>OY728141.1:1292966896-1302966896 GCA_963277665.1 Viscum album | reverse complement strand
ATAAATGTACCAAGTTTTAGGGGAATCTACTACATAAGAGGCTAAGGGGAGATGACCAAACTTATGCGATCACTACAACTGAAGTAGAAGTACCTAATGATGTGGTGGCAGGTGCATTAATCCTATATTCAAATTTATCCAATTCTTTATTTGATTTTGGATCATCATAATCTTTTATATCTACCTAGTTTTCCAAGAAAATTATAAATTTCCCTTTTTATTTAATAAGGGAGTTGTCAGTCAAAACTCCTAAGAGAAGTATCATTGCAATAAAGATGTGTCAAGAAATCCCCATTATGATGCATAAACATGATTTATTTTCTGAACTTATCATTATAACAATGGTTTAATTTTATATAATCCTCAGTATGGACTTAATTTCAAAATATGATGTGAAAATTTATTATAAGAAGAATGAAATTATGATTTGTGAGGAAGATGTAGAATCGCTTATCTTTAGAGTATAAAATTTATCATCTAATTCTTATCTAGATCCACCTCCAATAGCTCTACTAAATTAAATTCTTGGAGATAAAGAGAAAAAAACATATAGGGATGAAGAAGTTAATCTTCAAATTGATAATGTACCTATTATACATGAATACATTGTTGTATTTCCTGAGGAATTACCTAGACATCACCAAAGCATGAAGTTGAGTTTTCCATTGATTTAATTACTATTGCAAAACCAATATCAAAGAATATCTATAGAGTGTCCATTATATAATTAGTGGGGTAGAATAAACAACTAGAGGAGTTGAGTAATAAGTGATTTATTTTCCCTAGTGTTTCTTCATGGGGAGCCCTTGTTCTATTTATTAAGAAGAAATATGGATCCATGAGTCTATTCATTGATTATAGTGAAATCAATGCTATTACAATAAAGAACAAGCATCATCTACCTTGGATTGATGATTTATTTGATCAACTTCATGTAGATAAATATTTTTCTAAGATTGAACTTAGTTTTGGATATCATCAATTGTGAGTAAATTAGGAATACATTCTGAATATAATATTTTATATGAGGTATGGACATTACATGTATACAATAATTCCATTTGAATTGATTAATGCACCCTCGATTTTTATGGATCTAATGAAAAGAGTATTCAAGGAATATTATAGTGATTTCGTTATGGTATTCATCGATGACATTTTGGTGTACTCTAAAAGCTATGAAGACTATTAGAATCACTTGAAGATCATTCTTAAGATGCTTAAAAGGAAAGAATTATATTGTAAATTTAGCAAGCATGAATTATGATATAAGGAAATTTCTTTTCTTGGTCATATTATCTCTAAGAATAAAATCTCAGTTGATCATATAAAGAAAAAGGAAATCCAAGAATGGCCTATGCCAACAAACATAATCTAGGTACATAGTTTCATTGGTTTAACATATTACTATTGGTGTTTCATTCAGAATTTTGCTCGATTGGTTAACTGATTAACCAAGCACACATGTAAAGGGGTTAAGTTTATATAGAAAAAATAATGTGAAGAATGTTTTGAATAATTGAATAGAATATTGATCAATGCTCTGATTTTGAATTTACCATTTAGAATGATGGGTTTGTGATATATAGTAATGTATCAAAGAAATGACCGGGTTGTGTCTTTATAAAAATTGATAAATTTATTGTATATGCATCAAGGAAGTTGAAAACTCATGAACAAAAGTATCCAACTCATGATCTCGAGTTACCAATCGTAATCTTTACTCTAAATATATGAAGACACTATATCTATGGTGAAATATGTGAGATATATATGGATCATAAGAGTTTTAAATACATCTTTACATATAAAGAATTCAACATGAGGAAAAATGATGGCTTGAGTTACTTAAAGATTATGATTTCTCAATACACTACCACCTATGAAAAGAAAATAAGGTAGCAGATTCATTAAATAAGAAAGATTATGGACTGTTGAGTCAATAATGTTTCCTTATGACTTTTCTATTCCTTCATGTTTGGGGATATTATTGATTCAATGAGGTTTCCTTATGAATTTACCAATTCTCATGTTTTGAAAATCACAAACACCTTATCTCAAGGAAAATTTCATTTTACCCTGTGTTTTACTTTCATAAGGAAAATTTTCCTTCCCCAAGGAAATTTATCCTTACCATGTTTTTCATTGATCATTATCTTGTCTAAGTGTAAAATTTGGTTTCATATCTAAAACCTCGGAATCATATAATACTTAGATAAAGAGCATTATGTGTTCAGGATCCGAATTCAGACTCCGAGTTCTTTGAATTCAGACTCCGAACTCTTATGAGTTCTCACTCCGAGTTCTCTGAATTGAGACCCCGAACTCTTACGAGTTATAACTCCGAATTCTAATGAATTCAGACTCCGAACTTTGTAAGTCCAGACTCTGAATTCTAATGAATCCAGACTCCAAACTTTGTAAGTTCTGACTCCAAATTCTCATGAATTCTGACTCCAAATTGTCATGAACTATGACTCCGAACTTTGTAAGTTCTGACTCCGAATTATCACAAACTTTGACTTTGAACTTTGTAAGTTCAGGTTCCAAATTCTTGTGAATCCAGATTTCGAATTTCCTTGAAATTCAAACTCTGGAATTTTATAGAGTTCAGGTTCTAAATTTCTTAGAAAACAGAATCCAAATATCCTTGTATTATAGACACCGAATGTGTTTTTAGTTAGACTCTGATCTTTTATTTGCTTACATTACGAATATTTGATTTTGGTTATGTAACCATATTTTTGGTTATACTTGTTTTTTTTGTTATAAAACGATGTCGTGCATTTAGTTACTAACTAACCATTGTTTGAGTGACACGTGTACAGGTCCCTCTGAGATTCAAGGAAAAATATGACCATTGGAGAAAGGAGCTGACCGTTGGAACTGTGTCTATAAATAGAATCTCATTTGAAAGAGATCAATACTGTTATATGACTCTAGAGATTACATGCTGTTGAAGTGATTTCTAGAGAGAGACTCTCATGATTAGTGCGTACTGAACACCTTGTTCATATTTGCTTCGTGTGACTCCAAATGTTGCTGAGTACATTCAAGGGCTTCAGGGGATATGAAGATAGAGGTGTCGACTACCTTAAAGCTCGAGGAATTCCTTACCGAGGAAGACAAAGGTGCAGACTACCTTGAAGTTGAGGGCTTGCGGGGATAACAAGATAGACTCTGATCTTAGTATCAAGGGCTTACCCTGGTGTGGGTAAGACATACTTTCTTGAAAGTATAAATCAAGTGACCTTTATCTAAGGTTGTTGGATACCCTTCTCGTTGGGTTAAAAAATTTACTACTTATTACCTGTTTATTTCAAGTTTTCCTATGCATTTTGATTATTAAGGAAAGTATAACTATCTTATAATTCCTTACACTTGTACTCTAATATAGTGAGATTCTATACGCTTTAAGGTAGAATCTTTATCTTTGTAAACTTTTGTTAAGTTTCATTTCCAGAACCACTTTTCTGGAATTACATTCTTGGAATCAAATTTCTGGAATCAAGAAAGTTTGTAGAACTCATAGGTTTTGTGAATTACCTTGTTTAACCTTGTTAAACAATATAAAGGTTTCTAACCAAATTTAAAAGTTCCTAAAGAATTTTTAAAGTATACAATTCACCCCCTCTTGTATTTTGAGCATTATACAATACTACAATCAGTATCGTTCATTATTCTGATCCTACATTTGGTATTATAGAGTATATCATACTCCATACCATCTCAACAATTGGTATCAGAGGCTGGTGACCTTGTACCCTAAACCAATCCTACAATTGGTTTCAAAGAAATCCTCTGAATTTATCATATTCACATATAAGTTTTCCTTGCTCAAGTTTTTCATTATTCTATATTTTTCTTGCTGAGGAATATTTTCCTTGTTTACAAAATTTTATTACTAACAAGTTTTTGTGGAAAAGTTTTTCTTTAAGATGACAGGAATCAATGTTGGTTCCATTGACAACCTAAATCCAACTAGACCACCTATTTTTGATGGGAATGATTACAAATATTGGATAGATCATATGAAGAAATTCATTATCAATACTGGAGTAGATAATTTTTTTATACTTACTAGAGGATATAAAATCCCTAACAAGTAAGTTAGTAACTTCACCAATCAATAAAAGCATGAATATCAACTGAATTATAAGGTATGCAATACATTGATTTGTTCCATGACTAGAAATATATATAGCCAAATTTCATCATGTGAAGCAGAAAATTGTATATGGAAGAAACTTGAAGTTACACACTTTGGAACTTCCAAATTCATTGAAACTAGAAGAGCCATGCTCAGAGTTGAATATCATGGTTTTTGCTTTCCTTTTGGAGAACCCATATGTAAGGTGTAACAAAGGTTCATGACTATTGTTAATAGTTTACAATATATGGGTGGGAAATGATTATATGATGAAGCTCTTGTGGATAAAATCATAGGCATCATGCCTAATGAGTGAGAATCCAAGAGAACAACTATAGATGAAAATAGAAAGGTTACTCAGATTTCTCTTGATGAATGTTTTGGAACTCTTCTTCAACATGAGACTAGAATGAAGAGAGATCATGATAATGTTAAGAAGAAGAATGGAAATGGCAGTGTTGCTTTTACTATGACTTCAAATCATATGAAAGACAAGACTCCTGAGAGATTTACTAGATCTAAGTCTAATAAGGTTGTTATACAATCCGAATCTAGTGGAAGTGAATATTTAGAAAATGAACTAGCCAATCTTTCTTGAAGGATGAACGAGATTTTTGGAAAAAAGAACTTTAAATCTAGATACAAGAAAAAATATAGGAAAGATAAGAAAGATTCAGAAGTCACATGTTATGAATTCAAGAGAGTTGGACATATAAGACCTAATTATCCTATGATTAAAAGAAAGTAAAGAAAGGAAAATCATTCTGAGAGAAACAGAAAGAAGAGCTACAAAGCCAAAGATAAGAAAGTTCTGAAAGCTAATGACACCTGGAGTTCCAGTGGTGGAGACTCTTCAGATGAATCATTAGAGTACGGATCTTCTGGACAAAAGAATCTTGGTCTAATAGTTAGACTACATATTGAAAATCATTGCTTAATGGCTAAGGTACACAATGATGAATCTATGACCAATGTTTATTTTAAATACTAACTATAGTGATAGTAAATATTATAACTCTTCAGATGAAGAATCTTCTTCTGATGACGATAATACTATACCGACCTATGAATAAGTTTCTAGGTTTTCTAAGATTATTGAGAATGAGAATTCAAAACTCAAGAAAAAGATTGATAAAGAAAATTCTATAAATACTATTATTACTAAGGAAATATCAGATATTTCTAAAGATATTGATAATTTTTTTTGATTTTGAAAGTATTTCAAAAAAACTTGAGGAATTAAATTCTAAGCAGGATAAAATTTCTAAGGATCTAGAAAAAGTAATTTCTAAGATTTTTTTTTTCAAGCCTAGATCTAGTTCTAAAGCTAATGTTTTGGAAGATAAGAACTTAGTTATAAAACTAAAATCCGAAATATTTTCCTTGAGGAAGTGTTTGTCAAACTTTATCTTAGGTAAGGAAAATTTTGATAAAATGTATTCTCAAATCTGGCCTCTAAGGAATAGTTCTGGTTTTGGTTATACTGGTTATAAACCGATTTTTAGTAACAATTATTTTGTTCCTAAAAGTGATCCATTCTGTACTAAGTGTCAGTGTGGTGGGAATTGGACAAGAAATTGTTCCCTAAACAAAACTCAGTCTTTAGGATCTCATAAATCTTATTTTTTTAAGAAAATGTGGGTGCCTAAAATTTTGCTTTCTGAAATTTCCAGATCCAAGAAAGTTTGGGTTCTGAAAGTCTAACATTCTTATTTTCAATAAAATAAAGAAAGTACCAATAACAATACTTGGTACATGGATAGTGGATGTTCCTGGTATATGACTGGTAACAAAAACTACTTTGAAAATATTATCAATACGAAAGGAGGAAAAGTAACTTTTGGAGATAATGCTAAAGGAGAAATTATTGGTATAGGTAACATCATTATTCTTGTAAAAACTTTGATTTAAAATGTTTTATTTATTAAAGGTCTTAAGCACAACCTCATTAGCATAAGTCAATTATGTGATGAAGGTTACCTTGTGAATTTTAGTAATGACAAGTGCTTAGTACACAATTCCAAGGAAGAGTTTATTATTTCTACCGATAGGCAAGATAATGTTTACAGACTAAACTTAGAATACCTTAGGAGCCAAGATCTACCTTGCCTTAGTGCAATGGAATATCATTCTTGGTTATGGCATAGAAGGTTAGGACACTGTAACCTTAGGATCCTATGTAAAATTTCTAAGAAAATACTAGTTAAGGATCTACCGGATCTTAGATTTGATTCTTCAAAAGTTTGTGATCCTTGTCAATTTAGAAGCAACATAAATTAAGTTTTAAAGCAATTATTGAAGTCTCAACCACTGATGCATTACAGTTAGTGCATATGGATCTTTTTGTCCCAACACAAACTAGAATAATTGGAGGCAAATATTATGTATTTTTCTTAGTTGATGATTACACTAGATTTATGTGGGTCTATTTTCTAGAAAATAAATATGCAGATTTTTATTATTTCAAAACTTTTAGAGCCCAAGTTAAAAATGAGAAAAATCTTTTTTTGATAACTATTCATAGTGATCATGGTGGAGAATTTCAAAATTCTAATTTTGAAAATTTTTGTAGTAGAAAAGGCATTACTCATAACTTCTCAACACCAAGAACACCTCAACAAAATGGTGTTGTTGAAAGAAGAAATAGAATTTTTCAAGAGATAACAATAACCATGTTGAGTGAATATTCTATAGCCAAACATTTTTGGGTTGAAGCTGTTGGTTTTTCTTGTTATACTATAAATCGTGTTTTGATTAGAACTTTTCTTAATAAAAATCCTTGTGAGTTATGGAATGGTAGAAAACCTAGACTTTACTACTTCAAGGTTTTTGGTTACAAGGTATTCATTTTGAATATTAAAAATAACTTACACAAATTCACACCAAAATTTGATGAAGGAATTTTCTTAGGCTACTCCACAACTTCTAAGTCTTATAGAGTTTTCAATAAAAACACTTGTACTGTTGAAGAAACAGTATATGTCAGATTTGATAAAACTGATCCCTTTGTTTTTAAATAACCCCAACCTACATCTTAGGATGTGTTTTCAAAAACTGATTTTCAAACTTTGTTAGAAGATCCTTCTAATAAGGAAAATGTCCAAGAAGATGTTTCTGAAGTATTTACCCCAGAAGATTTTTTACCTTATGTTGATGAACAAGTTTTACAAAACCCAAATCATTTGTTTCTTAAGAGTCATCCCAGCGATAGTATCATTGGTGATGTAAATCAACCTGTAAGGACTAGAAGTTACTTAAGAAATGAAGCAGAACATCTAGCATTCCTTTACCAATTAGAACAAAAAAACACTGATGAAGCTTTAGGTGATGATGATTGGACAAAAGCTATGAAAGATGAACTAAATGAATTCGAAAGTAATAAAGTCTAGACCTTGGTTGAAAGACCTAAGGAAACTTTTATTATTGGATTAAAATGGGTCTTTAGAAATAAATGTTATGAAAATGGAATCATAGTAAGAAATAAAGCTAGATTAGTTGCTAAAGGCTATAATCAACAAGAAGGAATAGACTATGAATAAACCTATGCTCCAGTAGTTATACTTGAATCTATTCGTATTCTACTTGCCTTTGTAGCATTATTCAATTTTAAACTTTTTCAAATGGATGTGAAATGTGATTTTCTTAATGGTTATGTTCAAGAAGAAGTTTTTGTTGAACAACCTCCTAGTTTTGAAGATACAAAACATCGTGAACATGTTTATAAACTTACCAAAGCTTTGTATGGACTTAAGAAAGACCCTCAAGCTTGGTATGATAAACTTACATGATTTTTGCTTCAAAATAATTACGTTAAGGGAAATGAAGATCCAAACATTTTTATAAATAAAGATAAGAAAAATGTTTTGATTGTTAAAATATATGTTGATGACATTATATTTGGTTCAACTCAGCAATCTTTAACTGATTCCTTTGTAGATCTAATAAAATCTGAGTTTGGAATGAGTATGATGGGTGAGTTAACATTTTTCCTTAGTTTTCAAATTTCTCAAAAACCAGAAGGAATCTATATATCCCAACATAAGTATATTAAATATCTTCTTAAAAAGTATAGATATGACAACACTAAAAGTATAAGTACTCCCATTGGTACCTCAAACACACTTGATCTTGATGAAGCTGGGAAACTAGTAGATCAAACATCTTTTAGAGCCATGATAGGAAGTTTACTTTAATTTATATCTAGTCATCCAAACTTAATGTTTTTAGTATTCTTATGTGAAATATATCAATCCAATCATAAGGAATCTCATTTAAAGGTAGTGAAAATAATTTTTTGCTACTTAAAGGGAACCATGGATTTAAGACTCTTCTATACTTATGGAAATGATTTTGTTATAATTTTTTTTTCAGATGATGACTTTGGTGGATATAGAATGGATAGAAAGAGTACATCTAGAACTTTTCATTTCTTAGGATATTCATTAGTTTCTTGGTCATGCAAGAAGCAACACTCAGTATCACTTTCCACTGCTAAAACTGAATATGTAGCAGCTGGAAGTTGTTGTGCTCAGGTGTTGTGGATGCAACACACACTCACAGACTGTGGTATGAGTTTTACCAAAACAAAAATTATGTGTGATAATACTAGTTCCATTTCCCTTAGTAAAAACCCTGCACATCACTCTCGGAAAAAACACATAGATATAAGGCATCACTTTCTTAGGGATCACACACAAAAAGGGGATATCATTCTTCAATTTATCAGAACACAAGATCAACTTGCGGATATTTTCACAAAATCTTTACCTTCCGATAGATTTGAATACATTAAACAGAAGTTAGGAATTATAACCATTAGGTAATATTCCTTGTTAACTTTTTGTTGAAACCAATATTCTTACAGTAAAAAACTTCTTTTCATAGGGAGAGTACATTTTCTTGTCAGATTTTCAAAATCTTTTGTAATGAAAATTTTCGTAGTCATATTTTCAAAATATTTCGTAATGAAAATTTTTGTAGTCAGATTTTTCAAATCTTTCATAATGAAAATTTTCATAGTAAGATTTTTTAAATCTTTTGTAATGAAAATTTTCATAGTCAGATTTTTAAAATCTTTCGTAATGAAAATTTTTGGAGTCAAATTTTTCAAATCTTTCATAATAAAAATTTTCGTAGTCAGATTTTTCAAATCTTTCCTAATGAAAGTTTTCGTAGTCATATTTTTCAAATCTTTCATAATGAAAATTTTCGTAGTCAGATTTTCAAAATCTTTCATAATGGAAATTCTCGTAGTCATATATTTTTTTTAAAAATTCTTGTGATAAAGATTTTCGTACTTAAAATTTTCGTAATGAATATTTTCGTACTCAAAATTTTTGTAATGAAGATTTTCGAACTTAAAATTTTCGTAATAAAAATTTTCGTACTCAAAATTTTCGTAATGGAGTTTTTCATTTTCAAATTTATTTTTCATAATCAAAATTTTCAGAATCTAAAGTTCTTAAATTTTTTTTCCTCAATACGAATAATATTCCTAGCAATATGAAAGGTATTTTTCCTTTCGTGAGTTTTCGTAATCATCTTTTACTTGCTGTTATTTTCATTTCTTTTTAAAATATTTCGGATTCTCTTTTCCTTAAATCCGAATGTTTTTCTTAAAAACCTCAAAATATCGGATTCTATCAAGTTTTCTTTGCGGATATCATATCAACTGTTAGATCTAATTAGAAGGATTTTCAGCCGTTGGATTGAGTTTGGAAGATGAATCGTCGATTCTAACACCTATATAAAGGACCCTTGAAGGGTTGTCCCACATCGATCTCAAGCTCTCACATGCTGAAGTTATGACCATCTACTTAAGCCCGTTCCAAACTTCTCAGAGTTTTCTCAATTATGAATGTCTATAGAAGAATCCTCTTAGAAAGATATGTCTACTATCAAGCCAATTCCGGAGTGACAGGTGTATAGAGAAAGGTTGGTGCATCCGAACTTCTTCACTAAGTATGATTCAATCATTTTGAAGAACATCAAATTTAATGGATGGGAGAGTGTTTTCATATCGAAGCTTGGGGCTCAAGATTCGGTATATCTGAATTTTCTTGTTGAGTTTTATGATTCAGTTAGTTTCTTCAAGGAAGAAGGTAGAGAGAATTTTTCCTTCAAAAGCTATGGAAATAATTATGCTCTTTCATATACTAAGGCAAATAGTTTGATTGGAGTTCCATATAAAGAAGAAGATAAATTTTGTCCTCATAAGTTTCCGAATGTCAAAGGAAGCTTTGTAAAGGTGAAAGCTATGGAGTACCTCAGTCTTACAGATGTCAAGACTCCGAATATTTCTCACCTCTCTATAAATAATCGGATCCTTGAATTATGGGTTCAAGGATTTATCATTCTAAGAAAAGGTGACAAGGACACATTGAAAAAGAGTGACATGTACATCCTAGATTTTCTGGTGAACCTGAGGAAGGTCAATTTGGTTAAGCATATTCTCATTATGATTGATAATATTAAGAATATAAACTTGAAGGATCAGATAATCATGTATCTGACCATTCTTTCTAAGTTGATTGTTCGGTGTCTAGAATCTTTCAAAATTCCTTGCAGTTCGAAGCCAAGGAATTGAAAAGTCATGCTAGTCAGTAATGATACTTTGAAGAGGATGAACATTGGTTTTTCTAAATACTCTAGAGAAAATTTTATGACCTACCATAGGAGGAATCTGAAGCTATTACGAAGAAACAAGAAGTGGCTGAACCATTGAGAAAGGTTGCAAAGAAGAGGAAGTTAAAGGAGGTAGAAGAAGAAGAGAACACCCCCAAAGCTAAGG
Organism: Viscum album; assembly: GCA_963277665.1. Taxonomy (NCBI): domain Eukaryota; kingdom Viridiplantae; phylum Streptophyta; class Magnoliopsida; order Santalales; family Viscaceae; genus Viscum; species Viscum album. The sequence continues at coordinate 1,302,955,956 of OY728141.1, read as the reverse complement.
AATCTCAATCCGCACCTCCTCAATATAAGAAGAAAAAATCATATCCGAATGAGGTTGTAGCAAAGTGGAGGGAAGTCAAGGAAAAAAGGAAATCAGGGGAGCTGAGTTTTGGTTTGGATTCTGATGAAGCCAAAGCCTTAAAATAGAAGACAAAAAATGAGCTTGAGAAGCAAGCTAAAGAAAAGAAACAAAAGAAGAATATGTTTGAGACTGAAATTGTTCAATACCTTCTGAGGGATACTGATAAAACATTAGAGAATATCCCAGTACCAAAATATTTCATGGTAGAAGCTTTACCTGAGACTTTGGGGAAGAAATTTGTGACTCCGGAAAAATCCCAAGAAAAAATTGTTGAAGTAGAAAAAGTTGTGGAATAAGTGGAAGAAGAAGAAAGTAGTGGTGACACCGAAGATCTCATAAAGAAAGTTGAAGACTTCCACGAGAAAGAAAGTCCATCCGAGAAATTTTCAATCCGAACTTTAGAAGCAGAATCTTCAAATCTTGCTACATCTGGGAAAGATCAGAAAGAAGAGGATGAGAAATCTGAAGATGAAGTGAACAAGCTGTCTGAGGAAGAAAGTTTTAATCATCATTTTATTCATCCTAAAGATGATGAGGCATAAGCTGAGAAAGAGAACATAGATGAATATAGAATTGTTCAGCTGTCTGACAGTGAACATGAATATCTGGATGAGGAAGCCATTCCGAAAACTGATAAGGGGAAATAGGTGGTTGTTGATACACCTACTAAAGCTATTGTGAATAAGAAGGAAGATGGTGGATCTTCAAAGAGGAAATTTGCTGATCTAGAGAAAGATCCCTCACCTAGAAAAGTCTCAGATTAGGAATCATCATCTCTAGGACATGATTTCATTATTCAATCATTAAAGAAGCTTGTTGGGACCATTCTGATTTTCCCAAGCATAGACTCTAGATTCCAGATGATTCAACACACAATAAATCAGAAATCAGATTCAGTGTCCATGGTGATGGACAAGTGTGTCAAGATTGAGGCTGATTTCAAGAATTTCTTCATTAACTACGATGCCCACAAAATATCCTGTAAGAAAATGGTTAGCTGTTCAAAGAATACAGTTGAAGAAATGAGAGAACTTGATGAGTTCCAAGATGGTGTCAAGGAGGTGTTTGAAATTGAATATGGTAAGATCAAAGATCTTACAACCAGTTTTGAAGAAAAGTTATATTTGGAACAAAATTCTCGGATTCAAGAAGTGAAGGATCTAAATGGGGAATTGTATTCTGTTGCCCAAATCTAGAAGAGAGAAAGAGATCTTCAGATTGAGATAGAATAAAAGCTTTTCAAGCAGGAAGAAGTCCTGAAGGCTTAGGCAGAGGCTCTTAAGTCTCAGGAAGAAAGGATCAAGGCTTTAGAGAAGAAAGCTGAGGATCAGGATCATCTTCTTAAGCGAGAAGAGGAAGATCATAAGGAGCTCAAAAAGTTTAAGACTATAGTCAAGAAGTTGATGCTGAAGGAAAAGGAAGGATAAATTTGTTTCAATATGATCTTTTATTGTACTTTTATTCCTTGTACAAATTCTTTCTAATCATAATGAAATTTTTGGTTGCTTGTATTTTGGATGTGTTGTACTAATCTTCTAGGTACCATAATTTATTTTATATTCCCTCAAATTCTTTTTGAAAATCACAAAGGGGGAGAAAGGAAAAAGAATACTAAGTAAAGAAGAAATATCCCTAAGTAAGGGAGGGTTTATCTAAGGGGGGAGTTTTCATTACAGAGATTTTCGTACTCAAGATAATGAAAAATCTCATTTCGGAAATCTAGAATATGATCCTTAGTGTTCCAAAGCCTAAGGGAGAGTTAGTCGTATTCATCTTTTCCCATATGATAAGGGAGATAAGTTTTATTTTCAACATCTAGAAAAATATTTTCTAAGTCCTTATTTTATTTTTCGTAAGGATGTTTGTGCTTTACAAAAAGGGGGATATTGTTGAGTCAATAAGGTTTCCTTATGACTTTTCCATTACTTCATGTTTAGGGAGATTGTTGAGTCAATAAGGTTTCGTTATGACTTTACCAATTCTCATGTTTTGAAAATCACAAACACCTTATCTCAAGGAAAATTTCATTTTACCCTGTGTTTTACTTTCACAAGGAAAATTTTCCTTCACCAAGGAAATTTATACTTACCATGTTTTTCATTGATAATTATCTTGTCTAAGTGTAAAATTTGGTTTCATATCTAAAACCTCATAATCATATAATACTTAGATAAAGAGCATTATGTGTTCAGGATCCGAATTTAGACTCCAAGTTCTCTGAATTTAGACTCTGAACTCTTATGAGTTCTGAGTCCGAGTTCTCTGAATTGAGACTCTGAAATCTTATGAGTTTTGAATCCGAATTCTAATGAATTCATACTCCGAACTTTGTAAGTTTAGACTAAGAATTCTAATGAATTCAGTCTCCGAACTTTTTAAGTTTTGACTCCAAATTCTCATGAATTCTGACTCCGAACTTTGTAAGTTTTGACTCCGAATTCTCATGAACTCTGACTTCGAACTTTGTAAGTTCTGACTCCGAATTCTCATGAACTCTGACTTCGAACTTTGTAAGATCAGGTTCTGAATTCTTGTGAATCCATATTTTGAATTTCCTTAAAATTCAGACTCTAGAATTCTATATATTTCAGGTTCTAAATTCCTTAGAAAACAGAATCCAAATATCCTTGTATTATAGACACCAAATGTGTTTTTTTGTTAGACTCCAAACTTTTATTTGCTTACATTCCGAATATTTGATTTTGGTTATGTAACCATATTTTTTCTTATACTTATTTTTTTGTTATAAAATGATGTCGTGCATTCAGTTACTAACTAACCGTTGTTTGAGTGACACGTGTACAAGTCCCTCCAAGATTCAAGGAAAAATATGACCGTTGGAGGAAGGAGTCGACCGTTGGAGCTGTGACTATAAATAGAAGCTTATTTGACAGAGCTAAATATTGTTCTATGACTCTAGAGATTACATGATATTGAAGTGATTTCCAGAGAGATACTCTCATTCTTAGTGCGTACTAAACACCTTGTTCATATTTTCTTCATGCGACTCTGAATGTTGTTGAGTACATTTGAGGGCTTCCGGGGATAGGAAGACAGAGGTTCTGACTACCTTAAAGCTCGAGGACTTCCTTGCTGAGGAAGATAGAGGTGCCGACTACCTTGAAGTTGAGGACTTGTGAGGATAGTATGACAGACTCCGATCTTCATATCGAGGGATTACCCTGGTGTGGGTAAGACAGAATTTCTTGAAAGTATAAATCAAGGGTCCTTTATCCAAGGTTGTTGGATCCCCTTCTCTTTGGGTTAAAAGATTTACTACTTGTTACCTTTTTGTTTCAAGTTTTCCGCTGCATTTTTATTATTGAGGAAAGTATAACTATCTTATACTTCCCTACACTTGTACTCTGATATAGTGAGATTCTATATGCTTTAAGGCAAAATCTTTATATTTGTAAAATTTTGTTAAGTTTCATTTCCGGAACCACTTTTCTGAAATTACATTCTCGAAATCACATTTCCGGAATCAAGAAAGTTTGTAGAACTCAGAGGTTTTGTGAATTACCTTGTTTAACCTTGTTAAACAATATAAAGGTTTCTAACCAACTTTAAAAGTTCCTAAAGAATTTTTAAATTATAGAATTCACCTCCCTCTTGTATTTTGATCATTTTATGATACTACAATCATTATCATTCATTATTTTGATCCTACGTTTGGTATTATAGAGTATATCATACTCCATACCATCTCAACATGGACTTCTGACCCAAATGAAGATTAAGAGATATAATATGTTCATGGATTTAGTAAAGATAGATATGGAAATTATTAAGGAAGGGAAGACACCACTTATTTTACAAATGACCATGAAACCATATTTATTGGAAAAGATAAAAATCTCTCAATCTGATGATGAGTATTTTCATAATAAAATTAAAGTTGTTAATAATGTAAAATTGGAAGTCTTTATTTTTGAAGATGATGTTTTGAAATTTGGAAAGAGATTATATGTTCTATCAATACCTGAGCTAAAAGAGAACTATTAGATGATGCTCATAGATCAAATTTCTCTATACACCCTGGTAGTACTAAGATGTATAGGGATATAAAGGAACATTTTTGGTAGCATAATATGAAGTGGGAAATTGTTGACTATGTGTCAAGATGCCTAGTTTATTAACAAACGAATATTGAGAGATAACATCCTAAAGGAGTCATACAACCTCTACCTATTATTATGCAGAAGTGGGATGACATTACTATGGACTTTATCACCAGATTATAAAATACCCCTATAAAGAATAATGTGATATGAGTTATTGTTGATTGCCTTACCAAGTTGGCACATTTTCCCACTATAAGAGAAGATTTACCTCTTGATCTCCTAACAAGACTCTATATTAATGAATTTATAAGACTTTATGGTGCACCTCTATTGATTTTATCTGATTGAGATCCTTGTTTTACATCAAAATTCTTTTAGAAGGCTCTAAATACTGAGCTTTATTTGAGCACTGCCTACCATCCTCAAACCAGTGTACAATCTGAAAGGACTATTCAAACATTAGAAGTCATGTTGAGATCAATATCACTTGAATTTCAAGGTATGTGGGATCATTATTTACATTTGGTAGAGTTTTCATACAATAATAGTTTCCATTTAAGTATTCAAATGGCGTTGTATGAAGCATTATATGGAAATATATGTCATACTCCAAATTTTTGGTATGAAGTTGGTGAAAGGAAACATATAGGCCCAAAAATTATTGAAGAGACAACAACAAAGGTAAAGACTATTCAGGATCATATTAAAGCATCTCAAAGTAGGAAAAAGAGTTATGCTGATAACCAGAGAAAGGATTTGTAATTTCAAGTGGGATATCTTGTCTTTATAAAAGTATCTCTATAGAAGGGTGTTATAAGGTTTGGTAAGAAAGGGAAACTAAGCCCTAGGTACATCAGACCATTTGAAATTCTAGAAAGAATTAGAGTTGTAGATTATTGATTATAAATTCTACCAAGTATCTCAAAATTTCATGATATGTTCCACATATCATTGTTAAGGAAGTACATGCCAGACCCAACACATGTACTCACCTATAAAGAAATATAACTAAAACCATATCTATCTTACTATGAAGAGCCTATCAAGATTCTTGACACTAGAGAGTAAGTGCTGAGGAATCAAATGACTCGGCTGGTAAAGGTACTTTGGATAAAATATAAAATGGATGAAGTGATGTGGGAATATAAGGATATTATGAATAATAACCACCCTTATCTATTTATTCACGAAAATTTTGAGGATGAAATTTTTTGAAGGAGGGAAGAATATAACACTCCAAGATTTACAATATATATCATCTTAAATAAATTCAATTTCTTAAATATATTATATTTCACACAACCCTGATTTTAAACAAACAATGATATAATATTAAATAATATTATTTAACATGACCGTTATAAACTAACCGTTAAATCGGCATGCGTGAATAAGATTAACTATATTATGAAATATATAATTATCCAACTCATTGTTAATGTAGTAATTAATTAGTATTAGTAAATTATATTAATGAAATTTATATATTATCTATTCAATAAAATGTTTTTATATTCATCTAATAGATTTGATATACATAAGATAATAACAAATCCAATTTTATGCATAAAAAGCTATATTTTTCTAAAGGCAGTTTTCCACCTTTTAATGACGCACTTGTTTTAAAACTAAAATTTTACAATTTTATAAATTCTATTTGAAAAAATAAAATTCATTTTTAAAATCATAATTTCAAAATTAACTTAGAGTGAAATTTTGATATTTTACAAAAAATATTTATTTTCTAGTGAATAGTGAAAAATGCCGATTTTTATTGAAAAATATATTTTTATATCAACCATTTAAAAGTTATATTTTATGTTGGTTTTAGAGTAAAAATATTTATATTATATTATTAATAATACAATTAAGTTTATTATAATTAATTTAATTTTTAAATTTGATATGATTTTTTTTATATTTAATACGACATTATTCTGAAAAAATGTTTTTCATTGCATTTTACCAGTTTAATTTTAAATTAAATTCCACCACTTCTATTTTTTAAATTTTTTAAAAATTAATTTCATATTTGGATTAAAAATTTTCAAATTTATTAAATAGTACCCTTTTATTTTCGTCCAATATGAATAGTAACCTTAGTAATTTTTATTACCATAGTAATGGGTAAATTGGGTAATTTAGGTTAAATATAAAATTATAAGGACTAGAAAATGACTCTAACACTTGTCCAAATACTATTGGATGATCCTATTTTATCCATAATAAATTAAGGATCGTTTATATGATCATTTATGGCCTTTTGGATGAGTATATGATATTTATAATATTTTATTTAAAGAAAAGTCAAAGATGTCACATTCATATTTTTAATACCTATAACATTTTTAATATGGAGTTATCTAGAAGGTATATTAGACTATAAATAGTATTTTTAAATAAAAAGGAATTATATTCACCATAGTAATTTATTTTTAATTTTTATTTAATAAATAATTACCTTAAATTCTTTCACAATAATGATGCAATGATTATTTTATTAATGGAAATATCAAATAAATGATATTAAAAATATTAAAATAAATATAATTTGAGATAATTAATTTCATAAAAAAAATTCTAGATGAACTTGACATGTTAGGGATGTATGAAAATATTTTTTTGAATATATTTTGTTTTATTGATATTTTTAAAAGTCAAAGTAATGAACAATGACAAAATTGACATTAATGATATTTTAAAATAAATAATAATTTATTAAATGATATAAAAGTATTAAAAATCATAAATTAGACCAAAATATTTCTATAAGGTTGAAAATTTCATCAGTGATCCATTTATGGGTTGTTTATAATTTTATAGTAACAATATTGACCCTCAAAGTGTAAAAAATCCATATTTTCACAGTAAGAGTTAAATGGATTAAATAAGGGTCAAAACCAAATGACAATGGTAATAATTTGACCTAAACTTGTATAAAAATTAATTTATGAGATTATTTAGACCCATAATGATCTTATATTATAAATAAATCATTTTTGAGCCAACTGTAATTGAAAATTAATTTATATTAATTTAATATTTAGAGAGTTTCTAAAAGTGTCCCTCACCTCAATTATAAAAGGGAACGTCCTCCATAACTTCTTTACATCACCTTGATCCTTATATATCAACCAAAACCCACCCATTTATCTTATAAAAATTCTTATTTAAGTTATATATATTCTATTCCTTCCAAAAGACCCAACCTAGGCTCCTTAAGAGAAGTTATAAAGGAAGTCTGCTAAAGAAGAGGTAATCATCTTTACCGACTATTTTAAGTTTATTTATTCCTATATTTCCCATTAATGTGTTTTTTATATGATAAATTAATAAATAAAGTATCATATATATCCTGAACATGTTAATATTATTATGGTATAACCACATTCCACCTTTTATCCATCCTATGAAAAATGTAAGCATCATGCGTGCGTAGGTACGACTTACTATCTCCACACCATGGTGTAATTTGTTTTTCATCACTAATTTACTTGGATTTATATAATGATATAAATAATGGATATATATGATAATTATGAAATTTTATTTATTCTTTAAAAATTAATATACTATCTATTTCCTTACCCTTTCACCATTAAGGGAATGATACCGTCGCTTATGCGTACGTACGACTCACCGTCTCCACAATGCGATGTGATTCATTTTACATGTTAACCATTAAATAATGATTATAAAAATATATATAATAAATAAATGTTATATCTGTGACCTTAATATCATTCTGGAGATTACGGAACTATATCCTATGCACAAGAACCATGACTTACATGACAAAGCATGCATAGAAAAATGAAGCAGTTAACACCCGAAACAAGGGAAATGACAAAATATTATTAATAAAAGAATGATAAGATGATATAATAGGATCATATATGATATCATAAATATGAATATGGTTCTTTTATAAATTTATAAAATGATTTAAATCATTATACTATCATTTAAAACACGTTCAACTAAAGGAAAGCGCAAGGTAAGGGATTTCTTAACTCAATTTTTATTCATTGGATTAAACATCTATTTAATTGATCCTATAATTATAAGGTTATGTGTGAAATTAATTTTGATTATATTATGTTGTATTTAAAATTATTTTCTATGGATTTATAGTGGATACACATAATCAATTCATTTGATCAATGATATAGTCCTTGTAATGGACTTCATCTCAATTTCCACTTCATTGAGACTTGGTATTGTGCACCTAATCATTTTTATGTGGTGTATCTACTACCAATTTTAGATAATTTTTAATTTAAAATTATATTTCTCTTAAATATACATATTATTTATATCATGTATATGACCATTTCCTAAACTCTATACCATTTTTACATATGGTGTTTACTTTGAATGTTATATAATTAATTGGGGAAATATTGATAATATGCAATCCTCTAGTCAATACAAATATTTAAGGATAAGACATATTATTCATGAATTAAATTTATTATTTGATATATGAATAATTATTTGGACTTGCAGTGATGGGTGGGGACTGAAATTATATATCCCCTCGACGCATCAACATGTTTCTACCTATAAAATTTTAAATCGTCATGTGAAAGGTCTTGATGGTAGTGGTGTCATGTGCCAGATACATGAGGTTCAATAATTTAGAAATACCTTAATTATGTTTTCATTTATTATTATCCATGATACTTTCACTATGATGTTATCTCTAGATACATTTTATTATTAGTTATTATTTAAATGGCATGTGTGTTCAGTTATTTACCTTTCCATGTTGTTTATGCTTATTGATTCATGATAGCTTCCACTGTACTTAACCCTTACTGAGAATTTTATATCTCAATTTATTTTTTTCCTTCTAGGTTTTTAAGATTAAATATTTGAATAAGTTTCAAGGATGTAGTTTAGTTTCCTTTTTTATGTTCTATGTTTAATTATCAATGTAATAAGGAAACCATGTATGTGTATAGTTCTTCAAGACTACTAAATTGATTGATCCTTGGTGATGTGATCCATTGTATCTATGCCATTATAATAAAATAACCAATTATTCTAGGCTTCTAGAGTTGGGTTTGTTACATCAAATTTATCTTCTCAAAAGGACTTAAGTTCAATCGAAAGGTAGTGTCTTAAAGATCGAGGTAAGGCTTTCCAAGCCTCTTTTACCTTTATTAATTATGATTATTTATCTTGAAATAATAATTAACCTTCACATATATTTTTGGAAATATTCAATTCCTTTGTAAATAAAATCTATTTGATCAATTTATTTTGGGGGATCACTTATTACCTTTCAAAGAACTCTTCTCCATAAGCCGTTATTAGGTCAAAATGTTGGTTTTTCAAAGATAATATTTTCATTTCAAATTATCCTCTTATATTTTCAATAATGAAAGTAATAACTCAAAATTTATCTTAATTCCATGTTTTATTTATTATCAAATTTCTTTTATAAACCCTATATATTTACTATGTTTACCCATCCTTTAAACACTTTTGAAAAACATTATTCATCATAGTGGTTTTATGCAACCAATGTGAATGATGATGTTTTCATACTTTCATGAGTATTCATAAAAATTTATTTTATGATTGAATATAAAATTAATATTCAATTAATTTTATGATTATAATTATTTAATGATAAATTTTCCATTATAACAATGAAAGTAAATTTAAACAAACATGGTTATTTTAAACCATAGAAAACAGGCTTATTAAGGATGGTAACAATTCAATAACATATTGAACTTCCTTAATTCTGGAATTATATGGAACCTATACCTTTAATATTATGGATTTTATTAAACCATTGGACTAATACATTTTTCCGTTATGAATACAACGAACTTATTTGGAGATTATGAACCAAACAACCCCAAAATGAAAGATGTGGACTATACTGATTTAATAGATGAATGAAACATGATAATAAAGGATAATAATAAGATAATAAAAATTAAATATGTTCTAAACCAAGAATATAATTAATATAATTTTATTATTCAGTAAATTTTTGGATGTACGAGGCAATTTGGGACTCGAGGGAAGGGGCTTCTTAAATAAATTTCTTTTCTTTAGGTTATATCACGTCTTCATTGGCTATGTTATTCCAAGATTATGTGTGTAATGACCTATGTTTTTTTTGTATTTACCCTTGTTTTATGTGGATTTATATATGTTATATATAATCAGTTCATTCCTTAATTCCCACTTCAATGTTACGACCTTTGTAAGGGATTCTTATCTCAGTCTTATTTTTTCGAGACATGTTTCATATTATGTGACTATTTCCATTTATATTGTGCATATGTTTCATATTAAAATATTATATCATGAAAAATATTTGATCATTATATTTAAAATTAATTTTGAAGTTATATCTTCTTTGAGACAATGATTCAAATGTTATAAAATTTGCAAGGGTTTTATTTGTCCCAATTTCAGTTTCTCAAGACATGTTTCATATAATTCACCATGATTTATTTTATATAGTGTAATTAATTCCCCATGAATTTATTTTGAAATATTATTTCATATAATTCATGTTATTTATATATATATTTCATTTTCTACCTTTAAATTTAATTTTTAAAGTTATTAAAGTTGAAAAGGTTTTTCATATCAAAATTTTCCCTCATCGAGATATGTTTTATATCCACCACTTTATTTCCTTTGCATGATAAATATACTGAAAATTAATTCCATTTATGATAATTTTCATGAAATTAAAGAAGGATTTAAAATAGATCTGTAGTTTTATTTTTGACGAAGTTTTAAATTTTTAAAGACCAACAAGGGTTTTATTTAAACTCGTTGATTCAAAAGTTTTAAATACTTTTACCCAAATTATTTTCCTCCATGTTATTTATCTTATTTCAAGAATATTGTTTTATAAACATAAATGATTTAATAAATTTAGTTTCCACAATTTTCCAAAGAAAATTATTTACCCATTATTTTGTTAATTTTTAGTTTTTAAAGGTTATTAAAAGAAAAGGTAATTCCTTCTTATTTTCAAAAGTATATTTCTAAATGATTTTATAAAAGATTTTTTAATCTATTTAAACATATTTTAAATGATTAAAATGGTCTAATAGGGTAAAAAACTGATGATACCATGACATCCTGGACTCAGATGCCACTCAGAGGTGCCCCATGCTCAGGGGGCCACATGGCCTCAAGTGTATCTCCCCGAACGTCATAGGCTTTCGACCAGTAGTGAGGGATTAGGGTGTGTCCATGGGGAGACTATGCCCTTATTACCAGAGTTTAGCATAGTGTATAAATAAGATAACAACTAAATAGTAGAATTAATATAATAAATAGATGGCATAACAGAAACAAATTAGAATGATAATAACAAAACAACTGATGTTCATATTCAAAAGCTGATGGTGATACATGCCATGACACTATAAAACTGAAAAATAGGGATAAAAGGTAGTAGACATAACATTCCATACAAAAGTAGAAAAAAAGGAATCCAGAAACTATCCAAGCATCCCGAGCTCCTGCTTAGTCATCTTCTACCCAGCTCCATCTTAATGAAAGAAAGCAATCAAGTGTTTGAATTAGTATGCTTCCCTTTGTCAAAACCTGCATACATATAATCTTCCTAGGTTCCAATGGTGACTCAGATAGGGTGTGAGATAAATCTTAGTAGGCCACCACCAATAGTATCTATAATACCCAGTCTATGTAATATAAACTGAAAAAGTGTGCAAGCATGCATATATAAAATTAAAGCAGTACAATAACATAAATACCCAAGTACCTTCTTCAACCCCAGTTGGTGTCTGAACATCTAACCAATTAATTAATTAATTATGTTCTAGCTTATATAAGTAGGTCAAATTAGGTTCAACCAACACCAACATCTTGAAATGATAATAATAGTGAAGGATCCAAGATATAATAAGGCATCCTATAGTAATGATAATAATGAAGTGGATCCAAGGTTATAACCAAGGCATCCTTGACCTCAGGGGTTGAGCCAACTCAGGTAATAACTGTATCTTGGATAAAGGGATAAGTGTTTAATCCAAGGGGAATTTCCCAAGGCATTTTACAATAATGATTCTAATTGATTCCAAGTAATTCATCCAAGGTAAAAAAGGATAAGCAATGATTAGGCCCAAGGGTGTATCCAAGGCGCCTCATGTCTGTAGACATCATGATAGATCCAAGGAGTGTATATAAATCATCCTATAATAATAATAAAGAAGGGATTATATGGTGTCATACTAGGTATCCACTGATAGGTGAGGATTGGGTTCCAAGGTGGGTCTCACCCTTGGCAACCAACATCCTTAAATCAAAATTGCATCCACCAATGCTTAAGGCATTCCCTCAGAAATCCAAGGCTAGTTCGAGTCTAACCACTCCTATAGAAACATCATGGTCCATGTAAAATATGCACCTTTTATTTAATTAATTTAATTAATTAGTCTATGTAGTAATCATGCCATTTAATTAGTCAAGGTTCAATCCATTTCTTTTCATTAGTGTGATAAGGTTAAGGGGCATGCAACCATTCATATCATTTCATATTTGGTTACTCGGTTCTCTACTTTAACTTTAATAAACATGACAAGGTAGGCTAAGGATGAGCAACCATGTATAATTTATTTAATATAAACTAGGCCGAGTGATATCGATACTATACTTTCCAATCACCACTTAAACATTAAATTAGGCCAAGTCATATACATAACATACTTTCCAATTCCATTTAAGTTTGATTTATCAAGTTGAAGAACTTACCTTAGGAAGGTCAAGTGATTTTCATACATGTGCTAGAAATTTAAAAAAAATTGATTTATTTAAACACTCACCTTTATCAAGGTTAAGTCAAGGCACCCCTGAACGCTAGCACAAATAGACAAAATAGGCTACTAAAAGAATAAATATAGAAACACCCCACTTGGGGTGGTCAACATTATGGATGTAACCAACCAAAAAGGATACCATATATAAAAGGTCTTTAGAACATGATTTAATGACTATAATCAAGGTGCATAAATTAAACAGGTCACACCAGATGAAATTGGTACGCATGCACCACAATTTGAAAAATGAATAAACTTGAGGGATGAGTTATAGACCACCCACCTCATACTCATATGACTCTCCTCATCTTGTATCAAACTATACTTCATCATGGTTGGAAGAGATCTGAAGAATAGACCAATGCCATGAAAATAGGGTATATGAGCCTGGATCTATATAGCATCATCAATTGGAAGAAGAGTGATGAAGGACTAAAAAAGAATTAAGAATGTACTAAGAGGAATCCAATGAGATGAATGAAATCTTGACCAGACTTTAGACAAAGGAGTTCTCTCAATTCCTAGGTTAGGCCTTCAAATAGATCAAAAAGGTAGGATGGAGGATTTGGTGTCCTCTAGAGAGAGAAAAAATAAAGGAAGGGGGTGTTAAAACATTCATTTAAGGGTATTTTCATAAAATCAACCAAAAATAGGCATCGAACAGTTTGGTCACATGATTGGACAAACCGTGCACCAACCAGGTGTCATCTACTATAGAGAGGAGCATTTCACATGGTTAGGCCACACAGTTAGGGAAAATATTCTCCAACCATAGAAAACACCTCCACCCCGATGTCTGCAATTTTTGAACGGGCGTGCATCCCCTGGCGTATGGTTAGGGAAAAATGTGAACCCTAATCCACCCAACTTTCCAGCCTCACACAGTTAGAGTAACCATGTGGACTACCCCGCATGTTTTTTACTAATCGTACAACCAGCCTATTTCTCCCAAAAAGTTGGGTTCTGGGCTCTGAACAAGCCCTGGAAACCCCTGAGACACCCGTGAACTCATTAGGAATCTGTATTGGGTATAAAATAAATAATTAGACCAAATTTAAAAGTATCTACACCTGAGTAAAAAAATAGGTTCTTACAGTCTTCCCTCATTAAAGGAACTCATCCCTGAGTTCATCTTCCAAGGGTGGTGAAACACTATCCAAGAACAACTCTGGATACTGGGAATGTACGTTAGCTTCCCGCTCCCAAGTCTCATCTTATACATGACCATACTGCCAGAACTACCATACAAGAGGGAAAAAATGACCTCAGAGAGACTTCTTGATATAGTTAATGATACATATAGGATAATCCTAAAATGAAGCATCAATATCTAGTTCTACTTCCTTTACATTAAACGTATGATATGGGTTGGTGTGATACTATAAAAGTTGTGAAACATAGAAGATATCATACATGGAACAATACCTCTGATTTAGTAACAATCGATAGTCCATTGGAAAAAATCTCTCCAGAATCTCAAATTTCCCTACATAATAAGGATACAACTTCCCTTGCCTATGTATCCATCTATTCCCAAGCCTAGGCGATGCCTATAGGAAAACTTGATCCCGACCTCAAACTCCATAGGTCATCAATGGTGATCAACATACAATTTCTATCTAGATTGATCAGTAGACATACACTTCCTGGTCAACTAGACCTACTCTGAAGTCTCCTTCATGAGATGAGGACCCAGTAGTGCTACATATCCTACCTCTAACCAGTACAAGGGTGAATGGTGCGACCTACTATATGAGGCCTAAAAAGGATCCATCTGAATTGTATCATGAAATCTATTATTATAGGTGAACTTGATAAGAGGTATATGCTTCTCCCAAGGAATCACAAAATCAAGGAGGTGTACTCATATGATGTCCTCTAACACCTGTATCGTCTGTTTTGACCATCCATCGGTCTGAGGGTGAAAAACTATGCTCAAAAGCACCAGTGTAACCATATCCTTCTACAACCCCTGCTATAATTGTGATGTGAAATGAGAATCCCTATATGAAATGATGGTATGAGGGGCCCTGTGTAGTCAGATAATCTCATAGATATAAAATATTCCCAACTAATCAACCAAGAAAGTATCCCAGATAGGAAGTAAGTGGGCTATTTTATTCAATCGGTCAATGACTACCCATACAATATCACTACCTCTAGGTGAAATTGGTAAGACGACTACAAAATCCATGGAAACATCTTCACATTTACATTTCAGGACTGGAAGTAGCTATACCAAGCTAGTAGGTATCTAATGATTTTTCTCCACCTACTGATAGGTGGAACACCTAGTAATAAAGTCTACTATCTGATGTTTCATCCTAGTCCACCAATACTGGTGCTGCATATCTTAATACATCTTGGAGATTCCTGGATGAAATTACTACTGATAAGTGTGTGAATTTTTCATTAGTTCCTCTCTCATATCTATAGGAACCCAAACACGTCCATGTATATGCAAGATGCTGTCTCTGTCCACAGACTAATACGGAGGTGGGTCATCTTCTGAAATACTCTCATGGAGAACCAAGTCCGTAGGGTTTGAAAACTATCTACTCTTCACCCTCTCAAGGATGGAAGAGGTAACTATCAAGACTAAGATATAAGACTGCTCATGATTTTCATGAAACTCTAGATGCAACTCAGAAAAGAGGACCATCAATTTACATTCATCACTAGAACCCCATTCAACTTGTTCCTAAGTTTTTTGACTCTACTCATCCGCTATCACATTGACTTTTCTAGGCATATAGGTAAGATCAAAATCGAAGGACTGAAGATTCTCAACCCATATCCTCCGTATGAGATTCAAGTTACACCGTGTAAAGATATAATTTAGGCTCTTGTGGTCCATATACACCACAAAGCACTCACCCATCAGGCAGTGTCTCTAGCAATGTAATCGATGGACAATCGCCGCTAGCTCAAGGTCATGCGTCGAGTAATTTCTCTCAAGAGGACTCAAATATTTAGATTCTTATGCTACAAATCTATCCTCCTACATCAACACTGATCCCATTACAATGCTTGATGCATCAAAAAACACTATATATCCTCTACCAGGCTCTGAGAGAATAAGAATAGGTGTTGAGACATGCCTAATTTTCAAATCCTAAAAGGATTTATTGCACTATTACAACCACAGGAACCTAAAACCCTTATTTTAAGACCAGTACGAGGTGAAAAAAGTTGTGAGAAGTCTTTTATGAAATGACTGTAGTATCTATTTGGCCCTAAGAAACTCCATATATCAAATATGTTCTTGGGATGCTCCCAGGAAACCACAAAACTCACCTTATATGGGTCAACAGATACTTCTAATTCTGATATAATATGACCCAAGAAGTGAACTTTTTCAATCCATAAGTGGAACTTAGAAAGATTTAGATAAAGATTATTCTCTCTTAGTGTATTAAAAATGACCTCAAGATGCTTATGATGGTTTCTATGAGTGTGAGAATACACTAAGATATTATCAACAAAGGCCATGATAAAAGAATCCAGATAGGGGTGAAAAACCCTATTCTTTAGAGCCATAAAAATGATAGTTGTGTTCATAAGATCGAACAATATAACAAGGTACTTATACAAACTATACATACTATGGAAAGATATACGAGGAATGTATGATGTCCCGACTCACACTTGATGATAGAATGATCTTAGTTCAATCTTATAGAAAACCCTAGCTCCTCAGAGTTGGTCAATGAGATCATATATATGAGGTAGCAGATACCGATTCTTGACTATAAGCTGGTTCAATCATCTCTAATCCCTGCATAAACTAAGGTTCATGTCCGCCTTCTTGGTGAAAAGCATGGGCGAACCCCAAGAGGAAGTACTGGTCCATATAAAATATTTAGAATTTATATCTTCTAACTATAACTTAAGATCCTAGATCTCATTAGGTGAAATCCTATATGGAGGAATGGACACTAGAGATGCTACTAGAATAAGATCAATTTTAAACTCTACCTATCTCTTAGTAGGTAATCTAGAAAAATCATCGAGAAAAACATACCTGAAACAATATAATATTAACAAGAATTTAGCCTGATGTAAACCCTGATCCTCTACAAAGAGATCAACAATCTGGGAGGTCACTCTACCTAACCTATGATGATATGGTCTTGGTCTACAAGCCTAGACATCCCACTCACCCTTATATAGATAACCACTACCCTCTAGTGATGTAAATAATACCCTACAGTGATAGTAGTCTACAAAGGTGTGATACAAAACCAACCAATACATCATGAGAATGGCATCGAAGCCTATCATATCGAGAACAAAGAGGTCCCACAAGAAGGGGTAACTTCCTAACTCAAGAGGGAAGTCCCTACATTGGAATATTCTCTATGAATGTACTCCCAACGGGGTATCTAGGGTCATTACACCACAATAATACTATATTTCGAGCCCAATACTTTCCATGATAGATAAATAAATAGAGTGTAAATCACATGTATCAAACAATGAAGACACTATATTAGAGGCTACCAGAATAGTACCTCATACTATAGACAGTCCCGCACATTGATCCTCAAGTATTAGATGCAGTTCATGCAACTGACCTAATCCAAGGCCCTATGCTATAACTGGACTACCCTGAGTATGACCGCTCTACTGTAACTGAGGATTTGGATTCTAGATAATATGGCCATGACCTCCTCCTTGTCCAGTCCTATCAGTGCTACTCCAAATCCCTACTTTACATAGTGTAAAATAATCCAACCCTAAAGGTGGATTTGGTGAATAGCCTCTTCCACTAGAAGCTGATATAAAGGTATGATATAATCTCTGAAGATACCCCATACGACCGCAAGCTCAACACTCCAGAGGGTCTCTATCACACTGGGGATTCATATGACCTTGTCGTCCACATTGATGGCACACCATAGAGGTTACATTATGGGTACTATAGCTACCACTACCCTAATAAAAAACCTTAAGGGATCACTTTTTTTCTACTGGAAGAACTACTAGCTTTCCATGACACTGATCTTTTATGACCAGTAACTTTTCCTTACCTTAGGTTGCGCTTAGTGATAAGATCCATATTGAATATCTCATAGAATTTAGGTAGGAAAAATACATTTACCTAAGTAATGATGACATACACAATCCAATCCTTGAAGTGTATATCACGTGAAATTTCATCACCAGCTAAAAGCAATGAAAAGAACTGTAACTCAGTAAAACATGCTGAATACTCCATGACTGACATAGAACCCTGCTTGAGATGCATGGACTATATAGATTGGTCATCCATCAACGTCTAAGGAAAGAAGTGATCATAGAAAGTGTTATTAAAGTTAGACCGGACCATGCTCTAATGAAGACTAGCCTAGGTAATTACATCCCACCAACACTTGGCCGAATCATGCATCATGTATGTAGCAAGCTTGACCCTCTGCTTTGGATGAATCTTTATATGATCAAAAATAGACAAGGTGGACTCCAGCCAAAACTCATTAGACTGTGAACCGCCATCCACCAAGAAGGTGGGAGGATGCTGCTGTTGGAACTCACATGTCAGATCAATCATCATAGGTATAAGTTGTGGAGTACATTTCATGGACTATATCAGACATAGGAAACCATCAAAAAAACTGAGTGTTAGTGCCCAGATCAGGTACAACAGGTAGCACCTCAAGTGGCACTCATGGCAGTAAGACCAAAGGCTTAGGGCCCACCACATCTAGAGCATGGTCATCACCACCCTCCTGACACTTGATACAAGTATGTCATAGCGACATTGGTCTACAAATGCTAAGCACACACCTCAGAATAAGCTTAGAGAAGATAGATAGCGATAATGGAAGATGAATGAAAAGAAAGAGATCGCTACCCAATGTATACTACCCCAACTAACAGCTTAGAAGGCCAGGTATTAGTAAGTGTTCTTGTTCAAATAACAGGGGTTCTAGTAGATGAAGAGTCAACTATACCTTGCCTCATCATTTACTGGAAACCATTTCATTTCATAAGACATGTTTCACATTTTTTAAGTTTGCATTTTCTTATTTTATTATATCAAAGTTCAATTTAAAATGAGTTGTCAATCCTAGTGAATTAGGGACCATACAACTTATCACTAAAATCAAGACCTATTTAATTCTAGTTAACCCAGTCTACATTTGGTCTTAGAATATAACAAGTTATATATTATGGATTGACTCGGTAAACTACTCATTCCAACCCATGAGGGCCCATACACCTCATTAATTGAAATAGGAAATCACTCAATCAAAACCAAAGAGTAGCACCAGAATAATATAAAAACAAGGGTCACTCAATAATCACAGCCATATCAAGCAAATGCAATTAGTGAAATACACCTATATGGCATGGAATATGCCTAGAATGTGAATTTTAAGTGCATATAGTTATGCATGATACAATGCTACTTTCCCTCATATCATTGGGACAATGATATAATGAAAACCTCAATCATAATAATAATAACCCTCACATTGCATGTGTGTCACCCAAAGGTGAAATGATATCAACTATAATTGGAAAAATCATAACAAAAATTATAATTCAGGAAACTTGGAATTTACCCTAAACACGGGTTAGATATGCCCAAGAAAAAATTATAACCAAGTTCCAAGTGTTTATAATATTCTGTATATTGTCTCAAAATAGTAAAGTAAGAAATGAACAACTCTGATACCACTTTTTGACATTTTAAACCCAAATTCCACTCAGGTACCCCATGTTTGGTGGGCCACATGGCCTCAAGCGCATCTCCCTAAATGCCAGAGGCGGCCAACCAATAGAGAGGGCCTAAGGTGTGTCCATAGGGAGACTATTACCTCAGTACTAGAGTGTATCATAATGGATAAATAAGATAACAAGTAAATATAAGAAACAATATAATAAAAAGATGGCACAACATAAGTAGGTAGGAATGATAATAACCGAACAACTGATGATCATATACAAAAGATGATGATGATACATGTCATGTCACTATAAAACTGGAAAACATGGATACGAGGTAGTATACATAACAATCTATACAAAAGTATAAAAAAAAAGAAATAAAAAAACTATCCAAGCATCCTGAGCTCCCACTCGGTCATTTTCTACCCAACTCCATCCTAATGCAAGCAAGGAATCAAGTTTCTAAAGCAGTACACTTCCCTTTTTCAACACCTGTAAACATTTAACTACTCGAGTGCCAATGTAATCCTGGTTAGGGTGTGAGATAAATCTTAATAGGACACCACCAATGGTGTCTATAACATCTATTATGTGTAATATAAACTAAAATAGTGTACAAACATGCATATATAAAATTAAAGTAGTATAGCAATGTAAATACCCAAGTACATGCTTCATCTTCAACTAGTGTATAGACATCTAACCAATTAATTAATTAATTATGTTCCAGTTTATATAAGTAGGTCACGTGAGGTACAAACAACATTGATATCCTAACATGATAGTAATAGTGAAGGATCCAAGATATAATAAGGTATCCTGTGATAATGATAATAATGAAGAGGATACAAGGTTATAACCAAGGAATCATTGACATTAGTGGTCGAGCCAACATAGGAACTAATTATAGCCTAGATAAGGGAATAAGAGTGTAATCTAAGGAGCATCACCCAATGTATTCCAAAATAATGATTCTAACCGAGTCCAAGGAATTCATCCAAGGTAAAATAGGATAATCAATTACTAGGCCCAAGGGTGTATCCAAGGTGCCTCATGTTTGTAGACATCATTCTGGATCCAAGGAGTCTATCTAAGGCATCCTATAATAATAATAATGAATAATGGGTCCTATGGTGTTATACAAAGCATCCAAGACAAGGTTCAGGTTCTAAGGTGGGTCTCACCCTTGGAAACTGAGATCCTTGAATCAAAATGGTGTCCACGAGTACTCAAGGTATTCCCTTGAGAATCCAAGGATAGATTGAGTCTGACCACTCCTATAGAAATTTCAAGGTATGTGTACAATATTCATATTTTATTTAATTCATTTAATTAATTAGGCCATGTAGTAATCATTCCATTTAATTAGTCAAGGTTCATGCAATTTCCTTTCATTAGTGTGACAAGCCTAAGGGGCATGCAACCATTCACATCATTTCATATTTGTTTACTTGGTTCTCTACTTTAACTTTCATAAACATGATAGGGTGGGCTAAGTATGAGGAACCATGTGCAATTCATTTAATATAAACTGGGTCGAGTGATATCAATACTATACTTTCCAATTACCATTTAAACATTCAATCAGTACAATTCATATACATAGTATACTTGCTAATTGTATTTAAGTTTGATTTATCAAGTTAAAGAACTTACCTTAGGTGGGTCAAGTGATTTGCATACAAGTGCTAGAAATTTAAAAAACATTGATTTATTTAAACACTCAGCTTTATCAAGGTCAAGTCAAGGCACACCCAAATGGTGGAATAGATAGACATAACAGGTTACTAAAATAATAAATATATAAACACCCCACTTGGGGTGGTTGATGTTGTGGACATAACTACTAATAATGGATAACATATATAATAAGGGTCTTGGAACATAATCTTAACGAATATAAGAAAGGAACATAAATTAATCAAGTTACACTCGATAAAATCAGAGTGCACACACTGCAATTTGTAAAATGAAAAAACTTGAGGGAAGAGTTATAAAACACCTACCTTGTACTCGTACGACTCTCCTAATCCAGTATCAGCCACTAGTTCGGCCTGGATTGGATAAGATCTGAATAATGAACTAAAACCCTGAAAATAGGGCATATGAGCCTGCATCCAAATAAAATAATTGATGTTATTAATATTTTCATAAATTTTTATATACTCCATTTACTTATTTTATATGAAATGTGCATAATTTGTGTGAAATATTAATGTTTAAATATTAATTATAATTTTTGAGTACTATTTGAATTCATCCCGATTCAAGTCTGTTTAATGTTTTAATAATAAATCTCACCCAACTTATCCAAATTGCATGATTATTGTTTTTAGGATTCCTTACTCAAATTCAAGCATTTAATTAGAAGGAAAATTTGTCAAAATCATCCATTTTGAGGGTTATATGGTCCACACAAGAAGACCCAAAGAAACTATGAAGAAAATTAACCATCTATGATGATTGAGTTACTGGTCTAAATCACAATGACCAAATTTTATAAAACTCAACCATATGTTCTTTATTATCCAAAAGAATAATGGATAAAAATTTGAAGGTCCAACTACACAAAAAAGGGTCCCAACTGATGCTTTGAAGTCCAGCCCACCATTCTGATCGAAAATTAATATCCGGACACTATTCATGACATAACTCATTATGCAATCATCAAATCAAGCTGAGATTTTTTGGTGTGAAAGAGGAGATATATGAGGCTGACTTTGTTGAAGAAAATGTTCAGATTTGAAGGAATATTACTATTGATAAACCCATTCACATTTTGGCCTTCTAAAAAGTATGGATTGAAATGGATAGATTAACATTGTTTAATAAAACAACCATAACTTTGGATCCATATGTCCAAATTCCTCCAAATTTTGAGATTATTCGGCCAAAATTATGATATAAAACTTTGAATAAGGATATATCTTGAGATTCAATTGTCTGTATATCCAAATCGTCAAGTCCATTGGAGGGGTAGTTTTGGAATGCAAATAGTCCACCACCTTGGGCTATAAATACACCCCCTCCTCTCCTTTCAAAAGGGTTGGAATTTCAGAAGAGAGGATAATTTATTGTCATGACCAAATACTTGAAAAATTCTTGGGAGTACCTTCCATACTCAAGTTTTCACTTGAGATACCTTTCCTTCTCTTTTTTTTCATTTACTTTTGTGTTGTTCTTCGTTTGTAATTGTGTAAGTGTTTGTTTTTGTAATTATTTTTTAATGCATGTTTCTTATTCTTCATCTATTATTATCATCAAAATTATGTTAAATAATATTAATAGTCTTAAAATAGTTTAAATATAGTTGAATCCCATTCCCTTATTGTGCTTTCTCCTTCAGTCTAAAGTTCGTTTTTAATTCTCATCATCGTTCGTGTGTGTGTGTTTGACGCACAACTCTATTCTTATCCCTTTATTTTTTTTCACTTATTAATTCATCATCATAAAATTATAACCAGATTATTAACCACCCAAATGGATGAGTAAATATATCATTGGGGTGAGTTATATTTTAGGTATGTTAAGTGATTGAGAACTTTTTCTCGATGAATATTATTTGAATTAACATTGTGTATGTTTGACTTAACATGTCATGGATTAATGACTTGTTTTGTTTAAAAAGTGGATTCCATGGATTATTGGAACTATAAATACACTACCATAAACAAGATATGATTAATATTAGAACCTTAAGTTAAGTTAAGGCTTGGATTAAAGCCTTAACACTTGGGAATTCCAATCAACGTCAACTTGTGACATGGGTGTTAATTTAATGCAATATAAAGCAAGGCTCAAGGATATAAAAAGCTTAACTACCTAATGATAAACTCACCCCAATATTTATAAATTTTTTAAATCAATCTTAATCAATCAATCATTTTATAATCTCTTTAAACAACCCCCCCAATCATAATACAATCAACTAAAAACAATTGACTATTAAAAAGTATCATCATCAAGGATTCGAACCGAGTGTTGCTATACACATTAACAGAGCACCGAAACCTTGAACGGTCAAAAGGCGATAATAGGCCACAATTTCAAATGGCACCTTTTCCGGGGATGGTGCAATTAAATAGTCATTAGTTTCTGGTTATTGTAAAAAAAAACAAATTAAAAAAAACACACAAAGAAAAACCCATATTCCTCTTTCTTCCAAAATATCTCTGAATGTCCCATAGACTCCCAAAAAATACCTTAGATTTGTTTGACCCTAAAATTGATCAAACACTTCGCTAACTTAGGAGTAACATAAAATATAATCAACTTGTTAAATAACATGTCCTTATCCAACCAATTGAATTAGATATGACCAATCCTAGGGAACAAACACTAAAAGAACTTGTTGCCCCTGATATGAATTACCAACCTCTTGGTATTCAACATCCAAACATAGAGGCTGACTTCACACTCAAATAGGGTTTGATTCATATTCTTCCTCATTTCCATGGGCTAACTGGTGAGGATCTACATCTCCACCTTAAAGAGTTCCAAGTGGTGTGCTCTACCATGAAGCCTCAAGGGGTTTCTAAGGAACAAATCAAACTCTGAGAATTCCCTTTCTCCCTAGCTGACACTGCTAAGTCATGGCTCTACTACCTTTATCCTGGTTCCATAACCACATGGAATGACATGAAACGACTCTTCTTATATAAATTCTTTGCTACTTCTCGTACTACTTCTATCCGAAAGGAAATAAGTGGTATTCATCAATTCCCAAATGAATCACTTCATGAATACTAGGAGAGGTTCAAAAATCTTATGGAAACCTACCCACATCACCAAATCCCTGACCAACTCTTGATCCAATACTTCTATGATGGGTTATTGGATATAGAGAGAACTCTCATTGATACCACAAGTGGTGGTTCTCTTGTTGATAAAACTCCTGCAGCTGCAAGAGATCTCATAAGCAACATGGTTGCAAACACACAAAAATTCCATAATCAAGCACATGATCAAGTCAAACAAGACTAATATAGTCAATCGATAGAGCCCAAAAAGATGACCAAGTGGATGAGTGAACTTATAAGTATTTTGAGACAACTAGATGTGGCAGCCAAAGCCCCAACCTCATCTTCTCCACAATCTCTATTCCCTGGACCTATCAAGAACTGTGGAATCTGCAGCTCCCCATCTCATCCAACTGACACATGCCCACAACTTCAAGAGGATAAATCCAATTTATCTGGACTAATGGAGATCAATGTATCATATACTAAGTGGAACCCCAACCCTAGACAATTAGGTTAGTTTGTAAGAAACTTCAACCAACCCCATTCTGAGCCCTTCTCTTCTACCTATAACCCTAACTTGAGTTATGAGAATCCCATTTCTCATCCCCCTCAATACCCTAACCAAAACCCAAACCAATTCCAATATGGTCAAGGTGGTGGTAACGCCCAAAAACCTTATCATTTTGTTCCTCAACCTCAAAGAAACAATCCTCCTCTTGGATTCCACTATCCTAGTGAGCCTTCCCAATTCAAAAAACAATACAATCACTTTCCCAAGAACCAAAATCAAGGTAATATTAGTCCAGGACAAGACTCTTCTTCCAAGAAACCATGGAAAAGTGTAGTGGAAGATCTTGCCTCCTTCACCCGTTCTAGGCTCAAAAACATTGAAACACAAATTGGTTAACTTGCATCCCACTTGAGCCAGAAACAACAATCAAATTCTTCCCAACTACCAGATCAACCATTTTCTAACCCCAAGGGTAATTTAAGTGCAATTTTACTTAGATAGGGGAATCAAATTTATATACCTCAAGATAAGTCCTCCAACCCTCCTTTGAATGTTGACCTAGAAAATGAAAAGAAAAAGAAACATGAAAAGGAATCTGAAGCCATTCCCTCACCTCCTTCCATTCCACTTAGGAACCCAATTCATTTTACTTAATCCATTTCTAAGTAAAATAAGTCCTTTGAACCTGATCTTAAAATGATCGACATGTTTAGATGTGTTGAAGTCAAAATTACCCTCTTAGATTCCATAAAACAAATCCTTAAGTATGCTAAGTTTCTCAAGGAGTTGTGTACCCATAAGAGGCAACTTAGGACCTTTGAAAATATTTCCACCCAGTGGTCTATTCCCATAAAGTGAAAAGATCCAGGGACCTTTACAGTTCCATGCCAAATTGGAAGTTACAACTTTGATGATACACTCATAGACCTAGTATAATCAATTAATGTCATGCCCAAATCCATATTCTCCAACCTTGGTATTGGTTCCTTACATTAAACATGTGTTGTCATTCAGTTAGCTAATCAAAGCACAACCAGTCCAGAGGGAATAATTGATGATGTCCTTATCCGAGTCAAAGATATTATCTTCTTAGATGACTTCTATGTACTTAACATGGAAGGTGAGACAATTTCTCGACAATCTCCTCTGATTTTAGAAAGACCTTTCCTCATGACATCTAAAACCAAAATTAATGTCCATGATGACATCTTATCCATGAAATTTGGTGACCAACTGGTCAAGTTCAATATTTTTCAATCCTTGCGATACCCATCAGAGAATTAATTTTAATTCTCTATCCATTATTTTGAAACTCTCTATGAGTGTGTCTTGAATCCCAATCAACCATGTTCTTCCTATTATACTGATAGAGGAGTTTGTGAATATTTCATCCTCATTAACCAAGTCATAAATATAGAATTTAATGTTGAAATTACAAATGAAAACTCCATTGATCTAAAGGATCTTGAAAAATCTTTGGAATCCTAACTCACCTCTGGCCTCCACTGCTCCAACTTGAATGGTAATGGGGAAAATGAACAATCATGTTCATTTTTTGATTCAAATCTGATTATCCAATATTCATCATTTCCTATCCAGGATTTTGAACATTTTGTTATATGTGAAGTGAACCCTGAACCAATGTGTTTATATTATCCTGATGAGAGTGAAGGTTGTGAGATTTGTTCCATAATTAATAAAGTGATCACAGGTGGGGTTGAAATTGACCATTATTTGGAAAACAACATTGATATAAAAGATATTGAAAAATGTATTCAGTCTTATGACTCCACTAATCCTCATTACTCTACATCGGTAAGTGATGAAATAAATGAGTAAAAAACAATTGGGATCTCATACTCTAGTTTCGTATCATCCGAACCTTACATAAATGAACCATCTAATTTAAGCATATTCCTGAATTTCTGAGCATAGAAAACCATCACTTTGTGGAAAAAATCATTCCTCAAGTTGAAGACCAAAGGAAGGATATCCATATTATCTTTATACCCCCATTTAATTTCAAGAAACAAATCAAGGAAGGGAAGAAATTATCCAATTAACAATCATGCATCCCAAAGGAAAAATTTTTCTGGAAGCACTCTGGAGTTGAGAAAATACGGTGTCCACCATCGGACTATGGGTAGTACACTGTAACTATCAAGCTGTAGAAAAATAAATGCAGCGCTTCTTGGGAGGAAACCCATGTTTTCTTTTAATTTTATGAAATTTTAATTTCTTTTTAGTTTTTCATTACATGAATAATGATTTTTATTTTTCAGGTAACATCCCACATGAGGCACATCAACTTCCACTAACCCACCACTAGATGGAGATAGTGACCCACCAAATCCAAACCAGGGGGCACCTATTTCCCTTTAACTCTTCTTCCTCCTTATATCTCTCTCTCCCCTTTTATTATTATTCCTCTCTTTTTCATTTTTTTTACCACTTTCATCATCAAACTTTTTATTTCTTTTTCTCTTTCTCTTTTGTGTGGGTGTGTCTTTATAGAAAACTAAAAACAAAACCTAAAAAAAATCATTTTAAGAAAAAAATATGAAAAATCAAGAATCATACTTACTCACCTTCCAATTTTAATTTTTTTTTCAACCATTTTGGGGAGTCAAAGTACATGGTTTCATCTCAAATATTTTGTGGATTCAACATAAATTTGGATAAAGAATATTGTGTCAAAACCAAAAAAATTTGAACGCTCAATTTTTGATTTGGAAAATGATTTCCCCCAATAGTGATAACCAATATTAGCTTTCATGCCAGGGAATCCCATGGAAATATATTCAAAATATGTTTTTTTCACCCCCATTTGTGAGTATTGAGTGTGTGGACCTTCAAGCCAAATTTCCTACTTTAGTGTGCATTAATATGATAGAGGCTTTTTCTGAACAATATGAGAATCCCAATAGCCAAATATCGTCCCATTTACCTTACATTAATCCTCATTTTGAAAGCCCCTTCAAGCCTATGAAAACCTTTTCTTTGATATCCACATTATAGGCCCAATACCTTTTCCCCCCCAATATCAACATGGATTTTCATTGTATATTTTTTTTTAAATTTAAGTGTGGGGGGGGGGGATGAATTTCATTTTGGGTACCCTTTTTTAATTTCACCATGTTATCATATGCTTAAGGGAATGAATATATTTCAGTGTGGGGGAGAGGTTGTCATTCAGTGTTTTTTGGGGAATTTAATGTACTTTCATTTATGTAATTTTGTAAATGTTATTGACAAGTGTTCAAAAAAAATCAAAAAAAAAAAAATCAATAAAAAAAATCAATAAAAAAAATCAATAAAAAAAAGAATAAAAAAATTGGGTTGTTTCTTGGGTAGGTCAAAAATCACTCTTACTCAACCTTTGATCTTGTTATAACTATTACAATTAGTGTCATGAGGAGATCAATCATGTGTTGGGATATGAGTTTGAGATCTTTTTCAAGTTAAAATTTCAAAAAATAAGAAGAAAATAAAATAAAAACAAGAACACTTATGTCATTGGGAGAAGTTTTGTATTTTTTAAATATTTTATCTTCTCATCCCCTTCAAATTTTATTCCTCTCTTGTGTCTTTCTTCACATAATCATTCCCTTGTAAATATGTGTTTTCATTTCCTTCCACATTTCATTTCAAAAAAATTGTGCATTGTTTTACCCATGTTGGTGTTTTACCCCTCTTCTTCTCTCTCTTGGACATTAAATTCCTACCATCCTATATCCATAGAAAAACCCCTTAAAAATACCTCTTGATTCTTTTTCACTTTAGGATAGGGATTGGAAACTTATAGCTCTTACAAACTCTAAGATTTTCACTTTTGGTTGGTGAATGAGTGAAGATCTATAAATTAATTTTATCATCTTGAGAGGAGTAAGTTTTGTGTGCCACCATTTTCTATTTCTAAATTTGAGCATGAAAAAATGAATTGTTTTTGGAACATTGTTTCTGTAACAAATTGTGGTGGAATTCAATATGGATGAGTGAAATTGTCTAAACCTCCCCTGAGTGGGGAAAAAATTTAATATTTTTTGGTGAGTGAAAATTATTTTGTAATGTTTTTTGTATGAAATGTGCATAATTTGTGTGAAATATTACTATTTAAATATTAATTATAATTTTTGAGTACTATTTGAATTCATCTAGATTCAATTATATTTAATGTTTTAGTAATAAATATCACCATAATTGTCCAAATTGCATGATTATTATTTTTTAGGGTTCCTTAATCAAATTCCAACATTTCATTAGAAGGAACCTTTGGCCAAATAGTCTATTTGGAGGGTCATATGATCCACACAAGAAGACCCAAAGAAACTGTGAAGAAACTAAACCATCCATGATGATTGAGTTACTGGTATAAATCCCAAATCCCAAATTTTATGAAACTCCACCATATGTTATTTATTATCCAAAATAATAATGGATAAAAATTTTAATGTCCAACTACATGAAAAAGGGGCCCAAATGATGCTTTGAAGTCCATCCCACCATTCTGGATGGAAATTAAAATCTGGACACTATTCATGACATAGCTCATTATGTAATCATCAAATCAAGCTGATATTTTAAAATGTGAAATATAATATATAGGCAGATGACTTTTTTGAAGAAATTTTTGGTATTTTAAGGCATATTAATATTGATAAAACCATTCACATTTCGGACTTCTAAAAAGTATGGATTGAAATGGACATATTAACATTGTTTAATAAAACGACAATAACTTTGGATCGATAAGTTAAAATGACTCAAAATTTTGATATTAGTCATAAAACATTATTATATACAACTTTTAAGAAGGATATATCTCTAGATTCAGCTTTATGGATGTCCAAATCATTGAGTCTAGTGGAGGGGTAGTTTTGGAATGCAAACAGTCCACCACCTTGGGATATAAATACATCCCCTCCTCTCCTTTCAAAAGTGTTGGCATTTCAGAAGATAGGACCATTTATTATAATTAAAAAAGCCTTGAAAAAGTATTTTTAGGACCTTCCATACTCAAGTTTTCACTTGAGAGACCTTTCCTTCTCTCTTTGTTTTCATTTACTTTTGTGTTGTTCTTTGTTTGTAATCGTGTAAGTGTTTGTTTTTGTAAATCTATTTTAATGCATGTTTCTTATTATTCATCTATTATTATCATAAAAATTCTGTTAAATAATATTAGTAATCTTAAAATAGTTTAAATATAGTTAAATCTCATTCTCTTATTGTGCTTTCTCATTCAGTATAAAGTTCATTTTTAATTCTCATCACCGTTCGTGTGTGTGTGTTCGACGCACAACTCTATTCTTATCCCTTTATTTTTATTCACTTATTAATTAATAATCATAAAATTATAACCATATTATTAACCACCCAAATGGATGATTAAATATCTCATTTGGATGAGTTATAATTTAGGTATGTTAAGTGATTGATAACTTTTGCTCGATGAGTATTCTTTGAATTAACATTATGTATGTTAGACTTAACATGTCATGGATTAATGACTTGTTTTGTTTAAAAAGTGTATTAAATGGATTATTGGAACTATAAATACACTACTATAAACAAGATATGATTAATATTATAACCTTAAGTTAAGTTAAGGCTTGGATTAAATCCTTAACACTTGGGAATTCCAATCAATGTCAATTTGTGACATGAGTGTTAATTTAATGCAATATAAAGCAAGGCACAAGGATATCAAAAGCTTAAATACCTAATGATGAACTCACCCCAATATTTATCAATTTGTTAAATAAATATTAATCAATCAACCATTTCTTAA
Organism: Viscum album; assembly: GCA_963277665.1. Lineage (NCBI taxonomy): Eukaryota > Viridiplantae > Streptophyta > Magnoliopsida > Santalales > Viscaceae > Viscum > Viscum album. The sequence goes on along the minus strand of OY728141.1, from coordinate 1,302,925,267 downwards.
TATCTTCAAACAAACCCCCCCAACCAGAATACAATTAACTAAAAACAATTGACTATTAAAAAGCATCATCACTGAGGATTCGACCCGAGTGCTGCTATACACATTAGCAGAGCACCAGAACATTGACCAGTCGATAGGCAACAATCAGCCACGCTTTCTGTCATCTATAGGAAGAATAACGATTAATGGCTAAAAGGAATTAAGAATGTTCTGAGAGGAATCCAACGAGTTGAACAGAAGCTCGATCAGAATTTGGATGAAGGAGTTCTCTCAATTCCTAGGTTAGGACTTCAAAGAGCTCAAAAAGGGATGATGAAGGATTTGTTTTCCACTAGAGAGAAAAAAATTAAGGAAGGGGGTGTAAAAACATTCATTTAATGGAATTTTTGTAAAATCACCCAAAAATAGGAATCATATTATTTGGCCACACTGATGGTGTAACGTCCCAAACCCGAGCAGTCATCTGAATAGTGATAAATAGGTTAGGTGTTACTAAACTTAGGTGTACCTCCCCAAATTCTAAAGGCTTCTGACTAGCAGCGAGGGTGTAAACAAGTATAGTGGGGAGGATATACCCTCTCGGAGGAAAATAAGGTAATTTTCCAAGTATAATATAAAATGAGAGACTCTCTAGACTCGAACCAGACCTGCATAGAGGAATAAAAATTGATAGAAGATAAAGCAGCAGAAGCAATATAGAAACAAGTGTAGCAGAATGTAAACAAAACATCATGCTGAAACCACTTGTAACAACTACAAGAATAGACAAGTCATACATCCATAACAAGTCAATATATAAAGAGGGAATAAATTTATAACCAACAATAGCTACAATAAACAAGGTAAGTATGTTGATACAGGAAGGAAAGAAAAACAAAGTATACTCCAGCTAGGCATGACCTCAGAGTTCATAACAAATCTCCATGCAATAGCTAATACAATCCAGCTCCTGAAGCAGATCTCTTTCCTAAACATAAATCCATAAAATCTACACGTGTCCCTAAGGGACCATGCAGGGTGTGAGATGAATCTCAGTAGGATAACACCCAATGGTGCATACCTAGTATAAGTTTTTAAGTAGGCATGAATCTATAAGGAAAGTAAACAGTATGATGCACAATGTAAACACAACTTCCACTGGTGCTCAACAACCATCGTGGAGTGCACCTACTTCAGCTAACGCTAGAATCTCAGTCATATAACCCGACACCATGTGCCTCCTAATAGCTCACATCTCAAGTACCGACGTCCTGATGGAATGACCAAACAATAGTAACCCATGCTCGAATTCTCACGTCTTCCCATGGCACAAAAACCAGAGGAACAATGATGCATGTCCTCAAATAATAATTAGAGGAACAATGATGTCTGTACTCAAATAAATAACCGAAGGAAACAACGATATCTGCCCTCAACCTCATAACTTGGTAGCCTCATCGCTACCAACCTAAGTCTCCTCACCTTCCACATGGATTCCTACAATAAGCACCCCCAAACCAATAGTACCTAAACCGTAACTATCAAGGGCCTCTACCCACACGAGTGGTCAAAACCACCCCATCACAGAGTCAACATATGTACACATGACTCAAGTCACGGGTGAGCAGTAATAACCAAATAAAGTACCCAATCCACAACATCTTTGACACCTCGTGTCCCTGCGACTATGTCGCTCAAATCTGATGGTATTTCCATCCAAGTAACCCGGGTCATTCCAAACCTAATAGTCACACTGCCTCAATCCGACGTCCATGATGCCTAATCCTGTGGTCAAACCACTCAAGTAATCTGGGGCAAGCCCAACCTATGATCAACATTACCCAAGAATATTCAGGCCATTCTCAACACAACCCAAAGGTTATGGCATATGTAATTCAACAATTTAATATTTATCACATTTAAACAAATCACATAAACAAGAAAAGAAATCTAAAAAGTTGAATTACACTATCCCAACAACTATCGCATAGCAATAATGAGGTCTTGAATGCCTCTAAAAAACCTAATCATGCTTTACCAAATTAAACATACCAATTTAAAAACAAATCAGACCAATTATAACCATTTTGGAACCCTGGGCCAAAATGTCCCAATGAGCATCAGCCTCTCGCCCAGCCTTGATCAAACAATTTAGGCAATAGGGTGTGCTCAAAGGCATCCCATGGGTCCAACAATGAATTCAATATGCAATAGAAGATAAAATGGGTCCCGCTCAAAAATAACCAAAGACGTGCCAAAGGCCACGCCACCCAAATGTCAACAAAAACACAAAACAAGGTATGCACCACCTACCTCAAACTAGTACAATGATTCTTCTCTGGTATCGGCTTCTAATTCAGTATAAAACACGATAGATCTACAAAAAGAGCAATAATGATAAAACCTCTATAACTTGGTTTAGAATAGAAATCAAGATGAAAGGATCAAGGGGAATCAAGAGATCACCTGTGGGGTTCCAACAGATCAAACAGTGTGTGAAACGGGGTTCAGATGGACAATCAAGAGGGATTTCTTCCTCTGGTGCTGCTCCTCACTCAAACGCGTCGAGTGTTCTGCCCAGAAACATAAAACAAGGATAATACCCATTTTAATGAAAAAAATAAATACACGTCATGTATATATGAGTACAGGCCATGTGTATCATTTTATTATTCCTAATATGGTTGAAATTTTACCGAGGACCTGCCGACATGACTACACGATGTGTACGAGGCCGTACACATCATGTCCTTGGTTTTCCCCCTCTAACTCGCCGACATACCCACATGCCATGTATATCCCCCATAAATGGATATACTACACAATGTGTACTTGGTTAAACATCTCTATCCATCCAAAATACCTACACGCCATGTATGGCCTTCTCACATGGAAAGGTTACACGTCGTGTACTGGGAATTACATGATGTGTAACCTAGAAATTTCCAAAACTTCCCACTTTTTCCCCCTTTTCTCAAAAACAACGTAAAAAGAAAAGGAAAAGAAGACTCGTACCTCAAAGGAAGGACCAGGTTCTTACAAACTTCCCCCCTTAAAGAAATTCGACCCCGAATTTCCATTCCAAGGGTGGTGAAGAAAGATTTCAGAACAACTCTGGCCCAAAACTCAAATCAATCAAAGGTCCATCAACCTATTACCCAGACCCATGGTCCTCCTGTGATGCGTCGTCACCCCTGCATCCTATCAGGTTTCCACCTATCATTCCCAACACCCAAATGTATCCCGTACCACATCGGTGTCCGCCTCCATGAGGTCCTGCATCCCATGGATGCTCAAAATAAAACATGGTGCCTTGCACCTCAAGTAACCCGCATCCTTGATGCCTCGATGCTCATGACACCTCAAGTATTATGCATACTTGATGCTCATGATGCCACACATCTCATATATATATATAAATATATCACACACCTAAAATGGTTTCAATCCCACTAAATCACATCTGGCCAGTCCATATATATCATGTGCACCTCGTGCACTCAAAACGGAGACGCCTCAACAGGCCAAGCCAAAAAGAAAACAAGAAAATCACAGCCATGCCCACATAGTACCTCTAAACATCATCGACTCACCATCTTGCTCAGCCTCTGGCATCTCCACAACATGCACCTGGCCTAAAGTACAACTGCCTGATGCCTTAACCCCCTACGGTGCTGCTCTAGTCACCGACCACTGACCCCTCAGCTGGGTCCCGCTGTCTTTTCCACATCCTTTGCATGCAACTGAGCCTTAACTACCCTCACCTAGTACTGATCCTAAATCAGCCTCGAATGCCACTGTATGTCCTGGTCCCTGTTTTCCAACTATCTGAGAAGGCTACCTATAGAACCTCTCCAGATGTCCAACCAATCCACATGCCCGACACTCCTTTTGAGGCCTATCTCACTAATTCCGGACATGCCCTAGCTGCCCACACTGGAAGAAAACCACTGATGAACTACCATGCGGTAGTTTAGCTGAGTCCTTGGCCTGAATTCCCTACTAACTCATCCTAACCTCACTTCCTGTTATCTGAACCATCACTTGAAGCCACCGACCAGCTTAAACGAGATTTTTCCATCAAGTTACTCTCGGCTATGAGTGCCTGATTCACTACCTCTGAGAATGAGGTCAACCTGAAGATGTTTAACTGTACCTTAATGGTGTGTCGCAATCCATACTTGAAATTCATCACCCTTGATGTGTCATCACTTACCATACCTAGTGCAAAGCGATACAACTTAGTGAAGGTAGCTGCATAGTCCATGACAGACATGTCACCCTTATGGAGGCTCAAGAACTCTCGAGCTCTTTCTGCCCTCAGCGTCTATGGGAAGATGTTCTTGAAAAACTTGTACTCAAAGTCCTTTTGTGCCAGTCCTTCATGTCTATGAGCATAAACCTACACATCCCACCAACACTTCGTTGGTCCTCTCAACATGTACACTGATAGCTTGACCCTCCACCCTAGAGACATATCGAGCTTCTCAAAGATCATCTACAAGATCTCTATCCAGTTATAAGTCACCTATGGACCAACCTCACCCTAGAAAAGTAGTGGGTGCTGTGACTAGAACTCCCTCGTCAGATATGCCATAGAGGGATCTATACCCTACGTGTCTCTGTCGATCCCCTACAAGACACATACCAGACTAGACCAGAGCTGCTCGTAAATCCATGGCCTGAACGCTTCCAAACCCGACTGCTACTCTGCCAGCACTGGATCCTGAACCTGATCCTATCCCTAAGCCTGTACCTACGACTCATGCTCTACCTGTTGCTCAAGTATCTAAATATGATCATTCTCCTATGGCACTGTACCATCACCCTCCTGAAATTTCATTGAGTCATCTAGGAGGAACCCTCTGAATACCATAAATTTACAGACAACCCACATATATAACAATATATATATACACAATGAAGATAAGGAAAGTAGTAAAGAGGTAGCACATAAAAACTACCCTTACTCTCCCCCACCGCAACCATGCCCCACGGCATCCCAGCCTCACAACCTCCTTACTCGCCCTCAACAGTGCCAAGTATCAAAAGTACATCGGACCATTCCCATCCCAATAACCATCGTTGCCTCAAACCAACGACCGAGTCTCCCAATCCCAACAACCACTCTACCTCAAACTGATGCCTAGGATTCCCAATCTCAGTGATCAACATCACCTCAATCATAGTACCTACCTACTCACATACTAGTCAGGCCCAAATGTTATGCCACATGAAATTTACATAATTTAAAGCATGACATATTACTTTGCAATAAACAAGCAATTCTATCAGGAATTTCACCTTTCACATTTCAAAAGAATCTATAGCATGGAAATTGATATTATTCACATGGTATGATAACTTCACAAAGCATAAGTGTAGTTATGAAATCAAAATACCCTAAAAATGTGCCTACCAAAATCCAAACAATCATGCCTTGTCTTACTAGTCCAAGGCCTGATTACTTTCTCCCTTACCTCACCAGGTTAAGGGTCACATATCACAATCAATAACATCACATACCAAGTGAGACACTAAGGTTGAAATAATATAAACTATAATATGAGCAAAGAAAAAACAGAAATTCCCACCCAAGGTAACCTAGTCCATCCCACATACCTGGGGCTGCAGGAACCCAAGAACAAGCTATAAACTCAGTTCCAATAATAATCTATCTCCAGTCTACCATATCCCAAATAGTAATCTAGAAAAAATAAAAGGTAGTATCAATCTCATTAGTAGTCAGTCAAAAGATTCTACTAAATCCCTATCAAGAACAACCTCCTATGATACCACTTTGTAACATCCCAAACCTAAACAGTCACCCGAATAGTGCTAAACTGGTTGGGTGTTACTAACCTTAGGCATACCTCCCCGAACACCAAAGGCTGCTGACTAGCAGCGAGGGTGTAAAAAGGTATAGTGGGGAGGATATACCCTCTTAGATGAAAATAAGGTACTAGTTCGAGTATAATATAAAATAAGAGACTCTGCAGACTCGAACCAGACCCACACAACGGAATCACAATCAATAGAAGATAAAGCAGCAGAAGCAATATAGAAACAAGTGCAACGAAATATAAACAAAAAAGTATGTTGAAACCACTTGTAACAACTACTAGAAAATACAAGTCATGCATCCATAGAAGTCAAGATATAAAGAGGGCTTCAATGGATAACCAACAGTAGCTACAATAAACAAGGTAAGCATGTTGATCCAGGAAATAAAGAAAAAAAGTAAACTACAGCTAGGCATGACCTCAGGGTCCATAAAAAATCTACATGCAACAGCTAATACGATCCATCTTTTGAAGCTGATCTCTTTCCTACACATAAATTCATAAAATCTACACACGTCTTGAAGGGCCCATGCAGGGTGTGAGACGAATCTCATTAGGATATCACCCAATGGTGTGTACCTAGTATAAGTGTTTAAGAATACATGCATCTATAAGGAAAGTAAACAATACGATGCACAATGTAAACACAACTTCCACTGGTGCTCAACAGCCACCGTGGAGTGTCACCTGCTTCGGTTAACGCCGGAATATCAGTCATATAACCAGGCACCACATGCCTCCTGACAGCTTGTGTCTCAAGTACCGATGTCCTGATGGAACACCCAAATAATAGTAACCCATGCTCGAAATCTCACATATTCCAATGGCACAACAACCGGAGGAACAACGATGTCTGTCCTCAAATAAATAACCAGAGGAAATGACAATATCTTCCCCCAATCTCATAACCCGGTAGCCTCATCGCTACCAACCAAAGGCTCCTCACCTTCCACATGTCTTCCTATGGAAATCACCCCTAAACCAATAGTACCTAAACCAAAACTAAGAGTGGTCAAAACCACCTCATCACGGATTCAACCTATGTGCACAAGACTCAAGTCATGAGTGAGAGGTAATCACCGAATAAAGAACCGAAGCCACAATATCTCTGACACCTCATGTCCCTATGACCATGTCACTCAAATATGATAGTCTTTCCATCCAAGTAACACGGGTCATACCCAACCTGATAGTCACACTACCTCAATCCGATATCCATGACACCCAATCCTGTGGTCAAACCACTCAAGTAATCCAGGCCAATCCCAACTTGTGATCAATATCACTCAAGAATATTCAGTCCATTCCCAAAACAATCCAAAGGTTCCATAATATGAAATTCAGCAATTACATATTTATCACATTTAAAAAAATCACATAAACAGGTAAAACAATCTAAACAATTGAATTGCACTAGCCCAATGGCTATCACACAACAACACTGAGGTATTGAATGCCTCTAACAAGCCTAATCATGATTTACCAAATTAAACATATTAGTTTCAAAACAAAGTAGACCAATTATAACCATTTTGGTACCCCAGGCCAAAATGTACCAATGAGCATCGACCTCTCGCCCAAACTTGCTCAAAAAATTTAGGCAATAGGGTATGCCCAAAGGCATCCCATGGGTCCAAAAATTAATTTAATATGAAATAGTAGATAAAACGGGTCCCGCTATAAAATACCCAAAGACACGCTAAAGGCCATGCCACCCAAATGTCCACAAAAACACAAAACAAGGTATGCACCACCTACCTCAAACTAGTACGACGATTCTCCTCAGGTATCAGCTTATAATTCAGTCTAAAACATGGTAGATCTAAAAAAAGATAAATAAATCTCAAACCCCTATAAAACGATTTAGAATAGAAATCAAGATGAAAGGATCAAGGGGAATACAGAGCTCACCTGTGGGGTTCCAATGGATCAAACAGTGTGTGAAACAGGGTTCCGACGTACAATCGGGAGGGATTTCTTCCTCCGACGCCGCTCCTCACTCAAACCCATCGAGGGTTTTGCCCAGAAACATAAAACGAGGCTACTACCCATTTTAACGAAAAAAAGAAATACACAACATGTATATATGATTACACACCATGTGTATCATTTTACTATTCCTAAGATGACTAAAATTTCACTAAGGACCTGCCGACATGACTACACGGCGTGTACAAGGTCGTACATAGTGTGTCCTTGGTTTCCCCCCTCTAACTTGCCGACATACCCACATGCCACATATATCCCCCATACATGACTAGACTACACTATGTGTACTAAGATTACACGACATGTACTTGGTTAAACATCTCTATCCAACCAACACACCTATACGCCATGTATGACCTTCCTACACAGAAAGGGTACACGGCGTGTACTGGGAAGTACACGGTGTGTAACCTGAAAATTTCCAAAACTACTCAGTTTTTCCCCTTTTTCTCAAAAAATATGTAAAAAGAAATGGAAAAGAAGACCTGTACCTCAAAGGAAGGACCATGTTCTTACAGATGGCCAAACCATGCACCAACCATGTGCCATATGTTGTAGGAAGTATCATTTCACATGGTTAATCCGAATGGTTAGGAAAACTGTGCACCAACCATGAAAACACCTTTGTAACAAAATATGTAGTTTTTTCACATTTGTAAAGGCCCCTAGCACACAATAATGGAAAACCGTGCGCCCTACTCTACCCCACTATCCAACCTCACACGATTAGAGTAACCATGCAAACTACCCCACATGGTTTCTACTAACTAGGTGACCGACCTATTTATCCCAAAAGATAGGTTCTGAGATCTAAACAAGCCTCAAACACTCCCGAGACACCCGTGAACTCATTAAGAATATATATTAGGTCTAAAATAAAGAGTTAGGACAAACTTAAAAGGATCCAAACTTGAGTGAAAAACTAGATTCTTACATATATCATATGCAACTTTTCTCTGGATAGATTATGATTTTTTTTAAAGATATTTTCATGAAACTCATTTATTTTTCATGGGGTAATCAAGTTATGCATGGAGTGATAGTTGTTTCTATGAGTTTTATGATGAAATTCAGGCTCTATGTGCATTATTTGTGTTATGGTTTTTAGAAATTATTGATGATGATGAGTGAACCCAATATAGTTCATGACAATGGGTGATCCTAATATAGCTCTCTAATGAATTGGATAATATAAAGTAGTGCTTTCCATGGGTCAGGTTGGGACTAGAGTGATTTTAGACCTGATCTGAGCAATAATGTCCAAGTCGAGTTGGGTTAGGTTGTATCCATTTTTATGCAATGACCCGACCCGACCTGACCCATGATGGTTTGGGCTGGTTTTTGTTATGTTATCTAGGTTAGGTAAAAAAATATAGTAATGTTGGAAAAAAATCCATCAAGGTAACTTTACAGTGTTTTTGGGTTGTTTGTTTTTGTTGAAAAATCCAGTTGACAACATTCCAACATGGTTGTTGTCAAAGCAAGGTGTTTTTGAAGGCAGAAAAGTTTCCCAATATTTTTCATATTTTTGGGCCTCAAAATTGATATTTTTTATGGAAAAGGAAGGAATTCTAGATATAAAATAGGTGAAATACATAGTAAGTATGCAAACCCACGGAGAAAAACTGACAAAGGCAAGATTTCTGCATAGTAGTTGTGCTATGAAAACCACAAAGGAGGAACATCGTTTGTGGTCAAAGGAGGTGAGTTAAAGGACATCGTAAAGAGATAATCATTTTTGGGAAAAGGTGGTGTGTTTGAGGCCACTAAAAATGGTGTTTTTGTTTGTGCATAAAAGAAATGATTCAGAGGCTACCTCAAGGGAGTAGTATACTATACGAATTGCATAGCGAGTGTAATATGTAGTGATAGCTGATCTGCAAAGAAGTTTTCGATAATTTTGATTAGAAGGTTTTTTAGATTTATTTACCTATATAAATGACCCTTAATAATTTCATTAGAGAGAGTGTATTTCAATATAGAATCATCATTGGGAGATTTATACTAAGTCTAAAAGATTTTCATGAAGAAGATAAGCTCATGAAGGGGTTGAGTTTGTGAAGGAGGAAGTTCATGAAGGTGTTCAGTTTTTAGTGAACTATATCCCAAAAATGGAAATTAGTTTTCATAGGATTGAATTATACAAAAGAAGTTCGGCTTGCATAGATTTTTTGTGGGGAAATATAGCTCTCAAAAGAAAAGGGGATCACGTGGTGACATTCATCCACAAAGAAATATAATTTATGAAAGCACTCACTATGTGGTTCAAGGCATTTACCAAATAGATTAAGGAAATTTTTGAATAATAAAAAATAGTTTGTGAAAGGACTCTTTGTAAAGTAGAAACTATATGGTGAAGTGTATTTTATCTACTGAGTGAAAATAGTACTTCATGGAACACTCACATATGTGTGAAGTAATTTTGAGGTGATTCAGAACAACAGAAGATTCCTCTCAAAAATAAATGGGCACACGTCAAAAGAGAGATAAATGAGATTTAAAATTTTAGTTGGCTGTAAACCAGAAGGGATAGTGATTCCACTCTAAACCTTGTAATATTAGTGTACTTTAGTGGATTTGGTACATCAAAACATTTCCTTTGTATGATCCTTGGATGTAGCCCAATGAGGGTGAACCAAGTAAAATTACTGTGTCCTATGCATGTTTTAATTCTCATTTATCCTATTATATAAGAAGGAGAGAGAAGATTGTTTTGTTTAATGATAAAAAAAGATCCAAAGAGATAGTTGTTTTAATATATCATACCCAGATTCACCCCCTTTTAGGATATTTAACCTAGTTAGTATAAGAATTGGTATCATAGGAAAATATTGAAAGTCAGTGGTTCTCTATTAATGTAAGAAATGGAATATGTTAATCATAAAGGGATTTTGATCTGCGATGAAAACAATTTTCATCTATGGAATAATTAAATGTAGTACTTCTTTTAATCATTTGGTATGGATGTATTTATAGCTATAATGCATTGTATTTATACAAATATGGACATTAGACCTTTATCAGAAGCAGAATATAGATAATTGGATATTGATTTGAAATGAATAAATTACTTAGGGGGAGATTTATCCAACACAATCTACATGAAGGTGATTTCATTTAAATCATCACATACTATGTGGGAAAATTTAAAAAATATCTATAAAGGTGATTCAAAAGTATGAGAAACTAAGTTACAAGTTTTTTGGAACAAATATGAGGACTTGATAATGCACCTCAATGAGTATGTAGATGAATTATTTGATAGAGTGAATGCTATTGTGTAAGACATGCATAGTTTTGGAGAAATTATTGATGATGTTAAGATCATTAAGTGCATCCTAATAAGAATCCCACCTTATTTCAATCTGAATGTCTCTATATTAGAGGATAAAGATCTGAAGAAGATGACATTAGAAATCCTACATAGTACTCTTGTCACATACGAGATGAAAAATGATGATAATGATGCTGTGAAAAAAGGAAAGTATAAATAGATGGCATTAAAGACCATGGAGAATCTCACTATTGAATATGGATAAGAATAAGACAATGCGGATGAGGCCATGTCATTCCTTTCCTCAAATCTGCAAAGAGGAAAATGAATGTTCAAAGAGAAACTTCCACTCGCATGCATTCAATGTGTAAAAGTTGGACATCTTGCAAAAAGGTATCATAAGAAGATTCAAGATAATGTTGAAGATGATGATGAAATTACCCAGAATAACTCTTCATCCAATGTGAAAGGTAAGAGAAATACCAAGATAAATTTCTTAAAAAAGTAGAATATTCTTGAAAATAAAGATGATAGTTTAGAAGAGTCTAAAAAATAAGAAATGAAAGACTATAAGGATCATGAAATAGATTATACGGTGATAGTTATTAGAAATTACAACACAATGGAAGAAAGAGATAATGATGAAGGATAATTTGAAGGAAGATTTGACATCCATATCAAATTAGAAGCTTCATTTGAAGAGATAGATGCTTGGAGAACCAAAATAAAGAAATTTAACAAGGTGGTTTATGACGGAAAACTCTATATACAATTTCAGGAAGAATAGAAGTTTGATATTGAGGCTGAGATTGAAAATATTAAATCTAAAAAGATATAAAACTCATATAAATTCATTAAGTATAAGATTAAAGTTTAAGAACAGACCGGGATTATCAATATTTTGACGAACTCATTAAAATATCGAGTCAAACGCATCAAAGAGATTGAAGAGGAGGTTGTTAGCCTATGAAGAATGGTAATATATATATATAAACTCTTGACTCTAATAAAGTAGGTCACAAAGGAAATAGAAAAATGAAAAGTAGAATTCAGAGTTCTAGTAAAAAAGATAAAGGAATGTTAGGAGAATAAAATAATAGACCAGAACTATATAAATGGTATGGGGATTGATCAAAAGTATAAAGTAGTGATGGTTGAAGTCAAACCATAGCAACCCACTAAAAGGTTAAAGATTGATTTGGTTAGAAATCTAAACTAGAAGATTCAGAGAACCCAAGGGACAATTAGTGGTGCAATAGTGACACATAAAAACACACCCCTCATTAGGTGTTATTACTATGGAAAGATGAGACACTCAAAAAATGTATGTTCCATAGCCAAGAGTTATTAAAGGGACCAATAGAAACATAGGCATCCAAAAGTGTTCAATGTTATAGGAATTCATTCTATGTCCATTTTTTCTAGTGTGGAGGATTTGGACATATGGACACATATTATACATCAAATATACTGAAGAATATTCCAAAATAGACTCAAAGTGGTTGTAATAAATAGATCAAGGAATCATAAAATGAGTTGAAAATGAAAAATTGATTTTAAACATTACAAAATAAAAGTGGTCCATAATACTTTGAGGAATACTAAGAATATCAAATAAAGAAATGGATTAGAAAGAAAAGAGATGAGTAGGAGGTAGTTGTAGAGATTTATTTCAAAGAATCAGATCACACTAGAATATAGATAATTGAAAGTGGACACACTTCTCATATGACATGAAATAAGGATTTGGTGATAGAAATCGGGTATGACAAGGAAGGTGTCATAAGATTTGTTAGTTATGAAGGTCTGAAGATTATTGGTTCAAGAAAATCCAAGTTTGGGAAAAAATACACGAGACATACAGATGTCTTAGTTTCTAAAGGTATCAGTAACAACTTGATAAGTGTTAGTTAATTGTGTGACATTGGAAATTCTATTATATTTTAAAATAAATTATGTATCATTAAAGAAAAATATGGTGCAATTATTTTGTAGGGAAATCACATGAAGTGGAATCTATACCTTGTGAGTGGAGAAAAAAATATGTGCTTTATATCCAAGGAATAAAAAATTAGGTTATGGCATAAATGTCTTGGTCATTTGAGCCAATTGTCCTTGGAATATATGGTGAAATTTGATGCTTCTGAAGATCTCCCTAGGTTATCATTTGACCATACTCATACATGCGATGCTTTCTAACAAGGGAAGATCACTCGAAAGACATATAAGGAAAAAGAGAAAAGGTAAACAAAAATACTTGAATTGGTTCATATTGATGTTTTCATACATATTTCACCAAGATATATTGATGAGAGGAAATATTATGTTCTATTCATTGATTATTTTATAAAAATGACATGGGTTTAAATCACCACCCATAAGTTTGAGGTGTTCGGTTTCATAATACACTATCGAAGGGAAGTTCAGAATATGTTAGGTCAAAAAATCCAGAAGTTCTGAATTGATAATAGAATAGAGTTAAAAAATAGATAAGTGGAGTATTATATTGAGAATCATGGGATAAATCACCAAGTTTTAGTAGTAATAAATTCACAACAAAATGGAGTAGTTGAGAGAAGAAACCGGATTATCAACAACATAGCCAAAATGATGCTCATTGATAAAGACCTTATAGAGAAGTTTTGGAAATAAGAAGTGATGAAATCAATATACATATCAAACTGAGCCTTATTATGTCCAAATAAAGATATGAATCCATATGATCTATTGTAATGGCCCAGACCCTCCTGGACCATTACTTTTCCAAAGTGAGGCTCCACCAAAAACGGTGGCACCGTGAGGGTGACACCGTGAGGGTGGAACCGTGATGGTGGCACCATGATGGTGACACCGTGAGGGTGACACCGTGAGGGTGAAACCGTGAGGGTGGCACCGTGAGGGTGACACTGTGACGGTGGCACCGTGTCCCCTCGCCGATCCTTTCATTCTTTTTCCAGTACCTTACTTTTCCGCTCCCGCAACGTAAGTTTCGACGTAAAATAATTCTTTTACTCCTTTTAAAACCATTTAAAGCCCATAATTAATTCCTAAAAATCTCGAGAGACCTCCGTGTGTAACTGCCCAACTGTGTGGTCAACCCACGACCCCCGCTCCTTATGCGGTTTGGAATTCTCATCTCAACCGTCCGCGGCTCTTATAAACTAAGGGTTAGCCGTGGTTTCTCCTTTCCTCGATCGTGACTTTTCACGAACAGCTTCTGGTGCATCGGGCGAGCCACATCGTTATGCGTAGAGTTCGGCGCCTGACCTAAGCATTGATAGATGAAGCGATTTTCGTTCAGGCGAGCCGCATCGCTATCCGTGAAGTTCCTCCCCCGGCCTCAGCATAGATCATTGATCCAACAAGTAGGGAAATTCTCCTTCGTCTCTCTCTTTTGTGTATCATGCGGGGTGGGCGTGCTTTTGTTCCTGTATAATTGGATAAACCAAACCTAATAAAGATAATGAACAGATTCTATAAATAAAGATGGGGGGGCTGTGATCGTTGATACTTTTTTTATATTATGATCTTCTTTCTGAGTTGTGCTGGCTTACACCTTCTGAAAATTGAGGTCGTTGGTGGTCGTTGTCTGTGCACTAATGAACCCCTCGTGGTGTTTTAAATGGCTTGTTCCTAATTGTAAACTCCTGCTGTGAAAAGTAAATTGGTTAATAACGTATACCCGAATGAATAAATTGAAAGCACTAGGATCAATCCCTTCTGTGCTAACCCCAGTCAAAACACAGAATTGAAATCATCGAGCGTGTAAAATCTTTTAAATCTGAAAATATAGGCATGGCCCTGCTTAGTGTTGGTGGCAGTGGTTTGGTTGTTTTCTTTCACGGGCTGATTGCTGGAGATGTGGGAGGGGATGAGATCCCCCTTTTTTTATACTCTCGATGGTTGTGGAATCGGGGATGGGATCCCCTGTTGTTATGGATTCGGTGGTTGTGAGTTTTAAGACCTGATGGTTACTTTTTTATATCATGAATTGGGGTGGGATCCTCTGTTGATGAAAAAACTTTTTGGGGAGGGGACACGAGGCAATGTCTCGGGGTTGTCTTTGGTTCCAGTACTTCGAGGGATCTCACTGATTACTTGTTGTTGTAACATTACAAGAGAACCGAGTGTGAATGTTTAAATTTACGATTGACTGGATTCTTTTCCTTGGTTATGCTTATGGTGTTAGTTTCCCAGTAGTGCATGAACTTATTTGAACATTATCATTGAACATGAAACAATAATGGGACAAATGGGTTTTATTAGCGAGAGTCATGACTCGGACTTGAGTGCTGTTGTGATCTGTAGGCTGTCTGAAGAAAAACCTAGCTTGGGTGAGTGCTTGTTACCTATATATATACTTGTAGCTTTGTGTTTCTTATTCGCACCCCACCCAAGTTGAGCACTTAGTGCCGAACACCCCCATTCATGGGGGAGGGTGTTTTTTCCAACACTATTCTTAGTGGCTGGTTATTAGCTATTTTTTTGCTCCCTTTCCCGGATAGCCCAAGTATCTTCAGGTAGGCTGTGATGGCCTGAGGTCCATTATTAGACCAAGAACCTTCGGGCAGGGTAGTGTGATGGTTGGCCAGGTGTGTGCGGCAGGTGGTTTCCCAAGTGTCTTCGGGATGAGGCCCAGGTGTCTTCGGGCGTGGCAGTGGATCTTCTAGCCCAGGTTTCTTCGGGCGTGGTGGTAGTTGTTCTGGCCTATGTGTTTGCAGGCGTGGTTACGTGTGACAGTTGTGGCCCAGGTGTTTGCGGGCGGGATTCGGTAGTGGGACTGCGTGCGGTTGTGGCCCAGGTGTGTGCGGGTGGGTGTGTCAGTGGGACTGTGATGAGAATGGCGGGATTGGTTCGATGCGTAGGATGTCTCAATAACCAGTGGGAAAGTGGTGTGGGGTACCCAAATATCGATGTGCTCTTATTATATATATTACTTGACTTGCGTTATTTGGGGAGTGTGCCTTGGTGAGGCTTGGGTGGATAGTTTACCTTGAAAGGTGTTTGGCTTACTCCTTTTCTCACGGGACTTTAGTACGTTCCCCCACTTTTTCACGAGAGTCTTTGGTTTTCCCTACTGAGTGTACTTGTATGCTCACCCTACGTATATAAAATTACTTTCAGGTTTCCAGGAGGACTTCAGGGATCGTGCAGGACCATACTAGCTCGGACCTTTGGGGCAGTTGCAGTTGCTGTTTTTCTTTCTTTGGTACTTACCTTTGTAGTCACCTTTTATACCTTGTGGCTTTTACTTTTGAAACATGCATGTGGGAATGGTTTACATTTGGCTTTACTTTTCTTTTAATTTTGGAGTTGTTGGGTTCCATCATCTTATCTCCCGATCCTATAAAACAAAAAGGGCAATGCTTTCCATTTGTGTGTAATTTATATACCCTTGGTACTAGTCGCCACTCTGGGACCTATTGAAGGTGAGTTTTGGGGGTCATTATCTCTCCTTAAACTTAAAGAAGGAAGGGCCTGGCAATCTGCTGACCCTTCCCTCCTTTTGGTGAAGGCGGGTCGTGACAGAATGGTATCAGAGGCAGGTTGAGAGATAGGATGGAGTCTGGAGTTAGGCACAATGAGGATTGCATGGGATGGTAAGGCAACAATGTTGAGTGACCTTGGTGGGTGAATTAGGTCAGGGAAGACCGGCTAGGACACGAGATTTTAGGGCTCCCCATGATCCGATGCAAGGACTCTGGACCCATCGAATGACCAAGTGAGGCCACACTAATTGCAGGGTAGATACCCTAGTAAAGGTACATGCATCATAATGACTTGTGTTCTCATGTTTCTGGGATGTCTTGGGAATTAAGAATAAATTAAAATTTTTAAGAAGTTTTAAGAACGATATTCTGCACTACTTGGCCTTAGGCATTCCT
Source organism: Viscum album (assembly GCA_963277665.1). Taxonomy (NCBI): domain Eukaryota; kingdom Viridiplantae; phylum Streptophyta; class Magnoliopsida; order Santalales; family Viscaceae; genus Viscum; species Viscum album. The sequence goes on along the minus strand of OY728141.1, from coordinate 1,302,908,297 downwards.
TGTTTACCTTGCAGCTATGGAACCTGGAAGGCGACCACATGTGGTACAGGCGATCGAGACCCCAGAGACTACTTTGGACGATCGGCAGAGAGCTGATCGAGAGGAAGAGGATGACCAGTGGAAGAAGACTCTTCGGGCCTTCCAGCGATAGACCCTCGAGAAGTACGAGGTCAGAACCTCTGACATGAAGATGAAAGGCTGTCTAGAGGAGCTAGTGATAGCTTTCGGCCTGATTCGGGCCCCGACTGAGTACTGGGTTCCTCTGGTCGTCAGCCAGATGCGGGGAGCAGGGCGTCAGTGGTGAACGCTTTACCTAGGGGAGAGGAGAGAGGCTAAGGTGGCATGGGCTGATTTCGAGAGGGAGTTCCGGGCAGAATTCCTCTCTTTGACGATGAAGGCGGAAAAGAGACAGGAGCTACTCTCCCTCCAGCAGGGGAGTATGTCTGTGAGAGAGTTAGGGATAAAGTTCAAGGACCTCCTACGTTTTTCTACGGACCTCTTTCCCGATGAGGAGTCTCGGGAAGACGTTTGGAGGAGGCGCTCCGACCCTCCCTCTAGTAAGCTGTTACCCCCTTTACCCTTCCGACGTACTTGGAGGTCCAGAAAAAGGCCGAAGTGGTGGAGAGGATTCATGATCCAGGAGGAGTGTCACGAGAGGGGATCCAGCTGGGACCATCGAAGGGGAAGGCCATTAGCACCAGGCCTCCAGTGTCAGGACCCTCCAGGTTCCGACCAGTAGAGAGAAGACCACAACAGTTTCAGTTTCGATCCCCCGGTCCTCGCCCTTTTCCTTCGGGCCCGAGACCGCGGTGCTTCGTCTGTGGGAGACCTGGACATCTCCGGAGTTAGTTCCCAGACTAGGTGCAGTACAGCGGTGGCAGACAACCCCAACACCTGCCTCAGTAGCAGCTTCTAGCCAGACCTTTCCAGCAACAGCAGCAGGGACAGCGAGCTCCCGCTCCGCCGAGGACAGACATGGGAGGAGGGAGCCGACCTCAGGGTGCTCCTCAGGGACCTTGACCAGGGAGTGTTCGGGGAGGTGGCCGATATCCAAGGGGCAGAGGAGCCAGGCGTGGATAGTTACATGCTGCAGAGGCAGTGGTTCCAGCAGGGCCGGAGGTTGTTCGAGGTACGATCAGTTTGTTTAGTACTCTTGCTTATGCCTTGTTTGATACCGGATCTTCGCACTCCTTTGTTGCACCCAGTCTATCCCGTGCCTTGGGTATAGATGATGAGATAATTCCAGTTCCCCTAGTGTTGATCACACCATTCGGAGGTCAGACCGACTTTTTGTTTGTTTGTCGAGAATGTAGACTGATGATAGGGCCACATCAGTCGGTTAGGGATCTTCTCCTGCTGCAGATACAGCCATACGATGTCATCCTAGGCATCAAATGGCTATTCTCTACGTGTAATTTCATTGACTGTTTCCGAGGAAGGGTCGTGTTCTCAAACTTGGGCGGCCGACGTGTTACCTTCACCGGCGTGCGGGATGGTCAGAAGGGCAGCAGGTGAGAGGAACCCCTCCTCTCCTTGATAGTTGAGCTGTCAGTAGAGTTAGTAGATGTTGAGGTGGTGGAGGTGCCAGAGGTTGTCCGTGAGTTTATGGACATCTTTCCTAAGGAGGTTACGACTATACCCCCTCAACATGGTATAGAGTTTGGGATAGACCTGTAGCCCGGCGCTCGTCCGATCTCGATGGCTCCGTAACGAATGGCACCTTCAGAGCTACGAGAGTTGCGGATCCAGATTGACGATCTGATGAAGAGGGGTTATGTTCAGCCAAGTGAGTCACCATGGGGTGCTCCAGTCTTGTTTGCAAAGAAGGAAGATGGTGGTCTCAGGTTGTGCATAGAATACAGGAGGCCGAATCAGGTGACGATCAAGAATCTCTACCCTCTTCCGAGGATAGATGATCTTTTCGACCAGCTGAAAGGGGCAGGATGGTTCTCAAAGATCGACCTGCATTCTGTGTACCACCAGCTGAGAGTAAAGGAGGGCGACATCTCGAAGACGACATTTAGGTGCAGATATGGACACTTCGAGTTCATAGTCATTCCCTTCGGTGTTACGAACGCCCCGGCTGTGTTCATGGGGCTTATGAACTCCATCTTCCAGGAGTACCTAGATCGGTTCGTAGTTGTGTTCATCGACGACATCCTGGTCTACTCAAGATCAGAGGAGGACCATGAAGAGCACCTGAGGATGGTTCTGGAGGTCCTCCGACATCATCATCTCTATGGGAAGTTGTCAAAATGTAATTTCGGGACACGAGAAGTGCACTTCCTCAGGCATGTGGTGTCCGAGAAGGGGGTAGCGGTGGACCCATCAAAGGTTGAGGCAGTTTTTTCCTGAGAAGCACCCAAGAATGTGGTAGAGGTTCATAGTTTCCTCGGGCTGGCAAGTTACTATTGGAGGTTCGTACCCAACTTCTCCCGAGTTATAGCCCCTTTGATAGCCCTAACCAAGAAAGACTAGGTTTTCATGTGGAGTGAGCAATGCGAGTTAGCCTTCAACTATCTGAAGGAGAAGTTGGTCAGTGCCCCAGTACTGAGATTTCCAGAAGAAGGGGCGGTGTATGAGGTGTTTTGCGATGCTTCAGGACAGGGCCTGGGATGTGTGTTGATGCAGCAACAAGGGGTGATCTCTTATGGGTCTAGGAAACTACGCCCTCATGAGCGTAATTACGCCACCCACGACCTGGAGCTTGCAGCGGTTGTTTTTGCGCTGAAGTTATGGCGGCACTACCTCATCGGAGAACGCTTTGTGGTCTTCACAGACCACAAAATCTTGAGGTATATCTTCTCCCAGCGGGACCTAAACTTGCGACAGCAAAGATGGGTGGAGTTCCTCCAGGATTACGACTTCGAGATCTTTTATACTGAGGGAAAGGGAAATGTAGTGGCCGATGCCTTGAGCAGGAGGATGTATAAGAATGCGGTCCGAGAGTCAGCGGACGCCTGGAAGGCAATGGAGGAGTTGGCTACTTTACACCTGGATGCGAGGATGGATAGCATTGGAGGATGCCTATATCACATGACAGTGCAATCATCTCTGTTTCAGCAAGTGGAGGAGTCTCAGTGGGGAGACTCGGAGTGCGAAGTGATGCGTGACCGAGTTGACCAGTGAAATGCTCCAGAAGGATGGATAGAGGATGGTCAGAACCGAATGATTTTCCAGGGAAGGCTGTTTGTTTCGGAGGCGGTGCATGGCAAGGTTCTCAGTGAGTTCCACAACTCACCCCTGGAAGTACACCCAGGAGTTTACAAGATGTACTAGGGACTAAAGAGGCAGTTTTGGTGGCCTGGAGTTAAGCGAGCAGTGGCAGAGTTTGTGGCCAAGTGCTTAGTGTGTCAGTAAGTGAAGGCTGAACACTGAGTTCCAGGAAGACTACTGAAGCCTCTAGATGTCCCCGAGTGGAAGTGGGATGACATCTCAATGGATTTCGTCACAGGACTACCCAATATCCAAGGGGGATATGACGCCATCTGGGTGGTAGTGGACAGGTTGACGAAATCGGCTCACTTTCTGGTGATCAGGGAGTCGAGTGCAGTGGATGCTTTGGAACGAAGGTATGTACATGAGGTGGTGCGGTTTCATGGATTTCTGAGGTCTATAGTCTCGTATAGGGATGAACGGTTTAACTCACGAGTCTGGAGAGGATTGAAACATGCTTTTGGCACCCAGCTACGCCTTAGCACTTCCTTCCATCCCCAGAAGGATGGACAAACCGAGCACACCATCCAGACCTTAGAGGATATGCTGAGGGAATGTGTTCTAGACTCAGGAGGATAATGGGTGCAATACTTGCCTCTGGTAGAGTTTTCCTACAATAATATATACCACTCTACCATTGGCATGACCCCGTTTGAATCTTTGTATGGGAGGCCATGCTGTTCACCTATATGTTGGGCCGAAGTAGGAGAGGCAGGCATCCTTGGCCCGAAAGTGGTGCAGAGCACGACAGAGAAGGTTCAACTCATACGGGAAAGGATGAAGGTGGCCTGAGACCGGCATAAGTCGTATGATGATACCAGGAGGTGGCCCTTGGAGTTTGAGTTTGGAGACCACGTGTTCTTGAAGGTCTCCCCTCGACGTGGGCAGCGGAGGTTCAGCAAGGGGAGTAAGCTTTCTCCTAGGTTCATCGGACCCTTCGAAGTGTTGCGGCGGGTCGGTGAAGTGGCTTATCAGCTCGCGTTACCACCACCGCTACTGAGCATACATGATGTCTTCCATGTGTCCTAGCTCCATCGGTATCTGCACGATGATTCACACATCCTTGATTGGGGTGAGCTGGACATCGAGGACGATGTGACTTTTGTGGAGAGACCAGTGATGATCGAGGATCGCAAGGAGAAGGTGCTTTGTGGGAAAACCATTCCCTTGGTTCGTGTGTTGTGGAGACATGGTGGGCTTGAGGAGAGTATGTGGGAGAGGGAAGCACAGATGCGTACCCAGTACCCAGAGTTGTTTTAAGTTTTGTTCCTTGTTGTACCTATTGTGGTAGAACGTTTTGTCTTTTGGCTATGAAATTTATTGGTTTTCTTTCCTCTGATTGTGTGTGAAAAGCCCAGGTTATAGGAAAGGAGAGAACCCAACCCCTAATCGAGACACATTAAGGTGGATGAGATTAAACCCGTGCGGGCGAGTCAGTGCTGCCCAAAGCGGATAATATCTTGACATGGGGGAGGAGACTCCCCAACCCACATGCCCGGGCAGTTTTTCACGGTATGATGCTTGGTTCTTGACAGGGAAGTGTTTTTAGTTAGCATGGGTTCACTTCTAAGAGGTATCTTTCGAGGTGGTTGTTCGGACCCTCTCGTTCCTTCTTGGGTTGTTTTGATTCTCGAGGGAGAGAATCGTTTAAGAGGTATCTAATGTAATGGCCCAAACCCTCATGGACCATTACTTTGCCAAAGTGAGGCTCCACCAAAAAACGGTGGCACCGTGAGGGTGACACCGTGAGGGTGGCACCGTGAGGGTGGCACCATGAGGGTGGCACCGTGAGGGTGACACCATGACGGTGGCACCGTGTCCCCTCGCAGAGCCTTTCATTATTTTTACAGTACCTAACTTTTCCGCTCCCACAACGTAAGTTTCGACGTAAACTAATTCTTTTACTCCTTTTAAAACCATTTAAATCCCATAATAAATTCCTAAAAATCCCAAGAGACCTCTGTGTGTAACTGCCCAACCGCGTGGTCAACCCACGACCCCCACTCCTTACACGGTTTGGCATTATCATCTCAACCGTCCGCGACTCTTATAAACTAAGGGTTAGCTGTGGTTTCTCCTTTCCTCGATCGCGTCTTTTAACGAACAACTTCTAGTGCATCAGGCGAGCCGCATCGTTATGCGTAGAGTTAGGCGCCCGGTCTAAGAATTGATAGACAAAGCGATTTTCATTCAGGCGAGCCGCATCGCTATCCGTGAAGTTCCTCCCCCGGCCTCAGTGTAGATCATTGATCCAACAAGTAGGGAAATTCTCCTTCGTCTCTCTCTTTTGTGTATCATGCGGGGTGGGCGTGATTTTTTTCCTGTAGAATTGGATAAACCAGAACTAATAAAGATAATGAATGAATTCTATAAATAAATATGGGGGGGCTGTGATCGTTGATGCTGTTTTTATATTATGATCTTCTTTCTGAGTTGTGCTGGCTTACGCCTTCTGAAAATTGAGGCCTTTGGTGGTCGTTGTCTGTGCACTAATGAACCCCTCGCGGTGTTTTAAATAGCTTGTTCCTAATTTTAAACTCCTACTGTGAAAAGTAAATTGGTTAATCATGTATACCTGACTGAATAAATTGAAAGCACCAGGATCAATCCCTTCTGTGCTAACCCCAGTCAAAACACGGAATTGAAATCATCAAGCGTGTAAAATCTTTTAAATCTGAAAATACAAGCATGGACCTACTTAGTGTTGGTGGCACTAGTTTGGTTGTTTTCTTTAATGAGCCGATTACTGGAGATGTGGGAGGGGATGAGATCCCTTGTTTTTTTATACTCTCGATGGTTGTGGAATCGGGTATGGGATCCCCTGTTGTTATGGATTCGATGGTTGTGAGTTTTAAGACCCGGTGGTTACTTGTTTATATCACGAGTTGGGGTGGGATCCTCTGTTGATGAAAAACCTTTTTGGGGAGGGGACACGGGGCAGTGTCTCGGGGTTGTATTTGGTTCCAATACTTCGAGGGATCTCACTTATTACTTATTGTTGTAACATTACAAGAGAACCGAGTTTGAATGTTTAAATTGACGATTGACTGGATTCTTTTCCTTGGTTATGCTTATGGTGTTAGTTTCCCAGTAGTGCATGAACTTATTTGAACATTATCACTGAACATGACAAAAGAATGGGACAAATGGGTTTTGTTGGCAAGAGTCATGACTCGGACTTGAGCGCTGTTGTGATCTGTAGGATATCTAAAGAAAAAACTAGCTTGGGTGAGTGCTTGTTACCTATATATAGACTTGTAGATTTGTGTTTCTTATTCGCGCCCCACCCAAGTTGAGCACTTAGTGCCGAACACCCCCATTCATGGGGGAGGGTGTTTTTCCCAACAATATTCTTAGTGGCTGATTATTAGCTCCTTTTCTACTCCCTTTCCTAGATATCCCCACTATCTTTGGGCAGGCTGTGATGGCCTGAGGTCCATTATTATCCCAAGAACCTTCAGGCGGGGTAGTGTGATGGTTGTCCAGGTGTGTGCGGCAGGTGGCTTCCCAAGTGTCTTCGGGATGAGGCCCAGGTGTCTTCGGGCGTGGCAGTGGATCTTCTAGCCCAGGTGTCTTTGGGCGTGGTGGTAGTTGTTCTGGCCTAGGTGTTTGAAGGCGTGATTACATGTGACCGTTTTGTCCCAGGTGTTTGTGGGCGAGATTCGGTAGCGGGACTGCGTGCGGTTGTGGCCCAGGTGTGTGTGGGTGGGTGTGGTAGTGGGACTGCAGTGAGAATGGCAGGATTGGTTCGATGCGTAGGATGTCTCAATAACCAGTGGGAAAGTGGTGCGGGGTACCCAAACATTGATGTGATCTTATTATATATATTACTTGACTTGCGTTATTTGGGGAGTGTGCCTTGGTAAGGATTGGGTGGATAGTTTACCTTGAAAGGTGTTTGGTTTACTCCTTTTATCACGGGACTTTAGTACGTTCCCCCACTTGTGCACGAGAGTCTTTGGTTTTCCCTACTGAGTTTACTTGTATGCTCACCCTACGTATATAAAACTTCTTTCAGGTTTCCATGAGGACTTCAGGGATTGCGCGGGACCATACTAGCTCGGACCTTTGGGGTAGTTGCAGTTGCTGTTTTTCTTTCTTTGGTACTTACCTTTGTAGTCACCTTTTGTACCTTGTGGATTTTACTTTTAAAACATGCATGTGGGAATGGTTTACTTTTGGATTTACTTTTCTTTTAGTTTTGGAGTTGTTGGGTTCCATCATCTTATCTCCCGATCCTATAAAGAAAAAAGGGTAATGCCTTCCATTTGTGTGTAATTTCTATACCCTTGGTGCTAGTCGCCACTCCGGGACCTATTGAAGGTGGGTTTTGTGGGTCATTATCTCTACTTCAACTTAAAGAAGGAAGATCCTGGAAATATTCTAACCCTTCCTTCCTTTTGGTGAAGGCGGGTCGTGACATCTATGGTATTAAAAGAAGCTAATATTTAAGTAATTTCAAGTCTTTAGGAGTAAGTGTTTCATTATCAATAAGGATAAACACAGGAAGTTTGAATCCTATGGATATGAAGGGATATTTCTTGGATACTAAAGAAAAGGGAAATAATATAAATGTTTCAATAAGTGTTTGTATTTTTTTAGAAAGTAGTGATATCGTTGTGATAGAAAATGAAAATAATCTTCAGTAAATACATGAATAGTCTTAGGAGGACAGTGATGAAGAGATGAGAATTTCAGGGGGAGTTATAGTACCTGTAGTAGATTTAAAAAAATATTTAGACAATGAAAAAGATGAATTTAAACTTGTATCTACACATAAATTGAAGAGTCAATCCGAAATTCATAGGTAAAACATAATATGTGATCAGAAAGTGCTAGTGTAGACAAGGAAGATGAAAACTCTACAACAAGCGTATTTCTTATCACAGGTAGAGCCAAAGTGTTTTAAATAATCTTCAAGGATGAGATTTGGATTCAAATAATGAATGAATAACATGATCAAATAGAAAAATATCAGACACATGACATTGTTTTGAGACTATTTACAATGAAAATTGGTCACCCAACAATTGATTGTAGGGGGTTAAGTTTGTATAATCATTCATGTTGGGCTCACGATTTTAAAATGGCTTCCAACAGGATTTGTTTTTAGAGCGAGAAACACCCAATGGTTCTATATCCGTGATAACTCATGGACCTGTTTTCCAAAGGTATGTTCTCATTTGGAAACTTGGCCAATGATACTTAAGAACTCACATTGGTCAATAGGATGGGAGGTTGATGTCACACCCAAACCTTGGATTTTGTTTTATTTTGTTCTTTTCTTGTATTTGGTTCCTTTTTTTGAGGTTCATGTCAAGATACCGGTTTAAATTTTTGAGTTTTAGAGTTTTTGGGTGAGTTTTTGGACTATTCACAGTTTGTGTGCTTGGTTTGAGAGTAAACTGTGCGTCCTATTAAGGCTAAGGTTGTTTCTAGTTCAAATTATTCTTGTAATATTTGAATTTCATGACTTGGTCATGGTTTAGCCTAAACCGTATGAGTCCTAGGAGTAACCATGTGGAATTAGGGTTGGTGTCTAGGCCATGGTGTACGACTTGCACATGGTTATGAGAAACCATGCAGAAAGCATGCATGGAGGTTCTGCAATCTGACAGAACCAATTTTCACAGTTGGTACATGGTTTCCCTAATCATGTGACCAAACCACATGGGGCGCCCATTCTCTCCAGTAGGGTGCACATGGTTGATGCATGGTTTTCCAAACCATGCGACCTAACCATGTGAGTTTCCTATATTTATTAAAGATTGAAATTCCAATTTTTCCCCTCTTATGTTTTAACCCCTTTGGAGAGTTCATCCCCATTTTCTCATTTTAGTGAATGAGGAGGCTCCCAAGACCCCTTCCCTTGGTCCCTCTCTATCTTTTGGTGCTCCTCCTTCATATCTAAGGTAAGTTTTGTGGTTTTTGGTTGATTTTCTCTTTTCATCTTTCTTATCCTCATGGATTCTTGGTTTCTTTTGGTGGGTCTTTTTCTTGGTTTAACTCTAAGGGTTAGGTTTTATGTGTAGGTTGTTTTTCATTTGATGTTATGGTGTGAGGTTTGTCCATTGGGCTCGGTTCTTCATTCTCCAAAAGTTTCATTGCGTTCACACATTGTTAAGGTAGGTGTTTCCGTTATTTTCCTTTTTAGAACATGCCATTGATTCTTGAGAATTCCTTGATTGTATCTAAAATATTTTAATCATATTTTTGGTGTTTTATTTTGATTTATTATGGTGTTTTCATAGTGTAAATTTGAAGAAAATGGGTTTTCAATGGGTTTCTAAAATTATGCTTATATGTATATACATGAAAAGTATTTGATAAAATGAAATTTGGACTTTAGAGATGAAATTGAGTGTTTGGGTTGTGTTTATCCTTGCTAGAGATTTGGTTATTTGGTTTTCCTTGTGAAATTGAGCCATGGGTGTAAGTGTAATTGCCTGTTTGTGTTTTAGTGCTTGTGTTAAATTGTTGTGTTTGGTGGTAGTGTAAATAGTGGATTTCAAAGATGGTTATTGGGTGATCTCATGGTTTTCTACAAGTGTTTCATTAGATTTGGTCACATACATATGTGTGTGGAGTGCACATATGGATTAGAACACAAATGATAATGGTCTTAGATAAACTTTCTCAACTTAAAAATTTAATTTCAAAACACTTATCCCTCCTCCCTCCTTTCTTCTTCAACCCTCTTCCCCTAAAGTGGTTCCTTCAAAACCTTAATTTTTTGATAAAGTTACATTAGTTTCAAATGATATCTGAATGTGGTTTTAAATTTGTCCCTTAGTGATCATATCATTTGGAACTTTGGAAGGTGGTTTGTTATATAAATGAGATAAAGTCTCGTTTGGAACCTTTTGTGAATGTTGTATGTTTTCAACTTGGTTTTAAAAAATGGTTTGAAATATTATGTAGTGTGAAGTCCTAGTTGGTATTTTATAATTTTTGAGAAAGTGGTTTTGAAACTCATATGACATGATGTATCGATTAATACTTGTGAATGAATTTTAGTGATATGGGAACCTCTATGGTGGATCCTCTAAGGAGAGGGACACCACACATGTGGTGTCTATGTTTAGAATAGGAAATCATGGTGGCTATGGGTTATTGGTTTGAGCCACACATGTGAGGACCTCCCCATTCATAGTGTACTATTATCGTGTGATTCCTAGATATCATCTATAGGGTAGAGTGATGATTTATTATAGACCCTAATTAGATGGGTTGGTAACCCCTAAATTTACTGAGAGGTCAAGTGAGACGTGCCACTAGATTGGCTAGTTTAGGGCAGCCATTTGGTTATTAACTATGGAGATACACCATACGCTGATAGGTGAGTCCAAAATAATCATGTCTAGGGATTTCTTCTAGTTATTTTTAGGAAATTACCATGATTATTAATAACATGTTCTTGTTTTATTTCTTATTTATTTTGGGATTTTATCCCCACTTGTTTGTTCTTTATAGTTATGTTTTCTATATTTCCAGTGTTTCCCTCTTGGTTTACCTTGTTTAGACTCTTGTTTGGTATTTTGTTTCAAACTTTCTTTAAAAATGAAATCTCATTTTGAAAAGAAGAAGGTAGTGTGTGTGTTGTTTTAAAAAATGGATTTATAGAAAGTTTTGTTAGGTTATTTTAATTGATATAAACCTATTTTATAAATACATTTCAAACTAGTGTTTTTGAATTGTTTCAAGAAAGGAAACACATGGATTATCTGGTGATTACCTATTGAGTTTTTATTATAACACCTTACTTATGGCACTTAATGTTGGTAGAACTGAGTTGTTTTGTAGGTTCAGGTTTCTATTTTGGTTGTGAATTTGGAGAGGGTTGGTTTGTGGATGGTGGTGACCAAGTGGTCATGTGGAGATATTTTCAGTTTGGTTGGTTGGTTTTATTTTTTTTGTAGCTTCTGTTTCATTCATTTTTAGTTGTACCTAGATTCTATTGATTTATTTATTGATGTTCATTTATTAATTTTGTTGCGTACTCTATTATAGATATTTTATCCTGATTTTTTTATTTGGATAAATCATTACCATGATGATATCTTTTATTCTAGGTGCTAGTCACCATCCCAAGAGGATCAAGAACGCATCTCAAGCCTTGTCTTGAACTAGGTTAGGTGCCAGGTTGGTTGGAATCCCAACTTGGTTCATGAAAAAATGGTATCAGAGCATACCCTTTGTTATTTGGAGAGTTAGGTAGAGTGAAGATAGGACTATTGGGACTTATGAGGTAGTTATAAGAAGAGCATCATGAAATCTTACTCATACTGATCCTCATGTTTCCAGGGGTAGTTTGGGATTTGAGTTTTTGGATGTGTGGATGGGAAATGATAATTGAAGTGAGTTGGTGTTGTATGGTGGTCTCACATAGAGTAGTGGCCCATGTGGATCCTGGGTGCATGGATTAGGATATTCCTAGTGGCTGGTGTTTTCCTAGGGCATGGAACACTAACTATTTTTCCGATTAAATTATAGATACTAGTTCCCTATCTTAGGAGTTTAGTGTGAGTTTTTTTTGGTTTAGTTTTTGTTGGTGTGAGTGGATTTTTAAAAGGAAAATGGTTTTTGGGAAAAAGAATTTTTCAAAAGAAAAATGGTTTCTAGGTGTGATTTTTTTTCAAATTCAGGCTTTAACAATTGAACTATATTTGAAACGTGATTTGCGTATTTGAAAAGTGGCTTTGGGATTCAGAATGGGTTTGAAGTGGGAATGAAGATAATGGTTTTAAAAGAGGATTTTGGTTTTGTTTTTTGATAGTTGGATTATGATCCAATTGTTTTGGTGTGGGGTGATCTTTTGGTTGATTTTTGGTTGATGTTGATTTTGGTTTTGTGTTTTCCTTCTTCTTAGAGTATGCCACCCAAAAAGGTCTCCAAAGTTTCTAGTGAGACTTTTTCTACTTTTTACCATTCCCAAGATCACAATAGAGTAATAGAGTTGAGTTCTTCTTGATTTATTCCTATATTCCATAGAGATCAAGGTCCGTTAGAGGATGCAGAGTGGCTTGAGGAAGTCGAAGGTGTCTTTAGGTCATTGGGAACTCCCAAATCTATGAGAGTCTGTACTGTTTTGGATTCATTTCAAGGTACAACTATAGATCGATGAAAGGTGATCATTTTGAAATCATTTCAAGTTGGGATGACTTGGGAAGTTTTTAAGGACACTTTTTTTCTGATGGTTTATACCTGAGGAGGTAAAGACAAGGAAATTGGAAGAGCTCATGAATGTTCATCAAGGTCAATAGATGATGATCGACTATGTTGACTACTTTAAAGAGTTGGTTTTATTTTATCTATAGTTAGCATTATTGGATTAGTTGAAAGATACTATTTTCATTTGGGGTCTTTGTCTAAATATCATGGAGAAAGTCTACTCATCCAGTGAAGTTCTATTTGAGAAGCTATTGAATGAAGTGTTCTTAGTTGAGTTGGTTTCTGAAGCACAGGAAGTTAGAAATATTCTATATCTTGACACTCATGAAGGTTCCCCATTTGGAGAGATGTGTGTTCCAGAGGAACCTATTCCCAAGGAGTCTCTTTCAGAGGTTCTGAATTCTCACTCATCGGACCAGTCATTTATGTGCTTCCAATACACCCGGTTCGGGCATTAAAATCCATCCTATCACAATCCTATAAATGTGTGTCATTGATGTGGGTATTTGGGTCACCTATAGAAGTTCTGAAAGTGGAGTGGCCATAAAAAAAAGTTTCAGTCGAAGGATGTTGTCTCTTTAAAGCGAGGAAGCAGATGATTCAAGATAACAGGGATCCAGCCATAGGCCCTAGAGTAAATCTCTTCACATAGTTAAGAATCCTCAGGGATGTGGGGAACCTTAGATAAGGACTAGTTTATCTTTCTATTTTTTGGTTCTCTTGATTATTGTAAGTTCCTCCTTACTGTGAAAAGTTTGGTGGACTTTTTCTCTTGTAATTCTAGTGGTTTTGCCTTTTGAAATGTGAGTCTTTTATTGATTGTTATCTCTTGGGTGTGATTATCCTTCCTATGGATTTATTTTGAGTTTTTGGTTGTTATCTTTTTGTAGATGTTTGTGGTTGATAAAATGATGAATCTTAGTTCAGGTCTGATAGTTGGTTTGAGTTCCTTTTAAGGGTTTCCCCTTGTGTTGGGGGGGGGGGGGTTGGCTTGTTTGGGGAGTTCTCGGTCCTGGTGTTGGTCAGTGTTAGATGGGTTCTTGTGGTGGGGAGAAACCTCCTATATTCCTTATGGTTATTATCATTTTAGTTTCTATATAATTGGTTAGGTGTGACTTTTGGAGTGAAAATTCACACTGTGTACCATTTTTTCTTTCAATCTCATCTTGTTTTGAGCTTGAAATTTTTTCCTCATGTATCTCAATGACTTTTTGAGGGAATAATGTTTTAGTGGTGAGGAGAATTATCACATCCGACCTTATATTTTATTTTATTTTATTATTTTTTTGGATTTAGTTCCTTTGGTTAAGGTTCAGGTCAAGTTCCCAATTTAATTTTTTTTGGAGTTTTTGGGTGATTTTTTGTCCTGTGCATGGTTTGTGTGAATAGTTTGAGAGTAAACCGCGTGACCTATTAAGGATAAGGTTGTTTCCAATTAAAATTCTTCTTTTATGGTTTGAATTTCATGTATTTAGCATGGTTTATCCTAAAATTTGAAAGTCTTAGGAGTAACCATGAAACTTGAGGGTTGGTGTTTGGGCCATGGAACACCGCTTGCTCACAGTTAGGAGAAAATGTGAGGAAAACATGTGGAGAGGATATTCAATATGATAGAACCATTTTACATAGTTATTTCATAGTTTCCTTAACCTTGATACCAAACTATGTGGGGTTCCCGTTCTCTCTAATAAGGTGTGCACGGTTAGCGCATGAGTTTTCAAACCGTACGGTATAACCGTGTGAGTTGGCCAGATTTCTTAAAACTTAAAATTACAAGTTTTACCCTTTTATGTTTTAACCCCTTTCAAGATTTCTTCTCCCTTGGATTACTTTTGGTGCTTGAGGAGGCTCCCAATATCCCTTACCTTAGTCCCTCTCCCTCATTTGATGTTCCTCCTTCAGATCCAAGGTGAGTTTTATAGTTTTTTGTTGATTTTATCTTCTCCAATTCCTTTTTCTCTTGGATTATTGGTTTAATTTGGTGGGTATTACTCTTGGAAGAACCCTAAGGGTTAGATTTTATGTGTGGGTTGTTTTTCATTCGATATTAGGGTGTGTGGTTTGTCTGTTTGGATCGATTATTCTTTCTCCCAAAGTTTCGTTGCGTTCGCACATCGTTGAGGTAGGTGTTTCCATTATTTTATTTTCCATAACATTCTATTGATGCTTTATATTTCCTTTATTGTATATAAATTGTGTTAATCATATTTATGGTGTGTTATTTTGATTTATTACAGTGTTTTCAAAGTGTTAATTTGAAGAAAGTGGGTTTTCAAAGGGTTTCTATAATTATGCTTATATGTATATGCATGCAAAGTGTTTCATAAAATGACATTTGGACTTTAGATATGAAATTGAGTGTTTGGGTTGTGTTTATACTTGCTAGATATTTGGTTATTTTGTTTTCCTTGTGAAATTGAGCCTTGAGTGTAAGTGTAATTGCCTATTTGTGTTTTAGTGCTTGTGTGAAATTGTTATGTTTAGTGGTAGTATAATTGGTGGATTTCAAAGATGGTTCTTGGGTGCTCTCTTAGTTTTCAATGAGTTTTACATTATATTTGGGTACATCCATATGTTCAAGAGGTGAACATATGGATGGGAACACAAAGTTAATGGTCTTAGATAAACTTTCTCAACTTAAAACTCGGATTTCAAAACACTTATCCCTCCTCCCTCCTTTCTTCTTCAACCCTATTCTCCTAAAGTAATTCCTTCAAACCATTAGTGTTTTTATAAAGGTACCTTGGTTTTAAATTATATAAAAATGTGGTTTTAAATGTGTCCCTTAGTTCTCATCCCATTTGGAGATTTGGAAGGTGGTTTGGTATCTAAATGAGATAAAGGCTTGTTTGGAACCTTTTGTAAATATTGTATGTTTTCGACTTGGTTTTGAAAAATGGTTTGAAATATTATGTGGTGTGAAGACCTAGTTGGTATTTTATAATTTTTAGGAAAGTGGTTTTGAAACTCGTATTATGTGATGGCCCAGTTGGCACTTGTGAATGACTTGTTGTGAGATAGGCACCTCTATGGTGGATCCTCTGAGGAGAGGGTCAATGCATAGGTGGTGTCGGTGTTTGGGATAGGAAAGCATAGTGGTTGCAGGTTATTGGTTTGAGACATGTGTGTGAGTAGCACCCCATTCACCATGTACTATTACCATTGGATTCATGGGCGTCATCTAGAGGGTCAAGTGATAGTTTCTTATCGACCCTAATTAGATGGGTTGGTACCCCTTGGATTTGATGAGAGGATTGATGAGACATGCCACTGGATTAGATAATTTAGAGATTCTAGTTGGTTATTGACTATGGAGATTCACCATACACCAAAAGGTGAGTCCAAACCGAGTATGTATGAGGATTTATTCTAGATATGTTTAGGAAATGACCATGATTATTATCTGCATGTGCCTATTTTATTTTTGCTACATTTTTAGGATTTTAGCCTTGCTTGTTTCTTCTTACTAGTTCTGTTTTATATATTTATAGTGTATCCCTTTTAGTTTACCTTGTTTATACTCTTATTTATGATTTAGTTTAAAATTTTCTTTAAAAATGGAATCTAATTTTTAAAACCAGAAGGTGGTGTGTGTGTTGTTTTCAAAAAGGGAATTTATGGAAAGTTGTGTTTGGTTCTTTAAATTGATAAAAATATATTTTATAAATTTATTTCAAAATAGTGTTTATGTAATATTTTGGGAAAGGAAATATATGTATTATTTGGTGATTACCTAATAATCTATTGTGCTCACACCCTACTTGTTCCACTCGACGTCAGTATACCTGAGCTGTTTTTTAGGTTTAGGTTTCTGGTTTGGTTGCGCCTTCATAGTGGGTTGGTTTGTGGATGGTGGCGATCAAGTGGTCACATAGAGATCTTGTCAGTATGGTTGGTAGTTTTAGTTTTTTTTGTAGTTTATATATTTTTTTTATTTGTGGATACACCTAGATTCTATTTTTGTATTTATTGATGTCTAGTTATTGGGTTTTTTGCATGCTTTGTTCTATTTATTTGATCCTAATTGTTTATTAGGAAAAATTATTCCCATGATGATATCTTTAATGCCAGGTTCTAGTCGCCATCCTGGGAGGATTAGGAATGCCTCTCGGGCCTTGTCTCGTACCAGGTCGGGTGCCAGGTTGGTCGAAAGCCTGATTTGGTTCATGATAGTCAGGCTCATCACACCCTTTTGGGGGGAATTTTTGCCTACTTCGGGACTCTCTTATAGATTTAAGACATGATCATGAATCCTTTATTAAATCTCAAGTATGAAATGAGTCACCTTGGAGTTAAAAATCAATTTTTATCATGTATGGAATTTAGAATCATCTGTATGTATCCAAGGTTTTCCATCAATGATACCCTCTTATATACTGATTAGAGATTCTTTTGTTGTTTTATTATGATGCCAATTTTGATCTATACAGTGGGGCACTCTGGTGTGAATCATCATCCAAGGACATGGGAGTTGTTTTGATGTCGGTAGTGGGCACATAAAATGAGTTTCCTATATATCCTTATGAAAGGAATCAAAACTTACATAGTTTGGTGTCACTTAATGGGACACATCATACCGTTTAAGGTCATGTTATAATGACTAAACCATGTAGTTTAACATCACACAACAAGGATATCTAGGTGGAAGGTTCCTAGTAAAATTTTAGTGTTGGACTTATGTTGAAGTGGCCTAGAGAACCTAGAAAGGATATGTATTCCCAGGTTGAATAATTCTATACTGGGAATGTAGCCCATTAAGAATAGATCTGATTTGGGGTGTCAGGTTTGGACCTCAAAGAGGCTTCCTACATATCCTATATGGACAGGAATCAAATCCCACATAGTTTGGTTGTGAGGACCTATGCCTATGGAGTCCCTCTGAAGGTTTGTATCATAGGGGAATATATCCCTTTGAGAGGATTGAGTTGGGGATTACTCCTAAGGAGGATAACCTTTTTGATTTGGGAGGTTTGGTTAAGGATTATTCCTAAATAAGATTACCTTATTGATTTGAGACTTACACTTATAATGATTCCCAAAAGGTTTGAGATAGTACAAATATCATGATCACCGCCAACCTCTAATCCCACATTAGTCATTCTTGGTGTGGAAAACAAGAGGAAGCGATAGATCTGATAAATCGCACAATATGATTTCTATAAGGATGGATACACAGTCTTGAGGACCCAATACTATGGAGTCCCTAAGAAGGAAGGCAAGAGGAATATCTAGATAAAGATTCTCTGTCAAGACATGCATCAGACTGTGTAGATGTCGTGATCGTAGCTAACCCCTAAGCTCACACGAGTCATGATTGAATGTGAGAAAGAGGAAGAGAAAGATCTGTTAAACCACACAATCCTCCTTCCACTGATGGAAGAAGCCAGTGATATATGAGAGTAATAAAGGGCTTTGATGCACCTATTCCCTCCCCCGTTTCATATCTAGGATAGTCACATCAGACTACCCATCCTGGTATGACCTAGGAGGAAAAGATAAGTAAGAGTGAAACATCCTAAAAGAAAGTCTAGGATCTTAATCTAGGAGGGATGCCCAAAAATTGGTTCTGGGGAAGAGAGTAGGATCTCATTACTTATCAAAGGGAAAGAGTGAGTGTGATCCTTACCCTCCCCACATAGAACTGGAGGCCCCAGGTTTTAGAGATAAATAGGGAAGGACATGTTCCTAACCCTAGTATCTGAGACTGGGAGTTCCTTGAAACTTACCTTGGGGTTGGGGTTCTCATTACTAAGGGGTTGCATACTCACATGCACCCCAAGTAACCAACCCATTAGGTAGGATAAGTGCAAGACACCTCTAATCGAAGGAATTCATACCCAAATGGGATACACGCTGGTGTGAATCCTACCATAGTCTTGCAAGTATGGAGGATTTGGTGAAGGTTTCAATTTGGCCTCTCTCAAATGAGGGATCCAAATAAAGGAAGGGACCTACCATTGGTGGATTAGAATAGGTCTTGAGAGGTAGCTCGTGTAGGGTAGAGGCTGGGAAATCCAAGGGGGTCTCATGTAGGGTATACCTGTACGACCTGGGAGTGCTTCATATAGGTAGTGCTGCACGAGCTAAAGGTACTTTGGGTGATAGAACACCTGGGAAATAACACTCAGGTGAAGCTTTACTATAGGCCTCAAGGGTCACCACAGGTGTTCCCAGAAGTATCTCGCGTAGGTCCTTGGTTAGGGAAGGGGATGTATCACTAGTGTTCCTTAACCTTAATGGAAGGGGTTTCTTACTAAAGTGTTATGTATTTCAGACCCTAAGAGATATTTGGTTCCACTACCCCTTAAGTCCCTCCATTATCAGGTTTTGGAGAGATACCTGAGATATTTTAAAGGACCTAGGTGAAAGGACTGCATGACAATATCTTTAGGACTTCTTTCAATTTTCTAGTTGTTCAAATGAGGAGACTTGGGGTTATATTTATAGGAAACTAGGGAACCCTGGTCGAAGGAGTTACCTCACATAGGTACCTGGTGTAGGTACCCCATGGGTATCCCACTTAGGTGTCCCATGTAGGTGTCCCATGAATTTTTCATGTCTGGTCAAGGGTGTTTTGGATCGAAACACATGAGAATCCAATATTCTACTTTATCTGGCATAAAGATGAAATTATAATCAAACTCAACATTTGGTGTCTAAGTGAGGTCCACATATTTAATTCTATGGAAAAGCGAATGGAACAAATTTTACACTGTCAACAGATACAAACATATAAGAATGTCACTGGGACCAAATGAGTCTTTTGGAACAAGATGAATAAATATGACATAGTGATTCAAAACAAAGAATGACTAGTGTGCAAAGGGTACTCCTAGATAGAGGATATTGATGTTAATAAAACATTTTCACCTATTTTGAGGCTAGATACAATTAGATTATTCTTGACCATAGTAATGCAAGTAAAGTTCAAAGTTTTCTAGATTGGCATCAAGTCAGTATTTCTAAATGGGGTTCTAGAAGAAGAAGTTTATATTGAATAACTAGATGGTTTTCTCATCCATGAAGACAATAATTTTTTTTTCTATTAAATAAATCATTGTATGAGTTGAAGTAGGAACCAATAATATGGTATTCATGACTTGATCAATATTTGAAAATGCCAGGTTTCTAGAGTGGTGGAGTTGATTACAATATCTATGTCAACAATGAGAGTAATAAAATGATGATGGTATCGGTGTATATTAATGACATAATATTTTGTGGATATAACAAAGATAAGATTAAATAGTTTATATAATTCATGAAATGTGAGTTCAAAATGTCAATGATTGGTGAGATGAAATTTTCCTTAGTTTATAGGTGACATATGGAATGAATGGAACATTTATCTATTAATAAAAACATTCCAAGGAGGATATCAAAATATTTGGAATGGATAATTATAAGGAGATGGAAAATCTAGTGGATACTGAGATTAAATTATCACGATATGATTAAGGTAAAGCAATTAATGTCACAAAATATAGGTAGATCATTGGAAGTCTATTATACTTAATAGCGACATAACCTGATATTGTTTTTTCCAAATAATAGGAAACTTGATATCAATGTAATCCCAATTAAATACACTTAAGTTTAGTAAAAATAATACTTTGATATATATAAGTACGGTCAATTTCAATTTAATATACAGTGAAAAATATTAGAAAGAGTTATTGGGATCTAAAGATGCAGATTGGGTTGGTTCAATAGATGATCAAAAATCAACATCAGGTGGTGTGTTCTATCTTGGGAAACTATGTATTTCTTATTTAAGTAAGAAATAAGATTTAATTTCATTGAGAATTAAAGAATATGAATATATTGTAGCTACTCAAGCTTTCACACAATTATTATGTATGAAGAAACAACTTGAATATATGGGAGTTGAAGTAAAGTTTCTAATCATAATTTGTTGTGATATTCAAGTGCTATAAATCTTAAGAAAAATACAATCCATCACTCATGAATTAAGAACAATGATATCAAGTATCATTTTATCAAGGAGAAGGTGGATTATGGGCTTTTGAAGTTGGATTATGTGCCTAAAAAACTACAAGTTGAAGATATTCTAACTAAGGCATTACCCAAAGAAGCATTTGAACATCATCAACTGGATCTTGGATTTTATCCACCTTTACTCACTTGAATAGTGTGGATGTGGGACCCCCTATCCTTGAGGTATGGTATGTTTTTCCCTTACATGCTGATATGTGTTCATTACAAAGTTACAACCATAAAGGAATGACTATTGGGTTCATTTAAAAGGGGGATAAAATGTATTGATCAATATTAGGGGAGAATATGATTGGGGGATCAGTGAAGTAGGGGGAATTTTAAATCTAATGATGATATAGATGATCTATCAAAGGTTATATATCATGATTGATGGGGGTTTTGATGAAAGAATTTGACTTTTTTGGGAATGAAGTGATTCATTGATAAACTTTGTATGCTACTCTTGTTTCTCATGCTGAGCATGAATCATGTGGGCTTAGAGTGTATGTTGCATAAATCTTTGATCACTATCTGGAATTGAAAGAATAAAATTTTGGTTGAAGATGAAAGAGTATAACTTGTTGTCAACACATTGGAAAGATAATATATAAAGAGATATAAAAGGGTGAAGAGTTTTAAACAAACCCAAAGGGGGAGATTATTGAGAAAAAATCCCTCAAGGTAACTTTAAAGTGTTTTTGGGTTGTTTGTGTTTGTTGACAAAGCCGATTGAAAACATTCCAGCATGGTTGTTTTAAAAGAAAGATATTTTTTAAGGTGGCATAGTTTCCTAGAGTTTTCTATAATTTTGGGTCTCAAAATTGAGATTTTTTTTATGGAAAATAAAGGACTCCTGCATATAAAATAGGTGAACCATATAACAATTATGCAAAAATGCGAAGAAAAATCTATAAAGATAATATTTTCATATAGAAGCTGTGCTATGAGAACTGCAAAGGAGGAGCATATTTTGTGTTCGAAGGTAGTGATTTATAGGTTTTTTCAAAGGGATCATTGTTTTTGGGTGAAGTAAGTGTGTTTGAGGCCACCGTAAAGGGTTTTTTCATTTCCTGATGAAGGTAGTGTTTTATAGAACACTGTAAGGGAGTAGTGCACTATACGAACTGCATAGTGAGTGTAATATGCGATGATGGAAAATCCTCAAAGGATTTTTTGATAATTTTGATTAGCGGGTTTTGAATATTTATTTTCCTATATAAAGGACCCTTAATCACATCATTAGAGAGATACAATTTCATTAAAAAATCATAGTAGGTATATTTCGAATAAGTCTAAAAGTTTTCCATAAAGTAGATTAGCTCATAAAGGGATTGAGTTCATGAAGGAGGTAGTTTAAAAAAGAGTTAATTTTGAATTACACTGTATCCCATGAAGGAAAATTAGTTTTTGTAGGAGTGGAGTATATAAAAGAAGTTTAGTTTGTATAGGTTTGTTTGTGGGGCACTATAGCATGCAAAAGAAAAGGGGATCATGTTTCTTTATTCGTTTGTGAAGGAAGATAATTTCTTAAAGCACTCAGTATGTAGTGTAAGGCATTTTACAAAGGTTTCCTTGCAAAAAAAGTCATTTCACAAAGGGATTAAGGTAGTTCATGAATAATCAAAAACAGTTTGTGAAAGGACTCTCCATAAAGAAAATGCTATGTGGTGAAGTGTATTTCATATACCAGGTGAGAAAAGGACTTCATGGAAAACTCATATATGTGTTAAATAATTCCAAGGTTATCCATAATAACAAAATATTCCTTTGAAAAATAGTGAGCACACTTTAGTGGAGAGATTAATGAGCTTTCAAATTTTAATTGGTTGTAAACCAGGAGGGATAGTGAGTCCACACCAAACCTTGTAACAATAGTTCACTTTAATGGATTTTGTATATCGACATATTACCTTTGTGTGATATTTTGATGTATCCCAGTGAGGGTGCACCGAGTAAGATTGTTGTGTCTTGTACATGTTTTAATTATCATTTATTCTAGGCCATGAGAAGAAGAGAGACGAGTGTTTTGTTTAATGATGAAACAAGACCCAAATAGATAGTTGTTTTAATCTATCATACCCTGATTCACCATCCTCTCATGGTATTTAACCTAGTTGGGCTAACAAGTAAATAATAACAATTTTTTTAAAATTATTGATTAAAATAAAACTAAAATAATAAATAAAAATTAATATTGATTGATAAATATAACATAAATATAGTGTAAATATAATGTTTTATAACACTATATAATGCAATTAAAATGTTATATAATGTAAACATAATGGTATATTTATGTTATATATTATCATATTTACACAAATCAAATATTATATAATGTAAATATAATATTATATAATATTAATATAATATTATAAAATGTTATATAATGTAAATTTAAAGTTATATAATATAAATATAATGTCAATATATTGTAAATAAAATATTATATTTATGTTATATTTACATTATATAACCTTATTATTTATTGTTAATTATTATTAATTATTATCAAATATTAGAGATTATTACTAATTAATCATTAATTATTGGTTATTTTTTATTAAATATTTATCAATCAATATCAATTATTAGTTATTATTTATTATATATATACATATGGTTGGGTTGGGTTATAATTTTTCCAACCCATGACCCGACCCGACCTGACCCGAACCAACCTAGTCAGGTAGGTTTGGTCAGGTTGGGTTTGAACACCCCTAAATTAATGGAGTTAATGGGAAATAAGGTAATCCTAAGAGATTGTAAATAACCAGTTAGGTTAATCCTATGGGGGATAACTATTGTAAGTTATTCTAATATGGTTTAAACATGAGTGGACACAAGTGATGAAGATAATGACCCAATATACCAACATGGTTTATCTATGCTTGCTATGGGTTTTAATGGATCATTTAAAAAAGATTGATTTCACATGGCTCATGATTATTGGATAAAATGTATCTTATATTATGAAAAATATTTATACCATGAATCTTGTTTTATAATATAGGTTTTTATGGGTATGAATTCTATTATGATATGCTCATGCACTTTGATTATGTTCTCATACCCTTATTCTCATCATATGATCACTGATGATATTTAGTTGTTAATTTCTATATTTACCCTTACTGAGCATTTGAGATCACCCTTATTATGTTTCCATTTCACCGGGTTATGAAGAACAATGTTAAGTAAGTTATGTCTATAAGGGTTTCATGTGTGGAGAATTTTATAGTAGATGTTGAAGACTTATCATGGAATAAGAAAATTTGGGTATGGTGAGAAAAATACCCATTTGGATAGAAAGAAATGGGATTAATTACATATATGGGTTTTCCCAATTATCTAAAAATAAAAACCTAAAAGTTCATGTGTATGTAATAGACTCAATATTTACTTTTGATGTTGTAATTATGGATGGTTAAAATTGAGTCTCATCTATTGGCATCAAATCCAGAATTGTAAACAGTTTGTTTTTAGCACCAGATTCAGGTGTACAAGTTTAAGGTGATATATTTGGTATTATATAAAGGATTTAGATAACCTTAGAGGTTAGGATATTATTGGATGAGGATAATTTAAGAGTTATGGATATCATCATGGTTTAAATAGTCTAAGGTTGATCATAATCTTAAAGGTATTGAAACTCTTTTGAGGACTTGAGTGAAATGATTTTATGGTGATCAATGGTATAATGGGAGATGTTATATTGGGTTTTAATAAATTATTGAGGTATATGTAACTCTTATATTGAACATTTGATTAATTGTGAATGTTATTTGAGAATACTACTGTTAAAATTTTGAGGACGTAAGCTAAAAGGTATAAAATAACCTTCGAGGTTAATATATTCTTTAATATTGTGATAATTATGATTAATTGAGATATATGGTTAGTTATTTATGTAAATATTTAAGTTTAAATTTAGGTATTATTTTTTATTTTTTATATATTAATGTATTATTTTTATTATGTAGGTTTATTCATTTTTGGTATGATCATATGTTAGGCTAACCATTTTGGTTTCAGGAAAGAAAAGAATAACATGTCTTTATATTTTTATGGATCTCAAAATATATTAGAAGTTGGTTTTCATGATTTAGGAATAAGAAAGATTCATCTTGTATATTCATCATTTGGAACATGGGATGAAATATAAGTGGGAACTGATTGAAACACACAACTAAAGGATGAAATTTCATTTATGGATTTGAAGAAATCAAGTAAGTATATTTTTTCATGTGCTCTATCTTGAAGGTGAAAGAATCAATCAAACTTTAGAAAAAGAATCTTGAAGTGAAAATATTTTCCTTTTACAATCATCTAATGAATTTATGATCTCTTCTATATTTTGGGAAAACAAAATTTTACCTCAAAGCTTTTACCTTTATGAATTTATTTTTATTAAAAGTATAACATTGTTGAGAATAATTTCCATTATCTTTAGCTGCAATTCCTCTTCCATATCCATATTTTCACTTATTACCAATGTTATACTTATTTGGAACCTGATTATGTTTTATTCTAGGTAACCATCAAGTTCCTCTTTTCCTCTTTTCAAAAGGATGTTTTATTATCCTATTTTACATTGTGGGTTCTCAAAAAAGGTATTTTTAAATATTAAAAAGGTTTTTTCATTCATGATCATATGCTTTATATTTCATGACACCTTTCCTCTAGATAAACTTTATATATTTTTCAAGGTTCCATGGTTTGGATTTTTTAAAAATTATGATGTTCAAACTTCTATTTCACCTATTAAATTGGATTTTGAAAATGTTTTAATAATTTTTCTCACTTTATAAACCCTTTCTTACTGAACTCGGTATAAAATTATGAGTAAAAAATTTATTATAGGGGGAAAAATTTGAAAAACCATGTAATTTCAATAATAATTATGTAATTTAATGTTTTATTAATATTAATTATTATATTTTTTTGAATTCATATTCACTATAGTAATTTTTAAAAATTTCTCAATAAAAAAAGAAATTGTTTTATTCTAACTAAATTGTTTTTCATGAATTATATAGATTTATTTAAAATTTAAATTTCTAAATTTTAGAATTTTAATTGTATGAAATGAACTTTGTTTTTTATATCAAAATATTGAAATTATCTTGGGGTAAATTTTTGAGTTTTTCTGAAATGGTTGATTTTTGAGTGAACACTAAAAATACCATTTTTACAGATACCGCAAATTTTATGACATAATCCTGATGTAAGGTTGAATTAAAAATTTATAAAACCTTTGGATCAAACAAATACGTGTTTAAGGAGTAAAATATTTAAAAACATTATTTTGAATTTGGAAACCCATGTTTGATTTTTTAACTTAAGTAATATTTTATTCTAATGTAAAACTATTTTTGGATATTTGCATTTAATAGTTTGGTTTGATGGTTCCATTCAATTTTGGAATGATAAAATTATCATAAAAATTTAATTTCATTAATTATAATCTAATTAAAGACATTATAATCATTAATATGTATAATTTTAGTGTAAAATCAATTTTACACTTAAAACAAGTATTTTTTTAAAAATAGTTTTTGTGTGTTTTACAAACTTGTATTAAAATTAATTTATAGAACCTATATAAATTTAATTTGATAAAATGGATTCCATATTTGGAATAATCATGTATAAAATAGGTAATAAGAACCATTTTATTTTATGTCACAAAAATAAGTTACCTAGGTAAAAAGTTATCACCTTGGTTAAGGGTAAAATGGGTTAAAAGGGATAAAATAAATGGACAAGGCTTCAATATAACACTATAAACTTGAATTAATGTCAACAGATGAGTTTATTTCAACAATAATCATCCTATATTTTAAAATATGTCAGTTTGGGGAAATTTTACTTTGATTATGACCTTTATATTATTTCAAGTAAAAAATAATTACAAAATGTCATTGTATTTTTTTAATATCTATAATATATCTTCATAGGGAAAAAAAGAAGTTACAAATGATTAAAAATGATTATATTGAATATTAATAAACTATATTTATTATATTAATTGTTTTTTAATTTTTATTGATGGTATAATTACCTTGAATGCTTATGTAATGCTTGTGAAAACAGTAGAAAAATCAAGTAAAGGATTTTGAAAACATTAAAACTGATATGTTTTGGATGAATTATGGTGTTCCTAGAATTTTATGGATACTTATAAATTATTCGTGAG
Source organism: Viscum album (assembly GCA_963277665.1). Taxonomy (NCBI): domain Eukaryota; kingdom Viridiplantae; phylum Streptophyta; class Magnoliopsida; order Santalales; family Viscaceae; genus Viscum; species Viscum album. The sequence goes on along the minus strand of OY728141.1, from coordinate 1,302,881,713 downwards.
GGATATAGTGTTTATATTCTAAATATATTATTATCTTGATGTCTTTAATGTCAAAATATGTGAATAGTCATGAAAATTAATTTAAATGATATTTAATGTTTAAAAATTATTTTTAAATCATCAGAAAATCATAAAAAACATGTATTTAATTAACTGGATAGGAAATTTTTGAGTTTTTTCATTCACATTTCTTGTATATTCCACTTTAAAATTTTAAAATTAGATTTTTAATCCTTAAAAGACTAAATATTTGTGAAAAAACCATTATTTTTTTTCTATAAGAATAGGTTTAATATAACCTTTACAAAGACACAAATTATTTCAATTTTTTCTCAAACCTATATCCAAATACCTATTAAAACATAAAATTCCACATCCATAGGCCCTTGGAGTGATCGAATTTCTCTTCTCAAAAGGTCACAACATCTCAAAGATCGAGGTAATGATTTCCAAGCCTCTTTCATCTTTCTTAATTACGATTCTTTATCTTGAAATCATATCAAACAATAAAATATCAAATGAATTTTATGAAACTTACATATTTACTATGTTTAACCTTCTTTTATACTCTTTTGGAAAACATCATTCACTATGGTGGTTTTATACAACCAATGTGAATGATGATGTTTTTGTACTATCATGGGCATTATTAAAAAATGATTTTATGATTGAATATTACACAAATATTAAATTAATGTTATTATTATGGTTTTGGAATGGTTAATTATCCATCATAACAATTAAAATAAATTTTATTTTTAACCATAAAAAACAGGCATATTAATGATGGTGTTCAGGATGGAAACAATTCAATGGACTTTTGAACTTACTTACTTTTGGAATTATATGAAATACATACCTTGAATATTATAGAATTTATGAAACCATTGAACTAATACCTTTGAATTTTTTGAATATAATGAACCTGTTTGGAGATTATGAACCAAACAACCCCAAAACGACCGATGCAAACTATACCAATGTATAAAATGAATAAAAAATAATAAAAAATATAGCGACCCATACTTTTAATACATATCTATTACATATTATTAATTGAATATTTATTATATAACATAATTATCTATGCTATAATCGTATAGGTCTAGAATCTTTGGAGACTTGGATACATAAACAACTAGTTCATATGAGTATTACTTCATCTCCCACCACGTTCTTCATAACTAGGACCCTTATTATAAATATCATACTAAAAATATTTATTTATAACCTATGAAAGGAAATATAATAAAGGGTGATCTTGAATGCTCAGTAAGGGTAAACACTAGAGATATCAAAGATCACTTTATCATAACATGAGTATAAGGGTATGAGAATACGAGCTTAACATTTGAAAACCATACCTTTCATATCATAAATCATAATCTTGAGTAATGAAATAAATATTGAAATTTCATAATATATAAATCATAAATTAATAAAATAACATGAGTCATGAGATCATAACATTTTCATAATATATAGATTTGTGGTATACATATAAGAATAGAAAATAATTTCTTTAGTAGTCAATATCACTGCAAAGTCTTTCATAGTGAATGGAATTCACTCCACATTCCATTGTAGTAGTCAAATTTCACTCCCAATACTATCATAGTGGATAGAGTCCCTTACTGAATTGGGTTCAATATCCATTCCAGTCATGTTTATCTCATGATATATCCATCTTTACCCAATGCCTTGGAGAGATATACAATTCTGGTCCCACCTATCACATAGTGAAAATCATATAGTTGTGTACCATATGATCATAAAAAAATCAACATATCATGATAAATGAAAAATAAATGGGTTTTTTAAATATTTAATTATATCATAACCCATGGAAAATAAATGAGTTTCATAAACATTTCATCATAGCATAACTCATGGAAAAAAATGGGTTTCATAAAAACCTTATCATAATAATTATAAACCATACAAATAAATATTAAGGATAATATAATTTTATCATATCCCAATTATAAATTTAAGAAATATCAAAGGATGTTATAATAGATGAAAAATGCCTTTAAAAGATCACTTGAAGCATATCTTGAGGGAAAATACCCTTTTCACTTTGACATCACTTGTTTAAGATCTAAAAATTTCCCAAACATTAAAGAAAAAGATTTATTTGAAAATAAACTTGGAAAATGGTAAATTAATATTCAAATAATTTAGTGTTCATGATGGTGACAAATTCCATTCATTTTATATAATTTAAAATAAAACATTCCTTTCACACTTTTGTAAAAAGTCAAAAAGCATCCCGTTTGGAAAATGATAAGAAGATTAATTCTAATTTTTTTTATAAAAAGTTAGTAATGGTTAAAAATTAATTTAAACAATTATATAGTAATATTAAAAACATTATTTAAAACATTTTTAGAAAACATGTATATGAAAGAAAAATGATTTTTGACTGAAGAGAGAAATAAAGTTGGTTTTCCTTAAAAATATTCTTTCAGTCTATTGAGTACTTAAAGAGAGTAAAATGAAAGGAAATAATTTAATCTTCATAAATAAATATATTAAAAGAAAATTAATTAGTTTCTTGAGAGATATATCATAATATTTCATTATCATAAACTTAATCATAAACAACCCTGATAAACAATGAGATTGTAACATAAAACCCATATAACTTTGGTAACTTTTTTAATAATAAGATCCATGAAATAATAACATAAAATGAAACTTTTAATATCATTAAAATAATTATATTCATGTTATAACATGTTAAAGGGCTATTATATACACCACACAAAATAAATGAGTGGTGAATATGGCATATGCCTCCCAAAAATAAAATTGAGACTAGAAATCCCTTACTTTAGGTTCGACTTCATTTATATATATTAAAACCTTTTATATAATAAATATAGATTTATTATAAATATATTATAAAGAAAATTTCATATATATTATACCATATATGATTTACTTATAACCTTTTATAACTGGGTTGTTAAAAATTCTTTATAAAAATCACTGTTCCGGGTGATAACCAATTCATTTTTCATGTATGTTTTGGTTCAGTAGTTTTGGTCCTTGTAATTTGACCATGGTTCCATAATCTATATAATTTTAATCATTATATAAATTTTATATTATATATATATATATATTTATAGTCATACATAAAATTAGACATAGGAAAATTAATTACACCATTCATGGAGATGGCATGCCCTATGTACATAAGAACACAATTTTCACTTTTTGATAGAGGAAAAAAGAGATGTAAATAAAAATTCACTTTAAAAAAAATAATTATTATATCATATAAATCATATATATTCTTAAAATACATCCTTATTACCATCCATGTAATGCATAAATGAAAAATGAATCACATCGCTTTGTGATGTAGTTCACACGCATGCCCGAGCAACGTTATCATTTTCCAACGAATCTGAAGGTAAAAATTTAGATATAAAAATATCATTAAATAAGAATATTTATATCATAAATATAATATATAAACATCAAACCCATAAAAATATGCATCCATAAAATATGGTGATGAAAAATGAATTGTATCACTATGTGAAGACAATAAGCCGTACGTAAATATGAGCGATACTTTCATTTCTCATTTAATAATAAAGAGGGTGGATAACGATAGTTTCATGATTATAATAAAATTTTAGTGTATTTTTGATAATTAATTTATTATTTTATGATAAATACCATATATTTAGAGGAGGTAAAATAAGATGTAAATAAAAAGTTTTTGGTTAAGGCAATTACCTATTCTTTGAAAGAATTCATTTAGATCTCCTCTTAAAGACCCTAGGGTTGGTATTTTAGGGACAAAAAACCTATATAACGTGTATAGGGAAGTTTATAAGGGAATTTGGTAGTTTTTGGTTGATATATAAGGTTTAAAGTTGTGTAAAGAAGATAAATGAGGGGTGTTCTTTATAAGGGAGGGTGAGACCACACTTGGAATTTCTTAAAAGATTAAAATATAAAAAATTAATTCTCAATAAAAATGATTAAAAATAGACATTAATTGGAATAAAAAGAGTATAGGGTCAAAATAACATCATAAAATAAAATTTATACATTTTTTAGTGTCATTTTAAACCTTATCATTACGATTAACCCCTTCATTAACCATTTTTGACCTTAATGACGGTAACAACTATTTCAATATTAATGGGTTAAGAATGTTACCATAAATTGAAAAGTGTCTCATAAATGTAATATGGTTGATATTTTAAACCATATTAAATTCAATTGTATGAAGATAATATTTTTATGAATTTTAAATCATTTAATAAAATATTATCTATTATAAAATATCATTAATGTCAATTTTAGAACTATTCATTTAACTTGACTTTAAAGACACCAAGAAAAATATGGAATTCAAATATAATATTTCAACACATTACTAATATGTCATATTTATATAAAAAATTAATGCAACATAATAATTCACTTAAACTATATCACTTTTAATATTTTTAAAATAATTTATTTATTTTTTATTATTTGAATACATACCGTGTTGGCATTGCATAGATATTTAAGGTAATAATTCAATTACTAAAAATTATAAATAAATTATTATGATGAAAAAAATTAATTTATATTTAAAATAGTAATTTATAACTAAAATTATCATCTTTTTGATCCTTATGTAAAAATTTTATAGATATTAAAGTCAAGAGAGTAAAATGTGTATTTTTTTCTTTTCTTAAATTAATATAAAGGTCATAATCAAATAAATATGACACCAAGTGACCATATATTCAATAATTTTATGAAAATTTCCATAATAAACTTATCCAATAGGATAAATAAAAGTGTTATAGAAATTTTAAAGCCTTATCCCGATGTTTTAACCATATTTTACCCGTTTTACCTTTATCGGGGTGATAAAAATTTACTATGATTACTATTAATATTAACTAAAAATAAAAGGGAAATATTTACCAAAATTTAAAATCTAAATTCCAAATATGAAATATATTTTTCACAATTCAATATCTATAATAGTCAAAAAATCATTTTTAAAAAAGTACGCAAAACACTACAAAAACCATTTTTTATAAAAACACATTTTAAGCATAAAACTAGATTTATTCCTTGACCATGCATAGAAAAAATATTATATGAATGTTAAGAAATTTTATTGAATATATAATATAAAAATTTCATTAAAATCATTCAACAATGTTTATTAATTTAATTTATTAGGTTGAAAAACATATTGCACGCATAATTTTTTTTAGAAAAACATCTCCTTTATTTTCAAATGATATTTATTTTCATTTATAATTAATTAATAACCAATGAATTAATTTTATACATATATGAATCATAAATTTTTTATAATTTAGTTAGTCATATTCATACCCATCAATCTAATGTCTAAAGTATAACTCTCACATTAAATAATAATATTTTAATCGCATATCGTAGTTCATTTTAACTTAGTGTTGCGTGTAAGGAAAGCTATCTAAGAAAAAAATTATAGAGAACTATATCATAAAATCTCAAGGTGTTGCATTCTAACCCACTTAAAATGATTTAAAATCTTAAAATTACATCACCCCAATACAAATAAATAATAATATATTTGTTTCATTACATCCTTAGGTACCCAAGTAGCTTCTTCAAATTTCTGATTCCTCTAAAGAAATTTAACCAGGTGATTAGTCTTATTTCGTAGCACTTTATCTCTATAATACAAGGTTTATACTGGTTATTATTTATAGTAAATATCATTCTACAGTAGTATTTACTTTGATTTTAGTACATGTAAAGGATTGGGTATGTGCTTCCTCAGGAGAGATACATGGAACATGCTGTAAACTTGAGAGAGGTTCTATGGAAGTGCCAAGAGATAAGCTACTCTATCTACTCAATCAAGAATATATAAGAAGATAATATAATCAGGGATGTTATTTCCATTATTTATTAATATCACAACCCTATTCCATGGAGACATTCATAGAAACACCTTCTCACCAACCTAAAAATCCAGATCTCTTCAATGATTATTAGCAAAAATTTTCTATAGACTCTGAACTGCCTTGATATGTTGGTGAATGGATATGACTTTTTCTACCATTTCCTTATTTATATTAGGTACTAATAGTTTTATTTATCCAATATATTTCTTTCTCAAACTACCTTTAAAATACATAGAACGTGATCTCAGTATATCCTCTAGTGTTTGAATGGTTCTCTCAGACTGAACATCTATCTAAAGATGATACTCCATACTAAAACTCAACTCTATATCCAAAAATTGATGAATAATTCACCAAAATATCAAGGAAACCCTTGGGTCCTGATCAGATACAATAAAATGCGGTACACCATGACCTTTCCTCTTCTTAAATGAAAATTTTGACAAAACAATCAAGAGATAAATCTTATCTGATAGTAATGAAGTGTGTCAACTTCGTAAGGAGAAAGACTACAACCCAAATAACATTATGGCCTTTAGATATTTTAGGGAGTCTGATGATAAAATCCATGGTTATGTTTTCCCATTTCCATCCTGGTCTGGTTTATGGTTGTAACATCCCCTTAGAATTATATCTCTCATCCTTAACTTACTAACATATTAAGCACCTAGATACATACTATAAAATATATCTCTTTATGATGTCCCACCAAAAATAATCTTTCAGATCTCTACACATATTCATAATTCCATGATGAATAGATAATTATGAACTATGAGCCTCATCCAATAACTAATTTTTTAATTCTATTACTGATGGGACACATATACGGTTCCTAAAACTTATCATTCTATCACAATCAAGGTTGAAATTAGGAATATTTATGATCTTATTCTAAAATTTCACATCTTCTTTTTATGCCTATTTAATCCTCACATGGATAGATGGTTAAACAATCATTTGATAAAGATAATATTTCTACCCTTCCTTCATAATTTCTAGATTCATCCTTTGAAAATCTATAAATATTGGATCTTTTGTGACCTTCCTCATAGATAAGCTAGAATGATACTTTCAACATAGAGAATCTACCACATTGTTTTATTTCTTAGGGTGGTAATGTATCGAGTAGTAGTAATATTTAATCAACTCTAAAAATCTTTTATAGCACATATTTAGATCTTTTTGAGTGAATATATACTTTAAAATTTTATGATCAATACATATATCACATATTTCTCCATAAAGATAATGCCTATATATCTTTAATAAAATAATTACTGCAGCTAACTCCAAATCACGAGTTAGGTAATTTTTCTCATGAACCTTAAATTGACACAAATTATAATCTATAACCATATCATTATTCATTAGAATGCATCCTAGTCCCTTCTTTGATGCATCTCCATAGATTAAAAACCCTTCTCCATGTAGGGTAATTTAAGTATAGGTGCACAAACTAACCTTGTCTTTAGTTCCTTGAAATTTTCTTCACATTCATCTATCCAAAGTAACTTGGATCCATTTCAAGTTAACTTGGTAAGTGGATTATAGAGTCATGATAAATTCTCCACAAAGCATCAATAATATCCAACTAAACCAAGAAAACTTCAAATATAAGTCAAAGTGGTTGGTTTGGGCCAACGTTCAATAACTTTAGTCTTTGATTGATCCATAGATATACACTATATTGAGACCATATAACCTAAAAATGAAACTTTTTGTAGACAAAATTCACACTTTGTAATTTTTTCATACAACTTATCCTTACTTAGGGTCTTCAGTATAATCCTCAAGTGATATCCATGCTCTTCCTTTCTCTTGGAATATATAAGAATATCATCTATAAATTCTACCACAAACTGATCAAGGTAATATCTAAAGAATATATTCATTAAATCTATGAATATAGTGGAGTAATTAGTAATAATAAAAGGAATCACTATATATTCATTGTGTCCATACCTTGTATAAAACGTTTTCTTGGGTATATCTTCATTATTGACCCTCAATTGATGATATCCAAAGTGAAGATCAATCTTGTAAAATTATTGAGCTTCACATAGTTGATCAAACAAGTCATAAATATGTGGAAGAGGATACATATTATTAATTATGATATTGTTAAGTTCCCAATAATCAATGAAGAGTCACATTGATCTACCTTTCTTCTTAACAAAAAGAATAGGTGCACTCTAATGTGACACACTTGGTTGAATTAACCCCCTATAAACATTCTCTTGGAATTGATTTTTAGTTCCTAAAACTCAGTTGGGTCCATTCTATATGAAGTGTTTAAAATATATGTAGCACCAAGTATGAGTTTTATTGAGAACTCAACTTCATGATTCGGTGGAATACTAGGAAAATATATTAAAAATACATCAACAAACTCCCAAAAAATAGGAATATCATCAATGTTGAGTTTCATTACAACCATATAAGATAAAAAACCTTTTGAATAGGGATCAATACCCATACAATGGATTTAATTTACATTGTAAGTTCATATTTATTATCATACTTATAGAAAATCATAGGTTGTTTTAGAATACCAAACATGACTTCCCTTACCTAGTAATTGATGTGCACTTTATGTAAAGAAAAACAATCCATGACCAAAATAACATCAAATTAAATTATAGGGAGAATAATGAGATTTCAAGAAGTAAATTCTAAAAAAATTCAATCAGAGAATAAAAATAAACTTGTGATGCAATCATTGTATCATTAGGAGTTTTCATTAATAATTCAATATCTAATTGTTGAGGTGGTACTGTGACACCCTTATAAAATTATTCAGATATAAAAGAGTGGGTAGATATAGAATCAAATAAGACTTTATGAGTTCTAGAGTAGATGGTAATTGTACCTTTTAACACTTAATTATCAAACTCCACATAAAAAATAGTGATATCTTGAGATTTAACTTTGTCTCTAGGCATAAGAGGTTGTTAATTTTAATCATCATCATTAAACTTCATGTTTGAGCATTGGTTAGCATAACTCCCATACTGTAAAACCCCAACATTTTCTAGATATGTATTGGGATAATTTAAAGGTACTCTTTTGCCTTTTGTTGATTACTTTTCATTTGGCTTTTACCTTGGGGTGTGTTTGGGTGAAAATTTGAGAAAAATGGAAGAAAGTGGGTAGTGCACGGTTGGCGCATGGTTTTCCCTAACCATGCACCCTATCCCAAAAAACCATGAAACACTAGACAATGAGGGTTTTAATAGCTAGTGCATGATTTTTCAAACCATGTACCCTAAAAGGAGAAACTGTGAACCCCCTAGAATAGGTACATGGTTAAGTCATAGGGTCAAGGGAAACCATGTGCCCCGAGCATCAAACTGTTCGTATGAGATTTTAATCTCTTGAATTTTATTAAAAAAATCCCAAGCCCCCGTTTTATACCCATGAATTACCTATCTCAACCCATTATCATTTTCTATCGATTCTAGATCCTTAATAATGGATTCCAAGGCCCTCCAACCTCTATTATTGGTGATTCAAAGCCCGGTTGGCAGATATGCACCTCTTCAGGTATATGGTTTTCTCCTGATTGATTTTTTGTTCCTATACCATTATTTTGATGGGTTGTTATCCTTTGTTTTATTGGATCTAGATCCAGAATTGTTGAATATAGATCTAGGATTTTTGGATCTAGATTTATATTTAAGAGATATTGTTTTATTTGACTGTGGATTTAGGTTTTAGATCTTGACCGTGTTCTTTGTCGTGTTCTTAATTGATCCGCCTCAAATTGGGGTTTTCTATTGGATGATTTTCATCAATTAATTAAGGTAGGTGGTCTATAATTCAAATCCCAAAGTCTTGATTTCATCACGTGTATGTAATTGTAGAATTTCTATTAGTTGATTAGCAATTGAGTTTTCATACAATGAATTAATTAATCAGGTATATTAATTAATTAAGGTATTTGTGAAATTGGGGATATTGAATTGATTGATATAGAACAATTAATTATTGAGATATTGTGATTATAAAATTGAACAATTAATTATTTATTTAATTATGTGATATTGAGATTGTTGAATTGATTTAATTAATTATTAAATTAATTATTGAGATATTGTGATTATGAAATTGAATAATTAATTTTTGAATTAATTATGGGGTATTGGGATTGAGATTTTATCAATTAATTATTGAATTAATTAATGTATATTGCTGTGTTTATAAAATAATTTATGTGATTAATTAATTTTTGAATTAATGAATGAAATTGAAGTGGTTAATTAATTATTGAATTAATTAATAAATTGATGTAAATATGTAATTATTGAATTTTATTAATTAATTTATAAATTAATTAATGTAATATTATGACACATGTGAAACTTTTATATTTTTATTTATGTGTTAGATATGTGTGGGATAAAGACTGAGGCTCCAAATACCCATATGTGTTAAATGTGTGTGGGATAAGGATTGAGACTCTAATACCTATCTGTGTAATAAATTTATGTGGGATAGGGACTGAGGCTCCAAATACCCATATGATATATTGAGTGTGGGACATGGACTAAGGATCCAAATACCCATGTGTTATTGAAGTGTGAGACAGAGATATTGGCTCTAAATACCCACACTATGTTAGAAATGATGTTCTACGCCCATGAGTTGGCATTGGACTATGGTTCCAATTTGTTGTGATATAAATTGAGATTATGAATTGTGATAATGTAATTTTATTATATTATATCCCTTGGGTATATTTAAAACTCTAAAACCAGCCGCAGTAGGTATGGAGGTTTGGGTGTCCTTGGGAACCTGGGGATTTATGTGGTTAAATAAAGAGCAATTGAATAAATATAAACTATTTACTTTATTTCTAGTATTTATTCCTTATACAACTACATACACTGTCTGAATGGATATTGTTTTGGATGAAATTGGTGGTGACCTAATGATTTGTACTCACACCCTACTTGGGCTTCCTAATCGGTACCCAAATAGATTTTATGGTTATAGGATAGGTTAAGGGAAAAGGTCTTGTGTTAGAGGGCTTACCGGGATGAAGCATGGATGATGGAACCGAAATTAGTGTCGGGACCAACTTGGAGGAGTTTTCATTGCATTTATTTATTTCTAGTTTTTCATATTGAAATTTTCTATTTACTTTATCATGGCCTATATACTGTTTTAGTTTTGATATTGTATTCCCAATTTCAGTTATCTTGTGATACTGGTATTATTATAGTCATTGGTTATATAATTTTGCTATTATTTGTTAATTTATGATAGTGTATTACTCTAGTAAATATTATATAGTATTCCCATGACCAATATCAGACCCTCGCTACTATTCGACAACCTATGGAGTACGGGGAGGCACGCTTGAGGTTATGTGACTGATCGGCTCGGGGCACCGTGCATGACACTTGGGTTGGGACATTACAAAGTGGTATCAGAGCCCTATTTTATTTTATTTTATTTTGTATTATTTTTTTGGGAAAGGTATTTAGGAGAATAAGAAGTATCAGGCCTTGATTATGAGATCGTGCATGGGAGTAGCTAACCCATGTACGAGGGAAACCCAAGTTCTCCGGGCAGGATTTATGTTATTATAATTTTATGTTAAAGTTGATGATATTTCACCTTGGGTGATGCACTGGTGGTGTGATGTTATATTTGTTTCTGAGATTTGAATAGTGGCCTTGTATGGCATGAGATTTGAGTTATATTCATCATTCTAGGAACTCAGAATTATTTTGTGATATGCATCATTTTAGGCATGCAAGAAAAATTGGTTTTGGGTAAGTTGTTGAACTTGAACTATTTTTCCTTTCTTGTATAATTAAATTGAAAGTGGTGCCTAATATGTAATTGAAAATGGTAAAATGATGAAATATGTGAATAATTTGGGTGCCTAATGAGAAAATTTAATATGATAATGAGTTTATCCTTGTTAACCATAACCAAGACGTAGGATGGTTAAGGATAGTGATAACACCTCAATTTTGACAATGTGGTAAGACTTAAGGAAAAGACTTATTGTGACTTTCTGTGATTTTAATCTTATGTAAATGTTATAAAGTTGTGTTATGAGGCCTAATATGTGTGTTTATAATTATATATATATGCCTACATAACGATTCTTGTTGAGAGGATGACAGGAGGACATAGAAAGGGATGATCCTCCAATAGTGGAACATGAGGCACTAATAGTACCAGTTGAGGAAGCAGGGAATCAATTTTGAGATAACTTTACCCACTTAATGAAATTCATGGAAAGAGACCCATGGTAGGTTGAGAAAAACATGTTTGATCTGATGAGGGAGTTTCAGTTGTATCACCCTCTCAATTTTATTAGAGAGGGTGGACTGGAGAGAGCCGAGTTCTGGTTTGATACTATCCAGATGATATTTGACCATTTAGATAATTTAGCTAGAAAGAGGTTCAATTTGGACTCTTATATGCTATGAGGATTAGTGAAGCACTAGTGGGATATTTAGGCATAGACTGGATAAGTTGATGTTATGTTATGAAAGGACTTCTTAGAGAAGTTCCTGGAGCACTTCTATCTAGATACGCTAAGGCGGGAAAGAGTAGGTGAGTTCATGAGGTTGACTTAGGGGTGTATATCTGTGATGGACTATGATGGATGATTTATAGATTTTTAGTTCTTTACTCCCACATTGTAAGTAGATAAGAAAGCTACGATGAGATGTTTTCATGATGTGATTAAATGTGAGATTAAGTCACAAGTTAACCTATTTCGGTTAAAGAAGTTTTCTAAGGCAGTGAACCAAGCTCTCATAGCTAAGAGAAACCTAAAGGAGGATTCTAGTGCAGGACTTGTGGTTTATACTAAATGATCAAGAGGCACGTATTCCAAGACTAAGAATCATCGTTATGATAATGTTAGTTAGGGAAATGGAAAGCAGAGTGGCCAGATAGTGGGATCAGTTACCCCAGATCTTACTTGAGTGCTTTTCCACTAGTGCGGTAGGATGGGACACTTTCTTAAACACTATCCTCAACCACTAGCGGAGTACTGATATTGCAGAAAGATGAGACATATACATAGGTTTTATAGGAACCCCTGATAGATGGGTAGTGATAGAGGATCTAGACATAACTAGAGTGTGGGAAGAGGGTCTTCTTCACTATATTAGTTTGGTAGCTGGAGTTATACTAGCCATGGTAGTAGAGTTATCAGACATGGAGATTCAGGGTAAGAGTTCCCATATCATCATGGTGGTGCAACTCAGGGGAGTCAGACTGCATCACCGAGAAGAGGTACAAGACAATTGTATGCAATTCATCATACTCTTGTGTATAGTGAGGTTGGACCATCGACGACTAAAAGTACTATTCATGTAGCTTCTAAGCTAAATAGTGAATTATTTGATACTAGTTCCTATTATTACTTTAGTTTTTCAAAAATTGTGAATGGTTTGATCCTATAAATAGAGTTCTTGAGTGGAGTTATGGTAATAGATACACCATTGGTAGTACAATCGAGAGATATATGTTTGTGCAAGGGATGTTCTCTTGAGTTTGGGGAGTATCATTTTCTATGGGATCTCTATATTCTTGAAATGTTATGGTTCAACCTAATTATGGGCATGGAATGGTTAGTATCATACCGATCCCACATAGATTGTTAATGTAGAAGAGTTACGTTTATGTCTCCTAAGGGTTACAAGTACAATAACCATGGAGAATGGGATATCTAGGTGGGCCGTGCAGGTCCAATTACTCAGAAATTGGGATAGCTCACAACCCAGGTTGCTAGTTTGTTATTGGATGATAGAGGTGAAAAGTAAAATGTATTTCCATATGTAGTGGACCAATTTTAGGATGTCTTTCCTAAATAATTATTAGGGATACCACCTAATAGAGACGTTCAATTTACTATTGAGCTCATGTTGGGGGATGAGCCAATTTATATTCCACCATACATAATGGAATCGATAGACCTTCAAGAGATCAAGACTCAGCTAGAGGATTTGGAGGATAATGGATTTATCAATCCAAGTAAGTCACCTTGGGGTTATTTGGTTTTGTTTTATAAGAAGGTTGATGATACTTTATTCTTATGTATCAATTATCAGAAGATGAACAAGATGAAAATGAATAATCAATATCCTCTTCTGTGTATCGATGATCTTTTTGACCAGTTATAGGGAGCTTGTATTTTCTCAAAGATTGAATTGAGATCAGGGTATCATCAATTGAGAGTTTGACCTTCGATATACCAAGTATTTATTTTAAGAGAAGGTATAAACATTTTGAGTTCATTATAATACTATTAGGGTTAACAAACACACCGGTAGTGTTTATGGATTTGATGAATAGAATATTCCATTTGTACCTGGATCAATTTGTTGTTGTGTTTGTGGAAGGCATCTTGGTATACTCTAAGACTCACGAATATCATTAACAACATCTTGACATCATCCTAAGTATACTGAGATAACATCAAATATATTCCAAGATATCTAAGTGTCGATTTTGGATTGATCTGGTACACTTATTGGGTCACAAAATCTTGGAGGAAGGTGTGTTAGTGGACCCAAAGAAGGTTAATGAAGTTGTATCTTGGGAGAAACCCAAGAATGTTTTTGATATCCATATATTTTTGGGGTTAGCTATATATTACAAGAGGTTAATCTAGGACTTTTACCATTTTGTATCACCTCTTTTGAGCTTGACCAAGAAGGGGGTAAATTTTGAATGGTCGAAAGCATGTGAGAATGCCTTCCAGGATATGAATAAGAGTTTGACATCAACATGAATCTTGATCCTACCTGATCCAGGTGAGGAGTATACGATGTATTTTGATGCTTTTAGGATAGGTATTGGAGCAGTTTTGATGTAAAGGGGATCTAATTGTGGTGTATGGGTCACGATAGTTGAGGCCACATGAACAAAATTACCCTACATGTGACCTCGAGTTGGCTGTAGTGGTTTATGATTTGAAGTCTTGGTGGAATTATCTTTTGGGTGAAAGGTTTATTGTGTATACAAATCAAAAGATCTTGAAGTATATATTTTCTCAATGATATTTGAATATCCAGTTGTGAAGGTGGGTTGAGTATATAAAGTCTTTTGATTTTGAGATAGCATATATGCCCAAAAGGGGAAAAGTGTTACTAATACTTTAAGAAGGAAGACTCAAACTTAGTGTCACACCCTGATTTTTGATTCCATGATTTTTTTGAAGTCCTCTTTTGGTTCTTAGCTCTCTCTTGGTTTCTGGGTGTTTCAAGTTTAAAATTTTGGTGCCTCTTGTGTTATTGATCTATGAACTTAGTATTGGGGGTATTGTATGGTACTTGTCCTCCTATTTTTTCAAAGGGATGGTATGATGTTGAGGTGATTTGGAGTTGGATTTGTGACACTCCTAGTGGCACCACTTGTGGGGTATGTTGTTGAGGTGGTTTGTACCCATGATTTGGATGAGTTTTAGGGTGAAAAGGATGGTTCTTTTGGGAATTTTTCTCACCTATAATTGGAATATCTTCCCCCTAGGTTTCCCCCTTTCCCCCCTAAAATTAGAGGAGAATTTCATGGTTTTGGGTGGCCAGAATAGGCCACACGGTTTGGCTGCATGATTTACTAAACCATGCACCCAAACCATGCATAGGTGTCCAGCTCATAAAAAATTATTTTGAAATTCCAAGTTTCCCCTTTTGTAAATAAACCAAATACACCCCTTTCTTCCCCATTTAGTTCCCTACCTCCATGGACATCCACCAATCTCTCTCACCCTCCCTTGTAACTCAACTTTAAAGGGAGATTTGATGGGGGAAAATTTAAAATCATGCAAGTAAGTCTTCCTCCTTTTGATTTTTTCCTTCTCCTTAGGGTTTCTTCCACCTTTTCACGAGGTTCTAAAATTTCTAGAAGATAGGTTTAGTACCTAGGGTTTAACCTTGTGTATTTTTGGTGAAATATTGTGGATTAGGGCTTGATTTCATTTCCTTGTGGTGCGACGGTGGTGTAGTTGAAGTTTCACACAACGGTTTGGAGTTTTTGGCACAAATGGTAGGTGATTACATGTGTAAGAATTATTAGATGAGTTAGTTTTACTTGATTTATATTTTTATCATGATTATATTCTATTGTGTTTGGTTTTAAAATTATATTTGGTATCATTTGTTAAGCAGTTGGTTTTTAAGTGGCATTTTTGTGCAAAAATGAATATTTTTGGTGTGTATTCCATGTTGTGTTCATTGGGGTTATTTTATGATTTAGGGAATAGTTTTATTAAATTATTTTATGGATGAAAATTATGTTTTGATGTTATATTGGTATGATTTTGGACTTAAAATAGGGTTTTTAAAAGGATTTTATGTGCAAAACTTGGTTACACTCCTTGGAATTGTTTTGTGAAGGTTTTAAATGATTTCTTGATTTATGTAAGAGGTGCAACTATGTTTCAAAAATGTTTTGGTAGGAGTTTAATTTTTAAATGTTTTATTTTAATATGAAAGGTATTTTATTTGATATTTACTATCTTTTAAAGGTTTTATAATTTTTTTTAAAGGATTTGTTGAAGTGTGAAAGAGTGGTGAAACGTGTTGTGGACTGCTTTGGTGTGATTATGATTTCCAAAATGAATTTGAATGAAAAAGGGGATCATGTGACATATTTTGGGATGTTTTTTGTGTGTGTGACTTTGAAGTGGTATTTTCATGTGCAAATTTTATTTCATGTCTTGTGGAACTTGTTTGAACATAAGAGGGAAAACCCGGGTATCTAGGTGGGTGGACCTGTACTAGTATGCTAGTGATCCGTTGGGGTTTGGACCCTATTTCATATCGCAAGTTTGATGATAAAAATACTAACTAAAATATGATGGTTATGATTTTTGGGAACCAATAATTTATGGGTATTCTCCCTACTAGTGGCTCGTGTGCACGATAATGAATATTTGTATGGTTACTTTCACCAAGTACGAGGTACCTGGGACCTACAACGAGCTAGTGCCTATGGTTGTTTCCCATTGATAGTGTTCATTAGATATTTTATACTTATCATAAAAATAAAATATGTTTTGATGGATAAATTCAATATATTTTTCATTCTATCTAAATTTTTTTATTTCTTTTAAATCATCCCACTTGAAAGTTGTTTTTATTTAAAGTTGCATCTTTTAGAAATTGTTACTAGCATTTCTTGTTTACAAAACTTGCAAGTTTTTTGTCTTATAATTTTTATCACATGGAATATTTTTGAGGTGGAATCCTACTGGGATTTTTCTCACACGCTGATTAAACATTTTGTTGTAAGTATACTTGGTTATTTTGTCGCAGGTTTGGGTAAAACTTTTATTTCCAATAGTATGGGTTTCTAGCAGTCCTTCTTGGTGCGGTGTCATGGAGATGGATTGAGGGATGTGCCTCTTTACATAAGGAGGTTATTGGGATGTAATTTTTGAATTTGTTCATTTTTTATAGTCTTTTAGTTTTGTTCTAAATTATTTAATTCAATTATTAATTTTTATAAAATATGTTTTTCTTTAAAAAATCCATATCTGGTCTATTGGATTCATTTTTTGTTTTATGTTTATAAACTCAGGTAAATAATTCCCAAATTTCATTTTTTGAAACCCAGGAACTTGTGCCAGCACTTGGGGATCAGGAACTCCCTTTTATTCTTACCACAAGCCAGGTTTGGTGTCGGTTTTGATGGCAACTAGATTCAGTTCGTGACAAAATGGTATCTGCTGGTTCACTCTTTGGGTCATGTTATTTGGGGAAGAGTTGGGATAGTCCAAATATAGGGTTTTCAAGAATTTAAATTCTGATTATGAGTAGGGTTCTTGGCCAGCACACCTCATGATAGGATTCAAGTCACCAGGGTAAGTCAGGTTTTATCTTAGTCCTTTTGTTTTCATGGGTCATCCACGATTGGGGAAATGAAAAGAGAGTTGGTTCAATGGTCTTAGTGAGCTCGTAGGGCCTGACAAGACATGTGAATCTGAGTATATTTTCTAGAACACTATCTATGATGGTGAAGTGATTGGTATATGGCCTCCAACCATATGTCTAAGTCACCCACCAAAACTAGTTTCCTATCGCATTGTCTTGTGTCCTTTTGTTTTGGAATCTTGGAAGATTGATTTTAAAATTATAAAAAAGACTTGATTTAAGAAATGTGAAATTTTATTAAATGATTTTTCAGTAAAGATGAAGTGTTTTTATTTCTAAAATGGTGGAAATTAATTTTCAGAACTATTTTGAAATGGTAAATGGTGTGTTTACAGCTCTTTTAAAAGTATGAATTGTGTTAGAGTGGGTTTTGAAAATCTATTCCAAATAGACTTTGCTAAATTATTGACAAGTGTTTTGAGTTGAATGAAGTGTTTTGGGAAATTATGTCTGGGGTTTTAAGATAAATTTTGATTTATTAACTAGTAATAATTTTAAATTTTTTAAGAATCATTGAAATATTGTTTTAAATAAGAAGAGATGGGTTTTTAAATGGATGGGTGTTGATGAAAGGAAGTTTTTTCATAAAACTGGGAGTGTTTTGAAACAAGATGAAATATTTTGAAATTAATATATGGCTTGAAAGTGAGTTTTTATTCGAATGATTGGGGCTTTATAAAATGTTTTGTGAGATGTAAATTAGGGTTTTATTCTTTGGTCAACGATTTTGAGAAAAAGGGAAGTTTCAGTTGATTTTTTTGGTTTTGAAAAGTGGAAGGAATTTTTGTTTTAACCTTTTGTATTTCCATGAATGACCACATGCATGGGGTTATGCGGGATGATGGATGGTTAATGGAATGACTGGATGTGTGCTGGGATGTATATGAGGAAGGTTCTTGGTGTGGCACATAAACATGCATGTGTGAGGCCGGAGGGTACCATTGGTGGATGAGCTAACCACCGAACTATTTGTTTTCATAGATATGATTTTAAAGGAAAATATGATGTCTTGATGACTATTTTGGTATGGTGTGTCTTATGTGTTTTTGGAAATGTTGTTGTTATGGGATGTTTTGAGTCCAAAAACCCCTCTTGTTTGAACAATGTTTTGGGTTTGTGTTTGGTTGGCAAGATGGGTTGAAGGGATGTTTAGTGGTATCTTTATGAGAAATATTTCAGGATGTCTTTACAGTGGTTACCTTCATGTGTTTGGATCTAGTTTCTGGTATTTCTTAACAAATGGAACAACTTGGTTGGGTCCTTGGGTTCTCTCCTTGGATAAGGCATGCCCCATTAAGGGTTAGTGCACAAATGTAGTGCTAACCATATTGTTTCACCATTGTAAGATCCTCCAGTTGATCAATATAAGTAATCTTTTTCTTGAGCTTTGGAGATTGAGTCTACACCATTTCCTCTCTTGGTTTTGTGGATACTCTTGTAGTGGGAGAGTGGTTATGGGAGGTTGAAATATACCTTAGCTTCTTAAGTTACCTAAATCTTCAAAGGTGACAGGTGTTCAGGGTTTTTAGTGTTGGATGTTCTCTAAGAGGGTCTCAGGGTTCTTCATCAATCTCTTTGAAGAGAGGGTTGATGTTAAGCCACCCGTGTGGAAAATCTGGTCAAGAGAGGATATTGTGGTTATTTTCCAGAATCGTGTTCTGTTTGGGACTTGGAATAGGATCCCTTTACTTTTCTTTTTTCTATCAGTCATAATGTTCATGTTTGGGGATACCTTGTGATGACGTTTCCTCATTTGAATGTAAAGGTGAAGGTTGTGTAATCCTCTGAGTTTCTCTGTTTTGTTGGGAGTATGTCTCCCTTGGAAAAACACCAAAATCCTCTGTTTAGAGGAAGGTGTTTCCACATGTCCTTTCTTATTTCCATTTCTAATATGAAGAAACAAGGGGTGATGTGTGTTCATCTTCTAATCCCTTGTTTCGGTAAAATATTGGGATATGGTAAAGTGAGGTTGGAGTGTGTTATGTCTCGTTGAACCCATCTGAGATCTCAGTGTAGTTGTTTGTTGCAGCAAAAGAAGAAATTCCATTCGGAGTTTTCTAAAGCCTGAATACGGGGCCGAAGATGATTCAATCATCTAAGCTCCATCCATAGGCCCCAGAGTGAAGCTGGCGTGTAGTTAGGTAAATCCCCAGGTCATTAAAACCTTTAGTTTAATTCCTGTCCTCAGTATGAAAGATGGGAATAGTTTAAACCTCCAATGTCATCATCTTTTTATAGTTGTTCCCATTTTTTGGTAGATGTGGGAGGACCTAATTTCCATGTTGTATCTTGAGTTCATACTTTACCCCTTTGGTTTCATTCACGTTTTTAGAGAAAAGTTTGAAATTTGGGCTAGGCAGATTAAAGCGCACGGTTTAAGCATGGTTAGTAGTAACCATCAGCCAACCTTGGAAACCATGTGATAAGAGACAATAGATAACACACAGTCTCTACATGGATATGTTCCTTGGACCATGTAACTATGAAAAGTTTTCCCTTTGGACAGAATGCTCTGCACGGTTAGCGCACTGTTTCCAAAACCGTGCGGACTGACCATGCGGCCGTTCCAACTCTTTAAATTTTGGGGTATTTTCATGTTAGACCATGCTAATTGGTTTATATGGTTGGTTCTTATGGTGGGGAGACCCACTATGGTTCTCATGTAAGTTATTTTGAAAAAATCTAATGATATTCTACCCCTTATGTCGGGGATTCCATTCGGGCCTCCCCCTGTTAGTGTCCTAATTCCATCTCGAGAAAATTCAAGTTGTCTCTTATGGTGGGGATCCAATTTGTGTCTCCCTATATCAGAAAATTGGTTTTTCCGTTGGTCTTGTCTTGGAGGTAGGTAGTATTTTTTAGAGCTATCTAACTACCAACATCTTCCTTGGGTAAACATTGGGATTAGAGAGTGCCCAACGATTTAGTTAAAGTAAGGTAAGTGTAACCTTGTTCAATGTTGTTGTTCGTTTGGGTAAATTGCTTGAGTATTTTTCATATAGTGTTTGAGGTGATTCATTTTGGGATGAATTTGTAATGTGATTGATCATTTTAGAAAAGTGGTATAAGTTTTGGATTGTGAGTGTATTCCTTCCTTAATTGATCAACTTGAGATATCTTAGCCTTTTTGGTGGCCGATGAAACTTGGAAAGGGATTCTATTTTGGTCTATCAGTTGGTTTTGGTTTTTTCTTTTGGCCTTGCTGTGACTTTCTAATGGCATAAAGTTTTATGGTGGGGAGAATTGTTACACCCGGATTTTCGATTCCATGCTTTGTTTGAAGTCCTCTTTTGGTTTTTAGCTTTCTCTTGGTTTCTAGGTGTTCCAGGTTTAAAATTTTGGTACCTATTGTGTTATTGATCTATGAAATTATTCTTAGGGGTATTGTATGGTAATTGGACTCCTATTTTGTAAAAGGTATGTTATGAGGTTGAGGTAGTTTGGAGTTGGATTTGTGACACTCCTAGTGGCACCACTTGTGGGGTATGTTGTTGAGGTGGTTTATACCCATGAGTTGGATAAGTTTTAAGGTAAAAAGGATGGTTATTTTGGGAATTTTTCTCCCCTATACCGGACTATATTTCCCCCTAGGTTTTCCCCTTATACCCAACTAAAATTGGAGGATAATGGAATGGTTTTGGGTTCCTATAACAAGACACACAGTTTGGCCACACATTTTACTAAACCATGCAACCAAACCATGCATAGGTGTCCAACTCATAAAAATTATTTCAAAATTCCAATTTTTACCTTCTATAAATAAACCAAATACACCCCTTTCTTCCCCATTTCATGCCCTACCTCCATGGAAATCCCCCAAACTATCTCACCCTCCCTTGGAAATAAACTTTGAAGGGAGATTTGATAAGGGAAACTTCAAAATCATGCAAGTAAGTCTTCTTACATTTGATTTATTTCTTATAATTAGGGTTTATTCCACCTTTTCATGAGGTTCTAAAATGTACATAATCTAGGGTTCATACCTAGGGTTTAACCTTGTGTCTTTTTGGTGTAATATTGTGGATTAGGGATTGATTTCACTTCCTTGTGGTGCGGTGGTGGTGCGGTTAAATTTTCGCACAATAGTTTAGAGTTTTTGGAACAAATGATAGGTGATTTCATGTGTAATAATTATTGGATGAGTTATTTTTACTTGATTTATATTTTTAGAATGATTCTCTTCCATTTTGTTTGGTGGAAAAATTATATTTGGTATCATTTATTAAGAGGTTTGTTTTTAATTGGCATTTTTGTGCAAAAATGAATATTTTTGGTGTGTATTCCATATTATATTCATTGGGATTGTTTTATGATTCATGGAATAGTTTTATTAAATGATGTTATGGATGAAATTTTTTGTTTAATTTTATATTGGTATGCTTTTGGTCTTCAAAGAGGGGTTTTAGAAGTATTTTATGTGTAAAACTTGTTTACACTTCTTGTAATTATTTTGTAAAGATTTTAAATGGTTTCTTGATTTATGTTAAAGGTGAAACTATGTTGCCAAACTATTTTGGTATGAGTGTACTTTTGAAATGGTCTATTTTAATGTGAAAGGACTTTTATGTTATTTTTACTATCTTGGAAATGTTTTATAAATTTTTTAAAGGATTTGTCGAAGTGTGAAAGAGAGGTGAAATGTGTTGTGGGCTATTTTGGTGTGAGTATGATTTACAAAATGAATTTGAATGAAAAAGGGTATAATGTGACATGTGTGTGGGATGTTTGGTATGTGTGTGACTTTTAAGTGGTATTTTAATGTGAAAATTGTATTTCATGGCTTGTGGAACTTGTTTGAGCACAAGAGGGAAAACCCAAGTATCTAGGTGGGTAGACATGTACTTGTTTGCTAGTGATCTGGTGGGGTTTGTACCCTATTTCACATAGCAAGTTTTACAATAAAAACACTAACTAAACTATGATGATGATGATATTGGGGAGCCACTATATTATAGGTATGCTCCCTACTACTGGATCGTGTGCACGATATAGGATATTTGTATGGTTACTTTCACCGAGTAGGAGGTACCTGGGACCCACGATGAGCTAGTGCCTATGGTTGTTTCCCATTGCTAGTGCTCATTAGATATTTTATACTTAATGTTGGCATATAATATGTTTGGATGGATAAATTCAGTATATTTGTCATTTTATTTAAAAGTGTTGATTTCTTTTAAAGTATCCCACTTGAAAGCTGTTTTTATTTAAAGTTTCCATATTTTATAAATTGTTACTATCATTTTGTGTTTACAAAACTTACAAGATTTTTGTCTTATAATTATTATCACATGGAATATTTTTGATGTGAAATACTACTGGGCCTTTTCTCACACCTTAATTACACCTTTGTGTGTAAGTAGACTTGGTTATTTTGTCACAGGTTTGGGTAAATCTTTTAGTGCCAGTGGTACGGGTTTCTAGCGGTCCTTCTTGGTGCAGTGTCATGAAGATGGCTTGTGGGCAGTTCCTCTTTCCATGAGGAGTTTCTTGGGATATAATTTTTAACTTTTTTTCTTTTTTATAGTCTTTTAGTTTTGTTTTAAATTATGTAATTCAATTCTGAATTTTTATAAAAGTTTTTTTGGTTTGAAAAATCCAGATTTGGTTTATTGGATTTGTTTGTTGTTTTATGTTTGTAAGCTCAGGTAAATCATTCCAAAATTTTATTTTTTGATACCCGGGAAATTGTACCAAACCGTGGGGATTGGGAATTCCCTTCAGGTCTTTCCACAAGTGGGGTTTGGTGCTGGTTTTTATGGCGAACAAATTCAGTTCGTGACACTTAGGAAGTTTGGGAATCTAACGCTAAGTGGAAGATGATGACCATGCTGGCTGATATGCATGTGGTGGTTTAGGAGAGTGAGGAGAATATGATTCTCTTATCATTTTTAGTGGAGTTTAAGCTTTTGAGATGGATTATGGATAGATAGTATGAGGATATAAAATGTTTTACCTTGAGGGAAAACATTGAAGGTGGGGAGACACCTTCATATTGGACCATAGATGAGGATGAAATTATCTATGTCAGGAATTAGTTTGTTGTGCCTATGAGCATATATGAGGAGTTAATACGAGATTCATGACTTGAGGTAGGGGGCACATCCAGGAGTAACCAAAATGTACCGTGACCTACATCAATAGTTTTGGTGGCCATGCATGAAAAAGGATATAGCAGGGGTTGTGACATGATGTTCCACCTTTTAATAGGTTAAGGCTGAGCATCAACAACTTGAAGGTTTGATACAGTTATTACCCATTCTGGAATTGAAGTGATATAAAAGGACTATAGATTTTATAGTGAGTCTCCTAAGGAATACTCATAATAATGATGATATTTGGGTGATAATGAACCGTATGAAAAAGGTATCACATTTCTTGCTTATATAGGAGACTTTCTTAGTAGATCAGTTGGGAGAACCATATGTTCAGAAGATAATATGTCTTTACGAAGGTCTATAGACTATAGTTTTAGACCACGATTCATAATTTTCTTAGTGATTCTGGTAGTTATTAGAGAAGGCACTAGGAACACATATTTTTTTTAGTATGTATTTCTACCCATAGATAGATGGGAAGTCAAAACATACTATATAGATGCTTGAGGATATACTCCGAGCATGTGTTATTGACTTCGGTGGGACTTGGGAGAAGCATCCAAAACTTGTTTAGTTCACCTATAACAACAATTATCAGGCTAAGATATAGATGGAACCATATGAGGCACTTTATGGTAGGCTATGCAGATCAGCTATATACTAGATGGAGGAAGGTGAGTCAGAGTTGTTGGGATCAAGTCTCGTTCAAGAGACGTAAATGCAGGTATAGCTGATTCAAAAGTTTATGAATATAGCTCAGAGTAGAAATAAGTCATATTACAACATACTTCAATGACCCCTAGAGTTTATATAGGTTTATCGTGTATTCATTTAGGTGTCACCTAGGTTGGGTCATCGCAGGATACAAATATAGGGAAAGCTAGCCCCCAGATTTGTTGGACTATTTTAGGTTGTGGAGAGAATCGGGCTAGTGGCCTACTGATTGGATCTACCATAGAGATATAGTTCTATGCATGATGTTTTTCATGTGTCTCAACTTTAATAGTATCACCCCGACCCTTCTCATGCGATCGATGTGGATGATGTTGAGCTTGAGATAGATGCATCCTTTAAGGATAATCTGATATGTGTGTTAGATCATAGTAACAAGGTGTTGCGGGGAAATACCATGCCGATAGTTCATGTATTGTGGCAATATGGATGTGTGTAGGAGGAAACATGGGATACAAAAGAATATATGAGTGATTAGTGGCCCGATATTTTTTGATTCAGAATCTTAGAGATGCTTGGGAGTATAGATCAAGGATGAGTTATTATAAGGTGGGAAGATTATAAAACCCAAACATTTATACAGATGTATCAGGATCATTTATAGGTACTATTTTTTTCTTGTGTTGAGTAATTTTCATTTGGGTTTTACCTTGGGGCATGTTTGGGTGAGAATTTGATAAAAATGGAAGAAAGAGGGAAGTGCATGGTTGCTGCATGGTTTTCCCTAACCGTGCACCCTAGTCCAACAAACTGTGAAACTATGGATAGTGAGGGTTTTCATGGATTACACACAATTTAAAAAACTATGCACCCTAAAAGGAGAAACCATGCACCCCCAAGAATAGGATCATGATTAAGGTGCATGGTTAGGGGAAACCATTCACCCCAACCAGTAAACCGTGCATATGAGATTTTAATCCCCCAAATTTTAATAAAAAACCCCGAACCACCGTATTATACCCCTGAACACCCTAGATCAACCCATAGTCATTTTATATCAATTTTGAAGACTCCCTGAGGGATTAAAAGGACCTACGACCTCCATTTTTGGAAATTTGAAGCATGATTGGCAAATTTGCACCTCTTCAGGTATGCAGTTTCCTACCGATTTATTTTTCATTTATCTCCCATTATTTTAATGGGTTGTTATCCTTTTTTTTATTGGATCTAGATTTATAATTTTTTAATTTAGATATAGTATTTTTTGATATAGATTTATATTTAAGAGATCTTATTTCTTTTGACCTCAGATTTAGGTTTCAGATCTAGAATATGTTCTTTATCGCATTCTTGATTGATCTACTTCAAATTAGGGTTTTCTATTGGGAAATAATTCATCAATGAATTGAGGTATGTGATCTATAATTCAAATCCCAAAGTCTTGATTTCATCACGTGTATGTAAATTTATAATTTCTATTGGTTGATTAGAAATTGAGTTTTCCTACATTAAATTAATTAATTTGGTAGATTAATTAATTAAGGGATTTGTGAAATTGGGGATATTGAATTGATTTTGATGGAACTATTAATTATTGAGATATTTTGATTATGAAATTGAATAATTAATTATTGAATTAATTATGTGATATTGAGATTGTTGAATTGTGGTAATTAATTGTTGAGATATTGTGATTATTAAATTGAATAATTAATTACTGAATTAATTATGGGATATTTTTATTGAGGTTTGATTAATTAATTATTGAATTAATTAATTTAGATTGTTGTGTTTATACAATCATTGAAGTGATTAATTAATTTTTTAATTAATTAATGGAATTAATGGAATTAATTAATTTTTAATTAATTAATTAAATTAAAGTGGTTAATTAATTATCGAATTAATTAACAGATTGATGTGAATGTAAAATTGTTGAATTTGATTAATTAATCAAAAAATTAATTAATATGATATTATGACCCATGTGAAATTGTAATATCGTTATCTATGTGTTAGATATGTGTGGGACAGTGATTGAGGCTCCAAATTCCCATATTTGTTAAATATGTGTGGGATAGGGAATGAGGCTCCAAATACTCATTTGTGTGATAAATGTGTGTGGGACAGGGATTGAGGCTCCAAATACCCATATGAGATAGTGAGTATGGGAAAAAGACTGAGGATCCAAGTACCCATGTGTTATTGAAGTGTGGGATAAAGACAAAGGCTCTAAATACCCAAGGGGTTTTAGACATGATGTTCTATGCCCACGAGTTATCATTGGACTACGGTTCCAATTTTTTGTGATATGAATTGAGATGATGAATGGAGATAATGAAATTTTTTATATGATATTCCCTGGGGATAGTTCAGACTTTGACATGGGATGAAGTAGTTATTGAGGTTTGGGTGTCCTCAAGAACCTGAGGATTTATTTGGTTAAATAAAGTAATTAAATAAATGTAAACTATTTACTTAATTGTGGGTATTTATTATTTATACAACTTCATACACTATCTGACTAGATATTGTTTTAGTCACCATTGGTGGTGGCGTAATGAGTTATAATCAAACCCTACCTGGGATGTCTGATCTGTACCTGAATAGATTTCATGGTTTCAAGACAGGTAAAGGGAAATAGTCTGGTGTTAGAGGGCTGATCAGGATGGAGCATGGGATGAAGGAACCAAACTTGGTGTCAGGATCCACTTAGAGGAGTTCTCAGTGTCTTTAGTTATTTTGGATTTTATATATTGAAATTTTCATGTAATTTAGCATTGAATATATACTATTTTAGTTTTGAAATTTTATTCCCAGTTTTGGTTATCTTGTGATACTAGTATTATTATGTTCATTAGATCTATCATTTGGATATTGTTTGTTTATTCTTGCTGGTGTATTACTCTGGTAAAGAGCGTATAGTCTCACCATAAACTATATTATACCCTAGCTACTAGTTTTCATTCTCTAGAATATGGGGAGGCATGATTGAGGTCATGTGACTGACCATCTCAGGGCACCAGTGTGTGGCACCCAGGTTAAGATGTTACATACACCCCATGCATTTGAGACACTGGAGTGTGGGTGGTGCATTCTGTTGATATTTTTCATTATTCCTTTAATTGAATAGTCTCTTAACATCACTTATATATTTTATTTCCCAATGAACTTCCTTTCCAAACTTAAAACATTTACCAGTCTCCTTAAGACAATTTCCTCTATGTTTCCCTCTACACTTCGAGCACAAAGGAAAGCTCATCTTCTTCTCTCTATGATTTTTAAAATTTCTTTTTAATTATATATATATATATATATTTATCAAAACCATGACATTGATAGATGTATACAATTTCCATATCCACCTTGATAACACATAAAAATATTTCTTTGTATCTATTGAATTCTATTATGGATAAGTCCCTTTAGAGACTTGGTTTTAATCTACTGGAGAATCGACCAACCTTACTTTCAGGTTGGATGATAAAACCATAACTCTACCTCACAAGTCTTGTAAAATTTTCCTCATAGGTACTAACATATTCATCATAATTCTACTTTATCTCAAGTAATTCATTCTCCATTTTTGTATGAATAATATTATAAAAGTAATTATTGAAAAATAAGATCTTAAACTCATCCCACTCCATGGATTCAATTTATTTATATTTTCTTATATTCTTGATAATATTCCACCACTGATCTTGTTTTTCTTCCAAATGATAAATAACCAAAATAACTTTTCTATATTCCAAACACTGGATAATGGATAATATCTTTTCAATGTTACTAATCTATTTCTTAACAAATAATAGATTATAAAACCCACTAAAATAAGGAAGGTGTTTCCTTATGAAGGACTCAACATAACATTGTTTGATTCTTTTATCATTTTAAAGATCAATATAATTCATATCTTGAGAAATTTACACGAACATAACAATAATATTTTATATTCCATATCCCATAATATTTGGTTACTCACGAGGAAAATAATTGAATTGTTCATTGTATTTTGCATTAACACAATTCCTTCAGGTTCCATCCATTGACTAAAACAAAAAATAATAGTGTAAGCAATAATAATCATAGTGGGAAACCACATATTCATGAAAAATCATTTATTTTATGTCTAAAAAAAGACACCTTTTTTTCAATATATGACACATTAGGTTTAACCTAGGTCATTCATGATCATTACCAAAACTTTAGGATGTAATCCTATACTTAGACCTATCCCTAGGGTTCTCAATAAATTTCTCTCATCCTTGTTTCCAAAGGTAACTAAACCTTTTTATGATACCAACTATAGCACCCCATACTTTTTATACATACATATTACATCCCATTAGATGGATATTCATTACATAACATAAAGATCTATATAGGTCTAGTATCTTTATAAACTTGGATACATAATAAACTGGTTCATAAATAAAAGAAATCATCTCCCACTAAGTTATTCATAACTATCACACTTATTAGATGTATCATACTAAAAATATTTCTTCATAATATAGGAAAGGAAACATAATAAATAGATAACTCAAATTTTTGGTAACGTTAAATAAGAGAGATATCAAATATCACTTAAGCATAGCATGAAAATAAGACTATGAGAACATGCGATTAATATTTGAAAACCATACCCTATATATAATAGATCATAATCTTGATTTAGGACATAAATATTGATAGTTCATAGGACAATAATCATAAAATAATCAAAGAACATGATCCATGAGATTATAAAATTGGCATAATATATAGTTTTTTTGGAATATACATAAGCATAAAAAATCATTTCCTTATTATTCAAGATTTAATTCCAAGACTATCACAGCGGATTGGGTTTATTACCCATTCTATCATAATAGTCAAGGTTCACTACCAAGACTATCATAGCGGATAAATATCCTTAGCAAACTGGGTTCACTCCCCATTCCAGTCATGTTTATCTCATGAGATATTCATCTTTACCCAATGCATTGAAGGAACATATAATTTAAAACCCACCCAACACATAATAAAAATAATATATATGTGTGAAATAAGATCATAAAATATTCATCATATCATAACCCATGAAAAATAAATAGGTTTCATAAATATTTCATCATAACATAACCCATGGAAAAGAAACGTGTTTTATAAACATTTCATCATAGCATAACCTGTGAAAAATAAATGGGTTTCATAAACACTTTATCATCATAATTATAATCCATACATATAAAGAATAATAATATTATCATTGTATTATATCACTAGTATAAATTTAATTAACATCAAAGTATGTCATCATATATGAGAAATTCATTTAAAATATCACTTGAAGCATGTCTTGAGAAAAAAATACCCTTTTCTCTTTGAAATTAATTATTTAAGATATAAAAAATTACCAAACATTAAAGAAACCATTTTATTTGAAAATAAACATGTAAAATTTTAAATTAATATTCAAATCATTAAGTTTTCATGATGGAGGGAAATTCTATTCATGCCATATAAGATAAAAGAAAACATTTTTTTTCGCAATTTTTTAAAAAGTAAAAAAGTACCTCATTTGGAAAAAAATAAGATTCAATTTTAATTTTTTTAAAAAGTAAATAATGGATAAAAATGAATTTAAAAAATCATATAGAAATATTAAAAACATTCTTGAAAACATTTTTATAAGACATGGATCTCGAAGAAAAAGGATTTTCGATCGAAGAGAGAAATAAAGAAAGTTTTCCTTAAAAATATCCTTTTGGTCTCTTGTGTACTTAAAGAGAGGAAAATAAAATGAAATAATGTAATACTAATAAATAAACAAAGTGGAATAAAATTCATGAGTTTCTTGATTGGTATATCATAAGATTTGATCATCAGAAACTTAGTCATAAACAATGTTGATAATCAATGAGATTGTAACATAAAAACCTTACCATTTTGGTAAATTTTATAATTGTAAGCTCCATGAAATAATAATATAAAATGAAACATTAAATATAATTAAAATAAGTGAGACTAGAAATCCCTTAACTCATGTCCAAATTCCTTCATGAATGTTTAAAACTCCTATTTAATAAATATATATTTATTATAAATATATTATATAACCATAATAATATATATCATACTATATAATATTTATTTATAACCTTTTATCACCCTTTTATTAACAATTCTTTATAAAAGTCATTGTTCTGGGTGATAACTGTTTCGTTTTTCACATATGTTTTGGTTCAGTGGTTTTATTCCTTTTAATTTGTTCATGGTTTTATAATATAAGTAATTTTAATCATGATATAAATTTCATATATATTCAATATATTTATATCTAGAGTCATCCATAAAAGTATAGATAGAAAAATGAATTACATCGTTCATGGAGATGGTAGGTCGTATGTACGCATGAACACTGTTTTCACTTTTCAATCAAGGGAATGAAAGAAAGGTACAAAATAATTAAAATTTAAAGAATAATTATTATATCATATAAATCATATATATTCATCAAATATATCTTTATTAAAATCATTATAAAGTGGAAATAAAAAATAAATCACATCTCTTCATAGAGGTGGTAGTCCACATGTACACATGAGCGACATTATCATTTTCCAATAGATTGAAAGGTAAGAAATTAGATATTAAATTATCATTTTATTAGAATAATTATATCATAAATATATTATATAAATATTAAACCTATCATAATACCCATCCATAAAATATGGTGATGAAAAATGAATTGTATCGCTACATGGATATGGTCAGCCGTACGTACGCACGAGTGATACTTTCACTACCCATTTGATGGGAAAGAGGGTGGATAATTGTGGTTTCATAATCATAATAACATTTCATTATATTTATTACAATTAATTTATTATTTTATTATATATATAATATATTTATAGGAGGTAAAATAAGTTGTAAAAATAAAGTGATCAGTTAAGGCGATTACCTCTTCTTTGAATGAACTCCTTTAGATCTCCACCTAAGGACCATAGGGTTGGTCTTTTGGGGATACCATAACATATATAAAGTTTATATAGAAGTTTATAATTTAATTTTTTAGGGTTTGGTAGATCTATAAGGTTCAAGGTGATGTAAAGAAGATAAAGGAGGGGTATCCTTTTATAAGGAAGGGAGAGGACACACTTGAAATTTTTTAAAAGATTAAAATATAAAAAATTTATTCTCAATAAAAATGATTATAAATGAACATTAAATAGAATAAAAATAGTATATTATTTAAATAACACCATGAAATTAAATTTAGATAGGTTTTGGTGTCATTTTAAACCTTATATTTTTGATTCACCCCTTCATTAACCATTTCTAACCATAACCACAATACTAACTATTTCAATTTTAAAGGGTTACAAATGTTACAATAAATAGAAAAGTTACTCATAAATGGATAATTTGTTGATATTTTAAACCATATTCCATTCACTTGGATCAAGGTAATTTTTTTATGAATTTTAAATCATTTAATTAAGTATTATTTATTATAAAATATCATTAATGTCAATTCTAGAACTATTCATTTAATTTGACTTTAAAGACACCAAGAAAAATATGGAATTAAAATATGATATTTTAATACATCTATAATATGTCATATTTATCTTCAATACTCATTTAACATAATAATTCACTTAAATTGTATTACTTTTAATATTTTTAAAATAATTTATTTTATTTTTCTATTGATTGGATAAATACTATGTTGGCATTGCATATGAATTTAAGGTAATTATTCAATTAATAAAAATGAGAAATAAATTATTATGATAAAAAAATTAATTTATCTTTTAAATAAAAATTTATAATATAACTTATCATATTTTATCCTTATGTAAAAAATTTATAGATATTAAAGTCAAGAGAGTAAAATTTTGAATTTATTATTTTCTTAAATTAATATAAAGGTCATAATCAAAGAAATATGGCACCAAGTGACCATATATTAGAGTCTTAGATGAAAATGGATTAAATAAATTCATCCACTAGTATAAATGAAAATTTTATAGAAATTTTAAAGCCCTATCCTAATGTTTTAATCCCATTTTACCCGTTTTACCCTTATAAGGGTGACAAAAATTTACTATGGTTACTATTCATATTAACCAAAAATAAAAGGGACCTATTTACCAAATTTTAACCTACTAATTCCAAATATGGATTTTTTTCATAGTTCAATTTCTATAAGAGATATAAATTAATTTTTAAAGAAGTGTGCAAAATGTAATAAAAACCATTTTTTAGAAAAATAAATTTCTAAGCCTAAAACTGGATTTATTCTTGTCTCATGCCTAGAAAAAAAATTAGATGAATTTTAAATTTTTTTATTGAATATATAATATATAAATTTCATTAAAATCATTCTTCAATAGTGATTAATTTAATTTATTAAGATAAAAAACAGATTACACACATAATTTTTTTTTCAAAAAAACACCCCCTTTATTTTCAAATGATTTTTAATTTTATTTATAATTAATTGATAACCAATTAATTTATTTTATACATATTTAAACCATATTTTTTTTCATAATTTAGTTATTACTATTCATACTCTCTAATCCAACACCTAGGTGATAATTTTCACATTGAATAATTATATTTTAATAGTATATGATGGTTTGTTTTAACTTAGTGTTGCATGCAAAGAATGATATCAAAGAAAAAAAGTTATAGATAACTATATAATAAAATATAAAAGTGTTATAAAAAAGGATAATAATATGGTAATAAACATGTGATATGTTCTAAATTAAGTATATAATTAATATAATTTTATTATTAAATAAATTTGTGGATGTATGAAGCAAGTTAGGAATCTAGGTAAGGGGCTTCTTAACTCTATTTCTTTTTATTGGGTTATATCACTTATTCATTGACTATGTTATGGAAAGATTATGTGTGTAATGACCTCTAATTTTTTTATGTTATATTTAAACTTGGTTCATGTGGATTTACATTCATTACATATAATCACTTCATTAATTAATTATAACCTCAATTTTATGATCTTTATAAGGTTTTCTAGTCTCAAACTTCTTTTTTTGAGTCATGTTTCATATTATGAACCTATTTACATTTATATAGTGAATATAATTCATATTTAAATATTATATCATGAATAAATCTTTGTTCATTATATTTAAAGTTCTTTTTAAGTTCTCTCTTTCACGAGTTAACGATTCAAATGTTACAAAATTTGTAAGAGTTTTCTTTATCTAAATTTCAATTTATTAAGACAAGTTTCATGCTATGTACCATTATTTATTTTATATAGCATACTTACTTACCCATTAATGTATTTTTAAATATTATTTCATGTAATTCATGGTATTCCTATATCCATTTAATGTTCTATATTTCAATGGATTTTTGAACGTTTCTAAAGTTAAAAGGGTTGTGTCATCTTAAAATTTTCTCTCATTGTGATATCTTTTATATTCACTACTTTATTTCCTTTTTTGTGGTAAATATATTTCTAATTAATTTCATTTATGATAATTTTATTAAAATTAAATAGTGTTTTAAAATCCATTTATATTTTTCTTTTTGATAGTCTTTTTAATTTTAAAGGATAAAAAAGAGTTATTATTTAAACTCATTGATTTAAAAGTTTTAAATACTTTTACCTTAACTCCTTTCCTCCATTTTATTTACCTTGTTTAATTTTTTTATATAAATAAATGATCTACTAAAGTTATTTTTTATTATTTTAAAAATAAAATCCTTTACCCATTTTCTTTTGAATATTTAATTTTTAAAGGTTATCAAAATAAAAGGGTATTCCTTCTTATTTTCAAAACAATATTTCTAAATGATCTTATAAAATAGTTTTTAATCTATTTAAACATATTTTAAATGATTGTAATGCTCCACTAGGTATATGATCTAATGATTCCATTCACATATTTTCTCTAGATGTCTTATGATGACTGTTTTAAAGAGATTTTCATGAAACCCGTTTTCTTTCCATGAGTTAATCAAGTTATAATGTAATATCCCATTATTAATCTGACATGTACGTCTTTAACCTTTTCATGTTTTTCCTTTTATTTGACTAGGTAGGGTTGATAATGAATTAAGAGGATACCTATAATGGAGAAGTAATAGATTTGTTGGACTCTCAGTTTTAACTAACCTTTTCTACAGGCTGTTAGAGGGTTACACACCATGTAACTAGGTTACACGATGTGTAATGGTTACTAGGAGCATACCATGAGAAGATTCATGTCATGAGAATATTTACAATGTGAAATTTTACATGTCATGACCAGCCTTTACAATTCATAAGTTATTTAATGAATGGTTTTCAATTTAAATTGATACGTGTTTCGATGGTTATGAAACTTAACTATTTCATGATGTGTAGTGGGATTACACATCGTGTAATACTCCGAATGATGGTGTTTAAACAGATAGTGAGGTTGATTTTCTATTTTTCTCCTCCACTACAATTTCATCTCCCTCAACTTAAATCCTTCCCCAGATGATCTTGAAGATCTCCAACCCTTATATATGCTCTCATTTAGTGTTCGATTGTCATTACGCTTGCAGTGTGATTCTCAGGTAAGCGTTATCCTTAGTTCTTTGTCTTTATCGCTTTATTCTCCTTTATAATTTCAATAGATCATCCTAAAATTGATGTATCTATGACTCTTGGTGTTGGATATTATCTCTAAGTTGTGTTTTGGGGTCTTCTACACCTTCTTTCTTGTTGACGGGTTCCATTGTGAGTGTTGAGTTTCGAGAAAAGGTAGGTGGTTCCGTCCTGATTAGCCAAATTGATTAATCTTGAATTTCTTGATTTATTTCAATTTCTAATTTAAATTCAATTGCTCAAACTTTCTTTCAATTGATTTTTTAAAACCCAATTCCAGTGAATTGGGATATTTGAAATATTTTTTACATGATAATTTGGAAAACCCCCAATTCTATTTAATTGGGGTGTGTTTATGAAAATTGGTTAATTTAAATTGGAATTTGATGGAAACTATTTCAATTAAAATTTTGAATTTAATTGTGGAAATGAATTTTGAGATTTATGGAATTGGTTTTGAATGGATTTAAAACTTGTGAAAATGGTTTAAAATGTTTTGATAGAAACCTTGTGGTTTTATCTTGTTAAAGAGGCATATTTTTTTATTAAAACTCATTTTGGTTTTAAATGGAAAATTGGTATTGAAATAAAAGAATTTGATTTTTTTAATAAGTCTTAAAATAAATTTCCCATCATTCATTGTGTAAGAGAATATGAAATCCTTAGGTAGTTGGTGAGTTATTTGGACACACTCTACACTATTACAACGTTCTAAAACATACATACAACAGGTCACATCCCCAATGGGAGGGTGACGAGTCACCTTTGTCCAGTTTTAAGGGAATGTGTGTATAAACATATTTTTGAGATCACTTTAGAGAGTAAAAAGTCCTATATCTAGATATACTATCAAACCTATTTGGAATATGACCATATTGCTCACTTGTTATTTATATTTGAGATATAAATATATGCCAATGTTGTTTGAACTTCTTTATATGGATTCAGAATTTATATACAATATTTTATATAATTTTTTTATCTAATATATTGTTTTAGAAATATTCCATCACTTGTAAAACATTTTCTTAAAGTATTTTCCATCATTTTTACTATATAACATGATTGCTTAAATATGCTTTGAAAATGAAAAACTTGTTTATTTTAAAATTTAAATAATTGATTTAGTAAATCTATTTTAAGAATATATTATGGAATACTTGGTGAGACCCTACTGGGCTTTTTAGCTAACACCCTACTATGCCTTTGGGTGTTTGTAGATTATCTCATTCTAGATTTAAGAAATGGGAAAGGATCTCTTAGAGGTGGATCCAGCTATTGAATATTGTACATGGTGAGTTGTAACATTAGGTACTTGGGTTTTCCCCCTATTTTGGTACTTGGGTTGTATTAATTTGGGGCTGTTTATGCCCTGTTGTATTCTGTTAATTTACTCCCAACAGAGTTTCCTTTGTTATGTATACCGACTTGTCTCTTTTTTTACTTCCACAATGCTTATGGAAAAACCATTCCCACTTTCAATTATATTATGCATAGTGCTATTCATCAACCCATGGGGATCGAGAACTCCCTTCAGGACATGTCAGGGCCAAATTGGTTATCAAGTTACCTGGGTACCTAGGCTGGTTCATAAAAAAATGGTATCAGAGGAGGTTGTTTATCTTTTTTCTTAAATTCAGTATGCATTTGAAACTTATCGGGACTTATGAGGTAGTTTTAATTGAGTGTCTAGATAGTTCTCACCGTAATAAACCTCAATTCTCTAGGGGTGGTTAGGGAAAAAATTCTTGTGGATTAGTTCTAGTATTTTCCCTATTTTGATTTGGATGGAGTGAAATCAAAATCTTGTTGTTCCATCTGTTGGAAATAATTTCCCTTATTACTTAATTTGAGTGTTAGTCTGATGTCTTCCTTTTTGTTTTCTGATGTTGTGTAGCATCATGCCTCTGAGAAGACATGTGAATTGGATCTAGGAGGAAGCTACTTCTGAACTTTAGAAAGTGAATCCTCCAATGGAACCAAATCTAGTTGAGGTGATTGTGCGTACTGTCCAAGCTCTAGGATAAGCACCACCTCCAGTCCTCGTTTAGACTCCAACTATGGATCCTCAGGGGGATGTTATTCTAAATCATTCTCAAGAGTTCCTTCACTAGAAGCCACAAGTTTTCAAGGCTCCACTGATCCACAACATACTGAATAATGGTTGGGCAAGGTAGAACATATGTTTGAGTTCTTGGAGACACTAGACATGATCAAGGTGAAGTGTTCCACCTTCGTTCTAGAAGGACCAAACAGGAGACGATGGGACACGATGGTTATGAAGAAGAAACATGAGAACTTTGAGTGTAAATAATCCAAGGTTATTTTCACCGACCAGTTATATCTAGAGTCAATGGTTTTTCCAGGGATGTGGAGTTTTTCAAGATTGAACAGGCTAAAAGAACCATGACACAATATTCATGTCGTACCCATCTATTTTTAAATTATTTTTTATTTTTTATAATTCTTGGATCTGGGACCTCACGCCAAGGTCCGGGCCAGGTAACGACTTAATTTTTTTTGTCATTTGATAATTTTTGTGGGTTTTGAACTCGTTTGAGGTCACTGCACAGTGGGCGGTATCCATACAGTCAGCCTGTATGGCCGCGTAACTATCCAACGGTTGATATTAATAAATTTTTATGTGAGTAATATGAGTTAAATATTTAAAATGTAATAATAATGTTTTTATTGGGTGAATAATAATATTGTTATTATTAAGATTTGTTAATAATATTTTTATTATTTGAAAAATTACTGCTAATATAATTGGTTATAAATTTTTATTAATATTAATATTAATAATATTATTATTTTTATAATTATTATTATTAATTTTATTTTATTACTATTAATTTTTATTATTATTTACTTTATTGTGGTTATTTTATTATTTTTATTTCTGGTTTTATAATTATTGTTATTATTATGATTATTGTTGTTATTATTATTATTATTATAAAATGAAATGAAAAAAAATCAAAACCCTAATTCTACACCCCCATTTCCCTTTCCCCTCTCCTCCCTGCAGCACTTAGTGCACCAGCGCCTTCCACCCTCCGTGTTCACCCAGCGACCCCGTGGCCTGCTCGGCCGACCTCACCTCCGCCTGCAGATCCAATCCGGTCGACCTCCCGCCTATGCCTCGCCTCTCGCCGCGAGTCCCTGTCTCCTCACCTCACCCTCAGTCTCCCACCGCCCTTGCCCCTCCAGTCCCCTATGCACGAACACCCCAACCTTATGCTTCCGGCTGCTCCCCGCATCCCTTGGTTCATCCTATCTGCACCCAGGCCCTCCGCGCCTTCGACCAACAACCCCCCTTTGACCCTTTGTCTCCAACCCCGCCGTACCAGTAGTGCCACACCAGATTTCCATATGGACAAACGTCCCCTCCTACACACGCAATGGTCTTCTCTGGCCATCCTCCCTCTTCCGGCGGTGCGACCCCCTTGCGTACACCCTACTCTGGCATGTAGCTCTGGTCGAACCCCCTTGTCTGGCGCCTCCCTCACTAGAAACAACCTCTCCATCTAGAACCCTCTTCCGCGCACAACACCGTCGGCCAGTCTCCCTCCCCTGAAGGCGGAACCCCCTTGCGTACACCCTACTCCAGCGTGCAGCTCCGGTCGAACCCCCTTGTCCGGCGCCTCCCTCACCATCAACAACCTCCCCGGCCGGACCCCTCTTTGGTGCACAACACCTCCAACAGCCATCCCTCCTCGCGGGGTGGCCGACCTCCCCTCTTCTCCCACTAGTAGGTATTACACCGTTTTTGTGATTCTTCATAGGGGTTCCCATTTTTGGCCTAATCCTAATGGATTGAGTTATGTTCGGATCATTTTTCTTGGATTCTAGGGGGTGTGAACAGTCATTCAAGGTATACTCTTCCTCCTCCAAAGGTTTCGTCACAATCTAATGCCTTTGAGGTAGATGAATCCATATTCTTCCTATTCAGGAGCAATATTTTGGTGTTTGCGTTGCTTTAAATATTATTTTTACTTGATTCTCTGCTTAATGATATATCTAATTAGTCCATTATGATGTTTATGGATTATTATAGCATGTTAAAAATAGTTTTTGAAGTGTTTCTTATTTATGTTTGTGCATGCTAATGACCAATTTTGTTTTAATCACTTAGTGAATTATCATGATGTTTTCTTGAGAGTATAATTTGTTAAAACTATATTTTGAAGTGAATATCCAATTATGTCAATGTGCGCATGTGTCAAGTGTTTTTGGTTAAATGTAATTTGGGTTTTATATAGTGAAATTATATGTTTTATGTGGCGCGTAATATTTTTCAGAAGTGTCTTGACATGAGTATATGGTGAAAAAGGATTTTCTAAATGATATAGTTATGTTTTCATGTGTGATTTATTAGGGTACTTCTCG
This sequence comes from Viscum album, assembly GCA_963277665.1. Classification (NCBI taxonomy): domain Eukaryota; kingdom Viridiplantae; phylum Streptophyta; class Magnoliopsida; order Santalales; family Viscaceae; genus Viscum; species Viscum album. The sequence goes on along the minus strand of OY728141.1, from coordinate 1,302,842,091 downwards.
GAATTGTTTTTAGGATTATGTAAAGTGTGCGAAATGTGTTTTCAAAGGCACTTGAGATGTGAATGCATTGATAGTGGGTTTTTACAAATGGGTTTCATGAATTGACTAATTAATGGTAAATGATTTTGAAAAATGGTTCTTGTGTGTCTTGTAATGATTGGTGTGCCACTAGATGTTGACACACCCATGGGTGAACTAGGTGCACACATGGGGGTGTCATCAAAGGAAGGTGATGATTTAAATTGGCGTTTCATTGAAAACTTGTTTTCCTAATGGTTCATTTTTTTAATGATGTTGGTTTCTCTAGGTTAATTAATTAGAGCTTGAGTGGCTTCTTGGTGGTGCTCACACACACATACATAGGTATGTATGTGTATATTTATATATATATATATATATATCTTCCTTGCACATATTCCCTCATGTCATGGGGAATATGTTAAATGGATTAAGGGAATATATATATATATATATATGTATGAGAATGTATGTGTGTGCTAGTGTGAGCGTCTTTCGTCGGAAGCTTCAAGAACCGAAGTGTCTCAGTTTGGTCCACTTCCTTCTCTAAGGTAGGATCTCTATGCATTAACCTTTAAATTTAAGAATCATTTATTAGTTGCATTTCACACTTAGTTTTAATATTAATTATTTATATAGAACTATTAGTAAAATTTTCTATCTTGAATTGGAGTGGTTTTTTTCTTGTAATGTGTTCCAATAAGTGGTTTGATTGTGTTTTCACATCAATTGCATGATGAAATACCCCTTTGGACTTTGTGAATGTGTTTTATATTTAAAATGCTGGTTTGAGTTTATTAAATGGGTTTCAAAGTGTATTTATGGTTTTCAAAGTGGCGTTCGTGTGATTCCTTAAGAAATGGTTTGGCATGCGAAAATTATGTGAGGCCCAATTGGCACTTTGGTAAAACTATTTATCTCAAGAAAAATCTCCTTGGATGTGGTCCCCTTGCTTTGGGTGATTTATATGTTATGGGAGGTATGCCGTGTAGGACTTTCCTGTGATCAAATGGTTGAAAGGCAAGGGACGTATTCCTTGGGGTGACTCGGGGGTGAATTTGTTGTGTGTGTTGACTATGGTTGAAGAATATACTTATGACTGGATACTTGTTTGACGTTGTTGAATCACCCCCATTTTAGTCTGAACATGGGAACCTAGCATAGAGAGCGAATTTTTAGTGAATGATTACTGCACTAGTTTAGACTACGCACTGGCTAGTGGCCCTTAGTACGGATTATACTCTTCTAGGTGATTGGGCCCCTCAGTTAGGCCAGGTAGGGTGATACTGAGTTTTTTGGCATTATGACTTCATCGAGAGTAGGCATGCCTTCGGGATGAGTCACATGTATAGTACGTTCTAGACTATTCACAAGATCCTAAGTTTTCCCATGTATATCGGCACTTAGTTGTCTGTGGTGGATGATTGAGGTGCCTTATTTGGTTGATTACTCTTGTTTGTTATTTTCCATTGCCCTTGTGTGATTATTACTTTTTTCCTTCATGTATGATGCATCTATTTGTTAAAGTGGATAAAAGTGATCTTCAAAAGTTTGTGGAAAAATATTTTTAAAATGTTTTACACTTCACTATCCCTCTTCCTTTAAAAAGGTTAATGCTTCCTCCTTGGAAAATAACTTAGTTTAAAATATAAAGGGCAATGGATCATGACTTTTTTAAGAAGAAAATGCATAAAAACCTAATTCTATACATTGTATTTCAAACTTGAAATTTTTGGATCTTTTATTTAAAGGAAATGCATATGAGAATATATTGTTTTGGCATGCCTACTGAGTTTTAATACTCGCACCTTTAGTTTTACCTTTGTTTTTTCAGCTTCGGTTGGTGCGCCTTTCTTGGATTCAATTGGCATAGTGTGACGTTGGATTGAGGTTGGTGGTGACTCATAGGGTCACATGGATGTATGTACGACCTTGTTTTCTCACTGCTCATAGTTTTCATCTCCATTTTTCAGTTTTTGTTTATTTATTTGTCTTTAATTTATGGGCCAAATCATTCCCACTTATTTAGTTTTGATGCCCGACACTAGTTTCCAGCCCATGGGGATCAGGAATGCCCCTCGGGCCATGTCACGGGTCGGATCGGGTGATCGGTTCAGGGTCGACCTGGGTTTTTTCGTGACAAAATGGCATCATAGGGAGGTTATTTTTATTTGGGGTGTCCGGTAGAAGGAGACTAGGACTGTTAGAGCTCAAGAGGTAGGTTACGGGTCGATGCCTAATCATCACTGCTCACGACGAGATCTGAGTTACCAGGGGTAGTCCGGGTTTTGAGACTTTTGTCTTTATTTTGGATTGAGGTATGACAATAGTGGTGACTCGGTGTCACACTGTTACCCAACATGAAGTAGTGACCCATGTGGATCCCAGGTTCCCGATTCAAAGTCCTATGGTGTTATATCTTACTTGGGGCGTGGCTCGCTACCATATCGCCAGGTTGGGTATAATCACTAGTTCCTCATTCTGGTTTTTCATTGTTGGTTGTGTTTTTCTTGATTTTGGTTGGTGTTAGAGTGTTTTTGGAAATGTAGGTGGTTTTGAAATGAAAGGGATCTTTCTCTAATGGTTTTAAAACTGGTAAAAAGGATATTTCTTTCAAGTTGTTTTGAAATAGGTAAAGTGGTTTTTCAAAGAATAAGTGTTTTTATTTGGAAAACTTTTGGCTTATGTTTGGATTTGGTGACATACCCTTGGTATTCCTTAGGACAGTCCACATATGTGTGGGTAGATACATGAAGTGCACATTTACACATATGTATAGGTGATTTTAGTAGAAAGGGATGAAGGATTATGCGGTGGTTCATAGGATTCCATGGGTGGGGTTTTGGAATTTAAGGCTTGGCTTGTTTTTTCTAAAATGCACTTGAAAAAAAAAAGATTTCGGGACTTGTTTTTTCTTGAAAAGTGTGTTTTGGTATTTTAAAAAGTTTATTTTTCTCGTGTTTGTATATTTTTGATTTATGAGTCTATTACCTTTGGCTTGTGGTGTTGATTTTGGTTGTGTTTGATCCTGTTTGGAATTCCGGGCCAATTTTCTTGGTTTGGGGTGTTTCTTTTGATTGAGTTTTGGCTTAATTCCAGTTGAGATTTTGTTTTTTATGTTGTTCTGAATATTCCACCTAGAAATTTCCTCAAAATTTGTTAATTATTCATGCCGAATTATGGTTTCTATCGAGTTTTGCTTGTCTTTTGAGGCATCCAGGGTTCATTAGAGCCAGTTAAGCGGTTTGAGGGGAGTAGAGCATGTCTTCAGGTGGTTGGGGACTTCTGAGTTTTTTAGAGTTCATATTGTCTTGGGTTTAGTGGAGATCCATCCTTGGACTAGTGGAGGTGGATTTTTCATCATAGTTGGAGTTGGGATGATGTGGGAGGTGTTAAAGTCCGTCTCCACTAATGGATCATACCTGAGGAGGTGAAGGAAAAAAGAGGTGAGATCATGTCCATAGTTAACAAGGCCAGTGGTTGGTGAAGGACTGTGTCAGCCATTTTAATGAGTCAACATATGGATCACAAGTTCTTGGAAAATCTAGTGCCTCTAATCATTTTTAAGGGTTCCCCATTTTGCGAGCGGGGTGTACGAGAGGAAATTGCCTCTGAAGAAATCTCTTTTATTGGTGTCGAATTATGAATTCATCAGACTACTTTCTAATGTGCCACCAGGGTTGCCAGTTTGAGCATCCTAAGACATCTTGTCTCATCCCTCCAAAGTCTTGCTATTGTGTGACCATTCAGACCACTGGGAAAGGTTCCGAAATAAGTGTTGTTCGAAGGAGGAGTCCTGATCAGGGGATACTTGAGTCTGATTGTGAGGCATAAGATGCTTCTGCCATCAGATCCCCAGCCCCAGGTCTCAAGGTGAAGCTCGCGCATAGTCAGGGCATCAGAGGCATGTGAGACCTTCACTTGGTTATTTATCTTTCGTCTTGGAATAGAGACATTTAGGATTTCCTTGTCCTTGTTTTCCTGCTGTTGTAAGTTCATCTTTTTCGGAAATAGTACGATGAACTTATTCTTTCGTGATCATAGTAGTCGTGTTCTTCTGAATGTGGCCTCTTGAGTCATTTGTTTTTCTTAAAAGTGTATTTGGAACTTGTGTGGGTTGGTCCTGGTTTTATTAGTGATCATTTGGAGACATGAGTGTTGGGGTTTTTTGTCTTGTGCCGAGAGTTCCAGGTTTTAGTGGAAGCGTTGTCTCATTCGTACAAAGGGAGTTGGATGTGTTGGTAGTTTTAAATTAGTTTGGGGAATTCTTAGTTCCAGGTGTTGTTATAAGGATTTCATTGTTTTGGTGCCTTGATATACTGGGTGTCCTTGTAGTGGTGTTCCGTTTAAGTTTTAGTGGTCCCACTCAACTCAAGTGGAGAAGTCGGTATGTTCAGTTGGGAGTTTCCGCATAGGCCCCCCTTCTAGGGGTGCTATGTTTGGATGTTAAATTTCCGCACTAGTTGAGTTATTGTGGTGGGGATAACCCTCTCGTGTTCTCGTATTCTCTTGTGTTATGGTCTCTTTCAGTTTTAATCAGGCATGAATTCTGGTTTTGTCTATCATTCTGTTGGGTGACTTTCTGGGGGCAGAAAGTGTCTGTGGTGGGGAGAATTGTCGCATCCGTCTTTTTTTAAATTAATTTTTATTTTCTATAATTCTTGGATCTGGGACCTCATGCCAAGGTCTGGTCTAGGTACCGACTTAAAATTTTTGTCTTTTGATAATTTTTATGGGTTTCAGACTCGTTCGTGGTCACTGCACAATGGGCGGTAGCCACACAGTCAGCCTGGATGGCCGTGCAACTATCCAACGGTTGAGATTAATAAATTTTTATGTGATTAAGATGAGTTAAATATTTAAAATGTAATAATAATGTTTTTATTATGTGAATAATAATATTTTTATTATTAAGATTTGTTAATAATATTTTTATTATTTGAAAAATTGCTGCTAATATAATTGGTAATAAATTTTTATTAATATTAATATAAATATTAATAATATTATTATAATTATAATTATTAATTTTATTTTATTATTATTAATTTTTATTATTATAAAATTTATTGTGGTTATTTTATTATTTTTATTTCTGGTTTTATAATTATTGTTATTATTATAATTATTGTTATCATCATCATTATTATTATTATAAAATGAAATGAAAAAAAAATCAAAACCCTAATTCTACCCGGCATCCCCCCATTTCCCTTTCCCCTCTCCTCCCCGCGGCATCAGCGCACCAGAGCCTTCCACCCTCCACGTTCTCCCAGCCACCTCATGGCTCGCCCAACCGACCTCACCTCCACCTGCAGATCCAAGCCGGCTGACCTCTCGCTTGTGCCCTGCCTCTCGCCGCGAGTCCCCACCGCCTCGCCTCACTCTTAGTCTCCCACCACTCTTGCCCCTCCAGTCCCCTATGCATGAACACATCGGACTCCTGCTTCTAGCCGCTCCCCACATCCCTTGGTTCATCCTGTCTCCGCCCAAGCCCTCCACGCCTTTGGCCAGCAGCCGCCCTTTGGCCTTCCGTCTCCAACCCCGCCATACCAGTAGTGCCACACCCGATCATCCTATGGCCAGACCTCCCCTCATACATGCGCAATGGTCTTCTTTGGACAACCTACCTCTCCCAGCGAGGCGACCCCCTTGCGTACACCCTACTCTAGCACATAACTCTGGTCGAACCCCCTTGTCTGGCGCCTCCCTCACCAGCAACAACCTCCCCGTCCGGACCCCTCTTCGGCGCACAACACCTCCAGCCAGCCTCCCTCTCCCAGTAACGCGACACCCTTGTGTACACTCTACTCCAGCGTGAAGCTCCTGTCGAACCCCTTTGTTCGGTGCCTCCCTCACCAGCAACAACCTCCCCAGCCGGACCCCTCTTAGGCGCAAAACACCTCCGACAACCATCCCTCCTCGCGGCGCAACCACCTCCCCTCTTCTCCCACTGGTAGGTATTACACCGTTTTTGGGATTCTTCATAGGGGCTCTCATTTTTGGCCTAATCCTAATGTATTTATTTATGTTCAGTTCGTTTTTCTTGGATTCTAGGGGGTGCGAATGGTCCTTTGGGGTATACTCTTCCTCCTCCAAAGGTTTCGTCACAATCGCACTCCTTTGAGGTAAATGAATCCGTATTCTTCCTCTTCTGGAGCAATATTTTGGTACTTGCATTGCTTTAAATATTATTTTTACTTTATTCAATACTTAATGATATATCTAATTAGTCCATTATGATGTTTATGGATTATTATAGCATGTTAAAAATAGTTTTTGAAGTGTTTCTTGTTTATGTTTGTGCATGCTAATGCCCAATTTTTTTAATCACTTAGTGAATTATCGTGATGTTTTCTTGAGAGTATAATTTGATAAAACTATATTTCTAATTGAATCTCCAATTATGTCAATGTACTCATGTGTCAAGTGTTTTTGGTTAAATGTAATTTGGGTTTTATATAGTGAAATTAGATGTTTTATGTGGTGTGTAATATTTTTCGAAAGTGTCTTGACATGAGTATATGGTGAAAAAGGATTTTCTAAATGATATGGTTATGTTTTCATGTGTGCTTCATTAGGGTACTTCTTGGAATTGTTTTTAGGATTATGCAATGTTTACGAAATGTGTTTTTGAAAGCACTTGAGATGTGAATGCATTGATAGTGGGTTTTTTACAAAGGTGTTTCATGATTTGACTAATTAATGGTAAATGAATTTGAAAAAATGGTTCTTGTGTGTATTTTAATGCTTGGTGTTCCACTAGATGTTGACACAACCATGGGTTCACTAGGTGCACACATGGGGGTGTCATCAAAGGAAGGTGATGCTTTAAATTGGTGTTTCCTTGAAAACTTGTTTTCCTAATGGTTCCTTTTTTAATGATGTTGGTTTCTCTAGGTTAATTAATTAGAGCTTGAGTGGATTCTTGGTGGTGCACACACACACATACATATGTACGTATGTGTATATGTATATATATATATATCTTTATTGTACATATTCCCTCATGGCATGGGGAATATGTTCAATGGATTAAGGGTATATATATGTATGAGAATGTATGTGTGTGCTAGTGTGAGCCTCTTTCATCAGAAGCTTCAAGAGCCGAAGTGTCCCGGCTTGGTCTGATTCCTTCTCTGATGTAGGATCTCTATGCATTCACCTTTAAATTTATGAATAATTTATTTCTTGCATTTCACACCTAATTTTAATATTAATTATTGATATAGAACTGTTAGTAAAATTTTCTATCTTGAATTGGAGTGGTTTTTTCTCTTGTAATGTGTTCCAATAAGTGGTTTGATTGTGTTTTCACATCAATTTTCTGATAAAATGGACCTTTGGCCTTTGTGAATATGTTTTATATTTAAAATGATGGTTTGGGTTTCTTAAATGGGTTTTTAAGTGTATTTATAGTTTTCAAGTGGCGTGTATGTGATTCCTTAAGAAATGGTTTGGCATGAAAAAATTATGTGAGGCCTGGTTGGCACTTTGGTAAAACTAGTTATCTCAAGAAAATTCTCCTTGGATGTGGTTCCCTTGCTTTGGTTGAGTTATATGTTATGTGAGGTCTATCGGGTAGGACTTTCCTATGATCAAATGGTTGAAAGGCAAGGGACATATTCCTTGGGGTGACTCAGGGGTGACTTTGTTGTGTGTGTTGACTATGTGTGAGGAATATACTTATAACTGGATACTTGTTTGACATTGTTAGATCACCCCCATTTTAGTCTGAACATGGGAACCTAGCATAGCGAGTAAATTTTCAGTGAATGATTGCTACACTAGTTTAGACTACACACTGGCTAGTGGCCCTTAGTACAAATTATACTCTGCTAGGGGATTGTGCCCCTCAGTTAGGCCAAGTAGGGAGATACCGAGCGTTTGGGCATTATGACGTCATAGATAGTAGGCATGCCTTCTGGATGAGTCAGATTTATAGTATGTTCCAGACTATTCACGAGCTCCTAGGTTTTCCCATGTATATCAGCACTTAGTTGTCTGTGGCGGATGATTGAGGTGCCTTGTTTGGTTGATTACTCTTGTTTGTTATTTTCCATTTCCCTTGTGTTATTATTGCTTTTTCCCTTGTGTATGATGCATCTATTTGTTAAAGTGGATAAAAGTGATCTTCAAAAGTTTGTGGAAATTTTTTTTAAATTGTTTTACACTTCACTATAGGTTTAAGCTTCCTCCTTTGAAAAGAACTTAGTTTAAAATATGAAGGGCAATGGATCATGATTTGTTTTTAAGAATAAAATGTGTAAAAACTAATTCTATACATTGTATTTCAAACTTTAAATTTATGGATCTTTTATTTAAAGGAAATGCATATAAGAATAGATTTTTTTGGCATGCCTACTGAGTTTTAATAATCACTCCTTTAATTTTACCTTTGTTTTTTAGCTTCGGTTGTCACACCTTGCTTGGATTCAGTCACTATAGCGCGACGTTGGATTGAGGTTGGTGGTGACCCATAGGGTCACATTGAGGTATATACAACCTTGTTTTCTCACTACTCATAGTTTTCATTTTCATTGTTCAACTTTTGTTTATTTATTTGTCTTTCATTTATGGGACAAATCATTCTCACTTGTTTAGTTTTGATGCCCGACACTAGTTTCCATCCTGTGGGGATTGGTAATGCCCCTCAGGCCATGTCGCAAGATGGATCGGGTGATTGGTTCAGGGTCGACTCAGGTTGGTTCATGACAATTCAAATTGCTTTACTGATCTCATGCAGTTTTTACCTGTGATTGTATATAATGAGAGTATGAAGACTCGATGGTTCGAGCTGGGACTTCAATAAGATATCTATTCTCATTTTTTCTTGCTAATGTGTCCCACTTATGTTGATGTGATGGATTGGGTGATGATGGTTGATATGGACCTGGCTGGAAAGTTAGGGTTGATGGGAGTTTCTTTTTCTCCCAGTGGCAACATCATTTCCTTCAAGGTAAAGTGGAACCGTGATGATTCTAATAGTAGTTATTGTCAGTATGGTCATTCTAAACTTCCTACAGTTCCAAGAGCAAGTCCTTGTATTTTTTATTAATATTTCAATTTGGGACATTCTAAGAGGGTTTGCACTAAGGCACCCAAGAATTGTAGATCCTATGGATGTTCAGGACACTTATAGAGATTCTACAATAACTTTTCTAATCCACTTAGTGGAACATGATCATTATCTCCTCCTAAAACTATGGTGAAATCATATGATTCATGTATAAAAGGGTTCTAAACACAAGAATCTAGAATGAAGCTACTTCAAACATTAGAGGAGTCGCTAGAGGAAATAAATATGGGTCCAACAACTATGAGAGGTACCATTACTATAACTTCATCATTAGCGATTTATCTATTTGATACTGGTGCATCTCACTTGTTTATTTCAACCCGTATTGTTAATATTTTTAATCTTCATATGAAGCTTTTATCCTATGCAATGGATATTACTACACCCCTTTGTACAAATAGAGATCAAAGCCTTTGTAGAATTGCTTGTGTCTTCTCTCTATCAAATGTCAAGCTGGCTTAGAGTTTTCTGGTACTCAACATGAAATCTATTAATGTCATATTCAGGATGTATTGGCTCATTGCCAATAAATCCTGAGTTTATTTTTATCTTAGGAGGGTCTACTTTACTACACCAAATGGCGTGTCTCTTGTATTTCAAGTATAATGAGACCCACAGTGAAGCAGAGCTGAACCTTCTTATCTAGAGTTGGGGAAAGTAATATCAGTGTTTTCTTTTGATCTGGAGTAAGAATATTCGAGCAATTATCTCCCTATAGTTGTCGTTGATCTTTCTAATGTGTTTCCTTTTGAATTCTCTGGTTTTCCACCGGTAAAGGAAGTTGAGTTTTCCATTGACTTAATGTATAGTACTCAACCAGTTTCTATTCCCTATTACCACATGGATTCAACTAAAATGAAAGAGATAAAGTCATAATTGGATGATCTTATTGAGAAAGGATTTATATGCCTGAGTGTATCACCCTGGGCGGCACTAGTTCTCTCCACTAAGAAAGGTTATGATTCTCTTTACTCATGTGTTAACTACTGAAATATCAATCGAGTTATGGTAATAACAAGTATACATTACCATGGATTGATGACCTATTTGATCATTTGAAAAGGGAAATGTGGTTTTCAAAGATTGACCTCCGGTCTGGTTACTATCAATTGAGGATAAAATAATCTGACATTCAAAAACTGGCTTTTAGAGTAGGTATAGCCATTATGATTACCTTGTTATGCCCTTCAGTTTGATAAAGGCTTCTGAATTTTTCATAGATCTAATGAATAGGATTTTCCATGAGTATCTAGATACTCTTGTGGTAATATTTGTGGATGGAATCCTCATTTACTTCAAGTCTGAGGAGGATCATGTGCATCATTTGAGAATATTTCTGAGTCTATTGGAAAATCACCGATTTTACACCAATATTTAAACGTGTGATTTTTGGATTCAAGAAGTGAAATTATTAGGACACATGGTATCAAAACGTGGAATATTAGTCTATCTAGAGAAGGTGAAGGGTGTTATAACTTGGGAGTAACCACATAATATCTTTGAGATTCAGAGCTTCTCAGGCTTAGCTAGATATTATCGTTAGTTTGTGAAGGAATTTTCGAATTTGGATTCTCCAAGGATTGATCTGACTCAGAAGAGGGTGAAATTTTCTTGGAATGATAAGTTTCAGAGTTCTTTTGTTGATTTGAAATATATTTTGACTACTGCACCAGTGTTGACTCTTCCAAAGGCTTGGCATGACTATGTGGTCTTTTGTGACACATCAAGTTCAGGCTTGGGTTGTGTTCTTATGTAGGGTGATCATGTAGTTTCTTATGGATCTCGTTAGCTTAATACATTTTAGAAGAATCATCCTAACCATGACCTTGAACTTGTAGTTGTGATGCACGCACTTAAAAGTTGGAAGAACTACCTTTTTAGAGAAAAGTTTACTGTGTATTTAGACCACAAAAGCTTGAGTTATATCTTCTCTAAAAAATATTTGAATCTCTGCTAGAGGCATTGGGTGGAATACCTATAGTCTCGATTTTAACATCGTCTATACCTCAGGGAAAGGGAATGTAATTTCAGATGAGTTGAGTAGGAAAATTCCAACCCAGGCAGTGAAATAATCTTTAAAGGAGTGGAATTTGATGGTTCTCTTTACATATTTTCATATTGGAGTTTAGGAGAAAAGGGATGAAGTTTATTTATCCAACATTTAGTTGGAATCCATTCTTCTCGAGATGATTCTTTAGGATCAAGATCTTGATGATGAATTTTGTAGAATTAGAGAATCTCTTTATAGTGGGGAGACAATTACCATGTGTTTGTTCTCTAAAGAGGGTGTTCTATGCTATCAAAATCGCTTTTTTGTGCCATTAGACACAAGAAAGGCTGTGATGGGGGATTTTCATAATTCCTAGTGGTCTATGAACCCAATAAGCACTAAGATGTTCTATGACATGAGGCAATAATTTTGGTGTCCAAGGATGATATTAGGCATTGCTGAGTTTGTCTTGCATTGATATACATTCTAGTAGGTGAAGGATGAGAATCAAAAACATTTGAGTTTACTTCATCCACTTCTAGTCCCTAATTGGAAGTGGAATGAAATCTCAATGGAATTTGTTGTTGGGTTTCCTTGTACCCAGATAAAGAATAATGCGATATGGGTTGTGATCGACAAGCTGACCAAGTCGACTCACTTTATACCCATTCTCGATACAACCAAAGTTAAGGAGTTGGGAAATATCTATGTGAAATAGATTATCTATTTGCATGGAGTTTCATTTTCCATATTCTCTGATAGGGATCCTCAGTTCACTTCTCGCTTTTGGAGTGGCCTTTAGGAGGCACTAGGATCTTAGGCCCATTTGAGCACAACCTACCATACACATTCAAATGGCCATACAGAAAGAGATATAAAAATTCTTGAGGATATGGTCTATGATTGTGTTCTTGACTTTGATGGGGATTGGGATGATCACTTGGGGATGGTTGAGTTATCTTATAATAATAGTTATCATCCCATGATCAAAATGGCACCTTTTGAGGCCTTGTATGGCCAACCTTGTAAATCTCTGTTGTGTTGGTTAGAGATTGGTGAAAGTTCCTTGGTTGGACCAAGCTTAGTGAAAGAGATGACAGAAAAGATTCAATTAATTCATTAGAGAATTTTGACATCATAGAGTCAATATAAGTCTTATGTTGATCGTTTCCGTATACCATTGGAGTTCTTAGTTGGTGACTAGGTGTTCTTGATATTTTCACCCCAGTTGGGTCATCAGCATCTTGGGAGGAAAGGGAAGCTTTATCCTCATTTCATGGGACCTTTAAAGGTTTTTGAACAAGTGGGGAAAGTTTCATACTGTTTAGAACTTCCACAACATCTAATGTTGATACATAACTTATTCCGTGTATCGTAGCTGAGAAAGTGTTTATCTGATCCGTCTCAATTTTTGAGCTGGAGTGATCTTGAGATTGAACCTAATTTATCTATGATTAAGTGGCCAATTATGATAGTTGATTTTGAGACCAAGGTACTTCATGGGAGGATGATACCTTTGGTTCATGTGCTATGGAAACATGGTTCTGATAATCATGAGATGTGTGAACACGAGGCACTTATGAGAGAGCAATGACCTCATCTTTTTGTCATGGAAGCTTCTTCATTGAATTTCTAGGGAAATAAAGTTTTTATGGTGGGGAGGTTGTAACATCCCATTACCAATATAACAGGTATGACTTTAAACTTATCATGGTTTTTTGTTTTCATTGATTGGGTATGGTTGGGAATGAATTGAGAGGATACTTATAATGGTGAAGTTAGATATTTTATGGACTCTCAACTTTAACCGACTTTTTTTACAGGCTGCCAGAGGGTTATACACCACGTAACTAGGTTACACGAAGTGTAATGGTCACTAGGAGCATACCATGAGAATATTCATGTCATGAGAAGATTCACACCCTGAAATGTTACACATCGTGACCAACCTTTACACATCGTGAGTTATTTAATGAAAATTTTTCAATTTAAAGCGACAAGTTTTTTAGTGGTTATGAAACTTAAATATTTCATGAAATGTAGTGGGATTACACGTCATGTAATACCCCGAATGAAGTTTTTAAATAGGAAGTGAGGTTGAGTTTCTCTTCTCTCCTCAGCTAAAATTTTATATCCCTAAACCTAAATCCTTCCCCAGGTGATCTTGAAGTTCTTCAACCCTTCTAAATCCTCTCTTTTGGCATTCAATTATCATTTCTCTTGTGGTGTGATTCCTAGGTAAGCATTATCCTTCATTATTCATCTTTATCTCTTTATTATCCTTTGTAATTTCAATAGGTAATCCTAAAATTGATGGACCTATTCCATGTGGTGTTGGATCTCATCTCTAGGTTGTGTTTTGGGGTCTTCTAAACCTTCATTCTTATTAACGAGTGCCATTGAGAGAGTTGAGTTTTGGGAAAAGGTAGGTGGTTCTATCCTGATTTTCCAAATTGATTAACCATTAATTTATTGATTTATTTCAATAGATGATTAAAATTAAATTGCTCAAAATTTCTTTCAATTGGTTTGTTAAAACCCAATTCCAATGAATTGGTAAATTTGAAATGGTTTTTGCATGAGAATTTAGAAAACCCCCAATTCCATTGAACCGAGATGTGTTTATGAAAATTGGTTAATTTAAATTATTTAATTTAAATTGTAATTTTATGGAAATTATTTCAATTAAATTATTGAATTTAATTGTTGAAATGAATTATGAGATTTATGGAATTGGTTTTGAATGGATTTTAAACTTTTTGAAAATGTCTTAAAATGCTTTGATAGAAACCCAGTGGTTTTATCTTATTAAAGAGGCATGTTTTTGATTAAAACCCAATTTTGGTTTTAAATAGAAAATTGGAATTGAAATAGAAGAATTATATTTAATTGTATTTTAAGTGATCTTAAAATAAATTTCCCATCATTGACTGTGTAAGAGCACATGAAATCCTTAGGTAGTTGGTGAGTTATTTGGACACACTCTACGCTATTACAACATTCTAAAAAATGCATGAAGCGAGTCAAATCTCCAATGGGAGTGTGGAGAGTCACCTTTGGATAGTTTCAGGGGGATGTGTATATACACATGTTGCTGAGATCACTTTATAGAGTGCAAAGTCTTATAGCCAAAAATACTATCGTACCTATTTATCAGATGACCTTGTTGTTCTTTTGTTATTAATATTTGAGATATAAATGTATGATAATATTGTTTGAACTACTTTACATGCCTTAAAAATTTATATAAACTGTTTTATATAAATGTTTTATCTAATCCATTTTTTTAGAAATATTCCATCACTTGTAAATCCTTTTCTTAAATCATTTTCCATCATTTGAACTGTATAACATGATTGTTTAAATATGCTTTGAAAATTTCAAACCTTTTTATTTTAAAATTAAAAACATTCCTTTGGATAATATATTTTTGGAATTTTTTATGGAATCCATGGTGAGACTCCATTGTTCTTTTTAGATCACACCCTACTATGCCTTCAGGTGTTTGTAGATTATCTCATTCCAGGTTCGAGCAAGTGGAAAGGATCTCTTAGAGGTGGATCCAGCTGCCAAACCTTGGACATGGTGAGTTTTGTACTTTATTACTTGGGTTGTTTTACCCTATTTTGGTACTTGAGTTATAGTAATTTTGGCATTTTTATGCCCTATTTTATTGTATTAATTTACTCCCAATGGATTTTCTTTTGTTATGTATACTAACTTGTATCTTTTTACTTTTTCAATGCTTGTGGGAAAACCATTACCACTTTCAATTATATGATTCCAGGTGCTAGTCATTGAACCATGGGGATTGGTAATACCCTTAGGTCCATGTTAGGGATGGCTCGGTTATTGTGTTATTAGGGTACCCAAGATGGTTCATGACATATAAATGGAATGATAATTGTTTTTATGAGTTTTATGATGAAATACAAGCCCTATATACATTATTTATATTGTATTTCTTGGATATAGTTGATGATTATAAGTAATCCTGGTGTAGCTCATGATAACTCATGAGCTTGATATAGCTCTCCAATGCATTGGGTAATGTGATGGAGTTAACGAGAAATAAGTTATTTCTTAGTGATTATAGATAAACAGTCTGGTTAGTTCTATAGGGGATAACTATTATAAGTTATTCCAATACAAGTTAAACATGAGTGATGAAGATAATATCCCAAGATAACAACATATAATCTATATGATTTCTATGAGTTTTAATGGTTTCTTTGACCAAGATTTATTTCACATGGATCATGATTGTTGAATCAAAAGTCTCTTGTCTTATACTAAAGATGTTGGGAAAAATTTCCTCAAGGTAACATTACAGTGTTTTTTAGGTTGATTGTGTTTGTTGACAAAGAAGGTGGACAAGGTCATATATGGATTTAAATCATGGTTGTTGACATGGTATGTTGACAAAGATACAAGTCAAAGGAATGGATGCTCTAGAGGCAGTACAAAAAGTTTTGTATACAAGGTGACATAGTTTCCCAGTGTTTGCCAAATTTTTGGTGTCCAAAATTGGGAGGTTGGGTAAATCATCACGAAAGTTTTATTTCTATGAATACATCATAAAAATATGGAAAAGGAATGAGTTTCACTAAGACTGGAGTTTTTCAAAGTTAAAGATATTTACAAAGGCATTCAGTATCAAAAAGGCTGGGTTTTTTGAAGAAGTGGAGCATCACAAATGCACGAAGGGTTAACGGTAATCTATGTGACTACAAGAAGTGAAACATTGTGAATGTGAAGAGGGTTGATGGTAATATCCATGACTATGAGAATATTCATTAATGATAAATTTCCCTATAGATTTAAAAAATATGGAGCTTCATGAAAAAAAGTGGAGAGATTCATGAAAAGGTGATGATGAGGATGAATAGGCCTCTACCCCCTTAGAAAAGTAGAGAAAGACTTAACAAAGATTAAAAGGCTCTGAATTTGTGAAGGTGATTCATGAAGGTTGTTTTTGAAAAAACTTTCACAAATAAAGGAAGTTTTTGAATCATATTGAAAGGCGAACAAATTGTTTAAGCATCATGAAAGTCTTTATATTTGTGATGGCTATAAAAAGATGACCAAAATTTATGATCTTCATGAAGGCTAAGTGAGCTTTGCGAAAGTGTTTAAGCTTTGATAAAGGAGGTTTCTTCACAAATAATGGTTGAGGTTCATAAAAGACATGACATTCACAAAATTTGTGGGGTTAATGAAGGTAGTATATACTTACAAAATAATTGGGAAGTTTCATGAAGGCTGTGTGAGCTTCGTGAAGGTAGTAAGCTTCAAGAAAGTATTGAAAATGGATTGCCCAGTAAATATGTGGTAAAGTGGTATTAGTCAAGTGGATGAAAGTGGGAAATCAAAAGGGAACCCACCTACAATTTAGGATACATTCATTATTGCTAATTAAGGGACCTAAATGTTCATAAATTGTGTGTAGATCCTTTTCGAAGTAGTGAAAAAAGGAAGAGGAGGAAAACAACCCTTACCACCAGAAGTGAGCCATCAAAGGAAATATTGAGAGAGTTACCCTTGGGAAGTAGTGAGATATCCCTAAACATTATAAAGGCAGTGATCCTAGGTATATAAGTGAACTATCCCTAACCTTAATTTGGCAGTGAGCCTTAGTGGATTTGGTACATTGGTGTACTGTCATTTTATGCTTCTTGGATGTAGCCCAGTGAGGGTAAACCAAGTATAATTATTGTGTCTCATGAAAGATTTCATTTATATTCATAAATTTCTATGAGAAAGGGAGAGAAGAGTGTTTTTTTAATGATGAAACAAGATTTGAAGGGGAATATATTTTAATCTGTCATACCCCTATTCACCCCCTCTTAGAGTATTTAACCTAGTTGAGCTAACAAAATATTTACACCATGACTCATGTTTTATTATAATTACACAGAATTTATATACATAAATATCACATATTTTTAGATATATATTCAATACATTTCACAAATATACACCCAAGGAGCATATAGGTTTAGTGTATTTGGAGACTAGATACACAATCCTCTTATTTCATGAAAGATCTTCAAAATCTCCCACAAAGATCTCCCCATTTAGTAATCTTTATAGACATACTCTACTTAAATATTTCTTCATAATTTGGGGAAATGAAACATAAGAAATGGTGAGATCAGATGATTAGTAAGGGTAAACATGGAATATACCAACTGATGATCATATGAAAGAAAAAGATAAGCATAAGGGTATGAGATTATGAATATAACTTACAAATTTCATACCTAGTTTTCATGGATTGTAAACATTAGCCTACATCAATGTTAATTATCAACACCAAAAAATCAAAAAGAATTAGACATAAACACTTTTTTCTCATTTCATAATGAATTTGGAATCATAAAATATTTCCTATTTCATAACAGGTCAAGAATCATCACCTGTTTCCCATAGTGGATCAAACACATCGACCTATTTCCTATAGCGGATCAAACACATTGGCTTGTTTTTCCATAATTATTTCATTACATATAAAACTTTACCCACTGAATTAGAGGGAGATATAATTCCCATCCATCACATAATCCATATACTTTTATTCCACAAGATCATAAAACATTCATCATATCATAACCCATGAAAAGGAAATAGGTTTCATAAACATTTCATCATAACATAACCTAAGGAAAAGAAACAAGTTTCATAAATATTTAATCAATTCATCATATCATAACCCGTGGAAAAGGAATGTGTTTCATAAACATATTTTCATCATAATCATAAACATAAACTATCAAATAAAGAATAAGGATGATACCATTAGATAATATCCCCATTAAAACATAACCAACACCAAAGGTTATTGTTGTTGATGAATATAAATTCCATAAAATATCATTAAAATATTATTGAGGAAAATATCCTTTTAATTTGAAATCACTTCTTTAGAAACTAAAATTTTCTCAAATATTTAGGAAAAAACTTTCTTTAAAAATAAAATTGAAAACTAGAAAATGAATTTTCAAATAATTGAGTGGCCATGTTGGTGGAAAATTCTATTCATGCCATACATGTTAAAATAAATATTCCTTTCACATTTTTGTAATAAAAGTCAAAAAGTAACTTGTTTGAAAAAACAACAGGATGATTCCTTTTTTTTTAAATCCATTCACGAGTAAAAATGACTTTATATAATCATAGTAAAACATTCTTGAAAACATTTTTAGAAAACATGGATTTGGAAGAAAAATGAATTTTTGACCAAAGATAGAAATAAAATCAAATTTCTTTAATTTTTTTGAACTCTTGAGTACATAAAGAGAGAAAAATGAAAGGAAGACATGTAATTTTCACAAATAACCATAGGATAAGAAAATTTATGTGTTTCTTGAGAGATAAATCATAATATTTCATCATTGGAAACTTGCACCATGAAAAAACGTGCAATATACAACGCTTTATTTTTAGCGCTGATAAAGGTCGTGATCCCTCTTGTGAGTCCCACATCGAAATAGTGCAAGCGCGGCTGGTTATTTATATATGATTCTACCAAATTCCAAGATGAGAAGCCTACTATAGGGATGAGATTCTACGTACACTATTCACATACACTTATATGGGCCCACAGGCCGATGTGGGCCTTGACCCACTCTCTGCTTATCGCAGTTTAGTCCACCTGTATATGTCCGAGTTGACCCACATGCCTGACTATCTGGACCTATACACGGCTCAAACCACCTTTTTTAATGTATACTAATAAAAATTAAAAAAATACAAGTATTAAAAATATTAAAAAAATAAATAATTAAACAAATAAAAATTAAAAAAGAAGAAATTTAATTTTTAAATTTTTTTATTAATTAAATAATTATTAATAAATTTAATATATATATATATATAAATTTTTAATATTAATAAATAGTATATTTAAATATAAATATGTAATTTGATAAAATATAAAAGATATTAAAAAATTTATTAATTACAAAATTATTAATAAATTAAATAAATAAATAAATATATATATATATATTAATTATAAATATTAATAAATAGTATATATTAAATATAAATATATAAAATTAATAAATTTAAATAATTAAAGAAAAAAATTAAAAAATGAGTTAATTTAATATTAAAATTTTTATTAATTAAATAATTATTAATAAAAATGAATAAATTTAATATACATATATATAAATTATAAATATTAATAAATAGTATATATTAAATATATATATATAAAATGAATAAATTTTAATAATTAAACAAATAGATTAAAAATGAATAAATATAAAATTATTTAAAGATTATTAATGAAACAATTATTAATAAAAATGAATAAATTTAATATATATATACATATATATATACATTAATTATAAATAGTAATAAATAATATATACCAAATATAAATATAGAAAAATAAATAAAATGTAATAATTAAAAATATATCAATGTCTTGTTTTTAATGGTTTTTATACATAGTTATTCATTAATACATTTCATATTTTTAATATAGTAATATATTCATATATATTTATATATATATATATCAATGTATATAATATTTCTTAAAATATGATTTATATAATACAAAATATTTATACTTACATTAAATATGTCATATTTTCAGTGAAGAATGGTTTAAAATTAAAAATTAACATTAATTAAAATATTGACTAATTGTATCAAGTAATGGATATTTAATTGAATGTTGTTTTGTTTTTAAAATTAACATATATCAAATGTGTGTTATATTAATTTCATACATACATATACGTAATTAATGTAGGGGGTGATAAATCATTTGACTGGTGACATGACATGTTCTAGGCTACTCATTCTTGTCCTTTGGGCCATGTTTTGGCCTTCGGGTCTCTGGGCCTTTGGGATATGTTGACCTAGGCTCACAGACCTTCATATTGTATTGATCCTTCATGACACTGGGCCTTCATGTCATGTTCAGGGTATTCCTCTGAACCCCTGTTTAAAAGAGGATTTTATTTTCTTAATTAATAAAGAAGGGGCGTTGCTCCCTACCTATTCAAAAAAAGTATACTCATTTTTAATTATTCAATTTCACTCATTTTTAACATGCATGCTTTTAATATTATATATTGATTAATAATGTTAAAAATATATTTGTAAATAAATATTTATCAATATATATAATTATAAATGTATATTTACTATATTTATAAAATTATATATTTATAATTATAAATTAATAAATATTTTTTTTAAAAAGTATTTATATAATTATAAATAAATAATTATATATTTAAATAATTTTAAAATTATAATAAATATATTTAAATAATGAATATATTTACTATATTTATATTTATATAAATTTATTATATATATATATATATATATATAAAATTATATAAATATATAATGTTATAAATATATTTATTATTATAAAATTATGATAAATATATTTAAATAATGAATATATTTTCTATATTTATATTTATATTTATATATATTTATTAAATATATATATAATTATATAAATATTTATAATGATATAGATATATCTATAATTATAAATAAATACTTATAAATATATTTAAAAATATATATATTTAAAAATATATTTACAAATATATTTATTTATAAATTTATTTTTACTATATTTATAAAATTATATATTTGTAATTATAAATAAATAAATATAGTTTTTTAAAAAAGTATTTATATAATTATAAATAAATAATTATATATTTAAATAATTAAAAAATTATTATAAATATATTTAAATAATGAATATATTTAATATATTTATATACATTAATTATATATATAATTATATAATTATATATATATATAATGATATAAATACATTTATAATTATATATAAATATTTATAAATATATTTACAAATATATTTATTTATCATTATAATTATAAATCTTTGTCACATCTTTATCAACACTAAAGTTTTAGTGCCAATAGAGATACATTTTATTAGTGCTTCTTTATTGCTGATAAATAGATTATTTATAAGTGTTTATTATTTTAGTGCTAATAAAACTTGTCACGAACTAGATCTAGTCGCCATAAAAACTGGCACCCGACCCGGCCTGTGGTAAGGCCTGAAGGGTGTTCTCGATCCCCACAGGTTGACATAAGTGCCCAGGTATCATAAACTGAAAATTGGGAACGATTTACCTGAGTTTATAAACATTAAACAACAAACAAATTCAATACGAAAAATCTAGATTTTTCGAAACAAGCCATCTTTTACAAAATACCAAAATTAAATTACATAGTTTAAGATAATTATAAAAGACTAAAAAAACTATTGAAACCCACAATGGACAGCCCAAGAACCATCCTCATGGCAAGAGGCACCACCCTCAAACCATCTTGACAAGACCGCAACATGAAGGACCTGCTAGAATCTCGAACCACTAGCACTAAAAACTGTACCCAAACATGTGAAAGAAATAACCAAGTATACTTACACCCAAAGGTGTAAGTAGGGTGTGATCCAAAACCCAGTAGGATACCACCACTAAGAGATTCCATGTGATAAACATTTAGAGACGAAAATCATGCAAGTTTTTCAAAACATGAAATGCTAGCAACAATTTATAAAAGATTCACCTTTAAATAAAAGCAGTTTTTAAGTGGGCTATTTTAAAGAATCAACACTTTTTAAAGAAATGGAAAAGATACTGATTTTTTCTATACAATCATACTGTATGCCGCTGGTAAGCACAAATCATCTAATGATCACAAGCAATATGAAATAACCCCTAGGCACTAGCTCCTTGTGGGTCCCAGGTACCTCGTATATCGGTGAAAGTAACCATCACAATATCTATTCTCGTGCATGATCCAATAGTAGGGAACATACCCATAACCTAGTTCCCCCCATAATTATCATCATAGTTTAGTTAGTGTTGTAAGAATAAATCTTGCTACGTGAAATTGAGGCCAAACCCCACGAGATCACTAGAATACTAGTACACACCCACCCACCTAGATACCTAGGTTTCCCTCTTGTGCTCAAATAAGTTCAACAAGCCAAGAAAAATAGTTTTCACATGAAAATACCACTTTCACATCATACATTAACCAAACAGACCCCATGTATATCACATAAGTCACATCATCTCCCTTTTTATTCCAATTGGGTTTGAAATCCAACTCACACCAAAATAGCCCACAACACATTTTTCATATCTTTCACAATTCAAAAAATCCTTTAACAATTTTTATAAAATATTTACCAAGATGATAAACATCACACAAAATCCCACTCACATGTTACATAATACCCTTTTTATAAACAAAGTCCATTTTTCACATCACACTCACACAAAATAGCCCGAAAACATGTTTCTCACCCACATCCCAATTTTATAAATCACCTCTACAAATTAAAAAACATTAAGAAAACGTTTGAAATAAAAACTAACCACTTTTTCTTTCAAAAACTCATTTTAAGAACATACTACCACCAAAACATTACATTTTCATACTTGGTGTAACTCATTAAATCATTTATAATTTTCACAAAACCAACCCAAGGGGTATAACTATGTTTTTCCCACAAAACCCATTTCCAAATCCTCTTTCAAATCCAAAATCACACTAATACCAATCCAAAATAGAATTTACATCCCTATATATATATATATTTATTTATCCAATCTCAAGTATTATAAAATCACCTCAAATAATACCACAAAAGATGCACATGAAAAACACACATTTTTTATAAAATGATTTCAAGAAACATTACATGGTTTCACACATAAAACCCATTCAAAAACCCTCTTTTAAACCCAAAATCACACCAAGAAACTACCAAATCATAATTTTCATCCCAGAGAACATTTACTAAACCACTTAAATATGTTAGAGAATAACCCAAATAATACCACAATAGTTTCACATGGAAACACACCCAATTTAAATCAAAATGCAACAATAGAATTAATTTCTTAACCAAATCCAGAAAAAAATAGTTTTTTCACCACACATAACATATGAGGAACATAAAAAATCAGTAAAATAATAAAACTAACTCATCAAGAAATGGTTACACATGGAATCACCTGCCTTTTGAGTCAAAAACCTTGAATCTTGGTGTGAAACCTCAACCACACCTCCACCACACCACAAGGGAGATAAATCCAGATCTAGACCACAAAATTTGACAAAAAAGACAAAAAATCAAACCCTAGGTTTGAAACCTAACTTCTATACATTTAATAACTTCATGAAAGAGGGAGGAAACCCTAAGGAAAATGGAAGAAACCAAAAAGGAATCACTTACCTTGAACAATCTTGAATAAATCACCCCAAATCCACCAAATGTTGAATCTCAAAGCAACCAAAACTGATATGTAGGATATAATGAGGCTGATTAGGTTATATGGGGACTTAAATGGAGGAGAAAGAATAAAAATTTAAAGGTTTATTAAAGAATCAAATTACCTTCTCAAATCTAAACGATTTGAGAAACCCTGAGAAGTTTCACCCTAATCTAAGATCCAAATGAGCTCTAAAGTGAAAAAATAGATAATTATAGTGAACCTAGGGTTTTTGGGTTTGGGTGGGGGTGGAATCACTAAAAATAGTAAAAAATGAATGAGATATTGAATGATTAAAAAAATAATTTAAAGTAGAAAATGAACTTACGAGCTGGCCCAAAACCTTAATAAAAAACCCAAATACATCATTATTATGGATTCCTATGGGATCCAAATTGATATTTTTGTTTTAATATATTAGGGTATGACAATTGGTAAGTGGAATGGGTGTAAAATGTTGAAAAATGAAGGAGTTATAAAAGAAACACAATTTATTTTTAAATCTGGAAATGAGCTCACAGTTTGGCCCAAATTTTGAAAACCCACCATTTCCACCAAAATGCATGGGAAACCCCCAAATAAAAGTAATAATGGAAATTGAATGGAAAATAACTTTAAAATAAATCATGTATGTGACACAAATTATCTTTATCATTGAATTTTTGGAAGCGTTGATAACACACTACCCAATCCTTTAAAAAATAACCCTAACCAAACCTATTTTCATCATGCTGCTCAAGCTCTTATGGGAAGTTCAGTGCTGTCACCGATCTCCCTCAACCTTCTCTCAGATGAATCAAGTCTCAAATCTAAGGTATGAATTTTTTTCTCCTACTCGCTTGTTTCTTGCTTATTTGGTTTCAGTGGTGTGTGATAGTGAAGCATTATCTTATCTTAGTGGTCTTGTGGTTATATGTTTAGGGTATCCACTCCTTCTCCTTAATTTTATCCTCAATTCATGTTCTTTTTTCTCCTCCATCACTATTTCATGCTATTGTCTAAACCTTAGTTGGGTTTAGGTTTTAAATTTTTAATGTCTCTATTCATAGGGTGTTCAAGTTCTATTCGTGGATATGTTTGATTATTAGTTATTAGTATGTTTTTTATTGGTATTTATTTCAGTTTTATGGTTATAGATTTTGGAATTAGGTTTCATTTTAATGGGATAGTTATGGATGTCCAAATTT
This sequence comes from Viscum album, assembly GCA_963277665.1. Taxonomy (NCBI): domain Eukaryota; kingdom Viridiplantae; phylum Streptophyta; class Magnoliopsida; order Santalales; family Viscaceae; genus Viscum; species Viscum album. The sequence continues at coordinate 1,302,817,503 of OY728141.1, read as the reverse complement.
TGTGGTATTTATTGATTTGGGTCAGTTCTAGGGGTTGTGAATTAGAAATATGATAAATTATTTGTGGCATAATTCATGGTGTGTTTTTGAGTTATGTATTGGAAATATGGTTATGGGTTGGTTATTTGGTATTTGAGATTGGTTGGATTTTGTGACATATGATCGATTTGGATGTGCATGTCACAGGTTTAATAGGTTCTTCAGTGTATGGATTTCAAACTTAGTGGTTGTCTAAATTCATGTAAATATATCCTAGAAATTATTTGGGATGAGAATTCATATGACAGGGATGATCTAATAGTTATTCCATGATTTCCTTGATTAGTAATCCATTATGGTCTTATTCATGGAATTTAGATATCTATTGTATGGTTTCATTTGTTTTTTTAGTTTTTTTGATGGGTAGTTTTTCATTTTAGGATCAGATTTAGTATTGAGTATTTTGGGATGAATTCTAAATTATTTTTGGACAGGGTTTGAGTCTTAGTAGGGGTTTTGGAGATCAAGGTACCTATGAAGTGATGAAATTTGTAGTTTACAACTACAGGTGAAACTAAGAATATGGTGGTAGTCCATCAGGTAACCTCTAGACCTAACAGAGGCCTAGGTGGCCTGAGGGTGCCATTAGGTACTCAGTGGCCCCAAACATGGTACCTAATGTCTTGAATGGCAGTTTTTAGTGTCATATTTATGTTCATTTTACATATTCCTCCTTTTATACTCTTCTATTATCCCCCTTGATTCTAATATCCTCTTATACTAAATTATCCCTTTCATGGTCTCCATTATGTCTCATGTTTCTCTCTCTTCTATCTACTATATTGAAGGTGAATCCATGGGATATTTCCATGATAAATATAATGGTATTATCCCCTCCTCTTATTTAATTCCACATTCCCTCTTTTATTCTAATTTTAAATACCTTAGTTAGAGATTTTAGATTAAATTTCAATAGAACATGGTGAAGTTAACCCTAGATCACAAGTCTTACTCATTTTTTACTTCAAGGAGGTTTGGTTTGGTTTATTACTCTTTATTAATCAATATTTTAATTAAATAAAATTAAAGAATGTTTTACACTATGGATTCCATGATTTATGGATAGATTTAAGGGATTTTTTCCATATATTTGTCTAGAGAATAGTAATACTATATTATTAGTGGAATTTATAGTGTAAACCACATTAAGTTTCAATGGTATTTTTTTATCATCAATTATAGTGGTTTTTGTGATTTGGTTTCTCTTATTATGAAATTATAGTTCCATGGTTTTAGGGGATTTTGATGATCATTTATAATTTTAAAATATATATATAAATATTGGTAGGTGTTCTCAACTCCCCATTTGATTCTCAGGATTTACCTATAATATTTCCCCCTATTTTCAAAATATTTTTATAAAACACATATTATATTTGAAAAATATCAATAGATGGTTTCCAATTATATTTTTATATAAAGGATTAAATTTATTCAATGGTTCTATAGGATTGTATGCAGAGATTATCATTATCTCTTTCTTATTTGGAGTAAAGTGTACTTTAAAAATTCAACTTTAGTTATCCCCTATAAACCTATATCATAATTTGTTAGACTATTTATTGAAATTAAAATTTAGTACCCCATATTAGATTTTTTCACATAACCCCATACTCATAAAGTGTCACACAATTTATATTGACTTATACTTGGTAAAAAATGGAACCCTTGGGTGTGTTTCTAAGTAATTATAATCAATGGACAACCTTTATCTAAGGGCCTCCACTTGACTTATCACCTTGGTTAATTTTCTTATAACTAGAGTGGACTTATTTTAACCTCAACCAAATTATATAATTAAAATCACTTATTCCAAATTGAACTTGAATAAGATAACATTCAACAAACCACACTTGACCTATGGTAAAGAGTGTTTCAATAGTTATTTGGAAGCTGAGTTTAATAGGTGAGAATAATTGATTTACTATGAAAAACCCAAAAAAATTAATATATATACCCAAACATCACACTTGAAAAATATAATGGTTTTATAAAAGTTAGTGTGTGTAAATTTTTATGAAAACCTTATTTTAGACCCAATATCTCTTGCCTCAAGCCATTGTTAGTCCACCCTCTCCCTCACCTTCACTTCTTCCATCAATAATAGTTTCATCCATTGTTTTCATGAAATTCTAATCTCCTTAACCCTGTTTAAAAATCTGGTGATTACATGACCTTGTATGTTTCAAGGAAAGATATTTTTACACAAATTTAGTAATCTAGGTTGATATTAAATGGAAAGAAAGAATAAGGATTTTCAATGGAATTCTTCCATCCAATAATAAATAAATTTTATTTTACAACATATTTATTAGTGATGATTAGATTAATATATGTTTATAAGTTATTTAGTTGAGTAGGAAATCCATTTTATTAACATTTTTAATAAGATATTTTATAATTATAGATTAAGTAATGATTTTAAATCCATTTATTTATGATGTAAAGTGTATCAGAACATGGTAAATGAGAATAAATGAGAGAGGAAACATTTATGTTTAATGTGGATACCTATCATTGGAAAGATTTCATAATTAAAGGAAATAAGTTTCATGGGTTGGACAATTATTGTCAGTGGTAAAATGTACTGTATGATTTCAATTTCTTGATACTTTTTTTGGATCGTCGAATTAATCATACATGACATTTGTCCACTGAAAAGTGATGATCACCTAAAATTTATCACTCCTTTAAAGCTCCACTTTAACTATCAATGAAACTCCACATATCAGATGTTGATAACATTGGTCTTCAAAATTTTCATCACAGTGGATACCTTATGGGTAAATGGATTCCTGGAAGATAATTTTTTACAATTACCATCATATAGTGGGAGAAAGTGTACCTTTACATTTTACATAATAGTGTATTGATACATACACTGAATCCCACAAAGCAATTCCTAGTGATTTGAATCCATCAAGAACTGAAGTATGGATATCAAATACACATAATCAATAGTTTATAGGATAATTCCAAGATCATATTTATAAGGAGTTATCTAAAAATATGAATTCAATTACTAAACTACTTTGATGTACATCCAATAAACCAAATTAAAATGTTATATCATATATTAGTTTTGTAATCAATGGTTATATATTCTATATAAAAGAACACAATGACTGCAGTAGAATGAAAAATAGTGGAGTTACATTTGTGGCAGAAGTGATGCACATATCTTGTTCTAAGGATAGAAATCCAATTTATGTGAATTTTCCATATTTCAGTATTATCAAAAAAATATATGAGTTGTATTATACAATATTTTAAGTACTAATCCACTGAAAATGGGTTGACAATAGGATTTTAGTGAAAGTTGATGAAATAGGCTTCATAAAGGTGAATTTTAGTGTGAAAGGGGAAAAGTATGAGTTGTTTATAATGGAATCACAAGTAGTGAATGTATTTTATGTCTCAAATACAGTAAATAATAATTGGTCAATTATCCTATTGGTGACTAAAACAACTATAGGGTAAAATTAAAATTCAAATGAGGATGACCCTTTCATTGGGTGATCAAAATCAGTTCATGGAAGTCCCAATATTGACAATATCTTATACATTAGAGGGGACCAAAAATAGGGGATTTGGATTGTCGATAGAGGATCAAAATACATTCAACCTTTAAAAAAAGAAATAGAGTTCAATGAGAAGGTTAATTTTTTTTAATATACTATGCTTTCCCTATTAATATTATGTGTTATCTAATTTATAAACATAATATAAATTAAATGTTTAACTACTCATGCAAAACGATTCTCCTGCACATGATGATATTACCAATATTTGGGAAGAACAGGTAGTTGATGCTAAAACTATAGAATTATTAGGGGATCAACAACATGTTGATGAAAAAAATAAAAACACAACATCACAATGTTTAATATAATTATCAAGAAAATAAGTAAGGGTATCAAATTTGAGGTTGGATGGAATCAATGCGTCCAACCTTTTGACCCCAAAATTCGATGTTCATTAGTTATATTGAGGTCAAAATGAGGATGGATGTACCAATTTATATTGATTTATGGAACCATGTCCATCCCATAATAAAGGAAACACTTTGGGAAGATATAAAGGTAATGTTATGATATACTTTCTCTATTTTACCAAAAAATTATATAATGAAACATTGATTTAATTTTCATTATTCCTTGAAAAGTTCATTTATTTTATATGATTTTTTTAATAAATATTTCTTAATGGCCACTGGAAAATACCATAGAGGATTCCAGACTCTTCTTACCGAGTTATGTCTTAGGGATGCTGAGGGGAAAGTTAAGACCCACCCACTACTAAATGACTACTTTTTTATTTCAAAGAAAAATAAGCAGATACACATCATGGGGGTATGTAGAAGTGGAGACCAAGGGAATCCCCAATAACCATGTCCACTCTACCCAGGTGAGGGATCCGAGATTATAGAGAACTAAAAGTGGGGATTCTTGGGTAGCCTTGGAGGCTAAGAAGTCAGCTGCATGGTTACCTTCGTGCCATATATACAGGATCTCAGTATTTCTAGAGAGGAGATCCTTGCATTTACAAATCAGGTACGTGATGGTCCATAGTGGGGGTAGTGTTATGATGAGGTAACTTCATAAATTTTGGAGTCAGTTTCCACAAATAAAAGGCTGATATTCATGATGAGAAATTATTTTAGGTGAATTTTATTTGATAATATATTATTTTACATTATTTATTTTAACCAATTTGATTCAAAATTGTTAATTTATGAAACAAAAAAGGATTTATAAAAATAAAGAACATGCATCAAAACCAATGTTCCCCCTTTTCAAAGAAAATATGGGGTATGTTTCTCCAGATAAGAAATTGGTATGAATTTTAAATCAACAATAAAAGTCTTATGTGCTATGAAACAACATATGTTCCATTTTTTATATGCAGATTGATAAATTAAAATCTAAATCTACTTACATCCCATGTCATGTTCTATGGAATAAGACCCATATAAATTAGGAGGGTAAACTAGTTGATGAAAATATATAATCAATATGGAAAAAATGTATAAGTATGAAATAATAGTAATTATTTATGATTTATAATAGTATTACATAAAAATATCTATTTATGTTTATATTTTTTATATGGTTTAAACACAAGAATCAACAGTGACCGTACTAAAAGAAAAACCATTTTTAGTAGCTTTGAAGTGGCTAAAATAATATGGTTGCGTTAGAGTTGTAGGTTTTGGAGTGTCTCCTCAAATTTTTTTGAGAAGGAAATACCACAAGAAGATACATATTAGATAATGAAAGTATTTTAGGTTCAAATATATTCTTTTTAAGATATTATTTCCTGGTATGGTTTGGAAAACCAATATATGAAAAAGGATCAAAGTGAATCAGTAGTGTAATAAATATCATCACATGAACAACCAAATTATCTCACTATATTTGAGGCTATTCATTCCCCTCAATGTCATACTTTACCCAAGATAATTAATTTTTTCATTACTATTTCTCCTAAATGTGAATAAAAAAACTTTCAGTAACTTTATATTACTAAAATTCTATAGGGAAAAGTTGTATGTGATTTCTATCTATTAACACCCATGCACCACCTTATTTTAAAGGGTACAATGTATAATAACATGGGAGATATAATAAAAAATAATGAACTCACAAACGATAACATGAGAGTAGGGATTGATACATCTCAAGAGTTGACCACTGAGTTGCTTATTTCACTTGATGATCTAGATATTACAATAGTCAGTGATGCTGTTGAAATTTTCATAACATAATTGTCTAATATTATAAATATATATGAGGTATGTATTTAACAATTTTTTTTCAAATGAAAAACTTGTAATAGTTGATGAAAATTTTATGAAGTGAGGTATAATATTATAGATTGATAAAGTGATGGGGAAAGGGAAGGTTAAATTAAGAAAATATAGTGAATAGACTAAGCAAACACAAGGACCTTCCAAGAGTACCTTCTCCCCACTAGTTCCACTACAACATATATTATCAGTACAAATTCATGAAGACACCACATTAAAAGATGGAGATATGTACAACATTATATATGTAGAATAAATATTTTGAACTGTCCTTACATGCATGATTGGTATCGAGATCATAAATGAGATTCTCAAGTTTGAATGTCTGGGAGTCTTAGTTGTGAATACATACCTAAGGTACATTTTCATAATATGTATATCCAAAAAATGATCTAATTTGTTCATTAAAATTAATAAATATTCATATTTTCTATAGGAATTTATATTACTACCACATAAATGGATAACCATATGAATAAATATTTGGATTCATTAATCCCTGTATCATTTTTATTGAAGAAAATAAATTAGAGTTAAAATAAACTGATAAGAAAAAAATGAGCTAACTGAGTTGTTTAAGAATAAAATAATATAATAAAAAATCTTTTTAATGCCTAAAACGTAAGGGTAAAACTCTAAAATATAATCATATAAAATATATTTTTATTTTTTATTACTTATTTGTATTTTTTAGGAAGCACTGGATGTTGATCACAATCAATCTGGATACCCCAACTATTGTTTTTGGATCCAATTCATGGATATACATCAAACCGACCACACATGATGTGTATTTTGAATTTTTTAATGCACTATAAGCAACATTTTATAGATAAAATTTGAATTATATGTTTAATTATATGTTTTAATAATAATTTTGTTATGATAGGATGATCACTAAATATAGGCTAAATCCTGGTATGAAGTCAATGACTGAATATAAGATGACTATGAATTAGTTCAAATGGAAACCAATTAAGGTATATATAGAAATATTTAACTATCAAAAATATATTTCAAAATAATTTACTTATTTTGGTCAATTTTTATGCAGTTTCTGAAGAAAGATAACAACAATGATTGTGCATATTGTGAATGTAAATTTATGAAAGATATCATAAACCATCATAGGATTAACATCCATGAATAGGTAATTTCTGAAGGTAATTACAATTTTATTAAAAATATTTCTTAATTATTTGTTTGTATATATTTTTTCAGTACTACAAATATTTATTAAAATCTATGTACCCAAAAGAAGAATTAAATTTGCTCAGAGATGAGTGGGAAGCGTACAAGGTGTCAGAATGTTTTTCGATACCAAATTTAGGTGATTACCAACAATGTTTGTGATATGGTATGAGTTATGACCTTAGAAATATATTTGGGGTGAGAAGAATTAGTATCAGAATGATTATATAGTATTTTTGAACTATTTATCAAGGAGAAGTATAATGGAGGAAATAATTTTTTTTAGAAATGAATGGGAATAATATATGGTGTAAGAATGTATACATACATTATGAAGAGGTGAATTCCTACTACTTATTTAATTAATTTTCTCATCATTTTATCTACATTTTTAGATATTTTACTTATCATTTTTATCTAATACTTATTTTTTTTAAATTTACACATTAGTTCAAAATGCACATCACATGATCAAAATCAAGAAAATGAGATCATATTATTTTCAAACTTTAGGAAAATGATCCATAATTTATTTTTCACATATAGAAATTGACCGCACATCAATCTGACACTTGATGTGGTTAGTATGACTTGAAGTATGTGTTTTTAATACAAAAGCGTTATTTTAGTTTAAAACATACATCAAATAGTCAAAATTGATAAATAAGATCAGATTCCTTTAAAAATTTAGGAAAACAATTCACAATTCATTTCTAATGTGTAGGAATTGACCACACATCAATCCTATACCTAATGTGGTCGGTATGACTCAAAGTACATGTTTTCAATAGGAAGGTTCCATTTTAGTTTAAAACATACATCAAATAGCCAAAAATGAGAAAACAAGATCAGATTGTTTTCAAAATTTAGTATAATGATCTATAATTAATTTTTCATGTGTAAGAATTTACCACACATCAATATAAGGCTTGATGTGGTCTATATGACCTAAAGTATGCGTTTTCGATAGAAATGTTCCATTTTAGTTTAAAATGCATGACAGATATCCAAAAAAAAAAGAAAACATGCTAGAATTATTTCCAAACATTTGGAAAATGATTTATAATTCAGTTTCACATGTAGGAATTGGACACACATAAATCTGACACATGGTGTGACTGGTATTACTCAAATTTTTTAGTATGAGTTTAAATTTATATTTTAGAAGACAAGTGAAATACTAAAAAATAAGAAAACAAATTCAAATTACTTTGATAATTTATAGAAATATTCCCTTAGTTATTTGTGATATATAGGAATGATCCACACCTCAATCCAATACATGGTGTGCCCAGTATGACTAAAAGTAGATGTTATCAGTTTAAAATTTACATTTTAGTTCAAAACACATGTCACTCACTAAAAAATGAGAAAACATGATCAAATTGTTGTAATATTCCCCTAAATTATTGCAATTTAATTCCTTCAACATGTATTATATGATGTATTCATATTTTCTTAATGTTTTTCTATTTTCATAGGATGTGTAATCCTTTCATGATACTATTGAATTTAGCTATTTATACTTTGTTTACTGGAAATATATGTTGTTTCCTTACCTATATAGAAGTTTGATTTTGGACTATTGATTAAAGGAGATTCAACAAATGTGTTTTGATATAGTTGTGCTTTTTTTGGATTGGATTTTATCCATGTTGCTTCTTCTATGCCAATATCACCGTGCCACCTATGCTGCTTATTGAACATACTTCTGTTAGACAAGCTGTCATCTTTATCTTGGCAATCCATGCGACTTTGATCATGTGTTTTTGTCTACGTAATTTGAGGTTTCATAGCATTCCATCATTACCTTCATTTTCACCATGATTCGAGGGATATTCATTCTATCTATCTGAGGATTTTGTTCCATCTGGTTTAGCTGAAGAGCTCTTAGTGAGTTTCTCCCTCACAGTGCAGAGGATCACAAAGGAAGAAGAAGAGGAACTGAGGCATTCTAGCCACCCAAACTCCCCTCTATCAAATTAATTCCACCTCCTGGAACTGGAGTACCTCTATGGTAGAGAATTAGTAGAGATCAACTCAATCTTGGATTTAGGACGACTACACATCATAAAGGTTCCAAATATTGACTTACTTTCATTATAATTGGGTTTTGGTTTTGAATCTTGGCTCTGTAGCAATTCATTTCTTTCTATGATGTATAGATCTGTATCCTTTTCGAGTGTGTGTGTGAGTCCATCTAGGAGTGTATGATTTTGAATTTATGTGAAAATTTTGATCATTTCCACCTAGTTCAACAAGTCCAACCTCCTTAGATAGTTTCTCTGGTTTTGATTCTTGATTCTTCAAGTTTGTATTTATTTTCTATTCCTTTTGATTAGTAATAAAAATTATGACCTGGTTGGTGTTCTCTCTGTGCATGTAGGATCATACTGATATGAATCATGTAATATCTGGTTTGTTTCTTTTATATTCTTTCTACTTTTTTTATTCCAGTAGCATGATTGAATTATAAATCTATCTTGTTTTATTATCACCAACATTCTAATTGTATTATACTGAATCTGTAACCCGATATTACACGATAGTGGGTCCTAGAAGTTTTAGGGTTAAATAGATTGACCCCAACAAGTGGTATCAGATCCAACTATAACATAGATAATGGGTTTTACTAAATTCGATATTGATAAATTTTATTTTGAAAATGATTTCAATCTATGTATAATTAAAATGAACACCCTACCGGACCAAGAAGATTTAATTGATTACCTTGCTGAATTTAAAAAGAAAGTCACTACTCCTTCCCCGGATAGGCATACTACCATCACTTATGTTCATGTCCTTGAAGAAACTCTTAGGAAAGATCATACCTTAATTATTTTATCTTTAAGAGATAATGTTCTTAGAGAGGTTTCATATGAGTCTTCTACCACCAGTATATGGTCTAGACTTGAATTTATTTACATGATTAATTATCTTGTTGGTAGATTATAAAAAAAGATTATATACTTTCAATATGTGTTTTGGAACTACATTCAGGATACACATTGATGAATTTAATAAAATATTGTTAGATCTAGCCAACATAGATAATAAATTGGATGATCAAGATCCATCCATAATACTATTAACTTCATTAGATTGTTCCTTTAATTCTCTTAAAGATTCCATGATGTATGGTAAAGACACCCTTACCCTCGAAGAAGTTAAATCCACTTTACTATCCAAATAAATTCAAAGGAAGGTTAGTGTTAAGGTTGAGGTAGATGGTTTTAATATTAGTGAAAGAAGTGAATCTAGGGGTAGAAGTGAGTTCGGGGGCATGAGGAAAGATTGAGGCCAGTCTAATAAGAAAAGGTATAAGTATAAGAACAAAGTAATGAAGTGTTTTCAATGAAAAAACCTAACCACATTAATAGGAATTTCCCTAATAAGAAAGGTGACTCTAGGGAAAATAGTAATGACCATTCCTTGTTAGTTAAGAAGGAATTTTACACTACTAATGTGTTAAATGTTTCTGACATTTCCATCTATGATGAATGGATACTCGATTCAAGATGTTTATTTCACATGTGTCCTAGGAGGGAGTTATTTACTGAGTCGAGGGAAATTAAATCTAGTGAGGTATTTATATGGAATAACAGGAGCTTTCATATTATGGTAATAGGCTCAGTTTCATTAGAGATTCATTATAAGACTATTAAAACTCTTGAGGAGGTTAGGTGGGTACCTGAATTGAAAAGAAACCTCATTTCCCTAGGAGTCCTAGACAAAAAGGAATGCACCTTTATATCAAACTCTAAGAGTCTTAGGATTTCCTAAGGATACCACAAAATTATGGAAGGAAGCCTTTGTAATGGAATTTATGTGTTATATGATAAAGTTTATAGAAGTCGGTTAAACACCTAATGTGATTTAGAACATGATATAACCACCCTTTGGCATAGAAAGTTAGGTCACATTAGTGACAAAGACCTTAATGAACTTAAAAAATAAGGGATTTTGAGTAATTTCACTCATAACAGTCTTCCTTTATATGAAGATTGTGTATATGGAAAATCCAAAAGAGTTAGTTTTAGTAGTTAAATGTATAAGGCTAAATAATCCCTCAAGTGTATCCATTATGATCTGTGGGTTCTTTCCAGGGCCACCTACCATGGTGGAGTCCTGTACTTCATATACTTTATTAATGAATACTCTAGGAAAGTCTAGATTTATATACTCAAACATAAGTCTGATACTTTCTAGACCTTTAGGAAATGGAAAGCTAGGGTATAAAGTGAATATAGTAAGAAACTCAAAAGCCTTAAGGGATAATAATGGTTTAGAATATCTATCTACTGGATTCATAGAATTATATGAATATGAGGGAATCAAAAAGATATCAAACTATTGTGGAAACAATACAATAGAATGAATTATAAGAGAGGATGTATAGGGCTATTCTTAATAGGGTTAGGTGTATACTATCCCACTCCAAACTCCCTAGGCCCTTCTAGGATGAGGCTTCATCCACAACAATCTATTTAATTAATCATTTTCCATATTCTGTTAATTATTTTATACACATGAAGTGCTCTAGAAAGGATCACCCCTGAGCCTTTCACACCTTAGTATTTTTAAATCCATAGCTTATGCTCATACCTATACAAATAAACTATATTCTAGGGCTATAAAGTTTATATTCATGGGTTATCCATAGGGTGTTAATGGGTATTGTTTTTTGATAGATAAACCAGTTTATCAAAAGTGTATAGTTATTTGGGATGTTTTGTTTCATGAGTCTAGTCTCTCTAATGATAAGGAAACTGAATTTGTGGAGAAATTTTATGAAAATGGACAATTCTCCCAAGTCTTAGCACCTATTGGTGTTAAAGTTCCTTTAGAATATAGAGACCAGTACCAATCCAAATTTGATACTAGTTCCACTCCTCCCATTACCCAGACTCAAGGTGAATCCAATTTTGATTCATATTATGAACCTAAAACAGATATAGAAGAGTTATTAGGCCCCCATCCTTATTTAATCAGGCCGATATTTCTACCTATGCATTTAATGTTGCTTAGTATTTATTTAATGACGAACTTAAAACTTACAAAAAAGCCATTAATTCCAAAGAATCCATTAAGTGGATAAGTTCTATGTAATGAGAGATGAATTAAATACTTAATAAAACCACTTGGGTTGTTGTTTCCAAACCTAATAACTAGAATATTATAGGTTCTAAATGGATATACAAGAATAAAGAAAACAATATTTGAGAAACTAAAATCAAATTCAAAGCCTGAATGGTTTCTAAAGGCTTTTTTCAATGTGAAGGCATTGATTATAGTGAAATATTCTCCCCATTTGTTAAAAATTCATCTATATGAATTATTTTTTCTTTTGATGCCAAGTTTGATTTTTCATATTTAACAATTTGATATAAAAACTACTTTTTTAATTGGTACCATTGATGAAACAATTTATATGACTCCTCCTGAAGGATTTTCAAATATATTTAAACCCTGTCAATTTTTAATTATTAATAAGTCTTTATATAGGATTAAACAATCTTCTAGGAAATTTTATATAAGGTTTTATTTTTTTATGATTGAAAATAATTTTTCCAGAAGTAAGTTTGATGCATGTGTATACTATAAAACTATTAAACATGAATATATTTATCTGTTATTTTATGTTGATGACATGATTTTAATCTGTAAAAACATGAGGATTATAAATTCTATCAAGAACAAATCAAAATCTATCTTTGAAATGAAAGAATTAGGAAATGCTAATCAGATCTTGGTTTTGGACATAATTATAGAAATGAAGGATCCAAACTTGTACTTATCTTAGTTTTATTATGTTAAAAAGGTATTAAAAAGGTACCTATTTGAGAACATTAAACCTGTTAGTATTCATTTAATAAAACATTTTAAATTTTCATTGGATCAATCCTTTATAAATGATGATGAGGATTATTTTATTAATAAGATTCCATATGCTAATGTGGTAGGAAGCCTTATGTATGATATAATATGTCCTAGACTAGACATAACATTTGATGTTTGTACTTTGAGTAGGTTTATGGGAAAACCTAGTAAGACTCACTATCATTCCTTATAGTGTCTTCTCAGTTATATCTTTATGTCTAATAAACTGTCTATTATATATGGATTAAATAATAGTTTTAATGATGACATTTTTGGTTGTTGAATCTGATTATGCTACAAATTTTGACACTCAAAAATCAATCAATGGTTTTTGTTTCTTGCATATAGAGGAACATTCTCCTGGAAATGAAATATAAAATTAGTGGTTGCACTCTCCACTACTGAGGCAGAGTATATATCCTTGACATAAGACATTAAAGAGGCTATATGGTTGAAAAGTTTTCTTTCTAAGTTGTCTTTATCTGTTGATAGCATAATAGCCCACTGTGATAACCAGTCAACAATGCATCTATCTAAGAACTATGTATTCCATGGTAGATCAAATCACATTGTCATCAGATTTCATTTTTTTAGGAATGTTATAGAATATGGGGAAGTGAGTGTCACTAAGATACCCATGGAGTACAATCCAGTCGATAGTTTGACTAAGGTTGTACCATTGTCTAAATTTTTGCACTGTTTTAAATTAATGAATTTAGTACTATTTCTATAACTTAGGTTGTGAGAACACTATTATTGAATTATTTTAATTTAAAGGTGGATATTTTTTTTGTTTTATGCCCCTAATTTGTTGCAATTTAATTCCTTCAACATGTCTTATATGATGTATTTATATTTTTAAGGGTTTTCTATTTGTATGGGACATGTAATCCTTGCATGGAACTGTTCACTTTAGCCAATTATACTTTTTTTACTGAAAATATATGTTGTTTCCTTACCTATATAGTAGTTTCATTTTGGACCATTTATTAAAGGAGATCCAACAGTTATGGTTGGATCCAGTTGTGGTTGTTTTGGCTTGGCTTCGATCTATGTTGCCTATTCTATTCCAATACCATGGAACCACCTATGCTACCCATTGAACCACCTTTTTTAGGTGATCCATCAACTTTATCTTAACCATACATGTGGATTTAATCTCATAATTCTATCAACACTATTTTACATTTCCTAGAATGCAATCATTGCCTCTATTTGTGGCTTGATTTGGGGGTGATTCATTCTGTCTGGCTGAGGATTTTGTTTTTTATGGTTTGGATGAAGAGATATCAATGAGCTTCCATATTGTAGAATATATTATCTCAAATTAATAAGAAGAGGAAATGAGGCATTCCATCCACCTACACTCCCCTTTATCAAACTCATGCCACCTCCTGGAACCAGATTACCTCTCCAGTGGAGAATCAATGGAGATTGACTCGATATTGTGTTCAATATGACTACGCATCAGAGAGGTTCTAGATCATTAAATATTTTCATCGTAACCGGGTTTTGGTTTTGAATCTTGTCTCTGTAGAGATTCATTTATTTCTAGCATGTATAGATCTATATTCTTTTTGGGTGTGTGTATGAGTCCATATAGGAGTGGTCGGTGTTGAATCTATGTGATAGGTTTGGTCACTACCACCTAGATCAACAAGGATGGTCTCCTTGAATTATTCCTCTTGTTTTATTTATTGATTCTTGACATATGCATTTATTTTCTTGCCTTTTGATTAGTAATAAAAAGTCTGACTTGGGTGGTTTTCTCTCCATTCATGTAGGATCATGTTGATTCGAATCATGTTGTATCTAGTGTTGTTTGTTTTTTGTTCTTTCTTATTTTGTGATTCTAGTAGCTCGATTGAATTATAAATATGAATTTTTTTCTTGTCACTAATATTCTAATTATATTATACTAAATCTGTAACTTGTTATTACGTGGAATTGGGTCCTGAATATTTTAGGGTTAAAAAAATTAACCCCAACACAAATTATCTTGATAATTTATGAAAATAATTCATATGTAATTTATGAAGTGTGGGATATAGTCTCACATAAAACTGACACATGATGTGACCAGTATGACTCAAAGTGATTATTTTCAGTTTAAAATGACATTTTAGTAAAAAAGACAAGTGACATACTCACAACTAAGAAAAAAACATTCATATTATTTTGATACTTTTGGACAACAATCCATAAGTCATTTTTGATGTGTAGGAATCAACCATACCTCAATCTAATACACCTAGTATGACTCAAATTGCACAGTTTCAGTTTAAAATTGATATTTTATTACTATATTGGTTTATATTTATATTTAATTAATATATTTATAGAATCACTAACATAAAAATTGTTTTCTTATACAGGTGGATTATTTTGCTCAAGTTTGGGTGGTTTGTTTAAAGGTACTCATGGTCATGAGATATTGGTCTTCAAGGATGTAACTGAGATAATGAAAATAAGGAAATGGGTCAAGAATGTATATATACATCATGAAAAGGTGAATTCCTACTACGTATTTAGTAATTTTTTTTATCATTTTATCTACTATTTTAAGTTATTTTCATCATAATTTTTATATTATACTTATTTTTTTTTCAAATATCATTTGGGAAGTAATATTTTTATTTCAACTATCTACAACAAGTTAGAAAAGAGAGAAAATGTTCCTTTTGGATGGAAGAGGAAACCCCATGTTTCCTGAACTGTGAAGTGTTTCAGGCAGCATGGGGTTTCCTATCCCATAAAAATAGAACATGTTCTATCTTTTATGGATTATTATAGATAGATGAAATAAAAACACACATAATATACCCAATCATCCGTACATCAATCAAATACACAATGTACTCAGTATGACTCAAATTATATGTTTTTAATTTATAATTTATATTTTTGTTCAAAACACACATCACATATGCAAAACTAATCAAACACATTAAGATTGTTTTGATACATTAAAAAAATGATCCATAAGTCATTTGTGACATGTAGGAATTATCCACACCTCAATCTGACACATGGTGTGGCTGATATGACTCAAAGTGTGTCTTTTTATTTAAAATTGACATTAATTTTAGTAAAAAACATAATTGACATACTCAAAACTAATAAAACACATTTTTATTATTTTAATACTTTAGGAAAATAATCCATAAGTCATTTATGATGTGTAGGAATCATCCTCACCTCAATCCGATACACGATGTGCCCAATTTAAAATTTACATTTTAGTTCAAAACAAGCATCACTCACTAAAAACTAAGAAAATATTCTTGGATTATCTTGATAATTTAGTAAAATGATTCATCAATAATTTATGATGTGTACGAATCAGTCTTACATCAAACCGATACATGATGTGACCGATATGACTCAAAGTATGTGTTTCTAGTTTTAAATACCATTTTAGTAAAAAACACAAGTTACATAATCAAAACTGAGAAAACACATTCAGTTTTTTTGATAATTTATAAAAATGACACATAAGTCATTTATAATGTGTAGGAATTATCCTCACCATAATCCAACACATGGTGTGACCTGTATGACTACAAGTGAGTCTTTTTAATTTAAAATTGACATTAATTTAAGATTTACATTAATTTTAGTAAAAAAGACAAGCGACATACTCAAAACTGATAAAATACAATTGGATTGTTTTGATACTTTAGAGAAATTATCCATAATTAATTTTAATGTTTATTAATTATCCCCACATCAATATGATACATGGTGTGCCTAGTATGACTAAAAGTGTCTGTTATCAGTTTAAAATTGACATTTTAGTTCAAAACATGTTTCACTCACTGTAAATTGTGAAAACTTGCTTTGATTACCTTAATACTTTATAAAAATTATTAATAAGTATTTTTTGACATGTAGAAATTAGTATCATATCAAACCGATACACAATATTATTGATATGACTCAAAGTTCATGTTTTTAGTTTAAAATGGAATTTTAGTAAAAAACACAAGTTACATACTCAAAACTGAGAAAAAAAAGTAGATTGTTTTTATACTTTAGTTAAATTATCCATGATTCATTTTTGATGTGTATTATTCATCGACACCTAAATCTGATGCATGGTGTGATTGGTATGATTCAAAGTGTGTCTTTTTATTTAAAATTGATATTTTAGTGAAAAAGAAAAGTGACATACTCAAAAATAAGAAAAAGAATTTGGATTGTTTTGATACTTTAGAACAATGATCCATAAGTAATTAGTGATTTTTAGGAATCATTCTTACCTCAATCCAATATACAGTGTGCCTAATATGACTCAAAGTATATGTTTTTAGTTTGAAACTAACTCTTTATGTTTAATTTATTTCTTTATAGTATTAGTAACATAAGATTTGTTTTATTATATAGGTACATTATTTTTCTCGAGATGAGGTGGTTTTTTTGAAAACTAATAGCATGACCAAGGGTTGGGGGGCCAAAGACAAAGGAACATTGATGTTTTTGAAATGTTTGTGGTAATTTGTACTTATGTAATTGTATAAACCAATGTTAGAAATGTCTATAATATAGTGTTTTTTCTTTTATTTATGTTTTAAATTTCATTTCAATTAAATTATATATTTTATCATATATTTTATGTATATTTTTATCCTCTTTTATTTATTCTAATTAGGTTTGATTTTACAGGCTTACTGCATAGCTACTATAGGGATGTAACTGTGTAGTAGTTAGAATAGCCTATATCAGTGATACATGAAGTAATGATAAAGGGAAAAATTATTAATAATTCATCTAATTATGAAAAATATCACCTTTATATATTCTTAATATAGTTTTGATAATGGTAACCTTTATCATTTCTTCCAAAAAGTGCTGATAAAAGAGTCTTTTATCAGTGCTTTTTAGAAGCGCTGACAAAGAGTACCATTATTAGTGATTTTTCTAGTGATGGTAAAGGCCAAGGAATTTTAATATTTCTTATATAGTTAATGATTTTAATTGATAAAAAAGATCATTTTTATAACTTTAAAATGCTTTCTTTGTATTAGTGTTAATCATAAACAACCCCAATAAACAATGATATTCTAACATAAAACCTTTTACCACTTTGGTATCTTTTGAATCATAAGCCATATGAAAGAGAGAACCTTATATTGATATGTAAATATCCATAATATTCATAATAATAATAATAAAATACATTCATGGTTAGTATATACACTATATATAAGAAATAATTGGTGAATATGGAATGAGTCTCATAGAGATAAAATTGAGATGAAAATCCATTACATGCTTTGGTAACTTTTGAATCATAAACCCCATGAAAAAATGAATTTAAATTAAGATTTAAATATAATTAGAATAAATAAATTTATGATATATCATGTCAAATGGGATGTATATAAACCTCATAAAATAATATAGGTACATAACATAACATATGTCACAAAGAAGACAATTTGAGACAAAAACCCCTTACCTTAAGTCTTGAATTCCTTCATACTTGTTAAAAACTCATATTATATAAATATAGGTTTATTATGAATATATTAAGAAACCATACTAATATATATCATAACATATATTATTTACTTATTACCTTTTATTTCTCAATTATTAACAATTCTTTTTAAAATCGTGCTTCAGGTAATAACTGTTTTTTTTCAAGTATGTTTCGGTTTGGTAATTTTTGTTCCTTTTACTTTTATCATGGTTCCATAATCTAAAAAATGATAAGAATGATATAAATATATTATGTATACGTTATATATGTATTTATATTTATCCATAAAAGTTAAATATAGGAAAATGAATTACATTGTTCATTGAGACAATAGGTCATACGTACGCATGAACACTGTTTCCATTTTCCTAACAGATGGAATGAAAAGAATATAAATAATATATCACCTTTACAGAGTAATTATGATTTCATATATATCACATATAATCATTAAATTTATCCTTATTAGTTTCCATGTAAAGCATAAGTGAAAAATGAATCAAATCACTTCGTGAGACGGTAGTCCACCGTACACACGAGCGACATTATTGTATTCACAAAGAATGGAAAGTAAGAAGATATATATGATATTATAAATAAATAAGTATAATTATTTTATAAATATAATATATATATGTTAAATCCATCATTATACCTATCTGTGAGAGGTGGTGATGCAAAATTAATTACAACGATTTGTAAGGCGATAGTCTTCCGTACACACGATCGACAGTTTCATTTACCATTTGATGGAAGAGGAGATGAATATAGGTTATTAAATAAAAATAATAAAATATAAGTATATAGTAGATATTTTTGTTATTATATTGAAATTATTAGGACATAAATGACAGTGGTAAGAGAAGAAGTAAAAATAAAGAGCTTAGTGAAGACAATTACCTTCGCTTAGAAAAATCTCTTTTGGATATCTTATCAGGGACCCTAGGATTGGTCTTTAGGGATAACCAGAAGCTCTAAAATTTGTATAATGAAGTTTATAATATTTTTTTATAGGGTTTTGTTGAGAAAAAGGTCTTAATATGTGTGAAAAAGTTTGGGGATAAAGTAAACTTTTATAATCGAGGAGTGACATTTTTGTAAATATCCAAACTATTCAATAATGGGAAATCACTCTCACTCCAAGTGCCTAAAAAATTGATAAATAAATTAATGGAGGGAATATATGTTTAATAAAAACTGCTAAAAAGAACACATGTTTTTAAACATGTTATTCCTTATCGTTTAAGTTTACTTACTTTTACCATTTTAGTTTTCACCACGGTAACTAATTTTTTATTTAGTTACCTAGGTGATTCATCCCTTAATAATAAAAATAAAATAATAATTATTAGATAATATAGAACCAATGATTAAAATTATTAATTCCAATTTATCAAATAATAATACTTTGTTTAAGGAAAATTAATTTTAACATAGGCACATGTAATGCACAAAACCCCATTTTAATCTTAATTGCGATAATTAATTTTCATTATCTTTATTATTCATTTTGACCAAAAATTAAGTTGAAAATATTATATAATATTAATTATTCTAATTCAAAATATTGAATCAATTTTTTAAATATAATTCATAGAAATGATATAATTTAATTTAAAATAAAACCCATAGACATGAAGAAGAAGCAGTTTTCTAAAGAGAAAATCTTCATAAGTATAGAAAGTTTTAATATAAAAAATCAACATAAAATTGATTTAAATGAACTAAATTGGATTATTTCTATTATAATTGATCAAATTTTAATTTTGAAACATTTTTAAAATATAATTTAACTTTATAAATACTTTAAATTGAAATAAAGTTTTCAATAAAAATTAGTATTTTTTACTATTCATCAAAAAATTAACCTTTTTAGAAAATTATAATAAATTCACTCTAAGATAATTCTGAAATTTTAATTTCAAAAATTCAAATTATTTTTTCAAATATATTTTCCAAAATTGGGAAAAATTTGTTTTAAAGTAAGTGCACAGAATGCGACGAAACCACTTTTTTGAAAAAATACATTTTTTAATCATTAAAATGGATTTATTATTATCCTATGCTTTAAAAAAATATAATAAGAATAATAATTTTTTTTATTATATATATAAAATTTAAATATAATTAAAATAATTCAAAAATAGTGGCTCATTTAATTCATTTATATAAAAATACTTTGTGTGCATAACAATAGTTTTTCAGAGAAACATTTATTTTACTTTCAAATGTTTTTTATTTTCATTTATAATAAATTGGAAAGAATAAATTTATTTTATTAATATTTAAACCATATAATTTTCATAATTCATGTAGTCTTTTTCATATCTACCAATTTAATAGTTATATTATAATGATCAAGTTTAGATAATAATATTAATAATATATTACAGTTAATTAAAACTTGGTGTTGCATGTAACACAAGCTATCAAATAAATTACATTTATTTGACAAAAAATCATAAAATATAAGGGTGTTATATTCTACCCGTTAAATAAATTGGATCCTTTCAATTTTAACTTGTGCTCAGTGATGAAGGGTTTGACACATGAAAGTTATTTTGTGGAAACCCACATTGTAAAAAGGGTTAATAAAACTTTCTCATGATAAGAGGGAAAATGGAAGTAAAAAGGTCATCTATAATAACACATTACTAGGATTCCAAATAGGAAAACATTAGTGGGAAGTGAATATATGGACATGGAAGAAAATTAATGCCCATAGATAATTGATCATAAGAAAGTGAATGATCTTGGTATAATTAACAACCACAAAATCATAAATCAAAGAGGTGGAAAAAATACCATCAATTCATCAGAAATGAAGTTAATATGAATTTTTTTACCTCAAGATCCTTTTCCTAAAGTTGAGGAATTTTCATGAGTATAATATAATTATTATATTTCATAAGCACAATCTTATCCTTTTCTTATGATTCAATAAATTTCCACTTTATCTCTTAATCCAAGAAATGAAGATGTTTTTTTATTCTTGAAGAACTAAAATTAACATATAATGAATCATACAATCCATAAGATAATGATAATTCATTCCTTATATCTCTAGTTATCATCAAAACCAAAACGGTTAGCATAAGTTATCCAATATGGATAAATCTTCATATGATTAAATAATAAATTAATCTCTATAACCTCATCAAAATTTCAAATTAAACCATTCCATAAATGAAAAAACTTAATTAAAAAATTAAAAAATTTATAAATAAGGTCACTAAATTTCTAAAATCAACTTAACATTAATCCCCAAAATTTCATAAAGTAGTTCTTAATTGTCACATACCAAATATGTGAATAACTTGGTCATATATTCTCTTGAAACATGGTAATAACCATAATTACCATAAAATCTCAATGAAGACATACATGATTTCTCATTCCTTAATTAAAACCATAAATTATTGAATATATTCCTTAAATTCAAAAATGTTATAAACTCCATAAATGATAAAATAAACCACTTTTTCATCAAAATCATTAATTATTTCCAAGGTCATAAATACTATCCAAGTTAATTTATCCATATCAATATTCTATTTATCCAAATGAAACACCATTATCTAAAAATCAGGAATATATTAAGGGTTATATTTCCCTTAATCATGTGTTTTCTATAAAATATCACCTTTATATTAGATCAATTTTCTTATCCATCAGTATTTTTTAACATATTCTTTAAAATCCTTAATGAAAAATTTATATATAATAATTATTCTATATATTTCATGATTAATATAACATAATTATTTAATTAAAATACATAAAAAATTAAATCACCCCACTTAATTGTTAAACCATTAAGTAGGCTTCATCAAATTATCCCTTAATACCTCCTTTATATCATATGTCATTTGTAATCTCTTTATCATAAAAAATAAAACCCTTAATCATGAAACCTTACTGATATTTTTCTTAATCTTTCCCCCAAGTAAATTTATTTTTATAATGCCCATTCTTTATACTTTAAAAACATTAAACCGTTGATGATGCCTTAGATAAACCATTATTATCATCTATTGTATTAATGAAACTTTTCATTTTTCCTTGACAATAACTCAATATGTGTCATTATTCTCCACACATAAAACCTCTTATCATTCCTTTGAGACATTCCTTGAGGTGCTTCTTCCCACATTATCAACATATAAGAAGTTGAATCTTTTTTCCTCCATGGTCTCCACTACCTAATCTCTCAGAAAACTCTATCTTTATCTTCTTTGGTGAGTTATATAGTTGTTAAAGTGCATGTTTTTAATTATATATCATGATAAATGATTAAGAATAATCACAATATCCTTTCCTTTAGTCATCTTCCCATTTGGTTTCTCATTAACACACTGTCTATCATATTAAACTTTATCCCAGTTCCTTTTGGTTCCCACCATTGGATAAAACCAAAACACATAGTGTGAGAAATAATATTCATATTAAGAAAACAAAAAATCATGAAAATTAATTTATAATATGTCTAAATCATGAAAAATTATTTTAAATCTAATAATCCTTAGGTTTAAACAGGCCATCCATGATTATCATCTATTAAAATAAATTATGACAGTTCATAAAGAGTTTGTGAATTTTCAATTCATATTCCCCCAGGAGTGTCAAAACACGTGTGCATGAAGGATCATTTTCTTTCACTTGGTGACAATTGAGTCCATCTCAATGCGCACGTTTTGGAGTTATTAACCCTAGATACAACTGTTCTAGAGCCACATACACTTATATATCCATACATGGATATAATTTCTTGAAAACCACTTTCTCCATACTTTACCAAAACTCCATGATATTTTCCTATAATTTTAATTATCATTATAATCATACTTAGACATATCCTTAGGGATCTTACTATAGTTTTCTCATCATAGATTCTAATGGTTAACTAATAATTTTATCTGATACCGACTATAACAACACTAGATTTATATACATATATATCAAATCTTTTTAGATGAATATTTTATATATTTAAAAAATACATTACTAAGGATTATATAGGTTTAATTTATTTAGATACTAGATACAAAATCCTTTTATTTCATAAAATATGTTCAATGTCTCCCATAAAGATCTCCCCATTTAGTAATATTCATATATATACCCTAGATAAACCTTTATTTATTACTTAGGGAAATTAAATATAATAAATGATGAGATCATATGTCTAGTAAGGGTAAAAGATAATCGTAAGTGTATGAGATTATTAATATAACTTACAAAGTTCATACCCAATATACCATTGATCATAAACATGATCCATAACATAAAACTTTATATTTTCAAAAGACATGAACCATAAGAGTGATAAATCATTATAAATAAACCATTATCCATAATTTAATCCCATATAAGTGTGGTTCCATCATAAATATAGAAACCATTTCATAAGTCAAGGTTAAATACTAAGACCATAAAATCATAATAGATTAGGCATCAAAATCTATTTCCTATTTCATAAAAGACTAGAAATCATCACCTATTTCCCATTTTATAATGGATCATGCATCATAACCTATTTATCATAGTGGGTCAAGAACATCATCTTGTTTCCCATAGTGGATCAAACATATCATCCTGTTTCCCATAACAGATCAAGCACAACGGCCATTATCTCATGAGATATAAAAATTTACCTAATGAACTGAAGGGATATATAGGTCCCAACCATCAAATAATCTTGTGTTAAAAAAGATCATAAAACATTCATCATATCATAACCCATGAAAAGGAAATGAGTTTCATAAACATTTCATCATATCATAATCCAAGTAAAAGAAACGAGTTTCATAAACATTTCATTAATTCATCATATCATAACCCATGTAAAAGGAAAGGGTTTCATAAAAATATTTTCATCAGAATCATAAACATAAACCATAAAAATAAATAAATATTATGGTACCATTGGATTATATTCTTAGAAAAACATAAGCAACACCAAAGGTTGTTGTCATTAATTAACAAAACTTCTATAAAAGATCACTAAAACATTCTTGAGTAAAATATCCTTTTAATTAGAAATAACTTCTTTAAAATCTAAAAATTTCCAAAATATTAAGGAAAAAATTTTCTTTGAAAATAAGCTTGAAAAATTATAAATGAATATTTAAATAATTTAGTTTTTATGACAGTAGAATATTCTATTTATGTCGTACATGTTAAAACAAATATTCCTTTCAATTTTTTATAAGAAAAGTTAAAAAGTACCTTGCTTGGAAAATTACATGATAATTACTTTTAATTTTTTTTTTAAAAATATAATAATGGTTAAATATGACTTTAGAAAACAATAGTAAAACATTCTTGAAAATATTTTTATAAAACATGGATTTGGAAGAAAAAGGATTTTTGATCGAAGAGAAAAATAAAGTCTATTTTCTTTAAAAATATTCTTTTGAAAACTTGAGTACATAAAGAGAAGAAAATGAGAGGAATAAATTTAATTTTTATAAATAAATATAGGATAATAATTTTCATGAGTTTATTGAGAGATATATCCGAATATTTTATCATCGGAAACTTAATCATAAACAACCTTGATAAACAACCAGATTATAACATAAAACCTTTTACCAATTTGGTATCTTTTGAATTGTGAGCCCCATGAAAGACAAAACATTATATATATATGTAAATACACATAAAATTCATAATAATAATCATAAATTATATTCATGGTCATTAAATACACCACATATAAGAAACATATGGCATGTGTCTCACAGAAATAAAAGTGGGACAAAAACCCCTTACATGCTTTGGTAACTTTTGAATCATAAGTCCCATGAAAGAGTAAATTTAAATAAAAATTTAAATATAATTAGAATAAAAAAATTCATGATATAAAATGTCAAATTTATTTTATATAAACCTCATAAAATAATATATGTGCATAATATAACATATATCCCAAAGAAATAAATTTGAGACAAAAATCCATTACTTTAAGTCTTGACTTACTTAATACTGGTTCAAACCTCTTATAAAATAAATATATATTTATTATATATATATTAAATAATAATAATAATATATATAATACCATATATAATTTACTTATGACATTTTATTATCCATTTATTAACAATTCTTTGTTAAAATCACGCTTCGGGTAATAACTACTTCATTTTTCATATATGTTTTTTTTGTATTTTCAATAATTTAAAATTTATCATGATAAAATAATATTAAAAATGTTAATAATGATATAAATATCATATATATACATTAAATATTTATTTATATTAATCCATAAAAGTTAAATATAGAAAAATGAATTAAACTGTTTATGGAGATGGTATGCCATACGTATGCACGAACACAGTTTTCATTTTCTCAATATATAAAATAAGGAAGGAAAATAGTATATCAGATTTATAAATTTATTATTATTTCATATATATCACATATATTAATTAAATTTATCCTTACTATTGTCTATGTAAAGTGTAAGTGAAAAACAAATCACATCACTTCGAGAGGCGGTAGTCCGCCGTACACACAAACGACATTATCGTATTCACACAAAATATAAAGTAAGAAGGTATATGTGATATTATAATTATAGAAGTATAATTATTTCATAAATATAATTTAAATATGTTAAATCCATCATTATATCCAAATGTGATATTTGGTGATGGAAAATTAATTACATCGGCTTGTGAGGCGATAGTTCGCCATACACACGATATACAATTTTTTTCCATTTGATGAAAGAGGAGACAAATATAGGTTATTACATAAATAAAATAAAATATAATTATATGTTATATACTTGTGTTATTATATTGGAATTATTAGAACATTAATGAAGGTGTTAAGATAAGAAGTAAAAATAAAGAGCTTAGTGAAGACAATTACCTTTTCCTAGAAAAACCCCCTTTGAATCTTTTATTAAGGACCCCATGATTGGTATTTTGGAATTAATAAAAGATCTATAACATAAATAATGATGATCAAGAGAAATTTTTGTAGGTTTTTTATTGATAAAAATGGATAAATATGTGTGAATAAGTGAGGGGAGAAAGTGACATTTTATAATTGAGGAGGAGTGGAATTTTTGTAAATACCCAAAACTATTAAATATTGGGAAGTCACTCTCACCTGAAGTGGCTCAAAAATTGATAAATAAAGTATTCTAAGGAATATATGTTTGATAAAAACATAAAATAAAAACACACATGTTTTAAACATGTTATTCCTTATCCTTTAAGTCTACTTTTACCATTTTAGTTTTCACTACGGTAACTAGTTTTTTATTTATTTACCTAAGTGATTTATCCCTTAATAATAATAAAAAATGAAAATTATTATATAATATGTACCCAATGATTCAAAATATTAAGTAAAATTTATCAAATAAGTATCCTATGTGTGAGGAAAATTAATTTTAACACAGACACATGTAATACGTAAAACCTCATTTTAATCTTAATCACACTAATTAATTTTTATTGTATTTATTATTCATTAAGAAAAAAACATAATTTAAATATATTATATAATATTAATTATTCTTATTAAAAATATATAATCCATTTTTCCAAATTAAAATCATAGGAATTTCATAATTAAATTTAAAATAAAACATGGAGACACGATGAAGAAGTAGTTTTACAAAGAGAAAATCTTCATAAGTATAGAAAGTTTTAATATAAAAAATAAATATAAAATTGATTAAAATGGACTAAATAATATTATTAATAATATAAGTTAACTAATTTTAATTTTAAAACCATTTTAAAAAATAATTTAACTTTTTAAATACTTTAAATGAAAAGACAGTTTCAATAAAAACCATAATTTTTTACTATTCATCAAAAAATTAATATTTTCAAAAAATTTATTAAAAATTCACTCTAAGATAATTTTGAAATTATTATTTGAAAAATAAAATTAATTTTTTTAGATAAATATTCTAAATTTGTAAAAAATTTGTTTTAAAGTAAGTGCACAAAATACGAAACAATAGTTTTTTAGAAAAAAAAATACATTTTTTAATAATCAGAACGAATTTATTCTTATCCCATGCTTAGAAAAATTATTAGATGAATTGTAAATTTTTTTATTGAATATATTATATATAAATTTAATTAAAATAATTCAAAAATAGTGAATAATTTAATTTATTTAGATAAAAAAACTTCATGCACATAAAAATAGTTTTTGTCAGAAAAACATTTCTTTTGCATTCAAATGATTTTTGTTTTTCATTTATAATAAATTGGGAACAAATTAATTTATTTTATTAATTTTTAAACCATATAATTTTCATAATTTACTTATTTTTATTAATACCCACCAATTTAATGGCAAAGTTATAATGGTTAGTTTGAGAAAAGAATATTAATAGTATATTATGGTTCGTTAAAACTCGGTGTTGTGTGTAATGCAAGCAATCAAATAAATTAAATTTATTTTATTTTTTTACATAAAATATTGGGGTGTTAAATTTATGATCCAGGTTTAGATGGGTATGAATTATCTTATGATATTATCATGTTCTTTGATATCTCATTCCCTTATTCTCATCATATGCCCACTAATGATATTCAATTATTAATGTCTATGTTTACCCTTACTAAAAATTTGATCTCACACTTTTTAGGTTTTAATTTTTCTAGGTTACGAAGAATGATGTTTAGTAAGTTATGTCTATATGGGTTTTATGTGTGGATAAATTTATGGGATATGTTTAATACTTATCATGGAATAAAAAGAATTGGTTTTAGTAGGAAAAATTACCATTCAAATGGAAAACATGGGTTTACTTACATAAAGGGTTTTTATTAATTATATATTACTTGAAACACAAAAGATCTTGTATAACAGACTAATATTTTCATATATAGATTTTACATATTTATTCATGAATAAAAATATAATCCACACCATAATTATAAAGGTTTAGAGTCGTTGGATATTAGATATAAAAACTTCTTATTTCAAGTAAGATCTTAAACATCTCTCATAAAGATTTTCATCATTATTACTCCTACTCAAAAATATTTCTTCATAACCTGGGGAAGGAAAATATAATAAAGGGTGATATTATACACCCATTAAGGGTAAACATAATATATACACAAGTATAACATGAACATAGGGGTACAAGAAAATGAGCATAACATTTGAAAACCATACCCTTCATAACAAATACCATAATCATGATTCATGGAATAAAGATTAGAAGTTCATAAGACATGAATCATAAAGTAATAAAAGAACATGATCCATAACATTAGAATAAGACATCAATTTATAAAAAAATAAACATATAAAATAATTTCTATATTAGTCAAGGCTCGTTTCCAAGACCATTATAAAGGATAAAGTCCATTACTAAACCAGGTTCATTCCCCATTACAAACCAATATTATTGCATCGAGTTCACTTCTCAATACAGTCATGTCTATCTCATGAGATATAAATCTTTATCTAATTAATTAGAGGGAGATATAGTTTCCAACTATCATATAATGAAAACCATATATATGTGTTCCACATGAACATAAATCTTTCATAACCCATGTAAAGAAATAGATTTCTTAAACATTTTATCATAACATAACTTATGGAAAAGAAATGGAATTCATAAACATAATTCCATCATAAATATAAAACATTTATAGAAATAATACTAATTATATCATTGGATTGTATCCCAAATAAAATATAAGTAACATAAAATAACATTATCTTAGTTGGAAAATGATTTTGAAAGATCACTTGAATTAATTATTGAGTAAAATATCCATTTCATTTTGAAAACACATTTTTTAATGTTGTTTAATTACAAAGGAAAATATTTTATTTGAAAATAACCTTGTAATATTGTAAATTAAGCTTCAATACATTAATATGTCATGAAAGTGAAAAAATATATTCATTTTTTATAAGTTAAAAAAATATTCTTTTCCCATTTTTTGCTAGAAAAGTTACAAAGTACATTGTTTAGAAAACAAAAAACATCCCTTTCAAACAATTTAGTAAAAATTCACAGATGGGTAAAAATGACTTAAATAATTATAGAATAATATTAAAAATATTTTTGAAAACATTTTTAGGAAATATGGATACGAAATATAAATATTTCCCAGAAGATACTTATATATAAACTATTCCGAATAATAATGAGATTGTAAAATTAAACCTTACAAATATCATATCATTGAATTGAGCATTGATAAAATGAATTGATTATGTGTATTAACTATAAATACAAATAAAAAAAGTGTAAATAAAACATAATTTAATCAAAATTAATTTCACACATAATCCTAGAATGACATAATTAATGAAATAACAATTTAACATAATGAATGGAAATTGAGTTAAAAGTTCCCTTACCTCTAGTCTTGATTTTTGTTCACATTGAAACCTCATGTATAATAAATATGAATTTATTATACATGTATTCAATAAAAATATATCTTTTATATCATGTATGATTTTTTATAACATCTTATCACCTGTTTATTAATAATTTGTTATTAAAATTACAATTTTGGGTGATAATTGCTTTGTTTTCCAAACATGTTTCAGTTTGGTAGTCTAGGTCATTATACTTTGATCATGGTCCCATAATTTCAAAAAAATTAACAATATTTTAAAAATAATATATATTAATTACATAAATATTTATAACCATTCATAAAAATGGAGATAGAAAAATGAATTATATTGTTTATGGAGACGGTAGGCCGTACATATGCATGAATGCTGTTTCTATTTTTCATATAATATAATAAAAGAAAGATAAATAATAATAAACATTTAAATAATAATTATTATGTTATATATATCATATATTTTCATAAAAATAATCCTTATTACCATCCATGTAAAATATAGGTGAAAAACGAATCACATCACATCGTGGAGATGATAGTCCATACGCACGCACAAACGACATTATCATTTCTCAAAAGTTTGGATGATAATAAGTTAGAAATAATATTATCATTAAATAGGTATAATTATATTATAAATATCATATATAATCACTAATCCCATCATAATACCCATCCATATAATACAATAATGAAAAATGAATTGTATCGCTATGTGGAGATGATAAGCTGTACGTACGCATGAGCGATACTTTCACTTCTTGTTTGATGTGAAAGAGGGTGTGTAATAGTGTTTTAATAATAATAATAATAATAAAATTTAAACATATTTAGGATACTGAAGCTATTATGTTATGATAAGAATCATATATTTAAAGTAGGCAAGGAAGAGTAGAAAAAGAAAGTGGCCGGTTAGAGTAATTACCTCTTCTTCGAAACGTATTCTTTATATTTCCTATAATGGGATCTAGGGTTGGTCTTTTGAGAAGAAAATAACCTATAAAATGTTTATAGGAAATTTTATAAGTGAAATATTCAAGTTATAGTCTATATAGAAGGATCAAATTGATATGAATAAGTGAGAGAGGATGTGTTATTTTATAATTAAGGTGAGGGGCACTTTTGTAAACTATAAAAATATTAAATTAATATAAATTATTTTTAAATTATAAATGGATACAAAGTGATTTATTTAAAATTTAAGATGTTGATGAGTCTAAATATTCTAATACAATATTTTTTAGATAAATTTATGTTACATTATTACCCTTATAATTTTGTTTTAAACGATATTTAACTCTTTTAACTATTACCATGATAACATGGATTCTACTCCTTAAGGGTCAATATTTTTAATATAAAATGAAAAAAGACATATAAATGGATCATTGATTAAATATTAAATATTATCCCAATTATTTGAATGAATTTAATATTTTTAAGAATTTTATATCATTTAATATAATATTAGTTATTTTAAAATATCATTAATGTCAATTTTGATACTATTCATTACTTTGACTTTTAAAAATATCAATAAAATAAGATACATTAATTTTTTTTATTATATTACCAACATGTCAAGTCCATCTATAAAATTTGTGAATGACATTAATTATATCAAATAATATTTATTTTAATATTTTTAATATCATTTATTTGATATTTCTATTAATAAAATAATTACTCCATCATCGTTGTGTAATTATTTAAGGTACTTATTTCTTCACTATTTTTTTAAATAAATTAACATGATATATATAAATATTTTATATTTAAAATTAATATTTATAGTCTAAGTTATCTTATGGTTAACATCATATTAAAAATGTTATAGTTATTAAAATCATGAATATGATATTTTTAACCTTTAAATAAAATACTATAAATGCCATAATCTCATCCAAGTGGACTCAAAATTAATAAATAAAGTTATATCATGAAAATAATTTTATTAAGTTAAAAATATAAATTTATATTCATTCATAAACTACCTTTTTCTCCATGTGGACACATAAAATATATTTAAGAAAAAGAAAGTGATATTTTATGACTTTATTTGATTTAAATATTATATAAGTTATTTTCATGGAAAGATGTCCATTAAACAACTAAATTTAGATACTTAGATATTAAGGGTATAATTATATTCATAAAATAAAATTTGGGCAAGTGTTAAGGTGTAAAGACCCAGAAATTTCAAGGAATTTTTTTTTCATAATTTCTTTAGAATTTTACGAGTCTGTGGCTTCTGACAGCACCTGATTCCGAGGCCCGGTGTGCCCGGAATCAATTTCTGAAGTTTAGCTCGGGTAAGTTCAGTGAATGAACCAGCGGGTTTTCCTAACTTTTTAACCGGTTCTCGGAATCGAAATCCGAGGGCACCAATGAAACCTCAACGCCAATAATTGCTTAAGAACACCTTTTCTGAAGGTGTGTTTGCTCGGGTGTTGATGTAAAAAAAAGTGGGGAATAAAAATGTAATTGTTTTACTTTTATTTCTTCACTAAGCGGTTTAAGTGAAATTAAGTTGTGTCACAACTTAATTTCTCTCTACTAAGTGTTTTAGCCCATCTGAGGGAGTTGGGGTGGGACCCAATAATGTTTTAACTCCCCTTGAGAGGATTTAAGATGAGGTGGGACCCATACGAGCCCCCACCTTTTCATTTTTCCTTAACTCCTTTTAAAACCTATTTTGTCATTAAAATTGCCAACTTATCACTTCAGTTAATTTTGACAAGTTAAGTGAATTAAATTTTCGAAGGTTTGAATTTTAAAAATGTTGGCAAAGGTAATAAAATAAGGCAAAGGCCTTATTTTATTTTTTTTTGCTTCATTGCGTTGAGAGGGGGGGAGTGTTCTTCACATTGGAAGAACTTCATCTTTCTGGCGAAGAACATTTCTACCTCGACGGAGAACGCCGTCACACCGATTTCTGAAGAACGACGATGCGCCATCCTTCGTTCTTCTTTCCGTGTTAAAGGAAGGGAGACGCCGCACTTCTTAGGGCGTTCACCGATGACGTATACGGAGCCTCATTCCGCGACGTCGTCTTCCGCGACGCCGTCATCCGCAACGTCGTTTCTCCACAACGTCCATTATTCGAAAACTCCTTGAGGAAGGGGTTTGATTTTTTTCATGAATAATTATTTGCGTTCTTTGTTTAATATTCGGGCCGCCTGTTATCAATTTACCGGGAGGAGGTCGGACTGCCTGAACACGGCCGATCCTCCTCCCCCTTTGATGTTGTGTTCGTTGCGGCTCGAACAAAGGCGGCGCAGTGCAACGAGACCGCCCAGAAACAAGAAGGAACGCGGTGAAGAAGCGCGGCGCCGTCACGCCGCGCCGTTGAGGCCGAATGAAACTATGGCCGGAGTCGGGGCCGTAGAGGCGATTCGAAGACTCCGCAGATTGTTTATTGATGTGTGGATCGACGGGCGATGAAGGAACGGGCCATAGAGGCGATTTGAAGACTCCGCAGTGAAGTTTGGGTCCCGTAAGGACTCCAGGCGTAGACAACGGGTGAAATGGACCACCGGTGCACGTCTGGTGGTCCGCAGAGAGCGTCAGTGGCACGCCACCCCGACGCGGTGGCGTCGGTGACCAGCGGCGGTGGCGCGCCGCCGGAGGAGACCGCCGCGGCTGAGCCGCGGAGGACCAGAACGACTTTGCCATTCTGGGTTTTGGGGAGGGCGTGGCTTAATGCCGCACCATTTCATGACAGGGGGGGGGGGGCAGTGCCCCCCCATTTTTCCGCTCGGCCGAAACGGCCGAGCCGTCAGGCCATGCGGGTCGCGCCCACGCCGGGCCAACCGGCCGCCCAAGCCGGGCCGGGCCGGGCCACGCTTGCTGGGCCAGGCCGTGTCCACTGGACCGGGACGCTCCCTATTGGGCTGTAACTGGACCCGGGTTGGGCCGACCCAGGGGGGGTTGGGCCGGGCCGGGCCGGGCCGAGACCCCCATTTCGAACTGTTTTCAGTCATTTGACCATATCTTAGGCTACAGACCTCCAATTGATGCACCGTCAGTTGCGATGAGATCCTTGGATCTATACGGTCGTTTTGTTATATTACACTCAAGGTTTGGAAGAACTTTGGGTACAGACGGGTTGGTTCAAACACGAAACCAACCGGGCCTTCGGAGCGGAAACACCTATAACTTGAGCTCCGGACGTCCGATTGACGTGCTGTCGACTTTGTTGAATTTCTCTTAGTGAGACAGACCTTTTGGCTTAATCCGCTCTAGGTTTGGACGCAGTTGGAGTGTGGTCGGGTTGGTTTTCACTTAAAAACCAACCGGGCCCCTGGAACGAAAAATCCAATAAATCTCAGACCGGGCGTCCGATTGACGCGCCGTCTATCACATTAAGTTCCTCTTGTCGAGACGGAACTTTGAGATAAATCAACTCCGAACTACATGTCAGTTGATGTATCGAACCCTTGGCTCATGGAGTAGACCCTCCCAGAATCGAGCATGCTGTGTGCGGGAACCCTAGAGCTGGCTGTGACTGCGACGATGATGATGACTGAACTGAAATCCTCCGTGGGTTCGGAAGCGATGAAGACCGTACTGAAATCCTCCGTGGGTTCGACAGCGAAGAAGACTGCACTGAAATCCTCTGTGGGTTCGGAAGCGATGAAGATCGTACTAAAATCCAATGTGGGTTCGACGATGATGAAGACTGCACTGAAATCCTCCATGGGTTCGGCAGCAATGAAGACTGAACTGAAATCCTCCATGGGTTCGGTAGCGATGAAGACTGCACTGAAATCCTCTGTGGGTTCGGCAGCGATGAAGACCGTACTGAAATCCTCCGTGGGTTTAACGACAATGACTACTATTCTTGTATCCTACGTGGGTCTGGCAGTGTTTGACTCTGTTCTTGCTATCCTACGTGGGTCTGGCAGAGTAGCTGGTCTGTATCCTATGTGGGTCCAACAGCTTAGCTGGTTTAGTATCCTACGTGGGTCCCAGATTAGATGAATCAGTGGCTATATCTGATCATCTCTATCACCTTACGAAGAAGTATTCCTATGTGAGCTGAGTCTTGACTTCCAATCATTATCTTCGATATGATTGACTTGCTTTCCTATGTGGATTGGGTTGTGTTATCCTGTGTGGATTGGGTTGTACTATATTGTGTGGACGTGATCGAACTTGGGCTCGAATGTTGGAGCCGAACTGGAATTGATGACTTAGGTATATGTATGGGCATATACCTAAGTAGTGTTAGATGTTACTTCATGATTGTATCTTTCCTTTGTGGATTATACTTTTTGGATTCTGTGAGACCTTCAGGGGTCTTGGGGTCCCTACTGAGTATCGTATACTCACCCCTGCATGGGCTTCACCCGCACTACGTTTTGTTGGTTGCAGACGACAGACATCACTGATCGTGGTTGAGGCTTGTAGAGCTAGACGGTACCCAAAGGAGGATCTCATGATGAGTCGGTGTCTGGAGGTGGATATCACGTCGAGTCAATGCCCGGAGGTGGATTTCACGACGAGTCGGTACCCGGAGGAGACAGACGGACGTGGAGTGCTGAGGAGGAGATCTGTACCTACCCTTCAGGTAGGAAGCCAGAGGACGATCCAAGAGCAGCTCATCAACTTTCAGTTGTTTCCCTTTTGATTTGTACTTTTCTTCTAGTTGTACCTTACTTTCTGTTTGAGTTTGTATTCTGGATATTTACTTTTTGCACTTACTATTGTACCCGGTTTTACTTAGTGATTACTTATTCTTGCTTACTCTATGGTGTTTGTTTACTTTATAAAGGCAATGCCTCCCCCTTTTTGTCGGGATTTACGCCTTTGGTGCTAGTCTTCAGCCCCTGGCCTATGGGAGGTGGGCTTGGGGTAGTCACGGCATGGGTCCCAAGGACGGGTCGTGACATAAGGTCATTTTATAGTCCTTATCATTTTACTTTTAACTTAAATCATTCAATTTACCATTTACCATGGTAACAAAATTTACCAATGTTACTATTCATATTGGCTGAATATAAAAGGAAAATATTTAATAAATTGTAAACTTATGAATAAAAATATGGAATCCATTTTTCAAAATTCAAAACACAAAGGTTTCGGAATTTAATTTAAAATAAAATTGGCAAAACGTCACGGAAAATAGTTTTTCAGAAAAATGACCTTTTTAAACATAAAATGTTTTTATAATGAATTAATATATAAAATAATTTTAAAAAACCACAATTTTATTATTTAAAATCAAAATTAATTAATGAAAATTTAAAACCAATCCAAAAAAATAATTTGACCGTGTAAATACTTTTAAAGAAAATATAGTTTTCAATAAAAATCTGTATTTTCACTATTCGTTGAAAAATAAATATTTTATGAAAATTATAAAAAAATAATTTTAATATAATTTTGAAATTTTGAATTCAAAAATGAAATGAATTTTATTGAATAAATTTTCTATAACTTCTAAAAATTAATTTTCACTCATAAATAGAATAAAATCCATTTTTGAAGAAAACATATTATTTTTGAAGAATAAAGTGACTTACTAAAAATTGTTCGATCATTTTTTAAGAACTTACCAAAACAATTATATTTATTTTAACCTTTATATTTATTTAATAATTTATTTATTTATATTTATTCCCACTAATTTAACAGATAGGTTATAACAAACATATACTTCTTCACTGTTTTTCTAAACTTGCTATTGTGTTTAATATATGCTATAAAAGAAATAAAATTATTTAAAGATTCATTTCATGAAAATATTTGGGTGTTACATTATACTCCCCTTAAAATTAATTTTACACTAAAAAAATTCATCTCAGTCATCAAAGGTATTAATATTTGATAATTTATTCATAGAAACCCACATCGTAAAACTGAATAATAAAACTTCCCTTAAAAGGGAAAATTTTAAACATAAAGGTTACCTAAAGGAACACATAACTTGGTTTCCATATATAGAAAACATTAAAATATGGATTTTTAAGGGAAAAATAATCCCCAATAACTAATAGAGAGTGATAGATAACTTGGTCAAGATAAGGTTAATGACCACAAAACCATTGACCAAATAGATCTGAAAAAATGTCAATGATATCATAATAAATATGATGATAATAGGATAAAATTTTATTACAAAATAATTTTAGAAAATATACTTACTCGATTTCATTTCATAAGTACTTTATCACTAATTGGTTATGACTTTATCAATCTATGTTTCATCTCTTACTCCAGGAAATGAAAATGAAATTATAATGGATATAGAACTAGTGGATAATAATATCTATAATGGGATGATAAGTCATTACTTTTTTTATAGAAAAAGTGGTTAGCACATGTTATCCAATAGGCATAAATTTTCATATATTGAATGTTTCCTTTGAAAATGTGTTTAGGACAAGAACAAAACGATCCGATGAGGACTAGGCATTATATCCTTTTTATCTTTTAAAAGAAGTTCCATAGTTAAATATTTCACATTGGGTTCACAATTTTGCTTATAATGAAAACTGTTTGCACTCGGATGGTTGATTGTAAGGAATTTAATGGTGTGAAATTACTAAATTTAGGTAAAATGTCATCGAACAGTCTCCAATAGGTTTATTCATGGATCCGTAAATGCCCAATGACTCTCATATCCATGAAGACTCATGGACCTACTTTCCAAAGGCAGGTGTTCATTAGTGAACTTGTAAAATGACACTTAAGAACTCACATTTGTCAATTTGATGAGAAGTCGGGCTCATCACACCCTTTTGGGGGGAACTATTGCCTATTATGGGACTCTCTTATAGATTTAAGATATGTTCACGAATCTTTTATTCATTCCCAAGTGTTTATATTATAGATTTACCTAAGGTAACAATCGCTCAAGAATACGCATGGGTTTGGAATCATCTGTATGTGTTTGAGGTTCTCCATCGATGGGGATATCTATATGTATCTGAGGTTCTCTACCAATGATACCTTGTTGTATGAATGGATTAGAGATTATTTGGTCGTTTTATTAGGATGACGCTAGTTTTAGTTCACATGGTGAGGCACTCTGAAGTTTACTATCATCCAGGGGGAAAGAGAGTTGTTTTTATGTTGGGATCAAACTCATGATATGGGCTTCTTACATATAATCATAAGAGTAATAAAAACCCACATAGTTCGGTGCCACTTAATAGAGAACATCACATTTTAAGGTTGTGTGACAAAGACTCAAGCATACAGTTTAACATCATGAGGCAATGATGCTCAGGTGAAAAGGTGTCTGGTCAAGGATGATGTGGGACTTATGCCAAGGTAGACCAAGGGGCCTAGGAGATATGTGGTATCCTGGGTGGATATGAACCTACTGAGGATGTGTCTCGGAGAACATTAGGGAAGATTTGGGTGATGGGTTTGGACCTCAGGGAGGATTCCTATGTATCCTAATTAGTTGGTAATCAAATCCCATGTAGTTTGGTATGTTGGGACTTATGCATGGAATCTTACTGTTTGAGGATCCATGATTAGGTCTTACACTTAGGGATGCCTGTCTAGTGTTGCTTCATTGGGAATATGGACCTTTGAAGGTTGAGATATGGTTTTAGGGTTTATACCATATAAGAGGCCCATATGGTGCATATGGTTGGGGATTACGCATGGAAGTGGCCCATTTGGGTTTGAATATGATTGGGGATTATACCAAATAGTAGGCCCGTTTGGTTGGGGCTTATATATGAGAGAATCCCATTTGAATTGGGAGTGGTTGGGGCTTATACTGAATAAGAGGACCATTTAACTAGAGGTTTGGGATTACATCTATAGAGAAGACCCAATTGAGGTTTAGGATCATGCAAATTTCATGACCACTACTAACCTTTAAGCCCATGTGTGTCATACACAGTGTGAGAAATAAGAGGAAGTAGTAGATTTGAAAATAACATGATCTATTCAGTATGATGATGGATGAGGCACCTAATCCCCAATGGAGTGGGAGAGGGTGTTGAGTGTGACCATATCCTCTTTTATTTTCAGATCTAAGATAGAAACATCTGGTGATCCATACAACTACGTCCTTGGTTTGGGTAAATAGGAGAAAAAGTGTTTCATCCCACAAGAAATGCTAAGGGATTACTCCAGGAGGGATTCCCTAAAATTAGTTTTGAGGGATATCTAATTCCTTGTTAAAGGGAAAGAAAAGTGTGATCCCATATACCCCCACCCAAAATAGGGAGATACATGTGATCAACCCAAGGTCAGAACCCATGTTACCATGGGAATGTAAACTCGAGGATATTCCAAGGGTCCTCCTTACTATAGAGGTTACCCATTAGAATCTTTTTACCACATGTATGTAAACTCGAGGGGACACACTGATGTTCCCAATGATCTTATAATACATATTGGGTGGATTTAGAAGATGCCTTGTCCTGATTCCATTAGATAGGTGGTTCGTGGAGAGACCAACATGGGGGCTGATGACATGATATAAGGGAGTGATGGGATTTAGAAAGTATAAAACCCTAGGATTCCCCATTCCACATAGCAGGTTCTTACATGGGATGGGGTTCCCTCTACGTAGTATATTGCTACGCGAGTGAGGGGACCTTCTACGTAGAACTATGCTATGTGGACCTTGGTTTTTCCCATGTAACGTGTTGCTATGTGGGGCTAGGTTATATATGTCTAGCGTATTGCTATGTGGAGCTGAGTTACTTTCGCATAACATTTAGCTATGTAGGGAAGGGTTCTGCTCGCATAACATTTTTCTATGCGGGATGTTTCTCTAAAAAGGGACCATCCATTTATGCATTGCGGAATGGTGTCCAAAAATTAGTTTTGAGTTCATGGATTCTAGATGATTTATTATTTACTTATTACTACTATTAGGTGGATTTTTACCTATTGGGAATCAATAGAGAGGCTTCAGTTTTTGTGGTTCCTCATCGCTCGTCTTCTTCGACTCTCTTTGGTTCAGTCTCATTGGTCCTCATTGTACTCCCTTTTAGGTCCCCTCAGGGTCTATTTATAGAATATTGGGGGACCAGATACCGGTGTGGTTGGTCATCTATTGTGGGACTTCTTTTGTGGGAGCCCACGGAGGGTTCCCTAACTGTTAATGAATTAGTTAGTGGAGAGTGGTCATTTGTGAAGGGGGGTCATTGTTTTCAAGAGTATAAATCACCACCTGACCCCATAAATAATTTTTTACATTCATGGGCCCCGATGGTACCACCGCATGCCACAAAATATTTAGTTCATAGGGATAGTCATTCATGGGGGCTTAAATCACCGCATATACAGTCCATCTTGTCCCAATAATTACTTAGTTTTTAGGGTGCTTTGCGAAATGAAGGAATGCCATGTGGAGTGGTGGTTAGTGAAGAAAATTGTCTTTTGTAAGCTTGTCCCTTTGAATCTTTTCTTCAATATTATTTTGGGTTTCATTTCTACCCTTTATCGATCCTAATATAATTATCTTCTTAAATGTGGAATTTTCAGGACCTATAAAATTCCCCCCATCATAATTGGTTCCAATCGGGATGAAGAGTTGGTGATTTCAATGAAGGATCAGTCCTGATTTGAATGAAATATCAAATAATACTCTATTTTTTTCCCAATCCAAGTGACCCAATGAGTAAAGTTTGGCTATTTTCAGGATTACATGACAAACCCTATAATATTTTTGTCTTTTCTATTACCACCCTATTTTTTCCTAAGTTCACTATGGTGTAGGCTTAGCAGGCATAACTTGACTTTTTCATAGGATTCCCTTTGTGGTTTTTCAACCTAACAAGTTTTGTGTGTCTTTTTCTTTTTATTTCTCAAATTTTCATAAACCATACGAAGCATAGGTTTAGAGAGCTAGAACTAGACTTGTATCCAAGGTACACATTGTGGGTTTTCAACCTAGAGAGTTTCGTGTCTTTTTTTATGGTCAGTTTAGAGTCTTGAAAACCAAAATATTATGATTTATTTTTTTGGATAGAATATCTTTGACCATGAATTACGAGGAGAGGGACCCAATGTGGATTAATGGCTGAGAATTTCCCAATATTTTTAGACATGAATGAGGGATTTTTCTTGATCCTAGTTTTGTGATTTCTGGATCTGAAACATGATATGGAGAAAGTATGCAGGGAGTAACCATAATAATAGTTTTTTACCATGATGTTTCTGGGGCATATAGAGTTGAGAGAAGCCTCTCATAGAGACAAATTTTTATTTTAAAGACCTTTTTTTGTGGTTGAATTATGCAGAGCCAACTGGGGAATATTATGCATATCCAAACAAAGGTGTCTTCAAGAAACTGACCCTCCATCTCCGATGGTTTGGTTATTTGTGAAAATTCAGATTTATTAAGACCAAAATGGGTGTATTATCAATGTAATGATATTTGAAAAATGAAGAGGACATCTATATCGTCTTTTTCCATAAATGTGGAACTGCTTCTACATGTATTTGGATTGTGTAAAGGAGGGTTAGAATATAGTGTAGTTTAACATAATGAAACTAGGACATAGACCTTGTAGTTTAATGTATTAGGGTGAGTAATTTCGAGGGAAATGATTTAAGGTTACTTATCTTTGATCTAAGGATAAATTATTTTTCCCTTTTCTTAGTAATTTATCCAAGAATGTTTTATCATATTTCAGCATGAAGGGGAAAGGTTGTAAGCTATAATATAGGGGGTTTTCAAATCCAAGGAGTGATGTGGAATGTAAACATCATTAGGTAATATAGAGGTATGAAAATCCTCTCTTAGGGATGAATTTACATTTAGTTGACAAGGCTTTTTTTGTGGTAAACTTATACAAAACCTATTGGGGAATATTGTGAATAGTCAAACAAAGGTTTCCATAGGAAACTAAACCTCCATTTCCAATGGATGGAGAGGTTTATGGGGATTCAAACCTTACTTTACATATATCTTAGTTTATGAAAGGAAATTACCTGAAAATGAAAGGACTAATTCATGTTGAAACTTCCCAGGAATTGGTAGAAACATTTCCCTTACGTAGATCTGAGAAGGTTCCCTATGCAAGTCTAGCTTGTGAATGGGGAAGGGTTTTTTTTTGTTATGGATAGACTCAGGATTGGAGAACCAGTGTCACTATATATCTCATGAGGGAAGGAATCAATCCATTCATAGTTCTAGGAAGGTTCCCCACACACTGACTAAGATATTTTGTGGGCAAGGGAAAATTTACTTTGGATATGAGATCATGAATGGGGTGAGGCTCATATTAGAATAATATATATATATAGATCATGTATAGGAGAGTGGG
Organism: Viscum album; assembly: GCA_963277665.1. Classification (NCBI taxonomy): domain Eukaryota; kingdom Viridiplantae; phylum Streptophyta; class Magnoliopsida; order Santalales; family Viscaceae; genus Viscum; species Viscum album. The sequence continues at coordinate 1,302,775,473 of OY728141.1, read as the reverse complement.
AAATTTTTGTGTGTGTAAGGACTATGATATAGGATCCAGGTGTCGCTAGGTATCCTTCCAAAGTGAGAATCATACTAGACATAGTTCTTGAGAATCTCTTATTTTAGTGTCATGTGATTAGGTCACCAATCATGCAGTTTAACATCATTAGGTGAGGACATAGTGAGGTCTTCTAGTTTTGGTTCATACATATAGGACTATATATCATGGAAACAATGATTAATAAATGGTTCATTAGGCCAAGATATTTTGACATGCCTCAGACATAAGGGAGAAAAAATGTGTAAACAATGATTCCAGAGATTCTTGGATTTGGAGAAATGGTATGGAGAAAGTATGCTACTAGGGATTATGGGGATAAATGAAGCCTCTCTTAGGGATGAAATTACCTTTAGTTGACATGACTTTTTGTGGGAAACTTATGTAGAGCCAACTGGGGAATATCGTGCATAGTAAAAAATGGTTCCCTTAGGACACTGACCCCTCCCGTATCTAATGGCCATAGAAAGATAGTGAATATTTGAAACCACACAAGGCACAGAGTATGATTAATAGAAGGGATATTCCTAGTTATGTAAGAAGCATTCAAACTTTGATTTTCCATGGAGTGTGGAATTCCCTACATAGATTTGACTCATATATAGAGGGGTCATTTCTGTTTCCTTGATAGATTACTAAATAAGAAACCCAAACTTGGGATATCTTGTATAGATATTTGTTTTTATATAGAATATGGGGAAATTTTTGTCTTTATTTTCCCCATGGATGAGACTAGGACATGAGGTATAGTCATCACTACCTATCTTGTTTAAATGAGAATCAATACACATATAGTTCTTGAAATACCATTTAGTTTAACATCATGTGGTATAGGAATTAGGTCAAATGATGTGAATGAAGATGGACATCGTGGATCTGCATACTTTTAGGTTATATAGTAAGGATAATTTCCTTGCAGTTTAACGTCATTCGGTAAGAAAAATTAGTGTTCCTTTTAAGTTCTTCATACCCAGACTATGAAAATCCTTATATGGATCGATATTCTTTGATCATACGGGGGAATACCCTACTAAAAATCCTAGGCCCACGTGATTTATGATCAGTATGGGAAACAAGGGGTGGAAAAGGTTTATTCCACCACCCAAAGATGAAAAAATGAATGATATGGGCATTTTTAATTTGTGGTTATTGGACTAGGATGAAGAATTCATGCATCTCTTTATATCTCATTAAAATGAGAATCAAGTCACACATAGTTCTCTAAAAAATATCTGTGTTGATATAACCCATACAAAGGGAGGAGGAAATTTTCATCCTTTATTATAGTTTGGACTAGGATTGAAGTTCTGGGAATCACTATTTATCCTACATGGGAAATAATCAAGCCAAAAATAGTTCTCAAAGAACTTCCCTACAAATATACAACTCATGTATAGAGAGAGGGAACTTTTATTGGAATGTACCTGAAAATATGACTTTCTTTGGAGTCCACTGCATTAATTTAGTGTGTAGAGGAGGGAACATTTCTTATATTTTGTAGCTGGGCCCATAACCTGAGGTCTGGGTGTCACCATGTATCCTATAGAATGAGTTTTTAATGAAATTTACCTGTGTAGGTTTTCCCCATACATAGGGATGGGGAAATATTTCACTCTTTGGATGGCTCGACTAGGATGCGAAATCCAATAACTGCTACGTATCTCATCAAATAGATAATCAAGCTATACATAGTTCTTGATTACGACATGGTATATGACTGTTGATAGGGGAAATTTCCCCTCAGGTGATAACATTATGGCGTTATATAGTTTAATATCATATAATAAGGATATTAGCGTCATGAAATTTATTGTCTTGAAACACAAATAGTTTTCCCTATAGTTTAACGTCACGCGACCATGTCTATTGTGTCTTGTAGTTAGGGGAAGGATGATTTCATGGACCAGTGGGAAACATAACCCTAATGTTAAAAGAGGCCTTGAGGATAAATACTGGTAAGATAATCATCTTATAAATAGAGGAAAATTTGCAGTCGGGCCTAAAAAAAGCGGTATAGATGTCACTACATATCCTATGATCACAGGAATCAAGCCACACATAGTTCTGGATGAGAATTCTTCATATAGGTATGACTCATAAGCATAAAGAGGGGGGGGGGAGGATTTTCCTGTATTTTCTAGTTGGGCCTAGGATACAGGTTCAATACATAAATATGTATCCCATATGATGAGAATAAATCCACACACAGTTCTTGATAAAATTCTTCCTACATAGGTATGGACCAAATGTAGAAAGTGGAAAATTTGTAACTTTTCCTTTGGTGTGGCTAGAATAAGATGTAAAATCCAAGAATCACTATGTATCCTGTGTGGTCAATAATAAATCCATACAAAGTTCTTGAAAAAGAGACTCCCTAAGTGGATTTGACTCTCCCACAATAGATAAGGGGAATTTTTTATTTCTTATGCATAGATCTAGATCATGTGTGGTGAATCATCGATTGAAATGATGACTTTAAAGCAGTTTAATGTCTTATAGCTGGGACCATGTACCATGAAGTTTAAATTCATGTGATCAGGATGATAACCCTTAGTTTAAGGCTAGAGAGTTTGGACTAAAGGGGTAAGCACTCTATAAGGAATATGTGTGATGTGGTGGAATAGAAAAATCAATGTGAACAAGAACCAGGAAGGCCCACACACCACATACGCATTCCTTAGGAGGCTTGCATACACTTTTAAGTCATGATTATTGGAATTGGATACACATTTTAACGTCATATGTTAAGGAAATTTCCATACATTTTAGCATCTTGTGGATAAGATGATGGTGCCTTATAGTTTATCGTCATGCAGTCATGACAACTATGTCGTGTGATTACATGAAATAATTATTCTAGAACCTTGAATTGGTGGGATCTGTGGCAAGCTATCCATCCATTTAAATGAGGGAATAAGATCCATTTTAGTGGACCTTATATATGGGATAAGGTCACTCCCATTTTGGTTCTAACTTCAAAGGTTTATTCCTGGGTATCATTAGAGTCCTAAGGACCAACACCATCTCTCCTTAAAAAAAATATAATGGGCTAACCTTTTTGTTAAAGGATCATGTGATCTATTTTTGGCGGACTTCCAAATGATGCAAGGTGTAAAATCTTTTCTCATAAAGTCACTCCAATTCATCCAGCCATTTTTGAGATTGATCATATATGGATAATTTATCGTAGATGGTCATGCGAAGTGAGGGAAGTTGAACTTTTATGGGAAGGACTGCCACTATCTCATGCGCTAAATAGTATGAGGTTGCCTATGTAGAAGTGAAAGTCATGGTTTGGTAATCCCACAAGGCATGTATAATCTTGTTTGGACAAATTTTTTTATCCTTATCTACCATATTTTGGTGTATATTTGATATGGTCTTATTGAAGGCCTCTAACTATCCATTATCCATTTCATGGTAGAAAGATGAATGGTTGTACTTGATGTCATACTCCTGATATAACTTCTCCAATTCATCAAAACAAAAAATTTCACCATTTTCCATCAATATTGTATGAGAGAAACCAATTATGGTGATGATGTTGTCTTTCACGAAGCTGAAAATATTCCTTTACCGTACTTCTTTGAGGGGTATGGCTTCATCCTAATTGGAGAAGAATTATATTGTATTAAGAATGTACTTAAACTTATTAGATGTGGCGGGGGGATATGGCCCTATGACGTCCATTCCACATATAGAAAATGGCTAGGATTACTTGGCTGTGTGAAGTATCTCTAGGGGTTGGTGGATGAAGTTGGCATGAACTTGGAAGAAATGACACTTTTTGGTGAATTTAGTATAGTCCTGTGTTAGAGTCGGCCATTAGTACCCAAGCATTCAGATTTGGTGGGAAATCTTGAGTCCTGAATGGTGAGATCCACAGGCTCCAGCATTCACTTCCTTCATGATGGAAGCAGTATCTCCTCCATCAATGCACCTGATAAAGACCACATAGAGGATCTTCTTATAGAGTTATTTTTTATGTTTTGTGCCATCATAGAGAACAAAGTTAATTTATTGTCTTCATATTTTCTCTATCCCAACTCTATCTGGTGGGATTTATCTATTCTGAAGGTAGTCACCAATTGGTGTCATCTAGCTGGTGGCAGGACTGTATGGTTCTAGGAGGGGACTCATATCATCAATCCCTTCCACGTGGGATTGAGAGAACGGTGAAACCATCCGGCGGTGTGTAATGTTGATGACTATTTTTTCCTACTCAGGATCGTCTAGAGCTATGGATGCAATCTCAAGGGCATCATATAGGGAATTTTGTGACCGTGAGACATGAGTCAATGTTGAATCCATAGGGAATTCCTCTATTAATCTAGGTACGTGGTTAAGAATTGGGATTAACTATTCCTTTTTGATATCATAATCACGGTTGAACTGCTTAATGACCAGTTCCAAATCACATTTTATATTCAAGTGATTGACTTGTACTTGAAGTTCCAAATCTATACCTATAATGAGATCTTGATATTCCGATTCATTGTCCGTGCACCCCTCTGATAGTAGGAAGGAGTAAGGTAGGACTGCCTTTGCTGGAGATATGAGCATGAATCCTAGCCCCACTTTGTTGATCTTGGGGTCTTCTATCCTCTTTCCTATTGGCCTTCTATATGAACTGTCAAAATAAATCTCCCATATCTAGGGTCCCTCTTGAATAGAGAAAACCTATTCATTTAGAATTTTAGTGTTTAATAGAGTCATTTCTACTGAGGGGTGCTTTTCCATAAAATCTTTCAATGCCTATCCTTTGATATCTTTTTAAGACACAAACTGAATTTTAAACTATTGTAGAATGAAATCCCATCGTGACAGACATCTGGTCAACATTAGACAACTGATGATGTATTTTAGTGGGTTTCTACATGAGACCAAATAAAACTCATGATGATGCAGACAATCCCTCAGCTTATGAACTACAAATATTAGTGTCAAAAAACTACTCTCGATATTCAAATAATGAGTCGCAACATTGATAATGGTATGAATGAGATAATAAAGGTTGTTTTCACTACTGACACCATTCTTTTATGTGAGGAATGCACCCAATGATCACTCTTAGGATTTCACATATAGAATAAGTGACCTTGAGACATCAGCACTAGTGAGATTAAGATATATTTCTTGATACTATCAAATGATTCATAAAAATCATCCATCCATTGATATGTAACCCCTTTTTTCATCAACCTAGTAAAGGGAAAACATTTTCTAGTAAGGCTGGCTATGAAGCGCCAAATGTAGGTTGTTTCCTTAAAGTCATATCAAATTTATAAGGTTGCAAGGAGGTGACATGATAAGGATAGACATTATCTTCTTAGGGTTGTATTTGATTCCATGGTTGCGTATGATGAATCTGAGAAATTTCCATGAGTTAATGACAAAGGAATATTTCAAGGGGTTGATTTTCATGCCGTGTTGCCGCAATTTGTTAAAGGAAACTTCCAAATCTACTAGGTGGTCAGTGCATTATCGATATTTAACCACCAGGTCATCAACATAGCATCCAAAAAACTTTCCCAAGAAGGGTTTTAAGATGTGATTCATGTCACATTGAAAATGTAGCATCAACATTTTTTAAGACAAAGGGAATTACATGATTGAAAAATACCCCCATGGGGGGACTATGATGGTAGCAGATTCTTCATATTTTTGGAACATTAATATTTGATTATATCCTAAGCATACATCCATGAAGGATATATCCTAATATATGAATATTACATCAATAATTAGTTCTATGATTGAGATTGGAAAATCATCCTTTGGGAAATTCCAGTTGAGATCTTTGAAATCGATGAAAACTCTGATTTTCCTATTATTTTTCTTAATAGGGATGATATTTTCCATCCATATGGGATATTAGACCTCCCAAATGAAGTTGGATCTGATGATCTTTTCAACTTCAACCTCTATATTGGTAGCATGTGTTAGGTGCATCATCTTGGCGGCTGTTTTATAGTCTTGATGGTCCTCTAGCAGGCCCAAGTGGTGAGTGGCCACCTTAAGATCAAGGACTATTAATTTCTATGTAGTTCCAAGAAAATATATCCTGATGCTACTTTTAGAAGTATATATATTCTTCTTTCTCTTTGTAAGACATGTCCTCACTAATCAAGGTGGGTCGTGGGTCTTCTTCTGTACCCATATTTATTTCTTTGAGCTCATCAATGTTGGTGGAGATTCCTTCCTCAAAATATGAAGGGGAATCCCTAGGGTCCTTCTCCTCCTCCCGTTCCTACTTTTTATCTTATTTATCTTGTTCTAATGGAGAATAAAGTCTTGGGATGAGTTTTATAGAGTTAGAATAGGATTTCATATCTTGATATTTGATAGATGAAACAAATTCCTTTGACCTAGCTGATAACAGGTTATTCCCTTGAAACTATGAATATGATGAGGTGTGGTATGGAGGAGTGTATTCATCCACTCTGAGTGAAGAGACATCCAATTTTTCCTTAGTTGGAAAGGAAGATATTTACTAGAGATCTGGTGATGAACTGGATATACTCTCATCTGAGATTTCACCACTATTTGGGGAGTCAACAAACTTTTCAATGCTACTGGACTCGGTGGTCATGACTGAAATCATTAATATTTCTAAATACATTCCCAACTTTGGGATCATATACTCGATCTGGTTAATAGTTAGAACATAATATTCACTGAACTATATAAAGGGGTTGTATGAGATTATTTCTAGACCATTCAGGGTGGTGACCCACTCAACACCACCAACTAGGGGTTGTTTTCCTTTCCCCTGATAGAATCCCGCATTGATATAATGTAATTTTTAGGATTCAAATAGGGCCTTATCAGTGCACAAAAACCTGATTTGTCTATTAATTTATTATTTGACACATTGGTGGTACGAGTATGGGATTTCCATGTGTTGGTGAAACTAGATCCTTCCTAGAAAGATGTTGAAGTCTGTGTTCTTCTAAACCACCAAGAATTATGAGTTAGCTATGAGGTCTTCGATTTAGACCTTGAGCTTGATTTGGACCAATGGTTTCTCCTAATTCTTTTCATAACCCTACAGTTCTATGAATAAAGGTTTTAGGTTATTTTAATCATAGTCTAGCCAGTGAAGTGTTCATACTATAATGAGATTAATTCCAGATCCATTATCAATGAAAAGTTTTCAGACATCGACACCATTTATCCTATTAGACATATACAAGGGTCTGATATTCCCCTGTATAATAGAGTTTTCATCCTGATTTGTGAAGGTGATAACTACATGAAATTTTGTGGAATTGGTCTTTGTTTTATAGACCTCATAAGCGTCCACTTCTTCTTCAAATTCCTAGGGGCTTAGAAAAGCTTCTATGAGTGCTTCCTCGAGGTATTTTGATAGAATTAGGGCATCCAAGATTGATAGTTTGGCTAGTACCAAGGATAATTGTTTAATAATTTCATAATTTTGGTCTAAATTCCCATGATTAATAGAGTTGGGATACTCATTCACAAGCACTTTAGGGGCTTGAGTATTTGTTGTAGATGGATCATCCCTTGGGACAAGAGTTGGAGGTGCTCTTATCCTTGGTGGGTTGGGCCGGACATGTTTGTTTTCTCACTGAGGGAGATCTGACACCTGCTCTTCTACTGATTGATATTTTAGAGTGATTAGGTCAGAGTGGATTCTAGAAGGTTTGGGAGAATTTTCTTGTTCCTGTTGGACCTACTAAAGGTCTCTTCAATGAGTTTTTTTCAACATTGATGGTTTGAGTAGGGGCACAAAAGAAGTTTAGATTTTGTCTTGTTTGCACCTTCCCTAATATCCTCGGCTCCTATGAACTCTTCTTCCAGTTCTCTGGTCGAATATAGGGAACTCAGATTCATATACATTATCATCCTCAGAGAAGGGATCCATTAAGTGGATGATGTTAATGGAACCTAAAATCAACTCATCTTCCAATGAAGACTCTTCCTGGCTGACCGTTTTTGGTGGTGTCGTTTGGAAGGGTGGTGCCCATTATTTTAGATATAGGGGCATAAAATCTGAGAGTGTCAAAGAAAACTTTGTCCTTGGTGTAGGTTCACCCTCCTACACTTTCTCTAAAATATTTCATGCCATGCTTCTTTTTCAAAGTCTGGATTTTGGAGGATTGTGGGGATGATGACATCGGTTGTCTGTTATGGTGGAAGCAGACATATACATAGTTGGTTGTTTTAATTATTCTTGGATAATACCATGGGATCATTTGATTATCTTTTGATTCATCAAACTATCAAAATTTCGTTCTCTCCTACTAACAACTTCTTACCACTCACCTCTTTTCTTAGGGTAAGTATTGGAAACATAATCCATTTGCAATGGTCACTTTCCCAATTTTGCTTTCCTGAAATCTATTATTTTTTGTAGAAGGTATTTGAAGGTAAAAAATTCCTAAATAGTGTGCCCAATTATCTAGTGAAATGGAAAATAATATGACCGATCATCAAAACCCACCTATCCGGCCCTTTTCATCTTCATAAGATGGAGTAAATCATATTCCATAGTGGCTATAAAATAGAAATGGACTTGATCATCCCAAAATGAGTAAAATTTATTCCTTTGTACGTCAAATTTATTTTTCCTGGGTCCCCGCCTCTCTTCTTATCGAGGTGGAGGTTTCTATTGATTCCCAGAGGGTGTATCACGATATGATGTAGGCTTAGGATCTAGAGCGGCTGTAGGGGATAGCTTAAATGTGATGGATTCTACCTCATCCTTTCCAACTCTTTTCCCTAATATTGGTGGAATTACTTAGTCTTGAAGCTTATTCCGTTGCATGGAGTCTTCCATCCTTTGGATGATGGTGTAAAATACCAAAACCCACTTGTATACTTCACTAGGATGAGTGGTGTTCATAGCTTATTACAGAGGTTATTAATGTAGATAGAAATCATATATTTCTAAGGAAGTATTCTATTAAGGGAGTAGGTCACCTATTTCCATCTAGCGATGAAATCAGATACTCTCCCATTCTTTCACTGATTACAGTTCGAGAGGTCACTTAGTGTCATATTTTATAGCATTGAGCTAAACTGGAATAGGAATTTCTGATAGAGGTCTTTTCATCCCATGATCAACCGAGCTAGAAAAGCAGTGTACCATACTAATGTTGGACCTTGAATGGTTCTCACGAAGAATATGAGTTTCACTACTTTTTGTTTCTATGAAGTTTATATCATGGGATCACAATGGGATTCACAATGTGTTAGATGTTGTTCCAAGTCCCCAAATCCATTTAATACTAGAAACATATGACTCCCAAAATTTGGTGGTGGTGGGGTATTAATCACCTAGTCGGGGTTAGGTTTTCGTTCCGACTGCACTGGTGCGAACCACTCCTATATGACTTCCAATCAAGCTTCCAATGATTCGATGGTGTCGATAATCACTTGATAAGTTTTCTGTTGAACTTGATATTGGAAAGGTGTAGCAATGGGATAGATTTGATTCATTAGTTCTTTCACTATTTGGGGTCGATATTTGGTTGGGGACATCTTTTCAGGATTTTCCTGAACTCATTTTGATTTTATTCTTAATAGAGTGAAATCATAATATCTTTCCCTGATCAGGTCCAGGCAGACTGATGGTCTTGGCACTATGTTTGGTGGGTGTTCTGGACTTGCTTCAACTATAGGGATGAATGATTTTGGATGAGGTACACCCTATAGAAATTCACTTTGAGGATCTTCCTGGGGAGCATATTCAATACGAACACTATGTTAAAGCAACTCGATGTTAATCCCACTCAACACCTTAATTTCTTCATCCTGTTGAGAAAATATTTCTTTGAGCATAGGGAGTAAATTCTCATTGAGAGTATGAGGGTTTTATATTACCATACCTTTATTCTTGTCAGGGATACAATAAAGAGGTAGTATGAGATTGATCAAGGGATCACCCAAATTCTTGGTGATTCATTGGTTCCAAGTATGCACACCTTCATTCTTAATGTAAACCATATCCCAGATAGAGATTTCCTCTTCTTGTTATTTTGTATTTTCATTATTTTCAATGTCATTTTCAGGATTTACATCCATGAAATTTTCTGATGTGTAATTCATTTTGGGCGTCGTATTGGATTCTGAATAAAAGGGTGGTTGTTTGTGTTGTTTTCTAGACCTCTCCCTTACTTTATAGGACCCTCTTTGTGCTTTTTGGTGAAGGGTGATTCGAAGGGAACCTCTATGAAGCTTGGTCATATGCATACCTTCTAAGGATATTGGATCATGAGATGGGGAGAAATGAGAGATCTGTTTTCTCATCATCCTTTGTAAATGGGAAAATACCGATTTTAACTGAGGGGGTGGTTGAGGTAAAATTCCCCCAACCTTATGGGTAAGGGTTTCTCCAGTTCTCTTATTATTGTGCCTCATCCCGAATTCATCGATCTTATAGGGGTATTTTATGATAAAAATTCACCAAACCTATGGGATGGGGTTGATCTCATATTGCTGAAACTACTACTTCTGTCTCTTCTCTCTTGATCTCAAGAATCCTTGTTTGAGCGTGAGTTGAATATGATGTTGGGTCTGCACGCGAACTATTTTCTTACAAGGACATTAATAGTTATTAATGATTGGATTCTATCAAGATATAATCTTGTTGAATTTTCTCAGTTTCCTCGATCAGTAATTTTTTGATGGATTTCTCTTATCGGTCCTTACACTTTTGAGACTTATTCAAGGCTGATTCTTATTGAGCATGATGCCTTTCCTGAGTGAGGGCTCTTCTTGATATCCACCTTGGAATAACAAAATTATAGGATTCAATTTCTAGTGGGATCTAATTAATGGTTAATGAGGTGAAATGTAAATATCCATGTCCCCCCCCAAATATGAACACCAGGCAGGGAATCTCTAATTAGATAGTGCAACTTATGCAAGGCATTGAGGCATGCCAACCAAAGATATTTTCATCACTTCTCCGACTATGGTCATTATGTAGATAGAAGGGATTCCAAGTTGATTTGTTTATGAATAGATCCCACTATTTTGTTAGGGTATGCATACTCATCATAAGGTAATAAATTTAATTTTAGGTGGTGGAGAGTTGTCTAGAGACTGAGACATATATCATGTACGCATTCTTCTAAAAATTCCTATGGAATGTCAAACTAAGAAGTGGATAATGTCCAAAACATAATGGGTATATCATAACTATAAAATTGACTTCTTAGGAGAAAAATATCCTTTTTTTCTTATTATAGAGACTCCTATACTTGATCTGACCAATATTGGCACTTCTTTACTGTTTTGTCACAAGTAGCGGGGAAAGTAGGGGTCTCATTGGTATGGTAGTATTTTGGGGTGGATCGAAGGATGAGTGTTGTCACAAGACATCAACTGATTGAGAAATGATGTTGGTTTTTATTGATAAGGTCTATAACATGTTTGAATCCATCTCTACAAGCATCTTTGAATATGAGGGCTTTCTTGTATTTGACTCGGCAAGGGGAGGACCTTCTTGTCAATATGAAATGTCACAATGGGGAGAGCTCTCACAGTGTATTCCACAATGGCGAGGACCACCATCATAACTTGATTTATGACTTCAAGGAGAATTTATGTAGCTTATACCTTGGGTAGGACATTTATGTTGGATGACAGTAAGGGGAGGACCTTCTCACTAAGATAATATTCCACTGTGTGGAGGACCTTCACAACGCATGCCACAATGAAAAGAACTACCATTATATATCAATGTCCAGATATATAGAGAATTTTTATAGCATATACCCTAGGTATGACCTTTAGTATAAATGAAAAAAATTGGAGGACTTTATTGTTGTTTGATCTTCTAGCCATGAGAAGGGATATTGTGATGCTCATCAGGAGATATGATCTCATGATCAATCGGTTTGTGACCACAAAGTAATACTTTAAGGTAGATGATCTGTATAGGACCTCAAGATCTTATGGTAACAATTTTTCCAGGAGAAACATCAAAAATACTATTATAACTTTTGTAATTTGGTAACAGATTAGCAGGATCCAGAGCCACCATTGATAGGAGTTTGATGGTATTGAGAACCCTAGCTTCTAACAGATCATGGTCATAAACCTACTATTCATTTTCCAGTTGCCTTTGGCGTGATTTATTTTTGGGTGATCCCTTATGGGTGATTGGGGAAACTTGTTATAGGCGATTACCTTCATATCAAAGTACTTATTCGAGTGGCTCCTATGGTGCTACTAGCATGTTTCGGTATGCTTCCTGATTTTTGGAAGAGATGTATGCCTACCTTGGAGCAGCCACCGAAGTGGACCGATGTCCCCTAGTTGAAACAAGTATTTTTGCCTGATCCTATTATCCATTTATCATAGAATATTGATGATTACCCTATTTTATGGGTTCAATGATTCATGTATTCTCTTGAGTGACAACCTTATTGTGTAGAGGATTCACCCCACTTAGAGAGGTAGGGTCATGGGCCTGACTCCTTACTATTTACATAGACGTGATTACATATTCAAAAATTTGTAGGATGTGGTCAAGAATTGAAGTATGATACTCCAAAAAATTTAAGATGTTTTGAGATATGTACTTGGATAGAATATGAACATATTCCCATTTTGATGTCATAGTAGGAATATGTTCCTGGTTTGGTCCTCTATTTTCTACCAGTAAGTGCTGACTATTTTCTTATGCGAGGTTAGTGATATGAGTCTTTGTTTCCAACGCTTTCGTCGAGGCGCGCACATCCGTCGGTGGAGGAGGACACGCTGCTTCTTGCCCCGCATTCCCGCTTTCCAAAGGCGGGCGTCATTCGTTCCTTGTTCAGGTACGTCTGCTCCTTGATCGAAACGGTATGATGAGATGTCGGTTCTTCCTTCCGTGGATTCCTCCTCAGAGCTCATAACCTAGTCTGGGTCTCCCTCATAGATTTAAGATGGGTTCATGAAGCTCATTCCCGGTGCCATATCTACATGGACGCCAGTTATTTATGCTACTTCCGTCAAGAAGCTCCAAGGGGTCTTGTCGGGGCAGCAACCTTTAGTGAGGAGAATGGTCACATTGGGGCGTCGTCGACATGTCTGTCTTTGGTCCCTCATCACAGGGCTTCTCGAGGGCACGGAAGCCCGAGGCATCCCACATCGAACGCGAGGAATGTGTACCATCTGGGGTTTTCCTCAGCTTCCCATGTTTAACACGGGGTATGTCACGAGTTTAACGTCTTTCGGAGATGGATTGGGTTGAAGGATCCCTAGGGGGAACACCGATGTTGGGGGGGGGGGCAGCATGTGGGCGGCTTCCCATATATCATGGAGTGGGATGGGGTGGCATGAACTCACCGGGATGTGGCGGCCTGGGTAAGGATCAGGATGGATGGTGGAGTGAGACATGGGGCTTACGTTCTGAGATGGCCCAAGAGGGGGGATACAGTTTAATGTCATGCGGGACGCGATACAATTTTACATCATGTGGGACGGAATATAGTTTAATGTCATGCGGGAAAGAATACAGTTTAACATCATGTGGGACGAGGGTTTTGGGGCTTACGCTCTGAGGCGACCCAAGGTGGTTCGGGAACTGACATGGAGAGGTCGGGACGACTGGGTGGTGGGCTTGAACCTCGTGGAGGCTTTCTACGTACCATGCGTTAGCACGGATCAAAGTCCACGTAGTTCGCTGGGATGGGGATTACGCTCTGGGGCGGCCCATAAGAGGATGTCATGGTTGATGCGCACTCTAATCCCACGTGAGTCATGCTCGGTGTGAGAAACAAGAGGCAGCAGGGACCAGACGATCACGTCGCGAGGGGTGTGTCCGTGAGAAGCAGAATGGGGCTTACGCGTTGAGTGGCACAAAGAGGAAACATGGGCTTACGCGTGGTTAGCGGCCCTTGGTGCCAGGGCTTAATCTAGGGTGGAGGCCCGTGGTGCGACAAAGCGCAGTGGGAAAAGGACTCCACTGGCCTTGGCAGGGGGGAAGTACGGAGATGTATGGGTGCAATCATCCGCAAGAAAGGCTAGGGGCTTACGCTCTAAGGCACCCATTCCCCTGTAGACAAACGCCGCTCCGATAAGGAGGATCTCATTCCATGTGAGGAAGAGTCCATTCCTATGGAGATGAGTGGCGTAAAAAATGTCCGATCTGGGGGGACCCTGCGTGCGAAGCATGGGGTCGAACCACAGTTTAACGTCTTGTGTTAAGGACGAGGTGCTTAGCAGTTTAACATCCTGCAGCTTGGACGAGGTGGGTTTGATCCACACCCCTAGGGCTTACATGCCCAACGCCCTCTACCCCTTGTGGAAGGGAAGGCATCGGTAAGGCCATTGTGAAGGGGGGCCGCAGGGCGAACCACCGGGGGGTCCACGTTAGCGTGGCTATGCGAAGAAGCAATAGCCATTAGCGTGACTATGTGGAGAAGCATAAGGCAAAGCAACTCAATGGGAAACATGGACCAAGGGACCTTGATGTTACTTTGCACAAGCCTGGAAGGCCGTACGGGAAAACAACGCATGGAGCGCATGCCCGGCAGGGGAGACATCAGGTGTCGGTGCAGGGGGCAGCCAAGGGGCATCAAGGTGAGGAGTCCTGGGCTTTGCGCGCAAAAGGGAAGGTTTGTGCCCAAAACTCCGGGACGTCGCGCAATTGGAGCAAGGGAATTGCGCGTAGAGAGGGAACTACGTGCAGGGTTTTGCGTGTATGATAGGGTATTGCATGCACGAGACATGGATTGCGCACAAGGCTGGATCCCTGGGGAGGGGGCAAATTCACTGAAGCCAGTGGAGTTATGCACAAAGGCGAACTCCAGGGCAAGGTTGTGCGAAATGAGGGTTTACCTGGAAGTCATCTTGTGCGCGAGGGGAGATGAATTGTGCGCACGAGAGTCACTTCGGATTCCTCAACCCCGAAACCGTTCGGGGTTACCTTCTATTTATAGGCGACCTCCGGCGCGGAATCCAGGCGGCGCGTGAAATTCTTCGCGCCGAGCACAGCCGGCGCGCAAACATTCGCCGTGCAGAACCGGGGCGCCCAAAGATTGCGCACCTCATCGGCTCAATTTCGCGAAACCTGGGGATTCTACACACGCAAAATGATTTTTCGCTCGGACCCTCCTTTATTTCGCGCACCACATTCCGGGACTCTGGATCGGGCCTCTAATTCCGAATATGACTTCGCTTCGTCATTTCGAAACTTCCTCCGGGAGTTATGGTCTTTTTTTGGCGTCAAAAAATTCCCCCCCCTTGGAATTGGATCGGTGAGAGGTCGCACCGATCGAATTCCAAGGGAAACTCCGAAACACCGAAATGCTAAGTCCCCTGATCAAGTTGTGCAAAAAATTACGACGGGCGCGCAAAACTACGGACGCGTGCGGAATCCTCTTTCCGCGCGGCGCGGAACCCTAGCCTCACCTATAAAAAGGGGAACTGGGTCCCAAATCCGTACGTTCACTTTTTCCACGTGATAAGCTTATCGCTCTCGTGTGCGAAATCGCTCCCGTGGCTGCGCGTAATAACGCACTGACAGCGCGGAATTCCATCTGAAATTTGGCCGTGATCTCGCACCTCTTCGGTCTTTTCGCGCTCCGCGTGCCGATTGTGCGCTCATATCCAAGATTCCGTGCAACTCATCCAGATTTCGCACAGATCTCTCCGATTCCACGCACTGCATCCTGATTTCACCCAACTCCCAAAAGATTTGAGATGGCTGCAAACCGAGTTGATGAGGGGGAAGCCGCTGCCCGTAGGACAGAAATGGTGGAAAATGAGGAGGTTTATGGCGCCAAGGTTATTGTCTCCAACAATCTGACCTTGTTAAACCTGCTGACTCCGGCCCAGAAGACATATCCCTTGTCGGACAACCTCCCACTCTGGAATTTTGGCATCCTGGAGGAGGTGCCCCTGCCGGGCTTTGAAGTGGGCACGCCGCGGTCTTGGGTGACTCAGGAGGATGAACTTCCTCGCTACAACATCACCAACAATGGCTATCCTACTAGAGAAACCAGACATATGGAAGTATATGTCCTGAACCCGAGGACTAGGACCATTACCGGGGACGAGATTGTGGCAGAGGATTCTCCGGCCCTCTATGTGAGCACGTTCCGTCAAAGCATCACGGATGACACGAAGGGCTGGATGAAGGATTGGGACCTGCGGTCTGGGGGCAACTTCACCAGCGAATGGCCCTGGGCGTTCTGGGTTCGCCATACCTATGACCAGTTCGGGGACGAACTGTGGTATATCGGCCTGTTCGAGGCGGTATGGACATCGCAGTTCCATTTCCACCGCCAGCCTGAACTCGGACCGGAGCTATTCACCCGGTGGTCTCCTGACACCAAAAACTTCCACCTTCATCATGGGAAAGTCGACATCAGTCTATGGGACGTTCACTGCATCGGAGGTATCCCACTGGAGGGTTACCAATACGACGAGTTCGTTCCTCCAAATAACACCTGGGGATACAGGTCGTGGATGCCTCTGCTGATGTGGCACCTGCTGGAGTTGGCCAAAGAGAGGCTGGGGGTCAAGGAATTCATGAAGGAAATCACCTACAAGGGCTGGTTCATCTTGTTCCTTGAGAAGGTTCCCGCCGTCAAGATGCCGGGATGGGGAAAACGGTGCCCAACTGCAACTCAGAGGAGCAAGGACGGGTCATACTGGAAGACCCTGGAGACGGGGCAATACCAATCATGGGGCTATCGCGTCATTGAGGCCCGAGACCCGAACGTCCGGTATGCCGGGTTCCTTGCTGCCTTCCTGAGCGGGTGGCTCCTGCCGGTGCGGGACGTGAGGATGGGCATCCGTCCATCGACTTTGGTGATGGCGGGCTCCATGGCCGCCAAAAAACGGTTCAACTTGGGCGTCCCTGTGATGGCCAAGTTGTATACCATCATGGGGCGCATCTCACATGGGGGGTCACCTCGGAGAGTATGTGGTCCCTTCCAGATATTCCATGGCTGGGTGGCGGCTCATCTCGGTGGGTATACTTTCCCAAACGTCGTCCGTCCTCCGGGCAATGGCATGCGATCGTCCTTGCTAAACATCACAGGGGTGGCGCCATTGACGCTCAATGAGGAAGGCGTGAGGATTCGCATTGGAAACCATGCCAACTTCAACTTCATCCCGTTTCCCACCCCAGTCGGCCAGATGGTGGACAACGGGTGAGGCTCTCTAGAATAGCAGGAATACTTCTAGAGCATTCGGGGCGGGGTGCTCGTGGCTCGGATCGACGGGAAGGTGATTTGCAAGCCTTACATGCCATCCCGATTTGCCAGTCAGTTCGGGTGCCTCCAATGAATTCCGAAGAAGGTATTCACGGCTGTTTGGCAGGAGAAGAATCCATGCATCCTATGCCAGATGTGGTTGATGTTTACCACCTTCGGCTCTAGCGATGTCATTACTCTTCCTCCCACCGGGGTCGATGCCGGCCTAGCAACCAAGTACACTGAACACTGGACCATTGCGTACCCTGAGGGGCTATTATGCAAGCGCGTCCGGCAACTTGAGGTTACTCGCGCAGAAACCGGGCGACGGGAAAGAAGGCACGGTTCCCTCAGAAGGGGGGAACCAAGGGCGCGTCAGGCAGCGAGGCCTGCGCAGGCCGGGGCTTCGGTAGCGGGGACATCACATGGTGCTGCCACGTCCTTGTTACCCACAGGGGGTCACATGAGATGGCCAGGGAACTGCCCGGGAAGCAGATAAGATATTTGCTCGAACCTTCCCAAGACGCAATTCTCCCGGCACTGTGGTCGGCCTGGATGACCCTGCGGCAATCGCTGAGCGTCGAATCCATCTGGAAGAAGATAATGCAAAACGGGATCCAACTGCCAGAGGTCGGGCTCGTTCTAATTACCGACTGAGTAAACTTCCATCGGCGGCATGCTTATCTGACGACCATGGATGCATACGCACGCCAACGGGGGAGGCGTGCAGAGCCAACTTTCCTATTGAAAGTGATGCTCGGCCAGGAGCATGATCCGGAAGCGATGCCGCTAGGAGAAGGCGACAATGACGAGGAGCCGGAGGGGGAGGAGGAAACCGGAGAGGACGAAGGCGAGGGAGAAGAGGAAGAAGAGGAGCCTGAAGGTGAGGGGTCGCGAGGGGCGACCTACCAAGGGAGTCTCCAAGAGAGCGGCGAGATTGAAGACTCTGATCTTGACATAACCAAGATTCTCGAGGTTTGTCTCTGTCTTCATTCGTCTCCCTCATTCATCCATTCTCATTTCCAAATTCTAACTCACTTCCCCATTCTACTCAGGATAAGTTGAGCGTTAGACGGGCATCCCCACCAGAGGAGGGAGGAGAGGAACCAGTGGGACATAATGGGGATCCGACAACCATCATTGAATTAACAATCGCAGAGGGGTCTCCCCTTACAACGACTCCTACAGTAGCCAAAACACTGGGGACCGACGCTCTGGATTCCTGTAAGTCTCACACTTCACTACTGGTGATTGGTGTCAAAAGATCCTATCTGACCAGCGTATTCCCTACGCAGTGATCTCAACACTGGAGGCACGTCAGGCTGCGGAGCCCGGGCCATTCGTGAGTGGACCAGCGGTGGACATACCACCTCGCTCGGAACATGCTCTTTACACTGAGTCGGCCCCGACAATTGATGAACAGGGGGCGGCGGACATCTGCGACGCTGTTCCTGAAACGAGGTCGGGAGCTGGTGGAGGAATCATTGCTACTGGGGCAAGAGAAGGTCGCCCAGACGTCGAGGATTCTATTTCTAATGAAGTCATCCTTGGGGCGGATCTTGCGGCTGATTTGCTGGCGACCTTCCCCATATATCAACCCGCTGACCCTGAGGAGATTGATGAATCAGACTCAGAGGCAGCCGAGGAGAGCCGGATGACACGACACAAAGGGTGGAAGTGTATCCAGCGCTTCCTCTGGCATCCCCAGTCGGATTGGATGAGGCGGATGGGATCACTTCAGACCTGGCTACACTTCCTGTGCGCCGGAGGGGCTGACGCTCAGTGCCTTCATCTGAGGGTCCGTGATTACTTGGACGATAAGATACGTGAGAGCAGCCAGCGCACCAAGATTTCCCAGTGCCGGGAAGGATCGTAGAGCGCTCAAGCACTGCTGAGGGCGGAGCAGGAAGTTCGGTACCTCGAAGGGCAGGCGACAGATACGGAGGCCTTCATCGCAACATGCTCTGAGCTCGTGGAGCAACTGACGGCCCAACTGGATGATGCGCAGGAACAACTGGTGGAGGTGAGTCACCAAATGACTGTAGTTCAAATCAAGTGGGTGCAGGCACAAGCTAGGGCTGGCGAGCTGCGCTCTATGGAGGCTGACGAGGAGATAGTCTTCAAATAGCGAGAAGCGAACCTGGAGGCTACCAGCCAAAGGGTAGCAGCGCTGGAAAGATCGCTTCAGCATGCTGACCCCTAAGGGCTTTGTTTTTTCCATCTCATGAACTTTCTGCTTGTACTTCTCATCGTCTTAATCCAATATATGGCCATATCCACTCATTTGTACCCTTGGTTTAATGCTCTCAACCATAGTTTCGAAACGAATAACAACTCATCCCAAGGCTCCTATGGGTCATGCCCAACCCAAGAAGCAGAAGATGCTCGTACCATCATTTCGTTCAACTGTGGGGCATTGACCAAGCTTCAGGCGTCCAAAATTGGGCCTGGACTTCTGAGGAGACCCCGGGCCGATTGATGTGTCGACTCCTCAATGTGCTTTAACACACAAGCGGGGCAATGCCGGGGGCATTGAAATCCATCCGAACACAGGGTGATGGAGAGGAAGGGTGAATCACACTGCCCAAATTCGGAACCCAATGGGGCGTAACCATGGAGGATAACTGTCAACCGTGGCGGAAACACATCATCCACATCATGTTGTCCTGGAATGGGGGACAATAAGTGAGGGATGACCGCTGACCATGTTCGAAACATAGGGCCTAACTCAAATATCATTGGTTAGTTTTCCAGAACGTTGGCCCAGGACAATAGGCGGACCATAGGTCTGTCATCCATACTATTAGGGGGTCCCGTCAAACATGACCAGTCCTCCGGAACGCTGGCCCAGGATAGTAGGCGGACCATAGGTCGAACATATATACTGTTAGGGGGTCCCGTCAAACATGACCAGTCCTCCATAACGTTGGACCAGGACAGTAGGCGGACCATAGGTCGAGCATCCATACTGTTAGGGGGTCCCATCAAACATGAAAGGAAATGAGGATCCGAATAATTGGGGATGCAAAGCGTGGAAGGTGGAGTGGTGGTTTGTTCAAGAAGAGTCCAACACTCCCAAAATTGCGCCACCATGGTGAAGGTGCATTAGGCGGACATACCGACCTGATTACGGGTCATCCCAATTTCTAGGCAGGGCCTCTTTGGTGAGAGAACTGACGCTTCCCATTATTATCATGGGGCATCCCAAACCTGCTCGGGGTAGATGTCCTGATTACACCACTCCCCATGAAGTCAGGCCGAGGGGCCGAAAATAAGGAAGGACGGGGTTCAGTAATCCCTGGGGATGGACCCAAGAATAAATGTCCGGGCGGTCCTACGTATCTCATTTGGATGAGAATCAAGCCACACGTAGTTCTTGAAAGATAGTTTAACGTCATGTTGGACGGAATACAGTTTAACGTCATGCGAGACGAAATACAGTTTAATGTCATGCGGGATGAAATACAGTTTAACGTCATGTTGGACGAAATACAGATCTTAGTTTTAGGTCTTAGAGCTCAGACTATGAGGATCTTAGTTTTAGGTCTTAGAGCTCAGACCATGATGATCTTAGTTTTAGGTCTTAGAACTCGGACCATGGAGATCTTAGTTTTCGGTCTTAGAGCTCGGACCATGAGGATATTAGTTTTAGGTCTTAGAGCTCTGACCATGATGATCTTAGTTTTAGGTCTTAGAACTTGGACCATGAGCGGGAAAGGGGAGAAACAGACACATGGCAAGGCGGTTACAAAACCCGACGTGAATGAGGACCTAAGCCCTACTTACCATGTGCTCTCCAGGGAAATGCTTGAGTCCAGGGACCGAACACGAAGGTAGGCTGGCTGGGCCCGTGGGGAAGTGCCCCAGGCGCTCCTACGTATCTCATAAAGATGAGAATCAAGCCAAACGTAGTTCTGAAAGGTGACATGGTAAGATACCAGTGCCAAGGGAAAAGGGGAGTGCGGGCGTGGCCCTTGCACTAAAAGAAGCGGAATTTGATAAATCTTGTTTGTCCTTTGAGGTGAGTGGTTTTTTTTGTTGTTGTTGTGAAGCGACAGGACTAGAGTGGTAGGCCGTGGTGTCACCACAAGAATCAAGCCGTGATAGGCGTTGACAAATGGCATGGCACAAGACCAATACCCAACGTGATGTCCTCTACAACGAGGTCATCACAATGCGGTGCCGTTTTTTTCTTCTTGCGGCCAGGATGATAATGTCACAGTTTAGGGTCGTGTGATAGGACTAACAACATAGTTTAAGGTCATATGGTTTGGACCAACAACACAGTTTAAGGTCATATGGTTTGGACCAATAACACAGTTTAAGGTCGTATGGTTTGGACCAACAACACAGTTTAAGGTCATATGGTTTGGACCGACAACACAGTTTAAGCTCACATGGTTTGGGCCAACAACACAGTTTAAGGTCATATAGTTTGGACCAAAACACAGTTTAAGTTCATATGGTTTGGACCAACAACACAGTTTAAGGTCATATGGTTTGGACCATCCGAGAGAGGAGCCTCGGGCTAAAGGGGCCTACGAGGGTTCAACAATCATGGAGGGGTAGGAGATGCTAGCTCCCAGCTATGCTGGGACCAAAATGCAATGTCTGGGTGACTCCTCACTCCCCAAGGGGATGAAGGTCAAGCCGCATGCAACCCGTAAAGAAGAGACCCAAGCACATACTCTAGCGCTCAGATCGCGGGAGCCCCGAGAGACACCGTTACACAGCTCGGTCTGTCTGATGTGCGGGGGTGTACTGAGGGTTAGTACAAGGAGTGTCGAGATTCCACCTTGACACAGTGGGGCGGAACATGACATGAACCATGCCACCAAAATTCAGGGCCTGGGGAAGCCAGCGTGACGACTGAGGATTACTGCTGACCGTGTTCACAATGCAGCATCCTGTCGTGTTAGCCACGGGGACAAACAAATGAGCATCAACCGCTGACCATGTTCGCAATGCGGGATTCGTATCAATTTTTTGTCTGAAACCCTCGGGGGAGTTGGCCCATGATGGTAGGATAGCCCTTGGGCGTTGTATCCAGGCCGTTCTTGGGGGTCCCTCCAGGTGTGAAGGATGACGGGGGCCCGAATGAAGGGGAACACGAAGCTTGGCAAGTGGATGGAACTTGCCTAAGTCGAATCTGGCACTCCAAGTTCTAGACCAAAGTGCCTTGAGTACATCAGCAGACCACTGGAAAGGGTCAGAGGGCTCAGTCCGAGAGTGGCCAAAAGATGGCGGATCACTGGGAAAAAGAGGGGGCGTAATGCCAAACACCCTGGGAACCGGGAGATCGTGGAATCTCCTAAGAGATGGGGATGGACCTGACATCTAAGTGTTCAGGCGGTCCTACGTATCCAATAAGGATGGGAATCAAGCCACACGTAGTTCTTGAAAGCGTGCGTCTTTAAATGCCATTGGACAGAGGAGGGCTAAACCCTGAGGACAGGGTGCACGTGGTGTAGCTATTGCAAACCCGACATGAATGGGGACATAATCTCACACCACACCATGCGACCCTGTGGTCGAGGTCCCAAAGGCGAAACAGACGTGACAATGGACCTCAATCTGGACCCAAGGACAAAAGGTCTGGGCATTCCTATGTATCCCATTAGGATGGGAATCAAGCTAGACGTAGTTCTGGAAATACAGTTTAACGTCATGTTGGACAAAATATGGATCTTAGTTTTAGGTCTTAGAGATCAGACCAATAAAAGGGCAGAACCAAAAGTGGATCTTAGTTTTAGGTCTTAGAGCTCGGACCATGGAGCCCAGATGTAGGGCAGAGTGTAGTTTAAGGTCGTGCTGGACCATACAGTTTAAGGTCATGCAGGACCATACAATTTAAGGTCATGCAGGACCATAATGGTTAGGAAATGTACTTCTTGAGGAACCTGGCGTTGGTGGGAGGAGTAATACACTCACCATCCATAGTCACCAGGGAATACGCGCCATTGGGATAGACCTTGTGGACAATAAAAGGCCCCTCCCACTTGGGCTCCAACTTGGGTGGTTTCCTGCTGGGAATCATTGGCGCTCTAAGAGCCAGCACCAAGTCACCTTGCATGAAGGAGAAGAGGTGAACCTTCTTATCGAAAGCTCGAGCCATCCTGCTCTGATTCCTTTCCAAGTTATGTAAAGCGCGAAGCCTACTTCCGTCCAACGCTTCCAATTCGGCTAGAAAGATCTCGGCAACTCTATTCGGTGCTTGCTGGTCGTAGACCGCCGTGCGCAATGAGGGTAGCTGGACCTCGATGGGAAGGATGGCCTCAGCTCCGTATACCAGGGAATACGGAGTCACCTGGGTGGAATTGCTAGTCATCATCCTATAAGCCCAGAGGGAATTGGGGAGCTTGTCCGGCCAACTTTTCTTGTTCTGACCAACCATTTTTTGCAGAATGTTAGAGAGGGTTTTGTTAAATGCCTCAATCTATCCATTTTCCTGCGCATGATAGCGGGAGGTTTGGTTAGAGCGAATGTTGTACTTGGCGTACAATCTCTTTAGCTCGGCCTCTCGGAAGTTGGTTCTGTTATCCGTGAGGATAGCATGAGGTATTCCAAACCGGTGAATGATATTGGAGCTCACGAAGTCAGAGATAGAACCAGCCTTGACTTCCCTAAGTGGGGCTGCCTCTTCCCACTTTGAGAAGAAATCCGTGGCAGTTAAGATGAACCGACACTGGCGGGCCATCGCCAGCGGGTAAGGCCCTACGACATCCAACCCCCAGACTGAAAAGGGCCAAGAATACTTAGTAGTATGGAGAGGCTCCGGTGGCCGATGCACAAAGTTAGAATGAACTTGGCATGCATGACACCTCTTGGAATACTCGATGCAGTCATGGATCATGGAGGGCCAAAAGTATCCCAGTCTCCGAATCTGGTGGGACAACTTCGACCCGGCCTGGTGGGCGCCACAGGAACCAGCGTTCACTTCCTGCATGACCTGTGGGATCTCAACTCCTTGAAGACAACGGAGGAGAACACCATCAAACCTGCACCTGTAAAGGAGCTGCTCGCGGTTGGGACCACTTTGAAGGGTGAACAGCGGCGTGCGGCGCCATATTCATTCCTGCTCTGCTCAGTCCATCGGAAGATTGCCATGCCAGAGATATTCAACCAAGGGTGTCCTCCAATCAGGAACTGTCTCAATCACCATGCCTGAAGCCCCGGGGGGTCCTGACGCGGGGGCACCAGCGGTGATATGGTTCACTCGCGGACCACGATCACCCTCCGGGATAACATGAGCAATGATTCTTCGGTGTGCCACATGGATGATTAGGTCATCCTGTTCGGGCTCCGCGAGAGATGCGGCCAGGCTGGCCAAAGCATCTGCTCGACTGTTCTGTGACCGGGGAATGTGAATGACATCTGGTCGGGATGAGAACTTAGCCATTAGATGGTGGGTGCACTCCATCAATGACATGAGTTCTGGCTTCCTGACAGTGTAGTCACCGTTAAACTGTTTGATGACTAGCTCAGAGTCCCCTTTTACATACAGGTGGGGTACGTTAACCTCCAGAGCCAACTCGAGGCCGGTGATGAGGGCATGATATTCTGCCTCATTGTTGGTGTAGCCTTCTGACAACAAGAAAGAATATGGCAGAACAGTTTGCTCCGGGGTGATGAAGACGATACCCAGGACCACTCTATTAAGCCTAGGATCGTTGAGCCTTCTACCGGTAGGGCTTTGGGAGGCGCCATCAAAGTGTATCTACCATCATGGGGTGGCGTGATCGACTGAGAGGATTGCCTCATCAGGAAAACCCAAATCCAGTGGCTGGTCTGCAGAGGTTGGGTGGGCAGCTAAGAAGTCTGCCAAAGCTTTTCCTTTGACGGCCTTCTGAGGTACGAACCTAATGTCGAACTGCTGGAGGATCACCGACTAGCATGCCAATCAGCCGGTCAACATAGGCCAGCTCAGGATGTATTTCAACGGGTCTACCCGAGAGACTAGCTGTACCTCGTGGTGCTGCAAGTAGTGCCACAATTTCTGTACGGCGAATACGAGCGCCAGATAGCTCTTCTCAATGGGAGAGTATCTAACTTTCGCGTCGAGAAGCATGTGGCTGAGGTAGTAGAGGCTATTCTCTGTTCCCTCGTTGTTCTTCTAGGCGAGAAGGGCACCGAGGGATCGCTCCAAGGCGGTCACGTAAAGGACCAGCGACTTTCCGGGAACGGGTGGCATCAGGACCGGAGGTTGAAGTAGATACTGATTTATTTCATAAAAAGAGGTCTGACACTCTTCATCCCACCCATAGGCGGTGCCTTTCTTCATGAGTCGAGAAAAGGGATTACACTTGCCGGCCAGATTCGCAATGAATCGGCGTATATAGGCTAAGTGGCCTTGGAGGCCTCAAAGCTCCCGAATATTACTTGGGGGAGGAATCTGACTGATGGCCTTGATCTTCTCGGGGTCGATCTCGATACCTCGATACCTAATGATGAATCCAAGAAACTTTCTGGAGGTGACCCCGAAGGCACACTTCAACGGGTTCATCTTTAAGTGGCGAGAACGGAGCAAACCGAACACTTTATCAAGGTCTTTTAGATGGTCCCGACGCTGACGAGATTTAACCACCAGGTCATCTACATAGCACTACAACAGCGTCCCGAGGATCGGCTTGAATATGCGGTGCATAGACCGTTGATAGGTGGCACCCGCGTTCTTCAGGCCGAAGGGCATAACCCGATAGCAGAAAGTGCCCTGGGGGGCCCTGAAGGCAGTGAACTCTTAATCCTCGGGGGCCATCTGGATCTGGTTGTACCCGGAGTACCCATCCATGAAGGAGAGGTCTTGGAACCCGGCCGTTGCGTCGATCAACAACTCTGTCACGGGAAGGGGAAAGTCATCCTTCAGACAGTGGCGATTAAGATCACGGAAGTTGATGCAGACCCTGATCTGCCCATTCTTCTTCCTGACGGGCACAATGTTGGATAGCCATCTGGGGTACTGGACTTCCTTGACGAAGTTGTCCTTAATGAGCTTATCAACTTTGGCCTCAACCATGGCACCATGAAAGGGGTGCATTTTCACTTCTTGAACCTGTGATGGTTTACTGGGAGGCCAAGGCGGTGGACGACTACCCGGGGATCTAGTCCCGGCATCTTGTCATAACTCTAGGCAAACGCATCATGGTGCTGTCTGAGGAAGTATATGTACTGTTGCCGTTCCTCGGGAGGCATAGCGGCGCTGACCAATGTGGGTCTCGGGTCCGCCTCACTACCGAGGTTCACCTGTACTAGCTCGTTGACCGTGGCAGAGACGCCATCCTCAAAGGCAAGAGGAGCATCTTCTTTGTCTTCTTCTCCGCTTGTGGAAGAATCATCCACGGGGGGAGCCGTTTCGGGGCTGCTCGACCCTGATGGGGAGCTAGCACCGGCTTGGGCGACAGAAGTCATCACGACGGGAGACTCATGCACCGCGGAGACCATAGCAACGAAGGCAGTTGATCCAATCCCATCCAGCCTATAGCCCAAGGGGCCACGCTTTACGACATCAAAGTAGTGGTGACGCGTTGGCTTGAGCCGGTCGATCCCGGCTTGGTGAAACAGACACGTATGACGTACTTCCATTTCCATGAGCCCAACGTCCCGATATCGTATGGGGGTAGGAGGCTCGGGGATCACCTGAACCTGGTTGGTGTAAGAGTATGAGGTGATTTCCCGCCGTCGCTTAGACCCAAAAATATGGCTTCCTCTGGTACCCGAGACAACAAAGCACTCTCCCATATCGGGAGTCGTGGCCTCCAACCGATGGATTGGGAAGACATATGCGTCATCCAAACCTGCCCAGGGATCACTCATGACAGCGGCGGGCTCAACCTCACCTATCAGGAATTTCATTTCCTTGCTCTTGTAATAGTCAGCGTCCAGGTAACGAGCTTCACAAGAGGAAAACGGAGACGCATCTCCTTAGATCACACCCACTTGACCCTTAAGGGAGTATTTGAGGCACTGATGGTATGATGAGGGAACTGCTGTGTGAAGATGGAGCCACGACCTGCCCATCAATGCGTTGTAGGCAGTGTCCTGAGAGACAACCATGAATTCAGTATTGGCAATCAAGCCGCCAAACTGGGTCTTCAGACGAATCTTTCCAAGTGAAGTTTGCTCGGTCCTGTCATACCCCTGTATTCTGAGGTCATAGGGAGTCAAATCATCCTCAGACAACCCCAGTTTTCGCAGTGTATGAGTTGGGATCAAGTTAATCCCAGAACCCGTGTCGACAAGATAGCGACGGACTTCCACGCCATTGAACTGGTCGGTGATGTACAACGGGTGGATGTGCCCCTGTATGGGAGGGTCTTCATCTTCACCAGAGAATGAGATAACTGGTTGACATTCGGCGTCCTCAATCACCTTGGTGTGAAAGGCTTCTGCGGCCGCTACCTCCGTTTCAAATTGGAGGGGGCTCCTTAGAGCCTCGGCAAGCGCCTCATGCATTTCGGACGACAGGCGAAGGGCCTCAAGGATGTAAAGCCTTGCCGGAATGCCGACCAGATGCTTCAGGACATCATACTTTCACGCCAAACGCGAGCTTCTGCTTACAGGAGGTCGCTCTGCGATTGGGGGCATGACGGGCCCTACTGGCGGGACCAGTGACTGACTGGTACTAGGTACGTCCCGCTATTCACCAGCTGAATCCTAGGAGGTGGCTGTCATGCTAGGACCAGAAGGCCGTAGTCGGCCAGTGGCAGGGCTGGGCTAGTTGCGACGTGGGCAAGGCGGTTCCGCCTGATCCAACAACACAAATGGTGGTGGAAGCGAACCTATTGTCACCAGGTGAGGGAGCCGCGAGTGTTGCTCTCTATACCAGGCCTGCTGCCTGGTCTTGGTAGCGTGCACAACCTGACAGGAGGTGACTACTTCCGTGCCCCGGCGATTCACGTATCCACGGCTCCGTCGACGTTGTCGACTGCTGGGGACATTGGGGAGGTCCACCTGGCGCTCCCCGTCGTCGGGAGCCACAAAGAGATTTACCAACTCTACGGTGTTAACCAAAGCGTACCCCGGGCTCTTGGGGAAGTCCACCTGGCGCTCCTCACCATCGAGAGCCAAAAAGGGATTTACCAACTCTACGATGTTAACTGAAGTGTACCCCAGGCTCTCACTCGAGGAGTCATCCACTACCGGACGGGGTCTCGGAGGGATCCCCATTTCCGAGGGCATGAAATCGCCAAGCGTGCGAGAATATGAAGGCAATGGCAGGGCACGTTCTTTCTTCTTACACCGCCGCCTGCTCTTCTGGGAAGAAGTAGGCTGGGACGACGATGCCAAAGTGGTGCTCGTAGACTCCGAGGGCTCTGGCTGATCCAGGCAGGCATGGATGATGCCATGGGCACGGGCGACTGTCCTGCGGGCCATCCAGTCATTATACTTCCGGGACCCACGATCAGAAACATGTTCCCACCCATCCCCATTGTCACTACTGCCATCTGATCTCACGAAGACACCTGCCACCTCTGCCAGGGATGAGCCCAACCTGACTATGTTGTTTTCAATCTGGTCTTGGAGCCATTACTTGAACACATAGCATTGCTGGATGGTGTGTCCCAGGATCCGGTGATAAGGGTAGTAGTTAGGGTGACCCGTGAGACACACCTCTTTTGGCTTCTGACACTCAGGCAGTCACACGATCCTCTGCTCCAAGGCGCTACAGAAATAACCAGGGACCTGGGCCTCGCCAAATGAGTAAGCCTGATTCCTCCTATCTGGAAAGGGGAATCTTGGGGGCTGGCCATGTCTAGGGGCCGGAGGAGCAGGCCAAGGAGGAGGAGCCGGATTACCTCGCCTAGGTGGTGGCGGCGCATTACGCGGAGGCGCCGACCGATTCTGAGGTGGTCACTGCTGGGCCAGAGGCTATGCCCATGGGGGTGTACCCCTATGAGCCTGCTGAGCTGGCCTCACTGGAAGCAACTCTAGCTGTCCGGGGGCCTCTATCTGGGCCACAACAGTGGGCTCGGCTCTGGCGGCTCTCCTTGCAGAGATTACAGGAGGCAGCGGGCGTGCCTGACCGGCCTGTTGCAGGGCTTCTTTCGAGGCGCTGAGCCTTGTTCAAGAAGTCCCGGAACCCTCCAGGGTAATTCTGCGTGATTAGGGAAGGAACCAACTCCGCCTTGACATTCCCTACACACATCGTCAGTAATTTCTCCTGAGTCAGCGACATGTCAAGGGAGTATGTGAGCCCCTTCCACCGGGCGACGAAGTCCGCGACTCGCTCGTTGGGCCTTTGCTTGCACCTGAAGAGGTCTGCAATGTTCGTCTTCCGGGTTGTGTAACTGAACTGGTAGAGGAATTGACGGCGAAGATCCTCCCAGCTAGTCACAGATCCAACAGGGAGCTGGCTGTACCAGATGAATGCTGGTCCTTCCAGTGTCTGAACGAAGCACTGGAGCTTGGCAGCCTTCTACTGCGCCGGAGTCCCTAACATAGGCCTGCACCTCGAGTTGAAGTGGGCCAAGTGTTGTGGCGGGTCTCCAGTCCCATTAAAGGGGGAAAAAGTGGGGTTCCAAAATCCCGGTGGGGCCGACATGTCATCCACCCATGTGGGGTACGGCTTGCCATCCGGTGGGATCGCCACCTGCCAAGTTTCCAGGGCCTCCAAGCGAGCGATGAGTACTTCCATCAGATCATCTGGATGTGGATTCCTGTCCTGAAGGGGATCTCTAAGCACAAGCGCATTGTCAGGCTCTTCGATACGATAGTTGCGCTCATCCGCTCGCGGGGCAGCTGGCGGAGCGACTCTTGGAGCGGTGGGAGGAAACCGAGCAGGGTCCCCCAGGTTGTCTTGCCGCTCGAGAGGGTTCAGCGAAACATATCGCACCCTCTTGCCATGGGCTCCAGTGTCTCCCCTGTCGGCGAACAGGACATGGTCACGGTTGCCTAGGGGGATCTCAGCAAGGGTTAGATGCTCTTGCCCCTACTGTCCTGGTCTAGGGTTGCTGTAGTCAGGCCGCCGCTCTGCAATGCATTTGGCCAGGAGCTCATCAACCATCCTATTTTGCTCGGCTAGCTGTTGGCGCAGCGTGGCCTTATCTAGATCTTCCTCTACCTTCTGCACTAAGGAAGATGGGTCGGCGAGTGGCCTTCTTGGGATCTTCCTCTACCTTCTGCACTAAGGCAGATGGGTCAACGAGTTTGACAGACCCGACAGGCTCTTTACCCCTGCCGATGTATTGGCCCAGCGCCAGTGCCTCCGTGGGTACAGGAAGACCTAGGAGGCTCCTCTGTTGGCGAGTAATCCTCCCAGATGGGTCTAGTAGCGGCCTGTCCTCGGGGGGTGAGTCCCTGTTGAGGGGATCCACAATGTTTCCCTCATCTGAAGGGTCAGCCATGTTGACCGCGACTGCCCTTGTCGACGTTCCCTTAGGGCCGCCCAGTGGATTGGGCTGTCGGCGGATCGAACAGAAGAGGAGAGAAGCGTACTGCCCCCACCCGCAGACGTGCGTGTGGGGGGTGGCCTCCTCAATAACTCTACGGAGTACTTGAAAACTCTGGATGCATTGTTGCTGAAGGGCCTCATGGTGGTCTAGCGAATCGGGGTGCCGGACCGCATGGAGTGCTGCTAGGTCGACCCGGCGACACTGCTCACCAATCTCCTCGAGATGCGCTTGGCTCTCGGGATAAGGCGCTAGATGATGGCGGAGGCAGGAGTGATTCACCCGAAGAATCTGGCGGAAGCATTCAAACTCTCCCAGGGTGAGTGACTCTGGCACATCAAAACCCGATTCTGCGACCGGTCAAAACTTCTCAGGGAAGTGGCCCGCTGCAAGAACGGTCCAGCAGCTCCACAGCTCTGGTTCGGGGTCCAGAACTTGCCGCCCCTGCTCATCCACCGAGGAAAGTCGGGGAATTGGCAATGGCGCCGAGGCAGGCCATCGGGGCGGTGGGCTGGCCGGCGGGGAATACAACGAACATGCCGATTGGCCGCCGATCCCTAGGTCATCCTCCAGGGGTTGCAGTGCCCTGGCTGCCACATCGCGATAGGATGGGCCGACGAATGAGCCTCCTATCACAACGTCAGTGCTTGCCGAGGGTGTATCACCTCACGATTCTTCCATCGTTCCTTAGAAAAGTTCCTCACCCTCCCTAACAGGGACGGGAGGTGCTTCCGAGGAGGCCAGCAGCAACTGTGGGCTTGATCCCCGGTGGTGCGCCAAGTCCTCGTCCTCCTGGATATACCTTCGAAGGCAGTAGGGAATCATACGAATCTTGCATTCGGGGAGTACGATACTGACGCGTTGCGTCCCCATCCCTACCCTCAACTCGAAGGGTTGGGGGGGATGTTCCATCGTCGAGTCATACTCTGCCTCAGAATCCGAGAAACGGACTGGTCTGATTTTCGTCCGGACTCCCTTGACATTCCTCCTACGGTGACGACGCCCGAACTTCCTACCCCTGGGTAGCTCCTCAGGGTAAGGAAGATTTCCGTCATGGGGTCCCCCGACCGCAATAGAGCTGGGGCAGAGGGGACCGAAGGCCGGGGTGCGAGAAGAACCGGGACAGATGTCGAAAGGGACATGGGGAGGACCTCCATGTGAGTGAGCGACTGGATACACAACAACTCCATGCTCGCGGCCGACAGCAGGGGGATCGACCTCATACCCCATGCAGTGGGTGATGGAAGGAGTCATACCCGGAGCACAACCATCATGAAGAAGCTTCTGGTTTCCCAGATCGGTGGCATAGAATGAGCCCTCATGGTGAGTGGCACTACCGCGGATTGATCTGCAGTGGCCATTGCCAGTGTCCGCGATTGGGAGATTCGACCCAACTTGCCTGCAGGGCGGTCGGGGTTTCGATCCCAGTCGGGCACGCGGCTGCCCCTGCTCAACATGCGTGGGGATCTGGTAATAGGAGTCAGCAGTGGCTCAGGCCACAGTGGTTGCTGATGCTGGTGCCCCAGGACGGGCATTCTCTCCCGCTCGTGCCCGGCACTGGCGTCGAGTCAGATGGGCCAGAACCGGTGGTGTGGGCATGAAGATTGCCTGCTCCTTGGCTCGGGGAGTCGGGTAGCAGCGTCGATGCGGCCTGGTGGGGGTTCTTGCCGTTAACCCCTGGGATGGATCGCCGATCGGGTGGACCCGGACATCCCCCACCTCATTGGTGTAGGGGAGGGATGTGTCAAATCACTCTGGGGATAGGCTCCCGAAGCGGTTGAACGTCGGCGTGGGGAGCGGCGGATCCCTGCGCGACCCTCGAGGGCGGCGATGGTGGTGAGGCAAGACCGCCTCTAGATCCAAGTGGGCCATGCCCCTAGTGGGGATGACCCCTTCCTCATCATACCTACGAACCAGGTTATTGATCACCCTCCGCTGGATGATTTCTGACAGGGAGAGGGGGCGCAAGCACCCGGCTGCTACGGCGGTTGAAGTCGGAGCGACCGTGGAATAGGTGGGACCGCACGGGGTAGCCGCGTCGGTACTGCCCCTGCCCCTGCACCGGTGGGTAGGTGGCGATCGATCTCCGAATGCAGTGATCTGATTCCTGGAAACAGGGAGTTGAACCCATTAGTATCAATAGGAAAGGAGATCAACAACCAAGGCCCAGCGTCATTCCATCTTCCATGGTCGACGAGAGGGATCCACGCTGACGACGTCACAGAACGGAGTAGTCAATGTTCTGACGGACTCGACCCCTGGCAGGTTCATGTCCCAGTGAGGGTTACCCGGACCTGGTGACATTCTGTTCTTCCGACACCCCGACGGATACCATTCCCCGTGTTGAGGAGAAGAGCTTCACGTCGGGTTCACCATTTTTTGTTTCCGATGCTTTCGCCGGGGCGCGCGCATCCGTCGGTGGAGGAGGACGTGCTGCTTGTTGCTCCGCATTCCCGCTTTCCAAAGGTGGGAGACATTCGTTCCTTGTTCAGGTACGTCTGCTCCTTGATCGAAACGGGATGATGGGATGTCGGTTCTTCCTTCCGTGGATTCCTCCTCGGAGCTCATCACCTAGTCTGGGTCTCCCTCATAGATTTAAGATGGATTCGTGAAGCTCATTCCTGGTGCCATATCTACATGGACGCCAGTTAATTACGCTGCTTCCGTCAAGATGCTCCAAGGGGTCTTGTCGGGGCAGCAACCTTCGGTGAGGAGAATGGTCACGTTGGGGCGTCGTCGGCATGTATGTCTTTGGTCCCTCATCACAGGGCCTCTTGAGGGTGCGGAAGCCCGAGGTATCCCACATCGAATGCGGGTAATGTGTACCATCTGAGGTTTTCCTCAGCTTCCCATGTTTAACATGGGGTATGTCGCGAGTTTAACGTCTTGCAGAGACAGATCGGGTTGAAGTATCCCTAGGGGGGAACACCAATGTTGGGGGGGGGGCAGCACGTGGGCGGCTTCCCATATATCATGGAGTGGGATGGGGTGGCATGATCTCACCGGGATGTGGCGGCCCAACGTTCTGAGATGACCCAAGAGGGTGGATACAGTTTAATGTCATGCGGGATACGATACAGTTTAATGTCATGCGGGACAGAATACTGTTTAACGTCATGTGGGATATAATACAGTTTAATGTCATGCGGGACGAGGGTTTTGGGGCTTATGCTCTGAGGTGGCCCAAGGTGGTCAGGGAACCGACATGGAGAGGTCAGGACGACTGGGTGGTGGGTTTGAACCTCGTGGAGGCTTCCTACGTACCGTGCGTTAGCACGGATCAAAGTCCATGTAGTTCGCTGGGATGGGGCTTACGCTCTGGGGTGGCCCATAAGAGGATTTCATGGTCGATGCACACTCTAAGCCCACGTGAGTCATGCTAGGTGTGAGAAACAAGAGGCAGCAGGGACCAGATGATCATGTTGTGAGGGGTGCGTCCGTGAGAATCGGAATGGGGCTTACGCGTTGAGCGGCCCAAAGAGGAAACATAGGATTATGCGTGGTTAGCAGCCCTTGGTGCCGAGGCTTACTCCAGGGTGGAGGCCCATGGTGCGACAAAGCGCAGTGGGAAATGACTCCACTGGCCTTGGCAGGGGGGAAGTACAGAGATGCATGGGTGCAATCATCTGTAAGAAAGGCTAGGGGCTTACGCTCTGAGGCAGCCCTTCCCCCGCAGACAAACGCCGCTCCGACAAGGAGGATCTCATTCCATGTGAGGAAGAGTCCATTCCCGTGGAGACGAGTGGCGTAAAAAATGTCCGAGCTGGGGGGACCCTGCGTGCGAAGCACGGGGTCGAACCACAGTTTAACGTCTTGTGTTAAGGATGAGGTGCTTAGTAGTTTAACGTCCTGAAGCTTGGATGAGGTGGGTTTGCTCCACACCCCTATGGCTTACATGCCCAAATCCCTCTACCCCTTGTGGAAGGGAAGGCATCGGCAAGGCCATTGTGAAGGGGGGGCGCAGGCGAACCACCGGGGGGTCCACGTTAGCATGGATATGTGAAGAAGCAATAACCGTTATCGTGCCTATGCAGAGAAGCATAAGACAAAGCAACGCAACGGGAAACACGGCCCAAGGGACCTTGAGGTTACTTCGCACGAGCCTGGAAGGCCGTATGGGAAAACAACGCATGGCGCGCATGCCCGACAGGGGAGACATCAGGTGCCAGTGTAGGGGGCAGCCAAGGGGCGTCAAGGTGAGGAGTCTTGGGCTTTGCGCGCAAAAGGGAAGGTTTGCGCGCAAAACTCTGGGACGACGCGCAATTGGAGAAAGGGAATTGCGCGTAGAGAGGGAACTACGCGTAGGGTTTTGCGCGCACGACAGGGTATTGCGCGCAAAAGACACGGATTGCGCGCAAGGCTGGATCCCTGGGGAGGGGGAAAATTCACTAAAGCTGGTGGAGTTACGTGAAAAGGCGAACTCCAGGGCAAGGTTGCGTGAAATGAGGGTTTACCTAGAAGTCATCTTGCGCGTGGGGGGAGCAGAATTGCACGCACGAGAGTCACTTCAGATTCCTCAACCCCCAAACCATTCGGGGTCACCTTCTATTTATAGGCGACCTCCGGCGCGGAATCCAGGCGGCACGTGAAATTTTTCACGCCGAGCGCAGTTGGCGCGTAAACATTCGCCGCGCAGAACTGGGGCGCGCAAAGATTGCGCGCCTCATCGGCTCAATTTCGCAAAACCTGGGGATTCTACGCACACAGAACGATTTTTCGCACGGATTCTTTTTTATTTTGCGCACCACATCCCAGGCCTCCGGATCGAGCCTCTGATTCCAAATATGACTTTGCTTCATCATTTCGAAACTTCCTCTGGGATTTACGGTCTTTTTTCGGCGTCAACAGTCTTCCTCTAATTTACAACTGAGATATGCCATCTATTTTATCCAATTTTCACCATATATGACAAGTGTGATTTATATTTATGAGCATGAATTTTTGTCTTCTTGTTGGTTTCCATTTCATTTAACTGATGGGATTGATATACATCCACATGAATTTGTCTCTGCCTATTTTCCGTCATATTTTACTGACATGATTCATGTTCATTGGCAGGGATATGCATCTACCTATAGTTTTCCACCATATTTTCATGATAGGATTAGTGAGTAGTATTAGGAATTTATGGATGGTCTTAATTTTTCTTTGTATTTGGATGATGAGCTTCATAAGAGGGAGAAAGAATATATGTATTCCTGTAGTGTGCTGCTGTAACATCCCAAGATTTTATAAAGAAATATTCTTTTTATTTTACTAATGTCTTGTGTTATACGCTACACCAAAAGGAGCTTGCACAACACGCATCCTTGACTTGCCTTGCATTACACGCAATCGCAACCTTCCTCGATAGCGTGTGTGGTACGTAATCCTGAGTTTCACGAAACAATGATATGCTATTAAAATATTATTAAAACTAGCCATTATGAATAGTAATAACCACTTTTTAAATTTTTGAAATTTTAACTCTCAAAATGGACTTCATTTTTG
Organism: Viscum album; assembly: GCA_963277665.1. Classification (NCBI taxonomy): domain Eukaryota; kingdom Viridiplantae; phylum Streptophyta; class Magnoliopsida; order Santalales; family Viscaceae; genus Viscum; species Viscum album. Next base: position 1,302,739,397 of record OY728141.1, on the reverse strand, counting down.
GATTCGGAGTATCGAATTTAGCCTAAGGTGAAATTTTGGTACTTTTCGGATAACTTTCATATTCTGATGAATAGTGAAAATTACTAAATTATAATTAAAAACAATTTTTTTAATCGAAATAATTAATAGTGATAAATCATTAATTTGAGTGGTTTTAAAGTATATTTAGAATATATTTTTACAATTTAATACAATGTTGGTCATTGGATGTAATTTCACATTTAAACTAGACATAAACAAGTGTCAATCTTTTGATAGATATTGTTTCTTAAAAACACGCTATTTGTTTTAACAGTGGGATTTAATTATAAAATTAATTAATGCAACTTTTATGTTATGAATTTGGTAAAATAGACTTCATTTTTGAATTCGGAATATGAAATATAGCTTGGGATGAAATTTTGGCATTGTTCTGAAAAACATCAATTTTTTATGAATAGTGAAACTACTAAGTGGTAGGTTAAAAACTGAATTTTGCATAAAACTTAATTTTACCGCTTCTGTGAATGGAATTTCGAAAATCCGAGAGACACGGTTAATATCAAGGACTAAAATGTGGTTCAATGAGATGAAAATAATTTTTTGGTGAATAGTAACTTTTTACTTTTTTACCACGGTTAATAGTAAATAGGGTAACTAAGGGTAAATATGATATTAATATTACCCTAACACATGTCCTAATTCTATTGGACAAGTGTAATTCGACCAAAAACAAACTTAGGAATAAAATATGACCATTTAGGCCCACTTGGATAAGATTAGGACATTTATTATTAATTTATTTAAAGAAGGGTTAAAATAGTTAAAATCAAAGTTTAATAAGTAAATCATTTCTAATATGGGGTTATACATAAGATAAATTCGATTGTAAATATTCATTAGAAAGCTAAAAAGATTTACTACATGATGGTATTTTATTTGTAATTTTTAGACATAAAATAATTTATTTTATTTATGACACAACGATGATGCAGTAATTATCTTATTAATGAAATATTGACATAATTGATGTTATAAACACCAAAATAAATGTAATTTGAGATTTTTTATGAATTCCACTAATTTTCTAGGTTACTATGATATATTAATGTTGATTTAATCAACTTGGTTCGAACATTTAATTCTGTTATGACTTTCACAAAAATCATATATCAAATAGTGTCAAAATTGACACAAAATAGTTTTTAAATCAAATATTATATTATTAATTGTTATTTTATTCCTAAAAATCTAAGGTTCGGCCAAATGACTTAGATAAGGATATATATATTAATAATAAACAATTTGGGGTTCGTTTGGCATGTTATAGTAAGTGTATTAACCATATAGTGAAAGAAAACAAAAAGACACGGTAAAAGTCAAATTATTTAACTTAGAGTTAAATCTAATTGATAAGGTTTAAAATAAGATCCAAACATGTCTAAATTTGATTGGTTGATGAGATTACAACCCTATCTCATCTAAGCTTCGAATATGAGTCATTTTTGGAGGTTTTTAAGTGGTGTTAGATTTATTATAAATTAATATTTTTAAGAATTCCTAAGGTGCCCCTCTCCTCCCCTATAAAAGGACACCTCCTCCCCCTCCTCCTCACACAAATTTGAGCACTCAAGCTCGGCCAACCCCTGCCATTTTCTCCTCTCCACTTCCCTAGAATAATCCTAGAGGTCCTGGTCTTCTTCAAAGACCAATCTTAGTTCCCTAAGTGGAGGATTCAAAGAGGCGTTCCAAAGAAGAGGTAATATCCATTACCGATCTTTTCAATTTCTTTCTTCTTCAACTTCTTCTTCTTTAGTTGTTTCATTATGAAGTAATAACATCAGTATCACTCATATACTGATATGTTATTATAAGTATGAAACAACCCTATTTAACCATCTATCCATCCTACGGAAAAAGAAATCACCGCGCGTGCGTACGTACGGAATACCGTCTCCACGCCGTGGTGTAATCTATTTTCCACCACCACCTTACATGGATGGGTATAATGGTGTAAAGAATAACTATACATAGTTATTACAACATCATATTGATTCTGATATATTGTATAATCCACTCCAATTCAATTCAATATTTATGGAAATGATATCATCGCTCGTGCGTACGTACGGACTACCGTCTCCACGACGCGATGAGATTCATTCTCCATGTTAACCATTTAAGAATGATTATAAAGTATATATAAGAAATAATAATGAAATATATGACATTATAAAGCTACTGGATTTATGTATATATATATATGTATGTCATCAACTTACTTCCATTCAAGACAATAAGGAAAGGAAAACAGCGTTCATGCGTACGTACGGACTACCGTCTCCATGAACGGTGTTTTTCATTTCATTTATCTATCTATTATATATATATATACTGAATATATATGATATATAAATCATATTTTATATTCTGGAAGTAAGTAAATCATGATATAAGTAATAATAATGTCAAGAACAACAAGTCAAAACACCTACGATAAATGAAACGATTTTACCCAAAACGCTTCTTTAACATGGAGTTTTCAAAAGAACGGGTAATATAATGTCATAAGTGAACCATATATGATATCATAACAATGAATATTATTCTGTAATAAGTCAATGACATTATTTAAACCATTATACAGGAGCTTCGGACACGTACAATGCAAATCGGACGTAAGGTAAGGGAAATATCACAATCTCATTTTTATCCGAGATTGTTTATTCGTAAGTATTTACTGGGGTGTATTTTATCATCCACATCCATGTTCCCTCAATATGAAATATTGTTTCCATACACTTTCAATAGTTTAAATCCAATTTTACCCTTAGGTGAGTTTTTAGTAAAGAATATGAAAGGAATCTTTTGTCATTTTTCCGTACGAGGTACTTTTTGACTTTTCTGACAAAAGTACGAAGAATGTTTTTTTAACTTATACGGCATGGACGGATTTTTAAAACATTATTTCCAAGAAGCTTCCTTTACAAGTTATCAATTTTATTTTTAATCAACTTCTTTTATTTTAAAGTCGTATGACATGTTATGAAAGGAAAAATGTTTTTGAAGAAGAAAGGTTATTTTCCTCAAGAATGGAGTTCAAGTGTTTTATCAAAATTATTTTCCATCTAAGATAATAAAGGGTTCTGTTTTTATCCCTATTATTAAATTGATTTGTTCATGTTGTGATGGAATTATTTTTATGAATTCCTTTATCTTATATGAATTGATTTATGATGTCATGATGTTTCAAGAATCCCATTTTTGTTATATGTGTTATGCGATGATGTATGTTTTATGATTATGTGGCACACATAAGAAAGGATTCATTATAAGATGGGTGGGACCTATATCTCCCTCCAATGCATTGGGTAAAGATTTTATATCTCATGAGATAGACATGGCTGGAACGGAAGGTTATTTCGGTTCAGTGATACAGGACTGAAACGAGGAGTGAACTCGGTTCAGAAAGGGACTTTGTCCACTAAGATAGTCTTGGCAATGAGTCATGACTAACAAGAAATGATTTTCCATGATTATGTGTGCATGCCACAAAGTTTCAAGTTTTATGTTATGATTATGGGGATCTCATTTTCACTTCTATGATATATCCCATGTTATGATATTATGAGCTCTTTTGCAGGTTAAGATTTCCAAAAGCTATGTATATGATGTGATTGATTTTTCTTTTGTTTACCCTTACTGAGCATTTGAGCTCACCCTTTTATGTTTTCTTTTCCCCAGGATATAAAGAAACGTTTTAGGTAGAAAAAGGGGATGACCTTTATGGGAGATATTGAAGAACTTTCACCACGATTTGAAGATTACGTTCCGAGTTTCCAAAGACACTAAACTATTACGATCCTTTAGTGTGTGTTTTTGTTATGTACTAAGTATTCCGCAAATGTAATGTAATGTCCATGTACGATAAGCTTCGGGTCTCTACAGTTGGTATCAGAGGAAAGGTTTAGTCAACCTTTGGAAACTAGGATGCGAGAACTTTAGTGAAATCCCTAGAGATATTTATAAGGTTTGTCTAGGGATGTCCCTAAGGATAAGTATACGTATAGGATACAGTCCTATTACTACGGTAACGATCTTAGAATTTAACCTAAGAAGTTAGATATTGAGGGTACTACCCCTTTGTTATGTTGTTTTCCCTAGCATGATTTTTGCCTCTCACACTATTCTTTTTGGGTTTTAGACGATGGCTGGAACCCGAAGGAACCGTGTTGATCAATGCAATGGACAATGCAATGATTGCCCTCCTGAACAAACAAATGTTATGGGAGATGGAGTGCAAAATCTTATTGCTATACTTACACAAGCTATGAATCATTCTGGACTTCCAAATGAGCAGAGAAGGGAACAATATTCTATTGAGTCCTTCATGAGGCAACGTCCACCTTCTTTCAGTGGGTCTTCTGATCCAATTGTGGCTGAACAATGGATCAGTACTACTGAAAAGATATTTTCAGTTCTTCAATGTTCTGAACATGATAAAGTCATCTTAGCAGTATATCGTTTGGAAGGTGAAGCTGATCAATGGTGGAATCTTATCAAGAATACGAGGCAAAGAGATGAAATTGATTCCATGGAATGGGATGAGTTCAAGAACTTGTTTTTCAGTAAGTACTTCCCTCGTATTCTTCGAACGAAGATGGAGAAGGAGTTTCTTGAACTAAAGCAAAAGGATGATGAATCTGTTGGTATATACGAAGCGAATTTTACAAGACTTGCAAGGTATGCATCTGGCATTATCATCCAACCTGAAAGTAAAGTTGATCGATTTTTCAGTGGCTTAAAACCAAGTCTTCGAAGGGCATTAGCTATAAGAGACTTCAGTAGCTATGAAGAAATTGTGCGTTGTGCTATCAAGGTAGAAATGGAAGTTGGTGTTACATATCCATCTCATGGTTTTGACAAGAAACGAAAGATGGAGTTCAAGGAGAAATCTCAGAATAATGGTGAAAAGAAGATGAATGTTTCCTTATGCACAAAGTGTGGAAAGAAGCATGGTGGAGATTGTCTTAAAGGGACTAGAAAATGTTTTAAGTGTGGAAAAGAAGGTCATCGAGCAGCTGAGTGTCGAAGTAATGGAAAAAGGGATTCTAATGAAGTGAATAAAGCAAACACTGCAGAGAACGCACAACCAACACTTCAATGCTTCAAGTGCAAGGAGATGGGACATTATGCCAATAAATGCCCTAATCCAAGGGTTAGTGATGATCGACATGAGCAACCGCTTAAGGAAAAGGACAAAGGGAAGTCACATGCGATCACTATTGGCAATGTTGAATATGACAACGATGTGGTGGAATGATTAAGTTTTTATGTAATGGGATTCCAAAATAATGTTGTATCATGGAATATTGGAATATTTATGTATTGGTCTAATGTGGTATTCAAAGTGATTGAGATATTATGCGCATAATGAAGGGAAAACGAGAAAATGAAATGTTTAACAGTATTCATGAGCTCATGATTGATATAAGGACTAAGTGATATCACGAGGATTTTGGTATGTGGAAAGAGTTAACTTTTAATAGAATTCATGTTTTCAATAAGGTTCAATGGGTATTTAAGAGAATACATGATTAAGGCCTTTGAATGTTTGGAATGTGACCAACAAGACATATATATGGGGATTAACGATAGTATTAAATCTCTCGTAATCGTTTTCACTATATTATGAGAGTGGACTGCAGTATTATGGATAAGCCTAAAGATTGGAATGGATTATGTTGGACATAAGTTAGTATTGTTTAAGGATAGAAGTTTTTTTGATATTATTTATGGGATGTTATAGTAATATAGTTTTAGAAAAAGGACAACCTGCAGGACGGGCGATAGCCCATCGCTTCGGACAAGGCTGTAGGAATCGAACCCACAACCGAAGTGCGACTGGCCTTTATCGCCTACCACTGACCTACAGGAAGTCCCTGTTTAGTAGAAACTAGTTTTATTATATTAAGCAGTATGATATATGAAGTATAAGTCCATTTTAGGAACCATATATGATTAATCTCACTATAGATCGATTTATGCATATAATTTTTGCTAACCTTTTGTTTGAGACAGATGGAATGACCCGTCATTCTATCACATGATCTGCTAACACTTCACGAATAACAAATTCAACTTCATTTATTTAAGAGATGAAGTGGAAATTGTTCAAGGCATGAACAACAGTGAGATTGTACCAAAATAAAGTAAGTATTTATTCTAATTCAAATTTTCAACTTTAGGGAAATGATCTTGAAAACCAAAAATGTTGTCCTAGTGATCTTATACCTGATGAATCAGATGGTACCTTATATCATCACAAATCTATGGATTTGTGATTACTGGCTTTTCCATAGCCATGTTCTCTACCACTCTCCATCAGAACATGATGGTTAGATTTCTCTTCCATATCCATATTTTCACCTATGTGGAAACCCAATGATTAGTTTATTTGGGTAACCGTTACGTTTCATACTTTTGTTTTTAAAGATTGGTTTTGATATTCCTTTTTACGATGTGGGTTTCTATTAAAGAAACTTTCGAATAGTAAACCATTTATAACCCCGACGAATTTCGAGGGCGAAATTCATTTTAAGGGGGGTAGAATGTAACATCCCAAGATTTTATAAAGAAATATTCTTTTTATTTTACTAATGTCTTGTGTTATACGCTACACCAAAAGGAGCTTGCACAACACGCATCCTTGACTTGCCTTGCATTACACGCAATCGCAACCTTCCTCGATAGCGTGTGTGGTACGTAATCCTGAGTTTCACGAAACAATGATATGCTATTAAAATATTATTAAAACTAGCCATTATGAATAGTAATAACCACTTTTTAAATTTTTGAAATTTTAACTCTCAAAATGGACTTCATTTTTGGATTCGGAGTATCGAATTTAGCCTAAGGTGAAATTTTGGTACTTTTCGGATAACTTTCATATTCTGATGAATAGTGAAAATTACTAAATTATAATTAAAAACAATTTTTTTAATCGAAATAATTAATAGTGATAAATCATTAATTTGAGTGGTTTTAAAGTATATTTAGAATATATTTTTACAATTTAATACAATGTTGGTCATTGGATGTAATTTCACATTTAAACTAGACATAAACAAGTGTCAATCTTTTGATAGATATTGTTTCTTAAAAACACGCTATTTGTTTTAACAGTGGGATTTAATTATAAAATTAATTAATGCAACTTTTATGTTATGAATTTGGTAAAATAGACTTCATTTTTGAATTCGGAATATGAAATATATCTTGGGATGAAATTTTGGCATTGTTCTGAAAAACATCAATTTTTTATGAATAGTGAAACTACTAAGTGGTAGGTTAAAAACTGAATTTTGCATAAAACTTAATTTTACCGCTTCTGTGAATGGAATTTCGAAAATCCGAGAGACACGGTTAATATCAAGGACTAAAATGTGGTTCAATGAGATGAAAATAATTTTTTGGTGAATAGTAACTTTTTACTTTTTTACCACGGTTAATAGTAAATAGGGTAACTAAGGGTAAATATGATATTAATATTACCCTAACACATGTCCTAATTCTATTGGACAAGTGTAATTCGACCAAAAACAAACTTAGGAATAAAATATGACCATTTAGGCCCACTTGGATAAGATTAGGACATTTATTATTAATTTATTTAAAGAAGGGTTAAAATAGTTAAAATCAAAGTTTAATAAGTAAATCATTTCTAATATGGGGTTATACATAAGATAAATTCGATTGTAAATATTCATTAGAAAGCTAAAAAGATTTACTACATGATGGTATTTTATTTGTAATTTTTAGACATAAAATAATTTATTTTATTTATGACACAACGATGATGCAGTAATTATCTTATTAATGAAATATTGACATAATTGATGTTATAAACACCAAAATAAATGTAATTTGAGATTTTTTATGAATTCCACTAATTTTCTAGGTTACTATGATATATTAATGTTGATTTAATAAACTTGGTTCGAACATTTAATTCTGTTATGACTTTCACAAAAATCATATATCAAATAGTGTCAAAATTGACACAAAATAGTTTTTAAATCAAATATTATATTATTAATTGTTATTTTATTCCTAAAAATCTAAGGTTCGGCCAAATGACTTAGATAAGGATATATATATTAATAATAAACAATTTGGGGTTCGTTTGGCATGTTATAGTAAGTGTATTAACCATATAGTGAAAGAAAACAAAAAGACACGGTAAAAGTCAAATTATTTAACTTAGAGTTAAATCTAATTGATAAGGTTTAAAATAAGATCCAAACATGTCTAAATTTGATTGGTTGATGAGATTACAACCCTATCTCATCTAAGCTTCGAATATGAGTCATTTTTGGAGGTTTTTAAGTGGGGTTAGATTTATTATAAATTAATATTTTTAAGAATTCCTAAGGTGCCCCTCTCCTCCCCTATAAAAGGACACCTCCTCCCCCTCCTCCTCACACAAATTTGAGCACTCAAGCTCGGCCAACCCCTGCCATTTTCTCCTCTCCACTTCCCTAGAATAATCCTAGAGGTCCTGGTCTTCTTCAAAGACCAATCTTAGTTCCCTAAGTGGAGGATTCAAAGAGGCGTTCCAAAGAAGAGGTAATATCCATTACCGATCTTTTCAATTTCTTTCTTCTTCAACTTCTTCTTCTTTAGTTGTTTCATTATGAAGTAATAACATCAGTATCACTCATATAATGATATGTTATTATAAGTATGAAACAACCCTATTTAACCATCTATCCATCCTACGGAAAAAGAAATCACCGCGCGTGCGTACGTACGGAATACCGTCTCCACGCCGTGGTGTAATCTATTTTCCACCACCACCTTACATGGATGGGTATAATGGTGTAAAGAATAACTATACATAGTTATTACAACATCATATTGATTCTGATATATTGTATAATCCACTCCAATTCAATTCAATATTTATGGAAATGATATCATCGCTCGTGCGTACGTACGGACTACCGTCTCCACGACGTGATGAGATTCATTCTCCATGTTAACCATTTAAGAATGATTATAAAGTATATATAAGAAATAATAATGAAATATATGACATTATAAAGCTACTGTATTTATGTATATATATATATGTATGTCATCAACTTACTTCCATTCAAGACAATAAGGAAAGGAAAACAGCGTTCATGCGTACGTACGGACTACCGTCTCCATGAACGGTGTTTTTCATTTCATTTATCTATCTATTATATATATATATACTGAATATATATGATATATAAATCATATTTTATATTCTGGAAGTAAGTAAATCATGATATAAGTAATAATAATGTCAAGAACAACAAGTCAAAACACCTACGATAAATGAAACGATTTTACCCAAAACGCTTCTTTAACATGGAGTTTTCAAAAGAACGGGTAATATAATGTCATAAGTGAACCATATATGATATCATAACAATGAATATGATTCTGTAATAAGTCAATGACATTATTTAAACCATTATACAGGAGCTTCGGACACGTACAATGCAAATCGGACGTAAGGTAAGGGAAATATCACAATCTCATTTTTATCCGAGATTGTTTATTCGTAAGTATTTACTGGGGTGTATTTTATCATCCACATCCATGTTCCCTCAATATGAAATATTGTTTCCATACACTTGCAATAGTTTAAATCCAATTTTACCCTTAGGTGAGTTTTTAGTAAAGAATATGAAAGGAATCTTTTGTCATTTTTCCGTACGAGGTACTTTTTGACTTTTCCGACAAAAGTACGAAGAATGTTTTTTTAACTTATACGGCATGGGCGGATTTTTAAAACATTATTTCCAAGAAGCTTCCTTTACAAGTTATCAATTTTATTTTTAATCAACTTCTTTTATTTTAAAGTCGTATGACATGTTATGAAAGGAAAAATGTTTTTGAAGAAGAAAGGATATTTTCCTCAAGAATGGAGTTCAAGTGTTTTATCAAAATTATTTTCCATCTAAGATAATAAAGGGTTCTGTTTTTATCCCTATTATTAAATTGATTTGTTCATGTTGTGATGGAATTATTTTTATGAATTCCTTTATCTTATATGAATTGATTTATGATGTCATGATGTTTCAAGAATCCCATTTTTGTTATATGTGTTATGCGATGATGTATGTTTTATGATTATGTGGCACACATAAGAAAGGATTCATTATAAGATGGGTGGGACCTATATCTCCCTCCAATGCATTGGGTAAAGATTTTATATCTCATGATATAGACATGGCTGGAACGGAAGGTTATTTCGGTTCAGTGATACAGGACTGAAACGAGGAGTGAACTCGGTTCAGAAAGGGACTTTGTCCACTAAGATAGTATTGGCAATGAGTCATGACTAACAAGAAATGATTTTCCATGATTATGTGTGCATGCCACAAAGTTTCAAGTTTTATGTTATGATTATGGGGATCTCATTTTCACTTCTATGATATATCCCATGTTATGATATTATGAGCTCTTTTGCAGGTTAAGATTTCCAAAAGCTATGTATATGATGTGATTGATTTTTCTTTTGTTTACCCTTACTGAGCATTTGAGCTCACCCTTTTATGTTTTCTTTTCCCCAGGATATAAAGAAACGTTTTAGGTAGAAAAAGGGGATGACCTTTTATGGGAGATATTGAAGAACTTTCACCACGATTAGAATATTACGTTCCGAGTTTCCAAAGACACTAAACTATTACGATCCTTTAGTGTGTGTTTTTGTTATGTACTAAGTATTCCGCAAATGTAATGTAATGTCCATGTACGATAAGCTTCGGGTCTCTACAGCTGCCGTATTTTCATGGAGGGATTATTAAGTAGGAATGAGGATGATTTTCTATTCCTGATAGTTTGATCGTCACCCTTTTTAGTCTGTCATGGGATCCTAGGTCTGTTTGACTTCAACAGGGGCCCAAGGGAGGTTTCCTCATCATGTTGAGGATACTATACTGGACAACATTATAGGTGACAATTTCTAGCATGGGCCTCTGAGAGGGACCCCTGTGTTGACAGAATGAAGTCATTGGTGCCGACTTCATTGGCCTCCCTAAGGCAATGGAGGAACTCATTATCATGTTATGGGGATAGGCTCCTGAAATGGTTGGAGATGGCTAATGGATCCATTCAGTTCTAGACCATTGATCCTCACTGGGTAGATGAATATTGGGGATTCATGGACTATAGTTCATGCCTAGATGACTCTAGGTTGGAGAGAGTACCCTTATGGTGGTACTCTCTAACCAGTTCATTTAAAACCCAGTGTTAAAGATACTGGGTGGGTGATGGAGTCCTTCATTTGGTTGAGGACTCGGCCAGTGTAGTGGCTGACATGTTTATTTGTGAAAGTTAGTGAGATTCCATTAGATCAAAGAGATCTTTGAATAGTGCATAGAATATACATGTCAAATACAGACAAAAAAACATCAACATAGTAGCATCTCAAGAACTCATGCGTAATTGATGGTCTTGCTTGGACCTCTTACATTTCAGATGGGAAAGGGGGCCTAATACAGGGTAACATCAGCACCTTGGTTAAAGATTCACATACAGTTCACCATTTTGTTTCCCTGTAAGATGCATTTAGGAAAATAATGAAATGGTATGATGAGTATTGGATATTATATCATTTTTATCTTATGAATAAGGTTCCACATCAAAATATTTCACTTTAGGCTCACCATTTTGTTTCCAATGTAAACTGTTTGCACCAAATGGTTTATTTAAAGGGTTTGAATGGTGTTCAATCACTAACGTCGGGTACACCATCTTTGAATGGTCTCCAAATGGTTTATTCATGGAGATGAAAATGCCTAATGACTCTCATATCCATGAAGACTCATATAATGACTTTCCAAAGGTAGGAATTCATGGGGGAACATGTCCAATGAAACTTAAGAGCTCACATTGGTCGAGAGGATGGTAAGTCAGGCTCATCACACCCTTTTGGGGGGAAATATTTCCTATTATGGAACTCTCTTATAGATTTAAGATATATTCATGTATAATTTTTTTCATTCCCAAGTGTGTATATTATTTATTAACCTAAGGAAATGACCAATCATGAATACACATGGGTGTGGAATAATTTGTATGTGTCTGAGGTTCTCCATTGGTAGGGATATATTTATGTATCCTAGGTTCTCCATCAATAATGCCTTATTGTATGAACATATAAGAGATTATTTGGTCATTTTATTAGGAATAATCTTGTTTTAAGCCATGTGGTGAGGTGCTCTGGAGTTTACCATCATCTAAAGGAGACGAGAGTTATTTTGATGTCAGGATCAAATCCATGAGATGAGATTCCTACATATCCTCATAAGAGGAATTAAAACCCACATAGTTCTATGACACTTAACATGGTGCATCACCTTTTAAGGTTGTATGACAAGGACCCAACCATGCAGTTTAACGATATGCGATGAGTAGGACTAGGCAAAAAGGTGTCTGGTTAAGGATGACATGGGACTTATGCTGAGGTGGCCTGAGAGCCCCTGGAGAGATGTGGTCTCCAGGGTGGAAATGACCCTACCAGGGATGTGGACCAAAGAATATGAGGCTGGATTTGGGTGCTGGGTTTGGACCTCATGGAGTATTTATATGTATCCCAGTTAGTTAGGAATCAAATCCCACGTAGTTTGGTATATTGGGGCTTACACATGGAATTTTCCCATTTGAGGGGGAATGATTGAGGTTAAATGCAGATAATTCCCTTCTGGTGATTCTTCATTGGGAATATATCCCTTTAAAGGTTTATATATGGTTTTAGGGTTTATACTATATAGGAGGCCTGTTTGGTGCATATGGTTGGGGCTTACACATGGAAGTGGCCCATTTGGGTTTAAATATTATTGGGGATTATACTGAATAGAAGGTCTATTTTAGTAGATATGTTTAGGACTTATATTGAATAGGAGGCCCATTTGGTAGGGGATTATGCATGGAAGTGGTCTATTTGAATTGGGAGTGGCTGAGGCTTATACCGAATACGAGGCCCATTTAACTGGAGGTTGGGGATTACATCTATGGAGAAGAACCAATTAAGGTTTGGGATCATGAATATGTCATGATCACTACTAATCTCTAATCCCATGTGAGTCATGATCAATGCGAGAAATAATAGGAAACACTAGCTCTAAAAATCACACGATCTATTCAGTCTGATGGTGGATGAGGTTCTGAAGACCAAAGGGAGAGGAAGAGTATGTTGAGTGTTCCCATCTCCTCTTTTATTTTCCTAGTTAGGATAGAAACATCTGGTGATCCATTTGGCTATGTCCTGGGCTGGGGTGAAGAGGATCAAAAGTGCTGCCTCCCTTAAGAAAGGGATGGGGATTACTCTAGGAGGGATGCCCTAAAATTGGTTCTAGGGGGATATCATTCCCCGTCAAAGTGAAAGGAAATAATGAGCCCCTCTATACCTACTTGGAATAGGGAGGTTCAAATGAGTACCCTAAGATCAGAACCCATGTTACCATGGGAATGTAAACCTGAGGATATTCTGAGCGTCTGACTTACTGTGGAGGTTACCTAGGTGACTCCTCTTACCATGGGTATGTAAAATTTAGGGGACACATTTATATGCCTGATGATATTATGATATATGTCGGGTGGATTTGGAAGAGGACTTGGCCTAATGTTGTTAGACAGGTGGTTCATGGAGAGTCCAACATGGGGGCCGATGAAACGACGAAAGGGAGTGATGTGATATGGAAAGTAGAATGATCAAGGATGCCCCATTTTTCGTAGAAAGTTCTTATGTGTGTTGGGGTTACCTATACATATCATGTTTATACATGGGTGAGGGGATAATCCATGTAGTGTTATACTATACAAACATTGAATCTGCCCATGTAGCATGCTACTATGCAGGGCCAAGTTCTGTCCATGTAGCATATTACTACATGGAGCTAAGTTACTCCCATGTAGCATTTGGCTACATGGGGAAGGGTTCTTCCCACATAACATTTTTTCTATACAGGTTTTTTGTTCGAAAATGGTCCACTAATTTGTGCATTGAGTAATGGTGCCTGAAAAGGGGGTTTGAGTTCACAGACATTGGTTGATTTATTATTTTCTCCTTCTATGCGGAGGATTTTTATCTTCTAGGAATCAATGGAGAGGCTCCATTTTTTATGGTGCCTAATTTCTCATCTTCTTCAACTCTCTTCGGTTCGGTCTTGTTGGTCCTGATCGTCCTCCCTTTTCGGTCTCCTCGTGTTCTATTTATATAAGAGTGGAGGGACCATATACTAGTGTGGTCAGTCATCCATAGTGGGATGTGTACCTTCTTTTACGGGATCCCATGGAGGGTCCCCCGAATCACGAATGACTTAGTCAGTGGGGAGTAGTCATTTGTGGAGGGGGGAATCATTTTCAGGGGTAGAAATCACCACCTGAACCCATAAATGACTTGTTTTATTTTCAGGTTCCATATGTACCGCCTCATCCCATGAACTATTTTGTTAGTATGGATAGTCATTCACGAGGTAATAAATCACCACCTCGATCCCGTAAACAACTTTGGTTTCATTTGAGGGAACATGCGGTCCGTCTCATCCTAAAAACTACGTAGTTTGTAGGGGATTTTTTTTGAAAAAATGGAATGATATGTGGAGTAGCAGTCTATGAAGAAATTTTTTCTTTGCGATCTCATCCCTTTGAATATTTTATTCAATCTTTTTCTGGGTTTCATTTCCACCCTTTTCCAATCCTGATATAATTCTCTTCTTAAATGCAGAATTTTTAGGACCCAATAATGAACAAATAAATTAATCTCTAAAACCTCATCCAAAATTCAACATAAACAATTTCATAAATGGTTACCCTTATGAACCTTCCAAAATATTAAAATCTAAAATTTTCAAAATAAGATCATTAAGACCCCAAAATAAACTTATCATTAATCCTTTAAGAAACATGACATAGCTCTTAATTATCATATACCAAACACATAGAGACCATTATAATCTATTGTCTTGAAACATGGTAACAACCTAAATTACCATAAAACCTTAGTGAAAACATGAATGATTTCAAAAGCTAACTCTTTCCTCACACCATAAATCTAAAATTATCTAAAGTCAATCCATGGTATCATAAACCATTTTTCATCATATTACTGATTAGTTACTTGGTCATAAATACTATCCCATTTATTTATCATAATCACTCATCATTTTATGCACATATTGAGGGTTATATTTCCCTTAATCATGTGTTATAAAAAAAGTACCATCTCAATCACTTTTCATGGTTACCTATACCATTAAAAATATTCTTTCAAATCCTTAAGGAAAAAATTTAGCAATCCAATCATTAAATGTATCATTATACCATAAAATTACATCTACAATATTATTCTTGAATTCCAATACATAAACACTTGATCCTTCCACCACTTCATTATCATACTCCACATATTCAATAGTGACCGCATGAGATTTCCATTTTTCTTTGGATTTAAGGGGTTTTTGGTGTTTATAATCATTGTTAACCCTTGGATTTTGGAATTAGTTAGAATAATTCTCATTTTTATTACACTTGAAGCACTGAAGTGTGAAAGGTTCATTTTTTGTAGTCTTATCTCTATTCTCACCATTATCTAACTTCTACTCATCACTTCAGTAGTCAATTTCTCGATGAACTTCCCTTACACTCTTAAAACATTTACTAGTCCCATTAAGATAGTTTACACCATGTTTCTTTCCACACATTGAACATAAAGTAAAACCCATCTACTTCTCTCCATGGTTTCTATAATTTCTTTTAAATTCCATTTTTATTTTATTTTCAAAAACCATGGGATTGATGGGTAACTACAATCTTCATATCAACCTTAATATAACATAGAACAATTTATTCATAGCTACTAAAGTCTCTTATGGATAACTCCCTTTATAAACTTAGTTTTAATCCATTGAAGAATCAGTCAACCTTACTTTTAGGTTGGATGATAATACCAGAAGAATACTTCACAAGTTTTTTAAAATTTTCATCTTAAGTACCAAAAAATACATCATCTTTTTAATTTATCTCAAAGAACTCTTTATCTATCTTCATATGAAAAATATGAGGAATTTACTTATTAAAAAATAAGTTCTTGGACTTATCCCATTCCATGGAGTCAATTTTCATAATGTTTATTCATATTATTGATAAGATTCCACTATTTATCCACTTCACCTTCCAAATGATATATAGATAAAAATTCATTTCGTTTGTTTTGAACATTAGAGAACCAAAAATATCCTTTTAGTGGTACCAATCCATTGATCAGTCACTATTGGATTAAAAGACCCACTGAAAGCAGGTGGACACTTCCTCATGAAGTAATCAACAGAATCTTGTTCCCTCCTTAGTTTATTTGAAACTCCAACATGATTCATAGCTTGAGAAAGTTCTGTAATCATAGAAAAAATATTTTACATTACCACTCCACAAACATTTAGTTGATTAGGAGGAAAATAATTTCATTTACCATCACATTTAGTACTAATGTGTTTCCTTCAGCTTCTATCCATTGACTAAAATGAAAAATTATAGTGTGAGCAATAATAATCATAGTGGGTAAACCACATCATCATGGATGTTGATGTATAAATCATGAAACCATTTTTTAATAAATGACACCTCAGTTTTAACCTAGGTCATTCATGATAATTATCAAAACTTTATGATTTTATTATATACTTAGTCCTATACCAAGGGTTTTTCATAGAAGTTTTCTAACACTAATATCCAAATATTGTCTAAACCCTACTCTAATACCAACTATAATGGACCATGATTTTTATACATAGATATTACATATTTTTAGATTAATAAAAATATAATACATTCTAGAACCATAAAGGTTTAGAGTATTTATAGATTATATATACAATCTTCTTATTTTAAGGAAGATCTTCATCATCTACTATTAATATCTTCCCCTTTAATACTCCCACTTAAAACATTTCTTCACAACCTGGGTAAGAGAAACAAATGAAAGGGTGATATTAGATGCTCAGTAAGGGTAAACATAAGATATAAACAAGTATAACATTAAAATATGGGTATGATAACATGTGCATAACATTTGAAAACCACACCCTTTATAGAAAATAACATAATCATGATTCATGTAATAATTATTAGAAGTTTATAAGACATGAATAATAAGATAATAAAATAACACAATCCATAACATTGGAATAAGACATGGAATTGTGGTAAACCCATAATCATAGAAAATAATTTTCATATTAGTTAATGATTATTGCGGCGACCATCATATTGGACAAAGTTTGTTACCGAACTGATCTCACTCCCCTTTCCATCCCTGTATTACCGAACTGAGTTCACTCCTCGTTCCAGTCCTATCTATCTCATGAGATATAAATCTTTACCCAATTAATTGGAGGGATATATATTTTCCATACATCACATAATGAAAACCATACATATTTGTTCCACATGAACATAAATATTTCATAACCCATGTAAATAAATGAGTTTCATAAACATTTCTTTATAACATAAATTATGGAAAAGAAACAGAATTCATAAAAATCATTACATCATAAATATAAAACATTTAGAGAGATAATAATAATTATATCATTGTAAAATATTCCCAGTAAAACATAAGTAACATCAAATAACATTCTCTTAGATGGAAAGATATTTTGAAAGATCACTTGAATTAATTCTTGAGGAAAATATCCTTTCCATTTTGAAAACACATTTTTTTAAAGCTGTGCAATTAAAAAGTAAAAAAATTTATTTGAAAATAACCATGTAATATTATAAATACATATTCAAGACATTAAGGCATCATGAAATAATAAAAATATATTCATTATTTATAAGCTAAAAAAATAATTATTTTTGTATTTTTTTGCTAGAAAAGTTAAAAAGTACCTCGTTTGAAAAAAATGATTCCTTTCAAACCATTAGATAAAAATTCACACATGGGTAAAAATGACTTTAAATAATTGTAGAAAAATAGTAAAAATATTTTTTAAAACATTTTTAGGAAATATGGACATGGAAGAGAAATACCCCCCAATAGATACTTGCATATAAACAATCCAAAATAATAATGAAATTGTAAAATGAACCCTTACAAATATCACATCATTGAAGTGAGAATTTATCAAATGAATTGATTATGTATATTCACTATAAATACACATAAAACAAGTGAAAATAAAACATAATTTAATAAAAATTCATTTCACACAGAATCATAGAATGACATAATCAATGAAATAATAGTTTAACCTATTGAATGGAAATTGAGTTAAAAATTCCCTTACCTCTAGTTTTGAATTTGTTTTTTTCATGTTTAAACCTACTATATAATAAATATGAATTTATTATAAATTTATTACACAAACATATATCTATCATATCATGTATTATTTGTTTATAACATCTTATCCCCTGTTTATTAATAATTTTTTATTTAAATCATTGTTCTGGTTGATAATTACTTTGTTTTCCAAACATGTTTTGGTTTGGTAGTTTCAATACTTATACTTTTATCATGGTACCATAATTTATAAAATATTAATAATGATTTAAAAATAATATATATTCATTATATACATATTTATAATCATTCATAAAAATTAGATATATAAAAATGAATTACACCGTTCATGGAGACGATAGGCCGTACGTACGTATGAACACCATTTACATTTTTCATATAATAGAATGAAAGGAAGGTAAATAATAATAAACATATAAAGAATAATTATTACATTATATATATCATATATTTTCATAAAAATAATCCTTATTTCCATCCATGTAAAATATAGGTGAAAAAAAATCACATCGCATCGTGGAGATGGTAGTCCATATGTACGCACGAGCGATGCTATCATTCCTTAAAAGATTGGATGATGGTAATTTAGACATAATATTATCATTATAGAGGTATAGTTTAGTATAAATATCATATATAATCACTTATATCATCATAATACCCATCCATATAAGATGTTGATGAAAAATGAATTGTATCGCTACGCGGAGACAGTGAGCTGTACGTACGCACAAGCAATACTTTCACTTCTTATTTGATGGGAAAGAGGGTGTATAATGGTGTTTTCATAATAATAATAATATTTAAGAATATTTAGGATAATTAATTTATTATTTTATTATAAACATCATATATTTAGAGGATGTAAGGAAGAGTAGAAAAAGAAAGTGATTGGTTAGAGAGATTACCTATTCTTCGAAACTTCTCCTTTGTATTTCCTCTAATGGGATCCAAGGTTGGTCTTTTGAGAAGTACAGAACCTCTAGAATGTGTCTAAAAAATTTTATAAGAGAAATTGGTAAAGTATGGTTGATATAAATGGCTCAAAGTCATGTGAATAATCAAGGGAGGAGGTATCATTTTATAATTGAGGTTAGGGGCACTTTTGAAAACTCTCAAAATATTAAATTAATATAAATTAATTTTCAATTCCATATATCTCAAAAGTTATTTATTTTGAATATGATATAATTATCTGTCTAAATAATCTCGTATAATAATTTTTATAAAAGTTTACGTCATATTATTACCCTTATCATTTAGTTTTAACCCATATTGAACCCTTTTAACTCTCACCGTGAAAACATGGATTTTATTCCTTAAGGATCAATATTTTTACTATAAAATGAAAAAAATCCATAAATGGATCATTTATGAAATATTAAATCTTATAATGATTATTTTTCTTAATTTAGTATTTTTAATAATTTTATATCATTTAATAGTATATTAATTATTTTAAAATATCATTAATGTCAATTTTGATACTATTCATTACTTTGACTTTTAAAAATATCAAAACAACAAGATATCTTCAAACCAGATATTTTATTATATGCTAAACATGTCGAGGTCATCTTTAAAATTTGTGTATTACATTAATTATCTCAAAATATATTTATTTTAATATTTTTAATATCATTTATTTGATATTTCCATTAATAAAATAATTACTGCATCATTGTTGTGTAATTATTTAAGGTATTTATTTATTCACTAAAAATTATAAATAAATTAACATATTATATATAAATATTTTATATTTAAAATTAATATTTATAGTCAAATTTATCTTTTGGTTAACACCATATTAAAAATTTTATAGTTATTAAAATTATGAATATGAAATCTTTAACTTTTCTTTAAATAAAATACTATAAATGTCATAATATCATCCAAGTGGCCCCAAAAGATAAAAAATAAATTTAAATAATTTAAATAAGTTTATTAAGTTAAAAAATACATTTATATACACTAATAACCTACATTTTCCCCATATGGACACATAAATGATATTTAACAAAAAGATAGTGATATTTTGTGACTTTCTTCAATTTAAATATTATATAAGTTATTTTCATGGACAAGTGTCCATTTAAAAACTAAATTTAGATCATTAAATATAAAGGTTATAATTAAATTCATTCAATAAAATTTGGACAAGTGTTAGGCTCATTTTATAGTCCTTATCTTTTTATTTTTAACCTAAATTACATAATTTGGGAAAGTGTTAGGCTCATAGATGTAGGAAAACTAATGTGAATTTAATGGTTTATTTAGTGGGATAAATAATTCTTTGTAGTCCTATATATCTATATTCGATGTATCCTTTTGAAAGGTATATGAAGATATTTAAGGTATATGTTAAGAATCCATATCTACCAAAATAATTCATTATTGAGAAGTATATTTATAAGTAGGTAGTATAGTTTTGTATATAATAATTATTTTTAGTGGAGCACATTAGTTTTCCTACATCTATCCATGAATGAGTTAGTTTAAGGGGAAAGAGGATCCATGGCTTGAAAGTAAAATCTTTGACAGGTGAATAAATAAAGTAGGTAAATTTATACATATTTAATAACATAGATGATACTCATACATATATAAAATTTCCTATTAATGTGTTAAAATAACATTATCTAAATAATAAAGGCATATTGATATTGAATGAGCATAAAAAACTTTTTTCCATGTTTTAAAGAGACCGTGTTTGATAGATCAGATGAATAAAAAACATTGAGATGGTTAGTGGGAGGCCTAAGTTTAAATTTTGATAACATGATATGGGTATGAAATTAATGAATATACATTTTATACCAAATAATAGGAAAAAAAAGTGTAGTTTAGAATAGTAGTGTATTGGTGTTCTCAGAAGCGATGTATTTTTTGAGTTCAAAAAACAAAAACAAAATCTTTGCATCAAGTGAATATTATGGAATCATTGAAGAAATATGGGAGATTGATTACATTAAATTTTAAGTTCTCATGTTTAATTATAAGTGGGTTATCAGTGAAAATAGTTTCAAACACAATGAATTCAATATGACACAAGTAAATCAGAATAGATTGGAATACAAAAATGATCCTTTTTTCATGGAAATACATGCAAAAAAAATTCTATGTTCTTGATTGTACCATCATTCACCTAACCCATTGGCTTAAAATATGAAGAGGTTCTACTAACCTTAAGTTGAATACCTTGAACACTTATTGATAATAGTTAATGCCAATGGATTACAATATCCTTAGGGGATGTTTTTTCCTTAAATATACAAAAAACTATAAGGGATAAAAATATAAAAAAAACCATGATACTACATAATGCATGAGGTAAACATGACAACTCAAAATCCAATTAAAACTAAATAAATTAGAGTAGTAATATAAAGTAACTCTTGAAACCAAAAAGGCATCCTAATGAAATGAAACCAATGTGTCATCACTACAAACATCCAACCCAAACATCTCCAAGCTTCACCCACCATCACCAAGTATATAGAATCCTGATGCTTTGTTTTAGAAATATGAAATCTTCCCCTTAATCATGTCATGATAAACAAAATCTACATATACACCATATTTCATGTGTATGGGGCGAGTATACAACTCAATAGGTGGAACCCAAGACTTCCAAATACATGTGAAATAAGAACATGTTATCTCACAATTTATATAAAATTAGGAAAAAGGATATCAATGTAGTTTATATAAAAAGAGAAATTTATTAAGCTTTACATAACTAAAAATATTCATAAAATAGTCATTTTTATAAGTATATTATTCTTTAATTTCTCTTGGAATACTCATCCCACATACCCACATTCACATGAATGCATCCAAGATAAAAATCCCAATACTCAATAGTGATAACTCATCTTCCATACCAAGTTATCACTTGGTCATACACCTAGGTACCCCAATTTGTATAGAAAACCAAATCTAAATAAAACAAGCTCCCTCATAATGAAATCACGAACACACACCAACTCATACATTCCAAGTTCTCTTTTAACCATTCATTTATAAAAACTTATTCTTTTAAAAATTTTATCAAACATATATTGAGTATCAACCAAAATTCATCCATTTAAATCAATTAAAAAAATGAGTTTCTCAAATAGAAATTTAACTAGATTCTCCATTTAAAATTATAATAAATTCATTTTATAAATCTAATGCTTCATGTTATAGAGAATGTAGAGAGATAAAATCTAACTACCTCTAATATATTCTATTTATGAAGAAATATAATACGATCAGGTAGATATGGATTCATTCTCTCATTCCTATCCAAAATAAATATCATAAAAACATGTTATCAACAATAGATCCTTATATAATAGGTCCAATATAAGTTTTTTACAAGAGAATATGAGAATATCATGGGAAAAAATGAGGAGACAGATACATACCTTCGATTCCTAGATCCAACACACAATGATCCATTGAAATTAGCTTCAAAAAAGAGAAAGATCACAAAAATAACCCAGAAGAGGGTTGAGGGTTCCTATGAAATGATTGGATAAATGATATTTTTGGGGAAGTTTTTAGGTTAAAAATAAAATTTTAGGATTTAATTAATGTATTCACATGGTTAGGATGCAAGATTTACCAAACTATGCAGGTGCCATTACCTTAAAACTCACTAATCACACAATTTGGCCGCATGGTTTGGTAAACCATGCACCAATTATGTAAAATGACTTTGTAACATGTCACATAGGTACCAGGTAAATCCACATAATTTCTCTTAACTATGAACTAACCACACAACTCCTCCTAGTCTTTATCAGCTTACCATATGGTTACCTAGGGAATTCACACAATTTTCCCTAACCACGGACCTTTTAAAATCCTTTCAAAACTCACCAAAATCTACAAGAAATTTATAAATACTAATCTAAACCAAACCATAGATAAAAAACACATAAAATATTAGAACATACCTCAAATATAGGGTGTAAAATTCTACCCACCATTGAGATTTTCATTCTTAGAAATATGGATGTTGGTAGTGATTTGGAAGAGATATAGACATTGATCCAACATGAAGTCCTCCCATTAAAACATCTCCTCCTGAATCTAACTATGCTGTCATAACACAATAAATGAAGGAATAATCTTCCCATGAAATTTATTTTATTTTCTATCTAGAATATGTATTTTTGTATGTACAAATGTGGTATCTGACTCAAGATTGACATGATCACATAAAATCACATAATCAGGGTCAAGCTCATACTTATTTAGTCAAGATACATGAAAAAAATTATAAAATGAGCTAAATATTATAGGTTAATCTAATTGATAATCCATATCACCAATCCATTTAGGTATCTCAAAAGGTTAGACATACCGATGAGATAACTTTCCTTTCTTAACCAAATGAAGATGCCCCAAACTTGTAGAGACCATAAAGAAAATATAGTCCCCAACTAAAAATGAAAAGGGATGATGATGATGATCTTAATATTATTTTTAATGTCTTAGGGTCATTTACATCCATTTCCCAATCATATGAATCTTCTTAGTTATATCATGAATAAGGATAAGTCAAATTATTGAAGATTCTTCTATCTCTACCCCAAAAGTGGATAATTACAAGAAAAACCATATAATACTTTGAATGGAGCTATATATATATCATGTACTAATAACTATTGTTATATTCAAACTCCACTAAAGTTAAATGATTCTCCCTTGAGCCACCAAAATCCATAATACAATCTAAGAGTGTGTCTTCCAATGTTTGTATCATTCGTTCCAATTAACCATCTGTTTGAGGATGATATTTCATGCACATGGTCAACTGGGTTATAAGGAATTACTACAAGGATCAATAAAACCAAGAGGTAAACCTAGAGTCTTTACAATATATGATATTTATGAAACTTTACTACTTCTAAAATATAAATCCTTTTTTGGGTCATATACTGTATTAGATTCATGTATCATAATGAAGTGGGAGACCTTTGTGAGTTGGTCCACAATCACTAAAATGACATCATGATTCTTAATTGTTATTGATAAACCTATGATAAATTCCATAACAATTTTCTCCCACTTACACACCAGTATAGGTAAGGATTTCAATATACCAACTGGTATTTTATGTTATACCTTGATATTCTAACATATGAGTCATCTCAAAAAAAAAATCTAGCCACTCTTCGTTTCATACTAGACTACCAAAAATGATTTTTTAGTTTCTTGTACATATATTGGATACCAAGATGAATAACCCATTTTGAATGGTGATAAGTATAAATAATCCATTCTTGATAAGATGATGGAAATACTATCTGATCTTGAAAATTAAAGACTGAGTTACCATATTTTGTATATTCATCAATGGTATCCCCGCCACTAAGTTTTGACCTCATGATAATAAAATAAATGTATGATCATTGAGAACCCTTTCATTTATAAAAAAAATTAGGAACAAGAGTCACTATAAATAAAACCATAAAACTTTATATATATCCACAATTATCATCATCAACATGCCATCGATCAAATTTTTTTAGTGAACTGATTATATGACTCTCGACTTAATGCATCAACTACTAAATTCCCTTTAACCAGAGTGTAAACAATGCCAAAGTTAAACATATGAATAAATTTCATCCTTATTTGTTTCCTAAGGTTCAAATATCTTTAGTAAAATATATGTTTCAAACTTTTATGATTGGTAAACACAATGAAATTTTCACTGAAGAGATAATGATGTCAGTTTTTCAAAGCATAAACTACCACAATTATCTCTAGATTGTGTGTTGGACAATTCATTTCATTCACACATAACATTCATGAGATATAAGATATGTCATGGTATCCTTTCATTAGAACATTTCCCAAACTAGATCTAGATTCATCATAATATACCAAATAGCCCTTTTTTTGTTCTTGAAAGGTAAGGATAGGTGTCAAATTGAGTTTGTATTTAAGATCCTGAAATTATTTTTGACACTCATCACTCTATTGGAATGGAATACCTTTCTTTGTTAAAGTTGACATTACTGTGGCATGACATGAAATATCATGACAAAATATACAATAATAACTATTAAAATTAGAATTATGTATATATCAAATACATTATTGGGTGGTTTCTAAGAGATAAAAAACTTTTATATTTTCAGGATCTACCGATACATCTTTCAAAAAAATCACATGGCTAAGGAAGAATACTTCTTGTATCTAGAAGTCACACTTAGAGAATTTATCATAAAGTTAGTGTTCATGTAGGGTTCTCAATACAATCTACAAGTGTTATTCATGGTCACTTTTAGTCAAGAATACACCAAGATATCATAAAAAAAATACAAAAAATAGATTTAATTTACCTTTGAAATATGGGATTCATAAATTCCATGAAAAATATTGGATCATTCATAATACCAAAGGACATAACAAGGTATTCATAATAACCATAAAAACTTCTAAAATCCTCTATTAGAATATCATCGTTCTAAAATTGGAGTTGGTGATACCCTGATCATAAATAAATTTCAAAGAACCATTTATATCCCTTAAATTGATCAAATAGATCATCAATTCATAAAATATGATAGTAATTATTTATCCGAACCTGATTTATCTTATAACACAAATATGAAGAGAACCATTTGTATTATTCACAAAGAGAACTAGAGTAACACAAGGTGACATACTAGGTATTATGAAACCTTTAATTTCAAACTCTTCCAACCGAACCTTTAATTATTTTAACTACATTGGTATCATTTTATAAGATATAAGTGAAATAGTATTAGTACCTGATATTAGATTGGTCAAAAAATACACTTCCATTTTAGTTTTAAATATAAATATTTTTTTGGGAAATCATTAGGATATTGATGTACGATGGATAGAAAATATCCTTTATTGATTACATAAATGGTGGATAAATTTATTTTTTACAGCTAATAATATATAGTCCTAACCGTTGGTACCAAAGATACTTCTCTACCAACATTTAGATCCCAATATCCCTTAAAGAAATATACCACTCCATAAAAAGATATAAAAATCACTCACTAGGCATAAAAATCAATATGATGTTTAAAATATATTAACCAGTCCATTCCCAAGATTAGATCAAATATTTACATCTCTAAAATATAAAAATCCCACACAAAATAGTCCCTATCAATCTTTATAGAACATGTTGCACATTTCAACTCTCTACACTCTTATTTCCTAAGAGGTGTATAAATTTTCATAACACGAGGCATTATTTCCAAATGTAGGCCCATATGAATTAAAACATGAGAAGAAATAAAAGAGTGGGATGTGTCTATATTAAACAAAAATTACATAATATTTGAGTTTACAAGGATGGTAACCCACACCATTGAAAGACTAGATTGATACTCCAAGAATATTTACTCTATGCCATAGAACAACTCACTAGGTCCTTCCAAATACTATTTGATTACCTATTGTTGTAGAATTAGTTGCGGTGTCGGTGTGTTCCTAGAATCACCTTAACTTTCTTGGTTCTGTAACTGAGAAATATTCTAACAAGACCGAACCGTCTGAGCATAAGAGTCTTGCAACATGTTGGAGCTATTTCCACTAATTTTCCTTGTGATTCTATTACAATAATGCTTGAGGTGTTCTATTTCACAAAATTATAACACTTTCAAGGTGATTTTGTATAATACATTTTCCTATGGCCCAATGATCCATAGTGAAAACAACCTGGTATGGTGTTATGACATAGATAAAAAGAAACCAATTTAGTTAATTGGTTCTTCAGTGCCTTGCTTCCTCGAGAATAAGTTTCATTTTTCTACTTATTTCCAGTATTAGAGTCCCCAATTATACCCATATAGGTAAAAGTGTCCCCATACTATAGGTTCCCATAATGTATTTTCCCATATAGTCCCTTTATTAATCATATATGTGTAATACTCAATATATAAGATGACTACTTTAGAGGGAATGTTTGGTCATAGCCATTCCTCAAATATATGTACTTTTAGGTACTCGCTAGCAATGACCTCTAGAGAAAAATAAACTAGTTTCATGAATTTATATATATACTCCATAATAGATAGATTTTATTTCGTGTGAGTAAATAAATCTATCTTTCTCATGATCTTGAAGGTACATGGATATAATTGTTTGTTAAAAAAATTCCCTGAACCCTTTCCAAGTAAGTTCCTGATCTTATTTAGTTTGAAAAACTATATCCCACCATTTAATTAAAATAAATTCAAGAAAGTATATCACTATCTTTACTTTTATATCAGTCAGGGTTCCTAGAAAATCAAATATTCTTTTAATTTAACCATTCCATTACTTTAAATTTTTTGATCTTGAATCCCCCCTAAATATTGGTGGATTTTGCTTCTAAAATTCCAATGATGAGTTCTCATGACATGGTTTCTGAATCCGATTTCCATTATCAATAACTTGGAAGGATTGAAATATAATCTAGATAAGATATTGATTCACCTGTGGTTCAGGATAAACAATATCCTTAGTTGAGTCCTATTATTGATTTCTCGACCATCTCACTGGTGCCATTATTTTTATAACCATAGAAGAGAATAACACTCAAACACTATATAACAACCAAACTAAAGGATTAGGATATTCTAAATCATAAAAAATCAAATCATCACAAAAAGACCCCATAATCTATCAATCACAATATGGATAATGAAATTTTAGTAGGAAGTCTCCCCACCAATGCATGATACTCTGCACTCATCGGCTAAACCCATGATGATGATGTGACAACACTCCTAAAGGTGTATATGAACATATTTTATACCAGAACTACCTTGGTAACTTGAATTTCAATATAAATAGGTTATTTATTCCATTTCATTCTTTACATTTCAAGTTCTAACACATCCTATCTCTATAAATACCATCACAAAAGATGGAACTGACCAAACTGATACCATTTGTAACATCTCACCCCTAATCCATTGAATTTGGAAGAGGCATAGGTTCTATTTACCATAGGTTACATACCCCATACACCAAAGGCTAACAATTAAAGATAAGAGATTAGAACATTGTTGGGGGGTGATTTTCCCTTAAACAGACATAACCCATAAGGGAAAAAAATATAAACAAAACCATGATACCATATGATGCATGAGTATAAACCCAAAAACTCAAGATCCAAGAAAAACAAATATATTTGAGTAATAAAATAAATTAAGATACAACATCTCTCGAAATAAAAACGGTATATTAATGTAATGACAATAATATGGAATCACTATAAACATCCAACCTGAAAATCTCCAATATCCACCCACCATCACCAATCCCATAACATCATGATGCACTGCAAGAGAAATATGAAATATTCTCTCTACACATGTCATGATAAACAATATATTCACACACACCAAGGTTCATATACAAGGGGTGAGTATACAACATAATATGTAGACCATAATACTTCATAACATATGACATTAATACAAGAAAAATTTAATTCCTAGTTTATATAAAATTGGGAAAAAGGATATCAAAATATTTTATATCAAAAGTACAATTTTGAAAGCTCTCCATTATAAAAAAAAATCATAAAGTAATTTTTTTATAAGAATTATATCCATTATTTACTCTTATAATATCCATTACACATACTCAAACACACATTAATGCATCTAATATGATAATATCAATACTCATGAGTGGTAACTCATCTTCCGTACCAAGTCATCACTTGTTCATGCACTTGTGTGCTCTAATTGGAATATGAAACAAAGTATAAATCCAAAAAGTCCCATTATAATTAAATTGTGAACATACAACAACCCATGTATTATATTTTTTATTTTTAACCATTCATTTAGAAACCATTAATCTTTTAAAAATTTTCTCAAACACAAATTGATTGTTAACTAAAATCTATCATTTTAAAGAAATTAAATAAAGGAATTTATCTAATAATAATTTGACAATATTTTCCATTGAAAATCATAAGAAAATAATTTTCAAAATCCAAGACTTCATGTTTTATATAAAGTGAAGAGAGATAATCCACTTACCTCTAACAGATTCCATTTGTGAAGAAACACACTACGATCTTAGAAGATCCAGATTCCTTCTCTATTTACTTTAATAGATCCAAAATAAATCTAATCAAAACATGTTATCAACCTTACAACCATCCATGAAAATTCCAATACAAGTTTCTTTCCAAGATAATATGAGAATATTACAAAGTAGAATAAAGAGATGAAGATTTACCTTTGATTCCTAGATCTAACATAGCAGTATCCATTGAAACTTGACTTCAGAAGGAAGAAGATCACTAGAATATCCTAGAGAAGGTTTGAGGGTCGAGAGCCTATCACAATGGATAAATAATGAGGGTTTAGGAGATTTTTTGGGGGTTAAAAATAAAAAATTAATATTTAATTAATTCCTTTTCATAGTTAGGATGCACGATTTACCAAACTGTGCTCTAACAATGTGGGTTCAACCACCAAAAAACTTATATCTTGTATGGTTTGTTAAATCATGTGATAACCATGTGAAATGACCATATCCCATGTCACATGGTTACCATGGGAATCTAAACAATTTCATCTAACCACATGCTAGTTGTGTGCCTCCTCCTGGACTTCCTCAGCCCGCCACACGGTTACTTAGGGAATTAAAAGTTTTCCCCTAACTGTTTTCTTTCTAAAGTCCTTCCAAAACTCACAAAAGTATACAATAATTTTTTTAAGACCTAGCGTAACCAAACCATAACTCAAAAACACATAAAAGAGTAACACATACCTAAAACCAGAGGGTGTTACATTGTTCCATCAAATGTGAAATGGTCTGTCATTTTTAAGGAAAAAATAGTATTTTAGCGATGAGAAAACTAATAAATATGATGATTTATGTGAGATCCATAAATACATGGAATATTATCATAAAATATTGGTTCACATGTTGTATAAATGGTTTTCCATATAAAATGATCATGAGGAATGAATATAGGGAAAAAAATCCTTTAGTAATGTACTAATATTATAGGTTACATATATTCATTTCTTATTTACCTTTTTAAATTTCATAAAATATTAGATATAGTACTTTAATTTTTTTTACTTAAGAAACATTTTAAAAAATATAATAAATTTTTTGTTTATATTAGTTTAGTATTGTTTGTTTTGTTTTTTAATTATTCAACTTTATATGTAACTATTGAATTTGTATAATTTTTTAGTTAATTTTTTTCTTATATCTATATCATTATTTATTTTTCATTATTAACTACTAAAAAAATAATATAAAGGGTTTTTTTAATTGAATTTAGTTTTGTTACGATTTTTTGTATAATTTTCCAATTTTTATTTAAATTTATATGTAATATTGGTATCTATATAATGTTTACATTTTTATTTTATTATTTACATTTCATTTGGTGTTATATAAATTTTTCAGTATTTTCTCATAATTTTTTTGACTACTCTAACGAATATGATAATAAGTGGTTTTTGTATTTTTTTTTATTTTGTTTCTATCATTTTAAAATTATTATTCAAATTTACATGTGACTATTGGATTTGTATAATCTTTCACTTAAGTTTTATTTTATTTTTTCTATATCATTTTATATCTAATTAATTTTGTAAACATTTTTTTATCATTTTATTTATCTAATTTAATAAATATGAACAAAAATATGTTTAGTTTAGTTTTTTGTTGTATCATTTTTCAATTTTTATTTAATTTTATATTTAATAGTTGGATTTGTATACTATTACCAATTATTTGTTAATTTGATTTATAGGATAAAGTTAGATCAAATAGTTGAGTAGCCTTGAGATTCTAGGGAGGAACATAAATATACTTCTTCCAAGGATCCTCTTCATCCTTCAAAATAAAATCCATATACTTCCACAGGGGCGAAGAAGGCTTATAGGGTTGATAAATGTGGTAGTACATGTTTACCAAGATTGTAAATTTCTTGTATCCAGGACCAGGGGATAAATATCGAGTTTGATGATAATGGTAATACTAGGGGTCTAAATTCCAAACAATATAGAAGTTTTGTTGTAATATAATCTTGGGAGAAATTTATCATTTCTATTTGTGATTGGAGAAGTGTCCAAAAAGTCACACTATCTCTGTTATGGATGACAATTTTGGTACGATCATTTATTATTATTTTACTTTCAATAATTTTTTTTACCTATATAGGTTTTGCCTTATTATAATATGGCATATTATATACTTGACACTATATAATCTTGGAAAACATGTTTATCTTTTGCTTCTAGAGGATAGAGGGATTTTAAATCAACCCGCACATCGGATTTCATTTTTGGTGTAATAAAAAATAAAAATCCATGTGATATATATTCTTTTATAGATTAAGATACATGTAAGTAATTTCTTGAAAGTATATTATAAAAATCATTTTTCTAAGTTCAATTTAAACTTTTAGAATTTATATAATAGTGATTATTTTAATGATTTGTTTGTCCTAAATTAATATCAACTGAGGAGATCTAATCAGGAGATTCAATAAAAAACAAATTGCTTCATAATTTATCTCATGAAGGGTATATTTTATTGTAATAATAGATTAGGATTGTAAAATTTCAATAATTGAGAGCCGAGTCTTCAGGATTAGTAGATATTGACCCTCTTTCCCCCCATCTAGACATGAAAAATAGAATAGGGGCTGAATAATAAAAAATGAAACATGTCTTATAGAAGAGTCTAGGGTTGTAGATAAGAGTATTATAAGAAGTTATTTAAGTTATTTCAACTCTTTATATAATTTTATTCACTAATAAAATTTTCAAATATTCAATATATGAATCCCTTGTGTAATTCCCAACCTGAAACACTAAGTCTGAATTGAAGTTCCACATGAGCTCATGTGTACCTCCCTACACACAAAAGGTTGCAGATTAGTAGTTAGGATCTTATTTTATCATTGGGGATATTATAACCTCAATACATGTCATATCACAAATAATAGAATAGAATAATAGATAATAGGATGATCATTATTCCATATAAAAACTAAATAATCAAAAGGAACACATGTCATACAGGTAATAAACAGGCTCCCAATGTGGAAATCCAAACTAGATTATAAAAGTTAAACATGTAAGTAAACAAATAAAAAAAATATGGAGACTTTTAGAGTCCATATCAGTCCACCACTAGCTCCACACTTCTCTTCTCATCCATCAGCCATGTGCCCCTTTCCCTTACTCAGACCCCTATACGTGAAGTTTTCACACGCATCGAGATGCCTATGTAGGGTGTGAGTAATAAAACCCAATAGTACACCACAAATTCATCTTTAAAAAGTGTTCACATTTAAAATTAATGTATTATATGATAATAATAAATTTTAAGCAATCATAATAACACCTTATCACATACCGAGTGGTTGTGTGCTAACCAAGCTTCCACAAACCCCTAACCATACATGTTTTGGCTCTATGTTGGAAGGATAAACAAAGATGTCGGTAAAGATCAGAATTATAAACAAGGTTATTGAAATGTCACTCGGTATCCTCAAAGAATTAAGTGGACATGTTACTTGATATCCACAAGACATCAAGTTTCTATGTTACTTAGTATTCAAAAGGCATTGGGTTTTGAGACATTTTTTTCAATCCTCAAGGAATCGAGTTATTTCTGGTCCACAAGGATTATCATTCTCCATAATCATAATCATCGTAAATCATGAACACTACCCCTATAAGTGTTAATTATACTCCAATGATCACCTTTCATGTGTACCAAGAACCAAACCTCCAAAGGAAAGATAACACACAACAAGGTATAACATCATAAAAAATATAGCATAACATCCAAAGTTATATAATAGAACCATATTTCAATATGTGAATCAACAACATGCATGAAATATAGTTATTCTAACAATTCTCATGGAAATAAGGGTTATATATGGGAATCATGAAAATGAACACACAAACAAGAAATCACCATCAATGGAGAATACAAACCATGATAACACAAGAATCATACCATGGAAAAAATGATAAGGAAATTCCTACCTCAAATTCATTAATGTCAACATTGATGTTTTTCAAGGTGTTTCCACTTGAATCTAGATAACACACCAAAATAAATTCCTCACATTCTAAATAATCCTAAAAATGGTTCTAATACAAATTAAATGAGTTCTAGAGAAAGGAAAAGATAAACAAGCCAAAGGGTAGAACCAATTCTTACCCAAGTCTATTTTCATCAATGACAGTCTTCAATTTTGGTTGGAAGAAGAAAATAACATCACTACTAGAACAACGATGAAGGGAACAAGGATCATAATAGGACCTTTTAAGGAACCATGGTGAAAGTAGGGAACTAGTTTACGGAGTTGTACTAGAAACAACCAACATGATGTATAGTGGACCACCATATCACAAAAAATTGCTATAGAATGAAGATCATTGAAAGTCAACCTACATGATAAAAAAGGTACCACTATGACATAGAAGTTTGCTGAGTCATGAATTGTTGTGGTGTAGGTTGAAGCACTTTAGTGTATATTCATTTCTAAAACCCTATCAAAATATTCTAAAATGTAATCCTTTAATTAAGAGGAAGGATTTTTATAATAAGGGGATAATCATAGATCTAATCTACATGATAAAACCCCTATTAACACACCATCATAAATAAAAAACATATTCCAAGATTAAATTATATAATAAAAATTAAAAATAAAACACCAAAAGACCAGAAAACATTCCCTTATGTCTATAACTAACATAGAGAAGGATATACGGTGTGGTTTAGGAAACCACAGTGCAACCTCCTCAAATAGAACTTAATGATAAAGGCTATGAATATTCACTATGATTCTAACCATTTCATCCATAGTGTAGCCTCAATTTTTAAATACCACTATATCGAAACCACCTCTACCATGGCATAGTGCCACCTGTTTTGGGAATAAAAGTCACCAAACACACTTTTAAGCTTCCAAAATCTTCTCAGAACCCACAAGAATTTTCCCAAACATGGATCAACTTAAAATCCAAAGGAGAATAAAGAAACATTACTTTATATATTTGAACAAAATATTTGGAAGTTTAGAATATCCCCTCTAAGTACTTCCTTTCCACAAGAATAATCCCAAGGGTTCCTACTCAAACAACCCAGGCTATTGAGAATGAACGTCATCCTCCCACTCTCAAGTCTCCTCCTAGATCTATCCATGTGACCAAAAGATCTATACAAGTAGTAACATCTTACATAAAATTACTTTACAATATGATATATAATATGCATTGGGAACTCCTCATATGATGTTTCATGCTATAGCTTAATATCCTCACAACTGATGATATGTTTTGTAAAATCCATGCACCTCCAAGGTTGTGACATATAAAACACGTCATACAGACCTCAGTAGAGGGAAGGAATATCTAGACGATATTCCACTATCACAACCCAATAAATGATCTATAATAGTTTAACATAGCATGGGGCTAGATTTTCTTGATTCCTTAGATGTCAGTGTCTTGACCAATGATTTACACTCAATAAAACCAATCACCTCTAGTGAAATCAAAAGGTCTGATCCTATGGTCGACATATGATCTATTCCTATTATGAGATGTCACCAACTTCTTCATGATCAAAAATACCCTCAATGATGTCTCCCACATCATACTAATCCATACAACTATATCCTCACCCACCTCATTTCAATATAGTGGTGAGAAAAATTACCGCCCATAGAGATCCCCAAATAGTTCTATTTTAATTGAATCTTGATAACTGTTGTTTTAAGTAAAATCCACCAAGGACAGGTGATAATACTAATCTCCACCAAGTTCTATAACACAATATTAAAGTATATACTCTAATATGTGAATCATCCACTCAAACTATCTGTCATTCAGAGGATGGTATGCTGTGCTCAATCTCAGCCGAGTCCCTAGGGCCTTCTTTAAGACTTTACAAAACCGAGACATAAAACATATGTCTCTATAAGATATGATAATTAAGGGAAACAAATGAAATTGTACTATCTCATGGACATAAATATTTCCTATTTCATCTACTAAATGAGTCTCTCAAATTAGTAAGAGGTGAAAACTTTCATCAACCGATCAATAATCACCCAAAAAACATCATGACACCTTGGGGTCCTGAGTGAACCAATAACAAAGTCTATAATCAAATACTCACACTTACACATAGACATTGAAATTTTCTAGATCAAACCACTATGATGCTGATGCTTGTTCTTTACCTTTTGGTAGGTAAGGCTTCGAGAAACAAAACTAAAGATTTCATTCTTCATCCCTAGCCACCAAAACTATAACCTGGTTTTTTGGTACATCTTTTTCACACCAAGATGTACCACCCATATAGAGGTATATAAGTCTCTCATTATCTCTTACCTAATAGAATTTAGTACTATAACTCTCCCATGCACAAGGATCACATCGTCATTTCTTAATGACCAATCAGGTATTGGATCACCTCTATAAAGTGGTTCCCACATCCCAACACACTTTAGGTTAGAATCCCATCCAACCTTGACCTAGTATACTAGAGAATATGTCACTACCATTATATAAAAAGTCATAAATCCTTGATCCTCATAAGAATCTATCCTTTACTTAGAAAATAATCTCATCTGACACCATTACTCCTCAAAAGGTCATTCACTAAACTCCTAACCTACCTAAATCTTATGAATAAGAGAATTCTTATAATACATTACCTTTCCCATTTACATAATCTATCTCAAAGTCAAACGTTTATAGATACTCAACCCAGTGCCTCTATGTTAAGTTCAGGTCTCACTGTGTGAAGATATAACAGTGGCACTTGTGGTCAATGTAGACAATAAACCTCTATCTAATGAAATAATGTTTCCAAAATATCAATGCATATACCATAGATTCTAGTTACAAGTCATGGGTAGGTTAGTTCTACTCACTACAAAATATTTCACTTTTTCCAATAGAAATTTAATGATTGATAATATATCTATTGGTAAAAATGAGTAATTCCAACAGATATTAAGTTTTATTGGTATTAATTTTGACTACCAACACTTTTTTTCACCAATAGATATATCTGTTGATATCAATGGTTCAATACCAATGAATCTTTTAACAAAAATTATATCTATTTCTTTATCATACTAATAGCATCATTTTTTTACCGACACATAAATATGTTATTAATAATAACTATTACCAACAAATCTATTACCATCAATAATTTTTTTCACAACAACCCATTAAATAACAAAAAATATTTTACCAATAACCAATTAAGAGAAGCAAAAAAAAAAATTATACAAATTATTATTTTTATGACCAATGTCAATATCTACTTACTGGATTTATATTAAAAAAATCTCATTAATTGATTTCAATTTTAAAATTTATCCAAATATTAATAGTTTTTATATTTTTTAATGTTGTTATATACTTTATAAAAATAATAATTTAAATCATTCCTATATATGATATATTTATATATATCCTCGATACATGATAATTTAATTTTTATATTTAAATTTAGTAAACATAATTAAATCTTATCAAAATAAATTCAAAAAATCAATTATTTAAATTTAATAAATAAAAACATAACAATAAATTAAGTAATATTATTCTGTTAGTAATTTTATTTTTCAAATTGGAATTATTCATACACATAGTATTTTTCTAATTTAAAATATAAAATGATATTTGTTATTTGATATTTTAATTATTTGATTTTAATTTTAAAAAAACTATCCCCTACCATTCGATCGAAGACTCCAACACATCTCTGACCATGATCAGTATTCCCCACATAGTCTCCCCCTCCAATCCATTCCTGTGCTTGTGAAATCTCCTCGTGATCCCAAATCACCACCAAGGATGTTCCAGCGACACAAAATCCAATCCGTTTCGATGCCCTAGAAGGAACCATGGAAACTTTAAATGATCTGGTTGCTATTACTCGGTTTTCACATCCCGTTACACTACTTATCTTCGACTTAGATTTTTTTTACATTTGTTCATATTATATCTTATTCATTATTTTAATAAATAATCCTTTAATGTGGCAGTATATCGCCCTATCTTCTACTGTACAAGAGTTAATTTTTATCTAAGCTATCTATTTCTTCTGTTGCCCTAAAAAATGATGAAAAAAATGAAAAATTAATATAAAATTTTAGTTTGTTTTCATTTATGATAGAAAGTTTCTAGTTTTAGTTTCCATGTTAATTAATTTTATAATCAATATTAAATTGTAATAAGATTTAGTAATATCTTTGGTTGAGGAATTTAAGTGAAATCCTAACTTTAATTTCAGATAAATTCCATGGAAATGAGTTCCTTTTATTTCTACCATATTTGAATATTTCATGCTTGTTTTTTCATTGCTGAAAAAGGCCTTTTAGTCTGGATATGGTTCTTTGATGTTTTCTGGGATGGTTTCTAATTTTCTCTTGGTTTGTGTTGAATTTTCAAGTTTTGACTGATGATTTCTTTGAACTGGATACAAATGATGAAAATGTTTGTAATCTGTGTTATTTTGTTAGAGGGATTTCTGCTCTAATGCCACTGCTAATGTTTTTGAATGCATTTTGGAGTTTAATGGCACAACTTGTGTGTCTTTTTCAGGATATTTCACAATATACATATGGCAGTCTGAAAAATCACCATGAATCTTCTTCTCAAAAGCGCCTGAAGGATATTTTTCATACTCCACTTGAAGGTATAAAAGGAAAAAGGTGTTTCTTATATTGATGATAACTATCATATTATCATTTTGAATTTACCATAAATCTTGGATCTCATCTGCTTAATTGAGGACTAGGTAGGCTGAAATGAAATTCTGATAAAGCTAGAAAGGAATCATCATTCAGAGAGTTAGAGTTTACCTAATACGTTAGTAGATTCTGGTGTCACTACCCTAGGAGGTTTGAGCTACACCTGGGGATGGCCTGAGGAGAGAATTGAATTAACAGCTTGTCCTGGTATCTCCTCTAAAGCGTGTTTCATGTCAGGTTGTTTGTTATCTCTTTTATTTCCTTGATGATGTAAGCTCATTTTGCCTCATGTTTTCACTGTATACTTCACGTTCTTTACTAAATTTTTGAGTGGAATGGGTTGGGAAACTAAATCATGTCTCATTTTTTAGTAAAATAATCATTGGCATGGTTATAATAAGAATTGTTGCATGCTTGGATGGTTTTGTATTTTTTTTTCATAAGGAAAACTTTTCCTTGATAATTGCCCAAATTTTGATGCTTTGAGGTGAAGAACTACTAATTATGGTAGTATTATGAAGTTAAAGTATTTGTAATTTTTTTTACCTTTAATGGGTTTAAATCACTTCCCCTTGAAACCTAGGATCAACCCACTATACTTCGACCAGTTCAGCCTTCTGTACCTAATACAGATAATGGAGGCGGTTAAAAAAACCCATCCACACCTTATAGACCCCAATGTAAGGAATCCGGTCCCTCATGGTAAAAAAAAGGTTTAGTTTATTTTTACTCATTATTTTTGTTCTTTTATGATTGCTCATGCTTGTTTATAATGGTTCTTTGTGGTGGAGCGCTGGTGCTAATAACATATCATTTCTTTATAGAGGGTTGTTATCTGGTTGGTCTAAAATAGATATGTGGAATAGGGCCACATGATGTTGATGATACTAGAGAATTGATATAGCTGAAGATTGGCTGGGTGTTGCTAAGCATCACTGGAAATGTTTCCAGTATCTCCAAAAGCAACATATGTTTAACTTAGTAGGATTTTGATATTACATATCAGATTCACTTCAACAGTATGACCATGAATTCCAGCATCTTGTGACATAAATAGTCATGTTGTTTCAAGATTTATTTTTTCAGTTTTTTGTTGCACTCATAGCTTATTATACACTTTGAAAACTATATTTTTAATATCATAGTATTTTGATCTGATTTAATGGTCTTGCTGAAGGAGACAACTCTGGATTATCATAGTACACTATTCTGGGTTAACATCATAGTAGAATTTTCTGCATTTTTAATATCATAACATACTCCTCTAAAGAGTCTCTGGGGGGGGGGGGAGTAATAAATACCAGATGAGACCAATGGTTACTCTTAACATTTCATGAGTAATTCGTCTTCTTCTTCATTACTTATTTATCCCTTCAGTAATCCATAGAATGTGATCTAGAATTTCATCTTCATCATCATCCATCACATCAATGGAATCCATAGATGCTTTGAAAAGAAGCTCCTAGACATGGTCCTCTCCCAAAAGAACAAGGGACTGGTGGACCATTAGTTTGGATTGATTAACTCTCTAAAAATGACATTCAATCCACTTTTCATGGTTGAGATGATTCCCATATTTTTCACAACTATCCAAATTCCCCCAAGAGAGATGACCTGAACCCTAGATTAATAAGTTCTGGATTTTCCTGAAATGGATGAGTGTTGTATCAATATTAGGAAGCACCTCATGCATTGGTTCTAATCACATGATATCTATGTTGACCTTCATAAATATTTTGAAAACAAGTCCAAAGATCGATGTTTTTTAGCATTGAATAGTCTCAAACATGAATTCCATAATTTTCAGGGTGGTTTTGACACAATCCTTCAACTGGAGAGAATGATTGTATTAAATGAAAATCACCAAGGTGTGATCCGCTAGATGTAGAACATAATTTGATTTTTATATATTATCTTTGGGGAATGACATATGAATACCTTAGACTCCACACACACACAAACACATTTTAATCAGTTGTTTAGTTGTTTTATCTTCTCTTAATGTAAAAATTCCTTTGATGGTCCAAACATCTATCATATTTTAGATGTTTACATGCAACAACTATTAAATTACTTTATTCATGGTAGACTATTATTTATTTTTAATATTATAGTAGACTGTTCAACATTAATATCATATTATGACTGTTCTGCATTAATAGTCATTTTTTGGTGTAAATGATTAATATATTTTAATTTTACTTATGTGTGTTTTATGTGGCGTAGGAATCAAAGAGAAATGATTTTAGTAATAGACCTTGGACTCTACCTATCAACATATTCTGATATTTTCTGGGTTTCACCTCAAATAACATTGACAACAATGTTCAACTTGTTCACTGATTGGATTTTTCTTTTTTCTCTATCCTCAGACATAATTTATTTTCAAAGGTTAATTTATTTATGAATTTCCTATTACGGGCCCTTAAAAGCATGTGATGAATGTGCTTTTTCATTGATACTGCTATAATAGATTTCAAATCTATGAACTGTGCAACATGAAGTGTGACCTGTAAGAGGTTCTGGACAATCATCTCACTGGTAAGTAACTCATGGTATAGGTTAAGAGGTTTGAAGATCATCAGGCTATTTTTGTTCTATTAGGGATTCAATCACTTAAACCTACCAACTTCATTTCACATACATTACTCCCCAAGTCCATCATTAATAGACAGTATTTTATAGTCAGTAGTAGCATTTTAGAAACCATGGGTCCCTTATATGCTTCTTCCCCATCCGGTTTCGGTTTTGGTTCCTAATAATCAAGTTTCAATAGGGACTGTTGGGTTACCGGATGCCAAACAGCTATCTACAATAGTAGGATCAAATGCACATCAGCTTAGTGTGGAAAATGGGCATGAAGGTGTAGGTCTGGTACCATGTTTAGAGGTCCATGTTAAATATTCTAGATGATAAAGCAGAGGGGAAGCTTATTGGGGCCATGTGATGGTTATTTTAGTTGAAATGAACTCTCAGCAGAAATGCATCGCCAGGTATGTTGCTGCTTTTTTGGTTAATTCCCTTATGAAAATCAAGATCAAAATTAGTTAATTCTTCTATCTACCTACATGAGAAACACTTTCAATTAGGAAATTCAAAGAATTATATAATGTTTTCATTCTTATTATGTCATTCACATTCAATTCATTTTTTATTACTTTTATTTATTTCTATTTTGGTTTCAATTCGTGCGGATATTTTTCACAGATTTGTGGCTATGATCTTTGGTTATGTGTGGTGTAGATCTTAGAGATGAATGGTGTGGAATAACATTGATTTCAGGTTCCTCACTAA
Organism: Viscum album; assembly: GCA_963277665.1. Classification (NCBI taxonomy): domain Eukaryota; kingdom Viridiplantae; phylum Streptophyta; class Magnoliopsida; order Santalales; family Viscaceae; genus Viscum; species Viscum album. Next base: position 1,302,698,007 of record OY728141.1, on the reverse strand, counting down.
CACTCAATCTGACATGATTTGTGGAGATTCCAATATAGATTATGAATGAAAAAAACTCTATATGCATATCATTTTTTTATATTTTCATTTATATATATTTTAATTTCATTTCATGTAGATATTTTTCACTGATTTATGGGTATTATCTTGGGTTGTATGTGGTGTAGATCTTGGAGATGAAGGGTGTGACATAGCAGCTAATTGAGGTTCCTCACTTGTACTGTAGCTGACTTGATTTGTTGATATGTCAACATGGATGATGAATAAAAAATGATCATTATATGAAGTTCATTTTTTTTATACTAACATTTTTTTGTTTCAATTCATACAAATATTTTGCACTGATTTGTGGATATGTCCTTTGGTTATTTTTGGTGTAGATCTTGGAGCTGAAGGGTGTGGAATAATTACTTGAGGTTACTCACTGGTACAGAAGATGACTTGGTTTGTTTCTTATAATGACCTACTTGGGGGGTGATGAAAGATCATTGATGGGAGTAACTATATTCTTGGAGGGTGATGAAAGATCATTGACGAGAGTAACTATATTTCTACTATGATGGGTGATGGAGGATTAGAGTCAAGAGACGGCATTCCCTTTTTCATTTGGGGTGGGGGGTGGGGTGTTGGATCTTGGGTTTTTGTATTTTTTATGATCTTTTTAGATATCAATCATCATAACTATGTATTGATTCATTTTGTATTAACTTTCATTATTAATATGATTAATCTTTTTCTAAGTTTGAACATGTGTGAAAATATTCTTCGGTTTGATAATTAAAACATGTGTTTTGTATATGATAAATTAATAAATATAATATAAAATTTATGCAATAAATATTGAAATACCAAAAAAAAAAATCTTATTTAAAATATAAATTACAAATAAATATTAATTATTTGTATTGGTTATGAAATTTGATAATAATATTACCAATGGATAATTTTTTCATAAAATATGTTGCTAAACATATTGACCAACACATATATTAGCTGTTGGTGTTATTATAATTCCAACAGAACTATTTTATCTGTCGCAATAACATTTAGAGAAAGAGTTTTTACCAACAATTTAGTGACATGGCCATTTTTGTTGGTAAAATGTTTTACCAACAGAAAATGCACTTTTACCAATAGATATACCCCTATTGGAAAAATATAATTATTTTGTAGTGACTCATGGGGTTGTAAATGACATGAAACCTAATCTATTAGCTTCTCCCTATGCATTAATACTACTCCCAACCCGATTCCTGATGCATCATAGTATTCAGAATAACTGATACTAGGATCAGGAAGTATCAGTACTAGAGATGTAGTCAACCTCCTCTTCAGCTCAAGAAATTACTTTTCACATAGGTCTGACCACTAGAACTTCACTTATTTGTTAGCAAAATCATAGGTACTGATAAATAAGAGAATTCCTGGATAAAAATGTGGTAATATCTTGTTAAACCTAGGAAGCTCTTGATATTGAATATTTTCTAAGGACATATCTAGGACATCACTGCCTCCACTTTCTATGGGTCCATAGATATACCTATCATAGACACCACATGCCCTAATAATTTCCCCTCATGAATCCAAAAGTTACCCTTTTACACCTTTGTGTAAAGATGATGTAATCATAGAATTCTTAGTTCTATATCAAGATGTCTTACATGCTTCTATGGGGTTGGTTAATAGATGAGTATTTCACCAATGAACACCATGATGAATGAGTCTAGGTAGGGGTGTAAGATCTTATTCATGAGATCTATAAACACCACTGGTGTATTCATAAATCCAAAAAACAACACCAAATTCTTATATAGACCATACTTTATCTAAAACACCATCTCTGAGATGTCCTGCCCTCTAACTCATAGTTGGTGATAGTCTGATTAAAGATAAATCTTAGATAACCACTAGGCTCCCTGTAACTGATCTAAAAGGTCATCAATATTGGGTAAAAAATATTTTTTATTCACCATCACCAGATTTAGCTTATGGTAATCAACATACAGTCATTGAATACCATCCATCTTTTTGTAAAATAGGATAGGTGGACCCCATAGTGAATTCCTTATCATGATAAATCCATTTTTCTCTAAGTCCCCAAGCTACACCTTGAGCTCCTTCATCTCAACCAGTGCCATATGATAAGGGGGTATCAAAATGGGATGTGTATTATACATGAGCTCTATCTCAAAGTCAAATCCTCTATCATGGGTAAGTTTGGTGAAGGTATCTAAAAAGAAATCTTGATAGAGATATACAACTAGAGTAAAATTTGAGGGGGATACCATTAATCTCATCGAAAGATTAAATACTACCATTTCACCATGATCATATTGAACCAACTCAAGTTTGGACCAACTCTACCTAATCCTAGTTCCCATTATCTAGTAATTAAACACTTCTATCCCTTTAGTGAAGTAAATGAAACCCATATTTTATAGTAATTAACATGAGATCAAAAGATGGTTATCCAATACATACTAATAATCATATCAAAGCTTTTCATATCCAGTTCATGAAGTCACATAGAAATCCATAACAAAAAATGACTATAGAAAACTCATGGAATCACTGAAGATGGTCTAATTTTTTTTCCCAATGGTGTATTGTGGGAAAGAAACTCAGAGGAAAAACTAACTGACAAGTCAAGTCCAATAACTACTTGTGCATATATGAAATAATTGGAAGTAATAGTATTGAACAAGGTGGTAGATAAAGTAGATGTGATGAAAACTATACTTCAAATAGTATAAGGTCCCTCACCACCACCTGATGGAGTTTGGATTACTATGTAAACATGATCTGCCTAAGCTACATGATATTGTTCCTGTGACACATGGCTAGTTTGATTTTGTTATTGAGAGACCTAGACAGATCCCCAAGTTATATATCATGTATGTCCTCCTCCTCTGTGGAAACACAACCTCAATTCCATAGAGAAAAATTGTTGAAGATGACCTAGCTTGTTGCACTGCCGATATGTACACTAAGGTACTAAACATAACTTATTACATTGTTTGAACTTTCCACAATTGAAGCATTTTGGAATTCCTCCTGAGGGGGTTGATGAAGCTATACTCTTTTGAACCTACATTCTACTAAAATACTTCATTTCCTCTGCCTTCCTATTTTAACTACCAAAGTATTTATTTATAGTAGCAGGAGATCCACTAGTTTGAGTAGTGAAGTGTGGAAGTAAACCAACTACTTGATCCTCCTCCAGACCCTTCTCTATTGTCAATGATTTATAAATCACCTACATATAAGTCATCATATCAAAGTTTCTGATTTGGTGTTTCAAGTCCCGTCAACGCTCAATTTCAAACTTCCTAGATTTTTTTTCTTTATCTATAGCTAATATAGTATCAAATTGAAGAATCATTGTGAAGTGGTTTGATTAAATCAAATAAGATCTTTCATCATGAACTAAAAAAGCTACTCTAGCTTCATCATACTCATAAATAACTCCTCGAAGAATAGGTACTTAAATGTTTCAAACATGAGACCCTAAAATATTCTAGCCTAGAGAATAATATCCCAATGATGCCTTACAGTGCCTTAAAGCATAAGGGTCATAATATTAACCTTATAATCCTTTGGGGTATCTACCATGTGGAATATCCTCTCAATAATCTGAATCCATTCCTCAAAATCTTGAGGTCCTCTAGTTCCTTATACAAAAGTAGGATTCTGGATCTAAAATTCCCAAGCATAGTCGACCATAGTCCAAGTGACTCACCCGCTATGGATGAGTACTAGGCGGAATAATCCTAGATGAATTATTCCTTCCACATAAACTACTGGAGTAGGTGAAAGATCATTCTTTGTATCACCTACCTATATAGTAGGTGGTCCCACCAGTCTTCTACATGGAAACATCTTCAAAAACATGAATATAAAATTTAAGGAAAAGCATAGTTATAAGGATAAATCCTAATCAGTCTACGAGATCACATAAAGGTTTCCCTAAGAGTGTACCCTTAACCAATGTCATAAAACTCCAAACACTAATCAATGTTATCCATCCATTCATGTTAATAATAGCTATATATATGTATAAAATAACATAATAGAATGATCATTTCAACTAACTAATTCCAACAAAGATATATCACAACGGTATGAAATATCACACAATAGAGAAACTATCCTGAACTGATACCCCAAGTTAAGGAATTTAATTAATGAAGTAATATTCAATGAAAAAAATAGACATATATATGGTATATGGACCTACGTGCCTAGTCATGATGCATGAACAACCCTAAAACCACATAAAAATAGTAACAACAACCTCATAAATAGTAACTCGGAGGTCCATTACAGACGTGATGTCCATGAATATAGAAACTTCCCTACATAAGTTCCACAAAACCATTTACATTCTACCATGTCCTAGGTTAGTCCAAAAATAAGAGAAGAAACTATTCTCTGATATCATTTTGTAATTACTCATCCTAAACCACCAAGTTTGAACCAAAGTGCCACATGACTTCATGCAGGACTTCTTATATGCAAGTGGCTTTCGACTAGTAGTGAGGGTCTAAGTCCATCAGTGGGGAGACTATACCCACAATATCATATCATATCAAAAATAATAAAATAGAATTATAAATAATATAAGGATTAAAGTGTCATGCAAAAACTAGATAATCAAAAGGTACACATTCCATATAGGTAATAAATGGAATCCTGAAGTGGAAATCCAATCTAGAGTTTAAAAGTTTAGTAGGTAAGTAAATAAAAAAAATATAGAGTCCTCGAGAGTCTATCCCGGTCCTCCACCAGCTCCATGATCCTCTATTTAACTATTATCCATGATCCCCTTAACCTTACTCAAATCCTTATACATGAAGTCTAAATCCTCATTAGGATTCCCATTCAGGGTGTGACTAATAAAACATAGTAGGACACAAAAAATTAATCCTTAAAAAGTGTGAACATGTACAATAGGTGTATTCCATGATAATAATAAATGAGAAGAATGTATAACGACACCCTAAAATGTACTAAGTTTTTTTTCACTAACCAAACTTCTATGAACCCTCGAGCGTACCTACTTCCGCTCCATTCTAGATGGATAAATATAGATCTTAGTAAATATTGGAACTAGACACATGGCATTTGACATGTCACCCGATATCCTCAAGCATCAAGTGGATATGTTACTTAGTATCCACAAGGCATTGATTTTACATGCTACTTGGTATCGACAAGGCATCAAGTTTCAACACATTCCTCAAAATACTCAAGGCATTAAGTTATGTTTGGGCCATAAGGCTTATCATGCTCCACCACCATCATCATCACACATCATGCACACTCCCCCTCTAAGGGGTAATCATGTCATGATAGTCACCTATCATATGTACCAAAAACTAAAACTCCAAAGGTAAGATAGTAAAAAACAAGGTATATCATGATAAAAAAACATAACATGACATCATGATATGTATAATAACAACATATGTCAGCATGTGAATCAACATTAAGCATTGAATCAAGATATTCTAACTATTCTCATGGAAACAAGGGTCATATATGGGTATCATGACAACACAAACGCCCACATGAAATCACTATCAATGGAGAAAAAAACCATTATAAAATAAGAACCATATCATGATAAAAAGTGTATATGATATATCCAAATACTATAAAACTTCCAACCTCAAGGTTGATGATGTCAACATCAACGTTCATCAAGGTGTCACCACCCAAATTTTGCTCGCACACCAGTCAAAATGCCTTGCACACCAAAGACTCCTAGAAACAGTTCTAATCCAACATGACATGGGTTATAGAGAAATAAAAAGAGAAACAATATACAGGTTATCATGAATTTATACCCAATTCAATCTACATCAATGACACTCTTCATGTCCAATTGAAAAAGAAATGAAAATTTATACCAAAATGATGAAAAAGTAACAAGGATCCTAACAAGGCATTGGAAGGCACTATAGTGAAACTAGGTAACTACGACATGGAAGTGTACTAGAAAAAACCACCACGGTGTAGTATGGACCACCAAGGTGTAGAATGAACCACTATGGTTCCAAGAGAACTAGAATTTGACCTGTATATTATAGAAGGGATCACTACGGTGTAAAACCACATTGAGTCATAAATCTATACAGTGTAAGGTGAAGTTTTGCAGTGTGTATTCATTTATAAATCCCTTAAAAATTCTCTAAAAATCCATCCTTCAATAAAGACGAAGGATTGGTATAAGAAGGGGATCACCGAAGATCCAATACATATGAGAAAACTTCTCTTAACACACCCTCATAAATCCAAAACAAATTCCATGATTCAATTATTTAATAACATTAAAAGAAAAACCTCTAAAGGTAAATAAATGTTTTCCTCTATCTGTAACTGATATGAAGAAGGCTCTATGACATGGTCTAGGAAAACACAATGAATCTTCCACAAACAATCCTCTATAATGAAGGATATAACTTAAACACCACCAATAATATTTACCATGACACAAACCCTTTCCTATATAGTGTGGCCCTAATTCCACAGCACCATTATGGTGAAACTACCTCCACTATGGCATGGTTCCACCTATTTTGGATATAAAATTCACTAAACACAATTTTAATCTTTTAAAATATTCTCAAATCCCATATACCTTTACCCAAACATGAATCAAGTTAAAAGATCCCGAACAAAAAGATCCATAAAAAAAGATCAAGAACTTTACACCTTGAGGAGTAGAACTCATAGGGGAACTTCATATATGAGGGTAGGAAGGATATTTTATCTACTTCATTTAGAAAACCTGAAAACTCATGTCACATACAAAGATATGAGGTTGGTGTATTGGTTAAAAAGTGTTTGGTCATTATGAATATTATTCAAAGAAGGATGTATATAAAGGAAAAATATAATCTTCAAAGAAAAAAGTTCAAGATATGGGTGAGATAACTAAGGAGAGTGTAACAACCCAATCTTCCATGGTATGCATCTCTTTTAATAATATAATAGCATGCGATGTACGCAACACCAAGTTCAAGCGCACCACGACCTATCAAACTAGCCATTTAAAAAAAAGTTATGAATAGTAATAACCACATTTTAAATTTTATATATATCCCATATAATTTTAATATTAATCTTTTTTGTTTATTATACATAATATAAGGACAAATTCAATTTTTTAGATAAAAGAAGTATTTTTCAAAAAATGCAGTTTTTTCGCCTTTTAATGGAGAACCCTTTATAATCAAATATTTGACACTTTTATATATTAAATTTGATGAATTTATATTCTTATTTAGAAATGGAACATAAAAATTTAGTTTGGATTAATTTTTGGAGTTTTTTTTTGATAACTTTCATTTTTTGATGAATAATGAAAGATACTAAATTTTAATTGAAAAAAACTTTTTTAATCAAAATAATTTACAATGTTAAGTTATACATTTGAATGGTTTTGAAGTATAATTAGATTATATTTTTATCATTTAATCCAATATTTTCCATTTAAAGTAATTTCACTTTAAAATTTGACATAAACACATATCAATCTTTTGATAGTTTTTACTTCTCAAAAACCAACTTTCTGGTTTTGACAATGAGAATTAATTTTAAATTAATTAATGTAACTTCTATGTTTTTAATTTGGTAAAATAGACACCATTTTTGGATTCATAATATCAAAATTAGATTAGGGTAAAGTTTTGGTATTTTTATAAAAACTTTCAATTTTTGATGAATAGTGAAAACATTGTGTTATTGTTTAAAAACCAAATTTTTATTTAATAATTATTTATTTTATTTAAATAATTAATTATTTTATTTAAATTAATTTTAAGTCAAAATAGGTACATAATACCTATATTAGTTCAATGTAATTCGTTGGAGTCATTTTATAATAAAATTAGATGTATAAAATTTTATTGAATTTTTAATGTTTTTTTACCCACCTTCTAGGAACGTTAGCATATTTGCATAAAACATAATTTTACCACTTCTGTGAATTGAATTTCAAAAATCCAAGAGACACGATGACATCAGTAAGTAAAATTTGGTTTAATAAGATGAAAATAATTTTTGGTGAATAATAACTTTTAACTTTTATTTTCCACAGTTAAAAGTAAATAGGATAATTAAAGGTAAAAATGATATTATAATTACTCTAAAAAATGTTCTAATTCTATAGGATAAGTGTTTTTTGAAAAATATAAACCTTAGGAATAAAATATGTCCCTATTTGGTCCACTTAGATTAGATTAGGACATTTATTATTATTTTATTTAAAGAAGAGTTGAAAGTGTTAAATTTAAATTTTCATAACTAATTTTTTTTAATATAGTGTTCTACATAAGATAAATTCTACTATAAATATTAATTGGAAAGATAAAAATATTTCCTACATCATGATATTTTATTTATAATTTTTAGACATTAAATAATTAAATTTATTTATGACACAATGATGATGCAGTAATTACCTTATTAATGAAAGATTAAACTAATTGATATTATAAATATAAAAATGAATGTAAATTAATAATTTTGATGCATTACAAGAATTTTATATATTAATATGACATGTTAGGGTTGATTCAATGAATTTGTTTAGAAGTAATCATGCTGTTATGACTTTCAAAAAAACCAAATACTAAATAGTGTCAAAATTGAAATAAATGATTTTTAAAAAAAATATTATATTATTAAATGATATACTATTCCTAAAAATCTATTTTTCGGAAAAAGGATTTATATAATGATATATTTATCATTAATAAACCACTTTAGGTTCTCTTGGCAGTTTATAGTAAGTTTATTAACCATATAGTGTAAGAATACAAGAAGACATGGTAAAAGTTAAACTAATTAACTAAGAGTTAAATCTAAAATATATGGTTAATATGGTGACCTAAAATTGTCTAAAACCTATTTTTTTAAGTTATTTCAACCCATAACCACCTTATACTCTAAATAAATCTATTTTGAGCCATTATAAACTGAAAATTATTATATAATAAAATAATATTTCAAGCTTTTCCTAAAGTGACCCTCACCTCTCTTATAAAATAATACTTCCCCTTATCTTAATTTCACACCTACAAATCCATTTTACTCAACCAAAAACTACTAAAATATCCTCCCAAATACCCTCAATTAAACTTAGATTCCTTACATTGATAAAAAAGCCAACTTAAGGAACCATTTTGATCAAATCAAAAGGAAACACCCGAAGAAGAGGTAAAAATTTCACCAGCTCTTTCAAAGTTCTTTTCTTCTTCCACTTCATATTTCTTTGTTGTTTCCATAAAAAAATAATAAATCTAGTATATTATACATACTGTGATATTATTATAAATATGGTACAACCATATTCATTATTCTATCCATCCTATGAATGACATAGTCACCATACGTGCGTACGTACGACTTACCATCTCCACATCGTGGTGTAGTTTGTTATTCAACACTTCCTTATTTGAATGGGTATAATAATGAGTAAAATTGATTTAAATAATAAATATATAATGTTAATTATTATTTATATATGATATACCATCCAATTAAATACTATTTTACTATCAATTGAATGATATTGTCGCTCGTGCGTACGTACGGATTACCGTCTCCATAAACGTGATAAGATTCATTCCCCATCGTAACCATTCAAGAATAATTTTCATTTGATGATTTAAAAATAATTTTTAAGAAAATAATATCATTATGGACATGAATAAAATACACTCTATACATAACAAACATGACTTACGTAACAAAACGTATAAAGGAAAACAAATCAGTTATCACCCAAAACAATGATACTACTAAAATATCATTAACAAATCCATATTAGGAGATCAAATATGATATAATATTTATGTATTTAATTATTTTATAATTTAATAATTATTATTTCATCATTATATAGGTGTTTAACCTACCCTATACTAAGGAAAAGTACAAGGTAAGGGGTTTTCATCTCACTTTTTATTCCCATGACATTCATGCTATATTTGCCACTATTTTATTTTGTGTGGTGTATGTACTGACCATGATTGTATTAATTTTTTAATATACATTAATTTATGGGTATTTAAATCTTCATTTTATGATCATTATTTAATGGGGTGTATGTTTCGTAAGTTACCAAATCGGTAAGGGAAGTTCTAATTTCAATTTCCACTCATTGGGTTTTACGCATGCTTCATCGATTATTTTACTCCAAGATTATGTGTGGAATCACTATTTATTTATTTATGTGGTAACTTAAACTCCAATTTCTTTGGATATAATTTTGATACACATAATCACTCCATTTATAAATTCTCAAGTCATCGATATGAACTTGATAAGGGAAATCTTAACTCAATCTCCATTCATTGAGTTAAACATCAAAGACATTGGTGTTGTTTTTACAAAAATATGTGTGAATGTCCTATAATTTATTTACACTGAATATCCAATAATATTTAGTTTATTTATATTTTTCACACATAATTATTTCATTAATTTATCCTTAACCTAAGGATACAGTCTTTATACGGGATTTCATCTCAATTTACATTCCATTGAGACTTCTTTGTTGTTATGTGCCAATTCAATTTTATATGGTGTATATACTGTACTTTGATATAGTATATCATGAATCCCTTTATTATCATGATATTGTAAAGTTTTTATTACCTAAATTATTTGTATTCAAGCATCTCTTATTTGGTTAGGAACTCTAACTAAAATATCATTTTAAATGTTTTAAAGATTTATTCTTCAAAATCTTTCTTATTAATATCCATGTTTTAAAATGGTTTTAAGGATTTATTTATATGTACAATAATGTTTTAACATTATGATTCCTTTTAAAATTTCAAAGTTTTATGGGACACTTTGATTCAAAAATCTATTTTAAATGGCTTCTTGATAAATAATTAGACTTTTAAATGTTTTCAAGAAAAAGGGGATATTTAACTCAAATAGTTTTACTGATTATTTTCATCTATGTCAATATACTTAAATATTCTTTATTGAGGTTGATTTATACAATCTTCCATATTTTATTCAATGAGTTATGTTTGACTGTGGATGTTCTATTTTTACACCATTCACGATTTGTGGTTAAAATATTGACATTTTGTATGCAAGTTTTAATATGAATGTTTAGATTATGTTTCAACCTTTTCATATGAGGAATTCATTAGACTTAGTAAGTGATGGGTGGAGCCTGATATAGCTCCTCGATGCATCGGTAGGTCTCATGAGACAAACGAGTGCCTTGGAACAAGGCCTTGACAAAATATTATTTGTAGTCTTGGTATGGTGCCTTTACTATGTGGTTATGATGTCCGACATTATGCATTCCATCATTATGAAATTAGATATTGATATTAAATGTGATTATTAAACTATTAGAATATCCATGTGAATAAGTAAATGGAATTATTTGATTTATATTTTCCATATTATGCGGAAATTTAAGTTTAAACGACTTGTGTTTTAGTCTTATACATTACTTTAAATGTTTATGATTATTTATGAAAGTTTTCGCTATATTTTTATCCTTAATGAGCATCTGAGATCACCCTTTTCTATGTTTTATTTTTCCCAAGATGTGAAGAAGTATATCATGATTAACCTACAGGAATAGGCTAAGGGTTATGAGTGTGTTAAAAGGGGACATAATGTTTTTTTATTTCATGATGTAATGTAAAACTTATGTATGTATCTAGTAATTCAAAGGATACTAAACTAATCGGTATTTCGGGACTTGATCTCTTGTGATCATGCAAATAATATTTAATAATTCACCGACTCAGGCTAATTAGGGTTAGGGAGTTACAGTTGGTATTAGAGGAAGTTTATTACAAACCATGAAAACTAGATTTAGAAAAACTCTGATAAGAGAACATTACCCTAAGATAGACTTTTAGGATTAGTATATAATAACATCCAATTTTTTTTTGTAATTTATATATTATGTGGGTTTTCTGTGAAATACATCCTTATCTGGATATGAGCTGGTAAAGGGGGCTCTAGCACAGATGCACATAGGGGTAAAACCTGAAAACACCACTTTGAGCTAGACTCGAATGAGAACTGGTGTTCGACAATGGGCATTGCTACACTCTTGGTTACAACACTCCCATGGGATATGATTAATATAATTCATATTTTCCTTAAAAACCAATTTGAAGGATTTTAATACAAGATGAGAATAAATAAACTTGGTTAGTACTAAGGTGTTTTAGATTAAAAATAAGGTTTCATGATATTCTCTAAATGATTTTATGACTATTGTTACTCACATAATGATTTTTGGTTTTAGTCAATGGCCGGATTCCAAGGAAGCCATAGTAACATTGAACATGCTGTATAAAGTGGGAACAATGGTGTAAATGAGAAAAAAATGGATTGTTGATAGGAGTAATAGATATCGTGTTCATGCCAAATCAGTTTTCCAAAAATATGATCAAAAACATATATATTAACCAACTCCTAGACTCAATAAAAAAGAGAAAGGTGGTGAATGATAAGCGCGACAACAGTGGAGACCATAGAGAAAAGAAAGCTCAATTTCCATCATGTAATAAATGTGGAAGGAGACACCTAGTAAAGTGTCTCAATGGAACAATGAAATTCTTTATGTGTGGGAAAGAAGGACATAAAGTAAATAATTTTTGAGGAAAAATAAAGAGTACTATAGAAGAAAATAAAAATGATCCCAAGAATCCATTTACAGTCATTTTTCATAAATGTAGGGGACCTGGGAATTACCCGAGTGAATGCCCTATTCTATACGATAACCACTTGGTCAAGAAAGAACCTATGTAGAAATAAGTGGATGGTGAAATGTTTAAAAGTATTAGTGCTCTTTTTTGATGAGATTACTTTGGAATAATTTTCTCTTATTTGTGTAATCATGCAGTTTGTTATGTAAAAATGCTATTTGAGGAAGAATTATCTTTTATATTGTGGATATAGTTATAAATAACCATTTGGTTTTATATGATCTTTGAATTTGAGGAAATTACAAGTTATTAAACTTTGGGATGAAAATGTGAGGTATGAGATAACATTTGTGGTTAAATTATGTTATTGTTATTTTGAGGAATTTATCTCATTTTGGGAATGTTATAAAATATTTTTTTTTTAAAAATACAACACGCAGATCGTGTGACAACCCGTCGCATCGGACAAAGCTGTGAGAATCGAACCCACCACCAAAGTGTGACTAGGATTTATTACCTACCACTAGACTACGTGAAGTCCCTGGTTAGTGTGACTAATTATTTTTAGTAAAATGATTTTATTGATAAATAATAATTTGATTTGCAATATTATGTTTATCAAATGTATATCCTTACTATAGGAAACTGATTTGGTAATTAAGCGATAAATGTTATTTTGGAAGACGTTCGCTTTTTTGGGAACACTATATACCTAAGGAAAATAGAATACTATTGGATTTAATTTGAGGAGTAATGGTGGAGTTTTATCTATGTTTTTATTGTGGACTTATAGCGATTTATGTTATTTATGGTAATTATTAATCAATCATAGAGAATATGTGATTAGGTTAATTACTTTTAAGTATGTGAATTTAAGAGGAGTCGATGTTATTTGGAGATACAATTTAACATGGAAGACTACGTAATCAAATTCTTCTGAGTTTTGGGTTTAAATCTTAGTTTTGATTATATTTAAGTATTTTAAGGACAATTGTTTATTGAATGGTATTTATTGAACTTTGGGTATTGTTGGTTTAATTTTAGAATTTAATATTAGTATTTCTTTCTCTAAAGGATTATCCTTTTTGGGGATCATCTGATCTTGTACTAACCATTTTGGTTTTGGTTAATCTCTAAAGACATGGGAAATATATAGTTCATCCTTTGTGGATTATGTGATTCTATGTAAGTTGATTCTAGCGCTTCAGGTGTGACCAAGTCATCTTGAATACTCATCGTTTGGAGTGAAAGATGAGTTTGTGATAGAAATTAGTTAAAGGATGTAACTTTAATTATCAAGTATTTTTTTTCTTATTCTATGAAGAAATAAATTTTTAAACTTTAGGGAAAGGATCTTAAACCAAAAAATGTGTTATCCTAATACCTTACGTCATTCATCATAGATTTATGGCTTTGAGGCCCTCAATTTTCCGTTCACTTTTTTGTGATTTATGACCACAATCACTCCTTATAAATATTTAGGTTTTAATCCAATTATAATTTCCACCAACATTCTCCTATTCAAAATCCTAATTTGGTGGTGACTTTTTCATTTCCCTTTCGCTCTTATTAAGACTAAAATTTATTAAAACTATTTCCGATGTGGGTTTTCCACAAAGGTATTTTATATTTTTTAACCCTTTATTTCTGAAGAAAAATCTCAAATTGTGAGGATTCAATTTATTGAAGGAGGGAATAATGTAACACCCCAAGCTTCCACGGTACGCTTCTCTTTTAATAATACAATAGCGTGTGATGTACGCAACACCGAGTTCAAGTGCACCACGAACTATCGAAATAGCCATTTAAAAAGTGGTTATGAATAGTAATAACCAAAATTTGAATTTTATATATATCCCATATAATTTTAACATTCATTTTTTTTGTTTCTTAGACATAATACAATGACAAATTCAATTTTGCTGATAAAAGAAGTATTTTTTCAAAAAATGTATTTTTTCCGCCTTTTAATGTAGAACACTTTATAATACAATATTTGAAACTTTTATATATTTAATTTTATGAAATTAAATTCTTCTTTAGAAGTGGGACATAAAAATTTAGTTTGGATAAATTTTTGGGGTTTTTTGATAACTTTCATATTTTGATGAATAGTGAAAGATAATAAATTTTAATTGAAACAAATTTTTTAATAAAAATAATTTATAGTGTTAAATTATACATTTGAACGGTTTTGAAGTATAATTAGATTATATTTTTATCATTTAATACAATATTGGTCATTGGAAGTAATTTCACTTTTAAATTGGTCATAAACACATATCAATCTTTTGATAGTTTTTACTTCTCAAAAACCCGCTTTTTGGTTTTGACAACCAGAATTAATTTTAAATTAATTAATGAAACTTCTATTTTTTTTAATTTGGTAAAATATATATTTTTTTGGATTCTTAATATCAAAATTAGCATAGGGTGAATTTTTGGTATTTTTCTGAAAACTTTTAATTTTTAATGAAAAGTGAAAAACACTACGTTATTGTTTAAAAACCGAATTTTTATTTAAATAATTATTTGTTTTACTTAAATTAATTTTATGTCAAAATATATATATAATACTTATATTAGTTCAATTTAATTCATTGAAGTCATTATATAATAATATTAGATGTATAAAATTTTATTGATTTATTTAACATTTTTTTACCCACCTTCTAGGCACGTTAGCAAATTTGCACAAAACGTAATTTTACCACTTATGTGAATAGAATTTAAAAAAAATAAGAAACACAGTTGAAATATGTAAGTAAAATGAGGTTCAATAAGATGAAAATAATTTTTGGTGAATAGAAACTTTTGACTTTTATTTACCACAGTTAAAAGTAAATAGGGTAATTAAAGGTAAAAATGATATTATAATTACCCTAACAATTGTCCTAATTCTATTGGATAAGTTTTTTCGAACAAAATAAACCTTAGGAATAAAATATGTTTCTCTTTGGTCCACATGTATTAGATTAAGACATTTATCATTATTTTATTTAAAGAAGAGTTAAAAGTGTAAAATTCAACTTTTCACAACTAAAACATTTTTAATATAGGGATATACATAATATAAATTTGACTATAAATATAAATTAGAAATATAAAAATATTTCCTATATCATGGTATTTTATTTATGATTTTTAGACATTAAACAATTAAATTTATTTACGACACAATGATGATGCAATAATTACATTATCAATGAAAGATTAAAATAATTGATATTATAAATATCAAAATAAATGTAAATTGATACTTTTGATGAATTAAACGAATTTTATAGATTAATATGATATGTTAGGGTTGATTCAATGATTTTTTAAGGTAATCATGCTGTTATGACTTTCACAAAAACCAAATACTAAATAGTGTCAAAATTGACATAAATGAGTTTTTAAAACAAATATTATATTATTAAATGATATAATATTTCTAAAAATATAATTTTCGGCCAAAAGACTTATATAATGATATATATATCATTAATGTACTACTATAGGTTTTATTGGTAGTTTATAGTAATTTTATCAACCATATAGTGTAAGAATACAAGAAGACATCGTAAAAGTTAAACTAATTAACTAAGAGTTAAATCTAAAAGATAAGGTTAATATGGTGACCTAAACTTTTCAAAAACCTATTGGTTTAAGGTAGTTAGACCCATAACCACCTTAACCTAGAAATAAATTTATTTGGAGCCATTATAAACTGAAAATTATTATATAATAAAATAATATTTCAAGCTTTTCCCAAAGTGATCCTCACCTCTCTTATAAAAGGGTACTTCCCCTTCTCTTAATTTTACACCTCCAAAGTCATTTCTCTCAACCAACCCATGATCAAATATCCTCCCAACTACCCTAAATTAATCCTATAGTCATAACTTTGATCAGAAAGCCAACCTAAGGATCCCTTTTGATCAAATCAAAAGGAATCACCTGAAGAAGAGTTAAAAATTTCACCACCTCTTTAAAAGTTATTTTCTTATTCCACTTCCTCTTTATTTATTGTTTCCATACCAAAATAATAAATATAGTACCTTATACATACTATGAGGTTATTATAAATATGGTACAACCATATTCAGTATTCTATCCATCCTATGAATGACAAAGTCACCATACGTGCGTACGTTTGACTTATCGTCTCCACGTCGTGGTGTAGTTTTTTATTCAACATGTCATTATTTGGATGGGTATAATAATGAGTAAAATTGATGTAAATAATAAATATAACATTTTAATTATTCTTTATATATGATATACCATTAAATTACATACGATTTTACCATCAATTGAATGACATTGTCGCTCGTACGTACGTACGGATTACCGTCTCCACAAACGCGATATGATTCATTCCCCATCGTAACCATTCATGAATAATTTTCATTTGATGATTTAAAAATAATGTTTAAGAACATAATATCATTATGTATATTAATAAAATACACCCTATACATAACAAACATTACTTACATAACAAAACATATAAAGTAAAACGAATCAGTTATCACCAAAAAACAATGATACTACTGAAATATCATTAACAAAGCAACATTAGAAGATCACATATGATATAATTTTTATGTATTTGGTTATTTTATAATTTAATAACAATAATTTAACTATTATAAAGGAGGTTAAACTACCCTATACTAATAAAAAGTACATGGTAAGGGGTTTTCATCTCACTTTTTATTCTCGTGAGATTCATGCTATATTTGCAACTATTTCCTTTTGTTTGGTGTATGTATTGACCATGATTGTATCCATTATGTAATATAATTTAATTTATGGGTATTTAAATCTTCATTTTTTGATCCTTCTTTCATGGGGTGTATGTTTCGTAAGTTACCAAATCGATAAGGTAAGTTCAAATTTCAATTTCCACTCATTGGGTTTTACGCACGCTTCATCAATTATTTTACTCCACGATTATGTGTGGAATCACTATTTATTTATTTATGTGGCAGCTTACACTCCCATTTGTGTGGAAATACTCTTGATACACATAATAACTCCATTTATAAACTCTCAATTCATTGAAATGAACTTGATAAGGGTAATCTTAACTAAATTTCAATTAATTGAGTTAAACATCAGACATTGGTGTTATTTTAAACAAAATACGTGTGAATGTCCTCTGATTGATTTACACTAAATATCCAATCATATTGAGTGTATTTATATTTTTTCACACAGAATTATCTCATTGATTTATCCTTAACCTAAGGATACTGTCTTTATAAGGGATTTCATCTCAATTTACATGCCATTGAAACTTCTTTGTTGTTATGCACCAATTAACTTTTATATGGTCTTTATACTATACTTTGACATAGTATATCATTAATCCATTTATTCTCATGGTATTATAAAGTTTTTATTCCCTCAATTATTTTTATTCAAGCGTCTCTCATTTTTTTAGAAACTCTAACTAAAATATCATTTTAAATGTTTTTAATATTTATTCATCTAAATATTTCTCATTAATTTCCATGTTTTAAAAATGTTTTTAAGGATTTATTTATATGGAAATTAATGTTTTAAAATTAAAATTCCTTTAAAATGTTTCAAAGTGGTATGTGACACTTTGATTCAAAAATATTTTTTAAACAACTTCTTGATAAATAGTGAGACTTTTAAATGTTTTTAAGAAAGGGGGGATATTTCTATCAAATAGTTTTACTAATTATTTTCATCTATGTCAATATCCTTTTTTATTCTTGATTGAGGTTGGTTTATACAATCTTCCATATTGTATTGAATGAATTATGTTTGCCTGTGGATGTTCTATTTTTATATTATTCATGGTTTGGGGTTAAAATATTGACATTTCGTATGCATGTTTTAATACGAATGTTTAGATTATGTTTCAAAATTTTCATATGAGGAATGAATTTGACTTAGTAAGTGATGGGTGGAGACCTCTATATCTTCTTGATACATCGGTAGGTCTCACAAGACAAACTAGTGTCTTGGAATAAGGCCTTGACAAAATCTTACTTGTAGTCTCGGCACGAGGCCTTGACTATGTGGTTATGATGTCCGACATTATGCATTCCATCATTATGAAATCAGATATTGATATTACATGTGATTATTCGACTAGTAAAATATCCATGTGAATAAGTAAATGGAATTATTTGATTTATATTTTCCATATTATGCTGAAATTTATGTTTAAAAGTCTTGTGTTTTATTCTTATACATTACCTTAAATGATTATGATTATTTATGAAATTTTTTGATATATTGTTATCCTTAATAATCATCTAAGCTCACCCCTTTCTATGTTTTATTTTTCCCAAGATGTGAATAAGTATATCATGATTAACCTGCAGGAATATTCTAAGGGTTATGAGTGCGTTCAAAGGGGACACAATGTTTTTTTCTTTATTTCATGATGTAATGTAAAACTTATGTATGTATCTAGTACTTCCAAGGATACTAAACTAATAAGTATTTTGAGACTTGATAGCTTGTGATCATTCCAATAGTATGTAATAATGCACTGACTTTGGGTAACTAGGGTCAGGGCGTTACAGAGAGTATTAGAGATTTGGTATAGTCAATGTTTTCAAACACACAAAAATGATTTCAGGCTGCATATCCCACTCTTCCACATCTGTCTACATATCCAACTCCCATACCTCCACCCACATATCCAACTTCTACACCTCCTCCTAAAAAAACTCCCATCTACTGTGAGTTATATATTGAGGATCCCCAGTATAGTGTTGTTTCATATGAGATTATATATTATATAGGGGATATATTACATAAAAAACATATGGAGATAAATAATCTTAGATTAATAGTATAATATATTACATATAGTTCATATAGAGTACCATTTCTTACATACTAGGGAACTATAGTTGGGCAACATATCAAATATTTTTTTTACTTTTTCCATATAGAATTTTATAAACAATTACACTGAGGTGTGTATGAATTATATCCTTTATTTTATATTAGTGTTAATTTTTTTGACATTTTAATATATATATATATACACACACAATCATACTTTAAAGGTAAAGACATTCCATATAGATAGAAAGATGTATAAGCTGTTATGACTTCAAATACTACTTCTTCTTGATTTTATAGATTATCAATATATCCATATTCATTGTTGAATATTTATGAGATTCCAATAGCTGCTAACATTCATGGGCATGATATAACTATGATGATTTTAAATAGATAAATCATAGAGCTTATAACTTAATATTTGTTAGGAATCAACATGATGAAAGTCTTTTCCATGTAATTCGATTATCATATTTCTTTCAGTTATATCAATTTAATCAAACTCAATACTTATGTTTGTTTCTTATTAGGTATGTTAATACAATTTTTATTTAGTATGATGTGACATTAGTATATATATAGATTCTTTAATGCAAAATTTATTTCACCAATAATAAAGATAATTAGAGATATAGAAAGATCAACATATATTTTTAAAAGACTTCAAAATGATTCAATTCAGTGTTGGATGCTTATTTATCTTAAAGGGTATAAAACATATATTTCTTAAAGTGTTATTTATATTAATTAAAAAATAAAACACATTATATTTTTTTATATTAGTTTCCATTGTATGTTATTTTTTTATACAAAATAGATGAAAACTTACTAGTTATACTCTATAAATGGTGTTGTGTGAGAAATATTTAATAAAATATTAGACATATAAGATTGATTATTTGAATACTTATATATCATAATAACTTTTAATTTTATTTCATATATATTATTTTCAAGCAGGACATGGGATTAAATTAGAGAGACAAAAGGAAAGAGTAAAAGAATGGCTTAATATGTGAGTAAAAAGGTGACTTCTCATTTATAATTACTAAATTTTGGCTGGAAATACTTAGAATGTTATTTTTAATTGAAAAATTATTTTGAAAAAAAACTTCCATCATCAAGAAAGTGCAAAGGAATGAGGATATTATGTTATAAGATTTATATTTGAAATAATTTTAGCTGGAAGAGTTATAAAATTCCATAAGGTTATATTTTATTATAACCCATCCTTTAATTTATCTTATAATTATATTGAGGATATATGTTAAATTATTTCCTTTTAATTTATAAATTTTTGATGGACCTTATCCTTATTTTTAAAAGGATATAAAATATTTACAAAGAAAATAGTTGGTTAATTTCATAGGTATAATAGGATTTTAGTTTATTTTTAATATATATTTTTAAGTTTAAATTTCAAATTGTAAAATTGAAATGATTTGAAGAAAGGTGTGATGTAAATTTTGTAATGGGAATGTATTTGTGTTTCTGTTTTTTGGTTATGTTTGTGTTTATATTGTTATACTACTAGGGTAACATAATTTAAAATAATTTATTTTAAAAAATATATTTTTACATAGATTATTATATAACCAATGTTGTTTTTTTAGAAGTTCATTTTAATTCAGTTATACAATAAAAAATGTAAAAAACCCTTAAAATTTTACAAATTTGACTATTTTATATGAAGGGTTATGTAATAACCAATGTGGAAGACAATTTTTCATTTTGGTTATTTTAACTAATGTAAAAAACCTATTTATAATGTTTTTATAATGAAATGTCTATTTAACCAATGTTAAAAAACAAGAAAAAACCAATGCTTAAAACATTTTTATGCACTAGTGTTAGGAATTTTACATCAAATGCAATGTGTTTTTCTTATTGTATAGAATTTACACCATAATTGAGGTAGGTGTTTTTTTATTCTTAATTTAAATGACATATCATTGTGTGTTTTGAAATTTATAATATTTTTTTATCAAATTAAAATTATCCATGATAATTATTTTAAGTTTTTAAAGAATTTTAAAGTGTATGTTCACTTGGAATGGAGGTATTTAAAGTAAATTTAAAGGTATTTTCTAGTTTTTAAAGTGTGTTTGGATATCAGGTTACTTTAAATGTTTTAATGGAATTATTTAGAATGAATAGGGTGTCTTTAATCATATTTCACCTTGTTTGGGTCACAAATTGGGAAAAGTGTGTGGTTTTATGAGAATTATTATTTAAATGAGTTAGAATGTTGTTTATAAATGTTTTTTTGTGAATGATATTTGGAGATAAATTTCAAAAGGTGAGAAAATGACTTGGCATCTTGAGATGAGATTTAGTAAGGCCCATTTGAAACTTTTATATTGAATTTCATGGTGTTTGTGAGACCCTATTATGGGACCTTTATTCTTGTGTGTGTGTGATGTGGATTATAAGCCAAAGGTAATGAATTATGTTTCATTTAATATGATTGATGTAAAATGGTTTGTTTCTTATGAGGGTGTAGAAGGTGAGATGTTATTAAAGGTTATTTATTTATTCTTGATTTATGTGCTTATTTTTTTTTGTTATTACTCACCTCCATTGAGTTTTTTCATAGAAACATTAGGGAAATAATAGAATTTATGGATGTATGATGAATCATTCTAGTTCATGCAAGCTGGAGAGTTCCCAAGGAGATTTTCACCATCACAGGGGTTGGTATTGGTTGTTCCTTGACACTTCCTAAGGGAAATGTTGGATGTGAAATCTTGTTAGGAGATACATACGATCCTAATTAATTTGAGAACCAGGTCTGGGATCATTAAAGTTAGATCCCATTGTTTTCCCATGATACTAGATGATGATATATAGGTGATTACCTTCCTTGTATCTCATAGTTTGATTGATCTATTAACACAATGATTTTTTCGGATGTAGTTTGATTTTATTTTATTCTATCGGTAACATAGAGCTCTGTTATTTACTTTTTTATTAATGTTTATTTCTTCTTATTTAAATGAAATGGTTTTAAATTTGATTTGGGATGTGAATTTATAAAATGGATTTGAAAATAGGATTTTAAATGTGTGTTTACAATGCAAAGAAAAAGTTTTAAAGTGAAATTTTCAAAGTGTTTTATTTTCCTTAAAGTAGAGTAGATGATTTATTAAAAATTATTATGGTGTGATGTTTTTTATATGTTAATTATAGAAAACTATTTTATAAATTTTATTTCAAACTATTATAAATGAAATGTACTTTGAAAGTAATTTCATAAACTCTTTAGTGAAATCCTATTGAGCTCGGTTTCACTCACACCCTACATTGACTACTCTCTATATGCAAATATTATGGATTCTTTTCAGGATCCTTAACTATGGTTTCTCTATGGTTGTTTATGGTTTGATTAGGATGGATAGAATGAGTCATGGTGAGTTAATAAGGGGTCACATGTAGATGGTTGGCTTTATAATAGTTTATTTTTTAAGTTTTCATATTATTATATCGTCCATGAAGAACTATACCTTGACCAGTTTATTTATCCATGTATAATATTTGATTATTTTTAATATTAGATTATGTGATATTTTATTAATATACTTATTTCACGTACTCTATTTGGATATTTATTTATTTTGTGATGCTTGTTTATCTGCATGGGTATCCGACTTATAGATAGATAATGTCAGATTTCTAGTCAGAATATGTGTTGTGGTTTTGATTCTACAAGGGTGAAATCATTCCCAAATAATGTTTAATGATGCCCATACACTACATTCTAGACCATTAGGGTTGGGAATTCCATTAGGGATAGTGGAAGATCAGTCTGGGTTCCAGTTTAGTGGCCACCCAGGTCGATTTGTTACAAATGGTATCAGAGCCTAGGTTCTTAGAAGGGTTACTAAATTCTTGAAAAGTATTATTGTTATTTAGGGTGTGTTATAGAACATTAGAAACTAGAAATGTCATTAGGACTTGAGAGGTAGCTCATGATTAGGTGCTTTATTTCCACCTCTCATGATGAGACTCGAGTCACCATGGAATTTTATTGATTGAAGTCTTGATTTTGAGTTTTCCTTTAAGTATATTTAATAGAAATTGGTATATTATGATGGTATTTGAATCCCTATTGAGCATCTCGCTGATTTTAGGGGCCAACATGAGTTTCACAGGAGAAATTGGTGAATAAATATGAGTCAAATAGTTATCTCCAATGATCTATTAAACTATATGATGACCATGTGAAATAGTTCTACAACTATTATAGATCTTGTTGGTCAGAGTAGATTACTCAAGAGGGGAGGGGTGAATTGAGTAACTATAAAAATTTCTGTAAAAAATATTTATAAAAAGGTTTTCCCAAATATTAAATACAACACAGTTAATCAAGGTTATACTATTATAAGAGTTTGACTATTTAAATAACTTCTTAGAAGATTGATTAATTCTCATTAATCTTAGTTTATGTTATTAATATTAATTTTGAAGTTATTCTACTAAGACATGCTAGTTATAACTTCTTTCCAAGACTAACTATCAAAGTAAAATTAGAGATTTCTGAATTATATAGTAAATCAATAAAACAGAGAAGACTAATGTAAGCAGCACAACATATATGAAACAAGTGGATCAGTCTCAATATGAGACCTAATCCACTCTACTTAGTGATCACCTACCACCAAACAGTTTATATAAATAAACTTTGATCCACACCCTGGATTGGGGTTAACAACAGTACACAGACTATCTAGGCCACACAGGGACCTTTTCCACACTTATTAGTGGGTATACATAAGATTAAGATAATGGTTGAGTAAGGATATCTTGTATCCTTCAGTTTAATGTAGGAGACATAGTGTGTTGTTCTACAGGTACACACTCTACTCGAAAGGTAATAAACAGATACACAACAGAGGATAAATATGGATATGTGTTTAGAAGTGCTCTGAGTGTTTGTCTTTGCATCTTTGGACTTTTGAGATGAAGTAGATGAAGAGTTCGAGTCCTTGTCTATAAAATAGAGTGTCGCGATTCAGCTTGTGTTCTTTATAAGGTTCAACAGAGCGAAGATGTTCTCTAAGCTTCAAATATGCTTTGTGTGTTCTTCAGCAGTGTCGATTTGCATGCTGTGGGCCTTTTATTGCTCTAAGTGCGTTCTTCGTTATGGTTCTCATGACCTTGCTTTTTGATTTTTTGTATCGCGCTCTATTATTCTTGGTCACACATCGCTTTTATCTTAGAAATTCATGTGTTGGAGCCCACAGGTTGCATGTATTCTGCACCTCATACCTTGTATTGTCCGATGATATGTCTACAAAGAAACATTAGTTATGTCAGTGCATTAAAATCATCAAATATGACCATCCGAAATTAAATTGGATGACGAAAAAATAGTTTAAGAAATGGTGTCACAGTAAGTCATGGAAACAGTGTCTCCTTCACATGGTGTCTAGATTGATCACGGTGTCTTGTGGTCACGGTGTCTCACGATCATGGTGT
The DNA here is from genome assembly GCA_963277665.1 of Viscum album. Classification (NCBI taxonomy): domain Eukaryota; kingdom Viridiplantae; phylum Streptophyta; class Magnoliopsida; order Santalales; family Viscaceae; genus Viscum; species Viscum album. Next base: position 1,302,672,997 of record OY728141.1, on the reverse strand, counting down.
CTCACGGTTGGTGTCTCACGGTCACAGTGTCTCGTTCATGGTGTCTTGTTCACAGTGTCTTGTTCACGGTGTCTTGTTCACGGTGTCTTGTTCACAATGTCTTGTTCATGGTGTCTTGTTCACGGTGTCTGCTTCACGGTGTCCGCTTCACAGTGTCTTGGTTCGCGGTGTCTCTCGCGGTCAAAGTGTCTCACGATCACGGTGTCTCATTCACAGTGTCTTGTTCACGCTGTCTCGCGGTCATAGTGCCAGAAAGACATAGCCAGTGGCAGACTCACAGTGTCTTAGACTTTTCAATGTAACTATGTTCAGACTTCAGTAATGATGATAATAGAATGGATTAGACTTAAGAATTTGTCAAATAAGGTATTATGAGAGTAGATCAAAGATAGTGTAAAGTAAGTAAACTGAATGTAGAGAAATTAATATCTTGAATGGCTCTTATTAAAGCATGATAATACTTTAAACATTAATACACATGATTTGATATAATATACAATAGTTAACTATGTTGAATAAGATTTGTGATCATTAAAACATGATTAATACATGAGGAGTCCAAAAATATCCCCCTTTTTGATGATCACAAATCATGTAAAGTTAAAGTGTATATTGGATTCAACTATAGAGATAAATGGCTAACATATAGAAATTTCTCCCCCTTTTGGGATTATAAAAAATATGGTGTAAGAGAAGCCAAAAAAGAACATTCCATTAAGAGAAAACAAGGTTCAGTACAACAAAAGAGCAATACAAAAACAAAAGCATCCCTATGAAAAAAGAGTAATCACTATTCTTCTTCAGGGGTTGTCCTTCTCTTTTCCTTTAGCAGTAGTGGCAGAAGCAAAAGCCATAGGGGAAGAGGTCGAGGTAGAAGAAGGCGGTGAGGTGGTTGATAAAGAGGGTAAGGGAAGGCCTTAAAAGTTTGAGGGAGACAAGGTAGAGGCAGTAGAAGATCTAGGAAGTTGTTGATCAAGAATCACAGGACTGATATGACTTAGTGCTTGGCTAACAGACATGGAGGTTAAGGCTAGGGAAGAGGTGAAGGTAGGCGGCCCGGGTGTGAGAGGTGAAGCCGTTGGAGAAACAATAGATGTACTATAGACATGAAGATAGGGTCTCAGGAGTTTGATGAAATCTGTAATGATCTCTCTACCATACTGCATGGATTTTTCAAAATAATCCTTGTTCTCTATAAAATTGTCCAACAGTCGAGTAAACTCTGTGATCTTCTGGACTTGGGTCTTGAAATCTTGAGTCACAAGAGGAATCCATAGATTTTCTACAAGGTACTTGAAATGGTTTGTCATATCGGTCTTGGAGAAGATTCTGTTGAAGTAGAAATCAACTTTCTTAGAAATCTCTTACTGAGCATCATTAGCAATTTTGGAGTGGATTTGTACTAGGTCAAGAACTCTATCACTGTTCTTGACCACCTCAGATAAAGAAGCCATATTAAAACCACTGAGTACATTCTGTATCTCTTCTTTGACTATGGTTCTGAGCAGATCACTATCCAAGGAGGGTTTAGAGAATTGGCCAGATTCTTTGACAGTTGTGGTCAGATATTTTAGTTGATTCAACACCTTTTGAAGACACCCTATATACTCATCAGTGAGTTTATTAATATTGGAAATAAGCTCTTTCATTTCCTTCACAATTTTTTTGTTCCTTTCAGTGATATTTTCATCTAAGGAAGCTAGATAATGTTGAATATGAGACACAAAAACTATGGTATTTGAGGAGAAACAGGTTCTACAGGAGGAGCAATAGGCTCAGATCTCGAATGCAGCTCTCTCTGCATGTCTTCAACCATACTTCTTAGAGTCTTCACTTCATTACTGAGAAGTTTATTTTTAACTCTTACTTCTTGAATATCATGAAGAATCTTAGGTTGTATTTTCCAAATAACTTTCTCCAATAATAGTGAGGCAACTCTCTCACTTAAATTTTTCATAGGATGAGGTTGGGTATTCATGAGTCTCTTAACTCCAGATAAGAGGGTAGCACCAAATTCCATCATATCATCCTTACTCATAAAAGATGGTTGTTCAGATAAGGGTTCATGAGTTGGGAATGGTACAGGATCAAGTTACTTCTTAGGTGAAATATTGGAGACTGATTTCAACTGAAATATAAAGAAAAGATCATGTCCGGTCATTGTAACATGCTAAGAGTCATCCACATCATAGAAACTGGGAAATTTATACTGAGTGTCTACATGACTTGACTCTGTTGGATGTGAAGCTTCAATAGACTCGAGATTTGGGGTTTTCTCCCCCTCAACAGATACCTCCTTCTCAGGAATGAGCGGCTGAGGATCTCGGTCTAATTCCATAGACTCACCACAAAGTTCCTCACACATTTCCTATTTAGGCAGTTGAAAGGCTAGATCCATCCATTCTCACTACAATAAAACCGGCTATTAGCGGTGTTTTTTTTTCATATAGTGGCGGTTTAAACCGCCGCTATATGGCTTGGTAGCGGTTTACAGAAACTGCTTCTAAATTGGGTGTCAACAATCTATTAGCGGAGTTTTTTTTTCATTTCGTGACGGTTTAAGGGAAGCGTCGTACATGCCTCATTTCACGGCAGTTTTCGTGACTTTAGCAGCGATTTGACGGGTGCCAAATATTTTTTTATTCACTGTGGTTTTAACTGCCGTGATATTCAGGCGTTTGATGCATCTATGTCACGGCGGTGAAAACCACCGCTAAATATAAACCGATTACATTTTGCGGAGGTTTTAACCGCCTCTAATGATTTACCAGTAAATCATTATCGGCAGTTATAACCGCCATGAAATGCTGACCAGTAAAGCGTTAGCGGCGGTTAAAACAGCCGCGAAATTCTGACCAGAAAAAAAATTGCAGTTTTGCTTCTACTGCCCCACTGCCCGGAAAAACAAATCAAATCAGAAAATGGAACAGGAGATATCATACAAAAAAATAAAATGTTATTTCTAACTTGGTATCCCCAACATGATGAAACAAGAGATAAGAGGACGTTTATATCTACTGGCAGCAAAGTAGATAAGAGGACCTTCGCAAATGAAACTACTATTTTTTGTAATTTGGAAACAAAGGAGTAGGATCCTGATCATCCATAGATAAACATATGAGGGTTCAAGAACACCAATATTAAGTAGATCAAGATCATATACTAGATATTCATTTTCCAATCACCTTTGGTGTTACTTATTTTTTGGATGCTCTCTTGTGGGTGATAGAGGTTTATTTCTATGGATATCATCTTACATATACTTAATCTTGTTTGATTATCTCTCATATCACTATGATAATTTTATGATAGGTCTATGGAATTTCGGTTGGGATATGTTCATACCCTGTAGTGACCACCAGGGTAGACCGATGAACTTTAGTTGGAACAAGGGTATGGTCCCGATCTGGTTGTCCATATAACATGGGATTTGGCCCATGACCCTCTTGAATGGGAGAAAAGATGTGTATCTTCTCTAAATCTCCTCATATTGTGTTAATGAGTCACCCAAATTATGGTAGAATAGTTGTGTGTCTTCCCTTTAACCATTTTTAGAATATTCTAGGTGATGTAGGGCCATGTTCTTGGCTGATTGTTCACTACCCTCAGTGGTTTTTCCTAACTACCTAGGTTTGGGAGACTTAGGTCAGACTCCCGAGGTAAACACACACATCATATAGAGGTTTTATTTCTTTGTAGCATTGGTGATGGTGAATGCTAGAAGGATCCCTTTGGAGGGTCCCTTATTCTATCTAGATGAGTCCATCAGTGAACTCTTGATCAACCTCCCTGGATAAGGGAGGAACATGTTATTTCCTTCCATGGATATGACCATGAAATGGTTTGAGATGGAAACAATTTACAACAAATTATGTTCCACTAGTCATTGTCGAGTAGACATCTAGTAGGGATTTTTGAGATGAATTGATTTTTTAGCTTCCTATGAAGATGGAAAGGTACCATTTAGGTGTGACTCCCAAACCAGTGAATTTGAGACCCAATGTTGAGGGTGCAAGGTTGATAATAGAGCCCTAGTTTTAAATGAGGATCCAACTTGTGCAGTAGTCGAAGAATATGTGTTCTTAAAGTAGTAAAATGTCATTTGGATCAAAGGGGTTTCTAGTTAAAAGTTCTATAATACTTATGAGAAACATTTACAAGAAATCCTCATGAAATACTCATATCAATAAATAAACACATGTATAATCAATTGTATCGGATCCATGTTTGTCCACATTTCATATTTTGAGAGAGAAAAATGAGCCTAACATGTGGGTGACACATGCATTTTGTTTAAGGTTCCATGTTAGGTTCACCATTTTTTGTTTCCAACTACTTTTATTGGTGAGTATATAATTCCTATCCCATGATTAGGCTAAACCACATTCCCATCATCCTCTTATGTTGGGTCTCTATACTTCCTACTAGGTTCCAATTTATATAACCAGAACAAAATAACAAAAGGATCACTCTTTAGTCATCCAAAATCTCGACTAACAATTCAAAAACAGGCCTAAATGGAATGATGTATACCACACTCGAGAAATCAAGACATAAAATGAAACATCATAAATCAAAAAAATGCATAGAAGGAAACATGAGAAATCAAGAAAATGTTAGGACATGGAAATGTTTGGTGGAAACTATGTGCCATACATGTTACATATACAAACCAACCGTTCTCATATTTTTTCAACACATCAACAATACTACTACTCATGGTCCGATGATGCATCGTCACCCTCTCCACCTCCATCTCCACTACCTTCTGCCACCTGTAAGAACATTATATTGAAAATTAAATATTATTGAATATTTATAATTAAACTTAAAACCAATAAAAGTTTGAAAACTAAATGATTTTGATTTTTTGTGATTTAAATACTCACCACTAATCGATGCACCACCACCGGGGGTATATCTGCTCATCTTCTGATATATATTAGTCAATGATTTCTGCATAGCGGATATCTGAGCCCCCTAGTCTTGAACTATGGCTCATAGAGAAGACATCTCCTTCTGATCATCTTCAGGTATGAAATGACTATAAATAGGAGTAGATGCAGCTGGAATCCCTGGTGGCCTGCCAAAGACCTCAGATGGTATGGGTCCCAAACCCATCCCGCGCACTCTACCAGGATGCTCCTTCCCAAGGACTTTAGCAACCGGGTCATCATGGGAGACTGAGTAGGACTGCCCAGAATTGAAATCCCATATTTCTTTAATTTTTACCTATAAATCAAATATCAATATATATTAACATAGTAAAAACTGATAATAAGTTATTATAATAAAAAATTGACCTCATACCCCAACTTCTTTGGCAGGCTCATTAACAAAACTTCCATCTGTTTTTTTGTGAACATCCAGCCATAGTTCAGTTCGGGATGCTTCATGGCCTAAACTCTGTGACTACATTAAAGAAAGATAAATCAAAAATTCAATATGTTAAATAGATAATATTGTCTTATAAATATTTAAACTAATTAAAAGATTACCAATGACATTCGGCTTCTAGAAAAGCTTTTTGAGCCCGCAGTGTGTGGGATGACTTGCTTTGCCCGATTTGATGCATTCTGTCTTGAGAGATCCTGAAATAAATAAAATTAAATTTAACAGTAATGTATTCAATGTCATATCCTCTTCATATACATGTATAAATGTAAAATGAGGATAATATAATAATATATATTTTAATACCATCCGCTTCTCATCACGATGTCTATCAACCAAAACTTTCCACTGTTCTTTCAGTACCCCACTGGGTAGATTCTCATAAATTTGATGCATGGTCAACAAAGTATCGTTGAAATCACACCACAACCTCCATTTGAAATCTTTCCATTTTTTACCAAGATTTTTCAATGTCCACTTCTGTGCTATCACATCAGCAACGGTAAAGTGAAAGAACATATGTATACATAAATTCATTTTGAACATATTAGTAACATGACATTCAATTAAACCATAATGTAATAAAATTACATTTATTTGAGAATCAAAGACTTCATTTTTTCAGTTTGGAGGCATATGCCTCCAATAATCATATGAAATAGGCAAGGAAATGGGCTTCGCTTCCAGCTGACCTATAATCTGGCCAAGTAACCCCGCTGTGTTATCCTTTGGGACCCCATAATAATCAAATGGCATGACTATCTTCTCGCCATTCATGTTCCAAACATCTGAACTTTTTATGTGTTTTTCCATGGTTGCATTTTTTTTCATCTGCAATAAGCAAACAATTAGTATAAAAAAATGCAATAAATTTATTTAATTAAAATTTGTACCTATGACTGTGACCCTCCAGAATGTCCGTGATGAACTGGAAGGGGCGTGTCGCCACCCCACTACTGAGGCTCCTGTAGGGGGAGTCGATGACTCATCCTCTAATGAGACATCCATAGATGGTGTCAGGGAGAGATGGTGCAGGGTGTAGGCAGCTGGTGCCTTAGATGTCATGGGGATAGACGGATCGTCATCTGTCGCAAAACTAGATGAAATATTTAACTGCTTCCTCCTTGGAATTCCTGTCATTTAATCAAATAAAATTAAGTTTAGAATATATATTTCAAAAAATTTATTCAGAAAAATTTTTAAAATGATAATAGATGCCCAGTACTAACAAACAAAATATATATAACAATGATAATGAATGACTGCAAAAATGAAACAAGTTGTTGCTGAATGAATAAATAATTTTACATACAATCATTTTCCCCTTCAATCATTTAGTTTTATTGCTCCATTGCTTCATCCACTTCATTCATCCTTTCTAGACTAATATTTTCAATATCATGATGGAAAAATCATTCTTCTTCCTTTTGTTGATAAAATTCAATTGCAGAGGTTAAATATTCCACTTCATCACCCATATCATACAAATCTCTTTGTATTACGTGAGCAACTACACTCCAACCTTAATCCATAGCATCATTCACATAATATACCATTTTGTCTTGCGATGCTAAGATATATGGATCATGAAGTTCACGATCACCAACATCCATCAAGTGAGAGAAGTTTACAGAAGTAAATTGCAAGGAATCTCTTTTAACACCTATAATAATATCGAAGCATTTGCATTTGAATAAAAAAATATAAAAATGCCTATGGTAGTTTAATTCAATAATATCGTGCATCTTTCCATAGTATCCCACTTCAGTAAATGTAAATATACCACTATTCTATGATTTCAAACTCACTTCTCGATCGACTGTACGAAATCTAAAGCCATTCACATTATAAGCATCGAACTTTCCAACTTTTTTTATAGGACCTCTAGCAAGAAACTTCAAATATTCTTACAAGTCTGCTCGAGTATTAGTATTCATCATCTGAAAAAAGAAATAAAATTTAATAGATTTACAAATTGTATGTGTCAAACTAATATTCATATTTATTGCAATATTTATAAACATACACGTCCTGCAAACCATTCTACCAGCTCTTTATTCATAGATTTCGTTATATCTTTCTCATTTCATGTTCGACCTCTGATTCATCTCTTTGTTTGTATCCTCAAATCTTCAATAAATGGATCTACAATTTCACTATTCAACAACACATATCTATGTGCCTGTAATAATTCCAATTCTGTCAGTGTAACATATGAGGTACTCCCAACTGATCGGCCAATAGTAGGAAATATTTTTGATTTCTGATGCATTTGAGATTGAGTTGATGTGTTGTCAACACTTCCAACTTGATTAAATATTGTCTCAATATCATCCAAATATCTGTAACAAAAGGTGAGACACTCCTTGTCCAAATAGCCTTCAGCAATAGAGCCTTCTGGTTGAGCTTTATTTCTCACGTATGCTTTCAAATGCCCAAGATATCTGTGAAATAAAATAATAATATTATGCATTTATTTAAATGCCAAAAATTGTTTACTTAACTGGAAACATATAAATAAAATACCTCTCAATTGGATACATCCATCAATAATGAATGAGGCCTCCTAATTTAGCTTCTTCAACCAAATTCATAGTTAAATGCATCATGATAGTAAAAAATGATGGAGGAAAGATCATATCCATTGCACAAAGGGTCAATAAAAACCTCTCCTGGAGGTTGTCAAGATGAAATGTATGTAGAGATTTCTCACATAATTTCCTGAAAAATGTGCAGAATTGGAGTACAACAGCAGTAACTTTTTCAGGTAATAATGTACGCAATGCTAATGGTAGTAACTGTTGTAACAAAATATGTGAATCATGAATTTTCAATCCATATAACTTACGATTCTTCAAGTCAACACACCTCGAGATGTTACTCGAATACCCATCAGATACCTTTACATTCTTTAAAATTTTAAGGAACGTATCTTTATCTCTATTTTTCATTGAAAAAATGGCCAGAGCATACTTTTCATTCTCATCTGTCTAGAGATCACATTTTATGTTCATTACTTATAAGTATTTGTGATCATTGAGATAATACTTCGACTTTCCATGCTCATTAAGTAATGTGAAAATAAAATTATCACATACATTCTTCTCAATATGCATCACATCAAGATTGTGGCACAACAAATTAAATTCCCAATAAGAAAGTTTGAAGAATATACTTTTTTTCTTCTATTGTTGCATTCTGATTTCACTTGATGATTCACTTAGGACTCGTTTTCCACTATCATTCAAATGATGAACCTTCCCAAATTCTATTTTAACATTTTCAAGCTGTGTCAATATTTCAGAACCAGTTAACAACTTTGGAGGTGGTCTATGATCAATGGAACCATTAAATTTTGATTTGTTCAGCTTAAATCTATGAGATGCATCAAGAAATCTTCGATGGCACAAGAAGCACCATTTTCTACTGTGAGGTAGCCGTTTGGGCTCAAAATCAAAGTTACAAACAGGAAAATCCAAACCTGTATAAGTGTTCCAACCAGATAAATTCCCAAGCCTAGGGAAGTCACTAATGGTCCACATTAAAGAAGCATGCATTTTGAATATTGTTTTAGAAGAAACATCAAATTTCTCAACACCGTTGATCCATAACTCCTTCAATTCTTCAATCAAAGGCTACATATTTACATCAATATCATTTCCAGGAATTTTTTTTCCAAGAATAATTATCAAAATGATAAAAGATGTTTGTTGCATACACATCCACGGAGGCATATTATAAGGGATCAAAAAAAAATCCAAATGCTATAACTGGTACTCAAAGTCCCAAATGGGTTGAATCCATCGATATCCAATCCCAATCAAACATCTCTAGGATCAGCTAAAAAATCTGGATGTAATGAATCAAATGTTTTCCATGATTGAGAATCTCATGGATGTCTCATTAACCCATCATTGTTATTATATACAGAATGCCACTTCATGTGTTCGGTGGTTTTTAATGACATGAATAATATTTGCAATCGAGGCTTCAAAGGAAAGTAACACAAAACTTTTTCAGGTGTGTTCCTTTTCTTCTTCTCCATGAAATTATGTTCAGCCATACTTCCAACATCACCGTTTGACTGCCATCTAGAAGAATAACATTTCTTACAATTCTGTCTACTTGAATCCTCTCCCCAATAAAGCATACAATCATTGGGACATGCATGTATTTTTGTATAATTCAGACCAAGCTTGTTAACAACTTTTTTCATATCATAAAAAGATTTTGGGTTTTTTGCTTTAGGAAATACATCAAGAATCAATTCCAATAACATGGACATTGCCTTATTTGTAATTCCACATAGACATTTGATATGGTACAACTTCAGAAGAAATGAAATCTTTGAATATTTCAAACACCCACTATACAAATCTTGATTTCCATCATCAACTAAATCATGAAACACATTTTCCTCACTGAAGTTTTCCCTTACATTTGGCTCCACATAATCAAGATGATGATCCAATGATATGTTACAATCTTGATCTGCTTGTGTTACAGTCTCAAAAACATCACTTGTCACGTTGCAATTTGTAGCACCCTCTTCTGGTTGTTCTGATATGTTTTGATGCTCATAGTGGTGTCTTGTAGTGCCGAATGCATCATTTATGAGGTTTTTCATTTCATTTTCCATTGTCGACGAACTTGGGACCTCATTCTGTGGATTAACATTAGTGCTCAATATTTTTGTATTGTTTGATTCTCCATTCCAAATCCAACACAAATATTGACCAGGGAATTACTTCAGTATTAAATGTTTATAAACTTCATCTCTCTTCAACCATGTTCTAAATTTACATTTAGGACATGGATATCTTATTCTCCCTTCAACAGATCGATAAGAAATTGAAAATCTAAAAACTCATTCAAACCCTTAACATATTGAGGTGTGTTCCTTGGTAATGTGATCCAACTTTTATCCATGTATATCACAATGTGCCTACACAATAATAAAAAAAATTAAAACACATTATTACTACTAAATGGAGAAAGAGTTTCATATATATGATAGTGTAAGATTACAGAAACATAATATAATAAAGATGAACCATTGATCATAAATTATGCATAATATAACAAAGATGATACATTGATCACATTTACCACTTAGATTGATTCCCTTCACATTCTCAAAATAGCACAACAGAGCTAACTAAGAGACATTCTGGGAAGAAATTCCTTCAAAATAAATTAGCGTATAGCCTAAAATAATAAGTGGATGGTAGGAATATATACAATACTAGGTTAAGAACTAGGATTATGCTGATTTCCACTCTCCTAAAACTCAATTAGGATTATGCTGATTTCCACTCTCCTGAAACTCAATTAAGTGATGATGATGAGGCATTTCCTCTACCATGATTTAAACAAACCTTAGAAATTATTTTACAAACAAGATAAACATAACAAATGATAATGATAGAGAACGATTGACTCAAGGTTCCTTTAAACACACCTTAACTAGTGATTGGGAATAACATAATAGTTTCATTTTTTTTATTATATATCATAGGGATTTCATTTCATAGTTCATATATCCATATATATCACATGCAATGAATATGTACCTGTTGTGAACAATGCTTATCATTATTAATCCCTATGTACCTATCATGATGAACAGATACTCATCTCATACCATAGTGGGACATGATAGAAAATATCAACAATAGTAACATCACACAATAAGTGAATTTCCCAAGGTGAAATGACATCAATTGTAACAGGCGAACAATGTGAACAATAATCCATTCGCTAAGAACTCAGATTTTCCCCACACATGAGTTAGATACATGCATAGATGATCTCTTTACCAGGACTCTACATATCATAGTATCCATTCCACATTTCCCAAATAGTAATGAAATATAAAATAAACTATACTTTACCACTTTGTAACACCCCGACCCATTTATCCCACTAGTGATCGAGTTGGGTGGGTTACGTGACCTTAGCTATACCTCCTTGTAATCCTGAGGTTGTTGAATAGTAGTGAGGGTGTAATAAATATAGTGGGGATACTATACCACCTGGTATAGAGTTGAAACAATATTTTAAATAATAACAGAGTAGCAGAAATAGTGGAAACATTATAAATTATCATATAGGAAACCAAAAAATATATAAAGGCCAAACCAATCAATCCAAATTATAATTAAAACAATGAAATGACAAGTTGAAGGTATAAAAATGATGTGCTTAATGTTATATAAATAAAAGAATAACATATTCAATAAAATACTCTAAAAACCAGTTCCTTAGCTCCATGTCAATCTCATCTCCAAGATCTAACCCATCTCACAATCAATCAACCAACAAAAGGCCCCTTACCCTTGTCCAGAATTGCATCCATGAAATCTTCTAATGTACCAGATAGTGGCCAAAATAGGGTGAGTATAACTCAGTATTCCACCACCAATGGTGTCTGAACATGTCTAGTTTGAGCATATAGTGTATGCAATAAAGCCATAAACAAGGGTGTTAATTTATTAAATTAATTATATATATAAAATAAACCCACAGACCATTAGGCTCTAGGATGACACCCTATATTAGCCAAACCATCATCAACTCCATGTGGGGTATCTCTTTCATGAGTTGGATCCTCCTATATTAGGAAATATTTCCCCGAAATACTGGAAGATTCTGTTAAATCGGGATGAATTTTCAATATCATGATTCAAGTATCCAATCTTGGTATAGACTTTATAGAAATACTTTCTTCTTCCCATGGATTTCACCCCCAATGGAAAAAGTAGCCATCTGACCAGTCCTAGAATTGATATAACTACATAAATCTTCCCATGGAACATGTTTTTAAGAGGAAATAAACCATATAACCGGGATAAGAAATTCTATAACCACTTATATCTTCCCATGGAATGTGACACTAAGGGGAAAATTAATAATCTCATATCAAATGGTGGATTCTCTTGTATTAGGATGAATCACTAATAGTATATATCAATCAGGTCTAAAATATTATTACAATACATATTAGTTAATTCATCCCATCACTTATTAATTTTACAATTTATTCCTAATTTTAAAATCCTCCTATAGATACGAATAACCAAAATCATCTTAAACCATTTTCCATATTTCACATGCAATGTAAAGATCTTTAACTAAGCCATGATTCCAAAGGATCTCATAAAATCATGAGGGGTTGGAACACCACAAATGTTAATGCAAGTCCTAACCATAATGCTAAGAGAGCAAAAAGGTATCCTTGGGAGGGATCAACAAGAGGATTTTAAAAAGAAGGGATAATGCCAATTATTTAGGTTGTGCATGTGGCATGTCGATGTGATCATAATTTTGCACATACTAGCATAATCAGAACAGACTAAAGGGAGTTTTCCAATACCACACAACTCAAAATAAGAAATGTTTTTGAAAAATCCTCATGTTTGTGGTAGCAATCAGATTCCCCCTTCTCTTCAATGAGAACTATAATTTTAATCAACAATTTATCAAGAAGCGGAAGATAAACTGGAAGGTTTACCTTAAAAATCTATATTCAGAACACCAATATTCAACATGGTCTTGCTTATAGATCAAATAGGATTCTCATACGTTATCTATAGAAGGTTTGATGGAATCATAAAGGAGATAGGAAATTTTAGAACATAGGTGTTGGATTGTTAAAATTCTTGGAAGATATAATTCATGATGTGAATAGGGAATTCACATCATGAATTCCTCAATTCCCATATATGTTGAAAAATTTATCACCTCATTTTAAAAACTGAATTAAACCAATTTCATGTCAAGAATATATTTAATGATATGAATTATTGTTTCAATGATTTCCCAAAACCAATCCATGGCGTGAATGGGTTTATGGGGTTCGCCTGAAAAATTCATATAATGAATTGGGAATTCATAAAATCAATTCATTTTGCATCTATAAAGAAACTCTCATACTTCTTCAATATGAAACAACTAATCCAACTAGATAAAGTCTTAATAAAAAAGGTTTAAATTAATGGAAACCTAACTCTAAGATATTTATCTAAAAACTTAAATGGATACATACTTGGAAAAGACAGGGGTCGCTGGAGACGGAGGTCGCAGGGTCGCTAGAGACGGAGGTCGCGGGGTCGCCAGACGGTTGGGGTTCGCGGGTCACCGGGGGGGTTAGGGGAAGAAGGGAGGGTGCGGGGGTCGTGAGGGTTTGGGGGAAATGGTCGGGGTAGGGGGTAGGGAAGGGTGATATTTTTTAAAAAAATTATGGGTTTCGCGGCGGTTTATTAAAAACCACCACGAAACCTTTTTGCGAAAATGTTTAGCGGCGGTTTGTGAACCGCCGCCACAAAACCGCCGCTAAACCCAGTTTTTATTGTAGTGACTTCAGCTAAAGGTATGATTTTAGGAACAGATTGTTCCACAGGGAGTTCCTCAAGATTGACCTCTTGAAAAACAGGTGGCTCTTCCACTATAGGATCTTCTACTGTAGGCTCTTCCATGGCATGCTTTTCAGGTTCTTTGGAAACTGATTCTATTTCAGCCTCGAGTTGAGTTTCTAGATTACCAGTTTCTTTAAGAGCAGGGACTTCTTCTTCAAGAAATTTAGGAGGAGCAGTTGTCCTGTCTTCCTCAACAGTAACAACTTCCCTAGGTGACACTTCATCCTCTTCTTTAGGATACTCAACAAACTCATCTGGTTCCAAACCAATATTATAAATGTCTTTTTGTCTTGAGGGATAATCCACAGGATTGAATTTATCATAAATTCTGTCATTTTCTTCCACCCATTCCTTTTTTCCAAGGATTCTAGTTTATCTTCATTCTTTTGATAGTGGATTTTGAGAGACAATACTCACAGTCCTTAATTACTTCCTAATTAGGTCCAACCACACCTTTGGCAAGAACCATGGCTGAGATTATATGAGAGTAAAATAGAGAAGTTGACTTGGATGTGACTTTGATCAACTCACACATATGGTGTATGATATACTTTCAAAAGTTGATCTTATCCCCATTTTTCATGAGGTGAATCATAAACACATCTTGATATTTTAAAACAGCAAAATCCCCTTTTCTTGGACTAACCAAATTATGTATAAACATGAATAGAAGCCTTGATTCCCCATCTAATTCAGCAACAATGGCTCTCCTCTGGGTGCCATTTCCAGTTAAGGTTTTTGGTGCATCTTCTAAATCAAAGAATTCAGTTGAAGGTGGAGGTCCTCTCTGATAATCCTCATAGATGCCTCCATGAGGTATCCTAAGGCAAGCCTCCCATAAAATCAAAGAGAATGAGAATCTTTGTCCATTGAACCGGCTTCTTAGAACAAAACTATTACTAGAATCTAAAGAGAACTGAACGTACTGGTAAAAATGAGCCACTAAATTAGGGTAGATGGGTTTATCTTCCTTAGAGAACCATTCTAACCAGACTTGCTATTATAACACTTTGAATACCAAATACTTACAAGACAGAAGCAATTTGGGGAAAATATTTTTCCCAGGTACAACATGCGGTTTACCAGATTCAGATTTAAAGGTCCTTCGGGTGTCAGCTTAGGTGCAATCTTCTTCTTCTTTGAGCTGCGCTTCTCAGGTGTCGACAATGATGGACATTTCATTCTTGTAATTCATTGAAGGTTCGAGTGAGAGAAGGGCTGTAGGGATGAATAAGGGTTCAAAAGGAGTAAGTAGAAGAAACCTCGAGTGAAGAATCGAGTGATACTTTCTTTGTTTTATCATTTAAGAATACCAAACGTCACAAAAATAAAAACCCAAGAAAATAAAAAAGGTGAAAAGAATAATTACTGCAATACGAGTTAAAAAAAACCTAAAGAATTTTTTCAGTGAGACCGTGTCTGGTCATTACAGTGAGACAGTAAACAAGATTCACAGTGAAACCGTGAACGAACTCTCAGTGTGCATTATAGTGAGACAGTAAACGTGAGAGATAGTGACTGAGAAACTGTAATCATGACACATTAAAGTATAAAAAGTAAGATCTTGAACATCAATACATAAAACAGTAACAAGTAAGGTATCTATTTGAGATTTATCATGCCTAGTTCATGTACGATGTAGTATATTCTCTCAGAATTTAATGGTTTGGTGAATATATCAGCAAGTTGATATTCAGTACAAATGAATTCCAAAGTGATATCACCTTTTTGACAATTATCTCTCAAAAAGTGATGTCTTACATCAATGTGATTTGTCCTAGAATATGAAACTGGATTCTTTGAGATGTTAATAGCACTTGTGTTGTCACAATTTATAGGTAAATGTCTGAATTGATATCCATAATCTAGTAATGTGTGTTTCATCCACAAAATTTGTGTACACCAACTTCCAGAAGCTATGTATTCAGCTTCTACAGTAGATAATGCAATAAAATTTTGTTTCTTACTACACTATAATACTAGTGGCTTGATTAAAAGGTGACTTTTTCTATCTAACTTACAACCACAGAAGTCAGCATCATAATAACTAACTAATTCAAATGATTATCCTTTAGGATAAAACAGTACTAGATTGGGTGTATGCTTGAGGTATTTGAAAATTCTATTTACAACATTTAAATGAGATTCTATAGGGTTTTCTTGAAAATGAGCACACATACACACACTGAACATAATGTCAGGATGAATAGCTGTTAAGTAGAGTAAACTTCCAATCATTCCTCTATAAGTGGTTTGATCAACAGATTTTCCATCTTCATCAAGATCAAAATTACAAGTGGTACTCATGGGAGTGTCACTAATTTTAGTGCTATCTAATTCAAAACGTTTTAGAATATCTCTAATATATTTACATTGGGTTAAAACAACTCCATCATTATTTTGAAAGATTTGAAATCCAAGAAAGAATTTTAGTTCACCCATTAAACTCATTTCAAATTCGTTTTTCATCATTTTAGAAAAATCAACACATAAATAATTCTTCGAAGATCCAAAAATAATGTCATCTACATAGATTTGAAAAACTAAAACATCATTATAAATGTATTTTTATAAAAAGGGTAGGATTAGGTATTCCTTTTTTAAAACATATGGAAATAATAAAAGTACTCAATCTGTCATACCAAGCTCTTGGAGATTGCTTTAAACCATATATAGCTTTTGATAATTCGAAAATATGATTTGGAAAACAGGGTTTTGTAAATCCATGGGGTTTTTCAACAAAAACATCCTCATATATATACCCATTTAAGAATGCACTCTTAACATCCATTTGATATAGTTTGAAATTCAAATGTGCATCATAGGCAAGCAGGATTCTGATGGCTTTAAGTCTAGATACTGGTGAAAAGGTCTCCTCATAGTCAATTCCTTCTTCTTGACTATAACCTTGTGAAACTAATCTAGCCTTGTTTCTAAATATGTTACCAGCTTCATCTACCTTGTTTCTAAACACCCATTTAGTGCCTATAGTGAATGTGTACTTATGTCTTTCAACAAGTTTCCAAACTTTGTTCCTTTCAAATTTATTAAGTTCTTCTTGCATATCCATCACCCAAAATTAATCATTGATAGAATCTTTAATATTTTTTGGTTTAAGTTGTGACAAGAAGACTTGATGTTCAACCTGATTTCTAAGAGAAGATCTAGTTTGAGTTCCTTTGTCTAAGTCTCCAACAACAACATCCAAGGGATTGTTCTTAAGGGTTCTAACTGTTCTAGAAAAAGAGGGACTAGAGATTTTAGGTTCATTGTGACTTGATTCTTGGGAATTTTCAGATTTGGAAGTTTTCACAGATTCTTTCATAGAATAATTTGAGGATTTTGAATTGATGTTCAGATTTGATACATCATCCTCTAGATTCACTAGGATGGTTTTAGGCTCATGTGGATCTATTTCATCAAAATTTCCATGAACAGATTCTTCTACACATTTAGTTATTTTATTGAACACTCTATAGGATTTACTAGACATGAAATATCCTAAAATGATACCTTCATCACTTTTGGATGAAAATTTATCAAGATTGACTTTGTTATTAAGAATATAGACTTTGCAACCAAAGAATATGAACTATCTTACCTTGGGTTGTCTATTATTCCATAATTCTTAAGGATTCCTCTTAAGAATAGGTCTGATCAACACTCTATTGATTATGTATCACACTATATTGACATCTTCATCCCAAAATTAAATAGGTAAGTCATATTCACTAAGCATTATTCTAGAAATTTCTTACATGGTTATATTTCTTCTTTCTACAACTCCGTTATGCTGAGGTGTTTTAGGGGTAGAGAAATTGTGATTATTACCATTTTGTGAGTAAAAGTATTAAAACACTTGATTTTCAAACTCATGACCATGATCAGTTCTTAAGGACTTAATTCTAAGTCCACTAATATTTTTTACAGATTTGGCATACTTAATTAGTAAAATAAGACAAAGCTTCACTTTTGCGGTCCATAAAGAATGTCCAAGTATATATAGAAAAATCATCTTCAAGAACATAAACATAGTGTTTCCCATTTAAACTAAGAACTATAGATGGTACAAACAAATCCATGTGAACTAGTTTGATAGGTTGAGAATTTGACACTTCTTTCTTTGGTTTGAAAGAAACTTTGTGTTGTTTTCCCTTTTGATAGGGATTACACACTTTTTCATTTGGGAACTCAAGTTTGGGTTAGTCTTTAACTAGGATTTTTCTAGATAGCTTTCTAAGGGAGTGAACATTATAGTGTCCTAGTCTCCTATTACAGATCCAAGATTCTTTATGAAATACACTTAAGCATGAAGAATTTTGAGAAGCTAAAGAATCTAAATTAATAGAATAAACATTTTCATTTCTTAATATAGAAAATACTAATTCATGTTTAGAATTAAAGACATTACAAGAATTATTTTCAAATATAACATGAAATCCATCATCACATAATTGTGAGATACTAAGAATATTGTATTTTAAACCATAAAAAAATAGTACTTTAGAAATTAAAACTAATTTAGAGTTACCAATTTGTCCTAGGAAAATAATATTTCCCTTGGCATTGTCACCAAATGTGACATGTCCTCTATCTACTTTTATCAGGTTCATGAAGCATGAGTATTCTCCTATCATGTGCCTTGAACATCCACTATCCAAGTGCCATAGAATTTTGTAGGATCTCTTTAGGTAGCTTTCCTACAAAAAGATTAGGCAAAAACAAATTTTGGTACCCATACTTGTTTGGGTCTAGTAATATTAGTAATAAGTTCTTTAAGAACCCATATTTTCCTCATAGGTTTCTTATAGGAATTGTGTAAAGTATTTGTAAAATAAACTGTATTTGGTCCATAAAATCGTGAAATAGTAGAACATGTATCATGAATTGAATTAGTTGATTTAAGTCTAGAGCTAGGAGTAAAACTACATATCCTAGATCTTGAAACAAACTTTTTTCTACCAAGATTTATTTTACCAGGTTGATAACCAATGCCACTATTGTATTTAGGGGCAATTTGTTTTCCTAGAATTTGGGTAAGGGTATTTTTCCCATTATTAAACTTTTCTAAATCACTCTTTAATTTCTCATAAGACATTTTTAACTCATTGTTTTCTTTGAGCAGTTGAGAATTTTTTTTCTTTTCAGTAGTAAGTTCAAGTTTAACATTCATAGTGAGAGCATGCTATTTCTTTAATGATTTATATTTGTCTTTTAGTTCATTTCATGTCTCTTCAAGCATGTTACAATATTCAAACATTTCATCATTAGTCATTTTTTTAGAGTCACTTTCATCTTTATAATAATATGAGTTATGTACAGAAGAGTCCAATGTTACCTTAGATGTGTTTCTCATAAAACACATATTGGATTTGTTAGCCTGTTCATCATGTGATGTCTCTGAGTCGCTTGAAATATCATTAGAAGCACTTCAAGTTGCTTTCATTGCCTTTTTGTACCTCTTTTCCTTGTCCTCATATTTCTTTTTGTACTTGAGATTTGGATAGTCATCCTTTATATGTCTTTTAAACTTACATTCATAGAAAACAATTTCATCAGTCTTGTCACTTATTTTATAGTCCTTCTTCCAGTTTCCTTTTTGGTCATATTTTCCCTTGAAGTTAGGCTTTCTAAAAAATTTCTTCTTTTTTGTAAAATAGTTTGAATCTTCTGGCTAGTTGAGCCATCTCCTCATCACTGTCAGATGATGATTGTTCACTAGTGGATCATTCTATAGAAGCTTCCAGTTTCCCTTTGTCTTTTTTCTTAGAGGTGGTGGTCTTGAATGCAATAGATTTCCTCTTTGGTTCATCCTCCTCTTTATTGACTTTCAGCTCTTCCTCATACATCATCAGTTTACCAATGAGTTCTTTTACAGGTAGTTTGCTGATGTCACATGATTCTCTAATGGAGACAGAGGTTCCCCTCTATCTATCAGGTAGACATCTAAGGATTCTCATGATTTGTTCCTTGGTAGTGAATTCTCTTCCAAGAGAAATCATTGTCTTGACGATCTCGTTGAACCTATGATACATGTCAGAAATAGTCTCATCTAGTTTCATTTTAAAATTATCATATTTGATGGTATAAGTATTAAGTCTCATTTCTTTTACACTAGATACTACTTCATGTGAGACAGAAAGGGTATCCCAAATTTCATGGGTAGTCTTATAAACAGAAATTCTATTAAACTCTGCATCTCCTAAGGATCAATATAAATCATTCATAGCTTTGTAGTTGTTATTATAGGAAGTTTTGGTAGGTTCATCCCATGTGATTCTATCAGTAGTAAGAATCTTGTATTCATCTATAATGGAAGACCAAATTTCAAAACTCATACTCTCTAAATGAATTTTTATTTTAATTTTCCATTGATCGTAATTGGTTCTATTAAATAATGGTGGTTTGTTGGTTGTAGCACCTTCCAATCTATTATTCATAATAAATTATGGCTTTAAAAGAGATATAAATTTAGAATTAACAGAAATTTATAGATCTTTAAAGTACAACTACAATCACAGTTGAATAAGATTACACAGAGTCCTAATAAAAAACCTTTGATACCAAATGTTGGTCGGAGTAGATTACTCAATAGGGGAGGGTTTAATTGAGTAACTATAAAAATTTCTGTAAAAAATATTTCTAAAAAGGTTTCCCCAAATATTAAATACATCCCAGTTAATCAAGGTTATACTGTTATAAGAGTTTGACTATTTAAATAACTTCTTAGAAGATTGATTAATTCTTAGTAATCTTAATTTGTGTTATTAATATTACTTTTTAAGTTATTATAATAAGACAAGCCAGTTATAACTTCTTTCCAAGACTAACTATCAAAGTGAAATTAGAGATTTCTGAATAATATAGTAAAACAATAAAACATAGAAGACTAATTTAAGAATCACAATGGATGTGAAACAAGTGGTTCAGTCTCAAGATGAGACCTAATCCACCCCACTTGGTGATCACCTGACACCAAGCAGTTTATATAAATAAACTTTGATCCACACCCTGGATTGAGGTTAACAATAGTACACAGACTGTCCAGGCCACAAAGGGACCTCTTCCACACTTATCCGTGGGTATACACAAGAGTAAGATAATGGTTGAGTAAGGATATCATGTATCCATCAGTTTAATGTAGGATACAGAGTGTGTTTTTCTACAGGTACACAATCTTCTCAAAAGGTAATAAACAGATACACAATAGAGGATAAATATGGAGATGGGTTTAAAAGTGCTCTGAGTGTTTGTCTTTGTGGCTTTGAACTTCTGAGATGAAGCAGATGCAGAGTTCGAGTACTTGTCTGTAAAACAGAGTGTCGTGATTCAGCTTGTGTTCTTCTTAAGGTTCAACAAAGTGATGATTTTCTCTAAGCTTCAAATATGCTTTGTGTGTTCTTCAGTAGTGTCGAGTTTCATGTAGTGGGACTTTTCTTGATCTAAGCGAGTTCTTCATTATGGTGCTCACGACCTTGTTTTTTGTTTTTTTTGTATCACACTCTGTGATTCTTGGTCATAATTTGCTTTTATCTTGGAAATGCATGTATTGGAGCTGACAGGTTGCATGTATTCTGCACCTCGTACTGTTTGATGATATATCAACAAAGAAATATTAATTATGTCAGTGCATTAAAATCATCAAATATGACCTTTAGAAATTAAATTGAAAGATGACAAAATATTTTAAGAAACAGTGTCATAGTAAGTCATGGAAACTGTGTCTCCTTCCCACGGTGTCTAGATTGATCATGGTGTCTTGTGGTCATGGTGTCTCGCAGTCACGGTGTCTCACAGTCACGGTGTCTCGTTCACGGTGTCTTGTTCACATTGTATTGTTCACGATGTCTTTTTCATTGTGTCTTGTTCATGGTGTCTTGTTCATAGTGTCCGCTTCACGATTTCTCCTTCATGGTGTCTTGGTTCACAGTGTCTCTCACGGTCACAGTGTTTCTCGGTCATGGTGTCTCATTCACGTTGTCTTGTTCACGGTGTCTCGCGGTCACAGTGCCAGAAAGACATAGCCAGTGGCAGAATCATGGTGTCTCAGACTTCAAAGTAACTGTGTTCATACTAAAATTAATTATAATAATAGAATGGATTAGACTTAATCATTTTTCAAAGAATGTATTATGAGAGTAGATCAAATATAGTGTAAAGTAAGTAAACTGAATGTAGATCATTTAAGATGTTGAATGGAACTTCTTAAAGCATGATAATACTTTAAACATTAATACACATGATTTGATATAATATAAAAGAGTTAACTAGGTTGAATAATATTTGTGATTATTAAAACATGATTAATACATGAGGATTCCAACAGATCTAATCACACAATTTATGTATGGTTTACCTGACTGTGTGGAAAAATCATGCATAGTGATGTTTCTCCTACAAATTTTTTGTCACCCTTTCATTCTAGAATGATCCTAATTGTGATTACCATTAATGTGAGGTTAAATGAGGTATATTTATTTTGGTTTTGATGGTGTTGTATGTGGGTTTTGGATGATTTTTTTTGATTTGTTATTGGGGGTTTTCCTTAAGAACCTTGATTTATGTAAGTTTTTTTTGGGTTGGAAGGGAGATTTGATGGGGCAGTTTATTTTGATAACCTATTTTGAAGTGAATGTGAAAATATTTTAATTCCATTAATTTTTTTAAAGGATCATTTGTATTAGAATGAAATTTGGAAGGTGTTTTTCACATGAGAATGGTATTTTAAGTAAATTTTTTGTTTTTTAATGAAATTAAATATATATTTTGTTTAATACTGTTTTTTTTTGAAATAGAAATTAAAATTGGTTTTCATAATGGAATTGGGAATATATTTTGGAAATTGATGGTTTCATGGAAATTTAAAATGAAGATGATTGTTTTTATAAAATGGGTTGTTAATAAAGAATGAAAATTTTGTGAAAGGGGGATTTTAGTTTCTCAAATTGGGTGGATGGATTTTTGGAAAAAGTTTTGGGGATTGTTTTGATTGATTTCAACATCGTGGGTTTTTATTTTAGAAACATGGATGGATTTGAGTTTATGTTTCATGTTATGTATGATATTCCTTCTAGAGAGTCTTTAGAATATAGTGAAAAGTTCATTAGCTAAGTCAATCTTTAGGATATCCCTTATCACTAGTTAGAAGATTGATCCTTTGATTTTCTACTCTACTCCAACTCAAGACTAAGTGGTGTATCCAAATCTCTATTGTACTTAAACCCCATATAATATTTTCTAAAGGATGTATTAAAGGTCTATTATTTTGAGTGAGGTCTATTGGGTGTCTTTGGTATAGAACTTATGGTCATTCTAATCCACGTGTGTAAAATATTTGAGAGATTTTTTAGGTGTGATAGTTTGATCTATCTATATAGGCTTGTAAGATAAAATATTTTTTGGTTTTTGGAATGGTTGATTGTTTTAGTGATGTTATTTTGATTGGTATCAGGGACTTTTGGATTTTATCCCTATGGATGGTAGTTAATTTTATCTTGATATGTGATTTGTTTCTTGGGTTAGATTCACTTGGAATGTGTGTTGTGTATTAGATGTTTTTGGGTCATATTTTTGGTGGTTTAAGAATGTTAAACCTTGGTTCTATGTTTTGGTGACTATGAAAAACATTTCCTTTGGGTGGTTGAGCACTCAGAATTTTTGTTTTTGTTTTTTTAGGTTTACCATGAAATGGTGCTCTAATGATGATGTAATAGTTCACCTATTGTGCAGTGTGACCTGGGTTAGGGAGCCTATGTTTGGGTTGTTGGTGTTTGGGTTCCTTGATCTTATAGAAGGATCATGTTGTTGAGATCAATAATGGTTTAAGTTTGTGAGTGTTTAGTTCTCCTTGGTTTATGTTTCCTTGGGAATTATAATCAGCGTTGTAGTAATTTATATGTTCAGTTTAAATGAGGGAATCATTAGATATATGTTTTTATAGATGGTGTTGAATATAGTGTTGTGCCTATCCTTTGCTTCACCATTTTAGATGAATTCTAAATGGTGGGGATAACTGTGATAGGTCTCCATTTCCCTTTGGGTTGTGTGATCCTTGAACTTAGTTGGGTTGTGCTTGGATATGTTTAGTGATGTTGGTGGATTAGTTTCACTGACTTATAAGGTTAATTATTTTTTTTGGTTTCTTTTCATAGGATATCTTCTAGATCAATTTATTAACTTTATGACTCAATATACAAGGTATTATGGTGATTCTATTCCTAGTGATTTTTCTTTTACTCAAGAATTTTTGGGGGTAGAGAGTAGCATAGTGGGAAGAACTGTAATACACACTGCATCACTGTGTGGTTTATTTTATATTATTTTATATAATTTTAAAAGTTTATTTTTTTGGGTTTTTTATTATAATTTTCAAGAGTTTTTATTCTATTACATGATTTGTACATGTTCGATGCATAGTTAGTAGGAAAAATGCGCATGACCTTTACATGATACTTTTACAAATGGTTTAGTGTGACTGGTTTAGTTCATACCATGAAGGAACCCTTAAAAAGGTGGGTTTCAGTTCAATTTTGAATTTTTATGGTTATCCTGCATGGTTAGCACATAGTTTGGGGTGAACTATGTGAGTATTAGGAGTAATAGTGTGAGGTACCTTTACATGGGAGTTATTTGGTGCATGAACTATGAATTATTTGATAAATCATGTGACAAAAATGAAAAGAGTTCTATAAGGGTATAATGTCATTATACATTATTTCGGCACAGTTTGGTAAACCATGCAACCAAACTATGCTACCTGGCCAGTTTTGGTAAAATTATATTTTCTGATTTTCCCCTTTGAAATTTAAAATCACAAGGCCTTATTTTCTTCCTCCTATTGTTCTACCGAGCTATGTTAACTTAATAGGTAGATCCTCCTCCCTTACCTTTAGATTTTAGGATCCACCAACTCAATTCGTAAGTGGTTTTAAGGGGTAATCCCTTCTTACTTATTATTTTCCATTCACCCTCTCCCCCATATATTTTTCTCTTGGATCCCTTTCCTCTCATGAACCCTAGGATTAATTAGGGTGGATTAAAGGATTAAGGTGGTTTTAATCATGCTAGGTTTTTTCTATTAGGGCTTATGGTGGGTTTTTCTTGATTTTTTTGGAATTCTCCATCAAAGGTGACATGTTTTGGATTATTGTGTTGGATATCCACCATGCATGAGGTATTTGTTTTTGTGATATTTATTTAAATGGAATATCATTATGTCTTGGGTGATTTATAATATTTATTTATAAAATTATAACTACGTATGATAATTATATTAAGTTTCCAAATTATTTTAAAGTTCATTCTCACTTTGAAATAAGGTATTTAAAGAAAATTTCAAGGGGGTTTATGGTTTTAAAGGTGTGTTTGGATTATAAGTAACTTTAAATGTTCTAATGGAATGTTTTAGAATGGAAGGGGTGTCTTTATTGGCATTTGACCCCGTTTAGGTCAAATATTTGGTAAAGTGTAGGTTTTTTTATATTAATTTTAGTTTAAATGAGTATTAATATGGGTTATAAATGTTTTAGTTCAAAGGATGTTTTTAAATTAATTTAAAAATGTGGAAAAAATAGTTTAAAATCCCATGATGAGTTTTTATTAAGGAATCTTTGAAACTTTTATATTAAACATCATGGTGTGTGTAAAACCCTCCAAGGATCCCTTTATTCTTGTGTGTGTGATGTGGATTATATCCCAAAGGAATGAATTTTTCTTCATTTTATATAATTGATATAGAAGGGGTAGTTTCTTATGAAGGTACAAGATGTGAGAATCGATTTATGGTTATTTCTTTATTCATGATTTATGTTCTCATTACATGGATTGTTGTTCCTCACCAATATTTAGTTTTTTCATGGGACTATTAGGTAATTAATAAAAGTTATGGATTCATGATATACTATTAAAGTGTACAAAATCTAGCTAGTTACCTAGGTTTCTCCCTACCATAGTCTATTATTGGCTGGTCCCCAACATTTATGAATGGAAATACTAGATGTGATATCTTGATAGAAGACACATATGGGTCTAGATAATCCAATAATTAGGTCTAATATATTTTATTTTAGAGTTAAGTGTGTTTCCAATTATACTAGATGATGTTATATAGGATATTCTATTTATTTTATCAATTAGTATTATTGATTCATTTAGTGATATGATTTTTTTGGATGTTTTTTGATTTTATTTTATTCCATCAGTGACATGGTACTTTGTTAGTTACTTTTTTTATTAATGATATTTTCCCTTGTTTAAGATAAATGGGTTTCAAAGTGTTTTGAGATCTAAATTTATAAAATAGATTTGAAAATTGGATTTGAAATGGGTGTTTCCAAAGGAAATACAAGGTTTTAAAGTGGTGTCTTTCAAAGTGTTTGATTTTACTTAAATAGGAGTGGAAAATTTATAGAAAATAAATATGGTGTGATATTTGTTTTCATATGCTCATCTTATAAAACTCTTTTATAAATTTTATTTCAAACCACTATAAATTAAATATACTTTGAAGTAATTACAAAAACTCCTTTGTGGAATCCTACTGAGCTTGGTTTTACTAACATCCTGCATACACAACTTAGTGTATGCAACTATTTTGGGTTCCTTTTAGATTACCTGGATATGGTTTCTCCCTGGTTGTATTTGATTTTCTTATGATGGTTGGTTTGATTCATGGAGTGTGACCGAGGGGTCACATGTAAATGGTTGTCCTCAGGTTGGTTTATTTTGATATTGGGATATTATTTTATTGGTCATTATAACCTAGACCTTGACTGGTTTATTTATATATGTATGATATTTTGATTCTTATTCAAGTTAGATTATGTGATATTTTATTAATTTATTCATCATGCATATTCCGTATGGATGTTTATTTATTTTGTGATGCTTGTTTATCTAAATTGGTATATGATTTATGAATAGGTCATGCTAGATTATTGGGTGGAATCCATGTTGTGTTTTTGATTCTTCAAGGGTTCAAATCATTCCCAAAGAATTTCCATGATTCCCAGGTACTAGTTTCCAGCCCTTGGGAATTAGGAACACCCTTTGTTCCACTAGAGGAACAGTTTGGTTTTCATTCCAGTGAAATATCCAGACATTTCATTACACTAATCATGTTTCTTAGGTTTTAAGTATGTGGAATGTTGGGGATTGAAGAAACACCAACAATAAAAATATTATTAATGGAACAAGATATGGAAATTCAATGAACTGAATATCCCATGCAACCTTAGAATCTATAAATGGGAAGTATAGGAACTCCATGCACCGCTTTGAGTCACACTCATATTTTGGTTCTAGTCTACTGATGGAATTCCTTCTGAACAATGAAAAATATAATAAAACATTCCCACACAATGCACAAGTACAATGCACAAGGGATTATTTGGTTTAAAAAATGTTTCCTATATCCACCAAATAATAGTTTCATCACTATAATTCAAGGAAAAATTCACCTAATTTACAAGAACAGAATATATTTTAGTTCCCTACCCAGACTACAAGAAGAAGATGAAACAAAATTTCAACTATTTTATCATTTGTAATTTCTCTCTATGGTCTCTACCCTTTTAGAATCTAAACTCTCAACCTATTCTCTTCCAATTATGAAACATGGGTGTACCAGATTGGTGCTGGAATACACCTGGATGTGCCCTGGTTGGACCCTTACAAGGCCAACTCAACCTCTATTAGTCTACATCATCTCAACTCATCTAAGATCTTCTACCCTTTGTACATATGGACCAATATATCTTATCATATAATTCCCCTAAATTTTTTAATTTCCTAGAGAACCCACTGTTGTTAGAGGAAAACTTTATTTTATGTATCTATCATTGCTCTAACTACCAAAACTCTGTGAATAGTTCACTTCATCCTCTATGAGTTCCAAAAAAGAATCACCACCTCTGGAAGTTTTCACATCATCCGAAATCTAACCCTTTAATCAACATCACTCTTTTTCCTAAAGTTTGAATGGATCACCATGTGCACACATTGGATGATCTTATTTAGAATTACCTCAATTGGAATCCTCTATGTCCCTTCCACCAGACTATATCCCTCCAATTTATTCCATTGGATCCACTCAGATACTTCCGTTCATCTAATTATTGAGGCTTTCATTAAACAAAAACCATTCAACTATACTATTTCTAGTGAAATTACTTCTACTAGCCTAAATCCGAGCATCCCATGATACTGGTTTACTATTTATATTCATAATTAATGTAATTTTTTTAAAAATTAATTCCATTAATTTTATAATTAAATTGAGAATTATTGTATATTTATTCATATAATTATTCATTTATGGTTAAGGGATATTTAAATTGATTTTTTGAAAAACTAAATATAAATGTATAAGATTTGAAGAGATTTTTACTAAGAGATTTTTTTCTAGGTTAATAGAAGGGACTTAATACTTAACCAAGAAATAGAAAAATGCAACTAGTACATAGGATAACCGTGCATGGGTTGAAACACAGTGAGGTGTTAAGTAGCAAGAAAAAGGCCTGATGCATGTCGATACTATGTAGTAGGGTCTCAATAGGGATATATGAGGTTTCTTATACAAGTAACATATTGTCGCTTATTAATATTTAAGAAAGAGAGTTATCATTTGTGAAATTGAAGTGGGAAAATAGGTTAAGTGGACACTAACTATACTTATATTAATGGTTTTTATGATAAACCTATAGCTATTCACTCACGCAGAACCCCCACTATCCAGACTAAACCTCACCACCTTTTCACTGCATTAAACCTCTACAATATGTCATTGTTTCCATTTGGGAGACTCAATATTGACCTAATAAGCCTCTATAAATACAATTATTCCACCATAAAGTTGCTGAAATGTCAAAGGTAAGCTTGAGAGAACCTCTGATTGAGTTTGCATGAACATCATCACTAAATAGGAATCCTAAAATTCCCACAACACCTGTATGGAATTCCATGGATCAATATCACATTGAGGATAAAGAGGAGATGTATTGGATTGTATGTATGAAGGGAACACCTAAAAATTCATGGTGTAGGAATTTGTGGATAATACTAGTGATTTTTAAGAATAAAACAACTGATTTCATATTGAGTTAAATTCCATGAGGTGTTCATGTTAAACCAGGGTATTCCAAGGATGAAATAAGAGAGTATTTTTTATGGTTCACACCGTGAATATATTATTTCTTGAATTATTTTAATAATTAATAGGAAATGACTAAAAAGAATCTTAAATAAAATATATTATATCATGGTGACCATGTAAAATGAGTTTTATGAAACTAAAAAAGTTGAGGGCTTTTCTATAGAGTGTGTGACGAAGAATTATAGGGATTTACCAAACACAAAATGTTGAGAGATTCACAGTGGTTGTGCTTATGGTGCATGTGTGCGAAGGAGTGACAATAAAGTTATATGAAACACTCAGTGTCACACCCATGATGAAGATTGAAATCCATTTTTAGGAGTATCATGCTAGGTTAGGGTTCATCTATGGTGTGGTGAAGTGTGTTATGTGATAATAAGGATGAAATAACTAGGGTTATAAGCATTATTATGTTGTGGTGGATATATATATAGGACAATACATGGTATTAATATCTATATCCTTATGAAATTTTTTGAGTTTTATTTTTGGGGAGAGAGGTATTACCCTAAGAGATATTTCATAGACACTTTATAAAAATTTAAATGGGTAAAATATAAAATATAATATAAATTCAAAATGAAATAAATTCTTATAAATAGAGATCCCAAATACTTAAAATTTATCAATTAGAGATGGGTTGGTTCTGTATTACATGAATGAGGTGGAACTTTTCTTCTTGAATGGACCTTCCAAGGTGCTACTATTACTTATGTTCTTTTAGTTTTTATTCCCCCTCATGAATAACATGAGGGGTAAAATATTCAAGTGCTAAGAAATGTAATGATATAGGAATGTGTTAGTGAATCCAAATATTTTTTATTTTAGTCAATATTTTTTTTGTTCATTCATCTCTTATTTCTATCTTATTTTAATTTTTATTTAATAACCAATTTTATTTGAATTGGAAATAATTTTTCAATGTATCAAATAATAATTGTGAATAATTCATAAATATTAATGGTTTGGAATGGTTATTCTGAAACATGGTATTAGTCACCTAATTCACTAATACCCCAAAGTATTTGATTATAAAAAACAAGTACTTATCAAGATATAGATAGAATACCAAGGATAAGGATTCTATTAGACTCAACTCCAATAACAATATGAAAAAAAATCATCTTTTCCATCTACTATCACATGAACTTGGACTAAACAAGCTTTTTACATCTTATAAAATAGATTTCAAACTTATTATCTCTTTGATTATTTTTTCACCCTAATTTTTCTAACATATTTTCTAAAATAATCTCTCAATTTCAACCTCAAGCTTACCACATGCTATGTTTAATACTTAGTAGTTAGTTTGTGTTTTAAAAAATTTATAAATTTGTTTAACCTATAGTATTTAATGACTCATAATGGGAGATCAAATTTATTTCACCATTTATGAGGATAATTTCCTAGAATTTTAGGATAATTAAGTGTTTTCTTTTTTAGTTTTTAGATTTTATTTTCCTTTATTACACCTAGTTAATTTTTAATATGTTTTTTAGATTTTATTATTTATACATGAATAATCAACTAAATAGAAAGGAAAATAAGTTCTTTATTTTGATACTAAGTTAGAGAAGATTCTTAGAAAGCATAAGAATAAGGAAGAGATGTCCTGAGATGAATTAGAATAATAAGCAGCTAAAGGTGTGCAATAAACAGATCCAAGGATGCCAGTGGAATTTAGAAGAGCCTCAAGCTAAAGGGTTTAACCAAGAATCATCATTCCAATGGTAGTATCCAATAATTTTGAGATCAATAAATCCATTATTCAAATGATTTATAACTTTATATATATATTTTTTTTTCTACCACATAAAGACCCAAACACTCAACTTAGATTTTTTTGAGCTATGTGACACTTTTCTATTTAATAATGTTTCTAATGAAACTTTAAGGTTAAGGATATTTCATTTTACTTGAGTGAAAAACAAGGGGTTTCATTCAATTCACAAAGCCTCATTCTATAACAACATAGAATAAGTTGTTAAGGAAGTTCCTTAATTAATTCTTCCCTCCATTGAAATCCAGGAGTATCTGTGTCTATATTTTAAATTTTAATCAATACAATGATAAATCACTTTACAATACTTGAGTGAGGTTTAAATATTTAATGAGAAAATGGACACCTCATGTAATTTAAATGTGTTTGTTAATTTAAAATTTATATAAGGGTATATTGAAGGAATAAAATTCAATGGTTGAGGCCACAAATGGAGGATCCCTAATAAAAAAGTCATCAGAATAAAGTTATGAACTATTAAATGAGATGAAATTTAAAAAATTTCATTGAAAATTGGAAGTAAATAAAATTAGATGAGTAAAAATGGTGGAAAAAAACAATGGATGTATGGTTTTGTAGATAGAATCCTTGATCAGGAAGATGATTTCTATAATAGTCATACACTAACCTAGAGGTATGTATATAGAAGAATCAAATTATATTGATTATAATCATCAAAATAATTTCTATGGTTGAAGTCCACAATAGAAATAAAATAGTACCAATAAATAGTGATGTTGTTTTAACAATAATAAAGAACTTATCTAGAAATCCAAATCCATTACTTAGGAAACCTCAGTGACATTCATGAAAATAACTAGAGATTCTATCAAATAACTGAAATATGACTCCAAGTATCGAAGAGATACTATAAGAAATCTATAATTCTAGATTGTGAAGATTGAAAATAAACTTAAATAGAAGATTATATGGATATTATCAGGTGACATGGAGGTTAGATCATGAGGATAATTTAATCCCATTACCTTAATAAGTAGAAAAAACATTTAAGATAGTGATAAAGACAATAGAAAATAGTAGGAGGAACAATATATAAGGAGAATGAAAATGAGAAGTAATCTTCATCTCCTTACATTATTTGTCAACCCTTTAAGTAAAGAATAAATAATGGAAATTTAAGGATAATGAGGTAAGTTCCTTAATTTTTTTTAAAAATTCACATTAACATTGCATTCAATAATGCTTTAAAAAACACACTGATGTGTGAAAAATTCATGAAAGAGTTGGTGTAAAATAATAAAATGATTAATTAAATAGGCAAGATACCACTCAAAAGATAATGATAAATAATGGTGTCAAAAGATATCCCCCAAAAAGAAACATTATCCAGATAAATTTTAAATTCTTATTAACATTGGATCTAATAAGTTTGTAAAGATTTTTTTTGATTTAGGTGAAAGTTTGAATATCATGTCACACTAAAATTTTAAAATCATGGGATTGAAGGACATGGAGATAATGAGAGTTTCTCTCCAACTGGTATATTCAATAGTGAAGTACCCACATATCTTGATTGAAGAAATTATAGTTAAGGTGGAAAATTTATAATTTCTAATGGATTTTCCAAAGTGGGTCATGGATGAGGAAAGGACTTAACTCATCTTAGGGGAACTGTTATTGGCTATAGGAAGAGCTCTAATTGATGTAAAAATCATGTAGTTGAGTTTGAGGGTTAGTGATAAAGAATCTAGTTGAACAAGAAGAAAAAATAGATAAATAAATCAAATTAAGAGCTAAATATTTTACTTCCATTGAAGAAATGAAAAAGTAACTATAGTCCAAAAAAGAGTAATAGGTGAAAAATAAGAAAATAAATAATTAAAACTATTGGATAAGATTACAAATTATAGAGCAACGACTATACCAAATATGTTTGAATATGGAAAACATGTTTGGATGGTTCATGATCTAACTTTAAATTTTTATGGACCGAACAAGCACTAATGGTTCAGTTTGATAGAATTGGAAAAAGGTATTACCACAATAAAGAATCAAGCTATTTTTAACAAAGGGAAAATTGACTATCTATATAGATAGATCTCAAATATGAACATTTCTTTATCTGAATAGGTTAATATCTTTTCAATCCTCTATCACTTGAGTGAAAAATAGGTAAGGTAGATCTTACTGAACTTAAACAAAGTACTTATAGGTGTTAACCAAAATTTATATGTTTTTCTTTAGGAATTTAACTTTATATTTTAGGATATAGATCAATTAACCTATTTATTTTTGTGAATTAATTCATGAACCTTATTCTCCCACAAAGTTTATTTTATTTTTAGGTATATGGAGAGGAAGTATCAAAAGTAAAAATAAAAAATGTGTAGATATTCATTTAAGGGAGGTAAGATTTTGATATCTATTTTAATTTTATACTCCCCTATTTTTTGTTTTCACATATTTTTGAGTTTAACTGAAAATTTAATGCCTCACGTTAGGTTTTTGTTTCAATTTTTGATTTATGATAAAAAAATTACTTTGGACACCCATTATTCCATGTTTTAGATTTTATTTTTAATAAAAATGAATTATTAAAATGGGGAATGAATGATTTAAGATAAGCATGGGGGAATGAATTTAAAAAATCATGATTTAGGGGAATGAGTTGATTCATGTAAATAAAATTCTTCTTAGATTTGACATGCTTTGAATTTTTGAAAATTATGTTGATCATTTTTTTATTAGTTTCATGCTATAAGTGGTTGACCATATAATATGTTCTCATTACCAAGAGAATTATAGTCCCAATTTATTCCATTACTCCTTATAACTTTCTTGAGAGAAACTTAGTAATTTTTACCTTCTATAACTTTCATCACATATTGTTGAAGATATGAAAGTAAAAAACAACTTTTAAAATGTTTGATACATTTTATTTTTCATCCCTTATCTTTAAGACCCACCACTACAGTTAATACTTTTTGAAGTTGTTTAATCCATGAATAAAATTTTTAGGGAGGGGCCACATCAAAAGACTATTATATCCTATATACCGTTACCCTTGGTACCTTTTTCATGATATTCAAAGGTATAATTTTTGAGGATAAACTTTTTGTGGTGTAAAATGATTAATTCATTGAGTAGAATATGTTTTGGTGTTTTCATGGGATTTTGGAAAGTTTTATGTATTTATTCATTGTGTTTCATTATTATTCCTATTGAAAAAAATGAAAAAAATTGAAAAAATGAAAAAAATTAAAATTAAAAAAAAATTGTCAGGTAAAAAATAACTCCTTAAATAAACCTATGATCATTCTATAACTATTAAAATTAGTTTTATATGAAGATCAAGTAATTTATGAGTGAGAATTTTAGATTTATCCATAGTATAACTTTCGAAAAATAAAGAATAAAAAATAAAAAAAATAATAGGGTGCATTCTTTTATAAAACTTATTGACATCTCTATGAGCCTATTATTTAAGTTTAATAAGTATGGGGTGATTTCATTTGAAGGGAAGTTTTACATTGATAATTAATTTTGTATATCATGCATAGTTATTTATAGTTTACCCTCCTTTAACTACTACAAAACCATCCCTTATCATTACTAAAAACGGGCTTTAACAATGATTAAAATCAATGAAAATCTAAGAATTGTTAAAAGTGAGGACTTTTATCTATGCTAGAAAAATGATGATAAAATATGGATTTATTAGCATGAAAAAAAATTTCTAAAAAATGAGGACTTTATTAACACTTTTTTAATACTGATAAAGACACCCTTTATTAATGGTTTTTAGTGCTGATAAATAGGGCCTTTATCAGTGCTAAAAAGAGTTGGTAAAGGAAACCATTATCAGTGTTAAAAAATACCTATTAAATGATGTATTTATCAATGATTTTGTTTTATTGTGTATAAAAGGATCCCTTATCATCAATTTTGTAGCACTGATATATATTTTTTAAAAAAATTATTTTTTTAACCGCATACCCCCACACTACCAAACTCCCATGAAACCACCCTTTTCTCAGTGCTTTCCCACCATTTTCTCAGTGCTTTCCCACCCTTTTCTCAGTGCTCTCCCAACTCCTGTTCACCACTGTGCATGCCAGGACTCGATCCCTTGACTTCCCTTGTGAAATTCAAACCCATTTACTACTTACCAAAGCTTATTTTATTGTATATTTTATTAATTTCTATTTAATTATATATATTTATGTAAATAATTTTTATTAATATATTTATATACTTATTTTGAACACATTTATAATATATATATTTTGTGGGTGTGTGATATATATAATTATATTTACTTAAAAATATTATATATTAATATTTGTTTACATATATTAGAATATAAATATAAATATATATCTATTTATTAATACACACACATATGTATATATAAATATTATATATACATCTTTATAAGTATATATATATATATTCATATTTTTCTATAACGTAAAAAAATTGTTAGATATTATTTTAATGAAAATGGATAATAATTAATTCCATGTAATTTATATAATTATTTTTAAATAAATTTTAAAAAATATATATATATTGTAAATTTAGATATAAATTTTATAAATTACATATATATTTATATATATTTATACATATTTACATATAAGTGTATATTTAGATATAATTTTTTTATAATGGTTTTATAAATATTTACTGTAAATATGTTTATATGCTATATTTAATAATAATGGTATATTTATAAAAATAAATTTATATATGATGTTTTTACAAAATATTCACACACACACACACATATATTTATACACACACACATACACATTTATATTTCACACATACACACACAAATATATATATATATATATACATATTAAAATATGCACACACAAATATATATATATATATATATATATGTATTGACACACAAATATTTATATATAAACATTTCTTGTTTTGTTATATATATATCAATGTATTTTTATAATATAAATAAAATGGATAAATTTTTATTTTTAATAAAATTAATAATAAATATTTATTTAAAAAAAAGCAAGAATAAGGTTTAATATTATTAAAATATAAATCTACAAGAGCCGGAAGGAGGGAAATTTACATCTATCATGTTGAAAAATGTTCATCAGATCACTTGGTATGTTGAAGTAACGAATGAAGGTCCCTTTCAAGGATCCTTTATTGGAAAGAGGATCAGCAAGTTGATTTTCCTCACGGTAGGTGTGCATGATAATATAGCTCATTGAGGCTACGGTAGTAAGGCATCTATTCCATTTGGTAGTAAGCTTCTAGGAAAAATGTATTTGAACCAGCCTCACCACTTGAACAATTGTAGTTGAGGGAATCTCAAACCAAACATGATTATAGCCTCTTTGCTGAGTAAACTCAACGAATTTAATTAGGCACTGCATTTCTGATTCAAGTGCTATTGTATAACCACATGAGCCTTGTCCCCCCTCTAAAAAATCACTATTGTGATATTTGAAAGTAATCCCATATCTATCAGGTCTGGGGTTTTCCCTCGAGGCTCCATCCGTGTTGCATTTTATCCAGCCTAAAAATGGAGACAACCAGAATACTTCAATGGTTATAAGAGGTTTAGGGTAATTACCTTGAAGGTGGAGCTTCCTAAGGACAACAAGATCTCTGACCGAGTTATGACAGCAATCATCATGCATATAATTGGATTGTTGAGCCGCAACCAAGATGGAAAAAGGGAATTTTTTGATTGATAATAGGTTCACCATGCCACCATTTATTTCTTCTGTTCTAGATGATATGAAAAACCTCTGCACATGTAGCCAGAAAAAGGATACATACCTACTTTGATAGCTGGAAAATAAGCAGGTCAAGCAGAAACTAAGAGAGAGAGAGATGGTTTGCGGGCAATGTAGATCAAAGATCTCAAACACCTCATTCCATAGGGCTGCATATGTATTACATGAGAGGAAGATATTGTTGATTTCCTCTCGGTGTTGCTGGCAGAGAGCGCACTTAGAGCATAAAGAAATTCCCACCCGCTGCAAGTTCACATCAACCGAGAGTTTGTTGAGGTGTAAACTGGGATGGAATCAACCATTTTTTTGAAGGCCTCCAGCCTTGTACTCCCACCATGGATAAGGTGATTATAGTATCCCTTCAAGTCTAGAATTCCATCAGATCTAGGATCCCACAAGAGGCGGTCGGGACTGTCCAGGAAATCATAGTTATCAATAATGTGAGCAATGTGAAATGGAATGTCATTACGATTTTAAATCTGGATCTTAATAGAGGAATCATATTCACTATTCAGGTTAGAAGTGCTAACTCTATCAATACGTGGAACCCCAGTCCAGTTATGCTTCCAAAATTTGAGGGAGGAGTGATCACTAACCATCCAGAGAGAGTGGAAACTGATATTCTGGAATATTTTTTTCAGACTAGTCCAGATAGAAGATTGAAGATAGGACATATTTCCTTCAATGAGTCTTTTAAGAAGTTTGGATATGAGGAAGTATAGACACTATTATTTATTATTAATGAGCCTCCAAAGAAATTTTTCCAGCAAGGATTGGTTAAATATCTCAAGGTTCTTGACTCCAAGACCTCCTTTATCATGAGGCATACAACATCTTTTCTAAGAGGCAGTAATAGCTTTCCATTCGAGGATACTACCACTCCACACGAATTTTCTCATGATGGAATTCAAAGTCTTAATCACTGAGGTAGGCCAGGAATAGACCATAAAAGAATAAAATAGTTTTGATATGGCCACATGTTTGACAAGGCAAAGCCTTCCTTCCATTGAAAGCATCTTTCCCTCCCAGGAGTAGAGAGTTCTTCTGACTTGGATTACCACTTAAACAAAATGAGAAGAACGAGGTCTACCAAAAAACATAGGGACTCCAAGATAATTGAAGGGGAGAGTCCCTTCCTGAATGCCCAGGTCACTCATCATGCTATATTTTCTTGTGGAAGTAATATTTCTTCCAAAATAATTAAAGGATTTGCTCCAGTTAACCTCCTATCCCGAAACATATTCAAAATATAGAATGGACTTCTTGAGATTTTGAATATTTTTCCTATCAACCTAAGTGAAAATAATGATGTCATCAACAAAGAAGAGATGAGAGGGTGCAAAGATACCTCTTGTAACTCTGATTGTTTTGATTTCACCCGTGCATGTCATGTGTAGTAGGAGTCTACTAAGGTAGTCTTCTGTGATCACAAAAATAATGGCAAAGAGTGGGTCACCTTTCCTAACACCTCTGGAACACTTAAAGTAACCCTCCGGGGATCTATTAATGAGAATGGAGATGTGGGAAGAGCTGATAAGAGTTTTTACCCATTTTATAAACTTCTTATGAAATCCAAACTCATGGAGAACACAACCAATGAATTCCCAGTCAATTGTATCAAAGGATTTTTTGATGTCCAATTTAAGAGCAATATTTCTGCTCCTTGTAGATTTCTGGAGTAGGTTCACACACTCAGAGGCAGTGAGAAGGCAATCCTGAATTTTTCTCCCTTTAACATACCTGAATTGATTCCAAGAAATGATATTTCCAAAAATGTGAGCAAGACGAGTGGCAAGAATTTTTGTGATGATTTTATAAATTCTGTTGACAAGAGAAACTAGTCCGAATTGATCAATATCACTAGAATTCTCCACCTTATGGATAAGAGAAATAAATTGGGAATTGAAGCATTGAAAGAGAGAAACATCAGTGAAGAAGTGATTAACCAGTCTGCAAACATCGAAGCTAATGATATCCTAATAGAACTGAAAAAATTGATTTGTGAAGCCATCCAGACCAGGGGAGATTCCTTTATTGAGACCAAAAATAGAATCTCTAATCTCAGTGTCCAGTGGGAAAAAAGTAAGATACTGATTATTAGCTTTAGTGACTAGAGTGGGAATGATTCCATCCATAATGCCCTCAGTTCTCCCAGGACCATTGAAAAGGTTCATGTAATCGGAAACAATATGATTTGAGAGACTCTCTCTATTATCTAGAATAGTATCACCATATTTCAATATAGATAAGGGCCGATTGGATTTTCTAACTCTTTGAAGGGCATTGAATAATTTAGTGTTCCAGTATCCCTCTGTAATCCATTTAACTTGAAAGAGTTACTTTTTAATGTTATCTTTAAGCTTGATGAGGGAATTAAGTTTAGATGACACATTAGTCTCTTGGGGAAGATCCCCAGAAAAGTTGTTATTAGTGATATCTTCCTAGATGTAATGAAGGGATCTCTCGAGAGCATCAATTTCCTAATCAAGAAAACTAAATTTCTGCTTACTCCACTATTTTATCCTAGCTTTAAGGGCCTTTAGCTTGAAAATACAGGCAATAGGAATGTTATTATAATCTGTCATGGTAAAAGTATCTTTCACAATATGAGAGCATACTGTAATAGTGGTCCATGAATTATTAAACCAAAAGGGAATGGGCTGACTATCTCCTTTTTAAATGAAGGCTGTGAGAATTTGGTGATGGTTTGAATTATGATTCGCAAGAGTGATACATGAGATGGGGTTCCAACAACCAAGGAGGGCTTCATTACTAACATCATGATCAATTATTCTTGATATCATGCCACTTATATGCTTCCTATACCAGGTGTAGTTGGCACCAATAAGCTTGAATTAGATCAGACTAGACTCTTTAACATAGGCTCTGAATTCCCGCATCGAAATAGCACTAGAAGAATGCCCCAGATTCTCATCCACATTGAGGATGGCATTGAAGTCACCCATGAGAACCTAGGGTTCCAAGATGGTATTTGATAGCTCATTGATAGTAATCCATAGAGATCTTTTTCCAATGTAACTATTATGTGCATAAATAAAAGAGGAGAAATAGAGTTGACCTGAGTGGAGAAAGATGAAAGTGAGTATTTTCTCATCCACTGGATCTATAGTCGGATTTCTAATAATATAATGAAAGAGAATTCAGAGTCTATCCAGGGAAGAAGAGTATTGCACAGAACTGAGGAGGGAGTAACCATTTCATTCAAGGGAAATTCTTGTATTACCAGCATTAGTTTCAGGCTCATAAATGCCTATGAGAATTGGTTTGTACTTGGACACCAGAAGCCTTAAGAAACTCATGGTTCTAGGGTTGGCTAGCCCCCAGCAGTTCCAAAAGAGGATTCTCAACATTGATCAATGTTGGGGGCATTCCCCCTATTGATCAATGTTGGGGGCATTCCCCCTCTTTAGTTTTCTCTTATATCTCCTCAGTTTTCTTTTGGTTTCACTATTGAGAGACACAACCTGCTTTGGAATACTCTACATACCCACCTGATGAGTATGCCTATCCTTGCTTAGAGGGTCTATCTGACCAGGGGAAGAGGTTTCTATTTGGATTTCTATATGTTAAGGTAGGGAAGGTTTAGAAATCTGCTGAGATGGGGGGATCAGAATCAATTCATCTTCAATATCAGTCTCGAGACTGATGGAATAAATCAGTTCTGAGTAAACGAAGTCCATAGTAAAATCTTCGGATTGCAAATAGAGTGAAAATGAAAAAATATCATCAGAAAGGATTTGGAAAATAAAAGTCTAATCAGAACTTCCAGCCATCTTTTCTGCAGCTTTTGAAATTCCATTTGTAGCCTGTATATCAATAGTCACAGGTGAGGCCTCCTCTTCCACTAGTTCAGCCCAGGACTTGCAATATTCAGCGGTGTTGTCCCAGTTGACCCTTTTGGGGTTATCCTTGTTATCCTTTTTAACATATTGCTTTTTGGTGGTATTTTTGCCTCACATGACTTCCCTTAGTGTGCTGGAGGCAGGGTTGGAGAGATTATGGACCAATTGACACCTATCAATAGCATGCCCGATCATCCTGCAATGCCCACAGTATTTGGGAATGTTTTAAAAATCAAAACTTATCTCAATTATATGCCCATTGACATCCAATGACACCCACTCTGGAGTAGGTAACTTCATATAAATCTCAATGAGGACACACACATAGATTCTAAGATCTCCATTGAGCATAAGCTGGTCAATTCTAAGAGGATTTCCTATTCCAGAAGCCAGATCATTCAGGATTTTCATATGCCATTAGATCTATGGGAGTCCATGTTTCCTTGCCCAGACTTGAGAAATAGAGAGATTTTGGGTGAAAGGATTAAAATTCGGATCCCATTTCGAGAGACCAAGAATGCCTGGTTTCAGATTGAGCGTTCCCAGCCGCCAGGCTGCATTAAGGTATTCTTGAGTTTGCAATATAAGTTGGAAGTAGCCCTTACCAATTGGGATAAGATGCCATGCGGTGAAATTCCAACAGTTAGAGATGTGATCCTTGGGGTTAGAATAATCCCAAGGCTTTTTCCGTCGTTCATAAGACATTCGACCGAGCACAGAAAACCTAAAGTAGCTCATCCGTTGCTTAATCGCATCCGGGTCATCCACAACTGTGATTGCTCCCTATCCCGAATGATTAATAATAGGGGGCTTGTGTTGCGTCGGCAATGCTATAGAAGATCCTGAGAGGGCTTCCGCAAAGGAAATCGCATTACGGGAAGCAGAGGAAGGGATCAATCCTTTCTCAGGGTCATTTTGATGGGGTGGGCACCATTTATTTCAATCAGGGTTAAAAAAATCCATCATTTCAAAACCTTAATATCTATATGAATGTAATACCTAAAAATAAATTTAGTCTTCACTGAAAAATGACAATTATACCCTCTTAAAAAAGTTTAAATCCTATTGAATATAAAAAAAATTAAGGCATCCCGACTAAAAACTTAGTTTTGGAGGCCTTTTAGAATTTTTTTCACCTCAAAAAATAGTTATCAGAGTATAACCAATCAAAAAAGCATAGATCTATTCATATACTTTGATTTTATATTTGGTAGATCCCAAATGGATACCTAAATCAAAATTTATGGTCGTTCAAAGTTCAAGTCATGTTTTCAAATTATCTTTGATCATTAATTATTTTATTGAATTTTTATATCATCCAATTATTATTAAATGGATAATACTAAATAATAATTAGAAAATTATTCATAAATATTATTTTATAATTATTTTATAAGAAATTTTCATTAAATATCTTAAATATTAACTGTAAATTAATATATAGTTTTCTATACATCATATTTTATATAATATACTATATTTATATCAATATAAGGATGATATGAGGACTCTAGAGTTATCCTAAAACCATGGATTTACCACAACTATTAGGATTTTATTTTATTTTAGGTGATCAATCTCTGGTGGTGTCTCATAATTCTAAGGATGATCTGTGGGCTTTAAAAGGAGTTATGCCTCTAATTTCCAAATCGAGGGTGATCAAGGAACATAAGTATTATTTTAGGCATTTTATTACTTCATTCAAGGATTCATCCACAAAGAAGATCCTCAATAAAGGTTTTCTAGAATTGTTTGAGGTGAATTAGGAATCTATCTTAGAAAGGCCAACCATGGGACAAAATTTTCTCATTGTGAGGATCGTTCTTACCAAAGGTGAAAATCCTTGGCATATATAAGATCTAATATGTAGGGTTTCTCTAATTTTGGGGTTATAAAATTGGAGGTGTGTATCCATTGGTCATGGTTTCTTCCACCACTTATTCTCCTCAGATGAGGATAGGATACATACATGGAGTTTTGGATTTGTGTTCTTGAAACTAGGTATGATTCATCTTCATGAGTGGTTTATAGATTTCAGCCTTTCACATGTGAGGAATACCTTTGATCGGATACAGATTAGAAAACATGGTCTCAATTAGATAAATTGGAATCCAAAAATACTTCATGATATTTTTACTATAATTGGGGTTCCAATTTATCTAGATAAAGAGACAAAACAAGTCTGATTTGGTCACTTTGTAAGAATGCTGGTTGATGTGGATTTCAATGCCACCATCCTAGAAAATATTATTTTATCTACTCATAATGATTATTTTTATCATTCTTTTGAGAATGAGAGGCTTCACAAGGAATTTTTTTGTTAGAATATTTCTTGTAGCACTCAGGGTGTTATGTGTCACTTGTATAAGGTATGTAGTGTCTAGGCCATAGATGGTCATGTTGCTCATACCTATCCTAGGAAGATTCTGAGGGATAGTTAGGGAGGTTATTAGGGGCATTCTTCTTGTGTTAAATCTTTGGATACTAGTTCTATTATACCAATAGGTAAGGAGGATATAGGGATACCTACTATGCCTAGGAGGTAGTATTTCGATTTTCCACCCAAGAGTCAGGTAAGCACAAAGAGTATCCCTAATAAGTTTGTTGGGAATTGGGATGACCTTGAAAAGAAGACCCCACAAGCTAGATCCTATTATAGGGATATTCTTATTAAAGGTGAAGGGTATTACCTATGTAATGTCTTTGATGATGGTCAATATGAATTGGAGTTAGAGGCATAAAAGGATACTAATGATTAGTTATGGAAGGAGCACAACTTGACTTCAAAGTTATGTAAGGATAAAGGGAAGATGGAAAAAACTATTCCCAGTGAGGTAGAAAAACACTTGACTTGAAATGGTTACACAAGGAGAAGGTTTTCAACATGGACCTATACACCCAAAAAGCCTATTTTATCTAAGTACATGCCGAAATCTTTTTAGGTTAATGTTTAAACTAGCTGAACCATGCCTGCACATTTGGATCTAGGCCAAAAAGCCACATATGAGGCCCATGTTGGTTATGTTGATTCCTTTTATGATAGCTTTGGATCTCTTGTGGATTTATATGAGGGTCAAGATAAATATGGGTAACATATTTTTCATGATATAACACATGCAAGTCTAGAGGAAGTCATGGCTAGTAGGTCATCTCAGGCAGAATTTAAGGAGTTTCGCATCTAGAGCACTCCATTAAAAAAGCAAGTGACAATTAAAGTTTTGGAGGCTTCTCAGTCTTCTCATAGGAATGATGAATTTTATAAAAGTATTTTGTAAGAAAACAGGGGTCCCCTCTCAGAGGTGATCACTAGGGTTCAAATTCAAAAATCCCTTGAAGTTATTAACTCAAATGACTCACCCATGGAGGGGGGGGGGGGTCCCCAATCTGGAGATATTGATGATGAAACAACCATGGAGGGACATTCTTAACCTGGGTGTGTTATTGAGTACAACCTAGAGAAGGGGTATTTGGAAGATAATACTAGGTTCCCTTAGCAGCATATAAAATCCTGCTGATGTGGAAGAAAACCATGAGGAGGGGGGGAAGTTTATCAAAACATGGCTCTATGATATCAAGAGTTCCAATATCTAAAAATCCATGGAATTTACAAGGATTTATGTGGGTAGTCACTATATGGGGTTTTTATGGTTTATTTCTTGATGAATGTCGTGTAAGGACTTATTTTCATTTCTATCCATGTTTGGATTGAGGGAAGAATTTCACTATCAAACCCCATCCTCCTCATTTCTTTTCTGTGTTTCTTTGTTTTCAATAAAGGGGATCTAGCCTCATCCTATTTCAATATATTTTAAATTTTAAATTTATATAATTATAAATATAATTATCTAAATGTATATTTTTTATATTTATTATTAAAAATAAATATATAAATAAATATACTGATATAATTATAAATAAATATAAATAAATATAATTATAAATAAATATTTATAAAAAAATATTTATATAATTAAAAATATATTTAATTAAATATAAATATATATTTTTAAATATAATTATAAATAGATATAAATAGATATAATTATAAATAAATATAAACAAATAATTATTTATATAATTATAAATATATTAAAAGAATTGTTAATATGTATTTATATTCAAATGATCTAGGGTCACAACCCATTTATTAAGAAAAACAAAAACATAAGTAGAAAAGATGAGGTTAGACAAATAAAAAATTCCTTCATTAGATAGAGACATGAACCATAAAAAAAGTTATAAACGAAGATTTTCTCAACCTCATCCTAAGAACAAAATTTCTCATTGTGATGCACCCCATAATTAATTTGGTCATTCCCATGG
The DNA here is from genome assembly GCA_963277665.1 of Viscum album. Classification (NCBI taxonomy): domain Eukaryota; kingdom Viridiplantae; phylum Streptophyta; class Magnoliopsida; order Santalales; family Viscaceae; genus Viscum; species Viscum album. The sequence goes on along the minus strand of OY728141.1, from coordinate 1,302,628,325 downwards.
CCCGAAGCCCTAGGATTCCGAAAACTTCTTCAATTCCTCACACACTTCCAAGAGAAATAATAGCTTTCTAAATCCTCTATGTCGTTTTTTATTCCATCATTGATTCTATATTTATCCATGGAATTCTCTTCCTATAGAAATTTGGAATTATCCCCCTCAGAGGAATTCTGTGAAACTATGATCTGTCCCACATTCTTACCCAAAAGGGAACTATCCTTCCTTGATTTAGTAGTTCCAATACTAGTATTACCATCCTCATGTTTGAGGGGTAAAAATGTGTTAGAAGTTTTCACATATCTATAAAATTTAACTAATACATATCCATAATCTTTGGCCACACTCAAACTACCAAAAAAGATTTGTTTCTTCCTAGAAGAACTAGATTCTATAGCCTGATTATTTGGGGCATGTTACCCCAATGTTACTGATAAATAACTCTTAAATGATAAAGTTTTATCCATCTTCAATTTTCATTTTAATCTACCATCTAACAACATCTTATCCTCTTTCCATAATTGTTGATCAACATTAGCTTGTACCTCTGGTTCTAGAGAAGCATGATCACCATCATCAGTTACAAGAGAGGCCAGTGACCATACAAATTTAATGTTTTTAGGACATCTTGGATAGCTTGATAATAGTTAGTTGCTACCTTAGATCCATATTATTTAAAACCCTTAGTTTCATAAAGTGTTGTATAATCATATTATCTAAGTTAAGTGTCGCTATCCCCCAAAGTATCCTATGCACCTCCTAGGTTCTAATCAGAAAATTATGACTAGCCACAATTAATCTAGTTCCCTACCACATATCCATTGAAGTTACCAGTTTCTTCCCCTAAACTGAAAACAAATCCCCAATGGGTGTACACATAAATTTATCTTAAGGCCATATAGTATAGAAAATATCATCAGGGTCAACCAAGACATCTTGTCCAGAGTAACCTGCCTGATATGACCACATTTTCTACTCCCAACTAACCAAAACCCATCCTACATAGAGCCTCACTAATTGGTGGCCTTTTTATCCTAAATATACATAGAAGAAAAATTCCATGCTTCCATTCTAGCCTCCTTGACTATCTACTCACCTTGAGCATAATCTTTCTCCAGACCAATAATAGTTAATGTTTCAATCCTTTTCTCCTAGATGGAAAACTCTATTTCAAAACCATATCCTAGGAAACTAGTTCTCTATATGTTCTTATTATTCATTTTACTTCTACAATTCATTTCATTATCCCATTTAAATATTAGTGTTTACAAACCATATTCCTAAAAAATGTTCCCTTAACATTACTGATATTATTATAAGAAAATAAAAACCAGGATGTGTTTAATATTTAATTTGAAGGATAATATCATCATCCAAGGTGGATAAAACCACCTTATTAACATGAATAAAAATCAAATATACCTCCATAAGATCTCTTAAATAATGAATAAAGATAGCATCTTCAATTACTTTTTCCATTTTAACTGGGGTTCCAATAGAATAAATATTGTCAAACCAAACTTTCAGATGCCATAAAATCTAGTTCAAACCAAAAATTTTAATTCATAGTTAGGCTTTGTAATAAATTATAGAAAATGGATAAAGAGATAATCATATTCTTAAAAACAAATCATATATGTCTTCAAAGAGATATAACCAAATCCCCATGCAGGATGCTTCATATCATTAGAAGAAAATAAGACATGGAAATAACCTGGATCTAATAGAATATAATTCTAGTCACTAAAACCCCATACTTCTGTTAGGTGTCAGACTAAATCCACAAATTTCCATAGTTTCCCTATTACCATTAAAACCAATTTGGCTATAATCAAATGCTCACATATTTTGAATATGTCCAAAATAACTTCATGACTCACAACTACATGGGAAACAACACCCTTTTTGACAATTCGTTCTTAGATCACATCCTTGAAAGTGGTAAAATGCCTATGAGAATCAAATAATAAATATCCCTATTGACTAAAACCATCATTACCTTATATGGAGAGATTTAGATTACTAGGGACCTCGATGAAGTTCCCATCATCCAAAAGATTAAATTCAAGATTATGAGGGAATGCAATCAAGAGGTCCCTTAATATGTATTTATAAATATAATTATAAATACATATAATTATATATATATATATATAAATATTTACAATTATAAATATAATAAATATATTTATTATAATTTTATAATTGTTTTTTTTATATTTATAATTATATAAATATATTTATAGATAATCTTACATGATCATATTTATTTATAATTATATAAATATAAATATATTTATAATTATTTATAATTATTTAAATATATAATTATTTATTTATAATCATGTATAATAATTTATAATTATATATTTATAAATATATTTATTATAATTTTATATTTTTATACAATTATAAATATATAAATATATATTTATATAATTATAAATATATATTTATATAATTATAAATATGTATTTATATAATTATAAATATGTCTTTATATAATTATAAATATATAAATATATTTATATTTATATAATTTTTTTTATATTTATAATTATAAATAAATATATAAATAAATATATAAATAAATATATATAAAAATATATATAAAAAATAAATAAATAAATATATAATAAATATATAAATAAATATATTTATAAATAAATAAATAAATAAATAAATAAATAAATATATATAATTATATATATTTTAAATTATATATATATATTTATAATTATATATATATATACATATATCAAAATTAAATTTAAAATTAAATGTTTTTTTAAGGAAGGGGGTGAGTGCCACTTCAATCAGTGGTCAACCCAAATTTTCCCAGCACTACATCAACTGGTGTTGGGAATCCCATATCCCAAAAAAACCCTAAACTTTTTTAATTAAAAAAAAACAAAAAATCTTATATTTCATCATCCATATTTGATGAAACTTAAGACGTTGAGTGATTTTTCCGGGAGTGTGTGCTTATGGATTACAAAGACTTACTGAATGCAAAATGTTGAGGGATTCAATGTGGTTATACTTATAGTGTATTTGTGCAAAGGAATGAAGATAAAGATGCATTAAATGCTCAGTACCATGCCCATGGTGAATATTACAAGAAATTTCAAGGGGTATCATGCTAGCTCAGGGTTCGGGTATGGCCTGGAAAAGTATAAGATCCTGACCTTTCATAGAGGTTTGTATATTTTTGAATTTTTGTTTAACCCTCTTTTTTCGGGTCAACGAAATGTTTCTTAAGAACATGGGGTGCCTTAAGGGTGTCCCAAGAGCCCAGGACATGAAAAAAAACAAATGAGGCCAAATAGTGTGTGGTGCAAGGTTGATGGATAATTAGTACTAACCGTGCACCCGACCAAGGAAACCATACGACCAAGACTCCTCTCAGATATAGTCTGGAACATGAGCACCACACGATTTTTCACACTATGTGGGGTGCCTCCAGGAAACTGTGTGGCCTGAGCCCCTTGGTTAGAGGTGATCACATAGGAACCACATGGTTTTTTAAACCATGCATGTGGCGAGCCAGACCGTACGACCTATCTCCCTCTTGGATAGAGGGAGACACATGGTTGGCACACTGTTTGGCCAACCGTGCATCCAAACTGTACACCTCTTAAAAATGGGTAAATTACAATTTTCCCTCTTGGGATTCAATGAATATACCAACCAAATTTCTTCTCTAATCAACCCCTCCTACTTGGGTGATGAACCATGAGCTCTCTCCTCCTTCATGGATGTTTCTCCTTTGATTCTTAGAAATTTTGAGTACCATTTATTGTGAATAAAATCTTAAAGTAAGTCTTTGATTCCATTTCCATATATTTTCTAGAAGTGTCTTCGTGTGTGGTTTCCCCACCTTCTTATTCTTTAAACCCTTATTTTATAGGGTGTTATTATCCATGGAGTTTTATTTTATTTTAGTTTGAATTAAGGGTTTCTTTTAGATTAGTTTTTGTCTTCAAACATGATGTAGGTAATCTTAAATATTTTTCCCATAGTATCAATGTTTTATATGTGTATGTAGTTGTTCCAATGTACTATTTTTATGTTTTTTTATGTATTTGGATTAGGAAGGTAATTTAGGCCTTTTTGTGAGGTTCTAAACCATTTATAGACCTTATTGGGTCTATTGAAATTTTTAAATGGGACTTAGGGTTACCAATGGGGTATGCCAAACCATTGGAAATGGTGAGTTGAATAGTTAAATATTGAGATAGGTAAATTCTAAAATTAATAAGTTATGATGGTTAAATTGGTTCTTGGGTATGGTTAAAAAGGGGTAGCTAAAATGTTGTGTACTAGTTTTGTGAAATGCCTAAGGGGCTTTTGAAATTGTTTGAATGACATTTTTTTGATTTGATCCGATAACAATTTTAAAAGAAGAGTATGATGTTTTGAAAGTGGGAAATGTTTTAAAATTATTATTTGGGATCAAGGTAATTTAGAAAGTGGGTTTCTTTATGGATTTCAAATGATGATTTGACATGGGGGTATGGTTACCCTTTTTTGGAAAATTACTTAATGATTATTTAAAATGGTTGGAAATGGAAAGGAATGCCTTGGGAATGGTTTAGTTTTTCAAAGAGGAAGACCCATGTTTTAAATGGGTAAATTCAATATGAATTTAAATGAGTATTATTATTTTTGTGTTATCATGGATTATGAAATGAAATTGATGTAAATTGTTGCCTAGTTGTTAATATAGAATAAAGTGGCATTTGGTATAATGATATATGTGTGAAATGTTTCATGGTTTGTAAATGATATATGTATTTATATGGGTTAAGAAATATAAATTTTAATTATGTTAATTGGTTAAATAATCATGTTCAGATGGTTTAGTGGTAAGATTTTTTGAGTTAGGACGTGAGACTAAAGATTTTTGATCCTAACTTATGGAATAAAGTTTCTTGTTAGGTTCAGGATATAATGATTCTCTAGGACCCACTGATGTATTGTTTGAATGAGGATATCATACTGAGGCCTTATTCTTCTAAGGTTTCTGCTATTAGGATTTAAAACTAAGGATTTATGCTCCTAAGGTTGGCATGATTTGGGATGTCAAACTGAGGCTCTATTATCCCAAACATATGGACATGGATTGATTGTGGGACTGATTATTCGAGGTAAGTTGATGAATGGTTTGGTTAGTGAAAACCCCCTTTTTATTAAAAGTTTTCTCTCTATTATGCTATATATTATGATTTCAGTGTGACCAAAACTAGTTTTTTGGGTTGGTTGACCCCAGGGAACTAATGGATAAAATGGTTATTTGTCAGTGAGACATGTTCCTTTTTTCGTGGTTTATTTATTTAACATTCTTATCTTCATACACTCTTTTAAAGACTTATTATTTATTTAAACACCATTGTTGGTGGCCTAGTGAGATGTATTAACACCATTATCAGGACTCTATGGCATTTGGGTACTTGAGAAGATGTTACTTGTTTTATTGTACAGGTTTAAGATAGGGATTTTGTGTATGGTTCATTCATGGGATGTTTGGTTAAAGCATGGGATGTCAAGACCAACTTGGGACTCAGGTCTATGTCCGGGATTTCTTTATATTTTGGTTATGGAGGTTTTATTTGTATGATTCTCTAAATTGTTGTGTACCCATCATATTATTATGAAATGTATAGTTTAGTTACTTATTGGATTTTACAGCAAGTTTTCCATTTATGGTTCAGATTGGTTCTTCTATCTATTGATATTATTATTATTGTGGTATTACTCTAATAAGTGGGTATAGTATCAAAAAAATATATCTATATACCCGCACTGCTATTCAGATGCCTCTAGCGTACGAGGAGGCACACATGAAGTCATGTGATGACCCATCCCGAGACACCAAATATAATGGATACCGATTCAAGGATGTTACAAAGTGATATTAGAGAAGGGTATTTTGTCTTAATATTTGATCATGGTAGATAGGGGAATAAAATCTTGTCAAGTCTCAGTAATGAGCTCATACCTGGGTGCCTGAAGTCCCATGTATGAGGTAAAACTCAGGTTGATAGGGATGGAAATTGATTTTATATTTTATGATTTTATGTTTGATCGATACTTCCACCTCAGGTGGTGCACTAGGATGTAATGTTATTGATTTATGAGGTTTTATCTCTTGGATCGGTATTTCAATAGAGGGTGAATGAGTTCATGAATCATTTTAGGCACATAGTATTAATAGTTCATCCATATATTTCTTGTGTTTTATAGTTCTTTGGAACTCACGTGTCAGTGGTGTAATTTTTGCCGGTGATTTAGGCTTGTCGATATTTCCTTTAAATGGTCGTTGATGAAAATGTTTTGAAATATAAATTTGAATAAATCTTATATTTTTTTGAAATGTTGGGTTAATAAAAAGAGTTTAAGTGTAAATGATTTTGTTTTGAAAATGGAAAATTTTGAAATGAAAATACTTGGGGTTTTAAATGGTACAATTTAATTAAAAAGGGAAATGAACAATTATGGAACCTGTAGGGACATTGTGAATTGGTATCCCTAGTTTTGTGATTAGACCCTATGTATGGGTGGTTTAGGCAAGGAGAGTTACCTAGTTTGTGACTTTTTTGTAGGTTGTGGGACCTTGTGGGCCTTGATTTATGATAAAATATATGTTCTTGTTGTTCCCTTAATAGGGTTGTGGCATTGGGTTATGAGATGTTGTCTAGTAATATGGGTTTGGTAACCCTTGGGGGTTGTGACTGTGTGTGGCATGTTTTAGACCCTAGAGTGGGTGCTTGGATTGTAGTGCTGATGTGTGTGTATGGGTATCCTTGGTGTGAATCATAGATTAAATTTCCACTAGGGTGTGTTAGATGCAGGGTGTTTTGGATTGGGGGTAGGGGTGACACCCATGAGTAGCGAGTTGTTTTAGGTTTTATGTGTATGTATTAGAGAGAGATATAGTGTAATTTTATTAACGTGACTTCCGTTTAGGTATTTGGTATCATTTTAATTTCAAATTGACTAGTGAGAAAGGTCAACCAGGGTTGCTAGTGCCTTTGGGTGCATATGGAAAATGTATACATTTTTGACTCTAGAAGTGGCACACTTTGTGTGTTTCTTAGTGATGGTTTATCCTAGAGGTATAGGTGAAAATTTTAATGGATTTAGAGATGTGACTCAAGTTATGTGTATGAGTTGATAGTATTGTAAAATCAAGGGTATCCCTAAGGGAGGTTATACCAATATTATCGGTGCCTTGGAATGCAAATCATGAGTGGTTGCTTCAGAGGTGGAATCGATGCATGGTTGTTTCCATCGAGTTTTTCATAATAGTGCATGGTTATCCCTCAGTTCTTTATCAGGGAGGCATATGGGTACTTAAGGTTGGTTGTAAGGTTGGTTTTGATGGGTAGGATCATCAGGGTGCCTGGACCGATGGAGTTGGTAATGTTCAATGAAGGAATCAGGTTGATTTTGGCTGATAAGATAGGGGTATACAAAACGTGGATGAACACTTTTGTTATAGAGGTGACACATGAGGTGAGGGTGGTCACATGGTTGGTATTGTTTGTTCAAATGGTTTGGTTTTTGGGTGAGATATTGAGAATGACTTGAGGTCGATGAGGTTGACAGACCAGGAGGCATAGTCAGATGAATATGTGGGTGTTTATGCCTAGATCTGGAGATGAATGGCTTGTGTGATCTTGAGTCAGGTTTAGTGAGTGGTCATAGAAAAGTGCAAGACCACAAGGTATCTGATGAGGTCAGGATTTGGGCATGTGATGGGAAGGAACGATACCGTTTGGGAAGGTTGAACATGTGTCTTGGGATAAGTGCACGTCCTTCTTCTGTGTGATCACAATGGGAATTTCTGGTTATGCATGAGACAGTTGGGTTGTGGATCAGTGGGGTGGTCATTTTTTCCATGTAAATCACCAAGGTCATGTTGGAGGAACACGAGTGGGGAAATGGAAATGTTTCCAAAGATAATGTCGGTTAATTGACCAGATGTGGGTGAGGTCCTTGAGATAGACCGAATATAGACGAATTCCTTGGGTTCCATTATTAGAGGCTAGGAATGGATAGTGTTTAATGTTTTTTTGTTGTTATGGGTAAATCTAGATAGCTACATCCAAGTTTTTGGGTTTCAGATTATGATCGAATAGTGATTCACATTGGTTGGAATTGTTTGAGGAAAGTGGTGATAATGACACTCCTAAGGTGGGGAGCGATATGTCAGTCATGGTTATGTGGGTTATACCATGTAGTGGATGTAGTGGCATCAGAATGCTAATGAGATAACTATGAGGAACATATTTGGGTTCCTTGGGAAAGTCCAAGTGTGCCTTGGATATGGTGGTTAATCAAGACAAATGATGGATTTAGGTTCAGGGTGGTTCTCAAAAAAATCCAAGATTCTTACGTTAGAGATGTCAATGGGCATGATAAGCCATGAAAACGGTTTATGTAAATGGAGTTTGGGTGTTAGAACCTCATCGGGAGTTGATCATGGACTCAAATAGGTATGTTTGGGTGACCTTGAAATTACTTTAACTGTGAAGGAATATTAGTCATGTGAAGCAGTGATGTTCCAAAATAGAATCTGGATGTTTCTAGGATGAGTTTCCTAGGGACAACTTGAATCAGCTAGGAAAATGGGGAATGAATGTAGTGAGTTGAAAACCACCTTCAATGGGTATTTTGGAATGAAACGTGTGTTCAAAAAGGGAAATGGGTTGAAGAAGAACTTGAACGAACTTGGTCGATGAATGGATGATGGAAGTGCTTGTGTTAGGAGTTTTAATGGGTGAATTAGAGAATGAACATGGTTTGAAGAGTAGTGGATACCTTGATAGTAGAGTTTCACTCAAAGTAGAGTAATGGCTCTAGTAGGTGCATCAGATGATAGTGGTATGCCCTAAGTGGGAAAAGGGTGGCGTAAGCATAGGCCACCTATGGTTTGATATTTTAATGGAAAGTGTGTTTTGGAAATGAAATAAAATTTGAGAGAGGTTGAGTTTCTCTTAGTCTATGAATGGATGGTGCATGAATTTCATTTCTAGGTTGTTTGATGGAAAGATTATATGACAACGTTGGACGGTGTTTCCATGGGTGTTGAGAATAGTGAGTTGGGAAATGCGTTGGGTATGTTGGGAAAGTTGTTTTGAGATTATTATGGTCTTTTTCGATGATGGATGTTCCAACCACCAGAATATGGTGGTGATGTGATAAATCATATGGTGGGGTTCTCTATAGTGGGTAAGTGTTCTATTGATTACATGAACATTGTTTTGGGTTGGATGAGCTCGGGTAAGAGACATATTGGTGTTTCGATTTTGGTTTAGGTGTTGGCTTGAGTTTGGACCGGTTTAATGCCTTGAGATAAAGGTTATGCTTGGGTTGCATTTAAGATGTATGGATATGGAACAAGGTCATGATCCTTTAGTTGTGGATCAAATTTGGCTGGGGTAATGTGCTCCAAAAATCCATGTGTTCCTTGTGTGATGGAACCAAGCGATATGGTCTATGAGTGGTGGAGAGGATTAGAATGAAGGTGTTTCAATTGGATCTCATAGGGTAGTGTAGTGATTTGGTGGTATCCCTTTTTATGTAGTGGTTTAGTGATTATACCCATACTTTTTATGGTGTTTGATGTTGGTAATTATGAGTTTGAGGTGGATTCATCCTTTGAGGAGCATCAGGATCATGATTGTGGATCATAGTGGGAAAGTTATTGGGGTAGGACTATTTCTTTGGCCAATGTGCGGTTACAACTTGTCCATTTTTAGGAGAAAACTTAGTAAATTAAAGTTGATAGGTGGGCCCTATGACCTGCCTTTTGTCTTGAGGGCATGGTGTTTCATGGGGAGTACATATTGAGGATGATCCATTATAAGGTGTACAAGTAGTAAGATCCCAACCTTTTGTGGATGTACATAATTATTTATTTTTTTAACTCCATTTTTTGGACAATATAATGTTTCATGAGAGAATGGGGTACCTTGTGGGTGTCCTAAGGGTTAAGGACATGAAATAAGAATAAATTAGGATAAATAGTGTGCGGTTAATAGTTAGAACATGGTTGGTAAAAATCGTATGACTTTCTAGGGAAACCGTGCAGATAAGACTCCTCTTGGATAGAGGTTGGAGCATAGATACTGCATGATTTATAAAACCATGCAGGGTGCCTCCAAGAAACCATGTGGCTTGAGACACTTGGACAGAGGTGAGTACACATGCACCACATGGTTCTTCAAACTGTGTGGGTGGAAATTTATATTGTGTGTTCTGGCTCCCTCTTGGACAGAGGGAGACACACAGTTTGGCCAACCATGGGGCCAAACTACATACCACTTAAAAATGGGGAAATTCCCATTTTTCTCCATGGGGATCAAATGAATCCCACCAACATTTCTTGCCTAATTTCCACGTCTCTTTCTTGGGTGAAAAACTTGTAGTTCTATTATCCTCCATGGGTGATTCTCCTTCGATTATTAGTCCTTTGGAGTGTTGTTTAGTGAAAATCAAAGCCCTAGGTAAGTCTTGGAATTTATTTCATTGTATTTTTTAGAAGAGGCTTGGTGTGTGGTTTCCCCTCTTTATGAATATCTAAACTGTTGTTTTCCAGGGTGTTCTTCTCCATGGTTTTGAGGTCATTTTAATTTTAATTAAGGGCTTATTTTAGACCAGCAATTGTCTATAAACACGAGGTATGTGGTATTAAATTTTTTCCCACAATATCGATGTTTTGTATTTGTATGTGGTTATTCCAATGTAATTATTTGATGAATTTTTATGTCTTTGGATAAGGATGGTAATTTGGTATTTAGTGTGAGGTGAGAAACCCTTTATGCAACCCATTGGGTCTGTTGATGTTTTGAAATGGGACTTAGGGATTCCCATGGGACATTAAAAGCCATTGGAAATAGTGATTTGAATAGGTATACATTAATATAGGTAAATTTTGAAATGAATAAGTTATTATGGTTAAATTGGTTTATGGGTATAGATAAAAAGGGGAAGTTTAAATATAGTGTTTTAGTTTTGTGAAATGACTAAGTGGATTTTGAAATGGTTTGAATGATGTGTTTTGGATTTGATCTAGTTATATTTTTAAAATATGAATATGCTATTTTGAAAGTTGGAAATGTTTTAAAAGGATTCACTGTCCTTAATGTGATTTAGAATGTGGTTTTATTTATGGATTTAAAATGATGATTTGAAATAGGGGCGTGGTACCTCTTTTTGAGAAAATTCCTTAATGATTATTTGAAAATGTTAGAATTGAAAAGAAATACCTTGGGAATGGTTTTTTTTTCAAAAATTAAGGATATTATTTAAAATGGGTGGATTCAAGATGAATTTAATAGAGTATTATAATGTATATGTCATCATGGATTGTGAAATGAAATTGATGTAATTTTTTTTCTAGTTATTAATATGGAATAAGGGGGAATTTTCTGTAATGATATATGTGTGAAATGGGTCATGGTTTGTAAATGGTATATATATTGATATGGGTAAAGGTATGTAAATGGTATGTATGATAAATGGTTTAAAAATAATGTGAAAATGGATTAGTGGTAAGTTTTTTGAGTTAGGATGTCAAACTGAGGCTCCATGATCCTAACTTATGGAATAATATTCCTTTTTGGATTTGGGATAGACTGATTATCTAGGCCCCACCGATATATTTTTTGACTTAGGATGTTAGATTGAGGCTCTATGTTCCTAAGGTTTTCACGGTTAGGATATCAAACTGAGGCTATATGCTCTTAAGGTTGGTATGGTTTGGGATGTCATACTGAGGCTCTATGCTCTCAAATATATGGAAATTTCTTGATTTTCAAACTGACACTTCAAGGTAAGTTGATGAATGATTTGGTTAGTGAATTTCCCCTTATTATTAAAAGTATGTAACCTATTATGCTATGTCTTGGGCTTTAAATGCGACCATAGCTAGTTTAGTGGGTTGGTTGACCCTAGGAAACTAATAGATAAAATGGTTATTTTATGTTTTATTTTCGGAAAGACATGTTCATTTTGTTTCTTGGTTTATTTATTGCACCTTATTATTTTCATACACTCTTGTACATATTAGTTATTTCTTTAGGCACCGTTGGTGTCATCCTAATGAGTTGTACTCACACCCTGCTCTAGACTCCATGACACTTGGGTACCTGAGCATATGATACTTGTTTCCCGGTATAAGTTAGGATAGGTACATGGTGTATGGTTCATTCATGGGTTGTTTTGTTCGAGAATTGGATATCATGACCTGGTTGAGAGTCAGTTCTGTGTTTGATTTTTCTTTATATTTTGGTTATGGAGGTTTCTTTTGTATGAAAGTCTGACTTGTAATGTACCCATCATATTATTATGGAAATTATTATTTAGTTACTCATTGTATTTTTCTATATGTTGTCCATTTATGGTATAGACCAGTTATTTTATCTATTGTTATTTTTTTTGTGGTATTACTTTGATAAGTGGGTATAGTCTCCACAATGTATCTCTATAGACCCGTGATTCTAGTTGGAAGTCTCTAACATACATGGAGATGCGCCTAAGGGCATGTGAAGAACCAGATCAGGGAACCAGATATAGTGGCTACTGGGTATGGGATGTTACAAGAAGTGTCGTACATGATAATTAGAATTTAATGCATAGGTTTTATGACCACTATTATGCTGTGGTGTTGATATCTATAAAAAAATAAGTTGTACAAATATATATATCCTCGTGAAATTTTTTGAGGTCTATTTTTGAGGAGATGTATTATTTCATGTGAGATTTCATAGCTATTAGTTGATTGCTACACCTTGTTGGTACCAATTCACCTCCGAGGGGGAACTGATGTAGGTTCAAGTCCTTCCAAACTTGGAAACTGTTCATATTATGAACAAGGCAAGGGGGATGATGTTTAGGGAGCTCGAGCTATTAGTGGGAGAATGTGATGGAGTTTAGGTTTCCCTTTGATCCATGGATTCTCCACATGATCTCACTTTTGATCTTTTGGATGGAGGTATTATTTCAGAGGGATCCCAATTGAATTATTTTTCAAATGAGGTGGAGCATTGAAACTTTCTTTCTTACACTAGGTTAATGAGTGAAGAAGATGTCAATATGTGGAACTTTTAGTTACTTAAGGATTCCTTACCTGAGTGTGTGAGTAGAAGGGGTAACACTACTTATTTCATGGAGAATAGGAAGGAGATCAAGGATCGATTTCAAAAAAATTACCTTTTCTATTATAGCTTAGCTTATTATTTTGGTTAACTAAAAACCATAGAGCTCTAAGGAATTGATGTGCATGATATTTTATAATTGAGGATTATCAGATAGAACATATATTTCAATAAGTTTTTTTACATCTTATTACCCCTAGAAGACTTAAAATGGAGATAATAGGGTTATATCACCATTTCTTATTGGACAGACACATTGACTATTCGGGATTCGGATTTTCAGTTTAATATCTTCAGTATCAGAAATAATAAATCCTAGGCATGTATTATTATCATTGGATTAAATTTGGTTTTATATCATCCAAGAACCTTGTTTGATGTTGCCTCTACCATTGGTATCCCAATTAAAATAAATAGATCCACTGAGGTTTTAAAATTTGGATATTTTTCTATAATTCTTATATAAATTAACCTTGGTTAATATATGGTTGATAAGGTGGTTTTTTCCATTGATGAGAATGATATTTATTTGAAAATTAAATATGAAAAGTCTCCTCTATTTTTTATTTCCATCAATCCATTTGGAATGAGTTAGATTCTTATTACAAGGATTCCATCCGCACTTTCTTATCTATTAAGGGTCATGATGAAAATCAAAGTCAAAATAAAAAGAATTTGGAAAATTCAAGAGCAAATATTGCTGTGAAAGATCCTTATGTCCATTATAAGGGAATGGGTGTAATCTCCCCTTGAACATATTTTGTCTAGTCACACATAGTTGGATTCTTATTCTTTCTAATAGAAATGTAATATGGTCATTGGAGATGAGAATTTGGATACTATCAATGAGAATCCACAAAAAAGGTGTTGGATAAAAATACAGTTAAGGTTGGCCTTTCAGAGAATAGGGATCTCACAACCCCTAGTCCCTCTAGCTCTAATATGAAATTTCTTAAGCCTGTTAGAGCTACCTTTGAGGTTGAGAGGAAAAGGATCCTTATAGGAGTAGCCTTTAAATATATACTTATTATGGGTTCTATAAAAGATAATTTTGGTGGGGGGATCAATGATAGTTATGTTGATTATGAATTTGTTTCTCAGTAGGATTCATATCCCAATCATTGGTAGGAATAAAGATTAATTCTTGTTAAACATCGCAAAGAAAACATAAAGATAAATACTGATATTCTAATGAGAACTAGACCTAGGAAGAGTCCTAATTATTAACCAATTTTTGTGGCTTGTGGAAGGGTCTTCAATAGTATGGTCTTGTACCCACCCCTCTTATGGGATTTTTTCAGGCTAACAGAATGCCTCATATTAGCCTTAAATTTAAAATAGGTGTTAGGATGATCCTAAAATCTTATGATGGTAGTAGGATGGGGTTACCCTAGGTTCTATATCTTTATCACCTTTTAAAGACCTTGTTCCTCCCCTAAAATAAAGTATACAATATCAATTTCCTTGTGGATTAGTGTTCGAATGGATATGGAATTTTCCAAGGTTAAAGAACTGGGAGCTACCTCAATTAATTCTCCTAAGGTAGTTCCTAATGAAGTTTTTGCTGTTAAAGATAGTAAACAATCCAAGTGATATTTCACAATGATGAATATAAGGACTCATAACTCTTTTGAATTGATCAAGTATGAAAGAAGTGATGAGGAAAGGTAATTTAGTGTTGGTGTATCCAAATTTGAGGTTTTAATGTATAAATATGTAGATTAGTCTTCTGATGATGGAGGTCAACCATGTAAGTGGGATAAGACTTATAGGAGGGGTATCCTTCCTCATTTATTGTGTGGAAGAGCCAATTTTCATAGTACAAGCACTTGTTATTGAGATTTTTGATCTTTATTTTTGTTTGAATTTTGTTTCTGACAACTACTATGATTTCAACCCTTCCCCCTTGTACTTGTTTTTTCTTTAATAAATAGGGAATAACCCTCAAACTATTAAAAAAATAGGGTTATTTGAAGCCATTTACCACCTGGGGAATGTATGGCATTCTTTGGACATGGTTAGTACCCCCTATTGGGAGTTTAACATAACCCATACACATATTTTGTGCCCATTATGGACTTATTAAAGTGGTACACCAGGTTGGTACCAACTAGCTACCTGAGGGAAATGGCGTAGGCTTGAGTCCCACCATACTCATAAACTATTCATTTTAAAAAAAAGATGATTCAAATCCATTACCTAGCTAGGGAATGTGTGGTGCACTTTAGGCTTGGTCGGACCCCCCCATTGGGAGTCGAGTATAACCCATACACACCTTTGTGTACAGTGCCACAATTGAGTGGTACTCATTTGCTGGACTCTACATCTAGGAGGTCCTAGGTTCAATCCCTAATGGGAAAATATATTGTTCCATTACTATGAAGGTAGTGACATAAATGGTGACACTGAGAATAACACAAGAAAGCGGCGACACAGGCATGATGTGGGCCTGGTGACATAAGAAGAATGATGCAGTCATGATGCTTCACTGGGATTTTTTGTCTAGATAATGATCCTTTGGGCCATGTATTGTTCTTTATTCCCACTGATCCTTTGGGTCACTAAAATTTTTAATAAGATAGCTTGGTTGTGGGCCTATCCTTTTGGGAGGGATGGGGTTTAAACATTTCTATCCCAACATGAGTGTGTGTTTACTTTACTTATAACCCCTAATAACTTAAATAAATAAATGATAGGAGATAACATAGATTCAAAGGGAAATTGATTCCTATAAATATAGAGCTCCTGTACTTAAAAATTATTGATCAAAGAGGGGTCAATTATGCACTACATGAAGGAGGTGGAGTTCTACTACTCAACTATTCTTGCTATGGTGGTGTTACTACCTAGGTTATTTTAGTTTCTATAATACCTCATGAATAACATTAGGTGATAATATTTTCAATTGAAAGCAATTTAATGGTAGTGGAATGTGTTATTGAATCCATTTTTTTTATTTTAGTTCCTTCTTTGATTGTGTATTCATTTCTTATTTCTATCCACTTCCAATTATTATTTCATGACCATTATTATATCAAGTTTGAGAGATATTACCAAGGCTAATGATTTTATTACACTCAACTCCAAAAAACAAACACAGCTAAAGGATTCATATTTTCACTTCACCAACACATGAACCTAAAGTTACTAAGCTTGAAATGTATTCTATAATTAATTCACAATTTTTTATCTTAATTGTTCTCATTTAACATTAATTTTTTTAAATTTTTTTTCTAATACTATTGATTGATTTAAAAATTTATCTTATGAAATTATATGCTTCTTATCTAGTAGTTAGTTTGAGTTTTTATAAATTTTTATATTTTTTAAACCTATAGGACTTAATAACACCCTATGGGTGATCAACTATCTCAATATGGATTTTCCAAGCATAATTTATAGTGAATAAATATTTAGATCTTCCAAATATCAACCATAAAGTAGTTCAAAAACAAACCTTACAATATACCACTTGAGAATAGTTTTCATAGGTTAAGTCCAACAATATCCCATCCAAAGTATATTCAAATTATTACACCAAAGCCCCACTAGTATGATTTACTTCATCCATCTAGTGTTGATATGGTTCTGCTCCTTTCTACTTCTGATCGTTCATGCTCCCACTAAAGAAATAAAACCTCAATTCTTTGGAACCATGATCTTATCTAAATTCCAACATGGATATCATTAAAATAAAACATGAATGAGTTTTCATCATCCTAATTTGTTAAAGTCCCATACCAAAGTTGCGTTTTGAATCATGTTCACAACCCCGTTCATTTTATACATTTACATTTCTGAAGAATTTTCCATCAAGATTCTAAAATTTATGATTTGTTTGGTATATTTAACTCTAATAATTCCATAAAAACTTACCTACATTTGTAATTCCATTTTCTGAAAAGTATGATGCCATCAGAATAATGAAATCCCACTAAAATTTTTGATCAGTTCAACCATGGGATGCACAACCCTTTTATCTCAATGCTTCTGTCTTAGTTTTGACTCTTAAAGAGCCAACCTACATCATAGAGGTAATTCTAATACTCTAATGATATTTTTATGTCTTTTCCACAATGTTAGAAGTACCAAATTCTTTATCACCAAACGCAAAAAGAAAAATGTAACCTGTACTTGGGGTTGTTCGTCTTCCATCTCAAGCATGGATGTGGTTTAATTCTTTTAAGAATTTGTAGACGAGAGAATAAAAACTGTCCTACTTATGGACTTTTTATAAGGCCCTATCCTTAAAAAATAAATAATCTTGAGTTAAGTCAATAATTTGAGTTTATTTCATATTGAGGATCTTTTCAAGTTTAGATCTTTAGATAATTAGGCCATAAATCATACATAACAACTTAAATATTAGAAACTAGACACTTATACCCACTATCCATTTTTCATAATAGAATTTTTTTTAAAAAGAAACATGGTTTCATTTCATGTTTAAACTTAATAACCTTTCCTCGATTGATTCACACTCAAATTTACCCAAAAGAATAAGGTAGGACAATCCTTGAAGTCTAGCTTGGGTTGTCGAATCCTCAGAGACCTAAGAAGTACCTATAGACACATAAATTCTATGGATTGTTTTTGGCTACGAAGTGGACAATTTATTTTGATTTAAGATGGTTTTAAAAGATCACTAACAGATTTAAGTTAATTCAAATTAAGGTAATGAGTTGATCCTAGGTTATCACTCGGGGTGTATTGGATGAATTCCTTTTTTAATGATTTCAATTTCTTATATTTGAGATGGGTTCATTTAAGAAGATCAAAAAAAATCATCAATTACTAGTTTAATACCTACACACCCTAATAATAATCACCTATACACTTGAATGATCAAAGTTTTTAGCACTCCAAGGTAAAGGTTTGTATTAGCACTTGAAATGTGTGACCTTAAATTCAATAAGGATGAAGAGGTTTTAAAATCATCAAATAAAAATATCATTTAAAAGAAGTGATTATCCATTAATGGAGTGAGAAATAACATCCAATCCAGCCCCTTGCTACTCCCTTGGATCAACCCATAAAATAGTTAGCCCTCCATTGATGACACGTCTTCAATGGAAGCGGGAAGTAGACTTATGAGGGTGGAATTGAAGAAGTAAAAACAATAACAAAAATCGATCACTCCACCGTTGTGTGATAAATATTACAAAGTATGGTGTGGATAAATTCACAACTTGAACCAATGGTATCAATGTGATGTGTAGAATAACAAAATAAGAGTAAAGGAATAACTTTTATTAATAAATTAAGGTGAATTAAACAACTTACAGAGAAATAAATGCGATTACAAACACAAAGTGGCAACATAACACTACAATGAAACCAAGCAACAAATATGATAAACTCCTCCAACACCACTACATTAAATAGGAATTTCTGAAGCCCTGGGTCAATCATACAACAGTCAAAGTCTCCTCAATTAATTGTGGTATGCCATAGGTGGGTGGAAAGTTGAGGGAGAGTTGATTTTTCAACCCCTGACCTGATGTAGCAGCCAACTTTCCTCCACCGAACAGACACATCTGAATGGTATTCTATATGGTAGAATTGGAGTGGACCATGGAGGAATAAAATTAATATCAAGATGTTCCCTAGCCATATGTAAATTTTAATACCAAATAAATATTTGGTTTACGAGATATGTGTAAAATAGTGGGATGTTTTTCTGGACCTCATATTCTGGCCTAGAATTTTATCTCAAAATTGGGGCGCCTTAATATCCAAAATAGAGGAAGAATTAGAATTTCTTCATGAATAATTATTTGTTCCTATATATTTCTTCTAGAATCCCATGAAATTTTGACTTCATTGGGCTTTTATGTTTGGATGCACATTCTCATTATTGGGATGGTATCCAATCTCTCTTCTCCAGAATTGTTTGCATGAAATCCCATTTGGGTGATTTTACAATGTGAATCTTCAACACTCCACATGTATGAATTGTTCCCAATATATTAAATATGAAAATAAAATCAAGATAATTGGGTATTTTAAATGATGTTAAAAAATGTACCACATAATAGTGCATTTTAAGAAGGAATTACAATCATAATGTGAAATGATGTTCAAAGTGTAAAATGCACTAAAATGGTGTTTATGAATAATAAAACACATGAATATTATATATATTAACAATGATTATTAGCCTAATTTAGTGGCTAATAAAATACCCCAACTTTTCATTTTCTAGTCCTGAGAAAAATATATCTCAACAATATGAAATTAAAATTCCCTTTTCCAAAAAACATTTTAATACACAATGATCACCCAAAACCCTTACTCCAAAAAAATCACGAAGCCCATAAAAATATTTCAATACAAGATAGTTTCATAAGCAGATCCCAATCCCAATCCCATTCTTTTGTTCAAATTCATCGCCATATTTCATTCAATATCAATTAAGAGTGATGATGTGTTGTACATCGCATTAGACATGGGGGTTCATCTTTATTCCAGAGGGAAATGATGGAAGTGCTAGGTGGAATCAAATTTCAATACTAATATGAGTATTCTATTTTTTATTGTATTTTTTTGTGTTTTCAATTTTTCCATGGTAATTGAAATTGCAATCAAAAGAGTCAACCCCTGTAGTGAGACTTTGCCGATAACTCCCATGATCAAATACCTTAGGACACCAAGTGAAGCCCACATACTCGGGCATCATCTCGAGTTAAATCAATCAAAAACAAAATCAAATTACCAAAAACAGATATAAAATTACTAACTCTGGGCCAAAAAACTATGGAGTCACAATCCCCAAGTGCCGAAAGCCATGTATCATGTCATTTCATTGCTATACATGCAAATTTATTGTTTTTTTTAAATTTTTTTATTGAATACTCATATTAAAAATAAATTGATTACCAAACCTATGATATTTATTTAGGGGACCCCATGAACTCAAAATAATACCCACTATCCAAAGGACGTGAATTATGATCTTTTTTTATTTGGATGAAAATATAAACAATGAAATATAACATTAGACAACCAAACTTTCCAAAATCAATGCTCATGAAATTATAAAAGGATTAAAATCAGAATCAGGGAATGTTAAATTATTTGATATTCAGTTTCAAAGTTTTCAATGTGTATTATCATGTTCAAAGTTAAAGGAATTTTTCCTTCCATTTACACACATTTTTTTTTTCAAATAATTTTTTTTTTCAGAAAAGAAATTTTTTTTATTTCATCTCCCCCAACATAAAATAACACTATCCCTAGTGTTTGAAGAAATGAAAATTTAGAAGGAGTAGAGGAAAATAAGGGAAGTTCAAAAAATAAATTGAAATATGAGGATCATAGAATGAAGTCACATAGTGGTTGAAGTTGAAGTTCTTACGGCTCCAATTTAGACCCTTGATCTCGATTTCACTCTAAGAATTCCCTAGTGGAAAAAAAGAAAAACAAACAAACAAAAAAACAAAAAAAACTATATATATATATATAAGTATATATATAAAAATTATAGAATAAGGAAGCAAAAAAAAAAACCATAGGTCAGTGGTATGCGCGCTCCCCTGTCTCCCTTCGGTCTCAGGTTTGATTCCCCGTGGCTTCATCGGATATGACAGGGTTTGACCCATAACCTATGACGTGTCCTTTTTATTTATTTATTAATATATATATATATATATATATATTTATTTTTATTTTAAAATAAAAATACATTAAAATAAAATGAACTGATGATACATTGTCTTCTTTTTAAATTTCTGTGTAAGGTATTACTCAAGGATCAAACCACGTGACACGGATGAATATGGTGCTCCTCTTTCATACCCATACATAATAATAATAGAAGAATAGGTCAACAATCTATTTTTTTTATTTTTAAATATCAAAATGATTAATTAATCCTAAAAAAAATATGATTCCAAAAAGATTGAAAACATGAAAACCATGGGTTTCCTCCCATGTAATTCTTTGTTTAATGTCATTAGGTCGACATGTATCCTAAATCTATCAATTGTTTCCTAGTTTATAGGTTGGCTCAGTTAACTCAACCTATATTTCCTATTTCTTTAATGATTCAATGAATGGTTTTAACCTTTGACCATTGACCTTGAAAATGTAACCACTTGTGGGATCTTGAACCTCTACTTCCCCATGGGGGTACACATGATGCACTATGAAAGGACCTGACCATCTAGAACTTAACTTTCATGGGTTTAAATGAATTTTTGAACTATACAAGAGCACACATTTTCCAGGTTCAAAATGTTTGACTTTGATATTCCTAGATTGGTAGGCTTGAACTCTAGCTTTATTGATCTTTGAATTTTCATAAGCCTCTATCCTTAGTTCTTCAAGTTCATTGAGATCTAATTTCCTTTTTGTTCCGGCCAATGTGAGGTCATAATTTATTTTCTTAATTTCCCAAAAATCATTATGATCAATTTCAACAGGTAAATGGCATGATTTTCCATAAACTAACCTATATGGTGACATTCCTAGGATGGTTTTGTATACTGTATGATATGCCCAAAGATCATCCAAGAGTTTCTCAGACCAATATTTCCTAGAAGGATTGACAGTTTTTTCAAGAATATTCTTAATCTCACTATTTTCTAACTAATCTTGACCATTGGTTTGAGGATGGTACATAGTGGAAACCTTGTGAGAAATACCATACTTAGACATGAGTGAAGAGAATGGACGGTTGGAGAAATGGGTTCCACAATCACTAATGATAGCCCTAGGAATTCCAAATCTGGAGAAGATGTTTTCTTTTAGGAATCTAATAATAGTTTGATGATCGTTGGATTTTGTGGGAATGACCTCTACCCATTTTGAGACATAATCAATAGATAAGAGAATGTAAGGATATCCCCTAGATTTTTGGAAGGTACCCATGAAATCAATTCCCCAACAGTCAAAGATTTAAACCACTAAGATGGGAGTGAGTGGAATTTGATTCCTTTTTGTGATGGACCCTACTTGTTGAAACCTAGTACAGCTTTGAAAAAATGTGTAGGAGTCCCTTGAGAGGTTGGTCCAGAAGATATGACACTAAATAATCTTAGAAGATGTTTTATTAGAGGAAAAGTGACCTCCACATGCCTCACTATGACAGAATTTAAGGATGAACTCATGTTCAGATTCTGGGACACACCTTCTAATGACTTGGTCAGGGTAGAACTTATAGAGTTATGGATCATCAAACACAAAGTGTCTAACATCAGAAAGGAATTTCCTTAGAGCTTGAGTCCCTATGAATTTTGGAATTACTCCTATAACTAAGAATTTGGCTATGTCATCATTCCAAGGGCAGTCACTCACAGAGTATAGGTATTCATTAGGAAATGAATCAGACATAGAAAGGTGATTTGAGTTTTCTTTGAATTCCACCCTAGAGTGGTGATAAACTAAAAAATTTTCAACGCCCTTCTTATCCTTGATTGCGAGGTCAAATTCTTATAAGTGAAGGACCCACCTAATCAGTCTAGCCTTAGCATCTTGTTTTTGGAAGAGGTATTTTAGTACAGAATGGTCAGTGAACACAGTGATGGGGGATCCTAAGAGGTAGGACCTAAAATTATCTAATGAAAACACAATAGAAAGTAACTCCTTTTCAGTAGTGGTGTAGTTGATTTGGGCATCATTTACAGATTTGATTGCACAAGAAATTTTATAAGGAGTTTTATCACAACGTTTTCCAAACACATCTCCTACAGAAAAGTCACTGGAATCACACATATGTTCGAAAGGAAGGTTCCAATTTAGAGATTTCATAATGGGAGGAGAGGTGAGAGAGAATTTGAGGGTTGAGAATGAACTATCACAAATTTCTGTCCAAAAAAATGGAGCATACTTTACTAGGAGAGCACAAAGGGGATGGGAGATTGAACTAAAGTCCTTGATGAATCTTCTATAGAAACCAGAATGTCCTAAGAAATACCTCACTTCCTTGATAGTTTTGGGTGATGGAAGGTGAAGAATGATTTCAACCTTGGCTTTATCAACTTCAATCCCCCTACCTGAGATTAGATGGCCCATAACTAGTCCCTCTTTAACCATAAAATGGCATTTTTCCCAGTTTAGGACCAAATTATTTTCTTCACATCTTGACAAGACTCTCTCCACATTCCTCAGACATCCCTCAAATATATCCCCAAACATAGATAAGTCATCCATGAAGACCTCATGAAAATCCCCTACCATGTCTGAGAATATTCTCATCATGCACCGCTGGAAGGTTCCAACGACATTGCATAACCCGAAGGGCATGCGTTTGAAAGAAAAGGTTCCAAATGGACAGGTAAATGTAGTCTTCCCTATATTCTATAAGGATACCTCAATTTTATTATACCCTGAGTACCCATCTAAGAAATAGTTGAAGGCATGACCTACCACTCTCTTAAGGACTTGGTCAGTGAATGGTAAGGGGAAATGGTCCTTCTTGGTGAATGAGTTTATCTTCCTATAGTCAATACGAACCCTCCATCCACTACTCACCCTAGTTGGAAGAATTTCTCCATCCTTATTGGTTATCACTGTGATTTCCGCCTTCTTGGGAACCACATGGATTGGGATGACCCACTCACTCTCAAATATGGGGTATATGATACCAGATTTTAACAATTTCAGAAGTTCTTTTCTCACTACTTCCATGAGATTAGGATTGAGTCGCTGTTGATGTTGATGACATGGCTTTGAATCAGATTCTAGAACAATCCTATGAGTCCCAATAAGTGGGATAATCCCAGTAATATCAGACAGGGTCCAACCAATGGCTTTCTTATGTTTCTTAAGGACATCTAAAAGAATCCCCACATGATTGGATTTAAGAGAAGAAGAAATGACAACAGGATGTGTTTGATTGTCCCCTAGGATGGCATAATTGAGTGTAGCAGGAAGTTCCTTCAATTCAAGATCCATTTGGTTCAGAATTTCAATAGAATATTGGGACATTAGATCAAGATCAATTTTATTTCCTAGAGTTTTAGATAGGATTGATTCCCCACATGTATAAGTTTCAGCTACTAGATTGGCTTGATCAGATTTTGGGAAGTAAGTTGGAGTGGTCTCAATGAATGTGGTTTCCTGAAAGGTTTCATTTATTTTTGGACCTAAGACTTCATCATAAGAGAAATTTAAAAATGATTCAAGACAAGGAGATAAACTTCCTTCATGTGAACTAAGTAAATCAATCTCATCTTGACTTAAACATCCATCAAATATTCCTTGATATTCTATGGATTCATTATCAATGATTTATACCATGTTTACTTCATGAATGTCCTCGTCATCCCCTATTTGTGAGCTTGAATCATAAATGTTCAAGTCTAGACTCATGTTCCTAAAGGTGATGGTCATGTTCCCATTTCAGACTCAGATAACAGAGTTGATTGTTGCAAGGAAGGGACGACCACAGATAATTAGGGTTTGTTCCTTATTTCCTAAGTTTGGATGGTTGTCAAGGACAATGAAGTCCGCAAGGTAGATGAAGTTTTAAACATTTACTAGAACATATTTTAAAATCTCCTTTGGAACCCTAATGATACGATCAGCAAGTTTAAGTGTTATAGATGTGGGTTGGAGCTCTTCTAGGCCTAACTGGCAGTATACAACATAGAGGATGAGATTGACACTAGCACCTAGGTCACACAAGGCCTTGACAACTTTTCTCTCTCCTAGTTCAAGATTGATGTAAGGGAAACCCGGGTCTTTCAACTTAGGAGTAATGGTACCTTGAATGGTGGTACTCACATTATCATCCAAAAGGACTTGGTTTTTATGTGAAAATTTTATTTTAAAAGTGAACAAGTTCTTAAGGTACTTTTATTAGGTAGGTATGGTTTGGATTGCATCAAGAAGGGGAATGTTCAACTTGACTTGTGAGAAGATTTCCCTCAATGTTGCACTCAATTAAGGATTGGTTTTCCCCCTCATTCATTTAGGAAATGGTGCAGGTTGTGGGGTTAATTTTTTAAGAGTTGTTTCTTTGACAATGTTATCATGTTTTTTAGCTTGATAATTTGGTTCATTTGAATTTTCATCCAAGTTTGAATCTTTATATGGGTTCTGAATTAGTTTTTTAGGTTTCTCAATTGATTTACCACTTCTTAAAATAGTCACAACATTTAGTTGTTCATGAGTTGTTTGAGTATAACTTGACTCTCCCATTGAAGTTGAGGATAGTACCGCCTGAGTAGGCATGAGTTCATTTCCAGTTTTGATGGTTTTAAGTTCTAGTTTTAGGGAAGATACTTCCGAGTTCATCCTTTACATTTTTTTGCACAATTGGTCTAGTAGGCTTTGTAGAATAGTTTAGGTTGGTGATTGGGAAGATTGGTTTGTCCCAGGGGGATATTTTGGAGGTGAAATGGTTTGTTGAAAATGGACCGGTGGTTGTTGGTATTGGATAGGTTGAGTTTGGAACTGGTTATGGGTTTGGCAGTTCTTATGGGGGTAAGGATTTTGTCCCTGTGGTTGGCTAGGTTGCTGGTTATCTTTCCAGCGGAAGCCTGGGTGGTCATTATACCTTGGGTTGAAGGTGTTTTGATATTGAGGATTTTAAAAGTTCAAAGAATTTACTTCCATTGGGGTTACTCCTAAAATAACATCCTTGATGGATGGAATGGTTGGTAATTTGTCTTTCTTATGGTCATGTTTGTCACAAATTGTGTAAACAGTGTCTGCAGTTTGGATTTCATGGACTTTCCTAAGGTTTATCTTTTCAAACTTCCTAGAGAGTGCTACGAGTTTATCCCTAAGGATTTCCTATTCTCTAAGTGTATGAATTAAAGTAGTTTTTTGTGGATTTTCCGAATAAGGGGAATTTCCCCATGTTTGGTTTTGTTTAGAAAGGATTTCTAGATACTCGTAAGCATCATTTGGGGCTTTGTTTTTAAAGGTTTCATTACACATCATGTCAATGAATTGCTTGTTCCCCAGACCCAACCCTTTATAGAAAATTATCACTTGTTCAGGAATAGAAAAACCATGGTGTGGAACCATGTTTAGGGTGTCTTTGAACCTCTTCCATGTTTCATAGAATGAGTCTCCCTCTTTTTCAAAAAATTTTTGGATCCTCTTTTTAAGTGAAATTGTTTTGTGGCGGGGAAAGTATTTTTTGTATAATTCTATTTTTAATTGGTCCTAAGAGTTGATGGATGATGGTCTCAAATTTTTTAAATAATTTTTAGCTCGATCCTTGAAAGAAAAAGGAAATAGAATCATTTTAGCTGATTCTAGTTGATGTGGGGGACACATGGTTTCCACAATGTCATTGAACTCATTAATGGGAAGGTAGGGCATTTCAGACTCCATTTCATGGAATGTGGGAAGATGGTTTAAGAAATGGGGTTTGAAGATGTAATTGGAATCTCCTAGAAAGTTGTGTCTAATTCATGAGGGGGAATTGGTCCAGGAAGGTGTGAGTTAGTCATTCATGGTTTGATCGATTTCATTCCCCAAGTTTGGGTATGCCTTATTTGGGTTTCCATTTTGGTTCCCACCCGGGTTTACGAGTTGGTTTCTTTGAATACCTTCCATTGAAATGGGCTCAATTTTTGACTCTATAATATCAATAGGATTAGGATCTAATGGAATAAATCCCTTATGGTTACTTGAATCCCCAACCCTAGGACTTTCCACCCTAACTGGATGGTTTGATTGATCGCGGGTGTAGTCAGACATGCGCTAAAAGGAAAAAAAACGAGAAAGGGACAAGATATGAGATCTTGGGTGAGAATAGAAGAAATGGGGGAGAATAGAATGGGTGTTGAGATGAATTACTTGGGTCCCTGGAAACGGTGCCAAAATTTGATTCACGCTCAAATTTACCCAAAAGAAGAAGGTAGGACGGTCCTTGTAGTCTAGCTTCGGTTGTCGAATCCTCAGAGACCTAGGAAGTACCTATAAAAATGTACATTCTATGGATTTTTTTTGGATATGAAGTGGAAAAATTGGGTTTATTTAAGATGGTTTTAAAGTATCACTAACAAATTTAATTTAATTCAAATTAAGGTAATGAGTTGATCCTAGGTTATCACTCGGGGTGGATTGGATGAATTCCTTTTTTAATGATTTCAATTTCTTATATTTGAGATGGGTTCATTTAAGAAGATCAAACAAAATCATCAATTACTAGTTTAATGCCTAAAAACCCTAATAATAATCACCTATAAACTTAAAGGATCAAAGTTTTGATCACTCCAAGGTAAAGGTTTGTATTAGCACTTGAAATGTGTGACCATAAATTCAATAAGGATGAAGAGGTTTTAAAATCAGCAAATAAAAATCTCATTTAAAAGAAGTGATTATCAATTAAAGGAGTAAGAAATAACATCTAATCCAGACACTTGATACTCCCTTGGATCAACCCATAAAATAGTTATCCCTCCACTGATGACATTTCTTCAACGGAAGCGGGAAGTAGACTTAGGAGGGTGGAATTGAAGAAGTAAAAACAACAACAAAAATCGATCACTCCACCGTTGTGTGATAAATATCACAAATTATAGTGTGAATAAATTCACACATTGAACCAACGGTATCACAGTGATATTTATAATAACATAATAAGAGTAAAGGAAGAACTTCTATTAAGAAACTAAGATGAATTAAACAACTTACATGAGAAGGAAATGCGATTACAAACACAAAGCAGCAGCATAACACTACAATGAAACCAAGCACAAAAGATGATCAACTTCTCCACCACCACTAACTTAAATAATAATTGTTGAATACTTGGGTCTAGCCTCCAATAGTCCAAGTCTATTTAATTAACTGTGGTAGGCTATAGGTTGGTGGAAAGTTGAGGGAGAGTTGATTTTTCCACCCTTGACCCGAGGTGGAAGTGATATTTCCTCCACCGAACATAGAAATATTCTAGATGGTTGAATTGGAGTTTTCAATAGCAGAATAAAATGAATCTAAAGATGTTACCTAGACTTATGTAATGTTTCATCCCAAATGGATATGTGGTTTATGAGATATGTGTAAAATGGTGGGCTATTTTTTTGGGCCTCAAATTCTGGCCCAGAATTTTATCTCCAAATTGGGCCACCTTAATAACCACCATGGAGGCCAAATTAGCATTTATTCATGTATAATTATTTGTTACTATATATGTCTTATAGAATCCCACGAAATTTGGACTTAATTGGGCCTGTATGTTGGGCCCCACATTCTCATCAGTGGGCTGGTATCCAATCTGCCTTCTCTAGAATTGTTTGCATGAAATCCCATTTTGGTGGTCTTCCAATGTGAATCTTCCAACCCTCCACAAGTATGAACTATTCCCAATATAATTATAAACCTTAAAATTAAATATTAAAATAAAATCAATATCATTGGGTATTTTAAATGATGTTAAAAAATGTACCACATAGTAGTGAATTTTAAGAAGGAATTATAATCATAATGTGAAATGATGTTCAAAGTGTAAAATGCACTAAAATGGTGTTTATGAAAAATAAAGCACATGAATATTATATATATTAACAATGAATATTATCCTCATTTAGTGGCTAATCATTGATCCCATCCTTGAATATATTCTTCTTTAAATCCCGTAAAAAACATTTCAAAATGTGGGATGTGCATAAAATGATCATTAAGAGATAAAAAAATAATGAAAAACTATTAGTCTTGAAAAAAACAAGTAAACCATGAATACTTTATCATAAATTAATACTTCTTACCTTTAATAAGTATTAAATACACTTCACTAAATATAATCTTATTGCTTACCATTTTTGTAATCAAAAGATACACTTAAAACCCATAGAAATAAAAATATAACATATAATGGTAACTTGGGACATAATCATAGTTAAATGGAATAACCATACGGTATACTTCCACACATATCACTAAATGGAATAACCATATGACTAACTTCCATACCTAATGCATTAGAGGTTATAACATAACCAACTATCCTTAGTTTATTATAGAACCGCACGACTTTGGTTTATCACGTAACCACCTATATTTTGTTCATCACATAACCACCCATAAAATGTATAATTTCCATTATAAAATCATAACACATAAAATATTGCAATTATCAAAATTTCACTCATAAAATTTCATTTTTAATCACAAGAAATCGTTTTAAGATATTGAAATAGTCAATCCACTTTCAAAACCCTTTTCAATACCAAATAAACCAAAAAGGTAATAAGGGATTTATTTTACTTTTAAAAACATTAATTCTTATAGAGGAATCTAAATATCAAATAACAATTACAATGGTGGAGAAGTCATTGTCTCCACATATGTAAAAAAAATTCCTTTTGTCGTTTTGTAAAGAAAGTAAAACACTTCATATAAAAAGATTCTTTTTGTAAAACTTTGAAAAAAATTAAAATATATACATAAATATCATGCATAATAATTTTATGTTCGTTTAAATAAATATTTAAATTAATATTATGAAGAAAATATTTTATAATTAAATCTTTAAACGTTCAAGGCATCCCATACAACTTTGAACAATTAAATATTAATCTCTATGAATTAATAAATTTTTAAAAATATTAAATAAAATTATTATAGATAAAATATGGATATATAATGTCATAGTGGCTATATATATACCTTATAAAAGAATAAAGGTTCATGTTATCAAGAAATGTTTCAATGAATGGAGATTGAGACGAAGTCCCTTACCTTAAGTCCTACTCGTCACATAAAATATTTATTTTCATAAATAATAAAATTAGGTCAATTATTTACTTGATTAATAAACTTTATAAATTTTATTATTCATTTTATATGACTATTATAATGTCATAAAAATTATTTAATTATTTATGTTTACATCGGGCATTTTGTCGACATTCGGTACTCGAATCGAAAATGAAGTTGGTAGGATATCAATAGTCCATGAGGCCATAAGTCCATCATCTCCAGAATAATATTCATGACATTATTATCATTTTATATACAGGAATTATAATTTTAAACAAACCATTAAGTATTTTTATGAAAAATGAACAATGTTATAATCATGGAGATGGTATACCGTACGTACGCATGTGTAACGTTTCCATTTTCCATTGATCATTATGGAAATAAGGTAATTATTATTTTATCTTTACATAAAGATAATAATATTATTAAAATAATAATAATAATTTAAATATACTTATATATATCATATAAGTGATGTGGTGAATAAAAACAATTCATATCGCTTCGTGGAGGTGATATTCACAGGTACGCATGGGCGACATTATCATTTTTATGTGCATGGAAATTAAAAGAATAATTGATATATTATTATCTTATAATGATTAATATGTCATGAATATAAATTATTAAAATTAATTACATCATTATGACCAGTATTTAAATATGATGATGAAAAATCAACTATATTGGTTCATGAGACGGTAGTCCGCCGTACACACAAATAAAAAGTTCATTTCCCATTTTGATGAAATTGGAGATGAATTAAGGTAATGATATTAACATAACAAAATATCAGTATATTTATGAAAATGGATTTATTATTTCACCATTTTTTTAGGATATTTGAAGGAAGTGTAAGAAGAAATAAAATAGAAATACTTAAATAAAAACAATACCTCCTCTTTGGTTGATCACCTTTGAAGAACACCTTAACACCTTTAAGAAAAGAGTTGTACCTAAAATTAGGATTAAATAATGTAGGGAGGGATTATGTAAAAGGTTTTGGGTAGATATTTTCTAAACTAAAAGGTTTTATAAGTGTGATTAATAGAGAAGATCGTGTACCTTTTTTATAGAAGAGGGGAGGGACACCCTTGGAAATTCATAAAATTTTAAATTAATATAAATTAATTTGTAAATAAAAATTGACCAAACTTGAGTTATATTGAATATAATATGAGGATATATCCAAATACTCTCAAAAAATAATTTTTAGACATGTTTTTAATTCATTTTAAACCTTATCATTTCGTTTTACCATTAATTACTCTCTTTTAATTTTAATTATGGTAACAACATTTTAAATATTAAAATCCTATAAATTTTACTTATATGGGGTAAACTTCATATATAATGTAACATTTATGAAATTTTAAACTTTATAATATACAATTTGTAAATTTTAAATATTTTTATGATTTTTAAATAATTTAATAAAATATTATTTTTATAATATATCAATAATGTCAATTTTGATAATCTTTATTTCTTTGAATTTTAATAAAATCCTAAAAGGGATATAACTTCAAAAAAACCATTTAATATACTTATAATATGTAATATTCACATATAAAATTCATGTATTTCCATAATTAATTATAATTATAATTATTTTAATATGTTTCATATCATTTATTTGATATTTATATTAATAAAATTATTATTGTATCACAGTTGTGTCGATAATTATGGTAATTATTTAATCTCTAAAAATTGTAAATAAATTACCATGATGTAGATAATTTAATTTAATTTCTAGAAACTATTTATTATTAATTTTTTCTCATGTTTATCCCTATATTAAAATTATTAAACTTATGAGAAATAAGAGGGTGGAATGTTGTCACTTTCTTTTTTTGTAATAATATTTATACCACTTTCATGGATAAAAGTCCCTTAAATGATTAAATTATGATCCTTAGGTGTTAAGGGTATACTTTTATTCATAAAATAGGATTATGGAAGGTTTTAGGGTAATTTTATTATTCTTATTATATTATTTATTACCCTAATTTACTTGATTTACCTTTAACCGTGGTAAATAAAAATGACCAAAGTTACTATTCCTAAAATCCAAAACATAAAAAAACTATTTAAATAATTTAAACTCAATGATTTAAAATATTTAATACATTTTTAAAAATTTAAAATACCTAACTTTCAGTAATTAATTTAAAATTAATCACTGTTCTCAAAATGGGAAAACCATTTTTTAAAGTAAAAACAATTAAAATATTGACATTCGTTTAAATATAATTTCAATGTGAAATTACATAAAATGACCAAATTTGGATTAAAATATTAAAATATATTATAATTATACTTTAAAAATAATTAAAATTACAATATTATAGTATAAAAAAACTAGACAAAAACAGATTTTTGAATTAAAATGGAAATTTTTTCATTATTCATTAAAATATGAATGTTATTAGAAAAATTCTAGAAAATTTTCCAAAATAAATTGTGATGTATCTATTCCAAATAAGAAATTAATTTTCTCAAATAAATCATATAAAATTGTCAATAACTACATTTAAAATGATTTCTCTATTAAAAGGTGAAAAAACTACATTTTTTTTGAAAAATAATTCTTTTATCCGAAAAATTTGAATTTGTTCTTATATAATGTATATAAAAAATATAATATGAATTTGAATATATTACATATATATTTCATTAATAAAATCCATTAAGATTGATTTTATTATTTTATCAACTCACTTATTTTCATTTAACTAGTTTTTAGAAAAACATTTCCTTTTATTTAAAAAGAGTTTTATTTTCATTTATAATTAATTGTTCTCAAAATAATTAATTATATAAATTTTTAAACCATTAATAAATTTCATTTTATCCATTTAAATAGCTAGGTTATAAGGTAACATTTAAATAATAATATTTAGTTTTTTTCTTAGGGTATATTACATATGATATCAAACATAGTGTCTCTTTTCTAAAAACTCAAGATATTACATTTTCCAACCATTTTGGAAATTGTTTTCTATAAATTTTAATTTGGGGTTGGTAACTAATGTATAAATATTCAAAATACCTTTATTGTGATACCACATCAAAAAAAGGATTAATAAAACTACCACTTTAAAAGAAATAAATGATAGTACAAAGGTCACCTGAGATAACACATATTAAGATTCCATGTCGAAAACATAGATATAGAAGAAAAAATAACCATCATATTCTGATGGAGAGTTATTAAAAAATGATTATAAGAAAGTTAAGAATCACAAAACTATAAATTTGTGATTGGTTAAAAGGTCATTGATTCCTTAGTAAGTAAATTAAACAGATAATTTTTTTTTGTTTTAGGATCTTTTTCATCTAGCAATGGAATTAATTTACTTACTTTAATAATAAAATAAGGAAACAAAATTTCTTGACAAGTATAGTTTCATACTTTAATCATATTCCACCAAAAGCTCATCTTTTTTTCCAAATAATGAGTATTCAGGTTGAATCAACTTCTATAGAATCACATAATCCAAAAAATATTAACTATATATTTCTCTTGTATTGAAACATTAACCAAAACAAATATGGTTAGGATAAGATAATTTTACAAAATAAAAAAATTATATTTGATAAAAACTGTATTAATATCTAAAATTCAATATTGATACCCAAAGTTCAACATAGAGAATTCAAAAAATAACCATCCTTAAAATTTCTCAAAATAATCCAAACTAAGTTTTAAACCCAAAACACAGAAGAATTTGGCCACATAATATTTATAGATAAATTTTAACATTTATCTCAAAATAACATTAACCACTCTTAATGGATTGTACCAAAAATTATTTAACCTATCACATATTCTCTAAGATAGTTAAACCATTTCCATAAATAACCTAATTCCCCATAATTCCATAATGAGAATCATAAATTATTCTAAAATATAAATAAACCTTAACTCCTCAAATAAAATTCCATATTATTATATTTACCTTGATCATAAAAAGTTCCCAAAATAGTGAATGTCTTCTAAATAAAATTTATCACTTAATTCCTAATTCGTTTTCCAATACCAAAGATATCCATTTGATAAAACATAAGTTCTAAAAATCTACTTATTCTTATTCCATAAACTCATTGAACTAGAAAGAAAAAGTCATACTAACCAGAGAGTTCATGTAAGATAGTGGTAGGTGATTCACCCTTTTCGCCCTTCGGTTGTGGGTTTGATTCCCGCGACCTTGCCAGACTCGATGGGTTTTCACCCATCCTATGAGTTGTCCTTTTTCAAAAACTATATAATTCTTATAATATTACAAAAATATTATTAAGACCTCAAAAATAACCATAAAATGTTTTAACCTCAAAGTTTATTTCATACCTCACATTTTCATTCCAAAAACTAATAACCCATAATTTCATCAAAGGTGAATGTCTTCAAAATTACCATTAGTCACCTTAATATTTCAAAACATAGAGCCTCAAAAGGGGTTTCTAAGACATTGAACTTATGATAAACCTTAAAATTATAAACCCATGATGATATCCCTAACTCTTAATAAAAAATCATAATCTCCCAAGTTTTCTAAACCATCCTATGATACCAACTATAAGGCCGTGACCTTAAACATTACATAATTTTGAGTTAAGTTAATAATTTTACTTTATTTAACATTGATGATATTTTAAAGTTTATATATTTAGATAATTAATCCCTAAATCAGACATAAAAACTTAAAAATGAAAAATTAGACACTTCTACTCACTATACATTTTTTCATAAAAGAAAAACTTTTAAAAAGTAACATTGTTTCATTTCATGTTTAAATTTCATAAAATTTCCTTGATCCCATCCTTGACTCTATTATTATTTAAGTCATATGAAAAACATTTCAAAACATGGGATGAGCATAAAAATCTTAGTAATGGATACATAAAGTAGGAAAAATAGTTAGTCTTGCTAAAACATGTAAAATATTAATACTTTATCATAATTTAATACTTTTCACCTTTAAGAAGTAGTAAATACACTTCAATAAATAAAATCTCATTGATGAAGCTTTTTGTAATCAAAATATTACCTTAAAACCCATAGAAAAAAATAACATATAATGGTAAACTTGGACATAATCATACTTAAAAGAAATAACCATACAGTCGACTTCCACACATATCATTAAATGGAATAGCCATATGACCAACTTCTATACCCAATGCATTAGAAGTTATAACGTTACCACCCATCCTTGGTTTATCACAAAACCACCCATATTTGGGTTTTTATGTAACCACCTCTCTTTGGTTTATCATGCAACCACCCAAAATATTTCCATGTACCATTATATAATCATAACAAATAAAATATTACAATTATCAACATTTCACTCATAAAATTTCATTTGAAATATCAAGAAATCATTTCAAGATATTGAAATATTAAATCCACTTTCAAAACCACTTTCAATACCAAAAAACCCAAAAAGGTAATAAGGGATTTTTTCCTTTTAAAAACATTAATTCTTATAGAGGAATACAAATATCAAATTACGGTTACGGCGACAGTGAATTCATTGTTTCCACATACATTAAAAACATTCCTTTTTTAATTTTGTAAAAAATGTAAAATAATTCTTATAAAAAGATTACTTTGGAAAAAATTTGAATGAAATTAAAATATAGATACAAAATATCATGTATAATCCTTTTATTTCCATATAAATAAATATGTAAATTAATATTATGAAGAAAATATTTGATAATTAAATATTTAAACGTTCAAGGTGTCCCATTTCACTTTGAACAATTAAATATTAATATTGATGAATTAATAAATTTACCAAAATATTAAATAAAATTATTATAGATAAAACATGGATAAGAAATTTCATAGTGGATGTAAATACACCGTAAAAAGAAAAAGGTGTATATTATCCAAAAATGTCTCAATAAAAGGAGATTGAGATAAATTCCCATACCTTAAGTTTGACTCGTCACGTAAAATATTTATCTTCCTAAAAAATTAGCTTAGGTTAATTATTTAATTTCTTAAGAACCTTTATAAATTTTATTATTCCTTTTATATTTCTATTATAATTTCATAACAATTACTCAACTATTTATGGTCACATTGGGTGTTTCGTTAATATTCGGTACTCGAGTCGAAAATAAAATTGGTAGGATGTCAATAGTCGATGAGGTCATAAGTTTATAATATCAAGAACAATATTAATAAAATTATTATAAATTTTTATACATAAATTATAATTTTAAATCAAACCATTAAGTATTGTTATGAAAAATGAACAACATTATAATCATAGTGACGGTAGACTGTACGTACGCATGAGCAACATTTCCATTTTTCAATGATCATTATGAAAATATGGTAATTACTATTTTATATTTAAATAATTATAATAAAATTATTAAAATACTAATAATACATTAAATATATTTATATATATATCATATAACTGATGCGGTGAATAAAAATGATTCGCATCACTTCGTGGAGGTGATAGTTAACACGTACGCACGAATAACATTATCATTTTTATGTGCATGGAAAGTAAGAATGTAATTGATATATTATTATCTTATAATGATTAATATTTCATTACTATCACATATGAACATTAATTATATCATTATACCCAGTCTTTAAAGATGGTGATGAAAAACGAACCATATCAGTTCGCGAGGCGGTTGTTCGTCGTACACACAAACAAAAACTTCATTTCCCATTTGATGAAATTGGAGATGGATTTAGGTGATGAAATTAAAATAATAAAATATTATTATATTTAGGATACTTGGTTTATTATTTAATTATGGTTGGAAAATATTTTAAGGAAGTGGAAGAATAAATAAAATATAAACACTTAAATAAAAACAATACCTCATCTTTGGTTGATCTCATTTGAAGAACACCTTAACACCTCTAAGGAAGGTTTCATTCCTAAAATAAGGCTTCAAGAATGTGTGGAAGGATTATATAAAGGGTTTTGGGAAGATATTTTATGAACTAAAAGGTTTTTAAAGTGTGATTAATAGAGAAGAGTGAGTATCTTTTTATAAGAGAGGGGAGGGGCACCCTGGAATAATTTTAAAATATTAAATTAATATAAATAAATTTCTAAATAGAAATGAACCCAACTTGAGTTATATTGAAGCTAATATGAGTATATTTATAAATCCTATTAAAAAATAACTTTTATACATATTCTGTTTTTCATTTTAAACCTTACCATTTAATTTTATTCTTAATTATTCTCTTTTAATTTTAATTATGGTAACAACATTTTAAATATTAAAAGCCTATATATTTTACTTATATGGGCATAATTTCCCATAAATGGACACTTTATGAACTTTTTGTCTTTATAATAGACAATTTATAATTTTAATTTTTTTATGATCTTTAAATAATTTAATAAAATATTATTTTTATAAAATATTAATAGTGTCAATTTAGATGCTATTCATTTCATTGAATTTAAATAAAATCAAAACAGAGAGATAAATTTAAAAAAAAACCATTTAATAGACCTATAATATGTCATAGTAATATTTAAATCTCATGGACATCCATAATTAATTATAATTATATTTTTTTTTAATATTTTTCATATCTTTTATTTGATATTTCTATTTATAAAATAATTACCGTATCATTGTTTCTTCAGTATGTATGGTAATTATTGAATCTATAAAAATTATAAATAAATTACCATGATTTATATATTTTAATTATATTTTTGGAGACTATTTGTTATCTAATTTTTATAATATTTATCACTATATTAAAATTATTATATTTATAAGAAATAAGATGGTGGCATGTGAAATAGGTTTTTTAAAAGTAAAAACCATCAAAAGATTGACATGCGTTTATATCTAATATCAATGTAAAATTAATTACAATGAAAAAATTATGTTAAATGGTAAAAATATAATCTAATTGTACTTTACAACTAACTAAAATGATAATCTAACAGTATAAATAAATTATATGAAAATTCAATTTTGAATTAAAATGCAGTATTTTCACTATTTGTTAAAATATAAAAGTTATCAAAAAAATGCCAAAAATTTATCCAAACTAAAATTTTATTTCTAGATTCCAAATAAAAAGTTTATTTTGTCAAATAAAACGTATATAAGTGTAAAAAATATTTTTAAAATGGATTTTCCATCAAAAGTCGGCAAAAATGCATTTTTTTTAAAAAATACTTCTTTTATCTAAAAAAATTGAATTTGTTATTATATAATGCTTATAAAACATATTAGATTAATATAAAACATTAAATTAAGTATATTAAATATATATTTCATTAATAAAATCCATAAATAGTGATTTTATTGTTTTATAAAATCACTTATTTTCATTTAAATAGTTTATGGAAAAACATTTCTTCTTATTTAAAACGGGTTTTATTTTCATTAATAATTAATTGTTCACAAAATAAATATTTATATACATGTTTAAATAAATTAATACTATTCATTTTATCCATTTTAAAAGCTAGGTTATAAGGTAACATTTAAATAATAATATTTAGTGGTGCACTTAATGGGTATTATGTACACTATCGAATGTAGTGTCTCTTTTCAAAAAACATAAGAAGTTACACTTTTTAAGAATATATATAATATGCTATTACAAATGAAAAAAACACCTCTAATGCACATTATATAAAAACCTAAACATATTGAAACAAAATTTTCAGAACACACAACCATCAAATAGACTTTCAATGCATGAAACACCCATGAATCCGAGTCATGATTTTGGTTAAGTGAACATAAACTTTAAGACTCCCTTTTAGTGTTCTAGGCCATCCAACTCAAACTATAAACAAAAAATAATGGTTTATTTCTAAAACTCATAATTTCTTCATGATTTCTCATCTTATAAACCATCCATGAGTCCACTCCATTCATCATAGTTCATCTCAATGAAGGCTCTAATGAAACCTCAGACTTATGCATTTCGGACCAATAATAACAATTGTTATGAAACTAAATCAAAGAAGTTAATTTGAGAATAATGTATCATGTTAAAAAACTATAACATGGATAGGTCCTGATTCTATTCATACTCTTTCTAAATCTTCCCCACTAGTTTCTAATTTCATATACCACACTCTATCTTGATTTTTAGAAAATATTCTAGAAAATCAAGATTTAAATTATCATTTTCACTTAATTGTACTCATAAAAACCATTACATAGATTATAATGATAAAAACAATATTTTTAATTCATTTAATGTGAATTTCAATGACAAATTCCTTACCATTTTTTTTATTTTTAACTGATTTGCATCATTATCAGTTTTCAAAT
The DNA here is from genome assembly GCA_963277665.1 of Viscum album. Classification (NCBI taxonomy): domain Eukaryota; kingdom Viridiplantae; phylum Streptophyta; class Magnoliopsida; order Santalales; family Viscaceae; genus Viscum; species Viscum album. The sequence continues at coordinate 1,302,589,179 of OY728141.1, read as the reverse complement.
GTATTTTGGGAATTTCAATGAAAATGGATAAATTCATAATTTTTAAGTGTTTTGAATTATCTCTTGAATAAATTTATCAATACATACCTTTTTTATTTTAATTTGGTTTTGAAAAATTTGGTTTTTTGTACTTGAAATGAGAAAAATGACTAATTTTTGAATATAAAGCTTGATTGTAAGACACTATGCATCGTAATCCTTTCTCTATATGATTATAAAGCTTGAACATAATTCTTTTGAGCCCATAATAAATATTTATACTCCATCGTAAGGCTTTCCACCCTTTCCAAAAATTTTAAACCCAACATCGTAATGATTTTTCCTCCCTGAATGTAAAGCTTTGAACTCCACCATAAGGATTTAAAAGAATTAAACTAAGGAAATTTATATGATAAATATTCCAAAGCTTTATGCTTTAAAATTTGTGAAATTTCAAGAAATATGGGTGCCACAAAAATTCCTCTTAGCTATAAAAAATATCGACCCACATGGGAACAATTAAAGTGGAGATAAAGAGTCACTTCATGAGGGAGAATTAGTAGAAGAATAAAAGAGAACAAACGATTGATGTGAATATGAATATTTAATATTTTTAACCCATGTGAACATGAGTAAAGATCCATTGCTACTGATACCATCTGGATAATTCATGGAATGAGATTCTACATGCATGAGAAGCTTCTTGAGATATGATTTAAGGATGGAATAAAATTCAAATAAATTCCCCTCTATTTTCATGGAAGAGTCGATCCTTAAAAAATATTATCATGTAAGGGATACAGGTAGTATAAGAGGTTCATATTATTTTTAGGGCTGATCATGATCTATTGTGATTGTGAGAAAGAAGTAGAAATATGAGAGCTAGTTTATCTATGATCTTCTAAACTCCCAGGTGGATATAGAAGTGTGACCAAAGGAAAAACCTTTCTAAGTATATATTTTTTTGTTTTATATTATTTATATCTTTTATAAAACTATATTTTTTAATAAAGGATTTATTCTTCATTATTGATTTTTTTATTCTAAATTGTTAAAGATTATTTTCCAATTTATAAAATAAAAGGTTCTATTCTCATTATTTAATCTAATTTGGAAAGGTCTTACTAATGAGCATAGTGATTTTAATCTAGTTTAATTTTTTAGATCCCATTAAGATTATGAATCACTTTTATAAAGGGAATAAAACCTATAAAAATATATTATTATAGTTTTTATGAAAATTTAGGTGTTTACCTATATTTTTTTGTTAAAAATTTTAAAAAAAATTAGATAATCATTTAGACCAGGATAAAGGGAGAGTCTAAAGGATCCATACTTTCTATGAATACTACATTAAAATATTTTTCTTACCCTTGTTTTGTAATATATTTTCAATCCAAACATTTTTATCCTTGAATTATAAATTCTATTATATTTTAGTTTAAATCATACCAATTTTACTCAAAATTTATTTTCAGAAATAAAAAACCATTGTGATAGTTTGAAACTTAAGTCTAACACCCACTCAGAGAGATAAAACAAGGGGCTATTTTACCATATTCTTCAGGGGATACTGTTTTTGTAAGATTACCACAAAATATCTCTTCTATCAACTAGAACAATTTGTGGGTAGGTTGTTTAAGTTTATTTTTTTTGTATATCTAGAAATTATAAAGCTAATTTGTTTCCTTTATATCCTGAAATTGATAGAACTTACCACTATAGGGATAGAACTATTAGAGATTATATTGTGCCTAGTTGTGAGTATACTACTAACATGCTTAGAATTTTTTTTAACCTACAATATCAATGAATTATAATATAAATTTAAAATAATTGGATTAATCTTATGAAGAAAATAAAAAAACTACTATAAAATACCCTTATGATCTTACTGGTTTTAAAATAAAATCTGGTTTTGTACAAAAACTTCTAAAATTCAATATACTTTAAAGTTAATATCCATATAATCATCTTAAATAGTTTATTTATTTGTGTTCCAACATGAAACCCCAAGTAATATTTGAAAATCAAATGAAACCATGTGATTTTCCTTTTTCTTTAGAATGAGTTTCCAAATAATGGTTCTTTTATTTACATTCAAATTTGACCTAATACTGGAATGAATTAAAAACATTTCTTGATATTTTTTCCCTGATTTTCGAAATAAATCCATTAGGAAATAAATTTGTGGAATTAGAGAAACCTAAGAAGAAAATTTGAAGTAATATTGGGAATGTTTCAAGAGTATTTATTTTAGTTTCCCCCATCACTAAATGAGTTACCAACTTTTGATCCAATATTTTTATAAATGATTGTGTCTTAACAATATAAGTATGTTTTATGTTGCTAATATAGGATACTTAGCATATAAAACATCTTATTTTGTTCTAACTTAAATAGAAAACATGACCCAAAATGCTTAATAGTTTTTAACTAGAGGCCTGCCACATGTTTAATCTACCCAAGAAGTCCCCACTCCACATTGTTAAAAATACATGATCATAAGACAACTATGTGATCTTATTACTATGTTGAATTCAATGATGATTTCTAGTACTCCACAACCTCAAACGAAACCTGAAAAAACCTTTCAAGTAAAATTCCACTATGTATTTTTTTCTTAAAGTAAATAATTTAGTAAGAAATGTGCTCAAATACAAGTGCTTTCTAAATTTTTAATGTTGTATTTACTAGAATTCCATTTCATTATAACCAAATGAGATATTTCCAATCCAACCAAAATTATAACAAATTATAAATAATCCAACTTAATATTTATTTTGAAATCTTTAATAACCAAATATATTTTTCCAAGGATAGTGAAGTAATTATCAATCTAGATACTTCAATGAACAAGATAATTCTCAACCTAACAGTAATTTCTAACCTACTCAACCTATATTATAACCGAATAATAACCTTAAATAATCCATAATACAATAATAGATCTTGACTAATACTTTTATGATATAGGCCAGTCAATTAACTACTAATATAGATAACATTAATAATCAAATGAGTGGAGGTTTACCTTAAAACTATAGTTAATTCCCAAGATAAAGGAAAGGAATATGCAAGTTCCATTAAACTTAGGAGTGGAACCAAGCGAAATAGACCCCAAAATGAGTATCCTAAATTTTATTCTAAACCTAAACTTGTTCAAGAGGATTAAAAAACACTTTTACTTGTTTTGTAACATGTTTTAGAGAAATAATATTTTGAAAACCTTATTGAAATATCTAAAGTTTCTCAAAATCCAAAAACTATTTTAAAAGTGAAATGAATATCCTAATAAGAGTCATTTATTGAAAATATCAAGATTATAAAAGGATGTTTATCCATTATTTTCAAGCCAACCAAGATAGATTCAAACCACTATGGACCTATCCTAATATTATTCTACCCAAATACCAATAACCAAAAAATAACTGGATAATGAAGTCCCTGAAACTTTAAAAAAAGTCTTTATCAATATCCATTTGTTATATAATGTGAAAAAAATTCCTATGTATGATTTTTTGAAAGAAATGTGTTCCCAAAAAATAAAATTCAAGGTAGGACATAAATTAAATTTAGGAAGAAATGTTTCCTTAGTGATTCAATATGATTTTCTTGTCAAATGTAAAGATTTAATAACTTTTTCCATTTCTTTCATAATAGAAGATTTTGAATTCAAGGATTTCATGCTTAAATTAGGAGTTTCTAAATGATAACCTTGGTTTATTCATATTTACAGGTTGAAGAACTCAATAACATTGGGATATTCATTCAACTTGCTAACCAAAGTACTCAAAATCCTACTTGATTTATTAAAGGTATTGTGATTTAGTAAGAATTATGTTTTTCTCTATTTATTTTTACATCTTGGATATGGAAGATGATTGATTTAGAACCCATGCAACTATAATTCTTGGAATAACCTATTAACCTTATTAAAACTATAAATCTTTAAATAATGCCTACAGAGAAACCTTGTCATTAGAATTTGGAAGAGATGTAATATATATAAATAGTTTCAATTCAATGAAACATCCAATTAATTTTTATTCAACCAATCAAGTGCACATGATTGATTGGTTTTCTAGTTATATGTTTTATAAATTTTTATGGAATGAACCAACCACTGATTCTAAAAAAAATATGTTTTTTTCTGCTAAAAAAGATATATTGATATAGAAAATGATTCATTTGATCTTCCAAGAATTATTGAAAAAATAAAAAATAAAGATTCTAATTTTTTAGAAGAATATGAAAATTTTTACTCTTAAAATAATGATGAATTTTTTGAACTTATAGAAAGTTTTTCATGTGAATTTGGTCAAGTTTTTAACTCTGATTCGGTTTTTATTATAACTACAAAACCTCTTTGCTTACTTTTTAATAAATTAATAATTTTGTAAGTCAAAACATGATTTTGAATTCTCAAATCAATACCCTTGCTGCTTGAATTTCAGATCATCTAAATCACTCTAAATATGAAATTGTTTATATGACACTACTATTAAAATTGACTTCTAGAAAGACCTCTACCACTAAATTAAATCTAAAATATAATATTTTTAGTGAATAAGTATTAGATAAAATTTATGTGGTTGAATCACATAACCCTTTATTGACTAAAAAAAATTATCCCCTTGAATTAGAGAGGAATCCACTGTCTAAAAACAGAGAATATGCCTTTCTAAGAGAGAATTAGAAATTTTTAGTTATTATTTCTAATGAGTTTTTAAATTACTAAGAGAACAACCTGGTAGGAGTCCCTAAGTTACATAATAAATCTTGGGGATATACCCTCTATGATCTCATTAGAATCATTCCTTTAACTTTCATACATAGAATTATATTAGAGGAAAATTATAAACCCATGAGATAATTACAAAGAAGATTGTACCCAACCTTGTTATAAGTTGTTAAGAGATAATTCACTATTTTATTATCTGATGGAATAATTTTTTCCATATCTAATATCCAATGGGTGAGTCTCATTCAATTTTTACCTAAAAAAATTTGATTTACAATATCCAAGAATTGGTTTAGTGAAATTTTACTTGTTAGACTTCCAAAAAAGTCAATGATGTGCATTGAAAATAGAAAACTCAATTTAGTAACTAAAAAATGCCATTTTCCACTTCCTTTTATTATTTGAGTTATTAAGTGACTAGATGGATATACTCATTAATTTTTTTAGTTTGATTTTATGGGTACTTCCAAATTTATATATAACCAAAAAATTAAGACAAAACTAATTTCATATAACCTTTTGGTACATTTTATTATAGGATAATACACTTCGGTTTATGTAATGCAATGGGAACATTTCATAGATGCATGGAAAGTATTTTCTCATAATTTTTAGAAAATTTCATGGGAGTATTTATGGAATAATTAACTATCTATATATCATATTTTTAAAGTTTCATAAAGAGTTTGGATAATTTTATTGTAACTTTAATTCACAGAAATCCTTTTTCAAATTACTAAAATTCCCATTTCATAGTGAATAAAGGAATTCTACTTGGACATGTTGTGTCTCAAGTATGAATAAAAGTTCAAAGTCTAAAATTGAGGTAATTTATTCACATACATACTCCAAAACTATGAGAGATATCATATTATTCCTTTTTTATGATGGATTCTATAAAACATTTATAAAATAATTTAGTAATTTTTTTTATTATAACAGGTTATGGTTGAAACCCCTTTTTATTATGAAATAATACCTATTTTTTAAATGGTTTAGGAGGTAAACCTTACATGAACCAAAGGACATAGTGGATCATAGTCCCATTACAACATGACCTGAAGACCCAATATCCCAAAGGCCTATACATGGCCCAAATGCTTTGATTGAGTAGTCTGCATCATGCCATGTCTCCAGTCTTATGTCATGTATCCCCCTATTAGTAATCATCACAACATGATTCCAGTATGAAAGTTGTGTTTACCCCCTTATATGAATTATTTAATCACATTTTATTAATGAATTATGGTAGGTCACCTAGTGTGATAGGAGAGCTAGATGATAGGTGTCAACATACCCATCACTCTTTCAAGCCACCCACTAGATGATGCACGTGTGACCCTCTATTACATCACCTGCCTATTGCTATGTATATTTAGAACGATCCCAATTATAGATAGTCACATAGAAGTGAACTCACCCATCACACATTAGTGGTATATGGGTATTTAATGATATATGATAATAGTTATTATTCCTATCCCTTTTATAGAGGATGCCCACACATCAGTGTCTAACCACACTACCTTCCTATTATGACGACCTATTCTCCTAGTCCCTATCAGACCACCTTCTACCAATTGGTGATAATATAGAGTCTATATCATCTATGTTACTTCCAATAATTCTGGATTGAAGGCCCTCTATCCTAAAGGTCAATGATACCCCTAATTTCTTGTGGCCCATAGCCCTAAATCTGTGGACCAAAATCCCAAATTAGATGAATAGATTTTTTAATAAAATAACAGCAAAATACCTACTATAGTAACTCTAAAATACCTCTTTACCCAATTTTAAACCTAGTCCTCTTCAATGAATGATCGTAGGATCTCACCACTCGGATACACCCCAAATTCATAGTAAAATAGCTCTATCATTGTATATATTGATTAAAAATAATCATTGTTCATATTTAAGGATAATTGTAAATGATCCGTTGAAGAGGTGAAATTATAAATAATAAGAACACCCTTTATCCTACCACCCAAACAGATCCTACCTCTTAAAATTATAACTGATGATTTTGATTTTTCCCTTTGGTTTGTTTTAAGTTAAAAAAGAAAGGAAATATCATTTTTTTTAAGAATTTAGAATCTTAGATTAATCCCGAGATAATTATACCACCATTATAAAGGATTTACTAGATATTGTCTTTTCTTTAGATGAATTTATATTTCACTTTTTGAGCTCCAAAGTGATTTTCTTCACACACCTGTCAATAATTATTTTTTAATGAAAAAGAATGATTCCAAACCTAGAATTTGGAGACAGATCTTATTATTACAATAATTTGATACTGAAATATAAGAAAATAAAGGAAATAAAAATATTATGGTTGACCATCTAAGAGGAATACGTACTATTTTTGATAAAAATATTTAGATCTATTCATCAATAAAATAAACCCTTCCAAGGAGAAATTATATGTTGTTAGGAATGACCGGCCTTGGTTTATTGAGTTAGTAAATAATAAAGTTGCTGGTGAAATACACCATTATTTTTCAAAACAACAAATTTCTAATCCTTTTAGTGATTCAAAGAATTATATTTCGGATGATCCTGACCTTTGGTATATTAGAAGTAACTAAATGATATAATGATACATTCTCTATTCCAAACTCCAGATAATCTTATATTTTTATCAAACTTTATGTTATGGAGGCCACTTTGGATCTCAAATAATTACAAAAAAATTATTTTTTTTGGAATATATTTTCCCTCTTTTTTTAAAAAATTCCTTTGAATCCTAAAAAACATGTAAGAGTTAATAGTTTTAAGGAAATATTTCCAAAGGAAATGAAATATCACAACAGAAAATCTTTTTTTTGTAATGAATTTGATGTATAAGGAATGGATTTCATGGGATGATTTTCCATTTTTTGATACCTTTATATAATAATTGTTGGGGATTATAGGGGTGTCCATGGGTCGGGTCAGGATGGGTCAGTTTTGGGGGTTTTTTAGACCCATCCAAATCAAAATTGGTCTGGTCGGGCCAGAGTTGCTTTTTAATTCAAACCCAACCTAACCCAACTTATCTCAAATTAGGCTGGGTTGGATTGGGTCAATATAGTTATGGGTAAAATGTTTAACTACTCCCTAATAAATATTAGGTGCGATGTGGCGATGATGTCTCCTTTCTCCCACTGCATCTTCCTCAACATGCTAGGAACACCCCCAACCTAGAAATAAATCAAACCTAAAAGTAGAATTCAGTGGAATGATCATTGTAGTGGGTTGTATATATCACTTATAGGTAGTTTTTGATAAGGATGATGGTGAAGGATGACAAGGTAATGGGGGTGGGGTAGTCTATGGTGGATCTAGGGTTATGGTGGTGGTAGAGATGGAGGCAGAGGATGAAGGGGGTAAACATAGAAATGGTGGAGGGAGTGAAGGAGGGAGATGGTCGTGATGATGATATATTTGAGGTCAGTGGAGTGGTGGTCGAGTGGTAAGAGATTATAAATAATAGGGCCCGGTGACATGGAATCAATATCCGAGGTGGGCGTCGGGCGACACGTGACAACAACAACACGAGTGGGAGAGAGAGGAAAAAACAAAGTCTAATGATCCCAATAAGTGGATAGGAATACTATATGGGAGGGAAGATCAAAGAAGGCATAGGGGTAGTTCATCATGTTGGTTGGGTTAGATTGGATCATTTATTCTACAACCTGTGACTTGACCCAACCCAACAAGGAGTAAACCCAAATAAACCCATCCCATGCATATGGATTTTTAAACCCGACCCAACCTAGACTGGTCGGGTCGATTCATTCAGGTTGAGTCAGGTTTGGAGACCCATAGTGAATTATGTTTCAAAATAGATATAATCCATCCTCATAAGAATTGATGATGGAATATTGGTTTCCAAATTTTTAAAAATAATTCTTTTTTGTAGATTCAGTCTACCCAAGTTTTTAATCATTAAATAGGGAACCACTAATATAATAGGACCTTAGAAGCCGTGATTAATAAATATAGAGTCACTCGTAGGGTATCAACATTCTATCATCCATAAAATAATGGAATGGATAAATTATACAAAAGATAAATAAAATATATTCTAGAAAATACTGTGCACTTAAATAGAAGTGATTAGAATTTAAGGATAGAAGATACAATTTGGTCCTATAGAACTACTTTTAAAACAACAATAGGAATATCTTGTTTTATGTATGTCTATAGAAATTTTTTTCACCCACTTACTTATTTAGAACAAAAATATTTTTGAGCTATGGAAACATTTATTATGAATCTATTTTTCACAGGAAATGAAAGAAATATTTTCTTGTAGGATATTGAATAAATTGAAAATAACAATTATGAAAGTGTTAGGCTATAAAAGGAGAAAGAAAATGTTTTTCGTGATAAAATTAAACTAATAAAGTACTTTATATAAGGAGATAAATTTATGCTATAATAATCTATAATGAATCTATTTTCAAGTAAATTTTATTCCATATGGTCAGGTACTTACATTGTTACTCATGTTTTTCCTTTTGGTGCCATTTAGATTAAAAAACTAGAAAAAGAAAAAACATTAAGTTTTAATGAAATTTTGTTTAAGCTATTTGAATAGTATTTTTAAGATCCCTTATGAGTGGATATCAAAATTTAAACCATTGGCTACCATTGAGAATTAGTTTGTGAATTTCCATCCAAATTGTTGGCTAATTTGTCCATAATTTATGAATTTTGTTCTTTCATTCATCAATTATTTCACAATGATGAAATTACACAAAATATATGTGTGTTTATTTTCTAAATCATTTAATTATCTGTGATAATTTTGAGATACTGATGTTAATTTATTGCTAGGATAATGGGGAAAGACCATACTTTAACGAAAACTAATCAATGCATTTTTTCTTATAAAAGAGCCAAAACCTCATTGTTCTTCCTTAGAAGTTTTCACATATAAAATATACCAACAAAAATCATCATAACAACCTTGAATAATCCCTTAATATATAATATAAGTACTTGAATCAATTAGGGTGGTGATCTTGTAGTTTATCAAACATATGGAAACTCTTGTATTTGTTTGGATGATTTTTTTTTGTTGAGAATCCATAATTGTGTAAAGAGGGAAAATTTCATATGATGTAAGTGTTTTGTGTGTATTAAGGGATAAATGAAGTAATAATTAATTTATTGATCTAAATGGATAATTTTTAGTTAAGGTTATTTAAGAGGCATGCTATCATTTTTTTCATGGTTTTTAATTGATGAATCTCATGGTTTGGTATTTTAAAATTATTTTGGAATGATATTTGTTGCGTAATTATATGGGAGTCCAAGTATTATGTATGTGGGATCTGGTAGAATAATTATTTTCAATCCCTTTTATGTGTATTTTAATAAATAAATCACCACCAATTTTTTATTTTGAGATGATTTGCATCATTTTTTTGTTTTTAGGGAATTTTAAAAAAATTAATTAAAATGGATAATTTCATAAATTTTAAGTGTATTGAATTATTTATTGAAAAAATTTATCAAGACATAACTTGGTTATTTTCTAAGTTATTTCTTAAAAATTGGTTTTTTGAACTTGAAATGAGAAAATTTTGATATTTACTGAACAAAAAGCTTGATCATAAGAAATTGTTCATTTTAAATCCTTGTCTATTTGATCATAAAGATTTAATATAAGTCTTTTGAGCCTATAATAAAGATTTGTTTTCTATATTAAGACTTTATAACTTTTCCAAAGATAAAAAACAGAACATTTTAAATCTTTATCTACCTTGAATATAAGGATTTGAACTCCACCATAATGCTTCAAAATCCTTACAATGATTTATTCTATAAAATGAAAAAAATATTATTATAAAAAAGAGATAACTAGTTGTATAGGTTCATGTTGTGTTTGGGGAAGATTGTGATCTACTTTGTCTATAATGAAGAAGGAGGAATATGGGGTAATTTATCCATGCTTGGATAAACTCCTAGGAGTCTATATTAGTGTGACCTTATGAGTCTATATTTATGTCTTTTTTATTTCTTTTATGTAAATATATTTTTGAATTATGGAGTTTTCTTATTTATTTAATTTTTTTTCAAAATTATTCAATATTTTTTCCCAATTTTTAAAATTAAAGCGATGATACTCATTATTTAAACTTATTTGGAAATGTCATTCTAATGAGCATAGTGAGTTTGGTCAGGCTGAATTTTATGGAGGTATTTAGGATTTTGAATCACTTTTATAAAGATTACAACACCTATATTGAGGTCTTGGTAGAGTTTTTAGGCAGATTTAGGTTGTTACTTAGAGTTATTTTTGTATACATTGAGAAATAAAAATAAGAAAATCATTTATACAGGAAATAAGAGAGAGTCCAAATGATCCCTTCTTGACACAAATATTACTTTAAAATATTCTTATTATACTTATTTTTCAATCTATTTTCAATCCAAACATTTTTATATTTGAATTATTAATTTTATTCTATTTTATTTTAAATAATCTCTAATCTATATAAAAGTTCTATGTAAAAATAGAAAAACCAAAGTGACAATTTAAAAATTAAGTCTAATAACTTCCCTAAGAGACAACATAATGGGCTGATTTATTACATTCTTTAGGGGATAAAAATTATTGATAAGAGACCCAAAAACAATCTATTACATCATCTAGAACCATTAACAATGAGGTTTATTAGGTTATTTTATTGTATATCCAGAAATTTGAACCCCAATTTTTTGGATTTATATCTTAAAATTGATAGAACCTAAAAATTTATGGCTATAACTATCCGATATTTTTCTATTACTAGTTGAGGTTTTACCACTTACATACCTAAAGTAAACATTTTTTACTTGAAAATACCAAGGTATAACAATAAAAATTTAAATTAACTGGATTCATCTTATGAATATAGTAAAAAAACCCTATCAAATACCTAGATGACCCTGTTGAATTTGAAATCAAATCTAGTTTTATTCACATTCAAGTTTGATATGATATTTGAATGAATTGAAAACAAATTATTTATTTTTCCCCTATTTTTAGAACTTCATTCATTAGAAAATAAATTTATAGAATTAGAAAAATCGAAGGAGAAATATTTTATAAATACTGAGAAACATTCAAGTATTTTTTATGGTTTCCCCCATCACTAAATAAGAAAATAGATTTTCATCTGATATTTTTAGTAATGATTGTTTCATACTAATTGGAGTATGATTGATGTTTCTTCCAGAGGATTTTTAGTAGATAAAATACTTGTTTCCACTAGATATTTAATTGAAAACATGACCCAAAATGCTCATTAGTTTAAAACAATAATCCGGTTACATGTTAAATTTTACCAAGAAGTCCCCACTCTCATTTATGAAAATAATATGATTGTAAGAAAAATATGCTATCTTTCTACCATGGTGAAGGTGATGATTATTTATAACACTCCACAACCTCAACTAAAACCTAAAAAACCTTTCATGTACATGTCTAGTATGGAAGTTTGTCTTTAAATGAAAACTTTAGTGATAAATTTCCTCAAATGAAAGCTCCTACTAAAATTTATAATGTTTTATTTATTATAAGATCATTTCCGACTAACTGGAAAATATATTTTAAACAAAACCAAAATTATAACCAAATATGTAATAATTAAATTGAGGATATATTTAGATAACCCAAAAAACCAAAAATATTTTTCCAAGGAGAGTTAAGTAATTATCAATATATATAATTAAATTAGAAATATAATTCTAAACCTTAAAAGCATTTCCATCCCACCCAACCTATCTAAAAACTTGATATTTACCTTGAATACGAAATAAGACAATAAAAAATTTTGATGAATACTTTTATGGAATAGTTTGTTCAGTTTTCTATTAATATGGGTAGCATTAAGAATCAAATGAAGGTATATTTTTCTTTACAACCTCAATTGAATCCCCATGATAATGGAAATTTAAATATGAATTCCATTGTAATTAGAAGTGGAACCAATAAAAATAAACCCCAAATTGAGAATTCTAAATTTGATTCCAAAATGAAACTTATTCAAGATCATTACAAACGTATTTCACTAATTTTAAAACCTACTATATATAAAATAAATACTAAAAATATTATTTAAGGATCTAAATATTTGGAAAATTGATAATATATTTTAAAGGGAAATCACTATCACAAAAAGATTATTTTCATGAAAATTCCAATAAATATTAGAAAAGGATATTGGGATCTCATGTAAAAACTGATCTAGGTATATTAAAACCACCACCACTCTATCCTAGGAGTATTCCACTTGAGAGAAAATAAGTATTGAAAAATAATTGGAAACATAATTCCTAGAAACTTTAAGGAAATTCCAAGTTAATATAACTTTATTAGATGTTGTGAAACAAATTATAGATTATGATTTTTTGGAAAGAAATATATTCCCAAAAAATAAAAGTTATGGTAGAAGAGAAATTTAATTTAGGAATAAATGCGTCCTTAATGATTCAACATTATTTTCTTATTAAATGTAAAGATTCATGAGATTTTACTATTCCTTGCATAATAGAAGAGGTTTAATCCAATGATTTCATGCCTGACTTAGGTGCTTCTATAAATGTTATTCCACACACTATTTATTTATATTTATAGGTTATATAACTAAAACCTACTAGATTATTGATTCAAATTACTATATAAATTATCATAAATCCTGCATGAGTTATTTAAGATATTGTGGTTTAGGTAAGAAACATGGTTTTACTTATTTATTTTTTATGTCCTAGATATGGAAGATGATCTATTTATCACCCAATCACCTATCATTATTAGGATACCCTTATTTAAAACTTCTAAATACATCATTAATGTCCCCAAAATAACCGTATCATTAGAATTTGTTATTGAATTAGTATATTTAAATTTTTTCAATCAATGAAACACCTAAATAAGTTTCATTCAATCTCTTAGATGACCATGATTTATGGGTTTTCTAGTAAATTTTTTTATTATTTTTCATGGAATGAACCAACCACTGTTTCTAAAAATGAATCATTTTTTCTATTGAAATGGATGATTTCCAATATACTAATATTGAAAATTTTTCATATGATATATGTAAAATTATTGTAAACCTAAAAAAATAAGTCTCTAATTTTCGTAGAAGCTAATTTTTTGAATATTAAAAAATGATGAATTTTTTGAACCTAGAGAAACCATATCATGTGAAGTTTGTGATTTTTTTAATCCTTATACTATTTTTATTGAAAATAAAAACCTATTTTCTTTCATTAAAAATAAATTTATAATTTCACATGTCAAAACATTCCTAAGAATGATCAAATTGATACCCTTACTATTGGAAATAATAATTCTGTAGATGGCTTCAAATTTGGAATTTTTCTATGACTTTACCCCGTAAAAAGACTCCTAGATAGACCATCACCTCTACCTTAAAACTAAAATTTTCTATTTTTAGTGAAGAACTAGGTGATTAAATTAATGTGTTAAATATCATAACCATTGTTTGAGTACAGAAAATTGTCCCCCTGAATTAGTGTAAAAGTGAATACCTGAAAAACCTCGATTATGACTTTCTAAATGATAATGATAAATTTATTATTTTTATTTACAAGGATTTATCAAAGTGAGAAGATAACTAATTATTAGGAGTCCTTAAGTTACATAAGAAATACTTAGTATATACCCTCTCTTGATCTCACTGGAATCAATCCTTTAACTAACATGAATAGAATTATGTGATAGGAATATACTAAATGCATGAGACAATTACAAAAAGGATTGAACCTAACCTTGTTAGAGGTTGTTAAGAAATAATTAACGACATTATTAGTTTCTGTAATATTATTTCCCATCTCTGATATCGAATGGTCAAGTCCCATTAATGTTTTCTTAAAGAAAAGTGTCTTTATAATATACATGAAAGAATTTGGTGAAATTATACATGTTAGAATTCCAAAAGAGTAAAGAATGTGTACTGGCTATAGAAAAAAATTTAGTAACTATGAAAGATCATTTTATACTTTCTTTTCTTGATCAATTTCTCGATATACTAGTTATATATACTCATTACCATTTTCTGTATGGATATTCTGGGTACTTCCCAATTTATATAGCACTGAAATATCAAGAGAAAACTAAATTTACATGCCCTTCTGGTACATTTTCTTATATGAGAATACCCTTTGGTTTATGAAATTCACTAGGACTATTTTAGAGATACATGAAAATAATTTTATATAAATTTGATAAAATTTCATGTAAGTATGTATATATGACTTCACTATCTATGGATCATATTTTTAGAGTTTCCTAAAGAGTTTGGATAATGTTCTTGAAACTTTAATTCTCAAAAATATTGTTTTAAATTATAAAAAAATGTCATTTCATAGTGAATAAAGGATTTTTAATTGAAAATATTGTGTCTAAAACAAGATTCCAAGTGAATGTTCAAAATTAAGGTAATTTTTTCATTTCCCTACCTTAAAATTATGAGAGATATGATATCATTCCATAGTCATGTTTGATTCTATAAGAGATTTATAAAAGACTTTAGTGAAACAAATTTTCCATCGTATAGGTTTCTTTAAGAAGAATCATTTCTTTCCTTTGATGATAAGTATAAATAATACTTTAAAGAGTTGAAACAAAAACTAATAATCATATTCATTGTTCAACCACCCAACTGGAGCCTACCTTTAGAAATATTTATTGGGGGTTATTATTTTTTCCCTTGGATTATTTCAAGTACAAATCAGGATAATAAAATCTCATGCCATTTATTATTCCACTAGAACAATATATCATGATTAAACTAGTTATACTATCACTAAGAAGGATCTAATGACTATTGTATTTCATTTAGAAAAATTTACATAATACTTGTTGGGATCTAAAGTGATTGTATTTATAGACCATTCAATAATCCAATTTTTAATAAAGAACTGTGATTCCAACCCAATAATTTTGATGAATCTTATTATTACAATAATTTTGTATTTAAATTCAATATGATAAAGGAATTGAAAATATTACATCTAACCATCTAAGCTGAATAACAATTATTTTTGATAAAAATATTTTTATATATCCACTAAAAAAGGAATCATTTTATGAGGAGAAATTGTATGTTATTATGAATAAAATCCCTTTCTTTGATAACTTATTAAATTATCTAATTTATGGTTAACTATCCATTGATTTTATAAATAAAAAATTTCAATTATTTTTAGTGATTCAAAGAATTATATTTGTGATGAACTTTATCAGTGGCATGATGGGAGTGACCAACTGATAAGAAAATGCACTCAAAATTATGAATTCCAGTTAGTTCATTTTTTTCTCAACAATTTAAGATATAGAGGCCACTTTGAATCTCAAATAAAATATTAAAAAGTTATATATTATAGTTTAAATTATCCTTCCCATTTTAAAGATTCTTTTTAATTCTATAAAACTTGTAAGAGATTGTAGTTTCAAGGTAATATTTCCATAAGAAATGGAATACCAAAACTACCCCTATTATTTTTTGATGTATTTGATGTATTAGGGATGGATTTACTAGGAACATTTTACAATTATTTTTTATAACTTTATATACTACTTGTTTTGGATTATGTATCAAAATGGATAAAATCCATTCCCATAAGAATTGATGATAGAAAAATGGTTTCCAAATTTATAAAAAAAATATGTTTTATAGACTAAGAGTTTCCAAGTTCTTAATCACTAACCAGGAAACCCACTTATGTAATAAGACCTTATAAGTTTTTCTGAATAAATATGGAGTCAATAATAGGGTTTAAAAATCTTATCACACACAAACTAAAGGAATGTATTAACTCTGTAACCGATAAATTAAAAAAATTCCATATAAGGATATGCACCCAAATTGAAATTACTAGAGTTTAAGGGTTGATGTTTCACTCTAAAGATATATAATTTCTTTTAAAATACCAAACAAAATTTAAACTTTTAGATTATTCTATGGAAAATATGTTCACTTGGTTGTTGAGTTGGAACAAAACTATTTTCTAGATTTGAAAACATGTAACATGAATATGTTTTCTGATAGAAAAAAAGAATTTTTTTCATAAAATAGCTAGAAAAAATTCAAAATAATGATTATGATTGTGTTTGAATGTACAAGGAAAAATAAAAGACTTTTCATAATTAAATTATTCCAATAAAATACTTTAGAGAATAAGAAAATGTTTTTCTGAATGAATCTATAATATTTCTCTTTTTTGGTAAATTTCATTCCAAGTGGTCAAGAACTTACATTGTATCTCATTTTCTTCATTTTAGTAACATTAAAATTAAATAACTATAAATAGAAACACAATTAATAGTTAATGGAAACCAATTTAATCCATTAAAAGTGTATTTTTAAGAGCTTTAGGAGAGAAGATCTATCTTTAAATTGTTGAGTATCATTGAGAACCAAGTTGCATTTTTCTATCCCACTTATTTGTTGTTTTTTATATAATTTATAACTTTAATTATCCCATTGATAAATTATTCCACAAATAAGAAATTATACCAAATAATTTTGTGTGTAAGGGGTAAACATATTTGATCAATTTAGGATATTTGTTTGCTTTCTTTTTCCATTTATTTTTTTATTCTGTTTTCTTTTTCATTATGAATTGCAGTTATTTTTCTTTCATTTATTCATGACTTTATTTTCATTTTACATATATTTTTAAATACTTAAAATATAAAATTGTACACCCTTTTAATAATTAAAACTCTAGACAATGAATAAAAAAATTTTCCCATGGAAATAAAATTAGATGAATGCTAAAATAATTATGCTCTAGAATAAAAACATTAGAAATATCATGGAAAGTCCACTAAAATTTTAAATTTAATGTCTTAAACCATTTTCCAATTTTAAATTAACCAACTATTGAGGTTTCTGATCTATTTTAACATCTTCTTAACATTCAAATTTAGTCTTAGGAGAACAAGATAATACTTTCTTAACCAAAATTTCTTTGCTTTTGTCAAAATATTTATATTTGAGGAACCTATGTTTAAAATTATTGAGGAACATTATTTAACATTGATACCCCATTTTCATGATTTTTTTTATTGAATCCCACTTGAACATTTTATCCTAGTGATCCCCTTAAAAGCATTCAGAAACTAGTTAGTTACCCACATTACAAGCCTTAAATCCCTATCCAACCTACTATAAGAATTAAATTTCATGAATTAGTTGAATTAAAGTGTGGGGAATATATCTTCAAGTTAAATAAATAATTTTGGGTTATGGTGGGAAGAAAATTAGAAGGAAAAGTGAATATACTAAAAGATGTTCCTTGTTGGATCTTATAAAGTAGTTTTTTAGAAGAAAAACATTATAAAAATTTCTAGATGTTGTATATGATGAAAAATAAAAATAAATATCAGTTTTAAAGCTGAAAAGAATCATTTTAATTTAAAAAATAGTCTATACATTCAAACCACATTTTGGAATTCAAAGTTTTATCTCTTATATTAATTATCTCAAAATTGTATTGAAATTCACATTTAAATAAAATCTGTAAAACACTGTTATAAAGTGAGGGAAGAAGTAAGAAAATCCATATTTCAATGATTTTATAAAGGTGTTAAATTTCTCTTTATATTTATAAGATACTGGAGCTAATTTTTTTTGGTATAATTAGGAGAGACTACACTTTAATGAAAAATGATCAATGCATTTTTTATCTTAAAAGTAAAAAATCCTCCTTATTATACCCCATAATTTTTTATATATGAATCCTACCAATTGAAATTCTAAAGAACCTTGAATAAGACCTCATTATTTAATATAATTCCTTGACAAAATTAGGATGAAGATCTAAAAGTTTATCAAACTTATGGTGACTCTTGCTTTTGTTTGGATAAAGAAACTTTTTTGAAAATCTAAAACTTGCGTGAAGAGGAAAAATTTCATGTGAGGTAAGTGTTTTGTGTGATTTAGTTACTTGGGTTTTTCATGTAAGACTTTGGAATATTTTGGAAGCCATGTGCTGAGTCATCATGGGATTCTAGGGCCCAGAGATCCTCAGTGTAGTGATATTAATAATATTAAATATATTTTTATCATGCATGCATAGTTTCTTTATAAACATGGAATAAATACCAAGAAAATTATTAAATAAGAATTATAATACCGTAGTTTAGTTTAGAATGTGGTATTTACCCTAAGTGAGACATAAAATTTGTTGGCACTGGGTGTTAGGTTTGGGGCATGTGTTGGCGGGGTGTTTAATGGACAATTGTTGATTGAATAAAAATTAAACCAATAACCCCTCCCCCTTATGTGTGTATGGTAGGGGAGAGGTGAAAAAATATGCCCCTTTTAAAGTGACGAATTAACAAAGGTGAAACCAAGGAGAAAATGTGCCACATATCTTTGATCTTGATGATGATTACTTCCGTATCATGGAGAAGTGGATTCAGAGTGTGGATCTGACACCGAAGCTTTAATGTTTCCCCATGAGTTAAGAGGATTTGAGTTTTAAGTTTTTATATCCTTTTTGATGGATTGTTTTTAGGTTTTTAGCCCTTATAAAAATACTATGGACCCCTTGGGGGTTGATCTTTGAGTTTTAGTGGAAACTGGGGTATTTTGGGCAGGTCATAAGGAATTATCATTCATCATTCCTAATCCCATGAAGTGTAGAATAGGGTCACATTCCATGTGTTCTTCCTATTTGGTAAGATATAATTTTTGGGACTATACACTGTGTATTGGGACTACACACCATTTAGTGAGCCCAGGTCATGTAGCTAAGGGACATGGACAGGGTAGTTGTGTCAAGGGAGACGTCAGGAGGAAGTACATAGCTGGAAGGCATGGAAATGGGGTGTTTTAAATGGGCACGAGAATATTATACTACTAAGTGGATGGTTATTGAAGCACACCATGTACCCAGGGTACACACTATGTGTGGATTCATGGCTAGCCAAGCTATATGGGGAAAGGCATGACCGGGGGCCTAGGTGAGGTGAGACACACCATGTACACCATATACACCATGTACACACCATGTAAGATCACATGGCCATCCAATCCATGAAAAAAAGGAAACATCCATCTATTCAGGCGGGGTCACATATTGTGTGGCCCCCCGTACATGCTGTGTAATTTTCTTGGAGATTCCTAACTAGTGTATATTCTTTTTTAGGGATCAGATATAGGCCTACAAGTAACTTTTACTAAGAATTTTTCTGTGTAGAATGCGATGATGGCCATGGTTTGGGACTTTGAGATATGTAAGGAGGTGATGTTGTTGGTCACTTAAATTAGAAATTTTCAGACCGAATGAGGTTGAGTGGCTCCATTGTTCTAACCATATAAGGGTACAATATGGTATTACAACCTCAGTACAAGATTGTGATCCCCTCAATAGGATGATCTTGGGTAGAGTTGGTATATCCCTCTGGGAAGGAAAGGGTGAGGTCCTCTATCATATCTTTTTCCCTGGATTGGATTTGTGGTATCATCATGGGCAACACTACACTAGCATCAATATCTTATCTAGTAGGATATCATAGTAGGGTTTGTGGAATCATCGGTTATACAATACCCTACATAGTGTGTAGTGTTAATAGGGTTTGTAGAATCATTGGGTATACGATTGGATTTATGTTGTACCCTAGTGGTCCTATGAGTAATGCCCTATATGCATGCGATCTCTTAGGTTACCAGATTGGGTTCATGGTGTCCTCCAATAGTCTTGGGTGTGATCCCCTATCCGATGAGATGTGGCCTTCATAATTCCAGACTGGGTTTGTAGTATCCCTCAGTGGTACTGGGAGTGATCCATTTCTGAGTGATGAGACCTTTAATGGTTCTATTAGGGTTAACAGCATCACCCATGAAGGATTAGTGAGATTCCCTAAATGTGTATCCAGATCCACTGGTTTCCAATGTGACTTTATTTATCAAAAGATCTGACAAGTGTGTTCACTCATATGTATGCCACTTGTGACAGTGGAGATATTCCATTGTCTTTGAAATACCCAATTAAGTTGTATCTCTTAGATGCACCATCAGGGATGGTAGAGTTATTCACTATGGATTTTATCACTTGGATGAGTGCCATATGGGATATAAGGTCTTGTGGAGTGAGTTCTTCTAGTCTAATGTTACCTTTGAGATTAGAGTTGAATCCTATGGATGTCTATGTGGTTAAAACTTCATGATACTTGGAGTATGTGATTAGTATATCTGGTTGATTATGGGTTCCCTTGTAGTGTTTTCAAATTTATTTCTTAATGCACCATGTGGATAGAGGTTAATAAAAGTGTATATCTAAGGATGTTCAAGATGTAGTTTCTCTCCGATTTGGCTTCCCTCTAGATGGGTTGATAAGACTGTTGCCTTTCAATTTCCCCATTTCTTTTTGGGTTTTGGGATACCTAATGGGTATTGTTGTACTCATCTCTGCATAGGATTTTCCCACACATATTGAGTCTTTTTTAGATAATGGTACTTTCGATGAAGTCCTCGGAGGACTCAAATCAGGCATAGATTAGTGAGCTAGACCAACCAAGGTGTTTTCTGGTGCTTGGATGAGGAGGGTTTCAACAGTTTCATTTGAAAGTGATCCCCTCCATATGAGTAGGTTGGATGAATTTATAGTTTTAGGTGGGATTCTATTTTTCCATTTTTATTATTTCAATACTTTATTAATGGTATAAATTTATGTATTCATTTATTTCATAGATTATTTTATATATGCACTATTTCCTAGAGATGTTCTTGAGTACATGCATATAGGTACAATGAGCTAAGTCATACCATTTGTGTGATATTCCTACTCAGAAGTAGACACCACCCCTATCCTATTAGAAGTGGGATTGGGGTAGTCGTGGATTGATTCTTATTGGTTATAGTCATGATATAGTGGTATCTGTACGGGTTCCACTATAGGACAACAATTTAGAGCTTGTCTAGCTGTTAGATTGGTTTGGGTTGCATAGAAACAATGTTAAAGTGTTTTGAGTTGGGACTTCAGGATAAAGACTCAAGTGTTGATGAAGAGACAAAAATATCCATTCACCAGGACTATGATAACATGTTTTTTTTCTCAATACATTAGGGCACCATTCATAGGGAAATTTTGGTACATTCATCATATAGGATTGGATTGTGGGTTCTATGTCTCTCTTGAGTCAACTCCCCAAATATGGTATTTGAATGTGGAGTGTCTTGATTTATATTTCTGGATTCCACCATGATGAAATCAAAATAGAGTTCCATGGTGGGGTTGTGATGATGATCCTCCCAGCGATGAGGCTTAAGTGAAGGGAACTAGTCCTAAGATAGTACCTATGGGTGGCCTGCTAGTTGAGCCACCACACATCAAGCATCAAGTTTTGCTAACAGTTTATGCTAAGGATGAACACAAGATGAGTTAAAGAGGAGTCAACCTCTAAGGTATCAGCGTGATATAGATCTCTAGGCAGTTGGTAGCTGGCTTAAGGTAGTCACACACATTTTTTACGTTATGATGACACCTCCCAATCAGATGGTGGTCGTAGAGGTGAGCCTTCTGTAGGGTTAGGATGGGTGATGGTGGAGTCTATTGATACATACCCACGATGAGGTAAAATTCACTTGGGAAGAGTTTGAGAAGATCTTCAGGGAATATTATTATCTCACAACATTGAGATCAGTGTATATCCAATAGATTTTGTAGCTTCAGTGGGATAGCATTTCCGTGGTAGAGTATTCAATGAGGTTCATAAAACATTCATGATACTCCTTAGATATGGTTCAAGATCTTTTTTTTTAAAACATGTACCTTCAAGAAGGGATTACACTAAAAAATTATGGAATTAGTGGTATCTATATGCATTCCCACCTATGCTAGAGTGATTGAGTTATAATTGGTGGTGGAGAGATTTTTGGATGAGAAGACTCTGACTATTAGTGTTGGAAACACAAGAACTGAGACCTTAGTAGATGTTAGCCGGCAGTAGGCTTAGCGATCTGGGTGTATGAGATGATTTAGGAGATGATCCTAGGATGAAGGGTCTGAGGTTCAGTGCTTCTAGGTTGGATTTAGTTAGAAACATGAGAGGCTATGTTACACTTACAACAGATTGGGATATCTTGCACAAGATTTTTTGACCCAGCGTGCTGCTGAGAGGGAACCAGTTGATGGAATTCCATAGAATAGGCAACAGTTGGAGCATGGAGTTCTGAATGAAAGAAGATGTGGAAGAGGATCAAAGAGTACAGTAGAAGGTGGAATACCTTATGAGTTATTTCCACCAATAACCTGAGGTGTTCCACACTAGGCTTAGGGAGCTGGAGGATGGGGTTGGGAACAACTACAGGCCATAGAGGCCTATGGACCAGTGGATATAAGGCTGATTAGAGAGTGACATGGGGAATATATAGAAATCTATTTTGGTGATTTGTGATGTATATTTGGACCCAAAATTAATAAGGATGCTTCCCCCATTAAGATATGTTCTTGTGGTATGATATAAAATAGTGCAGGAGGGACAGTGTTTTGTGACGATGTATGGTGGAAAAGTCCCTTTGACTTGTGTGTTTCGGGAAGGGTTATGTGTTGGAACATATAGGACATGCATGAGACACTTGTGGTTGGAATGTTTCAATTCATCTAGGGTCATATAATAACTTTTGGGTTACATCAGTATATGTTTTAGGTTAGCTAGGTGGTCTACTGCTAGACCCTATGATTGCAGATGATCTGGGTGATTGATATTTTACACTCATCACATTTGAGGATACATGTGTCCTATTTTTTGAATGATTCAATTTTTTTTTATTTGGATGTTTGTTGTGGTTATCCTTGATGGTTCCTCTGAGTGCGTGCTTATAGGAATTACAAGAACCCCTTGGAGAGATCACTGATATTGGAGTTACATTGGAGAGCTCAATTTTCTCCTTCTACCAAGGATTTCTATTATTGAGGATGAAAATATTTAATTTGGTGAGGATTTAGAGACTCAAGTTTTTCTATATAAGAATTTATAATATTTCTTAGAATATTTCTGAAGCTATATGCTGAGTCATAACTGTATTCCGGGGGCCGAAGATCCTTGGTGCAGTGATATTAAAAATATAAAATATATTCTATCACATATGTGTAGTTTCTTTTTAAATGTGGAATAAATACCGAGTGAAGTCTCAGATTGGAATTTTAAGACCATGGTTGTGTTTAGAATGTGGTTTTTACCCTAGGTGCTACATAAAATTTTTCGTCACGGAGTTTTCATTCGGGGGTGTGTGTTGGAGGGGTGTTAAATGGAGGATTATTGATTTAATAAATATTAAACTAATAACCCTCACTCCACTTGTGAGTTCATTTAATAGGAGTGGAAAAACCCTTCCCCATTTTGAGAGATGGATAAACCTAGGATAAAACAAGTAGAGGAGGTTCCGCCAATCTCAGATCTTGATGATGATCACTCTCGGATCATGGTACAATAACTTCGGAGCATGGATCAGACCCCAATGATTCAACATTTCACCACGAGGTAGAATGTTTTTGAGTTTTAAGTCTTAATCCCCTTTTGATTCATTTTTTATGGTTTTAGATCCCTTAGACAATTTCTAGGGACCTTTTGGGGGTCGATCTTTTGGTTTCGATTGAAAATGGGGCATTTCAAGTGGATCACAGTAAATTCTCATTTGATGTTCCAAATCACATGATGTGTAGTGTAGGTTCACACACCATGTGTTCTTATCATTAAGGTAATATAGAATTTTTAGGACTATATGCTGTGTACTAGGAGTAAACACTGTGTAGATAGCCCATGTCATGTGGCCAAGGGTCATGGATAGGGTAGTCATGTCAAGGGATATGCTGGGTGGAAGTACATGGCCATAAGACACAAACATGAGGTGCTATACACAAGATCTGGAAGATGAAATGATACAATGGACAATTAGGAAATACATGTTGTATACCTAGGGTAAATTCCATGTGTGGAGGCATGACTGACCGAGTTGTGCAGGGAAAGGAATGGTCGGGGCCCAGGTGAGGTGAGACACACCGTGTACACAAAGTACATGCTATTTAAGATTACATGGCTATCCAAGTCATGTTGAAGAGGACATGGACAAGTGTTCAAGTAGGGTCACATTCTATGCGGGCCCCCATACATGTCAGGAAATTTTCTTTGAGATTCTTGCCCAGTGTATCTTTTTTTTAGAGCTCGGATATAGGCCTACGAGTATCGTATCCTGGGAAGTTTTCCTCATTGAACATGATGGTGGCCACAATTTGGGACTTTGAGATATATATAAAGGTTATGTTATTGGTCTCCTTGGTTAGAGACTTTTGGACTAGAATTAGTTGAGTGAGTCACT
Source organism: Viscum album (assembly GCA_963277665.1). NCBI lineage: Eukaryota > Viridiplantae > Streptophyta > Magnoliopsida > Santalales > Viscaceae > Viscum > Viscum album. Next base: position 1,302,564,120 of record OY728141.1, on the reverse strand, counting down.
TGGTTTAACCCTATAAGGGTATAATGTGGCATCAAATCCTCAGTATAGAATTGTGATCCCATCGATAGGATAAGATTGAGTAGATTTGGGATATTCCTCCGAGGAGACAGGGATTGGATCCTCTATCATATTATTTTACCTAGATTGGTTTCATGGTATCATCGTGACCAACACTAAATGCATGATGATCCCCTATCTAGTAGTATAGCCTGGTAGGATTTGTAAAATCATCAGTTATACAATCCCCGACGTAGTGAGTGGTATTAGCAGGGTTTGTGGAATCATCTAGTATATGAACCCCAACTCAACAGATGGTTGAAGTAAGATTTTTGGTATCTTAGAGAGTAAAATCACATACTTTATGAGTTTTACTAGACGAGGTTTGTGTAATTTTCATGACCAACACTACATTGGCGGCGATCCCCTAGATAAGAGATATGAGATTTAGGATGTCATATTGGGGTTTTTGTGTTCTCTATGTTCTTGGGAGTGATCCCCTACTATCATGTTATATTTTGGGTTAGTTAGTTGGATTTGTGGTGTAACCTAGTGGTTTTGGGTGTGATCCCCTATCTAATGAGATGTTGTCTTCTGAATTCTAGAATGGGTTTGTAGTGTCCCTCAGCAGTGCTGAGAGTGATCCCCTTTCTAAGTGATGATAACTTTCATGGTTCCATTAAAATTAGTAGAATCCCTTATAATGAATTTATGAGACCCCCTATCTTTTTATCAAGATCCAATGGGTTCTAGTGTGACTTTATTCATGGATAGATCTAGTGAGTGTGCTATTTTGGATGTATTCCACATGGGATGATGGGGATGTGCCATCAGATTTTCAATACCCGATGGAGTGATATCACATAGTTATGCCATCAGGTATGGTAGAGTTTTTCCTGATGGAGTGTATCTCTTGGAAAAGTTCCATCTGTGATTTAAGAGCTTGTGGAGTGAGTTAAACTTGTTGAATGTTAACTTAGAGCCTTAAGTTGAATCCTATGGATGGATATAAGGTTAGAACCTCATGAGACTTTGAGTCTATGATGAGTATATATAGTCGATTCTGGGTTAACTTATGCTGTTTTCACATTTTTGGTTGACACACCATGAAGATAGAGATGAGTAGACGTGTATAACTGAGGATGTTTGAGATGGAGTTTCTCTCTCATTTGGGTTCCCTCTGGGTAGGTGGAGCGGACTATTGCATTTCATTTTCTCCTTTTTCTTTTGTTTTTTTGGGGCTCTTAATATGTATTATTATACTCACCCCTACATGATATTTTCCCACACATGTTTTTTCTTATGTATATGAAAAGATTTTCGATAGAGACCTAGGAGGGCCTGGAGTAAGCAAAGCTTAGTGAGCTAGACTGACTGAGGTGTTTTTCACTGCTTTGTAGAGGCACTTGCTGAGAGTTTTATTTGATAGTGATCCACTCCATCTGAGTAGGTTGTACACATTTATAGTTTTAGTGAGATTTTATTTTTATCTTTTTATGCTTTTAATACTTTGTTTGGGGGATGGATGTATTAATGCATTTCTTTTATAGTTTATTTTATCTTTATATAGTTTCATGGAGATGATTGTGAGTGCATGCATATAGGTACCATAGGTTAAGGCCTCACATTTTTGTGATATGCCTAATTATCCTTAGATGCCAAACCCTGGCCTATTTGAGGTGGGATTAGGGTAGTCATGGATTGGACCCCATTAGGCCATGTCATGACAAAGAAATGTAACACCCCAAAATGTTAAAGGATTAAAAGGCTAAGTGATATAACTCATGTCAACAAGGTTCACTTTTATTTTTAGAATCCTACCTGATTAGAACTCCATAGTTAAGAATGATTTTATTAGAGTAGTGATTAGGAAATGTGACATCCTGGGAAGCTTCCTAGGGTGTGTATAAGTGAGGAAAAAGCACACTGAAAGAACAAGTGTTGGGATGTGGGGAAATTTATCAGTATGGTGATCTATTTGGGCATATAGGTGGGTACCAGGTAGGAAACCATGTGTTTGTGGGGAAAATGGTATTTCTTAGAAGGCCATGAAGTGATGGAAATGTTAAGGTGGGGTGTATGTGCTGTCAGCAGGGACCATTTGTTACATTAGTATTAGAGTAGAAATCAATCCTTAAGTGTGGTGTCAATACCTGGGTCGAGATATATGGTCCACAATTAGGATGTTGTTATCTAAAGGGAGGGTGAAAGTAACACCCTGAAATGATAAAGGGTTAAACAGATAAATGATATGAATCATGTCAACAAGTTTCGCCTTTATTTTCAACAGCCTAACTGATTAGAACTCCATAGTTAAGCATGCTTGTCTCGGGGTAGTGATCAAGAAGATCCCTAAAAGAACAAATGTTGTCCTGTGGGACAATAATTAGTCTAATGATCCATTTGTGCATCTGGGTGGGCCCCCAATAGGCGACCATGTGTCTGCATGGAAGCTAGTGGTTCATAGTGGGCCAGAATTGGACAACCATGTTATGGAGGGGTGTTTTTTCTATCAATGGACCCTAGTTGTTACAGTGTGTATGAGTGGATAAATGAAGCATGAATGAATTGATTGAGTTAAATGAAGAATTTGTAATTAAGGTTACTACGTAGGCATGATATATTTTGGTTTCTTAATTTTTAATTAGTGGATATAATGGGTATGTGTTATAAAATTATTTTGGTGTGATATTTATTTCTCACTTATCTTGGAGTCCAAGACTTAAGTGTAAGGGAATTGATAAAAATAATATTTTCAATCCTTTTTATCAGTATTTCAATGAATAAATCTCCCCCAATTTTTTATTTTGAGCTAATTTTCATAATTATTAGTTTTAAATATATTTTTATTAATTTCAATGAAAATAAATAAATTTATAATTTTTAAGTATTTTGAATACTTTCTTATATAAATTGATAAATCCGTACCATTTTTTTTGACAATGAGTTGTTTATAAAAAATTTATGTTTGAAACAGAAATTATAAAATTTGGATAAGTCTTGAATTTAAAGCTTGATATTAAGATTTTTCATATCATAAGTCTTTGTCAGTTTGATCATAAAGATTGACTGCAATTATTTTAATCCATTCATAAATCATTTTACTACATCATAAAACTTTTATCCTTCTCCAGAAATCAGAAACCATTAAACATAAGCCTTTATCTACATTGAATGTAAATGTTTTAACTCCACCATATGGATTCAAAATTCATATGATGAGGAAAGTAATATGATAAATCTTTTAAAGATTTATGATTGACACTTTTTGAAATTTTAGGAAATTTGGGTGCTGAAAAATTCTTCTAGTATGTCATGAAGATAGACCCACATGGATGCATTTAAAGAGTATATAAAGTGTCTATTATTAAGGGATAATTAAAGGGAAAATAAAAGAGAATAAATTCATGAAACACAGATGAATATTTAATGTTGTCAACTCTTGTGCATGTAAGGAAAGATCTATTATTACAACTTCCACTTATAGAATTCATTGATGAGTTTCTAAGTGTGTGAGAAGATTCTTGAGATGAAATTTAAGGATGTAATAAAATTAAAACAATTCCCCTCTATTTTTAGGGAGAGTCGGGCCACAAAAAGAATAAAATATTATTATAAAAGAGAGATAGGTAGTGCAAGAGGTTCATACTATGTTCAGGGCTGATCATGATTTTCTTTGGATATGAGGAAGAAGGAGGAATATGGGAGATGATTTAGACATGTTTAACTAAAATCCATGGTTGGTGTGGTATTGTGACTAAAGGAAAAAACTTTTCGAGTATATATTTTTCATTGTATATTTTTAAAATTTTCTAGAGCTATATTTTTGAATAAAGGAGTTATTCTTGTTTCTTTAATGATTTTATTCCAAATTATTCTAGATTTTTATCCAATTTATTGAAGTAAAGTGAATATTTTCATTATTTAAAATTCTTTGGAAAGGTCTTTCCAATGAGCATAGTGAGGTTGGTCAAGTTTAATTTCTAGGAGGTATTTAGGATTTTGATTCACTTTAATAAAGGGAAAAAACCTATATAGAGGTCTTGGTATAGTGTTTAGAAATATTTAGGATTTTACCTAGAGTTATTTTGGTAAACATTGAGAAATAAAAATTGGATAATCATTTATAAAAGGAATAAGTGAGAGTCCAAAGTATCCACACTTTCCATGACTACTAATTTAAAATATTCTTCTTACCCTTATTTTCTAATATATTTTCAATCCCAAAATTTTCATTTTTAAATTCTCAATTTTATTATATTTTAGTTTAAGTCATCCCAAATATAATTATTTTTTTTTACAAAAATAAAAAAACCAAAGTGATGGTTTGAAACTTAATTCGAACAACCTCCCTAAGATACAAGTTGAGGGGTTTATTTAATACAATATTTAAGGGATAATAATTATTGATAAGAGACCCTTGAAAGATCTATTACACTAACTTGTTCCATTTTCTAGGAGTTTTATTAAGTTTATTTAAATATTGTTTTTGTATATCCAGAAATTCTCACCCTAATTTGTTTCCTTTTTATCTTCAAATATGTAGAACTTACCACTCTATATCTATAATTGTTAGAGATTATTTTATTACTAGTTGTGATTTTACCTCTAACAAAATTTGAATAAACATGATTGAATCTTTAATCCCAATGGTTGATAATAAAAAATTAAAATAATTAAATTCATCTTATAAAAACAATAAAAAACTATATAAAATACCCTAATTCCCATACTGGGTTTCAAATCAAATCTATTTTTGTTCACCAACTTCTAAAATTCAATGTTCTTCCATGTTAATATCATCATTTTAATATTAAATAGTTCAATTATTTACAATTCTACATGATACCCTAATTAATATATGCAAATCAAATAAGACTAAGAGTTTTTATTTTTTATTTTTAATGTGTTTCCCAAGAAAGGTTCTTTTATGCACATTCAACTTCGATATGATATTGGAATGAATTGAAAAAAAATCTTAAATTTTTCCCCTACTTATAGAAATAAATCCATTAAGAAAGAAATATCATAATTAGATAAATACAAGGAGAAACGTTACATGAATATTGAGAATTATTCAAGAGACTTTGTTTTAGTGGCCCCAATCACCAAATACATGAACACCTTTTGATCTAATTTTTATGAGTGATTTTTTCTTACTGATTGGAGTATGGTTGATGCTACTAAAAGAGGATATTTATTAGATAAAAACTATCTACTACTATAAATTTAATTTTAAACATGACCCAAAATGCACAATATTTTAAAACAAGAGGCTTGTTACATGTTAAATATTACTAATCAGTCCCTACTCCCACTTCTAAGAACAACATGGTTATAATCCAAATAAGTGATCTTACTAGTATGGTGTGGTAGATGATGTTTTATAAAACTCCAAATATTATACCAAAACCTAAAATAACATTTCAATTATGAGTCTACTATGTAATTTTCTCTACAAATGAACATTTTACTGACTAGTGTCCTCAAATGAAAGTTTCTGCTAAAATTTGTAATGTTTTATTTCTTAAAATACCATTTCAATATAACTAATAGAGGTCATTTAAACCCCCAAAAAATTATAACTAAGGATATAATAATAAACCCAAGATAAATTTAGATATCCTAAACCACCAAATATATTTTTCCAAAGAGAATCAAGTAATTATCAATCTTGATACTTCAATGATAAAGAAAATTTTGAACTTGGAATCCGTTTCCATACCACAAAGCCTATCAAAAAAACTAATAATAAACTTAAATAATCTATAAGATAATAAAATTTTCTAATGAATAATTTAATGATAAAGTTGAGTCAATTATCTTCTAATATGGGAAGTATTAAAAATCAAATGAGAGGAGGTTTACTTTCACAACCTCAAGTGAATCCTAGAGATAAAGGAAATGACCATGGTGAGAATACTAAATTTTATTATAAACCTAAACTTATTCAAGATAATTCCAAACCTATTTCACATATTTTAGAACCTTCTATAAAGAAACAAATTATTGAAAATATTTCTGAAATATAAAAAAATGATGAAAATTTAGAATCTATTTTTAAAGATAAAACCCTATAAAAAAGAGTATTTACTTGAAAAGGATAATAAATATTGTAAAAGGATGTTAGTAACTTTTGTAAAAACTGATCAAGAGACATTCAAACCACCCCTTCTCTATCATAATAGTATCCCAAGAGAGAAAAAAATTACTAAAAAATAACTAGATAAATAATTCCTAATTTTTTTATAAAATTCCAAGTCAATATACATTATTTTTGATGTTATTAAGTAGATTCCAAAGTATGAAAATTATTTAAAATAAATTTGTTCCCAAAGAATAAAATTTTTGGCAGGAAATAAAGTAAATTTAAAAAGAAATATTTCCTCAATGATTCAACATTTTTTTTCGATCAAATGTAATAATCTAGGAACTTTTACTATTATTTTAAAAATATAAGAGTTTGAATTCATGGATGTATTTCTTGACTTAAGATCATCTAGAACTGTTATTATAAACTCTATTTATTCATTTTTATAGGTTAGATAACTCAAACCAATTGGAACAATCATTCAACTTTCTAACCAAAGCACCACAAAGACTATTGGAGTTAGTGAATATGTTGTTTTTTAGGTAAGAAACATGATTTTTTCTTGTTTATTTTTATGTATTTGATATAAAATATGACCGATTTATCACCCATTCACCAATAATTATTAATAGACCCATCTTTAAAACAACCAAATCCCTCATTAATTTCTATAATGAAATATTTTTTATTATAATTTTGAAGATAAGTAGTCGAATTAAATATTTATCAATCAATGAAACTCCCAATTTAGGATCATTAAACCTCTAAAGTGAACATTATTTACCTATTTTCTAGTGACATGTTTTTTAATTTTTCATGGAATTAACCAACCATGGATGATAATAAAGAATAAATTATTTCTAATGAAATAGATGATTGTGAATATCCTGATATTCAAAATGTTGCATTTAATCTCTACAAAATTATTAGAAACATAGAAATTAAAAACTCTGATTTCTATTTAGAATAATCTGAAAATTTTGAATGTAAAACCAATAAATAATTTTGCTAAAACTATAGAAACTTTCACATGAGAAGTTACTGAACTTTTTAACCCTTTTATTGTTTTTATTAAAACTAAAAAATATATTTTACTGCCTTCAAAATAAATTAGAAAACTCACTTGAAAAAACATGAATGAGAATGTTTATATTGATACCATTGAGGCTGTGAATTTAGATCTTGTAGATCACTTAAAATATGTTTTTTTTCTAAGACTTTACCCTACAAAAATATACCAAAAAACCTAACATCCCAAACTTAAATCTAAAATATAATATTTTTATTTAATAACCAGGAAATTAAATTATTGTCTATGAATCACATAACCCTTATTAGACTATAAAAAATTTTCCCCTAGAATTAGAGCTGAATCCACTGTATAAAAAAATAAAATATTCTTTTATAACTGAGAATGAAAAATTTACTATTAATATTTTCAAGGAGTTATAAAAGTACTCAGATAAACAACTGGTATGATTCCTTAAGTTACATATGAAATTATTTGGATGGACCCTCTTTGATCTCACTATAATTCATCCTTCAACTTGTATGCATAAAACTTTGTTAGAGGAAAATTCCAAATCCTTGATAAAATTACAATAAAGATTGTATATAACTATGTTATAAGTTGTTAATAAATCATTCACCACTTTATTGACTGCTAGAATAAAATTTTCCATCAATGATAGCCAATGGGTGAGTCCCATTAAAAATGTTCCTAAGAAAAGTGTCTTTGCAATATAAAAGAATGAATTCTTTTAAATTTTACTTGTTAAACTTCTAAAAAATTTTAGGATGTTTATGTACTATATAAAACTCAATTTGGAAACTAAGAAATATCATTTTCTACTTTATTTTCTTGATAAAGTTATTGAGTGACTTTTCGGATAAACTCATTACTATTTTTGGTTGGATTTTCTAGGTAATTCCAAATTTATATACCACTGGGAGATCAAGAGAAAACTAATTTCACATGGAATTTTGTTACATTTTCTTATAAAATAATACTCTTTGGTTTATACAATGTTCTAGAGATGTATGGAAATTATTTTAACTAATTTTTTATAAAATTCTATGAATGTATCTATATATTAATTCATTGTCTATGGATCAATTTTTTAATGTTTCTTAAAGATTTTGGATGATGTTCTTTGAACCTAAATTCATAAAAATATTGTTTGGAATTATGGAAAATTGAATTTATGGTGAAAAAAGGCATTATACTTGAACATGTTGTGTATCAAGTTGTAATCCAAGTGAAAAGTCCAAAATTAAGGAATTTCTTCACTCCCCCACACAAAAACTATAAGAGATATCAAATCACTTATTTTTCATGCTGAATTATATATAAGATTTATAAAATACTTTAGAAAAATAGATTTTAAATTTTGTAGGTTGCTTAAAAAAGAATCACTATTTTCATTTGATGAGAAGTGTAAACAATCATTTGAAGTGTTGAAACAAAAAATTCTAACTACAACTATTGTCTAACCACCCAACTAGAGCCTACCTTTTGAAATCATGAACAATGATTCTAATTTTTTCCATTAGGTCTATTTTAATTCAAAATACAAAAATGGAATATTATGTCATTTTTTATGCTTCTAGAAATTTCAATCAAGTAAAAATTAATTACACTACTACTGTGTAGGATATACTACCTACTTTATTTTCTTTATAAAATTCTAATTTTAATTCTTGGGATCAAAAATTATTGGTTTCATAGTCCATATAATAATGAAATTTTTAATAAAACATTATAATGTAAAACCATGAATTTTGAGATGGATATTTTTATAAAAAGAATATGAAATTGAAATAAATTTCAAGAAAGGAACTAAAATTATTATGGTAGGTTATATAATCAGAATACCTATAGTTTATAATAAAAATCTTTAGATATTTACACCAATAAAGGAAACATTTCCCAAGGATCAATTGTATGCTATTAGGTAAGAACAACCTTGGTTTGTTGAGTTATTAAATTACATAGTTATTGGTAAAATACCCCATTAGTTTTTTTAAAAATAAATTTATAATCTTGTTATCAATTAAAATAATTATATTTGGGATGATACTTACCCATGGCATACTAGAAGTGATCGAATGATAAGAAGACATATTATTAATTCTGAATTCCAATTTGTAATATATTTTTGCCACAATTTAATCTATGGAGGAAAATTTTAATTTTAATGAACTAAAACAAAATTTCTATATTTTATTTTATATTGGACATAATTTTTTAAATATTCTTTTTAATTATAAAAAACATGTAAGAGTTTCCCATTTCAAGGCAATATTTTCAAAAGAAATGAAATTCCACAATAATCTATCCTATTTTCTGATGTATTTAATGTATGTGGAATAAATTTCATGGGAAAATTTTCAAATTATTTTTGATACCTTTAAATAATTATTTATTTAGATTATGTGTCAAAGTTCATAGAATCCATCCCTATAAGAACTGATGATGAAAAATTTGTTCCAGAGTTAAAAAAAACTATTTCGTAGATCTGGTCTACCCAAGTTCTTAATCACTAATTTGGAAACCCAATTCTATAGTGGGACCTTAGAATTTGTACTAAAAAAAATATATTTTCACTCATAGGTTTTAAATACCATATCACCCACAAATTAATGAAATGTATAAACACTCTATATGAGAAATCAAATAAATTTTATAAAAGACTATACACTCAAATAGAAATGACTGGAGTTTAAGGATAAGTAATGCACTCTAGGACCATATAACTACTTTTAAAATTATAATATGACTGTCCCCTTTTATATTATTCTATAAAATATCTTTTCAATTGTTTTTTTAGTTTATTAACAAATTTTTTGATGCTGTGAAAACATGTAACATGAATCTATTTTCTATTGGAAAAGAAATAAAATTTTCCTTACAGGAGGTAGAAGAAATTATATATGATTGTTATGAAAGTTCTAGGATATAAAAGGGAAAGGGAAAGGTTTTTTTTATAATAATAGGATACTTAGAAGATATTATATATAATTAGATAAAAGTTTCTTTATGAAATCAAAATGAATCAATTTTTATGTAATTTTCATTCCAAGAAGTTTGAACCTTACATTATTACACATGTTTTCCTTTTAGTTCCATTAAAATTAATAAACCAAAAAAAATCAAAATTAGTGGTTATAATTTAAATCAATTCAAATATTATTTTCAATATCCTTCAAGAGAGGAGATCTATATTCAAACCACTGAGTACCATTGAGCACTAGGTTGTGTATTTCCATTCTATTTGTTTGTTGTTTTGTCCATAATTTCTTAGTTTTATTCTATCATCATAAATTATTTCATAATGAGGAACTTTTACTAAATAAAATTGGGGTGGATGAATATATTTGGTTAATTTAATATATTTTTGTGATTTATTTTTTCATTCAAATTTTATTTTGATTTTGATTTTTTATTATATTTTATTGTTGTTTTTCTTCCATTTTTGTGTGTCTTTATTTAATTTTCATGTATTTTTAAAGAATTTAAATATCAAATTTAAAACCCTTGTAATTATTAAAATAAAATCCAATGAGTGGACCAATTTTCACATGGAACAAAAATTAAATGAATGATGAAATAAGTGTGTTCTAGATTTATTTTTTTAAAATATCATGAAAAACCACTAAGATTTTGAATTTCTTGTCTTAAAAAACTTCTTAGTTTTAAATTCAGACACCTATAAGACCTCTGAACAATTTTACATATTATTAACATTTACATTTATTTTTTAGAGAACCAAAAAATGCCTTCTTAACACTAATTTTATTTACTTCTATCGAAATATTAGAGTTTGAGGAATTTGTGTTTAAAATGATTAAATAACATGATTTGAAATAGAAACCTGCTTTTCAAGAAATATTTTTTTCATTAAATAAATCCAATACTTATTATCCTAGTGATCCCCTTATAATCCATGAATAACATATTATTTATCCACATTACGTGACTGAAATCCCCATCCAATGTTCTCTAGGAAGTAAATTGTATGACTTAGTTGAATTTAAGTGCGGGGGTTATATCTTGTGGTTAACAGAATAATTTTGGGTTTTTGTTGGAAGAAAATCATATGATGATGAATTTTCTATTAAAAAAGTGATTATGCTGAAAGCATTTCCTTTTTAGAGATTTTTAAGAATATTTCTAGAAGAAAAATATTGATTTTTTGAGTTCTTAGAGTTAATAAAAAATAAAAATAAAAACTATTTTTTTAAGATGAAAAGAAATATTTTAACTTGATAAATTGGTAGGAATTTCACAACCCATTATGGAACTAAAATTTTCATCTCTTCCCTTCAATATCTCAAAAGTATAATAAAATTCATATTTGAACAAAAATTGGACCGTACTTTTATAAAATGAGTGAATAAAAAATCAAAACCATGTTTCTGCTAATTTTATAAAGTTGGGAACTATATATTAATATTATTAAGATAATGTAGACGATTTAATTTTAGGATAATGATGAGAGACCACACTTGAATAAAAACTAATTAATGCATTTTTGCCTCTAAAAGAACTAAAAAATTATTATTCATCCCTAGAAGTTTTCACATTTGAAACCTACCATCCAAAATCCTCATACTAAATTTGAAAAAAACCTCATGATTTAATATAATTTGTTGACTCAATTATTTTAGGAAAATAAGAGTTTATGAAACTCAAGTTGAATTTTTCATTTGTTTGGATGAAAAAAACATTGTTCCAAATCCATACTTATGTGAAGAGAGAAAATTTTAGGCAAGGTAAATGTTTTGTGTGAACCATAGAACAAATAAAGTGGAAATTAATTTATTAGGATAAATATAGAATTTAGAATTAAGATTATTGATACATGATATATTTTGGCTTCTTGGTGTTTAATTGGTGAATCTAATCGGTTTTTGTTTTCAAATTATTTTTGTGATATTTTTTACTTACTTTTCCATGATTAGTATATTATGTATGGGAAAATTTAAAATCCTAATATTTTAAATCATTTTTATGTTTATTTGAATTAATAAATCCCCACTAATTTTTCATTTTTAGATGATTTGAATCATTCTCATTTTTCAAAGGAATTTTAGGAATTTTTGTGAAAATGGATAAATTTATAATTTTTAAGTGTTTTGAATCATTTCATGAATAGATTTATCAATTAACACCTTTGTTTTTTATTCTATGTTGTTTTTAACAAATATAGATTTTGCACTTGAAATGAGAAAATTTTGTTATGTCTTGAACATAAATATTGATCTCAAGACTCCATGCATCATAAGTCTTTGTTTGTCTGATTGTAAAGCATGAACATAAGTTTTCTGATCCGATAATAAATATTTTTACTCTATCATAATACTTTCTACAATTTCCAAAAACTAAAAACCCAGCATCGTAAGTCTCTATCTATCCTAAATTTAAATCTTCAAACTCCGCCATAAGGCTTCAAATAATTACAAAGTTGAAATTCATACGATGAATTTTCTATTGATTCATGAATGAAACTTTATGATATTTCAAGAAATCCGGTCACCATAAAATGATTATAGGTTATCATGATTATTAATCCACATAGATGCATCTAAATAGAAGATAAAGTACCACTTATTTAGGGAAAATTAGAGAAATAGTAAAAGAGAATATATGCATGACATGCACATGATTATTTAATGTTTTCAACCCATGTGCATGTATAAAAAGAGTTACTATTTCTACTTCCTTATATAGAATTAATATATTAGTTATTAGATGTGTGTAAATCTTCTTGAGATGTAATTGAAGGATGAAATCAAATTCAAATAATTTTCCCTCCATCTTCATATAATATTCGAGCCATAAAAAGAAAAAAAATATTATCATAAATAAGATACAAGAAGTTTTAGAGGTTCATGTAGTATTTGGGGATGATGGAAATTTTTTGTGGCTATGAGAAAGAAATAGGATTATGGGAGATAATTTTTCTATGCCCAACTAAACTCTATGGTGTATATGGCAGTGTGACCTAAGGAAAAACCTTTCAGAGTCTATATTTTTCACAGTATCTACTTTGTATATTTTATTGAACTGTATTTTTGAATAAAGTAATTATTATTAATTCTTGAATTATTTTATTCTAAACTATTCGAGATTATTTTCAAATTTTCAAAAGTAAAGTAACTATTCTCATTATTTAAACTTAATTGGAATGTTTATTCCTATGAATATAGTGAGTCTGGTTAGGTTTAATTACTCGTAGGTATTTTAGATTTTGAATCAATTTTATAAAGGTAATAATGCCTATACTAAGGTCTTGATATATTTTTTAGGAATATTTAGGTTCTAACCTTGAGTTATATTGGAAAATGTTGAGAAATAAAAACTAAATACTCATTTAGATAAAGAAGAAGGGAGAGTCTAAATTATTCACACTTTCTATGACTACTACTTTAAAATATGTTTATTACAATTATTTTTCAATCAATTTTCAATCCCAACATTTTCAACTTTAAATTATATATTCTATTCTTTTTTAGTTTAAATTATCCCCAATATAGTTAAAATTTACCTAAAAAAAAGAAAAGTGATAGTTTGAAACTTAAGTCTAACAACATCCATGATAGACAACTCAATGAGCTACTTTACTGCATTCTTTAAGGGATAAAAATTATTGATAAGAGACTGATGATTGATATATTTTATCACCCATATTATAATAATCTACTTTTTATGGAATGAAATTATCCTTCCAGACATCTTATTTTTGAGTTTTAAATCTTTTACACACTCAAACACAACCATGAAGCTCCCAACATAAATCCCACACCATCCAAAAATATGTATTCTTCCATTCAACTATATTTTGATGAATTGGGATTGTGCAACACTTCTTTTGATCCTTTCTTGGATGAAAACCATCACATCCTTGAGTTTTCTAGAACATGTCACCTAATCCATCACATATGTTGATCAATGAAACCCTATAGTAACTTATTCTGACTCAAATATAATTGGAGAAAACTTGGTAGTAACAACCACCCCCACCTCCTTAGTTCTAGGTTTGTGGAACCTCTAGAAATTAAACCATCTAGGAATAGACCTTCTAATTCAATACAATTATCCTTGACTTGAGTTGATAGATAGTGTATTCACTATTAAAACCTACTTCCGAGAGAAAATTCCATATACCTTGGACACAACCTTCTGAAACAATTTATTACTTGCTATTATGGTCTTCCAATTTTTCTAACATCACTGACTTAACATCCAACTAAACTTAAAAACCTTATAATAGTAGAATCCCCAATATCTTCCATTATTTGAAGCCTCCACTATTGATTCATAAAATTGAGCCTAGATCATTACCATTATATCCTCTAGAAACAAAAATATCACTAAATCTAGACAATATAAGGGATCATGATCTGTCTTTAGAAAGTATCCAACAATATCCACCAAATTTTGAATGCTACAATGATGAACATAATATGTTTTATGAAATATTATGGTTGATATAACTTTCAATATTCATAGAATACTACTGGTACCACCACCATATTCTAGTGACATCCTTCTGAAACTCAACAAATACTCCATGAGAGGAACCCCATAGTCTTCGAACCAATATTGAACTAAATCCTTAATAATAACAAAGGATTCCATACAAAGCTGACTTGGAGGTCTTTTGATATTATATAATTCCTATGTAATTTCCTTTAACTTTAGAGTAGAATTCCTTTATATTCCTTAATAAACTTGTCACTAGATACTTTTCAACCACTCTCTACAACCAAGAGCTATAACCAAGCTTTGATACCACTTTTTTCGGTTTGAGGCACCACCGAACATCAAATTCACACCATATAAAGATCAAATATGGAGAAAGATATATAAATTTGATGATTAAAAGATCCAATATAGCCTTGGTATATAAAATTAGCAATTAAAAGTTCCCCGAACAATAAACAAAGTCACACTCATCCTCTGTTTCTAATATCCTCACAGACTTCCTTCAAGACAATGATCAAGAAAACAAGAACATGAAAATAATGCATGAAAGTATAAATCACAATCAAAATTTCCAATGAAATTCATGATTCAAACAATGTCTCCTACATCTAAAAGAGAATGAAGCATCACTCTTATTCAAGGAAACATTCACATGAGTTAAAAGGGAAACCTATATTTTAGTGTCCTACCCAAACTACTGAAAGAAGATAAAGCATTGCCTCCAAATATTGCATCTTTCTACATTTCTCCTTTTGGTCCCCTCCCTTCCAGACCATAACCTCCAATCTTCAACCTTGTGCCTCTAACACATGGATGTGCCAGATCAATATTATAACATGCGAGGATATTCCATCCTTGGCCCCTTTTAATTCTACCTCAAACTCTTCCAGTCTGAATCTAATCTACTCTGCTAATCTATTCATGCATTTGAACATGTAAAACAATACCACTTATATAATGGGTCCTAACTTGTTATATGGTTCCCCCATCCTTTCGACTTTCACAAAGAACCCATAATTATCACATAAAACCTCAATTTTCCTATAAATCATGCTTATCTGTGTTCCAGCACCTGATGAACAATGCAAATCATCTTCCACGACTTCCTCACAAGCATCAACACTTTCATAAGTTCATGATACCTACACAAGACACCCCTTTTATCAGCATCACCCTTCATAAAGAGCATGATCAACTCTTTAAGTACATGTATCTGATGATCTTCCATAGAATTTTCACACTTGAAATCCACTGTGCACTTCTAATGGATTGTACCCATGAGACTTATTCTGCTATATCCACTTAGAAAATCCCACTAAGATGATTAGTTAGTATTCCACTGAGTATAAACCATCTAACTACACTACTTATGGTGATCTCAATTCCCATGTATTGAATCTAGATATCCCATGGCGCAAATGTGCTATCTTTATCTATCTTTCCCAAGAATAAATTATGCGACTAAACATATATTTCTTCAAAATATTAAACAAAAAACAATAATCACACCAAAACATAACATGAAGTGATTGTTTTGGGATGAGTGTAGATCTATAAACCAAAATGTTTCATTCCATCTATAGATAACATAAGATGAAGGTTTCTTAGAGTGTTTCCAAATTCAGGATACTCGTGATCAATTTTATTCAACTGAGGAGCATCTAATGGGTAGAAAGGTTTCTCATTTTGAAATATTTTATTTGTGTGACATGTTAATTGACATGAAATATCCTTAATTACATTTAAATTTATAAACCTTAGAAAGATTGAAAAGTATTATACAATTTTTAAAATACATGATTCAACTTTCTTATACCAAAATCCACTACCCTTAGAGAATTTTTAATGATTTACAGTTTTTATGAAAAAATATAAGATAATTTGGATATACATTTATTCTTGTTATGGTCATAATAATTGAATATAACATTCATTTAGAGTCATAATTTCGACAAATAAGCCCATTATCTACTAGTAACATATCACTTAAGAGATAAAGCAGTTATATAAAGCTGGTGCCACTCTATCTATTTCCAAATTATAAATTATATTGTTTCAGTATAATTGAAAATGTTGTGTATTTGGTATAACTAGATTAAAATTACTTCTTTTCATAGTGCTTTAAATTATCAAATAACTTCATATAATTATGAAGTTCAACTTGAACTATCATTTTCATTTCCTTAATATGATCTAAATTATCATTTATAGTCATACTCATATCAAACGATATATAAACAACATTTTTCTCAGTTACTAGTTACATTAAGTTCTTCCTCATAGTTAGTCCAACTGTTATAACTTAAACCTATTCTATACTAGATCAATTATTCTACAAACTCACATGGAAAATTTTTTCTTCAATAACACCAATGTAGGCATACAAAAACAATTTGTGAAGGGTTATTTTCATGCTCTATTAAAAAAATGTTGAACTCTTTATTTTTATTCTCACACTCTTTTTTATATGATTGAAATCTATACATTTTCAATTCATATTTCTCTTATTTGGGTCAACAATATTATTATTTAAATAAAATTTTTATACATAGAAGGTATGAATATGATTTATCATTTTTTTACATACATAAATTGTATAAATTATAAATTTAAAAAATTCACTTATAAATTATAATACATACATATATAAGGAATATAAAAGAATAGATATAATGAAAACTATAATATATACATATATAAATCAATAAATGTAGAGATATAAAGCCAATATTTAATAATACATTTATAAAAAAATACATACAATAAAACTATCATATATAAATATAATTTTATCTAATATATATATATATATATATATGCATCAATATATCAACAAATTAAGCATTTGTGTGTAAATATATAATTATGCACCTGTGTAGATAAATTAATAAATTTGTGTGTATACATTCACATGTGCACACATAGACACACAAACAAACTAAACATGCACACACACACACACACATGTATATATGTTTGTTCATGTAATATAAATTTTAAAGTATAAAGTATAAATTTAAATATTATTAATATAAATTATAATATATAAACATATAAAGTATACAAAAGAATAAATATAAATTTAAATAATATATATAATTATGTATACAGGTGTGTGTGTGTGTGTGTATAAATTCACACAGATGCTCATGTAGACGATCAAATTGATAAAGAATAAAAAAAATTCCAAAACAATATATGATTGGTTAATATATGAGAAACCACTTGAAATATCTCTAGGACATCTTTAGGTGAAGGGGAATTAGATATATTAATTATTTTATATTTCTTTTGAAATAACCTTCATCACCTATTAAGGTGAGTGATATTTTATATATATATATGCACACACACACCCTTGCATAAGGAGCCCAATGATTTACAAGGTTCACCTCAAAATGAGAAGTCTAATCCTTAGTGTGATATGGATTCCTTTGAGATCACATGTCCCAATAATATCAAACTATATGTACAAATGAGTTGGTTTTATCCTTAAAATTATGTTTCACATATCTTAATAGTGTGTTAGTGCACCCCGCACATAAGTGCATCCTACACATCACAATGATAGAAAAATGTTGGTAATAACTGATTATTCTTCTACCAATATACTACTGTCAAGTTGTTTTTGCGTAGATTTATTATTCTAAATTTATTCTTTCATATTACCAAGACATCAATTCAATTTTCAAAAAAAATATAAAATAAAACATGTCCACACTTTTTTAGCATATTCATTATGAATAAGGTTCTTCAGAATATATAGCAGCAACAACTTCTCTTCCCCCTTTCTATGTTTTTGGTTCCACACACTATTTAAGAGATCTATACCCTATAATTTTATACACATATTAATGGATAACTCCCCCTATATAGTTCTTCCCCTTTGAAAACACATAAGAAGAGAAAAATAAAAGAATATATATGTTGTCCTTTCCCTCCCTTTAAAAATAATATTCAAATAACTAGATGAGATATGATATTAAAAACACATACCTTAGCCTTTGATAATTAAAGGTCAAGAATAATTATTAAACCTAATTTTATTATAATTTAAATCCCCCTTTAAATGATAACCATTTTAACATGTCATCTTCTTTATTGACTCCTATTTCAGATTAGAAGTACACATATTCTTATTAATTTCATCCAAATGACATGTTAGAGTCTCTTTATTCTTACTTCACTAAATTTATTTATTTTCTAAAAATTTTCACTATTTTTATAAAATGAATGCACCTTATTTTTCATAATTTTATGAACCATTATTCTTAATATCACTTATTAATAATTCTTTTTGAGTAGATTTGTTTTCCTACTCTTATTGTAGTAAACAATATCCTTAGAATTCTCAACAGATTTTTTATAATTCTCACATGTAACCTTTTCCTTCATAGTTTCACACACCTGAAATAAGTTTCCTTGATTAAATTTTCCTATTAGTATAATAGGAAAATTTCTAAAATACTTCACAGAATATTCATTATTTGGAAAGATCAATTTGTAGTCTCTATCATAGTGTTGAGACACACTCAGTATATTTCTTCAACCCATTAACAAAAAACATGTTCTTAAATTCCAAAGTTTAATTTTATTTGAAATATGAACCACTACTTATAACTTTGAGTGACCCAGAATTATCAAAGGTCACTAATATTTCATTATATTTATTAAGATATTTGAAGAGATTTAAATATCCTATCACATAGAGGAAAATTCACTATCCAAGATCCATGGAATTTCCCCTTTTGATGCTTCAAGTACTACTTCCACAACAAAATATTTCTACTTAACTTTTATCTTATTCTTCCTCTTTTTAATATTTTGATATTTTTATAGGTTTTTATAAGGGAAAGAAATCCATTTTCATCATGATTTTTCCATCCACATATTTCACAGTATTCTTCAAGAACATTAAACCTTTTTATGATTTATATAATTAATTTGGAATATGTTTCTAAAATTTATTCCTTTAAAGGAATGATTATTCATAAAACCTTTCCTCATAATCCACATAGAATATTATTAAATTGGTAATTAAATCAGAAAATATTTTATGTATGCCTGAATCCTCTACATTACCAATGAAATCCATGGAAAGTATATTACCTTTGTAAACAATATGCTATCTAGAATATGATACTTATATTCCTTCCTTATTTAAGTCATAAATCTTGGATCCTTTTTTCTAACCAAAATTATTTTGAAATATTGAAATATTAATCTTCACATTATTATTCTTGTCATCCTTTTTAGAATCAATAGTTGTAGTAGTTTTTGACTTCAAGTTAGTCTTACCAGAATTTACAATTTTTTTAGGGTCACAAATGTTTTTCTAGAATTATGGTCTTATTGGAAAGATTATTTTTCTCAAAATATAAACATAAATTATCATACTAATTTTCTATTTTTAGTGTGATTTTTTAAAATCTTCTCGAGTTTCATTCTTCTATGAACATTATATAAATTTTAAAAGATGGATCTAAAAAATGTAAAAATATTCTTCTGCTTTTTCTTTTTTTTCTATTGAATATGATCAATCTATTTTTATTTTCCCTCTACTCTTTATTCAATATTGATGATAAGAATCCTCTCATAATTAATAAACATCTTCATATCTTTAATATCCTCTAAAAACTCCTATTTTACTTTGTATAAAAAAATTCATTGCTATTGGAAGGATGATTATTCTTCTTCAATATTTTGATCTCCTTTTCCAATTTATAGATCTGTAAGAGAAATACTTTCAGCTCTGAATTTAGGATAAAATTTATCCCAGTCTATTCGTATTCACTTACAGAACTAATAATTTCATCACTAGTGGTATTTTTATCATTCATTTTAGTAATGAGTTTTTTTATCATCTTCATCACTGAAATTCTCAAATTTTTCTTCATCTTCACTATCTTCACTTTCTTAAAACTTAGATAACAAGTTTCTATTTTTATTATTTAGATCACTTCCTATACTTTCCTTTTTAAGTAGAATTTAACTTATTAGAATTATTCTTTAAGGATATTTGATATATTTTCTCTTCTTCATTACTATCTTCTTTACATTTAAATCTTGGGAATATTTATAAAAAATTCACAATTAATTGACACTTGAATAAATTTAATAGGAGGTTTCCCTTGTATTTTTTTTCTTATTTCACACTTTCCTTGAGAATAGGGACATAAAATCCTCAAATTTGTAATCAAAATATTCGTTAAAATTTGAACATCTAGATCCTTCTTCAATAAAAAATTTCTTTAACTGCTCATATTTTGAGGATTTAAAGGAAATATCACTTTAGGCCTTTCCCTTCCTCTTAACAACATTATATTTTCTCTCCTTGTATGATATTAAAATGTTGTGTAGGTTAAAAATGGTAATACTACATGGATATTTATCTTCTAAAGATAAATTTTTTTACTCAAACTAATAAGGTAGAATGTACAAAATCTTATCTACAACTATAGAGTATCCTAACTTCATACCATAGCCTTTAATCATGATCAAAACCACATTTCCCTTATGAATAAGTTTTATATAATTTAATCATCATGTATCCTAATATCTTCATGATTTATCCTCTAAATTTGTATCTTTTCCCACTCCAATTTAGTATTTACTTCATATATATTATAAATTTGATCCCACATTTTTTTTCTCCCTTGATTTCTATAAATTTCAAAAACACACTCTCTAAAAGAGTAGAAAAAGTAACATTATAAGAACATAAATCATTTTCAATATTCTTCTTATTTTCCAAATTCATGTAATAACATTAAATATATAGAGTAAATATATCTATTATATCTTCTAAGACATTATAACTGATGGATAACAGTTAAGGAAACATCATGTACTTTCATATATGATAACACTTCACATAAAATCTAGAAATACCCTTGATGTTCGCTTAATTTAAATTGTCCATTATAGAAAATAGAAATCAGTGACTTAAATATCAACAAAAGAGATAATTCAAAACTAAAATTTTAAAATAGATGATCATAAACAAAGGGAACCTCTTCTGTGATACCACTTGAGAAAACACCTACATGATCTATAGGAGATCACTGAAAGGGAGGGGGTGGTGAATCATAGAAATTAATTCCTTTTATGTTTCTTTAGAAAAAACCTTCACCAATTGTTAAAGTGAGTGATATTTGTTTTCCCAACACATCCAAACATACACTAATATATATATCACAATAATTTAAAAGGTTCACCACTTAAAAAAAGAAGGGTAATTCTTAGTGTGATATGGATCTCTCTGAGATCACATGAACCACTAGTATTAACTTACATGTAAAAATAATTAGATTTTAACCTTGAAATTGTGTCACGCATATCCTAATAGTGTTTTAGTTCATCTCTCACATATTTAAATCCTACAAACAAGTACACCCTATACAAAAGTTCTCCCCACACTTTAGAATGATAAAAAATACTAGTAACAATTGATGATTCTTCCACCAATATCTTACCTTCAAGTTGCTGGTGTGCCAAATTATTCTTCTCCTTCTATTACTTAATAGTATAAAGATGACTCCACAACACAACATGAAACATCACCACTCATTGTCCTGATATTCATCTTGAATAAGGTTCTTTAGAATATATTTTAGTAACCACTTCTCTTTTATCTCTCTATTTTTGTGTCTTTGGTTCAACACACTATTCATACACCTCTCTTATTATTTCTTATTATATTATATATTCATATGAATGTGTAAATATATTTACATATTTTTCTACTTAAATTTTTTTACTCAATATTATAATAAAATAGTTTATAGAAATTCAAATTTCAAATCCCTGAAGACTTGAACCTTTTTCCCTATGATATTTTTTATAATATCCTTATCTTTTCTCTTTAAAATTAAATGTAAAAACTCATGAAATAACTGTATGAGGTTAAGAAGGATTTTAACCACCTCTTTAACTACTTATTTAACCACAAAGTAAACCTTTATTCTATATTGTGTTGAATTCTTCTTCAATCTCTAATAATCAACAACATGAATCATGGATTAACTGAAGCAACATGATTTAAAAACATTGAAGAACACTACACTACATCATCTGAAACAATTATCAAATAAAAACCTAGATCATAATATCAAATTTTGATATTTATTTCCATAAAGAAAAACATTACATGTATTGCATGATATTTTCTTTAGGTTCTCACTGAATTCAAACAATTTAATCCCCTTGAGGGTTCCAAGAATTTATTCTTATTCTAATTTAAATTGCACTTATAAAGGACTTACTTAATTACATTTGTAAAAAACCATAAAAGACTTTTTTTATGATAGAAAACTTATCATATAATATTCCACACCTTTTATATGAAGTTCCTTCATTTAATATAAAAAACCTTCTCATATAAAGTTTGTTTTATACAAAGTTAATTTCATACTAGAATTACTTTCATATGAAGTATAAATGCCTTTTATATTAATTGAACCCTTTAATAAAAAATTCCCCTCATATGATAATTTATTTTACATGATATTCCAGAACCTATCATATGAAAATTTACTCTATGAAATTCAATGTCATTTTATCCAATTCTTTCATATGAGCATAAATAGGTTTCATGGCTTTACCATTTTCTCAAGTCGGAAAATTGCACTAAAATTCCAAAATAATTCTAAAATATTTCTGGACCTATTCCAAATACCTTTAAAGTTTAATAGAGCCACAACCTCACATAAAAGGCATTATTAAATATGATTTTAAATAATATTTATGAATTTAAAACAAAAGAAAAATAAAAAAACATGTCCATTTCACACGTCTAAAAAAATAATTTCTCTAGATAATTTCCATTATCTAAAGAATCTTCTTCAATTTTGAATCATAAAAACTTATTTTTGGACCTTTAATAAAAATAACTTAAGTTCATATCATTATAAAAATTTCTCAATTAATTACTTGGTCTAAAAAATACATCTTTAGAACTATGTTTCGAATTACACACCATTAGTTTTTGTAGACAATTCCTCTAAAATGATGCACAAAAAAACCAATAGGGGTTGGCTTCCATGAGAGATTAAAGATCAGGGTTGAGTAGTGAAATGTCCAGGTTTTTTTAAAAAGAGTGTTCAGAACCATTATCAATTTTTTTTAAAAATGTGCTAATAAGAATCCCATTTATCAGTATTATAAAAAAAATATAATAATGAAACATTTTATTAACACTAATTTTGACACCAATAAATCCCAAAGTAAAAGAAAAAACAATGATCTTGAGAGACTAGTGGGGTTAGATCCCCATCACTTAAGCTTGAGATCAGAACATTGCTTCAATCTACTAAGAAATCACATACAATGTTTTTATATATTTTTTATTAATTAATATATATTTAAACAAATATATTATTATTTATTTATTTAATTATATATAAATATTTATATATTTATATTAAAATAAATTTTGGTATAAATATTTATAGTAATTATATTAATATAAAATTATATATATTTGTATACACTAATTAAATATTATTAAGTATATTTAGATTATGTATATAATATTAATTATATATATATATATTAAACATTAATAAATATTAATTATATTTTAATATGATTAATTAAATTAATTTTTTTATTAATTATATAAATCTCTAAATATTTTTTACTGTATAATAATACTTGTATAAATATATAATTAAGTATAAAAATATTAATAATTATATTTATATACAAAAAACAATTACAATAAATTAATAAATATATATAAATGTATATAATAATAAAAAATATATAAATATTAATAAATATTTATAATATTTAAATATTTCTAATTATATTTAAAAAATAATGTTAAATATATAAATGAATAATTTTTTATATAATATATTTATTAGAAGGTATATATTTTTTAAAAATATTAATAACTATATTTAAAATACATTACTAATTTAAATATAAATATTAAATTTACAATCAATAGAGTTTAAACATAAAATATTAATTATTATTTATATTTAATTAATAATTTTTTTAAGAAAATATATATTATATATGTAATATCTATTTTTAATAATTATATTAAGGTATTATTATTCATACTAAAAGTATATAATATATATATATATTATTAATTTTGTTAAAATTTATATGTAAAATTTAATTAATTACATATGAGTAATATTTAGTGTTAATTAATAAATAATGACATATATAATAATAATATCAATAGTATAATTTTTAAATAAATTATGAAAATTTCTAAAAAATTATGTTTTATTCATTAATTCATTTAAAAATCAAAGTTACATATTTTTCATTGTAATCAAAATATATAAATTTTATATATTGATATTTTGAAATGATATTGTAATTCTAACTAATAGGCTAAATAACCACACACACACATGTTATATATGCATGTATATAAAATAAATAAATATACCCTTATTATAGAGGCCACAAATGTGCGCGCGCACACACACACACACAATATCAGGAGATATGTAAAGGTGAAACCAAAAGTCCCTGTGTGTGTATTTAAGATATATATTATCTAATTTATTATTTTATGATATGTATATTTTATCAATGCTAAAAAAGTACAGATAAATGTTGAATTTTAACATTGCTTAAAAAACATTGACAAATTATTACTTTTATCAATACTCAGTTCTAATACCGATTAAAATGAATTTTAATGATGTTTAATAAAAGTGATGATAAAATCTAGTAATTTTTTTTATTTTTTTACAGTAGTGCCTTTTTTAATTTTGTATTTGATTTTTATTATGTTTTCTTATTTTTTATATAAATAACATTGTCTCAATAGTAGAATAATATTGTCATGCTATGTTAAAATTGGTGTTTTCATAATAACAATATGATATTTTTTTCATAAAAAATACTATGTTGTCAATACAATACCATAAGTTTAGTGGTGTAATTACGTTTTATCCATGATATATTCTTAATGATAATATTGTCATTGGTAGTAAAAATTAATCTTTCATTTTGGTGGCACAATGATTATTATTTAGAAAATACATAGTACATAACAAGTTTCATGATTCCTTTTATAAAATTTATTAACAACGATGTCATGATGATAATGTAAGTTTCATTATTATGGCCACCGACATAGCCAATTACATTGACTTGTTTCACAGATAATATTTTCTTGGCTTTACTACCAGAATTTTAGAGTTTCACGTATATGAAATCAAAAAATATTCATTTATTAGTTTCTATTTCTAACAATAGAGGATAATAAATAGAAAAAAATATGAAATTAAGCCCCACCTAAACATTTCCCCTCTACACTCCCAATCCATTCCCCACCCCCTCCAAAATTCTCCCGACTAACACCCCTCTCCCCATACAGTTCCCCACTGATGACCCTTCTCTCCATCGACATCCCTCCCTTGATCTCCAATTCCCCCCCTCTATAGATGAACCTCCTCTATCATGAAACTTTCAAAAGTTCTTCCCTACATCCAGTCCTCCAAGATAGTTTTGTTACTCATTTCCCCTAATCTGAGCATACCTCTGCCTTATTCAGTTGGTTACCCTACTGATATTCCACTTTGGTTGAATTTTTAATGAATATAATTATGATATTAAATATTTTATCTTCATTCATTATTTTAATTGAATAATTTTTGAGAATTAAGGTGTTGTAGGTTTTTTAGTGTTGATAAATACTAGTTTTATAGAAGTGATTTCAACAAAAAATTTAACATAGTTTCTCTATTAAATCATACTCCTTTACTTTTAACCATTTTGATATCTAATAAGGTTTTAAAAATATTGATGATAATTCATTGAAATTATATATTAGTTGTGAAATATTTTTTGGGCCTGGAATTTCCATCATTATTATCTACATGTGACTAGGAAAGTACCAATTTGAAATAAAATATACTTATGTTACACGATTGATCACTTTTTAAGAAATTATAAATTAAATAAATTTGAATAAAATTTTAAACATTTATTATTAGTATCCAATGAAAACTAATTTTATTTTTCTAAATTTTATAACCATGTACAAGTTTGAGTAAATATTTAATTTATTTTTTCATAAATTTTCTTTTAGTGTAAAATTTTATTTTTAAAGGAAAAAATATTAGTTTTGTTAAATTGATATATTAAAAAAATTAATTTAATCATTTAATAAATAATATAATATATTTATAATTATTATTAAAAATTCCAAAATAAATAACTTTACATCTTTTAATTTTTTAAATAAACTATAAATTCTTTTTTAATATAAAATCCAATATGAATTAAAAAATACATATGAAAATTTTACAAAATATTATATACAAGAAAACATAAATAAAAAAATATTTTTATATAGATCTTATATATGATGGTTATTATATCCAACCATTATATATAAAAATATATAATTTTTTAATTTTAAA
This sequence comes from Viscum album, assembly GCA_963277665.1. Classification (NCBI taxonomy): domain Eukaryota; kingdom Viridiplantae; phylum Streptophyta; class Magnoliopsida; order Santalales; family Viscaceae; genus Viscum; species Viscum album. Next base: position 1,302,537,137 of record OY728141.1, on the reverse strand, counting down.
AAAACCAACATATATAAAAATATATGTTGTTGTTTTCTAGAAGAATCATTATATATGATATTTTTGAAAATTTGAAATTTCAATGCAGTTACACATGATGATTTATTTATATTTTTTTCATATATTAATATATATTAATATTTTTTAATCAAAACTATCATATTTTATTAATGAATTATATATGAATTTATTCATCAAAATAATTATATATATAAATATATGATTTTTTTTACAAAAAATCATGTAGTGCTATAAAATTTGCGTAGATATAATCGTGAACCTATTATTTAAATTATTTGTTTTTCAATATATAAAAATATTGGTAAGAAATATATTTATCTAATGAATAGATTTTATACTTAAAATTTTAATAGTATCAAACAATTTATTGATTTTACCAGTGGATTTCAAAGAAATTTGATTAGTTTTTTATATATAGAATGTAAAAACATACATCACTCAAAAAATGACATAATTAAGGAATATTTGTTTTTGAATTGGTTTTTGAAAAATTATTACACATGGAGATGACATGGAGATTATTTTATTTCTTATTATTCATCAAAAAGTATTTAAATGGATGTTTATATGAAAATAGTTGATTCGATAAATTTAATTCTCAATGAAGAGTGTAATATCAATAAAGATGATGCTATGGGGAGTTATCCATATTCTATTAAAAATAGTGAAGAACTATTTTTTTAATTTCTTAATGATGTGTATAATAAATTATATATTGGATGTACTAAATTTAGTAAAAAATTATTTATTGTTGAGTTGTTACTCTTGAAGACATTGAATTGGTGGATAAATGCCTCCTTTTATATGTTTCTATTACTATTATGGAAGGAAATCCTGATTGAAGAACAGATTTTGGAGTCATACTACCAATATTATAAGTTTATCAAAAACCTTGATTCTATATATGATACCATTAATTTAGACCAAAAAAATTATATGTTGTTCAGAAAAGATAATACAAAACTTAGTTATTATACTAACCGTAACTTGTCCATGTTAAAAGAAATTGATATTAATCAAGTTCATAAAATTCTTTATGATAGGTGCTTGAATCATTTTAAACATATCATCACGAAGTACAAATGTTATTTCCAATGTAACCAAGGTTTAAGAGTTCCCCTATGTGATCTAAAATTTTTATACTACTGATGTGACATGTAGAGTAAAGCAAAGAAATTAATTTACTAGATAGATTCTTTATCATGGAAGGATTTTGTTAAATGACACTCATAAATTTCCCAGGATATTCATGATATTTTATTAGTTTTAATTGCCTATGGTTTTAACCAATTTAGGTCTATGGTTAGTGGACACAAAGTATTAGAGAAATAGTGTTAGTTCCATACAACATTCCCCTATGGTTATGTATGGAGAAAAAATTATTGTTAGTTTCCACTCTTATTGATAGACTAAGAGGATTCAGTGATAAAATTGATGTTTATATGCAACCATTGTTTGATAAGTTGTATGATTTTTTGGAAGATGATTTATTTATTTTTTATTCAAAAAATAAAGAAATGTTTAGGCTTCGAGATGACATGTTATGATCAATTAATGAATTCCCAATGTATATTAACTTATCACGTTGTATTAAAAATGGATAATTCACCTATCATTATTATGATATAAGTAAGAAATAAATATGAATTAAGAACTATGTAAAGTTTGAATATGTTAGTCAAAAACAATTTCTTCCTCAAGAACACTAGTTCAGAAAAAAATGTATCATTTTATGTGAATAAGGATCATGATCCAACACTGCATATAATGTTTTAGATTCAAATTTTAGCCCAACTTAACCAAGAAAAAATTCACATGATATAATATTTTTAGGACTTTTTTCCACCTATATTTCTATCTATTCATATTTAAAATAGACAACATGAGCATAATTAGAATACAAAATTATTTTCTTCAACTTTAATTATTATAAAGTTAATATTTTAAGGCATAATTTGGATATGATTAACATTGAAAAAAATGTGTACAATAATATATTGTGCACCATTTTAGAAATAATAGGGAAATAAAATGAAAATTATAATGATAAATAGGATTTATAAGAAATGATATTGGGAAAACCATTACATTTATAGTTGGGTGAGGGTAATATGGTATGCATGCCTACTGCCAAATTTACAATTAGTTAATAAATATAAAGAGTAATTTCTATAAATTTTAAAGATGATCAAGGTGCCTTATAGTTATTGTTACATTAGTGTAAAGAAATATTTTTGAATATATTTTTTTAAAATTGATTATAAACAAATATCTATTTGAGATATATTTTAATTGTTGTCCCAAATAATGTCTCTAAAATGACTCAGGTGGGGGGGGGGGGGTGGGTGGGTGAATTGAGTTCTTGAAAATTTTCATTACATAAAAACCACCCCCTTCAAGGTATGTGAGTTTAAATATTTTACTTAACAAAAAAATTAGTGGAAATAAATATAGAATAAAAATAATCAAACACAAGAGGTTTATAGTGGTTTTGGGAACAAAAATCCTATATTCCACTCAACAAATACTCAACTCTACTCCATATGTGAAGTGATTTTCACTATATCATCCCTTTTTCTAGGGGATCCCAGTTGAGGGAAAGAAATTGTTATTTATTAAAAAGGTCTAAGATCTTTCAACCAGTTTTTATATTTGAAAGACCTATCCATGGTATTAGAACACTTAATCAAAATGACTGCATATAAAAATAGTGATAAATAAATGAAGTTTGAAAAATAGTTCCACACACAATTGTAAGTATATTATGAAAAAATATGAAGAAACATCTTGAGAATATGAGATTATTTTAAGTGCATATTTAGATTTTATTTTATTTTAAAGTATAATCTTGTAATAAAATCGATTATAGAGAAACTTGGAGAATTGTATATTTCCAATAATTGTATGAAGCTTTTATATTTGTCTTTCTATATACATTATTCTTATCTTCATATAGTGGAAAAATCTTCTATTTCTATCTCATATTTTTGAATTTGAACTTAATCATGTTTTATGACCACAAAATTCAAGTGTATAAAACTTTTTAAAAGATGATGATATAGGTTATTAATGATCTGTATCATTCTTTTCTAAATAAAGGATAAACTATTATGGAAGAAAAAATAAAAATCTTCATCGGATCATTCCATTCTAAATAAAATGATTCTTTTTATAAATATATCATTTATTATTTATACAAATTATTTTTTCAATTCAATTAAAACAATTAGTTTATTTTTCAACAGGTATTACCAATGATAAGAGTATAATCATAATGATGCATGATATGGCCTGATATTCATAAGATAATTTTCTGATAAAACAGTTGTCATAAGGTGATTTATAGAGAATATCTATAAGATAAAACACTATATATATTTAATTTTTTCATTTCATAAGATAAATAATCTAGATTTACTACTATATTGGATAATTATTTTTTATCAGATAATATCTTAATGTAGCATGATAATCAAATTCCATGGTTTCCTTTAATATCTATATGATAAATTCTTTTATGAATATATTTTTTAAAAGATAAAATAATTTGTTTGTTTTACATATGGCAGAGCTTTCATATTTCAAATAGTGGAAGATAATTTACTTATATAGAGAGATAACCTTGCTATAATATTATTCCATAAGATTATATACTTTGGTGAAGAATAAAAATCCATTGTAGAAGCTGAGTTTCCACATAAGATAATTATGTTACGTTTACGATAAATATATAGCATAAGATAAATTTCTTTGATAAAAAAATAAGTTCTAACATTTATAAAGGTAATATATTTTAACTCACATATGATAAATTTATTTAGAGTTTATTTATCAAATTAATTATAATCGATATGAATTTCTTATCAATTTTTTTAAAACAAGTAAGATAAACTTGTTATAAAATAAACAAGGATTTTGTGAATCATAAAAACATAGTAACAAATTAGATATATTGGAACAAAATAATTTTTTTCAAAAAATATCCCCCTTTTTTATGATTATAAAACCCATAAATAATCAATGAAAATATTTTATTCGAAAATTATTCTAAAAAATAAACATTTCTAAATGTTGTGTTCCTATCATCCACAAACTAAGTTTAGGATATGTTTTGCCACAAAAAAAGTTTAGGATTACTTATCACCATTCTTATGATATCAAAATTAATTATGTAAGTATAAAAAATTCATTATGGAACAAGAATATGTGTAAATATTTAAAATGTGAATATGAATAGAATCTAGAATTGGCTTGAAAGAATAAGAAATTAAAAAGGTAATAATATAAATACACAAGAATAGAGAAGCATATACCGATGATAATAATTAATTTGAGAAAAGAACAATAATTCTAAACAAATTCAAGAGATTGATAAATAAAAAACCATTCATATGTTTATGAGACACTATGAATAGTTATGCATCCTAATTAGAAAAAAATTCAGTCTTATGGTGAATGATGATGTTTTGGAGGTGGTATTTTAAAGGATTGGGGTTGGCTGGATGGTTAGGAAGATGTATGAAGAGGGGTGTCATCACTATATATAGTAATATATCCAAAGGTGAGAAAATATCCTTCGAGGCCCACCCTATCTTTAGGAGTGATCCTTACTGAGCTATATTGAATAAAGAGAGAAGATTTATGAGCTCTATCCATGTCAAAATAATATGAGGGGGTGATAGGTGTATTAGAGGAAGTGGTAGGAAAGGGTAATGAAACTTATTTAGTAAAACTTAGATTTTCTCTCGAATATATATCAATGGTATCAAAGATCTCTTCAAAACTTTTAGATGTGGTGGCATGTTGATCAGATATGGAAGGTCCTATAGTACATCATCCATGTAAGTGATACAATGTATCTGTATACATATCAATTCTCTGGAATATGTCATTTTTCATTAGTATAATAGAGTTTTAAAACTATTCCATGCTTTATGATAGTAATTTCCAAAATAGTTATTTAAATATCCCTTATTTTCATATATGGGAATTAACTTCTTTATAAATTAAAATTGATTATTATATAGAATTACTAAACTGGTGGTAGGGGTAGAGATCAATGGTGTAACATTAAATTCTTTACCCTTATAGATAACCCAATGCTCTATGGGATTATAAAAATGATCTTCTTATTAGGAATAAGATTATAATATCATTTTGCTTTCAACAAGATGATGTAGATGACTGAAATTGTTTTCTAATGAAAAAAGGTTATTTACTAATGATCCAGGCATTTCTCATAAACAATGATAATGAAACTGGTATCTTTAATTCACTTGAAACAAAGAATCCTAAATTGGAAGAACACTCTCATTATGAAAAGAATTGATCTCCTTATGATATTGATTGAGATTTGTTATTATGGTCCTTGGAATGATCAAGAGGCTTCTGATTTTAGAAAGAACATTAGTATGAAGGTATTAAAAAACTTATTTAGAAAGCATTTCACACTGTATTGAACCAATTCCAGTAGTTAGCATATCTAGAGTGTGGGGGAGAGATTCCAAATTCTATTCTATGATAGCCTAATCTAGAGATCCTTTGAATTAAGATTCTACCATTGATTATTTCAAGACTTTTTCCACAACTTATTGAATTAATTCTTTCAACACATCAAACTAATTTTTGAAAATATCTTGATCACGAAGTCTCATTACCTCCACCCATGACTCAACCAACTCATTTTTCATAAAACTACATTTGAAAAACATCTCAAAAGTACTTTCTCATGCTTTTTCATAAACATCATCATTATGCTATAGAAATCTCAAATTTGGTATGATGTGTAATAATAAACAAAAAAATTTCTTCATTCACTTATGCACTGTGCTCTTCATTGAAATGATGATTTTCATCAACCTAATGAAATTATATGAAGTGATATAGTTCACGAGATTCTAATATTAGTTTTATTTTAGCTACTAGATAAGTGGATTCATTAGATTCTTACTTTTATTATTTATCATCACTAATATTATTCTGAATTATAAAACTAGTATATTCTCTTCTAACCTTTCAACTAGAATTAATAGGTGGAGATATTTAAAAAATAGTGATTTCTTAAAAAATAGTGGATATGTTCTTTTTTTGAAGGATATTCCAAATCTTAGTAAGATTTATAGATAGGATTTCTCAATATACATGATCTAGTAAAAAAGATGGTGGAATTGTAGAAATAGAAGGGGTGCCAATCATTTTACACGGCTCTATACGAACTTCAATAATGGATTACTCCTTAGTTATAATATCTTTTGATATAATAACCTGAAATATTCAGCATCTATAAAAAAGAGTCACTTTATCTAAAATATATTATACATCCAAACATGCTACATGATTTTATAGAGGTGTAAATAAATTTTAGTTTCTTTTGAATCCACTCCAGTAAAGTTCACACAAGATGTCTACCCCAGAACACTAGTAGGGTCTAATTTCACCTCATATTCTATACCAACTAGTAATAAATTATTCACAAAAAAAATCCCATAAAATACACTATGCTTTAATAATATTTCACTAAAATTTGTTAGACCATGAAAAAAAGTAGTTGTAATCTCATCCAGATAGACACTATCTTTAATGAAAATCAGTTTTATTATTCTTAAAAAGGGATAAAAAATTACCAATTTATTCTCGATATGGAACATGCACTTCATCATGTAACATAAAAATTTTATAGGATTTTCTATCATAAAGAGATATAAAAACATAACATAATGAAATAAGATTTTATTAATCACACCATTCTATAGGAAAATTATAGATTGAATAAACATCACAAGAAAATTTCTTTTTGATCCCAAGTATTTCATGGGTTTCTTCCCCATATAAAGTGCTACAAATCGAGACTTCATAATTTCTGGTGAACTAACCTCATAAATGGTAGCTATGTACATGTTAAAATAAAAATTACCAATATTAAGACATTGAAACACTTCATCCATTATTATTTAAGATATTAGAATATCCTTATAACTTACGGTGGCAGTTACATGATCTTCAAAATCTAAAAAGTGAAAAAACATGGTTTCATAAAACTCTCAAACATCTTTCTCAAAGAATAACTCTATTCATTCCTCATAAAAGCATATATCCCCACCCTTGGTAGTTGATGACTTACTTGAGAAACATATCGGTTCCTTCAATCCATCTAAAATAAATAGATTTTCTACACAACACTTTTCTCATAAAACTTTATCATTTGGAAGTACTCACAATATCATTATCTATCTATTTAGTTTTTCCTATTATGAAAGATGATTTAAAGTTTAATGTTTTAGGGAAAGTAATGTCAAATAGGAAGGAGATGTGGGCTTAGTTTTTTGTAAAGGGCTTCACACACAAAACTAAATTTATTTATTTTATTTTGAGGTAATCGAAAGTTTTCAAAATGTGATGTGTAGGGTAATCATGACACTAGTATCCTATATGTCATAATAGGATGTGACTAATACTTAAAACAATAATGTTAAATCTATAAAGAAATTAAAAATTATAAATTTACTATATATGAATTCGTGCTCACTAAACTACAAAATAAAATAAATTGAATTAACTAAAATTAAATAGACGTAATTCAGATTTGATAAAATAAAAAATTTTAGGAGGAATAATATTTTTTAAATATATCTTCTAATTGATTTTCCATGAAAATAAACACTAAATTGATATCACTTTTTGTGCATGATCTCTTAGAAAATGATTCCTTATATCAATGTGTTTTATTCTAGAATTGTTTATAGGATTCTTTGTAATGTTGATATAAATTGTGTTATTAAATTTGATTTGAAAAAAATTAAAATTGAATCTAATATCCATTAGAGAATGTTTCATCTATATCACCTATGCACAACCACGTCTGACTATAATATATTCAAATTTAGTAGTTGATAATGCAACATTGAGTTGTTTCTTACTATTCCACAATACTAAAGATTTTCTTAGAAAATGAGAGGTTCTTAAGGTGAGTTTTTTATCTAATATACACCCACCTAATCTAACATCTGAATACGAAGTTAAACTAAAATTATAGGTTTTTGTAAATAGTAGATAAATATAAATAATTCATTTTAAATACCTTAAAATTATTTTCATATCAATTAAATGATATTATTTTGGATATGATTGAAATATCGCATAAATAAATATCAAAAACATAATTTCTATCTTACTTGTAGTTATATAAAGAAAGCTCCCAATTATTACTTTATATAGAATTTTTTCAACTAGTTTTCTAGCCTAAACCAAGTCAATTTTAAGGTTGGAACTCATAGGAGTTAAATAAGTTTTACTATTTTCTATTCCAAACTTTTTAAGTACATAAAATATGTTTTTTTCTTTAGTTTAAAATATTTCCATAGCCTTTTGATAAATTTAAAATACAAGAAAGTATTTTAACTCACCCATCATTCTTGTATCAAATTCATTTTGTATGAGTTTTTAAAATTCAATACAAATTTTTTATTTTTTGTGCTAAAAATATCTTCATCAATATATATTTGCACAATAAAATACATTTTGATGAATTTTTATTGAAAATAGTGGGGTTTTCTAGTCCCATAATAAAACCAGTTAACAAAATAGAAGTGATTAATCATTTATAACATGATCTAAGTTCTTGTTTAAATCTATAAAGATATTTGGTATGTTTAAGAACATAATTTTGAAAATGGAGGTTATCAAAACCATGTGGTTGTTCAACACAAACATCCTTTATTAAAAATAAATTTAGAAATGTAGATTTAACATCCATTTGATATAATTTAAATTTATATGAGATATATATACTTCCAGGATTCTAATTTATTATTACCTAGATATAGGGGAAAATTTCACTTCATAATATATTCCTTCTTCTTGATGATACAATTTTGAAATTGTAACGACCCAGACCTGAACAGCCATGGGGCATGGTTGCGGTGGGGGAGAGTAAGGGTAGCAGTTATGCACTGCCTTTTACTTAGTTCCTTATATGCATTATATATGTATATATTGTTATGTATGTGGGATGTCTGAACATTTATGGTATTCAACGAGTTTCTTTTTAAGCGACTCAGATGGAGCATCATATGGGAGATAGTACAGTGCTGCAGAAGCATGATCAAGTTCATGATCCGGTGCAGGCAGAGCAGGAGATGTAGGTACAGGCTCAAGGATATGATCAGGTTTAGGATCTAGTGCAGGAAGGACAACAACTGGGTTTGGCAGCGTTCAGACCATGGCTCGACGAGAAACTCCGAGCTAGCTCGGTAGGTGTCTTGAAGGGGATCAACAGAGGTGCGCAGGGTACAAAACCATCTATGGAATATCTGATGTGGGAGTTCCAGTCGTAGAACCCACCTCTTTTTTAGGGTGAGGGTGGTCTATAGGAGGCTGAGAATTGGATAGAAAGTATTCAGATGATATTTGAGTAGCTCGAGATGCCTCTAGGGCAGATGGTCAAGCTGCCGACGTGCATGCTGAGAGGACCAGTGAAGCGTTGGTGGGATGTGAAAGTTTAGGCTTGCAGGAATGAGGGACTAGCATGAAAATACTTTTAGGAAAGGTTCTTCAAGAACTTTTAACTAGAGACACTGAGGGCCGAGAGAGATTGGGAGTTCTTGAGTCTTCAGCAGAGAGACGTGTCCGTCATGGACTATGCAGCTACATTCACTGAGCTGTCACGCTTCGCACCGGGTATGGTAAGAAATGACGCAACAAGAGTGAGGCGCTTAGAAGATGGATTGAGACACGCCATTCAGATCCAGATAAATATCTTTAGGATGGGTTCATTATCAAAGGCGGTGAATCAGACACTCATAGTAGAAATAAACCAGAGGGATAGACCCCAGGTTGGTCGAACGATAGCTTCAGGTGATGGTTCAGATAGCAGAAAGCGAGGACGAGATGAGTTCCAGCATGGCAGTCCGACTGAGGACTCAGCTAGACCACCTTGTAGCATCTGTTCAGTGGATTTATTTTAGTGTGGAAAACCGGGACATTTTCGGACTATGTGTGATAGGCCTCTGAAGGAGTGTTGGGTATGTGGATAGGTCGGACATCTAGAGAGGTTCTACATGCATCCTTCCTAGACAGCCGACAGGTAGAGACCAGGATAGACAGTGGAATCTAAAGTTGGTTTAGGTTCGGTACTAAGAGAGCGTAGCTAAGGTTAAACTGCACACAGAGGGCATGACAGAGACAACATAATCCAGCTGAGGGGTCAGTGACCGGTGACTGGAGTAGCACTGCAGGGAGGTCAGGCATCAGGCAGCCATACTTCAGGCCATGCTCATGCTGTAGAGCTTCCCGAGACTGGGCAGGCTGGTGAGCCAATGAATGTTAGATGTACACCGCGAGTGTGGCCATTACTTTCTTGTTTTCTTTTGGCATGACCTATTGAGGCATGTCCGTTTTGAGTACACATGATGCACAAGATCTATGTGGACTGACTAGATACTGGTCAATGGGATTGGTTCCATATTGGGTGTGTGATATATTATATATATGTATGAGATGCATAGAATCAGGGGAATCAGGGATGCATGTTACATGAGGTGCCATGGGCGTCATGGCATCGAGGGTGTGGGTTACTTGATGTGCTTCAAGCATCGGGGCATCGGGGATGAAGGTTACGTGAGGTGCATTGTATCTGGTTTTATTTTGAGTTTCCAAGCGATGCAAGACCTCGTGGAGGTGTATACCAATGAGGTGTATTATACGTTTGGTGTCGGGAATGACATGGGATAACTGATGAGGTACAGGGGTGACAATGCATCACGAGAGGACCATGTGTCTGGAAAACAGGTTAGTGAACCTTTGCTTGTTTTGAGTTTTGTCAGGTGGAGACCGAGGTAGGAAATTCTTAAGGTGGAGAGACCTTGAAAAATTTAGCTAGAACCTTTGAGACCAGGGTAGTCTAGGTTACTTGATCGAGGTGGTATGTTTGGTGCCATCTCCCGGTTTCATTTGATAGCTCGAGGATGATCTATGTTAAGGTGGGGAGATTTTAAGAACCCGAGTTTCTAGAACTGGTCAGAATCCTGACCCTGTTTGAATTTTTGACTTGTTTCGAAGAGAACTGGGATAGTCTGGGAAGTTATGGAAATTTCCAGAATACACGCCATGCACTCTAAAGTAAACACCGTGTATGGTTTGGGAGAGTACCGACCATGTGCTCGCTGATTACATGCCGTGTGATGATAGTGTAGGAATTTATTACTACACGACGTGTAGTTATAGAAACGTAGTGTACCCTTGACCATGTGGAGGCTATACATGGTGTGTAGGCCTGTTGGCTGGGTAGAATGTTTTTAGCATGTACACGACATGTACTATTTGTACACACTGTGTAGAAGGGTCGTGTATGGGGATATACATGGCGTGTTGGGGATGTCAGTACGGTAAAGAGGTACATGTCGTGCACCATAGGTGCATGCCGTGTAGTCAGTCAGCAAGTCCTCCAGAAAATATCAACCACCTTATGAACTGTAAAATGATACACAACGTGTAGTTATAAGTACATTCTATGTACTTTCTTTTTCTCTCTCACTAAAATGGGAAGTAGCCTCATTTTGAGGTAAAAACTCAACCCTTCGATGGGTTTGAGTGGGGAGAGCTAACCGAAGCTCATTTTTTCTCCTGATCGTCTATCTGAACTCCGTTTTGATCGCCATCAGATGTGTTAGAACCCCCATGGTAAGGAATTGATTCCAACTGAGTCGTTCTTCTTGATTTTTTTTTCTAGAGTGAGTTATAGGGGTTTGAGTGATTTTTATTCTTTTATAGAACTACCACATTTTAGACCTAATTTGAGGCTATTATTAGAGGAGTATCATAGTACAAGTCTCAAGTAGGTGGTGCATACCTTATTTTTTGTTTTAGTAGACCTTTGGGTGGCAAGGCCTATGGAGCATTTTTGGCTATTTTTGAGAGAGACCCTAATTTACTTGTTATTTCTTGTTTAAATGTTATTTGATCTATGGGATGACTTTGGGTATTCCTTTTTACCTATTTGACTTGAGTGGGGCTGGGTAAGTGGCCATTTCTCATCGAGAAATTTTGGCCGGGAATGCCAAAATTGTTATAATTGTTTTGTATCTTTTAAACTATTGATTATAGTTTATTGAACTTGGATATGAATTGTTGGAGACCTTAAAGACCTCAGTGCTAGTCTGGGATAACACTTGCTTAGTGAAATCCAACTATTTAGATTATTTTGCCTATTTATGTGTTCTGTTTAAACATGTTATATATGTAATTGATGAATTGCATATGCTGGAACCTTTGGGTTATGTTGGGCATGACCCAGATATTCTTGAGTGATGCTGATAACAGGTTGGGATTGGACTAGGTTACGTTGGGTGGTTTTGACCACTGGATTGGGCATCATGGTTGTCATTTTGAGGCAGGATGACTGTTAGATTGGGCATGGCCCGGGTTACTGGGATGGAGAGACCATCAGAATTGAGCGGCATGGTCGCAGGGACACGAGGTGTCAGATGTGTTGTGTCTTGGGTACTACTTTAGTGATTACCGCCCACCCTGGCCATGCCCAACACAACCAAAAGGTTCCAGCATATTCAATTCAACAATTACATATATAAAATATTTAAATAGAACACATAAATAGGCAAAACAATATAAATAGTTGGATTTCACTAAGAAAGTGTTGTCCCATACCAGCACTATGGTCTTTAAGGTCTCTAACAATTCATATCCAAGTTCAATAAACTATACTCAACAGTTTAAATGATACAAAACAATTATAACCATTTTGGCATTCCCAGACCAAAATCCTCTGATGAGAAATGGCCACTTGCCCAGCCCTGCTCAAGAAAAATAGGTAACATGGCATACCCAAAGGAATCACATAGGTCAAATAATAGTTAAACTTACAATAATAGGTAAATTATGGTCTTGCTAAAAAATAACAAAAAATGCACCATAGGCTGCACCACCCAAAGGTTTGAGAAAACACAAAAGAAGGTATAAACCACCTAACTGAGACTCGTACAATGATAATCCTCTAATAACAGCCTCCAATTAGGTCTAAAATGCGGTAGATCTACCAAATAATCAAACCTATCAAACCCCTATAACTCGCTCTAGAACAGAAATCAAGAAGAATGACTCAAGAAGAATCAAGGCCTTACCGAGGGGTTCTAACACATCAAACGATGATTGAAATGGAGTTCGTATGGACGATCGAGAGAGAAAATGAGCTCTAGTGAGCTCTCCCCACTCAAAACCGTCGAAGGGTTGAGTTTCTTCCTCAAAACGTGGCTACTTACCATTTTAGAAAAAAAAAGAAAGTACACGATGTGTATCATTTTACTGTTCATAAGGAGGCTGATATTTCGTTAGGTACTTTCCAACTGACTACACGGCGTGTACCTATGGTACACAGTGTGTACCTCTTTACCCTGCCGACATCCCCGACAAACCATGTATACCCCCATACACGGCCCCTCTACACGGCGTGTACAAATAGTACACGATGTGTACATTCTTGAAACATTCTACCCAGCCAACAGGCCTACACGCCATGTATAACCTCCACATGGTCAAGGGTACACAACGTGTCTATAACTACACGCCGTGTAGTAATTAATTCCTATGCAATCATCACACGACATGTACTCGACTAGCACATAGCCAATAATCACCCAACCCATACACAGCGTGTACTTTAGAGTACACAGTGTGTAGTCTGGAAATTTCATGAACTTTTCAAATTTTCCCAGTTCTCTCCCGAACAAGTCAAAAATTCAAATAGGTTCGGGATTTTGACCCGTTCTAAAAACTTGGGTTCTTACAAAAACTAAGCTAGATTTATTTCTAGTGATCCCACAATGATTAACTGACTTGTTCCTAAGTACCAATTTAGTTCCATTAATAGGATAGTCAAAGGGTCAACTGATTCCAATACCTTGTTCCACTTGAACTGGTTTAACTATTATTGCATTACTAAAACCCAACTCCCATCATCTAAGGATTATTTTACAGATTTAGGTTCTAACTAAGACAAAAAGGCATAGAATTATATATTATTTACAATATTTATTGTAGTTTTAACTCTATAATATATGCTTCAAATAGCTATTTGTAGAGGGTGGTCTTTAAGGTTTATTGGATTTCTGTGTAACACACTTTTTATTTCACTAGTATCAATATTTTTGGGATTTGGTTCACAAAAATAAAGTTCGAAATCATCATCCTTTTTATTTTTAAAGATACATTTAGGTCTCATTTATTCAAGAGAATCATTTAACTCATCATCTTGAGTCATTTTATGATCAAAAGGACCACGTTTATTAAATTTCACATGACTTGATTCTTCAAAATTCCTTGAACTTTTGTTGAAAAATATATATGCTTTGCAAGTAGTAGAATAACCTAGGAATATTCCTTCATCAGTTTTTGGATGAAACTTTCCCAGATTATACTTGTTGTTTAGGATATAAACCTTATATCCAAAAACTTTTAAGTATCCAACATTTGGTTTTCTATTATTCCATAACTCATAGGGTGTTTTCTTTAAGATAATCCTTATTAGAACTCAGGTAATAACATACCTTTCTATGTTAATAGCTTCAACCCAAAAATGAGTAAGAATTTTAGATTCACATAAAAATATTCTAGTTATTTATTTCAAGGTCCTATTTCTCCATTCAACAACACCATTTAGTTGAGGTGTCCTAGGGGAAGAAAAAGTGTGTTTAATACCATAATTTGATAAAAATGAATTAAATTATTGATTCAAAAATTTTCCTCCATGATCAGTATTCAAAGACACAATTTTGGTATTTTTTTTATTTTTTAAAAGTTTACAAAAAATAATAAAAACAAAGTAGGATTCAATTTTAAGTCTAAAAAATAAAACCCAAGTAAATCCTGATAAATTGTTAATAAAAACATAAGAAATGTATTTTACAACAGGTCCTGTTGTTCTTGATAGTCTGAATAGATTCATATAGATATGTTTTATGGGTTTATAAGTGGAAACCTCTTTAATTGGTTTAAAAGATAACTTATGTTTCTTTCCCATTTTACATGCATCACATAATTTTTTATCTAATTTTAGGTTAAGAAAATTATAAAACAAATTTATTTTGGATAAATTTATCAAGGAATAAATACTATAATAACCAAGACTTCTATTCCAAATATAAGATTAATTTACTTCATTATTCAAAAAATTTACATTCTGTCTACACAAATAATTTATATCTTAAGTATAAACATTATCTGTTATTGGTACTATAAACTTATAAGATTTTTCCCTAAAGATAAGCATGAATTGTTAGAAAAATAAACTAAATAACTATCATAAAAATGTTAAGAAATACTTATCAGGTATTGATTTTAGCCTTAAACATAGAGTACTTTTTTGATGAGGATAGGTTGTAGGTTTCCAACAGATCTAATTCCAAATATCTTTCCTTTTTCATTATAACAAAATGTTACATAGTCTTAATCAACTTTTTATAATGATTGAAAGTTTGAGAAATCTATACTCATGATCCTTGAACAACCACTATACACAAAACATTTATCATTTAGGTTTGTATGGATAGTTTCATATAATGAAAAATCAAACAAATTTTTTTTTCTACCCAAATACTGTTTGGACTAGGGTTGTTAGCTATAAAAGATTTATAAACCAAAATATGTTTTCAGTTTCCAAAATTAAAATTTGAATTATATAATTTTGTAGAAATAAAAACCTTTTTATTCCACACAATTGTAGATTTCTAAAATAGAAGTCTTTTTCAAAATTACCATTTATTCCACAATTAAATCAGGTGATACTAAACAAGGTTTTATTTTTGGAAATTTCTATAAAATAATTTTTATAAAGCTTGGGTTTTTCACCCTTTCTACCAATACCATATTTCTACCTTTTTGATTGGTTTTTACTAATGATTTTATTTGAGTAATCCCCCATTAGTAAAAACAATTAATTTTTTTTAAGATCCTAGACTTCCTTTTGTAAATTATTAATTTTTTTACTTTGTTTAATATATGATGAAGTAGAATTTTCAACCAGGTTTTCAAATCTAATTTTTTATTTTTGTTTTCATCTTTATTAACAATTTTATTACAAGAATTTCCAAGGTATTTTTTATTCTTTCCTATTTAGTTTCCAAAATGGTAAAATATTCATTTATTTTTTCATATGAGAAATTTTCATTTTTAGACTCAAAATAATTTTCAAGAAAATAATAAGAGTGTACCTCATTTGAATGTTCCCTAAAACTCATATTTTCCTTCTGATTAGAAACTCCATATTCTGAATATAATGATGTATTACAATTATAATTTTTATAGGTTTTCCATGTATATTTTATGGACTTCATGGAATTATTTTTATAGCCAAACTTCTTGAAATAATTTTCTCATACTTATAACTCTATTACAGTTGAGGGAAGTTGAGATTGATGCATCTAATTTTTTTTTTCATATAATCTAACTTATTTAGAGTTTCAATCATGTTTCTTGAAATTATTTAAGGGTTTATTAAATCATTTTATCTTTTTATAAAACTTGTCGAACTTTCTAGTAAAGTGAGAAAGATCACCTTATAAAGCATAAAAACATAATGTATTTTCATCAGATAACTCAGCTAGTTGAGTAAATTTTATTTTATAATCATTATTTTAAGATAAAAACTTTAAAAAGGTATTATATTTATTAATTAAGCTATGGCTTCTAGCTTTAGATTCCATTTATTCCACATATAAAATAAGTGTTCCAATGAGATACTTTATTTTAATTTTTTTTGGCCTATATAGATTTCTTAATGAAAGATGATATTGCACTTAATCATGGAGGTTGAATTATGATAAATTTTAAAGCTTTATCTGGTTCAGTAATGGGTTATCCTAATATAGAAACTTCATTTACCACCACATTAAGTATTCTATTAAGTTGGGTGTTACTTTCACCCTCATAAATTCTCGAAGTATCGAACTTCAGCTTATTAGTATTATATATGAGATCCCACACATAATCTAAACCTTAATAAGAAATCTCTATAGTAGTCCACATTTTGTAGGCTATTTTTTAAAGGTTAGGGCCGAAGCCTCAATTTTATTATATAAAGAAAAGACCTCTTTAAGACTGGGTAGAGGGAGACCCATTACATAGCCTGAAGGCCCAAGGCCATGTGGCATGAATACAAGGTTTGAAAGCCCATTTATGGTCCAAAGGACCCCTCAGTGAATAGTAATTCTATAGTACCCGTGCTGATACAGTACCTGCTACAATACCACCACCGCTACAATCTCTGCTACAGTGCCTCACTGCTACAATGTCATCGATGATACAATCATCACTACTACAATTCTGCTATCCCATGTTTTTGGTTATGTCACTAGAATTGCATAAGGATTCATGGATTTAGGATATAAATTTATAACAAGGTTCTATAGATAGCTGAAAATATATTATTTCTAGCAATAATAATTCTCACCATTAAAATATGGTTGTATAACCATTGGAATACCTTATCTATTATCATCCAAAAAACCAACTTAAAGAAGATCTTAATAATTCATCCTTTGAAAGATGAGAAGTCAAAATTTATAAGATTTTAATACCTATTTTTGTTCTAGAGAACATATATAGAAATACTTATGAAGGGGGGGGGTCAATTGAGTTTTTGAAAAATATATTTACTTCAAAACCACCCTATTAAAGGTATGCGGGTTCCAATATCTTCCTTAACAAAAAATGGAAGCATAAATACATGTTTAAGGGAAAAGATTGAACACAAGAGGTTTATAGTTATTAATGGAGAAAAAATACCCTTGTACACCCCACCAACACTCTACTCCACAATTTTGATGATTTTCACTATATAAACCCATTTTTCAGGGGCTCCTAACCGAGTGCAATAATTTGTTACTTATTACAATTCATAGAGATTTCAAATAGGTCTACTCATACAAGACCTATCCACAGTCTCAACACACTCAATCATAATGAGTGCAAATAAAAAATGAGATAAATAAATGAAGTTTGGAAAACAGTGCAACACACAGTTGAAAGTTGAAACTGACATAAGATGAAGAAACAACATGATAAGGTGATATTATTATAAGTGTTTCTATGTATATTATTTGATTGAAAAGGATAATATTGTAAGAATAATTAATGAATATTATATTTGAGAATTATATATTTCTAGACATTGTATGAATCATCTCTTTCTATGTACATAACACTTATCCTCATAGATCTGCAAAATATTTTATTTATATTTTCTCATTTTGAATTTGAACTTAATAACATATGATAAAGACATATATTGAGTGAATAATACTTTTAAGAATCTAATGAGATAAGTTCTTAATGGAATGTGTCATTATATTCCAAATATTGGATAAACTGCTATGAAAAAAATGGATATTCTTTAATGCATCTTTCCATTCTCAACAAAATGATTCCTTGTCCAAATATATCTTTCCTTATTTAGAAAACTTCTTTTATAATGTAAGTAAAAGTATGAGTCGATTTTTTGAAGGTCATATGAATGGTAATAGTATAATCATGAATATATCCAATATGGATTTATATTTATAATATAAACATTTGATAGAAATTTCCTAATAAGACGACTTACAAAGTAGCTTCATAAGATAAAACACATCCAATATTTAACTTATACATTACGTAAGATAAATAATCTAGATTTAAAACTACATAGGATAATTATTATTCATCAAATAATATCTTAACATTGTATGATAATCATCTTCATTGGATTTCTCTGATATTCATAAGATAAATTCTTTTATTAATGTCATTTTTGTAAGATAAAAGACTTTATTTGTTTTCTATCAAACCGAGATTTCTAATTTCAAAAAATATAAGATAATTTAATTTCTCTATAAGATGATTTACTTATGTAGTAATATATCCTTTATATACTGAGCTTCGAGAAAATAAATTACTTTGACACTGACTAAAAACCCATCATAGATTCTTAGTTTCGGTAAAAGATAATTATATTACATGTATGATTAATCTTAATCATAAGTTAAATTACCTTTATAAATAACTAAATTCTAGTATGAATAATGTGAATATATTTTCACTCTCATATGTTAAATTTATTTAGAGTTTATATATAAAATAGATTATAATCCATATGAATTTCGAGTAATAAAATTCTGAAATACTTATGATAAACTAGTTAGAAAATAAATAGGGATTTTTTGAATCATTAAAATAGGAGAGAAAATGAGATATGTTATAATGAAATAAGTCTCTCTAATAGTAAATAGAAATTTTATGTCAGTGATTTTAACTTGAAAAAAACCATCTTTAGAATTGTTAATTTATATAATTGATGTTGAAAATCACCTTAAAATGAAAAATTCAGGCACATTCCATATCACTTATAAAAATAAACGATGTAAAGAATACTTAAAAAAATAAATTTAATTAAAACTAGTATAAAAAACCTATATTATAAGAAAATAAAACAACACATTAGAAAATTAGAAAAGTAAAATATTAAGCACAATTATTTGATAACTATTAATATTGCAACTTGGTTAAAATTATGCCAATTTTAAAATTTCATAGTTAAAATTAAAAATATACATTAAAAATATAAGGAGATGAAATAAAAAGGAATAAAATTTGTGAAATATCAATCCATACTCCTCATAGATGATTTATCTAATTACCATTATATGTACACAAATCATAAATTTTTTTTAAAAAAATCTCACTATTCATTCTCAATAAAATGAAAAGATTAATAAAAAGAAAAGTTATAACAAAACCTAACCCATGTGCCTGATTTTTGCATATATTTTCATGCATTTTATTGGGAATTAAAACAAATTTTCACCATATACACATTATTTTATAGATCAAATTATTTATTTCAATGTTTGTGGTGATTTTCAGGTATTTCTAGTCAAAGTCACAAATCAGGAGCGACCAGAAAAAAATTGAGATATAAACGGTGCGTACTTTATAAACACATTACATGTAACCTTTACTAGACATAGTTAAACTAGCATGACTACACACACATATAGTCAAGAAATATAAACACACCATGTACCACTCATTCACACACTATGTATTACCTTCCAGATGCAAATGATGGATGATAGAGCTTCTAAATTCCATGTATAGTGGCACTACATGCTGAGTACACTCACCAAGTGACTGTAAAATCTTCATATTCAATGGGAAGCATAACAGGCCACCTAACGGAATATAAAATGAATAAAAAGTGTTTAACCCATTTACATGGTGTGTACTTCTTGTACACATCATATAATATAATTTGTTATAAACAGAAGGGTAGGCCTCCAAGATCCATGTGGTACATCCAAGGGGAGGCGTTGTTGCTCTGCTAATCAATCTCCCCCAAATCCAAATTTGAGTCTTATTTTTCTATTTACCTTTACCTTTTAATGTAATTTATCCTTTTCTCCTTATCTCCTCTCATATCTATGGTAAGGGTTGAGTTTCTTCTTAACCCGAACACTATGACCATAGCCATAAGAGGTTGATTCTCTTGTTTATGGGTAGTAATAAAATAATGATTATGTTATAATTTTAATTCTAGTGCATTATTTTTATTGTGACTATTGTTTTATAATTATTTTGAAAAATGGAATCCATACCTATTATTGTTGTAACATAAGACCAAGAATGACCCCAATGGTGAAAACTAAAGTAGTTACAATAGGATAACCCATGACTATTGGTTGATCCTATTATCATTGTTTTAGGGGCAACTAAATAAAACATGTTTTAAGTAGTTAATCATTGGACCAAGGGGTTAACTTTTTAAATACACTATTGACTATTATTAAACAAAGAAAAAACATTTTATTTGAATCCCCATGGTAAAAAATTATAATTAATAATTTTAATACTAAAGAGTAACTATTGAAGTAAATCTTAATTAAGTTGCAACCTTTACACACTTGTTTTCCTGATTGTTCTATCCCTTCTTCTATTTCAATTAAATTTTCACAAATTATTTCACATTTTCATCCCATTACATTCAATCATTTTTTCTAGATTATCATCTTAGGTTTTATGACTTGTGATGATCATTACTTCTCTACTTTCCCTATGGGATTGACCCCAACTGCCACAAGCTACCTAGTTAGTCGGATTAGAAGGGAAATTTCAATTTTCCACACCCCATGATGGTCACAGTCACTAACCTTGTTGAAAGATATAATTTTCCTAACTGCAATTACTTTACAAATAAATATTAGAACATAATTTTTGGGTTTAAAAGGATTTAACAACACTTTTTAAATACAACATAATCAATATAAAAACCCATAAACCAAGATTTACCAGGATAGTCATATAAATTCATGTATACTATAAAATAAATAACCAATGATGTGTAACTTACACCATTAATCATGGTAGAAACAATATTCATCCTTGATTGATGAATATCTTAATAGAGTGATCTGAAAGATATACTTCCTCCGAAATTATCTACTGAGTGGTTCTTTTACCACTTTTTTATTATTTTATAATTATTAAAACCCTTAATTAATTTTTATTTTTATTATTTTATTCATTATAAATTTATAAATATTATTATGTGATTACTCATTTTTTATGGTGAGGATTTTTATAAGTACAAATGAGATAGAAACATTATGTTTTATATTTAGAGGTTTAGTTTTGGAATGTTCATTTTGTTTGGTAATGTTAGAATCTTACATTTTTTAAATGGAATCCTTACACAATTATAAAGAAGACTTTCAAAATTAAGGCTTAGAAATAATCCTAATTTATAAGTATTATGCTCTAGAGTAAATTATTATGAAGATAGATTTAAATTATTATTAAATGATTAAAAGTATTACATTTTGGAGTAAATTCTTTAGAATATCAATTGAAAGTATTAAAAAAATTATGAAAAGTCTTACAAGAGTGATTAAAACCTTATTGAATCAAAAAAAGTTTTTTGTTTTGATGCAGAATTTTATGAAATGCACGTCTTATGAAGAAATAGTATTATGAAATTGAAGTTGAAGTCTTGTGAATAAATATCCTTATGACATAGAATTTATTTTTCATAAAATGTAATTATAAGTATTACAAAGTGTTAGATTACTCTTATGAATATCAAGACATTAAAAGTTTTAGAAGAAGGAGTTTTTGAATGTTATGGATATTTTTAGTATAAAAATAGATTATATATTTTTGATTTTATGGGATTAAAATTAAAATCAAAATATGGATTATATTTTCAAGGTGATTAATTGTGTATGATTATGAGAGTATTCAATGTTATTTAATTATCATGGATTATTTTATTATCATATTTAATATTTTTGAATTGTTATCATTATGGGTTTTAATGCTATATTTGTTCACAAAGTAGCGATAATACTAAATGATACTCCATGTGAATATTATTTTTGGAATTTATAAGGAAATATTATAAAATATTAAGTGGATATTATAACTAATAAATATTTATCAATAAAATAGGCTGATTCAAACAGATGACACATGATAGTGTATGACTGCATGAACACTGTTGTTTGATACTAAAGTTTTGATCTTCATAATTTACTCTTTTTTATGAGGTATATCATGAATCCCCATGATTAATCATTTAATTGTTTATTAAGGACCAATAAAAACATTCATATGACAATATTTTTGTTCACAACTTCCATCAGGTTATTTAGTTTTTTTGAAGTTATTTACACTGCATTGTATCACATACATGGGTTCCACCACCCATAAAAGGTATAGACTGGTTTTAACCACTTTACTAAAAGGTAGTGAAATAGTTTGGGCTTGATCCTATTAAACATTACCAAGTTAATGATGCTCTTGTGAGAAATCTTGATAATGGTTTACTCACATAGAAAAAGATATGTTAGTTTTAGGGATACTCCTTAGAAAGTCCTAGGTTAGATTTTATCAAATTTAAAGATTAGGTTAATACTTACACCCATAAAATTATATATTATAATGAGTTCCATACATCTAGGCTGGAGTATAAAGAGTATAAATATGATTTTTTGGATCCGAATTACTATAAAAATCCTTGTGTTTTAGCTTTATTATTATGATTACACTCTTCAAACTCTTTGAAATTAATTATATATGGTTCATTTTTTAATATTATTAAACAAAAATATTTTAAAAATATATTTTAAATTACTTTTATTATTTAAGATTGAAAATTCACCTATTATTATATTTTCATTCACTCTCATGGGACATAATAATTGGTATGAGACCAGACCCTTGTAAAGAATGTTGAGTAATATTGTTCTTATCCTGATACCATTAAATTTACTATTAGCGTATATATATTTTAGGATTTTTGATTTAATGTTTATAATATTTTTGAACTAAAATAAATCTTAGACTTAACCATATATGGGAAAGATTATTTTTCAGTTAATAGAAAGTCTGGAAGTTGAAACTTTGAATCCTCTTAGACCAACTCATTTCAATGGTAGAGATTATAGATATTTGAAGAATATAATGGTGGTATTTTTGAAAAATATAGGTATTTAATATTAAAATATCAGGGATAGATCTCATAAACTACATAACATTGACCATGATTCTTTCACTGGTAATGATGCCACCAAATACATCTTGAACTCTAAGGTTATGAATTATCTTTACTGTTCTGTTAGTAAAAGTATTTATAGTCATATTTCTTCTTATAAAACTACTTCTTCATTTAAAGGACTTCAAAATTCAGTCATCAAGGAACTGAAAAATTATAGAGAAATAAGTTTGTAATTCATGGGTCTGAATTGTAAGAGTACATAACGTCTGATATTTAAAGTGTTAGTAATATGTACAACAAATTTACTAAGATAATGAACAACTCGGTTTATCTTATAGAAAATATAAAGAATGAAGTTATAATTGAAATAATACTTTGATATTTACTAAATAAATGACATTCAAAGAAGGTAATAGTTGATGAAATAAAGGACTTTTCTAAATATACCTAAGATGAGTTAATTGGATCACTTTCATGATATGATCTTGAATTGAAGAATAATGATAATGATATATATAATAAAATTAATAGAGTTGATTTTATATCTAACTATATATATTATGGATCTTCTAGTGATATATGAGGTTCTTTAAGTTTTGTTAAAGGTAATGATACATGTTAAGTTTCTAAATATATTCAAGGAATTGTAAAGAAGATAGAATGTTCCAAGTAACCATTGTAAACAAATAATCTCAAGAGGAATTTTAATTAGATAAGTAATAAATGTAATTCTTATTCTAAAATAAGTTGTTTTAAAAGTAATAATGTTGGACACACTAATTATGAGTGTCCAATATTGAAAAATTAAAGAGTAGATAATAATTAAAAGAAGAAGAATAAGGAGAAGACTTTAGCTATTGGTTGGATTTTAATAGAATATTCTGATTCCATTTTTGAATTTGAAAGTAAGAAGGATACAACTAATCTTTGTCTAATGGCTACTGACATGAGTAAGGTTACTAGTGATTCTGATTCTCAATTTTTTTTATAATTGTAATTGTGATAAAACTAGAGTTTAAGAGTTAAGTGAAATTTGTAATTAGTAATTTTCATAAATTGAATAACTTACTAAAAAGTATAAAAGTTTAGTAAGGATCACAAGAAATCTATGAAGGAAATCGAAAATATGATTTTGGAAAATAAAAAATTAAAATATATTGTTTCTATGTTTGATGAACATAAAATGAAAATCAAGGCTCAAAAAAATAATTTATATATTCTATAAAAATAGAATAACTGTTTAATAAATATTTATTTATGTATAAAAGATAAACTGTGTGATGATTTAGAATATATATAAAAGGAAAATGGGGAACTTAAAGTTGAGACTGAAAGGAAATGATATTTATGTTTATTGTTGGAAGTCAAAATTTAGATGATTTTATGGGATTAGAGAAAATTTCTAGATAAAAAAATGAACATGAAATATATTTTTTATGATGGGAGAGTACCTCAAATGTATCAAAATAGATTTATTAAAAGAATAATTGAAGGTATTTCATCTGTTTCATGTTTTAAATGTTGTTTATTTGGTCATTATGCATCTAATTTCCCTTTATTTTTTTTTCATTCTCTTGGTTATAGGAAATAATTCATTTCTAAATACGATTTTAATGTTAAATATAAGAATAATTTTATAGTGTTGGTACCTAAAAAATCATTTTTAAACTAGATTGGACCTATGTTGACTGAGATACTGAGGTAAATTTATTTTCATTTAGACAACATGCATATAATTTTATTTTTTTATTCATTGGTATGTTTTCATGATTTAAAAAACAAGTTTCTATTATTTATGTCTATTAAGAATGATTTTTTTCTTTACTAGTATGTATATAATTGTTGGTAACTTTTAAATTCATTAGAAATCATTTTATAATTCCTTTAATATCTTAACATGTTTCCCTGGATCATTGTAATTAAATCATTATTTTATGACAATAAGAACTTTCTGGATGCATTTCATACATTATTATATTATTATCAAAGATAAAAAAATCATGAATTAATGGGGATATTTTTTTTTACTATTTATCTAATTTACTATTTAGTTATCATTTTTGTTTTATATGAATGAATTTTTGGGGTGTTTACATTTATATTATATGAGTGTGATAATTTTTTTTATTTATGAAAATCATACTCTCATTTTATATAATTAAAGCATATTGGATTATTTTTTATTTACCATGTGCTTTATTGTTTCTATTTAAGGGGAAATTTATAGGTTTGTTATCATTTTTATTTTTTAGGGGGATAATGTTAGTTCTATTTTTTATAAAATAATTCCTTTTTTCTTTTAATTTAGGGGAGAATGATTTTTTTTGTGGGGGGATATTTTTGTTAATTCTCCTCATTTTTTTATGTTTTTCAAAAAGGGTGATATTTTTAAAATCTTATTTCTTTTTTGATCAATAATAAAAAGGGAGGATTATTTGTGTGTTTAGTTTTGTTATGCTAAAAAAGGAGGAAATTTTTTAGTGGATCCTTATGCCTTTATTTATATTTTGATACTTACCAAAACCATTAATTTATTATTTTTAAAAATATTTTAAATATTTTAGTTTATAATATTATTCTATGATTACTTACTTTGCATGTTGTTAATTTTTTAAAGTACATATGTGAAAAAAATTAACTTTTATATTTTGAATTTTAGTTTTTTAAAGTTTAGTTTTTTGGTAATGTAAGAATTATTATGTTTTTCAAATAGAATTATTACACAATTATGAAAAATTCTTATGAAATGAAGACTTGAAAATCTGTGTAATTTATCGATCTTTTGTTGGGGAGTAAATTATTATTAAGATGAATTGAAAGTGATATGAAATGATGAGAATCCTTATGTTCTAGATTAAAGACTAATGAATATTGATTGAAATTATTTATAAATGATGAAATGTGATATAAGAGTGATGTAAGCCTTATTGAATCGATGAAAGTCTTATGTTTTGATACAGAATCTTAAATTTGGAAGTTTTATAAAGAAAGAGTTTTATGAAATGGAAGTTAAGTATTATGAAATATAAGTGAAGGTCTTATGAAAAAACAAGTCATATGAAATGGAAGTTCGGTATTATGAAATGAAATTTGGATTATTGTGACGTGTTAGATGAATCTTATGTATATTATGACTTTATGAGTTCCATAAGATAGAGTTTCTATAAGTTATGTATATTTTTAGTATATAACATGATTTTTTATTTCTGATTTTATGTTATTCAAAATTAAAATTCAAATATAGATTGGATTATCAAGAATACTAATTTCACATGATTATGGTAGTATTCAATGTGATTTAGTTAATTGTGAGTATTTTTGTTATCACATTAAATATTTTTGAATTATTATTATTACGAATTTTACTACTGTATTATTTTTATAGAGTATAAATAATGTTAAATACTTCTCTATGTGAATATTATTTCGTAAATTTACGATGAAGGATTATGAAATTTGATGTGCAGATTATAGACATTAGAGATTAATCTATAAAGGAGGCTGGTGAAAAAAAAGACAGCACATGATAGCATATGACTGTTTGGAATTCATAATTTGATTTAAAGTACTAAGATTCATAGTTTACTCTATTTTTATGAGTCATAGTAGGAATGAACAAGATTTATCATTGCATTATTCTTAAAGGGATGAGAAGAGAATTCGCACAACATAATTTCTGTTCACATCTTCCAGTGGGTTACTTAGTTTTTATTTTGTATGGGAGTCATCTGTACTACATTATATAACTTACATGGGTTATACCACCTTTAAAAGGTATAGATTTATTATAACCACATAAAAAAAACGAAATGAAACATTTTGTTCTTGATTAAATTAAAAATAACTTGGTTAGATATTATCCCATTAGAAATATCATTATTTATCTAATCTTATGTAAAAGGATATGTTATGTTCGAGATTTCTCCTTATAAAGTCCTTGATTAGATTTGATATTTTTAAAATATTAGGTAAGACTGAGTTATGATTTAAATTTTTTGTAAAATTTTGGGTTTGGATTAAACTCATAAAAGGATATATTATATTTAGTTTTGTACTCCTCTGTTGGAGTGTAAAGTGTAGATGTAAGATCATTTAGATATAAACTACTATAAAATAATTGTTTTATATATCTATTATTCTTCTTATACTCTTATCTCTAATTTCAATTAATTATTAATAGATAAATTATTTAATCTCATTAACCCACCACATTTATAGATTATTTTCAAATCACTTTGATTATTTATGTTTGATAATTCACCCCCTATTGCCTTTACATTTACTATCATGAAAATTAACAATTGGTATCAGAGTAGGACCTTGTAAGGATTGTTGATATCTATTGTTTTTATCCCAATAACAATAAATTTGGTATTAGAATCTATATATTTTAGGATGTTTTATATATTCGTTATATTATTTTTGAACTAAATTATATCCTAGACTCAACCATATATGAAAAAAGTATTCTTTCAGTTAATGGAAATTCAAGAAGATGAAACCATAAATCCTATTAAACCAAATCATTTCAATAAAATAAGTTATAGATTTTGTAAGGACATAATTGTGGTATTTTGAAAAATATAGGTATTGAATACTGGATTTTCATGAATAAAACTTACGAATTCTTTTGTAGTGTATGTTGATACATTGAATAGTAAAAATGATACCCAATATTTCCTAAATTAAAAAGTTATAAATTTTATTTACTGTTCTGTTAGTAAAAGTGTTTATAGTCATATTTCTTCCTGTAAAACTACTTCTAAAATTTGTAAGACTCAAAAATTCACTCATAAAGGAAGTAAAAAATTGAGGAAAATTAAGTTTGGAATTCATATGGCTAAATTTAAATAGTTTAGAGTGTTTGACTTAGAATTGTCAGTGATATATATATATATATAATATTTATTAATATTATGAAAAAAATGGTTGATCATGGAGAAAAAATGAATAATAAAGTTTTGATTGACATTTTACTTCAAAATTTACCAAATAAATATCATTTAAAGTAGGTTACAATTGAATGATGTAATGAATTTTCTAAATACATTGTAGATGAGCTAATTGGATATTTTTTTGGTAAAAGTCATGAATTTAAGAATAATGAGAATGATATAAATGATAAAAGGAAAGGATTTAGTTTTAAATATAAATATATATCTTCTAAATATTCTAGTTATATCTGAGGTTCTTCATGTTCTAAGAAATGTGATGATCAAATTGAAGTTTCTATATATATTCAAGGACTTATAAAAAATAATTCTTTTTCAAGGAACCACTAAAAAACCATAAACTCAAGAATAATTTCAATAATATATGAAATAAAGGCAATTATCATTCTACCATGATATTTTTTGGATGTAATGTTTTTCACACTAATTATTAGTGTACAATATTAAAAAAAATAAAGATTAGGTAAGAATAAAAATAAGAATAAGAATAAGTATTTAAATACTATTTTGAGTTGAATACAAGATTACAATTCCAATGATTAATCTGAAAGTGAAAATAAGAAAACAAATATTTGTTTCATTGATACTGATTTGAGTAATGTTAGTATGATTCTGATTGTGATTATAATTTTTTTATATTCTAATTGTGATAAAACTAGAGATTAAGAGTTAAGTGAAATTTTTGATTAGTACCAAGAATAAATTAAAAAACTTGGTAAAAGTATAAAATGTTGAGTAAGGATCATAAGATAGTTGTGAAGGAAAAGAAAAATCTCATTTTGGAAAATGAAAAGTTGAAAGATATTGTTTCTAAGTTTGATAAAGAGAAATAGAAATTCAAAATTATGAAAGATAATTTATCTAACCTGTAATAATTGAATAATATTTTAATAAATTACACTTCTAGTATAAAAGATAAATTGTGTGGTTATTTAGAATATATACAAAAGTAAAATGGGGAACATAATTATGAAGTTGGAAGTTTGATGGAGATGATATATAATTTTACTGTCATAAGTTAAACTTTTGAGGAGTTTGTAAGGTTACAAAAAATTTATAAATAAAAAATAAATAAGAAATATATTTTTTATGATGAGAGAATACCTTAGACGTATGAAAACAAATTTATTAAAGGCAAAACCAATGGTATTTTATTTTTTATTGTTTTAAATATAGTTTATTTGATCATTATTCATGTGATTTGTATTTATATATAATTTTTCAATCTCTTAGTTATAAGAAAATCAAATAAAAATCTACTTTTAGTGTTAAATAAACCAACCCTTATATAATGTGGGTTATTAAGAAATTGATTTTAAATTCGATTGGACATAATATGATAAGGATATTGTGGTAAATTTATTATCATTTGGTTAGTATGCATACCATTTTACTATTTCAATTATCTTGTATACTATCATGGGTTAAACTATAAATTTCTATTATTTAAGTCTAGTAATCATGATTTTTCTATTTTATTGGAATGTATCTTATAATTTATTACCATTTAATTCATTAAAAACCATTTTATAATTCTTTGAATATCCTAACAAGTTTTTATAGCTCCTTATATTTAGATCTATATTTTATGATAAAAGGAATTTACTGGATAAAATGCATACACTATTATATTATTATCAAGGTGATAAAAAAAATGAATTAAGGGGGATCATTATTATTTTTATTAGTTATCTCACTCACCACCTAGTTTTTTTATGTTCATTAATTTAGGGGGAGTTTACATTTCTATTATGTGAGTTTGATAAGTTCATTATGTTTTTATTAATTCATATTATACCTTCATTTTAAATCATTGAAGCATACTACATTAATTTTTATTTACCATGTGCCTTATAGTTTTAATTTTAGTTGATATTTACTAGTTTACTATCATTCTTATTTTAATTGGGCAGAGAATATTAGTTTTGTTATTTATGAAAGCATGATTTCTTTATTTTAATATATCGGTAAAATTTTTATTTATGGGGAGATAACTTTTTCTATTTTACTCATTTTTAATTTATTTAGAAATGGGATTTTCTTATATCCTTTTTTTTTATCATTTATAAAAAGGGTAATTGTTTTAGTTTTTTTAGTTTTGTTATTATAAAAAAGTGAGATATTTTTTAGTGGTTCCTTTTCAATTTATTTATATTTTGACAGTTTTTAGAACCACAACATTCTTAGTTTAAATTATTATGTTATTCATTATTATTCTATGATTACTCACTTTTAATATTGATAATCTGTCTAAGTAAATATGGGAGAAAAATATTACGTTTGATATTTAGAAGTTTGATTTTGGAAAGTTAGGTTTTTTGGTAAAGTTATATGTTTTATGTTTTATAAATGCAGGTATTACATAATTATGATGAAGTATAATGAAATAAAGACTTGGAAAATTTTTCAATTCATAATTTGTATACCCTAAATTAAATTCTTATACAGATCAATTTGTAAGTCTTAAAAAAGGATGACAAGTCTTATGGTTTGAAGTAAATTATTACAATAATTGATTTAAAGTCTTGTAAAATAATGAAAAGTCTTATGAGAGTGAGTAAATAATTATTGAATTAATGAAAGTATTAAGTTTTTATGTATACTCATATAAAGTGGAAGACTTATGAAGAAAGAGTATTAATAAAATAATGTTATGTCTTGTGAAATTAAAGTGCAATTATTATGAATAAAGTGTCTTAAAAAATGAAATTTTACTCTTAATAAATGGAAGTGTAAGTATTATTAAGTGTTATATGACTCTTACACATATTAATACATTGTGAGTTTTAGAAGATAGAGTTTTAAGAAGTTATAATTATTTTTTGTGTACAAGTTGACCATTTATTGGTGATTTTGGGTTGGATTATAAAATTGATTAATTAAGCATTATTATTGTAGTATTAAATTTTATTTAATTAATTGGGAGTATTCTAATCATCAAATTTTATATTTTTTAATTTATGTAATTACAGGTTTTATACCATATTTTTTTTATTGAGTATCGATAATATTAAACACCATTCTACATGAATATTATTACTTTAGTTTATTATGGAGAATCATGGAATTGGAAGTAGATATTATAGCCATTATAGAATTATCTGTACAATATGACAACTAAAATAGATGACACATAATAGTGTATAACTACATAGACTCCATCATTTTATTCTAAAGTACTACGATTCATCATTTACTCTATTTTAATGAGGTAGACCTGGAATTCATGAGCTTTATATTTGCATCATTGTTATTGTTTTGAGATAAACATCCCTATGCCAACATTTCCATTCAGAAAACTTGGTATGTTTCTTAGTTTTTTTGTTAGTAATCTATACAGCATTGTATCAATTATGTAGGCTATACCACCTTTAAATATCATGGATTGGTTCTTCCAACTTGACAAAAATGTAGTGACATAGGTTTTTCTTAATCATATTAAAAATGTCTTGGTTAGTTCTCCTCCTATTAAAAGTATTAGGTTATATTTTCTCATGTATAAATGGTTTTGTTAGGTTTGGTTATACTCCTCACAAAGTTCTTGGTTAGATTTTATCCTGTTAAAAATTGGGTTATGATTGAACCCATTTATATAAGTCTGGGTTTGGCTTGCACCCAGAAATTCTTATAATATAGCAAGTTACATACTAATAGGTTGGAGTGTAAATAGTAGAAATTGGACTATTTGGATATTAACTACTATAAAAATACTCATGTTCTGTCTTTATTTTTTTATACACTATTCATACTCATTATACATAAATTTTTATGGTTGAATTATTTAATTTCATTAAACCACCACATTTTCTAATTATATTTTAAATTAAAATGAATATTTAAGATTGAAAATTCACCCCCTATTTTCATTCAATTCACTATCATGGTACCTAATAGTATCTCAGATCTTAAATAATAACTCAGTATTTATGTGGGATTCATATTCCCACCATGACATGCAAGGTACATGTAGTGAAAGGGTAGAAAATGAAATAGATATTTGAGAATAAAGAAGTTTCATCCAAGAATACAAGAGAAAGAATACCTCAAATGCATGGTAGTATGCCACTTTATATAAGGCCCTCTAGGATTTTTATTGAGTAAACATATATTTACACATGAATTATAATGCATGATCAAATTCTACTTGACCAATTCATACAACCACTACATGAACACATCAAACTCACATTCATTTAATCTTATAAAATAGATCATTTAATGATATCCAATTTATAAAACTCCCAAATATATATATAATAATTTGGTTTACATGATTTTAAGGTTTTATTTTATATCACACCTTATGATAAAATAAATAATATAAGGTTAACCAAGTATAACATGCATAAATATTAAATCATTTTAAATAAATATTCAATACATTTCATAGTAATATATGCCCTATAACCATAAAGGTTTAGTGTCTTCAGAGATTAGAAACATAATCAACTTATTTCAAGGAAAATATAAAATATCTCTAACAAATTTATTCTATCATGGTACTATTTTTATAAATATACTACTTAAAACCTTTCTTCATAAACCCGGGGAACTGAAAACATATAAAATGATGAGCTCAGATAATCAATAAGAGTAAAAATGAGAGATATATATTGATGATCATATTAAATTATAAGATAATCAAAGGTTATGAGATCATGATTATAAATTAAAAAGTTTAAACACAATAATTCATAGATCATAAAATATGAGTTATGATATAAATCACTAACATTTCAAAATACATAAGTCATATAATTGAGGAATCATCATTAATTAATCATGGGGCGTGAGAGTATCATAAGAATGAGAACATATAAGAGGAATTTTGAAACAACCATAAGCATATAAAATCACTTCATTTGTCAAGGTTCAAAAATAATAATATCATAGTGGACATTGTCCCAATGTTGATTGGCTTCACTCCCCAGTCCATTATTTCCCTAGTTAAGGTTCACTACTAATACTATCACAGTAGACAAAGTCCCTTACTGAATTGTTTTACTCCCCATTCTAGAAAATATTTTATCATTAGATATCAATAACTACTAATTAATTATAGGGATTTAATAGACACACCTATCACATAATGAAAACCATACATATTCATACTATAAGATAATAAAAACATTAATTAAATCATCATAGTATAACTCGTGGAAAATAAATGGGTTCCATAAATTTTCATCATCACATAATCATAAGATAATAATAAAAATAAAATGGATATTATCATTAGATCATATTCCTAGGGAAGCATAATAAATATAAAAGGATGTTGACATATATGAAAAATACATTTAAAAGATCATTTGAACATTTTTATAAAAACATAAGAAAATATCGTTTTCCTTCTGCATATTTAAAAATAAATTTTTCCAATATATTGATAAAATTTTTATTTTAAAATAATAATAGAAAATTATAAAGGAACAATAAATTCAAACAATGGTCATAATGGTGGAAAAAAATAATTCATTTAAAAAATGTTAAAACAAATATTCCTTTCATATTTGTGATAAAAACTACAAAAGAACATCATTTAGAAAATGATAAGAAGACTAATTTTAAAACTCTGAAATTAAAATAAAATATAGTTGAAAATGAATTTAAATAATAATTTGATCATATCAAATAACATTCTTGAAAACCTTTTAAAGAACACAAGAATGGAATAAAGAGTTTGTCGACCAAATAGGAAATAAGGTTATCTTTTCTAAAAATATTTTCTTGATCATTTTAAGTTGAAAATAGAGTAAAATAAAATTAATACATGAAAATTATAGAAATAAATATATAATAAAAAAATATATGGTGTTTAATGGAAAATAATCATATAGTTTCCTTAAACGGTAATTTAATCTAGATAATCCCGAAAAGAAATGATATTATGACATAAATCCTTCTCTCAAGCACTGTATTACTTTATATATGTTCAAAAATCTTATATAATAAATATATATTTATTTTAAATATATTAAAAAATTATATTCACATATAAATTACTATGTATAATTCTTTTATAATTTACAATTATCCTTTTACCAATAAATATTCATTAAAATTAATTTTCATATAAAAAATTGTATATTTTTCATGCATATTTCGGTTTGATGGTTCCAATTCTTGAAACTTGGTAATGGTTTAATAATCTAAATAATTAAAATCAAGTTATAAGTATCATATTTATTCATTATATAAACTATTATAACCATTCATATAAGGTGATGATGAAAAATGAATTACATCACTTCATGGAGATGACACTCTGTACGTACATACGAGTAATGTTTTCAATTTTCAAAAAATGAAAAGAAGATAAATAATTATATATATTTAAATAATTACAATAATATTGTAAATATTGTATATATTAATTAAACCCATCCATATGACCAACCATTTATGGTGGGTATGAAAAACGATTCACGTTACTTCAGGGGGGTGATAGTCCACATGTACGCACAAATGATGTTATAATTTTTATAGTATGGAAATAAGGTCAAAAATGGGTTTTTAATTAATATAAAACCATTTAATTATAGTAAATATATTTATTTAATAATTATAATATGTTTATATAATATTTTGAGGAGCATAAAGAAGAATGAATCTCAAATTAGATCGGTAAAGACAATTATCTCTTCTTTAGGAACCCCCTTTTGGATTACACCTTTTGAATACAACGGATAGACTTTTGGAAAAAATATAAGATATAAGAAATGGGCAGGGAAGTAATTAAGGTGTTTAGGTAATTATTTTATAAGATATATGGCTCAAAATTCATGAATGGGTGATGGGGTGAGGGCCCCCTTTTATAAGTGAGGTAGGTGGAAAACTTATAAATACATAAAAAATTAAAATATAATAAAGTTATTTTCAAGTGAAAGTGGGACCAAATGGATAAAAGTTAAAATTAAAGATAAGTTAATGTTTAAATATTTTCAACCAATCAAATTTATAAAGTTTTAAGTGGTATTTTAAACGTTATCTTTTTTTTACCCCATCGTTAACACTTTTTAACCTTAACCAAGGTAACATATTTTTACCATAGTTACTATTCATTATGAAAAAATGAAAGTGACATCTTTAAAAAAAATTAGAAATGAAAATTTAAAATATTTAATTCATTTTTTCAAATTAAATTCCTATAAGTGATTGAAATTCATTTTGAAATAAGTGTATAGAACACAACAAAAACCTTTTTTTAGAAAAATGATTTTTTATGCATAACGCTGAATTTATTCCAATTACTTTCCATGTAAAAACAATTAATTGGATGATAAATTATTTTACAAAATATATTATCTAAAAATTTTATTAAAATCATAAATACATAGTGATTAATTTAATTTATTAAGATAAAAACAAAATACATCCATAAGAAAAGTTTTCTTAGACAAATAATCACTTATTTACATTCAAATGATTTTATTTTCATTTATAACCAATTTATAATTAATAAATTAATTTTATAAATGTGTAAAAGATGATTTTTCTTAATTTTAATGATATGGATCAAATTTTAAACAAAACATAGATAATAAAAAAATGTTCGTAAACAGAATAATTTAAAACAGTTCTTTAGGATCAATAATATTTCCTAATTAAATTAGAAATTATCTTCAATAATTATATTTCATTTAAGTACCATATAATTTGATTAATTTTATAATGTAAAAGAATTATTTACCTAATTTTAAGCTTTCATGCTTTGTATGCTATTGATAACATTTATTTATAAAACAAAAATATTTTATAAAATTTCATGGTGATACATTTTACCCCCTTACAAGAATTTCACCATTTAATTTTTTTCAATTGGATACAATCTACTTTGGATACCTCTGCCTCATCACATCCTCAAGTTCTCACATAGCTTTCTCCGTGTTCTGATTCATCTATATAACCTTAAATAGGTAAACAGTTTGGTTCTGTATCACTTTATCTCTATGATCCAAGATTTCTTCCAGTTGTTCTTCCTAAGAAATATTGTACTTCAATGGTATAAACTTGGATTTTAGTACCTGTCAAGGATTTGGTATATGGTTTTATAATTAACCGTACTTGAGTAACTCGAAGATGATAGTCACTTTATTAAAATGGCATAGATATAAGAGCTTAAATCCCAAATTACCGATCAATTAAGTAGAATTGGAGAGCCTCATGCATACATGATACCCATTTTACATTAGGGATAAAATATCAAACATATTAATGGAGAAAAATTCATTATTGAAATCACTCAAATAATTCTTCTTCATATCACGGGGAAAGGAAAAAAAATAATAGTGAGATCAAATTCTCAGTAAGGGTTACGTACAGTGGAAACTATCATGAATCAATAAGGTATAATCGATATGGTAAGGTAGATAACTAAAAAAACATTCCATTTAATAAATAACTTTACTATCATAATTATATAATGAATAATAAATATAAAAATTTAAATAACTAATGAAAATCCATTTGATAACTTTAGAAAAAAATTCATCCAAGGATAATATCAATTAAAAAATCTCATGGATAATAATAAATGAATTCTCAATGAAGGAAATGATTAATTTTGGAAATTATGATCTCAAACATCATGATATATATACATTAAAAACTTTTCACAATATAGTTTAAAACTATAGGTAAAAAACTAGTAAAATTTGTCCAAATGATTTGTCTCATGAGACCTATCGATGCATCGAGGGGATATAGAATTCTGAGCCCCACTCATCACTACATGTCCATATACTTAATCGTATATAAAATGATCAATTTAATTCATGAACAACATGAATTATAAAAAAATATACATATTGAGTAAAGAATATAGATTTAATAATATTTCCTCAGTTAAGCAAATAACTTTCAAAGTAAACAATGTATGTAAAAATTATATATAGTTTTGAAAATAATAATATACATGATATAATGCATATATAAATTTAAATGAAATGTAATTTCTAATGAAAAATGATCAAAATAAAGATATTTTTTCAAGATAAAGTTAACAATAACATAATTAATCAATAAATGAGAGGTTACCATCAGTTCATCAGGAATATAAGTTTTACAATAAAATCATGAATTTTATACGAATAAAGGTAATGTATGTGAAATATTAAAAAAATATTTTATAAAATATTTTTCTTTATAAAACTATTTAAAAAATATATAAGAAGATAAATTTAGTAAAATTATTATGGCGGTGTGGAAGTCCTTCATCGCCATATACATAAGAAACATTACTTTTGACCTTTTTTTTGAAAATGTACCTTTTAAGAAATAGTAAAAGAATTCTGTTAAAAACTTTTTAAAATTCAAGGATAAAATAAATTGTCCTTAATAAATAATTTGAGTAATTAAATGGAATTTTTAAAATAATTTTTAAAAACATATACATGGAATAAAAATATATCCAATTTAAAAGATAAATAAAATTATTTTTTATTTTAAACATTTATTTGATTGATTCATAAACCAAAGAGAGGAAAATTTGGAAGAAAAATGTAATGTACTTAAATATACATTTGATAATAAAATTAATAGATCTTGTTAGGATAAAATATAATATTCCTCTAATAAAATTAAAATAAATCCCAAAAGAAAGTGAGAATATAAAATAGCTTCTTACCTATTTGAATTTTTTTAAATTGTGAGCCCCTGAAAGAATAAACATGAATTTAAAATTTAAAAATAATGAATAAATATTTATTAATTTTTAATAAATCAAATGGTAATTATTTTTACTATATAAAAGTGAATAGGTTTATATTAACAAATATGTCCTAATGGAATGGAAATTGAGATGAAATCTTTGACCGCACACTTCCCTTTAGTCAACCGTAATTTGAAATACTATATAATTATTTTAAAAAATTTATTAATTGATAAAAAAACCATATTAATATTTTTAATATTATATATGATCCTATTATAACATTTTACCAATCGTTCCTTAACAATATTTTTTTATTACTATTGTTTCAGGTGTTAATTGCCTTGTTTTCTCATGCATGTTTTGTCGTGGAAGTTTTGGTTCTTATGAATAGAGTATATATCTATTATCTATATAATTATATTAATGTTAAAATTAAAATATTTAATAATTTTATATATTTTTATATCCATTATTTAAAGTTATTCATGGAAAATGAATTACATCACTTTGTGGAGATGTTAGGTCATATATATGCACGAGCAACAATATCATTCCCTTCATTGGGGTAAGGGTAAAGAAGTTGATGCTATATTCATTTTATTGAATAATTATAATGTCATAAGTATTATATATATTAATTATTTCCACCATTATGTCTATCCATGTGAGTCGGTGATGTAAAAAACATTACATTGGTTCGCAAGGTGGTAGTACGCCCTACACACAAGTGATGACTTTGTTTACCATTTTATAAAGAAGAAGATGAATAAATATTATTACATAAACGTAATAGTATATAAGTATATGTTATATAATGGTGTCATTATATTTTAGGTGTTAATACATAACTGAAAGTGGTAAAAGTAGAAAGAAAAATAAATAGCTTCGTTAAGATGATTACTTTCTCTTAAAAACCTTCTTTGGACATCTTCTTAAACACCCTTGGGTTGATCTTTATGGAATAAAAACCTATATAATGTTTATAAGGACATCGTGGATATATATTTTTAGGGTTTGGTCGATTCAAATGTTTTTATAGGTGTGAATGAGTTATGGTAGGGAGTTCCCTTTTTCAATTGAGGTAGAGTGACATATTTGTAAATACCCAAAACTATTCAATAATGGGAAGTCAATCTCACCAAAAGTGAGTACAAAATTGATAAATTATTGAGTTTATCTAATTTAATGTCTATTAACACCTCCAATACATAAAAAGAGATGTATTTTAAATATTTCAGTCTCTTATCCCCTAAGTTTACTTACATTTACCATTTTAGTTTTCACCACAGTAACTAGTTTTTTAACCTAAGTAATTAATCCATTAACACTAAAATAATATGATCCTTATTATATAATTTGTAAAAATTATTATAGATATTAAATCCAATTTATAAAATTAAAATTACACAGGTTCAAAATTTTAATTTTATTAGAAGAACATGCGATACACAAAACACCATTTTAACCTTACCACGATAACTAATTTTTAATGTCATTACTAATAATTATAAAAAAAAATTAAGTTGAAATTATTTCATAATATTAATTATTATGATTAAAAATATTTAATCTATTTTATAAAATTCAATTCAAAAAATTAGTATAATTTAGTTTAAAAATAAACCCATAAATCGTGTCGTAGAATGTGTTTTAAAGAAATGCATTTTTCTAGTATAAGATGATTTTATATTAACTATATGATTAGTAATAATCATTAGATAGATTTAAATTCACATATTTACATATATAATCTATAAATTTCATGTAAATAATTCCTCATTAAATCTCAGTTTTTAATTAAAATGGATTGAAATCATTCGCTTTTAAATGAAAACAATTTTATGAAAAAAAATAGTTTTCTAGAAAGTACCTGTTTTTACCTCCAATTTATATTAAATTTATTTATATAATATTTATAGTTAATAAATTATTAATTATATATATATATATCATTAACCATTATTTTAAATTAAATTGGGAATATTTAAATACTATTTTTTTAGAAAAATCTTATTTCTAAAGAAAAATTTCAAAACATTATTCAAGGATTATTTTGACCAAGTAAGTCAAAAATCAATATTCATCCTATAAAATTAGAAATTTCACGGTATTTATCATTAAAATGTTCATTGTATTATAGTTTTATAAAAGTATAATGTTCACTTACTATAATTGAGTCCCACATATTAAAACATTCTCAAAAGCGATACGTAGAACACATCGTGAACATGAGATAGGTTTGGAGGAAGTTACAAATGATAATATTCCATATCGATGCGATCAAGAATCTCATTGGGACCTAGATAAATATGGACTATCCGTACCTTATTTCCAATTATCATAAAATTATTACTATGATACATTCAATGGACAACCTTATCCTCAAATTTTAACTCTAAATCTCACGGATGGTTATCAATGTTACTTTTATGTCAACTCTGAGCTACCATGATGTGGTGTTAAATGGTTCAAAAAATTTCAACCATTTAATCATACAAATCAAGTCCTAATAGCTTTTTTTCCCCAACTTCATCCCAATATTTTGGAGTCCTACACTTCTTTCCAAGAGGCATTTATAAGGATCTATATAAATTCTCGAGTGAAAGATATTAATATAAGATAATTCAACTAGATTAAGGTGTTGATATAATCCTCATTTGAAATACATATAGAAAGATATCAGAATACCTTATATTGGTTAAATAGTCCTATCTGACTGACCATATTTCATAATATGTTATGTTGTGATAAATTTAAACTTCCTATTCAAAGAATATAGAATAGTTCCCTATAACATTGAGGTAAATCTTAGATCTAAATAAAATATTATTAAGAGTGACACTAAATAAAACCTTACTACATATATAATGAATAAACTAGATAATTAATCAAGATAAAATTATTCTCTAATACCAATGAAATGTACGGAATTACTAAGGTGATCAATTACAACCCAAATAGCATTCTACCCTTTACATGTCTTGAAGAGTCCTATGACAATATATATGGTGTTGTATTCCCATTTCCGCTTAGGTATGGGTAATGGTTGTAAAATACCCTTAGAAATTTATCTCTTAAACTTAATTTTCTAACATACAAAGCCTTGAGATATGGGTTCTGTGATATATCTCTTTATGTTGTCCCACTAGAATTACTCTTTAATATCTCTATACATATTTATAATTCTAGGATGAATATAGAATGTTAAACTATGAGTTTTATCTAATAAATACATAAATTGTGCTTTTGATGAGACACATACTCTAGTTTTGAACCTGATCATTCCATTATGGTCAAATTTGAACTCTATAAAAATCTTAACATATTTTTATCTCCACTTCTTCCTTTTGTACCTCTCTAATATTCACATGAATAAATTTTTAAACAATCATTAAAGAAAGATAAGAAATTTATTCTTTCCTTATAATTTTAAGGTATATCCTATATAAATACATAATTATTGGATATCTTTAAATCCTTATCATGGAAAAACTAACATGGTCCTTCTGACTCAAAGTATCATCCGCATTGTTCACAATTCTAAGGTTGTAATCTATTGAGAAATCATAATATTTAATCTAATACAACCATATACTTTGGAGAATATTCAAATCTTTTTATGTGAATATATACTTCAAGATTTTATGATTTTTACATTTTTCACACCTTTCACCATAAATCTAATTCTTCCATATCTCTAAAGAAAAAATTACCTCTAACAGTTAAAAATCATGGATAATGTAATTTTTCTCATGAGGATTGAATTGTAAATAAGAATAACTCACCATCATGTATTTATAAATAAGATAAAATCCTAGTAACTTCTTTGATTAATCACTATATATCACAATCCCTTATCAATTGTAGAGTATTGTGAGCATAAGTTCACCGACCAACTTTCTCTTAAGTTCCTTACAATTTTCTTCACATTCATTTGTCTAACAATACTAGAAATAATATCTATACCAACACCACAATCACAATATTTTCCAAAACAACATTGGGATAGGGCCTTATATGGAGTAAAAAAATCATGGAATCCCAACAGTTTCTTTAAACTGTTGGGATAGATCACCATAACCTAACAAGTTTTTCAAACTGTTGGGACAGGTCATCAAAAAAAATTAAAGAATCCAAATGGTTTAAAAAAATAATTGGGATAGGTACCCCTATTAAAATGGGTTTTAAAACCATTGGGACGGGGTACCCAAAATTAGTTCCCAATGGTTTTTTAAACCATTGGGATAGATTTACCACAAATTCATAGTTCCCATCATCCCCACTCCAAAATTGACCAGGCCACATTTTTTCTTAAATAAGAGTACTTCCCACCTATGAACGATTCTTACCAGCCGTGATACATCCTTTATTTAAGTCATTTTTTTCTTCCACTTCAAATTAATATGTTATATATAAGTGATATATTTAATATAGATTTGTTTTGGTTTTTTTTTCATTATACTTTTACTTCAATCTCCTCATGTTCTGTTATGTTTTATTTGTTCAAATAGAATAATGAAACCCTTATGTATTTGATTTTTTAAACTCATCATTCATAAAATTTCATACATGTAAACATAGAAATAAACCTATTGT
Source organism: Viscum album (assembly GCA_963277665.1). Taxonomy (NCBI): domain Eukaryota; kingdom Viridiplantae; phylum Streptophyta; class Magnoliopsida; order Santalales; family Viscaceae; genus Viscum; species Viscum album. The sequence goes on along the minus strand of OY728141.1, from coordinate 1,302,494,380 downwards.
ATTTGAATCTATAAATTTTGAAAAAATATCTATGTAATATATTAGGAAATGTTTTGAAATCCCTTTTAAATTTCAATTGTTGTAATAATGGTGGTTTAAATATATTTTTATGAATTCTAGTGTGCCTTCAATTTTTTATATTAATATTTTTTAGATCTTTTTGGGAAATTATAATGACGGTGATAAAAATTTATGATATATATTGTGTTGAATAAGCAAGGTTGTGGTTGGATTGGCATGGGATGTGTTGAGGGACTGTTAGTGGTAAATGGTAGATGGTTTTTGTTTTGTGATATTTATGGTGTAGTGATGGCTTCGTGATGGGACGTGTTGGTGGTTATTACAATCCTGATGTGTTATTGTGTGGTGGTGTTTTTTTAGTTTCTTAGTGGCTATAAAATATTATTAGTAACAATAAAATGGGAATGTCATCAGTTGAAATTAAATAAGTGTGATATAAAATAAAATATGTTGTAATTGATTAACAAATTGATTGTTAAAAAATGAGAATAAATGTGGGTGATGAAAAAATGGGGTTTTTAATAAATATGGAATTAAATGGATCTTGGTTGAGAAATTTAAAAATATAGAAATCAGTTGAATATGTAAATTAAAGAGAGGAATTATGGGTTGTGTGTGGTAGTTTTGTGTAGTAAGTTCCATTTTGTGGTGGAAAAAGTTGGTTGAAGATGTTATAGAGAGAGGAATTAATGATTGACAATGTATTTAATGATATATACATAATATATTATTATTTTAATAAATATTTAATTTGTTTCGATCTATATTACTTGATAAATCATGATAATATTATTTTTTATACATGTTGTTATAGTTTGGGTTTTATTGTGAAATTATTGAGAGAAAATATAGTGCTAATAGGGTATGTTTTAGAACTATGATATAAGGTAATCATCCACTAGAATGGTTTTTATATAATTATTTTCTATCAAATCCACTATGGTTCACATAATATCCTAATTTATTCCCAATTATAATGACCCACTAAATAAACTAAATTAAAATGAATTGATCAGACCCTAATCAAATTAAATTGAACCAAACCAATCAAGTGTCACGAACACACACAACCAACAACCTTAATACTTATTAAACATATTCCCTCCAATAAAATTACAAGGATCAGATATTTTAATGACTTAAGTTAACTTATTAACAATATATTGTTGTTCAAAATAAAAGTTTCCTAAAATTTACAGAAAAAATATTTTTTTTATATTTTTATTATTACAGATAATTTTTTTTATCTAACTTCTTTTTTTATAAATTTTATATCCTAACATTCCTTTTCTACACTAAAATTTAACATTTCCATGTGTGAAGCACCATGCAATGTGGTTTTTCACCAAAGAGTCTTGTCATCATTGTTCACCATGCATAGTAAATTACTATGATAAAACCCTAATAGGCATGAACCAACCCAATACAAAAAAAACCAAACCCAACCAATATCATGGTATTATATTTATAATTGAATTCAATATCATGGTTTTATATTTATAGTATTTTTTAATATATATAGTATTTTTTTCACTTTTATATTATGATTCTCATATAGAGTAGTCTGTCACTTATAGTTCATATAAAGTGAAAAATTCTAATTTATCTAATTATATTTTTGATTAAACTCCAATATTATTGAATTAATTTTTCAAAATGGCATATAATTTTTTTACAGAATGGATAGAAGATGGATGTATAAAACTGATCAGATCTCAATAAATTTTTAATACAATTTAGAGAACTTTTTATATTTTTCATTTGACAATGATTCAAATAGTGGTCACATACACTAACCATGTTATAATTGTTTTTTAAGACCTTAGTTGATCCATAATGAAGTTAGCTACCATATAACCAAATATGTTTTTGAAACAAACAACTATGTGTGTTATCACAATGGGGAGAAAATGGAATCTCAAAATACTGATGATCCAAATGAGAGGATTTGATTAGAGAATTTTTTATATGAATGATTTTTGATTATTCGTCATCATGAGAAAGGAAGGATTCCAACCCAATAATACTTCGATATGAGAAAACATGATGCATCTAAGGAAAATGATGATGTTGATAGGGTGAAAAAATTTAATGATGCTTCCATGAATCTATTATATCGACGATGTGGTAAAACTAAAATTCTGGAATTTTTAATCCAATTGTTTCCTTAGAAAACCATGTATGAGATTTATAATACTTACATCAATTAAATTATTACCTTCTTGAAGGGATTACTTCTAGATGATGTGGATATTCCCTCAAACCACTATATGGCATGAATGTTAGTTGAGGAAATTGGATTAAAAAAACAAAATTAATGATTTACTGAAATATTACAGCTAATTATAAGAGAAAATTACCGAACAAAATGACTTTTTGAAATGTGTCACATCTTGATGGAAGCCAAAAGCTGATAGAACACCATCATGTGTGCCACAGAAAGTAATTTGACACTTTTCATTGATTCCAAGACTATATAATATTTTATTTTCATATGAAATATCAATTAAAATTTGATGGAATGATAGATAGAGAAATAATTATAATGATAAGTCAGTTTTCCCTGCAGATGGATTTTCATGGTAGCGATTTGATGCTCGATATCCTGATTTCGCAACTGATATACATAATGTAAGGATGGGTCTTCCATGTGATTATTTTCATCTGTTTGGGAAGATTTTTTCTTTGCAAAGCACATGGACAATTTTCATACACATTTATAACCCCCATGATTTTTTATGAAAAAACCTTTAACTTAAATGATTATACTCATATCTGGCGCTTTTGATCCTGGAAATGATATAAACGCATACATGTAACCTTTAATAAAGGAGTTGAACCTTCTTTGGGATGTGGGTGTGTGCACATAGATGTGTGTTCAAAATATATATTTTAGATGTGTCTTGGGATTATGTGGATGATAAATGATTTTCATTCTTATGAAATTATTTATGGATAGAGCATGAAGGTAAAACTATCATGGTTGGTTTTTATGAAGAATACATGATCCAAAATACTGAGATATCTCCATAGTTTCAGTTTTCTGGGACATTAATGATTCTTTCCAATGAACCATCCATATAGATATAATCTTTAAAGGTTTGACAATACCATAGAGACCAATGATCGACCTCAGCATGTGTCTAGAACAGATGTGCCTAATGAATTTGAAGATTACATTTTTTTTTCATTCGAAAATGGTCAAATAAAATATATAAAGAGAAAGAATTATTCCACTGAAACCTATTGAAATTGGAAGAAGAGGAGTATCAACTTTGATTTTCCATTTTGGTTAACCAATTTGTTATGTCATTACTTAGACGTAATTCACATTGAAAATAATATATGTGAAATGTTGGTTTTGATTCAAAAAAATGTCAAGTAAAAGGAAAAAAGATTATTTATGATCTCAGCGTGACTTGGGGGATTGAGGATCAGAATAGAGATAAATCCAATGTGTATCATTGAAAATAAATGGAAAGTTCCATGCGACTCTTATGTGATGAAACCTATAGAAAAAATAAATTTTTGGAAGTACTATAGACTATTAAAGTTCCCGATGGATATTCAAGAAATAAATAAAAACAGGTCAAAGAAGTGAGCTGAATCTGAAATATTTAAAGACTCATGATTATCATGTCCTTCTGCATGAGTTGATTCCAATAAAAATCCATCATATTTTTTCCAATAATGTAAGGTTGTCAGTTATTTAGTCATGTCATTTGTGTTGGTATCTTTGTGATAAGAAGCTATCCATGTATTTCTTGAAAAAATGTTGGAAGATGCACCATTAATTTAATGTGAGTTAGAGAAAATATTTCCTCCATCATTTTTCACATGCATGATGCATCTAACTATCCATATTATAACTAAAATACTTATTAGAGGACATATAGATATTGGTTATATGTATCCAAATGAAATAAATATCTACGAATTTAAATCTTATTTCTAGAACATGAATCATCTAGAAGGTTCTATCGTGAACAGTTACTTGGCTCAAGAATGTATGGATTTATACTCAATGTATTTTTATGATATTACTTCAAGAATAAACAAACCAATTATAAATTAATAAGAATAGTATGACAAAATTGAACCTAGTTTTCCATCACTTCTTGAAATAGGATAAATTCCCAGATCATATACATTAACAACATTAATCCTTGAAGAGCGGGTGATGCCACATCAAACAGTTTTGTTCAACTGTGATTTGTTTGATGACTACATAAAGAATGTAAATTGAAGATTTATATCTTATCTCATATTGTGTAATTTTAGATATCTAATTAATAATATCTATTTTTATCTACAGGGAACATAATGAATTCATATTTTAAAGAATTATTCTTTGTCTTTGAGAAGGAGAGATAATTTTCATAGAAGCAAGTTTTTTGCTTGGTTGAAATTGAAGGTAGAAATATTACTGTAAAAAATTAATAAAAAAACATTTAATTAAGTTTATTATTTATTTATATTTTATGTATTGATTTTTCTTATAGACTATGTATCTGAGGAAATAAGAGATTTGAATTTTGGTCCTAAAATCATGGTTCCTGACTGTAAATTTGTTGTAATCAATGGGTACTGATTTATTATCACTAAAAGAGAAAAGAACATGATAACACAACATGATGGTGTTATGATAACTTCCAAAATAGACTTTTATGCCAGTGCATAAAATAGAATACCTCTATTTGAAAATGTATCTTATCAGGGAGTCATTGAAAAAAATAATAATATTATATTATTAATCTCAGGGTTGAGTTACTATTATGAAATGACAGTGGTTTGATTCAATGATGTAGCAGAGTACATTTATTAATTATTGTGGATTTCTAGTTATTTACTTGACTCAAACTCTTTCTACTGATGAACCCTATGTATTGGAATCAATGGTGAAACATGATTTTTATATAAAATGTCATATTTGACCTGAATTTGGTTTCATTATTGAAGTAATTCGAAGATATATTTTTGATAATGGTGATGATAGAATTGATACCAACCCTACTGCAATTGGCCCTAATCAATTTATTATATACGATGACTCCAATAGATTAATTTTTTAGTGTTGATTGTAAACCTGAAGTTGTGGTGGGAAATATATAGAATCATCCATCTGTGTTATCATTTATTTTTATTTAACTCAACTTGGGTTATTAAATTTAGTAATATTTAAATTGATTTAATATTGATTATAATTTTTTTTGTTTCAGACTTGACCTTAATTTGAATTTTCAATATTTATCGATTACAGTTTTATTTGAGTTCCATTTTTTAATATTGAATTGAACAATATTCAAACCTATGAAACCTAACAAAGTTGAAATAATTAAATGATAAAAAAACAAGAGGAATTGAATTGGCCATATTAAAATTATTGATATGAAAATAAAAAAATGAAAATAATGACCTAACCAAAAAAAATGGAAAAATTACTTAACCTAAAATATGAACCAAAAGACTTAAGAAAAATAAAAATGAGAAAATTACCGAACCAATTAAAAAATTGAACCAAATGACCAAGGAGACATAAAAATGGGAAAATCACCTAATCAATTGAAAAAAATGACCTAACTTACATAAGAGAAATAAAAATGGACAAATGAACAGACCAAATTTTAATTGGATCAAATTGAAAATAAATGAAAACTATATCATACCTATTTTAAACATGAGGATTTTCATATATTTTTTATTCTATGACATATATTATATTTTGATATTATTCCCATTAAATTTAAAATGAATTCTGTTATATCACTATGTATCCAATATTTGGTTTGACAAGTGGTATTCCTTAATTAAGTCATGTATCGTCTTTTTTTTTGTATGGGTTGAAAATTAGATATCCATTTATAATTGATTCAATATTTCTTTTAAATTCAAGAAATAAAACCTATTGAGGAGATGAAAAGAAAAATAATTATGGACAATAATCAATGAATGACTGAGATGGGTGTTTTATTAGTGCCAGTTGTGAGTAATTTATTTTAAATATATATATATATATATATCAACAACATATAATGTCATGTGATTAATTTTGTTCTAAAATTTATATAAGATCCACCACTTAGGATCCAGTTATCCGACGAGCATCCTAGTGGTCTCTATACTCTAGTTAGAGGTATTAGGGGGGGGTGTACAAGAGCTAGGAAATCCAGTCAGAATACCCAATTAGACCCTGTCCCTCCCACTGATGTACCATCTACCACACTTTCTGATCCCACAATATTGTTAGAGAAACATGTGATATTTAGGTGAACCATGTTTTCAACAACATTTACATCTGATCCTCCTCACCCATATTTCATGTATCCAATGATTATTCATACTCCTCATCCATATCATGCATTTGGCCAGACAACCATGACATCTTCTTTTCTTCTCCTTATTTGTCTTTGAGCTTCTATATTCATTATTTTTTGACTCCTCATCCAATACATTTTTATCCTACAAATCATACATTGGGATCCACTCCATCTTTATAGGTTGATGTTCCTTCAGTGCCTACAGATCTAGCGGTGCCCATTGATCAGACTCCTAGAGGTATATTTATAGAACCCTAATAATTTTTTTTTAATTATAAGATATATTGATGTAATATTTGTTTTTCTTTTATAATATCTTGATATACTAATAAGAGGAGTGGGTATACATGCATGCATGCAGTGTAGAACCACCACACGTAGTTGATGGTGGGATATAACGAAGACAACCAAATGATAAAAAATAGGGTGGGAATGTAGAAGTTTTTTGGTGATGCTTCCCAAATACTATGACATCATTATCGATAGCCCACTCTCCCAAAGATACCTACCATTAGAATTCAAAGATAATTATTGGGCACAAATATGGGTAAAAAATTTATTGTATTTATATGAATTTATATTTTAGTGCTAGATTCATTTTAATATTTCTGATGGTGAGGGTATGATGCCATCAAGACTAATGGAATTAGGTGAGATATGGAGAGCCTATAAGCATGAATTATATATTGGATGGCGTGCTAGTGTTGACATGGATTTAGAGGCCATACCTTTCATGGATGATTGTCTGATAGAACATTATCGATAATGATTACTCATTGGATGAGTACCATGTTCTAGGTATTAATCAAATTTGCAGTATTTAAATGAAAATATTCATGTTTTTAATTAATAATTTATTTTTTATAATTGTTTTTAGGAATCATCAGAAAAAATAAAAAAACATTGATAGAAATACCTCCACACTTTGGGGAGGACTACGATTCTGAACCATGAGAGGAAGCAGGTACGAAATTCATTTATAATTTTTCTTTAGTACTTTTTCATTATAGTGTTTCATCCATATTTAATTATATTTCTAATGTTTTGGTAGCGTAGTGGAGATTGAATATCAACCCAAACCACACTAAACTGAAATAAACTGGACTAAATAGAAACGAATAAAACCATATGTTTTTCTTTTTAGAATAATTTAAAATAAATATAATTTTATTTTAGTTATGAAATTCATTATTAGTAACCTATTTTCAATTATTATTTCCTACATTAAATTTCATTGAAGTGTGAGGTACTGAATATTGAAGGATGTGTGCCTTGAGGAAAACTATTTTTCTCAAACAGAAAGAAAAAGGGTTGGAAGTGCGTTTAACGAACCAACATAGTAGCAAATTGTATGTTTTACTTTATTGATTTCAAATTTTCATATCTATTTTTAACTTAATAATCTATTTATATTTGTAACAGTATGCTTTGGATGCCCCTGATTCCTAGGAACCTTATAATTTTGGGCCAAATTATCATTTACAGCAGTCTTTGGGAAATGAGCACTATGGAATAGTACACCACCAACCTGGGAAGAGTATAGTCCTGGTGAGGTATTGGACCACTTAAGGTACCAGATTTAGTACGACCAATTCAGAGAAGGTTAAGGCTCGGGTATAAAATTCAGAAAAAGGGACATATAGGTGGAATAACATGATGAAATGGAAAACACTGAATTTATGAAATTCATGAATGTTTTATGTCTATCACTTTCACCAGAGACCACTGTGGCATGTGATATATATATTTCATCAATGTGTTCATTATATAGTGAACTAGGAGTTAGTCTTGGTGTTGGTTGATAAGATTCCATTCTTGGTGATGGTGATGGGGATAATGAGGATGATGGTGAGGCAGAGGTTGAGGACAAGGATGAGGTCGAGGATGAGGCCGAGGCCGAGTTGGAGGATGAGGGTAAGGATGAGGATGAGGATGAGGATGAGGATGATGATGGGGATAAGGATAGGGATAAGGATGAGGACATGGATGAGGCCGATGATGACGATGATGATAATGATGGCGATGAGAGACATGTTGATCCATTATATTTTTGACTGATATTTATGACATTTGATGTTTGATGATTTGATGTGACTAAATATATGTGTGATATTTTTTATTTTTATTATCATTAGTTAAATTCATCAATTTCGATTTGTTCTGTTATCAATTTTTGAGGATGTTCTTTTGTTATCGTTAGATGATTTTCTATTTTTTTCAGTGAATTATTTTTTGATTACAGGTGGATTAAATTTTATGTTTTGATTGTAGGTGAATTGCATTATAGGTAATTCTATAGTTTTATTTTTCAGTTGTTATTTCTATTGTACTATTTTTGTAGGTGTACATTTTGTTTGTAGGAGTAGGTGAATTTTAGGTAGTTCTGTAGGTCTATTGATTGTAGGTGAATTTCATTTCAAGTGTAGGTATATTGTTCATGTGTGAGTGTAGGTCTATTTTGTAGGTACTGATTGCTATTGTTCTATTGGTAAGGTTCATTTTAATAGGAACATTTGAGGTTATGTTGTGGAGTTGTGGGGGGGGGGGATAACGATGATGTATTGGCCCACTTAAGGTACCTGTTGTAGTACCACTGAGTTAGAAAAGGTTAATGCATGGGCATCACAGATTTAGGATAAAATAGAAAATATGAAAAAGGGATATACTGGTGGAAGAATGGAATCAAAGGCGAATGATGAATTTATGAAACTGATATAATTTTTATGTTCATCACTTCCACTAGAGACCACCATGTCTTGTGATGAAAATATTTCATCGATGTATTCTTTATACAGTGCACTGAGAAGTAGTTCTAGTAGTTGTTGAGACAGTGACATTCATAGAGATAGAGGTTATGGGGATGATGATGAGGAAGAGGTTGAGGGTGAGGTTAAGATGAGGCCAATGGTGAAGATGGGGATGAGGATGGGGGTGGGTATGAAGAAAATGATGAGGCTAATGATGATAGTTATGATAGTGATGGTGATGAGGGACAAATTGATCCGTTGCATTTTTTGACTGATATTTATGAAATTTTATGTTTTATGATTTGTTTTGACTGAATATATGTGTGATATTTTGTATGTTTGTTATCATTGGTTAAATGAATCAATTTATTTGTTATGTTATCATTATTTCTATATTGTTTTTTTTGGAATTTCAGGATACTCTATTGGTTGAATTGTAGGTTCTACTTGTTGAGTTTTTTCTGTTTGTTTCATTGTAGGTTGAGGATGTCTAGTTGGTGTTTTGATTGTAGTGGCCAACTATTTTTCATTATTTACTATGGTTTTTTGATTTCTGGTAGTTATAATTGAAGGTGAATTATGTATTTATTTTTTTATTGTGGGTTCATCGCATTAAAGGTAGTTATATTTTATAGGTGCTTAATTATGTTCTGATTGTAGGTATTTTTGAAGTGCATTGCAGGTTCTGGGGTGATGAGGTATATTGCATTACGGGTAGTTATTTATCACTCAGGGTATAATGGAATTTTAATTTGAAAACAATAATTAGGAAATTTAACCTAGGATGTATAAAAGGATATGGTGTGAGTGTTAGTATTATAAATTTTTTTGAACATCATAATATACCATTAAGTTAGGTAGAATAAAATAGAGAATAACATCCTTTATGTTTTTGCACATAGGATTGATTAATCAATTAATAGATGAGTGAATTAAATATAATAAATTATATAGGTTTTCCAAAATTATGATATTGTAACAACTTGGGATGAAGTGCCTTCAAATACTTATTAGGTTTTACAAAGGGAAAATTTATCAGTGATTTTATTAGGAGTTAAAAAATAGATTTAGAGAGAATTATTATCCACCAATAAATTATAATAAATAGGTAAATAACCAATGGATGAAAAAATAATATGAGGAATGTATTAATTTCATTTAAAAGACAGAAAATCCACCACCATATTTCACTTAACCCAAATATTTTTAATGAATTGTATTTTTATAAAGGAATTTTTTTCATTCTAAAATGATAAACACTATAAATCAGTGTGCCTAATAATTACTTTAATTAAATTAATGATTAAAGATAAGATTGAATCTACCATTGAGGGAATAATATTCCTAGTCTTAGAATGAATTAGAAAAATCACCATGGAGTGAGATTCCTATTAGAGAATACTACCTTCACTTTTATACATACAATAGGATTCCCCTTTGTTCTATTCAGAAATAATATAACTTTAGTTTATAATGAAATTTAAGAAATATCTATTAGATGTATGATTTAAGAATGATATTGGAGGTATCCAACAAACCCAGTGGCAAGTGAGCCTCTCTTTGGATGAACACATGACATTTATACCAAATAAATTGGTCCATTTTTAAGCGTCATTGGAATTTGTGTCCATTTTTTAAATCAAAATATTTAGATTCTGAGTAATTTATCCAAACACATACTGATTTCCATGTAGCATAAACCTATTTTAAATATCCAAAAGAACACATAAGACTACACTGATAGTCACTATATTATTATATCAACACTTAGATAAGATAACTACACCATCAAAACTATAATAAATAAATGAATTAGAGGAAATATTATGGGTGTTAATACATATATGATGTCCAAGAAATGAATTTGTGTTATTATCATACTGCATATTCTCAATGGTGTTTTTATATTTAATTGAGGAGCAGCTCAGAGATGTTCTAAATCCTCTATATATGTTTATTATTTTTGAGTTTTTTTCAATGATTATACTTGTGGGAGTAATTCCAAAGGTAATATTTTTACACTAGTCTCAATCACCTATAGAGGAAGAAAAAGGTAACATAATTGAATCTGGAAAGTGGAAAGGCACTGGGGGATTTCTAGGGAGAATATTGAAGAGTGGAAATCAAAGGGCCAATTTTACGCATGTAGAAAACATTTTACTAATTGGTATCGTAAGATATGACCTGCATAAGGACTCTGAATTACTATTTATAACTTTATTGAGTAACCGGAGGAGTAGAATACTCAGAAGACTCTTGTATAAGGGAATTAAAATGAAACTAATGGGAAACCACCTTGGGGACAAGGTGGAATTTGATGGAGAGTGATTTTTAAAGAAGTATACATGTAGTTGTAATGCCCCAACCCCAGTTACCCAGAGTTGGTGCTTTATTACATAATATTGGCATGATACAAGGAATCAAGTCGCTAAGGACCGATCAGTTTAGTATTATTGGAAACAAGATTCATACCTAAGTTCAACATTACAACTTGAAAATAAATACAACACTAATTTATTCCATTAGAAACATCCAATCCTCTTAGATATTCTTGGAAGTCACTCATAAATAACTTTTTCATATACTGGTGAAATGAAACATTAGAAAGGGGTGAGCTCAAATGCTCAGTAAGAGTAAGTAATAAAACAGAGGATAACATAAACCTTAGGCATATTGAATAATTGAAAACACCTTCCTTTACAAATAATAAACATGAATACTTTATGGAAAGAATATGATCTGAGTAAATAATTCCATAATAAAACCTATTCATGGGTACTCTACTAGTCGAATAAACAAATGAATCATTAATATTATTTTCATAACGAGGGAATATATAATGCCAGACATTCTGAAACATTTGGTCAAGTCTCATCCAAGATGTCTAAAAATGATTAAGGACTAAACAAAAACCATATATCAAATTAGGAAAGGCCTTGGCCAATTACACTTTTAATTGTATCATGAGACCTACCGATTCACCGAGGAGCTATAGCGGGCTCCACCTATCACTTACTAAGTCCAATACATTCCTCATATGAAAGGGTTGAAACATAACATAAAAATTCGTATTAAAACTAGCATATGAAATTTAAATACATTAACCATAATATATGAATGGTATAAAAATAACCAATCCATATTCAAACATACTAAAAAACATTAAATACAATATGGAAGATTTGTATCATAATAAATCAACTTCAAACAAGTGTAAAATTTATCAAAGGATGTTGACATAGATGAAATCAAAACTATTTCAGAGAAATATCACTTTCTATTTTGAAATCATTTAAAAGTCACATAATTATAAAAGAAAACATTTATTTTGAAAATATTCTTATAATCTTGTAATATAATCTTAAAAGGTGATATAACAACGGAGAATAACCACACCCGTAGTATAAGTTTAAAAAACATTCTTACCTTAATTTGTCGAAAAGGTCATAAAGTACCTTGTTTGGAAAACGACAGAAAGATTTATTTCAAAACATATAAGGTAAAATAAGGGTATAAATGACTTTAACCCATATTCTAGTAAATATTAATTTTTTTGAAATACATTTTTAAGAATACATGGATGTGGATGAAAAAGATTTCCCACTAGATACTTACGTAAAAACAACCTCAGATAATAAAGAGATTGTGAAATTAACTATTACCTTGTACTTTTACTTAGTCTATGGAATTTTAACCTCATTTATAACAGTTAAAACATTGTTATTAATTTATACTAGAAATATAAATATAAATTTGATATCATATATGATCCTCTAATATTGCTTTGTTAATAATATTTCAGTAGTATCATCGTTTCAGGTGTTAACTGATTCACTTTATTTTATATGCTTAGTTACATAAGACATGTTTGTTATGGATAGAATGTATTCGAATCATATAAATAATGATATTATGTTCATAAACATTTTTTTTAATCATAAAATTAAAATTATTCTTGAATGATTATGATGGGGAGTGAATCTCATCACATTCGTGGAGACGGTAATCTGTACGTACGCACGAGTGACAATATCATTATATTGATGGTGAAATCAGATGTAATCAGATGGTATATCATATATAAAGAATAATTAAAATTTTATATTTATTATTTACATCATTTATACTCATTATTATACCCATCCAAATAATGAAGTGTTTGAATGACAAACTACACCACGATGTGGAGACGGTAAGTCGTACGTACACACATATGTGACTTTTTCATTCATATTATGGATAGAATAATGAATATGGTTGTAAAAATTTTATAATAACATCATAGTATATAAAATATACTATAGTTATTATTTTATAATGGAAACCACAAAGAAAGAGGAAGTGGAAGAAGAAAAAAACTTGATAGAGGTGATGAAATATTTATCTCTTTTTCGGGTTCTTCCTTTTGATTTGACCAAAAGGGATCCTTAGGATGCCTTTATGTTCAAAGTAAGGCCTGTAGGATGAAGGGAGGAAATTGGGGAGGATATTTTGGCAGGGGATGGCCGAGCCAAATGGATTTGGAGGTGTGATTTTGAGAGAAGGGGAAGTTCCCTTTTATAAGAGAGGTGAGGGGCGCCTTAGGAAAATATTGAAATATTATTTTATAATAAAATCATTTTCGGTTTAAAATGGATCCAAAATTATTTATTTCTAGGATAAGGTGGTTATGGGTCGATAAACTCTAAAAAAATAGGTTTTAGACAATTTTAGGTCACTATAGTAACCTTATATTTTAGATTTAACTCTTAGTTAAATAGTTTGACATTTACCATGTCTCTTTATATTTTTATATTATATGGTTAATAAACATACTATAACAAGACAAGATAACCCCAAATGGTTCATTATTAATATATATAACTTTATCCAAGTCATTTGGACTAATGTTAGACTTTTAGGAATATTTTATTAATTAATTATATAGTATTTCTTTTAAAAACTCAATTATGTCAATTTTGACACTATTTAGTATTTGGTTTTTGTAAAAATCATAACATCATTATTACTTTGAAAAAAATATTTAATAAATCATAACATGTCATATTAATCTATAAAATTATTTAAATTCATCATAAGTCTAAAATTACATTTATTTGGATATTTATAATATCAATTATTTTAATCATTCTTTAACAAGGTAATTACTGCATCATCATTATGTCATAAATAAATTAAATTATTTAATGTCTAAAAATTATAAATAAAATACCATTATGTAGGAAATACTTTTATATTTCTAATTAATATTTATAGACTAATTTATATTGTGTGTAACCCTATACTAAAAATGGTTTAGTTATTAAAGAATGAATTTAACTCTTTTAACTCTTCTTTAAATAAAATAATAATAAATGTCCTAATATAATACAAGTGGAACAAAGAGGGTAGTATTTTATTCCTAAAGTTATTTTTGGTAGAATTATACTTATCCAATAGAATTTGGACATGTGTTAGGTTAATTATGATTTCATTTTTACCCTTAATTACCCTATTTACTTTTAACCGTGGTAAATAAAAGTCAAAAGTTACCATTCACCAAAAAAAATTATTTTCATCCTATTAAACAATATTTTATATATTGATATTAACCATTTCTCTCATATTTTTTATATACAACTCAAATAAGTGGTAAAATTAAGTTTTATGCAAATTTGCAAATGCTCCTAGGAGGTGGGTATAAGACTGTAAAAAGTTCAATAAAATTTTTATATAGCTATACTTATTATAAAATGACTCAAATGAATTACATTGAACTTATATAGGTATTATGTATCTATTTTTACCTAAAATAATTTTAAATGAAATTAATTATCATTTAAATAAAAAGTCAGTTTTAACGAATAACACAATGTTTCTCACTATTTATCAAAAATTGAATGTTTTCAGAAAAATACCAAAAAATCACCGTAAGCTAATTTCAATATTCCGAATTCAAAAATGAAGTCCATTTTGAAAAATAAAATTTATAAATTTTCGAAAAGTGGGTATTACAATTCATAACGGCTAGTTTGATTGGCCGTAGTGTGTTATAATCTCGAAGTTACGTACAATGCAAGCTATTGCATTATTCAAAGAAAAACGTACCGTGGAAACTTGGGGTGTTACATTCTTCCCTCCTTCAAATAATTTCGTCAACGAAATTTATTGTATAGTACCACACAAAAAGATTCAGGTGGTCTTTCATCATATGTTCCTCAGGTTCCCACATTTTCTCTTGATTCTTATGGTTTCTCCATAGAACTTTTACTAGACGAGTTGTTCGGTTTCTCAACACTTGTTCTCTGGTATCAAGAATCTTGAAAAGATCATCAAAATAAGACAGATCAGGTTCCAATTCAATTTACTCATAGGTGAGTACATGTGTTGGGTAAGGCATGTATTTTCTCAATAGTGATATGTGGAACACATCATGAACTTTGGAGAGACTTGGTGGAATTTCCAAATGGTAAGCTACATCCCCAATTTGTTCTTTAATTTTGAAAGCTCTGATGTACCTGTGACTTAATTTACCCTTCTTACCGAATCATATAACTCTCTTCCTTGGAGATACATTCAAGAAAACATGATCTCCTACTAGAAATTCTAAATCCTTCCACCGGTTATCAGCATAGATCTTCTGCCTACTTTGAGATGCTTTGATGTGGGTTTGGATAACCTTCACCTTTTCTATCATTTCCTCAAAAAGTTTTGGGCCTACGAGTTTTCTTTCACCAACATCATCCCAACAAGTTGGTGTGTGACATCTCTTTCCATATAACGCTTCTTAGGGTGCCATCTGAATACTTGAATGGAAACTATTGTTATAGGAAAATTCTACCAGAAGTAAATACTGATCCCACATACCTTGAAAGTCAAGTGAGCAAGATCTCAACCTGTCTTCTAAGGTTTGAATAGTCCATTCAAGTTTTTCCATCAGTTTGAGGGTGGTAGGTAGTGCTCAAATGAAGTTCAGTATCCAAGGCTTTCTAAAGACTCTTCCAGAATCTTGATGTAAAACGAGATTCATGATCATAAACAATCGACATGGATACTTCATGAAGTCTTAAAACTTCATTAATATATAGTCTTTCTAAACGTTCAAGAGGTAAATCTTCTCTTATAGAAAGAAAATGTCCTGACTTGGTAATACGATCAACAATGACCCATATTTCATCATTCCTTCTAGGATTATTTGGTAGCCCCATGAAAAAGTCCTTCGTAATATCATCCCATTTCCACTCAGATATGGGAAGAGGTTGCATGACTCCGCTAGGATGTTGTCTTCCAACTTTCACTTATTGGAAAACCATACATCTTGACACAAAATCAGAAATCTCCCTTTTCATGTTGTCCCAATAAAAATTTTCCTTCAAATCTCCATACATATTTGTTCTCCCAGGGTGTATAGAGAAATTAGAGCCATGAGCATCATCCACCAATTCCCTTTTTAGATCAGGTATATCGGGAACACAAAGTCTCTTCCCAAATTTCCAAGTTCCATCTTCATATATGAAGTCACTCAATCTCCCCTCATTTACAACTATAATCTTCTTTTGAAACTCCTCATCATTAGTCTGAGAATTTTATTATCCTTTATTGTAAAGATGGTTTAACAACCATTTGAAAAAGTATCGATGTTACACCTTCCATGATTATTCCCATATACACCTTTAATAGATCCAAGAACATAGGATCCATTTAAACTCTCATCTTGTATAGAACTCCATGATTCTTTATGATCAAAGAATCTGCCACCTTATTTGCCTTCCACAGGTGGTAGTGTATAGTGAAATCATAATCCTTGAGTAGTTCAAGCCATCTCCATTGCATCATGTTGAGTTATTTTTGTGAGAAAATATAATTCAAACTCTTGTGATCTATATAAATCTCACATTTTCCACCATAGATATAGCGTCACCATAACTTCAGAGCAGTGATTATAGCTGATAACTCAAGATCATGAGTGAGATAGTTTCTCTCATGAATTTTTAGCGGTCGTGATGCATATGCAATATCTCTATCATTCTTCATAAGGACACAACCAAGTCGTATCTTTGAAGCATAACTATAAATAATAAACCCATCATTCTCTAATGGTAGAGTCAAGATAAGAACATTGACTAATCTTCTCTTCAGTTCTTCAAAAAATTATTCACACTCTTTTGTACAAACAAATTTAAGCCCTTTATGTGGGAGCTTGGTTAATGGGTTAGCCAACTGGGAAAAATTCTGGACGAAACATCAATAATAACCTTCTAAACCAATAAAACTGTATACCTTAGTTATACTAATCGGTGTTGTCCATTCTTTGATTGCCTTGGTATTTTAAGAATCAAAAGAGATTCCATCTTTAGAGAAAATATGGCCAAGAAAATAAATCTCTTGAAGCCATAATTCACACTTGCAAGACTTCCCATATAATTCATTTATTCTGAGGGTTTTCCGAATAGCGTGCAAGTGAATTTCATGATATTTTTAGATTTTTGATTATATTAAGATATCATCAATAAATAACACTACAAAGTCATCAAGATATTCCTTTAAAACTATATTTAGTAAATAAATGAAGATATAGGGTTCATTAGTCAATCCAAAAGGCATTACTGTAAACTCGTAATGCCCATGCCTAGTTCAAAAGGCTGTTTTCAGAATGTCTTCCTTTTTCACACACAACTGATGATATCCATATCAAAGGTCAATCTTGGAAAAAATATTGAGCTCCATGAAGTTGGTCGAATAAATCATAAATGCGAGGATGGGGATACTTGTTCTTTATTGTTATAGCATTGATCTCCCTGTAGTCAATGCACAACCTTATAGATCTATCTTTCTTCTTAAAAAAAGGACAGGGGATCTCCGTGGAGAAACACTGGGGAAAATAAATCCCTTATTACTCAATTCTTCTAGTTGTTTCTTTAGTTGCACCAATTTCAAATTGGCCATTCTATAAGGGGTCTTCGATATAGTCCTTGAACCAGGAAATAAATCAATGGAAAACTCAATTTCTCTTTCTGGATGATTTCCAGGTAAATCCTCTAGAAACACATCAACATATTCCTGCACAATAGGTACATAATCTATTCAAACATTATTTTCCTCACCCATAGTTATTTCATTCTATTACTCCCCAATAATTGAATTTAGTAGAGCTATTTTGGGTGGATCTAAATAAGAATCAAGTGGTGATGTTTCTAATATAAAGATAAGGTAATCCTTATCATCATTGAAAATTTTAACCTCCTTCTTCTTACAATAAATTCTCGCATCATGGTCTAAAATACAATCCATACAAAGGATTATATAAAATTCCATCATGGGTATTCTGACGAGATTAGCAGATATATATCGTTTATATGCCTTAATGGGGACTGATTCACAAAACTTTGTTGCAATAATACTCCCCCTAGGATTTTTGACTAACAACTCCCTTGTTAAATCAAATTGGAAATATATAATTTTCTCAGAAAATTGGGAAGATATGAAACAATTCATTGATCCAGAATCAAATAAATCATTGGCTAAACTTGAGGAAACCATTAAATTACCTGCCACCACATCTTTCGGAGCTTCAACCTCAGCAGTAGTGATCGCATAAGCATGGACTTGATCCCTTGGCCTTTTCTGAGGTAAGTTTCTCTGAAGATTAGGAAATTCATTTTCATAATGTCTCATATCACTATAATTGTAGCATTGAACATTGGTAGATTCCTTCTTCCCCTTACAATCACTATCATGATGGCCTTTCTGTCCATATTTGTAGTATACTCCTTTTCCTTTTAGACAGACACTAGGGTGCTTCCTTCCAAAATTATCACAGGGTGGAAATTCAAATCTTCCCTTATTCCCTATTTCCTTATTTACTTTCCCATAGTGTTCATTTATCTCTTCTTCTCTTGCTTTTCTTTAAAGTCGTGTGACTTAGAGAATTCCGTTTCTGTCTTGATAGCACATGAGAAAATATCTCCATACAATGAGAAGGATTGCGAGACTAATACTCGATGGAGAAATTGTTTTAACCCATCAATGAAATGATCAATATTACTTCTTGGATTAAGTATATAATCTGTAGAATGCCTTTCTAACATTGTAATGTTAGATTCAAACTTTGCGACATTCTTATCCACTTTTTGCCTCAGACTTAGAAATTTCCTTTCCATATCCGCTCGATGGTCATGAGGCGAGTATTTTTCAAAGAAAAGCTCTTTAAACTACCTCCATAACATACATGATACTTCTTCATCCTCCTTTGTGTTTTGAATTAATGACCACCATTGATCTATATCTCTCGTGAGGTGATAAACTGCCATGAAAACTTTTTCCCTTTCGCTACTCCCCAAAGCATTAAATATTTTCTCTAAGGAACCTATCCATTTCTCATCTTACAAATGGATTTGTAGACCCATTTAATATTGGTGGTTGTTTCCTTATGAAGCGGTATAACATTGATCCTCCACGTTGTGGATCAGGGTGCTCCATATGAGTAAGGTTATTATTCATAACTTGAGTGAGTTGTCCTAGTATAGTGATAAAATGATCAGCACCAGTTGCATCACCAGCTCCCCTATAATTATATTGAGAAGGGGGAAAATCCCTACAAGTATTATGTCTATTGATACAGTTTCCATTCCTTACACTAGGTTCCATTTCTAAACAATGGAATACAATAGATTATTTTATGAACCGCAATACATAATTCTGAACTTGTAAAACACTTAACATAAATTGAACAGTTTATGGATATAATCTATAATCATAAAAATGTTTTCTTTGAGGAGGTATATAATCATAAATCATTCATAATGGTTTGTAAAGAAAATTAGAATTATCCTAAGCATATCCCCGAGGAGTGTCATAACCAAGAGTGCAGTAAGGCCCTTTGTCATGCACCAGTTCCCGTTCGAGTCTTGAACAAAGTGGTGCTTTCAGGTTTTTCCCCTAGGTACATCTGTGCCAGAGCCGCCTCTACCTGCTCGTATCCATACATGGATGTATTTTTTGGAAAACTCACAAAATATCTACAATACCAAAATTCTAGGAAGTTCTTCTATACTAATCCTCAAATTCTATCTTAGGGTAATGTGATCTAATCATAGATTTTCTAAATCTAGTTTCCAAGTTTCATACTAAACTTCCTCTAATACCAACTATAACGCCCCAACCCCAGTTACCCAGATTTGGTGCTTTATTACAAAATATTGGCATGATACAAGGAATAATGTATAGAAGGACTGATCATTTTATTATTCTTGCAAACAAGATAAATTCATAAGTTCAACATTATAACTTGAAAAGAAATAAAACACTAATTTCTTCGATTAGAAACATCTAAGCCTCCTAGATTGTCCTACAAGTCACTCATAAATAACTTCTTCATATCTTGGGAAAATGAAACATAAGAAATGGGTGAGATGAAAATCTTAGTAAGAGTAAGAAATATAGTGGAAGATAACATAAACCTTAGTCATGGTGAATAATTGAAAAACATGCCTTTACAAATAATAAACATGAATACTTTATGGAAATATTCTGAGCTGACTAAATAATTCCATAATAAAACATAGTCATGGATATTATACTAGTATAATAACCAAATGAAACATCAATATTATTTTCATAATGAGGGAATGTATAATGCCAGAAATTCTGAAACATTTTTTCAAGGCCTTGACCATGACGTCTAAAAATAATTAAGGCCTCGACCAAAACAATATATCAAATTGGGAAAGTCCTTGGCCAATTCCACATCTAATTGTCTCATGAGACCTACCGATGCACCGAGGAGTTATAGTGGGCTCTACCCATCACTTAATAAGTCAAATACAATCCTCATATGAAAAGGTTTAAAGATAACATAAATATTCATATTAAAACTAGCATACAAAATGTCAATTCTTTAACCATAAACCATGAATGGTATAAAAATAACACATCCATAGTCAAAGATATCACAAAACCTTAAATACAACATGGAAGATTTGTATCATAATAAATCAACTTCAAACATGTGTAAAATTTATCAAAGGATGTTGACAAAGATGAAATCAAAACTATTTAAATGAAATATCTATTTATATTTTGAAATCATTTAAGAGTCACATAATTATAAAAAAACATTTATTTTTAAAATATTATTATAAGATTGTAAGGGAAGCTTCAAAGGTGATATAATGATGGAGAATAACAAAACCCATCATATATGTTAAAAAACATTCTTAATTTAATTTGTCAAAAATTTCATAAAGTACCTTTTTTGGAAAACGACAGAAAGATTCCTTTCAAAACATATAAGGTCAAATAAGGGTATAAATGACTTTAACCCATAGTCTAGTAAATAGTAAAAAAAATTTGAAATAAATTTTAAAGAAAAAAAATATGTGGATGATAAAGAGGCCCCAGTATATACTTAAATAAAAATAACCTCATATAATAGAGATATTGTGAAATTAACCCTAACCTTGTACTTTTCCTTTTAGTAGTATCATCGTTTTGGGTGTTAACCGATTCATTTTAATTTATATGATTGGTTATGTAAGAAATGTTTGTTACAGATAGAATGTATTAGATTCATATACAGAATGATATCATGTTCATAAACATTATTTTTATCATAAAATGAAAATTATTCTTTAATGATTACGATGGGTAATGAGTCTCATCGTGTTCGTGGAGACTGTAATCCGTACGTACGCACAAGTGAAAATATCATTATATTGATGGTGAAATAGTATATAATCAGATCGTATATAATATATACAGAATAATTAAAACGATATATTTATTATTTACATCAGTTACAATTATTATTATACCCATCCAAATAATGAAGTGTTTGAATAAAAAACTACACCACGATTTGGAGACGTTAAGCCGTACATACACACGTATGGTGACTTTGTCATTCATATGATGGATAAAATAATGAATATGTTTGTACCATTTTTATAATAAAATCAAATTATATAGAATATATTGGAGTTATTATTTTATAATTTAAATCACAAAGAAAGAAGAATTGGAAAAAGAAAATAACTTGAAAGAGGTGATGAGATATTTACCTCTTCATTGGGTTCTTCCTTTTTATTTGATCAAAAGGTCTCCTTAGGTTGGATTTTGACCAATGGAAAGTATATAAGATGAAGGGAGGAAAGTTTTGAGGATATTTAGGCCGGGGTTGGCCGATCCAAATGGATTTGGAGGCTTGATTTTGAGAGAAGGGGAAGTGCCCTTTTATAAGGGAGGTGAGGGCACCTTAGGAAAATATTGAAATATTATTTTATAAAAAAATAATTTTCGATTTATAATTGCTAAAAAATGATTTATTTTGAGGATAAGGTGGGTATGGGTCACAAACCTCTCAACCAATAGGTTTTAGATAGTTTTAGGTCACCATATTAACCTTATCTTTTAGATTTAACTCTTAGTTAAATAGTTTGACATTTACCATGTCTCTTTGTATTTTTATATTATATGGTTAATAAACATATTATAACAAGACAAGAGAACCCCAAGTGGTTCATTATTAATATATATAACTTTATCTAAGTACTTTGGCCGAACCTTATATTTTTAGGAATATTATATTAATTAATAATATAGTATTTGTTTTAAAAACTCAATTATGTCAATTTTGACACTATTTAGTATTTTTTTTGTGTTAAAATCATAATAGCATGATTTCATTGAAAACAATTATTTAATCAACCCTAAAATGTCATATTAACCTATAAAATTAGTGTAATTCCTCAAAAGTTTCAAATTACATTTTTTTGGATATTTATAATATCAATTATTTTAATCATTAATTAATAAGGTAATCACTCCATCATCATTGTGTCATAAATAAATTAAATTATTTAATGTTTCATGATTATAAATAAAATACCATTATGTAGGAAATATTTTTAGATTTCTCATGAATATTTATAGTTGAATTTATATTGTGTGTAACCCTATATTAAAAATGGTTTAGTTATTAAACTTTGAATTTAACTCTTTTAACTCTTCTTTAAATAAAATAATAATAAATGTCATAATCTAATCCAAGTGGACCAAAGAGGATCATATTTTATTCCTAAGGTTGTTTTTCTTCGAATTATACTTATCCAATAGAATTAGGACATGTGTTAGGGTAATTATGATATCATTTTTACCCTTAATTACCCTATTTACTTTTAACAGTGGTAAATAAAAGTGAAAATCTACTATTCACCAAAAAATTATTTTCATCCTATTGAACCAAATTTTACTTACTGATATTAATCATGTCTCTCTTATTTTTGAAATTCATCTCACAGAAGTGGTAAAATTATGTTTTATGCAAATTTGCAAATGCTCCTAGGAGGTGGGTAAAAGACGGTAAAAAGTTCAATAAATTTTTTATATATCTAAACTTATTATAAAATGATACCAATGAATTACATTGAACTTATATAGGTATTATTTATCTATTTTGACCTAAAATAAATTTAAATAAAATAAATAATTATTTAAATAAAAAGTCTGTTTTAACTGATAACACAGTGTTTTTCAATATTCATTAAAAATTGAAAGTTTTCAGAAAAATACCAAAAATTCACCCTATGATAATTTTGATATTCCGAATTCAAAAATTAATTCCATTTTGAAAAATAAAATTTATAAAATTTCAAAAAGTGGATATTACTATTTGTAATGGCTAGTTTGATTGGTCGCAGTGTCTTAGAATCTCGAAGTTGCGTACAATGGAAGCTATTGCATTATTAAAAGGGACACGTACCGGGGAATCTTGGGGTGTTACAGTAGTCCTAAAAATCAGGGATTCTATGCTAGATAGATCATGTTCTGTGTTGGGTAGCTCATGTAGCGTGTTGCATTGGGTGGCTCTGGTGATTTTTAATTAGCTAGATTGTGTTTTTTAGTATCTCATGCATCATGTTGAGTAATGATGGAGATTCTGTGATGAAAAAACACGATGTTATTATCCCACCCAAATGATTCCTATTTACAAGGAACACATTTTAACACTTTACAACCTTCATTCAATGAAATTACAAGTAAGGAAAAGTTTTTTGGGGTTCTCTTCTTGAATGAAATCCCTACCTTTCAAGGTTAAAATGGATTGATTATAGTTTGGATGTATATTCCCATCCTTTCCCACATATGTACATATTTAATGTTAATTATTCAAATACATGTGTCACAAAAATAGTTATAACTATTAATTGACCATAGTGAATGACTATAGAGGAATATTATATAGTTTCAATTGAGGTTATGTTATACTATTTTCATTTATGTTGAGTTTTATTATTTTTACATGATTGTATTATTATAATAAAAAGATAAATTTTTTGTAACAAATAAATATATGTACCAAAGATGAATAATCAAATATGAAAAAATCTATATTGTAATTGAAATTCAGAAACTATATATGTGTCTATAATGTTTCACTTTCCACGGATAGGTATAAAATTTGATCTCAAGTGGTGTGTTGTGCTTTCCAATGTGATTTTTATAATTATAGCATGAATAATTAGATATGAATGACTTAAAAAAAATTTAATTCATTGTACATTATTTATTATAATGTCTGCATTAGTTTTCTTGAATTATGTACATTGTATTATAGTGTATCTTCAGGTGCTGTATTAGTTTTTCAAATTTTGTATATGGTATTGTAGTGTTTTTGTATATTTTTGTGCTTTGTTCAAAGGAGGGGTGGCTGCTTTATGCAATGTTAGAGGTCTTGGGGGTCTGCAGTCTAGAATTATGGAGAACTCTATACCAACGGTTTATAAAACATTGGTATAGTTTTGAAAAACCATATCTATACCAACTATTATCAAAAAACCATTGGTATAACACTATACCAACGAACCATAAACCATTGGTATCATTTTAAGGCTCACGATATATACCAATAGTTACCAACAAACTGTTGGTATAGTGTAATTTCCAGTGGCCTATAATAACATTTGATGAATAACCATTGGTATAGGCCTATCCCCATGCCATAACATGCAATGGTTTGAAACCGTTGGTATAGCCTCAATTTATATAAGTTTAAAGAAAATTTATAGCCTTCAATGTCAACTTGGTTAATGGATTTGATTAATCTAAGAAATTTATCAAAAATCATCAATAATATCCATACAACCTAAGAAAACGATGGATTCCAGTCATTATGGATGGTCCGAGATAATGTTAAATAACTCCCATCTTTGAGGGATCTATAGATATACTCTCAATTTTAATTATGCGACCTAATAATGATACATTCTATAACTATAATTCAAAGTTACTGATTTTTTTATACACCTTATCTTTCCTCAAGGTATTTAACACAATCCTAAAAATGATATTCATACTCTTCCTTACTCTTGTAATATGGAAGTATATCATATATAAAGACTATTAAAAATAGATCAAGATAATATTTATGGACTCTATTAATTATATAAATTAAGATAGGAGGGTAATTGGTAAGTCAAAATATAATCACAATAAATTCATAGTGTCCATATCTTATAAGTAATGTTAACATGGACATGTCCTCCAAATTAAACCTCAACTGAAAATATCCATATTGAAAGACAATATTTTAAAAGTATTGTGATCCTTACAATTGGTTATAAAATAAATAATATGGGGTAGATTATACTTTTTCTTAGTAGAAATATTTTTAATTTCTTGTTAATCAATGAAAAGGCCCATCAACTCATTTTTCTTCTTAACAAATAGAATTGTTTAACCACATGGTAACAAAATTTTCTAAATGAATCAATTATCAAGATTATATTGGAGTTACTTATTTAATTATTTCAACTCAGTGAAGTCTATTCTATAAGGAGTCTTTAAAATAAACACAACACAAAGTATGAGTTCTATTGAAAACTCATCTTCATGATTCAAGGAAAGATTAGAAAACTCTTCAGACAACACATCATCATATCCCCATAAAATAGGCACACAATCAATGTTGAATTTCTCCCCAACCACTTGTGATAGATACCCCTAATTAATAGGTAATAAGACACATAAAAAATAATTAATTTCTATTATAAGTTCATATTTATCCTGAAGAACCTTTGTGATGTTTTATCTTAAACAAAGATTCTTTATTTTTTGAAAACTAATATTTTGTAAAAGATTTTTTTGACAAACAGGTGAAAGTTAATAAGGGGAGTCACCATTAAATAATTTAAATCATAATGGGGAATTCTATCATAATGAAGTTAAATCAAACTGAATCTGAGAAGGATGTTCAAACTGATTATGAGAACGAAAATTGAACTGAATCAAAGAAGAAAGATCAGAATGACTGTGAGAAGGAAAATTAGACTGACACTGAGAAGGAAAATGGGACTAAATCTAAGGAGAAATATTAGACTGAATCGAATAAGGAATATCAGACCGACTCTAAGAAGGATTATCAAAGTGACTCTGAGAAGTAAAATCGAACTGAATCTGAGAAGGAATATCAGACTGGCTCTGAGAATGGAAATTGGACTAAAGATGAGCAAGATAGTCAGACTGAAGTTGAGAAAGTTAACCATAATAAATATGATCAATATAATTAGACTGATGTTGAGAAATATATTAATATTGAAGCTATGTAATATAATCAGAATAAAGCTATGCGAGATAATCAGACTGATTTTGAGAAAGATAATCAGATTGAAGATGATCAAGATAACCATATTTAAGCTAATCATGTGTTAGGCCCAAGTTTTGTTTATGTTGTACTTGTTTTCAATCGATCAATATGTTGTGAAAGATGATGGTATTGATCATTATTTTGTTTTCAAAATAATTATACTCATGATTTTAAAAGAACCATAATTTCCATGGGTCCAGAATAATATAAGATCATAATGAGTGATTGATCGTTATCTGGAATGAAATAATTGATCACATGAAGAAAAAATCTCATTGGAAGTAAATTCTCATCATATTTGCTTCAGAACTTGTATAAAATAAGTGATTGTTTTGATGGTCAACTTGATTCGACATGGGTAATTGTTAAATATAATGATACATTGTTGATCTTAGAGTTCTAATAATTTATAAGTTAATTAGAGAAGTTATGATGAAAGATTTGTTAAATAAAGTGGGAGTAAAAAATATATAGGATTATCATACTCATAACAATAAGATTTGGGCTGATAATGGAAGAAGAAAATATTTTGAGGATCATAATTAGAATGATCATACCCATAATTATTGTACTCATGCATTGTAACATCTGATCATCCATCGTATTCATAAAAAAATATTCGTACCCAAGATGATCATACTCAAGATTAGGAAGAGAATGATCATACCAAGGAAAATTATACCCAGGATTATTGTATCCATAACAATCATATTCAGAAAATATTGTACTCAAGATAAGAAGAAAAGAAAGAATTTCGAATGAATATAAAGTTATGACACTTTCCAATTGAAGTCTGATGATTCTGAATCTATTCTCAAATGAATTTATTGTCGTGAAGGAAGACATGATACAAGCACATGGTTGTGAATGAAGGTAGTTAATAAAAATGAGCCATGATTTATTTTCAACTGTATTCATCAAGTGGGTCAAGAGTTGAGTCACTTTGTTTACTTTTCAAGTAAATTATTAAGTAAGTTAAAGGAATGAAATAAAGGAAGTGATTTGTATTTATATTTTATATCAGGTACTATAGAAAATGATCCGAAAATTTATTTAGAGGCCTAAGAATGAAGTTGATGGTAAAAGATAAACTCATTTTAAGTGGTATCATATTAAAAAAATAATAATCAGCTGATTAAACTCTATATAAAATCATATCCAAAGAAGGAATTTCCCAAGACCTATGAATGAAAAGAGAAGTAAATAATGAGATCGATAATGTAGTCAACCATTTCAAAAGGGTTGAATTACTTTTAAGGTTTTCAAGTGAGTCAAGATCCATTGTATCAGAGTTGAATTGTTTTATATTTCCAATCGGGTCAAGAGAAGAATTGAAGAAGTAGAAGTGGTTTAAGAGTAGAGATGAAGGAGTTTTCTGAATGGGCTGTCAAGGGGGATATAGAAATTCAAATGAATAATCAAATTCTACATATAGAAGTGATATATATTTTTTCATAAAATTTCATATAATTGTAACAAAGCTTTGTTTTAAAGAAATAAGATTCAAAAAATTAGACTCATGTATTGAAACCATGCTAGAAATTGAAATTAATTTCTAAAGAATAAGTGAATACTATAGAAGAATCAATAATCTTTGAGAAGAGTTGACGAAGTCAAAATTAACCTGATATTTTAGGGGAAATTGAGATTAAGGTGAATTTGATTAAGAAGGAAATTTTTTGGGATTACCTCCCAAACAATTTGAGGGTCACCTATAAAAGAAAAAAGGTATATTATACATTTTGGATGAACGATGTACTATTTATGAGAGAGAAGCTCTGAGTTTCAAAGATAAGAATAAGTTTCTTTATTCATTTTTGTTGATTTTTTTTGATAGATTGAAGTAAAAGATAATAGACAAGATCACAACATTGTATTCGGCTGATTATTTTACTTAGTGTTTATCTTACTCAGCTGATTACCATATTTGGATTTTTAATTGTATCCGACCAATCATCATATCAGGATGAATTAATCCAATTAAGATTTAAATACTAGGTTTTTTGGACTAAGGAAGCTATAGAATTGAATTGGTACCAATTTCTATATATCACATTCTATCAAGGTTATATTTTTCCTACAAGGTAGAATCATACTGACAATTATCGTACTGCGAAGAATTGTATTAGGAATAATCATAATCAGAGGAATCAGTATGAAAAAAATAGACTAGGAAAATCATAATTGGTTTTTACTTAAAAAATTATAGGTAGTTATTACCATATTATAGGTAATAAATTTAAGATGTATTTTTAAATTGAATACATTTGTGGAATTGAAAATAATCACAGGTAACTTTCATTATTACAAAAATATTGTATTACCCTATTTATACTAAGAGGGTGTACACACACTACTGGATTGTTTACATAGTGTTACATGAGTGAAAGGGTATATCATACTCATTGTAATCCAAGGATTTTTTTCTAGTGTATTTTGTGGTATTGGATAATTTCTATACCATAATAAGGACATAAATATTCTTGTTGAATAGTGAACCTTGTAAATACATGTGTTCCTATGGATGTGTGTTTGAATTTTCTTAGTAGGAAATAGAATCTTTAATAGAAGGAAAACGTTTTTTTTCAATTCAAACGAAATATAAAAGAAAAAATTATCACTGTTTCACCCCCTCACCCTATCAGTGATACAACCATCCTGAATGGGCACTTTTATATGGTATTAGAGGGCAGGTTCCCATCACTTATTCATTGTTGATGGAGAATTTTAATTCTGTGAATAGTAAATCTATTCTAGTCTTCGATAAAAGAATTATCATATCTAGAAAGATAGAATATTTCTATATTGGATTTCTATATGATATGATGTTCTTGAAGTCACAACAGACGAGTTTCCTTCTATTGATTATAAAACTCCACTTTCATATGTTGAAAATAAGAGTCTCGAGAATAATGGAAGGGCTAAGAATACTATATTATCATCGCTTTATAAAATATAATTGATAAGGGTGAATGGTTTCAACACAACCAGAGGTATATGGGATAGATTTAAAAACTTACACCAAGACAATATAAAAGTGACAAATGAAATCTTACAAATATAGAGATTGAAATATGAATATTTGAAGGTATGTGATCATGAATATTTTGGGGAATTTTTTACTATGGTAAATGATGTTTTGAGTACTATCAATTTTCTTGGTGAAATATTAGATGATCCTACATTTTTTGAAAAGATATTGATAATCCTTTCTAATAAGTTTGATGCAAAAGCTTCTTCATTGGAAGATAGAGATCAAAAAATATTATATCTAGATGATTTGAATAGTACTATCATTACATATGAAATGAGAAGGGAGAATTATGTGAAAGGTAAAACTAAAGTTAATATAGAAATGTCTTTAAAGGCCTCCAAGAAAAAAAATAAGATTCTTGAAGAAGAAGAAGATGTAGATTCTGATTACAAAAACGAGGTAAAAAAATATTATTGATAAGTCGTCCTTGTTTTCTAAAAATGTGAGAATAGGTACAAAAAGGTATAAAGGTAAAATTACCTTAAACTTATTTGGATGTGGATACATTGGTAATTTTGCTACCAATTTTCCTCAAACAGGTAATGAAGAAGAAAGTTATGAAGAAGAAAGTGAAGAAGACAAAAGAAGACCAAGAATATTTTGGAAGAAAAAGGGAGATAAAGAAAAAATTTATTCCAAGAGGGAAGATAAGAAGTTATCCAAATCAAAAATGAGAGTGTTTTTATATAAGGATTATGATAGTTAGGATGTTAAAAATGATGTTAAATAGAACATGTATATTGTATTAGTCAATGAGGAAATTTATTCTTGTAATGAAAGTAGTTTTCCTGAAGAAGAAGTGAAACTGAATCTCAAAAATCAATTGTTTATGTTGGTGAAAATACTTTTATTGAAATAATGGATGATGAATAATTAAAAATAAATCTTTTTTAAGAAGGTTAAACTCAACATGAAATTAATTTTAAATTAGAGTTCAATTTTTTTTGAGAAATACCAGAAGAATTGAAAAGAAAAAACAAGAAGTTGGAAGATGAATATTATTTAAGAAACAATAAAGAATGTATTCTAGATGAGAAAGAAATTATGGTGAAATATATTTATTACTTGAAGAAATATATTGAAGAAGAAAAGAATCATAATAAATATCTGTAGGCTAATCTAAAGGAAAAAAAGAAGAAGAGTTAGAACATGTCCAACAAAAAACATTAAAAATATGAACAAAGAAATAAAAGATTCAAAAAATATATCTCCAAAGTTTTTGAATGTTCTTAAAAATAGAAGCCTAAGAATAATCAATATAATATATCTTCAAAGGATAAAAATAATGATGAGATTTTTATTAAAATGAAGAATGCTGGGAATGTTATGTATTTGACCAAGACCAACAAAGTAGGGAATTCAGAAGTCTCAAATAACCCTGAGTCTACTCATTTTTTTAAAAGAATTTGAATATTGATATATTTTAAATAATTTTGGATCTGATAAATCACAAAATAAAAGGAATACTTTTATTGATAATATAAAGGTTTGTGGATCAAAAAATAAAGAGAAGAAGGTGGAAGATAAACGTTTTCACAATTTTGGCCAGTATGGATGTTTCAGAGGCAAATACTCATTTTATTGATATTGATGGTATTGTGTTGTATTCATACATACAGTAAATATGTGTTGGTTTAAACAAAAACATTACTATTATTCCATAGGTTATTAAATTCAAGGTTAGAGTGGAAGATAATTCCCACAAAATAAGAAGTCCGAGGAGATTATTTTGAAGATACGTAAAAAGGTTGGAGTAAAGATTGAAAATAGGTTCCAACACCTAGAAACTATATGTAAAAAATGTGAACAACCTAGACATATCGAAAAATATATGTCTTGTTTTTTTAATAGAAAAAAGTTTCTTAATAGTTCTTATAAGTCAGATGTTTTGGAAGTAAAGAAAAATCGATTTTTTGAGTCCGAAAAGAAAGAGTGCGTAGTTATCTAGCCAGAACACATTTACTTTTCTAAGAAAATAGAAGAAGTGTGAAAATTATTGAAATAAGATATGAATAAATAATATTATAATGATATAAGAAATTTTGACAAAAAGGTATTAATAAATTGTGGATATGAGTAAGTGAGGCATGATATCAAAAGTTGTTCAACTATCTTGCTAGAATAAAAGACAGACTTGGGAAAATATTACCAACTGATTGTAATAAAGATGTTCTTGAAGATGAAGAAAAGTCAACATCCTCATTAGAGGATTATTCATATAATAGGAAAGCTATTACAAAACATGAGATGGATGAAAATAAGGAATAAATTATATCCAATGAAAAATCCTAGAAAAAGAATAAGAAATCAAGACTGAGAGAGGACTCTCAGTCTAATCGTTGTTTCGAAGAAAAAATTGAGATTCATCATTATTCCCAAAATCATTGTATACTAGTGCAAACTTGAAGGTAACTAAAGGAGTTAAAATAATAAATATTTAATTTATGAGTCTATTACTATTATTTCAAAAGAAATTAACAGGGTTATGAAAAATACATGCTTTCAAAAAATAACTATTTTTACTCACCTGAACATTCTAATTTGTTTGTTGAGATGGGTGTGGGTTAATTTTATCTTAAAAAATTCTTTCAAGGAATACCCCAATAAATATAATGTTTGAATAAATCATGAAAAGGGTATTACATGAAAGTTGTGTTATAGACAAAATTGATCACCTTTATTATACACTCTTTTTTTTCTACACTGGGTTCACCCACATAGACTTAGAGCTTTTTAGTTAAAGGTTATTTGTTAATAAAATCATGTGATACCTATGTTGAAGAAAATTTAAAATCCCTATAAATGATA
This sequence comes from Viscum album, assembly GCA_963277665.1. NCBI lineage: Eukaryota > Viridiplantae > Streptophyta > Magnoliopsida > Santalales > Viscaceae > Viscum > Viscum album. The sequence continues at coordinate 1,302,461,833 of OY728141.1, read as the reverse complement.
GAATTGGTGAGAAACTTTTCTTGATGGACCCTTTTAATTTGATTTTCAATAAGGGGGAGATATAAGGGAAAGGGAGAGAGTTAAAAGATATAGGGGGAGTATGAAATAAATGGAGAGAATAAAAAGTAAGAAACTAAAAACAATATTTCTTATTTTGTTTCATGTGGTTGAAGTGGGTATTGAAAAAAAAATACAAAGGGGTATATTATTAGGCCCAAGTTGTGTTTTGGTCATATTTTTTTTTCAATCGCTCATTATGTTGAAAAAAGAAAATATGCTGAGAAAGATGATGGCATTGATCATTGTTTTGTTTTTAAAAAGAATCAAAATCATGCTTTCAAAATAATTACTCTTTCCTTGGGTATGAACAGAAGAAGATCATAATGAGTAATTGATCATTATCTAGAATTATAGAATCAGTCTTATGGAGAAAACAACTTTTTTGTAAGTAAATGGTAATCAAATCCACTTCAGATCCGGCATAAAAGAAGTGATTGTTTTGATGTGTAATTGGGTTCAGTATAGATAATTTTTAAATATGATGATGCTTTGATAATCTTAGAGTTACAAAAATCATAAGTTAATTTGAGAACTTATTATGCAATCTTGGTGAAATAAAGGGGGAGTGAAAAGAATTTCATCTGATCATACTCATGGAAATTGGATTTGGGTTGAGAATGGATGAAAGAAGATGCCGACGATATTAATTAAAATGATTGTAATTAGGAACTGTAGCATTCAATCATCCACCATATGTATAAAAATCTATTTTTACGCATGATGATCATACTCAAGCTCAGAAATAGAATGATCATACTGAGGATGATTGTATCTAGGCTAATCATATTCAGAAAAGATCATTCTCATGTTAAGAAGAAAAAAATAATCTAGAATGAATGGAAAGTTGTGATACTTTTCAATTGAAGTTTGAAGATAAGTAAATCTATTCTCAAATGAATTTAAAGTCATGATGGGAGTCATGACACAAGCAAAGGTTTTTGAATGTAGGTAGTTGTTGAAAATGATCCCTGATTTGATTTAAAATTTCTTCATCATGTGGGTCAAGAGTTGAATCACTTTGTTTAGTTTTCAAGTAAATTTTTATGTGATTCAAAAGAAATAAATGAAGGAAGTGAAGTATATTTCAATTGTAAGATTGGTAATATAGAAACCAATCCACAAATGTATTCAGAGGCATGAGAATGAAGTTTATGGGAAAATAGAAAGATGTTTTTAGTGGATTCATATTTTGAAAATAAAGAAGGTGGTGATTGGAATATTTATGCCATTATATCTGGAGAAATAATTTCTTGAGACTGATGAATGAATTGAGAAGGAAAGAATGAGATCAACAATTTAGTCAACCATTTCAAAAGGTTTTAATTAATTTTTAGGTTTTCAAGTGAGTCAAGAGCTATTATATCATATTTTAATTGATTTATATTTCAAACTGGGTTAAGATAATAAGTGGAGAAATAGATGTGGTTCGAGAGTAAAGATGAAGGAGTTTACTGATTGTGCTATCACGAGGGGGGGGGGTAGAATTTCAAATGAATAATCATATTCAACATTTAGAATTGATTTCCATTTCTCTGTAAATTTTCATAAATTGGTACAGGGATTTATTGTGAAGAAATCAGATTCAAAAAATTGGACTCATGTATTAAAATCAGACTGAAAATTGAAATGAATGTATGAAGAAGAAGTGAATACTCTAGAAGAATCGTGAATCTTTAAGAAGAGTTGACGAATTCAAAATTCACACGACATTTTAGGGGAAATTTAGATTAAGATGAATTTGATTAAGTGGGAATTTTTTTAAATTTCTACCTAAGCCACTTGAGGGTCAGCTTTAAAATGAAAAAAGTACATTGTAATTTGTGACTGACCGATGTACTTTTCATGAGAGAGAAGCTCCATGTTTTAGAGAGAAGAAGAAGTTTCTTTAATCAATTTTTTTGAAAAAGTTTTTACACATTAAAGTGAAAGATAAGATAAAAGATCACAATGTTTAATTCAGCTAATAATTATACTCTGTGTTTATCATAATCAGTTAAAAACCATATTTAGATTGTTAATTATATTCATCTGATCATCATTATATTAGGCTAGATTAATCAGATTATGATTTATGTACTGGGTTTTCCAGAGTGAGGAAGATGGAGAATTGAAGTGGTGCTGATTCATCATTATCATATTCTATCAAAGTTGTATTTTTCACACGGGGGAGAATCATACCATGAATTATCATACCAAGAATAATTGTATCAGGGAGAATCATACTCAGTGGAATCAGATATGAAAAAATGGACTGGGAAAATAGGAATTGGGTTTTCCTTAACAAATTCTAGGAAGTTCTTACCAACTTTTGGGTAATAAATTGAAGAAGTTTTTTTTCAATGAATACATTTATGGAATTTAAAGGAAGCACAGGTAATATGCATTGTTACAAAAAATATTGTATTGCCCTATTTGTGCTAAGAGGGTGCACACACACTATTTGATTGTTTGCATAGTGCTACATGAGTGAAAGGGTATATCCTACTCATTGTAATGCAAGGATTATTTTATAGTGGATTGTGTAGTATTAGAGGATTTCCATACCATATCAAGGACGTTGCTATTCTTATTAAATACTGAACCTTGTAAATACCTGTGTTCCTATGGATATTTGTTTGAATTGTTTTCAGTAGGTAATATAATCTTTAACAAGAGGAGAAAATTGTTTCAATTAAAAAAAACATAAAAGAAAAAAGTATCACGGGTTCACCCCTTCCCCCTCTCAGTGATACAATCATCTTGAATGGGAACTTTTATCAAGATAATTGGACTTAAGATGAGATATATAATTGGAATGAAGGTGAGAAAGATAATCAAACTAAAGCTAAGAAAGATAATCATACAAAAGATAAGAAAGATAATCAGACTAAAGATGAGAAATATAATCAGGATAAAGCTAAGAAAGTTAATTATATCTAAGCTGAGAAAGATAATTAGACTGAAGAAAAGTTAGTATGTTTGGGAATAATGATTTTAGAGTAATATTAAGAAGGTAATAGGAAGTCAAAGTTGGATTTCAAATGTGAGTGAATTTTAGTTTTTTGAAATTTGAGTAAATGAGAAAAGTTTTTCAATTTCCAACATTTGATTTTCTACATTTCCTATAAATAGAGGCACAATTAATTCACAAATTGAATTTTTTCATGAGAGTGGAAAAGGCAGAGCACTGAGGAAATTGAGAAATATTTCCTTCTAGAAAAAGATCTCATTAGTTGATCAGGCATCTATTATTTTTTTAACTGGACTGAGGAACATCATATTGAGAAGATCATATTGAGTTGATCATATTGAGAAATATCAAAATTTGTTTTTCAGCAGAGTTTAAGAAGTGTAGACTCATAAAGGGAATATCATATTTATTCAATCTTACTGAATCAATCAGACTTAGTTCATAGGACTGAGGTCCATCAGACTTAGGGTCATTGACCCCATGATCTTTTATAGAGTAGATTTAACAATGTCTTTACTCTTTATTTTGGCTCAATTTTTTTAATAAACATTATAAATTGGAAATATTCGGTATAATCATTCATATCATGAGATACAAGGTGTCTAATAGAAATTGGAATAAGTTTTTTTAATTCTTCTTAATAATTAATTTCCATAAATCCTCATGAGTGGCTATGAAAAGGATTTAGGTTCTCACACTAATGCCAAAAATTGTAAATATGGAGTGCTTTACTTGATTTCCTTCTTTTTCATGAATGAGTATTTACTAAACTATGATAAGGAAATTAATCATAATAGGTTGAAAGGGTTAGTTTCTAAAAGTATGGAAACTCATAAAAAGTGAACAAATGATTCAAACACCCCTTCTCAGTTATTTTTTGATCCTTTGGGACTTCAATTAGTATTAGAGATAATGGTACCTTGTTCCATACTTATCATGGATAATCTCAAATCTATCAACAGTAGAAGAATTATTACATTCTATGGAAAAAATTATTATAGATGAAAAAATAGGATGATTCCATATATTCTATCTCTTGGTCTGGAAGTTGTTGATTTTTCTATAAGAGGGTTCCCATATATTGAGAAAGATTCCCTGATGAATTTTTCTGATAATATAAATATCGAAGTTGAAGTAAAATATAGAAATTCTATCCTTATTTTCTTATTAGAAAATGTTTATATGAAGGTGATAGGTCTCAAAACATCAAAGAGTACGTGGGAAAAAATGTAAAGTATTTTTAAAAGGAATAATAAAGTGATGGAAGGAAAGCTACAAATATGAAATAGTAAGTATGAATACATAAGAATGATATATGAATAAAATATTGATGAATAATTCACCAGAGTAAATGAAATTGTTTGTAACATTAGATGATTTAGTGATATACTATAAGATTCAACAATTGTGATGAAACTTATTAGAAACCTTTTAGAAAGGGCTGATTCTAAAATTTTCTCTTCAGAAGATAAGGGTGATTAATCTCTTAATTAATTTTTTAACTTTTTTATTGCATATGAAATTTGGAAAGCCCAGATGTTCAAAAATAATATGAAAGGTGAAATAGATTTTTAATCCATGAGAAAAATGAAAATACAAGATGCTGATGATGTTGATCCTTATGACTATGAAGATAAAGAGGAAAATGATTTTAATGATAAAATCATGTTTCCTATATCCAAGAACTATCAAATATGAAGATGAATGTATGGAGGTAAAATTCCTCTCAATGTTTTTAGCGTGGTTTAATAAAACAATTTTCAATGAATTTTCCCTAGAAGAAAGTTGGATAATATCGATAGAATTATGATGAGAAACCTTGATGGAAGAAGTAGAACCAATGTTCTAAAGAAGAATATTCAACCAAAAAATATAATAATAAGTTCATGGGAGAAAAAATATGTATGCTAAGTAATAAAGTTGAATGATGATAAAAAAAAAACATTTATTCGAAAGAGGAAATTTCAGAAAATTTCAGAACCTTCATTGAAAAAGATGAGAAAACAAAATATTCCATAGATAGTGAAGAAGGTGGTGAAAAATCTGATAGAGAGTATCGATTCAGAACTGAACTTTTTTCATGTCTTGAGCAAAAAAATTCTCAAAAAATAAATCATATTAATAAACAAATATTTTTAAGAAGTTTATAAAGGAAATAATGATGTCATCAATTAATAGTAAGAATACATTCAAGAGATCTTAAGTTATAAACTTACAATTATTGAACATGAAAATATGGTTTAAGATCTTAGTAAGAAGCTGGAAGAAAAGGAAGAAGAAGTTAGAAAGTTTCAATCAAAACTTATTGAGTCTAAAATTATATTGAGGAAGATAAATGAAAACTTAAAAAAAGTGTTAAATGTAAAAGGATAGGATTATAATGTTTCTGAGAGAACTCAAATCAAGAATTAGGTGAAATAATCACCAACTAAAAATAAAATTTCATCTGATTTTTAAAATATTTTAGGTTCAGAAAAAATGTATTGGGAAATTATGGGATTAAAATAGGGTGTGAGAAACCTATTTTATCTAAGAAATAGGAAAACTCAATCAGGAGGAATGATTTTCCATCCCATAGATTGTTAAAGTAGGAAGAAGTCATCAAAATCAAGAAATTCTCTATAGATAATGATATAACTTCAATAACAAATCAAGATTTTATGGCCATTGTTGGTGTTATGGAATCTATAGGCATATGTCTTATAATATTTGGAAAAAAATTTCACTTCCTAGAAGAATGTTTGAACAAAGTGAAAGTAATGGTGGAAGGAGGATGAGTACCATTCCTAACCCACATAAAGTTAGAAAAGAAAAATCTCAAGTTACCATTCCAAAAAAAAATTGAATTTCTAGAATAATTTTGTGGAACATTTGATTAGGTTGTTCATTATGAAAAAAGATGTATGACACTCCTTTCAAGACAAGGTTTTTATGGTAGAAATGAAAAAGGAATATGGAAAGAATAAAGTTGAGGAAATGGATTTTATTATCATAGAATATCTAAAAGAATGTAAAAGGAACAAACTATGGATAATTGATAGTTGTTATTATTAATATATGAAAGATGATGTAAAAATATTGAAACATGTTGAAAGTCATAATGGATTAAATTTACCTTTAGTAATGATATTTTCTAAAAAATAAGAGGAATTAGAATGGATGAGATTGAAGTAGAAAAGTTGAAATCTAATGAAGTTTCATTTTTTGATGGGCAGAAACATAACTTACTTAGTGTGAGTCAACAATGTGATGATGGAAAAGAAGTTATATTTAGAAAATATACTTTTTTGTCAAATGTGTGAAATATGTAAAAATTATAACAAAAGTAGAAACTACCAGTGGGAATCTATTTTATATTGGAGAACTTAATAACTCAGGTTATCTAAATACTAAAGATAAGAATAAGTTGTGGAACTGGAGACTTGGCCACCATGGATAGAATAACATAAAAAACATTTTAAAGTTGTTGATGCCTGTTATTTTCCAAAATTGAAAATAAGAGATGAATATGTTTGTATTACTTGTCAGAAAGGGAAGATGATAAAAAAAAGTCATAATAGACATGACATTCAGTGTACCAGACCTCTAGAACTTATTCATTCCGATTTATATAGGTCAATGAGTCATGAATCAATAGAATGAGATATATACTTTATCAATTTTATTAATTATTTCACCCAGATGAAAAAAATCCTGTTTATGAAACACAAATCAGAGGTTTTGGAAATGTTCAGGTTTTTCAGAAAAAAGTTGAGAATGAAATAGGGGCTTATATAGAGAAGATGAGGACATATAATGGTGTTGAATTCACAAGAAATAATTTTAAATCTTATTTGAGAAAGTATGGTATCAAACATTGGTATAGTACTCTCTAAAATCCACCAAATAATGGATTAGCCTACATAAATAGTAGAAGTTTGATGTAAATGGGAAGAAGTATGTTAGCAGAATAAAAATATTCAAAGTTATAATATAGAAAAACATTTAGTACTGTTGTACATATTTAGAACAAATGTTTATTAAGATAAAAATCCAACATTAATTCTTATGAAATGTGGTATAATAGAAAAAAACTTCATTGACGTACTTTAAAGTTAATGTAAGTCCGTGTTTAATTAAAATAAAAAATAAAGATATGTGAATGTATGATAAGAAAGATGGGGATGGAAATTTTATGGGTTATTCACCCAATATAATAATTTTAAAATTTTGGAACAAATGCTTAAAAAGGTTGGTGGAATCAAATGATGTGACAATAATTGAAAATAAAAATTCTTTAAAAAAATATGTTGAGAATGTTGAGGAGGATAAATTGGATATTTCCAGTGATAGTGATTCAAAACATCCTTACCAAGATTCAGGAGAATCATGTGGTGATGAAGGTTCAGTTGAAAGACAAACTTTAAAATTTCACACCTTAAAAAAACATGTTGAGTCAGAAAACATTATTGGAAATAATAAGGCTCTAGTTTAAATGAGATGAAAGTTGAGATTAGATAATCAAACTTCACTTATCTAAAAATTTAACCTAGAATCAGTTTCATAAGATACTCAAAACAAAGAATGGGTTGATTCTAAGAATGAAGAGTTGAATTAGATTGAGAAAAATGAAACATGGGAACTTGTTACACATATAGAAAATAAAAAAGTCAATAGAAAAAATGGTTTATAGAAAAAAAATTGAATGAGCATGGAGAAGTTTCAATAAAAAAATAAATAATTTTTTGTAAAAGTTATGCATAGGTGAAAGGTGTGGCTTTTAGTGAATTTTTTTCCCCAATTTCAATATTATAAACTATTAGAATTTTTCTATCAGTGGTTTCACATAAAAATTACAATGTTTATCTTATTGATGTAAAGTCAGCTTTCTTAATTGGTGAGACTAAAGAAGAGGTTTACATTGTAAAGATTATGGTTTTCAACTTATAAATGATGAAAAAAATGTTTTTAGATTTAAGAAATTATTGTATAGATTGAAATAACCCCTACAATCCCAATATCCAAAACTTGATATCAATTTGAGAATGTTGAATTTTTTTAAAGGACAAGTTGTTAGAAACTTATATGTGAAATATGTTGACTCTTTAACTCTTATTATAATTATCCGTGATGATGATATAATGTTTTATGATGAGGAATAAAAATTTTGTGATGAGTTTCTTTAAGAATGAAGAATAATTTTGAAAAGTCAATGTTGGGTGAATTAACATTATTCCTTAGCATACAAGTTTAAAAAAATGTAAATTTTCTTATCTTAAGAAAATCATGCTAGGGAATTTCTAAATAAGTTTGTAATGGAATAATAAAAATAAGGTTCTACTCGTATATCTGTGAGAAAAATGTTGATTAAATATGAGTCTAGAAAAAGTGTGAATCAGAAAGAATTTTAGAAGATGATTGGAAGTCTACATTACCTTACAACCTAAAGACCTCATATTGCTTATCTTGTTCTATTATGTGCTGGGTATCCAAGTAATCTAAAAGAATCACATATATTGGAATCAAATATAATTTTAAGATCTTCTAAAGGAACAAATGCCCAAGGGTTATGATACAAAAAAACTGTGAGATGAAGTTTTAGGGCTATATTAATGCCTATTGGGCTAGATATTGTAATGATAAAAAATGAACTTGAGGAAGAAAAATTTTCTTGGATGATTGTTTTTTAAGTTGGAGTAGTAAGAAACAAAGTTTAGTAACTTTGAGAATAGTGGAATCAGAATATATTACGACTACTCATGATTTTACTCAGATATTGTGGATAAAAGTTTAGATGTATGATTTGAGAGTAAAAGTTTTTAAACCATTGAAGATACTTTGTGATAATAAGAGTGTAATTGATATTTCTAAATATATTTTCCAACATTCAAGATAAAAATACATTGATATAAATTTTCACTTTATAAAATAGAAATTTTCTATTAGAGATTTTTTTCTAGAATATATCTCAACGAAGTATTAAATTGTGAATATCTTCACGAAGGAAATTCAAAAACAAAGGTTTGTTGAGATGAGCCTATAACTTCATGTTCATCCTCCTCCAGTGAATTCCTAAATCTAATAAGTAAAAACCCCCACCATTCTTTATATTAGGGTAATAGAGAGGGAGAGAAAGTAAAAACATTATTCTTTTTAGTAATTGTTTACTTACCATTATTTTATGAATATAAATTTATGGTTATCATAAAATGGGGTAGAGAAAAAGGAAAGCTGGAAAAGATAAAAGTAAGGGAGAGTTTATCTTAACATGGATGAAAAATTTTCTTTCCATTGAGGGATGAAATTTCTTCAAAAAAATTACTTTATCTATTAGTATGGTGTCCATACACTCTCTTTTGAGAAATACTTTGTGTTGGTAAAAAGCCAAAATTTTAGTTATATAAATTTTCTTAGAGATGAAAATGTTTTCAATGAGTGTTTTCAATAAATCCAAATGGGGGGGGGGGGTTGAAGAATCATTATGTTGTTTTGTCTTAAACAAATAATTTTTATTTTTTGACAACTAATATTTTGTAAAATAATGTTTTGAAAAAACATTTGAATGTTTATAAGGAGAGTCACTGTTGAATACTTTCCATCATAATGGGGAATTCCATAATAATGAAGTTAAATCAGATTGACTATGAGAAGGAAAATTAGACTAACATTGAAAAAAAAATTAGATTGACTCTAAGAAGGAAGATCTTACTGACTCTAAGAAGGAAAATTAGATTGTATCTGAGAATGAAAATCAAACTAACTCTGAAAATGATGATCAAACATAATCTGATAAGTAAGATTTTACTGACTTTGAGAAGGAAAATTAGACTGAATCTGAGAAGGAAAATTAGACTGACTCTAGGAAGGGAGATCAGACTAACTCTGTATGAAGATGAGAAAGATAATTTGACTAAAGCTGAGCAAGATAGTCATACTGAAGATGAGCAAGATAATCAGATTGAAGATGATAAATACAATCCTATTGAATCTGAGAAATATAATTAGACTGAATATGAGAAAGATAATAAAAATGAAGCTGAGAAATATAATCAGACTGAAGATGAGAAATTTAATCATACTAAAGCGAATCAAGATAATTTGACTAAAGATGAGCAAGATAATGAGACTGATACTAAGAAAGATAATCATACTAAAGTTGTGAAAGATAATAATACAAAATATAATCAAGATAGTCAAACTGAAGTTGAGAAATATAATTTGATTGAAGTTGATAAAGATAATCATATTGAATCTAATAAATATAATTGCGCTGAAGCAAAGTTAGTATCTTCAAGAAGACTTATTTCAGAGAAATATCGATAAGGTTTGATGAATTAAATGTTGGAGTTTAAATGCGAGTTTTTTTAGAGTTTTGAAATTTGAGTAAGCGGGAAAAGTTTTTATATTTATCACATTTGTTTCTGAGTCACCTATAAATAGAGGCATAGTTCATTCACACTTTGTAACTTACTTTCATGAATGCAGAAAAGGAAGAGCACTGATTAATTTGATAAATAGTTTGTTCTGGACAAATATCTCATAAGATGACCGAACATATGTTTTTTTGTTAATAGGACTAAGAAATAGCACATTGAGAAGATTGTATTGATATTATCGGACCAAGGAAGATCGGTAAGAGTTTTTCAGTAGAATTTAAGAAATATAAACTGAGAAAGGGTTGATTATAATGAAATGATCGTATTGAGTCAATTGGACTGGGTTCATTGGATTCAAGGACATCAGAATCAACATCATCAATCCCGGGAACATTTTTGGATAATATTGAACAAAGTCATTACTATTTTTTTCCCAATTGTATTTTAAGAAACATTTTAAACTGATGAGAGTCAGTATAATAGTTCATATCAGGAGATAGAATGTGTCTATCGAGAGTTTTAATAGGTTATATTCACTTATTTTTAATAGTGAATCTACATAGATATATGGGAGTGGATATGTAAAGGATGTAGGTTCTCACACAGATGAAAAACCTTGTAAATATTGTGTTCTTTACATGATTTCCTACTTTTTTGAGCATGAGTAGTTACTAAAAATGATAATGAAATTAAACATAATAGGTTGAAAGGGTTAAGATTTTAAAAGTAACGAAACTCATAAAAGTAAAAAACTAATTTCACCCCCACTTAGTTTTTTTTCAATCCTTTAGAACTTCAAATGCTTATACTGATAGACAATCATACGTTGATTTAGAATATCAAACATGACTTCCCTTCCTTGGATGTTGATATGGGATCTATATTGAGAGATATAATATGTAACATCCCAAGATTTTATAAAGAAATATTCTTTTTATTTTACTAATGTCTTGTGTTATACGCTACACCAAAAGGAGCTTGCACAACACGCATCCTTGACTTGCCTTGCATTACACGCAATCGCAACCTTCCTCGATAGCGTGTGTGGTACGTAATCCTGAGTTTCACGAAACAATGATATGCTATTAAAATATTATTAAAACTAGCCATTATGAATAGTAATAACCACTTTTTAAATTTTTGAAATTTTAACTCTCAAAATGGACTTCATTTTTGGATTCGGAGTATCGAATTTAGCCTAAGGTGAAATTTTGGTACTTTTCGGATAACTTTCATATTCTGATGAATAGTGAAAATTACTAAATTATAATTAAAAACAATTTTTTTAATCAAAATAATTAATAGTGATAAATCATTAATTTGAGTGGTTTTAAAGTATATTTAGAATATATTTTTACAATTTAATACAATGTTGGTCATTGGATGTAATTTCACATTTAAACTAGACATAAACAAGTGTCAATCTTTTGATAGATATTGTTTCTTAAAAACACGCTATTTGTTTTAACAGTGGGATTTAATTATAAAATTAATTAATGCAACTTTTATGTTATGAATTTGGTAAAATAGACTTCATTTTTGAATTCGGAATATGAAATATAGCTTGGGATGAAATTTTGGCATTGTTCTGAAAAACATCAATTTTTTATGAATAGTGAAACTACTAAGTGGTAGGTTAAAAACTGAATTTTGCATAAAACTTAATTTTACCGCTTCTGTGAATGGAATTTCGAAAATCCGAGAGACACGGTTAATATCAAGGACTAAAATGTGGTTCAATGAGATGAAAATAATTTTTTGGTGAATAGTAACTTTTTACTTTTTTACCACGGTTAATAGTAAATAGGGTAACTAAGGGTAAATATGATATTAATATTACCCTAACACATGTCCTAATTCTATTGGACAAGTGTAATTCGACCAAAAACAAACTTAGGAATAAAATATGACCATTTAGGCCCACTTGGATAAGATTAGGACATTTATTATTAATTTATTTAAAGAAGGGTTAAAATAGTTAAAATCAAAGTTTAATAAGTAAATCATTTCTAATATGGGGTTATACATAAGATAAATTCGATTGTAAATATTCATTAGAAAGCTAAAAAGATTTACTACATGATGGTATTTTATTTGTAATTTTTAGACATAAAATAATTTATTTTATTTATGACACAACGATGATGCAGTAATTATCTTATTAATGAAATATTGACATAATTGATGTTATAAACACCAAAATAAATGTAATTTGAGATTTTTTATGAATTACACTAATTTTCTAGGTTACTATGATATATTAATGTTGATTTAATCAACTTGTTTCGAACATTTAATTCTGTTATGACTTTCACAAAAATCATATATCAAATAGTGTCAAAATTGACACAAAATAGTTTTTAAATCAAATATTATATTATTAATTGTTATTTTATTCCTAAAAATCTAAGGTTCGGCTAAATGACTTAGATAAGGATATATATTGTAATAATAAACAATTTGGGGTTCGTTTGGCATGTTATAGTAAGTGTATTAACCATATAGTGAAAGAAAACAAAAAGACACGGTAAAAGTCAAATTATTTAACTTAGAGTTAAATCTAATTGATAAGGTTTAAAATAAGATCCAAAAATGTCTAAATTTGATTGGTTGATGAGATTACAACCCTATATCATCTAAGCTTCGAATATGAGTCATTTTTGGAGGTTTTTAAGTGGGGTTAGATTTATTATAAATTAATATTTTTAAGAATTCCTAAGGTGCCCCTCTCCTCCCCTATAAAAGGACACCTCCTCCCCCTCCTCCTCACACAAATTTGAGCACTCAAGCTCGGCCAACCCCTGCCATTTTCTCCTCTCCACTTCCCTAGAATAATCCTAGAGGTCCTGGTCTTCTTCAAAGACCAATCTTAGTTCCCTAAGTGGAGGATTCAAAGAGGCGTTCCAAAGAAGAGGTAATATCCATTACCGATCTTTTCAATTTCTTTCTTCTTCAACTTCTTCTTCTTTAGTTGTTTCATTATGAAGTAATAACATCAGTATCACTCATATACTGATATGTTATTATAAGTATGAAACAACCCTATTTAACCATCTATCCATCCTACGGAAAAAGAAATCACCGCGCGTGCGTACGTACGGAATACCGTCTCCACGCCGTGGTGTAATCTATTTTCCACCACCACCTTACATGGATGGGTATAATGGTGTAAAGAATAACTATACATAGTTATTACAACATCATATTGATTCTGATATATTGTATAATCCACTCCAATTCAATTCAATATTTATGGAAATGATATCATCGCTCGTGCGTACGTACGGACTACCGTCTCCACGACGCGATGAGATTCATTCTCCATGTTAACCATTTAAGAATGATTATAAAGTATATATAAGAAATAATAATGAAATATATGACATTATAAAGCTACTGGATTTATGTATATATATATATGTATGTCATCAACTTACTTCCATTCAAGACAATAAGGAAAGGAAAACAGCGTTCATGCGTACGTACGGACTACCGTCTCCATGAACGGTGTTTTTCATTTCATTTATCTATCTATTATATATATATATACTGAATATATATGATATATAAATCATATTTTATATTCTGGAAGTAAGTAAATCATGATATAAGTAATAATAATGTCAAGAACAACAAGTCAAAACACCTACGATAAATGAAACGATTTTACCCAAAACGCTTCTTTAACATGGAGTTTTCAAAAGAACGGGTAATATAATGTCATAAGTGAACCATATATGATATCATAACAATGAATATGATTCTGTAATAAGTCAATGACATTATTTAAACCATTATACAGGAGCTTCGGACACGTACAATGCAAATCGGACGTAAGGTAAGGGAAATATCACAATCTCATTTTTATCCGAGATTGTTTATTCGTAAGTATTTACTGGGGTGTATTTTATCATCCACATCCATGTTCCCTCAATATGAAATATTGTTTCCATACACTTGCAATATTTTAAATCCAATTTTACCCTTAGGTGAGTTTTTAGTAAAGAATATGAAAGGAATCTTTTGTCATTTTTCCGTACGAGGTACTTTTTGACTTTTCCGACAAAAGTACGAAGAATGTTTTTTTAACTTATAAGGCATGGACGGATTTTTAAAACATTATTTCCAAGAAGCTTCCTTTACAAGTTATCAATTTTATTTTTAATCAACTTCTTTTATTTTAAAGTCGTATGACATGTTATGAAAGGAAAAATGTTTTTGAAGAAGAAAGGATATTTTCCTCAAGAATGGAGTTCAAGTGTTTTATCAAAATTATTTTCCATCTAAGATAATAAAGGGTTCTGTTTTTATCCCTATTATTAAATTGATTTGTTCATGTTGTGATGGAATTATTTTTATGAATTCCTTTATCTTATATGAATTGATTTATGATGTCATGATGTTTCAAGAATCCCATTTTTGTTATATGTGTTATGCGATGATGTATGTTTTATGATTATGTGGCACACATAAGAAAGGATTCATTATAAGATGGGTGGGACCTATATCTCCCTCCAATGCATTGGGTAAAGATTTTATATCTCATGAGATAGACATGGCTGGAACGGAAGGTTATTTCGGTTCAGTGATACAGGACTGAAACGAGGAGTGAACTCGGTTCAGAAAGGGACTTTGTCCACTAAGATAGTCTTGGCAATGAGTCATGACTAACAAGAAATGATTTTCCATGATTATGTGTGCATGCCAAAAAGTTTCAAGTTTTATGTTATGATTATGGGGATCTCATTTTCACTTCTATGATATATCCCATGTTATGATATTATGAGCTCTTTTGCAGGTTAAGATTTCCAAAAGCTATGTATATGATGTGATTGATTTTTCTTTTGTTTACCCTTACTGAGCATTTGAGCTCACCCTTTTATGTTTTCTTTTCCCCAGGATATAAAGAAACGTTTTAGGTAGAAAAAGGGGATGACCTTTATGGGAGATATTGAAGAACTTTCACCACGATTAGAAGATTACGTTCCGAGTTTCCAAAGACACTAAACTATTACGATCCTTTAGTGTGTGTTTTTGTTATGTACTAAGTATTCCGCAAATGTAATGTAATGTCCATGTACGATAAGCTTCGGGTCTCTACAGTTGGTATCAGAGGAAAGGTTTAGTCAACCTTTGGAAACTAGGATGCGAGAACTTTAGTGAAATCCCTAGAGATATTTATAAGGTTTGTCTAGGGATGTCCCTAAGGATAAGTATACGTATAGGATACAGTCCTATTACTACGGTAACGATCTTAGAATTTAACCTAAGAAGTTAGATATTGAGGGTACTACCCCTTTGTTATGTTGTTTTCCCTAGCATGATTTTTGCCTCTCACACTATTCTTTTTGGGTTTTAGACGATGGCTGGAACCCGAAGGAACCGTGTTGATCAATGCAATGGACAATGCAATGATTGCCCTCCTGAACAAACAAATGTTATGGGAGATGGAGTGCAAAATCTTATTGCTATACTTACACAAGCTATGAATCATTCTGGACTTCCAAATGAGCAGAGAAGGGAACAATATTCTATTGAGTCCTTCATGAGGCAACGTCCACCTTCTTTCAGTGGGTCTTCTGATCCACTTGTGGCTGAACAATGGATCAGTACTACTGAAAAGATATTTTCAGTTCTTCAATGTTCTGAACATGATAAAGTCATCTTAGCAGTATATCGTTTGGAAGGTGAAGCTGATCAATGGTGGAATCTTATCAAGAATACGAGGCAAAGAGATGAAATTGATTCCATGGAATGGGATGAGTTCAAGAACTTGTTTTTCAGTAAGTACTTCCCTCATATTCTTCGAACGAAGATGGAGAAGGAGTTTCTTGAACTAAAGCAAAAGGATGATGAATCTGTTGGTATATACGAAGCGAATTTTACAAGACTTGCAAGGTATGCATCTGGCATTATCATCCAACCTGAAAGTAAAGTTGATCGATTTTTCAGTGGCTTAAAACCAAGTCTTCGAAGGGCATTAGCTATAAGAGACTTCAGTAGCTATGAAGAAATTGTGCGTTGTGCTATCAAGGTAGAAATGGAAGTTGGTGTTACATATCCATCTCATGGTTTTGACAAGAAACGAAAGATGGAGTTCAAGGAGAAATCTCAGAATAATGGTGAAAAGAAGATGAATGTTTCCTTATGCACAAAGTGTGGAAAGAAGCATGGTGGAGATTGTCTTAAAGGGACTAGAAAATGTTTTAAGTGTGGAAAAGAAGGTCATCGAGCAGCTGAGTGTCGAAGTAATGGAAAAAGGGATTCTAATGAAGTGAATAAAGCAAACACTGCAGAGAACACACAACCAACACTTCAATGCTTCAAGTGCAAGGAGATGGGACATTATGCCAATAAATGCCCTAATCCAAGGGTTAGTGATGATTGACATGAGCAACCGCTTAAGGAAAAGGACAAAGGGAAGTCACATGCGATCACTATTGGCAATGTTGAATATGACAACGATGTGGTGGAATGATTAAGTTTTTATGTAATGGGATTCCAAAATAATGTTGTATCATGGAATATTGGAATATTTATGTATTGGTCTAATGTGGTATTCAAAGTGATTGAGATATTATGCGCATAATGAAGGGAAAACGAGAAAATGAAATGTTTAACAGTATTCATGAGCTCATGATTGATATAAGGACTAAGTGATATCATGAGGATTTTGGTATGTGGAAAGAGTTAACTTTTAATAGAATTCATGTTTTCAATAAGGTTCAATGGGTATTTAAGAGAATACATGATTAAGGCCTTTGAATGTTTGGAATGTGACCAACAAGACATATATATGGGGATTAACGATAGTATTAAATCTCTCGTAATCGTTTTCACTATATTATGAGAGTGGACTGCAGTATTATGGATAAGCCTAAAGATTGGAATGGATTATGTTGGACATAAGTTAGTATTGTTTAAGGATAGAAGTTTTTTTGATATTATTTATGGGATGTTATAGTAATATAGTTTTAGAAAAAGGACAACCTGCAGGACGGGCGATAGCCCATCGCTTCGGACAAGGCTGTAGGAATCGAACCCACAACCGAAGTGCGACTGGCCTTTATCACCTACCACTGACCTACAGGAAGTCCCTGTTTAGTAGAAACTAGTTTTATTATATTAAGCAGTATGATATATGAAGTATAAGTCCATTTTAGGAACCATATATGATTAATCTCACTATAGATCGATTTATGCATATAATTTTTGCTAACCTTTTGTTTGAGACAGATGGAATGACCCGTCATTCTATCACATGATCTGCTAACACTTCACGAATAACAAATTCAACTTCATTTATTTAAGAGATGAAGTGGAAATTGTTCAAGGCATGAACAACAGTGAGATTGTACCAAAATAAAGTAAGTATTTATTCTAATTCAAATTTTCAACTTTAGGGAAATGATCTTGAAAACCAAAAATGTTGTCCTAGTGATCTTATACCTGATGAATCAGATGGTACCTTATATCATCACAAATCTATGGATTTGTGATTACTGGCTTTTCCATAGCCATGTTCTCTACCACTCTCCATCAGAACATGATGGTTAGATTTCTCTTCCATATCCATATTTTCACCTATGTGGAAACCCAATGATTAGTTTATTTGGGTAACCGTTACGTTTCATACTTTTGTTTTTAAAGATTGGTTTTGATATTCCTTTTTACGATGTGGGTTTCTATTAAAGAAACTTTCGAATAGTAAACCATTTATAACCCCGACGAATTTCGAGGGCGAAATTCATTTTAAGGGGGGTAGAATGTAACATCCCAAGATTTTATAAAGAAATATTCTTTTTATTTTACTAATGTCTTGTGTTATACGCTACACCAAAAGGAGCTTGCACAACACGCATCCTTGACTTGCCTTGCATTACACGCAATCGCAACCTTCCTCGATAGCGTGTGTGGTACGTAATCCTGAGTTTCACGAAACAATGATATGCTATTAAAATATTATTAAAACTAGCCATTATGAATAGTAATAACCACTTTTTAAATTTTTGAAATTTTAACTCTCAAAATGGACTTCATTTTTGGATTCGGAGTATCGAATTTAGCCTAAGGTGAAATTTTGGTACTTTTCGGATAACTTTCATATTCTGATGAATAGTGAAAATTACTAAATTATAATTAAAAACAATTTTTTTAATCGAAATAATTAATAGTGATAAATCATTAATTTGAGTGGTTTTAAAGTATATTTAGAATATATTTTTACAATTTAA
The DNA here is from genome assembly GCA_963277665.1 of Viscum album. Taxonomy (NCBI): domain Eukaryota; kingdom Viridiplantae; phylum Streptophyta; class Magnoliopsida; order Santalales; family Viscaceae; genus Viscum; species Viscum album. The sequence goes on along the minus strand of OY728141.1, from coordinate 1,302,443,234 downwards.
TACAATGTTGGTCATTGGATGTAATTTCACATTTAAACTAGACATAAACAAGTGTCAATCTTTTGATAGATATTGTTTCTTAAAAACACGCTATTTGTTTTAACAGTGGGATTTAATTATAAAATTAATTAATGCAACTTTTATGTTATGAATTTGGTAAAATAGACTTCATTTTTGAATTCGGAATATGAAATATAGCTTGGGATGAAATTTTGGCATTGTTCTGAAAAACATCAATTTTTTATGAATAGTGAAACTACTAAGTGGTAGGTTAAAAACTGAATTTTGCATAAAACTTAATTTTACCGCTTCTGTGAATGGAATTTCGAAAATCCGAGAGACACGGTTAATATCAAGGACTAAAATGTGGTTCAATGAGATGAAAATAATTTTTTGGTGAATAGTAACTTTTTACTTTTTTACCACGATTAATAGTAAATAGGGTAACTAAGGGTAAATATGATATTAATATTACCCTAACACATGTCCTAATTCTATTGGACAAGTGTAATTCGACCAAAAACAAACTTAGGAATAAAATATGACCATTTAGGCCCACTTGGATAAGATTAGGACATTTATTATTAATTTATTTAAAGAAGGGTTAAAATAGTTAAAATCAAAGTTTAATAAGTAAATCATTTCTAATATGGGGTTATACATAAGATAAATTCGATTTTAAATATTCATTAGAAAGCTAAAAAGATTTAATACATGATGGTATTTTATTTGTAATTTTTAGACATAAAATAATTTATTTTATTTATGACACAACGATGATGCAGTAATTATCTTATTAATGAAATATTGACATAATTGATGTTATAAACACCAAAATAAATGTAATTTGAGCTTTTTTATGAATTCCACTAATTTTCTAGGTTACTATGATATATTAATGTTGATTTAATCAACTTGGTTCGAACATTTAATTCTGTTATGACTTTCACAAAAATCATATATCAAATAGTGTCAAAATTGACACAAAATAGTTTTTAAATCAAATATTATATTATTAATTGTTATTTTATTCCTAAAAATCTAAGGTTCGGCAAAATGACTTAGATAAGGATATATATTTTAATAATAAACAATTTGGGGTTCGTTTGGCATGTTATAGTAAGTGTATTAACCATATAGTGAAAGAAAACAAAAAGACACGGTAAAAGTCAAATTATTTAACTTAGAGTTAAATCTAATTGATAAGGTTTAAAATAAGATCCAAACATGTCTAAATTTGATTGGTTTATGAGATTACAACCCTATCTCATCTAAGCTTCGAATATGAGTCATTTTTGGAGGTTTTTAAGTGGGGTTAGATTTATTATAAATTAATATTTTTAAGAATTCCTAAGGTGCCCCTCTCCTCCCCTATAAAAGGACACCTCCTCCCCCTCCTCCTCACTCAAATTTGAGCACTCAAGCTCGGCCAACCCCTGCCATTTTCTCCTCTCCACTTCCCTAGAATAATCCTAGAGGTCCTGGTCTTCTTCAAAGACCAATCTTAGTTCCCTAAGTGGAGGATTCAAATAGGCGTTCCAAAGAAGAGGTAATATCCATTACCGATCTTTTCAATTTCTTTCTTCTTCAACTTCTTCTTCTTTAGTTGTTTCATTATGAAGTAATAACATCAGTATCACTCATATACTGATATGTTATTATAAGTATGAAACAACCCTATTTAACCATCTATCCATCCTACGGAAAAAGAAATCACCGCGCGTGCGTACGTACGGAATACCGTCTCCACGCCGTGGTGTAATCTATTTTCCACCACCACCTTACATGGATGGGTATAATGGTGTAAAGAATAACTATACATAGTTATTACAACATCATATTGATTCTGATATATTGTATAATCCACTCCAATTCAATTCAATATTTATGGAAATGATATCATCGCTCGTGCGTACGTACGGGCTACCGTCTCCACGACGCGATGAGATTCATTCTCCATGTTAACCATTTAAGAATGATTATAAAGTATATATAAGAAATAATAATGAAATATATGACATTATAAAGCTACTGGATTTATGTATATATATATATGTATGTCATCAACTTACTTCCATTCAAGACAATAAGGAAAGGAAAACAGCGTTCATGCGTACGTACGGACTACCGTCTCCATGAACGGTGTTTTTCATTTCATTTATCTATCTATTATATATATATATACTGAATATATATGATATATAAATCATATTTTATATTCTGGAAGTAAGTAAATCATGATATAAGTAATAATAATGTCAAGAACAACAAGTCAAAACACCTACGATAAATGAAACGATTTTACCCAAAACGCTTCTTTAACATGGAGTTTTCAAAAGAACGGGTAATATAATGTCATAAGTGAACCATATATGATATCATAACAATGAATATGATTCTGTAATAAGTCAATGACATTATTTAAACCATTATACAGGAGCTTCGGACACGTACAATGCAAATCGGACGTAAGGTAAGGGAAATATCACAATCTCATTTTTATCCGAGATTGTTTATTCGTAAGTATTTACTGGGGTGTATTTTATCATCCACATCCATGTTCCCTCAATATGAAATATTGTTTCCATACACTTGCAATAGTTTAAATCCAATTTTACCCTTAGGTGAGTTTTTAGTAAAGAATATGAAAGGAATCTTTTGTCATTTTTCCGTACGAGGTACTTTTTGACTTTTCCGACAAAAGTACGAAGAATGTTTTTTTAACTTATACGGCATGGACGGATTTTTAAAACATTATTTCCAAGAAGCTTCCTTTACAAGTTATCAATTTTATTTTTAATCAACTTCTTTTATTTTAAAGTCGTATGACATGTTATGAAAGGAAAAATGTTTTTGAAGAAGAAAGGATATTTTCCTCAAGAATGGAGTTCAAGTGTTTTATCAAAAATATTTTCCATCTAAGATAATAAAGGGTTCTGTTTTTATCCCTATTATTAAATTGATTTGTTCATGTTGTGATGGAATTATTTTTATTAATTCCTTTATCTTATATGAATTGATTTATGATGTCATGATGTTTCAAGAATCCCATTTTTGTTATATGTGTTATGCGATGATGTATGTTTTATGATTATGTGGCACACATAAGAAAGGATTCATTATAAGATGGGTGGGACCTATATCTCCCTCCAATGAATTGGGTAAAGATTTTATATCTCATGAGATAGACATGGCTGGAACGGAAGGTTATTTCGGTTCAGTGATACAGGACTGAAACGAGGAGTGAACTCGGTTCAGAAAGGGACTTTGTCCACTAAGATAGTCTTGGCAATGAGTCATGACTAACAAGAAATGATTTTCCATGATTATGTGTGCATGCCACAAAGTTTCAAGTTTTATGTTATGATTATGGGGATCTCATTTTCACTTCTATGATATATCCCATGTTATGATATTATGAGCTCTTTTGCAGGTTAAGATTTCCAAAAGCTATGTATATGATGTGATTGATTTTTCTTTTGTTTACCCTTACTGAGCATTTGAGCTCACCCTTTTATGTTTTCTTTTCCCCAGGATATAAAGAAACGTTTTAGGTAGAAAAAGGGGATGACCTTTATGGGAGATATTGAAGAACTTTCACCACGATTAGAAGATTACGTTCCGAGTTTCCAAAGACACTAAACTATTACGATCCTTTAGTGTGTGTTTTTGTTATGTACTAAGTATTCCGCAAATGTAATGTAATGTCCATGTACGATAAGCTTCGGGTCTCTACATAATACATTCCCAAAATAAAATAAAATTGCAGTAGAGGGATAATCAAAATATGTATAGGAATCCAATTTCCAAAAAATTATATCATAGAGGATCTATAGACTCGAGATGTGATCATAATACCATTAAAAGTTTTGACCAATAATTAAACAAATAATCATTAAGTTGGTGATATAATACCCTTATAAAATTCATCAGACATAAAATAGTTGGTAGAACTGGAATCAAATATGAAATTTCTACATCATTCTCATGACCCACTTCAACAATCGTGATTGCATTAAATTTACCTTTATCTCTTTGATTAAGAGGTTATTGACACTAATTCTCATCATTAACTATTGTATTTAAGAAATTATTATCATAATGACCATACTATTTATAGTTGTTTCATTAGAGTGTGGGTAGCGAATTAAATTAAAATTTCTCCCCATTATTTTAATTAGCTCGTCAATTTATATATATTCAAAATTCACTTTCTATATGGATGTTTTTTCCATTCAGGAAACATTTACCAGTTCATTAGAGACAATTTCCCATATGCTTTTTTCTATACTTCTGGTATAAAATAAGATTTATTTTCTTTCTTCATTAGATTTTATTATTATAATTTCCTTCAAAATTTAACTTTATATTCTTATCATAAGAATGAGAATGATGGAAATTTTGACTCTCCATTCCTACCATGTTAGTACATCAACAAATTTATTTATAGCTACTAAAGTCTCTAATGTCTAGCACTATTCAGAGACTTGATTTTAAGCCATTGAAAAATTGATCAATTTTTATTTAAGTTCTGATAAAAAAACCAAAATCATACATCAAATATCTTGTAAAATCTACCTCACAGGTACCAATATATTTCCTATAATTTTTATTTAGTTATATAAATTACTTATCCATTTTCATGTGAAGAGTTCGAGGAAAATACTTATTGAAAAAAATACCTTTTTAAGATATTTTAATTTTGTGGAGTCAATTTCCTTATCTTCAATTATATTCTTAATAAGTATCCACCATTTATCTACTTAACCTTATATATGATAGAATACTAGGACTACTATTTCGTACTTTATGTATTAGAGAGAAGAAAATATATTTTCTATTGTTGTAATATCCCATGTCCATAAAAGTTAAAATTTCAGAATGAATTTTAAATTTCAATTAAAGGATGTGTCAAATTTTGATATGATATTTAGAATGAAATCCTAAGAGATAGAACACCTAAAAGTTATGTTTCTATATATGGAATTATATTTGGTGGTTTCCTAAAGAGTTTGGGTGGGATCAGGGCGTTAGGTGAATTTTAGGGAGTTTTGGATAACTCTAGCCAGGGAGAATGGTTTAGAAAACACTATTTAGTGGAAACCATATGAAACCCCGATTCTTAAGGAAATTTTAACCCATTTTTAAAGGATAATGGGTTTTAATCATGGTTTGTGTGTAGTTAAGATTAAATCTTGTGGGTTTTAGAGGAAACAATGAGACTTGGTTTGAGGTTGGAGGTTCGGTGCATAATTTCAAAAAACCCATGTAGGTTTGCAGGGAAAGACACACATGTTGTTTCAAAGGGTTATAGAGACACAACATAGTTGGAATATAGTTTTTAAAATAATGATACTAAACCATGTGAGGTATAGAAATCAAGACAAAGCCAATCACATGGTTGGTGCATAGTTTGGCCATCTGTGTGGCCAAATCATATAGATCATTTAAAAGGAAAAAATTACTATTTACCTCCTTTGATATTTTAAGGGTAAACCCCCTTTCTATTATCCTCATCCTCTCACATGAGATTTCTCACTTCTTGTTTTGCTATCCTCTCCAAGCCCATTTAAGGGGGTATTTTTAGTTTCTTTCTACAATGATTCAAGGTGACTCCATCCCTCAAGCTACCTCCATTACCTCCATACTCCTCTTCTTTAAATCCTTTTTTTCTCTAGTTAGGTATTTAATTATGATTCAACCAGATCATGGTGTAATTCGACATTAGTTATGGGTGTTTCATGCATCCTAGGTTGAGGAAATTTTATAACAATGTTAAGGTGGTGTCGTTCATCGAATCCTCAAAGGTACATTGTGCCAAATAGGTTTATTTTTATTTTCATTAAAATTGAAATGGTTAATGATGAAATTGGAAACATAGGCTAGGGTTTTCACTTTTCTTGGGGTTGGGGGTGTTCCGGTGGTGGTTGAACCCCCATTTATCTAATATGTGGTGGTCATTTTATGTTCAGTGAGTTATATGACATTATGTCAAGTTGGAAATAAATCAATTAATTAATTATAACTATGATAATAAATAAATTATGAATTTTTATCATGATTTAGGGGTTTATTTTATGGAGTTGATAGTGGTTGATCTAGGAAAAAACTTGATAAGATTGGATGGTCCTTGGTCACCACTATTGGGCCTTAGCTTAAAAAAAAGCTTCAGTAAAAGGTAGGTGGTCTCATATACTTGACCTATGTAATTTATGTTTATTTATGATATATGTGGAAACTTAGGCATACCCCTTAGGTTGGTTCCCCTTTTTATTTAATCAAATATAATTTTTTAATTTAATTAAAATGGATGAGAACTAAGGTTCATGAATAACACTTATGATATCTCATGTCGGCTCAACCATCTATTGTTGTGGTCGAGATATTGAGAAACTGGTTGGCCTCTAGACCACTTGGGAGGTGAGGATGAACCTGATGATCCCCCCTTAGCCTAAGAATAGGTCTTGAGACACCTCCAAGCCATAAGTGAGGAAGTCCTGAGAAATAATAGGCCATGTGGGCCTTATAAGATCCCTTAGGGACGTCAGATGTTTCAGTTTATTAATCCACATATGGGATGAGTGATCCTCTCCCATCATATGTGACCAAGCCTAGTTGGAAAGACCTTAGGAATAGCAGGATTGGGTTGGATGAGCAGAAAAAACCCAAGTGACTTTGAGGAAAGAGATGGTCCATGACCCATCTACTGAATGTTTCTAGGTGGTCAGACCCTGTGTATCTATTGATGTTGTGATACTCAGTTGATGATTTCATGGGATACAATATATTGGTGTGTCAGATGTTGTCTTGAGACTATAAATGAGACTAAGGACCTATGCTAGGGATCCTTGGCTGTGATATGATTTATGGGACCTAATGGGTGCCCCATTGGATAACTAACTCTGAGCGGGTGTATGTGGGATGGTAGTGGGTGTCACTGTGGGACCCATACTATAATGTTAAAGAAAAGGGGATATGGATGATGATGAATTCCATAGGAATTTTTCCATCCCAATGTCAGTATTTATGACGAGTTATGGGATGAACCCTCAGGATACATGTAAAAAGGTTGGGCTTCCATAAGATATAGCCAGATATGGTTTGGATGCCACAAGTAAGTGTTAGTATGTTTGATCTACCAAGTTTTGTAGTCAGGTATAGATGGAAGATTCCATGAATATGGATCTTGGTGATTGGAGATACCATGGTGTTGGATCTCGAAGCTCGAGATTCCATAGATTTGGGGCTTAGTATATAATGGGTGATTCCATGGATTTGGAGCTCTAGTGATTGGATCTTCCATGGATTTAGATCTCATGATAAGGATTCCATGAGCCTCATCCTTGAGTTTAGAGGATATGGTGGGAGATTACATGGATTTGGATATCATAGTAGTGCTATAATGAGACTCTTCCCTGATGTCCTGAGGATGTGATCAGAGCTTCCTTGGATTTGGATCTTGGGATAAAGCTACTATGGGATGGGTCCCCAAAGTCATTAGTATTGGATTGGGTTTCCCTATATTTGGATCTTGCATGTTACTTGGATGGAATGGTTATTGAGACATTTTTGGGGACACCCCGACATTGTACAAAGTATGTATAGTTGATCTTGGTCACATACCTATGGATCAAAAAATGTTTATTTTATTTATTTTTAGAAGTTAATTATTTATTATAGATAAGTCTGTCACATGCATATATCATTTCATATTCTGGTTATTATTGGGCTATGTTGATGGTGTCCCAATAAGTTTTATTCTAACACCCTGCTCAGTTGATCACTACACTTAGGTATCCGATCAGACATTCACTTGATTGCAGGCACGGGTTGGGAAGAGGCTAGGGATAACATGACAAAGTAGGATGGATCAAATATTACATGATATTGAGATAAGTTATAGGTTTGGGATGTTGTAGAGATAACATTTTTATTTTATTTTATTTTGTATATGTTACCATTTCAGTGGGTATTTAGTTTTATGTATTACATGGATGTTTAGGACTTTTTGTTATTTCAGTTATTCTTTTGGTATTGTTGTATTCATTACTTCCACTTTTATTTTATTTCTGATTAATTCTATTTGGTTATGTATAATGTGATTGTGCACTATGATATGAGGATATAATCACCTCATAGTATCCCCTTATATCCCCTCTACTAGTCAGCATCCCCTGGAATATGAGGAGGCATGCCTGGGGTCTCATGGTAAACTATTCCAACTATTGTTTATTGAGTGTACTGGGGTAGGGTGTTATAAAGTGGTATCATTGGGTGTTTTTATTTTTGTCTTAATTTTTTGGGTCTTAGTGGAATATAGATTTATGAATGTGTTGGAGAAAATGATTGATCCTGGGCTGGGGCATCGATAACACATATTCAGGTAAAAAGTACATGTTACTAGGGTATGGGATTTCTATTCTAGTCTACGTTGTTAGAATTGTATTTTATTTTCACATCGAGTGATGCACATGTGGTTTAGAGTTTAGGAATTTTGGTTTATGGGTCATGGATCTTTTCTAGTTAACAAGAGGATAATGAATGGATTTGAATATTAGCTTATAGATGCATGAGGCATCTCATACATCATATCCTGCATGAATGATTCACATGAAATATAGTCCTTCTATTGTGTGATTTCATTTATGACCTAGGGTCAATTGTCTAAAGTGTAAATAGTTTCTCATACAATGTTTTCTTGTATAAGTTCTTGGTGTTATTGTACTCAGACAAGGTGATATTTATATAGGATTTATTTTAATGGAAATTCATATAGATCTACTATGACATGTTTGGAGGTGAGGATAATTACTCATTCCTTGTGTACAAGAGTTTTAGTGACCCTGGTGGGTCAGCATGGCACATGGTTCCTAACAAAAAACCCATTATGGGGTTTCTAGGTTCATTTATTTAAAACAAACAATAATATCTTATATAGTGTTTTATTGTATAGCATGGAATGATATTCTACTTAACCAAATCATGTGTGTGTATCCCCTAGTATGGATTGCGTAATATGACACCATTGGTAGTGATTGAGTCAACACATGATACATCATCCTATAGGGATTAGTTTGATGTTCATATGCTTAGGGAGGATGGGTGACCTAGTTGTGGGAGGTGGTTGGAATGTGATGATATTATGTATGAGCCCCATTAAGTTTGTTTTTAGGCATTATGATGTTTTGGAATGAGATAATGGAATGTGTTATGCCTTGTAAGATATGAATCTTTGTGAGACCTAACTGTCGGGGCTAGGTGTTAGACTTGGAGACCCTTATTTTTTACTCATAACCTTATTAGTACAATGGTTTATATTGATATAAGGCTACCATGAGAGGATTTAGAATGGGGTTTGTATTTTATTTAGTGATAGGAATCATGAGAATTTCTTCATTGTATGTGACCAATTCATGAGAGGTTCTTAGGTTTTTTTGTGATAAGAAGCTCGGGTTTGGGTGTTTTATGTATCAAATTGAGGTTTTGATAGAAGGACTAGAGAGGCATATAAACCAATGTATTTGAAAATTATTCTGGTAGTGTGGTCAGAGCACATGTGGATGATCATTATTGGGAAGTAATAGGGTGGATACTAAGTAAGTGAGTAAGGTTTACATGCCTCAAACCAAGGATGATCACCCATGGTGATAGAATGATTTCGTGAGGTAGGAGATCATTGATGAATCATGGAATGATTAAGGATCTTATTTTGGGAGAAGAGTTCCCAAATATCTCTTAGTGTGGTCAGACTAATGTTCTATTGAGAATTTCCATCTTGGACTTAGGGGAATAGAAATCATGGGAGAATGAATCGTGTGTTGGAGTTAGAGACAGTTATGAGCGGGTTGAGGAAAGATAAAATCTTAGTGTTTTTCATCTGAGCTGTGTAACCTAATAACCCGACATACATGGCTTGGGAGGAGAGACATGTGTGGTTAGTATTGAACCATCCAGGAATACACTTGAAGGAAAGTATAAGATAAAACATATGGTGGGAATTACAGAATTACTTGTGGCCGTGGGTCTCGTTCTTAGGAATATGGAACATGTAATGAATTGACATTTCAGTCTAGTGCTAAGGAATGAGTGGGTTTATCCATTCCAGTCTCTATGTACAATGATATATAAGGCATAAGACTTGGTGATAATAAGCTTGTTTTGGTAGTGCAAATATAATAATTATCCTAAGGTGGGGAGAAGGATAACGGTCATGAGAGTGTGACCCTCATGTGGGAAGGGTTGTGGAAGTTCGGGACTGTTCATGAGACAATCATGATGGAATTCTGATTTCACTGATTAAATAGACGTGAGTACTTCTAGATTCCTCAATGTTGTTTGGGTACATTTTTGAACACAAATTGAATTGAATTCCATGAATGGGCATCGAGCATGGGTTAGATTTTGATGACTTAGAAGCATGAGATCAGAGATGAGTTTTTATTCATGCTGTGGGAAAAAGATATAAATATACAATGGATGGGTTGGATAGAGAATTTAATCATAATTTGGGTATAGGATTTGGTGAGAATCTCTATATGATAAAAATATGACCTGGGGATGAAGGAATTATGGTTGCGTCTTGATAGTGCATCGGTACATAGAGCCAAAAAAATTTAGAAAGGGATTTATAGAGGAGTTCTGACTGATGTTTTTATGTAATATGGGATGTGATGAGATGGGAAACAAATTGAACACATCATGTGGTATGTGATGAGTGTATTTTTATGATCATTCAAGGATATTCATGGAAAATTATGCATGATCAGGTGATGCACTTGGTCGATTAGTATTCGAAAAATTTAGATTAGAATTGAGAACCGTGAGTGGAATTCGAACATGCGATCTGGTGTGGTGAGTTGAAGACCATGCTAGGTTCATCATTGGAATGTGGGGTGAGTGGTTCACCAGATGGTTCTGATGATGGGTAGGCTCATGGATTGAAATTTTCATTCACATGATAAGTCTAATGGTGGGTTGCACCATATTCTAGTTGATGAATGAGATAATGATGTGGCCATGTCTTCAGTTAGATGAGATTAGGCAAGTTTCATCTTGACTTTTCAGTGGTGGTTATGGGTGTTGGCCTATAGTTGGGTGAATTAAGTTCCCTAGTGTGAAAGTTGTTTTTTAGAATCATGTTGGGTGTTCAAAGGTGAAATGTAGCTTATTGGGAGGAAATTCATGAAAAATGTAAGTTAGGATGTTCATTTGGATGACCAGTAATGATTATTGGGGATGATAAGTATTGTGGTGGGGTGGGGGTTGTAAGATCCCATGTTTGTATGAGTTGAAATTTCAGAAGGAATTTGAACTTTCAATTACTAGATGGGTTGGATTTTTATCATATATTTGAAATAATGTTATGAGGGTTTTAATGCCTCAAATTGATGTTTATATACATGGAGTGAGGCCCAAGAATTGCCTTGGGTGTTTGATTGAGACTCAGGGGCTTTAGGTGATGTTTTAAGAGTTTAAGAGAATTCTAGATAGGGATCATGGTTTTGGGTGGAAAGTTTGGGGGAAACAATAAATTAACCTGATGATTGATGAAATTTTAGTTAATTTTGTACAGAGAAAGGTTTTGTATCATGATTAGTTCATGGTTAAGGTTAAATAGTGTAGGTTTTAGAGAAAACCATGTGACTCAGTTTGGGACTAGAGGCTTGGCGCATCATTTCAAAAAAAATCTGGCGGTTTTGTAGATTAAACAATATGTGGTGTTATAGAGGGCCATAGAAACACCACATGGTTGGAACATGGTTTGGAAACTCATGTGACCAAACTGTTTGAGGTGAAGGTCTCAATAAAGATCCAACCATATGGTTGGCACATGGTTTGACCAACCATGTGGCCAAACCATGTAATTCATTTTAAGGGGAAAATTTACTATTTCCCCGCGGATATTTTAAGGGGGTCCACCTTTATCTTCTCCTCACCCCCTCATGAGATCAATATCCCTTATACCATCTTTATCCTCTCCAATCCTCTTCATTGGGGTGTTTTTTTGTGGCTTTCCCCAGTTATTTGAGGTAAGTATCGCCCTTCATCAGCCTCCGTTGTCTCCCTCCCCATCTCATTTTAATTTTTAGTTTCCTCAGTTAGGGTTTTCATTCTGATTTCACTAGAGCATATTGTAATCAGAAATCAGTGATGGGGATTTCACATATCCTAGGTTAAGGACATACCAAGATGATGTCCAAGTGTGTTTTTTCATTGAATCATCAATGATAGACTGGGTCATGAATTTTTTTTACATTTTTTTATTGAACTTGAAATCATTGATGATGGAATTTGTACTCTAGGTTGGGGATTTTACATAGCCTGTGTTTGGGGAAGTTATAAGTGTAACAACCTAATTTTTTTATGACATATTTCTATTTAAATTATTTTATTTATTTTGTACCTTGTGTTACATGAAACACCAAGTTTAAATGAACCACGATATACTATTAAAAAAATTATTATTTAATATGATAGTTATCACCATACTGTTGGATTAGAGGTTATTAATATAAGTAACTAAATTATAAAAAATGTATGGTTATATATTTATAAAATTAATTCATTGGTAATCAAATTATTAAAAATAAAAATAAAAAACATTTGAAAGGAAAAATATTTTTATTTTCTGAAAATAGTTTTTACGTGCCTAATATATTTTTATCTTAATAAATTAAATTAAACCCTCTGGTGAATTGTTTTAATAAAATGTATATATTATTTAATTTATAATTTTTTTTTAAAAATAATTTTTTTTTCTAGGAATATGATACGAATAAATCCAGTTTTATGGTTAATTTTTTTTAAATGTAGTTTTTTTCTTATTTTATGCACTTTCTTGAAATTTTATTTATAACATTTATAGGTATTTAATTAGATAAAATGAATTACATATTTAGAATTAAGAGGTTCCAATATGGTAAATATGACCCTTTTATTTTTGGTCAATATTAATAGTAACTGTGGTAACATTTATCACATTTTTAAAGGGTAAATCAGGTTAATATGGATTTAAAATAAGTGATAAGGCCATAATTATTTATCACAATTATTATTAGATGAAATGAATTAGACCCTTAACACCTTAGTTTCGATATTTATTTTTTTAATGGGAACTTTTCCATAAAAATGATTAAATATAATATTTAAATCAATGAAAGTTACAAAATGTCAGTCTCTTTGTTTTTAATATCTCTTATGTGTCCACATAGGAAAAAATGTAGTGAACCTCACCCTAGTATCCCAGAGCTGGTGTTCAATTTTTTACATTGGAATAAGATACAAGGAATCACATCCCGATGAACTGAATATTTTAGTATTCTTCATAAACTAGATATATACTTGAGTCTTACATTACATTCAAAAACAAAAAATAAAACATATTTTTTTTTTCAAGAATAACATTATTACCTACAGAACAACCTTGTATATCAATAATATTACATTTCATGGAATCCTAAGGAAAGGAACAAAATAAGTATGAAATAAAATTCTCAGTAAGGGTTAAGTATAATGGAATCTATCATGAATCAGAAAACAATAATAAATATGGAAAGGTAAATAACTGAAAACACAAACTATTTAATCAATAACTTTGTTATCATAATTAGATAAGGATTAATCCATACAGTAAGGAAAAAAATAAAAAAATCTACCATTTAATCAATAAACTATGAATGAAATGCCTCTGAATATAATATCATTGTGAAAATATCATGGATAATGATAACTGAATTCTTAATTAAGGTAACGCTTAATTATCGCAGGCCATGATATCATGCATCATGATACCTCTACTATCAAGACCTTTCACAAGGCAGTTTAAACTATAGGTAAAAATGTGTTTAATGCTCGACTATGTATTCATCTCATGATACCTACTGATACATCATGTGGTTGTATAATATCGGACCCCACCCATCACTACAAGTCCAAATAATTCCTCATATATCGAATAATCAATTTGATTCATTAAAAATATTACTTTTCATAAAATAACCATATTGAGTAAAGAATACAGATTTATTAATATTTCCCCATATAAAAAATTAACTTTCAAATTAGTACATAATTTTTAAAAATGATATACTGTTTATGAAATAAACATATCCATGATAAATAATTTGGATATTTACTGAAAAATTACAGTCCACAAGAAAGTGAATAATTCATTGAAACTTTAATCACTACATAAATGAATCAATAAAGTTTATTTCAATACATTCCTTGGTAAAAATGATCAAAAACCATATAAAGGATTAATAAGTATGGTATCCATACAACATATACCCATTGGATTAATAATAAATTATTGTTTTCATTGATGAATATAGATAAGATAAAAAGATATTTAAAAACATTCTTGAAGAAAATATCATTTTCATTTTGAAATGCACTTTTTAAAATTAAATGTTAAAAAGAAATTTGAAAATAATTTTCTTTGAAAATTGTATTAGAAACTTATAAATGAAATATTAAAACATTTTAGTGGTCATGATGACTAGAAATTCCATTCATTCCATACATGTTAAAACAAATATCCCTTTAACTTTTTTAGTAAAATAAAAAGGGGTGTTGTTTTAAAAATGACATGAAATGTGTTTATAATATAATGATAAAATAATTTATTTCAAATGAAACTCAAGAATAAACAATAGCTTTGAGAATAAGGTTATGAAATAATCCTTTACAATGATCAGAACATTGAAGTGATAATTAGTCAATGAATTGATTATGTGTATCAACTATATATCCACATAAAATAGGTTGAAATGAAACATAAGATAATTGAAATTTATTACACACATAATCTTAAAATATAAAAGATGAAGAAGAAGTAATATAACCTAATGAAAATAAATTCAGCTATGAAATTCTTCACCACATGGTATCTTTTAAGTCAAATCCCCTTGGATGAAATAATTCAAATCTAAACTCAAAATACCATGAATTATTAATTGTTCATGATATTACATGTAAAATGGGTAGTGTATACACCATAAAAAATAAATTGGTTCATAATATACAAATGCACCTAAATGAAAATAAATTGAGATAAAATCCATTATCTTACATTTCCTTTTACTTTAAAGTGATTTAACCTCTTGTATAATAGTTATAATATTATTATTAATTTATTCCAAAACAATATTCATATTTATAATTGTTGTAATAGTAGGTTACCTAGAACTAACATGAAAAATACCTTTGATTACCATTACATGTATACAATTTAATATATACATGTGTTTATCATTTCTATAATAGTTTTGATATTTATACATCCACTATTTACTTGGTAATTTCCATAGATGACATGTCATATCAAAATGTTATATCAGTTATCAGCTACAATGAGAACCTTAAGATATTATAATTGTAATATTAAACATATTTCCTATGGTCTAGATACATCATACTGGCAAGACACCGATGATATATGACTATTAGGTGTTGGGGGATCATAATCATTGAGAATTATTATCATGAAGTTCACACTTCATGATCTTGAGTAGATGAGAACATAAGGATATGCCTTCCAATAAGAACACCACATGTTTAAGCTGTTATTGGTTGTTACTATCTATGAACATGTGTATTGGTCTCATATCTTGAGATCATTATCAATGTTTACCATTTGATCATGTACTTTAATTTAAGGAAAAACTGTGAAATTGAAGTCAAGGTGAGGTAGCTTGTGTTGGGTGCATCATTGGTGGTATGACATTGGTTGAATTATCAAAATAGAATTTGTCACTTTTAGGGTAAGGAAGTGACATCTCTTGGAACCAGGTTGATAAGGATGTTAGTTCCATCATTAAATCCATGTCCATGGTACAAGAAGGTAATTCCATATAGTATGATCATGAAATAAATAATGAAAAAAAGGACGTCTACACAAGTGTGCATAATGATTTATGAAATATCATGAGACAAAGAGATTGTATTACATAGAACATGTTTGTAGGAGGTAGTCATTTCTATGAAATTCCTTATCTTCATAGGGACCATGAGAGGTTTATATAATCCACTATAGGTCTATGGGTTGGATTCACTGATATCAAGATAAGGACCTATAGGGTCACACTCAAAGTGTATCCACAAGTTCTACGTATTCTAAAGAATAAGAGTTTAGGAAAAAGTGGGATCAACATGTGGGGATAATAAATGTCTGTGTATGGCCGATCATAAGTAAACATAATTCAATTCACATCTATAATAATGATGACTGAATTTATTTCTCAATCCATTTATAAGTTTTTTTATTAAAGAAGACAATATGAGAAAATATAATTTTTCAAACGATCATAGGTTGTTCAAGGTTCATTAAATTATTTTGGGAGATTACAGGATAATTTGATGGTTTTTATTTTATCACATATCATTTTATAGTGTTAAAAGTGAGTGATAAAATATTTGTGACATTTATGATAAGTTTATTAAATCATACATGCGCATAAAGGTCAAAAATGAATGTTATTACTTTACAGGAACTGAAGTGAAATTTTGGAAAGTATAAACTCGGTATAAAAGCTAATTTTTTCCTCTTTAATAGAAATATACAATATCTTGAGGAATAAAGTGAGATAATATATCTTATACTCTCCTATTATGTTCTTAGGGATAGACTTCGAAGGAAGAACAATGACATATTGATCCCTCTTTCCCGATCGAGTTTGTTTTCTTTAGGTGACCAAAGAGATATCATAAATATCTTTTATTTCACTTGATATCACATAGTAAAAATAGATTGATGATATGGGAATTTTAGAGCACTTGTGAATGATCTATAGGATTCATATATTGGAGCCTTTGAGCCATGACATTTAAATGATGATAGAGTCAAATCGATGTCTTTAAACGAAGAAGGCCCCATTTAAGATTTCATTTAATTTTATTTTCATGATTAAATTGAACTAAATGTGATTATTTTAGAAATATGGGAAAGGGGTTTTGCATATTCAGTGTTTTTAAGATGAATCAAAACCCAAAACTTTTTAATTTCATGTTATTTCACGCTTCCACTGTGCCCAGGTTCTTTTAGTTGGTATTTGAGGGAACATGTAATTATTTATGTTGAATAATTTGAAATTTCAATTAAATTTTCTATGTCTCAAAAATAGTATTTTGATATAATACTATTTAAACTAACGGTGTGTTGATCCAACATCATATCACCAAGATATGGTCGATCAATGATTGATGGGGTTTGCGTAAAAATTTCTATGAAAATTAATGTTTTATTTTTTCTTCACATTAATGGATACTTGTGTGATATATTTTTAGCCAAATCATGATGTTAATATGTTTCATATTAGCTAGATATACCAAAATCTTATTGGGGTTGTTCATTGGAAATACAAGCTTTCCTTGGAATCTTGTTTAATTAAAAGGGAAAAGATTCCCTAGGAAGCTTATTCTAAGCTTTCCAAGGATGATTATTTATATCTTCCATAGGAAGCTTGTTTATAATATATAAAAAATGAAAAATCCTCTATTGTAATATTTCTATCATTTTATATTATATACATACATACATACATGCATATATATATATATCCTTTAAAAGGATGCCCCATATCATGACACACCACTTCGATCCGAGTCTGATCGGCTCGACCTATTTAACCCCTTAGAACCCTAAATTAATCTCCATGGATCTTATTTAGGTCCAAATGGACCTGAAAATTTATAAAAACTTTCATAAAATAATTTTAATTTTTTGATATTTTATAACATTATTTCAGGTAATGTGAGGCATATCCATAATTAATTAAAATTATTTTAATTCAAGTTAAATCATTAAAAATACCCCTGAGTTTAGATTTAGAAAATTTAATTTTTCTTATGCTATATAAATTTTTTTTGACAGACCATGAGATGATAGTGACTCGTGCATGTGTTCTTTATTATTTGTTTAATTTTATTATTGCATTTACATTTTTTAAATGTAATAATTATTTTATTTTGATGATCTGCGTATCCTCCCTCAACATTTAGTTTTTATAAGGGATTATGTGTCCAAATTTAAGTGATAAAATGTAATTTCACACCCTGAGTTACTCTCACTTGTTTGTGAGTATACATTTTAAAGACAAGTGGAGTTCATGGCCAAGTTGTTCATGTCCAAAGTTGGCGTGGACCAAACAAGTGAGATGCATGAGAGTTGTGGGTGCTACAATTCATGTTAGCTATAGAATTAAGGAATTACCATAGAGTCTCAGTTAATCTATTATTCATTTGATGGATTAACCAATAATTAACATATCACGATTACTCCATTATTTATTTATATATTTTATCATGTACATGGTTTATTATTTTTTGAATGAGTTTTTATTACATGTGATCACATAGTATAATAATAAACAAGTATGAAAAGATAAAATGAACATGTGTGGGGAATGTTTTGTATTTAACATCATGGTTATATTTTAATAGAGACCACATAGAATTATCACGTTAAATAGAAAATGATTTTATTCACTGAGATTATCTTACCAAATCCCTGAATGAAAATATTTAGTCATTAAATGCCTTTTATCTCTCAAATCTTAATAAAATATGGTGTTCATGGGGCTCATCAGCCATATATGAGGGTCACTATTTTGACCAAGGAGTTTTTATGATAGTGGTGGATCAATTTAACTAAATTTGGAATCAAAAGAGCGGCATGCTCTCCCAAACTATAGCGGTTAGGGTTTCTTGAAGTTTCAGTTTCCCATTCCTCCTCCAACCTAGATTTACTCATGGATTTTTGACCTGGTTTTGGTCTAACGAGGGCGTCGTCACTCCTTGTCCATTCGGCCTAACATGGCTCACTACCTTTGTTGATCATATGTGATCATATTCTGGCTTCGACGATGCGACCGGGGTCTCTCATATGGCACAACCTTCTCGGCGGTGGGACGGTGATGCTCAGTGTGGCTTGTACCCTTCTATTGATGATGAGGATCAGTGTGCACTCAGCTTTGAGTATCAGTTATATATCATCCCACTTCACTGGGTTGCTAGGGTTTCTCAGTGGTTTTGTGCGCGCTCAGTGCTTCCGGCTTCATCGGACATCCTAGGTTTCTTGGATCATCCGACATGATCAAGTGTGGGTATCCAGTCAAATATGTAGTGATTTGGAGGGGGGAGGTCTTAGGTTTTGGCTTCTATGTGTTTTGAAGGTTTTATTTTTGGTATATTATGTTTTATTTAATTTGTATAGATCCAGTTTTTTTTGTTATGGTTCAATCTCATTGTCTCTTATCCACCCTTTCATGCTACCATTTTCATTGCTGTGAGGTTTTGGAACCTAGTAAGGATGAATCCATGGTTCTGATTGAAGCAGACTCATGCCCATAGCGAAGCTTCTATTTCTGGATGACCCTAATTCTCTCATCAGTGGCGCCCTCTTGGTTTGGGGTTAGGACACCTAGTCCTTGGCAACGATGGCCGGATCTTGCGCCTATTGGGTTGTCTTATGGGCTTATGTGACTATGGTGGTAGGGATGTTTGAGGAGGACAACAGATTCAATCCATGATGACCATTTTTTGTGGCACTTGGAATGGTCATTGCGGAAGGGAGAATGGTTTTTTATTGTGAGGTATGTTGGTATGGTGATGCACCCAGACTTGACCCATGGATCAGGTCCCAGAGGAGGTTCTAGAGTTTCTATTCATTGTTGCAGTGTTTTTTAGATTTCAATGTTTGATAGGTTTTGATGACAGTCATCGGATCGGTCCTGTGCTTTGACATATGACACTTTATTGCTGTTAATCCTTGCAATGGTGGAGTGATTTTCCATGTTCATATGCTGGGTAGGGGTAGCTCCATGTGTTAGTTTGGTTTGTCTTACTAGAACTTCAGGTTTTTAATTATTTTAAGTCGATTATTTCATGCGTTCCCCCTTCTTCCCTTAAAAGGGGGTTCATGTGTCTGTTGAAAATAATAAAAAAATTGAAGGCCTTCAGTCCATTGGGTGGATTTAGGAGACGTGACTGCACTCAACAGATCAAGGAGCCATGAGTTAATGTGGTTGTCCAAAAAATACCTACCATGAAATTATCTGAGTAGTAGTGTATCCATATATTGTAGACTATGAGGAGATATTTCAAGGATCCTTTCCACTATAATAATCAAGTGACTAGGTATTCCTAATGAAGTAGTTTATGGCTAATATAATTTTATTAAATAGAAGTATACATTTAATGATTTAAATTAATTATATAATTCCTAATCATTAATAAAGTTAAATTACTAATATACTAGAATTTATTTTTTGTAGAAAATGGAAAGTAATAATACAATTACATTGTGATAATAATAGACAATGAATAGGTCCAAACTGGTATGAGTTTCCAAAGAGTAGTATAGATTATTTTCCAAAATTCAATGAGACCAAAAAATCAAGGTGATGGTGTCCCCACTACTTGTTAATCCACCTTAGAAAACAAGAGTGTAGATTTTTTTAGAGGAGACTCATGTATGAAAAATATTATGGTAGTTTCATAGCCTTGTCATAAATATCTGTTGTGAGTTGTAGATAAAACATCTGGACATGGATGATTTTACATGTTGACTAATATTAGAGAAGCTTATGAGGGGAATGTGAAGTGATATATGAATGGATGATTATTAAACTTGATATGTGTAAATTGAAATATGGATCACAATATTTCAATACATACCATTCTTATATCTTTGTCACCCATATACTCTATTTTTGTCTAATTTTTCTAAATGAATAGTAAATGGAGAAACATGCTTTATTACTATTTGGGTAATTTTCATCAAGAAAATAATAACTTAAATAAAGTTTAATCTTTAGTTCTTATGCCGAACAAGTTGGAATACAAGGAAAAAAGTCCAATGGAAAGTGTCATTCCAAAGGGACATTTTCAATGTCCTTTAAATAAAATAGGTATTAAATAGAAGGTTATTTGATTTTTATATCATGAAACATTACTATGAAAGATAATTTCAATGTAGTGAATTGAAGAAGTAAGAAGTCACATCTTCTTCAGGTATACTCAACATTATTTATAATGTTTCTGACCGACTTCTTAGATATTAAATATAATATTCTTTTCATATATGTGTATTAAAATATAGTAACCAAGTAAGTTAAAAACTATTACTAGAAGTAAAGTGTGTTCTCCAAGTAGCTGAGAAAGGGTGGTACTTATGTTAATGGTGAGAAGCACACAACTTCTAATTACCAAGTAAATGGTTATAGTTAAACTATTATCGACTATAACTAAAACATTTATCTCACGTGTCCATTGTTTATAAGGATATATTATTCTATTTATAGAATGAATATTGTTTATGTTTTTTAATACTCAAACAATATTTATGTATTTCATTGGTAATACAAGATGAAATAAAATTTAAGACTTATATACCCAGTTATGGAAAGAAAATAATTTTTCAAGAAAAAAAAATATTTTTCAATGATATACCCAGTATGGTTTTAGAATATTTGGAGTTAAAGAAATTAGGTACTATAGAAACACTTATGTGCTTAGTTTTGGAAAAATAAACCTTTAGAAATAAAGGTAAGTCACAAAGCTTTCAGAATTAGTTTATCTAGAAAAAGTGAAATATTCCAAGAGTATGTTAGTAGAATGTATACTTCATAATATTCTTTTAAGTATTTAATGAATGTGAAATTGAAATATGGTATATTCATGTTCAGAAGATATGATATGATTTAGGCTGGAGTGCCAAAGAATATCTTGGCCAAGCATTCATCGATCAATATAATGTTGCATGAAGTAATTCCTAAACTTATATTACCTTATCTACATCAGGGAAATGATGCTAATAAATAAGATCAATGAAGAGTCTTAAATTTTAACATTGATTAACAAAATATAGCATGAACTAATTCTTAAATGAAAATTTCCTTATATACATCAGAGACATGATGGAAGTATAAGGAGTATAAATGCTATAACATATATTTATTGTAGATACTTCCTATATTTTTCAAGACATGCATCATAAATAATGACAATATCCAACAAAAATATGTCCACTATCATTAAAAATGGATATTATATGAGTTATACTATTATATAAATCCATTATGTCCTAAGAAAATGTGTTTAGAAGAAAAGAGTTAGTTGAGGATATAAAAAAACATGCATCAAGAAAAAACACCATGTGAATCTATAGTAATCATACTAAAGTTTTCTAAGGATATGATAGAAATCAATATAAGAAAAAGATATAGTCAAGTAAAATAATATCTTTCTATAAAACGGTGTACATATCTATTTGAGAAAGTGGGTAAAAGATTGGATTAGGTTTAGTAAATTCCATAAATGAAAAAATAGTTGACATAGGAATAACTTCCACATGAAATTGTGGAAAAGGAATGTTCTAGAGACACATACTGCTTAGAAAGGATAAAATCGTGGTGAAGGTTTTATATTCTTCATGAACAGTGATACATTATTCATTGAGAAAAATAATTACTACAAGTAAGAAGTATATAAAAATTAGCTAAAATTGACATGATCAATTAAAATTTAATAACGGATTACATGTATAAATGTATAAGAGGCTTATTATTTTGAATATTGTGGTGGGAATTCATGTGAGAATATATATTTATGGTACAAGCATGGTACCAATAAGGCTCATTTTTTAATACCATTCCATTATAACTAAATACTTTAGAATTTTACTTATCATAGAAACATTATATGATCATTAAATTAAGCATTGGATGTCAATACCACTAATTGTAGAAGATGTCTATATGAAACAACCAGAAAGGGATGGTGACATCATATAATTCCAATAAGGGTTCATGTTACTAAATTTTAGTTTAGGATTAAAGTAAATAACTATAATATTCCTTTGGAATGAATCTTTTCCATGTGTCTACTAGAGGTTAGTGAGAGCACGATTGTTTTCCAGGTAAAATATGTTTGATAACTTATGGAAAACTGATCTTGGTCTTATAGTTAGTTAAGACCAGGATGACAATAACTCTCCAAATATTGACTTAAATTAGAAACCAATGTTCTAGGAAATGAGATATACTGAGGTAGATATACTGGTTTCTTAAAACCAATCAATATTACATATAATTTTAAGGTATTGATAAAATATAGTTTGGAACAATTCAATAGAGAATTGATACCAGTGTCACATGGCATAGATCCCTCTATGAAAACATTCATAGATATAAGAGGATATTAATGTGGTGAGTAGAATTACATAAGCACCACCAATGGATCTATCAAAAATTCTTTGATATGTATAATATTTGATATTTTCAACATATTCTCTATTTCAGGAAAATATAAGTTATATTTAGGATAAACACAAGGGAAGCAGTCATAACTCTCTGATTATACTTGAGAATGTACAAAAGACATGTACCTAATATGTGGAGAGGAAGGGATACTTTTTGAAAGGGGACACAAACTAGTTTACATATTAGGTTAATATAATATAATATCATATTTAGGATAAGGTAATGATAAATAAAATACCATTCAAGCTAGTGGTAGGAATATATATAAATACTAAGTTTGTTGCGGATTCTGAGGAAACAAATGTAGTAGTGTAAAATATGTAAATTTTTTTTCTAGTTATTGGAATCAAATCTAGTAAGTAAAGAATTGTTTTATGAAAATTATATTACTTGTGATAGAAAATATGTATAGTTTATACTATGGAAAATGTGGATATACATGGGGATATCAACTCTTGATAATTCATACTCAAAGAGGTGAAGTTTCATATTACAGAATATCCATGAATTGGAAACATGGAATACCCATGACTAAATCCATAACTCAGTCGAAACCTGATATTATTATGTGAGAGCTAACAAGGATGGTTAGCAAGTTGGTTCTAGTGCAAGTGGTATTATTGTAATAGTGGGTTCCCTATACCTAACTTGAACAATAACTTTGATTACCATTACATGTATATAATTTGGTATATTCATGTTCTTATTCTTACCATAATAGTGTTGATAATTCTGCACCCACTCTTTACATGGTAATTTCCTTAGATTATATGTTATATCCAAAGGTTATATAAGTTCCTAGCTATAATGAGAACATTGAGATATTGTGATACTAATATTAAACATTTGTCTTATGGTCTAGATACATCATACCGATGAGACACAAATGATGTATGAATAACAGGTGTTGGGGGTTCATAATCAATAATAATTCTTCTCATGAAGCTTTAATTTAGTAATCTTGAGTAGATGAGATCATGATGATAGACTTACTAATCAGAACACCACATGTTTTAGGTGTCTTTGGTTGTTCCTCTATTTTAACATGTTCATTGGTTTTCAAACTTTAGATCATTATCAATGTGTACATTTGATAGTGTTCTTTGATGTAAGAATAAACCCATGTCATTGAATTCATGGGGAGGTAGTTTGTTTCGGGTGCATCATTGGTGGTATGTCATTGGTTCAATGATCATAAAATAATATTTTACTTATGGGTTGAGGATGAGATATCTCATAGTCCAAGGATTACTAGGATGATAGTACTTTTATTAAATTTATGTCTATGATAGAATAAGGTAAGTCCATCCAGTAAGGTCATGAAATATATAAAACAAAAAAATGATGACGAAAACAATGTACATCCTACTTTATAGGATATCACAATACAAATATATTATATTTTACAAAACATGTTCATAAGAGATATTTGTAGATATGTCATTCATTATCTCCTTAGGGGCTATGATGAGTTATTAGACTCTACTTTTGGTCTATGGGTTGGAATCACTACTATCGAGATAAGGACCTAAAGGGTAACACACTAAGTGTATCCACAAGTTCTACCCATTATAATGAATAAGATTTTAGGAAGAAGTGGTCCCAACTTAAGAGATTAGTGAATGTTTGGGTTTTACTGATCACAAGTAAGAATAATTAAATTATATTATTAATTTTTTTGAATAATGATGATTTAATTTATTACTCAATGTATTCACAATTTTTTTGATCATAAAATAGAATATGATAAAATATTTTTTAATGAACATAGGATGTTCAAGGTTCATAAAATATTTGGGGAGCTTACTGTATGAGTTAACGGTTTGTATTTTATCATGTAATATTTTATAGTGTTACAAAGTGAGTAATAAAATATTTGTGACATTTATCAAAATTTAATGTTGTAAAACATGTTCACAAAGGTCTAAAATCAATGTTATTTAATTCTAGAGATGAAAGTTAAATTTTTTAAAGTATAACCTAGATAGAAAATCTTATTTTACCCTTTTGAATAGGGAGATACACTATTTGGATGAATTTCGTGGGATAAACTCTTATATAATCTCTTATCAAGTTATAATAGAGATATTTTTGAAGGTGTAAAAAGTTCAAATTGATCTCTATTTATCAATTGAGTTCTTGTTATTCAAACTATTGAATGGACAATATAAATCTCTTAGATTTTCTACGCTAGCACCTGCGTAACATAGATCGATGATCTAGGAATTGTGGGAATGTGTGGATGATCATGAGTATTCCTATCATTATGCCTTTGAGACATGAAATACTGATGATGAGAAAATAAAACTGTATACTTCAACTGAATAAGGTACTATTTAATCATATTTTTGATTTTATTTTTATGCTTAAATTGAATTACATGTGATACTTTTAAAAATCTAGGCAAATGGTTTTTTGGATTCAGTGTTTTTAACACGAATCCAAACCCAACATTTTTAAGTTGATCATTTTTTCACACTCCTAATGAACCCCTAGTTCCTTTAATAATACCATATATGATCATATTATAACTTTTTACCACCCATTTGTTTATAATATTTCATTATTTTCATTATTTTAGGTGTTAATTGCCTTGTTTTCTCATGTGTTTTGTAATGAAAGTTTTAGTTATTATACATAAGATAAAATTAATTCATCTCCATAATTATAATAATGGTATAAATATCATATTTAATCATCAAATACATTATTATAACGACTCTTAAAATTTGGTCATGGAAAATGAACCGCATCCAATAGTGGAGATGGTAGGTCGTATATACATTGAAGGGACAATATCATTCCTTTAACGAGTGAAAGGGTAAGGAAGTGGCTGATTTATTAAATTAAAAAAATTAATATAATCTCATATATCTCAAATATATTCATTAATTGTATCCTTATTAAGTTCCATTTAATTAGTATGTGAAAAATGATCCACATCACTTCATGAGGCGGTTGTCCGCCGTTCACACGAGCAAGGTTATCTTATTTGAAATAGAATAGAACCAAAAATAGTATATGTCATATTAAAATTAAAGAAGTATAATAATATCATAAATATCATATAAAATCGGTAAATCCCTCATTTTATCTAGTATGTAAAGGTGGTGATGAAAAAATTAATGACCTCAGTTAGTGAGTCGGTACTCCATCGTACACACAGTTGATGATTTCATGTCCCATTTGATGAAAGTGGAGATGTAAAATCATTACTAAATAAAAATAATAACATATAATCGTATAATATATACTTTATTTATTATATTTTAAGTGTTAATAAATAATTTAATGTGAAAAAATAATAAATAAAATGAAATATCTTTGTTAAGAGAATTACCTTCTCTAATAAAAACCTTATTTGGATCTCCTCTTAATGACCATAGAGATGGTCTTTTGGGAAGAAAAAAAGCCCTATAATATTACCTAGGATGTTGGGGAGATAATTTTATAGGTTTTGGTTGAGCCAAAGGTCTTTTTATGTGTGAATAATTTATGTTATTGAGTTCCCTTTTATAAGTGGTGGAAGGGAACCCTCTTGGAAATTAAATGAATATTTCCCAAAAGAATCCAAAATGTTAAAGTAAATCACATTATAAAAGCTTCAAAATGACCATAAATTTAACAATTTTAAGGATAAGGTTTAAATATTTCCATATAATAATATTTTTACATGTTTATCGTTCATTTTCAACCCTTATGTTCTTAAGTTAATCCCATAGTAACTTTAATTTTACCTTAACTATGGTAAATAATTTTTACTACTTTGACTGTTCATTTTGGTAAAAAATAAAGTTGACCTAATTTGAAATTATAAATATTATAATTCAAAATATGGAATCCATTTTTTCAAATTTAATTCAAATAAGTGAAAAAATTTAATTTAAAATTAATCCCACATATGCGATGAGAAAGAGGGTTTTTGATGAGAAAATATTGAAAATTATATAAAGTTTTTATATCAAAATTCAACTTAAAAATGATTCTAATGAATTAAAATGGATTAATTTATATATAATTAAACTAATTATAATTTAAATCTAATTTAAAATATAATTTAATATTATAAATAATTTAAATAGAAAAGTAGTTTTCAATTAAAATTCAGTATTTATCACTATTCATCTAAAAATGAAACTTTTTATAAACAAAAAATCACCCTAAATTGTTTATATAAAAATTTCAAAAAATATGTTTATTTTTTAAATAAATTTTATAAAATTATTAAAAAATAATTTTAAATTATGTTCGTAAAGTGAAATTGAACCATCTTTTAGTAAAAATATTATTTTTTTCAGAAAAAATTTATTTTTCTTTTTAATTAATTTCTATTTTCTTTCTAGTTAATAAATAATCATATTTATTATAATTTAGTTAGTAATATTCCTACCCTAAAATTTTTCGACTATGTTATAAGGGTATTCTATATCACGGTTCATTTAGACTTGGGCTTTCAAGTTACCTAAGCTATTGAAGAGATTAAATTGAAAGAAATATATCTCTTAAGTTAATTATGCTCACTGTTGCATTTCGTACATGATATTGAATAAAATATTATTATTTTATAATTTTAGGTTATTAAATTCTCCCCACCTTAGGTAAATTTTATTCTCAAAATTTAAATATGATCTTTGAAATAAAGGGTTCGATATATGAAAATTATTTTTTTGAAAAGCCACATCAAAAAATGATTTAATAAAACATCCTATTAATAAGAGATAAATGGAAGTAACATGGTCATATGAAGGAACACATAACTATATTTCTATATAGGATAACATTGGTGGAATGTGAAGATATAGACATAAAATAAAATCATAAATAATTATAGAGTTATTGAGGTCATTGATCAAAATAAAGTGAATGATCAATAGAAAGTTAATGGATGAAAAACATAAATATATGAAGATTTAAAATTAAATATGATTTATCAGATATGAATGTAATAGGATAATTTTTTTTAAATATTATTTTCATAAGGATAAGGAATTATTTTACTATATAAGAATATAAGGAAATATACTTATATGATATATTTTTTACTTCGTGAGTACAATTTCATCCTTTAGTAGTGATTAAATCAATTTATAATACTTCCATTACTAAAAGAAATAAATATCCAAAAATTATTTTTTTATTCCTAAATAATTAATATTTACTTTTAATGGATCATTAGATACATAAAATTGTGACCAATCTTTCTTTCTATCTCTAACTATTCTCCAAATCTAATATTGTTAGCATAAGTTAATCAATATAATAAATCAGTATCTAAACATCAAAGTAACAATAATGGTTCATCAATTAATATTTTTTTAACAAAAAACAATGAAATATTAACTAGGATATGGAATATTTCATTGATAGGTATTAAATCCTTATCATTCATTGGGCATGGGGTCAAGCCTCACAACCTTTCTGGATGCGACGGGTAGTCACCCAACATGAAATTTGACCTTTTTGTAAACTATATTAATCTAATACCTATAATGTTAGCACAAAATATGTTGTAAATAAATGAAATAAAATTAATAATTATATTTCCTTTTTACTAATGTTTTAAATACAACTTATTTTTCCCCACAAAGTTTAATAATCTTATTTTACCATTATTAAAATGTCATTACTGGTCATATTTACCCTAAAGGTTATCAATACCATTAAAGTTTTGTCTATAATGTGTAAATGAATTATTCCTTAAATAAACTTTTCACTAAAACATAGAATAAATTGATGGGTTTTATTTCCATAAATTTATCCCAAAATATCCTTAATCTTGGTAGACTCCCATCCCACAATACCTAGAAATGGGTGTTTAAGAATTTGAACTTATGATAAATCTCAAACTTAGTAACCCATGATAGTACTCATAAATATTTAGTCAATGTAGATGTTTATGATTTTGAAATTTAATATAATCCTTAAATATTTCATGATTCTTATACCAGAATACCATTGTTAAAAATAATTCTATAAAATAATTCTAGAATCCCAATAAATACTTAATTTTTTTTATTAAAAAATAGTTTATTCCTTGGTCTTAGAGTTAAAAATTATATGAGTTTATTGACTTAGATAATGTAATCGTTCTCCACATTTATGAAAAAAATACTATAAATGGATCCATAGGATGATATTTATTTTCTTCCATCATACTCTTTATTTTTTCTTAGAAATTATTTGCTTTATGCCATTTTTTCTACACACAAATCATTTTCTCGTTCCATTAAAACATATTCCTATATATCTCCTTCAAAATTCATTAAACAATGGAATTCAAGCATTTTTTCCTCCATGGTCTCCATCACTCAAGCTCTTAAAAAACTCCAACCATCTCTTATTTGGTGAGTTTGTGTCAAAAACTGCCCTGGATAACTTGGTATACTGACACCTAAGATAGAAATGACATGGACTAAAAGGAGTTTATGATACCCAAATGTTGGATAAAAGTACCTAACATCATATAGGATAAAACTATGAATAATTTCGACACATAAATAGCTGAAGAAATAGTTAGAATCCAGTATGATAAAAAAAACACAATAAGAAGAATTGTACCAGAAGTCAAGCATGTATATAAACACAAAGTACATCCATAATGTACTAGAAAATAGAATAAAAACCCCAAGACTAAACAGAAACAATAGATAAAATCCCAAATATCAATAGTAACTACTACCTCTAAGTGGTTCTTTCCACCTTTCTCGAACCTGGAAGGAGGAAATATACAAACAATTGAAGGTACATGTATAGAGTGAGCTCAAATCCTAGAAGGGTATCAATAAGGATTCCATAATAAGAATCCTCATTTTTTTACCATATAAATCATTCAATTTTAAATAAAAATACACGATAGTTCAAATTAATATTTAAAACAAATCATTCTTTACATTTGAATTTAATGAAAACATTTGTAAACAATGTATTAATAAAAATTTTATATATATTTTTTAATAAAATTTAAACAGGAACGTCTAAATCAATTTACAAAAAATGATATATATATATATGTATATATAATCAAAAACGAGTATCATGGTTATCTCCCAAGAGGTACGATAGTTCTAGGTTATGGGATCCTAACACACTAAAATAGGTTATCATGACAATATATGTATACACATCCCTTTGAAACTGGTCAAAGAGGACCCATCACTATCCCATTGGGGATGTGACTTACTCCATATTTTTTTATAGAGTTGTAAAGAATTAATAGAGTTTTGTCCCAAATACCTCACTAACTATGTAGGATTTTATATGCTCTAACAACACACAATAATGAGAAAATTATGTCAAAACTATTCAAAATACAATTAACTCATTTATTTTCATTTTAATATGTGAAATTCCATTTAAAAATTGAAACTAGTTTTTAATAAATCATGCCTTTTAATAGGATAAAATAAACGAGTTTGTATCAAAACAATTTAATCCACTTTTCTTATACAAAAATTTGAAATTAATTTCTCAAATAAATTTCACAATTTAAATTCCACAATTTTCCATCAAATTCTACATACAAACCCCAATTCAATGGAATTGGGATTTTCCCCAAATTTATGCCAAATCAAATTCAAATCCCAAATTCATTTGAATTGGTTTTCTAATAAATAAATTGAATTAAATTAAATTTAAATCTACAAAGTTATACTTAAATAAATTGGACATTCCTAAACAGGACCACCTACCTCAGGATCAAGGGATTACAAAACACAATGCCTGCAATGGGAAAATCCAATGAAGAACTTTGATAAAGGAGATATAAGAATCATACATATCTTAAATATATTCTACAACCAATATTATATACTCAAAAAACATGAAGATCTAAAAAACCCTAGGGATGAGAGGGGAAGATAGAAAGAGATTGATATTAGGAAGAGAACTCTTATTGGGGAAGGATCAAATGAAGATCACAACACTTTGATTTGATTATAAAGGGGGGTTGGAGGAGCAAAAATGGGTCATTTAGAGCACTAAGAACCAGGGAAATCATAACATGTCAATTTTGGGTAGATTATGGGTCTAGATGGGGGTCCATGAAATTTTTAATGATTTTTTAGATTAATTAAATTCCATACACACTGTTTCTTGGGCATGACCACACAGTTAGACAATATGTGAGCCTTATCCAAGAAACCCTAATGGTGGGGTTGAATGGTTTCTCATTGGTGGGTGAATGGTTTCTCAAATCATGCATCAACCATGAAAATCCACACATCCTAGGTTCTCATAGTTTGTACTAGTATGGTGCACGGTTTGGGAAAAAATGTTCCAATCGTGAATATCCCAAAGCCATCCAGTATTTCCAAATTTTCACCCGAAGCACCCTTAAATGACACACAACCAAATAATGATAAAAAATGGGGTTGAGGAGTACCTAAATATAGTAATAGTATGTTAAAACATCCCCACTATAGAAACTTTTTTCCTCAGTAAGCCTGTTAAGAAGCTTCCATTTAAAAAATATAAAGCCACTACTCACTCATAAGTGGATCTGACTCCCAAGTCTCATGAGTATCAGAATCATACTTCCATAGAACTAGAACCAAAGGTATATTACTCCAATTAAGTACCTTTGTTTTAGAATAAACTATCTTGACTCGATGCTCAGTCGTAGATAAATCAAGCTTGACATCAAGATCACACCTGCTTAAAACATGAGAATGATTAGAAAGATACTTTTAGAGATGAAATACATGGAACATGATATGTATTGATGTTAACTATGGATGAAGTGTTAAACAGTAAGAAAATTTCTCCACTTACTCAATAACCTCCTAAGGTCCCACAAAAATAGAAGTAAGTTTTCCTTGCATTCCAAGAAATCGATGACGGAACTGAGGTGAAACTTTAAAGAACACCTAATCACCAACTAAAAATACAAACTTCCTAAGATGATAATCATCATAATATGTATATTGGATCTATGATGTCAACATTATATGATAAATAAATTGAATATTTTTTTTTTCTCTTGGACCAAGATTGGTCCAACCAAGGAACTTTCACTAATCTATGACCAACACAACAAATATTTACTAGGCCAACCATACAAGTCCTCAAAATAAGCCACCCTGATCATTAAATGGTAAATTTTGTTAAAAGAAAAATCAACCATCCCTAATTTTCTCATCCCAACCTCTACTAAAGTCAATGACAAAACTGTGAATAATATCCTCAAAAATCTGTAAAACACTTTCTATCTAGACATCTAATTATGGACGATATTATGTGCACAAAAAAACCTAATATTCCAATTCCCCCTGAAGGAATGTCTAAAAGTTAGATATCAAAACCCATCCCCTGGGGTCTGTGTCACAAATTCCCCATGCCCACCTCCAAAAGGACATTGGTTGGAGACTAGAACTAAAGGCATAAACCTGTAAGTGGTATGAATTTGCCTATGTCCTGTACGCATGCAAACACAACCACGCCCTAAAAACTGGAAAGGTAAACATGCATTCCACTAAACAACCACTGAGTAAAGGTACATGATGTAAGTAAAAGGGGATAGAATACAAACCCAACAAAAGAAAAACTGAAAATAGTGAAGTAAAAGGATCTCAGAAAATTTTTCTTCTGAAAACCCTACATGATGGTAAGTGTAGAGTATCTGATGGAAGCTGTAGAAGTATGCCCCGCCCGCCTGAACTCATAGGACCCCGCCTGGTCCTAGGCCACTAATTCCTCTGTCTAGGCATCAGTCTTCTTTAAAATACACTACACATGAGGGAAAATACCGTGTAAGGGTTAGTAACACAATAACTAGTTGGGATCCAAAAACTCAAAGTAAATACTACAAAAGAAAGTATACACATGGCACTGTCAGCTCACACAATTATAATCTAGAGTATAGAAAGAATGACCATCAGATGCAACACTGAAAACCTTTTACTACAGGGGTACTCATCCCTGATGATTACTGTGGGTGTGCTGGGTGAAATAGAGCCAATCCCAACCGTTGTCCTGATGGGTCACACAAAGTTGATTCTCAACATTTCCGTCATACTCAGGTACTCATCCCTGAGGAGTATTGTGGGTCTTCTAGGTTTCATAGAGATGCTCCCCACCGTGGGACTATCGGGTCACACAGATCCCCTTACCACTAGACCATTGGAGCTGATCTACACAAGGTCACTTGTATCTAATGTACATAAGTTCACTTGTTAGTAGTCTTCGGGTCTTAGTCAACCGTAGGAATCCCACACGTAGTGCACTTGATTCTAGGAGAAACTGCTCCTCAAGCCATTATTAGAATTTCAACTTATATAAAAACTTCCATAGAGTATTCCAAAAAAATGAATCATCACAATAGTTCCAACACTATAAATGACTCATCATTTAGACACTCGGTTTGAAAGATATTGGAGTTTTAGTCATCGAGGGCTGGTCGTATCTGGGCCTGATCCGACCTTGTCGGACCAACCCAACCAACCCGGGCCAGGGGCCCTGCATTTCCTAACCCAGTTAAATCAATTCGACCCGACCCAGTTTCAGTCTAGTCTAGCCCAGTCTGGCCTGACTGTTGGTCTAGGCCTATTGGGCCTTGTTGGACCTGGCCTAGTTCGACCAGGGGTCCAGCCCACCTGGTTGCCCGACGGCCCAGTTCTCACCGGCCCGACTCACAACAAGTGGGAAAGCTATTCCCAGCCTGGGCCACCCAGAAACCTGGTGTTATTCTACTAGCACGACCTGTAATAGAAGGCCAACTTAATCTAGCCTAGGTCGCTCAGTGGCCCATTTCGTGCCCTACCGGCCTGACCTACCTAACGGGACAGTCCCCTCTAGCCCGGACGCCTAGCGAGGCATCCAGTTTTTACGTTCCACAACCAACTAAGCCAATTGTGCTTGTTTCCCACTGGTGGTCACGTTA
Source organism: Viscum album (assembly GCA_963277665.1). NCBI lineage: Eukaryota > Viridiplantae > Streptophyta > Magnoliopsida > Santalales > Viscaceae > Viscum > Viscum album. Next base: position 1,302,409,097 of record OY728141.1, on the reverse strand, counting down.
GACTATATGCCAGTAGGTCATCATGGCCTGTACAGTGCGTTCCACCTCTCTGATGTGGTCGGGTGGCCACATCCCTGTCCGCCAGCCATCAGCCCACTGTTGGCGGATCCTGCCACACTGCCATGGTCCGAGACGGCCATGGATGCTACCTTAGTGCACCTCCCCCACCAGCAGTTTCCCCCGACCATGGGTTCCAATGCGCCAGCGAAGCCTTCCGTGGACCACTGGGTCCCCTCCGGTTGTCCGTTCCTTATGTCATATGCACCTTCGGCTTCTATGGGATGCCACCTTCATTAATAATGCCTCGAAACCACCTTTACGTGATTTCAAAGGAGAAACCATGAAAAAAACACAAGAATGCACAAAAGTGAATGGGCCTAGGTCTTGTTCATTCTGCCCCGCACCCTCTGCGTTAGAGGTTTTGAAAATATGAGAGGGGAGGTTTTTTAGTCAAACAAAAGTACAATCCAAATTGGACCCCTAATATAGAATAATACCCTCCCATAAGATTAAGTGACCTACGAATCAACATGTTCATGGGTTGAATCATGTTTTTTAGAAATAAGAATGAGGGATTTAAACTTTAAAAAAGTAAACCCCATACTTGGGATAGACTCACATCGGGGGGAATCTCGTTATTGGTGGCGATCTATTTTCAGAAATTCAAGAGTTCGAAGCTGTTGGCGTTTGTCACTCACCGATCCCATTTTTCAAGGCACGTTAATGTCCCTAGAGATTTTACAATGTTCATTGGAGAGAAAATCCTTCTCCATTCATCAGAGAAATTATAACTCTTATTCTCCATCCCATTATCTCATTAAAAGAGAAATGTGTAGTAGCATTTCTGTTATGCTTCATCATCACATCGTTACAATGTTTCATTAGTGAAACAACATGTCTATTACACTTCGACTAATGATTCATTACACTGCACATTAAATATTCATTGAAGGAATTCATTTAATTTGACTCGTCAATTCCATGTCGTTGTGCTGCAGTGTGAACATGTCACCTCTCAATAGTGAAGGAAAAAAAATAAAATTTTAAGTTATTTTTCTTCTCCCAAAAATTCAAAAAACTAGATTTTCCATTCAAACCTATCTGGAAAATGTTTGGTCCTTTATATTTGAATCTTTATGTTTTGAGTTCAATGGTTCCCTTTTATTTTCAATATGGGCACTCCTCTAGAAGTTTCCAAAACCACGCACGTGTGCCATTTTAATTATCTTAAAAAAAGTTCCAAAAACTATCCTTCACCCTCGACTAGTATCAGTCGAGGTTAAGCTTATCCTAAGGGAAACACGCCCTCATGAGATCAATAATACTCTATGATTTCCAATTTGTGTTACTGTATAAGAGTTATAAGGATTTAAAAATAAAATAATTGTTACTTAATTATTTTATTTACGGCCAAAAATTAACTTCCACAATTGGCCCGTGCTGGCCAACATTTGGTTGTGCCTAAGGAAAGAATACCCCCATGATCTCAACAGTGGTCTTATATTTTCAATCCAAGTCACCATTCGTTAGTTATAATCATGTGAAAAATAAAATAATTTTATTTAATTATTTTATTTACAGTTATGCCATTTTTGAGTTTTTTCACTGGAGGCCAACGCCGACTAATCTTAAGTCACACCTAGGGTAAAACCACCATCCTAAATGCAACATTTCCCTCATATTTATGATCTAGGGCACCTTTTAAGAGTTATTCCACTTCTTTCAAAAAACTTCTCATGTGTGCTATTAAAAACTTAACATTTTTCGACAGATCATTCCAGGAATTCTGGGCCTTAGAATTGCATGTCGTCTCAGCAAATGGTCTCAATATAATTCCATTTAATTAAAAAAAATTACATGTAATTTCTAGGAAATTACATTTCCCCCACCATTAAGGCTTCATGTCCCCGTAATCAAAAAACAAATCTAAACAAACAAATAGGGGTACTGAGCATGAATCTGAGTCTCCCACACCCAAGTTCTCTCCTAGGGATTCCCTTGCTACCACCAAATGCGCACTACAGGAATCGAACTTCCATGATGAAACCACTCATTTCAATCCTCTATATCCATTAAGAACTCCACATACGTCATCCCATCGTCAATGTCCAGCTCGCCCTAGTCGATGACGTGTGATGGATCATACACGTACCTTCAACTGTGACATGTGAGAAACATCGTGCACCTGGTGAATCTATGGGGGAAAAACTAGGTGGTACGCCACCTCACCAACTTTGTTCAGAATCTAGAATGTCCGATGAACCTCAGAGATAACTTGCATCCCTGGAAAAATCTTTATATCCCTCTTTGAGAAGAGATTAATAGGAATATGTGGTCCCCCTCCTCGAACTCCAAGGGTCTCCTTCACCTATAAAAATACGAATTATGTTGTCTCTATGCAGTCTTCATCTACTCTCAGATGACCTTCCCCTTCTTAGTGGTAGCATGTACCATCTCTGGACCCCTGAGTGTTAGCTCCCATGAGTCTGTCCATCATAACGGTGACCAGCATGGTCGTTAGTATAATGCCTCTAATGGCGCCATACCAACAGTGGAGTGGTAATTTTTGTTGTATGAAAAATCCACCAATGGTAGATGGTCTTCTGAAATGTGACCAAAATCAAGAACTCAAGAATGAAGCATGTCCTATGAGGTTTTTATGTTCTGCTCCATCTGACCATCCATTTGTGGGTGAAAGGCTATGCTCAAGCATAGCTGAGTACCAAAATTCTCCTGTAATTCCGTCCACAACTGAGATATGAAGAAAACATCATGATTTGAGACTATCGTATATGGGACTTCATAGAGTTAAACTATATCTTACAGTTGGCGTATCCCAAGATCTCTATTGAACCTTGTTCTCTAATGGGTAGGAATTGGGATAACTTGGTGTGTCGGTCTATGATCATCCAAATGGTATCGTGCCCCCTGGTTTCATGTGGCAAGCCTGTCACAAAGTCCATCGATAACCCATACCACCTCTACTTTGGTAACTCAAGGGGTTGTGTCAAACCTGTTGGAACCTAGGGATCAACCTTCACTTGCTTACAAGTGAGGCATCTCGAGACAAACTCTGCCACTGCTTTCCTTATCCCTGGCCACTAGTACTAATGTTGGAGGTCCTGGTAAATGTTCAACACACCTGGATGTACTATTAAAGGGGATTTATGAGACTCTCTCAACACCTCCTTCCATAAAACCACTAGTACTATGGTGAATACTCTAAAAAAGTTGATGTTCTCCCCACCTTTAGAATATCCAATAGGGGCATACCCTATGGACATCTGAGCATATGTAGTCTAGTAGCAGTCATCTCTGAGTTGCACCTCCCGAAATCACTATAATAGTGGAGGGGAATCTTCCATCAACTAAAGATAAGATTCCTCATATCTATCCAAAAAGGATATCTTAATCGAGGCCAACTGATATGAGGCCTTGTTCAATAGTTGTGAACTCAATATACTACTGAGAGAATATGCCACCATGTTCCCCTTCCCATGAGTAGAGACTATCTCTAAGTCATAGTCCTGGAGGAACTCTAGCAAATTTCATTGTCTCATATTAAGATCCTTATGTGAAAAGATATACTTGAGACACTTGTGGTCAGATTAGATGATGAATCATTCACCCATAAGGTAGTTTCGCCACAACTTCATTACGAAGACTACCGCTACAAACTCAAGGTCATGAGTTATATAGTTCTAATAATGCGGTCTCAATGTTCATGATTCATAATTAATCACTTATTTCCTCAATATCTAGACACAACCAAGACCAGTTCCTAATTCATCATAGTACACCGCGTATTCAGTTCCCTCCTCTGGAAATCTCAAGATAAGATCACTAGTCAATATCTATCTCAGCTACTTAAAGATCTGATGATGTTTATTTGTCCACATGAAGGGTTTTATATTATTTTTCAATGACTTTTTGGGTGATTTTACTCTGGAGAAGTTAGATAAAAACTTCAAATAACACCCATCAAACCCAAGGAAACTCCTCACCTCAGTAACTATCTTGGGTGATTCCCAAGAAATCACGGGCTCGATCTTCACTGGATCCACTGCAACTCTAGCCTCTGAGATGACATGTCCCATAAAGTGGAACTTTTGTATCCAAAACCCACACTTTGAGAGAATACCGTAAATCTGGTGAGTTCATAGTGTGACCAAAACTATCCTCAGGTGTATCATGTGCTTCTCCTCTGACATTGAATGCACTAAGATGTCATCAATGAAGACCATTACAAATCGGTATAGGTACAACTGGAATATCCTATTAATGAGTCCCATAAACTTATATGGGGAGTTCATCACTCCAAATAGAATCTCTAAGTACTCATAGTGGCCATAATGATATCTGAAATCCATATTTGAGCTGTCCACATCTCACTATCAAAGATGGTGATAACCTAATATGAGGTTTGTCTTTGATAACCCTCTCTCTCCCTTGAGCTGATCGAAGGGGTCATCAATCCTTGGTAGAGGATACTTGTTCTTCATGGTCACCTGGTTGAAGTGACATGATTCAACACATAAACTCAAGCCTCTATCTGCCTTCTTGGAAAACAACACTGGGGATGCCTAGGGTGAAACGCTGGGCCTTATGAACCCCTTCTTCTAAAAGTCCTCCAATTGTACCCTCAGCTCCCAGAGCTATGTGGGAGTCATACAATATTTAGGTATATATATTTGTATCATCCTAGGGTATAGATCAATTCATAAATATAGCTATCTATGAGGATTTAGTATTGGATCATCCTTTGGAAAGATGTCTGCATACTTGTCCAAGTCTCTGAGATTAATGTTGGTTTCATACTTTCGTACTGCTGACATCCACTGGTCGTATCTGCTCATCCAAAGTTCTTTCAACTATAAAGGTTCTCTCTAGAAACCTAGCATAAGCAGGAATGTATAGAGGAATAGTTTTGACTCGGATGTCCCTAAACACATCTCACTCAGAGGTCCGATCCTTGAAGCACTAGTCTCATCATATTCATCGAGTACCTATAAGGGTCGGTATGCATTGATGAATACTCAGCTACCAACATGTCATACCTCCGAAGTCGTATAAGATGTTGGGAATGCATAGACCTTAACTTCTATGGAGAGAGCCCCTTCTCAAAGAGAGGTTATCAAGCTCTATCTATAGAAAAGTCTCCTAATTGTAATATCGGGTGATCTAAACACCATCATCGACCAACTGAGCCTCAAAGAAGGCTCACTGAGAGGAATACCATGTAATGTAATGGTGGCCTGAATAGATGAAAAAATCGTTCACCACATCAAGCCATTCCTTAGGTGCCTCTAATTCAGGCTCACCTTAGAACCTGAGGGGTCTCTGTCACTAAAACTCATGTAAGGCACTACGCCTATATGTGTCCTCTACTGGTAGCGCCGATAGTAACTGCAGACCAATGGGCAGTAGAAATACTGGGAAACCACCTGAAGGTTCTATATTAGGCAAAGATACCTATACCGAAGCCTCATCACTCTATGGACCATCCTCATGGCCACACACTGGAATCCTGGATAGCTGTTTGTGTACATGCATCGTGAAAGAGACCAAGATGAATCAAAATTAATAGATTATACATGGAGAGATGAATCTGACTCAAAAAGATCATGAGAAAACATTTAAAGACCCATGAAAGAAGTGTTTTCATTTACTGAGTTGAAAAGTAGAATCCATGGCCTTGTTGTATGGATAAGTCAGCCCCCACACCAACACTGGAGTCCCTGACCTAAATTCCAAACTCAAAACACTTAACAATGTTTCCCCATAATACTTTACAAACTCTTAGTTCTTATGGTTGAACTGAACACCTCTGATACCACTTTTTCATGACCTGTCCCTTGGGGCCCATGCCGTGACTTCCCCAAGTCCACCTCCAAAATTCCATGGTTTGGAAACTAGCACTGAAGGAGTCAACATGAAAGTGGGAGGCATTTTCATATATACTTGTACGCATGTACAGACAACCACATCCCCAAAACTGGAAAGGTAAACAGGCAAGCCACTAAAAAACCACTTAGTAAAGGTACAAGCTATAAGTCAAATGGTCTAGAATAAAAACCCAAAAAATAACAAATGAAAATAGGAAAGTAAAAGGATCTCAAAAAAGTCATCTGATAAAAACCCCACCTGATGGTAAGTGTAGAGTAGCTGCTAGAAGCTGTAGAAGTATGCCTTGTCTGCCTGAAATCACTTGACCCCGCCAGGTCCTAGGCCACCAATTCCTCTTTTTTTGCATTGGTGATATTCATAAGACACTAAACGTATAGGAAAATCCTATCCAGAGGTGAGTAAAACAATACTTAGTAGGGACCCTAAAACAAAAAAGAAAGACCACAATAGAAAGTATACACATAGTACAGTCAGCTCACACAGGTATAATCTAGAGTATATAAAGAAATACCATCAGAATAAACACTGAACACATGGGAATTCTGTGGTATTCATCCCAGATGAGTACCATGGGTATGTTGGGTCACGCAGATCTACTCCCCACTGTGGGCAAGCCAGGTCACACAGAGCTACTTCCCGCCTTGGCCATCGTACTGAGGTACTCATCCTTGATGAGTACCATGGGACTGCCAGGTCACATAGTGCCACTCTCCAACGTGGGCATACCGGGTCACACATAGCCTCTTCCAACTAGTCCGTCATAGATGATCGACACAGGGTCTCTTGTCATCATTTTTCGGGTCTCAGTCAGTCGTAGGATTCCCACACGTAGTGTGATTGATTCAGGTATAAACTTCTCCTCAATCCATTCATAACATTTAAACTTCAGTTAAAACAACCTTAGATTATTCCAAAAGAACTGCCTCGTCGCAAGGGTTCTAATTCCGCAAATATCTTATCAATCAGATGTGCGGTCTGAAAGATATTGATGTTTTAGTAATTATGGGTTGGTTATGTCTAGGCCAGGTCCAACCCGATTAGACCGACTCGACCAACCTGGCCTGGCGGCCCCATATTCCCTAGCTTGATTTGACTGATTTGAACCCAAACCAATCCAGCTTGGCCACTGGGCTAAGTCCATTGGGCCTTGTTGGACCCGGTCCGGTTAGGCCGGGGGTCCATCCCGTCGGGTCGCCCAACGACATGGTTCTATCTAGCCCAGCCCGCAATAGGAAGGCCGGTTAATCCCATACTAGGACACCCAATGACCTGATTTTATTTTTCCTATCTGATCCACAATAAAAGGATGACTTAATCCATCTAGATCAGCTTAGTGGCCCAGTTTATGCCCTACCGGCCCGACCCACCCTGACGGCCCGGTGGGCCGGTTCCCTCCAGCCTGAACTCCCAGCGGGGCATCCGATTTTGGAACACCGTAGCCGGCTTAGCCATACATGCTTGATTATGACATGCGATACCACTAGACAGTGTTCCAATGAGTCATCACGACCCATGTGGCATGACCCCCCTCTCCGATGCGGCTGGGTGGCTGCATCCCTATCCGCTAGCCGCCGGCCCACTGTCAGTGGCTCCTACCGCACCACCACCAGCACCGGTGCGCCAGCGGGGCCTTCTGCGAACCATCTAATCTGCTCGGGTGGTATATTCCTCATTCTGTATACTTCTCCAGATTCCATGGGTTTCCACCTTCCTTATTTAGGCCTCAAAACATCCTTGAAACTATTTTAAAGTTGTGTCCACGAAGAATGCACAAAGGTGGAGGGGCCCATGAATTTTTCTTTCCAGCTTACTGCCTCCATGTTAGTGGTTTTATAAATACGGGAGGGGAGTTTTGTGATTAAAAAAATAGTGTAATCCTGATGCAATCCCTGAGATAGAATAATACCATCCTGTAAGAACAAGAAACCCACAGATCAACTTATTCATGGGTTGATCCGTGTTTGTTGTTTTTGAAAGAAGAACGGTGAATTTAAACTTCAAAAAATGAACCCCTACCTGGGATAGACTTGTGTCTAAGGGAAGGTTGTTGTTGGTGGCGATCCTTCCATAGATATTCAAGAGTTAGAAGCCATTGGTGTTTGTCGCTCACCGGTCCTATTCTTCGAGGTGTGTCGATGTCACTAGCGATTTTCCGACATTCATTGGAGTCAAAATTCTTCGTCGTTCATTAGATAAATTCTAACTCTGATTCTCTGACCCATTATCTCATTAAAATATAAATTCATCACAATGTTTATGTTATGTTTCATCGCAGTGTTGTTACATTGTTTCATTAGTAAAACAGAGTATCTATTATGCTTCAATTAATGATTCATTACACTAAACATTAACGAGCCATTAAAGGGATTTATTTAATGTGACTCGTCATTGCCTTATCAATATATTCCAGGGAAGACGTTTCACATATCAATGGTGAAGAAAACAAAAAAAAACTTTTTATGTTATTTTTTTCTCCCTAAAAGTCTTAAAAATAACTTTTCCTGTTGAACCTCGCCAGTAAAAAATTTGTCCTTTATAGACATATCTTAACATTCTGAGTTCCACAGTGCCCTCATATTTTCAATCTAGGAACTCATTTATAAGTTACCAAAACCAAACACGTGTGCTATTTTAATTCACTTGAAAAAAGATCCAAAAACTATATTTCACCCTCAAACCACATTGGGCGAGGTTGAGTTTCACCTAAAGGAAACACGACCTCATGAGCTCAATGGTACTCTCATATTTCCAATACGAGTTACCATTTATGATTTATAAGGATTTGAAAATAAAATATTTGTTACTTAATTATTTTATTTAAGACCAAAAATTAACTTCCATAGTTGGATCACGCTGGCCAATGTTAGGCTCTACCTAAGAAAAGAATACCCTAACGAGCTCAACGGTGGTCTCAGATTTTCAAACTGAGTCACAGTTCATAAATTATAAGCATTTGAAAAATAAAATAATTTTACTTAATTATTTTATTTATGGTTATTCCATTTTAAGGTTTTCTCACTAGAGGAATGAACCGAATTAAAATATGTAATTCCTAGGGTAAAACCGCCATCCTAAATGAAACAATACCCTCATATTTTTGATCTGGGCACCTATTTAAGAGTTATTTTAATTTTTTATGAAATCTACTCATGTGAGCTATTTAAAAGTTAACATTTCTTATGGGTCATTCCAGGAACTCTAGGCCTCAAAATCGTATGCCATCTCATTTCTTGGTCTCAAAATTATTCCATATAATTAACAATATTTTACATAGAATTTCTGGGACATTACATGAGTAGTGAATGAAGGATCCATATCATAGACTATATTAGATAGAACTTTGTGAAAATGAATAATATCTTTCACATAGAGATTTTCCAACTCCTAAAATTGTATTGTATCATGGATGGGTATAAAGTTCAATGATTTGATCAGCCTATCGATCACAACCCAAATCACATTCTCCTTTTTATAGGTACATGGATACCCAACAGAAAATACCATAGAGATCTTATCCCACTTCCAATCCATCACTACTAGTGGATGAAGAAAACCTGAAGGTCCTTGGTGCTTATCCTTAAGCTATTTTCATGTATAAAAATGAGAGAAAAAATCAGTAATTCATTGTCTCATAATTTGCCACTAGAATCATTGATTCATGTCATATAACATCATTCTGGTTCCTGGGGTCACTGCCCATTGGGAGTTACGAAAATCCCCAATAACATCATTACTCATAAGAAAAGGTAAAACATACCAGTTTTGGAAGAATATAATTTCTTCCATGGATAAATAATATCCATCAATGATATACCCATAATAAAGAGATTCTCCAATGATATGGAACTCATCATCAAGCTAATATTCTTGTATAATCATCTTGAGAAGAATAGAGGTCAAATAAACACTATCCAAGGAATCCTTGACCATAGTTTCTATGAATCTGAAATAAAACTATGATAAAAGATCCATAATGTTCCACTCTTATGATAATTTATTCATTTCCTAGGTCATAAGATTATTGTTCAAATAATCCATGATGACACTCACTTTCCTCAGGGTATAGGTAATGTCAAAGTTGAAAGATTTAAGTATTCCACCCAATTACTCTAGTGAAGATTCCAATATTTTTGATAGATTATATAAATTAAGGTATTTTTTGTTATAATTTATAGTAAACCATACTTAGAATAGGTAATGAAACCAAATCTCAAGTGCGTGCATCAATAGTTTTGAGTTAAAGGTCATGGGTCATGTAATTTTTATCGCGTGGCCTAAAACTTTGAGATCCATAATCAATGAAATGATCACCCTGTATAAGAATACATCCCAAAACTAAACCAGATGCATCCCATAAGACCAAATACATAGGACCAAACTCTATAAGATTCAACATTGGCATAGTAGTCAAAATACATTTCAGCTCAAGAAAATAATTTTGAAATTTCTCATCCCAAAAAAGAATTACTCACTTTCAAGTAAAAGAATTCATCAGAGAATAAAAGTTTGAGAAGTCCTTTACAAACTAGCAGTAATATCCATCTAAACCCAAGAATCTCTTAATCTCAAAAACATTTCATGTTTTCCCCCATGCCATAACATCTTTCACCTTTTTCAGATCAAATGAAATACAATGTTCTGACACCAAGTGTCCCAACACTTCTATAATCCAAAAATCACATTTTGATAGCTTGGAATAAAGTTGGAGACATCTCAAAAATTCTATAACTACTCTTAGATGACACACATGATCCTCCTCATACATAGTGTAATCAAAGATTTCATATATAAAGATAACTATGAACATATCAAGATACTAATGGAAAATCATATTCATTAAATACATAAAGGATTCAAGAGAATTAGTTAGACCAAATGACATGAAAAGGTACTCAAAATATCCATACCCACTTCGAATGTTGGTTTTATTAATGTTAATTTCTTTTATTCTTAAATGATGGTAACTAGACTCAAGATAAATATTCAAGAACCATTTCACCTCTTTTAACCAGTCAAATAGATCATAAATCCATGTAAGCAAATACTTTTTCTTTACTGTGAGTCTATTGACTTTCTGGTAATCAACACAAAGGTGAATTGACCCATCTGTTTCGTCAGGAAATGGGGATAACCTTGTTTGTTTAAGGTTAAAACTTTCCAATCGGTTTCTAACGGGTTTATTCGTAGAACCGGAAATACCCAATGATTCTATATCCATTTGGACATACTTTCCAAAGGTGGGTGATCATTAGTTGTGAACCGAGGAAGCTTAAGAATATTCATTGGTTGAGAGGATAGAAGGTCAGGATCTTCACACCTTTTTGGGAGGAATTGTTGCCTACTTCGGGACTCTCTTATAGATTTAAGTTATGTTCATGAATCCTTATTAATTCATCAATCATGTAAATGAGTTTTATTTTAGATTTGGAAATCAATGAATGATATATAGGGGATTTAGAGAATCTTTTATATGTATTTTAGGTTCTTCATCAATAGAGAATCATCCGTATGTATCAGATATTCTTAGTCAATGGTATCCTTTAATATATTATATAGAAATCTCTTGGTCATTATGATGATCATACTAGTTTTAATGCCACTTAGTGGGTCACTTGAAGTTTATTGTCATTCAGAAAGATGAGGATTATTTTAGAGTTGATATCATACCCGCAGATGGGCTACCTACGTATCCTCATTAAAAAGGAATCAGAACCCACATAGTTCGATAAGAAGGATATATTTTAACGTCATATTTGATGGAAAATAATTAATGAATGATGGGATTGAACCTTATAAAGGCTTCCTACATACTCTACTTTTAAGGAATAGATCAAAGTCCATGTAATTCAGGTGCATAAAAATATGGGGGTTATGCATGGTTAATAGCCCAAAAAGAGATGTTGTGATTACTTTTACACTCTAAGATCACGTGAGTCATGCTCGGTGTGAGAAACAAGAGGTATCAGAAAACCTGACGATTGTTCCACGAAATATGCAGTCACAAGAAATGATGTGGGGCTTACGTATGTATGACTGCCCAGGTAGATAAAGACCATGACTTACTTTAGTAAAGAAGCCCAAGAGCAGGGTCCATAAAGGTATTTGTACTTTATAGAGATTTGGAGTTTTAACCCGGGGTTTACTCTTAAGGAGGATGCCCAAATTAATGGAGACTTATAACTTGGGGCTTATTCCTGAGAAGGAGGACCAAATCAAAAGGAAATTATGATAGGGGGTTACTTCTGAGAAGGAGGCCTAGGTTAAGGGGACTTTGGGGCTTACTCCTGAGAAGGAGGCCCAAATTAAAAGGGACTTATGATTGGGGCTTATTCCCGAGAAGGAGTCCCAAATCAAAAGGAAATTATGACTGGGGATTACTCCTGAGAAGGAGGCCCAAGTTAAGGGTACTTTGGGGCTTACTCTTGAGAAGGAGGCCCAAATTAAAAGGGACCTATGATTGGGGCTTATTCCTGAGAAGGAGGCCCAAATCAAAAGGAAATTATGACTGGGGATTACTCCTGATAAGGAGGCCCAGGTTAAGGGGAATTTGTGGCTTACTCCTGAGAAGGAGGACCAAATTAAAAGGGACTTATTATTGGGACTTATTTCTGAGAAGGAGGCCCAAATCAAAATGAAATTATGACTGCAGCTTACTACTGAGAAAGAGGCCCAAATTAAAGGATCTTCTCATCTTAAAGGACGAGTTTACATGGAGTAAGCCTCTAACTGTGGTGACATAAAGCTTGTAAGTCATGAGGTTTTGGGAGAGGTTCTCACATAATTCCTTATATATAAGGAAGCCAATAAAGAAACAATGCCATAAATGGCTTTGAAAATGGGTTCGAGGGCTAATATCTTGAAGAGGAGAGGTGAAAGAGAGAAAGGCACACAAATGAAGTTGGCGCGCATGTCTGGGCCACGTAAGTCATTTGGAACGCAAGTCTTGGATGTGCAAGTGTACTTGCGTGGCATGGGTTCACCTAGGAGATTAAGAATATGTAGGGTAATACTTGGGTGAGACATAACTCAAGCCTTTAGTATTATCCTAAGATGTTTCAAAAACGGTGGTTCACAAGTTTCATTTAAAGGGTAGTGCGACGCGTAGGTGTTTCCATTTTTAAGGAGGTCTGGACACTTAGGCACACATGTGTTGATTAATTCTAAACATTTAGGCCTTATCCTCCTCCTTAAAGTCTTACATTCTTGGTAAAAAGTTACCTTAGAGGCTTTCAGAAGAGTTTAGTTGAAGACTTGGGCGACCAGATCTTGAATTTGACTTCTGGAAAATCCGTCCTTCAAATGGGGGCCCACAGGGGCTATTTATAGTCCACCTTGAACCTTGGGTGAAAAAATTAGATAGGGTGCACAAGTGACTTGAACGACCCATACATGGCGTGCAAGTGACTTGCACGGCACACAAGTAACTTGCGCGCCTCACTCCAAATGGGATCCTAGTCCACGCCTTCATCAGTTTTTTGATGTTTTTAAAGGGTGACCCTCTTTGTTCTTAAGTTATTCCCATTTTCCATTATTTTTACTCTATGACATAAAAGAGCATTAACAATAGTCCCCCCTAAGAGTTGGATCCAAAAGGAAAAGAGGATCCGGCTCTGAGGTAAAGCCAGAGAAATCAAGGGTCTGTAGAGTACACTTTATAGGTTCCGAATTTAATGAGTACCATGTCTTTTTTTATTTTCATTTTAAATTCATAAATGCTGGAATATATAAAGGATAATATTTAAGGTATAATATATTTGACCAAATGTATGATATTGACTCAACTGTTGATAATTTGTTTGGAAACATATTACCATATTCAAGTATGGAGGGGGAAAATTGTAAACTGTGAATTGAGAAATTTTGAATCAAAGGAATGAAATGGGAAAAGAGCTAAAAGGAATTAGAGGAAGTCTTTTTTAAGAATGAAGTTACCACTACCTGAAAAACTCGTTATGGGGGCTAGATTATGTAGGTCCAACTGGGGCACAAACTGCATAGTCAAATAGTAGCATCTTTTGGCTGACATGTCCACTATATAGACAACTTATACAAGCCACCTAAGGAAACATGCTGCGTATTCAGGAAAAAGAACTCTCAAAAAGTTGACTTTCTATTTATAAAATCCATATAAATTTATATGGGGATTCAAATTTTCCAAAGCATAGAGTCTTTTTTATGGAGAAATATTGTAACCCCCTGACCCCGGTTACCCAGAGTCGGTGCATTATTTTAATACATTGGCATGATTACAAGGAATCAAGTCCTGAAGGACCAATCGGTTTAGTAGTCTTGGAAAATAGATTACATACACAAATGTTACATTACACTTTATAAAATACAAAACAACATAAATAATTCTTTATGAATGCCATTATTCCCTTAGCATAACCCTGCATATCAATCACAATACATTTCTCAGAATCCTAGGAAAAATAAATCATAGAAAGGGGTGAGCTCAAACGCTCAAAAAGAGTAAGAAATACAGTGAAAGATAACATAAATATTAATCATGGTGAATAATTGAAACCAAATTCCTTTACCTATAATAAACATGAATACTTTTATGGAAAGAATAAGATATGAGTAAATAATGCCATAATAAAACATAATCATGGGTATTCTAGTAGTCGAATGACCACATGAACCATCAATATTATTTTCATAATGAGGGAATGTGTAGTACCAAACATTAATTTTTGTGTCAAGGCCTCGTGCTAGGACCTAGGGGCTAACTGTAATTGGACCCCAACCCGGAGAGCCTCTGTAACCAGACTCCATCCCGAAGAGCCTCTGTTACCAGACTCCAACCCATAGAGCCTCTGTAACTAGACTCCAACCTGGAGAGCCCCTGTAACCGAACTCCAACCCGAAGGGTCTTCTGCAACCAGAACCCTATCCAGAGGGATTACTTTTACTGGTCGCCAACCCGAAACATACTAGTCCAATACATTCATTATAAGAAAAGGTTTAAATATAACATAAACATTCGTATTAAAACTAGCACACGAAATATCAATACTTTATATATAAACCACGAATGGTATAAAAATAACACATCCACAATAAAACATATCAAAAAACATTAAATACAATATGCAAGATTTTTATCATAATAAATCAACTTCAAAAAAGTTTAAAATCCATTAAAGGATGTTGACATGGATGAAGATGATCAATAAAATTCTTTGAGAAAAATACCCCTTTTGATTAAATAGTTTAAAAATTCTCACAATTTATAAAAGTAGTCATTTAAAAGGTATTTTTAAATCAAATTGTCCCATACAACTTTGAAACTTTTTAAAATAATTATCATTTGAAAACATTCATGTCCATATAAATATATCCTTAAAAACCATTTTGAAAACATGGACATTAAAAAGAATGATTTAGAAAAAAAATATTTAAACCATTTAAAATGATGATCTAGTTAAAGAGTCCCTTAATATATTACTTTTGAAAATATTTTTATGAAACAAGGATATGGATGATAAAGAGGTCCTAGTAGATACTCAGGTAAAAACAACGTTGGATAATGAAGAGATTGTAGAATTAACCCTTACCTCATTGTAATCAATCAAGTCGTATGAATGATAGTCAATAACATCCAAATGAATCACAGAATACCATGAATATAAAGAGAATAATGTTAATATACATCAAATGGCCATACAAAATACACCACATGCAATAAATAAGTGGTGAACAATGGAAATATCACTAAATTAGAAGTGAGATAAGAAACCCCTTACCTCATGTCCGACTTGACCCGTTCGTTCTTTAATATCCTGAATAATAAACTAAAGTTAATTTCTACTTTCTTAAGAACCTTTTTCAAGTTTATTATTCCTTTTATATCACTTATTACCATGTTATAAAAAATATGTAATCATTTAAGTTAATAATGTTCGTTTTGTTGATATTTGGCACTTGAGTCAAAATTGAACACCTTATAGTTACAAGTTGTTCACATGGTCAAAATTTCATTATATTCAGATTGATATTCATGATTCAGATATCATATATATCATATATATCCAGTATATTCATGTATTTATAATAGTACATATCATTTTGGGGTAAGAAATGAAATTCACTGTTCATGGAGACGGTAAGCCTTACGTACGCATGAACACTACTTTCATTTCCATTTATTATTTTAATGGAATTGAAACATAATGATAAATAGGTATATTATAATTCCAGTATAATATCATATATAATATCATTAACTCCATCCTTTATATTTCTCACATATGGTATTAACGAGTCTTATCTCTTTGAGGGGGCAGTTGTCCGCACTTACTCAAATGAAATTACCGCGTTTACCCATAATAGAAACCATTAAGGTATTCTATAAAAGAAAATAAAGAAGAATGAAGAAAACATAAAAATAATATATATCATATATAAACATATTTCCAACATAATTGCCGCCATGAGAGGCGGTAGGAGGTAATTGAACAATCATCATTTCGTGAGGCGTTAGTTTTCCATCCACAGAAATATTATGTTCTTTAACCATTAGATGTAGGTGTGTGTAAGTGTAGTTCAAATCCTGCTTATAAAAACATGATAGTATATTGAGGATACTATTTTTGTTATAAAATAATGTAATAAAATGATTTTAGGGGTTGGAGAAGTAAAATAAAAGAAAATAAGTTAAGAGAAATGTTTACCTTTAATTTGGGTAACATCTTTTGGATTGAAACAAACAAAATTCTTGAAGTACCTTCTTCCTAAGGTAAGGATTCTAGGAGGAGGAGAGGTATGTATGGAGCTTAATTTGGTAGATTTTGGATGAGACTAATGGCTTGAGAGGTGTAAGGAATTGGTTATAAGTGGTATCCTTTTATAAGTGGGAGGAGGGGATCTTTAGGAAAGTGTGAAAGTATTATTTTATTATATAATGATATTCTGTTTCTAAAGGTACAAAAATCATTAGGGTCAAAGATAAAATGACTCATGGTCGAAATAAAATCATCCAATAAGAATTGGACATGTTTTGGATATTATTTTAATATTTATAATCTAATTTATTTAAATCATTTATTAATGAGGTAAATACCGCATCATTATTGTGTCATAAATAATTTAATTTATTAGATGTGTAAAAATTATTAAAAAAATACCATGATGTAGGAAATATTTTTATATTTCCAATGAATATTTATAGTAAAAAATATTACTTATATAACACCATATAAAAATTAATTACTAAAAGATTTTTGTTTATGTCAATTTTGCCATTACATTAAATCAATTAATCTAAAGTTCCATTATCATTCATAAGTGGACCCATGGGGTCCCAAAATAGACCCGAGGTTGACCATGGTTATCAATTACTCATCAAATAAGGTTAGAACATGTGTTAAGGTAATTTTAAATTATTACAATATTCTTTTTACCTTGAATTAGCCTATTTACCTTTAACCATGGTAAATAAAAGTCAAAAGTTACTATTCACCAAAAATTATTTTAATCTTATTGAACTAAATTTTACTTATTTAGGTTAACCTTGTCTCCAAAAATTTTTAAATTCAACTAACAGAAACGGTAAAATTATGTTTTATGCAAATTTGCAAATACTCATAGGAGGTGGGTAAAAGACGACAAAAAGTTCAATAAAATTTTTATATATCTAAACTTATTATAAAATGACTCCAATGAATTATTTTGAGCATATATTGGTATTATGTATATATTTTGAAATAAAATTAATTTAAATAATATAAAAAATTATTTAAATAAAAAGTTGGTTTTAACCAATAACTCAGTGTTTTCCACTATTCAACAAAAATTGATGTTTTTCAAAAAAATACCAAAAATTCAGCCTAATATATATTTGATATTCAGAATTCAAAAATAAAGTCTATTTTACCAAATTCAAAACATATAAGTTGCATTAATTAATTTAAAATTAATTCATGTTGTCAAAACAAATAGCGTGTTTTTAAGTAACAATATCTATCAAAATATTGAGACTTGTTTATGTCCAATTTCAAAGTGAAATTAATTATAATGACATAAATTGTATTAAACAATAAAAATATAATCTAATTATTATTCAAAACCTATCAAATTAGTAATTTGAAACTATATATTATTTTGATTAAAAAATTTGTTTTTAATTAAAATTTAGTATTTTTCACTATTCATAAAAATATGAAAGTTATCAAAAACAAATTATCAAAAATAAATTCTTATATACCGATTATAAATAAAAAGTTTATTTTATCAAACTGAATAAATAAAAGTGTCAAATATTGGATTTAAAAAGGGTTCACCCTCAAAAGGTGGTAAAATTGCATTTTCTAAAAAATACTTCCTTTATCAAAAAAATTGAATTTGTTCTTATATTATGTCTAGGAAACACATAATATGGATGTTAAAATTATATGGAGTATATATAAATCAAAATTAAGTTAATACTATTCATAACCACTTTTGAACGGCTTGATTAGTAAGTCATGGTGTGCTTGAACTCGGTGTTACATGTAGTGCAAGTTATTGAATCACTTTGAAGAAATAACGTACTATGAAATCTTGGGGTGTTACATTTTTACTACTTCAATAAATTACATCCTCGCAATTTAAAATTGTTCTTTGAAAATAAAAGGTTGAAAATATAATATACCTTTGTGGGAAAACCCACATCAGAAATTGGGTTAATAAATTTTAGTCTTAATAAGAGGAAAAAGGGAATGAAAAAGTCACCACCAATTTACGATCTAGATTAGGAGAACATTGGTGGAAATTAGAGACACATAATTGGAGGAAAAATGTAAATATTTATAGGGAGTGATTAAGGTCATCAGTCACAAATAATTGTAGAATTGAGGGTCTCAAAGCCATCAATCTATGATGATTTAAAATATAATCAGTTCAACAAAACATAAGGTATTATGATAACACATTTTTAGTTTTAAGATCCCTTACCTAAAGTTTAAGAATTAATTTCTTCATAGAATAAAGGAAGATAAAAATATATATACTTGACAAGTATATTTCCATCCTTTAACTAATTTGTACCACAAACTCATCTTTCACTCTAAAAGATAATAGAACTTAAAAAAATATTCTATTTGTCCTATTCATATAGAGTTCCAAAAAAAATGAATTTATAATTCACTTATCCGAGCCAATAAAAAAAATAAACTACATTACACAATCCAGGGACTTCACATAGTCCAGTGGTAGGTGATAAATCCCAGTCACACTATGGTTGTGGGTTCGATTCCCACAACTTTGTCTGACGCGATGGGTTGTCACATGGTCTGCATGTTGTCCTTTTTATAAAAATATTAAAATCACCTTAACAATAGTATCCAATTTCAAACTTAATCCATTCCAACCTTTAGAATTATCCAAAATACTTCGATCCAAACTCACAATCCAAAATTTATAAGGAAGTTAAACACAATGGAGATCCTTTTTCCCATGTTAAACATGTGAACACCTTCATCATGTATTATTTTAAAACATGGTAACATCTTGAATTACCATAAAACCTTATTTATTACATTTATGCTCCCTTATCCTTTATATAATACTGGATATATTCCTTATATCCAAAAATATTGAATATTCCAATAATGATGAAATAAAAAAAACTATTAATCAGTTTCAAGGAAGTCAAGAATATCCAATATAATTTATCCAAACCAACCATCTCTTATTAAAAAATTACTACCTTGGTATCAGAACCATATTATGGTTTATCTTTCTCTCAACCATATATTTTCCAAAAATTTAACCTATAATTGAGTCACTTTTCTTAGTTCCACAAAATCTCAAGTCCTTAATGAAATAGTATTGTAGTGCAATCCTTATATAATATATAATTCTTATAACATGTACATCATTAATAAAATACTCAAATGATATAATACTTTAGAAAAATGTAAGAAATATAATCATTCCTCTTCATCTTCGGTAGTATAATAACTCTGTTATTATCCAATATCCTCATTTGGGGTATACTATGATGATTTGGACATTGATTCACGTAGTGTCCCAACTCCTTGCAGATGAAGCATTGTACATTGGAAACTTTTTTCTTACCCTTGAAATCACATACTTTGTGTCTATTTTCCCCACACTTATAATAAAATCCCATTCCTTTCAATAATTTACCAAGGTGATTCTTTCCACAGTTATCACATGTGAAAAATATTCTTCTTTTCCCTCTTCCCTTTATCCATCTTTCTCTATTCCATCTTTTCTTCTCTTGCTTCCCTTCAAAGACATAGGACTGAGAGAATTATTTACTTATCTTATTAACACATGATACTATTTCTTCATATGTTGAGAATACATGGGAGACTATTTCCCTTCTAAATGTTGGCTTAATACCATGACAGATATGATCCTTCTTACTATTTGGATCATACGTATTGTTGGAGTTCACATTCCATCTACTGGGCGCCATTTCTATTCAATGGTTTCAACTATATTAGTTTATGAATCGAAATACATAATTCCAAACTTGTAAAACACTTAACATAAATTTAATAGTTTATGGATATAATCCATAATCATAAAAATGTTTTATTTTAGGAAGTATATACTCATAAACCCTTCATAATAATTTCTAATGAAAATGAGAATGATCCTAAGAATATCCCCTAGGGGTTTCGTAACCAAGATTGAAGCAAGGCCCATTGTCATGCACTAGTTCCCGTTCAAGTATAGATTAAAGAGGTTTGTTTGGGTTTTACCCCTAGGTACATCTGTGCCAGATCCTCCTCTACCTGCTCGTATCCAGAAAAGGATGTATTTTCTTGGAAAACTCACAAAATATCTACATTACCAAAATTCTAGGAAGTTATTATATACTAATCCTCAAATTCTATCTTAGGGTAATTTTCTCTAATCAGAGTTTATCTAAATCTAGTTTCCAAGATTCTTTCTAAACTTCCTCTGATACAAACTGTAACACCGTGACCCCAGTTACCTAGAGTCGGTGCATTATTTTAATACATTGGCATGATTATAAGGAATCAAGTACTGAAGGACTGATCGGTTTAGCAGTCTTGTAAAATAGATTATATACATGAATGTTACATTACAATTTATAACATACAACATGACATAAATAATCCTTTATGAATGCCATTATTCCCTTAGCATAACCCTTCATATCAATCACAATACACTTCTTGGAATCCTGGGAAAAATAAAACATAGAAAGGGGTGAGAAAAAACACTATGTAAGGGTAAGCAATATAGCGGAAGATAACATGAATATTAATCATGGTGAATAATTAAAACCACATGCCTTTACCAATAATAAACAAGAAAATTTTTATTGCAGGAATATGAGCTAAGTAAATAATTCCATAATAAAACATAATCATGGGTATTCTACTCGTCAAATTACCACATGAAAAATCAATATTATTTTCATAATGAGGGAATGTATAGTACCAGACTTTAATTTCTATTTCAAGGCCTCGTGCTAAGACCTAGGGGATAACTGTAACCGGACCCCAACCTGTAGATCCTCTGTAACTGGACTCCATCCCAGAGAGCCTCTGTAACCGGACTCCAACTCAGAGAGCCTCTGTAACCAGACTCCAACCCAGAGAGCCTCTGTAACCAGACTCCAACCCGGAGGGTCTGCTATAACCGGACTCCAACCCGGAGAGCCTCTGTAACCGGACTCCAACCCGGAGGGTCTGCTGTAACTAGACCCCTACCCAGAGGGCTTACTTTTACTAGTCCCCAACTCAGAACATACTAGTCTAATACATTCATCATAAGAAAAGGTTGAAATATAACATAAACATTCGTATTAAAACTAGCATATGAAATGTCAATACTTTATGTATAAACCATGAATGGTATAAAAATAAAACATCCACAGTCAAACATATCACAAAACGTTCAATACAATATAGAAGATTTGTATCATAATAAATCAACTTCAAACAAGTTCAAAATCCATTAAAAGATGTTGACATAGATGAGGATGATCAGTAAAATGCTTTGAGAGAAATAACCTTTTTTCATGAAATCGTTTAAAAATTATCACAATTTATAAAGGTATTCATTTAAAAGGAGTTTTTGAATAAAAGTGTCCCATACCGCTTTGAAACTTTTTAAAATAATTATCATTTCAAAACATTCATATCCATATAAATAAATCCTTAAAAATCATTTTGAAAACATGGACATCAATAAGATTGATCTAGAAAAAAAATATTTAAACCATTTAAAATGATGATCTAGTTAAAGAGTCCCTTAAAATATTCCTTTTGAAAATATTTTTAGGAAACATGGATGTGGATGATAAAGAGGTCCCAGTATATACTCACGTAAAAACAACCTCGGATAATGAAGAGATTGTAGAATTAACCCTTACCTCGTTGTAATCAATTGAGTCGTATGAAAAATAGTCAATAACAACCAAATGAATCACAGAATATCATGAATATAAAGAGAATCATGATAATATACATCAAATTTCAGTACACAATACACCACATTTTATAAATAAGTGGTGAACAATGGAAATCTCAAGGAATTAAAAGTGAGATAAGAAACCCCTTACCTTGTGTCCGACTTGACCCGTTCGTTCTTTAATATCCTCAATAATAAACTAAAGATAATTTATACTTTCTTAAGAAACTTTTTCAAGTTTACTATTCGTTTTATATCACTTATTACCATGTTATAAAAATTTTATAATCATTTAAGCTAATAACGTTCCTTTTGTTGATATTTGGAACTTGAGTCAAAAATGAACAACTTACAGTTACAAGTTGTTCACATGGTCAAAATTTCATTATATCCAAAATGATATTCATGATTTAGATATCATATATGTCATATATATCCATTATATGCATGTATTTATAACAGCACATAACATTTTGGGGTAAGAAATGAAATGCATCGTTCATGGAGACGGTAAGTCGTACATACGCATGAACGCTACTTTCATTTCTATTTATTATTTTAATGGAATTAAAACATAATGATACATAGGTATATTATAATTTCAGTATAATATCATATATAATATAACTAACTCCATCCTTTATACATCCCACATATGGTATTAACGATTCATATCACTTTGAGGGGGCGGTAGTCCGCACTTCCTCAAATGAAATCATCGCGTTTACCCATAATGGAAATGATTAAAGTATGCTATAAAAGAAAAATACAGAAGCATTAAGAAAACATAAACATAATATATATCATATATAAATACATTTCCATCATAATTTCCACCATGATAGGCGGTAGGAGGTAATTGAACAATCATCATTTCGTGAGGTGTTAGTTTTCCATCCACAGAAATATTATGTTCTTCACCCCTTAGATGGACGTGTGTATAAGTGTAGTTAAAATACTTCTTATAAAAACATCCTAGTATATTTAGGATACTATTTTTGTTATAAAAGAAAGTAATAAAAAGATTTTAGGCATCGGAGAAGTAAAATAAAAGAAAAGAAGTTAAGAGAAACTGTTATCATTAATTTGGGTAATGTCCTTTGGATTGAACCAAAAGGACTTCTTGAAGTGCCTTATGCCTAAGGTAAGGATTCTAAGAAATCTATAGGGATGCATGGAGTTTAATTTATCAGTGTTTAGACGATCCTGATGTTTTGATAGGTGTGAGGAATTGGTCATAAGTGGACTCCTTTTATAAGGGAGAGGTTGAGCTCTTTAGGAAAGTGTGAAAATATTATTTTATTATACAATGATATTCGGTTTCTGAAGGTCCAAAAATTATTAGGGTCAAAGATAATATGACTCATGGTCTAAATAAAATTATCAAATAATAATTGGAAATGTTTTGGATATTATTTTAATATTTATAATCTAATTTATTTAAATCATTTATTAATGATGTAAATACTGCATCATTATTATGTCATAAATAATTTAATTTATTCGATCTTTAAAAATTATAAAAAAGATACCATTATGTAGGAAATATTTTTAGCTTTCTAATTAATATTTATATTCAAAAATATTACTTATATTACACCATATATAAAGTAATTACTAAAAGTTTTTTAAATGTCAATTTTGCCTTTACATTAAATTAATTAATCTAAAGAGTCATTATCATAAATAAGTGGCTCTATGGGGCCCCAAAATCTGACCAAGGATGACCATGGTCGGCCAGTACTCATAAAATAAGGTTAGGATATGTGTTAAGATAATTTTTAAGTATTAAAATATTCTTTTTACGTTGAATTACCCTATTTACCTTTAACCGCGGTAAATAAAAGTCAAAAGTTACTATTCACCAAAAATTATTTGAATCTTATTGAACCACATTTTACATACTGAGGTTAACCCTGTCTCTCAGATTTTTTAAATTCAACTCAGAGAAGCGGTAAAATTATGTTTTATGTATATTTGCAAATACTCCATGGAGGTGGGTAAAAGACAGTAAAAAGATCAATAAAATTTTTATATATCTAAACTTATTATAAAATGGATCCGATGAATTATTTTTAACATATATAGGTATTATGTATCTATTTTTACCTAAAATTAATTTAAATAAAATAAATAATTATTTAAATAAAAAGTCAGTTTTAACCAATAAATCAGTGTTTTTCACTATTCATCAAAAATTGATGTTTTCAGAAAAATACCAAAAAATAAGCCTAAGCTATATATGATATTCTAAATTCAAAAATGATTTCTATTTTACCAAATTAAAAACATATAAGTTGCATTAATTAATTTAAAATCAATTCCCCTTTTCAAAACAAATAGGGTGTTTTTAAGTAACAATATCCATCAAAAGATTGACACTTGTTTATGTCCAATTTCAAAGTGAAATTAATTATAATGACCTAAATTATATTAAATGATAATAATATAATCTAATTATACTTCAAAACCAATCAAATTCATAATTTACCACTATAAATTATTTTGATTAAAAAAGTTGTTTTTAATTAAAATTTAGTATTTTTCACTATTCACCAAAATATGAAAGTTATAATAAAAATACCAAAAATTTATCAAAATTAAATTTTTATCTCCTGATTTTGAATAAAAAGTTTATTTTTTCAAATTGAATATAAAAAAGTTTCAAATATTGGAATTAAAAAGGGTTCTCCCTCAAAAGGTGGTAAAATTTCATTTTTTGAAAAATACTTCCTTTATCTAAAAAATTGAATTTGTTCTTATATTATGTCTAAGAAACACATAATATGGATGTTAAAATTATATGAAGTATATAAAATTCCAAATGTAGTTAATAATATTCATAACCTCTTTTGAAAGGCTAGATTGGTAAGTCGTGGTGCGCTTAAACTCGGTGTTGCATGTAGTGAAATTTATTGAATTACTTTGATGAAATAACGTACTATGTAATATTGGGGTGTTACAAAGGTACTAGAATATGGAGATGATATTTTCCATCATAATTGTCAAAGAATTGGAGGAATTTGACTTCTACGAAGGTTTGACCCAAACGTAGTAAAAAAAAGGTATCTGTGGTTTTAAATCATATGACTAAAACCGGAGATATAAATATTATACGACATAATACTTTCAAATCATGAAAAAGAGTTTGGAACAAATATGTTAAGGATGAATGTTTTTTTAGATCCCTACATATCGCTGTTAAGACCAATAGGGACAAAAGAGGCTTCTCCTAAGAATGAAGTTACCACCACTTGACAAACTCGTTATGAAGGTTGAATTATGCAGGGCGAACTGCGGCATAAGATCCATAATCAAATAGTATCATCTTTTTTTCTGATAGGTTCGTTATGTAGATAAATTATTCAAGGCCACCTAAGTGAACATGATGTATAGTAAGGCAAAATAACTCTCAGGTATCAGACATTTTGCGACCATAAGTCAAGAAAAGGGTTACAGAGATCATGAATATTATTTGTATAATGTTGCGGCTGGGTCTTGAATTGATATTCTAGATATCACTACGTATATCATTAGGATGAGAATAAAGCCACACGTATTCTTGAAATACACTTTAACTTCATGTAGGATGAAATCATGGAAGATCTTAGTTTAGGGTCGTAGAACTCAGAACATGGTGATAGAGACACATTGTGCATTTGTTATAAATATGATGTGAATACAGACCAGGGTGTTCCATATCACACCATGTGATCCTAAGGGGACTTTTCAGCCAAGAGATCGAAAGTAGTGTTTGGGGATAGGCCCAAAGGATCGGAGCTGGACTCGAGGAATTCTCGGGCTTTCCTACGTATCCCAGGAGGATGGGAATCAATCCACATGTAGTTCTTGAAATACCCTTTGTAAAGATTTGGTTCGTATATATGAGGGGTAAATAGGACTTTATTGCAGTTATGGCTGGACCCAAGATTAAAGACTTGGGTGTCACTACATATCTCATAAAGATGATAATCAAGGCATACATAGTTCTTAAAATATGACAAGGTTGGAGACCATGTCGATGATGATTCCTCTCGAGTGAGGGTATCGGGGATTTTTGTAGTTTATTGTCATACATGACAAAAGTAAAAATATTTTAAGGTCATATGCATGAACCAGTGCTATGCAGTTTAATGTATTGCAGCAATGACAATGGGGAAATGTATAGTTTAATGTCATATAGTTAGGAAGATGGGACATACACAGTTTAATATCATGTAGTACGAAAGTGAACCGATATGAATAAGACGGATGATGGGGGATTCATAGATCAACATCATATGGGTTGAAAGTGAATTTATGTGAAGAAAGTGGTTTTAGGATTGAACCTCAAGAGGTTGCCTACATACCTGGCCTAGGAGGCAAAGACCAAAGTCCGCGTAGTTCAATTGAGAATGATTTGGTGATCGGGATGTATTTGAGGACAATGACTCAAAGATGATGTTGGGACTTAAGCATGGTTAGAGGCCCAGAGAAGATGTCATGGTCTAAGCTTAGTCTAAGCTCATGTGAGTCATGCTCATTGTGAGAAACAAGAAGCAGCAACATGCCTGATGATTGTGTCATAAAATATGTGACCATAAAGGATGGTGTGGGGATTACGCATGATTAAATGCCTGGGGCACGCATGTCAATAGAGTTTAAATGATAATTGTGCATGCATTGAACACGATTTAATGTCATGTGTCACAAACTTGGGGTGCTTGGTAGTTTAACATCCTGCAGCTCGGACAATGCATAGTTTAACGTCATGTTGGATGAAAGGGGGAAATAGTTTAATGTCATGTTGGAAGATAGAGAGGGCTATGCAGTTTAATGTAATGTACCAAAGACAAGGGGTGTATTTGTGTTACAAAAAATACTTCTTCAAAAATCTTTCATTGGTTGGAGTTGTAATGAGTTCTCTATCAATTGAGATTAAGGAATAATCTCCATTGTAGTAGAACTTATGTATTGAATAAGATACTTACCACTTTCGATCAAGCTTTGGAGGCTTCTTTCCCGATATCATTGGGGTTCAGAGGACCAATAACAATTCTCCTTGAATGAATGAACGAAGACAAATTTTTTTACTGAAAGCTTGTGTTATTCGATTCTGATAGACTTCTAAATGGTGCAGTGTGCACAATATTTTTTCATCTAATCATTCCAATTCATCCAAACACTTTTTATATTGTTCATCTGTAGATAACTGATCACAAATGGCGACTCTAAGCGAATATAATTGGACTTAAATAGGCAAGACTGCTTTTGTTCCATATACCAATGAATATGGAGTTGATCATGTAGCAGTGCAGGTGGTAGTCCGATAAGCCCATAGATCATGAAAAAGTTTATCAGGCTATGACTTTTATCTTTATCCACCATCTTTTGAAGTATTTTTGAAAGAGTCTTATTGAAATCCTCTACTTGACCATTGTCCGCTGCATGATACTGAGATGAATGGTTGGATCTGATATTGTATTCTTGATACAATTTTCTTACCTCGTACGAACAAAATATGGTTCCATTAATCGTCATTATGGTATAAGGAACACCAAATATGGTAATGATATTGGACTTGACAAAGCTAAAAATGCTTTTAGAACCAACTTCTTTGAGAGGTATTGCCACTACCCATTTGGAAAAGAACTCAGTAGCAGTAAGAATATACTTAAACTACTTAGCTGTAGCCAGAGGATAGGGTCCTACTACATCCATTCCCCATGTAAAAAATGGAAAAGAGTATTTAGTTGTATGAAAAAACCTTGGGGGTTGATGAATGAAGTTGACACATACTTGGAAAGAATGACACTTCTTAGGGAAATCAACATAATATTGCATCATTGAAGGACAGAAGTATCCAAGCCTTCGAATTTGACTAGACAGTCTATGTCCAGACTGATGGGCACTACAAACTCTTGCATGTAATTCATTCATGACATCCATTGTATCTTCACCATCAATACATATGATGATAATTCCATCAAAACATCACTTGTAGAGAATTTTTTGGTGATCTGGGCTATCATAAAGAGTAAAATTGACCACACGTCGCCAGCCTTGTTCTTTCCTGGCTCTATCAGTTGGGATTGTTCCATTTTGAAGGTATTCTATGATAGGTGTCATTCATCCTGTAGTATGACCATATGATTCAGAAATGGGACTGATTTCATTGATTCCCTCTATTTTTATTTTAACATAAGGTGAAACTATAATACGGTGGGCAATACTGATGATTGTTTCATCCCGATTTGGATCTGCCAGGGCTATGGCCACATTATCCAGTGCATCATCTTAGGAATTTTGTGATCTCAGGACATAGGAAAATTTCGATTCCGAGGGAAATTCTGCCATTAACTCTCTAACATAATCACACAAAGGGATTAACTCTTCCTTTCTGATGGCATAATCCCCATTGGTTTGTTTGATTAACAAATCTGAATCACCTTTTACCTTCAAGTGATTCACATATGCCTGAAGCACCGATTCCAAACCTACGATGATAGATTGATATTCTGATTCATTGTTTGTACCGCCTTCCAACAATAATAAAAAAAGGGTAGCACTGCCTTTTATGGGGAAATAACCACGATTCCTAACCCAACATTTTTGAATTTAGGATCTTCCATTTTCTTCCCTGTTGGACTTCGAGAGGCACTATCAAAGTACATTTCCCATGTTTGAGGATTATCTTAAATAGAGAAGACTTACTCATTAGGAATTTCAATATTTAAATATGTATCCTCTACATATGGGTGTTCATCAAGGACATTTTTCAGATCTTGGACCTTTATTGCCTTTTGAGACACATACTAGATATCAAACTGCTGCAAAATAACAGCCCACCTTGCCAGACGTCCTGTTAGCATTGGATGAATAAGGAAAAATTTGATTTAGTTATTGTGAGATATCACTTGGACCTAATGAAGTTTTATGTAGTGTCTCAATTTTTGATCTGCAAAAATTAAATCTAGGCAGCACTTTTCAATACTATAATATCAAGTTTTTGCCTCAAGCATAGTCTGACTGAGATAGTAAAGGCTGTTTTCATTCCTAGCATCATTCTTTTGGGCAAGGAAGGCACAAAATGATTGCTCTAAAGTTGTCACATATAGAATAAGTGGTATTCCTTCAACAGGTGGCATCAATACTGGTGGACTCAAGAGATATTTCTTGAGGATATTGAATGATTCTTGACATTATTCAGTCCACTAGTAGGTGACTCCTTTCATCATTAATCTGGTGAAGGGAAAACACTTGTCTACCAAATTGGCAATGAAACACTGAATATAGGCCAAGATTCTTTGAAGTCTTCTTAATTCCTTCAAATTTCTAGGAGGTTACATGTCAAGGATTGATTTTTTCTTCTCAGGATCAACTTCGATACCACGATGGCATATAATAATGCTGAGAAATTTTTCAGAGGTTACCCCAAAAGCACATTTCAAGGGGTTCATCTTCAAATTATGTTATCGAGTTTTTTGAATATGATTTTTAGATCGACCAAGTGATCAAAATGTATTCTGGATTTAACCACCAAATCATCCACATAACATTCAGAAAATTTCCCTAAAAAGGGTTTGAAGATATGGTGCATGGAACGTTGATACATTGCACCTGCATTCTTCTGGCCAAAGGGCATTACCCGATAGAAAAAAACACCCTGAGGAGCTCTGAAGGCTATGGAATCCTCATATTCTGGGGCCATTCATATTTGACTGTACCCAGAGTAACCATCCATGAAGGAAAGAGCTTCGTATCCAGCTATTTCATCAATTAAGAGTTCTGTGATCGGAACTCGAAAATCATCCTTGGGACAATGCCGATTAATATCTCTAAAGTCAATGAAAACTCTAATTTGTGCATTTTTATTTTTCACAAGGGAAAATATTAGTTATTCATTTGAGGTATTGAACTTCTATGAAAAAGTTATCCTCTGTATGCTTATCAACTTTAGCATCAATTTTGGAGGCATTAGTTGGGTGAGTCCTTCTTGCGGCTTGATTGAATCCTCAATGTTCTTCTGGAAAAACCAAATGATGAGTGGAAAAATAGGGATCATGACCTGGAATTTATATATAATTCCAAGAAAATACATCTCGATTTTGCTTTAGAAATAAATTATACATTTATTTCTCTTCAAGAGTCATGGATGCACTAATTAATGTGGGGAACAGATCTTCTTTTGTACCTAGATTTATTTCTCTGAGTTCATCCACAGTGGAAGAGATACCCTCTTCAAATGATGGAGGAGCATCCCTGAGATATTCCTCCTCTTCTTCAGTATGTGTTAATTATTCTGTTTCTACTTGCATAGTAGACAACGAAGCAGAATTTCCATGGTCAGGAGAGAAGTTAAAATTTGAACATCTTGAAGAAGAGGCTTCCATTTCTGACTCTATTGATGATAAAGGGTCTTACTGAGGTGATTGAGAGGAGATGATGGATTGAGAATCAACATCATTGTTTTCCTCTAGTATTGCTATAACTTCTTCTGGTCTGGTTGATGAATTATAGAATTGATGTATTTCAGTGGATGAAATGAAGACATCTCTATTTAAGCTTTCATCACTACATGGAAAATTAATTTATCCCATGATGTTTGGCTTGGTTACTGTAATTGAAATTATGGAAGTTTCTTTAAGAGTGTTTGGATTTAGGTCTATCCTATCAATTTAACTGATAGGAAACACATAATCTATACTCACATGTATGAATGAGTTTTCTGGAATCTTTTCCAAACCATTTGGATCATTAGTTTTGGTGACCTTATTTGCTGTGGATTTTTTCTTTCCCTCCATGTGATAAAATCCCGCCCCAATGTATTGATATTAACACGCTTTTAATGGGGCCTTGTCACCATAAAATGTCCCAATTTGACCATTGAAACAATATTTGAGACATTGATGGTATGATGAAGGTACATCCACATGTTGACATAGCCAAGGTATTCCAAGAAAAATGTTGAAGGCAGTGTTCTGATGAACAACCATGATATCTGAATTAGACATAGGGTCTCCAAACTGAATTCTAAGTGTATTCTTGCCCAAAGGTTCTGGTTCAATCTTATCATATCCTTGCAACATCAAAGTAGAAGGAGATAAATCAGATTCGATGAGGGCCAATTAATGATGTGTACGAATAATAATGAGGTTGACTCCTGAGCCATTATCAATAAAAGCTCATCAGATGTCTATGTAATTGAATTTTCAAGATAGATACAAAGGTATGATATATCAATGTACCACATCATCTTCATCTTCATCTGTAAAAGATATCATTGCATGACATTCTGTAGGATCATTCTCTATATGGTAGACCTCATCCGCAACAATTTCAGTTTCAAATTCTTGAGGACTTGACAAAGCCTCAATAAGCGCCTCCTGAAGATTTTTTGATAGATTAAATGCATCCAGAATTGATAACTCGGATGGTACTTGGGCCAAATGTTTCAATACATCATAATTTTGGTCAAAAGGTCTGCGTTTTCCATCATAAAAATGTGGCTTTGCAGGTTCTGTGGAAGTTGATTCTTTGGTAGTAGATGCATCCCATATCGGGGTAGGAATTGGAAACACTCCTAGCTTTAGTAGACTAGACCCATTAGGTATATCTATTTGCTAAAAGTAATAAGGTGTAACCTCTAACTGGCCCTACAAAATAACTTTTTCAGGACCGAATTTACCATGTTTGGAAGAACTTTCTTATTCCTGTTGAGCCTAATGAAGGTATTTTCCACGAGTTTCTACCGCATATATAGTTCTAGCAGGGGTAGGATTAAAATAGTGTCTTCTAGAATATCCATGTCTTCCCCTATATCCTATACCTATGTCTTATCCTCTAATTCCTCTGTTATATGCAGGGAACTTAGGATCATCATGATCAAAACTGTCATTAGCATAGGGATCTATTAAATGAATCATTTTAACAGAACCGAAGATCAATTCTTCCTCTGATGAAGATTCTGCTTGATGAACCAGTTCATGCTATGTCGTTTGGTGGGATGGTGCCCGTGATTTTGAAGCAGATGGCATAAAATCTACCAGAGTCAAAGACAACATTGGCTTTGACATGAGATCATCTGTTTCTGACTAATCTTATTTCTTCCAATTACACTGCTTCTTTAATGATTTTCCTTCTGATGAAGGGGTTTTTTCTATGGAAGAAATAACAGAAGACAAAGTAGGTTGATTCAATTGTGTTCGTAAAATAGCATGAGTTTGGTTGATTGTTTTCCTGACCATCCAATCATCATATTTCTGTGCATTTTTACTTTTGACTTCGTGCCAATCGCCCTCTTCCTCTGGATCAGTAGCAGTAACACATGCTACCTGGGCTGAAGAACCTTTCAGTTTTAATTGTCCAGAGTCCACCATCTTTTTCAAGATGTATTTTAAGGCAAAACACTTTTGATTGGGATATCCCAACATCTGATGAAACGAGAAATAGTTGGGAAGGGCTTTATCTCCTTCCTTGTTCGGCCTTTTAGGCCTCTACAACTGAACCGAATTGTTTTCCAGAGCCGAGATGAAGTAACCAGGAACTTTTTTATTTGGGAAAGAACAAACTTTGTTCTTTAAATCTTAAAATCGTTTCCACCTTTGATATTTTTGATCATCTTGATGAGGTGACCATTGTTTTTGATGCTCAGGAGGTGGAGCCCTTCGATATGATGAAGGTTTTGAAGTAGAAATACGTACATGTTCTTGTTTAAGTGTAACTGTAATAGCTTCTACCTTTCCTATTCTCTTTCCTAGAACTGATGGAATTACACTAGTTTTAACCTTAGTCTTTATATGAGAGTCTTCTATCTACTGAGAGATTGAAGTAAGGTCTCAAAACCCTCCTATGTATTTCACAGGGATCAACGGTGTGTGTAATTCATTACACATATTTTCCACACAGATTGGAAGCAACTCTTTTTTATGGAGTTCTAAACTTAAAGAATATGTGAATTCCTTCTAGCGAGCAAAGAAATCCGAAAATCTTTCATTCACCCTTTTTTTTACAATTGGTAAGATAAAAAAGTGTCGTCTTTGGTAATGTTGAGCTAAATTGAAGAATGAACCTTTGACGGATATCTTCCCACCCAGTAATTGACTAAGATTGAAAATTTGTATACAAGACAAAAGAAGGTCCTTTAAATTACTGCAAAAAACACCTAAGCTTAACTGTTTCTTTTTGTTGAGGAGTTCCCATCATAGGATCGCAACAAGAAAAAAAATGTGTTAAGTGTTGTTTTGGATCTCCTGAACCATTAAGAATTGGGAATGTGGTATTTGAAAAATTTGATGGGGAAGGAATTGCATCCACCCATTCAGGGTAAGATCTCTTTTCTGGTTGAACCAGTGCACGTCATCCTTCCATAGCTTCCAACCGAGCTGTTAATGACTCAATGGCAGTCATTAATTTTTGAGAAACATCTGGTTGATCTTGGAAATGAGCAGGTGAAATAACTAATGTTTGGAAGGGTGTGGCAACCAATACTGCCACTGATGGTAGTATTATTGTTTGCTGTCGTGCATGACCCATAAGATTAAACCTATGAGGGTGTACTTGAAAAGGGGGATATTCTTGATCCATCCCAGTAGCTGCAACAAATTCGCTTGACTAATTAAATCCATCATGCTTAGGAGGATTAATACCTTGAAGTAGTTCTGCATTTAACCTCCTTAACTCCTTCATTTCTTCTTCTTACTGTGAGAACCTTTCCTCTAATGAGAGTGATTGGCCTTTTCTAGAGGTATGGTGGGATGTAACCTGACTTTTAACCTTTTCCTTGGTATGTGCCTTTATGGTGTATGGAAGGGCATTACCCGAAGGAATGTCTTGCCTCTGGGAAACCCTCTAGCTTCTAGTACGCACACCTCCTTTATTTGCTTCTGTGTGTACATCCTCCTGAACAAGAACTTCTTCTTCTGATTCCTCTAAGTGAGCCTCATTTTCTGGGGGATCAGTGACAATGGAAATGATGAAATTTATCAATGAGAAATGCATTGCAGTCCTTATGTCAGCATTTCTACGATAATGTCTTCTTCCATGTCCTTTATGAGACATTGCCTTTTGTTTGGTCGATCCCTCAGAAACATCTTGACAAACCATAACTTGGAGGGAATTTCCTAATATTTCAGCTATGTGTTCCTCTTGTAGCTTCTTCCCAAATCGAGAGAAGACTGACTTTCACTAAAGAAGAGATTGAGAATTTGAAAAATTCCCCAGTCCGGTGGACTGGGGTTGTTCCTATTTTTCTTGCTCAACTCCTCAAATCATGTCTATTGATCCCAAGGGTTGGATAAAAAGGGACCCTATCCTAGCAAGATGAGGTGGCTCTTGAGCTGCTACATCTGAAACTTTCTTAAATTTTCTCTTGATTTTGCAGATTTTAGTCCAGAAATTGGCTGGATGCATCATCTTATATCCACTCAAATCACCTAGCTCAGATGACCATTGGATTATTTCAAACACCTCTGTCACATGATGATGCGCATGCTCTAAGCGAGAAGCCTGTTCGATATTCTCATTTGCTTAATGCAAGAGTAATTCGAAAATGTTTTCTTTATATGCCTGACTTTGGGAAGAACTGGTTGAGCCCTGTTCTTGAGCAAGCCTTTGATTACACACAAAACCAGTTAGATGTGGCCAGCCATGGTCAATAACATTGCATGAGACCACTTTTGGTGGGATTTATTGATAGGAGAGCATAGTGAAATGCAATTCTCCATGAACACCCCATCCCCTGATTTAAATACCATATGGGGAATTGGTAATTAACTGGCGCAACATTTTTAATATACCAAGGCATGTACACTGAAGGTCTCTCTTCTTCTTTTCAACCATTGGATGTCGGGAAACCAAGAGAGATGCCAATTCAATTTGGTGTTGCAACCCTTCTATCACTTTAACATGATTTTGATGTTAATCATAAGGTAATATTTTCTATTTTAAGAGACAAAGAGTTTTCCACATGTTGAGATGAATATCATGAATACAATCTTCTGTCAACGTTTCTAGAATATCATACTAAGAGTCATCCAAAGGCCAACACATGACTAGTATTTCACCTTTCACCAATTGTTTTCTCATATTTAGAACTTCCTATTTGTCATTTGATAAAGATTATTCTACCCAATTGGACCAAAGATGGTGATTCATTGTTGCTTCATTAGATTCAACAAGATCAGTTGAGAATTCATTTGTCAAATTAGAAGATGAATGACCAAGTGGTGGTTCGTAGAACGACCTACACCCCGGGCTATCATCGAATTGAGAAACTATTTCTCTTGATAGCAGTAAGGCATCAAACATGACTAGATTCTCATTTGAAAGTGCCTAAAGATAAGAGGGTGTTCTCGTTACTGCATTGTCCAATGAATAATTTTACAGGACATGCGAATTACTACTGCAGAGAGGTCTTTCGTAGATAAATTCATCATCCTGGGGAGGACCACCATGGTGGGTTACAACAAAAGATGAAACCTTTTGTTCCTTGGTCTTCTTGGCCATGTAGAGGGTTATCGTGGCTCTCATTTAAATATGATACTTCAAGATTCACAGAATTGTCATGAATCAAGACTTCACGAGGAAGTGTCTGATGAAGACCTTCAGAATTATTGTTTTTTACTTCCGGAATTTGGAAATGAGAGAGTAAAATCTTGAGTAGAAATAGATAATTGTATGAGGACTTCAAGAACTCCAGCATTGAGCAAGGACTTATTGAAAACTGGATATTGATTTTTTAAATGTGCTGGATTGGTCTTTTTATTGGAAGACTTATTTCTCACTTTGGAAACCACTTGTTGAAGAAATTGGTTATTATGGGTAGGTGTATGTGCCTGCTCAGGAGAAATTGTTAGGTTAGGCTGACTATCTCCATTTAAACCGGGTGTATGTACCTGAATTGATTGTCTGTATGACATGGGGGAGTATGCCCCACAACCCACCTGGACTGGAACATAGGTGTGTATCTACTCCGGGGTGACATGTTGATGAGTCAATCCACTGATAGGGATAGATTTATGTTTCTTTCCCTATGATGTAACTGAAGTTATAATATTCTGATAGGAATCCAGAATATGGGTATGGATTTTCTTCTACTCTTTCATCATTGTCAGAATGTGCTTGGTGACTTTAGATGTTGAAACAGGAATATACATCCATTCCGTTTTTGGAGTAGGTGTGTATTCCTTCTCCTGTCCTCCTTTTTTTCAGTGAATTCTGATAGTACTCATGTGTGGGGGAAGAAAGTTGTGTCTGCCTTCTGTTTGTCATTGGAGCTTTCCAGTTGGAATCTTTGGGTGCTACCAAACGAGACTATTGGTTATATTGATGAATTTCAGGTGTATGTGCCTACTGATTGTTCTCCATCGAATATGATTGATGAACTTACGTCAATACAGGAAAACGAGACTGCTGGAATAATTGATGAGTGTAAGAAGGTGTATGTGCCTGTTTACAGGTGGTCACCACATTTGGTTAGCGAGCTTCTTTGGATATAGTCAGATGAGCCTTCTGATTGGCTGATGATTTAAAAATAGGTGTATGTGCCTACCTATAGTACTCTACCAGAATTTCCTGGAGCTATTGGTGTGTTACTTCCAGACGAGTCTGGTGGGTAGTGAAATTAGGACGGATGGGTGTATATGCTCGCTCATTGTTTTCCATCAAGTTAGGTTGATGGACTTATCTGGAGGAGTAAGAGGTAAGAACCTACTCCCTGTTGGCCGAATTTCACCTCTGACGGTTCATCTTGCATGCTCGGGTGTGAGGAACCTGAGCCAAATGCCTAGAGGCGATACCCTCATCATGTTGAGGGTGAACTACCACACATGTTTGGCGGTGATTATTGGTGGGAGTCCTCAAGAAGGACTCATGTATTCTTGAACTAATTCCTTTAGTGACCTCTTGATTCAAATCCCTATAATATGCGAAGGGATGGTTGTTACTTTCCGAGGATAAAGACCCGAAACAGTTGGAGACAGTGGTTGGAACCACCTACTTCTTGACCACTGGTCGTCGCTGTCCAGACAACGAGGGTGAGTTGTTAACTTGGAGAGCTTGTTGAGAGGCCTCCAGATTTAGGATGGTACCATGTTGATGGTATTCCCTCACCAATTCATTTGAGACCCAACATTGAAAATGCTGAGTAGGTGATATCGTCCTTAGAGCGGACAAGGATCCAGCCGGAGTAGCGACCGAGGAATTCACATGTGTGAACCTTAAAGAAGCTATTTTTTGTTATAGAGAGTTCATGGAAAATAGTTCCTATCTAATATAGCATACATAATCAAGATAAGTTTGGGCATACTACATATTTTGGATGAGCACATATGTTATTGATTTCTTTGTTGGCCCTCATATTGAGTTTAATAGGGACCTAAAAAATAAGTAAAACATCATTTAACTTGGCTAAGGATTCACGTCGGGTTCACCATTTTTTGTTTCATCAGGAAGTGGGGATGACCTTGTTTGTTTAAGGTTAAAAATTTCCAATCAGTTTCTAACGGGTTTATTCATAGAAACAGAAATACCCAATGATTCTATATCCATTTGGACCTACTTTCCAAAGGTAGGTGCTCATTAGTTGTGAACCGAAAAGGCTTAAGAATTTTCATTGGTTGAGAGGATGGGAGTTTAGGCTCTTCACACCATTTTAGGTGGAATTATTTCCTACTCAGGGACTCTCTTATAGATTTAATTTATGTTCACGAATCCTTATTAATTCACCAAGCATGAAAATGAGTTTTCATTTAGATTTGGCAATTGGTGATTGATATGTATGGGATTTATAGAAATTTTTATATGTATTTGTGTTTATTCATTGATAGAGAATCCGCCGTATGTATTATAGATTCTTAGTCAATGTTATCCTTCAATATATTATATATAAATCTCTTGGTCATTATGATGACCATTCTGGTTTTAAAGCCACTTAGTGGGGCACTTGATGTTTATTGTCATTTAGAAAGACATGGATTATTTATGAGTTGGGATCGTACCCGTAGATGGGATACCTACGTATCCTCATTAAAAAGGAATCAGAACCCACATAGATCAATAAGAAGGATATAGTTTAATGACACATGGTATGGAAAAGAATTAATGAATGATGGGCTTGAACCTTTAAAAGGATTCCTACGTACTCTACTTTTAATGCAGAGATCAAATTCCACGTAGTTCGGGCGAAGAAAAATATGGGGGTTATGCATGGTTAACATCCCAAAAAGAGATGTCGTGATTACTTTTACATTCTAAGCTCACATGAGTCATTCTCGGTGTGAGAAACAAAAGGTATCCGTAAACCTAACGATTGTGCCACGAAAGATGTTGTCACAAGAGATGATGTCGGGCTTACGTATGTATGACTACCCAAGTAGATTAAGGCTAGGACTTACTTCAGGAAGGAAGCCCAGGAGCAGGGTCTATAAAGGTATTTGTACTTTATGAAGATTTTGAGTTTTAACCCGGGGCTTACTCCTAATGAGGATGCCTAAATTAAAGGGGACTTATAACTTGGGGCTTATTCCTGAAAAGGAGGACCAAATCAAAAGGAAATTATGACTGGGGATTAATCCTGAAATGGAGGCCCAGGTTTAGGGGACTTTGGGGCTTACTATTGAGAAGGAGGCCGAAATTAAAAGGGACTTATGATTGGGTCTTATTCCTGATAAGGAGGCCCAAATCAAAA
This sequence comes from Viscum album, assembly GCA_963277665.1. Classification (NCBI taxonomy): domain Eukaryota; kingdom Viridiplantae; phylum Streptophyta; class Magnoliopsida; order Santalales; family Viscaceae; genus Viscum; species Viscum album. The sequence continues at coordinate 1,302,370,123 of OY728141.1, read as the reverse complement.
GAAAATTATGACCAGGGATTACTTCTTAGAAGGAGGCCCAGATTAATGGGACTTTGGGGCTTACTCTTGAGAAGGAGGCCCAAATTAAAAAAGACTTATGATTGGGGCTTATTCTTCACAAGGATTCCCAAATCATAAGAAAATCATGACTAGGGATTACTCCAGAGAAGGAGGCCCAGGTTAAGGGGACTTTGGGACTTACTCCTAATAAGAAGGCCCAAATTAAAAGGTACTTTTGATTGGGTCTTATTCTTGATAAAGAGGCCCAAATAAAAAATAAATTATGACTGGGGATTACTCCTGAGTAGGAGGCCCAAATTAAAGGATCTTCTCATATTAATAGATGAGTTTACATGAAAGAAACCTCTATCCTTGGTGACATAAAACTTGTATGTCAAGAGGTTTTGGGAGAGGTTCTCATAGAACTCCTTTAAGATAACGAATCCAATAAAGGATCAATTCCATAAATGGATTTGAAAAGGGGTTTGAGGGATAATATCTTGAAGGGGAGTTGTGAATGGGAGAGAGGCACACAGATGATGTTGGCGCGCAAGTCTTGGTCACGTAAGACATTTGGCACACAAGTCTTGGGTGTGCAAGTGTACTTGCACGACATGAGTTCACCTGGGTGACGAAGAATCTGTAGGGTAATACTTGGGTGAGACTTAACTCAAGCCTTTAGTATTATCCTAAGATTTTTCCAAAAGGGCAGCATGTAAGTTTCATTGAAAGGGTAGTGCGGCGTGCAGGTGTTTCCATTTTTAAGGAGGTCTGGACACTTAGGCACGTAAGTGTTGCTGAATTCTAAACACTTAGGCCTTATCCTACTCCTTCAATTCTTCCATTCTATGAAAAAAGTTACCTTAGATGATTTCAGAAGAGTTGAGTTGAAGACCTGGGCGACCAAAGGTAGAATTTTACTCTTGGGAAATCCATCCTTTCAAATGGGGGCCCACAAGAGCTATTTATTGTCAACCTTTCACCTTGGGAGAAAAAATCAGATAGGGCACGCAAGTGACTTGTGCGGCGCGCAAGTAACTTGTGCGCCTCACTACAAATGGGCTCCCAGTCCATGACTCTGTCAATTTTTTTGATGTTCTTCAAAGGGTGACCCTCTTTGTTCTTAAGTTATTCCCCTTTGCCATTCATTGGACTCTGTGATGTAAAGGAACTTAAACACCATCAAATTTCATAGAAAAGAGAACCAACACCACCCAAGGTGACACACTCAGGTGTATAAAGACATTCCTTAGAAGATCTTCCAAATGAGTATCCAACTCTTTCATTTTAGCTGGTTCTGTGTAGTAAGAAGGAAAAGATACCAGCTGAGTACCTAGCACTAAATTTATATAAAAATATACCACCCCTTTTGGTGGAAAACTGGAGAAGTCATAAGTGAAAACATCAGCAAAATCGAAAACCATAGGAGTGATATCACCGCTCAAGGATTCCCACTCCATATCGAAAGATAACATTGTTATTACTTTCCCCAAATTTAGATAAGAAGGTCCATCTCTACTCGACCTTGGGTCCCATTCTCCCTAAAAGATATTGAACACCCCATCATGTGTAGAAAAAGAGACCCTTTGAAGATAAAAATAAATTTAGTATTTATTAGAAATGATCCAATCCATCCTGAATATGAAATCAAGAGGTTTCATTTCAAGAACCAGAAAATCCCAAGAAATCTTGATATCTGATAATGAGAAAACACAAGTAAGACTAAAAATACCCTTTCATATCTTTATTTTGAGGGGTGTGGTAATATCCATCAAATAAGATAAAATCTATATAGAAAGATTAATAAAAATCTCAATACATGTTGAAATAAGTTAATAAGATGCACCAGTATCAAATAAATTAGTTACTGAAGATGAAGAAGTAGTGATGATACCTCTCATAGTCACTCGACTTGTATCTTCTTCCTTTGGAGACTCTTTTCTTATGTGTTTTATATTACTATTCCTCTTATAACTAAGAGAGATAATGGTATCCATAGTCCTTGTGTTTTCTTGTTATAGGATATCAGTCTTTCTTGGGATTTTTTGGTTCTCAACATGAAACCTCTTAACATAATATTTGGGAAGGATTGGATCATTAATAATAAATCCTAAATTGATTATCATATTCGTAAGGTCTCCTTTTCTACACTCAATGGGGTATACAATATCTTTTAGGGGGAATGAGAATAGAGGTTGAGTAGAGTCAGATATTCTTATCTAAAGTTTGGGAAAGTAATATCAGTGTTATATGTTTTATTTTGAGTAGGATTACTTGAGTTTTGATATCTATATAGGGTTCTTCATGTTTCCTAACATGCTCATTTCTGACTTCTCTGGTTTTCCATCAATAAGGGAGGTAGAGTCTTATATAGATTTAGTGTAGGATACTCAACCAGTATCTATTCATTCTTACCGCATGAAACCAGCTAAAATAAAAGAGTTAAAGACTCATTTGGATGATATTTTAGAGAAAGTATTTATATTCCTAAGTGTGTCATGTTGATTGGTTCCAGTTCTCTTTGCTAAGAAAACTGATGGGTCAATTTTCATTTGTGTTGTTTACAAAAAACTCAATAGAGTAATAGTAAAGAAAAAGTATCTATTGCCACAGATTGATTATTAGTTTGAAAAATTTAAAGGGATGAAGTAGTTATCAATGATTGATCATCAGTATGGCTACCATTAATAAAAAATAAAAGAATACGACATTCATAAAACCACCTTTCAGAGTAGTTATAATCATTATGAGTAACTTATCATTCCATTTGGTCTAACAGTTGATCTTGTAGTCTTTATGGATTTAATAAACATGATCTTCCATGAGTATCTTGATATGTTCAATCTTGTCTTTATATATAACACACTTTTGTACTCTAATTCCAAGGAGGATCATGTGTTTCATCTAAGATAAATTCTAGGATTGTGTAGACATCATTGATGTTATGAAAATCTATCAAATGTGTTTTTTGAATTTGAGAAGTGAAGATATTTGGACATGTGGTGTTAGAAAATATTATTTCAGTTGATCCTAAAAATGTGAAATCTATTTTGACATTTGAGAAACCAAGAAATATTTTTGACATTTGAATCTTCTTGGGTTTAGCTAGATATTACCACCTATTTGTAATGGAATTCTCAAAGTTGGATTCTACAATGACTTATCTAACTCGTAAGTGAGTAATGTTTTCTTGGGATAAGAAATGTCAAAATTATTTTGTTGATATAAAATGTATTTTGACTACTACACTAGTGTTGAATCTTCAAACCAAGAAGGGATATGTGGTATTTTATGATGAATCACGTTTAGGTTCTGGATTCACTATTATATAGGGTGATCATTTCATTGTTTATGGATCCCAGTATCTTAGTAAACATGATAAGAATTACCCTACCCATGACCTTGAACTAAAAACTGTGATGTATGTGATTATGATTTGGTGACATTAAATCTTTATAGAATGGCTGACCGTGTATTCCAAACACAAGATATTGAGTTATATATTCTCTAAAAAATATATGAATCTGTTCCAAAGGCATTGGGTGGAATACATGTAGTCTACCAACTATCACATCACTTATACCATGGGGAAAGTGAATGTCGTCATGGATACTTTAATCAAGAAGCTTCTAAACCAATATATGAAATAATCATTAGATGATTATAACTTGATGGATCATTTTTCATACATGTATGTTGGAGTCCTAGAAATAGGGATTGAGGTTTACTTGGATAGTTTTTTGGTTGACCAACATGCTTCCTGATATGATTCTTCTAGAACAATAGCTTAATGATGAGTTATGTCTCATTAGAGACTCTCTTTATAGCGGGGATACCATTTTCGACTGGTTATTCTCCATAAAGGTAATTCTATGTTTCCAGAACTGATACACTATAACTTTTTTTGTAAGGAAATATATTATGGGGGCTATTCATAATTACCAGTGGTTAGTGAACCCAAAAACCAAAAAGATGTTGTATGACATGAAATGATGATTATGGTGGCAAGGTGTGAGAAGAGTAATTGTAGATTTTGTCTCTTATTGTTATACATGCCAATAGGCCAAGGTCGAGCACAAGAGAAATTCAGGTTTTCTTCAGCCACTTCCAGTACCGACTTGGAAGTGGGATGAGATCTCTATGGACTTTTTTTGGTTGATATGGATTGTGATCAATAGTCTAACCAAATCGACTAACTTTATTCCAATTCATGATAAAACCAATGTTGAGGAGTTTGGAAAGATATATGTGTAAGATATTGTTCATTTTCATGGAGTTCCATCTGCAATAGTATCTAATAGGGATCCTCAGTTTACTTCTCACTTTTGGAGGGACTAAAAGGGTCACTGAGATCTTAGGTTTTTTTGAGTATAGAATACTATCCATAGTTGGATGTATAAACAAAAATAACTTTAATGATTATTGAGGATATGATTTATGTCTGCATCCTTGAATTTTGTGAATCATGAGATGATCATTTAGGGATGGTTGAGTTTTCTTATAACAATAGTTACTATCCCACGATCAGGATGGATCCTTTTGATCCATTGTATAGATAGCCTTGTAAACCTCCATTGTGTTTGTTAGAGATCGATTAAAGTTACTTGGTTGGGACTAGATTGGTCCAAGAGATGAAAAAAATATTTAGTTGATTAGTCATATAATGTTGATGGTACAAATATGGAATACATATTATAATTATCTTCATCACAGACCATTTGAATTTTTATTTAGTGACCAGGTGTTCTTGAATGTTTCTCCTCAGTTGGGTCATAGACGGTTTGGGAGAGAAGGGAAACTTGATCCTAATTTTGTGGGATATTTTGAGGTTTTTGAGCAGGTGGAAAAAGTTTATTACCATTTAGCACTTCCTTTGTAGTTGAAATCGATACATAACATGTTACAAGTATCGTAGATTCTAACGTATATTTTTGATCCAACTCATGTTTTGAGATGGAGTGATCTTGATGTCGAGCCTGATTTATCCGTGACCGAGCATCTAGACAGGATAGTTGATTATGAAACCAAGGAAATTTTAGAAGGAATATACCTTTGGTTTTACTGCTATGGTAGCATGGTTCTAGTACTGATGCAACTTGGGATAGGGGGCACTGATGAGAGAGCAATGACCTCATCTTTTTGAAATGAAAGATTATTAATAGTATTTTTGGGGATAGAAAGTTTATATGTTGGTGAAGTTGTAACACCTTATTACTATTTTAGGTACTCCTAAATCCTACATTTGATCATTCTCTGGTTGGGTCTCATTTAAGGGATCTTCATGTGAAAATTTGGTAAAATTGGATGGCTTTTGGGATGTGCATGATTGGAACTCAATTTGCCTAAATCGTGTGCCATGCTAGTTCAAACTATACAAACCTAGGTAGTGAGGATTTTAATGGTTTGAACATGGTTTGAAAAACCATGCAACCACCAAATTGAAACTGTTAAACCCCACCAGTAAGGGCACATTACTAGGGCGCATAGTTTGTCTAATAGTGCGACCCTACCTAGAAAATTGTGCGTGCAAATTTTAATAAATCCAAAAAATCTTCAAAAATTATCCAAACCCCCATTTAGACTCCAAATAAACACTAAATATACCTATTAAAATTTACCTAGGTATTGGAGCTCTCCAAGTCCAATTTGGGTTCCTCTAAACCCCTTCCAAAGTGAATCAATGTGTGGTGATAATCTTTCGATCCTTCCCTGGTAAGAGTTATTCTCTCATTTTCTATCTTCCTCTCTCTTATTCTCACATAAATAGGGTTTATTAGATATATATATTGTTGGAGGATATAATCCAAATTGTTTTAGATCTTGAAGGTAGGTTTGATTCTCAAATCTCCTTTGCTGATGTTCTTCGTTGGAGTTTCCTGTTGTGGGTGTTGTGTTATGTAACCTCGTGATCTTGAGATAGGTGGTTCCATTAATGATTATCAAATTGATTTAAGCCTAAATTGGTTGAGTTAAATTAAATTTATTTCAATTTACTTATTATAAATCCAATTCCAGTGAATTAGGGATTTGAATTTAATTTTTCATAAAATTGGGGAAAACCCCGATTCCATTGAGTTGGGGTATGTTTGTGGAATTTGATGGAAAATTGTGCAATTTAAATTTAAGAATTTTAATTGTTAAATTTAATGGAGAAATTGATTTAAAATTTTTATTTTAGAAAATGGATTAAATTATTTGGATATAAATTCATTGGTTTTTTAATGGAAAAAGTCATGATTTGATAAAAAACCCATTTTAGTTTTAAAATGGAAATTGGCATATTGAAAGGGAAATAAATTGGTTAATTATATTTTAAATAGTTTTTAAATATATTTCTCATTATTTTCTATTGTTTGAGAACATGAAATCCTAGGTAGTTAGTGAGTTATTTGGTATAACAATATATTGATTCTTTTTAACTCTAACAGAACATATACAGTATGTCACATCCCATAATAGATGGCGATGGGTTCTCTTTGACCAGTGTTTGAGGGACATGTGTACACATATTAGTATGATCACATATTATAGTGTGTGAGGGTCCTATAACTTGTAACTATCATATATCTTGGAATAGTACCATGTTTCTTGTTTGCGACTATTTTCATATATATGTCATTGTTTATAAATTTATTTACACATGACTTGTGAATTTAAATAAAAAGTTTTATATAAATTTTTTATTAATCCATTATTTATAAATGTTTTCCATAAATCAAAATATAAAGAATGATTTATTTTAAATATGATTTTAAACTTCCATTCCTGGTTATTTGAAATTTAAAGCTTTATCTGGTTAATCAATGTGGAATCTTATTATGGTATCCTTGGTGATACCCCATTGAGATTATAGATCACACCCTACCTGTGCCTTCAAGAATTTATATATTTCCTCCTACCAAGTTCATGTAAGGGGAAAACACCACTTAGAGGTGTTAGTTGATGTTGATATTTGGGCTTGGAGGTATTGTGTCCTTTGATACTTGGGTTGTTTATCATGTTTTTTGTACTTTTTTGTAAGTACTTTGGGTTTATATACCTGCTTTAATTCTAATAAATTTATCCCTGTGGTGTTTTATTTTTATAAAATTTAATTTTAACTATTTCATCCTCTATTTATGTGGAAACACCATTCCCAGGTTTATCTAGTATGATGCCCGGTGCTTGTTTCCAACCCGTGGGGATTAAGAGCACACATTAAGCCATGTAAACAACGACTCAGGTGTTAGGGTACTAGGGTATCCAGGCCGATTCATGAAAAAGTAGTATCAATGGAAAGTTAAATATCTTATATGATTCCTTGTTCTTATCACCAACCTATGGGGATTGGGATTTCCATTCGAGATATGTTAGTTCCAGATCGTGTGTCAGGGTACTTGGGTATCCGAGCTGGTTTGGTACAGTCTAAGAGTGGGTTATGTAATATGTTGTTAATCATATTTAGGGATAAATAATTAGGCATAATCATGATATATTTCACTCCTATAATCATACAATTTGGTTTCTTATAGTCACCACATTATCCTTTAAGTTCAATGTTAACACAATTGTTTCAGATTCCTACCATAGACTAAAACCAAAAGGCATGGTGTGAGAAAAAATAATCATTGTTTCAAAACCATATAATAATTTATAGGATGTCTAAATCATGAAAAAGTATTTTTAATATAAGATACCTTATGTTTTACCTAGTTCATTCATTTTTATCATCTATTCAAATCTTTAATAATTTTTTGTAAATAAAATGTGAATTATCTTAAGAATATTTTCTGGGATTGTCAAACTAGGTGTGTAGTAAAGCCCATAATCATACACCAGGTGATGATCATGTCAAGACCAATGATACATTTTCAGATTTATAACCACTATGTACAAATGTTCTAGAACTACACCAACTTTTAGTATCATTAAAGAGATGTATTTTATGAGAAAACCACATTATTTATACCTTACGAAAACTTTAGGATGTCACTATATACTTACCTAAAATTTTATCATAGGGTAATATCCATAATATATGTTTTTATAAATCTTTTTACCAAGTTTTATGCTAAAAATTATTTTATACCAACTGTAGTGACCCTGATCCCAGTAACCCAGATATAATGTTTGCTTTATTACATTGTCAAAAGATACAAGTAATCGCATCCCGATGGACTAAATAATTTAATAGTATTGATAAAATGGATACATACTTGAGTAATAAATTACATTTGAAAACAAAATTTCAATTTTTTGTCAAGAATAACATTATTTCTTATACCATATCCTTGTATATCATAGTACACTTCACAGAATCCCGGGGAAAGGAAAAAAACTAGGGTGAGATCAAATACTCAGAAAGGGTTATGTTCAATGGAATCTATCATGAATCAATAAATAATAATCAATATTTCAAGTTAAATAACAAAACAGACATTTAATTTAATAAATAACTTGGATATCATAATTAGATATGGAACCATCAATATGGTATTGTAAATAACTAAAAACAACTACAACTTAATCAATAATCTAAGAATAAAATTAATCTAGATATAATATCATTTTAAAAATACCATGGATAATAATAACTGAATTCTTAATGAATGAAATGCTTAATTATTATACTCTATTATCTCAAGCATCATTATATCCCTACTTTAAAGGCATTTCAGAAGATAGTTTAAACTACAAGTAAAAACCTGTTTAATGATAGCTTACTTATTTGTCTCATGAGACCTACTGATTCATCAAGGGAATATATAATAATGGGCCCATACATCAATGAAGGTCGGAAGAATTTATCATATATTGAATAATATATATAATTCATGTACAATGTCCATTATCATCAAATACTTGTATTAATTAAAGAATATAGATTTGTCAATATTTACCTAGATAAGAAAATAATATTCAATGTAGAACACCATCTGTAAAAAGTATATATGGTTTAATAAATAAACATATTCATGAAAAATAATACAGATATTTAGGGACAATATAATGTCCACATAAAAGTGAATAATTCAAGGGAAAATTAATGACTAAAAAATGAATCAAGAAAGAAAATGTCAATACATTCCTTGCTCAAAATGATAAAAAAACATCTAGAGGATGAATAAGGATTTTATCAATAAAACACATACCCATTAGAGTAATAATAAATAGTTTTTTTCATTTATTAATAACGATATTGTATAATGATCTTTAAAAACAATCTTGTGGAAAACATCCTTTTCATTATGAAAATCACTTTTTAGAAATAAAATTTCACAAACAAATTTGAAAATACTTTTCTTTGAAAATAATATTTCAAACTTATAAATGAATATATAAAAAATTTGAGTGGATGTGACAACTAGAAATTCTACTCAGGCCGTACACATTTAAATAGTGACTCCTTTACCCTTTTTTGGTAAAAACAAAACATGTGTTGTTTTGAAAATGACATGAAGATTACTTTCAATTTTTTTATGTAAAAAGTCAAAATGGACAAAAAATTATTTATTAAATCATTTGTAAAAAATTTAAAATATTTTTGGAAACATTTTTTGATGGAAAATGATTTCTGACTGAAGAGACAAATAAATTTGTATTTTCATTAAAAAATAAATTATTTTAAATACCAAAGAGTGAAAAAATGGAACTATTTCTTAAAAATATCATAATTAAATAGATTAAAAAAAATTAAATGGGTTTAATATACAATTATAAAATAATTTCCTTCAACTGTAATTCAATAATAAACAATCTTGATGAGAATGAGATTATGAAATAAACCCTTACAATGATCATAACATTGAAGTTAGAATTATTCAATTAATTGATTATTTGTATCAACTGTGAATCCTCATAAAACAAGTAGAAATAGAAAATAATATAATTAAATGTTATTACACACACAATCTTAGAATATAAAAGATGACGACAAAGTAATATAACCCAATGAAAAGAAAATGATTTATGAAATTCTTCACCACTTGGTAACTTTTAAGCTGAATCCATTTGGTTGAAATAATTAAAATTGAAACTAAAAATACTATGAATTATTAATTATTCATTATATTACAGGTGAAATGGGAATTTCATACACTATATAAAAAATTGGTGCATAACATTAAAATGTGCCTTAATGAATGGAAATTGAGACAAAACCCTTACCTCACGCTTCCTTTTGGATGCAAATTATTTACCCTTATTTATAAGGGTTTTAATAATTTTATTGACTTATTATATGACCATATTAATATTTATAATACTGTATACAATCATATTATAAAAATTTACCACCCATTTGTTAATAATATTTCATTATTATCATTGTTTCTAGTGTTAATTTCTTTATTTTTGGATGCGTGTTTGGTAATGAAAATTATGGTTCTTGTACATAGGAAGTTATTAATTCATGTAAAAAATTGTATTCATGGAATAAATATAATATTTAATCAAATGATATATTATTATAACCAATCTTCAAATTTGGCCATATAAAATGAATCACATCGCTTCGTGGAGGCGGTAGGTCGTATGTACACACGAGCGACAATATCATTCCCTTAACGAGTGAAAAGGAAATAAAGTGGGTGATATATTAAATTTATAGTATAAATATAATCACATATATATTACATATATTCATTAATGTTTTCCTTGTTAAGTTCCATGTAAATAATAATTGAAAAATTATTCACATCGCTTCATAAGGAGGTAGTACACAGTACGCATGAACGGTGTTATCACATTTGAAATGGAATGAAACATAGAAATGTGTATGTGATATTAAAACTCAAGAAGTATAATATATTCATAAATATCATGTAAATTTGGTAAATATGTCATTACATATATTCTTAAAATGTTGTGATGGAAAAATGAATTACATCGGTTCCCGAGGTGGTAGTCTTCCATACACATGATCAATGAATTTGTTTTCAATTTGATGGAAGTGGATATGGATAATTATTATTACATAATCATAATAATATATAATTATATGTGAGATAATTTTTTTATAAAATTGAAAGTTTTAAGACATATTTTTTTGGTTGAAAAGGAAGGAAAAAATTTAAAGTGAATTGTTAAGATAAATACTTTCTATAAGAGAAACCTTCTTCAGGTATCCTCTTATGGACCTTATGGATGGTATTTTTTAGAGAACAGAAGATGTAGAGTGTGAATAAGGATTTTGGGGGGAGATATTTTTAGGTTTTTGTAGAGATAAAGGTATTTTTATGTGTTCTGAAGTGAAGGGAGTGAGTTCCCTTATATTAGTGGGGAAAGGGAACCCTCTTGGTAATTACATGGAAATTTTCCAAAATAATCCAAAATGATAAATTCATTCACATGTAAAATTTTTAAAAATGACACTAAATTAAAACTTTTAAAGGATAAGTTAGAAAGTAGACATATACTAATATTTTGACAATTTGTTAGTTCATTTTTAACCGTTATCTTCTTAGTTTAACCCCATAGTAAATTCATTTTTTTTAAACGTGGTAAATAATTTTTATTGTTTTAACTATTCATTTTGATAGAAAATTAAGTTTAAATTATTAGAAATTGTAAATTATTATAATTCTCAATATGATATCCATTTTCTGAAAAATAATTCAAAAAATTTTAAAAATGTAATTTAAAATTAATCATGTGGAATTGATGAGAAAGTGAGTTTCCAAATAGAAAATGTTCAAAAGTTTACGAAGTTTTTATATTAAAATTAAAAATGAAAATTATTACACTGATATAAATTAGATTAATTGATATATAATTGAAATAATTTTAATTTTAAAACAATTAAAAATATAATTTAACATCATAAATAATTTAAATTAAAAATAATTTTTCATTTAAAATTCAATATTTTTCACTATTTATCAAGAAATGAAACCTTTTTAGAAAAATCCCAAAAATTCACCCTAAGAAAATTTTATATTATAATTTAAAAAATGAAGTATTTTTTTAAATATATTTTTTAAAAGTTTTAATAATTAATTTTAAATTATTTTTGCAAATCATGACACAACCATCTTTTAGAAAAAAATATTGTTTTCTCAGAAAAAATTTATTTACCTTTTAAATTAATATTATTTTATTTGAAATCAATAAATAACCATATTTTTCATTATTTATTTAGTATTATTCATACACAACAATTTAAAATCTAGGTTATAATGTTATTCTATATCATGGTTTATTTAGACTTGAGGTTGTGTGTTCCATACGCTATCGAAGTGATTATATTTAAAGTAATATATTTCCTTGGTTATTTAAGATCGGTGTTTTATGTCACAAAAAATATCAAATACAATGTTATTATTTTATAATTGTTTTAGTGTTTCAATAAAAGTAAGTTATGAATGAATATAAGTGTTTATTTTGATATTAAAAAAATTATTTTGATGATAAAAATGTATATTTTATTTTTATTAATTATATAATGACCATAATTTCTTATATAACACTGATGTAATATGTCTCCATTTAATAAATAGTAAAAATTATAAATTATTTTAAAAATATTAAAAGTGATATAATTTTAATGAGTTAATGTGACCCAAAAATTTTATATATATATTGGAAATAATATAGAGGTTTTAAATCATTATATTTAAATTTCTCCTTTGTCTTGATGAGTTTAAAGTTAAATTAAATGAATAGTTTCAAAATTGACCATTATAATATTTTATCAAAATAATATTTTATTAAATTATTTAAAAATAATAAAAATATTGAAATAATATAAGGTGAATATGATATGCTCTTAATGTTTTATAAATTGACCATTTATGGGCCTATTGTCACCTTATAAGTAAACAAACACAACCCTTTAATATTGAAAAATGTGTTATAGTAGTTAAAATTAAAGTTGTCTAACTATGGGTTAATCAAAATGATAAGTATTAAAATAACACCAAAACTTATCTAAATTCTATTTTTTATGACATTAAATCTGTATAAAAACTTATATTCTAATCCATGGATATTTTTAGTCATTTATATTGAGAATTAATTGTTATAATTTAATCATTTTGGAAACTCAAAAAGTTCCCCTCACTTCAATTATAATAGGGAACCTACTCCCTCAATTATTTAAAAAACATTTAGTCTTATATCTTTACCAAACTATAACAATTTCCCTCATCCACTTTTCTAGATACATTCTATAGGTTTTTCTCTTCCCAAAATACCAACCCTAGATCCCTTTAGTATAGATTGAACCAATTCATTTCTAAGAAGATGTAATCGCCTTAACTGATTACTTTATTTCATAATCTTATGTACCTCCTATAAATATATTTTATTTCTCATAAAATAATAAATCCATTATCATAAATATGTTTAGGTTTTATTATTATTATTAAAACACCGTTATACACCCTCTTTCTTATCAAATAAGAAGTCAAAGTATTGTTCATGTATACATAGGGATTATAATATTCAAGTAGTGGTACAATTCATTTTTCATAACTATAGTTTATGGATGGGTATTAGGATGGATTTAATGTTTATATATGATATTTATTATGTGATTATACTTATGGATTTATAATATCACATCTACCTACTTACCAACCAATCCTTGGGGAAATGATAATGTTGTTTGTGCGTATGTGTGGACCACCACCTCCACGAAGTGATGTGATTACTTTTCATTTATATTATAATTGGATCTTAATGATGATGAATTTGATGAATATATCTGATATACATTATTTAATATATTTATTTTAAAGGTAAAATAATATTTACCTTTCTTTTATTCTATTTGTTAAAAAATAAAAGAAGTTTTCATGCATACGTATAGCCTACCATCTCCATGAACGGTGTAATTCATTTTTTATCTATAAATTTTTTATGACTATAAATATTTACATAAAGAATATATTTTATATTTATATCATTATTTATATTATTTAGGCTATTTAACCAAGATTAATGTATAAGGACCAAAATAATTGAATTGAAATACTCTTGATAAATTAAATAGCTAACACCCCAAAATATCAATTTTAATTAGGAATTTTTAACAAAAGGGGGTGTTGAAATGTTATAAATGGATCATCTAAGATATTATTAGTCTTAAAATTAATCTTTTATAGAACTATAATAAATATAAATTTATTATTCAGGAGGATAGAATGATTTTGAAGAAAATAGAACTTGAGGTGAGGGTTTATTTCACAATCTCATCAATATTCTTGAATATTTATGTTTGAGTATCTTCTGAAATATTTATTTCCCATGTCCATGTTTTATAAAAATGGTTTTAAAAAGATTTTATGTATTATACAATTATTATTTGAAGTCATTTTTACTAATGTTTAAATTTTTTTAAAATAGTTTGAAATAAATCTTTTTATCGTTTTCCAAATGGGGTACTTTGTGACTTTTTAGACAAAAATATGGAATAAATTTTTTAACTTAGACAAAATTAATGTATTTTCCCACTTATATGACTAAATTTTACTTTTAAGTTTACTTTAAAAGTTTACCTTGTTATTTAAAAAAACCCCTTTATAAATGTGTATCTTTTTTAGAAAAAGAAGTGATTTCAAAATGGAATGATTATTTTCCTCAAAAATTAATTCCAAGTGATATTTAAAAATCATTTTCCATCTAAGATGACATTCTTTGATGTTACTTAATATTTACTAGGGATGTGATCCACGGATACCAATCTTATTTTTTCTCTAGATGGTTTATGTTTATGATGAAAATATGTTTATGAAACCCATTTCTTTCCTTTGGGTTATGCTATAATGAAATGTTTATGAAACCCATTTATTTTCATAGGTTCTGATATGATGAATTATTTATAATAATGTTTCACACATATGTATTATTTTCACTATGTTATGGGTGAGAAATATATCTCCCTCTAATGCATTGGGTAAATATTGATATCTCATGAGATAAAGAGGACTAGAATGGGAAGTGAACTCAGTTCCCCACTATGATAGTATTTGGAGTAAACCATGACTACTATAATGTTTTAGGGATTTAAAAAATTCTACTATTATAACCTTGGAAATGAACATATACTACTAAGGAAATTATTTTCTACGGTTATGTGTATTCCACAATTCCATGTCTTATGAAAATGTTATGTTTTCATGGATCATGTTCTTTAATTTTTTTATGATTCATGTCTTATGAAATGAAAATATTTCATCCATGACTCAAGATTATGATCTATGATATATAAGGTATGATTTTTTAATGTTAATTTCACTTTCTCATACGCTTATTCTCATGATATGCTTATATGATCATTGATACCTCCCTTGTTTACCCTTACTGAGTATCAAAGATCACTCTTTATTATGTTTCTTTTCCCTTTGTTATGAAGAAAGGTATTAAGTATTATATTTTATGAAAGTTTAATAGTTATGAATAAATAAGTGGGATACAATGTATATATTTTAAGAACTAGTTATTTCTATTTCCATGATTCCAAATACACTAGACCAATATGATCCTAGCAGGGATCAAAATGTAATCTAATGAATATTTATCTATTATATATGCAATATTTTTTTGAGAAAAGTATGGACCACTATATTTGATATCATAAAAAGTTTTAGCAAACCTTTGGAAACTAGGATGAGAAAAATTTAATGATAACCCTTGGAAAATTCTATGTATAGTTATTTTGGTGGGATTTGACATGAATGCTGGATGGGTTCCCCCTTGATGGTTTGATTGAGGGGTATTTTAAGACCTCTCCCAATCGAATGAATCAGGTTTTCCATATGTTATTCCTCCTATAGAAACTCCCAATGGTTCCCTCATCCATATCTAGGTATGTAACTTATTTCCAAAGGCTGACGATCATCTGGGTTTTCAGGCCCAATAACTCTTGGGGACTCGCATTGGTCAAGAGGATGGGAGGTCAGGATCATCACACCCTTTGGGGGGGGGTAATTATTTCCTACTTCGAGACTCTCTTATAGATTTAAGATATGTTAATGAATCTATTCATAATCATGATATTGGAATAATTTCCCTAAAAAGATTGTAGGTTAATTCTCTATTATATGAAGAATACTAAGATCTGTTCAGTGAACTCATCTATATGTATCTGAGGTTCTCTATAGTTTTATAGTAACAAGAGGTTGCATATATTCTGAAGTTTTATAACCAAATTCTTCAGAATATAATTCTATATAAAGAGGCAGTTAATATTTTGATGAGGGGATTGAGTCATTATGGGGAATCCTACATAACCTTATTAATGTAGGAATCAAAACCCACCTAGTTTGTTCATCCCATGAAATTTAATGTCATACAGTGAGGACATATGCTCAAGTAATGAGACACAAAATATTTATGATCGAACCATAAAGGGACACCTTACGAATCCCAAATATAGTGAGAATCATAGTATTTGTAGTTCCCATGTATTGGGGTTTCTCGTGTCAATATAGAGACTCATATTTCATATGATAGGATTATCGTGATTTCATAAGATTATGTGATACATGATTGATGTGAGAAATAAGGTTTGAAAAATTATCATTTCATTACTTTGAATTAGGGACTTAGATTCTAGGATTAATTTGGATGATCAATACAGCGATCAAACCATGGGGAGAGGTAGTATACATATCCTAGATATGGAAGGAATTGGAGTTGACATAGTTCCCTTTATGTCTGGGCTTACACACTGAGGTTGTACTATCCCATTATGGTGGTTTATATTGCCTAATGAAGTGTTCATTGTGTCCCCCTAATCCCACGTGATCTATTCTTGGGGTGATAAATAAGTGGGAGAAAATGATCATCCCCATGTCGTATATATATGGCACTTTTGTATTAAAAAACCCTTGTGGTGTTTGGTATAGAGATCATGCCTTAAGAAGGCATTCTATATATCTCAGTTATACCATGAATCATAGCTCTCATAGTTCATTTATTTTAGGGATTTTACACCAAGGCTTCCCTGTTGGCATGGATTTCTTTTCTGGGTGGTGCCACATGACCCAGTCGACATATCCTTGGAGCCATTGAATTACTTGGATTGACACATATGAAGGGTGTTGCAAGAGTTAGTGTGATGCAATTCGAGGGGTGTTGCTTATCTTAGATGATAGATGACTTTCCCAGAGGGTATTGTGAGAGCTCAGTTATCATTCCCAGATGCTTTCGTGAGACTCGAATGACATGAGAAGGCACCATTATATGCGTCAGGATATGTGTCTGAAGGGAATCAAAAGTTCTGGGTGACAATACTGGAGGGTTTCATGAGATCAATGTGGTTTAAATGCGAGGAACTGTGTGACTCTCTCTAACATGTTTGGAGTATTCTTCTTGTCCCAAATGGCATGCTATAGGAGTTTTTTCAAGATTTAGGTAACATACCATGGTGCTGTTTCATGACTTTGGAAGACTTACATGAAGTGCATGAGGGTTAGTGACCATATCCTTTGATTAATCCTTGTACCTTTGATCTTATTTCTAACCCTTACATTATGAATATCATAGGTTTATTTAGGACCAATTCTTTTGAGTCTTGCGTGATATGGAATACATGCGGTATGTTCTTCAAAATTATTTCTATAAGTGCTTCATGTGATCTATGAATGATCACATGAAGCACCTTTATATGTGTCACATGATTGCTCTAGTTATCCATCGACGTATTAACTGATAAAAAATTGCTGGTTTTGTGATCGGTTACTTTGAGAAATCCTTAGAGATTTGAATCATCGAGAGTCCAAGTGCCCAAAGTCTCAGAATCCAACACTTTCTTCTTATTCGAGTGTGGAATTTATAGGAATCACCAAAACTATTGTGTGGTTCTCTATGTGGTGTATCTATTTTGAGTTTAGGATGGATTTTGTGAAGGGGTTTGACACCACATGGATTCGCAAGTCTCTACTATGGACTACTCTGGGCGTGTCACCTAATTTTGAGAATTTGCGAGTCTCTTATATCAATGATTCCTTTATCAAATTATTTGTATTTATTAAAGAATTGTTGGAACATGCAGACATGTTGAAGGACTTCAATGTTGTCAGTTTGATATGCTGAAGAGCCTTCTCAAGATCCAAGTGCCTATCTAAAGGAATTTAAGAGAATTTGGATGAATTGTCTTAGAGTCTTGCGAGACAAGGATGGTTTCTTCAGGGGTCTTCAAGGAAAAATCTATAGGTATGTGGGGTGAGTCGCATACATTTCAGTGATTGATAACACCTCTCACCTCCTCCCGTTTAATCCTATTTGTTTAATGTGACAAAGGTTGGGAGTCATGTGAGATTTCATGTTTGTTGTCAAGGGTATTTATTCTACATTTTGGTGATTCATCGCATGATCGATATGGGTATTATGGGGGTGTGTAAGAATATGATGTAAAAATCTATTCTTTTTTCCTTATATTATCGTGGATTTTTCTGAGATACTTTGTATGGAGAGGATGAAAAGCTAAAGGGAATTTCGGGATTTGAGGAGGACATGTTTCCAAGGACCTGTGGTGTCTTGAAGATCGTCGGGGGCACATATCATGTCCTTTAGCAACCATGAACACCTCTCACCTCCTTTATTTCTATGTCATTTATTTTATTTTAAAAAGGTCAGGGATTAAGTGAGTTTTCTTTGGAAATGTCTGGGATTTTTACTCAATTTTTTACTGATATCTCACTTGACCAATATGGGTCATTTAGAGTGTGTGAAATCATGTAGGGAACTTGTCAACATATATGTTCTTAGATCACTAAAGGGGATTCCTTGACATACTTGAGGAATTTTGTATAGTGGATCTGACAAGAAGAAAGGATGTCATAAGGTGAGGAGGATGTGGCATCATGGTCATGCAGTGTCTTGCAGAGTGCTCGAGGAGTGTGTCACGTGTCCTTCTGCGACCGTGAACACCTATCACCTCCTCCCCATTATCTCTTCGTATTATCCTATAAAGGTTTAAATGTCTTTCATGTTTTTCTATGTTTAACCAAGGCATTTTATTATTCCCAATGATGATAAGGAATGTGGCCTTGATAACCACTGGGGATATCTACCTTTTAGTATCATACCTCTTTATTTTCATAGGATTTTGAGTGGTTTTTCTGAAACATTCCAATGAAAACCTACAATACCTAGGGGTGATCATTTGGTTGTCTAGGAGTGCGCTGAAAGATCAATATGGGATCCTGTAATGGCACATGTTCATTTTCATGTCCATTAATCCTATTTTCCTATTTTGTGTGGCATGATCAGTGTTGGATCTCATGATGACATGCATAAGTTGTTAGGGAACATTTCTATTCTTGACTTTGATGCACTACATGTTCATTAGTGGACCTCATGAAGGCGTGCATACATTGTCAAGGATAGTTTCTTTGAATTCCTTTGACATGTACCATGTCCATGGATATATGATGTCATAACATGACCAAGGGTGTTTTCATGTCAAGGTGGCATGCCATATGGTGCAACCAAAGTTTTGAATAAGGTATATACCTGTTAAAATCATCAGGAGATCCTGTAAAGGGGATCGAGTGATATAGTATTGCAGACATACACATAATATTTATTTTATACACATGGAATTATCATGTGCGACAAGGATCTTCTAACACGCACATGAATATTGTATGTGTATGGGGTGGAATTCCATTGGATTAGAACATTTCATAGAGCCTTGAATATTATTTCATGCTCATCTATTTAAGTGTATAAAATAAATTATTTAGGACTTTATCATAACTGGATGATGAGTTTCTATCCACTGTTCATCACATTACTGGGTATGTGGTAATTTATTCTCCTTCTGGGAAGAGGCTGAATCATGATTTGCAATCGCTTACAAATTTTCTTAATGATGTAGGAAATTCCTTAGCCTTATATTTGTGGTGGTATTAATTTCACATGGTATTAAAACCACCCTTATCGATATGGGATACGTGGTTCCACTTGCTTTCGCAAGATCTGTCATGCGATGCCCCAGCCTTGCATATAATAAAATATCCCCAACCATCATTTGTGTATCGAATATCCCATGGTTCTTTTCTTATGGATACCAATATATCCTCCTCTTTGTTATAATTTTCAGTCTTGAAGCATTAGGCAATATGGACATCAGAGCACCTAGGTACGAGGCATGGGGTTTGGGATGTGGTTGCCGAACTCCTTGATGATGATGATGGTGTAGGAGGAGGGGAAACCTAAGATGAGGATGTATCTCATTGTGGATCAGGTTTTCATGCAAGTGCAAGAATTTAATCGCACATAACATTCTTCATATAACCCTTATGGGGTTCATGATGCTCTGTTTGGGGAGAAAAATGAAATCGCTATCCTCCCGTCTGGCATTCTCCCGGAGATATTGATCTCCTTGTATTTATAGATGAAATCTCACATGGACTTCACCCATTTGATAAATGTGGAATATTTGGTAAATTCATTCCACCATTCATCACATCTATTTAATCGTATCCTAGTTTTTCAGTGAATCATATCATCATCACGTAATGTTGCAGTTCACATTGTTTCTAGATCACAAAGACTCTGATATTCGCATATGTCTATCCCCAAGTGGTGGAAAATAATCATGAGTAATTGCAAGAATATGATGATACAATGAGTTCAGTTACTGTTCTATTCCAAAGGATGATGATGGTGAAGTGATCTCATGTATCTCCCTCCTTCTGATGGATCATCGTACTACTTATTTCAGCCATTCATGGGGTAGTACTAGCAGGAATTTTATTGTGGCCACTGCCTGCACTGATCTGAGAGTGGGAGGTTGGTGATGTTTCATTAGGTAGAACATTCTCTTAAGGCCATGTAACTATGTGGTATCCACTCTAGGTGTGATCCAAACCCTATCACCGTGAGGTTGGAGAAGGATATGTGTGGTGTTACTCCTCCCTTGCATGGTATCCATCATGTTTTTGGAGAAAATGAATATTTAAGTTTTATTCATTTTATTTCATTATCATTATTATGTGTTCAAACATATTGTTAACCATAACACCCCATGTATCATTATCACATGCATATTTATTATGATCAGCCAATCACTCGTCACATGAGCCCTTCCAGGAAAAAGTGTGCACCACTTGATTATGAGGGTCAACAAATTCCCCCCCCCCTCATATTTGGATTTATTTGGAATGAAAATAATCTAATTATAAGATTAATATAAAAAACTTTTCCATATATCTGAAATACGATATATTCTTCATTTGGTACACCATTAGTTAATGGATCTTCTAAACTTTATATGTCGCCATCCATTTCTTTTTTTTTCATTCTTGATGTGCACAACTTCTTGTTGATCCCATATTATGTGAATCACCAATGAGAAACATAACTTTATTTATATTGAATTAACTTGGATGATTGGAGTTGAATTTTGAATTTCTTAGATATTCCCTTTTGGAGATGCTCACAATTTACTGCTCATATGAGATTCCATATTGTTAATCTGTTCTAGCTATCTTTAGAGAACCCGATCTATAGGAGGATCACCCAGGTAGGAGATATTTGATGGGGAATAGTTCTATATATCTTTCCAAAACTGAATGGATTGGTGAGTGTATATTAAATCCCTATCATTCTTTGGTTTATATCCTTTTTTCCCAGACTTAATATTTCTTTAGTTTTGGGTTTTTTATCTCAGAACATCTGTTTCTTCAGTTTACAGTCTTTTAGCTCAGACTTAATATTGCCTTAGCTTAGGGTCTTTTAGCTCAGAACTTATGTTACTTTAGTTTAGGTTATTTTTTCTCGGACCATTAATTTCTTTAGTTTATGGTCTTTTAGCGTGGACCTTCTATTTCTTTAGATTACTGTCTTTTAGCTCATACCTTCTACTACTTTAGTTTACAATCTTTTATCTTGGACCTTCTGTTGCTTTAGTTTATGGTCTTGTAGCTCAGACCTTCTATTTCTTTATTTTACAGTATTTTAGCTTGTACCAATTACTACTTTAGTTTAGGGTCTTTTAGCCCAGACCATAAATTTATTTAGTTTACGATATTTTAGCTCGGACCTTCAGTTGATATAGTTTATAGTCTTTTAGCATGAAGCTTTTATTTCTTTAGTTTGTAGTATTTTATCTCAGCCCTAGTACTTATTTAGTTTAGGGTATTTTATATGGGACCTTTTATTGTTTTATTTTATGTTCTTTTATCTTGGACCTTCTGTATGATAATGGGATATGGTGTAGACATACCAGGAATGACCTAAAACACTATGAGGTGATGGGTTCTACCATGGTGTTTCTAATGCCCATGAGGATCAAAAAGTCCTTTTTCAGTGTGACACATTTGGTTGAAAAATATATGTGTATATGGAAGATCCATGGGCATGTATGCACTGTCAAGAAAAGGACCCTTGAAGTCGGCTATCCTTTCCAAGGGCTATGAAAGATTCATGGAGATTGTATTAGTGAAGTTGGACTACTAGGGATACTAGGCCCCCTTTGGTAGTTGGATTTTGGATGATGTAAATCATAAAATGAAAGTTTGATCCCATTAATACGAGTTGGTGTGGACATGATGAGTATATCCCATGAAATTCTGGAATGTTAGGTTCCACCGTGGTGTTGTTAAAGATTACAAGGATTGAAACTCATTTCTAACAAGGAGAAGATTCTTTCAATTGGAAGGTCAGGGCCCTTATGCATTGGTATCATTCCGATAGAATGATAATATATATATCTTTCTTGGGGCTATGAAATATTTTCAAAGACTAAAATTTCTAGATGATTAAGTAGTGTATGGGAAGAAAAGTATCTAGGAAGGGTTCTGGCACCCTAGGGTAGTTAATCTCTTAATGAGAAGCTCAAGCCCTACTCTATGTGGTGTCAAATCAGAAAGTGTGGGCCATCAAAGGTTAGGGGATGAAATATCGTATTCTATCCTTGAGAAAGGGTACAAAACATGGTGACATAACATTGATGTTATTGAATATTCCTGGATAGTTCGGTGTGGGGATTATAAATCATGATCCAGAGTTCTTGAATGAGGGGAATGATATGGGACATTCATACATGGAGTGGTTCAGACACGATGGGGTGTTGAGTGATGTCGTGATGATGTCAGGTCCCATGAGAATATAAATATCCCTTTTTATAGAAACACATTTAGTTGATGGAATAGGTCCATATGCAGGAGCCATGGCCATGTATGCATAGTCAAGAGAAGGGCCCTTAGAGACCAATATACTTTCAAAGGTCCAAGGAAGGTTATGATGATTTGAGATACCCAAACTCATGATGTGTGATCTATAGAGAGTGTAAAATCCAAGGAGGGTTTGAGTACAATAAAATTTGTTCCACCACCTAGGGAACATATTCTCATGGTGAGGATATGTTACAAAAATTGCTCTAAATTTTACCTAGACATGTGGGTCCAACAAGAATATCTTGGATTTTATTAGGGATACAAGGTAGACCTTATGATATTTATTCCTTTTATTTTTGTTTCCTTTTTTTCCTAAACTCTGAGGATTAAGAGTTCAGAAAGCAGAGACTTGAATCATTATTAGGTCACCCTTTGTGGGTTTTTGACCTGAAAAGTTTTGTTTCTCTTTCATTATAAGTTTAAGGTATTCATGATTTGGGTCATTATGTGTATAATGATACATAAGATATTAATCAGGATATCCAAGGTAAATATTAGTCAAACATCTTCCTGAGCATGCGATGGACATTTTATAAATCACAGATCAAGTTCTCAGGTCATGAGTAATGACACAAGATTGTCATATTAAGAGTATTTCTAACATGGTGTGGTGTGAAGTGTTTCCATAGTGGTGTTAGGGCTTCTGAGGATTAGAACGTCCCTTCTCAGAGTGATGCAATTGGTTAATGACCATAGGTGAATATGTAGAAGTTATATGCATGTATGTGTAGTCAAGAAAAGGGTCCTTGAAGTCATATATCCTTTCCAAGGTCCATCGATGATTATAGATTCCTGAGATGCCCGAGACATGATGTATGGTATATGGATTCAAGATTCTCTTGAAAGAAAGTGGAAGAACCCTGTACTCTAGTTGATTGAGGTATGTCTCTCTTTCCCCTTCTATGGAGGATGAAAAATGGGAGATGGTCTATAAAATTTATTATAGAAGGGAAATTTTTCCATGAAGTTTATCATAATTAAGTAATGATATTTGTTGTCTAGTTTATCATCATGCAGTAAGGGAATAATTCCATGAAGTTAAATGTCATGTGGTACGGGTGTATTTCCATACAGTTTAACATCATGTGGTATGAAAATACTTCCATGAAGTTTAATGTCATGAAGTAAGGATGCAGGAACTGATGTGAATGTGCAAGGATGTTGTGGCTGGGCCCAAGGATGGAGACTTGGGAGCCACTACATACCTAACAAGGATGATAATCTATCCACATGTAGTTTTGTAAAACCGTTTAGTTTAACATCTTGCAGTGAGGACTGATGTGAACTAATGTGAAAATTAGTAATGTCTTGGCTTGGCCAAAACATAGAGGCTTGAACATAACTTTGTATCTCATGAGGATGAGAATCACACAACATATAGTTCTTAAATAGGAAATACTCTACAAAGTTATGACCCATACATAGAGGTGGGAATTATTTCCATTGATGGTTGTAGTTGGTCTTAGGATTGGAGATCTAGGTGTCACTATGTATCCTATGATGGAAAGAATCAATCTACACATATTTCTATATGTTCCATGTAGTTTAACACCATGTGTTAAGGATAAAGGTTAGCCGTCTTGAATTGACATGAACATTTCAATTGGGAAAAATCATGGAATTATTAGCATCACTACATATCTCATGAGAAATAAAATCAAAGAAAACATAGTTACATAAATTCTATGTCGTTTGAAATATTTTGGGGAAAAAGGGAGGTGGAAAAATGTGAGTAAACATAGATTTTGTGGTTGGGCCCAAGCATGGAATTTTGGGTGTTACTACGTATCTTATGAAAATGAGAATAAAACTGCACATTGTTTTGGATAGTCATGTAGTTTAACATATTTTGTTGAGGACGGATGCATGTTGAGCCTGACACACCATGTTCAATCGGGGATGACTTTTCCATAATTTCTAATCCCACATAAGCCATTCTCAGTGTGAGAAACATGGAGTGACAAGGGCCCCATACAGGAAAAGGGTATTGTGCATCATGTGGTGTCTGTAAAAAGATACAAGATCAAGGAATCCCTACATATCCCATTTGGAAATGGGAATCAATTCATACGTAGTTTGATAAATCTATATATTTTAATATATTGTGGTGAAGACTGAGGTGAATCGACATGAATGAGGATGGATATCACAAATCTATATAGTTTTATGTTGTGCAGTGAGGACATTGGGCCCCTAATCATAAAGGGGGAAGTTCTAGGTCTATGCAGTTTAATGTCATGTGTTAAGGAAAATGGATCACCCAGTATGAAAGGAATATAATCTTGCATATGGACCCAAAAAATAGAGTTTCAAGCATCACTACGTATCTATGATTACTGTAATAAAGCCACACATAGTTCTTAGGAAACTGTGAATTTTATCATCTTATGGAGAGGAAAAACTCCATATGGTTTAAAATCATGTGGTCAGGAAAAAAATTTACAATTTAATATCATGCACATAGGATGAATGGTGGGACCTTCACTGATGTTGGATCCTTACTACTAGCAACCATAGAAAGTATTTCTTGAGAAATCTTTCATTGTTGGGTGGTGTGACACAATTCCCACACATTGTAACAAATGAGTAGGCTCCATTTTGATAGAACTAATATATAAGGTAAGGTCTTTCCCATTTGGGATCCAATTACGGGGGTTTCTTTCCTAGTATCATTGTGGTTCTCAGAGCTAGCACCAATTCTCCTTATAGGAATGAACAGTGGAGAACCTTTTTATTTAAAGCTAATGTAATCTGGTTTTTATGAATTTCCAGATTGAGTAATGTGCACAAACCTTTCTCATCTAGCCATTCCAACTTATCAGACTGCTTTTGAGATTGGTCATAATATGAGAATTGTATACAAATGTATATTCATATTGAGGAAAGTTGGAACTCTATGGTTAACACTTCCTCAGTCCCATACACCAGTGAGTATGATGTTGCTTTTTTCATAGTACACGTGGTGGTACGGTAGGCCCATAAAGCATGAAAGAGTTTTATGGACAAGAATTATTATTATTTTTCACCATATTATATATTATATTCTATAATGTATTATTTAAGGCCTGTATCCTTCCATTTTTCACTGTATGATAGAGATATGAGTGATTAAACTTGATGTTGTACTCCAAGTAAAGCTATTTTAACTCTGCAGAACAGAATTTGGTGTCCTTGTCTGTCAATAATGTATGTGGTAATACAAACTTGGTGATGATATGGGACTTCATGAAGTTAATGATATTCATCTTTTGGAATTATTTGAGGGGTATTTACTCATCCCATTTAGAAATGATGTTGGAAGCAGTGACGATGTACATGAACTTCTTAGATGTGGTATAGGGATATGACCTCACAATATCCATCCACTAAACAAAAAATGGCTAAGAATATTTAACTATATGTAGAAATTATGGGGGATGATTGTTGATGTTTTCAAGGATATTTTATGCATGAAATTTCTTGGTGAATTCCACACAGTCCTATATCATGGTTCTCTAGTAGTATCCCAACCTCCTAGCCTTTTGTGAGAGCCTGGTTTCAGATTGATGGGTGCCACATGAACCAACACGGACTTCTTTCATGACAGTGATAAATTATCCTTATTCTGTTCATATGAGGATTATTACATACATGAAACATTTATATATAACTTTTTTTCTCATTTGGACCATCCTATAAAATGAATTTGGTCGCATGATGCTGAATCTATTCTCTTTCTAGCTCGATCTATCAGGAGAGTTTTGTTTTACAGATAACTGAGTATAGGATCCATCAATCCAGGGGTGTTAATTTGTTCATCATGCTATGGGGAGGTGTTTACCAGATTCATATCTTCCATATCACATATGACTATCCATGAGAACATTCTTCGATGTGTGATACAGATTATTGCTTCCCCCTGATCAAGGTCTCCCAGGATGACGACTGTATTAGCCAGTGCAACAACACAAGAATTTTGTAATCAGAGATGATAATGGAAGGTGGTATCAAAGAATAATTCTTCCATCATTCCCCTAATGTAGCTAGTGAAGGGGTATAACTCTTCATTTTTAATGGAATATTCACCGTTGATATGATTTATCACTAGTTCCGAGTCCCCTTTTATATCCAGGTAGGCTATGTGTAGCTGTAGATATAATTCTAATATAGCGATGTGGGCTTGGTACATGGCCTCATTATTTGGACGTCCTTCGAGCAATGATAAAGAGTAGGAAAGAAGTATTTTTCTAGAGACACAAACAAAATACCCAGATCAACCCAAGTAAGCTTTGGGTTTTCCATTCTTGTGCCAACATGACTTTGGGAGGTGCTATCAAAGTACATATCCCATGACTAGGGAGTGTCATGGGAATATAAGACCTCTTTATTGGGGAGCTTAGTGTATTCCAGTATATTTTTTGGGACATGATGTTCTCTAATAAAATCATGTAAGGTTTTTCCTTTCATTGATTTATGTGATATAAAATGAATTTCATATTATTGCAGAACGACTACCCATCGAGCCAAGCACCAAGTCAACATTGGGTGGCCTAGGATGTACTTGAGCATGTCAATACGAGAGACAAGATGGACTTTTTTATGTTTCAAGTAATTCCACATATTTTTCACTGTGATTATGAGTGAAAGGTAGTTCTTTTCAACATTAGAATATCATTTCTCGGTACCTATCATGGTCCAGCTAAGGTATTAGAGACTATTTTCACTTCCTATATCTTTTTTCTGTGTGAGGAGGGAGCCCAATGAACATTCCATGGTAGCCACATGTATATGTGTGGGATCACATCCACTAGAGGCATCAAAATCAGTGGGTTCATCAATTATTTCTTGAGACTTTCGAAGGATTTATGGCATTCATCATCCCATCGGTAGGTGACTCCCTACTTCACTAGCCTGGTGAAGGGGAGAAAATTTTTGTCCATGTTGGCTATGAATCACTAAATATAAGAGATGTTCCCTTATATTCCCCTTAGTTATTTGAAATTTATAGTGGTGAAATCACTAAAATAGAATCAGTCTTCTTTGGGTCCACTTGAATGTCACAATGGAATTCCAAAAATATGAGGAATTTTCCTGATGTTACCACAAAAGCGCACTTAATTGGATTCGTATTTTGAATGTTTTGTCATATCTTATTGAATATTTATTGGATATCCATGAAGTGATCACCACAATGTCAGGATTTGAGGACTATGTCATCGACATAACACTCAAATATCATTCCCAGTGATGGAATATAATATGTGATTCATGGTATATAGATATGTGGCCCTAGAATTATTTAATCCAAGGGGCACGACCTGATAGCATAAGATCCATTAATGCACTCTGAAGGAAGATACTTCTTCATCCTTATGGGCCATCTTGATCAAATTTTACCCCAAGTACCTGACTATAATGGAAAGGGATTAGAAGCCAGTAGTTTCATCAATCAAGTGTTCTATGATTGGAAATGGGAATTCAAATTTTGGAAAATTTCAGTTAAGGTCAATGAAATCAATGAAGACCCTAATCTACCCATTCTTCTTCTTGATGAGTATAATGTTGGCAAGAAACCTTGGGTATTTCACTTCTCAAAAAAAACTTGTCTTTGATAAATTTGTAAAATTCCACCTCTACATTGGTAGCATGGGAGGGGTGAATTCATCTAGATGCCTACTTAAAACCTTGATGTTCAATGGGAATTCTAAGATGGTGTATAGCCACACCTAGATTCAGTCCAGACATTTCTGTATAATTCTAAACAAACACATATCGATGCTGCTTTATAAATTCAGCGTACATATCTTGATCTATGAGGCACATGGAAACTCTAATCAGAGTAGGTCGTGGGTCTTATTTTGTTCCCAGATTTATCTACCAAAGATCATCTATGGTGGTGGAGACTCCTTCCATAAATAATGTAGGGTCATTCCTGAGATCATCATCATCTATTTATGAGTCTGTGGAGATATATTCAGTTTAATATGGCAGTCTGAGATCCTCTCCATCAGTATCAGGGTGAGATAAGATACTATAAGAGATATCTTCATCCCTTTATTTATGAGTCATTGTAGAGAGATTCTAATGTTGGTTGTTTTCCCTGAGGATAGGTGAGTCTTGGGCTTCTGGGATTAGATTTTATTCTTCAACCATGTTTATGGGGAGAACATAATCATCATCAAGAATGATCCTAGGATTCATTGGGGTAGTCCTTAATCCATTGGGAGCTATAAAATCTATATAATCATCCACCATTGGTTGCTTTCCACCCTTATTGTAGAAATATGCTTCAATATATGTGACTCTGCAAGTCTCAAAGGGGGATCTATCACCATGAAGTATGCCGACCATTTCATTGATGAGGTACTTAAGACATTGATAAAGTGTTGATGGTACCGCCAAGTGGCTATGAAGATAGGGAATTACAATTAGGACATTATATAAAATGTCTTTCTAGATAACTATGAACTCAACCTTAGATGTGAGTTCCCCAAATTGGGCCTCAATATTGATCTTCTCAAGATGCCTTTTCTCATTCTTATCATATCCCTGAATGGTCATATTTTCAGGGGATAAATCCCTTTCACTATTCTCCATGTGTTAAAGAGTCCGAACTAGGATGAGAATGATCCCATATCCATAATCAATTAGCACCCTTTGGAAATTTACATTATTGATTCTATCCGAAATGTATAAGGGCCTAATATTCCCTTTGATGACCTCCTTATAATCTAGATTAATGAACGAGATAGAAACATAACATCCTAAGGACATGGTATTAACTCGATAGTCTTCGATGGACACGACTTCCATATCAAATTCCTGTGGTCTTCGGAGGGATTCATCATGTGGCTCCCTGATTTATTTTGAAATACAAAGCATATCTAGGATTGAGGGATTAGATGGGGGTGTAGCCAGCTATTTCAGAACATATTACTTTTTTTCGAGAGGTCAACACTTCCTAATATGGGACTGATCCTCTCCATGTGGTTCAATAGATGTAGAATCTAAGGGAGGTGGTCCTAGTGCTTGTGTGGAGATTGAAGGAAAATCTGCTACCGACGGTGTAGGGTGCACCATCCTTCCTCGTTGTCTGGGTTGATCAGATTAAACCCCCACTAAGTGATCATGCAACACAATTGGGTGTGGGAAACTGCTATAGGGATCCAAGGCACTTCCTTATATCTTTTTAGTATGATGGAGAACATACCCATGGGTTTCCGCTAAATATATATATCTTATATGGGGATACAATGAGAATATTGAGTCCAACCACTCCTCCGTTGTCCCCTGTAACCTCAGATATGTTGAATAAAACCTCACATTACATGGTTATATGTGGGAATACCATACCCTGGGGGAATAATCATCATCATATAAGGGGTTTGAAAAGTATATCACATTGATATAAATAGAGATGAGTTATTTATCTGACGAGGGTTCTATTTTTTGGGCTGGTTCCCATGATATAGATGTTACACAGAAGAAATTTTCAAGAGTTAGGCCTTTCTTTGGCGCAGAATATGTTTCTTCATCCTCAGTCTCTTACCACATCTAGTGGTCACACCCACCTATGGGAGGCACATATTAAATATCCCTTTTACATATTGGAGCTACTGTGAGTTTGCGAAACTGTGCTTTTAGAGTGTTACGAGCTTGATAAACTATTTTTAGAGTCATCCAGTTGTAAAAATTGTGTAATTGCATGGGTGGAAATTTCTACCAACCATCCTCTTCTTTGGACATGGCAATGGTTATGAAATCTAACAGATCTAGATAATTGTCTAGAATCAATTGTCCAGAGTTGACCATTATTTGAATGATGTCTTTGAAAATGAATAAGTTTTGGATATTGTAACCCAGCCATATATGGAACGAGATTTAGTCAGGATGTTCAGTGAGGTCAACTTCATCAGGCCTCCCCCCAAATTACATTTTAATGATTTTATAAAAAAATCACTTTACAGATAAGTGATAACCAACAAACACTACCCATGAATAACCATAAGAGGGCCGACCAAAGAACCTAGTCTAGGACCAGGCCCAAAAAAAGGAAACAATCATCAACGAGCCATCCAGAAAACCCTCTTCATGACAGATTCACAAAAAAACCAAAACATTCCCTGAAACATCACCATCGCTGGCCTGCTGGGCTACCCATCACATCACCCCACCAAGGGAGCACCCAAACGCCACCGCCCCCACACATCATGTATCATTCACCCTTTTGAAGATCTTGCAGGTCCGCCCCTCATCATTATCACCACCCAAACCTCGATTAAAGAAATACCGATCTTCAAATAGTAGACACCATTGATGCTCACACACCATCACACCGATGAGAACAGACAACCCACATATCAGCTCCCATCACCACTCTGCTCGGCCTCCACTGCACTGGATCCTAGGATGCTGGAGAAACGAATGAGCCACTTCAAACCCAAAAAGAAGACGAAGATTCCATCAACATCAATCTTTATATAGGATTCCACCTACGACCTCGTAATGACACATGAGAGGATAAAGGCCCTGTCAAACCCAAACTAGAAGAAATGAGACACCATTAGATAATCAATTGATTACATCATGGTTGTGAGAGTGAAGACCAACAAAATAGAATCGTTAGAGGATATTGAATGATGATCTTCTTAAATAGAGCTTCAGAGGCCTTTCCAGTTATGGATTCTACTTTGCTTGGCTTCTTCCCCAATGTTGTGGTCATGAGTTGAGACTTGGATCAGGTTAAATTAATAGCCTATTCATGATGTTGTGATGTTTCAATTAACTCTTATAACCCTCCTAGATATTTCATGGGGATTAGGGGAATTTGCAACTAATCTCTGATAATATCAGCATAGAGTTATAGCAGCTACTCCTATGAGAGGGGGATGTTGAGAGAATAGTTCAAAACATTCCACCATGATATGAAATCCAAAAACATATCTTTATCACACTATTGTAGTTAATTAGGTCAGTGATTTTAATTTTCTTCAGTGTTGAATAGAACTAATAATGGAATTGACAACGAATTTCTTCCCATACTGCAATAGATCTCATTGGTAAACTATTGAACCAAATAAAGGCAGGCCCTATCAATGTCTATATAAAACATATCAGCATGATTGCCTCATATTGATATCGAGGTCCGATCATCATCCCATATCTGGATAGTAAGTGTGTGAGATGTTTTTAGGGTCTATTTCACTGTCAAAGGTAGATAATGCGGGGTTTCTGAAGTTGGTTGAAGGTAGAGTATCATCCACCCATTTAAGATATGGCTTAATTTCAGGCTTCATAGGTGCACACCACCCTTTCATAGATTCCATTTGAGTTTCTAGGGATTCAATGGTGGTATGTAACTTTGAGGTCAATGTTGTTTGATCCACCTCTCATCTATAGGGAGTAGGTGGTGACCAATGAGGTGGTCTAACTTTCATCTCCCTTTGATCCTCAATTCATCCTATGACTGAATGCTTACCCTAGAGAGGGAGAGGATCTCCCTATAATAGAGGGAAGTCCTGATCATTTCCTTCTTCCTCATTTATATTGACTAACTATCTAGTTCTATAGCAAATATGATGGACAAATACCGCTATTTCTACCAAATCAACTATGGGAGGGAGAATATTCATCTATGGATGGAGACAATACCCATCATGAATATTTCTCCTGAGAAACTCATTATTGAGTTTTTGGAGAGCTTGTACTTCACTCTCATATTGTGAAAACTATTTATATAAGGATGGAAACTAATATTTAGTAATGTATTTTAATTTTTCTTTTCCCCTATTCCACTAAAGAGGTGGAAACTTGTTGTTTGTTGGTGCCAAATTTTGAATCGTTCTCTGGTTTCGGGTGCTCTAAACCTCATTTGGTGTGTCCAAATCACCATCCTCATAGGGTAAATGTTTTGAGTTGTGGCATTCTGTGTTTAAATATTGATTTACATCTCTTATATTGACAGTGATGATATTCATAGAGGCACATTGGGGTTGTGGTGGTTGTGCCATTGCATTCTATGCAGTAAGCTAATTTCGCACAGCTTCTTCCCGAGTTGTTATTCGAACCCTTGGCCTTGTTGATTCATTTTTTCTTGTGACCCTAGTGGGTTATGATTGAATTTTCCATATGCTCCTACCTTATTAACATATTAATAGTGACTTCGAGGGAGTTTTTGGTCATGATTAACAAGCGAAAACTGACCAGCAATGGTTTTTATTACTGTGGGAGGAATATGTGGGATGTTGACCATTGATTTCTTCCTACCAACATAGAGAAGACTGATTTCCTCTTTGGTGATGATGATGATGAAAATGCCCCCAGACCTGTAGGATGGGGGTTATTTGGGGCCACCATTGGCATTGATTGGCCTTGTTGTTGAGGATCCAATGGCTCTAGTCTGGGACTTGATGATTCCTGGTATGAACATGAAGATATAAATGACCCTATTCTAGTGGGGCAGGGTGCTCTAGAATCAATACTTATGTCTCTATGTCACTTTCAGGGGATAATGATCTTGGTAATGGTGATTCTAATATAAATTCCCCCAGTCCAGTGGGCTGGGGTTTGCCTATGGCCGCCAAGGGTATGTCCTGAATCCTCTTGGGGATTGAAGAACTGAGGGGTGGAGGTGGTGGTAGATGTTATCTTATCCCAGGGGACCGATTCCACTCATGGATGATTTCTATGGATGCTACTACTATGGTTTGGGTGATGTGGTGAAATTATGCTTGAGTCGGAACTGGTGATATGGTAGCCCATGGTGATAATTAATCCTTACGGGATGTTGTTTAGATGATCACAACTTCAATTTACATGTTTATAATGTCCTCCTATTATCATGAGGGGCCCAATTATCAGTATTTTTTTCTATAATATCTCCCCATCCAAGGTGTCTGGGAACCATTGGAATGCGTGAATTCTGTTATAGTGACCAACTAGCCCCAACATTACCCAGTCACATGATTTTTTAGAGGATATGACATTACAGGATGTCTTATCTTAGGGGATATGTTGTTCCAGGGGATCAGAAAATTGTAAAACTCCATACTATCCCTATCCTCAAATATGAATTCATGATGTAGATTCAAATATCATCTTCTGAAGAATCATGATGTAATGGTGACAAGCTTGTTGCAAATTTTCACTGTTCTTTTTTGATTTTGGATCATGGGTCATAAAGATAATAGCTAGGTTGAGTTAGAAACATAATATCTTGATCATCTGAAGGTGAAACTCATAACCTGAATAAGGGAGATATTGATCCATTAGTCATTGATGAGTATACCACATATTTTGTCATAGGTATGAATAAAATCCTTTATAGATCACCTGGGATCTCATAACTAGATGTAGTAATGGGCTAGAACATGATGTGGAGGTTGTTTCCAGCTAACTCTCTACATATGTCAATGTTGGCCTCTTATTCATCAATCTTAAATGCCTCCATCCAGTCAGACCATAAAATATGGCTCTGATGATCACCCGCTGAAGGGAGTGGAGTGTTGATGGATGTTGATGGGGAATACACATACAGTTGAACCTGGTGTTTTGATCACCTCTCTGTACGAAGGTGTCAGGGTTTGGTTCACCTATATATATGGTGGTGTCAAAAAGAAGGGAGTAATTCCATGCCCATGGGAGATATTTATTTGGGGAGGTTAACCATGGTGGATGTTAGAAGTAGATTCCCATGCGATCTATCTCTACACTACCTCGAGGAGTAATATCATGGTAATGAACATCTTCTGCTTCTGCTTTGATAAAAGAGTTGACAGACCCTTATGGTTCTTAGAATGTGTCTCGAATGACCCCATGGAAATTGGTATTGAGATGATTTGAAATATGGTCCATGTTCTACGTCGTGAAATGAATATTTCGACCTTCCTTTTGTGGTCATGTAGGGATATGATCCTATTGTGTGACAGTTGCCGAAACCTATATATAACTGCTGGGTTCAATGGGATTATGATCCCACTGCTGAGAAGTTTTCAAAATATGCTAATAATCTATCTCATTATCAATAGGGATATGAGCATGTTCTGAGGATTTTTCCATTATCACATGGTGATTCTCAGTCAAGATGGGGGTATGAACCTGATCTTGAGCCTTTGAAATATGATAATGGTCTTTTATGGCAGGAATATGAGCCTTCCCTGAGGCTTGTTCCACTCTCAAATGGTGAGCCTATGTTGGAATAGGAATATGAGCCTGGTCTAAAAATGCATTCCCAATCAAAACATGCCAACGATCGTCTGGAATGAGAGAAAGAATATGAGCCTCCTCCTTTATTTCCTTGGAATGATGTTGGTGAATTCATTCATTGGTATAATTTGGAATATGTTCCTTGCTTCCATGATCTACTGGATAATTCCAGTAAAATTCTCTAATAGGAATATGAGCCTACCGCTAGGCTTGTTCCATTCTCACTTGGTTATCCTCATCCAGAATAGGGATATATGCCTGATCCTAGGACTTTATAGTACTCTACTAGACTTATTCGATAGGTATATGAGCTTTAAATGAGGCTTGTGCTCCTCTCACATGGTGTGACCTATCCAGAACGAGGGTATGAGCATAGTCTTAGACCATTGGAATATGTTGTCAAACTTTTTCGATGGGCATGTGCCCCTATCCTAAGTCGGTGATGGTCTCACCTGGTGAGACCTAATTGGAATAAGAGTACGAGACTAGCCCAATGCCTCACCATTTATCAAAATATGATGACAATCCTCATGGGAGGGAGAAAGAATGTGTGTTTTTTTGGGATAACCACTTGTTCCCAAGGATTAGAGTGTCGAGTTGACATGGCTATACAAATAAGAGTATAATCATGCCCCTTTATCTGTAGTTGTGCCAGAATATGTCAGTGAAGCTCTTTAGCAATTTCTAAAATATATTTTCACTTTGTCAAAGTGTGTACAGGGGTATAAGACAACACATTGTACGTCTCAATTATCTATTTATATATATCTTTGATCAAAGAAAGGGTATTCACCAACTTCTATCCTCCTTGTTCCATCAGAATATGCCAATGGGATTCATGTGTGGGGGTATAGAAATAATCCTTCCCATGATTTCTATGGGAATATTCCCACATACTTGTTCTGAGCTAGCGGGGATATGAGTCTGCTTACTGGTTCCTATCGAAGTATGCCAAAATGTATTGTCAACAGGTTCATGCATATGATACATAAAATTAATATCCAACATATCCCCCCTCTTATGATTCATCCTTTTATACCATGAATGGGTGTTATAGGCGGCTATGTGCCGGATGGAACCCCCAGCAGGCATTTGATGGGTACCGACGAGCCGATGGTTGACATGTACCCTCCTTGGTGGTACCTAAACTAAAAGAGAGTCATATTTAGACTCCTGGTCCACCTTCATCAGATAAGGAAGGTGGAAGTTGTTGCGATCCTAGGATATGCTCCCAAATCAGTTGGCTATAGTGATGAGGGATACTGGCTTAGAAGTAGCATTTGTCAGGTGATGTGGATTCACTGGTGGTCGTGATTGGAGAATCTCATGGACTTGTCAATGCAGATATGGACTTATAAGAATTTTAGCTTATATTGGTATTACTACTTTGTTTGTATATGTGGTTTTCAAGAAAAGTGACCTAAGAGATTCATGTTGGAACTATCAGTGTTGTTTTTACGTACGAATAAAGAATCATGGTTCGATGGATTATAACCCAATCATTTGTTATTTATAGAGATTCATGTTAGGTTTACCATTTTTATTTTATTGGGATTCAATGCAGGCATGAGATGGGTTCCCCCTTGATGGTTTGATTGAGGGGTATTTTAAGACCTCTCGCAATCACACACATTGGGTTTTCTATCTCTTTATTCATCCCTATAAACTCCCAATGATTACCTCATCTATAGCTAGGTACAAACCTACTTTCCAAAGGCTGACGGTCATCTGGGTTTTCAGGACCAGCGAATCTTAGGTGATTGCATTGGTCAAGGGGATGTGAGGTCGTGCTCGTATCACCATTTTGGGGAGAATTATTTCCTACTCTAGGAATATCTTATAGATTTAAAATATGTTCATGAATCACTTCCTAATACTGACATGGGACCGGTTACCCTAATGAAATGATTATAGGTTAATTATCTTTTATATGAAAAATACTGGGATTTATTCAATGAATCCATCTGTATGTATCTAAAGTTCTCCATCATTTTCCAGTAATAAGAGATTTATTATATGATGAAGGATTATAACCAAATGATTCAAAATTTACTTCCATATAAAGAGTTAGTAAATATTTTTAGGAGGTGATTGAGCTATTATGAGGTTTCCTACATGTCTTGATTATTATAGGAATCAAAACCCACCTAGTTTATTCATCCCATCAATTTTTATGTCATGTGGTGAGGACATAGTTTTGGGTACTATGACACCAAATATTTGAGCTCAAACCCTAAGGGGATACCCTATGTATCCCAAGTGTATGTGAAAATCAGAGTTATCATAATTCCTATGTATTGGGGTTTCCCGTATCATTATAGATAATTATAGTGCAGATGATATGATTATCATGAATCCCTAAGCTCACGTGGGACAAGATCGATGTCAGAAACAAGGGATGAAAAATGATTATTTCATTACTTTGAATGAGGGACTTAGATGATAGGATTACACTAGATGATCAATATTGGGCTTTAACCTCATGGAGTGGTTGCCTGTGTATCTTTTATATGTCAGGAATCAGAGTCTCTATAGTTCTATTTATGTTGGGGCTTACGCACCGAGGCTTCCATGTCTGATTATGATGGTTAATATTGCTTAATGAGGTGTTCATTGCGTCTCCCTAAGCCCACGTGAGCTATGCTAGGAGTAAGAAATAAGGGAGAGAAAATGATCAGCCGCATGGAGTATAGATATGGAACTTGTGTATTAGAGCAACCCTTGGGGTGTTTGGTATAGAGATCAAGCCTTAAGAAGGCATTGTATGTATCCTGATTATTGTTGTAATTAGATTTCTTGAAGTAAATTTATGTCGTGGCTTACACACTGAGGCTATTATGTTGGAATGGATTTCTTGCCAGGGGGTGTCACATGACTCAATTGGTTAGTTCCGCGATCCATCGCATGACCTAGCTTGATATATATAAAGGGTTTCACAAGAGTTAGTGTGTTGAGGTATGATGAGTGTTGAGTATATTGACTGACAGCTCTAGAAGAAATCACAAGACCTGACTGACATGTCTGGGGGGCATCGCGAGTCATAGATAACTTGCCAGGAGGGTGTCACGAGAGCTCGATTATCATACCCATATTCTTTTGCGAGACTCATCTGACATGAGAAGAAAACATTATATAAGTTAGGTGATGTGTATGAAGGGTGTCTCAAGTCCTGGGTGATAGGACCAAAGGGTTTAATGAGATTGAAGTGGTGTCCGTAGGGGGAACCATGTGACTTTCTATAACACGTCTAGAGTATTCCATATGTCTCAGATGGCACACTGAAGGAGTGTCGCAAGATCAAAACAAAATTACTTGGTGCTATTTCGTGTCTTTGGATGACTTATGTCAAGTGAATGAGGGTCAAGAGGCATGTGATTTTCTTAATCCCTCAACCTTTTATATTGGTTCTAACCCTTTCATTTTGAAGGCCTTAAGTTTATTCAATGCAAGTTTCTATGAGTCTCGTGTTATTTGGAAGACATGTTGTATGTTCTTCTCAAGTCTTTCCAAAAGTCCTCTGTGTGACCTATGAATGATCATGTGAAGTTTTTTTATGTGTGGAATATGATTTCTCTAGCTATTCGTTGGTGGATTACCCAAAAATATGTTTCTGGTTTGTGATTAGTTGCTCTAAGAAATACACAATGAGTCTAATCATCCTGAGTCCAAGCATCCAAAGTCTCAGAGTCCAACCCTTTCTTCATGTTAGATTGGGGAATTTATAGGCATCACCACACTTGTTGTCTGGTTCTTTTTTCATTACATGTACTCTAAGTCTATAATTGAGTCGATGAAAGGGCCTAGCACCATGAGGCTTTAAAAGTATTTGCTATGGACCACTCTGAGTGTGTCATCTAATTTTCAGCGATCACGAGTCTCTTCCGTCAATACTTCCTTTATCAGATTATTACAGTTTTCAAAGATTTTTTTTTGTCACATGGATGTATCTAAGGACTTCTATTTTGTCATGTTGACATGTCGAAGATCCATTGAAAGATCCAAGTGCCTATCGAAAGGAATTCTCAAGACTTCAGGTAACTTTTCTCAGAGTCTTTTGGGATTAGGAATTTTTGTTTGGGGGTCTTGAAGGACTATGGTGCTGGTGCACTTGGTGCATCACATGCCTTTTGGTGACCACAAACGCATCTCACCTCCTCTCTTTTGATCCCCTTTGTTTTATGTGATAATTATTGGGAGTCATGTGATATTTTATGTGTGTTTTCAAGGGTATTTATTTTTCTTTTTGGTGATTCATTTCATGAATGATATGGGTCATATGGGGGTGCATGAGCATCCCATGGACAAATCTATTCATTTGAAATTAGTATGTTGTGAAGTTTCTTGGGGTGCCTCGTATGGTGAGGATGACAAGCCAAGTAGATTTTGAGAAGTTATTCAAACATATAAATGAGGACTCATGTTGTATTGTGGATTGTCGAAGGTACATCACATGTCCTTCAGTGACCATAAACACCTCTTTCCACCTCCCTTTCTATCTTATTTATTTTATATTACAAAGGTTAGGGATTATTCAAGTTTTCATGAGCAATGTATCAGATTTTTGATGGGTTTTTAAGTGATGTCTTACCTGATTAGTTTGGGCCATATAGAGTGTGTGCATGCATGTAGTGGACAAGTCTATCTATCTTTCCTTAAAATCACCAAAGGGCATACCTGAACATACCTGAGGACTTACATATGGTGGGGATTACAATCCAAATGGATTTTGTGTAGTGAGAAGGACATGATGCTGAGGTCTTATAGTGTATTTTCGATCACCTCCGGAGCAATTCATATGTTCTTTAGCGACCATGAACACCTCTCACCTCCTCCCCATTATCTCCATCATTTTATTCTACAAAGGTTCAAAGTTTTTGAATTTTTTCCTAGATGTCACCAAGTGATTTTGTTATTACCAATGATGATATGATGTGTGAGCTTCATGACCACTGCGGGTCTCTACCTTATAATATCATCCCTTCTTATTTTCAAAGGATTTCAGGTGGTTTGTCAAGTACTTTCCAGTGACAAACTATGAAACCTGGGGGTTCTCATTCGGTTGTCTGGGAGTGCACCGCAAGATCAATATGGAATATTGGGATGGCGATCATGGATTTTCGTTCTCATTCATTCTATTGGAATATGTCTTGTTGCATGATCAGTGCTAGATCTCATGATGAAATGCATATGTTTTTAGGGATAGTTTTGCGGCTTGACTTTAATGAAACACATGTTCATTGATGGAACTCACAGTGGTGTGAAAAAATTTTCAAGGACAATTTCTTTGATTTCGTTTGATATATCTCATGTCCATGGATTAATGATGTCATATCATGACCAAGGGTGTTTTTATGTTAAGGAGGCATGCCAAATTGTGCATGTAAAGTGTTTTTAGTTATTGAAGGGTTGTCACATAACCCAATCCACTTGAATATGTTGTGGGATCGATGGTTCGTGTAAGGTTTCCACATATTCAAATCCTCATGTGATCCTATAATGAGGATCGAGTGATATAGTCTCATGCACACACACGGAATATTTATTTTCTTCACATGGAAATATCATGTGTGACTTGGAGCACCCAGCGTGAACATGAATATTTCATGTGCATGATGTGGAATTCAATTGGATTTTAACGATGAATCGTGACTTGAATATTATTTCATGCTCATATTTTATAGCATATAAAAAAATTATTTAGGAATTGATCATAATCTGACACCGATTCATTGTCCACATTTCTTCGCATTACTAGTTATATGGTAATTTATTCTCCTTATGAGGAGAGGTAGGATTGTGATATGCAATTGATTATGTGTTTTCCTAGTGATGTAGGCAAGCCGTTATCCTTATATTTTCATTAGTATAAAGTACAAATGGTATTAAAACCCAATTTAGTAAGATGTGATACATAATGTTACTGGCTTTCATGAGACAAGTCATGCGATGCCCTGACCTTGCATAAAATAAATGATCCTCCACCAGTATTTGTGTATTGAAGATCCCCTGGTTCCTGTCTAATGGAGACCATGTGATCCTCCTCTTTGTTAGAATTTTAAATATTGAAGCATCAAGTGATAGGGTCATACAAGTGCTTAGGTACGAGGCAAGGGGTTTAGGATGTGGCTATTAGACTCATTGACGACAAAGATGGTGTTGGAGGAGGGGTGACCCAATATACAGATGTATCACACGGTGGATCAGGTTTTCACATTATCACAAGAACTTAATCCCACATAACCTTATTAGTGTAACCCTTAAGGGGTTCATGATGCTCTGTTTTGGGAGAAAAATGAAATCTCCCTCCTCCTATTTGGCAGCTGTTGGGAGATATTGATATTATTCTTGTATTTATAGATGAAATATCATCTGAACTTCGCCCATTTGAGAAATGTGACATATCTATTAAATTCGTTCCACCATTCATCACATTTATTTACTCATATCTGAGGATGTTTGTTAATTCAATAATCCTCAAGTGATGTTTCAGTTTATATTACTTTTATCAGACAAAGACTCTACTATTGGCATATCTCCATCCCCAAGCGATGGGAGATAATCACAAGTTTGAGTAGGATTATGAGGATATGGTGAGTCTGGTTCCTTGGATATTCCGCGGGCTGATGAAGGTGAAGTGAGACCATGTATCTCCCTCATCACGGTGGATTTTTTATTGCTTATTTCCATGATTCATATGGAATTACTAGCAGGAATTTTATTATAACCTCTATATGCACTGATATGAGAGTGGGAAGTGGGATAAGTGGTGTGAGGGAGCTCATTAACTTGTGATTTTGAGCATAAAAAATAGTATAAAATAATAAAATTTTGGAAATGATCATGAATGACCTATATCAAACTTATATTGTCAAAAAAAAGGTTTCATGATTTAGACATCCTATAAATATTTTTTCATGGTTATGTGGTTTTCCCCAATGATTATTATTTATTAAACTATGCTTTTTAGTTTTAGTCAATGGATAGAACCTGTAAGAATCATGTTAAAACTAAATGTGATGGAAAATGAAATGATTTTCCTTAAAAATATAATGTTATTAGAGTTGGAATAAAAAATCAGGGTGTTATGTTCACACATAATTATAAAGATATGAATCCCGAGATTTTAAATGAGAAAAAGGGTAAAAGATGTTTTGTTGAGTCCCTCATGAGGAAAGAAACATCTTCTTTTAGTGGGTCAGTTTATTCACTAGTTGATGACTAATGGATCAGTACCACTAAAAATATTTTTTTTTGTTATCTAGTG
Organism: Viscum album; assembly: GCA_963277665.1. Classification (NCBI taxonomy): domain Eukaryota; kingdom Viridiplantae; phylum Streptophyta; class Magnoliopsida; order Santalales; family Viscaceae; genus Viscum; species Viscum album. The sequence goes on along the minus strand of OY728141.1, from coordinate 1,302,327,565 downwards.
TTTAGAACATGGAAAATTTATTTTTATCTATTTACCATTGGAATATGAAGTAGATCAGTAAGAGAATATTATTAATAATATAAGATAACAATAAGAAATTGAATCTATGAAGTGCCATTAATTTAAAGTATTATTTTTCAACAATTAATTTCCTCATATTCTTTGTATGAAAATCAAGAAATAATTCCTTGATTTAAAGTACAAGGATGATCAATATATTGGAACTTAAGAAGAAAAATTCACAAGACTTGTGAGGTATGCTTCTAGCATTAACAATCAATATGAAAGTAAGGTTGATCAGTTCTTTAGTGGATTAAAACTAAGTCTTTTAATGGAATTAACCATAATGTAATTAAGTTGTTATAATGAAATTATTCAACATAAAATCAAGGTGAAGATGTATATTAGAGTTACCCATCAATGTTATGGTTTTGATAATAAAATAAAAATGCAATTCAAAGGAAATTCTAAAAACCATAGATAGAAGAATACAGTCTTTCAGTTATTCTCAAAATTTGTAAGGACTGACTGACTGAAAATTAATTTTTTTATAATAGAAACACTTTTATGGAAAAAGTGACAAACCAAAGGTAGTTACACCCAAAAATCATCCTCACACATATATTTGGAAGCATCCTGACCCCTCTCAGAGTCGAGAGCTAAATCCTCATGTAGACACCGGATTGGCAGTTAAAGGAGTGAGTGAGCATCCTACCCAACCTACCTGCCATATCCTGCCTACCAAAGAACTTCTAGGAAACACCAAGGTTGGACAACTCTCTTGATTTTCCTCTCATTTTTGGATTTTGTATCAGTTGAATTCCATCCCCAAGGGTGTTAAGCTGATTATGGGAAACCATAGGTGCATCTGATTCATCTTGAGCCCCCATGCCATCATATGTGGATAGAGAACTGGTAAATGATTCAAGTGTGGAATGAAAGGTCATTAGGAAATCAAATAATAAAGTGATGGGAATAATTTATCTAATGATGTGAAGATATAAATCTCTATAGAATTCACCACCCACACTCCAATGTTTTAAATGCATGGAGTATAGAAATAATGCTAACTAGTGACCAAATCCAAAGTTTAATGATGATGATCGACATCAATAACCTCTTAATCCCATATAAAAATGGAAATATCATGCGATCAATATTTCTAATGAGGGGTATGATAATGATGTGGTGAAAGGTACAATTACCACACACTGTAGAACTATAAATATATTATTTAATTTTAGATCTACCCACACTTTTATATCTAAATAATTTTATATGGGTATCCGGGTACCACCTAAAAAATTGTATGTTGCATTAATAGTAAAACCCCCTAATGTTATGATTATCACTTCGAAATTATATGATTCTTTTCTAAGGTAATTTTAGGGTAATGTGTTTGATAAAAATCATATCAATATTCCTCTAGTTGATTTTGATTTAATTTTGGGTATGGATTGGATTTCTTTACAAAAAGACCACATAAATGTCCAATTAAGGGAAGTTACATTTGATATTATAAACTAACCTATGATCAACTATTAGTGTAATGATAAAACTGAAATTCCAATGGAAATTACATCAATTTTATAGGTTATGATTCCCATTCAAAAGGGGCACTTATCTCAGATGGTTGGGGATAAAATCAATATCAATGATATGATTATTGTATAAGATTTTATTGAAGTCTTTCTAATAGAGTTTTCTGGTTATCCACTAAATTTTGAACTTTAATTTTCAATAGAAATGATACCTAGTGCAAAACCTATTTTAAATATTCCATATAGAATGGCTCTGATTGAGTTTCAAAAATTGAAGAAGAAACTCTTAGAGAATCTTGAAAATGGATTCATTCATCCATGTGTGTCACCTTGAGGTGCACCTATTCTATTTTTTAAGAATAAAGGTGGATAAATGAGGGTTTATATTGATTATTTAACAAGATCACTATGAAGAACAAGTATCCTCAACCCCATATTGATTAATTGTTTAATCAACTATTAAAATATAAATTCTTCTCTAGGAATGATATTTACTTTGGATGTCATCAATTGAGGGTAAAGAAAGAAGATATACCTAAGACAACATTCTGTATAAGGAATGGACACTATGAATTTATAGTGACTCTATTTAGTCTTACAAATTCCACTTTTATCTTAATGAATTTCTTGAATATAGTCTTTATAGATTACCATGATCCGTTTTTGGTAGTCTTTATAGATTATTTTCTTATTTATTCAAAGTTGAAGAAATATAATGAAGTTCATTTGATAATTATGTTGAATAACCTATAAAAGAATAAGTTTTACGAAAAACTTAAATTTTTAAAATTTTTATTTGGAAAGTATCATTTTTGGGTCATATAATCTCAAGTGAGGGTATATTAGTAGACCCATCAATGAAAATACTTATTAAAAAATGGACTAGACCAAACACTATGACTGAGATCTGTATTTTTAATCATTTGGCTAGATATTATTGGAAACTTTTGGATAATTTTTCTTCGATATAAAATCCAATCACGAATTTTACTTGAAAGGTAGTTGGGTTCATTTGGATGGATGGATGTGAGGAATGTTTTAGGGAACTGAAAAGAAGGATAATTAGGGCACCTATGCCTACACTTCCCTACAGTGGATAAGGGTATGTAATTTATAGTGATGTATCAAAGATGGGACTAGGATCTATCATCATGTTGAATGGTATAGTTATTTCTTATTCCTAATAACAATTGATGGTCCATGAGAAAAATAACCAAACTCATGATTTGAGTTAGCTGAAATAATTTTTGCATTAAAAATATAAAGGAATTATCTATATGGAGAAATTTGTTACATATATATCAATCAAAAAAGTTTAAATAATATATACACACAAAAATAGAGAAATATATTACAATAAAGATGGTTATAATTGATTAAGGATTATTAGTTCTCAATACATTACCACTGTGGGATAACAAACAAGGTGGAAGATTCTTTGAGTCGAAATAATCATGATAGATTATATATGATGAGGAAAAAAAAAGATCCGATATTTATGGACATGAAAAGGATAGTTCATGAATCTTAAAGGATGGTTATAAAGCTTATCCATCTCAAATGAGTGTTAAACCATCCATTCAAGTGATGATTAAAGAGGAATAAAAGGAAGATATATAGATGCAAAGAAGGATAGAAATGTTCCTCAGTTAAACCTTGATTAGGATGGAATAATATAGTTTAAGAATCTTGTGTGTTTCCCTTAAGTACTATATTTTAATAATAATCTGATGGATGAAGTCTATATTTCATCATTCTCTTTTAATCTAGTAATTATGTAGATGTATAATAATTTTAAAGAGTATTTTATATGGGATGGAATGAAGAGAGATATTGAAGAGTATGTTTCTTATTACTTGGTATGTCAATAGGTTAAGGATAATAGATAAAATTCTAAGGGTATGTTAAAACTATTACCCATACAAGAATGGAAATGGGAAAAAAACACAATTGATTTTTTTGTCGGACTCTCCAAAACTTATAAAGGTCGTAATTCTATATGGGTTGTAGTTAATCACCTTACAAAGTAAAAAAAATCACTATCTGATATAATTTCAATCTGGATTCTCTTTCTAGGATATACATTAATAATGTGGTAATATTTCAGGGTGTACAACTATTAATTTTATCTGACCGGGACCTGAGGTTGACATCAATGTCTTGTATATGTCATTCGTAGGCTCTAGATAGAGAGTTATGTTTTAGTACTACTTATCATAATTAGAAATATGTTCAGTGTAATTGGACTATTAAAACTCTAGAATACATGTTGAGATCTTTATTTATGGATTTTAAATATGTTTGGGATCAACACCCTCCTTTGGTGATATTTTCTTACAATAATAGCTCTCACTCTAGAATTTAGATGTCACCTTATAAAGCCCTATATGGTAGGAAGTGCAGAACTCCAACATGATGGAATGAAGTTAGATAAAGAAAGTTATTGGGACCTGATATAGTTGAGAAAATGGTATAGAAGGTTAGATACATTCAACAACACATAAGATCAGTTTAGAGTCGACAAAAAAGATATGTTGAAAGTCATCAGAAATATCTGAAGTTTAAAGCTGGTGATAAGGTATTCCTATGAATATGTCCCTAGAAGAGGGTGATGAGATTTAGAAATAATGGAAATATAATCCCTAAGTATATCTGTCCTTTTCTAAATTCTTAATCATATAGGTATGGTAGATTATTGATTGGTGCTTCCACTAAACTTCTTCCAAGATCATGATGTGTTCCATGTATCTCTCTTGATGAAGTATATACATGATCCTTCACTTGTACTCAACTCAGAGGTCATACCATTGGAGAAATATATTTATTATAAAGAGAAATAGATACTGATTCTAGATCATATATAGAATTTATAATGAAACAAGTCTACTCACCTAGTAAAAGTTTTGTAGCGAAACCACCAATTTGAGGAAGCTATGTGGAAACCAAAGGATGTGATGAGACAAAGTTATCCCCATCCATTGGTATCAGAGTGATGAATTTCATGGTTAAAATTTATTTTATAGGTGAATAATTTTACATAATGATAATTTTATGAAATATGCCTCTTTAAATAATTTTATTTATTTAATATATTACATTACACGTAACACCAAGTATTAATGAACCGAAATATACTATTAAAAAAATTATTATTTAAAATGAAATTAATCTCCTAGCCATTAGATTGGTGGGTATTAATAAGAGTAATTAAATTATAAAAAATTTATTTTTATATATTTAGAAAATTAATTAATTGGTTATAAATTTATTATAAATGAAAATAAAAATTATTTAATAGAAAAAGAAATATTTATCTGAAAAATAGTTTTTATGCTCGAAATGTATTTTTATCTTAATAAATTAAGTCAAACCCTATTTTTGAATTATTTTAATGAAATTTAAATATTATTTAATTGATATTTTTTTAAGAAATAAGAAAATATTTTTCTAGGCATAGGATAAGAATAAACCGAGTTTTATGCTTAAATTTTTTTTTCTCAATAAATAGTTTCTATCACATTTGTGCACTTAAATTAAAATTAATTTTTTCCATTTATAATTATTTAATCAACTAAAAGTAATTATATATTTACAATCAAGAGGTAAAAATTTGGTAAATAGACACCTTTTATTTTTGGTCAATATGAATAATGACCATTGTAAAATTTATCTCCTCGGTAAAGGTTAAATAATGTTGATATTGATTAAAAAAAGTTATAATTCCAAAATTATTCCTCAAAATTCTTATAATACAAAATTAATTCAACCATTTACACCTTGAGTTTTAAACAGAGTTGTTTAATAGACACTTTTCTCTAAAAATGACTAATATATTATTTAAATCAAAGAAATTTACAAAATATCATTTTTTCTATAATATCTCTTATGTGTCCTCATAGAAACAAAATTAATTTTTGAATCAATATAAGTTTTTAATTATAGAATAAAAAATTATTTTCATGATATAAATTTATTTTTAATTATTAGTAAATTTATAATGACCATATTTGATTATGTAACACCAATGCAGTATGTATCCATTGAATAAAAAAAATATAATAAATGATTATAAAAATATCATAAGTGATAAAATTTTAATGAGATAATGTGAAACAAAAAATTTATAGATATATAAGAAATATTAGGGAGGTGTGAAAAAAATATATTTGAATTTGCCCTTTTTATAGATGCCTTTAATGTTAAATTAAATAAATAGTTTAAAATTGATAATAATGATATTTTATAAAAATAATATTTTATTAAATTATTTTAAACTCATAAAAATATTAAAATAAGACTAGGTGAATATGCTATGGTAAAAATGTCATAAATTGGCCAATCATGGGACAATTTTCACCTTATAATAAAAAATAACACCCCGTTAATATTGAAAATGGTGTTACCATATTTGAAATAAAAATTAGTTAACTATTTATTAATATGACAACCCTAGTCATTATTACACATTAATTCATGATTTATTACATTAGAATACAATTAATAAAACCCATAATATTAATAACACTAGTGTATTAGGGTAATTGTGTATATTACATAATAACTTAAAACATGAGGTACAATGACATTTTTTAAAACATCCTTAATATGCTTATAATTTTCCATCATTCCAAAAACTTAAATGGTTAAAATAGAGACATACATAAGAAATGGGTGAGATATAAAGCCCAATAAGAAAATAAAACTAGAATAAAATGATGAAATTATTAAATTTTAGATAATAGGTATTTTCATGGGATATAAATGGGGTGAGAATCGTAAATATGGATAATGAGTCATGATATAGAACGAAAACATAAATGAAACATGAGAATGTAGAAACAAATTTAAACAAAACATCATAAACAAAGGTTAAGGATAACTTCCAATACATCATAAAATAGTGGAAAAAGTCCCATAATGGTTTATATTCACTCCATAACCCCATACATGAAATATCATTAAACTAAAACAATACCCAATACATTTTAATGCTATATAATTCCAACAACACCCATCACTATCTCATCATGTACATGTATAAGTGTTCCACATAGATCATTAAACATAAAATAATTTTTGTCACATTTAATACTATGATTAATGAATATGAGTTACATACCAGTAAGTACCCAATTAATTAAGTATTGGTATTACTAGAGGAATAGTATTGAGTGGAAATGGGTATGGGTGTACTCATCAAAAATTTTCTGCATGGAAAATCTCAATGACATTTTGGAAGCATAACGACAATACATGAAGGTTAAATGAGAGAGAAAAGGGGTCTATAATCACTTGGAATTAAAAATAATATTATTATGAATATGTAAGAACATAATATGACATGATTGTTTTGAATTAATAGGAATAAGATAAGGCGGGTTCTTGAATAAAAACATGGCATGGAAAAATCGTAGGATAATTTCACCAGCATAACAAGGGTACATAGTGAATAATAGGAGGGATTAATGAGAGTTAAATGGGTCAGTAATACATTTTAAATCCTAAGAGTAGTTATATATATATTTCAAATAATATCCAATCAATAAAAAATGGAATAAAAAAGGTATTACTTAAATAAAGTGCTTGAATAAAACGGAGAAGAAGAAGACCCCTTACTAAATTTTGGCATAGTATCAGCTTAGGTTAATTTTATAATGAGAGGGGATAAATAATCTGTAACTGTCATGAAATAAATTATAAATTATAGTGATATTTATAAATTCATTAAAATAAAACCAATTTATATTTAAAAGGATAAATACAAATAAGGTTTTTGAATTGAAAAGAAGATAGAGAGAGACCCCTTACTAAATTTCTGAATAGTAATTACATAGGTAAAGGTTATAATGAGAGGGTATAAATGATATATACTTATAATAACATCAATAGGATATTAAATTAAAATTAATAAAGTCATTAAAATATAACCAATTAATATTCAAAAGGTTAAATACAAAGAAGGTGCTTGAATGGAAAAGGAGAGAGAGAAATCTCTTACTAAATTTTGGCATAGTAACAACTTAGGTAAAGGTTATAATGAGAGGGGATAAATGATATCACATTTTAAGAAAACATAAATTGGAAAATGAAGAGAAAACTTTCAAGTCATGAGAACATAACCAATTGATATTCAAACGGTTAAATATAAAGAAGTTGCTTGAATGTAAAAGAAGGGAGAGAGAGGCCCCTAACTAAATTTCGGCACAGTAACGGCTAAGGAAAAGGTTTTAAAGAGAAGGGATAAATGATATATCATTATAATAAAATTAATTTTACTGTAATGATACATTTATAAATTCAATATATCATAACCAATTGATATTAAAAGGGTTAAATACAAAGAACCTGCTTGAATGGAAAAGAAGAGAGAGGAACCCCTTACTAAACTTCATCATAGTAACACCTTAGGTAATGATTATAACCAGAGGGTATAAATGATATATAATTATAAGAACATAAATTGGATAGTATATTGAAAATTTTAAAGTCATGAAAATATAACTAATTAAGATTGAAAAGGTTAAATACAAATAAGGTGCTTGAATGTAAAAGAAGAGAGAGAGATTCCCTTTACCTTGAGATGGTGATTCCAAAAGCTTGGGAGGAGCTTATTGAGAGCTTGGTAGAACCTTAAGAGGACTATATAGAGGTTAGTAAAGAGTAAATAAGGTATAAAAATGTTTTTAGGGATTATTAATGAGAGATTTTTTGGGTTTATATAGGAAAATAGAGATAAGTTCTTTATTATTTCCCAAACATAGGTTTTGGATTCTATATAATAATGTACTAACAATCACAAACATTATCTTGTTTTTTACCATGTTATTTTCTAAATGGAAGTAATTTTAATTATTTTATAATTAAAATAACGTAACTCATTAAAATATTACCCTTGGTGATGTGGAAGTGAGTCATATTGATAAGGAATTGATTTCAAAATTTTAAAATATTATATTGGTTTGGAAGGATTCATAAAGGCTTTATAAAATTAATCAAATAACCCCAAAAAACATTATTTTGAAGAAAAAATATATTTTTATTCCTGGATACCTTATACGGTATATATTACATCACTTTTGGGTCATTATAATGTCAAAATACATACCATTCATTGATACAATATTTAATTTTTACCCAAAAAATAGGTTATATTAGAAAATTATGAACAATTCACCATTGGATATTATTTATGTGATGATTGCAAAAATAAAATTTATTTCGACAACATAATATTTATTTTAACAAAATAATATTTATTTTAACAAAATAATTCAATAAATATTAATAATTACACTTTTATGTCAAAACCCCTTTTTATTGAAAAATGTTATTTTTTTACAATAACAGTTTTCAAACCCTTATAAAAATTACATTTTGACTTCATAAAATTATATTATTATTTATATTTAATATATAATATTTAATTAAAATATCTTTTATTTCAAAAATTATTTAATTAAAAGAAAATAGTTTCTTGATAAAACTATATATTTCCCCAAATACAATTTATATTTTAACATATCAAAAATCTAATTTTTATCAAAATTGTTATTTAATCATTTATAAAGTAAAAATTATAATAATTAAAATATAAATATTCATAATATTATGGATACATTGTTACTAGTACTTTTTAAAATATTTTTACCATTAATTTACTTATTTTCCCTTTACCGTGGAAAAAAATATTTACTATAGTTAATATTCATATTTTCAAAAAAATAAGTTTAACTTTTTAGAAAATTTTAATTATGATTATTCCAAATATATAATACATTGTATCAAAATAAATTCACTAATTTAGATGAATTTAATTTAAAATAAAACTCATAAGTGTGATGAAAATTTGTTTTTCAAAAAATACAATTTTTCAAGGAAATAATGATTTTACTTTAACTATATAACTATTGATATTCATTATAAAAATTTAAATTAGAATTAAATATATAATATATACATTTAATTTAAATATTTACCCATTATAGATTATTTTTAATTAATTAAAATGGTGAAACATTATGCATTTTAAAATAGTTTTTAGACAAATGCATTTTTGAGCCCAAAAATAAAATTACTTTAAAATCTAGTATAAATATCATTTAAATGAAATTAATAGAAAAAATATAACCCAGTAATTATTATGTTAATTTTAAATAAAATTTAAAAAATAATGATAATTTTAAAGTCCTTATTTTATAAAAATAAATAACAATTTTACAAAAAATGGGTATTTTCACTATTCAATGAAAAATTAATATTTCATAAAAAAACCCTAAATTTCACCCTAAGTTAATTTTTATACAATGATATCAAAAATAAAACTCATTTTATCAAATAAGTTTTCTAAATTTCATATAAAATAATTATTCTATTTTTCATAAAAATAAATAGAAACCATTTTTGAAGTAAACATATTTAAAAAAATATATTTTAAAGAAATTACCAAAACTTGAGTGATTATTTTATAATAATTTATCAATATATTTATATTGAGTAGGAAATTTATATACATATTTCATAATTTATTTAATCCCATTCATATATTCAAATTTAATAGCTAGGTTAAAATAATGATATATGAACAATCATTGTTTGTTTGGGTTTGTTATTGTGTATCACATACACTATCAAACATAATTTTATCTTTTAAAAGATCATGAAATTACATTATTCTTTCCATTAATAAATTGTATCCTCAAAATTTGAACTTGATCTTGGTAGGAAATGTTTATACACTTGAAAGTATCTTTATTGAAAACCCACATTATAAAAAGTCTTAATAAAGCATCCACTTGAAAAGAGAGGAAGATAAGTACAAAGGTCATCACATAACTATGTTTCCAAGTAGAAGATAATTATTAGGAATTTAAAATATAGGAATGGAAGAAAAAAATTACACGTAAGAAATAATAAAGGGTGGTAGATAATATGGTTATGATTAATTCAATGACCCCAAAACTATAAATCTGTGATAGGTAAAAAGACCATCAATTCATAATATGAAAAAATGTGTTTCATTATTTTTTTTACTAGATTTAGTGAATTAATTTAACATCTAGACTAGGTTCATAGGTAAATATAATTTCTTAAAATTTATTATTTCATCCTTTAATAAATTTACACTTTAATATCATATTTTTCTCCAAGATAATGGTTTCTCAAGATGAGTTTTTTGTGGGTATAAAGTATTAGAATAAGATTAAAACAAATCATATCATCTACTAAAGAATAAAAATATATTCCTATAATCATTACTAAATACAAAATGGTTAGCATAAAGTAATATAATAGAAAAAATTAATAAAACATAATACAGTAATCTCCACAATTTTAAAAAAAACATCAAAGGTTTTTCATCGATTGTCACTTAAATAAATACCCCTATATCCCAAATAACACCAATAACCTCCTTATTAAAAAAATTTTAACCTCAAAGGTTTTTTCATACCCTTAAAGTTACACCTCCAAATCCATAATAATATTCTTATTAGATAATCATTTATATTAAACCCAATTTTTATGTATACTTCAATCAAATAGAACACCTACAAAATTTTCATTAATAACCTCAAAATAAACAAAATTGATCCTATAATATGTTTCCCAACATATTCTTAATCATGATTAACTTCCATAACATAAATCTCCAAAAGTGGTATTAGTGATTTTAAGCATAATATTAGACATAGACATATCATCCCAAGTCTCTTTAAGTTTATCCCTACATGAAACACATATCAAGGGTTATCAATCCTAAAATCACATGTTTTTAAAAATACCACCTTATCAATGAATCACTTTTATAGTTTATCAGTACCATTAAACATATGTTTCAAATCCTTAATGAAAAACAACTATGGAACAATCCTTATATCATTCATGATTATTATATCTATAATTTCCTTGATATATTACTTATACATCATAATTCTAAACTACAAATACATAAACACTTTAATCCTAAAACATAAATTATTTTCATTGCATAGGTCCTTCCTTAGTCTATCATTTAACCCTTGGATTAAAAAATTGACTCAGATAATTAACATAGTCTCCACACATAAGGAATTGAACAAAAAAGGGCGCCATAAGATATAATTTATTCCCTTCTATCAAACTATTAATTTTTATAGCAACTAGATACTTTATACCATATTTTTCTACACTTAAAACACATTATAATGTCTTTGTAGAATTTACATTGGTGCCTCTTTCCACATTTTTGACAATATGGAATTGAGTCTTCTTTACTCTATCCTCTTTATTATATGAAATTCCATGTGATGTCCCCCTCATATTCTTTTATTTCTTAACTTTTATTTTTGTTATCTTGATTGGAATTATCACAAGATTTCTTACCTAAGATCCCATCATATTAAGTATCTCATTTTGGAAATTATCACATTGACCCTCACATTTATTCTTCATCCAGTTTCTCTTATTTCCATCCATTGACTAGAATAAAGAGGAAAATTAGGGATGATTAATTTCAAACAATTGAACACATAAATAAGAAACAATTAACATTAAATGAATAAATCATAAATGACATGTATTCCTTATCTTATCAATTTATATGATTCAATCTATGTTATCCATGATCTATTTTCTAATAAATATTATTATGGTATTTTTGTTCCCTTGATAATGGTTCCTAATTAGATTGTGAATATAACAAAGCATATTCTTAGGGAGTTTCAAACTAGGTGGCCAATAAGGCCATTTTTTTACACCATATCCCAATCGAATATAACACAATAGGTTTATTGGTGTTATCAACCCTATGTGCATCTCTCCCTAAGCCACATCCACTTGTAGTATCCGGGCATGGATGTATTTTCTTGGAAATGAATTAATATATAATTTACCAAAAAGAGGATGTTTTACTATAATTAGTATTATTAATAAGTCTTTATCTATAGTTTTCTAATCTTAATCCAAAAAATAACTAGAATTTACTCTAATACCAACTATGATAACCCTAGTATTTATTACACATTAATTTGTGATTTATTACCTAAGAATACACTTAATGAACCCTAGAATATATATAAGTATAATTTCTTTGGGTAATTAGTTACATTACATAACAACTTAAAATATGGGGTACATCATCATTACTGAAAATTCCTTAACATTACCATAATTTTCCATCATTCTTAAAAATTCATAGGATAACATGGGGATATACATAAGTAAGGGGTGATATATAAATACCAATAAGTGAATACACCAAGAATAACATGAATAATGTATTACATATTATACAATAAGTATTTTAATGGTACATAAAATGGGTCAAAATCATAAACATGAATAATGAGGCATGATATAGCATGATAACATAAAAGAAACATGAGAATGTGGTGACAAATTTAAACATGACATCATAAACATAAGTCAAGGATTACTATAAAGACATCATAAAATGGTGTAAAAAGTCCAATAATGGATTAGGTTCACTCCATAATCCCATACATAATGTCTCATAAGACTATAACATTTCACAATGCATTGGAGAGCTATATAATTCTTGGAGCACCTATCACTTTCATATCATGTTCACACATAAGTGTACTAAATATATCATTCAACATAGAATCATTTTTTCATAAAATTTAATCAAAACATTATGGAATTTTGGTTACATAAACGAAATTCCCCAATAAATTAAATATATTTATTATTAGTTGAATACCTTTGAGTGGAAATGGGTATGGGTATACCCCTCACAAATGATCAGCATGGAAAATCACAGTGACATTTCGACCGCATAATGACAGTACAAGAAGGTTCAATGAGAGAGAAATGGGAATCTAATCACTTAGAATGAAAAAGTACTATATAAGGGAAATTTAAGAATATATTATAACATTAAATCTTGGGAATTAATAGGTATAAGATAAGGAGGGTTCCTTAATAAAAACTTGTCATGGAAAAATCACAGGATAATTTCGACAACATAAAGGGGATACATATGGAACGATAGGAGGGAATAATGAGAGTGAAAGGGGAAAATAATCACTTGGAGATCATAATGTCATTAATATTTATATGTAAAATCACATCCCATCAATAATAATTTGAATAAAAAATTAATTACATAAATAATGTGCTCAAATAAAAAGAAGAATGAGAAGACTCCTTACTAAATTTCGACGTAGTATCGTCTTAGGTAAATGTTATAATGAGAGGGGATAAATGATATATGATTATGAGGACATAAATTATATAGTATATGTATATTTATAAAGTCATTAAAACATAAAAAATTGAGATGTCAATGGCTAAATAAAAAGAAGGTTCTTGAATTGAAAATAATAGAGAGATGTCCCTTACTAAATTTTGGCACAGTAACGACATAGGTAAAGATTATAATTAGAGGGAATAAATGATATATAATTATAAGAAAATAAATTGTATAGTAAATTTTCATTTATAAAGAAATTAAAAAATAACCAATTGATATTAAAAATGTTAAATACAAAGAGGATACTTGAATAGAAAAAAAGAGAGAGACCCCTTACTAAATTTCATTATAGTAACGTCTTAGGTAAACATTATAACAAGAGGGTATAGATTATATCTCATTATAAGAACATATATTGTAAAATTAATTGAATTTTTTTAACTCATGAAAATATAACCAATTGATATTAAAAATGATAAATATAAAGAAGGTTCTTGAATTTAAAAGAATAGAGAGAGGTCCCTTACTAAATTTCAGCATAGTAACGACACAGGTAAAGGTTATAACGAGAGGGGATAAATGATATCTAATTATAAGAAAATAAATTTCAAAGTAAGTTAAATTTTTTAAAGGAATGAAATTATAACCAATTTATATTTAAAAGGTTAAATACAAAGAACACGCTTGAATGGAAAAGTAGAGAGAGAAAGACCTTACAAAATATTAGCATAGTAACGACTTAGGTAATGTTTAAAATGGGAGGGTATAAATGATATATAATTATGAGAAAATAAATTGTAATGTAAATTTACATTTATAATATCACTTCAACATAAAAAATTTATATTCAAGATGCTAAATACAAATAAGGTTATTGAATGTAAAAGAAGATAGAGATGTCCCTTACCTTGAGAGGGTGATTCCAAAATCTTGGGAGGATATTCCTGAGATCTTGGAGGCATTATGGGAGGAATATAAAGAAGGTATATAACAATAAAAATGTGATACAAGGTTTTTGAGTTAATATTAATGAGATATTGGTTAGTTTTATATAGGAAAATATATGGGAATTCTTTATCATTTCCCAGACATAGGTTTGGACCCTATATAATAAAGTAATCCAAAGATCAAACCATTACATGGTTTTTTCCAATGGTTTATACAAAAGGGGATTTGTTTTAGTTATTTAATAAGTAAAATATCTGAACTCATTAAAATATTAACCATAGTGATGTGGAAGCGAGTCTTGTTTATAAATAAATGATTTTAAAAACAAAAAATTTTATATTGGTTTTGGGGGATTCATAAAGGAATTATAATGTTAATTAAATAAAATAAAAAACACTCTATTTTAAAGGTAATAGTATATTTGTCCATAGATACCATATATGGTATATATTACATCTCTTTTGGGTCATTGTGATGTCTTGATACACACCATTCAGTTATATCATATTTAATTTTTACCTCAAAATTTGGCTGTCTTAAAAAATTATAAAAAATAACCATTGGATAATTTATAAATTATGATTCAAAAAATAATAATTTAATTTATCAAAATTATTAATTATTCCTGATTATTTTAACATTTATATCGAAATTTACATTTATTAAAAAATGATGTGTTTTTTACAATAAAAGTTTTCCAACCCTTATAAAAATTACAATTTCACTTCATAAAATAATATTATCATTTAATATTAATATATAATATTTTATAATATTATTTAAATAAAATATAATTTATTTTAAAAATTATTTAAGTAATAAAAAATTGTAGCTTGATCAAAACAATATATTACCCAAAATGCTATCTATGTTTTAACACATCAGAAATATATTTTTATAAAAATCATTACATAATCATTTATAAAGTAAATAAAATATAATAATTGAAATATAAATATTCATAAAATAATGGTTACATATTCTCTATTCCTTGTAAAAATATTTTTAGTCTTAATTAACCTATTTTTCCTTTACCATGACAATAAATATTCACTACAACTACTATTTATATTGTGTAAAAATCAAATTAACCTTATTAAAAAATATTAATTATGATGATTATAAATATGAAATCAATTTTATCAAAATAAATAAAAATAACCAATAGAATTTTATTTAAAATAAAACTTTCAAGTGTGACGAAAAGAAGTTTTCTGAAAACTATATTTTTTCAAGGAAAGAATGATTTTACTTTAAATTTATAACTAGTAATATTCATTATATGAATTTAAATTGATAAAATATATATAATATATATATTTAATTTAAATTATTTCCCATTATGGGTTATTTTTAATTAATTAAATTAGATAAATATTATTTATTTTAAAATATTATTCAGAAAAATGTGTTTTCGAGCATAAAAATAAACTGATTCTAAAATTTGGTAAATTGACAATTGAAATGTTGTTAATTTGACTAAATATAACTCATTAATATTTATGTTACTTTTAAATAAAAATAAAATAATAATTATTCTTTTAAATTACATTATTTATCAAAATAAATGACTGTTTTATAAAAAAGGGTATTCTTCACTATTCCCTAAAAATCAATACTTTTGGAAAAATACCAAAAGTTCACCCAAAGATAATTTTGATATGATGATATAAAAAATAAATTTAATTTTTCCAATAAATTTTATAAATATTATACAAAATAATTATAATTTTTTTATAAAAATATATAAAATTCATTTTTGAGGAAAACACATTTTGAAGGCGATACAAAAAATTAAGTGATTATTTAGTAAGAATTTACTAATATATTTATATTAAGTAAAAAATTTATATACATATATATATATTTATTAATATATTTAATCCTATTAATATCCAAAAAAATAGTTACTAGGATAAAATGATCATATGTAAATAATCATTGTTTTCTTGGGTTCAGTGTTGCGTATCACATACTCTATTGAACATAGTTTTCTTTTTAAAATACAAGGGGTGTTATATTTAATCAAAATGATAAGGTTTAAAGCGATTCAATAACTTGTATAAATCATATTGGTTGATGTGATTAAAACACAATCATACCTTATCTTTGAATCTATGACCATTTGGTGTCATTTTTTTAGAATTAATTCATTATAATATAATCTTTAGGAAATTCCAAGAGTTCTCATCACCTCAATTGTAAAAGGGAGCATCCCACTTACTTATTTACACCAATTTTAGAATTATAGAACAAAAAAAAATCCATAAATTTACCTTATAAACTTATCTATACATATTATAGAAGTTCAGTAATTCCCAACAGTCCAACCATATAACTCTTTAGAGGAGATCTAAAGGAGTCGTTTCTAAGAAGAGGCAATCATCTTAACTACTCACATTATTTTCTAATATTATTTACATAATATAAATATATGGTATTAATAATAAAATATTAAATTAATTATACTCAATATTATGAAGTTTTATTATGAATATTAAAACAACATTATACACCCTCTTTCCCAACAAATGAGAAGTGAAAGTATCGCTTTTGCATACATTTGACATACCTTCTCCACGTAGAGATACAATTAATTTTTCATCACCATATTTTATTTATGGGTATTATTTTAGGTTTAATGTTTATATATGATATTTATGACATAATTATACTTATGGAATTATAATATCACATATACTTACTTACCATAAAATCCTTGAAAAAAATGACAATGTTGTTCGTGTGTATGTTTAGACTATCACCTCCATGAAGTGTTGTGATTCGTTTTTCATTTATATTGTACTTTTATTGTAATTAGGATGAATCTTATTTATATATGTGATATAAATGATGTAAAATGAAATTAGAAAGGTTAATTAATACCTAACATTCATTCATCCAATGTATTTAAAAATAAAAACCGCATTCATGCGTACACACTACCTACAATCTCCATGAAAAATGAAATTAATTTTTTACCTATAACTTTTATGTATGACTATAAATATGTATATCATTAATTATATTCTTTAGGTTATGGAAAAAAGATAATTTTTCTTGTAATAGATCTACTGAACTGAAATACCCATGATAAACAAAATAGTTAATACCCAAAATTATAATTTTAATAAAGAATTATTAACCAAAGGGGTGTTAAAATTTTATAAAGGAATTATGTATGATATCATAAGTATAAAAATTACTATTTTATATAAGTATAACAAATATAAATTTATTATACAAGATATTATCTTTCTTCTAAGGCAAGGTTAAATCAAGTTAAGAGTTTATTTCATAGTCTCATCAGTATTTGGGATTGTTTACTTTTAATTATCTACTAGAATATTTATCTTATATATCCAGGTTATCTAAAGATGTTTTGAATTTTTTAAAATTTCCCTATGATAGTTTAAATTATTTTTTATTCATGTTTTTATTTTAGAAAAATGGTTAGAAAGGAAACTTTTTGTTTTTTATAAATGAGGTCCTTTGTGAATTTTTTGACATAAATATAATAAGAATGTATTTTAACATATATGGAATGAATGTATTTTACTATAATAATGATTAATTTTTTATTTAATTGTTCACAAGGTTATTTTCAAATAATTTTTTTCCTTTATATGTTCTCAAATTTTAAAAAAACAAGTGCTTTTAAAAGGGAAAGGTTATTTTCGTCAAGAAATTATTCAATGTGATATTTTAAAATCCTTTTTCTTCTAAGATGAATTCCTTTGATTTTACTTAATATTTACTGAAATATTATCCAATGATACCATTATAATTATTTAAATATATGGTTTATGTTCATGATGAAATGATGTTTATAAAACCCATTTATTTTTCATCAGTTATATTGTGATGAAATGTTTATAAAAACTATTTTCTCTTCATAGGTTCTGATATAATGAATTATTTGTAATCAAGTGTCACGTATATGTATGTCCTTTATTGTGTAATGGTTGGTACCTATATCTCCCTCCAATTTATTGGGTAAATATTGATATCTCATGAGATAAATATGACTGGAATAGTGATTGAACCCAATTTAGTAAGGGACTCTGTCCACTATGATAGTCTTGAAAGAGAACCTGGATTTTATATCATTATATGTATGCACAAATTTCCTATCTTAGGCCAATGTTATGTTTTTAATGATCATTTTATTTAATTTGTTTATTACTAATTTCTTATGAGCATCCAATATTTATTCCATGACTCAATATTATGATATATGATATGCATAATATGGAGTTTAAAAGATAATTTCATGTTTTCATGCCCTTCTTCCCATGTTATTCTTATATGATCACAGATATCTACATTATTTACCCTTAATGATCATCATATCTCACCATTTATAATGTTCCCTTTCCCCAGGTTATAAAGAAATTTATTAAGTATGATATATATAGGAAGGGTTCAAGTTATGAATAAATAAGTAGAAGATAATATAGATATTTTATAAACTAGTTGTTCATGTTTTAAAGTTTCCAATGACACTAGACCTATATGATTCTTGTGTGGATAAAAATGTTATTTAATGAATACTTATCTATTAAATATGTAATATATTTGTGTGAAAAGTATGAGTTTCTATACTAGGGGCGGCCGACACCTCATTTCTTTAAATGTTGGTGGTCGTTTGATGTTTGGTGAGTTATCCAGTATTATTCCAAGTTGGAAATTAATCAATTAGTTAATTAATTATAATTGTGATAATTAATTAATTAATTATGAATGTTTGGAGTGAGTTAGGGTCTTGGGATGTTGTGTCAATCCTTGATAATCAAGGACATGGTTATATGGGATTATATGGGCAATGAAAACTACTTTCATCCCATAGTGTAAAGTAGAATGCTTCGGAAAAAGGTATGTTGTATCACATACTTTACCTATGGAATTTATGTTTATTTATGCTATATGTGGACACTCAGTCCCACCAATGTTTGTGTTACCTCTATTTATTTAATCAAATAGATGATTTTAATTTAATTAAAAAATTTAATTAAAACGGATGAGGGCCAAGGGCCACGACAATCCCTTTGTGCTCTCATGTGTCACCTTAGATAACGATGAACAAGGTCAAGACCCTGAGACATCAGTTAGCCTTTACAAAAATTGGGAGGTAGGGCTAAACACAATGAGACCCCATTAGCCCATATGTAGGGATTTTTACACCTCAAAGATAGAGGTGATGAAAGACCTGGAAATAATTGTCCATGTGGGCCTTATAGGATCCCTTAGGGACTAGAGTTATTCAAACTCGTTTAGTTGTGGGTGGGATGGGTGATCCTCGCCCATCTGTTGTGACCATGAAAAAGTGGATAAACCTATTTAATCAGAATTATTAATTATTAATTTTCCATTCCATTAGTTTTGTAAATCACAAATACTATTTTAAAATAGGTTTACTAACGTTTTTATGTACCATCTTTTAGTATGTTCTTGTGGAATACATTATCTTTTACCACACATATAATGATGTCTAATGAATTATGAATATAAATATAATATTCTTCCATATGATCATAATATTGGGAATTCCTATGAGAAATCAAACATAACATTAAACAAACCATGAGTTATACTTTTGTGTTGTCTATCATACTGACAAAACTCATGACTATTGGACTGATTTTAGTATCGATAATCAGACCAAGACTCATAAGGATTATTATTTTGATAATTGATGTAAAATTCCATTAGACTAACCTATGTTTATAATAAAAAAATAGATGAATTATTTATATCATAAGGAACATCTTAAACATTATAATTGTGTTAAATAAAAATGATGTCGGACATTCAGTTACAATTGAGTTGTCAAGCATCAGCTATCCAAGGCCATTGCAAAAAACTCAAAAATATGACCATTTGAGATTTTACTACAAAAAAATACATCTAAAGAGTTTCCAAAAATATAAACCATTCACAACTAAAGTCATCTGGATATTTCTAAAGTATGAACTACTAATTCTTTATCTTTGTAATTCTATAGAGTGTTGGTGGTTATAGGTAATCCTTGTCCGGGTTGTTTCCATACGAACATTTTCTTTTGCAATCACATATGATCATTGTTACGATTGATGGATTCTAGGAATAGGAAGAAGGTGAATCCAATCCACTAGATGGATATATTATGGGACTAGGAAGACAAATACTGATCATTATATTGAGGGATTTTGGGGATATGAAGACATGGCTATTCCAATCACCATATCGAGGGATTTCCTAGAAAGGAAAGTCAAAATTTACGGCATGTATAAAATTATGGATATCTTTAATCAAGGTTATTGATTACCTTTCTCTTAAGGTTAAAATAGGTAAATATTTTAATAATATCTTGTAATTCATTTTTAATTTTACTTATATATTTTATTTCTTATTTCTATAAGTTTTTATTCTAATGTGCATGTAATATAAAGTTAGTATTCATAATCATATTTCTATACAACTGGTTTTATCAATGTGATTTATAATATGATAAAAATAGTAATTTGATGTTAATCAGATCAATTATGATTATGATATTTTACTCTAATATACTTGGGTTGTTTATAGTTTTGGTTTTGTGACTATGATAATCGAACTGAGTATGAGTTCGATTAATTTACTTTAACAGGTTTGTGTGTTAATTAGTTTGAAGGTTTTTTAAACTAAAATTCACCAACATATTATGTGAATAGACATCATAAAATAGTCTTACAATCCAAAAATTGGGATCAGATCAAGTTTAAACTACACATATACTTGAAGAGTTTTTAATTTCATTACATTCTAAAAGTTTTTAATGTTTTGATATAAATTTTTTGTTTATAAACATTTTTACATTAACATGTATTCGTGGAAGAAATTTTATGTTTTTTTATGATGGAAAGTATGAATTTTGTATCTATAGAAAATATGAATCATATTATACAACCTATATTTCATGGGAATGACAATGAGTAATAGAGAGATATAATGAAGAGTTTTTTGATCAAAACTGAAGTTGATAACTTCTTTTTGCTTACTAGAAAATACAAGATTTCAGATAAGGATGTTTTTTCTTCTAAAAATGATGAGAAGTTAGAATATCCATTTAATTAAAAAGTAAAGAATGTTTTTTTATTTTCTATGATATTTAAAAAATAAATTTATATATCATCTTGTGAATCTTATAATAGTATTTAGTGTAAATTGGAAGTTATTCATTTTGGTATGTCAAAAGTTATGAAAATTAGAAGTGATATTCTTAGAGGTGATTACTAGGACTTTGATTTTCTACATGGAGAGTTAGTTTCTAAGATAAACCATTGGTTCATGACTATTATAAATAGTTTAAAATATGTTGGAGAAAAATTAATTAATGATATGTTTTTTTGGAAAAGATTATTGATATTATGCCTAATGAATGAGAATAAAAAATAATTTCTATTAATGATACAAGGAAGTTAACTAATATTAATCTAGATGATTGGATTATAAAACTTAAGTAGTATGAGAGTGGAATTATAATAGATGTTAAGAAATGGAAAAGGAATAATGTTGGTGTTTCTATTGATAAAAAAATCTACTGGAACTTCTAAAGTCATTCAGCTAATAATATTGGGAAACATTTGAGGAAGAAGAAATTTGTCGTTCATTTAGATTATAGTACATCAAAATATTAATATAATTAATTAGCTCATCTAGAAATAAGTATAAACAATATTTTTGGAAAGAAATATTTTCAATAACAATATAAGAATATTCATAAGGATAAAGTTGATAAGAAATATTCTGAAGTCACATGTTATGAATGTAAGAAATCTGTGCATATCCAACAAGCTTGTCCAAATATGAAAATAAAATAATTCAAAAAATATCCAAGAATTAATACAAGTATAAAGGAAATATTTTTTAAAATCTTAAGACATATGGAGTGCCTTTGGTAGAGGGTCTTTGGAAAAATCTTCTGTTAATGAATGTTCTGATCAGAGGAACATTGGTCTTTTCTCTAAATTACCCTTGTTAAATCATTTTCTAATGGATAAGATAAACATAGATGAATCTTTTAAAAATATATCTTTAAATGAAAATTATCCTGATAGGAAAAATTCTAAATCATCTGACGATGACCCTTCCTCATTAGAAGATAATTGTTTACCCAGTTAAGGTGAAGTTTCCAGATTTTTAAAATTATTAGAAAATGAGAATTGTATTATTTTCTAAAAACCTGATAATTATAAAGCTAAAATTTATAAGGTATATTAAAAGATAAATATTTTTAGAAATAAAATATTATATTATTATAAATATCTTGATAATACTACTTCAAAAAAACTATTTCCAATGATTAGGAGAATTGTTTTTTGAGAAATACATTTTACAAGAAAAAAATAGCTATAAAACTAATACTGACAAGGATAAAAATTTAGTTGTAAAAATAAAATCTAAAATTTCTAGTCTGATAAAACATTTATCAAATTTTACTACTATTAAATAATATTTTTAAGATGTATAAAAAAATTAGACCTCATAATAATAGTTCTAGAATGGGGTTTGAAAATAGAAAAACTATTCTTAGTAACATCTATTTTATTCCTAAGAGTGAACCTTTTTTTGACTAAGTGTCAAAGTTGTGGGAATTGGAAGAAACATTATTCCTTAAAAAGAGTAAAATAATTTGGTTTTCATAATGATTATTTATCTAAACAAATGTAGATATCTAATTATTTTTATGACATTAGTGTACCCAATAAGGTTTGGGTTTTGGAAAAACAATCTTCCGGATAACAAAGATAGTACAAGAAACAAAAACATCTGGTACATGGATAGTTGATGTTACAGGAACATGAATGGAAACAAAGATTTATTAAGGTTTATAATCGAGTTGAAATATGGAAAATTAAATTACATATATAATACTTAAAGAGATATTATAAGAATTGGTTATCTAGTTATTATTGGAAAATATATTATTTCAAATATTCTATTTTTTGTAGGTCTTAAAAAACACCTTGTAATAATTAGTCAAATATCTGAATATGTTTACCTTATAAACATTAATAATGATAAATGTTTAGTACATAGTTCCAAGGGTGAAATTATTCTTTCTGAGAATCGACATGGGAATGTTTACACACTTAACTTAGAATACCTCAAGAGCCAATACTTACTTTGACAAAGGGAAATGAAAGGTAGATATTGGTTATGGAATATAATTTTAGGACACTGTAACCCTATAAAACTATTTAAAAGACTAATAAAGGAATTTTTATGGATCTAACAAAACATAGGTTTGATACTTCAATAGTCTGTGACCATTGTCAATATGTTCAGAAACATAAGTCAAGTTTGAAATCTATTTGTGAAGTCACAACTTCTAATTCTTTACATTTAATACATATGGACTTATTTGGTCCTATAAAAACTAGAAGTATTGGTGTAAAATAATATGTAAATGTTTTTGTTGATAATTACACTAGATATACCTAGGTTTATGTTCTTCTAAAGATATCCAATGGATTTCATTATTTTAAAACCTTTATAGGCATATTTAAAAATGAGAAAAAACTCTATTTGATAACTATTCAAAGTGAACATGTTGGATAATTTTAAAATTATGATTTTTAAACATTTTTAGTAATAAAGGTATAAAATAAAACTTTTTTAGTGCCTAGAACTCCCCATAAAATGGTGTAGTTGAAAGAATAAATAGAATTATTCAAGAAATAACTAGAACTATGATGAGTGAATACTTAATTGGTAAATTTTTTTGGTCTGTAGTATTTTTTACTTACTAATATACT
Source organism: Viscum album (assembly GCA_963277665.1). Classification (NCBI taxonomy): domain Eukaryota; kingdom Viridiplantae; phylum Streptophyta; class Magnoliopsida; order Santalales; family Viscaceae; genus Viscum; species Viscum album. Next base: position 1,302,303,107 of record OY728141.1, on the reverse strand, counting down.
AAAAATTAATTTATAATTATACATTTTTTTAATAAAACTATGTATGAGTTGTGTAATGGAATAAAACCAAATTTTTTTTACTTCCATGTATTTTGTTTCAATGTATTCATTCTGAATACAAAAAATAAGTTACAAAAATTTTCTCCAAAATTTGATGAAGTAATATTTTTAGTTTATTCCACTAGTTTTTAGGATTATATATTGTTTAATAAAATTTCTCATACTATTGTGGAAATAGTTCATGTTATGTTTAATGAAACTAATCCTTTTGTTTTCATACAACCTGAGCCTACATCCTTGGATGTTATTTATAAAACTAATTTTCAAACTTTGTTAGACAGTTCTTCTAAAAAGTTAGTCACTCAAGAATTATTTTATGAAATTATACCTAAGGAATATTTTATACCTATTGTTTAAGAACATTACTTTGAAAACCCAAGAATTCAGTTGTTTCTTTGGAATCATTCTAGTGAAAGTATAATTGGTGATATAGATCAACAATTTAAGACTAGAAGTTCCTTAAGAAATGAAATTTAACATCTACTTTTCTTATCCAAATTTGAACATAAGAATACCAATGATTATTTAGGTTATGCGTACTAGATCAAGGAAATGAAAAATGAGCTCAATGAGTTTAAAAGGAATAAATTCTAGAATTCAGTTGAACCACTTATAAAAACTTCTATAATTAGAGTAAAATGGGTTTTTTTGAATAAGTGTGATGAAAATGTAATATTGTTAGAAATAAATATTGAATTATTGATATGGGATATAATAAATAGTGGGTAATAAATTATGATTAAACTTATACTCTGTATTGAGACTTGAATCTATTTGAATACTTTTATCCTTTGCAGCATTATTTAATTTCAAACTTTTTCAAATGAATGTGAAGTGTGATTTTCTTAACAGATCTGTCTAAGATGTATTTTATGTTGAATAACCCCATTATTTTTAAAATAATATATATATATATAATACATTTCTAAACATAATTAAACATTTTACAGACTTAAACACACCCCTAGAGCTTGGTATGATATATTAAATGGATTTTTGTTACAAAATATTTTTGTTAAGGGAGTGGAAGATCAAACTCTTTTCATAAAATAAGTTAATAGAAATATTATCAATATAAAAATTTATGTTGATAAAAATATATTTGGTTCAAATCAATATTCTTTAAAAGAATTCTTTTCGAATATTATGAATTCTTAGTTTGAAATGAGTATGATGCGTGAGTTAACATATTTTCTTAGTTTTGAAATTTCAAACAAACTAGAAGGAAATTTTATATCTCAAAAAAGTATATAAAATTTATTCTTGAGAAATCTAGATAAGAAAATAATAAAAGTATTATTACTTCTATTGGTACCACCAACACCTTAGATCTTGATGAGGCAAGAAAACCAGTTGATAATTTTTTTAAAGGTATGATAATGGTTTATTTTATTAAATATTAGTAATATAGATTTAATATTTTTAGTATGATTATATTATAGATATCAATCTAGCACTAAATAATACAATTTAAAATCTTATAAAGGAATCATTAGTTATCATAAGGGAACTATGGATTTAGGTCTTTTCTATTCTTCTAGAAATGTTTTTGAATTAAAAAAATTTCTAGATGCTGAATTTGGTGGTTATAGAATAGATAGAAAAATTATATACAAATCATATCATTTATTAGGATATAATTTAGTTTATTGGTCTTGTAGGAAACAACACTCAATATCACTTTCCACTATTAAAGCTGAATATGTCATAACTAGAAGTTGTTGTGCTCAAGTGTTGTGGGTAAAACACACACTCATAGACTATGGCATGTGTTTTACTAAAACTCAAATACTTTTTGACAATTCAAGTTCCATTTATTTAACTAAAAACACATCACATAACTCACATTCTAAACACATAGATATAATAAACCATTTCCTCTAGGAGCAGACACTTAAAGGAGATATAATTTTACAGTTCATCAAAATGCAAGAACAACTTGTGGTTGTTTTTACCATACCCCTTAGTTTTTATAGATTTGAAAATATTAAGTAGAATTTTGGAATGACCATCATAAAGTAATCATTCATATCTAATTCTTTTTTACACATTTCTTTACATTATGATACTCCATTTTATAAGGGGTGCATATGTTTTTCAAAAACTTTTAGATTTTCTTGAATTTATTTTTTCAAAATTTTTATTTTTACTAATAATTTTATCATAATGAGATTTCTAGACTCAAAATTTTGAAAAAAAAAATTTGATTACGAATTACCAAATTTTTTTCTGGACTATGAAAATTTTATAAAATTTTTAGACTCGAAATATTATAATTTTTTTTCGGTTGAATAAACTATCGTATTTAGTTTACTATAAAAAATATCGTAATTATATTTTGTATATAAAATATCGTAATCTATATTTATTATAAAACTATCACAATATATTTATTTTAAAAAAACAAAGTAGACCTGGTTAATCATACTGATAAAAATTTCAATCAAAGAGGTACTCTTCTGTTCTTTTAGTTTTTTTCACTATTTAATAGTTTAATTTATAATTGTTGTTGTTTTTATACTTTTAGTTTTAAAAAAAAACCTAAATTTTTGTCAAAATTTTAAATGTTTTCCAAATTGTATTCATTCTAAATTTGATAAAAGTCTTAAAACATATAGAGTTCATTTTTTTCATTGGATGAATCATAACCATCTGATAAGATCATGCTTCCATATCAATTGTTGGTTATCTTATGAAAGTTGAACTGTCACCCTTGGTTCCTATGTAAGGGTGGATCACCCTATTCCCCACATTGATTCCACCATGTTTTTTCCCCAAAGATACTATATATCTCAAAGGCCCCTGTCTGATAAGTTTCATTTTCATCTATTCTTCATTTTAGAATCTAGATCTGATTGTGACCAAGGAAGATTATTCTAAGTGGTTAATATTTTGGGAAATATTTGTTTAAAGGTTTTGGTATGAAAAATACGATTCTACACTCAATAATATCATTTAATTTCAAGTATGGGAATCAATATGTTTTGGAAAACCTAATAATATTTTGATCTTTATTATCTAGAAGTTGTTGTAGAGTTTTATGCATCCATTCAATTTTTAAAAGAAGATGGGAAGGATATGGTATCCTTCAATTTTTTTGAAAGTGGTAAAATTTTTCTTATAAAAGAGTTTAATATCTTGTTGGAGTACCCTCATAAGGAGAAACATATTTCCCTTCTCACAAGTTTCCAAAAAAACTTGAATCTTTCAATAAGAAAATATTGAGGATTCATTTTTTTTGAATAATAAAAGGTTAGTCAGTTTTATTACTTGACTCTATATAATGGACTAGTTTCTCTTTGGATAAGAGTGTACTTGATTCTGAGGAAGGGATATAGAGATAAATTAAATTTATCCGACATTTTTTTGGAAAATTTGGTGAATATGGGGAAGATAGATCTAGTCAATTTTACATTTATCATAGTGGAGAATATAAAAAAAATATTAAATCAGGTCTTTGATAATAATGTTTCCAACATTTATTCATAACATGGTTGTAAATTGTGTGGAGATATTCTGGGGGGATCATATCTTGTAATGGAAAATATTTCTTTTATCAGTGATAATATGATATCTATAATGAAGATAGTATTTTATGATAAATAAAAAACATTTGTGGAAAAGGTTGATGGGGTTGCCTTTATTTCCCATCCATCAAGAAAAGATAGTGGGGATAAGAAAAAGAAACGAAATGTATAGAAATAACCTCTAGAAAAGTGAAAGAAATAAAATAATATGCTGGATGAAGTGTTTAAAAAATGATGAAACAAAAGGCTCTAAAGAATCCAAAAAATATGGAGTTTATAATCAACTCTGTTGAAGTTGAGGTATTAAGTAATCAAGAAACAAAAAATTTAGATAAAGAATAAAATATAAATAAGTAGAAGAAGATATTACAAGAAGAAGGACTTTGTGAAACGTTTTTAAAAGGAGTTAAATGAGATTCAAAGATACTTCCCACATCCCACACCAATCAAATTAATCTAGAAGATGGATTAAATTTTGAATAAAATTCAGTAGTGCCTATCGATACCCCTTATGTGGAAGATAAAAGAAATAAAAAGATTTATGAGGAATAATGAATCCCAAACCTTCCACAAAAATAATCGGAAGTAGAGCCAGCTCGAAAGGGAGGTCTCAAAATGATAATGAAATTAGAGGAAGAGATTAAAAAAGAGATTGATAAGGATGTTGAGGGGGACGAAAATGAATAAAAACAAGAAGGTAAAGAATAACATGAAGAAGTAAATGAAGAAGAATATGAGGAATAGGAAGAAAAAGAATTGGATTATAGTAAAGAAACCATGTATGATAAAGAATCATCAGACTCATCATCATCATCATAAATTTTACCCTCCGAGACTGATAAGGATGAAAAAGTTATAAATTACCCCGGAATAATATTCATAATCATAAAAGGAAGCCAAGTCATCCTATAAAAAAAGGATCAACATTCTTAGACCAAAGCATATAAAAAATCCAAGACTAAAAGAGATGTGGATATTATGGAATCTCATATGATCTAGAAAAAGTTACAAATAAAGTTGATAATAATGTAAATTAAGTTAATGTTGTAAAAACAATAACAAAACCACTCGAGGTTGATCCTAATCAATAAATCATATTATGAACCATAACTCAAAAGGTTTTTGATTATATTTTCTAAGTTTTAAGTAGATTACTAGGAAAAATTCCATTTTTTACAAAAAAATTGAGGCAAGATTCTAGCTTATTCAGAATAGTCTAAGTGGGAAATCAGAATCAATAAAAGTGTTAACTGAATTGGTGATTTAGATCTAATTTGGGTAAAATAATTTTAAAAAATGTTCCCGTACTCACAAAAGATCATTAAATTATATGGTAAAGTGGTCTAATCAGGATGAATCTTATATTCATAAGCATGATGAATAGTTTGATGAAGTAAAGAAAATTATGTTAGAGTTAAGTAAATCCCTTAACAATTTATCATCAATCATGGAAGATAGATTAATTTTTTTTTTGAGAAATTCAGTGATTCTAGTGAGGAATGGATTGAAAATGTGACTATTTAGAAGAAAAATATTCAATATTTAGAGTTGGAGATTAATATACTATGAAGATGAATTGATCTTAATGATGGATTATAATAAAGAGTTTTTTTTTTGAGGAAGTTAAAAAGATTTAAGATTCAAGAACAAAAATTGAAAAGCTTGAGAAATATCTTCACAAGTTCAAGGTGATGAAGAAATTTTTAAAGACCTTGATGAATAAAGAATAATTATTTTTATTTATAAATCTTGATATATTTATTTATCATACTTTTTAAAAAAATTAGTTTTTATAATGAGTTAATTTTAATCTAAATCCATTTTTTGAATAATTTTTAATTCTAATTAGTTATATGTTCTTTAATATTTACATGGTTTATTTGTTAGTTCAGTATTGTTTCATATATTTTTTTCTAAAATTTGAGGAAGCATCAGATCATTCTCATTGATTTTTGAAAATAAAAAAGGTAGAGAATATTTTTCAACATGAAAGGAAGTATTTTTATGGTAGAATGATATATTAATGGGGAGGAAGTTTTATCAAAATTGGATATTTTTTCATAAAGGGGAGATTTCTTTTAAAATGAGAGACACTATCCTAAGAGGAGTATGTTTCATAATGGGGGAGACGTTTTATTTGTGGAATAATTTTTCTAATACTATAAATTTTATTCAGAATCATATTTAGAAGAGTTATAATCTCATGGGGAGTTAAGTTACAAAGAATAAATTTGAATATGAAGTTATTAAAATAAATAAGGCCTATAATTTTTTCAAGTTATTTTTTATTTAACTTTATGGGCTTGTGCTTTCCAAAAAGGGAAACATTTTTGAGCCATAAGTATTAATTCTTAATTTTTTATTCCTTTTGTCTTTTAAATTAGAAATAATTTCTTAAAAAATGTTTACTAAATATTAATGTCCCAAGTATTTTAGTATGCTTTTTTAGAAAAAAATATCTTTTACTATACATAGGAAATGTTATAATGAATTATGAATATAAATATAATATTCTTCAATATGATCATCAGTTTGGGAATGTTTCCGATAATTCATACATACGTTTAAAGAGACCAAGAGTTAGAATTTTTTCTTTTCTATCTTATTGACAAAATTTATGACTATTGGAATAATTTTGGTACCTATAATAGAATAGAATCTCATAAGGATTATCATTTTGAAAATTGATGTGGAAGTCCATTGAATGAACCTAAGTATATAATTGGAATATAGAATTCCCATTTCTATCATAATGAATATCTTAAAATCTTGTAGTGGTATTAAATAAAAACAACATCAATCATTAAGTTACAAACAAGATTTCAAGTGCTAGCTATCTGAGGAAATTGAAACAAACTCATAAATATGACTTCTAAAGATTATCATATACATAAAAATTCATTTTAATTGTTTGGAGAAATATATTTTATTTTTACCTCAAGTCATCTAAATATTTCTAAATCAGGAACTTCTTGTTCTTAGTCTTTGTAATTCAATGAAGAGTTGGTAGTTCTATGAATTCCTTATTAGGGTTGTTTCACTAGTGGAAAATGGGTCGTTACCCATGGATTTTGGAATAATCATGGGTATAGGTGACATTTTCTAACATATTCCCTCGGTTCTTTCTAAACCATGGGTATAGGGTACCTGTGTAAACAGGAGAAGACAAAAAATTGTGCAGGAATATTACAAGAAAACTTATTCCCACAGTTTACATTGAACTGTGGGGATAGCTACCACCTATCCCCATGAATTTCATGAACCGTGGGTATATCCTTATTTGTATAATCCTATAACCACAGTTTACAATTAACCGTGGGCATAAGAGGCATCTATACACACATTTTTCAAGAACCGCGGGTATAGCCTTCCAAATATAAGCCCATACCCATGGTTTATGAAAGTTGTGGGTATAGATCAGACCTATCCCCCCGGTTCTACTAAACCATGGTTATCGGGTCCCTTTTTATTTGGGAACGAAAAAATATAAATAATATAATATATGTACATTTAAAAAAAATTGATATCAGTGTTGTGGTAAGTAGCTTCATCTATGGGGGAAAATGCGGTTCCAAAACTCAACGACCGCTTTTATTTATAGCATATTTTATAAATACATATATAATATAATAAATTTTAATTTTTATATGTAATTCTAGTTTGCATAGTGGTCAGTTACTTCATATCCTCCATAGAATAACAGGTTGAAAAACCGGTGTCTCAATACCCACGGTTTGAAAACCATGGGTAAAAGTAATATTTATACCCATAGTTCTAAAACTGTGGGTAAAATTCTTTGAAACGATGGGAAAAAAATCCACCCACAGTTTTTCAAACCATTGGTATAGGTCATGGAGCTACCCCAATGCCTCAGTTTCCCACAGTTAGATAAACTGTGGGTGTAGGCTATACCCACAGCTTTGGGGGATATACCCACGGTTTTTAACTGTGGATATAAGTTATTTTTTCAGTAGTGTTTCCTTGTGATCATTTTCTTTTGTAATCACATCCAATAATTTTTACAATTGAGGGATTATGGGGATAAAAAGTTTGTGAATTTAATCCCTCATATCAAGGAATTCCTAGGCAAGGAAGAAATACATCAATCATATCATCGTGAAATTCCAAAGATAGGAAGATAGAGCTATTCTTATCATCATATAGAGGGATTTCCTAGTAAATAAAGACATACTTTACAGTAATTATAAAACTATGGACACCTTTAGTCAAGGTTGTTGAAAACCTTAACCTTATGGTTAAAAGAGGTAAATATTTTTAATAATATATTGTAAGTCATTCTTAATTTTACATAGATATTGTATTGCTTGTTTCTACAAGTTTCTATTCCGTTGTGCATGTAATAGAATGTCAGTCTTAATAATAATTTTTTATACAATTTTTTTTATCGGTGTGACTGTTAATATGATGAAAAAAAATACTTTGTTGTTAATCAGATTCATTATGATTCCAATCCTTTACTCTAATATAATCAGACAGTTTCTAGTTCTGATTTTGTGACTGATAATTTTACTGAGTTTGATTTTGATTAGTTTACCTTAAGAAGTTTTTTTGTTAATTAGTTTAAAGGGTTTTAAAACTAAAATACACCCCCTATTTTAAGTTTATCAATCATAAGATTTTATTATGGTCCTACAAAACATTATTCATAATGAGACTAGTTTAGGTGTGTAGACTGAACTCGAGTGACCTTAATGATAGAGATGGTTGATTAGCCATCTCCTGACTATTTCCAGGTGGTGAGACCCCATGTAGCTGATGAGGTTATGAAACCGAGTTGAAAATTCATGTTATGTCTCATCCAAATGTGTTATATGTTTCTTGAGACTACGATTGATATTGAGGACTTGTGTGGGGGTGCCTCAACTATACTAAGATAGAGGGGACCCAGTGGGTGCCTCTTTGGTTGAATGACCCTAATTGGATGTATGTGGGATGGTATGGGTGTTGCTACTGGACTCATACCAGACTAGTGAGTCTGAGGGGCTATTGATGATGATGAAAGGTGTGGGTGTTTGACTATCCCTATTTTAATCTGTATGAAAGGTTATGAGACACACCCTCATGGTGAAATTTAATAGGCTGGGCTTCCACAAGATGAATTCATGTATAGTTTAGATACCAAAATTTGGATATAGTACGTTTGAGCTTCCATGTTTTGGATTTGGGTATATATGGGAGCTTCCATGGATATGGAGCTCAGTGATTGAAGATTCCATAGTATTGAAGGTTGTTTCTAGAGACACCATGGATTTGGGAATCTATATATGATGGGGGATTCCAAAGATATGGATCTCAGGGGATTATAGCTTCTATGTATTCATATTTCATGATAGGGTTATCATGGGAATCTTCCCCTGATTCAAGAATATATTATGGGAGTTTCCATTGATTTGGATTCTATGATAGGGATTTCGTGGGCCTCTTCCTATGATTCTTGAGGATATGATATGAGTTTACATATATTTGTAACTTAGGATAGGGATTTTTTGGGATGTGTCTATGAAGTCATGAGGGTTAGCTAGGGTTACCCTAGATTTGGAGCCTTCATATTACTTGGTTGTCATGGTCATCGAGACATGCTTAGAGACACCCTGACCCTAGGAAAATTAGGTTTAGTCAATCTGGGTTACAAACCAAATAATCAAAAAATATTTATTTTATTTATTTTTTATATTTATTTAGTTATTACAACTGAGCACATTACATGAAAATTCTAGTTATTACAGGAATATATTGGTGGTCCCCTATAGAGTTTTTAACTTACACATTGCTTGGACCACAACTATACTTGGGCACCCAAGCAGATGCTTACTTTATTGCAGGCATAAGTTGGGTAGAGACTTTAGATAACATGATCATGTATGATGGATTAGATGGTATATAGAGATTGGGATGAGGTATGGCTATGGTATGTCATGAATACATCATTTTTATTTTCTTTTATCTTGGGGTTTTATGTAACTCTCCTAATGTATGTTTAGTTATATGTATGAGATGGTTGTTTGAGTCTTCATAGAATTTCATTTTTTACATGGCATTTTTATATTAATTACTTCAACAATAATTTTATTTATGATGGATGATGTTTGTTTATTTATACTATGATTTTACACTCTAATAAGGTGGTATATTATTTTCATAGTACCACCTTAGAACCCAACTACTATTTAGAAGCCTCTGGTATATGAGTATGGTCACATGAGGTCATGTGGAAAACTAGTCAGACTACTATTCATGGAGGGATCCAGGGAAGGATGTTATAGTGGTACTAATTAATTTCTCATCCACTAGTGGATCATAAGACCCACTAAAATAAGTTTTATGTTTCCTCATGAAAGATTCAATAATGAATTTGTCACCCCTTTTATCATTTTAAATCTTATAATGATTCATGGCTTGAGAGAGTTGGGTGAGAATAACAATAATATTTTTTATTTCATATCCAATGATGCTTGGTTTTTCAAGGGAAAAACTATTTCATTTTCCATTGTATTCATTATTAATATGATTTCATTAAGTTATATCCATTGAATAAAACCAAAAAATATAGTGTAATCATCAAGCCATAGTAATCCGAGTGAGGAATCATAGAATCATGACAACTATTACTAATATTTCCTAAATTATGACACCTTCTTATCAAATTATGAAACTTTTAGATTCAATATTTATCTATTTTACTTCTACATAGATTTTATTAATCTCTATCCTCATATTATTCATAACCTAATCTCAAAAAAAAACTAAAACCAACTCATATACCAATTGATGTCACCCAGGGATAAAATACACAAATATTACATCATTTTAAATTAATATTCAATACATTTAACAATACAATATTCCCTAAAACCATAAAGGTTTAGTTTATTTAGAGACCAGATACAGAAAATAATTATTTCATATAAGAACATTGAAATATCATATAATTTTCTTATCTCATGGTACCCTTCTTATACATATCTTAATTTAAACATTTCTTCATAACATAGTGAAAATGTAAACCTAAGAAAGGGTTAGCGTAGAAAATTAATAAGGGTAAATAAGAGAGATATAAATCTAAAATCATATACAATAATATGATAATAAAAAGAGTATGGGATAATTATTATAACTTTTAAAATTTCATACCAAATCAGTGAGAGATCATAAACCACGAGTCATGGAATAAAACATAATACAAGAGTCGTATGAGTGAGAAATAAACATTAATAAACCATGATCCATGAGAGAGTATAATAATCATAAGGAAATGTCCTAGGAATTGTGGAACAATCATCAAAATATAAAAAAAATCATTAGTCATGTTTTAATTCCAGGACTATCATATTAGAGAAAGTCCCACAGTGTGTTGGGTTCATTCTCAATTCCATCATTTCCTTACTCAAGGTTCACTCCCAAGACTATCATAGTAGACAAATTACCTTACTGAACCAAGTTCACTCTACATTTTTTTCCATATTATATCATAATATATAAATGTTTACTTAATTTATTGGTGGGATTTAATGGATGAACCCTTCACATAATGAAAACCATATATATGTGTTCCACAAAATCATAAAAACAATCACCAATTCATCATAACATAACCTGTTAAAAAGAAATGGTTTTCATAAAAATTTAATAATAAAATAATAATAATATATCTAGAGAAATAAAATGGATAATATCATTATATAATATCCCTAGTGAAGCATAAGAAATATAAAATGTTATTGACATAGAGGAAAAATACATTTCAAAGAGTATTTGAACATTTCTTTGAAAAAAGGGTATCTTACTTCTTCAGTATCTATAAAAATAAATATTTATGGAATATTGTAAAAAAAAATTATTTAAAAATAACCCCGAAAACATCTAATGGAAATTCAAATAAAAAAATAGTCATGATGGTTGGAAAAGATTTTTATTTGGTAAATATTAAAACAAGGATTCCTTGCACAAGTTTGGTAAAAAATTTAAAATTACCTTATTTGAAAAATAAAAATAATATTCATATTAAAAAATTTAAGATAAATTAAAATATGGATTAAAATGACTTTAAATAACCATTTGATTATAGAAAAGAATATTCTTAAAATATTTTAAATAAAATGGGTAGAGGAAAGAGTATGTTGATTAAAGAGGAAATATAGTCAAATTTTCCTAAAAAAATTCTCCATCAAATTAAGCACCAAAGAGGGTAAAATGGAACTAATAATTGATAATTATGAAAATAACCATAAAATTAAAAAATATTGGTGGTGTAAAGGATAAGGATAATATAATTTCCTTTAATGTAAATTTTACATTTATAATCCCGAAAAGAAATGAGATAGTAACATAAACACATACCTAAAGTCCCATCTATCTTGGTGGAGATTCAAAGATATAGTATTATAAATATATATTTTCTGTAAATATATCATAGAAAAATATTTATACATAAATTTATATATATCATTTTTTATAATTTTCAATTATCCATTTCTTAATAAATCATTATCAAAAGGAACATTTGGGCGAAAATTGGTATGTTTTTCGTGCATGTTTTGGTTCAATGGTTCTACTCATTGAAACATGGACATGGTTTAATCATATAAAAAATATTAATCACGATATAATTATATTATTTACTAATTATAAACAATTTTATTACCATTTATATAAGGTAGTTCTAAAAAATTAATGATAACACTTATTTGGGATGACAATTCGTACATATGAATGAGTAATGTTTTCATTTTTCAAAGAATCAAAAGAAATATTGAAATAAAATAATATAAGTCATGAACTATCCTGGGATTTCATCTGACCCGACACTCGACCCAGTCCATGACATGGCCTGAGGGGTGTTTCGATCCCCATGGGTTAGAAACTAGTGTCGGGAATCAAAACAACACAAGGGGGAATGATTTTAGCCCATAAATAACCAAGACTGAATAAAATAATCTAAGAATTCAACAAGAGACAACAATCAATCATATAAATATATAAAACTTTTCCAGACACAAGATTCAACTGAGTTAAAACTAAACTGAGACTAAAACAATCAAAACTAAATCGCAACCGATCTGATATCCATGCGACCTCAATGTCACCTCAAACTATAGGTACAAACTCCTCCAACCATGAGCATCTGAACCATGAACTTGAATAAGTAATATAACTTGAAAAACAACTTGGGTATACCGATACTGAGTGGTATAAGTAGGCTGTGATCTAAACAATCTCAGTAGGTAGCCACTACAGAATACATGTGTTTCCCTTTCCAATGAATTCCATTAACAATAGTTTTAAATAAAAGTTTAAAAATATGGATTTTTACATTTTATTAAACAGACATAGTTTTTCCCATTTTGAAAACCAACACATGCCAAATCCCATTTAAAAAAAATAGATTTCCATTTTAACACAAAAAACCGAACCATATATAAAACCAAAACAATATTGGGTTGTGCTGAAAATAAATTAATAGTGTAAAATGAAAACTAAATACAACGGAAAGTAAACAAGACCGAGAAATATAGTAACCACGGGATTTTATAAACATCCATAGAATATCCCTAGATTTAATCAGTTCGGAACCACCTACTGGAGTATGGTGGATCCCCTAAGTCTATAACCAACTAGTCTCTCTTGACTAGCCAATACATTGGAACATCCCACCTGGCCTATCTATAATGTAGGGGTAACAACCCATCTAATCGGGGTTGATCAGCAACCGTCACTTGATCTTATATAACATGCCTATAAACCCATGGTAGATATCAATAAACTGTGTAATTATGAGGCCCTCACACACATGACACACCTTACCAACTGTCACTGCACTTTCCTACCCAAAACACGGACACCGTATATGAGGGATATCCCTCCTATAAATATGACCAATATTTATATGTATATAAATATATCAAATCATTTAAGGTTCCAACTAGGCCACCATATCATATAAACATCCAAACCATTTCATAAAACAATTTGAGTTTCCTTCTGGTTGCCCACATTTTTTAAACCACATTCAATCCAAAGTTACCAAGTGCCAACTAGGCCTTATACTTCTAAAACCAAAACACATTTACAACATCTCTTCCACATAATTTTACAAGTATAATACAAAACACCACTTTTAAATGTTAAATAAAAAATTGGCCACATTATTTAAAATCCCACTTTATTTCAAATCCCACTTTATTTCAAAACAAGATGAAAACACGCAACACACATAATGATGAAAATGTGATTTCATTTAAATTAAAAACCAACCATTATTTAGGTATAAAAAGACATTTCCCAAGCATGAATCACACCTCTTACATAATTTAATCAATCATTTAAACAATTACAAGAAGCACCACAGGCCTGTATACAAAAAACACACCCAAGAGATTCTTTTAAAATCAAACACACATGAAAAACATCTCATAACTTGATTCGTATAACATGAATAATTTAATAAATCATTTAAAAAATCTATAAAACATTTCCAAATACTAAAATAAGGGTTTAAACTAAAAAATACAAACAATTACATGTATAAATGACACTTTAAAAATAAAATGATTTTGAACCCCTTTCAAAAACGTCTTCCACACCTCACATAATGTCAAAAAAACAATCCAAATATTTTATAGAATATCCCAATGGACAAAGATCAAACAAATCACCCAATGTTTCAAAAAACACAAAATTGGCATTTTATGACACCCATTTCTTATTAATTCACATAGAAAAAAACAAAAAATCACATCAAAAACTATTTTAAACAAAATCTACCAATTATAAAACATCATAATAAGCTAGAAAATTGGATCATAAACACGCAATTCATGTTCAAAAATCATTTAAAATAATTCCAGAACCAAAGGGAGGCATCAGAAAGAAAAATCAAGAATTCACCAACGTCGTTGTTGTGAAAATGAAACAAAACTTCAATGGAAGGAAGAATAAGGATCCACAGACCAACCACACACCCTAGATTCAAATGAAAACCACCCACACATAAACCTTAAATTTAGGGTTTGTACAAAGTGAAGAAAACCCACCAAATTGAAAGAAAAATCACTAGAGGGGGAGCCACTGTCAGAGGAGGAGGGTGGCGCCGTCATGGTCACACGCCGGATAGGAGACCATATCCAGTGGGGTTGTGTTCTAGAGAGGGGACCCCCAACGAGGGAGGGTGGGTGGAGAGGTAATCAGCGAGGTAGGGGTGTGAACTAGATGGGTGTCTGCCAGTGAGGGAGGTATACTAGAGAGGGGAGGCGAGGGTGCTGGCAAGGGGAGTACGTAGGGGGAGAGTGGTGTGACACATAGGGAGTAGGGAGGGGGTGAGGGGGATCATACAAGAGTGGTGAGGGAGAATGGGGGTTATGGTTAAAAAGATAAATTATTAATAATAATATTAATAATAAGATTCATAACTATTTCAATAATAATAATGATTTTTTAAAATAATAATAATTACCATAACATTTTTAAGAATTATATTATTATTACCCACAATAATAATAATAATAATAATATGGTAAAAACATTATACTTTTTTTATATCATAATTTTTTATTTTATTTTATTTATTAGAATACTTGGAAACTGCACGGTTACCCCACACAACCAAAACGACTATGCACAAACCATGTAGTGGATTCCGTCCACTCCAGAAGTGGCTGCATAGGTACCTGGGCTGACCACACAATTTTTTTTATCCATGTAGTGCCCATGAAATGTCCCAAAACCCCCCAAAAACTTTCAACCTTCAAAATTTTAAACCGGATCTTAACCTGAACCACACCCAAAGGGGTCCGAGACCAAGAAAAGAATAAAATAAAATAGTATGTCAGGTCAGGGTGTGAAAATATATATTTAAAGAATCATAATAATATATTAAATTATATATATATTCATTAAACCCATCCTCATGACAATCTATGTTTTATTAACATGTAAAATTAATCACATTCATTCATGGAGGTGATAGTATACAGGTACTCATGAACAATGTTATCATTTTTCTTATGATAGAAAAGAGGTAGAAACTAGACATTAAATTAACATAAAAATATTTAATTATAGTAAATATACTTATTTAATCCAGTAAAGATGGTTAAATATGATTTTTATGAGATTATGGAAGAAATAATCTCAAAATAGACTGGTAAATAAATTGTCTCTTCTTTAGGATACCTCTTTTGTATTACACCTTTAAGACTTAAAAGGATGGTATTTTTGGAAGAAATGATACTCTAAGACATGGAGAGCGAATTCAGGAAGGTTTTTTGTTAGATAATTTCCTATATATATATATATATATATCACAATGTGGGAAGGAGTGAGGGGATATGACCCCCATTTATAAGTGAGGTGGGTGGAAAACTTATCAATACATAAAACATTAAAATATAATAAATTTATATTCAAGTAAAAGTGGAACCAAATGGTGAAAGGATCAAATATAAAATACTTTGAGATCTAAATATATTCAACCAATAAAATTTATACAAGTTTAAGTGATATTTAAAACATTATGTTTCTGTTTTTCACCCTCATTAACCCTTTTTAACCTTAACTGAGGTAACATATTTTTACCACAATTAATATTCCTTATTAACAAAATTGAATGTGGAATAATTATAAAATTTTGAAATTATAATTAAAAATTTTCAAACCATTTTATAAAATAAAATTCCTTTAATTGGTAGAAATTAATTTTAAAATAAGTGTGAAAAAGGAATAGAAACTTCTTTTAGACAAATGCATTTTTAAACATAACACTCAATTTATTCCAATTCCTTGATATATTAAAACCATTAAATGAATGTTAAATTATTTTATTGAATATATTATCTAAAAAAATAATTTAAATTATTCATATATAGTGATTAATTTAATTTATTGAGAATAATACACATTTCACTCATAAATGAAGTTTTCTAGGAAAATATCACTTTGTACCTTATAATGGTTTTATTTTCATTTATATCAAATTGATAAATATTAGTTTCATTTTATAAAATTGTAAATAATAATTTTTCATAAGTTTAATACTCTAAATTAATTTTTAAATAAATCATAGTTGACTTGACCAATGTTCATAAAAAAATAGTTCAAAATAGTTCTATAGGATCAATAGAATTTTCTAAATGAAATAAAAATTATTTTTAGAAACAATATTTAATTTAAATACCATAAAATGTGCATCATTTGATAGTTTATAATCATTATTCTCATAGTTTTATGGGGTTTTTGCTTCAAAATATATTGAACACATTTATTTTTTAAAGAGAAAGATTTTTTAGAATATCAAGTTGTTACATAGTACTCCTTATAATATCATCTAATCATTTGATAAATTGAGATGGTAGTGGAACTATTTCTCTTAACCATTCCTTATGATATAACTATATCATTGCTTATGATATAGAAAATAGTGAATCAAATTAACCTTGGATTTAGAGAGTATGTCCTTCAATCTCCCACTTGAACTAAAGCCTTATAGACTTTTCACCATTTCTTCTAATACTATATCGTATACAGTAACTTGGGAAATCATATCCAAAAATCCTTTTGGATATCTTCAAAAACACTTTTGGAATGTTATCATTAAATCCATTGTTTATCACATCATATGAAGTACCTTTTGAATATCCATATAAAACTCATTTAGAATAACTCTAAAACAAATATATAACACCTCTCTATGTCAAACTCGATCCTCATTTAATATTACACTGAGTCTGAAAATTAGGTCATTATATAATTTAAAATATATATTAATATATAGATCCATAAATATAATAAAATATTTAACTATATAAAAAGATTAATTCTATAAAAGATATAAATGGATATAACTTGATCTATTTAAAATACATATATATGCATACATATGAATCCAACAGTTGTATCATGTACAATCATTTATTCTAACATGACCACTTTTTACAAAAAATTTAATGACTATGGGACATGGAGTTTTTCAATCCCATATATCTATATAATATGTTATTTATTCACTAAGTATTGATGGGCTAGTTCGATGAATACATCACATGTCATTCACCTTTATCGATGAACACATCACATATTCCTCAAACAAATACAAAATGAAAAATATGAAAGTGTCTAGTCAATGTCATTATATCACTGAGAGGGGGAGGGGGTGAATCAGTGATAATTTTTCATTTTATGTTTTTTTGAAACAACATTCACCTCCTATTAAAGATTCAATTCCCTGCTGAGAAAAATTCAACCACAAATCCAAAAGAACACAAGTATTTACAAGGTTTTCTATTCAATAAGAATAAATATGTACTTGGTATGGTTTGTAAATAATACAATACCATATAATCCACAAGAAATCCATCATAGGATTAAAACGAGTAGGATATACCCTTTCACTCAAGTAGCACTATGTAAACAATTCCAATTGTGCGTGTGCACTCTCTTAGCAAAAATAGGGTAATAGAAAATTTATGTAACAACTCATGATACATTTGATTCTTTTAAAACTCAACAAAATTATTCAATTGCAAAAACTTCTTCAATTTCTTATTTAGAAGATGGTAAGAAATTCTTAGGCTTTGTTATGAAAAACTTAGTTTGATTTTCCCAGTCTGATTCCTCTAAGTACGATTATTCTCATTACAAAAAATATGACTTTGACAGAATAGGATAAAGATAAATAAACAACACTTAAATTAAGAGTATGGAAAACTTAGTACAATTCTCACTATACAATTATTCCTCATTTTGGAAATCTCAAAACAAAATTTTCGAATCTGATTATCCAGCCTGATATGCTGATCAAATAAATATGATTGACAAGTCGAGTACATAAATTTATTGAGTATGATTATCACTGAGTACCATAATCCATTTAATACAATGTTATGATATTATCTATTCTCTTTCACATCTCTATAAAAACTTCTACACCACAAATGAATATGGAAACTTTTTATTCTCTCTAAAACTTAGAGCTTCTCTCTCTTATCTAAGGAACAGTACACCAGTCATGAGAAAAGTACAATGTACTTTTATCCTTCTATAGGTGACCCTAGAGAGGTTTTATTGATAATCCCAATACCTTTACTTCTCACTTAAATTCACCCCAATATAAATTTACCCTAAAATCTTGTGTAAATTTTGACTTCATAAACTCTTCTTATAGCTTCTCAATTATTCATCAAAATTTATCTCAGAATATCATTTCAATTTCCAATATGATTTCAATTAATGATTCTGATTTTATAAATCCCATTTATTTAATAAAAATCTCTCTATCAATTGAAAGTAAATTTATAAAGAAAAGGATATTACTTCTGAATGTTAAAAAACAATCAATAATTTTAATTTCAAGATCCTTCTAGACAATTCATTCAGAAATCTCAACATACAAACCACTTTTACTCCCTCACTTATAATCTTGACCTAGTTTGAAACCTACAAAGTAATTCAACCTTTTAGAAAAGGTTGACTACATTGATGATCACATTATTTTCTTCTATTTTCATTAATCAGTTTCAATTAATTCCTTCTTTGAATACAAGGACATCTGATTTCTATCAATAGAGTCTTTCTTTTCTGAATATGATACCACTTCAAACTTCTTTATCTTTTTACATCAACATAATTATCATGAATCTAAATACGTGTTGATGAAAATTAACTGATTGAGGTTAGTTTGGTTGGTGACAAATACACCTGGTACAAGAGATATCTTAACTAAATGATTGCTAGTAAACCTGATTGTGGCTTTGTGAATAATGTGGCCTTGAAAAAATGGGAATCAATTTCTATCATTTCTCTTCGTAAATTATCATATAAACACCATCCGATTCTGGTTATTTTCAAGAGTAGGGAGAAATGAATACCTTTACCTTTTTTTTAAATAATGTATGGGCTCTTAAAAGTGATTGTGGTAGGCTTACTGAATATTATTGGAACTACATTCAAGGTACTACCTTCCTTTTTAAATTTAGGATTTTCAAGTTCAAATTAAAATTTGGAGAAAGGAGACTTAGAGCGATCATGATAAGAACATTCTCTCTCTTTAATCTACTCTTTAGATACTTCAAGATTAGGCAACTAAAGTGGAATTCAATCTGGATTTTTCTAAGGAAGGTAGTATTGTTTCCAAGATGAAATCTTTCTTATCTATGAAAGAGAGTGTTCTTAAGAAGACCTTAAAAATAAAGTGGATTTAGGATGTAGATAGGAATAAAAAGTTATTCACTTATCTTAAAATAATTAGGATTCCTAGTCAGCCATTATCCTTTCTTATGTTTGGAGATCAAATCTTAAATAATTAGGAATGAAATGCTGATCGCATTGTTGACTGTTTCTCTAATTTCATTAATGGGCATGGTTTGGAAAGATATTTGATGAATGTTAGTATCCCATATTAGGTCTTTTCTGAGGAAAACCACTTCCTCACTAGTATTTTTTATAGTTTGAGATTAAGGGTTCCATTTTAAGCCTCAATCCTAATATGGCCCCATTCCCGGATGGCTTCAACAATTTCTTTTTTCAGAAGTATTGGGAGGAAATTAAAGGGGATGTCTATAAATTAGTTTCCTCGTTCTTCACTTCTATAGTTCTATCTCAGGGCCTTGATACATAGTTTATCACTTTAATTACCAAGATACAAAATTTTTATGAGATTCATCTTTTCATATCCAGATCCCTAGTCAACACAATTTTAAAGGTTACCAGAAAGATTATTTCTAACCAAATTTCATGTATTGATTGTAAAATTGTTTCTTGTAACCAATTTATATTTATTAAAGGATGATATATTTAGGAATGTTTTTTTCTACCACAAAATATGTTAATTTTCTCATAAATCTTATAAGAGGAGGAATAATTTCCATTAATCTTGATATTTAAAAGGCCTTTGATACTATAGATTACACCTTTTTTTACAATGTGCTTAGATGTTTTGGTTTCAACAACACATTAATTAATTGGATTTCTCTCCTACTTGGATTTTCTCATGTTTTGGTTCTTATAAATGGCTCCCCAAAAGGTTAATTTAATTTTTCGAGAGGTGTTTCTCAATGTGATACCCTATTATCCTTAATATTTTCTATTTCTAAGGATTATCTAAGAAGGCTCATCACTCACATGGTTTCACAAGGATAGCTCAAGCCAATACATGAATCAAGGTCTCTCAATACCCATACACATCTATTCTATGCTGATGATGTTATTATTTTCTTCAGGGTGGAAAAACATTTTTGTGTTCTAAAGAAAATTCTTCATCATCATGAGAGTGTTTCCTAGAAATGTTTCAGTTGGGATAAATACTTCAACCATTTTGGGAAGAGGTTATCTATTTCTAGGAAAATTTTTATTCTCTCAAAGATATAAATCAGGGAAGGGGCTTTGCTATTTTATTAACTTGGATTTCCACTTTTTTGGTGGAGCCCTAAAGCTTATTTTTTCTCTAAAATTGTGAATAGGGTCTATGGATGGAAGAATTAGTTTGTTGAAGTATGTTATTGTATGTAAATTGGTTTAATCCACAATGGTCTAGAAATGGATGAGAGGGCTCATTAAAAGATTAAATATGTCCATTAAGAACTTTACTTGGAGTGGTAATATTAATGAAAGGAATATGGTCACTATTCATTGGAAGTATTATTGAAAATACTTACCCAATGGTAGGACGGGTAAAAAGAATATTGTGCTTTTAAATGATTCACTTCAAGATTGAATCACCTGGAGTATTCTTCACAACAATTCAGAATCAATGGCTTTTTCTCAAAGATAATTTTTCTAATAAATTGAAGAAGGGAACTAATGTTTTCCATGACTATTTTATCTAACCAAAATTAAATATTATTTAAAAAATATTATGACTTTCTCTAGATGGATTATGAACAGAAACTCTAAATTAAAGTTTTGGTTTTATAATTGTGCTGGTTCTATTATATTTAATGAATTTCAACTATCTGTTTTTAGTAAAGGTGCTCAAGTTACTCTTAAATAATTCTTTGATTATCCTTAATCACCTTTTCTAGATGATCTTAAATCTATTGTTAATAACTATGACTTTGTTTCTTGTCTTGATTTTCTAGTATGGGATCTGGCTAGAAATGAAGTTCTCAACAGTAATGTCTATTATCAATATTTCACTAGGGGATATTATGCAGATTTTTACTAGTTTTATATCATTAAAAAGAAATGGATCAGGAATACAGGGTTATCTCTTATCTAGAGATTGGTTTAAAACATATTACCCACTTATGAGGTTTTCCATAAGTTGGGTCTTTATCTTTTCTCCCGATCTATTTTATGTCATTAATATAGAGAGGATTCAGAACCTCTCTTCCTTAGTTTTAAAATGGTCTCATCTATTTGGAATGAAATTATGGATGCTTTTAGGTTTATTGAACTTCGATTCATGGGACAAAAACACCTTCTACACTGCTGGTCTTTCATTCAGAGATCTTCATAGGTGCGTGCAATTATTTGTGTTGCTATTGCTGAAGGTATTCATGCTATTAGGTGGAATCACAATACTGTAATACACAGTGAGAAGGGATGTGTTTTGAAGTTGTTTATACAACATATTTTCACTTTTATAAGGGAATCATGCATTTAAAATATGGGATACTATGAAAACATAAATGATTTCATGGTCCTGAAAAAATTGGGAGTTCATGGTAATTTTAGACCTACTATGGGCACTCCGGAAGGGTTTTGGATTCCTCTGTTTCCTCCTTGGATCAATGTTAATACTGATTCTTCTTCTAAAGAAGATTCCAGACCCTCGAGGTGTGGGGATATCTTTTGGGATCATAAAGATAATGTTAAGGGATGTTTCTATATAACTTATGGTGTGTCTACTTCTCCTGAGGCAGAGATGCTTGGAATCATTCATGTTTTTTCATTTTCAATAATGAATGGTTGGAATAATATCTAGTGGGAAAGTGACTCCTCTACAATTATGTAGGATATTAGAAAAGGTGAATTGAAAATTTCTTGGAAACTTGAAGATAAGTGTATGGAATGTATGATGACTCTAATGAGACTGAACATCATCATCACACATGTTTTTTAGGAGGTAAACATGGTTATGGATGGTCTTGCTAACATGGGAATTAGTGTGACTTTTTCCTAGATAGACACTCTATATGGAAATGCTTCTTTTTATAAGTTGATTGTAATAATATCCCATGTTTATATCTTTTTTAACTTCTTTTTTTCAATGAATAAATAACTCATATTTTTGGTTGAGGGACCTTTTCAAAAAAAAATCACTGTCACATTTAATTTAATCATAGTAATTCAGACTCTAATAGGATCACTTCTTTCACACTAGATCCAGAGTTAATATGATGACCATTTACTTCCACCAAGATACATTCTCTATGCAACCGATTCTCTCATTCTAGATAATGATCAATTCTTCATTACGATCTTCTCCCATTCCAGACCCAAGGAAAGTCCGATTAGATTATTTTCTTTCACAAAACTTCTCATCATTACAATGGAAAGAGTAGGTCTGATTCTTTTTAAAATAGCCATCAAAATGATTTTCAAAAAATAAAAAGATAATTGATTTTATTTCTTCAAAAACCTTCCTTGAAAACAAAAGACAACACTTGAAAAAAAGTACATTCCTCATCTGCTTGGTCCAAACAATCTCCCCCTTGGTATTTCATTTCCAACCATGTTTTATTTATCACTATAATTTTTATCCTAAAAAAATGGATTACTTATGAATAATTCTAAGCCAATGTGAGGTAACTCATTAAAGGAAACAAGAACCATTGACAACAAAACCAATATGTCCAAGAGTAGTGATTATGAAACCCTTCCTTATCTTCCTCATATTTTATTTCTTAAATTGTAAAGACCCGGAAATTTCAAGGAAAGTTCTTTCTTAATTTTCTTTGTAATTTTACAAGAACGCAGTTTCTGACGGCGCCTGATTCCGAGGCCCGGTGTGCCCGGAATTAATTTCCGAAGTTTGGCTCGGGTACGTTCAGTGAACGAGCGAGCGGGAATTTCTATCTTTTGAACCGTTGCCCGGAATCAAATTCCAAAGGCACCGATGAACTCGCAGCACCGATATTCGCTTAAGGAGACCTTTTTCGAGGTTGCGTTTATTGCGGGTTGAGAGTTAGTTTTTGGGTTTTTAAAATAAAGTTAAATAAAATGTGGAAACACATTTTATTTTTAACTTGTTGGTTAACTCCTCCCAAAGGGAGTTAGGGGTGGGACCCACATACACTTAACCTCCCTTGAGAGGATTAAGTGTGGTGGGGCCCACACGAACCCTAAATCATCAACCCCTCTTTTTAAAACTCCCCTTTAACTCACTTTAATTAATGTTTGACACTTGGAATAATTAATTGAGGTGAGATGTTTTAAATTTCAAACCTTTGAAATTCTAAGAGGGAGGTTGTGTAATAAAATAATCTTAAGCTTATTTTATCATTTTGGGGTTGGTTTCTTTTGCCACTTGATAGGATTTGAGAAGCTCTCTCTACCATCCTCAACTTTGACGAAGAACACGAAGAACACTCAAGAACGCCACTTCTCTCTTCTTCCTAGCCGGATTGTTTTTGAAGATCGACGACGCCTTCCGTGTCAACGAAAGGGAACACCGCTTCCTCCTCGGACTTTCTTCATAGGCTTACGAAGATTCACCAACGACGTACCTCTTCGGACGTACCTCTACGTCAACGGAATCGACGAACGATTACCGCAATGCCCGACCTCCGCGACGCTCGTCTTCCGTGGTTTGTTGACGTGCTCCGCACTTGAACCGAGGTAGGGGTTTGTTTCAATTGTTTATATTTGTTCGAGAATTTCGACTTGAAAATTCTTCGTGGTAAATTATTTTTTTAAAGTTATGTGGAACTTTCTTCGAACTTGATTGTTTATATTTGTCGGGTCTTGATTTTCAAATCTTTTTATTTAATCTAAAAAGATTGTGAAAGTTTATTATTCGTTAAAGGCCGATTGCTATCCTTATAACGTGAGGAGTTCGGACCGTACAAACCTGGCCGATCCTCCTCTTTTACTTCGTGTTGATTTTTTGTGGAATGGTTCGGAAGGGCGTGGTGCCGTTGCACCACGCGGGTTCATGCGGTTTAATGCGGAAGATACGCATGGCGCCGTCGCGCCGCGCCGTGGAAAGATTTCAAGAACGCGACGTCGTCGCGTCGCGTCGAAGGTAGTCGAAGAGACCGCGGCCGGAGTCGGGCCACGACAGAGGGGTGCGGCGCCGTCGCGCCGTGCCAATCGAACAAGGGCCGCGGCTTGAGCCGTGGCAGAGCTAGAAGGGGCGGCCGGAAAACTGGCTGCCGGAGGTTAATGAAGAGCCGCGGCCGGCTCGGCCACGGCGGAGCAGCCAGAGGCGGCCGGCCTCGCCGGCCGCCGGAGATCAGAAGAGCCGCGGCCATCGGGCGGCGGCGGAAGGGTGGAAGGCGGCCGGCCGTGCCGGCCGGCCGCCGGTTTGCTTAGGAGGCGGGACCCCGCGGGTCCCACGTGTGAAAGGAAAACGGACGGCCTAAGGCCGACCGAGATCCACAAAACCCGGGGGGACTTTACCCCCCCCCCCCCCCCCCCCCGCATGCGGCGCACGTGCGGCGCCCAGGCTGCGCCGCCGCGCCGGGCCGCGCCGCCGCGCGGGCCGCACCGCCGGCCGGGTCGCGCCGCCGGCCGGGTCGGGTCCAGCCGGACCGGGTCGGTTCGGGCCCAGACCCCCCGGTTTCGGATGGGTTTCGGTTTTTCGCCCATATCTTGGCCTACGGGCCTCCAAACGACTCGCGGTCTGCGGCAACGTGATCCTTGGATCAAGACGGTCGTTTCGGTATACTATACTCAAGGTACATCTTCCTTTTCGGGAGGCTACGTGGTTAAAACTCCATAGTTAAGCGTGCTTGGCCTAGAGTAGTGATCAGGATGGGTGACCTCCTGGGAAGTTTCCCAGGGTGGGTGTGATACGGAAAAGCCAATAACTTCCAGACCAGGTGTCCGATTGACACGCCGTCTGTTGCATTGCGTTCCTATTGACGATACGAAACTTTTGGCATCCTCCGCCCGAGTTTTGGATGCAGATGGATAGTGGCCGGGTTGGATTGCACCGAAATCCAACCGGGCCCCTGGAACAGAAAAGCTGATATCTTTCTGACAGAACGTCCGTTTGACGAACCGTCAGCGACGTTGGTGATCGCGTTGAGAAACGGTCCATATGAGTTTACCCTATGAGAGTTCGGGGTACAGTTGAGATACGACCGGGTTTGGTTCGCTCACGAAACCAACTGGGCCCCTGGGACGAAAAGGCTAATAACTCACAGACCGTGCATCCGATTGACGCGCCGTCTGTTGCATTGAGACCCCTATGACGTGGCGGTCCTTTGAGATACTTCTTCGTTGGACTTTGAGATACTTGGAGTATCGACCTGTAGCTCATGGAGCGAACCCTCCCAGTGACGAGCGTGCGGAGTACGGAGACCGTGTAGCTGGCTGAGACCCGACGACTGCTGATCGAACGACTCGGTGTGTTACAGAGGTGCGCTTGGTTGTAGTGGCACATGGGAGCGCTTGGTTGTAGCGGCAGACCCACGACAGAGGTGCGCTTGGTTGTAGCGGCACATGTGAGCGCTTGGTTGTAGTGGCAGACCCATGACAGAGGTGCGTTTGGTTGTAGCGGCACATGGGAGCGCTTGGTTGTAGTAGCTGGCCCGCAGTACTCGATGGGTGGAGTTCTTCAGCAGTCTTAGGTTAGTGAGCAGTACCTCGGAGTCGTGACATGACCACTGTAGACTCCAGAGACGGAGCTCTTCAGCAGTTAGGGTTTCGATAATGAAAATCCTGGTTGAGCTGAGACTTTTGACCTTGTGTTTACCTCATGATTGAGATGGGTCACTTGCTAACTTAGGTATATGTATGGGCATATACCCGGGTAGTGGTTATCCATTGATTTCACAATCCTTGTGTTTCCTCATGATTGAGATCGGTTACTTGATAACTTAGGTATATGTATGGAAATATACCTAAGTAGAGGTTATCTGTTGAGATCTTCTTTGTGGTTATCCCTGTTGGTTTAGTGAGACCTTGAAGGTCTCGGGGTCCCTACTGAGTATCGTTATACTCACCCCTGCACGGGCTATGCCCGCACCTCGTTGTGTTGGTTGCAGACGATGGGCAGTGCTGACAGAGGCCGAGTGTTCGAGGACTGGACGGTACCTGGAGGTGGACTATACGACAAGATGGTACCTGGAGGAGGACCTCACGACGAGACGGTACCCAGAGGTGGACGTGACGACGAGGCGGTACCCAAAGGTGGACCACTGGGCGGACATACTCGGAGCAGACGGCGGGACCCGAGGAGCAGAGGAGCTATCTGTACCCACCCTTCAGGTGGGATTTCTAGTGGACAGCTCGGCGTAGCAGCTTTACTTTTCAGTTGCTATTTTCCCTTCGAGTTGTACTTTATAATTGGGCTTGTATTTCCGGCCCCTTTTTACTTTCCGCACTTACTGTTGTACTCAGTTTTTACTTAGTGTTTACTTCTTCCGCTTGTACTCTTTGTGATTGTTTACTTTACAAAGGTAATGTCTTCCCTTTTTACCGGGATTTACGCCTTGGTGCTAGTCGCCAGCCCCTGGCCTATGGAAGGCAGGCTTGGGGTAGTCATGGCACGGGCCCCGAGGACGGGTCGTGACAAATTGGTATCAAAGGAGTTCGGTCCTACCGCAGAACTTATAACTCTGATGTTTCTTTCTGTGAAGCAATAGTGTTGAGAGTACCGAGTGTGGTTTTCAGTTCAGGGAGTCCAGTGTTGGTGCGGGCGGCCGATGTATGCATACACCAGGACCCTGACAACTGATTTCTGACTTTGTGCACGAAAACCCTAATTGTGTGTGTGTTTTCAAAGGTTTTCCCTTAAAACAGCTCAAACCAGGTTAGCTCACCAGGTATAAACATTTGACCGTGTCACGATGTTTCTTTCAGAATTCCTTTTCACGGACGACCAGCTAGAGCCCCGAGAGTGGTACGTACTGACAGCCCGCCGAGCGACGAGGCCTTAGTACAGGGCCCTATCCCAGTTGAGGCACCAACGGAGGCACCAACGGTACTGCTACCCGTTGGGCCACCAAGTCCACCAGCCCCAGCAGTAGGCGATGCGCGACGCTTGAGCGCGCTGCACGAGTTCCAGCGCCAGAGGCCACCCAGGTTCCGGGGAGAGACAGACCCGCAGGCGGCTGAGGTTTGGCTGGAGGCTGTGGTGAGAGTCTTCAGGCTAGTGGGGACGCCGGCAGACTTCATTGTGATATTTTCTACCAGCCTCCTTCAGGCAGCAGCAGGCAGGTGGTGGAGCCACATGTTCCAGTTTTGCGATGAGATGAACTTCGCATGGGAAGACTTCGAGACCTTATTCAGGGTGGAGTTTGTGCCAGTATCTCTACACCTCGAGCCTGTTCAGGAGATTCTGCCTTTGCCGCGTGCTTTTCAATCAGTATCCGAGTCATCTGTGGGCAATAGACAGATGATGCAGAGGTCCAGGAGGACCGGACTAGCGGTTGGACGATCTCGGGTTTTAGGACCGGTGGTGCGGGGCACCCTAGGTGGGGTCAGAGCCAGGCGTGCCAGAAACGGACAATGTTACTCCTGCGGCGAAAATTGTCACCTGGCACGTGACTGTCCGACTCCTCGTACGATTGATCAGCGGGTGTTAGAGGACCCACCAAGACAGAAGCAGCTGCGAGTGCTTGAGTAACAGCCGAGCAGTGGACAAGGCAGTAGAGCTCTGAGAGCAGGTGTGCAGGAGAGGAACTAGTGGATACGTCTTTTGTACTTCTAGTTCCATGTTGCTTTGTATTTGTGTCTTTGTACTATGAGCTGCAATAATAAAAAGACACTTATCTTTGTTTGCTTTCCTGTCCTTTTGTTTGGTTGATACTGAGTGGTCCCGGATAAACTGTTGACTTGATCCTCACATTCGAGATTTCTACTGGAGGGGACCCAGTGACCTCACACTGATGCTGAAAGTGTAACTTGACCCTTGGAGGCGAGAGTGACAGTTGGATCTCTTAGTAGATACGTCGAGGCCTTACGACGTCATCCATGGCGTGAATGCATCAGTCATGTCAGGATTGACTGTATTAGGCAACGAATGTGGTTCATCCTGGGGATGATACCAGGTTTCTCTTATCGGAAAAGAAGAAATCATAGCAGCTCTTGTGAGACTAAAGGAGGTCCAGGACATCCAAGAGAGGATGAAGACTGCACAGTGCAGTAAGAAACAGGAAACTGGTGCCAGTCATAGAGACTCGGGCGTGTTAAGAAGAGGAATCTTAAAGGAGAGATGAGTCTACGAAGCAGTAGACGTGGAGGTAGAGCTAGGAGAGCAGCATGAGGTGGTGTACATCCTAACATGGTACAACCACCCGCCTTAGTTATCCCCGCCAAGCTTAGGGAGCTGGAGGGAGGTGGAAGAATGCAGCTGCATGCGGTCAAGGAGTGTGACCCAATGACTCTAAAAATGATTCAAGGGACAGTCTGTGTCAACTACTATCTGCTGAAGTAACAGACGTCGATATGAATCATTCCTCGCTTTCACAAATCTTGTTCCAGACCTAGAGTTTCCGGTAAGCCGTGGACTTGACCCTCACGTCTGGAGATACCTTGGGAGGAGACTCAATAATCACACTTACGTCGATGGTGTGGTCAGACCCTCGAGGCGAGAGTTTCAGTTGGAATCTCTTGGTGGCAGCGTCGAGGCCTTACGACGTTAGTTTTAGTATTTAATGGGCAATAACTGTTTATACTCAAATTGACGATTTTAGGCAAACGTCGGGATGAGTTTTCCTTGGTCGGCGGAAAAGGAAACCCCAGGCAGCGCATGGTAACTCTTGCACAGGAGAGTGTGACCGATCACCCTTGAGTCGGTCAACCTTACCCTCGTGGAAGCAGCCTTTCGAGTTCCAGTTCTAACAGAAAATGGAGACCTCTGGAGTTCGAGGATGACGATCACGTCCTTATACGGGTCTCACCTCGACGAGGTTTACGGAGATGTGGCCAAGGCGGAAAGTTATCTCCGGGGTTCAGCGGACCTTCCTAGGTCCCCAGCTAGGTAGGCAGGGTGGTTTACTGCTTGACCCATTCACCACAGTTGCACCAGGTGCCCGACGACTTCCACGTATCTCAACTGATGAGATACGTGCTCGACCCTTCGCATACCATCGACCATGAGGAGCTGGACGATGGCGATGGGGTGTCTTTCACGGAGATTCCAGTGGGGATCGAGGATCAACAGGAGCATATCCTAGGAGGACGACAGATTCCTCAGGTGCACTTTCCTTGGCAGTACGAAACCACTAGGTGATCACATAGGAGCGGAAGGCTCGGATGCGTGCTCTGTACCGCTTTTGTGACACTAGTTTGTGTTGAAGCTTTACGAGGACGTAAAGCCCTGAGGTGGGAATTATGTAAAGACCCGGAAATTTCAAGGAAATTTTTTTCTTAATTTTCTTTTTAATTTTACAAGAACGCTGTTTCTGACGGCGCCTGATTCCGAGGCCCGGTGTGCCCGGAATTAATTTTCGAAGTTTGGCTCGGGTACGTTCAGTGAACGAGCGAGCGAGAATTTCTATCTTTTGAACCGTTCCCCGGAATCGAATTCTGAAGGCACCGATGAACTCGCAGCGCCGATATTCGCTTAAGGAGACCTTTTATGAGGTTGCGTTTATTGCGGGTTGAGAGTTAGTTTTTGGGTTTTTAAAATAAAGTTAAATAAAATGTGGAAACACATTTTATTTTTAACTTGTTGGTTAACTCCTCCCAAAGGGAGTTAGGGGTGGGACCCACATACACTTAACCTCCCTTGAGAGGATTAAGTGTGGTGGGGCCCACACGAACCCTAACTCTTCACCTCCTCTTTTTAAAACTCCCCTTTAACTCACTTTAATTAATGTTTGACACTTGGAATAATTAATTGAGGTGAGATGTTTTAAATTTCAAACCTTTGAAATTCTAAGAGGGAGGTTGTGTAATAAAATAAGCTTAAGCTTATTTTATCATTTTGGGGTTGGTTTCTTTTGCCACTTGAGAGGATTTGAGTAACTCTCTCTACCATCCTCAACTTTGACGAAGAACACGAAGAACACTCAAGAACGCCACTTCTCTCTTCTTCCTAGCCGGATTGTTTCTGAAGATCGACGATGCCTTCCGTGTCAACGAAAGGGAATGCCGCTTCCTCCTCGGACTTTCTTCGTCGGCTTACGAAGATTCACCAACGACGTACCTCTTCGGACGTACCTCTACATCAACAGAATCGACGAACGATTACCGCAATGCCCGACCTCCGCGACGCTCGTCTTCCGCGGTTTGTTGACGTGCTCCGCACTTGAACCGAGGTAGGATTTTGTTTCAATTGTTTATATTTGTTCGAGAATTTCGACTTGAAAATTCTTCGTGGTAAATTATTTTTTTAAAGTTATGTGGAACTTTCTTCGAACTTGATTGTTTATATTTGTCAGGACTTGATTTTCAATCCTTTTTATTTAATCTAAAAAGATTGTGAAAGTTTATTATTCGTTAAAGGCCGATTGCTATCCTTATAACGTGAGGAGTTCGGACCGTACAAACCCGACCGATCCTCCTCTTTTACTTCGTGTTGATTTTTTGTGGAATGGTTCGGAAGGGCATGGTGTCGTCGCACCACGCGGGTTCACGCGGTTTAATGCGGAAGATACGCACGGCGTCGTTGAAAGATTTCAAGAACGCGACGCCGTCGCGTTGCGTCGAAGGTAGTCGAAGAGACCGCGGCCGGAGTCGGGCTACGGCGGAGGGGCGCGGCGCCGTCGCGCCGTGCCAATCGAAAAAGGGCCGCGGCTTGAGCCACGACAGAGCTGGAAGGGGCGGCCGGAAAACCGGCTGCCGGCGGTTAATGAAGAGTCGCGGCCGGCTCGGCCGCGACCATCGGGCCGCGGTGGAAGGGTGGAAGGCGGCCGGCCGCCGGTTTGCTTAGGAGGCGGGACCCCGCGGGTCCCGCGTGTGAAAGGAAAATGGCCGGCCTAAGGCCGACCGAGATCCACAAAACCCGGGGGGAGTTTACCCCCCCCCCCCCCCCGCGTGCGGCGCACGTGCGGCGCCCAGGCCGCGCCCCCGGGCCGGGCCGCGCCGCCGCGCGGGCCGCACCGCCGGCCGGGTCGCGCCGCCGGCCGGGCCGGGTCCAGCCGGACCGGGTCGGGTCGACCCGGTTCGGTTCGGACCAGGGGGGTTGGGCCGGGTCGGTTCGGGCCCAGACCCCCCGGTTTCGGAAGAGTTTCGGTTTTTCGCCAATATCTTGGGCTACGGGCCTCCAAACGACTCGCCGTCTACGAAAACGTGATCCTTGGATCGAGACGGTCGTTTCGGTATACTATACTCAAGGTACATCTTCTTTTTCGGGAGGCTACGTGGTTAAAACTCCATAGTTAAACGTGCTTGGCCTAGAGTAGTGATCAGGATGGGTGACCTCCTCGGAAGTTTCCCAGGGTGGGTGTGAGACGGAAATGCCAATAACTTCCAGACCAGCCGTCCGATTGACACGCCGTCTATTGTGTTGCGTTCCTATTGACGATACAGAACTTTTGGCATCCTCCGGCCGAGTTTTGGATGCAGATGGATAGTGGCCGGGTTGGATCGCACCGAAATCCAACCGGGCCCCTGGAACGGAAAAGCTGATATCATTCTGACAGAACGTCCATTTGACGAACCGTCAGCGGCATTGGGGATCGCATTGAGAAACGGTCCATATGAGTTTACCCTATGAGAGTTCGGGGTACAGTTGACATACGGCTGGGTTTGGTTCGCTCACGAAACCAACCGGGCCCCTGGGACGAAAAGGCTAATAACTCACAGACCGGGCGTCCGATTGACGCGCCGTCTGTTGCATTGAGACCCCTATGATGTGGCGGTCCTTTGAGATACTTCTTCATGGGACTTTGAGATACTTGGAGTATCGACTTGTAGCTCGTGGAGCGGACCCTCCCAGTGACGAGCGTGCAGAGTACGGAGACCGTGTAGCTGGCTGAGACCCGACGACTGCTGATCGAACGACTCGGTGTGTTACAGAGGTGCGCTTGGTTGTAGAGGCACATGGGAGCGCTTGGTTGTAGCGGCAGACCCACGACAGAGGTGCGCTTGGTTGTAGCGGCACATGGGAGCGCTTGGTTGTAGCGGCAGACCCACGACAGAGGTGCGCTTGGTTGTAGCGGCACATGGGAGCGCTTGATTATAGTAGCTGGCCCACAGTACTCGATGGGTGGAGTTCTTCAGCAGTCTTAGGTTAGTGAGCAGTACCTCGGAGTCGTGACAGGACCACTGTAGACTCCAGAGACGGAGCTCTTCAGCAGTTACGGTTTCAATAATGAAAATCCTGGTTGAGCTGAGACTTTTGACCTTGTGTTTACCTCATGATTGAGATGGGTCACTTGCTAACATAGGTATATGTATGGGCATATACCCGGGTAGTGGTTATCCATTGATTTCACAATCTTTGTGTTTCCTCATGATTGAGATCGGTTACTTGATAACTTAGGTATATGTATGGGCATATACCTAAGTAGAGGTTATCTGTTGAGATCTTCTTTGTGGTTATCCTTGTTGGTTTAGTGAGACCTTGAAGGTCTCGGGGTCCCTACTGAGTATCGTTATACTCACCCCTACACGGGCTATGCCCGCACCTCGTTGTGTTGGTTGCAGACGACGGGCAGTGCTGACAGAGGCCGAGTGTTCGAGGACTGGACGGTACCTGGAGGTGGACTATACGATGAGATGGTACCTGGAGGAGGACCTCACGACGAGACGGTACCCAGAGGTGGACATGACGAAGAGGCGGTACCCGAAGGTGGACCACTGGGCGGACATACTCGGCGCGGACGGCGGGACCCGAGGAGCAGAGGAGCTATCTGTACCCACCCTTCAGGTGGGATTTCCAGTGGAAAGCTCGGCGTAGCAGCTTTACTTTTCAATTGCTGTTTTCCCTTCGAGTTGTACTTTACAGTTGGGCTTGTATTTCCAGCCCCTTTTTACTTTCCGCACTTACTATTGTACTCAGTTTTTACTTAGTGTTTACTTCTTCCGCTTGTACTCTGTGTGATTGTTTACTTTACAAAGGCAATGCCTTCCCTTTTTACTGGGATTTACGCCTTGGTGCTAGTCGCCAGCCCCTGGCCTATGGAAGGCGGGCTTGGGGTAGTCACAGCACGGGCCCCGAGGACGGGTCATGACATAAATATTATCTATTCTTGGAAAAATAGTACAATTTGTTTCCTAAAACCACTCCAAAAAATAGTTTGGATATTTCACATGCTTGCAATTTGGAATTCACAGCTTACCAACAACTCCATATTTTTGTATTTCAAAAGGATTGATTAATGAAATAATCCCCCCTTGATAATACAATACAAAGGTATGATGAGAGAGGGGACAGACACACATACCTCAACTCTAATGAGAAAGAGGATGTACACCCATGTTTAACCACAATTTAGAAAATGATTATTTTGGTAAGGGTTTTGTGAAAATGTCATTAAATTTTTCCGATGCTGGAATATAATCTATCTTTAATTCATTCTTCCTGAAATTCACTTTGAGGAAATGATTTTTTATATCTATATGTTTTGAATGAGAATGTTTAACAATATTCCTGGTGATATTAATAGTACATTTATTATCACAACCCAAAAGAATGGGTAACTTCACTTCAAAAAGTATATATTACTATTGAGTTTTTATCAACATAAGTTTATTAGTGGCTTGAGTGGAAGCAACATACTCAGTTTCATCTGTACTGATATTTTCTGAGTTTTGTTTCTTTGAATGCCAACTAACACAATTATTTTCCAGAAATAATACTACACTAGATGTGGATATTCTATAATTAATATTTCCTACCCCATTTATATCTGAATACCCAAACAAATCAATAATATCTAAGCTTCCATACATGATTCCAAATTCTTTTATGCCTTTTATTTATATGAAAATTCACTTACCAGTAAGTAAATGTGATTCTTTTGGAGCACTCTGAAATCTTTCACATAATGTAACAACATAAACAATGTCAGATCTTGAGGCAGTCAAATACAATAAAATTTGAATAAACTTTCCAAATTCTTTCTGATCAACTTACTTTCTTTATCCATATTTAGACAATTTTGTTCCCACTAATATTGGTGTAGAAACATTTTTTGAGTTTTTCATGACAAACCTCTTATGAAGTTCTTTAGAATAATATTCTTGAGAATGAAAAATTTATTCCCTACTTTTATGTATTGTAACCCATGAAAGTATTTCATTTCCCCCAAGTTGAAAAATTAAAATACCTATTCATTTCTTCAAAAAACATTCCATAATTTTATTCATCATTCCTAGAAAATATAATTTCTTTAGCATAAACAATCATAATGTGGGAAAACTCTTTTCTTTCTCTAATTTAGAGATTATTAACCACTATTCCTTTCTTGAAATTAATCTTCCTTAATCATGTATCCAATTTTGAATACCATGACCTTAGAGATTTTTTATCCCATACAAATACTTTTTCAAACTATACACATAACATTCCTCTTTCCCAATAAAAAATACATATGGTTGTTCAATATAAACATCCTCTTCAAGATCACTATTCAGGAATGAGGATTTAACATCCATTTAAAATATATTTTAGCCTCATTTTGTAGAAATATAAAGATAGATTATTATTATTTAATGTCTTTACACTAGAGAAATTGTTTTATGAAAATCAATACCTTCAATTTGTGAATACCCTTTGCACACTAATATTTTATTGTTTCTTATCACATCACTTTCTTTGTTCAGTTTGTTCTGAAAAATGAATTTTGTGCCAATAATGTTTTTATTTACAAGATTGGGTATGAGTTCCCAAGTATCATTCTTTTCAATAAAATAAAATTCCTTATTCATATCCTACACCCATTTTAGATACTCAAAAGCCTCTTTCACATCATTCAGATCCACTTTTTAATATAAATAAGTATGTGTAATAGCATTTGTTGTTCACATTATTTGAACCTTATGATATTGATCACCAAATATATTCTGAAAATCTACTTACTTTCTCAACCAAGGATGAGATTTTAGAGTACCTTCTCATTACTAGAATAGAAAATTCTGATTCTTCTTCTTGATTAGGAATACAATTGCCTTTATCCTTATCAGAATTATTCTCCTTATCTTTTTTAACATCATATTCTTCCTGAGTATGATTCTCTCTCTCAGATATTTAAATTACATTCACATAAAAAAATCAGCATTTCTTTTTTTCTTCTTTTTTGTAGCATATATACCCTCTTCCTTTCAGATCATAGCCAAGAAAAATTCCATCTTTACTTTTCTGCTCAAACTTTCCATATTTTCCACATTCCATATTTATAATGCATAGACTCTCGAAAACTCTAAAGTGTTTCAAACATTTAATATTTCCATAAAAAAATAAATATGTAGTCATATATGATTTAATCATATAGAAAAAAGGGTTCTAAATATAAACACCAGTACCAATGTCTTCTCTCTAAAAGTAATGATAAAGACCATGTTCAAGTAGCAAAGTTCTTCCCATTTCCACCAAACTTCTATTATTTATTTCAGCAACCCCATTTTTTGAGGAGTGTATGGGGAACTACACTCATACCAAATTCCATGCTTCTCAAGATAAATTTTTAATTATTTCCATTTATATTCTCCATCATTGTATGTTCTCAACTTCTTTACTAAATACTCACATTTTTTTCTTATTCCCTTCTGAAACTTTTGAACATTTTAAAAGAATATGATTTATGCTTTATATGCATAACATAGGTAATGAGAGTGAATCAATCAATGAAAATGATGAATTAATTATCTCTATCTATTGATTTTTTACCATAGGCCCACAAATATCAGAATGAATCAGCTTCAGGGATTGTCTTGAACAAATCTCAACTTATTTATGAACAATATTCATAATATTTCATTTATGAAAAATAGTGAAACAACAATCTTCTATTCTTGGAACTTTAGAAATGCCTCGGACAATATCTATTTTAGATAAATTTCTCATTTTTTTTGACACATGTGTCCCAGCTTTTTATGACACAATTGATTCTC
Organism: Viscum album; assembly: GCA_963277665.1. Classification (NCBI taxonomy): domain Eukaryota; kingdom Viridiplantae; phylum Streptophyta; class Magnoliopsida; order Santalales; family Viscaceae; genus Viscum; species Viscum album. Next base: position 1,302,266,394 of record OY728141.1, on the reverse strand, counting down.
TTTCACCATACTCATGTATCAAAAGTTTTGTATTTCACCAATCTGAAAGAAATTTCCTTTTGCATGTTGGACTATTATAATTTTTTTCCCATCTTATTCATTATTTACAAAAAAACCATCACTTCTAAAGATAACTTTGTTACCATCATCACGAAATGGATGAATACTCAGAATATTAAGTTTAATTTCATTAACATACAAAGCTTTCTTAGATTTCATCTTATCTTTTCAAATTTTGGCTGATCCAACATCTTTGATTCTCAGAGATTCATCACTACCAAATGTCACTGTACCTTCCTTAAAATCATTTACATTATTCAAAAATTTCAAATCTTTTATCATATGATAAGCACAACCACTATCAATAATCCAATATGATTCTCCTTTTGTATACTTCAAATTAGTTTCAACAATAAGAGTATTTTCATCTTCCTTTTCATTCTTCACCTTCAGCTTCTAAGAATTTTTAAGAATCCTTTTTGTGCCGATAACAAAACAAGATATCATTTTACAAGGTATCTAGGTTGTTCACATCTTTTAAAAATAGTTTCCAAAGTTTGGAACCTATTTTAATTTTTTTTACTTCACCTTTCTCAACCTCATCATACTTTTTCTTTTGATGGAATTGACTCCCCTGAAACCTATTCCATTCATAACCTTTGGAATTATAGTAATGTTGTTGGTTGACCCAAAACATATTTTCTGTATGTCCAAATCCACAAAAATACCCTCAATAGCCACATAAGGAGTATTTTCATCTGAAACTTCAATATTGATTAGAATCATGAATATATTTATCAGCCACATTCTTATATTTCTTTTATGATCTGCCAAACTTTCTATTATAAATCATGGTCTTTCTTTTTATTTCGGATTTATCGGAACCAGAAGTGTTTAAAACCATTCCAGACTCAGATTGTTTCAAAAAATTTGTAGACTCAAGGTTCTCTGAGGATTATGAATTACTAAATTTTTGGTTCTTGTTCACACCCATGAATTTACTAGCATTCATACAAATAATTTCAACTCTCTTATCAACCATTGAATGTATCTTTTAGTGATTCATCTTGGGATTATCCTTTTGAGAACATTTCAAAACATCAGTGATAGTGTTTTTGAAAGTTGTACTTTTCTTTTTAGCTTTTGAATGTTTTTGTTGGAAAAGTTACAAATCTACTTCATTTTCTCTCAAATTCACATATAGATGGTCTTTAAATTTATTATATTATTCAACAGATTTATTCAAATAATTAATCTCTTTTACTATATTTTATTTCTAATAATAAAAACATTCTTTATTTCTTGTTGAAGAATATTCATATTAGAACCTTTTGTTTTTCATTTCAAGCCTTTTAATCTTTCTCAAACATTATTTCAACTCTTGTTTAAAATGAGGTTCAAGTTGAGTTTCTTTGTCTTATGCAAAACAACTTCTTCCAAATTCTTTATCATTTACTATTGTAATAAAATTATTTTCAATACCATGCTCAACTATTTTTTCATTATCAGTTTAACAACCAGATTCTTCATCATCATTAGATATTAATATTCTTCATTTGTAATTGAATAATTTCCTATCTTTCTATATGGAATAATATTTTCCTTTTCGCCATATTTCTTCCAAGATCCTCTTGGATTTATTTGTTCCCCATCACTATCCTATTCTTAATTTCTTCGAGGAAAATGACCCAAAAAAGTGACCAATTCTTCCACATTCAAAAAATTTCAAGGGAAGTTTCCCTTTATATTTCTTTATACCTCTTATAACGTTTTTAAAATACAAAGAGAAAATATCCTCAATGTTTTTACATACCTCATTTTGAGAGTCAGATTCACCAGCTTCATCTTCAATAAGAATATTTTTTGATTTTTCTCTCATATAATTATTGAATTATATTTATCAATAAACGTTGGTTTTTCTCTTCATAACTTTCTCCCTTCTCATTTCATAAGTGATGAGAGTGCTATAAAAATACTCAAGAGATAATGTTTCAGGATCCCTATCTTCCAGTGAAGAAACGTTTACATAAAAAATGTTGGAAATGATTCTCAAGATCTTTTTAACAATTATATAATCATATAACTTTTTCAAAAGGAAATCTGATAGTAATAAAAATTTCATTTACCATGGTAAATAAGTCCCCAAAATATTTTCACTCTCCCACCTATAAGTCTTCATAATTTAATATCTTTATTTTAAGTTGTTCCTTATTCACTTTTTTATTTACTTAATATATGTTTTTCAATTTATCCCATATACCTTTGGATGTGAAACACATTTCAATATTAAGAATTCACTTTCAGAGATTGATGCTAATATATCATTTTGGGCACTTCCATCATTCTCCAGATTCTTCTTATCAACAAATATAAGAGGAGTTTTAAAATAAATAAGAGTAAAACCATCTTCTGTAGCTTCAAGAACATAATATCCAATTGACATAAGATATGGAAACATTATATCATTCAAGATATGATAATTATTTTCATTGATTATTAGATTACCTTTACTATTCACATAATTCAAATTATCGATGAATAAAGAATAAGCAAAGGGAACCTACGCTCGGATACCAATTGAAAGTGACCAGTCAATGTAATTGTATCACTAATAGGGGGATAAGGTGAATCAATGATTCTTTTTCATTTTATGTTTCTTTGAATAAACATTCACCTCCTGTTAAAAATTCATTCACAAATAAAAACAATTCAACTAAATATCCAAAGGAACACAAGTATTTACAAGGTTCGCTATTTAATAAGAATGGCTATGTCCTTAGTATGGTTTGGAAATGATCCAATACCAAAAAATCCAATAGAAATAAATCCTCAGATTATAATTAGTAGTATATACCCTTTCACTAATGTAGCACTATGTAAATAATTTGAATAGTTCATGTGCACCCTCTTTGCATAAATAGGGTAATAAAAAATTTATGTAATAACTCATGTTACTAGGGATTATTTTCAATTACACAAAAGTATTAAATTGAAAAAACATATTAAATTTCTTACCCAAAATATGGTAATAACATCCTAGACTCTGTTAAGGAAAACTCTACCCAATTTTCCCGGTCTGTTTTTCCCAGTCTGATTCCTCAGAGTATAATTCCTTCTCGTACACAAAATATGACATTGACAGAATATGGTAATGATGAATAGACACCACATAAATTATGAGTATGTAAAACATAGTAAAATTCTCCCTATATGATTCTTCCTCAGTTTGAAAATTTCAGTACGAAAATCCTAAATCCAATTGTCTAGCCTGATACAATGTTCCTCCGAATATGAATGAGAAGTCGAGTACAATAATCAGTTCATTATGATTATCATTGAGTACTATGATCAGCTAAATAAAACGTTTCCATCTTTTATATTATCTTTCACTTCTCTATAAAAAATTATTCAACATATGTGAATATGAAAACTTTTTGTTCTCCCTAAAACTCAGAGATTCTCTCTCTTCTGTGGTGAACAGTACATCATTCATAAGAAAATTACAACATACATTTCACCTTTTATAGGTAAACCTTGAGAGGTTTTATAAGGAACCAAAAAACCTTTCTCACTCACTTATATTCACCCTAATATAAATTTCCAATAAAATATTGGGTATGTTTTTACTTGTTCAACTCTTCTCGAAGATTCTTGATTCTTCTTCAAACTTCATCTCAGGCTATCATTTCAATTCCCAATCTGATTTCTATTCCATCATTTTATTTTATGAATACTATTTCTTCAATAAAAATATCTATATCAATTTAATGTAAATGTATAAAGAAATGGATACCACTTCTAAATGATACGAACAATCATTCATTTGAATTCCAAGCTCCCTCTTGACAACTCATTCAATAATCTATTCTTACAAACCACTTTTACTTCTTCACTTCTAATATTGAACCAATTGAAAACCTATATAGTAATTCAAACCATTTTAACTGATTTACTACATTTTTGATCTCATTATTTTATTATATTTTCATTTATCATTCTCAAGTAATTACTTCTCTGAAAATGATGGAAAACATGTCCGATTAGTAGTTTCTTTTTTTTTTCTGAATAGGATATAATATGAAACTTATTTATATTTTGTACATAAACTTCATTATAATCTCTCTAAATATGTCTGAGAATCATCTGATATAGATACCAAATATGATTGTCATGAGTACGATCATTTTATGTACTATTGACTTAGATATGATCATCCTGATCATTCTAATTATGATCTTTTTCTTCTTGAGGCTGAGTACTATTTTCCAGTGTAAGTTCTTTTGAGTACGATTACCAAAAAACTATTCTTCTTAGAAAAAAATATTCCTAAATGTTTTTTACACTCCCGCATTATTTTACCAAGCATGCATCATAATCTATCTAATTAGCTTATGATTTTTGAAATACAAATCAGAAAAGCATTTTCACATTTATTTTTATCATAGTCATTTAGACTCTGATATGATCACTTATTTTATAGATGACCCTGAGTGAATCTGATGACCATTTACTCCCAAAATGATACATTCTCCATGTGACCTATTATCTCATTTGAGATAACAATCAATTCATCATTACGATCTTCCCCCATTTCGTACACAAGGAATGTCTGATCATAGCCTTTTCTTTTAAACAAATTCTCTTCATTACGACAGATAGAGTATGTTTGATTATTTTGAAAACAACCATCAAAATTATTTTCACCAAATAAAAATAGAGTTTATTTTCTTTCCTAAAGAACATTCCATTAAAAACAAAATACAACAATTGAAAATAAATACCTTACTCGTCAACTTTGTCTTAACAAAATTTCTATTTTTCCATGTAATGTATTTGAATATATCTATTAATATTTTCGAGATCAGGTACTAAGAAAGTATGTGATTCCAAATCCTAGGGATCCCAAAATTGATGATTGAAATATATTAAATATACTAATTGAACATGAATGATCTTTTACTAAAAATATGGAATAACCCACAAAAAATAACTCAAATTTAAAATATGAGGCTTCCTTTGAGTTCAGAATGTTTGTTTTACATTAGTCATGACCTAATCTTTGTCAGTGTTGGGTGTTTTTAAAAAAGTCACAACGATCGTAAATAATAAATTAATTGATTTTTATTTCATGAAATAAAAAAATAAAAAAATAATTTATAATACTTTGTTATAATCAAATTATAGCGTTGGACTCATAATATTATAATTTGGGAGAGGAAGGAGTGAAGGATCTTCCATGGTTGAACATCGTTGGATTGATATTTGGTGATCAATGTGCCAATGGAATTCAAGGATCATGAAAATGACTATGATGTAGATTCATTATTAATTAGTGATTGATCCATATTGAGGTATGAAACTTGTTTTATGTAATTTATCCTCATTTTAGTTTTCCTATAATTAAAATAAATAAATCAACTAATGAATTGATTTGTGGATTGAGTGTATTATTGGTACGAGTTTGATATTATCTAAGATTTTGGATTTTTTTGTTGATAATTTAAATATTATCATTAATCATTCTAATAGAAATGAATCAAGAATGACATGAACATTTCTCTAGGTCCATTAATCATGTTTTGGTTTTATAATTTTCATCCCCCATTCTTTCTTCATTCATAAATAGCATTTGTTTTGGCTATTGGTTTGACAATTACCAATTAAAAAATCTTTACACACCCATTTATTGGTATAATAGATTGATACCAAATATATAGCTTCATATTAATAATGAGATCAAACTATGATGATGGATCCAGACTGGATAATGTTTCTTCGCTACGGTATTGGTGTGCGGTAACCAGGAGATCTGATAGAAGGGGGGTTTCCCATGCGAACCAGTAGTCAAATTCCGGTGAGCAGTAATGGCGTGGCTTGGACACCAAGATCAACCATCTCTAGTGAGATTGGTGGTAGGAAAACCGAGCAACATCCATGGAGGTGGAAACCGTGTAAAGATCCATGGGTTCTATAAATTCTCTATAAATAAAGTGTGTGATCTAGAAACACACAACATATGTGGTGCTACTGTGGTGCTAGGGTTTCTATAGAGAATAAAAGTGTCACATGCTGTGTGATATGTGTCACATAACATGTGACCATTACCTGAAGGCTTGGTGTACATCCCAGATTATAAAGTGAAATGAAAATGGTTAGGTACACTAACAAGTCTTGAGTAAATGGGTCGAGATGTGTACTCTGACATGTCATAGTGAATGGAATTTTCCATGTACATGGAAATGGCCAGGTGTACACAGAAACATAAACGAGCACAATCCATGATATATTGGTAGATAATATTCCAAAGGAGCACATCATGTACTTCCAGTACACACCATGTACTCCCTCAAATATGGATTGAATCTATTTTTCCCTTCATCATGAACAAGATTCATTATGGTGTGTTATATTAATCCTTTCCCTAAGTGTTTAGTATAGAGTAGAGTCCTATTCATAGGACGGTAAACCCCTCTAAGGAACTTTAGTTTAAAATAGAGTTGTTGGTATCCCAATGTGAGGCCTAGAGTGATATCATATATCATCATTGGCTTCGGGTGGGGTTATTAGAATCTTTATGACTAACACTACAAGAGATTCTATCCCCTACTTAGCCGGTTAATCCAGATTGGGTTTTTGGTATACACGATAGCTATGGGTGTGATCGCCATCTATGTATCATTATCTTCAAACTTTTAGAGCATGATTCTTAATGGGGGACCTGACTTGAATGACATATTGGACATAAATCATCAATTATATCCAAATCATAGAGTGTGTTATCCTGAATGAGTGTTATATGTAACCTTCAAGTCTGAATCCCAGGCTTTCATTACCATTACGACCTTACCTTGAGACTGTGTGTCTACTACGAGTATATCTAGTTATTATTATTGTGTATATTGTAGATATATACCTATGATGAGATAACCAATATTCTTGATGCTTTATTCTTAGTGATTTCAGGTTATCCCACTAGTTATTCTTATACTCACCCCGACATGGTATCTTCCCACACATGTGATATCTTATACAGATGATCGGTCATTCGATGGGGTTCTCAATGGACCATGATCATATAGAGATTATATTTGGGATAAAAAGACTATGTTTTATACCAAGAGTCACATTTGAATTTATCACTCGCATTCTATTAGGTTGGAATTATTTATTGTTTTTGGTGGGATTGTATTTGAACCTTATCTCTTTACATTATTTTTTATTCTCTGAATGTGGGAATTAGACATGTTCAGGCATTTAGAATCTCTTTTATTTTACATTTCATCATTGTATGGTATTAGAGATGTGTGTGAGAGTAAAGTTACCTTATTATAAGGCCTCAAATGTGATTTTTAATCCTACTCAGTGTTGGTCTCCAGTACCTGGCCTATTGGAGGTTGGTTTGGGGTAGTCATAATTGGCTTATCATTGGCTATGTATGCCCTGGTGGGTAGGGTCATATAACAACCCTTCTCTTTATTAAACATTAATTCATGATTTATTATATAAAATTACACATAATAAAACCTAAAAGATCAATAATTATAGTTTATTTAGGAATTATGTATATAGCATAACTGATTGAACATGGCATATAACAACATTATTGAAAACATCCTTTACATGCTTCTAAAATTACATGGATTTTAAAACTACATGGGATAACCTAGGGACATACATAAGAAAGGGGTGATCTATAAATCCCAAAAGGGTGTAAAAAGGTTATAAGGTAATACATGTAATACAATAGGAAAATAAATGGGGCATAAAAATAGCAGGAATCATAATCATGAATAATGAGACATGATATAACATGATAATCATAACCTGATAAATGTGGCCTCAACTTTAAACATTGCATCATAATCATGGGTCAAGGTTAAATCAAGAAGACATCATTGTTGAAAAAGTAACATAAAAAATTAGGTTCACTCCTTTTCCCAACATTTTGTCTCATGAGACTAAACCTTACCCAATTCATTGGGGCACTATATAATTATGGGCACACCCATCACTTTCATTTCATTATCATGTTTAATTGTTCCACATAGATCATACAACATGGATTCATTATTCATCATAATTTATTCCAAAATAATGGGTTGTGTAATAAATACATTTATGTACCAATTTAGATATGTATATGTGTTTAAAGGTGAATATCCTATATAGGAATCAAGTATGTTATTCACTAGACAATTTTTTAGCTCTGGAAAATCAGGGTGAAATTTTAGCAACATAACGACGTCACATAAATAATTTATAAAAAATGGATGATGAGATTGAAATGGGTCTCTAATAATTTTAAAATTAAATGTAATATATAAGGGATATTAAATAATATATTCCACCATATGGAAGTTAAGATAAAAGACAGAAGGTAAATAATGCACTTGAATAAAGATGAGATAGGAAAAGATCCCTTACTAAATTTTGGCATGGTAATGGGTGAACATAAAGGTTAATGTGAGGGATTAATGAGAGTTAAAGGCATATATCATCATTTATAAATAAAATTTATAGTAATAGGGATATAGAAGAACATATTAAAACATAAAAAAAATATAAACTAAGAGGCATAACACAAAGAAGGTGCCTGAATGGAAATGGGAAGAGATAAATCCCTTACTTGAGTGTTTGACTCCAAATGCTTTGGAGGGGATTTTTGAGATCCTGGGGGAACCTTGGTATGGTTTAGGAGAGTATAATAAAGAGTATTGACGTGATATAAGGAGTTTTAGGGAAGAGAAATTAGGTATTGGGTGGGGTTATATAGTAAATGTGGGGGGATTTTATTATTATTTAGGTTTTGAATCCTCTACATAATAAAATAACCAAAACCACAAACCATCCCATGGGATTTCCCATGGTTTCTACCAAATTAGAGTTATTATCATTATTTTATATGTAAAATGGATGAACTCAATAAACTAATGTCCATGCTTATGTAGAGGTGATTCATACTCCTAACAAAGTTATTTTAAAACCATTAAATATATTAATGGTTTTGGGGGATTCATAATGGATTTATAAAATTAATAAAATAAACCTAAAATATCCTTATTTTAAATATAAAAAATATATTTGGTCTTTTACACCCTTTTTAGTATTTATTATAGCACTTTTGGGTCATTATAATGTCACAATACACTAAGTATATTCATACAATATTTAAATTTTACCAGAAAATTCGACTATCTTAGAAAATTATGAAAAATTATCCATTGGATAATTTTGGTGATATGATTCCAAAAATAATACTCATTTTATCTAAATTATGTTCTTAATAAGCGAATTTTCACTTTAAAAAATAAAATCTACATTTATTAAAAAATGACAAGTTTTTGGACAATAATTTTTGAACCCTTATAAAAATTGCATTTGACATCATAAAAATTTTATGATCATTTAAATTTAATAATAATATTTTATTAAAATAATATTAATTTAAAAAATACATTAATTCATCAAAATAAATTCCATAATTGAATTTAAAAATTACCCAAAAATACTATTTGTGTGTTTTTTTGTATCAAAATAAATAAAATCCATAAAGTAACAATAAAATGTTGAAAATATATGAATTGTTATATAAAAAATATTTTACATACTCATATTACTTGTTTATTGATATATATTTCATTAATACACCACTAGATTCCTTAAGGGTATGGTGTGGAATGGTGGGACTTTCATGGGGCAGTTCAATGCACATGCTTTGGGCCATGATCTCGATGAGCTTGAAATTCTCACATAAACATTTTCATTCATGATTAGTTGCTGGATATAATCTTGGGATTTGTAAAGAGAAAATTCCAATAAGGCTATATTCCATAGAAGCTTTGGTTAATGGGCTTCATAGGTTACAATCCCATTAGTTGAGACCATCACTTCCTCTATCTGTTTCAATTGGATTTGTTCAAAAAATAAATCTTTACTAATCATGTGATCACTATTAAAAACCTATATTATCAATGGTAATGATTCTTAATTTTCAATTAAATAAAATAAGATATAATAAAACAAAATAATTTCATGATCTTTCTATAACAATATTACATAATAATACATTTAAATAAATTTCTAGGGGAATTTTATTTATAACAGTTCACGTCATTACAATATTTCCCCATTATTAAATATCACACTTGAAATATTATTTTTCCACACTAATATAGATGAGGGTAACACTATTTTATCACCTCTTATGGTTTCCAAGTTTTTTCTTAAAATAAGTGGTTTCTCTAAAATACTTTAACATGGTGGATTGTCTTATTCTGTAAAAATTTTTCTCTATGATCTAAGATCTTTACTGGTTGATATTCATAAGAAATATAATTATAAAATGGTAACAAATCTTTATTTATTACATGTGAGGGGTATAATATGTACTTCCTAAAGAGGGATACATGAAAAAAATCATGTACTTGAGATAGGTTTAGTGTGACTGCTAGTCGATAGTCCACCGCTCTGATCTAATCAAGGACATCAAAGGGGACAATTTATCTTGGAATAAGATTTCAAATATTCCCAAATATCATGAATTTCTTATATCGAGATATTTAGTGGAATACCAATTCTCAAAAATCAAATTATAGTTCCCATCGATGATTGTCAGCATAACTCTTTTTTCAGTTCTGGGTAGGCTTGACGTGCTACTGAATGCTCTTAAGCTTATGCTCCATTTCCTCGACCATTTCAAGACCTATTAGTTTGTATTCCCCAAATTCATCATAACATGATGGATTTACTCTCATCATACCATAAATATATTCATAAGGAGCCATTTGAAATCTCAAGTGGAAACGTTTTTGTAAGAGAACTAAACTAGGGAAAGATGTTGGTCCCATCCTGTATTGAAGTTAATTGAGCATGTTCTCAACATGTCCTCAAGTGTCTATATATTCCACTCAGATTAACCATTAGTTTGAGGGTGATAAGACGCTATGAAGTTCAAATCAATTTTTAGAGAATGTTGATGACTCTTCCAAAAATTAGAGGTGAATCTTGGTTCTCTATCTGATATAATCAATAGTGGTACTCCATGCAGTCTCCCCACTTCTCTAATGTATATCCTTGCAGTTTGATCCTATAAAAAATAATATTGAATTGTAATGAAGTGCATAGTATTTTTAATATGATTCACCACAACCCATATATCATTATCCCCTCTTTATGTATTTAGAGGACTAGTGACAAATTTTATGGTGATATTTTCCCATTTCCATGTATGTATGTGTAATGGTTGCATCATCTATTTGGATTTTTTCATTTTTTTCTGAAAATTTCTAACATAAAATCGATATTTATGTATACTATGTGGTGTAATTATTCATATTTTCTAACCAATAGTTTTCATGGAGATCTTGATATGTTTATGTTCTTCTTGGGTGTATGGAGAAGGTTAAGCTATGTGCATCATCCAACAACTCCTTATTTAACTCTGGATTTGATGGTACACATAGTCTTCACCCAAATATCACAATTCCTTCTTCATTAACATTGAAATATAAGGATTTACCTTTCCTTATAGCTTTCAATTTATTCTTAATTCCCACATAATCTCCTTGAAAACCCTTTATCTTCTTCAGAAGGGATGCTTGGGCAATCATTTGTTAAAGTATTGATGATTTTACATCTTTTGTGATTTCCATCTCCATCCTTTCCAAATATAAGAAGATCAGATCCTTATAAATTCTTATCATTGATATAATTTCTAGATCCATTCTACTTAGAGAATCTTCCACTTTATTCACTTTCCCAGGATGATAATGAATTTAGCATTCATTGTCCTTGATCAACTCTTACCATATTTGTTGGTGTATATTAAAATATTTATATGTGAATATATACTTGTGGATCTTGTGATCCATTTATATTTCACACTTATCCCAAAATAGATAATTCCTCCATATTTTCAAATAAAAAATCATTTCATCCAACTCCAAATCATGTGTTGGGTAGTTCTATCTACAAACTTTCAACTACTTTAAATCATATGCCATGAATTTTTCAGTATGAATTAATCCACATCCCAATCCCTTCTTTGAACCATCGATTAATACTATAAATATTTATCCATATAGGTGTAGTTATAGTATAGGTGCAGTGATAAGTATCCTTTTTAGATCCTTGAATACCTCTTCCCCTTACTCATTCCAAGAAAACATGACTCACGTATAAGTTTTATTGGTTAGAGGGTTTGAAAATTGTGAGAAATTTATAACAAATCAAGTATAATACCTAGATAATCCAAGGAAAATGCAGATATTTGTCACATATGTTGGCTTTAACCAAATTTCAATTGATTATTTCTTTGAAGAGTCCATAGAGATCCCATTACTTGTGAGTATATTCCCTAAGAATGAGACTTATTTCAACCAAAATTCATATTGGTGGTACTTTTCATAAAGTTTACCCTTTTAATAAATAAAGAATGATCATTCATGCCTTTAGTGTAGAGACCTGAAGCTTGACATACATTGACATTACATTACATTTGTGGAATACTTAGTACATAACAAAAACACACACACAAGGATCGTAATAGTTTAGTGTCTTTGGAAACTCGGAATATAATCTTCTAATCCTGGTGAAAGATCTTCAACATCTCCCATAAAGATCTTCCTTTTTTTTACCTAAAACCTTTCTTTATATCCTGGGGAAAAGAAAACATAAAAGGGTGAGCTCAAATGCTTAGTAAGGGTAAACAAAAGAAATATCAATCACATCATATACATAAGCACATAACTTTTGGAAATCTTAACCTGCAAAAGAGATCATAATTTTATAACATGGGGTAAATCATGGCAGTGAAATGAAATCACAATAATCACAACTTAAAACATGAAACTTTGTGGCATTCACACATAATCATAGAGAATAATTTCTTGTTAGTCAAGACTCATTGCCAAGACTATCTTAGTGGACAAAGTCCCTTTCTGAACCGAGTCACCCTCGTTTCAGTCCTGTTTCACTGAACCGGTATAACCTACCGTTCCAGCCATGTCTATCTCATGAGATATAAAATCTTTACCCAATGCATTGGAGGGAGATATAGGTCCCACCCATCTCATAATGATACCATTCATATGTGTGCCACAAAATCTTAAAACATACATCATTGCATAACCCATGTAATAAAAATGGAAATCTTAAACATCGTGACATCATAAAACAATTAATATAAGATAAAGGAATTCATAAAAAAATATTTCCATCACAACATAATCAAACCCATGTAATAATAGGGATAGAAACAGAACCCTATATTGTCTTAGATGGAAAATAATTTTGATAAAACACTTGAACTCCATTCTTGAGGAAAATATCCTTTCTACTTCAAAAACACTTTTCATTTCTTAACATGTCATAAAATTATAACTAAAATAAGTTTATTAAAAATAAACTTGAAAACTTTTAAAGTAATATTTTTGGAAATAATGTTTTAAAAATCCATTCATGCCGTATAAGTTAAAAAAAACATTCTTCTCGTACTTTTGTCGGAAAAGTCAAAAAAAGTACCTCGTACAAAAAACGACAAAAGATTCCTTTCATATCTTTTACTAAAACGTACCAAAGGGTAAAATTGGATTTAATCAATTTTAGGTGGATGGAAGTAATATTACATATTGAGGAATCATGGATGTGGATGATAAAATACACCCCAGTAAATACCAAATATAAACAATCTCAGATAAAAATGAGATTGTGATATTTCCATTACCTTACGTACGATTTGCTTCGTAAGTGTCCGAACCTCCTGTATAATGATTTAAATAATGTCATTGACTTATCACAGAATCATATTCATTGTTATTATATCATTCATGGTTCACTTATGACTTTATATGACCCGTTCTTTTGTAAATTCATGTTAAAGTAGCGTTTTGGGTAAAATCGTCTCATTTGTCACTCGTGTTTTAACTTGTAATTATTCATACAATTACTTAGATCATTATTACTTAATTATAGAATATAAAACATGATTTATATATAATATATATTCATAATATACATATATATAATGGATCGATAAATGGAAAGAAATACACCGTTCATGGAGACGGTAGGCCGTACGTACGCATGAACGCTGTTTTCGTTTCCTTATTGAATTGAGTGGAATTAAGTAGATGACATAAATATATATACACATAAATCCAGTAGCTTTATAATGTCATATATTTCATTATTATTGCTTATATATACTTTATAATCATTCTTAAATGGTTAACATGGAGAATGAATCTCATCGCGTCGTGGAGACGGTAGTCCGTACGTACATACGAGCGATGATATCATTTCCATAATTATTGAATTGAATTGGAGTGGATGATACAATATATTAGAATCATTATGATGTTATAATAACTCTGTATAGTTATTATTTACACCATAGTACCCATCCATGTAAGGTGTTGGTGGAAAAACAGATTACACCACGGCGTGGAGATGGTATTCCGTACGTACGCACGCGTGGTGATTTTGTTTTCCGTAGGATGGATAGATGGTGAAATAGGGTTGTTTCACACTTATAATAATATATCAGTATATGAGTGATACTGATTTTATTACTTCATAATGAAACAACCTAAGAAGAAGAAGTGGAAGAAGAAATAAAGTTGAAAGAATCGGTAACAGAAATTACCTCTTCTTTGAAGAACCTCTTTGAGACCTCCTCTTAGGGAACTAAACTTGGTCTTTGAGGAAGACCATAACCTCTAGGATGTTGATAGGGAAGTGGAGAGTAGAATTTTTCAGGGGTTGGCCGAGTTTGAAGGCTCAAATTTGTGTGAGGAAGAGAGGGAGGAGGTTCCCTTTTATAAGGGAGGAGAGGGGCACCTTTGGAATTCTGAAAAATATTAATTTATAATAAATTTACACCCACTTAAAAACCTCCAAAAATGACTCATATTCGAATATTAGATGATATAGGGTTGTAATATCATCAACCAATCAAATTTAGACATGTTTGGATCTTATTTTAAACCTTATCATTTTTATTTATCCTTATTTAATCTATTTAAGTTTATTTGTGGTAATAAAATTCTAAATTTTAAATTATAACAAATAATTACTTATTTGTTGTTAATTTTCCATAATTGTTTAATTTATAACATTATAGAACATATAAATATAAATTTATAATTTTTAAATATTTTTGTGATTTTTAAACAATTTTATAATATGTTATTTTTATAAAATAACAATAGTGTCAATTTTGACACTATTCATTTATTTGAATTTAAATAAAATATATACAGAATATATGTTCGACCTAAAAGCTTTAATATATTAATAATAGGTCATATGTATCTATAAAATTAGTGTATAACATTAAATAGTTCATATAATATTTATTTTATTATTTTTAAAACCATTTATTTGGTTTATCTCTTAATAAAATAATTACTACATCATTTTTTGTATAATTATTTAATATAATTATTTGTTGCATAAAAATTTAAAATAAAATACTATGATGAAGATAAATATATTAAATTTCACAATAATACTTTTACTCAAATTTATCATCTTAAAATAACAATATTTAAATTGTTATATTTATTAAATTACGAACGTGACAACTTTGGCATCATTTAAAATAAAATAATATAAGTGTCATAATTGATTGTATAAGACTCCAAATGGTCAAATATTCGTCCATTGGATGATTATAGTTTAACTTTTCATGACCAATAAGTTTTGGTCAGGGTTTTGTGCCTTTTATGGTCACTATTAGTTTAATAAAAACTATATTCTTAATTGTTCACTAGATAAATAATTTATGTATCACTATTGTGTCACAATTAATGATAATTATTTAATCCAAAAAAATTATAGATAAATTCTCATGATGTAGATAATTTTGTTAGATTTCTGGAGACTATTAATGTTACAAGTTTTATGATTTTTATTACTAAGTTAAAATGATTATACTTATAATATTTAAGAAAGTGACATGTTGTCACTTTCTTTGGTTTTAATAATAATTAAATTATTTTCACGGTCAAAAGTCCATAAAATGAATCTAATCCAACCCTTAGTTGATATGGGTTTACTTTTAGCCATAAAATAGAATTTTGGCATGTTTTAGGGTAATTTTATAGTATTATATTTACCCTTAATTACCCGATTTACCTTTAACTATGGTAAATAAAATTTACCGTAGTTACTATTCATAATTCCCAAAAATAAAAAGTAGCCTATTAACATAATTTGGACCCACTGATTTTAAATATGGAATCCATTTTTTAAAATTAAATACAAATAAGTTGCATAAATTAAATTAAAATTAATCCCGTTGTCGAATAAAAACGGGTTTTTGTTTAAAACATTGCAAAAGATTGAATTGATTTAGCCTACGAATTCAAGGTAAAATCAATGATAATGACATTAATTATATTAAATGGTGAAAATATATTCTATTTATACTTTAAAAACATTTAATATTATAATTTAACCACATAAGATATTACGATGAAAAAAGTTGTTTTTAATTAAAATATAGCGTGTTTTTACTATTCATTAAAATATGAAAGTTATCGGAAAAATATCAAAACATTATCTAATGTAAATTTTTATATTCTTATTCAAAATAAGAATTTTATTTTGTCACATTGAACATATAAACATTTCAAAAACTAGATTTAAAGAGGGTGTGCCATCAAAAGGCGGAAAAACTGCATTTTTTGAAAAATACTTATTTTACCCAAAAAATTTATTTTGTTCTTATACCATGTTATAGAAAATGTGTAAGATTAATAATAATGTTATAAAATTCAAATTTTAGTTAATACTATTCATAACGGCTAGTTCATGACAATATTATAATAATTTATCGTTGTTTATTAAAACCCGGTATTGCGTACAACACACGCTATCAAGGAAGGTCGCGATTGCGTGTAATGCAAGCCAAGTCAGGGTTTCGTGTTGTGAAAGAATCCTTCGTTGTTTCGTATAACATAATCCAACCATATTTCATTTATACATTGAATATATATATATATATACTCAATGTTGCGTAGAATAACTATTATCAAAATTGTGTGTAACACGATCCAAGAATAGTGTTGCGTATACTGCAAGCTAATACGGTGTTGCGTATAGCGCAAGGTAATCATGGTGTAGAATACAACACAAGACATTAATGAAATTAAAAGAATATTTTTCATAAAATCTCGGGGTGTTACATTCTACCCCCCTTAAAATGAATTTTTCCCTCGAAATTCGTCGGGGTTATAAATGGTTTACTACTCGAAAGTTTGTTTAATAGAAACCCACATCGTAAAAAGGAATACCAAAACATGGATTTAAAAACTAAAGTATGAAATGTAACGGTTAACCAAATTAACTCATCACTGGGTTTCCACATAGGAGAACATAGGTGAAAATATGGATATGGAAGAAAAATCTAACCATCAAGTTCTGATGGAGAGTTGTAGAGAACATGGCTATGAAAAAGACAACAATCACAAAGCTATTGATTTGTGATGATCTATAAGATCACCAGGACAACATTTTTGGTTTTCAATATCATTTCCCTAAAGTTGAAAATTTTTAATTACAATAAATACTTACTAGATTTTGGTACAATCTCACTGTTGTTCGTGAATTGAACAATTTCCACTTCATCCCTTAAAGAAATGAAGTTGAATTTGTTATTCGTGATGTGTTAGCAGATCATGTGATAGAATGATGGGTCATTCCATCTATTTCAAACAAAAGGTTATCAAACGTTATAAGTCCTTCTTATGGTTAGATTAATCGTATATGGTTCCAAAAATGAACTTATACTTCATATATCGTACCGCTTAATAAAATAAAACTAGTTTATACTAACCAGGGACTTCCTGTAGGCCAGTGGTAGGCGATAAAGGACAGTCGCACTTCGGTTGTGGGTTCGATTCCCACAACCTTGTCCGACGCGATGGGCTGTCGCCCGTCCTGCAGGTTGTCCTTTTTATAAAACTATATTACTATAACATCCCATCAATAATATCGAAAAACAAACAATACTAACTTATGTACAACATAATCCATTCCAATCTTTAGGCTTATCCATAATACTGCAGTCCACTCTCAGAGATTTAATACCATCGTTTATCCCCATATATCATAAGATATATCTTGTTGGTCACATTCCAAACATTCAATGGCCTTAATCATGTACTCTCTTGAATACCCATTGAACCTTATTGAAAACATGAGTGCTGTTAAAAGTTAACTATTTCCACATACCAAAATCCTCAAAATTCTATATACTCAAACCATGATATAACCTTCTCCTTATATTAGTCATTAGCTCATGAATACTATCAAACATTTAATTTTCTCCTTATCCCTTCATTATGCGCATGTCGTCTACATTCCAAAAATATCTGAATAACCTTTCATGGATACTGGTAAAATTAATCATAAACTTTAAAAACTCAAGTAAAGGCAACAGTGTAACAATCCTTAGATGTCTCTTTATTCCACAGTACCATGAGATTACTTATACAACATTACACATGATAAACATGTAATCATTCCACTACATTCTTAAACCATTGACCGAGCTTCAACAATTCTTTCATCTCAAATATCATTTGTAGTCTCTTCATCATCATCAACATAAATACTACCCATACGACCATACTGATTCTCTTCATGAGACTTTAACTTAGGGCATTGGTTTTCATAATTCCCGTACATTCCACATTTAAAACATTTAACCATTGTTGATGTCGTAGAAATACCATTATCCTCATCCCTGGTGTAAACTGATCCTTTTCCTTTGCACTTACTGTCTTTGTGTCCTTATTTTCCACACCCAAAGCATCTTCCAATTCCTTTGAAACATTCTCCTTGATTCCTCTTCCCACATGATTTTCATAGGGGAAATTGAACTTTCTTTCCCCTATGATCATCATTAAACACCATCTTTCTCTTATTAGCCGAGTCAGGAAACATACCAAATTTTACTTTATTGATCATATTATGAGATTGCTGATTCAGGATAATAATTATGTTTGGACTTCCATATCCCATTTCATTTGATTTCTCATGAAGAATATCATTCCATTGTCCATCATATCCTCCATTATCGTGAATCATCTTGTTTCCAGCCATTTTTTAAAACCCAAAAAGAATAGTGTGAGATGCAAAAATCATGCTAGGGAAAACAACATAATAAAAGAGGGAGTAACCTTAATATATAACATCTTAGGTTAAATTCTAATATCTTTAGCGCAATTTTAGGAATATAACCTATACATATACTTAACCTCAGAGACATCCCTAGACATACCTTAGAAATATCTCTAGGGATCTCACTAACGTTTTCGCATCCTAGTTTCCAAAGGTTGACTAAACCTTTCCTCTGATACCAACTGTAGAGACCCGAAGCTTGACGTACATTGACATTACATTACATTTGCGGAATACTTAGTACATAACAAAAACACACACACACAAGGATCGTAATAGTTTAGTGTCTTTGGAAACTCAGAATATAATCTTCTAATCCTGGTGAAAGATTTTCAACATATCCCATAAAGATCTTCCTTTTTTTTACCTAAAACCTTTCTTTATATCCTAGGGAAAAGAAAACATAAAAGGGTGAGCTCAAATGCTCAGTAAGGGTAAACAAAAGAAATATCAATCACATCATATACATAAGCACATAACTTTTGGAAATCTTAACCTGCAAAAGAGATCATAATTTCATAACATGGGGTAAATCATGGCAGTGAAATGTAATCACAATAATCATAACATAAAACATGAAACTTTGTGTTATTCACACATAATCATAGAGAAACATTTCATGTTAGTCAAGACTCATTTCCAAGACTATCTTAGTGGACAAAGTCCCTTTCTGAACCGAGTCACCCTCGTTTCAGTCCTGTTTCACTGAACAGGTATAACCTACCGTTCTAGCCATGTCTGTCTCATGAGATATAACATTTTTACCCAATGAATTGGAGGGAAATATAGGTCCCACCCATCTCATAATGATACCATTCATATGTGTGCCACAAAATCTTAAAACATACATCATTGCATAACCCATGTAATAAAAATGGAAATATTAAACATCGTGACATCATAAAACAATTCATATAAGATAAAGGAATTTATAAAAAAATATTTCCATCACAACATAATCAAACCCATGTAATAATAGGGATAGAAACAAAACCCTATATTGTCTTAGATGGAAAATAATTTTGATAAAACACTTGAACTCCATTCTTGAGGAAAATATCCTTTCTACTTCAAAAACAATTTTCATTTATTAACATGTCATAAAATTATAACTAAAAGAAGTTGATTAAAAATAAACTTGAAAACTTGTAAAGTAATATTCTTTGAAATAATTTTTTAAAAATCCATTCATGACGTATAAGTTAAAAAAAACATTCTTCTCGTACTTTTGTCGGAAAAGTCAAAAAAAGTACCTCGTACAAAAAACGACAAAAGA
Source organism: Viscum album (assembly GCA_963277665.1). Classification (NCBI taxonomy): domain Eukaryota; kingdom Viridiplantae; phylum Streptophyta; class Magnoliopsida; order Santalales; family Viscaceae; genus Viscum; species Viscum album. Next base: position 1,302,245,930 of record OY728141.1, on the reverse strand, counting down.
TTCCTTTAATATCTTTTACTAAAACTTACCAAAGGGTAAAATTGGATTTAAAAAATTTTAGGTGGATGGAAATAATATTACATATTGAGGAAACATGGATGTGGATGATAAAATACACCCCAGTAAATACCAAAGTATAAACAATCTCAGATAAAAATGAGATTGTGATATTTCTCTTACCTTAAGTCCGATTTGCTTCGTAAGTGTTCTAACCTCCTGTATAATGATTTAAATAATGTAATTGACTTATTACAGAATAATATTCATTGTTATTATATCATATATGGTTCACTTATGACTTTATATTACCCGTTCTTTTAAAAATTCATGTTAAAGTAGCGTTTTGGGTAAAATCGTCTCATTTGTCATTCGTGTTTTAACTTGTAATTATTCATATGATTAAATAGATAATTATTACTTAATTATAGAATATAAAACATTATTTATGTACAATATATATTCATAATATACATATATATAATGGATCTATAAATGGAAAGAAATACACCATTCCTGGAGACGGTAGGCCGTACGTACGCATGAACGCTGTTTTCGTTTCCTTATTGAATTGAGTGGAATTAAGTAGATGACATACATATATATACACATAAATACAGTAGCATTATAATGTCATATATTTCATTATTATTTCTGATATATACTTTATAATCATTCTTAAATGGTTAACATGGAGAATGAATTTCATCGCGTCGTGGAGATGGTAGTCCGTACGTACGCACGAGCGATGATATCATTTCCATAATTATTGAATTGAATTGGAGTGGATGATACAATATATCAGAATCACTATGATGTTATAATAATTATGTATAGTTATTCTTTACACCATAATACCCATCCATGTAAGGTGTTGGTGGAAAAACAGATTACACCACGGCGTGGAGACGGTATTCCGTACGTACGCACGCACAGTGATTTTGTTTTCCGTAGGATGGATAGATGGTGAAATAGGGTTGCTTCATACTTATAATAACATATCAGTATATGAGTGATAATGATGTTTTTACTTCATAATGAAACAACTTAATAAGAAGAAGTGGAAGAAGAAATAAAGTTGAAAGAATCGGTAACGGAAATTACCTCTTCTTTGAAGCACCTCTTTGACACCTCCTCTTAGGGCACTAATATTGGTCTTTGAGGAAGACCAGAACCTCTAGGATGTTTCTAGGGAAGTATAGAGGAGAATTGTTCAGGGTTTGTCCGAGCATGAAGGCTCAAGGTTGTGTGAGGAAGAGAGGGAGGAGGTTCCCTTTTATAAGGGAGGAGAGGGGAACCTTTGGAATTCTTAAAAATATTAATTTATAATAAATATAACCCCACTTAAAAACCTCCAAAAATGACTCATATTCAAATATTAGATGAGATATGGTTGTAATATCATCAACCAATAAAATTTAGACATGTTTGGATCTTATTTTAAACCTTATCATTTTGATTTATCCTTATTTAAACTATTTAAGTTTATTTGTGGTAATAAAATTCTAAATTTTAAATTATAACAAATAATTACTTATTTGTTGTGAATTTTCCATAATTGTTTAATTTATAACATTATAGACCATATATTTTTAAATTTTTAATTTTTAAATATTTTTTGTGATTTTTAAACAATTTTATAATATGTTATTTTTATAAAATAACAATAGTGTCAATTTTGACAATATTCATTTATTTGAATTTAAATAAAATATATACAGAAGATATGTTCGATATAAATAATTTAATATATTAATAAAAGGTCATATGTATCTATAAAATTAGTGGATCACACTAAATACTTCATATAATATTTATTTTATTATTTTTAAAACTATTTATTTGGTTTATCTCTTAATAAAATATTTACTACATAATTTTTGTATAATTATTTAATATACTTATTTGTTGCATAAAAATTTAAAATTAAATCCTATGATGAATATAAATATATTAAATTTCACAATAATACTTTTACTCGAATTTATCATCTTAAAATCACAATATTTAAATTGTTATATTTATTAAATTATGAAGTTGACAACTTTGGCATCATTTAAAATAAAATAATATAAGTGTCATAATTGCTTGTATAAGACTCCAAATGGTCAAATATTCGACCACTGGATTATTATAGTTTAAATTTACATGACCAATAAGGTTTGGTCAGGGTTTTGTGCCTTTTATGGTCACTATTAGTTTAATAAAAACTCTATTCTTAATTTTTTACTAGATAAAGAATTTCTGCATCACTATTGTGTCACAATTAATGATAATTATTTAATCCCAAAAAATTCTAGATAAATTCTCATGATGTAGATACATTTGTTAGATTTCTGGAGACTATTCATGTTCTAAGTTTTATGATGTTTATCACAAAGTTAAAATTATTATACTTATAAGATTTAAGAATGTGACATGTTTTCACTTTCTTTGGTTTTAATAATAATTAAATTATTTTCATGGTCAAAAGTCCATAAAATGAATCTAATCAGACCCTTAGTTGAAATTGGTTTACTTTTAGCCGTCAAATAGAATTTTGGCATGTGTTAGGGTAATTTTATAATATTATATTTACCCTTAATTACCCGATTTACCTTTAACTATGGTAAATAAAATTTACCGTAGTTACTATTCATAATTCCCAAAAAAAAAAGTAGCCTATTAACATAATTTGGACCCACTTATTCCAAATATGGAATCCATTTTTTAAAATTCAATACACAGAAGTTGCAGAAATTAAATTAAAATTAATCCCGTTGTCGAATAAAAACGGGTTTTTGTTTAAAACATTGCAAAAGATTGAATTGATTTAGCCTACGAATTCAAGGTAAAATAAATGCTAATGACATTCATTATATTAAATGGTAAAAATATATTCTATTTATACTTTAAAACCATTCAATATTATAATTTAACCACATAAGATATTACGATGAAAAAAGTTGTTTTTAATTAAAATATAGCGTGTTTTTACTATTCATTAAAATATGAAAGTTATCGGAAAAATATCAAAACATTATCTAATGTAAATTTTTATATCCTGATTCAAAAGAAGAATTTTATTTTTTCAAATTGAACATATAAACATGTCAAAAACTAGATTTAAAGTGGGTGTGCCATCAAAAGGCGGCAAAAATGCATTTTTTGAAAAATACTTATTTTACCCGAAAAATTTATTTTGTTCTTATACCATGTTGTAGAAGATGTGTAAGATGAATAATAATGTTATAAAATTCAAAATTTAGTTAATACTATTCATAACGGCTATTTCATGACAATATTATAATAATATATTGTTTTTTATTAAAACCTGGTAATGCGTACAACACACGCTATCAAGGAAGGTCGCAATTGCGTGTAATGAAATCCAAGTCAGGGTTGCGTGTTGTGAAAGAATCCTTCGTTGTTTCGTATAACATAATACAACCATATTTCATTTATACATTGAATATATATATATATATATAAACTAAATGTTGCGTAGAATAACTATTATCAAAATTGTGTGTAACACGATCCAAGAATAGTGTTGCATATACTGAAAGCTAATACGGTGTTGCGTATAGCACAAGGTAATCTTGGTGTAGAATACAACACAAGACATTAATGAAATTAAAAGAATATTTTTCATAAAATCTCGGGGTGTTACATTTAGTAAAAAATTTGAAAATTATAAAATTTATGAGCGTGTCATACCAAGTTATAGAAAGTTTTTTTAAACCATAATAATATTTAGTTAATTTAAAAATATGAATTGGAAAATGAGGATTTTGAAATCTAGGGGGTTTTTCAACAAAAACATTCTAAACTGTGTAACCATGTAATAATGCACTATTGACATACATTTGATATAGTTTTAAAAACAAATGTAATGCATAGGAAAGAAATATTATAATGGATTCATGTCTAAAGATTGGTGAAAAGTGTTCCTCATAGTTAATACCCTATTCTTGACTATATCCTTATAAAAAATCTAGCTTTATTTCTGACTGTAGTGCTCAAATCATCAACATCATTTCTATACACTAATTTAGTTCCAATATTTTGTGTGTGTTTATGTATATAAACTTGTTCTCGAACAATATTTATTTTAAATTAATTATGTTCTTCATGCATATCCATTACCCAAAAATCATCATTAATCACATCATTGGTGTTTTTAGGTTCATGTTGAAACAATAAAGATTATTGTTAAACCTAAATTTTAAGAGAATATCTAGTCTATGTTCCTCTATCTAGGTCTAAAACTATAGATTCTAGGGTATGGAATCTATGAGTCTTAAATTTTATTGTAAAATAAGTTCTAGATATTTCATTGTCCACTACAGGTTTAGGTTGTTCTTTATAACCGGATGAATTTTCTACTTTTTTTCATAGAACTTACAGATGGTTTGGCATTTATATTGATATTTGATACTTTATATTAATTTTTTTATAAGGGGTATTAGGCTCAAGTGGATCATATTCATAAAATTTTACATCAAAATATTCATCCAAAATCTAATTTCTTTTATTAAAAACTCTATATCACTTACAAGATGTTGAATATCAAAGTAAAATTCATTCATCACTCTTGAAAGAAATTTTTTCAATATTTTCCTTAGTATTAAGAATAAATACCTTTCAACCAAAAAATCTAAAGTAATTAACCATTTCTTTTATTATATTCTATAATTCAGAAGGATTTTTATTTAAGATAGGTCTAATTAAAACCCTATTGATTATGTAACAAGCAGTATTCAAAGCATCTTCCCAAAAGGTAAATAGGTATGTTATACTCATTTAGAATGGTCCATTCAATTTATTGAAGGGTTATCTTTCTCCATTAGACTACACCATTCTTCTATGGGGTCCCAAGCATATAAAAGTTATGATTATAGACATTTTGTGAGAAAAAATATTCAAAAATATTTATTTTCAAACTCATGAACATAATCACTTCTTAATGTATTTATTCTAAATTTTGTTTTATTTTATATTGATTTAGCATAATTGAAAAATTAAGAACAAGATTATGTTTTGTGAGACCAAAATAATACCCAACTATATCTGGAAAATTTATCTACTTGAAAAAAACATAGTGGTTACAATTAATTATCGAAACTCTCAAAGGTCTATTAAATTCCATGTGAGCTAACTCTAAAGGATGATAATTTGAGAATTCATTATTTTATTTGAAATATATTTTTTGTTGTTTCCCTTTTCAATGTTGGTTAAAGACTTTTCCATTTTATAATTCTAGTTTTGGATGATCCTTGAGAAACCCTTTCCTAGTTATCTTTCTATGTGAATAAATATTGTAATGGCATAGTCTTCTATTCCAAATCCAATATTCCTTATGAAATTTATTTATACAGGAAATATTTTGAGAAATCAACGAATCTATATTAATAGAATATACATTATCATTTTTTAAGTATTAAAAACTGTAGATTTTTTAGAATCGAAAAAATTATAGGAATTATTTTTAAAATTAACATGAAATCCATCATCACATAGCGATGAAATTTTAGGAAGATTATACTTTAATCCATATATAAATAAATATTTAGAAATTAAAACAATTTTTGAGTTACTGATTTGACCAATTCCAATAGTTTTCCTTTGGCATTGTCACCGATATTGACATGTCTACCATGAACCTTGATTAGTTTCTTGAAACCTGAAAACTCTATAGTAATATTTCTGGAGTATCCACTATCCATATACCATAAATTATTACTAGATCATTTCAATTAACTTTCCTATATTTTTTAAAAAAAATTACTTTGGTAGCCAGATCTTTTTAGGTCCAGAAATGTTAGTAATAAAAGCATTAGTAATCCATAACAACATAATAGGTTTCCTAAAATAATATTTTATAATTTAGAAAGGTCCCAAAGAATAAAAACTAGTAATAGATTTTTCCGGGTAGATCTAGTAATAAATTGTTTTTTATTCCTTATTATTTTTCCAAGATGATAACCTATTATAGTAGTATATTTAGGCAATGTATTCTTTCTAATAATTTAGGTAAAATTATTTCTCCAGTTTTAAGTCATACAAATACTTTTTTAATTGCTCATTTCATAATTTTAACTCATTTTTATCTTTTAAAAGTTGAGAATTTTTATCCTAATATACACTAAGATCGGGTTTAAAACTAGCAGTCAAGGCATTATGCTTCTATTTGTTTTATATTTATCTTTAAGTTCATTAAATGTATCCTAAAACAAATTAAAGTATTCAAAAAATATTTTACTAAAAAAAATTTATTCATTGTTTTCTTCTATAAAATATGTTAGAAATATGTATAAGAGATGTAGAAAAAAATTAGATACATCATATTTGTTTTTAATAACAGAAATGTTGGATATAACATGTTTGTCTTATCTACTTGAATCTAACCCAAATGATCTATCCTCTGAATCACGCAAAGTTTCATTCATAACATTCTTATATCCCTTTACCTTATCCTTATATTTATTTTTAAATCTTAACTTCGGATATTCAAATTTGACATGACATTTTCTATTGCATTCATAGAATATTATTTCATTCATATTATCATCCATATTCTAATACATTTCCCAATTACCACTATTTTCACACATTCATTTATAATTATGTTTCCTGAAGACCTTCTTATTTTTGTAGAAATTTTCAAATCTTCAATTTAGGTTTTCCATTTCTTCATCACTATCAGCAGGGGACTCTTCATCTCTTGAGCTATTAACATTGATCTTCTCTTTTTTATTTGAAGTAGTAGTTTTAAAGGATATATATTGTCTATTTGTATCATTATATTCTTCCCTGTTTTATTTTATTTCCTCTTTATATTTCATGAGATTTCCTATCATCTCTTTAATAGCCAGATTTTTTACATCACATGACTCTTGGATTGAATCTAAAATCCCTCTCTATTTGTCCAGTAAAAATATCAACATGCACATCACTTGAACATTATGAGAAATAGGTTTTCTCAATGAATTAATTGTGTTTAAAATCTTATTAAACCTGAGATAAATATCATAAATAGGTTCATGAAGTTTCATTTTACTAGTATCAAATTTAATAGTATAATTTTTCAAATGAATTTATCTAGCATAAGAAGTTCCACCATGAAGAAACAAATAAATTATCAAAAATTTAAAATGCATTAGTACATGAAGAAATTTTATTAAAATCTTAATATTCTAAATCATAATATAAGGCATTCATAGATTTATAATTATTATAATTTGAAGTTTTAGTATAATTATTCCGTGTAGCTATAGCATTTTGAGGTTTCTCATAATGATCTTCATTTATTGTTCATATATCCAAACTCATACTTTATAAGTGAATTTTATTTTTAATCTTCCACTGAGTATAGTTTGTGCCATTAAGATAAGAAAGAATATTTTTAGCAGAACCCTCTGGTCTAGTAGTATCCATAAATAATTAAATTTATAAATGACCACAATTTATGATCTTTAAAAGACAACTAAATCATAGTTGCAAAGATATATAAAAAACTCCTTTAATACCAAATATTGATCAAAGGAAGTAACTCAAGAGGGGGGGGGGGGGATTAAGTTCCCAATAATAATTTCTTTTAAAAAACTTAAAAACCCACAAAGTTAATTAAAAATGACCAGTTAATCAAAAAATAGTAGAATTATATAATTTTGACCTTTTAAATAGTTTTTCAAAGAAATATTAGAGCTAAGTAAATAAATATTTAAAATTAATTTACCTTTTGAAACTGTATTACTAAATCAAACTCTTTATATTTTAAAAAATTATTAATAACAATCAAAGTAATGTATTTTTTAATAATTTAAATAAAAAATGTAGTTTTATCTTTAAAATGAAAAATCAAAACCACATAGCAGAATAAAACAGGGGTTCAGTCTCAAGAAGATATTTAATCTCGACCACTTGGAAATCACATTCTTCTAATAATAATATTATAATAATAATCATATCTACGACAAAGATCAGATTTTAAAATCAACAACACATAGGTAGTCTGGAAAAAAAATCCTCTTCTATAGTTATATTTTGGAAAGAAAAAAAACCTAGGTCACCAACGACCACTTCCATAGTCATCATGGGTAAAAAATAAATTAAGTTGAGAGTGTTTTTATGGAACACTCTAGTTTTGGCATAAGAGATAGTGCGTAAAGATAAATAGAGTAATACATCACACTTATCAATTGTAAATAATATAAAAAGAGAGAAAAAGAGTAGAGATTAGAGAAAGAGATGTTTCTATATCTAGATTGATTATGATGTTCATAGGTCCTTGAATTTGTCTTCCTGAGGAGATTGAATAGGTTTCTCCAAATATGATGGAAAATAGAGTATCATATAGTCTAGAAAAATCATTCTATTTCTTGTCTTTTGATGTCAAATAATCCTTCAGACACATATTTATTGATTCATCATATGAAATTTTGGGTTCAACTATATATACCACACACTATTAGTCACTATATTTTTATACATACACTAATGAGGGAGTTATACAGAATATATAGACATCCTGGTCCAAATATACCTTGAATAATAAAAATAAATAAATCCTAAATCCTTACACTGGGAAGTAAATCTAGATAATCTAAATTTTTCTTCAATGTATCTAGTGACTGGTTTAATAAAAAAAAAATCCCTGTGTTTATTGAATAAATTATCTTTTATAAACAATGAATTGGGGGAATTTAAATAGAATTAAGAATCTAAATAGAAACGGTAGATCCTTACTAATGGTAGATGGTCTTCAGTAGTATATTAGACTAATGGTAGATCACATCCAATTGTAGAACAGTCCAGTTTTATATATTTCAATGGTAGATCATTTGAACTAGTAGTAGATATAATCATTGTTATATTTGGCATGTCATTAGAACTGAGATGGTATTAGATCTGGTCTGGTATTAGATCTATTATGGTGGTACAACAATAGAGTTAATCCACCAATAAATCCGATCTAACTAATGGTATATCATTATTTCCAACATTATATTTCATTGATCAAATGGTAGATCTATACGTAGCCAAGTTTCATTACAAAAATATATACCACCATAAAGACATAATTTTATTAGAAAGAAAAAAATTATTTTTTATAATTAAAATAAGGATTTAACATCACTTTGTGTCATTTAACGACCATTATTTAAGAAAAACCATTCATGTCGTACATGTAAAAATAGATATTCCTTTCATATTTTCAGTAAAAATTCAAAAGTACCTCATTCAAAAAATGAAAAAAAGATTCCTTACAAACCATTTATTGAAAATTAAAACATGTGTGAAAATTACTTTAAACAATCATTTTTGAGTTTAAAAAACATTCTTTAATAAAATTTTAGAAAACTTGGACATAGAAGATAAATGATTTTCAAACGAAGAGAGAAATAAAGTCAATGTTTATTAAAAACACTATTTTGAACTCTTGATTACATAAAATGAGAAGAAATGAAAGGGAATAGGTATATTATATATAAAAATAGAGTATAATAAAATTCATGAGTTTCTTGAGAGATATATCATAATATTTAATCATCAGGAACTTATTCATAAACAATCCCGATAAACATTGAGATTATAGCATAAAACCATTACCACTTTGGTAACTTTTGAATCATAAGACCAATGAAATAAATAACCTTATATAGATATGTAAATACCTATAATTTTAATTAAAATAATTATAAAATAAATTAATGAGAAATATATATTCCACATAAAATAAATGAATAGTGAATATGACAAGTGTCTCATAGAAATAAAAGTGAGATAAAAATCCACATCCTGAAGTCTCAACTTCCTTCATACTCATTCATACCTAATTCATAATAAATATAAGTTTATTATAAATTTATTCAATAAACATAATCATATATATCCTACCATATATTATTTACTTATAACCTTTTATTATCATTTCATTAACAATTATTTGTCAAAATCACAATTTCAGGTAATAACTGCTTTGTTTTTCATGTATGTTTTGGTTCAGTAGTTTTAGTCTTTGTACTTTGATCAAGGTTAAATAATATATTCGTTTAAATAATTATATAACTATCATATTAATTCATTATTTACATATTCATAGTCATCCATAAAATTCAGAGATAAAAAATGAATTTCATCGCTCATGGAGATAGTCGGTCGTAAATATGCATGAACACTATTTCAAATTTTTCATTGGATAAAAAGAAATAAAGTTAAAAAATAATTAACATTTACAGAATCTTTATTATTTTATATAAATCATATGTATTTATAAAATAAATTTTTATTACTCTCTATATCAAAATAAAACAAAAAACGAATCACATCGTTTCATGGAGGCGATAATCCACTCGTATCCATGACCAACATTATCATTTTCTAACGGATTGAAGGGTATGTAAGTAGATATGATATTATAATTAATTAAATGTAATTATTCAATTAATATCATAAATATAATTTATGTCCATCATTATATTCATCTATGAGAGGTAGTGATAGAAAAAAAGTGCGTTGGTTTGCGAGGTAGTAGTCTGTCGTACACATGACTGGTTGTTTCTTTTCCCATTTGACGGAAGAGGAGATGGATATAGTTTATTAAATTAATATAATAAAATATAATTATATGGGATACAATTATGATATTATATAATTATATTTGAATACTATTTTAAGGTTGGGTAAGAAGAAATATAACAAAAGTTATTGGTTAAGAATGATACATCTTCTTTAGAAAACCTCTTTTGGTTTTCCCTAAAAACCTTATTGAGAGGGTTTAATAGTCAAAATAATCCAACTAATATGTGAGTAGATAAATAAGCAAGATATTTGGGTAGGTATTACTAGAATCAAAATCTGTTGGAAGAGATAAGAGGATAGGAGAGGGGGTTTCCTTTTATTAGTGGTGGAGAGGAAACACTTGGAAATTTCGAAAAGAAAAAGATATACCCACATTTTAAACTCCCAAAAAGACATTGAAATAGATAACTATATAAAATTAGATGATAAAAGGTTTAATTATGTCCATAAAATACTAACACCTAATGTATTGGTACATCTTATCCACTCCGGGATTTACCGCTAGAGGGGATGTATGGATCTCCCTCAACACTTCCTCCTGTAGTGCCACTGGTACCATAGTACGTCCTTTGAAGAGGATGACGTGCTCCCCACCTTTAGAAAATTCTTCAGGTTCTTGTCTTGTGGATATCTGAGCACGTCGAGCCTCACAACCAGTGTACCCAAGGTACGCCTCTCTGACTCGCTGAAGGAGTGGGTGTAAAGACCCGTAAAATTCAAGGGAAATTTTTTCTTAATTTTCTTTAGAATTTTACAAGAGCGCGGTTTCAGACGGCACCTGATTCCGAGGCCCGGAGTGCCCAGAATTAATTTCCGAAGTTTGGCTCGGGTACGTTCAGTGAACGAACGAGCGGGAATTCCTAACTTTTGATCCGGTGCTCGGAATTGAAATCTGAGGGCACCGATGAACTCGCAGCGCCGATATTCGCTTAAAGACACCTTTTCGGGAGTTGCGTTTGTTGCGGGTTGAAAGTTAGTTTTAGGGGTTTTTAGTTTGAGTTAAATAAAATTATGTAGAACAATTTTATTTTTAAACTTGTTAAAACCTATCAAAGGAGGTTGGGAGTGGGACCCACACCCACTTAACCTCCCTTGGGAGGATTAAGTGTGGTGGGGCCCACACGAGCCCCTAAACCTTTCAAAATCCTCCCAACTCCTTTAACGCCTCTTTTAATGGCTTAAGTTACTTTTTTAATTAAGGGAGTTAAACCCCTTTTTGAATTTCAAACCTTTGAAATTCTTGTGGTTAAGTTATGTAATAATATAAGTTAAAGCTTATATTATTCTAAGGGATTCTTTTACCACCTTGGGAGGATTTCTTGAGAGCTTTGGAAGCTTTTCTTCTTCATCTTCAAGCTATGACGAAGAACGAAGAACGCCCAAACTCCGACGAAGAACGACGCCTGTCTTCTTCGTCCTCGGTGTCAACAAGAGGGAACGCCGCACCCTCCTCGGACCTTCTTCGTCGGCATACGAAGATTCGCCAACGACGTATCTCTTCGGGCATAACTCTTCGTCAACGGATTTGACGAACGACGACCGCGACGCCCGATCTCCGCGACGCCGTCTTCCGCGGAACGTAGACGAATCTTCGAATCTTAAACCCGAGGTAGGGGTTGTTGTTTTCATTTTGGTTTCCTTATTCCTTTTCTTGCTCGTGGATCGCATGTCTACGTGAGGCATTTAATTATTTTATATAAGTGTTATTGTTAACGCGAGGGGGGCCGGACCGCACGAACACGGCCGAACCCCCCTCCATCGTTCTTGTTTAATTGTTTTGCGGAGGAAAGCAAGTGGCGTGGTGCCGTCGCACCACGCGGATGAACGTGCAAATATCTTACGCAATGCCGTCGCGCGCACCTTGGAAGAAACAACAAGAACACGACGCCGTCGCGCCGCGTTGAATGAATATCAAAGCACGGCGAAGGGGCGCGGTGCCGTCGCACCGCGCCGGATGACGAACGCCGCGACCGGTTCCGGGCCGCGGCGGGACGAGAAGACCGCGGCCGGTTCCGGGCCGCGGCGGGACGAGAAGACCGCGGCCGGTTCCGGGCCGCGGCGGGACGAGGAGACCGCGGCCGGTTCCGGGCCGCGGCGGAAGGGAAGACCGGCGGCCGGGCCGCCGGTGTCGGAAGTCGAAGGCGGGACCGGAATTTCCGGTCCCGTTGGTAAAAACCGGCCGGCCAGCTGGCCGGTCGGATGACTTAAAACCGGGGGATTAAATCCCCCGGCCGGTTCAACAAAACCCCCCCTTAATGAGGGGGGCGGTTCCTTGAAGAAGGGGGGGGGGGGGGCAGCCGGCCCCCCGGTTGCGCTCCAGCAGGCCCCCCACGTGAGGGGGGGCCGTTTTGTTACCCAGGCGCGACACAAAGGCCGCACCACCTTGAAGAAGCGGGGGCTTAGCCCCCCGCGTGTCACCCACGTGCGGCGCCAGGCGCCGCCGCCGCGGCCCGCCGCCGCCGCCGCCGCGCCTCCGCGCCGCCGCCGCGCCGCCCCAGGGGGGGGGGGGGGGGGGTTGGGCCGGGTCGGCCCGGACCCAGACCCCCCCGTTGCGAACCAGATTCGGTTTTTGGCTCATAACTTGAGTCTCGGACCTCCGAATGACGAACCGTCTGCGGAAACACGATCCTTGGATCGAGACGGTCGTTTCGGTATATCGCACTCAAGGTTTCGGTTTACTTTGAGTTCGGCCGGGTTGGTTCGTTCACGAAACCAACCGGGCCTTCGGAGCGGAAACGCTCATATCTTGAGCTACGGTCGTCCGATTGACGTGCCGTCAGTCGCGTAGTGTTCCTCTTAGTGAGACGGATCTTTTGGCATACTCCGACCAAGGTTTGGACGCAGGTGGAGTACGGTCGGGTTGGTTTTGCCTTAAAAACCAACCGGGCCCCGGAGACGAAAATGCCAATAACTCTCAGACCGGGCGTCCGATCGACGCGCCGTCTGTTGCGTTGAGTTCCTGTTGACGATACGGAACTTTTGGATACATCAACTTCGGTCTTCGTGACAGTTGATGTATCAGCCTCTCGGTTCGTGGAGCGGACCCTCCGAACGAGCTTGCTGTGTGCGGGAACCCTAGTGCTGGCTGCGACTGCTACTACTGCTACGACTGCTACTGTGACAACGACGACGACAGTACAGAGATCCTGTGTGGATTCGACGATGACAGTACAGAGATCCTGTGTGGATTCGACGATGACAGTACAGAGATCCTGTGTGGAATCGACGACGACGACTTCAGCACTCAGCGATCCTACGTGGATCAGTGCTACAGGTCCTGTGTGGGCCCGATCCTGTGTGGGTCCTTGCGCTCAGCGGTTCTGTGTGAGCCAGCGCCTACAGGTCCTGTGTGGGCCCGATCCTGTGTGGGTCTTCTGCGGGGGTTAGTTACCTATCGATCCTTCGTGGGTCCGACGACTTAGATGGATCAGTGATCATCTTTATCGTCCTTGAAGAAGTATACCTGTGTGAGCTGAATCCTATTGCTTTCCTGTGTGGATTGTGTTGTGCAATCCTGTGTGGATTATGTTTTGCTTTCCTATGTGGAATACGTTTACTATCCTGTGTGGACTGAGTTGTACTTGGGCTCGGAGGTTGGAGCGTATTTGAATTGATGACTTAGGTATATGTATGGGCATATACCTAAGCAGTGTCGGATGTTACTTCGTGATTGTTACTTTTCTTCGTGGTTTATCCTTTGTGGATTTGAGAGACCTTCAGGGGTCTCGGGGTCCCTACCGAGTAGCTTATACTCACCCCTGCACGGGCTTCGCCCGCACTACGTTGTGTTGGTTGCAGACGACGGACAGCGTTGACTTAGCTGAGGCTTGTAGAGCGGGACAGTACCCGGAGGTGGACCACTGGGCGGGACGTGCACGGAGCGGACGGCGGGACCCGTGGAGCAGAGGAGCTATCTGTACCCACCCTTCAGGTGGGATTTCCGGTGGACAGCTCGGAGTAGCGGCTATTACTTTACAGTTGCTGTTTTTCCCTTTTCGAGTTGTACTTTACTTTCAGTTTGGGTTTGTATTCTGGCCCATTTACTTTTCCGCACTTTCAGTTGTACTCTGCTTGTTTAGTGTTTACTTTCCGCTTGTTTACTCTGTGGTGAGTGTTTACTTTTCAAAGGCAATGCCTTCCCTTTTTACCGGGATTTACGCCTTGGTGCTAGTCGCCAGCCCCTGGCCTATGGAAGGCGGGCTTGGGGTAGTCACGGCACGGACCCCGAGGGCGGGTCGTGACAAATTGGTATCAGAGGGATTCGGTTCTACCGTGAACTCTGATCTTTTCTATGTGAAACAATAATGTTTAGCGTATTGAGTGTGGATATCAGTCCAGGGAGTCCAGTGTTGGTGCGGCGGCCGACGTATCCGTACACCAGGACCCTGACTTATGATTTCTGACTTAATGCACGAAAACATTGATTGCGTGTGTGTTTCAAAGTTTTCTTTGTGATTACTTATATCAGCTCACCAGGTATACTGTTCTAACCGTGACGCACCTGTTTCCTTTTCAGGATGGCCCCACGACGGCAGCCAGCTAGGGTTCCGAGAGTCGAGTGTGACGACAGCCCACCGAGCGATGAGGCCTCGGTGCAGGGCCCTTTTCCAGTAGTGGCACCGACGGTAGCTTTACCCGCCGAACCCCCGATGCTTCCAGCAGTAGCCGCTGACGATGCACGTCGCCTCAGCGCACTGCATGAGTTTCAGCGCCAGCGACCACCCAGGTTTCGCGGGGAGACGGATCCCCAGGCAGCAGAGGACTGGCTGGAGGCAGTGGTTCGAGTGTTTAGGCTAGTGAGGACACCAGCAGACCTCATGGTGATCCTCGCTGCGAGCCTACTACACGCAGCAGCAGGACGATGGTGGAGCTTGATGCTCCAGGTGCACGATGAGGCATCTCTACTTTGGACGGACTTTGAGAGCCTCTCCCGCTCGGAGTTCGTCCCAGCCACCCTTCGTGCGGTGCGTATCCAGGAGCTTCTACAGCTGCGGCATGGCAGCATGACGGTCGCTCAGTACTCGGCGAGATTTACCGATCTCTCGCGCTACTCGACCGACATGGCACGAGACCCATTATTCCGGGCCCGGACCTTCGAGCAGGGTTTGAGACACGAGATCAGGGCATCGCTGATCTCCCTCAGCATACCGACTCAGACAAGAGTACTGGAGCAGGCTCTTCTGATCGAGAGCTTCCTTGCTGAGTTTACACCAGCACAGCGACCCACCGCAGGGCGGCACGTGGCAGAGTCATCTGCAGCAGGTAGTCGACGGATGACTCAGGGGTCCAGACAGACCAGACCTTCGGGCCGACGACCTCAGGGAACTGGCTCAGCAGTGCGGGGCACACAGCGCGGAGCCAGTCTTCCGAGAGGCAGACAGTGCTACTCGTGCGGCGGGCAGGGCCACATGGCTCGTGACTGCCCGACCCGTCGTGCCGAGGAGCAGCAGACAGTTGATGGACCACCGAGGCAGAGGCAGAGGGTCGACCGTGGCGGTCCGCAGGGAGGAGGCGGACGAGGCAGAGGAGCTGGACGAGCAGCTGGTGGTGGCCGACGCTTTGAGGCTCTACCACCACCACCACCAGGAGGTCCACCCCGACCACAGGGAGCTGGCGGGCAGCGACAGACACAGCTCCGGGCAGCAGAGGCCTACGACCACGGCGCACCCGAGATGATTCGAGGTACTATCTGTGTCTATTCCACCCTTTCTGCAGTTCTTATAGACACAGGAGCGAGTCATTCTTTCATAGCCGCTGCCCTTGTTCGGAGCTCGGAGATTCCGACAGAGCCGTTGGCTCGATCCTTACGGCTAGAGACTCCTACGGGAGCAGACTCGACGATTACGCACTGGTTCCGGCAGTGTGAGCTTACTCTAGGAGGCGAGAGCTTCGGCTGGGATCTTCTTGTAGCAGCGTCGAGGCCTTACGACGTCATCTTGGGCATGGATTGGCTGTCTACGGTCCATGCACAGATTGACTGTTTTAGGCGCAAGGTGCGATGTGTACGCACCGACGGGAGCAGGTTCACCTTCACCGGCGAGAAGGGAGCCTTAGCAGCACAGGATGGACTTCCGCGGAGGAGAGGACAGCCCATCACTCATCAGTTGGCTAGCCTTATCCTTGGAGCAGTTGACGTGCGGAGTCCTGGTTTTCCTGCAGTGGTGGATCAGTTTGCGGACGTTTTCCCCGACGACGTTCCAGGCCTACCTCCTCGCAGAGAGGTAGAATTTTATATTTACTTGTACCCCGGGACAGCCCCGATATCCACTCCAGCATATCGGATGGCCCCCGCCGAACTTCGAGAGCTACGGGTACAGTTGGAGGACTTGCAGGGCAAGGGGTTCATCCGACCCAGTGTTTCACCCTGGGCTTCCCCGATATTGTTCGCCAAGAAGGCGGACGGGAGCTTGCGACTTTGTGTTGACTATCGTCGCCTGAACCAGGTGACAGTGAGGAACAAGTATCCGCTACCGAGGATTGATGACCTCTTTGATCAGCTCAAGGGAGCACGGTGGTTCTCGAAGATAGACCTCAGGTCAGGCTATCATCAGCTCAGAGTCAGAGACGAGGATGTGCAGAAGACGGCCTTCAGATGTCGGTATGGCCACTATGAGTTCTTGGATATGCCTTTCGGTGTAACCAATGCTCTAGCAGTGTTCATGGCTCTCATGAACAGGATCTTTCAGCCATACCTCGATCGGTTTGTCGTGGTCTTCATCGACGACATTCTGATTTACTCTACGACAGAGGAGGAGCACGCCTATCACTTGAGAGTGGTTCTTGACACACTCCGAGAGCACCAGCTTTATGGTAAGCTCTCGAAGTGCCAGTTCTGGATACGTGAGGTCCACTTTTTGGGACATGTTATCTCTGAGGCGGGAGTTGCAGTGGATCCCGCGAAGATTGAGGCTGTGTTAGCATGGGAGCCACCCAGGAGCGTGACTGAGGTTCAGAGTTTCTTGGGACTAGCTGGATACTATCGGAGATTTGTGCCGAACTTCTCCAGAGTTGCGGCATCACTCAAAGCTTTGACGAAGAAGGGGAAACCCTTCGTGTGGTCAGACAGTTGTCAGCAGAGCTTCCAGGAGCTGAGACAGAGATTGACTAGCGCACCTATCTTGAGGTTGCCTGAGGAGGGAGTAGGGTACGTAGTCTACTGCGATGCATCAGGGACCGGACTCGGATGTGTTCTGATGCAGGAGCGGGCAGTGATCGCTTATGGATCACGTCAGTTGAGGCCGCATGAGCAGAACTACGCTACCCATGACCTGGAGTTAGCAGCAGTGGTCTTTGCTCTGAAGACATGGCGTCATTATCTGATGGGCGAGCGCTTTACAGTCTTTTCCGATCATCAGAGTCTCAGGTATATCTTCTCGCAGAAGGACCTAAACCTGAGACAGCGGCGATGGCTTGAGTTCCTCCAGGACTATGACTTTGAGATAGTCTATACTCCTGGGAAGGGGAACGTAGTAGGTGATGCCCTCAGCAGGAGGACGGGCATTCAGCTACTTGAGGAGGCGACGGAGCAGCTAGCCTCTTTGCAGATATCCTTCGTGGATAGAGATGGAGCAGCCTTTCTTCAGTCTCTCACAGTCACCCCTCCACTACTGCAGCGGGTCAGAGAAGCACAGCATGGGGACGTTGACTGTGAGACGCGGCGTGCACAGATATCCTCGGGACAGGCACCTGATGGTTTCTCCCTTGGAGCAGAGCACGACATCCTTTTCAGAGGACGTACCATGGTACCAGTCTCATTGCGAGAGGAAGTGCTGAGAGAGTTTCACACATCACCTTTGGCGGTACATCCTGGAGTGGCGAAGATGTACCAGGACCTCAGACGACAGCACTGGTGGCCGGGCATGAAGAAGGCAGTAGCAGAGTTCGTTTCTCGATGCCTCACCTGCCAGCAGGTGAAGGCTGAGCATCAGGTACCAGCAGGCTTGGTACAACCCTTGGAGGTTCCGGAGTGGAAGTGGGACGGCATATCGATGGACTTCGTGACTGGACTTCCACGCACTTCCAGAGGTCACGACTCCATCTGGGTGATTGTTGACCGACTCACCAAGTCGGCACACTTCTTACCCATCAGAGAGCAGGGCTCAGTGGAGAGCTTGGGACGTCTCTACGTTCAGGAGATTGTGCGGCTCCACGGCGTGCCATCATCTATCGTTTCCGATCGAGATGCCCGCTTTACTTCCTGGCTTTGGAAGGGGTTACAGGAGGCGTTCAGGACGCAGCTACGTCTTAGCACAGCTTTTCACCCTCAGACAAATGGTCAGACGGAGAGGACCATTCAGACTCTCGAGGACATGCTCCGCGCATGTGTCCTCGACTTTGGTCATAGCTGGGAGGAACACATACCCTTGGTGGAGTTCGCTTACAACAACAGCTACCACTCCACCATCGGGATGGCACCGTACGAGGCGTTGTACGGCCGACCATGTAGATCTCCTTTGTGCTGGACAGACCCTGGGGAGTCAGCACTGGTGGGACCGGAGATGGTCCAGGCCACGACAGAGAAGGTCCAGGTCATCCAGGAGCGGATGAGGACAGCTCAGAGCCGGCAGAAGTCATATGCTGACAGGAGGTGGAGGCCACTAGAGTTCGAGGATGGCGACCA
This sequence comes from Viscum album, assembly GCA_963277665.1. Taxonomy (NCBI): domain Eukaryota; kingdom Viridiplantae; phylum Streptophyta; class Magnoliopsida; order Santalales; family Viscaceae; genus Viscum; species Viscum album. The sequence goes on along the minus strand of OY728141.1, from coordinate 1,302,226,747 downwards.
CGTCTTCTTGCGGGTCTCACCTCGACGTGGTATTCTGAGATTTGGCCGAGGCGGCAAGTTATCTCCGCGCTTCATCGGACCCTTCCAGATTCTCAGCAGGATTGGTGAGGTGGCTTATCTCCTGGCTCTACCACTTCAGTTGCACCGGGTGCACGACGTCTTCCACGTATCCCAGCTGAGGAGATACGTGCACGACCCGACGCACATCATTGATCATGGGGAGCTTGACGTTGACGATGGGGCGACTTTTACGGAGGTCCCGGTGGAGATAGAGGATCGACAGGAGCGAGTCCTGCGTGGGCGATCGATTCCTCTTGTGCGCATCATATGGCAGCACGAGAATCTCCAGGAGAGCACATGGGAGCGGGAGGCTCAGATGCGTGCTCAGTACCCTCATTTGTTTCCCTAGTTTTTGTTGTATCTTTACGGGGACGTAAAGCCCTGAGGTGGGAGTAATGTAAAGACCTGTAAAATTCAAGGGAAATTTTTTCTTAATTTTCTTTAGAATTTTACAAGAGCGCGGTTTCAGACGGCACCTGATTCCGAGGCCCGGAGTGCCCGGAATTAATTTCCGAAGTTTGGCTCGGGTACGTTCAGTGAACGAACGAGCGGGAATTCATAACTTTTGATCCGGTGCTCGGAATTGAAATCCGAGGGCACCGATGAACTCGCAGCGCCGATATTCGCTTAAAGAGACCTTTTCGGGAGTTGCGTTTGTTGCGGGTTGAATGTTAGTTTTAGGGGTTTTTAGTTTGAGTTAAATAAAATTGTGTAGAACAATTTTATTTTTAAACTTGTTAAAACCTATCAAAGGAGGTTGGGAGTGGGACCCACACCCACTTAACCTCCCTTGGGAGGATTAAGTGTGGTGGGGCCCACACGAGCCCCTAAACCTTTCAAAATCCTCCCAACTCCTTTAACGCCTCTTTTAATGGCTTAAGTTACTTTTTTAATTAAGGGAGTTAAACCCCTTTTTGAATTTCAAACCTTTGAAATTCTTGTGGTTAAGTTATGTAATAATATAAGTTAAAGCTTATATTATTCTAAGGGATTCTTTTACCACCTTGGGAGGATTTCTTGAGAGCTTTGGAAGCTTTTCTTCTTCATCTTCAAGCTCTGACGAAGAACGAAGAACGCCCAAACTCCGACGAAGAACGACGCCTCTCTTCTTCGTCCTCGGTGTCAACAAGAGGGAACGCCGCACCCTCCTCGGACCTTCTTCGTCGGCATACGAAGATTCGCCAACGACGTATCTCTTCGGGCATAACTCTTCGTCAACGGATTTGACGAACGACGACCGCGACGCCCGATCTCCGCGACGCCGTCTTCCGCGGAACGTAGACGAATCTTCGAATCTTAAACCCGAGGTAGGGGTTGTTGTTTTCATTTTGGTTTCCTTATTCCTTTTCTTGCTCGTGGATCGCATGTCTGCGTGAGGCATTTAATTATTTTATATAAGTGTTATTGTTAACGCGAGGGGGGCCGGACCGCACGAACACGGCCGAACCCCCCTCCATCGTTCTTGTTTAATTGTTTTGCGGAGGAAAGCAAGTGGCGTGGTGCCGTCGCACCACGCGGATGAACGTGCAAATATCTTACGCAATGCCGTCGCGCGCACCTTGGAAGAAACAACAAGAACACGACGCCGTCGCGCCGCGTTGAATGAATATCAAAGCACGGCGAAGGGGCGCGGTGCCGTCGCACCGCGCCGGATGACGAACGCCGCGGCCGGTTCCGGGCCGCGGCGGGACGAGAAGACCGCGGCCGGTTCCGGGCCGCGGCGGGACGAGAAGACCGCGGCCGGTTCCGGGCCGCGGCGGGACGAGGAGACCGCGGCCGGTTCCGGGCCGCGACGGAAGGGAAGACCGGCGGCCGGGCCGCCGGCGTCGGAAGTCGAAGGCGGGACCGGAATTTCCGGTCCCGTTGGTAAAAACCGGCCGACCAGCTGGCCGGCCGGATGACTTAAAACCGGGGGATTAAATCCCCCGGCCGGTTCAACAAAACCCCCCCTTAATGAGGGGGGGCGGTTCCTTGAAGAAGGGGGGGGGGGGGGGCAGCCGGCCCCCCGGTTGCGCTCCAGCAGGCCCCCCACGTGAGGGGGGGCCGTTTTGTTACCCAGGCGCGGCACAAAGGCTGCGCCACCTTGAAGAAGCGGGGGCTTAGCCCCCCGCGTGTCACCCACGTGCGGCGCCAGGCGCCGCCGCCGCGGCCCGCCGCCGCCGCCGCCGCGCCGCCCCAGGGGGGGGGGGGGGTCGGGCCGGGTCGGCCCGGACCCGGACCCCCCCGTTTCGAACCAGATTCGGTTTTTGGCTCATAACTTGAGCCTCGGACCTCCGAATGACGAACCGTCTGCGGCAACACGATCCTTGGATCGAGACGGCCGTTTCGGTATATCGCACTCAAGGTTTCGGTTTACTTTGAGTTCGGCCGGGTTGGTTCGTTCACGAAACCAACCGGGCCTTCGGAGCGGAAACGCTCATATCTTGAGCTACGGTCGTCCGATTGACGTGCCGTCAGTCGCGTAGTGTTCCTCTTAGTGAGACGGATCTTTTGGCATACTCCTCCCGAGGTTTGGACGCAGGTGGAGTACGGTCGGGTTGGTTTTGCCTTAAAAACCAACCGGGCCCCGGAGACGAAAATGCCAATAACTCTCAGACCGGGTGTCCGATCGACGCGCCGTCTGTTGCGTTGAGTTCCTGTTGACGATACGGAACTTTTGGATACATCAACTTCGTTCTTCGTGACAGTTGATGTATCAGCCTCTCGGTTCGTGGAGCGGACCCTCCGAACGAGCTTGCTGTGTGCGGAAACCCTAGTGCTGGCTGCGACTACTACTACTGCTACGACTGCTACTGTGACAGCGACGACGACAGTACAGAGATCCTGTGTGGATTCGACGATGAAAGTACAGAGATCCTGTGTGGATTCGACGATGACAGTACAGAGATCCTGTGTGGAATCGACGACGACGACTTCAGCACTCAGCGATCCTACGTGGATCAGTGCTACAGGTCCTGTGTGGGCCCGATCCTATGTGGGTCCTTGCGCTCAGCGGTTCTGTGTGAGCCAGCGCCTACAGGTCCTGTGTGGGCCCGATCCTGTGTGGGTCTTCTGCGGGGGTTAGTTACCTATCGATCCTTCGTGGGTCCGACGACTTAGATGGATCAGTGATCATCTTTATCGTCCTTGAAGAAGTATACCTGTGTGAGATGAATCCTATTGCTTTCCTGTGTGGATTGTGTTGTGCAATCCTGTGTGGATTATGTTTTGCTTTCCTATGTGGAATAAGATTACTATCCTGTGTGGACTGAGTTGTACTTGGGCTCGGAGGTTGGAGCGTATTTGAATTGATGACTTAGGTATATGTATGGGCATATACCTAAGCAGTGTCAGATGTTACTTCGTGATTGTTACTTTTCTTCGTGGTTTATCCTTTGTGGATTTGAGAGACCTTCAGGGGTCTCGGGGTCCCTACTGAGTAGCTTATACTCACCCCTGCACGGGCTTCGCCCGCACTACGTTGTGTTGGTTGCAGACGACGGACAGCGTTGACTTAGCTGAGGCTTGTAGAGCGGGACGGTACCCGGAGGTGGACCACTGGGCGGGACGTGCACGGAGCGGACGGCGGGACCCGTGGAGCAGAGGAGCTATCTGTACCCACCCTTCAGGTGGGATTTCCGGTGGACAGCTCGGAGTAGCGGCTATTACTTTACAGTTGCTGTTTTTCCCTTTTCGAGTTGTACTTTACTTTCAGTTTGGGTTTGTATTCTGGCCCATTTACTTTTCCGCACTTTCAGTTGTACTCTGCTTTTTTAGTGTTTACTTTCCGCTTGTTTACTCTGTGGTGTGTGTTTACATTTAAAAGGCAATGCCTTCCCTTTTTACCGGGATTTACGCCTTGGTGCTAGTCGCCAGCCCCTGGCCTATGGAAGGCGGGCTTGGGGTAGTCACGGCACGGACCCCGAGGGCGGGTCGTGACAGTGGGAGAGTGACTATTAGAGACTAAAGATAAGATGATCCATCTTGATCCTCGTAGGATATCCAAAAATCGGCTAGCTGCTCCGTCGACTCACTCGGAAACTGTATTCCAAATCTTGTACTGAGAGAATCTGCTACTATGTTCCCCTTCCCAGGAGTATAGACTACCTCAAAGTCATAGTCCTGGAGAAACTCAAGCCAACATCACTATCTCAGGTTCAGGTCCTTTTGTGAGAAGATATACTTGAGACTCTTGTGATCACAATAGACTGTAAAATGTTCGACCATCAAGTAATTCCATCACATATTCAAGACAAAGACCACTCCTACTAACTCCAGGTCATGGGTAGTTAAGTTCTTCTCATGTTTTCTCAGTTGTCGAGAACCATACATGATCATTGCTTTCTCCTGCATCAGGACACATCTGAGCCCGGTCCCTAATTCATCCTAGTAGACTACGTACCCAACACACTCCTTCAGTAGCCTCAAGATGGGGGCACTACTTAGTCTCTACCACACCTTTTAAAAACTCCGTTGGCATCTCTACGACCACACGAAGGGTTGTACCTTCATCGTCAATGCTGATAAGGGGCCCACAACTTTAGAAAAGTCTGGCACAAACCTCTAGTAGTAACCAGCAATTTCGAGGAAACATCCTACCTCCACCACACTCCTGGGTGGCTCCCAAGAAAGACTAACCTCAATATATGCTGGAAACACCACAAATCCAGCCTCTAAGATGGTGTATCCTTGTAACTGAACCTATCAGATCCCAAAATGGAACTTTGAGAGCTTAACATAAAGCTGGCGCTCTTGGTGTGTGTCCAGAACTATCAGTAAGTGATTGGCATGCTCCTCCTCTATAGCTGAGTATATCAAGATGTTTTCGATGAAGACTACCACCAAGTGATTGAGGTACAGATGGAAGATCCTGTTCCTGAGTTCCATAAACACTTCTGGGGCATTGGTCATGCAGAATGGCATAACCAAGAACTCATAATGGCCATACCGACATTTGATGGTCGTCTTCTGCACATCCTCATCTCGTACCCTGATTTGGTGAAAACCTGATCTGAGGTCTATCTACGAAAACCATCATTCTCCCTTCAGCTGATCAAATAGATCTTCAATCCTCAGTAGTGGGGACTTGTTCTTCATGGTCACTTGGTTTAGGCACTGATAGTCCACACAGAGTCTCAAACTCCCATATGAATTCTTGGCCAAAAAAATAGGGGCTTTCCAAGGATACACACTGGGTCTAATGAACCCCTTTCTCTGCAAGTCCTCCAGCTATACTCACATCTCTCAAAGCTCTGTGGGAGCTATCCAATATGCTAGTGTAGATATAGTTCCCATCCCAGGGTACAAGACAATGTTAAAGTCCACATCTATATAAGGAGGTAGACTCAGAACATCATTCTAGAAAACATCAGCATACTGGTCCACCACTATAGGATAGCTCGGGCTCTCAACATCAACCACTCTGAGGGTCAGGCTAGCCAACTGATATGTGATCTGTTTCACCCTCTTCCAGGTAAGTCAATCCTGTTCTACAAAGGTTCCCTTCTCACCAGTGATTGAAAACATTGTCCCATCCATGTGGACACACCACAATTTTCACCTAATACAGTCGATCTGGTCTTGGACTATATATAACCAATCTATACCTAAGATGACGTCGTATGGCCTCAACGCTGCTACTAGAAGATCCCATCCAAAGTTCTAGACTCCTAAGGTAAGCTCAAACTACCGACACCAGTGTGTAATCATCGAATCCACTCTTATAGGAGTCTCTAGACATAAGGATCATGCCAATGGCTCCAGCAGAATCTACGAGCTCCAAACGAGGACTGTGGAAATAAATGAGTGACTATAACCTGTGTCTGTAAGTACAGCATCAAAGCTGGAGTAGACATAGATCATACCTTGTATCATATCCGTAGTGCCATAATCGTAGGCCTCAACTGCATGAATCTGAGCTCGTCCTTTCCCACCTTCTCCCTATTGTTAGGGGGGGCCACCTAGAGGTGGTGGTGGTAGAACCTCAAATTGCTGCCCACATCCTGCTACACAGACAACTCCTCTGCCACGTCCACCTACTACCTGAAGACCTCCTCAATTGAATCTCCGCCTCTACCCATGTTGTCCTTCGACCGTCTATGGTCGTCTGTATGGTGGGTCTGGCAGTCACGACCCATTTGACCCTGCCTACGACATGAGTAACACTTCTTAGTCCTTGTCTGTCTTGATGTGTCTCGAGAGCCCCACACAACTAACCATTTATCCTGCAGTCTTCCACTTCTATTTCTGGACCTCTTGGACCTCTACATCATATTTATGCTACCATTTGTAGATGAATTTACTTCGTGATGTCCAGTGATGGGTCTCAGTGATGGTGACTACTCAACAAAGAATCTCTCCACTAACAGTGCTCACTCTAACAGCCCCTCCTACGTTAGGATTCTTAGAGAAATCATCGAAGATCTAATATTCTATTTTTTCCCTTGATCGAAGGTCCGAGACTTGAATAAATGGTCTCACACCATGTTAGTGGAGTTTCTCGAGAGGTTGGTGAACCAAGCTGAATACTGAGCCACAATCATGCTGACCTACCACAAGTTGAGTAGATCATGTATACACACTGAGTGTAAGTTTTCTGGGATTAAATTTTCCCTAAAAGGCTCTAGAAGTTCGCCCAGATGAGAGTCACCTTGCCGTGAACTTGGAGCATCAATCTTGACTATCTTCCCACTGCTGCATGAAGAAGACAGGTGCCAAGGATCACCATGAGTTTAGCTGGTGTCTCTACCAGTCGAAAAACTATGACCATAGCCTCCAGCCAGTCCTCAAATGCCTATGGATCTGCCTCTCCCTAGAACCTAGGTGGCCACTGGTGATGAAACTCATGCAATGCGATCAAACGGCATGCACCCTCTTATGCTAGGGCTGGTGGCATCGACTGCTCAACGGGTAGTGGTGTTGCAGGTACACCACCCGACGGTAATGCTACCGTAAAGGGGCCCTGTACCAAAGCCTCATCGCTCAGTGGGCTGTCATCGCATACACTACCTATAAACATGGTTCACTTTCTGTGTGGAGGATTCCTGAAAAGAAAAAGGTGCTCCATGGAATATAAGTTATACCAGGTGAGCTAACTCAAAGTGAACACAAAGTTTTTTTTTTAAAAAGACACATAATCAGTGTTTTCATGCATAGAGTCGGAAAATTTGAAGTCAAGGTCCTGGTGTATGGATATGTCGGCTGCCGCACCAACACTGGATTCCCCAAAACTAAAAACCACAGTAATTATACTTAAAACTGTTGCCGAATCAAAAGATCAATGTACAAGTTCACCAGTAGATCTAACTCATCTGATACCAATTTGTCATGACCCATCCCATGGGGCCCATTTCATGACTACCCCAAGCCCGTCTTTAATAGGTCAGGGGCTGGATACTAGCACTAGAATGGAATATCCCTAAAATAGGGGAGACATTGTTTTTTAACCTTAACTCACACAATCCAAGCACACAACAAGATACAAGAACAAGTAAACTATATTATAAATAGAGTGAGTACAGTATGTAAAGGGGCCGGAATACAAGCCCAACTAGAAAGTACAAGTAAAACTAAAAGCAAATCATATGATCACCTGCCAAGGATTCTACATGAAGGGTAGTTATAGATCTTGAACAGTCATATCTACGGTATGCCTCGTCTAAGGTCCACCTCCGTGCAACATCTTGTCATGGAACCCTTAGCCTCGATCAATGTTTTCCATCATCTACACAAGAAACAACATGGTGTGGGCATAGCCCGTGTAGAGGTGAGTATAACTATACTCAGTAGTGACCCCAAGACCCCCAAAGGTCTCTTAGAATCCACAATGGATAAACCAAAAAGCAACACCTTAAACACAAATCATGAAAATATCAGTCAACCCTAATTAGGTATATGCCCATACATATACCTAAGTTATCAAGTATACCCATCTCATTTATGAGGAAACACAAGGACCGACTCTTTATCCAAAAGTACAAATGTTTTACAAAGGAAATAATACCATTAAGGTAACACCATAAAGGTAAGCACCACAAAGGTAACACCACAGAGAAGAATACCACAAAGGTATCACCATGAAGGTAAGTACCACCAAGGTAACACTATACAGATGAATACCACAAAGGTATCACCACACAGAAGTGAACCACAAAGGTAAAGATTCAGCTCACACCATGTATAACTTAAGTATGGATGTATAGATGATTAGTTGTATTGCTAGATCATCTTACTTCGTCGAGAAGTTCTATTATTGACCCACACAGGATCGATGATGTCCCACATAGGATCTGAAGATGACCCACAAAGGATCTAGAGATGAACAACATAGGATCGGTATGTTCTGACCCACATAGGATCGCTGAGTGCTGACCCACACTGGATCCGAAGATGACCCACATGGGATCTGAAGACTCCTCAAGTAGAGCCTGTCATACGGTTCCTCCACTAAGAATACTTGATTTTGGGAGGTTTCTATCCTAGATCCATCGATCGATACTTCAACTACCATGTAGTCCCACGAATAAGTAACCCAAAGGTCATTCACATAATAAGGGACCCAATGCGATTGACGGCGCGTCAATCAGATGCCCGATCTGTAAGTTATTAGTGTTTTCATTCCGAGAGCCCGATTGGATTCGGGTTCGATCCAACTCGAACATACTCCAACTATATCGAAAAATCAAGTGGAGTATACCAGAAGGACCATATCGATACAAAGATCCCAAAGCCATAAACAATTCATCAAATGGATGTCTAGTTCTCAGGATATGGCCATTTAAGCGTATCTCGGTCCGAATGGGCCTGGGTCTGGCTCGGATGGGCCGGGCTGTGGCGGGCCTGGACCAATAGGTCACGGTCTGGCCCAACCCACTCGGCGTGACCCACTCCGCTAGGTGTGGTCATCTGTGGCGGGGTCCTCCCTAGTTGCTACTTGGGAGGGGGGGAGCCCCCCCCCCCCCAAATTCAAAACTGCCCAAGGGTTGTTCAATCGCCGCCAGATAGCATGCAGGAACTGCCGGAGCGGGTCCTTCTCAGCAGGATGTGGCTAGCCAGAAAACTGGATGGCTCTCCTCCCAACGGCACAACGACAATGTTGTTCTCCCGCGGCTAGCCGGGTGACAGCCGCCCTCCGTGTACATCGTCATAGCTAAGCAGCAGCAACCTCCTCCTCTACTGGCGGTGCGGATGCACACCGCTTTTCCTCCATGTGGCTGACTAGAATGCCGACTGGCACCTTCCACCAACGTGTCTGATGGGCCACGATATATGTCGGTGGTGTGGTTGCGCCACTGCCATCTTCATGGCCGATAGGTGTGCCGGCCGCCACCTGAACCCTGCCGATGTCGGTCACCGGCAACATGGTCGGGTTCCGCTCGACTCGTCGATCAGCTCACGAAGAACACATCAATCAAAAATGAATTACAGAGGATTTGGGCCATGTTTTTTTGGCCTAGACCCTCCATGTTAGACCGATAGCAGGTGGGTCGAGAAGAATGATTCCACATAAAACTATGAAGAACAATCGTAAACACACCCCTACCTTGTTCATCTATTGGAGATGGTGTGACGAAGAAGATGAAGATGATGAATATTCCAACGTTCATCGCTCCTGTATCACGCTCCCGATCTAAGCTCGAGCGTCATCCTGGTTAGAGGTTCATTATTCGTTGGAGGAGGTTCTTCATTGGAGGATTTTTATCAAATGGATCTCAAAGTTATCTCCTTTTCCAATGATTTACCCCTTGAGAGGTGAGGATCCAACATAATTAATTTTAATTTAATTAATGTTGTCACATCAATTGGGGGAATTCTAAGAGTTACCTCCCATTTAAAAAAGAGTTCGGGTGGTCCCCACCGCAAATATTCAAATGGGATGTTTCAAATAAATAAAATAAAATTTAATGTTTTCTTTTATTATTTTTCTTTTAACTCTCCCACAAATATTTAAAAAACTAACTTCCACCCTCAACCTACTGCGGTCAAGGTGAAGGTCTCCTTATGTTAATATTGGCACTGCGAGTTTAATAGTGCCCTCAAATGTCAATTTCGAGCACCAGTCAAAAGATACAAAATGCCGCTTGCGCGTTTAATGAACATACCTAAAAAAGTTCATAAATTCATTCTAGGTACACCAAGCCTCAGAATCACGCACCATAAATTTTTGCAGACTAATATTAATTCTATATAATTAGAAAAAAATTACATGGAAAATTTTGGGTCTTTACAAATGCCGTTGTGAGGGGGTTTTATAGAGTGATCCTTTGAAGGGTCCACGTTAACGTGGATATTCAAAGAAGTAATAGACATTAGTGTGTCGATGTGAAGAAGCATGAGATGAAGAAACATAACAGGATGCACTGCCCAAGGGACCTTGAAATTGCTTCATGAAAACCTGAAGAGCCACACGGGAAAAGGAGTTGCAGAGAAGAGGGGTTCATAGGTAGAAACTTTGTGAAGCTCTGGTGCTCCATATAGTGAAGGGGCTTCACGAAGGGGTGTGCTTTTAAAATTGATGTATCTAAGCCTAGGCATAGGGAATAGGTGTGTATGGAAGGTGCTTCACGAAGTAGAAAGGCATTCGTGGAGCACTACTTCTCAAAGCAAGGGTGCCTTGCAAATCGTAGTAGTGTGAAGCAATGTGCTTCGAAAAGCATAGTGACCCTGCCTTAGTATGCAGGTCACATGTGTATGAAGGGTAATTCATGAATCATAAGTTCTCCATGAATACCTGCGTACCTTTGGGGGTATCCTTCCCCCGCAGAGGCCTGTGGGCTCTGTGAAGGGCATCCCTCTTTGAAGAGGGGTGGAATTCATGCAAAGGGGAAGACACTTCGCGATGAAAAAGTACCTTTAAAACCTCATGGTTCATAGAGAAAGAATTGCATCGCGATAAGGGAGCCCAGAAGGAGAATGTTTGGAGGATCCATCCTTTGGGATTGAGGGGATCCTGATATTTTAGGCAAGAAGCGCCACTAAGTAGAGATCACTCGATGCAAAGATGGAGCTCACTCCGCGGTGGGTTCACGAACGTCAGAGGGGTTCACGGAGCATCCCACCTCCCCGCTCCGCGGAGAGTTCTCAAATGTCATAGTGGTTTACAGAGAATCCCACATCATTGCTTCTTAGTGGGTTCGATAACATCACTGGGGCTCACATATCATCCCGCCTCCTTTCTTCGTGGAAGGTTCGGGAAGGAGGAGCTTTACGCCGACCACGGTGCTACGGGGCTCTATGAATGAGCTTCACAAGGCAGACCCTAGGGGTTTCTTGTTTGTCTTTTATTTTCCTAAATTTGGGTTCCAAAACCAACCAAGAAAGAGGTATAGTTTAATATCGATCTAGTTTATAGATATTCACTAGTATCCATTCCTCCATATAGGATGGATACTAATGAGTTGAAATATCTCAAGAGATAGCTAGAGGAATTTGAGACCAAAGATTTTATATACACATTAATTCTCCCAAGGGTTCACCGATCTTTTTCTCAAAGAAGGAAGAGAAAACCTTAGGATTTGTATAGATTATTGAAAGTTAAATCATAATACAATGAAAATTCGATATCCCTTACCTCATATAGAAGATATATTTGACCAAATTTGAGGATAGAGGGTATTATCAATGATCAACCTGAGATCAGGCTATCGTAAAGTGTGAGTTAGGCCTCTATATATTCCAGAAATGACTTTTATTAGCCAGTATGGTTTATATGAGTATAATAATATATCATTAAGTATTATGAATGCGCATGCCATTTTCATGGATTTAAAGAATATGGGTTTCCATCCCTATCTAGATTCATTTGTGGTGGTCTTCAAAGATGACATTTTGGTGTATTGTTAAACTCAAAGAGAACATTACACTCAACTTTAGACCACTTTCTATACAATATTAGAGCAGCAATTGTATTATAAGCCCTTTAAATGTAACTTGGTGATAAAGAATTTCACTTATTGGGTCATATTATATCATACGAAGGAGTTTCAGTTGACCCAGAAATGGTGAGAGATGTGGTTACTTGGGAGCATACCAAGAATGTAGTTGTTGTCTATAGCTTATTAGGTATATCTAATATCTAATGGAATTTTATATAGTAATTTTCATGATTAGTATCACCTCTTATGGGCTTTATTAAAATTTTTGGAATGTTTATATGGTCTAAATCCTGAAACAAAAACTTTCAGGTGCTGACAAAAATATTGACTGCAGTGCCAATCCTAACTTATCCAGAGTCAGGAAGAATATTTAAAATATATTTTGATGCATCAGGTATCTGGATAAGATCATTTCCAATATAGTAATATAAAGGTTTTACATATGGGTCATGGGTTTTGAGGCCTCATGAGTAGAATTACCAGACACATGATCTTGAGTCAGCCGATTTTAAACATGCCACACATTGTTGAAGGTATTACCTTTAGGAAGAGAATTTTGTGGTGTTTACGGACCACAAATGCCTCATGAATATTTTGATACAGCATGACTTGAATCTTAGAAAGCGAATATGGGTTGAATATATGAATTTATTTGACTTCGAGCTATCCTATATGCCAGAGAATGACAATGCAATTTTCGATGCGTTGAGCAGGAGGACTCAGGCGTAGATGGTTCAGGAGGCCAATAGTGAATGGTATCTTATGGCCTTATTTTCTAAGATTCACATAGAGATAGAGGAAAATCACATACATTCTATACTTTAACCACTATTAGTGACCTATTCACTTTTGGAGCGAGTGATGATGAGGATGTTTTTAGATCCTGAGTGTTTGGTCCTGTGAGAGGGTATCTCTCTTGAGGGAGAACCTCTTGATTGGTCTACTAATGATGATGACATCCTATATATATATATGGGTGTATATGGGTTAACAAAAATTTGAGAGAGCAACTGATTTGAGAGTCACATGCTTTGTAGTGGGTAGTTCACCTGGGTATCTCCAATATGTATTGTGATATGTGATGAAAGTATTGGTGGCTAGGGTTGAAATTACAAATAACATGTTTTATCACTAGGTGTTCTAGATGTTAGTAGATGAAGGTGGGACACCATTGGCCTACTGGCTTCCTACAACCATTATTATTCCCAAAATGAAAATTAGAGGATGTTGGGATGGATTTTTTCGTCATCTTACTGAGGCCACCTTGAGGGAGATATATGGTTTGGGTATTTGTTTATCAACTGAAAAAGGTATCCCACTTCCTTCTTATCTAGGAGACTTTATCTGTTGATGAGATGGAAAGATTTTATATACATGAGAGATATATGAGGTCCCTAATACTATCATTTCCGATAGGAATTCTCATTTGACATTGATGTTCTAATAGGGGTTATATAAATCTAAGGGTACATAGGTGATTTTGAGAACAACTTTTCACATGCAGACCAATGTCCAGTCAGAATGGACTATAAATTATTAGAGGACATGATCCTAGATTGTATCTTTGATTTAATTAGTTCTTGGTTGAATAATATCCCTCTCATCGAGTTCAACTAGTATAATATTTGTCAGTAAATGATTCAGATGGATCAATGTGAGGCCCTATATGGTAGGTTGGGTCATTCACCCCTATGTTGGTAAGAGGAAAGAGAGGAAGCACTATTGGTTCATAAATTTTTTTAAGAGAATATAGAGTAGTTTCAGTTGATTAGGAAGTGGATGAATACTATCCAGTCTTGAAAGAAATCCTTAATGGTCGTCAACAACCTATGGAGTTCGAGCGTAGGGATCATTTTTTTATAGGTATCACCAAGACTTGGGTATAAATGGATACAGAGTAAAGGTAATTTATGTCCGCACTTTTTTAGGACATTTGAGATCTTAAAGAGAGTTAGGGACATAGCATATTGGTTTTTATTACCTCATAGGTACCATATCATGCATGACGTCTTCCATGTTTCAAAGCATTGTCGTTATCATGCAGACTCGTCTCATAATTTTTATCCCAAGGATGTTTAGCTAGATACTAATTATTCTTTTTATGAGTATCCTGTATAAATTATTGACTAGAGTAAAAAGGATATCTGATGCATGTTTATACATTTATTAAGGGTTCTATTACAGTATGAATGGGTATAGGACAAGTCTTGTGAGTGGGAGGCCAACGTATGTGCTCATTGGTCGGAGTTGTTCATAGATGAAGTTTCTACACCATTGGAAGTTGAACACATGGATGAGTAACATTTAGGGGAAAGATTGTAAGATCGTGATTTTTATATGAGGTTAAAATCCTTTAATTTCTATATAAATGCATTGGTTTTTACCTAAAGTAAGTGTTTAACAAGATAATGGGTGTTTCAGGGGTATCTTGGGCTTGTTCAGAGCCCGAAGCCTAACTTTTATAGAAAAATAGTGGGGATGCATGATTAGGATAAATCATAAAACCCATGTTATATAGTTAGGATAAATTTTATGGGGCTAGACAGAGGGTTTAAAGAAGTTTCCTGGTGTTAGGAAACCATGAATCCAAGGGCACATGCCTCTACAGGTTGTTTTCAACATTTAGTAGAGCCATATAGCATGTTTGGCTTATAGTTACTCAAATAGTGTGGCCAAACCATATGGTTTCCCCCTGAGGTAGTGAGGTATACACGGTTGGTGCACGGTTTGGCCAACCGTGTAGCCAAACCCTAGGAACCTATAATTTTTTGGAAAATTTACTAAAATTCCTTTAATAAATTATATCCTTACCCAACTTTCTTATTTCTTCATTCCAGTAGGCAACACCTCCCATATTCACCCACTAGATCTCTCAAACTCCATACAAGAAAAGATATCTGATTAAACTTCCATAAAGACTCTAATTAGTTCTCTATTCATCTCATTGGATAGAAACTTATATATCTCTAATCCTTAAGATCATTTCATCATTATTATTTCTATCGTCTATACTATTTGGTGTGAGCTCATATCCTCTATTTTTAGGGTGTTGATTTATTATTATTTTTTCTTCTAATCTGGACTAAACCAAAGGCTAAAACTAGATGAGTTCTTCTATATAGGTATAAGATAGGTGCTCTAGTCTTGATCCCTAAATTCTTGATTCTTTATAAGATGCGCCTTTGTGTAACATGTTGGTTTCACTTTGTGTTTCCCCTAAAAATGGATCTAGTTTTATTTGGTTGTCTAATATAAAACCCAACGACCTTGTTAGACCACCTGAGGTGGTAGAGGTATTCAAAAAATATTATATTACAGTTATATGGGTGTTCCCTTATATTTATTTTTATCTTTCATGATTATATACCCAAAACACAAAATGGTGTGTTTGAATTTACATTCAAATGATGATATCAAATTAATAGTGGATGAAAGTAATGGTGTAGCATCACTTACACCCTTATCAATAATAATTAATTGAATTAAATGTGAGTAGTATGACCACATCAAATGATTAAATAGAACAATGTTTATTCCCTATTAGTGTTAAATATTAATGAGTTATGAATTGTCCATTGCCTCGTATTAAATCCAATGATTACTTATCATTTTTATTGTGTATGAGCATAAAGACCCTAGATAATTAACTATGTATGTGAATAGAGACTCTTGTTAATTAATTATGAATGGGAATTTCCTCCCTTATACAAATGTGAGACATTAATGGAATCCCTTATATTTATTTGATACATTCATGGAGACCCAATGTGATGTGATACTTGGCATGGATCCTCTCATACTATTATGATACTATATGAGAATGATGTCCCTTATGATATGATGTGGACATGAAGTCCCTTGGGATATGTTACTTAGAATGGAAACCCTTATTATTGTGATACTGGGAATATATACACTTACTATTGTGATACTAGTCTTGACGACCATTACTACTGTGATACTGGGCATGGAATCCGTTGATACTTCTAATACTCATGATATGACATATGGATGTATTAGTTACATCTTGATTTTAGTATAATGGAAGTATCCAAATATATATTTGAATACATAACTATGTTGATAATCCATATATATGTATACATATGGTTATATATTCATACTATCCGGCTTAGGAAAAAGTAGGTATTGGTATCTTGGTGTCCTTTATGAACCATAACCGACCCATTTACAGTCTTCATCACTTCTTACTATATCAAGAAAATTCCATATTATATTCATTTAATGAATATTTATAGACACCATTGATAGTTGACTAATGATTTTATCTCACACCATATATGGGCCACCAATGGTACCTAGGTAGACTATATTATTGCTGTTATAGATAAAGGAAACATCCACTTATGGATGAATGAATTCTTGCATGACTTCTGATGGGCGCTTGGTAGTAGATGAATGGGTTGGAGCTCAAGATTATTGTATATAATTTTGGTCTTTTCATTCATTTTTTAAATCATGTACTAAATCAACTTCCTTATACCATGTATACATGTTTTCCATATTTTGTTGAGACATGAAATCATCATCAAATATTTTCAATTCAGTTTACTATTTTTTATTGTTATTCAGTTATTGGATGAATATTCTTTCTTCTGCTATCTTTTCCCATTATTGACATGATTTTTCTATTTATTTATCTATTTAACCACAATGATACTCTGACTAGAGGTTATAGTCTCTCCAAAAACACACCCTAGGCATTCATTTCTACTTACCAGCCTATGAAATATGAGGAGGAATTCTTGAGGCCATGTGTCCCACAAATTTAGGGAATTTCTATGTGGAACCCGAGTCAGGATGTCACATGTTCTCTAATATTTACCATCTATTTTAGGATGATACGTAGTTCTAAAACTCAAATACATATCAAGAGTTTTTTTAAGACTTCGTCAGAACATTGTGGTAAGCTACATATCCTGATTAGGAACAATTTATTGCAGTAATCCATTTAATATTACCTCTACCTTGATGTATATCCTATAAAGTTAATCCAAAAAGAAAATTTCTCTTAAAAAAATAGGTGTGATGAATTTGTATGGAGATCAACTACAACTCATATTGCATTATTCCCTTCATGTATTTTGGGGATTTCTCTGACAAAATCCATGTTGATGTTTTCACATTTCCATTATGGTATATGTAATGGATGTATCACCCCCTTATATTTGTTCTCTTAACCTCAAATTTTAGCACACCAAAAATCTATATACAAAATCTATAATATATCTCTTCACTCCATCCCACCAAAGTTAGTATTTCAAGTATCTATATATATTTGTGATTCTAGGAAGAATAGATAATGAAGAACAATTAGATTCATCTGACAACTCCTTCAAATATAGTATAGATAAAACACATATATGTTTTAAAAATATTATCATTCCATCATGATCAAGTTTAAGATCAAGAACAATTATAACTTTATTTTGAAACTCTATATATTCCTTATATGCCTCTTTAATAATCACTTGGATAGATGGATGAACATTCCATTGATGAAGATAATATTTTACCTTTAATTTAGGATTTATAGATCCATCATTTTTCAAGTAAATAAATATTTTATATTTTGTGATCCTCAACATGGAAAAGCTAGTGTGATACTTTTGGCACAAGTCATCATCCGCCTTTTTGTGTTTCCTAAGGTGGTAATGTATTAAAAAGTCATAATATTTAGTCATATCTAACTGTATTCTCTAGCACATATTCTACTCTTTTTTTGTGTGAATATATAATTTAAATTTTTTTGATCGGTATATATATCATCCTTTTCTTCATAAAGATAATTCCACCATAAATTTAACTCAAAAATTACCATTTCTAACCACAAATCATGAGTTGGTTAATTTTGGTCATGAACCTTCAAATTTCATGAGGCATAATATATAACCATATTAATCTTTATGAGGACACATCCCATCCCCTTATTTCATGCATCACTAAATATTAAAAACCCTGGTTCACTATAAGGTAACGTAATCACTAGTGTGCTGCCTAACCTTCTATTCAGTTTCTTGAAATTCTATTCAGATTCATCTTTCCAAAGGAAGTTGTCTCCCTTCCAAGTTAACTCAGCTAGTGGATTAGAAAACCATGATAAATGTTACAAAAATCACTAATAATATCCAATAAAACCATGAAAACTATGGATCTCAATCATCATTCTTGGTTTGGAAATTTTTTTAATATCCTTCATCAATGATGGATCCACCGATATACCATATATTAACATTAAATTATCCAAAAATTAAACCTTTTGTAGTCAAAATTCACACTTTTTATATTTTCCATATAGTTTATCCTTCATTTGGATCATTAGTACAATTCTCAAGTGATATTCATGCTATAAATTTCACTTTTAATAAACAATAATATTGTCTATAAAGACTACTACAAGCTGATCAATGTAATCTATAACGACTATAGTCATTAAATCCATGAATATAGTGGGAGAATTAGTAAGAACAAAAAGAATCACTATATATTCATAGTGTCCATACCTTGTATGAAATGTGGTCCAGGGTATATCCTCCTTCTTAAACCCCAATTGATGATGTCAAGAATGAAGTTAAATCATGGAAAAGTATTGAGCTCCATATAGTTGATCAAACAAGTCATCAATATAGGGTAGAAGATACAAGTTGTTGATTGAGATATATTTTTTTCTTGATAATCAATATAGAGTCACATAGATAAATATTTATTCCTAAAAAAATAACATGCTCAGCCCAAGGCGATAAACTTGGCCAAATGAAGATCTTGTCACAATTTTCATGGAGTTTCTTTTTTTACATCCTACAACTCAATTTGGGGAATCCTATAGGGAGTAATCAAAATAGGTGTATCACCAGACATGAATTATATTGGAAACTCAACTTCATGATTTTTTTAAAGACTAGGAAACTCTACCAAAATGAAATTAACAAACTCCTTAAAAATAGAATATCATTGATGTTATGTTTCTCCCCAACCATATGAGTTAAGAACCCCTTTTGACTAGGAATCAAGACCCATACAGTGGTTGTAAACTCCATTGGAGGTTTATATCTATCATTAAAATGATAAACGACCATAATTTGGTTTGGAATATCAAATGAGACTTCCCTTACTTAGTAATTAATGTGGGATTTATGTAGAGAAAGTAAATATATTCCTAAGATAACATGAAATTCAACCAGAGGGAAAATCACAATATTTTTAGGAAGCACATTCCCATAAATTTCAACTGGAGAAGAATCGTAGATCTGATATGTGATAATCATGCCATTGTGGGTCTTCCTTATCAATTCAACATATAATTATTAGGGATATGAATTAACTTTACTATATACATTTCATAATAAAAAGGAATTTATAAAATTAATATCAAATAAGAAGCTTCGATATTTGGGCATACCTATCACCACTCGAACATCATTATTCCATCTTCAATCCCTTTCTAAAACCAATATGGTTAGCCTAACCATAAATATTCATTAATAAGGGTGATTAATTATGAAAAATACGTTATAAGATGTCTAAATCATGATTCTTTATTTTCTGTCTATAACACCTTATGTTTTACCAAGTCCATTCATGGTCATCATCTATTCAAATTCTTCATGGTGGTTCATAAGGAGTTTTTGAATTTTAAAAACATATCACCAAGGAGTGTCAAACTAGGTGCGTAGTAAAGCCCATTTCTGTTCACTGGGTTATGATCGAGTCAACTCCCAAAGTTCCATTTTTAGAGTTATTACCCCCATGTATAACTATTCCAGAGCCACATCCATTAGTAGTATCTAGATAAGGATGTAATGTCATGGAAACCACATTCTCTGTCCTTCAACAGAATTCAAGAAAATTTTATATACATTGAATTATCCTTTGGGTTCTCACTAATGTTTTATAATACACGTCTAATATTATTAACTAAATCTTTCTCTGATACGAAATATAATGAACCTCATTTTTCATAGATAGATACCACATCATAATAAATGAAATTCAGAGAATGACATAAAGATGCACACCAGAATCATATGGTTCTAGTGCCTTTGGAAACATCAATACAAAAAAAATTGGTTCAAAAGTAAACTATACCATCCCCAACTATGTTCCTCCTAACAAGGACCATTCTTAGAAAATCATACATAATACCTTTCTTCATAATATGGGTAAAGTAAACATAATAAATGGTAAGCTTAGTTACTTAGTAAGTGTAAACATGGGAGATATCAATCAATTATTATATGAAATAATATGATAATCATACTATTTTGATATCACGGATATAACTTACAATGATAATACCTGATCTATCATGGATTATAAACATTAGTTAAGGCATAAAACATTATTATTTTGAATACAGGGATCATAAGAGTGTGAAATAATCATATATAAATCAAGAACCTTAATTTCATGTCATATAACTGTGGAACCATAATAAATATAGAAAATATTTTATATTTCAATGTTAACAACTGAGACAATCAAATAATAATGTTTCAGGAATCAACACATGTTTCCCATATCATAAAAGATCATGTATCATCACCTATTTCTCATAGTGGATCAATCAAATCAACTTTAATAATAAAACAAAAAATGTTGGTTTGTTTCCAATATTTTATCAATAAAATCTACTTGTTTCCCATAGTTGATCAAGCACATAAAATTTATTCCCATAATTATATCATGAGAAATACAACCATACATAATACATTTGAGTGATATATAATTCTCAGACCACCCATCATATATTGAAAATCAAATAAATGTGTTCCCAAATATCATAAAACATTCATCATATCATAACCCATTAAAAGAAAACGGGTTTCATTAAAATTTCACAATAGATACCACATCTTAATAAATGAAATTAAGAACATAACCTAAAGAGCCACACCAGAATCATATGGTTCCCGTTCCTTTGGAAACTTCAATACATAAATAATTGGTTCATAAGTAAACTACATCACCCCGAACTATGTTCTTCCTAACTAGCGCCCTTCTTAGATAATCATACATAATAAATTTCTTTATAAGATGGGTAAAGAAAACATAATAAAGGGTAAGCTTAGTTAATCAGTAAGTGTAAACATTGGATTTATCAATCAATTATTATATGAAAGAATATTATAATCATACCGTTATGATAAAATATATATAACTTATAGTGATCATACCCAATCTATCTTGTATTGTAAACATGTGTTAAGGCATAAAACACTGTTATTTCTAAGCCCTGGATCATAAGAGTGATAAATAATCATTAATAAATCAAGAACCTAAATTTCATGTCATATAAGTGTGGAACCATCATAAATATAGAAAATATTTCATATTTCAATGTTTACAACGGAGACCGTCAAATAATAATGTTTCAGGAATCAACACATGTTTCCCATATCATAATAGATCATGTATCATCACCTATTTCCTACAGGGGATCAATCAAAGCAACTTTTTTTTCAAAAAACAAATCAATAATTTTTGTTTGTTTTCTATATTTTATCAAGAAAATCTACTTCTTTACCTTAGTGGATCAATCACATAAACTTGATCCCCGTATTTATATCATGAGATATAAAACAATACCTAAAACATTTGAGGGATATATAATTCTCATACCACCAATCACATATTGAAAATCAAATAGATGTGTTCTAAAATATCTTAAAACAATCATCATATCATAACCCATGAAAAGAAAATGGGTTTCATTAAAATTTCGCAATAGTATAACAGATGGAAAAGAAATTAGTTAACAATAATTTCATCATTTCAGCATAGTATAACCCATAGAAAAAGAAGGATTTTCATATAAATTTTTTTCTCAAAAAATTAAACCATCCCTATAATGGATTATATCCTTGGATAATATACCTAGAAAATATTATGTAACATCACAAGATTACATCTCAGATAGAGAATGATTTTTAAAATATCACTTGGTACTTTTCTTGAGGAAAAACAACTTTCCACACTTAGTTAAAATCTAAAAATTTCCAAAATATTAATGATAAAATTTATTTTACAATAAACTTGTAAACTTTTAAAGGAAGTATTATATTTTATAGAGTTCATGATTTTATGAAATATAATTCATGTTTTACATGTTAAGACAAATTTTGCATTCATATTTTTGGTAAAAAGTCAAAAAGTTCCTCATTCAGAAAATGACAAGAAGATTCCTTCTAAACCATTTTTTAAATATAAACTATGGGAAAACATTAATTAATAATATTATTAGTGAATATGAAAAAAATATTTAGAATAATTTTAAGAAATAGGGATAAGGAAGAGAAAGTATTTTCAATTGAAAAGAGAAATAAAGTATTTTTCATAAATCATTATTTTAGTCTCTTGATTACCTAAAGAGTAGAAAAATGAAACGTAAAGATACATTATATAGAAATAAATATATTATATGAAAATTATTGAGTTTCTTGAGAGGTAGATCATAATATTTCATTATAATAAATATAATCATAAACAATCTTGATAAACAATGAGATTATAACATAAAACCTTTACCCATTTGGTAAATTTTGAGTTATAAGGCATGTGAATCAAAGAACATTATATGGATATTTGTAAATTCATAATTTTAATAATAATAATTATAAAATAAATTATTGGTTATAATATACACCATATGAAAGAAACAAGTGGTGAATATGGAATGTGTCCCACAAAAATAAAAGTGAGGAAAAAATCTATTATGTTAAGTATAGAATTATTTCATACACATTAGAAACTTTTATATAATAAGTATCAGTTTATTATAAATCTATTATAGAACCATAATCATATATATCATTTCATATTTAATTTACTTATGATCTTTTTTACCCATTCATTAACAATTCTTTGTAAAAGTCACAATTTTTTAATAACCGCTTTGTTTTTCATGTGTGTTTTGGTTCAGTAGTTTTGATAATTGTAAATTGATCATGGTTAAATAATATATTGAATTTTAATAATTTTATAAAAATTATAAAAATTAATTAATTACATATTTATATTCCAACATAAATTATAGGGATCAAAAATGAATTACACTGTTCATGGAGACGGCTGGTCGTACATACGCATGAACATTGTTTCCATTTTTTCGAGGGTCAGAAAAAAAATAAAAGTTAATAATAATTAAAAATTTTATAATGATTATTATATCATATATGTAATATGTTTTAATCAAATCTATCCTTATTACCATCCATGTCAAAATAAAATGAAAAATGAATCAGATTACTTAGTTGAGGCGATAATCCACACATACACATGAACGACATAATCATTATCCAACATATTAGAAGGTAAAAAGGTAAATGTGATATTATAATTCCATAAGTTTAAATGTTTCTTAAATATCATATATAAAATTTTAATTCATCACTATATCCACCCATGAGATGCAGTAATGGAAATGGAATTACATCGGTTCACGAGGCGTTGGTCCAATGTACACACAATCGACAATTTCATTTCTCATTTTATGGAAGTGGATATGAACACAAGTTATTAAATTAGAGTAATAAATACTCAGTATATGGTATATAATATTTTTATTATATCACCATAGTTTAAAAATATTTTAAACTGGTGGATGATGAAATAAAACAAAAATAATCGAATAAGAACAACACCTCTTCTTCGGACAACCACTTTTGTTTTACAATAAAAGACTTATTAGGAGGGTTTAATAATAAAAATAAGTAATATATAAAGTGGTTAGAGAATTAATTGAGATATTTGGATTTATATTTAATGAAACAAAAGTCTTTGTAAGACTTAATATGAATGAATAGGGGGTGTCCATTTATAAGTGAGTGAGAGGACACACTGGAATTTTTTAAGAAAAGATATAACCACATTTTTCACACCCCTAAAGGCTCAAAAAATGGATTATTATAATATATTATATGATATAATGTCTAAATATTTCCATAAAATTTGATTTTGATAAGTTTTTTTTACCATTTAAACCCTAATATTTTATGTCTAACTCCCCAGTAATCCCATTTTAACTTTAACCTTAGTAATTAATTTTTAGTGTTTTTAATATTCATTATAAAAAAAAATATAATTAATATGTAATTATAATTATGTGGATTAAAAATATTTAATACATTTTAATAATTTTAATTCATATAATTGGAATAATTTAATTTAACATTAAACGCACAGATGCGATGGAAAAGTGTTTTCCAATGAAAAAGTTTTCATTAGTATTAAATGTTTTTTATTGAAATTGAACATAAATCTATTTAAATGAAATAAATTGTAATAATAATAATATAATTGAACTAATTTTAATTTTAAAATAATATTAAAAAAATATAACTACTAAATTATTTAAATGAAAAGGTAATTTATAATACAAATCAGTATTTTTCACTCTTCATCGAAAGATTAAACTTTTTAAAAAATTATAAAAAATTCACTCTTAGATAATTTTGACTTGTTGATTTAAAATATGAAATTAATTTTTGAAAATAAATTTTCTAATATTGGCTAAAATTAATTTTATTATTTATTCACAAAATGTAATGTAAATTTTTTTTGAGAAAAATGTATTTTTGTGGTATATAAATACATTACCAAAAATTATATACTTATTTATCAATATATTTTATTTATCTAAATCCTTCATAATAAAATTTTAAAATTTTATTATTCCAATTCATACCACTAAATTTTATTCTTAGTTAATAACAATCCTATTTAAATAATATTTTTTAACAGTATATTATAGTTCATTACAACTTGATGTCTTGTGTATCACAAGCTATCAACGAAATTAAATTTATTTGAAAAAAATCATAAAATCATGGGGAGTTACATTTTCCACTAGGATAATTTCAGTAAAGATAAAAGTTATGTATGATTCCTCTAGCCAGATTCATGGAATATTTTTTAAAGTCTGGAGAGTTCTTACCTGTGGTACATAAGAGTCATATACTCTTATATATGAGTTATTCATGATGTATAAGAGTAAATATGTTTCCACTAGAGTATTTCACCCATACATAGGATTCATCCCATAATATGAATGGGTTAAGTATATTTCAAAATTAGAGAAGAAATTCTAGTTATTTTTTGATGAACGAAGTTTTGTCATGATGCCATCTCATGGTATTTATTGTTAAAATACCATGATATTTTTTGTGGGTCACGTGAAATCATTTGTGAAGTAAATGATGGGATTACTATAACAGGAATAATAAAATAATAAATAAAGACAAATAATATGCAAGGATATTTACCACTGTAATCTCATGCATGTGACGAAGAAGTTACCACCATTTCCACCTTAAATAAAATCCATGCACATGAAAATATTTCCCATGTACTCCTTCAATTTATCAAATTTTTTTATTGTTCATAATTATTTTAGGATACTGATCTATTAAAATTTTTTATCCTCCACTTTAAAAACATTCATATTTTTCAAATTATAATTATTTCAGGTCTTTGAAAATAATTCCCTCTTACTATATTTTTACTATATATGTTTATAATATAAGTGTTATTTGGATGGATTATGGTTATTATAACAATTTAACGTAGTGGGTAGGAGGATAAAGTGTGTTATCATAGTGGTTGTATTAAGTTTATCTTCTTTATATGCACTATTTGCCTCCGTTCACTCACTGGGTTATGTGATGGTTCTTTAACGGTGTATAATCGGTGTGATTTCATACCATAAAAATGAGTTTGGGGGTATTATTGATTGAGGGTCCTTTTATCTTAATTACCAATGAAGAGGTGGATGTGTTTTGTAGTTGATGATTACTAGGTACACTATAACTTCAGAACTATGATAGAAGAGGATAACCACACATATGATTGAGTGTGTTTAATAATTAAGCATGAAACAAAAAAGTGGCATTGGAGGTCCACTCGGGGTAATTCTCTTATGTGCATATTATTTTTACTAACCTCATTCATGAGTATTTTATATCACATGTATACTTTTATATTTTATATAATTCATTTATAAAACCTCTTCTTTTCATTTATTTTCTAAATTTATTAAATAAAAAAATACAATAAGTGATATGAATAGTTATCTATTAACATGGAAACTAAAGGTTCTATGAGAGAGATGACACTATTCAACCACTATACTATACTAGGAAAATAAATAATACTTTTCTTTACCTTATGATGAGTGTGTAAAAAAATGGTTCCATTACAAGGGATCCAAGACAGTTGATCACTATAAATTCTTATCCTATCCTATAATTAGTTTTTCTATTTTCTTTTCTTAAAAAAATAGATAAAACCTATCTATAATGCATTCCAATTTATATTACCAAGAATATACTAACTAAACTATTTTTTAAGAATAATAAGGTTATGATAAAAAATAAACATAGTTGTAAAATCATGAAAACTTAATAGAGGAGATAAAGAAACAATAGACACAACTGAAAAACATCTCCCTTGAATCATAAGAAAGAAAACTTGAGTAGTGAGAACCTGACTAAGAGAAAGAATAAATAGACCCACTGATTTATCAGGTTGATGAATCAGAGGAGGCTAAGAAGGAATTAGTTGAAGAAATACTTCTAAAAAATTTTCAACCATGTCTAGTGGAAATTCCTGAAGAAAACATTCCATTATAAACACATATGTGAGATTAATAAGACTAAGAATATTTTTGGAATGATTTTTTAAGAAATGGAATTTCAAGTGACTCTCCCATATTTGAAGAAGAAGAATTATCATATTTTTACTTTTCTAGAACATTGTATGAATAAAACACTAAGGTGGTGGAATTTTATTAAACAGTTGTGTAGATTGACTATCCACATATATCAGTGACACCCCAACTCTAAGATTCATTTTCCATTGTACAATAATTTATAATTGATCCTACTCAGGGAGATAATATTTTCTTAAATTCAATGTTATTTAATTTTATTGAAACTGAATTATGTATTATACTGACCACTGTTTAGATTTCATAGATTCATCCAACATCTAGATTTCACTAGAGGATTATGAAAAAGAATAATATTTACCCAAGGAGAAACACATGAATCTCCTTGAACCATCTGAACATTTCTTAGTGGTAGTAAAACATGAATACGTAGTGGATTTATTATAATAAACCAAGTCGCAAGATGTTTATATTAAAATGAAATATTATAATATAAATGCATCCTATTTTTATTTTATATAACTTAAACCTTTCATTTATTTACCCTTCAGATAATATTTTAATCCAATATCAAATGTGCAGGCCTTGAATGTTAATGAGGAAAAGGATACAAAAGTAGTTTCCAAAAAAAAGGACTAATTGTTTCTCCTACCCACAACATGAAATTTTTCAATCATTACTAATGGGATGAAGAATAGTACATAATCCATGGTTTCAAATGTAACTAGTGAGATATAAAGAGAACTAGAAAGAAGAAGATTTGGTGGTTTATGAGCATGAAACTGCATCACTGTTCAAATTTGGGGTGACCATTGATTATACCTTTATTGGGGTAGTTAAAATATTCTATGAATATCAGGGTTTAAACAATAAAATATATTCTATTTTTATTTATTTTTTATTATTTTACCTTTAATAAATTTTTCATTTTTATTTATTTATTTTCTTTACGTATAAAGTGGCATCATGTAGGAGATTAACTAAAGGGTATAACTATTCAAATAAACCTAGGTTGAGATTAAATAATGTGTAGTTATATCTTATCTGTGGGTTTGGTCAACTAGTTTTTAGGAATTTTTAATGTTTCCTCTTTTTTCATATTTTTAAAATATTACTAGGTTTAGATTCTATGTTTTTTTTCAGTTTTAAAATTCACAGTATTTTTTTGAATCTTGAGATTAATCTCAATGCTTTGGGAAATTCACACTATGTTGGTATTTTTGGCATAATATTTTTTTCAAAAATTTAAGTATTTAAATGATTACTAAAAAGGTATTTTTTGTTAATTTATATTACACTAATTGAATGTTGTTTATTGATTATGAAACTCATGTTCACTAGTACTATCCAAAATGAATATCTTTCAAATCACACGAAGTTTCTTAAACTATTTGACATTTTCTTTATATTTATAATTTTATTAAGAGTTATGATGCAAGTTTTAAGTCACAAAAATTTATATTATTATAATATTCAATGTTTTTAGAGTTTATAAAATGTTTCAAATATAATTATGGAATTATTTTCAGCTAAGTGATTATTTTTACATTTAACCTCTATTTCCTGATTACCCTTAAATATTACCTTAATAAAGCCATAGTATCTATGATACAAAATTTTAGGTATCCACATTGTAATCCATATGTCCTTTTGCAACCTACCGTATTGGTAATTGTAATTTTTTTGTTGAACTTTTATGTGGAGAGAGAGAATATGCGCTTTTTATAATAATATGAAGTATATATTAGGATTGAAATAGATTATTTAATCTTTTTTCTATAGTTTTATGATAAAAATTCATGCTATAAAGATAGAGGAAGGTCCAAAATTTGATTTAATCTTAATTAGTGATTTTCTACACTTTAAATACCAAAAATATACCTCTATTTACTTTTAAAACTGAATTATGCATTGTAATTTTAAGATCTAAAAAAAGGAAATAGTATTTCTACATTGAGAAAGAGTTAAGAAAAAGAAAAAATTATTACTAATGGTAAAATTATTAATGTGTTTACTATTTATTAGATTAAAGGGGAGTTTAGTGGTGAATCATTACATTTGGATTTAGGATCATACCATTCTTGAAGAAAACTATTTTCATGAATTTATTTCACATTAGAGCTTAACCCACCTCATTCGACCTTTGATATTTTAAAATTTAAATTATCCCAACCTTTATTCATATAACAACCCATGTAAAATCACTAATGATAGACATAATTTTATGAATATGTAAAAAGAATATAATATGAAGGTTGAAAGCCTATGGGAGTCATACTTGCTCTATAGAATGATACAAATCCATATTCAAACCCTTGAGTGAGAGAGAAATATTTCTTGTGTGGTAGGGAAAAAATTCACATTTGGATTAACATAAAATTTAATGAAATTTTCTGATTAGTTCTTAGGATTTAGGGGGTAGAAATCCATTTAAGAGGAATTATATTCCTCTGATTGTGATAATTGAGTAGTGTTGTTATTTATTCATTAATAAGTTTACATTGAACATTGATTAAAAGATTTCCCAAGAGTGAAATGATTAAGGTTGGGGGATTTATGAACTCATATTCTCAAATATTTTAATTTAAATTTCATTGATTTAATTCCAAACTCTGTCATTTTTATGGGTAATTTTCACAATTTTAGTTTTTAGGAATAAATTGGATTTAATTATGATAAAGAGATTAATTTAAGATTTTTGAGTATTTTTATTTATTTCTAGAATTAATATAAAACCCATGATTTCATTTATGAATTTTTAGGGTGAATTTTCATTTTATGAGAATCTATAAAAGTCGTGGGTTCATTAGTTCATATATAAGATATTTATTGGATAATGTTGCTAAAAATGGAAAATCTAGATAATTTTAAGGTTTTTGACACTATGAGCTTCATACATAATATATTTCATAAGGATAGTGAAAATGGAAAATTCTCCGAAATAAGGTTGATAAATATGATCTATGAATGTTCAATTAAGGAGTTAAAGAAATTAATAAAATTTAAATTTTGGATCTACATGTGATAAGTAATATATTTGGATGTCATGAAAGGTTTTTTTTCCATGAATAATTAAAAATATGGGCCCATATATAATATATTTGAGTTGATGAATATGATAAACTGCATAAGACATAATATTAATCCTATGTCTCACACATTATACATATGAGTCAATTCCCTTTCCATTAGATTGAATTCATTGAAGAATAAAGATACACAAGATTCCTCCAACCATATTCATTGATGATTGGGATAAATATTGAGAGTGCATCCTTATAGTGTGTAATATCTATATACTCTTACATATAAGTCATTCATGATGTTTAATAGTAAATAGTTTTCATTTGGATGATTCTGTGAATATATAAGAGTTATCTTATCATACTTAAGGGTCACGTCCTTTATAAAGATGGAGACCCAATTCTAGTTACTCTGTAAAGAAATCTATTACACTGTGATACTATCTCATGGTCTTTATTGTTCAAATATCTTGATCTTTTTGTGGGTTCACATGCACTCATTTAAAAAATGAGATTAAAGGAAAACTATCATAGGAGGAATATGAGGATAATTAAATCTAGAAAACCCACATGGATATCTAAAGTTTACCTCTCATGCATGAGAGGACTAAGTTTCTACCATTTCCACATAAAATAAAATCTATTCTTGTGTGAAGATACCCATACACTCATTCCAGCCATCAAAGTTTACCATTTCCCACCATTTTTAAGGTTAATGATTTATTTAAATTATTTATCTCACGCTTTCAAAAAATATCTATTTTTTGACTCAGGATTAGTTTATGTTTTCTAATTTATTTTCCTTTTGATGTAATTTCATCATGTATGTTTTTAATATATCATTTCCCCATTTCTATCTCTTATCTCTAGTTTACTTTCCCTCATCTATATTCTTCATTGGGATTTTTAGCACACACGATTGTGAGTGAATGACATAAGGGATATCTCATGGGATGAATTATAAGAAGAACTTGAGTCCATGGAAATACGTTTTTAATGTTTCTTATCCAATTAGGGTTATTTCTAAGATATATTGTAGTGGGGAAAGGTGACCATGTGTTCTCACTAAGGTTTTCTCTGGCTAAACTAATTATTCTATAATGTTTCCCCTCCCTTCACTAATTAATGAATATTATTGAGCCTTGATGGTTTTGAATGGGTACAATTTGATAGTAGGAAGTTGATTTAGGAGGTTCTCTCAATTAGGTTTCCTTTTATCTTACTAACTAAGGAGTCGATAAATGTGAAATGTACTAAGTGATTATTAGGTACATTATATATTTATAATTGTGGTGGATGAGGATAATCACACATATGATGGAGTGTGTTCTTTAAATAGGTATTAAAGTAACAAAGTGTCAATAAATGTTCACTCTAGGAGATTCTCTTGGGAGCAACTTATTTCTTACTAACCTCATTCATTTTGTCTGAATCTTACGTTTCATGTTTAATTTTATGTTTTATTGCATTCATTTAAAATACCCATTTTACTTTTTTAAGTATATAAAAATACCAGATATACAATATGTGTTAAGAAAAGTTAGTTATAGAATTAAAAAACTAAAGACTTACCAAGATAGATGACCCTATTTATTCACTATATTCCACTAAGAGAATAAATAATATCTTTTTTACTCATTGTGATCGGTGTGTCAAAAACATGACCCCATTTTTAAGGGCACTTGATTAGGGGATGACCTACTAGGATGGATGATTTAGTTCTTAATAAGTGACTCTTTCGAATGAATTTAACACTTAGTATTTTGATGTGGATTTAATCTCACAACCATATCTCATGTTATTCATTTTACATGTATGAATGATTCTAGCTGTTTGGATTCCTTTTGCTTCCACTAAACCAATATGTTCAAACTATATTGATATGTAAATCTATATATAACCCACAACTTGTGTTTCCAATCTAAATCAAAATTTTATTATATGCACACATATCCAAATTCATCCAATGAAAAAGGTACACTATTATCTTTCATGTAATGGTTTAGAATAATATGAAATCAATAATCCCCATATGCGTTATCCTAGCCCACATATAATCTACCCAAAATTTTATAGATTAAGAAATAAGTCTCCAAGATAATGAAAATTATGACCCAATGTCCCTCTAACTAGATATACTTCACTAGAAAGAGATCTCAATATCATGACCACTCTAACACCTAATATGTATAAATAATAACTAACTACTTTATTCAATCTCATAAATTAATACAAGCTGAAGTCAAAGTAGAACATAACTAAATCCATTATCATACCTAACATGTATCTACTTAGATTCATTTATGATAATCTCCTTAAGAAATTTAATAATTTAAACTAAATAATATCATCATTTGTAATATAAAAAATATATTCATGTATAACAAACGATGGAAATAATTTTAAATAAATTTATAATTCACATATTTCATCCCGAGATAAAAATTTGTGAACAATTCATAAATAAAATCTAATTATAAAAAAAATTATAATATAACTAATCACTATAAAGATTCCATAATACTGAATATAAACAGGTTATATTAACTTTTTAAAATGAAATCCTTCAAATTATCCATTATATTCCATATTGCGTAAAATATAAGTTATTTTTATGAATGAAAAAAAATTATATTTCAATTTCCATTTTATAAACATTTTACATAATCTGAATACAACATTCTTAATATTATTTAAATCGTAACCATATAAATGAAAAAAACTCCTATTATTGGGGTATAAATAATATCCTATATAAGGTCATTATTTTGAAAAATTAATAAATTAATTAAGAAAAATTCCTAATAAAACATAAATTTTGTTAATTTTTTGGCCTTATTTTTTTATCTATAACCCCTAAAAACACTTATAATTTACATATAAATATTTTAGATTTATAGTACAAGTCATGACATATAATTTAAATGGTATTTTAATATTAAAATTTAATATTATGATTATTAATTAATGTTTCATAAATAATTAATTAATTAATTATAAATTATTTATAATCTATTAATTTATTAAAAAGATTTATAAATCAAAAAATATCCCAGAATACCCTTTATTATAATTTATAAAATATTATATCATATAATTCAATTCATAAATGAATTTTAATATTTTTTTCTTGAATACTCATATTGAAGAATCCATACAAATCATGGATTATGATATATAATTTTTAAATTTTAATTTTTTTAAGTACTATGAGTCATATTTTACAACTGAAAGTCCTATATTTGAATGCAAGAGCATGTGAACTATTATCCTTACATACAAATCATATTTTAATATTCATGTGGATATCATAAAGGTGATATGATTATATTTTTTGAAAATTTATTGCAACATAATAAAGATACATTGGTAGTTACTTTTATGACCTCTAACCAAAGATAAATTTTCTCTGAATAAAATTAGTTGTGATGAATTTGTATGGAGATCAACTACAACCCATATTTCATTATCCCCTTCAGGTATTTTGGGGATTTCTCTAACAAAATCCATGTTGATGTTTTCACATTTCTATTATGGTATAAGTAATGGATGTAACACCCCCTTATATTTTTTCTCCTAACCTTAACTTTTAGCACACCAAAAATTGATATAAAAAATCTATAATATATCTCGTCACTCCATATAACCAAAGTTAGTCTTTCAAATCTCTATACATATTTGTGATTCTAGGAAGAATATATAATGATGAATAATTAGATTCATCTGACAACTCCTTCAAATATGGTATGGATAAAACACATATATGTTTTCCAAATTATATTATTCCATCATGATCAAGGTTAAGCTCATGAAAATTTCTAACAATATTTTGTAACTCTACATATTCCTTATATGCCCCTTTAATAATCACTTGGATAGATGAATGAACATTTCATTGATCAAGATAATATTTTCCCTTAAATTTAGGATTGACAGATCCATCATTTTTCAAGAAAATAAATATTTGATATTTTGTGATCCTCAACATGGAAAGTCTAGCGTGATCCTTTGGACTCAAAGAATTATCTGCCTTTTTATGTTTCCCAATGTGGTAATTTATTAAAATGTCATAATATTTAATGAGATCTAACCGTCTTCTCTAGCACATATTCAACTATTTTTTTGTGTGAATATATAATTTAATTTTTTTTAATCAGTATATATATCACCCTTTTCATCATAAAGATAATTTCACCATATCATTAACACAAAAATTACCATTTCTAACACCAAATCATGAGTTGGTTATTTTTGGCCATGAACCTTCAAATTTGATAAGGCATAATATATAACCATATTAATCTTTATGATAACACATACCATCCCCTTATTTCATTCATCACTAAATATTAAAAACCCTTTTTCACTATAAGGCAATGTAAGCACTGGTGTACTGCCTATCCTTCTATTTAGTTTCTTGAAATTTTATTCACATTCACCTTTCCAAAGGAAGTTGTCTCCCTTCCAAGTTAACTAGACTAGTGGATTGGAAAACCATGATAAATGTTCCAAAAATCACCAATAATATCCAATGAAACCATGAAAACTAGGGATCTCAATTATCATTGTTGGTTTGGGAAAAATTTTAATGGCCTTCATTAATGATGGATCCACCGATATACCCTATATTAACATTATGTTATCAAAAAATTAAACCTTTTGCAGTCAAAATTCACACTTTTTATATTTTTCATATAGTTTATCCTTCCTTAGTATATTTAGTACAATTGTCAAGTGATATTCAGGATATTACTTTAACTTTTAATAAACAATAATATTGTCTATAAAGACTACTACAAGCTGATCAAAGTAATCTATAACGACTATATTCATTAAATCCATGAATATAGTGGTAGAATAAGTAAGACAAAATAGAATCACTATATATTCATAGTGTCCATACCTTGTATGAAATGTGGTCATGGGTATATCCTCCTTCTTAAACCCCAATGGATTATATCTAGAATGAAGGTAAATCATGGAAAAGTATTGAGCTCCATATAGTTGAAAACACAAGTCATCAATATACGGTAGAGGATACAAGTTTTTTATTGTGATATTTTTATGTTATTGATAATCAATATAGAGTAACATCGATCCATATTTCTTCCTAACAAAAATAACATGCTCATCCCAAGGTGATAAACTTGGCCAAATGAAGACCTTGTCACGATTTTCATGGTGTTTCATTTTTAATTCCTACAACTCAATTTGGGGAATTTTATAGGGATTAATCAAAATAGGTGTAGCACTAGAAATTAATTATATTGGAAACTCAAATTCATGATTTTTTGGAAGACTAGGATACTATTCCAAAAAGAAATTAACTAACTCCTTGAAAATAGAACTATCATTGGTGTTATGTTTTTCCCCAACCCTATGAGAAAAGAACCCATTTTGACTTGAAATCAAGACCCATACAATGGTTGTAAACTCCATTGGAGATTTATATCTATCATAAAAATGATAAACTACCATAATTTGGTTTGGAATATCAAATTAGAATTCCCTTACTTAGTAATTAATGTGGGATTTATGTAGATAAAGTCAATCTATGCCTAAGATAACATTAAATACAACCATAGAGAGAATAATAATATTTGTAGGAAGAATATTCTGGTAAATTTCAACTGGAGAAGAATCATAGATTTTATATGTTCTAATCATGCCATTGTGGGTCTTCACTATTAATTCAACATATAATTATTAGGGATATGAATTAACTTTAACATATAACTTTCATGATACAAAGGAATTTATATAACTAATATCAAATAAGAAGCTTCAATATTTGGTCATACCTATCACCACTCAAACATCATAATTGTATCTTTAATCCCTTTCTAAAACCAATATGGTTATCATAAACCTCGATATTAATTAATAAGGGAGATTAATTATGAAAAATACCTTATAATATGTCTAAATCATGATTCCTTATTTTATATCTATAACACCTTATGTTTTAACAAGGCCATTCATGGTCATCATCTATTCGAATCCTTCATGGTGGTTCATAATGAGTTTCTAAATTTTAAAAACACATCACCAAGGAGTGTCAAACAAGTTTCATAGTAAAGCCCATTTTTTTCCCTAGGTTATGATCGAGTCAACTCCCAAAGTTCCATTTTCAGAGTTATTACCCCCATGTACAATTATTCCAGATCCACATCCACTAGTAGTATCTAGATAAGACTGTAATTTCATGGAAACCACATTCTCTGTCCTTCAACATAATTCTAGGAAATTCTTATATAAATTGAATTATCCATAGGGTTCTCACTATGTTTTTATAATACAAGTCTAATTTTTTTAACTAAATCTTTCTCTGATACCAACTATAATGAACCTCATTTTTCATACATAGATATCACATTTTAATAAATGAAATTCATAACCTAACATAAATATCCACACCAAAATCATATGGTTCTAGTGTCTTTGGATACTTCAATACATAAACAATTGTTTCATAGTAAACTATATCATCCCCAACTATGTTCTTCCTAACTATCACCCTTCTTAGACAATAATACATAATACCTTTATTTATAAGATGGGTAAAGGAAACATAATAAAGGGTAAGCTTAGTTAATCAGTAAGTGTAAACATGGGAGATATCAATAAATTATTATATGAAAGAATATGATAATCATATAGTTATGATAACATGGATATAACTTATAGTGATCGTACCTAATCTATCATGGATTGTAAACATGAGTTAAGGAATAAAAAATTATTAAGACCTGGATCATAAGAGTGAGAAATAATCCTAAATAAATCAAGAACCTAAATTTCATGTCATATAAGTGTGGAACCATCATAAATATAGAAAATATTTCATATTTTAGTGTTAACAACTGAGACCGTCAAATAATAATGTTTCAGGAATCAACACCTGTTACCCATATCATAATAGATCATGTATCATCACCTATTTACCATAGTGGATCAATCAAATCAACTTTTTCTTCTATAAAAAATCAATAATTTTTGTTTGTTTCCTATAGTTTATCAAAAAAATCTACTTGTTTCCCATAGTTGATCAAGCACATAAACCTGTTCCCCAAAGTTATATCTTGAGATATAAAACAATACCTAATACATTTGAGGGATATATAATTCTCAGAACACCCATCACATATTGAAAATCAAATATATGTGTTCCAAAAGATCATAAAACATTCATCATATCATTGTCCATGAAATTAAAATGGGTTTCATTAACATTTCACAATAGTATAACCGGTGGAAAAGAAATTAGTTAATAATCATTTCATCATTTCAGCATAGTATAACCCATGGAAAAAGAACAATTTTCATATAAATTTTTTTATCAAAAAATTAAACCATCCATATAATGGATTATATTCTTGGATAATATCCCTAGAAAATATTATGTTACATCACAATATTCCATCTTAGATAGAGAATTATTTTTAAAATATCACTTTGTACTTTTCATGAAAAAAAATATTTTCCAATTTTAGTTAAAATCTAAAAATTTACAAAATATTAATGAACAAATTTATTTTACAATAAACTTGTAAACTTTTAAAGGAATTATTACATTTTTTATAGGTCATTATTTTATGAGATACCATTCATGTTATACATGTTAAGAAAAATTTTCCTTTCATATTTTTGGTAAAAAGTCAAAAAGTACCTCATTCGGAAAATGACAAGAATATTCATTCTAAAATATTTTTTAAATACAAACTATAGGAAAAAAATAATTTATAATATTATCTGTGAATATGAAAAAAATAATTTAGAATAATTTTAAAAAACATGGATAAGGAAGAGAAAGTATTTTCGATTGAAAAGAGAAAAAAATTATTTTTCATAAATCATTATTTTAGTCTCTTGATTACCTAAAGAGTAGAAAAATGAAAGGTATTGATGCATTATATAGAAATAAATATATTCTATGAAAATTATTGAGTTTATTGAGAGATAGATCATAATATTGCGTTATAAGAAATATAATCATTAACAATCTTGATAAACAATGAGATTATAACATAAAACATTTACCCCTTCGGTAAATTTTGAGTTATAAGGCATGTGAATGACATAACATTATATGGATATTTTTATATTCATAATTTTAATAATAATAATCATAAAATACATTATTGATTAATATATGAACCATATATAAGAAATAAGTGGTGAATATGGAAAGTGTCTTACAAAAATAAAAGTGAGCAAAAAATCCCTTATGTTAAGTCTAGAATTATTTCATACACATTAGAAAATATTATATAATAAGTATAGGTTTATTATACATCTATTATAGAACCATAATCATATATATCATTTCATATTTAATTTACTTATGATCTTTTTTACCCATTCATTAACAAATCTTTGTAAAAGTCACTGTTTTTTGTAATAACCGCTTCGTTTTTCATGTATGTTTTGGATTGGTAGTTTTGATACTTATAAATTGATAATGGTTACATAATATATTGAATTTTAATAATTATATAAAAATTATATAAATTAATTAAGTACATATTTATATTTCAACATAAACTAAAGAGATCAAAAATGAATTACACTGTTCATGGAGATAACAGGTTGAACATACGCATGAACATTGTTTCCATTTTTTCGATGGTTAGAAAAAAAGAAAAGTAAATAATAATTAAACATTATAAAATCATTATTATATCATGATTATAATATGTTTTAGTCTAATATATCCTTATTACCATCCATGTCAAAATAAAATGAAAAATTAATCACATCGCTTAGTTGAGGCGATAGTCCACACATACACATGAACTGCGTAATCATTATCCAACCTATTAGAAGTTAAAAAGGTAAATGTGATATTATAATTCCATAAGTATAAATGTTTCATTAATATTATATATAAAATATTAATCCATCACTATATCCACCCATGAGAGGCGGTAATGAAAAACAAATTACGTCGGTTCACAAGGTGTTAGTCCAATGTACACACAATCAAAAATTTCATTTATCATTTTATGGAAGAGGATATGAACACAAGTTATTAAATTAGTGTAAAAAATACTCAGTATATAGTATATAATAATTTTATTATATCACCATATTTTGAAAATATTTTAAATTGGTGGATGAAGAAATAAAACAAAAATAATCGAATAAGAACAACACATCTTCTTCGGACAAAATCTTTTTGTATTTAATAAACGACTTATTAGGAGGGTTTAATAATCAAAATAAGTAATATAGGAAGTGGTGAGATAGGTAATTTAGATATTTGGAATTATATTCAATGAAACAAAAGTATTTGTAAGACTTAATACGAGAGAATATGGGGTTTCCATTTATACGTGAGTGAGAGGACACACTAGAATTTTTTAAGAAATGATACAACCACATTTTTCACACCCCAAAAGGCTCAAAAAATGGATTATTATAAAACATTATATGATATAAGGTATAAATATTTCTATAAAATTTTATTTTGACAAGTTTTTATGTCATTTCAACCCTAATATTTTATGTTTAACTCCCCAGTAACCCCATTTCAACCTTAACCTTAGTAATTAATTTTTAGTGTTTTTACTATTCATTATGACAAAAAAATTAGATATAATTAATATATAATTATAATTATGAGGATTACAAATATTTAATACATTTTACTAAATTTAATCCATAGAAGTGGAATAATTTAATTTAAAAGTAAACGTATAGATATGATGGAAAAATGGTTGTCCAATGAAAAAGTTTTCATAAGTAGAATTTTTTTTTATTAAAATTGAACATAAAATGGATTTAAATGAAATAAATTGTAATAATAATAATAATATAATTTAACTAATTTTACTTTTAAAATAATATTAAAAAAAATAGAACTAGTAAATTATTTAAACAAAAAGGTAATTTTTAATACAAATCGGTATTTTTCACTCTTCATCGAAAAATTAAACTTTTTAAAAAATTATAAAAAATTCACTCTAAGATAATTTTGACTTGTTGATTTAAAATATGAGATTAATTTTTGAAAATAAAATTTATAATATTGGATAAAATTAATTTTATTATTTATTCACAAAATGTAATGTAAATTATTTTTTGAGTAAAATGTATTTTTGTGGTATGTAAATACATTACCAAAAATTATGTACCTATTTATCTATATATTTTATTTATCTAAATCCGTCATAATTAATTTTAAAAATTTATTTTTCCTATTCATACCACTAAATTTTATTCATAGGTAATAACATTCCTATTTAAATAATAATTTTTAATAATATATTACAGTTCGTTACAACTTGATGTCTTGTTTATCACAAGCTATCAATGAAATTAAATTTATTTGAAAAAAATCATAAAATCACGGGGAGTTTCATTTTTCACTAGGATAATTTTTGTCAAGATAAAATTTATGTAGGATTCGTCTAGCCGGATTCATTGATGACTTTTTAAAGTCTGTAGAGTTCTTACCTGTGGTATATAAGAGTCATATACTCTTATATAAGAGTTATTCATGATGTATAAGAGTAAATATGTTTCCACTAGAGTATTTCACCCATACATAAGATTCATCCCATAATATGAATGGTTTAAGTACATTTCAAAATTAGAGATGCAATTCTAGTTATTTGTTAATGTATAAAGTTTTGCCATGATGCCATCTCATGGTATTTATTGTTAAAATACCGTGATATTTTTTGTGTGTCACGTGAAATCATTTATGAAGTAAATTAAGGGATAACTATAATAGGAAGAATAAAAGAATAAATAAATCTAAATAATATGCATGGATATTTACCACTACAATCTCATGCATGTGAGGAAGAAGTTACCCCCATTTCCACCTTAAATAAAATACATGCACATGAAAATATTTCCCATGTACTCCTTCAATTTGTCAGTTTTTTTATTAATAATTATTTCTGGACCCTGATCTATTTAAATTTTTTATCCTCCACTTTAAAAACATTCATATTTTTTAAATTATAATTAGTTCAGGCCTTTGAAAATATTTTCCTTTTACTATAGTTTTACTTTATATGTTTTTAATATATGTGTTCTTTCGATGGATTACTGTTATTATAAAGATGTACAGTAGTC
This sequence comes from Viscum album, assembly GCA_963277665.1. Lineage (NCBI taxonomy): Eukaryota > Viridiplantae > Streptophyta > Magnoliopsida > Santalales > Viscaceae > Viscum > Viscum album. Next base: position 1,302,186,041 of record OY728141.1, on the reverse strand, counting down.
GGTAGAAGGATAAAGTGTGTTCTCATAGTGTTTGTATTTGGTTTGTCTTTTTAATATGCACTATTTTCCCTCCCTTCACTCACTGGGTTATGTGATGGATCTTTGATGGTGTATAATGGGTGTGATTTCATACCATAGAAATGAGTTTGGGGGTATTATCGATTGAGGATCATTTTAAATTTAGAACCAATGAATAGGTGGATGTGTGGTGTAGTTGATTATAACTAGGTACACTATAAATTCACAACTAAGATAGAAGAGGATAATCACACATATGATAGAGTGTGTTAAATATGAAAGCTTGAAACAAAAAGTGGCATTGGAGGTTCACCCGGGGTTATTCACTTATGTGTGTATTATTTTTGCTAACCTCATTCATAAATATTTTATATAACATTTATACTTTTATATTTGATATAATTCATTTATAAACCCTCTTTTTTTAATTTATTTTCTAAATATATTACATAAAAAAACAACAAGTGATATGAATAGTTATCTATTAACTTGGAAACTAATGGTTCTTAGAGAGAGATGACACTATTCAACCACTATGCTATACTAGGAAATTAAATATTACTTTTCTTCACCTGATGATGAGTGTGTAAAAAAATAGGTTCCATTACTAGGGATCCAAGACAGTTGATCACCATATATTCATATCTTATCCTATAATTATTTTTTCTATTTTCTTTTCATAAAAAAACTAATAAAACCTATCTATAATATATTCCAATTTATATTAACTGTCATATACCAACTACACTATTTTTTTAAGAAAAATAAGGTTATGAAAAAAATAAACTTAGTTGTAAAATCATGAAAAATTAATAGATGATATAAAGAAACAATGTACACAACTGAAAAACATCTCCCTTGAATCCAATGAAAAACAACTTGATTAGTAAGAACCAGACTAAGAGAAAGAATATATATACCCACTGATTTATCAGGTTAATGAATCAGAGGAGGCTAAGAAGGAATTAGTTGAAGAAATACTTCTAAAAAAAATTTCAACCATGTCTAGTGGAAATTCCTGAAGAACACATTCCATTATAAATACATATGCTAGATTAATAAGACATGGAATATTTTTGGAATGATTTTTTATGAAATGGAATTTCAAGTGACTCTCCCATCTTTGAAGAATAATAATTAGCATATTTTTACTTTTCTAGAACATTGTATGAATAAAACACTAAGGTGGTGGAATTTGATGAAAAAATGGCGTCGATTGACTATCCACATCAATCAGTAACAACCCAACTCCAAGATGCATTTTACTTTGTAAGATAATTTATAATTTGTCTTACTTAGGGAGATAATATATTCTTAAATTCAATGTTATTTAATTTTATTGAAACTGAATTTTTTATTATACTACCCACTATTTAGATTTCATAGATTCATCCAACCTCTATATTTCACTAGAGGATTATGAAAAAGAATAATATTTACCCAACGTGAAACACATGAATCTCCTAGAACCAAGTGGTAGTAAAACATGAATAAATAGTGGATTTATTGTAAGAAAACAAGACACAAGATGTTTTCATGAAAATAAAATATTAAAATATAAATTCAACTTGTTTTTATTTTATATAACTTAAACCATTCATTAATTTTCCATTAGAATAATATATTAATCCAATATCAAATGTGCAGGCCCTGAATGTTAAAGTGGAAAAGGATACACAAATAGTTTCCAAAAAACAAGAGGACTAATTATTTCTCCTACCCCAACATGAATGTTTTATATCATTACTAATGGTATAAAACAATAGTACCTAATCCATGGATTCTTATATAACTATTGAGATATAAAGAGAACTGGAAAAAAGACGTTTTGGTGGTTTATGAGCATGAAACCGCATCCCTGTTTAAATTTTTGGAGACCATTGATTCTACCTTTACGGGGGTAGTTAAAATATTATATCAATATCAGGGTTTAAACCATAAAATATATTCTATTTCTATTTATTTTTCATTATTTTACCTTTAATAAATTGTTTATTTTTATTTATTTTCTATAGGTATAAAGTGGAATCATGTAGGAGATTAACTCAAGGGTAAAACTATTCAAATAAACCTAGGTTGAGCTTAAATAAAGTGTAGTTATATATTATGTGTGGGGATTGTCAATTGGTTTTTAGTAATTTTGTTTGTTTCCTCTTTTTTCATATTTTTAAAATCTTACTAGGTTTAGATTCCATGTTTATTTTAAGTTTTAAAATTTATAGTGTTGTTTTGAATATTGTGATTAATCTAAATGATTTGGGAAATTCATACTATGTTGGTATTTTTGGCGTAATATTTTTTTTCAAACATTTAAGGATTTAAATGATTACTAAAATGAGATTTTTCCGTAATTTATATTACAGTCATTGAATTTTGTTTTATTGATTATGAAACACATGTTCACTAGTACTATCCAAAATGAATATCTTTCCTATCACATGAAGTTTCTAAAACTATTTGACATTTTCTTTATATTTCTAATTTTCTTGAGAGTCTTTATGAATGTTTTAAGTTACAAAAATTTATATTATTATCATTTTCAATGTTTTTAGATTTCATAAAATGTTTCAAGTATAATTATGGAATTCGATTTGGCTAAGTTCCTATTTTTACATATAACCTTTATTTCCTGATTACCCTTAAATATTACCTTAATAAAGCCCTAGTATCTATGATACAAAATTTTAGGTAGCCACATTGTAATCCATATGTCCTTTTATAACCTATCCTATTGGTAATTGTAATTTTTTGTTGAACTCTAGTGTGGAGAGAGAGAATATGTGTTTTTTATAACAATATGGAGTATATATTAATATTGAAATATATTTTTTCATATTTTTTCAATAGTTTTATGAATAAAATTCATGCTATAAAGATATAGTAAGGTCTAAAATTTTATTTAAAATTAATTAGGGAGTTTCCACTCTTTATATACCAAACATATACCTCTATTTACTTTTAAAACTCAATTATGCATTGTAATTTTGAGATCTAAAAAAATGAAATAGTATTTCTTCATGGATAAAGAGTTAAGTAAAATAAAAAATTATTATTAATGGTAAAATTATTAATGTGTTTACTACTTATTAGATTGAATGATATTTTAGTGGTGAATGTTTACATTTGGATTGAGGATCATACTATTCTTGAAGAAAACTGTTTTCAGGAATTTATTTTACTTTTGAGCCTAACCCCCCCTCATTTGACCTTTGATATTTTCAAATTTAAATTATCCCAACTTATATTCATATAACAACCGATGTAAAATCCCTCATGATGGACATAATTTTATGAATATGTTAAAAGAATATACTATGAATGTTGAAATCCTATGGGAATCATACATGCTCTATAGAATGAGAAAAATCCATATTCAAATCCTTGAGTGAGAGAGAAATACTTCCTGGGAGGTAGTGAAAAAATGCAAATGGGGATTAACATGATATTGAATGAAATTTTGTGATCAGTTTTTAGGATTTTGGGGGTTGAGATCTATTTAAGAGGAATTATATTCCTCTGATTGGGATAATTGAGTAGTGTTGTTATCTATACAATGATAAGTTTATGTTGAACATAGATTAAATGATTTCCCAGGAGTGAAATGATTAAGGTTGGGAAATTTATGAACTCGTATTTTCAAATATATTAATTTATATTTCATTGATTTAATTCCCTACTCTTTATCATTTTTATAGGTAATTTTCACAATTTTAGGTTTTAGGAATAAATTGGATTTAATTATGATAAAGAGATTAATTCAAGATTTTTGAGTGTTTTTATTTATTTCTAGAATTAATTATAAAACCCATGCTTTCATTTATGTATTTTTGGGGTGCATTGTCATTTAATGATAATCTATAAAATTCTTGGGTTCATGAGTTCATATATAATATATTTATTGGAGAATGTTGCTAAAATTGGAAAATATTGATAATTTTTAACGTTTTTGACACTATGAGGTTCATACATAATATATTTCAGAAGGATATTGAAAATGGAAAAGTTTTAGAAATAATGATGATAAATATGATTTATGAATTTTTAATTAAAGAGTTTGAAGAAATTAATAAAATTGAAATTTTGGATCTACATGTGATAAGTAATATATTTGGATGTCATGAAAGGTTTTTTCCATGACTATTTAAAAATATGGGCCCATACATAATATTTTTGAGTTGATGAATAAGATAAACTGTATAAGACATAAGATTAATCCTATGTCTCACACTTTATACATATGAGTCAATTCCCTTTCCATTAGATTGAATTCATTCAAGAATAAAGATACACAAGATTCCTCCAGCCATATTCATTGAAGATTGGGATAAATATTTATAGTGCATCATTATAGTGTGTAATATCTATATAATCTTACACATAAGTCATTACTGATGTTTAATAGTAAATAGTTTTCATTTGGAGGATTCTATGAATATATAAGAGTCATCTTATCATACCTAAGGGTCAAGTCCTTTATAAAGATGGAGACCCAATTCTAGTTACACTGTGAAGAAATCTATTACACTGTGATGCTGTCTCATGGTCTTTATTGTTCAAATATCATGATCTTTTTGTTAGTTCACATACACTCATTAAAAAAATGAGATTAATGGAAAACTATCATAGGAGGAATACTAGGATAATTAAATCTAGAAAACCCATATGGATATCTAAAATTTCCCTCTCATGCATGAGAGCACGAAGTTTCTACCACTCCCACCTAGAAGAGAATCCGTTCATGTGTGAAGATACCCATAAACTCATTCCATCCATTAAAGTTTACCATATCCCACCATTTATAAGGATAATGATTTAGTTAAATTATTTATCTCACGCTATTCAAAAATATCTTTTTTTGACTCAGGATTAGTTTAAGTTTTCTAATTTATTTTCATTTTGATGTAATTTAATTATGTATGTTTTTAATATATGATTTCCCCATTTCTATCTCTTATCTCTAGTTCACATTCCTTCTTCTACATTCTTCATTGGGATTTTCAGCAGACATGATTATGAGTGAATGACCTAAGGGATATATCATGGGATGAATTAAAAGATGAACTTGAGTCCATTGAAATTATTATTTAACGTTTCTTACCCACTTAGGGTTATTTATAAGATATATTGTAGTGTGGAATGGTGACCACATGTTCTCACTAAGGTTTTATCAGGCATAACTTATTATTCTATATTGTTTCCCCTCCCTTCCCGAATTATGGAATATTATTGAGCCTTGATGGTTTTCACTGGGTACAATTTGATAGTAGGAAGTTGATTTAAGAGGTTCTCTCAATCGGGTAGCCTTTTATCTTATTAACTAAGGAGTCGAAAAAAGTGAAATGTACTAAGTGATTATTAGGTACATTATATATTTTATAATTGTGGTGGAAGAGGATAATCACACGTATGATGGAGTATGTTCATTAAGTAGGTATTAAACTAACAAAGTGTCAATAAACGTTCACTCTAGGATATTCTCTTGGGAGAAACTTCTTTTTTACTAACCTCATTCATTTTGTCTGAATCTTACGTTGCATGTTTACTTTTATGTTTTATTCCATTCCCATAAAATACCCATTTTAATTTTTTTATGTATATAAAAATAAAAAATATATACTATGTGATAAGAATAGTTTGTTATTGAATTCAAAACTAACGACTTCCCAAGATAGATGACCCTAGTTATCCATTATGTTGCACTATGAAAATAAATAATACCTTTTTTACTCCTTATGATCAGTGTGTCAAAAACATGACACTATTTTTAAGGGTACCTAATTATGGGATGACCTACTTGGATGGATGATTGAGTTTTTAGTAAGTGACTCTTTGGAAGGAATTTAACAATTAGTATTTTGATGAGTATTTAATATCACAACCATATCTCATGTTATTCTTTTTATATGTATGAATGATTCTAGCTATTTGGATTCCTTTTCCTTCCACTAAACCAATATGTTCAGTCTATATTGATATGTAAATCTATATATAACCCACAACTTGTGTTTCCAATCTAAATTAAAATTCAATTATATGCACACATATCCAAATTCATCTAATAAAAAAGGTACACTATTCTCTTTCATGTAATGGTTTAGAATAATATGAAATTAATAATCCCCATATGAGTTATCCTAGCCCACATGTACTCTACCCACACTTTTATAGATTAATAAATAAGTCTCTAAGATAATGAAAATTATGACCCAACGTCCCTCTACCTAGATATACTTCACTCAACAGAGATCTCAATATCACCACAACTCTAACACCCAATATGTATAAATAATAACTAACTACTTGATTCAATCTCATAAATTAATACAAGCTGAAGTCAAGGTACAGCAAAACTAAATCCATTATCATACCTAACATGTATCTACATAGATGCATTTATAATAATCTCTTTAAGAAATTTAATAATTTAAACTAAATAATAACATCATTTGTAATATGAAAAATATATTCCTGTATAATAAATGATGGAAATAATTTTAAATAAATTTATAATTCACATATTTCAACACGAGATAAAAATTTGTGAACAATTCATAAATAAAATATAATTATAAAAAAATTATAATATAACTAATCACTATAAAGATTCTATAATACTGAATATAATCATGTTATATTAACTTTTTAAAATGAAATCATTCAAACTATACATTATATTCCATATTTCTTTAAATATATGTTATTTTTAGGAATGTAAAAAAAATTATATTCCAATTTTCATTATATAAACATGTTACATAATCTAAATACAACATTCTTAACATTATTTAAATCCTAACCAAATAAATGACAAAAAAATCCTATTATTGTGGTATAAATAATATCCTATATATGGTCATTATTGTGAAAAATAAATAAATTAATTCAGAACAATTCCTAATAAAACATAAATTTCTTTATTTTGTTGGCCTTATTTTTTATTTATAACCCCTTTATAAAAAACACATATAATTTACATATAAATATTTTATATTTATAGTACATGTCATGACATATAATTTAAATCGTATTTTAATATTAAAATTTAATATTATGATTATTAATTAATGTTCATTAATTTATTATTACTTATTTATAATCAATTAATTTATTAAAAACATTTATAAATCAATAGATATCCCAAAATACATTTTATTAAAATTTATAAAAAATTATATTGTATAATTCAATTTATAAATGAATTTTACTATTTTTTTCTTGAATAATCATATCAAACAATCCATACAAATCATGGATTATGATAGATAATGTTTAAATTTTATTTTTTTAAGTGCTATGAGTCATATTTTAGAACTGAGAGTCCTATTGTTGAATGGGGGAGCATGTGAACTATTATCCTTACACACAAATCATATTTTAATATTCATGTGGATATCATAAAGGTGATATGATTCTATTTTCTGAAAATTTAGTGCAACATAGTAAAGATGAATTGGTAGTTACTTCTATGACCTCTAACCAAATTTTTGAAATTTACAACTTGAGACCACAAAACACTAAAATTAAAATTAAGTAATATTAGATCTACGAGTCTTGAGGTAAATCCCACAGGAAATAGGGAAGTGTAGTGATAAATCATGACCATTTTTTAGGACATTATGATCTTGTTCGGATCATGACACAGAATTTAAATAATTTATATAATTATACAAAGAAAACCAATGAAAATAGGATGAAAGAAGAAAGAAATGAAAGAAGAGAGTGGATGCAGTTTCTAATGGAGGTTTTACTAAATAAATAATTCAAATTTACTCTCAAAGTAATCAAACATACTATCTATATTATTATTAATTTTTTTATCTAAATATTTTCAACTACTATAGAAACTATCCTAACGTATTGAGCCAGTTGATTTGAAAACCAAAAATAACAATAATTTAGTAAATTAATCATATACATAGAAGAGTAATCCAATTTAGTGTTCGTAAATTAATTACCTTTATCATGAATGATTTTATTCACTAAAAAACACACTAAAATAATGATTTAATAAAACATTTGATAAACATGAGTCTCAACATAATACAACTTGAATAAAGAATCCCTTCAATTGAAGAAAGATTTTAACAATTAGTATACATCCTCTTAAACTGGAAACACTTCCTCCTAAGAGTCTAGTTAATCATCATTGAGTTATCATAAATGATGAATATAACATATACTATATAAGATATAATATATATAAAATATTTTATAGTGTTTTAAATTAACTAGAAAGCATAAAACACACAATGGTAATATATAATTTTAATTGAAAAAGAAAAAAAATAAAAAAGGAACCTAACTATGAATAGCCCTGGGTAAAAAACATAGTAGATATACTTGGTGACTGAACACCCCTTTTCATAGTCATTTTATCCACCTTAAAAATAATCTAAAATATATTCATTTTCTTTTCCAAGGAATAACAAAACCCATTTCATTGATACTTTTCACTTGATTATGTAGTGGAACCTCTATCTTGAAAACATTACCATAAATCCAAACCATTTTACACAGCATTTTGGAAGGAATTTCCTATATTTTGGAATCTCCAATTCACTATAATTGAACTCACAACTACAACCACTTTCATTCATGCCTGCTCAAAACTAAAACTTAGACTCTCTATTGATGCACTATGTTAATCTGAGAAGACTCTATGAAATGGGAATTTCTAATTGCATTCATAATCTACTTCTCATTAAAGTGTTTCCTAGTTTCCTTCATCATCTTCTACTCATGAATTTGTCCATGGCTCTAATGTTATTTTGATCACCTCTTTATCTGCTATTTTTTTATTTGGGAACTCCAGGTGAAAGGACGGTTAAGAATTAGATGAAATTGTTCTGCCCCATCCTCACACATTTCCCATTTTTAATATGTAGTCCCAAAATTTCACTATATTCACTTATCAAACCAATACCCTTATGTGAACCTCATATTACTAAATTTATGTAATTTATATAACACCCTTAATATAGATAACATTTCACCCTTACTCCACCCACTTGGTAATCTTACAAGGGCAATGAGATCCTGTAGAAATGGCAGACACTATAGCGATTGCATGCCTCTCTAGTAGTGGTAGGGTACTGCAGCAACGATGGGTACTGTAGAATACTGTAACAGTGTGGGTACTGTAGTAGTACTATTCACAAAATGGGCCTTTGTCCAAAAAATGGTCCTACGGCCCATGTAATGGGCTAAATGCCTTCTAGGCCTTCGGACTATGCAATGGTTCTCCCTCTACCCAGTTAAAAAGGTCTTTGTTTTTCTTTAATAATAAATGAAGCTTCAGTAAAAACCTTTCAAAAAAATAAATAATAAAATTTATATATTTAAATTTAGAAATAGTGTGACACCATGGGTCGTCAGTGGTCATAAGCATCATATGAAACTTGAAAATTTTTGTTTCTGAGATTATTTTGGGGTAAAATGATAATTTTTCGTATAATATGAACTTTGATACTTTTTTCAAACAATTTATTAATCTTGGAATAATTTGTTTACCTTAATCCAGATGTTTGGTGGAAATCTAAGTCATTTGAAATTTCTCATAATTTTTAATAATTAATTAATTAATTATTAATTTATTCATGAATGTTCATTAAATGATATATTTTAAGTTGAACATTAGATTGAGATTATACCTACATGGTTGATTATGTAAAGAGTTTTTTTCTTAGGAGAGTTATAATCATATGTTGGGTTTTGGAGTCGGGATTAGTCCCCTTTTCTTTTCTTCACTTTTATATTTTTTTTGTTTTCTTATTTCATTTCCTCTTGTAATTCTACATTCTCACCCATGGGATTATCCCCTTTGGAATGTTTGAACAATAAATGGAGAGGTAGAGAATAAAAATATGGAGGAGGATGCACCGTTCGACAAGCTCGTTTGGAGGTAGATTAAGATGAGTGGGTGAATGACATGGATTTAGTGCAGTGCGTCAGCAGTTTCTGTCAAAGGTGGGTCTATTTTTAATTTTTTCCATATGTCTTTATATCTTAGTTTTTTTATTTATAAATTTTTTTTAGGTTTTTGGGGACCCTATAAGAATCAATCTAGGCTTAATTGGGGAGAAACAATGTTTTCAGGCCATTTTGGGGGGTTTTCATTAAGGAAAACTCTTGTACACGGTGTGTGGTTTAGAGAACACATGTCACGTGTTGTTCCTATTACAGAAAGATGATTTTTTGGGACTACATGTTGTGTACATGGGAGTGAATAACATGTAGTGTGAATGGGGGTGTGGACATGTTCTCAGCTAGGCACCCCATGTGGGTGTATGTGCCAGTTTAGGGTATATGACTAGACCCCATGTGGGATGCCCACACTATAGTAATACATAGCCAGGAAGAACACTTGGACTTTCCATGTTTGTGATATGGCCATGCATAACATTTAGGAGTACACATCATGTACTAGCATCTTATTTCGTGTTCCCGAGATGGGTACATGTTAAGTGGGATGAGGTACAAGAAAAGGTACCTATGTTGGGTGAAAACCAGGTACAGGTACAAAACAATATTTACACTACAAAATTGCATGCTGACTAGACAATGACACACAACCAAGGAGTAAATTTGGTGTTACAGGTCATGTACCTCAAGTACACGTCGTTCTCTTTTCCTTACCTAAACCATTTTTAGGATTTTCTCCCAGGTGTCATAATTGGCCTTATAAGTACTCCCTTTTGATAATTTTTTCACATAGATCATGACAGTTTGATCCTTTGGGAATTTAGAATCCATCATAATGGTGTTTTCCATTGAGATAGTTTAGTAAGAAGGCTTCTTTTAGTTTTTGTTTCAAAATAATCTTTAGGGTTTGGTTGTGTGCTACGAGGCCGGAGTGAGGGTTGTGAGCATGGTGATCAACCAGGATCAAGTGTCCCATAGTTATTTTTTTGAGGTTATTTGGGAAATATATTGAATGGTGATATCGACTGTAATCTTTGAGAAGATATTGGGTTTTCCTGGCATTTTAGGACCATTTTCTTGAGGTTAGAGTATTTGAGGTTTAGAATATGGGTGAGGGCAGACCAGTGTTATTGGATCCTTTATGACGAGTTGTTTTATTGGGATAAAGACTATGGATAAGTGTCATCGAACTATTGAGATGATTCTAAGGTAACCTACAGGATTCCCTTGTGGGATGGTTACTGATTGAGTGATAAGTGGTTTTCATAGTCTGTAGTTGATAATTATTGTGTTGAATAGTTTCGCCTATGGTGAGGAGACCTTGTAGGAAAATTATTTTGAGGTGGTCATGTGGATAATTTTAAATGCCTATGTAGGCATTAATTTCTTTTGAATTGATGTTGGGAATGTTGTTGATTGATGATCATTTCAAGGACACTAAGGGCCATTTGGGATATTTATGAATTGGGTGTGACCCATGATTTTTTTGATCTTTTTATGGATATGGACCAAGATATTGGGTGCAGTAGGGGAGTCCCTAGTGGTAATTAACTTTATCCTATCACCTTGATTTCCATGAGATCCCCAATTTCTATTTTGGACCTAATGTGGGTCATTGAGAGACTGTAGTTGTTTCTTTATGGGATGTTGAGATCCATGTTGATAATAGATGCCCTTTTATTTATTGAAAAATAGTTGATTGAAATTGATACATTATCTATTCGGATGGTGGTGTTGAGGTTGGATCATCCCATATTTGGTTGGCCTCTCAATGTGATGTTTCTGGTAGTTTCTGCTTAGAAATTCAGTTTAAGGAAGAGACCATTTCAATATCTTGGATCAGGTGTTGTGCCTGAGTTGATCTAGTTATCTTCTCCATTATATAGATGTTGTTAGATTGGATTAGAGAGATATTTAACAATATAGTTGAGTGAAACTGTACTTTATTTGAGTGTGAACCATGGAAATAGTGGATTTAGATCTGTGAGGTGCTGAAGGACTCACAAAGTGGGTGTTCTGTACAGTGGATGAAGAGGCCTCTCAAGGATGTAGATGATGGGTGCTCATGGGTTTATGTATAAGACTACCTATTTTTGGGTTCATAGGTTGTGCCTGATCTGTTATATAAGACCTTACAAATTGACATGTTCTCTGCTTGTGTTGACCTAGATGTTCTTATCACTGGTTCATATCATGCCATTGAATTTCTAGAGCTCGGTAAATGCACTTTATTGCATGGATGACTAAGGTTATTCCACGGGGTATAATATTCATGTATTTCTATTTAGACATCTTAGAACTCTTGTGTAGATCTAGGGGATTCACTAGTTGTCATGTGGATGCATGAGACATGTGCTATAAATCCTCGGGCAGGGGCCATGGAAGGGTAGATTTATCTCGAGTGTCAGATTAGAATGCACAGTTTGCTATATTCATTATTTTTCGCTTTTATTTTTATATAGATATTTTTATGCCATTTTTTATTAGTATTCAACTAGTTCAGGGAATACCCATGTGTTCATCCACTTGTTATGATAACAGATTATGTTGTTCCCAAGTAGGATCAAGACCACTGGGGGGGATCAGGGGTTCCATTTTCTTTGAGAAGAAATTTTTATAACTTATTTTGTAAAACTTATAAACCTATGAAACTTTTTAAAGTCGTGATTTAATCAAATATAACTTCTCAACATTAACTTTCATATGGAAAAAATATAGAGAGAAATAAGCATAAGATATTTACAAGGTTTGGTATAAAGACCCACTCCATTCCATGTTGGATAGTCCCACCAACATGGATTCATTGACTATCTTATATTCAGAAAAGAAATGAAAAAGTGGTAAAAATTATATAATCCCAGTAGAAAAATATTTATATAATGGGTTATACCCCCGAACTATCATTTTCATTATCCATATTTCTTTAGTTAGTTATAAACCCCAACAATCATTCAATCCTTTTTAGTAATTGGTAAGTATATATAATTACAAGCATCACTTTCCTTATTTTTTTTATCCACTTAAAAAAGTCTTCACATTCTAAACATGTAAGATAAATCAAACATTACATGCATACAATATTCATGAACATAAAAAATTTATTGAAAAACTTATTGGTATTGAAACTTCTTCCAAAAAACCTGTCCGAAAAACATCCTCTGCAAAAGTTAATCTGATCTACCTCAGTATGATATCCTCTATCTGAATGGATCCATTCATTTATCCTTGCTCTAATTATTCTTTTTATATTCCTTTTCAACTAATTAGAAACTCAATTGGTAGCACACAATTCGTCCATCTTATGAAACTCTATCCGATGAACCTTTCTCCAATGGATGTTTCTCTGATGGGATCTCTCCTGTGGACTTGATCTAATTAAATGTTGTCTATTAGAACTTTCTTGGATGACCGGATTGAACTTCACTCTGATGAATCTTCCTTATCTTCAACATGAAACAAATAGATTGTTCAGAATATTAATACTGGCTCCATGATTTTTAGAGTTCTAGTGCATCTAAAAAATTCAACACTCTACATATAAATGTATTGTTTTTTCCTTTTATAGGCACCCTAAGATGGAAAAGGTGGGAAAAATAATTTCATTTCCCACTCAATTTAATTTATAAATCTCAAAATTTCCATTCACTTATGTCTCTATAGTTGACTTCTTCAACTATATTTAATACTTCCGAGATCTTCTTGAATATTATAAAATCTTTGAAAAAATTCTGAATTATTCATATTTATAAACATTTCTACAGTGATGTTCTTTGGTTCAATTTTTCATTTTGTTTCATCATTATGTAAAGGCATATGAAAAAATAAATATTTCTCATTATAATGAATTTTTTTAAGCGCTATATGTGTTCTTATACATATTCTTTGTACCAAATAAAAAACTCTTGTTAGAACATTGATAACATTCTATAGCATTCAAAACCTCCCTCGATAATAATTTGGTAGCAATAAACTCTTTGAAAACATACTTGAAAAATAATAAAATTATTCCTCATTTTCCTAAATTACTCAAGTCTATTGATCTCATGTCTGATAAAGTTAAATGCCTGATGAATTTATTGGGGTTAGAATATGTCTGATATATTAGCCTCTACTTCACCCCAATGAAATGTAGTCAGTGATAGTCAGATGAATATAAACCATTTCTTGAGAAATGATCAATACATTTGTTCTCTTACTCTTGACTGAATCAAAACACAATTCAACCTAATGACAATGTATGACTACATTATTTATTTTTATCCGATTGATTAGTCTCTCTTCTCATTTGTTTCCTTGATCTCAACAACATAACCTCTCAATTATGACTTCAATATAACTATATATCCAATGGATTAAATATAGAAATTATTTTTAAAATTAATTGGTGTTAGAATCCATTATGATGAATAAGTGGCATACCACATTTGATGGATCAGTGTTAGTAGTGACTTCTTTACTAAAGCAAGATCACTATTCCAGCCTTTTGTTATTGTCACACATATGATTCTCATACCAATTATCTAAATCCTTGTATATCTAGTGTTCCTCACACCGATGAGCTATATCTAGAATACTTCACATAATATTCTCTTTTCTTCCCTAAACACCATCTTGTATCATGACTTCTTCATGATTTATGGAAAATCCATGATCAGAAAAGAAACTTCAGATTTATAATTGAATGCAGACTCTGATTAAACATCTTGTTACTATCAAAATTATTATTCTAGACTCAATATGTCTTTTAGTAGCTTCATAATTTCTATCAAAACCTCAGTCTAATGAATCATATCCATTGACTCATGCTAATAAATTAAGTTCTATCGATGATTCTTATTGCCAACTTTTCAAACATCCTTATTTTATCTAGATTTCCATTACTTTCTCACTAGGAATTTGTATACGTAATTTACACACTTTCTTAAAAATTGTCCATATATTTATCTATTGACAATAAATACATCCAAAACAAAAATTAGGCCTAACAATATATCCCTTTGTGTTTATTTTCAATACCCAATTCTAATTTAATTTTCTCAAATTTTTATCTCTTAATTACTATCTTTCTCCACCTATTTCTTATCTCTTCCCATTTTACTCATATCCCCCTTACTAACAATAAACTTATAGTGGAATATCTTCATAGGTTTCCTTATTATTTAAAAATTGTTTCATTTCAAAAGTTTGGAACTCTTCATCTCAAAATATTGAAATTATTCTTTAGGAGAACATAAGTATCACATGAGTTTCTTAAAAAATAGCCTTTAACTAAAAATATATATGTCTATGTGGTCCAACCCATTATATAAAACAAGACTATATAATCAAAGTTATAAATGTTTTCCACACCACAAATTTCATGTAATTCATTTTCATATTTCCTTAAATGTTCTAATTTATGCAGATTTCTTTGAAATATTTTTTTACATAAAAGTAATATGCACCCATCTCAATACAAATATAATATTTTTTAGGTGTACAAACAAAAATTTCCAAAAAAACTCATCTTTCATAACCTCATTACATTCTTTTGTAAGAAGTTTAAGAGACTCAAACATCATCTTCCTTATTTTCAACTCCTTAAATTCCATGAAAGTTGGTACAAATACACAAATGTTTTGGGAATAATGAGAAACCTAACTAGTTTCTTAGATGAAAAAATTGGATTAAGACCCCTCTATCATCCTTAACTTTATCTTTTTTTCTTGGGCTTTTCATTTGATGTGTTTTATTTCTTCTGTTCGTCCTTCTCAAATTTTGTAACAAATTTATTATCATCTATAGACTTTTTTTAATAAGGATGTCAATTTATTTTCCCATTTTGTAATATGTTTTATATAGTTTTTTTAATATATATTTCATGCCTTCCTTCTTTTCTAGTTGGATAGACAAAAAATTAGTAGTATTCCCTTCTTTATCCCATATCTTGTATATTTTTTGAATTTTCAAACCAAAATCTATTGATATTTTTTTTTCAACTTTTCTCACATCTTCAGAAACATTTTCATCCCATTTTATTCTTCATATTTTTGTAATTATTCTATATTTCTATCCATGTCAAATTGTTCTAAAAAATAACTCAGCACTCTTTTATTTAGAACTCAACATGATTTTTTCTCTAGTTTCTTACCAAACGCAACTTCAATCATCTTTTCATTTTTATTTGTTGAGGCTTAAACCTTATTCACCTTATGAGAATTTTCCACCTTCTTATTCTCCTCTACCAGACTCTTTTCCTCATTTCCCATCGATCTCACTTTGTCTGATGGTTCCAACACTTTTCAATGGCTTGCCAATGATTCCACTTTAGTCTGTAGAGTTCTCAGAGGCTTCAAGTCTCCTGAATATGAATTTTGTGGACCGTTTTATGTCTCATAATCCTTTGGATATGACATTTGACAATTTATTATATGATTCTCGGGGTTTGCAAGGCCTTGCGACTATGGGTATTCTCAACAAGCGGCATTTTATGATACGATTTTCTTATATGGAGGATCTGGCTTGGGCCTAGTCTGGTGCTCCATGGTCCTGCAATGGTTGCCATTTATTTCTTTTCCAGTGGTCGTACGAATTCCATATGCATCGGTATGATCCTACTGTAGCTCTGTGGGTACGTTTCCCTGAACTTCTGCTTCCCTTCCAAAACCCGACTATCATCTTGGTTCTTGGAAATTTGGTTGGTCAGTTCCTCTGCTCGGATAGAAGAACCCACTTAGTTGGTCATCCGATTTATCCTCATATATGTGTTGAAGTCTATGTCTCCAAGATTCCAGTGGAGTAGATCTAGATAGAAGTTGGGAAAGAATTTCATTGTAAGAATCCTGTGGTGTTTGAAGGTTGGGCTAATTATTGTATCTCTTACCAATGCATGGGACATCTCTCCCAGACCTGTCTTCAAGGTGGTAAGGAGGGACATGTGGATCCTGCTTCGACCTCTCAGGAAATACCAGAAAACGAGGATGTTTTTAAATTTTCTGCGGACAAGGTGGGCATTCATGATTTTTTTACGGCCAAAATCTCCAAGTCTGACTCTAGAACCAGTCTGGCTGATCCGATAGTGGAATATATATTCAACCATTTGGGAGTTGACCTGGGTGTCTCCAATATAGTTTTTAAAGTCCCTCCAACCAAGGAGGTTTTCATTACACCTGTTCTAGAATCCAACCCCTCCACAGTTAATTCCATCTCTTATGCAGAGGTTGTGAAAGATAGAGTTGGGATCTCTCCAGCAGTGGTGGTGCGATCACCAAACGAAAGAGATTTTATGGTATGTAAGGGCTGGGATAATTCTATGCAAGGTACTACAGGCATGCAAGTGATGAAGGAACTTACTAAAGGAAGTCACTTGACAAGTTTAAATATGAGAAATCGATTTGAAGTTCTAGGGGTGATAATTTTGAACCAAGGTGATTTGGTTCAGGATGTTAATTCCAATCAGGGTAACGGTCTGCTTGAATCTGAATCCAGTGAGGATGTGTATGACACGTTTTCGGGTGACAATGATGAAATATGTTAGGACAAAAGGCTTAACAGCTCTAGAGGGTGGAAGGGGGAAGGGAAATAGGGACTTGGGGATTTGCATTCTGGTCAAGGGGAAAAAATTGAAAGGGCGCAAATATTATTCTCATCTTCCTGAACCTATGGAGACTTGATCTTCTAAGGAGTCAAGGACAAAGGAGATAGACTATGTCTCCTCAAAAGATAAGGAACCTAATAGTGGATCTTATAAGGACCAAGAGTTTACAAGTGGTGTGTTGGGAGTTTCGAATCAGAGGCAGGAAGAATCAGTGGTGGCAGATCATGGGAACTATTCATGGTTGGTCGATCAGAGCCGTGAGGCAGATAAGGATGTTTGGTATAAGGAGACAATGTGGGATCTTATCAATCACTTGGGAGAAGAAATGCATGATGAGGCCTTTGAAATTAAGGCCCATATTGAGGTTGCAGAGTGAATGTATGATAGACTAATTCAAGTGGAAACTAATAAAGAGCAGTGCAATTGGATCAACAAATAAGATATCATCCTCATTATAGGATTTAACGAGTGGAGGTGTACATGTAATCATGGGACAAGACTGCCTATTAGTTCAAAGATTTTCTCAAGGATGGCTCTGATACAAAGGTTAGTGATCTTAATTAGAAATTATTTAGGGATGATTCTTCAAATAGGCTCATGGATGATTTTAATGGTCCATCTATCTCTTTCGATACACAAAAAGTTTGTGGTTGTTTGTCTGGTTTCCCACTTTTTTTCTTTAAAAGCATGTAGAAATAATAAAAAGTAAATTTTCAGTCAATCCTAAAAAACATTTAGAAAAAATTGATCTTCTTTCCTCATCATATCCCCCCTTTATTCATACATGTTTCCTGGTAGAGACATGTTATACCACCATGAATAAGATCTATGTCCAAAAACTCCACAACTCCAACAGTGAACTATGAATAATGATTTTTTTGGACTGATAGTGAACTTGTTTAGAATATTGCGGTTGTTTTTGTTTCTTTATAAATCACGGACCACTTTTATCAAGAGGATAACTTACTAAATAATTCATATCTTTCTTGGTGAATGATTTTGTCTCACAAACCTAACTGTTTAGACCTTTCGTTTCACCTTCTTTAGAGGTTTCTCCTTTAATATCAACTTACTTGGTGAAGTTTCTCTCATTATTATCATCTCAAATTATATTATAAGAATCATTGATTATGTTTCAAGATATTCCTCTTCATTCTTAACAAAATATTATATATTAAAATCTATAATATTTTCAAATTCAATTATCTTTAACATGTTCTCCGTACATTCTTCAATAAGTGTAGATTACTTCATGTTGAGGTTCTCATTTAAATTTAAAATTTATTCCTAGTTTTTTAGTTTTATTTCAATCTCATCAATCATCATATTCTGAAATATAATAAAATTGACATTTTCTCTTCTTTTTTTATCTGATCAAAATTCTCAAAATATACATTTTTAACATGTTTCTTCAATTTTCATCTTTACTTATTGATTCGAGTATTATTCTCAAATTTTTTTTAGGAATCCACTCCATTTAAGTAATCTCTTCACCATAATCAGAATATAATTAATTACTTCCATTTTTAACTTGAGAAATGATGATAACATGATGATCAAATTCATCATTGGATGAGGAATCATCCTTCTTTCTTCTTCTTAGATAACATTTCTTATTCTTGTGATAAGAAAATATTTACTTATGTTTCTTATACTTTTTTTCATGATATTTAACATAAAATTCAGAAAACACATATTATTCAACTGTCTTCTAATAAAAATTCAATGAAAAATTTCCTTCCCTTCACAATTCCAATAGTTGAGGTTTTTACTATTCAATTTTCCCCTATTATATTTCTTAAAAATAAGGGAAATGATTATATTGAAATATTCAGATTCTTCATCTATATCCAAATCACTTGATTCTTATTTAATTTCATTATATATATTCTTCCTTTTTACCATATATTTAAAGGTTATTCCCTAATCAACGTTGTTTTTAATTTTCATAACCTTCTCTATTCTTATTTTATAATTAATAAGAGTACTATATAGATCATCCAAAGATAGAGTTTCAGGATATCTATCTTCCAATGAGGAAGCTTTTTCATCAAACTTATTTGAAAGAATTATCATGATATTTTCAACCACAATTGAGTCTTAAAACTTCCCACCTAGAAAATTTAGGGTGCTCATTCTCCCTTGTAAAGAAGTCAACAATTGATTCATACTCAACCATTGTTTGATAATTATACTTAAAATTAATGATTTATAACTTGTATTTTTATGCTTTTTTACCTTCATAAATGTGATTCAACTTTTACCAGATGCCCTTGGAGGTAGAAACTACCTTTAATCTTGGAAAACCACATTTAGAATTGATGAGATTAATGAATTTTATCTCGTCCATCATTCACAATATTTTCCATATCCGTATAAGTAAGAGGATCATTCTAAATAGAAGGATTAAATACATCTCTAGTGGCTTAAAAAACATCATACCTAATAGAAATAAGATATGTAATCATTATATCTTTCTAGATATGATAATTATTTCCATTGAAAATTAAAATACCTTTATAGTTCATAGAACTATGATTAATCAATCATAGAGATGGATCTTTTAGAGGGATCTGACTTTGATACTCATTTTTGTTCTTAAATTGGATCGAGACCACCAGGGGGTGAATCAATGGTTCCTTTTTATTTTACAACAATGTTTCTTGAATTCTATAGTAAAATTTATTAACCTATGAGACTTGTTAAAGTTAATATATACTCAAATATAAATTCTTAACCTTACCTTTATTATGCAATAAATATCGAGATAAGGTATCACATGATATTTATAAGGTTTAGAAAAAAGACCCACTTCTTTCCATATTGGATAGTCCCACCAACATGAATTCTTCCACAATATTATTTTTAGAATAGAAAGGCACAAGAATTTAATAATTATACAATCCCAAAAGAAATTTTCCAATTATAGTTAGTTATACCCCCAACTATCATTTTCATTCTCCACTATCCCAAAGTTGGTTATACACCTTAGTAATCAAACAAGCATTTTCATTAACTGGTAAGTATCCAGATTTTTAGGATTCACACTACTTTTTCTTTTATAATCCAATTCAAAAAGTATTCACTTCCACCACAAGTAAGTTGAATCAAATATTACCTATATACAATCTACACTAACTTCAATAATTATCTGAAGAACTTGTCGGTATTGAAACATATTATTGATTAAATTTCTAGAAAAAATCTTCAGCAAAAGTGAGTCTGATCTGCCTCTGTCTTGTAACATATCTTCGATGGGCTCTGTCAGATTCTCCTTTTTCTCCTCCTTGTTAAAAAAAGTAGAAACTCAATTGGTAGATAACAATTCCTCCGTCTGATGGAACTTAGTCTTATGAATCTTACTGAGATGTATGTTTCTATAATGGTCTCACAAGGACTTTATCTAATGTAATATCATAAATTGGAACTTGCTTTGATGATCAAATTGAACCTCACTATGATGGACCTTCCTTCACTTCAACCTGAAAAAATAGTTTGATCAGAATTTCAATACCTATTCCACAATTTTTTATGTTCAAGAACATGTGAACATTTCAACAATGCAAGTATATATTTATTGGGGTCTCATTTTATACGAACCCAAGAATGAAAAAGGTGGGAAAACTAATTTCACTTCCCTCTCAACGAAATTCATTAATCTAAAATTTTAAATTAATTTAGGTCTTCATATTTGACTTCTATAACTCTTCTCAATACATCTAAGAGCATCTAAAATCTTTTTGAATCTTATAAAACCTCAAAATTTATAACGGTTACACCATTTATTCATTCTGATTCATCACTCAATGTTTTCAATATAATTATTCATTATGAAAAAAATATTTACAAATAAAGATTGATCATTATGATTACCTCTTATAAACACTGGAAGTATTCTCATATAGATGCTCCAAACCAATTGAAAAACACTTGTTAAAACATTGAGAACATTCTGTAGCACTCAAAACCTCATTTTATAGTACATTGGAAGCAAAGAACTCTTATACAACATATTTTCAATATCATCAAAGTATGTATACTTTTCTTTAATTCTTCAGACTAATGATCCTGCACCTAATGAAGTTCAACATTTGATGAATTTATTGGTGTCATCATGCTTCTGATAGATCAATCTCAACTTGACCCTGATGGAACATTGTTAGTACCAATAAAATTATTTTGAACCACTTATTGAGGTATTATCAATAATTTTTTTAACATTGTCTTGAGACAATAGATATAAAATTCAAGCTAATCCAAATGGTTGACTAAATTGTTTATTTTTATCTAGTTGATCATTCTCCATCACATCCGATTAATCAATCTCAAAAACATAACATCTATATTATTCCTCAAATAGAACTCTGTATCTGATGCCTTACAGATTCCAACAATTTATCAAATGAATTTTCATCAGAATCCATTATAATGACTTGGTGTAAAACAAAATATGATAGACCCATGTTGGCATTGACTTCCTTAATTTGGTAAGATTGGTCCTCTAGCCTTTTGATATTGTCAAGCTGATGATTCTCATACCAATGATCTACGCCCTTCTGTATCTAGTGTTCCTCACACTAATAAGCTTTATCCAGAATATTTCACATCATATTATCCTCTGTTCTAAAAACTCTAGTTTGTATCATGTCTTCTTCATGATTTATGAGAACCCCATAATTAGAAAAGAAAACTAAAATTTAGTATTGAATTCAGACTCTTATAAAACTTATCATTATGATATAAAATTTTAATCCACACTCAATACGATTTTCAGTAGCTTTTTTCTCTCTATCAAAACCCAAATACGATGAATTGTATTTAGTGAATCATGCCGATAGACTATATACAATGGGTGGTGTCAATTTTCAACATTGAAAACCCCATTCTTTTGTCAATATTCTTATCACCTTCTCACCAGGTAAGTTGTTTACATAAATTACTCACTTTCTTAATCATTTTCCATATATTGATCAATTGACAGCAAATACAACCATATCACAACTTGGGACTAATAGATTATAGGTTCACAATTGAGTAATAACTACTACGATTTATTTTTCACCCCCTATATAAGAACAATATTGTTCATGTAGACTATAGTTTTTACTTTTTTTGGAATATAGGTTGAATGATGGTTGGGGATGGGGTCCAATGTCACTTAATCCAATGAAACTGCTCATGTAGAGTCTCAGGATCGGGCTGGTGCAGCTCATGTGTTAGGGAGTCTGGGTATGTGGTTCAGTTTTGTGTTTGAAGTAGTGCATGTTTTATTATATTTTTCATTTTTTGTATATGTGGCCATCCCAATGGATTAACGATTGTTTTATGTTTTTCATGCATTAAGTTTATATGACCTTTTGTTCTACGTTCCATTTATTATTGCCTGACTTTGTTTTAGTTTTTTGATTATGTATACTCTAATGTTTACACTTGTGTATGTTTTTTGAATATTTTGTAATATTATTTAAATTTGAACAATGGTTCTTGTATTACTACTATATCTATTTTAATGTCACTCATTATTGAAAAACATTATCATTCGAGGAAGGGAACTTGAGGAATTATGGCGAGATAGATTGGGTGATCTGTTTGGATGACCCAGAATAATTTGTTACAAAATGGTATTAGTTATAGATATATTTATGATTTGGGGAGTTGGTAGATAGGTGTTCTAGGAATGTTTCGAAACTTTTGATGAATATTAGAATGTTGTGCCACGAACACCTTTTCTGACAGAATGTCCACTTTTCCAGGGCATGAACTTGCTAATATTGGTTTTTGTTTTTAGGGTAATGTGATTTAACATAGCATGATGCGATTGGGTTTTTTGAATTATTTTTTATTCTATTTTTGGACCTCGTATAATGGGTATGTGTCTAGGGTTCATGTATCATTCTAGGAACATTGGATTCTTATGTTATATGCTTGTCTGTGTTTTTTTACTGACTATGGATGTTAATTTCATTAAGGTGTCAGTGAATGATCATATTATGTTTTCTTAAATAAGTAAATAATGTAATTATAATCAACTGAACCACATGTGTGTATTTTATTTATATGACAGTTCATGTCACTATTGTGGTGATATGTTCACTAGTTATGGAGATATAGTCTCTTCTTCTAAGGATGCATGGAGACCCTTATGTGGAGGTAATGGACTCCGAGTGCTCTTATAATGTCCAAATGATGGAAAAGACACCCAAGAAATATTTTAATTGGGATTAAGTTTCCCATAAGTGGTATTTTCCTTGAATTCCTAGGTTTTTGTTTCTTGGGAGGGAGTTTTTTTTCACATGTTCTCTGCAAGGTCCTGCGGTGGGGCATGTGTGCATATTATCATCAAAGACTTAGTTGGGTATGTATACTATTATTTTGTGGGGATATTGAGATATTATTAAACCAGGGTGTGATTAGTCATAAAGATACCTAGTTTTTTAGAAGTGAAGTTCTGGGAGTTCCCCCTGACACACGGTTATC
Organism: Viscum album; assembly: GCA_963277665.1. Taxonomy (NCBI): domain Eukaryota; kingdom Viridiplantae; phylum Streptophyta; class Magnoliopsida; order Santalales; family Viscaceae; genus Viscum; species Viscum album. Next base: position 1,302,162,049 of record OY728141.1, on the reverse strand, counting down.
TTGAGAGGGATGGTTTGGTTAGAAACTTGTCTCTGGTCATTTTGTTTGTGCATTGGGTAGAAAAATTATATCCTGGTCGTAAACTTGTGGATTTTAATTAATTATAGAGTGGAGAGTGGTAGTGTGGTTGATCATGGAATGAGGTATATGCCTTGCTTTTGAATATTAGTACAAAGGGTTCTCTATTTTGTTGAAGATGACATGCATGAGGAACCTGGTAAATGGTTTTAGATGTGTTATCCTTTCTTTATTTGGACTTGGACCATGTGATAACAAGTCCCATTGCACTTTTTAGAGATTTTTATGTAAATACAAGTATTGGGGAAGTTTACTAAAGCATTTTGGAGTCCACGATCCTCATTTAAGAGGGTTTTTGAATGTGGAGGTTGCATGTTTTGTACTAGCGCTCAAGTGTGAGAAGGTTAGACAAAATCTATCCAGTTCATTCGATAATGGATGCAGTATGGGTTGTGTTTCTTATCATTGTGAATAGGGGAGATGATAAGGAAACTCTTATTGTGGGGGAATTAGATTAGTCATAGTTGAATGTATCTCATATTGGGAGAGAGCTGAGGATGATGTAAGTCCAGTCATTAGATGATTATGATGTTTTTGGTCGCGCTAGTGATTATGGGAGATCATGAATGACAGTTAACCACCGAGGATTTTCGAGGGAAATAAGAGTTTTTGGTGGGGAGTTTTTTTATTCCTCACATATTCATGAGTTATGATAATTTTAGGAAATTTGATCCTTTTTGTTCACGGGATTGTTTAGGGGAAAAAGGAAATTTCTTCTATATGTTGATCTTGGATAATATTTATGACCACTCTATTGGTCATGTAAAAGGTGTTTACCATAATAAAAGGCTTTGGTGGAAATATGATCTATTCAAACCTTTGCAGAATATTTAAAATTTAATTAAATAAATATTGATATATCTTTATTTCTTCATTCAGTGATATATTTTTAACAGAGCATCGTATTGAGATTCTATATTTTCATTTGAGTCCTGAACATTGTGTTTTTACTAGGAAATGAATAACCTTACGTAGAAAACTATGGTTGAGTCTGTGCCTCTTTTCATTCGTTTTCTTTTTAATTTTTTTGTTCCCTTTTATTTATTTTATTTTATTATTTATTAACCCATTATCTTTCCTCATATTCCGCCAGGGGATTCCCCATTTGGGGTTATGGTTGAGATGGGGATAGGGGAGAAGTGGGAGATTAAAGAGGAGCCGTTTCCTGGGGAGCTTGTATAGAGGCGGATTAAGGATCGTTGGGTACAAGGTGTGGATCTGGTGCAAAGAACAAATAGTGTTGTGGAGGAATCATAAATATGAAGAAGCGACTTGGGAGCCTGAGGAAACGATGAAGCAAAAGTACCCTCACCTTTTCGACTAGGCCTCAAGTATAAATTTCGGGGATGAAATTTCTTAAGGGGGGAAGAATGTAACGACCCAATCTTTTGAGTAGTATATTAACTTACTCTTAATGATTTAATAAGATGTTAATGGTTAATGCAGAAAGAGGAGTCGATGGCTTCATCCAGTAGACTTGAACCTTATGAAGCCCACTTATCAGAGCTTGGGAAGGAGGTAGAATCTGTGGGCTTCGCTTTGGACCAAGCCCAAGCCGAACTCCAGTGTGTCAAGCTTGAATGGAAACGCCTGCGGGAGAAGTTCATGTTAGTAGAGATTACTACTAGGGCAATGTTATCTGAGCCTCCATCAGATTCTCTCACCATAGCAGACCTTACACTTAGGTCTTATGCCGATGTTATAAGGGGCTATGTGACGAGACCCTAGCTTCCTTGTGTAATCCTTTCGAGTGAATAAATTGAGATTTCTTCCTTTAGTTATGTTTGTGAAATTTCAAATGTCCAGATAATTTTAGAATGTATTTTTGATGAAATTTTGAAAAAAGGGATATTTTAAAATATTTATGAAAACCCTAAATAACTAATGATGTGTAATGATTTTCAAAAAATGGTCTTCTACAAAAGTGTTCAGTAAGGAATTTGGAGTCTAATAAGATCAAATTAATTTTTGATGAATAGTAAATTATGAATAGTGATTTTACGCTTAGGATTAGTAATGTGACCAAATGGATTAGTAATTTCACTCAAAGAAAGTTTTAATATAATTTAGACACCTAGATTAAGTAATGTGATTCAATAAAATGGGTAAATAACGGTTTCATAAATTATTAGTCAGGTATTAGTTTTTTTCGGGTGAATAGTGTTTTTTAATTAAAAATTTAATTAAAAATAATTAGAAAATTATTTTTATAAAAAGGACTTTATTTTTGAACTCAGAGCATCGATATTATGTTAAGGTAATTTTTGGGGATTTTTCTAAAAAAAATGAATTTTCGATGAATAGTATTTTTATTTAAAAATTAAATTAAAAATATTTAGAAAATTATTTTTATAAAATGGATTTCTTTTTTGAAATCATAGCATTGATATTTGGTTAAGGTGAAATTTTGGGATTATTCTGAGAAAGTTGGATTTTTGATGAATAATGAAAATATAGTTTTTAAGTTATGAGTGTTTAATGACATCATTAAATGATGTATTAAGTATATATTCAATATGGTCGAAATATGAATAGTAAGATAAGGTATGAGGTGTCCCAAGTGGCCAATACCATGGGCAAATACCATGGGCAAGCCCATGGTTTTTCCAAAACCACTAGTGAGGTGTCCCTTGGCCATTATTGCCTTGTCCCCTCACTTTCCCTATAAATACCCACCCTTTCCTCCTTTATTTTTCACTCCCAACTCTCCCCCAACGAAGTTATGGTCTCCTTACCTTCCAAGGAGTCCTCCCAAGGTGCCCCCAAGCCCTCAAGGTCCAAACCATTGAGTTTCAAGAGTCACGTTTTAAGGTAAGGGATCCGACCTCTTTCTTTCTTTTCATGTAATCCTTTTTATGTCATTCCTTTTATGCTCCATGTTCATATGTGAGAGGATGTTATTTTATATTCCTCTTACTGCCATTTTCATGTTTATATGATGAGAGATCCCCTATTACTCTCATCATTTCGTTTTATGAATGTTTAAGTGACGCCGTTAGGCTGCCGAATTTTTAAGGGATTCTTTCACCCTTCTCATTTTTCAAGTTTGATTTTCATTTCAAGTCTTTCAAGTTCCTTTTTTATGATGGGGTATGATATCTATATCTATCATACTGATCTCTTATGATCACATGATGAGGGACCCTATTTGATCTGGTCAATTCATTTTTATTGATGTTTAAGTGACGACGTTAGGCTGCCGAATTTTCATAAGAGAAATCTATTTTTTGTCTTCCTTCCATGTTTTTCATTTCAAATGGTATTTCCTTCAAATTTCATTACCATGTCCATATATCCTTCCTATTCTGTCCCCATACTGTTTTATGGATCATTTATGAGTGGGTGACCCATGTACCCTATCTTTTCAATGTTTTCTAAAACACCAAAACATAGCCGTTATGCTGCAGAATTTTTGTCTCAAAATGCCTCTCTCTGTTTTCTCAAAATTATTTTATGTTATAAAGTGAATACTCAAAGCTCTTATTTCTACAAGGGTATTCACATATATATCAAAATGTTCTATTTTAAATTCTGGTATTTACATACATGAGACCCACATTCCCTTCCGTGGGTTTAAAGTGACATAAAGATCATGTCTTTAAAACAGTTTTTAAAGACGTAATGATTATGAAATGAAACCCATTTATTTTATGCTATATGGGTTATTTATGAAATGTTTGATGATGATATATGTGGCTCACATGATAATAAAGGCAAATTTAAGGGTGCGCCCTGATAGCGCTCCAATGCATTGGGTAATGATGTAACCACTAGAGATTACAATTTTCACGATACCTTGGTGAATAACCTTGGTAATTTTCAAATGACTCCTTGGGGATGGACCTTGGTGATATGTTCATGATTGTCTATGTTAAATTATGTAGCCACATCTTCATGTTATGAAAAATGTTATTTTTATTATGAAATGCCTCATGATTTCTTTCTCATGCCATAAAGTTCTTTTCATGTCCTTATTGAAGTATCTCAAGTTCACATGTAAAATGTTCCTCTTGTTTCCCTTACTGGGCCTTCTGCTCACCCTTTCTTTTGATTTATGTCCCCAGGTTATGAGATGCATTAATGAACCTAGGATGAACTTAAGGAGAAGCCTTTCAAGTGTTTAAGAAGAATGTTTTATGTTGTTTTCATGTATTATGTTCCTGGTTTCCAAGACACTAGACCCTAAAGATCCTCAGTTTTGTGTATTGTAATGAAAGTTTATGTTATAAAATGGCAAGATGCTATAGTTGGTATCAAAGGATGGTTTAGTTATTTGTGGAAATTAGGATATAAAAACTTTAGGAATAACCCTATAGAAAAGTTTAAATATAGGAAAACTTCCTGGTATTTTGGTAAGTATTGAGTAAGTGGTTTATCAAACAAATACACCCCTGTCTGGATACGAGCAGGTAGAGGCGGCTCTGGCACAGATGTACATAGGGGTAAAACCTGAAAACACCGCTTTGAGCTAGACTCGAACGGGAACTGGTTCACGATAACGGGCCTTGCTGCACTCTTGGTTACGACACTCCCGGGGGATATGTTTGGTTAATCACAAGCTTTTTATGAATCATTATGAAGGAATTATAGAGAAGTATAATTGTCTAAGCATGAAGTCTTAGTTAAAAGATTCATAGATGAAATAAGTTTCTCACTAAGGTTTTATTCTTTTAGAAAATGGCGGGCAATAGGAGAAACCGTGCCGATGGTGACCGCAATGCACCATGTGCGGACGGCCCTCCGATGGAAGCCGGAATGGAAACATTTATGCGAATGATGAACCAACTGACTCAAGTTATGAGTAATAACTTGAATCAAGCTGAGAGGCTGATCTCACCACGAAGGGAGCAACTTTCTGTTGAGTCCTTTATGCGTCAACGACCACCAACATTCAGTGAATCTACTGACCCTTTGGTTGCGGAACAATGGATAAGCTCCATTGAAAAGATCGTTTCTGTACTTCATTGTTCGGAACAAGAAAAAGTCACCCTTGCTGTTTACCGCCTAGAGGGAGAAGCTGATCAGTGGTGGTCACTGATCAAAAACACGAAGCCACGAGGAGAGATGGAAGCTATGGAGTGGGAAGAATTCCGGGGAATATTCTTTAATAAGTATTTCCCTCGTTCGATGAGAACAAGAATGGAGAAAGAGTTTCTCGAGCTGAAGCAGAAGGAGAATGAATCTGTCGGAAGCTATGAGATGAACTTCACAAGGCATTCCCGTTATACCTCAAGCTTTGTCATGGACCCTAATGGGAATGTTGATAGATTATTTGGTGTACTACGACCTCATCTGCGGAAGAATCTAGCCAACAGGGACTACGATAGCTATGAAGAAATAGTTCGAAGTGCTATGAAAGTTGAACTAGAGTTTAGGGAGACACAGTGGTCTCACAAATCTAATGAAAAGAAGAGAACTCTAGAACCAAGCCTCGGAAGAATTTTTGATCAGGAAAGAGGTGGAAAGCATATGCAACATGCCACATGCAATAAATGTGGGAAGAAGCATTCGGGGAACTGCTTGATCGGAAGTGGTAAGTGCTATAGGTGTGGAAAAGAAGGCCATATTTCTCGGAATTGTCGTAGTGATGTGAAGCCTCAACTTCCCAACACTAACGACAGAGGAAAGATGATTTTGGCCCTACACGAAGTCACATGCCTCAAGTGTGGACAGCTTGGGCACTTTGCTAATCAATGTCCAAATCCGAGGGCGGTGTAGGGGAATCACCATCAACCTCAGCAGAGACCAAGGGAGCAAGGTCGTGCTTTCGCTATCACAACAACTGAAGTTGAAGTTCCGAACGATGTGGTAGCAGGTACACTTGTTGTCCTCTCAAAACTAGAAAGTACTTTATTTGATTCTGGTTCTATGCATTCCTTTATTTCCTTCAAGTTTGCAAGGAATATAGAATCAATCCCCGAATTGCTAGAGGTAGAGTTGTCAGTCAAGACTCCAAGTGGGATTATCCTTGCATCAAAAGTATTTAGAGACTCTAGTGTTTACTTTGGTGAGCACAATCTTATCGCAAATCTAGTAGTCATTCCCATGATGGAATTCGACATTATACTAGGGATGGACTGGTTCTCAAAGTATAATGCTAAGATCAAATGCAGAAGTAAGGAAATCTCAGTAGTCTTGAATGAACAACCTATAGTTATCTTCCAAGGAGAGATATCCCAAACTGATCCCTATCTAGAAGCACCTCCTATTGCATTCTTTATGGAGTTAATCGGTGATGAGGAAGAATGGAAAGGGAGCATACAAATTGAAGATGTTACGATTGTTCAGGAATACATGGATGTATTTCCTGAGGAGTTACCTGGACCTCCCCCAGAAAGAGAGGTAGAGTTCTCCATTGAACTCGTACCTGGGTCCCAACCGATATCAAAGACTCCGTATAGAATGGAAAATGTGGATCTAGAAGAGTTAAAGAAACAACTCCAAGACTTGTTGGAGAAGGGGTTTATCCGACCGAGTGTGTCTCCTTGGGGAGCACCAGTTCTCTTTGTGAAGAAGAAGGATGGATTAATGCGGCTATGCATTGATTATAGAGAACTGAACGGGATCACAGTGAAGAACAGATATCCTCTTCCAAGAATTGATGATTTATTGGACCAACTTCGCGGGGCTCAATTCTTCTCTAAGATTGACCTTCGATCTGGTTATCATCAACTGAGGGTGAAGAAGGAAGATATTCCAAAGACTGCCTTCCGATCAAGATATGGGCATTATGAGTTTACTGTTATGCCCTTCGTCTTGACTAATGCTCCTACTATTTTCATGGATTTGATGAATAGAGTCTTTAAGGACTACCTTGAAAACTTTGTGGTAGTTTTTATTGATGATATTTTCATATATTCAAAAAGTCGTGAGGAGCATGAAGATCATCTAAGGGTTATATTGAAAACTTTTTGGAAGGAGAGGCTCTTTGGGAAGTTCAGAAAGTGTGAGTTTTGGTTACAACAGGTGGCTTTCTTGGGGCACATCATGACCAATGAAGGAATCTCGGTTGACCCTGAAAAGACAATGGTTGTGGAGGAGTGGCCTCAACCCACAACAGTAACTGAGATTCGTAGTTTCCTTGGTTTAGAGGGATATTATAGGAGATTTGTGAAAAACTTTTCACGGCTTTCTAATCCACTAACCAAGTTGACTCCAAAAGGGGTTAAGTTCATCTGGACAAAGGAATGCGAGGAAAGTTTCCAAGAGCTGAAGAAGAGATTGGTTACTGCACCTATGTTAAAACTACCCTCTATCGGATAAGGATTCGTTATTTTTAGCGATGCATCTCTGAAAGGGCTTGGGTGCATCCTCATGCAAAATGACAAGGTAATTGCTTATGCATCTCGACAGTTGAAGATTTGTAAGCAGAATTATCCTACGCATGATCTAGAGCTGGCGGCAGTTGTTTTTGCTCTAAAGATATGGAGGCACTATCTTTATGGGGAGAAATGTGATATATACACTGACCACCAAAGTCTAAAGTATATTTTCACTCAGAAAGAATTGAACATGAGACAAAGGAGATGGTTGGAGCTTATTAAAGACTATGATTGTTCAATACATTATCACCCGGGAAGAGCAAACAAAGTCGCGGATGCGTTAAGCAGGAAACATCCTGTTGTTCTGGCAACAATGAGGATCCTAGGGGATCCCTTGATTAAAGATCTAGTAAAATTGGACATGGGAATTATAAGGAAAGGGACATCATCAACCCTATCCCAAATGATTTCTCATCCTTCATTACTAGAGAAGATCAAGAAGGCTCAAAAAGAAGATCCTTTGCTGTAGGAGAAGTTGGAGGCTGTAAAGGATGGGAAGTTCCATGATTTCAATTTTGATCAAGAAGGTGTATTGAAATTTCATACAAGACTATGTGTTCCATCTATTCCGGAGATAAAGAAAGAACTGATGGATGAAGCTCATAGCTCTACTTTCTGTATACATCCGGGAAGCACTAAGATGTATAGAGACCTTCGTGATCATTATTGGTGGGATAACATGAAGAGGGAGATTGCCGATTACACTACAAGGTGCCTGGTGTGTCAGAAAGTAAAGGCAGAAAGACAACTTCCTAAGGGGGTATTACAACCGCTACCCATACCAGTATGGAAGTGGGATAATATCACCATGGACTTTGTAACTAGTCTCCCAAAAACATCCAAAGGAAACAATGCGATATGGGTTATTGTGGACCGTCTCACCAAGACAGCCCATTTTATAACTATTCGGGAAGATTTCTCTCTGGATCAGCTTTCCAAGATATACGTGAAGGAAGTGGTAAGGCTGCATGGGGTACCACTATCCATCGTATCTGATCGTGACCCAAGATTCACATCAAAATTCTGGAGAAGTCTGCAACATGCTCTAAATACTAAATTGAATTTTAGTACGGCCTATCATCCTCAAACTGATGGCCAATCTGAAAGGACTATTCAGACACTTGAAGACATGTTGAGATTATGCTCAATGGAATTTAAGGGTGGATGGGATCAACACCTCCCATTAGTGGAGTTCTCCTATAACAACAGCTTCCATGCGAGTATTCAGATGGCACCCTATGAAGCTCTGTATGGAAAACGATGTAGAACTCCTACTTGTTGGGATGAAACTGGTGAGAGGAAGCTTATTGGGCCTGATCTCGTGCAAGAGATGACAGAACAGGTTCATGCCATCCAACAACACATAAAGGCTGCTCAGAGTTGGCAGAAGAGCTATGCTGACAATCGTCGAAGGGACTTGGAGTTTGGTGTTGGTGACAAAGTCTTCCTTCGAATTTCTCCATGGAAGAGAGTCATGCGATTTGGGAAGAAAGGGAAGCTCAGCCCTAGGTACATTGGCCCCTATGAAATCCTTGATCGCATAGGAGCAGTGGCCTATCGTCTAGCACTTCCACCGAACCTAGCTCAAGTTCATGATGTCTTCCATGTATCTCTCTTGAGGAAGTACATACCCGACCCTTCGCATGTACTGAACCCAGAGGTGGTACAACTAGAACATGACCTCTCTTATGAGGAGCAGCCAGTGGAGATCTTGGACTGTAGGGACAAGGTCCTACGAAACAAGACTACCCACCTTGTGAAAGTGTTGTGGAGGAATCATAAATATGAAGAAGCGACTTGGGAGCCTGAGGAAACAATGAAGCAAAAGTACCCTCACCTTTTCGACTAGGCCTCAAGTATAAATTTCGGGGACGAAATTTCTTAAGAGGGGAAGAATGTAATGACCCAATCTTTTGAGTTTTATATTAACTTACTCTTAATGATTTAATAAGATGTTAATGGTTAATGCAGAAAGAGGAGTCGATGGATTCATCCAGTAGACTTGAACCTTATGAAGCCCACTTATCATAGCTTGGGAAGGTGGTAGCATTTGTGGGCTTCACTTTGGACCAAGCCCAAGCTGAACTCCAGCGTGTCAACCTTGAACGGAAACGCCTGCGGGAGAAGTTCAAGTTAGTAGAGATTACTACTAGGGCAATGTTATCTGAGCCTCCCTCAGATTCTCTCACCATAGCACACCTTACACTTAGGTCTTATGCCGGTGTTATAAGGGGCTATGTGACGAGACCCTAGCTTCCTTGTGTAATCCTTTCGAGTGAATAAATTGAGATTTCTTCGTTTAGTGATGTTTGTGAAATTTCAAATGTCCAGATAATTTTAGAATGTATTTTTGATGAAATTTTGAAAAAAAAGGGATATTTTAAAATATTTATGAAAACCCTAAATAACTAATGATGTGTAATGATTTTCAAAAAATGGTCTTCTACAAAAGTGTTCAGTAAGGAATTTGGAGTCTAATAAGATCAACTTAATTTTTGATGAATAGTAAATTATGAATAGTGATTTTACGCTTAGGATTAGTAATGTGACCAAATGGATTAGTAATTTCACTCAAAGAAAGTTTTAATATAATTTAGACACCTAGATTAAGTAATGTGATTCAATAAAATGGGTAAATAACGGTTTCATAAATTATTAGTCAGGTATTAGTTTTTTCAGGTGAATAGTGTTTTTTAATTAAAAATTTAATTAAAAATAATTAGAAAATTATTTTTATAAAAGGACTTTATTTTTGAACTCAGAGCATCGATATTATGTTAAGGTAATTTTTGGGGATTTTTCTGAAAAAAATGAATTTTCGATGAATAGTGTTTTTATTTAAAAATTAAATTAAAAATATTTAGAAAAATATTTTTATAAAATGGATTTCATTTTCGAAATCAGAGCATTGATATTTTGTTAAGGTGAAATTTTGGGATTATTCTGAGAAAGTTGAATTTTTGATGAATAGTGAAAATATAGTTTTTAAGTTATAGGTGTTTAATGACATCATTAAATGATGTATTAAGTATATATTCAATATGGTCGAAATATGAATAGTAAGATAAGGTATAAGGTGTCCCAAGTTGCCAATACCATGGGAAAATACCACGGGCAAGCCCATGGTTTTGCCAAAACCACTAGTGAGGTGTCCCTTGGCCATTATTGCCTTGTCCCCTCACTTTCCCTATCAATACCCACCCTTTACTCCTTTATTTTTCACTCCCAACTCTCCCCTAACGTAGTTCTGGTCTCCTTACCTCCCAAGGAGTCCTCCCAAGGTGCCCCCAAGCCCTCAAGGTCCAAACCTTTGAGTTTCAAGAGTCACATTTTAAGGTAAGGGATCCGACCTCTCTCTTTCTTTTCATGTAATCCTTTTTATGTCATTCCTTTTATGCTCCATGTTCATATGTGAGAGGATGTTCTTTTATATTCCACTTACTGACATTTTCATGTCTATATGATGAGAGATCCCCTCTTACTCTCATCATTTCGTTTTATGAATGTTTAAGTGACGCTGTTAGGCTGCCGAATTTTTAAGGGATTCTTTCACCCTTCCCATTTTTCAAGTTCGATTTTCATTTCAAGTCTTTCAAGTTCCTTTTTCATGATGGGGTATGATCTCTATATCTATCATACTTATCTCTTATTATCACATTATGAGGGACCCTATTTGTTCTTGTCAATTCTTTTTTATTGAAGTTTAAGTGACGCCGTTAGGCTGCCGAATTTTCATAAGAGAAATCTAATTTTTGTCTTCCTTCCATGTTTTTCATTTCAAATGGTATTTCCTTAAAATTTCATTACCATGTCCATATATCCTTCCTATTATGTCCCCTTACTGTTTTATGGATCATTTATGAGCGGGTGACCCATGTCCCCTATCTTTTCAATGTTTTCTAAAACCCCGAAACATAGCCGTTATGCTGCAGACTTTTCGTCTCAAAATGCCTCTCTCTCTTTTCTCAAAATTATTTTATGTTATAAAGTGAATACTCAAAGCTCTTATTTATAAAAGGGTATTCACATATATATCAAAATGTTCTATTTTAAATTCTGGGATTTACATACATGAGACCCACTTTCCCTTCCGTGGGTTTAAAGTGACGTAAAGATCATGTCTTTAAAACAGTTTTTAAAAACGTTATGATTATGAAATGAAACCAATTTATTTTATTCTATATGTGTTATTTATGAAATGTTTGATAATGATATATGTGGCTAACATGGTAATAAAGGAAAATTTAAGGGTGATCCCTGATAGCGCTCCAATGCATTGGGTAGTGATGTAACCACTAGAGATTACAATTTTCACGATACCTTGGTGAATAACCTTGGTAATTTTCAAATGACACCTTGGGGATGGACCTTGGTGATATGTTCATGATTGTATATGTTAAATGATGTAGCCATATCTTTAAGTTATGAAAAATGTTATTTTTATTATGAAATGCCTCATGATTTCTTTCTCATGCCATAAAGTTCTTTTCATGTCCTTATTGAAGTATCTCAAGTTCACATGTAAAATGTTCCTCTTGTTTCCCTTACTGGGCCTTATGCTCACCCTTTCTTTTGATGTATGTCCCCAGGTTATGAGATGCAGTAATGAACCTAGGATGAACTTAAGGAGAATCCTTTCAAGTGTTTAAGAAGAATGTTTTATGTTGTTTTCATGTATTATGTTCCTGGTTTCCAAGACACTAGACCTTAAAGATCCTCAGTTTTGTGTATTGTAATGAAAGTTTATGTTATAAAATGGCGGGATGCTATAGTGTACCTCAAGTACACTCCATTAATTTTTCCTCCTTGGGGCCATTTTTGCTATTTTTCATCCTAGTGTCAGAATTAGATGAATGATTAGTTTATTATGAGCATCTGTTTCAAATATATCATGATGGAGGGATCCTTTTAGAATTTATAGGTCATCTAGAAGATTTTTTTACTGACTGAGTTCAGTATGAGTAATTCTTCAAGGTTTGGTTTTATAATCCTCATGGGGATTGGGTTATGAGAAATGATTCCCAGGTGAGGGTTATGAGATCGATATCATGAGTTTACCACTGAGATAAATTTGAGATTATTTTGGATAGATCAAGAAATTTGAGATTGAGTAGTATCTATGGGGAGATCTTGGTTTTTCCCAACATATTGGGACCAATTGCTCGAGGTTTGAGTAGTTGAGGTTTAACTCTTAGGATTGAGGAAACCAAAGCTATTATATACTTTTAGATGGGTTGATTTCATGGGATGGAGGTTTTGGGTGAGTGTTGTTGAGATGCTGAGATTAGTCTGCGGGACTATTTAAGACACATTTCCGTGTTATTTACTAATAAAGTGATCAATGATTTATATAGTTTGAGGGTGAGAGTTCTTATATTGAATGTATTTTCCTACACTATGGAGACCTTGTAGGTTCCTTATTTTGAGGTGGTCATGAGAACCATTGTGAATTACCTTGTATGAGTTATTTTCTATTGGATTCCCTTCAAGAACATTATTTATCAAAGAATTGTTGAAGGAAATCATGGTTATTTTGATATGTTTCTGTACTGGGTGTCACATGTAATTTTGAATGAGCTAGATAAACCCCTCTTATGGTGTTATACTCTTACTACAGAATTAGGGTCTTTTTTGGATCTTTTTATGGTAATGTACTGAGAGCTTGTATGACGACCCATACTTACATTTTTATTTTACTTCAACACTAAAGAATATTTATTACATAACATAATGAAAACCATTCCAGGACTATATATGTTCAGTGTCTTTAAGAATTGGGAAACATAAAAAACTGGTTCATAAAACATCTACATTGTGTCCTGCTTATTTCTTCATAACTAGTATCCTTTTTGACATATCCTACATAATACCCTTCTTCATAACCCAGGGAAAAGAAATATATGGAAGGTTTAGATCAAATTTTCAGTAAGGGAAAGTAAGGGAAATATCAATCATATCATTATCATAAGAATATGGAATTTGAAAATCGTATTCTATATATAAAAGATCATAATATCATGTCTTGGGATAATCCATTAAAGTGAAATGTAACCCCAATAGTCATAAAATAAGACATGAAATTTTGTGGAAAACATATATAAGTATAGAAAATCATTTCATATTAGTCAATTCTCATTTCCAATACCATCATAACAGACAAAGTCTATAACTAAACTAAGTTCACTCCTCATTCCAGCCATGTATTACTGAACCTGATTTAATTTTCATTCCAGTCATGTCTATATCATGATATAAAAATCTTTACCCAATACATTTTAGGGAGATATAGGTCCCACCCATCTCATAAGGAATCCATTATTTTGTGTTCCACAAAAACAAAAAAAACATTCACATATCAAAACCCATGAAATAAAATGGGTTTCTTAAACATCATTCCATCATAATTGATATAAAACAAATGTAATTCCTAAATAACATTCCATAATAAACATAAAAAAATCATAGTAATAATAGGTATATAGATATAACCCTATTTAAATAGTGTCATTTTATATGGAGAATAATTTTGAGAAAACAATGGAAATTTATTCTTGAGGAAAATATCCTTTCTTCTTCAAATTTTTTTTCCTTCCTCAAAATCCCACACAATTTTAGAAGAAATGATTTATGTGAAAATAACCTTGTAAGGTTGAAGTATAATCTTCAAGGAAATAATTATTTATAAAAGTGTAAAAATCTATTCATTCTGTACAAGTTAAAAAAACATTATCCTTATACTTTTTCTAGAAAAATCAAAAAGTACCTCGTACCAAAAAAGAAAAAAGATTCCATTCACACCGTTTAGAAAAAATTAACCAATGGGTTAAATATAATTTCAATAATTATACAAGCATATAAATAATATTTTGAAATAAATATTTAGGAAACATAGACGTGGATGAAAAATATACCCCAGTAAATATTAACGAAAAAACAATTTTGGATAGAAACGAGATTTGAAAATTTATCCCTTACGTTAGGTTCGATATGCTTTATATGTATCTAAAACTTATGAAAAATGATTTAAATAATGTTACAAATTTATATAAGAATAATAATAATTTTTATGATAACATTTATGATCATATTTTCATCTGTTTGTTAGTAACATTTCATTTTTACTCGTTATTCAGGTATTAACTACTTTATGTTCTTGTGCATGTTTTGTCCGATATGTTCTTATTCCTATTTGTAGGTTGTATTTATATCATTTAAATAATGGTATTATTATAATATATATCATATTTATTCATTCAACTCATTTATATAATCATGCATTTTTGAAGTTTTTGTAGAATGAATCACATCGCATTGTGGAGATGGTAATCCATACGTACACACAAGTGACGATATCGTTCTCATAATTGTTGAATGGTATTGAAGTGGATGATGTATAATATATGAAAAAAATATAATTTTATATTAATCATATATATATATTTAATAATTCCATAATTATACCCAATAATGTAAGGTGGCGGTGTAAAACAGATTACACCACGGTGTGGAGACGGTAAGCCGTACGTACGCATGTGTGGGGATTTAATTTTTAATAGGATGATTAGAAGGTTGAATATGGTTGTTTCATAATCACAATAAACTATAATAATATAATTTATACTAGATTTATTATTTTATAATAAAAAAATCACGAGGTGGAAGTATAAGAAGAAAGAAGTTTGAAAGAATCGATAAACGATATTACCTCTTCTTCGACGTGCCTCTTCTAAATATCTTATTAGAGCACTAGAGTTAGTCTTTGAATAATACCAGGACCTCTTTAATGTTTATAGGAAATTTTATTAGGGAAATTTTGAGGGTATGGTTGATATTTAATGCTCAAAATGAAGTGAAGACTTAAGGGAGGAAGTTCCCTTTTATAATTGAGGTGAGCGGAACTTTTGGAAATATCTAAAATATTAGTTTGAAATAAAATTAAACCCCACTTAAAATCCCCAAAATGAATCAATTTATAATATTATATGATATAGTGTTGTAATCTCATCAACCTTTAAATTTTAGGCAAGTGTATATGTCAATTTTAGCATTATCATTTTAATTAACACTTAGTTATTCTATTTAATTGTTAACTTGGGTATCAAATATGTCGATATTAAATGGGTGAAGTATTTACATATTTGAATTAAAATAAACTATGAATGAATAATTTATAACATATTCGACCATATCATAATTTTTATTTTTTAAAAAATGTTTTATGATTTTTAAATAATTTAAGAAAACCTTAATTTGACAAAATATCAATAGTGCCAATTTTTATAATATTTATTTCATGGATTTTAAAAAAATATAAATTAATAATTAAACCTAGATCCAAATATTTTATTATATACCTAAGGGGTCAAGGTAATATATAATATTCATTTAACATAATAATTATCCGAAATTATATATATTTTAATTTTTTGAATGACATTTATTTGATCTCTTCATTAATAAAATAATTACTACCTCAAATTTCTGTAATTATTTAATATATTTATTTGTTGCATAATAATTTAAAATTATATAATATGATTAATATATATACAATAGATTTCATAAAAACACTATTATATTAATTTATCTTTTTAAACACCAAACACTAAAAATGTTGTACTCTTTTAAAACATCAATGTGACAAATTTATCTTCACTTTAAGTAAAATAATTTAAGTGTCATAATCTCTTATATAAGCCTAAAAATGGTCAATAAGTGTACCCTTGTATTATTATGGTCTAGATATACTCAAAAAATAAAGTTTGGTTAAGTGTTTCGGCCTTTTGATGGTTATTAATATAATAATAAATAATGTTTTATTGATTTCACATCAGTTAATTAGTTTTTACGTCATCAAAATATTTGTCTTTAATGTAATTATTTATTTCAAAAAAATGATAAATAAATTTCCATATTAAATTTTTTTTGGCTTTTAAATGAGTATTTATAATCGAATTTATCTTCTATATAACCTTATATTAAAAATAATTTAATTATTAAGGTTTGAGTGAGACATATTTCAATTTCCTTTAAATAAATTAAATTAAATGTCCTAATATCTTCCAAGTGGGTTAAAATGGATAAAATATAAACCAAAAAATGATTTAATAAAAAATTTAACCATGCAATTAGATTAAGGCAAGTGTTAGGTTAATTATATAATGTTATTTTTACCCTAAATTTCCCGATTTACCCTTTTAAGAATGTTAGTAATTTTTACCGAAGTTACTATTCAAATATCCAAGAAATAAAATAAATCAATTTAGATAATTTTTACCTAATTATTCTAAATATTAAATCCATTTTTCAAAATTCAAAGCACAAAAAATTTCAGTAATTACTTTAAAATTAATCTGGTTGTTGAAATGAGAAAACATGCTTTAAAAGTTCAAAGTATTTCAGAAGACTTAAATGTTTTTACATATGAATTAAATGTAAAATTAATTAAAATGACCTAAATTATATTAAATTGTTAACATATATTCTATTTATACATTGAAACAATTATATAACACAATTTAACAATATAAATTATTTCAATGAAAAAGTTTTTATCCATTAATGTTTAGTGTATTTTTACTATTTATCAAAACATGAAGGTTATCAGAAAAATATCAAAATTTATCCAAAGTAAATTTTTTATATTCTGATTCCAAATAACATGTTTAATTTTTCATATTAAAATTATTAATGTGTCAAAATATTAAATTAAAAGTTGTTCTTCATTTAAAGGTATAAAATTATCCTTAAAAAGGTTTTTTTACATCAAATAGGGTTTTATTCATATACTATGACTAAAATATCCATGTATGAATATAAAATATAATTTATTAAGTATATCACACAAGTATATATCATTAATATCATTACCAAAAATAATTTACTCAAAAATAAAAATATCTAATTGATTTATATTTTTTCATAAATAATTGATATCCAAGGAATTCACAATGCATTTTCATAGGTTAGTTATAATTATTCTTGCTAACCAAATTACTAGGATATAATGGTAATTTTATAATAAGGGTCTCCCATTTTTCATTTAAACTAATTATGTTATGGAAAGAAATTTTTTAATGAATAAATATTATTTAATCAAAATATTTCGTAACAACATCCTGGTGTTACATTCTACACCCTTTAAACTGCATTTCGACCTCGAAATTCATCAATTGGAAACAAATAGATGAGGATACCTCTCTATCATACCATCCTCAATTCCTATATTATATTCCTCAATTTTTTGGTTCATCCATAAACATTAACCAAGCGAGTGGTCCTATTTCCTAAAACGTTTTCGATACGATCCAGAATCTCTATTGGTTGTTCTTCATAATAATGATATTGCTCTAGTGGTATGACTTATGAGCTTAGTATATGTGAATAATCAGGTTTTTACTT
This sequence comes from Viscum album, assembly GCA_963277665.1. Taxonomy (NCBI): domain Eukaryota; kingdom Viridiplantae; phylum Streptophyta; class Magnoliopsida; order Santalales; family Viscaceae; genus Viscum; species Viscum album. The sequence goes on along the minus strand of OY728141.1, from coordinate 1,302,144,248 downwards.
TATGAGGAGAGATACATGGAACACATCATGAACTTGATAGAGATTCGGTGGAATTTCTAATCGGTAAGCTACCTTCCCAATACAATCCGAATTTTCAAAAGGACCGATATAATTAGGGATTAGAATTCCCTTATTTCTAAATCTCAATACTAAATTCTAGGGAGATATTATTAGAAACACTTTATCACCCACATCAAACACTAGGCCTTTTCTTTGATTGTCAGCATAACTTTTTTGTCGACTCTGAGTTGCTATTACGTGTTGTTGAATAGATATGACTTTTTCTACCATTTCATCAACAAGATCAGGTCCTAATAGATTTATTTCTCTAACTTCATCGTAGAAAGTTGGAGTTCTCCACTTATTTCCATAGAGGGATTCACAGAGAGCTATCTGAATATTGGAGTGAAAGCTATTATTGTAAGAATATTCCACCAAAGGTAGATGTTGATCCCAACCACCTTTGAAATACATAGAGCAATCTCTCAGTATGTCTTCTAGAGTTTCAATTGTTTATTCATACTGACCATCTATATGTGGATGATAAGCAGTGATGAAACATAACTATATATCTAGAGCCTACTAAATACATCACCAGAACATCAAGGTAGACCTCATATCCTGATCAGATATAATAGAAAGTGGTACTCCATGAAATCTTACCACTTACATTACGTATATCCTAGAAAGATGATCAAAAGAAAAATCCTCTCTAATATAAATTAAGTGTGCAAACTTTGTAATGTGATCAACTATAACCCATATAACATTATGGTCTTTAGATGTTTTGGGAAGTCTTATAACAATGTTCATAGTGATGTTTTCCCATTTCCATTCTAGTAGGGGTAATGGTTGTAACACACCCTTAGAATTTTATCTCTTAGCCTTAACTTGCTGAAAAACCAATCATTAAGAGATATATTCAGAGACATCACTTTTCATAAAATCCCACTAGAAATACTCTTTTAGGTCCCTATACATCTTTTTTCTTCTAGGTTGAAAATATAATGAAGAACAATGAGCCTCATCCATTAACTTCATCTTTAATTCTGGTATGGGAGGAATAAAAATGCATTTCTTGAACCTTATTATTCCATCACAATCAAAGATGAATTCAAGAAACATTTTCACATTCTCTTATAACTCTGCATCTTCCTTCTGTTCCTACTTAATCTTCTCTTATATATATGGTTGAAAATTCATTTGAGAAATATTATATTTCTCCCCTTCCTTTAAAATTTCAAGATCCATCCTTTTCAAATCCATAAATATTTGATCTTTTGTGATCCTCATCATGGATAGTCTAGCATGGTCTTGTCGACTCAAAGCATATGACATCTTGTTCACTTTCCCAGGGTTGTAATGTATTGAGTAGTCATAATCATTAATAAACTCCAACAATAATATTTGGTGCATATTCATCTCCTTTTCTATGAAAATATACATTAAAATTTTATGATTAGTATAAATATCACACCTTTCACCATAAATATTATGAATCCATGTCATTAATTAAAAGATTACCACATCTAACTCCAAATAATGAGTTCAGTAATTTTGATCATGTATTTTCAACTGTCATGAGTCATAATCTATCACCATGTAATGTTTCATGATAACACATCCCAGCCCCTTCTTGGATTTATCACTATAGATCACAAACATTTCTCCACAACAAGGTAGTGTGAGCATATGTGAACTAGATAACCTTCTTTTTACCTCTTTGAAATTTTCTTTAAATTCCTCCATTCAAACGAACATAAATCCTTTCTAAGTCAACTTGGTGAGTGGATTAGATAATTGTGAAAAATATTTCACAAAAAATCGATAATATCTAGGAAAACCAAGAAAACATCAAATCTCAGTTACCATTTTTTGCCTTCTCCAACTTTCAACAACTTATATTTTGGATGGATCCACAGATATCCCTTCTCTTGAGATTATATGACCCAGAAATGATACTTCTTGAAGCCAAAATTCCCCCTTGGTAAATTTTGTATGAAGCTTCTCCTTTCTCCGGGTCTTCAATACAATTACCAAGTGTTGTTCATGTTCTTACTTGATATTTTTATAGCCATTAATATCATCTGTAAAGACTACAAAAAATTGATCATGATAATCTCTAAAGACTATATTAATTAGATCCATGAATATAAAAGGGGAATTAGCAAGACGAAAAGGCAGTAATATAAATTCATAGTGTCCATTCCTTGTATGAAATGTTACCACTGGTATATCCACCTTATTGACCCTTACTTTATGATATCCTGAACGAAGATAAATCATGGAAAATTATTGATCGTTGCATAGTTGGTCGAATAATTCATCAATACGGGAAAGATGATATTTGTTCTTGATAATGATCTTTATATGTTTTAGATAATAAATGAAGAGTCTCATTGATCCATCTTTATTATTAACAAATAAAATAGGTGTCTACCATGGATATGCACTAGGGAATATGAATCCTCTGTAAACATTCTCTTGGAGTTTCTTCTTCAATTCATGTAACTCAATTGGGGCCATTCTATAAGGTGTCTTTGAAATAGGCATATAACCCGGTATGAGTTCTTTTGAAAACTCAACATCATGATTTGGTGGAAGACATGGAAATTCCTTGGAAATATATCACCAAACTCCTTTAAAATTGGTGTATTATTAATCATGATTTTCTACCCACCCATTTGAGATAAATAACCTTCATTTATAGGAATCAAGACCCATAATATGTAAGAAATTTATACAAGAATGTTATATTCATCATTGAATCGATAGATGATCATAAAATGATCTGGAATATGGAATGCGACTTCCCTTCCTTGGAAATTTATATGAAAACAAGATAGAGAAATCCAATCCATGCCTAGAATCCCATAAAATTACACTAAAGGAAGGATCACATGATTTTCAGGAAGAACATTCCCTCAAACTTCAATCGGGGAAGAATTATATACTTTTGATGCGACTGTTGTTCCATTAGGAGATGTCACAACTAACTCAAAATCTAATTGTGGAGGTAATACGATGATACCACTAGAAAATTATCCAAAAATAAAAGTGTCTGTGGATCCTGAATCAAACAAAACATTTTCTACTTTAGAGTGGATGGTCAGTGAAACTTTCACCACTTCATTAGCGTACTCCATGTCGACGATAATGATTTCATGTGAATTTCCTTTGTCTTTGGCCTTACGAGTTTTTTGATGTCAATCATCATCAATAACCCATGGATTGGGGAATTGTTTGGAATAATTACCCATTTCTTTTCCCTTGTAGCATTGAAGTGTAGGAGGTTCATTCTATATAGCCTTTCCTTTGTTCACATCATTAGATATATTTTTCCAATCACTTTGGCATTCAACTTCCCGATGACCTTATTTTACACACTTAAAAGATTTACTAGCCCCTTTAAGACAATTCCCTCCATGTTTCTTTCCACACTTTGAGCATGTAAAGACCTGGAAATTTCAAGGATTTTTTACATTACCCCCACCTCAGGGATTTACGTCCTTTTAAAGCTACAACACACACTAGGGAAATAAATGGGGGAACAGAGAACACATATGAGCCTCCCGCTATTATGTTCACTCCTAGAGGTTCTCGTGCTGCTAGCGAACGTGCACCAGAAGAATTAGCCATCCGCGTAGGACCCGCTCTTGTCGATCCTCAATCTACACTGGAACCTTCATGAAAGTCGCCCTGTCATCGATGTCCAGATCCCCGTGGTCGATGATGTGGGATGGGTTGTGCATGTATCTCCTCAACTAAGATATATGGAAGACATCTTGCACCTGATGCAACTGAGGTGGAAGGGCCAGGTGGTAAGCCCCCTCGCCTACCATGCTGAGGACCTAAAAAGGTCCGATGAATTGCAGAGATTACTTGCCTCCTCAGCCAAATCGTTATAGACCTCATCGCGGTGAGACCCATAAGAAGATGTGATCGCCATCCTAGAAATCCAGTGTTCTCTGTCTCATATCAGCATAGGACTTCTGTCTGCTCTGTGCAGTCTTCATCCACTCCTGGATGAACTGCACCTTCTCCGTTGTAGCCTAAACCATCTCTGGTCCTACAAGTGCTGACTGCCCTGGGTCAGTCCAGAATAAAGGTAATCTAAAAGGTTGGCTATACAGTTCCTTGTAAGGTTCCATCCCAATGGTGGAGTGGTAGATGTTGTTGTATGCAAACTCCACCAAGGGTATGTGATTCTCTCAGCTGCGACCAAAGTCATGGACACAAGAATGAAGCATGTCTTCAAGTGTATGGATGGTCCGCTAGGTCTGGGCATCCGTCTGAGGATGGGAGGCGGTGGTCAAGAGAAGTTGCATCCCAAAAGCTTCCTGCAACCCCTTCCAAATCCGGGAAGTAAAGCATACATCATGGTCCAAGACAATAGAATAAGGTACTCCATGTAAACGCACAATCTCCTTCACATAGATGTGTCCCAAGATCTTTACCAAACCTTGTTCTCTGATTGGTAATAAGTGGGCTGACTTGGTGAGTTGGTCAACGATCACCCAGATAAAGTTGTGTCGTCTAGATTTTGTGACGGGACTTCCATATACATACAGAGGACACTACTCTATCTAGGTGATCATCGACCGACTCACCAAGTCGTCCCACTTCCTACCGATCAGAGAGCAGGGTTCGGTAGAGAGCTTGAAACACCTCTATGTAAAGGAGATCGTGCGTTTACATGGATTACCTTCTTCTATTGTCTCCGACCATGACACATGCTTTACTTCCTATATTTGGAAGGGGTTGCAGGAGGCTTTTGGGACACAACATCACTTGAGCACCGCCTTCCATCCTCAGACAGATGGCCAGACTGAGCAGACCATCGATACACTCAAGTACATGCTTCGTGCTTGTGTCTTTGACTTTGGTCGTAGATGGGATGATCAATTACCCTTGGTGGAGTTTGGGTAGAGCAAAAACTACCACTCCACCATTGCTATGGAACCTTACAAGGCACTGTGTGACTGACTTTGTAGATCACCTCTTTGCTGTACTAACCTAGGGGAGTCAAAAATTATAAGACCAGAGATGGTTCAGGATATGACGGAGAAGGTGAAGATCATCCAGAAGTTAATGAAGACTACATAGAGGAGACATAAGTCATATGCTGTTAGGAGACAGAGACCACTGGAGTTCGAAGATGGCGACCATGTCTTCTTATGGGTCTCACATCGACGAGGTCTATAGAGATTTGGACTAGGTACAAGTTATCTTCGCGATTCATCAGACCTCTTCAGGTCCTCCTCAGTGTAGGTGAGGTGACTTACCGCTTGGCCCTTCCACCTCAGTTGCACCGCGTGCACGACATCTTCCACGTATCTCAACTAAGGAGATACGTGCACGACCCATCCCACATCATCGAAAATGGGGAGATGTACATCGATGATGGGGTGAATTTCATGGAGGATCCAGTGGATATTGAGGATCTACAAGAGCAGGTCCTATGCGGACGGTTGATTCCTTTGGTGTGTGTTCGCTGGTATCATAGGAACCTCTAGGAGAGCACATGGTAGTGGAAGGCTCAACTGCATGCCCAGTACCCCCATTTGTTTCCCTAGTGTGTGTTGTAGCTTTATGGGGACGTAAATACTTGAGGTTTGGTTAATGTAAAAACCCGGAAATTTTAAGAAATTATTTTTTAAAAATTCTTTTGAATTTTACGAGTCCGTAGTTTTTTACAGTGCCTGATTCCAAGGCCTGGTGTGCCCAGAATAAATTTCTGATGTTTTGTTCAGGTAAGTTTAGTAAACGTACGTGCATGTTTTTATATCTTTTGAACCAGTGCTCAGTATTAAATTTTTAGGACACCGAAGAACTCATAGAGCCGATATTCTCTTAAGGGGAACTTTACTGTAGTTGCGTTATATTAGAAGTAGTTGTAAAAAATTGGGGTTTCTAATTGAAAATTAAAGATTAAATAAAAATGTGTTTGTAACACATTTTTATTTGAAAGGTGGTTAAAGTAATTGGATGGTAGTTAAAACCTCCAAAGGGAGGTTGGTGGTGGGGCCCACCCCACATAACCTCCCATGGGAGGATATAATTTGGTGGGGCCCACATGAGTTCAAACTCTTCACCTCCCCTTTAAACTCCCTTGAACCCCCCCGTAAACTCTTCGAATTCTATGGATTAATTCTTTCCAAAACCCCACCATTAATAAAAAGAATTAATTCATTTTAATTCAATGATTTTTGAATCGATCCCTCCGAATTTAATCTAATGTGTTATCACATTTAATGGGAGACAACTCTTGAGTAGTGGTGCCATAAAAATAATAGAGAGTAATCTCTATTATTTTTGGCTTAATTTTTTGTGGAGAGCTAAAGAGAAGAGGGAGAGCCTTCTTCCCACGAAGAACATGAAGAACATCTTTTCCAATTCCTCAACCAGGGTAAAAAAGTGAAGAGATTCCCATGAAGAATGCTCGTCTTCCTTCCTCTTCCTCCACGTCAAGGGAGAAGACGCCGTCCGCGAAGAACGTCTTCAACAATGAAGCTTCTTCTTCAAACGCACATCGATGTCAATGAATTGACGCCATCGTCAATGAACAAACTTTTAATCAAGGTATGGAGGTTTGTATAATTTTAAATGACTAAAATTACACCCTTGTTCTTGATGATATCTTTGGTTTGTCTTTGTCCATTTGTTATCTCCTAACGCAGAGGGCGCAGGCCGAACAAACAAGGCCCGACAACCCTATGTTGATTCTTGATTGTGTTAACAATGGAGGCAGAGCGGGAAGGGTGTGGTGCCATCATACCGCCCCAGAGGAAGAGGCCACAACCATGAGGTGGCGGTAAATAGTCGGTCCGCTGTACGGGATACTCATGCTAGACAGAACCATCCGGCTTCAGCCGGCCGGGTAGGGAGAGGCAGCACCGCTCGGCGCCGCCCGGTGAACCGGACCGGCCCGCTCTGCGGGCCGGTTCCCCAGGTGGGCTACGCCCTACCCTGTCGGCCTGACCCCCTAGCCGGGTCAGACCCGCAAAACCAGGCTGGGCCGACCCCCAGTTGGGTCGGACCCACCGAGTCGGGTCGGGCTGAACCCCAGCCAGGTCAGACCCGCTGAGTCATGTCGGGCGACCCGCCAACCCACCGGGCTTGATGGGTCGGGCCCTATATCGCCTAAATGCGAATATTTCCCAAGACCACGCATCCGAATGACGCTCCGTCTGCGGAACTGGTACCCTTGTTATGAGGTAGTATTTTTTTATATACTCTAAGTGTGTTTTGGATAACCTTGGAAAATGGTCAGTTTTGGATCGTGAGTAAATCCAACCAGGCCCCTAGAATGGAAAAGCCAATAACTCTCATACTGGGAGTCCGATTGACGCGCCTTCTGTCGCGTTGGGTTTCTTTTGATGAGAAGGAAATTCGGGATACATCAAATCAGGACTTAGTGATAGTGGATGTATCTACCCCCTTTTCTCGAGGATCGAACCCTCTCGGAATCGAGCGTGCTGTGTGCGGGAACCCTATAGATGGCTGAGACTGCGACGACTACTGTACTGGAATCCTGTGTGGGTTCGAAAGTTCTGACTTCTATTCCTGTATCTTGTGTGGGTATGACAGAATAGCTGGACCTATATCCTGTGTGGGTTCGAAAGCTTAAACGAGATAGGTGGCATGTATCTTGTGTGGGTCCGACAGCTTAGACGAGATAGCAGGCCTGTATCCTGTGTGGGTCCGACATCTTAGACGACATAACTGGCCTCTATCCTGTGTGGGTCTGACAGCATAGCTGGCCTGTATTCACTGTGGGTCTGACAGCTTATATGATCCTATGGATACATCTTATCATCTATATCTCTCTACTATTGTGTCATACCTATGTGATCTGAGTCATGTCTTTCAACAATTATCATTGTGGTGATTGACATTACTTCTTCTATGGATTGGGTTGCGTTTGGGATCAAGAGTTGGAGCTGGGATGAGATTGGTAACTTAGTTATATGTATGGGCATATACCTAAGTAGGGATGGTTGATACTTCATGATTGTATCTTTTTATTTTTATTTTTTATCCTTAGTAGATATTGTGAGACCTTGCGGGTCTTGGGGTCCCTACTGAGAATCATTATACTCAACCCTTCATGGGCTATGCCCGCACCTTGTTGTTTTGGATGCAGACGATAGACAACGGTGACGAAGGTCGAGAGTTCCACGACTGGACGATACCTGGAGGTGGAAATTGCGAAGAGTCCACACATGGAGGAGACTGATGTACGTGAATGTTGAGGTGGCCATCTATACCTACCCTTCAGGTATAAACCCCAGAGGATGATCCATGAGCTTCTCTTTTCTTTCAGCTGTTTGTCCCTTTTTACTTGTACTTGTCGTTCAGTTGGGTTTGTATACTATCCCATTTACTTTATAGTACACTCTTTTTGTATTGATTTTTACTTAGTGTTTACTTCCAATTGCATACTATGTTGTGTTTCTTTACTTTTATAAAGGAAATGCCTTCCCAGCTTAGGGAATTATGCCTTTGGTGCTAGTCGCTAGCCCCTGGCCTATGGAAGGTGGGCTTGGGGTAGTCACGGCATGGGCCCCGAGGACGGGTCATGACAGAGCATAAGGGAAAATTATATTCTTTTCAGTGTGGTCTTTAGATTTTAATATGAATGCCACTTTTCTCTTCTTATCAATCCCATATGACTGATGGGTTACTCCAATATCCATTATAACCTTGAGTGTCTATCGAACGATTTCCTCTATTCTATTGAAGTCCCATATGGATAATTCCCTTTCAGAGACTTGTTTTTAAGCCACTTAATAATCCATCAATTTTACTATCAGGTTGGATAATAATTTCAGAAGCATACATAAAATGTCTTCTAAAATTATCATGGTAGGTAGCAATGGATTCACCATCCTTGTTCTTAAGCTAAAGGATCCCCTTCTACATATTTGTTCAAATAATATGGGGAAATTACTTAAAGAAAAATAAGTTCTTAAACTCACCCCATTCCATGGACTCAATTTTATATCATTGCCTCATATTCTTGATAAGAACCCACCATTGATCAGCTTCATCTTCCAAAAGATATACTACTAAGATGAAATTATCTTGTTCAAAACATTTTATAACTAAAAATATCTTTTTTAGTGGTACTAATACATTGTTCAGCCACTAATAGATCAGAACACCCACTAAATGAAGGTGGATGCTTCCTTATGAAGGATTCAATAGAATGTTTCTCCATAATTTTCTGATTTGGAAGTTTGAAATGATTCATATCATAAGAAAGTTTTGTGATCACGGTTACATGAATTTTTATTCAAGTTCCCACAACATTTTGTTTCTGAGGTGGATAACAGTTGCATTTCCCATTCCATTTAGTATTAACATGATTTTTTTTGGGTTCCATCCATTTACTAAAACAAATAAGCATAATGCGAGAAACACTAATCATAATTGTAAAACCAAATAATTCAAGAAAAAAAATTAAATTTAAGACTCTTTAGGCCTTATACTAGGATATTCAAGAACATATAAAAAAATGGATAGGATTGTAACCTATACTTAGACATATCCTTAGGGTTCTTACTAAGTTCTCTCATCCTAGTTTCCAAAGGTTAACTATACCTTTTCCCTAATACCAACTATAACTGACCATAATTTACATATATATTATAATTCAACATTCTAGAATATTTATTATATAATATAACAATAACCACATCTGGACCGTATAGGTTCAGTGTCTTTAGAAACTAGGAAGCATAAACAACTGGTTCATAAAACATCTACATTGCCTCCTGCTTATTTCTTCATAACTAGACTCCTTTTATATATATCTTACTTAATACCCTTCTTCATGACTAGGGGAAAAGAAACATATTAAATGGTTATCTCTAATGCTGAGTATGGGTAAATAAGTGAAATATCCATCATATCATAATCATTATTACATAAAAATTGAAAATCTTATTCTGCATATAAAATATCGTAGTATCATGTCATTGGTTAAATCATAAAAGTTCAATGTAATGCCAATATTCATAACATAAGACTTGAAATTTCATGGAATATAAAAATAATCATATAAAATAATTTCATATTAGTCAAGGCTCATTTCCAAGTCCATCATAATATAAAAAGTCCATTACTGAATTGAGTTCACTCCTCATTCCAACCCTGTATTATTGAAGCAGATTTAATTGTCATTCTAGCAATTTATATCTCATGAGATATAAATTTTTAAATAATTCATTGGTGGATGATATAGGTCCAAACCATCTCACAATTAAACCATTCTTACGTGTACCAAAAAACATAAAAATATTCAACATAGCATAACCCATGAAATAAAATGTATTTCTTAAACATCATTTCATAATAATTGCTATAAAACAAATGAATTTCCAAAATAATATTCCATAATAAACACAATAAAATCATTGTAATAATAGAGATACAAATAAAAACCTATTTAAAGAGTGTCATCTTAGATGGAAAATAATTTTGATAAAACACTTGAAATTAATTTTTGAGGAAAATAACATCTCTTCTTCAAAAAAATTTTCCATCCTCAAAATGTCACACAATTTTAGAAGGAATAATTTTATGTGAAAATAACCTTGTAAGCTTGTATGGGAAGCATCATGGAAACAAGGCTTTATGAAAGTGTAAAAATCCATTCATTTCGTTTATGTTAAAAACACATTATTCTCGTACTTAAGCAAGAAAAGTCAAAAAGAACCTCAAACCAAAAATGACCAAAGATTCCATTCATACCATTAAGAATTTTTTTTACCAATGAGTAAAATTGAATTTAAAAAATTATATAAGGATATAAATAATATTTTTAAATACATATTTAGGAAACATGGACATGGATGATAAATATAACCCTGTAAATACTTACGAATAAACAATCTCAGATAAAAATTAGATTTGAAAACTTATCCCTTACCTTAGGTCCAATATGATTCATATGTATCCATAATTCATGTATAATGATTTACATAATTTTAATGATTTATTCTATAATCATAATTTTTTTAATATAACATTTATGATCAAATTTTCATCCATTTGTTAGTTACATTTCATTGTTACTCGTTATTCATGTATTAACTTGTCGGATATGTTCTTATTATTCTTTTTTCAGTTATAGTTATATTATTTAAATCATGGTATTATTATAATATTAATCATATTTGTTAATTTAATTCATTTATATAATCATGATTTATTAAATATTATGTAGAACAAATCACATCGCACCATGGAGACGGTAAGTCGTACGTACGAATGAGTGAAGATATAGTTTCTATAATTGTTGAATGGTATTACAGTGGATGGTGTATAGTATATCAGAATAAATAACATTATATATTAATAATATATATTTATTAATTATATCATTATACCCATCCATGTAAGGTGGTGGTGAAAAAAAAGTTACACCACGGCGTGGAGACGGTAAGCCTTACGTACGCACACGTGGAGATTTCATTTTTCAAAGGATGAGTAGAATATAGAATATAGTTTTTTTACATAATCATAATAACCTTTATGTATATAAGTAATACATGATTTATTACTTTATAATGAAACAACTCATGAAATTTACGTATATTAAAAATGAATTTTCAAAGAATCGGTAAATGATATTACCTCTATTTCAATGTGTCTCCTCTAAATCTCCTATTAGAGCACTAGAGTTAGTCTTTAAAGAATATTGGCACCTATAGAATGTTTATTTGGAAGTTTATAAGGTAAATGGTTAGGTTATGATCAAGATTTAATGATAAAAATGAAGTGAAGAGTTGAGGGGGGAAGTTCCCTTTTATAATTGCGGTGAGAGGCATTTTTGGAAACCTCAAAAATATTAATTTATAATAAAATCAAACCCCACTTAAAAACCTCCAAAATGTCCCAATTTATAATATGATATGATATAATGTTGTAATATCATTAGCAAATAAAATTTAGACAAGTGTTTATGTCAATTTAAGCATTATCATTTTAATTAACAATTAGTTAATCTATTTAATTTTTAACTAGGGTATCAAAATTTTCAATATTAAAAGGGTGAAATATTTAATTATTTTAAGTAAATTAGTCCATAAATGAATAATTTATAACATATTATACCATTTCATAATTATTATTTTTTAAAAATGTTTTATTATTTTTAAATAATTTAACAAACATTATTTTGAGAAATTATAAACCATGTTATTTTTAACACTATTTATTTCATGAATTTTAAAAAATATAAAAATTAGAAGTAAAACTAGATAAAAATATTTTATTATACCCATATAGGGTCAAGTTAATATATAAAATTCATTTTAAAAAATAATTATCCAAAATTAGATTTTATTAAAATATTTTTAAAAACATTATTTTGATTACTTCATTAATAAAATAATTTCTATGTCAATTTTCTGTAATTATCTATTATTCTTATTTGAGCATAAAAATTAAAAATAAAATAATATGATGAATATAAATACATTATTGATCAGAATAACAATTTTAGCCCAATTTATCTTCTGAAACACCCAACATTAAAAATTATATAGACTTTAAAACATAGATGTGACAAATATATCTTCATTTTAAATAAAATATTATAAGTGTCATAATCTCTTCTATAAACAACTAATTGTTCAATAATTCGACAATTGGATGATTATGGTTGATATATACTCTTCCAATGAGGCTTGGTCATGTTTTTTTGGCCTTTTGATGGTTATTAATATTTTAATAATTTTTTTATTGATTTCTCATCAATTAATTAATTTTTACATCATCAAAGTATAAGAACTTAAGTTAATTATTTATTACCTAAAAATTACAAATAAATTTCAATATTAAAAAATTTTTATATTTTAAATGAGTATTTATAATCTAATTTATATTCTATATAACCTTATATTAAAAATAATTTAATTATTAATGTTTGGGTGAGACATATTTCACTTTTCTTTAAATAAAATAAATTAAATATCCTAATCTCATCCAAGTGGGTTGTAATGGTTACCATGTATACCCAAGTATGATTTAGGGAGATATATAATCATCCAATTATATTAAGACAAGTGTTAGGGTAATTTTATAATATTATTTTTACCCTTAACTACCTGATTTACACTTTTACCCTATTAATAAAATTTACCGAAGTTACTATTCATGTTACCCAAAAATAAAAAATATATATTTACATAATTTGAACCTATTGATTCCAAATATGGAATCCATTTTTAAAAAATAAAAAAAAATCATTAATTAATTTAAAACTAATATCATTTTTCAAATGTGAAAACATGTTTTAAAAGTTAAAATATTGCAAAAGATTTAAATATTTTTACATCTGAATTCAATGTAAATTTAATTCCAATGAACTAAATAATATTAAATGGAAAAAATATATTATATTTATACTTTTAAACATGTCAATAATATAATTTAACAATATAAATTATTTCAATGAAAAAGTAATTTTCAATTAAAATTTAGTGTATTCATACTATTCATCAAAACATTAAGATTATGAGAAAAATATCAAAATTTATCCAAAGTTAATTTTTATATAACACTTACAAATAACATGGTTTCATTTTCATATCACAATTATTAATTTGTCAAAATATAAAATTAAAATGGGTTTTCTATTTAAAGGTATAAAATTAACCTTAAAAAATATGATTTTATACATCAAATAGGGGTTTATTCATATCCTACGAATAAAATATCCATTGGATGAATATCAGAAATTTATTATCAAGTATATACCACATATATATCTCATTATTTTTTTTACCAAATGTAATTCAATAAAAAATTCAAATATGTAATTGATTTATATTTTTGATAAATAATTGATAGCCACTGAATTCACAATTCATTTTTATAAGTTACTTATAATTATTACCACTATCCTAGAAGCTATGATATAGAGGTAATTTTATAATAATAGCATTACATAGTTCATTTAAACTCATTATTTCATTCAAAGTATGCTACAAAAGAATAAAAATTTTATAAATAAAATATTTCATGAAAACATCCCGGTGTAACAGGTTGGGTGAAGTTGGAGAGTCTATAGTCATACATTGTTTTGTTGTCTGACACTAGAGTATGTGGGATCCTTCAGTTTTGGTTTGAACCCAAGGAAGGTTGTTGAGAGCCTGTGGCAGATTCTTTGTTGGATGTTAATATCATGGGTTCTAATAAAGGTTCTATGCTTTGTTGGATGAGATATGATTTGTGCTGATAGTTTAGATATTTGGAAGTGGGGGTATAGGTTGGAACATACAACATTTATTTGGTCTCTGTTCATCATTTGTTAAAGTTTCTACTCAGTACATTGTTTTGGGGGGAAGACCCTTGGGATATCTTGGATCAGGCATTGGCGCTCAGTTGATTTGGTTTTCTCCTCCATTGGATGGATGTGTTTAGATGGTCTTAGGGAGATAATGAGAAATCTAGATTAGTGAAACCCCCCTATTGTTGAGTTTTCACTGTAGATAGAGTGGCTTCGGTCTAATGAGGAGCCGAAGAACTCATAGAGTTGTTTTTGTATATCGTGGACTTTGATCGCTCTACGGGCCATAGATGTTATGTTCTTTTGAGTTTATGCATGGAACCCACATATTGTATGGCCTATATACAGTGAATGGTTAATTATTCTAGACCCTCTAGAATGACATGTTATCTAGTTGGGTTGAACTAAATGTTATTATCCCTAGTTCATATCATCCTATTGGAGTCCTAGAGCCTAATAGATGTACCTTGTCATGTATATTTTTATGGTTACCACCCAAGATCTTGTATTCATGGCCTTCCATTTAGATTTTTTAGAGCTCCAAGGTAGATCTCGAAGATGTGTCAATTATCATGTATCAAGGTGAGCCATGTGCTAAATACCCTCTAATAGGTACTAGAGCAGGGGTAGATTTACCTAGGGTGTCATACTAGAACTCGTGGTTGACTATTTTCATTTTTTTGTTTCCCCCTTTTATTTTATAAATTTTTTCTTCTAGCTATTATTATTCATTGGTTAGCTTGGGCAAAACACGTGTGCCTGCACTTTTCATGACAAAAAACTATAGGTTCACCATTTGGGGTGCCTACTAAGATTTATTTATCACCCTTGTAAGCGAACCTTAGTATTCTTGAAGAAATGATGTGTACGATAATGTTGGAGAACATGTTGGGTGATGGATGGAGCCAAGGCCCAATGTCATTTGATCAACTGGAGCCACTTGTGTGGAGTCTTAGGATCATGATGGTGTATCTCATGATTCATGGAGACTATTCATATTGTTCAACATAGAGTAGGCAGTAGTTCCTATTGTATTTTATTTTTAGTTATATATTTTTTGTATGTGGTGATCCTAGTAGAATACTAATTTTTTTTATGTTTTTTATGCTTTGTGTTTGTATGAATGTATGCCACATTCAATTTATTATAGCATACATTTTTTTTAGTATTTTATCATTTAAGAATACCATAATGTTTAACATTTTTATTCATTTAGTTATTTTTTAATGTTATTTCACATAAAAAATAGGGTATAGTCTGCCAACTATATCTACTTGTCCCTCACCACTAGTTATAAACCTCTAGTGTTTGAAGAGGTGTACTTGAATCCTTTTGGAAATCCAGACTGGGTGATGTGTTAGGTTATCCCAGGATGGTTTATTATAAACCGTTTACATAAAATGAAGTCATAAAATTCCCCCAAACTCAAACAATTATTGTCCTTTAGTGTATATCTCCACTCAAATTTCAAAGAAAATCAATGATACTAATATTTCAAATTCAAGTATAATAAAATTAAAAGATAATTAATGAGGAATTAAACATGCAGGCTTCACATATAAATATTTATTCAATTCCTCACTTTTCAATGAAAATAATCAATAATTCATTTTACCTTTTCACTTTTTATGTGAATGAAAATTATTATTCTATTCAAATTTCTCAATTTATCATTACCATGTATGATAATTTGTGATCTACCTCACCGAGAATTTTTTTCTCATAACTCAAGGTAAACATTAAATGATGTAATTTTCATACCTCAAGTAAATGATCCTTAACAATAATAATTCATTTTATCTAAAATATTCACACTATAAATATAAATCAAAAAAATCACGAGGGAATTGAATTATGGTTCAAATGACACTAAGGTTTTGGGTAGGTTGGAAAATGATGTTAAAAACCATAAAGCTCAAAATGGAGGCTTAAACACTAAATCATAATGAATGATACTCATAAATAAATTTCAATTAAAATACTCTAAAGTAAAATGTCATCTCTACACTTCCCTAAAATCAAAATAAAGGGCATGAATCAATTAAATTATAACGAATGATATACACCATATTGTTCTCTATTTTTTTAATTTTTCATTTTTTTAGATGTTACTATTGAGAAAAATATTACAACCACCACCCTACCCCACAAGATCTACTCATGATAATAATTATAATAGTTATAACATGATCATTGGTTATGTAATAGTGATTTTTGACCCACCCAAGACATAATCCATTTTCCTTTAAATTTATCCTTTTTTCATACTTATTTTTTTTCAATTTATTTTCAATATGGTTAAATAGTAGAATATAATGAAATATAATCATTTATTATCCCCAAATATAATGATGTACAAACCCCACATCTTCTCCTCAATGAAACACATCCCTTTCACCCATGAACAACCCCTCCGCCACACATATTCAATTTAATGTCATGAAGGATAAAAGAGTAAGGGCAAGAAGGAAAATATTGGCTTGTAACATGGATCTTACCTAACAAGGTCATTCGTAGATTCTATGGGATTAAGTAATATTAAATTATAAATTAGGACTGAAGGATAAAGGGATAAGAAATTTTAATTCATTAATCATATTAAATGGGTATTTTTTTACCTTTACTGATTTTATAATAAACAAATTAATGTTCCAAAAGTTTTACATTCCCCAAGTTTCTTTAAAAAATATTATTAGAAATGAAGGAAATTATTATGTCTATAATCATCTTTGGAATGTGAAAATATAATAACATTAATTCACCCATGGAATTAAATACTAATAACAAAAAAATGCAAATGAAATTTACAAATTGAATGTATAAAAAATGGAAGGTAAATTTTATCTACATAAATTAACTATCCTCCCTAAATCATGATTCCTCAAATCAATACCCCTATTATTATATTCAATAATAAAATACCCTATTTAACTCATTAAATTCCATTAGATAAGAAATATAAAACATGTAAACACTATTATCCTAATTGTATTTTTTATATAATTGATTAAAATTTATAACATAAATAAATGTGTGGGGATGTACTTTTAATCTTTTGAAAACCCCCCAAAAAATCAAATTTAAAAGAAGATAAATAAAAATGAATTTAAAATTACACTCCCCTTTCTATATGAATCCATTCTCTTAACTTCATTACAGTGTCATTAATTTCCACCTTCCTCATTATGGTCTTAAAAAATAAAAATAAACTAGTGAAATTTAATGGAACATAATAAATTGAGATCAAAAAATAAATAACTGATATTAAGCATTAGGATAGTTCTTAAATTATACTCATTAAAAAAACAATTCTTATAAAGTAATTCAAAATCTGGGACACATCTATGAAGTTAATTATTTAAGTTATTTAAGTTATACTGTTTCCTTTGTGTTATATATTTTGATAATGATATAAGGTTACTATTTTTCTGAAACTGATTTAAAATTTTTCTCATTCGGTGTCTATGTACTTCTCCTCTTACATTGGTTCTTCCTGACATGAATTTTTGGTTGAAACCATGTTTTATGAAATTAAAAAAAAAATCATAAAACCCATGTCTAACAATACAATGGATTTAAATTTACCCACCACAACCTCTTCATCCTTATCTTTTTTAAATTATATTTTGATTCTAGAAATTCATTTATCCTTATTCTCTTCACTAAGTGTTCAAGGGGTTTTTTTATCTAGGATTTCAGAAATATCTATGCAATCCCCTTCTACCATTTTGACTTATTCCTATTTCTATTTAAGTGTGATAAATCCATGTATTATGTAAGCTTCTACATTTTTATAGTGTTGGAGGTTTTTCTTATTTAATAATATCAATAATTTCATCACGCTCGCACCCCTCAATTACATCCTCATTATTTTCTTCAAATTCTATTATAGATCTTGTAATTGTTTTATCCTAAAACTCTTTATTAAGTTCAAGAACAATTTATATTCACCAATTTTAGAATTATCTAATAAGTCCTATATCCCGACTATATCTTCTTATTTCACTTATTTAATTTTAGGTATTTCTTCAGCCTTAAACAACAACTCTTTCTCAACTACCACCAACTCAATTAGTTTCATCATACTATTTAATACGTTTTCATGTAATATTAAGAGGGTTAGATAACCTTATTCATCTTCCACTTGTAAAAACATAACAGATTCTTGAAATTAATCATATATTTCCTCATGAGTTATTGGTTTTTCCTTCTCTATAATTCTCAATGAATTTTCGGCATCCATACTCCCATGTATCTTTCTTATTCTCACCCACATTCTTGAATTCTACAAACTAATTTGAATATTCCTATTCATTACTTATTTATGGATGAAAAAAATTATTCACAATGTAATTTAAATTCATAATAGTTTGGGAAAGGTTGTTGGTCATTTATTATTTCTCTCTAATATGTATATCATTTTCTTCTATCCTCCTATCCAAAATTTCAATGGTTTTTGTGAGAAATCTCATTAATGTAACTTATGAATTTAGCTATATAGTTTATTTCAAATTTGGTAATTCCTAAATACATTTCTCATAATAGTATTTTCCTTGCTATTTTAAATATTTTAGAGAACCAATATAGGACTAGTAATAGGTTTCATTACACTATTGGGGTTGGAATTCACCATATCCATAAGAATAAAACACCTTCTAGCCACCTCCTTACCATGACTGCCCTTAATAAAATCATTGCATCTGATAAAATATACATCCCTTGGTATCCTCTATAATTCAATAATTTTGTGGAATAGTAATCTCAATCACACTAAACCTAATAATTTGAAAATCCAAAATAAATTGAATGTAGTAAGTTAATTATAAATTCTGAAGAATAATCCAATTTAGTGTTCTTCAATTTATTATCTTTATCATGAGGTGTTTAATTTATTAAAAAAATAAATTATTTATTTAAAAAAAATATAATAAACATGAGTCCCAACACAATACTACTTGAATAAGACAACCTTTCAAGATAAAAAATAATTAAAATAGTTGGTATACACCCTCTTCAACCAAAACCACTATCTCTTATGTTTGTATCCAATCATCATCATGTGAACATTTATGATGAGTATTCCATACAATATAAGAGATTGATTAAAGAGTATATATATAATAGAGTTTTAAATTTCCTATAAATCATATAACTTATAATAGAAAAGATAAATCTAGTAGAAAAATAACTAAAGAATGAAAATAAACCTTAATATAAACTACCCTAATTCGAAAACCTAGTGAATATCCCAGGTGAACAAACTCCCATTTTGAAATTCATTTTATACTCCTTAAAAATACTCAGAAATAGTTCATGGTAATCATACTTCAAATTTTACTTATCTTTACTAAGGATATATAAGATAAAAATATTTTTTATTACACAAACAATCTTCAAAACAACCTAACTTACTTTAGAATAATGTTGTGAATCTAGTATTAGTGAAACTCTTCACTTTTCCACAACATGGAACCTCCTCCATGATATACAAAATATATCCAAATATATAGGGAAAAAGTTAACCCATGGACAAAATAGGAAGTTAATTATTGTTTGGTACAAAAAAACATAAAATGTTAATGAATATCCAAAAAGATTATAAATTTTCAAATTAAATGAGATCTGAATCTGCTCTAAAAAAGAGAAAATACGTAACTAGAATTAAAGGCATTTTTAGGTCCTTCAATGTTGTTATCCAAAATATATATATCAACCATAAAGATGAGAATAAACTGATACAAAAAATATATATCATTACCCACTCACCATGACCTAAACCACATGAAATCTATATCCATTTTGAGTTTGGATTTGGATTATGAGCCACAACCACTACTTCAATGGGTGTTTCACAAGACATTTTAAAGAACTCATATAAAGCCTCAAATATGTTTCATTACATAAATACATTTCCCCTAATGTCTTGGAAGGAATTTAATTCATCATGTAATATCTGGTTCACTACAAACAAACTCACTAATACCAATAGTTTCATTAATAACGGCTCAAAACACAAACCCATACTTTGCATTGATGCACCATGCTCATCTCAGCTATCCAAATATATCTCAAATCATGCTCTTTTTAGACAAAATTATCTTTTTCCCATTTATATTTTACTACAAAAATCAAACATTGAATCTATCATAGTGCGCCAATAGTTTTTTTATATATAAGTTTTTTAAAAAGGAATATAAAAATAAACCCTAGTAATTTTTATTCAAAAATAACCCTAAATGGGGTGAAGAGACTTTACACCATTGGACATTTTTTCTCAGGCCATAGGCCTTTGGTCCCTTAACACCTTTGCCAAATTTTTTTGGTAATGACATTAAGGGATGAAACTCTGTTTCCCAAATAGAAAAATAAAATAAAAACAATATATATATATTTATGTTTTTATATTTACATTTTTATTTTGTATTTATATTTATATTTTAAATAAATATATATTAAAAAAATATTGACTATTATGATTATTTTAAATTATTAATAATTGTGTAATAATTAGTTAATAATACAATTCTTATTAATAATTATATTTTCTATTCTAAAATTTTAATTAATATTCTTAAAAATGATATTTTTAACTATTTTATTGGTTATATTAATAATCATATTATTTACATTACTATTCATATTTATTATTTTATTTATTGTAAATATTTAATAATAATATTATTATTTATTAATAATATAATTATTAAAATTAATTAATAAATTACATAATTAACAATACCTCAAACAATGTAACTAATAATTTAAAACTTGATAAGGGTTATTCCCACAAATATTTTAAAGTATAAATGTTATGTTTTTAAGAAATAAAGTTTCTAACATGTAAATAATCTTTAATTTATTTTATTTATAAAATTATTTTTATTGTTTTTTATTTTTTACATGTTTATTCATTTTTCCAAATTTCATTTAGATAGTTTTTATTGTTTATAACTTATATTATTTCAAATTCATCTACTTGAAATGTAATAATGTTTTAAGTAGGTGAATTTGAATCCTATAAATTATAAATTATATATACAATCTAAATTAATTCTTAAACACCTACTAAACATATAACAAATAATTGAAAATAATAATATTTTCATAAATAAAATCAATGACAAGTAATGTTAATGGAAGTTTTATTTGGTTTCAAAATATAACATTTTTATTTATATTTTTTTGACATTCCATTTATTTTAAATTATTTTTCATATATTTATTAAATGTTTTAAATTTCATTTAGATTTTATTTATACTATATTTTATGTTCATATATTTTTCAATGTGTAAGAATTATGTTTTTAATCAATAATTTTTAGGTCATGTAAATTAATTTGGTTAAATACATTGATGATTTTTTTATTTTCAACTATTTTTAGATGTTTAGGTAATGTTTTATGTATTAATTATATTTTTGATAGTGTATATTTTAAATGAATTTAAGGTTACCCACCTGAAATGTCACGACCCAACCCAATCTGGGGTTTTAGCTGTAGTGACCCCATGCCCGCCTCTATTGGATAGTGGGTGGAAACATGCTCTCACGGCATAACTAACTCAGGGAGGCCTTTTCCAAATAACTTGTACACACAGACTTATCAATCTCAAGGATAAAGTACACATGGAAAGAGTAAAAGATGCAAAAATTTTATGAAGTAAACCAAGCATGCATAACCTATATGGTGTACTAGAGTACAACAATGCAAACTAAAAATTGAAGGGGAAAAATACATGCCCAATGAGAAATATGTCCCAACCTAACAAACCTGGAAAATTAAACTGCTAAGAGAGTCCATTTACTGAATCCAAAGATACGATCAATGTATGCGGTCCAAAGTACCTTGTATCCCTAAGATCCTCTATAGCCACGGTCGACTTGTACGTCATTTGTATAAGACACAAAATGTGCATCCAAATACCATTCAGGGGTGAGTATATAAATACCCAATAAGATGGCCCAAAATATGAAGGGGAATTTTTATGAGATAATAATTAATATAAAGAATTTATAAGCAAGATATAGATAAAGAGAACAAATCAACCCAAACCAAGAGTTAAAGTAAGCCCATGAAAACACAAGGTGCTAAACACAGCGAGTAGATGAACTACCCTTCAGGTCTTCACCACCTATAGCAGGAGAGTATACTCATCCCACGATGAAAATTTAAA
Organism: Viscum album; assembly: GCA_963277665.1. Lineage (NCBI taxonomy): Eukaryota > Viridiplantae > Streptophyta > Magnoliopsida > Santalales > Viscaceae > Viscum > Viscum album. The sequence goes on along the minus strand of OY728141.1, from coordinate 1,302,121,774 downwards.
CACAGAAAGTATGTGGAATAACACTTGTGTCCTTGCCTCTACAAGAATTAGAGTAACCAAATCCACGGTGTGGATATATAAGAATATATATATATATATATTCTTAGTCAAAAGAATCCAAAATGAGAGTGTAAGAGGGTCTCCATATCATAACTCATCCCAAGAAGAAGAGTATCCAATAGTTAAAAAAGTCCATCAATGATTTCCAACATCACACTCATCTTCCAAGAATTAGCTGTCCAAGTCAAACCATACCTCATCACTATAACACACAGTCGAGGGGGCATAAAGTTTAAGTAGAGGACCTACTCCCTAGTACAACAGTGGGGTTTCACTCTATAAGTATCCATAGAGGACTTTTGCACATGCTGATGGGGGGGGGGGGGGTTCCACTCTGATGTTATTAGGACTCACACCCTATGCTAATAGGGGGTTCCACTCTATAGGCGAAGGACCCACACCCATGCTGATGTTGGGTTCCACTCTATAGGTCACTGAGGACCTATGCCCAATGCAATAGCGTGGTTCCAATTGGATGTCGAAGACCCGTGCCTGGGTACCACAGGGGGGTTGCACTCTAATCATCGAGGACCCATGCGCATGCTCATGGGGATTCCACTCATAAGGTAGTTGTGGAGGAATCAGGCCCATGATGATTGAGGGGGGGGGGGGGTGTTCCACTATAGTGGTTGAGGACCCACACCCTAATGTGATAAGGGGTTCCACTTTGGTCATCAAGGACCCACACTCTATCCCATACGAGGATTCCACTCAGATAAAATCTCCGGTGATCCTGCCATCATCAGGCATCACCATAGTAAGCACTATTCCGGGAAAAAGTAAGAAAGTATATTTAAATCTAAAACCATGGAAACAATCATATTCTACATAAAAAACACTCAGGATAGGGTACTCTCATTGAAAAATCAGATTTCAAATGAAGGAGATACCAAAGGTCAAATTTTCCTAAAAAGAAAACTAGGGGTACATGGTGTCTATGGTGACCCACACAACATGTGGTCCCACCCACCCCTTGGCTATGCCCCTAGATAGCACATGACTAAAGCCCCTGTAGCATTAAATTCCATGATGGTGGACTACACAGTGTGTCTTGACTAACTGGGAACAAGTCGTATCATGCTCGTGGTGTTCGTGTATTGGAACTTGTGTCCACATACCAAACCCAATGTCTATGTACTTGAGTACTTGGATATGTACCTAACCATGTAATTAAATAGTGGTTCCTACTCATTTAGTGCACCAGATGAGTTATCCTATGGAAATAGGGTATAGGATGTTTAGTATGACTACACGTTGTGTCATCCATAAATTTTATAAAACCTTATCCGCCACTACCGAGGGTGCTAAATGTTGTGTGTTCAACCTTGAAGATTGTGTATAATCATGATTTCCAAAAAAATCCAAGATCCACGATCTATGGTTGAATCTACTCAATGAACTTTAGATATAGCACTATCCATGGCTGATAAAGGTGTACCTAGATGAAAATCACAGTCATCGGCTACCACTCACCATAAATCATCCTCCGTTCATCCATGGGAGTTCACCATTCTTTCCAAAATCACTCGTGACTTATACCAATGATTTATTGATCTTTAATCACAAAAACTAACACCCATACCTTACAAGATTCCTATATCTAGTGGTAAATCATTGATCTGGAATTTGTTTCAAATTCTTTCTGGGTTTCACGGGTCTGATCAGGCTCTGTACCAGCTGACAATGTCGAACCAGGACTGAAGGGTCCTACTGATGATGAAAATTAAAAATAAAGGGATAAAATAACCAAAAAAGGTTAAATTATCGATTCAAATCATTCTTGGTCATTTGATAATGAATAAGGAACCCAGGGTTTGAAAAAATAAAATTAATTATGTTTTTGTACCAAGGCATGTAAAACAGCCAAGAATTGGCATAGATCCAAGAATAACAATGAATCTTATCAAAAAATTTAATCAAAGGTTTTAAATCACCAATTGATGAGTCATAATATGATTATGGATCATTCGTTCATAAAGAATGCTCCCACCAACAATCATGAGTAGTTCTTGCATTCACTTATCTTGATATAATCCGATCCGTCATTTCATCTTCATCTAATGAGATTCATTAATAATAGAGGAAGATAGATATTTTTAATTCATCCAAGAAATATGCAACTAAACCTAGATAATTCTTCCTTTTTATAATGTTATAGAATATTTTATCACGTTAAATTTAGTAAATTAGTTAATTGAATAATTAATTAATCCACTTAATGTACCACCAAATAGAGAGACGTACGAAAACCCAATGCAAAACTATTTTAGGTCACACCTATGGCAAAAACACATCCAGACACAAACATGGTCTTATATTTCTGAGCTGAGCTTCCATTTAAGAGTTAACCCATATTCTTTAAGATGCTCTGCCAAAATAACATAAATTTTTTTATTATTTTTAAAAAATTAATTCTAGGCATACCGAACCTCAGAATCACACTCTGTATCTATTCCTAGATCAAGATATATATATATATATATATATATTAATGTTAAATAAAAAAAATTGGGTATCAAAATAATTTCCACCATCGATCTTTTCATCCCTGAAAAGCAAAGCAAAGAAAAAAACTCGAGATACTGGGCCCACACTTGGATCTCCATCTCCTAAGAACTCTCTTACAAATTCTTATACTACCAGAACACAAAGAAAAAGGGGATGATATAACCACATAGATTCCACTCATATCTATCCTCAATCACCACCAGATGCTCCAAAAAGGAGTCTCTATCTTTGATGTCTAGCTCACCCTAATCGATGATGTGAATCAGATCATCCACATATCTCCTCAGCTATGACATGTGGAATATGTCATAAACCCCATCCATCAATTGGGAAGGGAAAGTCAATAATCAACCTATCCAACCCTCACCTTGATCTTGAATGGCCCAATGAACCTCAAGGGTATTTTTCCTTCCCGTTCAAACCTCTATGATCTTCATCTTAGGGAGACTCTCAAGAAAATGTTGTCTCTCTACATGAACTCCAAGGGAATATGACAACAATATGACTAAGATTTATATCTTCTCTAGGCCATATTCATCTACTCATGGATGACCTGAACCTTCTCCATCATTACCTAAACCATCTCTAGTCCCACAAGATATGTCTCACCGATCACTATCCAACACAAGGGTGACTTGGATGGTCTGTCGTATAGGGTCTCAAAAGGGGTCATGCCAATGATAGAGTGGGTTATTTGTTGTATGGAAACTATAACAAGATAAATTTATCCTCCCAGCTCCAAACGTAGTCTAACATGCATAGCCTCATCATAATCCCCAACACCTTGAACGTTCAATCGAACATCCCATCGGTCTAGGGGTGAAAGGTTATAATCAACCTCATTTGTACCTTGAATTCTTCCTACAGGAATCTATAAAATCTTGATGTAAAATACACATTACAATAAGAGATAATATTTGAGGGAATCCCATTAAGATAAATGATCTACCATATGTACAACTACCTAAAACTCTCCATCGATCTCTGCTCCATAATAGAAAAGAAGTGTGATGACTTTGTGAGTCGGTCAACTATCACCCAAATGGAATCATGACCCTTTTCTATGTACAAAATACCTATGACAAAGTCTATAGATAATTCATCCCACTTTCTCTATAGGATCTTAGGGGTCTACAACAAACCAACCAGAACATGGTACTTAGTCTTCACCTGCTGACATATGAGGCACTGAGAGACGAAATCAATAATGATTTGTCTAATTACAGACCACTAAAACTACCGTAAAATGTATTTTTAAATCTTCCCCACACTAGGATACACAACTAGAGGAGATGTATAGAACTCATTCATCACCTCCTCCCACATTTGACTGGAACCACTATTCGTGCTTAGAATGAGATGAAGTGATTATCTCCTTCAAAATATCCATCTGGTGAGTAACCTAGGGATATCTGATCATTTAGGACCTTTCTATCGATATCACCAAGATGGGACTCTCTCACGCATTTAAGAATCAATGGAGTCAACGCCATTGACTCTAGAACCATCCTCAAGTGCTTTGTATGTTCATAGTAAAATGTAGAGTAAATGAGTATGTCATTGATGAACACAACAAAAAATTGGTCCATGTACGACTAGAAGAGATGTTTTATCAAAGCCATAAATACAAGAGAGGCATTCTTCACCCAAAATAGAATCACCAGGAACTCATATTGTTGATAGCGACATTAGATTGCTAACGTTGGAATATCAGCTTCGCAGACCCTTAACTAGTCATAGACAGACCTAAGAACGACCTTCTATAACCATATAATGCCTTGGAACTCATAAAAGAGGACTTCCATCCCCAGAAAGGGGTAATTTTTATTTATCATGGCCTGGATCAGGTGCTGATAATCTATGAAAACCTACAAGCTCCCATCCACCTATTTTACGAACAACATAAGAGCTATCTAGGGGTACACACAATAAATGATAAAACCCTTTTCTTGAATGTCGTATAACTAAAACCACCGATCCTAGAGATTTTTAGGGGTCATACAATATTAAAAAGAACATATTGAAGTAGTTTTGGGATGAAAATCAATGAAAAATCCATCTTCCACATCGAACGTAGTCTCAGAACACCCCTAAGAAGACATCCATGTAATCCACCACAACTAAAGAAACCTAGATGTCTCAAGATACCACTGCACCAAGGGATATACTCATTAATCGATGGGGTTTGGGTTGAAACTTCTTACTAACAGAACCCACTTTCCCTTTTAGGATATATATCTTTCTAGAAATAGATAATCTCATCCTATCAGTGTGTAAGCATATGAGTTATCTGCAATAATATTCAATCTAAGATCATACCATTGATATCCAAACCATAAAAATATGAAGTCATAGGGTTCCATCATGATTACCAAAAGGTTCCACATGAATATATATCCACCAAGTGATATCTCACACTGCCGATAGATAAAAGATATAGAAGATGGGATCCGTATAGAAACCTCAAATACTTGGAATCTATCTGACATAAAATGCATTGTCACCAGTTCCTCCTCTTGCAACCCAACATAGATGGGGATGCACACAGGAACTAAGTTGGCATAGATCAATCTATGGAGTCCCTATTGAAACATTCTTTCTCTGAAGTAGCCATCATGAATCATATCAAGGGAGTACCAGGTAAGGATTATTAATCTTATTACATAATCTGTGACCATATTCCCTCCATTATGAAGTTCTACATGATATTTGATCTAAACTGAGTGTAAAATAGAGGGGAAATACTCTTTAAGTAATAACATCTAGAAGTCAGTTCTCAAGAGTGTAGAAACATCATGAATCTATGTAGCAAGACTCCACCAGTGCCCATCTACTATGTGGAAAAGAATAGATTCCAGTGAAACCACTTGATCTGTCATTGTCTGAACAATACTGAAGATACAGGCCACTGAATCCTGCCAATCCTCAACTACTAGAGGATCTAGCTCACCATGGAACCTAAATGTCGTATAGTTTTGGGACTTTATGAGTGTGTTAAGACTGTGTGAATCCCTAGTCTGCTTTGTTGGAATGATATGTCACTCGACAGGTGAAGGTGATACTGCCTACCTGCCTAGAGGAAGGGGGTCATGAGATAGACCCTGAACTGATGCCTCATTGCTCATTAGATTCGTCATCATAATCCAAAAATGGTATCCTTGTTGGCTATTGTCATGATGCCATCGTGAGATTTTATTAATACATACGAAGGTTAGATGATCATATATATATAACAAAAATGGGGAGATGACTGAATAAGGAAAGTCAAAGACTCAATTATATATGATTCATGTACCATTATTCCCTAAAACCAATGTCTCAGTATGCTGAGTCAACAAGAATGTAGTCAAGGTTTTGGTGAATGGATACATCAATAGTCACCCCATCACTAGATTCTATGGCATGAGAGTCACACTTGAGACATTTCAACACTATTATCCAAAACCCAACCAAATCATATTAAGTGGGTAGTCTAAAAAACATTACAAAGAATGAAATTTCTATGATACCAATATATTCCAACCTGGCCTCAGCTAGGGATCGAGCCACAACTACCCCAATCCTACATCCATAGGCCATGGGGTGGAGACAAGCACCAAATACTTAACTAACTCAGGGAGGTATTTTTATAAGCACCTGCATGCCAACAAAAATCCATATTTTTGAAAAAGTATAGAGTGAAATAGTAAAAGATGAAACACAACAGTAAACTAAATGAAGAATGCATATCCTCTATGGTGTGCAAGAGTATGATAATGAAAAATGAAAAGTTAAGGAAAAAATAAATGCCCAACCATAAATTTTTCCTATCCTTAAATAATTGGAAAATTAAACTCCTGAGATAAACCAGCTCTTAAATCCTAAATCATGAACACCATGTGTGGTCCAAAGTACTAGGTATACCTAAGCTTTTATATAGTCATGGTAAACTTATCCATCATCGTTATAAGACATGACATGTGCTAGAAATTCCCATGTCGAGGTGAGTATATGCATACCTAGTATGATTCCCCAAAATCTATAGGGGGAGCAGTAAGAGATAAAATAGGAATATAAAGATTGAAGATGAAATACACACTCAAAGAGAACATCCTAACCCAAAATATGATTGATATTAATCTCATCTAAACACAAGGGGATAAACACAGTGAGTAGATGAACTACTTTCTTAGTCTTTACCACCTTCAAAAGGATTATAGAATCATCCAACCATGAAAAGATAAACAAAGAAATCATATGGAATACACAACACATCTTCAACACTCATAGATGGAGGGTAACTAAATTCAAGGTATGGATACAAAAATATATATGATTAGTAAAAATAATCTCAAACGATAGAGTAAAGGGATCTCCATATCACAACTCAACCCAAGAAGAAGAGTAGAAAATATTTCTAAAAGTCCATCAACAATGCCCAACATCACACATGTCTACCCATAAGTAGCCATCCTTGTTAAACCATGCCTCATCACTATGAAAAAAGTCAAGGGGGAATAAAATCAAATTAGAGGACTTGTATCCTAGTACATTAGGGGGTTCCAATCTATATGTATTCATAGAGGAATCATTCCCATACTGATGGGGGGGGGGGGTTTCACTCTAGTGTAACGAGGACCTGAGCCCCATGCTATTTGAGGCTTCACTCAATAGGTAGAGCACCCACACCCATGATGATGGGGGGTTACACTCTATAGGTCATTGATGGCCCCCACACTATATGACATGTGGGTTCCACTCATATGTTGAGGACCCCCTGGTACAAATTGGTGGTTCCTCTCTTGTCATTGGGGACTCACGCCCATGCTGATGGAGGGTTAAACTTAGAATGTAGCTATAGAGGACCCACATCCATATTGATTAAGGGTTATAATATAGTGGACAAGAGACTATTCTTTGATGTGGAAGAAGGTTATACTCTAATATTTGAGGACCCACACCCCATCACAATAGGGGGTTCCACTCAGATTAAGTATTTGGTGATCATACTGTCATGGAGAATCCCCTCAGTATGCACTAATTATAGAAAAAATCACATAGTATATAAAAATCCTTGACTGAGGACACCATCACATTCTATGTGGAAATCCATAAAGATAAGATACTCGTGGGATGAAATCCGAGTTCAAACGAATGTGATATGAATGGCTAAAGTTTCTAAAAAAGGAAACTAGGTGCAGACGATGTGTGAGGGGACCCACACGATGTGTGTTCCCACTCAATCAATTTGTTGTGTCCATATATGGAACACAACTCCATCCCATTTAGTAGTACAATCCATTTAGGTGGATTACATGATGTGTCTCGACTAACCGGTACCGTTCCATCTTCTACTCACCGTGTTTGTGTACTAAACCCTGTGTATCTGTACCAGATTCCATGTATGTGTAATCAAGTACACAACCATGTACTAATTCATGTACTTCCATATATGTTTTTTTCCATGTGGTCTACACTATAGGTTGACCAATCAGGAAGATGGTTCACGGCGTGTAGGACTACATGCCGTGTCATCCTTGAATTTTCTAAGAACTTAACTACCATCATTGAGGGGGATACAAGCCATGTGTAGATCCTTGAATACAGCTTATATCTGGGATTTTTCTAGGAATCCCATATCCATGATACCTTCTTTAATATTCTAGATACTCTTAAGATCTGGTGATATCCATGGCTAGAAGGTGGATCTCGCTGAAAATCACAGTTCCTAGCCGTCGTTTGCTAGAAAATTGCATCTGTTCGTCCATAGGGGTTCACCATTCATTCTATATGAATCTGTTCCTTATACCATCAATTTATTGATCTTTAATCCGCATAAATAACACCCATTCCTTGTAATATTCTAATATATAGTCTTAGATCACTGACCTATTTAATATTTCTCGACTTGTCATAGTTCCAAGGGTCCGATCGGGCTTCTTATGAACCCACAATGTTGATCCAGGACTGTGGGGTCCTACAAGGGATAAAAACTAAAAAGAAAAAGAGAAAATAACCAAAAAATGGTTCAATTATCAATTCCATTTGTTGTTTTCTAATCAATCAAGAACAAGGAACCCAAGGTTAGAAAAATAATGAAATTAAATAAGTTTCTGTAATCATGTACATGAAAATGGTTAAAAAAATTAGCATATTTCTAATAAAAATAATGGATTTTCTCATTAAATTTAATTAAGGGGAATAAAGAACCAATTGAAATGTCCTACATTGATTGCAGATCATTTTTTGATGAAGAATTCACCTACCAATGATCGAGCATAACAATTGAATTCACTACATCCTTATCTGATATGATCCAATGTTTGATTATCCTTCGATGATATTCTTCAATAAATGAGGAAGTGAGAATTATGGAAATATCTCAAGGTTTAAGTGACTATCACTATATAATTAATACTAGAAAGATTCTTATAGAAGATTTCACTATGTCAAAATGAGTTAATTACTTAATTTAATAATTAATTAATCCACTTAACGTACCTCCAATGAAGGAAGTGTCTAAATTCCCTACGTCAAACCATTTTAGGTCACCCCACGGGTAAAAACCACATTATGGACTCAACTGTGGTCTCAGATTTCTAATTCGAGCTACTGTTTAAGAGTTATCCAATTTTAATTAAGAAGATGTGGTAATGCAATATAAAATATATTTAGTATTTTAATAAAATTAATTCTGGGAACACTGGGCCACAAAATCACATTATGTCTCATCACTAAGATATGAATATATATATATATATATATATATTTCAAATTATTATAAGAAAAAAACAAGTCTCTACATGAAATTTCAATAGTTTTCTATATTTTAAAATTCAAATTTAAAATATTATAAAATTTAAACTATGTATAAAATCTAATTGAAAAATTAATCACAGACTAAACATATAAAAAAATTGTTGAAAATAAAAATAATTTGTCCAATATAATAGACATAAAATAATTTATAATATATAAAAAATTGCTATTTAACACATATTTAAGGTCAATAGAAAAAATATAAATAAATGAGTATAGTTAATGTATATGATGAGGTCTCTTCCCACAATCTAGTGTGTGAATGAGATACCCATATCAAGATCACTAACCTATGTGATGGAGTGGAATTTGATGAGTCATGGGATCTGTCTTGGGTGTAGTATCCCCAACTATCAGATTATATATCTATTAATCATCAAGAAGACATGTCAGTATGATATTGATATTTATAGTTGATTCTTTTCCCACTGCGTATGTCAAAGAAACTTCCATATGATGGGGGAACCATATAACTTGTGATGGGTTAGTTAGGAAAGATTGAGGCATGGGAAATGACTCCTGATATGAGCTTGGATCATCTTTAATTAGTGAATACTAACATTATGGCAACATTAATGGAACCATTATCTATTAGTGTATATTTGAAATCACACTTGGCTCGAATTCTATAGGTGTGGCCCCTTCTCATAGAATAGATGAGGCATTAAATGCATAATGATATTGTCTAAATCTTCCCCACCACAACTCCTCACCATCAACAACTGTTGGAGGAGGTTATAGAGAAGAAACCTCCTCTCCCTGGGTAGAAACGTCATCTCCTTAAGGAGGATTATCAAATATAATATCGTGTAGAACACAATATACTGGAATCATGTCCACACTTCAACATAGTACATTATCTAGATAAATACATCTCCCTCCTTTAGGTCATAGATGTTGATAATATGATATAATTAAGTATTCTATAAATAGATTCAAACTAAATTAAAAAAATCATAATAAACTAATTTAAAGTAATTCACTTACTAGATCATGTATCCCTCTTCCATGCGAGGTAAGATATATTATAGACTTCATTTTATACCATAACTCATACTTTATCTTCTGTGATAGATGGAATCACATCGTATGAATTCCCTCAATAAAAAATGATTATCATATCTCCTATAGGTCTAGTTACTTTGAAAATCAATAGTGTTAGTCGACATCTTGCCTCCCTGACACCTTCATAGAATGAAGTGCTTTTAACTATGAGGGTTGAAACGGAATACGATGAATAAATCCAATATACTACATGAATATACTAGGCTAGTTCCATTGAACAATATGAAATATAATAAAAGGTTCTATAACCATGGAACCATGTATCTCATTAGTGCAGTATGTGGGGAGCTAGTCTAATAGATCCCAGAATGGAGACCATGTAATCTGGAATGACATGTGGAATTTGTTAAAATATTTTGTTACTAATTTACAATAATGATAATATTATGAAAATTAATAGCTAATAGAATAATGTATATACTTACATAGGTTGGTTGTAGAATATCCAAAATGAGACTATATCCACTCAAATTATGTTTTAGAGTCATGATGAACAACTATAAGTAAATACACCTATAACATAAAAAGTTTAAAATGATAAATAATAATTAACTAAAAATAATAATTCATATTACATAAAGACAGTAAATATGAGTGCTGATACCAGCTTCCATGAGGAGAGTCACACAACACATCCATATGAAGCTTAAAACTAGTAACAATTGGGTCTAGTGGAGAGGTGTTCTCCCATGACCACATCCAAATGAGGATGACACATTTCCCTAGATTACCTCAATCTAATCATCAATCCATGAATAATGATCTGTATGTGTCTGCTAATAACATAGATTCCTAGATATATCTACCAGCCTAATCAAAGTCCTCTAGTGGCCCGAAATATATCTTATGGACATCCATACTCATGTTATCAATACACAATGTTCCTCTAGTGAGTTACAAGATATATGAACTAGCATGACACATGATATTCTTCTCTTCATCATCAATGGGTAAATGTGTGAAGTGTAATTCTAGCTAGCACATAGACAGAGAACCACCATCTGTAGCAGTATCATAACCCATAATGTTGAGGCTAAAAAATAACTATACATGATTAAACTAGTATCCATGGGTGGGTCCTAGAACTGTAACACCCTAGACAATAAAACCAATAATAACTACGAAATCGTCAAGGGTGATGCTCATCCCTTTCTTAAGAAGGTGAAATGTGTGAGTCTCAGGTCTATATATTAATGAGGGTAGAAATAGGTGATGGTAATTGAATATATAATCAGTTAAAAAAGTACATAGAATATAGTATGGTTTTGGGTTGGTATAACTGCAACTGGAGGGAGATTGTGATGATAATGATGTCCTTTACATGATGGAATCCTCTAAACCTCATGTCCCACTAGCTCCTCACATGAAACATACATATACATCTCAGTGAGTAGACTAGTATCCTCAATATCTACATATAAGAAAGAAATAAATATTCAGTAAGTGTAAAATAAAAATATAATATTATGGTCTATGGAATGTTATGATTTGTAGAATATAAGATATAGAATTTATGTTAATACCCTGTGATTTTTCTATAGTTGATAACATGGATTATACTTTTTTCATCAGAAAGTGTATTGTATATAATTACATCTAAATTATTCTTGAAAACTTAGCTTGATAATTTTTTTGTCTCATTCCTTTAATTTCTTATTTTAATGATCATAAATGATGTTTCTTATACTAAAAATGAATTTATTTTTTATGATAGTAAACCATTTTTCTAGAAAAAACCATAAAAATGGTTATGTCTTGAAGTGATTGTGACAACCTAACAGAATAAATTGTTAAAATTACTATGAACATCATGTCACCTGTTGAAGTGACCGAATGTTAAAATCTAAGTGACCAAATGTACAATCATGTAACTGTGCATCAGAAAAGCTAACAATTTTCTATTAATCTTCTTCATATGTTATTCTAAATATTTTACATTTTTAATTATATGATCACTTTTATTATAAGTTTTATTTTCAATATCTAAAAATTGGATCATTCCTTTTGAAGACTTAAGATATTAATTTGTTTATAGGTAGTACATCATCATGGTTGAGAGTGATAAGTCATTCCAACAATGAGAGAGAATTATTTCTTGTTATAACCTTCCCTATAAAATATGTTGCATCTCAAACACTAAATTTTTTCTTGAGGATATTCCATATAATTCTAAATCTGACTAGACATAAGTCTCCCCCATAACCACATCTTGTTGATCTTAGGTATTAATTTCAACTGATATTTAGGATTTGTTAAATGAAGAAACTCCATAATATTCATCCATGGTGAACTATAGTAGTGATAAATGGTATTGGGATGGTACAAAATATCAACACATGGTTCTAAAGAGATGTTTGTAGTGAAACATGAAACAATGGCATGGGTGTATAGAAACTAAAGTACATAGAAGTTTCCACATTTACAATGCCTTGCATCTAGTAATACCACCAGCACTCGACCACTAATACATGTGATAGGGTCTAGACACTCTGTTACATTAAATTTTTTATTTTCATGGTTCAAAATTCACACCCTATAAGTGAAAGATTCATCAATGTTATTTTCATTATCACATTTATCCATACCATAACCCCATCTGAATCCCACAATCATTTTGTTTTCCTATTTCAATGAAGTACATCACACAATGATAAAATGTTTCCTAAACTAGGCCATCTATAGGTAGAATGAAAATCCCCTCGATGACACCATTTATGACCTCAATATTGTTTATGGTTATGTTTTTGTACTTTTACATATTCCAATGTCCATTTTCATTTAAAATCTACATTATGTAATCATAAACTCCCTGATTATCCCTAAAAATCTCTGCCATTCACTACTCAAATGTTCACTAATACAACTCATATACTACATAAAAGTGATCATATTGGAGATTAATTAATTCTATCCTTATGTTGAAATTCTAAAAAAATAAAAAATAGATTTTATAAAAAGCTTAATGATAACATTATTTATAGTTCTGTCCTGAAATATATTTCACACATGACTGGAAATGTATTTTATATAGTATCAATGATGTGCATTTCAAGATATCCAAAAAATAGTATCTATATTTATTTCCTGGTGAACATCATATATCAAACATACAACCTAAATTTAGGTTAAATGGTTAATAATACATTCTAAAAACCAATTCTATGATTCAAATTTTTTTTCTCTATAATACAAAATACATACCTTAGAGGAAAATCATTACCATATTTTTTTTATTTCAATCAGTATGACACTTATGTACTTTCCATTCAAAATATTCCATCAATTTGTATAAATATTTTCATAAAAAAACAGAAATATATGGATTAAATTCTTAGAACAACTAATGAAATTTATCATGATATGAATCAAGTCGGTTATCTTGAAAGATACATTAATTCATATCGTTGTGAAAGAGAGGTTTGTTTTTTATCCTTAAGGATATTAATTTAATCAAAATCTGATACGAGTCATACCAATCACCACACACATTGAAAATTTACATCTATTTCACCATACAAGCCTTTCCATATGAAATATTATAACCTTTATTTGCATCCTATCTTTCATAAGGGATACAAGAATATCATTATAGTTATTGATTGTGCTGATAATAATTGATTACAAAAATTAAGCATCCATTGATGTATGATCTTTTGTTAGGTTAGTTTTTAGGAAAGTATGGGATGACTTAATCATAGAAAGTCTACACCCTCCACGAGAAATATCAGAAATTCCCCTGAAGAGAAATAAATAATTATCACCATAGTTGTCACACTATATGATGTATTTTATAAGGTATGACTCATGAACTAAATATCTATATTTTTTTTCAATATGAAATATTTTTATTATATTTTTCAGGGATTATCTTTTTTGAAAATATCTTTTAACATATAATTTTGTTCTATTTCAACAAATATATCATCTACACTATAGAAAACTCAGTTATAGGTGTGATAATATTCTATTTTAATTTGGAAAATGCGTCACAACTTCCTACCAATATTAAAAGAGTGGTGGGTTATTCATTATATATTTGGGATGATGCACAAAAATTAAATTTATAAAAACTTCTTCCCCAACATTTTAATATTCCCCCCATTATCTCAATTGTCTCCATATTTTCCATCATTCAAAATATCCTCATAATAAAAACTATCTTTTAGTATATATGGGTTATCATTTTTATTTTCTACTTCCACATGATGGGGATGAGTCACATATTCTTAAAATGGTCCTTCCTCGATGACTCTTGTATGACTATTTCATCATATAATAACACATTTTAATTTAATAGAAGAAACCTACACATATAAATCCATTAAATAATTATCATATAATTGAATAAATAATGTTTTTTCTTGTACCCAGTCCCCATAATAATCCAATAGATAAGATTGATGCCACAACCTATCTTGGAATTCCAATTTTTTAGCTAATATGTTGGATATCCTAATTAGGTCTTAGATTTTACCAAAAATATATTCTTTATTAAAGATCACTTTGGGTAATACAATCAGTTTTCTTAATAATTGGTTTTGGTTCTATACTATAAAAATATCTTTTATTGATTTCAATAAGTTCCCCAAAATATTATAAATTGGAAAAAATGTTTTTATACATAAAAAACATGCTTTTAATAAGGATTATAATAGTTTAAATAATATTTAAAATGAAGAAAAATCATGTAGTGTTGAACTTTCAATAATTTAATAAGTTCATTTCTGTGCATAACAATACAATTGGATGTTCAGTAACATATAAAGATAATTTTAATAGTCTAAATCATATTTCCTATGAGTTTCAAACCTGGTTTACAATAATTCCACTATATTTTTCACTAGGTGAATGTATAATATACCCTTTTTAGGGTTATTATCCCTATATATAACTATTCTAGAGCTATATCCACTATTAGTATCTATAAAGAGATTTCATTGCTCATATAACAATATAATATTTTATTTATTAAAATTTTAAAATAATTTATTATATCCGCAATGTTTTTACTAATGCTTTTCTGTCAAAATTTTAGTATTCCTAATGGTATTTTAGTATTTTATAAAGATAATATGAATCATATAATTTATATCACCCAAAGATGTTAAACCTACTATGTGACAAGGCCTCTTTGTCAGGAACTAGGTGATGATAAAGTTAATTCACCCTTTTTGGTGATATTACCCCTAGGTACGACTATACCCGATCCCTATCTACTTGTGTTATCCTGATAGGGATTTCAATTCATAGAAAACCACACAATATTTATTTTACTGAAATTTTTAAATGATTTATTATATCTTCAATGTGGAAACTATTGTTTTATAGTCCAACTTCTAATGTTCCTAAAGGTATCTAAAGTTATTAATTAAATAGAATTTTAATTACATAAATAAGATACCCTCAAAGTATCAAATTATGTGTGCAGTTATGCCTCATTACTATGTAGTCAGGCCTCTTTGATCCTTTGTTAATCCTATTTTAATTCAATGTTAATCCATAGGTAATAGTTATTAAATCCTAATTTAATCATTATTTAATCATTAATTAATCATTAATTAGTCATTATGAATAATTAGTTAATAATAAGTTAATTATTCATTAGTCAATTCTTAATAATTCTATAATAACTCATTAATATTTAGTTAATCATTTATTACTCCATCGTTTATTAATAGTTATTAAGTAATTAGTTTATAGTTAATTAATAGTTACTCAATGATTAATTATTGGTTAATCCGTAGTTAATCATTAGTTTTTAACTATTTAATCATTAGTTAATCCTTATTTAATCATTAATTACTCACTACTTATTTATTTTATAATAATTACTTAAGCCTAGAATAAACATTACTTAATCACAAGTTAACCATTCCACAATCATTCTATAATCATTTCTTAATGACACTTTAATTATTAGTTAATAATAATTAATTAATAGTTGTTAAGTAGTAATTTTATAGTTAATTAATCGTTAATCACTAATTAATTATTAGTTAATCATTAGTTCATCATTAGTTAATAATGAGTTAATCATGATTTAATCATTCCATAATAATTGATTAATCATTCCTTAATCACTCATTAATAATTAGTTTATAATGCATTAATAATTCATTAACTAATACTTATTATGATGTTAGTTTATAGTTAATTAATATTTAATCATTAAGTACTTATTGGTTAATCGATACTTAATCATAAATTAATCAATATTCCACTATTAGTTAATCATTAGTTAATGATTAATTAATCATTACTTAATCTGTGGTCAATAATTATTTAATCATGTTTCAATCATTCCTTAATCATTCATTATTTATTTATTATCAAATAATTAATAATTAGTTACTCAATAGTTATTAATTAGTTAGTTTATATTTAATCAATAGTTAATTATTAGGTAATAATTAATTAATTATTGGGTTATCATTAGTAAATCATTATTCGATCCTAAGTTAATCCCATGTTAATCATTATCTAATCATTATTTAATCCTAAGATAATCAGTAGTTAATAATTAGTTAATCACTACATAATCATTCCTTTAATATTAGTTAATCCTTAGTTAATAATATGATATTAAATAGTTTTCAAGGAGTAAATTAATACTAAATTAAATGTGAATTAATAGTTTATTATTATTTAATCATTTGTTAATTATGGGTAAATCAATACTTAATTATTAACTCATTGTTAGAAAATCAATAGTTAATCATTATTTGATCCTTAGTTAATCATTTTTTAATCCCAATATAATCATTATTTAATCATTGAATAATAATCCATTATTCATTTTTTAATTATTAGTTATTTAATAGTTAATTATTATTATGTTAATAGTTACTCATTATTTTAGTTGTATTTATTCATTATCTAATTAATATTAATTACTTACTAGTAATTTATTAGTTAATATTATGATTATAATGATTACTTCATTAATTATCCATTATTTAATAATTCTTTCACTAATATTTAAAAACTAGTAATCTATATTATATAACAATCATTTCATAATAATAAATACATTACTAAGACCAATTATATAATAATTACTAAATAGTCATAATTAAAAAATAATAATCTAATTACTAATCTTAATTATTATTTACAAATTATATTTAATTAACAAAAAAAATAACTAAATAAAATAATTAAAACTAAATTAAGATAAAAAAATAAAATAATTAACATTAAAATAAATTTGAAAACATACATTTAAATGATGATTTAAAAATATTTATCATCTTTAAGGTGAACAAATGATTTACATAAAAGGAAATAAAAATCTAGGAAAACATAGAGGGATAAAGACTGAGGTTTAGAGAGATGGAGTCCAAATTAGAGTGAAAGGAGTGGGGGTGTTGGATTTTATAGGGGTGTGGTGAAAGGTGTTATGGGTGGCCAAAAAATTTCCATGTCATCAATTAGGGGAAAAGACATGAATTTCTATAACACTTTTTGGATTTATTCAAATAGTGTTAAGGCAGTGGATTCCTTTCTAACTTATCGTTTTTAAAAAATGTAACATTTTCAAAAAATTATATTAAAAAATATGTACTTCATCCAATGTTATAGTATCCATATCATACATGTAGAGTATAGATAGTGTCCTCTTCTATCATACAGACCTCCCTATGTCCCATCTTATCATCACTTGATTTCATGTTATATACTACATGTTTCTCACCTTTAGAAATATCATAATAACTGAATTAGTTTAAATTCCTCACATATTTTTCATAGTTTAGTCACCAAAAGTTATCGTTCATTGTTGTGTAGTCCATTTAGGGGACACTTCATGTTTCAGTCATCATTGAATTATCAAATATATTATATCTAGTTTGCCTGATCATGTTCTCTTCATGAGTTTGGCCATTCCTAGAATACAGTTTTGATCAAAGTTTCATTTGTTTCTTTGTTCTATGTGAACTATAGGTGTAAGGAGGTTAAATGACTATATGATGGTTTTTTCTTCCCAAATCTCACACATTTCTCATTTTTAATGCAGAACAATTAATTTTCAATACCTTCATATAAAAACCCGTTACTCTTATGTGAGGCTCATCCTTCCACCTTTACAATATCTTACATAAAACCCTTATATAGAATGAAATTTTACCCTTAAATATCCATATTGTGGTACCTTTAAATTGGTAGTGAGGTCCTTTACATAGCCCTCTTTACACATACAAACAAATAATAATTTTCTTTTGTAAAATTATTAACCACTTATATATATCCAAATATTTTTCCAAAATTACTTATAAAATATTAACTACCAATAAATATAAAAAACCAATTAATATTATGACAAATATAATTAATAGTTAATAAAATTTCTATATTTAAATTTTGAAATAGTATGCATGAAATGAAGACATCAGAACACTATCAATGAAAACAACATCCTGATTTCATATACAATGACTAATAAAAATCTGATGAATTTATAGTGAGGTACTAGCTATGATATCCCATATGATAATCCATGATTTAAATAGGATGAAATAAATGTTAAACCATATTTAATAATAGTTAATAAAATTATGAATGAGACTTCAAAAACCTTCATTTCTCTACATTATTTCATGAATCTAACATCATGGAATGTTTAAATACCACTACTGGGTTTTGAAGATTCTAACAACAGTTGTTAAATACAAAAAAAGAATTATAGAAAACCATAAACTAATATCACCCATGGAAGATAAATAGAATCATGTATACTGCTAAATGAAGAACTAGTGATATTTCCCTTACATCATTGATCATAAAAGAAATTTTTTTTATCCACACTTGATGAAGATCACATTATAGGTAGAAATATTACACACCTCATCTGGAGGTGTCCATGATCCAAAATAATCACATAATGTTCAGGTGGGATTCTTCTTTTCACTGTGGTGTGCTTACTCATTGTAGTTAAAATTTAGAATAAGAAAGATAAATTTATAAATAATGGAGTTTTAACTAATAATTAATGAGAAAGATTACAACAATTTTATAGTAGTAATCTCCTCTATATAAGGATCTAGAATACTCTCTTTGAGTAAACATTTATTTACTCATGTGTTATAGTGAATGAGTAAATGATACTTATCCAATTCATGAAACAACTTCAAGAACACATTAAAATACCATTGAGTTCATCTTGTGAAACAATTAATTTGATGAGTGACAATGTCAAATAGTCCTGAATGAAAAATATTATCATTTGGATTATAAGATCATAAGATGTAAGTGAATAAAATACCTTATTATAAAACATATAATAATCCTTATGATATCATCCAATCATACAATATGATTGAGAATGCTATGGAATAGTTTATATAAACCATGTATTGTGATATACCTATTTAGTCACTTATATGATATGGCCAATAATACATCACATGAACAATACATCTTGGGTATCCATGGCTTTAGGTTGCATCTCATTCAAAAATACCCACAATTTAATCCCCCTTGACGAGGATTAAAATTATGTTTTATAAAAAGTTATCAAATGAAAATAACATTTTAAGTATCTACTAAGCTATAGAACTTATAAAATAAGACTCATTTTCAAAAAAATAATAGATATTTCCACCATCATTATCTCTAACCATTGATAGTTCTGAAGGACCCCAGAATACCCTTAGAGGGGAGGGGTGAAACAGGGTGTCAACTTCTTCTTTTTAAAGTTGTTCATCTTGTTCCCACATTGGTAGGAACTAGTTTGATCTATCAAAAAAATGAAAGCAATAAGGTGACATAACACTTCTACCTGGTTCACCACAAAGTTCTACGTCCAAGGAGAATACGCCGACAGTGTTTTGGTCGTACCAAAATCCACTAAACTTCACTAGTTTATAGATTACAAGTTTTGGTCACAGTCACTCCGTGCTGGGATCACTACCTTTAAAAAAGTTCAAGGATAGATTACTATGTCCCTTGGGTCACTCTCGTTGACTCCCCCTGGCTCACTGCCCTTGGTGATGTCCCAATCAGTTTATAGACATGAAGGTATCTTCAATAGATTCACATTGAAGTATTTGCCTCTACATAGCACGAGACTCTGCCTGCATCTAAGTCTAGAATTGATGCACGTGAACACACTGAACCAATGAACTAGATAATCAGAATGTGAAAACATGTTTCATTGAAAATTGTGTGCAACACCTACCCTTTGCGTGCAATATTTTCTTTTCGCATGAAAAAATATTTCACGCAACAACACCCATTTTTCACGCAACTGGAACTTTTATGTGTAACCTCAACTTTTACGCACAACTCTGTCTTTTTTGTGCAACATCTACTTTTTTTTGCGTAATCTTAAGTTTTATACCAACTTATACTTTTTCGCGCACCTTCCACTTTTTTCGTGCACCCTCTCCTTTTTCACGCAACTTGGAATTTTTCGCACAACTCCGAATTTTTCATGCAACTCCCATTACGTGAACCATTTAGGCATTTCATCACTCGGATCTTCTCTAAGTATTCAGTTATATAGAATGAGGGGGGTCACCTCTTATTTATAGGCGTCGCTGAACCCCGCGCGCAATACCCATCGTGTCATGAAAAACCTCTCATTCGGAATGAAATAATTTTCTTGTAGGAACTAATTTTCGTACACATCTCCATATTTTTCACACATCCCATGCCTTTTCCATTTTTTTACTTTCTGATTCGGAAACACTTCTTTGACAAAAAACCTCACTCAACTATTTTGTGAACCATGCTCTTTTTCACACACAACCCACCTATTTGGTGCACAAGTCACTTATTTCACGCACCACTTCTTCTTTTCCCACACCTCCTTTTTCAAACAACCCGTGTCTTTATTTTCCGATTTTAAGGCCCATAAATTTGGAAAACACTGGGAAATGATGCCACCTTAAATACTACTGTCTTCTTGAACTGTATGATCACTTTACTAGGAAAAATTCTGAACATCCGATGAGGATTGAGAAAAAACACTAACCATACTCTAATTCTTGCATATAATGGCCATGGTTCAAACAATCTCCCCCATTGGGTTTGTTGGAAATCACTAAAAAAATCCAAAAGAGCACCAGTCACATGAAATCCAAAAACACAAGAATAAACTCATCCAAAACTCTAAGTCTACGTGACCAATTTATAGTGTAGAAAACAAGAGGGGTAGCATGAATTGAGATCCTGTGATTTGGAAATCTTAACAACGCCCAAGATATTCTCTTACTATGTCACAGAAGCATTACATGCCATGAAAGTATTCCTTATCCTCCTAACACTGAATTATCATCATGTCACATACCACATCTTGAATTTATTCCTTCTCCCCATTGAAAATAAATCCAAAGACCGGTATTTGATCATTGCGCAGCTGAAAACACCCCCTAGATAGTATCTCCCCCATAAACTTGCATGACATCCATAAAAAGATTAAAAAGTTTTAACATAACTAGGGAGATGGGTACCTTGTAACCTCCTTATGCATTGGGAGGTGTCTGAACACTGAGGTTCAACTAATATTTCTCAAACACCGAAACTGATAGTGGCTTGGTCAGGATATCAACCACTTTCTCATTAGTCCCCACATGATCCATTTTAATCAGTCCTTGTTCAAAATTTTCCTTGATAAAGTGATATCTAATTTCAATATTCTTTGTACGAGAATGTTTAATAGTATTCTTCATAATATCAATTACACTCTTTTTATCACAGTAAATCACCACTGGTTGTTTCACCTCACCACAAATATCTATCAGTTGCTGCTTCATCCATAGTAGTTGAGTTCATGCCTTTGTAGCGGAGATATACTCATCTTCAGCAGTACAAAGAGAAGTACTTTCTTATTTCTTTCTCAACCATCCAACACATTTTGGCCTAATATAGAAGGCTCCACCACTGGCAGACTTTCTGTCCACTATATCACTAGCCCAATCATCATCAAAAAATGCTAATAATTCACTGTCCATTTCTGCAGTAAAGTATAACCCAAAGTTATGAGTACCTTGAATGTTCCTCATGATTATTTTTACTACCTCCATATGTTTCTCCTTTGGATTACTCTGAAAGAGGGCCTCTAGGCATGTTACAAAGACAATATCTAGTCGTGTCTCTATTAGGTATAGTATGATCTCAATGATCCTCCTGTACATGGTGGGATATAAAGAGGTCCCATCCTCATGCTTTCCAAGTTTGGTTCCAACTGAAATTAGAGTTGACATTGGTTTGGAGTCATGAATATTAAATCTTTTTATAAACTCTCTTGCATACTTTTCTAGAGAGACAAAAGTGTAATTATTTTTTTGAGTCACCTGAAACCCCAAAAAATTTGTGAGCTCCCAAATCATTGATATTTCAAATTCTAATTTCATGTGATTGGAAAATTCATCCACTGATTTTTTCCCGCTTCCACCAAATATAATGTCATCATCATATGATAGAACCATGAACTGATCTTTTGAGGAATTATTCACATAGTGATTGTGATCTACTCTTCTTCTTGTGAATTATAGTTTCTTGAGATAAGAGTTGTACTGGGAATACCATGCTCGTGGTGCCTGTTTCAAAACATAGAAGGCCTTATTTATTTTACAAACCATTGTTTTATCTGTACCAAGAAGGAAACCCACTGGTTGATCGGTTTAGAATTCTTCTTCAAGAATACCATTCAAGAAAGATTTCTTGTCATCCATTTGATAAACTTTATATCATCTTTGGATTTCCATGGCATGAAAAATCTGGATTGACTCTAGTTTAGTCACTGGTGTAAAGGTATCTTCAACATCAACACCTTCAATCTAGGAATACCCTTTATATACCAGCCGTACCTTGTTTCTTATAACACTTCCATTCTCATAAAACTTTTTCTTAGAATCCATTTTGATCCAATAACATTGTGACATTCAGGTCTCTTGACAAGATCCCAGGTCTGATTATTTTCAATCTTATCTAACACTTCATTCACGGATTTCTCCCAAGATTCATCCTTTGCAGCTTCTTCAAATGAGGATGGATCTATAACTGACAGAAATGCAGATTGTGTGTTTTTACACATCCTCCTTGTTTGTGTGGGTGCACTCCTGTCCCCAATTATGTTAGATGGATCAATCTCATCTCTTTGATTTCTCTTATGACTTTTAGTCACATTTTCTCTTGCTAATGTTTCCACTTAAGATTATTCTTCTGAGTCAACATCATGATGTGACTCTAGAGTGTTTTGTATACCTTCCCCTATTTCTTTATTTGTATTTATGCCATGTTCACTTTCTATCATATCAGTATATGTAATACATTAATCATTTGTGGTTTTCTCTTACCTGATCTTAACATCACTTTTTTCCACAATCCTTCATACTCTCTTGTTGAAACAATTGTAGGCTTTGATGGTCATTGAGTATCCAAGTAAAATTCCTTCATCCGCATTGTCTCCATATTTCCATTGATTTCCTTCTTTGTTTCTGATAAAGTACCTACATCCAAAAATACAAAATTATTTCATAGGGGGATTCCTTTAATGACACAATTCATAAGGTGTCTTCATCTCACCTATATAAAGTCCCGTTTAGTTTTAATCATACAATGCATCTTGAATGGCCTCTTTCCAGTAATGCTGTGGAATACGACTCTCAATTAGAAAAGTTCTTTCCATGTTGTTCACCTGTCTTTTTCTATGCTCAACAACTATATTTTGCTGAGGATTTCTCATGGAATCTACCTCATGTTGTATCACATGCTTCTCCAAGTATTTTTCAAATTCAATGGATGTGTATTCCCCTCCATTGTCTGATCGCAGCACTTTGATTGTTCACCCAGTATCATTCTCAGTGATTGGACAATATGCTTTCATGTAGTAAAGAACTTGTCATTTCCTATGTATAACCATTACACATGCTATTCTACTGTAATAATATATGAAAAGAACGAATTACCTTTCTGCATGAGTTCCAAAAACATTTATCGGGCCACATACATCTATATTAATGAGATCAAAAATATGTGATTCCCATTTCTTCTTCAGACTATATGAACTGCAGGCCAGGTTCCCACGAATTCAGGCATCACAAGACTTTTCATGTTCACTCTTTAGGTTGGGAATGTCCATGAAAATCCCCAATTTTTATATTTTTTATTTTTCTTGTTGATTGATGTTCCCCATTCTCCGATGCCACAAATTGTTTTCTTCATCAAAATTCACGTAACAATCGTTTTCTTTACTATCAACCTGATAGAGGTTGCCTTCTGTTTTGCATCCCTTCTTAAGATAATTTCCTATCTTTCCCTTGATAGTGCAGTCTTTCTGATTAAACGTAACTATAAGTCTCAAGTCAAAGAGTTGACTCACGTTGAGGAGATTATGATGTAGTCCATATACATAAAGGACTTCAGTTTTCTTTAGCTTACCATTAGATATTTTAGTACTTCCACAGCCTTTTATTTTCAAAGCTCCATCATCACCAAACCATACTGTCCCATCAACCTGTTGAGTCAATAAATTTATCCTTATGACTTTTCCATTCCTTCAATCAAGGGGGAGATTGTTAAGTCATTAAGGATTTCCTTATGACTTTACCATTCCTCTTGTTTTGAAAATTACAAACACCTTATCTCAAGGAAAATCTATTTTTACGCCTGTTTAACTTATATAAAGAAAATTTCCTTCCCCAAAAAAATTTATCCTAACCATATTTCATTGCTCATATTATATTTTCACTATGTGTAAAATTAGGTTGGAGACCAAAACCTCAGAATCCTATAAATAACTAGATATGAAGCATTTTGTTCTAGGATCCAAATTTTCAGAATTCTGGTTATAGACTCTTCTAAGTTTTGACTCTGAATTCTGAATCCGAATTTTGGTTATGAACTTTCTGAGTTCTGACACCGAATTCTGAATCAGAATTCTGGTTACGAACTTTTTAAGTTTTAACTCTGAATTCTAAATACGAATTCTGGATACAAACTTTCTAAGTTCTAACTCTGAATTCTGATTACGAATTCTAGATACGAACTCTTTAGAGTTCTGACTCCGAATTCTTATTATGAATTCTGGTTTCTAACTTCTATAAGTTCTGACTCCGAGTTCTCTGAATACTAACTCCAAACTCTTATGAGTTCTGACTCCAAATTCTCATGAAATCCGACTCCAATCTTTTTAGGTTCAGGTTCCAAATTCTTGTGAATCCAGATAACGAATTTCCTTGATATTCAGACTCCGAAATTCTATAGAATTCAGGTTCCGAATTCCTCAAAAAAAGAATCCAAATATCATTATATTATATACTCCGAATTCATTTTTGGTTAGACTCCGAACATTCATATTAACCTAAATTATGAATATCAGATTTTGGTTATGCTTACATTTTTTGTTATGAAACGACGTCGTTCATTCAGTTACTCACTAACAGTTGTTTGAGTGACACAAGTAAAGGTCCCTATGAAATTCAAGGAAAAATATGATTGTTGGAGGAGGGAGCTGACCGTTGAAGTCGCGCTTATAAATAGAAGCTCAGTTGAAAGAGCTCACAAATTTTTAATACACATGAAAACATCTTTGAAAATTGTGGTTACATGATGTTGAAGTGATTTATAGAGAAAGAGGATCATATAAACTCTTAGGCTATCAAGACCTGTCCTTGGGACCCGTGCCATGACTACCCCAAGCCCGCCTTCTATAGGTCAGGGGCTGGCGACTAGCACCAAAGGCGTAAATTCCGACAATAGGGGAAGGCATTTCCTTTATTAAGTAAACAAACACCACAGAGTATGAAAGCAGAAGTAAACACTAAGTAACTGAGTACAACGGTAAGTGCTGGAAAGTAACTGGGACAGAATACAAACCCAAGTGAAAGTAAAGTACAACTGAAAAGAGGGTACAGTGGCAGAAAAGTAAAGCAACAACACCAAGCCGTCCTCTTGAATTCCCACCTGAAGGGTGGGTACAGATATTCTCCTCTACTCCTCAGCTCCAGCCGTCCGCTCCGTGTATGTCCCATCCAGTGATCCACCTCCAGGTACCGTCCAGCTCCACGAGCTCCTACCTTGATCAACATTGTCCGTCGTCTGCATCCAACACAATGTAGTGCGGGCATCACCCGTGAAGGGGTGAGTATACGCAACTCAGTAGGGACTCTGAGACCCTCGAAGGTCTCCCAGAATCAACGAAGGATAATCCACAAAGTAAAGATACAATCATGAAGTAACAACCAACTCTACTTAGGTATATGCCCATACATATACCTAAGTCATCAATTCCAGTTCGACTACTTCATCTGATCCCATGTTCGATCTAGTCAACACAGGATAGCACAATCCAATCCACACAGGATAACACAACCCAATCAACATAGGATAGAAAATCAATCATATCAAAGATAATGATTGAAAGTCAAGACTCAACTGACACATGTATACTCTTCATAAGGTGATAGATATGATCAGATGTAGCCACTGATTCATCTAACCTGTCGGACCGACATAGGATACAAGACCAGCTAAGCTGTCAGACCCACATAGGATACAAGACTAGCTACTCTGCCGGACCCACGTAGGATACTTGTACAGAGTCAAACACTGCTGGACCCACGTAGAATACAAGAAAAGTAGTCAAGTACTGCCAGACCCAAATAGGATAAAAGTACAATAGTCATCGCTGTCGAACCCATGGAGGATTTCAGTACAGTCTTCGTCACTGCCGAACCCACAGAGGATCCCAGTATAGTCGTCATCGTCGTCGCAGTCGCAGCCAGCTCTAGGGTTCCCGCACACAGTATGCTCAATTCTGGGAGGATTCACTACACAAGACAAGGGGGGTAGATACATCAACTGACACATATTCCAGATTTGATGTATCCCAAAGTTTTGTCTCGTCAATTGGAACTCAACGTAACATATGGCGCATCAATCGGACGCCCGGTCTTAGAATTATTGGCCTTTTCGTCTCAGGGGCCCTGTTGGTTTTTAAGTCAGAACAATCCCGACTATACTCCAACTGCATCCAAAACTTTATTGGACTAAGCTGAAAGAACCTCATCACTAAGAGTAATCCAACAAAGTTAACGACACGTCAATCGGATGTCCGGAGCTCAAGTTATAAGCGTTTTCGCTCCGAAGGCCCGGTTGGTTTCGTGTTCAAACCAACCACGCTGTACCGAAAGTTCTCATAAACCTTGAGTTTAATATACCTAAACGACCGTCTCAATACAAGGATCACTACACAACTGATGGTTCATCGATCGGAGGTCTGTAACCCATGTTATGGGTGTTTGAACGGATCTGTTTGAAAACAGGGGGTTTGGGCCCGGTCCGACCCGGCCCAATACCCTTTGGGTCAGCCCGAACTGGGTCGACCCGACCCGGGTCTGGGTCCTTCCTAGTTGGGCGCGGGCTGGCCCGGCTGGCGCCGCCTGGTCCAGCTGGTGTGGCCCAGCCCAGCACAGGGGTCCGGCCCGTTGCGGGCCGCCCGACCTGGCGTGGGCGGTCCGGCCCGACGCGGGCGGTCTGGCCCAGTGCGGCCGGTCCGGCCTGGGTTCCCACGCGCTGAGCGGACGTGGGGGGGGGGGCACTACCCCCCTTTATATGTAAATTTCTGGCAAATTATGGCCGGCCTTAATTGAGCCGCGGGACCCAGGGATCCCGCCTCCACCAGGCACCAACGGCCGGCTGAGCCGGCCGCTGCTTTGAACTGCCGCCGCGGGACCTGCCGGTCCCGCCTCCTAGAGCGCTGGCATCTAGAATTTCCATCCACCCCTTGCTGCATCGCCACGACCCTCCATGGTTCTCCGGCGCGGCGCGACGACGCCACACACCTTCACCACGATTTACCTTGTTCCCGCGCGGTGTCGCTGCACCGCGCCGCCTCCGTTCCAAGCCACAAGATATTCAACAACAAAAGGGGAGGAGGTTCGACCATGTTTGTGTGGTTTGACCTCCTCTGTTATTTTGATAACAGGCATCCAAAGAACTAACAGATTACTTTAATTAATTCTTAACGTAAATCAACCCCTACCTCGAAGAAGAAATCGCGGAAGCTTGCGTCGTTGAAGATGGCGTCGTGGGAGAAGGCTCTGTATACGATGACAGAGTTCGTCCGAGGAAGAAACTGTGTTTCCATTTACTTCATGCGGAAGAAGAATGAAGGAAGGAACGTCGAAGAAGGGAACATCCTCAAACACCAGCTGCAGAGAGAAGAAGATACGGCTCGTCTATCTCTCCTTGCGGGGATGGCATTCTTCGTCGAAGCCTTGGCGTTCTTTGCGTTCTTCAAACTTAGAGAATTCTCTTCCAAAGTTCTCTCACAAAAAAACAATCCCCAAATAAAATAAGGTTCATCCTTATTTTATAAACCCATTCCATGAATTTCAAATATTCAAAAATCCAAACTCTTAATTAAACTATTTGAATAGCCTTAATTCAACAATTTAATGTGAGAGTTGACCTGCATTAAGGAGGGGAAGAGGATGAGTTACAAATTAAATTCTAGAGGGGGGTTTAATGGGGTGTTAGGGAAATTGAAGGATGTGGGGGCTCGTGTGGGCCCCACCCCAACTTCCTCACAACTTTCTTTCCCATAACACTTAAATCATCAATGGTGTAATAAAAATATAATTGTAAAACAACTATATTTTTATTCTTCACATTTTTAACAACTCCTCTTGAGCAAATGCACCTTCAGAAAAGATGTTCCTAGG
This sequence comes from Viscum album, assembly GCA_963277665.1. Taxonomy (NCBI): domain Eukaryota; kingdom Viridiplantae; phylum Streptophyta; class Magnoliopsida; order Santalales; family Viscaceae; genus Viscum; species Viscum album. The sequence continues at coordinate 1,302,092,675 of OY728141.1, read as the reverse complement.
CAATTATCGGCGCTGTAGTTTCATCAGTGTCCTCAGATTTCGATTCCAGGAACCGGTTCAATAGTTAGGAAAACCCGCTCATTCGTTCACTAAATGTACCCGAGCTAAACTTCAGAAAATGATTCTGGGCACACCGGGCCTCAGAATCTGGTGCCGTCAGAAACTGCGTACTCGTAAAATTTCAAAGAAATTAAGAAAAAAATTTCCTTGGAATTTACAAGTCTTTAAAAAGGAATTTTGAATAATGTTTCAACAAATTGTTCAAACCTTGCTTCGTGCAGATTTTCATAGTGCATAGGTTCGATTACCTTAAAATCAGAGACTTCGGGTTGTGAAGATAGAGGTACCAATTTCCTTACAAATTGAGGGCTTGCGGGGATAGCCAAACAGATATCGATCTTCAGATTGAGAGCTTACTTGGGTTTGTGTAAGACAGACTTTCTTGAAAGTATAAATCAAGGGACCTCTTATCTAGGGTTGTTGGATACCCTCCTATTTATGTTAAAAGAGTTTCTACATGTTACTTGTAGTGTTACTACATTTTTTTCCACTGTGCATTTTTATTGTTGATGAAAGTATAACTATATTATACTTCCTTACAATTGTACTATGATTTAGTTAGTTTCTATATTCTTTAAGGTAGAATATTAGTTGTTGTAAACTTTTGTTAAGTTTCATTTCCGGAATCACTTTTTCAGAATCAAACAAGTTATTATAACTTAGAGGTGTTGTGAATTTTGGTTACGCAAAATTTTCTTAGGGAATTTTTAAAATTATACAATTCTCCCCCCTTCTTGTATTTGAGAATCTCATTACATATTCAATCCTACATTTGGTATTATAGAGTATATCATGCTCAGAAATACCATCTCAACAATTAGTATCAGAGGATCGGTTAACTCTGAATTAATCTCACGATTAGATTTATAAGAGAATTCTCAGAATCATATTTTCTGGATTCATTCTTTTTCGGAATCTATTTTTCGGACTCATATAGTTCGGATTCAGTTTTTCATAGAGATACTCTTGTTTTATATTTTACTTTCTTAGGAATATTTTCCTTGTTTACGAACATAATCTACTAACAGGTTTTGTGTGGAAGGAATTTTCTTAAAGATGTAAGGAATCAATGTTGGTTCCATAGACAATCTCAATCCAACAAGACCACCTATATTTGATGTAAATGATTACGAATATTGGAGAGATCGTATAAAGGCATTCATTATCAATACTGGTGTTGATAATTTTGTTATGCTTACTAGAGGATACAAAATCCCTAACAAGAAAGTTAGTGACTTTACAAATCAAGAAAAGCATGAATATCAATTAAATTATAAGGTACACAATACTTTACTTTGTTTTATGACTAGAAATATATATATCCATATTTCATCTTGTGAAGCAGTAAATTCTATATGGAAGAAACTCTAAGTTACTCACTTTGGAACTTCCAAAGTCATTGAAACTAGAAGAGAAATGCTTAGAGCTGAATGCCATGGCTTTAACATTCCTTATGGTGAACCCATATATAAGGTGAAAAAAAGGTTCATGACAATTTTAAATATCTTACAATCCATGGGTGATAATGGTTTGTATGATGAAGCTCTTGTTGACAATATCTTAGATATAATTCCAAATGAATGGGAGTCCAAGAGGACACCTATTGATGAGAATAGGAATGTCACTCAGATTTCCTTAGATGAGTTGTTTGGAACTCTTCTTCAGCATGAAACCAGAATGAAGAGAGATGCTGAAAATGTTAAGAAGAATAATGGGAATGGAGGAGTTTCTTTTACAACCACTTATAAACATATAAAATCCAGGACCCTAGAAAGAGTAACTAGATCAAAGGCAAAGAAATTCAATATTTAGTCAGAATATAGTGACATAGAAAGTATGAGAATGAATTAGCTAATCTTGCTCAGAGAATAAACAAGATTGTAGCTCAAAAGAACCATCAAAATAAGTACAATAATAAAGACTACAGAGATAAGAACGATGGAGAAGTTATGTATTATGAATGTAGAAGATCAAGTCATATCAGACCTGATTGTCCTTTGTTGAAAAAGAAAGAAAATAAGGAAAGGAATTCAGAAGGGAACAAGAAGAAATTCTATCGATCAAAGCACAAGAAAAGTCTTAAAACTATTGATACTTGGAGTGCTAGCTATATAGACTCTTCAGAAAGTGAATATTCTGAATATGATTCATCAGCACAGAAGAATATGGGATTCATTTCTAATACTTCTTTCCCCAATACATGTCTTATGGCTAAGGTATGCTCCACCGAGGCCTTAAAAAATTTATCTCTTGATAAGAACTAAAATTCTAAAAACAGTACATTTAATGAAGATACTTCATCCTCAGAAAATGAAGAAATACCTTCATATGAAGAAGTTTCTAAATTTTCCAAGTTACTTGAAGTGAGAAATTATAAAATTTCTAAGAAACTAGATAAGGCAAACACAAGGGAAGAAATAATTACAAAAGAGATTTCAAATCATTCTTGAGATCTTAGAGATAAAGAAGAGATTATAGAAAAACTTTATAAAGACCTTGAGAAGGAAAATTATGTTAAAGAAAAAATTTCTAAAGATCTTAAGAATGTTAGTTTAGAGATAAAAGTTTTTGAGGAAAAATATAACTCTAACGAAATGATTCATGAGGATAGGAATTTAGTCACCAGACTAAAATCTGAAATATTTTCTCTTAAGAATCTTCTTGGAAACTTAAACTCTAGGAAAGAAAATTTTGACAAGATGTATTCTAAAATTAAACCTCAAGGAAACACTACTGGAGTAGGTTATACTCACAAAAAAAAGGTTTTCACAAACAACAATTTTGTTCCTTTTAGAGCCCCTTTTTTTACTAAATGTCAAAGTGGTGGGCATTGGAAGAAAAATTGATCCTTGAATAAAGTTCAATCTCTTGGGTTTCATACAGCTTATTTTTCTAAACAAATGTGGATACCCAAAAAAATTTTGTCTACCAATTCTGTATCCAAGAAACTCTGGATTCCAAAAATCTAACTTTTTCTTATTTTGCAAAAAATAAAAAAGGTACTAACAGCAATGCATGGTACATGAATAGTGGATGTTCTTGGCATATGACAGGTAACAAAAAATATTTTGAAAATATTATCAAGATGAAAGGTGGAAAATTAACTTTCAGATATAATTCTCATGGTGAAATTATTGGTATAGGAAACATCATTCTGCTTGGAAAAACATTGATTTCAAATTTTCTATTTGTTCAGGGTCTTAAGCACAACTTAATTAGCATAAGTCAATTATGTGATGAAGGATAACTTGTGAATTTTAGGAATGACAAGTGCTTAGTACACAATTCCAAGGAAGAGTTTATTCTTTCTGCCCATAGGTAAGAGAATGTTTACACACTAAACTTATAAGACCTTAGGAGCTATGATCTACCTTGCCTTAGTTTAATGGAAGATCATTCTTGGTTGTGGCATAGGAGGTTAGGTCACTGTAACCTTAAGAACTTATGAAAACTTTCTAAGAAAATTTTAGTTAAGGATCTACCAGATCTTAGATTGATTTTTCTAATGTTTATGACCCTTGTTAATATGGAAAGAAACATAAGTCAAGTTTTAAATTAGTCAGTGAAGTCTCAACTACTGATGCATTACATTTAGTACATATGGATCTCTTTGGTCCTACACAAACTGGAAGCATTGGGGGAAAGTATTATGTATATGTCTTGGTTTATGATTACACTAGATTTACATGGGTCTATTTTCTATAAAAGAAGTTTGATGCTTTTTATTATTCGAAAAGTTTTAGAGCCAAATTTAAAAATGAGAAATATATACCATTGAAAACTATTCATAGTGATCATGGAGAAGAATTTCAAAATTCTGATTTTGAATTTTTTTGTAGTAAAAAATGTATTACTCACAACTTCTCAGCACCCAGAACACCTCAACAAAATGGATTTGTTGAAAAAAGAAATAGAATTATTCAAGAGATAACTAGAACCATGTTTAGTGAGTATTCTATAGCCAAACATTTTTGGGATGAAGCTGTAAGTTCTGCTTGTTATACTATAAATCGAGTTTTGATTAGACCTTTTCTTAATAAAACTTCTTATGAGTTATGGAATGGTAGAAAACCTAGACTTTTCTACTTTAATGATTTTGGTTGCAATGTATTCATTCTTAATACTAAAGATAATCTTCATAAATTCACACCAAAATATGATGAAGGAATTATCTTAGGCTACTCCACAACTTCTAATGCTTATAGAGTTTTCAATAAAAAAAGTTGTACTGTTGAAGAGACAGTGCTTGTGAAATTTTATGAAACCAATCCTTTTGTTTTTAAACAACCACAACCTACTTCCTCAGATGTATTTTTAAAAACTGATTATCAAACTTTGATAGAAGATCCTTCTGATAAGTAAAATGTTGAAGAAGATACTACTAAAACATTTACCCCAAAAGATTTTCTAACCTATATTGATGAACAGTTTTCCAAAACCCAAACCAGTTGTTTCTAAAGAATTATCCTAGTGATATCATCATTGGAGATGTGAATCAACCTATAAGGACTAGAAATTACTTAAGAAATAAAGTAGAACATCTAGCACTCCTTTCTCAATTAGAACCAAAAAGTACTGATGAATCATTAGATGATGATGATTGGATTAAAGCCATGTAAGATGAACTAAATGAATTTGAAAAGAATAAAGTCTCGACCTTGGTTAATAGACCTAAGGAAACTTCTATTATTGGAGTAAAATGGGTCTTCAGAAATAAGTGTTAGGAAAATGGAGTCATTGTAAGAAATAAAATTAGTTTAGTTACTAAAGGCTATAATTAACAAGAAGGAATAGGCTATTAAGAAACCTGTGCTCTAGTAGCTAGACTTGAATCTATTCATATTCTACTTGCCTTTACAGCATTCATCAATTTTAAACTTTTTCAATTGGATGTGAAATGTGCTTTCCTTAATTGTTATGTTCAAGATGATGTTTTTTTGAACAACCTCCTGGATTTGAAGATACAAAACTTCCTGATCATGTTTTTAGACTTACCAAAGCTTTGTATGGTCTTAAACAATCCCCTAGAGCTTGGAATGATAGACTTACATGATTTTTTCTTCAAAATAACTATGTTAAGGGAAATGAAAATCCGACTCTTTTTATAAAGAAAGATATGAAAAATGTTTTGATTGTTCAAATTTATGTTTATTACATTATGTTTGGTTCCACATAGCAATCATTAACAGACTCCTTTGCAGATCTAACGAAACCTGAGTTTGAAAGGAGTATGATGGGTGAGTAAACATTTTTCCTTGGTTTTCAAATTTCTCAAAAAACCAGAAGGAATCTATATGTCCCAACATAAGTATATTAAATATATTCATAAAAATTATGGATATGACAACACTAAGAGTATAAGTACTCCCATCGGTACCTCAAACACAGTTGATCTGGATGAAGTTGGTAAACTAGTAGATCAAAAATCCTTTAGAGGTATGATAGGAAGTCTCCATTACTTGACAGCAAGTTGTCCAGACTTAATGTTTTTAGTTTGCTTATATGCAAGATATCAATCCAATCCTAAGGAATCTCATTTAAAGGTAGTGAATATAATTTTTTGCTACTTAAAGGGAACCATGGATTTAGGACTCTTTTATACTTTTGGAAATGATTTTATATTAAAAAGTTTTTCAGATGCTGACTTTGGTGAATATAGAATAGATAAAAAGAGTACATCCAGAACATGTCATTTCTTAAGAGATTCATTAGTTTCTTGGTCATGCAAGATGAAACACTTAGAATAACTTTCCACCACTGAAGCTGAATATATAGAAGTCGGAAGTTTTTATGCTCAAGTGATGTGGATGCAACTCACACTCACAGACAATGGATTGAATTTTACCAAAACAAAAATTTTGTGTGATAACACAAGTTCCATTGCCCTTAGTAAAAACCTTACACATCACTCTCGTGCAAAGAACATCGATATTAGGCATCAATTTCTTAGGGGTCACACACAAAAAGAAGACATCATTCTTCAATTTATTGGAACGCAAGATCAACTTGCTGATATTTTCACAAAATCATTACCTTCTGATAGATTTGAATACATTAAACCGAAGTTAATAATGATAACTCTAAGGTAATCTTCCTTGATTAAATTCTTGTTAAACTAATTTACTTATAGTAATAAACTACTTTTTAAAGGGGGAGTACATTTGTTTGATAATTCTTGAAATTTTTCATAGTTGGTTTTTCAAAATTTTTTGTATTGAAAATTTCCGTAGTCAGTTTTTCATGTTTTTTGTAATGTTGTGTTTTTTTCATGTTTTTTCATAATGATGTTTTTCAAGTTTTCATAAAATAAATCTTCGAACCTTATGTTTTCATAATAAAATTCCCGGACCTGAAGTTTTTATAATGGAAATCTTCAGACCTGAAGTTTTTGAAATGAAAATTTTCAGACCTGAAATTTTCGGAATAGAAATTTTCGGATTTGAAAATTTTCATAGTAATGTTTCGTTTTCATGTTTTTTTAGAATCCAATGTTCTTCAAGAAAAATTTTCCTCAATACGAATAATCTTCCTAGAAATATGAAAGGTATGATTCTTTCTTGAGTTTTTCGTAATTACCTTTTACTTGCTGTTAGTTTCTTTTGTTTTTAAAATTTCTCGGATTCTAATTTCCTTAAATCTGAATGTTTTACTTTTAAAACCTCAAAAGATTAGATTCAACCAAAATTTTTCCTTTTGGCTATCATTTAAACTGTCAGATCAGATCTAAAGAATTCTCAGCCCTTGGATTCAAATGGGAAGTTCAACCATCACTTCATCGCCTATATAAAGGGGACCCCCGATGGTTGTCACACATCGGTTTTCAAGCTCTCACGTGCTAAAGCTATACCTCTCTACAAAAGTTTGTTCCGAGTTCTTTATAAGTACTCAAGTCCGAATGTCTGCAGAAGTTCCCTCTCAAGAAATGTCTACTGTCAAGATGATTTCAGAATGGAAAATATACAAGGATAGGTTAGTTCATCCACACTTCTTCAATAAGTATGACTCTATTATTTCCGAGAACATCAAGCTCAATGGATGGGAAAGTATATCTATTTCTATGATAGGAGCTCAGGATGTGGTCTACTGGATTTGCTGACAAAATTCTATGAATCAGTTTGCTTCTTTAAGGAAGATAGTAGGGAAAAATTCTCTTTTAATATTTATAGAAATACTTACAAACTCTCTTACACCAAGGCTGCGAGCTTGGTGGGTCTATCATATGAAGGAGAAGCCAATTTTTTTGCTCACAAGATGCTGGATATTCACGGAAGTTTCATCAAGGTGAAGTCTATGGAATTCCGTGGTCTTACTGATGTGAAGACAATAATGACTGTCCATCTATCTACTAAAAATCAGATTCCACATCTATCTGATCAACATCTCATCGTACTAGGGAAGGGTGACATAAACACCCTTAAGAAAAGTGACATGTACATTTTGGATTTTTTGGTAAACCTAAAGAAGGTGAACATCATGAAACACATTCTCATTATGATAAAGAACATCTAGAATGGGAATATGAGAGATCAGATTATTATGTATCTTTCCTTACCTTCAAAGATCATTGTTCGGTGTCTAGAATCTTTCAAGATACCCTGTATCTCCATGCCAAGGAATTTCAAGGTGATGTTGATCAGTGATGAAACCCTCAAGAGAATGAAGGTTGGTTTCCCCAAGGAGACAGGAGAATTCTATGATATACTTGAAGATGAGGTAGAGGTCGTTCCGAAAATTGTTGAAGAAGATGAACCTTCAAAGAAAGCTGGAAAGAAAATAAATTTGAAGTAAATGGTAGTAGAAGACAAAACCCCTAAGTCTAAGGAAGTCCAATCCAACCTCCTAAACCCAAGAAGAAAAAATCCTTCCCAAATGAAGTTGTAGTAAAATGGAGGAAGGATAAGAAGAGTTGAAACGAAGGGGAGCCACAGTTTGGTTTGGATCCTGCTGAGGCTAAGGGCTTGAAAGAGAAAGCTACTGATGAACATGAGTAGTAGGCCAAGGAAATGAAGCTGAAGAAAAAGATGTCCGATGCTGAAGTTTTTCATTCATTTCTATGGGATACCGAGATAGCATCCAAACAAATCCCCGTACCAAAATCCTTGTAAAAAAATTTCCTGAGACTCTGGGAAAGAATCTCATGTCTCCAAAAAAAAGTCAAAGAGAAGGAAGTTGAGAAGGAAGCTGTAGAAGAAGTTCAGGAAGCTCAAAGCACTGAAGAGACAGCTGATTTTTAAAGTAAGTAGAAGAATTTCATGAAAATGAATGTTCTTTAGAGAATTTTTCAATCCAGACTTCTCAAGCCGGATCCTCAAAACTCGTTACTCTGGGAGATGATGAGAAATGTGAAGAAGAGGAAGTGAATAAGTTGTCAGAGTAGGAGAGTCATAATAATGACTTCATTTTTTTTTAGAAAATGTTGAGGCAGGTGCTGAGAAAGAAAAATTTGATGAAGATAAGATTGTACAATTATATGAGAGTGAGCATGAATCCCCTGATGAGGAAGCCGTACAGAAAATCAGTAAGGGTAAACAAGTGGTTATTGACACCCCAACCAAATATATTATGAGGAAGAAAGAAGATGTAAGAACCTCTATGTGGAAGTTGTTAGAGTTAGAGGAAGAACCATCTCTAAGTAAATTTTTTGATTTAGAGTCATCTGCCATGGGACATGATTTTTTTGTTCAGTCTCTGAAGAGGCTGATGGACACCATTTCAATTTTTCCTATAATTAAATCCAAATTCCAAATGCTCTAGAATAGTATGAATCAAAAGACAGACTTTGTATCCATGGTGATGGATATATGTGTTAAGATTCAGGCTGATCAAAAAAAATTCATGATCAACATTGAAGCCCATAGAAAATCCTGCAAGAAAATGACCAACTGGTCGAAGAAAATTGTTGTAGATCTGGAAGAGCTTGATCAATTTCAAGAAGATGTAAAGGAAGATTTTGATACTGAAGATACCAAGATCAAGGATCTTACAAACAACATTAAGGAAAATATGACTCTAGAACAAAATACTAGGATTCAATAAGTGAAAGACTTGAATGGGAAGCTGAGTTCTTTTATCCAAAGCTGGAAAATAGAAAAGGATCTCCGGATCAAGATGGAAGAAAAGCTTTTAAAGCATGATTATTTGCTAAAGGCTTAGGCAGAGGCCCTGAAGGCTCAAGAGGATAGAATCATAGCCTTAGAAAAGCAAGATGAGGAAGATAAAAAAGATCTGAAGAATTCGAATACAATCGTGAAGAAACTCATGCCCAAGGAAAAAGATACAAAATAGACCCAAATCCGATCTTTTGTTGAATTTTTTTTCCTTATTCTAATTCTTCCAGTCATAATGAAATGGTGATTTCTTGTTTTTGTTTGGTTGTTTGTACTAATATTTCAAGTACCATATTTTTTTTCCATTACCTCAAAATCTTTTTGATAATCACAAAGGGGGAGATGGAAAAAGAATTCTAAAGGGTAGAAATTAAAATATTTTTAAGTAAATAAGAACTATCCCTAAGTAAGGGGGAGTTTGTCTAGGGGGGGGGGGTTCTCATTACGAATATTTCTACATTCAAATGAAAATTCTCAATCTAAATATCTAGAATTCGATACTTAGAGTTCCAAATCCTAAGGGGGAGTTAGTCGTATTCACCATTGACCATGATTAAAGGGAGATAAGTTTTATTTTAAAAGTTTAGAAAAATTTCCTATGTCCTTGTATTATTTTTTGTAAGGATGTTTGTGCTCTCCAAAAGGGGGGGGGGATTGTTGAGTCAATAAGGTTATCCTTATGAATTTTCCATTCCTTCATTCAAGGAGGAGATTGTTAAGTAATTAAGGATTTCCTTAGGACTTTGCCATTCCTCTTGTTTTGAAAATCACAAACACCTTATCTCAAGAAAAATATATTTTTACCCATGTTTTACTTCTATAAAGAAAATTTCCTTCCACAATAAAAGTTATCCTTACCATATTTAATTGCTCATATTATATTTTCACTAAGTGTAAAATTCAGATTGAGACCAAAACCTCAAAATCCAATAAATACCTAGATATGAATCATTCTGTTCTGGGATCCGAATTCTCAGAATTCTGGTTACGAACTCTTCTAAGCTCTAACTCCGAATTCTGAATCAGAATTTTGGTTACGAACTTTCTCAGTTCTGACTCTGAATTCTGAATCAGAATTCTGGTTACAAACTTTCTAAGTTCTAACTCTAAATTCTTAATACGAATTATGGATATGAACTTTCTGAGTTCTAAATCTGAATTCTGATTATGAATTCTGTATACGAACTCTTCAGAGTCCTGACTCTGAATTCTAATTACGAATTCTGGTTACAAACTTCTCTATGTTCTGACTTCGAGTTCTCTGAATACAGACTCCGAACTCTTATGAGTTCTGACTCCGAATTCTCATGAACTCTGACACCGAACTTTGTAAGTTCATGTTCCTAATTCTTTTGAATGTAGATTCCGAATTTCCTTGAAATTCAGACTCTGAAATTCTATAGAATTCAGGTTCCGAATTATTAGATAACAAAATCCGAATAACTTTGTACTATAGACTCTGAATTCATTTTTGGTTATGCTATAAACATTCATATTTACCTACATTCTGAATATCAGATTTTGGTTATGCTTACATTTGTTTTGTTATAAAACGATGTCGTGCTTTCAGTTACTCAGTAATCGTTGATTGAGTGAAACGTGTACAGGTCCCTCCGAAATTCAAGGAAAAATATGACTGTTGGAGGAGGGAGCTGACTGTTGAATCCGTGCCTATAAATAAGAGCTCATTTGAAAGAGATCACAACTTTTTAACACACTTGAGAGAATCTTTTACAACTATTCTTACATGCTGTTGAAGTGATTTCTAGAGAGAGAGAGGCTCTTATAAACTCTCAGGCTTCATGAAAAAAGTGTGAACGACATGTTCAAACATTGATTCATGCAGATTTTCATAGTGAAGAGGTTCGATTTCCATAAAATCAGAGACTTCAGGTTGTGAATTCAGAGGTTCCTATTTCCTTAAAAATCGACGGCTTACGAGGATAGCAAGACTGATACCGATCTTTGGATTGATGGATTACCTGGGTTTGGGTAAGATAGATATTCATGAATCTATAAATCAAGGGACCTCTTATCCAGGGTTGTTGGATACCCTCCTATTTGGGTTAAAAGAGTTTCAACTTGTTACTTGTAGTGTTACTACTTTGTTTTCTGTAGTGCATTTGTATTATTGAGGAAAGTATAAGTATCTTATACTTCCTTACACTTGTACTCTGATTTAGTTAGATTCTATATGCTTTAAGGTAGAATCTTAGTTATTGTAGACTTTTGTTATGTTTCATTTTAGGAATCACTTTTCCGGAATCAAGAAAGTTATTAGAACTTAGAGGTGTTGTGAATTTTGGTTATGCAAAATTTCCATAGGAAATTTTTAAAAGTATACAATTCACCCCCTCTTGTATTTGAGCATATCATTATATATTAGATCCCATATTTGGTATTATAGATTATATCATAATCAGACATACCATCTCAACACAACCCTCCTTTTGATATCCATTAACAAGTCTGCATTACTTGTCATATGAGACGAACAACCGCTATCCAGAATCCAGGTACTGGGGATTTTTGTAGCTTTGAGGACCACCTCTGTAAGGTTGGATTTCTCAATTTTATTCTTTTAGTTCCTTGATACATTTTATTGAGTGTAGAACATTGATGGAATTTCAATTCTCTCTTCTGTTTATATTGGTTCTTCATAGTCGATATCTTCTCTGAGAGGAGAAAACCTGTTTGTAAGAGCAACACTATCTTGTTGACGAGATTTGACTTGTATCAAATTCTGGTATGATGTTTCCATGTCCCTCCTCTACCTACAATTAACATCTTTATGACCAAAGTTTGATCATAAAAAATAATATCCATAGAAACTGTATCTTTTAAAAGAATTAGGATATGAATTTGTTATCCTATGTTGAACACCGATATCTACTTCATTCAGATAGCTTCTTGCCTCTTTGAAATAAGTCAGGGTATTGGCCCAAGTATCCATAGAACTAACACTTCATGAGAGGAAATGTCTTCTCACTTTTGTTTATTCTCATTCCTTCTTCTATGGGATAATAGTTTGAGGGCTCCTTTTTTTTCTAGGAGGCTTGAGGATAATATTCTTTTCTTATATCAAATTGAATTGGGGGTTTCTATTTTACCACATCAGATGACTTTTCCACATCACAAACTTTTAGCTTGACTTTATTTTGTTCACCCTTATTTGCAGCATTTGATGACTCTACCTCACAACTGATTCCACTATTTCCCATACAAGTAGGTCTTTGATCATTCAAAAGCTTTTCATGTCCATTGGAAATGTGTTTTTTTCACTCCAACAACTCAACATCTGAGAGCCTTCCAAACTATATTTTCTTCCTTGATTCTTTTGAAATTGATTCACTCTCAAGTTTTCTTCAAAGAGTAAAATCTTCTACTTCAAGACTCTCAGTAGTCTTGGTCATTTCTTTTAGTCTAGTTGTGAGTTCATTGATGACCTTTTATTGCTCTTCAATTCTCAGCTTTAGATCCACTGCATAATCAGTGCTTTCAAGAATTTTAGACTGCACATTCACAAATTATTTCATTCATTCAATCTCAGCTTTGAGCTGATTTACATAATCATATGATTCTTCTACAATTGATTTCCACTTATTGAAACTCGTACATTTGATCTTAAGCTTACAAATAGAATCTTTAAGTTGCAACTCATGATTGGAATTAGTTGTCAACTGATTGTCTCAACCATTATCTTTTGATGGTTCTGATTTTTCAATCGTTTCCATCACGGAAGCATGGTTTTAAGTTTTAAATTCCGGTTCTTCTTCTTAACACAATTCATTATCATCATCCTCGTTTTCACAGAGAAAAATCTTCTTCGGCACATTCTTTCCAGATTTTAAGTCACCATTTTTGAAAAACCTTTTTTGAGGATTCTCAATGTTTTCATCTTCACTGTATTCATCATTGATCTTTCTTAAGCACTGAGAGGCAATTTGCCCAATGTTTCCACAACAAAATCAAGTAATAGGTAACTTCCCTTTGAATTTCCCCTTTCCATTCTTGAACTTCGTTACAATGAGAGAAAGAATTTCTTTTTCCTCATAATCTTCACCACTACTATCTTCTGAAATTTTCAGGTAATCCATGGGATTGAATTCCATTTCCTTGCTCACTCGAGTCGTAGCATCTTCTGGTTTGACTCTCATTTCATATGCTACCGAACTACTCAGAAGATCATCCATATAATGTTTGGAAAGATCTATTTCCTAAAGGAATGACAAAATTTCATTGTACAAGGGTGGAAGTCTTATTAATATTTTCTTTAGAATATCAATGTCTTTTATTTCTTCGCCTAGACCCCGAATTTCTCCAACCACTTCAGCAATTCGATTGAAGAATGAGTCTGCATTTTCGTCCGGATGCATCTTCAGATCATCAAACTTATTGTGTAGGACTTGTTGTTTTTATTCCTTCACATTTTTATCTCCTTCATAAATATTTTCATGTTTATCCCACATTGATTTTGCTGTGGTGAAACTCATCACTTTTAGATAGATCTGATCAGATAGGGCTTCAGTGAGTACATTATGTGCTTTAGCATTTGTATCAAGAATTTTCCTCTCCGTGTCAGTCATAGCAAGGCATGTTGGATCATTTAATTATGTTACTTGAATAATAGAAAAAATAACTTCCATTCCAAGAGATCTTAGATGAGATATCATTATGTTCTTCTAGTTCTGAAAATTTCTTCCATAAAATATAGAGACTCCCCTGACATTGGATGAATTGTTTATAATGGTAAATGATAGATCAAACACCAGTGAACCTCTCTTTGATAACACTTGAAGGACCCCAGAACACCCTAAGAGGGGAGGGGTGAATCAGGGTGTCAACTTTTTCTTTTTAATGTTGTGGATCTTATTCCCACGTTGGTAGGAACTTTTTAGATCTATCAAAACATTGAAAGTAGGATGTTGAAACAACACTTTTACTTGGATCACCATAAAGGGATACGTAAAAGGAGCATACACCAACAATGTGTCGGTTATACCAAAATACACTAATCTTCACAAGTTTATGGATTTCAAGTTTTGGTCATAGTCACTCTTTTCCGGGCTCACTGCCTTTAAAAAAGTTCAAGGATAGCTCACTGTGTCCCTTGGGTCACTCTTGTTGAATCCCCTAGCACACTGCCTTTGGTGAAGTCCCAATAATTTTAAAGACGTGAGGGTCTCTTCAATAGATTCGCATTGATTTCATTGCCTCTACTTATCACTAAACTCTGCTTGCATCGAAGTCCAAAATTGAAGCACTTGAACACAATGAACCACTAAACTGGATAATCAGAACGTGTAAACATGTTTCACTGACAATTGCGTGAAAAAACTACCCTTTGCGCATGAGTCCTCGCTTTTTCACGCAATATTTTCTTTTCGTGTGGAAAAATATTTCGCGCAACATCACCCTTTTTCACACAACTAGAACTTTTACGTGCAACCTCAACTTTTATGTGCATTTCCTATTTTTTCGCAAAACATCAACTTTTACAAGAAATACCAAGTTATACGTGAAACTTCTCATTTTTTTGCACCTTACACTTTTTCACGGAGCCTCTCCTTTTTCGCGCAACTTGTACTTTTTCGTACAACCTATAATTTTTCACGCAACTCCCTTTACGTGAACCTTTTACGTGCATCAGAACTTGGATCTTCTCTAAGTATTCAGCTGTACATAATGAGGGAAGTCACCTCTTATTCATAGGAATCACCGACCCCCAAATGAAAAACCCATCATGGCATGAAAAACCTCTCATTCGACCAGAAATACTTTTCGCAATTGAACCATTTTTCACGCACATCTTCATGTTTTTCGTGCAGCCCATGCCTTTTCCATTTTTCGACATTCTGATTTCAAAACACTTCTTGCACAAAAAACCTCACTCCACTATTTCACACACCACACTCTTTTTCACGCATAACCCACCTATTTCACAGACATGTCACTTATTTCACACACCACTTCCTCTTTTCCCACACCCCCTACTTCCAACAATCCATGCCTTCATTTTCCAATTTTTAGGCCCAAAAATTTGGGAAACACTTAGAAATGATGCCACCTTCAATACTATTTTATTCTTAAATTGTATGATCACTTTACTGGGAAATATTCTAAACATCCAATGAGGATTTTAAAAAAAGAAACCATAATTCAATTCTTACATAGAACGACCATAGTTTAAACATGTTTTTATATTACCTATCTGAAAATTATAATAATTATGAAATAAAATATAAAATTATTATAAAATATTGGAATTGAAATAATTAAATTTACTTCTGTAATATTTCTTTAAAGTTGTCTCTCACATCACCAAGTATAAGAAATAACTAGAAAGTGATGTTTTATTATTAAAAAAAGAAAACAAAATCCAATGGAAATTTATATTCAAAAACATACAGTGATTATTTATTTAATTAATATTAATTTTAAACTATAATTAAATATATGTTTCAAATATGTCAAAATAACGAAGCATCCATCACATACCTACTTCATTTTGAAAATTCTTAAGACACTATTTAGTTCTTTCTCTATCAAACATTTTCCATGATACATGAGAAACAAATTATGGGCCTATGAATCCATAAACGATAATTATATCATATTTAATTCAAAGGGTATGAGGATACCTAATAAGTCAAAAACATGTGCAGTAATTTTCATGTAATTGATATAATTGAAATAAATTTTATAATCAATCTACAAGGAAAAGACATGCATAACTTTTAGGTTTAATATTTTTATAGCTAAAAGATCAAATATATATTTCTAATAAATCATCAGTATACAATTATGCCCACAGACATCAATTAGAATTAGATACTCACAAAAATCCAACGACATAACTTCATATGATGATTACAAATATTTTTATTCAGAAAACATAGTATGAATATTAATAGGGTAATCAAAATGATGTTTATTTCTAGGAATAACTTATTTAATAGTTGTCATAAAATTATATATATAAAGATTTAGAAATATTCAACACTTTTTCAAACCATAGACATATTATCAGTCAATAATGTCACTCTAGATGATGTATCTGTAATTTCACTTAGTATTAACCTTAGCACATCCATATTTATTTATTGATGATTTACGATATATCCATTATAACATATGATCCCATATGCTACTATATGATTCTGAGGATCCTAGATATATAACTCAGAATAGATATTAAATTTTGCAGGAGGAGGTGGAGGATTGGGATATATAGGCTGAAAAGTTTAGTATGTGTTGACAATTATGGGCTGCACCAATGATCTAATATTATCCTCCATAATCTCACCCATATAATGCAATTTTTCTTTTAAAGTGTTTATTTTTAACTTATATACATACTCATTTGAATAAGTACTAGAATGTTATAATATTTTTTTAATAGATACTCCTACATCATATACTCATATGTGACTTGAGTGTTCTTCCTTTCCTAATTTACAAACCTAAATATCCTTCCTACCCTTGGGAATGAAGGAAAATTATGTGATCTACTTATAAAGGTCATACAATAAGGATATTTAAAAAAATTATTTGTGTTATATATTATAAGTATATTAAAAATAACATAAATTACTTCTTATAATCTCATCATTGATTGATTTTGACTCTTTTGTTCCCCATTTTGTTATTTGGCAGCATTCTACTTTACATATAGATCTAAGGAGGAGGAAAAGAGATTATTATAAATCATGAAGATTAAAATATAAATTTTTCAATATACTTATCCATAATGTACTCTTTGTGTAACATATACCAACCACATGATAAACTATGAATCTACTTTCTCTTCACCTAGATCTCCAGATGAGATCTATTTAGTGCCTATCATTTAAAGAGAAAAAAATAATTAATGATTTTTTAGTGATTATATAAAATTTCAGATTTCATGGTTTAAATTTCACTTACTAAAAATCATTCCTCCTTTTAACAGACCTCTGTTATGTATCTTCATCCTAAAATTAAAAAATCAACATGAATTTGAATTTTTTCTTTTTCCAAAAAAGATATTGAAGTTAATGTTGACCTAAAATCCATCCACCTGCTTATCAAAAACATTAGTATACACATGAATTCATTAGTGTTAGGTAAATCATATATTATATAAAAGTGAGTTATTTTTTTAAACAATATCTATAAGAACATTTCATGTTAAAAAATTACTAATAAATAAGAATAGAAAAATGTTCTTTAATATTGGGGATAGTGTAATTCGGTTGAAAATCCTCCAATCACAAATCAAAATGATTTTTTTACTTAAAGTTTCATAGCAAAAAAATCATAATTATTTTTTAAATTTAACATATATGATTACTGTTATCATCAAAATTAATTCGTGTCATTAGCTATTTATTATTAAGAAGTAATAATTTTGGTAAACATGTGATACACTATTTATAAACCATGGAATCCTTCTATTTAACTATATATGTAAGAGGCACCAATTTAGAGGAATGAGTATGCTTCTCAGTACAAGTATGTGGAGGCTCCTCATATGAACATCAATGTGGCATAATTTATTTATCTAGCATGTTTCAAAAAGTAAAATTAATATTTGATTAGTAAAAGATGATATAAATCCAACTATTGACATGTAAAATTAAAAACAAATTGGAAAATGTTATGAAAAAACCAAACACACTTTTTATCATGTTCATTAAAGTATCTAACTAAAATATGAAAGTAAAATATCAATAAAATTATAATATATGAAGTGATATAAATACAAGAAAACAAAAAATTACTAATATAAAAAAATATCATAAGAAATTAATATTTATATTCAATTCATTTTTAAGAACTAAAAAAATTAATTTTGCATAATTTTTAAAATATTTTACTTAAATAAATGGTATCATTAGAAGTAATATATCATATATTTTATACAATTTTAAAAGTTAAATAATAAATAAATATAAAAACATGTAATTAAAGATGATTGCTAAAGTATTGTTTCCCAAAATTTTTTCTTCATGATATTTTGATATGGTACAAACCATGTGTTCATCGTGGTTATTAGTATTATATGATAATCCTTTCATGGAAGTGGGAATCTATGACAAGGAATCATCATCATTAACTGTTTCATCATAACAATATTATTTTCGTTGAATAAAGATAGACCACTAATCATTTCACGGATCAAGAACATAGAAAATTTATTTTTCATGTATTTCCATAATTAAAGGGATATTTTTGTAACTCATTCAATTAAAATCTACTCGTTTTATTTCAAATTCTTTCTATTTTACATTATTGTTTCTGAAAACCCATTTATTATTGAATACAAGAACTCAAAATTTAATGTAATTAATATCCTATATATTTTTAAAAATACTATAATATTATTTTGACACATATATTAGTTTTTTTATTTAACTCAAAAGAAAGTATTGGTTCGGTGAACAAAAATATACTGCTTGTCTGAACTTCACTTCTCTCATTCTGGTCTTTGGTATAAAATGTATTTCAATAATTGTCATAAATAGACCATGCTATCAAATTTAAACTCAGGAAACCTAATAACCTTATCAATGTATTTTTTAAAGTGACCAAACCAAAATGCACTTTCATGTTACATGAATATTTATTGTGTCTCACAACAAATCAGACCCCATAACCATCAATTTTGGGTTATTTAGAGACAAGTTACATGGAGAATTTTATTTTTCAATAAATCTTCAATACCACCCATAAAATGCTCCACACAATATATCCTTCAATACACATAAAACATAATACACTACAAAGGATAAGCTTATACACTTAGTAATGGTAAATGTAAGAGATAATAACTGAAGATCGTAAATGATCATATGATAAACATGTGGGTATGATAATATAATCAAACTACATGAACATAATATAAAAAATATATGCTAATAAAACTTTGATTATAAATAAGGAATCACAATATTATATTTTTTACTCAACATGTGAAATGAAGCATTAAAATACATATTCATGATGCAATTATCATAATCCAATGAAACATAACATAGGAATGTTTCATAAAATAGATATTTAAAATATGATTATGTGACATACATGTGTATAAAAAATAATTTTTTTTCAAGTCTGACCACCAAGACCATTATCTTATAGTGGATAGTTTCCCATAATGGATTGGGTTTATTACCCATTTATATAAATATAGTGGATAGAGTCCCATAGTAGATTGAGTTCACCCCTAGTTATTTACATGTAACATCACAAGACATATTAATCGACTAAATTCATTGTAGGGTTATATAAATATTACACCAACCACCATATAATTAAAACCAAATGTTTATATTCCACATGAACATGCCAAAATTCATAATTTCATCATAGATTAATTAACCTATGAGAATGAATAATGTTTCATTAATTTTTCTATAAGGAATGATCATAACACATATAGAGGAATAATATTGATAATATTATTATATTTTATCATCATTAAAGAAAAGAAAGAATTAAAGGATATTAATATCGAAGAAAAATATATTATAAGATCATTATAAAATTACGATTAAAAATATGACGAAACACCCTTTAAATTAAAAAAAAATATTTTAAAAAGTTAATTATTTATAAATTATTGATCATAATAATTACTTAGTAAACCTATGAAAAAATGAAAAATAATATTCTTAAAGAATCAAGAGCCCATGTTGATTGATGCACCACTAAGAGGGGGGAATGAATTCATCCTATATGTTTTTATAATTGTTTTAAAAAATTAAACTCTATAACATTTTAAGGTCATGATATATTCTTATTTAAAAAATATCCCACCTATATGAAACTATAATATAATGAATCACAACACATAATAATTTATATAATATTCATCTCCAATGTGGAATCCTACTCATTGTTGTGATATGTTTGTTACCAACACACATATTATATCACTATTTAAATATATAAGATTTTAAATTCTCTACAATCACACATAAGGGTTGGGTAGGTATCATCCACTTCCTAATGGTAGATAGGATCAAATTTATTAATTCAATTGGGTGACATTGATTTTTAAACCACCAATCTTCAATAATTAATCTTTTAATCATCAGTGTAAACATGATATTTAGTATACTACTATAAATCAAAAAATTTGTGAACCATGTCTTCTTCTTATCGTTAAGCCTTCGGCCTCTAGAATAATTTAAATAAAATAACATGAATGTTCTATTCCTGTATAAATATTTCAGAATGATCAGAGTATTCATAAGATAATGTGTACCACCTCAGTCTTCCTTATTTAAAAAATAAAGCATCCAAATGATCAACGATAGGTTCTATTTCCATAAAACAATTTATTATATAGATGTAACACAATCTAATATTCTCAGTCACTCTCTTATATCTTTTATATAAACATTCTTCATTATATTACAAGATTTACTTCTCAATTTTCTATCGAAATAACTCTTCATTTTTTTTATATTTTATATTCATGGAGTCTTATGAATAATATTTCCATAATTTTAAATTTAAATTCCCAATTGATTTTTGAAAAGGATATATTCTACATAATTGGTCAAATGAAATCAGAAAATAGTTTTCAGAGTTTATCTTGTCTAATAATAAATAAAATTTTTAAAATATTTGAATTTGAAATACCATTTAATATATCCTTTGACCCTATCAATGAATTTTCCACAATTAAAGGTTAGAATAAAAAATCTGACAAAAAATTGAGATATTTGGGATTTTATGTTAATTAAATCATTATCACCATTAATTTCTAAACATACCTTCCAAAACATTAATTTTTATGATTTTTCAAAAATTAGTGAACTCTTATGTTTTTTCCCATATCAGTAAGTTTATACTTATAAAATATAGTGAGATCAAATTAATTTGTAAAAAATTCAAGTTAGAATCCATTTTGTATGATTAAAATGACCCTTATGTCCCTCATGGTGAGTCTCTATTTTTTTAAGTAATCTAGATAGTACTCGTTTTGTAAGATTTAAACGATTCTTAAATAATTCAGAAATAAATCTTTTGGAACCATTTGAATCTTATGAAAATGAGAAATGATTCATAAAAAATTTGAAATAACACATATGATTTTGAAATGAATCTTATGGATTACTCAACGACTCTTATGATGTCTCTAGACGTCTCTTACACAATCATAATTTCAAAAAATTTCACTGTATAAAGTTAAGAATGGATCTTATGAAGTTTAGAAAGGGCTCTTAAATTTTCAACCCTTTACAAAATTTTATTTTTAAGAGTTACTAATAACTCGTAAAAATATATATAATGACTATAATTATTTCATACATTTTATAAATTTAGTCTATAAATTAATTAATGACAAATATTATGTGCCTTAGAGCTAGTGACATTGTGATTCTTACTCTAACATTAATATTACAAAATCCTTTAAATGATCATATAACCTATTTAATTTAATACTTTCAATTATAAAACATTACAAAAACAAATTTCAACATTTTAAAAAACATAAAAGACAATATTTACCACTTCTAATAATCCAAACCCACTTATGAAATTAAATACAACATTCCTTGAATTCCTTCAACAATTCCAAGGGTTTTTAAATTCCATAATTTGGATTTGTTTTCAACTTCACATAACTCTTTACAGAACACAAAAAATTATAAAAGTGTTATAAAATAAAAACCTTTCTCAAATGAATGGTTTCTTAAAACTACACCACTGAATGAAGTAGTGTTATTTAGATAATTCCATTACTTAGTGGCAAGTAATTTTTGGATAAGTGGTTATCATTGTCTTCCCCATAATCCATGAACTAATTTTATATATTTTTATTCCACTTTTTACAATAAAAGACACGTTTTGATTCTTAATGGATTCAAAATAGAAAAGGAAAAAGTTGTGTACTTTTACCCCCTTTAACAATAGAACATAATACGTGGTAAGTGAATGCCTAAAGTTCCTAAAGTAAGATAAAAATGCAAATAAATCATATTAATATTAAATGACTCAAATATATCCTTAAGAATTGACTTTGTGGGGATATCAAAAATTTTATCAATATTAAGAATGAATTATTTCATTATATCCCCACTGGAAAACCTCTCATTGATAAAGTGAAACCTGATGTCAACATTATTAGGCTGAGAGTGTTTCACTTGATTTTGAGAGAGGTCCATCACAATTTCATTGAAACATGATATTTGGAATGGTTTCTCAACCTTCATCTTGAAATATTCAAGCTATTTTTTCAGACATATTATTTGGGTATATGAACTTGTAATAACCAAATATATTTCCTCCATGGTTTTTAATGTAATAGATTTATTATTTTTGTTGTTCCAACTCATACAACATACTTATAACAGAAATATTCCACTTTAAGTTCATATTTTATTATCATATACACCTACCTGGGTAGCATCAGTAAATCCAAACTGATTTTAGCGCTTACATATTCTATAAATCATCCCATAACTCTGAGTTCCTTTTATATATTTAATAACTCTCTTCGAATCCATATAATTAGATTCATTGGGATTACTTTGGAACCCTACACACAATATCACTATATAGAAAATATTAGGTCTTAATGCAGTGAGATAAAGTAAACTATAACTTGGTATTCTAAACTATTTTGGATTTAAACTATCTGCATCACCATCCTTTCCAATTTTCATTAAAAATTTAATTAGTTTAGATACTTATTTGAATTATTCCTTTTCAAAATTCTTCAATAATTATCTTCCATAATTATAATTGAAACAAGTAATAAAGTCTTCTAATTTCACGACTTACAATCCTAGAAAATACATTACTTATCCTAGTATGGAAAAACATATATGATTCTTCATTTATCTATAAAATTATTCACAAGAACTCTATTTTTATCCTATAAATATAATATCATTAACATAAATAATTATAATGAGAGTACATGCCACCATTTCCATTACATATAGGTTGTTTTACACTTTTCAATTAATGAACATCATTTCATTTATCCATCCATATAAATTTATGTACAAGTATCTATGAGATTATTTAATTCCATGAAGAGAAATTTTTATCTTAGAAATCATTGTACCTTTTTTTTCTAAAACAATTATTTTAGACTACTCAATACAGACTTATTCTTTCTTATATACATTCAAGATGGAAAATTTCACATTCTTTTAATTTATTTTGTACTTCTTGTGAGGTAAAACCACTAGGAACATTGTTATAGATTTTAGTCTTAGTACATGAGAAAATTTATCCTAAAAATAAGATCCTTAATATATGGAGTATCGCTTACATACAATTTTATCCTTGTTCCTTAAAGCTTCCACTTTATCATTAAATTTATTTATAAACCCCCACTAGGTTCCATTCACATTTATTTATTTTTTGTCCTGGGAAAAGATCCCAAGGGGATTTCCTCTAAATATGATCCAGTTCATCATTCATAGTATCAAACCATTCACTATGTTTTATAGACTCAATATATGTATTTGGATCTATTTATGATATTATATTTATTTGGTTTTAAATATTCACTCTCTTTTTGGTCTAAACTAAAATATTATGGTTACCAATTATATTCAATGGTTCCACATTTTTCTTTATCCTATGATACTTCTAGTTTTCATATTTATCAATATATTCTTCTTAACTAATATGGTTAGTGTTTATGTGAGAAATATATGGAATATTTCTAACTGGTTTTTCATTGTTCTTATTTGTAAGATTCATATAATATTCATCAGAGTCTTCCAAATATGTTTCATTTAAAAATATTTATGTTGGATTAATGTTCAATGAACTTAACATACTAACAATAAACAATCACACGAATCCTATCATTTTGTATTTTTTTTCAATTCTATTTGGAATAATATCACATAAATATAAATTCCTTGACATTATCATTAAATTTTCCCAGACCCATGTTCGGAATTTTCATCAAACATGGCCTGCCAAATATTTTTATATTGAAAATATCTGGTTTCCTTTTGTATCACATATCATAAGAATTCATTTAAAAATTATTTCATAGTTGTTATTTAACTTTTCCATAAAAAATTAAAATTTTAAACTAAATGATAATTTTACTTTCTATTTAAACACGACTAGTATTCATTAATTAAAAATTACAATTCCATTGGGGATTATAAGGAGAATTGTATTAATGATTAATCCCATATTTAGTATGGCATGATTTAAAATAATTTCTAGAAAATTCTATTCTATTTACTATCCATAATTTTTTAATATGGACTCCAAACACTCTCCCATATTCTCTTATGAAAATATTAAACATATCCATTGCTTGAGATATATGTTTCACTAAAAATTTATTTTCAATTATTATAAATTCATTAAATAATATATTGAAGTATAAATCAAATATATTGTATTTATTCCCCATAGGTCCACACAAATATGAGTTGGTCTAATAAATGGATCAATTTATTTTAAATCCCACCATTTATGTTTTTCTTAAACTATCTTGTCCTTTTGAAATGAAATAAAAAGAACATCCTGAACTATACGTAATTGTGGGTAGATATCTCTCACCATTTTTTTGAGTTTTTTCTCAATCACTTCTGGATAAAATGCATAAGTCCCCAATTCCATATATTGTTTTCTTCTTTGGCAATAATGTATATCGGTTATCTTAGTTACCGAGTTTGAAATATATTTACACTTTTCTTTCACCTTTGGTGATGATCCATCCATATTTTATTCTCTTGAGGAGTAAACAGTTTCTTATAAAAAAATGACATTACCTTTACCACAACACTAGCTAAAACGAAACAAGTTGTGTTTGAGCCCATTAACCAATAACACATCAATATATTTCAACATTTTAGGTTCAATGACACAAACCGTATCATGTATCCCCTAAATAGAAACCTAAAGCCCATTGTGGAAAGTCTTGAAGGGTCTTCTCGACCACCAGGGGATAAGAACAAGCACATGAGCATCAAAAGTTATCCATTCAAAAATCTTTTGTTCAAAAAAATTAATAATAAGAAACTAGAAAAAGAAAAAAAATACAAGGTAAAAAATAGGAACATAAGTGAAATATATAAACCATAAAAAATACAAAATCTCAAATATATAAGGAGAAATAAGCAGAAGACCAACACCACCCATCCTTGATATGAAAATAAATAAATAAACAGTTACTTACATCAACTATAGCCCAGAGGTACATCAAATTATACTAAATCCAAGTATATAGATAACCTATAATATATATACAGATAAGCTAAAATTCTGAGTAGTTCTCCTGTCGCTTCATTATAACATAACACATTAAAACAAAAAACATTCCATTAATTTTGAAAAATAAAGATGCAAAATACATTTTATAGGTTTTTATTTTAAAAAATGTATCAATTGGTTTTCCTTATAAACACACATTTGAACAAATCAATGGTTATTTACAAATAATAAAATTATATTACTATTTATAAAACATATGTAAATTAAAGTAAAATCAATTTTATCGAAAATATTTAAAGGTATCAAAATACAACTTCAAAGTTCCAAATACCAATACCTAAGAAAATAAATATATTTCCTTATCATGTAATACATTTTGATAAATGGGAAAAATCTTGTATGAAGCTAACATGTTCATCAATGAAAAAAGTTTTGTGTAAAAAATAATAACTACAAATCAATTAACCATACCCAATACCAAAGTCTTACCCTTCCTAGTCTAATCGAGTGGAATCATCTCATAGGTTAATGTAATTCCCACCCAGGCCCACTATTCAGAGCATAACACTAAACTATTTTGAATGGGTACCTAGACATCCCTCCTAGATAACCCTATCTTCCCATGACATAAAATGGAAGTGATCATTTCAAAGTAAAACTCACTTCACAAAATTATATAAAAAACAATATTTATCCAACTCATACCTCTAAAAAACTACATAGGAACATCCTATTTATTCAAGAATAATAATATTCATCAACATCTTTCAATGAGGAAGTTAACCACAAATATTCAATCATAATTTCACCATATATAAATTTTAATGTCCTATAGGTTTTCACTTCACAATTAAACCATTTTAAGTGCCAATTAGGTTTAGAATTATTCATTAAAAATCATGTTATTGAAAATAACTTTTTTTAAATCAACAAAATATTCTTCATTTAATCACCTCAATAAATTTTAACATCAAAATAATTTCACAAAATGGAAAAAACACTTATTTAATAAAGAATACTTTTACCATCATTTTGGAAATAAATATCATAAAAAATTTCACAAACAATTATCAAGAGCTACTAGGTATTAAAATTTCCATAACAAAGGCTTATTGTTTAAAAACACTTATAAAATCATACGGAAAACCCAATTTTCCCACTTTTGTAAAAAATATCATGAAAAAATCATTCCATAATATAGCTACCAGATATAATAAGATAAAATTAAAAGGTATCCAAATCCCATGATGAAATCACAAGAAGTTATTTATTCAACTTTAAATATAGATGAATGATACACCTACCTCAATCTAAATTATGTTCAATAACCACAGAGGTAATTTACATTGAAACAACTAGATAATCCTTTAGAAATCAAGCTGGATTTGAAGAAACCCTAATAAATCAAGTATTCCCTAATAATAGAAACCCTAAATCTTGGATCCAACCACCATGATTTATAAGTTTATAAAATATAAAATCATAAGATATAAAACACAAGGGAATACAATAGAAGATATTATCTTGAAGAATCAACCTCATGACATAGATAAACTCAAGGATCCCACAGAACCACACTATTATGAATAATAAAGGGAACTCACACAAGGGATATGCTCCAAGGAACCAGGACTAAGAAAACAAGTTAATTAATAGGGATACATTACGTCAAGGATATAATAAATAATTCCCTTATAAATATCATATTCACCTTCATCAATGAGTATAAATATCACTTTAAGATCATACGGTTGATTTAACGTTTTTAAAATTTGAAACCGCCAACACTACAAAGTCGTGGTGTTCTCCATTATCCTGATGGTCTTAACCATGATACAGCTAAAATATTGACACATTGACTGACCATGCCATACTAAAGTATCCTTGGATATATCGGGCCCATAAATCCCTGCACCATGTAATGGTAGAGGTTAGACATTCCATGGTCAACAAAGAATCTAATTATGCCCCACACCTACGACCAAGACCATTACTGGGCATGTTGGCCCTACCTGTGGTTCATAGGTGATACCTAGGCCCAACACAACTTATATCATGATATGGTTTAGCCTGTGTCTCACATAAAAATTCCAAAAACCACATTTAAACCATCAATGCCAACACAACACATCCCAAACCCAAAATAATGTTGGAATTGGTGCCCTATAGCCAAATTATTTTTTTACATTAGATTATACGTATACTCAAAGAATTCAATATTAATTTAAATATATTACCACATATTTATTGTTTTTTGTATAACATTTATGTGATAATGTCTATGGGTATCTATCACCTTGATAAGGTCATATAAGTGCCCTGTTATGGTGAGAACCATGTATTTTCATGATGATATTCTTGAAATCTAGTTCTATAGTTAGATAAAATACTACGATGGCCTTCATAGTACATAGAAAATCAGATTTGTGTACTCTTATGTGGATGTGACATCATCTCATGATATTTTAATATGGTAATATCTAGGATTGGAGGTTATGATTTTAGTCTCACAAGTAGTAATTCCACTTGTTTTGGTCTCATCAAATATTCTTATCTACAACTCTGTGTAATAGACCTTAGACTTTAATATTATTGTTAATTAGTGTCATGACTCATGCACATAGATTTTCTAATGAAATCCATGATGACATATCTTCACAATGAGGTAGGGTATGTTTAGTGCATCACAAATGAAATGATATTAATGGATAAATTGAGGAAGGATTTGTTTCGTCCATATTTATGGATGTTGATATATCTAAACATTGATTGAAATATAAATTTCACATAAATTACCTAGCCATGGTGTAATGAAAATTTTCATAGATAGTTAAAGAAAGATGTATCATGAAAACAAGTTGATGACCCAGATGTCAAACCTTATTGATATGATATAGAATAAAGGATATTATATCATACAATGAGTGTTTTTATGTGGTTTTAATTGTTGAAATATTATGTTCTTTATCTTGGGTTCCTCAACCCATTGCTAGACATTGATCTCTCACATTCAGAAATCCTACCTAATTATAAGGATAAAAAATCCTATAGGGTCATACACTATTTGTTTATATTGATATCAATTAAAATATATTTTAATTTAATTAATGGAATAGATATTATTCTCAAGATCGAGGAATAATTTTTTTCAATTTTTATTGATCACATAAATTATATAAATATTTATTCACAGGATTATGAATAATATATATACATTTATTTTAATACATATTTAATATATATATATTTTTATTTTTTTGAATAAAAAATTTATATGGGTATTCAATAAATTCTAAGAAGTTCAAATGGACCAAACAACATATGGTGATGAATATTAATTTGGAATCTAGTAAATAGTATTCATCAATGTGCATGTTAGAAAATACCATAAAATAATAATAATAATAATAATAATAGTATTTCATGATATGGGGCTTTATAGTGGATATTATATTATATAAGGGTCATTACACAATTTAATAAAATATAAACTTAAACCATATCTCTATAAAAATATGGTTATGTCTATTGTGTAGGGTTAATCGAGATATAGAGAATCTTAATTCACAAAAATATTCTTTCTCGAATACTCCTATCTCCCTCTCCAGAATGATAAAGAGAATGGAGATTACATTAAGACTAAAGGATGACCAATCAACATGAAAACCCCATGAAAATCGATTCACCATGATAGCACCCACAAATTGATTGATGTTGTTCAGAGATCAAAGGAGAATGTGTGGATCACCACTAGAGGGATTCTAACTGTAACACTTTGAGATTTTATGAAAAATATTCTTTTAATTTCATTAATGTATTGTGTTGTATGCTACACCAAGATTAACTTGCGCTATACGCAACACCATATTAGCTTGTAGTATACGCAACACTATTCTAGGATCGTGTTACACAAAATTTTGATAATAGTTATTCTACACAACATTGAGTATATATATATATATATATTCAATGTATAAATGAAACATGGTTGGATTATGTTATATGAAACAACGAAGGATTCTTTCACAACACACAACCTTGACTTGGCTTGCATTACACACAATCGCGACCTTCCTCGATAGTCTGTGTTGTACGCAATACCGGGTTTTACTAAACAATGATATATTATTATAATATTATTATGAACTAGCAGTTATGAATATTATTACCTAAATTTTTTATTTTATAACATTATTATTCATCTTACACATTTTCTAGAACTTGGTATAAGAGCAAAATAAATTTTTCAGGTAAAATAAGTAATTTTCAAAAAATGCATTTTTGCCGCCTTTTGATGGAGCTCCCACTTTAAATCTAGTTTCTGACATTTTTATAAGTTCAATGTGACAAAATAAAATTCTTCTTTGGAGTCAAGAAATAAAAATTTACTTTGGATAAATTTTTCGTATTATTCTGGTAACTTTCATATTTTGATGAATAGTAAAGACACGCTATATTTTAATGAAAAACAACTTTTTTCATCGTAATAATTTATATGGTTAAATTATAATATTTAATGGTTTTAAAGTATAAATATAATATATTTTTACCATTTAATATAATGTATGTCATTATCATTGATTTTACATTGAATTCGTAGGTTAAATCAATTCAATCTTTTGCAATGTTTTAAACAAAAACCCGTTTTCATTCGACAACGGGATTAATTTTAATTTAATTTCTGCAACTTCTGTATATTGAATTTGAAAAAATGGATTCCATATTTGGAATCAGTGGGTCCAAATTATGTTAATAGGCTACTTTTGGGAATTATGAATAGTAACTACGGTAAATTGTATTTACCATAGTTAAAGGTAAATCTTGTAATTAAGGGTAAATATAATGTTATAAAATTACCCTAACACGTGCCAAAATTCTATTGGATGGATAAAAGTAAACCCATATCAACTAAGGGTCGGATTAGATTCATTTTATGGACTTTTGACCATGAAAATAATTTAATTATAATTAAAACCAAAGAATGTGACAACATGTCACTCTCTTTAATCTTTTAAGTATAATAATTTTAATTTAGTGATAAAAATCATAAAACTTCGAACATGAATAGTCTCCAGAAATATAATAAAATTATATACATCATGATAATTTATTTATAATTTTTAGGGATTAAATAATTGTCATTAATGGTGATACATTAATGATACAAAAACTATTTATTAATTGAGAAATCAGTAATATAGTTTTTATTGAAATAATAATACCCATTAAATGGACCACAAACCTGACCAAAACATATTTTTAGTGTATATATATACCATAATCATCTAACGACCTAATATATAATCGTTTTGAGTCTTATAAAAGTTATTATGACACTTATATTATTTTATTTTAAATGATGCCAAAGTTGTCGCCTTCATAATTTAATAAATATAAAAATTTAAATATAGTGATTTTAAGATGATAAATTCGAGTAAAAGTATTATTGTGAAAGGTAATGGATTTATCTTCATCATAGGATTTTATTTTTAATTTTTATTCAACAAATATTTATATTAAATAATTATTCAAAAATTTTGTAGTAATTATTTTATTAAGAGATATACAAAATAAATGGTTTTAAAAATAATAAAATAAATATTATATGAACTATTTAATGTGATAAACTAATTTTTTAGATACATATGGCCATTTATGAAACTATTAAAGCTTTTATTTTGAACATATCTTCAGTATATATTTTATTTAAATTCATATAAATGAATAGTGTCAAAATTGACACTACTGGTATTTGATAAAAATAACATATTATAAATTTTTTTAAAAAACACAAAACTATTTAAAAATTATAAATTTATATTTATATGGTATAAATGTTTATAAAGTATCCAATTATTGAAAATTCACAACAAATAATTAATTTTTTGTTATAATTTAAAATTTAGAATATTATTACAACAAATAAATTTAAATTGATTAAAAAAGGATAAATCAAGTTGATAATGTTTAAAATAAATTCATAACATGTTTAAATTTGATTTTTTGATAACATTACAACCCTATATAATCTAATATTTGGATATGAGTCATTTTTGTAGGTTTTTAAGTGGGGTTAGATTTATTATAAATTAATATTTTTAAGAATTCCAAAGGTGCCCCTCTCCTCCCTTATAAAAGGGAACCTCCTCCCTCTCTTCCACACACGACATTGAGCCTTCAAGCTCGGCCAAACCCTGAAAAATTCTCTTCTAAACTTCCCTAGAAACATCCTAGAGGTCTTGGTCTTCTTCAAAGACCAATTTTAGTGCCCTAAGTGGAGGTCTCAAAGAGGCGCTTCAAAGAAGAGGTAATGTCTATTACCGATTCTTTCAACTTTATTTCTTCTTCTACTTCTTCTTTTTTGTTTTTTCATTATGAAATAATAACATCAGTATAACTCATATACTGATATGTTATTTTAAGTATGAAACAACCCTATTTCACCATCTATCCATCCTACGGAAAATGAAATCACCGCGCATGCGTACGTACAGAATACCGTCTCCACGCCGTGGTGTAATTTGATTTTACAACACCACCTTACTTGGATGGGTATAATGGTGTAAAGA
The DNA here is from genome assembly GCA_963277665.1 of Viscum album. Classification (NCBI taxonomy): domain Eukaryota; kingdom Viridiplantae; phylum Streptophyta; class Magnoliopsida; order Santalales; family Viscaceae; genus Viscum; species Viscum album. The sequence continues at coordinate 1,302,060,745 of OY728141.1, read as the reverse complement.
ATAAATATACCCAGTAATTATAACATCACACTGATTATGATATATTGTATCATCCTATCCAATTCAATTCAATAATTATGGGAATTATATCATCGCTCGTGCGTACGTACGGACTACCGTCTCCACGACGCGATGAGATTCATTCTCCATGTCAACAATTTAAGAATGATTATAAAGTATATATAAGCAATAATAATGAAATATATGACATTACAAAGATATTGTATTTATGTATATATATATATGTATGTCATCTACTTAATTCCATTCAACTCAATAAGGAAACGAAAACCGCGTTCATGCGTACGTACGGCCTACCGTCTCCATGAATGGTGTATTTCTTTCCATTTATCGATCTACTATATATATGTATATTATGAATATATATTATATATAAATCATGTTTTATATTCTGGAATTAAGTTATAATGATCTAAGTAATCATATGAATAATTACAAGTCAAAACACGGATGACAAATGAAACGATTTTACCCAAAACACTCTTTAACGTGGAATTTACAAAAGAACGGGTAATATAAAGTCATAAGTGAAACATATATGATATCATAACAATGAATATGACTCTATAATAAGTCAATGACATTATTTAAATAATTATACAGAAGGTTCGGATACGTACGAAGCATATCGAACCTATGGTAAGGAATAATTTTGCAAATCTCATTTTTATCTGAGATTGATTATTCGTAAGTATTTACTGGGGTTATTTCTATCATCCATGTCCATGTTTTATAAAATATTTTTCATGTTTGTTTGAATTAATTTTAACTATTTTTGACTTTTACTACATGGTATGTAAGGAATCATTCTTTTATTTACGTTATGAGGTACTTTTTTGACTTTTATGACAAAAGTATGAGGAGAAGGTTATTTTTAACTTATACAGCATGAACGGATTTTTACAGTTTTATAAAGCCTTGTTTTCATGAAGCTTCTTCCAAAAGATTTCATGAATATTTTAAACAAAATCCTATTCTTTTAAAATTTCATGACATTTTGTGAAAATAAAATGATTTTGAATAAGAAAGGATATTTTCCTCAAGATTTAATTTCAAGTGTTTAATAAAAACAATTTTCCATCTAAGATGACATTATTTCATATGTGTATGTTTCATGTATAATGTCCCTATGATTTACGTGGTTTCTATTTTCTTATTATGAAATGATATCCATTTATTTTATATGGATTATGTGATGATGGGATGATGTTTATGAAACCCATTTTATTTATTGGGTTATTATGAATGATGTATGTTTATTTTGTGGAACAAGTAAGAATGATTTTATTATGAGATGGGTGGGACCTATATCTCCCTCCAATGCATTGGGTAAATATTTATATCTCATGAGATAGACATGGTTGGAACGACAAGTTAAACCGGTTCAGTAATACAGGACTGGAACGAGGAGTGAACTCGATTCAGAAAGGGACTTTGTCCACTAAGATGGTCTTGGCAGCAATGCCTTGGCTAATATGGAAATCATATCATGTGCGTAATGGTTTCCACAATTACCTGTTTTATTCCAATGATATTTTATCATTCTTAATGTTTCTTTATGATCTATTCCTTACGTACTTCCATGTTTTATGCCATTTCTCAAGATTTTGATGTTTAAACATTATGTTCATGTTTATAAGTTCAAATCTATATAGTATGTTTTATTTTATCCATGCGTACCATTACTGAGCATTTGAGCTCACCCCTTTTATGTTTTATTTTTCCCAGGATATAAAGAAAGGTTTTAGGTAAGAAATAAAAGGGGAAGATCTTTACTGGGAGATGTTGAAGATCTTTCACCACGATTAGAAGATTTTATTCCGAGTTTCCAAAGACACTAAACTGTTACGATCCTTGTGTGTCTGTTTTTGTTATGTATTAAGTATTCTGCAAAAGTAATGTAATTTCCATGTACGTCAAGCTTCGGGTCTCTATAGATGGTATCAGAGGAAAGGTTTAGTCAACCTTTGGAAACTAGGATGCGAAAATGTTAGTGGGATCCCTAGAGATATTTCTAAGGTATGTCTAGGGATGTCCTTAAGGATAAGTATATGTATAGGATATAGTCCTAGAACTAAGGTAATGATCATATAATTTAACCTAAGATGTTAGATATTGAGGGTACCCCCCCTTTAAAATGTTGTTTTCCCTAGCATGATTTTTGCCTCTCACACTATTCTTTTTGGGTTTTAGAAAATGGCTGGAAACAGGAAGATTCTTGATAATGGAGGATATGACAGAAAATGGAATGATTTTATTCATGAAAAACCAAATGAAACGGGATCTAGAAGTCCAAACATCATTATTATCCCTAATCAGAAATCTCATAATATGATCAATAATCTCAACTTTGGTAAGTTTCCTGACTCAGATAATAAGAGAAAGATGGAGTTTCATGATGATCATCGAGGAAAGAAAGTTCAATTTCCCTCATGTAAATCATGTGGGAAGAGGCATCAGGGAGATTGTTTCAAAGGAACTGGAAGATTATTTGGGTGTGGAGAAGAAGGACACAAAGCCAGTAAGTGCAAAGGAAAATGTTCAGTTAACACCATGGACAAGGATAATGGTATTGCTACGACATCAACAATGATTAGATGTTTTAAATGTGGAATGTGCGGGAATTATGAAAACCAATTCCCTAATGGAAAATCTCATGAAGAGAATCAGCATGGTCATATGGGTAGTATTTATGTGGATGATGATGAGGAGACTAAAAATGATATATGAGCTGAAATAAGTGTTGAAGCTCAGTCAGTTGTTTTAGAAGGTAGTGGAATGATTGTATGTTTATCGAGAGTTATGTTGTATAGTTAATGGTATTATGGAATAAAGAATCATCTAAATATTGTTACACTATTATTTTTCCTAAAAGTATTTGAAAGTATATGTTGAATGGTACCAGTAACCATGGAATGTTATTCATACATTTTTGTAAAGTAGATGATATGTGCATAATTAAGGAATAAGAAGATAATGAGATGTTTGATTGTATTCATAAGCTCATGATTGATATAAGGACTAAGTGATATCATGGTTTGAGTATATAGAATTTTGAGGATTTTGGTATGTGGAAAGTGTTAACTTTTAACTGCATTCATGTTTTCACTGATGTTCAATGGGTATTCATTTTTCAAGAGAATACATTATTAAGGCCTTCAAACGTTTGTAATGTGACCAACAAGACATATCTTATGATATATGGGGATCAACGATGGTATTTACATACTTCTTATATGAAATCTCTGGTAATCGTTTTCACTATAATATGACAATGGACTGCAATATTATGGATAAGCCTAAAGATTGGAATGGATTATGTTGGACATAAGTTATTATTGTTTAAGGATAGAAAATTTATTCGATATTATTGATGGGATGATATAGTAATGTAGTTTTAGAAAAAGGACAACCTGCAGGACGGGCGACAGCCCATCGCGTCGGACAAGGCTGTGGGAATCGAACCCACAATTGAAGTGCGATTGGCCTTTATCACCTACCAATGGCCTACAGGAAGTCCCTGGTTAGTAGAAACTAGTTTTATTTTATTAAGCGGTATGATATATGAAGTATAAGTTCATTTTTGGAACCATATACGATTAATCTAACCATAAGACTGACTTATAACTTTTGCTAACATTTTTTTTGAAAGAGATGGAATGACCCATCATTCTAGCACATGATATTCTAACACGTCACGAATAACAAATTCAACTTCATTTCTTTAAGGGATTAAGTGGAAATTGTTCAATTCACGAACAACAGTGAGAATGTACCAAAATCATGCAAGTATTTCTTTTAATTCATCAACTTTAGGGAAATAATCTTGAAAACCAAAAATGTTGTCCTAGTTCCCTTATATCTGATGAATCAGATGGTACCTTAGATCATCACAAATCAATAGCTTCGTGATTGTTGGCTTTTTCATAGCCATGTTCTCTACCACTCTCCATCAAAACATGATGGTTAGATTTTTATTCCATATCCATATTTTCACCTATGTTCTCCTATGTGGAAACCCAGTGATGAGTTAATTTGGGTAACTGTTACATTTCATACATTAGTTTTAAAGACATGTTTTGGTATTCCTTTTTACGATGTGGGTTTCTATTAAACAAACTTTCGAGTAGTAAACCATTTATAACACCGAAAAATTTTGAGGGCGAAATTCATTTTAAGGGGGGTAGAATGTAACAACCCAAGATTTTTTGAAAAATATTCTTTTAATTTCATTAATGTCTTGTGTTTTATGCTACACCAAGATTACCTTGCACTATACGCAACACCGTATTAGCTTGTAGTATACGCAACACTATTATTGGATCGTGTTACACACAATTTTGATAATAGTTATTCTACGCAACATTGAGTATATATATATATATATTCAATGTATAAATGAAATATGGTTGGATTATGTTATATGAATCAACGAAGGATTCATTAACAATATCCAACCCTGACTTGGCTTGCATTACATGCAATTACGACCTTCCTCGATAGCGTGTGTTGTACGCAATACCGAGTTTTACTAAACAACGATATATTATTATAATATTATTATGAACTAGCCTTTATGAATAATATTAACTAAATTTTGAATTTTATAACATTATTATTAAACTTACACATTTTCTATAACATGGTATAAGAACAAAATAAATTTTTCAGGTAAAATAAGTATTTTTATAAAAAATGCAGTTTTGCCACCGTTTGATGGCACACCCACTTTAAATGTAGTTTTTGACATGTTTATAAGTTCAATTTGACAAAATAAAATTCTTCATTGGAATCAAGAAATAAAAATTTACTCTGGATAAATTTTTTGTATTATTCTGGTAACTTTCATATTTTGATGAATAGTAAAAACACCCTATATTTTAATGAAAAACAACTTTTTTCATCGTAAAAATTTATATGGTTAAATTATAATATTGAATAGTTTTAAAGTATAAATAGAATATATTTTTACCATTTAATATAATTTATGTCATTAGCATTGATTTTACATTGAATTCGTAGGTTAAATCAATTCAATCTTTTAGAATGTTTTAAACAAAAACCCGTTTTCATTCGACGACGGGATTAATTTAAATTTAATTTCTGCAACTTCTGTGTATTTAATTTGAAAAAATGGATTCCATATTTTGAATTAGTGGGTCCAAATTATGTTAATAGACTACTTTTTATTTTTGGGAATTATGAATAGTAACTACAGTAAATTTTATTTACCATATTTAAAGGTAAATCCGGTAATTAATGGTAAATATAATATTATAAAATTACCCTAACACATGCAAAAATTCTATTTTATGTCTAAAAGTAAACCCATATCAACTAAGGGTCATATTAGATTCATTATATGGAATTTTTACCATGAAAATACTTTAATTATCATTAAAACCAAAGAAAGTGACAACATGTCACTCTCTTAAATCTTATAAGTATAATAATTTTAACTTAGTGATAAACATCATAAAACTTCGAACATGAATAGTCTCTAGAAAGATAATACAAGTATCTATATTATAATAATTTATTTAGAATTTTTAGGGATTAAATATGTGTCATTAATGGTGATACATTAATGATGTATAAATTATTTATTAAGTGAAAAATAAGTAATATAGTTTTTATTGAAATAATAATACCCATTAAATGGCCCACAAACCTGACCAAAACTTATTTTTAGTGTATATATATACCATAATAATATAATTACCTAATATATAACCGTTTTGAGTCTTATAAAAGGGATTATGACACTTATATTATATTATTTTAAATGATGCCAAAGTTGTCACCTTCATAATTTAATAAATATAACAATTTAAATATTGTGATTTTAAGATGATAAAGTCGAGTAAAAGTATTACTGTGAAAGGTAATGGATTTATCTTCATAATAGGATTTTATTTTCAATTTTTATGGAACAAATACGTATATTAAATAATTATACAAAAAATGTTGTAGTAATTATTTTATTAAGAGGTAAACCAAATAAACGGTTTTAACAATAATAAAATAAATATTATATGAACAATTTAATGTTCTAAACTAATGTTTTAGATACATATGGACATTTATGAATCTATTAAAGCTATTAGTTTTAACATATCTTCTTTATATAGTTTATTTAAATTCATATAAATGAATAGGGTTAAAATTGACACTACTGGTATTTTATAAAAATAACATATTACAAAATTGTTTAAAAATCACAAAAATATTTAAAAATTATAAATTTATATTTATATGGTCTAAAATTTTATAAATTCTCCAATTATGGACAATTAAAAACAAATAAGTAATTTTTTGTTATAATTTAAAATTTAGAATGTTATTACCAGAAATAAATTTAAATTGATTAAGTAAGGATAAATCAAGTTGATAATGATTAAAATAAATTCATAACATGTCTAAATTTGATTAGTAGATGAGATGAAAACCCCATATAATCTAATATTCGGATATTAGTCATTTTTGGGGGTTTTATGTGGGGTTAGATTTATTATAAATTAATATTTTTAAGAATTCCAAAGGTGCCACAATCCTCCCTTATAAAAGGGCACATCCTCCCTCTCTTCCACACACCACATTGAGCCTTCATGCTCGTCCAACCCGTACCAAATTCTCTTATACACTTCACTAGAAACATCCTAGAGGTCCTGGTCTTCTTCAAAGACCAATTTTAGTGCCCTAAGTGGAGGTCTCAAAGAGGCGCTTCAAAGAAGAGGTAATGTCCGTTATCGATTCTTTCAACTTTATTTATTCTTCTAATTCTTATTCTTTAGTTGTTTCATTATGAAATAATAAAATCAGTATCACTCATATACCGATATGTTATTATAAGTATGAAACAACCCTATTTAACCATCTATCCATCCTACGGAAAACGAAATCACCACGCGTGCGTACGTACAGAATACCGTCTCCACGCCGTGGTGTGATTTGTTTTTCCAACACCACCTTACATGGATGGGTATAAAGGTGTAAAGAATAACTATACACAGTTATTATAACATCATACTGATTATGATATATTTTATCATTCTATCCAATTCAATTCAATAATTATGGGAATGATATCATCGCTCGTGCGTACGTACAGACTACCGTCTCCACGACGCGATGAGATTCATTCTCCATGTTAACCATTTGAGAATGATTATAAAGTATATATAAGAAATAATAATGAAATATGTGACATAACAAAGCTAATTTATTTATGTATATATATATGTATTTCATCTACTTAATTCCATTAAACTCAATAAGGAAACGAAAACAGTGTTCATGCGTACGTACGGCCTACCGTCTCCATGAACGGTGTATTTCTTTCCATTTATCGATCTACTATATATATGTATATTATGAATGTATATTATATATAAATCAGGTTTTAAATTCTGGAATTAAGTAATCATGATCTAAGTAATCATATGAATAATTACAAGTCAAAACACGGACGACAAATGAAACGATTTTACCCAAAACACTCTTTAACAGGGAATTTACAAAAGAACGGGTAATATAAAGTCATAAGTGAAACATATATGATATCATAACAATGAAAATGATTATGTAATAAGTCAATGACATTATTTAAATCATTATACAGGAGGTTCGGATACGTACGAAGCATATCAGACCTAAGGTAAGGGATAATTTTTCAAATCTAATTTTTATCCGCGATTTCTTATTCGTAAGTATTTACTGGGGTTATTTCTATCATCCATGTCCATGTTTTATAAAACTTTTTTCATGTATGTTTAATGTCCTTTTACCCATTTTTGACTTTTACTACATGGTATGTAAGGAATCTTTATTTTATTTACGTTACGAGGAACTTTTTTGACTTTTCTGAAAAAAGTACGGGGAGAATGTTATTTTTAACTTATACGGCGTCAACGGATTTTTATAGTTTTATAAAGCCTTATTTTCATGAAGCTTACTACAAAATATTTCATGAATATTTTCAACCAAATCCTATTATTTTAAAATTTCATTACATTCTGTGAAAAGAAAATGATTTTGAATAAGAAAGGATATTTTCCTCAAGAATTAATTTCAAGTGTTTAATAAAAACCATTTTCATCTAAGATGACATTATTTCATATGTGTATGTTTCATGTATAATGTCCCTATGATTTATGTGGTTTCACTTTTCTTATTATGAAATGATATCCATTTCTTTTATATGGATTATGTGATGATGGGATTATGTTTATGAAACACATTTTATTTATTGCGTTATTATGAATGATGTATATTTATTTTGTGGCACATGTAAGAATGATTTCATTATGAGATGGATGGGACCTATATCTCCCTCCAATGCATTAGGTAAATATTTATATCTCATGAGATAGTCATGGCTGGAATGGCAAGTTAAACTGGTTCAGTAATACAGGACTGGAACGAGGAGTGAACTCGATTCAGAAAGGGACTTTGTCCACTAAGATGGTCTTGGCAGAAATGCCTTGGCTAATATGGAAATCATATCATGTTCTTAATGGTTGCCACAATTGCATGTTTTATTCCCATGCTATTTTATCACTCTTAATGTTTCCTTATGATCTATGCCTTACGTACTTCCATGTTTTATGTCATTGCTCAAGCTTTTGATGTTTAAACATTATGTCCATGTTTATAAGTTCAAATGTATATATAATGTTTTATTTTATCCATTCTTACCCTTACTGAGCATTTGAGCTCACCCCTTTTATGTTTTCTTTTCCCCAGGATATAAAGAAAGATTTTAGGTAAGAAAAAAAGGGGAAGATCTTTACTGGGAGATGTTGAAGATATTTCACCACGATTAGAAGATTTTATTCCGAGTTTCCAAAGACACTAAACTGTTATGATCCTTGTGTTTCTGTTTCTGTTATGTATTAAGTATTCCGAAAAAGTAATGTAATGTCCATGTACGTCAAGCTTCGGGTCTCTACACTATCCTTGGATCCTTACCTTGCAATGAAGGAAATATAAAAAGGTTTTTATGGAAGACCAAAATTGTCAATGAAGAATAGATCCTAATCTGGGGCATTTGTTTTCTTTAGATATAAATATAGTAATTATAAATTTATCATGAAATACCCTCACTCAGGGTTTTGGGAAACTGAATATTAAAAAAAATTAATATATATATATCCCACCACCATATGCTTCTGATTCTCTCAGAACCATCAATTGGTATCAAGTGGGTCAAATTTTAAATTTATAATTATTTATTTTATTATTGATATATATGAAATCATAGTTGAATATTTCATTTCATATTATTAATTCATTTATCCAATTTAAATTAACATTTTATCTATATATTAATCATGTTGGTTTAGTTTTTCATCTTATTAAATATTTAAGAGTAGATGAAGAATGAAAAAATATTTCACCAGAAAGTGACAAGTATTTTGGAAAGTAAAATGGGGTATATGGTGTGTAGATGGAGTACGAACCATGTTCTTATAATCACTACACCCATATATATCATGAAATTCACAACACACTAATAATTTAATTAGACATGGTGCATTTATTGCACACTATTCATAGACCCAGGAAACCTAGACCATGAGATGCCAGATTACACAACATGTATCTCGTGTACATGTTGGGTAGTCTACATGGGTTAGCGATATAAAAAACACAATCCATGTGGTCATAATACAAGATACAACCGTAGGAGACTGATAGCCTAGATAATTTAAGATATGCATGACATGTATAATATGTACACATGATATAGTTCATCATTTCTCATGTCTAAAATACACACTAATCCATTCATCAAGTAAAGTGGACCCATGATATAGGGATACATGGAATGTATATAGATTCTACATTCCGTGTAGTCCCACTATTATACTAGCCTAATCCTAGGCGTTTATCCCATAATAACATAAATTAGATACTTGGAGTGTTGCTAAAATATACATGTCGTGTAGTCTGGCTATGTTAATACATTGAAGCCCTAGGTGTGTGGCATAGATACAAAAAAACAAGGTACAAGACATGCAGTTTGATAATACATGCCATATATATTCCCAGTTAATGGATGAATTAAATTACATTAAATTAATGATTAAAACATCAAAACCTTATATTATTAATTTAAAGCTATTATGTTTAACAATTTAATATTGGTTTCAAATAATTTGAAATGATTAAATAATTATCTATAATAATATATAATAATTTCTTTTACCATTTATTTTCCATCAATGCCTTAATGATGGTTATCTCTAAGAGGATTCAGATGGCCATTAAGATGAAAGAGAATTGATTAATTAATGGAATTGTGTTTATCATAATGATAAATAATGAATATTAACTATATTGATTTTGTGTATACATTTTATGTATGACCATTAACGAGCTAGTATAAGACTACTGTATGTGTTGTCATTAATTTTATGTAATTTAGGGCCTGATTTTGTAATAGTAATTATTAAAATAATTGTTTGGAATATGTTTCATCCCTCCCTCCATTATTATGTAGGAAATACATATACAAGGATATTTATGTAACCCCCCTTCAACCAAACCTTTGGTCCCCCTAACATGTGGGAGAGTTATAAATACATGTAATTAATAGATTTTCACAGGGTGCATAGAAGAAGTTAAAGATAAAACCATAATAATTCAAACCCAAGTGTCATATAGGTGGACATGAGGAATTTTTTAACTCTCTCTAAGACTGAAAATATGAGTTATTTTCCCTATATCATAGGTTGATTTAATTTTCTCTCATTAAATCCTGAATTAGATATGCTCATGAATGATTAACATAATTATTTATTTATTTTTACATATGAATTATTTATTTTATGGATGCAAGACCATAATCACATATATAAAATAATTAATATTAATAGACATAATTTAAATAAAGGGATTAAGTGTAATTATTTTGTCCAAAATGGTGAATTAATTTTATAAAATACACATAATGTTAACATAGACATGGAAAAAATAAAACAATATAAACTTTATATATAATAAATTAAAATATTTTAGATTAATATAAAATTGGACTATGCCTTATATTAAATTTTTTGGAATGTAACCATAAAAAGTATTGTTTTCAAGTCCAATATTTGGACAATTAATTTTATTGGGATGTTCTCATGAGGTTTTTGGGTTGAATTAACCAAAATTGTATTGAGTTTAATGGAAAAAGTATATTCAATTAAAATTTGGAGAATGTGTTGAGAAAATCCAAGTTAGGATTTTAGTATTAGAGGTCCACTAAAGAGATTGATGAGATGAAAGACCAAAGTTGGAAAGACCACCAACCTAAAACATCATATGGTTTTCATTGACAATGTTTGGATCATTAATAAAGTTAATATGTATCCTTGTAACTAGAATGTTCTAAAAATTAGAAATTTTAAGTTCAATAGTGAGGGATATTTGGACTTGATAAAATTGTCGGATACTTACTATAATTAATTTTAGTATTACATATTATATAATTTGTAATCAAGTATAGTACTAATCATCATTTTTAATTATTATAGTAAAAAGTCATAAAAAACCACCAAATCAGTGCAATCATTCCTTAAGTCAGGGTACATCCTTATAAATACAAATTTCCGAATATGAATCAATCATTTATGTGATACATTATTATCAAAAAGATTGTATTATGAGTTTAAATCCCATAATTGTATTATTCCACCCTAGTAAGCGAGAAAAGGTGATGAGGAAGCCTATTATAGATGTGTAAAGGCTGATTCCTATATACATTGTATTATATTACAAACTATGTAAAGATAATTGATAACAAAACAAAAATATATTAATGATTACACCACAATATATTATCTTATGTCTCTGGAGAAATATAAATAAAGTATTGAAATTAATAGGATTATCAATGAACTATATCTGTTTAAACTGGAAGAAGGAAATGTAGATCCTGATCATGATTTCAAAATTAGCAGGTATATTGATTAATTAGTGAAATAGGGCCTCCACATGGATAATAAATTATCCATTAATGTTATCTTATTATACTTTCTTTCAATATTATCTTTCATTTTCCATGATCGGATATAAAAAATGGATAAGTCACTCATGAAACTTTTTTCTATACTTCACCAAGTGGATAAGGACCGATTGAAACCTATTTCTACACCCATTATAGTGAAAAGTTTTAAATTCAAGGCTAAAGATCCCATGGATAATTTAAATCCAAAAGGTCATTTATTGATTCCATCAAGGAGACAAAATATTAAATGAATGAAAAATAAAACGGATGTAATTTTTTTTATGTGGATAGAATGAACACTGGAAAATAAATTTCAATTAATTTAAGAAGAAAACAGTTGCATCAAATTCAGGTATATTAATCATGTTTCTATACATCTATTGTATTTTAAATACAATATTCATTCAAAATTCATTAATTTGAATATAGGAAATGAATAATAATAGGAAGATTATAGGGTGAACTCAAAAGGAGATAAGACGATGTGGTTCCCATGTCACCCATGGGGAGATCAGTATTTCTTAATGTTAAATGGATTGAATCATTTTTGTAATAAGTGTTACCAAAAAAAATTTAGTAGTGTTCTACTCAATATAATGAGAAATTATTTATTTTTGGAATAAATTTTGGTATATTACTTAATACTAAAAAATGATTTAATAACTCATGAATAAAAAAATACCCATTGCAATGACTGATGAATATAAAATATAATAATCTTACCCTATTATATAAATATTATTTTTTTTTTAAAAAAATGAAATTTTTTGAATTTTTTGTTTCCATTAAATCACTTTTCTCTCAATTTAGATAATAAAATGGATATATAACCAAAATATTTATCATGTTTTATATAAATAATACTTTTAAAAAAGGTACTTTATAAAAATTTTAGAGTTATTTTAACATATCCATGTAAACTAATCTAAAGATAAAGTTAATTTCATATACTTCATGAGAAATTTTAGAAATTTTTTGTGATGTAAATGATTTCACTTGGTAAAAGGAATCCCCATGTTTAATAATTGGTGTATATCTTATTAATGAAATCATTGATCATACATGTGGTGTAATGTTTATCCTTAACTCACATTTCATTATATACATTAATGTTATGATGGTAGTAAAAATATGATCATTGATGAGTCTTATATGTATTTAAAATATTCCATCCCTTCAAAGGATTAGGAAAATCAATCGTCCTCTATCCTCTCTGAAAGATAATGACAATATTCTTTTCCTATGAAGCTTCCATCTCAAATCATGTTGTCACTTATTTTGAAAATATATTCAATGGACCTCATATTAACATAAATATTCTTCCTTGGATCATCCAGACATTCATAAATGAGGATGACAATATATTTCTCTTATCTCCTCCCATGGACCATGAAATCAAAGCCACAGTCTTTATCCTGAATACTGACAGTGCCCCTGGTCCTGATGGCTTTAATAATGGTTTCTTTCAACATCACTAGGAGGTTGTCCACACAGATGTCTGTAAACTTGTTAAACATTTTTTAAGACTTGTTTCCTTCCTTAAGGTCTAAACTCTCAATTTCTCACCCTTATCCCAAAGGTTCCCAATGCATCTGAAATTAATCTCCTTAGGCCCATTGCTCTAATTAATTATACTTGTAAAATCATTACCAAGCTTCTGACAAATAGGATTTCTTCTCTATGTAACAAAATTATTTCTCAGAACCAATTTGGTTTCATCAAAAGAAGATTCATTCAAGATTGCATTTTCCTTGCTTCAGAATGCACTAACTCTTTAAACAAAGTCTCTCGAGGAGGAGAAATTTCCATAAAGCTTGATGTTAGGAAGGCCTTTGTTACTATTGACTGGACTTTCATTTTCAAAGTTCTTCAATCTTTAGGCGTCAATGATGTCTTCATTAGTAGGATTTACTCTCTCTTCAACTCTTCCTCAATATCAATTCTGTTGAATGGCTCTCTCAAGGGTTATTTTAAATACTCTAAAGGAGTTCGTCAAGGTGATCCTCTTTCTGCCATTCTCATTGCTATTGCGGAAGACTACCTAAGTAGATTGATTTCTTCCCTTGTTTCTCAAGGTAACCTGAAACCCATCTAGGATTCCATGAACCTAATTGTCCCGACCCATATCTTCTATGTCAATGACATAATTCTTTTCCTCAATGTAAATAAATGGAATATCCTTAACCTTAAAAAAAGCCTTATCCCATTACAAAGAGGTTTCAGGGAAATCCATAAGTTGGAACAAATCTTATATTTTCTTTGGGAAATCCTTTCCCATCTCCCCAAAAGGCCACATTATAAAAAATCTTGGCATCAAAGAAGGTTCCTTTCCTTTTACTTATCTTGGAGTTCCCATTTTTTGGGGAAGACCAAAATCTATTTATTTTAATAATGTGGTTGATCAAGTTATTAATCATCTTACCTCCTGGAGAGGGAAATCTCTGTCAATGGATGGAAAGATTTGCCTTGTGAAATCGACCATTATTTCCAAATTGGTTTACTCCCTCGTGATCTATAAGTGTCCACATGGTCTTCTCTAGAACATTAATACTTATATTAAAAAAATTTTCTAGACCAACATCATAATTGAAAGGAAACTTATTCCCATCTCTTGGTCGACCTGATGCACCCCTCTTGAAAAGGGTGGCCTTGATATTAAAAATCTCAAGTTGTTCAATGAGGCCCTCCAAACAAGGCTCACTTGGAGACTGATCAGTAACACCTCTGACTCCCTTTCATTCCATAGAAATAAATTTCTTATGAGTTTAATGAATGGGAATATAAACTTTGTCCAATATTCTCTTTGTCCCCCTCTAAGAAACTTGTTTGTCCATATCATGAATAACTCTAGATGGTTAGTTATCCTGGACTCCACCATTTGTTTTTGGCTGGATAACTGGACTGGCTCCCTACTTTTCGCCATGCTTCCTCCTAATACTTCCCCTGATAGCATTAACTTCACTATAAAGGATGTGATGCATTCCAAAACTTTAGAGATACCTGACTCTATCATGTAGGTGGCTGAGGGATACCCTTTCTCTAGTGATGATGACCTTTTGGTTTGGGAACCGCCCCACAATGGTATGCTTGATTCAATTTTTTTACAATCATTATTTCTCTGACTCTGTACCTGATTTTTCCTGGTAATAATTTTTTTAAAAACATTGGATTAAACCTTCCATAATTAATCTTATTTGGTGCTCGGTTCACAATAATATCCTTACTGAGACCTGTCTCCAATCTTTTGGCATTCACCTCTGTTCTAAATGCCCTCTCTGTCACCAACACCGAGAAGATATCAACTATATATTTTTATCTTGTGATAAGGCTTTTTCTATGTGGAATTGTATTGCTGACATATTTGATTGCATATGGCCTCTTTTTGACAATATCCTCTTTCAGAGAAAGCATTGTGTGGAGTTTAAATTATCGCCACAAATTAAAAACCTCTTCTTATCTGCCGTGGTGGAGCTTCTACACATTATCTGGTATGATAGAAATGACACTATTCATAATAATCACTCGTCAAATCTTATTGCAGGTTGCACGAGAATCCCGATTGCTTTTAAAGATGCTACCTCGATCCAGAAATCCAATTGCGACAACATGATCAGTGAATTTGTAATCCTGAGGTGTCTGCAGATTGAAGGAATATTTCCTTAGCCAAATTGTTTTCTTGAAGTCTTCTGAAAATCCCTGCTTCCTGGATGGATCAATATAAATGTGGATGGGGCTTCCAAAGGAAATCCATGCCTTGTGGGTTATGGGGCTATCTTCAAAGACTCGCCAGGTCACTTCCATTGTTGTTTCTATAACAGCTGTGGGATCACTTAATCCCTTGAAGATGAGATGTTGTCTCTCATCCATGCCATCCAATTTGTCAAAAATAAAGGCTGGAACAATATTTGGATCAAAAGAGACTCCAACACCATTGTTCAATCCATTTGGAATGGGGTTTTCCACCTCTCTTGGCCTCTAACTACGAGTTGGAAGATCTTCCTGAACTCATTTTGGAGATCAGATATATTGCCACCAATGCCAATGGTGATTCTAATGCGGTGGTAGATTCTCTTGCCAAAAAGGGTATCAACTAGAAAATTACGTGGTTTGATGGGTTTTCAAATGACCTCCTTCGTCTCCTTTCTATGGATTGTAATAAAATTCCCACTTTTGGACTTTTGTAATCTTCTCACTTAATAATAAAATTTTTCATGTTGGTTGTTGACCAGGACATTACCATTAAAAAAATCTTCTATTATCCCTTTTGAAGACATATTGTGTAAATATAACAAAACAGCTAACCATATTCCAACTACATTGTCAAATGGGTATCATATAAAATGTGATATGATAAGAATAAATTAGAACACCACAACAAGTTTTTATCAAAAATAATTTTTTACAATCCGGCCTTAGCTACAAATGTACATATAAGCACTAAATTGAATATGATTTAATGATCCTAAAGACACTAAGGATACTTACATCAAGTCAATATAAACTATATTTATATAAATTAATCCTATCTCTATAAAGATAGTGGGAGAAAACTGAACTTCTAGGATTAAGGATCTGGATTCACATGAGTCAGTATAGGAATGTTGGACTCCACTGAGCATAGCGGTAGGGGTAGTTCATGAGACACATACAATGTAGGAATTAATCAATAAATAGGTGGTTCATGTTCAACCCAGTCGGTGATAAATGTATAATTATTTCAGAATAATGATTCCTACAAAGAATAAATAAATGGTAATATGATAAGGTTGAAAAGTATATATAAATTCAAGTAATGGTGCCATGTATCATGATTTAGGACTTTTTATTTTTAATGTTTCTATGAATTGTAACTGCTGATGATTATTCAATAGAAACTAGAAATGGATGGTATAATATAGCAATAATAAAGAATGATTGATTATCAAAAGTTTTTTCTATGAAGAAACTTATCCACCTCTCATCATGACTGGAATTATTTTTTAATTTTATTGTAAAAGAATAAATATATGATCATTATATTAGGATATTGATTTCCAATGCCACCACATTTAGAGGAATCCTTATAGAAGATATCTATATGATGCAACTAAAATGATTCCCTATGGTATATTTATACTAGTATTAACCAAAAGGATTAGTGACATGCAAAAATTCCAATAATATTTACATTTTAGATAAAATACTTTATTAATAAATCATGTATAGTGGTTATAGAATATTCCTTTTTAAATAAATGAGAGAGATGTGTCTCTATCTAGTTATTGTGAGTGTTATAAGTTTTCATTTTTGATATGTTGATAACATATGGAAACTAAATGTTGTATCATAGTAGTTTGTTAATACTATGGAATGAAAAATTTATACAAATATGACTTGAAGCAGAAAAAATTATATAGGAAAAAATATCTATAAGATATATACATTTATTTTCTCAATTTTTTCATAGTATATATATTAATTATGTATTGAAAAAATAAATGTTGAAACAATTCAATAAATTTTTTTTGTTGGCATATAATCCTTACAGTAGAACATGCATGAAAATAGGAAGATATTACAACGACTAAAATAATTTCAAAAGCTTAAGTGATAATAATTAATCTCATATGCCATGATATGTACTAATGTTTTATATTACTGATGCGTGAATCATAATAGATAAATATCAAACAAAACCAATATAATTTCATAAACTTACAGTTAGAAATATCTAACAATAATGTGAAAATTAAAACATAATGAGTTATTAGTGTATATAGAAGTGAGAATACAAATGATCAAGGGAAATTAACACTTAACATAATTTAGTTCAATTTTATTTAGCATCACTAATAAGGATATAATAATTTAAAATAAAAGCATATAACAGCTAATGTATTCCATATCCTCAATATCTAAGTATGGTGTTTCTTCTGATTTAGCTTAAGAAGCGATTTTACATTGTATTATTTTGATTTTGAGTTATACAAAAATATTAAATTATCATTTTAGGATAATATTTTTCAATGGATTTAATCAGCATGTTTGGATTATGACTTGGAAACAAGAGGTGGATACTCGGTTATAACACTGCATGAAGGATTTTCTCAAGATATTAATGTTATAGTAAATAAATAATCTACAAAGACATGGTACTTTTCTAACCATATCCTTGAAAATGTGATATTACTAACAGATATGGCCATACATAGCGAAAGAATGTTTTTACATGTGAGAATTAATAGGTCATTGGTGGTTGGATCTATTTCAAGTGGGAGTTTTTTTAGAGATGGTTCCCTAGATCCAATAACTTTTTACTTTATATTACATGAATATTAAAATAAGTGAATATTAATTTAAATATATTGTAACATATTTATTTTTTTTCTACATAAAACTGATGTGATAAGATCATATGGTATTTGTCTCATTGATAAGGTCATATAAGTTTTCCAATATTATGAGAACCTTGAAGTTCCATGACCATATTCGTAAAATATAGTTCTATAGTTTGATTACATACTATGATGGGGGCACATAATATATATACTATCAGGTGTGATTACTCGTAAGAGGATGATACTACATCTCATGAAGTTCTCACTTTGTAATCTCCAAAATAGGAGGCTAAGAGAACAAACCCACCAGTAGGTTTTCTACATGTAATAGTGTCATCCAATATTCCAATCCACAACCATGTGTAATGTACTTAGGCTTTAAGATTATAATTAATGCATGTCACGACTTGTGAATTTATATGTTCTAACAAAAATCATGATGACATATGTTCATGGAGAGATAGGGTATGTTTGGTGTGTTATGAATGACATGTTATTAATGGATAATTCAATGAAGGATTTTTCACTTCCATCTTTAGGGATGTTGATATTTCGACCCTTGGATTGAAATATAACTTTTTCAAAAATTCTATATCCACGGGGTAATGATGATTATTTTTGATAGTCAATGAAAAATTTATCAAGAAAATAGGGTTATAACATAGGTTGCAAAATTCTTGATGAGATACTGAGAAAAAGGTATTATATTACAAAATGAGCTTTTGTATGAGGTTTTCATCACTAAAACATAAAATTATATCTCTTGGATTCCTTGAAACATTTCATGAAATTAATCTTGGACTATAGTATATAACTCCAAATTACAATGATAAAGAATAATAGAGAGTCAAGAACTAAGTGTTTCCATTGATATAGATTAAATTCTATTTGAATTTAATGAATGGAATAAAAATTATTCTCAATGTTAAGGTATAATTTTATTAAAGTATTATCGATCAAATTAACTTAATAAATATTTATTCACTGGATTGCGAATAAAATATATTTATTTATTTTATTGATTATTTGAAAAATATTTATTTTTTGGTTTAGGAATAAAATATTTATTTAATATAAAAAAATTATTATTCATGTATTCAATAAATTTTGAGGAGTTCAGAAGGACCATGACCATGCCCAGAGATGAATATTTATTCGTTAGATGGTAAATAATATTCCTCACTATGAAAGTTAACAAAGAATATAAAATAATAATAACTATATTATTTTGTAGAATGTGGTTTTATAATGATTATTTTACAATTTGAGGGTAGTTATCGAATGAAAAAATATTTTAACCAAAACCATAGATCTTTAAATAGATGGTTATGTATATTTTGAAAGGTTAATGAAGATATACCGAATATGTATGCACAATGAAATTATCTTTCAAATCCCGTTTCTCTGTCCCCCTAAAGAACAAGAAATATAAGAGTTATTCTGACAATACTGAAGAAAAAATGATCAAAAAAAGAAACAAAAGACAATCTATTTATAATTCTAGCACCTAAAAAATCAATTGGTGTTGTTCATAGATCTAAAGAGTATGTGGGGATCACTTCTAGAGGGATTATACCCTCATATCCACAAATCAAAATGAAATAAATCAAAAAAGGGTCTTTCAAAAGATCTAAATTATAAAAAAAATAAAGCATCTTAATCCGAGGTATTTATTATTTTGCGATCTAAAAAAATTAACTATAAATTTAACATGAAAAATCCTAACCATGGTTTGAAGAAACTAAATGTTAAATGAAATTTTAATATATCACCCACCATCACATGGTTCTTCTGTGCCCGAAACCATAAAATAAACCATCACAAAGCTCAGAAACACATACCCTAAACCAAGGATGTGATAATCTCCTCACTATAAGACATTATATCTCGATTTTTTTTAAAGAAAATGGATCATCAAGAGGTAGAATAAATTTATAACTCAAGAAGAAAAATTCAACTTGGGTTATGCTTCCAAACCAAAACAATGATTCAAAACCCAATGAAATCCCAAAATCCAACTCTTAAATATATAAATTTAAATTTACAACCCTCATACATGAGAAACACATAAATTTTGGTCTTCCAACCATGATGTAAACCCACTTAATCACTGGTTTCCCATAAACTAATAGGATCTCTAAAATAACTAAAAAATTAATAAATCAATAAATATAAAAAAACCTATAAATAAAAAATCACTAGCTGGTATTGCTTAAAAAATAGAGTATAAAACCTAAACTAATCAATTTGAAAATAAACACCAATAATATGATGTAACCTCAAAAGTGTTGTACATAATAAACCCTTAGACATCACACTAGAAAAGTGGTCTGAAAATATTACCACATCTAAAAAACAATGAAACAATCTAGAAGTGAATCATAAGGGATCATTTTTCAATAAGGAAAACATAGTACATCCCAATGTTAAGTAATGGTAACTCGAGGTCATGCCTTTATATCACCAACTCTCGGTGATTCAAACTAAACATCATGGAATAACCAATGCCATATCTTGGTCATCCCAATACCTACCAAAGAATTCCTATGTAAAACAAAACAAAGGAAACAAAAATCTAAAAGGACAACAATGTTTTATGTGAGGATAAGTATAATAACCACTAATTCATGATAATTTACAATACAAAAAATATCTATTTGGGGATAGTCTAGGGAAAAGTAATAAATAAACCAAACAAGAATCAACTCAAATGAAACAACCCTGGCCCCAGAAGTCCTGTATTGGTTGTCATTTTATAAAAAAGGCATAGATACAAGAGATCATGTCACCATGGATCAATTAGTATAGTAGTCTTGAAGAAACATTAAACATTCATGATTCCATTATTACATTGTTAAGTAAACAATGTACATTTCAAAAGAAAATAACCTGATTCTTGTGACTTATTCAAAGATTTCATCTTCAAAACCTGGGGAGGGAAAAAATTAAATGGTGAGCTCAAACACTTAGTAAGGGTTATATGAAACCATAATAAGTGAAGTAAATACAATAATTAATAAACATTACAACATGTTAAATAATCTAAAAAAACACATGCCGTTAATAAACTGAGAATGAAAATGCATGCATATATATTTTTTATTGTTAAAATATCATGGAATGTAATACATGGATACTGAATGAAGAAAAATATTATTTGGAATGTATGTGTTTGGAACACGAACCTTCATATCATCAAGATGGATTAAGTCTATGGGTAGTAACTCATCTGATTCTTCATAGAAACAAACACCAAGGATTTGTCACCAACTATTTTATCTCATGAGACCTGTTGATGCATCGAGGGACTATAATGGGTCCCTGTAATCAATAAAAGTAAAAATAATTCCTCATATATATATATATATTTAATTCAATAAAAATAATCCTTATCAAAATATTTTTGTTGATTAGAGGGTACGAATTTATTAATATTTCCCTAGTTAAATAATATTAAAAAAAACACCATGTATAAAATGGTACAAAACTAATAAAACAATAATATCCACGATACAATAATATAGATATTAAATAGAAGTATAATTTAAAATGAATAATGATCTCAAATTGACCTTATATAAACCAAATAAAAATTATTAGGTGTTCAAAACCATGT
This sequence comes from Viscum album, assembly GCA_963277665.1. NCBI lineage: Eukaryota > Viridiplantae > Streptophyta > Magnoliopsida > Santalales > Viscaceae > Viscum > Viscum album. The sequence continues at coordinate 1,302,038,793 of OY728141.1, read as the reverse complement.
AAGTCTCAATGAAATGGGAGTTGAGATGAAGTCCCTTAACTTATGTTTGAATTTATTCTGCACTTCATCCTAATTTCATGGATAATCAAGTTAAATACATTAATTAATTAACTAATAAAATCTTATACATTTATTTTATTTATTTAAATTTTATTAAGATCATTATTTTCTTTTTGGTGAGTTATAAGAAACAATTTTATTGTTCAGGAGCATTCGTTTCCTTTGTTTTCATGATAGGTTTATTTGTATATATGTATAGAAAATCCCATAAAATGAAAATTGTTTTCTATAATTGAAATTATATAACAATAAATGGTTTTATATTTCATTTTCTATATGGTATGAGGATTAATCATTTGATAAAACATTACTGATAATCGTTTAGAATATTTTGTTCTTTTTTCGATCATCTCAAACTAGTTTGGTCTTATGAATTTATCTTAAGTATATATTATGGTTATATAATATTAAATAAGTTTTAATACATAAATTATATTCAGGTTTAACCATAAAAATTGTTTTATGGCCTTCCCTAAAGGTAAAAATTGAAAAATGAAAACTCATTGTCCGTAAAGGTGGTAAATCGGCACCTCGTGAATGATGTTTTAATTTTTAAAATACAAAAAGGATGAGAATAGGTTTTAAAATTTATTTTAAATTACCATAATAATATTAAAGTATATAAAAGATATTGGATTTATAATGTTACTTTGGAAATAATAGGTAAGGATAGAATAATAAGGAAATCAAATAAAAGAAATTGAAAGAAAACGAAAAAGGGTTTAGTCTTGAACTCTTCCCCTCCAGAACATCATTAATAGACATAGAAATGGTATTTAGGTGGTAAAAAAAGTCCAAAATTTGGGGGAGTTCTGTGGGAGAGGAATCAAGATTCATGGATTTGGATGCGTGAGGAGAAGGGGTGGTGAGGGGTGATATATATAGTGGGAAGAAATGGGTGTTTTTGAAATATTTTATTCATTATTTTATTATTTTTGATCAAGAAAAGAAATAGTGACTATTCTTTTGAATAAATATAGTAATTAGTTTATGTGGATTATAAATAATGGTTCTTACATCATATATGATGGTTTTAATAGTGTATTTAACTTATAATGTATATATTCTGTAAATTACCATATTTTACTATTCACAAAAAATTCAAGTATTTTAGAAAAATTGATAAAATTTACCACAATCATTTTTTGATGTGTATAATTCAAAAATAAGCCCAATTTTTTTAAAATAATTTTATAAATATGAGAAATTAAATTTTTAATTAAAATCATCATTTACATTAAAAATACCAATTTTAAAATTATACTTGATTTTATAACACATCAAAAAATTAACCAAGCTCTCATAAAATAATATTATAATAATAAGAAAGAATTATTAATTTATGATTATATTTTATTAAAATAAAATTTCTTTAAAAAAAATATTAATTATAAAATTGTAAATAAACATTTATTTTTTATAAAAATTCCAACCCTTAAATTATCATTTTTAAAAAAAATATTTACTTATTCTATGATACAATTATATAATATATTAATTTATAATATGAATAAATTTTATTTATACTTTTTTAGGTGAGTTCACTATTATATTGGATAAATTATTATTCATAAGGGTCACATTGCTAATTCGAAGGTCAAGTTATTATTTATTTAGTATATGTTCCCTAATTTCAAGAAAAATCCTCTTATTTCATTCATAATTCATTTATAGATTTTTTTTCTATATACGATTTTATATGATTAATACTACATGATATAATTTTTTGTGCAATATTAGATATCTAATAAATTTAATTTAATTAAAAGGATACATATCATAAAATCTTGGGGTGCTATATTCTTCCCTCCTTCAAAAATTTCATCCTCAAAATTATCATGAATTTTGAATTATAAATATATTAGGGTGGTTCTTTTTCATATCATCCCTATGTTCCCATGTTGCATATTCCATTTTATGGTTTCTCAAAATACCTTTTACAAGAAGAGTCTTCTAGTTCCTCAAACATGCTCTCTAGTGTCAAGAATCTCGATAGGCTCTTGGTTGTAATATAAATCTAGTTCCATTTCCATTTCTTCATAGGTGAGTACATGTGTTGGGTTTGTAATGAACAAATTTATTAATAATATGTGGAACACATCATTAAATTTGGACAGACTTGGGGGCATTACTAAATCGTATGCTACAACTCCAATTTTTCCACAATTTAAAACTGTCCGATGTACCAAGGGAGATTTTTCGCTTTATTACCAAATATTAAGACACCCTTACAAGGAGATAATTTTTGAAAGATACTATCTCCCAATTTATATTCTAAATCTTTTAAATGGTTTCCAGCATAGCACTTTTTCATACTTTATGCCACATTGATACGAGCCCAAATAGTCATTACCTTTTTCATTGTCTCAGTAACAAGTTATAGGCTTATAATTTTTCCCTCAAAAAATTCATCCCAACAAGATGGAGTTTGAAATCTCTTGACCTATAATGATTCATATGGAACAATTTTAATACTAAAATGGATACTACTATTTTAGTAAAATTCCATCAAAGCTAAATATGGATCCCACATACCTTGACATACAAGTGAGTATGATCTCAACAAAGTTTTCCAATGTTTTAATAGTCCTTTCAGAATGTCCATCATTTTGAGGATGATAAGAAATATTCAAATGAAGCTCAGTATCTAGAGCCTTCTGATGACTCTTCTAGAATTTTAATGTAAAATGTGGATCTCAATCAGACACAATTAATAGAGGTTCAACATAATGTCTTACAGCTTCAATAATATAGAGTCTTTCTAGGTGTTCAAGATGTAAATATTCTCTTATAGAAAGTAAATGTTCATATTTGGTAAGCCAATAAACAATTACACATATTTCGTAATTACATATAGGTTTCCATGGTAGTCTTTTGGAAAATTCCACTATAATTTCATCCCACTTCCACATAGGAATAGTTATAGGTTTCATAACTCTACTCGGATATTTTCCCTCGACCTTCACTCGTTGACAAACTAGACACCTTGAAACATAGTCAGAAAGTTATTGTGTCATGTAATACTAACAAAAATGATCCGTCAAATAACTATACAACATGATACTACCTGTGTGTACAAAGAAATTTAAGCTACGAGCATCATCTAATAGTTCCATTTTTAGATATGGTAATGATGGAACATATAACCTCCTTCAAAACATTAGAACTCCATCTTTATACATGAATACTTCCAATATTTCATCCTTAATGGATGTAATTTTATTTTGAAAATTCTCATCATTAGATTTAGATCTTTTTATCTTCTACAGAAAATATGGTTTAAAAATCATTTGAAAAAGGAGTCAAGTATTGTCTTCCATTACAATTCCCATATCCAACTTTTCTAAATCCATGACTATAAGATATTTCTAAATACTCATTTGGGTTACAGGTCCATGATCTTTCATAAATAATGAATCTTCTACCTTATTTTCCTTTCTTGGGTGGTATTGTTCTATGAAATCATAATCTATCAGTAACCGAAGACATCGTCTTTTCCTCATATTAAGTTATTTTCTATGTAAATGTGTATTTCAAACTTTTTTGATATGTATATATATCACATATTTCACCATAGATACAGTGTCTCCATATATTTAGAGAAACTATTATGGATACTAACTGAAGATCATGATTTGGATAATGTTTTTCAAGATTCTTCAACTACGTTGATGCATAAGAAATAACTTTATCATTTTGCATAAATCCACAATCCATTCAATTCTTTAATGCATCATTGTATATCAAAAACAAATAATTTTATAATGGAAGAGTTAAAATTAAATAAATGAACAATATTATCTTCAATCATTAAAAAAAATATACATTCTTTTGTCCATATTAACTACACCCCTTTATCTATGAGCTTTGTTAACTGGCTAGGAAATCGGGATAAATTATGAACGAAACACTTATAGTATCATACTAAAAGAATGAAACTAAACACCTTGGTTATTTTAATTAGAATTCTACATTCATGGATTGGATTTTTCTCTATAGGATCAAATGATATTCCATCCATAGTGACAATGTTTTCACGAAAAAAACAGTTTGAACCCAGAACTCACACTTTTTAAACTTCCCATACAGCTATTTTCTTCTATGAGTCTTCTGAACAATCTGAAAGTGATTCTCATGGTCCTCATAGATTTTGGAGTATACCAATATATCATCAACAAATATAAAAAAAAATTATGAAGATATTCCTTGAATACTCTATTCACTAGGTGCATGAAACCATATAGTGCATTTGTCAAATGAAATGGCATTACTATAATCTCATAATGTACACACCTAGTTCAAAATGTTGTCTTTGTAATATCCAACATTACATGAAATTGATGATATCCATAATGAAGGTCAATCATTGAACAATATTGTACTCCATGAAGTTGATAAAATAAATCATCAATTCAAGGTAGATGATACTTGTTATTTATTGTAATAAAATTGATTTATCTATAACTAATTCTTAACCACAAGGATCCATCCTTATTTTTAACAAAGAGACTACGGGATCTCCATGTAGAAACTATAGGAAAAATAAATCCATTATTACTCAACTCCTATAGTTTTTTCTTCATCTCCATAAATTACAGAGTGCCGATTCTATAAAGAGTCTTTGATATTAGTATTTCATCAAGTATTATATCAATGGTAAATTCAACATCATGATCTAGGGGTGACTAGGTAATTATTTAGGAAATACATCAATGAATTCCTAAAAAATTGGTATATTTTCAATTTGAATATTAATTTCCTCATAACTTGACGTTTTTTTCTTTTCTTACACAATAATTTCATTCAAAAAATCTTATGGGGGTGGATCTAGATAAGAATCAGATGATGTGGCTTCTTATATAAATATAAGGGATTCTATATCCTCCTTAGAGATCATAATTTCCTTATTCTTATAATATATTTTCACAAAATATTTTGAAAACCAATCCATAATGAGGATTATATCAAATTAAACCATGATTATGATGATAAGATAATCAACTAAAAGAAATTTATGTGTCATAAAGGGGACCAACTAGCACAATTTTGTTACAACGAGACTTTCCATAGGATATTTGACTGATAACACCTTTGTTAAATCAAAAGGAAAATGTCTTATTCGCTTTGAAAATTGAGTAGATATAAAATTGTTCGATGATAAAGAATAAAATAATTCATGGGATATATTTGAAGGGAAGATTAATGTACCTACTACCACATGATTGGGTACTTCTATGTCAACTATGGTGATCAAATATACTTGGATATCTCTCCTTAGACTCTTATGTGGTAGATTCCCCAGATGCTTGGAACATTGATCTGAATAATTACCCATTTCATTAAAGTTGAAGTATTTAAAATCATTTATTTTTTTGATTCCCTTACATTAATGAGATCTTTGACCTTTCCCTCACACTTATAACAAAATCTAATTCCATTCAAGCATTTCCCATATCAATTCTTTCAACAATTTCCGCATAATGGGAATTTCTTTATTCCATTAAACTTATTTGATGCATCAACTTTTTCATATTTATAAGAAGACCACTTGTTACATTTATTTTCCTTGAACACATATGATATCGAAAATTCATTCTCTATTTTGATGGAGCATAATATTTTGTAATCATATGATGAAAATATTTTAGAATCCAGTTCCCTTCAAATACATGGTTTAAGGCCATAACAAAAGTAATCAATATTGTATTCAAAATCCTATAAGTAATGTATAGAATACATGGGATGTCTTGTGAAGGTTGCCTCATACTTCAGAACACTCTCTTCTTTCCGTTTATTTAAGCTAAAGAATTTTCTCTTAATTTAGTTTGTTCATCATAAGGGAGGTATTTTTCAAAGATTATTTCATTAAAAGATCACTATTTCTGTTCTTTTATTTCATCTGATTCCGTAGTATTTTGGATCAACATCCACCATAAATCCACATATCTCTTGAGAAAATATAATTCTAATAATACCTTTTCATTTACAATGTATCCCAATTCCATAAATAACTTTAAAAGAGACTTGATCCATTTTGGAGCTACTACTGGACTAGTAGTCCCAGTAAAATATGGGGGCTTCTGTTGCATGAAAAAAATCCAACATTGGTGGTTTTTTTATTCCTCATAACATGAGTAAGTTTTCTTAATATGGTCATGATATGTTTAGCTCCCACACTAACTATGTTGACTTGATCCGTGAGAAGTCTCTACATTTTCTGCGAGTATTTATTCCTTTCCTTCTATTAGGAACCATTAATAAAAAATGGAATAAAATAAATTCGGTTATGAATCATAATAAATAATTTCAAACTATAAAAACACTTATCATTAATTTCATAGATAATATCATAATCACAAACCTGGTTTCTTTGGGGACATATTTACATTTAAATCCATCGTAATGTTTCTGTAATGTGGATCTGAATTATCCTAAGAATATCCCTAGGAGTGTCAAACTAGTAGATAATTGCGGTCCATTTTCATGCATTAAGTTATCGTGAGTTAGTCCTAGGACACCATGTCAGAGTTGTTACCCCTAGTTATATTTTTTACAGAACTACGTCCACTAGTAGTTTCCAGATAGGGATATATTTTCTTGATAAACCTCTTAACCTATACTTAACAAATTTTAGGATGTTATTCAATGATTATACTCAAAGTATATAATAGGGTTATACTCCCTAGACTATGTTTTATAAATCTAGTTCCCATGGTTACTACTATACTTCCTCTAATACCAAGTGTAAAACCTAGACCATAGTAGCCTAGAGTAGGTGGTCATTTTATTAAAATGGAATAAATACAAGAGATAAAATCACCAAGGATTGAACAATTTAGTAGCCTTGATGAAACAAGAAACATACTTTTTTCTATTATTACATTGGTAATTAAACATAGTACATAACAAAATAAAATAAACTACTTATAGTCACATATTCAATGATATCATCTTCAAAATACAAGGAAGGAAAAAAATTAAAAGGGTAATCTCAAACAGTCAATAAGGGTTATATAAAACAATAATAAGTGAAGTAAATTAAATAAGGATTAAACATTCTAACAAGGTAAATAATTTAAAAAACACATGACATTAATAAATTGATATTTAAAATGAATTCATAGATTTTTTCATAGTTAAAATATCATAGAAATTAATAACTTAATAATAAATTAATAGAATGAATATTTGTACATTGTGTATCTAGAACATGAACCATTATACCATCAAGATGGTTTAATTCTGTTGGTAATAACCCATATGATTCTATTTGGAAACAAACACAAATGGTTTTTTTCCATCTATATTATCTCATTAGGCCTCTCAATGCATCAAAGGGTTTTAACATTCCTCTCTCATCACTACAAGTCTACATAATTATTAATTTGTAGATTTAATTCAAGGTCAATATAGCATATCTAAATATATGTATTGAGTTGAGTGTATATATTCATGAATATTTTCCCAGTTAAAACAACATTCAAAATAAACACCTTTTGTAAAATGGTATACTACTATGAAAGTAATCAAATCCATGATACAAGAATATGGATGTTTAATAGAAATATAATTTCAAATGAAAAAAAACTCCAAATGGAAGTAAATACTCGAAATAAAAATTATTACGTGAACAAAACCAAGTAAGTCTCAATGAAAAGGAAATTGGGATGAAGTCCCTTACCTTATGTATGAATGTGTTCTGCACTTGATCCTAATATCCTGGAAAATCAGATGAAAAATAATAATTAATTAGTTGAGAAACATTTATAAATTTATTTGGTTTATTATAATTTTATTAAGTTCATTTATGGAATTTTTTATGAGTTATAAGATATCATTTTACCATTTGGGGGCATTCATTTCTTTGGTTTTCATGATCTATTTGCTTGTATATATGTTTGGAAAAAATGTAAAATTAGAATACTTTTCCAGAATTGAAATTATATAATAGTAATGAAATTATAAAATATTAAATAGTTATATAATTTTTCTAGTATATGGTGTGAGGATGAATAATTAGATAATGCATTAGTTTTAATATATTAGAGTATTTTTACATTTTTTCGATCATCTCAAACTAGTTTTGTTTAATGAATTTATATTATGTATACATAACGGTTAAAAATTATTAAATAAGTTAAAATAAATATATTATTGTCATCTTTACCAAAGAAATTATTTTTTTACTATATTTGAATTTTGAAATTAATGAACAAAAACTCATCATCCAAAAATGAGGTAAATACAAACCTCATGGATGATGTTTTCATTTTTAGAATAAAAATGTGATGATAAGGGGTTTTATGATGCATTTTACATTAACATAATTAAAATAAATTTTATATAACATACTAGAGTTATAATTTTAGTTTTTATAGAAAATTTAAGGATATAATAAGAAGAAAATAAATTAAAATAAATTGAAATAGAATGATAACATATTTACCTCTTCATTTCTTCTCCTTGAGAACCTTTTTAAGGAACATGAAAACAGTATTTTGGTGAGACCATCAAGGCCAGAACATGGGGAAGAGGTTTGGGAGAGTAAATGAGAGGAATATACGGAATATTCAAGGCTTTGGAAGTTTGAGGATAAGGGGTGTCAAGGGGTGGTATTTATTTTGGAGGAGAGGAATGTTTGTTTTGAATATTTTATTCATTATTTTGTTATTTTGGATCAAGAAAAGAAATACTGATGAGTCATATGAATAAATATATTAATTAGTGAATATTTGTTTAAAAAAATGTTTCTTACATCATCCATGACTCAAGGAATAGTGTATTTAACTTATAATGTATATATACCGTAAATTACCATATTATACTATTAACAAAAATTCAATTATTTTAGCAAAATATCAAAAATTTACCCAAACCATTTTTTGGGGATTAGAAATAAAAATTACCTCAATTTTTTTGAAAATAATTTTATAATTATGAAAATTTTAATTTTTAATTAAAATAATAATTTACTGAAAAAATATCAATTTAAAAATAATAATTGATTTTATAACACATTATAAAATTATCTAGGATCTCATAAAATCACCTTATAATTATAAGACAACAAAAAATAAGTTTATGATTCTATTTTATGAAAATAAATTTTCTTTTAAGTAATTATATTAATTAAAAAAATATAAAAAATAGTTTATGTTTTATAAAAATAATAACACTAAATTTATCATTTTCAAAATATTTATTTACTTATATTATGATACAATTATATCATATTTTCATTTATAAGATGCCTAAATTTTATTTATCCTTGAGTAGGTGAGGTTACTATTTTATTTTTTGAAATACTATTCTAAAGCGGAATATTACTATTCTGAAGGTCAAGTTACTATTTCATTGGTGTATGTTACATAATTTAAAGAAAAAGCATCTTATTTCATTCATTATTCATTTATAGATTTGTTTGAGTTATCAATGTGGTTTTATAAGATTTATACTATATTAAAGATGTTTTTTTTCCAATTTAATCTATCTAATAAATTTAATTTATTTAAAAATAAACATATAGTAAAATCTCATGGTGTTATATCAAAGGTCATAGTATAACAAAAGAAAATTTCACATTTTTCTAGATTCTAAACTGGATCACAAAACCCACCCTAATTCAATTAGAGACACCCTTTGGACACATAAAACTCACTGATGGTGGGTTTTACCCACCATATATGAATTTCCCTTGTATTCAAACACCTCCAACTCAAATAAAAAAACATAAAATTACATAAAAGGGAAATATTACATGGAAATACATATAAACAGAATTCTTACATCACCAAATTATATTTCAAAAATGAAACATTAATCTTAAAAACAGAACCACAAAATTTATTGAATAACCAAGACACAACTTCTATTATCAAAAGGTTAACAAGGGAAAACAAATTACATCAACAGAAAACTAAAACATTATTCACTCAAACATAAAAATCAATGAGTTCAATTATATGATCATTAAAAAAGGTGGATTTTATTCCACATTAATTATGAGTAAAAACTCTAAAAATGAACCAAATATCCACAATAATGATAAGACTTTAGAGTATTCTGAAAATATTGTTTCATATGTCCTTTTATTCATACCTGATAGAAAACCAAATTGTTACATCCATAAAAATATATAAATAAGTGAAAATATGGCCTTTTGATTCTGCTATTCATAATGTATGAGTTGGAACACTTTATTTTCCCTTTTCTAGAGCTTCCTCTACCACAACCAGTAATAGGAGAAACCTCCAACACCACTGGTTCTCCTACTATTTTCTTCTTCAACATTTTTAACATAGCTTACCATTTATCCATGAGATTCAAGGAAAATATAATACATTGAAAATTAAAAGTCAAGTCAAAGAACATCCATGAAACACCAACCCATTAAATGGTTATCCAAGACTAGATAAGGTGGATATGACATTGACTAGATTAAATGATGTGCACACTCTTTCGCAATTTTATGTCCATACTAGAGACCATAAAATTCCATACCCATAGATACCTTTTACACATTAGAAATGATCTATGGAATTAATAATTCATGAATGTTTCCTAAGAGTGATCCTTTATCGTCTTATTTTTGTTGATCAATTTCCTAAGATTCTAATTCTATCCATAGACCATGAAATTCAAAAACAGATCCTTAATTGATTTAGGAAGTTAAAAATGGATGAAAAATTTCTCAATACTCATTATCCAAATTACCATTTTTTGAGAGTCTTGTTTCCAAAATAAATATTGAGAAAGATGTTTTTGATCTATAGAATGAAATATGTATATTATGAAAATATTGGAAGAACATCAAGGTAAAAGATTGGAGTAGATTAGAAAACCATACCAATAGAAAATTGATCAACCAAAGAGTCTGTTATGATCCAATCATGAATATACTCCAAAAAAATAAACATAATTATCTTCAATATAAACTCCACAAGTCAAACCCTATGAGGAAAATAATAAATAAATAATAAATATAAAAAAAAATTTACGAAAATTCTAAATCAAATCCTTAAAATATTATCATCCAAATAAAACATTTATATTTGAATAAAAAAATAATTCACCTATTTTTCCCTAGAGGGGTTTTATCAAAACTCATTTAAAAGAGAACAATAATTCTTCAAACTAACATTTAAATAATTTTAATATATTTTTAAAAAGAAATTCATAACATATAAATGTTTCAACCCACCAATTTTAAAACATTTCACTCATAAAATCCTTAAAATATTCCAATTAATTTTTTTGCATCACATGAAATTGTTGAAAATAATTTTACATTTCAAATTTTCCCTAAGATAAATTAAAAAAACTTATTATAATATTGGAAAAATATTTAATGACTCTGATTTTCTCTAGTTTTATTTTTAAAAATTAATAGGTAAAATTCCGAGACTAGGTGTTGAGTTGGCGAGATATTCTAAGGCTCGATGTGTCTTGAACAATATGATGAAAAATGATAAGTTTTTAATAAGTGTGTCAATGATTTTTATTTAAAATGGAAATAACTTCTAATTGGATACCCAGATCACAATTCAAAGGGAATCGTTGCATTCAAAGCAGTGAATTTAAATTAGGCAGGGCCTAACATCAATCGGTACAGGTCGACTATGAACATCAGAATTTGGAGGTTACCATAATTAAAATATATAAAAAATAATATTTTATTAATGCAATGGATTTTTTAATGAATAATTTGTCTAGAATTCAGAGTTATCACCATAACCCTTGAATTATTTGAGGCATGGAAGGAATCTCTCTCGACAAATAATGCTAGAAGATCAAGGATCGACGAAGAGATGAACCTCTATTATTCTTTAGTGACTGATCTAACCACAAGGTAGGATTTTGATTCCCTTTGTGATTTCCTTTCCATTTTTTTGATCAAACGATGAACATGGACCACCCAATGAACAGGTTGATCCATAGTTTGACCACTTGTTAGATGGGTGTCATTATTACTGGGTTTGATTGGGGATTAGATTTTTGTGTTGATTTTTTCTTCGTGATTCTAATAACATGAACAGATCCATAACTACATGAACAAGACCATGATCTATTCTTTTTAAATTCTTGTTCTTTCAAAATCCCCCTTCAATCTATCACATCATTCACATTTTATTCAACATCTCAATGCCCTTTTGATATCATATGCAATATCCAAATTGATAATCGATCATGCAATGAAACTATGGAGTTGTGATGACATCAAAATTCCGTGGTGGCAGCTCTGGTCAATTTAGGTGGGGCTTCCGGTCGCAGAGGAAGCAACAACCTGGTAGGGGAGGCTAGGATAGATAGAGAATAGTAGCATGGTATACTAGAATGGTGGCTGATGGTGGTAGTAGGACGTGTTCCAGGAGGGATCACATCGAAGGGAGGTCATGACAACGGGGGTCGCAGGCAGTGATTAGGGGTTGCAGGCGGCAACTAGGGGATGTTGAAAGAGGAAACAACAGTGATTTGGGACATGGATTTGAGTCACGTTAGAGGGAGCATGTGGTGGTGGTGATTCTATGGGACCAGGCAGAGGAGTAAGGTCGGTCTCATGAAATATGGAACAACTCTTCATTGACCAGGGGGACATAACTAGGGTGGGCAACATCCATCACACCCAAACCACTCCACATGTGGTGGGCCAAACTAAATGAGCTAAGATGATCTAGTGGCCCAGAAGCCCTATGAGCTGAGCTAGTTCAGGCCAGACCAAACCGAGTCGTGTCATCCTACGGGCTAGGCTGGGTCCGATAGGTCGGATTGGACCTAGACAAGACCAAGGTTGGACCTTTTCAATAAAACATTCGTAACATCCAAACTATTTTTCATTTTAACAAGATTTTTGTATGGTTGGGACCCTTGTGATAAGATAGGAATTTTGAGATACTATTTTTGAGTCTTTTATTAAAAGTTTAATATGATAATTTGTATTGAGGAGTAGGTTCTCCCAGTATAAGCGTGCTATCAGCAGAATCCTATGGTTGGTTGTGAATTGGTGACTATGTGACCTGGGAAAAACATGACCCATCGACGCTCCGTGAACCATCGACACTCCACGAGACATCACTGCTACATGTTCCATCGATGCTCCTTGTGCCATCGATGCTCTGGGAACCATCTATGCTCCCTGCACCATCGACGATCCATGATTCAATGACACTTACTACATCATAAAAACTAGGAGATCTGTGGACTTGAACAAAATACACTTATCTTAGTTCTTTAGACATATACCTATCTGAGCTAACTATACTTAGTGTATTTTTTTGGTCTAATACATGTGTTTCTAAGTGGTATTTCTATTTGGTTTCAGGGTGTCCTACTAGTATTGTCTTAATCACCCATGCCTGGAATTTTCCTGAATGTGTCGTGTCTTATGAATAAAATTGATTCTTTTATAGAGTTTTAGGAGGACTAGAACCAGGTGGTTCTTAGTAGGATTAAAAAGAAATTTTGTGCTCCTAAGACTTTAGGAAGTTGTCCTACACCTACCCTTTAGGTAGGGTTTTGTGCAGATGAGTTCCATGAACTCCTGTGTTCACTTTGGGAGACTATTCTATTGGTTGTCTTGTATTCTTGACTTATTTACTTTCAGTTTCCTATAGTCGTACTCAGTTTTTGGTATCTTAGTTTTATAAATTCTTGTTTACATAGTATTTTACATTTTAGATATTTGGGCTTAGAGATGTGTGTGTGTACATGTACATATGAAAATGCCTCCCATTTTTGGGATATGCCTACTAATTACTAGTCACCATCCCCTATCCTATCAAATACGATCTTGGGGTAGTCACAGAATGGGCCCATCTTGGATGGGTTGTGATAGAGTGGGATCAAAGTAGGTCTGTTCTACCTAAAGAACCAAGCATCTGTGAGATTGGTTTGGGGAAACTGTGTTATGTTTTTCAAGTTCAGTATTCAGGACATGGAATTCAGTGTCGGTACGGCGGATGACGTATCCATACCCAAGAACATTGAACACATTATATTCAACTCAAATCATGAAAAAACTGGTTGAATGGGAAACAATGGTACATGAATCATATAGTATTTGGGTGTGTTCTCATGTAATTCTTGTATCAGCTCACCAGGTATACTCTATTGATTGTTGTTAACATTAATTTGTATCAGAATTCTAGCATGTAGATAGACATCATGGATTCTATTTCATGATCATGAGTATGATCTTCCCAGTGATGAGGCATCGTTACAGGGGCATGTGCCATAGGTACTCACTACACCGGAGATAGCACCTTTAGGAGGCATACCAACGATACCATAGGCAGTAATAGTTCTGTATGTATGAATGCTGAGTGAGTTAAATGAGTTCTAGAAGAAGTGACCTCCTAGGTTTATGGGTGAGTAGACCCATAGGTAGCATATGATTGGATGGGGGTAGTTACATGTGTCTTCCCCATTGTGAGGATGACTGCTGACCTGATGGTAGTACAAGCTGTGAGTCTTTTTCAGGGCTCAACGAGGTAATGGTGGATCTTAGTGATCCAGACACCTGAAGAGATGGATATATCTTGGGAATACATTGAGGACCTCTTTAGGGAGATGTTATTTCATATGAAATTACACTGAGCATGAATCCATGAGCTCATACATCTAAAGCAGGGCAGTCAGACAGCAGCAGAGTACTCAGTGATAATTTCAGATCTTTATCACTACTCTAAGAATATGGTACAAGACCCATTCCTCATTCCACGAACCTTCGATTAGGGGATACATAAGGAAATCAGGTAATCCATGGTATCCATTATAATCCCACCATATGCGAGGTTACTAGAGAGAGCTGTGCTAGTGGGGAGCATTCTGGAAGAGGAGATGCTAGTAGTGGGAGATAGCTGCAGGCCCCAAGTAGTTGAGTCTTTAGTGATGGCTAGTCAAAATATAATCTCGGGACCCAAGTAAGTCAATAAATATTGATGATGACAATTTAATACAAGATCAGTGGTGTAGGGATCCGATTGCATTGCAAGTCAGCTGAAGGAAAGACTGTGTTACTCATGTGACGATCGGGGCAATCTAGTTAGAGATCGCCCAACCCATAATATAGTCGATCCAGAGATGGTAAAGGGACCACTGAGACAGAGGTGGATATAGTAGAAGTGTGGTCTATAGGGTGGATAACATTATATATAAGCAGGTATGGAAGTAGGAGGTGGGCAGAGGTTTGAGGCTCTACCACCACCACCCTCAGGTGGTCCACCACGGGCTTAGGGAGCTGGTGTACATGGATGACGCTAGCTTCAGGTGGTGGAGGTTTATGATCTCAAGGCTCCGAGGATGATTAAAGGTACAATATATGTATTTTACACCCTATCTATAGTTTTAATAGACACTAGTTCCAATCAATCTTGTCACCACGACCTCTGTTCGAGACTATGATATTTTAGTGGAACCACTAACTTTAACCCAACACTTAGAGACCCCTATGGGAGGAGATTAGATAATCAAACACCAGTTCTAAAAATGTTCTATTTATTTAGGATCCTAGAGTTTTGGTTAGGATATCATGGTGGTGGTGTGGAGGCCTTAATATGTTATTCTTGGAATAGAATTCTTATCCATAGTTCATACCCAAATTGATTTTTAGGCACTGAGTGTGGTGTGTCAACAGAGATGGGATCAAGTTTTCTTTCATTGATGACAAGGAAAGACGTGAAGCATAGAACAAAATCACACATAGAACGGTGTATCTAATCAAACATATATTGGATAGCTGGACCCTTGGCGTAGTGTATGCGATGATTCCTCAGTTTCCTACAATGGTGGGGGAATGTGAGGACGTATTTCCTGAAGATTTCCCTCGAATACCTCCCCACAGAGTGGTTGACTCTATACCATTGAAAAAGACCTATATCTATACCTTCATATTATATGGATCCTATGGAGCTTCGTGAGTTGAGGGTACAAATGAATGACTTGCTGAGGAAGGGCTTTGTGAGACTGAGTGTTTCACAATGGGTGGCATCAGGATTGTTTTCCAAGAAAGAATACAATATCTTGAGGTTAGGTGTAGACATCCAGTGCCTGATCTAGGTGACTATAAAGTATAATTATCCACTACCATGGATTTCAAACATCTTCATTTATCTGAAGAGAGCAAGGTGGTTCTGGAAGATAGACGTTAGACCTGGTTATCATCATCTTCAAGTACATGATGAAGACATATCAAAGGAAGCATTCAAATTTTGGTATGGCCACTATGAGTACATAGTAATGACGTTTATCATGAAAAACACCCCATCAGTGTTCATGGATCATAGAAACAGGATCTTCTAGCAGTACGTAAACCGTTTCATGGTGGTATTCATTGCTGACATCTTGTTGTACTCGATGTCAGAGGAGGAGCACATGATGCACTTGAGGATAGTTCCATACACACTTTGAGAGAAATAGATTTATGGGAATATCTTGAAGTTTCAGTTTTGGATTTGGTATATACACTTATTGGGAGACATAATTTCATAGGATAGAGTTGTAGTAAATGTAGTGAAGATTCAGGGGTTTCTTTATTTGGAGCCACTTATGAGTGTTACCAAGCTGGTGAGTTTTCTACGTTTTGTTGCGTACTATCAGAGGTTTGTACCCAACTTTTATAGAGTGTAAGAACCCTTGAAATCCATGACACATAAGCGGTAGCCTTTCACATAGACAGGTAGGTTCCAATAGTTCTTTTAATAGTTGAGGCATAGATTGACGAGTGATCCCATCTTGAAATTACCAGAAGATGTGGTTAGGTATGTAGTGTTCTGAAATGCAATTGGGACCGAGCTTGGTTGTGTCTTGATACTGGGGAAATATGTGATTGCCTATGGTTTATGACATTTTAGGTAACATGAAAAAACTATGTGACCCACGATATTGATCTATCAACGACAATCGTTTCATTTAAGATGAGGTGAAACTATTGGATGGGAAAGCGGTTTATCATTTACTCTAACAAAAAAAGTCTCAATTATATTTTCTCTTAGAAGGATATTAACATGAGAAATAGGTTATGGATAGTGTTTATCTAAGACTATTACATTGATATTTTCTCTACTCTAGGGAAGGGGAACATATTGGTGGATGCCCTCAATGGTTAATCCATCTTGTATTTTATAAGGGAGGCATCAGATCAATTGGTCGTGTTATATATATCCTTTGTGGATAGAGATGGATCATCTTAACTTCAATCAACGATTTTCATCCCTCCACTCTAATATCGATTCATGGAGGCACAAATTTGGGATATAGACTACAAGACCCAACATGCTTAGTTGTCCACAGGTCATGCCCATAATGAATTATCGATAGGTCGGGGGCACATTATTCTTTTTAGTGGGAACACAATTATACCAGTGATGTTGTGGGAGGAGGATATGAGGGTGTTCCAGACATCCCCTTTGGTGATACATCTAGGTGTAGAAAAGATGTAACCAGACCTCTGATGTTAGTTTTGGTGGTCAGGAATGAAGATGGAAGTGGACGAGTTTGTTTCTCATTGCCTCACTTTACAACAAGTGAAGGATAAACACTAGGTACTGGTAGGTTTGACTTAACCCCTTGAGGAACCATAGTGGAAGTGAGATGGAATATTGATGGAATTTTTGACGGGTTTACAAAAGATGTATATGGGTCACGATACCATCTAGGTGAGCTTTGAATAACTCACCAAGTCAGCCCACATCCAATCGATCCATGAGAAAAGTTTAGTAGATAAATTGTTATGACTCTACATGCAGAAGATTGTTTGGCTTCACAGAGTGCCATAAATGATCATCTAATATCATGATGCACATTTCACATCTAGTACATGGATGGGATTGTAGGAGGCATGTGTGATTCAGTTGCGCTTGAGCATATTGTCACATCCCTAAACAGATGTCCAGACAGAGAGGACCATCAAGGTTCTAGAGGAAATGTTGTGTGCATGCATCCAAGACATTGGACACATTTGGGAGGATCAACTACCCATGGTGGAGTTTGCATACAAAAATATATACCACTCCACCAATTGTGTGACACCATTAGAGGAATTTTACAGGAAACTATGCAGTCACCACTATGCCAGACAGACCCAGGGGAGTCAACACTCATGGGTCCATAGTTGGTGCGGGATACCACTAAGAACATAGAGACCATTCAAGAGATGATGATGACTATACATAGGCGACATAAGTCATATTTTTATAGGAGATGGAGGCCTATAGAGTTTGAGGAGGGAGACCATGTGTTTATTTGGGTATCAACTCGATGGGGAATGTGGAGATTTAGCAAGTACGACAAGTTATTTCTGAGATACATCGACCCTTTTTAGATTCAAAGTAGAGTTAGTGAGGTGGCGTACCACATAGCTCTACCCCTAATGTTACACCGGGTGTATAATCTCTTCCACATGTCATAGATGAGGAGGTACATGAATAATAAATCACATGTCATTGACTACAGAGAGTTAAAAATTAATGATGGGGTGAATTTTGAAGATTACCTGGTGGATATTGAGGATAGACATTAGAAAATACATCTTGGGTAGTCGATTCATCTTGTAAAAAGTCACTAGTAGTAGAAGAATTTCCATGAGATCACTTGGGAGTGAGAGGCTTAGATTCATGCTCATTACCCTCATCTTTTTGTTGATTAACCATTGTTTTGGTTTTCTGGGACGTAATGCCCTATGGTGGGAGAATGTAATGACTCGTATTTTCTCTGATTTTTTTTATAAATTAATAGGGAAAATTTTGAGACAAATCACTGTGACAGCGTGAGATTCTATGGTTCAATGTACCAGGAACAATATTATGAAAAATGTTGTGTTTTTAATAAAGTGAGAAAGTATTATTCCTTTAAAATGTTAATACCTTATAAATAGGAGACCATATAAGAAATAAAATGGAATAATTGTGTTTAGAGTAATGAATTTACATTAGGTGGAACCTAACTTCGAACGACATGGGTCAATTGTGAAAGTAATAATTTGGATGTAATGGACATTAAAATATTTTAATAAAAATATTTTATTGGATGCAGTGGAGTTTTTCTTTTTAATGAAACAATTTTCAAGAATTCAAGGTTATCACTATAACAATGGAAAGTTTATGAGGCATGGAAGGATATTCCCTGAATGTTGAACGCTAGAGGATCATGGATTGATGATGAAACAAACCTCTATTCTTTTTCAACGACTAATCCAATAATGAGGAAGGATATTGATTGTATTTGTGATTTCCATTCCCCTTTTAGATCTAATGATGAAAATAGACCAACCAACAAATAGGTTGATCTATGGTTCGATATCTTGTGGGATGGGTGTTCAGTTTCTAGGGTTTGATTAGGGAATAGATTGGTGTGTTGATTTTTTTCGTCATGATTTTTCTAACATGAATGGACCATGAAAAACAAGAACAAGGACAAGATCCATACTTTGGGTATTCATGTGATTTCATCCCCCCCCTAAATCACTTTTGTTTTCCATATGTTATTCACATTTTCCCTACCCTTTTGAAACCCTAGGAAATATCTGAAAAGAGAACCAATACCTCGACGACACCATGGAGGTGTGATGACAGTGCAAGGTTGTGACAATGAAGGGATGCAGCTGGTTTAATTGGGGTGGCACCAGTCCAGGCAGGCGGTGTGCTGGAAGGGTGAGGCCACCGATGGAGAAGCTGGTGGTGGAACCAGCAGGGGCCTGGAAGGGGAGGCTAGACCAGGAAGAGTGTGGAAGGACGAGCTGCCAGTTGGGAGGCTGAAGGTGGTAGTAGTATATGGTCTAGGCAGGACCCTGTCAAAGGGAACCTGGGGTAGCAGAGCCTATGGGTGGCAACCAGGGGCCATGGAAAGAGGCGCCAATGACAGTGAGGCCATGATACTTGAAAGAGGATGTGGGATGACCACATGAAATGTGACATACTCCACAATGATCAAAGGGATGTGGCCAAGGCAGGCCTCGTCCGACACACAAAAACTGATCCGTATGTGGTGGCCCAGACCAGATGAGCCAGGCCGCTCTAGCAACCCATCATGCTTGATCTAGTGGCCCATCATGCTAGGTCTAGTAGGCCTAGTGGGATAGGCCTAGTAGGCCTAGGATATATCTAACAGGCCAAGCATGCTGAGATGGTTTAGACTGGGATGGGTCGGGTTAGGTTAGATCGGACCCAGACTGGAGCTTGGTTGGTCCTCTTTTGAAAAACAATCCTAAATTTCAAAATGTGTGTCCATTTGATGATCCTTTTGTGATGTTCAGAGCCTTTTGATGAGATGATCTTTTGGAGATACTATAAGTGAGGATTCTTTAAATTTTTAATAATATAATTTGTCTTGAGGTTTAGGTTTTCTTGATACAAGCATTCTATGTGAAGAATTCTGTTGGTTAGTTGGGACTTGGTGACTAGGTGACGTGGATGCTCCATGACCCATTAATACTCTATGCACCATCAATGCTCTGTGCTCCATCTATGCATCGTGAACCATGGAATCTCTGTGTTCCATCAATGCTCTATGAATTATTGATGATCTAGGCACCATTGATGCTCCAGGATCCATCTACACTCTTGGTCCCATCGACGCTCTATGTGCCATCAATCCCCATGTTCCATCAACACTCTGTATGTCATTAAAACTCCATGCATCATTGAAACTGGGAGGTATATGGATTACAACCTAAAATCCTTCTCTTATTGGTTTTGATATATACCCTTGTGAGCTAACTGTACTTTGTGTATTTTTATGTGGTCTACTTCATGTATTTATTTGTGGTCTTCTTCTTGTGTTTTTTAGCGGTATTCCTTTTTGATTTTAGGGTGTCTGACTGAGTATTATTTTACACTCCCCTACATAGGATTTTCCCGGACATGTTGTGTCTTGTGAAGATGATCGGCACTTTGACTGAGTTCTAGGTGAATGAGGACCAGATGGTGCTTAGAGGGATTAGACAGACCAATTTTTCTCCAACGTCTTCAGGAATCTATCCTACAACTACCTTTCAGGTAGGGTTTTCTTTAGACGAGTTTCAAGAACTCGTACATTCACTTTGTAACTCCCATATTTTTTTTGGATTGTATTCTATCCATATTGACATTATGTTTTCTACTATTATACTATATTTTCGGTTTCTTACTGTTATGCATGCTTTTTTACATCATGATTTACAATTCAAAATTTTGGGATTGGATATGTGTGCTTGTGTAAAATTACATAGAAACATGCCACCCATTTGTTGGATATGCCTACTGGGTGAAAGTTTCTAGCCCCTAGACTATTGGAGGCAGGCTTGGGGAAGTCATGGAATGATCCTTTTTGGGACGAGTTATGACAAAACATCTTAGATACCTTTACAAACCATATATAATTTTGAATTCAACATATTTTTAAAACACATTTTAAATAGTGTTTCATTTTGGGTTTAAACCATTTTAAAAAAAAAATCTATAAATCACTTTGAAAGTATCCCATATTTTTCTATAAAATTGGCTCCCATTTCAAAAAAAAATTTTATAACATCACATTTAAAAATTCCATTTCAATTTAGTTTCTAAAAAAATAAATAGACATAAAACACTACAACTCACAATAATTCACACTCAAAAATAAAAGGTAAATAACTCAAAATCACAAAGAAAAAAAAATATAAAATCATCGAAACACGTGATGATGTATATATTAATCACATAGTCGGACCAATCGTACAATAACTATACGATGTTCAATAGAAGTTACTTAGGTTAAAATTTTCACACATAATTTTCCCAACCCTATGTAGGTATAAAATTACCCTGTGTTCATACCTATATACATTATAACTCATGTATAACCAAGAATTAAATACAAAAATTCTCAAAACTAATAATAATGAAGCTCGTTCATGGGACAAACAAATAATAGATAATCTAGGAAATCCACGCATCATCATGAATGGTGATGATCAAGAGCCTATTTGTGATCTACCTTTTGAATTATGATAATCCAAGATCCTATCTACCAAATTTCCCCATGTAACAAGTCAAACCAACCCACCTTTGATTCCATTTTTTTTCACAAACCGGATTAGGTAATCCCCAAAAAGACACCTAATCCAACCATGGAAAGGCTCGAAGGGCATTCCTGATCTCATTAATCTGACTAAAAGAACCTAGGCATCAATAGTAATGAGTTGTGAAAGATTTAACCGAACAAAAAAAATAAATAATTAGTAGTATAATAGAAATATAAGGTAGAATCCAGGAACTTATGTATAAAAAATAAATCATATTTAATAAAAAAATATCAGATATATAATCAGAAAAAAATAGGAAAAGCCCACTACCCAACCTCCATGTGTAAATGAATAAATATACTTTCACCTCCATCAATCCAAATTGAGGACTACATGGATGTATGGTACCTCATAGTGGCAGAATAATATGTAATATATGGGTGTGAGATAAAAATTGCAATATACCACCACCCACTAATCCATAAAACAACACTTAAAACGAAAATCCATTACATTCAAGGTTTAAATTAATGATCCAAAATATTTTATCTAAGTTTTCTCTTAAAAAACCAGTATTAAAAAAAATTCTATTAAAACACCTATTTTAAAGAATATGAGGTTTTTAAAAAAAATAGAATTTGTAATATATTTAATAAAACATACATAAATTGTAGTTAACGAAATTTTACCAAAATTACTGAAAGATATCAAAATAAAATTTCAATGTTCCAAATACCCATACCTAGGAAAATACATATATTTCTCAATCATGGAATCCTAGTTGCACAAGGGGAAAAATATAGAAAATATCTTACATGATCATCAGTGAAGAAATGTTCACATTTCATAGAATAACTACACATCAATATACCTGACCCAAACACCTAGTCTTACTATCCTTGGTCTTACTGAGGGGTAACATTTTATAGGGTGTGGTAATTCCCACACAGGGCCCCTAGCCAGATTATAATACTAAACTAGTGCATGTGTTCTTATACTCCCCTCTATGAAAACCCATCCTTTCCATGACATAAAATGGAGGTGATAATTTTAAATTAATATTCATTTTACATAATCATATAAGAAAACAACCATTTATATCTCTCACACCTTCAAATACCCACATAAGTACACCCACTTAATCAAAACATAATAATGTGAATCAAATTAGCTCAATGGGAAAATTGATCACAATCGTTCCATCATAATTTAAATCATATATAAATGGTCATTTATTATGGGTTTCCATTTCCCAATTAGACCATTTAATGTTCCAATAGAGCCTTAAAATCATTATTTAAAAATAAATGAAATGAAAATTTGTTTGGTAAACCCACCACATTTTCTTCATTTAATCACCTCAGTAAATTGAAACATTCAAATCAATTCACAAAAGCGACAACCAACTAGATCATTAAGAAAATAACACTTTTCCTATCATTTTGTGAAATTAATGTCATAAACAGTTTCAAGAACATTTATCAAGTGAAACTTGGCCCAGAGAATTTCTCAACTAAAGGCTTATTCCTTTAAAATAGTTTTATTATTAAATCATATGAAAACCTTTTTTTACCACTTTTATCGAAAGATAATGAAAATATAATTATTTTATATAGATAATAGATATATGGGAAAACATTATAATGCATTTAAATCCTTTGATAAAAGAAAAATAAATCATATATTCTATTCTAAAGAGAGAATAATGGGGCACCTACCATAAACCTAATCAATTTGAACGACCAAACATATAGTCCACCATAATGCAACCCAAGTCTCCTTTAGAAATCAATGTGAATCCAAAAAAATTCTAAAACAATAATAATTCAATAATTATGAACATATCAATATCTTGGATCCACTCTATGGATGATAGAGTTATAAATTATATAAACACAAGTGGGGAAACATAAAAAGAAGTCAAGAGGAGATCATAACTTTAAGAATCAACCTTAAAACATAAATAATCTTAAAGTATCCACCAAAATAGCACCAATATAGATAATGAAGGCCCCTCTCAAAAGTATAATTCTCCAGGGAATTGAGACTATCCAAAATAAGAAAATTTAGAAGGTAAAATTAAGAAAAGGACACAATAATTAACCATTCCATGAAGATCAATCATGCCCTCATTGTAACACCCCATGCTTCTATGATACACTTCTCTTTGATAATGCAATAGCGTGTGTTGTATGCAACATCGAGTTCTAAAACACCACAACCAATCAAACTAGCCGTTATGAATAGTAATACCCACTTTTTGAAATTTATAAATTTTATTTTTCAAAATGGACTTCATTTTTGGATTCGGAATATTGAAATTAGCCTAGGGTTAATTTTTGGTATTTTTCTGAAAAACATCATTTTTTATGAATAGTGAAACCACTAAGTGATAGTTAAAAAACAAAATTTTTCATAAAACATAATTTTACCGCTTCTGTGAGTGGAATTTTGAAAATCTGAGAGACACAGTTAATATCAAGGAGTAAAATGTGGTTCAATGAGATGAAAATAATTTTTGATGAATAGTAACTTCTTACCTTTATTTACCACGGTTAAAAGTAAATAGGGTAATTAAGGGTAAAAATGAAATTAATATTACCCTAACATATGTCCTAATTATATAAGAAAAGTGTATCTCGACCAAAAACAACCTTAGGAATAAAATATTATCATTTAGTTCCACTTGGATTAGATTAATACATTTATTATTATTTAATTCAAAGAAGAGTTAAAAAGTAAAAATCAATGTTTATTTGCTAAATCATTTTTAATATAGCGTTATACATAAGATAAATTCGATTGTGAATATTAATTAGAAAGCTAAAAATATTTCCTATATAATGGTATTTTATTTATAATTTTTAGACATTAAATAAGTTAATTTATTTATGACCCAATGATGATGCAGTAATTACCATAATAGTGAAAAATTAAAATAATTGATATTATAAATAACCAAATAAATATAATTTGAGACTTTTTATGAGTTAAACTAATTTTATAGGTTAATATGACATGTTAGGAATTATGTAATTAACATTGTTCGAAGTAATCATTCTGTTATGATTTTCACAAAAAATCAATTTTCCAAATAGTGTCAAAATTGACATAAAAGAGTTTTTAAAACAAATATTATATTATTAATTGATATTCAATTCCTAAAAATCTATGGTTCGGCCAAGAGACTTATATCATGATAGGTGTATCATTAATGGACCACTTGGGGGTATCTTGGAGGTATATAGTAAGTTTATTAACTATATAATATAAAAATACAATGTGACATGCTAAGTGTGAAACTAATTAACTAAAAGTTAATACTCAATGATAAGTTTAATATAACGACCCAAACCTGTCTAAATTATATTGTTTGAGTGGTTTTCAACCCATACCCAACTTAACCTCTAAATAATCCAATTTGGATCCATTAGAAACCGAATATAAATTTATTATAAAATAATATTTCTAGCTTTTCCAAAGGTTCCCCTCACCCCTCTTATAAAAGGGAACTCCCCCTTCTGATTAATTGACATAGTCAAAGCCATTTGGATCATCCAAACTGTTCCCAAATAATCTCTGAACTTCCCTCACTTCATCCTAGAGGCCTTCCTTTAGTCAGAAATCCAACCTAAGGAGACCTTTTGATAAAATAAAAAGGAAGAACCCGAAGAAGAGTTAATGATTTCACCACCCTTTTTCAAGTTCCTTTCTTCTTCCACTTCATCTTTATTTGTTATTACCATTCTAAAATAATAACTCCAGTATATTATATATAATGTGATGTTATTATAAATATGGTACAACCATATCCAGTATTCTATCGATCATTTTAATAACATTTTACCATACGTGCGTACGTACGGCTTACCGTCGCCACGTCGTGGTGTAATTGTTATTCAATAAATTATTTTTTGGATGGGTATAATAATGATCTGTAATTCATGTAAATAATAAATATAACATTATAATGATTCTTTATATATGATATAATATCCAACTATATATTATTTTAATATCAAAAGAATGATATTGTCGCTCGTGCGTACGTACGGACTACCGTCTCCACGAACGCGATGAGATTCATTCTCCATCATATCCATTCAAGTATAATTATCATTTGATTATTAATAATAGTATCTAAGTAATTGATATAATTCTGGATATAATTAAGATACAACCTATCCATGACAAACACGGCTTACGTAAATAAACATATAAAAGAAAACGACTAAGTTAACACCCGAAACAATGATAATACTAAGATATTATTAACAAATCAATGTTAAAAGATCATATATGATATCATATTAATGTATATGATTATTTTATAATTTAATAACAATTATTTCACCATTATACAAGATGTTAACCTAACCTCAACCAAGGAAAAGTACAGGGTAAGGGTTTATTTCGCAATCTCTTCATTATCTGAGGTTGTTTATATGTAATAATCTACTGTGATTTCCTTATCATCCACATCCATGTTTCTTAAAAATGTATTTCAAAACATTTTTACTACTTACAAGAATATGGGTTAAAGTCATTTATACCCTTGTTTGACTTTTTATAAGAAGTTTATAAAGGAATCTTTCCGTCATTTTCCAAACAAGGTGCTTTTTAACCTTTTTGACAGAATTAAGGTAAGAATATTTTTTAACTTATACGGTGGGTGTGGCTATTTTATGCCATTATAAAATCGTTGAAGATTTCATTACAATATTATAAGTATATTTTCAAAATAAAGGTTTTATTTTATAATTATGTGATTTTTAAATGATTTCAAAAAAAGAGAGAGATATATTTCTCTCAAATATATGAAAATCCAGTGCAAATGTATAAGTATTTAATGCAAGCTTAAAAATGTTTTCAGAAAACTCGACTCTCGAGTGTGGTAGACAGGAAGGGATTGGGCATGGACCCATCATGGCCTGTAATTAGTCGAGTAGTATCAGAATTAGTTATTTTGTTTTCAGAATCTTGCATAATGTTTTTAGTAAAACACTGGCGTATATTTTAGAAATTTTAATTGTATGTACCTTCTAAAAAATTGCATCAGTAGGTATCATGAGACAAACTAGTGTCTTGGAACAAGGCCTTGAAAAAATCTTACTTGTAGTCTTGGCATGAGGCCGTGGCTATCTGTTTATGATAGTCTGGCATTAAGTATTCCATCATTATGAAAGTGGTTATTGATATTGCATGTGATTATTCAATTAGTAGAATATCCATGTGAATAAGTAAATGGAATTATTTCATTTTATTTTTTCCATACTATGTTGAAGTTCAAGTTTAAAAGGCTTTTGTTTTAGTTATACATTGCCTTAAATGTTTATTCTTATTTATGAAATTTTCCGCTATATTGTTATCCTTACTGGGCATTTGAGCTCACCCCTTTTCTATGTATTATTTTTCCCAGGATGTGAAGAAGTAATTTATGAATGACCTGCAGGGATAGTATGAGGGGATAAGAGTGTGGACTATGGAGACTATATTGTTGTAGTTTTCATTTTATGATGTAATGTAAAACATTATGAATTTATCTAGTGCTTCCAAGGCTACTAAACTAATCGGTCTTTCAAGATTTGATATTTCTTTTGATCATGCCAATGTTATGTAATAATGCACCGACTCTAGGTAACTGGGGTCGGGGCATTACAATCAGTATCATAGAAAGTTTAGTACAAACCTTGGAAGATAGTTTTAGATAAACTTTGATTAGAGCACATAGATTTAAGATGGAATTTGAGGATTAGTATAGAATAACTTCCTAGAATTTTGGTATTGTAGAGATTTTGTGAGTTTTTCGAGCAATACATCCCCGTCTGGATATGACCAGGTAGAGGCAGCTCTGGCACATATGTACCTATGGGTAAAACCCGAAAACACCGCTTTGAGATGGACTCAAATGGGAACTGGTGCACAATAACAGGCCTTTCTGCACTCTTGGTTACGACACTCCCAGGGGATATGCTTAGGATAACTCTCATTTTCTTTTCAAATCATTATGAAGTGTTTATGAGTATATAATTCCTCAAAGAAAACATTGTTATGATTATGGATTATATCCATAAATAGTTCAATTTATGTTAATTGTTTTATAAGTATGGAATTATGTATTTTGATTCATAAACAGATCTAGTTTATGCCATTGTTTAGAAATGGTGCCTAGTGGATGAAATGGAAACCTTATCAATGCACGCACTCCATGTAAGGATTTACCTCCTACTCAAGATAATTATAGTGGAGATGGTGATGCAACTGGTGTCGATCAGCAAATCACCATACTAGGACAACTCACTCAGGTTATGAATAATAACTTTACCCGTATGGAGCACCCTGATCCGCAGCGTGGAGGATCAATGTTAGATCACTTTATGAGGAAACAACCACCAACGTTCAATGGGAGTACAAATACCTTAGTAGCTGAGCAATGGATAAATTCCCTAGAGAAAATATTTTAGGCTTTGGGAGTAGTGAAAGGGAAAAAGTTATCATGACAGTTTACCACCTCACTGGAGATGCTGATCAATGGTGGTCATTGATTCAAAACACGAAGAAAGATTATGAATTATCAAATATGGAATGGATGGAGTTAAAAGATCTATTTTTAGAAAAATACTTTCCTCGTGACCATTAAGCAGATATGGAAAGACAATTTCTGAGTCTGAGAGAAAAGGAAGATGAGAATGTCACAATGTATGAGGCTAACATTACAAGGATAGCAAGGTATGCTGGAGATTATATACGTAACCCAAGAATTAATATTGATCGTTTCTTTGATTGGTTAAAACCATTTCTCCATCGAGCATTATTCTCAAAATACTTCTCGTCATATGAAGACATTGTCTCATGTGCTATCAAGACAGAGAAAGAATTCTCAATGTCTTATGAATTTAAAGCAAAGAAAGAGAAGAGAAGATCTGCCGATCAATCTGGGAATGGAAATAAGGGGAAGAAGGGAAAGGTTGAGTATACATCCTGTGGTAAATGTGGGAAGAAACACCCTGGTACTTGCTTGAAGGGAATGGGTGTCTGTTACAAGTGTGGTGAAAAAGGCCACCAAGCTCGTGATTGCAAAAGGAAGAAGGAAGCTACCGATGTTCAGTGCTACAATTACAGGGAGATGGGAAATTATGAAAATGAATGTCCTAAGAATCAGGGGAACTTACCTCAGAAAAGGACAAGGGATCAAGGCCATGCTTATGCTATAACTACTGCTGAGGTAGAAGCTCTGAAAGACATGGTGGTAGGTAATTTAATGGTTTCCTCAAGTTTAGAAAATGCATTATTTGATTCTGGATCATCGCATTGTTTCATATCTTCCCAGTTTACTAAGAAAATTAGATATTTCCAATTTGATTTAACAAGGGATTTGTCAGTTAAAACTCCTAAGGGAAGTATAATTGCAACAAAGTTTTGTGAATCAGTCCCCATTAGAGCACATAAATGTTCTTTATCTGCTGATCTCACCATCATACCTATGATTGAGTTTGATATAATCCTCGGTATGGATTGGATTTCAGACCATGATGCAAATATTTGTTGTAAGAAGAAGGAGGTTACGATTTTTAATGATGATGATAAGGAACACCTTATCTTTAGAGTAGAATCGTCACCACCTAATTCTTATCTAGATCCACCCCTAGTAGCTCAACTAAATTCAATTATAGGGGAGGAAGAGGATGAAATTACAGTGGGTGAGGAAATGAATGTTCGAATAGAGGATGTACCTATTGTGAAAGAATATGTAGATGTGTTTCTGGAAGATTTACCTGGACATCCTCCAGAACGAGAAGTTGTGTTTTCCATTGATTTAATTCTTGGATCAAGGCCTATATCGAAGACCCCTTATTGAATGGACACTGTAGAATTAGTTGAACTAAAGAAACAACTAGAGGAATTGAGTAATAAGGGATTTATTTTCCCCAGTGTTTCTCTATAGGGAGCCCATGTTCTTTTTGTTAAAAAGAAAGATGGTTCTATGCGGTTATGTATCGACTACAGGGAGATCAATGCTATAACAATAAAGAATAAGTATCCCCTACCTCTCATTGATGATTTATTTTACCAACTGCATGGAGCTCAGTACTTTTCAAAGATTGACCTTCGATCTTGATACCATCAGTTGTGTGTGAAGAAGGAAGACATTCCGAAGACAGCATTTTGAACCAGGTATGAGCATTACGAGTTTACAGTAATTCCTTTTGGATTGACTAATGCACCCTCTATATTCGTGGATCTAATGAATAGAGTTTTCAAGGAATATCTCGATGAATTTGTGGTGGTATTTATTGATGATATCTTGGTATACTCCAAAAGCTACGAAGATCATGAAAATCACTTGCGCATTATCCTAAAGACTCTGAGACGACATGAATTATATGAGAAGTTTAGCAAGTGTGAATTCTGGATTTAGGAGATTTCTTTTCTTGGCCATATTGTCTCTAAAGATCGAATCTCTATTGATCCTTCTAAGACCAAGACAATCCAAGAATTTCCAAAACCTATGAGTATAACTGAGGTTTGTAGTTTTATTAGTTTGGCAGGTTATTATCGATGTTTCGTCCAGAATTTCGCCCAATTGGAAAACCTATTAACGAAGCTCACATGTAAAGGGGTTAAATTCGTTTGGACAAAAGAGTGTGAAGAATGTTTGGATGAACTGAAGATAAGATTAGTCAATGCTCATATATTGACTCTACCAATGGGGAATGATGGGTTCGTTATTTATAGTTATGCATCGAAGAAAGGACTTGGTTGTGGCCTTATGCATAATGATATGGTTATTGCCTATGCATCACGATAGTTGAAAATTCATGAACAAAACTATCCTACTCATGATCTCGAGTTAGTAGCTGTGATCTTTGCATTGAATATATGGAGGCACTACCTCTATGGTGAAAAATGTGAGATTTATACTGATCACAAGAGTATGAAGTATATGTTTTCACAAAAAGACGTCAACATGAGACAAAGGCGATGGCTTTAATTACTCAAGGATTATGATTGTACGATACGCTTCCACCCGGGGAAAGAAAACAAGGTGGAAGATACTTTGAGTAGAAAATATCATGGAGTTTTGAACAATATGAGAATTGAAAGGGATCCAATTTTCATGGACCTAGTGAAAATGAACATGGGAATAACCAGGGAAGGTGAAACATCAATGATTTTTCAAATGGTTTCCAAATAATCTTTACTAGAAAGGATTAAGAGTTCTCAAACCAATGATGAATAATTTCAAAAGAATATTAAAGCTGTGAATGATGGGAGATTGAGAGACTTTGTGTATGAAGAAGGAATTTTGAAATTCGGAAAGTGACTTTGTGTTCCCGATATACCTAATCTAAAAAGGGAATTTCTAGATGATTCTCATAGTTCCAATTTCTCTATACACCCTGGGAGCACAAAAATGTATAGCGATTTGAAGGAACATTTTTGGTGGGACAACATGAAGAGGGAGATTTCTGATTTTGTGTAATGATGTATGGTTTGTCGACAAGTGAAAGCTGGAAGGAAACAGCCTGGAGGAGTCATGCAACCTATTCCCATACTGGAGTGGAAATGAGATAATATCACGATGGAATTTGTCATGGGACTAACAAAGACTCCTAGATGGAACGATGCAATATGGGTTATTGCTGATCTTCTTACCAAGTCAGCACATTTTCTTGCTATAAAAGATGATCTACCACTAGAAAGTGTAGCAAGAGTATATATTGATGAAGTTTTGAGACTTCATGGAGTACACTTACCGATTGTTTCTGATTTTGATCCCCATTTTACTTCAAGATTCTGGAAAAGTCTTCCAAAATCCTTGGATACTGAACTTCATTTGAGCACTTCCTACCACCCTCAAACAGATGGAAAGTTAGAACGAACTATTAAAACCTTATAAGACATGTTGAGATCCTGTTCACTTGACTTTCAGGGTATGTGGGATCAATATTTACCTCTGGTAGAATTTTACTATAACAATAGCTTCCATTCGAGTATTCAGATGGCACCATATGAAGCGTTATACAGAAAGAGATGTCGCACACCAACCTGTTAGGATGACGTTGGTGAAAGAAAACATGTAGGCCCAAAACTCGTGGAGGAAACGATGGAAAAGGTTAAGGTAATCCAAAACCATATCAAAGCATCTCAAAGTAGGCAGAAGAGCTATGCCAATAATCGAAGGGAGGATCTGGAATTTCAAGTCGGTGATCATGTTTTCCTGAAGGTATCTCCATGGAAGGGAGTCATACGTTTTGGTAAGAAAGGTAAATTGAGTCCCAGGTACATCAGACCTTTCGAAATTCTAGAATGAATTGGGGCTGTAGCTTACCGATTGGCAATGCCGCCAAGCCTCTCCAAAGTTCACGATGTGTTCCACGTATCTCTATTGAGGAAATACATGCCTGACCCAACGCATGTACACACCTATGAGGAATTAGAACTAGAACCCAATATGTCTTATTGCGAAGAGACCATCAAGATTCTTGATACGAGAGAACAAGTACTGAGAAACCGGACGACTCGTCTGGTAAAAGTCTTGTGGAGAAACCATATGATGGAAGAGACAACGTGGGAACCCGAGGAACTTATGATGAAGAACCACCAGAGTCTTTTCATGCGGTAGTATTCTAGAAATTTCGACGAAAAAATTATTTGAAGGAGGGTAGAATGTAACACCCCAAGCTTCTACGATACACTTCTCTTTAAATAATTCAATAGCGTGTGTTGTACGCAACATCGAGTTCTAACACACCACAACCAATCAAACTGGCCATTATGAATAGTAATACCCACTTTTTGAAATTTATAAATTTTATTTTTTAAAATGGACTTCATTTTTGGATTTGGAATATCAAAATTAGCATAGGGTGGATTTTTGGTATTTTTTTGAAAAACGTCATTTTTTGATGAATAGTGAAACCACTAAGTGGTAGTTAAAAAACTGAATTTTTCATAAAACGTAATTTTACCGCTTCTCTGAGTGGAATTTCGAAAATCCAAAAGACACAGTTAATATAAAAGAGTAAAATGTGGTTCAATGAGATGAAAATAATTTTTGATGAATAGTATCTTTTTACCTTTATTTACCACGGTTAAAAGTAAATATGGTAATTAATGGTAAAAATGATATTAATATTACCCTAAAACATGTCATAATTATATTTTACAAGTTTATATCGACCAAAAACAACCTTAGAAATAAAATATTATCATTTAGGTCCACTTGGATTAGATTAGGACATTTAATATTATTTAATTCAAAGAAGAGTTAAAAGAGTCAAAATCAAAGTTTATTTACTAAATCATTTTTAATATAGGTTTATATATAAGATAAATTCGATTGTAAATATTAATTAGAAATCTAAAACTATTTCCTACATAAGGTTATTTTATTTATAATTTTTAGACATTATATAAGTTAATTTATTTATGACCCAATCATGATCCAGTAATTACCATAATAGTGAAAAATTAAAATAATTGATATTATAAATACAAAAATAAATATAATTTCAGACTTTTTATGAATTAAAATAATTTTCTAGGTTAATATGGCATGTTAGAAATTATGTAATTAACTTTATTTGAAGTAATCATTCTGTTATTATTTTCACAAAAATCAATTTTCCAAATAGTGTCAAAATTGACATAAAAGAGTTTTTAAAACAAATATTATATTATTAATTGATATTAAATTCCTAAAAAACAATGGTTCGTAAAAGAGACTTATATCATGATAGGTGTATCATTAGTGGACCCCTTGGGGGTCTCTTGGAGGTATATAGTATGTTTATTAACTATATAATATAAAAATACAATGTGACATGGTAGGTGTCAAACTAATTAACTAATAGTTAATACTTATAGATAAGGTTAATATAATGACTTAACCTTTATAAATTCTATTGGTTGTGTGGTTTTAGCCCCATACCCACATTAACCATTAAATAATTCACTTTTGAGACATTAGAAACCTAATATGAATTTATTATAAAATAATATTTCTAGCTTTTCTAAAGGCGCCCCTCACCCCTCTTATAAAAGGGCAGTCCCCCTTCTCATTAATTCACACCTTCAAATCCATTTGGCCCGGCCGAACTCTGCCAAAATACTCTCTAAACTTCACTCACTTTATCCTAGATGCCTTAATTTAGTTAGAAAGTGAACCTAAGAAGCTCTTTTGATCAAATCAAAAGGAAGAACCCGAAGAAGAGGTAATGATTTCACCACCCTTTTTCAAGTTCCTTTCTTCTTCCACTTATTCTTTATTTGTTATTACCATTCTAAAATAATAACTACAGTATCTTATATATAGTATTATGTTCTTATAAATATGGTACAACCATATTCAGTATTCTATCCATCTTTTGAATAACACGTCACTATACGTGCGTACGTACGGCTTACCGTCTCCACATCGTGGTGTAATTGTTATTCAATAAATTATTATTTGGATGGGTATAATAATGATGTGTAATTCATGTAAATAATAAATATAAAATTATAATGATTCTGTATATATGATATACCATCCAACTATATATTATTTTAATATCAAAAGAATGATATTGTCGCTCGTGCGTACTTACGGACTACAGTCTCCACGAACGTGATGAGATTCATTTTCCATAATATCCATTCAAGTCTAATTCTCATTTGATGATTAATAATAGTATCTAATGACTTGATATGATTCTGGATATTATTAAGATACAACCTATCCATGGAAAACATGGCTTACATAACAAAACATATAAAATAAAACGAGTAAGTTTACACCTGAAACAACGATAATACTAAGATATTATTAACAAATAAATGTTAAAAAATCATATATGATATCATATTAATGTATATGATTCTTGTATAATTTAATAAAAATTATTTCACCATTATACATGAGGTTAACCTACCCTCAACCAAGGAAAATTACAAGGTGAGGGTTTATTTCACAATCTCTTTATTATCTGAGGTTGTTTATACGTAATAATCTACTGGGATTTCTTTATCATCCACATCCATATTTCTTAAAAATGTATTTCAAAACATTTTTACTATTTACAAGAATATGGGTTAAAGTCATTTATACCCATGTTTGAATTTTTATAAGAAGTTTATAAAGGAATCTTTCTGTTGTTTTCCAAACAAGGTGCTTTTTAACCTTTTTGACAGGATTACGGTAAGAATGTTTTTTTAACTTATACGGTGGGTGTGGCTATTTTATGCCATTATATAATCGTTGAATTTTTCTTTACAAGATTATAAAGAAATTTTCAAAATAAAGGTTTTCTTTTAAAATTATGTGATTTTTAAATGATTTCAAAAATAGAGAGACATATTTCCCTCAAATATATGAAAATCTAGTGCAAATGTATACGTATTTAACACAAGCTTAAATATGTTTTCAGAAAACCCAACTCTCGAGTGTGGTAGACAGGAAGGGATTGGGCGTGGACCCATCATGGCCTGTAATTATTCAAGCAGTCTCAGAATTAGTTATTTTATTTTCAGAGGCTTGCATAATGTTTTCAGTAAAACACTGGAGTATATTTGAGCAATTTTAGATGTAAGTATCTTATAAAAAAATTGAATCGGTAGGTCTCATGAGACAAACTAGTGTCTTGGCACAAGGCCTTCACAAAATCTTATTTGTAGTCTTGGCACGAGGCCGTGGCTATGTGGTTATGATAGTCTGGAATTATGCATTCCATTATTATGAAAGTGGTTTTTGATATTGCATGTGATTATTCGACTAGTAGAATATCCATGTGAATAAGTAAATGGAATTATTTCATTTTATTTTTGCCATACTTTTATGAAGTTCATGTTTAATAGGATTTTGTTTTAGTTATACATTGCCTTAATTGTTTATTATTATTTATGAAAGTTTCCGATATATTGTTATCCTTAGTGGGAATTTGATATCACACCTTTTCTATGTTTTATTTTTCCTAGGATGTGAAGAAGTAATTTATGAATGACCTGCAGGGATAGTACGAGGGGATAAGAGTGTGGACTATGGAGACTATATTGTTGTAGTTTTCATTTTATGATGTAATGTAAAACTTTATGAATGTATCTAGTGTTTCCAAGGCTACTAAACTAATCGATCTTTCGAGATTTGATCTTTCTTTGGATGATGCCAATGTTATGCAACAATGCACCGAATCTGGGTAACTGGGGTCGGGGTGTTACACTCATCAATGGGTATAACTATAACTTTAAGATCAAACAACCAATCATCCATTTCAAAATTCTAAAACCACCAACACCAAAACCTAGAGGTGTTCAACATACCAATGTTTGTCTTAATTATTACACACCTAGGATCCAAACGTTTTTAATGACCATGATATAGTGTAATATCCTTGGATATTTGGAACTCACCATGCCTAAATCCCTGACATTATGGAGGGTAAAATAGTTTTAGTTCACAAAGAGACTCCATGCGCATCATGCCTATGACCACACCATGTATTGGGTTTGTTAATCCCACCAATTGTTTATAGGCAATCCCAAGTCTTAAAACATCTTGGACTACAAAATTCTCTTGCTTGTGTTGAAATTACAAATACTAAAAACCATATTTATGAAACTGAGGAAAAACCAACACACCCTGAACCCAAAATAAACCATCCCAATGCTCAAAAGTAAAAACCCTAATCCAAGGATATGGCATTATATTTTAGTTGAGATAATAAATTGGATATTGAAGGATCATTCATTACCAAAACTAAAATCACCAGTTTTGTGTTTTTCGATGTTGTTTAGTAAATGTTCCTTAATTTTAATGAATACTTTTTGTTTATTATCAACCATATATGAAAAAAATTGTGAATATGAATCAGGATAATGTGGTATTCAGATTGGATCTATATAAACATTTTTTTCTTCTTTCAGTCAATTCATATGGCTGATGCATATGGTTCTTCCACTTCACATGATAAATCTTAATGCTTTATAGTATGTACATGTGATTTATTCACATGATATATGGGTTATACATGAAATTTAAATTCATGATTTATAGATTTTACATAAACTTTCTTCATGATGTCAATCTAAATGATGTGGTCACTTGATATGGTCAATCTATTGGGTTAGTCTACTTCACACGGTTGATCGTCATCATTGATAATTTATTCCTGAAGTCGATCTTCAAATATCAATGTCCACCTCTTGTTTGATCATCATTGACACTTTTCAACTACAAAATTAGTCACACACTATATTATTTTTGATATAGTCTTTTGGGTGAAAATATGAGTTTCTAGAATTTTTATATTCTGATATATTTTAAATCATGTGATTGTTATAATGTTTTTCATGTATCCAGACATCATAATTTATCTAATGGATCGTGATATATGTTAATGAGAATTAAAGAATCAAAAAAGTGGTGTTTATTTTTAGATTAATGATGTTTTAATTGAAATTGGATCATGTTTTTCTATTATTCTACAAAATAGTATCTTATGTGTGACTATTTTGATATCTATTGTATCTCAGATGAAATAAGGAACAATGATTTAAATATATAGAACCCACCATAGTGAATGTTTTGTGACCATAGTTTTGTGTGTTCCCAATGATTTAATGACAAGACCAATAAAATTCCAATGCACATTTTAAACTTCATTGAATATTTGTGAGTCATATGAAATGGATATGCCATAATGTTGACAAAACAATCCACATGAAATTGGAGATTATTAGGTGTTTATTGATCATGTATATATAAAATAAATAAGATTCCATGTAATTTTTTGAGAGGTTGAAACTTTTGAAATTAAAATACTAAATGGGAAAATAAATATTAGTATTTAGGAGATCTCAAGGGGGAATATTATCTTAGTTTTAAATAATTTTAACAGATGAAGTATCAAGAGAATTCAAGGAACTAAGGTTATGATAAATGGAGTTTTAATATATAGAAAATTCATGGAATATTATTCACATGGATTGTGAATATTTTTTTAGAGAAATAATTTTATTATTATTATTATTAAATTTTGAGAGAGTTTCATATTCAAAATCAGATTGAATATAGAAAGGATAAAGAAGATTGAAAAGTGAAATATTATTGATCTTAAAGAGGTTATGGAAAGCCTTCTATAGTACTATATATTTTTGTTATTGTTATTGAGAAGGGAAAATTGATTCCCATTTATATATTCTCTCATGCATAAGATAATTATTATCGAAAAAGTGGGGAATATTGATTTACTAATATTGTACTATAATATATCTAGAAGTCATATCCTTTAATGGAGAGGATCCATTATATGATGATAAATCATACAATGATTATTTAAATATCTAATTGAAATACATGGGAAAAAGTGAAATTTTTATTTATCAGTGGTTCAAGTATAAAAAACACTATGTAGATTGTTGTGGGATGTGGATGACAACTACATATAAAGGGAAGTGGATAAAACCTACTTTAACTTCACATAATGATTATAGGAATTTTTAATCACTAAAAAATATAGTGATAATAAAATATGTAGTCCATCTAATAGTTGATCATAGAAATGTGTAGTCTCTCACATTGATGTAAAAACTTGTAAAAAGTTCATGTGCACGTCTTCTCTTTCTTATATGTATATACTGGAGAGGAAATGACTAAGGAGAGTGAATCATGACATTATCCAATCATAAGGGTTTAATTCCATGATTTTCTTAAAATACTAGATCCACTAATTCACCCCCTCTCAGTGGTTTCTTCTTTGACTTGGTATCCTCAAGTGGTATCATGGATTTCCAGGTTATCCAATGATTATACCATAATAAGGTGCATCATAGAGAATCAAGATTATATTTATACAATAGTTCCTCCCTTCTTCGATGGAATGCACATTCATGGTTGTAATAATTGAATTATATGATTTTTATTATCATAAATACATGAAGTCGGTGATGCTGTCACGATTTTATTATCCATAAATTTCTAGATATTTTTCTATGAAATATATAGATATGAAGAATATTTTGATAGACAAGAAAATAAGAAATTAAATGTTATAATTCTTGTCTAAAAACATATACACCAAGGTGATGGGACTACATACAACTAAGGAAATATGGGAAAATTGAGAATATATATGAGGGAAAAATTAAGATAAAATAATAAAATTTTAAAATTTGGAGGGAAACATTTGAAAACATAAAAATGGATAAAGATAAAAATGATAATGACTATTTCACTTGGGTGAATGTGATAGTTGGTCATTTTAATGTATTCAGAGATAAAATAGATGATTTAACTATGGTATAAAATTCAATGAGGACCTTATTAAAACATTTCACACAAAGATCATATCTTTCAAATAAATTCATGAAATGTACCATGATGAGGTACACAACAACATCCAAAATTATGAGATGATAAAAACTCAATTTTTCAAGAATAATGAAAAATAATAAATTGCCTTCAACACTTTGAATAATATTAAGATCTGGGAGGAAGAAATTTTTGATCACCGAAGTGTTTTAGATAAAAATGATGAGAGTTTTAATAATCAAAATAAAATTGTGGATCTATTATATAAAAATAATAAAATGGGGAATATCTAAATGTAATATAAGGATTAAATTTAAATATTTTATATGTGATGTAATTGAATATTCTAGTGTAGAATGTTTTAGAAATATGAAGTCTAGGAATTCAAATGATGAATAATAATAATAATAAACATAATGAAAAATCAAAACACAAATATGCTAAAATATTTATTAAATTTCATTAAAGGAAAAAACATTTAAAAAGAAAGTATAAGAATGCTAAGTATATAGAAATAATACAACTATTCCACAAGTGATGTGTCAAATAAAAAATGTTCTAGATAAGATACTAATTTTATGAAACATGTGGAATGAATATAATCTAGTTCTAGTAGTAGAGAACATAATGGGGACGAAGTTTACAAGATTGAAATATTGAGGATAGAACATGATGTTTATCATAAAAGGAATAGCAGACTCAAGAATGAGGGTAAAAATTTCATTATGGAAATTGATTAGATATAGAATGATGAAGGATATTTTCATATCAAGAAGAATTAATTCGTTGAGGAGATTAAACTTCTCACTGGTAAAGATGTCGAGTATGAGATAATTATAAATGGTCAATAGAAGAAGATGGCTACCGAAGAAGAAAAACTCAATTAATATGAATTAAGGTGTATTCAAGTTAAAAATACTCTTATAAATTATGTTTTACTTTTAAAAATCCATTGATATCAAACAAGAGTTACCAAAAATCATTGAGAAACCTTTTTCATCTACTGAGGTAAAATTTTCACCTGTCAAATATGAAAACACTAAAATTATTCAATATAATATCTTTGACCTAATAATAAATTTTATAAATTCCTAGGTGTAATGAAACCACAATAAAAATTATAGCATTGAAAATATAGTAGAGAGAAATTATAATAATTGAGACTCTTCAAAATTTATTAAATAAGGATGATTGTGCACATAATAAGAAGCATATTTTCAAAGACTCAGTCCAAAAGTTTGTAAAAGATCTAACATTAGTGGTTATTTATAATTTTATGAATCCAATTTGAATAAGTAATGTATTTTATAGTTAGATATTTATCTTCATTAGAATCAAATTAAGAAGGATTTTTTAGGGTGATAATTTGAAAATAGAAGTAATAATATGATTTAATGTAACCAGAATATGGAAGACCAACATGTATACCTAATCAAAACATATTTGTGTATCATGAAAAATTCAAAGTAAAGTGTAACAAAAAATTTCAGTATGAAGAAGAGTGTACGAATATTATTTAAGGATAATAATAATAGATTAAAAAACAAAGGAAGAAATAAAATGGAAGTAAACATAAAAATATTTGATGGTTGAGGTAGGTTTAAAAGATATAAAGAGTGGAAAGCCTTGGTTCCTTGATAATGGATTCTAATAACATATGAAAAGAGATTATAATCTCTTGAAATATATTAAATAACATGATTATTCTTATGGAAAAAGTTTTAAAAATGTATGTTCATTAAAAATAAATGGAGTTGGATCAGTTGTGATTGAACTTAACATACTAAATTTTCATGAGATTTTAATTTTTTATGGGATTACCCATAAATTATTCAGTTTGATTTTAAATATAAAATTAGGGTAATGAGGTGATATTTAATAATAAAAATTATCTCATTATAATATTTATTGATTCTAGAATCATCAAAAAAATAATAAAGGACTAGTGATAATTTTTATAGATTATCGATCCTACTAATTAACACCGTCTCATTGCTAGGGAAGAAAATAATCTCAAGATCACAATACCTAGGAACATTATTAAAAACATCTATGTAAAATGTCTAAATAAAATATTGTGTGTGATTATTCAAATTGAGTTGAGATATTTATTAGGTATTTTCAACCTTTAAAAAAGAGAAAACAGTTCAAGGGAGTCAAAAAAGAGTGGAAACATAATCAACAAGACATTTTGAATTGTTCCAGTCACATTTACATGGATCCATGAGAAAAAATATTTAAATGTAAACTTATATTATATCACACTCATTGATGAATATAAAATAATGAAAAATATTTTATTTATGAAGGTCTTGTCATAGTAAGTGGATACGTTCCAGATTAATGGAACTGGATTTGAACAAGAATATGACATTTATATCAAAAAATTAGGAATGTATTATTGGTTAGTGTACATTGTTAGTGATTTCAATTATTACCATGATAAGTATTAGATTAAATAGTATTATAATTCCCCTTACAGACCCAAATAAATTTGGGTTGGTGGGAGAATGAATGAAACCATTTTCAAGATAGAGAGAACAATGATTATAGAGTTAGATATGTCAAGATTCTTTTAGAGAGAAACTATGTATGAGATGAGGTAAAACAAGAATACACTAATGAGTTACTTTAGAGTATTTGTAAATCCTTGAATCATTAAAATGAAACACTCAATTCTAGGAATATTTTATAGGAAATTTGAGGTAGGAATGTTTCATTGGTACATATATAATTACAAAGTCTTCAAACATTAAAATACGAGACTTCATAAAATGGTTGATTTTTATAATGTCAAGATTATTGAAAAAACCCCATAATAATTGTTTGAGATGAATAAGTCTTTTAATAAAGTGATGGACCCAATGAGTATACTTATAGATAGAATATTACAAAATTGTTCGATGATGAACTACGAGTAGCATAACATGAATTATATCAAACTAGTGTTGAAGAAATGGCTTCTAAAAATAAAAAATAGATGTTTCAAAGGATAAATGACCATCTGGAGATAGAAAATATCATTATAGAATAGTATAAAACCTATAAATACTAGAATAAATATAAGATATTATGATCCTATAATAGAATTAAATAGAATAATATTGATATTTTAAAATCATTATCCACTCATGTCACAAGTTGAACCACATTCGGTGAAAGAAACCTTTGAGTTCAAGGATTGGGTTGAGGCTATTAATAAAGAGATGATTCAGATTGAAAATAATTCCACATGGAAAATTATGTACAAATATTATGATGAATATGTCATTGTAAATGATTGGGATTTTAGAAACAAGAAGAATGATCCTGGAAATCTTTTTAAGAACAATACTTGACTTGTATACTAGGGGAAATCTTGTGTATAAGGATTTGATATTGAAGTAACCCTTGCACTAATTGAAAGGTTGGAATAAATCTAGATGTTCATTGATATAAATTATTAGAAGTAGTGTTTAATTTTTCTAATGGATATCAAATATTTATTATTAATTGGTTCTATTGAATAAGAGGTTTACACTGAAAATATTGATGGTTTTTTTCTCAATAAGGATGTGAAAAAGGTGCACAAATTTAAGAAAGATCTATATAGATTAATACAATCCCCAAGGGTATTTTATACAAGACTAAAAAACTTATTAAATGAGTTAAAATCCATTAATTGAAAAGTAGAAAATAATTTATATATTAAAGAAATAAACACATGTACTCTTATTATAATTGTATGCAGTGATGATATCATTATTATATGCGGTCATGAGAATGATTGTATTGAATTTTCATGTAAAATTAAGTAAATATTTGTGATATATATTCCTGGTGAGCTAAGATACTTCATGAGATTATTTTTGTTCCAAAAAGAAAATTTTATTTTTCTATCCCAAGAGAATTATTCTAGAGACCTGTTAAAGAATTCTGAAATAGGGGAATCGAAGAGAGCATATACACCCATTAAATTGGGACTGAAATTGACAAAAGATACTGATGGAAAGAGAGTTAATCGATGATAATTTAAAATATATATTATAATCTTGATTTATCATACAAATTCATGACTTGATATTGTATATGTTATGTGTCTTTAAGATAAATATTATAGTGACCTGTTGGATTCACTACTTATTTAAGCTAAAATAATCCTTAATGTTGTTAAGCGGACTATGAATTTTGTACTAATTTATATGAGAGGAAATAATTTACGTTTTCCTAGATTTATAGGTATAGTTTTGGTAGGAGGTTATGATGATATAAGGTCATATTCAGGTAATGTTTTTCTATTATGAGATAGTTGTGTGATTTGGAATAATAATAAATTGAACATATTCACATTTAGTACAATAAAGGCTGTATATATTGTAACTAAAACTAATTATACTAAAATTATGTAGATCAGGGATAAACTTAATGATTTTAGGGTGATTTTAGAGGGACCTGTCAAGAATTAACGAAAATAATAAAAGTGATATATAACTTTTTAAAAATCCAACAAAACTATTAAGGTATAAACATAATGATATAAAATTTCATTTCATTGATGTTATGGTGGAAAATGGATACAGAATGTTTGAACTTATTCCAAACCATGATCAATTGGAAGATATCTTCACCAAGGATTTCCCCAGAATATAGAGTTGAGACACCATGGTTGAAAATTTTATTTTAACCCATCAAACATCATTAAAAGACTTTAGGATGAGTCCCCCATAAAACTATGGATTCTATTGTTTAAGGGGGATAAAAGGTGAAGATATATTTGATTTACATTCTTATATATTCACATTAATGTAATTTGAATATTTTGAAAATGGGGAGATTTTTAAAAGTGGTGAATTCTTTGATTAGGGGAGGGGATATATTTTTCAGTTGGCTAAAATATTTATTATCACTGATAGATAGAGTTATTCGAAAAAACTACTCTACCCTACGGTATGGTTTTAGGATTATTTTATTTTAATAAATGCTTTAATAATGTTCTTCTTTAATGAGAACTAATATTTAGAAAGTGTTTCATGGGATAAAAAAAATCAAAAAACATTACTCAAACTTGTAGTGTGGTGTCAAGATATAGGTCTTTTTGATAAACATTGAGATTAAAAGTATCTTGAATGAGAAGTAATGTTGAAAAAAGTTGTATGAGTTGAAAACAAATCCAAAGGGGTAGATTAAATTTCACTTAGTTTTTTGAATAATTTTTATTTTTTTTCAACCATATAAGAATTTTTTTAAAACTCTATCATAGTAACATGAGATTAGGATTGGATCTTTATATTCAGTTGTTTCTTCTTACGGTCAATCCAAACAATCAATCTAGATGGGTTGGTCACTTTAAACTGTCGATCATCATGATTGATAGGTTAAAAATGTAGTTAATTTTCATAGTATATGGGTTATTCATTTATTATATCCACATTATTAGTATATTATACATGTGATCTCTTCATGTGGGTGATCCGTATAGTGTGA
Source organism: Viscum album (assembly GCA_963277665.1). Taxonomy (NCBI): domain Eukaryota; kingdom Viridiplantae; phylum Streptophyta; class Magnoliopsida; order Santalales; family Viscaceae; genus Viscum; species Viscum album. The sequence continues at coordinate 1,301,994,007 of OY728141.1, read as the reverse complement.
TCTTTTGATAAAATTTATCTATTGAGAATGTCTTCTTTATAATATCGATCTATGTGGACAATCATTTATTATTGTGGTCTATCTTCAAAAATGACTATCTACTTCATTGTTGACGATCATTGTTACGTGTATACCTCACAACTAGTCATATACATAAATTATTTTTTCATACAGTCTGCTGGGTGAAAATATGAGTTTCTATAATTTTTCTATTCTGATGAAATTTAAATATGTTGGTATTTATTTTTTTCATGGAGTCATGTATCTGGATTTATATAATGCATCATGATACTATCTAATAAGATCAAAGAATCGAACTGAAGCTGTTAATTTTATATTAAAGGAGTTCTAGTCAAAATTAAAGATGGGTTTTTTGTGATTATTGACACCATAGTGTGCTATGTTGGGTCGTTTTTGGTGTCTGCGGTGTATTAGATGAATGAAGGTGGATTAATAATAATGTTAAAATGTGAAATTCCATATTTTATGTTTTTGTGTCCATAGTGGGGTTTTTTTCTTATGACATAATTACAAGAATACACCATGGTAAAATTTCAATGGTTGTTTTAGTATTACAGAAGAGTTATAAGTTGGAAGAAATGGAAATACTATAACAATGAAAAAACATTGTCCACAAAATAAGAAATTCCATGGTTTTGTGTTATTCTACAATATGTAAATGAACTCAAATTACATGTTATTTTTGGAGTGATTGAGGCCACATAATATCAAATATCACATGAGTAAATAAATCCAAGTCTTCAAGAGATCTCAAGAGGGAATACTACATCATTTTTTAATTAGATTAAAAGACGATGTCTCAGAAGAATTCAAGATACTATGGTAAATATAAATGGGGTTTTAATATGTCAATAAATTAGGGAATATTATTCAAAAAGTTTTTGAATATTTATTCGAGATAAATTAGAAGAATTTTTATTGTTTAATAAATTTGAGAGATATTTATACAGTCTAGTAAATTGAATATATAGAAGCAAAAGAATATTGACCAATACTTCATTCCTATTCTTTTAGAGGTTGAGTAAATCCTTCCATATTGCTAAAAATTTTTGTTCATACTTGTGAGATGAGATAAGGTCTTCCCATGCATGAATTATCTCATTCAAGAGAAGATTATTCTAAATAATAGTGAGAAAAAGATCAATCTTCTATGAATCCTGGTTATTGCATGAATTAAAACCCACATAGTTCATTAGACGTGTGTAGTTTAATGTTGTAAAGACTTGGAATTTTTGTGGATTCTTTTTATGTACATGGGAATTTTGCGAGTCTGCAAAAATTGATGGAGCGTGATTCCGAGGCCTGGTGTGCCCAGAATAAATTTCTGAAGATTTGTTTAGGTAAGTTTAGTAAACGTACGAGCGGGATTTTATAAATTTTGTACCGTTTTTCGGAATTGAAATCTGAGGGCACTGTTGAACTCGCAGGGAAGGTATTTTCTTAAGGACACTTTCACCTCAACGATAGTGGTTCAAGAATAAATGTTAGTTTTGGGGTTTTTAGTGAATAAATTAAATAAAAATAAAGTTGTGTAGCTTTTTTTACTTGGTTGGTTAAGCCTCCATGTGGATGTTGGAGGTGGGGACCACCACACCTTAACCTCCCATGTGTGGTTATGGTGGTGGGGACCACCTGAACCTAACCTCCTCTTCATGTTAATTGTGGTGGGGACCACCCAGTTATTAAACCCCCTTGATACTTCCCATTAATGGGGAGAAACCCTCAAATTTCCATTAAGTGTAGGGAAGCCTCTTCAACTCCACTAACACTTAATGTGCCAAATCCCTCTCATTAATTAATTGAGCCAACACATTCAATTAATTAATTAACCCATTTTAATTTTTTTGCCAACAATTAAATAATAGATATAAATAATCTATTATTTTGGTTTGCATTTCTATTTTGGTGGAACTTGGGATAATAGAGAGAGCTTAGGGAGAAAATCCGTCGACAACAAAGAATAAAGAATGCATTCTTCCAACGAAGAACGCCGGTGAGGGGCATCTTCCACTTTCTTCCTTATAACCTCCTTTGACGTAGGATATCTTCAACTACAACGAACCGAAGCACAAACTAAAAATCTAGGAAAATGCCAACGTCCGTCTTTTCCAACGACCTGTCTTCCTTCCCCCGACTCCATCAATGAACAACGAACGAAGTCATGGGTTTTATTTGAATATGATATTATTCCTATCTTTCTTCCCTTCTAAAACAATGTATCATTGTGGATGTTTACCTTACGGTTTGGGAACATTCATTTTCCAGAAGATGTGGGGTGTTTTCTTCTATCATATTTCTTTACAATTCATTGAAAATCAAGAAGGGTCTGAACCACATGCTACCACCTTAAACGTGGAGGGTGTGGGCCAAACCAACAAGGGCCGACCCCTCCACCGATCTTGTTTGTTATGTTCTTCGGAAACGAATTTGAAGGCGGCGAAGGTGACATAAAATGACCATGCTTCCCATGGCCTCCACGACTCAGGCCGCCCTCAAAACATTCTGACCGAACCGGCTCTGCTGTCCTCGGCCGAAGCGCACCACCCAGCAGCCACCCACCTGCCCGCCCGGCCACCCATCTCCCAACCACCCTTTGGCCTCCCGATTGCCCGCTAGCCTTTCGGCTCCTGACCTCCCACTGGCCCCGGATCCCAGGCTGAGCCGCTGGAGCCGCACCCATTGCGGGGCTGACCGAACCGGCCCCAGCTCTCAGGCAAAGCCACTTGAGCCATGCCCTTCGCGGCACTGGCCAAATCGGCCCCAGACATCCAGACCGAGCCGCTCGAGCTGCGCCCCACGTGGCGCCCCTGCCGAGTCGGCCTCCTGTGCCCCTCGTGGTGCTCTTAGCCAAACCGGCTCTGCGCCACCGGGCTGAGTGGCCTACATGGCCCCTTTCAAGACGAACCGCCCTCACGACCTGCTGGGATGCGCCCAGCGGGTCCGGCCGAACCCAATGGGCTTGTCCGCCCAATGGGCCAGGGGAAGTCGGGTTGGGTCAGTCTGACCAGTTCAGACTGGACCCATGCCTACTATCAACCCCTTTATTTTCTATTGGCCATATATTTGGCACGAGACGTCTATTTGATGAACCGTCAGCGGCTCTAGTTGTCACGACCCGACCCAACGGGGCTTGAGCCGCGACTCCCCAAGCCCGCCTTCAATAGGCCAGGGGCTGGCGTCCAATGCCGAGTAGGCTATCACACACAAGGGAGGAATTAGCCGAAGGTACTTGTACACACGCACCCACATACACCTCCATGAAAAAATGCAGAGATATATAAAACTGGAAAGAAAATGCTTGCATACAGTCTATCCCAAACCAGAGTGCAACATCAAAAGTTCAAAAGGCAAAAAAATGGCCCACCAAAAGTAAACTACAAAAGTGCTTCCAACTTGCTCTGAAGAAGGGGAAGGCTGCCACAAACACCCGCCAGAAAGCCCCTTGGCACCACACCGACAAACACCCCGGTCAGTCTTTCGAACTCAGCTCCGCCTGCTCCGGGTCCTCCTGGGACTTCGTCGAAAGGCATGTGGTCTAGACAAGAAACAAACATGTGCCGACAAAGACCGTGCAGGGGTGAGTATAAACATACTCAGTAGGAACCCCAAAAACCCAAAACCAAATAGAGCAACTGAAAGACAACAGTCTGTTCATCCGAGCCAGAGGGAACCCAGATTAGAGAGAAACTCCATATTGTGACCATCCTCGGCTAAACACAACTAGTCAGATCAGCTCAGCTATATTCCCATACATACACCTTGAACAATCCAGGTATACTCAGCTCACGCACCAAGCCACATGAGGTACCGACCTCATCACCAGAAACTATCCACAACCAGGAGAGTACACCACATGAACACTGCCATCCCAGATGACACTCATCCGAGAGATACACTCCACCTGGTTTCTCACAATCCTCTCAGACGCTCACTCGAGAGATCACGCTCGTCGGTTAGCATCACTGAGGAAACCTCGCTGAAACAATAGAACCACCAAACTCCTCAGATAGGGGATCGCTCCTAGGGTACGCTAGGGGATACCAGAACCCACTCCGGTATATGAAGATCACAGATAGGGGATCACTCACAGGGTCCGCTGGAGTATACCACGACCCAATTTGGAAAACATAATTCTCACAGATAGGGGATCACACCCATGATCCGCTGGCGGATACCACAACCCGATCTGACGCTCAACAGAAGCACGCCACTCAGATAGAGGATCATCTCCCATATAAAGTTGGTCACAACGATACCAGAACCCTATCTAGTATAACTCACGATGTAGGGGATTGAACTAAAAATTCTGCAACCCTACAGAAACCACGCGCTGAGTAGGGGATCAGATAAACAACGATACCGCAACCCTACTATACACCTCAAGCTGAGTTGGGGATCGTATACCCGACGATTCCACAACCCCACTAAGTATGGACCACTACATAGGGGATCATAATCCCGATGATGCCAGAAACCCTACAGGGTTAACCTTTCAGATAGGGGATCACCTCCCATGAATAAGCGGTCACAACAATACCAAGAACCCGATCTAGGGAAAAGATGCTAGAGGATCCCACTCCGGGCCCACCAGGGGTATGCCACAACTCTAATAGTTCAGAAATCCCATCGGGAGAATCACAAACATATATAAAGGTTGTGATGCCACACGAACCCTCATGGGAACGAACCAAGGGAGTACCCTCAACCACTGCTGGTCCAAAACATCGCTAACCTGAGAGACCCACAACAGTGCCACACTACGCACCTCCAAGGCCAATATCAGGGCCACCATCGCGATCTACGCGGAAAAACACAAGGGATTGGCTGCTTACTCACCCGAAACAGAGCACTGGTAAAAAATGAACTATTCACCATAGCTAGCTCGTGCGGGGCCCACAAAACAATACCGAAACCCATCGAGCAGATCATAACACGACGATCCCCTCGAAAAAACAAGCTGAATCGACTACTCGCTCGTCCGAAACGGACACCCGGTGAAAAAGGTATTATTCACCGAAGCCAGCTCGGGTGGCGCCCACGCCTCGATTCCAAAACTCATCGAATGGATCAAACCATTGCGATCCTCTCGAAAAAACACACAGGATCGACCAAACATCCGCCAAAATCAGAATACTGGTGCGAAAGATGCTTTTCTCCGCAAACACCAAAACCCGGCCTCGTAAGGCTCGTACCCCATTCTTAGTCCGAACGCCCGAAAACTATCTCAAAAAGTCTTCCGTACTATCAGGGTCTCAACACCACTTACCACACGTCATTCGGACACTCCAGGTAGAAGTTATAACGTCCTGAAGTCAAAAAATAATAAAATAATATTATTTTATATTACGTTTTTAGGTCTCGGGCCACGATCCCGAATCTTTGAACCCTCGAACCCACATCAGAGAGTTCACCTCGTCGTCCGGGTCGCCTCACCGTAAACGGCACGTGAATCCGAGTCCCGGATTGCAAGATACGGGGGGTTTAAAGACCCCCGTATGACAAAAAGAGGCCGGACCGGCCGCCGCCACTGGCGCGCCCTGGCCGACAGCCCTCCGCCGCATGGCGCAGAGTGCCGCTGCGCTCTTCCGGCACGCCACCACATTGGGTGACCGGCTGCCGCGGCTCAGCCTCGCAGGCGGACCATCCACGGACCGCCGGGGGCTCCCCGGGGGTCCGTTTTGCGATCCGGAGGCATCTACACGACCCTCAGGACCCGATCTGCACTACTACGGCTTCAATTTGAAGGAAAATGCAGAAAAAATGGGATTGGGGGTTAAAAATCAAATTTTCTTACCTCGCGGGAGAAACGCCGACGTTTTGCCTTAGATCCGTGCTCCAGAGCTTTTGCTGCACGCTCCTGGAACGTCCGCCGTCGAAATCCGAGATTTTGGGTGCTTTGTTTGCTCAATTAGGCAGATCGGCAGTGAACAACGACAAATAACACTGATAGGAATGAAAGGGGGGGGGGGGTGCTGATATTTTTATCTACCGCCCGCCGGCGCCAAACCCGCCTTGGACCCGACGCCTGATGCGAACAATGGTAATGTCACCCCTAGGGTAAATGTGCCGTTCTGAATGCAACAGAGGACTCATATTTTCCATCCGAGACTCCTTTTAGAGGTTATTCAAGCCGATGCTCGTAAATGGACTTTTCCACTTATTTAAGAAAATGCCCCTGGTGGCGCTTTCCACCACAAGCCCACGCCTGCAATGTTTACACCTCACCCAGAATAAACGGCACGTTCCGGATGCAACCGGGCCCTCAGATTCCCAATCTGAGCTACCTTTTAGGAGATATCACACACCCTCCATGTGCATAGTAAAAAAAATTAATATTTTTATAAAATTAATTCTGTGCACACCGGACCTTGGAATCGCACACCGTCTTCGCGCCTAGATATGGAATTATCTGTATAAATAATCCAAAGTCTGACAGGGCCAAAAACCTGACTCGCTACATCCTACCCTCCTTAGATCTTTTCATCCCTGAAAAGACCTAAACTCAAGGCGAGCGATTGGACTCTCAACTGGGTCTCCCAGGACAACGAGTTCACGAACAAACACCCCTGCCCGAACGCATCAATCAAAGACCCTCATCCACCACACCTCGATACTATCCTCATTGGGCGGCACTAACTTGCTCACACGGTTTTAATCGCGTCATAAAAAATGCGTCTCGGTGGAGGAAGGATCACTCTTCCTCACACATTCAAAGCACGCCGAACAACACCCACACAGGGTCATACCAATTCCCTGAACAAAACTAGAGCATGAAACAGAAAGGAAGGGTACCACTAAACAGTGTCCATCAAACTACTGCAGAAAGTAGAAAGGACACAAGGCATACCTCTATCCATCCGCAGAGCCTCTGGTTCAATAGCCTCCAGGGCATGCAGCTGTCCTCGCCCTCGACCACCAGCTCCCTGATCTTGGCATGGACCACCTGGTGGTGGGGGTGGTGGCATCTGGTACCGCCTACCACCTCCTACTACTGCACCTGCTCTGTCGCCACGTCTGCCGCGTTGCGGACCTCCTTGCTCGAGATGCTGCCTCTGCCAAGGAGTTCCATCGACCGACTCCCTCTCAGCAGCACGTCGGGTAGGACAATCTCTATCAAGATGTCCCCTATCGTCGCAAGCATAACACCGCCTCTCCTGTGGCTGACCAAAACTGGATTACGAGCCCTGTGAGCTATGAGACTCAAATCATCTATCCTAGGGTTGCCTTCTGAAACGTCGGACACATCCAGACCCCTAAGTCTGTCATCGGCTGCCAAATGCTGACGTCTCAGCTCACACGTTCCCAGCACTAACAGGGGGAGTCTTCTCAGCCAGAAATCTCTCCAACACCAATGCTTGCTCCAGCACTCCAGCATAGGTGGGCAGACACAAAGAAACCACACCTACCCGGATGTCCCTGCATAATCACTGCTCGAAGGTCTGAGCCCTAAAGAATGGGTATTGAACCATATCTAGGGAGTAGCATGACAGGTCCGTAAACCTCGCTGAGTACTCCGACACAGTCACACCCTAATGTCGAAGTTACAGAAGCTCCTGAATCCACACTGGCCTCAGTGTCATGGGATATATTTCCTCCCTGAAGTTCCGCTCAAAATCTACCCACGTGAGCGTCTCCTCATCATGGGACTGCGTCACCGGGCTCCACCATCGACTGGAAGAACCATGAAGAAGGATCGCTGCAAGGACCACCATCTGATCTGGGGGTGTCCTCACCAGGAAGAAAACTCGGGTGACTGCCTCAAGCCAGTCATCAGCTATCTGAGGGTCTGGAACACCAAAGAACCTCAGAGGTCGCTGCCACTGGAACTTGTGCAGTGCACTTAGCCTCCGTGCAACCTCGTCCTGCAGTTCCGGCACAACCATCTGCTCGATAGGTGGTGGCTCAACTGGCAGACCACCGGGGGTGCAACCTCAGGACCCGCACCCTGCTCCACAGCCTCTACATGGGGCGGGTCGTCAGCACAATCCTGCTACATAACCATCGCTGGTTGCCATCATGGAGGCATCCTGAAATATATTCAAGTCACACCACAGTAAAAGATTTTATCTGGGAAGATGACTCAAGAAGGACAAGTAAATCCCAAAAAAACCCAGTCCTATATAATTCATGCACCGTTATGTCCCTGTGCCCAGTGTACGAATGTCCCGAGTCGAAAGGCAGGTTATCAGAGTCCTGGTGTATGGATACGTCAGCCGCCGCACCAACACTGGAGTCTCTAGCCTGAATGCCGAGCTCGAAACTCCCTAAAACAGCCGCTATGAAACCCAAACCAAGGTCACAGCTAGGCCAGATATGCTCTGAGATCCCAAAGGTGGAACCTCCTCTGATACCACTATGTCACGACCTGACCCAACGGGGCTTGAGCCGCGATCCCCAAGCCCACCTCCAATAGTCCAGGGGCTAGCGTCCAGCGCCGAGTAGGCTATCACACACAAGGGAGGCATTAGACTAAGATACCTGTACACACGCACCCACATACACCTCCATGCAAGAGTGCAGAGATATATAAAATTGGAAAGAAAATTCATGCATAAAATCTATCCCAAACCAGAGTTCAATAGTAAAAGTTCAAAAGGGAAAAACAGGGCCCACCAAAAGTAAACTACAAAAGCGCATCCAACCTGCTCTGAAGAAGGGGAATGCTGCCACAAACACCCGCCAGAATGCTCCCTCGGCACTGCACTAACAATCACCCCGGTCAGTCTCACTCACTTAGCTCCGCCTGCTCTGGGTCCTCCTGGGACTCCGTCGAATGGCCTATGGTCATCACAAGACACAAACATGTGCGGGAAAAGCCCATGCAAGGGTGAGTATAAACATACTCAGTAGGCACCACAAAACCCCAAAACCAAAGAGAGCAACTAAAAGACAACAGTCCGCTCATCCCAGCCAGAGGGAACCCAGACGAGAGAGAAACTCCATCTCGTGACCATCCTTGGCTAAACACAACTAGACATCTCAACTCAGGTGTATGCCCATACATACAACTTTAACAAACTAGATATACTCAGCTCAAGAACCGAACCACATGAGGTACCGACCTCATCACCAGCAACTGTCCACAACCAGAAGAGTACACCACACGAACACTATCATCCCTAATGACACTCATCTAAGAGATACACTCCATTGGGTTTCTCACAAACCTCTCAGACGCTCACCCGAGAGATCACGCTCGTCGGTTAGCATCACGGAGGAAACCTCACTGAAACAAAACAACCACCAAACTCCTTGGACAGGGGATCGCTCCTAGGTTCCGCTAGGGGATACTAGAACCCACTTCGGTATATGAAGCTCACAGATAGGGGATCACTGCCAGGGTTTGCTAGAGGATACCACGACCCAATCTAGAATACGTAATTCTCACAGATAGGGGATCACACCCAATAACCCTTGGGAGATACCACAACCCGATCTGGCGCTCGACAGAAGCACGTCACTCAGATAGAGGATAATCACCCATATAAATGTGGTCACGACGATACTAGAACCCCATATGGTAAAACTCGTGATGTAGGGGATCAAAACGATGATGCCACAACCCTACAGAAACCACGCGCTGAGTAGGGGATCACATAACCAAGGATACTTAAACCCTACTATACACCTCATGCTGAGTAGGGGATCGTATACCCGACGATTCCACAACCCTAATAAGTACGGCCCACCGCGTAGGGGATCATAATCCAGATGATTCCAAAAACCCTACGGGGATAACCTGCCGGATAGGGGATTGCCGCCCATGAATAAGCGGTCACAACGATACCAAGAACCCGATCTAGGGAAAAGATGCTAGAGGATCCCACTCCGGGCCCACCGGGGGAATGCCATAACTCTAATAGTTTAAGTATCTCATTGAGAGGATCACAAACCTATACGAAGGTTGTGATGCCACATGAACCCTCGTGGGAACGAACCAAGGGAGTACCCTCAACCACTGTTGGTCCAAAACGTCGCTAACCTGAGCGACCCACAACAATGCCAAACTGCGCACCTCCAAGGCCAATACCGAGGCCACCATCACGATCTATGCAAAAAAACACATAGGATAGGCTGCTTACTCGCCCGAAATAGAGCACCAGTGAAAAAGGAATTATTCACCATAGCTAGCTCATGCGGGGCCCACACAACGATCCCAAAACTCATCGAGCAGATCATACCATGACGATCCCCTCGAAAAAACAATCGGAACCGACCACTCGCTCGACCGAAACTTACACCTGGTGAAAAGGTACTATTCACCGAATTCAGCTCGGGTGGGGCCCAAGCCTCGATTCTGAAACTCATAGAACGGATCACACCATTGCGATCCTCTTGGAAAAACACAAAGGGTTGACTAATCATCCGCCAAAATCGGACTCCTGGTGCGAAAGCAGCGTTTCTCTGCAAACGCCAAAACCCGGGCTCGTGGGGCCCGCACCCCGTTCTCAGTCCCAATAGCCGGAAACCATCTCAAAAATTACGCCGTACCATTAGGGTCTCAATACCACTGACGGCACGTTATTCGGATGCTCCGAGTAGAAGTAACAACGACCCGAAGTCATAAAATAATAAAATATTATTATTTTATACGACGTTTCTAGCTCCCGGGCCACGATCCCAAACCTTTAAACCGTCGAACCCACACCGGAGGGTTTGCCTCATCGTCAGGGTCGCGCTGCCGCAAACATCACACGAATCTGACTCTCGGATTGCAAGATACGGGGGTTTAAATATCCCCATATGACAAAAAGAGGCTGGACCGGCCGTCGCCGCCAGCCCTCCCCGGCCGCCGGCCCGTCGCCGGCGCACCGACGCGCTTGTCGGGCGGCCGCCGCGGCTCCACCACGGGCATCCGCGCTCTACCGGTTGTCCGTTTTTCGATCTGGAGGCGTCTACACGACCCTCAAGAACCGATCTACACTACTACGACTTCAATTTGCAGGAAAACGCAGCAAAAACGAGATCGGGGGGTTAAAGTCAAATTTGCCTACCTCGCGGGCGAAACGCCGATGTTCTGCCTTAGATCCACACTCCAGAGCTTCTGTTGCACGCTCCTGGAATGTCCTACATTGAAATCCAAGCTCGTGGGAACTTTTTTTGCTCGATTTGGTGGATCAGCGGTGAAAAATGCCGAGAGGATTGAAGGGGGGGGGGGGGTGCTGATATTTATATCTATCGCCCGTCGGCGCCAAACCCGCCTCGGACCCGACGCCCGATGCGAACATAGGTAAGGTCACCCCTAGGGTAAACACGCCATTCTGAACGCAATGGTGGAATCCGATTTTCCATCTGAGACTCCGTTCAGAAGTTATTCGAGTCGATGCTCGTAAATGGACTTTTCCACTTATTTACAAAAATGCCCCTGGTGGTGCTTTCCACCACAAGCCCACGCCCAGCAAGTTTACACCTCGCCTAGGGTAAACAGCACATTCCAGACGCAACCTGGCCCTCAGATTCATGATCTGAGCTACCATTTAGGAGATATCACACCCCTCCATGTGCAGAGTATAAAAAAACTTAATATTTTTATAAAATTAATTCCGGGCACACCAGGCCTCGGAATCGCACGCCGTCTTTGCACCTAGCTCTGGAATTATTCGTACAAATAATCTAAAGTTTGACAGGGCCAAAAACCCGAGTCTCTACACCAGTAATCATGGATCATGAAGTCACCTTTGAGTATACCCCACTAGATTTTGGGGTATAGTTGAGATATGTTCAGGTTGGGTCATTCACGAATCCAACCGGGCCCCCCGGGACTAAAATGTTAATAACTCACAGACCGGGCGTCCGATTGACCTGCCATCTGTTGCGTTGGGACCCCTATGATGTGGCAGACCGATGAGATACATATTCATGGGAATTTGTGATAGTTGAAGTTTTGAACAATAGCTTGTCGAGCAGATCCTTCTGATGACGAGTGAGCAGTGTGCGGAGACCTAATAGCTAGTTGAGACTTGATGACTGCTAACTGATTGACTTAGAGTGACTCGACTAGCCCAGTAGGGAGCTCCTTGGTGTCGCGGTAGACCCACGATGGAGGAGCGCCTGGTTGTGTCGGCAGACCCGTGATGCTCGATAGGAGGAGTACCCTTGCAGACTATTAGGGGGATTGCTTGGTTGTGGTGGCAGACCCACGGTGGGGAGTACCTTTGTGATGTACCAGAACCACGATACTCGACAGGAAGAGTACCTCAGTAGTACAAGGATAGTGGGAAGTGCCTTGGTTTCATGGTAGGACCACCGTACTTGATAGAGGAGGATTTCTCCAGTAGTCGTGGTTTTGATAATGTGAATAAAAATCCTGGTTGAGCTAAGTCAGAAATTTTGTGTTTACCTCACGATTGAGATGGATTACATACTAATTTAGTTATATGTATGGGCATATACCTAAGTGGGGTTATCTATTGATTTCTTACCTTGTTGTTTATCCTTGTTGGATTTTGTGAGACCTTGAGGTTCTTGGGGTCCTTAATGAGTATCGTTATACTCACCTCTTCATGGGTTATGCCCGCACCTCATTGTGTTGGTTGTAGACGAAGGACAATGCTGAATGAGTCAAAGAGTACTAGGATTAGATAGTACACGGAGGTGGACCTTATGACGAGATGGTACACGGAGGAGGATGATAGACGTGGAGTGCTGAGGAGGCTATCTGTAACTACCCTTCATGTAGGAATCCCAGAGGATGACCCAGCTGCTATTTTTTCCTTTCTTTAGTTGTACTTGTTTTTCCAGTTCCTTTTACTATACTGTTGGGCTTGTATTTCCGGCCACCTTTCATTTCAGTACTCTTTTGTTATACAGTATACTTAGTTTTTGTATCCAGTTGTGTACTCTGTTGTGTGTGTTTTATAGGTTTTAAAGGCAATGCCTTCCCAGTTTTAGGAAATTATTCCTTTGGTGCTAGTCGCCAGTCCCTGGCCTATGGAAGGCAGGCTTGGGGTAGTCACAGCACGAGCCCCGGGGGCGAGTCGTGACAAATTGGTATCAGATGAGTTGGTTCTACTGTAGAACTTAGGACTCTGATCTTTTATGTGAAGCAACACTGTTAAGGGTACTAAGTTTGGTTTTTAGTATACGAAGTCCAGTGTTGGTGCGGCGGCTGACTTATCCATACACCAGGACCCTGACTTCTAATTTCCGACTCAGTGCATAGAAACACTGATTACGCATGTGTTTTGAAATGTTTTATTTAACTCAGATCAACCAGGTCATCTCACGAGGCTTAATCTTTTGACTGTGTCGCATCTGTTTCTTTCAGGATGCCTCCCCGCGGATGACCAGATAGAGTCCCAAGAGTTTTACGCACAGATAGCCCACCAAGCAAAGAGGCCTCAGTGTAGGGCCCTTTTCCAGTAGAGTCACTAGCGGTACGACTTCTCGTTGGTCAACTGATGCCAACATCCCTAATAGCAGAAGATGCACGCCGCATGAGCATGTTTCACAAGTTCTAGTACTAGAGGCCACCCAGGTTCCAGGGAGAGACGAACCCACATGAGGCTGAGGATTTTTTGGAGGATGTGGTGAGATTTTTCTGACTAGTAGGGACACCAGCTGACCTCATGGTGATTCTTGCTTCCAGCCTTCTACAGGCAGAATCAGGAAGATGGTGGAGTTTGATGCTCTAGGTTCATGATGAGATGACGCTTTTCTAGGTAGACTTCGAGGGCCTATTTCGGGCAGAGTTTGTCCACACAACTCTTTACGTAGTTCACATACATGAGCTACTTCTTCTGTAGTACGGAATCATGACAATATCTCAATACTCATCAAGGTTCATAGAACTCTCATGCTACTCCACTGTTATGGTACACGACCCTTTCTTCAGGGCCCAAACCTTCGAGCAGGGACTCAGGTGGGAGATCAGAGCTTCGGTGATCTCACTCAGTATCCTGAAACATGAGGGGGTGTCAGAGAGAGCCCAACTAGTAGAGAGTTTCCTTGCTGAGCAGACTCCATCAGCAAGATACCCCACCAGTCGACACATAGTGGAGTCTTCTGTAGCTGGAAGAAGACATATGTCATAGAGGTCCAAGAGGTATAAACCTATAGGTGGATGACCGTATGACTCAGGATCAGTTGTGTGAGACACCCAGAGCAGAGAAATACATGTCAAGAGAGGGTAGTGTTTCAAATGCGGAGGGAAGGGTCACAAGGCTTGTGACTGTCCAACCCACCATTTAGATGACCAGCAGACGGTCGATGGACCACCCAGGCAGAGACAGTGATTCGATCAAGGTAAACCGCAGGGAGTAGGCGGACGTAACAGAGGAGCTGGTCATGCAGGTGGCAATGGACAACGTTACGAGGTGTTACCACCACCATCACCAAGAGTTCCACCCTGACCGCAGAGATCAGGTGGACACGGGAGAGCTCATCTCCAGGCAGCTGAGGCCTATGATCATAGCGCTCCGGATATGATACGAGGTACAATCTGTGTCTATTCCACCTTAGCTGCAGTTCTTATAGACACATGTGACAGTCACACTTTTATTTCCACTACCCTCGTTCGGAGCTCATAGATTCTGACAGATCCATTGTCTCGATCCTTATGGCTAGATACTTCTACAAGAGCATATTTGACGATAATGCACTGGTACCGGCAGTGTGAGCTTACTCTAGGAGGCATGATCATTGGCTGGGATCTCCTAGTTGTAGCGTCGAGGCCTTAAGACGTTATCCTGGGTGTGGAATGGTTATCTACAGTTCATGATCATATTGATCGTATTAGGCGCAAAGTGCAGTGTGTCCGCATGGATGGGACCAGGTATACCTTCACTGGTGATAAGGGAGCCTTTTCGGCACATGATAGACTTTCTCTGAGGAGAGTGAAGCCGATCACTCATCAGTTGGCCTGCCTTACCCTCGGAGCAGTAGATGTAGAGAGTTCAAGATATCCTATAGTTGTGGAACAATACATGAATGTTTTCCCTGATGATGTCCTAGGTCAACCTCCTCGCAGAGAGGTGGAATTTTATATTTAATTTTACCCTGGGATGGCACTGATATCTACACCAACATATCGGATGGCTCCCTCGGAGCTTCTCAAGCTATGGGTATAGCTAGAGGACTTGTAGGGGATGGGATTCATCCCGCCTAGTGTTTCTCCTAGGGTATCCCCGATTCTGTTCGCCAAGAAGGCAGATAGTATCTTGAGGATTTTTATTGACTATCGGTGCCTGGACCAGGTGACCATGAAGAACAAGTACCCACTCTCGAGGATTGATGACCTCTTTGATCAACTGAAGGGAGCATGGTGGTTCTCGAAGATAGACCTCAAATCAGGCTATCACCAGCTTAGAGTTCGATATGAAGATGTGCAGAAGACAACCTTCAGATTTAGGTACAACCACTATGATTTCTTGGTTATTCCATTTGGTATAACCAATTCTTTATCAGTGGTCATGGGACTCATGAACAGGATATATCATCCATACTTTGATCGCTTTTTCGTAGTCTTCATTGATGACATTAGGATCTACTCGACTACTGAGGAGGAGCATGCCTACCAGTTACGAGTAGTACTGGACATACTCTGAGAGCACCAGATTTATGGTAAGGTCTTGAAGTTCTAGTTCTGGATCTGAGGGGTTCAATTTTTGGGACATTTCATCTCAAAGGATAGAGTTGCAGTGGATCCAGTGAATATTGAGGAGGTACTTTCTTGGGAGCCTCCCAGGACTGTGACAGAAGTACGTAGTTTCCTGGGATTGGCAAGTTATTACCGGAGGTTTGTACCAGACTTCTCCAGAGTTGCAGAACCACTATCAGCCTTGATGAAGAAGGGGAAACCCTTTTTGTGGTCGAAGAGATTCCATGAGTTCTTTTAAGAGCTGTGGTAGAGGCTGACTAGTGCCCCCATCTTGAGGCTACCGGAGGAAGGCATAGGATACGTAGCCTACTACGATGCATTAGGGACTAGGATCAGATGTGTCCTGATGCATGAGCGAGCAGTGATCGCTTATGGTAATCGACATTAGGGATAACATGAGTAGAACTATTCTACCCATGACCTAGAGTTAGTAGTAGTGGTCTTTTCCCTGAAGATATGGCGACACTATCAGATGGGAGAACACTTTACAGTGTACTCTAATACCAAGAGTCTCGGTTATATCTTCGCTCAGAATGATCGGAACCTGAGACAGTGATTTTGACTTCAGTTCCTCCAATACTATGTCTTTGAGATAGTCTATACTCGTAGGAAGGGGAACATTGTTGCAGATGCACTCAACAGGAGGTCTAGTATACAACTACTAGGCGAGGCGACAGAGCAGCTGGCTACTTTACAGATATCATTTGTGGATAGATATGGAGAAATTTTTCAACAGTCTCTTACGGTCACTCGGCCACTTCTTCAATGAGTCAGGGAAGCACAACATGGGGATGTTTACTGCGAGACACTATGTGCTTAGATATCCACAGGACATGCACCTGGTGGATTTTCCGAAGGTGGAAGCATGCCATCATTTTTAGAATATGTACTATGGTACCTTTTTCACTTCAAGAAGAAGTGTTGAGGGAGTTCCACACACCCCCTCATACAGTATATCCAGGAGTGGTGATGATGTACCAGGATCTCCAATGACATCACTGGTGTCCGGGAATGAATAAATCCATTGTAGAGTTTGTTTCTTGGTGCCTCACTTGTCATCAAGTTAAGGCGGAGCATCAGGTACCAGAAGGAATGGTTCAACCTTTAGAGGTCCCATAGTGGAAGTGGGATGGGATATCCCTGGACTTCATGATATAAATTCCACGTACATCCAGAGGCCATGACTCTATTTGGGTGATCGTCGACCGACGCACCATGTTGGTCCACTTCCTACCGATTAGAGAGCCAGGTTCAGTAGAGAGCTTGTGATGCCTCTACGTACAAAATATTTTGTGGCTACATAGAGTACCTTTGATAATTGTCTCCAATCATGATGCATGTTTTACTTCCCGGCTATGGAAGGGGTTGTAGGAAGCTTTTGGGACGCAGATTTGTTTGATCACCACCTTCCATCCTCAGAGAGATGGTTAGACTAAGAAGACCATCTAGACCCTCTATGACATGTTGTGTGCTTGTGTCCATGACTTCGGTCACAACTGGGAGGATCACTGGACTTTGGTAGAGTTTGTGTACAACAACAACTATCAGTCCACCATTGGGATGGCACCTTTGGATGTGTTATATGAGTGACCATACAGATCACCTCTGTAATGGACTGACCGTTGTGAGTCATCACTCATGGGACCGGAGATGGTACGGGCTACCACAGAGAAGATGCAGATCATCCAAGAGCAGATGAAGACTGCACAGAGCATAAAAAAGTTGTATGCTGACAGGATACGGAGACCTCTGGTGTTCGAGGATAGAGACCACATCTTTTTAATGGTCTCACCCCGATAAGGTATACGGAGGTTTGGGCGAGGAGGAAAGTTATCTTCGTGGTTTATCTGACGTTTTCAGGTCCTTAGCAGAGTTGGCAAGGTGGAATACCGCTTAGGTCTTCCACCTCAGTTGCACCAGGTAAACTACGTCTTCCACATATCTCAGCTGAGGATATGCGTGCATGACCCTTCTCACATCATCGACCATGGAGAGTTGGATATTGATGATGGGGAGACTTTTATGGAGGTTCCAGTGGAGATTGAGGATCAATAGGAGTGGTTCCTACGTGGATGGTTGATACCTCTGGTGCGCGTTCGCTGGCAGCACGAGAACCTCTAGGAGAGCACATGGGAGCAGGAGCCTCAGATGTGTGCTTAGTACCCCCACTTTTTCCCTTAGTTCGAGTTGTAGCTTACGGGGATGTAATGCCCTGAGGTGGGGAGAATGTAAAGACCTATAATTTCCATGTATTTTTATAAATACATGGGAATTTTTCGAGTCTATGAAAAGTGACAGCACATGATTCTAAGGCCCACTGTGTCCGGAATAAATTTCTAAAGTTTTTTTCGGGTATGTTCAATAAACATACGAGCGGGTTTTGAAAACATTTGAACTGGTGCACAAAATTGAAATCTGAGGGCAGCGTTGAACTCACAACGCCAGTATTCGCTTAAAGAGACTTTTACCTCGATGGTAGTGGGTTGATAATAAATGTTAGTTTTTAGGTTTTTAGTGAAAGAATTAAATAAAAATATTGTGGTGTAGCTTTATTTTTATTTTGTTGGTTAAGCCTCTATGTGGTAGTTGGAGGTGGGGACCACCACACCTTAACCTCCCATGAGAGGTTATGGTCGGGGGGGGGGGCACCCGAACCTAACTTCCTCTTCATGTTAACTGTGTTGGGGACCACACAGGTTTTAAACCCCCTTGAAAATCTCCATTAATGGGGAGAAACCCTCAAATTTCCATTAAGTGTAGGGGAGCCTCTTCAACTCTCGTAACACTTAATGTGCCAAAATCCTCCTCATTAATTAATTGAGAGAAAGTTTTCAATTAATTAACCCATTTGAATTTTGTGCCGACAATTAAATAATAGATAAACATAATCTATTATTTTGGTTTGCATTTTTCATTTTGGTGGAACTTGAGAGAAGAGAGAGAGCTTAGAGAGAAGAGCTCTCACCGATGAAGAATGAAGAATGCGTTTTTCCAACGAAGAACGCCTGGGAGGAGAATCTTTGACTTTCTTCATTATAACCTCCATTGATGTAGGACGTCTTCGACTACTACGAGCCATCGCACAAACCGATGATCAAGGAAAATGCCGACGTCCATCTTTTCCAACAATCAGTCTTCTTTCCTGCGACTCCATCAACGAAAAGTGAACAGTGGTTGGGGTTTTATTTGAATATGATATTATTCCTATATGGATTCCCTTATAAAACAATGTATCATTGTGGATGTTAACCTTGTGGGTTGGGAACCTTCATTATTAGGAAGATGTGGGGTATTTTCTTCTCTCTTATTTCTTGAGAATTATTTGAAAATCAAGAAGGTTTTGAACCGCTGGCTAACACCCTAAACGCAGAGGGTGCATGCCAAACCAACAAGGCTCAACCCCTCCGTCGATCTTGTTTGTGATGTTCTTTGGAAACAGTGTTGAAGGCGACAAAGGCGATAGGCAACGACCACACTACCCATGACCTCCGCGACTCATGCCACCCTCATGACGTTCTGACCGAACCGGCACCACCGTCCCTGACCGCAGCGTGCCACTCGCCGGCCTCTCGGATTCTGGCCTTCTGGCTGCCCGCCGGACTCCCGGTCACCCTCCAGCCTTCCGGCTCCCGGCCGCCCGCCGGTTTCTGATCCTGGGACGAGCCGCTCATGACGCGCCCCTTGCGGTGCAGTATGAACTGGCCCTGAATCTCGGGCCGAGCCACCCAATCCGCTCCCATCGCGGCGCTAGCCAAACTGGCCCCGATCTCTCAGGCCGAGAAGCTCGAGCCATTCCCCTCATGGAACCACAGCTGAGTCGGCCTCTGGCGCCCCTCGCGATGCTCCGGGCTGAACCGACTCTGCACCACCAGGCCAAGATGCCTATGAGGCCCCTTCTAGATCGAACCGTCATCGCAAAATGTAGGGCTGAGCTTAGTGGGACATGCCGAACCTAACGTGCTAGCTCGTCCAACGGGACAGGTCGGACCCATGCCTACTACCGACCCCTTTATTTTGTTTTGTTCATATATTTGGCACCAGACGTCCATTTGACGAACCATCGGTAGTGCTGGTAATCTTGGAGATTGACGGTCCCATTGAGTATACCCCAATAGAGTTTGGGGTATAGTTGAGATGTGGTGTGGTTAAATCATCCATGAATCCAATCGGGCCCCCGGGACTAAAAAGCTAATAACTCACAGACTGGGTGTCCGATTGATGCACCGTCTGTTGTGTTGAGACCCCTATGACATGGCGGACCTTTGAGATACTTTTTCATGGGACTTAGTTATAGTTGGAGTTTTGAAAAATAGATCATGGAGAGGATCCTTCCGGTGAAGAGAAAGCAGAGTGTGGAGACCTAGTAGCTGGCTGAGACTTGACGATTGTTGACCGATTGACTCGGAGTGACTCGACTAGCCAAGTGGGGAGAGCCTTGGTGTCACGGCAAACCCATGGTGGAGGATCACCTGGTTGTGGAAGAAGACCCGCGCTACTCGAAAGGATGACTACATCTACATGATATTAGGGGGGTGCCTGGTTGTAGCGGAAGACCCACGGTGGGGAGCACCTTGGTGACGCAGCAGACCCACGATACTCGACAGGGGGAGTACCTCAGCAGTCCACGGTTAGTGGGAAGCGCCTTGGTGTCATGGTAGGCCCATTGTACTTGACTGAGTAGGAGTTCTCATGTATCCATGGGTTTGATAATGTGAATAAAAATCTTGGTTGAGCTGAGTCAGAACTTGTGTGTTTATCTCACTATTGAGATGTATTACTTGATAACTTCAGTATATGTATTGGAATATACCTGGGTGTGGTTATCTTTTGATTTCTAAACTTGTGGTTTATCCTTGTTGGATATTGTGAGACCTTGACGATCTCGAGGTCCCTACTGAGTATCGTTATACTCACCCCTACACGAGCTATTCCCGCACCTTGTTGTATTGGTTGCAGATGACAGACAGTGCTGAATGAGGCTGAGAGTACCAGGACTGGATGGTACATGGAGGTGAACAATATGAAGAGACAGTACATGGAGGAGACTGACAAACATGGAGTGCTGAGGAGGCTATTTGTACCTACCCTTCTGGTGGGAATCCAGGAAGACGGCCCAACAACTGTTTTTACGTTCTTCAGTTGTACTTGTGTTTCCAGTTCCTTGTACTTTATAGTTGGGATTGTATTTCTGGCCCCTTTAATTTTATTACTCTTTTGCTATACTGTTTACTTA
This sequence comes from Viscum album, assembly GCA_963277665.1. Classification (NCBI taxonomy): domain Eukaryota; kingdom Viridiplantae; phylum Streptophyta; class Magnoliopsida; order Santalales; family Viscaceae; genus Viscum; species Viscum album. Next base: position 1,301,973,155 of record OY728141.1, on the reverse strand, counting down.
GTGTTTGTATCTAACTGTGTGGCCTTTTGTGTGCATTTACAGGTTTTAAAGGCAATGCCTTCCCAGTTTTAGGGAATTATGCATTTGGTGAAAGTCTCCAGCCCCTGGCCTATGGATGGCGAGCTTGGGGTAGTCATGGGACGGGCCTCGGGGGACAGGTTATGACAAAAGGCATGTAAAAAGAACTAAATTGGGTGTTATAGGACACCATGTATTCAATCTTGAGTCATAGAGGTATGTCCTACATATCCTAATTATGAAAAGAATTAGATTTATCATATTTTATTTTTTTAGAGCTTAAACATTGATGTTTCCTTTTTCATTACAGATATTTATGGTGTATATGACATGATTATTGGAGTTCCCTAAGACCACACGAGCTGTACTCGGGGTTAGAAATATAGGATGGAATATGATCATTTTCATTGTTCATGATGTGGGAATTATGTTCTAGGTCTGACCAGAGAGAATATATTATGGTGATCGAGCCTTAGAAAGATGTCCTATGTACCTTGGTTATGGTAGTAGTTTGAGTCATTCTAGTTCAGTTTATTTTTTCCCCTGATGAAAAAGGTAGAGTAATCAACCCACGAGAATGATTGGGTCCCAAAGGGTGAAAATGGTATTATTGTATGGTTTATATATAAAGGGATGTTTATTTTATCTCAGGACTTAGGAAGGAATCCTATGTATCTTGGTTATTGTACAAATTAGAGTTCTCATAGTTCAATCTTGTACTCAGTATTATCCCTAATCTAGATGCCCTTATGTAGACACTAATGTGTCATTTCACTCATGATGGATTTACAAACATATGCTCTACTGGTTAGTGTAGAATCATGATGTGAATGATATGATTATTTCAACTCCTTGAGAACATGTGAACTATGATCCCTGTGGGAAACAAGGGATGTGGAATGATAAATATAATTTCATGGAGAGTGAGGGACTTACATATTGGGATAACCCTATGGATCTTGAACCTTGAAAAGGTGGAATATGTATATTGAATATGGAAGGAATCAGAGACATCATAGCTCCTTTGGTTGGGTATTACACTTTGAGGTTTCACTAGAAATTAGGATATATCATGTTATGTCATTGGTTAGGGCTTACACTCTATGGTTTCCCTTGTAACCTAAATTCTTTGTAGGCATGTGCTGATTTTCCTCTTATCCTAATATATAGAAGAGTATATGCCTGACATATCTGAAGATAAATAAATGATTCATTTGGTTTTCAAAATGACTTCTTGTAAACCATATGGAATATCCAAAGGTTGTCCCATGATCAATGTTGACTTGTCTCAAAGACATCGCATGATCCATGTGGTGTGTCCTAAACTCCAACACATGAGATGACTAGATTTTATAAAGGGTGTCACATGACCCAACTGACTTTCCCTGGTGTTATTCTCAATGTTTGGTTTGACACATATGGAGGGTATCAAGAGAGTCAATATGACATGTCTTGGATGGTGTCGCATGTCTTTTATAATATCCACAGAGGGCATTGTGGAACCTGGAAGAAATATCTGGAGGGTATTGTGTGTCTCAAATGACATTCCCTGGGGGTATTTTGAGGTCTTAGTTGTCATTGGTAGATGCATCTATGAGACTTAGCTAACATGATTTTGTTCCCCTGTATGAGTTAGGTGATGAATCTGAAGAACGCTGCGAGGCTTAGGCGATACACCCAGAAGTATTCATGAGACTAAAGTGTCATCCCTAGGGGGAATCATATGAATTTTTCTAATATGTCCAGAAGACTTTTCATAACATGGGTGGAATTCTAAAGGATCATTTATAAATATGTGTGACATTCCCTAGTGCTATCACATTTCTTGGATGGCTCACATGAAGCACATGAGGGTAAGTGAACATGTTTTTTGTTTAATCCTTTCACCTTTAGTATTTTTTCTAGCCCTTGTATTGTGAGTGCCTTAGATTCATTTAGTGTCTATTTATTTTTAGTATCATGTCTTTTAGAATACATGCGAGAGGTTCGTCGTATGTCCTTCTAAGATCCCATAAAATGATTAATGATTATTCATGTGAAGTGATTAATTCACGGTGAATGATCACTCAGGATATTCACAAGAATATTTACTAATAAAAGACTTTTCAGACATGAGACCAACCTCTCTAAGAAATATTCTCTAGTGCTTGGGTGTTTTGATGTTCATGTACAAAAAAGGAAACCTTTATCTGGAGAGTTATGGCCATACAGTCGTGGTAGGTAGCCCATCATTTTTCATGTTGTGGTTGGGAATTTATTGGTCTCACCACTCTGGTAGTTCACTAGTTTGCGTGGAGAATTTGGTGTGGATCCATGCTAGGGTCAGTGAAGGGGTGTAACTCTACATGTCTTCACTAGAATTTATCATGGATTTCTATGAGGGTGTCACCTAATTATTAATTACTGCAAGATCCCCTCCATACCTTATTCGATCATTTAAATTATTGTGGATTTTTTTGATCTTGCGGTTATGTTGAAGGAATTCCATATTGTCATGATGAAATGTCTATGGGCCTTAATGAGACAAAATTTCCTATTGAAATCCCTTTGTGAGATGCTCAATGAATTACCTGGGATACTTCGTGAGGCAAGGGTGGCTTGTTTGGGGGTCTCCACAAGATTAGGGCATATTGTCTAGGAGTCTCTCCAGTCCACGCTATGGCTAACCTTAGCTTGTCCAAAGAGGTTTACGATTTCAATAGGCTTATGCCAACCCCTATTTTAGTTTCTATGTTTTATTTTACAATGTTTTGGGAGTCATGTGAGATTACATGAGTAATTTAAATGAAATTTACGCTATTTTTTTATGACGCATCGCATGAACAACCTAGGGCCTATGGTGATGTGTGATCATTTAATGGAAAAACTTATGTTTAACCTTAGGGAGCCCAAGGGGGAGTGAATGGTTGCCTTGACATATCTGGGTTGATTTACATGTTGAGGATGACAAGCCAAAATGATTTTTCAAGATGAGGCGGGCATGTCACCGGGGTCTCAGGGTGTCCTACAGGCCACCAAGAGGTTGTCTCATGTCTTTTATGATCGTGATTAGCTTATGAATCCACCCTATTTATTTACTTTGCTTTGTTATGAAATGGTTTGGGGATCATGAAAATTTATATTAGTGTTTTCAAGGATAATAATCATTCCCATCAGTAATATGTCACAAGATATTTAGGATTTCTAGGGCCCTCAACATTGTACATATTTTCTATCATTTTAAAATGATTTTTTGTTGGATTTTAAGATATCTAATAATGAAAAATATGGAGGCCTCAAAGAGATTATTCGTCCACCACTTTGTGATCACTGTAATTCCAATGAGCCTATGTATGAGTAGGAAGACTTTTTGAGAGGGTTTTCATGGGGTCTAATATAGGTTATTCATTGCGTGTGGGGACTTCGCATGACCTTATTATGGTCACAAGATCTTGAGTCCAGTATGAAGGCTTAGTAAAAGTTGTTCCATAGGGTCTTTTGGTCTTGATCATCTTCTTCCTCATTTACTTTTGTAGGGAAAATAATACCCATAATAAGTTATTCCTTCCTTTTTGAATTTCTCATTGTTGTTTTGGTGGGAATCATAAAATGCTCCCTTCAAGAGTGATGTCCACAGGGAGAAGGGATCAGTTTTGATGAAAGTTAAAAACTGCCTTATTCTTTTGTGTTATCACGAATCAATGTCTTGGGTGATGTTTGGTTTTCTGGGTGGTGCTTGGTATTCCATGGGATCCATTTTATTTAAAGGGATATTGGAGGGCCTTATCCAATGGCTATCATTCATCTAGAGCTCTATCTCACTACATGAATTGTATTCATATATCACAAGACTGTTCTTTGAGTCATGATTGTGAGGATAGTTTGTGAGACACAAGAACACATTCCATGAGAACCTTCTTGAGAGACAATTTTTACTCAAACACATATCTAGTCAAAATAAGAACCATAATTAAGTTATTTTTTTTCAAAATTCAACCATGGTTATTGATATTATCATGATGGTACGATGTGATTCACTTTCTTGAACATATGATTGTCTAATTATTATGTGATTCATGTGAACATGTCTAGGTAATGCAACCACGAGTCCCCAAAGGGGTCAGTTGATCGTGCACATCCCTATGAGGTTTATGTGACAAATTATTCCATAAAGTATATGGTTATTTTATAACCCTTTATGAAATTTGTATAATCCCTTGATGATTTGTGAAAATCGATAATTCTTTTGGTTTATGTATTTACTTTTATAAGATTTAATTTCATCTAGCTCACATATTCTAACAATTATTATTCAGATGGATTACAGTTCCCACTGATCTTCCTTATATTTGTCCATTAAATGGGACACAATGGCTATAAATTATAACATCAACCATCAATATCATTTGTATACTGATAATGAGAGTCTGAATAGGTTCCTCTAATCTAGGCATCAGGACTATCCTTTGTCTCAACAACTTCCACTATACAGGTTTGGTCTGCTAGATGATGCTACCATCCTCCCTCTAGAATCTAATCTTCCATCTTGATGGGTGTCTACTTCAATTTAATGTTTCTAAATAAAAATTGATGAGGATGGTTGAATGATCACAAATATGTCTCCTAAATTATCTTATACATTGGAAAACTACACCTTTGGTCTAGGTGGAATTTTCTCATCAAACCATTATGTAGAGCTATTCAAGTATATTTTTTTCCTCATTAAAAAATACTAGAGATAGATGGGTTTTGAAGTGGGATCTTAATCCTGAAAATAATTTACTTGATGAATGCGCATGGCCATTTTGGGTTTGGGAAAGATTCATAGAGTTTGATCATCTGCTATACAACGTTCATCTTTACGATGTTCTGTGGAATTTATAGTTAATCTTTTACCGCTACAACAACCTTATTTGAGAGATTATTAGCCATTGGTACTTTGGAACTAACCCATTCCATCTATCCCATGGTGAAGGGGTTATCAACCTATGTGATATCTACCAACTGGGTGGTATTCATCCTGTTGGAGAAACATATGATGAATTACCTAGGCATTGGATGATTAGGATGATCCTTTGAAGACCCTTGTCTTGGAAAGGGAGATGCTTATTATCATAAAATATAAATTGAAGGAGGATATGAAAACTCATTCACTGGTTTATTTCAAGTATTGGATTTCTTTCTTTCTTTTCTCTAGCAGAGATGGGCCAACTATTATACATCCTCATCAGTGGCCTTCTCAAAAAGACCATGATAGAACTAGATCATATTGGGATATCTTGGTATCTAGGGATTATACCTCATGGGGATATCAAATGAATTCTTATATCTCTCCTAAAATTAGGTTGGCTGGATTTATAGACATGTTTTTAATGGATGTATTTTCTTGACTAGGGATGCAAACTTGGGGATTCGAGTTAGTACATTGGTGATGGCAGTGATACTTGCGGAGGGATGGAATCTCAATTTGTTTATACCATTACATTCATTACATTACCATCTCTTGGTATATATTCAAAAATGTATCACCCATTCATTATCAGTGGTCCTCTCCAATTTCTATTCAGATGGATAGTGGAGAACATTATTTGTTAGGAATATTACAACACCACAAGGATCCCATATGATTCACCCTACCCCATACTGTTGAACATATCTTGGGTTGGGGATATTTCACTAAGACCCACTGAGGATAAATATGTGCGGATCCAATATGATATCTTCATTTTTATTTCTTCCTACACATCAGTTGGATCAATTATTAATAACCATAGCAGTTCCTTTGATGAAAGGGTGTATATGACCACTCCCAATGATGGGGTTCCCACAACCTGAGTGTAAGATCTAGTTATCATTGAACCTCATAAAAATTATATATTCTCTATCCAATATGGCTATATTAAAAGGTTCCCCTCCTCCTTTTGTTGTAATTTGAGGGAACAAACATTATGGGGTCATAGATAAATTTTGGAAGATGCAAATGTGTGAAGATACTAAGGCTGAGATCATGCTTGCTCTTGCTGATGATTTAAACAATTTCCAAACCCAAGATTATAACTAGGATTGTTTAGTGGTTTATCTAATTATTGTGATAAAACAGTTAGTTCATCATTTGGAAAATAATTTTTCCTCACTAACCCCATTGATAGAGACAAATATGGAATTGATCGAAGATCTGGGTGATAAATCAAGAAAGATACCCCATTCAAGTGATGACTATTCTAATTTTCAAACAGTCTCTATTAAATAAGTTAATAGTCCAATACGTGCTATATATGATATTCTTATTTTGAAATGGGAATGTGGGAATTCTTCTCCTATTTACGTATTAGTTCAATGAGTTAGTCATTCTCCTGCCATACCTCATCAATTGCAGAGGCTCAGTCACAATGTAGGTTGATATGGTAATAGTTTAATGCCTTGATCAATGAGACCCCCATTGAAGTATTACATGTACAAGGGGATAACCATCATTAGTTATTTCACAACATGGTGGAAGGTGGTTTTGACAGAAAACATCTGTATGAAACTATGTAGCAAATCATCTTGACTAGATGAGATTTGGACATGAGTGAAAGGTATTTTCATGATCTTGTAGATGAGACTCCTCTTTCTAGGAAAATGAGGGATATTTTTGAAGCAACAGAGCAATGCCACAAATTAATATCCAAATTATATTCACATATGGATTATTATATTTTGGATATATTGATATTTGAGGAAATAATAACTTGTTTAAGTTATGATCTTTCAACATCATCATCTTCCTTGTAAACTTCCTATAATAGGGTTGAGAAGTTGATGAATTTGGTCAAGGATCTTTTTTCCATGGGTAAAAGCTGTATAAATGTTGTGAGCGACACTCCATCATTCTATAGAACACTATCAGTCCTTATTAGTGAAACTGGTCAACTTTAATCATTTCTCAACCTCTATAATGCATTATATTATGAAGACTTCATAGAGACACCAAAATTTGGAGATTTATCTCTCTTTTTTCACAATTTTAATGGATGAATTTTTTAAAATTTATATGTTACTATCCATTTCTATTTCATTCATGATGTGCATGACAATTCATTTCTCTGATATTATGAGAATCACCAACACTACCCACCCTTTTCATTAAATGAGTTAAAATTATATGTCCGAGTCTAAATATTTAATCATAAATGATTGCCTTCAATTAGTAATCATGAATCCCAACCAATAATAGATTATATAGAAATGATCTATTCTAGTTATCTTGAGATCACCTGACTTGTAGAATGATTTATTAGGTGTAATACAAGTCTTTAAGTGAGATTTATCTATCTTCCACTGAAAGAGATATGTTTGACTAGAGAAGCTTGATTGTGCTAAGGCCATGTAGTGGGACTTACAAGATTTTTTAGTCTAATAAAATTCGATTCATTAGATTATGGTCTTTAAACGTGAAATTATATTCATTTTAGTTTAAACACATTCATCATAAACATTCCATTTCTTTTAGTTTAAGGTGTTTCAGTTCAATACTTTGGTGTGCTACAATCTATGGTCATTGAGCTTGGACCTTTAGTGTGATGTAGTTTTGGGTCCTTGATCATGGACCTTCGGAGTACTATAGTTCAAGGTCTCCGTGCATGGACCTTTTTGGTGATATAATTTATGGTATTTTATCTTGTAACTTTTTGTATGTTGTAATTTAGGGTCTTTGAGATTGGACCTTTAGTGTGAAAAAATTTATGGTCTTTGAACTTGGACCTTTCGTGTGATGTATTATAGGGTCTTTGATCTTGGACCTGATAGCGATGACCTTGTAATATGGTGCTGAAATTCTAGGAATTACCAAAAACAGATTGAGGTGATGGGTTCTTCCATGATGTTTCTAGGGATCATAAGGATTGGAGTTCCTTTCTTTCAAGGAAAATATGCCTTTTGTTAGTGGAGTTAAGTCCTTATACATCAATAGCATGTTCAAGAAAAGTTGATCTCCACTCTTTTATAAGGGTCATGGAAGATTTATGGAAGAAATATTGGTTGAGGGAGAAATAATAGTGATATTATGCCTGCCTATATAGTTGGAATGTGGGTGATATAAATCAAAACCCAAAATCTTGAGTCAGTGTATATAGGATGGGGTAGACATGCAAGGTATGTCCTGTAACACTCTAAGATGTTCAAATACACCTCGATGTCACCAAGGCTCACAAGGATAAAAAACATCTATTTACAGAGCCAAGATGTCACCAGTTGGTGGGTTTCAAGACCCTTTGTGTATATATAATGGCCAAACTGAGAGATATATTTTCTTTTCCAAGGGCCATGAAATATTTTGAAAGACTCATGCGTCTGACCAATAAAGTTGGTTGTGGAAAGAAAGATATATAGGGAGGTTTATGAAACCCAAATGTCTTTTGGATATTGATTGTAAATCTCAAGAACTATGCCTTGTGGTTTTGAATCATGGGGTGTGGGCCATAAATGGTTAGGGAATGGAGTGTCTCATTTCATCCTTGAGAATGGGTAAAAAACAAAGAGGCATAACATCAAGGATATCGAATCTACTCAGATAGTTTTATATGGGGATTTCAAATCATAGTCCAAAGTGATCAGGTAATGATAATGAAATGGTACAATATCATATGGATAGGTACAACCCATAGTAAGGTGATAAGTTTTTCCTTGGTGATGTCTTGTTCACATGGATTGGAAATCCCTCTTTATAGAGCCAAGACGTCACTCGTTGGTGGGTATAATCCCTTCTATATTGATAACATAACCAAACCAAGAGATATTTTTTCTTTTCTAAGGGATATGGGAGGTTTATGGTGGTTTAAATCAATCAAATCATGAAATGAGATTTATGGAATATTTAATATCCAAGAAGGGTTCGATAACCCTTAAAGTTGTGTAACCACTTAGTGAATATATTCTCAAAGCAAGAAGATGTGAAAAATTGTTAATCTAATTTTCTCTTAGAATAGGAGGTCTAGTGATCATATCTTGGCTTTTATTAAGGATACCTAGTGAAAACTATGATATTTCTTCCTTATTTATTTGTGCTCTGAATTTTTTCTAAACTCTATAGATGAAGAGTTTAGTGAGTGAAGACATGACTTTTTTTCAGGTTTCCCTTTTTGAGTTTTCAACCTGATACATTTTGTGTCTATTTTTCTGTTATTTTAGGATCTTACAATTTGGACCATTATAGGCTAGAGTTCAAGGTCATACATCTTTGAACAAATTGTGGGTAGTTTAGGGTCTTGAATCACATTGAACTAAAATGGATCATGTTATACAAGAGCCTAATTAGGATACACTGGGTTAAGATCACTCCAAAATTCATCTGAGTTGAATATTGAAATGTTTTAAATCATTTTTTGAGGTTCTTAGATCATGAGTAATGATATCATACAATCACACTAGGGATGACTCAAAACACCCTCGGGTGCTGAGTCACTCCACAGTGATGTTAGGCTCACAGGGATTTGAATGCCCTTTATATCGGACCAAGATGTCACTAGTTGGGGGGTGTCAATAACTTATTCGTCGATATCATTGAAAAATTGAGAGATATCCTTTATTCTATAAGGGATATAAAAGGTTTTTGACAACCTGAGGTACCCAGGATATGAAGTGTTCCATATGGATTGAGGTAATTTTAAATGATGGTAGAAGCATCCCGTACAGTTGTGGGTCAGGGTAAGTCTTTTGTGATCCTTTGATGAAGAATGAAAAAATGGGTGATGGTCAACATAGTTTGTCATCCTGTAGTGGGGATGATTTTCGTGTAGTTTACTATCTTGTGGTAAGGACATTTTTTGTGCAGTTTATCATAATGTGGTAAGGACATATCTGTTGTGTAGTTTTACTATCATGTGACCAAGACATTTTCCTTGTAGTTTAACATCGTTTGGTAAGGATATTATTCTGTGAATTCTATCGGAATACAGTAAGGAATTATTCCCATGAAGTTTAATGTCATGTGATAAGGACATAGGAACTGATGTGAATGGATGGAAATGTTGTGGTTGGGCCCAAGGGCGGAAGTCCATGCATCACTACATATCTCATGAGAATGAGAATAAAACCATATGTAGTTTTGAAAGGCAATTTAGTTTAATTTCATGTAGTGAAGATATAGATCCCTTGATATGAAATGATGGTATTTCTACTGGCCCCATGGATGGAATTATCGATGTCACTAAATAAACCATGGTGATGGGAATCAAGCCACATGTAGTTTTTAATGAAGGTACCTACGCAAGTCTGAACCGTATGCAAAGAGGGGGGAATATATATTTTTTATTTGTTGTGAATGGTTCTGGTGTTGGAAATATGGACGTCTATACATATCTTACAAGGATAGAAATCATGTAAAATATAGTTATTTAATGATAAACTCTATCTTTGTAGGTCTAGACCAAAGGGAGTGGTGGGCATTGTTTCCACTGATTATTATAACTGGCCCTGGGATTATAAATACAGGAATCACTACATATAATGTGATGTTATAAATCAATCCACACATAGTTCATAATGATCCATATAGTTTAACTTCATGAAGAAAGGATGAAGAACGACTGATGAGAAAAAGTGGTAAGGTTACGGCTGGGCCAAAGTATGGAGGTCTAGGTGTTTCTACATATCTCATGAAAATGATAATCGATCTATGTGTTATTATTGAAGAACAATTCATTTTAACATCATGCAAAAAGGATATAGGATCCTTGATGTGAAGAGGGATAACATGGCTGGAGGTGCCATGGAAGACCAACACAAGCTGTAGTGGACCACTTAAGAAATGTCTATAAGAGTGCGAATCTTCATGTTATGAAGGGGAAATTAACCCTATAGTTTAATGCCATGATATGAGGACTCATGGTATGCCTTTTAAAATCTTGAATTTTGGACCTAGTTGGTCATGTTAAATTTTTTATGACTTGTTTGTCTGGAGAAGGCCTAACTAGGGCTCATAAGCCTACTTGAGATAAGATCGGTGTGAAGAACAAGGAATGATATGGGTCTTTCTCACCATGGATAGGAAATTAAGATAATGAAAGGGGAATCTTGTATCATGTAGTGACTGGACCAAAATATAATATTGAGGTGTCCCTACATATCTCATTGGAAATGATAATCAAGACATACATAGTTCTATAAAACTTGTATAGTTTAACGTTATGCAGTAAAGAAATAGGGGACTTGACGTGAATGGATATGGATATTATGGATCTAAGCAGTATTACGTCATGAGGTAAAGTTGTTATCTGTGTAGTTTAATAACTTGCAGGAAGGAAATGGATCTCTCAATATAAGGAAAAGTGTATTTGTGGATCTATGTAGTTTAACATCATATGGTTAGGTCATTTTCCTTGCAGTTTAATGACATGTGGTAAGGACATTGGATCCTCCGATGTGAAATAAAATTAATCCTATGGATGGTCCCCAGAATAGAGGTTTGGGTATCACTATGTATCATGTGATAACAGAAGACAATGTATACATAGTTTTTAAGGAACCATATAGTTTGATGTCATACAGTAAGGATGGATTCCATACATTTAATCATCTTTTGGTTAGGAAAAATTGGTATATTTGAACATCATATACTTAGGATGAATGATGAGGCATACACTGATGTGGATGCCCATATGATGATAACTATTCAAAGTGTTTCTTGAGAAATCTCTCATTGGTGGGTGGCATGACACACTCTCTATCCATAGTGGCCATTGAGTGGGATCCATTATGATAAACCTTATGTATTTCATAAGGCCCTTTCCAGTTGGGTTCCAATTTCAGGGGCTTCTTTCCTAGTATCATTGGGGTTATGAGAACAAACAACAGTTCTACTTAGAGGATTGAATGAATGTGTACCTCTTTATTAAAGCCCCATTCAATACAATTTTAATATACCTACATGTTGTATAATGTGTGTAATTTATTGTCATCCATATCTTATGATTTATCCATCTAATTTTGAAATTGTTCATCATCTAAGAGCTATCCAAAAATAGTTATTCAGAGGGATGGAGGATTGATCTCTCCAAGTATGAATCCCTTGGTCCCATACACCAATGAGTAGAGAGTTTCCTATGTGGTAGGATATGTGGTGGTACGGTAGAACCATAATGCATAGAGGTGTTTGTCTAGCCAATACTTCTTTTCCTTGTTCACTATATTCTAGTTTATATTTTATTGAGTCCTATTGAAGGCCTCTATCTATCTATTTTCCACTTCATGATAGTGAGATGAGTTGTTGGACTCAATATTGTGCTCCTAGTATATTCTCTTCAATTTAGTAGAACAAAAGTTGGTGGTGTTGTGTATTAATGTTGTGTATGGGACGTTGAACCTGGTGATGATATGGTACTTCATGAAGTTGATGATATTATTCAACCCAATTTTCTTGAGGGGTATAACCTCATCCCATTTGGAAAAGTAGTCAGTAGTTTTAAGGTTATACTTTAACTGCTTAGCTATGGATAAGAGATATGGGCCCACAACATCTATTCTCCAAATAGTAAACAACCAGAAATACTTAGCTGTATGTTGTAATTATGGGAGATGATGAATGAAGTTCACATGGAATTGGTATGTATGAAATTTCATGGTGAATTCCAAGAAGTATTGTATTATGGTTTTCTAGTATTATCCCAAAATCCTTATTTGGTGAGAGAGATTGGTCCCAAATTGATGGGAACTTCAATATCCTACACTGACTTGTTCTATAATGAAGATAATATCTCAATTTTCTATGTATCTAAGTATTATTACATCAAATCCTCATTTTTATTGGCATTTATTCTCATTTGGAAAACCATAGAGAGTAAGATTTTCTTCCCAGTGCTGAATCAATTCCCATAGGATATAATCTCTTGGGAGAATCCGATTTTGTAGATAACTAATTATGGGATCCAACCATCCAATTTTGGTTATTTGTTCATTATTCTGTGGAGAGGTTCTACCTTGATTGATTTCTTACATACTGTAAACGATGATTGAAGGGACCATTCTTCAATGTGTGATACATAAGATTACTTCCTCTGGATCAGGGTCGGGCCAGATAGTGGCTACAGTAGAAAGTTTATCAGTGGGAGCATTCTATGATTGGGGAATATGATGTTATATGGTATCAAAAGTGAAGTCATCCATTAGTCCCTTGATGTACTTAGTGATATGGTCTAATTATTTTTTAATGAATATTCCCCATTGATTTTATTTATCACCAATTCCATGACCCCTTTGACATTTAGGTAGGCTATGTGAAGCTGTAGGGCTAGTTATAGTCTAGAAATGATGGCTTGGTATTCTTCCTCATTATTTGTTTAGCCTTCAGATAGTGAGAAAGTGTAGGGAAAACTTATTTTTTCTTGGAAGATAGACAGAATACCTAGACCAACCCAATTGAGTTTCATGTTTTCCATCATTGTGATGATGGGACTCAGAGAGGTTCCATCAAATTACATCTCCCATGTCCGGGGAAAGTCAGGTGCATAGAAGACCTCTTCATCTGGGAGATTTGTGTCTTCTAGTATATTTTCAAGGGTAGGATGTGATGTGAGGATATCATCAAGGGATTGTCCTTTCACTAAATTCTTTGATATGAACTAAATATCATATTAATTCAGAATAAATGGCCAATAAACCAAGAACCCTGAAAAAAATATAAATTCCATGGATATACTAGAGATGATCAATATGAGAGACTAGGTGGAATTCATGGGGCTATAAGTAGTTCCTCATCTTTTTCATTGCAATGACTAGTGAAAGCTAGTTCTTCTCGACATCAGAATATCTAGTCTCAGTCTGTATCATCTTATGGATGATATAGTAGACACTACTATCACATCCTGCATCATTTTTTGTGTGAGGAGGGTTCCCAGTGGGCATTCCATGGATTCTACATATAATATTTGTTCCATTCCTTCTACTAGAAGAATCAAACCCGATGGGTGCAGAAGGTACTTATGGAGGTATTCGACATCTTTTTGGAAGTTAAAATTCTATTGATAGGAAATTAATTTATTCATTATCCTAGTGAAGGAGTAAAATTTAACATCCTAATTGGATATTAATCATCAAATGTATGTGAGGTTCCCTTGGATTTCCCTCAGTTCAGTGAGATTTCTAGGGTGTGAGATTGTGTAAGTACACTAGCCTTTTCTGGGTCAACCTCGATGTGGTGCTAGTGCACCACAAAGTCAAGAACATTACATGATGTAATCCCAATATCTCATCTTAATAGATGAATATTCAAACTCTATTGTTATAGAGTATTGAATATGTTTTTATGGTTTTTTAAGTGATCACATCACTATCTTGATTTAACAACCAAGTCATCGAAACAACACTCGACTCTCCTTCCCAAGAAAGGATTAAAGATTTGATGCAAGGCATGAGGTTATGGAGTGAAATCATTCTTTAATACAAAGGGAATGACATTATAATAGAATATCCCTTGAGAAAATCTGAAGGTAATGAATTCTGCGTCTTCAGGGGCCATATTGATTTGTTTGTATCCCATGTACCCATCCATGAAGGAAATGGAATAGAAACCAATAGTCACATCGATCAAGAGTTATATGATCATAAATGAGAAATAATATTTTTGGAAATAATTATTAAGGTATCTAAAGACAATTATTTACCTAATTTTAACATTCCTTTTCTTGAAAATGATGATTTTGGAAACCCATCTTGGGCATTTCACTTCTTGAAAAAAGTTGGTTTTATCAACTTGTTATCATTCACCTTTACATGGATGAGATGAGAGGTGTGAATCATATAATATTTTGACATGAAGCCTAGATTATTATCAGGTAGTGTGAGATGTTGTGTAGCCACATCTAGATCCATTCTTGTAATTTTAGTAAAGTTTCATGTGACACATATCAGTGATACTTTAGAAATGCAATGTACATCTCTTGCTCTTCGAAGGGCATAAAGACACTAATAAGTTTAAGATGCGAGTCTTCCTTCATTCCCATATTTATCAATCTAGGACCATCTATGGTGGTGGATTCGTCTTCCTCAAATTCTAGAGGGGAATTCCTAATATCATTATCATATTCCTTTAATTCTGATTCTTCGATGGAGGCACATTCAGATTAAGCTTAAAATCTGGTGGCTCCTTTATCACTAATAGGGAGGAAAATGAAATTGATGGAGAAATTATCACCCCTTTCTATCTAATTCATTATAGACAGATTCCATATATGATTTTAATTGATAATTTCACTGTGTATAGGTGTAGATTGGACCTCTGGGATTAAATATTTTACCTTGACAATACTTATGGGGAGCACATAGTCGCTATCGACTATACTCTAGGGGATTGAAAGGGTGGTTCCTAGTCCATTGGTAGCTGCAACATGTATATCATCATTCCTCATTAGAAACATTCCTCATTTCTTATTGAAATATGTTTCAGTGTAGGTGGCTACTAGAAGTATCAAATGGGGAATTGTCACCATGTAGTATGCTGACTTTTTCCTTGATGGGATAATTCAGGCACAAATAAAATGTTGAATGTACCTCTAATTGGATATAGAGCTAAGGACTCCTGAGAAGGACATTATATTTGGTGTATTTCAGGATAACCATGAAATCGAAATCATATGTGAGTTCCCCAAATCGAGATTCATGTTTTATATTCCTGAGGGGTCTGTTCTCATTATTATCATACCCTTAATGGTCATCTTTGTGGGAGATATGTCCCCTAATCTATATACCAAACGTCAAATGGTTAGAACTAGGATGAGATTGATTCCAAAACCATTATCAATTAGATCCCATTATAAATTTACATTATTGAGTCTTCTAGAAACATATAGGGGCCTCATATTTCCTTGAAGGATCTTTCCATGATCCTGGACAGTGAATGAGATGACGGCATAGAACTATGAGGACATGGTCTCATCTCGATAGGCCTCAGCATTAGCGACTTCTGTATCAAAATCATATGGGATTCAAAAGTCATTAACAAGTGACTCCCGATGTTATTTTTAATTATGGAGTGCATTGAGGAATAGTATCTTGGATGGGACAACTGCTAGATGTTTTGGAACATCGTACTTCTGCGCCAAAGTTCAGTGCTTCCAAATATAGGGCTACTCCAAGGAATATAGTTCAAGAGATGAGGAATATAAGGTGGATGTGACTAGTGCATGTGAAGAAGTATATGTACTAGTGGTGTAGGTCATGTTGGATTTTATAGTTTTCTAGGATAATTGTACTGACCCCCTTCGATAAGGTCGTGAATAAAATTAGATATAGGTGACTACTGGAAGACTCTAGGGAACCTCCATACCTATTTTGGACATGATGAAGTTATTTACCCTGATTTGCAACTGCACATATATCCTCAATGGTGATGTGATCAGAATATTGGGTTTGACCACATTTGTGTTGTCCCTTGTATCCTCAGGTATGGTGCATGTACCCTCTTGTTCTTTAGTTTTTTGTAGGGAAATCATATTTGGGGGAATACTCATTATTGGAGAAGGGGTTTGTGGAGTGTAACACATATACATAACTAAATATGAGCTCTTCATCTGATGAGGATTCAATTTGGTGGTTCAGTTCTTGTGTTATAGATGTTATGGGGAAGAAATCCACAAGGGTCATAGATTGCATCAGAGAAAAATATGGTTCTTCCTCGTATATTTTTTTGTTCTTTTACTGATCACACCCACCATTGAGGGGTGAATTTGATGTCTATTTCTTAGGTGGTTGGGCTATTGTGGGTTTTAAAATTGTGATTTCAGGGTGGCATGATCTCAATCATCTATTTTCCAAGTCATCTAGTTCTTAAACTTTTAGACACAACTAGCCAAGAATTTCTTCCACCTATCTTCCTCTTCTCCCTAGATGATAGTTATGCCTGACACATGCTCTAGGGATTTTTCTAACACCAACTATCTAGAATAGAACATTATTTTAAGTATGTCTTTGAATATGAATTAGTCTTGGATGTTATGACCAAAAATTCTATGGTAAGTGTAAGTATGTGTGGTTGATCTGATTAGGATCCATAGACTATATAAGATTGAGCAGGCTATTGTCCATGGATACCTAGAAATAATCGAGGACTTGTTTATTTCTGAAGGTGTATACCTTTTTCATCCATTCCAAAAATCCCAAGCAACCCTGATTTCATTACGCCTCTATCCGAGAGTGATTTGGTGGTTATTTCCACTTGATATGAATTATTAGGTGGTTTAGGGCTAGGCTAGGTACTTGGATGGGAACTAATGTTGGCTTGAGGGTGAAATCTTGAACCTCTTATCTGCCTCTCTTTTTCCCCTATTCTGTGGGAATAAATCATGTTTTGGATTGGGTATACTGAATAGACTCTTTAAGATGATTCATCTTTTCATTGAACTCACAAAAACTACCTAGATACTTCATAGGGATCATATATGTCTTAAAATTATCACTTATTTTTTCAGCATAGTTTTCCAATAGATTCTCTTGTGGGAGAGGGATATAGAGTGAATGGGGTAATCCTTTCCACCCTATAATGAAATTAAACACCCTCTCATTATCATTATTTTTGAAGTTATCTAGGTAAATGATAATCATTTACCTTTGTGTGGAGATGAATTGATAATGAAACTGATGAAAAAGGACTTCCCATCCTTCAATGGATCCTTCTAGAAGATTACTATACCAACCAAATGCTGGCCCTATTAGATTATTTACAAAACATCTTATATTTGTTGCCTCCTGTTGATCTCAAGGGCCCATTATCTACCCACGTCAGGATACATAGTGCATGAGCTGTATTTCAAGGTATCATACACTATCAATGTAATATAATGTAGGACTTATAAGGTTTGATGGAGGTGGAGTATCAACCACCCATTTTGGATATGGATTTATCTCTATATGCAAGGGTTCATGTCACCCTTAAATGAATTCCATTTGAGTAGCCCGATACTTGATAATGTTAATAAACTCCAGGGAACTACTATACAAGATATATCCCAACCATAGATAGTGGGTGGGGGCCAATGAAGTGGCACCACCTTCATCTCCTACTAATTATTGATTATTACTTGGACTGAATGGTTACCCCAGTGAGGGAGAGGCTGTTTCCGAAATAAAAGGATGTCATGATCATTTCTAACTTCCACATGTATATAAATAGTCTTTTTAGATCTAGATCAAATATTATTCTCATATTTCCCTCTTTCTAGATGATAAACCAAAAAATATAGAATAGTTATCTCTTCCTCAAGGCAATACCAAGCGAGAATATTTCCCCTGAGTAGCTCCTCGTTGAGTTTTCATAGAGTCTGCATTTCAATCTCATATTTTGACAATTGTTCATTTAGGGAAATAAACCCAACTCATTTGGTAGGTGATTGGGATATAGACATACCATTTCTATTGACATTGTTTTTTTTGTGGAGTTGGAAACTCAATATTTGGAGGTTCGATATTTTGGAGCCTTATTTGGTTCATGGTGTGTGAAACCTCATTTGGTGCATCCAAATCACATTCCTCTACGTGTAGATTCTCCATGTTGTGTCCCTATGCATTTGTATCTTGATCAATGTATATTATGTTGATAGTGACAACATTCATAAAGGTATTTCATGAAATGGTGGTTGTGCCATTACTTTCAATGTAATAGGTTGATTCTATACTAATTTAATTATGGTAATTATTTAAACCCTTGTCCTTGTTGGGAAATATAAACATGTGACCCTATTTGGTTTTGGTCTCCTTTTCCATAGGATCCTCCCATCTTGGATAATGAATAATGACTTTTAGGGAGTCTCTGGTTGCAGTTTCTATATGATCCTCAACCATCAGAGGGTTGTATTATAATGGGAGGGATATGTTGGACACTAACCAATTTACGAAAAACCTAGAGAGGACAAATTAATTTTTTTAGGATGATTATGATGATAAAAATTCCCCTAGCCTTGTGGGGTGGGGGTCACCTAAGACCAAAATTAGCACTAATTGGTCCCATCATTGAAGAAATAATAACTTTAGTTAGGGACATGACAATTCACAGGACAAACATGAAGATATAAATCCCCCCATGACAGTGGGGTGGTGGTGAGCTAGAATCACCTCTAATTATTCGAGGACCATCTTAGGGGATGGTGAACCTAGATATGGTTATTGAGATATAAATTATCCTAGACTAGCAGTCTATGGTTTTCTCATAGATTCTCAGGATATGTCCTAGATCTTATTGAGAATTGATGATCTGAGGGGTAAAGGTGGTGGTAGATATTCTCTTTGACTAGGGGGTTGGGTTTTCTCCAAGATAGATTCTATATAAGAAACTATTGAATCTCATTTTATTTGGAATATCTATTCTCACATGGGAGCTAGGTGTGATGACAATCCATGATGAGGGCCATTATTTACAGGATGTTTTCGGGATGATCAAAACATCAATCTCTATGTCTAAAATTAATTCACATTACTTTGAGGGACCAAGTTTGATGTCATGTTGGATATCCTATCCCTCTGTTCATGATCTATGGGTATCATTGAAGTGGGGGAATTTCTTTTTAGTGAACAACTAGCCTGAGCGTAACCGGGTCCCGTAATTTTCCTAGAGGCTTTTACATTATAGGACACTGAATCTGAGGGGTTTGGTTGTTCAAGGGGGGTTGTGATGTGTAAATCTCTATACTTTACCCATCTTTGAATAAAAATCCATGATGTGGCTTTGTACATCGGATGATAAAGTGTCATGATTTATTGGTGGAAAACAAGTAGCAGATTTGTGATGTGCTTTTACAGTTTTGGATCTACGGCCATAGAAATAACATATAGGTGTAGATTACAATAGATTATATTAATTATCTGAAGGTAAAATTATTTTCCTTGATAATAGAGATGTTGTGTCTTCATTCAGTTATGAGTATCCAACATATTCTGGTGTACATAAGGTATAAAATCTTTTTATACCTCATCTTGGATCTCATAGTCAGAAGTAGCGAGGGGCCAAAACATGATGAGGATGTTTCTTCTGGATAACTATACATATTTCATTGTTAGGTTCCTCCACATCATACATACATGCCTCCATATGGCCAAACCATTGAATCTGGCTCTGATGGTCACCTACTGATGGGAGTATATTGTTGCAGGAAGTTGATGGGGTACCATATGCGGTTGATCCAGATGTTTCAAGCATCTATCTATACTATGGTGTCAGAGTTTTGAAAATATATCTATATAAAGGTGACTAGGAAAGTGGAGGATTTCTATGTCCATGGGAGATATTTTAGTGGGGAAGTTTACCACTAAAGATGTCATGAGTAGAGTCCTTGTTATCCATATTCACACTAACCTATGGTGGACTATCATAGAAATGAATGTCTTCATCTTTTTCTTCGATAGAAGAGTTGATGAACCGTCGTGGTGTTGAGAATGTGTCTCGAATAAAATCAATGACACTAGAATTTAGAAGGTCAAGAATATGGGCCATTTTCTATGTTGTGATATGAATATACCAATCTACCTTTTGGGATTTTGCAAAGATATTATTTTTCTATGTGATGGTTTCTGAAACATGTATATAACCTTTAGGTGTGGTGGGAATATGCACCCTCTTCTACAATCTGATGAGATGTTTCATTATTGATTGGAATATGATACTTTATCATGTTACGTTTCATTCTCACTTGGTGAGCCTCAATCAAGATAAGAGTATAAAATTGATCCTGGGCTTTTTGGATATGCCGCTGGTCTTTCTAGGCAGGAGTATGAGCCTTCTTTGAGGCATGTACCACTCTAACATGGTGAGACTTGATTGGAATTGGAATGTGATCCTTTTAAGAATATTAATTCCCCACCAGAATTTCTTTTGGACCTTTGGAATGGGAGATTGGATATGATCCTCATCATGTATTACTTTGAATTGATGCTAGCATAATAGTTAATTAGTGGATGTAGGAATATGGTCCTGGATCCTGTGATCTACTGGAATATGGAACATAGATTCACTAACAGGAATATGAGCCTCTCCCGAATCTTGTTCTGTTATCACTTGGTCATCCCCAAACAGATATGGATATATGCTCGATCCTGGTATATTGGAGTACGCTACTAGTCTTCTTTGACATGAATATGAGCCATTCCTGAGGATTGTGACCCTATCACATGGTTATCCATGGACAGTATGTGAATATCATCCAGGTCCTAGGCATTTAGTGTATTCCATCAGACTTTTTTGACATTAAAGTTCCCTTATCTTGAGGCACGTACTGATCTCACCAGGCGAGACTAGGTTGGGATGGGAGTATAATCCCTATCTGATTCCTTTATCTATATTATAATATTATAATAATCCTCCTAGGTGAGATATGAATGTGAAATTTCTTCGGTACAACAACTTGTTCACATTGACGAGAGTGTTTAACTGCCCTGGCTGTATGGATCAGAGTATGCACCCATCCCTTTATCTGCAATAGTGCATATACATTTTCTGTGTCCAATATATAATGGAATATGTCTTTGATTGAAGTGGTAATATGTAACCACATGATTTATACTTGTCTCATCTAAATATTTTTATGGGATTCATGCACATGGGTTAGGATATGCACATCTCCCATGCCTACTACAGAAATATGCCCTCAAACATGTTTCTAGTCTGTAGGGATATGATCCTACTTATTGGTTCCTGCTAGAATATTCTGATGGGAATCATCTTTAGGAGGGGGGATGTGTGACTTCTTCTGTATATCCAATGCCTCCCATCATTTATGATCCTTCATTTTTTCCACTGTATAGGCATCAATGGTTTTATCATGTCGTATTGTACCCTCAACAGGTGACTAGTGGGTAATAGTGGGATGGTGCTGGTGACTATGGTAGATAGGATCCCTCCTTAATAACACCTAAACCAAATGATAAATGTACTTTTCTTCCTCATCCACCATTATTAGATACTGAAGGTGATATTTTCTACACTCCAGGGATAATATCCCAAAGAGTTTGGATGTAGAAATAAATGATACTAGCTTAGAAGCGGTATTTATTGGATGGTGAGGGCTCACTGGTTTCTAATCATAGAGATACTCATCGGAAAATTATATGGATAGAGTCATACCCCGTAAGTGGTAGTCTTTAGACTATCATTTTTTCCACCTATGATTGGAGCTATAGAGTAGGTTAGATTGCTTTGCGACCCATGAGGGTTGAAGTCATAGATGATTTACTGGAGAATGCAATTGATGATAAAGACATTTTCTTGCATTAGGATGCTGAAATCAGTATCTATATTTGTAAAGTTGATAAAGAAAAAGGTTATTGATTAGTGAAACACCATTGGTTATTTTTTTAAATCAGATATAAATGTTTAACACAATTGTTCTTTTATTACCGATTTAGCCATTCTTCTCATTTAGACTTACCAATTTAAGGATGAGATTAAGAGAACCCTGATTATAGTGGATAATTTTGTAAGAATATTCCATTATTACTAATTTCTTGTATTGGTATTTCAAAATAAGTTCGCCTTATAGATTCATGTCAGACTTGTCAGCTTTTTTTGTATTTGGTGTAAAACAATAGCCTGAAGGATTATAACCCAATTAATTTGTTATTACATAGATTTATGTCTGGTTCACTATTTTTTTTGCATATAGTGGGAAAATATAATGGTTTTAGTGTTGATAACAGATCATTTTTTTCTAGAGATATTTACTTCAAGTATGACATTTTTGTTTCTTCAAGAAGAGGATAAGGGACACACATATTCAAAGAACAAAATAGTTAGATAAGATCTCAGTAGTATTTCTTTTTTATCTTGTAAAGGGTGTGTCCTAGTTAAATTATTTCACATTGGGTTCACATTTTCTTTTTCTTCAGGGATTTTGTGTTTGGTATGTTATCCACCCGATGGTTTAATTGTGAGGGGGTTTTGTTGTGAACAATCATGAACATTGGGTTACCAATGTTTCTCTCATCAGAAACTCCCAATGGTTCCCTCACCCTTAACTCGATAAATACCTTCTTTCCAAAGTTAGGACATCACATGAGGTTTTAGCCTTGATGAATCTTGGGGACTCACATTGGTCAAGAGGATGGGAGGTTTGGATCATCGCACCCTTTTGGGGGAATGTTTTCCTAATGTGAGACTCTTTTATAGATTTTAGATATTTTTGTGAGTCCATTCCTAATCCTAATACAGTACCAGTTAATCTAACAAAACGATAATGGGTTAATTATCTCTCATACGAAATACTAGGGTTACTTTAGTTAATCCATCTATATGTATCTGAGGTTCTCCATCATTATATTATAATGGGTGGTTTTTATGTGTTGAATCCGTATAACCAAGATCTTTAGAATGTGCTACCAAGCATAGAGGAAATTAATATTTTGGGGAGGGTATTGATCCATTATGAGAAATCTTACATATCCTGGTTATTATATGAATCAAAAACCACATAGTTCATTAGAACCTTTTAGTTTAACATCATGCATAAAATAATTATAGGGGTGATCTAGGACACCATGTATTTAAAACCGAGTCTGGGAGGGGCATCCTACGTATTCCGACTATGGAGAGAATCAGAGTTGTCATAGTTCATTTGTTCAAGGAATATACTTTGAGGTTTCTGTTGTCATTTTAGAGACTTATTGTGTAGATGAAAATATTATTTTATTTCTCTAATCCCCTATGAGATATGCCTACTCTGGAAACAAGGGATGTAAAATGATCACTTTCACTGCTCATGATGTGGGAATTATGTGCTGGGACTTCTCTGAGAGGGTTTATTATAGAGATCAAGCCTCAATGAGATTTCCTATTTTCCCTGGTTATGGTAGGAATAAGTTTAATTATAGTTCAATTTATTTGTCATTCCATGATGGATGAGGTAGAGTAATCATCAAATTACAATGATTGGGTCCCAATGGTCAAAAAAGTCATTTTCATAAGGAATATATCAAAATGTATGTTTATTTGAGATTGAAACATAGGAAGTAATCGTTAGAATCTTGGTTATTACAGGAATCAGAGTTCTTGTATTCTAATTAGGACCTTGCTATTTACCCAAGGTAGATTCCCTTTTTTCGAGGCTAATGTGACATACCACTAATTGGGGATTTATATAAATATGTTTCCCCAGTCAGTGGGTACTCATGACATGAATGATATGATTATTGAAACTATAACGACCCACACTTTACATACATTGTTAATACTTCAAAATTGAATCACACTTATTACAACATATGACAAAACCACAAAGGACCGTATAGGTATAGTGTCTTTAGAAACTGGGAAACATAAACAACTGGTTCATAAATCTTCTACAGTGTCTCCCATTTATTTCATCATATCTAGGGTCCCTTTTAGCATATTCTACTTAATATCCATCTTCCTGGCCTGGGGAAAAGAAAACATAAAAGGGTGAGCTCAAATGCTCAGCAAGGGCAAATAAAGGAAATAAAAATCATATCATATCTTTTTGAAAATTAAAACCTGCAAAAGAGATCATCATATCTTAACATGGAATAAATCATAGAAGTGAAAATGAGATCCCCATAATCATAACATAAAACTTGAATCTTTGTGGCATGCACACATAATCATGGAAAATCATTTCTTGTTAGTCATGACTCATTGCCAAGACTATCTTAGTGGACAAAGTCCCTTTCTGAACCGAGTTCACTCCTCGTTTCAGTCCTGTATCACTGAACCGAAATAACCTTCCGTTACAGCCATGTCTATCTCATGAGATATAAAATCTTTACCCAATGCATTGGAGGGAGATATAGGTCCCACCCATCTTATAATGAATCCTTTCTTATGTGTGCCACATAATCATAAAACATACATCATCGCATAACACATGTAACAAAAATGGGATTCTTGAAACATCATGACATCATAAATCAATTCATAAAGGAATTCATAAACATAATTCCATCACAACATAGTCAAATCAATATAAAAATATGGATAGAAACAGAACCCTTTATTATCTTATATGGAAAATAATTTTGATAAAACACTTGAATTGAATTCTTGAGGAAAATATCCTTTCTTCTTCAAAAACATTTTTCCTTTCATAACATGTCATACAACTTTAAAATAAAAGAAGTTGATTAAAAATAAACTTGAAAACTTGTAAAGGAAGCTTCTTTGAAGTAATGTTTTAAAAATCCATTCATGCCGTATAAGTTAAAAAAAAAACATTCTTCGTACTTTTGTCGGAAAAGTCAAAAAGTACCTCGTACGGAAAAACGACAAAAGATTACTTTCATATTCTTTACTAAAAACTCACCTAAGGGTAAAATTGGATTTAAACTATTTCAAGTGGATGGAAACAATATTACATATTGAGGGAACATGGATGTGGATGATAAAATACACCCCAGTAAATACTTACGAATAAACAATCTCGGACAAAAATGAGATTGTGATATTTCCCTTACCTTAGGTCCGATTTGCTTTGTTCGTGTCCGAAGCTCCTGAATAATGGTTTAAATAATGTTATTGACTTATTCCAGAATCATACATATTGATATGAGATCATATATGGTCATATTATTAGCTTCTTGTTAGTAATATTTCATTGTTACTTGTTACTCGGGTCTTTATAACTTTTTGTTCTTTTGCGTGTTTTGTCGAATAAATTCTTATTATTATCTTTAGGTTATAGATAATTCATTTCCAGAATGGTATTAGTGTATTATATACCATATTCATTCATTCAATTCATTTATATAATCATTATGAAATGAAGATCATGTAGAACGAGTCGCATCACATCGTGGAGACGGTATTCCGTACGTACGCACGAGTGATGATACCGTTCCTATGATCGTGGAATTGTATTGGAGTATATATATATATTATTTCAGTATCAATATTACTTAATAATAATCATATATAGTTACTGATTACACCATTATACCCATCCTTGTAAGGTGATGGTGGAAAATAGATTACACCACGGCGTGGAGACGGTATTCCGTACGTACGCACGCGCGGTGATTTCATTTTTCCGTAGGATGGATAGAAGGTGAATTAGGGTTGTTTCATATTTATAATAACATATCAGTATGTAAGTAATACTGATGTTATTACTTTATCATGAAACAACTAAAGAAGAAGAAGTTGAAGAAGAAAGAAATTGAAAAGATCGGTAATGGATATTACCTCTTCTTTGGAACACCTTTTTGAATCCTCCACTTAAGGAACTAAGATTGGTCTTTGGAGAAGACCAGGACCTCTAGGATTATTATAGGGAAGTGGAGAAGGGAAAATGGCAGGGGTTGGCCGAGCTTGAGTGCTCAAATTGGTGTGAGGAGGAGGGGGAGGAGGTGCCCTTTTATAAGGGAGGAGAGGGGCACCTTAGAAATATCTCAAAATATTATTTTATATTAAAGTAAAAATCGGTTTATAATGGTTCAAAAGGGTCTTATTTCGAAGCTAAAGTGGGGATGGGTCGAAATCCTACCAACCAATAGGATTTAGACAAGTTTAGGGTATTATTTTAACCTTATCAATTAGATTTAACTCTAAGTTAATTAATTTAACTTTTACCGTGTCTTTTTGTTTTCTTTCACTATATGGTTAATACACTTACTATAACATGCCAAACGAACCCCAAATTGTTTATTGTTAATATATATATCCTTATCTAAGTCATTTGGCCGAACCTTAGATTTTTAGGAATAAAATAACAATTAATAATATAATATTTGATTTATAAACTATTTTGTGTCAATTTTGACACTATTTGATATATGATTTTTGTGAAAGTCATAACAGAATTATATGTTCGAACCAAGTTTATTAAATCAATACTAATATATCATAGTAACCTAGAAAATTAGTGGAATTCATAAAAAGTCTCAAATTACATTTATTTTGGTATTTATATTATCAATTTTGTCAATATCTCATTAATAAGATAATTACTGCATCATCTTTGTGTCATAAATAAATTAAATTATTTGATGTCTAAAAATTACAAATAAAATACCATCATGTAGGAAATCGTTTTAGCTTTCTAATGAATATTTACAATCGAATTTATCTTATGTATAACCCTATATTAAAAATGATTTACTTATTAAACTTTGATTTTAACTATTTTAACCCTTCTTTAAATAAATTAATAATAAATGTCCTAATCTAATCCAAATGGGCCTAAATGGTCATATTTTATTCCTAAGTTTGTTTTTGGTCGAATTACACTTGTCCAATAGAATTAGGACATGTGTTAGGGTAATATTAATATCATATTTACCCTTAGTTACCCTATTTACTATTAACCGCGGTAAAAATAGTAAAAAGTTACTATTCACCAAAAAATTATTTTCATCTCATTGAACCACATTTTAGTCCTTGATATTAACCGTGTCTCTCGGATTTTTGAAATTCCATTCACAGAAGCGGTAAAATTATGTTTTATGCAAAATTCAGTTTTTAACCTACCACTTAGTGGTTTCACTATTCATCAAAAATTGAAAGTTTTCAGAAAAATACCAAAATTTCACCCTAGGATAATTTCGATATTCTGAGTCCAAAAATGAAGTCCATTTTGAAAAATAAAATTTATAAAATTTCAAAAAGTGGTTATTACTATTCATAACGGCTAGTTTTAATAGCATATTGTTGTTTAGTGAAACTCAGTATTGCGTACGACGCAAGCTATCGAGGAAGGTCGTGATTGCGTGTAAAGCAAGCCAAGCAAGTGTTGTGTAGAAAAAGATTCCTTTGATGATTTATATAACATAAAAGTCTCGGGTGTTACATTCTACCCCCCTTAAAAAGAATTTCACCCTCGAAATTCGTCACTTTGCAACAAACAAATGAGGATACTTCTCCCTCATCATATCCTCAAGCTCCCATGTAGCTTCTTCAAGTTGGTGGTTTCTCCATAAAACTTTCACCAAGCGAGTGGTCTTGTTTCGTAGGACTTTTTCGCTACGATCCAGAATCTCTATTGGCTGTTCTTCATAAGAAAGATCTTGCTCCAGCGGTACAACTTCTGAGCTGAGTACATGTGAAGGATCTGGTATGTACTTTCTCAGGAGAGATACATGGAACACATCGTGAACTTGAGAGAGATTCGGTGGAAGCGCCAATTGGTAAGCTACCTTCCCAACACGATCCAGTATTTCAAAAGGACCGATATATCTAGGGCTCAACTTCCCCTTCTTTCCAAATCTCATAACCCTCTTCCAGGGAGATATTCGTAAGAACACTTTATCACCCACTTCAAACTCTAGGTCTTTTTTTCGGTTGTCGGCATAACTTTTCTGTCGACTCTGAGCTGCTCTTATGTGTTGTTGAATAGATCTGACCTTTTCTGCCATTTCATCAACGAGATCAGGTCCTAATAGCTTTCATTCCCCAACTTCATCCCAGCAAGTTGGAGTCCTGCATTTCTTTCCATAGAGAGCTTCATAAGGAGCCATCTGAATACTGGAGTGAAAGCTATTATTATAAGAAAATTCCACCAAAGGTAGGTGTTGATCCCAACCTCCTTTGAAATCCATAGAGCAAGCTCTCAACATATCTTCTAGGGTTTGAATTGTTCTCTCAGACTGACCGTCTGTCTGGGGATGATAAGCAGTGCTGAAACTCAACTCTGTATCCCGAGTATGCTGAAGACTTCGCCAGAACTTCGAGGTAAATCTCGGATCTCGATCAGATATAATAGAAAGTGGTACTCCATGCAATCTTACCACTTCCTTTACATATATCCTGGCAAGCTGATCTAGAGAGAAATCCTCTCTAATAGCAATGAAGTGTGCAGACTTTGTAAGACGATCAACTATGACCCAGATAGCATTATTGCCTTTGGATGTTTTAGGAAGTCCTGTGACAAAGTCCATAGTGATGTTTTCCCATTTCCATTCGGGTATGGGTAATGGTTGTAACATCCCCTTAGACTTCTGTCTCTCAGCTTTAACTTGTTGACAAACCAAGCATCGAGAGACATATTCAGCAACATCTCTTTTCATGCCATCCCACCAGAAGTACTCTTTCAGGTCCCTATACATCTTCGTGCTTCCAGGATGAATAGAGAATGAAGAACTATGATCCTCATCCAGCAGCTCTTTCTTTAATTCGGGGATGGGAGGAACACAAACCCGATTCCTGAACTTTATTATCCCATCACAATCAAGGTTGAATTCAGGAACATTTCTCACCTTCTTTTGTAACTCGACATCTTCTTTCTGTGCCTCTTTAATCTTCACATGTATAGATGGTTGAACATTCATTTGAGAAAGATAAGATTTTTCCCCTTCCATTATAATTCCAAGATCCATCCTTTGTAAATCCATAAATATTGGATCTTTTGTGATCCTCATCATGGATAAACTAGCATGGTCTTGTCGACTTAATGCATCTGCCACCTTGTTTGCTTTCCCAGGGTGGTAATGGATTGAGCAGTCATAATCCTTAATCAGCTCCAACCATCTTCTTTGGCGCATATTCAGCTCCTTTTGTGTGAAAATATACTTTAAACTTTTATGATCAGTATAAATATCACACCTTTCACCATAAAGGTAATGCCTCCAAATCTTTAATGCAAAGATTACCGCAGCCAACTCCAAATCATGTGTTGGGTAATCTTGCTCATGGATTTTCAACTGTCGTGAGGCATAAGCTATCACCATATCATTTTGCATAAGAACACACCCCAATCCCTTCTTGGATGCATCACTGTAGATCACAAACCTTTCTCCACTACAAGGCAGTGTGAGCACAGGTGCACTGGATAACCTTCTTTTCAACTCCTTGAAATTCTCTTCACATTCCTCTGTCCAGACAAACTTAACTCCTTTCCGAGTCAACTTGGTGAGTGGATTAGATAATCGTGAAAAATCTTTTACAAAACGTCGATAATAACCAGCCAAACCAAGAAAACTTCGGATCTCAGTTACTGTTGTTGGTCTTGACCATCTTTCGATAACCTCTGTTTTTGCTGGATCCACAGATATCCCCTCTTTTGAGATTATATGACCCAAAAATGCAACTTTTTGAAGCCAAAATTCACACTTGGTAAATTTGGCATAAAGCTTCTCTTTTCTCAGGGTCTTCAATATAATTCTCAAGTGATCTTCATGCTCTTCCTTGCTCTTTGAATAGACAAGAATATCGTCTATAAAGACTACCACAAATTGATCAAGATAGTCTCTAAAGACTCTATTCATTAGATCCATGAAGATAGCAGGGGCATTAGTTAGACCAAATGGCATCACTATAAATTCATAGTGTCCATACCTTGTACGGAAAGCCGTCTTTGGTATATCCTCCCTTTTGACCCTTAATTGATGATACCCTGAATGAAGATCAATCTTGGAAAAGTATTGAGCTCCGCGTAGTTGGTCAAATAAGTCATCAATGCGTGGGAGAGGATATTTGTTCTTGATAGTGATCTTGTTAAGTTCTCTATAATCAATGCGGAGTCTCATTGATCCATCTTTCTTCTTAACAAATAGAACAGGTGCTCCCCAAGGTGACGCACTAGGGCGTATGAATCCCTTATCAAGATTCTCTTGGAGTTGCTTCTTCAATTCCTGCAACTCAATTGGGGCCATTCTATAAGGTGTCTTTGAAATAGGCAAAGCACCCGGTACGAGTTCTATTGAAAACTCAACTTCACGATTTGGTGGAAGACCCGGTAATTCCTCCAGAAAGACATCATCAAACTCCCGTACAATGGGCATATTCTTAATCGTGAGTTTCTCACCAACTATTTGAGATAAATAACCTTCATTTAGTGGAATCAATACCCATAAGATGGAAGAAATTTCCACTGGAAGGTTATGTTCATCCTTGCATTGATAGACGATCGTAGGTTGATCTGGAATATGAAATGTGACTTCCCTTCTTTGGCAATTGATATGAGCTCCATGTAGAGAAAGCCAATCCATGCCAAGAATCACATCAAATTCCACTAAAGGAAGGATCACAAGATTTGCAGGAAGCACTTTCCCACAAACTTCGATCGGAGAAGAATTATAAACTTCTGATGCGATTGATGTGCCATTAGGTGTTGTCACAGCTAACTCAACATCTAATTGTTGAGGTAATACGGTGATACCCTTAGAAAATTTTTCAGAAATAAAAGAGTGGGTGGATCCAGAATCAAATAAAACATTTGCTAATTTAGAGTGGATGGTAAGTGTACCTTTCACCACATCGTTATCGTACTCCACATCGCTGATAGAAATTGCATGTGACTTTCCTTTTTCTTTAGCCTTAAGAGTTTGTTGACGTCAACCATCATCATCAACCCTTGGATTTGGGCATTGATTGGCATAATGCCCCATCTCCTTGCACTTGAAACATTGAAGTGTAGCAGGTTCATTCTGTGTATCCCTTCCTTTGTTTGCATCATTAGACATCTTCTTCCCATTATCACGGCATTCAAATGCCCGATGACCTTCCTTTCCACATTTAAAACATTTACTTGTCCCTGTAAGAAAACTCCCTCCATGTTTCTTTCCACACTTTGAGCATAAGGGAAAGTTCATCTTCTTTTCCGTGTGCTCTTTAGATTTTTCTTTGAATTCCATCTTCCTCTTCTTATCAAACCCATGTGACTGATGGGTTACTCCAATCTCCATCTCGACTTTGAGAGCACATCGAACGATTTTTTCGTAGCTATTGAAGTCCCTTATGTCTAACGCCCTTCGAAGACTTGGTTTTAAGCCACTAAAGAATCGATCGATCTTACTCTCAGGTTGGATAATAATACCAGAATCATACCTTGCAAGTCTGGTAAAATTTGCTTCATAGGTACCAACAGATTCATCATCCCTTTGCTTCAGTTCAAGGAACTCTTTCTCCATCTTTGTTCGGAGAATACGAGGGAAGTACTTATTGAAAAATAAGTTCTTGAACTCGTCCCATTCCATAGACTCAATTTCATCCCTTTGCCTTGTATTCTTAACAGGATTCCACCATTGATCAGCATCTCCTTCCAAACGATACACTGCTAGGATGACTTTATCATGCTCAGAACATTGAAGAACTGAAAATATCTTTTCAGTAGTACTAATCCATTGTTCAGCAACTAATGGATCAGTAGACCCGCTGAAAGATGGTGGACGCTGCCTCATGAAGGATTCAACAGAATGTTGCTCCCTCCTTTGTTCGTTTGGAAATCCTGCATGATTCATAGCTTGAGAAAGTTGTGTGAGCATGGCTACAAGATTTTGCATTCCAGCTCCCATATCGTTTGGTTGCTCAGGGGGACAATCATTGCATTGCCCATCGCATTCCGCATTAACACGGTTCCTTCGGGTTCCAGCCATTGACTAAAACCAAGAAGAATAGTGTGAGCAACACTAATTATAATTGGAAACCACATAATTCAAGAATAAAATTTTCATGCTTAAGGTCTTATCCTAGGTTATTCAAGGCCATTTTTAAAACACTAAGATTGTGTTCTATGCTTAGACTTATCCTTAGGGTTCTTACTAAGGCTTTCACATCCTAGTTTCCAAAGGTTGACTATACCTTTCCTCTGATACCAACTATAACGACCCACACTTTACATACATTGTTAATACTTCAAAATTGAATCACACTTATTACAACATATGACAAAACCACAAAGGACCGTATAGGTATAGTGTCTTTAGAAACTGGGAAACATAAACAACTGGTTCATAAATCTTCTACAGTGTCTCCCATTTATTTCATCATATCTAGGGTCCCTTTTAGCATATTCTACTTAATATCCATCTTCCTGGCCTGGGGAAAAGAAAACATAAAAGGGTGAGCTCAAATGCTCAGCAAGGGCAAATAAAGGAAATAAAAATCATATCATATCTTTTTGAAAATTAAAACCTGCAAAAGAGATCATAATATCTTAACATGGAATAAATCATAGAAGTGAAAATGAGATCCCCATAATCATAACATAAAACTTGAATCTTTGTGGCATGCACACATAATCATGGAAAATCATTTCTTGTTAGTCATGACTCATTGCCAAGACTATCTTAGTGGACAAAGTCCCTTTCTGAACCGAGTTCACTCCTCGTTTCAGTCCTGTATCACTGAACCGAAATAACCTTCCGTTCCAGCCATGTCTATCTCATGAGATATAAAATCATTACCCAATGCATTGGAGGGAGATATAGGTCCCACCCATCATATAATGAATCCTTTCTTATGTGTGCCACATAATCATAAAACATACATCATCGCATAACACATGTAACAAAAATGGGATTCTTGAAACATCATGACATCATAAATCAATTCATAAAGGAATTCATAAACATAATTCCATAACAACATAGTCAAATCAATGTAAAAATATGGATAGAAACAGAACCCTTTATTATCTTAGATGGAAAATAATTTTGATAAAACACTTGAATTGAATTCTTGAGGAAAATATCCTTTCTTCTTCAAAAACATTTTTCCTTTCATAACATGTCATACAACTTTAAAATAAAAGAAGTTGATTAAAAATAAACTTGAAAACTTGTAAAGGAAGCTTCTTTGAAGTAATGTTTTAAAAATCCATTCATGCCGTATAAGTTAAAAAAAACATTCTTCGTACTTTTGTCGGAAAAGTCAAAAAGTACCTCGTACGGAAAAACGACAAAAGATTCCTTTCATATTCTTTACTAAAAACTCACCTAAAGGTAAAATTGGATTTAAACTATTTCAAGTGGATGGAAACAATATTACATATTGAGGGAACATGGATGTGGATGATAAAATACACCCTAGTAAATACTTACGAATAAACAATCTCGGACAAAAATGAGATTGTGATATTTCCCTTACCTTAGGTCCGATTTGCTTTGTTCGTGTCCGAAGCTCCTGTATAATGGTTTAAATAATGTTATTGACTTATTCCAGAATCATACATATTGATATGAGATCATATATGGTCATATTATTAGCTTCTTGTTAGTAATATTTCATTGTTACTTGTTACTCGGGTCTTTATAACTTTTTGTTCTTATGCGTGTTTTGTCGAATAAATTCTTATTCTTATCTTTAGGTTATAGATAATTCATTTCCAGAATGGTATTAGTGTAGTATATACCATATTCATTCATTCAATTCATTTATATAATCATTATGAAATGAAGATCATGTAGAACGAGTCGCATCACATCGTGGAGACGGTATTCCGTACGTACGCACGAGTGATGATATCGTTCCTATGATCGTGGAATTGTATTGGAGTATATATATATATTATTTCAGTATCAATATTACTTAATAATAATCATATATAGTTACTGATTACACCATTATACCCATCCTTGTAAGGTGATGGTGGAAAATAGATTACACCACGGCGTGGAGACGGTATTCCGTACGTACGCACGCGCGGTGATTTCATTTTTCCGTAGGATGGATAGAAGGTGAATTAGGGTTGTTTAATATTTATAATAACATATCAGTATGTAAGTAATACTGATGTTATTACTTTATCATGAAACAACTAAAGAAGAAGAAGTTGAAGAAGAAAGAAATTGAAAATATCGGTAATGGATATTACCTCTTCTTTGGAACGCCTTTTTGAATCCTCCACTTAAGGAACTAAGATTGGTCTTTGGAGAAGACCAGGACCTCTAGGATTATTCTAGGGAAGTGGAGAAGGGAAAATGGCAGGGGTTGGCCGAGCTTGAGTGCTCAAATTGGTGTGAGGAGGAGGGGGAGGAGGTGCCCTTTTATAAGGGAGGAGAGGGGCACCTTAGGAATATCTCAAAATATTATTTTATATTAAAGTCAAAATCGGTTTATAATGGTTCCAAAGGGTCTTATTTCGAAGCTAAAGTGGGGATGGGTCGAAATCCTACCAACCAATAGGATTTAGACAAGTTTAGGGTATTATTTTAACCTTATCAATTAGATTTAACTCTAAGTTAATTAATTTAACTTTTACCGTGTCTTTTTGTTTTCTTTCACTATATGGTTAATACACTTACTATAACATGCCAAACGAACCCCAAATTGTTTATTGTTAATATATATATCCTTATCTAAGTCATTTGGCCGAACCTTAGATTTTTAGGAATAAAATAACAATTAATAATATAATATTTTATTTAAAAACTATTTTGTGTCAATTTTGACACTATTTGATATATGATTTTTGTGATAGTCATAACAGAATTATATGTTCGAACCAAGTTGATTAAATCAATACTAATATATCATAGTAACCTATAAAATTATTGGAAGTCATAAAAAGTCTCAAATTACATTTATTTTGGTATTTATATTATCAATTTTTTCAATATCTCATTAATAAGATAATTACTGCATCATCTTTGTGTCATAAATAAATTAAATTATTTGATGTCTAAAAATTACAAATAAAATTCCATCATGTAGGAAATCGTTTTAGCTTTCTAATGAATATTTACAATCGAATTTATCTTATGTATAACCCTATATTAAAAATGATTTACTTATTAAACTTTGATTTTAACTATTTTAACCCTTCTTTAAATAAATTAATAATAAATGTCCTAATCTAATCCAAATGGGCCTAAATGGTCATATTTTATTCCTAAGTTTGTTTTTGGTCGAATTACACTTGTCCAATAGAATTAGGACATGTGTTAGGGTAATATTAATATCATATTTACCCTTAGTTACCCTATTTACTATTAACCGCGGTAAAAATAGTAAAAAGTTACTATTCACCAAAAAATTATTTTCATCTCATTGAACCACATTTTAGTCCTTGATATTAACCGTGTCTCTCGGATTTTTGAAATTCCATTCACAGAAGAGGTAAAATTAATTTTTATGCAAAATTCAGTTTTTAACCTACCACTTAGTGGTTTCACTATTCATCAAAAATTGAAAGTTTTCAGAAAAATACCAAAATTTCACCCTAGGATAATTTCGATATTCTGAGTCCAAAAATGAAGTCCATTTTGAAAAATAAAATTTATAAAATTTCAAAAAGGGGTTATTACTATTCATAACGGCTAGTTTTAATAGCATATTGTTGTTTAGTGAAACTCGGTATTGCATACGACGCAAGCTATCGAGGAAGGTCGCGATTGCGTGTAAAGCAAGCCAAGCAAGTGTTGTGTAGAAAAAGATTCCTTTGATGATTTATATAACATAAAAGTCTCGGGTGTTACAGAAACTCCCTAAGATCATGTGATATATGCTCTATGATAGAAAAAAAGGACGGAAATGATTAATATAATTACTTATAGAGTGATGGAATTACGTATTGGGAAATCCTTGTTGAAATTTAACCTTCAATTGGTGGCCTATGTACCCTGAATATAAAAGTAATAAGAGTTTCTATAGTTCCATTGGCTGGGGATTACACTCTAAGGTTTTCCTGGCTATTGGGGTATATCATGTTATATATCGGGTTGGGTATTACACTTTATGTTTTCCCTTGTCACCTTCATTACATCCTTACATGCTCTGAATTTCCACTTGTCCATATATATATGAGTGTATATTCCTAGAAAATATGAATAAAACTAAATCATCATATTGGTCTTTCAAAAAAACTTCACATAACCTGAGTAGAATATCTGTAGATTATCGGATGATCAAAGAAGACTTTTCTAGAATGAAATTCACGATCCAGGTGGTCTATCCTGAAATCCATCACATGACTTGGCTGGATTATCTAGAGGAAATATCATGACCCAAATGAATGTCCCTTAAGCCATTCGTAAGAGTTGGTTTGACACATAATGAGGGTTTTGCGAGAGTCAATATGACATGTCTTGGAGGGTGACATATTTGTTGGATAACATACTCGGTGGGCATCATGAGACTTGGACTACATGTCTAGAGGGTGTCATGATTATCAGATGACATTTCTAGGGGGTATCATAGGATCTTAGTTTTCACGTGTAGTTGCATCAACAAGACATGGCTGATAGGAGCTGGTGTCATTATATGAGTACGGCGATATATATACAGGACATCATGAGGATTGGGAAATATGTCCTGAGGGATTCATGAGACCAAAGAGGCATGCCTGGGGGAACCCTATGAATTTCTCCTATATGTCTAGAAGACCTCACTTGACCTAGTTGGAATACTGAACAAGCTTCACAAGATTCGAGTGACATGTACCAGTGCTGTTTCATGTCTTGGATGGCTCATGTGAAGTGAACGTGGTTTAGAGAACATGTTTTTATGTTTATTCCTTTCAACATTAGTGTTTTTTCTATCCCTCGCATTAACATTTCCATATATTCATTCAATTTATATTTATTTTATGTCTCGCATAATTTGGAATACATGCAAGAGGTTCTTGTTATATCCTACGAGGAGTCCTTTTCATGATCTAGGAATGATCACTTGAAGTGATTTATACATGGGGAATGATCACTCGGGTTTTTGACTGGAAGATTTCATGATGGAAGACTTAATGGTCATGAGATCAGCCGCTCCAAGAAATCCCCTTTAGAGATTGGGTGTGTTGATGTTCTTGGATGCAAAAAATCCAACATTCACGTAGAGCATCATGGTCATATGGCCACAATAGATAATTTTGGATTTTTCATGCTAGTGTGCGGAACTTATAGGCCCCACCAACCTTGTATTTCATCGGTATTCACATCATATCTAGAACTGATCCACGATGGATTTGGTGAAGTAGTCTAGTTCCATGTGTCTTTAAAAGTCTTTTCCATGGATTGATCTAATGTAATCACATGATTTTCAGCGATCGTGATTCCCCCTCATCAACGCATCCATTATTTGATTATTTCTAGTTAATGAGTACTTTTAGTGATCATTTAGTTTTCCTAAAGGACTTATATATTATAATTATAACATGTCTAAGGGCCTTCATGAGGCCAAATTTCTTGTTGAAAGGCCTTCTTAAGATGCTTGATCTCTTTTTGGGACACTTCATAAGGCAAGTGTGCCTTTTCTGGGGCTCTTTGCAAGATCACAACATCTTTTCTGGGAGTCTCATAAGACTATATTACAGACAACCTTAGCAAGTCACATAAATTTTACAACCATAAGAGGCTTACACCTACTCCATATTTTATTTCATTTGGTTTATTTTACAAAGGATTGGGATTCATGCGAGATTACATGTGAAATTTCATTGATAATTACTCCCTTTTTATGATTCATTGCATGGCCAAAAAAGTCCTGTGTGGTTGTGCAGGAATTTCACAGACAGACCCATCCATTTTTCCTTAGGAATCAAAAGGGGGATCTCATGGTTCCTCGGATATACCCAAGGTGTATTTTTTGTTTAGTATGACAAGCCAAATATATTTCTTAAGACAATGAAAGCATGTAACTAGGGTCTTGCAGTGTCCGACTATCCTCCAAAAGCATTTCACATGTCTTTTATGACTGTAATTAGCTTCTGCATCCTCCCCTTTTATTTCCTTTTTTTATTCAAAAATGTTTTAGGAGTCAAGTAAATTTTTTGGATATTTTAAGGACAATTATCCTTCCCATCAAGGGTAAGTCGCATGATCATTATTACTTCTAGGGCCCCCCACCTTTAGGCATATTTTTTCACAATTTTAAAGTATTTTTGTTTGGATTTTTGTACATTTTTTTGATGAAAAATTTCACATCTTGAGGGAAATTATTTGGATACCACTGCATGATCACTGGTTGTTTGGAGAGCCTTCACATATGCATGAACATTTGTTGAAAGGGTTTCTGTAGGGTCTTCTGTTGGTTATGCACTACATGTGGAGTATTCGTGCGACCTTATGATGGTCACAAAATCATGAGTCCTATTGAAAGATATGTTGAAAGGGGTTTTGTAGGGTTTACTAGTCATGGCTATATTCTTATTACTTTCCTATTGTGGAGAAAATAATACCCATATTTAGATATTGTTTTCTTTTATGAATTTTCCAATGCTTATTTGGCGGGAGTCAATAACCACTATGTATATTAATTTCATCAGTAGTTATAAAAAACCAATGACATTTATTATTTTTATTATACTTTTATTTTTTTGAGTAAATCATTATTGTGTATTACAAATATATTCAATAAAAAAATGTTTAAAATTTACAGTTTTCATTAGATCGATAATTTACCCCCATCATGTAGGGTGTTTCATATACCATACATGATTCAGTATTTGGTATCAGAGTAAGGTCTCTATATCTAAGGTTGATCCTAATATTTTTCCTTAGATTTACATTACATTATCATATCATTATTATTATTTTGTTATTTTTCACCTAATAGTGTGATGTGATTTTCTCTAATTATGGAATGAATGTATATTGGTACCATTGAAAATATTAATCTAAAAAAACCACCTATTATTGATGGTGATGATTATTAATACTGTTGGGAAACAATGAAAACATTTATTATAAACATTGAAGTCGAATGTTATCTTATTCTCACTAGTAATTACAATGTACAAGAGAGTTTCTAATATTTTTAGGGAAGAGATGAATGATTTTCAACTAAATTTTAGAGTTTTAAATACCCATATTTGTTTAATCGAATTAATGTCTATAATAATGTTTCATTTTGTAAAACCACATATGGAATTTGAAAATATATAGATACTGCACACTTCAAGACATCAATTTTTTTTGAGACTAAGTGAATTATACCAAGAGTAGATTATCATTTTTTTTGATTTCATAACTACTGAAAGTTTTTCCTAAATGAATCAAATACTAATGACTATTTTAATATTTTACAATAAATTGATGAAAATAAATTTTCTATTGATCAACTATTGGAGAGTATTTTTATATTAATTCAAAGGAATGGGAATATATAAGGACTATTGTTGAGGATTTGCAAATATTACATAGCTATGTTTAGATGATTGAATTATAACCATGATACAATATATGATTTTTTTGAGAGATAATTATAGAAATAGACAATGGTCTTTGAAGTTTCTTTTGGAACCAACAGAGCATCAGATATTAGAACATATAAATCTATCAAATATAATATAAATTCAAGAATTTTTTTTGATGATGGTAAATGAAAAATAAAATATAGTGAGCTTGTTTACATTTCCTTAATGATATTCAAATAGAATAATTTCTTAAGAAACTATTCAAAAAACATAAAATAGGGAAATAATACTACCAAACCTATTTGTTACTAATGTAGAAAATAAGGGCATAGTTGACTTAATTTTAAAAAATTATAGAAGAAAAAATGTAATATTGAATGTATTCTAGAAAGATAATTAAGGAGAATCTAAAAATACTGAAAACATAGAGTGAGAATGAAATTGATTCTCGTTCTGATAGTTTATCATAAAATATTAACTATAGATAAAAATCACCATATTTTATGATAATTAATAGAAATATTTTGTTGTAATATAATCCAATGGAGATCGTATGAATCTATTTATAAATACAAAATGATTCTCTTCTTTTAAAAAATATGTTGATGATGAAAATATATCTTATTCAGATGATGAGAATTTATCTTATTTAGATGATGGTGATTTAGTTTATAAAACTATTTAAGAGAACAAATATTATATTAAAAAACATGTAAATATATATTACATGTTACATAAGAGGTATACTGACCTTAAGGGTAAAACTAGTGATAGAAAGGTTTGGTATGTGAAAGATGTAGATAGTATTATTGAAATTAGAAATGAAAATGTAAAGTTAATTTTTGATTTAGATAAGTAAAATGGAAAGATAAAAAACATACCATCGATCTAAAAGGTAAAATCAATGTAAGAAACACTATAATTTTATCTTATATAAGATAGATGGAAAAGGGGAATAAAAAAAGAGAAGAAAAATTTAAAAAATGGTACTTTTGTTCATGAAAAGTGTGACACTATTAAAAAAAATTTATGAGGTTGAGAGACTAAAGAAATATCAATCCAAATATATCATACAAAGGAACGAATTTAAAAACATGTATAATAACATGGTTCCATCAATAAAATACAAATCTTTATTATGATGTAAATACAATATAAAATCATTTTATTAATCAAAATAATTTTTTCCAATCTGAGAACTCTCCTACAGAACATTTTAATGTTGAAAATGGAATAACAGTTTTAATTTAAATAGAGTTCAATATTTTGGAAGATCTTAAGAATTTAACATAATGCATATTTATGCTTATGAGAATTAATATGCTACTCAAATGTGTATTCTAAAATACTATTTCCCAATACTATTAGGCCAAAATAGGTCTACCTTACAAAGACATAATTACAAAGACTTGAAGTGCCACACACTGCTTGATGAGCTAAAATCTTTGGTTCCACACATATTTTATTTTAGGTTTACCAGAACTATACCTTGAATATATTTTAATCATTTATTTATTGTTAATACTGTATGTTTTTCATTACATTTAGAATTAATTCGATCTATTTAGGGGGAGTTACTATTATTGTTTAGTAAATTTTTTAAACAAATTTCATTTAAATCATTGAGAACTGTTAAAATTTATAAAGAACCATATTTGGAAGAAGACGATCAAGAAATTACAATTCTAAATAACTTCTATAATATTGTAACTATTATTTTTTAATTCAATTTATTTTCATGTATTTGTTTTCAAATTTTAAAATTTAAATTTATGACTAAATTTTTAGAAATTCAAATATCACTATTTTTTCATTTAAGAAATGAAAATTAAAAAGTTCATTATTTTCTAATATACATGAAATAATAGGATTTTTTTTGTGAAACAATCCAAGATGTTGGATCATTAAAAATCAGCAATGCTATAGAACTTACACATACTCATATATGATGAAGTTGAGCTAGAGGTTTTTGGACATATCTACAGCTTAATTTGGAAGATTTTAGGGTTTCCATATTTCTCCGATCATCTACCAATAAAGATATTGTATCTGACAAATTTATTTCTTAAAAACATATTATGATAGAGAGATTAAAATATCTAGAGCTATTATAATTATTTGAATTAATGTTGAAATATTTCATCAATTTTCATGGATGGAAATATTTTGTTTTACCAAAGTAATATATTGATTTGTTCTACACCAATATTATCAGAGAAATTTTTATTTTAAAAACGTTTTATAAGAAAATGGATTTTATTTAGTAACTTTTATTTTGTCTAAATATAATCTCACCGTATTATAGGATACTATTTCTTAGTTTCATTCAATTTCATTAGTGCGTAAATGTTTATTTATCTCATAAAAATGACCTAAATACCATATTCCCTTAAGAATAACTTTTTTTGAGAAGATTCATTTTTACGTAAAAAAACATTCAAAACATTATAAAATTATCACCAGAAATGCATATAGTATTACATTGGGTTCATTATTTCCTCTTACCCAGGATTATAGATAAATATGTGATAACAATTCAATATTTTTATCTATTATATTTTCTTATAAACATAAATATACTTAATCTTTCTATGTTTATGAGGAATTATATCAAATCTATCTATACAAAATTGGCCATGATAGAAATATTATGATATAGAATAATATTTGATACAGTTCTTGTAATGTTTAATTGAAGAGAATGTTAAGAACGATTAATTTACATAGATGAAAAATTGAAATTCAATCAATGTAGAGGCAATATCGAGAATGGAATTAACATAAGATCATAATGAAAAGATATTTGTAGAAAAATCTTGATCAATAATTTATACTCAATCTTAATAATATGTTAAGGGATGGAAGCTTGATGTTATTGAAAAAACATGAATAAATTGAAGTCTTAATAGCCTCTTATTATTTTTGAACCATAAAAGAATAAAATAATATATAAATAAGAGAATAAGGTAAATACAAAATTTCATATTACATAATTACCAAAGAATAAAGGACAAATGTATTCTTAAAAAATATTCAGGAGTCTTTTAGAAATGTATTGTTTTCCATAAAAGTAATTTTTGTAGGAATAAAAAAATAAAAGGAACAGAGTGATGTGGTAAAAAATTTATTTGGTCAAGAAATAATTGAGACAAAATCTATGAGAGAAGAAATTGATCATATTTTGACATAGAAAAAGAATATGAAAAGGTATTCTCCAAAGATATTAGATTCAAAATATGATCCCATTATCTTACCTTCATATACTATTAATGATAATGTTCCCATAATATAACATTTAAAAAGGAATCTATACTTTTAAGGAAAAGTAAAACTAATTACATATTAAGTATCCAAAAAAAATTCTACTATTTTTTCTCCATATTGACAGGTTTGGTGAACTTGAATATTCTACTGTGACTGCTAATGATAAAATCATTTCTGTAGAAAACACATACTATAAAATCTCTATAAAACCCAAAAAAAATTATTCGTTTAGATAAATTAAATATTTTTTCACCCCAACTGTGGATAATTTTAATGAAAATGTTGATGAGGATTAACTTGAATATTTTTTAATGAAACTATGAAAGACCATTCACTACATGAATATTATCTTCATTCTAATAAAAATAAAACTGAAATTTTTTAGTAGGAAGAAAGACCATAAAAAAAGACACAATTTATTCATCATTAGAATCTTCAAATGAAAAATATAAGAAAGAAGTAAAATATATTCATAAAATCAATGTTATAAATTAAAAATATGTTTCTTTATATAGAAAAGTTTATTGCTGAAAAATACAATTCACTAGTAGATAAACATGTTCATTATATTGGAAAATTTCAAAGCTAAGAAAATTATGACAGATCATCATAATCTCAAACAAGTGTGACTATAATATATTTTGATTTGAAGAATTATTTTAACCATAATTTTTTGAAGAATGTTGAAAATTTTACTGATATATTCCCAGAGTTAAGTAAAAAATTCAATATATTCCAAGGAATTATAACTCCCATTTATGATTCAATGTGGAAAATAAAATTTATTTATTTAGTCTCAAAATTTAAATTAAGATTTAATGTTTTAAATAGAAAATTAAAACCAATGATTGAAATTTAAGATATTTATATAAGTAAATTAAAACCAAGGTAAATGAAATCTTTTATATCAATGAGTAATACACTTCATCACATCAAAAATATTATATTATTTGTAAAACAATACAAAAAATATAATATATTGTAAAGAAAATTTTTGAAATCTTTTTTTGAGAATTATTTTAATGCAGATGATTTGAGGAATATTGAAGTTTCTCAGAAGCACTAGATTGTTGAAAAACTTAAGAATATAGAATTGGTTAATT
The DNA here is from genome assembly GCA_963277665.1 of Viscum album. Taxonomy (NCBI): domain Eukaryota; kingdom Viridiplantae; phylum Streptophyta; class Magnoliopsida; order Santalales; family Viscaceae; genus Viscum; species Viscum album. Next base: position 1,301,929,051 of record OY728141.1, on the reverse strand, counting down.
AGGATGTAATTGAGAATAATTATAAGTTTTAATATATTTAATTTAAAATGAATAAGCATTGAAATAAGTTTGATGATATGATATATGATCTAGACTAGAAGTTTATACTCCATGATGTCCTGATAACATAGAAAAATAAATATATTAAAAAATGAAGCATATGATTGAAACAAACACATATGTAAGATTGAACATTCCAATTAATAATTTTTTTAATAAATTTTTTTACCTTTTGTAATTATCTTATGGGATAAAGAATTCAATTTCCAATTTATTGTAATAATTTCCATCAAGTCCTTACATTTCACTACATGAATGATTTTGATTTATCATTTGTTGAAATTATTTGACTTACAAATTAATGAATGTATCCAGTCAAGTAAAAATACTTTTATGTTTTAGGAAATGATTTCAATAAATTCATCCCTATTTCAAGAGAGAGTTTTTTCCATTTCTTTTACTTTTCCAAAATTAAAATGGGGGAGAAGTTTTCTTTTTTTATTATTTATTTATTTATTTCAAAATTGTTTGATTAATAACACTATTGTATTAAAGAAATATGCTTTAAAGGAAGATATTGTGTTAATCCCATCATAATTAACTAACATTATGGAATTTTTTCTCTTATAATCCTCAAAGTTTTATGTTTTCCAGGTCTATTGGTGTTCTTAATAAATGGGGACATTGTTGAGCCAAAAAGACACATTTTTTGTTTTGAATATAATGGGACAGGTTATTCAATATTTGACCTAACTTGAGTTTGTTTTTTCATCATTGATGTGCAGAATGTAAATATTTTTAAGTGAAATAAAAATAAAAATTGGGTTTTTAGAAAAAATGATAGTATGATTATTTTTAAAAATATAATGCCCTTAGGATTTTTAAAATTTTGAATAGTTTAATGTTTTATATAAAACTGATAACTTTAATGGGTTATAGGGCACTATAGGGGAACTGAATAACATCCTAGATTGATATGGATTGTTTTTGTGTCCATTGATTGATAATAACATAAATTGCGATCCATATCATTGAAACTAATCAAAAAAATTTGGAATCCGAATCTTGAAGTTTGTCACAACACTGCCTATAAATAGAGTCATTATTTGTGTATCCAAAGATATAAAAAAGTAATTAACAATTTTCATGAAATATTTATGAAATATTTTATGATTTTCAAGAATTTAACAACATTTTGACTAAAATTTATTTTGGTTGTTTTAATTTTTGAGTGTCTTCTATAGCTTTTGATTATAATGTTTCATTATGAAACATCCAAGCATTTCTTGATGTATTTTTTATTCTACCAATCGGTCTAATCGATGGATTCTTGGGTAATAAGGATATATTGGTGCCACCTATTATAGTAGTGGTTGTATGAATCTACCTATTGTAGTATAAAATAATTATAGCTTTAGGTTTATTGAATTACATACATACCAATTAGGTTAATTAAGGCCTTCTAGTGTAAGAAAGAATATTTAATCTTCTAGCATAAAAAGATGATACCTTTTGATTTGTCTAAATTTGAGGATACCTAGAACCATGTTTAGGATTACCCTTGAACTTTAGTTAAAATTATTGTTTATAATATCCCTTTTAGAGTATTTAATTTAAAAATCAATACTCAATGTTTTTTTTATAGTTTTTATATTTTCATGACTTTTTGTAAAGTATTGATAGTTTTATAATGAAATTGTATATTAATTTAATTAGTAGTTATAAAAATCCAATAAATTTAACTCTACTTATTTTACACTGATTTGTTATGAGTAAATTAAAATTTAATATTATTAATAGATTTAATATATAAGGATGTTTAAAATTTTTAGTTGTCAATAAATCTATAATTCACTCCCCCTCTAGTAGTGTGTTTTTCACAGTATATATGATCCAATATAGTGGATGATACTAGCCCATTAAGAGAAGTGGATAAAACCATGTTTAACCTTATGTATTTATTATTTGAATTTTAAATCACTAAAAAAAATTTGATAATAAAATTTGTGCCCCAACCAAAGGTTAATCATGGAAAGGATTATGCTCTCCACATTGAGACAAAACCTTGTAAAAAATTTCCGTATGTTTCTTCTTTTTATCATGATTAAATTATTCTATAAGAAGAATTGGTAAAATAATGATACCACTAATTAATCCCCATCTTAGTGATTTACTATTTACCTTGAGATTTACTTTCAGAATATTGATATCACCAGTCAAATGTGGTGAGGATCCACTATCAAGAATCCGTGTTTTTATCTTACTACTTTCTTTTTTAGCCACATCAATAGAAAATGTATTTTTTATTTTAGTTCTTATCTAAATATTCTTTTCATAAATATTTTATAGATAATTTCATGGAATTATTTTCATATAGTTCATAATATATGGAAATAATGGCACATATTCCATAGATCTCCATGAGATAATCAAATATGTTTTGGATAGGAAACATATATGAATTTTTTTATTTGTTGATTCTTCTCAAACATGATATTAATTTTCACTATAAAAACTCACCTAAATATTTACCTTCCTTAAATCCATGGAAAATACATGTTATACCATAAGACATATTTTTTTCTTCTTCAAAAATACACAGCACTAGAAATACCTTTTAAAACCAGTTTATTATTGAAATTATTGAGCATGTTTGTGATTTAACTCTTATTGTATTGGTATAGTTTTATCCTCATATTGATTTGGTTTTAGATAAACATTATTTTTTTTGTATTCCTCTTAATTTATTTGAAATAGATGCATTATTTTAATTTTTTTCTCAACCTATGATTGGTCAAATTTTCCATTTTCCCTTGAAATATTAGATGAAATATATATAATATTCTTTTGTTTCATAGGTGTTGTTTTTAACATGAGTTTGTATACCCCAATTATAATGATTTTTTGATGATTCTATATTTACTTCCACAAAATTATAAAAGTTATCTATCATTTTTCATATGGTTTTCTTAATATTATGAAACAATTTCTATATCATGTTCTGTTTTTCTTCATTAACATTAAATTTTTCATCCAAAATCTTCCAACATTATTTCTCTTTTAATATTTTTTACCTTGATAAACTTCATTTCCTTAACACAATCAGTCTATTTTCTATAAAAATTATTTTTATCTTAATTCAAATTCTTAGAATATTTATTTATAGATTTTATTTCTCTTTAGTTTCTAATTTTCATTGAAGGGAAAATTTGATATTATATTTCATCATGTGTTCCATATAGTTTTCTTCTACTTCTTACAATCTAGTATAACTTTTCTTTCAACATGTGAAATTAAGTTGGTAAATTTTGAAACATATAATTTCATATAATGAATACCTGATTAGTGCATAAATATTATTCCTTATGTATCACTCCCATTTTTTATCTATGAAGTTTTTTCTATGTTATGACAATACTCATTCCCCTATTTAGAACTCATTACTCTTTTATTCCTTTGAGGCCTTGCCTATTACACATTGTATTCATACTAAAAACTAATATTTATAAAATAATATATTACAATGTTTCCAATTCCACCATAATTGAATCACTTATGTGGAATTAAACATTTTTTACATTAGCTTTCTTATTTATATTTTTAGAAATAAATTCCATTATTCTTTTGTTGTCCACATCTATTTCCTCATCATCCTCTAATTCATTGGAGGCTTTAACTTACTTCCCCTTAATCTTAAGTTTATTCATTGTTTTGAATTATATTTATTCCTTATCCATTTTCATTTAAATAATATCCTTACTCATGTCATAGATAAGAATAATTTTATGAAACTCATATAGAGATATGTGTTTCTTCCTTTCTAGAGATAAAAATTTTGGATTGAATTTTTAAATAAATTTCTCATTAACTTATTATAAAAATATGAGCCTTTAATAGATTCACCAAAATCGCAATGTAACTAGAAATATCATTCAAAATGGTGATATATTCATCAACTATCCCATATTTAAATATCTTAATACATTCAAACTTATCTCTATATGTTTATAGTTTTTATCCATTGACATTAACATTCCTTTAATAAATTTCTCAATCTTCTTCCATATTTTTCATGGATTCCTTATGTCCAATTACTTTTTTATACAATTTATAATTGAAGGATGATTGAATAGAATTTTTTTTATTTTTCTATTAATTTTTATATTTTTGTTGACAGTGAATTTCATGGGAGTATGTCTCCTGATGGATGATAAATTAATTATGACATCATCACTCACTTCATGGCCTTGTGAAAAAGGATAGCGATGTGTCAAATTCTTCTATACGTGAATGTTAATTCCATAAATTATATAAACAAATATACCATTAATAGAATTAATATTATTTATAATTATCTATTGATATGATTATGGTATTTCAGGGAACTTTCTTAGCTCTGATACCACTTTGATAGTCCAAGATAGTTGAGATACCAAGGGGGAATAAGTGGTACATGTTTTGGAAATTTGTTTTCCAAATCAACCCATGTGACTTTTAAAGGCCATGATTTACTCTTCAATAAAAACTCTTTAACCCATATGGGACTCTAATAAAATTATCACAATACATATTAATTTTTGTATGGTTCAATTATAATAAGGAAATTCATTCCTTGATTTTTTTGGTTGATTACTGATACATATATTATATTTATTTTTAAATATTATTGATTATAAGTGATATACAGTCACATAGTAGTGTGGGGTGAGTATCATTAACTTCTTAAGTTAATGTATCATCTACCCCAAAACCTAAATTGGTATTTTTTTCATAATAGTACCACCCTTTAACAAGAATTCATATTTTTTTCTTGGATATGGACAAGATCATTAGTACCTTATCAAATATCTCAATATAAAATAATGATATATTATTCATCTAGTTAGGTATTTGATTTCTGATATTATATTAACAAATCATCTTGCACATCAACTTTCCCTATAAATATTTCAGAATTACGTAAGCATGAAAGAGATAATATACTCACATCTAATTTTTCTTTCTTTTCAAAAGTAAGCGTTTTTAATATTAGAAACATTTTTCTTTTATTGACATAATCATATAGATTCAATACTAATTTATCATCTCTATCTATTTTATATTCAATATAAAAAATTTATAATATATTTTAATGTTTTTTCTCAATTTTAGTCACACAAATTATTCATTCTTTTTTTTACCTTTTCTATTAAAAAACTGAGTTAAATATATTTCTATAATTTTATACTTATAATCCCCCATTATTTTAAATAATGATATATTCCCCATCTCTAGTCAACATTTATTGGTAAATATCTCTAAGGATTTCTCTAGCTTGATCAATATTAAATAATATTAAATATTTGATTATAAATAACCATGAATATATCTCCATGATCCTATAATATAATTTTATCTATTTCATGGATTAAAACATAGTTTTAACAAATAAAAAATGATATTTTAGAATTTATATTTGTTAAAGAATTACCACATTAAATTTATAGACTTACCTTCTAGAACTTAAAATGACCTAATATTTCACTAAGTATATAACTCTAATGTTTTATATTATATCAAAAAATTTATCCATAATTAAAATAGTGAAATACAATTCCATTAGAAATATTTTAGACACTATCAATTTCATAGGATTAAAAATGTCTTATATTATTTAGAGTGCATCCTCTCCTTTGTAAAATTTCAGATAGTACTCACTATGAAAGATAATAATTATTTTTTCTGAAATAAAGTGATGAATATTATAGTATCATTTAACACTTATGAAATTAAATAATTATGATTTCAAAATTCCAAATTATTCTTATATTTTCAAGATGAATCTTATATATTTTCAAATTAATTTTAGAAATTCTCTAGATTATTATTGTGTAAAAATAAATTTTCCAAATTTCACTATATAGATTCATAAATGACTCTAACAAAGCTCAATAATTACTCTTAAATTTTAATCCCTTTACAAATTTCAACATTTTGAGTCATTAATTAATCTTATGATGTTCAAGAATGATACTTTGAAAAAAATTTGTCCATAGAGTCAATAAAAAATCATAGAATGTGCATTGGAGCTCAACACATTGTTATTTATACTCCATCTTCGACACTTCATAATTAATTAAATGGTATTTGTACATATTTAATTCACTACTTTACATATCTAAAAACCTCAAAAACACAGTTAAATATATTCCAATAAATCAAATATAATCTCAATAACATTAAATTATTCTAACTCCAGGTTGAAAACATATATAATCTTTATTTTATTAACGTGAAAAATTACAAGGGTTATTTAAATTTAACCGAAGAAAACATCAAGATAGTGATGGTTCAAAAAGAATAAAAAATATATATTACATTCATACTTTTGTAAATAAAATCAATATTAATAGAAAATAACCAATCTGTAAAATGTTAAAAATACATTCCTTCTAGAATTTCATAATGAAATTCAAATTCAATTGAGAATGTACTTAAAAAATCATAGAGTTATAAAAAAAAATATAAAAAAATATAAATAATATGGGAATGGGGTAGAAATATTCCTAATTAAAAAGATGAGATAAATTCAGATAAATTTATAGCGAATTTTTTGGTTGAGTTATAAATCAAAGTCAATTGAAATGGTCAAAAAAATGTAAACACTAGAAATAAGTAGAGAATAAGATAGTAAATTTGGTTTTAAAAATAAAGTGCATATTATTTCGCCCAATGAATGTTTAAACACAAATAATATCAATTTCAATATGATATTTAAAAATAAACCCTTGACTAAAACTTTATATATGTCAAACGCTCTCTAAATTCCTATATAATTAATTTAGGATTATTATTCATACATATAAGAACCTTATTTATATTAATTTTACTCAATACTATTCATTAAAAATTCATTGTTACCCATATATTAATTACATATTTTTAAAATTAATATTCATGTGTGAACTGGTCACTTTTTCCACGCATGACTCAGTTTTCTAGTTTCTATTACTTCTCCCTGATCATGGGTTGTGAAATATTACTTTTAAGTATGGATTATAAAAAAATTAATCTAAATCATAGTAGTTATTATTAATTTGTTTTCCTAAGAAAATTATGGGATAATATTTGAATAATAATTACAATAAAAATGTTTTCATGGCATGATGTGATGTTTTTATTGAGAGTGATCACATAGATCGAGGTGTTAATGGGTAAAAAAATGAACACAATGAAGTGTGTAACCATAAGAATAGTATTTTTCTTATGATTGAAAATTATATAACTCTAAAATGGGTTGTAGAACCAAAATCATCTTATAAAACATAGAAACTATAAATATCTAGTTTTATTTTTTAAGAGACTTATACATAAAAATTTCATATATTGAAGGATGATTATTTAATATTAATAGATAATGGATCTATAAAAAACTAAGAGGTCGTTTTGAGTTCTAATTTTGAGGAATACTTAAAGGACATTAGATCTAATATGTACTCTATATATTTTTACCAAGTTTAGAATATAACTGATGATCTAGAAGGGGTGATACCCCTTAGGTGAACATATATTTTCCATAATAAATATTATATAGATATAATAATATATATCAATAAATATAGATTACCTATAAAGAGTTAAAAATAAATTTATGTTATTAACTAAGAAGAGAAATTTTAACAAGTGGAAATGATAATGTATTTTAAAATATTGTTTTCCATAGTCGCTCATTATTATTTGACATATATCAAATTATCGTTAAAACACATTTAACTAAATAATATTTTATTGAGTATTATTAAATGATGTCTTAGTATTTTTTAATTTTTATATGATATGGATATGTTTTTTAAATTTTAATGGAATATTTATAAATTGAAGCATGCTTCTTGCAGTTAAACCACTAGTTTGATAATGAAATCAAAGATTTGGTTTTATCAACAAGGATAATGATTCTAATACATATAAGAGGGATAGTAAAATTATTGTTATATTTTTTGTTTTGTATGAGGATGACGCTTTCTATAATGGAAATGATGTCCCAAATTTTATTTTTTTAATTAGAAGGTTATGAAAATGGATCCTGTTCAATGAAATGGGTAAAAAATCATACACACGGTATAAATATATATAAAGATATAAAAAATAGTTTTTTTTGGAAATGTTTATAAGACATATATTGGTAAATTTATATTTAGTATAACTTTAATGGGTGACTACCCACATTTTATGAGTTGAGTATAATGAAGACTCAATTTCCAAAAAAATATTTTAAAATAATCAACATGAATATTATTAGTTATTCATTTGCCAAAGGAACATTCATATACCCTATGGGAGGTACTCAACCTGATATATCTTGTCAATTCAGAATTATTAGTAGATTCTAATTCAATCCTAGTGAGGAGCATTGGATTCTTGAAAAGAAGACCCTTACGTGACTGAGATGAATTAAGGATATGTTATTGGTATTTTTATCTGAGAGTGATATCATTATTATGGGTTACATAAATGATAATTTTAAAAACTAAAGTAGATGATATGATATCCCAATGTAATTTTTTTTCACAACTAACAGTGACATCATTTGAAATTGTTCTAAAAAATATATATTTTTTATGAATTTTTATTTGATAGAACAAATATATTTTATTAATGAATAAACATATTTATATGAACATTCTATATTTATTAAAATATATTAAATTCATAATTAATTTTTTATATTAACAATATTTACCCTTTCATAATCATTCATGATATAAGCATTATAACATCGTTCATGTCCGTGGTAACAAACCCAAATAATAACACACTATAAGAAATGAATAAATAAGAACATGTTATTGGATAGAAATAATTTCACTTTTATAAAAGATTAATGACTTAAAAAACATTTTATTAATGTGATAAATAATATTAAACAATAGTTTTATAGATAACATAAAGAAGGATGATTCAGGATAGGTTAAAAATTACGCTAAACACTTGAATATTCTCCTAGATTACTTCTTGTAAATGAGGGATTTGGGACTCATTATGACTTGAGGTTCCAAAATATGGAATGGTTTTATAGGGATATAATTTTTGTTAGTTTTTAATAGGAAACTAAATAAAAGGTGTGTGATGAAGTGGGAAGATGATGGGTCCTTTTTATATGTGATTTTGGGTGGCATTTTCACAAATACCCATTTTAATGTGTAAGGAATGACTTTTTACATAGAAATTTAATCTGAAGTGAAAACATAATGAATATAATATGATGTGAGGTCATTAATACCATCATAAATATATTTATAGATAATATTTTATAATATTTTGGGTCTTTACCTCTTTATTTAACACCTGGACATCACTTTAACTTTTAGAGTGATGACTAACATTTAGTTTGGTGACTTATGTTTATGAATACAAATGAAATTGAAATCCTTAACTAATTTGTATGTTATTATTAAATATTTGAACTCCATTTAATATAATTATATTTCTAAATATGATAAATTTATATTTTAAATAAAAAAATATTAGAAAATGTATTTTTTAAACGTTAGAGTTCTTAATCTTATTTCGTATAAATTATAAATTAAATGTGTTATAATATATTATTTTATATATATAAACATTTTATTTTATCATTATCATCTTTTAAAACATGGAAATTTAATTTATAAAGATAAATTAACCAATATTTACAAAAATCAATTCCCTGCAAAAATATCCAGTATTATTTTAAAGTATTTTTATCCCAAAAAGATTAATTATTTCTCTCCAAACTATTTAATTTTATTAATATATTGGTAATATACTATTTATATTAATATTAAAATCACATTAAATAATTCAATGAAAATATAATTTATAAGGAAACAATAATTATTTTTAAAATAAAATTTTTTAATTATTTATTATCATTTTTTTTTCAAAACAATTTATTATAAATGATTTGTTATAAAAATATAATAATAACTACACAACTTTAATGATCATAGTGACTAAAAGTATATCAAATTGATTATATATCCAACGAACATATATCAAAATTTCATATTACCAAAAATTATATTCCTAATGATCATATGTACAATGAATATATGTATAATTTTAATATTCCATCCCTATATATCCTTACACGCTTCAATAAAATTAATTTATCTTATCAATTTACTTCTACCTAAAAATTAAAATTATATTTTTAAATTTTTTCCAACCTTCCATAGTTGTAATTGGGGTATGATCTTAAATTAAAACCACATGAATTGTGATTTTATGTTCATATAATTTTTATTTACCTTTTTCTTTATCCCTCTTGTTGTTTTCTTGATTTTATTATATATTTCATTTTCATGACTTATTAATGTTTATCATTCATTATAATATTTTATCTCAATAAAATATATTTACATACATATTATTTAGGTGTTTTGTGTGAAAATATTTATTGATCACACATGATTTATTTAAAGGGAAACACATATTAAAATGACAGGGTGTTAGATTTGAAGCATCAGATACACTGGTCTTGGTCTTTTTAAATCATATAAAAAATGTTTAGATTATTTAGTACCCAAATATATTTTTTTCTTTAGATAATTATATTTTAACTAGTTAATATGTGATTTTATATGTGGATGAGTATATTATTTGTTATCCATGAAGTGTAAATGTATTCGAATTATTTTATCCCTTATCTATGACATTATTTTCAATACAAAGATACCATTTCACCAAAAAATAACTTGCTCTTGGTGACATGTAAGCAAACCAACATGATCCACATCAGATGAGTATTCTATATAGAATATGACCACATCCTCTAAAATATACTTATCAATAATTGGGGATTTTATTCGATGAATATTATTAACATATCACTTCAATATCTTCATTAAAATTTCAAAATGATTCATTTAATATAAGCGTATGGGTCCACATATATTTATTTCACACACCAAATGAATAATTAAATATAACATAATATCAAAAAAGATGGTGAATTTATATCTCTACTAAAAAAGGTATATCAACTAATTCACAATCTAATTTTTTAACCAATTTAGATCCATCAATTTCTGAAAAATGTAATTGAAAAAATAAGACACCTCAATTATTGTCATTCTAACATATATGGGTAATATATCATGTAATGAAAATACGTAGATATTTTTGGATCATAAAATAATATTCTTGATACATCATGATTATTATCTTAATAAACATTACTAATTTTCATTACATTTAAAGAATAACACAGAGGATCCTTGATAACATATATACACTAAAAATCGATTCATTCCATATGGATAATGTATTAAAATACATAGAGAAGTATGTTAATTTTTAATTAGGAGTGCTATCTAACTCCAAATTCATTTCCATTGAGAGTAACTACAATTTTTTATTCAAATAATCCACAATATTAATTTTAATATCTAAAATGTTCTAAAAAACTAATAGGTTTAATGGGATATTTTGACACTTAAACTTGGAAGAGAGAATAAATAGAAACCCATAATCCCAATATTTACTATAATTTGATACTAAGACCATACATAAACATAAAATGAAATGTCTATTATGTATATTACCCCATAAATTCCAATAATACAACCTTTGAAAAATAAAATTTATAAACATCTCTTAGAGGAATCCAATGGACTCCCTCTTTTATGGTGTTTCCTTGGTTTGGAGATAAATAAAACATAATATGGGTGAGATCCTATTATCATCTACATTATGATAGTATTAGATAATAAAAATGAGGAAGTAGATGATATATATCAGGTATAGGGATAATTGACCAAAGTTTATCAAGTGTATCATACCCCGTACCTAATAGTGTTATCCTCTTATATAAGCCTCAGTTGAACTGCATGTATTTACTCATATGTATCATAACAAATGAGTAAATGATGTGACCCATTTATTAATTTATCACATGAATAAAACACTTCTCCCATGTATTTCATCTAACGAAACACTCAATAAATGATAGCTTGGGGAAGTATTTCAAGTCAACACTTTAAAGGTATACTACCATTGGATGTGGAAAAATATGACATAAAAATCCTTAAGACATCCATTAATACAAGGCATACAATATTCCTTGGTTTATAATATATCAAACAATATGAATTGTACCTAACATATAATATAATATGAACTAGTTCACATCAAATAAACATTGAATTTTGGGAATATGCCTTTAAATCTTACAATTGTATCAAAGCTTCTTATACTTTGTTCCATATTAGCTCAGATTGAATCATATACAATTAATTTTTAGAAAAAACCAAAAATAATTTTTGATATTTCAAAAATATTTTTTGAAATTTCTAATTAACTTAACAATGAATCAAATCATATATAATACCATATAAATTCCCATCAAAAAATATTTTTCGATAAACTCCATAATATTTTTTAGAGAATCTCTTTGCGTAATGATCAATACCCTTTAGTTTTCTGTAATGTGTATCCCCAAAAGCCTTTATAAAAAATAAAATAAATTTGAATTTAGGAATTCATAAATTTATGAAAATAGAGGCCTCTAATAATGAATCCATAATACTTAATCTAAAAAAGGATCGTGCATGATCACCATCGAATACATGTATTTATATACTCGTGTTCAAATATTGTATCTTATAAAAGAATGAATTTTCTTATGATCCCTTTATCTAATACATCATGTAAACATGGTACATATAGTATGTCAGTCCCATATAACCTACTCATTTGTTCTCAATTATCTATTTGTTGACTAACTTGGTCAATGATTGAATTGTATCATTCACCTTTATAGTTGAGAATATCATATTCACGCCTACCAATAGAGAACCACATCATATGTGTTATCTAAGAATTCCATACACTTATTCAACATGTATTAATCAATACCCTTGATTTCTTACCTACTATATGAGAGGGAAAATTACATCTTTATTAATATCGAACCAATGATATGATCAACAAAATAATGAACCAACCTAGTTAGATATGTCTCAAGGTTTATATAAAAATGGAATAAAATTATGAATGTTCTCATGATATGTATCTCACTAACAATAGGTAGTGGGGAATCCAAATACAAACCATGTATAATAGAAAATATTGTATGATAATTTTTGTGGTATACTTCATTGGTTTTCTAGTGTAAAAAAACATGTTTTTTGATTTTTAAGCAAATCCTATATCTCAATTTAATAGTTTAACTCATGATCAAAACCTATAATACTCTATGATGAACATTGGTTAGGGATAATTCAATGTCATGCATTGAGATGTTAATTATCAATTAACATCATGATATATATATATATATATATATTTGTATCCAATCTGAAATAATGACAAAGTTATTATTTCCTTTGGTATAACATGACACATATTATATCCTTAAACCATTATAAAAATATTAACAAAACCATATATAATCTCTTATCTCATTCAATCACATATACTGGACTGTGAGTTTAGCCTTATATTTCTATGAATTATAGGTTTTTCAACTCAATACAACTATGTAATTCCTCTAAAATCTCTGTGTGACCATCTAAAAAACCCTCTCCCATATTTAGTGAGTAATATATATAAATAAATAATGTTTGAATAATATTTAGAATTATGAATCATATTCCTAATATTCAACACATTGAACATATTATTCAAACTCATTAACTTTCTCAATAGTAAATGTTACACTATTAATATATTCTATTTTCTACTTATAACTCTTTCTAAGATTATCGTAATCATCCTAAAAGAGAACCCTTTACATTATAATTATCCTTGAAATATTTTGGTAAATCACATGACTCAATAAATAACTTTTAATAGACTTATCCTATACACCTTTATGTTATAAAATGATATCCAATTTAAATATGGAATTAATATTTTATTTATAAACATTTAACTTATATAAATCCAAACACACTCTTACTAGATACTTAGAAACTATATTATTTTGAGAATATATTTGTAATATAAACAATCATGTAATATCCAATCCATTTCCACAAATGATAATATTTGAGATTCTAGAGTTGTAGAGATGTTTGGGGGATTAGGGATGTTGGAGTAGAGAATGATAGAAATAGATGGAGGGGGTTTATAGTGTGGAGAAAACATTAGTACTACAAAATGGTCAATGCAGTCCATTAGCAAGTCAATGGATTTTTCATGAGCTCAGCTGACCTAAAGGGGCCTCACCAACTAGCCTTTATGACCCATCATCAAGCTGGTGGGAACCCACTAGACAACAAGTTAGGTTCCAAGTGGAGTAGTGGATCTAGGAGACACCACTAGCTATGTAGTGGTTTTAGGATATGCCAGACTAAACATGGGAAAAATTATATTTCCTATACCTAAAACCCATGATTGAGACTATATATTCATTATTAAATCTAGATTTAAGATTTTAAATTTATGAAGAATCTCCAAGGCTCTTGTGGCTTCTCTAACACCCCTCCTTGATCTCTAAAGCCTTTATTTGTTTTGACCGACTTAAAATAGAGATTTCTTTGTAGATTTTTCATTTTCAGGTGTGATCATTCCATTAAACCATAACATAAACTATTCTAATTGTTAATAATATTTAATTGGTAAAATCGATATTATTAGACCTCCCACAGACCCCATTAGGTGCATTGGTATTGAAATCGATACATACGACCATCTAAGAGGTGTGTCGACCAATATCAATAGTTTTGAAACTGGAATGTGTGAACATAGAGACCTATGATTAGTTGGGAATTGTTAATGTGTAAATTCTATTATCATGGAATTGGAATAAGATGGTAATTGTGGAAATTAGCATGAATAAGAAATAATTTCCATGAAGGGGTTAATTTACATTTATTTGGATGGGCATGATAACTTTATGGAATATGGACATAATAAAATGTAAAATGTAAATGTGATAATTATGATGAAAATTGGTAAGTTGGTATAATATAATACATAGTTGAAGTTGGAAGTTAGATAAATTAACCATTATTTCTTTTGCTATCTTGTTGGTATTTTGTGTGTGTTTGATATTATATATGGATTTATTGGAATAAGGTATTGTTAATACTATTTGATTATATTTACTACTTATGATCTTGGTTCATGGTTACGTACCATCTAAGGGCTGGATGCATGGTTATAGATGGCATGAGGGCTATATTAATGATTATATTCTTCCTGTGTGAAATATTAATTGGGTATATACTTCTTGAGGGATAAATGCATTGGTAAATACCTCATAAGGGATAGATTCATGGTTACATGATACTTATCCCTTGGCATGATTACTACACCATGGGAACACATTCAGATATCTTGAATGAAAGTTTTCATAAAATTATATCATTTTTTATGAGGGTGAGATGGATGGTTTCTTGGCACATGGTTTATGTGATTCGTCTTATGCAGGAGGATCAAAAAATGGAATTATAGTATGTTACTTAATACTATATATGAAAATTTTTTCTTAAGAAAGAGAATATGCCAATAGAAAGAGGTATCTAGCATTGAGTCATGGGAGTTATTAAAAAACCCAAGTTTCAACTAAAATATTTTGGTTCAGAAGGTTTATTTTATGACCTGCATTAATTTATGAATTAATTTCCTTATTTATCACACTATTTCATGAACTCATTATTCAAATTTGATTGTTTAGACATCATGGGTGTAATTATACTGAGTTATACACAAACCATGTTTGCGTTGTTGTTTTGTACCCAAGAATATTTTCGGGATGCCGATTTGAACAGTTATACATTATTGGTTGCTTTATGTGATGAGATTTGAGCATTGACACGAGAATGAGCATGAGGTTTTAGACTAGGGTTTATGGAGTCTTTAATATAGAGTCTGTTTTTAGTTGTTCAGATATATTACATTCATCCGGATATTTAGTTTAGAATATAGTATTACATGATATTATTTATTATAAATATTTGGAATATTGGTATTCATATAAAATCTACATGAGTTGTATGTATCATTTGATTTAACTTATTTATTTATTGATTAATTCTCTATTATAGAGGGTATAGTCAACTTAGAATACTCATTAGATCTTCACCACTAGTTGGAAGCCTCGAGGGAATTGGGAGGAATGCTTAAAGAATTTTAACGAACTGTCTTGGTCATGTGAGTGAGAATCAAAAAACGGATATTACAATGTGTTATGAGATATCAGGTCCATTTTATTACATTACTATTTAATAAAGTTAGAGTATAGAATAGAATATGTTAGGGCTTGCTAATACACTTGTTAATGGGATTATCTTACCCATGTTCCTAGGAAAACCTATGTTCTAAGGGATGAGACTGTTTTTCTTGATGTTCATTGTTATATTTGTGATGTTATTTTATTATGGATGACACACTTGTTTTTTGATGATACAATTTTATGTGATTTTACTCATGGTTTAGTATGTTATGAGGTGATTATTAATGCATCAGGATATCCATGTAGGGTAAATTATTTGACATGCATTATTCATGATATATACGTATTTATCACATTGATATATCTAATAAAAAAACAACTGAAACAATTATTACATTCCAATTCACTTTTTAAGCCATGTTTTAGGGTAACACTTTATTAGTAGTTTTTTATTATTAACATGATCTCTTTATTTGATCTTGTAGTGTATCCTATGATTTGAGGTGTTTGTGGATCTTTTTAGAGAAATTGAATCCATATATTCTTGGGGTGGAGAATTACAAGTGTGATTATTTGCACACCCCTCATGGAGCTGAGCTGGAACTTATCATGGATCTAGAGAATTAAATGGACGATCTTATTTGTGATAGTTTTCTATGAGTAAATTGATCCATGGAGAGGGAGAAAAATTGCTTTGAACCTTCAATGTCTGATATTACTAGAGATTTTAGCTACAACACCCAACCACATTCACTAGGGTCGGAGGAACTAGGGAAGCTGAGATTTGCATTGAGTCGTTCCAGATGATCACGAAGCATCTTGAGATACGAGAGTGAATATTATTTCTTTTATTCTATGAGGACTAACCAATTACTATTGGGTAATTGTCAAGAAAGGTGGACAATAAGAAGATATAGGAGGGAAGAAATTGTAGTTGAAGTTGATAAGTCACTTCTATCCATAGATGTTATGGGATGAGGGGGTTTATATGATTATGTCCCTAACTCAAGTGATCTTGTTAGTGAATGAATTTTATATATGTTTCAAAGATCTTAAATTTTTTTCTCTATCTTTGGTAGTAGATGAGCTAGCCTGAGTGGAGAATTTCCAGGATTGGTTTTGTTATCAGATCAAGGCATAGGTGAATATATTTCACCAGAGAAACATTTTTGATTTGATAAATCAAAATATCTTTTTGGAAGAGAACCTAAAGGAGGAACCAAGTGGTAAAAATTCATTATAAATGGGTTGATCGAGGATATATTCTTTATGAATTAGGAAGAACCACTAGAGAAATTATCTCTAGAGGATTGATGAGTAGAGAAACAAGGGGAGTGGGAATATATCTTAGGACAACAACTAGGGGTAGTGGTTTCCATATGGCATGGATGACCCCATGTGATCATAGTGTCCATTCCCAATAATGCAGTATTATTATTATAGTAGTATGGAACATATGTAGAGGTTTTGAGGAATACTAAATAGGTAGGTGGTGTTAGTGGAAAAAGGTAAGAATTGGATCATAATAAGGGCTTAACTATCCCTCAGTAGATAGGTAGCAAGGGTTACACCAGTCACTTGGGCTAAGGAAGAGTATGTGGTACCACAATGCATGAGAAATAGTACTAGCTAGTGGGAGAATATTAGGGGAGTCAGAATAGATCCCATGGTAGAGGGGTGTGTCAGATTCATTCAATACTGTCAAATCCTACAGTTTGAATATAGGGTATTCGACTATTTGGGGTACCCTTGTTATGTAATCTACCCTTTCCTATGTTTTTTGGATATAGTTTCATAAAATTGCTTTATATATTCTCAATTTTTTTATGGTTTTAGTTTTTATGTGGATAGGATAGATCATATTATGATCATCAACAAACCATTGGGGGTGCGATTAGAGGGTATCATACGCTGAAAAGAGTGTTCTATTAAAATTTGTGGCTTCTGTTTTTATTGGGATTTGATTTTATAAGATATGGTAGTATTGAATTTTATTATAGGTCTGAAATGGATAGTTATGTAATAGGATCATATTGACAATCATCAGTGAAGATTTACTTCTCTATCTCTAGAAGTGAGTAGTTATACTCACTTGGGTGAATAAGTTCTTCAAGAAAGTCACACAGGAAAAATTTAGTGTAGAATTGAATGTCTCACAACCTTGATATAAAGCCTTATTCTGGATGATTTTGAGTCATCGTATAGTAACTTTTCTCCCACAAAGGACCGCTTTTAAAAAAATTCCCCTAAAATTTTATCTAGATTATCACCAAAGTGGTATAGCGAGTTCACTATCGAGTTGGTGTTGTAATACGAAATATTTTTTATCCCACCATACATGATGAAACCAGTGGAGATTTGGGAGATGAAAATATAGTTGGAGGATCTAGAATAAAAAGGATCTATATGACCTGGTACTTAATTATCATGACCCGAATCATCAAGACCCACTTGGGCAATGGTAAGAAGATTATGACACCTTAATCCCACCTTTAATAGGCCAAGGGTGGATGATAATCATTGAGTAAAAATATCACACACATGGGAGACCTTATCCTAAGTTACCTATAGAGACACACACATATAAAAACACCATAAAATTTATAAAGGAAAGATACAACTGATACCAATATACATGCATTTAAATAAATTCGATATTAGAGTATAACATAAGTATGGGAAGTCAAAAGGACCAAATACCAACCCACGAAAACTACAAAAGAGTCCAACATACTAGTAAAGAGGGGAAATATATCAAATGAAACTCTAGGAATCTACTATGGTCCATTTATATTAACCATGATCCGCTTGATCCGAGCCCACCATGGACTCCTTCAAAAGACATTTCATCTACATAATACATGATATGTGAAAGAATCTCCCATTCATGGGTGAGTATAACATACCTAGTTAGAAACCAAAAAAATAACCAAACATAAATTATTAAGAGATTATTTAGCTCATCATCATGAATTTATGTCAAATAGAATATACAGAAATAAAAATAATGACCCATATAGACACAAAATAGACACAAAGTCTCCATGAATGGACACAACCATACTGTTGAACTAGGATTTTGGTCAATGATTTAAGGTAGTGGTCATCCATAGAAAATAACTTCTATAGTCTTGTAAACATTGATGGTGCTCATCTGAGAGGTCATTCCAGTTGAGTCTCACCATGATGAAATACTCACTAGAACTTGGAAGATATTGCTACACAGATAGGGGATCTCTTCCAGGTCTTATGGAGGATACCTAACCCTACTCAAATTAAACCACTAATACGGGGATCACAAGCACTAGAAGTTGGTAAAATGATACCCAAAATGACTAAGGGAATAATGATATATAATCACACCTCAAGATACATGGAGGGATTCAAAACTATATACATGAATAATCCATATATGGGATCACTCATCCTATGCTCACAATAGGATACCTCACTGTACACTCACAAGGATAGACTAAGAGAACATACCCTATGGATACTCATCTAGACTAAAGAGAAAATGGGCCTCAACATACCGGGAACGAAGTAAATGATTTGTATAGTGAATACATTGCATGTTATGTATAGACCAAGTATTCATGTTTCCTCGGACCTTTTCCCTTGTACTTCGGTCGTGCATGTATACTCTGGTTGTCCCTGTGTATCTAGCCATGTCTTAGTACCCTATCCATGCCCGCATACCTGGCCAAGTATCAGTAGCTTATCTATGCTCATACACCTGGCCAGGTTGGTGCATGTATACCCATGGGGGTATACACCATGTTTCAATTATTGTGTCATAAAACATGTGGTCTGGCCACTTGGGGTGTACTATTTATTTCTTCACATAACCATATCAACCTTGTGAAGGGTCCACATGGCGTCTGTTCATCCAAGTTATAGGTTGTGCAACTCAAGATTTTCCATTATACCACAGTATTCAAGTGTTTATTCCCATTCCACTATTAAATCGTCCACATAAATCATATTTGAGGTTGACTGAACATAAATAGTTGAAGGTGGTCAGATTCCAGCCACCCAATCTGCACACAAATCATCCTGGTCACACCACATCCTTGAACTCCAAATCCCATAAATGAAGAATAGCATATCCAACACCCAATATTTCATTGTCATCATCAAACATTGATCATACTTTTTGATACCAAATTTTAACTAACAAAAATGATCCATTGTGACCAATATCAATTTCACAATGATCTTTTTGGAAGTATTTTTCAAAATTACAGTAAAAAAACAACAATGATGATCAATTGAAGAATGAGGGGGAGGGGGAAATCAAAAAAACAAAAAA
The DNA here is from genome assembly GCA_963277665.1 of Viscum album. Lineage (NCBI taxonomy): Eukaryota > Viridiplantae > Streptophyta > Magnoliopsida > Santalales > Viscaceae > Viscum > Viscum album. The sequence continues at coordinate 1,301,908,598 of OY728141.1, read as the reverse complement.
ATTTAGGAATAGAAAATGACCATTGTTCATGTTTATTCCAATCCACTGACATGAAAAATGATAAATGAAGAGGAATGACAAGGATCAAATAAAAAATTATCAATTCTTAATTATAAGAAGAAAAACATCAATTGAAAATAAAAAAATCAATCCATGAATTAATCATCGGAAGGTTTTAATTCATGTTCTATAGGGTATAAAAAATTAAGGATTAATATAGTAAAAAATTTTCCTAACCTAGTATTGAATCGATCACTGTTGCATAATTATGCCACATCTTTTCCGTTGGTGACAATATAAAATTTGTTTGATGATGGCAATCCCTTTGGGGAAGCAATTGTCAATCCGGGATCCTCTTATAATTTCCAAATATCATCTACCCATCAGTCTTAAATTTTTGGTTTATGTGGTTAACCATTGGATTTGGACATAGAAATGTTCAAATAATATTGTACCATTTCATAACTATTTAATAAAAAATTTATTTAATTATTTATCATACCACCCATGGATACTCTTAAACCAAACACCTGAGGGAAAAAAATGTTATATGATGCCTAGTGTAAAACATATATTTCATTTTTAATGGTTGTATCATATTTTTCATATGGAACACTATTCAAGAGATATTACATTTTTTTACAAAAATATTTTTGTGACTAATTTAATATATTTAATATTTTTTACTTCAACGCTGAGGCTCCATAGGCCCCAAAATCCCACACTAACTCCGCACCAAGTACTAAGTATATATTTTAAAATATTTCAAATATTTATAAGGAAAAAACGAAGTCATTACATTATCCCCACCATATTAATTTCTATATTAAAAATAAGAAATCCTACTAAAAAATATGAGGATGATAAGATTGTATTTTTTTATCCCAGTCCTAGGGTTTTTACTAAAGATTATCATTCAACCATTATACATACACCAAGGAAATTACATAACCACAAAGCAAATTCTTCTACTGATCCTTGATCTCTTTTGGAAACACTATAAAATTAGATCCATCATTGATATCAAGAGCACCCCATCTGATAACATGAAACAGCTCATGTACATACCTCCTCAGTTGCGACATGTGGAAGATATCAAGTACCTGTTCTAACTGTTATAGTAGGGATTAGTGGTATTCCACCCCATCAACCCTATATTGTGTTAGGTAAGGTCCAATGAATGTCCAAAATATTTTTCCACCTTGAAAAAATATTCTCAATCATTACCAAGGTGATATCTATAGGAAGTCATAGTCTCCATCATCAAACTCCAAAGGCCTCCATCATCAGTACACATAAGAATTGTGATTAATTTGGGTAGTTTTAATCCACACCTAGATAATATGAACCTTACCTACTATCTCCTAGACCAACTATGGCCTGATGAGTGGTGAATCCCCTAGATAATTTTAGAAAAAGGTGACCTATATGGCCTCTATACAAGTCCTCAAATGGAGCCATATTGATGGGGGGGAGTGGTAAATGTTTTTGTATGAAAGAACCACTAAATTTATATGATCAAACGTGATATATTCAATTATTAATATTCAAATTTGATTCATTTCTTCTATAAAATGAATGACCCTCTCAGATTTGTTATCTATTTAGGGGTGAAACGTGACTCTCAACTACAAATAACTCCCAAAGGCCTTCGACAATCCAATCCATAGTCATCACATGAAGTGACAATCATAATCCAAAAAATATTCATGGGAACTCCATGAAGCCCACATATATCCACCACGTAAAGGCATCACATTCTTTCTACTGATATATATGCTTGGATGGGAAGGAATTGGGCTAATTTGTTGAGTTTACATTTGATCACCCAGATAATTTCTCAACCTCGTGCTGATCGTGGAATTCCAATAATAGAGTCCATGGACATACTATACCAATTATACTCTAATAAATCAAGGGGTCAAGCCAAACCAACCAGAAACTAGTGCTCACCCATCACTTTTTGACAAGTGGGGAATCGAGAGACAAAATCATCTATACACCTCTTCTTCCCTAGACATTATAACTGAAACCAGTTTTCTTTGTAAAAAAATTCCACCCTTATATGTAATACTAATTAAGATTTATAAAATTCACTCATAAACTCCTATAACAACATCTCCAGTACCCTCATCAATCCTTGAAAAATAATTACATGCTCTCTACCTTCATGAAATCCATTAAGAGCACATCCAGTGGGTATCTCGACAGACAAGGTCTCACATTCGATACCTCTAAACTAGGACTCCCTAAATGATGAACTGAAAAGGAAATAAAAATTGATTTCATAATCTCCATCATCCCTTCCCATTAATGACAAATACAATGAGGCTAACTACATCGACACCTCGCTCAAAAACTGGGTACATTATCTTATGCTAAGATAATATGACACCATGTTCCTCTGATTGAGTGTATAGGATATATCAAAGTTGAAATACTAGTGAAAATTTAGAAACCACCTCTATCTAAAATTAACATTATTCAGAAAAAATGATACACTTGGGACTATTGTGGCTAGAATATATGATAAACCACTAACCCACAAGGTAGTTTCACCAAATATTTAGGGAGAAGATCAGTAATTTCATAACTAGATCATAAGATTCATAGTTATCATAATGTGTTGTCATCTACTAAGAACCATTGAAAATAACCACATTCCACTACATAATATTATATCTAATATTAGTTTAGGAGGAATCATAGAACACCACATACTCAACACCTCCCCTATGACAGTCTCAAGATGGGGGAACTCATGAACCTCTACCATGACTCTTGAAAATCTTTTTTAAACCTCTTTATCCACTTATAAGGATGTCACAACCATGTAAAAGTAATAAATTGTGTCAAAATCTTGGAGAAATTGATCATGAATCATTGATAGTATCTTACAATCCTAAAGAAGCTCTACACCTTAGACACACTCTTTAGAGGCTTCGAAGATAATAAAGAATCAACCATTACTAGGTCCACTGCTACTCCCTCTTCTGAAATGAAATGTCCATGGAAGTGGAACTACTATATCTCGTACTAAAATCTATAGAGGTTCCCATAAATCTAGTGTCCTTAGAGTATATCCAGGAGTATCCTCAAATGTATAGCATGCTCCTCCTCTGATGTTGAGTACACAAGGATATAATCAATGAATACTACCATGAAGAGGTCAAACAATGGGTGAATGGTCCATTTCATATATCCCATAAAAAAATTTGGGTTGTTACTTATGTTTAATTGAATCACAAAGTACTGATAGTGACAATTGTGACATCATAATTCCATCTTCAGTATATCCTCATTTCAAATTTGGAGATGGTAATAGATCCACCCATTATCAATCACCAGGAACAAAATTTACTTTTCAAATAGTATAAGTGGAAATTGATTCTATTAATTTGATATTTATTCGTGGAAGTCACCTGATTTTGGTGATGGTAATCAACACATAACCTCAAACTCTTGTCAACATTCTTGGGGAAAAACATTGGGGATTCCTGGGGGATAAAATGGTTCAAAAAGATCCTATCCTATGTAAATCCTCCATCAAAACATTACAATCTCAACTCTATATAGGATCCATCTAATATGATGATACATATATCAAGATACTCCCCAAGTGGAAGTCTAGGAAAAATTCAATCTATAGGTGGAGAGGTCTGTTTGGAACACCCATAAAGAAGATATTCTCATTCTTTACCACCACTATAAGAAGTTAAAAGCTCAAATAATATATTAAAATAATGAAAATAATATCCAATTTATGAGTAATAAAATGAATCCTCTTATGTTTTATCATATCTTACTCTTCTTGGAGTTCCTTCCCATCGATGAAGGAAAAATCAGCCCATCAAATCGGACACACTTCATCATCTACCAAAAGCAGTCAATCTGTGAATGTACCATGAAGAGAAACTCCATTAATAGAATGATTCCATAAGGCCAAATCATGGACACAATAATATCTCATATGTATATATCTCCTCCAAGATTTTGGTTACACTATTGGTAGAAGTGTGGGATTGCTGATTCTCCCATGGTTAGAGTCTCCAAATGCATGGGTCGAGCTAAAGGCTCTATTGGAATATCCATATCTCAAAAAAGGTATTTGGTATGAAATGAGTAAATTGATCATGTTTCTATAAAAAATTAGATAAGAAACATATCATACCATGAAAAATCCCTGGATACTCTAGGATATTAATCTCCAATTCTAATAGCTACCCTCATCCCTAACCACTATCTCCCTAAACTTGGTGTGGACCACCTTGGGTTGGTGGTGGAGACAGATAAAAATGTTTATCACATAAAAATACTCTCATAGATCCCCAAAAATGTATACAACCATGTATAATTCCTTTCTATAGCCACTATTTCCACCTAGGTAGTTCATTTACGACCTCTTTTTCATCTTCACAATGGGTCAGACAATACCACAAGAGATGTCCTCGCCCATCATAGGAGTAACATCAAATCTCCCCAGTTTACTGGAACCATCCTAAGAGCCCCAAACTATAGTACCTTGTTCCTGAGACTATCTTAAATGATTACCAACACACATGGACCGCTGAGTTTGAAAGTGAATACTAGTTAATGAAGTCTCAATTATAGGGTTCCCACTTCTAGCACCAACTATTGCTATTTTCCCTACTATAATGATCCAAAATACCATTACATGGTCTAGCACTCCAACATAAGTAGGATTTCAAAGAGATATTGAACCATCCAACATGTCTCTTCAGATACCATTCTCATTGGTTAGATCTTGAAAGTATGCATCTCAACCCGTATCCTTGTAGTAGCGTGAGAGGTTGTTGAATCTTTATGCATTCTTAGAAAATATCATACTGCACTACTTGAGATCTATAGTCTCCAAGATGTTTACTTATTCCATCATAAATAGATATATTTATTCACTAAATATATTATTGATCTCTATCTAAGAGAATTTCACCTCATCATTTGTCTAAGTAACTATATTCCACCATCTCTTTATAGATCAATGGAGATGTCTCGCTTCTATGACCACCATTTGATCGAGAGGGATCTTAATATGGTAGAAATATTATCCAATTAATGTGATCCATTACTCTATTACGTAGAGGTATATATCTACCTGAAACTTAAGGGTGGTTATATATGGAACCCTTAGCTAGTTCTAATCATAAAAACGTCATCTATTAGAACTACTCGAGTAATATTATTGTAAACATGTGGAGGTAAGATCAGTAAACCATATGAAGGTACCACCTCTATTACAGCCCCATGAACTAAAGTATCATCACTAGGTAATTTATCATCAGGATACTTCTTTACGATATAATATTATAGTCATCTTGAAGTCATACTACAAATGTAAAGACATTCCATATGCAAAGAGTATACTTGAAGCGTAGACTCATGATGTACATGGAAACCACCACCTATTCTTATAAGATTCATGTACTGAAGTTGTTCCTGAAACTAGTGCCTACATATACCAAATCAAAAAATAGGATATTAGAGTCTTAGTGAATATACACATTGGCCACCTCACCAATACTAGGGTCTTTAAATAGAGAGCTGAACTAGAGTCACTTTGACACTATTTCCCTAGTTACCAAACCAAGAATCAGATAAAGTCGATATGAAAAATAAATTCCTAAGATGACCACATTGAAACCACTCTTTCATGAACTGATCGACCAGGGCCACCCAATCCTTGATAATCCAAGTTCAAGACCCCAATACTACCTCCAATAGGTCTATGGTTGGCAACAATCACTATGTAGGTATATTACAAACACATGATTCCTTAGTGAAAGATACCTATAAATAAACACACAAACATGAATATCTAAACACCCATATAATATTTAAAGAAAAGATAAAACTGATAAAAATAATAACATGTATTTCTAAATCCCAAATTAGAGTGTGAAAAAATTATTGGAAAGAAAAAGGAAAAAATACAATCCCACCAAAACTGTAAAAGTGTCCAAAATTCTAGTAAGAAGGTGACTGCTATAGAATGCAACTCATGGAACTGACTACAGTCTATCAAGATCAACTATGCTCCACCTGATCCTACCCCACATAAGACACGATCAAAAGGACTATTGTCAGCCTAAGGCATGGCATGTGTGTTTACACCATACGTTGATGAGTATAACATACCTAGTAGGACACCCCAAAATAACCAAACACAAATAGTCAAGAGATTTGTAAGATCATCATTATGAAGTTTTGTCAATCAGTATGTGCAAAAATAACAATAACAACCTAGATATATTCAGGATAGACACCAAATATCCAATTAAGGTCACAAATTAACTTCTAGACTGAGATTATACTCAAGGGTTGAAGGTAATTCTCATCTATGGGAACTCACCCCTTGGGTCTTGCTAACACTGATGGTTCTCATACTAGATGTCGTGATCATTGGGCCTCACCAAGAATAAGGATGCATATTGGAATTTAAAAGATATCTATACACAAATAGGCGATCTCACACTACTATAAATAACGACTTCAATATTGAGGTTTTATTTTTGGTTTTTTAAAAACTATTTTTAAAAGTGATTCAACAAACCTTCAACATCGATTTTTTTAAAAAATCAACATTAAAAAAATTAGATATCAATTTTTTGAAAACAAGCATCAAAATTATTTTATAAAAATAAAAACACCCCAAAAATCTCATTTTATTCCTGTCAAATCTGTCTTCCTATCCACATATAATTGAACCCATGACACCAAAAAACATTTGATGATGATAAATCATGTATTTCATACAATTTTAATTATCTTTTCATGATCATTTATCATAAACCTTCCATTATTTATCAATGTTTTACAATCCATGTTATTATTTTGTTTTCAGAAACCCTATTCTGGTCGACGAGATACCAAATTTCAATGTTTTTGTTATTTATTTTTTTTATCTTGTTTTTTTCAAATGTTATTCTTTAATCCTAGAGCATTTTTACTATTACCAAGGACTTCGAGGGAGTTAAAAAAAGTTTATGATCTATTTTTCATTATCAACCTCTATATTTATAAGATATTTTTTATATTTTTCAAGATAAATTAACTCTTTTAGGTTATAAATTTTCTTCAACCATTTAATTGTTCGTACACAATTTATTATCAATTTTATTTTTTTAAAAAAATTTATTTAATGTTATAATTTTTTAATTATTAGAAATTATTTTTATCTATTTTTTATTTTTTCTTGAAGTATTTGAATCTATATTTATTTGTACTTATAATTTTTCTTTATCATTATAAGATTTTGTGGTTCAATTTTTTTTCTCTTAATTTTTTATTTAAAAAAGGGGTTTTCAATCTAATGACTTTTTATTAACACTTTTTTGTAACTATTTTTCAATTATAAAATTGTTTTAAGTGAAATTATTTCATAAAATTTTTATAAATGTTTAAATTATATATTTTAATATATTCTTAATCATTTATATTTGAATTTTTCAATGATATGTTTTGATCATTATGAATAATTTTTTGTTATGATCAAATAGTTATCAATAATTTATTGAATTAATTATATATTTATTATGTTTAAAATTTTTCTATATATATATTTTTAAATGTTTAAGTGCTTTTTTGTATTCATATTTTATATTGTTTTCTAAGGTAATTAATGGATCACAATTGGATATATTTACAAAGAACCACCGATGAAATAGATAAAGGAGTTGATGATTCATGTAGATTTATAAAAAAATATTAAATATAATGATTTTATATTCTATCAATTCATGAAATTTTTGAATATGAGAAAGTAAAATTCCTTAGAAATAAAGGATCAAAATACTTTATAGGGTTTTATCCATAATTATAAATGTTTGATTTGTCATGGTGAGATAATATATAATTTTACATCTAATGTTGATGAAAATATTCAGCATGTGATAGAGTATAATATACAAGAATTAATTTATGATGCGGGTGTTAAAATAATAAAAAACTTGAAACTATTGACTGATTTTATGGTGATAATGAGAAATCAGTATTCTTAGGTATTACTAAATTTATTTTATTTTTAGTAGTTTCAATATTATTTAACATTAAAGAAATATATGGGAGGAGTGATAAAATTTTCATTGAATTGCTTGAAATATTAATAAAACTACTTCCATGGGGAAATGAGATTCCAAATTCCAATTATGATGTACAAAAAATATTATTCTCAATGGGACTAGGGTTTAAAAATATTTATTATTTATCTAATGTTTGTGTGTTTTATAGGAAGGAATATGAATCAGTGTCAAAATTCTATAAATATGGACATCACTATATAAGATGAATAAAAAATTAACTCTGATTAATTATTATATACTGAGGTAAAACGTCCGGCTAATGAAATTTGGAACGTTCTAATAATTACAAATTTGAAACATCATTTTTTAAATTCAAATGATGCAAAAAGGATAGGATTCCACAAATATGAGTGCATATTCAATGGAAAATCATGACACCATACCGATTCAGCACATTAGAAGAGATTTGATTGAAAATTTCCAAATTTTGGATATAAATCTATAAATCTCAGAATGATACTTTATATAGATAAAATGAAACCATATTAGAGCCTCAGTATCTAACATAGTTCATGGCCTATTTTTATGGTAGTTCAAAAATGTTTTACCACAAAAATGTATGGGAAAAAATATGTTATGAATAACTTGATGATATATGGAGAAAAATATATAGGAAAAAATATTAATGTGTATCATTTACCATTGATTTATTATTTGAAACATCTATGGGAGAGATTTTTTACTATTTTTGATACATACAAAAAAAAGTATATTTTATTTGGCATGATATGATAAATTTCACTATAAAAAAATTACATTATATCCAAACTTATCTAGATATTGTGTCAAGGGACATAAATTATGTATAGTTTGTGAAGAAGAGACTTCATATTATCAATTTCATAATGGAAGAAAGAAAATGTACATGGGAAATTAAATATTTTTTTGAATTGATCATGCTTATTGTTGATTCAAATTCTATTTAATTGTTTATAGGAATATAATTTCCCCTAATAACCATTGTCAGTTAAAGAATATTATGAATAGGTGAAAAATATGGATTTCATATTTGGGATGAAAAAAAGTTCTGGTCATCAAAAAATATCTAGAAGAGATAATCTATATTATTCTAACTACTTTATTATATACTTTTAGAGATAAAAATTATCATTTACTTTATGTATGTTAAGAAAAACATATGTGATAGTTTTATTGGAACATTTTTAGAAATAAAAGGGAAAAAATAAAGATGGATTATATGATAGATTGGACTTGACATCCATGTGAATAAATTTGGATATATATCCCATAATGAAAGGAAATAGAACATATTTACCACTGGCTTGTCACACATTAAAAAAGAGAAAGAATATTACATATTTTAGTGTTTTCATGATATTAATATACCTATTAAATATTCATAAAATGTGAAGAATTCAATATCACAAATTTATTTTAAATTAATAGGTATGAAATATCATGACTATAATGTATTGATGAAGCAACTGCTATAGGTGGCACCAGATGAAATATTATTGAAACATATCAGAAATAATATCATCATGTTATGTTTTTTTTAAAATCCATTTATAGAAAATCCATAGATCTAGATTTGGTAGATGTATTGGGAAATGAAGATACGTTCAATCATTTTTATCTATAAACGTTTTTCTCACTAACATTTTCTGATATAATGGTTCATCTAATAATTCATTTAGTGTGTGAGATAAGAATATGGGTGTAACACCCCGAGATTTTATGAAAAGTATTCTTTTTAGTTTCATTAATGTCTTGTGTTGTACGCTACACCAAAAGAAGCTTGCACAACACGCATCCTTGACTTGCCTTGCATTACACGCAATCACGACCTTCCTTGATAGTGTGTGTAGTACGCAATACCGAGTTTCACTGAACAACGATATGCTATTAAAATATTATTAAAACTAGCCGTTATGAATAGTAATAACCCCCTTTTAAAATTTTAGAAATTTTATCTCTCAAAATGGACTTCATTTTTGGATTCCGAGTATCGAATTTAGCCTAAGGTGAAATTTTGGTACTTTTCGGATAACTTTCATATTCTGATGAATAGTGAAAATTACTAAATTTTAATTAAAAAAAACATTTTTAATCAAAATAATTAATAGTGATAAATTATTAATTTGAGTGGTTTTAAAGTATATTTAGAATATATTTTTACAATTTAATACAATGTTGGTCATTGGATGTAATTCTACATTTAAACCAGACATAAACAAGTGTCAATCTTTTGATAGTTATTATCTCTTAAGAACACACTATTTGTTTTGACGACGGGAATTAATTTTTAAATTAATTAATTCAACTGATATGTTTTTAATTTTGTGAAATAGACATAATTTTTGAGTTTATAATATCATATATAGCTTGTGCCTAATTTTTGGTATTTTTCTGAAAACTTTCAATTTTTGATGAATAGTGAAACCACTATGTGGTAGTTAAAAAAAATTAATTTTTCATAAAACTTAATTTTACCATTTCTGTGATTAGAATTTAGAAATTCTGGTAGAAACTGTTGATGTCAGTAAGTAAAATTTGGTTCAATGAGATGAAAATAATTTTTTGGTGAATAATAACTTTTTACTTTTTTACCACGGTTAAAAGTAAATTGGGAAATTAAGGGTAAATATGATATTATTATTACCCTAACACATGTCATAATTCTATTGGACAAGTGTAATTAGACCAAAAACAACCTTAGGAATAAAATATGACCATTTAGGCCCACTTGGATTAGATTAGGACATTTATTATTAATTTATTTAAAGAAGGGTTAAAATAGATAAAATCAAAGTTTAATAAGTAAATAATTTTTAATATAGGGTTATACATAAGATAAATTCGACTATAAATACTCATTAGAAAGATAAAACTATTTCTACATAATGTTATTTTATTTGTAATTTTTAGACACTAAATAATTTAATTTATTTATGACACAAAGATGATGCAGTAATTATCTTATTAATGGAATACTGGCATAAATGATGTTATAAATACCCAAATAAATGTAATTTGAGACTTTTTATGAATTAAAATAATTTTAAATATTAATATGACATGTTAGTATTTATTTAATTAACCTCTTTAGAACTAATAATTCTGTTATGATTTTCACAAAAATCAATTACTAAATAGTGTCAAAATTGACATAAAATAGTTTTTAAAACAAATATTATATTATTAATTGTTTTTTATTCCTAAAATCTAAGGTTCTGACAAATGACTTATATAAGGTTATATATATTAAAAATAAACAACTTGGGGTTTGTTTGGCTTGATATGGTAAGTTTATTAACCTTATAGTGTAAGAAAACAAGAAGACACGGTAAAAGTTAAATTATCTAACTTAAAGTTAAATCTAAATGATAAGATTAAAATTGATACCTAAACTTGTATAAATTCTATTTTATGAGATAATTTCGACCCCTAACCACCTTATCATCGAAATATACCAATTTGGATCTATTTAAAACCGAATTTGGCTTTATAATAAATAATATTTTTAGTTATTCCAAAGGTGCCCCTCTCCTCCCTTATAAAAGAGAACCCCCTCCCTCTCTTCCTCACACCACTTTGAGACTTCACGCTCAGCCAAACCCGGCCATATTCTCTTATCCACTTCCCTAGAAACATCCTAGAGGTTCTGGTCTTCCTCAAAGACAAATTTTAGTTCCCTAATAGGTGATCTCAAAGAGGCGCTTCAAAGAAGAGGTAATGTCCGTTACCGATTCTTTCAACTTTATTTGTTCTTCCACTTATTCTTCATAGGTTGTTTCATTATGAAGTAATAAAATCAGTATCACTCATATACTGATATGTTATTATAAGAATGAAACAACCCTATTTCACTATCTGTCCATCCTATGGAAAATGAAATCACCGCGCGTGCGTACGTATGGAATACCGTCTCCACGCCGTGGTGAAATCTATTTTCCACCACCACCTGACTTGTATGGGTATAATGGTGTAAATAATTACTATATATGATTATTTTAAAGTGAAATTGATTCTTAAATAGTATACATACACTCCAATGCAGTTCCGCGATCATGAGAACGATATCATCGCTCGTGCGTACTTACGGACTACCGTCTCCATGACGCGATGAGATTAATTCTCCACTATAACCATTCATGAATGATTATAAAGTATATATAATAAGTAATCATGAAATATATGACATAATAATGATACTTATTTATGTGTATATATATGTATGTCATCAACTGAATTCCATTCAACTCAATAAGGAAACGAAAACAGCGTTCATGCGTACGTATGACCTACCGTCTCCATGAACGGTGTATTTCTTTCCATTTACTGATTTATTATATATATGTATATTATGAATATATATTATATATAAATAATGTTTTATATTCTGGAATTATGTAATCATGATCTAAGTAATCATATGAATAATTACAAGTCAAAACACAGACGATAAATGAAACAATTTTACCCAAAACGCTCTTGACCATGGAATTTACAAAAGAACGGGTAATATGAAGTCATAATTGAACCATATATGATATCATAAAAATTATAATGATTTTGTAATAAGTAAATGACATTATTTAAATCATTATACAGGAGGTTCAGACACTTACGAAGAAAATCAGACCTAATGTAAGGGAAATATCACAATCTCATTTTTATCAGAGATTGCTTATACTTTGGTATTTACTGGGGTGTATTTTATCATCCAAATCCATGTTACCTCAATATGTAATATTATTTCCATCCACCTACAATTGTTTAAACCTATTTTAACCTTTGGTGAGTTTTTAGTAAAATATATGAAAGTAATCTTTTGTCATTTTTCGTACGAGGTACTTTTTGACTTTTTCAAAAAAAAGTACGAGAAGAATGTTTTTTTAACTTATACGGCATGAATGGATTTTTAAAACATTATTTCCAAGAATCTTCCTTTATAATTTTTCATGTTTATTTTTAATCAACTTCTTTTAGTTTAGAATTGTACGACATGTTATGAAAGGAAAAGTGTTTTTGAAGCAGAAAGGATATTTTCCTCAAGAATGGAGTTCAAGTGTTTTATCAAAATTATTTTTCCATCTAAGATAATAAATGATTCTGTTTCTATCCCTATAATTACATTGATTTTATTATGTTGTGATGTAATTATATTTTTATGAATTCCTTTATCTTATATGAATTGTTTTATGATGTCACAATGTTTAAGATTTCCATTTTTATTACATGGGTTATACTATGATGTATGGTTTTTGATTATGTGGCACACATAAGAATGGTATCATTATAAGATGGGTGGGACCTATATCTCCCTCCAATGCATTGGTTAAAGATTTTATATCTCATGAGATAGACATGGCTAGAATGGTAGGTTATACCGGTTCAGTGAAATAGGACTGAAATGAGGAGTGAACTCGGTTTAGAAAGGGACTTTGTCCACTAAGTTAGTCTTGGAAATGAGTCTTGACTAATAAGAAATGATTCTATATGATTATGGGTGTATTCCAAAAAATTTCATGTCTTATGTTATGATTATTGGGATTTCATTTCACTACTATGATTTATCCCATGTTATGAAATTATGCACTCTTTTGAAGGTTAAGATTTCCAAAATGTTATGTTCTTATGAATATGATGTGATTGATATTTCTTTTGTTTACCCTTACTGAGAATTTGATCTCACTTTTTTATGTTTTCGTTTCCCCAGGATATAAAGAAAGGTTTTAGGTAAAAAATGGGAGGATCTTTATGGGAGATGTTGAAGATATTTCACCACGATTAGAAGATTATATTCCAAGTTTCCGAAGACACTAAACTATTACGATCCTTATGTGTGTGTTTTTGTTATGAGCTAAGTATTCCGCTAAAGTAATGTAATGTCCATGTACGTCAAGATACGGTTCTCTACAGTTGGTATCAAAGGAAAGGTTTAGTCAAACTTATGAAACTAGGATGTTAAAACGTTAGTGAGATCCCTAGTGATATTTCTAAGGTATGTCTAGGGATGTTTCTAAGGTTAAGTATACATATATGTTATAGTCCTAGAATTGCGCTAAGGATCTTATAATTTAACCTAAGATGTTAGATATTGAGGGTACTTCCCCTTTACTATGTTGTTTTCTCTAGCATGATTTTTGCCTCTCATAGATTTTTTTTTGTATTTTAGTTAATGGAGGGAACCAGAAGGAATTCGGTTAACATTGAATCCAATTGACAAATTGGTGACTATGAGCAACAAAATTGTGTAATGCCTAGAGAGAAAGATATTGTGATTATGCCGAATCAGTCATCACGATATATGATTAACAAGGTGAAATTTAGTGGTATGCCTAATTCATCAAATAAGAGGAAGATAGACTATTATGCATGTTCGCATGTTGAGGATCATAAAGAAAGGAAGATTGAGATTTCTAAATAAGGGAAGAAGAACCTTGAGGAATACCTCAAATGGAGGGACCGATGTTATCTATGTGGAGAAAAGGGTCACAGAGTGACAGACTATTATGGAGTTCAATGTATTATTTATGGAGAACATGGGCATTACCCAACTCAATGCCCTAACCTAAAAAGTTACTTCTAAATCATGGAAGGACTTATTCCAGGACAATCATTGAAGAGGATGGATTGAAGTGTTTATGGATTGGTATTCAAGAATAATGTTGTTGAGGTACTTTTATTGTGTATTGGAATATTTTTGAATTAGTATATTGTGGTTTTCAATAATATTAAGTTACCTGTAGCCATAAAAAGTGATTCAAATATTTTTGAATGTAGATGATATGCACATAATGAAGGGATAAGGAGAAAATGAAATGTTTGACAGTATTCATGAGCTCATGATTGATATAAGGACTAAGTGATTTCATGATTTGAGTATAAAGAATTTTGATTATTTTGGTATGTGGAAAGTGTTAACTTTTAACTGCATTCATGTTTTCACTAAGGTTCAATGGGTATTCATTTTTCAAGAGAATACATGATTAAGGCCTTCGAATGTTTGGAATGTGACCAACAAGACATATCTTATGATATATGGGGATCAACAATGGTATTAAATCTCTGGTAATCATTTTCAATATATTATGAGAGTGGACTGCAGTATTATGGATAAGCCTAAAGATTGGAATGGATTATGTCGGACATAAGTAAGTAATGTTTAAGGATATAACCTTTTTCGATATTATTGATGGGATGATATAGTAATGTAGTTTTCGAAAAAGGACCACCTGCAGGACGGGCAACAGCCCATCGCGTCGGACAAGGCTGTGGGAATCGAACCCACAAACGAAGTGCGACTGGCCTTTATCGCCTACCACTGGCCTACATGAATTCCCTTATTAGTAGAAACTATTTTTATTTTTTTAAGAGGTATGATATATGAAGTATAAGTTTATTTTTGGAACCATATACGATTAATCTAACCATAAGATGGACTTATAAAATTTTCTAACCTTTTGTTTGAAAGAGATGGAATGACCCATCATTCTATCACATTATCTGCTAACACATCACGAATAACAAATTCAACTTCATTTTTTTAAGGGATGAAGTGGAAATTGTTCAATTCACGAACAACAGTTAGATTGCACCAAAATCATGCAAGTATTTCTTTTAATTCATCAACTTTAGGGAAATAATCTTGAAAACCAAAAATGTTGTCCTAGTGCCTTTATATCCGGTGAATCAGATGGTACCTTAGATCATCACAAATTTATGGCTTTGTGATTGTTGGCTTTTTCATGGCCATGTTCTCTACCACTCTCTATCAGAACATGATGATTAGATTTATCTTCCATATCCATATTTTCACCAATGTTATCCTATATGGAAACCCAGTGATGATTTAATTTGTGTAACCATTATATTTTATACTTTAGTTTTCAAAGTTCAGTATTTGTATTTCTTTTTACGATGTAGGTTTCTATTAAAGAAACTTTTTAGTAGTAAACTATTTATAACACCGACGAATTTCGAGGGCGAAATTCATTTTAAGGGGGGTAGAATGTAACACCCCGAGATTTTATGAAAAATATTATTTTTAATTTCATTAATGTCTTGTGTTGTACGCTACACCAAAAGAAGCTTGAACAACACGCATCCTTGACTTGCCTTGCATTACACACAATCACGGCCTTCCTCGATAGTGTGTGTAGTACGCAATACCGAGTTTCACTGAACAACGATATGATATTAAAATATTATTAAAACTAGCCATTATGAATAGTAATAACAACCTTTTAAAATTTTAGAAATTTTATCTCTCAAAATGGACTTCATTTTTGGATTTGGAGTATGGAATTTAGCCTAAGGTGAAATTTTGGTACTTTTCGGATAACTTTCATATTCTGATGAATAGTGAAAAATTACTAAATTTTAATTAAAAACAACTTTTTTAATCGAAATAATTAATAGTGATAAATTATTAATTTGAGTGGTTTTAAAGTATATTTAGAATATATTTTTACAATTTAATACAATGTTGGTCATTGGATGTAATTCTACATTTAAACCAGACATAAACAAGTGTCAATCTTTTGATAGTTATTATCTCTTAAGAACACGCTATTTGTTTTGACGATGGGAATTAATTTTTAAATTAATTAATGCAACTGATATGTTTTTAATTTGGTAAATTATACATCATTTTTGAGTTCATAATATCAAATATATCTTAGGCCTAATTTTTGTTATTTTTCTGAAAACATTCAATTTTTGATGAATAGTGAAACCACTAAGTGGTAGTTAAAAAAACGGAATTTTTCATAAAACATAATTTTACCGCTTATGTCAGTGGAATTTCAAAAATCCGAGAGACACGGTTGATGTCAGTAAGTAAAATTTGGTTCAATGAGATGAAAATAATTATTGGTGAATAGTAACTTTTTACTTTTTTACCACAGTTAAAAGTAAATCGGGTTATTAAGGGTAAAAATGATATTATTATTATCCTAACACATGTACTAATTCTATTGGACAAGTGTAATTCGACCAAAAACAACCTTAGGAATAAAATATGACCATTTAGGCCCACTTGGATTAGATTAGGACATTTATTAATAATTTATTTAAAGAAGGGTTAAAATAGTTAAAATCAACGTTTAATAAGTAAATCATTTTTAATATAGGGATATACATAAGATAAATTCGACTATAAATAGTCATTATAAAGGTAAAAATATTTCCTACATAATGGTATTTTATTTGTAATTTTCAGACATTAAATAATTTAATTTATATATGACACAAAGATGATACAGTAATTATCTTATTAATGAAATATTGACATAATTGATGATATAAATACCCAAATAAATGTAATTTGAGACTTTTTATGAATTACAGTAATTTTATATGTTAATATGACATTTTAGTATTGATTTAATTAACCTGTTTCGAACTAATCATTCTGTTATAATTTTCACAAAAATCAATTACTAAACAGTGTCAAAATTGACATAAAATAGTTTTTCAAAAAAATATTATATTATTAATTGTTATTTTATTCCAAAAAATATAAGGTTCGCCCGAATGACTTAGATAATGTTATATATATTAATAATAAACAACTTGGGGTTCTTTTTTCTTGATATGGTATGTTTATTAACCTTATAGTGTAAGAAAACAAGAAGACACGGTAAAAGTTAAATTAACTAACATAAAGTTAACTCTGAATGATAAGGTTAAAATTGAGACCTAAACTTGTCTAAATTCTATTTTATGAGAGGATTTAGACCCCTACCCATATTATATTCGAAATATATCAATTTGGAGCAATTTAAAACCGAATTTGTCTTTATAATCAAATAAAATTTTTAGTTATTCCAAAGGTGCCCCTCTCCTCCATTATAAAAGGGCACCCCCTCCCTCTCTTCCTCAAACCACTTTTAGCATTCATGCTCGGACAAACCCTGCCATATTCTCTTCTCCACTTCCCTAGAAACATCCTAGAGGTTATGGTCTTCCTCAAAGACCAATTTTAGTGCCCTAAAAGGTGATCTCAATGAGGCGCTTCAAACAAGAGGTAATGTCCGTTACCAATTCTTTCAACTTTATTTCTTCTTCCACTTCTTCTTCTTAGGTTGTTTCATTGTGAAGTAATAAAATAAGTATCACTAATATACTGATTTGTTATTATAAGTATGAAACAACCCTATTTCACCATCTATCCATCCTACGGAAAACGAAATCACCGCGCGTGCATACATACAGAATACCGTCTCCACGCCGGGGTGAAATCTATTTTCCACCACCACCTTACTTGGATGGGTATAATGGTGTAAATAATAACTATATATTATTTTTTAAAGTGATATTTATTCTGAAATAGTATACATACACTCCAATACAGTCCCACGATCATGAGAATGATATCATCGCTCGTGCGTACGTACGGACTACCGTCTCCACGACGCGATGAGATTCATTCTACACTTTAACCATTAATGAATGATTATAAAGTATATATAATAAGTAATCATGAAATATATTACATAATAATGATACTGATTTATGTGTATATATATGTATGTCCTCTACTGAATCCCATTCAACTCAATAAGGAATCGAAAACAACGTTCATGCGTACGTACGACCTGCTGTCTCCATGAACGGTGTATTTCTTTCCATTTATTGATTTATTATATATATGTATATTCTGAATATATATTATATATAAATCATGTTTTATATTCTGGAATTAAGTAATCATGATCTAAGTAATCATATGAATAATTACAAGTCAAAACACAGACGTTAAATGAAACAATTTTACCCAAAAACCTCTTGAACATGGAATTTACAAAAGAACGGGTAATATAAAGTCATAAGTGAACCATATATGATATAATAACAATGATTATGATTCTGGAATAAGTCAATGACATTATTTAAATAATTATACAAGAGGTTCGGACACTTACGAAGCAAATCGGACCTAAGGTAAGGGAAATATCACAATCTCATTTTTATATGAGATTGCTTATACTTTGGTATTTACTGGGGTGTATTTTATCATCCACATACATGTTCCCTCAATATGTAATATTATTTCCATCCACCTAAAATTGTTTAAAACCTATTTTACCCTTTGGTTAGTTTTTAGTAAAATATATGAAAAGAATCTTTTGTCGTTTTTCGTACGAGATACTTTTTGACTTTTCTGAAAAAAGTACGAGAAGAATGTTTTTTTAACTTATACGGCATGAATGTATTTTTAAAACATTATTTACAAGAATATTTCTTTATAAGTTTTCATGTTTATTTTTAATCAAATATATTTAGTTTATAATTGTACGACATGTTAAGAAAGGAAAAGTGTTTTTGAAGCAGAAAGGATATTTTCCTCAAGAATGGATTTCAAGTGTTTTATCAAAATTATTTTTCCATCTAAGATAATAAAGGGTTCTGTTTATATCCCTATTATTACATTGATTTGATTATTTTGTGATGTAATTATATATTTATGAATTCCTTTATCTTATATGAATTGTTTTATGATGTCACGATGTTTAAGATTCCCATTTTTATTACATGGGTTATGCTATGATGTATGGTTTCTGATTTTGTGGCACACATAAGAATGGTATCATTATGAGATGGGTGGGACCTATATCTCCCTCAAATGCATTGGGTAAAGATTTTATATCTCATGAGATAGACATGGCGGTAACGGTAGGTTATACTGGTTTAGTGAAATAGGACTGAAACGAGGAGTGAACTCAGTTCAGAAAGGGACTTTATCCACTAAGATAGTCTTGCAAATGAGTCTTGACTAATAAGATATGATTCTCTATGATTATGTGTGTATTCCAAAAAGTTTCATGTCTTATGTTATGATTATTGGGATTTCATTTCACTACTATGATTTATGCCATGTTATGAAATTATGCTCTCTTTTATAGGTTAATATTTCCAAAATGTTATGTTCTTATGAATATGATGTGATTGATATTTCTTTTTTTTACCTTTACTGAGCATTTGAGCTCACCCTTTTATGTTTTCTTTTCCCCAGGATATAAAGAAAGGTTTTAGGTAAAAAAAAGGGGAAGATCTTTATGGGAGATGTTGAAGATCTTTCACCACGATTAGAAGATTATATTCCGAGTTTGCGAAGACACTAAACTATTACGATCCTTGTGTGTGTGTTTTTGTTATGTACTAAGTATTCCGCAAAAGTAATGTAATTTCCATATATGTCAAGATACGGGTCTATACAATGGGAGCCTATTTATTTATATTCAATGTATCCTTTTGAATGATATATGAAAATTTTTATGTGATATGATAAAAATACCCATTAATTGAAGGCCTCTATTATAAAGAAATATGTATCGGAAGAGGTGATTGTGTTCTATAATAATTATTTGTATGAAGAAGAGCTTATTAGTCTCCCTATATATTTATATTTGATATTTTATAGTAAAGGTATAGGGATTCATGGATTAAATTTAAAGTTAATTCCATTGGATGAAGTGATATAGGAAGATTTATACATTTTGAACAATAAAAATGTTGTTCAACCATATATATCATCACCTATTACTTGATTAGAGTTAAGATATTTTAAAATAAATGAAAAGTGGTTGATAATTGAGTATAGAATTTTTTTTTTCATGTTCTAAAGATAAATTCAACATATATTTATCTACACTAGATAAATTGAAATGGTTGGTAGGTGGACCATCTCTTAATGTGAGCTCATAATATGATTTTTATATTAATAGTTACACAGATTACACCAAAAAACCAGATGAAAAGTATACTGTTCAAAATTGCAGGGTGATTTTCATCATTGAGGCACTTCATTTTTCAAGTGAAAAAAATATAACCAATTTTTTGTATCAACAATATATTTTTGAGTTTTGGATGATATAAGGGAAATTTATTATTCAAAATTTTATGTAACATCGTTTTTGTGTAATTTGTTTGATCGTAATAGTGGTGTTAAATATGATTATTATGGATTTAAAGTCATTGATTTTAAAATATTTAGTCACAAATAGGATCCATTTATCATGGTGACACATGTAAAGAAAATATTTTATGTTATTGGTCAATCAAATTATTAGTGGTCCATAATTTTCAATGGGAAAAGAATTCATTTGGGTGATGAGGATGGTGATGATGTTATGAATTAACGTGATGTTTCTTTGTCTATTACGTGATTTTTTATGATAAAATTAACTATAATAAAGATATAGTCCATACTGTAAAAAATGATCATGGTGAAGGTATATGAGAAAACATTAATTTATTTTCATAATTATTTAGGATTTTATTTTGAAATATACATGTGTAAAAACACTATTTTTTAAATTTGGATTTTCAATTATATATATATTGATTTTATACATGCTTTTTGAGTTAAATTTTATATTAAAAAATAATGGTTAAACATTTCAATACTGAAAAACTCAATTTATATCATCATGTTTTGATTAAATTTACAGATATAAAAACAATTTTTTATAACTGTGATAAATAAATTTATAAATATTGATCAATTAAACCATTTTATTATCAATTTTTATATTTAATTTTTAAAGTTATATATTCCTTGGTTAAGAATCATGACATCAATATTATTTCCTGGAATATAAATAAGGGTGACATAATTTATTAAATATAAATATATTTCGATTCATTATTTTTAAATATTCAATTTCTTAATATTATGTAGGTATATAGAATATCATTACATTCATCTCTTTCAAAGATAGACACATATACAGATGAAAATTAATTAAAGCATATTATTTTTTTCATATAATTTCATATTAAAGAATATAATTATTTAATAAAATAAAACTTTTCTTTTACTAAAAAAATATTTGTAGGACTACTAGTTAACCTCCCATGATAAAGACTTATTCTTATTATCGAAGGAATTATATTAGTAGAGTTGGTACATGTGGTATAACATGTTTAATTAAACTTTCACTTTCCCATAGATAGTAGAATATACATATTGATTTTGATGATAATAATATCCCATGTAGACCAAAAGAAATGAAATTTATGAGTAATATATTCATGAAATGTAATTTCAAGATTAATATTTTTAATCATATTTTTAATTACATCAAAAATATAATAAATGCGCTATTGAGGGAGTCCATAATTGTAAAATATCTCAATTGATTTATTTTTACCTCTTTTGTCAAATATTATATATTTTATATAACTAATGTGTAATGTATTATATTATAGTTGACACTATGATTTCTATAAATAAATTAACATAAGAAATTTTTTTAGTATCACTTGTTCAATGGAGAAATTTTAAAACTAAATTTGAAAAAATTTCAGTTTCTAGGAATTTACATATTGGAAAACCATGCCTCAAATGTCTGTTTTAGATGAAGAAATATGGACTAAAATTTTTACTAGTAGACATGATGAAGGATTTATGGAATGAAAATTATTATAACTTATAAATTTTTTTATATATTGTCTTATTACTTATTAGTTTATTTTTATGTAATAGGACTCTAAGAGGTCTCCAAAATTGATCTTTTTGCTTAATGTATACCCTCATACATTATCATGTATATGGTATAATTTCGTGGAAGAGGAAATGATTGTCAAATTTTCTGATTTATAAATAGCTAAAAAGTAGTTTTTTAGAAGAGATCCAGTTCAGTCCTCCATCTCCCCCACTCTCCATGAAAAATGGAAAGGGGAAATTAGGGAGAAAATGAAATGTATATTCCGGAACAATCTAAAAAAGTAACTGATAGAATTGTATGAAATTAATTTTTATTTTCCTTTATTTTTTTTAAATTAATAATAGTAATATAAAAATTTAATATATAATTTTAGGAGGACCTTCAAGAGAACGAGATGTAGAAGAATTTTATCCTTGTGGATATGATGGACATTATATCTAATACTTTAGGAAATCAACAAGACCCTAGATATTTAATAGGATATGAGGCGGGTGTTAGAATTAGGAATATTTTTGTCCATAAAATTAAGAAATATCGGATCATAGAAATAAATTCCTTAAAAGATATGATAAATGAGTGAAAACTGTCTATGGGAGATCAAATTAAATCAATATTTAGGATATGTTTTAACCAATTATGAGACAATCCCAACCTTCACAACCTTCCTACTCATATCCTCCACCTCCTCATTTGGAGTTGACCTTATACTATGAGTTCTATACTAGAGATCCCCATGTGTGTATTGTTGTGTACTTAGTCGTACATAATTTGGGATGATTTTTTACATCAGTAGCCTATGAAATTGGGCCAGGTAAGTGTATTAGTACCTGACAATATAGATCCAAATGTTTTATTTCCATTTCCATCAGGGGATATTACCAGATTTGAAGAGTGTGTGTGATATTTTTTTTACATTGGTCGAAAAGCCTTCTTCATTATCTGGCATATGAGGTATGTATAGTTTTTAAATATTATTTACATTTTATTAAAAACTAAATATTATAATTTCATATATTTATTTTATATATGATTATCTAAAATCAAAATAAGTCATACAAATGAAATAAAAGTTTTTAGAACCAATAACATTGGATACATCTGAGTCTTTTTATGGGATAAAAATTTTATTTGAGATTTATTCTTCCTTGGATAATATTAATGTGTTTTAGATAACATCTAATATATGTGGAAGAGTATATCCATTGAGAATATTCAAAAAATAAATCATGGATCATGTTATTATTTATGATCTCACCTTACATATGGTATAATTTATTTCCATGTAAGTTTATGTTTTAATTTTCTTTCATTAAATGCATATGAATTAAATGGTTTTACTTATATTACTTATTAAATTTGGTATCTATGAGGATTCATATTAAAAATGTGACAACTAATATTTATGGTCTTATAGATGAAAAATGTATTTCAAAATATGTGAAATATATGGATAATGATTCTTCAGCTACAATAACACACACACACACGGATATATATATATATATATATATGTGTGTGTGTGTGAATGATTAGAAAATAAGAACATTGGATGCTATTTTTTCCATTTATTGATGGATATTAAGAATAAGATAATTATGAAATAATATTCATTATAATATCATTAATTTTAAACATTTTATATTTTAGTGGTCATCGATGGTTAGACATATTTTACCTAAATTAATGTACATTAAAGTGGTTTTTATGTTTATTAGTATGGGTTTTTAAATATTTTAGAAAATTGTTAAATAAATATGTCATATTATTTTTATAAGTTATTTATTCTTAATTATTATTTTCTATACATATTTTTACATTTGATATCTGAAAATAGATGTCATGGAAAAAGTTTAACAATGATCAGTTGTCGATTCAAAACCCAAATACAATTAAATAATTGAAATTGATTGAAAATAAATTTTTTATTAATCAATATTTGTTTTCTGTAATATATATATATGAGTGTGTGTTGGTTTTTAATTTTAAGTAAATTTTTGATAACCACTATGTAAATATCAAAAAGGAAGGGTGGAATATGGTTATTATATTTTATGATTTATGTTTGAGACAATCACAAATAGGAAAATGACTGAATTTGATATGTTTATTTATATAAATTATTTTAGGGTTTATATCAAAGTATAATGTTTTTTTAATTTAATAACATTAATTATTATTATATATTTTCCATAATATCAAGTCATATGCCTATGAAAACCTTACCCATCTTCAGAGTTTTTTATGAATAATATTTACTACGTATTGTTAAATTTTAAATTATCAGATATGTCTCTTTTAATTAAACATTAAAAAATGACTAATTAGATAATACTTGTCTAAAAATGTTTTTTGGTTTTTATAGTGTTTTAGATGTTTCAGATGTGTCACTTTTCGTTAATGTTTCAAAAATGAGTATTTTTACAATCATGTTTTTCTTTATGTTGGAATATTTTGTTTTTTATAGGGTTTTCTCTGTTTTAAGTTGGTATATTCAGTTTGTTCTTGTTGGGTATCATATGCTTCCAGAACATGTTATTTAATAAAAATTTTAAAATATTATAGCATTCTGTAATATTTTTATATAAATAAACATGGAATGAAAATTATAGTATTTTTTATGTAGGTTTTTGGTAAAAACTGATATTAAAATACACATTCCATGTCATTTAAAAAAACAACATCAAAAGTTAATTTCCACATCAGTTTTTATAACAAAAACCAAATTGTTAAGTTCTATATTAATCTTTCAAAATAAGTTTTGTTGTATATTGATGCGTAAATCCTAACATATTTTTAATTTTTTTATCATTAGTTAAAATTATAAAATTGATGTGTTTAGAAACATTCAACATTGGTTTTTTAAAGAACGTTTTCTGAAAAATCACTAAAATTGTTTTATTTGAATTTCCGGTGTTATTTTTTAAAAAAACTTGTTGAAACATTTATTTTTAACATCAAATAGATAAATGTTGGTTAAAAACAGTGTTAAAATAAAAAATAGATGTTAAAATATTCTTTTCCACTATTTTTACTCAGAGACTATGGGGGATACCTAACCTTACTTGAAGTAAATAACTTGGATGAGCATGACATGTCCTATAAGTTGGTAATGAGATACCTGGTCCCAAAATAAAAATAATGATAGAGGAGCATGCCCCAAGACACACAGAGGGATACCCGAATCTATATAGGACTAATTTGTAGAGGGGATCACTCATCATATGATTAGGATAGTACACCTCACTATACCCTCATAAGGATGGACCAAGGGACCATACCCTATAGATACTCATCTAGACTGAAGAGAATGATGACCAAAACCTTCCTTGGAATATGTACATGATGTGTATTGAGAATACAAATCCTGTATTGGATAGCTTGGATAAGCCAGTGTACTCCATCACTTGTTAATGTATTCTATACTATTCATGTGTACTCTGTCTTGTGCCTATATACTCTAGTCAGGCATGTGAACATTGGCTATTCCAATGTACCTATCTATGTTCGAATATCCTAACCATGATGACATACCTAGGTATTCATGAATATCTAGGATGGGCATGTTTACCAAGCCATGTTGGTGTTAACAATTAAAAATGGGCTCTTGGCCCGCAAGCTATGTGTGATTGGTGCAAGTTTGGGGTGGGGCAGGGAGGTTTTAATAAATATAACCCACATTTTATGTGGGTTTATATGGACAAACCACATGGGAAGAAAACCCATGCGGGATTATCCTCACAGATACGGGCCAACCCACGAGCTCCTTTAAAATTTTTTAAATAATTATTAGCCCATCAAATTTTTAAATCTCATGTTTCGATACCCGCTGATAGCCTAACATATTCATTGTTCCATACCTGGAAGAAAAACCATCACTCCAAATATTCCCAAAGTCTCCTATTTATTTTATTTATCCAACAACTTCACTACCCTCTTTCTAGATAGACCGAAAAAACCCATCCACTATTCATAGAAACTCAGACTCACCATCTTCCATCCCCGTTTAGTCTTTCCCATTGACCCCCACTCCGCCACCCCCGCATCCCCCTCTCAGCCAACCTCTCCGCCCCCGCTCTTCCACCCTCATTACTCCACCCTCTGCTCTTCCACCCCACCTCCTCCACTCCTCCAAACTTCACATCCTCTACCCCTTCCACCCTCGATATTCCACCCCCATCCTTCCAACTCTACTCCTCCATCCCCACACCTTATGCTCTTCCACCCTTGCCTCCTCCACCCCTCTACCTCTGTTCTGCCTCCTCTGCATCGCTTCCCTTTGCCTCCTCTGCTCTGCTACCCCTACTCAGCCACCCTGACCACCCCCTCTCTGCCCTCCCCATACCCTCCTCTATGTCACACCCAACTCCTCGAGCATAACTCCTCCAAATCTGCTCATACACCCTCATCTCCTCTACTCTTCAACCCCTGCTTCACCACCCATTCTTTTCCACCCTCTTCCTCGACTACAAGATAAAAGTTATTCCTGATTTTTTAGATTTTTCTATTTATTTGAGTTAATTAAAATATATTAATACTAATTTGTAATTTTTAATATTTTTAATATTTTTTTTCTATTAATTTCATAGATACATTTTCATAATATTTTTTGACCAAAATCAAATGATCCATTGCTTTTATTTTTTAGTATATTTTTTTAAAATATATATTTTTTGAAATTTATTTTATGGTGTGTTTTGATATATGATTAAGAGGAAACATCAATGGAGACAAGGGTTCTTGTAATATTGTAGAATCATGTGAATAATATCAGTCTCACTCTATATTTTTTATTGAGTGTTGTACACATTCTATTTGTATCTTTGATTTTGAAAATTTGAACTTTTTATACTAATTATAGAAAATTTTATAATTTGTTAAAAATTTTAATAGTCATTGCAATAATTTTTTATAACAATTCTATTCATAACAATAGTTTTCATGAGGTATTTTACAATTCTATTAATGTGTAAGAAATTATAAAAACAAAAATAAATGTAGGTTTCCCGCTAGCTTTTCCACATCAACTATAAGGTGGGAAGGGCTTGATAAATACTTCTGTTTTATGTTGGGTTTTGCAGGTCTATCCCGCATGGTCTCAAGCCCATGAAGGCTTGGCCCAACCCACCCATTTTTCATTACTAGTTATTTCCCATGTACCATGGGGGTACATGATGAGTTTATAGCATCAGGTCACATGGTGTGTAATATAGATTTATGTGTCTAACCCTATCTTCCATGAAAGGGTCCATACAATATGTGTTCTTCTAAACTACATGATGTGTTACTCTAGATTTTACAAAATTCTGCCATCTTCATTTTTTACCACCTACACCACTATATCCTTCAATTCAACAACAATAACCACAATGAAAATTGGATCTATGGTTGACCAAACTCGAATTGTCACAGGAGGCTATATTCAATCCACCCAATCTATGCTTGGATATTTCCCATCGATCAACATCACAGGATTACAAATACCATGAATGCAGAACACATTATCAAATTCATGATCTTACATCATCATAAAACCTCATTTATGATTTTAATCTTCATCTTGAACCCATGATAATGATCCATTATGAACATATTTAGTTTCAAGATGATTGTTTTCTATGTATTTTTCAAAACTGTTGTAAAATAAATATTGTTTCTCATCACTCAATGAACTAGGGGAGAAAAGAAAAAAACACGAGGAATGAAACTTAGCCACTATTTTGGTTTTGGGTAAATCTATTTACATGAAATTGAAAAATGAAGAAGAATGGAAAGGACTTAAAAAACATTATCAATTTCTAATTCTAGGAAGGCAAACATCAGAAAAAAATCAAACATCTAGAAAAAAACTAATCTTATAATGGGATTAATTCACTTTTGATAAGGGATAATCAAAACAAAGAATAATCTCACAAGAAAAACATCTTAATTTCATAGTGAGTAGATCATTTATGGAGAATGACTCCACTTCATTGGTGTGGGTGAGATCCAAGAACTCCTTTGATGAAGACAATATATTTGGAAAACTAATTTTCGATCCATGATTCCACTATCACAGCCAAATTTCTCCTCTATATAACTATAAAATTTGTATGGTTATGTATCTAACCCTAGTATTTATCCATAACTAGGTTTAAATATTATCATATTTGGTAATAACCATTTAATTAAAAATTAGTTAATTATTTCCCCATACTCCTCTTAAAACAAACACCTGCTACACGAAAAAGTTACATCACACCTTGGGTAAAACCCATTTTTCAGATTTAATGGTAGTATCATATTTTGAATATATAATAAAATTCATAATAAATTCAATTATATTATAAAAACTACGCATTCATGATATAATATATTTATTATTTTTATTATATCACCAACATGGATCAACAAGACCTAAAATGCCACACTAACTATACACCAAGATTTAAATATATTATTTAAAATATTATAATGTTTTACAAAGAAAAAATCGATTCATTAAATTTACATTAGGGTTCTATTGTGCTTTCAAACAATATTTATGATTAGAATTTATGATTATGTGGAAATTATTGAAGACTAAACAAGTTGATCTTCAATAACGGGTATCCCATTCTATACATCATTGATCTCTTTGATTAGATGAGAGGTGCCTAGATTTTCAAAAATATTAAATTGAGGTAAAGGTACTATAACTTTATGGTGAGACCATCTAATATACATCATACAACGTTTATAAGTGGGTATGGCTTGAATGAGTTTGTGGTGATGCCTTTTGGTTTGACGAATGCACCGACGTTATTCTCGGCCATGATGAATTTGATCTTTCATGCATTTATGGATTAATTAATGGTTTTTTTGTTAATGAAATATTTTTGTACTCTTAATATTTAGATGATCATACCTAGTATCTCAAAATCATATTGAGTAAGCCAAGAGATCATCTTTTATAAAACAAGATATATATGTTTCACTTATATATTAATAGTGTGTTATTTGTGGGTCCTTTTATCTCAGAGGATGTAGTGTCAGTGGATCTTGATATGGTTTCTACCATGACATCATGGGAGTGCCCAATAAATTTCATTGATATTTTTATCTTTTGGGTCTAGATGGATAATATGAGTGTTTCATCCAGGACTTCTCCATTCTAGAAACATCAATATCTTAGCAGACTAAAAATGTAGTGAAGTTTTATGGTCAGATTTTTGTGAGGGTACATTCAAGGAATTAAAGAGTAGGTTGACCTTCATACTGATCCTCACATTACCTAAGTCAGGTAAGTTGTATAATATTTTATGAGACACGTTTGAAGTGGAAATCAGTGTATTATTGATGTAGGATGATCGAGTGTTTTTTAATTGATCCAAATAGTTAAGGTAATCCAATAGGAATTATCCTACTCATGATTTAGATTTTTTTATTTTTGTACATGACCTAATATGTCGACGGCATTGTATTTTAGGAGAGATTTTTGTTTCATACACAATCCATAATATGCTAAAGTATATATTTTCATAAGAGGACCAAAAACATTAACAAAGTATATGGGTAGAGTATCCCTAGTCATTTAACATTGAGTTGTAATATACTCATAGAAAGGGAATAATCATTATTAATGATCTGAGTAGGAAGATGTATCTATTGGAAGTGTTATAATATTATGAAAAGTGGAAACTGATGGGTTTCTTTGCAGATATATTTCTAGATGTTCTGAAGTCCTAGGGAAGAGTGATCATGACTTCAATATCTGTTGTTATTATTTTTCTATATCAGACCAGGATGGGGCAGTTCTATAATGAAAAGAGATTATATATGAGGCATAACATATATATTTGGGGGCCACAATTATTGTGGTCTCTTGGATGTAGTGATATTATTCTGGTCCATGACCATATTTGGGTTATTATGGGCTTTCATGAGGAACCCACTAGGAAATTTCATGCTTCTAAATGGGTGGTACATCATGGTGTATCAATTCAGTATAGAGATCTATATAAGAAATATTGGTTTTCAAGGATGAATAAAGCGATTGTAGGTTTTATGGAACAATTTTACACTTTTATTAAGATAAGTTTGATCATCAGAGGACTACTAGGTTACAGTGGTATTTACAAATTCCAGAATATATATTAGATGATGTCACCATGGAATTCATGATAAGAATACCCATGATACCTCATAATAAATTTATCTCGGATGGACTAATGATGGTAGTCTACTTTTTTATTATTAGGGAGACTTTCACTATCAATAATCTATGTAATATCCATCTGCATGAGAAATGTTTATTGCATTGTGTTTTGAGGTGTATCATTTCTGATCGAGATATCTTTTTTTACATCATAATTTTGGTAGGGCTTTCATAAATCTTTGGGATTTAATGTAATTTTGATCACAACCTATCATCCTCATAATACTGTCTAATATCAATGGATTATTAAGGTTATAGATGATATTTAATGATCTCATGTTTTTGGATTTATGACTTTCTTGGTAGAATCATTTAGAACTGATTGAGTGATATTATAATAACAACTTCTAGGTATCAATCTAAATAGATCCTATTGAGGCCATGTTTTTATGTTTGTTCCATTATTCTTAATTATTTTTTGAGGTGTGAGAGTTTAATTTTGTTAGATGTAATATCATTGATGAGATTTTTGAGATGTTTTAGTTGATCAAGAAGCAATTTGTGATATTATAGAACAGAAATAAATCATATGCTAACTATCAAATTTGAACTATGGAATTATAGGTTGGTCACTAGGTTTTATATAGGTTCCCCCTAGGATAATGATATTATGTAACTAGAAGTGGGAAAATCATGAACCCATGTTCATTGGGTCATTTGAGATAGTGGATATGGTCAGTCTAGTGTTATACGAATTAGATCTTTCATAGTGCTACACTACCATGCATGGCGTTTTTCAAATGTCATAGATTCAGAGATATCATATTTACCCTTATAATGTGATATATGTCATTGATTTTTAGATTTATTTTGATGCATCCTTTGAGGATTATCAAATTCTTATCATGTATTGTAGCGAGAATAATATTATAGGGAATACCATGCCTCTAGTACAAGTATAGAGGAATCATGGTTTCATATAGAAGAAGACCTAGGACATTTAGTCTAATATGAAACAATTTTGGTCTGAGTGTTTCTTAGATACACGATAACAATTCAATGTGGCACAACTTCGGGACATGATCTTATATTGTCGGGAGGATGTACGATCCCATCTCTTCTAGGAATATTACTCTTTGAGTCTCTGGTTGAACCTCCTTATGTTTTTATAATTCATTATAACCTTGGAAAACGAGCCATGTTATTTACTTAAATCATGGATATAGAGAAGTTAGAGTGATTATTTATTATATATTAGTAGATGATATTTGTGGATAGTAGTGGTTTGTAGTTTTTTGAAAACCATAGTACCACTTGTAAGTCAGTGCAATCCACTAGCTATTCTTTGGGATGTATAGAAGCTCACAAGGCCTATAAGAGAAATACCAACTAGTCGATGAGACCCACCATCTTGACTATGTGACCCCACTAGCCAACCAATAGGGTTCATAACCAATAAGATAATTTTTTGTACACCACTGGCTAGCTGATGATTCTGGGTTGGGCAGAACTAAGCAGGGAAGGCATCATATTTTTTCCCTCAAAACCCCTACATAATCCTTTTAATCCCTTATTACATCTCTAATTTGGGATTTGAGATTTTTGAAGTCTCTCCAAAGATATTATGGATTCTAAAACAACCCTCATTTATCCCTTAATCCATTTATCAATACATAAAATTTGAAACAGTGAGTTCTGATTTGATTGGTGTTTTTTTCATCTTTCTTCCATGGATCATCTTCTTCCAGGCTTGATAGTGTTTGTAAATTTCTATATGTAGGGGATTTTTTTGTTTGAAAATTATTTGATGATCGATCTATGTTTTTATTATTCTTCATTCTTATGGTGGGTGGTATAAAATAACTCCATAAATACTTTTTTGATTTCTCTTGTATGTTAAACATGTGTGATCATGACAACATTTCATGCATGTGAACTATTAAAATTGTAAACCCATTATAATTGAAAAAATTCATAATCATATAACCTACATAGACCCTTTGGTGTGGAGAAGGGGAATTATGGCCACCTGAGAGGTGTTCCAACACTTGACACTGGGCTGGAACAGAGAACGTATGAACCCAAAGCCCTATGATGAGTTTTAAAATTTTAATGTGTAAATTGTCTTGACCCCGAATTATCTTAATATTGTAATTGAGGTAATCAGATTGAATAAGAATCACTTGGATTAAAGTGGTCAATTTAAATATATTTGTCTTGGCATGATAACATGATGGAATATTGACACAATAGAATTTGAATTTGAAATCTTATAATTATGATTATAATTGGTAACTTATAATAATTGAATAAATTTGTTGATAATTGAAAATTTAATAAATTCAATATTATGGATTATGTTAATATGTTTTGTAATTTTTGGTGTTATGTATTACATATGATTTATTTATATTTTTTTCATGTTGTGTATATTTTATTATATTATATTTTAGTGGTCTAGGTTCATGGATATGTACCTCTTGAGGGCTATAAGCATAGTTATATACCACCTTATGGTCTATATGAATGGCTACATACCACTCAAGGGCGAGATTCATGGGAAATACTATATGGGGGATAAATAAATGGGTATATTATTATTTAGGGATATAAGTATGCTTAAATGACACTTTACCCTTCACATGAGTAATGAATCATATGAACATGTAAGAAGATCTTGGATGAGATTACACATATAGTCCATTATTGACTCTTGAGGGCAAGATGATGGTTACTTATCACATATTATTCTAATTAAACCTTTAAAGGATAATCTAGTAATGTAAATAATGTTGGTTACACAATAATCAACATGGGATATTCATCCAAGGTAGAAGAATCCATCAATGTAGAGTGACATCTGACATCATACTTAAGAATGTATTTGATGATCCGGGTTCCAACTCGGAGCTAAATAGTTTGTCGGTTTATTTGATGATGTGAATTAATTTATTAATTAATTCCCCTGATTATCACACTATTATAAGAACTGTTTATTTAGATAGAATTGTTTTAAAATCATGTGTATATACCTACTGAGTTTTATACACACATTATTTGGGATGCTATTTGGTACCAATGAATATTTCATAGAAGAAGGTTTGTATAAGGGAAAGAGGCCCTATAGTTGATTTGTTTCTTTTATGGATATGATTAAATAATAGAGACATGACCATACATGGGTTTTAATACAAGGGTTTATCGAGTCTCTATTATAGAGTATGTTTTTAGATATTTACTTATATGAAATTTATCATGACATTATGTTTGGAATATAGTTTTGAATTCCACGTTTTTTTATTATTATTTGGATTTTTGGAATTCATATTTCATCTGTGTGAGTTGTATGTCATGTATAATTTACCTTATTTACTTTATGATTTCTACTCTTTTCCAGATGGCATAGTCTCTACACTATATTCCATAGACCTTGACTACTAGTTGGTAGCCCATGATATATGGGGAGGTACCCTTGAGGTGTTGTAATAACCTGACTCAGTCAAATGAGGGGGATCCAGTCAGGGGATATTATAAAGATCCTATGTACTATGAAACAACACACACTTCATTTATGGGAATATTTAATAAAATAATTAATATTTTTATATCATATATGGTATTCCATGTATTTGGTGTAATTTTTTATAATATGATTTTATTATCTAAAATATTACATTAATGGCAGTGAAATATCAGTTACTTATATTTTAACAAATATATGGATAAACAATTTTATCCAAAATAATCTATCTATTTTTCACCAATTAAAACATATTATAGAATTTTATGAATCATAAACCTTTGTATTTAATTAATCAACTAAATTTTTTTAGAAAATATTTACTAATAAGCAATGTCTCTTATCATATAAGTGAAATAAAATGAAAATACACATCCATAAAATATATCAATTTGATATTTATATATTCCATTATATTTATTTATTTGTTTTAATAACCCTTTTCATCAAAAAATCAATATTAATTATATGATCCATCAATATTTACCTTTATTTTTAACTTTATTATATTTAAATTAGTTATACATTATGCATTTGGTATCATATACCTTAAAAATAAACAATTTATTTTTATAAAATTGGTACATAATAAGGAATTCATCTGGAATTTTCATAATTATTTAGGTATCCTAGAATATTCCATCACATGGAAAAATTTTCATTCATTCCTGATTTCTATTTGTTTTTAGTGATATTGGATAGATATTTGAAGAAAAATTATTGAACTATAAAACTAATTTTTTTCTTCAATTTTTAACTTTTTCCACCCTGTACTATAATCATAGTAACAGAATATGGAAATCACATTCCAAATTAATCATTCCTAACTACTTTGAAAAATAAGATAACAATTTATTTATCCCATTAATATATGTAGAATATTTCCAAGAAAATTAATTACACAACTAGGAAATGCCTTATTGAATCCTTCAATGAATCATTTTTTTATATACATAGCATTCAATTGATCCACATATTGATCTAATTAAAAAATATCTAACTTAAGAGTGTGTTTTCCTTAGAACATCATATTTTTCTTTCTTAAGAATACGTTTTTACATTTTGAATAAGTCTAAGAAGTTTCTTAATTTAATCCATTTTTTCCTATATTATTGTCAATGTTATGTTGTATGATGTTGATTTATTTATTATTAATAAATTATTTTATTATAAGTGTTTTAGGATTATAATTAATTTAGAAACTAATTATACTAATTTTTTCCCACTAAAATGATGTTTATTTTTTAAAATTATTATATATACTAGTGGAATAAAATATATATTTATTTATGATTTGGGTTAATTAGGTGTTTCTTCCATCAGGTTGTTATTTAGGTAGGTAATTATCCCAGTCATATAATTTTTGAATCTTGGATAGTTGAGTGGATACATTTTTTCCCAACCCATTATATGGATTAATTCTACTCTATTCCTTTGGTAACATAATCCGAGTAGGGTCTCTCAAAAAAGTATAACCCAGATAAAATAACATGAATGGTCACCCAATCCTATTAAGGTAAGCCATTACATTCTTACCTTATAAAATATAATTTTTAGGAATCTATATTTGACATGATCTGTCTAGTTGAATGATCTAGGTATTTATAATTGTTTTCATCAGAATGATTCTTACACTTAGTATTTTTTAAGGGGGAATTAATCCCATTATTATATTTCATATGTTTTATTTACTTTATTCATGTATCTAATGATTTAGTTTTAATAGTAATTATGGGTTTATAGGGATATTTTAACACTTAAAAAAGAATTATAAATAAATCAAAACTCAATTTTTCAATATCTACCATCGATAAAACCGAAACCATGCATATAAATGAATAAGAATCTATTGTGTGTATCATAGATCATATTTTTTTGTTTCATATTTATTCACTCTGGTTGATATAGAATACTAAGAGGTTTCCATTGAACTCCCACATCTATGGTGTTTCCATGGATTAAATCTAAGTCACCCATCATTTGGGTAAGATACATCTATCTTCCATGACATGATAGTGTCTTATTATAAAAAGAAGGAAGTAGATGAAAAATATTGAGGGGAGGGATACAATGGGCTAGGAATGAACACAAAAACTGTAGACTTTGGTCTCATTTATATAACTATACAATGTATATCCTAATTACCACACATTTAGTCATGTGTTACAAAATTATTGACTAATTCCAAAATAATTCATGAATTCATCTCATGAATGATTTGATCATTTTATGTGTTTTATCTTACGAAATTACTATAATGATAATAGTTTTTGGTGAAATAAATTCAAATGTTAAGAATTTAACATTTTGTTTTATAGTAAATATTGGGATGTGGAATGATATTTTTTACCACACCTTACTATATAAGAACAAGGCATACAATATTACTTTTGAAACATATATTTATTACCCTATAAAATGACAATATTGTATGATATGATATTGGCTCTAGGGTATATTTCCTTTAGTCTCTCATTTACATTAAAACCTCTTAGCCTTATTTCCATTTGAAATTTCGTTTTATCATATGTAATATATTGTAAAACCACATCCAAAACATCTTTTGTATATCTTAAAAAACACATTTATAAATATTTCATCAAATTAACTACTCATTACTCAAATATAATAACATGTGAATACCCATCCAAAATTTCATATTTAATAAACTATATTTTTTTATTGAATATCTATAATTAAAAAACTATCATCATTAAATTAATCAAATTTTTCGAAAAAACAAGACTTTATAGTTTTTACTGGAAATATTAATTTTATGAATCAATTAATGAATGAAAAAAGTAGACTCTAATCTAGAATAAATAATACTCAAGCTATAATGAAATATAATATGATTCCCTTAAAACACTTCTATATTTATACCCATGTCTACCAACTATACCATATGAAAACATTCATTATCTTATGTACACTTTGTCAAATAAATCAAGTGATTATAATACAAGGAGTGTATCAATACCATATATTTAACTCATCTATTATCAATTATCTAAGAATATATTGATTAGGTCAATGAATACATCAAATGAGATTCACATTTTATGGATGAGAACATCACACAATCCTCGCCTAAATAAATAAGAACAACATATTTAATATCTTGGTATAAAAGTACACATCCTCAAACCTCCTCAATTAACGACCATTATGTCACACTCTTTATATGTTATTAAAAATCCCATAGTGTTTATTTTCAAACCTATGACATCATAAAAAATGCAAAATTCCCATAATCAGTTAATCATCAAGTATTGCGTAAGAAAATTATCAATGTATAAAGGATCTCATGCAAGGTATGTCCTTGAACTCAAGTTATAGGGACTCCAAATATAAACCATTCATCCTCATTATAGAAAAGAAATGATGTATTTGACTCTATGAGATACTTCAGGTGTCATCCAGTTTAAAAAATCCATTTTGGGGTATATGGCCATATTTTGTATCTAGATACAAGAATCCAATAGTTGATAAATTAAAATGTTCATTAGAATATAAATAATATATGATAAAAATTAGTTATAACTCAAATTCCTACATTGAGAGGACAATTGTAATTTCACATTTTTAAATATATATATACATAATGTGAAATAAAGATAAAGTGGAGATTAATTTTTTTATAACATGATTTATTTAATATTATTAAATTTAATCAATAATACTTATATATCACATATTATAGATTTATAGACAAGCCTTATTCCTGAATCACATTTAAGATTTTTTTATATTTTTTATTAATCTAGGCAATTATTCTATATCTCTATGTTACCATAAAATAAAACCCTCCCACAAAAATAATTAGTGATTAACATATATGAATTAATATAGTTTGAATTTTGATGACACTTAATTATCATATTCTTATTGTTCATGTATTTTGACATATTCAAAATCATTAACTATGTAACAAAAAAAATTTGTGATGTTAATAAATCATATTGTTTACTTAAAAATATTTCTAATTACATCTTCCTCATTCATGGAGACATTTTTGTCAAAAACTTCATTAAATGTGATATTTCACAAGAAATTTTAACTTTTATAATTCTTTATTTGTTAAATTTGAACTTTTGTATGTCCAATCATACCCCCATTGGCCTTTTAGATATTATATATTCCAAAAAATATCAAATGATGATAAAAAACATTCTTTTATTTTAGGAAATAACTATTATTTTAATTTAATAAGAATATTTAATAAAAAACCAGTCATCCATATATACAGAATTATGTTTTTAGCGTATTTTCTTGAAAGGAATATTATTTTTTAAAATATTTCATTTAAGGTGGTGGGATATAATCCCTTATTTTTTTAGAAATATCTAGATAAAAACTCTTATCCTAAATAAAATATTTTGTACTAATATTACTCTCAGAAAATGATATAGATTCCAATGAATCATAAAACATGTGTATTGAATTTATTATCACACATTCTTCTAAAGAAATTATTTTTAGAAAACAAGACCCCTTATCATATAAGAAAAATTAGATAATAAGACACATAAACTATTTTTATCCATCTAAAATTGATAAATATCTTAGCATTCACATCTTGGATTAAGTGACTATTTTCTTTATCATTTGAATATAAACTATAAGCTTCACTAATTATTCATTTTGTTTTTAGGTATGGTATATTTATAACACTTTTAGATCATACATATGGCATCACATACCATTCAAAATTTAAAAATTTATTTCTATAACATTGATACGTGATTAGGATATTCCATGGAGTTTTCCAAACCCCTTCAGGAATCCCAAATAATTTTCATCATATGAGAATATTTTTTTTACTTATTGACATCTATTTTATGTTTTAATGTCCTTGGATGATTATTTAAAGAAAAATTATTAGAATCTATGACTATCATTTC
Source organism: Viscum album (assembly GCA_963277665.1). Lineage (NCBI taxonomy): Eukaryota > Viridiplantae > Streptophyta > Magnoliopsida > Santalales > Viscaceae > Viscum > Viscum album. The sequence goes on along the minus strand of OY728141.1, from coordinate 1,301,869,539 downwards.
ATATTTTTTTGAAAATTTTCCCACTAGTGTTGTTAACATGGAATCCAAATATGGATATTACATTCCCAAGTTCATCAATTATGAGAACATTGAAAAAACTGGGTAAAAACATATTGAATACATTCATATTTATGAAATATTTTCAACTATAGAAACTAGAATGATTTTTCTATTATAAAAATGTTTAAGGAAACATTAATTGAATAATATATTCTTCCCATAAACATCTAGATTCGGTTATTATACAATATAAATTGGTTGTTTATTTATGACGATATTTCTCTAAAACATTGTATTTCTCTTACTTAAGAAATTTTCTTATATTACTAGTAATATGATTTTGTTTCTTTAAGATTATTCTATCAAAATATTGATCTCAAAGTTAATCATGGTGATAATAGTTACATTTATCTATAATAAAATCTTTTTTTAAATGAGTAACATGTTTACCATTAATTTAATAAGTTATTTTATTAAATATTATGTTATTAAAGTGATAAAACTTTTAAATTCATCAAATCCATTAGTTTCCCAAGACCCATATTTCCCAATGATTTCACTGATTATCATATAAATAAGCCACAACTATATTCAGTATCCAATCAAAAAAATCAAATCATATATGAATCTTGGATAACTGAGTGGCCTACTCTTTTTACAATACAACATTAAGATTATGTCAAACCAATTCCTCTAGTATTCCTATAGTTAGGTTTTCAAAACTCTATTCATCCCAAATCAAACTCCAAGAATGAATTGCCTAATAGTTAAGGTCACATTATTACTTAATCTGTTTGAAAAATATTATCTAGGGGTACCCAACATTGGAAACACATACTTGGTTAGACAACAAAGGTCTTAACAATTGTTCACAATAGAAGGAATCTGAGTTTTCTTATATCTAAAGATGATTCAATCTCACCATATTATCTCATGTATTCCTTATATATATATATATAATAATGTATTTAATTATTTATTTTATAATACGATTCTTTTCACCAAATCAATATGTTCAAACCATAATCATGTGTAACCCTTTACACAACTCATAGATTGTATTAATAACCCAAATTTAAATTCAACTATATTTTTACATATAGAAATTAATCACATGAATAAGGTGCATGAAACCCTTTCATATAATATCTTATAATTATAAGAAATGAATAATCTTCATGTGTGTAATCCTAGAGTGATAGATAGCCAACCCTTTCTTATTTTGACAAGGTATAAACCTGTAGGCTAGTGGAAAGTCTAGCCCAACGTCACTCTACCTAGGGATACATTACACAAGAGAGACTTTAATACCTCTATAATTCTAACACGTAATATACATGAACAATAATTAAATCTTAAATATAATGTCAAAACCTTGTATAATCTAAATTTAATGTTGAAGAAAACTAAATAAATTATCACACACAACATGTAACTCTCTAGATGAATGTTTAAAAATTTATAGATGCAGTTTAAAACCCATTAAAATAAATCTTACACATAATCATAATATAAAGTTAATAATTATGAATAAAAATGGAATGAAATAAATAACCAATTTAGAAATTTAAAAAAGAGATGAAAATTTATGATTAATTCATAAATAAATTTAAAAATAAATACTTTATAATTTATCTATTAATTATGGATACATTATAAATAAAAAAACATAGGAAAATTATATTTTTCTCTAATATAAACTCATTCATATTGGTTATTTTATGAAATTTTCATAAATAGATTATATTAAGATAAATATTAACATTCTAAACTTTAATTCTACTATGTAAACAATTGCACATAATCTAAATATCACACATTTTAATATTTTTTTTAAAAAATTATCATATTATTTTTAAAAATTCATTTTAACTTTGTGTAAATAATTTCTACAAAAAATGACCTTAATTTGAACAATTTAAATTAAATATTGTAAACAATTGAAAATATTAATACAAACTCTTTTACATTTGTCTTTATTTTTTAATTTATAGAAACATCATAAACCAAACCTATAATTTCTATATAAAAACATTATAACCAAATAATACGGAATGCCATATAATTTGAAAAAGATGTTTAAATATTAATATTTCATATTATGGAAGATTTAATTAATTAAATATAAATAATTTACAATTAATTTGTTTATAAACTATTTTAAAAATTCAATAAATATCCCTAAATCCCTTAAACTATAATTTATAAACAATTTTTAAATCATACAATTTAAATAAAAATTTAATTTTATAATTGTTATCTTTTAATCCATATTCAACAACGTTTCCTAATATTATCATTAATTAAATATAATTGATGAACATGGATTAAATGAGATAAAATAGGCGCATGTGGATTGTGTAGAATTAACTGAATTCCCTAGTAGCGATGTCACATGATATGTTGTTGTGTAATATTAGTCCTTATAAAGAATAGATTGTGTAGGATTGACTATGTGATTTGAAACCTGTGTAAGAATAATTAAGGTGGATTTTGAAAACCACCAATTTTGATAGGCCTCAGAGAGTATTAACCGAGAAGGATAAAGGTCTATGAAAGATATCTTAATTCTTCATATATCAAATACCTATTACATGTTGTGGTAACATATGTAGCATTAAAACTAGTGTTGTGTGACATTACCTCAATCATTTAACCCCAATGTAGGATTAACTTCACAAGGTGAAAATATTCAAGAAATCAAATATTCCACTATATAATGTAAACTGAGATATTGGAAGTCATCACTTGTGCTATGCTGCTATGCAGGATTCCAGGTCTAGGAATTCATATTTAATCATTAACACCAATATCACCTTAAGTGATATGTTTCTATATTTTATTAAATTTCTTTAGCACTACCAGTAAATAAAACTGGGCATTATTACACAATGTAATACATAAAAAACTGAAGGTGTGAACAATTTCATGACATAAAATATCCTATATCATATGTCATGTCCCAGACAACAAAAAAATTATATTTATCATCTTATGAATGCCAATATGATATAAAAATGATATCATATATCTTCATTTTAAAAAATTATTTCATGAATGAAATAACATGGTACTTATCTAATACCATTTTGGTCTTCTGAGGATAGTTTAACACTTAAAATAATTCAAGAATATATATAGAAATTCAAATTCTATTGATAAACCATGGATGTAGAAAATAATAATCTTATAAAATGAATAAAAATATATTTTGTGTACCTTACACTCTAAATGTTACAAATTCCTCTTCATTCATTATGGTCGATTAATAATTTTAAGGGGAAGCCATTAGAATCCCTCCTCAATGATTTATCAATGTGTTGAAGATGAATCACCAATCAAATGTGTTGAAACCCACTATCCTTCATGATATTATGGTATCTCATAATATGAAGAAGGAAGAAGACGAGTGCTATCAAGGAATGATGATAATTGGCTAGGAACACACACACATTACATGGACTTCATAAACCTTTATATATTCACTTTGAGAAACTCCCAGAGACCATGCATTTACTCATGCATTACAAAACTCATGATTAAATACTCAACAATTCATGAATTCATCAAATTATTTCTTTGACCCTCTTATGAATTTCATCTAATGTAACAACCATAATAATGATATCTATTTGTGGAAGAAATTATAATGTTGAAAATTTAAGATTTAGGTTATGTTTCAATCATATGTAATGGCATTATATATCATAACATTCCTTATTATATAAGAATAAAGAATTTACATGCATGTGGAACTATGCATGTCATGCAGTATGAAAAGATTGTATCATACAATATGATATGGGATTGAAGGCATATCTCATTCACATACACATTCCACCAAATCAATTTGTTCAATCCATATTGATGTGTAACTATTTACACAACTCATGAACAAGCTATAGTTAAGGTAAAAGAAAACTAAATCCATTATCATACCCAAAATTTTACTAATTAGATAGATGTATGAAACTTTATTGTATTAGTTTATCACATTAAATTAAATTATACTCAGATTTATAATAAAAAACTTATAATCAGGAATAAATAAGGGATGGAGTTAAAAAGATAAAGAATTCGTAAATTTAAAAATGAGGTAAAAAATTATATGACTAATTCAAAAATCAATGTTAATTATAATCATTTTATAATTTACTATGCAATCTCATCTTTCCATAATCAAAAAAATATAATTTTTTTATATTTATATCCAATATGAACACATTCATATTATTCATTGTATGGACTCTTTAGTTAAATATAAGATATTATATAAAATATATAATTTTATATATCTATTATACTATATAAATCATTTACATAATCTAAATATCATATATTTAATATTATTTTAACCTTGATCGTATCAATTATCAAGACCCATTATATTAAGGTTTAAATGTATTTTTAAATAAGGCCTTTAATTTGAAAATTTCTATTTAAGTAATTATGAACAATTTAAAATTTTAAATATAATCCTTTTATATTTTGGCCTTATTTTGTAATTTATAATTTTTTTAATTACACTTATAATATGAGAAAAAACATTTATGTCAATTATAATCTATGAAATATAATTTTTAAATGGAATTTCAATATTACCTTTTAATATCATGGTTATTTAATTGACACATGTTTTATAAACATTAAATTAGTTAAATATAAAAATTTATAGTAAATTAATTTATAAATAATTGAAATTAATAAAAATCATAAAATACCTTTTATTATGATTCATAAAATTTTATAAACCATTTATGTGAATTATCTTTTGAAAATTATAAAAATAATTTTTTATTCTATATTGTATTTAACGACATAGAAAAGTCCCAAGGAATGATATAACATGTGATACATGTGATGTTTACACAATCTCTTATACATTATGATATATAAATATTGGCTCACATAAGAATAAAATACTATAGGTTTAACTATGTAATATTAATTAAAAAATGTAAACACATTGTACAATAAACACCTATGCAAAATATTAATACATTCTAAAAAACCTTTGTATTTTTAACCAGCATGCAGGGAAAGAAATGAAAGAGTTAATCCACAGTTCTGGGCTATCAGGAAATATAGTATTGGATTCATATGATTAATCCTATGAATCTCATGCAGATGGACCTCATGAATTATGATATTCCAAGTGTAAGATAAATCCACTACAAAACTTATGCATAATTTGAACCACGCACAAAATGATATGGTTTTCATACCTTATGATAAGCCACAATATAACTCCTACAATGTGATACTCAATTTTTCGGCACTTCATTGATGTTTTCTTACACTATAAAAACCTAGATCATTCTCTATGATTTATTGAAAAAACAAATATTTGGACTGAGATTCTTTAAATAATATCCCATATCATCTGCTGTGATTGTTTCATGACCAACTTATGATCCACCAAGCCATGCAGTCACATCATGCACGACCACTAGTCACTATTAAGTAATGCTGGATGTTGTGTGGAATACTAAACACTTAATTTTTGGTTTTATGTTATTTTAAATTATGGATTCGATATTTAAAGTGGAAGGTTAGTTTAAAAATTAATAAATATAGTTTTTAAAATGGGATGATGTGGAATGTTAATTAATTTACAATTTTTGGTGTAAAATAGTATTGATGATAAAGGTTGAGTTTTGGGAAAATTAATCAAGGTTTATTTTAAAATGTAATGGACGGTATTTTTATGTTTGGTGGTTTGATTAATTGATAATATTGTTTTGGAAATTGCAATGTTATTTTTAAGAAGAAATAAATTCATATTTTGAAGTAATGAAGGGGATTCATGAAAGAAATTGGGTTATAGAGGTAAGATGTAGAAATTTTTGGATTTTAAAATAGGGTTTCATAATTGAATTAAAATGAAATTATAGTTTTAAAGTACATAAATAATTTTAAAATGGGTTTTTTGAAATTTATTATGTTTTATAAGTGGTGTTTTATGATTCAAAAAAATTGGGCGTGCGGTTTTGAAAATAGTTTGAAAATAATGCATTGAAAATTATTTTAGTTTTTTTATTTTTTTGGTGGAGTGTTATTTTACATTGATATTTACACATGGATATTCGTATTTTATGAGTTTTGATGGCCATTGATGATGTTTGTTATTTTATTTTTATTTTGAGTGCACCCCACCAAGTTTCCATGGATTTCTAAGGGAATTTTTCAGGTGGATCTTCACAAAACATACCATCAATTGATCAACTTATAGAGTTTCTTCTAGTGTTCTATAACTAGAATCCTCATCTCTTATATGGTCATTCAGATCCTTTTAAATCAGAAAAATGGATGTAGTGTATCGAATGGATCTCAAATATTCTTAAGAATCTTGAGTCTCTCAATATCATGTTCCTCAACATTTATACATGAAGGTGTGGGTTGGAATTGGTGGATGTTTATTATTTAGACTATTTTATGATAAGAACATTCCTTTGAGAGTTTAATGTCCTCGTTCATCCAAAAATATTTTTTTGATGCTGTGAAAGTGGATATGGTTATGGATTTGTACTTTCTCTTATTGGTTGATCAGACAATGTTGGAGTACGTTTGATATTATTTATCTAGTCCCTTATATTTAAAATAAATTCATGTATGAGTCCCTAAAGGATGGATGTTTTGAACGTGGTCTTAATCTTGATCTTTATTTGAGGGTATTGGTGTTGGTTTTGAACTCATATGTGAAGGTGGTGAGGTAGGTGGTTCAGGTTGAGGCAGTTTCAGTTGGAGTTATTGAGGTGAATAATACTACCGATGTTATATGAAGAGGTGAAGTGTGATCCAATTAAAGAAACTGAATGAAATATGAGTTTTATAAAGAAATTGGTAGTATCAAGGGGCATAATAGTATCTCATTGACTTCTTCCAGAGGTAGAACACTATTGTGTTATCAGTGTATAAAACAAGGTCATAATAATACTTTGTATTAGAAATGTATAAAGTATATCATGATTTTAGAAATTATTTTCAATAGTATAGGTTTCTAAAAATAGTTTTCCATAAAAGAGTGGATCCGGATATACCCCTGTAAAGGTTTTCTAGGTCTAAGATGTCAATCCTGGTCACGATTAAGTGGATTTGTGTGGTATTATCCATTTTAATCTATTTGTACTATCTAAATTTCACCCTTATTCATTAATTGACGTTATATTGATTAAATATTAGTTGGGTTTTGTTTAATCATTTTACCCCATTGATTATATTTACCTTTTTAGAAATTTGAAATTATTGGTGGTTTTGTATGGAAGCTGTTCATGTATTTAGTTGTAACTTTTGGTTTGTATATCTTGTTCTTAGTATCCTATTCTTCTTATGGTTTCCATTATTTTTGTTTTTTTCTAGGGGTAAATGGATTATTTAGATTAATTATAATGTTCTATAGATACCACTATATTCTTCCAAACCATGTTCTTATTGGTGATCTAGTCTAAGATCCCTTTCTGACGCTTGTCTTGGTGAAGTAGTACCCATATTTTAATTATGGACTCTAAGATTCTTTGAGAGATGATTTTTTTTTTCAGGTGACAAATTTTTATTATTTTTAAAATAATATTTATCATGATTTTAGTTTTTATCTTTCCCTTACTTAGTTTTTAGAGGTAATACTTGTTGTGGATGTTGAGTTTTATCCTTTATAGTGCTCAACTAAATTGTCCAATTCTTTCTGTGAGTATAGGCTGTCATGATGGGGATAATTTTCACACCCATACCACATTTTAGAATTTATATATCCCAATTAAAGTTTTATTCTTAGTTTACTTAGTTTCTTGTCCTTGTTGATGTATTTAGGTGTTTTGGGGGATGAATTGTAGCTTTCAATTGTAGTGTTCAATATACTGTAGTAGTCTATGATATAACCTAGAAAGGCTACACAACAACACTGTATTTTTCATAAAAATATGACACAACATGTGTCACTATGTATCAGTGGGGATATTGAGGTAGGACTATGTAGTGGCCCATAGTATACCCTTTAGTGGGGTACTTTTTAGTTGTGTTGCATATGGGAAATGTGTTTTCACTATGTAAAGGTATATTGTGTTTCCTTTACAAAGGTTCCCACACCACATACTACGTAGTTTCGATGGGATGTGCTACCTGGAGTGGAGTATCATAGAGGTTTACCTTTATGCAAAAGTATTAAATGCCTTTTCCAAGGGCTGTGTTGAATGGAAGGGTTCTTATTAAGGGTTATATGCATCCCACTTATTTATTATATAACTTTTCATTTCATTGTACAAATAAAGGATCACTTAATGTTTAGTGTCTTCGAAAAAAGGTACATAATACATGAAAACATGAAAGCACTCTTTTGATACACTTGAAATTCTTCTTTATAAGTCCATCCGAAGATCAATTACTACATATCATAACCTTAGGACATGCATCAAAGTAAAGGGTGAGAAAAATGCCAAGTAAGGGAAAGTAAGGTAAATAGTTTACATGTGATTATGAGAATTTTCGATATGAACTTATGTAATATCAAAAAGGAATGAAAAATGGTAAAAGAGGAATACCATAATTAAAATAAAATTATTTATAATATATAAATGGGTATTCAACATTTAATTGAGTCATTCATAAGCTTATCATGAAGGTTTATCACTGATGTTTCATTAACATTACTAAGGTTATTCATCATAGTATCGTAAGACATGTCATCTCTAGAGATTAAATTCTTTACCCAATTCAATGGAGCAATATCATGGAACATCCTTCATATGTTTTAATTAATGTGATATGCATATATAATAAGAGATAATTTCTTAAATATCCTATGGAGAATAAAATAAATGGGTTTCAAATCAAAATCATCATATTTTAAAAAGTACATAAAAACAAGATCAATTTGTCATTTTAAACCCATGGAAAAGGAAGGTGTGTTTCTGGTATGTTAACAATAGAATAAAATAAATAATTTTGACATATATGTGAATATACCTTGAGAATAAATTGTTTTGGTGTTTCCTAAAATAAAATAAAATAATTTTATGAGAAAAAGAGTGAAATTTTGATAAGAAAATTCTTCAACATAATGGGTATAAAACATGGTTATAAAAGCATTAAAAAGAGAGAGGATATGGTCTCACATTAATAAAATTCCATTAATAATATATAGGTATATAATAAAATGTAAATAAGAATATAGTATGTAAATTTTAATGAAATACCACCTAAAAGTGAAATTGAAAGGAAAAGAGACATTGATATTTTCTTTACCTTGAAGAGTAACTCCTAAAACGAGAATATTAGGACCTTGGTGGATTGAGGACATCATATGAAGGATCCTTGGGAGGTAATAATATCAGATATTTTTGTATCAATATTTTTTAATGAAAAGAAATGAATAAATGGGAGGGTATTTATTTTTTCAAAAGAGAGATATTTTTTATTAATTTCCTTGGATAGCTCATTAGTGGTATTTGAAAAACCAAGAGCTTTCTCATGGTATTTTCCCATGGTAATGGTGACTTGGTACACTGATTATCATATCTTAATCCAAAAGAGTCAAATATAATTTTATATTACCTATTACATCATTATGATGTCATTAAAAACACATAAAATTCAAAACTATATTTTTAATATTCACCAAAAAAATATGTTTGAAAATTCTAATAATTTCACTCTAACATAATTTCAATGAGATGATTTATAAATTGATTTTTATTTTATCATAATAATTCTATATTCAAGAAAAATTTAACTTTTAATTATAAAAATATTTATTTATTAAAAATAATAGTGAAAAAATTCATAGTAAACTGCATAGTAAAATTTTGGACACTTGAAATAAAATAAAATTATTTTATCATTTCAATTTAAATAATAGTTTTTTAATCATACCATTTCATTAAAATAGAAATTACTAATAGTACCTATGTTTATTATAATAATTATACTATTTCTAAAATGTAAAATTTTCTTTCAAAAAATAAATTTATCAGATCTGTCATATTTTTAAGAAAAAGTAAACTCAAAATAGAAATTGATAGAACAAAAAATTTATTTATAAAAAAGATTATACAGTAAGTTACTAAGGCCTTGACACATAACCCCTCAAAACACTTTTTATATGACTTAAGGGTGAGGTGTGTGATAGTGATAAACTCATGGGGCGGCTCAGCTAACATCGCCTGAGTGGTAATCTTTACTAACTTGAACTTCTCCCAAAGGGGATTTCGGTCAATCATAACATTTTGATGTTAAAATAAGCCTAGGTCAAGATAAAACACTTATGATGCTACCTCATTCCGAAGCTATGAAAAATGGGCTTTTTATGTCATGATTCTTCTGGATGAGGACCTCAACTATTCTTTTCTCATTAAATTACCATTTTCATTTTCATTTTTAATACTAATAATAACATAAAAATTATTATTAAGAGTATTATTTCCATTGGTCATATTGACCAATAGTCATAATTGAACAACACTCATATAATGGTAAAAACCCTATGTTCACATTTCAATTATACTAATTTTATTATCAAAGTTATATATTTTGATTGAATACAAAAAATATATAACACATATTTTTCGGAAAAAATTTTATTTAAAAAGTTTAGGTCGTTACATTCTTCCCCACTTATGAAATTTCATCCCTAAAATTTCATCTTGTACCATCATAAGAAAAAATGTGTCTGTACTTATTCCTAATTGTTTCCATTTATTCCCATATAGATTCACCATATTTACTTAATTCTCTAAAATAATTTAATGAGGTGGGTAGTCTTTTTTCATAGAACATTGTCTCTATTGTCAAATATCTCCATAGGCTGAACCTCATAATAGAGGTCATGTTCTAGTTGTTACACTTTTGGATTCAGTACATTTGAATGGTTAGGTATGTAATTCTTCAACATAGACACATAAAATACATCCATAAATTGAGTTAGATTTGGAGTAGGTGCAAGCTGATAGGCCACTACTCCTATGCAATTAGGGATTTCATAGGGGCCAATATACCTGAGGTTGGGATTCCCTTTCTTTCCAAACCTTATAACTCTCTTCCATTAAAAAAATAAAAGGAATACCTTTTCACCAAAATCAAACTCTAAGTCCCGGTAGTTATCATAGCTCTTCTGCTGAATTTAAATAGCCATTATGTGTTTCTGGATAGAATAAACCTTTTATAATAACTCTTTCACAAGATTAGGCCCAAGAAGCTTTCTATCTCTAGATTTATCCCAATAAGTTGAACTTCTACATCAATTCCAATAATAATCTTCCCAGGGTGCCATATGAACACTTGAATAAAAGATTTTGTTTTATGAGAACTCATCTAATTGGAGATATTGATCTTATCCACCTTTAAATTGCATTGATCATGTTTATATAAAGTCCATAAGTGTTGGAATAGTCCATTCATATTGGCCATCAGATTGAGGGCGATATGCCATAATGAAATTAAATTCAGTATTCAAAGAATGTTAAAAAAACTCTCCATGATTTTGAAGTGAACTGTGGATCATGATTAGAAATGTTAGAAAGTGGAACTCCATGAAACCTTAACACTTATTTTACTTATATCATTGCAATTTGTTCAAGAGAAAAATATTCTCTAATAGAGACAAAATAGGAAGTATTGGTGAGACGGTCCACTATAACTCATATGACATTGTTTCCTTCAAATTATTTTAGGATACCAGTGAAAAAATACATAGCGATATTGTCCCACTTCCATGATAGTATGGTTAGTGGTTGTAATACCCCTTTAAGATGATGTCGTATTTCCTTCACTTTTTGACACACCAGGTACATTATAGTGTAGTTTGAAATCACTATTTTCATGTTATCCCAACGATATTGATCAAGAATATCCCTATACATTTTAGTGATTCTAGGATGTATAGATAAAGTAGAGATATGATCTTTAACCATCATATCCTTCTTTATTTCATGAATAGATGGAAAACATATCCTTGTATGAATTTTTAGTACACCTTCATGATCAATATGGAACTGAGGAAGCATCCCATTCTTCATACTTGTTAACTTCTTCTATAATAATGGGTGTTATCTTTTATATTTCTTAATATTATCTAGTAATTATTGTTGAGAAATAAATTGGGATAGAGTTCATGATGTCCCTTCCATTACGATTCCCATGTAAAATTTTACTAAGTCATTGATAAAAGGATCTCCTTGAATCCTCATCATTTCCAGCACAACAAGATCTTTTTTACTTATAGCATTAGAAACGTTGTTTTCTCTTCGAGGATGATAATGAATTGAAAAATCATAGTATATAATATGTTCTACAATTTCATCTATCTCATGTTCAATTCATTTTATATGAATATATACGTTAATATTTTGTGGTATGTGTATATATCACATTTCTTCCCAAAAAAACAGTGCCTCCATATCATTAGAAAAAACAACGGCATCATGCACCAGATCATGTGTATGATAGTCCTGATCCTGAGGCATTAACTATTTAGATTCATAAACAATCACATTGTAATTTTTCTTGAGGATTCATCCAATCCCTTTTAGATATGTATCACTAAAAATAACAAATCCTTCTATGATAGTGGGTAGAGTTTACATGGGTGCATTGACCAATATATTCTTCAGCTCCTAGAAACCCTCTTCATTCTGCTTTTTTCAAATGAACTTGACCTTTTTTTGAGTTAACATGGTCAGTCAATCATAAAGTCATGAATTTTTTTCCAAAAAAATCTTATAATATATGGAAAAACCAAATAATCTATGAATCTGAGTTAAAATTATAGGATGATTCCACTCCTCCCCAAACTTTTTCTTTATAGGTTCAACTGATTTTTCTTTATTGGATACAATGTTCCCTAAGAAATAAACTTGTTGTAAGAAAAATTCACATGTGTAGAACCTTCAAAATAGCCTCTCCTTCCTTAGAATTTCCAATATAACTCTTAGATGATCCTCATGCTCATCATGAATCTTGGAATTTATCTTAATATAATAAAATGGAAACTACCAAAAATTTATCATGGTATTACTTAAAGACTCTATTAATCAAATCCATAAAAATAGTTGGAAAATTGGTTAAGATGAATGGAATGATAACAAAATTTTATTCCCTAAATCTTGATCAGAAGGAGGTCTTGAGAATATCTTATTTTTTCACTATCAACTAATGAAAACAAGACCGAAGATCAATATTTCCGAATAATTGAACACCATGAAGCTGGTTAAATAAACCATCAATTCATGGAAGTGGGTACTTTTTCATCACTACGATCCTGTTAAGTTCTCTATAATCAATAAAAAATTGCATTGATCCATCCGTATAATTCAAAAATAGAATAGGTTCTCCCCAAGGAGATACAATTGACCAAAGAAACCCCTTCTACAAATGATATTGGAGTTTCTTCCTTATTTATTCCATCACCACATTTTACATAGTATACAGGGTTTTTAAAATCATCTTTTATTTGGGAATACATTCAATGGAGAACTATACCTATTTTTATGGAAGTGGTATAAGTAACTCATCATTAAATATATCAATGTATTCCTAAATTATGGGGACATTTCTATCCATATAATTTTATTTCCTTCTCCATCTTCACAAAAAATTTTCATTAATAAAGGTATGAGGGGATCTTTTAGACAAAACTCAGGTTAAGATTTCACTCCATTGAAAACACCAATAGGTTTTAAATTCAAGAATACTAATATTTCCTTGCTTATTAAGTTGATATTAGTATTATAATTTGAGACCCAGTCCATCCTTAATATATTGTTTAATTCTACCATCCGGATGACTACTTGTTTTTTATAATATTATTCCCACCAAAGTGAGTACTAGAGTTTCTATAAACTATTTATTCATGTATAATCCATTCATGGGTCTTTAACGAAACTCTACTTCTAGTTGTTCAGGGATTGATTCTATATTTTTTGCAAACATGGAGGAAATAAAGAAATTCATAGAACCAAAATCAAATAAAGTACATTATAGATTTGGAGAACAATGATAGAACCTTCCACCACAACATTTGAAGCTTAAACTTCTACCATCATGACAGAAAAAGAATTACCTTTATCCCTTGGACTATGATGAGGTTAATGGTGATTCCCCTGTACTACCATTAGATTTGGACAATGATTAGACAGAAGCCCAAAGTATCCAAACATGAAGCATTGAACTTCATGAAGGTGTTGTATCATCTTACTTTTTTTGTTTAGAAGTTGACTCTTCACCTCACTATGATAGTTCTGATTGAAATAAAAATATTTTCCACACTTGTCACATTATTTAATTAAGAAATAAGTTACCGAAATGCTAATCTCCACTGTTATTTCACGTGGAAGGTTGTGATGGGTTTCCACCCCTTCATTGATCAAATCTCCTTCCTAATATTGACTCCAAATACCTCTTCTTTTATTTCGATCTACGAGACCACTACATCTCTCTAGACTCCAATTCAACTTTCATAGCACACCTCATGTAATTCCTTGACTCGAGTTACCCAGAGTTAGTGAATTATTACATAACTTTGGCATAATCACAAAAGATCAAGTCTCGAAAGACCGATTAATTTAGTAGCCTTGGAATCACTAGATACATTCGTAAAGTTTACATTACATCATAAAATGAAAAGTACAAGAACATCTTATCTCTATAAAACACATTCATATCTCCTCATAATATTCCTCCAGGTCATTCATAAAATGCTTCTTCACATCCTAGGAAAAATAAAACATAGAAAGGGGTGAGCTCAGATGCTCAGTAAGGATAACAATATAGCGAAAACTTTCATAAATAAGCATAAACATTTAAGGCAATATATAAATAAAACAAAAGAATTTTAAACCTGAACATAAGCATAATATGGTAGAAATAAAATGAAATAATTCCATCTACTTATTCGAATGTTTATTCTACTAATGAAATAATCACATGCAATATCAATAACCACTTTCATAATGATGGAATGCATAATGCCAGACTATCATAACCACATAATCAAGGCCTTGTGCCAAGACTACAAATAAGATTTTTTCAAGGCCTTGTGACAAGACACTAGTTTGTCTCATGAGACCTACTGATGCATTGAGGAGCTATAGCGGGCTCCACCTGTCACTTACTATGTCCAATGCATTCCTTGTATGAATAGGTTTAAACAAAACATAAACATTTGTATTAAAACTAGCATACAAAATGTCAATAATTTCTCCATAAACCATGAATGGAATTAATATAACACATCCATAGTCAAAACTATCACAAAACCTTCAATACAATATGTATTTTTTGTATCATAATAAATCAACATCAAATAAGCTTAAAATCCATCAAAGGATGTTGACATAGATGAAATCAAAACTATTTGAGAGAAATATCTATTTTTCTTAAATCGTTTAAAAGTTACATAATTAGAAAATAAAGCATTAACTTTTAAAATATTCTAATAAGATTTTAAGGGAAGCTTCGACAATTTAATAATGGTATGAAGTAGCCTCACCCGCCGTATAAGTTAAAAAAAGACATTCTTACCTTAATTCCGTCGAAAAGGATAGAAAGGACCTTGTTTGGAAAACGACGGAAAGATTCCTTTATAAACATCTTATAAAAAGTAAAACATGGGTATAGATGACTTTAACCCATAGTATATAAAATAGTAAGAATGATTTGAAATACATTTTTAATAAACATGGATGTGGATGATAAAGAGGTCCACGTAGATACGTACATAAAAACAACATCAGATAATAAAGTGATTTTGAAATTAACCCTTACCTTGTACTTTTCCTTGGTCGAGGGTAGATTAACCTCCGGTATAATGGTGAAATAATTGTTATTAAATTATACAAGAATCATATACATTAATATGATATCATATATGTTCTTTTATCATTTCTTTGTTAATAATATCTTAGTTTTATCATCGTTTCGGGTGTTAACTTACTCATTTTCTTTTAAATGTTTTGTTACATAAGCTATGTTTGTTATGGATTGGTTGTATATTATTCATATCTAGAATGATATAAATTCCTTAAAAATTATTTTTAATCATCAAATGAGAATTATACTTGAATAGATATGATGGGGAATGAATCTCCCCGCATTCGTGGAGACAGTAGTCAGTACGTACACACGAGCGACAATATCATTATTTTGATATTAAAATAATATATAGTTGGATGTTATATCATATATAAATAATCTTTATAATGTTATATTTCTTATTTTCATCAATTACACATCATTATCATAACCATAAAAATAATAATATTTTGAATAACAATTACACCACAACATGGAAACGGTAAGCTGTGCATACGCATGTATGGTGAAATGACATTCAAAGGATGGATATAACACTGAATATGGTTGTACCATAATTATAATAAAATTAAAGTATATAGAAGATACTGGAGTTATTATTTTATAATGAAAATAACAACGAAAGAAGAAGTGGAAGAAGAAACGAACATGAAAGAGGTTGGTGAAAACATTACCTTTTTTTCGAGTTCTTCCTTTTGATTTGATCAAAAGGGATCTTTAGGTTGGCTTTTTTATCAAACTAAGTCCTATAGGTTGAAGTGAGGGAAGTTGAGATAATATTTGGGCAGGTTTTTTCTGAGCCAAAAGGATTTGAAGGAATGAAGTTGAGAGAAGGTTGAGTGCCCTTTTATAAGAGGGGTGAGGGGTACCTTAGAAAAAAACATAAAATTTTATTTTATAATAATTTTATATTTGGTTTATAATGGCTCAAAACTAATTTATTTAGAATATAAGGTGGGTATGGGTCAAAATCCACTCAACTAATAGGTTTTATACTGGTTGTGTCACTATATTAACTTTATCTTTTAGATTTAACTCTTAGTTAATTTGAAATTTACCATGTCTCTTTGTATTTTTATATTATTTGGTTAATAAACTTACTATAAATTGCTATGAGAACCCCAAGTGGTTCATTAATTACATAACTATCATTATATAATTCTTTTTTCCGAACCTTATATTTTTAGGAATAGAATATCATTTAATAATATAATATTTGTTTTAAAAACTCCTTTATGTCAATTTTGACACTATTTAATAATTGATTTTATTTAGAGTATTGTTAACATTATTAATTAGAAAAAATTAATTTAAGTAATACTAACATGTCATAATATCCAATAAAATTTGTGGATGTCATAAATACTTTCAAATTATATTATTTTAACATTTATAATACCAATTATTTGATTCTTTCATTAATAAAAAAAATACTGCATCATTATTGTGTCAAAAATAAATTTAATTTTTCAATATATAAAAATTAAAAATAAAATTCCATTATGTAGGAAATATTGTTATCTTTCTAATGAATATTTATATTCTAAAATATAACACATATAACCTCATGTAATATTTTTTTTTCTAAAAGATATAGGCCTATGTCATTTTTGTATTTACTTTAACTTAATTTATATAAAGTGTAATTATAACTTAAAAGTGCCTCCAAGGGGTCCCCAAATCGACCCAAAGATGACCATGGTCGGACATTTAATAGAAAATAGGGTTAGGACATGGGTTAGGGTAATTTAATATTATTATAATATTACTTTGATACCCTCATTAACCGGATTTACCTTTTAACCATGGTAAATAAAATATTTACCGAAGTAGTTATTCAAAATGTCTAAAAATATAAGTTACCTATTTAAACAATTTGGACCTCCTGATTCTAAATATGGAATCCATTTTTCAAAATTCAAAACATAGATGTGGTAGAAATTAATTTAAAATTAATTCCCATTGTCAAAACAAAAAGAATGTTTTTTAAAAATAATAACTATCAAAAGATTGACACTTTCTAATGTCCAGTTTAAATGTGAAATTATCTACAATGACCAACATTGGATTAAACTGTAATAATAGAATCTAATTATACTTTAAAACTACTAAAATTTATAATTTATCAGTATTAATTATTTTGATTAAAAATGTTGTTTTTAATTAAAATTTCGTAATTTTCACTATTCACCAAAATATGAAAGTTATTAGAAATGTACCCAAAATTAAATTTAAGATAATCTCAATAATACGAATCAAAAAATGAAGTACAATTTGAATAATAAAATTTATAAAATTTTAAAAAGTGGGTATTACTATTCATAACAGCTTCTTTGATTGGTTGTCGTGTGTGTTAGAACCACGAAGTTGCGTATAACACACGCTATTGTACTATTCAAAGAGAAGTGTACCATGGAATCTTGGGGTGTTACATTCTCCAATCCTTCAAATATTTTTTTCTTTGATATTTCTAGAATACTACAGCATGAAAAGATTTGGGTGGATCTTCATCATAAGTTCCTCGGGTTCCCACGTTACCTCTTCCATCTTATGGTTTCTCCATAGAACTTTTAGCAGATGAGTCATCTAGTTTCTCATCACTTTTTCTTTGGTATCAAGTATCCTGATGGGATCTTCCGAATAAGACAGATCGGTTTCCAGTTCTACATCCTCATAGGTGAGTACATGCATTGGGTCAGGCATGTATTTTCTCAACAGTTATACGTGGAATACATCGTGAACTTTGGAGAGACTTGGTGGCATAGTCAAACGGTAAGCTACATACCCAATTAATTCTAGAATTTCGAAAGGTCCTATGTACTTGGGACTCAATTTACCCTTCTTACAGAAAAATATAACACCCTTCCATGGAGATAACTTCAAGAAAACATGATCTCCTACCTAAAATTCCAAATCCTTACTTCGGTTATCAGCATAGCTCTTTTGCCTACTTTGAGCTGCTTTGATGTGGGTTTGGATTACATTCACCTTTTCCATTATTTCCTCATAATGTTCTAGTACTACAAGTTTTATTTCACCAACATCATCCCAACAGGTTGGTGTGCGACATCTCTTTTCGTATAACGCTTCATATGGTGCCATATGAATATAGGAATGGAAGCTATTGTTATAGGAAAATTCCACAAGAGGTAAATATTGATCCCGCATACCCTGAAAGTAAAGTGAGAAACATGTCAACATGTCTTCTAAGGTTTGAATAGTCCATTCACATTGTCAATCAGTTTGGGGGTGGTAGGCAGTTCTCAAACGAAGTTCAGTATCTAGGGCTTTTTGAAGATTTTTTTTTCAGAATCTTGAATTAAAACAGGGACCACTATCAGAAACAATAGATAGGGGTACTCCATGATGTCTCATAACTTCATTAATATATAGTCTTTCTAGATGTTCAAGTGGTAGATCTTCTCTTATAGAAAGAAAATGTGCTGACTTGGTAAAATGATCAACAATGAACCATATTTCATCATTCCTTCTTGGAGTATTTGGTATCCCCATGACAAAGTCCATCGTAATATTATCCCATTTCCATTCAGGCATGGGAAGAGATTTTATGACTCATCCAGGCTATTTTCTTCCAGCTTTCACTTGTTGACAAACTATATATCTTGACACAAAATAAGAAATCTCCCTCTTTATGTTGTCCCACAATAAATGTTCCTTCAAATCACTATACAATTTGGTGCTCCCAGGGTGTATAGAGAAATTGGAACTATGAGAATCATCCAACAATTTCTTTTTTAGATAAGGTATATCGGGAACACAAAGTCTCTTCACAAATTTCAAAATTCCTTCTTCATATACAAAGTCACTCAATCTCCCATCTTTCACAGCCTTAATCTTCTTTTGAAATTATTCTTCATTAGTCTAAGAACTCTTAATCATTTCTAGTAATGATGGTTTGGAAACAATTTGAAAATGTATCATTGATTCACCTTCCATGGTTATTCCCATATCCAACTTTACTAGATCCATGAAAATTGGATCCCTTTTAGCTCTCATTTTGTTCAAAACTCCATTATCCTTTCTGCTCAAAGCATCTTCCAACTTATTTTCCTTCCCCGGGTGGTAGTGTATCATGCTATAATAATTCATGAGTAGGTCAAGCCATTGAATTTTCCTCATGTTGTGTTCTTTCTGTGAGAAAATATACTTCAAACTCTTGTGATCGGTATATATCTCACATTTTCACCATAGAGATAATGTCTCCATATCTTCAAAGAAAAAATTACATCAACTAAATCAAGATCATGAGTAGGATAGTTTTTCTCATGATTTTTTAGCTGTCGTGATGCATATGCAATTACCCTATCATTCTGCATCAGGACACAATAATGTCCTTTCTTTGAGGAATCACTATAAATAACAAATCCATCATTCCTCGATGGTAGAGTCAAGATAAGATCATTGACTAATCTTCTATTAAATTTTTCGAAACATTCTTCACACTCTTTTGTCAAAATAAATTTATCCTCTTTACGTGTGGGCTTCGTTAATGGTTTACCCAATCGGGAAACATTCTGGATGAAACACCGATAATAACCTGCTAAACCAATAAAACTGCGTACCTCAGTTATACTCGTCGGTACTAGCCATTATCGGATTTCCTTGGTATTAGAAGGATCAATGAAAATTCTTTCTTTAGAGACAATATTACCACGAAAATAAATCTCCTAAATCCAGAATTCAAACTTTCCAAACTTCCTATATAATTCATGTCTTCTAAGAGTCTTGAGGATAATGCTCAAGTGATTTTCATGATCTTCATAGATTTTTGAGTATACCAAGATATCATCAATAAATACCACTACAAAATCATCGAGATTTTCCTTGATAACTCTGTTCATTAGATCCATGAAGACAGAGGGTGCATTAGTTAATCCAAAAGGCATTATTGTAAACTTGTAATGCCCGTACCTGGTTCGAAATGCTTTCTTTAGAATGTCTTCCTTCTTCACACACAACTTATGGTATCCAGAGCAAAGGGAAATCTTTGAAAAGTATTGAGCTCTATGCAGTTGGTCAAATAAATCATCAATGCGAGGTAGGGGATACTTGTTCTTTATTTTTATAGCATTGATATCCCAGTAGTCGATACATAAACTCATAGATCCATCTTCCTTTTTAACAAAAAGTACATGGGATCCCCATGGAGAAAAACTTGGGTGAATAAATCTCTTATTACTCAATTCCTGTAGTTGTTTCTTTAGTTCCACTAATTCCACAGTGTCCATTCTTTATGGAGTCTTAGATATGGGACTTGAACCAGGAATTAGGTCAACAGAAAACTCAATTTCTCATTCTAGAGTATGTCCAGGTAAATCTGCTGGAAACCCATCTACATATTCTCTCACAATAGGTATACCCTCTATTTGAACATTGCTTTCCTCACTCATAGTCATTTCATTATATTCCTCCCCAATAATTTAATTTAGTTGAGCTACTGGGGTGGATCTATATAATAAGTAGGTTGCAAAGATTCGGATCTAAAGATAAGGTGTTCTTTATCATCATCATCAAAAATAGTAACCTCCTTCTTCTTAAAATAAATCTTCGTATCATGGTCTGAAAGACAATTTATACTGGGGATTATATAAAACTCAATCATGGGGATGACGATGAGATCAACATATAAAGAACATTTATATGCTATAATGGGGACTGATTCACAAAACTTTTTTGCGATGATAATTACCATAGGAGTTTTTACTAAAAACTCCCTTGTTAAATAAAATATGAAATATCTAATTTTTTTATAAAACTAGGAAGATATGAAACAATGCGATGATCCAGAATCCAACAAACCATTTTCTAAACTTGAGGAAACCATTAAATTACCTGCCACCATGTCTTTCGGAGCTTCTACCTCAGCAGTAGTGATATCATAATCTTGTCGTTGATCCCTTGGCCTTTTCTGAGGTATGTTCCCCTGACTCTTTGAACATTCATTTGCATAATGTGCCGTATCCCTAAAATTGTAGCATTGAACATCGGTAACTTCTTTCTTCCCCTTGAAATGACGTGCTCGGTGGCCTTTTTCACCACACTTGTAACAGACTCCCATTCTCTTCAAAAATGTACCAGGGTGTTTCTTCCAAAATATACTGCAGGATGGATATTCAACATTTCCCTTCTTACCCTTATTTCCATTTCCAGAGTGATCAACAGATCTATTCTTCTCTTTCTTTTCTTTAATGTTATAAGACATAGAGAATTAATTTTCTGTCTTGATAGTACATTAGACAATATCTTCGTACGACGCGAAGGATTATGAGACTAACTCTCGACAAGGAAATGGGTTTAACCCATAAAAAATGATCAATCATACTTCTTGGGTTATGTATATAATCTGCAGCATGCCTCACTAACCTTGTAAATTTAAACTCATACTTTGCAACATTCTCATCCTCCATTTTCCTCAGACTCAGAAATTTTCTTTCTATATCCACTCGATGGTCATGAGGAAAGTATTTTTCTAAGAAAATATCTTTAAACTCTCTCCATTTCATATTTAATAATTCTTCATCCTCCATTGTGTTTTGAATCAATGACCACCATTGGTCATCATCTCTAGTGAGGTGGTAAAATACCATGATAACTTTTTCCCTTTCACTACTCTCCAAGGCATGGAATATTTTTTCTAAGGAATTTATCCATTGCTTAGATACTAATGGATTAGTACTCCCATTAAATGTTGGTGGTTGTTTCCTCAGGAAGCAATCTAACATTGATCTTCCACGTTGTGTATATGGGTGCTCCATGCGGGTAAAGTTATTATTCATAACCTGAGTGAGTTATCCCAATATGGTGATTAGCTGATCAGCACCAGTTGCATCACCAGCTCCACTATAATTATCTTGAGCAGGAGCGGGATCCCTACATGGAGTGCATGCATTGATACAGTTTCCATTTTTTCCACTAGGTTCCATTTCTAAACAATGGCATACACTAGATTGGTTTATGAATTGTAACACATAAATACAATCTTGTAAAACACATAACATGAATTAAACAGTTTATAGATATAATCCATAATCATAAAAATGTTTTATTTGAGGATGTATATACTTATAAACCCTTCATAATGGGTTTTTAAAGAAGATGAAAATTATCCTAAGCATATCCCCCTGGAGTGTCATAACCAAGAGTGCAACAAGGCCCGTTGTCATTCACCCGTTCTCATTCGAGTCTAGCTCAAAGCGGTGTTTTCGGGTGTTACCCCTAGGTACATCGGTGCCAGAGACACCTCTACCTTCTCATATCCAGACAGGGATGTATTGCTCAGAAAACTCACAAAATCTTTATAATACTAAAATTCTAGGAGTTATTCTATATTGATCCTCAAATTCTATCTTAGGTCTATGTGCTCTAATCAGAGTTTATATAAATCTAGCTTCTAAGGTTTGTACTAAACTTCCTCTGATACCAACTGTAACGCCCTGATCCCAGTTACCCAGAGTCAGTGAATTATTACATAACATTGGCATGATCACAATAGATCAGGTCTCGAAAGACCGATTAGTTTAGTATCCTTGGAATCACTAGATACATTCATAAAGTTTACATTAAATCATAAAATGAAAAACTACAACAATGTCTTGTCTCCATAGACCACAGTCATATCCCCTCATACTATTCCTTCACATCATTTATAAAATACTTACTCACATCTTGGGAAAATAAAACATATAAAGGCATGAGCTCCGATTCACAGTAAGTATAACAATATAGAGGAAACATTCATAAATAAGCATAAACAATTAAGGCAATGTATAACTAAAACAAAAGCCTTTTAAACTTTAACTTCATCATAATATGGTAGAAATAAAATTAAATAATTATATTTACTTGTTCACATTGATATTCTACTAATCAAATAATCACCGGCAATATCAATAACCACTTTCATAATGATGAAATGCATAATGCCAAACTATAACAACCACATAGTCAAGGCCTTGTGCCAAGACTACAAATATGGTTTTTTCAAGGCCTTGTTCCAAGACACTAGTTTGTCTCATGAGACCTAGTGATGCATCGAGGAGCAGTAGCGGGCTCCACCCGTCACTTATAAGTCAAATGCATTCCTCATATGAACCGGTTTAAACATAACATAAACATTTGTATTAAAACTAGCATATGAAATGTCAATAATTTATCCATATACCATTAGTGGTATAAAAATAAAACATCCACAGTAAAACATATCACAAAACATTCAATACAATATTAAAGTTTTGTATCATAATAAATCAACTTCAAATAAGCTTAAAATCCATCAAAGGATGTTGACATAGATGAAATCAAAAGTATTTAAGAGAAATATCTCTTTTTTTTAAATCATTTAAAAGTTACATAATTATAAAATAAAAAAATAACTTTGAAAATATTATAATAATCTTTTAAGGGATGCTTCGACAATTTTATAATGGTGTAAAATAGCTGCACCCACCGTATAAGTTAAAAAAAATACATTCTTACCTTAATTCTGTCGAAAAGGATAAAAATGACTTTGTTTGGAAAACAACGGAATGATTCCTTTGTAAACGTCTTATAAAAAAGTCAAAAAAGGGTATAAATTACTTTAATCCATAGTATGTAAAATATTAAGAATTATTTGAAATACATTTTTCAGGAACATGGATGTGGATGATGAAGAGGTCCCAGTAGATACTGATGTAAAAACAACCTCATATAATAAACAGATTGTTAAATTAACCCTTACCTTTTACTTTTCCTTGGTCAAGGTCATTTAAACACATGTATAATGGTGAAATAATTGTTATTAAATTATACAAGAATCATATACATTAATATGTTATCATATATGATATTTTAACATTTCATTGTTAATAATATCTTAGTTTTATCGTCGTTTCGGGTGTTAACTTGCTGGTTTTATTTTATAAGTTTTGTTACATAATACATGTTCGATATGGATAGGATGTATCTTATTCATATACAGAATTATATCAAGTCCTTAAACATTATTTTTAATCATCTTATGATAATTATACTTTAATGGATACGATGGGGAATGAATCTCATCACGTTCGTGGAGACGGTAGTCCGTACGTACACACGAGCGACAATATCATTATTTTGATATTAAAATAACATATAATTGGATGGTATAAAATATATAAAGAATTTTTATAATGTTACATTTATTATTTACTTAAATTACACATCATTATAATACCCATCCAAATAACAATATTTTGAATAACAATTACACCACGACGTGGTGATGGTAAGTCGTACATACGCACGTATGTGGACATGTCATTCAAAGGATGGATAGAATAATGAATATGGTTGTACCATATTAATAATAACATCAATTTATATAGAAATATTTGAAGTTATTATTTTATAATGGAAATAACAAAGAATGAATAAGTGGAAGAAGAAAGGAACTTGAAAGAGGGTGGTGAAAACATTACCTCTTCTTCGGGTTCTTGCTTTTGATTTGATCAAAAGAGATCCATAGGTTGTACTTATGATAAAAATAAGGCCTATAGGTTGAATTTAGAGAACTTGAGAGAATATTTGGCCATGTTTTGGCCGATCCAAAAGGCTTTTAAGGTATGAATTTGAGAGAAGGGGGAGTGCCCTTTTATAAGAGGGGTGAGGGGCACCTTAGAAAAAACACAAAATATTATTTTATAATAAATTCATATTCAGGTTCTAATGGCTCCAAACTGATTTATTTAGAATCTCAGGTTGGATTGGAAATAAATCTACTCAACAAATAGGTTTTATAGGGTTTAGGTGACTATATTAACCTTATCTTTTAGATTTAACTCTTAGTTAATTAGTTTGACATTTACCATCTCTCTTTGTATTTTTATATTAGTTGGATAATAAACTTACTATAAACTACTAAGAGAACCCAAAGTGGTTCATTAATGACATACCTATCATAATATATGTCTTTTTGTTGAACCTTATATTTTTAGGAATATAAAATTAGTAAATAATATAATATTTCTTTTAAAAACTCCTTTATGTCAATTTTGACACTATTTAATAATTGATTTTTTTAAAGTCGTAAAAACATTATTAATTCTAAAACAATTCATTTAATTAATCCTATCATGTCATATTAACCAATTAAATTTGTTTACGTCATCAAAACTTACAAATTATATTTAATTTGACATTCATAATACCAATTATTTGATTCTTTCATTAATAAGGAAAATACTGCATCATTATTGTGTCAAAAGAAATATAAATAATCAATGTCTCTAAATTATAAATAAAATCCCATTGTGTAGGAAATGATTTTTTCTTTCTAATTAATATTTATATTTGAAAATATAACATATTTAACCCTATGTAAAATATTTTTTTCTAAAAGATATATGCTTTTGTCATTTTTGTATTTACTTTAACTTAATTAATATAAAGTGTCATTATCACTTACAAGTGGTTCCAAGGGGTCCCAAAATCGACCCAAAGATGCCCATTGTCAGAAATGTATCAGTCAATAGGGTTAGGACATGTGTTAGGGTAATTTAATATTATTATATTATTATTTATTTACACTTATTTACCAGATTTACCCTTTAACCATAGTAAATAAAATATTTACCGAAGTAGTTATTCAAAATGTCTAAAAATAAAATTTACCTATATACACAATTTTGACCTCCTGATTATAAATATGGAATCCATTTTTCTAAATTCAAAACATAGAAGTGGAGAAATTAATTTAAAATTAATTCTCGTTGTCAAAACAAAAAGCGTTTTTTTAACAAATAATAACTATCAAAAGATTGACACTATCTTGTGTTCAGTTTTAATGTGAAATTATATCCAATGACCAAAATTAGATTAAATGGAAAAAATATAATCTAATTATACTTTAAAACCACTCAAATTCATAATTTATCACTATTAATTATTTTGATTAAAAATGTTGTTTTTAATTAAAATTTAGTAATTTTCACTATTCATCAAAATATGAAAGGTATCATAAAAGTACCAAAAATTCACCCTAAGCTAATACTGATATTATAAATCCAAAAATGAATTCCAATTTTAATAATAAAATTTATAAAATTTCAAAAAGTTGGCATTACGATTCATAACGGCTTTATTGATTGGTTGTGGTGTGTGTTAGAACCTCGAAGTTGCGTACAACACATGCTACTATATTATTCAAAGAGAAGCATAACATGGATGCTTGGGGTGTTACACCTCATGATATCCTCATATTCATTATAGTCTCATTTGGAAATATTATTTCATAGATGATGTCTTAGTCCACCAAATAATCTATCAACCTTCCCATTAGGTTCCATGAAAAATCTAGAGGTGTAATGGGATATAATTGTGAAGTTCATCTGATAACTTCACACATATTCATTTTCCTTCTACTTATGATCCACTAATTCTTTCTCTATTTTTATTCTCATTGAAAGGGGGAAATATTTTTTGAAAAAAGTTACCCTGAACTCTTCCCACTCCATAGTCTCAATATCCCCTCTTGGCTTTATGTTTTTAACCATTTTCCACCACCAATCAGCTTCTCCCTCTAAGCGGTATATATCTAGGGAGACTATATCTTATTTCAAACAATAGATTAAATAAAACATCTCTTCTATAGAGCTTATCCATTTTTCAACAATCAACGAGTTGGTATATCCACTAAAATAAGGTACTCCTTTAAGCATAATTTACTCAATAGAGAGTTGTTCTCTTTGAGGTGAATATGGTCTCTCAGCATTATTAAAGTTATTATTCATAAATAAAGTCAATTTATTTTTCATTATCAAAAAAATTTCCTTACATACATCTATCAGAAGGGCGTTAGTTCCTTTTATGTTGTGTTCATCATTTACATGATTTATCTTATTTCCCTCAATTTTCTAAAAGAAGAAAACCTTATTGAGAAACATGTTTCTGTTAATAATATTATAATTCATAAGAAATTTCAAGTCTTAAAACATCAAGCTCAAATATGATATTTCTTAATAAAAACTACATTTATATAATCCTTTATAATGGTTCATAAAAATCTTCTGATTAACTCAAAAATATCCTTATGAGTGTAAAACCAAGAGTACAGTGAAGACTGGTATCGTGAACTAGTTCCCATTAGAGTATATATCCAAGCGGTGTTATTGGGTTTTACCCCTAGGTACATATTTCCCAAATCTACAAACACTTTTTCATATCTAGACATATATTTCCTTTCTCAAAAACCACTAAAAATATATTTTATCAAAATACTAAGATGTTTTCTTATATTTGAACATTTATATATGGTTATTATAATAGTTTTAAAATCCTAATTTCCAAAAAATAACTAAAACTCTTTTTAAAATCAACTATATAATCCTTCCTTTTTATTAGTTAACTTTTCAGTACATTGTACAAACAACGGATCTTTTAATGTTTAGTGTCTTGAAAAAAAGATACATAATACATGAAAATGTGAAAAAATATTTCCAATACACTTGAAATGATTCATAATAAGTTCATTATTAGATAAATTACTACATCTCATAACATGGGAACATACATTAATGTAATGGGTGAGAGTAAGGCTCATTAAGGGAAATCAAGGGAAACTATTTACATGTGATTATGAGAATTATTGATAAGAACTTCAGGAATAAAATAAAAGGATGGGAATTATTACAGAGTAATAGAATAATGAAAATAAAATAATTCATAACATATAAATGTGGTTTGAATATTTAATTATTTCATTAATAAGATTATCAGTAAAGGTTATCACTGAGGTATCATAGACATTAATAAGGTTATTCACCAAGGTCTTATAAAATATGTCATATATAGAGATTAAATTATTTAAACAATGTATTAGAGAACTATTATGTTGCCCAATTCATATGTATTAATTAATTGAAACCACATATATCATAATAAAAAATTTCATAAATAACCCATGTAGAATAAAATAAATGAGTTTCATATCAAAATTATGGTGTTTTAAAAAGTTCTTAAAAACAAGATCCTTTTTTGATTTTAATCCCACAAAAAATGATGGAGAATTTTATATATGCTAATATCAGAATAAAATAAATTATTTTTAAATATATATGAATATCCCAAGATAATAAAGTGGTTTAGGTATTTTCAAAATAAAATGAAATAATTTCTTGAGAAAACGAGAGAAAGTTTGAGAAGAAAATTTTACAGCATAAAAGGTATGAAACATGGTTTCAAAAAACGTTAAAAAGAGGGGGAAAAGGGTCTCCCATTCAGAAACTTCTATTAATATAGAATATGAATATAATAAAATGGAAAGAAGAACATAGTATGGAAATTTGAAATAAATACCACATTAAAAGGGAACATAAAATGAAAAGAAAAATTGAGATTTCCCTTACCTTGAGGAGTAAGTCATAATACATGAAGATTGGGAACTTGGGGGCATAATGAAAACTTGAGAGGGAAACTTGGGAGGAAAAATATCATATATTATTTTATTATGAATATTTATTTAATGTAAATGATGAAATGGGTGGGTATTTCTGGAAAAAAGAGGGAATTGTTTCTTGATTTCCTTGGACACCTCAGTAGTGGAATTTGCAGAACCATGGGTTTTCCCATGGTATTTTCCCATGGAATTATCCAAATTACCCAAAAATTATTATATTTTAATCCAAAAGAGTTGGAAATTTTTTTTATTACTTATAACATCATTATGATTTCATTTAACATACAAAAAAGCCAATACTTAATTTTTACTATTCAAGGAAAAACAAAATATTTTAGAAAATTATCTTAAGTTCAACCTAACATAAATTTGGAATTATAATTTCAAAAATGATTCTTATATTCATAATAACTATATAATTTAGATAAATTTAACATTTAAATATTAAAATCCTTATTTATAAAAAATAATAGTGGAAAGAAAATGCATAACAAAATTTTAGACACTTGACAAAAACAATATTATGTTGTTATTTAAACGTAAATGAAATTTTTTTAATCATAATATTTCATTAAAATAGACATTATTAATAATAAATAAATTTTTTATAATAAATTTATCTTTTCTTGAAAGTAGAATTTATATCCCAAAATAAATTTATCAAATTCCTTATTTTTTAAGAAAAACTAAACTCAAAACAAAAATTGATTGAACAAAATTTTTATATATAAAAAAGGTATTATACAATGAGTGAATAAAGACATTAAACATAACCCCTTATAATACCTGCATACAACCTAAGGTTGAGTTGAACGATAGTGATAGACTCATAGGGGAGCTCAACTAACATCACTTGACTGGTAGTCACTACTAACTTGAACTTCTCTCAAAGCCAATTCTGGTCAAGATTAATGATTTGAAGCTCATCTTGGGCTTGTTCAAGAGAAAATCCTAGTGACACAACTTCCTTTCTAGGATATGACAAATGAATTCACAAAGAACTATTCTACTGGTTGATTCCATTGACTCTTATTTCTGTATTAATAATACACGACCATTTGTATTTATAATACTAATTATAACATTAAAAATATTGTTAGGAGTATTGTTTCCAATGGTCATATTGACCAGTGGTCATTGTTGACCAATGGTCATAATTGGCCAATGATCATATAATGATCTAAACTCAGTGGTCAAATTTAAGTTACACTAACTTCATTATTAAAAGGATATAGTTTTATTGACTACAAAATAATATACCAAATATTTTTAAAGAAAAATTATTCAAAAAGTTCAGGTCATTACAAGTTACCCTTAAATATAATATTTTAAGAGTACCATGGTGGAATGTTGGAACTATTAAATGGGGTTTAGTTGGGGGGGGGGGGTTCTCGGTAGAGTGAAGGGACCATTTCATAGAGGTATGGATCACATGGAGCAGTGTCTCTGTTATTCAGGGTACCTCCACACCACAACCATAGAACAACACTATAGGTGTTCATAGACTTAGGGTGATACAATTTAGAAAATTATACCATGTTATGGTATGGTATACCCATTTTTTAGAAGTTATTTTTATAATTTACCCCTCTCAGGTTTTAGGGAATTTGCGGGTTATCCACCCCTCTCATTTGATATGCCTTTCCATAAACTAACATGGGATACCCCTGATCTATGCACTTGATCTGACCCGTGGCATACTCAAGGGGAATTCCCAATCACATAGGTATTGTAAAAAGTGTTGTATTATCATATAAATCTCCTGAGAATGAATTATAATAATAAATAAAATTTAATAAGAAGTTAAAATTCATTGATAAATTCGTCATGACCCTTCCATACGTTAGATGTCTAACCCAAAAATAAAATAATTAATTTTAAATGAAACCTAAACAGATAAGTAGAATAAAAAATATATAAAGCAATCCCACATTTTACCACCATCTCAATCACATGAAACTACCCAATTAATTTTACATACATAATTAAACATATATAGTATACCACTCATTTAAGGGAATTCGGTATAAAAACTATTAGAAACTAGTTGTGGATTGTTTGGAGTATTAAACAATGAAAACCAAATAGAAATGTATATAATATATCTCTATTCTACTATATGAGTCACCATATATTCTAAAAAAACATCCTCTATGACTAATCAAGAGTTTAACCAAAAAATTAATAGATATATATAATATAGGTGTGAGTTTAAAAATTCCAATTTGGTTACCACCTACCTTTCCACATGATTTATCGTTAAATAAAAATACTTTTAAAAGGTAGATTAAAAATACAATTTAAAAGTGAGATTAGAATCATAAATTTAGGAAAAAACTACAAAAATTCAATATATAAATCCATTTCATTTTATAACAATAGTTACCTAGCTAAGTCGAAAACAACGTTGGAATCCTTTTTAGAATAAAATAACTCTTTAGGAAATAAAACCATTTCAAAAACCAAAAGACATTCTTAACTACCCACATTTTTGAATAATAATGTAAATTCATCTCAATTTAAAATTTATATATAAAATGGATTAAAAATAAAATGTTATATTAGATTTACAAGTAACAAGGATAATGAAAAAAAAGATAAACATTAAGAAAATTCAATACTAAGTTAATGGATGAACCTAAATGGAATTATAAAAATGGATGAAAAATAAATAAAATTAAACTATTACAATGTGAGTATGGATAGGAAACTATGGTAATGGAATCCTAGTATCCTTGTAACATTGTTTATCCATCCATAAAAAACTGCTCCCATGCATGAGATACTAGATAGAACCTTACCCAAAGTCCTAGTGGTAACCACATCTATATCATCATAATATTTAGTTATATTTGTATAATTGTCTGAATCTAGGGAGAAAAGACCTTTAAATAGTAATATTATTATTATTGTTCTTTACCTATGTTCTTAGGTTACCCAAATCAGTAAAGTGGGATGTCAGTGCATAATCTAAATTCAATCACAAAATACACCAACAACATATAAAATACCCCTCACCTCTTATCCAAAAATACCACAATCAAAACCCACTTGAAACAACATTCCTTATTCTCAAAATTATAAAAGTTAGGATTTAATCACATGCCACTTTATTAAATTTCAAACCAGTCATAGGTACCCTTTTTAGAAGACAAAACCATGAAATCCTTATAAAAGTTACTGAATAATAATTTCAATCATAAACTATAATTTAAAACATACTGACCCCTTGAGTCTATCATTTTGAATGAAAGGTAAAAAAATAATATAAGTTTAAAATAAATAAATTATCCTTACACATATATTCATATAGATATTTAGATATGTCTCATCTAAATGAACATATACATACATCTTTATGCAAAAATCATACAAATATATATATACATGTATATGTGTATAGACACTAAAGATAATTTCATATAGTTATAACAAGAATTATAAATGAACAAAATAAAGATTTATAAAAAATATTTAAGAATTAATAGTATGAAATCCCTCCCTTAAGAACTAAACATATCATTTGGGTCTAAATAAAATGTTTATAATTCAGATTGAAAAATGGATACATTCATTTATTTGGATATACCTCTTTAAGAGGTATTTTATAGCTTTTATAGTCCATTAGTGAACATGATAAAGAAAATTATATTTGAACCAATATATAAGGTTGGAATAATATTCATTTCCCATGAAAATCAAGTTAAAATATAATTTTATCTTTAGTAATTTCATAAACATTCATAATACTATCCTTAGGTATCATAAACATAATTTTAAAAATATGAAATCAATATTTCTAAAATTAAAAATATATTCATGTGGAAAACCAACATAGAACTCAATAACTTTTATAATCTAGGGGAAATGTCATCTCCAAAAGGTAAATAACTTCCCAGATGACCAAGAGGAATAAAAAAATCAATATATCCCTAATTATAAATAAATATAAATGTAGTTATATGTATATGAGACCCTATTAAGGAACGAAAATGAGAAAAAATAGATAAAATAGGAGAGGGGTGTTAAAGGGATAGGTTTGGGAGTTGAGTTAATTGAAAAAATAGATAATTAATCCCACCTTAAGGATTAAAATGAGGGAGGGGAAAATGGGAAAAGAGGAAAAAAAAATTAAACTTCCCTAGTATGATTCACAATGTGGCACAAGTGTTCATGCCATAAATCTATCCCCCAGGGGTTATAGTGCATCTATCTTGACTCTTTCACACCTTGAATCCCCATTTCATGGGTTGAGGTTCTATAACCTATAGTTTTTTCTCATAGGACCCACCAAGAATCCCTTAAAACATCCTCAAAAACAAATAAAATAATAAAATGTCCCCAAATAATTAATAAACATGAAATTAGTGTCATCTATTGTGGAAATAGTCTCCTCTAAACCACTTTATCCCCGTAAAAATTTACGAGTTCACAAAGAATATGATATATTTAACATTGTCTCAAAAATGAAGAACGAACAGAGACATGGTCACTAAACCATTCCAAAATCACATCCAAATAATGCACTATCATTCAATACATCTATGGATCCCATAAGTCTCACTACATCACTCCAATAATAATACCACAAAATGAAGAGGCATAATAGGTCTCCCCGTCATTTAATTAATTAACAAAAACACTTTTTAACTACAAATAATATCCACACCTGATAACCAAATGATAAAATAGAACAAAACACTAATGATGAAATTATAATTCAACTGGAAAAAATTAATAATTTACGTAATTACACACATGATATCCAAAAAAAAAATCTTACTATCCAAATGAGCGCATTATGTTAAGAACCTCAAAATAATGAATCCATAGGAACACTCTAAAAATAAAATTACATGAATCATAATGTTACTCACTGACACACACATTTCTAGAAAAAATGGAGGGGGAATAAACCATTATAATAACCCATCAAACCACAATGTATATATCCTTCGGCCAAATAATAAGAATGGACATCATATGATTATATACTCAAGAAAATACTCATGGTGACCCTAAAAAAATAAAACCAAAACTATATAGTGTGTAATCTAAACTAGTCCATATTATATACTAGTCACACATAAAACACAACTAGTTTTGTCCCATTCCTAGTAAACTAGAAATAAACACCGTAAAATAAATTAAAAATCCATAAAAGATGAGTTCCTAAAGAAAAAAATGCTCAAATACTTTCTGTGATGCATAATTTAAATCATCGGGAGAACATAATACCTGATCAATAACATTTAACGAATCCCAAACCATATTCAAAATCATATCCTAATGATAATTAACTACATTAATGGAAGGATCAATATCCCTAATTAGGAAAATGAAATCATTGAACAAATCCAAATCCTATTTTAACCATTTCAAAATCACAACGTTAATTTTAAAAATATCAAATCTTAAAATGAAAACTGATCTTAAATCCCTCATGATATTTATTGAAAATATGTTTAATTTTAAAAAAATTAACTTATTTATAATGTATATATATTATTTTTATAACCAATTTCCCTCACAAAAAATTTATTACTTCGACACAAAACTCTTAAAAACCCATTCATAAAGAAATTACCAGTTACAAATCCTCCAAAATCAATTCAATGTTTTCTTTAACCATTTAAAAGTATTTGAATACAAATAATCTCGTATCACAACCATGAAAACATACTTTAATTTTTTTTAAATTTCACTTGTTCCCTTAATAAACCCATTAACGGATTTTTAGTCATAAATCCAAATTTAATTTTTTTAGAAACCCAATTTCCGAATGTCAAAGATCCATTTTAAAACCAATTTCTCACATAAAATTACTTTATCAATTATTAAAACATAATTCATATTTCCTTTTAAAACCAACATTATTATAACTAGATACAAATGAAATCCTAGCCATTAAAATAATATAATACTAAAACATCCTAAAGAGGTAATATGGGTTATGCATGATTTGGTAATATGGTTTAGTGGGCAATGTGCTAATCCTGAAAGTCCAACTGGAAGTAATCTCATAACAAAAACATGGGATCTATATGGTTTCCTATTCCATGTGATATCACTATGTGAAACCAGATCAATTTCTATTATCATCCCAAAAAAATAAATCCTTAAACAATCCATAATGTGATAAATATCAAAGGAAACTAAAAATTCAAGACTCAATGCCAGAATTCTCAAGGAAACTTAATATTTAAGATGATTTAGAGTTGCATATACTCTTCTCACCCCTACCTCTCGTATTCCAAGAGTTATACTCCAATCTACCATCAATACCCAAATGAATAAGTACTCAATAAAAACAAGGTCCTAATAAAAACCTAAGCAATTATAAAAACAATTTCATAATCCAACCTAATATTCACTTGAACCTGGCTCTCAAGCTGGCCAGTAACATATCCAAGGCATGTTCACAATCACCCTGAGCTGGTGATAAGTACTCGATCATTAATTAATATATATGGGAAAAATTTAGATCGATAAATATGATTTAATAAGTATCATAAATCCACTATGAATTCCATCAAGACCCATCCATATATTTTAAATCCATACAAAAATATAAAAAACAATTCAAAATAAAACATAAGTAGAAATTTAGAATAAATTAGATATAATGTAATCTCATAGCTAACTTGCAAATCCCTAACTTTAAAACACCCTTTAATTAAATATCAATAACTCTAAATATATAGTGATGTTCCCCTTTAATGAAAATTAGTACTAAAAATAGTAAAAAATATGTTTGACAAATTTTACTGATTTGACAAAGAAATCTAAATAACATAAAATTTCCACCATACCTCCATGTGAGTATATGAGTCACCATCAAACCTCAAACTAAAATTTCTCCATTATAAATCAATAGTTAAACCATAACATAAAATTGAAATATATAATATAGGTGTGAGGTTAAAAATTCCAGGTAGGTCACCACCTTCCTTACTATATTATTACAATTTAAATTAAAATCCATCATCAAGATAGTTTACAAATAAAATTTAAAATTAATATTTCCATATTTGAATTTAAAACATACAATATATAGTGAACATTGAAATTTATTTCACGTTAAAATGACAAATTCCCATTTATACCCAAAAAAATAATTCGTAACCCTTTCAAAAGAAAAGAACACTTATGGAAGGAAACCCGTATTAAAAACTAAAACCCTTTCTTAAGTAAAAACATTTTTAGTAGAATGAATGAAATACAACTAGACTTTAGATTCACATATAATGAGTACAGAAAATAAATGGTGATTGTATAAATAAATGTAATAATGAAAAATGATAGATTATAAAAAATAAAGAAAAATAAAAATAAGAGTATATTTGAATAAAAAATAATTCATAAAAATGGAATAAAAAAAATAAAAGTAGACTATTATGATCTAAGTAGCTCAATGAAGCTTAGAACTAGGCACCCTAGTATCCTCATATCATTAGTGATTGAAGTAGAAAAAATCCTTTCCTATGCTAGAGCAATTAGGGAGGACCCTATCGGAACTATAAATAGTTACCACATACATATCATCATGATGCTTAGTTATTAATGTGTCATTTTCAAAATATTGGGAGAGAAAATTTTTTCCTAGAATTACTTATCCTAGTTTTCTCTACCTTAGTTCCCAGGTTCCAATGACTTATATATATGGTGGTGTGTGTAAAATATAGATCCAATTACATAAAGAGAGAAAAATATATAAAAT
Source organism: Viscum album (assembly GCA_963277665.1). NCBI lineage: Eukaryota > Viridiplantae > Streptophyta > Magnoliopsida > Santalales > Viscaceae > Viscum > Viscum album. Next base: position 1,301,832,586 of record OY728141.1, on the reverse strand, counting down.
ACCCTTAACATATTATACAAACATACCAACCCCCCCCCCCCAATTTTAACAATATTTTCATGCTCAAAATAATATGAGCTAATGACTAGTCATATGACACTTTTATGAAGTTCCAACCATTCCATGATACCCAATTTAGAAACCTAAAACTTTATATTCCTTAAAAAAAATTAATAGACTTATAAGTATTAGTATCGAATTTAAAATACAGGGACCCCTTGAGAATATCATTTTAAAACTAGGTTCATAATATAATTTATGATCCCAATACTTTCATTATCCTAACTAAAATATGAATATATATATATATATATACTTCTCATATTAATGTACATATGCACACATCCTTCTGTTAATATTTACATAATTATGTGTATATATATGTATATGTGTACAAACATTAAATTAAGATCAAATATTAATAACATGGGTTAAAAATGAACAACATTAAGATTTATAACACATACCAACCAATTTATAGTTTCAAGTACCACTTCTAGAAACAAAAATATATCATTTGGTTCTAGAAAAATGTTCTAAAAATTTTATTTAAAACTAATGATACCATCATTGATTTTGATATAACTATTTGAGAATGATTCAATTGATTCTATAAATCACTTGGGTGAATGGCTAAAGAAAATTAGGTTTAAACCAATATATAAAATAGGAATACTCTTCAATTATAATGAAAACCATGAGGATATTTAATTTTATCATTTTTAATTTCATAAAAATTCGTAAAACTATAATTATCTATCAAGAAATAAATTTAAAATCTAAGCAATTAATGGTTATAAAATTAAAACATCATGTATGTGGAAAACCTACATAGAACCCACTTATTTTTATAAAAGTGGAAATATTTCCCATTAATAAGGTAAATAACTCACATTAATACTGAATTTAATCCATTAAAAATAAATCCCTGATTTAAAATTGATGCTAAGGTAACCCTAGACTATTGAAACTCCATTGGGGAAAAGAAATAAGAATAAATAAAGAAAATGGGAGGAGAAATACCGGATGATGTTAACTTTAAAAATATACTTCAATAACTAGATAAATACATAATTAAGGACCATAGTAATATGAATAGTTTAAGGGAGAGTCTCTAGGGGTCGAGTGTATCGATCAATGTGATAAAGAAACCCGAAAAGGCTTGGAACTAGACAGGGGTTTGTGGGGGAAATGGGAATTTTTTTAAATGATCCTAGAATGATTAATGGTGTGAAAAACGTTTTCGTGGAATGAATAGATCCACATGTGGTTGGGGGGACTCTATAGAAACACTTTCACACTTTCAATACCCATTTCATAGGGTTAACTGTCACAACCTACAACTTTACTCTACCAGGTCCAAACAAAAACAGAAAAAACACACAATAAAAATCTAAAAAATTATTATAAACCAAAACAATTAACAATTATGAAATTATTAGCATGAGGATTTGGAATGTATAACACCTAGGTGTCTATCTCTCATTTAACTTCTTCTTAGTTGATATTTTTTTTATTATCATAATGTTTGAGGTCGATTACTCAAGTTAAATTCATCACGAACTCTTAATTTTATTCTTTTCTTGTTTCTCATCCATATTCATACCAAAATATAGTCTTAATGATGTAAGGATTATGTTCATGAGTTTTTTTGTTTTTTATTTTATGTTTTATGTTGGATATTAAAGTTCTTCGTGTCATTTCATGGTGGTTAAATTCCATGAATTGTGAATATAATGATATTGATATATTTTTTCAATTGTATTGACCTTTAGAATATAAAATAATGATTAATTTAACTTTTAAATCAATGTTTTATTTATAAAATTTTGTTATTTTATTATTTTTGGGGTTTTGATAATAATTCAATCTTTTCTCTTGATTTAAATTTAAAATCAAGGGTTTTCCTTATTTTGATGGTAGAAAGTATATTTTACAGGGCCTCACATATGAAGTGTTTAAAAAATTTCTGAAATGGAATTTTTAGATGTATTATAAGGTTTAAAATGTGTTTTTACACTGGTTTTATAAATATTATTTTTTATATATATGGGGTTCTTGGATCTTTTAATAAGGGGTTTTATAAATTTTTATCTAAGGAATATTTTCACGGCCTATTTTTCACTTTGAAATTGGATTTCCATAATAAAATATATCTTTAATTTTCACACTGTTCTAGTTTGTTTATAAATGGATGATAGTTTCCTTAGAATATGAAAAGTTTATTATATTGACGAATTTTTGAGTGATAGTCTATTCTTAAGAGAGGTGATCATAAGTAATGCTTTCTGATGATTTTGGACTATGAAACTATGTATGCTCTTTTTTTCATATGTTTTTAACTTTTCTTAATGTATCACTCCCATTTGAATATAAATCATGAGAAATAAAATTAGATAATGAAATTTCATTAAACACTTGCTGCACTATCTGATAATCAATATTTGGGTAGTGTCCCCTTGTATGAATTCTCTTCTTGGGGAATTTCCCACTTGGTTAGGATAGGTTGGGTACTATTAAGTTCTATAGTAATTGGAGTTCATATGTTTTACTGATATGATGGATCATATTTAATTGGTTTTGGACATCCCCCACAGTTTCCAGGTATTCTCATTATCACTAGAACTTAACTTTATTATATTTATTATATTCCATTTATCCCTGCGATCATTGAATTATGTTTGTGTTTCCCTTACTTTCATTGGTTCATTGATACTATTATCATTTTTCATATATTATTGATACTACATCTATATTATTTCAAGATCTACAGTTTTTATTTTAAATGAATGGTTCAACATTTTGGTATAGTTTTTTTGGAAATACTTATCTAATTCATGCACATGTGTATTTTATAAGAATGTTAATTTGGAAACATATTAAACTTCATGCTTGAAATGGAATGTGTTTAAAGGAACAATGGAAAAAATTGTGATTGGTGTTTAAAAATAAAAGAGGAATATATATGTTAGTAATTGTTTTTTAAACTAACAGGAATTGTATCATTTATTTAAAGGTAATACATGTTTTTTAGTTTGTCTTGGAATATCGACTGAGCTTCTTGATCACACTAATATATATATATTTCTATTTAAGGTTTTGGGTTTAGTTTTTGGTTACTCATGAAGTATTTTTAGTTTTTTGTTTTATGGTGACTCATGGAGACATATATAGATTGGATTTAGTTTTTTTGTAATGTTATTTAATATGGAAAGATGAACTCCCCAATATTTTTTTTGTAATTCTATTGGTTATACCAGGTTGGGATCGTTGTTTATTAAGTTTTTATACCATGTTTGGATTTGTTTTATCTATAAAACTATTTATATTATTAGGGAATGGATGTAATATTTATTGACGGGTCATGATGGAATTTTAATAATGGTTATTATTCTTAATAAAAAAAATTTATAAGGATAAAACATTACCAAGAGTTATCATATTATTTCCTAGATATTTTTTATATAGAGTGGGTATTAAGAGTGACCCTCGGGTATATCATGGGTCGGCCCTAGTCCCTAGGTCAGTGGTGGTCTAGATCTAGTCTATGACACATTGACCTTATCATATTAGAAAATATATTAGTGATGTAATGGATGTTATACCGAAGTAACCACACTAAAATACCTATATTGAAATATTTTAATGGATCATAATTTAGTGATAAAGACTAGTTAGATATTAGTGTGAATAGTGTACACTGTTAATGAATCTATATTTTATGAGGTATCTATCATATATAATCTAAATATAATAAAAGATTATATATTGTTTATAGGGGAATATGTGTACTCTTTATCAATTCAAGAGATATAGAAAATACAGAGATGACATATGTTACATATTTATGGTGGAAGTAGAAAAACAATCTGAATATATCTAGGTTTGGAAAATACATAAAGATGTTTGATGTACATAGATTTTTACAGGTATTTTTATAATTTTCTTACTTAGTTTTAGTTAATTAGTTTAATCATTTTTTATATTTTTAGTTTATTTTTGTAGTTTTATAGTAATTTATTTATTTTGATAATTTTTAGTTAATTTATATATCGATATTAGTATTTTCGTATTTTTATTATTGTATATTAATTTTACATATTTTAATTAAATCTATTAGTATTAGTTTCATTAACATTTCTTTTAATTATTTTTGTTTATAGTTAATTAGAATATTATATTTTTAATTCTATTATTATTATTATTATTTGATATTAGTATTTTTTTATTATTAGCAATTAACAAATTTTTATTGAATTTTATTTTTTGAATCTGAAATTTAATTTATTTTTACTTTCCCCCTACCCCCTTGACCTGCTCCCCTCTCTACCCACGCCACACACTTTTTTTAAACCCCCTATCCCCAATCCCTCGGCCCTCTCCCCCTTTTCTCTCCCCTTCTCCCACTGCCCTCTCTATCCCTTTCTCCCTTATCTAACCCGCTGCCCCCTGCCTCCTGTCTCTCTCACCCCACACCCCCTTACCCCCATGCCTCCCCTCTCTCTCGCCCCGCCTCTCCATCCCGTCGCCCCGCCTCTCCTCTCATTTGCAGCCTGCCACCCCCATCTCCTTCTCCTACAGGACCCAGATCCCCCGACCACCCCGTTTTCCTCCCTCACCACTACTCCACCACCCCTATCTATAGTAGAGCCCGTAACACATGTTGGCCCTCATTCTCCCTTCTCTCCCCATCAACCTGCCTCCCCCTGCCACCCCAAGCGCCCGTCGCACCCCCTGCTGCTTCCTTTCAGAACCCGCATCACCCCGTCACACCTTACTCGACCCCCACATCTCCATCTGGGCCACCTCCCCTATCCAGTCCGAAGACCCCACACCTCTCCATCCTGCTACCCCCACTCCTCTCCCCCTGCCGTTATCCCCTAATTCTGGTTTTTTCAGCGCACCAGTCACCGCCAACCGAGAAGCCGACCAGCAGCCGTGCACCGGTCCTAGACGACCAGCATCCGCTTCATCACTCATATGCTTCCTTCTGGTGGTCGCGTAGTTGGTGCGCGACGTCATCACGTGCCGAGGGTTACTGCGTGCGGCAAAAATAAAAACAGACACGTTCATTGCTTCGGTGATGTGGTGTTATTTCACATGACATATCATTTTTTTGCTATGTTTATTCATTAAATTGTGATGTCGAGGTAATTTTCTTTGTTTCAGGATGTTGGTTGAGTAACTAAATTATTGTGCATGCCATGCAATGATATTGTTCGATGATTAATTGTCAATAAAATTTATTTTAATTGAATGTTTATCTGTTTAAGTTATTTTTGAACTGAATTAATTATTGAAATTGAAAGTTTCCCTTTTAAATATAAGTTGACGCGGCGGTCTGAGAAGGTAAAATGCATTGACTGATGGTAGGTGCAAATTGGTGACACAACTTTGTGAGAAACGGGTTGTTTTATTTTTCCATATAGTTTAGGAATTGAACGAGTTTTATAATTTATTTATGACCCCAGAGAACGAGACATTAAATAAATTGGGAAATTTAAATTGAGAATTAAAAAAATGCTTATATTTTCAGAACTGGTGATAACTAAACAGTATAAATATTTAATCACATAAAAGAATATTTTTCATGTCTGAATCATAATTTAATTGCAACACTAGCATCCCCGACACATTTTGTTGATTTAGAGTCCATCATCATTCTCATTTACAATATTTTTTATCTTTTATCTTCTCACCTTTTAGTTTTATCAAAAAGTGAAAAAAAGATAACTCAAAAATAGTAATTCCCTCAACCATTGTCTGTCTAAACATTGTCCAACAAAACATTTTTAATGAACTAGATTCTGTGATCTCTGTGGTTTGACCATGCTCGCCACTTTTAAAGTAGCCAGTTGGTTATAAAAATTTTCAAATTGGATGCACTGCAACGCACGTACCATATTTCTGGTGCCGTTTCCGGGGAGAATAGTAGCATTAGAAGTTCCTTCAAAAGAGTGATTTAGGTAAAAAATAAAAAAACTATATTAATAAAACAATAAAAAATAATAAAATAACAATTTACTACTCTGGGAATTTTTCATTGCAGGGATTTTCAAGACACACAGATGTTCAAAATGAAATGGGCCACACCACACAATTACAACCAATATCCGCCCTATGCAGCCCCAAATCAAGGTATGACATATAATGATTCACCGCACACGAGATTTCTAGGAAATCCCATTTATTTCAATGATCATTATTCAATTCCATGCTATGACCCATATGAGAATATTTTTCCATGCTATGAAACATGTCCATATACATCCGTTGATCATTTTCAAAGTCAATGAATTCTTGAAAATTTAGAACTTGAAAATTCATTTCAAACAAATGATTCAATAATTGAGCACATGTTGCATTGTGCTATGACTGAGATCAATCGGAGGTTTGAACTTCATGATGAATGCAATGAAAAGTTTCTTTCCTCAAAAAAAGATCTAGAAAATCAATTGAAGAATTTAGTAAATCAAATGAATCATATTTTTGAACTAAATGCTTCATTACCACTTGATAATCTAATTCACAACAATTCTTTTGAGGAGAGTGAAATAGAGGTTCCATTTGAACAACATTCATGTCCCAATTGTAAAAATGAGATTGATCTGCCTTCTTTTCATCCAAGTGATGACTCATATCCATCACAATATAATTATTCCAATCTAATCACATTTAAAGAATATGTGAGTTTGGTATTCCTCCCTGTTAAACATAATGATCCCTCGGAAAATGTGATTTCATGTCCTCGTTCTATGATTTCACAACACAGCCATCCCAAAGTCAAAAAGGACACATTCAATGTTTATCAGATTTCACCTTTTGAGGATGAAGAAGACATTGAACTAGGACCATTATTTACCATGATAGATTCATAATTGAACCAATTAACAATAGATTTTCACAATCAAGAGGACATCACTTCAAATAACATCAAATAACTTCTTTCTAAAAATCTTTGTGAGTCTGAAACATTTTCTAAAATGAATAATTTCGAAACATTTTTGGAATAGGAGAATCAATAAACATTTTTGGTAGAGAACACTCATAATTTTATAGAAACAGTGGAACAATGGGATTTATTGGAGGATCCTGAGTTTGTGGTGAAACATTTACCAATAGAGAAATATGATGTGGTCAATATAGAAGAATGTTTAGAAAATGATGTCATTATTTACACAATGGAGTCGTCTGCTCCAATTATACTCACCCTGCTTGCTTCATGTCTTGAGCATAAATTGAGTTGGAAACCAGTGTATTTCCCTGTGTTAGTAGTTGGATGTGAAAATGAATTGGGATACATCATCAACCCGGATACTGCATTCAAGGATGCGATGGATATAAGCCGACCACTGAAAGAGTCTGGTAATGAAACTTTTTCACCTGTGTACGTTCAAGGAGGTAATCTTCTTGATCTTTCCATTGAAGACCTTTACTGAAATTTAATTATTCGATGATTTTTTTCAGGAAAGGTATATTCATTCCCTTATGATTTTGAATATTTTCATTTCATTCCACACAGTCATTTTTCTAACAAGCATCCGTTGAGATTTTGTGCAGATTACAAGATAAATTCATCTTCAATGAATGGATTCCACACTCCTACTGAAAAAGAAGCAGATGCATGGTTTACATTTCCGTTCGATCTTAGTGGAGTTTAAATAACGTCTGGATGAAGATGAAGTAAACATATCGCTCAATGGGAGGCAACCCATCATTTGTTTGTTTTCATTTCACTGCATTTAATTTCATTTAATTTATTTTTCTTTAAAAATTAAAAAAATAAAAAGGCATGCATTTACCACAATCTGTTTTCTCCTTGAATTGTAGTGGATTTTAATCCATCATAAATATTTTTATCATCCACATTCTCTGGATTATGGTGTGACTTCTTTGATATGATGCGAGTATGTGCTGTCAATGTGTAAGTTTTATAGGTATACCATTTATGGAGCTTCATCGGATATAAACAGCCTATTTGCATCAATCTGTACTTAAACAGGGATGTTTTTTATTTGTTCCATATTTTATGCTTCCAAAAACACTATGTAATATAAAAAAACAAAAAAAAACTAGAAAATTTTGAAAAATTAAAAATACCTATCATTCTTGTCATTGATAAACCCACATGAAATCTGCTGTATTTTTGTTGAAACATGGTCAGGAACACACCACTTGTGTCCCTAGGCAGTTTGAGCACCTGATTCTTTTTTTGAATTCATTGATCCTTGATATCATGACTTAGATGACTGCTGATATTATTTCATGCTTCAAAAATGTTTTTCAAAAACTTGTATATTTTTGAGACACTTATTTTCACTCATGACCATCTATATTATCCAAAATTTTATTTCGATACCCAGGAGGACTCTGACCCATATTAAATCATCTCTTATTTATCTTTTTCTTGAAGGAATCTCAACCATGTTATGTCTTCTTGAACTTTCAAATTTTTTCCATCAAAGCGATATGAATTTTGGAAATTTTCACTAAAATGATCGAGGCATATATTTGATATTTTAGCCCTGTTGACCCACTAAGACACCCATACATTTTCTCCATCATGTAGCCCTTAGAATCAATGAAGAAACCTTTTTAGGATAAGTCCATAACTGATACCCTTACCTACCCATTTATTGAATTTCTGCATGATAATTTTCAATCTAAGTGTGGGAGAGAAATTTACTCATGGAGAGGGTTCTTCAAGGGGAGTGAGTCATTTGATATACATGGATTGACATTATCCCATCCTGATCATATGAGTTATTTTTTCATAGTAGCCACATTAATTACATACATTTTGATATAGGAATATATTATCCTTTTGGTTCCAACAATGAGTATATTGGTGACCATTACGCAGTAACCCTCCCTTTTGGGGATACCTATAAAAGTGATGATCCATTACTCCATGAACTAAAGATTTTCTATATGACCTACCTTTATTGAGACGTTATAGCCTTTACGCTACTTGTGTACCATTCTTTGGGATTATTGTATGAAATTAATTTCATGGTCTTTTAGATTTGACACTCACCAGTTTTTCCTAACCATATTGTTTGAGTGAGTGTGTTAATTAAAAGAGTGAAAGAAAGAGAGGGTAACATTGGATTATCATATGCATGGGGAAAATAAATGTTTTATGGGTGGGGGAGATAGAGTTTGAGGTAGACATTTGGATTGACATATATCATGCATTTATTTCAAGAATCAACCCTCCTTTTTACCAAAAAGATGTCAATTTTTTAACCCACCATCCCATATCTTCATAAACATTTGAACCTCACGTAAAGTCTTTGAGATTGGTGCATTCGTTTCATTTACACTAGTGGAGATGTGAAAATCATGGCAAGCCTATGGTAAGCATGCATGTGAATAATAATTGAGAAAAACTTTGATCAAATTTTTCGAGCAAGGAGTATAATGCAATGTAGGTCACATGATAAATGAGTGCACATACTTGTTTTGAAAATATTATGAGTATAAGAAAAATGGTTTTTGAAAATTGGAGTTTCAAATGAAGCATGATATTTTATGGGAAAAAGAGATTGAAAAATTTTTAACTTGTAACTTGGATGTTTTGATTTGTCTACGACCACTTGTGTTTTCTTTCTAATTGTTTCTCCCAGGGGTGAAAAAGTTTATGTATGGGGGATTTGATGTATCTGTATTTTTACATAAATTTTTATAATTTTATAATGTAGTTTTAATTAATTAGTTTAACAATTTTTTATATTTTTAGTTTATTTTTGTAGTTTTATAGTAATTTAGTTAATTTGATAATTTTTAGTTAATTTAAATATCGATATTAGTATTTTAGTATTTTTATTAGTTTATATTAATTATATATATATTAATTAACTCAATTAGTATTAGTTTCGTTAACATTTCTTTTAATTATTTTTGTTTATAGTTAATTAGAATTATATATATTTAATTCTATTTCTATTATTATTTGATATTAGTATTTTTTTTATTATTAACATTTAACAATTATTTATTGAATTTTATTTTTTGAATCTGAAATTTGAATTTGTTTTTTTACTTTCCCCATACCCCTACCCCTTGGCCCACTCCCCTCTCTACCCACGCCACACTCTTTTTTAGAACCCCCTTTCTCCAATCCCTCGGCCCCCACCCCCTTTTCTATCCCCTTCTCCTGCCTCCCTCCCTCTCACTTTCTCCCTTATCTAACCCGCCGCCACTGCCTTCTGTCTCTCTTGCCCCGCACCCCCTTACCCTCGCGCCTCCCCTCTCTCTCACCCCGCCTCTTCATCCCGCTGCCCCGCCTCTCCTCTCAAATGCAATCTGTCGCCCCCATATCCTTCACTCATAGGACCCAGCTCCCCCGACCACACTGTTTTCCCCCCTCGCCGCTGCTCCGCCACCCCACTCCCCAGTAGAGCCTGCACCACACGCCGACCCTCACTCTCCCCTCTCTCCCCATAAACTTGCCACCCCCTGCCACCCCACGCACCTGTCGCACCCACTGCTACTTCCCTGCAGAACCCGCATCACCCCGTTTCACCTCACTCGACCCCCACATCTCCATCCGGGAAACCTCCCCTCTCCAGTCCGAAGACCCCACACCTCTCCATCCCGCTACCCCCACTCCTCTCGCCCTGCCGCTATCCCCTACTTCTGGTTTTTGCAGCGCACTGGTCACTGCCATCTGAGGAGCCGAACAGCAGCCACACACTAGTCCTTGCTGACCAGTAACTGACCAATAGCCAACCAGCGTCTGCTTCATCACTCATATCCTTTGTTACAGTGGTCACGTAGTTGGTGCGCGAGGTTATCACATGCCGAGGGTTTCTTCGCGCGGTGAAAATAAAAACGGACACATTCATTGCTTCAGTAACGTAGTGTTATTTCACATGACATATCATTTTATTGTTGCGTTTATTCTTTCAATTGTGATGTCAGGGTAATTTTCTTAGTGTCGAGATGTTGGTTGAGTGATTAAAAATATTATGCTTTCCATGCAACGATATTGTTTGATGATTAATTGTCAAATAAATTTATTTTAATTTAATGTTTATCTGTTTGAATTATTTTTGCACTAAATTAGTTGCTGAAATTAAAACTGGCCCTTTTAATTAACTGTTGACGTGGTAGTTCGAGAAGGTAAACTGCGTTGACCGATGGTTGGTGCAAATTGGTGACACAACATTGTGAGAATGAGGTTGTGTCATTTTTTCATATAGTTCAGGACTTGAACGAGTTTTCTAATTTATTTATGACCCCAGAGAACAGGACTTTAAATAAATTGGGAAATTTAAATTGAGCATCTAAAAAATGTTTATATTTTTGGAACTGGCGATAACTAAAGAGAATAAATATTTAATCACAGAAAAGAATATTTTTCATGTCTCCATGATAATTTAATAACGACACCAGCATCCCCGACACATTTTACTGATTTAGAGTTTATCATCGTTCTCCTTTACAATTTTCTTTTTATCTTTTATCTTCTCACCTTTTTGTTTTATTAAAAAGGAAATAAAAAGAAAACTCAAAAATAGCAATTCCCTCAACCTTTGTCTGTCTAAACATTGTCCAACGATACATTTTTAGTGAAATAGATTTTGTGCTCTCTGTGGTTTGACCCTACTCACCAGTTTTACAGTAGCCAGTTGATTATAAAAAATTGAAAATTGGATGCGCTGTGATGCAAGTACCAATGTTATATTCATTATCAAGAGAAGACCCAATGTACCATCAAAAAATTAATGGAGATGAAAGAGCCCAAGAAATATGTATCAATCATAGAGATGATCAATTCTCTACACATCTTAGAGTGATTCTAGGTTCTAATCTTGAAACAAATCATATATACCATTAATGATCATAATAATCTAAACACTTAGATATATTTTTCAATTTTATATGTTTGGTGTGTGGTGGAATATTTGAGATGTTTCACACAACATTTTGTGTTATCATTTTCTTCTACATTCTATTTTGGATCTGTTAAAATTATATACTATAAGATTAAACTTTATATTACGTTTTGTAGTGGAATTATGAGTCATCTTCTTGGGAAGTATATGCCTTGAATCCTATATAAGGTCACCTGAAACCATATTTTTTTTAGAGGTGGATTTGGGAATACAAATCAATTAATTTAAAATATTCTATATCTCTCTATTCTCTATATATTATTCATGTTATTTGTATGATAAAATTTATAAGATTTATCATTTGAGGTAATAATACATAGTCCCTTTATATTTTTCAATATATCGTTATGTTTGAATGAGATATTTTTTGTTGACTTAAATGATTCCTTAAGTGTAAATATTTGGAATCTACAAGTGTAAGATGCAGATACTGCTTCAAAGACTCATTTATTAGTGGGATCAAGGTGAGAAACCAATAAACCCTTGTGAATGCCTCACCACATAAAAACTATTTTATTATTTCATTAAAGAGAAGTAAAAACAACATTTATATACATTCATCTTAATAAAAAATGGAAATAGATCAAAATAAATATCATCAATAATAGCTAGAATTTTTTTGTACCAGAGTCTCTAAAAGGTTGTATACTATATATACCATTATAAGAAATAATATAAAAATATAATAATTATATGATAATATTTTTATAGATGAAATAAATAATGATAATGGAATAAGTGGTTTTGGTTTTGATCTTATACTTTTGGAAAATTTCAATGAAATAATGATGTTAAGGTGATCCTTACATGACTGTCATGAAGGAGATAAGGTAGTCATTGGGCTGTCCATTTTTTACATGTTAGGTGAACACAGAAGGTAAGATATATGAATCATTAATATTCTTATTAACCATTTAATATATTATATTCAATATAAAAAAAATATTTTTTAATAATTAATATATTATAATATATTTTTACGTTTACTACATTAAATTTTAATTAATTATTTTAATTATTGTATAATATCTATCACCATGAACACATTGTTCTCAATGAACATAATGTTTTCATATAATACTTAAATTTATCGTAGTGTTATATTATTTTAAAAGGTTTAAAAATTTAGAATCTGGATATCAAAACTATATATGATTAATGTTTTATAATTTATTACAAATATTGTAATATGAAGGTGAATAATGAAATATGGTAAAATACAATATAATTCAATATTGGTGTGTGGAAAAAATAAGTAAAGTTATTCAATTTAAATAAATATTATCATACAATAAAAAATATTTAATCCAAATACCATTAATATCCAATAATAAATATGATATAAATGGTGACCATTATCCATTTTTTATTTTTATTCAAAAAAATAAAATCTTACTCACATCTCTATCTCATTCTCCTCAAATAAATTTTCAGTTTTCATTGGGGATTCTGCCAATATCTATCTCTCTTAGTTCTCTCTATAATTTTTTGGATTTTATAGGTCTCCAAGGATTGAATCTAATTATAATATTTTAATTAAGGTATGATTTTTCCTCTCATATTAATCATTAATATTTCTATAATGTGTTCTTTATATAATTTAGTACCGTTAATTTTGGTTTTAAACTTACAATTTTCTATTTTATAATCCATATATGAGTACTCCAATGCTTTTATGATTATAATTGTGAAATATATAAGAGGAAACTCTATCATAATAGAATTTATGGAATATTTGGTTCAACCCTTACAAAGACCCTTAGGAGTACTCAAATCATTGAAAATAAGAAAACCATCGATATCTAAATAATAAGTATAAAAATTCCAGCTTGAAAATTTTTCATATATCAAAATTCTATTAGAGTTATATGATTCACATTAAATTTATTTAATGGAATATTTATGATTTCTAATATGATATTCCTTTATACGATCCAATGAAAAAATACCCTTTATTGGGGTATACATCCATCAAAACTAAGGGTGGAAATTCATGTCGTGTCATATCAACTTGTTTAATATTTGTGTCAAGATACTCAAACCCAAGAATAACCAATTTATTAAATGTGTTTTCATTTCTTGTAATCATGTCACATCTTATTTATAAAATTAATTAATTAATTAATATATTTATATGTATTTATTATATTATTTTTCTTTTTATTAAATGAATATATTTTTAAAATATAATAACAATAATCAAGAAAAATATCCACACACACACACACATTAATTTAATAAAAAATAAATTATTTTATTTAAATATATATAAATAAAAAATATAAATATTTAAATAATCATGTTATTTATCATGTTTATGTATCAAACACCCTCAATAAAAACCCAATCCAGTTATTTAATTAAGTATTCAGTTTATGATTTATTTATATGATGTGTCACACATTGACATTCCTATCAAATAATATTTATTATTTATACATTATATTTCATTTTATTCAAATTTATTTCTATTTTATTCATAAAATCCATTGATTCATGATTTCATATTCTAGCACTAACTTTACATATGGGATTATCTTAATGATTTAACTCATTTTATAAAATTTTTATGTTATATATTCATATATGTATGTAATTTAAAGTATTAAATCTAGACTATAAAAAGGATAAGTGATGGTTGGGTATAAATTTATATATCTAAAAATTCATTGGATAGTGTTAATTATCGATGAAACTATATATGGCATACAAGCGATCAGCCTTACACATTACGAAATAATGACTTTTGAGGTAGTATTTTCATATGATTTCCTAGTTATCAATCTTTACTATAGGTTTTTAATTCAAATATATCATGAATTACATATATATCATGATTATTGATGACTTTTCATATATTTTATGGTTATATCATGATATATAGTATGTTTTAAAAAGAATTTATAATCAATATACTACTCTATTTAAAAAAATCCTTATTGGAAATTAAATATAATTTTTTATTCAATTGTAAAATCCCTATTAAATTGAAAATATTATTAATGATATAAGTTATATTGATCATTTATGGAACCTATATTCTTTTAAAATAAGCTATAAATGAATTTTGTTTTTTTTATATCTTGCATTATGATCTTCGTTACAAAAGGCACTAAATTTTTTATAATTTGAATCAATTTAATGCAATGAATTATTATATAATTTAATGAATGTTGTATTATTGTAGGATGAGATCAACGATTGTATGTTTTAGGAAAAAATTGTATTAGATTATATTTTAGTAATTTTTGGTAATTGGTTTTGAAAATCATAAGAGAAAACATTATGTTCTAGAGAAATAGTTGGATTATAACTTGTATGAATCTAAATATGATTTTACATTTAATTGTGTTTATAATGTTTAATATGATGTAATTTTTCATACTAATCCTAATTAATTTTTATTAATTTCATAATATGGAAGGATGAAAATGATAAACATATATGATAAATAAAAAATTGAATGATAATTGTTGATGTGAAAATTTTCTCAATGTACAAAAAAATATCATGAGTATTGGGGTAGAAAACTTCATGGTAATATAAACTCTGATTATATAAGTTATGGTTAATAACATAAAATAGATATATAATCTTACATCATTGTTTTATAATCCTTTGATAATTAAACAATTTAAAAGGAAATAAAACCTACGATTTTGTGGGACCATGAATCTATATATTTTTAAAAGGTGGATATTCTCCTTAGATAAGATATTAAATTCATCTTAAATGAATTATGATCACAAAAACCAAGTATGAGGGCCCCAAATTTTTAATAATTATATCCTTACTACTAATGGTTTCTCACTATTACCTAGGGTTAATAAATTACTATTATGGAGAAATTTATAACTTAATTAAATAATCAAAATATAAATAATATAAAATAAACTAATCGAAATTTTGAAAATTGATTGGGAGAATATTAAAATAAATTTATATATTTAACCCTAATAAAAATTAGACATGAATTATCCTTAAATTTTACATACCCAATATACCTATATTTATAAATTAGGGTCCATAATCAAGACTATGAAAATCAATAATGGGGTAACCCAGATATTTTATCGACCACTTCAAACAACCACCACCCCAATCGTTTTTCTCGATCAATAGCCGATGAAGACTAGCACATAGTGTATATTGATAGAGATGATATTTTCAATATATTTTATCTACATTTCAATTATTTAATCCTCACTAATGTGTCATTACATGTTAAATTGCATAATTTTTGGAATTTTGTTGTATTTTGAGCTAAATTATGAAAATGACCTAATTCTAGACTTTTATGTATTTTTCACCAGTGTGATGTTTTAGGCATACATTTTTAAATATTTATCCAATTCAAATGATTCCGTTTTTTAGGCACCCATGGAATAGGTTCTTCGCATTTTTCAACTAGACAAAGTTCTAAATTGTCCTTATAAGGGCCCAAATAAATCATTATTTTGGAAAAGTTTTTATGTTCGGATATGTTAATCCCACCTCAATAAATAAAGCATAATTCCGGATACAGGTGACCAAAGTTATTAATTCCAACTATACGTGAAATATAACTCCAAGATGCGCATTCGTGACATGTTTCAATGGAAAATTCACTCGTCAGGTCACTATGTGAGGGGGGAAATTATTTTGAAAATGAAGAGTCTCCTCGGGCAGAGCAAAATATGTTGGGAAATTAATTCATAAATTTTACATCCCATTTACAAATATTATAAAAGTTTTAAGAGAGATAGAAGATATAATTTTGAACAACTCTCAAGAAGGTTCTAGTGGTTGATTCGGCCGGGAGGGTTCTAAACGGAAGACTACTTCTGGAAGACAGAATCTGGGTAGAAAACTTTCCGGCCCTCCTCCCCTTATCTCCCCATATATTCTTTCTTTTCAAGGAGAGGTTGTATTTTTGGAGACCTTGATGAAGATGGTGTACACTCTTAATAGAATTGAGATGACGAGGAATACTCAAGTGATGCGAGGCTAAGCACCAAGTGGTTGCAGACGATGATAACCGACATACACTCTCTTCCGAGTTTTGATCTTCAGGTGTAATCTCTATTGCATCTCTCTTGAACTTATATTTCTTGAATGACAGTGGTTTTTTTTCATTCTTGAATATATTTTCAACTTTTTTGTTTTGGATGTTTTCCCAATCTATGAAGTAAAATAGTCCATTTTACTTTTTAAATTTCTTCGTCGAGGTCTTGTCGTTGAGCATTGTGATTTTCATTAAGATTAATTATTTGTAGGTATTCATGTAATTGGAACACTTCAATAGGAGGGGAAACAATCATATTGATTTTTCAATATGATATCAATTAAGAATAAGGTGTTTATACAAAGGAATTTTCATATGCATTGATATATTCATTAAGGAGATAATTTTTAAACAAGGAAGAGGGGAGTGTCTGGGAGGTTAAAGCTTGTCCTTAACCACTATTTTGATTTCTTATTTCAAACCTATTTTATTTTCTATCAATTTTCTAGCCCATTCACAAATTTTTTTTCTCGTTATTTTTTATTTGTTTTATGTTCTTTAGTATTTAATCAAATCCCCAATTTTCCATTTCGTGTGGAAAAAAACATAAAAAGTGACAGTTTTGCAACTCAAATGGAAACCTCATCAAGAGAAAATCCAATGACTGATATATTGCATTGTTTTTTGGGAAATATTTATTGATTGAGGATTTGAAAAAAAATAATCCTCACTTAAACAGGTAGCATTTCTTGGTAAATTTCTTGAGTTGATTTTTGTGGAATTTTTTTTGGCATGACCCAAAATTTTAACCCAAATTTTTTCCCATTGAATTCTGAAATTGATAGAACTTTTTACTCTAGGGATAGAGCTACTAGAAATCCCCTTGTCCCAGTTAGTGAATATTCTAATAAATCACTTAGAAGAAACCTGGTTGAAACTGAAATTCCAATGGCTAAAAATAGAACATTGAAAGAATTGGATTCATCTTATGATGAAAATCAATAAAAACCTGTTGAATATTTTGATGCACCTGCTGGGTTTGAAATTAAAGCTGATTTTGTTTAACAACTTCCAAAATTTAATTATTTTCCTGGGGAAGATCCGCATAAACACGTTCAGGAATTTATTTATCTTCGTGTAAATATGAAACCCTAGAGAGTTGTTGAAAATCAAATGAAATTGATGTAATTTCGTTTTTCATTAGAAGGAGTTTCCAAAGAAAGGCTTTTCTATTCAAATTATACATTGATTAGGGATTATAATGAATTTAAGAAACTTTTCCTTTAAATTTTTTCCCTACTTCTAGAACTGATTACATTAGAAATGATATTTGTGGAATTAGGAAAACTCAAGGTGAAACATTGCATGAGTACTGGGAACGCTTCAAAAGACTTTATTTCAGTTTCACCCACCATCAAATTAGTGACCGACTTTTGATTCAATATTTTTATGAGGGATTGTGTCTTACTGATAGAAGCATGATTGATGCTGCTTCAGGAGGGGATCTAGTTAACAAAACACCAACTGATTCTAGGACATTAATGGAAAACATGACCCAAAATTCTCAATAGTTGGGAACAATAGGCCTTCTTCATGTGAAATCTTCCCAAGAGTTCCCCATTTCTTGTCCTAAAAACAATATGATTGCGAGTGACATTTCTGATCTTACCACCATGGTGAGGTCAATGATATTGTCCAATAACCCACCAACACCAGCCAAACCTAAAGAAACATTTCGAATGCATGTCTACTGTGGAATTTGTTCTTTAAATGACCATTTTAGTGACCAATTCCCACAAATACAGGAATATTATGAGAACTGCAATGCTATTTTTCCTAGAAAAACCTTTTAATCAAACCAACAAAGGCCATTTCGATCAAATAAAAATTTCAATCAAGGTTGGAACAACTACTCTAATGAAATATTTTGATAGCCTGAACAACCTAGAAGCTTCTTCCAAGGACAATAATGAAATTTAAAACCAATATATTTCAATGAGCAGTCCAATGCTCATTCTAGAAGAAAATTACAGCCTGCCCCTCGCACTAAAAATTTAGACAGTAATATTGAATAATCAATGAGGAAACAACATGAGGCTATGAAATAAACACAAGATCAACAAAAAACATGCTGAATACCCTAATGACTCAAATGGGTCAAGTTGACTCTGATCTTAGTTGCATAAAAAATCAAATGGCTGGAGGTTTCCCCTCACAACCTCAAGTAAATATAAGAGATAAAGGGAAAGAAAATATGAGTGTAATTGAACTTAGGAGAGGAAAACAATTGAATATCCCTCAAATGGAGAAACCAAAACCTACTATTGAAACTGTTATTGAGAATCCCACCCCTGATGAAAATGCTGGAAATTCTGAATGTTCTCTAAAGGGAAACACAATTTCAAGAGAAGAAATGTTTCTTAAAAGAACAAAGAGATATTGGAATAGGATGTCTGGTCCTTTTTTTTCTCATAGAATTTCTCAGAATATCCTAGAAACAACAAAACCACCCTTGCCATACCCTAGGAGTGAACCACCAGTGAAGTTGAGTACTGAAAAAATGTTGGATAAGGAGGTTCTTGAGACTTTTATGAAAGTTCATGTCAACATACATTTTCTTGATGATGTGAAACAAATTCCAAGGTATGAAAAGTTTTTGATAGAAATGTGTACCCACAAGAGGAAGTTTAAATGATGTGAAAATGTCAACATGGGGAGGAATGTTTCATCCATGATCCAACATGCCTTTCATGTCAAATTTAAAGACCCAAAAACCTTTACCATTCCATTCAACATTGGGAAATGTGAATTCAATGATTTTATGCTTGATTTATGGGCCTCCATCAACGTTATGACATATTTTGTTTACTCATCTCTTCTTGTGGGATAATTGAAACCCTTTGGGATCATCATTCAACTTTCCAACTGAAGTACCACCAAGACTGCTGGAGTTATTGACGATGTTCTTGTTTAGGTGAGAGACATTATTTTTCCTATGGATTTTTATATATTGTATATGGATGATGATCGGTTTAGTACCCATGGACATATCATTCTAGGGATACCATTTCTGAAAACTGCAAAAGCAATCATCAATGTTCACAAGAGATCACATTTACTATAGTTTGGTGGAGAGGTTGTTCATTTCAATATTTTTCAGTCCATGAAACACCCAGTTGAGGATCATTCATCCCCCCAATTGAACATGATTTATTGGTTTTCCACATATATGTTCCCTGTTTTTTCATGTGATGATAAACCAACTACTATTGTCAATGATGAAAATTTGTTTATTACTGAATTTGATCAATAAGAGATGTAAAAGGAATCTTATGATGAGTCCTATAATGTTGAGACTACTTTGCAAGATTATATTGATTTCAACATTGATGAAGATGTCTCTCTAGAAATCCATAGTGCTTCTAGTGGTCTCCCATGAGAAATTGAATGTTTTCCACTAGAAACAAATTCTGAGAACATTGAATTTGATCATCATGGTGAATTTCTTTTAAAATATGAAGCCCTGCTAAACAACCACACCTGTGAGCAATGTTACTTGATCAATGAAAATACCCAATTTTAGTTAGAGTTGAAACCAGTTATTGAGAATCTCAAATATGATTTCTTAGGTGAAAATGAAACATTCCTTGTTATAATTTCAAAATATTTGTTGAATCACCAAGAGAATAAGTTGTTAGGAGTCCTCAAACCCCATAATAAAGCTATTGTATGGACTCTATCTTATTTAACTAGAGTCATCCCCTTAGTGGGCATGCATAGAATTTTCATTGAGGAAAATGTTAAATCGGTGAGAAAATATCAAGGGAGGTTGAATTGAACACTTTTAGGGGTTGTTAAGAAGTATGTGACCACCCTTTTAGCTACTAGAATTATTTTTCCCATCTCTGATAGTCAATGGGTGAGTCCAATCTATGTAGTTCCCATAAAAAGTGTCTTCACAATATGAAAGAATGAATTTGGTTAGCTTGTTTCTGTTAGGATTCCGAATAAATGGAGAATGTGCCTTGATTACAAGAAGATCAATTTTTCTACAAGGAAAGACCACTTCCCTCTGCCATTTATTGATCAGGTCCTTGAAAGACTGGCTGGAAAAACCCATTATTGTTTTCTGGATGGATTCTCTGGTTATTTATAAATTCATATGACACTGAAGGATAAAAAACCACATTCGCATGCGCATTTGGAACATTTTCTTATAGGAGGATTCAATTTGGTATGTGTATTGCTCCTGGAAAATTTCAAAGGTGTATGATGAGAATTTTCTCAGATTTTCTGGAAACATGCATGGAAGTTTTTATGGATGACTTCACTGTTTATGGATCATCATTAGAATGTTTTTTGGAAGGTCTTGCTCATGTTCTTGAAACATGCATTGATAAGAACCTTGTTATTAATTATGAAAAATGTTATTTTATTGTGGGTAAGGGAATTGTTCTTGGAAAAGTTGTGTCTCTAGATGGAATTCAAGTTGATAAGTCCAAACTTGAGCTCATTTCTTCATTACCATACACAAAAAATAGTCAGAGATTTGAGATCTTTTCTTGGTCATGCATGTCTTTATAGGATATTCATTATGTATTTTAGTAAGGTTGCACTTCCATTGTCTAGATTTCTCCAGAAAGACACCCCATTTTTCTTTGATGAAAATTTTAAATATGCCTTTGGGGTGATGAAACAAAAATTGATACATCCTCCCATTGTTCAACCTCCCAAATGTGTCTTCCCTTATGAATCATGACTAATGCATATGACTTTTCTCCTGGGGAAATTTTAATTCAAAGGCTGGAAAAAATCTCATGTGATTGCCTACGCCTCTAGAACACTAGATCATGCATAATAAAACTATACAATAACTAATAAGGAACTGTTTTCTGTTGTCTTTTCTTTAGACATGTTTAGATGTTATCTTATGGCCTCTAAGGTGATTGTTTTCACTAATCATTCTGCAATAAAATTTTTGATCAAGAAACATGATGCAAAACCATGACTTTTGGGATCGATTTTGTTGTTACATGAGTTTGATGTTGAAATAAAGGACAAGAAAATAAGTGGAAACTATGTTGTTGATCATTTGAGTATGATACCATCTATTTTGAATGGGGATCCTCAAATCTATGTGCCAATTAAGGAAACTTTTCTAGATGAGGAGTTGTATGCTTGTCAAACTGAAAGGCCATGGTTTGATGATCTGGTCATTTATTTTTCTTCTGTTAATGTTACCGACTGATTTTCCAAGAATAAAATTTCTAAACTTTTGAGTGATTCAAAGCATTACATTTGCGATGATCCTTACTTGTGGCATGTTAGTAGTGATCAAATGATTAGGTGATGCATTCAAAATTCAGAATTTCAATCTATCCTAAAATTTTGCCACACATTGAGCTGTAGAGGGAACTTTGGGACTCAAAGATCTGCAAGAAAGGTTCTTGACTCTAGTTTGTATTGGCCTACCATTTTTAGAGATGATTTTGATTTCTGCAGGACATGTAGAAATTGTCAATATCAAGGGAGCATTTCCAAAAAGGATGATATTCCATATCACCCTCTTTTGTTTTGTGATGTATTTGATGTTTGGGGTATGGATTTCATGGGATCCTTTCCCAATTACTTTGGATATATTTACATTTTTATTGATGTTGATTATGTATCCAAGTGGGTAGAAGTTATTCCCACAAGAGCTGATGATGCCAAAAATGTGTCCAGGTTTGTGAAATGAAATATCTTTTCACGGTTTGGATTTTCAAAGTTCTTGATTATAGATGAAGGTACTCATTCTTTTTAACTAGACTTTGGAATCAATATTGAATAAGTATTGAGTTAATCATATGGTCTCTACACCCTATCACCCTCAAACAAATGGAATGGATGAGTTGTACAACAGAGAAATCAAACAAATTCTGGAAAAAACTATGAACCCAGATAGAAAGGAATGGTGTTTTAGACTTGAGGATGCACTCCGGGCTTATTGGACGGCATTAAAAACCCCAATTAGAATGTCATCGTTTATATTAGTCTATGGAAAGGATTTCCACGTTCCGGTTGAGTTAGCACACAAATATATTTGGGCTATTAAAACATATAACATGAATCTGTTTTCTGTTGGAGAAGAAAGAAAATTTTGTTTGCAGGAGCTAGAGGAGATCAGAAAGAATGCATATGAATGTTGTAGGTTGTTCAAGGAACAAACCAAAGCATTTCATGATGAGATTATTATAAGCAAAAACATTAAGTAATGAGACAATGTTTTGTTATTTGATTCCATATTGAAGCTGTTCCCGGGTAAATTTTGTTCCAAATGCTATGGACCTTTCATTATTACTCATGTTTTTCATTTTGGTGTAATCCATATTAAAGAACCATGAAAATAGAAACCATTCACAGTCAATGGGAATAGGTTAATGTTTTTTAGAGAGAATTTTCAAGATCTTATAGGGGAGGAGATCCATCTTCATGAAGAAGAATACAATTGGTGTCAGGTTATGTTTTTCCTTCTCACTTTTTCGTAAAGTATTTGATTTCTTGATTTGAATATTCATATATTTTTCTTACACAATGAGGTCATTGAATAAAATAAGTGTGGGGGAGTAACATACTAGGTAGATTAGTATTTTGTATGCTTTCATTTCAATTTCCTTTTTCTATCACCTTCTCTGCCTTTTAATTTTTGGTGTGTTATTTTATTTTTAAAACTCTTTGTGTTTAATTAAAATTTTTAAAAACAACATGTGACTTTATAAGATTATCTTTGTAATTTTTGAATACCCTACCAATGAGTGAACCAATTGATCCCTTGAATCTAGTTATAAATAAATGTTAAAAAAGAAAATGTTTTAAGTTCAAAATTTTTGAAATAAATATTGAATTTTGATTTCCATTCCATGAATGTTGTCTCATATTGAAAATCACTTGCCTGTGAGTATTCTGAACCCATTTTTCATCTTCATCACATTCATCTTACTTCTTAAGTGAACCTAAGAGTTCTTGTTTGATTGAACCAGAAATTTATCTATTTCTATCAAAACATGAGGGCTAAGGTGACTGTGGTTAAAATGATTGAGGCAATTTGTTTGTGATTAAAAGCCATCTTTTCATTATTATCCTTTTTATTTTGACCCACCTTGTACATTTTATCTTTCTTTATCCCTTAGTATCCATGTACTACCTTCTATATAACCATATTACAAGCCATTTTCCCTTTCCAGCCTACTCTAGAAATATAAATTCTTGATCTAATTGAAATTAAGTGTGGGGGAGATGACTTGTGGTGTGATACTTCATCTGGTGTTTCTTTGGGTGGTTATCAAAACTCTAAAGAGGTATTTTTTCTACTAAAAAATGTTTTTTTGAGAGGTGTTCCTGTCTGGATCTCTCAATGCAAGAGAGTTGTGCCTATCTGTAGCTCTTAATGGAAGAGAGTTGTGCCTATCTAGAGCTCTCAATGGAAGAAATATGAGCCCAATCTCGAGCTTTTGAAAAAAATAAGAAGAATCAAAATGTCACTTTTTCTTGTAAAATATTGATTAAATGAGTTAGAAAATATATTCTTATAGATTCTCAAATCATATTATCATTTGAGGAGATTAAAGAGGATACCACACGTGAGTTAAGATTAGATTCATGCATTTTTTTCTTCAAAAAATGAGCCAAACACTCCCTATTCAGCCTTAGAATTTTAGACATTTGAAACCCACCCACCTTTAGCCATAGAACAAACTTGAAAGTCACTCATGATTATAACATTTTCCTTGGCACATATTGGGTGGAGATGTAAAAAATTTTCAATCCTATGATGATTCTTGCATGTGTTTAGATGAGAGAAGCTTTGTTGAAAATCAATAATTGTGTTGATTGAAAATTTTTGCGAGGTAAGTTTCATATGTTAATGAGAGGAGAATATAAGTGGAAATGATTTAATGAACTGAATTTAAAACTTGAGTCATTTTTTTATGAGGCATGCTATTATCTGATTGTTGGTGGTTGATTGGTGAACCTCATTGGTTTGTGTTTTGAATATGCATTGATTTGGTTTTGATGATCACTTGTACAGGACACCAAGTTCTAAGAGTGGGGGGTTGATAGAGATGATATTTTCAATATATTTTATCTAAATTTCAATGAGTTAATCCTCAACAATGTTTCATTACATGTTAAATTTCATAATTTTTGGAATTTTGTTGTATTTTGAGCTAAATTGTGAAAATGCCGCAATTTTGGATTTTCATGATTTTTTCCCTAGTGTGATGTTTCAGGAAAATATTTTTAAATATTGATCCAATTAAAATTATTTCCTTTTTTTAGGAACCCATGGAATATGGTATTTACTTTTTTTAACTGGACCATGTTCTAAATCATCCATCTAGGGGCCCAAATAAATCATTCTTTTGGAACAGTTTTTATGTTCAGAATATATGGATCCCACCTCAATCAATGAATCATAACTCTGTATAAAGGTTTCCAAAGTCAATAATTCTAATTGGACGTGAAATAGGTCTCAATGAATCGCATTCATGATGATTTTCAAGGTCAAATTATCTTTTCAGGTTACTATGTGAGTGAGAAACTTATGTGGAAAATGAAGAGTCTCCTCAGGAAGAGCAAAAGATGTTAAGTAATTAATTCACAAATTTTACATCATGTCACTAAAGTGTATGAAATATTTAGTAGAGATAGAATATATAATTTCAATCAACTCTCTATAAGGGTCCAGTGGTTGATTAGGCTAGGGAGGGTTCCAACGAATTATTCGGGTGGACAGAATATGGACAGAAGAATTTCTAGCCCTCCTCCCCTTATCTCCCCATATCTTATTTCTTTTCAAGAGGCGGTTGGCTTTGTGAAGACCTTTATGAAGATGGTGTACACTCTTACTATAACGGAGATTACGTGGGCTTCTCATGTGATGCAAGGCTAAGCACCAAGTGGTTGCAGATGACGACAACTGACAGACACTCCCTTCCAGGTTTTGATCTTCATGTGTAATCTCTATTGCGTCTCTATTGAACTTATATTTTTTGCATGACAGTGGTTGTTTTCATTATTTAATATATTTTAAACTTGTTTTTTTAGGATGGTGTCCCAATTTATGATGTAAAATAGTCAATTTACCAATTTAAATTTCTTCAGTGAGGTCTTAGCATTGAGCATAGTGATTTCGATTAGGTTTAATTATTTAGAGGTATTCAAGTAATTGGACAACTTCTATAAGAAGGGAAACAATAATATTGAGATTTCAATATAATATCTAGGAAAAATAAGGTGTTTATCCAAAGTTATTTTGGTAGGCATTTAGAGATTCATTAGGGAGATAAGTTTTAAACATGGAAGAGGGGAGTGTCTGGGAGGTTAAATCTTGTTCGTAACCACTATTTTGATTCTGGTTTCAAACCTGTTTTATTTCCAGTCCATTTTCTAGCTCATTCACAAATTTTCTTTCTCTTTAGTTTTTATTTATTTTATTTCTTTAGTCTTTAATCAAATCCCCAATTTTCCATTTCTTGTGAAAAAACAAAAAAAAGTTACAGTTTTGCAACTCAAATTGCAACCAACTCGAGAGACAATCCAGGGACTACTATATTCCATTGTTTTTTGTGGAAAGTTTATTGATTGAGAATTTAATGGAAAATAATTCTCACTTCATACATAATTTCTGTTAGAGAATTATTTATCCTAATTTGGTTATATTTTAGTCTAATTAATTATTTTTACAAAAAATATTCATGGTTGGATCTTATATTCGATGTTTCCTAAAATAAAGTTTAAATAGATAAACCAAAGAGTACCTATTATATCTGTATATAATTTTAAAATAAAAAATATTTATTAATGAAACCAAAAAAACAAATAATCCAAAATAAATAATAAACTAAAAAACTCTATATAATAATATATAATACTTGGTCATATTCCATAAAACAACTCCTTCCAAATTTGAAAACTTTCACTCTTAGTCCTTATATATGCACGACCCACTCACAATCATACCAACATACTTTAAATATAAAAAATGTTATCCATGTACACATTATTGAACTTCATATTTCATAAGAGAAACTACATATATACCAGCTTCATTCCAAGAATGAAACATGGAATGAAAAACTACCTGAATGTTAATAAATCTATTGTCTATCCCATTGGAAAGAGAAATGGTAAAAAGCGTTGTGGAACCATTAAGATTGTACGATGGGAAAGGGGACATGTGAAAAGGGTCAAGGGTCATCGAGAATCAATTGCATGTTGAGTTAGAGTATTCAAACATTACTCCAATACTTCACTATGTGCACCATAATCATTAACCTGTCCATAAAAGCCGATAGACCTATAATAATATATAACAATACCTCTATCATCTAGTATCTTATAACTATATATTACGATATACATAAATGGAATAATAATATACAATATTCACATAAACCTTTTTATCACTAAGAAAACACATGCATCATAACTCAAACACTATAAATATACATGGAAAGAGGAAAAAACATTCTCATCTTAGTTGCAGAATATCATGGATGCATATAATGAAAACATGGATAAAAATGAAAAAAAAATTAAAAAAATTAAAATTATTTTAATCAAAACCATTCAAAATATACATCAATTTTCTATTCCATGTATCATTTAATCCCATTCTAGTATATTTAAAACCTCTAACGAGCACCCAAGATATAGGGTACCATCCTTTCTTTATAGGTATACTCACATCCATTTATAGGACTACCCTAATTTAGTTGATTAAGGAACCATTCTATATCAATGGAATTTATCAATAGTGTTTGATCCTTTACCATTCATTACAACCCCTTCCATACATGAACTACCCAAAGAAAATGATTCACAAGACACCTTTTTAATGTTTACAAGGATGTTACACTCTATATCAATTTTTATACATCAAAATTATCTAGGTAATTACCTCATCAATAATTAAACACCTGATCTATATTTATAAGGTCACACATAAGAGAGAATAATGTTTCATAGAACCTTTTATTTATTAATATCACTAAAAAAACTAGTGGTATCACTAATGAACTCTCTTTAATCAAGAATATTGAACCTAACCATTCTTACAACTTAATCTAAACCCACTACCCTTGGATGAGTGTCGAACACTACACCATAAAATCATACATGGTTTACAAAAACTTCACTTAGGACCAAACATCCCTTATAAGATGCAGTATAAGCTATAAGTATCATTGAAAACCTTGATAGAGTGGGTAAACAACCCCAAGTCAAGGTGAATTACATGATTCATGCCATTACCAATTCTAGAAACACATGAAAAACCATACACAATCTAACCTATACATATCAGTCAAATCCCAATTCACATGCAGCCACTTACTTAAACTCTATATCTTACCATGCGTGGAATTTCATATAAATCATGTGAAAAATAAAAGGGACCACCTACCACATACTAAGATTATTATAACCACAAATTAATTATATATGAACATAAATTTATCATTTAAATTTTAAAATGATGATAAAAAATCCCAAAAATTTGGAGTTTCATTGAAATTTGGCATTTGGGTTTATCCTTACTACTAGGAGGTCTTTTATTTAAAAGAATTAATGATCAACTGAGTGTTGTAAAATGTTAAAATAGAATAATAGGAGGTTAAATAAAGGTTGAGGTTCTCTCCTTATCCTTGATAATGAATATTATTTTGGGTGATATGGGTTTTTATTTTTTAATAATAATAATTATTAAAACAAAAATTATAAAAAATGTCCACATGGGGCCATTAGGCTTCTTGTGGGTCTCATTAGAATTTTTGTGGGACCACCGATGGTTCAATTACTTCCAATTAACCTCAAATTTAAGTAAGAATAATTACATTAGGAACACACATGATTTTGGATTGGATCCCACATACCTTCTAATGGGAAATTTTATTGACATTTTAGGGGTTTTAAACACCAAAAACCTGACACCTCAATGAATTTTTTCAAGAACTTTTATACATCTAAGAAATTCATATTAACATGAAAAAAAATATATACGACCCATCCTTTAATATAGATTTTAAAATTAAAAATACCATTTCCATTAATCCCATTTTATTTTATTCTAATTCCCATTCCAATCATTTTGTAACAAAACTGGTCATTAGAATCTCTTCACAACACAACTTGTTTTCCTTAAGTAATACCTCCATTAAATCCTCAATCATTTTTTGGATTATATAAAAGGATTTGAATAAAAATTAACTCTCACCCATGATCTAGAAACAAATAAGGCATGCTAAAAACCTATTCTCAATAACAATATTCTATTTAAATCCAACCATTTAGATCCTTAGTACACATCAGGAATATTTCATTGGCGATACTGATAAAAAAACGAATTCCATCAAAACTGAACACATGTGATAAGAGCCAACCAGTAATTTACCCTACTAAGATTTCCTAAATTCAACATCCAACTAAACATAGATACACTAAAAAAATCTATCCTTTAGTAATAGTGATGATCTAAACCTAGTATCACCCCTTAACATCAAATTTCAAATATCAAACTCATAATAGTCAGCGTCATCGATCTAAGTTAGATCATAGTTCACTAAAATTACACAAAATAATATTATAACTATTAAAACATAATTCTCAACTAATAGATTTAGTATCATATAAAAATATAATTCATTAATTTATTGAGATTATTTTTCGCCATAATATTGTAAAGAGACAATATCTATCTTGATCATTTTACCCATTTGGGATTGAATCACACACTATTCAGTAACTGAGTGCATTGAGTACCCTTGAGAATTGAAAAATAGTGGCCAAATATAAGTATTATTTATGAATTAGATCATTTATCAAATTTTTAGATAGTACAAATTCTTATCCAAGAAATTTTATATTTGGCGAGTATCACATTATTTAGTGCCACCCAACCATAAAATGAAACTAATAATACTATGAACTCTCATTCACTACCATAACCCATGATACACAATATAATTTAATCACAAATAATATTTTTTTATCTATTGATAATATAGTCTTTATCATAGAATTATACTTATTTCTCTTCCTTAAAAAATTTGAATACAAATTTTATTGTCCCCTTATGATCACTAGACATGATTTATAGTTATGATAGCATAACTAACATTCTCTGTAAGATTCACTCTAAGTCATAGGGTTTTAACATGTTTCAGACAACTATGGATAAATGTTATAGATAAAATCATTTGATACATATATCCTAAAAATATTTGTTACATAGAATAAATTTATATAGAAACTTTAATGAACCTCAATAAAATTATTGAAAACACCATTGTAGATGTTCCATCATTCCATAGATATGTAATTATTTTGGTTCTCCATGACATGGGTAGAATACATATCATGAAATTCAATGGTGGAATAATTTAAAATGATATATAATATCAGTTAAATAGGTTTATACATTAATTATTGTATGGTACAAACTTTTACATCCTAACGATTACTAATATTCATCTACTTCTATCTTAACACCATGTTATTATTCACAAAAGAAAGAGGTAAAGAAAACCCGATAAATACTTGAAGTGTTTTCTTTCTTACATTATGTAACCATTCAAGGAAAAATAATACTATACAATCTCTTAATGATTCATCAATCCCACTTATAAAAATAGTGGGTTGTTAGAAATTATATTCCTTATATTGTTGATATAAAGAATAATAGTATATTAAACCCAGTAACGTCATATGTTTCTAACAAACCTAACCATTAAATATCAATTAATTCCTAAAACATTCCTAATTTTACTATATATTATTAGAATATAATATTAGCGAAAGAGTGTAATACATATAGGATTTTCTCCCATTACCCCTTTTTAGCACCATGACCATCGACTATTTACTCGTGTCACATTCGAACGTAGTGACTAACAAGGAACCATGCATTTTCTAGGTGTAACAGTCCATTAAAAGATAGAGAAAACACTTTTAATTTGTTTTTTATGACTTGGGTCATAAAAAATCACTAAGAGTAGAATAATACAACACTTGAGATTAGAGAAGACCTTATCTCTATACATTCTCATCTTATTACACCTTTATCAAATTAGTGGAAACTTGAATACCATTTTATATGAGAAATAAAAAAAATATATCACCCCTATCTCATAACCCAAGGAATAACCATCACTAGAAATCCCTTAATTATGTTCTCACATTTTCCAGTTCAAATAATAATTCTCTCTGGTAGTAGTTTAAAAAGCATCTATCTCATATCATAATGAGCCCAATTGCATTTATCATTAACTTTTATACTAAACTGTTAGGTCATAAGTCCTAAACATGTACTTATTACCCCCTAACCAACCCCATAAATCATAATCCATTATTTCAACTCAAAAAAATCAATGTTATTCAAATGTTTTAGATAAACCCTCTATACTATCTTGAATACATACTCACTATAATATTGCCACTAAACCAATGGTAAAAATCCACCCCATGACTCAAACTACCAAGTAAATATCTCATAGAAAATTTATTTTTTTCATTTAAAAATAGATATTTGATCCATATTCTTATATAAAATAGTTAACTGCATTCCAAAATTTCTTATATTAATTTTTTTTTCATAAAATAATTTTCTCCCCTTTTTAAAAATCAGAAAACATTTCGTTATGAAAATAATTTTTATTACTAATGAAATACCATAAGGTTTTTCCTAACTAATTAAGGATTAAAATGATTTAACAAAACTAATAGTAAAATATTGAATATAGAATAATTCAGGATTAATAATTAATCACATTTGAGTGATTTTTATTAATTACATCTCCCCTTATGTGGTGATCAAGAAAACAGTATTCAATTTTATGATTAATTATATTTAATTATGTTCTTTTACATATAACAGTAACAATATATAAAATGAAGCTTTTATAAGTTCTTATATATGATGGATGATTTAAAAAATGAAAAATCATGCCTCCCAACTATCCCCCATGACACAATATAATACTTACCCATTACACAATATTAATATAAAAACTAAATCATAATCATATATAAAGTTCCTAAAATGGACACCCCAACACCCATGGGAACTTGATATTTTACTATAAAAAAACTGATAAGGTCTTTTTATGGGTTACTTATCAGAAACTAAAAAATCTTATCTCTTATTTGGAAAATCCAACAATTCTTTGATACCACTTGTAATAACCCAAAAAATATCTTTTTAACTCAATTTAGACAGCTACTACACTAAGAAAATTATCTAATCACCAAGGGTTAGTGATTAGAACTGAGGTTATATATTATAATTAAAGAATTATTAAAACATTTTAATGATATTCGATGTCAATTTTAGATTATATTTAATATATAGCATGATAAATCTATATATTGAATCATTTCAAAAAAATTAAATTATATCCTATATACTAGGGAAGTCATGCTATACATGTATAAGTATGTAAAATAAATCATTCATATGAATGTGGAAAATAATCATAATAATATAACTTAATAATATAATGGATATGACCTAAAATATTAAAATTAAATTCTTAGAGATATTCTAATAATCCTCCTACTAATTATGATCACATATGCTACAAGTCTTGATGGATTCATAAACTACTAAAAATCATTATCTTAATCCATCAAATATCCAAGACATTATCCCAACACGACTTCTTATACCTTTAATTACATACATGAAACTACATATGTATTGAGATACAAATATAGTGTGTGATTATATAGCCTAATAAACCACCACAATTGGTGTCCCTAAAATAATCTATTTTTATAAGTGAATGAATTACATGAAAGAATATATAATAATGAAAATTAATATATTTTCAATAAGTCAATCAAAAAACAATAGTAAAGCATCAATACAGTATATATAGAAATGAAAAATAATATAATTCCTTTATTATTAGTGTCTTATTTCTTACCAAATCACTAAGAAACCATTATACAAACTTTGATACTTACTCAGAAACTGATTATATCTTTTTAGAGCCATGTTTGGAATCCATAAGTAATGACTATGTGATTTTTTAGCTTCAATTTCCTTTTCCATGGAAAGGGGAATGGTGAAAATTTCTAGGCACCATTAATCCCCTCATATTTAAAAGTGAAAATTACAAAAAAAATTATTTTGGGACCCTTAAACTCCAATCTATTGGTAATCAGGGTATTTTAACACTGATCCCATCTATCTCCATGGGAACTATCTTCATTAACCTATAAATAAAAATTAAGGTACTTGTAAACGATATTTAATAACACATATTCCCTCTACAAACTTAGAAAAATGTAACAATAATTCAATTACATGTATAATCATAACCAATATAAACAAAACTTTTTGTAATAGGATATTAAATAACAATAATAATATAAATATTTATTAAAGAACAAATAATAATGTGTTCAACTTAGATACACAATATCTTTGTAGTATATAAAGTATAACATTGAAAAAACAACATAATCACAGTAAAACAACAGAAATTTTATTTAATCAAATTGATTTGAAATATAAATCCATTTTCATTTATAATTTATTTTATAATCGTCTAGTTATATTAACATAGCCTTTAACAATAATATAAAAGGGAAGGTATCACCCTCTATTGATCGATAAACAATCTCTAATTTTCATTACTACCTCAAATTAGTAAATACATGAATTATTTAATCTCAATGAATTTTACCATTAGTGAAAATCCTTTAAAACTCATTCCAACCCATACCACACATGAACCACCATTGTAAAACCTGTCACAATCCCCATTAAAAATGGAAAAAAGGATAATACACTCCATTTAATTTATCTACATTCATAGATTCATTAGGTAATTCCCTCACACATAACTAACCAATCAATGTAAACCCACAAGGTCACACTCCAAGTATAAAAATCTTTATGTAACATTTCATTAACTAAAATTACTCAATAAAACTTGCAGGATCATCAATAGAATCACATTAAAGATGAACATATAGCATAAACATCCTTATCACATAAACTTATCCCAATAACTTTAGTGGGTTTCCAAACACTACCCCAACAAATCACATATAGTTCAATAAGACTCCACCACATTCCAGATACTCTATATGGGCTCTAGTTTATATTATAGCTAGAAATGTTAACATGGACATAGTGGGTATATAACCTCAAGATATGATATATTTTGTTTATTTTTCCAATCCTGGTTCTAATAATGATCTATCAACCTTTAAAAACTTACATATCCCTAAAAGCCCAATACTAGGTTATAAGAACCCATATTCCCAATATCTCAATCACACTATTTATGAAATCACATATAAATCTTGGTAAAATGAAAGAGACCACATACTATGTACTAAAAGGAAAAAACCTTCCATTATTAGTGGTTGGGTCACCCTTGATTACATAGAATAATAAAAGAAAATAAAAACCTATAAAACAAGCACTTTATATCAATTAATTGGACAATGGAAATAGAATAGATCAAAAGAGGGTACACAAGAATAACCATTTCATCAAGACGATATTCATTCTATTATATTTTAGTTCAAGTAACTATAATTGGTAGAAGGGGATTGGTAATTGTGTTCAAGTGTATTTTCTAGGATTTGTTCATGCAGATTATGGAGGAGGAGCTAGGTGTTATAATTTTAATTTTTTTTATACAATACACTATGGGGACAATTAAATTATAATGGATATCATTAGAAATATAGTGATACCAATAGAGTATCTGATCATACCAATTTTTTTTTACTAATGTATAATAGTTTCTATTATAACCCACCATCCTTCTAGTGGGATACCACTTTCCTTTCATTTAGACATTTTGTACACATTTTATGGGGTTTGGACCCCCAAGACTCGATAACTCAATTTTATTTTTTAACACATTTGAAATATCAAAAACCTGCTTCCTTGATATGTATCATAGAAAATGTCGAATTAAATATTTATATATCTCAAAAAAGGCCAGCCTAATAATACAGTTACAATTTAGAATGAATTAATTTAAATCATTAAAAATAGAAAGTTAATGAGCTAAAGTAAACATGACGAAATAAAATAAAAATTTAGAAGATAAAATGTAACCAAATATAATATTATATAATGAACCATATAGAATTTAGTAAATTATAAAAAAAATAAAACAATTCATTGTATTTTTCTACCATAATGTGAAAGGCCCCTGATAAAATTTATTAATGAAATATTTATATGTTTTTATCCCCACATCTTATTCAATTTTAACCAAAATCAGAATGAGGATAGGAACCATAGTCTAGAAGCATCACGTTCCTAGATATAACCCATTTTCTATAAAAAAGTATAATGAATATATATTTTACAAAGATTATTTGATCAAATATTGGATGTAGCAAGTCAATACCCTAGTAATTATTTCATCATAACTGATTAGAAATATGAGGATTACAGTAAAAGACATATTATATATTTTATAAGAATTGTAAATAAAATTGAATAACAAAGACCATGTCGAAAATGAAAAAAATGAAGTGATACCAAATAATAGAAATCATGATTACATCATAATTTATTAGCACATAAACACTTCAAAATCATGTTTCATTCCACTATTTATTGTCTTTATTGGTATCAAAACTTATTAGATATTTTGGAATAAAAATACAACTCCATAAGCTTTAGATTTACCTCAAAAAAATATTCCATTTTTATATTGATGAAGGGTAACATTGAGATGTTTTAGATTAGAAATTATTCCATATAAACAAGATTAAAAATTTAGTATATTCAAATTATGTAGGGTCAAAATGAATGTTTTATTAAAACAAATAAATTAAATATACATCAGCTGAAATTTAGTAAAATAAAGATCGTATTGTGAATTATTATAACTATTTCCCAAAAGATATACTTATTAGAAAAATTAGTCAATAATATACCACATTTTACAATAAAAAAATATATTAATAAATTTAAGAATAAATTAACATGTAATGAGATAAGTAAATAGGCTTTCCAATATTTTGAAATACCCACTCTAAGAAAATGAATATTTAAAATTATTTTCTATACCTCAAGAAATGCAATCTAAATTAAAAATTCTCTTCAATTTTTTTCAATAAGAAAATAATAATAATTAAGTTACATTTGTATTTAATATATCGAATAAAATAAAAATTCATTTAAAATAAAATTTTCATTAACATACTAAAAAAATAGAGTATAAAACAAAATTTACTAATACAATTTATTTTGGAAATCATTTATTTGTTTCTATATCTTTTCATTCATCTTATATATATATGAATACTTATATTTTAGATCATTAACATATTATTTAAGATGTTTTCACCTATATCCTAAGGTTTCTTTTCACTTCTCCAATATTTGGAAGTTATTTTCTAAAACAATTAGCCAGTCTCCCTATTTGTCCAAATATTCTAATAATTCATTGAGGATCATGAAATGAAAAATGTTGTCATATTTATGGTATCCAATACATGTATTCATTTTAATATTCTCACATCATAATAAAACATAAATATTAAGGATTCATACCAAGTGCATGAGATCTTTATTTTTATGAATCATTCTAGTATCTATTTCTAGTTCTAGAATAATTGATACAACTTGATTCATATTAATAAAACTACACATTTTGAAGGATAAATCTATCATCACCTATTCAATTTTTGTATAAAGATCATTTCACATGAACTAGTCAATACATTTATCCGTATATATAGTAATTTTTATATTCTTTTGTCAACCATTGATATTAGGTTATGTGTAACCTCAAATTCATTACAATAGTATATAAAACTTCAAAAAATTTATTTTTTATTTTATTTACCTTAACACTTTATAATATATAATATTTTATTTTGAATAGTCCTATCTCGTTCTTTTTACTTCTAGCTTTCAACCTCATTAATTTGATTGTTTAAATATGTCATAATCTTTTGATACTGACTTCTCAACAACATAAACTAACTTTCCCATTAAATATTTATAAGATGGAGTTGAATAAAATCCTTATTTTATTTATTTAGATATTTTGGATATATTATTACTATGTTGAGGATGATTTAATTTTTGTTGATGGAATATATTTTAATATAACTTCCTATTCTTTCAATTTTCTATCCCAATATCCCTATTTAAGTGGTATTGGTGAAACTTAATTAGAAGTTACTTGAATGATATACTCCTTTTATATTGTTTTCGAATTCCTAGACGAAGTTGGAGAATATGTAATGTCCCAAAAATTCCATTGAATTTTTTTTCTTAAATACATGGGATTTTTACGAGTCCGTGAAAATTTACAACGCTTGATTCTGAGGCCCGATGTGCCAGAATCAATTTCTGAAGTTTTGTTTGGGTATGTTCATTAAACGTACAAGCGTGATTTTATGACTTTTGAAGCGGTGCTCGGAATTGAAATCTGAGAGCACCATTGAACTCGCATCACCATTGTTTGCAATAAGAATACTTTCACTTTTATGGCAGTGAGTTGAGGATAGAAGTTATTTTTTGGTTTTTCTTAAAAAAATTAATAAAATAAAGTGCCCTACACTTTTTTTTAGTTGAGCAGCCGTTTGGTGTGTGGGGGTTAAAACCTCCTCAAGGAGGTTGGTGGAGGGACCACCACACCTTAACCTCCCATGAGTGGTTATAGTGGTGGGTCCTGCCCAAACTCAACCTCCCATGAGAGGATTAAGGTGGTGGAGACCACCCGGGCTCTTAACCCCTTAAACTCACCATTAAAGTGAAGAAAACCTCAAGGTCCAATTAATATGGGGGAGACTCTTCAACTCTCTTTTATCAAATATGTGACAACTCTCATCAATTAATTAGGTGGAGCCTTTAATTCTCCATTTGAATTTATATGCCAAAAAAATAATAGACAAACTCTTTCTTCTATTATTGTCATTTGGAATTTGGGTGGTAGTTTGGAAGGAGATTTATTGGGGGAAGAAAGAATCCTACCAACATAGAACGAAGGACGTGTTCTTCAAACAATGATTTCCGGTGATGATCCCTCTTCGACTTATTCCCCCGAACACCTACCAATATAGAGCCAATTCCACAGCTCTTGTGTGAACTCTAAAGAGTATCTGTGGGGCAGACTTGACAAACGACGACTACATCTTCTTCCCGCGACTTCACAGTCGACGCCCTGTAATCCAGGAAAGGGGTTATTTCATGTTGATGCTTTTATTTTCTTATTTTCATCATATAAGGAAAGGAATCAATGCAAAGTGATGTAATTAATTGTTTTTCATTTTCTTTTTTTATGAACCAATTGATACCACCTTAAACACGGAGGATGCGGGCCAATCTAACATGGTCCGACATCCTCTGTCGATTTTTCTTTCTTGTGGTGTTCTTCAAAGCGGCGATGAGGAGACGAAGGCTGCGATGAAAAAGGCCACACTACCCGTGGCCTCTATGAACCATGCCACCCCAGAGGCACGCCGGTGCTCCCGGCCGAACACCACCGGCCCTAGCCGTGCCAAACCGGCCTGCCTGACCATCGGCCCGCCTGCCCGCGGCCTCCTCCCGGCCAGCCTGCAGGATGCCCGCACCACACGCGGCCTGCCTGACACCCCACGAGGCCTTCCCGGCGCCCTGGCTGGCCCAACATCCCCGCGAGGACTGCTCGGTGCCCCGGGCAGCCTGCCCCGCACCCCGCGCAGCCTTCCCATGGTCTCCCGCGCACCCTGATGGCCTGCCCCTGGCCTCTCGCACGCCCTGACTGGCTGCCTCCGGCCTCCCAGCCTCCCAATCCGGCACCAGGCATCCCTCATGGAATTGCAGGTTGAACTGGTATGGCCTTACATACCCATCCATGCCCCGCGCGGTGATGGCTGAACCGACCCCGGCCTCCGGGCCAGGCTGCCTACGCGGCGACCTCTGGGTCGAACTGCCCCCGTAGTTCGCTGGGCTGGGCCCAGCGGACCATGTTTAACTAAGCGGGTTGACCCATCCAATGGTCCTAGTCTGACCGGGACGACCAAGACTGGGACGACCCAGTCTGTGTTGGGTCGAGTCAGTCTGATCGGGTCGGACCGGGCCCAGGCTCATTACCGACCCCTTTAGTTTTTTTGCCATATCTTTGCACCGGGTGTCCGTTTGACGAACCGTCAAGGGAGACAGTATTTTTGGAACACGAAGGTCCCTTTGAGTATACCCCACTAGAGTTCAGGGTAATGTTGAGATACAATTAGGTTGGATTGTACACGAATCCAGCCAGGCCTATGGGACTAATAATATTATAAATCACAGACCGAGCTTCCGATTGACGCGTCGTCTATTGCGTTGAGACCCCTATGATGAGGTGGACCCTTGATATAATTCTACATGGGACTTCATGACAGTTGATGTATCGACATGTAACTCATGGAGTGGACCCTCCTGGAGACAATCGAGTAGAGTACAGAGACCTAGTAGGTGGTTGAGACCTGCCAACTTCTTTACAGATTCGACTCGGAATGATTCGACTAGCCCAGTGGGGAGTGACTGGTAGTTGGTGGCAGACCCACGACGGGGAGCACCTGGTAGTTAGTGGAAGACCTGCTGTAATTGACAGGAGGAGTACCTTTGCAAGATATTAGGTGGAGCTCCTCGTATTTGGCGGCAGACCTAGGGTGGAGGAGCTCCTGGTAGATGGAGGAAGACCCACGGTACTCGACATGAGGAGTACCTCAGTAGTCTAAGGTTAGTGGGAAGCGCCTAGTTGTGGTGGCAAGCCCACCATACTCGATAGAGGAGGAGTTCTCCAGCAGTAGTGGTTTTTAAAAAGTGAATAAAAATCCAAGTTGAGCTGATTCAGTATCTTTTGAGTTTACCTCTTGATTGAGATGGATTACTTGATGTCTTTGGTATATATATGGGCATATACCTAAGTGTAGATATATGCTGATTTCTTACTTTGTGGTTTATACTTTTTGGATTATGTGAGACCTTGAGGGTCTTGGGGTCCCTACTGAGTATCTTTATACTCAACCCTACACGGGCTATGCCCACACCTCGTTGTGATGGTTCAAGATGAGGAACAATGCTAACTGAGGATTGGAGTAGCAGGACTGGACGATAATCGGAGGTGCACCTTACGACCAGTCGGTACACGGAGGATACTGACAGACGTAGTGTGCTGAGGAGGCTATCTGTACCTACCTTAATGTAGGAAACCCCGGAGGATGACTCAGTAGCTGCTATACTTTTCTTTAGTTATAATTTATTTTTAGTTGTACTTGTACTTTCCAGTTGGGCTTGTATTTTCTTCCCTTTTACGTTTCACAACCCCTTTTTGTATACAGTTATTACTTAGTGTTTGCATCCAGTTGTACTCTGATTTTGTGTTTTTATAATTTATAAAGAAAATTCCTTCTAAACATAGTGATTTACACCTTTGGTTCTAGTCTCCAGCACCTGGCCTATGGAAGGAAGGCTTGGGGTAGTCACAGCATGGTCCATGGGGGATGGGTCGTGAAAAACTGGTATCAAAGGAGTCGGTTCTACCGTAGAACTTAGGACACTGATCATTCTATTCAGTGAATAAATAGTGTTAAGCATACCAAGTGTGGTTTTCAATTTAGGGAGTCCAGTGTTGGTGCGGCGGCCGACGTATCCATACACTAGGACCCTAACTACTGACTTCCGAATCAGTGTACAAAAACACTGACTGCGTGTGTGTTTTCTGAATTTTTCTTTATGTCAGGTCAACCAGGTCAGATCACCAGGTATAAATATTTTGACAATGTCACATCTGTTTCTTTCAGGATGTCTTCCCTTGGATGACTATCTAGATCCCTGAGTGTTGTATGCCCAGATAACCTACCGAGTGATGAGGCCTCGATGCAGGGCCCTCTTCCAGTAGAGGCCCCAGCGGAGGTACCAGTGGTACCACTTTTCGTTGGGCCACCAATGCCATCAGCCCCAACAACAGATGATGCACACCACTTGAGTGTGTTGCAAGAGTTCCAGAGCTAGAGGCCTCCGAGATTCAGGGGAGAGACAGACCCGCAGGCAGCTGAGGATTGGCTGGAGGCTGTGGTGAGAATCTTTAGACTAGTAGGGACACCAGCCAACTTCATGGTGATCGTTTCTTCGATTCTTCTACAAGAAGAAGCATGTAGATGGTAGAGTCTTATGCTCTAGGTGCACGATGAGATTATGCTAATCTGGACTGACTTCGAGAGCCTATTTCGGGCAGAGTTTGTCCTAGCCACCCTACGAGTGGTGCAGATATAGGAGATACTACATCTACATCAGGGTAGTATGACTATAGATCCGTACTGAGCAAGGTTCACATACCTCTCACGCTACTCCACTAATATGGTATGAGACCCATTCTTCAGGGCCTGGACCTTCGAGCAGGGACTCAGGTGAGAGATAAGGGCATCAATGATCTCCCTCAGCAACCCGATGCAGGCATGGGAGTTAGAGTGAGCCCTCCTAGTGGAGAGTTTCCTTGCTGAGAAGTCTCCAGCATTGAGACCCACCACTAGTCGATAAGAAACAGAGTCTTCTACAGCTGGAAGTAGACAGATGCCATAGAGATCCAAGAGGACCAGACCTATAGTTGGTTGAACAGACGACTCAGAATAAGTTGTGCAGGGCACATGAAGTGGAGACAAAGCCAGACATGCCAGGAGCAGATAGTGTTACTCATGCGGTGGGCATGGTCACGTGTCTCGTGACTGTCTAACCCGCCATTCGGATGATCAGCAGATGGTTGAAGGACTTCCCAAGCAGAGACATAAATTCGATTGAGGTGGTCCGCAGGGAGAAGACAGATGTGGTAGAGGAGTTGGTCGTGCATCAGGCGGTGGGCGACGATTCAAGGTGTTACAACCACCACCGCCAGGAGGTCCACCCCGACCATAGGAAGCAGGTGTATGTGGTAGAGCTCTGCTCCTTGTAGCTGAGGCTTATGATCATGGTGCTCTAGAGATGATTCTAGGTACGATATGTGTCTACTTCACCATAGGAGTAGTTCTAATAGACATAAGTGCCAGTCACTCTTTTTTTTCCACTGCCCTCGTTCGAAGCTCAGATATTCTAATGGAGACGTTGGCTCGATCCTTACTGCTAGAGACTCCTTCGAGAGTAGAATCGACAATTACCCACTAGTTACAGTAGTGTGAGATTACTCTAGGAAGCAACAGCTTCGGCTGGGATCTCCTCGTAGCAGCGTCAAGGCCTTACGACGTCATCTTGGGTATGGACTGGTTATCTATAGTCTAAGCTCATATCGACTGTATTAGGCGGAAAGTGCGGTGTGTCAGCATAGATGGGACAAGGTTCACCTTCACCAGCGAGAAGGGATCCTTTCCAGTGTAGGATAGAGTTACTCTGAGGAGGGTGAAGACAATCACTCATCAGTAAGATTCCCTTACCCACGGAGCAGTTAATGTGGAGAGTCTGAGCTATCCTGTAGTGGTGGACTAGTACACAGATGTTATCCATGACGATGTTCCATGACAACCGTCTTACAGAGAGATTGACTTCTATATTGACCTTTACCCCAGGAAGACACCAATATCTACACCAGCATACTGGATGCATCCCACTGAGCTTCATGAGCTGTGGGTACAGCTAGAGGACTTGTAGGGGAAGGGATTTATCTAGCCCAGTGTTTCTCCCTGGGCAACCCTGATTCTATTCTCCATGAAGGCGGATGGGAGTTTGAGGCTTTGTGTCGACTAACATCACCTGAACCAGGTGACTGTGAAGAACATGTACCCACTCTCGAGTATTGAAGACCTCATTGATCAGCT
This sequence comes from Viscum album, assembly GCA_963277665.1. Taxonomy (NCBI): domain Eukaryota; kingdom Viridiplantae; phylum Streptophyta; class Magnoliopsida; order Santalales; family Viscaceae; genus Viscum; species Viscum album. Next base: position 1,301,789,896 of record OY728141.1, on the reverse strand, counting down.
AATGGGAGAACCGTGGTAGTCTAAATAGACCAAAGATCAGGCTATCACCATCTCGGATTTCGAGACACGTATGTGCAAAATATGGCCTTCAGATTTCGGTATGACCACTATGAGTTCTTAGTTATGCCTTTAGGTGTAACCAATGCTCCAACAGTGTTCATGGGGCTCATTAATAGGATCATACAGCCACACCTCGATCACTTTGTCATAGTCTTCAACAACCACAGTCTAATCTTCTCAACTACTGAGGAGGAGCATGCCTACCATTTGCGAGTAGTAATAGACATACCACGAGAGAACTAGATTTATGGTAAGCTCTCGAATTGCCTGTTCTGGATCTGAGAGGATCAATTTTTAGTACATGTCATCTCGGATGCTAGAGTTGCAGTGGATCCAGTGAATATTGCGGTAGTAGTTGCTTGGGAGACACCCAGGAGAGTGATGGAGGTACCGAGTTTCCTGGGTTTGGCTGGATACTACCAAAGATTCTTTCCAGAATTATCCAGAGTTGCAGCACCACTATCATCCTTGACGAAGAAGGGTCAACCCTTCGTGTGGTCCGAGAGATTCTAGCAGAGCTTTCAGGAGCTCAGGCAGAGGTTGACTAGTGCCCCCATCTTGAGTCTTACAGAGGAAGGCGTAGGGTACGTAGTCTACTGTGAGGCATCAGGGACCAGACACGGGTGTGTACTAATATAGGAGCGAGTAGTGATCGCTTATGGTTCTCGATAGCTAAGACCTAATGAGTAGAACTATGCTACCCATGACTTATAGTTAGCAGAAGTGGTATTCTCTTTGAAGATGTAGAGGCACTATATGATGGGCCAACATTTCACAGTATACTCCGATCTTAAGAGTATCAGGTATATCTTCTCCCAGAATGACCTGAACCTGATACATCGGCATTGGATTGAGTTCCTCTAGGACTATGACTTCGAGATAGTCTACACTATAGGGAAGGGGAACATTGTTGCAGATACATTCAGCATGAGAACTGTTATACAGCTGCTAGGCGAGGCGATATAGCACCAACCTGCTTTACAGATATTCTTTGTGGATAGGGATGGGGTATCCTTCCTATAGTATCTTACAGTCGCTGCCCTCTTCTTCAGTATGTAAGAGAGGTGCAGCATGGATATGCTAACTGCAAGACGTGACTTGCTCAGATATCTACAGGGAAGGCACCTGATGGTTTTTCTAAAGGTGGGGAGCACGTCATCCTCTTTAGAGGATGTGCTATGGTACCAGTGTCACTTCAGGAGGAAGTGTTGAGGGAGTACTACACAAATCCTCTAGCGATACATCCAAGAGTGGAAAAGATGTACCATGATCTTCGATGACATCAATGGTGGCCAGGTATGAAGGCGGAGGTAGTAGAGTTTTTCTCTAGATGCCTCACTTCTCAGCAAGAGAAGGCGGAGCACCAGGTACTAGAAGGCTTGGTTCAACCTTTAGGGGTCCCAGAGTTGATGTGGGATGGGATATCCATATAATTTCTGATGATTCTTCCATATAATTACTGGGGACATGACTCTATCTGGGAGATCATCGACCGACTCACCAAGTCGGCCCACTTCCTACCGATCAGAGAGAAAGGTTCAGTAGAGATATTGGGATGCCTCTATATGCAATATATTGTGCGGATACATGGAGTACCTTATTATATTGCCTCTGATCGCGATTCATGGTTTACTTCCCGATTATGAATGGGGTTGCAGGAGGCCTTTAGGATGAAACTTTATATGAGAACCACCATCCATCCTCAGCCAGATGGTCAGACTGAGTGGACCATTCAGAACCTCGAGGACATGCTACATGATTCTGTCCTAGACTTCGGTTGCAGCTAGGAGGATCAATTAACATTGGTGGAGTTTGCATACAACAACAAATATCACTCCACCGTCGGGATGACACCTTTTGAGGCATTGTACGGATGACCTTGCAGATCAACCTTGTGTTGGACAGACCCTAGGGGAGTCATCACTAATGGGACCAGAGACAGTATGAGCTACCATGGAGAAGGTGAAGATCATCCAGGAGCGAATGAAGACTGCACAGAGCAGGAAGAAGTCGTATGCTTGCCGGAGACAGAGACCTCTGGAGTTTGAGGAGGGCGACCATGCCTTTCCATGGGTCTCACCTCTATAAGGTCTATGAAGATTTGGCTGAGGAAACAAGTTATCTCTGAGATTTATCAGACCATTCCAGGTCCTCAGCAGAGTAGGTGAGGTGGCTTATCGCTTGGCTCTTCCACCTCAGTTACACCGGGTGCACGATGTCTTCCACGTATCTCAGCTAAGGAGAAACGTACACGACCCATATCATATCATCCACCATAGAGAGATGGAAATAGATGATGGGGTGACTTTTACAAAGGTTCTAGTGGAGATTGAGGTTCAATAGGAGTGGGTCATATGTGGATGGTCGATACCACTGGTGCATATTCATTGGCATCGCGGGAACCTCCAGGAGAGCACATGGGAGCAGGAGGCTCAGATGCGTGCTCAGAACCCCCACTTATACCAATAGTTTTAGTTGTAGCTTATGGGGACATCACGACCTAAGGTGGGGAGAATGGAAAGACCCAAAAATTCTGTGGAATTTGTTTTCATAAATACACAGGATTTTTACGAGTCCGTGAATATTTACGATGCTTGATTTTGATTCCCGGTGTTTCTAGAATAAATTTCTAAAGTTTTTTTCAGGTATGTTCATTAAATGTATGAGCACGGTTTTATAACATTTGAAGCGGTTATTGGAATTGAAATCTGGGGGAACCTTTGAACTCACATCGACAATATTCTTTTATGAAGACTTTCACATGAAGACAGTGAGTCGAGGATAGAAGATAGTTTTTGGGTTTTCTTAAAAAAAATTAAAGTGCCCTACACTTTATTTTATTTGAGCCACTATTTGGTGTGTTGTGGTTAAACCTCCTCATGCATGTTGGTGGTGGGACCACCACACCATAATCACCCATGAGAGGTTATTATGGTAGGGCCCACCCGAACTCAACGTCCCATGAGAGGATTAAGTTGGTGGGGACCACCCAGGCTCTTAACCACTTAAACTCCCCATTAAAGTGGAGAAACCCTCAAGCTTCGATTAATATGGGGGATCCTCTTCAACTCCCCTTTATTGAATTTGTGACAACTCTCATCAATTAATTAGGTAGAGCCTAAATAATTAATTAATTATCCATTTGAATTGTTGTGCCAAAAAAAATAATAGACAAACTCTTTCTTCTATTATTTTCATTTGGAATTTGGGTGGAAGTTAGGAAGGAAGATTATTAGGAGAAGAGAGAATCCTCTCAACGAAGAACGAAGAACGCATTTTTCGAATGATGAATGATAGTGATGATCCTTCTTCGACTTATTCCCCAGACACCTACCAACTTGGAGCCACATCCATAACCATCGTGAGAACTCGAAAGTGGAAGTGTGCAGCAAACGCGACGAACGATGACTACGTCTTCCTCATGAGACTTCACCATCGACGCCTGACAATCCAGGTAGGGACTTATTTCATGTTGATGCTTTTCTTTTCTTCACTTCATCATTGAATGAAAGAAATCGATGCAAAGTGATTTAATTAATTGTTTTTAATCTTTTTTTCTTGAAGACCCAATTGATACCATTTTAAATGCAGAGGATGCGGGCCAAACTAACATGGCCCAACATCCTCCGTAGATTTTTCTTTTTTGTGTTGTTCATCGAAGTGGTGATGAGGTGGGAAAGGAAGAGATGACAAAGACCGCACTACCCGCGGCCTCTGCGAACCGCGCCACCCCTGCAGTGCACCTGTGCTCCCGGACGAACACTGTTGGCCCGCGCTGGCCCAAGCCGTGCCGAACTGACCTGCCAGGCCACCATGCCGCCTGCCTGGGGCCTACCCGGCGCCCCGCACGGCCTGCCCAGTGCCATGTGTGGCCTAACGGCATGCCCTCAGCCTTCTGCGCCCTGTCTGGCCTGCTCGTGGCTTCCCGCGCATTTTTCTTGGCTGTCGATGCCCTCCTGACCACTCGAGTCGGCCCGCGACGTCCCTCAAGGCATCGTTGGCAAAACCAGCTATGCCTTCCAGACCGAGCTGACTGAGCCGTGCCCCGCTCCTCGTGTGGTGCTTGCCGAACAGACCTCGGCCTCCTGGCTGAGTCACCTACGTGGCGACCTCCAGACCAAACCGCCCCCGCAGTCTGCTGGTCCGGGCCCAGCGGACCAGACCAAACTGAGCGGGCTGACCCACCCAACAGGTCACCTCTGACCCAGCGGGTCTGACCAGGTCGACCCAGACCAGGTCGGCCCAGTCTGGGTGGGGCTAAGTCGGTCTGACCGAGTCGGACCGGGCCGAGGCCCATTACCGACCGCTTTACTTTCATTGGCCATATCATTGGCACCCAACATCCACTTGATGAACCAACAACGTTACTGGTATTCTAGGAATGCGATTGTCGCTTTGAGTATACCCCACTAGAGTTTTGGGTAATGTTGAGATACTGTCAGGTTGGATCATACAAGAATCAAACCGTCCCCCTGGGGCTAAAATGCATATAACTCACAGACCGAGCGTCTGATTGACGCGCCATCTATTATATTGAGACCTCTATGATGAGGCAGACCTTTGAGATACTTCTATGTGGCACTTCGTGATAGTCGGAGTATCAACCTATAGCTTGTGGAGCGGGCCCTCCTACAGACGAGCGAGCGGAGTACATAGACCTAGTAGCTGGATGAGACCTGATGACTACTTGACCGATTCGACTCGGAGTGATTCGACAAGCCCAGTGGAGAGCACTTGGTAGTTGGCGGAAGACCCAAGGCAGGGAGCGTCTGGTAGTTGGCAGTAGACCCATGGTACTCAACATAAAGAGTACCTATGTAGACTATTATGAGAGTCCCTGGTAGTTGGAGGCATACCCATGATGGAGAACCGCCTAGTAGTTGGCAGTAGACCCATGGTACTCGACAGGAGGAGTACCTCAGCAGTCCAAGGTCAGTTGGAAGTGCCTAGTTGTGGTGGAAGCCCCACTGTACTCGACAGAGGAGGAGTTCTCCAACAGCCATGGTTTCGACAATGTTAATAAAAATCCTAGTTTAGCTGACTCATTAACTTTTGATTTTACCTCATGATTGAGATGAATTATTTGATAACTTAGGTTTATGTATGGGAATATACCTAAGTGTGGATATCTGTTGATTTCTTTATTTTTGGTTTATCCATGTTGGATTTTGTAAGAGCTTGAGGGTCTCCGGGTCCCTACTGAGTATCATTATACTCACCCCTGCACGGGCTATGCCCGCACCTCGTTGTGTTGGTTCTAGACGACGGACAATGCTGACTGAGGATCAGAGTAGCAGGACAGGATAATACCTAGAGGTTGACCTTATGAACAGTTGGTACACATGGGAGACTAACCGACGTAGAGTACTGAGGAGGCTATCTGTACCTACCCTACAGGTTGGAAACCCCAAAGGATAACCCAGTAGATGCTTTAATTTTCTTCACTTGTACTTGTACTTTCCTATTGGGATTGTATTTCTGGAGATTTTAATTTTCAAAACCACTTTTGTATACTTTTTTTACACAGTGTTCTCTTCCAGTTGTACTCTGATTGTGTGTGTTTACAATTTATAAATGAAATTCCTTCCCATCATAGGTATTTACTCCTTGGGTGCTAGTCTCCAGCCCCTGGCCAATGGAAGGTGGGCTTGGGGTAGTCTGGGCACGGGCCCCATGGGATGGGTCATGACAGAATATATCTAATTTTTACTTGGAATCACCTACTATTAATATGATTTTACCACATGGTGACCTATGGATGAATTATTCATGGATTATTCATATTTGGAAACTTTTATTTATGTTTCTATTTTGGAAAATATTTTAGAATGTGGTCATGTTTCACCATCCCTTTATTATCATCCTCTAAACTAAAATACATATTCTATGCCATTTTCTTTTCTTATTAAACATACATCTTTTCTATCTCATCGTTCTTTTTTTTAATTATGCTTTTCCATTTCAAAGTTATTCAACATGATTTTAACAATATCTTATGTATTGTATGTATGAATTGATAGAAATTTTGGAATATTTGGAGTAGTTTCAAAATATCCAACTATGGTATAAATTATTAATTTCTCTATCTTTATATTTTAGAATCTAGATCACCTGTAGCATTTAGTTTTATTTTAATCAATAAAAACCATGGTTTTATAACGTTTAGCTTACGTCCAAAATTTCATAATTTTATCCCCTTTTTTAACAATCAAATTCTTTTCTTCTCCATCATTATTATTATCATTCATCATGGAAATTACATAGAACATACTATTTCCTCATCATTAAAAAATTAATTTTTTATAGCTTTATCTTCTTTTAGGAATTTATTAATTACTATTTATTCTTAAAGTTACTTATATAAAATATGAAATGGATCTTCATAGTTCAGATAAAATGAACAATTTCTCTTCCAATTTCACTCAAGACTTATAATATTGACAGTTTTTGTTTTGAAAGGGGATAAACTAAATTTTTATAACTCTCAAATATCAAACCCTTCACCATCTCAAAAATTATTCTAGTAGTGATCCATATTTATGGAATCATATTAAAATTCATAGATGTATATTGAATGGAATTAATTTAATCCTACATAAATGAAATTATATTAAAAGGAATAATTTCTTAGAGGTATCCAAGGATGTAATATTTTTTAAATTTACTCTATTTTATCTTCCTTATTTAGGATAAAAAAATCATCGATTAAAAGAAGATTTATTAATCAAATAATACTTTAATAATGTTATAATTATTACCCATTTCTATAAAATGGTTTGTAATTAAATCATCAATCTTTAATGATACAAATTATTCTAGAATATTGTGTGAAATCGATAATGATTCTTCTTTTTACGATAGTCAAAAAACATTAAATAACTAAAGAAAATTCATAGGGATCCCAGGAAATTATACTATAAATATTTTTATATTTCCACTTGAAATAAATTCTTTTGAATTTTTTTTAACGAAATAATAGAAAATTATAACATGAAATAAATATACCTTACTTTAAAATAAATATGTTTCTCCCAACTTTTGATTATAAATTATCTATTTGATAGAGGACTCATGGATCTTGTACTAATCAAGATCGATTAATCATCCATAAATAATATCCTAAGAAATATAATGGTTAAGATTTTCTAACCCTAAAATGGGGTCTAAATAAAGGATCAAACCTATAGTAATATATATGATATCTCTTTTAATTTTAGATTATAGTGATTCTATTAAACTAAAATGTATGATCATAGATACAATTATAGAGCTTTATAGTAATTTATTATAGTAAAATGGGAGGGAGGTCAAATAATTTATATATAAAAATACCAAATGAATTATAAAAATGAATAATTACATGAATGTATTATCATATAATGTTCTATTTTAATAATACATATCATATATTATGTTAAAAACATAAATCCATAATTTTGTGGCTAGTCTGTTTCTTCTGACATTTTTAATTCATATAAATCAAAATTATTAAGAATTGAATAAAAAAATATGATTTCATTTAAAGTTTGTTTAAAATATAATTCTGTAATAAAGGGATTTATTAAATATTAGTCCCTTTAATAAGTTTTTATCTGGCATGTTTTATTTTAGAAGATATGTTTATAGAAAAAACAAGGCACTATATATTTTCCATGGTTATGTTAAACCAATTGAAAATGTAAGAAGAATCCTTTTAATGATTTTCCTCCTCCATTCTTGATGTGTTTCTCAATGTGAATAGGAAAATAAATGAATAAAAGATTATCACATACATAATAGCATTCATGTATTATATTTTAAATATTATATTATTTTAAAATATAATATTTTGGTGAATATATCAATAAACGAATCATCAATTTCATTTAATTTGAGAAAATTATCTATTTTTTATGCAAGATCCCAAAGGATGTGTTGTGTTAAATAAAAAATTTTTGTTCCAAATTGATGTGTAAAATTAATATATAATGAAATTGATATTGGGTTATCACATAAAATCAGGGCATCACTGAAACCCATATTGAAATTAGTGATTGAATTCTACAAATTCAATAATTAAGTGAAAAAATCCGTTTTATATAAATTTCTATCTGTAGTCTAAATTGATACCGAATGTTTATTCTTGCAAGAAATAGTAACTAAAGATTCCCTTGATAAGTGAAATATTTGATAAGTACTTTTTTATCCATTTTACATCCTTAAAAACTAATATTTGAATACATATTAAAAAAAATTAGATTTAGAAGATAAGAAAATGGTATGTTTATAAATTATAATTAGATATCAAAAGATTGATTTAATTAATTTCAGATGTATTTTTTGGGGATTGACATGAAATATTTCACCAAGGTAAATAAGAAACAAAATATCTGGTTTAGTATTAGTCAGGTAAATTAATCTTCCAATCATACCACTATACAGTTTTTGATATATCAGTTTCCTAGATTTATCAAGATCATGTTTTTATGAGTTACCTAATAGAGTAATAATACATGAAATATTATCAAAACCATGTAATTAAATTAAATATATTACATACTGAAGCATAAATAAAATAGGTTCTTTTTTGTTTCTATGAAATTTAGAAACCATGAAATAATGTATGTTCAGCCATCATACTAATCTCAATTTCATTTAGTGAGTTTTAAAAAACATTATAAAAGTAACATTTTGGTGGACTTGAAAATTATGTCATTGAAACACATTTATATGATTATATTGTCCTTAAATTATTTATTCATAAAATATTAGGATCTTTCATTCCTTTAACAACATCTTTTGAATTATAAATCAAAATAATCTATAATACCCAGATCTTGGTTCTTGTTTTAGTTTTTAAAATGCCTTCATTACCATGTTTTGGAAAATGTGAATTCTCAATATTCGAAGGATATTCAAAATAAAATTCATCCTGAACACACACACACACATATATATATTATGGAAGAAACTCTTAATATCTATTTCACATTAGATAAACATTATATGAGTAGAAAAGGCTAATATATTATGGAAAAATTATTTTTTAGCTACCATAGATAATGTTTTCTCCAATTCAATACAATTTTATCAATTACATACTTTATAAATATTTAAATATTTATTCAAATCAATTATTTAATTTTAATCGTATTTATTTCAGTAGACCCATTTATTTCTTAAGACCAAAATAATTTTTGAATTTTTAACTAAATTCTAAACCTTGTTCTATTCAAATTGATTATGATCCTCTTAAATACAAATTATATAAATTAAACCAACTAAACATTCATATACCATTTGGGTTAAATTATAAATAATTATATAAGATTTCTAAAATTCAATCTATAATATATTCTGGTTTGAATTGGTTGTTAAACATCACTCATAACAATTTTAATGAGATGGTCCTTTAAAATTATTTAGATAGTTTGTTAAAGGTTTTTTGTGTTGGCCTACTAATTTTGTTCCAACATATCCCATGTACATTAGACATTGATGATCTAAAATAACCTTCAGTACGTTACTAATGCCTTTTTATGTATGTTCATTAGGTTTTATCTTTATTTCAAGTGTATCAGATTTTAAAATGTGAAATTATGCAATTCTATAAAATTTGTTTAAAATTTTCTTAGGTATAGAAAAATATAATATGTAAAGAATTTTCCTATGTAGAGAAACAAAAATGTGATCATTTGGCTATGTAAATCACATACCTGAAAGAATCACATATATAAATCAATTATGTTTTGGAAACAAATACGTGGAAATCAGCAATATCGATCAATTAGCGACATAAAAAAATGGCTATATAGCTCATTCAATTACTTAAACTGTCTACATAGAGCAATCATCTGTGTAAATCATGTTTGTGGTAAAATTAGCTATGTGGTTCTAATTGGAACTTTTAGTTTGGGATATCTTCATAAAAATACTATGTCAATCAATTTAGCTTCATGAAAATATGTACTTGAAAAAATTGGATATGTAACACATAATTGGGTATGTGAAGGAACCCCACATGAATTAGACTATATGGATAATTCATATTCATAAAATAAAATATGATATTCATCTATATGATGATATTTAATCAACTAAGTCATGCTATAACCGATATTTAATATTGTTGAAGCACATGAGTAACCTTTCAATGCTACCATGAAAACATTAAATTATACATTATCTGTTTATAGTAAAAACAAATTATAATAAGAGGCAAGTACCAAGAAAGGAAATAAGTACAAAGATAATTTATTTGTCTTTAGTGTTTTTAAGGTATTTCCATGAAGTGGATGGTCTTCGATTACAAATTTTATGAATCATGTGTTGTGCATTTATTTAACCATTTCTTTCTTTCATTTTAATCAATATAGAATGATAACACATGTGTAAAAAAAGGTATACAGAAAATAAGAGAGGCATATTTTCAATAGAAGAATTACTTGTTTCTTAAATCCCTAGTATGTTTCTCTATTTTACTCAAATTAAATTAGATTATTCATGATCAAAAATTGTTTCTTATCATTCATATTTACTATAAATTAATAATAATCTTCTAGGTTACTTTTTATTTCTATCATATCTCTTAGATATTTCTTCCTTATATCAGTTGTGTCTTATAATTGTGTACCAAATTTGTAAACACTTTGTATTTCATCTTTTTAATTATAAAAGGTTTCTGGTAAATTAAATTGATGTATATTTTTGGTAAATACTTGTTGGATCCTGGTTGAAATCTCAGGTGTTATTATAACAAGCGTCATCTTCTTTCCCTCAGTCATGAATTCCTTGGAAAAAGGATCGCCATTCCCCAAAAAATGGAATGGTTTAGTTCAAATAACAATACTCATGGAGAAGAGGGTTGGTGGTGTGGTTTAGAGGACTTCTATTACCTGAACCACTATAAATCAATATTTTATATTCTTTTCTTTTCTATGTCATTATTTCTATAATATATTGTGTTTAAGAAAAGAATAGAAGTTAGTCATATCCAAAATATGGTGGTTGTGAATGTTATAAAAATTTCAAGAACTCAATTGTACCCCCTCTTGATTATTATTGTGGACATTTCATGAAAAAAATTTAATTAGAGCATAATGAATCTTGAGTTATCTAATGTCAAAGGCTAAAGTTTAAAGATCATTTTTCAAATGGCTATAGTAATTGAAAATAGACAAGGCATGTTAATGGTTAGAAATTAATATTTTAATGGAGAGAATTTTGTTTTTTTTGAAAAGAAAATATGATAATTTATCCAAAGAACCTTTGTTTAATGGTTTATCTAAAATCCATCAATAAAATTTAAATTCAAAAAACACAACCATTAACGTGGGATGCTATTATTAAATCTTATTATTATTTAAATTCTAAAGATATTGTAACACCCCGAGATTTTATGAAAAATATTCTTTTAATTTCATTAATGTCTTGTGTTGTGTGATACACCAAGATAATCTTGTGCTATACGCAACACCGTATTAGCTTGCAGTATACGCAACACTTTTCGTGGCTCTTGTTACACACAATTTTCAAGTTCGTTTGATAGAAGTTATTCTACGCAACATTGAGTGTATATATATATATATTCAATGTATAAATAAAATATGGTTGGATTCTATTATACGCAACAAAAAAGGAGTCGTGCACTAAACGCAACCCTGACTTGGCTTGCATTACAGGCAATCGCGACCTTCCTCGATAGCGTGTGTTGTACGCAATACTGGGATTTAATAAACAAAGTTATATTATTATAATATTGTTATGAACTAGCCGTTATGAATAGTGTTAACTAAATTTTGAATTTTATAACATTATTATTCGTCTTACACATTTTCTAGAACATGGTATAAGAACAAAATAAATTGTTCGGGTAAAATAAGTATTTTTCAAAAAATGCAGTTTTGCCGCCTTTTGATGGCGCACCCACTTTAAATCTAGTTTTTGACATGTTTATAAGTTCAATTTGACAAAATAAAATTCTCATTTTTAATCAAGATATAAAAATTTACATTAGATAAAGTTTTGATATTTTTCCGATAACTTTCATATTTTAATGAATAGTAAAAACACGCTATATTTTAATTAAAAACAACTTTTTTCATCGTAATATATTATGTGGATAAATTATAATATTGAATGGTTTTAAACTATAAATAGAATATATTTTTACGATTTAATATAAATTATGTCATTAGCATTGATTTTACCTTGAATTTGTAGGTTAAATCAATTCAATCTTTTGCAATGTTATAAAGAAAAACCCGTTTTCTTTCGACAACGGGATTAATTTTAATTTAATTTCTGCATATTTTGTGTATTGAATTTGGAAAAATGGATTCCATATTTGGAATAAGTGGGTCCAATTTTTTTTAATAAGCTACTATTTTATTTTTGGGCATTGTGAATAGTAACTACGATAAATTTTATTTACTATAGTTAAAGGTAAATCAGGTAATTAAGGGTAAATATAAGATTATAAAATTACCCTAACACTTTTAAAAATCCTATTGGATGGCTAAAAGTAGACCCATATAACCTAAGGGTCGGATTAGATTCATTTTATGGGATTTTTTCCATTAAAATAATTTAATTATTTTTAAAACCAAAGAATTTGACAACATGTCACTTTCTTAAATATTATAAGTATAATAATTTTAAGTTAGTGATAAACTTCATGAAACTTCAAAAATTAATAGTCTACAGAAAGCTAATACAATTATCTACATCATAGAAATTTATTTAGAATTTTTAGGGATTAAATAATTATCATTTATTATGACACAAAGATGATGTAGTAATTATCTTATTAATGAAATATTGAAATAATTGATGTTATAAATACCCAAATAAATGTAATTTGAGACTTTTTATGACTTAAATTAATTTTATAGGTTAATATGATATGTTATTGTCGATATAATTAACTTGGTTCGAACTTATCATTCTATTATAAATTTCATAAAAATCATGTACCAAATAGTGTCAAAATTGACATAAATTAGTTTTTAAAACAAATATTATATTATTAATTGTTATTTAATTCATAAAAATATAAGGCTCATCCAAATGACTTTGATAAAAATATATATATTAATAATAAACAACTTGGGGTTCGTTTGGCTTGTTATGGTATGTTTATTGACCATATAGTGTAAGAAAACAAAAAGACACGGTAAAAGTTAAATTATAACTTATAGTTAAATCTAATTGATAAGGTTAAAATAATAACCTAAACTTGTCTAAATCCTATTTGATGAGAGGATTTCGACCAATAACCACTTTATCTTCGAAATATGACCCTTTGTAACCATTATTAACCGTATTTGACCTTAATATAAAATAATATTTTGAGATTTTCTTAAGGTGCCCCTCTCCTCCCTTATAAAAGGGCATCTCCTCTCTCTCCTCCTCACACCAATTTGAGCATTCAAGCTCAGCCAACCCCTGCCAAAATCTCTTCTCCACTTCCCTAGTTTCATCCTAGAGGTCATGGCCTTCTTAAAATGCCATCCTTAGTTCTTTAAGTGGAGGTTAAGTGAAGGCGCGTCAAAAAGAGGTAATATCCATTACCCATCTTTTTCAATTTCATTCTTCTTCAACTTCTTCTTCTTTAGTTGTTTCGTGATAAAGTAATCACACCAGTATTTCTTATATACTTATATGTTATTACAAATATGAAACAACTCTAATTAACCTTCTATCAATCATACGGAAATAGGAAATCACCGCGCGTGCGTACGTACGGAATACCGTCTCCACGCTGTGGTGTAATCTATTTTCCACCACCACCTTACATGGATTGGTATAATGGTGTAAATAATAACTATATATGATTAATTTAAACTGATATTGATTCTTAAATAGTATACATACACTCCAATACAATTCCATGATCATAGGAACGATATCATCACTCGTGCGTACGTATGGAATACCGTCTCCACGATGTGATGCGACTCGTTCTACATGATCTTCATTTCATAATGATTATATAAATGAATTGAATGAATGAATATGATATATATTACACTAATACCATTCTGTAAATGAGTTATCTATAACCTAAATAGAAGAATAAGAATTTATTCGAAAAAACACGCATAAGAACAAAAAGTTATAAACACCCGAATAACAAGTAGCAATGAAATATTACTACTAAGAATCTAAGAATATGACCACATATGATATAATAAAAATAATTATGATTCTGGAATAAGTCAATAACATTATTTAAATAATTAAACATGAGGTTCGGACACGTACAAAGCATATCGGACCTAAGGTAAGGGAAAATATCACAATCTCATTTTTATCCGAGATTGTTTATATCTTTGCATTTACTGGGGTGTATTTTATCATCCACATCCATGTTTCCTCAATATGTAATATTATTTCCATCCACCTACAATTGTTTAAATCAAATTTTACCCTTCGGTGTGTTTTTAGTAAAGGATATGAAAAAAAATCTTTTGTCGTTTTTCGTACGAGGTACTTTTTGACTTTTCCGACAAAAGTACGAGAAGAATGTTTTTTTAACTTATACAGCATGAATGGATTTTTAAAACATTATTTCCAAGAAGTTTCCTTTACAAGTTTTCATGTTTATTTTTAATCAACTTCTTTTAGTATAAAATTGTATGACATGTTAAGAAAGGAAAAATGTTTTTGAAGTAGAAAGGTTATTTTCCTCAAGAATGGAGTTCAAGTGTTTTATCAAAATTATTTTCCATCTAAGATAATATAGGGTTCTGTTTCTATCCCTATTATTACATGGATTTGATTATGTTGTGATGGAAATATTTTTATGAATTCTTTTATCTTATATGAATTGTTTTATGATGTCATGTTGTTTAAGATTCCCATTTTCATTACATGGGTTATGCTATGATGTATGGTTTATGATTTTGTGGAACACATAAGAATGGTATCATTATGAGATAGGTGGGACCTATATCACCCTCCAATGCATTCGGTAAAGATATTATATCTCATGAGATAGACATGGCTGGAATGGTAGTTTATACCGGTTCAGTGAAACAAGACTAGAACGAGGGTGACTCGGTTCAGAAATGGACTTTGTCCACTAATATTGTCTTAGAAATGAGTCTTGACTAATAAGATATGATTCTCTATGATTATGTGTGTATGAAACAAATTTTCATGTTTTAAGTTATGATTATTGGGATTTCATTTCACTATGATTATTTATCCCATGTTATGAAATTATGCTCTGTTTTGCAGGTTAAGATTTCCAAAATGTTATGTTCTTATGAATATGATGTGATTGATATTTATTTTGTTTACCCCTACTGAGCATTTGAGCTCACCCTTTTATGTTTTCTTTTCCCCAGGATATAAAGAAAGGTTTTATGTAAAAAAAGG
This sequence comes from Viscum album, assembly GCA_963277665.1. NCBI lineage: Eukaryota > Viridiplantae > Streptophyta > Magnoliopsida > Santalales > Viscaceae > Viscum > Viscum album. The sequence continues at coordinate 1,301,774,473 of OY728141.1, read as the reverse complement.
AAGAGCTTTATGGGAGATGTTGAAGATCTTTCACCACGACTAGAATATTATATTCCGAGTTTCCAAAGACACTAAACTATTATGATCCTTGTGTGTGTTTTTTTGTTATGTACTAAGTATTCTGCAAAATTAATGTAATGTCCATGTACGTCAAGCTTCAGGTCTCTACAGTTGGTATCAGAGGAAAAGTTAAGTCAACCTTTGGAAACTAGGATGCGAAAACGTTAGTGAGATCCCTAGAGATATTTCTAAGGTATGTCTAGGGATGTCCCTAAGGATAAGTATACGTATAGGATATAGTCCTAGATCTATGGTAACATTATTAGATTAGACCAAAGTTGTTAGATATTGAATTTACTCCCCCTTTATATGATTTTTTCCTCTCACACTATTCTTTTCGGGTTTTAGGAAATGGCTGGAAACAAGATGATTCACGATAATGGAGGATATTATGGACAATGGAATGATAATGAGCAACAAAATGAAATGGGATTTGGAAGTCCAAACATCATTATTATGCCGAATCATAAATCTCATAATATTATCAATAAAATAAAATTTGGTAAGTTTCCTGGCTCGGCTAATAAGAGAAAGATGGAGTTTTATGATGATCATAGAGGAAATAAAGTTCAATTTCCCCTATGTAAATCATGTGGGAAGAGGCATCAAGGAAAATGTTTCAAAGGAACTGGAAGATGCTTTGGGTGTGGAAAAGAAGGACACAATGCCAGTAAGTTCAAAGGAAAAGGTTCAATTAACACCAGTGATGAGGATAATGGTATTGCTACGATATCAACAATGGTTAAATGTTTTAAATGTGGAATGTACCGGCATTATGCAAACCAATGCTCTAAGGGAAAGTCTCATGAAGAGAATCAGTATGGTCGTATAGGTAGTATTTATGTGGATGATGATGAAGAGACTACAAATGATATGTGAGATGAAAGAATTGTTGAAGCTCAGTCAATGGTTTAAGAATGTAGTGGAATGATTACATGTTTATCATGTGTAATGTTGTATAAGTAATCTCATGGTACTATGGAATAAAGATACATCTAAGGATTTTTACACTGTTTTCTTTCCTTGAGTTTTGAAAGTGTATGATTAATGGTACCAGTAACCATGAAAGGTTATTCAGATATTTTTGGAATGTAGATGATATGCGCATAATGAAGGGATAAGGAGAAAATTAAATGTTTGATAGTATTAATGAGCTCATGACTGATATATGGAGAAGGTTATATCATGGTTTGAGTATATAGAATTTTTGGATTTTGGTATGTGGAAAGAGTTAACTTTTGACTGCATTCATGTTTTCAATAAGGTTCAATGGGTATTCATTCTTCAAGAGAATACATGATTAAGGTATTCACATGTTTGTAATTTGACCAACAAGATATATCTTATGATATATGGGGGATAAATGATGGCATTCACGTGATCATTTTCTTTATAGTATGAGATAAGCCTAAAGATTGGAATGGATTATGTTGGACATAAGTTAGTATTATTTAAGGATAATTTTTTTATGATATTGTTGATGGGATTTTATAGTAATATAGCTTTAGAAAAAGGACAACCTGCAGGACGGGCGACAACCCATCGCGTCGGACAAGGCTGTGGGAATCGAACCCCCAACCGAAGTGCGACTGGCCTTTATCACCTACCAATGTCCTACAGGAAGTCCCTAGTTAGTAGAAACTAGTTTTATTTTATTACATGGTATGATATATGATGTATAAGATCATTTTTGGAATCGTATATGATTAACTTCACTATAGATGGTCTTATGTATTTTGTAACCTTTTGTTTGAGACAGATGGAATGACCCATCATTCTATCACATTATCTGCTAACACATCAAGAATGAAAAATTCAATTTTATTTCTTTAAGAGATGAAGTAGAAATTGTCCAAAGAATGACAAGCGGTGAGACTATACCAAAATCACGAAAGTATTTCTTCTAATTCCAATTTCATCAACTTTTGGGAAATGATCTTGAAAAACCAAAAAATGTTGTCCTACTGCCCTTATATCCGATGAATCAGATGGTACCTTAGATAATCACAAATCTATGGCTTTTTGATTGTTGGCTTTTTCATAGCCATGTTCTCTACCACTCTCCATCAGAACATGATGGTTAAATTTCTCTTCCATATCCATATTTTCACCTATGTGGAAACTCAGTGATTAGTTTATTTGGGTAACCATTACGTTTCATACTTTTGTTCTTAAAGACTGGTTTTGGTATTCATTTTTACGATGTGGGTTTCAATTAAAGAAACTTTCGAACAGTAAACCATTTATAACCTCGACGAATTTCGAGGGCGAAATTCATTTTAAGGGGGGTAGAATGTAACACCCTGAGATTTTATGAAAAATATTCTTTTAATTTCATTAATGTCTTGTGTTGTATGTTAGACCAAGATTATCTTGTGCTATCCTCAACACCGTATTAGCTTGCAGTATACGCAACACTTTTCTTGGCTCTTGTTACACTCAATTTTCATGTTCGTTTGATATAAGTTATTCTACGCAACATTGAGTTTATATATATATATATATTCAATGTATAAATAAAATATGGTTGGATTCTATTATATGCAACAAAAAAGGAGTCGTGCACTATACGCAACCCTGACTTGGCTTGCATTACACACAATCGCGACCTTCCTCGATAGCGTGTGTTGTACACAATACCGAGATTTACTAAACAACTATATATTATTATAATATTATTATGAACTAGCCGTTATGAATAGTGTTAACTAAATTTTGAATTTTATAACACTATAATTCATCTTACACATTTTCTAGAACATGGTATAAGAATAAAATAAAGTTTTCTGGTAAAATAAGTATATTTAAAAAAATGCAGTTTTGCCGCCTTTTGATGGCGCACCGACTTTAAATCTAGTTTTTTACATGTTTATAAGTTCAATTTGACAAAATAAAATTCTTCTTTTGAATCAGGATATAAAAATTTACATTATATAATGTTTTGATATTTTTCCGATAACTTTCATATTTTAATGAATAGTAAAAACACGCTATATTTTAATTAAAAACAACTTTTTTCATTGTAATATCTTATATGGTTAAATTATAATATTGAATGGTTTTAAAGTATAAATAGAATATATTTTCACCATTTAATATAATTTATGTCATTATCATTGAATTTACCTTGAATTCGTAGGTTAAATCAATTCCATCTTTTGCAATGTTTTAATGAAAAACCCGTTTTCTTTCGAAAGCGGGATAAAATTTAATTTAATTTATTCATCTTTTGTGTATTGAATTTGGAAAAATGGATTCCATATTTGGAATAAGTGGGTCCAAATTTTGTTAATAAGCTACTTTTTATTTTTGGGCATTGTGAATAGTAACTACGGTAAATATTATTTGCTATAGTTAAAGGTAAATCGGGTAATTAAGGGTAAATATAAGATATAAAATTACCCTAACACTTGGGAAAATCCTATTGGATGGCTAAAAGTAGACCCATATAACCTAAGGGTCGGATTAGATTCATTTTATGGACTTTTTTCCATGAAAATAATTTAATTATTATTAAAACCAAAGAATGTGACAACATGTCACTTTCTTAAATATTATAAGTATAATAATTTTAATTTAGTGATAAACTTCATGAAACTACAAACATGAATAGTCTCCAGAAATCTAATACAATTATCTACTTCATAGAGATTTATTTAGAATTTTTAGGGATTAAATAATTATCATTTATTATGACACAAAGACGATGCAGTAATTGTCTTATTAATGCAATATTGACATAATTGATGTTATAAATAACCAAATAAATGTAATTTGAGACTATTATGACTTAAATTAATTTTATAGGTTAATATGACATGTTATTGTTGATATAAGTAACTTGGTTCGAACTTATCATTCTGTTGTGAATTTCATAAAAATCATGTAACAAATAGTGTCAAAATTGACATAAATTAGTTTTTAAAACAAATATAGTATTATTAATTGTTATTAAATTCCTAAAAATATAAGGTTCGGCCAAATGACATAAATAAAAATATATATATTAACAATAAACAACATGTGGTTCGTTTGGATTGTTATGGTATGTTTATTAACCATATAGTGTAAGAAAACAAAAAGGCACGGTAAAAGTTAAATTATTTAACTTAGAGTTAAATCTAATTGATAAGGTTAAAATAATAACCTAAACTTGTCTAAATCCTATTGGATGATAGGATTGCGACCCATATCTACTTTATCTTAGAAATAAGACCATTTCGAACCATTATAAACTGAATTTGACCTAATATAAAATAATAGTTTGAGATTTTCCTAAGGTGCCCCTCTCCTCCCTTATAAAAGGGCACCTCCTCCCTCTCCTCTTCACACCAATTTGAGCATTCAAGCTCTGCCAAACCCTACCAAAATCTCTTCTCCACTTCCCTAGTATCATCTTATAGGTCCTGGTCTTCTTAAAAGACAATCCTTAATTCTTTAAGTGGAGGTTAAGTGAAGGCGCGTCAAAAAGAGGTAATATCCATTACTGATCTTTTTCAATTTCATTCTTCTTCAACTTCTTCTTATTTAGTTGTGTCATGATAAAGTAATAACATCAGTATTTATTATATACTTATATGTTATTATAAATATGAAACAACTCTAATTAACCTTCTATCCATCCTACGGAAAAAGGAAATCATCGCGCGTGCGTACGTACGGAATACTGTCTCCACGCCGTGGTGTAATCTATTTTCCACCACCACCTTACTTGGATGGGTATAATGGTGTAAATAATAACTATATATGATTAATTTAATGTGATATTGATTCTTAAATAGTATAAATACACTCCAATACAATTCCACGATCATAGGAATGATATCATCACTCGTGCGTACGTATGGAATACCGTCTCCACGATGTGATGCGACTCGTTCTACATGATCTTCATTTCATAATGATTATATAAATGAATTGAATGAATGACTATGATATATATTACTCTAATACCATTCTGGAAATGAGGTATCTATAACCTTAAGAGAGGAATAATAACTTAATCGACAAAACATGCATAAGAACAAAAAGTTATAAACACCCGAATAACAAGTAGCAATGAAATATTACTAGTAAGAAGCTAAGAATATGACCAAATATGATATCATAAAAATAAGTATGATTCTTTAATAATTCAATAACATTATTTAAATAATTATACAGGAGGTTCGGACACGTACAAAGTATATCGGACCTAAGGTAAGGGAAAATATCACAATCTCATTTTTATCTGAGATTGTTTATACATTGGCATTTACTAGGGTGTATTTTATCATCCACATCCATGTTTCCTCAATATGTAATATTATTTCCATCAACCTACAATTGTTTAAATCCAATTTTACCCTTCGGTGAGTTTTCAGTAAAGGATATGAAAGGAATCTTTTGTCGTTTTTCGTACGAGGTACTTTTTGACTTTTCCGACAAAAGTACGAGAAGAATGTTTTTTTTAATTTATACGGCATGAATGGATTTTTAAAACATTATTTCCAAGAATCTTCCTTTACAAGTTTTCACGTTTATTTTTAATCAAATTCTTTTAGTTCAAAATTGTATGACATGTTAAGAAAGGAAAAATGTTTTTGAAGTAGAAAGGTTATTTTCCTCAAGAATGGAGTTCAAGTGTTTTATCAAAATTATTTTCCATCTAAGATAATATAGGGTTCTGTTTCTATCCCTATTATTACATGGATTTGATTATGTTGTGATGGAAATATTTTTATGAATTCCTTTATCTTATATGAATTGTTTTATGATGTCATGTTGTTTAAGATTCCCATTTTTATTACATGGGTTATGCTATGATGTATGGTTTATGATTTTGTGGCACACATAAGAATGGTATCATTATGAGATGGGTGGGACCTATATCTCCCTCCAATTCATTGGGTAAAGATATTATATCTCATGAGATAGACATGGCTGGAACGGTAGGTTATACGGGTTCAGTGAAACAGGACTGAAACAAGGGTGACTCGGTTCAGAAATGGACTTTTTCCACTAAGATAGTCTTGGTAATGAGTCTTGACTAATATGATATGATTAACAATGATTATGTGTGTATGCCACAAAGTTTCATGTTTTATGTTATGATTATTGGGATTTCATTTCACTATGATGATTTATACCATGTTATGAAATAATGCCCTCTTTTGCAGGTTAAGATTTCCAAAATGTTATGTTCTTATGAATATGATGTGATTGATATTTATTTTGTTTAGCCTTACTGAGCATTTGAGCTCACCCTTTTGAGTTTTATTTTCCCCAGGATATAAAGAAATGTTTTAGGTAAAAATAAAGGAATTTCTTTATGGGATATGTTGAAGATCTTTCACCATGATTAGAAGATTATATTCCGAGTTTCCAAAGACACTAAACTATTACGATCCTTGTGTGTGTGTTTTTGTTATGTACTATGTATTCCACAAAAGTAATGTAATGTCCATGTATGTCAAGCTTCGGGTCTCTACAGATATGGATTCTATAATTTGTGGACTTGTTCTAGATGTGTTCATATTTGGTTCTTAATATTAAATAGACCATGAAATGTGGAAAATAGATTCAATTGATTTTTAAGGTACAAACAATGTGTGAGATCTCATATATTATAATTACAAGTCCTAGTTTGATACATTTAGAATGATAGAGGGATATATAATCACCCAATTAAATGGAAGGTTTAAAAATACTATGATAAATGATTCTTCCTCACGAGAACTAATAAATGAGCCATATAGGGACTTGCAATGTCTACGAATTTTACCACCTTGATGGAGTGACATTTCAGCCTCTATTAGAAAACCTGAATATATTGATAGTTTGAAAATGGTTTATATCATTATATATTTTATGTTGTATGTGGAATATATGTGAGGTGAAGTTGGGGAGTATCAATTATCGAAAGATGAGAAATATGATTTAAAATTCACAACTTCAAATAATGGAAAAAATTCAAAGAAATTTAAATTGATGAGTCATATGGTTAAGGTACATTAATTGGCGATGCTTTAGACAATGATCTTTTACACTCTTACAAAAACATTAAAATGTTCTCTAATATGAGAATATATTTTAAAAATCCTTCAAAAAAATAAGAAGTGGGATAGTAATCTTAATAAATTAAGATGATTTTAATTAAAAATATTAGACACATATACCCAGAATATTTACAGATAAAAGACAAAAAGGTCAAAGAAAATGTAATTCAGGAGAGTTAGATACAAAAAGAAATAAAATAAATCCACGAAATACACAGTAAGTAGTTTATAATATTCTGTTCATGATACATCTTCTGAATCATATGTTGAACATTCTAATCATAGGGCCAACATGGGCTGTATATCACACTGTATTTAGGTAAATTCATAATATTTTTTTAAAGATTCATTCTAAATTGTAAAATAAAAATTACACAGATAAGGAATTAAATGAATATGGTACCGTGATTGAATCTATGAATTAATCCTTGAAAAATAAATAAAAATACATTAAAAAGTACCATGTCATTTTTAAAATGAATTATAGGACTTAAATAAAAAAATTACAGAATTAACAACCAATAAAGAATACTTTGGTACATTATGTATTGAAAATGGATATAATTTTGAAAAAATTCAAATACATGTTCTGGATTTCAATTATAATTTTTTTATTTTTATGATAGGTGAAAAATATTTAAATAATATCCTTGGAAAAAAATCTCATAAATTAAATATGGAATAGGAAGCCAAGGTGAGAAGAATATTTTTTATAAAAAATATTTCATGTCTAGATCTAAAAATAAGAACCACACTAAAATACTAGTTTTCATTATGAAGAGTTTGGAAATTATCCTAAAAACTATAGTTTTAAAAACCACAATTTTTGTAGAATGAAATTTATTTTATTATTAAATGTTTCTAAAAATATTGTTATAGAATATATGAAAAACAAAAATAGATTTGGGTTCCCAAATATGCATTTTATAACCTTTTTAGACCCAATAAAATATGGGTAACCAAATAATTTCAGGTTGTATTTTTGTTCGTAGGTAAAGTTTTATAAGAAAATAAATCACAAATGTTGTATAGATGGTGGATTTCCAAGGAATATGTGTGGGAATTTATATAATTTACAATCGTTATAAAAAATTTATGGAGTCCATGTATCTTTTAATACAAATTCCAAATGAAAAATTATGGTATTCATATCAGTTGGTAATCCAATAATAGTCCACATGAACAAAATTATTTATATTGAAGTATTGAGGAAAAACCACACAAGTATCTTTAAAAACTGTGATTAAGGTTATTTTATTGATTTTTAAAACAATTATTGTTCAGTTTATGAAGATAAAATTCATAATTTTTAAGTCCCCTAGAATAGAGAATGTTTATACTCTATATCTTAATTATTTGAGTAGAAAAAAGGTGAACTATTTATACACTAAATCAAATGAATCTTATATTCGGTTTTAATGATTGGAACATTCTATTTTTTATTCTTATAGGGAATTTTACTAAATAATTTAGTTTTAGATAAACATCAAATTAAATTGAATAAAAATAATTTATGTGATGTGTGCCAAATGGGAAGTTAAAATAAGTAATATTTTAAACAATTTAAATATTTTATACTTTTATACCACTATAATTAATTCATATGATTTTTTGGGACATACAGAGTTTAAGCATAAGAGAGTAATATTTTTTTACATATAGTTTAATGATTTAGATAGATTTTATTGGGTTTACATTCTAACTATTAAGAGTTAGGCCCATTATTATTTTATAATATTTTGAAACTTGGTTCAAAAAGTGAGCAATTAAAAAATTATTGCATTGTGAAGTACCCATTGAGGATAATCTAAAACCATGTGCTCAACTCATATAGTTGAGAACATGGTGTCAAACACATTTTTTATTCTCTCAGGACACTTTAACAAAAATGCTGTTATTGAGATGAGGAACATGACTTTACAATAAATAACTAGAACAATGTTGTTTGAATATAACCTTGTCACGACCCGTCCCTCGGGGCCCATGCCATGACTACCCCATGCCCGCCTTCCATAGGACATGATATTGAAAATAGCACTAAAGTCATAAATCCCTAAGCTGGGAAGGCACTGCCTCTATAAATTGTAAACACACATAATCAGAGTACCAATTGGAAGAAAACACTAACTAAGAACTATATACAGAGAGCGTGCTGAAAAGTAATGGGGCTGGAAATACAAGTCCAACAGTAATGTATAAGTACAACTAAAAAGGGAAAAACAACTGGAAGATGGAAATCATCTCCTGGATCATCCACCATGGATCCTACCTGAAGGGTTGGTACAGATAGCCTCCTCAGCACTCCACATTCGTCAGTCTCCTCTGGGTACCGACTTGTTGTGAGGTCCACCTCTGGGTACCGTCTAGTCCTCATACGCTCAGACTCGGTCAGCACTGTCTGTCGTCTGCATCCAACACAACGAGGTGCCGGCATTGCCAATGTAGGGGTGAGTATAACGATATTTAGTAGGGACCCCGAGACCCTCAAGGTCTCAAAAAATCCAATAAGGATAAACCCAAGGTATGAAATCAACATATAACCCCTATTAGGTAAATGATCATACATATACATAAGTTATCTAGTAATCATTCTTAATCATAAAAAAAGCACAAAGTTACTAACTCAGCTCACACATGTATTCAACTTATTTAGAGAGATAGAGATGATCAGAGATAACCATTGAATCATCTAAGCTGTCGGACCCACATAGGATCTAGGACCAATAGTTAGAACTGTCAAACCCACACAAGGGATCCAGGAACAACAGTTTGAGGTATCCGAACAACACATGATCTAGGACCAGCTATTCTATCAGACCAACACATGATCAGCGAACAGAAGCCAGAACTGTCCGACCAACACATGGTCCAGGAATAGTAGTTAGAGCTGTCAGAACAAAACATGATCAAGGACCGGCTATTTTGTCGGACCCACACATGATACAAGAACAGAAGTCAGAAGTCTCATACAAACACATGATCCAGGAACAATCGTCAGTGCTCAGCCAGCCATAGGGTTTCCACAAATCACCCTTGATTTTAGGAGGGTTCGCTTCTCATACCAAGTGTCGATACATCAACTACCATGAAGTCCCATGTTAGTGTATCCAAAAGGTCCACCATGTCATAGGGGGCTAACCAAAACATATGTGTCCAAGATACTAAGGACAAGATGGCAAAGCCATTTCCCCAAAAGTACACGCCTATTAGTAAAGAGACACACACCGTGTCTTCAGACCTCGAGTACTGGCCATGTACAATGGCTCATGTCGAAAGGCTAGTCGTGTGAAAAAGAAAGTACATGGCGTGTGGTATGGATACACCCCGTGTCCAAGAATTTGGGATCGCCTTCATGTACACTGGCCATGTGCCCGTACATGGCCTCAACCAATGTTCGCCAACCTATGTAACTGGTACATGGGGTAGCCCGTGGCACTGGCCATGTCTGGCCGGGTGGTGGAGTACATGCCCATTTACTCCACCCTGTGTCTGTGTATCCTTGGGATACACACCGATTCTCACAAAGCCACTTCTTCTCGTGTCCGTGTATTTCACAGAATACACACCATGTCTCATGAAGCTGCATCTGCCATTCTACTCATAGAATACATGTTGTGTGACCGGGGTCACACGCCATGTGTTACTTGTCTAACGTCCGAATCTGAAGCTGCGGAAAGCCCATACTACATGGCTTGTTCATCATATGTACACATCGTGTATTATGGAATTTTCTAGAAACAACGCCTCCGGCCAGCATGCCTACCATGAAGTTCTTTCTTTGTTATGATGGTCCATTCGTCTCGAAACTTCAAACACTAGGTCTCTCCGATGTCATGTAGTCATCTCCAGTGTTTTTAGGCATCTTATCGGCTCCAAAAACATGATTTTATTCACCCGCTCGATGAACGGTAGAGGAACAGTCCTCCCAGTTTGGGTCTGATCTGTCACCCGCTATCATTGTTTCACCTCCACTAGGTTGTTGTCATGTTGGGTATTCAATTTGGGATCATTTCTTCATACAATGAACTCACAAAGATCTGTTGTTCATCACCCATGAAGATCATGAAGAACACACCAATCATTCACAAGAACGGCGGAGAGATCGAGACGTGTTCATTTGGCCCAGTCCTTCCGTGTTAGTTTGGTAGAAAGAATGTCAAGAGAAACAGTCATGGATGGATGAATCAACATTTCTCAAATCAAAATAGACCCCTACCTCGGATTCATTGTTCATTGACGATGTCGTGGAAAGGCAGACATCGATTCATTAACATTGGGAAATAAGATGAAGAAGCTGAGGATGATGTCATCAATGTTATTTAAGGACGACACTTCCTCCATTGTTCTGGTTGAAGACTTTTCTTAGTTAGAGAAGAAGAGTTCATCATTGGAGAATTCTTCTCCTCCCAAGCTATTCTTTTCCCAAGCTCCACCAAATAAAAATTCCAACCCCCAAAAATAATGGATTAAGTTAATACATTTTATAATTGTTTGCCCAAATATTCAAAAAGATTAAAATTAATTAATTAATGTTCATTAATTAATTTGTGTGGATTGGAACCACAAAGTGGGGAGCTCATGAAACTCTCCCCACTTAATGGGGAATTCAAGAGGCTTTCAACTGGGGTGGTTCCCACCAAATTAATCCCCACAAGGGAGGTTGAGTTCGGGTGGGCCCCACCACCATAACCACTCATGGGAGGTTAAAGTGTGGCGGTCCCAAACTCCAACCTCCACATGGTGGTTATAAAAAATAATATGAAATAAGACATGCACTCATTTAATTTTATTATTCCTTGTAAAACCCAAAAACTATCTTTTATTCCCGACCATCTGCTACCGAGGTGAATGTTTTCTTAAGTGAATAACGACACTGTGAGTCCAACAGTGCCCTTAGATTTAAATTCCATGCACCGGTTCAAAAGTTATAAAATCTAGCTCGTATGTTTACAGAACGTACATGATAAAAACTTCTGAAATTGTTTCCAAGCTCAGTGGGCCTCAGAATCAAGCGCCGCCAATTTTTGTGGACTCGTAAAATTCCCATGTATTTAAGAAAATATTTTCCATGGAATTTATGGGTCTTTACATTCTCTCCACCTCAGGTATTTACATCTACGTAATATATAGCTCGAACTATGGGAACAAGTGGGGGTACTAAGCATGTATCTGAGCCTCCCGCTCCTTTGTGCTCTCCTGGAGGATCTTGTGCTGCCAACGAACGTGCACCAGAGGTATCGACCGTCCATGTAGGACCTGCTCTTGTCGACCCTCGATCTCCACTGGAACCTCGATAAAATTCACCCCATCATCAGAATCCATCTCTCCGTGGCCTATTATGTGAGATCGGTCGTGGACGTATCTCCTCAACTGAGATACGTGAAAGACGTCGTGCACCTAATGAAACCGAGGTGGAAGATCCAGGTGGTAAGCCTCCTAGCCTACTCTACTGAGTACCTGGAAAGGTCTGATGAATCTCAGAGATAACTTACCACCTCAGCCAAATCGTTGTAGACATCATTTAGGTGAGACCCGTAGAAAGACATGGTTACCAACCTCGAACTCCAGAGGTCTTAGTCTACTGTAGGCATACGACTTCTTCCTACTCTGTGCAATCTTCATCTACTCCAAGATGATCTGCACCTTCTTCGTGATAGCTTGTACCATCTTTGGTCCCACTAGTGCTGACTCTCCAGGGTCAGTCTAGCATAAGGGTGATCTGCAAGGTCATCAGTACAATGCCTTGAAAGGTGCCATCCTGATGGTGGAGTGATTGTTGTTGTTGTACACAAACTCCACCAAAGGGATGTGATCCTCCCAGCTACGACCGAAGTCGAGGACACAAGTACGTAGAATGTCCTAGAGGGTCTAAATGGGCCTCATAGTTTAGCCATCTGTCTAAGGATGGAAGGTGGTGTTCAGACGTAACTGCATCCCGAAATCCTCCTGCAACCCCTTCCACAGCCGGGAAGTAAACCGTGCATTACGTTTAGAGATAATAGATGAAGGTACTCTATGTTACCGCCCAATCTCCATCACATAGAGGCATTCCAATCAATATACTAAACCCTACTCTCTGATTGGTAGGAAGTGGGCCGACTTGGTGAGTCGGTAGACGATCACCCATATAGAGTCATGCCATCTAGACGTATGTGGAAGACCCGTCACGATGTCCATGGATATCTCATCCCACTTCCACTCTAGGAACACTAAAGGCTGAACCATGCCTACTGGTACCTGATGCTCTACCTTCACTTGTTTACATGTGAGGAATCGAGAGGCAAACTCCGCTACTTCTTTCATCATACCTGGCCACCAGTGCTATTATCGAAGGTACTGGTACATCCTCACCACTCCTGGATTTACCACTAGAGGGGATGTGTGGAACTCCCTGAAAACGTCCCCCTGAAGTGACACTGGAACCATAGTACGTTCTCTAAATAGGATGATGTGCTTTTCACCTTGAGAATATAAATGAGGTGCCTGACCTATGGATATCTGAGCACGTTATGTCTCGAAGTCAGCGTCTCCACACTGTGCCTCTATGAATCGCTGAAGAAGTGGAGGAGAGACTATGAGAGACTGAAGAATGGTTGATCTTTCTCTGTCCACAAAGGATATTTTTTAAGTAGACCGCTGCTCTATCACCTCTCCTAGAACCTGTATACCAGATCTCCTACTGAGTGCTTCTTCTACAATGTTACCCTTCACAAGAGTATAGAAAATCATAATGTCATAGTCCTGGAGGAACTCAACGCATCGCTGCTGTCTCAGGTTCAGGTCCTTCTAAGAGAAGATATTCTTGAGACTCTGGTGGGCCGAGTAGACTGTTAAATGGTCACCCATCAGATAGTGTTTCAACATCTTCAAGGAGAAGACTACTACTAATAACTCCAAGTCATGGGTAGCGTAGTTCTGCTCATGTTGTCTAAACTGATGTGAAACATAAGCGATAACTACTCTCTTCTACATTATGACACACCTGAGTCTGGTCCCTGATGCATCACAGTAGACTACATACCCTAATCCCTCCAATGGAATCCACAATATGGGGGCACTAGTCAGCCTCTGCCTCAGCTCCTGAAATCTCTTTTGGAATCTCTTCGACCATACGAAGGGTTTCCCCATCTTCATCAAGGATGACAGTGGTGCTTCAACTCTGGACAAGTCTAGAACGAACCTCTAGTAGTACCCAGCCAAACCCAGGAAACTCCGAACCTCCGTCCCACTCCTGGGTGGCTCCAAAGAAAGTACCGCTTCAATATTCCCTGGATCTACTGCATCTCCAGCATCAAAGATGACATATCCTAAGTAGTGAACCTCTCAGATCCAGAATTGGAACTTCAAGAGCTTACTATAAAGTAGGTGATCATGGAGTGTTTCCAGTACTACCCGCAAATGGTATACATGCTTCTCCTCAGTAGTCGATTAGATCAGTATGTCATCTATGAAGACTACAACAAAAGTGATCAAGGTATGGATAGAATATCATGTAAATGAGTCCCACGATCATTTCCGGAGCATTGGTTATGCCAAATGGAAAATCCAAGAACTCGTAGTGGCCATACCAACATCTGAAGGTCGTCTTCTACACATCCTCATCTCAAACATTGAGGTCATGATAGCCTGATTTGAGGTCTATCTTTAAGAACCATCATACTCCCTTCATATGATCAGAGAGGTCATCAATCCTCTGGAATGGGTAGTTGTCCTTCACCGTCACCTGGTTCAGGTGACGGTAGTCAACACAAAGCCTCAAGCTTCCATCTGCCTTCTTGGAATACAGAATTGGGGATGCCCAGGAGGAAACACTGGGCCAGATGAATCCCTTCACCTGTAAGTCCTCAAGATGTACACGCAGCTCAAAAATCTCATCGGAATCCATCTGATATGCTGGTGTAGATACCGGTGTAGTCCCAGGGTATATGTCAATGTAAAGGTCCACCTCTCGTGAGGAGGTAGACTTGGGACATCATTAAGGAAAACATCCACATACTGGTCCACCAATAGAGGATAGCTCAGACTCTACACCTCTACCGCTCTGAGGGTAAGCAGGACAACTAATTGGTGATCGGTTTCACCCTCCTCCTGGTAAGTCCATCATATGTTTCAAATGTTCCCTTCTCTCCTGTGAAGGTAAACCTATTCCCATCCATTCGGACACACCGCACTTTGTGCCTAACACAGTCTATCTGAGCATGGACTGTAGATAACCAGTCTATACCAAAGATGACGTCGTAAGGTCTCAAAGCTACTACTAGGATATCACAGCTAAAGCTCTCACCTCCAAGAGTAATATCGCACTACCAGCACCAGTGCTTAATCGTTGAATCAGCTCCCGTTGTAGTCTCTAGCTGTAAGGATTGAAATAAAGGTTCTTTCGGAATCTCCATGAACAGAATGAGGGATGTTGTAATGAAAGAGTGACTGGAACCTATGTCTATAAGAAATGCAGCTAACGTAGAATAGACACAGATCGTAGCTCATATCATCTCCGAAGCGCCATGGTCATAGGCCTCAACTGCCTAGAGATGAGCTCTCACCTATCCACCTGCTCCTTGCGGTCGGGGTAGACCTTCTTGTGGTTATGGAGGTAAAAACTCAAAATTTTTCCCACCACCATCTACTTTACTAGCTCCTCTGCCAAGTCCTTTTGCGCCTTGCAGACCACCTCAATGGAATATCTGTCTCTTCCTGGGCGGTCCTTCGACAGTCTGTTGATCGTTAGTATGACAGGTCAGACAGTAACGAGCCATGTGACCCTGCCCACTGCAAGAGTAACATTTCCCACTCCTGGCATGTCTGGATTTGTCTCTTGTGCCCCGCACATCTGAACCTGTATCCTGAGGTCATCCACTGGATGGTCTGGTCCGCTTGGACTTCTGTGAAATTTGTCTGCTTCCATATGTTGAAAACTCCGCTACATGACGCCTGATGGCGGGTCTCGCTGCTGGTGAATACTCAGAAAGGAAACTCTCTACTAAGAGAGCTCACTCCAACACCCCCACATGCGTTGGGATGCTGAGGGAGATCATCGAATCCCTGATCTCTCACCTGAGCCCCTACTCGAAGGTCCGGTCCCTAAAGAGTGGGTCTCGAACCATATCTATGGAGTAGCGCGAGAGGTCGATGAATCTCGTTGAGTATTGTTCCACTTCCATGCTACCCTTTTGTAGATGTAGCAGCTTTTGTATCCACACCGCATGTAGGGTGGCTGGGACAAACTCTGCCCAAAATACGCTCTCGTTGTCTGGCCAGAGAAGTGTCGCCTCGTCTTGCACTTGAAGAATCATGCTTCACCATCTGCCTAATGCCTCTTGAAGGATACTTTTTACAAGGATCACCATAAGGTCGAATAGTGTCCCTACCAGTCTGAATACTCTAACTACAGCCTCCAGCCAATCCTCAGCTGCCTACGGGTCCACCTCACCCCTAAACCTGGGTAGCCTATGGCGTTGGAACTCATGCAAAGCGCTCATGTGGCATGTACTATCTACTGTTCGGGATGGTATTGTTGGTGGCCCAACAGGTAGTGGTACCACTGGTTCCTTCGCTGTGATAGGGCCCTACAATGAGGCCTTATCGCTCGGTGGGCTGCCATATCGTACAAATCTCAGAACCCTGGATGGCTGCTTACATGGGGCCATCCTGAAATGATACAGGTATTCCATGGCCAATAAGTTATACCTGGTGAGCTGACTCAAAGATATCAAAAATGAGACTCTTGAAACACACACACAATCAATGTTATCATGCAATGAGTCAAAAATCAGAAGTCAGGGTCCTGGTGTATGGATACGTCGGTCTCCACACCAACACTGGTCTCCCTGGACTGAAAACCACACTCAGTACTCTTAACAGTATTTCTTCATAGAAAAAAGATCAGAGTCCTATGTTTTACGGTAGAACCAACTGCTCTGATACTAATTTGTCACGACAAATCCCCCGAGGTCCGTGTCGTGACTACCCCAAGCCCACCTTCCATAGGCCAGGGGCTGGAGACCAGCACGAAAGGTGTAAATCCCTAAGCTAGGAAGGCATTGACATTATATATTGTAATCACACATAATCATAGTACAAATTGGAATAAAAAACTACGTAAAAACTGTATACAAATACAGTTCTGAAAAGTAAAGGCGCCAGAAATACAAGCCCAACTGTAAAGTACAAGAACAACTGAAAAGGGACAAACATCTAGAAGATGAAAAGCATCTCATGGATTCTCCACCATGGACCCTACCTGAAGGGTACGTACAAATATCCTCCTTAGCATTCCACGTCCGTCAGTCTCCTCCGGGTACCGACTCATCGTGAGGTCTACCTCAAGGTACCATCCAGTCCTCATATGCTCATCCTAGGTTAGCGCTATCCGTCATCTTCATCCAACACAACGAGGTGTGCGCATAGCTCATGCAGGGGTGAGTATAACGATACTCAGTAGAGACACTGAGACCCTTATGGTCTCATAAAATCCAATAAGGATAAACCCAAGGTTTGAAATCAACATATAACCCCTCTTTGGTAAATGCCCATACATATTCCTAAGTTATCTAGTAATCCTTCTCAATCATGAGGATAAAAAAAAGTTACTGAATCATCTCACATAGGTATACAACTTATGTAGAGAGATAGAGATGATCAGATATAGCCACTGAATCATCTAAGCTGTCAGAACCACACCGGATCCAGGACCAGCAGTTAGAACTTTCGGACCCACATCGGATCCAAGACATGCAGTTGAAGCTATCAGACCAACACATGATCCCGGACCATCTATTCTGTTAGACGAACACATGATCTAGGAACAAAAGTTAGAACTGTCAGACCAACACATGGTCCATGAACAATAGTCATAGCTATAAGACCAACACATGATTTAGGACCAGATATTCTGTCGGACCAACACCTGATCCAAGAACAGAAGTCAGAATTGTCAGACCAACACATGATTCAGGGATAGTCGTCAGGGCTAAGCCAGCCACATGGTTTCCACAAAACACACTTGATTCCGGGAGGGTCCACTCCTCAATCCAAGTGTCCATACATAAAATTCCATGAAGTCCCAAGTTCATGTATCCAAAAGGTCTTCCACATCATAGGGGGCTAACCAAAACAAACTTGTCAAAGATACCAAGGATAGTATGACCATGCAATTTCCCAAAAAGTACACGGCGTGTAGGAATGAGGAACATACCGTGTCTTCAGACCTCATGTACTTCCCATGTACAAAAGCTCGTGCATTAAAGATGGTCATGTGGAAAATATTGTACAAGGCGTGTGGTATGGTTACACTCCGTGTCCAAGAATCTGGGGTCGGCTCCGTGTATGCTGGCCATGTGCCCGTACAT
This sequence comes from Viscum album, assembly GCA_963277665.1. Lineage (NCBI taxonomy): Eukaryota > Viridiplantae > Streptophyta > Magnoliopsida > Santalales > Viscaceae > Viscum > Viscum album. The sequence goes on along the minus strand of OY728141.1, from coordinate 1,301,756,028 downwards.
GACCACAAACCATGTTCGCCAACCCGTGTAACTGTTGCACGGGTAGCCCGTGCCACTGGCCATGTCTGGTCTTGTGGTGGAGTACATGCCCGTGTACTCCACCCTGTGTCCATGTATCGCCAGGATACACGCTGAGTCTCATGAAGCCACTTCTTCCATTCTGTGTAGACAGTACACGTCGTGCCTCTTGGCCGTGTAATTCTACCTCTGTCTGGTTATTTCCCAAAATACACGCCATGTCTCGCGAAGCCGCATCAGCCATTCTGTGTAGAGAATATAGACCATTTGACCGGGGTCACATTCCTTGTGTTACTTGTCTACCATCCGAAACTCAAGCCGTAGAATGCCCATACTACACAGCGTGTTCGTCAGAAGTACACGCCGTGTATTCTAGAATTTTCCAGAAATGGCGCCTCTGGCCCGCACACCTCCCGTGAAGTCCGTTCTTTGTTCTGACGGTCCGTTCATCTCGAAATTTTAGACACTGGGTCACCCCAATGTCTCGTAGTCACCTCTAGTGTTTTTGGGCCTCTGATCGACTCCAAAAATATGATTTGATTTACCCGCTCGAAGAACGGTTGAGGAACGGTCCTTCCAGTTCCGGTCCGATCTATCGCCCGCTATCATCGTCACACATCCACAAGGTCATTTTGATGTTGGGTCTTATATTTGGGATTGTTGTTTCATACAACATACTCTAAATAATTCTTTTTTCGTCACCCATGAAGAACATGAAGAACACACCAAACATTTACAAGAACAACTGAGGGATCGGGCTGTGTTCGTTTGGCCTGGTCCTTCCGTGTTAGTTTGGTAGCAGGCGAGTCAAGGGAAACAATCATGGAAAGTAGAATCAATGTTTCTCAAATAAAAACACACCCCTACCTCAGATTCTTTGTTCATTGACGATGTCGTGGAAATGTGGATGTCGATTCCTTGACACCAGTAAAGAAGATGAAGAAGTCCAGGACGACGTCATCGGCGTTCTTTATAGATGGTACATCTTCCCTTTTTTCGGTTGAAGATTGTTATTCATTGGCAGAAGATGTGTTCTTCATTGGAGAAATATTTTTCTCAAATGCTCTCCTTTTCCCAAGCTCCAGCAAATGAAAATTACAATAGCCAAAAATAATTGATTAATTTAATCCATTATTTAATATTTGGCCCAAATGTTCAAAAATATTCAAATTATTTAATTAATGCTCATTAATTAATTTGTGTGGATTGGAACCATTATGTGGGGTGCTCAAGAGGCTCTCCCCGCTTAATGGGAAGTTCAAGAGGCTTCCAACATGGGTGTTTCCCACCAAATTAATCCTCATAAGGGAGGTTCAGTTCAAGTGGTCCCCACAACCATAACCTCTAATGGGAGGTTAAGGTGTGGCAATCCCCTCCTCCAACCTCCACATGGTGGTTATAACAAATAAAATTAAAAAATACATGCATTTATTTTATATTATTATTCCACATAAAACCCAAAAACTATCTTTTATTCCCAACCATCCGCCATCGAGGTGAAAGTCTTCTTAATCAAATATTGGCGCTGCGAGTTCAACGGTGCCCACAGATTTAAATTATGAGCACCGGTTCAAAATTTATAAAATCCCACTCGTATGTTTAATGTATGTACTCGAAAAAAACTTAAAAAATTGATTCCGAGCACACCAGGCCATAGAATCAAGAACCGTCAATTTTTATGGACTTGTAAAATTACCATGTATTTAAGAGAAAAAAATTCCACAGAATTTTCAAGTAATTACAAACCCGCCAACCCATTTTTTGGTTGAATCTAAAAATACAACATACAATGGCATTAAAAGAGTTCAAATTAGAATTATTTTAATGAATATAAATTATGAGCTATGAAAAAATATAAATCCAAAAGTTAGTTACTTTAATGTTTTTGGGTGGAAGGTTTATATTCTAACACCAAGGATAATCTTGGTAAATTTGATCTGGAGGTTGATGAATGAGTCTTTTTGTACTATTATACTATGTACATTTTATAAAATTTTTTCCATAAATTGTCAATTATTATGGAAGAATAAACAGAAGTGAGTTTTAATTAAAGTGATCCTTTATATCAAAAAAGCACTCAAAGTTGATGATCTTAGTGAAACTTTTAAAAATATGAGATCAGAACCTATATTTTAAAATAAAAAGGATGAATAATTGGAAGATGATTTTTCAAAAACAAATACTAAAAGTATGGATAAGATTGAAAAAGAATGTGTGATTCCTAGATAAAATAAAACCCTAAAAACCATCCCATACAAATAGCCATAGGATGTTTAAATGAAAGTGTTAGGACTATAAAAAGTGTTGAGAGATGTGTAGATTTTTTACATTCTATATAAACTAGAACCAAATTATATATAATAATCATTATTAGATGGTAGTTGGGGTTTATATATGCAATAAGAACTGAACAGTTTCAAAATTATCAAGGTTTGGTAATTAGTTTATAAAATCTCTGAATATTCTCTAATAGACAAAAAATGAGTTTTTAGAATAAATGGGATAATAATAGTGTGATTAATAGGAATATGGCCTGACTAGTTTACAAAGGTTACAATTAGAAATATGGTATATATTATGAAGAGACTTTGGAACATGTATCTATATTTGAATTATTTAAAATCATATTATCTTATACATTAAAAATTAATATAAAATTATATAAGATGGATGAAAAATATTCTATTCTAAAGGAATTTCTTGTGAAGGAATTTTATATTGAACAAATTCCTAGTTTTTAAAATGATAATTTTCTAAATTTAATTTTCAATTTTACCAAAACTATTTATGGCCTTAAATAAGAACCTAGATCTTGGTATGAACTATTGAGTTCATTTGTTTTATCAAATGGGTTTTTTAGTACGTAAGGAAGTCCAAAATTTTGTTGAGAAAAAAATCAAATATAAATATTTTTCTAGTTCATATATATGTTAATGATGTCATTTTTGGATTAAAAAAATTAATAAAATTAATAAAATTTCAAATATCATAGAAATATTATTCAAAATCAGCAAGATGGGTGAGTGAAATAATTTTATAGGTTTTTTGATTTACGAAGAAGATTTGGGGAATGTACTGAATAAAAAAAATACATTACTTACATAAATGGTTTTTAATTGAATGTGGTAATGTAGAAAATACCCATATTATTTCTAATGAAATTATTAACTTGGGTGAAACTAGGAAACCAATATACAATAAGATTTATAGTGTAATAACTAGATGTTTTTTTCTATTTGACTTCTAGTAGAATAGATATTATGAATTCATTATGTATTTGTGCTATATTTCAAAAGAACCATAAGGAATCTCATAAAAAATATTCTAAATGAATTACAAGGTATTTAAATAGAAAAATTTCTATTTCCATATTTTTTACAAAAAATATTATTTTAGTTAATCTTCATAGTAAGATGTAAAATTTTGTAGTTGAATACTAAATGAGATGAGTATTTAAGGAACCTTCCATTTTCTAGGTAAATCTATTGTATCATGGTCTAGTAAGAAAGAAAACTCTTTTGAATTATCTATAGCCTAAGTAGAATATATTACTACTGGTAGTATTTGAAAAAAAGTATTTTTGATGAAACAAAACTTGATATATTTTGTATTAAATTACAATCAATTGTCTATTAAATGTTTTGAAACTGGTGAAATAAAAATTTCTATGAATATTATAAATAATTAATTACAAAAGAATATGGATTTAAGGATTCATTTCTTGAGATATCATTCTCAAAATTTTGATGTTAATCTTGAGTTTAAATTTATAGATAATCAGTTAGAAGATATTTTTACTATTCCCTTTAATGTGGGGTTTTTATTTATTTTATCAGGAAATAATTTATTTTATCTGATATTAATTGAAATCAATTTATCTTATTTTTTCATTAGGAAAATTAATTAACATTTTATTTTATTTTTTTATATTTTTAGAGTTTTGAAAATTAAATTTATTAAATTTATATTTGATTTCATTTTATTTATTTATTCATTATAATCATCCCAAAAACCATTCAGGTATGTAAGTGTTTTGGAAATCTGGATTGTGTACTAAATTAGATAGGCTTGTAACCCTTTTTTCAATCACATATGTATCTTATCCTAGAATTTGAACCACCACTTCTAACCTTTAAATAATTTCACAGCCTCCAACAAACCCTATCTTCAATTAGAATGTAAAAATTTCGTGATGAGGGAAGTTTTGGTACTTTTAAAAAATCTAACGGTAGTGTACCCTAAAGTGTTAATGCTTAAAAATACATCTATATGGAATCAATTAATAGTAATGAAATGTTTCCAAAGAAATTGATTCATTTTCAATATTTGAAATTTATCTATGATGAGAGAAAAAATCTAGTTTCCTATTCGAGGAAGAGGTAAATGATTTCTTGAGGAATGTTGAGTTGTAGTTAAATCAATAAGAGGATGTTATATATTCTAGTATTAATGGTAAAGTAGTATTTTTTTATCTTTAGAGTTGGCTTATTTCCTTCATTTTCTATATGAGGGGGATGTCAATTTAAATAAAAACCTTGTTGGAACAATCTTAGTTAGACTAAAAGAGGCATTCAAGTTATTTTTTAGTACATCATCCTCTAATAATAAACCTATAAAGGAACATAGTGAATTTTTTTGTTCAATTTTGTAAAAACTAGGAATGATCAAAGGGAATGAGATGTGGAGAAGGTTTTATTTAAGGAAATATAATTTCTATATTTTTTATAAAGAATTTGAAGATCAATTTTCTTACATACATGAAGAATTTTATGCACGATTACTGAAATGGAAAAGGAATGTTTAACGAATATCCTTATAGAAAATTTATATTCTTGGTTCTAAAGATAAGTGAAGTGGACCATACTATGGGAGATGTAGTGAAGTTTCACAAAAGTAACACTATATCTACTAGTTTTCTAAGTACATTCATGTAATTTTGGGAATCTATTTCAAATTCCTTGAATCTAAATGGATAGGATGGTGTGGATAAGGGGGAGTTATCACAATATTTACTACATAGGGATGAATCACTTGATAATATGGTTTATTTTAGGTAAGTACATGAGAAAATGGGTACCTGATCTTACCATGAGTTTCTAATAATATGACTTTAAGGGGAAGATGTTTCCTAGAGACATGTTTCTAAATTTTTTGTAGTAGGTCATCGTGTTGAGATTGTTATTGAGAAAATAGGTTTGGTTCCTAAAGAGAGGCTAGTTGATATTGTTCCTATAGTTTCTGATGCACAAGAAAGAAATGAATCTAAGGTTTAAACTCATATAATTGATAATATTCATTCTAGACCAACTATTGATGGATATAGAGTTATTGATGTGGATATGGATACATTTGGTAATTCTCACACACCACTACCACTATAACCACCACTAGTTGTGAATGAGGAAGTAACCTCAGTTAGTAAATGTTTAGATATATTAGAAAAGAAGTATTTTTATTCTAACTTAATGATAGAGTTTGATGTTTTCATATAATATTACAATGATTTTATGGTGGATTTTTTTTATTATATTGATGATATTAGAGAACTCAAGATTTCTTCTGTATCTAATATAGATTTTGATAAGCTAGTTGGGTTTTTGAATCCCCAAATAGAGTTGATAAAGAGTATAAATCAGTTCCTATTGTTGAGAAATTTATTACTAAGGTAAATTATAAGGAACATAATAAAATGAAATCTTTTTTAAGAGGATTTAAAGGAGTATATCATACCAAGTTAGTGTTTAATGAGATTGGTGTAATGGTTTCATCTCAAATAGACCCCATATATAATATTCTAAGGACTCAATTATGTATTTATCAAGATTTTTTGGATGAATTTATTTTTATTATGATTTATTTGAAGGAAATGTTACACAATTTTATTTAGTGTTGTGATCATTGAATTATAATTCATCAAGAAGTGTGAGCCCACTACAACCAATACCTTAGAATATCCCGTAGTTCCAAATTTTCAATGTAGAGTTGATTATGTGATACTAAGATTAAATTTTATAAATCCTATCTATAGTGTCTTCAGGGTAATTTTATCACAATAGTTCAATTTTAAGAGTTCAATATGGATCTAATGGGTGGGTTCCCAGACACTGATGAAGCTATAAAGAATCTCAATATTAGAATATACATGTGATTCAATGACCATGTTTTTCATCTTTTAGAATCACTTGGTATAATGGAAGATGAAAAAATGTATGTATCTAAGAAAAAAACAGATATAGTTTCATACTCCATTGAACCAGTCAATGAAAACACTAAAATAATTTTCAAGTGGATGAGGGAGATGAAATTATGTATACTTATTCTAAGTCATATGGAGAGGAATCCTATTCAGAATTTGATGGAGCTCCAAATATGATAATATCTCGTATAAGTAAATGGTTGGTTATATATATAGACCTAGATGGTGTATTCCATCATTACACCGTGTTTCTTCTCCTACTGTGATATTTTTTGGAGTAAAAACTGATCATCATAATATAAGTGATAAAATTTTATAATCTTCTTTTAATAATTTTATAAATGTTTATAAAAGTTTATTATAATATGTGTAATGTATGTATATAAATTTGGAGTTTGTGAAAGGATTAATGATCGATATGGATAGTTCCATGGAGTGGATTTAAAAGAATATGTTTTTGGAAAATTTATTAGGTCTAAATAATATATAAATTTCTCCTTTTATTAGTCCTTCAACAATCTGTTCTCCTTCATGTATTTCACCAAGACTATATCAGTCCTTCATAAGAATTCTAAAAAGTTGTCTATATTTTTCTATCAAATTTCTAAATAGGTCTATTTCATTCTTCTTTAATTCTAAAGGTCAGTTATTATTCCCATGACATACATGTGTGCTAGAGATTTGTTTAATATGAGAATAATATGACGTCTTGGTACTGATATTCCCAATGCTTTATAGGTACTAAATAGAAAATAAAATATTTTTATGATACATATCTAGTCTATCAGAGTGATCAATGAAAATTGGATGATGCTCTAGCTAACAAGAGTTATAGGGTAGGAATTTCATCCACCAAACCTATGAAAAATGTTCCTTTTCATTCCATTGGAACCTATGTTTTCACAATAGAGAAATAAAATATAGATGGGTTTTTTAGAAACTGTTTTCAATGGACACAAGTAAAATCCATGGTTGGTAGTAAATGTGGAATAATGTACAACTTTAAACGTTTGCACCACCATATCACACAAAAAATATGATTATATCCTAAACCATACCTACCTTAAAAATACCTCTGCCCAAACAACACTCTCAATTCCATCCCATAAATAATAAAAGGTCTTCTAACCAATATATTGTATTTATTATGGGTGTTAATTTTCTTTACACTTTTTGTACTTTTTGGCTATAAATGAAAATATATCTTTATTCTCTTCCACTATTTCTCTTTTTTATTGGTTTCATTTAATGTTCTTCATTTCTTATGTTTTCATTCAGTGTGTTTTTCATACAATTATTTTAATATCTCTTTTTTTTCACAAAATTTATATGTTTAAATAAATCCACATTTATCTACAACAAAATAATTTAATAGTTCATTTCACTAAGTGATTTGTTAATAGTGCTTAATCCTATAAATAACCTTATTTTTTAATGATGTAAAATGGACCAGATGTTTGAGAAGTTTAAAAGATGGGTGAAGCTAGATATTCTTACAATAAGTTTAATAAAAGGGGAATAAAACCTTAATCGATTCAATGGTGTGAAGTAATTAATCAAGGGGGAGAAAATAATACATTTTAAAAATAATTATATATATATATATATATCATAGTGTTTTTTTGGAAATTTTGGATTAAAAATTTTAAAATTTTATGTTTATTATCTTAGGATGTTTAAGATCATAAATAATGGGATATTGTTGGACTACTATTAATATTCCAAAATAACCAATGTACATTAGATTTTGATGATCTCAAATAACCTTTCATACTTTGTGGAATTTTTTTAAGTATGTTCATCAGGTTTTATCAATATTTTAAGTGTCTGGCTTTATAAAATCATTATTTCTACAATTTTAGAAACATTAGATGAATGTTTCCTATGTTTATAGGAATAAACAACATGAAAAAATGAATACATGAGCATTAGGCTACATAAATAACCTACGTTGAGAAATTTTCTATGTAAATTTTCTATGTTTTGGAAGAAACTATGTGGAAATCATCTACATTGATCAATAAACTATGTGAGAAATCAACTACATAAATCATTTAGATATATGAATTAGTTATGTGGAGTAATCATCTACATAAATTTGATACATGGTAAAATTGGTTTTTAGTTCTAATAGGCTATTTCATTTTTGAATATGTGAGTAAAAATCATAAGTTAGTCAATTTGGATATGTGAATTTGGATACATGGAAAAATTGGCTATGTGAAACAAATCATCTATGTGAATAAGGCCTACATAAATTCAGCTATGTAGATATTTCAGCTATGTGAATTAAAATTTTAAATCCATATATGTGATGATCTCCAATCTGATACATCATTTTGAAACATATATTTATTATTTTATAATCACTAGAGTGAGATTATAAAGCTTCCAGGAAATCCTTAAATGATGGATTGCCTATTTATGGTAAAAATGACTATATTAAGAGGAATATACAATGATAGTAAATAAGTACAGGGACAATTTCTTTTTCTTTACTATTTTTGAGGTATTGCCAAGAAAAATACTTGTCTATGATCCCATATTTTATGGATTGTGTTCTGTGAATTTAGGTAAGGTGTTTTTCATGAATTTTTAAAAACCTAGCATTATTTTAGAGGTTTAAAAATTGATATAGGGGAAATAATAGAATCATATGGTCAATACATGAATTATTTTTTTAATAAAGCTCTTACACGCTACTCTATTTTACTAAAAGTGAATAAGAAACTTCATGATCTAAAATTTTACTTATCATTCATCTTTTCCATCATTTCAAAAGAATCCCACTGAGATGTAGTTTCTTTCTATCATATCTCCTAAATATTTATTTCTTCTGTCAGTTGTTTCTTAAAATTATGAACTAAATCTATAAAGACTCTATATATACTATCATTCAATGTAAAAGGATGTTTGTAAAATAACTTGATGGATTTTTTTCATAATGAATTCCTAGTTCCTAGTTTTAATCGCATGTTTTATTGTAACAAGGTTAAACTTATTACACTCTATCACGCAATCCCAATAAAAGGGGATGGAAATTTCTGAAAAAAATAATGTTCTAGTAAAAATCACCAAGCTCATGGAGAATATAGTTGGTGGAGAAGACTCTGGGACATCTATTTCATGATATCTATGTAAGATTATTTTATTTTATTTATTTCTGTATCTAATTATGTGTATGAAATGATTATAATTTATTCATATCCAAAAGAGGGTTGTTTTGAATGTGATGAAAATTTCAAGAACTCAATTCACACCCTCTTGAAACTTGTTATAGACATTTTGGGGAAAATGGTTGTTCCCATTGTCTAAATTACCTCCTTGAAAAATGATTAGTTCCTATTTATAGAATTTTTTTGTTTTTAATTTAAATTAAGTATTTATAATAGAAGTTAATTTAATAAAATTATCCAAATCACTTTCATAATATAGATATTTAGAAAATGATTTTATAAATGTATTGGTTTAATCTAGCTTCATAGGTATCATTTCCTCAAACAATTTGTGATTGGTTGTTGAAAATTCAATAAAACCTTACATGTGGAGAAGAAACCAAGAAAATTCCACCATCATGTTTTATATCAAATGTTGTGAGATGGTATTTAGTATTTTGAGCAAATAACTTTGACCTGAAAACACTTAAGTAACAAAATTTCAGTTTTTTATGTCTATAATTTGTAGGGTATTTTATTTAAATAATACAATGTAAAAAATAATTTATAGTGTATTAAGAAGTCCCTATCACTTCATCCCAAAATGGTTTAGTAATTTTTATTGATAAAACATAAAATATGAAACTTACTAAAGAGTTTTATTTCTTCTTTCAACTAATCCATGTTTTTGCGGAGTTCTTAGTTCTAAATTTTTTTGTTTTATTCTGTTATCACCAAAAAATGTTTCCAAATCAATATTGTAGAATTCAGATGTAGGATCAGTACAAATAATGATTATATGACGACTTTTCATTATTTAATCTAGGGAGGATATTTTTAAGATAACTTGAAAGATACACATTTATTTGAAGTTAAATTAATATCTAAATGTACTATATTAATTTACCATGACATATATTCTATGTTTTGAATTGATTCTATAGTTTATATGGGTTCTAAAATATACATAGGCACTCATTTTAGTGTGATTGAAATGTATATTTTACTAATATTTTTAAAACTATTATAGTGCTAATTTATATCTTAATACAATTCATAATCCCAACAATAATTATACATACATTTTGAATGGTCCTTCAAAAGGTCATTCATGGAATGTGTTATTATAGTTCGAACATGGTAGTTTCATAAAATATTATTCCAAAGCTAGGATCTTTCCAAAATTTCATTAAGGCTAGAGAATTTTCAATAATTCATGTTTTTTATGTTAAGAGTGTAAAAAATATAATGTTAATTGATAGATAAGATTTTAAATCTTATAAACTTATGATCACACATTTATCATTCTCAAACATTATAGAGTAAAATTTATCACATAATTTACTAATGATAATGAGTATTTTCTTATGTCATATAACATAAAGGAATTAGAAATTAAGGACTCCCCATGAATTGATACATCACTTATATGAATGATCCAACCATTATCATTATATTATAAAAATATATATCTACCCTAAACTATATTATAATATCGAGATTTTGGACTTTCTTCTGGTCACATGTCATGAAAATACACTATAGATGTTCCAAAACATTAGTTATTGGTTCATAGAGACTTCTATTAAAGTACATGAAACTGAAATACTTTTATCCAAATTTTTTTGGGTTGGATAATATTAGAAAAAAATTAGCATTACTATATTCCCAACTCTTATTTGATGAGAAAATAAATTTTCTTCAAATATATAACCCTTCTTTTTTCTAAGATATTATTTATTTTTCATGGAATATCTATTTTCTAGTGGCATCTCATTTAACATATATAAAAAATGGTTCACATTATAAAAAGTTATTGGAATGATATTTTGACTTTATAAAAGAAAAAAAATAATTCCAAATTATTTATTTTAAGGATTAAATAATTCTATACATTCAATAAAAGTTACCATTAGATTATAGAGTTAGATAAAAACTTTTTTAGACTACTAATTTTAGATTTTATTTTTAAATCATCATTCAAATATTAATTAAAAAATGAAATGAAAATATGTTTGAAATTTAATTCATAAGTAGTTTTAAAAATATCTATATTTCATTTAAAAATATATATATTAAAATATATATATTATTTTATCGACACTTGATTTGTTTTATCCAACAAAATGACATATTTTTTTTAATTTCATAAACTGATGGAGTGTTTTCTTCCTGATCAAATAATTTTTTATAATAATCTAAAGACACAGTAGATAATGATTCACTGACCTATTCAATGAAACATGTATGATTCCCTGAAATTATTCAAATGAATCCAAAAATATTCTTGCTATCATCACATTGAATGTAAATTTTTGTCGAAGAATATTCACTGGAACTCTAAGTGTTAGTATCCATTATTACTTTCATTCCTTTATTTTTAATGTTTTTATATTATATTAATCCTTTCTTTTCAAACTTAGACAATTCAATTTTATTTAACCCATTTTATTACATCCTTTTAAAATAACATAAAATGTATCTTTCTTTTTATCACCCATGTTAGATCGGCCAGGAAATTCAATTAATATTCTATTTGTCATTATTATTTTGAATATTTTTCATCCAAAAAATTATTCCTATTTGGTTTGACAACTTATAAAATTCATTTTCATGAAAATAAATACCAATTAAATCCAAATGATGTTTTTATGTATACTTTGAAGTAGGTTTTGAAGTATTGGTTTTAATGTAAGTAGTAAAAATAATCAACTATTCCTTTTCCATTTCTCCATATCTATCTTTATCTAATTTTTATAAAAAAATAATCATTCTTATATGTTCATAATGATATAGGTTCAAAATATGTTTTATATCTTCAGGAGTGGTTATCATAATTTTTCTATACTTATGAAGAATATCTATAATTTGTTTAACCATTATATATATAGTAATATCTAATTCACCAATAGATTTTAAACAAATAATAATAATCACAAAATTTTGATATATTTTCGATTTAGGTAATCTAGGTAAGAAATCAAAATCCTAATAGTTAGTTAAAATTATAACTATTCTCATTTTTAGAACCATAGATGTTGTAAAATGAGTAATGTCTAGTTTCTACCAAATTAAAGTAGTTGTTTCACATGAAAAAATTCGAGTATAGATATTTCTTATCATAGATCACGAAAGTGTTTTCTAAACATTGTAATTTTATAAACATTATTCATTCTATTCAAGAGTAGAATTATGTTTGGATTTATTTTAAATATTTCATTCATTAACCATCAGTTGATAATTATATACTCTAATTTTGATAAAAAAGTATTCATTATATCTCTTTAGTACTCATAATTATCACCTTTAGTGATATGTAGCTAATTTAGATTAAGACTTTCCAAATTTCCTACTAGTTTTTTTCTCACCATAAGAAATTTTTTCTCTACTAGACACCAGTATAAAGAATTTAATTAATTAAAAAGTGTTTTTCTTATTATACTACTATATATTTTTATTCATATCCTCATTTTTCATGATCTAATCCAATACCCATTTTTTCTTCATTTTTAAAATTCGTGGAGGGTCCTTGATTACTTATTTTTTCATGATCCACTATACATGTTTATGCACATTCCATGTTTCCTCAACCATGATAGAATATTTTCGAGTGTGATTTTCATGACAAGCCATTATATTTTTCTATGTAAATAATTATTCACCATTCCTAACCATTAAACACATTTCCCATCGATTTTGATTTTTTTTTCTATATCACTTTTTGTTCTCCATCATCTCTAATATATCATTTCATTCTTTCCATTTGGATTTTTAGATTAATTCACTACTCATGATCATTACACATGGATCATGGCTATTATTTTCATCCGTACGATGAATCAATATAATATTTTTACCGATGGAGTGTTTAATATCCATTTATATCATTTAAACTTATTAGAAAATGTATAGAGATACATATACCTATATATTGTTGTGTGAAATGTCTGGGCTTATTTTTAATCCCCCATGTATGTCTATTTTGTTGTAAGTGCTTACCCATTTCTAATTTTTATGATATCTATACACCTTTGTGATTTGACACCTTAATCTGAACCATTGGGTCTGAGCTGGGGGTGACATATAACCTCATGCATGACTCCCCATATGCAAGAGGCTGATGACTAAAGGAGAGGGCCTATAAAATGTACTTGAGAGACTATAACCTCAGTACCAGTTAAACATTAAAGTAAAAATAGTGGAAGAAATGCAATGATAAAAAATAATGAATAAATAATTAATCAATCACCGACGATATAATATACACAAATAAAATCCATCCCATATCAATATGGAATGTCAAATACATAACCGAAAAATAATAAAAATGACCCAAAGTATAAGGTAAATAATAAATAAATATATCGTTTGACATCTATCCCAAAATAAATCTAGGAACATATCTATCCATTTTTAAAACTACTGAACCATCCACCATATGGCCCATTCCCTTTGTTAGATCATTGAACTTGAACTCTATAAGGACACAGAAATTCCCAAGTAGTGTGCAGGGTAATACTCAATAGGACACCACCAACAACCCTTAACACATGTATATATGATATACATGTGTATTCCATGAAATTAAACCAAATATATATAAACCAAAATTATATCACACAAGAAAAAAAATATTAGAGATCTTTATATACCAACTCTACCAACTTCATCACTATACAAGATGAAAAAACATTCATAAACTTGAAATCCCCCCCCCCCCCCGATGGGATAACTCAATAACATGTGTGACATGTCCTAATGCTTTTTATAACCTAAGTACATGTTGACCAATGTTTGAAAAAATCTTCTTGGAGAATTGTCTAATAGTCTCGACATGCATGATCAAATATATATGATAGAGAAAAATACATTTAATACAATATATGAATGATAGGTCAATTCTTTCCAAATTAAAAAAGACATAATATTCCACATATGAGAAAATGTTAAGCATAAGTCTCAATAAGGATAAACATGCACATCTCACGTGATCATGAATCCAATATAGGTCTCATGAGATTTCACAAAAATGACAAGAACAATCTATGGACCAATAAAAAAATATGTGCTAAGGTATAGGGATTAATACCTTAGGTGTAGGAAAAGTTAGAATAAAGTGTCACCGTTTGAGTCCCAAAGCACCACCAGATCATAGAACTAATACGAAATAAATTTAATTTTCAATACTAAGATTGATGATGAGAAAAACTAATTCCTTAAAGGCTGGTCCAAGTTAAACATACCCAATACAATATGTTACCAATAATTATCTTGGTCTGAAGGTTGTGGGGATGCTAATTCTCTCGTTCGGGGAAACTATTATGTCAATGATCCAAGAATCCATTATTATATCACAAAAAAACCTTGAATTTGATCAATAAATCTAGAACCATTTTTTTATCTAGGTGAGGAGAAGGTGATCGACCTAAAATGTAGGATAACATAACAAATGAATAAATCAATATTTAGTCATTGTTCATCCATCAAATTGAGATGTTTAAAGTGTGGGAGATCACTCTAAAATTGCAATAGAGGATCCATAGGGTGTCATGAGTCAAATGAAGATTGATAGATTAAGAAATACTTAATGAATGTACATTTTTTTTCAAAAAAAATCTATAAAATTGTTGTCACCCCTAGTCTATATCTGATACCGATGGGGAGCCAATGTCCTCCACCAACTATCTAGTGGCTACTTGGAAGACTTAGTTCTTCCCAAGAACCCCATTGGATATCTAGTTATATCTTCTACTATTCTATAGATCTACAGACTCCACGCCTAGCCGATTGTTATTTTATAGATTCATTAGCTATAACATACTCAACATATTAGGCCCTTTTCTTATCCACCCTTATAGACACATTTACAAGACTTAAAAAATATAAACATTCTCAAAGGCTATATAATGGTTGAAAATAGGTATAACAAAAAAATTAATTGTGTGATAATTCTCCCCCTCTTTAGAATTATCACACTAGAGAAGCATCTCTTAAGGTCTTCTCGAATAATTCTAGGAACCACAATCATATTCCAACATCCCACTCTTACATATCTACCTAAACACACTACTATTCCCCGAAAACTAAAAAAAAGAAATGGTGTTCCCTCAAAATAGTTTATAACATTAGTCCACTATCAGAACATGTTGTTCTATAAAAGATTCATCATTGTCAACGTAACATATTTTTAGTCATGATCAAGCCTAGGATTGGTCTCACACTTTTAATGTTGAGACACATGGAACAAATTGTGAATTTTTCAATACCATGGAGGAAGGTCCAACTGAAAGGACACCATCTCAATGTTTTTGAAAACATATAATGTTCTAGCACACCATAATACCAAATTCTCCTCCGTCTTTAAATGTCAATTCCACAACCAATGAGACACCAGAAAAAAACCCTAAGACCCATGGTAAAATCAAAGGGACATATCCTTTGATCAGTACAAGTCATATGCCTATTATAACTATAACAATAATATTCTAAATCAACTATACACACTTTTCGGTTAACTATACTATACTAATACCAACAATTTAAGACTCACCTACCTCATACAAGTGTAGTGGTGAATGAAATGGTGAGACATTTAGAGCCTCAAATGAGGCCATCTGAATCATTTATTGGAAGATATTATTATAAGTGAACTTTAATTGATCTAATTTATCATACCAATATCCTCAAAATTCAAGAATAAATGATTTAATATTATACTATAATATTTGGATCATTTATTATAACTGTTCATAAATATGAGGATTAAAGGTTTTACTCAGCATTAACGATACTCCAATTGATTTCATAAATCCTTTCCAAAACCGAAAGGTAAAATGATCATCTATTTAAGATACCATGATCACAGGTAGTATTTGATTCTTGATGGTCTCTAAAATATAGATCTTTCCTACCTCATCCACTAAGTTCATCTATCATATCAGTATAAAGAGATCCACCACGGTTAGTTAATCCACTACCACCCAAACTACGTATTGACTACTTAGGTTCATGGGAAACTATGTCAAAAAGTCTATGGTCACCTTATCCCAAATATATTTTGGCATTGAAAGTGTTTGAAAAAAACCTCCAAGTCTCTAATTCCCAGTCTAAATTCTATGAAAAGTCAAACAAGGAGAAAAAAAATACAATTTCTCGGGATGGGCCACCGAAACTACCACTCGACATTGTGATACATATCTATAGAACTTGAGTCTATTTCACAATTTTAAGTATGTGAGGCCCTAATTATATTTTCTTTCATAGAATATGGGTCCATTAACCTTCCATGAACCTGAAGCACTGCATGTTTTTCCAAATCCCAACTTGAAATAGAACCAATTACTACCACAAAATCATGCATTGAT
The DNA here is from genome assembly GCA_963277665.1 of Viscum album. Taxonomy (NCBI): domain Eukaryota; kingdom Viridiplantae; phylum Streptophyta; class Magnoliopsida; order Santalales; family Viscaceae; genus Viscum; species Viscum album. The sequence continues at coordinate 1,301,739,295 of OY728141.1, read as the reverse complement.
CCACATTCTAGATCAAAATCTTAACTGGACTTCTCTCATTCTAAAAATGAGTAAGTTATTGAAATGTTTATACAAATTGACTCTCTTAAATCCTCAGATTTTCCTACCCACCAGTCTTCCAAGATTTTGATGAGCTTCCATCCCACTTCAAACATATATTCTCCCACATTCTGCCTCTTATATCTTAGAGAATCTATGAAAAAATTGCCTTTCCCATAAGAATACTACATCTTAAATTCAATCATCTACAAGCAGTATACCAATTACACTAAAAATGATTCAAGATAGGCTATGAAAATATGCGTCAAATATTATTGTGGTCTATATACATGACATATATATCATCAAATAGGATGTTTCATCTTCATTTCAATGAAATTACCACTACCAGAAACTCTAATCCCTATGTAAGGTAGTTCTACTAATGGATTCATAACTAATGAGAAACATAAGCAACTAACATATTACCTTGCTTCTAAATAGACCCTAATTCAATGCCAGATGTGTCATGGTAAACTAAAAACCCAACATGAGGTTTGTGAAGAATCATGATTGAAATTAACATCAGCAGTTTCATTATCTCTATTTATACTTTTTCCCACTATCTAATAAATTCAAACATTATCCCTTTCATGAATAGTGTGTTCATGTGTGATTTTAGATGAGAAAAGACATAATTAAATCTCCAGTAGCACCCAACTTCCTAGAGAAAGCTCTGTTTCTCAGATGCATTTCTTAGTAAATCCCAAAACATGACTACATAAACGTTTTTTTAATAAAATGATATTTTTTCTTGAAAACATACAATCCCAAGGAAGCTAACCTACTATATCCAAAAGTGACACATTAGGGACCTTGTGTGAAGATGATGTGCCTATGGTATAATCAATATGATATCTAGGTGTCTTACATGTTATCCTCAAATCATCTAATATATATGAATTTTATCCGATTACAATTCATAAAAATAGTCTAAGTATGTCTGAAATAACATGTTCATGGGGTCCGTGAACACATAAAAAAATCATATGTTAAAAAATAATAATGATATAATAATATAACACATACATACTCCTAAATTATATCTTCTATATTTATTTATCTCTACCCCAAATTTGTGGTATCTAGAATGTAGAACTATATTGGAAAAACATTTGGAAACCCTAAATTAATACAAAAAATTATATACTATTGGAAACGAGTACATGTTTTTCAAAGAGATATAATTTATCCTCTAGTAGGATTGAAGAGCCAAATAATTTCATCTTCCTTTTTTTTGTGAACAATACTAGAGTACACTAAGAAGAAGTTATCAGTCTGATGAAGCCTTTAGCCTCATGATCATCCAGCTAGGCCGTGAATTCTTCCAACATGGACTATTTCATTCGGTATAGTTTAATCAACATGGGTCATGCCCTAGGAACAAGACATATCTCAAACTCAACTCCCCATTATTAAAGAAACCCTGGTAAATCCTCTATAATGGAATCTCAATATTGGTTCACTTCTAGAGAGAAAGTGGAGGGAGTCACCACCTAGTTCATAATAAGGATCATACTATCCATTTTTCTAAAAATGCATCACTTTCGTGTGGGTCTAGTCCCAATTTACTTTCCTCGATGTCTCATTAACCAGTAAACATGATCTTTTCCCATTTAAGAGTCATTAATGTTTCCCATCTATGATAAAATTTTTTGTGTATATGGTAAATGGTCTTCCAATCCAAACTAAGGATTATGTCAAAACCTACCGTATTTAGAATTATAGATCTCTAAACATGTATAAAGCTAGAAACCACCGTCATAATGTCTCGATAGATATAAAGATGGTATTTTTTTCCTAGGGGTGTATTGATAGAAAAATTCTCAGAAGAGAATTTAACTGATAAATCTAAACCCATGACAACATAAGAAGATATAAATGAATGGGATTCTTTTTGTATCAAAAAATTGATAGACAGAGTATATGAAATTAGGATTGTAGATCAAAATGTGTAAGGTCCCTATCCACCATTTACTGAATTCTAATCAACTGCATAAGCTCTTCCAACCACCAATCCATGATTCCCCTTAGGCTTATGAGTCACCTGATTTACTGGCACTTGTGAGGTCTTCAACTTCTATTGAGGTCCTATGCCTACTCCTTCTTAGAATCTCCTCAAATATAAGTCATAAAACTTTTTTATATTCCATGTAATTACACACAAGTGAAATTTATTGATATAATAGATTAAATCATCAATAAAGCATCCCCTTTTCCCATAATAGTATAACCTAGAAGATACATATCCCAAAGAGGCAGTCATGGAACCTCAACTCTTCTCTAACTATAGACTAATACCCAAATGTCAATTCCATGAATTTCTCTTCTTATTCAAAAATATGAAACTAGGACTACAATGGAAAAAGTACCTATTGATCCACGGATACCTGGAAGAAGACTTATATCTTTGTCTTCTTTAATTAACTTCATAGTATTTAATTACATATGAAGAACTATGTCATAGGTCCTCAAAAAGATGTTCACGACATATTTATTCATCTTTGGATGAAGACCAATCTCTAAATTTCTTGCCACATATTCCTCATTCCTCACTATAAGAGGAGTTAAATTAATCATCTATATGAAATGTTCGAGGGAAGAAAACACTATCATCATCCCTTGTTGGAGTTTTATAAACCTATGAGCATGGTAAATATTCTATGAATTAGGGATTAATTCTTTAAGAAGTGATATTTGAAGGTTTACCAAGACATTCCTTGTCATCTTCTAGACTGAATCATCACATCACACCATTTTACAACTACTCCTTGAATCATAAAGGTCATAAGATTAACCATGTGATCCTCTAGGGTTATTACCTATTATAAAACCATCTCTATGAACTATATCTGTTACTCCATATACTAAGGGTATATAGTGATATGGAAGTATTTGGGGTGATATATCTAGATTTTAGGAGGAGAATAGACAATCATTGGCCCACCCATGTGGTCTCCTCCACTATGAAATGACACTAGCCAAAAGAATCTTGATAAGACTGGTTCCACCACATAAGAAACTATGGTATCATGATAGGTTGAATCTTACAACATAAATGGGGTTGTATTAAACTATAATGTATTTCTATTAGGTGAAATTTCTTGAAATTCTATAACAAAACTCATAGAAATCTAATGACATAAACAAGAAAACTGATTACTGGACACATGCACACACAAGGTTTAGAAACAAGGTTCTACATAAGAGGCAACCCTGTGATTAAGGAATAACCCCATAATCACCAAAAATAAGCTAAGAAAATCCTCCATTACCTAAAATTTATCAAAAACCATAGATATACACTGAATTATAGAATACAATAATCTCAAATAAATGAATACAAGGAATAATGAACCATGTATATATCTTGATTTCAATATGACTTTAATTATTCGAGAAGTATATAATGTAAGAAATATTTTATTGGAATGTGATCTTATGATCCAAACATGATGCATGAATGCACACCAAATCCCATAAATCCTCCCACCAACATCATATGAATTACCTATTGGTAATTTAATCTATGATAACACTAATAAAAAAGAACATAAATTCCCATTTTATAGAAACATAGAGGTACACTATACAGTGCTAGCTAAAAACTGACATAGTTCCCCTACCCAAGTCCCAACCATCCTAACTCTTGTCTACATTGTCCTTAATTATGAAAAATAGAAGAAAACGTTAGTTAACTTGGTGGTATGATACAATTTTGTAACACCCCAACCCAAACCACCAATTCCAATTTGAGTGTACCACATGAAATAATTATCACCTCCCCATATAAAGGATGTTTCAAACAAGTGGTAAGGGATTATATAAAATCATAGGATACTATTCCCTTAATACTCAGTAAATGTAAATGTACAAATAATTAAAGTGGAAAAATAAAATAATAATAATGAATAAATAAATAATCACCACCAAGTTAAACATATACATAAATAAAATCCTTGAAGTATCGATATGAAATGTATGATTCATGTACCAACACAAAACTAAAGGATCTAAAGTATGAGGTATGAAATAAATAAAATAAGAAACATATATCTATCATGAATTTCATCCAGTGACATTTGAATCCTCTGATGGAGATATTCCCTAAATACACACACACACACACATATGTACTACATGAAAATTAATATTTTCATGAATAAGGTATATTATTTTGCAATATGTGAGCACAAAAAAATAATAAATAGTTAACATTTTTTGTTTCACACACATAATATATCAATAATTAAATCATTTTATATTTATATGAATCATTTTAGAGTTTCATATATGAATATAATACATTTAATATCTAAATAAATATATCATGCATCGAAACACTTGAATTAATTCATGGACTTTCTAGGAGAATCCTTTATTGATTTATAAATCCTACTACCATGTTATGGATATGTGGTTCTTGTTCATCTAATGGAACTTGTATAATAATTCTCTCTTCACCTTCAACATTTTCACTAGACATAGGAGCATACCAAAGGGAAAAGTGTATCCCACTTGAATGTTGAGTGATTCAGATTAGCATGTGGATACCTAAAGAGGTTGAATGATTATGATTTACACTAAGTGATATTTATTGAACATATATCAAGATGAAAATGATGTAGTGGATTGTTAATTTTAAGGTATTACTATTTATAATATTTACTTATTTCAATTTTTATGCAGGTTTGATACTTGTTTTCCAAAAGATTCATAAAATATGGGTTTATATCACTTATTCATGTTATAATAACTATTATTAGACTCTATAAAAAAATACATCCTCTTACTAACTTGTTGAACTATATAATATAGATCCATTTCCCTTTATTTAATTCCTAACAATGAAATATATAAGCACGCTGAAATTTCTTCGTTGGGTGTGAGTAGAAGACTAAGTAAGACACCACCAAAAACCCTTAACATAAGTGCATATGGTATATAGGTGTATTAAATGTCTTTAAATAGAATATATATCAAAATAAATTATATCACAGAATAAAAAAAACATATTTTGGGTCCCTAGAGACTGAATCTACCTTCTTTGGAACCATTTTAAGAGGAACACTAGTCGTTTTCATGACACATACCCTTGGATGGGATAACCCAAAAACATGTTTCACACATCCCAATAGTTGGGATATATCAAGTACATATCGAAAAATGTTTGAAACATCTCTATCAAGGGTTAATCCAATATGCTCAAACTAAACGTTCAACTACAGACAATAGAGAATAACAAACATGATATAATATACCTATGATATATCAAACCACATCATATCAAGAAGGAATCATAAAACATAACATTGTACATGGAAGAAAACATCACAAATAGGTATCAAAAATTCTATACACACACCATATGTGATCAATCATTAAACATAGGTCTAACTAATCAATTCACATAAACCATAAGAAAGCTAATAACTTGTAGTGAAATATTCACTATATTCCTTGGATTATTATATTAGGAATGCAATGATTTAGATGAATGTCTCACTATTTATGTCCATAATCACAACTAGATACGATCTACTGTGAAAAATTATCTTGGTCCATAGGATGAAAAAATGCCAATTCACCTAGTATGGGATCCGATTCTTTTAACAATACATGTATCCCTAATTAGATCTTACCAAAAACCTAAGAATTGTTCATGAAATCAATAAACTAAGTAAGTGTTTTAAAGGATAAGACATGTAGATCAATTGAGAATGAAGATGAACCTACAAAATAAAGAACACAAAATTGGTTCATCATTTGGTATTCTAAAGAATGTGTTGGAATAGAGGGACAGAACTCTAAAATAACTATAGAGGATCCCTAGTGATTTGAGTTCCAAATGGGGGCCTTATAGAATAATAATGAGTGAGTGAATAAATAATTTTTAAAAAATCCTATAATGTTGTTGTGCTCCCTGCACTCCTTAAAACACCACTAGCAAGCCAGTGGGATCCACCAGCTGAATAATGGCTATTAGGTACACCCAGTATACCTAGGAGCCCGATCACCTAGCTGGTGGATCTCTAATGGATTTAAAATGGGATCATTAAAACTAGTACATAATTATCGACTCCACCGACTAGTTGGTCAACCTTTTGTAGATTATTTAAGCTATAAATAATAACTGGATCAACCCCTTTGCTTATCTATCCTCTGAGACACTTCTAACCATCCCCAAAGTAACCAAAAATGATTTTATGATATACAAAGTTTGAAAAAGTTGTATAGAAAAAAGGAAAGGTGTCACATGTGATAACACTTATTTCCATATACAATAGAACATCTCTATTTAACATAATATATTGTTTCAATATAAGTGGCCATGGTTTTTACATCACCACCCATGGCATGACCAATATATTTAACGCTTAAAATTGAGTATCATAGACTATAAAATGGTTTTTTTCATTATTTTAAATGATTAATATATTATTTTCTTATATACATTATTACTATATGGGATATTATAATCATAGTAATCAAAACATTCTTATTATTCTATATTTAATATAGTTATATATTTATATTATTGTGTATAGAAAAACTATGTTCTATGGATTATGAAAAATACTTGTTTTGTGGCCTTAATTTCAAAATGTCATCTTGATCAGTTCACAAAACCCTCTATGGAAGGCCATATCATGACATATAATAGATATGATACATTTGTGGACATCTATAACAAAATGGGGCGTAATAAAATATACAACAATGATATACATAGAACATATTTGTTTCCTTATATAATATAGTGTGATATCATTATATCATATATTTCAATAACTATAATCTCATCCAACTAAACCTTGGACTATAAGACTCCTTTAATTGGAAAAAATAGGCTCAATCATCTTAAATTTGTGACACACATCACTATCAATTGTTTAATTTATCTTCATTTACACTGATTCATCCTTTCCATTGATTGAACACAAATCAAATCACACTAAAATTATGGATGTAACACACATTTTATGAAATAAAAAATTCTAAATATTATATTACAAAAAAACATATAATTTCTTATCAAAAAAATTTCTCAGGAACAAAAAAAAATTTATATTTGATATAAGATATATTCAATAGAACAGACCATATACTCATGGATCACATCTCTATAGAACATATTTCAAGGATATGTTGTGCAATGTCAATTTCCATCCATATATTATAATGGTATATATCCAATTTTTATAAAGAATTCATATTTTTCTATTAATTTCAAAATATATTCCCACATAGAGAATATTTATATAAAATATATATCATTATATTATTAAAAAATCCCTTCACCGTGTATATATATCATGTTCTATAATTATATATCTATATACATGTTATGCCTATATTTTATCTTTCCAGCAACCTATATTCTCTTATATTCCTCTAATAAATACCTTATCATCATAATTATATTATTAAGTGGTTCTAATATACATTTTATCCCATACATATATCTAACCGTAGACTCCAAGACTTGTTCCTTCCACCCTTATTCATCATAAAATCGTTGATTACAAATCAAACCGATGCCCATTGGTTTTTAAAAATCCCTAACTTTATAAATTTTTTTTACCAAAAACTCATTAATCCATATAATTATTTTACCCTTTATTGAGAAAAAATTCAAATAGCCCATTATAAATAAGATATTTGACATAAAATATGATTTTTAATTATTAAAAATTAATCATTAATCCATAACACTATTCATACTTAACTCAGGTATTGTATTAAGAAACAAAAAAAGATTACTAAAAATTCAATGAATTCTATTAAAATACCTCAAATTCCATACCTTATATTTAGTAGATCAATAAAACCTCATTTAAACCCAACAATCCATGAAATCTCTTGATTATTATAACATATTAAACCCATATAAATTATTAAATAAAAAGTGAATATGATGAGTATAGGGGAATACCTAATATTTACATTGATGTTTACATTCCATATAAAATCCACATTTCCACATAGTTATTATTTTAATGTTCTTCCCCTTATTTTCATTCATTATTCATAGGGATAAATGGGTATTAATTAAAAAAATTATCCCCATGTTAAAGGTAGTTAGGGACCCATGTTTTATTTATCCTTATTCTTTATTATAGGCTTATGGTATTTTTCATTAGTAACCTAGATTATTTCAATTTTCGTAACAAATTTTTTTATCAAATACCAGCTTTTTTTTCATTTGTATCTGCTTCATAATTTTGGGACATCATCTTAGTTGAAATATTTTGTATAGACCAACTAGTGTATATCACAATATTTATCTACTTGTACTGAATGAAAATTCCCTCTAGTTATTTATAATGAGGTATATCTCTTCCCTAATTTCACATAAAATATAGTGCATAGTTTATGTATCATATTTATATACCATAAATTTACCCTATTCCATTTTTTCATCAACTTCTTCTAGACTATAATACTTCTTATTTTATGTTTTTTATTTTCAAATTTTCTAATGACTTTTTATTGTAGATAATAAGACTCAGACACATGATCAGTGACCATGACTAGATGTAACTTCCTTAGAAGTGTTCCTTAATCCCTTGGAGATATTGACTTGAACTAAAGGTCTAAATTTAACATTGGGGAATGCATAACTAACTATTGTTAACAAAATAAGATGTTATTAGTTTCTCCCAATGAATCAACATGACTAGTCTATAATATGGATGTTTATAAAGGTATGTAAATATAGAGTCTGCAATAAATTGATAATAGTAAAGGAGAAAGAGTAAATCAATATATAAATGAAATAAAAACCATAAAAGGTGAGGTCATATGTATACCATAAGTACATGAAGATGATATTTCGAACAATAAGATATACAAAAACTAATGAAAAATGTAGAAAAATAGGCAATGAGACAATTATACTACTACAAAAAGGGCCTCATACTGCAATACCTCATGGATTTTGTAATTATGAACTTGCAACATCTCCAAACCAGCCATAAAAATACCCAAAAATTTCTATTCACCATTCATTCATGAAATTTAGGAAGTTAAGATGCATGTCCACTAATTTATAAGAACGTTATGAGAATACACATACTTAGTACGGAACGACCAATGTCACTAAAAACAATGGTGAATAAATAAGTTCACGTGAGAACATGTTTTCTCATTTACATACATATATATCAAAATATTTTTATATGAAATCATCAATGATACACAACAATTGTAATAAACAAGAAGACAGTAGATGAATTAAAGGCTATAACAAGGAACTCATTATACCAGGAGGGTAAATACCAATACATACCAACACTTGTCTTAGCATGGTATTAGAGATATATTATTAGTTTCATCCTTAAATTATATACCTGTATATGTATGTACACACACACATATAAATGTCTGTTTAACCAAGTTAGTGTTCTAGAAATATACACTATTTTTGTTAAGGTGTATGGGTATAAATATTCAAGAAAATATTTTAGCTTATTCTTTTGAGAATGGGAATGTGGTATACATTGTTAAGGGAATTTCAAGATTATCCTATTCATCATGATCCACTTAAGTTGTTATTGCTTATAGAATGAAAAAACCCTTCTTATCTACTCAAACTTATATCACATAATAACCATTCTCACAAAACATTTCTATCATAATAATTATCATGCTTATTATAAAAAGAGATATACATTCCCAATGTCAAACATTAACTATCATATCAATAAAATAAGATTAATATTTAAACAAAAATAAGTCATCTAACATAAATGGATCCATGATGGACTATTATGATAACATTTAAACCTATATTTATATATATAAAGAGGTCTCATGTAAAGGTAGAATTTTTTTTATTTATAGCACTCTCGTGGAAAATAATATCACAACTATATATGAAGTACATAGAAATTAAGGGTTTACTAAAAGTCTAGATAAGAAATGTTCTAATTATTTCATGGAAAAAATCTATTTTGGACTAGTAATAAACTAGATAAAATATTAAATATAAAGTTTTTCATAATAAATACATTATTGTTTTTGTTGAAAAATCATTATATTAAAACAGACATGCTAAATTTAAACTCTAATTTAAAAGTATGGGTTTTAAGGGAGTTATTAATATTTTTAAATTATTTAAGGAAAAATTATTGAAAAGAAACGTATATAAAAAAAGGAAAATTTTAACACATAAACATTTACAAAAAAATAAATACACATTACATTATTATATTGAAATATATAACTTATTAATGTCTAATAAAATGTTATTTTTTTAACGAATAAGTTATTTTTTTTAAAACAAGGATACATGTTAAGGACTAATAATATATAAAGACAAATATTTTTACCTTTTATAAAAGACACAATTTGATATATATAACATTATGTTTTTTAGTAAATAAAATTTTTTAAGGAATGAAATATGTTTATAATACCAATAATATCTTTCCACTAAGACAGATTAACCATTACCTTTATGTTGATTCAACTCTTAACCAAAGTTATGTTTGGATTATTGTGTTATAAAGCATTCATTACGTGGAGGAAATAGATGATTTCACTTTGTAAAACATGATTAAATGAAAAATAAAAAATATCTCTATTAAAAAAAGGCTAAATTACGCTAATATTATGTCAAAAAGTAACTCCAAATTCTATAAAAGTAACCAATAATCCTCTCCCCAATAACTCTTGGAATATTACTATCCAATTCAAAAAAATTTCTTAAATAACATACAATGGTATGAAATGATAAAAATATGATTAAAAACAAAAACAAAAACATATAATAAATTATAATGGGATATATTACATTTGAAAATAATAAAATATGTTATATATAATCAATATTCTCAATCCATTTTGGAAATGAAAAAGATAATGAATTTTAATTATAGATTAACATGAATAAAAATATCTTCAATAAAAAGAACATTGTATAAATTTTATATTCAAAAAATTAATTGAATTAAATATTAAACAACATAATGAATAGATTCTTTTAGAATGATATTTTGTTGGTGTTGAGTTTATCATATATAATTATCATCAGAAAGTTATCACATATAATTTCTGAAAATATTTTTTCAAACATTATTATTAATCTATAAAGCAAGTTCCATGTCCCAATCATTTCCTAAAAACCTTCATGATGTGTTGATACATCTTACTTAACCATAAGTGAGGATTCCCAATCAAATTATCTCTAAAAAATATTCCTAAAACCATTAAATAGATTCTTATAACCATTATAAAAAATTTCATAAATAAATATTCATAACAATTTAAAACAATTAATCAAAATAAACTAAACCTCTAAAAACCCCTAGGAAAAAACTTCTAAAATACATCTATATTAATTTATGGCCAAATAACTAATTAAAACAAATTATTCACTCCCCAATTTAACACTGAAATATTGAAAACCCCATAAAAATTGATATTCTAATCGCTTCCCATAAACAATATGACATATATAAAGTGAAAATACTTATATAAAGTGAAAAAAGCGAGACCTATTTTTAGAGTTTACAACACCATGCCTTATTTAAATCAAAACACTAAATCCCAATCAAAATGAATAAAAATATAATATAAGAAAGATAAAGGAAAAAAATATGATGTTTAACCTTTGATTTCAGATTAAAACATTTCAAATACAAATTGGATCCGAGAGTAAGAAAGGGATGAAGATAAGAATAATGAGGAGCTCTAGGGGGTGAATTTGGACAGGAAAAATGGATGGGGGTTGAAGGAGAAAGTCAAAATAATTAAAGGGTTTTATAAGAAATAAATAGAATTATATTTTTTAGGAAAAAAAGATGTAACATTCTAGGTACCTAACCTCAAGACACTATAATACCCTAAGAATATTTAAAATATCATTTTTTTGGGAATAATTTAATCTTTATGATATTTTATATTTAATGCAACACTAAAAATAGTTTATTTTATATTAATGAACTATGAATGGATTGTGTAATATAAAAAACCATGCTATTCATGCACTACATGCAACATAATGTTTATATTTCTCTACATAGAACATTGAGGTTATCTTACGTTACATACAAGATCTACATTCCATTATGGATTACAAAACATGCAAGAGAGAGTGTTACCGAACAATAATTTATTAATAAAATATTATTATTTAATAATATATAATGTAGTTGTAAAATTTAATATTATAGGATTAAATAACCGACTAATATATATAATTTAATTAAATTTTTTCCAATTAATTAGATGTGAATATAAAAACAAATTAATATAAAGTGTATTAATTTATAAAAAATATTTTTATGTGAAAAAGATGAATTATCTTAAAAAGTTAAATTAATTAATACTAGTGAATAATTTTAATTAAATTTATATTTTATATATTCTAAAAATATATTTTATATATCCATAAAATTTATTTTACATGCATAATAAGAGAACAACCCCAATATTACACATAAAAACCTATATTTTTAAAATAAAAATAGTTTTGTCGCCTTTTAGTGGAGGCACTATTTAAATATAATTATTTGAACTTTTATAAATATAATATGTCAAATTAAAATTAACATTTTAAATAGAAATATATAAATTAGGTTAGGTAAACTTTTTGGTATTTTTCTGTGATATTTAATTTTGTTGATGAATAGTGAAAAATACAAAATTTTATTTCAAAATGAATTTTTTCATTTAATATATTTATATGATAATTTTTTTTAAATTTCATTTATTGTCTAATTAGATCAATTTTTTATCTATTAATCTAATTTATTTTATTGAATTCAATTTAAATTTGAAATTTACAATTAAAACATAGTAATATTATGAATGTTTATACATTAAAAACCCCACTTTGTCATCCCATATGAAATATTAAATTTGAAATAATTTATTCCACTTCTGTAATTTGAATTTGGAAAAATGTATTCAATAATTTGAATCAGTATAATTTATAACATCTAATAAGGTCAAGTTATTATTTTACCAAAAATATTAGTGAAAGTAATTATAATTAATTACATCTATTAAGGTAAAATTATGTTTAATTATGAACTAAAACTAAAACATAAGGGCCTAAATGACCTTTAAACTTGTCCAAAATCCATTGGATAGATATATTTAGACCCTTTAATCACTAATATATAATTTTTCAAAATTATTGGGTCTAATTTCAATGGGAAAAAATGTGTGTGGAATTCCATTTCCCAAAATTTACAAGAGTTCCACTCCTCCTACACTATAAAAGGACTCCCCTCCTCACTAAACAACACAAATATCAATCCACTATGTATTATCCAATATCTACCCAATACAATCCCACAAATCTATCCCTTATTTAATCCTCCATTTGGGATGAAAGGAATCAACGGAATCCCTTTGGTGAAATCCAAAAGGGGTTACACATAGAAGAGGTAACACCCTTTTTCAGGATCATTTATATTGTTTTAATTATCCACTCCCTCAACAGTATTTATTACATTCTTATAAAACATTATAATTAACCTGAATACAAATAATTTTTTATAATAAGGTTTTAACTTAAAAATAGACACACTTTCCTAATGAGACCAAACATACTATTTATGTGTATGACGAACAAAATGATGATTTTTAATTTTTCCATTATTGCATTTCATGGTTGGGAATTATGATGGACACACTATTTATTTATGATATATATAAAAGTTATTTTGTCTTTAAATTTTTTTAATTCTTTTACAACATATATCTTTTTACTTTCCATTTCTTGTAAATTTGAGGATTTTTGTTTGAGGAAGTGTGGACTAACACCCCCTCAAAGCAATGTGACTCATTCAAATAGTAAATGAAATGTATTGAGGATGGGTTTAGTGAAATTATATTATATAAAAGACATAATAATTCAAATTTTATGATATTATTTATACATATATGTCATTTAATTTTTTTTACTTTCAATATTACAAATAAAAAATTGAAAACACGTTCATGCGTATGTACAACCGATTGTCTCCATGAAATGGGTATGTTGTATCATAATTCAATATTTTATAAATTATTACAATAAATATATACTAAATATTCATAACATTTATATCATGGTTTACAATATGGAAATCATGATATATGTATAAGGATCAAATATATATCAAATTAAGACACATGCAAAAAAACAATTAAAATATTTCCTAAAACATATCCTTAACATAGAATTATTAATAATAGGTTAATATAAAGTCAAAATGAAACCAAATAAGTTATAAGATAAAATAATATGGTACTGTGATAAATTTACAATATACTCATATTTATTATATAGGATGTTTGAATGAGTATGACGAGAGTCAAGACACAATGTACATGAATTACATATGACTTTTTATTTTCATGATATATATTCTTTATTTAGCACTAAATTATATTTTATGGTGACTATAATTTACATGAATGTATAATATTATTATAAAATTAAATTATTGGGTATTTACATATCCATTTGATGATATTTCTTTCATGTTTTTTATGGTTCAAAAGTTACCAAACCGGTAAAGTAATTTTGTCTCAATTTGACTTATTTGAGACACATGTTTTGTTAGGAATATATGTTTTTTAATCAGGTGTATATATTTAAAATTTACATTTTATGTATTGAATATCATTATAATTTATGATATTTTAAGATCCATTTAATTTCATTTTCTTAAAAGGTGAGTATAATATAATTTTACTAAGTGATAAGAGTTTATTAAAATAATCTCATCATTTATTGATATTGTTTACGATTATGCTTCTGTGGATGAAATATTATGATCCATATATCAAGAGAATTAAATAATTTCCTTATAATATTCTTATTGATGAATTATTCATTTATTGGTAACATTTTCCATACTTTGGTACATACGGTTATTAAGAAGGTGTTTTTAAGAAAGTATGACTTTACCCCTCATTTCGGCTAGAAATATGTGTTTATTCAAACCCATGTTTTATAAAAACGTTTTAAATTTTTTTCAAGAATTATTTATTATTTTTAAAATTATTTTTATTGAAATTTTTTCCAAAATATTTTATATATTTATTTGTAATTTTTCAAATTATTTTAAATGAAATGGTTTCCAAAATGTTTCCAAGAATTCTTTATATGTTTTCAAGGTATTTTAAAAAAATGGTTTTCGAAAAGTTTTCAATATTTCTTTATAAAATTTTAATGTTTATTTAAAGAAAAATGCTTTTAATTTTTTTTGAATATTTTTTTATAAGTGTTCATAGAATTATTTTTCGTATTGATTTCATGCCTTCTTTCTAATTATTTGAAGAATTTTCAATGAAAATTGGTTTCAAAAGGTTTTATGTTTAAAAAAATCCTTTCAAAAGAAATAAAATGATATTTTCACCGTGAAATGGTTTTAAAAAATATTTCAAATTTATTAACTATCTATGATTACATCCTTTGGTGTTACTCATGTATTTCTGAGAAAATATCAGAAGGTTCCATTCATATTATTTCTTTTAATGTTTTATATATTATGGAATGATGTTTACGAAATCTATTTCTCTTTATGGGTTTCTATTCTTACAAACCACACAATTTTCATGGGTTATTATTTTGATGAAATGATTATGAAACATACATCCATTTTATAAAACTTATGACATGAATAAATGTTTATGATACCCATTTCATATCATGGGTTAAGTAATGAATGTTTATGATTTTTTATAGCATGTATGTATGGTTTTATTTTGAGATGGGTGGGACCTATAAATCCCTCTAATGAATTCGATAATGATTTATATGTCATGATAGATAATAACATGTTCTTGGGAGTAAACCTTAACTACTAAGATGACCTAGAGGGTGAACCATGGATACCAAGATGGTATGAGGAGTAAACTCATACTATTATGATTTAATCAGTGTGAACCATGACTACCTAGATGGTATGGGGAGTGAACCCATTATTCTAATATGGACTTGGAAACAACGACTTAACTACTATAGAAAACATTTTATATGCTCATGCATTTTCCATAATTCTATATATTAATCCTATGTTATGATTTCAAATTTTAGGTTGTTTATTTACTCCTGATTCATGTCATATGAAATGCCAATATTTATGAAATGATTCATGTTTATGATCTTTTATATGAATGGTGTGATCTTCTAATGTTATGATTATATTGTCATAAACCTATTATCATGTTTATTCTTACATGTATCCATTTTTTTACACTTACTAAGTATCATAGATGACCCCTTTTTATGTTTCCTTCTCTATGTTATGATGACATATTTTATTTATGATATATATAAGAGGGTTTAAAGTCTTATAGAACCTAGTGGGAGATAATATAGGTATCACATGTAATATTATTTACATTTATATTTTTTAAAGGTACTAAAATAATATAGTATTTGGGCATCCATTTTTATACTATTTTATGTATTCCACAAAATTTATGTAATTTTGATGTATGAAAAGTGAGGGTTATTGTAGTTGGCATTACAGAAAAGGATTTGTTAACCTTTGTAAACTAGGATGAGAATACTTTAGTGTAGTTATTAGGTATATTTCTAAGAATTTATCAAGGGATGTCTTTAAGGATAAGTACAAGGATGTGTTAATGGGGATGAAAATGACCTCTAATTTTGGTAAAGGATAGACTGAGTGGTTTCCTAGAAATACATCCATTTCATGATACTATAAGTGGATGTGGAACTATCACAAATGTACCTAGGAGTAACAACATTGAAAAGGTGTATCAAGCCTTACCCAATGTAACATGGTATATGAAAAGATGCCTTACTGCACTCCCTGTTTGATACTCCTAGAGTATATTATTTGGGAAATCAAAACTCTTTATAAACCATAATAAATGATTTTAATTTTTTTTCTGTGAACAACCTAGGATAAACCTATAGTGTCATAGATTAAGGAATGTTTCATAATATATAAATATTATAAGTAATTTTTTTCCATGATTATGTTTTTTATTTAATTATTAGTGTTGATAAAACTATGATTTCTAGTTTTAGTTAATGGAATGAACAAGAAGTAATTGGGTTAAAGTTTAATATGATGGAAAAATTGTTGATGAGAATTCAAATGATATTATCATTGGAGTGAAAGATATTGTGGTGATTCCCCATTAGTCTTCAAGAAATATGATTATAAAAATATACCTTAACCAACTCTTGGACTCACTAAGGGAGAGGAGGAAGGTGTTGTATAATATTTTAGGTAATGGATATCATGGAAGAAATATTATTCAACTTACTTTGTGTCAATAATGTGGAAATAATCACCCAAGTGAATGTTTTAAAGGAACATGAAGGTGTTTTTACTATTGAAAATGAGGACACAATCAAGTGAAAACAAAGTAAAAATGAAGAGTTTGGTTAATGAATTGGGTGGGTATATTGGCCTCTCAATGACATCATAAATGGTTAAATGTGTAACGTTTGGAACAAATTGTAATTATAAAAATTAGTGTCCCAAGTTGAATGCTCCCAAATAAAATCAGCTAAATTGTATAAGTAATGTTTATGTTGATGATGATGATTAGACTACAGATAAAATGTGAAAGCAAATAGGTATTAAGTATTATGATGATGTATACTTCTTATGGATTATGGATGAAGCTGAATAATGGAAGTGTTTCTGTATTTTTATTCAATAATTATGTTATATGAATGGTGAATTATACAAGTATTTTCCAAATTAGGTTTTTCACTTAGGATTTATAAGACTATGTTGAAAATTTCTGAAGGACTAGAAAAGTTATTTAATAACAAGGTTGTAATTATTCTTAGGGAAGGTAACCATTAATTTTTTTATGATAAAGAAAAATCATGTTTAATATGGATAATGAGATGAATATTTTGGATAAAACAAATTGGAACGTATCAATGAACATAGATCTAGTACGGGTTTGTTGAAAAATTGGTCTACATCATCATTTATGATGTTTAAAACTTCTCACATTTAAAAAATATATCTTGTAATCTTTGAAATAAGTATGAATGGATGTTTTATAAATATATTTATGGTAATTTAGGTTATTACGATGTCTCACTAGAATTTAAAATGAGGGTATACACATGTTTAGAAGATGAAAAACAGGAGCTACTTTCTGATATATAGGGGATCAATGTGAAGATAATTTCATGACCTTATTTCTATGGTTTTTGATTTTCATACTTTAGAAGGGTAATAAGGCTAACCATTAATGAAATTTATAAGATTAACTTTGAATGATGTTGGGATGATTAAAGTATTATCTCACCACATTAGGATTTATGTCTATTGGATGATCTATTCAAACCACGTTGCATTGATGGTGGATGAAAATAGCTAGGATGGCTTCTCATGGATATCATGATCTATTAATGACTCAAGATTAAAAAATAACCTTCATTTCTTGGAATGAGTGATGAAGTGGAAGTTGATAATGGTGAAATGATGGGTATTGATTCCCTGAAATCATGTAAGTATATTTTTCATTGAAATTATTCAATGTTAGGAAAAATAATCTTGAAACAAAAAAATTTATTCTAGTACCATCGTTTTTGATGAATCAAATGGCCACTTAGATCATCAAATAGTCATGATTTTTTTATAGTTAACATTATCCTAACCATGTTCTCAATCAATCTCCATCAGAACATGAGGTTTATATTTCCCTCTCATTTCCATGTTTTCACATCCCACCTATGTTCTCTTATGTGGAAACATAAATATGAGTTAATTTGGGTATCCCTTACAGTTTTATATTTCCCTTTTCTAAAGGAAGTTTTAGTGTTAATATTTATAATTTGAGTTTCTATGAATGAAACATTGGTCTATAAAACATTTGATAACCCTGACTAATTTCAAGGGTGAAATTAATTTAAATGGGGTTATAATGTAACACCGATATATTTGGTAAATTATTATTATTTCAATAAATTTTATATTTGTTATATCTTTCATTTCATGCAACACTAATAATAGTGTATTTTACATTAAAGATCGATATCTACCATAAATTATATGAAACACCATGTTGGTCATGCAATACATTCAATATAAATTTTTTCTTTATCTACATAGAACACCAAGGTTTTCTTATGTTACATGCCAAACTGACTTTCCTCGATGGCTTTCATAACATGAATGACCGAGTGTTTCAAAAAATAATTTATTATTAAAATATTATTATTTAATAAGATAAAAAATTGTTGTTAAATTGAATATTATAGGATTAAATAACTTATGAATATATTTATTTTAATTCATTGGTTACCCATTAATTAAAAATGAATTAAAAACCATATAAAAATAAATAGAATTATTTTATAGAAGAATATTTTTATGTGAAAAGATGATTTATATTAATAAGTTAAATTAATTAATACTAGTGAATGATATTTGTAAAATTTATTTGTTATATATTGAATGAAATATTTTTTTTATATTCATCCAATTGATTTTATATGCATAATATGAGAACAAACCCAAAATTATAAATAAAAACCATTATTTTTATAAAAACAGTTTTACTAAGTTTTAAGTGTTGGACTATTTAAAAAATAATATCTAGAACTTTTATAAATATTAATTTTTCAAATAAAATTCATATTTTAAATAGAAGCATAAAAAAATTTCGGGTAAATTTTTGGTATTTTTTATGAAGTTTCATTTTTTATAAAAAGTGAAAAATACTGAATTTTAATTCAAAACTACTTTTTCATATAATTTATTTATATTGATAAACTATATTTTAAAATAATTTTAATGTTTAATTATATCATATTATTATCAAATATTCCAATTTAGGTAATTGGAATCAATTTAACTTTAAAAGAGAAAATAAAAACAGATAATTGTTTTTAGTTTTTTTACTTGAAAACCCACATTGTCATACTGTCCATGGGATGAAATTTAAATTATTTACATCAAATAATGATATTCAAATTTGAAAAAACGGATTCCATGTTTTTAATGATAATAATTTATAATTTAAAATAATATTTACATTATTTTTGACCAAAAATATTAGTGAATGTAATTAAAATTAATTACATCGATTGAGGTAAAATAATGTTTAAATAATGACTGAACCTTAAACATAAGGGCCTAAATGAACTATAAACTCACCCAAAATTGATTTTATTGACATATATGGACCTTATATTCACGTGGATCGTCTTTGGACCATTATTGTATCAATATGAAATGGAAAAAATGTTTGTTAAATTCATTTTCCATTAATTTACATGAGTACCACTCCCCCTCAACTATAAAAATGACTCCCCTCCTATCAATTATTCACAGCTCTCAAACAAATTATGATGGGAAAATATATTTCAAATAAACTCCTAGAAATATCCCATTACTCTTTTAATACTCCCTTTGTGTTGATGTAAATCCATTGAAGCCCTATGGTGAAAACCATCAGGAGTTACCCAAAGAAGAGGTAACATCCTTCATAAAGCTCTATTATATTATTTTTCATTCTAAAACCCTTAAACTATTCTTATAAAATTATTATAAAAAATTATCCTAAATATTCTGAGATGTTTTAATGCTATGTTTTATACCTACACTTACAAAAGATGTAATCAAATGTGTCTGAACATACTGTTTATGTGTGTGACAAACTACCACCTCACTAGACAATGATTTTATATTTTTCGTTCACCACATTCCATAGTTAGGAATTATGAGGGAAATGATGTTTATATATGATATATATGGTACATATTATTTCATTAATCTTATTTAATTCGTTTATAACCCATATATTTATACTTTCCTTTTTCTGTAAATAGGATAATTTTGTTTGACGAAGTGTGGACTATAGCTCCCTCAAAGAGATGTGATTTAATCACACAATATAGGGAATGTATTAAGTATGGATTTATTGAAATTATATGATATATATGATATATTAATTCATATTTAATGATCTTATATATACATATATTTCATTTACTTTTTTTATTTTCAATATTATAAATAAAAAAATAAACATCGTTAAAGCGTACATACGACTTACAATATCCATGAATATTGAATTTAATTTCCTACTTTATTATTCTATAGATTATTATAATACAAATATAATTAATATAAATTATTGTTATATCATTTTTTACATTATTTAAATCATTATATGTGTAAAAGGACAGAATATATAACTCGTTAAGACACGTACAAAAAACAAATCATATATTACCCGAAGTGTAATCTTAACAAATAATTGTTAATAAGTGGGTAATAAAAAGTCATAATCAGACCATATATAGTATTATATATACCTATATAGTTTGTGATAGATTTATAATTAAAATACATTTATTATATGTGAGGTTTGAATGATTATGAAGATATTCAAGACACAAGGTAGGTGAGTTTCATCTAACTTTTTATTTCATTGAGATACAAGCCTTATTCAAAAATCATTTATTTTTGGCAGTATATATAATTCCCATTATTTTATTATATGATTATTTGACATAAAGTTATTTGTATTTACATATCCATTTCATTATCATTATTAAATGGCTATTATGCTTCAAAAGTTACCAAATCGGTAAAGTAATGTTTTATTAGTATGAATTATTGGAGACACATGTTTTATTATGCACCAATGTTCTTTAATGGGATGTATATGTTTAATATTTTCATGTTATTTCATGAATATCCTTATTATTAATCATATTTTAACATCCATGTAATTTGATTTTCATACAAGGTAAGTATAATTCAATGTTACCATGTGGTAAGAGTTTCTTGAGTCAATCTCATAGTTTATCAAGATTGTTTATGAATACACATCCATTGGTGAAATATTATGTTAATAATATCAATAGAATAATGAATTTCCATATCGTGTATTTATTAATGTTATATTAATGTGTTAGTACCATTTTCCCACTCGTTAGTACATACGGCGATTAAGAAGGTGTTTTTAAGAAAGCCTGACTTCACCTCTCTTTTTAGTTAGAAATCATTCCTTAATCAATAACATTTTTTATAAAAAGGTTTTAAATTTTTTTAATAATTTATTTTCAATTTTTCAATGAAATAGTTTGCAAAATATTTTTAATATTTCTTTATAATTTCAAAAATTATTTTCAATGAAATAATTTTCACAACATTTCTCAATATTTATTTATATGTTTTCAAAGTATTATCAATGAAATGGTTTTCAAAATGTTTTCAATAATTATTTATATTTTTTAAAAAAATTCAAATAAAGGGGTTTTAAAATGACTTTACGATTAATTTATATGTTCCCAATGAAAAATTATTCAAAATTATTTCAAGCCTTCTTTATTTGTTTTCTATTAATTTTGAATGAAAATAGTTTTTTAATAGTTTTATGTTTTTTGAAAAATAATTCTTCAAAGAATAAATGATTTCTTACTAAGGAAATGTTTTTAAAATATCTTTTAATTTTTTTCTCATCAAAGATGAATTCTGCTAGCTTTACTCATGTCTTTCCCTAAAATTATCCAATGTTTCTATTCACATTATTTTATTTCATGATTTAAATTTTATGGCATGATTCTTACCAAATGAGTTTCTCTTTCATGGGTTATATGATTATGAAACCGAATTATTTTCATGGGTAATGATTTTTATTAAATTATTATGAAACCATTATACTTTACAACTGCTCATGATATGACATAATGTTTATGATACCCATTTCACTTCTTGGGTTATTTAAAGATGGTTTATAGTTTTTTGGATCGTATATGTTTGGTTACATTATGATATAAGTGGTACCTATATCTACCATAAACTCATTGGTAAATATTTATATCTTATGAATTAGACTAAAATGGTCTTCGAAGTGGTCCTTGACAACTAAGATGGCCATCAGAGTGAACCATGACTACCGAGATGGTATGAGGAGTGAACTGATACTTCCAAGATATACATGGGAGTGATCCATGACTACCAAGATGGTATGGGGAGTGAACCCATTCCAATAATGTGGACTTGGTAGAAATTAATTAACTATTATGTTAATCATCCTATATGCTTATGTGCGTTCCATAATTCCATGTCTTATTCATCTATTATGATTATATATATTATTTTCATTATTTCTATATTATTATTATATTAGTAACTGACAAAATTTATCCCATGATTCATTTTCATGATATTTTATATTCTTGGTGTGATCATATAATGTTATGATCACGTTCTCATACCCCAATAATCATGTTTATCCTTACATGTCTCCCATGTTTACCCTTGCTGAATATAAAAACTCACCCCTTTTTAGAATTCCTTTCATAGGTTATGAAGATATATTTCATATACAATATGTATAAGAGGGATTATAGTCTTGGAGAACCTTGTCATATATAATGTAGCTCACTCATTTACCAGTTTATACGTTTCCATGTTTCTAAAGAAACTAAACTGATACGGTCTTTGAGCGTCCATTTGTATAATTTTTTTAAAAAAATTCAAAAGTTATGAAATTTTAATTTATGAAATGAATGGGTAAAAACACAAACTTGGTACTTGATGTCACCATTTGGGTATCCCTAACCCCTATAGGATTAAGAATTACTTAATACTACCCCAACAGGTACCCAGTGAGACCTTTAGTTCCAAACAGCAGGTGGAACCAAATTTTAATTTTATCTGAACTCTTGAACCCACCAATTCATTAAACAAAAATAAAAGCAATTATAATTTCATTATTAATATTTAAAATTCAAACACTACTTAAAAACAAAAAAACTCCCCAAAACCCCAAAAATTAAAATGACTTTTTGTTTTCACCACCTTTAATTACAAATAAAAACCGAAATTCTATTAAAATTAAATCACCAATGATAGTTTACATTATAAGATTCTTTTCTGGTGACTTAAAATCCCATAAAATATTGACTAGGTGTTTACCTAGAGTCACATTAACTCATATGGACCTTAATACAATGAAAACACATCAATTCCTACTCAAGGGAATTCACACACTCTAGATGAAAAATTATGAAATTCCCTTTATTTAACTAAACAATACAATATTATATCATCCATAAGGCATATAGATAGATAATAAAATACTAGGATTCCCAAAACAATCATTATAAAATTTATACATAGTTCCATGAATGTAACAGAGTGGACAATATTGCTATATTAAATTAACATCGATGATCCATGATAGCCCCAATGATCAATTATCAATTAGATATTATTACTCATCCTTAAACATCACTACCCTACCATTAAAAATCTCTAAAACCATAAGATCTCAATACCCAAGAGAAACTATACTATAACTGAAGTATACAAATATCACTACTAAAATACCATTCCCATTATGATACTCTACATCATAAGAGTCACATAGGGTCCACTATTTGTGGATTTACACTACATTCATATTTATTAAAC
This sequence comes from Viscum album, assembly GCA_963277665.1. Taxonomy (NCBI): domain Eukaryota; kingdom Viridiplantae; phylum Streptophyta; class Magnoliopsida; order Santalales; family Viscaceae; genus Viscum; species Viscum album. The sequence continues at coordinate 1,301,714,870 of OY728141.1, read as the reverse complement.
ACTTATATTTAAATTTTCATACAAAATATATTTTTTCAAAATTGTCAGTCAAAACCATTTCGAAAACACTATATTTTATAAGAATTTTTTTATCTTTATTTTATGAAAAAAGATTCCCCTTTGAACTTTTATAAAAAAAATTTACTTCAAATAAGTCTTCATAGTTTCCTTTTCAAAACATGAAATTTCACAAAAATAATTTAAAATAGGAATTTCAAGGAAAAAATTAGTTTTATTTATAAAAAGACAATAAATTCATTATCTTATATTTCATGATTATTTAATAAGTAACAAAATAAAATCATACTCAAAATATAATTTTTAAATGTTTTTAGCCATAAATTATTAAATTGGAGACCATATTTAAAACATGTCACTAATGGGGAATAACAATCAATTAAAACATTTCACTAAGTAGAAAACTATTCTATTAATATAAGAAGTATAGTAAAAAATTATTTTTAAATAAATTCTTATTAATACAAATATAAATAAAAATTATGAAATAAAAATTTATAGGTTTTTAAATATGAGGAAATTTAATTAATTTTATAAATTCTAATAATATATACAAACAAACTATTAATTTATATGATACAATTTAACATTTTATGGTTATTCAAATATACTCTTCATAATAAAAATTAGATGCTCATTTCCTAATGTTCCACTAAACCAAATGATGCATTAATCTATAATGAATTTTTCTCCTAGTTGAGCCATATACCCCTTTCATGTATATACAATCACTCCCAAGTCGATGAAATAAATAATCAATCAATCCAATGATGGCCACTCACATCCCAACAACCTATGGTAACATTAGTACCTAATACAAAGAGGCTGATCAAGACTATTATGGATTACATATTAAGTATCGATGATCATATATTCTCTCTAATAAATGTAAAAAACACTAAGATCTTGAAAATTCCCAAATAAAACTTTTTGGAGACCCTGATTCAGATTCCTGGAATGTTCCAATGCTGGGATTCTACTTCCTTGAGGAATTCCCAAATCCCCATGGGATGGAGACTAGAATCACTGGTCTGAATTTAACATTACGAATAATTTAACCACATATTGTTAAACCAATAATTCATGACAAAATTAACAAGAGTAACCAACATGACAAATCCATAAGTTTTTCATTATGGAAAATAAGTAAATAAACAGTCTACAATAATAAGATAAAAGTAAAGGAGAAAAATGATGTCTCTTTATGAATATAATATAAATTATATAAGGTGGGATAATATACACACAAAGGGAAGAGAAATTTGGTAAATAAAGAAACAAATATGAATACATACAGAAAAGAAACATGTAATTAAATAGGTGATTGGACAACACTACACCCACCAAAAAGGCATATTACTCCAAAATCATAAAGATAGTAAACTAATAAATCAATACCCACTCCCATATATCAATCATAGAACCCAAAAAATACCCATGCACCAGTCATACTTGAATTTTTATAGGTGATACTTTATGTCCATCAAAGTGTCTATGCAACGTGTGTTCATATATATACCTAGTATGGAACTGTAAATAGTCATTAATATAACAATGAAACAGAATGTGTATTAATGAACATTCATAATCATTTATATTCATATAAATCAAATTAGTATTACATATATCCATCAATAAATCATGATAATAATTACAAAGAAAAATCTTCCATGTTAATTAATGACTATAATAAGTAATTCACTACACCCGAAGGGTACACACCTATAAATACGGGCTTCAGCCCACAACATAGTAGCTAAGATGTTGTATGGTTTCCATTCTCAAAAAGGGAGAAAGGATTAAATATTTTTATATACACCCACACACACACACACACTGATATATATATATATTTATATATATATTTATTTAACCAAGTCACGGTCCTAGAAATCCATCTCACTTAGGGAAAATGGGTAAAAGGTAAACATAGTTAGGGAAATATTACCACCCATCACATCATGAAAGGGGAAGGGTATACTGAAGTCAGATAATATAAATCATATTCTATTCATCAATCTCCACATAACATATACATGCTTAAATTTTATACGATAACGACATGCCCATTTGAACATGCTAAAATATACAACAATTTATAGACATCCTCACAAAATAATTCAATCATAACAATTATCATGACCATTAGAATAAAGATAGTGATAGTGTAAAAAATTAATTACCATAATAATATATCAATATTCAATGTTGAACACACAAAATACATAAATCCATATTGTATCCATGTAGATTAAATTATAAAAACACTCAATATTATAAACAATATGCCAAAAACATCGCAAGTTAGCATATAATAACATATTTATGACACTGTATTGGAAAATAATACCTTATTTAGGATATGATGTAATTTTAAATATAAGAATTATTAAAATAATATTCTTTTAATATTTTAATTATTAAATGGTAAACATCGAATGTGAAGTATTAATAACCACAACAATATATTAAGTATTGTATTAATCATAATCAATACATGCTTGTTGTATCTTAAATAAAAATATTTTAAAACACATTTGTTGAATTAAAAACATAATTTTAATGTAATTTGTGTTTGAAGGATTATTTCATATTTGGATGTTATATAAGGAGAAACTTATTGAAAATAAAAGTGTTATAAATTAATAAAAATCTCACACTTAAATTTTTTAATATAAATTAAAATACAAATTGATCATTTTTCTTGAAATATATACACTATTAATTTCTAATAAAATTTAATTTGTCTAATGAGGAACTGATTTTATGAAATTAGGTTATATAATGATTGATCCCCTGAAAACCAGGTCTGTTAGTCATGCTTGCATGGAAAAAGACCTAAAGAAAATTCTTAACTACCATGAGCCAATAGTAAGCTCAAAGGAATTATAATAAAAAATTTGTAACTTAGAATAATAAATCATTATAAATTAAAAAAATAATTATTTTGGTATTTAAAACATTAATGTTTTTTCAAAATCATTAAATTTCACACAAAAACAAGGTTTGAATCCTTATCATATATTTTCACCCAGCTATCCATGCTGTTTCAACATCATCGATGAAACTCTTAACCAAAGTTATGTTTGGATCATTGAATTGTAACACTTTTAGTGTTGGGCTGAAATTGATAATTTAATGTATTAAAAAAATATTGAAGTAATAATGTAATGATATTTCTAATAAACAAAGGCTCTAGTACTCTGATATTAGATTTAAGAGTCACCTCACATTTTCGAAAATTTAACAAGGAATTTATCTTTTATAGCTCATGGAATATAACCTTACAAACCAAGATAACATACTTAAATTTGTTACACTTGTAATAAAGTTGTAATATATAATTAAAAATTAAATCATTAAAAAATAATATTTTAATAAATAAAAAGTTACATTAAAAGAAATAATATAAGTTAATGTATGATCAATACCATTATAACACTGTGAATAGGATAAATTCTATTTATGTATATTTTATATTAATATGAACAACATAAACTTGTCTAAAAATACTTTCCATAATTTTTGGAAATAATATTTTTAGGTAAGAAAATATAATTTGACTCCACACATAGATCATTTTAAAATTATTAAATTTAATATATAGAAATATCATTATAAAAACATGCACTTATAATTATAAAAATAGTTACCGACATTAATTATTAATTTAAAAAACAAGTGGAAGGAATTTCCTATGAATAACATATAAGTTCACTAGAAGGGTTGAGACACCCCATATTAAGAATATACTATCCTACCAAATATAATGATCACTAAATCATATTCAAAATACGCTCATACAATTACAATAGACAATTAAAAAAAATTGATTAATAAATAATCATAATATGTAAAACACCTTAATAAAAATAAGATAAACCTTGAGGGAAACTTAGGCAAACAAAGCCTAAAATCCATAAATAATAATAATAGTCCAAATCATAATTTAAAACAACCAATTAATCATCAAATTTTAGCATGAAATCATGAAAATGATATAAGAAATGATATACAAATTTCTTATCCAAAATATAATAAAAATGAGAAAAAATGACATGTTAGAGAATCTTTTAGAAAACATAAGAATAAAATATATTTTTGGTGATTTCACCATACCTTAGTGAAATCATAAAAACATAACACAATCAAAATCAATAAATATATAGTATAATGAATTTTAGGTAAGAACCGATTTGATAGTAAGTTTAAACGTTGATTTAGTGTAAAAACTACTCTTAAATCAACATTGGATCTTATCAAAATAAGGGTAGAAAGATGAGAAAAAAAAATGATATCCAAGGGGGTCTTGGATGGATTAAATACATTAGGGTTTAAGGGTAGAATCAAATGAAATAAATGGGTTTTATTGTAAATAACCAAACAATCTATTTTTTTATAAAAAGGGCTAAAACTATCAGCTACTTAGTCTTGGGCCATTGGATATGAAATGGAACCAAATGGGAACTGTTACCTCTTCTAGGGTCACTAGATAATTAGTACTACCCCATTATTTATATGATACCACCTAAAGTTATAAAAATTTTGGTTTTACCACCTCTTAAATTTACCTCATCCCAAGATATAAGAATGAAACATCTAACAATATCCAATACGCCCATAGTTTCATCATTAAACTTTATAATTCAAAATGTAATATCAAAATTAAATAATCTATCTACTGAAAAATTAAAAAATTAATATGGACTTGTGTCTGAAAAACCTTAAATTAATATGAAAATTGATGCTCACTTTAAATTAAATAGTCATGAACAAGAGTCATTAAAATTTTTGTCTTTTATTTTTTAAATTTATTTGATATAATTAAAATATTTTAATACTATTCGTATTTTTGGACTTATAAAATTTCCTCTATTATTTCTAGATGTATTTTTTATACCAAATAATTTTTTCATTTTAATAGACTTTACTTTATATTATTAGTCAAACAAAATCATGGAATATATTTAAAACAAAACGTCTCTTATCATTATGTAGATCTAGATTATATTTATATGAGAAATTTCTCATATGTCTCATTCACCACATCCACTAGAACAAAATTCATTATGAAAAAAGTTTCTAGTATAAGATCCATTCTTCATTTGTTATATTTTGTTATAAGATTTTTATAAATAATGTTTTTTATATTAAAAATTTATAATGTACTCCATGGAATTATAAAAATATATCAATGTATATCCATGTTTCATAGAAATGTAACCCATACTACTATATGTTTTTCTAAGAATCCATTTACCTAAATGGATAAGAGGTTTATTAATTTCATATAAATTATAACATGTAGATCATATATATTCATGTTATATAATAGAAAATTATTCATTATTCCTTTTCTATCTCCATTTTAAGTATATAGGGAGATTTTTTTCCAACTGAGGTGATGTGTCATCCTAATCAAGATTCATATTTATCCTAAAACATGGAAACTAGATCAATAATCAGTCATTAATGTTTATCAAGGATTTAACTAGTGTATTATTCATTTTTTTGTGAAATTACACTCATCTACTATACCCAAGGTCTAGTGTATCTCATATTTTGATATATTTATCATCAATTTCCTAAATTTTTATTATTGAGATAAATTATTATTTGAGTTTTATAATATTTAAGTTGTTTTATTATTATATATTTTCTAGGCATTTCTTCTGTTTTTTCTTCTCCCCAATAAAAATTAGGAGTTACTCACTAAGTGAACTAATTTAAAATTCAACAATTTTATCTATAATAATTTTAATATATAACTATGTAACAATATTAGTCATTAACTATACTTGACCCATTATATTTGATTTCATCTGAGTTATTTCTTCCATAGCCACAAGAATCTATTACATTTTCGTTTTTATGATCTTATTATTTAAACATCATTACAACTTAATTTTTTGGGATTTATCATTTATATACATCAAATTATTGTCCAAAAATATTTAGCACATCTATGTTTGTCTCCAACTCTTCATTAAATCTTTTAGTTCCATTGTCTCTAAATAAGAATTATGAAGTGATGTTCCCTTTGGGTGATTAATGAGTTAGGAAAGTTCAAATGAAATCCCTGTTGATAGGAATTGATAAAGTCGTTTTTATAATCTAATATCAAGTAATACAAGGTAAATGTAGTCTTTTTTTTATAATTATAGGTTTTATAAATCTTAAAAATATGATTACATCTTTTTTAGTGGTGTTCAAATAAACATTTAATTAGAGTTAAACCATGTCTTCTTTCATGGGAAAATTTATTCATGAGTTTTGGTTATGATTTAATGTGGTATCTTGTAAAAACATTTTCATGTATGATTTATTGGTTATTTAGAGATGATAGGAATATAAAATAATCAAGAATTCAGAATGAGGTCTTGTATATTCTAGGATGGTATGTTGAAATGTGCATTCTGTAAGATTCAAAATATATTTTTAAGGTTTAATGATAAATAGATATTTATTGAGTGTTTCATCATGATGGTTTAGTGGTATACTATAGGAAACAAATAATTAGAATTTTAAATTTCCATTATACTATGGATATTCATGAAAAATCTAATTATTAGTATGGGTGTAGTGATGTAGAATCATTTCAAATGATCAAGGGAGTTGATAGAGACAAACCATAGGAAATTTACTCAAAAATTTATATTTTAAAAAAAACATGGTGTTATATGGAAAACCCAATACACCATAATTTGAAATTAAATAGAATAAAAATTATCTATTTTAGAATAATTTTGGGAGAGCTTATACTATAGATCAAATAATAACATTGAATAGTTACATTAAATATTGATTAAGGAGATTGAACATCAAAAAAAACATTTTTTAGATCATTATGAGAAGAATCCATAAACCAATAAAGTGGGGCCATTTAGGATATGTTTTCTTTATGTTATTTTTTAATATAAAAGGGATTATCAGAATAGGAAAATATTAGTGAGGTATAGGTGGAGAAATAATATCTAGATGAAATCATTATCATTATGCCCATTTTAATGGTCTCTACGTCATTGTGGTATTCTACCTATATGTAAATAGAAGTTTTCCTTTTTATTATGTGATGAAACATTGAGATAATTATAAAAATATTATATGGAAATATATGGGGATATTTTTTATATTTCATAGGAGAAGAGCATGGGTTCATGGATGATCCAAATTCAAAAGTCACTAGATGGAATGAAGTAAAAATTTATCACTGTATTAACAGTTGTTTTTATTTCTTATACCTAGATAATAAAAATATATTTCTACTAGATTAATTTTCATATTGATAATAATAAATTGACATGCATAGTGGGATCAAAACCACTATTATAAAAGTTGTAGTAACTATTTAAATAGGGTGGGTGAACCATGAAAAAAACACATATGTCATGTGCTATTTTTCTCACTTAATTTATCTTCATCACATCAATCAGTATCCAATCACTATAACTAAAGAATGTAAAAAAAATTTAGATTTATTTGTTAGAAACAATTAATTAACCCCCTATTAGTGGTGTTCTACTATCAATCAATCCATATACATAGTATCAGAGTATTATGGATGTTATTTCATATATTATAAGTTGTATATGTGTCTATTATTTATTTACAATAGATTTATTATTGAATAAATCTATAAAAATTGTGAATACTTGTAACAAACTGTGATTATTTATCCTATAAAAATTGAATCCATCATATATGGAGAGGGAGGTTCTATATATTCATTCTCTTGACTAATTCATTTTTTATATCATTAATAATGGTATATAGCTTCCCAATGTTAGTACAAAATATAATTTCTTGAAAGAATAATATTGAAGAAAATGATAGATCCAAAAAAGTTCTACCCTCACCTATCTAGGAATTGTGTTTGACAACAGTAATGTGGGACACCATTAAATAGAATATGAAGAAAGGTTGTTATATCCATGTTGAAGGAATAATTATGATAGAGTCATAGTTTTAGTTATACTGGGATCAATTAAAGAATATTAGAATGGGAGAATACAAATCAATGGATGAGATCTTTATTATAGTGAATAAGATTAAAATATCTATTAAAGGTTATAGTTATAATATTAATGATTCCATGGTGGTGAAGTATTTAATGAGGACTCTCTTATATAAATTTTATTCATAGATTGTTTCCCTTGAAGATCAATATTTTGATGAGTAGACCATTGATAAGAACAATAATATATTGATATCCAATTAGATATGGGATATATAACATTATAAAAATGGAAAATCTAAAAATTAGGCTATATTAAGAGCCTCTAATAGTTTAGAAAACATTCAACCAAAGAATTCTCTTGTTAAGGAATTTTAAGGTGAAGATGATGCTATCGATTTTGATCAAATCATATCATTATTTTATAAAGGCATGCAATAAGTAACATGTATGTAAAAAGGAAAAAATATATTTAGGTGTTTTAATTATGGAAATACTTGTCACTTTTGAACAGGATTCCATGAGACTACATCTCAATATAGAGAGAACAATCAATATTCATGAATGGGAAGCAAGGTGGAAAGTGTATGTAATAGAATAAATTCCTTTAAAATATAATTGAATATTAATATTTCAATAAAAATAATTTTCACTAAAAAGTATAATATGTGATGAGGAAAATGAAATTGAGTAAGAACACTCAAAATGAGAAAAAAATGACCATTAGGTCTATATAAAATCATCCCAAAGATCCTTTGATTGAAAAACATGAAGGATATAATATAGATGAAATAAATGATAAAGAGACATGAAAGGAAAATAACCAAAAGATTTATCCTTTGATAAGTCATAAAGAAGTAAAAAATATTAAAAAGATATTTAAGAATTAAATAATGGGAATTGATAATTGATAAAATCTTTTAATAAGTTAAAATTGAATGAAATTATTAAGATAAATGTAAAAAACACCAAAACCATTTTTTATATTAATGTTATTTTTTTATTCTAGGTATCTAATGATTTTGATTATGAAAAAATACTATTATCATAAAGAATGAAGATGTGAAATATTTAAGGTGAATCTAGGGTAAGGTGAAAAATATCTGAGAAAGTCCCATGTTGTTTTGTTTGAAAATTTTGCGAAAGGAGTTGGTGAAAACTCCAAATAAGATAAGAAAATTATTCATTATACTAATAAACTCATATATTGTCCTATGTTGAATTAAAAAATCATTTTATAAACACAATTTTATAACCAAATATTTGGAAATTTCTAAAAAAAGAAATAAGTTAGTAGCGTCTTGTAAAACTTGAAAATACATATTTTCAATCAATGTTATCATTATAAAAGTTCCAAAAACATAGTTATTTTTAAATAAAATATTATCAAGTATAAAAATTAATTTAATTAAAATATAAAATTGGATGATAATATGTTTGTTAAGGTTTAAAGGATGTATTGGATTTAAAATTAAAAGTAAGTAAACGAGTATTTTCTAAATAATATATTTACTATTCTTGAAGAATTCAGTTTGATAAAAGGCGTTGATACTGTGGATTATATAGGCACAATGATTATATATTATGGTAAAATTTATCACTTTATCAAACAAATAGAGGCTATGAGTTGAGTATGAATCATCTTAATTATCTTAGAGGGTAGGTATGATAATATAAAAAATAATTCACAATTGAATAAATCTTAGGACAATCTTGGGAAAAATTATTGGACATTTGAACAACCCAGATATACTACAAAAAATTCACTCTAAATTCAACTAGATTGGGTGAAAAAAATTAAATCCCAAAATATATTGAGAGAAAGAGTAATGATGTCTATTAAATTGTTATTTACGTGTATTACAAATATGTACAAGGATGGAATTCTTGAAATAAAGGTCATGGTTTCTCTCCACATATTATAAATAGTAAAAATCTATTGAAAATTATACAATGGTATAATGAATGAGTTATTAATTTTTGAAATTATGGATAAAACAATATAAAAGTTTTTGTATTCTCTAAGATTATTGAGATTATTTATTATAAAATTCAAATTGATGATGGGTTGAGGAACAACATCCTGACCCAATCATATCTTTGTGATAATGAGAATGAAGTGGTATTTTATAATAATTAATGTTTTAAAATTAGATTCAAGTATGTCATAATAATTATGAAGTGAAAATATAGAAATGATAATTTATTTAAAATTTATAATGATAAAAATACTTAATATATGAGCATAAATGAGGAAAATAAATTATAAAAAAGAATACTTTTATATTTGAAAAAATAACAAGGCTTTTCTTACTAAACATAATGCCCAAAAAATTATAATGAAGACGATTTTTGAAATAATCGACACATGTGACACATGTCACAAATGATAAAATGTTTACAAGAGATATAAGTTAATGTAAATCATGTCAAATAAACAACTAAATATTATTCATTTAGATATGTATGTCATGACGAGCTTAAAATTCACCAATATAGATAGGTACTCTATAACATTTTTTCTTAATTTACCTATATAACTTATTTAATTTTATGTCATGTAATTCAGAAGATGTTAATAGACTCAAATAAATTCTAAGGGATTCTGATAACCAAATAAGATTTGTTATAAAAATATTTCTAAAGAATTATAGAATTCAAAATAATAATGAATACTTTGAGAAATATATTAAGAATCATGGAATAAGGAATGAATATAATACCTTAAACAGACCCTAAAAATAGAATAACATAGTATAAGAATAAAGTTTTTATGGACATGGAGAGAACAATTTTATTAGAGAAGTGAACTATAATTACTCATGTTTTCTTGGTTGAGTCTTTTGAATATTTATATATATATCTCTAGAGTATTCCATGAAGTAAGGTATATTTATGGGTATATAGGCCCCCTAAATGAGTACATTAAATATATTAATATATACTAAAGTACACACATGAATATTTTTAGAGTAATATTTTCCCATTGTTTAGGACCTTAGATGGGAAATCTGAGATTGTGGTTGATTTAGAATGCAGGGTTTACCCAAGGTAAAACTTAATGTAGGGAAATGTCAGGTGTTTGGTTAAATAATGTAATTAGAGGGGACTTAGAATAATAAAATAATTTATTTATTTTATTTTATTAAATTTTTAGACCCTAATAATCCTATATTTAAACCCTTTTATGGAAATTACCATGGGTTAGCTACATAACCCTAGTGATTTAAGATGATTTGTGGAGGAGAGTCGTTAATGAATGAGCATAGATTGTACATTAATGATCATTTTGAAAAGGTATTGTCAACATTTATGAATTTCTATGATCTCACCCATTACAACAGAAAAATCATGTTTTTAATTAGTGATCGATAAAAACATGAGTTTGGACATGCTATTTTAGGAATTTATTTGATTTGAATTTTTTAATAAGCATTGGTTTCAATATGAGTCTTTTTTCCAGTTAATCTCAGTCTTTGTATGAGTCTATATATATTTTTATTTGTTTAACCCCTGATTTTACACTAGTTTCTATATTATGAAATATTTGGATGGGATCACACAGTCCAATGATGTTGTTCACTTTTTTCCTTGTGCTTCATCCCCACCATTCTTTGTGTTCTTCATCATTGGATATTAGGGTCAATGATTTGACATTTAGAAGAGGATTTTAGCACAATTAAACCCCCAAATTAATGGAGGATGCATAAATGGGTTATATATTAGATTATTGAAATAACATTTAGATATGATATGGGAATTGGGTGTTGGTGACATGTATCAGAGTTCAGGTAGTGGGTTTTCAGCCATATGTGAGGTGACATGGAAGCACAGTGTGATAAGGATGATTTAAATCTTATTCAAGTGGCTAGAATATGGACACTACAAATAGATAAGGTGAATTCAACCATATATTTGAGTTTTTAGTAGGATTTATGAAGGGAATAGAAATGGTGGTGGTGTTGGTGAGACACATAAATAGTTAATTTGTTTCTATAAAATCCATAAAAAGGAAATTACATTAGATAACACACACTATGTAGTCCCCTAGTTGAGATGGTTAGGGTTTGAGGTATAATTAAATATCAAACACAACATGGACTATCTACACACTATGTGGATTGAAACTATCATCTTGGAATGTACCCCTAGAGTACATGGGCATGGATAAAACAAGGTATTTGAGCATGACTAGGTTACACATGAATAGACATTTCCAAAGCCTATGGGAACAACCAGTGTACATGTAAATATCCACAGTTTATGAGCATGGGATAGAGTAAAAACGAACGAGCCATGGTACATGATAATACCCAAGGAATCGAAGTCACACCGTATATAAACTCTACTGGTAGTGTTATTTTTTTCCCTTTGTATTTCTACCTTGTGTATATCCTCATTCAGGAATCACATTTGGGACCACATGTTACCTTTATTGGGAGGTTTTCCACATATAAAGTGATATGTCTATCATTTTGGCATCAGGTATATGACATGAGGTATTATGGGGGAAAATTCATTCAAAAAATGCTTGATAGATGGATGTGATTAGAATTATTATCAGAGAGATGCCAAGTTCGATACTCCCCTATCACCCCAAGGACTGGGACCCCATACACTATACCCAGGTAGATTTAGTACTCCACCATACTATAATGGATCTGGGTCAATTATCTATAGAGTGGTACTCCCCCATCATTGAACTTTAGTGGAGAGAAACTCCTCCATAAGAGTTAGCTCCCCCTTTGTTGTGGAGTACATTAGTAAGATTCTTAACCATCTACTTATATTCATGTGATATTACACATGGAGATGGAAATCCGAGATGGGACCCTAGGAGCTGCAATATAACTCATTAATCTTAGCTATATGTGGTAATAGATATCCCTTTTCTCCATTGAATATGATTCTTTTAAGAATATCTGACATTGGGGTTTTCATACCCTTTTTCTTATGGGATGATATAAATATTTCTATTTATATGGATCCCTTTCTAGTTTTTATAGAAACATTAAAGGTATTAATATAATCACTATTTCATGGGCTTTTCCTACACATGTTCTGTCTTATTCATACGATAGATAGATCGATGGTGAATTTAGATTATCATAGTTATACCCGGAGGTTATGATCGTGTTTTGTGGTCGACCATTAAGATTGTAAATAAGCCTCTATAGTTGTTCCTTTTTTACTTGTTTTCAATTTGGGACTTATTTTCATGTTTGTGTTATATATTTTTTCTTATGAATGTTTTATTACACTACTTTATTTTCATATATCCTGTAGATAATTATTCACACATGTTTTACACACTAGATGTTTCATTTTACTCTTATTTATTTTCACTGTTTAATAAATCATGTTAAATGTAAGTATATATGTACATTAGGCCCATGCCTCCCTTTCTTATTTTATAGAAACATGGAATTTGTGTCTAGACCCTAGACTATTGGAGGGGGTATTGGGTCCAAACAAGGTTTATTGATAGCCTAGGTGGGATCCCAGGGTGATGGGTTCTGATAGAGTTGTATCAAATGATTTATTTTCCCTAATCATGATTTGGAGTGGTAAATGTCAGAGCTTTGGTTGGGGAACTTACATAAATTATTTCAAAGTGTATCAACCTTGGATATCAATATAGGTATCCTAGTATTGGTGTAGTAGAAAATGTATCCATAAACCAGAACGTTTACTACCTACTAGTAAAATTGGCATACTAAGACATCAGTTCAAGGGTGCATACGAGACATGCATCATATAGGGTTGGGTATTTTAAATTTCATGTCCTTATTCAGTCACCTACCAATATATTCTCATATATATATATATACATGGTATGTCTTTTTGAATGTTATGATTCTTCCACTATGAAATTCATTAAGGATACTAATTTTGGAATTGATGAAGATCAGTTGATTGATGATGACTTAGTTTATGGACCCACTCATGAGTTGTTTCCTCTATTAGGGGATAACGTAGTTCCACCAGCTCTTAAGTATCTTGTAGTTCCATCAAGTTATAATTATGGTGCACAAAGTCTTATTGAGTTACATTATTTCAAGTGAAAGATATTGATAAGGTTTCATGGTGAGCCAGAAGCATAGGAAACTGAGGAATGGCTCAAGGTTTTGGTTTGAGTTTTTTAGCTTATTCGGACCTTGTTTGATCATAAGGTTGAACCTGGGACCAGTATTTAACAAGTTTATACAAGAAGCTGGTAGATTATGGTATCCCATAATTATTAGGAGGATACAATTTTTAGGGTTAGACTGTAAAATTTTATTCCATGAGGAGTATTACCCATTTAGCTTACACTATGTAGATTCAAGAGTTTCTAGAGCTACAACATGGTGATATGTTTGTTTTTGAGTATGATACATGGTTTAAGAACCTCATAAATTGATCTTTAGATATTTTTTGAGATTGATTCTTCCATGAATTAATGTTTGAATGGGGCCTTCACATAGACATTTGTGCTATCATGGTCTACTTATGGATTCCTACATATGTTGTAGTGTTGGAGTGGTATTCAGTTATAGAGATATTTAAGGTAGAGGGACTCTAGTCAAAGGGATTTGACCATGTTCATCATGGGTATGTGTATTATATATTATCTTATATTCCTTATTAATCATGGTCTTGGCATATGAGACATACCCATTACTAGAATTAGACATGTGGATCTACAGTGTATGGTTCAAACAGAGTATTTATTCATCTAAGAGAGGGGAGGTAATATGATTCTGATGAATGAGGTCATGTGGATCAATATTCTCCAACCTAAAGTACAGGGAAGGTAGAAATATAGTGGATGGACCACAAGAATTGAGGTAGTGTCGTTATTATAGTTCCCCCATGTGTGCTTATTCATCCCCAAGGGAGGCAGTGCCGATAGAAGAACATGCAGTGCTCTTTATGGAGGGAATTTTGGTAGAAGATGATACTACAATATCCACCCACCACTTAAACTGTGTGGAACACACCAAGGTCATAGGGTTGTAAATCAAGGTCTTATGCAGTTTCAAGCTATGAAATAAAATGATCAGGATACTCATGAGATGATTTGAGGTACGATTTGTGTCATTTATACTCTTTCCCAAATACATATAGACATAAGAAAGAGTTAATAATTTATCTTCAAATACATTGTGTGGATATAGAGATTCTAGTTGAGTCTTTTTCTAATCAAATATGGATAGATGTTTCTACAGGTTTTGATTATTCTATATCACACATATACTGGTAGTTCGAGTTGGCACTATGTGGACAGAGTTTGTCATGGGACCTCATGGTAATTGTGATGAAACCTTATGAAATAATCTTTGGTATGGACTAGTTGTCCACAGTGAGTTCCCAGATAAATTGTTTCCATTGGATAGGTAGATTACTTCATACAAATGGGATGATATTCACTTAAATGGGTGAGAGAGAACTTATGGACAAGTGAGTGGTCCTTGTGATCACGAAACTCCAACCCTTCATCCATTAATTGGTGAGTTTGTCACTTGGTTTAGAGGGATCTTTAGGGATATGGATTCCAATGGTATTGGAGTATTAAATAGACATATTTTTCAAATATGTACCATTACAAGATCCATAAAAATATATTGTCATTGGAATAAAATTGCATAAAGATATTGCACCAATATCTTCTGTGAAATATCAAATGACCACCACCGACCACTAGGAGATAAGGGTGTAGTTAGAATAACATTAACACTAAAGCTTTATAATACCCATTGTGTCCCCTTGGGTGGCTGCAGTGTTGTTTCTGAAAGCTACATATGAGAGTTTGAGTCCTTTTATTAAATATCATCACAAGAATCAAAAAATGATCAAGAATAAGAACCCATTTTCAAGGACTCATTACCTCTTCAACTAGTTGAAAACTGTGATTCAGTTCTCAATTATCAATCTCAAGTCTCACTACTTTCATTTTATGGTTCACAAGGATGATATTAAAAGTTATATATTTTGATGTCACTATGGACAATATGGGTTCTTGGAGATGACTTTTGGTGTTACTAATTCCCCCACTATGTGCATTGATCTTATGAAATAGATACTCTATCCATACATAGAATGATTTTTACTTTTCTTCACTGATTTCATTCTTGTATAATCTGCATCTAAATAATAGTATGAAAATAATTTCAAGATGATCATGTACTTACTCTAGGAACAACTAATTTATGATAATCTATTGATGTTTTAGTTTAGATCCACAAGGTTTAGTTTCTAGGACCTATTATCTATGAACATCAAGTAGCTATGGATCTAGTGCAGAATAATGTTGTTCTTTGTTGGGACCCCCAAAGAGCATATAAAAATTGTTGAGTTTTCTTGGGTTTGAGGGGTACTAAAATCGATTTTTTGAATACTTTTCAATAATCGAAACCCCTTTACCTCCCTAGACATAGAAAGGTAATTCATTTATATGGACCGAGTAGCATCTGAGACCCTTATTGGATATGAGTTAGAGGTTAACCAGTTCTCATGTTTTAAGTCTCTAGGAGGAAGGTATATTTCACATAGTGTTTTTAGATGCCTTTGAAGCTAGGACTGATACAATGTTAATTCTGATGTAGGATGTGATCGCTTATGGGTCAAGACATTTGGGACACCATTTGTTGAACTATGCGGCTCATTTCATAGAAAGAGAATTAGTAGTATTTTCGTTGACTGTAAGGAGGAATTATCTTCTAGGTGGGTGTTTTTTTGCATACTTAGACAACCATAGTGTTAGATATATCATCAACCAGAGTGATATCACCCAGAGATAAAGGTGATGGTTGGTGTTCTTATAATAAAAAACTTTTAAATACTCTATAGTACATGGAAACATAATGTGGTCGTAGATTCCCTTATAAAATGTTTCATTCTTGATTGGTTGAAGAGGTGCTTGAGAAGTATAATTCATTTCAGATAACCCTGATAGAGGAAGTGGAACAACTTCTAACACCCTAAGATTTTTTGTTTTTTTCAAATATATTTAATCTTTCTGTTATTTTTAATTACAAAAAACTATGGTATTATACATCCCTACACACAACACTGGTATTAAATAATATGTGGCATTTAATTAAAATATTATATATGATAGCTATTGCATAGATGTTGGAATGGTTGGTATGAATATGATTAAATAAATTGTGAAAAAATAATGTTTACCAATTTATATTAAATGATTTGTAGGGTGAACAAGAAATTATAAAATAATATAAAAACCATTTGAAAATAAATAAATCTTTTGTGTTGGAAAACTATTTTTATGCGCACAGACTCATTTTACCTCAATAAAATAAAGAGGCAATTTTTTTAATTATATTGATGAAATGTAAGTATTGTATATTAATTGAAATTTTTAACAATAATCTTATGTTTTTTCTAGTTAAAATATAATACATAATCAAATTTTACTCTTAAAAATTGTATTTTTATAAAATGGAGTTCTATCACCTTTTTGAACACTTATTTTAAAACTATTTTATGATAATTTTAAAAATTTTATTTGAAAAAATGATGTTAATTATTTAATTTATCATTAAAAAATTATATTAAGGTGATTTTTTGATAACTTTTTAAAAATATTTCTTCATTGATGAATAGTACAAGATATTGAATTTTAATTGAAAATTTTTCTTTCATTCAAATTATTTATAAAGTTAAATTAAATTTTAAATTGGTTTTAAATATAAACAGATAAATTATAAATATATTATTTTATTTTTTTTAATTTTGAATCATTTTCATATTAAATTTTATATAAAATTCTTATACACTATTGAACATTTTTTATTCAAAACCTGGCTTTCTCGTCACATCTATGAGATTGATTTTAATTTAAAAATTTCTAATTATATGAATATAATATTGGAAAAATGGATCCCTGATTTTGAATTATAATAATTTATATTATATAAAAATATAAAAATAATTTCATTACCATAATTAATTGTAAAAATAGTTAAAACCTTTACCACATGGTAAGTTAAAAATGGGTTTACTAGTGGTTAAACAAAAAACATAAGTGTTAAAATGACCTAAAAACTCTCTAAAATATATTAGATAGAAAAATTATGACCATATAATGTATGAATATTGAGAATAAATCATTTTGGATCCTTTTTTCTATGATAAAATGTGCGTACACATGTTTCTTTTCAAAAAATTAAAGGTACTCCACTCACATTACTTAAAAAAGGCCACCCACTATCCTATCTTTTTTCACACCCTAAAACACATTTGGTTCATCTAATACCTAAACAAATTGATTAAAATAATTCCCTTATAGAGTAATTTATTCATTATTTTTGTCATAAATCCATCTTAGAATGAATTTTGATACAAACCTAAGAAGGATACCCAAAGAAGAGGTAACATTCTTCAATGAATATTTTTTTTATTTGTTCCTACACCTCCTTTAATTATTAATATACAATAAAAATATAACAACCAGATAATATCCCACATATTGATACATTTTTATGTTATGTAAATTACCAAAGTAATACCCCACATCCATAAAATGGGTGGTGAATTCATTATTTGTGTGTACAATAGAATACCGCTTTATGAACTGATGTCATTATTTTTTACATTACCACCTCTCAAGGTTGGGTATGATGATTTATATAAATTGTTTATTTAATATTTATAAAAAAGTAATACCTATGGAGTCATTATATCATATATATATTTTTTACATTCCATTTTTTCGGGGATATGATAATGTTTCTCCTGTGTATGACGGAATACCACTGTGTGAAGCAATGTTATTCTTTTTTTACTAACAATTTACTTGGAGGATAATAAGAATAAATTTAATTAACTTATGGGATAAGCATGAAATAATTATTATATTAATCACATTTTTATCATAATTAAAAAATAATATATAATTTTATTTAATAAATTTTCACTCAGTGAAATACGATAACGTTGTTCGTGTATGTGTGGACTACCGCATTCATGATGCGACGTGACTCTCTATTTTCATAACCAAAACAAATGGATGATATGTAGAATTATATTTAAAGAAATAATATTATATTTATTATATGATGATCATTATTTAATGTTTAAATGTTACTTACCTTCTTTCTATAAGGATTATTGAAAAATGGAAATGTTACTCATACGCACGTATAACATGTCGTCACTATAATCGTAACATACGTCATATATCAAAACGTAATTTCATGATTGTTATTAAAATAAAAATGGATGTAAAATTATAAAAATTACTTCATTATTATTATTCAATATTTTATGGAATATTAATCAAAGTAAGAGGACGAAAGACCACAAATCAAAACATATATGAAAAACAAAGCGATTATTACACAAATAAGATTTTGATAAGGAATTGTTAATAAAAGTATAATTAATGGTCAGATGTAAAAAAACATATTTAATAATTTATATAATCATGGTTCTATTATAAATTATTAATTAAATTATTATAATTATAGAGTAATATCGATCATGTGATAAGGAAGACGATACTTATGGTAAAGGGTTTCTATTCACTATTTTATTTCTGAGAGGCATATGAAAATTTAAAACTAATTTATTTTATGTGGTGTATAATTCCATATTGACATGTTATATCATGAATATACTCATTTAAATTATATTTAATATTTTATTATTTGTTATTATTTATTGGGTCTTATGATTGAAAAGATTACTAGAGCGGTAATGGATTCTCATATCGCTTTTTTTTACTTCCGTGATATACATGCCATAGCCACTAGTTGTTTCTTATTTGAGGTGTATATACTATAAATGATTGGATTTTATATTTATTATAATTAAAATTATATGTATTTGAATATCCATTTGATTATCTTTATTTAAAAATTTGTATGGTTCAAAATATACCCAAACAATAATGACCCTTTGTCACTATTTTCCTCTATTGAGACATATGTTATGTTATGCCCCTACATTCTTTATGAAGGGTATATACACCCCCTTTGAAATGTAATATAATGAATTTATATATTCTCATCATATTTTAAGTTTAATTTAATTTTAGTCTTTTATGGGGGTTAAGATTCAATGTTTCCAATGTGGTATGTTTTTTACGTCACCATTTCATTGTTTATCAGGATTGTTCTAGATTACGCATCAAATGATGAAATATTATAACATAAATATCATTCAACTCATATATTTCCATATAATATTCTTATTTATAGTGAATAAATGTATACCATCAATTTTCCACTCATTATGTACTCAATATTTCCAATAACTATTTTTTAAAATTCTTTTTTATTTCAATATTGGGTCTGAAACTCATTTTTCTTCTAAAAAAATTCTTTCTTTAAATGATTTGAATTTTTTTAGAAATGTTAATATTATTTTTAAAAGTAGTTTTTAATATATTTTATAACTTATCAAAAAATTATTTTAATGTAATCCTCATATAGTTTTTTAGACAGTTCCCATTTAAATTTTACCAAATGTGAAAGGAATATTTATTTCAGAATGTATGGATTGAGTGGTAATTCCCACCATTATGTCAATTATTTTATTTGATGATTAATTTATAAGTTTTCAAGGCTATTTCTAAATAAATTTTCTTTAAATTTAAAATAAACTGTTTTCAAATTTGAAAGGTTATTTTCATCATGAAATGTTTTATGGGATTATTAAAGATTCATTTATAAGTTTCAAGTATTATTTTCAAAATAAATAATTTAAAAAATGTTATAGGAATTTTTAGTTTTAATAAGGGATTGTAAAATAGAATTAATTTTTACTAATAATTTTTTATGTGATATATCTTTCTAAATAATTTTTTATCTACGATGAAATCCGTTGATGTAACTTTATATTTACTGTGGTTAAAATCCAAGGATACCATTCTTATTCACTATGTGAATGGTTTATGTTTATGATGAAAAGGTATTTATGAAACACACTTATCATAAATGAGATATATCATGATGAAATTATTATGAAACCCACTTTTTTTTCATGTGTTATTCTACGAAGAAATGATAATATGAATATGAATCCTTTCTGTTTTCCACATGTTATGATATGATAATATGTTTGGTAATCCCATTTCATTTCATTATTTATGAAAGGATGAATGTTTTATTATGTAATGGAATACATATGCATAATATCATTATGTGACTATGGTTACATTATAACTAAGGAGGGTGGTTACATTATAACCAAAGACGAGTGGGACCTATATCACCCTTCAATTAATTTTGTAAATATTAATATCTCATTAGATAGACATGACTCGAATGATAAGTGAGCCTAAATAATTAAGGGAATTTGTCTGTTATGATTATATCGGGAGTGAACCATGAAAAAATTATGGCTTGTGGAGTGAACCCATTCCACTTTGATTATTATTTCCTTAATCCTTAACTATTATGTAAATGATTTTATATGCATATGTGTGTGGCATAATCCCATGTATTATTCCAATATTATTATCTCATGGATCATTTCATTTATTTTATTACGATTCATGTCTTATTAAATGCCAATATTTATTCCATAACTCATGATTTTGATCTTTTATATGAAAGGTATGGTTTTCATATATTATGATCATGTTCTAATACCCTTATGTACATTTTATTATTAAGTATCTCCCTTATTTACCCTTACCGAGCATCTGAGCTCATCTTTTCTTATTTTTTCTTTCCCCATGCTATAAATAATGTTTTTGTATACTGTCAGTTTTTGAAGAGTAGTAAAGGGGAATGCCTTTATGGGATATTTTTAAGAATATTCACTAAATTAGAATACTGGGCACCTATTCTGCAATGACACTAAACTCTTACAGTCCTCTGGAATGTTTTTTTGTAATGTATTTAATAGTCATTTAAAATATTTAATATACATCTATGAGAATCTTGGGTTTCTATATATTCTATTAGAGGAAATATTTAATTAACCATTATAAGCTTGGATGAGAAAACAATAATGATATCCCTTGGAAAATATTTATGTATATTTCAAGGGATACATATATATATTATTAAATGGATGAGACAATGTATAAGAAAATGTCTTCAAATTTTTATAATGGATAATGTAAGTAGATTGCATGAAATTAAATCCATGTATGGATATGAAAATTTGATGTGGCTCTAGAATAGAGGTACCTAGGGGTAATAAATATAAAAATCATTCGTTGATTTAGACTTGTTCATCACATGGTGATTGAAAATGGTCTTTTCTGCACAACTGGTTTGACACTCTTAAGGATAGGATTTGGAAATTAAAAAAACACTTTAGGAACTATCATGAAGGATTTAAATTGATGATGACAAATAATGACCTAGGTTAAACCAAATTTGTCATATATTTAAATTGTGTATTGATTTAGGAATCATATCAATGATTTTTTCAGACTACGTGGTTTTCCACTTTGATTAGAATTTCTCATGCTAAGTTTAAGGGTTTTATTAAATGGTGGAAACCAGAATGAATTTTTTTAACATTTAATGTGAAGAAATATTTTCTAATGAAAACCTAATTGGTATAATGAATAAAGTGAAGTATGTTGTGATTATTCCTATTTAGTTTTGATGCAACATGATTAACAACATACCCCATAACCAACTCTTAGACCCACCAAAAATGAAAAGGTTATTGTTTTTTGAGATTTTAGGTAGGTGAAACTTTAAGGGAAAGAATATATCATTTCTGATATATTAAGAATTTATGAAAAATAATTCAAGATAATGTCTCAGGGGAACACTAATATGTTATGTGTGTGTAAAATAATGACAAAAAGAATTAAACTACCAAATAAAAATAAAATGTTTTGTTAACATAATATATTAGAATTAGAATGGTTGTATTAGTAATGGTTATATTCCTAACAATGAAGATACTAAAAAATAAATATGAAAGGAAAATTTTTTTAATGAATAAGAGGACGAAGCCTAGATAGTGGTTTGAGAAGGATGTGGGATGATTGATGTGATTTGGTAGTATAATTCGATAAATATCCTACAAAAATCATGATATATATAAGTATGTATAAATACAGGTTTTCTCATTAAATATATGAATAAATATATTGAATTTTAATAATGACCTAGAAAAGTGATTTAATTTCGATGTTATAATTTGACTAATGGAAGTTAAACATTATTATTTTCTAGATGTTTTTATAATGATGTTGGGATAATGAGATGTTGGATAAGAATATGTAAATTTTATAGTTTTGATTTCCATGGAACTAATTAGAGATTTATCGAAAAAGTGGTTTATACTATATTTTATTGTGATTACATCATTTTGGTATTTAAGAAATATATCCAATAATATGTGTTTTATATTAGCAATGAGGAATATTTTTTGTTTTCAATATGGTTTTATGTAAAATTAGTTTATTACCATTTTTTAAGAAAATACATTATAAATTCATTCACATGTCTCATATGATGCAATAAAGAGTTACTTTATAATATTTTTATGATTAATTTTGAGTTTCTGAAATTTAGTGTCCTTATTTATAAATTTTTAATTTTGGAATGTTTATATGTTAAACTATTAATAATCTTGTTTATGATGAAATTTGGATGATATCTTAGAGATTAATTTATAACTTCACCATATGAATATTTATCTATATAGTGTTGGGAGTGTTAATTTTTTTAACTGGCAATACAAGTAATTATATATAATTATTATATGGATATTATTAAATACTTAAATCATGGAAAAAATTCACCTCTTAGAGTAAGAGTGGAAGTTTTAATTTATTAAGGCATAAAAAAAGGATTTAATTATTCCAGTTAAATTAAAATATTCCCTGAAATTATATTATCATATATTCATTGTCTAGATAGAAAAATAATCTCATGTAGTAGGAAATGGGTATTTATAAAAAAACATGGTGTTGTTATCATAATTTTTGAGGAAATAAATGTCCTTTTTTACTCCCCTTTATTTTTTGGTTTTGTGATAATTCTCCTTCCCTAGATCATCAACTTTCTGAGGATCAATAATTTAAATCGCTTTAACTTTTTTTTACACTTTTATTCCATGTCTATATCTTTACTTCCCACATATGTTCTCATATTTGGAAACCATTTATGTTTTATTCCATATAACTTTTTTATATCTATTTGTCTTTTAAAAGATGATTTTTTATTATCCCTTTTTATAATTTGGGTTTTTATAGTGGAATTTTCGAACGATAAACATTTGATAACCGAGATTAATTTTGAGGGAATAATTCATTTTAAAATGGGATAGAATATAACACATTGATATTTTTTTTTCTTAATTAAGTTAATCTTTTTGACATTTTGGATCATACACAACATGGAGTTTATTTCTCTTTACACGCAATAGTGAGTTTAAATGAAACTTGAAATATTATTAAAATATTATATATGATATCTTTCTCATAGATTTTGGAATGGAGGGTATGTATAATATTATAAAATTTTTGACAATATTTATTTTTAGAATTTATATAAAATGAATTATTTGGAGACTAACTAATTTGAAATGAAAATAAAAACTATTTCAAAATAAAGGGAATTATTTCTTTTGAAAAAAAAAATTTACGCACAAAAACATTTTTTATCTTAAAAAATTAAAAAAATGATAATTTATTTTAATGAAATATATATTAAATATTCAATTAAAATTTTAAAATTAAAATTATCTATTTTCAATACAAGAGATAAGAATAAATCCCATTACATCTTTAAAAACTGTTTTTTCTAAAAATATATTTTGTGACATTTTTGAAAACTAATTTTAAATATAACTTTTGAAACATTTATAAAATATATTTGAAAAAATAAGGTTAAATATTGAAATTATCTTTTAAAAAATATCATATTTCTAATTTCAAATAATTTTAAAAAAATATTAATTTTATAATGAATTTTGAAAAATACTGAATTTTAATTAAAAACATCTTTTTCATTTAAATTACATATAAATTTAGATTATGTATTAAATTGATTTTAAATTTATATTTTTTAATTTAAAAATATATTAATATAGTTTATCGCATTAGAATCATTTTCATATTGAATTTGGATATAAAAACCCTATAACCTTTTGAACGTTTTGTCTTTGAAAAACTACTTTCTCATCCTGTCTTTGGGACAAATTTTAAATTAAAATTTGACACTTATATGAATTTATTTTTAAAAATCAATTCTATGTTTTTAATATGAATAATTATTATTAAATAATAAAATCCAAATAATATTTCAACATAATTAAATTTTGAAAGAGGTAAAATTATTTATCGCGGTTAAGGTAAAAATGTGTTTACTAGGGGTTAAACTAAAAATATAAGGGTTAAACCATCATAAATTAATTATAAAATATATTTTATTGACATATTTTTAAAATATAATATGTAATTATCTAGAATAATTCCTTTTAGACCTTTTATAATGGGGAAAGCATTGGTACAAAATTTTCATTTAAAAAATTTACAAGTGTGCCACTCACCTCACTTATAAAAGTACACCCCTCTCAACTCTTATTAACACTTTAAATTAATTTTTTTAGGAATATAACTAAAAAATAATTATAAAAATATGTCCTCTTATATTTTAATTCTTAGTTTGGGAATAAATCCTAGCTAGGATTGATTTTTCTGCTTACCTAAGGAGGATACCCGAAGATGAGGTAATGTTTTTCAATGAGCATTTTTATTTTATCAATTCCTCCACAACTTTTAATTATTATTAAACCATGTAGATATAATAACGTATGTATATCCCATACATATATATATATATATATGTGTGTGTGTTATGTAAATGACCTACAACTATTCCCACTTCCATCAAATGGGTTATAAAATCATCT
The DNA here is from genome assembly GCA_963277665.1 of Viscum album. Classification (NCBI taxonomy): domain Eukaryota; kingdom Viridiplantae; phylum Streptophyta; class Magnoliopsida; order Santalales; family Viscaceae; genus Viscum; species Viscum album. The sequence continues at coordinate 1,301,689,057 of OY728141.1, read as the reverse complement.
TTCGTGTGTACGGTAGACTACCGCCTTGCGAACCGATGTCCTTCATTTTTCCATTACCACCTATCACAGTTGGATTATATGATGTATATGAATTTTATATATGATATTAACAACATAAAATTAACTTTTCAGATATTATATCATATATAAATTTTTTATTTCCATTTTGTAGGTGATGTGATAACCTTTCTCATGTATACATCATACTACCTCCTCGCAAAGCGATGTGATTCATTTTTCACTAAATATTTACATGGAAAATAATATGGAAAAAATTAATGAATTTATTTCACATACATGACCTAGTTATAATATTCGTGACATATTTATTGTTCTTAAAATATAATATAACTTTTTATTTATTAATTTTTCACGCAGTAGAAGATGATAATGTCATCTGTGTATTTATGGACTATCGCCTTCACGATGAAATGTGACTCTCTATTTTCACCACCATAGGACATGGATGATATGTATAAGTATATTTAAAAATTAATACATTATTTAAGATATTATTATAATCTTTTAATCCAAATATATTACTTACCACTTCTATAAAATTATCCTTGAAAAATGGAAATGTTCTTCATGTGGACTTAAAACCTACCGACTCTATGTATGTAGCAAGCTTCATTTATAAAAATGATAACTCTTGGTTGATCATAAAAGTATAATTTATTTATAAATAAGATAATTAATCCAAGGATTTTATTCTTGGAGATGTTGAATTTAATGACTCGGGTTTTTTGGTCATAATTTATTTGAACATTTCTAAGAAAATTCCGTGACAAGCCACTGAGACGGCGTGTGTTTTTTAGGCCTGATGTTCCCAGAATGGTCTATCTAGAAAAAAATTGTTTTTATATAGCATTTAAGAGTGGTTTTTTGGATAAAGTAGAATAAATATTAAATGGGTTCCCATATCAAAAATATAAGGGAACCTTTTCCTTCAATATTGCAGGTTTACTATAGGCATGACTTAAATTTAATTGGTGCGGGCCTCCTATGAGAAACCCCGAAAATGGCATAACCATAAATAAAATAATTGAATAAAATTATTTTATTTTTCAAATCCTTATAAATAATAAATGGTAACTCTGATTGGAATTATGAGAGTAATGTTGAGATCTTGAGGGTGTTCTTTCTTTAAGTGGTGTCTAACCTCGACAAGCATGGGTCGAGGTTAAAAGTTAATTTTTGTGTGTTTTAGTGAAAAATAATATAATCTTAAGAAATTTTATTTTATTCAAAAAATGTTTCCCTGTAATAAAATTTCGATCTTGTTTTTTTATTTCATAAATGAAATAGTGTAATGATGCTTTGACTCAGCATAATAGAAATGCTAATATGTGTTTCCTCCAACAAGTTGATTAACAAAGATACAAGATTAAGGGAGGATCTTGTAGTTTTCCTTAAATACTTGGAAGAAATTCATTGGTGAATGTCTAGAATCAATGAATGAGGAATGCCGACTGATCAATGAATATATTTGGATCATACTTCGGTGGATTGACGAACAACGAATGCAAGATTCACAATTCATCAGCGATCGATCCAAAAAAATGTAGGGGTTAATTTCTATGTTTTTACCATTCCAACATTCTTCCTTTCTAAATGATGTATGTGGGTCAATTTACTAACATATTGACATTTTGTTCGATCATCTATGTGGTTATGAGATTTTTCATGTGGGGAGATATGGAAAGTTGGATTCAAGGTTTATTTATCCTTTGTTAATCTCCTAATATGGACAAATCACACCCACACAAACAATGTTTATGCCCTATCCTTCATGTGTTTATTTTATGTCCTTCTAATATTCCCTTTTATTCCATTCTTCAGGATGTGATAGCAACCGCGTTCCAAGAAGAACCGCAGCGGTGGACCAACCTAGGCATGAGGCCGAGGGAGATGACAACGCTAGGTGAAAAACCACCGGCATGGGAGTAAACAGAGTTAGAGGGGGAGGCATGGATAGGAAGGCCACAATGATAAAGGAAGTACAAATCTAGGATGGATGAAGATGTTTCAAGGGATGACAAAACAAAATCCAACAATGGTGGAAGCCATAGAAACTATTGTGGGTCGTAGAGTAGGGCCTCCAGAAGACGGCCACATGCAGGAGGCAACACGTGCCATCAGCAACATAGGAGGCCTATGGAAGAGCCACAAGTGGAAGCAGCAGGCCGCAAATAATTTGAGCCACAATGGGGTGAAGACGCATAGTAAGTGGGCCACTTCTGTTGAGGTGACCGGTCGAGCCGACCGTGATACGTTGGGAGGAGGAATCACATTGTGTGTTCTGGATGGACCAAATCAGCCACCAACATAGGTCATTCCAGAGGAGGAATCAGACCGATGGGTGTCCTGGATGAACAAAAATTGGCCTGCCAGTGCGGGCTAGGCTGGAGGAAGGGGATTGGGCCTCTGGCGGCCTGGTGGGCTGGACCCCCATCCCTAGGGCCAGTCTGGACTGGGTCGGGTTGGGTCAAACGCTTTTCAATAAAAAGACTCATATCTTTTTGATCATACATCTAATTGATGATACATTTATGAAATTGGGACCATCATGATGAGGTGGTCCATTTGTTATACACTATGTGGACTTTCATGGATGTTGAGATATAACCAATGGATTGAGGAGTAGACTCTATTAGAATCAAACAACCTATGAGTGGGAATCAGGCGATTGGTTGTGATGATAAGGATGTGACATGTGAACCTTATTTGGCCAGCATACCTAAGTTACATGTGTATATCAGTGTCCTAGTAGAGCTAAGTGATGTGCGGAACTCAGTGGCCAAGCAGAAATTAGTGAAGAGCATACCTCAGTGGCCTAGAAGACCTCAGTGATTTGCAGACCTCCGTGGTCCAGTAGACCTTGGGGATGTGCGGACCACAGTGGCCCAGAATACCATAGTGATGACCAAATCTCATTTGTATAGAATATCTGATTGACATGCAGACCTCAGTGGCTGTGCATACCTCCGTGATGTGTGGACCTCTGTTTCCAAGCAGACCTTAGTGACATGTGGACCTTAGTGGCCTAGAAGATTTTGGTGATGTGTGGACCTCAGTGGTCGAGTAGACTTTAGAGACAATGTGACTTTACTAGCCCCGTAGACCTCACTGACGTTCCTACCTCACTGGCCCAATAGACCTTAGTGATGTGAGGACCATAGTGGCCCAACAGACCTGAGTGACGTGCGGACCTCAGGGGCCTAGCAGACCTCAGTGACGAGTGCAACATAGTTGTAACACCCCAATATTTCAAAGTACGTTATCTATTTAAATTAATTTAATAGCTTATATTCCATGCAACACAGACAAGTCTTGTGTTATACGCAAGATTGTGTTTCTATGGAACAACACATTAGTATTATAATCATTTTCATGATATATTTATTTAACAATTAAATATTGTAATATGAATAGTAACTAATAAATTTTAAATTTTATTTAGAATGCCTCCGCATTAATAAAACATATTTATAATGAAATTTTTATGTTTTTTTAAATTATTTATATATTTAGAAAAAATATTTTTTTAACAGAACTACTTTTTATGTCCTTTTGTGAACAAAAAATAATAATTTAGAAACTCTTAAAAATAAATTTGGTCAAATAGACATCATTTTTGAATTTGAAACATCAAAATAAGCTTAGGGTTAATTTTTATTATTTTTCAGAAGACATTAAATAACTGATGAATAGTGAAAAATACTAAAAAGTACATTAAAGCTGACTTTTTCATTTAAATAATTATTTTTAATTAAATTTTTTTATTAATGTAAAAATAGATACACAATACATATATTAGTCCAATGAATGACATTTGATTCATTTTATAATAATATTGGATATATAAAATTTTATCAAACTTTTTTAGGTCTTTTACCCACCTTCTAGGCACATTTGCAAATTTGAATAAAATGTAATTTTACCCGTTTTTTGAATGGAATTTCAAAAACCTGATAGACATAGTTTTCATTAGTAAGTAAAATGATGTTCAATAGGAGGAATATAATTTTCTTGAATAGTAACTTTTGAATTTTATGTACCACAGTTAAAAGCAAATAAGGTAATTAAAGGTAAAAATAATATTATAATTACCCCAAAACATGTCCTAATAATATTGGATAAGTTTATTTCGACCAAAATAAACCATATTTCAAAAATAAGATCCTTTTTTGATCAATTGGTATTATATTAGGAAATTTATTATTTTGTATTTAAAGAAGAGTTATAAGTGTTAAATTCAAATATTAATAACTAAACCATTTTTAATATAAGGTTATACATATGATAAATTCTATTATAAATATTCAATAGAAATATAAAATAATTTTTGACATCATATTATTTTATTTATAAATTTGAGAAATTAAATAATTAAATTTATTTATGACACACTGATGATGCAGTAATTACATTATTAATGAAAGATTAAAATAATTGATACCATAAATACTAAAATATATTTGAATTTAATCATTATATACCATAAATGAATTTAATAGGTTAATATGACATGTTAGTATGGATAAAATTTATTTTAATAGAAGGAATCAAGTTGTTATGACTATCACAAAAAAACTAATACTTAACTATGTCAAAATTGAAACAAATGAGTTTTAAAAACAAATACTATTTTATTAAATAATATAATATTTAAAAAAATCTACGATTTGTAAAAATGACTTAGTTAATGTTATATATTTTATTAATGAACAAATTTAGGTTCTATTGTCATTTTATATTATCTCTATTAACCATTTAGTCTAAAAATACAAGAAGACACGGTAAAACATAAACTATTTAACAATGGGTTAAATCTAAAAGATAAGGTTAATATGGTGACCTAAACATGTCTAAAACCTATTGTTTGAGAGTATTTAGACCCATACCTACCTTATCCTTGAAATAAAACCATTTTAAACTATTATAAAGTGAAAATGAATTTATAATAAAATTACTATTTCTGGATTTTCCTAAAGTTCCCCTCACCTCTCTTATAAATTGGTAATTCCATTTATCTTAAATTCACACCTCCAAAGCCCTTTGTATAATCCAAAACCTACTCAAATATTCTCATAAATACCCACACATCAACTTAGAGGCCTTAATTTGATCATAAATCCAACCTATGTAGCTTTTTTGTTCAAATTAAAAGGAATCACCCGAAGAAGAGGTAATTATTTCATCAACACTATCAATTTTTTTTCTTCTTAAAATTATATTTATTTATTTTTCCCCATAATAAAATAATACCTATAGTACCATAATCATAATGATATTTTATCATAAATATGGTACAACCATATTCACTATTCTATCCATCCCATGAATGAAAAAGTCACCATGCATGAGTACGTAGAGCTTACCGTCTACAAGCCATGGTTAAGTTTGTTATTATACACTAAATTATTTGGATGGGTATAATAATGAGTATAAATAATTTAAATAATGAATTTTAAATGGTAATGATTCTATATATATTACATAATATCCAATTAAACATAGTTTCACCATCAGTAGATTGATATTGTCACTCGTGCGTACGTACGACTCACTGTCTCCTTAGTGTGATGAGAATGATATTCAAAGATCTCCATTCAAGAATTTTTATAAAAAAATATATATTTATTAAGTATGAGATATATGAAATAGTATTTCTACATGAATAATATACATTTATGTAGATAAATATATTCTGTTTACTTACTTCCATACTATACGATAAGAAAACAAAAACAATGTTCATGCGTACATAAGGACTACCGTCTCCATGAACGGTGTTTCCATTTCATATATATCTATCTATAATAAATATTTCTATTTAGAATATATATGATATATAAATCATGTTTTATATTATTTAAGTATGTAAATCATGATCTATGTGATACAATCAAGAATAACAAGTTAAAACACATATGATAAAGAAAGACATTATTAACCAAAATGCAACTTTTACATGTAAATTATTGTTGAATGGGTAGTATAAAATCATAAATGAATCATATATGATATCATAAATATGAATATTGTTCTGGTATAATTTAATAACATACTATCAACATTATACAACAGGTCAAACGTACCCTTAACTAAAAAAATGTACAGGGTAATGGTTAATTCCTCAGTCACATTATTATCTGAGATTGTTTATGTATAAGTATTTATTGGGACATATTTTTAATTAATGACCATGTTTCAAAAAACTGTTTTAAAAAGGAATATTTTAAGGTTTTATGGAAGGGTATCTTTATCAAGATCACCATTTTTAATATTTTAACGATTTATTTTGTTTATAAATAAATTTAATTATTGTTCATGTTTTCAAAATAATTTTAAGGATTTATTTATATAGACCTAATTGTTTTAACATGTTAATTTGTTTCCAAATTTTTAATGTTGTATGGGAAAAATTGATTAAAAAATATATTTTAAATGAATTTGTTTATGAATTGTGCGACTTTAAAATGATTTTATGAAAAGGGGATATTTCTTTCAAAGAGCTTTGCTAATCATTTTAAACTATTACAACATCCTTTATAGGGTATTATTCTTGATTGAGGTTAATTTATTATAATAAAATTTTATATATTTTATTTAAGGAGTTATGATATGTTTGATTATGGATTTGATATTTTATACCATTCATGGTTAATGTATTGACAGTTCGTATTCAAGTATTAATAAGAATGATTATGATATGTTTCACCCTTTTCATACGAGAAATGAATTAGACATAGTATGTGAGGGGTGGGGACCACTATAACCCCTCAATGCATCAGTATATCTCAAGAGACAAATTAGTGTCTTGAAATACGGCATTAGAAGAATATTTGTGAATGGTATTGAAATAAGGCATTGAGGTATTTTTTATTTTTTATATCATTACGCATTCCCTCATTTTTAAATTAGTTATTACATTTGATTATTCGACTATTAGAATATACATTGCATGTTTATATGGTAATGTATGACTTATTTTTACCATATTATACTCAAGTTTTTTAAAAGGATGTTCTTTTTATTATACATCATGCCTTAAAAGTTTATAGCTTCTGCTGAATTAGTTACCCTTACTGAGAATCTCAGATCACCCCATTCTTATGTTTTATTTACCCAGGATGGCAAGAAGAGTAACATGATTGATATGCAGTGTTATTATAGGGGAATAATGGATTTCTAAAAATAATTATTTATGTTTTTTTTATGTTAGAAAGTGATATGTAATGTTCTAGTATGTAATATATTTATCAAGACTACTAAACTGATAGGTATTTCAGGACACGATTCCTTGTAATCATTCCAATGTATTAAAATAATGCACCAGATCCAGGATTCTGTGTTCAGGGCATTATAGTTGGTATGAAATTGAGTTTAGAAATAATCATGGAAACAAGATTTAGATAAAATCTGATTAAGGAACATTACCCTATGATACATTTTGAGGATTAACATAGAATAAATTCCTAAAATTTTGGTAATATAGAGATTGTGTGGGTATTACAAGAAACACATCCCTGTCTGGATACAACAAGTGGACATGGTTCTGGAATGGATGTACCTAAGAGTGAAAACTATGATAAGGTGTTATTGACCTACCTTGGGGTAACCTTGTACATAATAACGAGCCTTACTGCGCAACTGGTTTGAAACTCCTTGGGGATGTTCTTAGGATAATTTACAATGTCATTAAAAACCATTATGAAGTATTTATTATTAAATATTTCTGTAAAGAATCCATTATTATGATTATTAGATTAGGTATGCATAATTTTTTTCAATTTCTATTCAGTATTTCACTTGATAAGAATCATGAGTTATGATTAATAACCTAATATTGTGAATAAAATCTCTTATAAATGGCACCTAGTAGAAGGAATAACAACCCAACCAAAGCACATGTTTGAAAGAGTAAGAAGGATCCAATTTTTCATGATCTTAAGACAACATTTGAAAGGTAAATAACATCTCATGTATTATCATCATACGAGGAAATAAAATCATGTGTTAACAAGATGAGTAAATAATTCACTGAGTCATATGACTTTGAAGCGAAGACAGAGAAAAAAAGGATGGCAGAGAGAAAGATGGATAATGGGAAGAAGGGAATGAAGGATATTCCAACATGTGATAAATGTTGAAAGAATCACCATAGAACGTTCTTGAAAGGACTCAGTGTTTTTTTAATTATGGAAAAAGGTTCATTAAAAAAAGAATGCAAAGGGAACAATGAAAAGACTAATATTCTGTGTTTCAACTATATTGAAATAGAGAATTATAGAAATAAATGCCTTAAGTGTCAAGGAAATATTTCTCAGAAGAGTCAAGGGATCAAGGTCAGGCATAAGATGTTACTATATTCGACTTGGAATAATTAATGTATTACTGTTTCTAGATTGAAGATTTATTTCATTTGAGTGTTGTATCAATTATGTACTAGTTATATAAATTATAGTAATAAATAAGGAATTTACTAAAAAAAATTTCATTAAGTATTTGATATTGTATGGTACTATAAAAAGTCACTGAATAGCAAGTTAATTTTTTTAGAGAATACTTATTTGAAAGAAAGATAAAACATAATATGGCCTTGATACTAAGGATGTGATTTTCAAATAATAGATGATTTATTTGGATAAATTTTATTGGATATTTTTTAATCCCTTGGAAGTAATTAATTTTTTTATTCCAACATTGTTGGAGTTTAAAACAGTTTTTGATATAATAAGTATATTCAGTATTCCATATGGAATAAGGGAGAATGAATGTATTCAAAAAGGTATTATGGTAATTCAAGGTGTTACCATGTTTTAATAGAATACAAGATGAATGTATTAACTTGTTATTATATGGAAAAAATATATCTTCATAATTTTTACCTATCATATAAATTTTTGGAAAATGAGTTTGGACATATGTATTTTTGAAGAGTCTAACGGTTGGAATGGAGTAATTTCAGAACTTAATATTTTGTTCAAGATGAAAGTATAATTTATTGGATACTTTGACCTAATATTTTTGTATTAATTAAAAATATAGATGATTAAGGAAATACTTATGGGATATATGATTTATAAAATGTGTGTCAGGCATAAAAAGTTAATAATTTTGAATATTCATTTCATAGTGTATGGGATGAAGTGAAAATAGATCGAAGCATAACAAAATGATGAGATTATGATTATGACAGTTAATGAAATCAAGTATGTTTTCTTGAGTTCTTATCTTGATAGTAAATTAATCCCTCCAAATAACGAAAAAGTACAAAAAAGGTGTTATCCTAATACCATATGTTTTTTTGAACTGATGATACTTAAAATTATCATAAATTTATTGTTTTTAAGACCTTAATTATCCATTTATTTTTCACTTGTTTGTGATTAATGACCTGAATCACTTTCTATAAATATTTAAGTTTTTCCTCCAATAATGTGTCTTCAATTTCCACCAATGTCATCCTATTCGAAATCCTAATTTGGTGGTGACTTTTTTTTTACTCTTTCCCTCTTATTTAGACAAGATTTTATTAACCCTATTCCTGATGTCGGTTTTCCACCAAGGTATTTTCTATTTTCAACCTTTTAATTTGGAAGAATAATTTCAAATTGGGAGGACACAATTTATTGAAGGAGGGGAGAATATAACACCCCATGATTACATATTATGTTATCTATTTAATGTAATTTAATAACTTATATTGCATGCAACACCGACTTGGCTTGCATCATACATAAGATTTAGTTTCCGTAAAACAACACATTAGTATTATAATTATTTAAACGATGAATTTCTTTACCAATTAAATATTGTAAAATGAATTTCAACAAATACATTTTAAATGTTATTTATAATGTTTTCACACTTATAAAACATATTTATAATTAATTTTTTATGTTGTTTAAATTAGTTATATATTTAGAAAAAATATTTTCGTAAAAGAACCACTTTAATGTCCTTTTGTGGACAAGAATAAAATTAATTTTAGACACTATTAAAATTTGAATTTGAAAAATAATCTTTATTTTTGAATAATTAATATCAATATTTTCTTAGGGTCAATTTTTGGTACTTTTCAAAAGACAATCAATTTTTTGATGAATAGTGAAAAATACTACATAGTGCATAAAAACCAATTTTTTCATTTATATAAATATTTTTAATTAAATTTTATCTTAAAGTAGAAATAGAAAAATAATACATATATTAGTCTAGTGTAATTCATTTGAATCATTTTATTAAAATATTGGATATATAAAATATTATTGATCTTTTTAAAGTCTTTTACCCTTCTAGGAACATTTTCAAATTCTGATAAAATGTAATTTTACCGTTTCTATGAATTATATTTCAAAAACTGACATACATGATTGTCATCAGTATGTAAAATGTTTTTCAATAAGATGAATGTAATTTTTGGTGTGTAGTAACTTTGGAAATTTTTTTAACCACACTTAAAAGTAAATAAGGTAATTAATGGTAAAATAATAATATAATTACCCCAAGACTTCTTCTAATACAATTGGATATGTTTTTTCCACAAAAATAAAACATAGGACAAAAATAAGATTGTTGGACTCCTCATGTATTGATCATGTTTTAATGATCACAAATGTTATTACTCTTAATTAATCTCATTATTATTTACACATCTTATGCATGATCACAAATCTTAATTATCTTACCAAACCTCTTTATTTATGTTTCACGTTATCTTACCTTATAATAGTTAAGCTTAATTCACCTTATGCATAATACTGTTTAAGTTTGAATATTGTTTTTTTTAAGTATCAATACATCGTGAAGTTTGACACTGTAAGATAGACTGTGTGCAAGACACAGACACCGTGAAGTGTGAGACAGACACAGTAAGCCTGACACCGTGAATTCTAAGTCTCAGACACAGTGACTAGTGAGACACCATGACCACAAAACACCGTGGCAGTAAGCCTGACACCGTGAAGAAAATACTATGAGAAAGGCACCGGAGGCCAGAAACCATAAGTCAGACACCGTGACCCAGATACCGTGAAGAACACACCGTGAATGAGACACTGTTTTCAGAACTACTATAACACCATTTCTTAACATTTTTTTAATATTATTTAAATAATTCTAACAGTCATATTTGATGTTTTTAATGCAATTAATGTTGTTTAATGATAGTTGTGGAATGTCAGGAAACCGTACCTTGTACCTATGGAAAGGAAATCATTCATATTGCTGGAGCTCGAGGAATATAATGAGGATTGATCTATAATAGAGGGGGACACACAAATACATTGAAGAACATATGTACATGCAACAACTCAAGAAACACGAGTGCTCTGTACTGAACAGAAGAGCAATCCTAAGCACTAAAGAACACATTGAAATATCTTCAATGAACTCACATGCATGCAATCTGACACTACAAGAGGAGCTTAAATCAAGAGATCATTCTCACTCGTGAAGAACAAAAGCTGAACCACGATACTCTGTTTTTCCACAAAAAACTAGAGAAGGACTCAGAAGTGTTTTTGGTGAATCCAACGAGTCCAGAGATGCACTGCCAATCACCATAGATTTCTAAACATTAATATACTCTCTCTAAGTGATTTATTATTTACTTTTTTGAGAAGTGTGTGTACCCTTTATATCTTACACACACACACTGTATCCTACACTGAACTAGAGGATATCAAAATCTTCATACAAAATTGTTTACTCTTTTTTACCCTCGACAACTGTTGAAGAGGTCCTTGTGTGGCCTGGTCTTTATTTGTTCTCCCATGAAGAACTGTGGTAGAGGTCCTTGCATGTCCTGGACAGTCTTTTACTTTTTTTAACCCCGATCCATGGTGTGGATCACTTATATATATAAATTTGAGATGACTAAGTCTCTGCTTGAAACTGAACCTCTTGGTTATATCTTCCATGCATTTTAGTTTAAGTTTAATGTTTACTATATATATACCTTTTTTTATTTCACTGTTATTACTTGGAAATACAATCTATTTTAAATTTACTTTGATAATTAATCTATCAAGTGTTTGTAACTATTATAAATCAGTAGATTAGTTTCAAAAGCCAATTTAAACATTTGATTAAATTGACTGAGACCTAATCAATCTTTTGATAACCTAATTCATCTTTTACAATTTTACAAATTTACTACAGTTTAACCTATTTTATAAATTGGGGGATTTTAATAGAAATTATTTTTAATATAAATTTTAATTGGAACTCAATTCACCCCCTCTTGACTATGCACTCCGAACAACATTTTGTATCAAAGGATTCTTTTTTGTTGTTCAATATTTTCAAAATACTCCGTTTTTACAATTGTGATTTTAGTTGCATCTTTAAAAATCTTAAATTTCAATTAGTTCTAAAATTTTTCTCTTTAAATATCTTCTTTAAAATCTAACAATGTACAATATACTAGAGGGTGCTGCTACCAACATGGCACCTTTCTTCAATGGTACAATCTAGTCCCAATGGATACATAAAATGAGAAATCATTTAGAATGTATTGGTTTTGATATCTATACTGCTGTAGAATCTCAATATAGAATTCCAGAAACTGAAAGAACTACATGGGATGAACCTAATAAAGTATCTTAAAACAATAACTGTAAAGCTATGAATTCCCTTTATTGTGAATTAGGGTATGAGGAATTAAATAGCATATCTTCCTTTAAAATTGCTTATGAAATATGAGATACTTTAGGTGTTTCTGATAAGGAAATAACTAATGTTAAATAAATGAGATTAAATAATTATACTATTAAATATGATAATTTTAAAATAAAGACTGATGAACCTATTTCTGATATGTATCTTAGGTTCAATGAGATAGTCAATACAATGAGTTCACTTGGAAAGGTTGTTCCAGCAAGGGAAAAAATCATGAGGGTACTCAAATGTTTTCCAAATAAATGTTGAGGCACATCGGTTTCAATCAGAGAATCATGTGACATTGGAGCTCTTCCTTTTAGAGAACAAATTGTTAAGCTTATTATGTATGAAGAGGAACTCAAGGCAAATAAGGAAGAATATAATGAACCCATGAGAAAATCCGTGGCATTTAAGTCTACAGCTTCAAAGTGGAAGGAAAAAGAAAAAGTTCAAATAAAACTAAAAGTTCTACAAGTGACGATTCAGACTCTGACAGTGATACTGAAATAGAACAGATAGCTATGAGGTTTAAGAAATTCTATAGGAAGAATAAATTCTTCAAAAAACTATCTACAAAGGTAAATATGACAATAAAGGTCACTGGAAAAAGTATTGTAAAAATCTAGATAAAAGTGATGAAGTAGTCTGTTATGAATTCAAAAGAAAAGGTCACATAAAAGCGGATTGTCCAAAACTGAAGTTCAAGAAGAAACATGACTACAAGGGAAAAAAATATAAGAAATAAATGAATGCTACTTGGAGGGATTCATAATACAATTCAAGTGATTTTGATTCTGCTAAGGATGAAGATTCCCACAAGGATAACATGTTTTTCATGACCAACACATTTGAGGTAACCTTAGATAATCTTGTTCTAAATTTTTATTATTCTGGAGTTGATGCTGAATCTAAATTTGATTCTAAATACATGACTAAAGATGAATTATCTGAATATTGTAACATGATGGAAGAAACATTCAATGAACTTAAAGGAAAATATAAGTCATTAAAGAAATTTCAAGATCTCACTGCTACTGTTAAATCTGCCCTTGATATAGAAAAAGAAAAGAATGATCAACAATTGAAGGAAAATACTAAATTAAAAATGTATAATGAGAAATTAAGGAATGACCTAGAAAAATTTACAAATGGAAATGATACACTATCTAAAATTCTAGGAAAACAAGTGGCACCAAAATATACCACTGGAATAGGTTATAAATCTAGACAGAGATAGCTTACTAAGTCAAGATTTATTCCTAAATCTGGACAAAATTGTGCTAGTTATAGTTATAGTAATTCATATTCCTCAACTAGTTATTCAAATATTTATAGACCAAATAGAGTTTATCATTCAATATATGTTAAATCTATTAATTATTTGTGACCAATAAGAAAAATTTGTTTACATAAAGCTTTGGATGCTAACCTATCTGGACCCAAGAAGATCTGGGTACCAAAATCATTTTCCATCTAAATCAGTTTTGTAGGAAACATGTTTGAAGAGTTCTCACAAGAAGGTATGGTACATGGAAAACAGATATTCAAGGCACATGTCTGGATATTATTCATTCTTTAAAAGTTTAAAAAATGTTGATGGAGGATATGTCACCTTTGGTGATAATTCGAAAGGAAAATTAATTGGCCATGGCCAAATTGGTAACACTAACTCAGTTTTAATTTATAATGTTCTATTTGTTGATGGTTTGAAATACAACATGCTAAGTATACCTTAACTATGTTATGATGGCTTTAATGTTAAGTTTGAAAATGATTCTTGTAATGTTTATAATTCTAAAAATGTTTTAATATTTTCTACATTGAGAAATGAAAATGTTTTTGCAGTTGATTTGAATTATTTAGATGAACAAAACATTACTTGTTTAATTTCTTTTCATAAAGAATCTATTCTTTTGCATAGAAGATTTGGACACTGTAATATAAATTCACATAGAAAACTGACTAGGAAGAACATAGTTAGAGACTTACCCAAACATGAGTTTTCAAATGAAAAAGTTTGTAATCCCTGTCAAAAGGGAAAACAACACAAAATCTCGTCTAAAGCAAAGAAAGAAGTGTCAACTTCTCAACCCCTCCAGTTTGTTCACATGGAATTGTTTGGACCTTATAGAGATTCTAGTTTAAATGGGAAGCATGATGTCTATGTCTTAGTAGATGAATTTTCTAGATATAATTCGGTATAAATCTTACCTCACAAAAGTGAAGGTTGTTCTTATTTTATTAAATACTCCATGTCTGTAGAGAACCCTAGTGGACTTAAGATAAAGACATTGAGAAGTGATCATGGCCATGAGTTTGGAAATCATGTGTTTGACTCCTTTTACTCACAAAATGGCTATACTCACAATTTCTCTGCCCCCAGAACACCTCATTAGAATGGTGTAGATGAAAGAAGAAATTGAAACCCTTCAAGAAATATCAAGAATTATGCTTAATGAGTATGACCTACCTATTTACATTTGGGATGAAGCTATAAATATATCTTGTTATATCATCAATAGAGTCTTAGTCAGACCTGTTCTAAAAAATACCCCTTATGAGTTGTGGAACAATATGAAACCTAATGTTAATTAATTTAGAGTCTTTGGATGTAAATCCTTTATTCTTAATACCAAGGATAATCTGGATAAGATTGCTTCTAAGAGTGATGAGTTAAACTTTTTTAGGATATTCTAAAACTGGAAAAGCCTATAGAGTTTTCAATAAGTGAACCAATTGTGTGGAAGAATCTGTTCACATCAAATTTGATGAAACTGATCCACATGAACCTAAGTCATCTCTTGAAAATCTAGAAGATGATTTATCACTTCTGAACCTTAATGATGAAATCAATGAACCTATGGTAAAGACAACCAGTTCTGGAAATACTTCAGAATCTTCTCCTAATGAACCCAAACCTAGAGAAGAACCTGAAATTTCTAGTCCTACCTTTACTAGATCAACATGTATTGTAAAGAATCATCCTTTAGATTCTATTGTAGGAAATCTAGATAGAGGGACATAGACTAGAGCTTCTATTAGAAATCAGGTTGAACATCAAGCCTTCTTGTCACATCTTGAACCTAAAAACCTCGATGATGCTATTAATGGTGAATTTTGGGTAATTTCTATGCACGAAAAACTCAATCAGTTTTAATGAAATAATGTTTGGAAACTTCTTGAAATACCTATGGACAGTTACACTATAGGCACAAAATGGGTGTTCAGAAATAAAGTAGATGAATCTAGAATTATAGTTAGAAACAAGGCTAGATTAGTTGCACAAGGTTATAGTCAAGAGGAAGGAATTGACTAAGAGGAGACTTTTACTCCAGTAGCCAGACTAGAAGCCATTAGGATCTTACTTGCTTATACGACACATCTAAATTTCAAACTATATCAAATGGATGTCCAGAGTGCATTCTTAAATGGGTATATATATGAGGATGTTTTTGTTGAAAAACCACCTAGATTTACAAGCCCTCATTTTCCAAATCCTATTGACAAATTACCAAAATATTTATATAGTTTAAAACAAGCTCCAAGAGCTTGGTATGACAGATTAATTACTTTTCTTATTTCTAAAGATTTTACGAAAGGTATAGCTGATCCTACCCTTTTTATAAAATGAATTTCTAAAGATGTTTTAGTTTTTCAAATATATATAGATGATATTATTTTTGTTTCTTAAAAAATTTCCTTGTGTACTGATTTTTCTAAAATGATGCAAAACAGATTTGAAAAGAGATTAATGGGTGAACTAAAATTATTTCTTGGATTTCAAATCTTTCAAAACAATGATTGAATTATTTTTACTCAAAGTAAGTATACTAGAGAACTTCTAAAACATTATGGATTGGATAACACAAAAATTAGTGACACTCCCATGAGTACCACCTGTAAGTTGGATCATGATGAAGATGGTAAATCTGTTTATCAAACCACTTATAGAGGAATGATTGGAAGTCTAATCTATATGACTGCTAGTCATCCTGATATTATGTTTAGTGTGTGTATGTGTTCTCGTTTTTAATCAAATCCTACATAATCACATTTAGATGCTGTAAAAATAATTTTCAAATACCTCAATCATTCTCCCAATCTAGGACTGTACTATCCAAAAGCACAATCATTTGATTTATTTAGTTATTGTGATGCTGATTTTTCTAGATGTAAGTTAGATAGAAAAAGCACCTCTGGAACATGTCACCTTTTAGGCAAGTCACTAGTATCATGGTGTAGTAAGAAACAAAATTATGTTGCATAATCTAATGTAGAAGATGAATACATAGATGCCGGAAGTTTTTGTGCACAAATTTTTTGGATGAAACACACATTACTAGACTATGGATATCAATTCAAACATGTACCAATAAATTATGACAACACAATTGCTATTAACATTTCAAATAATCCTTTTTCACATTCTAGGAAAAAATATATTGATGTAAGACATCACTTCTTGAGGGATCATTATCAAAAAGGTGATATAACTTTTGAATTCATTGGTACTAAATATCAACATGCTGATATATTCACTAAACCATTATGTTCTGAGAGATTAGACTACATCATACATGATCTTGGTATGATTAATCATAAATAGATATCTCAATGGTAATACTGTTTAATGTTTTATTATATTTTACTGTATGGTTTCATGATTCACAGTTTCTTAGTTACTGTGTACTGCTTACGGTCTCACAGTTAACACCTTGTGTTCACGGTCTGTCACCTAACTATCTCATCGTGACGAAATAGTTCACTCACTGTCTCATTGCGACTGCAAAGAATAGTCACTGTCTCACCATGATGACCACCAACTGTCTCACCGTGATGACTGTTTTTCATTGCACCGTAATTACTACTCACGGTCTCTCCATGAAGATTATTTATACTTTTAATTTAACCTGTATCATGGTAATTTTTATTTCCCCGCTATTTTATTTCCCGCGTTTTTGTTTTTATGGCGTTTGACATTCCCAAATGATAAAACATAAGGTTTTTCACTCAATTCCTTACCTGAGCTCTCTCCTGCTCACTCTCTCGAACCCTCTTTACCTTGAAGACCTTCTCTCTTTCTCTATCAATCGAATCTTCAGTGGATTCCCAGGATGAAGCGTCCATCTTCACCCTCATCTGAGATGCGCCGCATGAAGAAATAGAAAAGAGCACCGAAGATAGCTCCCGATGGTCCCCTAAATCCTAAACTAGTATGTCGTACTATAGTTCCTGAGAATGATATTTTCCCTGAGTGACTGCAGTATAGAAATTCATTGGTTCTAAAAATCTTAAGAGAACAAGTATGGCTCGAATGGTTCTCTAGACAAGATATACCTATCTACCTGAGGTTGGTTTCACAATTCTATCAGTATGTAAAGTTTTCTTTTAATGCTGGAGAAAGTTTTTTGGTAACAAGCTGGATCAATGGACAAAACTTCTCATTCTCTTCGAGGCTATGGGCTACACGCCTGGGGATCCATCATGAAGGGGTTTGTGATGACTAACAGAGAGATCCTACTCCAAAAACCAAAATCTTTTATCTGAAAAATGCCTTGGAAATCATAACTGGAAATGGCACCAAGATAAGGGTCATAGTAGGTGAATTGGATGGGGATAAAAGGATCTTGTTTAAATTTTTTCAGAATTTGATTAGCACAAGGAAGGGTGATATTGCTATTTTCAAGTATCAGGATGTGTTCATGATTCATCTAATGAAGAATGTCCATAAGATCAATCTTTGTAAATATATCATTCACCACATGTATGAAATGATTAATGGCACATCCAAATCCACCTCCTTGTTTTACTCAAGGATGATCTCAAATATGCTAGTTTCCAAAGGAGTGGTTGGACCAAATGATGAAGTAATCATGGATTTTGAGTACTGCCTATCCAAGACTACCATTAGAAGGATGAAGATCAACTCGAACCCCTGGAAGAAGAAGTGGGTTAAATATAATGAAAAGGTTTATGAAAAGTTCAATCCTGTTGATTATCCAAGAAGGGCAAATAATATAACCGATCTTTGTCTGGAACCAGATGAAGTGGTTGAGTATCCAGAAAAGGTAGAAGAATGGGAAGTGGTAGCTGAAGTACCACCTATAGAAGAGGTTGAAATACTTCATGAGGAAGCAGCTCTTGTTTAGAAGGAAAAGACTATTGTCCCTACTGATGTTCCTGCAGAAATACCTCTTATAGAGGAAGTTGTTGTTTTTATTATAGAAGTAGAACCTTCTGTTGTTTTTAGAGAAGAATAATCTCCTGCTATACTTGGAGAGGAATAAGTTCCTGCTTCTAGAGAGGGTGTTGATCCAGAAACCCAACCTGAGGCTGCCAGAGATTTGATTATCCCTGTTTTAGAGCAGCAAGCCATGGAAGAGTTTGGTGGTGCAAAAAACATCCCTGTAGAGCAAGAATAAAATCTAGAAGATCTCACATCTGTGCAAGAAGCAATTCAGGAAGCACATCCTATGGAACAGTCGGTTCCTACGTACATACCCTCTACTGAAGATAGGATGGAAATTTCATTTCATTTGGAAACGCAAGAAATGGATAAGGAGAATAGAGTCAATCCTATGGATCTTGACCATGTTTTTGAGCCTATATTTCATGAAACGGAATCACCAGTTGAGGGGGAGTAACCTCAAAACCTTGAACCTAGTGAAGTTGAGTCTGATGAATCTGAATTTGTACATAGTGATGCACCTCCTTCCACTGAGTCATACTCTGTGTACACTCAGTATGAATTTACAAGATTTTATGATGTGATTGAATCACAACAAGTGACCGCAACTGGTATAGATCTCTCTTCTTTATTTCAATTGAAGTCAGTCACTCACCCTGAACCAGAACCAGAACCAGAGCCTCAACCTCAACCTCAACCTGAATCAGAATCTGAAACCAAAACTGACTCTGAACCGCAACCATACCCTTAACCTTCCCATGGAACACTTTCAACACCTTTTCCTGATCATCAATATTTTGTAATTAAAGAATATTTTAAAGTCTTTGTAGAGACTATCTTAGATGGAGTTTAAAAGATTATATCCTCTCAATCTCATCATGTGACTCAACTATTTCAGGAAGATGCCTTGATTCTTTTGGAGAATATTATTCTGCATATTCAACCAAGGATGATCTGGGAAATTCAAGAAGTTAGGGTTGAAAACAAACTACATATACCTTATGTTGAAACTTTGAAATGTATGGTATCTGACATGCAAAAAGAACTGTCTTCAAGATTAGAGTCTTCTCCTGTTGTTACTGCTCCTACACCTGCTTCTATATCTCCTCAACCAAATGTTTCCAACATTTCAAGAGAGATTTTTTTTCAAGTTCATCCATATTTGTTATCTTGTTATGATATGATTGGAGAAATACACACAAATATGCTGCAACACATGAGAGAGATTGTAGAAAATCTGAATAAGCTCACCGATGAGTACACTGGATGCCTTCAAAAGGTTTTGAAAAAGATCAAAGCTCTAACTGTCGCTGTAAAGGATCCCCCTCCATATGGTCAACCTTCGGTTCCTTCTTTGGATGATTCTATGCTCAGATCCCTAATCAAGGAAGAAATTCAGAAGGCCCTTAGTGGTTTAGATTTGTCTTCTTTATCTGAAGTAGTGAAGAACAGTGATAGAGAACTTGACTTGGTTCGCATTCATTCTAAGATTGTCAATGATGCTCAACAGGAGATCACCAAGAAGATAGATTTGTATCTCACCCATATTTTCTCCAAAATTAACATGACCAATCAATTTAAGTATCTTGTGGAGAATTTGAAAATCCCCCCAGTGACTCAATATTTTAAAGATCAAGTTCAAGAACTTATAGAGTTCACCAGATTGTTGGACAAATTAATTGAGAATAAGGATGATATTGAAAAGGCTATGCAATATGGTGGAGAAATCATTACTAATTTCACCAATATTTTGAAGCCGTATCTTCATGTGTAGAGTACTGCTATAGTTGCTCCAACTCTTGCACCCCTTAGACCTGGTCTACCTGACCTAGCCTCAACTGCCATGTCAGTCAGCCAAGCTCTTTCTTAGATCCGACCAGTCATTCTTGACCAACCACATACTATATCTTCTACAGCTCCTTCTTTGGCCCCCTCCATATTTGAAGGTTTACCTTTACCATCTTTGTCTACTACCTCCCTGTCTTCTTCTACATCAGCTCCAAATCCTGCTGATAAAGGCAAAGAGAAATCCAATCCGTGAAGCCAACCAATGTTTCTTAATTTTTGATGGGATGTATTTTGTTGTTTACTGTTTTTATTTCTCCTGTATGTTTTATTTTGAACATTCTTAATGAAAAATTTAGTGTTTCACTCCATTCTCTCTACCTATTGATAATCCAAAAAGGGGGAGAAACAGTGAGAAGAGTTATCTCTTATTCTTTTATATGTTATTATTATATATTTTATTTTCTCTAACATTTTATTTCATTTATATTTTAACTATAAATGATTTTTATCATCAAAAAGGGGGAGATTATTGGACTCCTCATGTATTAATCATGTTTTAATGATCACAAATCTTATTACAATTAATTAATCTCATTATTATTTACAAAACTTATGCACGAACACAAATCTTAATTATCATATCAAACCTCGGTATTTATGTTTCATGTTCTCTTACATTATAATGGTAAAGCTTAATTCAAATTATGTATATTAATGTTTACGTTTGAATACAATTATTTGTCTAAGTGTCAAGACACTGTGAAGTTTGACACAGTAAGATAGACAGTGTGCAAGAAACAGACACCGTGATGTGTAAGAAAGACAAAGTGAGCCTGACATTGTGAATTCTAAGTCTCAGATACTATGACCAGTGAGACACCGTGACCTCAACACACCGTTAAAGTAATCCTGACACAGTGACACAAAATACAATGAGAAAGGCACTGGAGGCCAGAAACCATAAGTCAGACATTGTGACCCAGATACCTTGAAGAACACACCATGAAAGAGGCACTGTTTGCACAACTACTGTGACTCCATTTCATAACCATTTTGTTAATATTGTTTAAATAATTCTAACGGTCATATTTGATGTTTTTAATGCAATTAATGTTAATTAATGATAGTTTTTGCATGTCAGGAAACCGTACCTCGTACCTATGGAATGGAAATAATTCATGTTGCCGAAGCTCGAAGAATATATGGAGGATTGAGCTGTAATAGAGGGGGACACACAAATACCTATAAGAACATACGTACGTGCGACAACTAATGAAACACAAGTGCTCTGTACTGAACAGATGAGCAATCCTGAGCACTGAAGAACACGTTGCAATATTTTCAAAGAACTCACATGCATGCAATCCGACACTACTGGAGGAGCTGAAATCAAGAGAACATTCTCACTCGTGAAGAACACAAGCTGAACCACCACACTCTTTTTTTCCACACAAAACCATAGAAGGACTCAGAAGCGTTTCTGCTGAATCCAATGAGTCCAGAGCTGCACTGCCAATCACTAGATCTTTATAAACATTCATATACTCTCTCTAAGTGATTTATTATTTACTTTTTCGAGTAGTGTGTGTACACTATATATCTTACACACACACTACCTCCTACACTGAACTCGAGGATATCAAACTCCTCATACCAAACTATTTACTCTTGTTTACCCAAGACAACTATGGAAGAGGTCCTTGTGAGGCCTGGTCTTTAGTTTTGTTTCCCACGAAGAACTGTGGTAGAGGTCCCTGCATGGCCTGGACAGTCTTGTACTGTTTTTAACCCCGATCCAGGGTGTGGATCACTTTTATATATTAATTTTAGAGAACTGAGTGTCAGCTTGAGACTGAACCTCTTGGTTATATCTACCGTGAATTTTAGTTTATGTTTAATGTATACTGTATATATATCTTTTATATTCCGCTGCTATTACTTGGAAAAATAAACTATTTTAAAGTTACATTGCTAGTTAATCTAGCAAGTGTTTTTAACTATTGTATATCCGTAGATTATTTTCAAAAGCTAGTTTAATCTTCTGATTAAATTTACTGAGACCTAATTGATCTTTTGAGAACCTAATTGAACTTTTACAGTTTTACAATTTCACTATAGTATAAGTTGTTTTATAAATTAGGGGATTTAAATAGAAATTATTTTTAACAAAAATTTTAATTTGAACTCAATTCACCCCTCTCTTGAGTATCCACTCTGAAAAAAATGATCCTTTTTGATCCATTTAAATTAGAATTGTACATTTATTAAATTTTATTTAAAGAAGAGTTAAAATTGTTAAATTCAAATATTAATAACAAAACCATTTTTAATGTAGGGTTATACATAAGATAAATTCGACTATAAATTTTCATTATAATGTTAAGTTATTTACTACATCATAGTATTTTATTTATAATTTTTAGACAATAAATAATTAATTATATTTATGACACAATGACGATGCAGTAATTACCGTATTAATGAAGGATTAAAATAATTGATATTATAAATATTAAAATAATTTTATGTTGGAACATTTTATTCCATAAAATAATTTTTTAAGTGAATATGACATGTTTTTGTTGATTCAATGTATTTTATTTGAATGAATCAAGTTGTTATGACTTTAGAAAAAAATTAAATAGTGTCAAAATTGACATAAATGAGTTTTAAAAAAGTACTACTTTATTAAATGATATAATATTCCTAAAAATATAATATTTAGCCAAATGAATTAGATAATGTTATATATTTTATTAATGATACTCTTGAGTTTCTCTTGTAATTTTATATTTAATATATTAATGATGTAGTATACAAATACAAGAAGACATGGTATAAGTCAAACTATTTAACTAAGGGTTACATATAAAAGATAAGGTTAATACGGTGACCTAAACATGGATAAAACATATTTAATGATATTATTTAAGACCATCCCCACATTTCACTCAAAATAAACTCATTTGGATATATTAGAAAGTGAAAAAAATTATAATAAATTAACATTTCATGCTTTTCCCAAATTGCCCCTCACCTCTCATATAAAAGGATAATTCTCTTTATCTTAAATTCACACCTACAAAGCCATTTTTCATCGCCATACCCTGCTCAAATATCCTACCAACTACCCTAAAATAAACTAGAGGCCTTACATTGATCATAAATCCAATCTATGAATCGCTTTTGGTCAAATCTAAAGGACTCACCTGAAGAAAAGGTAATTATTTCAACAACTCTTTCAAAGTTCTTTTCTTCTTCTACATCCTCTTTAATTATTGTTTACATACTAAAATAATAACTACATTATCTTATACATACTAAGTTTTTATTATAATTAGGGTAAAACCATATTCAATATTCTATCCACCCTATGAATTACAAAGTCACCATGTGTGTGTATGTATGGCTTACTGTATCCACGTCATGGTGTAGTTTATTATTCAACACTACATTTTTTGGATGAGTATAATAATGAGTATAATTAAATTCAATAATTACTATAACATGTTGATGATTATATATATATAATATAACATCCAATTAAACATAATTTCACCATCAATAGAATGATATTTTCGCTCGTGCGTACGCACAACTTACCGTCTCCATGACGGGATGAGAATCATCTTCAACGATCACCATTAAAGAATTTTTATAAATAAATAAATATATATAAATATATATATTGATTAATTATGAGATATATGAAATAATAATTTTAATGGAATAATTTTTATCTCTTTAGATATATATTTTTTGTTTACATACTTCCGTACTATACGATAAAAAAAGGGAAACAATGTTCATGTGTATGTAAGGACTGCCATCTCCATGAATGGTGTTTCTATTTAATATATCTATCTATTATAAATATTTTTATTCTAAAAATATATTATATATAAATCATGTTTTATTTTCTGAAATTATGTAAATCATTATGTAAGTGATACTATCAAGAATAAGAACATAAAACATGCACGATAAAGAAAGAAATTATTACATGAAATGTTACGTTAACATTGGAATTATTATTAAATGGGTAGTATAAAGTCATAAAGGAATCATATATGATAACATAAATATTAATATGGTTATGGAATAATTTAATAACATACTATGGTATTTATAAGAGGATAAATTTACCCTTGACTAACGGAACGTTCAAGGTAAAGGTTAATTCCTCAATCTTATTATTACCCAAGATTGTTTATGTGTAAGTATTTATTATGAAATAGTTATAATTCATGTGCAAGTTTCATTAAAATGTTTTCAAAATGAATTTTTAAGTTTTAATGGATGGGAATCTTTAAGTAAATCATCAATTTAAGTATTTTAAAGATTTATTTTATTTTCAAAATCTATTTAATTAATGTTCATGTTTTCAAATTGATGTTAAGGATTTATTTATATGTACATGATTGTTTAAAATGTTATTTATTTTAAAAAGATTCAAATTGGCATGGGGCATTTTTATTCAAAATTATATTTTATATGTATTACATTATGAATTGTGTGACTTTTAAATGATTTCATGGAAAAGGTATATTTCTGTCAAAGTGTTTTACTAATAATTTTCAACAATGTCAACATCCTTTACTAGGTATTATTCATGATTGAGGTTGATTTATTATAATACAATCACCCATATTGTATTGAATGATTTATGATATGATTGAGTATGGATGGATTTTTTATACCATTCATGGTTTATGGTTATATTATTGATGTTTTTTATGCTAGTTTTAATACAAATGATTATGTTACGTTTCACCCTTTTTATATAAGGAATGAATTGGACTTATTAAATGACGGGTGGGGATTTCTATAACACCTCAATGCATCAGTAGGTATCATTAGAAAAACTAGTTTTTTGGTACAAGGCCTTGACGTAGTAGTGATTATGTCTGGTTTTATGCATTCCATCATTTTGAAATTACTTATTCCATGTGATTATTGGACTAGTAGAATATCCATGTTCATGTTTATATGGTAATTTTTTATATATTTTACCATATTAAACTCACATTTTCTGTTTAAAAGGATATTGTTTTTATTATATATATTTTCTTAGAAGTTTATAACATCCACTAAATTAATTACCCTTACTAAACATCTGGGATCACCCATTTCTTATATTTCATTTTCCTAGGATGAAAAAAAGAGTAATATGATTAATATGCATGGTTATGCTAGGGGAATAATGACATTATAAAAGGATTATTTATGATATGTTTTATGTTATAATGTGTTATATAATGTTCAAGTATGTAATCTATTTTTCAAGACTATTAAATTGATCGGACTTTCAAAACATGATTCCTTGTAATCATGCCAATGTATTAAAAGAATGCACCAGCTCTACGCTATAGGGTTCTGGGCATTACATTAGTAGCCCATTAGATCTCAGGGATGATAAGTCCTCCGTGACTCATAGGGGATGAGTCCCTCAGTAGTAAAAGATGATCAGCATTTCCACAGATAGTCTTTCTTTCTATACTTTAGATTATACCAGTTTTGATCTATATAATACTTAGTGTGCACTTTTCTTTGTGGACTTTTCATTATGGATTGGGGACCCTACTATGTATTGTGTTACTCACCCATGCATGGTCATCACCCACACATGTAATTTCATATGATGAAAACTAATATTTTGACAGAGACCATGGTGGTCTAGGACCATGTGGTGCCTAGTGAGATTCAAATAGGTGAGGCATACTCCTATGACTTTAGGAAGCAACTCTTCACCTACCCATTAGGTAGGGGTTTCTACAAACGGGTTTCCAGAGACTTTTTTACCCTCTTCTTTAATTATTTTCTTTTTTTGGGTATGTATTCTATCTGTTTTACATCCATCTTGTACAATTTACTCATATTGGTTTTCTTAGTATAATTCAAGCCTTCCTTTTCAGTATTGTGGGATGGGGTTGTGATCATGTGTGTGTACAGGTACTCAAGAAATGTCTCCCACTTGCACGATAATGACTTCAATGCTATTCACCAGCCCCTGATCATTAGAAGGCGAGCTCGGGGTAGTCACAACACATGCCCCAGGGTATGGTTTGTGACAATCTAACCATGATCAAAGTAAGATGACGAAAAATAAAAAATCAAATATTAAATGAAAAACAAAGTTGTTATTACCCAAAACATGTTTTTAACAAGAAAGGGTTAATACAAATGTAATAAATAGACATAATTAAATAATATATTTTACAATATATATAATTAAGGTTCTATAATATATGTATAATATACTTATATTTATTATATAGGAGGTTCAAACCTATACGAAGGAAGTCGATACGTAATGTAAGGGATTTATATTCTCTCTTTTATTAATGGGAGATATATGAAAATTCACAACTATTTTCTTTTTTTAGGTATATACCAATCCATTGACTGTTATATCATTAATCTTCCACTTTTAATGATATGAAATGTTTTATTAGATTTTATACTTTATTGGTGATTAATATTCAAAATATGTTTAAATTGGTAAGGGACTTTCCTCTCACTCTTTAATTTTGTGATATACATGAAATATTCACATCTTATTTCTTATATTTAGTACATATACTAACCATGAATTTATTTTATTTTTATAATCGTGAAAAAGATGGAGATTTACATATCCATTTTAGGATCTCTCATTCATGGGGCATGCAGTACAAAATATACACAAACAGTAAGGAATCATTGTCAAATTTTCCTCCTCTAAGACATATGTTATGTTATGAACTTATCTTCATTATGAGACAAATATAAATCCCCTTTAACATGTAATATCAAGAATTTATTTGTTGGAAAAAAATTATGTTTTTTATTTTTATTCTTTCTTGGGGATTATGATACAAATTAACCAAAGCGGTATGTTTTTTATGTTAAAATCCCATCATTTATTTATATTCGTTAGGTTTATAATTAAAATGATGAAATATTATAACATACCCCTCAATAAAATATTTTTATTTCTTATCCAGTAGTTATTTCTTGGGAATAATTTTTTTCATTAATTTTCCACTATTTATGTACTGAAGTGTTCAAAATAATGTTTTTAATAATAATCATCCTTATTTCTCTCTTCGATAGAGACCTTATTTCACTTTCAAAATCATGTTTTCGAAAAAAAATCAAAAATGACTGTAAAATTATTAAAATTATTTATTCATGTAAGTTTTATACCTATTTTAGTTTTAAAAAAATTGAAGGGAATATTCATGTCATTTAAAAATATCCAATTAAGATTTTAGTAATATATTGATTGGAATCTCTATTTTAAGATGTATTACATGAAAGGTAATTACCATATATAAGACTATTATTTGATTTGAATCTTAATTTATAGGTTTTCATGGTTATTTTAAAAGGAAAAGATAATCAAAATGTTTTAAAATCAAAAATTATATTTTACTCATGAAATATTTTAAATTATTTTTAAATCATCCTTTATAATCGTAATTAATAGAATGTAGGAATGACTTGTCTTAAAAGATTTCATTAAAAATACAGGCAACAAAATAAGTGTTATAAGGGGGTTTTACAAATACGATTGTACACATAACCACATGAATCCTAATCAACCAGCTCACTACAAATTTTCTGTGTCATAAAAGACAGTATAGAGTTGGCCTCCTCAATAGCACTCTTATAAAGGGAATCAGAAACTCAGTTTTCTTCTCTATAAACATGTGTCATTACAATAAAAAGATGATCTTCAAGCCAAGGAGAATGAGTCCATGTTGGAAGGAGGTTCCATAGAACATTTATTGAGAGAATTATTTGATTTCAAAAAACCATTTTTAAATCAGATTTCATCAATATATTACGACAACCATGATAAACTGCATACATGATTTCCTTAACCATAACCCATAGATCAACTTCAATCACATAGAACTTCCCAATAATGTGGTTGAAGTAGTCCTTAATGAATCCCCTATGAGTACTAAAGATAGCACCGCAACCTGAGAGTCTTGGTGCACAAAAAATCATCCCATCAACATTTATTTTCTTCCACTGATAAATTAGTGATATCCATCTTATGGACATAGACATTAGTAGATTTTTGAACTAGATAGAAATGCTAAGAGATCACAGAATTAGTAAGATAGAAAAATCAATTCTCATATCACCGTTCTAGATTTTTTCATTATCCAAAACACTATGGTGTATGTTCTAGATTCTGTCATGTGTTGTGAGGGTTCAATTATCTAAGGCAATAACATTTTGAGCCCTCCAGATAAATGAAAAGACTGTGGATACAACAGACAATAGAAGATCGTACACCTGATCGCTGCATCTTGCAGAATTCACGGATCACATCAACTACTCAAACCATCCAAGAGTCAGCCTACATCCAAATATGTCTTGAATATTGTTTCATAATCTGCCAGAAAAAATGGAACGATACAAAAAAATTATCAAGAGGTTCATCCATGACAAGGAATAGATTAAAGATTGAGGGAAAGATGATCCATACATGCTGTAAAATCCAATGCAAGGGTAGCCTTTGTTTCAAAATTCTCTATATAAGAAGAAAATAAGTTAGTGAAAAATATGTGTTTTTGTAAGCTAACAACCAATAATGAGCCACTAGAGATCCATTAGACATGTATCTATAATATTTCTTTTTGATAAAAGTTCCATTTAGACCCATCTTCCAAACCAAAGTATCTATATCAGTGTATTAATATCTACCCATCTCTAATTTCAAGTGACTGGGGAGTAACATGTAAGTAGAGAAATTAGACTAATTTTTAGAAATAGATAATTTTTTCATAGAGTGATGAATTTCTAGTTCCACAAATATTTTATTTGATAACCAATTAATCTTCCAACAGTTAATAGAGGGCCGAATACATACCATCCATTTTGTGGACTATAATATTTCACCACAAGCACGCCTGATGGATGTATAAATTTAGGATGGGATGTATAAGTATTATCTATTGAGCATTTTATTCCCATGTATTCTAAACAAGAATTCAAGTGAAGGATCATTAGAAGTCAGAAGACTCATTGTGAATTTCTTACTGAGGGTGTCATTAAAGAGACTTGGAACCTTGGCTACCTTACATCCCATGTCAACAGGTTTGATACACTCTCTCTAAAAAACCGTGACAAGATTCATCTCTTGAATTGATCTAGGTCAAATAATGTTTCAAATAAATATATTTATATCTTTTAGAATAGTTCTAGGAAATATATATAAGGAGAAGGCATAAACACACATGGATGTGATAAAATATTTAACAAGGAAGACTCTTACTACCCGAGACATGGACTTACCTTTGTAGGTTTTGACGTGGTTTATAATTATGAAGTAGATATTTTCCATGTATAACCTCTTATTTTTAACCCAAAAAATAGGTACTTCAAGGTAAGTGAATGGTATAACTCCTCTCTTGACCCTAACCATCCTGGGCACTCTATTTTGTTCTTAGAAATAATAACCCATTCCCAAAAGATCACAAAGGATTTATTCCAAATGATAACTTGGACATGAAATTTTTCATAGTGTGGAAGGAAATCATAAATATATATTATTTTTATTTTATCAACTTCCCCAAAAAATTAATTTCATCAACGTACAAAATATTTGAGGGTGAAAATAATTCTCTTCATGTCTTTATTTATTAGATATAAACCATAATTAACAAGTTCACAAAGGAATGCACTCAATAAGTCCCTAGTGATGGAAATGAAAATGGTCGAATAAGGGATAAAACTGTCTCAACCCTCTAAAAAACATAGAAAAGCCTCTAGCAGACCCATTAATAAGAACAGAGAGCATGAAGCTCTATAGAATATAATTAATCAAATTGATACAACTACTAGATAATCCATGCATTCTCATAATAATTAAAATGAATATCCATTTTATTATGTCAAATCCCATGGAGATATCAATATTAAGGGACATGTTGACACCCCTAAATTTCATTCTCATCATGTTGATATAATAATAAGTTGTAAACAAACTATTTTGGATGTTTCTTCTAGGTACAAACCCAAATTGTTTTAGAGTAACAAAGCCTCTAGCGATTCCCCCAAACCTATTTTCTAGAATATTAACTATCACCTTCGGAATGGTATTCCCAATTTCCATAGGTGCAAATGACATTTTTTCAAGAGCATTTTATTTTTTGGAATTAATTCAATGAAATTTAAATTAATTTCAAAGACTATAGAGGAATGATAAAAAAATTCTGTAACTGAATTTACAATTTATATGTACATGATGTCACAATAAAACCTTTAAAAATTATTTTAGAACCCATCCAACCCTACAACACTATCAGAATTCATAGAAAAAAATAACAATTTGGATTTTTTCCTCACTCGTTTCATCGATAGTCATACTGTTTTGAGAGTCAGCACCAATAGAGAAGATTTTTCTGAATATTTTCTATGTTTCTTCATCCCCTAAATCCATATACAGATTTTCAAGGTATCTATAAGATGGAATGGATATCTCATTCTCAGAATTAAATAATACACCATTCATATTGAAGATAGTGATCCCTATTTTGACCATCTTCTCCCTATAAAAGTAGTGAAAACATCTCAAGCTCATGTCTCTTTCCATCAACCTCATTGTACTAAATTAATTCCATGTATGATTTTTATTTAACAATAACAACTCATCATACTTAAAGAGGGAATTCATCTAATCCATATGAATCATGTTTTTATTCAGATTAAGAATTTGATAGTGAATCCAATTATCTTTACCATTCCTAATATTAGAGTCAAGGATGGATAAATTTTTTTTACTCCAATCTCAATAACCTTCCTTAATTGAATTCAATTTCATAGAAAAAATATAAACTAGTCTTCCAATAAAATATTCCCTTTATGCTTCAACAACGACTTCCATGTAACCATGTATAACTAACCAAGCATTGTTAAATCTAAATAGTACATGGACTGATCTAAAATAACTAAAATAAATGTCTATTAAGACGGTATTATAATTAGAATGTATTTTTGGGTGGGTGATACTAGAAACAAAAACATCTTGATTTCTCTTATATATGTGGAGAAATAACATATCAATTTTTTTATTCTATCCTATTAAGAGTGTACCTACACTAGGTGTAATAAAATATCATAACCGGAACCTTAATAAAATTTTATTTTTCAATACATGATGAGAAATTATGAGTAGTCAGCCTCTTAAAATTGCTCCTAGTCTATTTCTCAAGTTTCATCATTGAATTGAAATCATCAATAACCTCCAAACACGGTCTCATATTCACTTCTAGACCTTCCATATATTCTTATAGCTATCATATTATTATATATTGATTAAAATCATAAAACAATGTGACTAACAGATGATATCTATTCAACCCAACTGAGAGAGAAATTAACTCTTGATCAAGAAATTAAGAGAGTAGAGTGATTTTATCATTCTTATAGACCCAATGTGACTCTAGAGAATTTTGAGTGGAATTATGTGAGACAAAGGAATGTCCATCAACAGACCATTTAAAATATTTTAAGTTGTCTAATTCCATTCTTGGTTTATCGAGTCCAATAACCGTAGAATTTTTGTTCAATATAAAATGCCTAAGGGTTGTGACCATGGGGGAATTCCCAAGCCCTTAAAAATTCCAGTAAAAGATCTTCATAAAAGAAGAGACTTGGACTTTGTATGAGGCCTGCACTGTTTTTGTTTAATTGATTTCTTATTCTTCTACCATGTCTTAGTCATCATACCTTTTCAAATTATAGATTTCACTACAACTGAAGAAATGGATGATTCAATATCTAGAAAACCATCAAGCATAGTTTCCAAAGTTGTAGAAGAATTAAGTGAATCTTCATGAGGTGTTTATCCTAGTTCGCAAACCATAGAGAACCACTTGGAAGAGAATATGTGTTCAAAGACTAGACCGGATCTTTAGGAGTTTGAGAAGGAGTTTCCTTCACAACATTAATCATTGAGACATTTGAGATGGCTTCCACTGCATCATCAGATTCTAGACATGTGTCTATTGTCTCATTTTCATCAATATCCATAGAACCCTTAGATTTAATCATATCAAGTGCTCAATGATTAATTTTATTATCGTTATCATAGGGTTATAGGACATCATGATGCACTTCATGAAAAGTATTTAATGCATGATGAATAAAATCAGCACCAGATACCTCAAATCATTCTAGTATAGGGTGAACTTCACTCAGAGTAATATCTACAAATTGTTGAGTGATCCAACTACCCCAAAACTATCAGAAATGTCAATAGACTGATTGTTTGAAGCATGATTTGTCTTTACATGCATAACTCTAAGATCTAGAACTTTTGTGATTCAAACACCCGATCATCATAGAAAATATATTTTCCTCAATAAATGGTATATGTGAAATATCATTAACAATCATTTTCAATATAATAAGGAATCATTTGATGTAAATTATTCATTACTAGGGATACAATCCAAATATATGATTCTTATTATTTGTTTTAATAGTTTATTATTATGGTGAAAATATATTTATGAAACCCATTTCCCATTCAAGGGTTATAAAATGGTAAAATTATTATGAATACTTCTTATTATTCCATTAATTATGCTATGACGAAATTATGAAATTATTGTGAAACATGTATCTTTTTTATAGGTTATTATATAATTAAATGATTCTGAAAAATATTTCCTTTCATGGGTTTTGAAAAGGTAAAATTTTTATTATATTTTAGAACACATATATATGATTTTTATTATGTGTTGGTGGTTACATTTTTACCAATTACAATGTTTACATTATAACCAATGATATATAAGCACTATATCATCATTAAATTCCATGAGTGAAGATTTATATATCATGACATAGATAAGAATGAAACATGGAGTGAACATGATTCAGTAAGGAACTTTGTCCCCTATGATGGAATTGGGATTGAACCCTGACTACTATGATGGTTTAGGGATAGAACCCATTACCCTATGATA
Organism: Viscum album; assembly: GCA_963277665.1. NCBI lineage: Eukaryota > Viridiplantae > Streptophyta > Magnoliopsida > Santalales > Viscaceae > Viscum > Viscum album. The sequence goes on along the minus strand of OY728141.1, from coordinate 1,301,655,433 downwards.
GCCTTGGAAGTGGGACTTGACTAATATGGTAATTATTTTCTATTCTTAAATTTATCCCACAATTCCATGTCATATATCAATATTATCCACTAATAGATCATGTATTTTTTCATTATAATTCATTTTTTTAATTACCAATGTTTATACCATAATATAATATTATGATCTTTGTTATACTTGGTATGGTTTTCATATGTTATGATCATGTTCTAACACACTTACATTCATGTTATGATTTTGTATCCCTCTTGTTTACCCATACTAAGCATATGCACTAACCATTTCTTATGTTTCATTTTCTTATATTATAATGAAATATTTAAGTATGGTATGTTTGTTAAGATTACTAAAGGAGATGGTATTTATTAGATATTTGGAATATGTTTTACCAAATTAGAAGATTTTGTACCTAGTATCCAAAGAAACTAAACTATTATTGTCCATAGTCATGGGTTTTCGAATTGTATTGATGATTTGTGTACAAAGATATAATATCCATGTTTGAAAAGACTCGGTCACTATACAACCAATCTTTTGTCAGTGGAGGTGACTCCACATATTTTTCATTCAGTGAGAGATGCTCACTTGGGATACATCGATTACGAGGTGACCGTGTATCCTTATGAGATGAAAAAAATACATTTTATTAAGGAGGGGAGAACATAATCATTTTACAAGGATAGATGGTGGATCTATTCATGTTGTGTGAGGAGGTTTTGAGGGAGTTTCATAAAACATATTTCTGTGATCATCATGGTGTGGGAAATATGTATAAAGACCATTAACGACAATTTTTATTGGATGGAATGACCTATAACACTACTAAGTTTGTATCTCTTTGTATCACATGTTAGTAATAAAATGATTAAAATTAGTTTCTAGAAAGATTTAATAAACCTACTGACATCTTGAAATGGATTTGGGATGAAATATTTATGGCCTTTGGGAGGGGGATTACACAGACATTGAGTGGCCATGATGCTATCTGGGTGATTGTTGATCATATCACCAAGTCATCATACTTTATTTCTATCAAGGGAATAGTTTGGATTTGTTTTTTGGGAAGTGGAATTTATTAGAGATTATTATGCATCATGTGGAATCCATGATTATTTTATCAAATGGTGCTTCTTGTTTCAAGTCATCATTATAAAGAGGATTTAAAGAGGATTTCATGACACAATTATTGATGAAAATGGTGTTTTACCAATAGATGAATAAAATAGAACAATAGAACACTCCAGACATTATAGGATATATTGAGATCCTACATATTAGACATTAAATGGAGTTAGACAGATCAATTTACATTGGTGTAGTTTTCTTATAACAACAGCTATAACTTTACTATCTGTATGGAATCTTTTCATTTCTTATATGGGAGACACTATAGGTTTGAATTATAATGGATTGAAATTGGTGAGACATCTCTTATTGGGGAAATATAATGAAAGAAATATGAGATCATATTTATGGGATTCATGAACACTTTCTTAGTTCATAGATCTAATATAAATATTACATGTATCAATGTTAGAGGTGTTTGGCGTTCAGGTAGGGAGATGATGTTTTCCAAAGAGTATCCCAAAGATGAGGATTATATATATTTATCTACGGATGAAATATATAACCATGTTTTATTAGGCTATTACAGATCTAACAACGGTTTTCATGGATTCTTACCAATTGTACTTCCCCCCATAGTTGGATAGATTGCATAAAACCATACATGTGTCACAATTGATGGGATACATCCATGACCCAATGAACATAATTGAAAAGTGTGAGATATAATTTGATGATTTTTCCCCCTTCACAGAGTACCTAGTGTAAATCAAGGACCTTCAGGAGAAGATCCAATGTTTACATGTCGTTCTTCTAGTTCAAGTGATTTTTCACCATGTGAGTATGCAGAATAGCTCATGGGAGCATAAGATCCAGATATGGTCTCATTACCCCCACCTTTTTGTATATTATATTAATTTTATGATAGAAAAATCCATGAATTAGGTGAGAATGTAATGACTCTAATTTATTATTATATCACTTTGAGGATTTCTATATATATCTCTATATTTTTCTTCAATGATGATGTTGTGTTTGGGTATCACATGTACTTGGAATCAATGTATTAAAAATATTTATATATAATAAATCACATGAATGCATATTTTATGAATAAATGGTTTTCCCATTATTTCGAAACATATATGTGAAATCTGAGAACATAGTTGACTCCAAAATGATGGGTTTACCCAAGGTATGACATAAATCTGATCAGTGTTCATAATATAGTTAAAGGTAGTCGTTGGAAGTGGAGTTAAGTAAAAAAAAATATTTTTTTATTTTATTTAATTAGTTAAAAAAATAATTGTATTTTATTTAAACCATGCTACAGAAAAGACCAAAGGTTATATAAATAAACAAAGTGATTTTAGAGGATCCCTCGAAAATATATATTGATGAATTGAAACTGATCGTAGATGAATGATGGTTTTGAAAATTGATTGTGATCACCAAACAAGTTCATAGATCTCTCAAAAAAAATAGCATAGACCCATTCATAATCATTTATTGATCCAAAAGTGTGACAACACATTTTATTTCATGGATTTATACCCATTGAATTATTTAATAATCCTATTTTTTTTAATATGATTTTCTTTCAGTAATTGTCGTTCTTCACATGAGCCCAAATATTTATTATACGTTCCCCTTAATTGGACCAGTATTTCAGCATTATAAAATTTTTATATGGGATCTCACTGACCAAAATGTTTTTCACATAATCCTTAAATATCCCCCTGCCTTTTTCTATTCTTCAAAATTTCCCCATGGGGATAGTGATTCACATTTTTGGGATAAATTCAAGCGTGATCGAACACATGAATTAATGGATTATGTGTGAACAATTTAAGGATCATAAATTTTTGAATGAATCATGATATGAGGTGGTATGATGGTTCTAGAGACATGTATTGTAGGATGATTAATGGTTTTTCATCCATGGGAGAGGCAATACGAAAAAATAGTGCAATGTGGATGATATGGTCATGATTTGTGTGGCTTAAATCTAGCCATAAGTGACGGATTAGGTACATTCAACCTTATATCAAAGTTCCTTAGCTTGATTAATTAAAGAAATAGAATTAGTTGTATCATATTAGTGATGTGGGAAGAGTTCATACATTTATAGAAAACTCTGTCATATATGGAGTGTACATCATAGAGCACACATCGTGTAGTCCCCTTGTTATGGATGATAGGGTTTGAAGAGGAATTAAATATCCCACACCTTGTTTTATATCATCATTCTTTGTGACTTGGTGTTGGTATCATGGTGTGAACCTAGTTGTATATAGGCATGAAAATAAATAGGTATACATCCACAAATACTGTACTTAGGAACCAACATTTCTCAATCACTTGGGCATGGCCAAGGTACACAATAACAACCATAGGACACATGAAAATTCCATTGTACATGAGAGCATACCGTGGTATGAGAGTGTAGCCGGGGTATCTAAGAGATATATTTTATAAATTCTAAAAGACAAGTCATTTTCTTACTAGGGACTTCCACCCTGTGTATATCCTCTTTTGGGACTTGTATTTAAGAAAGTGTGTAGCCTATCTCAATAATGCATCCACATATGATGTTATAGAGGACTTCATTTTCGATCATAGATATGGAATGTGGTGTAATGATCCTAGAGATTATTTTAGTGAAACTTAACCAATAAAAGTAAATGGGTTTATCGTTAAAGATATTTATGTTTGGTAATTCTCTTTTAGTGTCAGGTGTGTTTCACCCATATTCTGCATAGGTAGAGTTATCACTACCCCATTATAGAAATTGTTCTAGTCCTCTATCTTTGAAGTGGTAATCCACCATCATCAAGATCCATTGAGGAGAATATCTACCAAGAGAGTTACTGGTCATTTCTTTATAGAGTGAAGTAGAAACAAGAAAGACCCTCTACTCAGATTCTTATGAGATTACATGTGGATATGGACATCCAAAATGAAATTTTGGGAGGCATATGCTAGATCATCATTCTTAGCTGGGTTTGGAGGCGGAGATAACCTTTCACTATTTCTTAGGTTTTTTTGAGTGTATTAAATGTTGGGTTTCCCTTACCCTTTTAATTTTGGTTTGAGTTGATTGAATCTTGTTCTATTGATCCTTTTTTTTTGGGAAAACCTACTGAGTATGTAGATACTCACTCATGTATGTGATTATCTAACATGTGTTTTGTCTTATGGAGAAAATAAGAATATTTTTAGTGACATTATATGTGTATATTACTACATGGATGTGTTGACCATATTTTGCAGTTGTCCATGTATATTGTGAGTATGGCTCTATATTCATTCATTTTAAAAAATCTCATCAAGTTATGACCTATTTTATAATTGGGTATGTATTTTTTCCCTTATGAAATTTGTATAACATGGATATACTTTGATGTATTTCCAAGATGTTTTTTCATTAATTATTTACACTCTAGATGTTTCATGTTTTTATTATAACTTTTTTTTTCATGGATCTTGTTTTATCCACGTGTATAGGTATATTAGGATATGGTCTCCTAATTTAGTTATATGCCTAATCTTCATTTGTCTCCATCACCTAGCCTATTTGAGGTGGGATTGGGGTGTCACAATAAACTTAATTCCAACCTAATAGGGGTATTTGGGGTTGAGTTGTGATAAAACGACCATAGTTAATTTGGTGATAGGGAACTGCAATGGATATTTATATTCTCAAATGGTTCTTATTTTCACCAAATTTAGTGAATATTAATTGTGATATTTTCTTTGGGAAGAATCCCAAATAGAAAATATTGATGATATTTAGTAACTATGTATATATCAAAATCAATTATATATATTTTGGAAAATTTTATGAGAGAGCTAATTATGTCGTTTTACTTGGATATACATAAATTTTAAAAACCAATTAGTATTATAAAAATAATATAAAGAAAAAAATTGCTGAAATTTATATTATTATGTTTGAAAATTAAAAGTAATAATGAGATGGAAATTTTTCAAGGAAAAATAATTATATAAAAAGTGATTAATTTAATTTTATAATAATATTTCAAAAATAATCACGATAATTTTGAAATTTAATGTAATTAAGATGGCTCATATCAAAGAGATTCGATTTTTTAAAAACTCTGTAAATATATTGATATAGAAACATCATTAAAGGGAGAAAAAATGGTGTTTAATCCACATGATGTAGGATAATTTCTAATTATAATATCTTTATTTTGAAATCTTAACCAAAGAGTTTTGAAGAAGCATTATGACATGGGTATTGGATTATAGAAATGGAATAAATTTAGATTCAGATTGAGATGAATGAAACATGAGAATTTATATCAATCTCTATAAAAAATAATATTATAGAAATAAATTCGGTCTTTTGAAATGATATCAATATGAAATATAAGGTATTATAGGATAATGATAGTCATATATGCAAGACATACTATCAAATTAATGGTATTTATTTTTATTATAATATTTCTCTTATCATAATGCTTATTAAGATTCAATTTTTTTTATTGATATTTCCTGAAATGAATTGTAAATTATTCCAAATGGATGTAATTTTCCTTTCAAAAATGTTAAACTTGAGGAAAAGATGTAAATTTAACAATTAGGATGATTTTGTATTATCTAAAAGGATTCTTGAGTTTATAAGATGTATAAAAATTTATATAGGATAAAATGATCATCAAAATATTGTTAGTTAATGTTATACAATTGCTTTAAGAGAATTTATTTTAGGAATGGAAAGGTTTATTCTTACCTTCATGTCAAGAGAAATGGTTCAAACTCACTCCTTGTGACTGTGTACATTGATAACATTATTTTTTACAATAATCCAGGAAGATAAATGTGAGTATTTTTCTTCCCAAAAGAGAAAAAACTTTCTGATGTCAATTATTGGTGAAATAAAATTACATTTTCTTTTATAAGTTATAAAAAAATAATGTATAATTTTATATCATAATAAAATAATGCTCATGGGTTATTAAATATGTTTGTAATAAACTAGTTGAGAGAAGCCTATACTCTTATAGAACATGGTACACTGTTTTCCATGAATGAAAAAGGATTTAAGGGGACTAAAAAGTGTTTGGAAGGATCATTTTTAAGTTACTATAATTTAAAAATTCTATACCATACATAATATTTATAGTAACTCATTATCTATGATTGAAAAATAAAACTAGAATTTCTAATTGGATATAGCAGTCACACTGAGAAGGGTTTAATGAACTTTTTTTATAAATTCTCTTCTCTTTAAGTATTTTAACCTCTACACCTGTTAAAATTAATGGATATTTTATAAATTATTCAATAAAAACTCTTATCATGAATGATAAAATGTACTCATTTACTAACATATGATATTTTATGTGGTTCTCATTTATTTTTTATGACTATATTCATTCTATATTCATGTTGAGTTTGAGACATAGGTTCTTCAAAAAAAATATTATGTGAATATAATTTGGGAAGGTGTTATCCCAAACCTCTGGGGATATCTCTTAAAAGAATTACATTTTCTTAACAGGATCATTATATTGTCATCCTCTAGTTTATAATGGTACCCCAAACCTCCCTCTCTGAATAAGATATATATTTTTTACTTTATGTTTGTAACATCCCATCCTCATTTCCACACACCTATGCCCTGAGCCGACCAGTCCCATGACCTCAAGCATGCTTCTCCATTTTCTAGAGCCTACCAGCTGGCAATGAGGGTATAATATCACTCATGGGGAGACTATAACATCATTATCCGAGTAATATACCATTGGAAATAAATAAACAATAACCAAATAATGACATAACATAACATTAATAATATAATTATTACAATGTGAAGTAAATTGTAAATACAATATCAATCAAAATATTAGATATTCCATGATAAAGTACGTGCTAAGTGTTGAAATGAAACTCAAAAGTTATAAAACTGATAACTCAAAAGAGGGTTCCAAACCATGTCAGTTTCCCTAATCAATGTTCCACCATGAAACAATCATCTATCATAAGGCCTTTTTCATTATCCTATCATGCAATCATGAAATCTATTTAGGTTCTTATCAGGAAACCCGATTTGGGTGTCTATACAACTCAGTAGGCCACCACCAACAGTGTCTAAACTGTAGGACCATGGGACACCCTGAGAGGGGAGGGGTGAATTAGGGTGTCATCTTTTTCTTTTAAAACCAAGGATCTTGTTCTCACGTCAGTAGGGAACTAGTTAAACCTATACGATGGATAAGAACAGTAATGAAACATTCACATGAAAAGAGATGACACATCAATTTTTACATGGTTCACCGCTAAGGGCTATGTCCAAGGAGCATACACCGACAAGTTTTCAGTCACTCCAAATCCGACAAAACATCACTAGTTGTGGATTACCATGGTTTGGTAATAATCAATTTTTCCCTGGCTCACTTCCTTTACAAATGTTTAGGGATAGCTTACTACATCCCTCTGGTCACTCCCATTGACTCCCCTTGGCTCACTGCCTTTGGTGAAGTCCCACCCAGTTTATAGACTTGAAGGTCTCCATCATATTGATATGATGTTCTTTGTCTCCTATTCAGAAGGAGACTTTTCTTGAATTAGGGTATTGAGTTGATGCACTTTTTAGTATAATCCTTCTTATTTAGTGAAATGATTGAACACACTAGATCCACTTGTCTTTGTTTTCCTGAATCACTACCACATATGTTATTTCTCAATAAATTAAGCTCAACATACTTGGAATTGTCAGACTCAGTTCTCGATGTATGAATAAGATCATGCATGTATCATTTAGATTTCATCTTTAATCTCTTTTTTATCTGAAGGTATCAGGCAATCTTCCAGCTTTCGTGCAGCTCCAAAAAGATCGGAGGGCTTCAGCAATACCTAGTGTGCTTCCCCAAGCCAAGTGCGCAAGTCTCTTGACGGCACGCAAGTCTCGGCGCGCAAGTCCAAACCAGAGCGCATGTTCACGTCAACCACTTGTGCGAAAATCACTCCTTCAACTTCAAACATGTGCGACCCAATCCATTTGATGCCTAAAACACCTTGGACGCGTATCAAACAACTGTCACAAAACTTATACTTGTGCGACCTACACACCACATGCACGACCAACACACCTGTGTGACGAGAGCTCTGATTTTATTTATGTTTTGATCTTGTGAGTAATGAGGAGGTTACGACCTTTATTTATAGGAATTTGGACATCCTGCACGACGGCGCACATGTCCCCCCTCGGCGTGAAAGTTTTGGTGCGCAACTCCAATAGCTCTAGCAACTGTCACGCAACTCATTTGTGCGGCCAAACTGATACTTGCACGACCCTATTTCCTTTGCCATATTATGAAGTTATGATCTCGAAAAACAACAGGTGCGAAGGTTCTGATTTTCCTATTCACAAGTGCGCAATTCTTTTCTCGGCACGGAAGTCTCTTCGCCCTAGTCCTGCCGCCCTTGTCTCTGTCACGCTAGTCACTTGTGCGACCAAATCCAAAACTTGTGCAACCCTTATCCCTTTGCCATATTTTAATGTTTTGATCTTTAAAAACATATGGTGCACAAGTTTCCTCTCCTTCAAATACACGACGCACAAGTCCCTTTTCCAAAAACAAATTTTTTTCATTTGTCCATTTTAAGGCCAAAAAATTTGGCAAAAAATGGAAAACGATGTCACCTTGTATCTACTCTTTTTGTACCACCTCTAGATCATCGATTCTTTTGTCGATGTTCTTGAATAAAAAAATTATCATTAAACATAGCCCTTGAACATGACATGCTACCATGAAATCCCCTTTTTCAACAAATTTTTATGTCATTGTTTTCATTGTCAACAAGCACAATCACCTAAAATAAACTTCATTTATGTGATTTTCCTTCTTCAGGAACTCTTCTTCTTTCATCACAAACTCCACTATTTTGATATATATCCTTTGATAGATTATATTTAGCATTATAATATTTTGATACAATGTGAAGTGCATGACCAACTCAGAATTCCAATCCCTTGCATATTTTCTTCTTCAACCGTCATTCTCAAACTCATCCAAATCATATGATTCTATTCTTCATGAAATCTCTTACATGGTTCCCGTGCAATCAGGAATAATTGCATGGTATGAATCAAATACCATTCTTCCTTAATCATCCTTATATAGATTATACCTCACCATTCTTCACTGTTGTAAACAATGTGTCACCTTTGACACATGTTCTTTGAACATATGATCAGTACAAAATCATCTAAATCTCAATTGCTCCATTTCATTGGAGTACTTCTTGATCTCCTTTATTTTGATCTTCATTGACAACTATTGACAAAAAAATACAACCTTATACACAAATTGGTCCCAAAATAAACTAATATCCATAGAAGTAGTATATTAATTTGTATAAAGAAATAAATACAATTCATAAGAAAATAATAATAAGATTACCAATTATTCTTTATCTAACCACATAAACCCTCGGGTTCCTAAGGGCACCCAAACTCAAAATAAACACATAATCCCAAGCTAGAATCAATAATATCCCCAGGAGATATCATATTTTTGAATTCCATTATTATCATTCATTTCCTTAATAAAAATTTGATTCCCAATTTTACCATTTTTTGTCACAAATCAAACATGAATGACATTATTACCATTCATCATTTCAAATCACATATGAATTCTATTGTTACCATTCATCATTTCAATTCACAAATGAATTTAATTGTTACTATTCATCATTTCAATTCACATATGAAAGCCATTGTTACCATTCACCATTTCAATTAACATATGAATTATATTTTTAACATGCATCATTTCAATTAACATATGAATATCTTTGTTAACATTCATCATTTGAATTTATATACGAATTCTATTGTTACCATTCATACCATAAATTCATACATTCCACAAAATCCCTTAATTAATTCAGCAATTAATTTTTTAAATCTAACAATTTCTTATTCTCATAATCCATCCATTGATTATTTAATTAATTAACCCCTTATGACTCATTAATCAATTGACAAATTAATAAATCATAGTCCATAAATTATATAAACCCAACTATTTACATTAATTAATTCAACAACTAATTAATCAATTCACAGACCTAATGTACTATAATAAATTCAATGAATGATTATTAAATTTAAAATTTCAATAAAAATAATTATTAATTCTGAAATTTATTATATAAAACTAATAACCTCAATACCTGATAATTTATTCAAAAATTTACTATCTCAAATCAACTATCTTTGTATCCGATAATTAATTTTACAATAAATTATCTCAAGTCAACATTCTCGATATTGAATTATTAACATAATAATTAATGATTCCTCAAATACCACAATTTTAAATTCCATTATTAATTTAATAATTAATTACCTCAATTAAACAATTTCAATATCCCATAATTAATTCAATAATTAACTATCTCAAATAAAAAATCTCAAAATCCCATAAATAATGCAACAATTAATTATTCCCAATTCAAAATTCCATAAATAATGGATTCAAAAAATTCATTCATCCAATTAAAAAACCCAATTTATAAATGAAATCTGGAAATTCAACAATTATTTAAACATAATTGAATTCATGACTATGTGGTTTGATTCATATACCACCTATAATAATTCATTGATGAGCGACCACCTAACAAAAATCCCCAATTTGGATTGGATAGGTCATAACCATGAGAAAGAACACGATGGTGATTAAATTCCTTAATCCATGGTATAAATAAATCTATATCTTACCAAACTATATCGAGAAAATATATATCTAGATTTAGAATAAAATGTTTATAAAAGTCTCTCTTTTATCCAGGAAGTAGTTCAGAAGAGGGAGAGATCTAAATGGGAAGAAAACACATACCCATGGTGATAAATATCTTATATCTTCCCTTCGATTCAGTATGGATGTGGGTTGGGAAGGTTTATAATCTCTTTCGAATCCTCTAGAATCAAGAAGGAATGTTTAGGTCCGAGATGGTGTCGAATAAAAATTAAAATGGGGACTCGAGAAAATTTTAAACCAATTTTCAGATTAAATTAAATTGTGTACATTGTTTGCTGTATAGAGTGACATTGTTTCCCATAATTGTGTTCTCTAATCATGTGACTCTTCTAGGGGGTGCACAGTATAAAATGTTTGTGTTCTAAATTTGAAAAATCATGCACTAATCATTCAAATCCCCTCTATTTGGGTTCACACAATTTGTTGTTCCAGGGTGCTCGGTTTCAAAAAACCATGCGCCAACCATGTACTTTACCATTCCCTTCTAAAATTTCCAATTTTCACCCAAACTCACCCTAAGGAAAAACCCAAGGAAAACATTATCAAAAAAGAAAACAAAATGAATACATGAACCCAAGACAAATACATTTCCAAAAGAGATCAGTATCATACAATATCCCCACCATACAACAGCTCATCCTACAAATATACTACCCAGAATATCTTAGATTCCTACTCAAAAAAATATATCCACTAAGCCCTCAAATTTTCTTATCTGTCCCTCATGTTTCCTCCTGAACACGACCATGTTCTCACAATACACAAACTATCAACACAATCATTCCCCCACAACACCTTCTCAATGAAATAAAACACATGTGTTCGATACTCTTTAAAGGATGCATATATCTCAAGCTCACCATAAACCACATCTATCACTTGATATGGTTTGGGGTGATACTGATAAATTTATGTCACATGGAAAACATTATGCAAAACACTGTATGTCTATGGTAGTGTCAATCGGTATGCCACTGAATCGATTCTATCCACAACCTCAAACGATCCAACAAACCTCAGAACCAACTTTAATTGTCTCCATAACATATATTTTTCCAATCTGGGAGACACTATAAGGAATAAACAATCACCCTCTGTAAACTCTAGGAATCATTATGGTCTATCAATATATGACTTATTTCACCTCTGAGTTGTAGCCACATGCTTTCAAATCAACTGAACCTTCTCGGATGTCTCCTGCACAAGACTTGGTCCCAAAAAATACACATAACATCATCTATCTTGTATAGATGAGATCTGTATTTCATAACATAAAGAGCCTAATATGGTTCCATCATTATCATTTCTTGATAACTACTGTTATAGGAAAACTCCACCTAAGAATATTCTTATCCCAAGAACCACTGAGGACTATAACACATGCTCATAGAAAATCCTAGAGAACCTATATAGTAATATTTGGATCTCATCTATATGTGGGTGAATATTAGTACTCAAAAAAACCTATGTACCAAACACCTTTTATAATCCCTTCCAAAATCGTGAAGTAGAATGAATATTGTAGTCTAAAACAATAGACTGTCACATCTTGTACAGATAGACTATCTTTTGAACATATAACTCTCCCAACTAATCCACTGATAAATAATTCTTTATTGAAAATGAATGTACTACATTTTTTAAATGGTCTATAATCTCTCAAATAGCATCATTCTTCTACAATGTCCTCGAGATACCCACCACAAAGTCCATAGTCATGTCTTCCCACGTCCATTATATAATGGAAAACTATTGTAGTAAACCATGAGGAAGTTGATGCTCAACCATCACCTATTAACAGGTGTTTTATCGTGTAATGAACCTTACTTTATCCTTTTTCATGCTTGGCATCCAAAACTATCATTGTAGGTCACAATACATTTTGGTAACGCATGGATGTGCTGATCACTTTGAAGCATGAATCTCACACATAAGCTCATGTTGCATGCTTTTATGTACAACAACCTTATTCTTAACATAGATGACCTCATATTCATCTATAGTCCAATAAAAATGTGACTCCCCATATTTGAGAATTTCCCTCAAGGTCAGGCACCCCAGATCCTCATACTACATATCTTTAATCCATCACAATATTGTCTACACTACTAAAATTGATATGAGAGTCATCTACTCCAAACTCTATTAAACCAACACGTGAATCTCAACCTAAAAATTCCACATCTTTCACATAGAACTAGACTTATGGACCACCCGGGTCTAAGTATTCCTTCTTAATGAATCATCAAAATTGTTCCACTTCATGGGCATATATGATAGCATAAAATAAAATTAGTACATATACTAAACCCAACATCATTGAAAAAGATTCAAATATCATAGTGAAAACATATAATTCATGATCTTGTGATCTAAATACACATTAAAATTTTCACCCAAGAGATAATGCCACTGAAATTTTAAATCATAATCCACTGCAGTCAACTTGAGGTCCTGTATAAGGTAATTCCATTCAAATGGCCTTAACATCCATGAACCATATGTCACATCTCGATCACCATGCACTAACACTAGTCCAAGACCTATCCATGAGGCATTAAAAAAACTATATAATACATAACTCACTTAGGTATGATCAATATTGGTGCTGATGTCAGCCTCTTCTTCAACTCCTGGAAGGCATTATCATGCACTTCCAACCAATTAAATATTATCCCTTTCTTGGTCAAGCCCAAAAATGGTGCTTCCCAATCGAAAATGTCTTGGATAAACCTTTGTTAGAATACTACTAACCGAAGGAAGCTATGGATATCAAAAACATTATTGGGATTCTAATAAGAAACAACTTTATAAACCTTCTTTGGGTCCACTAACACATCTTCATCCATGATAATTTGACCTATGAAGTGTAAATAATCAATCAAGAATAGACACATATATATTTTAGAGTATATAAAATGCTATCTCAGTGTACTAAGGATGATTTCAAGGTGTTCGAAATGGTCACCACAAGTCTTTGATTACACCACGATTCCACCCACAAACACTACCAAAAACTGATCTAGGTATGGATGTATGATTCTATTAATCAATTCCACAAATACTAAAGGTTCATTAATGAATCCAAACAGAATTATGACAAACACATATAGACCATTCATTCTTCTGAAATCACTCCTCAGTATATCAGAAGGTCTATCTCTTAATTATGATACCCTAATCTCAAGTCAATATTAGATAAAATACCATCTTATATCAACTATTCAAATAGATCGTTGATACCCAAGAGAAGATATTGGTTCTTCAAAGTCATCTGATTCAACATCCAGTAATTAACACACAAGCAAAGAGTATCATTGTTATTCTTAGTAAGAAACATTTTTGAACCAAAAAATGATGTAATCAGATGGATAAAACCCTTATTCTTCAACTCCTCTAGCTCAGTATTATTATCTTGAATCTCTACAAGTTCCATTATAAATGGTGGAATTAAAACCGGCTTACCCCTAAAAATGAGATCAATGGTCAATTAGACATCTTTCTTAGGTGCAATACTTGAGGGTTCTTCATCAAACACTTTCTAAAAATAGTTCACATTAGGTGGAAATAAATTAAGCTTTACCCCTACATCCTTCAATAACAAACAAGAAACATGGGTGGTATGATCCCTTAGATACTGGTGAACTAGACCTATAATGACCACCTTGAAATCCCACTCTCTATAGTGAATATAAATTTCTCTCTTTAGATACATAAAGGTCAATATCCTCCAATAATAATATATCTGGTATTGGAATGCTACTAGCCATTTCATTCCCATAATTAGGTTGAATCCTAAAATGTTAAGGATTTATAGATACCAAATGAGCTGATAATCCCTTACCTTGTAGAGAACATACCATGCATAATTAGATCTTCGTATAACATACCCCCAATGTTGAATCTATCATTGATACTGTAGATACCCAAAGCTTAACGTACATGGACATTACATTACATTTGCGGAATACTTAGTACATAACAAAAACACACACCCAAGGACAGTAATAGTTTAGTGTCTTTAGAAACTCAGAATATAATCTTCTAATCGTTGTGAAAGATCTTCAACATCTCCAATAAAGATCTTCTTCTTTTAACCTAAAACCTTTCATTATATCCTGGGGAAAAGAAAACATAAAAGGGTGAGCTCAAATGCTCAGTAAGGGTAAACAAAAAAAATATCAATCACATCATATTCTTAAGAACTTAACATTTTGGAAATCATAACCTACAAAAGAGATCATAATATCATAACATGGGATAATTCATAGTAGTGAAATTTAGTCCTAATAATCATAACTTAAAACATGAAACTTTGTGGCATACACACATAATCATAGATAATCATTTCTTATTATTCAAGACTCGTTTCCAAGACTATCTTAGTGGACAAAGTCCATTTCTGAACCGAGTTCATTCCTCGTTTCTGTCCTGTTTAACTAAACCAGTTTAACCTGATGTTCCAGCCATGTCTATCTCATGAGATATAAAATATTTACCAAATGCATTGGAGGGAGAAATAGGTTCCACCCATCTCATAATGATACCATTCATATGTGTGCCACAAAATCATAAATCATACATCATTGCATAACCCATGTAATAAAAATGGGATTCTTAAACAACATGACATCATAAAACAATTCATATAAGATAAAGGAATTCATAAATATAATTCAATAACAACATAATCAAATAAATGTAATAATAGGTATAGATACTGAACCCTATATTATCTTAAATGGAAAATAATTTTGATAAAACACTTGAACTCCATTCATGAGGAAAATATCCTTTCTACTTTAAAAATATTTTCCTTTCTTAACAAGTAATACAATTTTAGAATAAAAGAAGTTGATTAAAAATAAACATGAAATATTGTAAAGGAAGCTTCTTGGAAATAATGTTTTAAAAATTCATTCATGCCGTATAAGTTAAAAAAACATTGTTCTCGTACTTTTGTCGGAAAAGTCAAAAAGTACCTCGTACGAAAAACGACAATAGATTCCTTTCATATCTTTTACTATAAACTCACCAAAGGGTAAGAATGGATTTAAAAAAATTTATGTGTATGTAAATAATATTACATACTGAGGAAACATGGATGTGGACGATAAAATACACCCTAGTAAATACCAAAGTATAAACAATCTCGGATAAAACATGAGATCGTGATATTTCCCTTACCTTAGGTCCGATTTGCTTCGTAAGTGTCCGGACCTCCTGTATAAAGATTTAAATAATGTCATTGACTTATTCCAGAATCATACTCATTGTTATGATATCATATATGGTTCACTTATGACTTTATATTACCTGTTCTTTTGTAAATTCCATGTTAAAGAGCGTTTTGGGTAAAATCATTTCATTTGTCTTCTGTGTTTTGATTTGTAATTATTCATAAGATTACATAGATCATTATTAATTAATTACAGAATATAAAACATGATTTATATATAGTATATATTCAGAATATATATATATATATATATATATATATATAATAGATCAGTAAATGGAATAAAATACACCGTTCATGGAGACGGTAGGCCGTACGTATGCATGAACGCTGTTTTCGTTTCCTTATAGAGTTGATATGAATTAAGTATATGACATAAATATATATACACATAAATCCAGTATCATTATTATGTCATATATTTCATTATTACTTATTATATATACTTTATAATCATTCTTGAATGGTTAACGTGGAGAATGAATCTCATCGCATTGTGGAGACGGTAGTCCGTACGTACGCACGAGCGATGATATCGTTCTCATGATCGTGGAATTGTATTGGAGTGTATGTATACTATTTCAGAATAAATATAACTTTAAAATAATAATATATAGTTATTATTTACACCATTATACCCATCCAAGTAAGGTGGTGGTGGAAAATAGATTTCACCACGGCATGGAGTCGGTATTCCGTACGTAGTAACGCACAGTGATTTCGTTTTCCGTAGGATTGATAGATGGTGAAATAGGGTTGTTTCATACTTATAATAACATATAATTATACGAGTGATAATGATTTTTTTACTTCATAATGAAACAACCTAAGAAGAAGAAGTGGAAGAAGAAATAAAGTTGAAAGAATCGGTAACAGACATTACCTCTTCTTTGAAGCGCCTCTTTGAGTCCTTCTCTTAGAGAACTAAAATTGGACTTTGAAGAAGACCAAGACCTCTAGGATGTTTATAGGGAAGTGGAGAATAAAATTAGGCAGGGGTTGGACGAGCTTGAATGCTCAATGTGGTGTGAGGAAGAGAGGGAGGAGGTGCCCTTTTGTAAGGGAGCAGAGGGGCACCTTTGGAATAACTAAAAATATTATTTTATTATAAACCCAAATTCGGTTTTAAATAGCTCCAAATTGATTTATTTCTAATCTAAGGTGGGGATGGGTCTAAATACTCTCATCAAATATAATTTATACAAGTTTAGGTCCTATTTTATCCTTATAACTTAGATTTAACATTAAGTTAGATAATTTTACTTTTACCTTGTCTTTTTGTGTTCTTACACTATAAGGTTAATAAGCTTACCATAACCAGCCAAAAGAACCCAAAGTTTTTTATTATTAATATATATAACCTTATCTAAGTCATTTGGCTGAACCTTATATTTTTAGAAATAAAATAACAATTAATAATATAATATTTGTTTTAAAACTATTTTATGTCAATTTTGACACTATTTAGTAATTGATTTTTGTGAAACTCATAACAGAATTATTAATTCGAAAAAAGTAAATTAAAGAAATACTAACATGTCATATTAACCTATAAAATTAGTTTAATTCATAAAAAGTCTCAAATTACATTTATTTGGGTATTTATAACATCAATTATGTCAATATTTCATTAATAAGATAATTACTGCATCATCGTTGTGTCATAAATAAAATAAATAATTTAATTCCTAAAAATTACAAATAAAATATAATTATGTAGGAAATATTTTTACATTTCTAATTAATATTTGTAGTCGAATTTATCTTATGTATAACCCTATATTAAAAATTATCTACTTATTAAACTTTGATTTTAACTATTTTAACCCTTCTTTAAATAAATTAATAATAAGTGTCCTAATCTAATCCATGTGGTCTTAAATGGTCATATATTATTCCTAATGTTGTTTTTGGTCGAATTACACTTATCAAATAGAATTAGGATATGTGTTAGTGTAATAATAATATAATTTTTACCCTTAACTACCCTATTTACTTTTAACCGTGGTAAAAAAAAGTAAAAAGTTATTATTCACCAAAAATTATTTTCATCTCATTGAACCACATTTTAGTCCTTGATATTAACGGTTTCTTGCAGATTTTCGAAATTCTACTCACAGAAGCGGTAAAATTAAGTATTATGAAAAATTTAGTTTTTTTAACTACCACTTAGTGGTTTCACTATTCATCAAAAAATGAAAGTTTCCAGAAAAAGACCAAAAATTAGGCCTAAGCTATATTTGATATTATGAATTCAAAAATTATGTCTATTTTACCAAATTAAAAAAATATCAGTTACATTATCTAATTTAAAAATTAATTCTCATCGTCAAAACAAATAGCGTGTTTTTAAGAGATAATAACTATCAAAAGATTGACACTTGTTTATGTCTTGTTTAAATGTGAAATTACATCCAATGACCAAAATTGTATTAAATTGTAAAAATATATTCTAAATATTCTTTAAAACCACTCAAATTACTAATTTATCAGTATTAATTCTTTCGATTAAAAAGGTTGTTTTTAATTAAAATTTAGTAATTTTCACTATTCATCATAAAATGAAAGTTATCCGAAAAGTACCAAAATTTCACCCTAAGATAATTTAGATATTCCGAATCCAAAAATGAATTCCATTTTAAAAGATAATATTTCAAAAATTGGGTATTACTATTCATAATGGCTAGTTCATAAAAATATTATAATAATATCTCGTTTAGTGAAAGTCGGTATTGTGTACTACACACGCTATCGAGGAAGGTCACGATTGCTTGTAATGCAAGGCAAGTCAGGGATGCGTGTTTTGAAAGCTCTTTTTGGTGCAGCGTACAATGGATGACTTTAATGAAATTAAAAAAAATATTTTTCATAAAATCTCATGGTGTTACATTCGACCCCCCTTAAAATGAATTTCGCCCTCGAAATTCGTCGGGGTTATAAATGGTTTACTACTCATAAGTTTCTTTAATATAAACCCACATCGTAAAAAGGAATACCAAAACCAATCATTAAAAATAAAAGTATGAAACGTAACGATTACCCAAATAAACTAATCACTGGGTTTCCACATAGGTGAAAATATGGATATGGAAGAGAAATCTAACCATCATGTTCGGATGGAGAGTGGTAGAGAACATGGCTATGGAAAAGCCAGCAATCACAAAGCCATACATTTGTGATGATCTAAGGTACCATCTGATTTATCAGATATAAGAGCACTAGTACAACATTTTCAGTTTTCAAGATCATTTCCCTAAAGTTGATGAAATTGTAATTAGAATAAATACTTTCGTGATTCTCGTATAGTCTCGCCGTTGGTCATTCTTTGGACAATTTACACTTAATCCCTTAAAGAAATAAAGTTGAATTTTTCATTCGTGATGTGTTAGTAGATCAAGTGATAGAATGATGGGTCATTCCATCTATCTAAAACAAAAGGTTAGAAAAGTTATCAAAAAATACATAAGTCCATATGTAGTGAGATTAATCGTATATGGTTCCTAAAATGGACTTATACTTATTATATCATACTGATTTATATAATAAAACTAGTTTCTACTAAACGAGGACTTCCTGTAGGACAGTGGTAGGCGATAAAGGCCAGTCGCACTTCGGTTGTGGGTTCGATTCCCACAGCCTTGTCCGACGCGATGGGCTGTCGCCCATCCTATAGGTTGTTCTTTCTCTAAAACTACATTACTATAACATCCCATAAATAATATCAGAAAAACTTCTATCCATAAACAATACTAACTTATGTCCAACATAATCCATTCCAATATTTAGGCTTATCCAAAATAATGCTGTCTAATCTCATATTATAGTGAAAACGATTACCAAAGAGTTCAAACAACTAGCATGTTAATACCATTGTTGATCCCCATATATCATGAGATATGTCTTGTTGATCACATTCCAAACATTCAAAGGCCTTAATCATGTATTCTCTTGAAAAAAAATGAATACCCATTGAACCTTATTGAAAACATGAATGTTGTTAAAAGTTAACTCTTTCCACATACCAAAATCCTCCAAATTCTATATACTCAAACCATGATATCACTTAGTCCTTATGTCAATCATGAGCTCATGAATACTGTCAATCAGTTCATTTTCTCATTTTCCATTCATTATGCGCATATCATATTTTTTTCCAAAAATATCTCAATCACTTTCCATGGTTACCGGTACCATTTAAAACCACAATAGACCAATACATAAATATTCCAATATTCCACGATACTATATACAACATTATTTTGGAATCCCATTACATAAAAACTTAATCATTCCACCACATCGTTGTCATATTCAACATCGCCAATAGTGATCACATGTGACTTCCCTTTGTCCTTTGCCTTAAGTGGTTGATCATGTTGATCATCACTAACCATTGGATTAGGTTATTTATTATCATAATTCCTCATTTCCTTTCACTTGAATCATTGAAGTGTTGGTTGTGCATTCTCTGCAGTCATTTCTTTATTCACATCATTAGAAACCCTTTTTCCATTACTTCGACACTCAGCTGCTCGATAACCATCTTTTACACACTTTAAACATTTTCTAGTCCCTTTAATACAATCTTCACCATGCTTCTTTCCACACTTTGATCATAAGGAAACATTCATCTTCTTTTCACCATTATTCTGAAATTTCTCCTTGAACTCCATCTTTCGTTTCTTTTCAAAACAATTAGATGGATAGGTTACACCAACTTCCATTTCTACCTTAATAGCAAAATGCTAAATTTCATCATAGCTACTGAAGTCTCTTATAGCTAATGCCCTTCGAAGATTTGGTTTTAAGCCACTGAAGAATCGATCAACTTTACATTCAGGTTGGATGATAAATCCAGATGGATACCTTGCAAGCCTTGTAAAATTCGCTTCGTATATACCAACAGATTCATCATCCTTTTTTTAGTTCAAGAAACTCCTTCTCCATCTTTTTTCAAAGAATATGAGGGAAGTACTTATTGAAAAATAAGTTCTTGAACTCGTCCCATTCCATGGACTCAATTTCATCTCTTTGCCTCGTATTCTTGATAAGATTCCACCATTGATCAGCTTTACCTTCCAAACGATATACTGCTAAGATGACTTTATCATGTTCAGAACATTGAAGAATTGAAAAGATCTTTTCAGTGGTACTGATCCATTGTTCAGCAACAAGTGGATCAGAAGACCCACTGAAAGAAGGTGGACGTTTTCTCATGAAGGAATCAATATAATATTTTTCCCTTCTCTGCTCATTTGGAAGTCCAGAATGATTCATAGCTTGTCTATGTATAACAATAATATTTTGCACTCCATCTTCCATAGAATTTGTTTTTTCAGGAGTACAATCATTACATTTTCCATTACATTGATCAACATGGTTCCTTCGGGTTCCAGCCATCGTCTAAAACCAAAAAAGAATAGTGTGAGAGGTAAAACTCATGATAGGGAAAACAACATAGTAAAGGGGGAGTACCCTCAATATCTAACATCTTAGATTAAATTCTAAGATTGTTATCACAATTCTAGGACTATAACATATACGTATACTTATCATTAGGGACATCCTTAGACATAGCTTAGAAATATCTATAGGGATCTCACTAAAGTTCTCGCATCCTATTTTCCAAAGGTTGACTAAACATTTCCTCTGTTACCAACTATAGATACCCGAAGCTTAACGTACATGGACATTACATTACTTTTGCGGAATACTTAGTACATAACAAAAACACACACACAAGGACCGTAATAGTTTAGTGTCTTTGGAAACTCAGAATATAATCTTCTAATCGTGGTGAATGATCTCCAACATCTCCCATAAAGATCTACTTTTTTTTAAACATAAAACCTTTCTTTATATCATGGGGAAAATAAAACATAAAAGGGTGAGCTCAAATGCTCAGTAAGGGTAAAAAAATGAAATATCAGTCACATCATATTCATAAGAACTTAACATTTTGGAAATCTTAACCTGCTAAAGAGATCATAATATCAAAACATGGGATAATTAATAGTAGTGAAATGTAATCCCAGTAATCATAACATAAAAAATGAAACTTTGTGGCATACACACATAATCATAGATAATCATTTCTTATAAGTCAAGACTCATTTCCAAGACTATCTTAATGGACAAAGTCAATTTTTGAACCGAGTTCATTCCTCGTTTCAGTCATGTTTCATTGAACCAGTTTAACCTGCCGTTCCAGCCATGTCTATCTCATGAGATATAAAATCTTTACCCAATGCATTTGAGGGAGATATATGTTCCACCGATCTCATAATGATACCATTCATATGTGTGCCAAAAAATCATAAATCATACATCATTGCATAACCCATGTTAAAAAAAAGGGATTCTTAAACAAAATGACATCATAAAACAATTCATATAAGATAAAGGAATTCATAAAAATAATTCCATCACAACATAATAAAATCAATGTAATAATAGGGATAGAAACATACCCCTATATTATCTTAGATGGAAAATAATTTTGATAAAACACTTAAACTCCATTCTTGAGGAAAATATCTTTTATACTTCAAAAACATTTTCCTTTCTTAACATGTCATACAATTTTAAACTAAAAGAAGTTGATTAAAAATAAATATGAAAACTTGTAAAGGAATCTTCTTGTTAATAATGTTTTAAAAATTCATTCATGCCGTATGAGTTAAAAGAACATTCTTCTCGTACTTTTGTCGAAAAAGTCAAAAAGTACCTCGTACGAAAAACGACAAAAGATTCCTTTCATATCTTTTACTATAAACTCACAAAAGGGTAAGAATGGATTCAAAAAATTGTAGTTGTATAGAAATAATATTACATATTGAGGAAACATGGATGTGGATGATAAAATACACCCTAGTAAATACCAATGTATATACAATCTCGGATAAAAATGAGATTGTGATATTTCCCTTACCTTAGTTCTGATTTTCTTCGTAAGTGTCCGAACCTCCTGTATAATGATTTAAATAATGTCATTGAATTATTAAAGAATCATCCTCATTTCTATTATTTCATATATGGTTCACTTATGACTTTATATTACCTGTTCTTTTGTATATTCCATGTTAAAGAGCGTTTTGGGTAAAATGATTTCATTTGTCGTCCGTGTTTTGACTTGTAATTATTCATATGATTACATAGATCATTATTACTTAATTCCAGAATATAAAACATGATTTATATATAATATATATTCATAATATACATATATATAATAGATCAGTAAATGGAAATAAACACACCATTCATGGAACCGTTAGGGTGTACGTACGCATGAACGCTGTTTTCGTTTCCTTATTGAGTTGAAAGGAATTAATTAGATGAAATACAAATATATAAACATAAATACAGTATAATTATAATGTCATATATTTCATGATTACTTATTATATATACTTTATAATAATTTTTGAATGGTTAACGTGGAGAATGAATCTCATCACGTTGTGGTGACGGTAGTCCGTACGTACGCACGAGCGATGATATTGTTCTCATGATCGTGGAATTGTATTGGAGTGTATGTATACTATTTCATAATCAATATAACTTTACAATAATCATATATAGTTATTATGTACACCATTATACACATCCAAGTAAGGTGGTGGTGGAAAATAGATTACACCACGGCGTGGAGACGGTATTCCTTACGTAGCAACGTGCAGTGATTTCGTTTTCCATAGGATGAATAGATGGTGAAATAGGGTTGTTTCATACTTATAATAACATATAAGTATATGAGTGATAATGATGTTATTACTTCATAATGAAACAACCTAAGAATAATACGTGGAAGAAGAAATAATGTTGAAAGAATCGGTAACGGACATTACCTCTTCTTTGAAGCGCCTCTTTGAGTCCTCCTCTTAGGGAACTAAAATTGGTCTTTGAAGAAGCCCAGGACCTCTAAGGTGTTTCTAGGGAATTGGAGAAGAGAATTTGGCAGGGTATGGATGAGCTTGAAGGCTCAATGTGGTGTGAGGAAGAGAGGGAGTATGTGCCCTTATATAAGGGAGGAGAGGGGCACCTTTGGAATAACTAAAAATATTATTTTATTATAAAGCCAAATTCGGTTTTAAATAGCTCCAAATTGATTTATTTCAAAGCTAAGGTGGGTATGGGTCTAAATCCTCTCATAAAATAGAATTTATACAAGTTTAGGTTCCTATTTTAACCTTATCATTTAGATGTAACATTAAGTTAGATAATTTTACTTTTACCTTGTCTTTTTGTGTTCTGACACTATAAGGTTAATAAATTTACTATAACAAGCCAAAATAACCCCATGTTGTTTATTATTAATATATATAACCTTATCAAATCAATTTGGCCGAACCGTAGATTTTTAAAAATAAAATAACAATTAATAATATAATATTTGTTTTAAAAACTATTTTATGTCAATTTTGACACTATTTAGTAATTGATTTTTTTGAAACTCATAAAAAAATGATTAATTCTAAAAAAGGTAATTAAAGAAATAATAACATGTCATATTAACCTATAAAATTAGTTTAATTCATAAAAAGTCTCAAATGACATTTATTTGGGTATTTATAACATCAATTATGTTCATATTTCATTAATAATATAATTACTACATCATCATTGTGTCATAAATAAATTAAATAATTTAATGTCTAAAAATTAAAAATAAAATATCATTATGTAGGAAATCGTTTTAGTTTTCTAATGAATATTTATAGTAGAATTTATCTTATGTATAACCCTATATTAAAAATTATCTACTTATTAAACTTTTATTTTAACTATTTTAACCCTTCTTTAAATAAATTAATAATAAATGTCCTAATCTAATCCAAGTGGTCCTAAATGGTCATATATAATTCCTAATGTTGTTTTTGGTCGAATTACCCTTATCTAGTAGAATTAGGATATGTGTTAGGGTAATAACAATATCATTTTTACCCTTAACTACCCTATATACTTTTAACCATGGTAATAAAAAGTAAAAAGTTACTATTCACCAAAAATTATTTTCATCTCATTGAACCACATTTTAGTCCTTGATATTAACCATTTCTCTTGGATTTTCGAAATTCTACTCACAAAAGTGGTAAAATTATGTTTTATGAAAAATTCAGTTTTTTTAACTATCACTTAGTGGTTTCACTGTTAATAAAAAAATGAAAGTTTCCAGAAAAATACCAAAAATTAGGCCTAATCTATATTTGATATTATGAACTCAAAAATGATTTTTATTTTACCAAATTCAAAACATATCAGTTACACTAACTAATTTAAAAATTAATTCTCATCGTCAAAAAAAATATCGTGTTTTTAAGAGATAATAACTATCAAAAGATTGACACTTTTTTATGTCTGGTTTAAATGTGAAATTACATCCAATGACCAACATTGTATTAAATTCTAAAAATATATTCTAAATATACTTTTAAACCACTAAAATTAATAATTTATCAGTGTTAATTCTTTCGATTAAAAATGTTGTTTTTAATTAAAATTTAGTAATTTTCACTATTCATCAGAAAATGAAAGTTATCAGAAAATTACCAAAATTTCACCCTAAGCTAATTTCAATATTCCGAATCCCAAAATGAAGTCCATTTTAAAAGTTAAAATTTCAAAAAGTGGGTATTACTATTCATAATGGCTAGTGCATAATAATATTATAATAATATCCCGTTTAGTGAATGTCGGTATTGCGTACTACACACGCTATCGAGGAAGGTCGCGATTGCGTGTAATGCAAGGCAAGTCAGGGATGCATGTTGTGAAAGCTATTTTTGGTGTAGCGTACAACACAAGACTTTAATGAAATTAAAAATAATATTTTTCATAAAATCTCAGGGTGTTACAGATACCTTTCTCATGAATTAAACTTCTAGGCTAAAATAATTCACATTTTTTGGAGATATAATAGAATGAGGGAACCAATATCAAATAAGGCACTATCTAATATAGAAATTAAAAGAATAATAACTCTCCCTATCGATGGTCTTGCATCTCTATACACAAGTATAGGATGAATGGAATGTAACTTTCATGCCCCTCTTCCCTATAATGTAACTTGAGTCCCCTATGCTGAACCACTCTTCTGATATGGTTTCTGTTTCCCAAAAAACTCCACATACACTTCCTTTAACATGTTTTATAGTAGAACACTAGCTTCCACATTGATATAGTGCAGAAGATCTCCTTCCCACACCCTAGTTCTTGCTATCTCTTTTATCACTACCCGTCTATCATAGGTTTTTGTCGAACTTTTGCTGATATATTATCTTTCCACAAGATCAATACTCTACTTTTCATTGTGGACAATGTCTATGATAGAGGCCCTTTTTACCACACTAGTGGAAGAATGTTCGGGTATGGTACTGAGTTTCCTACAATTCCCCCATGACACTCTTCAAGTTATTCCCATAGCCAACACCCTCATAGCGATTCTTCCTACACTCAAAATACATACCTCCTAACCATTTTGTTGTAACAATCTGTACTACACTGGAATCCTCCTTCATATTTCCCTTAGCTATGAGATCCTGATTATCCACCTTATGATACTTATTCAATAGAAGGAGATTAAATTGGAACATAATCTCACATTTTAGTCTATCTTGGAAACACCTATCCATAGCTGTCTCATCCCCTAGAAACACTAGATCATAGATCTATAAGTCTTTAAATAATCCAATATAGTCTATCACAAACATAATTCCCTGAGACAACATCATGAAATCAGCTTCTCTCTCCCACCTGAAAATCTCCATCTATAAGTTCTCCAAGAATGTCTCCTATTATTCCATACATAAAAAACCATCAACTTGTCCAGTACGAGCCTGAAAGTTCCACAATAACTTCACTTATCCTTACCGCATATAAGTTTCCAACATGACATTATTCTCAATAAGAGTATCTAAATGGCCAGGTATCATCTGGATAGACTCAATCTAGAACTCAGGTCCCTCCGTTTCACCCTCTCCACAAAAAGTTAGAGGGTGAAATAACTGAAACTACCGAGTAATGTCAGACATGATTTTCACACCCCACATTGGGCCTCCCTCCATAAACTATATAAATATAGTAATGTTCTCCTAAAAATATATCCTGCTTCCTCACTCAGTATAATCAGTGGCTCCGGTTCATGTATTGGTGGTTCATCTCTAGATGCATCCTCATACCATTCCCTCAATAAGAATCTTCATGGAAGAATATCTCTGAAATTCCAAACACACATCCCAGGAAACATAACCCCACTTTAACACATTTACATAAGAGGTAAAAATCACAAGTAGGTACAATATTTCTTTTTATTCCAAACCCCACCACATGGTAAAAATTGATTTGTTATCGCTACCCTTAACCGTTATACTCTATCTCATGGTTAACAAAGGGTAAAATCATTCTCATATTCAATACTCATTAGACACCAGTTTATTCTTATCTTGAATCAATTAACAATTCTCAATTTCCTATAAGTCACATTTTCATTCAAATTTCTCATGTAATGAATATTTTTTTCAAGTTAAACAGGATACCCAGAACCGATGTTATCATGCATGCCAAAAATAATGCTTGTCACAAAATAATATGAGAAACTAGAATGACTCATGAAAACCCAACTATTGTCCCATACCAGGACATGATTCAATCTTTAAAAATCCTTTAAACAGTAATAAAATTCACACAACTAGTGTTTCACCCATTGTGAAATAATATTTAACTATAATAGAAAACAACAATATCAACAATCCCACCATGTGTACCTGGGTTGTGATTAATACATGGGTTAGATACTCTAATGCACAAGATCATAACCAAGTCCTAACTCTTACTAGTCTCTTATATACCATTCAAAATTATGGATAAAAAATAAAAGAAAATAAAATTAGGTTCTAATACTACTTTGTAACATCTCGTCCTAGGTTCCACACACTAATTACCCATGACGGTCTGTCACATGGCCTCAAGAACACCTCCCAGTACACCCGAGGCTATCGAATAGAATCAAGGGTCTAATATTAGTCATAGAGAGTCTAGAACAACTTTATTATAGTAATATGCAGGTGGAAATAAATATACAATAACCAATGAATGAAATAAAATCACATAAATAATATAGTATCACAAGATGACAAAAAATGGAAACACAATATCAAACTAAACAATTGATATATCAAGATAAAGAAAATTCCATGTATCAAAATTATAACGACCCACACTTTACATACATTGTTAATACTTCAAAATTGAATCACACTTATTACAACATATGACAAAACCACAAAGGACCGTATAGGTATAGTGTCTTTAGAAACTGGGAAACATAAACAACTGGTTCATAAATCTTCTACAGTGTCTCCCATTTATTTCATCATATCTAGGGTCCCTTTTAGCATATTCTACTTAATATCCATCTTCCTGACCTGGGGAAAAGAAAACATAAAAGGGTGAGCTCAAATGCTCAGCAAGGGAAAATAAAGGAAATAAAAATCATATCATATCTTTTTGAAAATCAAAACCTGCAAAAGAGATCATAATATCTTAACATGGAATAAATCATAGAAGTGAAAATGAGATCCCCAAAATCATAACATAAAACTTGAAACTTTGTGGCATGCACACATAATCATGGAAAATCATTTCTTGTTAGTCATGACTCATTGCCAAGACTATCTTAGTGGACAAAGTCCCTTTCTGAACCGAGTTCACTCCTCGTTTCAGTCCTGTATCACTGAACCGAAATAACCTTCCGTTCTAGCCATGTCTATCTCATGAGATATAAAATCATTACCCAATGCATTGGAGGGAGATATAGGTCCCACCCATCTTATAATGAATCCTTTCTTATGTGTGCCACATAATCATAAAACATGCATCATGGCATAACACATGTAACAAAAATGGGATTCTTGAAACATCATGAAATCATAAATCAATTAATATATGATAAAGGAATTCATAAACATAATTCCATCACAACATAGTCAAACCAATGTAAAAATATGGATAGAAACAGAACCCTTTATTATCTTAGATGGAAAATAATTTTGATAAAACACTTGAATTGAATTCTTGAGGAAAATATCCTTTCTTCTTCAAAAATATTTTTCCTTTCATAACATGTCATACAACTTTAAAATAAAAGAAGTTGATTAAAAATAAACTTGAAAACTTGTAAAGGAAGCTTCTTTGATGTAATGTTTTAAAAATCCATTCATGCCGTATAAGTTAAAAAAAACATTCTTCGTACTTTTGTCGGAAAAGTCAAAAAGTACCTCGTACGGAAAAACGACAAAAGATTCCTTTCATATTCTTTACTAAAAACTCACCTAAGGGTAAAATTGGATTTAAACTATTTCAAGTGGATGGAAACAATATTACATATTGAGGGAACATGGATGTGGATGATAAAATACACCCTAGTAAATACTTACGAATAAACAATCTTGGATAAAAATGAGATTGTGATATTTCCCTTACCTTTGGTCCGATTTGCTTTGTTCGTGTCCGAAGCTCCTGTATAATGGTTTAAATAATGTTATTGACTTATTCCAGAATCATACATATTGATATGAGATCATATATGGTCATATTATTAGCTTCTTGTTAGTAATATTTCATTGTTACTTGTTACTCGGGTCTTTATAACTTTTTGTTCTTATGCGTGTTTTGTCGAATAAATTCTTATTCTTATCTTTAGGTTATAGATAATTCATTTCCAGAATGGTATTAGTGTATTATATACCATATTCATTCATTCAATTCATTTATATAATCATTATGAAATGAAGATCATGTAGAACGAGTCGCATCACATCGTGGAGACGGTATTCCGTACGTATGCACGAGTGATGATATCGTTCCTATGATCGTGGAATTGTATTGGAGTATATATATATATATTATTTCAGTATCAATATTACTTAATAATAATAATATATAGTTACTGATTACACCATTATACCCATCCTTGTAAGGTGATGGTGGAAAATAGATTACACCACGGCGTGGAGACGATATTCCGTACGTACGCACGCGCGGTGATTTCATTTTTCCGTAGGATGGATAGAAGGTGAATTAGGGTTGTTTCATATTTATAATAACATATCAGTATGTAAGTAATACTGATGTTATTACTTTATCATGAAACAACTAAAGAAGAAGAAGTTGAAGAAGAAAGAAATTGAAAAGATCGGTAATGGATATTACCTCTTCTTTGGAACACCTTTTTGAATCCTCCACTTAAGGAACTAAGATTGGTCTTTGGAGAAGACCAGGACCTCTAGGATTATTCTAGGGAAGTGGAGAAGGGAAAATGGCAGGGGTTGGCCGAGCTTGAGTGCTCAAATTGGTGTGAGGAGGAGGGGGAGGAGGTGCCCTTTTATAAGGGAGGAGAGGGGCACCTTAGGAATATCTCAAAATATTATTTTATATTTAAGTCAAAATCGGTTTATAATGGTTCCAAAGGGTCTTATTTCGAAGCCAAAGTGGGGATGGGTCGAAATCCTATCAACCAATAGAATTTAGACAAGTTTAGGGTATTATTTTAACCTTATCAATTAGATTTAACTCTAAGTTAAATAATTTAACTTTTACCATGACTTTTTGTTTTCTTTCACTATATGGTTAATACACTTACTATAACATGCCAAACGAACCCCAAATTGTTTATTATTAAAATATATATCCTTATATAAGTCATTTGGCCGAACCTTAGATTTTTAGGAATAAAATAACAATTAATAATATAATATTTGATTTAAAAACTATTTTGTGTCAATTTTGACACTATTTGATATATGATTTTTGTCAAAGTCATAACAGAATTATATGTTCGAACCAAGTTGATTAAATCAATACTAATATATCATAGTAACCTAGACAATTAGTGGAATTCATAAAAAGTCTCAAATTACATTTATTTTGGTATTTATATTATCAATTTTGTCAATATTTCATTAATAAGATAATTACTGCATCATCTTTGTGTCATAAATAAATTAAATTATTTGATGTCTAAAAATTACAAATAAAATACCATCATGTAGGAAATCTTTTTATCTTTCTAATGAATATTTACAATCGAATTTATCTTATGTATAACCCTATATTAAAAATGATTTACTTATTAAACTTTGATTTTAACTATTTTAACCATTCTTTAAATAAATTAATAATAAATGTCCTAATCTAATCCAAGTGGGCCTAAATGGTCATATTTTATTCCTAAGTTTGTTTTTGGTCGAATTACACTTGTCCAATAGAATTAGAACATGTGTTAGGGTAATATTAATATCATAATTACCCTTAGTTACCCTATTTACTATTAACCGCGGTAAAAATAGTAAAAAGTTACTATTCACCAAAAAATTATTTTCATCTCATTGAACCACATTTTAGTCCTTGATATTAACCGTGTCTCTCGGATTTTTGAAATTCCATTCACAGAAGCGGTAAAATTAAGTTTTATGCAAAATTCAGTTTTTAACCTACCACTTAGTGGTTTCACTATTCATCAAAAATTGAAAGTTTTCAGAAAAATACCAAAATTTCACCCTAGGCTAATTTCGATATTCTGAGTCCAAAAATGAAGTCCATTTTGAAAAATAAAATTTATAAAATTTCAAAAAGTGGTTATTACTATAACGGCTAGTTTTAATAGCATATTGTTGTTTAGTGAAACTCGGTATTGCGTACGACGCAAGCTATCGAGGAAGGTCGCGATTGCGTGTAAAGCAAGCCAAGAAAGTGTTGTGTAGAAAAAGATTCCTTTGATGATTTATATAACATAAAAGTCTCGGGTGTTACATTCTACCCCCCTTAAAAAGAATTTCGTCCTCGAAATTCGTCACTTTGCAACAAACAAATGAGGATACTTCTCCCTCATCATATCCTCAAGCTCCCATGTAGCTTCTTCAAGTTGGTGGTTTCTCCATAAAACTTTCACCAAGCGAGTGGTCTTGTTTCGTAGGACTTTTTCGCTACGATCCAGAATCTCTATCGGCTGTTCTTCATAAGAAAGATCTTGCTCCAGCGGTACAACTTCTGAGCTGAGTACATGTGAAGGATCTGGTATGTACTTTCTCAGGAGAGATACATGGAACACATCGTGAACTTGAGAGAGATTTGGTGGAAGCGCCAATCGGTAAGCTACCTTCCCAACACGATCCAGTATTTCAAAAGGACCGATATATCTAGGGCTCAACTTCCCCTTCTTTCCAAATCTCATAACCCTCTTCCAGGGAGATATTCGTAAGAACACTTTATCACCCACTTCAAACTCTAGGTCTTTTCTTCGGTTGTCGGCATAACTTTTCTGTCGACTCTGAGCTGCTCTTATGTGTTGTTGAATAGATCTGACCTTTTCTGCCATTTCATCAACGAGATCAGGTCCTAATAGCTTTCTTTCCCCAACTTCATCCCAGCAAGTTGGAGTCCTGCATTTCTTTCCATAGAGAGCTTCATAAGGAGCCATCTGAATACTGGAGTGAAAGCTATTATTATAAGAAAATTCCACCAAAGGTAGGTGTTGATCCCAACCTCCTTTGAAATCCATAGAGCAAGCTCTCAACATATCTTCTAGGGTTTGAATTGTTCTCTCAGACTGACCGTCTGTCTGGGGATGATAAGCAGTGCTGAAACTAAACTCTGTATCCAGAGTATGCTGAAGACTTCGCCAGAACTTCGAGGTAAATCTCGGATCTCGATCAGATATAATAGAAAGTGGTACTCCATGCAATCTTACCACTTCCTTTACATATATCTTGGCAAGCTGATCTAGAGAGAAATCCTCTCTAATAGCAATGAAGTGTGCAGACTTTGTAAGACGATCAACTATGACCCAGATAGCATTATTGCCTTTGGATGTTTTAGGAAGTCCTGTGACAAAGTCCATAGTGATGTTTTCCCATTTCCATTCGGGTATGGGTAATGGTTGTAACATCCCCTTAGACTTCTGTCTCTCAGCTTTAACTTGTTGACAAACCAAGCATCGAGAGACATATTCAGCAACATCTCTTTTCATGCCATCCCACCAGAAGTACTCTTTCAGGTCCCTATACATCTTCGTGCTTCCAGGATGAATAGAGAATGAAGAACTATGAGCCTCATCCAGCAGCTCTTTCTTTAATTCGGGGATGGGAGGAACACAAACCCGATTCCTGAACTTTATTATCCCATCACAATCAAGGTTGAATTCAGGAACATTTCTCACCTTCTTTTGTAACTCGACATCTTCTTTCTGTGCCTCTTTAATCTTCACATGTATAGATGGTTGAACATTCATTTGAGAAAGATAAGATTTTTCCCCTTCCATTATAATTCCAAGATCCATCCTTTGTAAATCCATAAATATTGGATCTTTTGTGATCCTCATCATGGATAAACTAGCATGGTCTTGTCGACTTAATGCATCTGCCACCTTGTTTGCTTTCCCAGGGTGGTAATGGATTGAGCAGTCATAATCCTTAATCAGTTCCAACCATCTTCTTTGGCGCATATTCAGCTCCTTTTGTGTGAAAATATACTTTAAACTTTTATGATCAGTATAAATATCACACCTTTCACCATAAAGGTAATGCCTCCAAATCTTTAATGCAAAGATTACCGCAGCCAACTCCAAATCATGTGTTGGGTAATTTTGTTCATGGATTTTCAACTGTCGTGAGGCATAAGCTATCACCATATCATTTTGCATAAGAACACACCCCAATCCCTTCTTGGATGCATCACTGTAGATCACAAACCTTTCTCCACTACAAGGCAGTGTGAGCACAGGTGCACTGGATAACCTTCTTTTCAACTCCTTGAAATTCTCTTCACATTCCTCTGTCCAGACAAACTTAACTCCTTTCTGAGTCAACTTGGTGAGTGGATTAGATAATCGTGAAAAATCTTTTACAAAACGTCGATAATTTCCAGCCAAACCAAGAAAACTTCGGATCTCAGTTACTGTTGTTGGTCTTGACCATCTTTCGATAACCTCTGTTTTTGCTGGATCCACAGATATCCCCTCTTTTGAGATTATATGACCAAAAAATGCAACTTTTTGAAGCCAAAATTCACACTTGGTAAATTTGGCATAAAGCTTCTCTTTTCTCAGGGTCTTCAATATAATTCTCAAGTGATCTTCATGCTCTTCCTTGCTCTTTGAATAGACAAGAATATCGTCTATAAAGACTACCACAAATTGATCAAGATAGTCTCTAAAGACTCTATTCATTAGATCCATGAAGATAGCAGGGGCATTAGTAAGACCAAATGGCATCACTATAAATTCATAGTGTCCATACCTTGTACGGAAAGCCGTCTTTGGTATATCCTCCCTTTTGACCCTTAATTGATGATACCCTGAACGAAGATCAATCTTGGAAAAGTATTGAGCTCCGCGTAGTTGGTCAAATAAGTCATCAATGCGTGGGAGAGGATATTTGTTCTTGATAGTGATCTTGTTAAGTTCTCGATAATCAATGCAGAGTCTCATTGATCCATCTTTCTTCTTAACAAATAGAACAGGTGCTCCCCAAGGTGATGCACTAGGGCGTATGAATCCCTTATCAAGATTCTCTTGGAGTTGCTTCTTCAATTCCTGCAACTCAATTGGGGCCATTCTATAAGGTGTCTTTGAAATAGGCAAAGCACCCGGTACGAGTTCTATTGAAAACTCAACTTCACGATTTGGTGGAAGACCCGGCAATTCCTCCGGAAAGACATCATCAAACTCCCGTACAATGGGCATATTCTTAATCGTGAGTTTCTCACCAACCATTTGAGATAAATAACCTTCATTTAGTGGAATCAATACCCATAAGATGGAAGAAATTTCCACTGGAAGGTTATGTTCATCCTTGCATTGATAGACGATCGTAGGTTGATCTGGAATATGAAATGTGACTTCCCTTCTTTGGCAATTGATATGAGCTCCATGTAGAGAAAGCCAATCCATGCCAAGAATCACATCAAATTCCACTAAAGGAAGGATCACAAGATTTGCAGGAAGCACTTTCCCACAAACTTCGATCGGAGAAGAATTATAAACTTTTGATGCGATTGATGTGCCATTAGGTGTTGTCACAGCTAACTCAACATCTAATTGTTGAGGTAGTACGGTGATACCCTTAGAAA
Organism: Viscum album; assembly: GCA_963277665.1. Taxonomy (NCBI): domain Eukaryota; kingdom Viridiplantae; phylum Streptophyta; class Magnoliopsida; order Santalales; family Viscaceae; genus Viscum; species Viscum album. Next base: position 1,301,620,198 of record OY728141.1, on the reverse strand, counting down.
AGTCTTCAGAAATAAAAGAGTGGGTGGATCAAGAATCAAATAAAACATTTGCTACTTTAGAGTGGATGGTAAGTGTACCTTTCACCACATCGTTATCGTACTCCACATCGCTGATAGAAATTGCATGTGACTTTCCTTTGTCTTTAGCCTTAAGAGTTTGTTGACGTCGACCATCATCATCAACCCTTGGATTTGGGCATTGATTGGCATAATGCCCCATCTCCTTGCACTTGAAACATTGAAGTGTAGCAGGTTCATTCTGTGTATCCCTTCCTTTGTTTGCATCATTAGACATCTTCTTCCCATTATCACGACATTCAAATGCCCGATGACCTTCCTTTCCACATTTAAAACATTTACTTGTCCCTTTAAGACAACTCCCTCCATGTTTCTTTCCACACTTTGAGCATAAGGGAAAATTCATCTTCTTTTCCGTGTGCTCTTTAGATTTTTCTTTGAATTCCATCTTCCTCTTCTTATCAAACCCATGTGACTGATGGGTTACTCCAATCTCCATCTCGACTTTGAGAGCACATCGAACGATTTATTCGTAGCTATTGAAGTCCCTTATGGCTAACGCCCTTCGAAGACTTGGTTTTAAGCCACTAAAGAATCGATCGATCTTACTCTCAGGTTGGATAATAATACCAGAAGCGTACCTTGCAAGTCTTGTAAAATTTGCTTCATAGGTACTAACAGATTCATCATCCCTTTGCTTCAGTTCAAGGAACTCTTTCTCCCTCTTTGTTCGGAGAATACGAGGGAAGTACTTATTGAAAAATAAGTTCTTGAACTCGTCCCATTCCATAGACTCAATTTCATCCCTTTGCCTCGTATTCTTAACAAGATTCCACCATTGATCCGCATCTCCTTCCAAACGATACACTGCTAGGATGACTTTATCATGCTCAGAACATTGAAGAACTGAAAATATCTTTTCAGTAGTACTAATCCATTGTTCAGCAACTAATGGATCAGTAGACCCGCTGAAAGATGGTGGACGCTGCCTCATGAAGGATTCAACAGAATGTTGCTCCCTTCTTTGTTCGTTTGGAAATCCTGCATGATTCATAGCTTGAGAAAGTTGTGTGAGCATGGCTACAAGATTTTGCATTCCAGCTCCCATATCGTTTGGTTGCTCAGGGGGACAATCATTGCATTGCCCATCGCATTCCGCATTAACACGGTTCCTTCGGGTTCCAGCCATTGACTAAAACCAAGAAGAATAGTGTGAGAAACACTAATTATAATAGGAAACCACATAATTCAAGAATAAAATTTTCATGCTTAAGGTCTTATCCTAGGTTATTCAAGGCCATTTCTAAAATTGTGTTCTATGCTTAGACTTATCCTTAGGGTTCTTACTAAGGATTTCACATCCTAGTTTCCAAAGGTTGACTATACCTTTCCTCTGATACCAACTATAACGACCCACACTTTACATACATTGTTAATACTTCAAAATTGAATCACACTTATTACAACATATGACAAAACCACAAAGGACCGTATAGGTATAGTGTCTTTAGAAACTGGGAAACATAAACAACTGGTTCATAAATCTTCTACAGTGTCTCCCATTTATTTCATCATATCTAGGGTCCCTTTTAGCATATTCTACTTAATATCCATCTTCCTGACCTGGGGAAAAGAAAACATAAAAGGGTGAGCTCAAATGCTCAGCAAGGGAAAATAAAGGAAATAAAAATCATATCATATCTTTTTGAAAATCAAAACCTGCAAAAGAGATCATAATATCTTAACATGGAATAAATCATAGAAGTGAAAATGAGATCCCCAAAATCATAACATAAAACTTGAAACTTTGTGGCATGCACACATAATCATGGAAAATCATTTCTTGTTAGTCATGACTCATTGCCAAGACTATCTTAGTGGACAAAGTCCCTTTCTGAACCGAGTTCACTCCTCGTTTCAGTCCTGTATCACTGAACCGAAATAACCTTCCGTTCCAGCCATGTCTATCTCATGAGATATAAAATCATTACCCAATTCATTGGAGGGAGATATAGGTCCCACCCATCTTATAATGAATCCTTTCTTATGTGTGCCACATAATCATAAAACATGCATCATGGCATAACACATGTAACAAAAATGGGATTCTTGAAACATCATGAAATCATAAATCAATTCATATATGATAAAAGAATTCATAAACATAATTCCATCACAACATAGTCAAACCAATGTAAAAATATGGATAGAAACAGAACCCTTTATTATCTTAGATGGAAAATAATTTTGATAAAACACTTGAATTGAATTCTTGAGGAAAATATCCTTTCTTCTTCAAAAATATTTTTCCTTTCATAACATGTCATACAACTTTAAAATAAAAGAAGTTGATTAAAAATAAACTTGAAAACTTGTAAAGGAAGCTTCTTTGATGTAATGTTTTAAAAATCCATTCATGACGTATAAGTTAAAAAAACATTCTTCGTACTTTTGTCGGAAAAGTCAAAAAGTACCTCATACGGAAAAACGACAAAAGATTCCTTTCATATTCTTTACTAAAAACTCACCTAAGGGTAAAATTGGATTTAAACTATTTCAAGTGGATGGAAACAATATTACATATTGAGGGAACATGGATGTGGATGATAAAATACACCCTAGTAAATACTTACGAATAAACAATCTCGGATAAAAATGAGATTGTGATATTTCCCTTACCTTAGGTCCGATTTGCTTTGTTCGTGTCCGAAGCTCCTGTATAATGGTTTAAATAATGTTATTGACTTATTCCAGAATCATACATATTGATATGAGATCATATATGGTCATATTATTAGCTTCTTGTTAGTAATATTTCATTGTTACTTGTTACTCGGGTCTTTATAACTTTTTGTTCTTATGCGTGTTTTGTCGAATAAATTCTTATTCTTATCTTTAGGTTATAGATAATTCATTTCCAGAATGGTATTAGTGTATTATATACCATATTCATTCATTCAATTCATTTATATAATCATTATTAAATGAAGATCATGTAGAACGAGTCGCATCACATCGTGGAGACGGTATTCCGTACGTACGCACGAGTGATGATATCGTTCCTATGATCGTGGAATTGTATTGGAGTATATATATATATTATTTCAGTATCAATATTACTTAATAATAATCATATATAGTTACTGATTACACCATTATACCCATCCTTGTAAGGTGATGGTGGAAAATAGATTACACCACGGCGTGGAGACGGTATTCCGTACGTACGCACGCGCGGTGATTTCATTTTTCCGTAGGATGGATAGAAGGTGAATTAGGGTTGTTTCATATTTATATTAACATATCAGTATGTAAGTAATACTGATGTTATTAATTTATCATGAAACAACTAAAGAAGAAGAAGTTGAAGAAGAAAGAAATTGAAAAGATCGGTAATGGATATTACCTCTTCTTTGGAACACCTTTTTGAATCCTCCACTTAAGGAACTAAGATTGGTCTTTGGAGAAGACCAGGACCTCTAGGATTATTCTAGGGAAGTGGAGAAGGGAAAATGGCAGGGGTTGGACGAGCTTGAGTGCTCAAATTGGTGTGAGGAGGAGGGGGAGGAGGTGCCCTTTTATAAGGGAGGAGAGGGGCACCTTAGGAATATCTCAAAATATTATTTTATATTAAAGTCAAAATCGGTTTATAATGGTTCCAAAGGGTCTTATTTAGAAGCCAAAGTGGGGATGGGTCGAAATCCTATCAACCAATAGAATTTAGACAAGTTTAGGGTATTATTTTAACCTTATCAATTAGATTTAACTCTAAGTTAAATAATTTAACTTTTACCATGACTTTTTGTTTTCTTTCACTATATGGTTAATACACTTACTATAACATGCCAAACGAACCCCAAATTGTTTATTATTAAAATATATATCCTTATCTAAGTCATTTGGCCGAACCTTAGATTTTTAGGAATAAAATAACAATTAATAATATAATATTTGATTTAAAAACTATTTTGTGTCAATTTTGACACTATTTGATATATGATTTTTGTCAAAGTCATAACAGAATTATATGTTCGAACCAAGTTGATTAAATCAATACTAATATATCATAGTAACCTAGAAAATTAGTGGAATTCATAAAAAGTCTCAAATTACATTTATTTTGGTATTTATATTATCAATTTTGTCAATATTTCATTAATAAGATAATTACTGCATCATCTTTGTGTCATAAATAAATTAAATTATTTGATGTCTAAAAATTACAAATAAAATACCATCATGTAGGAAATCTTTTTAGCTTTATAATGAATATTTACAATCGAATTTATCTTATGTATAACCCTATATTAAAAATGATTTACTTATTAAACCTTGATTTTAACTATTTTAACCCTTCTTTAAATAAATTAATAATAAATGTCCTAATCTAATCCAAGTGGGCCTAAATGGTCATATTTTATTCCTAAGTTTGTTTTTGGTCGAATTACACTTGTCCAATAGAATTAGGACATGTGTTAGGGTAATATTAATATCATAATTACCCTTAGTTACCCTATTTACTATTAACCGCGGTAAAAATAGTAAAAAGTTACTATTCACCAAAAAATTATTTTCATCTCATTGAACCACATTTTAGTCCTTGATATTAACCGTGTCTCTCGGATTTTTGAAATTCCATTCACAGAAGCGGTAAAATTAAGTTTTATGCAAAATTCAGTTTTTAACCTACCACTTAGTGGTTTCACTATTCATCAAAAATTGAAAGTTTTCAGAAAAATACCAAAATTTCACCCTAGGCTAATTTCGATATTCTGAGTCCAAAAATGAAGTCCATTTTGAAAAATAAAATTTATAAAATTTCAAAAAGTGGTTATTACTATAACGGCTAGTTTTAATAGCATATTGTTGTTTAGTGAAACTCGGTATTGCGTACGACGCAAGCTATCGAGGAAGGTCGCGATTGCGTGTAAAGCAAGCCAAGAAAGTGTTGTGTAGAAAAAGATTCCTTTGATGATTTATATAACATAAAAGTCTCGGGTGTTACAAAAATACAACTCAAAATTAAAAGCACAGAAAACTCCTATGTGGTTCGCAAACCATGTCCTATTACCTCATCTATGTTCTATCTCGACACATCTATCTAAAACAAGGCATTATCGCTTCTCATTTCATGTAATCATGAAATATATTCGAGTACCATCTAGGAATCCCTAGTAGGGTGTGAGTTCTATTTAGTATTCCACCACCAACGGTGTCGAATAAAACGTCCAGTAAAAAACATCATGTATTTGTATAAAGAAATAAATACAAATCATAAGTAAAAAATTATCACATTATCAATTTTTCTTAATTTAACCACATAAACCCTCAGGTTCCTATGGACACTGAAACTCTAAATACATGCTTCAGTCCATGCTGAAGTCTAAACTATCAACACGGGATATAATATTTTTTAATGTCATTGTTACCATTCATTACATCAATTAACTCCTGAAATCCATTTTGACCTTTCATTATCTCAAATCACTCATGAATTCCGTTGTTTCTTTTCATCATTTTTTCGCATATGAATTCCATTGTTCCCATTAATCGTTTGACATTACATATGAATTCCATTGTTACCATTCCTCATTTCAATTCATTTATGAATTCCATTTTTACCATTCATAATTTCAATTGACATATTAACTCCATTGTTACCATTCATCATTTAAATTAACATATGAATTCAATTATTATCCATTATCATTTCCATTTATATGTAAATTCTATTGTTAGATTTCATTATTTTAATTCACATATTCGATAACAACCCAGTAATGAATTCTAAAATAATTAATGGAATGTAACAATTTCTAATTCTAACAATTCCATTAATTAATTCATAAATTAATTAACCACGTCTAACTCATTACAGAAGTCAATAATTAATTAACCATATCCTATCAATTATATAAACCCAACTATTTCCATTAATTTATTCAACAACTTATTAATCAATTATCAAACCCAATGTACCATAATTAATTCAAAAATTAATTACTAAATTCAAAATTTCAATAAAATAATAATAATTAATTAAACATTTAATTATTTCAAATCGATATTCCCAATACCTCATAATATATTCAGAAATTGATTAACTCAAATAAGAAATATCATTATCTCATAATTAATTCATTAATTAATTATCTTAAATTAACATTCTCGATATCCAATAATTAATTCAACAATTAATTATTCCTCTAATTCCATAATTATATATTCCATAATTATTTTCATATTAATTATCAAAAATAAAAAATTTTGATATCCCATAAATAATTAAATAATTATTTATCTCAAATCAACAATATCAATATTTCATAATTTATTCAATAGTTAGTGTTTCTTGATTCATAATTATTTAATTTACTAATTCACAAAATTAATTATTCCAATTAAGAAACCCAATTACTAATAAAATATAGAAATTAAGTAATTACATACAAGTAATTTAAATCATTATTATTGGATTTTAATAATAGACTGCCTAACACAATTCGTTGATAAGCGACCACCAAATGAAAATCCCCAGTTAAAAATGGATATGTCATACCCAAAATGAAAAACACGATCTTGATTAAATTACTAAATACATAGTTTAAAATAATAAAGATATAGAAAATCTAGATCTAGATATATAACCAATAGTTATTAACTATCTTTCTTTTATCCAGGGAGTAGAGTAGAAGAGAGAAATAGATCTAAACTCGAAGAAAATAGAAACTCATAGAGGTGGAGATCTTCAATCATCCCTTCCATTCACCAATAAAAGAGGTAAACAATTCTTGGAATCTATTCTAGAGCCTCAAAAATTGTGAAAGAATTGTTAGGATTGAGCTAGGGATGAATACAGGTTTAAATGGGGGCTTAGAAAAATATTAAATTAATTTATAGGTAAATTTAAATCTTGTATATGGTTTGTTGGGTAGAGGGGAATAGTTTCCCCTAACTGTTCACCGTAAACATGTGTCTATTCTGGGCGGGCACAGTTTCTACTTTTAGGGTGCATTATTTGAAAAACAATGTATAGTAATTTAAAAACCACTCTGTATAGGTTCACATTCTTTGTTGGGATAGGGTGTATGGTATGGAAAAACCATGTGCCAACCATGAACTGACCCATTTCCTTCAAAAATTTCCATTTTTCACCCAAACACGTCCCCAAGGTAAAACCCAAACAATGTATGCTAAAAAAATAAAAAAAATACATTCACCCAAACCTGAGACAACTCTAGGAAATGTTGAGATCTTAAAATACAATCACAAAATCAATATTATAGGTTTTCTTCCTCAATTAATAAGATATTAATAAATATGGACATTCATTATCATAGTATATAGTCAAATTCTTAAAAATAATTATCATTATCAGCAAATGGATTAAAAATAACCTTTATATTGAGTTCCAATTCCTCAATATAGTATCTTAAATTTCCAAAATATAATGTAAGAGAAGTAACCTTGTTGATATTACCTCAATTTTATTCTTCTTATACTTTATGAAAACTAGTCACATAAAATATATAGTATCCCTTCATGTGAGGAAATTCCTCAACCATATTTTATTCCTATTATTTATCCTTTAAAATATAATGGAATAAAAGGGTATAATTCTCTTCTATCCGTTATTCCTTTTCACCATCCACCCATACATGATATACATTATCTATTATTCATTAGAATCTCAAATATATCTCACACACTTCTCTTCTTATTATAATTATTTTCACTATCTAAATAAAACCACAAAATTTATTTTCATAATTAAAATTGTTATGGTATTTTTTAAATTCCAGAAAAAAAATCATGTGGATATGTTCTCATGATCATTAATCCCTATAAAATTTAAAATATTCACTTGGGTTTGTTTCATAATTATCTTAAATGATCTTTTATTTAATTTCCAAAAATATACACGATCATATCATTTAAACTATTCAAGAATATACTCAAGCAATAACCTTTCCTTGATATCCATTTTTTATTTTCTAATATTATTATTTAAAAATATAAATAACAAGGCATAGATCGCCTAAATATTTCTCATTTAATTATTCAAATTTTTTTAATCTGATTTCCTTTTATATTCCATTAAATATGATTTATCATTATTCATATGTGAATGAAATTATTCATAGGAAGTTGTGAAATTACCACCCATTTCATGATGTGATATAATAATCAGTTATCTTTATGATTTAATAGATATGGAATGATACCAACTATAGAGGCCTGATGTATTCACCTAACTCATTCATGTGATAATTCTAATTGTCATAGCTTCTCATTATAGTGTGATTTATTAACACAACACTAACTTCTTCATATATTGTGGTATAGTATTCTCTATGAGAAATGAATTTATCAAATTAAAAAAAAATCCGATTCAAGCCGTCGAAAAGAATTTTAGTCATTCAAAACATCCATTGCAGCATGACTATATTCTTTTGGAATAATAATCATCTCTCAAAATGATCTACATATGATGCTTGATTTGGTAAATAATGTAGTAGCATCATATAATATAATTCTTATTAAAAATGTATCTTAATATTTATCTGTTAATTATTCATATAATGCCTATAATATTAGCCTCAAAATCGACTCAAAATATTTATGTCCTTAACAAATCTGTGGTAATAATCTATATCATTAGGGTACTATAATGTACATTAATATCATATAAGTTAATCCTATATTTCTTTGAATTAATATTTCATATCCTCAAATCCCATATAGCTGACTTCCACAAATCTTGATCTTGTGGATTTTAACTTCCATAACCTATATATTATTTTAATATAGGGAACATATAGAATAAGTTAGTCTCAAGTACCATTTCATCTCTTGTAATTATTCTTCCATAACCCTCTTAAAATTCCTTATTTAATATTATATGTCATTTTATCTTCTAGAATTTAATTTTTTTCTATCATATAATTTTTAGAATCATCTTACATATAATTTGATGAATATTTTATATTATGTAGTGTAACTTAGAATAGATGTTATGTATTAATTTAAAGATCTTATATATCATTTGGAGAAAAATTAAATATAACATACCAATAATAAATTCATTTTTAATGTTATATATATTTAACATTTCCAATTTCATAAAAATATAAAACCTGTAATCTCGAGAACCCATCTATAGGATTTTAAAATCAAATCCAATCAATATTATTCACCTTAAATAATCTCCAAATAAATAAAATTTCATTATAAAATTATAAAAAAATTCTAATGAAGTTCAATAAAATTTTAAATGCCTTGGTAGCATATGATAAATTGACATGACTGATTTTATTAGTCTCCACTACCTCAAAAAAATAACATATTATTTCTCAATAATTATTACAAAATATGGTGAATTAATTAACCACTAATAAAAAAACAAATTTATTTAATAATAAGTAGCTTCCTTCTACACCATCATTTATGTAAATATTTTACAGCATTCCTATTCCAAATAATCAATAATGATTACACAATTTAATTCATAGTCATATTAATTTATTCAATCAATATCTCTTCAATATTTCTAATATCAAACATATCAACCACATTAATAACATGTGTTTTATAGTGATTTGACCAACCACATCACATTTAATTGATCGTCATTAATTCCATCTGAATAATTATCATATATTAAAGATACATAACTGAATCAAAATTTTAAAAATTTAGGCAGTAGTTATATATTTAGTTATATTTGCCAAGATTCATCATGAAAGAATCTCAACCAATTATTTTAATCGTACCGTAAAAATATTTTAATTTATCTTCATCATCATTTACCCTTGACAAAATAATAATATATATAATTCCTATGTAGTCAAAGATACTTATCAAGAAAATTGTTCCTCAATCCCACCCTTTCTATAAAAAAACTATCATTCACAAGGAATATTAATCTTCATTTCCATTTCTTTATCTCTCTCCTTATTTAATTTACTTGTTATTAATAATGAATACAACACTCCTTATCACAATCCATTGGGGTCTTCAACCATAACATATCTATAAAATTTAAATACCCAGATAAAACTAATTTCAATGATATCTCATGTTTTTATATTCCCCATATGAATAATAAAAACAAATGTTATAGATAAAGATAAATGTACACTTATTTCATGATCCAATATTAACAAAAATTTAATTGTCCCAACTTTATTGAATATAAAATATGAATAACTTGGGGGAATAATTACATATGTAACACCCAGGATCTGGAAGCCACACAATGGGTGCCCCGAACCCGGTTGGTCACAAGACCTCAAGCGCATTTCACCAAACTCCAGAGGCTACCAACTTGCAGTGAGGGACAAGGACTAATATTGGGGAAATTATTCCATCATTTTTCAAAGTGTAGCACATCGAAAAAAGAAACATAACATACAACAACAGAAGCGGTAAAGAATATGAATGATAAATGAACGACTGTAGTAAAAGATAACCAACAGTTATATATATAAATGCATCATGTCACGATTTTTATGGAACCATCCAAAATAGGATACACTCCAATACAATACAATACAACTCAATGTATAAGGTACAACAAATAGAAAAAAACAGAGTGAATAGAATGCAGTAGCATCACAAGCCTAAGCTCGGTCCCATGCTCTCATACTCACCTGATACAATCATGTACCTGTATAGGGACCCTTTCCCCTGTTGACACCTATAGCAATATAGTCTTTTGGGGCCAGATACATTACCCAAACCGGGTGTGAGAAATAAATCCTAGCAGGCAACCACCAAAGGCATATGCCCAACATTCAGTGAAAATGTGCAACAATAGTGTGCAAAAGTAAATGCAGAAAACTACTAAGTACTCAAAAGTAACAATCACTACCAGTTTCATTTCCATTTTAATATTTACTTATCACCTCCAAGCATGTGCTTTATCTTGGTAGGTACAACATAGAAAATTACCACAAATGAATATTCTAAATAGTTGTGTCCTCATACATACTATCCTTACCCTCAGGTAAGAGAATTAAATACCCGCATGTGATTTCCCTCAGGAATAATGATCATTTCCCTCTGGTGTACGTGATATTTCTCTTAGGCATAAAAAATATTGCCCACAGGCATACGAAAAAGGTTACCCTCAGGATAACCAAACACTGCCCACAGGCTAAGAAAAACATTGCCCACAGTCTAATAGAACACTGCCCACAGGATAATATAACACTGCCCTCAGGCAAAAGGAACTGGGCTGAGCCCAAATCATAATCACAAAATTTATATAAACATTCTCTCATGAAAATTCAATTCAAAATATGATCATGTCATACCCTTAGGTATCTTTTCTAAACGACTAAATAGGGGAACACACCCTCGGGGTGGTCCTGGATCCAAGAAGTGAAGCCAAACAATAGTTTTGATTTATCAACAGATTATATATGCAATTCTAGATATCTTTCAGCAAAGGGAACAACCATACTACACCCAAACATGGGTTTATAGCACAACGGTACACAAATGCATCTTAACAATTGGAAATGAACACTAGAGAACCTACCTCGATCGTCTTTGATCTGTATATGTGAAAGGATCTTCTATAAATGCCCAACAATGACGTAGATATGGGATAAATGTTCACACATTCAACCTCAAATAACATTCCCTCAGGAAAGAATTGGCAAGAACTACTCAAAGAGAAGAAATGGCTTACCCGTGTAGTTCAAAGGAGAACAATGACATAGGAATCAGGTTCCTGGGGTATGGTTGGGAGATCCTGAATGGTCTAGCCATCTCTCATGTACTCCAAAAGAACCCAGTGCCTCCCATGCTAAATGAGGAGTCTACTTCCCATTTTAAGCGGGAAAAAACAGACTACATGGTGTGTACTCTCAAGTACACGGCGTGTACTTTTAATATTTTAAGTGTTCCTATAGAGGATTCCTTCCACGACAACAATGTTCATCTGTCGACATGAGTATACGGCGTGTTTTGTCACTCCACTGGCGGCTGCCTCCACCACCTTACTATTCACCTGCCGACTGATTACACGGTGTGTAAATACTAAGTATATGACATGTAGTCATTTTTTACACCCATTATCGCTGACAGGCCTACACGCCCTGTGTACTCATCCCACACGACCAAAGTACACGGCATGTACCCTCAAAATTTTGTCATTTTCCCCATTTCCTTATTTTCTCAAAAACACATAAGGAAAAAAAAGAAAAGAAGAAACCCTTACCTCAAGAATATGAACCAGGTTATTACAAAATTGATCCCTTAAAGCATTTCTTCCCTAAATTTCCCTTCCAACGGTGGTTAGGATAAAGCTCAGAAAAACTCTGGCCACTGAGCATGTACGTTGGTCTCCTAGTCCCAAGTTTCGTCATGCACTCGGCCATGCTTCCATATCACCCATAAGAGAGGAATTGACCAGCCTCAGAGAACCTTCATGTTCTTATCCACAATACGAATCGGATGCTCCTTAAAAGATAAATCGGCCTAAAGCTCAAACTTCTCAGGCTAAAAGACGTGATACAAGTTTGAATGAAAACGGTGTAACTGAGGTACATGGAAGATGTCGTGCATGGCCCGATATCTCTGGGGTAATTACCACCGGTAGGAAACTGACCCGAATCTCTACAGAATCTCTAATGTCCCCTCATAACTCGGCGAATGTTTACCCTATCTCCTGATCCGCATGTTCCCCAACCTTGGCGAAACACGCAAGAAAACCTGATCCCCGACCATGAACTCCAAGGTTCATTTGCAGGGATCATCATAAGATTTCTGATGAGACTCTACAGTAGACATCCTCTTCTAAATCATCTAGAACTTCCTTGATGTCTCCATCACGAGATGTCATCCCAATAAAGCTGCCTCACCTGCCTCTAACCAGCACAAGGGTGATCGACATGGTCTACCATATAAATCCTCATAAGGTTCCATCTGAATAGTTGCGTAGAAACTATTATTGAGGGAAAACTTGACTAGGGGTATATGCTTCTCCAAAGAGCCCCCAAAGTCCAGGACAGATGCACACAACATGTCCTGTAGCACCTGTATCGTATGCGCTTACTGGCCATCAGTCTGTGGGTGGTAAGCTATGCTTAAGAGAACCTTTGTACCCAGTGCCCTCTGAAAAATATACTAGAAATGAGATGTAAAATGTGTGTCCCTATCTGAAAAGATATAACGAGGGAGCCCATGAAGGCATAATACCTCTTGGATATACAAAATTTTTATGTCTTCTACACTGAAGGTCACCTTGATCAGCAAAAAGTGAGCTACCTTCATAAGTCTCTCCACAACAACCCACACAGAATCACTGCCTCGAGGTGACCTCGGTAATCCAGTCACGAAATCCATCGCAACATCATCCTATTTCCAATCCGGAATGGGTAACTGCGATAATAGTCCGGGTTGCCTCTAATGCGCCGCCTTTACCTGCTGACAGGTGGAACACCTCGCAACAAGACCAGCTACTTCTCGTTGCGTACCCGGCCACAAATACTGACTTCTCAAGTCACTGTACATTGTGGTAGCTCCAGGACGCACTGCCCAAGCTGAAACATGAAACTCCCACATCAACTCCCCACATATGTCCCCTAGAACCCACACTCGTTCATGGAAACACAGTACCTCATCATCGCATATCATCCATCTAGGAGGAGGGTCCTCACTTGCCACTTACTCCCGTAAAACTGGGCCTTCTGAATCCAATAGCTGTCTCATCCTTACTCTATTCATGAGGTTAGAAGTCAGAACTAAGTACGAAAGAAAGGTTTGCCACTGACTATCGTGCACCTCTAAAGGCATCTCAAAGAACAAATCCATAAGCTGCCACTCACCACTGGCCTCCTGCACTTCCTATTTCTGAGTCATTATACTCAGTGCATAAACAACATCATTACTCTTACCAGGAGTATAGGAAAGCTTAATGTCGAAGGAATGAAGGTATTCGACCCAACTTCACTATCCCAGGTTCAAGTCACGCTGAGTAAATATGTATTTGAGATTTTTGTGGTCGGTGAAGACCACAAAATGCTCTCACAAGAGATAATGTCTTCAAAAACGAAATGCATGAACAACAACAACAAACTTGAGGTTGTGCATCAGGTAATTCCTCTCATGTGGCCTCAACTGCCGACACTTGTACGCAACAACTCGACCACCCTTCATCAATACTGCTCCCATCATAATACCTAATGCATCACAGTTGACTGTATATCTATTCTCATGCTCTAGATGTACCAGGATTGGTGATGATGTCTACCTACCCATCAGTTCATGAAAGGCTATCTCACAAGATTCTATCCAAACAAACTTCACACCCTTCTTAGTCAAACTCGTCAGTGGCACTGCTAAGTGGGAGAAGTCATGGATGAAGTTCCTGTAGTAACCAGCCAGCCCTAAGAAACTTGTTATCTCAAACATGTTCATAGGCTACTCCCAGAAAACTACTGCTCTCACCATCTCTAGGTCTACTACAAATCATTCCTCTTAGATAATATGACCTAGGAAGTGAATCTGGTCCATCCAAAAGTGGCACTTTGAGAGCATAGAATATAGCTGAGGCTCTCTCAGTGTACTCAAAACGTTCTCAATATGGGTGGAATGGTTGTGTTGATTGTGAGAGTATACCAAGATATTTCCCATGAAGACTACCACAAAATAATCCAAATAAGGGTGGAACACAAGATTCATCAGAGCCATGAAAAATTCTGGTGCGTTCGTGAGTCCAAACGGCATTACTATGTACTCATAAAGACTATATCTTCTACGAAATGTCATAAGCGGTATGTCTAATGGTCTCACATGGAACTGATGATATCTAGATCTCAAGTAAATCTTATAGAACACTCATTCTCCTCAAAGTTGACCAAAATGTTCATCTATCCTTGGTAAGGGATATCGGTTCTTAACCATCAGCTGGTTCAGTTTTCGATAGTCCATATAGAGTCTAAGGATACCGTCAGCCTTCTTCAGAAAAAGTACTTGAGAACCCCAAGGAGAAGTATTGGTTCAGATAAAAACCTTTTTATGTATCTCTTATAACTACCTCTTGAGATCTTGCAACTCAGGTGTAACCATCCTATAAGGAGGAATGGACACCGGTGCCACTCTTGGAACAAGCTAAATGGAGAAATCCACCTCACGCTCTAGAGGTAGACTTCAAAATTCATCCAGGAATACATACCTAAAATGATCAAAAACTGGAGGGAAATCCTTCTAATATGTCCCCTGATCATCTAGATATAAACTCGCAATCTGGGCTGTCACACCACCTCGCCCATGATGCTCAGGCCCTGCTTGACTCGCCTGGACATCCCATTGGCCCATGTATAGATACTCTCCACCCTCTGGTGACGTGAAACTCACCCTATGATGATAGAAATCCAAAAGGGCTTAGAAGGTTAACAACTAGTCCATCCTGAGAATGAAATCATAGATATTCATCTCAAACACATAGAGGTCCCATAGAAAGTGACACCCACCAAACTCTAGGGGGAACTCCCTGCACTAACACACACAATCCATTCTAGTTCCCAACGAATTGTCCAGCATCATAAAATCAGAAGAAGAAGAAACACAGAGCCCAAGGCTATCCACAATGGGCACAAATATAATGCTATGTGTATAAACCATATCAAAAAGTGCAAAAGATAAAACAAAAGAAACTAGAATAGTACCTCTGACAGTGGAAGGTCCAAGATCCTGCTCCTATTGTGTCTATTGCACTGCATATGACTGCCCAGTGCCATGGCCCTGCGACATAGCCTGGATACCCTGAGCTGAACCACACTTCTACCTCTAAGATCATAGTGTCTGGATACCATGACCATAACCACCATATCTTCTTGCACACCCTGATGTATTCTAGTTTATCGACTGGTAAGAAGCTGCTAGTCCTACTCCCGCACGTGGAGTATACAATGAACCCCTATCCCTAGCCACTAGTAGAAATGCCCTAAAAAAACACTAGAGATGACCCATCTTTCCAAAATCTCGGCACTCCACTGGGTCACATGGACACTAAGGTATCTTATGCCCCTCTCGACCACAATGGTATCACATGACCTGTCTACCTGAAGTATTCTTTGGACTAGTACTGTCACCGTGAGAGATGTCCTTATATCTCTACCTTTTAATGGTAGAAATAGTACCATAAACTGGTGTCAAAACATCCTTGCCCACACCACTAGCTTCCCGTAGGTTCCGCTCTGTAATCAGTGCCTAGTTCATAATATAATGCACTGTTGGAAACCTAAAAAACATTCAACAGTGCTCGGATGTCATATCGAAGACCATCCTCAAAGCGTCTAGCCCTCAACATCTCATCACCCACCAGAACGGGTTCAAAACTCTGAATCTCGGTGAAACAAGCAGAATAATCCATCACTGACATGGAACCCTGATGTAGATTCATGAACTCTAGAGCCTGATATACCCTCAGCGTCTCTAGGAAGAAGATTTCTTAGAAGGCTGCCTAAAAATATACCCATGTCATGTATCAGTGATGCTCATATTGTGTGGTAACATCCCACCACATCTTGGCAGAATCACACAGCATGTCTGTGGTGAGCTTGACCCTCTTCACAGGGGGAGTCTCCAGATGCTCGAATATCGTCTGCTTCCAATCCATCCACGACTCTGCATCCTATGGTCCGCCATCCCCTAAAAACATAGGCAGATTCTGCTACTAGAATATAAGCGTCAGCACTTCCATAGATGTGGCAGCATGGGGTGCTCCCTGGAAGGTCTCCATGAACCACATAAATCCTTCACGGAACAACGCATCTGTGGTTGCATCCCGTATAATGGCTGGATCCGCATCTAGCTTATCTTAAGGATCCATTGATAGCCCATGTCCTACCACCTCTAAAGTATAATGGTCGCCGCTCTCTTGGAGAAAACCCATTGGTCGTCTCTGCTGCATGAATCTACAAAGTCAAACACACACCTTAGATCAATATTATTGAAGAACGAGAACAAGGAGGCCAAGAAGGGAATAGGAGAATGAAAGATTTCAAGATTCACAAAACTTGACTACACGACGTGTATAAATAATACATGGTGTGTTCTTACAAGACATCCACATTGGTGTGTACTCCAGCTTAAAATAGCCATGTAACACCCCAACTACATGGCGTGTTGTCTTAACACACGACATGTACATAAATCCTTATTCCCTACCCGAGTCCTTCTACATGTCTTAAGCCACACTACTCTCCTAAAACAAAACTACACAGCATTTCCCATAGGTGCACAACATTTACTCTACATGATTTTACCGGCCAGTGTTGTTCGTGACACGACCTTTGAACCTAGGTCACACTAAAGGGCATGTTAAGAAGCCCCAGACCGACCCGTGTTGCTCACTACACAACCCACTATATGGCTGACACTACACGGCATATTCCAGACGAACATGGCGTATACTAGGAAAGATAACAATAACCTGTGTTGTTCGTGACACGGCCGAGTACCTGGGTCAAACTACATGACCTATTCAAGGTCGACATGGCGTTTCTGTCTTAAGGCTCTGCCATCCGTGTTGTTAGTTACATGGGAAGACACCGGGTTGACACTACACAACATGTTCAACTGATACACAGTGTGTTCCACCCAAAACATCCCTATGTCGTGTCTCTTCCCACATGGCCTATGACTTGGTAAGAGAATACATGGTGTGTACTTAGGGTACACAGTGTGTACTTAAAATGTTTCCATTTCTTCCCCAACAGAAGAACACACGTCATGTGTCCATAGAACTACACGGTGTGTATGATGGGTTTCCAGACAGTAAGCCTTAGAAACTACTCCGAAAACCATAAAAACACGAATACAAACACCTATGTGCCGAATTCCTATCCGTGAGGACCCATACTCCCCATGAATCAAAGTTTGGCATCTTATATATGTTATAACAAAATAAAGATGTCGATGATTCACCAAATTCTGGTCATTGAGGACCCATAAACCTCAAGGAACAAAGTTTTTCATTAATTCTATCAAAAACTCACACAACAACACTCTATCAAATAACTGGTATTTATGAATGAAGCTATCATAACAACATACTTTTATATCACAAATACTATCACAACAACATGCAATTTATAATTCACCTACATGGAATGGAAAGAATGCATGACATGTGATTTCTAGAATGTGCCTAAATGATGCATGAGATGGAATACCCTCATCTCATTGGGTTGCAACTAAATAGAACCCATGTATAACATATAAACAAAACAATTAAAAGAGTGTCTCCTAATGATGAAAACCAAATCAACTGTAAAATTTTCAAAATCAGAAAAATTGCAACACGAGGTAAATTGGTTTTTCCCTGTACAAGTTTTAGATACTCTCGGTCAAAGATTATTTCCAAATACCAATTCCATCTTATCTCATACTATAGGCTCTAAACAGTAAGTCAAAGAAATGAAACTTCTTTGATAACACTTTGTAATGCCCCAGATCCAGAATCCAGACAATGGGTGCCCCAAACCCGGTTGGTCACATGGCCTCAAGTGAATTTCCCCAAATTTCAGAGGCTATTGACAAGCAACGAGGGCCAAGGACTGATAGTGGGGAAACTATGACCTCATTTTTCAATGGGTAGTGCAGCAGAAAAATAAACATAACATAAAATAGTGGAAGTGGTAAAGAATATGAACCAGAAATGAATAGCTGCAGTAAAAGATAATTGACCGTTATATATAAAAATGCATCATTTCACTAATTCTATGGAAGTAGCCAAAACAGGATACACTGCAATACAATATAATACAACTCAATGTAAAAGGTACAAAAAATAGAACAAAACAGAGTGAATAGAAGGCAGCAGCATTGCATGCCTAAGCTCGATCTCATGCTCTCCTACTCCTATGCTATAATCATGTACCTGTATAGGGACCCTTTCCCATGTCGACACCTGCAGCAATATAGTCTATTTAG
Organism: Viscum album; assembly: GCA_963277665.1. NCBI lineage: Eukaryota > Viridiplantae > Streptophyta > Magnoliopsida > Santalales > Viscaceae > Viscum > Viscum album. The sequence goes on along the minus strand of OY728141.1, from coordinate 1,301,601,229 downwards.
GCCAAAGACCTGACCCAAACAGGGTGAGAGAAAAAAATCCCAGTAGGCACCCACCAATGGCCTGTGCTCAACTATCACTGAAAATGTGCAACAACATTGTGCAAAAGTAAATGCAGTAAATTAGTAAGTACTCAAAAGTAACTATCACTATCAGTTTCATTGCCATTTTAGTTAATACTTATCACCTCCAAGCTTGTGCTTTAGCTTCGTAGGTACAACATTGAAAATCACCACAGTGAATATTTTAAATAGCCGTTTCCTCAGACATACTATCCTTACCCTCAGGTAACAGAATCAAATACCCACAAGTGATTGCCCTCAAGAATAATGATCATTTCCCTCATGCATATGTGATATTTACCTCAGGCAGAGAAACTACTTCCCATAGGCATAAACCAATATTACCCTCAAGATAACCAAAAACTACCCACAGGATAAGAAAAACACTGCCCATAGGCTAATAGAACACTTCCCATAGGCTAATAGAACACATCCCTCAGGCTAAAGAAACCAAGCCAAACCCAAAGCATAAAAAATCAATTTATATAAACTTTATCTTAGGAAAAATCAATGCACAATATGATCCTATCATACCATCAGGTGTCACGACCCGTCCTCGGGGCCCGTGCCGTGACTACCACAAGCCCGCATTCCAATGGCAAGGGGCTGGAGACTAGCACCAAAGACTTAAATCCAGATAAAAGGGAAGGAATTGCCTTTATATAAGAAAACAAACACCACAGAGTACGCATGATGAAGTAAACACTAATTCAACTGAGTACAAAAGTATGTGATGGAAAGTAAACAGGCAATAATACAAACCCAACAGAAAGTAAAGTACAACTGAAAGAAAATACAACAGCAGTAAAGGAAAGGAGCAACACCGAGCCATCCACTAGAAATCCCACCTGAAGGGTGTGTATAGATTTTCTCTTCACCTCCTCGTGTCCGGCCATCCACTCCGTGTACGTCCCGTCCAGTGATCCACCTCCAGGTATCATCCAGCTCCAGGAGCCTCCACCTCAATAATCAATGTCCATCTTCTGCAACTAACACAACGTAGTGCAGGCATAGCCCATGCAGGGGTGAGTATACGATACTCAGTAGGGAACCCGAAACTCCCGAAGGTCTCCCATAATCCACAATGGATAATCCAAAAAGGAAAGATACAAATACAAGTATCAACCAACTCTACATTGGTATATGCCCATACATATACCAAAGTCATCAATTATAGTTCTTCTCGAACTCACGAGCCCAAGTACAACCTAGTACACACAGGAAAGAATAACTCAATCCACACAAGAAAGTACGTCCCAATCCACATAGGAAAGCAAGACAATTATATCGAAGATAAAGATTCAAAGTCAAGACTCAACTCACACAGGTATACTATTCATGAAGAGAGCTGGAGATGATTAGATGTAACCTCTGAATCATCTCCTCTACGGAACCCATGTAAGACCAAAAAATATAGAAGTCGTTGCTGCCGAACCCACGTAGGATCCAAGTATTGTAACCATCGCTGCCGAACCTACATAGGATCCATGTATAGTCACCATCGCTGCTGATCCCATGGAGGATCCGAGTATAGTCTCCATCACTACCAAACCCACGGAGGATCCACGTATAGTCGCCATCACTGCCAAACCCATGGAGGATCCATGTATAGTCGTCCTCGCTATCGAACCCATAGAGGATCGAAGTACAGTCGTTCTCGCAGCCGAACCCAAGGAGGATCCATGTACAGTCATCATCATCATCGCAGTCGCAGCCAGCTCTAGGGTTCCCACAAATAGCACACTCAATTCCGGGAGGGTCCGTTCTTTGAGTCAAAGATCGGTACATCAACTGTCACGAAGACCAGAGTTGATATATCCCATTGTTCTGTCCCACTTCATAGTGGGAAAAACAAGAAATACGTTCTCAAGTCTTGGAGAACATGTCGACCAAGCCATTTTCCAAAAGTACACGACGTGTAGGTAAGTGATACATGTCGTGTCATCAGACACCGGGTTCTGCCCGTGTGATACGGCCCGTGTCGCAGGACTGGTCATGTAATTAAGTAAGTACACAATGTGTGGTGTGGTTACACACTGTGTCCAAGCCTCTAGGGTCGGTTCCATGTGCATTGGCCATGCCTGGTCGTGTGGTGGAGTACATGCCCGTATACTCCACCCTGTGTCCATGTATTTCCAGAATACACGCCATGCCTCTTGGCCATGTGGTTCTGCCCATGTCTGTGTCTCACCCAGATTACATGTTGAGCATCGCGAAGCTTCTTCAGCCATGGTGGTGGTCGTACACGCCATGCCTCATGGCCGTGTGGTTCTGCCCGTGTCCGTGTATCACCCAGATTACATGCCGACCCACGTGAAGCTGCTTCTGCCTTTCAAAGAAGATAATACATGCCATGTCCATCGATGTCTCCTCTGTCAAATTGTGTGGACAGTACACGCCGTGTGTCACTTCTTCTGATATACATTACTTCTACCACTATACACTTGTACTACACGGCATGTTCTTTGGAAGGACACGCCGTGTATTCTGGAATTTTCCAAAAACAACGCCTCTGGCCAGCACGCCTCCCATGGCATCCGTCCATTGTTCTGATGATCTGTTTGCTACAAAACTCTCATTCCTAGGTCGTCTTAGTGTTCCGAGACCGTTTCTGATGTTTTCGGGCCTCCGATTGGCTCCAAAAACTTAAATTGATTCACCGCTCAAGAACAGTTGGAGAACAACATAAAACAAGAACGGCGGAGGAATCAGACCGTGTTAGTCTGGTCCGGTTCCTTCCACATTAATTCGATAGAAAATGGTTTAGAGAGAACAAAAATCATGGAATGAAATACAAAGTTGCGCAATCAAAAACACACCCCTACCTCAACAACGATGATGAATGTCTGCGTCGCGGTTGACAGCGTCACGTGGTGAGGTTCCGATGATGGTGTATGCATGCGTCCAAGGATAGAACAACATCACACAATCGCTACAGAGAGATGAAGGAATGGAATATCGTCTCTCCTTGTGGTGACGGCGTTCTTCGTCGAAGGGTGTTGTTCTTCACATGAGGATGAAGCTCTTAAAAAAGAATAACTCAAGATCTCTCTCCCCTTTTCTTTGCACAACCAAAATACCAACAAAATAAAATAAGGCTTTTCATTATTTCATTTACACATTCCAACATTTCAAAACATTAAAAAAAATTCTAAACACCTAATTCAATTAATTAAATGGGTTCAATTAATTGAATAAAAGTGTGTTGGCAGCCAATTAATGTGATAAGAGGAGAAATCAACATTAAGAGGGGTTAGAGGAGTTAAAGTAATTTGAAGGGGTGGGGCTCGTATGGGCCCCCCCTCACAAATATCCTAACAAGAGGAGTTATGATCTAGTGGTCCCACCCCAACTCCCATACTTAGGATAAATACACATAGAAAAGAAAAATAAAATTGTAACACAATTTTTTTCACTTTACACTTAATCCATTTTTTTGACAACTCTTCCCGAGCAAACAAAACTCCAGTAAATGTCTTCTTAAGAAATTACCGGTGCCACGGTTTCATCGGTGCCCTCGAATTTCAATTCTGAGCACTAGTTCAAAAGTTATAAAAACCCACTCATTCATTCACTAAACGTACCTGAGCTAAACTTTGGAAATTGATTACGAGAACTACAGGCCTCAGAATCAAGTTCCGTAAAAAACTGTGTACTCATAAAATCCAAAAAAAATTAAAAAAAATTCCTTGAAATTTATGGGTCTTTACATTACTCCCACTTCAGGGATTTACGTCCCTGTAAAGAGACATCACAAAACTAGGGAAACAAATGAGGGTACTGAGCACACATATGAGCCTCCCGCTCCCATGTGCTATCCTGGAGGTTCTCGTGCTGCCACCTGATGCACACTATAGGAATAAACCATCTATGTAGGACCCTCTCGTATAGATCCTCGATCTCTACTGGGACCTCCGCAAAAGTCACCCTGTCATCGATATCCATCTCCCCGTGATAAATGATATGTGTCGGGTCGTGCACGTATCTCCTCAGATGAGATACGTGGATGACATCGTGCTCCTGGTGCAACTAAGGTGGAAGAGCCAGGTGATAAGCCACCTCACCTATCCTGTTGAGAACCTAGAATGGTCTGATGAAGCATGGAGATAACTTGCCACCCCGGCCAAATCTCCGTAATCCATGCCGAGGTGAGACCCGTAGGAAAATGTGGTCGCCATCCTCGAACTCTAGTGGTCTCCACCTCTTATCAGCATAGGACTTCTGTCGGCTCTGAGCAGTCCTCATTCGCTTCGGGATGATCAGTACCTTGTCCGTCATGGGCTGGGCCATCTCTGGTCCTACAAGTGTTGACTCCCCAAGGTCTGTCCAGCACAAAGGTGATCTACAAGGTCGGCTCTACAATGCCTCGTATGGTTTCATCCCGATGGTGGAGTGGTAGCTGTTGTTGTACACAAACACCACCAAGGGTAGGTGATCCTCCCAGCTACGACCAAAGTCAAGGACAAATGCACGGAGCATGTCCTCGAGAGTCTGAATGGTCCTCTCCATCTGACCATACCTCTGATGGTGAAAGGCAGTGCTAAGGCGTGGCTGCGTCCCAAATTCCTCCTGCAACCCCTTCCAGAGCAGGGAAGTAAAGCGAGCATCTCGATCGGAAATGATAGATGATGGAACACCATGAATCCATATGAACTCCTGAACATAGAGCCATCCCAAGCTCTCCACTGAGCCCTACTCTCTGATAGCTATAAAGTGGGATGACATGGTGAGTCGGTCTACGATCACCCATATGGAGTCGTGTCCCCTGGAAGTACATGTATGTCCCATCACGAAATCCATAGATATCCCATCCCACTTCCACTCCGGGACCTCTAAGGGTTGTACCAAGCCTGCTGGTACTCGGTGCTCTTCCTTCACCTGCTAGCAAGTGAGGCATCATGAAACGAATTATGCCATAACATTCTTTATACCCGGCCACCAATGATATCTTCTGAGGTCTTGGTACATCTTTTCCACTACAGGATGTACCACTAGAGGGGAAGTGTGAAACTCTCCCAGCACCTCGTCCCGTAATGCAGCTGTTACCATGGTATGTCCCCTGAAAAGGATAACGTGCTCTCCACCTATAGAAAATCAATTAGGTGCATGTCCTAAGGATATCTGTGCACTTCTCCTCTCATAGTCAACATCCCCATTATGTGCCTCTCTGACCTGCTGAAGTAGTGTAGGAGTGACTGTGAGTGACTATAGAAAGGATTCCCCATATATATCCGTGAAGTATATCTTTAAATTGGGTAACTAATTTGTCACCTCACCAAGTAGCTGAATACCCGACCTCCTGCGGATGGCATCACCTAGTGTATCCCCCTTTACAAGAGTATAAACTATCTCAAAGTCATAGTCCTGGAGGAACTCGAGCCATCACCGCTGCCTCAAGTTCATGTCCTTCTCCAAGAAGATATACCTAAGTCTCTAGTGGTAAGAGGAGACTGTAAAGCGCTCTCCCATTAGATTGTTCCACCACATCTTCAGGGAGAAGACCACTGCTGCAAATTACAAGTCATGGGTAGCATAGTTCTGCTCGTGCTACCTCAACTGTCGTGATCCATAGGTGATCACATCCCGCTCCTGCATTAGGACGCAGCCGAGTCCGGTCCCCAATGCATCTTAGTAGACTACGTACCCTACTCCCTCCTCTGGTAGACTCAATATGGGTGCACTAGTCAATCTATGCATCAACTCCTGGAAGCTCGGATGACATCTATCCAACCACAAAAAGGGTTTCCCCTTCTTCGTCAAAGTTGAAAGTGGTGCTGCAACTCTAGAGAAGTCTGGCACAATCCTCCGATAGTACCCAACCAGACCCAGGAAACTCCGCACCTCTGTCATGCTCCTGGGTGTCTCCCAAGCTAGCACTGCCTCGATCATCGCAGGATCCACCACAACTCCCACCTCAGATATGACGTGTCCCAAGAAGTGGACCTCTCAAATACAGAACTGACACTTCGAGAGATTACCATAAAGCTGTTGCACTCGGAGTGTATCCAGTACAACCCACAAGCGGTAGGCGTGCTCCTCCTCAATAGTCGAGTAAAACAATATGTCATCAATGAAGACTATGAAAAATCGATCGAGGTAAGGCTGAAAGATCATGTTCATGAGACTCATGAACACTGTTGGAGTGTTGGTTATGCTGAAACATATATCCAATAACTCATAGTGGCCATACCAACACCTAAAAGCCGTCTTATGCACATCCTCATCTAGAACTCTGAGATGATGATATCATGACCGGAGGTCTATCTTCGAGAACCATCGTGCTCCGTTGAGCTGATTGAAGAAGTCATCAATCCTCGGAAGTGGATACTTGTTCTTCAAAGTCACCTTGTTCAGGCGATGGTAATCGACACATAGTCACAAGCTCTCATCCGAATTCTTGGCGAGAAAAATTGGGAAAGCCCAGGGTGAGACACTGGGTTGAATGAATCCCTTGCCCTGCAAGTTCTCTTGCTGTACTCGTAGCTCTCGAAGCTCAGCAGGAGCCATCTGATATGCTGGAGTAGATATCAGGGATGTTCCAGGGTACATGTCAATATAGAAGTCTACCTATCTGTGAGGAGGTAGTCATGGAACGCCATCAGGAAAAAAGTCCACATACTAATCCACCACAACAAGAAAACTCGGACTCCGCATATCAACTGATCCTAGGATGAGACTAGCCAACTGATGAGTGATTGGATATCCTCTCCTTTGTGTGAGTCCATCCTATGCTGCAAAGGCTCCTTTCTCGCCAGTGAAGGTGAACCTACTAGCATCGGTACGAACACATCGCACCTTGCGCCTAATACAGTCGATCTGAGCATTGACCGTAGATCACCAATCCATTCCCAAGATGACGTCGTATTGCCTCGCCGCCGCTACAAGAAGATCCCAGCCGAAGTTCTTGCCTCTTAGATTAAGCTAACACTGTAGACACCAATGTGTAATCATTGAGTCTGATCCCGTAAGAGTCTCTAGACATAAGGATGGAGCCAATGGCTCTGTTGGAATCTACAAGCTCCGAACAAGGGCAGCGACAATAAAAGAATGAATTGCTACTGTGTCTATAAGAACTACAACAAGGGCGGAGTATACATAGATAGTACCTCAAATCATCTCTGGTGCTTCGTGGTCGTAAGCTTCCACTATCTGGAGTTGGGCCTATCTCTGTCCGCCAGCTCCCTGTGGTCGGGGTGGACCTCCTGGTGGTGGTGGTGTTAGAGCCTCATTACGTCGTCCACCACATGCCGCTCGGACAGCTCCTCTGCCTCATCCGCCTACTCCCTGCGGACCACCACGGTCGAACCTCTGCCTCTGCCTGGGTGGTCTCTCAACTGTCTGATGCTCCTCTACATGGAGGGTCGTGTAGTCACAAGCCATGTGGCCCTCCCCGCCACATGAATAGCACTGTATACCTATCGTATGACTGGATCTGTTGAGTGTGCCCCACACCTCCGAGCCAGTATCCTGAGGTCACCCACCTGATGGTCTGGTCCACCTGGACCCCTGTGACATCCGTCGGCTGCCAGCTGCAGAGGAATCCGCCACGTACCACCGTGCTGTAGGTCTTGCTACTAGTGTAGGATCAGTAAGAAAGCTCTCTACAAGAAGGGCTCGCTCCATTACTCTTGCATGTGTCGTAATACTGAGGGAGATCATCGAAGCCCTGATCTCATGCATCAGTCCCTGCTTGAAGGTCTGGGCCTGGAAAAATGGGTCTCGTACCATGTCTGGGGAGTAGTGCGAGAGATCAATAAACCTCGCTGAGTACTGGGCTTCAGTCATGGTACCATGCCGTAGCTGTAGAAACTTTAGAGTGCACACTGTATGGAGGGTGGCTAGAACAAACTCTGAGAAAAAAAGGCTCTCGAAGTTCATCCATAGAAGTGATGCCTCGTCGTGCACCTAGGGAATCAGGCTCCACCATATACCTACTGTCGCGTGCAGGAGACTCACCGCAAGGATCACCATGAGGTCAGCTGGTGCCTCTACTAATCTGAAGACTCGAAAAACAGCCTCTAGCCAATCCTCGGCTGCGTGAGGGTCCATCTCCCCATGAAACCAGGGTAGTCTCTGATGCTGAAACTCATGAAGTGCAATAAGGTGATGTGCACTCTCAGCTGCTGGGGCTGGTGGAATCGGTGGTTCGGCGGGTAGAGATACCGCCGGTGCCTCCACTGTAATGGGGCCCTGCACCGAGGCCTCGTCGCTGGGTGGGCTGCTATCTCACACAAAGCTCGGAACCATAGTTGGCTGTCGTCATGGGGCCATCCTAAAAAGAAACCGGTGCACCACGGTCAATACAGTATACCTGGTGAGCTAACACAAAGTAATCACAATGAAAACATTGAAACACCCATGCAATCAATGTTTTCGTGCACTGAGTCAGAAATCAGAAGTCAGGGTCCTGGTGTATGGACACGTCAGCCGCCGCACCAACACTGGACTCCCTGGACTGATAACCACACTCAATACCCTTAACACTATTTCTTCATATAGAAGAAAGAGCAGAGTTTTGATTTCTATGATATAACCGATCCTCACTCTGATACCAATTTTTCACGACCCGTCCTCAGGGCCCGTGCCCTGACTACCCCAAGCCTGCCTTCTATAGGCCAGAGGCTAGCGACTAGCACCAAAGGTGTAAATCTCGATAAAAGGGAAGGAATTTACTTTATATAAGAAAACAAACACCACAGAGTATGCATGCTGAAGTAAACACTATGTAAACTTAGTACAAAACTATGTGCTGGAAAGTAAATGGTCCAGAATAAAAACCAAACTAAAAGTAAAGTAAAACTGGAAGAAAATACAACAGCAGAAAAGTAAAGCAGCAACACCGAGCTGTCCACTGGAAATCCCACCTGAAGGGTGGGTACAGATACTCTCCTCAGCTCCTCGGGTCCGGCCATCCACTCCGTGTACGTCCCGTCCAGTGATCCACCCCCAGGTACCGTCCATCTCCACGTGCCTCCACCTTAATCAGTGATGTCCGTCGTTTGCAACCAACACAACGTAGTGTGGTCATAACCCATGCAGGGGTGAGTATACGATACTCAGTAGGGACCCCGAGACTCCCAAAGGTCTCCCAAAATCCACAATGGATAATACACAAAGGAAAGATAAGAATAAAATTATCAACCAACTCTACTTAGGTATATGCCCATACATATACCTAAGTCATCAATTCCAGTTCTTCTCTAACTCACGGGCTCAAGTACAACCCAGTCTACACCGGAAAGTATAACTCCATCCACACAGGAAAGTATGTCCCAATCCACATAGGAATGCAATACAATCATATCAAAGATAATGATTGAAAGTCAAGACTCAGCTCACACAGGTATACTATTCACGAAGAGAGGTGGAGATGATTAGATGTAACCTCTGAATCATCTCCTCTTCCAAACCCACATAGGACCCAAAAATATAGAATTATTTGCTTCCGAACCCACGTAGGATCCAAATACATTAACCATCACTATAGAACCCACGTAGGATCCATGTACAGTCGCTATCACTGCTGAACCCACTGAGGATCCAAGTACAGCCACCATCGTTACCGAACCCACGGAGGATCCAAGTACAGTCATCCTCACTGCTGAAACCATGGAGGATCCAAGTACAGTCGTCCTCACTGCCAAACCCACAGAGGATCCAAGTACAGTCGTCATCGTTGTTGCAGTCGCAGTGAGCTCTAGGGTTCCCGCACACAACACGCTCGATTCCGGGAGGGTCCGCTCCTCGAGTCAAGGATCAATACTTCAACTGTCACAAAGACCAGATTTTATGTATCCCATATTTCCGTCCCATGTCATAGGGGTAAACCCAAGAAAAACGTGTCCAAGTCACGGAGAACAAGTCGACCAAGCAATTTTCTTAAAGTACACATCGTGTTGGTAAGCGATACATGCCGTGTCATCAGACACCGAGTTCTTCCCAAGTGATATGGCCTGTGTCGCAGGGCTGGTAATGTAATTAAGTAAGTACACAACGTGTGGTATGGTTGCATGCCATGTCGAAGCCTCTAGGGTTGGTTCCATGTGTGCTGGCCATGCCCGACCAAGTGGTCGAGTACATGCCCCTATACTCCACCCTGTGTCCGTGTATTTCCGGAATACATGTAGTGCCTCTTGGACATGTGGTTCTGCCCATGTCCGTGTATCACCTAGATTACATGCCGAGCCTCGCGAAGCCACTTCTTCCATGGTGGTGGTAGTAAATGCCGTGCCTCATGGTCGTGTGGTTCTGCCCGTGTCCATGTATCACCCAGATTACACGCCGAGCCTCGCGAAGACGCTTTTGCATTTCAAAGAAGATAATACACACCATGTCCATCGAAGTCTCCTCTTTCAAATTGTGTGGACAGTGCACTCCATGTGACTGGTGTCACACGCTCTGTGTCACTTCTTCTGATGTCCTTTACTTCTTCCGCTGAATGCTTGTACTACACAGTGCGTGCTTTGGAAGTACATGCCGTGTATTCATGAATTTTACAGAAATGACGCCTCTGGCCAGCATGCCTCCCGAGGAATCCGTCCTTTGTTATGATGATTCTATTGCTACAGAACTCCCGTTCCTAGGTCATCCAGATGTTCCAAGGCCATTTATGATGTTTTCGGGCATCCAATCGGCTTCGAAAACATGCATTGATTCACCGATCAAGAACGGTTGGAGAACACCATACAACAAGAATGACGGAGGAATCAGACTGTGTTAGTTTGGTCCAGTTCCTTCCACATTAGTTCGATAGAAAATGGTTTAGATAGAACAAAAAACATGGAAATAAATATAACGTTTCTCAATCAAAAACACACCCCTACCTCAACAACGATAACAAAAGTCGGCGTCGCGGTTGACTGCGTCACGTGGTGAGGTTTCGATGATGGCGTAAGCATGCGTCCAGGGATGGAAAGGCATCGTACACTATCTGTGAAAAGATGAAGGAACGGAACATCGTCTCTCCTTGTGGTCACGACATTCTTCGTCGAAGGGTGTTGTTATTCACGGGAGGTTGAATCTCTTCAAAAAGAATAACTCAAGAGCTCTCTCCCCTTTTCTTCGTACGACTCAAAGCCCACCCAAATAAATTCAGGCTTTGCCTTATTTTATTTACTCATGCCAACATTTCAAAACATCTAAAAAAAATCAAAACACATAATTCAATTAATTGAAGGGTTTAAATTAATTGAATAAAAGTGTGTTGGCACTCAATTAATGTCAGAAGAGGAGAATTCAACTTTAAGAAGGGTTAGGGGAGTTAACGGAATTTGAAGGGGTGGGCCTAATGTGGGACCCACCTCACAAATATCTTAACAAGAGGAGTTTGGATCTAGTGGGTCCCAACCCAACTCCCATTCTTAAGATAAAACCACTTAGATAAGAGAAATAAAATTGTAAAACAATTTTATTTCACTTTACACTTAATCCATTTTTTTATCAACTCCTTCCGAGAAAACGCAACTCTAGTAAAATTCTTCATAAGCAATTACCGGCACTGTGGTTTCATCGGTGCCCTCAGATTTCGATTCCGAGCACCGGTTCAGAAGATAGAAAAAACAACTCGTTCATTCACTGAACATACCAGAGCTAAACTTAGGAAATTGATTCCAGGAACTCTGGGCCTCGAAATCAGGTGCTGTTAGAAACTGCGTACTCGTTAAATCCCAAATAAATTAAAAAAAAAATTTCCTTGAAATTTATAGGGATTTACATCAGGTAACCTGGACAAATGGCTAAACAAAGGAATGCACCCTCAGGGTGTTCCTGGATCTAAGAAGTGATCCCAAACAATGTTTTTGATTTATCAATATATTATCTATGCAATTATAGATATCTTTTAGCAAATTACACATACATATAGCACCCCAAACATGGGTTCCTAGCACAATGGTACACATACTCAAGTCAATAGTTGGATATAAACACTAGACGACCTACCTCAATAATCTCTAATCAGTATAAATGAAATATGCTTCTAGAAACACCCAAGAACGACGTAGATATGGGATAAAAGGTTACACATTCCTCCTCAAATATCTTTCCCTTGAGAAAGAATTGGAAAGAACTACTCAAGGAGAAGGAATGGCTTACCCATGCGGTTAAAAAGAGATCAATGGCATAGGAATCAGGTTCCCAGTGTGCGGTTGGGAGATCCCCCAAGGTTCAGTCGTCTCTCATGTGCTCCAAATGAACCCACAACCTCCTCTACCAAATGAGGAGGATACTGCCCATTTTATGCAAAAAAAATAGAATAAACAGTGTGTACTCTCAAGTACTCGGTGTGTAATTTTCATTTTTTAACTTTTCTTCTAGTGACTTCTTTCCACCGCGACATTGTTCATCCATCAACATGAGTATACGACATGTATATCTAATTACACGGTGTGTACCATTGCTCTTCTGGCAGTTGCTTCCACCGCCTTACTGTTCACCTACCAAATGATTACACAGCGTGTAAATACTATGTATGTAGCGTGTAGTCAGTTTTACACCCTTTATTTCTGACAGGCCTACACGCCCTGTGTACTCATCCCACACAGCCAAAGTACACGGCCTATGGAAAAGTACACAGTGTTTACCCTAATTTTTTTTTTAATTTTCCCCATTTTCATTATATTCTCAAAAACCCTTAAGGAAAAAAAGAAAAGAAGAAAGCCGTACCTCAAGAATAAGAACCATGTTCTTACAACATCTCATTTCTCCAAATAATGATCCAAAAAATTTACTTGTTTAAGTCAATATAATCAAATTAAATGTATAAAAAATAAAGGTTAACATAGATATAAAATATACTAAAAAACTATTTAGAATGTGACACTAATTGAAAATTATTATGTAAATTTTCATTGAAATATATTATGAATTTATTTTTTTTTTGAGATCATTGTGTATAGTTATTTTAGTATATTTTATATCTATTGATGAATTAAAAAATATAACGATTAATCATATTGATAGATTAAACAAATAATTAATTTTATGAATGAAAGAGATAATAAAAAAAGGTGGAAGGTAAAAACCACACACAATTCGGAAGGAAAGTTCAGTAATAGATTAAGAAGTTCCCTTATTTCTTCCACATCAATTCTCTAGATTTAGTATTTGAGTCCCTTATTTTTAATGGTATCTAAGATACCAAAACTACCATGATTTTTATAAGGTATAAAGAAACTAAAAATACCATCTATAGTTTATTTTTAATTGTTATCATTAGAAACCTTATAGTTAATGTTCCCTTTCCATTAAATGTAATGTAATGAAAACCTAGGTTCCTCAGTTTAAAGGTAGTGAGAACCAATAATAGAATAAAGAGGAGGAAGATATTATTTATTTTTAGTAATAAGGTTTTTTATAGTCTTGATTATATCAAAAGAATATGATGAAAAATTAGAAGAAATTTAGAAAAAGGATATGTTTGAGAAGATTCAAATAATAAGTGAACACTCAAAATTTGAGATTAAAGTACCTGAAAATGAGATCACATGAGAAAAAGTGGTGATTGTATCATGTTGGGGTTGGAGAATGATTGAGAATGTAAGTTTGGAAGGACACAAAGAGGTCTATTTATAACCTCAAAATGATATGAGAACATTCTTGAATTCACCGTGGGTAGTTAATATAAAAAGACCTATATTTATGGTTGTTTTATCCATAATAATTTTTGGCTCCTAAATTCTTTCCGGACCCCACCAATTACTCAGTATCATCAACTGGGTAGGTGACGGACCACAACAAAACTATTTTTATTGGAATCCCACCACAGGCTAGCCAGTGCTCCTCCACCAAGAGGCCAGTGGTACTCTGAAGAAATAGGGTGATTTTGTCTTCCTCATAGGTTGGTTTTTGGGATTATTCAATATTTAAAGGAATTAAATCAGTTCACCAGATGAATGGTACCCTGAAGTGGTGAGTGGGTGCAACATGTTGTGATCCAAACACCACATTAGCAATTAATTTTCCATATAATACTTCAGAAGAACCTTCAAGAATCCTTTAAATATATCATAACAAGCAAAGATACTTAAATAGGATCTTCATGTATACTCAAATAATTTTTCCGGATTATTTATGATTATCAATATTTCATTATGTTTTATTTCATATAAAAAATGAAGCTCACTTAAAATAAATTGTTAAAAACACTTGAGAGTGTTTTAATAATGAAAAAACATTGATAGAGAGAGGTATAAGAATCTCCACATTTTTATGATCATAGTAACCAAAAATATGAAAATAAAATAAGTGTAAATAAGGATTTAAAGGTATATAAAATTAATTTATGATTTAATAATTTTGAGATAATGAAAATGAAAAGGTTATTAACATATAGATAATGAACATTATATAAATTTTAACCCACTTTCACCAAAGAAAAATTAAACATATCCCATTATAAAATAAAACATTTTATCACCCATTTGACATAAAAATATTTCCAATAACCTAAAGAAAAAAATAATTATCCATCTTTGTGACTTTCATGAAGAAGATAAGTAAAGTAAAAGAGAAGTGTTTATTTTCTATGAAATAATAAGATTGTGACATGGGATACACATTTAAAACAAGACAAAGTTTCTCAAGATATAACATGTTTATCAATATGTATAAAATTAATATCATTATGAGATATGGAAGATTATTTAAAAACCCACATGTAAAAAAAAATAAAGAATAAAAAATTTAATTTCATATCACCTTATGAAGAAATGTAATTAAAAAAATAATCTTAGTATGATACATATTCATAAAAATATGTAATATATTCAAATGATTTTGAAAAATACTCTTTAAAAAAGAATTATTTTATTATGAAAATAATAGAAAATTTAGAAAATAGAAGAAAAATAATTTAACATAAACTTAAAGGAAAAAACAAAATAAAAAATAAAATAACAAATAATGAAAAAGGAAAAATATTCTCTTTTAAGAAAGAATAGATAATTGAGCGGGGGAGAAGATAGATCTTTATATTATGTTCAAGAGGGAAATAGAAATAAAGTGTTAAAAAAATTTCCCATATTGATTAAGGATTATATAAAAATTTAAATGGGAATGAATGTGTTATGACCCCATTAATTGGAGAATTAAATAATTAACTCAAGAAAATAACAGTTGATTTATAATTTTAACGAGTGAAAAAAAAATCATTGAGAATAAACTGTATGATATATTAACAAAGTTAAGTGGTTAATTCATAAAAATAAAAATAAAATAAAGTTCCTTTTGTTGCCCTTAATGGTACACAAGTGTGAGCTAATAATAATTGAGATGAAAAACCAAATATTTGGTCTAAAAATATTAGATAATAAGGAATTAGAAACGCAAATTTGTTAGAATGAATATTTATTTTAAAAATTTGAGAATAAATATGAATTATATTTTGTGTAACATATCTATAATTTTTTCAATCTAATTCAAAAGTCAAATGAAAAAAATTTCAACAATAATTGTAAATCTTATTCTAAGAAATAAATTTCACAAATGTTATATCGATTTATGAAATTAGATCACTAAAACTTTCAATTTAAAACCATTAAAATTATTTAAGAACCATATAGAATTCACTAGGAGTAATTAATCTATATAATACTGCATTTATGGTCTTTTTTATCATAATAATTTTTTCATGGGAACTACTATTGTCAAACCATCTGATACC
The DNA here is from genome assembly GCA_963277665.1 of Viscum album. NCBI lineage: Eukaryota > Viridiplantae > Streptophyta > Magnoliopsida > Santalales > Viscaceae > Viscum > Viscum album. Next base: position 1,301,585,508 of record OY728141.1, on the reverse strand, counting down.
CGATAGCCTATACTGGGTAGTCGATGGACCACTTGGAAAAAATTTATATTTGAAATTTATTACTATAGGACTAGTTATATCATCCTAGGTTTGAGGTAATATACCATTGTTTTTAGTAATTTGATCTTATATAGATCTTTGGTTATGTTTCGAGAGGTATAGGGAAGGTTTGGCATGTTTTGGAGGTATTTATAGAGGTTCATGGTTTGTGGACAGTTAGTATAAAACATGTACCACCTCTAGGGAAATACGTAACAATTTTTGGGGTTCATTAAGTAGGTACATAGTTTAGAAAAATCATTTAAGTCCCCAAGGGAAACCATTCAATGGAAAACAGTGGGAAAAGCATAGTTGGCACATTTTTTGTTTAGCTAAGTGATCCATTATTGTGGAGTATGTGCTTTAGATAGTAGAATTTCATGGTTGGTGCATGGATTAAAAATTCATGCAGCCAAAACCATGTGGCTAAATGGACTTTCTAGTTGCATGTGCATGGATGTCATATAATTTGACAAACCGTTCAACCTGTCCATGAAACATGTAGTTAATAACAAGAAATTTGAAGTTTAAAATGAATTACAACCTCATAAACCTCATTTTCTATTCTCTAAGGATCTCAAATTCTTCATACTCTAAAATATTATAAGGTTATTCTTTTTTATTTGAATAATTTTTTTTAAAACAAAGCATGTATAAAATATAGATTCATCAGTAAGTCATTATTAGTTCTATTTTTTCATAGATGTACTATTATCCACTCTCCAAGAAAAATAAAAATATTCTGTTAGGGATATATATTGGTTATATTAAAGAATAAATTTTGATATATGTTTGAATATATTCAAGGGAATAATTTTTATGATCAGATGTAGATGATTTTAGTGCTATTCTTAAATTTTTCCGTCTTTTTAGAGGTGAGTAGACTCTCTTCCATATTCACCATTTTATAACTTGTTGTCTTAGTTTCAATTAGTTTTTTTTGAATTTTTTGTGCAGTACTTCTGTTATTTTTGGACGAAATCTATTTTGATTATTTCATTCGAATTTTGGGAAATTTGATGAATTTCATAAAACTATTTTTTATAATTTTAAAATGATAGTTTTAAAATTATGATTTCATTTTGATGTAAAAAGAGTGTTTGATGACATTATTATAATGGTTTATTAATAAATGGATTGGAGAATTATTTGCTATATATGGTTGGAAGGAGTTTTTTTGTGTATGTGACCCTAAGGAAAAGGGCATGTTCTTTTAGGGTACATGGATATTGGTCACCTTCTGTCGACTTGGTGGATCAATGTGGTGCTACTCATGAGTATGGAACAATCACATAGTGTTCATGTGTGTGTGTGCATGTGAAAACATAGGAATGGGTATTATAAATTATATGAAATTGTTTAAATAAATTTTTAATATTTTCTATAGACCTATTTTTTGTTTTGATATAAACTAATTAAATTGGTTTTATTTTATAATTATTTGATAACTAGTTCTTATGATAATGGAATATGTTGGAGATTCTTTATACAAGTAATACTAAATTTATACTGACCCAAATTATTGGGAAATTTATTTAATTTTTTGATGTCATATACCAAGATACAAAAATGGTAAAATTACCACACTTTTATATTGATGCATCATGATAACATGGGCACAACAAGAGGAGTTGGAGCCTTGATATTGGTCGGAATTTTTTAGGATCATGTCAACGGAGTTCTAGTAATCATCTTGTATTTTGGTTTTTTATTTGATATTTCATGCTCTATTGTCACTCTATTGTTTTTCATATTTTAAAAAATTTTCATCGTGTTTCATTATTACATTATTCATGCATTATATTTTTGGATTTGATGTTTACTATTCAATGTTGAAAATTTATTTTATATTTAAATGGAAATTCGTCCCCCAATATTTTGTAAACCCTTGGGAATATATTTCTAGTCTTTTGTGACTTTGGGATATCACAGAAGGCCAGTAACACCTCTATCAATTCTCATTCCATTGTGGAGGGGGAGATATTACAGTTGGTATCAGCTTCATTCAGTCCTTCAATAATAAATAGTATTGGTCTTGGTTTCTCAATCTATTTTCATGGGATGGTACAAAGGAGATAGTTTCTTTATGACATTAAATGTATAATAAAAAATACATAGATAACCTTTTGATATTGAACATCAAGTTAATAGGGTGGTTTGTGTACAAAATAATTTTAAGACACTTCTAGAGAAGTTGTCACCTCGTAATTTTGGGATTAGCCGATGAGTGTAGAAGATCTTATATAGGTATTGAGACATCACACTAGAATTTCATTATCCATTTTATATTTGAAGATTAATGGGAAATATTATCATGGTAATAAGGGTTGGAATTTTAAAATAAATTGGAACATAATGTTGTTTATTGTGAATTGAAATTCTATAAGTGTTTAGTTTCAAGTGAGTGTAGACTTATTGATGCGTTCTTCTAGATATTGAAATGAAATCGAGAAATATTTGTTGAAACCAAAAAGAGGCGGATATAAAATATGTGGTTTATCCTAGGCCACAGGTGAACCAAGCGATGGTTTAGAGGATCATTTAGGATTTTCATGTTGTGGATAAAGGAATTCTAAATGATGTACCACAACAGGTGGACCACATAGGCTAGTTTCAAAAGTATAATCGAATAATATTTTATAGGGTTTAGAATCCTAATAATGAAGTGGTATAACTAAATACGGTGAATAAAATATTAAAATCCCTATAAATACCAGTAGATATAAAATTCAATTTGGTAATGTACATGTATAAGGACTTGGCATGCCGATGGTGAGATTTAGTAGTTTGGGATACAACTTACCAAGGAATTACATGTGAGGAATTTATAATATTTTTTTTTATCAAAAAATTATTTACAATAAAATTAAAAATTTTAAGAACAATATATTTACTTAAATTAAATCAAGAGGATTCCATAGTACGTTATTTTGAAACTAAAATTATGAATTTAGTTTACTTTGTCTCTGAAGTCTCTACAAGTGCGTACATGAAAGAATACATCTTTTAGTTGGGACTACAAAAAATATTATTCCAGTATTTTTAATCCTTTGAATTATGGAAAATAAAGAGATATTAAATCAAGAAAATGTGAAAGAATAAGATATTTTTTGGAATCAATATAGAGGATGTGTTTTTATCAACACTACAACGGGTTGGAAGTCAAATACTTGGAAAAAGGTGGAAGAGGGACACATACTTCCAAGGTGGTGTAGCATCTAAGAACCAGAATACTAGTTTGACTAATTTTACTGCTTATCTGAAATGTAAGCTTGATTATTTTCATTGTGTTTCACCTGAGAGTATCAAGCAATATTGTATTCCAACACCTAGAGAATGTTATAATTATAATTATCATGGATGTATATAGTGTTATTGTTATAGTACTCCAAGGTTTGGTTCTAGAAATGAATCACATGTTTCTAATTTATTTGATGATTAAATTATGAAATATCATCATAATAACCCTTTATCTTATAACCATGAGAGTTAAAGCTCTTATAGGAATACCCACAATTATCAGAAAAGGAAATCACTATAAATTAATGAAGATAAATGGACAATGACTAAAAAACTATTTGGTACTGAGTAGGTGATCAAATTTGATCATTCCAGTACTTTGATAGTACAAGCTAAATTATTGTGAATTTTAACCTTATTAAGGACTTTTTTGATATGGGTTATTGAAACTATTCTATTTCTTCTTGTTTTATTGATCTTATCGGTTAATGTGTGGAGATGATTCATTCTATTTTGGAATTTCAACCTCTTCTTGGCTAATGAGAGTGTCGAGTAGTTATGTGTGAAACATGTATGATGACTATTCATGGTATATAATTAGAGTCAGAATTAGATATCCATTATAAGTACATATATGAAATAATAGGTATTGGTTTTCGAATTCTAAGGATTGTATCAATTTTCATGCCTGGAAGATGATATTTACATCATCTGGTGGAGTTGAGCCTATCTTCAAGGGAGAATTGGATTCAAATAAAAATATAATAGAACCTTTGGTACTAGTGTTTATAACCATATCTTTTTAGTTGTCAATAGTGAATTTAGAATATGTTGATAAGGATGGTAAAAGAGTTTTTCCAACAATAGTTGACCAATTTCTTAATTATTTTTAAAACAACTTTATATTGTTTTTACCCAAAAGAGAAGTGGAGTATATGATTCATATCATATTGGGGATCAATCCAATTTCACTTTTTTCTTTCATGATCTCACCATGATAATTTTGGTAACTAAATTGACTAATTGGAAGATTTGGAGAGTAAATAGTTCATTTTTCCGATAATATCCATGTGGGAAAAACCAATCCTTTTGTGAAGAAGTTAGATGAAAATAGTAATATTTTTTGGATTATTATAAACCTAAACATGTTATGTTAATGAATCAATATCTTCTTCAATGATTTGAAAATATTTTTTATCAATTTAAGGGAGATCAATGGTTATTTAAAATTATCTTATGTTTAGAGTATCACCAACTGCGAGATCAGTAGGATGATAATATGGGAAAAAAATTCAGAGCTAATATGGCCATTATAAATTTATTTATTCCTTTTGGCCTCATAAATATAGAAGTAGTGTTTATGGAATGGATAAATAAGATATTTTATAGGTATAAAGACTCTATTATAGTTGTTTAGATTGATGAAATCCTTATATATTCATGGAATAATATGAATCATGAAGAAAAATTGGATTGAGTGTTAATAATTTATGAGAGTATTTGTTTTTTGATAAACTCTGAAAATTTGATTTTATGATACAATAGGTACATTTACCGGGTCACATAATATATGAAAAAATAATTTTCTATGGATCTTGAAATTATTAAAGATTTTATCGCATAGATATCACTGAAGATTGTTTTTGAGATACATAGTTTCCTTGGCTTAGAGGGCAACTATAGACGTTTCATTTAAAATTTTCATGAGTTTCCTCACCGATGATAGTTTTGACAAGGAAATGTTTTCACATAAAATGATGTAATGATTTCCATAAATCATTCCAAGAACTCAAGGTTCACCTTATGTCAACACCTATCATTTTGTAACCTGAGTCATAAAAAGTCTATATGGTTTATTGTGATGCATCAAGATCTGGGTTGGGACATGTTATCATTCAGAGAGATCACATTGTAGCTTAAAGATCATGAAAATTAAGTGTTCATGAGAAAACTACATGCTAAATTATTTGAAACCATCATCCGTAGTCCATGATTGGAAGATATTTCTTCACTATCTCTTTAGTGAGATATTTATAGTGATTACTGGTCCTAAGATATTGAATCACATTTTATCGCAAAGAGAAAAGTACTTTAAGAAATAATGACTGATGTAATATCTTTATATGTTCAACTTTGAAATGATGTATACAATTGATAATGGGATTTATGTGGCAGATTCTTTTAGTAGTAATTCCAATAACATGTTTTCTAAAGAATATTCATATAAATGGAACCTAATGTCAGTTAAATATAAAAGACATCAAAATTGTGTATAGAAGGAGAAATAAGTGGATTTCTTTGGAGAAACTTTGGTTCCTTATTTTGTTTAATAAGTATGGGATATTTAAAAATCTAATCTAGAATGTCTATCAATGAGTTAAAACTCAATTAAGGGGATATAATTGGGGGATATATTCTATATGGGGGATAAATATTATGTTTTTGAGATTGGATTTTGGATCAGACAAGTTATCAAGAAAACTTCTAAATTACTACCAAGACTTGAAATGGGTTGTTCATCCCGGTATACAGAATATATACATGGAACTGCAATCAAATTTTGGTGGAAAGGAATGTAGATATAAGTAGAATATCTTGTCATGAAATACCTAAAATATTAGTAGGTCAATGAATTATACTAACAACCACCTAGTATGTTTCATGCTTTACCAATTATCATATAAAAATGGGAGAAAATAACTACCTATTTTTTGACAGTTCTACCAAAAAATGTTCAAAAAAGTGATTCCATATGGGTGATTTTAGGATATCTCACAAAGTAGGTCTAATTCATCATTATTCATAAATCTTATATGATGGATGATTTTTCAAAAATCTACATTCATGAAATTGTTAAGATTCATGGGGTTCCAATTTAAATACTATCTATTGGGATCCCATATGTATATCTTAGTTTTTTAAATCCTTGTTGCATACTAAGGAAACAAAATTTAAATGAGCACATCATATCATCCTCAAATGGATAGAAAATATAATATGATAATCCAAATGACAGAAGACATGATAAGGGACTGTGTGATATATTTTTGTGGATAATGGAAAGATAACATAACATTAGTTGGGTTATCATACAATAACAGTTATCAAACCTTAATACATATGGATCCTTTCATAGAATTTTAGGATCATACGTGTCATTATACACTTTTTTAGGGTGGAAGATGTGAGTATTAATTTATTAGGAATAGTCTACTTCATGATATAATGAATAAAATTTAGATTTTAAGAAAGATAATGGTAATAACTCAAATTCTTCAGAAATTGTATGTGGATAACCATTTTAACCACTATATTTTGAAGGGGTGATCATATTTTCTTAAGAATATATCCATGTCTTGGACATCATCACTTTTTTAAGAAAGGAAAGATGTATAATTGTTATATTTTACCTTTTCAAATATATGAATGAGTGGATGAATTGGTATATATATTTTCTTTATAGATAAGGTTTAGTTTAATGCATAATGTTTTTTAGGTATATCAATTAGAGTTATACCAGCCTAATCCTGACCATGTCATTCGATGAGAGCATATTGATATATAACTAGATTCCTCATTGATTAATGTGATGATATAAATTTTTCATAGGCAAGAGAATGTATTTCATGTGAAATGATTCATCATGTAGTGGGTTTTACAGTACCATGGTCAAACTCAAGAAGATACATGTGATTATGAAAAGGAAATGGTGTAACGCCCCGACCCCAGTTACCCAGAGTCGGTGCATTATTACATAACATTGGCATGATCACAAGAAAGATCAAATCTCGAAAGACCGATTGGTTTAGTAGCCTTGGAAAATTCCAGATATATTCATAAGTTTTACATTACATTATAAAATGAAAAACTAATACAACAACATAATGTCTCAATAGACCACACTATTAACCCCTCATAATATCCCTGCAAGTCAATCATAATTTACTTCTTCACTACCTGGGAAAAATAAAACATAGAAAAGGGGTGAGCTCAAATGCCCAGTAAGGATAACAATATAGCGGAAACATTCATAAATAAGAATAAACATTTAAGGCAATGTATAACTAAAACAAAAGCCTTTTAAATATGAACTTTCAACATGGTATGGCATAAATAAAATGAAATAATGCGATTTACTTATTCACATGGATATTCTACTAATCGAATAATCACATGCAAAAATCAATAACCACTTTCATAATGTTGGAATGCATAATGCCAGACTATCATAACCACATAGCCAAGGCCTCGTGCCAAGACTACAAATAAGATTTTGTCAAGGCCTTGTGCCAAGACACTAGTTTGTCTCATGAGACCTACCGATGCATCGAGGAGCTATAGCGGGCTCCACCCGTCACTTACTAAGTCCAATGCATTCCCATATGAAAAGGTTTAAACATAAAATAAACATTCGTATTAAAACTAGCATACGAAATGTCAATACTTTCACAATAAACTATGAATGGTATAAAAATAGCACATCCACAGTCAAACATATCACAAAACCTTCAATACAATATAGAAGTTTTGTATCATAACAAATCAACTTCAAATAATCTTAAAATCCATCAAAGGATGTTAACATAGATGAAATCAAAATTCTTTTTAAAGAAATATCTCCTTTTATTTTGAAATCATTTAAGATCCATATAAAATAAAACATTTTCTTTGAAAATATTCTTATAAGCTTGTAAGGAAAGCTTTGAAGATTTTATAACGGCGTAAAATAACCGCACCCGCCGTATAAGTTAAAAAAACATTCTTACCTCAATTCTGTCGAAAAGGTTCAAAAGAACATTGTTTTGAAAACGACGGAAAGATTCCTTTATAAACCTCTTATAAAAAGTCAAACAAGGGTATAAATGACTTTAACCCATATTCTTGTAAATAGTAAAAATGTTTTGAAATACATTTCGAAGAAACATGGATGTGGATGATAACGAGATCCCAGTAGATTATTACGTATAAACAACCTCGGATAAAGAAGAGATTGTGAAATAACCCTTACCTTGTACTTTTCCTTGGTTGGGGTAGGTTAACCTCCTGTATAATGGTGAAATAATTGTTATTAAATTATACAAGAATCATATATATTAATATGATATCATATATGATCTTTTAACATTGATTTATTAATAATATCTTAGAATTATCATCGTTTCGGGTGTTAACTTACTCATTTTCTTTTATATGTTTTGTTACATAAGCCATGTTTGTTGTATCTTATTCATATCCAGAATGATATCAAGTCCTTAAATATCATTTTTAAATCATAAAATGATAATTATACTTGAATGGATACGATGGAGAATGAATCTCATCGCGTTCGTGGAGACGGTAGTCCGTACGTACGCACGAGCGACAATATCATTCTTTTGATATTAAAATAATATATAAATGAATGGTATATCATATATACAGAATCATTAACATGTTATATTTATTATTTACATGAGTTACACATCATTATTATACCCATCCAAATAATATTATATTGAATAACAATTACACCACGACGTGGAGACGGTAAGCCGTACGTACGCACGTATGGTGACATGTTATTCAAAGGGTGGATAGAATACTGAATATGGTTGTACCATACTTATAATAACATCACAGTATATGTGAGATACTGGAGTTATTATTTTAGAATGGTAAGAACAAAGGAAGAAGAAGTGGAAGAAGAAATGAACTTAGAAAAGGGTGGTGAAATCATTACCTCTTCTTCGGGTTCTTCCTTTTGATTTGATCAAAAGGGCTCCATAGGTTGGCTTTCTGATCAAACTAAGGCCTCTAGGTTGAAGTGAGGGATGTTGGGAGAGTATTTGGGCAGAGTTTGGCCGAACCAAAAGGCTTGAGAGGTGTGAGGAAAAGAGAAGGAGGAGTGCCCTTTTATAAGAGGGGTGAGGGGCACTTTTGGAAAAGCTAGAAATATTAATTTATAATAAATTCATATTCGGTTTCCAAAGGCTCCAAAGTTGACTATTCAAAGGATGAGGTGGGGATAGGTCGAAAACAACTCATCCAATAGAATTTAGACAGGCTTGGGTACTTATATTAACCTTATCTTTAAGTATTAACTCTAAGTTAATTAGTTTCACTTTTACAATGTCTCTTTGTATTTTTATATAATATGGTTAATAAACTTACTATATACATCCAAGAGACCCCCAAGTGGTCCATTAATGATGAACCTATCCTTATATAAGTCTCTTGGCCGAACCTTAGATTTTTAGGAATTTAATATCAATTAATAATATAATATTTGTTTTAAGAACTCTTTTATGTCAATTTTGACACTATTCAATAGTTGATTTTTGTGAAACTCATAACAGATTGATTACTTCGAAAAAAGTCAATTAAATCAATCCTAATATATCATAGTATCCTAGAAAATTAGTTTAATTCATTAAAAGTTTCATATTATATTTTTTTGGGTATTTATAATATCAATTATTTTAATTTTTCAGTATTATAGTAATTACTGCATCATAATTGTGTCATAAATAAAATAAATTATTTAATGTCTAAAAATTATAAATAAAATATCATTATGTAGGAAATCTTTTTATCTTTCTAATTAATATTTATAATCTAAAATCCAACTTATATAATTCTATGTAACAATTATTTTTCTAAAAGATATATGCTTGTGTCATTTTTGTATTCATTTTGACTTAATTAAAATAAAGTGTCATTATCACTTACAAGTGGATCCATGGGGTCCCAAAATTGACACAAAGATGCCCATGGTCGACCATTTATCAACCAATATGGTTAAGACACGTTTTAGGGTAATTTAGTATTATTATAATATTATTTTTCTAACCCTTATTTACCGGATTTACCCTTAACCATGGTAAATAAAATATTTACCGCAGTAATTATTCAAAATGTCTAAAAATAAAAGTTACCTATTTACACAATTTGAACATCCTGATTCCAAATATGGAATCCATTTTCCTAAATTCTAAACACAGAAGTGGCAGAAATTAATTTGAAATTAATTCTCGTTGTCAAAACAAAAAGCGTGTTTTTAAGAGATAATAACTATCAAAAGATTGACACTTGTTTATGTTCGGTTTAATTGTAAAATTATGTCCAATGACCAATATTATATTAAATAGTAAAAATATATTCTAAATATACTTTAAAACCACTCAAATTCATAATTTATCACTATTAATTATTTTGATTAAAAAAGTTGTTTTTAATTAAAATTTATTAATTTTCACTATTCATCAAAATATGAAAGTTATCCGAAAAGTACCAAAATTTCACCTTAGGCTAAATTTGATATTCCGAATCCAAAAATGAAGTCCATTTTAAAATATAAAATATATATAACTTCAAAAAGTAGGTATTACTATTCATAACAGCTAGTTTGATTGGTTACGGTGTGTTAGAACTCGAAGTTGCGTACAACACACGCTACTGTTTTATTCAAAGGAAAGCGTACCGTGGAAGCTTGGGATGTTTCATTTTAAATTTTTTGATGTCTCCATTTAGTCAAAAAGTTTAAAATATTGTATTTAAAAAGGTTTCACTATCAAAAGTTGATAAAAGTGCAATACTGAAAATGAATCTGTTCTTGCATTATGACTAAGAAACTCATAATATGGATTCTAAAATTATAAGGATTATATAAAGTTTAAAATTTAGTTAATACTATTCATGACCTCTTTTAATGGCTTTTTTTTTGGTAAGTCATGGTGCAATTGAACTCAGTGTTGCGTGTAGTGCAAGTTATTGAATTATTTTGAAGAAATAACACACTATGAAATCTTGGGGTGTTACATTCTCCCCTCCTTCAATAAATTGCGTCCTGGCAATTTGAAATTGTTCTTCAAAAATAAAAGGTTGAAAGTAGAAAATATATTTGTGGGAAAACCCACATCGGAAATTGGGTTACTAAAATTTAGTCTTAATATGAGGAAAAGAGAAATGAAACGGTCACCACCAAATTATGATCTTGATTAGGAGAACATTAGTGGCAATTAGAGACATATAATCGGAGGAAAAACGTAAATATTTATAGGTAGTGATTGAGGTCATCAATCACAAACAAGTGTATAATTGAGGTCCTTAAATTCATCAATCTATGATGATTTGAAATACCATCGGTTCAACAAAACATAGGGTATTAGGATAACACATTTTTGACGTTTCAAAATATCTTAGTTGAAATCCCACATCGAAAAATGAATTAATGAGGCCTCTATTTAAAATAAAGAGTGGAAAGTATGAAGATTACCGAAAATAACACATACTAGGGTTCCATGTAGGAAAATATGGATATGGAAGAGAAATCTAACCATCAATTATCTGATGGAGAGTGGTAGAGAACATGGCTATGAAAAGGCCAACAATCCCAAAGCCATAAATTAGTGATGATTTAAGGTACCATCTAGGACAACATTTTTGTTCTAAGTTGCTTTTCTTAATATTGAGGAATTTATTTATGAGATTGGCTAAGATCATAAGGATATATACTTACTTTATAATTAGAGTTTTGTCCATTAATAAATTTCTACCATAAACTAATATTTCACTCGTAAAAAAATTATATTTATACTATTCGTACAGGGTTCCAAAATAAACGAATTTATAATTCATCTACCAGATCTTTTAAAAAAACTACATTATTTAATCCAGGACATCTCTTGGGCCAGTGGTAGGTGATACACCTTTGTCGCCCTTCGGTTGCGGGTTCAAGTCTCGCAGCCTTGCCGGACGCAACAGGTTTCTGCCCGACCTCCGGGTTGTCCTTTTATGGCAATCCAAAATAATCCAAATAAGAACTATCCAAAATAATTCTATCCAAACTCACAGTCCAACATTTATAAGGAAGGTAAACATAATATAGATCCTTTTTACCCCGTAATAGCATATAAATACCTTCATCATGTATTACCATATTCCTTATTGATTACATTCATGATCCCTTATTCCATATAGAATGCTGGATATACTTCATTAATCCAAAAATGTTTAAAACCCCAACAATGATGGAATATACAAATCATTAATCAGCTTCAAGGTAGTCAATAATATACAATATAATTTATCCAAATCAATCATGTATTATTCTAAAATCACCACCTCGGTATCTGAACCATATTATGGTTTATCTTTCTCTCAACCATATATTTTCCAAAAATTTAACCTGCTATTGAGTCACTTTTCTTTTTTCCACACAATCTCAAGTCCTTAATGAAATAGTACTGCAGTACAATCCTTATATACTCCATAATTATTATAACAAGTACATTGTTGATACAACACTCAATTGACATAATCAACATAAGAACTCTAATCATTCCTCTTCATCTGTGGTAGTATCATAACTTGATTATTATCCAATAGCATCATTTGGGTCATAGACTGATGACTGGGACATAGGTTCACGTAGTGTCCAAACTCCTTGCAAATGAAGCATTGTACATTTGAAACCATTTTCTTACCCTTGCAGTCACGTACTTTGTGCCCTTTTCCTCCACACTTATAACAAACTCTCATTCCTTTCAGGCAAGTTCCAGGCTGTTTCTTTCCACAGTTACCACATATGGGAAAATTCTTCTTTTCCCTCTTCCCTTTATCCATATTTCTCTCTTCCATCCTTTTCTTATCTTGCTTCCCTTCAAAGCCATAGGACTCAGTAAACTCTTTACTTATCTTATCAATACATGATATTATTTCTTCATATGATGATAATAAATGGGAGACTATTTCTCTTATAAATTCTAGCTTAAGGCCATGAAAGATATGATCCTTCCTTCTCTTTGGATCATGTGCATTTCTGGAGTTCTCATTCCTTCTACTGGGCTCCATTTCTAAACAATGGCATAAACTAGATTAGTTTATGAATCAAAATACATAATCCCATACTTATAAAACACTTAACATAAATTGAACTATTTATGGATATAATCCATAATCATAAAAATGTTTTCTTTGAGGAAGTATATACTCATAAACCCTTCATAATGATTTGTAAAGAAAGTGAGAGTTATCCTAAGCATATCCCCCGGGAGTGTCGTAACCAAGAGTGCAGCAAGGCCCGTTGTCGTGCACCAATTCCCGTTCGAGTCTAGCTCAAAGCGGTGTTTTAGGGTTTTACCCCTAGGTACATCTGTGCCAGAGCCTCCTCTACCTGCTCGTATCCAGACAGGGATGTATTGCTCGGAAAACTCACAAAATCTCTACAATACCAAAATTCTAGGAAGTTCTTCTATACTAATCCTCAAAGTTCATCTTAGGTATACGTGCTCTAATCAGAGTTTATCTAAATCTAGCTTCCAAGGTTTGTACTAAACATCCTCTGATACCAACTGTAACGCCCCGAACCCAGTTACCCAGAGTCGGTGCATTATTACATAACATTGGCATGATCACAAGAAAGATCAAATCTCGAAAGACCGATTGGTTTAGTAGCCTTGGAAAATGCCAGATATATTCATAAGTTTTACATTACATTATAAAATGAAAAACTAATACAACAACATAATGTCTCAATAGACCACACTATTAACCCCTCATAATATCCCTGCAATTCAATCATAATTTACTTCTTCACTACCTGGGAAAAATAAAACATAGAAAAGGGGTGAGCTCAAATGCCCAGTAAGGATAACAATATAGCGGAAACTTTCATAAATAAGAATAAAAATTTAAGGCAATGTATAACTAAAATAAAAGCCTTTTAAATATGAACTTTCAACATGGTATGGCATAAATAAAATGAAATAATGCGATTTACTTATTCACATGGATATTCTACTAATCGAATAATCACATGCAAAAATCAATAACCACTTTCATAATGTTGGAATGCATAATGCCAGACTATCATAACCACATAGACAAGGCCTCGTGCCAAGACTACAAATAAGATTTTGTCAAGGCCTTGTTCCTGTAGAGACCCTAAGCTTATCGTACATGGACATTACATTACATTTGCGGAATACTTAGTACATAACAAAAACACACACTAAAGGATCGTAATAGTTTAGTGTCTTTGGAAACTCGGAACGTAATCTTCTAATCGTGGTGAAAGTTCTTCAATATCTCCCATAAAGGTCATCCCCTTTTTCTACCTAAAACGTTTCTTTATATCCTGGGGAAAAGAAAACATAAAAGGGTGAGCTCAAATTCTCAGTAAGGGTAAACAAAAGAAAAATCAATCACATCATATACATAGCTTTTGGAAATCTTAACCTGCAAAAGAGCTCATAATATCATAACATGGGATATATCATAGAAGTGAAAATGAGATCCCCATAATCATAACATAAAACTTGAAACTTTGTGGCATGCACACATAATCATGGAAAATCATTTCTTGTTAGTCATGACTCATTGCCAAGACTATCTTAGTGGACAAAGTCCCTTTCTGAACCGAGTTCACTCCTCGTTTCAGTCCTGTATCACTGAACCGAAATAACCTTCCGTTCCAGCCATGTCTATCTCATGAGATATAAAATCTTTACCCAATGCATTGGAGGGAGATATAGGTCCCACCCATCTTATAATGAATCCTTTCTTATGTGTGCCACATAATCATAAAACATACATCATCGCATAACACATATAACAAAAATGGGATTCTTGAAACATCATGACATCATAAATCAATTCATATAAGATAAAGGAATTCATAAAAATAATTCCATCACAACATGAACAAATCAATTTAATAATAGGGATAAAAACAGAACCCTTTATTATCTTAGATGGAAAATAATTTTGATAAAACACTTGAACTCCATTCTTGAGGAAAATATCCTTTCTTCTTCAAAAACATTTTTCCTTTCATAACATGTCATACGACTTTAAAATAAAAGAAGTTGATTAAAAATAAAATTGATAACTTGTAAAGGAAGCTTCTTGGAAATAATGTTTTAAAAATCCGTCCATGCCGTATAAGTTAAAAAAACATTCTTCGTACTTTTGTCGGAAAAGTCAAAAAGTACCTCGTACGGAAAAATGACAAAAGATTCCTTTCATATTCTTTACTAAAAACTCACCTAAGGGTAAAATTGGATTTAAACTATTGCAAGTTTATGGAAACAATATTTCATATTGAGGGAACATGGATGTGGATGATAAAATACACCCCAGTAAATACTTACGAATAAACAATCTCGGATAAAAATGAGATTGTGATATTTCCCTTACCTTACGTCCGATTTGCATTGTACGTGTCCGAAGCTCCTGTATAATGGTTTAAATAATGTCATTGACTTATTACAGAATCATATTCATTGTTATGATATCATATATGGTTCACTTATGACATTATATTACCCGTTCTTTTGAAAACTCCATGTTAAAGAAGCGTTTTGGGTAAAATCGTTTCATTTATCGTAGGTGTTTTGACTTGTTGTTCATGACATTATTATTACTTATATCATGATTTACTTACTTCCAGAATATAAAATATGATTTATATATCATATATATTCAGTATATATATATATAATAGATAGATAAATGAAATGAAAAACACCGTTCATGGAGACGGTAGTCCGTACGTACGCATGAACGCTGTTTTCCTTTCCTTATTGTCTTGAATGGAAGTAAGTTGATGACATACATATATATATATACATAAATCCAGTAGCTTTATAATGTCATATATTTCATTATTATTTCTTATATATACTTTATAATCATTCTTAAATGGTTAACATGGAGAATGAATCTCATCGCGTCGTGGAGACGGTAGTCCGTACGTACGCACGAGCGATGATATCATTTCCATAAATATTGAATTGAATTGGAGTGGATTATACAATATATCAGAATCAATATGATGTTGTAATAACTATGTATAGTTATTCTTTACACCATTATACCCATCCATGTAAGGTGGTGGTGGAAAATAGATTACACCACGGCGTGGAGACGGTATTCCGTACGTACGCACGCGCGGTGATTTCTTTTTCCGTAGGATGGATAGATGGTTAAATAGGGTTGTTTCATACTTATAATAACATATCAGTATATGAGTGATACTGATGTTATTACTTCATAATGAAACAACTAAAGAAGAAGAAGTTGAAGAAGAAAGAAATTGAAAAGATCGGTAATGGATATTACCTCTTCTTTGGAACGCCTCTTTGAATCCTCCACTTAGGGAACTAAGATTGGTCTTTGAAGAAGACCAGGACCTCTAGGATTATTCTAGGGAAGTGGAGAGGAGAAAATGGCAGGGGTTGGCCGAGCTTGAGTGCTCAAATTTGTGTGAGGAGGAGGGGGAGGAGGTGTCCTTTTATAGGGGAGGAGAGGGGCACCTTAGGAATTCTTAAAAATATTAATTTATAATAAATCTAACCCCACTTAAAAACCTCCAAAAATGACTCATATTCGAAGCTTAGATGAGATAGGGTTGTAATCTCATCAACCAATCAAATTTAGACATGTTTGGATCTTATTTTAAACCTTATCAATTAGATTTAACTCTAAGTTAAATAATTTGACTTTTACCGTGTCTTTTTGTTTTCTTTCACTATATGGTTAATACACTTACAATAACATGCCAAACGAACCCCAAATTGTTTATTATTAATATATATATCCTTATCTAAGTCATTTTGCCGAACCTTAGATTTTTAGGAATAAAATAACAATTAATAATATAATATTTGATTTAAAAACTATTTTGTGTCAATTTTGACACTATTTGATATATGATTTTTGTGAAAGTCATAACAGAATTAAATGTTCGAACCAAGTTGATTAAATCAACATTAATATATCATAGTAACCTAGAAAATTAGTGGAATGCATAAAAAATCTCAAATTACATTTATTTTGGTGTTTATAACATCAATTATGTCAATATTTCATTAATAAGATAATTACTGCATCATCGTTGTGTCATAAATAAAATAAATTATTTTATGTCTAAAAATTACAAATAAAATACCATCATGTATTAAATCTTTTTAGCTTTATAATGAATATTTACAATCGAATTTATCTTATGTATAACCCCATATTAGAAATGATTTACTTATTAAACTTTGATTTTAACTATTTTAACCCTTCTTTAAATAAATTAATAATAAATGTCCTAATCTTATCCAAGTGGGCCTAAATGGTCATATTTTATTCCTAAGTTTGTTTTTGGTCGAATTACACTTGTCCAATAGAATTAGGACATGTGTTAGGGTAATATTAATATCATATTTACCCTTAGTTACCCTATTTACTATTAACCGTGGTAAAAAAGTAAAAAGTTACTATTCACCAAAAAATTATTTTCATCTCATTGAACCACATTTTAGTCCTTGATATTAACCGTGTCTCTCGGATTTTCGAAATTCCATTCACAGAAGCGGTAAAATTAAGTTTTATGCAAAATTCAGTTTTTAACCTACCACTTAGTAGTTTCACTATTCATAAAAAATTGATGTTTTTCAGAACAATGCCAAAATTTCATCCCAAGCTATATTTCATATTCCGAATTCAAAAATGAAGTCTATTTTACCAAATTCATAACATAAAAGTTGCATTAATTAATTTTATAATTAAATCCCACTGTTAAAACAAATAGCGTGTTTTTAAGAAACAATATCTATCAAAAGATTGACACTTGTTTATGTCTAGTTTAAATGTGAAATTACATCCAATGACCAACATTGTATTAAATTGTAAAAATATATTCTAAATATACTTTAAAACCACTCAAATTAATGATTTTTCACTATTAATTATTTCGATTAAAAAAATTGTTTTTAATTATAATTTAGTAATTTTCACTATTCATCAGAATATGAAAGTTATCCGAAAAGTACCAAAATTTCACCTTAGGCTAAATTCGATACTCCGAATCCAAAAATGAAGTCCATTTTGAGAGTTAAAATTTCAAAAATTTAAAAAGTGGTTATTACTATTCATAATGGCTAGTTTTAATAATATTTTAATAGCATATCATTGTTTCGTGAAACTCAGGATTACGTACCACACACGCTATCGAGGAAGGTTGCGATTGCGTGTAATGAAAGGCAAGTCAAGGATGCGTGTTGTGCAAGCTCCTTTTGGTGTAGCGTATAACACAAGACATTAGTAAAATAAAAAGAATATTTCTTTATAAAATCTTGGGATGTTACATTCTACCCCCCTTAAAATGAATTTCGCCCTCGAAATTCGTCGGGGTTATAAATGGTTTACTATTCGAAAGTTTCTTTAATATAAACCCACATCGTAAAAAGGAATATCAAAACCAATCTTTAAAAACAAAAGTATGAAACGTAACGGTTACCCAAATAAACTAATCATTGGGTTTCCACATAGGTGAAAATATGGATATGGAAGAGAAATCTAACCATCATGTTCTGATGGAGAGTGGTAGAGAACATGGCTATGGAAAAGCCAGTAATCACAAATCCATAGATTTGTGATGATATAAGGTACCATCTGATTCATCAGGTATAAGATCACTAGGACAACATTTTTGGTTTTCAAGATCATTTCCCTAAAGTTGAAAATTTGAATTAGAATAAATACTTACTTTATTTTGGTACAATCTCACTGTTGTTCATGCCTTGAACAATTTCCACTTCATCTCTTAAATAAATGAAGTTGAATTTGTTATTCGTGAAGTGTTAGCAGATCATGTGATAGAATGACGGGTCATTCCATCTGTCTCAAACAAAAGGTTAGCAAAAATTATATGCATAAATCGATCTATAGTGAGATTAATCATATATGGTTCCTAAAATGGACTTATACTTCATATATCATACTGCTTAATATAATAAAACTAGTTTCTACTAAACAGGGACTTCCTGTAGGTCAGTGGTAGGCGATAAAGGCCAGTCGCACTTCGGTTGTGGGTTCGATTCCTACAGCCTTGTCCGAAGCGATGGGCTATCGCCCGTCCTGCAGGTTGTCCTTTTTCTAAAACTATATTACTATAACATCCCATAAATAATATCAAAAAAACTTCTATCCTTAAACAATACTAACTTATGTCCAACATAATCCATTCCAATCTTTAGGCTTATCCATAATACTGCAGTCCACTCTCATAATATAGTGAAAATGATTACGAGAGATTTAATACTATCGTTAATCCCCATATATATGTCTTGTTGGTCACATTCCAAACATTCAAAGGCCTTAATCATGTATTCTCTTAAATACCCATTGAACCTTATTGAAAACATGAATTCTATTAAAAGTTAACTCTTTCCACATACCAAAATCCTCGTGATATCACTTAGTCCTTATATCAATCATGAGCTCATGAATACTGTTAAACATTTCATTTTCTCGTTTTCCCTTCATTATGCGCATAATATCTCAATCATTTTGAATACCACATTAGACCAATACATAAATATTCCAATATTCCATGATACAACATTATTTTGGAATCCCATTACATAAAAACTTAATCATTCCACCACATCGTTGTCATATTCAACATTGCCAATAGTGATCGCATGTGACTTCCCTTTGTCCTTTTCCTTAAGCGGTTGCTCATGTCGATCATCACTAACCCTTGGATTAGGGCATTTATTGGCATAATGTCCCATCTCCTTGCACTTGAAGCATTGAAGTGTTGGTTGTGCGTTCTCTGCAGTGTTTGCTTTATTCACTTCATTAGAATCCCTTTTTCCATTACTTCGACACTCAGCTGCTCGATGACCTTCTTTTCCACACTTAAAACATTTTCTAGTCCCTTTAAGACAATCTCCACCATGCTTCTTTCCACACTTTGTGCATAAGGAAACATTCATCTTCTTTTCACCATTATTCTGAGATTTCTCCTTGAACTCCATCTTTCGTTTCTTGTCAAAACCATGAGATGGATATGTAACACCAACTTCCATTTCTACCTTGATAGCACAACGCACAATTTCTTCATAGCTACTGAAGTCTCTTATAGCTAATTCCCTTCGAAGACTTGGTTTTAAGCCACTGAAAAATCGATCAACTTTACTTTCAGGTTGGATGATAATGCCAGATGCATACCTTGCAAGTCTTGTAAAATTCGCTTCGTATATACCAACAGATTCATCATCCTTTTGCTTTAGTTCAAGAAACTCCTTCTCCATCTTCGTTCGAAGAATACGAGGGAAGTACTTACTGAAAAACAAGTTCTTGAACTCATCCCATTCCATGGAATCAATTTCATCTCTTTGCCTCGTATTCTTGATAAGATTCCACCATTGATCAGCTTCACCTTCCAAACGATATACTGCTAAGATGACTTTATCATGTTCAGAACATTGAAGAACTGAAAATATCTTTTCAGTAGTACTGATCCATTGTTCAGCCACAAGTGGATCAGAAGACCCACTGAAAGAAGGTGGACGTTGCCTCATGAAGGACTCAATAGAATATTGTTCCCTTCTCTGCTCATTTGGAAGTCCAGAATGATTCATAGCTTGTGTAAGTATAGCAATAAGATTTTTCACTCCATCTCCCATAACATTTGTTTGTTCAGGAGGGCAATCATTGCATTGTCCATTGCATTGATCAACACGGTTCCTTCGGTTTCCAGCCATCGTCTAAAACCCAAAAAGAATAGTGTGAGAGGCAAAAATCATGCTAGGGAAAACAACATAACAAAGGGGTAGTACCCTCAATATCTAACTTCTTAGGTTAAATTCTAAGATCGTTACCGTAGTAATAGGACTGTATCCTATACGTATACTTATCCTTAGGGACATCCCTAGACAAACCTTATAAATATCTCTAGGGATTTCACTAAAGTTCTCGCATCCTAGTTTCCAAAGGTTGACTAAACCTTTCCTTTGATACCAACTGTAGAGACCCGAAGCTTATCGTACATGGAAATTACATTACATTTGTGGAATACTTAGTACATAACAAAAACACACACTAAAGGATCGTAATAGTTTAGTGTCTTTGGAAACTCGGAACGTAATCTTCTAATCGTGGTGAAAGTTCTTCAATATCTCCCATAAAGGTCATCCCCTTTTTCTACCTAAAACGTTTCTTTATATCCTGGGGAAAAGAAAACATAAAAGGGTGAGCTCAAATGCTCAGTAAGGGTAAACAAAAGAAAAATCAATCACATCATATACATAGCTTTTGGAAATCTTAACCTGCAAAAGAGCTCATAATATCATAACATGGGATATATCATAGAAGTGAAAATGAGATCCCCATAATCATAACATAAAACTTGAAACTTTGTGGCATGCACACATAATCATGGAAAATCATTTCTTGTTAGTCATGACTCATTTCCAAGACTATCTTAGTGGACAAAGTCCCTTTCTAAACCGAGTTCACTCCTCGTTTCAGTCCTGTATCACTGAACCGAAATAACCTTCCGTTCCAGCCATGTCTATCTCATGAGATATAAAATCTTTACCCAATGCATTGGAGGGAGATATAGGTCCCACCCATCTTATAATGAATCCTTTCTTATGTGTGCCACATAATCATAAAACATACATCATCGCATAACACATATAACAAAAATGGGATTCTTGAAACATCATGACATCATAAATCAATTCATATAAGATAAAGGAATTCATAAAAATAATTCCATCACAACATGAACAAATCAATTTAATAATAGGGATAAAAACAGAACCCTTTATTATCTTAGATGGAAAATAATTTTGATAAAACACTTGAACTCCATTCTTGAGGAAAATATCCTTTCTTCTTCAAAAACATTTTTCCTTTCATAACATGTCATACGACTTTAAAATAAAAGAAGTTGATTAAAAATAAAATTGATAACTTGTAAAGGAAGCTTCTTGGAAATAATGTTTTAAAAATCCGTCCATGCCGTATAAGTTAAAAAAACATTCTTCGTACTTTTGTCGGAAAAGTCAAAAAGTACCTCGTACGGAAAAATGACAAAAGATTCCTTTCATATTCTTTACTAAAAACTCACCTAAGGGTAAAATTGGATTTAAACTATTGCAAGTGTATGGAAACAATATTTCATATTGAGGGAACATGGATGTGGATGATAAAATACACCCCAGTAAATACTTACGAATAAACAATCTCGGATAAAAATGAGATTGTGATATTTCCCTTACCTTACGTCCGATTTGCATTGTACGTGTCTGAAGCTCCTGTATAATGGTTTAAATAATGTCATTGACTTATTACAGAATCATATTCATTGTTATGATATCATATATGGTTCACTTATGACATTATATTACCCGTTCTTTTGAAAACTCCATGTTAAAGAAGCGTTTTGGGTAAAATCGTTTCATTTATCGTAGGTGTTTTGACTTGTTGTTCTTGACATTATTATTACTTATATCATGATTTACTTACTTCCAGAATATAAAATATGATTTATATATCATATACATTCAGTATATATATATATAATAGATAGATAAATGAAATGAAAAACACCGTTCATGGAGACGGTAGTCCGTACGTACGCATGAACGCTGTTTTCCTTTCCTTATTGTCTTGAATGGAAGTAAGTTGATGACATACATATATATATATACATAAATCCAGTAGCTTTATAATGTCATATATTTCATTATTATTTCTTATATATACTTTATAATCATTCTTAAATGGTTAACATGGAGAATGAATCTCATCGCGTCGTGGAGACGGTAGTCCGTACGTACGCACGAGCGATGATATCATTTCCATAAATATTGAATTGAATTGGAGTGGATTATACAATATATCAGAATCAATATGATGTTGTAATAACTATGTATAGTTATTATTTACACCATTATACCCATCCATGTAAGGTGGTGGTGGAAAATAGATTACACCACGGCGTGGAGACGGTATTCCGTATGTACGCACGCGCGGTGATTTCTTTTTCCGTAGGATGGATAGATGGTTAAATAGGGTTGTTTCATACTTATAATAACATATCAGTATATGAGTGATACTGATGTTATTACTTCATAATGAAACAACTAAAGAAGAAGAAGTTGAAGAAGAAAGAAATTGAAAAGATCGGTAATGGATATTACCTCTTCTTTGGAACGCCTCTTTGAATCCTCCACTTAGGGAACTAAGATTGGTCTTTGAAGAAGACCAGGACCTCTAGGATTATTCTAGGGAAGTGGAGAGGAGAAAATGGCAGGGGTTGGCCGAGCTTGAGTGCTCAAATTTGTGTGAGGAGGAGGGGGAGGAGGTGTCCTTTTATAGGGGAGGAGAGGGGCACCTTAGGAATTCTTAAAAATATTAATTTATAATAAATCTAACCCCACTTAAAAACCTCCAAAAATGACTCATATTCGAAGCTTAGATGAGATAGGGTTGTAATCTAATCAACCAATCAAATTTAGACATGTTTGGATCTTATTTTAAACCTTATCAATTAGATTTAACTCTAAGTTAAATAATTTGACTTTTACCGTGTCTTTTTGTTTTCTTTCACTATATGGTTAATACACTTACTATAACATGCCAAACGAACCCCAAATTGTTTATTATTAATATATATATCCTTATCTAAGTCATTTGGCCTAACCTTAGATTTTTAGTAATAAAATAACAATTAATAATATAATATTTGATTTAAAAACTATTTTGTGTCAATTTTGACACTATTTGATATATGATTTTTGTGAAAGTCATAACAGAATTAAATGTTCGAACCAAGTTGATTAAATCAACATTAATATATCATAGTAACCTAGAAAATTAGTGGAATTCATAAAAAATCTCAAATTACATTTATTTTGGTGTTTATAACATCAATTATGTCAATATTTCATTAATAAGATAATTACTGCATCATCGTTGTGTCATAAATAAAATAAATTATTTTATGTCTAAAAATTACAAATAAAATACCATCATGTAGTAATTCTTTTTAGCTTTCTAATGAATATTTACAATCGAATTTATCTTATGTATAACCCCATATTAGAAATGATTTACTTATTAAACTTTGATTTTAACTATTTTAACCCTTCTTTAAATAAATTAATAATAAATGTCCTAATCTTATCCAAGTGGGCCTAAATGGTCATATTTTATTCCTAAGTTTGTTTTTGGTCGAATTACACTTGTCCAATAGAATTAGGACATGTGTTAGGGTAATATTAATATCATATTTACCCTTAGTTACCCTATTTACTATTAACCGTGGTAAAAAAGTAAAAAGTTACTATTCACCAAAAAATTATTTTCATCTCATTGAACCACATTTTAGTCCTTGATATTAACCGTGTCTCTCGGATTTTCGAAATTCCATTCACAGAAGCGGTAAAATTAAGTTTTATGCAAAATTCAGTTTTTAACCTACCACTTAGTAGTTTCACTATTCATAAAAAATTGATGTTTTTCAGAACAATGCCAAAATTTCATCCCAAGCTATATTTCATATTCCAAATTCAAAAATGAAGTCTATTTTACCAAATTCATAACATAAAAGTTGCATTAATTAATTTTATAATTAAATCCCACTGTTAAAACAAATAGCGTGTTTTTAAGAAACAATATCTATCAAAAGATTGACACTTGTTTATGTCTAGTTTAAATGTGAAATTACATCCAATGACCAACATTGTATTAAATTGTAAAAATATATTCTAAATATACTTTAAAACCACTCAAATTAATGATTTTTCACTATTAATTATTTCGATTAAAAAAATTGTTTTTAATTATAATTTAGTAATTTTCACTATTCATCAGAATATGAAAGTTATCCGAAAAGTACCAAAATTTCACCTTAGGCTAAATTCGATACTCCGAATCCAAAAATGAAGTCCATTTTGAGAGTTAAAATTTCAAAAATTTAAAAAGTGGTTATTACTATTCATAATGGCTAGTTTTAATAATATTTTAATAGCATATCATTGTTTCGTGAAACTCAGGATTACGTACCACACACGCTATCGAGGAAGGTTGCGATTGCGTGTAATGCAAGGCAAGTCAAGGATGCGTGTTGTGCAAGATCCTTTGGTGTAGCGTATAACACAAGACATTAGTAAAATAAAAAGAATATT
Organism: Viscum album; assembly: GCA_963277665.1. Lineage (NCBI taxonomy): Eukaryota > Viridiplantae > Streptophyta > Magnoliopsida > Santalales > Viscaceae > Viscum > Viscum album. Next base: position 1,301,560,270 of record OY728141.1, on the reverse strand, counting down.
TCTTTATAAAATCTTGGGATGTTACAGTGCCAAGACACTAGTTTGTCTCATGAGACCTACCGATGCATCGAGGAGCTATAGCGGGCTCCACCCGTCACTTACTAAGTCCAATGCATTCCCATATGAAAAGGTTTAAACATAACATAAACATTCGTATTAAAACTAGCATACGAAATGTCAATACTTTCACAATAAACTATGAATGGTATAAAAATAGCACATCCACAGTCAAACATATCACAAAACCTTCAATACAATATAGAAGTTTTGTATCATAACAAATCAACTTCAAATAATCTTAAAATCCATCAAAGGATGTTGACATAGATGAAATCAAAATTCTTTTTAAAGAAATATTTCTTTTTATTTTGAAATCATTTAAGATCCATATAAAATAAAACATTTTCTTTGAAAATATTCTTATAAGCTTGTAAGGAAAGCTTTGAAGATTTTATAACGGCGTAAAATAACCGCACCCGCCGTATAAGTTAAAAAAACATTCTTACCTCAATTCTGTCGAAAAGGTTAAAAAGAACATTGTTTTGAAAACGACGGAAAGATTACTTTATAAACCTCTTATAAAAAGTCAAACAAGGGTATAAATGACTTTAACCCATATTCTTGTAAATAGTAAAAATGTTTTGAAATACATTTCGAAGAAACATGGATGTGGATGATAACGAGATCCCTGTAGATTATTATGTATAAACAACCTCGGATAAAGAAGAGATTGTGAAATAACCCTTACCTTGTACTTTTACTTGGTTGGGGTAGGTTAACCTCCTGTATAATGGTGAAATAATTGTTATTAAATTATACAAGAATCATATATATTAATATGATATCATATATGATCTTTTAACATTGATTTATTAATAATATCTTAGAATTATCATCGTTTCGGGTGTTAACTTACTCATTTTCTTTTATATGTTTTGTTACATAAGCCATGTTTGTTGTATCTTATTCATATCCAGAATGATATCAAGTCCTTAAACATCATTTTTAAATCATAAAATGATAATTATACTTGAATGGATACGATGGAGAATGAATCTCATCGCGTTCGTGGAGACGGTAGTCCGTACGTACGCACGAGCGACAATATCATTCTTTTGATATTAAAATAATATATAAATGAATGGTATATCATATATACAGAATAATTAACATGTTATATTTATTATTTACATGAGTTACACATCATTATTATACCCATCCAAATAATATTATATTGAATAACAATTACACCACGACGTGGAGACGGTAAGCCGTACGTACGCACGTATGGTGACATGTTATTCAAAGGGTGGATAAAATACTGAATATGGTTGTACCATACTTATAATAACATCACAGTATATGTGAGATACTGGAGTTATTATTTTAGAATGGTAAGAACAAAGGAAGAAGAAGTGGAAGAAGAAATGAACTTAGAAAAGGGTGGTGAAATCATTACCTCTTCTTCGGGTTCTTCCTTTTGATTTGATCAAAAGGGCTCCTTAGGTTGGCTTTCTGATCAAACTAAGGCCTCTAGGTTGAAGTGAGGGATGTTGGGAGAGTATTTGGGCAGAGTTTGGCCGAACCAAAAGGCTTGATAGGTGTGAGGAAAAGAGAAGGAGGAGTACCCTTTTATAAGAGGGGTGAGGGGCACTTTTGGAAAAGCTAGAAATATTAATTTATAATAAATTCATATTCGGTTTCCAAAGGCTCCAAAGTTGACTATTCAAAGGATGAGGTGGGGATAGGTCGAAAACAACTCATCCAATAGAATTTAGACAGGTTTGGGTACTTATATTAACCTTATCTTTAAGTATTAACTCTAAGTTAATTAGTTTCACTTATACAATGTCTCTTTGTATTTTTATATAATATGGTTAATAAACTTACTATATACATCCAAGAGACCACCAAGTGGTCCATTAATGATGAACCTATCCTGATATAAGTCTCTTGGCCGAACCTTAGATTTTTAGGAATTTAATATCAATTAATAATATAATATTTGTTTTAAGAACTCTTTTATGTCAATTTTGACACTATTCAATAGTTGATTTTTGTGAAACTCATAACATATTGATTACTTCGAACAAAGTAAATTAAATCAATCCTAATATATCATATTATCCTAGAAAATTAGTTTAATTCATTAAAAGTTTCATATTATATTTTTTTGGGTATTTATAATATCAATTATTTTAATTTTTCAGTATTATAGTAATTACTGCATCATCATTGTGTCATAAATAAAATAAATTATTTAATGTCTAAAAATTATAAATAAAATATCATTATGTAGAAAATCTTTTTATCTTTCTAATGAATATTTATAATCTAAAATACAACTTATATAATTCTATGTAACAATTATTTTTCTAAAAGATATATGCTTGTGTCATTTTTGTATTCATTTTGACTTAATTAAAATAAAGTGTCATTATCACTTACAAGTGGATCCATGGGGTCCCAAAATTGACACAAAGATGCCCATGGTCGACCATTTATCAACCAATAGGGTTAATACACGTTTTAGGGTAATTTAGTATTATTATAATATTATTTTTCTAACCCTTATTTACCGGATTTACCTTTAACCATGGTAAATAAAATATTTACCGCAGTAATTATTCAAAATGTCTAAAAATAAAAGTTACCTATTTACACAATTTGAAAATCCTGATTCCAAATATGGAATCCATTTTCCTAAATTCTAAACACAGAAGTGGCAGAAATTAATTTGAAATTAATTCTCGTTGTCAAAACAAAAAGCGTGTTTTTAAGAGATAATAACTATCAAAAGATTGACACTTGTTTATGTTCGGTTTAATTGTAAAATTATGTCCAATGACCAATATTATATTAAATAGTAAAAATATATTCTAAATATACTTTAAAACCACTCAAATTCATAATTTATCACTATTAATTATTTTGATTAAAAAAGTTGTTTTTAATTAAAATTTAGTAATTTTCACTATTCATCAAAATATGAAAGTTATCGGAAAAGTACCAAAATTTCACCTTAGGCTAAATTTGATATTCCGAATCCAAAAATGAAGTCCATTTTAAAATATAAAATATATATAACTTCAAAAAGTAGGTATTACTATTCATAACAGCTAGTTTGATTGGTTACGGTGTGTTAGAACTCGAAGTTGCGTACAACACACGCTACTGTTTTATTCAAAGGAAAGCATACCGTGGAAGCTTGGGATGTTTCATTTTAAATTTTTTGATGTCTCCATTTAGTCAAAAAGTTTAAAATATTGTATTTAAAAAGGTTTCACTATCAAAAGTTGATAAAAGTGCAATACTGAAAATGAATCTGTTCTTGCATTATGACTAAGAAACTCATAATATGGATTCTAAAATTATAAGGATTATATAAAGTTTAAAATTTAGTTAATACTATTCATGACCTCTTTTAATGGCTTTTTTTTGGTAAGTCATGGTGCAATTGAACTCAGTGTTGCGTGTAGTGCAAGTTATTGAATTATTTTGAAGAAATAACACACTATGAAATCTTGGGGTGTTACAAATGGTATAGTAATGGCCTAATCATTTTCAAACAACCATCTATAGACTCCTAGAATTGATTATAATTATTTAATATTTAAATTCAATAAAAACACAACATGAAATAACAGTATCTCTATCTTAGATAATTTCCAAATTTTTGATTTAAGACAAATCATATGTCAACCATTTCTTCCTTATATTAAAATATAATTACATATAAGATAATAATTTTGTCTCTAAAAAATAATTCTAGATAAATATATGATAATTTTTCTTTATCATTATTAAAAAATTAATTTTATTTATCAATAAATATTAACATTATCATTTTTCTCAATATCATAGAAAAACTAATATCCCCAACTAAACTAGAATTAATATTCGTAGAATTTATTCCCTGAAAAGAACTTCTCAAAGAAATAGAGGATTAAGAGAGATAAAGGTTTTTGAAATTATTGGAAACTGTAATAAGAACATGAATTTCTCAATATTTTAGATAATATTATTATAGGTTAATTGAACATGATAGTATCTCAAAATACAAAACGCAAAAATAGTTCAAATTTTTTTAGATCGAAAACCAAGTACTGGTCCTTAACATTAGGAACCAAAAATCAAATTAACCTTCTAATTTTTGTTCAACTAAAATTTTGAAATCAGAGTAATTATTAAATTCAAAAAAAATTGGAATCATTTAACCATGTCAAAATAATAAAATTCCAGTAATTTAGTATTTTTTAAATCATAAAAAATAAACTAAAGTTATCTTATGTGGAAGAAGATATGTAAAAGATGGGTTTTCAATACTTTTTCCAAAAAATGGAAATGTGTAAGGGTAACAAGAATTTACCCTAATGCAATTTCTAGGTATTATGTGTAGGTACCATGTAAACCATATTAAAACCATGGAAAGAAATAATTAAAATTACATAATATTTCTCATACACCTACACAACCTTGGGAAACTCATAGTTGTCATTCCACATTTTATATATTACCCTAACATAACATAAATAAACAAGGGTTTAATATTAAATGAAGCCCCTGATTACCCTTACATAAATCTTGGAATATCCTTATATAAAACATGTAATTACAAATTATCTGTATTACGAGTTAGGGGTGCTTTTTAACATCATTTCATAATAAAGGGATACCTTTACATTGCCTATAAAAACACCAACATACCTTTACATGAGAGTAAGAAAAATGAAGTTTCCTTTATGAAACCCTTCAAAATCAGAGGTCACCCCTACCTAGATCACAGGTCATGCAAAAGGGTAATACTTTAATAGGAGAATTTTAATGTTTGACACAAATTACATTGGAATTAAAACCAAAAAGGGTTTATAAAAATAGAAATTTCTCATAGTTCTTAATTATCATGTTCATATAGAACGAAATTGATATATTTAGAAGCTATGATGTAAATAAGTAACCATAATCTAATAAAATAAAATTTATATAATCTTATATAACATTTCATCCTTTATCTCTTAGTTTTAATCCTCTATAAACTCATTTTAAGGATTATTAAGATAACAATTTTTTTACTCCCTTGAGGTCAGTAATGTTATGATATAAGGAATAGTTTCCCATAAATGGACAATGGTTGATATGGTCAAAGATGTTCCATTCACTTACTCAATGATAATATTTTTGTTAAAAAATTTAATCATTTAGGAACATATTATTTAACATAAAATACAATTAAAGCCATTTTCAGCACAATTCTAATAATTTGACTTTAAAAATATAAATATAGTAATTTAATTTATATATAATAATTTAATAAATAAAAAATTCAATACATTTATCTATTAAATCTATGTAATACCATAAATCCACAAATATACTACTTTTATCATTTTTAAAATTTTTAATATGATTTTTTTACTACTTATAAAAACATTGTGTAGGCATTGCATAAGAATTTATAATAATTAATATTTGACTAAAAATTATTAATAAATTACCATAAAAGTTAATAATATTTTATGGAACCATTTACAACTAGACATAACCACTATTTATCATTATGATAAAATACTTAAGATAATTAAACAAAGAGAGTGACATTCTGTATTTATTATTAACATAAAATAGTTATATGGTCATTATAAAAAAATGTACCATGTTTCTATATAATAAAACATTATATAATTATGTTTTATCTTAACTTATCCAATATAAATAATATAGCTATTATACATATTTTTAAAGCGTTATCGCATTGTTTTTAACCATAATTATCTGATTTATCCGTACTAATGTGATGGATATTTACCGCATTTACTACTAATAATGAAAAAAAATAAAAGGCACATATTTACCAAAATTTACCCTCCTTGTTAAAAAAAGGGAATACATATAATCAAATTAAATTCATATAGGTGATATAAATTACTTTTAAAATAATCCTAAAAAATGTGTTGAAAAAAATTTCATGAAAAATACATTTTAAATATAAAAATATTTGTATACCTAAAATTAATAATAGTATTTATTTCAATAAAATTATTTTTATTATTTTTAATAAAAATATATTAATAAAATTTTATAACCAATTAAAAAAATTGGAATTTTGAAATACTTGAAAAGAAAATCTAGTTCAATATAAAATCTGTATTTTTATTATTTAGTGAAAATATGTATTTTTAGACAAACCCCGAAATTTTATCCTAAGATAATTTGGACATGATTTTTTAGAAAATGATATCATTTTCTATAAAATTAAACTCAAAATTTGAATAAATTAATTATAAAATTCATTGACAAAATTAATAAAACCCTTTTTTTTAGAAAATGTATTTTGATGCAAAAAAAAGACTACACAAAAATTTGATTGCTTATTTTATAATAAAATTTCACTAAATTTATATTGAGGTTGAAAATTATATATCTATTTTAAAATTTGGTTTCTATTTTCATTCCCTACTAGTAAGTGACTAAGTTATAACATTCATATTTAAAATAATAAAATTTTGAGGTTTTTTAAGCTCAATGTTGCATGTCATATACGCTATCAAACACATTCTTCATTTAAAATCATCAAGCATTGCATTATAAACACCTTAAGTAAATTATGTAATCAAATTTTGATCTCAATCTTGGTAATTAATTGCTTTAATAGTAGAAATTTCATTTTTTGAAAATCAACATCATTAAAAGGGTTAATAAAACATCATTTGGAAAAGTGGAAAAGTGAAATATGGAGGTCATATTGAATAACAAAAACCTAGTTTTTTAAATATTATGGGATTAGTGGGAAATAAAAATATCATCATGGTGGATAAAGGTAATTTCTAAATAATGATATAAGTACTAGATAATGTGATCCAGAGAAATTTAGTGCCGATAAAATTGTGAATTAATAGGAGAGATGGAATATAATCAAATCATTAGAAATGATTGTAAAAAAGGTAAAATTTTTAATATATGATGGATTATTTTATTATACTAAATATTTATATTTTAAAATATATTTACTTTATTTAATTCCATTCCATATGAAAAAATTTATCCTTTTTTGTTCATCAATCAATTTCTACTTTTTTCGTATCTTTTATTCCAAGAAATGAACAATCATTATGACATTTTTTCGTGTCTGAAGCACTAAAATGAACTTTTAATGAATCAAATAAACAAAAAAACTATAAAAATATATTAATCATATATTTAAAAATTAAATAAAACCAAAAATTTTACCTAAATATTATATATTATATAATATGAATAAATACTGCATTTAACTCTAAAATTATAACTTAAATACCAAAGGTTAAACTTCGATCATTCAATAAATAAATAACCATAAGTCTTATTTAACCTCAATAACCTCAAAATTAAATAAGGTTTAAACCACAAATTATGTATCTTATCATTCATATTATATCCCCAAAAATGTAATAGCATTCTTTTGAAATAATCCATCATGTCAAAAAATTACGAGTTACATATACCTCAACCCAACAAAATACATCCATAACTATCATTAATAATCTTAAAATCAAATCACTTAATACCTAGAAATATATTTCATTTCCACTTAACATATGATAAACCTTAAAATTATACAACCATGATGGTATCCATAACTATTATGTTAAACTCACAAAAAAATATATTAATCTCCAAAGTTATCTAAACGCCGCTTGGATACCACCATAAAAAACTCAGACCCACAGTCATACATCTAGTACTAAAAGCATAATAATTACATTTATAAATTTTATATACCTAAATATGACTCGATTTTATACACCCAAATCATATTGCAGTAAATATAAATATTGGATCCCTTATATACCTATGGAAATTTTAGGTTTAGAGTTTAATATAATTAGTAAATACTCTTACATAACAATACTCATGTCTTTGAGTGATACTTTTAAAAATGTACCCAACCATTATTATTCCACATTAATTATCAATCATAAAAAAATGAAAATATTCTAGAAATATCATACTTAACATCATTCTTTATAAATTTTTGAAAATAAAAATAAGAAGGATGAGTTAAAATACTCAGAAAGATCAATCAAAGGAATTAATAATTGAATACATTCAATGGTCACAAGATGAGAATAATTGTAAAAGAACATATTAAAAGTGAATGTGCATTAGATAATATATATCATAATCATAAAAATATCTTAAATCGTGATATATGAAATATAGATTTAACATATCACAAGAGTCATAAAAGTTAATAATCATGAGCCATTTGAAAAAATCCTTGAGTAAAGGATCCATTATAACTCATAGCAATAATTGATGAACTATATAGGTATCTTGGAACATCAAATAATCATCATGTAATCACATGTCCAGATAATTCCAATATCTAGTAAGAGTAACCAATAAGTAGTAAACTCCTTCATCACTTTATTGTATCATAGAATTAGTTAACTATTTAACTTTACCCAATGCATTGGACAGATACCATAGAACCAACCATTCTTAGTTTACAACGGAAGAACCCATACTTGGTTTATAATGAGAAAAACTATTCTTGGGTTATAATGGAACTAAACATAAATCATCTATACATATTTCCAAGTAATATAGAATGAATAAAAAATTTAAAATATTGTATTTTTCAATATAACAGCCATATAAAAAATCATTATTTATTTTTAGCTTGATTAACTAGTGGAGAAGAAATGGGTTCCATAATAATCCCTTTAAAACAATAAAAATTAATTTAGTGAAATATTTATTATGGTATCATTAGAACACATTCCCATTGGACTATCATTATACAATAAAGGATATTTCCATAGATGAAAAATTTATTTTACAAGAAAATTTAATACATTTCATTAAAAACATGAAAAATAGCATTTTATTTTGACAACATTTTAAATAAAAACAACAAGAATATTTATAAAAAATATTATGAAAATAACTATGAACACTTTTAAAGTAAAATATAAATAAAAAATAGTTATAACTATCACAAAATCCATGAATTTGGTAAATTTAAAATTAGTTACCCCTTTAGCACTTCTAGTAAAACTTTAAAGAACCATATTAGGAAAATTAAAAGATTATTTATTTTAAAAAATTATAAATATACTCAAATATAGTTTAAAGGTACATTTAAAAATTATTTATTCATATAAAAAACATTCTTTAAATCATTTAAAATATCATGGAAATTGATGAGAAATTATTTTTGACCAATAAAAATAAATATGTTCAGGTTTTCTTTAAAAAAATTAGAGATTATTATGTACCAAAGAGTTGAAAATTAAAGGAAAATATATAAAATGGAAAATAAATATAGTATAATAATAAATATATAGATTAATAAACAAATATCATACAATTTCTCCCAAAGTAATCTTGAACATAAATAACAATGAAAAGAAATGATGTTTTAACATAAAGCCTTTAACACTTTGGAAACAATAAAATGAAGTAAACAAAATAAAATAATGATAAATGGATCTATATATACCATAAATATCATGAGTTAATAGGAAAATGGTCATTAATTTTTATTTGAGTACAACATTTGAAAAAATCATGTTGTATAACATGAAACATATCTCACAAAATTGAGATTGGGGCAACGAAAACCCATCCAAAGATCATTACATTTTATGTGAAAATTAATCCATGAAGAGATTATGTTCAAATATTTAAATCCACAATAAAAAGATTAAATACAATATATAACAATATATTGATCAATTTTCTCATAATCATGGAATATCAATGTCAATAAAGAAGTGTTATAACCTGATAAAAGGTGTTTTTTAAGAAACCCCTTAATTCAAGTCCAAATATTCTATGAATATCACATAACTGATGTATAAATAAATTATATTAGTTATTTAATTGTTGGGAAAAAATTTTTTTTTGGATTTTTCATTTATAATCAAACAATTATTTCATTTATTTCAATGAAATTATTAATTACATGATCGGTTATGTGAACATTAGGTGTTTTGAGGGCGTTCAACTTATAATTGAAAAAATGACTACTAGGATGATTGTGGTGAAAGATTTCATTATTCTATCATATCCATAATAATAATAATGAAATAATTATAAATTTTATACCTTAAAATAATTTTTTTATAATAATCAATGAATGTCAGGCATTAAAAATGAGATGCATCACTTTGGGGAGGTGGAAATCTACACATAGGCATGAATGAAGTTATCATTTTCTAGCATATGGAAGTGTAAGAAAATATATGATATAATTATTTATAAAACTACAATTATTTCATGAATAGACTATATATACATTAAGTTCATTATTATAAACATCCATGATCACTAGTGATATAAAACAAAACACATCACTTCCCATAGGTCGTAATCCACATGTATGGACAAACAACATATTCATTACCCTTATTACGTAAAATGAGATAAAAATGTATCTAACATTGTAATAATTAAATCCTCACATGGTTTATATAGTAATTTTATTATATAAAACTATTTTAATAATATTTTAAGGAGTAATAAGAATAATTAAAATGAAAACACTCAGTTAAGAGTTTTACCTCTTCTTTAGAAAATAACATTTGGCTCACACCTTAACCCTTCTATGTTTGTACTTTTGAAAAGGCCAGGGCCTCTAGAACATATAGATGAAGTAGGGAAAAGGATTTATATTGTAATGGTCTTAAATATGGTTCTAATGAAGTGCGAGGAAGATAGAAGAGGTGGTATTCTTATATAAGTGATGAGAGGGCATTATTCGAATTACATATATAATTAAATTACAATAAATTAATTATTGGTTTAAAGTAGAAAAAAGTTGATATGTTCCTAATATAGGATACATATAACTAGGAATAATCTCATTGAATAAAATTAATACTTGTTTATGTGATTTTCAACCCATATATCTTAGTTTTAACCCTTATTGACCCTTTTACAGATAACAATAATAACAATGTTTTTTACTCTTCTGGGGTCTGGAAAGATACTATATAAGAACAATTAAACCCTAAATGGATAGTTCTTAATAATTCGGATAAATTCATATTGAATTTATGAAATATTATATTTTTATTAAATATAAATAATTTAATAAAATAATACTTAATATAAAACACCATTAATTTTATTTTTGTGATCATTCATATAATTATACTTCTAAAAAACAATGAACACAGTGATTTAATTCAAGTATAAAATTATAAAAAATCACTAATAAATTATTTTTGTCAATAAAATCCATGGTATTACATAAATATCTCAAAAAATACTAATTTTAATTTTTTTAATTATTTATTGGGGTTCTCTACTATTTTCACATGCATAGTGTTGGTGTTGCATAAGAATTTAAGGAAATTATTTCAACAGAAAAAATAAAAAATAAAATACCATAATAAAATTATTCTCATTTTAAACTTACATTTATAAATTAATATAAACACTTTTTATCGCTATAAAAAATATTATTGTTATTAAAAAAGTGGGAAATATTTTATATTTATTCTTTCCTTCGAATAATATTAAAGATACTATCACAGAAAAATGGAAACAAGTTGAAATATCTTCAAATATTGGACAAGGATGGTAAAAATAAGATTATACAATATAATTAATGAATGAGTTAGATATATTTTTAAAACTTTAACACATTATTTTGAACCTTAATTGCCTAATTTTCCTTTAGTGAGGTGACACATATTTTCCCCGGTTACTATTTCTAATGACAAAAAATAAAAGGGGACAACTTACAAAATGTTTTTTATAAAAATTATTTAATAAAAAGAATCAATTTTATCAAACTTAAATTTCTATATTTGCAATATATTACATTTAAAATAAAAATTCAAAACACGAAAAAAAATATTTTTTCAAGAAAAATGCATTTTATGTATATAAATGTTTTTATGCCCAAAATTAATTGAAATAATGAATTAAATAACATTAATTTTTTTTAATCAAATTTAATTAATTAAATTTTAAAACCAATATAAATGAAAATTGGACATTCTGAATACCCAAGAAGAAAATATAGTTTTCTATAAAATAAGTATTTTCACTATTCACTGAAAAATCGATCTTTTAAAAAATATCCCAAAATTTTATCCTAGGATAATTTTGATGTGATATTTTAAAAAAAATGTATATTTTTTAAAAATAAAACTCTGAAATGTTTATTAAATTAATTATAATTCTCATAAAAATAATAAAAGTCATTTTCGAAGAAAATGTATTTATGGAGCATAAAATAGAATCACTAAAAAATGAGTGGTTATTTAATAATAATTATTAAATTAATTTTTATTGAGTAGAAATATTATATATATATATATATTATAATTTTTCCACTCATATTAATAAATTCCAATTCAATGGCTATGTAATAATTACTGTATTTAAAATAATATTATTTTGTGGTTCATTTATGCTCGTTGTTGTATGTCATATACACTATAAAATATAGTATCCCATTAAAATAAAATATTATTACATATTTCCATTGATATAAAGTGGTGATGAAAAATTAATATCATAAATTCATGGAGAAGTTAGTTTGTATGTATTCAAGAGTGATTTTTTCCACTTTTTGATGTATGGAAGAAAAGATATGTTAACAATAATTAAGATTTCCACAATCATTATTATATCATAATATCATATCATGAACTGAATCTGATTTTAATTAAAACCGGCACCCAAAATGGCACATGGAATGGCCCGATGGTATTTTCCAATACCCAAGGGCTAGAACAAGTGCCCAGGTATCATGTATTCTGGTTTTGCGACGATTTACCTGAGTTTAGAATCATTTAAAAACCATAAACAATCAACAAACCAAATCTGAAAATCTATGCCAAGCATGCCTTAAAATAAAATCAAAAAATAAAGAAATAGGTTTAAACATGAAACAAGAGGTCCAATGATACATACAATTAGCCACAAATAATCCCATGGGACTCCACATGACAAGGGGTTATCACCCACAAGCCGTCTCCAAAACCCCGCACCAAGAGAAGGAACTAGCAACCCAAACAGCCATCACCCAAGGCCTTTCCTTTACCTATGTCAGACATGATCAATTCCACTTAGAAACAAGGGGTGTATGTAGGGTGTGATCCTAATAACAATTGGATACCACATAATGGATTCCATATAGTATGAAATACAATATGAAAATCATGCATGTTTTTGATAAACAAGAAATGGTGGCAATAAATTCTAAATAATGAATCTTTTAAAGTTAAACAATTTGAAATGGTAAATTTAAAACAGTGAACCCATTTAATTAAAATATGTAAGATACTCTATTTTTTCAACCAAACACACCCAATTTCAATGATAAATAAATAATATCCAATGATCACTAATCTTGTGAGCACCCCTAGGCACTAGTTAGTTTCAGGCCCCATGTACCTCATATCATGGTGTAAAGTAACCATAGTAAAATATGTTCTCATGAATTATCCCCTAGTAGGGAATATAACCACAACCTAGTGGCCCCAAATCATTATCAATATTTTTTTTCCGTGTTTTCAATGTCTAACTTTCTATGTGAAATAGGGAGAAAACCGTTGCGGATCACTAGATTACTAGTATATGTCCGCCCACCTAGATACCCGAGTTTCTCCCCATGTTCGCAAACAATTTCAATTTTTTTTAAAATACATTTGAACATAAAACCACAATTTATGGTCATAAAAACTCAAAAATTTATCTACACATGCTTTTCACCATTTACACAACCCAATAAATAAGGAAATGATTTCATAAAACAACTTCAAGGTATGCGACCAAAAATTGAAAATGAAATCTATTTAGAATCACTCTTTTAAAAAAAATTCACACCAATATTACCCCAACATATAAATTAAAGACCTAATTTTTTTTAATAAAACTATTACATGAGTTATAAAACTTCCCCAATTGGTATAACATTGAATGGACATGTAAGACACCCATTTTCACACAAAATTGGCACTTAAAAATCACATTCTTAAAAAATTCCACAAAACCCATTTTTTGTATAAAAAATGATAGTGGATTATTCTAAAAATAGAAATCCGGAAATCTGAACTCATCTAGTAGTGCTTACACATGGAACCACCTACCACAGGTGTCAAAACCCTCCAATCCATGTGCGAGAGTTCAACTGCGCCACCACTAAACCACAAGGAAGTTTAATCCAACCTAGAACTATTATATTAGACCAGACACCCAATATAAAACCATAGGTTAAAATACCTACATTCTGAACATTAGTAACTTCAAATTTTTTTGAAGAAACCTGAATGAAAAGGGAGGAACATGAGAGGAAACTCACTTAATTGACATCAATTGAAGAAATCTCCCAAAACACACCAGTAGTTGAATCTCCAAATAGCCAAAAATGAAAGTTATCTTTGAATAATTCTGAGGAGGTCATTTAGGAACTAAAATGGTGGTGGGGGACTGAAATATAAATGAATTATAAAGGAAACAAATTTTCTTTTCAAATCTAAATTATTTGAGAAAGCTTGAGTAGTTTTACCATAATCTATGGTGAAGATGAGATCCAAAGAGGGATAAATGAAAATGGTGGTTCTTCTTGGTTCAGTGGAATTGGGTGAGATGTGTAATCACAGAAAAAATGTAAAAATAAATAAGATATTAAAGAATTAATAAAAAATTAAAATAGTACATGGGTTTACGGGTTAGATCAATGCCTAAATAAATCCTTGAAATCCAAAATGTGAATGATTTCATAAGGGGTTAAAATGACTATGGTTGTTTTAATTGGTATGGGGAGGCCAAGTGGTAAGTGTAATTTTTAAAAAATGATGAATAAAGAAGGAGAAATTAAAGATTTTTTTTTAAATCTAGACATGGGCTCACAGCTTGGTCCAAACCATAAACACTCATCATTTTATAAAAAAATTCATGGGATACCCCAAAAACAAAGAAATAATGGAAATTAAATGAAAAATACATTTAGAATAAGTCATGGATGTGAAAATTCTCCCCATAATGAAAGAATTTCTACTCTAAAAATTCAACCAAAAGCTTGATCGGAAAACATGAACATGTACTCTTCCTCAACCCATGGCTTCCACTCCCATGTCTCATTTGTATAATTATCATGCTTCCAAAGAATCCGAACTAGTAGAATTGACTTTTCCCAAATCACCTTCTCTTGGGAATCAACTATTCACATTGGCTACTAAAAAACATACAAATCGTGCTCAGTCTCCAGTTCTTCCCAATTTAGCCCTTGGGACGAATCTGGGTTATACTTTTTCAACTAGGAGACGTGGAATACATCATGTATAGAAGTCAGCTAAGAAGGGAAGGCCAACCTGTATTCCACCATACAAATATTCTCATTGATCTCAAAAGGATAGACATACCATGGAGTCATCTTTTTTTCTTTCACAATCAAAGATGGACAGGATGAGGGGCCATTGCAAGAATACCCTCTCACCCAGAGAAAAATCATGGTCTTTATGCCTACAGTGCGAATAAAATTTAAGATGACTCTAAGATGTCAAAAAGTGCTTATTGACCAATTTGAAAATCCTAGACATCTCATACACAAGGACCATCCCCAACAGTGATGTCTCACCTACCATTTCCTAACAGAGTGGGACACACAAGGCCAACCATAGAGTGACTTAAAAGGGGACATTTAAATTGAGAATGTTTAACTATTGTTATAGTAAAATTCATCCAATCACAAATGGCTATCCCATGAACCTCCAAAGTCCAAAACACAATCATGGATCATGTCCTCTAGGATCTGATTAACCCGATCTATCTAACCATCGATTTGAGAATGGTATTTCATTCTCATCTTAATATGCTACTCCAAGGACTTTTGAAGGCCTTCCAAAAACCGAGAAGTGAAACAAGGGTCTCTATTTGAGACAACTACAAAAGGAACACAATGAATCTATACCAGCTTTTGGTGATACAAACATCCCAACTCATTATCTTTAGCGTTATCTTTGATCGGAATGAAGCGGTCTGATTTCATAAGAAGATCAATTACTACCCATATGGAATTCTGACCCTAGGGTGTATGAGCAAGGCCAATAATGAAATACATGGAAACCTCATCCCACTTCTAGTTAGGAATGGGTAGAGGTTGGAGAAAACTAGAGTGCCTTTGATGCTCTAATTTCACCTGCTGACAAGTACATCATCTTGACATGGAGTCACCTATGTCTTGTCCCATACCCAACAACCAGAATTGCTGACACACATCATAAAACCTCTTGGATGAACCTAGATGGAATACCCACTGAGACTAGTGACCATCCTGCATCACCACCTTCCATAGAGAAAAAGAAACCACTAAGTGGCCATTGAAGCACAAGATACCCTCAAAGGATGAAGACCAATCCTAAGAATTCTTCCCACCATGAGGAACTACCTCGACTGCTGGAAATGCTCTCCACTGGGTTGTTCTTTCCAAATCAACTCTATGAGAGAGGGAGTTAACTAAATTCTCTATAAGAACATACCTCCACTATGCTCCTTTATATCCATATGAATTTTAGCAAAGAGCCCCATCAGATTCCACTCATTACAAGAATTCATCAAGGGTTGCATTGGTACTTTTCAACTCAAAGAATATGCTACCACATTTCCCTTTCCTAGGGTATAGACAATGTCAATGTCAATCCCCTGCAAGTACTCTATCCAACAGTGATATCACAGATTGAGATCTTTCTATGAGAAGATGTAGGCCATGATTTTTTATCATAGTAGACCAAAAACATCTCTGAAAATAGGTAGTGATACCATGTTATCGAATAATGCATCACAACTACTAGCTCCAAGTCATGGGTCAGGTAAATATTTTTCATGTGGTCGGCATTGGTGGGAGCCACGCACCGCCACAATATCATCCTTCATAAGCACACACCAAAGACCAATACCTAACTTGTCACAATACACCACATATCCATTTCCAGCTTCTGGTAATTTCAACACCAGGTCAAAAGTCGACCACCACTTTAGATCCTCAAAGGATGCCTAACATTCGGGGCCCCAAACAAACTTCACCCAATTCTGGGTGAGTGTAGTCATAGGTGAAGCAATATGATAGAAATATCAAACAATCCTCATGTAGTAACCAACCAGGATGAAGAAACTCTCGATATCAAGCATGTTCTTTGGATGATCCCATGACATTACTGCATTGATCTTTCTGAGGTCGACTAAAACCACCTTCTCTGAGATTAGATTCTCCAGAAACTTCACCACCCTAATCCAGAAAGATCACTCAAAAAACATTGCATAATGGTGGTGATCTTGTAAATTTTCCAACATGATTCGTAAATGATTCTCATGATCTTATTTGGATCACTTTTAAATAGAAATGTCATCCACGTATACCATAACAAAAGAATCGAGATACTGGAAGAACACCATATTCATGAGTGTCATGAATACCACTAGAGCATTAGTCAATCTGAAGGGCATGACCAAGTACTCAAAGTGGTGGTACCTACTTTGGAAGGCTATCTTTAGGACATCAAAATCTTTCACCATAAGTTGGTAGAACTTGAATGAAATTATATATTATAAAACCAATTTTACCCCTCAAACTGATCAAACAAGTCATCTATTCAGGGAAAAGGATATTTTTTCTTGATGGTTACCTTGTTCAGCTTTCGGTAATCAATACACAATGGGATTTATCCACAATCCATATTTGTAAGAAGAACAAGATAATCCCAACGAGAGACACTCAGGTAAATTAATCCTTTGGATTTTAAATCTTTCTACTATATCATAAATTACCTCAGCTTAGTGGGGGTGATTACGATATGAGGGAATAAATATTGGTTGTGTTCCCATCACCAAATAAATCGAGAACTCTTTGTCCCGCTCTAGAGGTAAGCCTGAAAAATCATTTGAGAATACCTCTAGAAACCTATCCACTACATGAGGTAGCCCACCTTAAGGATCACAACTATTTTCCACTAGCATGAGTGAAAATAACTAGAAGAACAGATTCCAAAACTCTAGAAGTGAAGATCTTACGTGACCAGATTGGGTAACCCAATCCCCATGGAAAACCTGATGGCTCCCATATGATGTAGTGAAACTGACCTATATCTTATAAAAATCATTGTGTGGTGGAATGTGTACCATCCAATCTAAGATATTTATCATGCCAAATAGATCCTTATCTATGACCAGGAGGTCCCACTTCATCTCAACCCCCTACACGGAAAGCACACATGACAGGAACCTGAGACCCTGCCCCTTCTACTTTCCTAGTGGCATCACCAACTCCATCACAAAAGTCAAAAGGTTAGTTGGAAAAATTAGAATGTTCAAAAAATGGGAACAGATGAATGAAATACCTTCACCATTATAAAAAAGAGTAGAAACTATAGAAGATGCAATCTAAATGGTACCTTGAAAATTCCATTTTCCCAACTCTGATCCTACTGGCTCCCAATCCACTGCATGAAGATTCATGGTCTATTCTTGAGAATGACTGATAGTCTATGGTTTCTCCCTAAACTAGATCTTCCCAGAAGATGATCTGGCCCAGCCTCCATATCCTTCAAACCGAGAACCCCCAGTCCCCTACAGATCTGACTAAGTTGGCACTCTCCTAGAAGCCACTAATCCTTCCCCAATTTAGTGTGGATGTGTCTTAATGAAAAGCACTGAAGGTGTACCATAACTACACACTAATACCATGTATTTGGATGAAAATTTAATTATAATCGGATGTTCCCTGGCCTCCCAAATTGGTGGCATATGACAGACCATGAATTAAAAGCCATTAAAGAAAGCTGCCTAGATTATTGTCTTCAGCTTCCACCCCCATTCATTACCTACTCCTCCCACATCCTTTTCTTCTTAGAATATCTACCACTTCCTAGAACTAATATCTTCCATGAAAAACCAGACCTACCCTTGAGTTTTATCTCCAGAATACATTCCCCTTCAACCACCTCTATATATGTTTTCAGCTTGAATAGGAAGACCGTGGAATAGATCTCTTGCAGCAGACCCCTCTCAAAATTTTGGGCCATCATATTGTCCCTGGAGACCATTTTCAAAGTGTACCATACCAAGTCAAAAAAATTGTTAACACAATCTATCATAAAATGATCCCCATGAACATGCTCCATAAACTCTCGAAATCGTATAGATGCAAAAAGTTCAGGGAAGTACTGGTTGTTGAAGATAACCTTGATGTCCTTTTAGCTCATTTGCTCATACTTCATAGCTTGAATCACTTATTCCCACCACATTCAACTAGAACCCTCTAACAAGAAAGAGTAACATTTCACCATAACCTCGTCACGTTTTTCCAGGAACTCAAACAAGCGCTTGATATTATCGAGCTACTCCTCCACTTCCTTGGGTTCTGTGATACCTTAGAAAGTAGGTGGCTTGTTTTTTTGAAACTCCTGGGATTTTCTCTTCCTAGGACTGGTCTCATATTCCATAATTGGAGCTATAAAATGATATGGTCTCTATCCCAGGGGGTAGACAACCCGAACTATAGCATTTACTATCCTATGATCATGTGGTGAGGTAGAACTCTCTCTAGCTTCCTCCCGTGGGTGCATAAGAGCTTTCCGGGGAGGCATGTTGCTTCATAAGAAATCAGTCACAAGAACAAAAACCACTAAAAAATTTCTAAAACATTAATGAATAACATCAAATATAAATAATATAAACACATTACAACATTAAAATAAAAAACTACTTCACCCCCACCTGATGTCCTCCTGTAGTCTGCAGCCCAGAAATCTCACATGGAAGTGAAGGAAAACAAATAATTCCAATGTCTCATGGTGACTTCAGGTATGTCATGAGAGGTGTTGCCCAAAAACCCTACTCAGGAAAAAACTATGATCCTCGAGAGTCATTTCACCCCTCTATCCTGACTCATCCCAAAACAAAAATATAACCCAAAAATATTATCCTGGCTCTGATACCATTTTGTCAAAAACTAAATATGGTCACCATTAAAACTGAAATTCAACTCAGACCATGGAAAGGAACAAAGGGCGTTCCTTATCCAAATGGGCTGGAAAAAGTGCATAGGTATCATGTAGTATGGTTTGAGAAATATTTACATGAGTTTATAATCATTTAACAACAAAAAAACAATAAATAATACAAATCTGATAATTTATGCCAAACATGCCTTAAATAAATTACAAAATAGAACAAATTCATTTAAAAATGAAACAAGATGCATATAGATACATCAAATTATCATAAAATTAGTCTAAGGGACTCCACATTCTAAGGGGTTATCACCCACAAGTGATCTCTACAACACCACACCAAGGGACGAAACTAGCAACATGAACTGCTATCACCCAAGGACATGACTTTACATACATCAAACATGATGATTCCTACTTACACCCAAGATGTTTATGTAGGGTGTGATCTTAATACTAATAGGATACCACCCAATGGATTCCATATAGTATGAAATACAAGATGAAAAGAATGCATGTTTTTGATAAATAAGAAATGGTAGAAATAAATTCCAATGAATGAAAATTTTAAAGGTTAACAATTTTCAAAGGGGAATTTCAAAGATTTAACACATTTAATTAAAAAATGTAAGATGCTAAATTTTTCTATCCAAACACACCCTATGTCAATGATAAATACAAAAGAGCCAGTAATCAAATTATTCCAAAATCCATTTTCATATAAAAACCCCGTTTCAGGTCATACACACTCAAAACAATAGCTACACATGTTTTTCATCATTTAAGCAACTCAATAAACAATGAAATGTTTTCATAAAATATCTTCACGTTATACCACAAAACACTACACATGAAATGTATTTAGAATCCCTATTTTAAAACACATTACACACCAATTTTACACCAATAATAGAATTTTCATCACTAAGACATTTTAACAAAACCAGTATATGAGTTATAAAATAGCCCAAATTGGTATAACATTTAATGGACATAGAAAACATCCATTTTCACAAAAAAATGGAACTCAAAATTCTATTGCTTAAAATATTCCACCAAAACCAATTTTGACAATAAGAAAAATGTAGGAGTATTATGCTAAAAATATAAATCATGCTTTGTTAACTCGTCTAGTATCACATACACAGGGAATCACCTACCAAACATTTCGAAACCCTCAAATCCATGTGTGAAAGTTCAATTGAACCCCCGATGAACCACAAAGATGTTAAATCCTATATAAAAAAATATTAGACCAAGAAACCCAAGATCATACTTGGGGTTTGAAGACCATCTTATTGGATAATAGGAACTTCATGAAAAGTGTAATAAACCTTAACCAAAATGGAGTAACATGAGAGGAAACTCACTCAATAGAGAAACATTTATGAAATCTCCCAAAATACACTAGTATATAAATTTCCAAATAGCCTAAAATGAATGTGAAGTTATAATAAGGATAAGAAAGTCATGTAGGAACTGAAATAGTGGAAAAATAGTTAAAAATTATGAACTTATGAAGGAAGAAAATTACCTTTTCAAATCAAGATGATTTGAGAAATCCGGAAATGTCTTTCCCCAATATGCAGCGAGATTGAGATCTAAAAAGAGGTAAACGAGTACGGAGGATCTTATAGGTTTAGTGGGCTCAGGTGAGTGTTAAAATCAACAAAAATAAAAAAAGATGAATAATATATTAAATAATTAAAAAAATTAAAACAGGGAATGACATTATGGGTTGGACCAATGCCTAAATAAATCACCCAAATCAAAAATGATAATGAGTTCCAAAGGGGTCTAAATGGATTTGGTGGGTTTAATAGGTTTGGGGAGGTAATGTAGGAATTTGGATGGGTGAAAAATGTTGATAAATGAAAGATATATTAAATAATCATTTTTTTAATTTGGATATGGGCTCACGGTTTGGCCCAAATCCTGAAAACTCACCTTTTTCATCCTAAAATGCATGGGAAACCCCCGAAAAAAATAAAATGGAAATTAAATGAAAATTACATTCAAAATAATTCATGTATGTGAAAAATCATATAATTATTCATGAAATAAATTATAATAACCATATTTTTATTATTTTTATGATAAATTAATCATATCACTACGTTGAGACTATTGTCCATACATATGCAAGAGCAGTACTTTCATTTCCCATTTGACGGAGATGCGGGGGAAATTTATTATTCCATATTCATAAAAAAATTATAATATTGATGATAATATAGTCATACTTTTATTGTGGATGAAATACTTCAATAGATGGGGGAATATTAAAATAAAATCTAATGATCTTGGTTAATATTTATACATTTACTTTGAGATACCTCCTTCAGCTTACACCACAATCATCGAAAGATTATTCTTAGGTGAACAGCAGTAGATAAAAAATAAAGGGATATATTATATGAAGGATCTTTATTTGAAATTAGGTGATATATATGTGTTGAAATATTTGAATAATACAGGTGAATATGTTCCCTTTTATAAGTTATGTGATGGATATGCATGAAATTACATAAAAAAATTCAGAAATACATGGTCACTTTCATTTAAAAGTGACTAAACACATCTAATTATTAGAAATTAGGATAGTATAGTATTTAAACGTCTTTAAAAAATAATAATTAGATAGTTTTAGTTGGAATTACAACCCTTATCTCTTAGTTTAACCCATGATAAACCCATTTAAACCTTAACTATTGTCAAAAAAATTATATTATTTTAATATTTATTATGAAAAAAAATTATGTTGACACTATTAAATTTTATATATTATGGTTATATAAATTATTGAATACATTTAAATATATTAAATGTTTAATGTTTTTATAATTTAAATTTAAATAAGCGCACGCAATGCAATGGAATCTCGTTTTAAGAAAAATGTATTTTTAAGCACAAAATTTTATTAATTCAATTCACTACCTTTATAAACCCAAAAAATTATTGTTAAAATATTTATTTTATTATATAATATATATATTTAATTAAAATCATCAATTTATAAAGACATATTTCATTTATTAATGTAAAAATATATTACACGCACTGAAAAGATATTTAAAAAAATATTAATCCCAAAAAATGAGCATGTAATAAAATCCAGTATAATATTGATTCTTATGTCATTAATTTAACTATTTCGAAAAAGTCAGTATAATTAAAATTTAATACATAATTTTAATTTTAAATTACATGATATAATTAATGTAAAATGCATTTTTTATGAAAATCAATATTTTTCATTATTCATTAAAAACTATTTCTTTTTAAAAAAATCATAAAAGTTCACCCTATTATTATATTGAAATGATTATTTCAATAATTATATATATTAACTAAAATAAAATATAATAAAATGTTATAAATAAATTATAATTTTATTTCACAATATGTAATAAAACTTATTTTTTATGAAAAAATAATTTTAAAGAAAAAAATAACATTACTGAAAATAGTGAAATTATTTATTATATATTAATAAAATAATTTTAATTATTTTAAACATTTATGAATATAATTAATAATTTAGTTATTAATATTCATGCACTAATGTTTAATATCTAGGTTATAATAGTATACTATATAATTGTTCACTTAGACTCTAAGTTTCATGTAAGCCAAGCTATCGAATACCATATGTTTATTTTAATGGAAATTCATATAAAATATTATGGGGTTACATATATTAATTGTCACTTTATTAAGAAAATGATATATCATGGTGATAATTCAATTTAATATGCTTCAACTAATGAGAAAGTCACATATATCTTGAAAAATACCATTTCAAAGGATACCTTCATGCACGTGAGTGTGTTATTGGGTGTGAATTATCTCGAAAAAAACTTGTTTCTTTTATGTTTTTTTCCTTTTTAATATTTTTACATTTACTGATAAATATGGAGAATAAAAATAAGCACTTATTATAAAGAGTAAGAGACTTTATCTTTTTTTTAGGTGATGATGAAGTGATAGAATACAAGAAAATATTTCCTTTACTGGGGATGCATGAGGTTCTCATAGCTAATTATTATAGAAGAGACCATATAATATCTCATATGTTTCCAAAGAAAATATGTATGTTTAAGACCACTTGTGGTGATTAAATAGTTTGGGTATATTTAAGAAATACCTTTTTAAGTGAATAAAGAATGGTCAATCTATGAGTTGATATTAATCGGGACATGATCTATATAGTAATAGTATTTATACATAGATGTTTGGAAACTCTTATACATACCAATTTATCTTATTTTTTTGTGTTTAGAGAAGATTTTAATTGGAGGTACAGTATGACTAGTTTAATAAGGTAATTAATTTATGAGTTTTGGAGTGGTTTATATATTTTATTACTCAAAAAAATGATCATGGGTGATTGAGTTGATAATAAGAAATAAGTCGAACATAATGGAATGAAGAAATGTTGTGGTGGATTTGTACATGCCATAATGATCTATTTTAATGTGAATTGTGTAAGAGATAAAATTATTTTTGTAGAGTTATTAGTGAAATGAAAATTTCACTCAGTGTTTTCTCACGATGGTTTAGTGTTAGACTACGAGATAGCCTAAAAAGAGAATTTTAAACATAGATTATGTATTGATGAATAATTAAAATTTATATATTTAGGACGTGTGTATTGTTGGTGAATTATCTAGAAGGCTCAAGAGAGTTATTAAAGATGGACATGGGGAAATAAATTTTAAATAATAATTTTAAAAACCAAGGTATAATTTGAAAATCTGTATATTTTATGCATTGAAATGAAAAAATAACATGAGTCTGTTTTTTTATCAAAGTCGAGGAATTTTATTCCATGGAATAGTAGATAACATGACATAGTGATTCTAGAGATGGCCTGTGGGGAGTTGATTTCAAAATTGGAATATTATAGAGTTCTTTGAGTAAAAATAGAATACCTCTATGAAATTTTCATTTATGTTATTTGATAGTTCTTGAAATAAAGATATATATTTTTATATAAAAAAATTATTGTAATGGTGAAATCAAAAGGTAATATAATCATTGAAAATGGATTTGGATGAAATCATCATCACCAATCCAATTTTGTATTTATTTATGTAATTATGATTCTCTATTAATAATTATATAACATGTAAATATTTTCACCATGTAAAAAACCTTGAGATAACATGCATCCCATTTCAGGGAGAATTCAAAAGAGTTTTATCCAGGGACTAAGGGGAAGAGAAATGGTGAACAAATTATCTAAATTTTAAAGTCACATGATCTCAAGAAATTAATATTGATTAAATTATTTATTCTTGTCTTTATTACTTATATTTTTAGTGATTCATGATATTTTTACTCCATTCTATGTTCTTTATAATAATAAGATAATAATGTGCATAGTGGTGATATAACTATTGTTCACCAAGGATGAACCACATGATAATGTGGGAGAGTAAACCATATAAAAACATTTATATAATTTTGGTTCTTCTCATACTATATCACATCATAACATAATTTGTGATCCAATACAACTAATGGGTAAATGGATTTGTTTGAGATTTATTATTTTATAAACCATCAAATCACCTCCCCCATAACGGTGGTGTAAACTCACAAAGTATTTACAAGTAATATTTTCTCAAGATCACCAATCTTATATTCACTATTATTTTATTATAATAATTCATATACAACACACTTTATGTAATCAAATATTAATTCAATGTAATTTATAGGAATATTTTATTTTATGTATCTATTTATTGTAGCCACTAAAACACTTTTAGAATTTTGTAAACAGTGTAAATCTTTTGAATTTCCCACTGGACACAAAAATTTCATAATTTCACTATCCTCAAGAGTCTTCATTTATCTATATATTTTTTATTTCTCTTATTCTTATCATATACCATTTACAAGTAAAAATAAAATTCAAATATAAGATAAAGATTAAATCAAGTTATTAGAATAAATTATTTAAATCCACAAGGTACTTGATGAAATGTAAAATATAGAATAATGGATTAAAGACCAATTATTAGTGGTTAAGAATATTATACAAGCTGAAGGATTAACATAGGTAGAGATATAGTAATATATATATATATATATATGATATAATGCGTGCATAATATAATATCATATGACCCAAAATGATAAAGGACTATAATGGATTATGATAGAAGCATATCACTGTTAGTAATATAGTTAACCAGCCTATTATAGGGAGTAATTAATGTAAATTGCTATAGGTTATATATTTATGATAAGTAATATAATGTTCCACCAATATCTAATTTTATATTAAAGGATAATAATTTATTAGATTATTATAATTTAATGATATTAATTGGATCACAATGTGTGATTAAGGTGTTCAACTTTATTACACCATTTTTCATGGAGTTAATATCATATACATTGTAAAAATTATAGAATATATCCTTCATGGACCATGGAGATTCTATCTAGTTTCTATATGAATAAGCTAAACCATGATACATGAATCATAATATTTATCTTTTTCAAGATCCATAATCTAATTATTCAAGTTTCTCATTATTAAATAAATTAAATCTACTATTATATATTATAGTGAATGGGATATCCTTCCAAAAATTACTCTTGGTGATTCATTATTCAAGGGAATACCTCTTAGGGTAAGAATCTATTTATTTACACTAAGAGATATACCTAAATTATATAGAATTAAATTTAGATTCGGTAAAAAATTTGACATGTCCCAACCCCATTAGGGATCCAGTTGAGCCGAAAGTGAGATAGAGTGTGTCCCCCAAAGACCATATTAAATATTTTATGGGTTAGAAAAAATAGCTGAGGGTATATTATTATATTATATTAAATACATTTATATTTTCAAAACAAATACACATAACCATAAATAATATTAAATTTCCATTCCATCCATAAATACATTAGTAATTTATATCAAATGAAATACAGTCCTTACAAAAAAGAAACAAAACAATCACAAATATATAAGACTCCTCAATACCTCTCTTAGGCTATAATATATAACTTTTACACTAATAAGTCTCTTGTGTAATGAGATAAGGTCATATGAAGAAACCACCAACCATATCTTGAATAATTTAAAAGCAGTATATAAAATGTAGTGGTTAGCATAATGATATACATAATTTATCTCAAAAAATCGTTTATTCCCAATTAATAATGAATTTCAACATATCTATGAATTTAGTATATAAATAAAGACAATTAAATAAAAAATTCCTCGATAAAATTTAAAATCGCATTCATATAATGATTCAAATCCAAAACACCCATATAGTGCAATGCCACAAAGATTATATCATATAAAAACTACCTATATAGAATGTAAACGAAGTCTCATATATCACCCTCCTACAAATTACTCACAATAAAATATAATGGTTAGGAATCTATCCATCCACATGCTCCATCACTATTATTATGCATCCACCTATAAGAAAATTACCAATTAAAACCCCATCCCCTATCAAATATTAGTTAGGTTTCAATCCACCTATAGGGAAAATCACTATTTCTAGGTTTCTAGCCATAAGTAATCTACCCACCTCATCTCTATATCCATTATAATATAATAGTTGGAAAGTTGTCCGATCATAATGTATCAATATATTTTTGTTTATTGTAACACCCTAACATTTTATGAGAAATATTTTTTTTCTTTTTTTATACGCAACACCAAGAGAATATTTCACTACACACAACACTGGATTGGCTTGTATTACACACAAGAGCAACCTTCTTTGATAGGTTGCATTGTACACAATACCGAGTTTCAATAAATAATGATATATTATTATAATATTATAAACTAGATGTTATGAATTTTATTAACTGAATTTTTAATTTTATAACATTATAATTAATCTTACAGAATGATATATGAAAATAAAATCACTTTTTCAGATAAAAGAATTATTTTTCTAAAAATGCAGTTTTACCGCCTTTTGATGACACACCCATTTTAAATATAATTTTTGACAAGTTTATAAGTTAAATTATACAAAATAAACTTCTTATTTTAAATTAAGATATAAAAATTTACATTGGATAAATTTTTGATACTTTTCTGATAACTTTCATATTTTGATGAATATTAAAAATATGCTAATTTTTTTAAAAGAAAATTTTCTCATCAAGATAATTTAGATAGTTAAATGATAAAATTTAATAGTTATAAAGTATAAATAGAATGTATTTTTACCATTTAATATAAATGTTGTAATTACAATTAGTTTTATATTGAATTCATAGGTAAAAACATTTCCATCCCTGACAGTGTTTTAACTTTTAAAACCTATTTTTTTAACAATGGGATTAATTTTAAATTAATTAATTCCACTTATATGTTTTTAATTTCAAAAAATGGTTTCCATATTTGAAATCAGTGGGTCCAAATTATGATAATAGGTTACCTTTATTTTTTTTGAAATCATGAATAGTAATACGGTAATTTTTATTTACTGCAGTTAAAGGAAAATCGGGTAATTAAGGGTAAAAAAAAGATTATAAAATTACCCAAACACCTGCCTAAATTCTATTGGATGACTAAAAGTCGACCCATATCACCTAAGGGTTGGAATTTATCATTTTATGAACTTTTTTCCACGGAGATAATTTAATTATTATTAAATCCAAAGAATGTGACAACATGTCACTCTCTTAAATCTTATAAGTTTAATAATTTTAATTTAATGATAAAATTCAGGAAACATCGATCATGAATAGTCTCCAATAATCTAATAAAATTATATACATAATTTTAATTTATTATGAATTTTGATGGATTAGATAATTATCATTAAAGGTGACACAATAGTGATGTTGAAATTATTTTATTGATTAAATATATCAAATAATTGGTTTTAAAAATATTAAAATAAATATTATATAAACTATTTAATGTTATCCACGAATTTTCAAGATACATATGAAATGTTATGAATCTATTAAAGCTTTTATTTCGTACATATATTCTGTTTGGATTTTATTTAAATTCAAATAAATAAATAGTGTCAAAATTGACACTATTGTTATTTTATTAATATAAGATAATATAAAATTGTTTAAAAATAAAAAAAAATTTAAAGAATTATAAATTAAAATTTATATGGCCTAAAATGTTACAAATTCTCGAATTATGGGAAATTCACAACACATAAGTAATTATTTATAACAATTTAAAATTTATAATCTTATTACCACATATAAAATTACATAGATTAAATAAGGATAAATCAAGTTGATATGGTTTAAAATAAATTTCCAAAATGTATAAATTTTATTGGTTGATGATATGAAAACCCTATCTCAACTAATTTTCGAATATGAGTCATTTTTTGAGGTTTCATAGTGGGGTTTGATTTATTATAAATTAATATTTTTTGATGTTTTCAAAGGTGCCCCTATCCTCCCTTATAAAGGGGCACCTCATCCCTATCCTCTTTACACAACTTTTAGCCATCAAGATCAGCCAAACCTGGACCATTATTCTTATCCACTTCCCAAGTAACATTCTGGAGGTTCTGGTTCTCTCAAAAGACCAACTCTAGTCCATTAAGAGGATGTTTAATGGAGGCACGTCGAGGAAGAGGTAATCTCTTCTACCGATTCTTTCATGTTTCTTACTTATTCTACTTCTTATTATTTAGTTTTTTAATTATGAAATAATAACATCAGTATAACCCATATTATGATATGTTATTGTAATTATTAAACAACCCTATTTCACCTTCTATCCATCCTATGGAAAATGAAATCACCGCGCGTGCATACGTACGGAATACCGTCTCCACACCGTGGTGTAATCGGTTTTCCACCACCACCTTACACGGATGGGTATAATGGTGTAAAAAATAAATATATATTATTATTATAACATGATACTAATTCTTGGGTATTATACCATCCACTCTGAGACCATTCAATAATTATGGGAACGATATCGTCGCTCGTGCGTACGTACGACTTACCATCTCCATGATGCGATGTGATTCGTTCTACATGAGATTCACCAAACCATGATTATATAAACGAAATGAATGAATAAATATTATATATTTTATATTAATACCATTATTTAAATGATTTATCTATAACATAAAATGTGGAATAAGAATTTATTCTACAAAACACGCATAAGAACATAAAGCAATGAACACCCGAATTACAAATAACAATGAAATATTACTAATAAGAAGCTAAAAATATGACCGTATATGATAACATATCAATGAGTATGATTCGGGAATAAGTCAATGACATTATTTAAATCATTATATAGGAGGTTCAGACACATACAAAGCATATCGGACCTAAGGTAAGGGAAAATCTCACAATCTCATTTTTATCTGAGATTGTTTATACTTATGAATTTACCGGGGCATATTTATCATCAAAATCCATGTTTCATCAATATGTAATATTATTTATATCCTCATAAAATTTTTGAAATAAAACTTTACCCATTGTTGAGTATTTATTAAATGATATGAAAGGAATCTACTATCATTTTTAGTACAAGATACTTTTTGACTTTTCTGGCCAAAGTATGAGAAGAATGTTTTTTTAACTTATACAGCATGAATGGATTTTTATGATTTCATAGAACATTATTTTAATGAATATTCCTTTACAATTTTTCAAGTTTATTTTTAATTAACTTATTTTACTTTAAACTTTTATGACATGTTAAGAAATAAAAATTTTTTTGAAGTGGAAATGATATTTTCCTCAATAATGGAGTTCAATATATGGTTTTATCAAAATTATATTCCATCTAAGATAATATAGGGTTCTATTTCTATCCCTATTATTACATTTATTTGATAATGTTATGATGGAATTATTTTTATGATGTCCTTTTATCTTATATGTATTATGTTACGATGACATGATGTTTAAGAATCTCAACTTTATTACATGGGTTATGCTATGATGTATGATTTATGATTTATGATTTTGTGGCACACATAAGAATGGTATCATTATGAGATTTGTGGGACCTATATCTACCTCCAATTCATTGGGTAATGATTTATATCTCATGAGATAGACATGGCTGGAATGGCAAGTTTATCTGGTTCATTGATACAGGACTGGAATGGGGAGTGAACTCGTTTCAGAAATGGAATTTGTCCACTATGATAGTATTGGCAATGAGCCATGACTAATATGAAATGATTTTCTTTGAATATGTGTGTTTTCAACAAAGTTTCATGTTTTATGTTATGATTATTGGGTTTACATTTCACTACTTCGATTTATCCCATGTTATGACATTATGATCTCTTTTTCAGGTTAAGATTCTCAAAATGTTATGTTCTTATGAATATGATATGATTGATATCTCATTCGTTTAACCTTACTGAGCATTTGAGCTCACCATTTTGTATGTTTCCTTTTCCCCAGGTCAGGAAGAAGGGTCTTAAGTAGGATATGCCAAAAGGGACTCTAAATATGATGAAATAAATGGGAGACAATGTAGATGTTTTATGAACCAGTTGTTTATGTTTCCTAGTTTTTAAATACACTATACCTATACGATCATCTCATTGTTTTTTATATGTTGTAATAAGTATGCTTCAATTATGAAGTAATAACTATGTATGTAATGTATTTGTCATTATAGTTGGTATCAGAGGAAAGGTATAGTCAAGCTTTGGAAACCAGGATGTGAAAGACTTAGTAAAAACCATAAGGATATGTCTAAGCATATGAAAAAATAATAGTGTTTTAGAAATGACCATGAATAACCTATGATAAGGCCTAAATTGTGAAATTTTATTCTTGATTATGTGGTTTACCTGTTATGATTAGTGTTTCTCAGAATATACTTCTTGGTTTTAGTCAATGGATGGAACCTGAAAGAACAGTGTCAATGCTAAATGCGACCGGAAATTCAATGATTGTCCCCCTGAACAACCAAATGTTATGGGAGCTGGAATGCAAAATCTTGTAGCCATGCTCACAAAACTTTCTCAAGCTATGAATTATGCAGGCCTCCCAAACGAGAAAAGGAAGGAGACACATTTTGTTGAATCCTTCATGAGGAAGCATCCACCATCATTCATTGGGTTTTTTGATCCATTAGTGGCTGAACAATGGATCAGTACCAATGAAAATATATTTTCAGTTCTATAATGTTTTGAACATGATAAAGTCATCTTAGCAGTATATCGTTTGGAAGGTGAAGCTGGTCAATGGTGGAACTTATCAAGAATACGAGGCAAAGAGACGAAATTGAGTCCATGGAATGAGATGAGTTCAAGAACATATTTTTCAATAAATACTTGCCTTGTATTCATCGAAAAAAGATGGATAAGGAGTTTCTTGAACTAAAGAAAAAGGATGATGAATCTGCTGGTACCTACGAAGAAAATTTTGCAAGACTTACAAGGTATGCTTCTGGTATTATTATCCAACTTAAGAGTAAGAACAATTGATTATTTAGAGGCTCAAATCCAAGTCTCTGAAGGGAATTATCCATAAGGGACTTTAGTAGCTATGAGGAAATTTTTCGATGTGATCTCAAGGTTGAGATGAAGATTGGAGTAACCCATCAGTCATATGGGTTTGAAAAGAAAAGGAAAATGGAATTAAAATGAAAATCTAAAGAGCACACTGAAAAGAAGATGAGTTTTTACTTATTCTCAATGTATGGAAAGAAACAAGGAGGAAATTGTCTTAAAGGGACAAGTAAATGTTTCAAATGTGGAAAAGAAGGTCATCAGGCATTTGAATGCCGCAATTATGGGAAAAATATATATAGTGATGCGAATAAATAAAAGGCTACACAGAACACATCTCTTACACTTCAATGTTACAAGTGAAAGTAAATGGGTCATTATGCGAATCAATGTTCTAATATAAGGGTTTTTTTATGATGATCGACGTCAACAAACTCTTAAGGCCAAAGAGAAAGGAAAATCACATGAAATTTCTATCGGCAATGTGGAGTATGTTAACGAAGTGATGAAAGGTAAAATTACCATCCAATCTAAAGTAGAAAATGTTTTATTTGTTTCTTGATCCACCCACTCTTTTATTTATAAAGAATTTTCAAAGGTTATCTTAGTATTACCACAATAAATAGATGTTGAGTTAGCTATGACAAATCCTAATGGCACAACAGTCGCATCAAAAGTTTACAACTCTTCTCTGATTGAATTTTGTGGGAAAGTGCTTCCGGAAAATCTTTTGATCCTTCCAATAGTGTAATTTGATGTGATTATTCACATGGATTGGGTTTCTTTATATGGAGCTCATATCTATTTTCAAAGAAGGGAAGTCACATTTCATATTCTAGATCAATCTATGATCGTATATCGATATAAGGATGAACATAACCATCTTGTGGAAATTTCTTCCATCTTATGGTTCTTGATTCCACTAAATGAAGGTTATTTATCTCAAATGGTTGGTGAGAAACTCACAATTTAGAATATTCCCATTGTATGAGAGTTTGATGATGTCTTTCCAGAGGAATTTCCTAGTCTTACAAGAAATTGTGAAGTTGAGTTTTCAAAAGAACGTGTACCAGGTAATTTATATATTTCAAAGTCACCTTATAGAATGCCCCCAATTGAGTTGAAGGAATTGAAGAAGAATATCCAAGAGAACTTGATAAGGTATTCATATGCCCTAGTGCATCACCTTGGGGAGCACCTATTCTGTTTGTTAGGAAGAAAGATGGATCAGTGAGACTCTGTATTGATTATTGAGAACTTAATAAGATCATTATCAAGATCAAAATATCATCTCCCATGTATTGATGACTTATTTGACCAACTACACGGAGCTCAATACATTTCCAAGATTGATCTTCGTTCAGGTTATCATCAATTAAGGGTCAAAAGGAAGGATATACCAAAGATGGCTTTCCGTACAAGGTATGAACATTATGAATTTATAGTGATTCCATTTGGTCTTACTAATTCCCCTGCTATATTCATGGATCTAATGGATAGATTTTTTAGAGACTATCTTGATCAGTTTTTGGTAGTCATTATAGACGATATTCTTGTCTATTGAAAGAGGGAGGAAGAACATAAAGATCCATTGAGAATTTTATTAAATACCCTAAGAAAGGATAATATTTATTCCAAATTTACCAAGTGTGGATTTTGGATTAAAAAAGTATCATTTTTGGGTCACATAATTTCAAAAGAGGGGATGTCTGGGGATCCATCAAAAAAAGAGGTTATTGAAAGATGGTCAAAACCAACATCAATAATGGAGATCTAAATTTCTCTTTGTTCAGATGGATACTATCCACGTTTTTGTGAAAGATTTGTTTATGATTATTTTACCCACTCACCAAATTGACTTAAAAGGAGTTAAGTTCATTTGGACGGAGGAGTGTGAACAGAATTTCAAGGAGTCAAAAAATGGTTATTCAGTGCACATGTGCTCACACTACGTTGTAGTGGATAATGTTTTGTGATCTACAGTGATGCATCCAAGAAGATATTGGGGTGTTTTCTCATGAAAAATGATATGGTGATAGCTTATGCCTCATGACAGTTGAAAATCCATGAGCAAAATTTCCCAAATCATGATTTGGTGTTAGCTGTGGTAATATTTGCATTAAAGACTTGGAGAAATTATCTTTATGGTGGAAGGTGTGATATCTATACTGATTAGAAACGTTTAAAGTATATTTTCACTCAAAAGGAGATGAATATGCATCAATGAAGATGGTTGGAGTTGATTAAGGATTACGACTGCTCGATTCATTACATCCCTGGGAAGGCAAACAGGGTGGCAGAAGCATTAAGTCGACAAGACCATGCTAGATTATCTATGATAAGGATCAAAGAAGATCGAATAATTATGGATTTACAAATACTGGATCTTGGAATTACAGTGGAAGGGGAAAAATCTTATCTTTATCAAATGAAGGTTTAACCATCTATACATGTGAAGATTAAAGAGGCACAAAAAGAAGATTTAGAGTTACAAAAGAAGGTGAGAAATGTTCATGAAATCCACATTGATTGTGATGAAATAATAAGGTTCATGAATTGGGTTTGTGTTCCTCCCATCCCAGAATTAAAGAAGGAAATATTGGAGGAAGCTCATAGTTCTTCATTCTCTATTCACCCAGGAAACATGAAGATGTATAGGGATCTGAAAGAGTACTTCTAGTGGGATGGCATGAGAAGATATGTTGCTATATATGTCTCTCAATACTTGGTTTGTCAGCAAGTTAAAGCTGAGAGAAATAAGTCTAAGGGGATGTTATAACCATTACCCATACCAGAATGGAAATGGGAAAACATCACCATGGGCTTTGTCCCTGGACTTCGTAAAACATCTAATGGAAAAAATGCTATATGGGTTATAGTTGATCATATTACGAAGTCGGAACACTTCATTGCTATTAGAGAAGATTTCTATCTTGATCATCTTTCTAGGATATATGTGAAGTAAGTGGTAAGATTTCATGGAATACCACATTCCATTATATCTGATTAGGATCCAAGGTTTTTCTCGATGTTTTGGCATAGTCTTCAGCATACTATGGATACAGAGTTGAGTTTCATCACTGCTTAACATCATCAGACAGACGGTCAGTCTAAGAGGACAATTCAAACTCTTGAAGTCATTTTGAGATCTTGCTCTATGGATCTCAAAGGTGGTTGGGATCAACACCTACCTTTGGTGTAATTTTCTTATAATAATAGCTTTCACTCCTGTATTCAGATGGATCCTTATTAATCTCTCTATGGAATGAAATGATGAAGTCCAACATGTTGGGATGAATTTGGGGAAAGAATGCTATTAGGACATGATCTTGTTAATGAGATGGAAGAAAAGGTCCAATCTATTCAACAACACATAATAGCAGCTCAGAGTCGACAAGAAATTTATGCCTATAACCGAAGAAAAGACCTAGAGTTTGAAGTGGGTGATAAGGTGTTCATATGAATATCTTATTGGAAGAGAGAAATGAGATTTGGAATGAAAGAAAAACTGAGCCCTAGGTATATTAGTTCTTTTGAAATATTGGATCGTGTTGGGATGGTAGCTTACCGATTGGCGCTTCCACCTAATTTCTCCCATGTTAATGATGTGTTCCATGTATCTCTCCTAAGAAAGTACATACCTGATCCTTCACATGTACTAAGCTCAGAAGTTGTATCGTTGGAGCATGATCTTTCTTATGAAGAACAACCCATAGAGAATTTGGATCATAGTCAAAAATCCCTATGAAAAAATACCACTCACTTGGTTAATGTATTATGGGGTAACCACCAATTAGAAGAATCGACATGGGAACTTTAGGATATGATGAGGGAGAGGTATCCTCATATGTTTGTTACGAAGTGATAAATTTCGAGGGAGAAATTATTTTTAAGGGGGGTAGAATGTAACAACCTGAGATTTTATGAGAACTATATATAATTTTCTTATGTCATACGCAACACTAAGTGAATATATCACTACACACAACACTGGATTGGCTTGCGTTACACACAAGAGCAACCTTCCTTGATAGCTTGCATTGTACGCAATACCGAGTTTCACTAAACAATGATATATTATTATAATATTAGGAGCTAGCCGTTATGAATAGTATTAACTGAATTTTGAATTTTATAACATTATAATTCATCTTATAGAATGATATATGAAAACAAAATCAATTTTTTTGATAAAAGAAGTACTTTCAAAAAATGCAACTTTAACGCCTTTTGATGGCACACCCATTTTATATATAAATTTTTACTAGTTTATAAGTACAATTTTACAAAAAAACTTCTTAATTTGAATCAGGATATAAAAATTTACATTGGATAAATTTTTGATACTTTTCTGATAACTTTCATATTTTGATGAATAGTAAAAATACGCCTAATTTTTCATAAAAACAAATTTTTTCATCCAAATAATTTGATGGTCAAATGATACAATTTAATAGATTTAATGTATAAATAGAATATATTTTTACCATTTAATATAATTCATGTAATTACCCTTAATTTTATATTGAATTCATCGGTAAAAACAATTCAATCTTTGACAATGTTTTAACTTTTAAGACACATTTTCTTAACAACGAGATTAATTTTAAATTAATTACTGAAAATTCTGTATTTTGAATTTTTAAAAATGGATTCTATATTTTAATTCAGTGGGTCCAAATTATATTAATAGGTTATGTTTATTTTTTTGAAATTATGAATAATAACTACAGTAATTTTTATTTACTGTAGTTAAAGGTAAATTGGGTAATTAAGGGTAAAAATAAATTATAAAATTACCCTAACACCTGCCAAAATTATATTGGATGACTAAAAGTCAACCCATATCACCTAAGGGTCAGAATAGATTTATTTTATAAACTTCTTACAATTAAAATAATTTAATTATTATTAATACCAAAGAAAGTGACAACATGTAACTCTCTTAAATCTTATAAGTATAATAATTTTAATTTAGTGATAAACATAATGAACCTTCAAAGATGTATATTATACAGAAATATAATAAAATTTTCTACATCATTTGAATTTATTTATAATTTTTAGGGATTATGTAATTATCATTAAAGGTGACACAATAGTGATGTTGAAATTATTTTATTGATTGAAATATCAAATAAATGGATTCCAAAATATTCAAATAAATATTATATGAACTATTTAATGTTCTCCTCAAATTATCTAGATACATATGGAATGTTATGAATATATTAATGCTTTATTTAGAACATATCTTATGTGTGGATTTTATTTTAATTCAAATAAATGAATATTGTCAAAATTGAAACTATTGTTAATTTATAAAAATAACATCATATAAAATTGTTTAAAAATCACAAAAAAATTTAAACAATTTCAAAATTAAAATTTATATGGTTTAAAATGTAATAAATTATCCAGTTATGGACAATTCACAACACATAAGTAATTAATTATAACAATTTAAATTTAAAATCTTATTACAAAAAATAAAATGTAATATATTAAATAAGGATAAATTAAAGTTTATAAGGTTTAAAATAAATTTACAACATGTCTAAATTTTATTTTATAATGAGATTACAACCCTATCTCATATAATATTATAATATGAGTCATTTTGGGGGGTTATTATGTGTGGTTTGATTTATTATAAAGTAATATTTTTGAGGTTTCCAAAGGTGCCCCTCTCCTCCCTTATAAAAGGAAACCTCCTACCTCTCCTTTTTACACAAATTAGAGACTTCAAGTTCGGCCAAACCCAGACCATTACTCTTTGAAACTTCCCTAGTAATATTCTGGCGGTTCTGTTCTTCTCGAAAGACCATCTCTAGTCCCTTAAGCCGATGTTTAAAGGAGGCATGTCGAGGAAGATGTAATCTCTTCTACCGATTCTTTCAAATTTATTCCTTCTTCTACTTCCTCTTATTTAGTGGTTTAATTATAAAGTAATAACATCAATATCACTCATATACTGATATGTTATTATATATATGAAAAAAACCTATTTCACCTTCTATCCATCCTATGGAAAATGAAATCAACGGGCATGCGTACGTATGGAATACCGTCTCCACACCGCGGTTTATTCTGTTTTCCACCACCACCTTACATGGATGGGTATAATGGTGTAAATAATAACAATATATGATTATTATAACATGATACTAATTCTATGGTATTTTTCCATCCATTCCAAGACCATTCAACAATTATGGGAACGATATCGTCGCTCGTGCGTACGTACGACTTACCGTCTCCACGATGCGATGGGATTCGTTCTACATGATCTTCACAAAAACATGATTATATAAACGCATTTAATGAATAAATATGATTTATATTATACTAATAACATTCGTTAAATGATGTAGTTATATCCTAAAAAGAGGAATAATATTTTATTCGACAAAACAAGCATAAGAACATAAAGCAATGACCACCTGAATAACAAGATTCGATGAAATATTAATACTAAGAATCTAGAAATATGACAATATATGATATCATAACAATGAGTATGATTCTGGAATAAGTCAATGACATTACTTAAGTCATTATATAGGAGGTCCGGACATGCACAAAGTATATCGGACCTATGTTAAGGGAAAATCTCACAATCTCATTTTTATCATAGATTGTTTATACTTCTGAATTTACTGGGGCATATTTATCACCCACATCCATGTTTACACAATATGTAACATTACTTATATCCTAATACGATTGTTTAAATCCAATTTTACCCATTGGTGAGTTTTTAGTAAAATATATGAAAGGAAACTTTTTTCGTTTTTAGTATGAGGTACTTTTTGGCTTTTCTGGCCAAAGTACGAGAAGAATGTTTTTTTAACTTATACGACATGAATGGATTTTTATGATTTCACAGAAGATTGTTTCCATGAAGCTTCCTTTGCAAGTTTTCATGTTTATTTTAAATTAACTTTTTGTAGTCTAAAATGTTTGGACATGTTAAGAATGAAAAATGTTTTTGAACTGGAAAGGATATTTTCCTCAGGAATGGAGGTCAAGTGTTTTATCAGAATTATTTTCCATCTAAGATAATATATGGTTCTATTTCTACCCCTATTATTAAATTTATTTGATTATGTTATGATGAAATTATTTTTATGAAGTACTTTTATCTTATATGGATTATGTTATGATGACATGATGTTTAAGAATCCCATCTTTATTACATGGGCTATGCTGTGATGTAGGATTAATGATTTTGTGGCACACATAATAATGGTATCATTATAAGATGGGTGGGACCTATATCTCCCTCCAATTCATTGGGTAAAGATATATATCTCATGAGATAGACATGGATGGAATAGAAAGTTAATTCGGTTTAATGATAGAGGACTGGAACGGGGAGTGATCTCATTTCAGAAATGGACTTTTTCCACTATGATAGTCTTGGAAATGAGTTTTGAATAATAAGAAATGATTTTATATGATTATGTGTGTATGAAAAAAAGTTTCATGTTTTATGTTATGATTATTGGGATTACATTTCACTACTATGATTGATCCCATGTTATGATATTATGATCTTTTTTACGGGTTGAGATTCTCAAAATGTTATGTTCTTATGAATATGATATGATTGATATCTATTTCGTTTACCCTTAATGAGAATTTGAGCTCAACCATTTGTATGTTTTCTTTTCCCCAGGTCGCGAAGAAGGGTATTAATTAGGATATGATTAAAGATACTCTAGATATGATTAAATAAATGGGAGACAATGTAGATTCTTTATGAACCAGTTGTTTATGTTTCCTAGTTCCTAAATACACTATACCTATATGGTCCTTTCATGGTTTTGTTATATGTTGTAATAAGTATGCTTCAATTATGAATAATAACAATGTATTTAAATTATGGGTTGTTATATTTATAGCCACAATTACATACTCTATATTAACCTAAATCACCACTATTACATCAAAAACACATATTAAAAACCACCATTGTAATATATAATCATCATTAACATTATATTCATAATGTTTCCCAAATGGATTCTAAATCCCTACCGTCCATTATATATATCACCTAGAACAACAATATATATATATATATATTGGATTCATGGAGTAAATAACCTTACCATATATATATATATATCAGAGACTCTCATAGGTCTATAAAATCATAGATATTATTGTATCAATCACCACACCACTACAATTTTTCATATCAAGGGAATTAGAAGTTGAAAAACCTCTTCATTATCCCATATCATATAGAAAAAAATTCTTAACAAAGATTCATTATAACTACACATTCTAGGATCAAAAATTCATCTAATAACATAAGAGATGTTTATCTAAGGGTTTATTTGAAATTTTACCACATCTAAACCAAAAAATAATAACACCAGTAAACATTATAAGGAAAATATAAATGAAAAAAATCACATGACATAAACCCTTGTAAGATATGGTATAACCTCCATGATTTTGTGTAATTACCAAGGTAAAAATTACACTATCCAAATGTACCTTAATATATAAGATTCCATATTAACTAATATATGAAGTGACACTCATGTAGCCAGACATAGAACTATTTACCTCATTGCTAATTCATTTAGTACTATACATCATTGAGTTAAGACTTTCTTTAATGGGGAGTTAACCCCACTCAAAATTGGCGTGAAACATTGTAAATATAATAATAACACTTTTATCACCACTTAATTAAATATCACAACATATCAAAACACCATAATCATAAATGATCATCAAAAATTAATAAAATTTTCACTTCTAAATCTTAAACAATTGGAACCTACAAATTAATTATATTAAATAATTCATTATATTTCTTTATTTGTAGATATTTATATAATTATCTAATATAATAACTATATAAATAATTATATCAACACAATTAATGTATAAATTAATTTTCAATATCATAGGATATATTATCCACCAATTAATATTATTGTGATCCACAATTCCAAATTTACTCTATAAATTAATTATTCATCAATTAAATTGTTTTCAAAGAATCATTCCAATAATATATATATATATATATATTCATAATTTATTATTCTTAATGTTCCATTATAATTATTATCATGGATTATCATAGGTTATTCTCACATTACAGCATAGAAAATTTATTGTTTCGAGTAGGTTAAATATACTTTCTCATTGAGGGGGTATGGGTTGATTTTTTGTACCAAGTCTAATATAAAAATTTCTTCCTTACAACTCAACTTAAACATAGTGCTGGTTGATTCAAGGATTATATTAAGATCAATTAATTAACAATAAAATTGAGATAAACAGAGTGTAATAATGTAATGTATATAAAAAAATGGATTATATGGTCACTAATTTTTATTATTGAGTGTTTTAATCCTTTTTGTTTAGTTGTTGTTACACGAATTTCTATGATAATATTTTATTATAGATAAAAAATAAATGGATGGATAAAGAGATAATATGGTCCTAAACCCCTATAAGTATGTAAATGAAAATAAAATGAAATTAAGATCAGTAGAGATCTCCCACGATCATGAGTGATCTTCCTATACCATATTTTGGTGTCTCTGATCCAATAAATATTTTATGAACAATGCTTCTCTCATTCAGTAACTTGTTGAGTGACCTAATCTGTCACTATTTTGTTATATCACAACGAGTATCACTTTCTGAAAATATTAATTTGACCTATAAATATATATATTTTATATATCAGAGTCTTTACCAATGTTCATGATTGATCTATGAGTCCTAGATTACATCATCATCCCCCATGATTCCAGTCCACTAAATCTTGAGACAATGTCATATATAAGTTTTTAAAAAACACCCGCTAAAAGTCTTCAATATATCTAAAAATACCAAATATTACGATTTATATATTTTATCAAAATTATCTAATTTTGAGGTACTGATATTTATCGAGATTTAATATAAAAATTCATAAAATAAAATTTCTCATGATAATTTAGTCTCTGTCAACTAAAATCCTAAATCCTAAAAAAATCTTCCTTAAAATAAAAAAATAATACCATTAGAATAAAATCATATCTTTAACACATTATATTGGGATATATATTTTCATAGTTTAATTTATTTATTCCTCCAAAATCATGACCAACCAATATATCCTAATCAGACCCTAAAATCACCAAAAAATCAATTATTACAAATTATCTGATAATTGGAGAAAGATATACTAAGAGTCAAACCTAATAGCTGATAATGTTTTCTATTATGATTGTAAAAAATAATTGAGGCATTATTTCTTCGACATTTATATAATAGTAGAAAAATTACATGATTAAAAATCATGTAAACTATAGTAGCTACATCAAATTCTT
This sequence comes from Viscum album, assembly GCA_963277665.1. NCBI lineage: Eukaryota > Viridiplantae > Streptophyta > Magnoliopsida > Santalales > Viscaceae > Viscum > Viscum album. Next base: position 1,301,517,475 of record OY728141.1, on the reverse strand, counting down.
CCAATTTGGGAATTAGATCATAATAAATTAGTTTTACAATATATTATTTGAAGTTGTGGGGTGAATAACTATTATTAAAAACTAGTTACATTCTAAGATTAGATCCAAAATTAATCTTCATTATAAATAATAGAATTTTATTTAGTTTTAATAGTTGTTTTTTATTGAAATTTCATTTTCCACATATCCCAAACTTCAAGACTTTATGAAAAAATAAAAATTAAACTATAATGAACCCTCATTAAACATTACATAATAAGTGTCTTTAGAATATAATTCGATTTATTGAATTCCCAATGATAATTTATGTGTGTATATTTAGAAAATTATGTTATAAATCATACATAACAAACCAATAAATTATGATGTCGATACTTCTTGTTATTATCTTTTTCCCACAATATAATTTTTTTTAAAATGATACATGTATTATTTTCATGAAAAAAAATCATGAATTTAAACATGACTACTCGGTTATTCTTAATGATTCATAAACCCTTTGAAAATAATTTATGAATATGGAAGATTCATAAAAATATCATTAAAATATATACAGGTAAAAAAACTATTAGTTTAGTGGAAAACATGAAAACCCATAAATATTTTACCTTTATTACAATATTATTCAATCTTATGAAACAAATCATAACAACATGAATGAAATCCACTTTATTATCAAATAAAGTCCTTAAAATCCATATAATGTAAATATAAAATCATTAAAAATTAATAGTGAATCATATTCATAACCCATGAAAAAAATAACTAAATCATAATTTATTTAATATAAGAAAACTATTCAGTTATCTCCTGAATTATTACCTTTGAAAACAAGTAACATTAACCAATAAATTTGAGAGATATATGAGGCTCACCTATCATATAACATGTATTAGGCTCACCCATCATATAACATATATCAGGCTCACCCATTGTATAAGTCGTATCAGGATCACCCATCATTATCTATAATGATCACGTAACATATAATGAATTAAGCATTTTTTATTTTTATTTTTCACTATAAAACCATTTAAATACTCTTTTTTAATGAATATTCAATAAAATTTAGATATTAATAAACCCATTCCTTTTAACAATCATTTCAAAAACAAAAATACCAAAATAAACTGAACAAGGGGATTTATTTTAAGAAAAAATTTAATCGTGTAATGGAAAAAAAATAAAATAGATTTTGTGCTGTTGGGAAAATCCTTTTATGTTGTACATGTGAAAATAAAATATTTTGTTTTCCTTTTGTGAATAAATTCAAAACATTCTGTATAAAATACATAAAAATATTACTTTTTATAACTTATGAAATAAAGAAAAAGATATATAACATGAAATTTATAATTATTTTGGGTGCATATAAATACAAATATAAAATAATTTTATGAACATATAAATGTATGATAGAGACATATAAAATAAATAATTAAATAATATAAAATAGGGTTTAAAGATAAAGTGTCCCTTAACTGAAGTCTGAATTGTCAAATTTATTTTTTATATTCATTCATAATAAACTTATGTTAATTATTTACATTCTTAAGAACCATTTTAATGTTGAATGTTAATTTTGTTTTTTTATGTAATATTCAATTAATTTTTCATTTATTTCCATCTCATATGTTTGGATGATATTCAACTCATGTGTCCAAAATGAACTCGTTAAGTTGAATATGGTCAAATTTGTCAATAATATATCATATATTGAGTAATAATCATGAAATAATTATAATTTTTATTCAGTAATTACTCTTTTAAAACAAACTATGAAACTTGATTATGAAAAAATAATTGTTTTATAATCATAGTGATGGTATGATGCACGTATCAATTTGTGACATTTTAATTTTTTATAGATCATGAGGGGAAGAATGTATATTTCATTCTATCTTAATAAATTTATTATTATATAAAAAAAATTATATTACATATTTAAATATAATTATATATACCAACAATGTTATATAGAGAATAAAATCAAACACATCACTTCGTGGAGGCTGTAATACACACATACTCATAAAAAAAGTTATAATTTTTCAAAGGATGGAATGGTTTTAAAATAGATGATATAATATTTTTCTAGAATGTTAATTTTGGTTTTTATATCCCACAAACAAATATATATATATATATATATATATAATAATGACCATCCTTGAGAGGCGGTGATGGAAAAAAACTACACATGTTCATGAGGCTATAATTTTTATACAAACAAATGATGTTTTCATTTCAAATTTGATGGAAGATAAGATGGATATAGGTTATGAAATCAGCATAATAACAACTAAATTTATTATAGATTCTATTTTTAGTATTTCAAAATTTATTAAGAATGTTTTTAGGACTTATAATTGTAAATAAAATTAAAAAACTCAATTATTAACTATACCTCTTCTTCGAACAACCTCATTAGATTTACAAAAACAATTATTCATAGGTTTGTATTTTGATAAAACATATTCCTCAATGATATGGAAAGGGGTATTAGGAAGGTGTTATTTTAGTTATTGGAAAAAAGTCACTTGAAGTGTGGAGAGGAGAGGAGATGGGGTGTCCATTTATACAAGGTGGAGAGGACATATATGGAATTTTTAAACAAATTAAAATATAATGTTGTATTACTTAAAGAAAATGAATAAAAAATGGAACATTAAAAAATATAAAAATATTTTGGTTAATAATATTTTCATATAATATTCTTTATAATTTTTTAGGCCATTCTACCCCTTATGTATTTAATTTAACCCCATGCAAACATGTTTTAACCTTAACCATTATTTCCATTTTTTACTGTATTTACTATAAAATGTAGAAAACAATTATATTTTAATTGTTACCTAATATTATTTATTCTGATTCAAATTATAAAATACATTTTATGAATTTTAATTCAAATATGTAGAATAATTTAATTTCAAATTAAAACCATAAACTTTATGGAAAATTAATTTTGACAAATATTATATCTGAAGTATATTTTTTTATACAAAATAAAGTATAATATTAATTTAAATGAAATTATTTAGATAATTAATAATATAGATGAAATAATTTTACATTGTAAAAATTTGAAATAAAAATGTACGTTTTTAATTTTTATAGATGAAAATATAATTTTTTTTAAAAAAATTGAAATTTTCTTTATTCATTAAAAAATAAAACATTTTGAAAAATTCTCAAAAATTAAACCCAGTCTGATTTTGGAAAGATGAATTCAAAATAATGTTCAATTTGTAATATTAATCATATCTATTTAGGGAATCAATATATTAAATAAAACCATATAATATATGAAAAACAAAGTTTATTAGAAATAAAGCTTTTTCATTTTGACTGAAAGAATTACCTAATATTCCCATAAAAAATATATAAAACTTATTAATGAATTTTAATAAGATATTAATTTTTTTATCTTAACATTACCTTGGTTTTTAAATTTGTTCACTTTTTTAGAAACTAAATCCACTCAATTTTATTTATTATTTATACAATTGTGGATATTTTTCCTTTATATCATTTTATGACTCCCATGTTGCTTCTTCAATCAAATAGATTTTCCAAAAAAAATTAAAATAAAAAATTATCATATTATAAAAATGTTTCTATATTTTTTATGAATTAATAATGAATTTTCCTTATAATAATGGTCTTTTTCTGACTGGACTGCTTAAGGGATCAAAAAATGAGATGCATCTCACACATATTTTTTGAAAAATTAAACATGATATACATCATATGAATGAGATAAACTAGAAGTAAAAAAAATTGATAGAAAAATGATTCAAATTTATCATGAATTTCATAAGGTCCAATGAAATGTATAATCAGCTTCCCATTTTTACTGAGATACATAAATCTTTTCCGTGAAGATACTTCAAGGAAAACATGATCACTTACCTTAAAAGAATAACATATCCTCCAGTTACCTGTATAACATATCTAAATACTATAATAAATCATAATATGTTTCTAAATAATATCCACCTTATAATCCATATCTTCTACAATATCTTGATCTAATTACTTTATTTCTATGACTTTATCACAATAGTCTTGTGTATGACACTGTTTTCCTTATGATTATTCAAAATTTTCCATCACTATACTAGAATGAGAGCTATCATTATAAGAAATCAATAATAATAAAATATTTTGATCCAAATGTCCCTTATAATACTTTTAATAAAAATAAATCATGAATTCCATGGTTTATATCATTTTCTCATACTATCAATCATTTTCAGGGTAAAAATCTATACTGAAATTTAATTCAATTCTTGATAATTTCTAAAGACCAGCTCAAAAATTAAATGTGAAATAGAGATCAAAGTTAGATAAAATGGAGAGAGACACTCTATAAAACATTGTTATATCCTTTAGATATAGTAATGAAATCTAATCTAAAGATATAATATCTTGAAAATTATAGAAATATATTGATTTATTTAGTTGATAAATGATAACCCAAATCACAATGGTACCTAGAGATGTATTAAGTAATCCCACCATGAAATCTATGTATAAATTTTCCCATTTCCACTAAATAATAAAAAAAAATTGAATCATCCACATTGGTAATTTATATTCTTATTTATCATGTTGAAAAGTCAAACATTTAATGGTAGAGTCTACAATATCTATTTTAATCTCATTCCATAAATAATACTTCTGAAGGTCTCAATACATCTTAGTGATTACTGTATTAATGTAAAATAAGTAAGTATTAGCTTCACTCAACAATTATCTCTTCAAATGTGAATAAAAATCTAGATATACTCTCTTTTCAAATCTAATAACACCTTCTTCATCAACATTAAACACTATACACTTACTCTTCAAGATAGATTCTAGATTTTTTTATAAAATATAACAATCATTATGATCTTTCTTATTTATTTCCAATAGAGAGGATTGTAATGAAACCTAAAAAATAATTGATTTTTTATATGCACAATTTCTAAGACAAAATTTATTAAATAATTTACCAAAGTTTTAAATTCCATATATAACATGGTTAAGGTATCATTATCTCTTTAAAATAAATAATTATCTACTTTTTTCTAGATAGTAATGAATCATGCAATAATAATCCATAATTTATTCCATAAATTTTATCTTCATAATGTTAAAATCTTTTTATGTGAATATATACCTCAAAAATTCATGATCATTATATATTTCACACATTAATACATATAAATGAATCCACCAAAATTTTAAATTAGAAAACTAGAGAAACTACTTCTAGATAACGTGTAAGATAATTTAACCCAGGAGGTTTTAGATTATGTGAAATATAAATTATTACATGATATTTATATATTAGAACACAACCAAATCCATTAAATTAAGCATCGCTGAAATTGAAAAATTTTCTATTTCTAGAGGTTTGGAAAAAACTAGATCATTCACTAATTAATTTTTTAGTTTAATGAAATAATCATCATAATATTTCATCCAAATCAATTTAACTCTTTTAGATTTAACTTAGTAAGTGAAAAAGATAACTAATAAATTTTTTCAAAATATCGATGGTATTAATTCATTAATCTATAAATACTATGAATATTTGTAATATTTTTTATGTTAGATATTCATAAAAAACATTACTTTTAGCATCGTCAATAGTTATTCTATATTTTGTAATAATATGTTTAAGGAAATATATTTGATAAAACCAAAATTCACACTTACTAAATTATCTATATAGTTTCGTTTTTATAATGATTTAAAAAACAAAACATAATTTTATGTTATGATCCTTTGTAATTTTATATTAAACAAGTATACCATAAATTATCAAAATAAAAAACTTATATAAATAATCATGGAAAACACTACTAAAAAAATTAATAAATATATATGGTCCATGTTGGTCAATGTAGTTAACTTAAGAGGGGAGGGTTGAATTGAGTAACTATAAAAAAATTTCTATTTAAAAGAATATGAGTTTTACAATTAATGATTTCCCCAAAAATAGATACTAACCAGTTAATAAAAGTTATACAGTTATAAGAGTTTGACTATTTAAACAACTTCTTAGAAGAGTGATTAATTATTAGTAATCTTAATTGGTATTATTAAAATTATCTACTCCACATTGTGATCACCTGCCACCAAGCAGTTTATATAAATAAAATCTGATCCACACCCTAGAATGGGGTTAACAATAATACATCGACTGTCCGGTCCGTGCATGGACCTCTTCCACATTTTTCATGGGTAAAAAAATAATGAACATGCCACACGGGGACCTCTTCCATAGTTTTTGTGGGTAAACAAGAGTAAAGAATTTGGTATGAGGATTTTCAAATCCTCTAGTTCAGTGTAGGAGTCAGTGTGTGTCTAAAATATACAGAGTAGACACACTGCTTGAAAGTAAAATAAAGAATCCCTGAGAGAGAGTAAATATGAGTTTAGAATGCTCTAGTGATTAGTTGTGCAACTCTGGACTCCTTGGATATGACAAAAATGCTTCTGAGTCCTTCTCTTGTTTTTTTGTTGAAAAACAGAGTGTCGTGGTTCAGCTTGTGTTCTTTACGAGTGAAGATGTTCTCATGATCCCAGTGTACTTCTTGTGTTCTTCAGTAGAGTCGAATTGTATGCATGAGACAATTTCTTCTTTGAAGATCTTTTACTCTCTTCTTCATGGTCATACTTGTTAGTTTGTTTTTCTATTTAGTACAGTACAGTCGCGTTTATTTGAGTTGTCACATGTTGTATTATGTATTTCTTTCTCTTGGTAACTCTTCTATTTATCTTCAAATACATAAGAGTTTGTTGATATGTTCCATATGTGTTGTACCCCGTACCTTGTACTATGTATACAAAGAAACATTGAATATGTCAGTGTATTAATGGTGTCAAATATGACCGTTAAAAAGTTAAATAGAAAAATAACAAAATAGTTTAGGAAATGGTGTTATAGTAGTAATGAAAATGGTGCCTTCTTCATGGTATCTCTTTCACAGTGTCTTCTTCACGATATCTCCTTCACAATATCTCTTTTACAGTGTCTTCATCACAGTATCATTCTTCACGATGTCTCCTTCACGGTATCTTGCTTACAGTTTCTGGCTTTTGGTGCCTTGATGACTGTGTCTCGCTAAGTGTGTCTGGCACATAGGCAAACAAAGTTTCTAGATTATGGTGTTTGTTCTTGGTGTCTTACTTCACGGTTTCATGCTTACTGTGTCACGGTGTCTCATGGTCATGGTGTCTCGTTGTCACAGTGCCTCATTGGTCACGGTGTCTGTGTCTTGCTCACAGTGTCTGACTTACTGTGTCATGCTTCACGGTGTCTTGTACTTAGGAAAATAAATGTATTCAGACTTAGAGAGTAATATGCATAAAATGAATTGAGCATGTCCATTATCAATTATGAAATAAATTGAAACATGAATACACAAGATTAATAAGATTTGTGAGATTTGTGATCATTACTAAGATTTTTAATTATTATTGATATTTGTGATCATTAAAACATGATTAATACATGAGGATTCCAACTATATCCCCCTTTTGATGATCACAAATAATGTATAGTAATAGTTTGAATTGGACGCAACTATAGAGAATATAACATTGAATATAACGTCTAACTTTTTCTCCCTATTTTGGGATTATCAAAAAGTTAAGGTAAATGGAAAACTGTGCATATGTCATTAATAGTGTTCAAAATACAACAGATAGTAGAAATACAAAAAAATCAATGACATCCCCATCAAAAAAATAGTAGTCACTGGGCTTCTTTAGGGATTGGCCTTCTCTTTGCCTTTATCAGCAGCAGAAGATGAAGCCATAGGGGAAGTTGCTAATGTTGAAGAAGTCATAGAGGTGGTAGATAGAGAAGGTAAAGGGAAACCTTCGAAGACTGATGGAGCCAAATTAGGAGCTGTTGAAGATCGAGGTAGTTGCTGGTCAAGGAAGACAGACCTGATCTGACTAAGAGACCGGCCAACAGACATGGTTGTGGAAGCTAAGGCAAAAGTGAATGTAGGTAAACCAGGTCTGAGAGGAGCAGTTGCTGGCGCAACAATTGATGTGATTTGAACATGAAGATATGGTCTTAGATGTTTAATTAAGTCTGCAATAATCTCTCCTCCATACTGCATGGCCTTTTAAAAATCATCATTGTTTTCCATGAACTTGTCCAATAATATGGTAAACTATGTTACATTCTGAACTTGAGCATTGAAGGCCTGAGTCACATGAGGTATTTTCAGATTCATTATAAGATATTTAAAGTGATTTGTCATATCAGTCATGGAGAAAATCTGGTTGAAATAGAAGTCCACTTTTATAGAGATCTCTTACTGGGCAGCATTGGCAATCATTGAGTGAATTTGAACCAGGTCAATCACTCTATCACTGTTCTTAACAACTTCAGATAAAGGAGCCATATCAAAGCCACTTAAGGAATTATGAATCTATTACTTGACTATATATCTGAGCAAAGTACTGTCCAAGGAAGGAGTGGAGGTTTCACCAGAAAAAGTAGAAGCATTAACAACAGTGGTCAAAGATTTGAGCTGTTTTAGGACCTTTTGAAGACAACCAGTATATTCATCTATGAGTTTGTTTAGGTTCTCCACAAGATCTATCATGTGGTGTAACATCTTCTTGTGCCTTTCTCCAATCATTTCATCAATGGATAGGAGATATGGGTGAATATGGTACAAAATATCTTGGGAGATGTTTGAAACAGAAGTTTCATGAGAAGGAGGAGCAGGAGCAGGTTCTGATCTTGAATACAGTTCTTATTGCAGGTTTTCAACCTTATCTTTTAGGGTTGCAACTTCAATACTGAGCAACTTGTTTTCAACCCTTACATATTGAATATCATGAATCATCATGGGTTGAATATGCCAAATAATCTTTTCTAAAATCAGTGAGGAATCTTTCTGACTCAATTGGGCCACAAGACGAAGTTGAGAGGACAAGAGTTTCTCAACTCTAGCTAAGATAGTGTCTCCAAAGACATTCAAATCATCCTTGCTTACAAAATACTGCTGATCAGGAAATGGTGCAGGTGTAAGAACTGGTACAGGTGCAGGATTAGGTTGAGGATCGGGTTCAAGGTATGTGACAGATTTCTATTGAAACAACGATGAAATATCAATTCCAGTGGCAATAACCTGCTGATATTCACTCACATCATAAAATCTAGGGAATTTATAATGATTTTCCACCGAATATGACTCAGTAGGTTGAGATGCTTCATCAATCTCATCCTCATCAGCCTCAGCTTCATTAGTATCATGATTTTGATATTCCTCCCTCTCAATAAGTGCTTCCATTTCAGGACCTTGAGGCTCAGGTACTTGTTCTAAATCCACAAGTTTATCTCTAATTTCCTCATCCATTTCTTGCATAGCCAACTGAAAGGATATCTCCATCATCTCTTCAGTAGAGGGTATAATATCATGAACATATTGTTCCACAGGTCGGTCTTCCAGATTAGCTTCTTATATAGCAGGGAGTTATCTTACTACAGCCTCTTCTAGGTCTTGCTGCTCAGATTCTGGGACAATTAATTCTCTTGCAGCCTCACGTTGGGTTTCTAGATTATCATCATCTCTAGGGTCAGGAGGTTATTTTTAAAGAATTGTAGGAGGAATAATTGGCCTTTCTTCATCAACAATAACTTCTTCCCTTTGAGTTACTTCAGCCTCTTCTCTATATCTTACTTTAGCAGCCTCTTCCTCTTCTTCTTCAACTTCTGGATAATCCAAAACTTCATCTGGTTCCAAACCAAGATTAGAGATGTCCATTTTCCTTGTTGGATAATCTATGGGATTGAACTTCTCATAGAGCTTATCATTATCTTCAACCCAATCCTTCTTCTAGGGGTCCTAGTTTATTTTCATCCTCATGATGGTAGGTTTAGATAAGCAATACTAATAGTTCATAAGTACTTCTTCATTGGGTCCAATTACTCCTTTGGAATCAAGCATTGCTGAAATCAGCCTAGAGTAAAATAGAGATGTGGATTTGGATGTGACCTTGATCAATTCACACATATGGTGAATGATGTGCTTGCACATATTTATTTTTTGGCCATTCTTCATAAGATGAATCATAAACGCATCCTGATATTTTAGGATAGAAAAGTCACCTTCCCTTGGAATGATCATATTTTGAACAAATTTAAATAGCAGCCGTGTCTCTCAATCATGTTCAGCAGCTACGGACCTTCTCTTCGTTCCATTTCTAGTTGTGGTTTCCAGTTCATTTTCTAAGTCAAAGAAATCAGTTGTAGGTAGGGGGTCTCTTTGATAATCATCCCAGATCCCTTCGTGAGGAATCCTTAGGCAAGCAGCCTATAACCTCGATAATAAAGAGCATCTTTGTGCATTGATCCAGATTCTCACAACAAAAATTTCACCAAAATCAAAATAAAATTGTACATACTTATAGAACTGAGCTAATAACCTTAGATAAATGGGTATATCCTTCTTAGAGAACCATTTGAACCAGCCTTGTTCTCTTAAAACTTTTAAAACTAGAGATTTTCTGGACAACAACCACTCAGGGAAAATTTCCTTTTCAGGTACAACACCACAGTTTACCAAGTTTGGATTCAAGGGTCCTTCAGGAGCCATCTTTAGTTCTATATTCCCATTCTTTGAGCTATGCTTCTCAGAAGTAGATGAAGACAGATTCTTCATCCTTGTCATCCACTGAAGGTTCGAGAAATAGAGAGAGATAATGGGTTTCTAGGTTGAATGGGTTTGGACATAGCGATTAAGAGAGAGTTCGGGAAAATAATCGAGTGAAACCCTTTTGTTTTATCATTTGGGAATTTCAAACATCACAAAAGTAAAACACTAGAATGTAAAAAGTGGTTAAAAAAGAATTATTGCAATACTGGTTAAAAGAAAAGCATAAATAATTCTCAAAATGAGACTGTGAGTAGTCGTTATGGTGAGATAATAAATGGTCTTCATGGTGAGACTGTCAGTGGTCATCACGGAGAGAGAGTGAATGATCTTTTCAGTCACAGTGAGACAGTAAGTAAACTATTTAGCCACGGTGAGACAGTCAGGGACAGACCGTGAACACATGGTGCTAACTGTGAGATCACAAACATGAGACAGTAACTGAGAAACTATGAACATGAAACTGTAAAGTAAAATATCATAAAATATTAAACAGTAAGACTAGTAAGATATATATTTGTGACTGATCATGCCACGATCATGTATGATGTAGTCTATTCTATCAATATTTAATGGTTTAGTGAATATATCACCAAGTTGAGATTCATTGCCAATGAATTTCAAGGTGATATCACCTTTTTGATAATGATCCTTCCAAAAGTGATGTCTTACATAAATATGTTTTTTCCTAGAATGCGAAACAAGATTTTTTGAAATGTGAATAGCACTTGTGTTGTCACAATTTTTTGATACATGTTTGAATTGATATCCATAGTTTAGTAAAGTGTGTTTCATCCATAAAATTTGTGCACAAAAACTCCCAGTATCTATGTATTCAGGTTCTGCAGTAGATAATGCAACAAAGTTTTTATTCTTACTACACCATGATAATAGTGACTTGCCTAAAAGGTGACATGTTCCAGAGATGATTTTATTATCTAAATTAAATCCACTGAAGTCAGAATCAGAATAACTAACTAATTCAAATGATTTTTATTTAGGAAAAAACAGACCTAAATTGTGGGTAAGCTTGAGGTATTTAAAAATTCTCTCTACAGCATTTAAATGATATTCCTCAGTATTTTCAAGAAAACGAGCACACATAAACACACTAAACATAATTTCAGGATGGATATAAGTTATGCAGAGTAAACTTCCAATCATTCCTCTATATGTGGTTTGATCAACAGATTTTCTATCTTCATCATGATCCAACTTACACGTGGTACTCATGGGAGTGTAACTACTTATAGTGAAATCCAATCCAAAACGTCTTAGAAGATCTCTAGTCTACTTACTTTGAGTTAAAAAAATTCCATCATTATTTTGAAAGATTTGAAATCCAAGAAATAATTTTAGTTCACCCAATAAGCTCATTTCAAAATCATTTTGAATCATTTTAGAAAAATCAATACATATTGAATTTTCTGAAGATCTGAAAATAATATCATCTAAATAGATTTGAACAACTAAAACATCAATAGATATTCTTTTTATAAATAGGGTAGGATTAACTATTTCTTTTGTAAAACCTTTTGTAATTACAAAAGTACTTAATCTGTCATACCAAGCTCTTGGAGCTTGTTTTAAACCATATATAGATTTTGATAATTTAAAAATATGATTTGGAAAACGAGGGTTTGTAAATCTAGGGGTTGTTCATCAAAAACATCATCCACTATATACCCATTAAAAAATGCACTCTTAACATCCATTTGATATAGTTTGAAATTCAGATGTGCATCATAAGCAAGTAGAATTCTAATGGCTTCAAATATGGCTACTAGAGAAAAAGTCTCCTCATAGTCAATTCCTTCTTTCTTGACTATAGCCTTGTGCAAATAATCTATCCTTATTCCTAACTATATTTCCAGCTTCATCTACCTTATTTCTAAACACCCATTTAGTGCCTATGACAAAAGTATCCATGGGTATTTCAAGAAGTTTCAAAACTTTATTTCTTTCAAACTAATTGAGTTCTTCTTGCATATCAATTACCCAAAATTCATCACTAATAGCATCATAAATGTTTTTAGGTTCAAGCTGTGACAAGAATGCTTGATGTTCCACCTGATTTCTAAGAGAAGCCCTAGTTTCTGTTCCTTTCTCCAAGTCTCCTACAAAAGCATCTAAGGGATTATTTTTTAGAGTTATAACCTTTCTAGAAAAAGAGGGACTAGTGAATGCAGGTTCATCAACAGGTTCAGGTTCATTATGACTTGATTGAAAAGAATTTCCAGAATTGGAAGTTTTCACAGATTCTTTCACAAAGGTATTTGAGGATTTTGAGTTGATGTTCATATTTGATACATCATCCACCAGATTATGTAGGATGTTTCTAGGCTCATGTGAATCTGTTTCGTCAAACTTAATATGGACAGATTCATCCACACATTTAGTTCTCTTATTGAATACTCTATAAGATTTTCTTGAAATTGAATAACCTAGAAAATTTCCAACATCACTTTTGGATGCAAATTTGTCATGTTATCTTTAGTATTGATAAAAAAGGCTTTGCAACAAAAAACTATAAAGTAATTAACTTTAGGTTTTCTATTATTCCAGAGTCCATATATGGTCTTCTTGAGAATTGGTCTAATAAATACTCTATTGATTATGTATCATGTTGTGTTAGCAACTTCAGCCCAAAAGTAAATAGGTAGGTCATATTCACTAAGCATTGTTCTAGCAATTTCTTTCAAGGTTCTATTTCTTCTTTCTACAACACCATTTTTCTTGAGGTGTTCTAGGGGAAGAGAAATTGTGATTATAACAATTTTGTGAGAAAAAGGATTCAAAATCTTTATTTTCAAACTCACAGCCATGATCACTTCTTAAAGATTTAATTTTAAGTCCACTAATATTTTCTACAGACTTGGAATACCTAGTAAAATAAGAGCAGGCTTCACTTTTGTGAGCCATGAAGAAGGTCCAGGTATATATAGAAAAATCATCTACTAGAAAATAAATATAGTGCATTCCCATTTAAACTAGAAATCCTAGATGGTCCAAACAAATCCATGTGATCCAACTCGAGAGGTTGAGAAGTAGATACTTCTTTCTTTGGACTAAAAGAGATTTTCTGTTTTTTCCCTTTTAACAGGGATTACAAACTTTTTCATTTGGAAACTCAAGTTTGGGTAAGTCTTTAACTGGGACTTTTTTAGTTAACTTTCTAAGGGATTGGACATTAAAGTGTCCTAGTCTCATATGCATGAGCCATGATTCATTATGAAATACACTTAAGCATGAAAAATTTTCAGAAGTTAAGGAATCTAGATTAGCAGAATAAACATTCTCATTCCCTGATGTAGAAAATACTAATTCATATTTATAATTAAAGACATTACATGCATCATTTTTAAATTTAAAATGATATCCATCATTACACAATTGTGATATACTGAGAAAATTATATTTTAAGTAATTAACAAACAATGCTATAGAAATTTGAATCAAATCAGAGTTACCAATCTGGCCAAAGCCAATGATCTTCCCCTTTGAATTGTCACCAAATTTGACATGTCCTCCATCTAATTTTATCAGATTCTTTAAGCATGAGTAGTCTCTTAGCATGTTACTTGAACACCCACTGTCCAAGTACCATAGAATCTTGTAGGAGATCTTTAAGAAGTCTTCCTATAACATGATCAAGAAAAGAAACATTTTGGTACCCATACTTTTTTTGGTCCAGTAACATTAGTAATAAGTGATTTAGGAACCCATATTTGTCTCATAGGTTTCCTATAAGCACTGTGTAATGTATTTGAAAAATAAACTGTATTTGGTCCACAAATACATGAAACAGTAAAGTATTTTTCATGACTCGAGATAGATGAGTTGTGTCCAGAACTGGGAACAAAATTATGTGTCCTAGTCTTTGAAACAAAATTCATTCTACTACGGTTTCTTTTACCAAGTTGATAACCAATGCTAGTATTGTATTTAGGATCAATTTGTTTTCCTAGCATTTGGTTAACGGTATTTTTCCCATTAGTAAACTTTTCTAGGTCACTTTTTAATTTCTCAGTAGACATTTTTAGTTCATTGTTTTCATTGAGTAGTTGAGCATTTTTCTCTTTTTCAGTAGTAAGTTCATATTTAACGTTTATAGTGAGAGCATGTTGTTTATTCAATGAATTATATTTTTCTTTTAATTCATTGCATGTCTCTTCAAGCATGTTGAATTATTCAAACATTTCTTCATTATTCATATCTTTAGAGTCGCATTCCTCTTCAGAATAGTATGAATTATGCATAGAAGAGTTTAGTGTTACCTCAGATGTGTTTTTCATAAAACACATATTGGTTTTGTTAGCCAATTCATCATGTGATGTGTCTGAGTTGCTTGAACTATCCTCAAAGGCACTCCAGGTTGCCTTCATTTCCTTTTCTACTTCTTGTACTTTTCGTCATACTTCTTCTTATATTTGAGCTTTCGATATTCATCAATTATACGTCCTTTTCACTTACTTTCATAGCACACAATATCATCATTTTTGTCACTTGTTTTCTAGTCCTTTTTATAGTCTACTTTTTTATCATACTTTCCCTTGAAGTTAGGCTTTATGAAAAAGTTTTTATTCTTGTAAAATTGTTTGAATCTTCTGGCCAGTTGAGCCATCTCTTCATCACTGTTAGGTGATGATTGTTCAGTAGAGGAACTATCTATAGAAGCTTCCAGTTTTCCTTTGTCTTTGTTCTTTGAGAAGGTGGTCTTGAATGCTATATATTTCCTCTTTGTTTCATCCTCATCTTATTTGTTGACTTTCAGTTCTTCCTTATACATCATCAGCTTCCCAATGAGTTCTTTTACTAGTAGCTTGCTGATGTAGCATGATTCTATAATAGAGACAGAGGTTCCCCTCCATCTGTTAGGTAAACACCTAAGGATTCAGATGATCTATTCTTTGGCAGTGACTTCTCATCCTAGAGAAATAATTATGTTGACTATCTCATTGAACATAAGACACATATCAGAAATAGTCTCATCAGGATTGATCTTAATGTTATCATATTTTATAGTATAATTATTAAGTATCATTTCCTTTACACTAGAGGTGCCTTCATGTTAGACAGACAAGGTATCCCAAATTTCGAGGGCAGTTTTACAAGAAAAAATCTTATTAAATTCTTCATCACCTAAGGAACAGTATAAAGCATTCATGGATTTGAAATTATTATTATAAGCATGTTTTTTTAGGTTCATCCCATGTAATTCTATCAGCCACAGGATGTTTGTATTCATCTATAATGGATGATAAGATTTCAAAGATCGTACTCTCTAGATGCATTTTAATTTTAATATTCCATTGAGAATAGTTTTTTACATTAATGAATGGTGGTATGTTAGTTGTATCACCCTCCAATATAATGTCCATACTAACAAATTACTTTAAAAGAGATAGAATTTTAGAATTGACAGAAATTTAGATATCTTTAAAGTAAAACTACAATTACATATGAGTAAAATTACACAGGGTCCTAACAAAGAAACCTCTGATACCAAATGTTGTTCGGAGTATTTGACTCAAGATGGGAGGGGTGAATTGAGTAACTATAAAAAAGTTTCTGTTTAAAATAATATGAGTTTTACAATTAATGATTTGCCCAAAAAATAGATACAACCTAGTTAATCAAGGTTATACTGTTATAAGAGTTTGGCTGTTTAAACAAATGCTTAGAAGAGTGATTAAATTCTTAGTAATCTTAATTGGTATTATTAGACATACTTTTGAAGTTATCCTACTAAGACAAATCGAATATAACTTCTTTCAAAGACTAACTATAAAGGTGAATTTAGCGTTTTTATGGATTAGGCAGTGAAGTAGTAAAATAGAGTACACTAAATTTAAATAGCACATCGGATATAAAACAAGTGGTTTAGTCTCATTCCAAGACATAATACACTCTACTTAGTGATCACCTGCCACTAAGCAGTTTATATAAATAAACTCTGATCTACACCCTGGATCAGGGATAACAACAGTACATGGACTGTTCAGGCCATGCATAGACCTCTTCCATAGTTTTCGTGTGTAAAAAAAATAATGACCAGGCTACACAAAGACCTCTTCCACAGTTGTCATGGGTAAACAAGAGTAAAGAATTTGGTATGAGGATTTTTAAATCCTCCAGTTCTGCGTAGGAGTCAGTGTGTGTGTAAAATATACAGAGTACACAAACTGATTGAAATAAAAAAAAGAATCCCTGAGAGATAATAAATATGAGTTTAGAATGCTCTAGGGATTATTCATGCAGCTCTGGACTCCATGGATATGATAAAAATGCTTCTGAGTCCTTCTCTTGTTTTTCTATTGAAAAATAGAGTGTCATGGTTCAGCTTGTGTTCTTCACGAGTGAAGATGTTCTCTTGATCCCAGTATACTTCGTGTGCTCTTTAGTAGAGTCAAATTGTATGCATGAGACAATTTATTATTTGAAGATATTGCACTCTCTTCTTCGTGGTCGTGCTTGCCAGCTTGTTTTTCTGTTTAGTACAGTGCACTCATGTTTTTTGAGTTGTCACGTGTTGTATTGTGTATGTCCTACTCTTGGGCACTCTTCTCTTTATCTTCAAATGCATGAGAGTTAGACGACATGTTCTATATGTGTTGTACCTCGTACCTCGTACTATGTCTACAAAGAAACATTATATATGTCAGTGCATTAAAGGCGTCAAATATAACTGTTAAAAATGTAAATAAAAAAACGACAAAATACTTTAGGAAACTATGTCACGATAGTTTTGAAAATGGTGTCTTCTTCATGGTATCTATTTCACGGTGTCTTTTTCATGGTATCTCCTTCATGGAATCTCCTTTACGGTGTCTCCTTCACGGTATCTTCCTTCACAATGTCTTCTTCATGGTATCTTGCTTAAGGTTTCTGGCTTCTGGTGCCTTGATGACTGGGTCTCGCTAATTGTGTCTGGAACTTAGGAAAATAGAGTGTCTCGATTACGGTGTCTGTTCTTAGTGTCCTGCTTCACGGTGTCAGGATTAATGTGTCACGGTGTCTCCTGGTCACGGTGTCTTGTTGTCATGGTGTCTCATTGGTCACAATGTCTGTGTCTTTCTCACAATGTCTGACTTACTATGTCAAGCTTCACGGTGTCTTGTACTTAGTCAAATAACTATATTCAGACATAGATAGTGATATGCATAAAATGAATTGAGCATGGAAATTATCAAGTAGGAGATAAATTGAAACATAAATACACATGATTAATAATATTTGTGGGATTTTTGATCATTACTATGATTTTTAATTATTATTGAGATTTGTGATCATTAAAACATAATTAATACATGAGGAGTCCAATAGTGCATTTGATAACCTAGTAGAAATAAAAAAACCCATAATTCTAAAATCTATACCAAAAAATATCATTATATCATAATCCTCTTTCACCATAAATTTACAATATCATATCTTGGGAAAAATCATTGTATATAATGATCTATACCAAAAAATATCATTATTTATAAACTCATGCCACTACGTTTTAAATTACAAAAGTTCTACTTGGGATATTCAATAAGAGGGTTTTAAAATTTTATTAGAATTAGTAACTATTTTAATGTAAACTCAACATACCTTATAAGAGTAACAATATGAAAATAATTAGGAAATTAATCCATAGATTAATTCACTATTGGTAAATCATTAATATGGATAATTTATTTCAATTCAAAAAAATGTGGTTGGTAACCTTCACGACCATCTATAGTAAATTTCTCAACTTCTTGATAAGTTATAAAAGGTATGAAATCATTGAATAAAACATTCATAACTCTATAATATTTCGAAAATTGATAAACTAAAATAAAATCCATAATAAAAATAATACAAAACTCAATTACGTGAAGTTCAACAATATTTGTAGGAAAGACCATCCCACGGGTAAAATTATGAAAATTCTTATAAATCATCATAACATTAATAATTCTATTGGGGTTTTCACTAAAAGTTCGATTTTATTTTCTTGAGATTATATTCCCAGTTTACCTGTAAGTTTTTTTAAATTAAGGGGTACAAAGATCTAGAGTCAAATAAGGAATTCATATAATTTTAATAAACAAGTATCATATTTTTCACCACTTTATTAGATTTCCCAACATCAACCGTAGTAGTATAAAGTGATTTGGATCACCTTTTTTCTTTCAATTGTGATGAATTACACCCTATGTAATAAACATCAAACATGTGTTATCTTAATATCCTAACTCACTACAATAAACATATCCCTTTTGGCTAACTATCTTCTTGCAATTTCATGGATTATTTAAGTCACTTTTCATTGTTTTCATTACCCCTTTAGATAAATTTACCACATCAATAATTATTTCTAAATATTATTAAACATTCATTGATTGTTTACCACACTTGAAACGTTTTGGGATATTTTCCCATGATTTATTAGCAAATTTCTTCCCTACTACTTGCCACAATGGCAACTTCATAATCTTATCATCTCAAGGAACATATGTTTTAGAAAACACCATCTGAATTTTATCAATACAATGAAAAACATTCTCATATATTTTAAATTATTATATGAAAATGATCTTTGTAATCTTTGTTCCAATATTGTGTAAAATATATTTATTTTACTATCTAGTTTCTGAATAAAATTTAGTGTGCACCTTGTAATTCTTATAATATTTTCTTCATTCATAGATATTGAATAATCTTAGTTACTCAATTCCAATAATTATGTGTACATCATGAGTTAAATATTAACAAGTAAATGTTTATCCAGGAAAACATTCTTAAATTTATTCTCTTCCATGGAATCATGTTAATCTATCTATATGTTATTCTTAACTACTCATATCTAAAAATAATCTTCATTTTTAAAATGATAAATGCAATGAGTTACCATTTTACGTTCTAAACATCCCATCACGGTGAATAGTTTTTCAATATATTTGATATATCCTTTGGATACCAATGAATGTGAAGTCCCACTAAATTTTGAAGGGTGTTGTTTTATAAAATTCTCAACTATCAATATGTTACTCTAGGGTAATTAATTTTTCTATATAATATTTATTCCATAAACATTTATAATATAGGTTAATAGATCCAGCAGTAAAAAAAATTGTTCAGTTCCAATTAAAAAAATTCTTTAATACTAATTTAGAAGGGAATTATCCTCTTGAAACCTTCTTACTATAGATTCATTGTTTCCTATATGGAAAACCATTATGAACTGACATATATTAGATGAAGGAATATAAAAATTCATAAAATGTAATGTCATGGTAACCATGAAGTATAATCACTAAATGTTATTAAATTAACATTATCCTAAACTAAAAATTATCTTAAACCTTTTTTGTGATACCAACTATAATAACCCAACCATAAAAATTACATAATCTAGTGTCCTTATACCAGAATTAAAATTATCTCATTACAAAATTACTTTTAGATTTAGAGGTTTATAAAATTTGGGTATAACTCTTATATAAGAAAATAATACATTACAATGTAGACACTTCTACTTAATATCCATTTTTGCCAAAATATAAAACATATAAATTAAAATAGGTTTCCTTTTTAGGAAATATATTCATGAATTTTAACATGATATTTTCATTTCACATTCTCATCCATAAAAACAATATAAAACATTTAAGAAAACATGATTAAAATACAAAGCATAGTTTTGGACATAAAAGTAAGAAATATGTTATTATAGTGAAAGACATAAAAGCCCATAAAATTATTACCATTTTTAGAATATAATTTTACCATATGAAATAAATGTTAACCATATAAACACACACAATTTGTTCTCAAAGAAAATATTTGAAACTTATAGCATAAAAATACAAAACCCATTAGGATATTTAAACCATTATATTCATAACACTTGTTTGAAATAACTAGAGACCAGTTATGTCTATAGGATAAACCTCCCCAATATTATAGTAATTCCTTCCTTTGAATTAAAGAAATATTACCCAATGCATTTTAGATAAATATCGGATGCACCCACTGTATAAGTTGTACCAATCTCACAAGACGCATAAACTATCTAAATATTAGCCATTTTATAAGTTGTATCAGGATCACCCATCACCATATATAATTATGAAGTACCATGTTTTGAATAAAAAAATTTATTCTTTCACACTTTCATCACAAACCCACTGAAAAACTCTTTTGAATCCATATTCAAAACATTTTTGGACATTGAAATTCCCATTCCCTTTAGAAACCCACATTACAAAATAAAATAACCATATTTAAGGAAAAATGGTTTCTATATAAAGAAATAAAAGTAAAATATTAGAAAGAAGAAAATATATATATTATTTTTTGTGGTAAGAATTTTTTTTCAAGCTGTATACTTTGAAAAAATACATCATTTTTCCTTTTGTATAGAAATTTAAAAAAATCGTTAAAAATATGTAAAAGGAATCCTTTTGAAAAAATTTAAATGAAAATAAAAAGAGACATAAAATTTTATTTATAATTAGTGATATATATATATTTATATAAAAACATCCATAAAAAATTATGAATATACACATGGAAATAAACTATTTCCTAAATAAATATTTTAATTATTTAAAATGATGTTTAATATTAATATTTCCCTTACCCCAAGTCTAAATCTCCACACATATTCATTATCTTAGTGAATAATAAACATTTGTTAATTATTTCCATTTTTAATACCCCCATTTGATAGTTATTACTCCTTTAATTTTATTAATTTCAATATAATATTCAATTACATAATCAGTTATGTTCATATCACACGTTTTTTGGATATTCAGCTCATATGACAAAAATTAGATTGGTTGGTTGAATATGGTCAAATAAGTTATTATTATATACTTTATAGAATAATAATAATAAAAAAAAAATTATTTTAATTGTTATACATAAATTATTATTTTATAACCAACCATAAATAATGGTTATCAGAAATTACCTGTTTTACTATCATAGAGATGGTTGGTCATATGTACGCATGAGTAACGAATCAGTTTTCAAATAGAATGTGGGAAATATGGTAATTATAATTTTATCTTTAAAGAATAATGATTATATAAAAAATATCATATTATATATATAAATATTCTTATATATACTATCCATGTGATGTAGTGATGAAAAAAAATTACACCACTTTATGGAGGTGGTAATTTACACAAACGCACGAATGATGTTATGGAAGATGAATTATATCATTTCGCAAGGTGGAAGTATTCCCTACACATGAATAATAGTTTTTATTCGATTTGATAGAACTATATATTGATATAAATTATATTAATTAACATAAAAAATTATCAATATTTTGAAGATATAGATTTTATTATTTCAACATTTTTGAAAAAGATTTAAATGAGGTAGCAGCAGAAGTAAATTGAAAATGTTCAAGTTAGAACTATACCCCTTAATTGTCAAAACATTTCAGGTCACAACATAACTCCCCCAAGTATTGTTTTTGTTAAAACCAGGGTCTCTAAGATGTTTGGAGGGATTTTAGTAAGGGGTTTGGGTTGATATCAGCTAAAAAGGCGCTTTATGTGTGTATTTGATGAAAGACTAGGTGTCCTTCTATAACTAGCAGAGAGAACACACATAAAATTTTTATAATGATTAAAATATTTTTATTTATCACTAAAAAATAAGAATTAATGAACTATTTCAAAATATTATAATATAAAGAGTATAAATATGGCCATTCAATTGAATATAGAGTTGTTTTTTTCATTTTAACCACATCTCTTCTGTTTAACCCCTGGTAAGCATATTTTAACCTTAAAAGGGTTAATATATATTTATTTTATTTTATATTAATTATGACCAAACCATTTGTTTACATAATAAATATTTTAATTATTATGATTCAAAATATTGAATCCATTTTTCTAAATTCAATTTATATAATTGTAAAATTTTTATTTGAAATTAAATCCCGAAAACATAGTGAGAAGCGATTTATCAGGGAAAAACCTTTTAAGTATAAAAATGACTTCATACCAAATTAAAGTATAATATTTATTCAAATAAAATTAATAAAATTATTAATAATATATATATAGAGATTAATATTTCAATGAAACCATTTTAAACCAAATTTAAATTCTTGTGGTAAAATGAAATTTTTATAAAAATTGAATTTTTTCACGGTTCATTGAAAAATAAAAGTTTTAAAAAATAAATTATTGGATAATTTTGAAATTAGAAACTCAAAAATGAATTTAATTTTGACATATTAAAATTCTATAAATTGGATATAATGCTTTTAAAACAATTTATAATGTATGAAATCTAATTTTGTTTGAAATAATACTTTTTTTCGTTTAACTCAAATATTAAAACTATTATTATAATTTCAACAACAATATAAAATATATTTAATGAATATTAATTAGACATTCAAGTTAATTATATTAACATTGACCCATTCTCAAAACAACCATAATGTATTTTATTTTAATTTATTAAGTACACAAGAATATCATTTCACATTGAGGTGTAACTAAATCTCAATTATAGTGCAAAACATCAGAGAAAAAACATTTAATAATTCCATATAAAATAAATAATTACATTCAAAAAACTATTGGGATATTCATTCTATAAAAAAAATAAATTACTAGTTTTTGTGAAAGTGTTTAAAACTTATCATTTCTTCTACAATATATATATATATATATATAATCCAAGATTCATTATTATTCCATAAAATCATGCTATTACCAAATTATAAATTTTGTCCTCAATATAAATCTCTTAATTGATAATTATCTCTATGATAAGAATATAATATATTAATCTCCATGTAAATAACATTGATATTCTCCCATTAATATCTATAAGAAACTAAAAAAATGAACCTTAAGTATGTTATTGTTTCACAAACTCCTCATCTCTGGAATAGAAAATAAAGAGCTCCATTAAAAGGTTTATACCACAAAAGAATATTTTTTTATATTGTTCCAAAGACATCTCCATCCCTTGGTAAACATGAATTATTTTATATAATAGAATCAAATCTGATTGTCAAAAGTAGTCAATAAATCATTCTTGATATTCATAATCGATGTGTAACTTCAATTAACGTTTGTATTCCATGCCCTTCCCTTATCACATGTTGGTAAAAAATATTTGAAATTATATATATATATATATATATATATATTGATAAAAAATAGAAAATCCTTTCAATAACTTCAATAAACCATCCATGTGTATATTTATCTCCCGTAAATATCCTTAACGTATATCAAATCCAATATTCTGGTATATTGACAGTAGATCCAACATTACATGAATAAACTTCATCTTTATGACATGAATGTGAACATCAACCTACCCAATTGTATTTGATTGAAATAAAAATATCAAAAGTATTTATCAGTAAATCCAACAATTATTTTTAAAATATTATAATAAAATATGAATCAATTATTAGTAAAATAAATTAATCAACCTCATTTTAATCAAAATAACATTTTTTATCCCAAAAAATAACATTTAAATTATGTTTTTTTATACCCCATAAATATTAAATTCATAAGGAAAATTAGTGATTAATTAACAATGCATATTAATCATTCTCTATTAAAGGGTATTATTATTATCTCATTATATTAACAATTATTCCTTCTTCATCAGATGGATAAAATAATTTTGTCTTATATATATTATCCCTCTTTTTAAAAAGAATCATTAATTTCAATTTTTTAAAAGGTTGGGGCCAAAGCCTCATTTTTTTTATTATTGAAACAACGCAAATACCACTTTAACTGGGTAGAGGGAGACCCATTACATATCCCGAAGGCCCAGTGGGAATTTAGCCCATTACATAGCCCGTAGGCCCAATTGTTTGGCCCAAGGCCCATTCTGTGAGTAGTACAGCTACAGTACCCACACTGTTACAGTACCCGCCGCTGCTACAGTGCCCCTGCTGCCATTACAGTACCTCCTTCTTCTACTATAGTTCCGACATTCCAACCGTATCTTGGCTACTATAGTAGCACTACAGTGCTGATATAGTACTTACGCCCAATGGGTTTTGAACCCCCATTTTCCATGTAGAATTATAGGGTGCTTACCACTAAGCCAAACCCCAACTAATTTCATTATTTTCTAATAGGTTTGGTGTAGAGAATAGTAAACCCAACCCAAATGATTAAAAGAAAATAAAAATGTTAAATATTATATGTTTGGGAGAATCAAAGAATAAAATGTCCTCATCAATGAAAATAAAAAATAAAATAATAATCCAATTTGTAGAATTGCATCTAGATATCATGTTTCAAGGATTCCAACCCATTCCACATAGATGTTTTTAATTCCTTCATGTTATTGTCCATTGGGGAGGATCATGTTAAATGTCGAATGATGAGTCAGAGGAGTCTTACAAAATAGTAAAAATCCTATATTTCTTCGATATGTCCAAAAATTATATCTCCAAGTTAGAACATAAACTATCTTCAATGTTAATAGATAGAACATTTTTAGGCTATTAGGTATTTTGTACAAATAAAACATGAGGTGAAATTTTTGTAAAAAATAAAATCAACCTATGAGAAAATACATTTAATAATTTTCTCTCTTATGACATTTGATAAACTTTTAACTTTATGGTCATATGGAAGAGTTTTATAATTGTAATTTTGACCCCTGAATTATCACATTCCTTGACTAAGGCCTTGTCAAAAATATCATATATAGATTTCATTAGGTCAGAAAACAAAGGTGTATAAGTCCATTCAAAATTATCAATTTAATAATCTCTCATCCTATATGATGGGTTGTGTTATGGATATTTCTCTTGAAGTGGAATTGTATCACCCAGAAAGTCTGATCATCCAAATCTATTCTATCTACCTTTACCTAATCATTCATTTTAAAATCATTTATATGGATCTGAACCTTTTCTTGGGATTCATTCATTTGGGAATTATTTTGAGAAAAAGAATCATACCCCACCTTATAAAGAGTCTCAAATTAATTGGATTTCTTATAATTGAAAAATTTAAATCCCTCATCACCAACTATAAGTTTCTACACTTGGAAAAAGTCAATCAACTATTTTTCCATACTAAAGATTGATGAATTCCTAAAATGTAGTTTGAAATATTTAAGCCAGTACCTAGGATAACTGAAGGTGTAATCCCCCTTTTTAAAGAACATGAAACTAGTAAACCAAAATTGATTTTTTTACCCTTTCTATCATTACATATGATCATATTCTTCATTAGACGAGACTAGATATCATTTTCATCTTGAGAAACTATTTCACCATCCATCTGACCATCTTCCTAGGCAGGATTTTCACCATCACAAAATCCACTAATCGGAACATCCTTAAAGGATGTATCCTCACCTTCTATGTTATCCCTAGACTATGTAGATAAATTTTTACCCTTAATGGTCTAATTCATTTGTTGGAATACACATCCAAATCGAATTAAGGGGTTACAAAGTTATAGAAAGATGATGATTTCCCATTTATAGCCTAAGACCCCTACCCTATTAATGGAATGAACATGCCTATAAGGGGTAGCCAAATTGATGCACTGATTAGCCACACAAGTCACTAGTCCTAGTTATTCTACAGATAACTATTACTTGTGATTTTTTCCAATATTAAAGTCAATTTTATGGAAATAACTTTTATGGTGCCACTTATTAGATAAGAATCCAAACATCACATACTTGCAATAGTTTTCCTCTTTATGTATGATTATTTGTTAACCCGAATAAAATGTGGGGAGATACTCATATATATTATAAAATATGAACTCATAATCTAGTATAGAAATAATAAAATGATAAATTATGGTGGTGTTGATATTAACCTCAACAAGTATCCTAGATGTAGTGACCCTAACCCAAGTATCCTGAAGCTAGTGTCTACATTATTACATTAGCATAAGATATAAGGAATAGAATCACGAATGAATAAATGGATTTTATGCCTTTTCAAACAAGATACATACTTGAAATTAAAATTAAATTTTAAAACATAAAAGAAAAAAATTATTTTCTTTTTCAACATCATTATTCTTCATTGTGTATTCCCTATATCAATCAAAAAAGACTTCCCTATATCCTTGGGAAAATAAAACATAATAAAGGGGTGAGATCAAATTCTAATTAAGGCTAAGCGTATTATATAATATATGAATAAATAAATCATAATCAATATTTAAAGAAAAATAACTTATTCACATTCCATTTAAATAATATCATTAGCATAATATTGGTGGAATAAATGATGAACAAATAATTACATATAATGTGTTACATGAGTATGAAAACATAACAATATATATTATAATTAATATAATAATCACATGTAATACCAATTAATAAATTCATAATGATGGAATGAATAATTATATGAATTTAAACCATATAATTGAGGCCTTTTTATAAGATATATAATATTATCGAGGTCTTGTTCCAAGACATCTATATAGATGGGTTAGACCTCAACCAAAAATCAATATGGTCGATCTCATGAGACCTACTATTAAATCAATGGGCTATAGAAGGTCACGATCATCACTTAAAAAATATAATTAATTATTCATATTAATGGAGTGAAATACAATCAATATAAATATTCATATCAAAATAATATCATATGAAATGTTAATACTTTCCATAATAAACATATTTAAAAACTCTTAAGTGTAATATGGTGAATGGTATTAAAATTTTTCATCCTCAGTAAAACATATCATAATACATTAAATACAAAATAAGTATGATACCAAAACAACATATCCTCTATGGATCATGAATTTAATGAAGGGTTTATGTCACTGAGGAGAAGAAGTACCATAAAAAAATCATTCAAATAATTTTTGAGTAAAATATCCTTTTCATTATGAAAATATTTAAAAAAATATTCACAAAATATTTTTTAAAGACTTTAATTTGAAAATCAAATTTTAAAACATTAAAAATAATCTTTAAAATATTTATTGGTCATGATTGTTGAAAATTTTATTCATGTTGTACATGTTAAAATAATGATTCCTTCCACATTTTCAGTATAATCAAATAAATCATTGTTTTGAAAATGACATGAATAATCCTTTAATTTTTTTTGGTAAAAAGTAGAAATGGGTAAAAAAGTATCTAATAAATAATTTTTATTAGTTTAAAAACATTTTTGAAACATTTTTAGAAAGATTTTTTTTGATGAAAATTGATTCTGACTGATAAGTGAAATAATGTCTAATTTTCTTAAAAATAATTTCATACCCATTTTAAGTACCAACAAGTGGAATAATGGAACTATTACTTGAAACTATTTATTAATAACTACAATATAAGAAAATATAATTATTTTATTATAGGAATATTAAATAATTCCCCAAACGTAGTCTTAAAAAATCCCGAATAAATATGAGATTGTGAAACAAATGGATATTAAAAAGGTACATATGATATAATAAATAAAAATGATTAATTGTGTTATAAATTTTATATATATAATTTATATCCATCATAATAATAAACCATGAGAGGTGGTGATCGAAAAACAAAATATATTGGTTCGTGAGGTGATAATATTCTGTAAACAAGAATTATAATTTCAAAACCCATTTGATGAATGTGGAGACACTTTTATGAAATTACCATCAAAAATATCATAGTATATGTAATATTTCAGGTTCATTTTAAATGAATGTTTAAAAAATAATTTAAGGATGTGGAAGAATAAATAATATAAAAACACTCGTTGAAGAACGTTATCTCTTCTTTCGGTAACTTAATGTTTTTTTCACAAAAATACTTAACAGGTTTGATTTATACAAAAAATGAGGATGATTGGATGATTTGATGGATTTTTGGAAGTTATATGGAAAGTTATTGGCTGAACCAAAAGGGTTGTAAGAAGTGTAGAAGATATGAGAGGGGTATCCTTTTATAAGTGAGGTGATTGTCACACTTTTCATTTCTAAAAATAGAAAGGTTAAAAACATTTTTTAAATATAAAAGAATAAAAATTGTAATATTATAAATAATTAGAAATGATAATGTCAATATATTTCCAAAAATATTATTTTAAAAAAGTTTTTGGGTAATAATAACCCTTATCTCTTTAGTTTGACCGCTGATAAATCGGTTTTTACTATTGTAATTAATTTTTAATGTTTTCATTATTCATTTTGGTCAAAAATAAGTTTGATTAATTATATAATATCATTTATTTATTCCAAATATGGAATAAAATTTTTCAAATTCAAATCACATAATTAAAAAAATTATACTTTAAAATTATTATCGTAGATGTGATGAGAAAGAGGTTTTATAAAGTGAAACTGTTCTAATGTTAACAAATTTTTATATCAAAATTTGATATAAAAATGACTCCAATGAAATAAATTGGATTAATATATATAAAATTAAACTAATTTTACATTATAAACAATTTAAAATATAATTTTAGATTATTAATAATTTAAATGAAAAGGAAATTTTCAATTAAATTTTAGTATTTATCATATTTCATCAAAAAATCAAATTTTTTGAAAAATCCAAAAAATTCACACAAAGATAATTTTTATGATGATATAAAATGTTAATATTATTTAAAAAAAATTATCTAAAAGTGGTAGAAATTAATTATAAATTATTTCCACAAAAATTAAAAATACCTTCTTTTAGAAAAATACAAATTTTCAGAAATCATTTCCTCTTATTTTAATTGGTTTTATTTCTATTTTTAAATAATAGATATAAATTTGATTAATTTTAAAATATTTTAAAATATATAAAATTTATAATTTATTTATTAGTATTCATATACTCTAATTTAATGGTTGGTTTGTAATTGTATTTTTAAAAAATAATATTATTTATAGTGTTTCATATTCTGGTCAAACCCAATATTGTGTGCATTGTATGCTATCAAATAAGTTAATTTTATTTAAAAATAAATATAACATAAAGTCTCATGATTTTTTATTACCTTATACAATTATTTTTTATGTCATACACTCTATTAAATATGATATTCATATCTTAATATGGTGTTTTTCTTAGGGTGTTATATTCTATCACCTAAAATAAATTGTATAATCAAAATTTAATATTGATCATGGTAATCAATGTGATCTCATTTGAAAATACCCTTCTTGAAATATCATATAATGAGAAAGATTAATACCAAATCCTCTTGATAAGAGATAAGTTAAATACAAAGGTTATATGGAATAATAGATAACTATGTTTCCAAGTATAAGGACATTGGAGTGGATATTTAACATATAGACATGGTATAAAAACATAAATAATTATAGGGAGTTATAGAAGAAATTGATTAGATGAAAGTGACTAATAAATGTAAATTTAAGGACCAATATACAATTAATATGTGATTATTAAAAGGACCATCACTTTTAAATAATTTAAAGTATTACGATTGAATTTTTTTCGATATCCTTTTCATAGATTTGGGAAATACCTCTTCTATCTAGAGTGAGAATATATTAAAATATTCTTAATTTATATATCTCAATTTCATTGGAATAATTTTATATTTTAGTCATTCTTCAATAATTTTCCACATCATTTCATAGTATATGAAATGAATACTTAGGATGATTTTTTTTGTGAATAAAGCACGAAAATAAACATTTAATGGATTGTAAGATCCATAATAGATTAATATTTCATTCATTTGATATCTAGTTATTATTATTACATAATTGTTCGTACATTTTATCCAATATGCCTAAATCCTAATATGGTGAATTAAAAAATTAATCTATGAATCTGCATCCAAATTAAACTTCAATCATTTTATAAATGGTTAACCTTATAACCCTAACAAAATATTAGGATCCAAAAATTTTAAAAAAAATGTCAATAAATTTAAAATATGAACATGTCATTAATCCCCCAAAAAATATGAAGTAAATATTAATCATCACATAACAAACATGTGAGTACTATCCTCATGTATTATCTTGAAGAATTATAATTACATGATCTACCATAAAACCTAAATGATAACATGCATGCATCTATATCCCTTAAATAAAAAATTGATTACTTAATATGTTACATAAATCCAAAAATGTTGTTAACTTTATTAATTATATCCAAATCCACTTTGTGAAAAAAAATTAATCAGTTTCAAGGTATTTAGTTCAATATAATTTACATTATATATACCAATCATATCTTTATCCCAACAATATTATCTCAAAATCTGGAACATATTAACAGTTATTTTTCGATCAATCACGTGTTTTCAAAAAGGTTCAACTTTCCATTGAATCGTTTTTTGTGGTCATCGATACCATTCAGAATACACTTTCAAATCCATAGTGAAAATATGTTGTTTTTCAATCCATATATATATCATAATTATTATAAAATGGATATAATTGGTAAAATAATCAAGGTACATAATTCAATAATCCAAACACAATAACATTAATCATTCAATTTCATTTATGATATAGGAATAAACATTACCAAGATATATTAGCTATATTTGAGGTATATTTATTTTAATATTAGGTAATTCATTTACGTAGCTCCTCATATCATTATAATTGAATAATTGAACATTGGAAATGTTTTTTGTACCATTGAAATTACGGTCATGGTGTCATTTCTCTCCACATTATTATAGAAGTCTAATTCAATTTGAAAAAGTACCTTGGTGTTTTTCATTCCACAATTACCACATGTGGGATTCTCTTTTCCCTATATTCGCCTTTTTATCTATCATTATCTTATTATCTAACATCCTATAAAATCCTTAATACATAGTGAATTATATCTCTTTATTTTTATCACATGATTATATATCATTATATGGTGATAATATTTGGGAGACTATTTTATTTTCAAACATTTGATTAATCCCATCAAATAAATGATTATTATTTATATATAGTTAGTGTGCATTTATGTGGTTCACATTCCTTCTTCTATGATATATTTTTAAATGAATACATACACTAGTTTAGATCATATCATTATGAAACATAATGTATAATACCAAAACTAGTGAAATAATTATAACAAATTGGATTTTTTATGCATAACTAATATCATAATCATAAAAGTGGAAACTTTTGGGATATATTTATTTTATAATACAGAATAATGGTTTGAAAGAAATGGTTATTATCTTAATAATATCCACTATGTGTTAAATACTAGGTATGAAGTAAGCCCCATTATCGTTCACCAGGTGATGATCGAGAAAATACTAATGCATCCCTTTCCTTGTTATTACCACTAGGAAAATCTATGATAGAACCACATCCAATTATACTGTCCATACAGGGATGTATTTGGTAGGGGAAACCACATAATTTATTTTTTACCAATATTTTAGGATTTTATTCTATAATTATCCATAAATATTATAACATATTTATGTTATATAATCAATGTTTTCTTAAATTTAGTTCCCAAGCTTTCTATTAAACATATATTGACACCGATTGTTTCAAAACATACCCCTACAAACCATGATATAATGTTTACATTATTGAATTATCACAAGATATAATAAATCACATCCCAAAGTACAAAATAGTTTAGTAGTTTTGGTAAACTAGAAACATACTTCAAATTTACATTATATTTTAAAAAATAAAATAAACAAATATTTTTTTGTGAGAACTATTATTTCTTATTGCAGATTTGTATATATCAATCAAAAAACACTTCTTGGTATGTTAGAATAAATAAAACACAAGAAAAGGGGTGAGCTCGAATGCTCTATAAGGGAAATAATATAGCTAAATCTATGAATAAATAAAGAATAATCAATATAATGTAAAATATCTAATACACATGGTATTTAACCTTGAAATAGATCATAATATGGTTGTAATAAATGATTATCAAATAATTCCTCATTAATAATCCCATGATCATGAAAAAAACAACAATTTATATTCCAACTAATTGAATAATAAACTAGAAAATAAATAACTGAATTCATAATTATTTAATTCATAATTTTAGATATGTAAAACATATCATTGAGGACATATAACAATACATATAATATTATAAATGGATTGTTCCAAGAAATCTAAATAAATGGGTAAGACCTTGGCCAAAACCTAATCAAGTGTGTCTCATGATGTATACCGATGCATCCAGGGGTTATAGTGAGGTTGGCCCATCGAATACAATGTATAATTTATCCCTCATATGAAATGGTTTAAACACAATAATTATAACCATACATATTGAGAAAATATAATATAAAATTTTAATAATTTCCCCAATCAATAAAAAAATCATATCCATCCAGGTTAATATGGTGAATGGAAATAAATTTACACATCCTCAGTAAAACTGATCATAAACCATCCAAATAATTAATAAGGATGATATAATAAAATTTAACTCCAGTGTATCATATGTTAAATAAATAGTTGATGTCGTTGAGGAGTTGAAATACCATAAAAAGATCTTTAAGAACATTTTGGAGGAAAAGTATCTTTTTACATTTAAAATATTTTTAAAACTAAAACTACGTAGAATATGTTTTAAAACCTTTTATTTGAAAATATCCAATTAATACTAGTAAAATAAACCATAAACCATTGATTGGTCATGATGGTGGGAATTTTTATTCATTCCATACATGTTAAAAAAATGATTCCTTTAAAATTTTCGTTGAAATCCAAATAGGCATTGTTTCGAAATTGACATGAATATTCCTTTGAAAACGTTTTTTTAATGTAAAAATGTGTTAAAATATATTTAATAAATCTTTTTGAAAATATTAAAAACATTTTTGAAAATAAGTTTTGAAAACATGGGTTTTTATAAAAATGGATTTTTGATTGAAGAGAGAAACAAAGTTGGATTTTATTAAAAACATTTACAAAATAATTTTATCTATGAAAGAGAGTGAAAATAGTTCAATTAATAATAAAATTTAATTAATAACCGAAGTATAATTAAATAAATTTGTTTTATGATATAAATATTAAATAATTCTTACAAGAAAGACTTAAAAAAAATAATCCTGAGTAAAGATGAGGCTGTGAAATAAAGTATTACTACATGGGTAACATTGAATCATAATTCCCATGAACGAAATCACAATAAATGAAACCCTAGAAAACCATGAAAATAAATTAATTCCTTAAATAACATTAAAAAATGGCAGTTTATACACTACTAATATAAACTTGTGGTGAATATTTCGTATGTCCCACATAAGTAAAAGTTAGATGAGAAACCCTTACCCTGAGTCCTACTCATCTCATGAGTTATTTATATTCCATTATAATAAACATATATTAGTTTTTTAATTTATTAATATACTTTTTAAAATTTAATATTAATTTTATTTCACTTATTACCATGTTATATAGGATTACTTAATCAATAAATTTTACATGTGATGTTTCAATGATATTTGGCTTATGTGTCAAAAATGAATTTTATAGATCGACTATGGTAAAAGAATACATTGTTTAAACATATATAAAATAATTAAAACAAAATAATTATCATATTTTCACATAAAATATACTTTATAAAATAATCATGAAATATAGTTATGAATAATGAACTGTGTTATAATCATGATGATGGTAGGTTGTATGTATGCATGATAAGCATTTCTATTTTTTAATGATCATTGCGGAAAGAAATTAAGAAAGAAATTAACATTTATAAAATTATCTTAATATCATATATAACATATTATTTAATTAAATATACTTACATGTAATCCATGTTTTGTTGTAATAAAATAATATTCAAATCTCTTTTCGAAAGCTGATGCCCACACATACACAAATGATGTTATCATTTTCCTGTATAAGAATAAAAATGATAAATTATCCATTAAGAATGATAAATATTTCATTAATATAATAAATATTTAATATATAAATTATATGTTCATTAAAATTATATATATTACCTTCCATTTATAGAGATAATCAAATAATAATTACATCACTTCACAAGTCGATAGTCCACCATACAGACGAGTGACATTATCATATCCCCTACGAAATGTGAAGTTAAAAAATTATATATGATATAATGAATCCATATATAAAATATTTTTAAAAATATAATAAATATAAATTATATTTATTATCATACCCAACTCTGAGAGGTGGTAATGGAAAAAATAACATCAAATAATTTAGAAGTAGTCTTTCGTTCACATGAATGATGATTTTGTAACACATTTGATGGATGTGGGGATGGTTATAGGTTAGTTAATTAAAATAAAACATATATGTATATGGAATTTACTTAGTTTATAATAAAATATTATGTTAATTATAATTCAAGGATGTGGAGGAAGAAATAAAATAAAAATGCTTGTGGAAGAACGTCACCACTTCTTCATGTAACCACCTTAAGATTGCACAAAAATCTGTCCTAGGTGGAATTTATTCTAGAAATAAGGTTTATATGATTATTTTATAGATTTTCGGAAGTTAATTTATATGTATTGTCTGATAAAAAATGTTTTTAACATGCGAGGAATAGAGGAGTTGGGGTAGCCTTTTATATGTGTGGTTAGTTTTATAATTGTCCTTTATGAAGTGAAAAATTTGAACCTCCATTTTTCACAAGAAAAAGGATCCGAAATGGATTATTATATATTATTTTAAATTATAAAGTCAATATATTTAAATTAAATATATTTTATACATGTGTTTAGGTCATTTTAACACTTACATTTTTAGATTTACCCCTAATAAATCACGTTTTGTTTTAACCACAGTAATTAATTAATACTTTTTTCAGTATTGATTTTGCTAAAATTTATTTTGAAATTATCAAGTAAAATTAATTAATCCAATTAAAATATATAATAAATTCTCCAAAATTACATTCACATTATTTTAAAATTTCAATTTAATGTAAATTATGTAGTTGTGATGAGAAAGCGGGTATTTAAAGAGAAAATGTTCAAAAGATTACAATTTTTTTAGATAAAGATAAAATTAAAATGATACCAATTACCTAAATTGAACTAATAGATATCTAATTGAACCAATTATTTTTGAAAAACAATATAAGATATAATTTTACATTATAAATAATTTAAATGGAAATGAAATTTACAATTAAAATTCAATGTTTTCCAATATTAATAAAAAAATAAAATGTTTCAATTGAATACCTAAAATTAACCCTGTTATAATTTTGTAATGCTGATTTAAAAAATATATTTTATTTTTTCAAAAAATAATAATTTTTTTTAATAATTAATAATAAAATATTTGAATATGTTAGACTAAATCCCCTTTTAGGAAAATACGTTTTTTTGAAAAATATATCATTTTGTTTATAATGGTTCTAATTTTATTACTAATAAATATATATCTATTTTATTTGTTTTATAATTTTATAAACCATATATGTTTCATAAATTATTTAATATTATTCATACCCTATAATTATAATTTTATTTTAGAATGGTATTGTTTAAATAAAAATATTTTAATAGTTTGTCTTGTTCTACTCAATCCCAGGGTTGTGTGAATTTCAAGCTATACAGGAGATTAAATTTATTTAAAAGTAAATATATATTAAATTTTAAGGATTCTCTATTCCATTATAATCTTAATTTTTTTAACAAAAAAATTATTTAATTTTATGTTCATATTTTATAATAATGAGGTGTTACATGAGTGAAGTACCAAATTCAAGAACTATCATGGATTTGTCAATTTATATGGGAATGTACACAACAAATAGAATTTTGATGATGATTAATGAGTTCAAATATATCACGTTTAGACCTATAATATTACACAAGATATTAACATATGTCCTTTTTAGAGATAATGGATTGGAATAATAATCATATTCCTAAATGGGGAGAATAACTAGTCTCAAAGAGAATGATCCAAGAACCCAAACACACCTCTTCACTTCATCTAAAGGGAAAATTATATATATGAATTTATTTATGATATTGTTGAAAATATAATTTCAGAAATCCCAGACCAGTAATAATTTTATCAACAACTAATCAACCTTAAATACCTCCCACCCATAAGAAATACTAATCCCCCAATGATTAAATATTAATTAATCTTGAATCGACTGAGAATAGAATCTTTATTAACTTTGATGTGGATTGTAAAACATTTACAGATGATCTTCTCAGGGGAAGCATCCTTCACCAATGAAAGATTCCATCATTCATCCATAATAAATTCATTCACAACACTAAATATAATATAAAAAATTTTACTAGACATTGTATATATTTACTAATCAAACCAGGACTATAAGAGAAACCTCATTGTAGGAATCAAGGGTAGTAAATCAACAAATCCATGAAGAATATAAAAGATTATAAACCATAAATTCATTTAAATTACCCTATTTTAGTTATAAAATTAACACACCTATTTAGATAAAATTTTCATAAATAATGAATTCATAATTAAATAGAAATGATTGAAAATATTTTAACATATTCTTATTTTGGGAGTTAGATATTTGGTTTGAATTATACAAAGATTTATAAATTTCATGATTTTACTATTATCCTTTTTTTCTAAATTATCTATCTATCATATTATATATGGCCCTGGTTTTATTTTTTAGAACATTAATAGAGTATTTATTTCCTTATTTATTTATTACATCCACCAATTTTTTCTATTAAATCAATTTTGAATTTTTAGGGGTTTCAATGATTGACTACTTGTGTGAAGTAGAAGCCCATATTTATTCATATTTTATAAATTATTTCATAATGTTAACAACATTTTATTTCTTATTTAGAGTTTTATAAACATAATATACTATAAAATATTTTTTAATATAACTTTGAGTTTTTAGTTCGTTCTTTATTGTGATTTTACAAGTGTTCGACAAGATCTTCTTACAATACATCAATTCCCTCATAATGTTTTCAGAATTACTCCTGTTATTTTCAGAACTAGATTCTCAAAT
This sequence comes from Viscum album, assembly GCA_963277665.1. Classification (NCBI taxonomy): domain Eukaryota; kingdom Viridiplantae; phylum Streptophyta; class Magnoliopsida; order Santalales; family Viscaceae; genus Viscum; species Viscum album. The sequence goes on along the minus strand of OY728141.1, from coordinate 1,301,479,853 downwards.
ATTTTTTTAACTATAATGGAGTCCATGTATATCATTTATTGTTAGTGTGTCCAATATATTTCCACTTTCATAAAAAATCCTGAGTACACCAAGGTTGGTAAACACTATAACCTCTTCATTAATCTATTACATTTTCGTTATCTTTATATTCATCATAACCAATATTTTTTCTTGTATTTTAGAATTACATAGCCAAAGATGGCATATATGAAGAAATATACATCTTTATTTCATTACTCAATGGAATATATGCTTCCATAAAATTTCTTGAGTTCTTGTCCTCTTTTTAAATTCAACATAGTAGTAGATTACATATTTTTCAAAAAGGAATTCAATAGTATCTTATTATCTTTTGGGATACATCCCCTACGCTCTTTCTTATCCTCCGTTTAATGGTTTTCACCACACCATAATTCTTTTTCTAATATCAAAAATTTAAATCAATAAGTATTCTATATGTTTATATATTTATTTTATAGGACATTGACACTTGGGTTTGATCTTTTTTGGACTATCCTAATTGAAATCATTCCCAATCATCTAAAAAAATGAACAAATTGTAATCATCAAAAGATAATAACAAGAATAATTTAGATGTAATTTTACTTTTCCTTATTTCATGAATTCTTTTTGTTTTAAAAATCATTTTTAAATCACCATTTTAAATATGATTTTTTAAACACTATTTATTATAATATAAAAATTATTTGTTCAGAAGCCTCCAAATTTATAAAGTTATAATACATACCATCCATCAATATTTATTTTAAAAACTAAAATTATTTATCTTATTGTTATGTATTAAATAAAATAGAACTGAATTCCTTGATTTAATCACATAATCATTCAAATATCGATTAATAAGTCTTGATATCCAGTTTTTATGAATCCAATTCATCTACAAAATATTTTAATTTTTTATTAAAGACATTATAATTTCCTAGAGCCATTTTAAACTTCCACCACAGTATTATAATCATAATTTTAAGCTTTTCATTTCATTTCTCAATATCTAAATAATTATATAAAATCAAAACATGATATTTTTTAGTAACATTAAATAATTTTCTTAAATAATATTCTTTTTTTTCTCTTATAATTCCTCTATGTATTACATTTTATATACTTTAATTTTTCATTAGAAACATCGTTTCAAAAACTAGTAGAAATCTATTGAAAATTTCACTACATTTGGAAAAAAGGAAGTTATATTAACCATATAATATAAATTTAGGTATATAATCCTCAAAATATTTCAAATAAATGAATTAAGTAAAAACTATCTAGTGAAAAATTTCTATAGTCCTCAAAACCACTTTATTAAATTATAAAACAAAGAAATAGTGTTTATTAACATCTTATATAAAGGTATATATATAATAAAGAAGGTAATAAAATGAAATATAGATCTCGAACAGAAATAAGGTTTCATTATTTTTCATAATATACTTATCCCAATTGGTTTACCTAGAACCTATTATCTGATACCATTAATTAGACCTAGGTGAATGATTCCCAACAACTAAAGGGACTGGGGGTGGTGAATATGTGGTCCATATCTAAAATAAAATTCCCTCCCTTCAAATACACCAGGAAAAAATAGACGTTATTAAAAGGATCATGTGATAATCAATATAATTATACTGAGTATGAGAGACAAAGAAAGTAATAATGAAAAGTACATGTATATAGAGATTTTTTGGGTTTAAATACTCTTTATTTCATGTGACTCTGTATTGGTTCTCCGAGATTGATATCCCACAACCCATATTGATATTATTAGAAATGAATCAATGGAAGAAGAATAAATATAATAATCAAATATTAAAAGTATTCCAATAAAATAAAATAGAACTAATATATAAAAACATACATATTCATGAGTTATCAACATCTACCTTCATTATGTACCTCCAATAAAATGGATGTTGTGTACATGATTCTTCTATCAATCAAGACCCTCTTGAGTAGTCCTGTCATATTTTTTGGATACCATATTGACTAAATTTAACTTTAGTGAAGTAGTAGTATTAACCATAAATATTGATATTTCATATCACTATGTCTTCATCAACGGTCATGATCAATCAATAATCTTCAAATTATATTATTTTTAATCATTTCTCAATTATACTAAATTCAAAGTAGAATTTATTTAAAATTTTATGAAAAGTTTCCCATGAAAATATTTAATTAATAATAAAATATTGGATATTATAATTAGAATATTTTCTCAAATTTATCCAATTATAATGTAATGATATTCATCATGGTGTAATTTAAAAAAGCAGAATGTTATTATTTTTCCCATGATATAATATCTATCCAACTCAAATAATAAAAGTGTAGACAAAATATTTCATAACAATTTTAATAAGATCTTTAAAATATGAATATATATTTAATAAATGGTTACATGATATTTATTTTCATGGTACAATATATTTCTTCTTCTAAAATCATGATCTACTATTTATAAATAAATTAACCCTTAAAAAACCAAATAAAAATGTCATTAATCAATATTTGAGCCGTGTGGAATGATCATTTATGGTCCAAATTTATTAGATACATTTATTATTTTATAATTACATCTAATCATTTTGTTTTAGTTTCCTTCAACATAATGTAACAGTCCATATTTAGAAAAATTTGGAAAACCTCTCAATCCTAGTGGCTATATCGAATTCTTATGTCCTCATGACTATGGTGAAATTAACATGTTTCAAACCATAATATAAAAATTAACAATATGATTTCATAATATTAATGTGAATCCATGAACATAACTTATCTATTGAAGAATTATTCTTCATAAAAAATCAAAGTTTATTGTTTTTTTTTGAATAGTTTCATTGCATTCACACAATAATTTCTATGTACCTTTAAAATAATTTTTCATAAATAAGTCACGGTGAAACAACAATGTATTGTGTAATAATATATTGTCTATGTGGAAATTTTCATCTCATTTGGAATTATCAGAGTCTCAATTATTAATTGATGCATCAATACTAATTTTATTCATAATTAGCTAAAATATCAATAAATCTATAAAAAACCATTCAGTTTTTATTCTATTAAATATAATATTTCACCAATATCCTTCCCGCATAAGTCTCTATAACTAATCCTTTCTTATTGAAAACAAAAAAAATCCCAATCTATGTAAGGATTATTTTGAATCAGGTCATTATTCGAATCCAACTATAATCCCTAATTATTGTATCTCATTTAATAATTATCAATGTTGTACGTATGTGATATTTCATGCTACTTGTTTATCATATGTTTATTCTCTTAGAACTACTAGAACTGTAACACCCAATGTTTTTATTGTATAATTATACCAAAATAAATTTTAGTTTTTTGATATGTTACTTTACATTAAATAGTATGATTAAATAAACCATGATATACTATTGAAATATTATTATTTAACGTAGTAGTTTTTTCCAATTTATTTGATCTATATACATACATATATATATAATAATATCTAAATAAAGAATTTTTTTACACATATATGAAATTAATTCATTGGTTATCAATTGGTTAGAAATAAAAAAAAATCATTTTAATGTAAACAATAATTTTTTCTGAAAAATTATTTTTATGTGTGCAATGTGATTTTAAATTAATAAATCAAATTAATCACTGTTAATAAATTATTTTAATGAAATTTATATATCATATATGAATTTTTTTAATATTAATATAATTTATTTGATATGGATGAGATAATAAAAAATATATTTTTTTTCATAAAAATGAATTTGTTCAAAAAACATTTTTCATCACGTTTTATGCATATTTTTTAAAATTAAATTTTTAGACATATAGAAATTTATTCTTTTCAAATGGATCCCATATTTTAATCTATAGTTTGAAATTTTCTAAATATATCAATTTTATTTTTTGTCATTACAAATAGTAACCTTGGTTACCTTTTCACCTCAGTAAGGTTAAAATATATAAAAGAGGGATAAAATTTCGGTAAAGGCTTTAAAATTACAATAACACATTCAAATATCATATTAGATTAATTAGTTCAAAAAATTTCATAAATTTCTAATAAATATGTCCACTTGGTTCTATTTTTCTATGATTATGACCATTATATAAATTTAAGAAAAGAATAAATAAAAATTTCCACACTCTTGAGTTAAATATATCTAAAAGGTTTTCACAAGGACAAAAAGATGATTAGTTGGGTTATAAATATAAATTTAAAATGTCAATTAATTTTTTATCATGGTAATTTATTGGTTATATTTAGTGACTTAATAAGTAACTTAAATTCTTAAGCTATGATGACCCATTATATATTTTTTTAATAGAAATATAAAATAAATGATTTTAAAAGTAATAATTTTTTTATGAATTATCGTGTTCGACAAATTATATTGATAAATATAACATATAAAAAATGATTTTAAGGATTATATTCTAATTACCATTATTTCATTTTTCTATAAAGTCTAATTAATTTATTAGTGTCAAAATGATAATAATGATATTATATGTTAAATATAATTTTAATAATTGATTAAAAAATAGTATTAATTTCTTAATAGGGAAAATATGTTTAAAATGCTATAAAATTTTATAACGTGAAAATTTATGAGCTAATTTATACCTTATAAGTAAAATTATAACAATTTAATATTAAAAAATCATTATTATGGTTATGATAAAAATTAGTTAACTAATGTGTTAAAAAGAAAATATAATGTTTAAAATGACACCAAAAATTGTCTAAATTTAATTTTATGATGACATTTAGACCTTATAATATTTTTCATTGAATCTATGTCCATTTGGAATCATTTTACTTGAGAATAACATAATTATATTTTAATCCTTTTTGAAATTTCAAATGTGTCCATTCCCTCTGTTAATAATGGGTGCCCCTTCTCTCTTTTATTCACATAAATTTGAGCCATCTATATTGAAGAAACCTTATCCAAATATCTTATAAAATTAACTATACAATATTTATAGGTTATATACTTCTTTAAATTTCATTTCAAGGTATCTTACGGAAGGATCTAAAGGAGGTGTACATAAGAATATGTAATCATCCTACCGAACTATTTCAATTTATTTCCTATTATAATTCCTCTGAATATATGGTATTCATCTCGTAAAAATATTTAATTTATCCTAAATATAATAAAATTTTATTATTATTAGGAAACCATAATTATAAACTCTCTTTTATATCATACTCTAAGTGAAAGTATCTCTCATGTGTACCTGTGGAAAACCACCTCAACATAGCGATACAATTCATTTTTACCACCATTATTCATAGATGGTTATTATAAAGGATTTTACTTTTATAAATTATATTCATAACAAAAATATTATTTTATATTTATAATATCATATCAACCTTCTTACCTTCCAATACATTTGAAAATGATAATGTCTCTCATGCATTTGTGTAGATTACCACCTCCTTGAAGTGATGTGATTTATTTTTTATTTTTTATTTACATGGATTACAATAAGTATGGTTTAAATTAAAATATATTATATAAATAATATAATATTTTTTCAATAATTTTTTATTATTATTTACCTTTTTATTATTTCATTTATCTAAAATCTAAAACAATGTTCATACATATGTACGACCTTCCATATCCATAAATGATGTAATTTATTTTCTATCTCTATCTTTTATGGATGATTATAAATATGGATATAAGATATATATATATGATAATTTAATACTAAATAAAATTTTTCATAGGATTTTACCATGATTAAAGTACAAGTATCAGAACTACCAAATAGAAATTTCCATGAAAAATTGTATAGTTAACACCAGGAAACAATGATTTTAATATGAAATTTTTATTAAAATGGTGTTGAATTTTTTTAAGTGGATCATATATCATAATATAATAATTGATAATATTATATTATAGAATAATAATTAATTTAAATGTATTATACTAGAGTTTAGAAAACATTCAAATAAAGACAAACATGATGTAAGTGTTTTATATTTCAATCTCATTTTAATTATGATTGTTTATGATTGAATTGAAATTAAAGGACATTATATGAACCAATCTTAATAAATACCATTAATTTTATTTTTTATAATAAATTATTAATAATACATGTTTTCCATTCATTTTCCCCACTTAAATTACTTGTCAGACCAAAATATGTATTTAGGGAAAACCGACCTTACTTATCGCTTCGTTCAAAAATACATCTTCTTTCATATCCATATTTTATAAAAAAAATTAAATAATTTTTTTAAAATTTTCTTATAATTTCTAAATACATTTTACCCATGTTTAAATATTTAATAAATCATTTAAAATATTTTTTTTTGTTTTTTGAACGGGGTAATTTTTTCACTAAAAATATGAATGAAATATTTGGTCAATTTTTATATTTAAAATAATTGATGTTAAATTGAGAAGTGTATTTTCCTGTAGATATTTAATAGTAATAATTTAAATTTATTTTTCATCGATGATAATATCCTTTGATGTTAGTCCGTATTTACTAAGGATATGAACCAATGATACTACCACTATTATGATCTCTTTATGATTTAAGGACTTGATAATGAAATATCTATGGAACCCAGTTTATTTTCAACTGATTAAGCTTGTAAGAATGTATTTATGATCTTTTGGATTACATATGAATGTATCTAGGATTATTAAATGGGTGGACCCAAAATTATATTACCCTCCAATACACTGGGTAACGATTAATGTTTTATGAGATTAAAGGGTACATCAGAAGATATCCCAAGACCACAATATGTGGATACATGAGAGGTTATCCTGAGATCTAAAGAGGGTATAATAGGGTTTATCCCAAAATTCAATTAGGTATATTAGTGGTTATCCTAATAGAAATATTTTATGAATATTTCTAGATAATTCCTGACATATGATTTCTCTGATAATGATTATTCCACACTTTATGCCACTACATTAAGACATGATCTTAAGAAAATGTTATGTTCTGATGGATCATGTTCATTGATCCCTTTATGATTCTTTTCATATGAATTTACAAGATTTATTCCATAACTTATGTTTATGATCTAACAATTTATGAGTATGATTTTCAAATGTTAAGATCATTTTCGCAGACCCTTTATACACATTTTATATTTAAATGATCATTTATTTCTCCCTTTTTTACCCTTATTAATAATTAAGGATCACCCTTTAATATGTTATATTTTCATAAGGATATAAAAAATATTTAATTAAGATGCTTCTAATAAGGGTTTTAGTTGTGAATAACTAAGTGGGAGATGATGCAGATCAATTGTTAATAAGTTTTTTTATATCTAATTTTCGAAATCCACAAAACCTTAATGATATAAAGTTTATCTTAATGATATGTATTGAATATTTATCTAATATGACATTGTATTTATGTAAGAAAAGTATGGGTCTCCATAGATGGTATCATATCAAGGTTTAATTTTCTTTTTAAAATTGAATTAGAAGAGTTTAGTTAGAACCCCTTGAGTCATATTATTTATAGAATAATGTCTTCTGTTATGGAAAATAAAGGAGTGTGTGCTTCCTAAAAAATATCGCTTCGTAGATACTAAAATATATTATGGTTTTGGTATAGATGCATATATGGGTAATAACCTCAAATAGAGTTGGAAAATTTCATCCCATCCATCATTTTTGGGAATTGTAAGTGTGGCCATACTACACACTTGGTTTGAAATTCATGGGGATATGATTGGGTTAATTTTAATTTTCTTCTTGAACCATTAAAAGTATTTGAATAGATGATGATCACAATTAAATTAGGTTAAACCTGAATCGTTATGGTTTTATAATAATTTTTCATGATTTATATATCCTACGAATGTTTTTTCATGATTAATCACTCCGATTAATGATGAGTGGTGGAAAATATAACCATTTTTGTTTTAGTAATAAATTTCTGATAGAATGATGTAGTTGATATGGTAACATATATGATCAAATATTTATGTACCTTTTTTGAGTGTAGTCATATAAATTATTTTATATCATGAAAATTATACTATAATTGTAATTTCTATACTTACTGGTAAGATGTTGACTTAGAGGTGAAAACTCATAAGTGAATGATGATCACATATTAGGTTTATTATTCTTATTCAATTGATCTTTTTTGGAATGAGAATCATGAAATTATAATTATTCTATATTTAGATTAATATTATTTTATCTTAGGCATGGATTATATTTCATTACATAAATCCGACACCATTTTATATGTAATGGAAGTCACATTTGGTATTCTGATCCAACCTATAATCGTCTATAATGTGATGATAAATATGAACTACCTGTGGAAATTTTGTTTTTGTATGGGTATTGATTTTTATTCAAAATGGATGTTTATATCATATGGTTGTGAATAAAATCAATATAAAATATATTACTATTTTATGTGAGTTTTTTATGTCATTACAGAATAATTTCATATTATTACACTAAATCATAACGTAGTATTCGAAATAGAACCCATTCTTAGTGCTTAAACTATTTCAAAGACTTTATATTGAATAATCCCAATTGAGTGAATGGAATTTAATAAGAAAATATAGTGGAATATTTATTATGGATTAATATTCTTTAGTGATTCACCATGGGGTGTACCTGTTCTCATTGTTAAGTAAAAAGATGCGTCAATGAATTTTTACATTGATTATTGGGAACTTAACCAGATCACTATCAATAAAATTTATCCCTTACCCCGTATCGATGATTAAGTTGATCAATTATTAGGAGATAAATAATTATCCTTGATTCAAATTTAATTTAGATATCATAAATTGATAGATAAGAAATAATATATAACCAATAAAACATTCTATATGTGGTATGGTAATTAATAATTTATATTAATTCCACTTTGAATTTCTAATTACCCTAATATTTTAATGTTTTTAATGAATAGAATCTATAGATAATACGTTGAAATTTTTTTGGTAGTATTTATATATAATATTCATATATATTTAAATATATTGGAAGAGAAAACAAAATCCCTCGAGGATTATACTAAAGACCCTAAGAAAGGATAATTCAATGAACCTATTCTTACATTACACTAAAGTGGAGAAGGGGTTTTTATCAATAGTGTTGTATCAAAGAGAGGATTGGGATGCTTCATCATTCATAATTATATGGTGATAGCATGTGTCCCCTTACAATTAAATGTTCATGAGAAAAATTAACCAACTCATGATTTTGAGCAAGATATTGTAACTATCGCCTTAAATATGTGGTGAAATTATATTTAAAGATAAAGGTGTGATAAATATATTGATCATAAATGTTGAAATTATATATTCATTAAAAGGGATCTGAATATAAACTAGAGAATATGGTTAGAGTTTATTAATGATTATTATTAATCAATACATTACCTTTTAGGGAAAGTTAAAAAGGTGTTTTATGATTTCAGTTGAATGTATCAAGAAATATTTTAAATTATACGTATAAAAAAGATCTATTATTTTTAGGTTTGAAAAGGATAGATATATAAATCATGATAGAATTCTAAAAATATTATCTTCATCAAATGGGTTCTCATCCATCAATCCATGCGAGGAAAAAGTATAAATATTATGAATCTATAGAACTATAGATTAGTGTTATAAATTTTCTTTAGTTTAGCAATGATTATAATGGAATGATATAGTTTAAAACCCATGTATGTGTTCCATCAATACCATATTTGAAGGATTTATTGGATGATACTCATAATTCATCATTCTCTATTCATCTTATAAGTGAAAAATTTTATATATATCTAAAATATTATTTCTAGTAGAGAAAAATGATGAGAGATATTTCATAGTATGTTTCTCAATGATTTTTATTTCAATAATTTGAGGAAGAAATAATAAATTTTAAGGGGATATTATAGAAATTACTCATACTAGAATAGAGATTGAAAAATATCACCATGTATTTTTTCATCAGACTCCCCAAACTGTCATGAGGCCATTAACCTATTTCGGTTGTTGTCAACTACCTTATAAAGTAAACTCACTTAATTGTTATAAAGAAATATTCCCATATTAATCAACTTTTCATAATATACATTGAATAATTGGTAAGTTATCATGGATTACCACATTATATTATATATAATTGGGATCCATGTTTTACCTTGATTTTTTGTGAAAGTATTACGTATGATATGGATATAGATTTTAGTTTTAACACTGTTTAATATCCTTAAACAGATGGTTAGTCTCGTTGAATCATTAAAACCCTAAAAGATTTGATAAGATATATTTCTATGATTTTCAATGTTGGTTTGGATCATCACCATCCTATATTTGTTTTTTATTTCAACAATATATTTCAATCAGGTATTCCCTTGACTCTTTATGAAGTCCTATATAGATAGAGGTGTTGAAATCAGATGTGTTGGGATGAAGATGGAGAAATAAATATATTTGGACTATATATTTATATGGTAATTGTAAATAAAGTCATAGCTATTTTATAATATATCAAGGAAGCATATATTTTTAAAAAAGTACATGCAGAAAATCAATAGAATAATTGAGAAGTTGGTGTTTGTGAGAATATATTTCTATAAATTTATCCATAAAGGAAAGTCATGAGATTTATAAATAATTCAAATTTGAGACTAAGGTTTATTGGTCCCTTCTATATTATTGATTAAGTATAGATGGTCTTTTATCGCTTGGTGCTTCCACCAAACCTCTCTCATGTTCTTAAGGTGCTCCATGATTCTCTCCCAAGGATGTGCATACCTGATCCATCAAATGTACAAAAAATAGAGGTTGTACCATTGAAGTATAAACTTTAATATGAATAGAAATTTGTATAAATAATCAATTTTAGAGATAAATTGTTTTAGATCATGAATAATCACATGGTTTATGTTTATTAGAGGAATCATAAATTCAAAGAAGCATCTTGGGAACTAGAGACTGTGATGAAATAATGATATTTGCATTTGGTAGTGTCATGGTCATCTAGTTTCAAGCGTGAAATTCATTATAAGGGGGTATAATTTTTCACCCATATATTTTATGATATATTTCTCTATAAATAAATTTTATTTCTTTTATAACTTACATTACATGAAACACTGAGTTTAAATGAACAACGATGTCCCATTGAAATATTATTATTTAATATCATTGATATTTCCAATCCATTAGTTTAGTGTATATGAATAAAACCAAATAAATTATGAAATATATATATTTTATAATTATATAAAATAAATTCATTGGGTATCAATTTATTGAAAATTAAAATAAATACAACATAAATGTAGAAGATTTTTTTTTCTAAAAAACTATTTTTATGCATTCAATTATTTTTTATATTCATAAATTAGACTAATCAATCTTTCATATACTATTGGTTTTTATTATCTCGATTACCCTTTATACATTACAATTGATCTTGTTTTTTCTGTATGTTTGTTGGGATTTACTACATTCTTATGTGTTCACCGCTTAATTTCCTTAAATATGGATTCTATATTTTATTGTAAAAAATCTAAGTATGGAAGATTGGATTTGGGGAATTTTTGAAACATGGTGTAACAGACTATGTTGATCTATCACCTCTGTGGAAATTGACTATGTCAATAAGATATATTGTTAGTGGAATTTCTAAAATGATCATTTGGATATGTAAAATGGTTACATGACGTAATCAGACATGTGATAACTTATATATAAGATCAATTGGATATATAAATCTACAAAATGAGGAAATAAGTTTCATGAATTATCAATGTAGAGGAATTGGTTATGTCGATTCAATAAGCTATGTCTGTTTTAGCGAATCATCTATGTGAAGGAAATTATTACATCATTTCAATAGGTTGCACCAAATTCAACTATGTTAATAAAATAACAATGTAATTCAATTTTTCAATGTATTAAAAATCACATACCTAGATTTAGATCTTGAAAAGGGATAAGTGGATTAAATTATTCTATTTTTCTACCTTGTTCTTCTAGTTGGAATCTATTACCATTTAATTACTTTATGGCCATTTTAATTCTATTGTAAAATCTTTAAATTCTATATTTCCTCTTAAATATTAAATCAAATAAAATAATATCCAAATACTGAGATTGAAGAAAAGGATGATATATTTTATTTATATTTACTATTCTTGAGGTATTTTTTAATGATTATGACATTTAATTGGTCCCTGTTTTTAACAAATCAGGTGTAGGGAATTCAAATAATCATTACCACATGTATTTCAAGATGAATGAAAAATGAAATCATAGACTTATTTATGATAAGTGATGTGAACAAGAAAATACATGGAATTATTTTCTCTAACCTCTCAAAAATGAAACTATATTTTTATATGGAAATAAATATTATGGGGAATTTACTAATAATTTTTTCATATTGGAAATACATTATGAATTCAAAATACAGTCCATGAGATTCTTACTCATAAGATAATTTCTCTTGGAGGTATTTATTTTTATATCAGTTGTATCGTATAGTTTTGAGGTCAAATCTATAAACTCATTCATTTAAAATATTTTATTATAAATGATCCTAATGAATGAACCCTTGAAATATGTTTCTTATAAATCCTTTTGGGAGTCTGGTTGAAGGTTCATGTTCTTGTACCAAGTGTCGATGTATTTCAATTGGTAGTGTAGTCCATGGAAAAAGTACAGGGATTCCCCCAAAAAGAATTAGTCATGTAAAATCATCACACTCATGGAGAAGAGTGGTGGTGTGGTGGACTAGAGGAGTTTTATTACCGAAACCACTATAAATATCTGTATTTATATTTCTATTTTTTATTATATTTCTATTAAATGTTTTATTAAATAACATAATATAAATCCTTCATAAACAAGTGAGGGATTTTTTTTTGTGAATAAAATTTTTAAAAATTAAATTCACCCCCCATCTTGAGTCTTATTATGATAATATTTGAAATTATATGATATCATATGAGTTATTAATGAGTTCTTAGTAGTAAAATATTGAAATATAAATATCTCTTCAACAATGACATTCAAGAATGACAATAGATAATAAATTTATATGGTAAAGAAAACTTATATCAATTGTGAGAATTATGGTTGTTGGAAGGCACATATAATTATATATCTAAAAACCTTAGTCTGAAAGGATTATATGAAAACCATTAAACCATGTGAAATTAAGATGGAAGAACCAGAAACATGGGACACTAGAACTAAATAAAATAATGATATGAATTTTAATGCTATAAATTCTATACTATTTTTATTAGGTTTGGATTGTTTAAATAAATTTTTTTAATGATAATGAGCTCATGAAATGTGGACCACATTTTCAGTTACCGATGAAGGAAAAAAAGTGTTCATGATCTTAGATATAATACTACCAAACAAATGATTGAAACTTTTAGAATAATGGATAGTGGGAGTATTTAATTTTTTAATTGAAAAATTATAGAAATTGTAAATATTTTTTATTCATTAGGGATACCAATCATGGAACCAAATCATGTTGTGATAGTTATCAGAGTATCACCACTAATGTGAAGTTGTATTTCTGCTTCAATTAGACAAAAAAAGAGATCAAATTATTTAAAACAAAATATCTTATCGGTAGTCTAATGATGTTTGAGGAAGAGATAAAAACTGATGTTGCATAAAATAGGCAAGTTAAGAAATAGAATGATTCTTTAAATGTTTGAACTTAAATTGATGATAAGAAGTGTAAAGTTATTTATATAGCTTAGACATATAATTAAATCATTCAAGTAGTTCTTATTCAGATAATGTTCATTCTTAGTTTGAAAGAAACTTCAATAGATCCTATAAATGTAAATGGGATTCCCTTAACCATTTAATAAATATAATAAATTTTAATAAAATTATAATAAAATAATATGTTATGAGTGTAAGAATATTAGACACATGAAGAATGATTGTCTTCCATTAAAAAATGACAAAAAGAGAGAAAATAAATATGTCAAAAAATTTAGTGATAAGAAGAAGGCTATGAAATAAATTTATATAAAGTTGAGTTCTTTAGTGGAACATACTGATGTTTCATCTTCAGAATCAGAAGTAGATATTTCTAATCTGAAATCCAAAATGTAATATATGGAACATACTGGTGAGGTACATTGTTGCTAATATTATCAATATGTAATTGAAACCAGCAAGTAGAAATTTTTTCTAGAGGAACTGGATTAATATTCTTAAATGTTAGAAGATAAATATAAATCTTTTAAAACTAAAATTAAACTCTTAAAAACTTTCATTAAGAAGTTGGTAATATAGAATAAGACTTAACTAAATAAATATAAATTTAAAAAAACAAGCTGGAAATTTTTTTCGTATCATGTATTAAACATAGAAATAAAATTTAAACATTTAAAAAATAAAGTTGAATACATTAATTGTGTTGTGTAACACCCAGATATTTTCATTTTTTAAAAATTATTTTAAACCTTTCGATAATTTTCATTACATTTAATAACAAATCTATATTCCATTACATAAAAACACTGAATTTGGATTATGTTACTCAAAAACCAATTTTATATTATGTCACTTGAGAAAATAAGTTTGTCTTCAATTATATTATACACTAATTTTTTCTTATGTTATTCACAATACTGACATTATATTTTGTTACATACAAAACCAAACTTAAATGAAATGTGACATACTATTAAATTATTGTTTTTAATATGATAGTTATCAACAAGCCATTGGAAGAGTGGGTATGAATTGGGTACGATAAATTATGAAAATATATAGATTACACACATTTATTAATTATCTATTTAATAATAATAAAATAGAATCATTTAAAATAAATATAAATATTTTCTTACAAATGATATTTTTGTAAAGAACGGTCTATTCATGCTTTGCACCTATAATTTAAAACTAATTTTTACCCCTTTATATTCTTTTCTAAAAAATATACTTCAATTCTTAAATAATAATACTATAATTTTTTTATGGTGAATATTTTATATTTTTCAGATGGGATTCATTTTTAATGAATAGTGAAATGTACTGAATTTTAATTAAAAAATGCCTTTTCAATTAATGAATTTATCAACATAAATAATATTAATAATTGGTTGTTAAGTAAAATTAGTTCAATTATACAACCATTAATATAATATATGTCATTAGAATCAATTTCATATTGAATTTTGATATAAAACCATTGTCAACTTTTAAATATTTTCTCTTTAAAACCCATGTTTCTCATTGTGATTATAGGATTAATTTTAAATTACATTTTTCAAATTATATGAATGGAATTTTGAAAAATTTATTATATATATATAATCAGAATTATTTATATTATATAATAAGGTTAAATTAAAATTTTATCATAATTAATAGTGAAAAAAATTAAAAATTACTTATAGTGATTATGTTTAAAATGGGGTTTCGTGCATTACATGTTCTTGGGTTAAAATTAATTTTTTAAAGACATAATATTTTTATTTAAAAACATTGGATTTCATATTTGGAATCAATATTGAAAATTTTTCTAATAATTATCATTTTTAATTTTATTCTTAATGTTTAAATTTCTTATGTAAATAAAAAGATACAAGTTACCATGGTAGAAACTAAAATGGTAAAATTGAGTAAACATAATGACTAAGGAATAAAATGATGAAAAATATGTTTATTTTAAATGGTTTAGGTGTTTATTGACCTAATAATTAATCAACTCAATTATTTATCTATTTCGGAGGCATATGAGGTAAGAATGACCTCCCAATAGTGAATACTTTTGGGTATTTACAGAAATTCCATCCCTCCTCAATTATAAAATGGAACTCACTCATCTCACGTATTAAGACATATCAAGCCCTTTGGCTCAAATAAACTTACTAAATAACTTCCAAACACCTCACATCTCACTGTATATGACTTATTTTTGGAATCATTAAAACCAAGGAAGGATTTTGGGGTAAACCTAAAGAGGATACCCGAAGAAGAGGTAACATTTTTTTGGTACTATTTATTCTTCAACATCATCCTATTATTATTATAACATGATGATATAATAAAATAAGTATATTACATATATTAATATGTTTTTATTCTTTTATCATGACTTATAACCTTCTTAACATCAATCAAATTGTTTAGAAAATCATCATTTGTTTGTACGACGAACTACCACCTCGCGAATAGATGTCTTTCATTTTACCATTACCTCCTTTCACTGTCGAGAGTAATGAGAGATTTATTATTTATATATGATAATTATGATATTATTATTCATCTAGAATAATATATCAAACATAATTTCATGATTTCAATTTTTTGGGAATATGATAACATCGCTCGTGTGTACATTGGACTACAGCCTCGTGATGTGATGGGATCCGTTTAATCTTTACATGGAATGTATTAAGAAAGTATTTAATAAATATATGGGATATATACTATATAAAAATGTTTCCATAATGATAATATAACAACTATATATTTTTCTTTTAATCCTATTTGAAAATAGAAACAATTTTTATGTGTATGTACGACCTACCATCTCCATGAATGGTGTATTTCATTTTCCATAACTAAAAATTATAGATTAATGAAAATATATATATAATAAATATTTATGATATTTAAATATTTATTAAAAATCATTTTATTTTTAATTCATTATTAAAGTAATAGAAAAAAAATAAAAATACAAAACATACATGAAAAAAGTTTTTATTTCCTCAAATGAGATTTTGAAATAGATTTATTAATAAACATGTAATAAAAATTCCAAAAAAAACATATATGGTATGATATATATGAATACAGTTCTATAATATATATATATATATAACTTTTATTTATTATGTAGGATATTTGAACATTTATGAAGGATGTCAAGATTTATGGTATTGGATTTCTAGTCTCTCGTTTATTTTTGTAAGACATATTCAAATTCAAAACGAATTCCTTTTATATGGTGTATATACTACAAGTTTGACATTTTATATTAGGAATTTAATTAATTTATTTATATTTAATGTTTCATTTTCTTTTATGATTTATTTTAGACTATAATTCAATATATTACAAAAGTGGTAGTGTTTTTTTGACTCAATTTTCCTTCTTTGAGAGCTATATTTTAGTATACACCTATATAATTTAAAAGGTTTTATATATAGGAAATTTGACATGTAATATCACAATTTAATTTATTATAATTATATTTTAAGATTAATTTTATTTTATTCCTTCATGGGGCATATGATTCAATGATACCAAAGTTGTAGCGCTCTTATGTTACAATCTCACTATTTATCGAGATTGGTTATAATTATGTGTATAATAAAAAATATTTTGATCCATATATCAATAAAAACATATTCATGACTCATAATTTCCATTTATTTTTTTGTATATTGTATTTATTATTTTTTAGCCCAAGCGCTGAGGTAGTGACCAATTTTGAGACCCAATGTTCCTATAATAAATGTTTTAAATATATTAAATATAACATATGGTCTGTTTTTCTAAAAAAAGTGGAATAAATTCTAAATAATGACCTAAATTAGAAATATGATGGAACCATTGAATTCAAAATGTATGTTTCACCCTAGGATTGACATAACATTAGTTTTCATAGGGTGTTTGTGAAACATTCATCATGTGTTACAAATAAGTAAAATAATTAAATAATATTAATTTAATTTTTATGTTGACACATCGACCTAGCATTTTATTTTAAATAAATAAATCTTGAAAAAATTCGTGTTATCTGCATAACCCTAGAAAAAATTGGAGAGCCGTTGGAGAATGGGGAAGGAGATTCTTTTTTCCAATGTTGACCGAATCGAAGATCAATAACCGGTTCACAATGAAATAAATGGATCTCACCAATGAACACAATGTAAAGTCATTCATTATCATTGATTAATCCATCTTGAGGTAAGATATTGTTAATTTGGTTTAATATCCTCATTTTCTATTTCTATGAATCACACATATCAATCAACCCAAATATTGATATGGGGATCATGTGTATTGTGAAATGGGATAATTTATACAGGAATTATTTTGTATGTTTATTTTTTATAGTACATCTTTCATTGATATAACAAAAATGAATCAAGGCCAACCAAAAATGGATGAGTTTTTTTGTTCTTTCTTTTGTTTGGTGGATTTATCCTATTTTTTCACATGTGCTCATCATCGGGGTTTCATTTTCCTAGTGATTTAATCCAATTACCAAGGAAACTAACATTTCACACTTTTTTCATTGCACAATGAATCTATATCATAGATTCAGACATAGTATGCTGTGAGGGTCCTGTGACGACAGTATAAGTGAGTCGATCAAGACCAGAATGGAACACACAGGTGTAGTTCTTGAAAGTGAATCAATGGTGAAGGTTCAAGATGATTCTTGAATGAATGAGGTCACCAGAAATCATATGATTAGTGAGGATCAGCCTTGGTTGACCCATATATGAGTTCTATGAGCATGATTAGTGCTAAAATTGGTGGATCCAGGTGCTATAGTTATTGATGGAAATGCATGAACCATATTTGGGAGTCTAGAAATTTACACACTACATGGATTGTAAGTCAATGGGACATAGAATATAGTCCACTCAGTGGAATATTGGGTTTTAGGAAGTGTCACACTGTGTTTGGTCCCCTTTTGGTGATCTTGGCGTGTTCTTAGGAGGGTACATGGACACATGATGGAGTAAACAGGAACATGCACACCGTGTACTCCCACACAGACACAACCTAACTAGGAATTTGCAGGCTGAGCCATGTATTGTGACACATGGTGAGGTACACAGGCATAAGCGCATCATGATATTTCCCATAGATAAGGACACAAACAGAGACACATGTTTTTTTACATGGGCAATAGGCAGGGTCAAAGGGACTCGACTTGTAATCCCACTACACACCGTTTAATACTTATAAGTTGTCTAATAAACCAATCCAATATATCTTGGATAGGTATCATTAGGTTGTTTTCCCCTTATCTATTCTGTGAGGGCTAGTATAGAATGAACTCATATACATAATATAGTGATCCCTTGAAGCATGACTTCTTAGTTAGAGCTGTTAGAATCCTTTAATTCAACCTAGAGTGAAATCCTCTATTCAACCTCACACCCTAAGTGGAGTTCTTGGTATCATTGTGACCAACAATATATGGTTTCAATACTCTATGTGTAAGGTTAATCCAGATTGAGTTTCTTATACCCCATGGCCTTGTGAGTGATCATCATCTGTGTATCATAATTCTGTAGAGTTCTACCGTATACATATAATGGAATGACATGACAATCATTACATTGCAGATAGAAATAACTAGTACCATCAGACTCATGGAGTGTGTCATACTAGAAAAGTGCTTTTTGGAACCTTTGAAATGAAATCATGGGCTGGTATTATGGTTATGACATGCCTTTAGACTATATTTTTTGGTTAATTATATTTGGATATTCATGTTATATGTGATGTATACATATATCAGTGTATTGATGAATATATTATTGTATTGTATTCTTTTTTGTTTCAGGATGTCCTACTGGGTATCGTTATACTCACCCCAACATAGGATTTTCCCGCACATGTTGTATCTTGTGTATATGATCGATATTTTTATAGAGTTCTTAACATATAAGGACCTAATGGTTATTGTGATACCAAACAAACCAATGTGTGTTCCTATGGTATCTTTAAAAAAATCCACAGTATTACTTTTATGTTGGAATTTCTACAAACTCTTTGGAGAGATCTTTTATTTGTTCTTGTTTACTTTTCTTTACAACCTATTGTACTCTAGTTGTGCGATTTAGATGTATTCATGCAGGATTGTTCATTTGTTTTATCATTTCATACTTAAATGGTCTTGGAGATGTGTGTGTGTACATGTACATAGGCTAATACCTCACATAATAGTGATATGACTACACATCACTTGTCTCTTAGCCCAAGAATATTTAAGGAGGGCTTGGGAAGTTCCAACATGGGCCCTATTTGGATGGGTCATGATAGGGTGGTATAAGAGTAGTCTGTTCTTCCTTAGGACTAGAGTTTGTGAGATTGGATTGAGCCAATAGTGTTATGTGTTTTAAGTTTAGATTTCATGACAATGATTCCATTATTTGTGTGGTGACTGACATATCTATACACCATGACTCTAATTACATACTTTTCAACTCGGTATATGATTATATTTTTTGCAGGGAAAACAATGATACATGCATCATATAGTAATGGGTTATGGTTTTTATGTCCTTCTTGAATCATCTCTCTGTATATGATCATTTATTGTTGTATATGTTTTTTACATTCATGATGCCTCTATGGTTTATGTTATCTTGGATTCAACATAATGACCGGTAGGATGATCCCCTTAGTGACGAGGAATCGATACATAGAAAAATTCCAAATTTTTTACCACTATGTGGTCCACCAGCTATGACACCACTCATTGAGAAATACATTTTACCCACATTACAAGCCTATGAGGTTTATAGAATTGGCATACTTCATGAGATTCAGTGACGGAGACATCTCGGGTTCCAAAGAAAGCCCAACCCATAGGTGGCTGAGTAGTAAATTGAGGCAGCGAAACATGTTTTCTATCTATTCAAGACACCAATAGATATGATGGAGGTCCTGGTGGCGAGCCTTATTCATGGATCATCATAGAGATGATGGCTCGTCATTGACCCAGTTATATAATGAGGAGACTAGAATTCTCGGAGTTTGAGATCCTTTTTAGAGAGGAGTTCTCTCCAACAATACTGAGGGTTGTACATATCTAAGAGATTTAGTATCTCTATTAGGTAAGCATGCCAATAACTTGTATTCATCAAGGATTACCAATAGTTCTTAGTATTACAAGGATATGGGTTGGGATTAGTTCTTCTAGTGTTGTACCATCGAGTGATGACTGCATAGAGACATCTTAGCCGGTGTTATCACTATATTGATTCAGACTAATGTTGGGGTGCTAGAGTGAGATTTGGGGGTTGAGAGTTTCTTAGATTGGAAGACACAGATAGTGGATTCTGACAGTGGGGCCACAAGAGTAGAGACATCAGTAGTAGTGAGATGACATCAATCTCAGGGAGCTAGATGTGTGATACATTTCAATATTATGTATTACGATAGGTGGTCTATAGTTTAGTGCTCATAGGGTGGGTCCAGTCAGCGCAGAGAGAGGAGGTGCTTCTAATGTGATGGGAGGGAATATTTTAAATGAGATTGTATGACCCTCTATACAACTAATAGAGAGACAATGGATGGGCCACCTAGGTGTAGCCATTGGATAGAGATAAAATTTATGAATGGAGGATGATGTGGATGAGGAGCATGGAGAGTATCTAGAGATGGTAGTATCCTTGAATTGTAACCACCAACACCCCCAGGTGGTCCATGCTAGGATCAACGGGTCTGAGGAAAAGGGAAAGGATAGTTGTAGGGATTCGAGGATCATGGCTTAAAGGTTGTAGGAATGATATGAGGTATGCTCTACATCTTCTATACTTTAGCTTTAGTACTTATATAGTTAGGTTTTATTCATTTCTTTTGTTACCACATATCTTCTTTGAGACATAGAGATTTTGGTTGAGCCCTTAGCTTGAATCTTGTGCATGGAGAATTCTATAGGAGATGACTCATCAATCACACAGTTATACCAATACTTTGACCTGAGTCTCGGAGACAAGAGTTTCTATTGGGATCTTTTTGTATACGTGATGAGTCCTCACAATATAATCTTATTAATGGGATTATTATCCATAAATCATGCCCATATTTACTATTTCAGAAAGAGGATGTGGTGTGCCTATAGTGATGGGACCAGGTTCTACTTTTTGTTGAAAAGGAAACCCAATAAATATAAGATGGAATCATACATAGGAATATGTATATGTTTAATCATCAGTTGAATAGCCAGACCCTTGGTGTAGTGGATTTTATGAGTTTTATGTTCCCTATTATTGTGGAAGAGTCTGAGGATATCTTATCTGAGGATGTTCCAAGATTACCTCTTTGCCAAATAATAAACTTCTATATTTATAAACACCATGGGATGACACTGATATTTATTCTAGATTATCTTACAGATCCCATATATCTTAGTGAGTTCATGGTGTAATTAGAGGACCTTAAAAGGTAGGTCATTGTTAGACCTAGTGTTTCATTATAGACAACCATAGTTTTGTTTTCATGAAGGTGGGTGGGATCTTGAGGATATGTTTGGAATATCAATGCATACACCAGTTGACCATGAATAACAAGTATCCAATACCAATAATCAATGAACTCTTTGATTAGTTGAGAGGGGATCGATGGATCTTGAAGGTTCACCTCTGGTTAGGCTACCATAAGTTGCAAGTACAGCATGAGGATATATTGAAATCGACATTCAGATGATCCTATGGTTACTATGAGTACATCGTAACACCCTTTGAATTGATGAAGTTCATAGTAGTGTTCATGGAATTATGTAATTAGATCATTCATAATTTCTTAAAATAATTCAAGGAAGTATTCATCGACAATATCCTTGTGTACTCTGCATTTGAGGAGAAGTTCTCAAGACAATTACGGATGCATCTGGATGTACTATGAGAGCACCATCTTCCTAGTAATCTCTCATAGTTCCACTTCTGTATTTAGGTAGCCACATTCTAGGGCACATTATCTCAGTAGATGGAGAGGTAGTGGACCTGGTAATGGTCGAGTCAGTGTTATGTAAGGAGCCATCCACAAGTGTGATGGATGTGCAGATCATACTTTTTTTCAAAAGATATTACAATATATTCATAACTTATTTCTCTAGGAAAAAATCATCTATAATAGTTTTAAACCAAAATGGGACACCATTCATCTTGATAGAGTGGTGGCAATATGATTTTCAACAGTTGAGGTAGAGTTTGATGTGTTCACCAATCCTTATATTTCCGAAGGAGGGTGTTCAGTACGAAGTGTTATTTGATGCATTGGGGGATATATTGGTTGTATTTTTATTTAGATGTATGCAGTGATTTACAAAGTATTGTTCCTGTTTATTCCACATGAGAAGAATTACATGACTCAAAATATTGAGTTATCAGTGGTAGTCATCATACTGATAATGTGGAAACACTACCTGATGGGGGAGTAGTTCATTGTATATTTGGATCAAAAGAGTCTAAGATATATCCTATTTACAATGGATCATCACAAGATATATAGGGTATGGCTAGTGTTCCATTAGGATAATGACTGTAAGACAGTCTATACTCTTGGGAAGGGAAATATGGTAGCAGAATCTCTAAGATAAATATCATGTTCGTAATTTATAAATGAGTATTTGAAGTAGTTTACCTCGTTATAGTTATTCATTATGGATGGAAATGGAGAAGCTTGCCTCCATTCTATGGTTATTACCCCTATACAATTGCATTGGGTCAGGGAGGCACAACATGGGGACATCAAATCTGATACCTTACGTACTTAGATTCTAACTAGATGTGTTCCTAATGGATTTTCATAATTTGGGGAGAATATTTTTCTTTTTAGAGGATGTACGATGGTATGAGTGATGTTGAGATAAGAGGATTTAAGATAATATAATATATATTCCTTAGGGGTACATCTAGGTTTGTAAAATATGCACAAAGACCTTCAACGTTAGTTTTGGTGGATAAAGATAATGAAGGATGTTGTTGATTTTTTCTCTTCATGCATCACATTACATCAAGTGATGGCGATGTATTCCTATCGTAGGGAATGAGAAAACAATTATATTTTTCAAAATGTATCATTGTGGTGGACTAGGGTTGTCTCAAATTTAAAGTCATTTTTATTAATATATGTCTTATAAATCTCTTAATCCTTATCTTTTTGTGTTTTTAATTAATTATATAAAGAAATAACAATCATTTTTTGGTTCTTCAATAATTTTGTAATTACATGTAAAATGTGAATTTAAACTAACATGAAAACTATACATAATATTTTATGGAATAATATTATTTGGTATTATGGTTTTCTTTGAGGTTCAATAATTATTCTCTTTTATGTATTTGATTTTAAGTTGATAATACAAACATGAAATCTTATGTTTGGTAAACTATAATTTATTTATAAATTGTGGAATATCATCGAATACTTAAGAAATCTTAATTGGACCCCCTCCATTAATCAAGGTTAATGTCACTCCTTGGCCAAGGAGGTGTCATATTCCAGGACCCATCTGTATCGATATTGTTACATCCATTGATTAGTTAAACTCGAATGTGTGAATAAATAACCAAATTAAAGAGAGAAAAGTGATTTTATTAAAGAATAATGATAGATTGAGTTCCACTCCATTGGGGGAAGTTACCACAATAGTGACATTATCCTCACCCATTCATGCTTCTAAATTCTTTCTACAAACATCAAATTAAACCTTAAAGAAAATTCATGAAGAAGTTGACCTCCCCCTAGGCCAAGACTTAGGGTTAACCTCTTATTTAGGAGAGTAAGAGATCAATTGGTGAATTTGGAAGAAAATAAGAATAATGAGTAGAATAAAATAAATTAAATAAAATTTATAAATAATTGTGAATAGAAAATATAGAATAAAATAAAATAGAATTGGGATGAGAGAGATAAGATAAAATAAGAAAAAAAATGAAATTACATAATTTATATGTAATATAATGATATTGATAATAAATTATTATTATTATCATTATTTAGATAATAAGAGATTAAGAATGTAACAAAATAAAATTAAAATGTTAAAATAATTATAGAAATAATAATAATAATGATATTATTAATAATTAATCTAATAATAATACTACTTGTAATAATAAAATTAAGAGGAAGAAGAAAATAGATAGAGAACAAGTGAAAATAAAATTTACAAAATGCATGCAAAAATTAATTTAATTTAAACTAAAATTTAGATTATAATTGAAATAAAAATATTAACTAAAAGAAAATTAAATAAAATAAAATTAAAATGTAGAAGTGGAAGAATATTGTAGTTGCTAAACTCCCTCAGTGGAGATCTCCTCCGTGGTGCCCTGGATGATTTGGAAAAGAGGGGTTCTCCTTATTTTATAAGAAATGATGGATATTTTTTGTTCCAAAATATGACCACCATACTATTTTCCATGTTTTACTCATTAAATATATGACATGATAAAAGTTATCTTCATAGAAGTTGTTCATAAATTCCTTGTTTATTTCTAATCCAAATTTTAGCTTCATCCACCATTTTTAAAGAGAGTATATCCATTTTATTATAAGAATTTTATTTTCACCAAATGAATCTTGGATCCTCCTTCCATTTTTAGCACTAAATAGGCATTTTTATGAGTTAATAAATCCATAAAATTTAATGTTGAAACAGGAATACGAATCTTATTAGAGCTCCAGCTATAATTAACTCAATTTGAGGTGTGTATCTCGATTTATGCCTCATTCCTAGAGGTGGGTTTCACCATGTCTTCCCAAACAATTTTTCAACTTCATTGATTATTATGGGCATCTAGAAGATCAAACCACATCTTGGTACAAAAGAAAAATTTGGATAAAATAAATCGAAGAATCCTACAACAAATAATTATTCATGTTGGAATAATAATTTAGAATTATATCCCAAAACACTAAAGATATTAGAATCTATGAAAATTATAGAAATAAAAAACCATTATATTTTTTCCAATTTTCATTATATAATTAAAATTACCTATTATATTAATAAAACATTGAATTACATTGGTTTTATCATATAAACTAATGAATAAAAAATTTTGTTTTTTAAATAAAAAATCACTTAATTTTGTTCTATAAAATACCCCAACACTTAAACCATGATTGTACTCAAGCATAAAATCTCAACTATTTGTTAAAGTGGACATCGATGTTATCAATATTAAAATTTCAATGCAATAAAATCCAGTAATTTCTAATGTCAAACTAAATTTTCAAATTCCATATAAAATATCAATTCAATTTATCATTTTTCCAAAGAAACAACCAATCCATTTATTTTACTTTTCACCTTTGAATAATGATGTATCTTTTCCTTTGACTCATTCACTCTCCTCGATTAATTATTTTAAGACATTAAAATTTATTATTTACATCTATTTTTAATTTTTTCTCTCAACACTCTTGATACATTTCAGGTGGAGTTATTCTCAAAGAATTTTAATTTTATCTATAACCATAGGCTTGTAAAGGAATTATTTTCTCTACTATGTAAAGATAAAAATTACATAAAATCATGAGGGAAAGTAATAAAGGTTAAAATGTCTAAAAGGGTTTTGTTTTATAGGACTGGACTAAAAAAATTAAAGCTCAACGAGGATGTTTATCTCTTAAATCATAAATCGTGATATTTAATGTAAAATATTGATGATATTCCCCCCTTCAATTTATATTAAATCCTAACTTCTCCAATAGTCCTAAGTAAATATTATGACCAGTTTAAGTATAATGAATGGTTTTTACCTCTTTTGAATATTTTTTTTTATTTTTTCCTTTTTCAAAGAACCATTAAATTATTTTTTCTTTTTTTTAAAATTTAATTTAGAATAAACCTCAAATCCACCACCTGACCATGTATGATACAAATCATAGGTTTAATAATGGAGATTTTGGGTTTTCCCAAATCACAACCCATTTTTCTCATTTTTTGGGTACATTTTTTTATTTTCATTTTTTTTATATTCAAGAAGGGAAAAATAATAGAGTACAATGAATGATTCCATAACCTTTTATAGTGGCCACAATAATCACCCCCACACTTATTCCATATAATACAAATCATCCCACTTACCATGAATCCCTTCAACCCCACACTTCAAATTTAATATCTCATGAAAATACTAATAGGATGGTAGGAATATATAAAAATCGAATGAATCATATATCATTACTATAAATATCATTCATGGTCTCTATGGACTAAAGAAGAATTGATGTAAATGTGGCCTTTTGAAATAACTGGTTATCAAAAGAGGACTCAATCAATTAAAATATTTTTTTTCATAGCCATTGATTTGACAAATTAAAATTCATGTTCTAGAACATGGAATGTACACATATTATTCAATAAATATTTTTTATATAAAATAGTAAGTACTTAGTCTTGAAATCCTCTATGAAAATGGACATATAAAAGTGTACAATATCTCAAAGTATGATTAGTAATTACATATTCATTTTAATTTCATAAATTCAAAGCAATGAAAGTTATTGGGAAATTTTATTTACAGGAATCAATCAATTCCATAAAATCCAGAGTACACATTTTAATATCCATTTTTCTCATTAATTATAATTTTTTTATTTTTATCATTTAATTTCATTAACATTTGAAATATAAAACATTGAATCACATGATTCATAAAAAACTCATGTCCCCTAGAAAATTCATTTAAATCATAATTCATGTGTGGGCATGAAATTTAATATTTAAATCTCAGTACATGTTTTAGTTTAAAAATAGTGGGATTTTATAAGTTAATAAAAAGTGAACTCCCTTTCCCATAATGCATTGTCCTTCCCCTTCATTTTTTTGGTTTCCTTCTAACATCATTAACTAATAAATGATATCTACCTAATTAAGCTTAAGGATCATGCCATTACTTTTCCAAAAGCTGTTGGGAGTGTGATTCATTTTGAACTACTTCTTAAGAATTGAAATTTGAAAATAAATTCCTAGAAATCATGTAAAGATAAATCTTTTTCTGATCACCCATGTAAACCCATAAATTTTACTAACTCTAGAAGATAAGATCAATATGTTATCTATAATCTATCAGTGGGTGGATTTTCATATATTTTTACCACAACATATGGTTTTTTAAGCCTTTAATGTTTCATATGTATTGAGGAGGTCTCCATAGATATAGTACACAAGATCTCCCCCCTTTAGAATGTTGTATAAATTTCATGGAAGGGCTAGGATGTATAATATAACATACTCTTCATTCATTGTGAAGTTTAAAAACATACATTTTATATCTAGTGTATTCAATAGGAATGTTGAATTATAATAATATATTATATGAGAATTATAAGGTAATTTCTTCTGGAAAAAAATTATAATTTGAAAATAAAAAATTAGATACTCCTAATTTTATGCAAGAAACATGTGGATCTAGTTATTAAAGTATATTCATGAGTATAGTTTTATGGGATTCCTATAGTAGATGTTAAATATGATTAGGTAGATCCATGTGTTCCTCAAAAAGATCATTTTTATCAACATCTTCCTCCTGGAAAAATTGCGAGTTATCAAAATCTATAAAATAAAAAATAATACGAAGTGATACTCAATTACATTTAAATGAATTTTGAAGATAAAAAATTCATGAAAGTGTTAAATCCCTGAATTAGTTCATCATGGATGTCTTATTCCATTGAAAGTTACACATTGAGTTTATGTTCACTAGACAGAGGGATGTAGTCATGATCCTCCATCGTTTCTTCATATTCTATCCCTTGGGTGGATTATTCTTCGTCCAAGGCTATAGATATATACAATGGTGATTTTTCTTCTAATTTTTACAGAATTAGGATAACATTTTGTATTATTATTTCTACCCATTTCCCCCAAAATTGATACAAATTCACATGATCTCCCCCATTCAATTCAATAGAAAATGATCTTTCATATATCTCCTCCAAGAATGGTTTAGCGATGTTGATTGAATCATAAGGAACCTCCACCATTACATCATCTAGTTATTCAAATTCAAATATGAGTGGTGAAATTTATTCCACTACGTCTTTAGGTTTTTGATCCATCTTAGGGTTGGATTTTTTCATTAATGAACTAAAATATTAAAATGCTCTATCAAATTTTCGTTTAAGTTTTTCTATGATTTATGTATGTTCTTTCAACTAATATCTATCATTATATTCTTATTATGATTTCTGTTGTTTCTACTATTGCAATTGTAAGTAATATATCCATTCATCATAATATAAATTTGATTATACCATGGAAAAATAATTTTATGTGGTTTTCTTAATGAAAAACAATGAAATTATATTAAAAATTTGAAATTATAAAAAGATAGGAAAACGATGATTGAATACCTAAAAATGATGCTAGTTTTGATGAATTCCTATCACAGGGAATAAAAAATACATTTTTTTAATATAGTACAGTGGCTGACTAGGGTCACCTCACATGAAGAGCCCCTCAGTTTTTTCACTTCTTCTAAATATCACAATTTATCTGTTTTATGTTTTTAATTAATTTATGAAGGTAATTAAAATCTATTTGGGTTTTTGATTACTATTGTAATGACTTGTAAAATGAGAATTTAATCTAACATACAGAATTGATAGAATGATTTAAGGAAATAAAGTACATGGTTGTGGGGTTAGTTATAATGTTTAATCATTATTATCTTTTATGTGTTTGATTTAAATTTGATAATACAGACTTGAAATCGCATGTTTAGACAAATATTTTT
This sequence comes from Viscum album, assembly GCA_963277665.1. Classification (NCBI taxonomy): domain Eukaryota; kingdom Viridiplantae; phylum Streptophyta; class Magnoliopsida; order Santalales; family Viscaceae; genus Viscum; species Viscum album. The sequence continues at coordinate 1,301,450,360 of OY728141.1, read as the reverse complement.
TATTTATAAATTCTGGAATATAATCGAATGGCCTACAACACTTAATTCTACTTCCTCTTTTAGTAAATGTTGATGACATTCTTTATACTATGAGTTTTTAACTTCCATGACGCAACTCTATTGATGTTGTTTCATCCATTTATTAGTTCAACTCCAACATGTAAAGAACTAACTAATTATGAGAGGGAATGTTGATTAAATAAAACAATATATATAGAATTAGATTCATGGAATTGGGGATAGTTACTAGAATGGGTACATTCGCCTCACCCATACATTCTTCTCAATTCTATCTACTAAATTTAAATTAAATTTAAAGAAAATTATTGAATGAATTGGCCTCCCCCTGGGACATGCCTCATGGTCAGCCTTTCATTTATGAGAGTAATAGATTAGTTTGTGGATTTGGAGAAAAAATAAGAAGAAATAAAATAAAATAAAATAATGAAAATTTAAAAATAATGGTAATGAGAAAATAAAGTAATAAAATAAAATAGAATTTTTATGAGAGTTGGAGAGAAGATAAATTAAAAAATGAAATAAATAAATTAAAAAATATGAAATTATTTATTTTATAATGAATATAGAAAAAGTAATAAATTATTATTATTATTATTTAGAGGGGAAGAGATTAATAAAAGAATAAAATAAAACAAAATCATTAAAACAATTATAATAATAGTAATTACAATATTTTTATTAATAATTATTCTAATAATAAAATTATTATTATTATTATAAAATTAAGAAGAAGAATAATAGTAGATGTAGAATGGGTGGAAACAAAATTTAAAACATACATGTAAAATTTTGTTTATTTTAACCTAATGATTAAATTATAGTTTAAAATTAAAATGTAAACTAAAACAAAAATTAATAACATAAAAGAAAATTGAGAATGATAAAGGGGATTGTTAAATCATCCAGACACCCATTGTTGATATCTCCTCTTTAGTGTCCCGAATGGTTTAAAAAATATGGTTTTACAACCTTCTAAAGGTGTGGATGGAGATTTTTGGTTCCGAAATCATTCCTCAAAAATATTGCATGTGGTTGCCCCATTAAATAGGTGAATGGGAAAAACGTGTCTTCATAAAAGTTTATCATCAATTTATTGTGTGTTTATTATGTAAATTTTGGCTTTATCCATCATGTTTAGAAATAGTTATGGTTGCTTTAATCCCATAATTTTATTCTCAGAAAATTCATCTTGAATCATCCTTCAAAGTTGAGTAGTAAATGTCCCACATAATGAGTGAATAAATCCTAAATATTTAATAGTGAAATTAACCCATGTGTCTTATTTAGCCTCAAGATAGAATCAACTAAATTTTATGTGTTAATCATGATTAATGACTCATATTTGCAGGTTGGTTCCACCCTGTCCTCCCAAAAGGTTTTTTACTTGATTTATTTTTTCAGCCCTCTAGTTGATCTAATTAGTTCTTGATCCCAAAGAAAAAGTTGGATAAAATAAATAAATGAATCCTAACAAATCAATCAAAATATTATATTGTTTTAAAACATATTCCCAAAACTAAATTTACTAAAATCTATGAATATTATAGAAATAACTAATTTTCATATTTTATCACATTTTCATTCTATAATTAAAATTTACCATTACATTATTAAAACATTAAAATGCATGGGTTTTATCATTTAAAATCATGAATAAATTATTATAATTTTAATAAAAATATGCAAATAATTTTTTTCTCTAATAAGGCTAAGCAACAAGTTTCAATGGGTTTATTTAAACCCCTTGATGTGCCAGAGAAGAAGTGGGATGGGATATCCTTGTACTTCCTGATGGGCTTCCCACATACATCCAGGGGACATGATTCCTTCTGGGTGATTGTAGACTGACTCACCTAGTCAACCTACTTCTTATACATTCATGGTTAGAGTTCTGTAAATACATTAGGATTACTCTACGTGAAGGAGATATTCTGAGACCATGGAGTTCCCTCAATGATATTTTCTTACTGTGATGTTGGCTTCACATATTTGGTATATACGGGATTATAGGAGGTATTTGGGATACAATTATACTTGATCACAATACTTCACTAACAAACTGATAGATAGACAAATTAGATAATTTAGGTTCTTAAGGACATAAATTGATATTTCATGTTAGAGTAGGTCATAGTTTGGAGGATCAATTAACACTGATATAGTTTGTGTATAAAAACAGTTAACATTCCAAAAATTGTATGGAACCATTTGAGTATTTTTATGGGTGACCCTACATGTCACCAATTTTCTGGAATATCCTAGGAGAGTCAGAACTAATGGGATCTATGATTGTGTGAGCTAATACTGAGAAGGTGCATATCATTTAGGGATGGATGAAGGCTGAATAGAGCCATTAGAAGTCTTATGCAGGTAGACAACATGGGACACTAGAATTTGAAAATGGATACCATGTGTTCTTATGGATTTCACCTAAACATATAATATGGTTACTTGGTCGTCAAGATTGGAAATCTCTAAGATTAATTGTCCCTTTCCATATTCAACGTAGAGTTATCAATGTGGCATACTTCTATTCTCAATCATCAAAATTATATTGGGTACATGACATCTTTCACATGTCGTAGCTATGTAGGTACATGCATGAATCATCACACGATATTGACTGGGGAAACTAGACATCAAGGATGAAGAAACCCATACTGAGTTCTTAGTAGAGATCGATGATTGGCAGAACATAATCCTTCATGGGTGAGTGATTATTTTAGTGTCCGTCCATCAATAACGAGTGAATCATCAGGAGAGAACATGGGAGCATGAGGCTCAGATTCGCTCTTAGTACCCAAATCACATTTTGTAGATTTATTTTTAGATTTTTGGGACATAAATACCCAATGTTTGGAGAATTAAATGACTCATATTTTCCTTGTATTTTTTTTTGAAATTTTAGGTATTATTTCAGAGGTAAGGCACTAATATAGCATGTGATTGTGAGGCCTGGTGTGCATGAAAGAAATGTTTTAAATACATTAAATATATTAAATTACACACTCAAAATTTATTCCTATAAAACTAGAATAACTTCTAAATAGGTAACATTATCATAAATGTGTTGGAACCGTTGAATTAAATATGTGGGGTTAACCCTTGAAGAAATATAACCTTAGTCAGTGTGGGAGTGTTTGTGGAAAAGTCATCATGGGTGTAAAATAGGTAAAATAATGAAATAAAATTATATTATTTATCCATTGATGTTGTTACATAATGTTTTATTTTAAACAAAATATTCTGGATAATTTTAAAGGATAGCTACATAAGCATACAAATCATTAGAGTGCCATTGGAGAGTGTGTAATGAGATTTTTTTGGCAGATGTCATTCGAATTGAAGAATGATAACTTATATGAGATAGAATTTGAGGATCTCAATGATGATCATGACACATCATACTTATTTATTAATGATCAATACATATCATGGTTGGATGTCGTTAATTTTGTTTTCATTCCCCATTTAATATTTCTACGATGAAAACCGATCAATCAAATAATAGATTGATCCTTAGATCAAGCGTATTGTGGGATAAGATTATTTCCATGGGAATTACTTTGGGGTTTTATTTATTTTTTTCTTAATTTTTCATTCTAATGGAAATGAATTGAGTCTAACCAAACGTGGTAAAAATTCCTTCATTTTTTCCTAATTCATGGGTTTCTTCCACGATTCAATATATATTTGTTATTGGTGTTTTTTTTCATGGTTATTCGACCCACCTACTGAGTGATAAAAAGTTATCCACCCATTTCTTGGCCTAATGAAATTATATCACATATCTGAACTCAGTATGACATGAGGATCTAATGAAGATGAATGTGGCAAGAGGATCAAGACCATATTGGCAAGAAAAAGTGTAGTTCTTGGATGTGTGGTGACGGTGGAGGTTTAATATGATTCTTGAATGAACGATGACACTGTAAATCATATCTCTAGTGATGATTGGCCTATGTTGACCTAGATCTATGTTCTATGAGTATGACTGGAAGCGAAGGTAGTGGATCTAGGAAATGGGGGTGTGGCTGAAAATGCATGATCCTGGCCTGAAAATCTATGAATTTCCACTCTACACCACTTGTATTTCAGAGAAACGCACCGTGTAGGCACCACTCTATGGATTCTAGGGTTTCATGAAGGAGATAAGTATCAAATAGCATGTGACATTGTCACATGATGTGTGGCCCCCTTTTGTGAACTCAACAAGTACCATAGAGGTCATACAAAAAAGTGTTTGAGAATATAGTCATAGACATGCCATGTAATCCAACTAAGACACAGCCAGGCCTGTCATACATGTTAATGGCCTTGTACCGAGACATGGGGTGAGGTCACATATTGTACTTTCACATTGACATGGACATAGAAACAATCCATTTTACACAATCTGGACCTACAGTCAATGGACAAAACATATAACCCAACTACACACTGAGTGCACCTTATAAGGTAGCATGGAACCCTTCACCTATATATCTTGGAAAACATTAATTATTTTGTGTTCCCCTTATACATTCCCTAATGGTTAGTATGGAATCACCTCTTACACCTAGGACAACAATTACTTTAGTAACAATTCTTAGATAGAGTTGTCGAAATCCTTATGTGTGGCCCGAAGTGAGATCCTCTATTCATATTCATACACATCGTGGAATTATCGGTATCGCTGTTACCATCAATATAGGTATACCTATCCAACTTATCATGTTAATCCTGATTGAGTAATTGGTATACCCCATGGACCTGGGAGTGATCCCCATCTAAGTATCATATCTCTTTAGACATCTATTATGTACTTCTAATGGAAAGACCCAATAAGCATTACCTCTCAGAAAAATGCCATCAATGTTATCAGACTCTTGGAGTGTGTCCCCCCAGAAGTGTTCTCGTGGAACATTAGATCTAGAATCCTAGGCGGGCATTATGGTATTAAATTACCTTGAAACTATATTTTTTTGTTGAGTATATTTGGGTATTCAAATTATTTATGTGGTATAAAAATACTTTAGTAGAGATAAATGTATTATTTTATTGTATAATTTTTTGTTTTAGTGTGTCTTACTGGTTATTGTTATTCGCACCCTGCACTAGATTTTCCTGCACATGTTGTGTATTTTGAGGTCTACCAACATTTTGATAGAGCCCTTAATAGACCAATACCAGTTGGTGCTTCATGATTTTTGAAAAATCATGGTTTTTTCATGCTGTATCATGACAGTAGTCATCAATATTACATTCAGTTTGGAATTGTTTTTAGAGTCTTTATGGTGGGATTATATTTGTCCCTATTTACATTCCATTACATCATATCAAACTTTGGTTGTGTGATTCAAAAGTATTCATGAATGATTGCTTAGTTGTTTTAACAATTTATCATTATATGGGATTAGAAAGGTGTTTGTGCAGGTACATAGTCAAAGGCCTCCCATGATCATGATATACCTACTCAGCACAAGTAGACATCCCCAGTCCTATTAGAGGTGAGCCTGGGGAGTCGTAGCATATACCCCATTGGAAATTTTCATGACACTCATGAAAATTTTTCTCCTCTAGTTAGGTCATGAGAATATATTTTTCTATTTATTTCCCTCTCTTCATGTACTATGATTTAAAAAATAATTCTTTTTATGAAAAATCATTTTTTTCCTACAAAACCCATTTTTATGATCCATGTTTTTTTAAAAAATCAATATTTTTTGAAAATGTATTTCTAAAAAAATTACCCATGTTTGAATTTTTTAAATAAATGGAATTAGAATCCCATTTTCAGAAACAATTACCATTTATATTTTTCATAAAATTTGAAAGGAATCATTGTCTGCTACAGGAATGTAATTTCACACTACCATGACCATTATTTTCTGGAATATTTCTTTATAATACTTCAAGGTTGTTTTGAAAGAAATTTTTCTTCAATATTATTTATGATTTAATTTTGTTTCAAAGATGAATGGATGTTTTCCTCAAGAAAGGTTTTAGATGAATTTTAAGATTCTATTATATGTTTTTAGGATTATTTTTACCGAAAATGATATTAAAATATTATACAATTTTTAGTTTTAGAAAAATTATTTTATAATGAAGTTAGTTTTCCTATAGGAATATTCAAAATGATTTATCATTCATATTAATTTTCTATATAATAGGACATCAGTTGTTGTTACTTATTCTTTACTGGGTGTATAATCCAAGGATACCATTCTTATTAATTATATGATTAGTTTATGTTTATGATGAAAATATGTTTATAAAAACCCATATGTCTTCCGTGGTTTATACCATGATAAAATAATTATGAAAAACATTTCCTTTCACAATGGGTTATGATTTACGGAAATTAACAAATTATTATGAAACCTACTTACTTTCCAAAGAATATGTTATAATGAGATGTTTATAAAACCCATTTCCTTTCATGGGATATAATATGATGAATTTTTTATGGTCTTGAGGAACACATATGTAATATTTTCATTATGTAATAGTGGATACATTATTAAAATAGATAGTGTTTACGCAATAAACAAGGATGTAGGTTATGTTATAACCAAATATGGGTGGGACCTATATAACCTTTAAATGAATTAGGTATTGATTTACATCTCATGAGCAAGATAATATTGTAATGGGAAGTGAACCCAGGTTAACATGTGAATTTGTATTCATTGATGTTATTGAGATCGAACCTTGACTAATATGATGGTTTGGGGAGTGAACATATCCTACTATGAGAAAATGGATACAACTGGTGATGGTACTGTGTCATACCTAGAAGGTGTAACCACCTATGGATCACCCCAATAAATTTATGCAATGAACCTTTATCTACTAAGTAAATGATTTTCTATGCTCATGTGTATGCCCAAATTATATTCCCTGTGAACATGATGTACTCTCATAACTCATGTTATTTGATTTATTTATGATTCAAATCTTATAAACATCCAATATTTATTCCATGACTAAATATTATGATATTTTAAATGTAGGGTACAGTTTTCATATATTATTATCATGTTCTCACGCCTTTATGTTTATGTTATTCTTATGCATCTCTATTTTTTACCCTCATCAAAAATATAAGCTAAACTTTCTTATGTTTCCTTTTCAAATGTCATGAAGAATGGTTTAAATAGGATATGTTTATAATGATAACTAAAGTGGAAGATCTTTGTGGGAGATATTGAAGATCTTTCCCTGAATTAGAATATTGTGTTCCCAGACTCCAAAGACAAATAACTATTATAGTAATTATTACTATTTTTGTGTAATATATTTAATATTAAAATAAAAAAGATGTAATATGTATATATGAATATCTTGGGTCAATATAGTAGGTATTATATGATCGGTTTAGTTAAAATTTGAAATCTAGGATTTGAAATGTTTAGTGAGAACCCTATGAATATTTTTAAGTGTATATTTAGGAATGATTATATGGATAGGTCTAAGGATGATTAAATGTAGATGAAAATGTCCTAATATTTTATTATTGGATAGAGAAAGTGTTTACTGAGAAATTATAACCTAGTATTGTCACAACATGTGGATGTGGTTGTGGAACAAAGGTACCCATGGGCAATGAATCCAAAGCGGAACATTTATGTAGACACGATCATTACCTAGTAAATTGAAATAGGACTTTCTAAACACTTCGATTGAAATTCCAATGAGATATGACTTTAAAATGCACAAACTCTATATGAACCACAATGATGGATTTAAATAGATAATGATGATAGATAACCAAGGTCAAGCATATGGTGGCATAGATTTAAAATAACATGTCATTTTTTAGATATCCAATAAGTTTTTTTTCATAATTACATGGTTTTACATTATGTATAGTGTTTCTCACACTATAATTTTCATTTTTAGTAAATGGTGCGAACCAAAAATAACATGGTTAATATTGAATGCGATGGATAGTTTGTTATAAACAAATAAATAGGATGATGACTGAAATGAATGATACTATTATTATGCCTACTCAGTTATCATTTAACATGATTAATAAATTGATCCTTAACCAACTATCAGACTCACCAATGAAGAGAATTATATATTTCACTGATTGTTCAGGTAATATATACCATGGGGGACGAATACTTTACTTCCCGGTATATAATGAATGTGGATAAAATAACTCAAAGTAATGTATTACATGGATTATAAGTTGTTTTTGGTGTGTTAAATATAGACACAAAGTATGTAATGTAAAAGGAAAAAAGGAATAGTTCAGTTAATGAAATGTATGGGAATATTTCACTCCCTAAGGTATTATCAATGGTTGAATTCATTAAATGTGAAACTATTGGGCATTATGAAAATTGATTTCCAAGGGGGAAATCTCGTGAAGAGAATCAATAAGTCCATATGAGAAATGGTTATATTTTTTGTGATGGAGAGGCTAAAAATAACATTTAAAAGGAATTATGTATTACATAAAAAGGCGATGAATCCTCGTTAATGGTTTGAGAGGGAAGCAGGATGATTGATGTATTTTTGTATTGGAATTAAAGGATTTTTTTATATGAATAATAAAATACATAAAAATAGTTAATTAAAGGTTTTTAAATAAGGATTTTCAAAAACATTATAAATGGTATTAATGGAATAGAAATGTTATTTAAAAGATATGTAATACTTTGATTATGGGAATTTAACCCTTAATAAGTTCTTGAGGTTTAGAATATGGTGTTAGAATGGATAAAGAGATGGTTTATATGGATATTTTATTTTGGGTAGTATTGATGACCTCAAAAATGAAAAAGTAATTGTTATAACGTTGGTTTTTTATCATTGATGAGGTTTACAACATTATTGGATCTATATAATATGTTCAATAAAATATGTTTTTATTCATGGAATGAGGAAATATTAATGTTTTCAATGAGGTTTTATAGTAATTATTAGATTGAGGGGAATATATGATGAATGTATTAACATATTTGGAAAGTGTCAATTAAGATATTCTTAATTATATTTGGAGGATTAAATTTATGTTGATTTTGTAAAATTTCAATACCTTATTTACATATTTGGAATTCTGTTATGAATATAAGGTTAAACATTTATGGAATTGTTTTAGTTGATCTTTTGATGAGTTATTAGATAATAACATACAACAACACTATATGAAGATTTATCCATATTGGATAAACATTATAATATTTTTTCACTATATAGATGATTATTGACTTATCATTTTTATGGTTTTTATTTAGTGCTTCAAACATGAAAAAAGTCACCTCTTAGAGTAAGAAATGAAGTGAAAATTGATAGAGGAACAAAAAAATGATGAAATTATGTCTATGGAATAAACAAATATCAAGTGAGTATATTTTATTTTGTTATAAATCTATATTAAATATGGAATCCCAAAAATTAGGAAATGGATTTTGAAAAATTGTTTCCTTATTACCATTATTTTTTAAGACATCAATGATATTTCTCATGCCACTTCGGTTTAAATATTTATGGTCATTAGCCTTATGTAGATCACCTAATCTCTTTTGATCAACGTTCTCTACAATTATGTATTATAATTTTAGAGTTATTTTTCTCTTTTATGTCCACATTTTCCCTTCCCACCTATGTTCTCTTATTTTGAAACCTAATATGTGTTTTTCCAGATGACTTTCACACATAACATTCTTTTTACAAGTATGATTTTCTGTTAACCATTTTTATTATGTGGGTTTTAAGAATTAATTTTCAAAAGTTTAACCATTGATGACATAAGATAATTTAGAGGGTGATTTTAATTTTAAGGGGTTGAATGTAACACCTTTAGATTTTGTATAATTTTTTTGAATTAATTTATTCTTTTTGATATTTTTCTTTACATGCAACACTGAATTTAGCTTTTATTAAACAAAAGAATTGAGTTTGGATTGTGTTACATGCAAAACCAAGTTTATATTTTCTAAAAAACACTATGTTTATATTTATTTATAAGAAACATTAATTTTTTCTTTTCTTAAACACAGTACCATGTTTATCTTGCATGATATGCAATACTGATTTTATAAAAAACACAACATACTATTAAATTATTATTATTTAATATGATTATTATCACATAGCTGTTGGAATGTCTTGTATGAATAATATTAAATAAATTATTAAAATCTATATTTTAAATTTTTTTATTATTCATCTATTCATTATTAATGAAAATAATCATTTAAAATAATAAAGAAATACATTCTAAAAATATGTAATTTTCTACAAGACAATCAATTCATGGTTATGTGCACATAATTTAAAATTAATTTTTACCACATTTAGAAACATTATATGAAAAAATAATATTCATTTTTAATATATTAATACAAAAATTATCTTAGGGTAAATATTTGGTTTTTTATGATTTGTTTCATTTTTTGATAAATAGTGAAAAATACGGAATTTTAATAGAAAGCTTCATTTTCATTTAAAAAATATTATAATATTAAATTATATTTTGAATAGGTTTTAATGAAATATTAGTTAAATTATATATGAATTAATCCAATTTAGGTCATTGGAATTAATTTTATATTTAATTTTGGAATAAAAACATTATAAACATTTGAACATATCTCTTTAAAAACCTTTTTTCTTATCGCGTCTGTAAGATTAATATTAAATTGAAAATTTAAATTTATATAAATGAAATTTAGAGAAATGGATAATATATATGTAATAATAATTTATTTAATTAATCTAAGAATGTAAAATTAAAATATTTTCATATTTCTTAGTGAAAACTATCAGAAATTACATACCACAATTATGGTTAAAATGGGGTTTTTCACATTACAACCACTTTTATTAAAATTAATTTTAGAAAGAAAAATTATTTTTATATAATAATTTGGATTAAATATTTAGATTCATGGGGTATAAATTATATGATAAATTTCATTTTAAATTAACTGTAAAAGGATAAATCACCTAGGTAAATAAAAATATACAAGTTACCGGGGTAAAAACTATAAGGGTAAAATTCAGTAAACTTAAAGGCTAAAGAATTTCATGATAAAAAAATATTTATTTGGGGTGTTGGACGTATTTCTCAAATAATTAATTATTCAACTACATTATTAATTTTTTTGGGGAACATTATATAATTGTGACATCCCAATAGTGAATACTTTTTGGTATTTAAAAAAAATACAACCCCTCCTCAATTATAAAAGGGCACTCACTCCAATCAATTATTCACACATATCATTCAATTATACTTTACCAAACCCCAGAAAAATCACTTCCAAACTTTATTACTATAACCCTATTATCATTTTTTTGGGGTGAAATTTATCGAAGGATTCCTTTTGGTGAAATCATAAGGGGGATACCCAAAGAACTAGAAATATTCATCTATTTGTGTTTTTTATTTATCTCTCCACCTACTTCAATTATTATTATACCATGTTTATATAATAACATTAGTATCATACAAATATTAATATATTTTTTATGTTATGTTCACGACTTAAAACCATCTCTATTTTCATCAAATTGATTATAAAATCATCATTTGTGTGTACGATCGGCTACCACATCGCGAAAAAATGTCATTTGTTTTTACATTACCACCTATTAAAATTGATCATAATAATGTATTTACTTTTTATTTATGATATTTATGTTATTATTATTTCATTTTAAATATTATATCACACATATCTTTACTCTTTCCATTTTATGGGAATATGATAATGTTGCACGTGCGTATGGTAGACTACTACCTCGCGAAGTAGTGTGATTCAATCATGATTTACATGGAATGTATTAAGATAGTTTTAATAAATATATGTGATATATAAGTAATAAAATTTATTTTAGAATTATAATATTTTAATTATTTTTCATTATTTTAATCTGAAAAGAAAATATTAACAATGTTCATTAATACGTATAGAATACCATCTCTATGAATGATGTATTTAATTTTCCATCACTAAAGATTAAGGATTACTGTAAAAATTTATATGCTGAATAAATATGATATTTATGTAATGTTTTAAATTTTATAAATGATTAAAACATTATTTTTGTAAGAGAACGAAAAATAATAAGGCAAAACATACATGAAAAACAAAGCAGTTTTTCCCTGAAACATGACATTAATATAAAATTATTAATAAATAATAATTAAAGGTCATAAGTAAACCCTTTATGGTATGATATATATGAATATAGAAACTTATTAGTTTTTTTAGACTTATATTTATTATAAATAATGTTTTGGTGTTTTCGAATGAAGTGAAGACAATAGTTATTAGATTTCTAGACTATCTTTTTTTTCTCAGAGACATATGAAATTTCACCACTCATTTATTTTGTGTGGAATATATATTGTACATTTAATATATTATATAATTAATCACAATATTTTTATAAAATTTAATAATTTATTTTATGTTATTATTTATTGGAGATTATGATGTAAAAGACTACCAATGAGGTAATATATTTTGTCTCAATTTTCAGTCTTTGAGACCAATGTTATGATATGCACCTATATTATTTGACATGGCTTATATACAACCCCTTTAAAATTTAACATAATGAATTTCAATTTCACATAATATTTTAGGTTCCATTTTAATTTCTTCATTAATAGGGATTACGATTCAGAGTTATTAATTTGACAATGATTTTATTTTAAATATCATCATTTACCAGGATTTTTTATGATTATGTTTATGATGATAAAATAATTGGATATATATCTCATGATACTCAGGAATTTTATTCACCTATGGATATTTCATGAGAATAATTTGTTCCTTTTATTTTCCCCTCTTCATGTACCCAATATTTCAAAAATAACGTCTTTAAGAAAATTTATATTTTTGGTTAAAAGTACATGTTTTTAGAAAACCATGTTTACTAAACATTATTTTAAAAAAAAAAATTAAAAGTTTTTTAAATATTATTTATTAATGGAATTACTACCCATGTTATAATTTTTACAAAAATAATTTAAAATGAGACTTCATAACATTTTCTAAAATTAATCTTGTTTTGAATTTAATGAAAATGTAAAAGAATGAATTTTTTACTGTTGGAATGATATTTCCTTATTTTATGAAAATTATGTACTTTATAATTTTCATTATAAATTTTAATGGTTATTTTATAAGAAAATAAATTTTAAAATGTTTCATTTTTAAAGAATTTTTTTTAAAATATGAAATGAAATTTTCATCAATATATGTTTTAAATAATTTTTCATGCTTCATTTATATATTTTCAGGTTTCTTTTCAAAGAAAATTATATCCAAAGTATTATATATTTATTAGTTTTAAAAAAGGTATTTTTAAAGAAAGGTCATTTTTCTCAAGGAATGTCCAATTTATTTATCTTTCGTAATTCTTTTCCATAAAATATTACATCCATTGATGTTACTTTTGATTTACAATATATATAATCTAAGGATACCATTCTTATTCAATCTCTAAATGGTTTATGTTTATGATGATAATATTATTATAAAACATATTTATCTTTTATAGGTTATTCCATGATAAAATTCTTGTGAAACCTGTTTTTTCATGGGTTATGATTTAATGAAATCAAGAAAAGATTTTGAAACCTATTTATTTTCCATATTTTATGTTATTATGAAATGATTATGAACCCAATATATTTCATGGGTTATGTTTTAATGATTATTTTAAGACCTTGTGTCATACATATGGACGATTTTTATTATATGACGGTGGATACATTATGACGAAAGATTGTGGTTATGTTATATCCAAGGATGATGGTTACATTATAACCAATGATGGGTAGTACCTATATCCCCCTCCAATGTGTTGGTTAAAATTTTATATCTCATGAGATAGATAGGACTAGAATGTGGAGTAAACATGGTGTAGTAAGATACTTTGTCTTCTATGATGGTCTTGGGAGTAAACCATGACGGCTATGATAGTGTGAGATGTAAATCCATTCCACAATGAGTAATGGATTTCCACTAGAGATGTTGTTTTGTCCCTCCCAAGAGGTGTATTAGACTATGGAGTGCCTTGATAAATTTTTTTAATGATCATTGACTACCAAGTAATCGATTTTGTATGCTTATATTTATTCCATAATTCAATGTCTTATTCCAATGCTAGGCTCTCAAGACTCATGTACTTTGATTTCCTTATGATTTATGTATTATAAACATCTAATATTTACTCCATAACTCAATATTATGATCATTTATATGAATTGAATGGTTTTTTATATATTATTTTCATTTTCTCAAACCCTTAAGTTCATGTTATCCTTATGTAGGTCCCTTGTTTACCTTTACTGATCATATGTGCTCACCCATTCTTAAGATTTATTTTTTAGAGAGTTTTATTTAGGGAATGTTTTCTGAGATAATAAAATCTGAAGATCTTTGTGGGAGAAATTTAATATCATTAAAAAAATTAAAATATTGTGTCCCAAGTCTCAAGAGACAATAAACTATTATGGTCATCAAGTGTGTTTCTGTGTAACTTATTGAATATTCATCTAAAAAGATGTTGTATCTATTTATTGAAATAATGGGTAGTAACAGTTGGTATCATAGGATAGGATTAGATAACCTTTGAAAACTAGGATGAGAAATGTAACACCCCAAGCTTCCATGGTACACTTTTATTTGAATAATACAGTAGCGTGTGTTGTACGCAACTTCGAGTTCTAACACACACCACAACCAATCATGTCACGACCCGCCTTCGGGGTCTGTGCCGTGACTACCCCAAGCCCGCCTTCCATAGGCCAGGGGATGGCGAATAGCACCAAGGCGTAAATCCCGGTAAAAAGGGAAGGCATTGCCTTTGTAAAGTAAACAAACACCACAGAGTAAGCAAGCGGAAAGTAAACACTAAGCAAAAGTAGAGTACATCTGAAAGTGCGGAAAAGTGAATGGGCCAGTATACAAACCCAAACTGAAAGTAAAGTACAACTCGAAAGGGAAAACAACAACTGAAAGTAAAAGCCGCTGCACTGGGCTATCCACTGGAAATCCCACCTAAAGGGTGGGTACAGATAGCTCTACTGCTCCACGGGTCCCGCCGTCCACTCCGAGCACGTCCCGTCCAGTGGTCCACCTCCAGGTACCGTCCTGATCTGCAAGCCTCAGCTAAGATCAACGCTGTCCGTCGTCTGCAACCAACACAACGTAGTGCGGGAAAAGCCCGTGCAGGGGTGAGTATAAGCTACTCAGTAGGGACCCCGAGACCCCTGAAGGTCTCTCAAATCCACAAAGGATAAACCACGAAGAAAGGTACAATCACGAAGTAACAATCGACACTGCTTAGGTATATGCCCATACATATACCTAAGCCATCAATTTCAATTACGCTCCAACCTCTGAGCCCAAGTACAACTCATTCCACACAGGAAAGTAAACGTATTCCACACAGGAAAGAAAAACGTAATCCACACAGGATAGCACAACACAATCCACACAGGAAAGCAACCGGATTCAGCTCACACAGGTATACTTCTTCAAAAGATGATAAAGATGATCTCTGATCCATCTAAGTCGTCGGACCCACGAAGGATCGATAGGTAACTAACCCCCGCAAAAGACCCACACAGGATCGGGCCCACGTAGGACCTGTAGGCACTGGTTCACACAGGACCGCTGAGCGCAAAGACCCACACAGGATCGGACCGACACAGGATCGGGCCCACACAGGACCTGTAGCACTGATCCACGTAGGATCGCTGAGTGCTGAAGTCGTCGTCATCGAATCCACACAGGATCTCTGTACTGTCGTCGTCGCAGTCACAGTAGCAGTAGTAGCAGTAGTAGTCACAGTAACAGTCGCAGCCAGCACTAGGGTTCCCGCACACAGTAAGCTCGTTCGGAGGGTCCGCTCCACGAGCTGAGAGGATGATACATCAACTGTCACGAAGTCCAGAGTTGATGTATCCAAAAGTTCCATATCGTCAACAGGAACTCAACGCAACAGACGGCGCGTCGATCGGACGCCCGGTCTGAGAGTTATTGGCATTTTCGTCCCCGGGGCCCGGTTGGTTTTTAAGGCAAAACCAACCCGACCGTACTCCACCTACGTCCAAACCTCGGGCGGAGCATGCCAAAAGAACCGTCTCACTAACAGGAACACAAAAAAACTGACGGCACATCAATCGGACGTCCGTAGCTCAAGATATGAGCGTTTCCGCTCCGAAGGCCCGATTGGTTTCGTGAACGAACCAACCCGGCCGAACTCAAAGTGTTCCGAATCCTTGAGTGCGATATACCAAAACGACCTTCTCGATCCAAGGATCGTGTTTCCGTAGACGGTTCATCAATCGGAGGTCTGTGGCTCAAGTTATGGCCAAAAGACCGAAACCGATTCGAAACGGGGGGTCCGGGTCCGGGCCGACCCGGCCCGACCCCCCCTGGGTCGGCCCGACCCGGCCTGGCCGGCCGGCCGGTGGCGCGGCGGCCTAGCACCGCACGGAGGCAGCGCGCGGGGGCTAAGCCCCCCTCTTGATTGGGATGGCGGCATGGCTTAAGTGCCGCGCCCTTTTGAAAAAAAAAACCGGCCCCCCACGTGGGGGCCTGCTTGAAGAAATCGGGGGGCCGCCTGCCCCCCTCGAGGAAAACCGCCCCCCCCCCCAAATAAATGGGGGGGGGGGGGGCTTTTGAGCTGCCGGGGGAATTAAATTCCCCCGGATTTTTGTCCATCCGGCCGGCCAGCTGGCCGGTCAGTTTTTCTCTAACGGGACCAGCAAACCGGTCCCCATTCCGGCTCCCGACGCCGGCGGCCCGGCCGCCGGTCTTATCGTCCCACCGCGGCCCGGAACCGGCCGCGGTGTTCGTCATCCGGCACGGTGCGACGGCACCGCTCCCCTCCGCCGCGCCTTCGATTCCCCTTGACGCGGTGCGACGGCGTCGCGTTCTTGATGATTCTTCCACGGCGCGGCGCGGCGGCGCCGCGCAATATAATCGTACGATTATCCGCGTGGTGCGACGGCACCACACCACCTTGTTTCCACCCGCAAGATAAATCAACAAGAACGATGGAGGGGGTTCGGCCGTGTTCAGGCAGTCCGGCCCCCTCACATTAAACAATAACACAAAATTATAATCCTCACGTTAGTCATGCTAGAACCATGAACAAGGATAAATAAATAAACAATAACAACAACCCCTAACTTGGGTATAAGTTCGAAGATTTGTCAACGTCCCGTGGAAGACAACGTCACGGAGGTCGGGCGTCGCGGTAATCGTTCGTCAAATCCGATGACAAAGAGGTACGTCCGAAGAGGTACGTCGTTGGCGAATCATCGTATGCCGACGAAGGAAGTCCGAGGAGGAAGCGGCGTTCCCTCTCGTTGACACGGAAGACGAAGAAGAGAGGAGCGGGGTTCTTCGTCGGAGCCTGAGCGTTCTTCGTCAAGGCTTGAGCGTTCTTCGTCAAAGTTTGAAGAAAAAGGAAAAGCTCTCAAAAGCTCTCAAGATGGCTAAAGAGTTTTAACCCAACAAAATAAGATAAGAGCTTATTTTATTCATAAACTTAACAAATGAATTTCAAAGGTTTGAAATTCAAAAAGGATAACTCCAAAATTAAATAACAATTGTCATGTCATTTAAAGAGGGGTTAAGGGAGTTTGGGAGAAGATGAAAAGTTTAGGGTTCGTGTGGGCCCCAACACACTTAATCCTCTCAAGGGAGGTTAAGTGGGTGTGGGTCCCACCCCTAACTTCCTTTGAGAGAAGTTAACCAACGAGTTTAAATAAAAATTTGTAATCCAAAATTTTTATTTAACTTATTCTAAACTCCCAAAAACTAACTCTCAACCCGAAATAAACGCAACCTCGGAAAAGGTCTCCTTAAGCGAATATCGGCGCTGTGAGTTCATCGGTGCCCTCGGATTTCAATTCCGAGCACCGGATCAAAATTTAGGAATTCCCGCTCGTTCGTTCACTGAACGTACCCGAGCCAAACTTCGGAAATTGATTCCGTGCACTCCGGGCCTCGGGATCAGGTGCCGTCAGAAACCGAGCTCTTGTAAAATTCCAAAGAAAATTAAGAAAAAATTTCCCTTGAATTTTACGGGTCTGTACATTACTCCCACCTCAGGGCTTTACGTCCCTGTAAAGATACATCAAAAACTAGGGAAACAAATGAGGGTACTGAGCACGCATATGAGCCTCCCGCTCCCATGTGCTCTCCTGGAGATTCCCGTGCTGCCATCTGATGCGCTCAAGAGGAATCGATCACCCATGCAGGACCCGCTCCTGTCGATCCTCTATCTCCACCGGGACCTCCGTAAAAGTCGCCCCATCGTCAACGTCAAGCTCCCCATGGTCAATGATGTGCGTCGGGTCGTGCACGTATCAACTCAGCTGGGATATGTGGAAGACGTCGTGCACCCGGTGCAACTGAGGTGGTAGAGCCAGGCGATAAGCCACCTCGCCAACCCTGCTGAGGACCTGGAACGGTCTGATGAAGCGCGAAGATAACTTTCCGCCTCGGCCAAATCTCCGAATACCACGTCGAGGTGAGACCCGCAAGAAGATGTGGTCACCATCCTCGAACTCCAGTGGACTCCGCCTCATGTCAGCATATGACTTCTGCCGGCTCTGAGCTGTCCTCATCCGCTCCTGGATGACCTGGACCTTCTCTTTTGTGGCCTGGACCATCTCCGGTCCCACCAGTGCTGACTCTATAGGGTCTGTCCAGCACAAAGGAGATCTACAAGGTCGGCCGTACAACGCCTCGTACGATGCCATCCCGATGGTGGAGTGGTAGCTGTTGTTGTACGCAAACTCCACCAAGGGTAGGTGGTCCTCCCAGCTACGACCAAAGTCGAGGACACATGCGCAGAGCATGTCCTCGAGAGTCTGAATGGTCCTCTCCGTCTGACCATCCGTCTGAGGGTGAAAGGCTGTGCTCAGACGTAGCTGCGTCCCGAACGCCTCCTGTAACCCCTTCCAAAGACGGGAAGTAAAGCGAGCATCTCGATCGGAGACGATAGATGATGGCACACCGTGGAGCCGCACAATCTCCTGAACATAGAGACGTCCCAAGCTCTCCAATGAGCCCTGCTCTCTGATGGGTAAGAAGTGTGCCGACTTGGTGAGTCGGTCAACAATCACCCATATGGAGTCGTGACCTATGGAAGTGCATGGAAGTCCAGTCACGAAGTCCATAGATATGTCATCCCTCATCCACTCCAGAACCTCCAAGGGCTGTACCAAGCCTGCTGGTACCTGATGCTCTGCCTTCACCTGCTGACAGGTGAGGCATTGAGAAACGAACTCTGCTACTGCCTTATTCATGCCCGGCCACCAATGCTGTCGTCTGAGGTCCTGGTACATCTTCGCCACTCCAGGATGTACCACCAAAGGAGAAGTGTGAAACTCTCTCATCACTTCCTCTCGCAAAGCGACTGGTACCATGGTACGTCCTCTGAAAAGGATGTCGTGCTCTGCTCCAAGGGAGAAACCATCAGGTGCCTGTCCCGAGGATATCTGTGCACGCCGTGTCTCACAGTCAGCGTCCCCACGCTCTGCCTCCCTGACTCGCTGTAGTAGTGGAGGAGTGACTGTGAGAGGCTGAAGGAAGACTGCTCCATCTCTATCCATGAAGGATATCTTCAAAGAGGCTAGCTGCTCCGTCGCCTCCTCAAGTAGCTGAATGCCCGTCCTCCTGCTAAGGGCATCGGCTACTACGTTCCCCTTCCCAGGAGTATAGACTATCTCAAAGTCATAGTCCTGGTGGAACTCGAGCTATCGCCGCTATCTCAGGTTCAGGTCCTTCTGCGAGAAGATATACCTGAGACTCTGATGATCGGAAAAGACTGTAAAGTGCTCGCCCATCAGGTAGTGTCGCCATGTCTTCAGAGCGAAGACCACTGCTGCTAACTCCAGGTAATGGGTAGCGTAGTTTTGCTCATGTGGCCTCAACTGACATGATCCATAGGCGATCACTGCCTGCTCCTACATCAGAACACATCCGAGTCTGGTCCCTGATGCATCGCAGTAGACTACGTACCCTACTCCCTCCTCGGGCAACCTCAAGATTGGTGCGCTAGTCAATCTCTATCTCAGCTCCTGGAAGCTCTGATGACATCTGTCTGACCACACGAAGGGTTTCCCCTTCTTTTTCAAAGCTGTGAGTGGTGCCGCAACTCTAGAGAAGTCTGGCACGAATCTCCGATAGTATCCAGCTAGTCCCAAGAAACTCCGAACCTTAGTCACGCTCCTGGGTGGCTCCCATGCTAACACAGCCTCAGTCTTCGCAGGATCCACTGCAACTCCCGCCTCAGAGATAACGTGTCCCAAGAAGTGGTCCTCACGTATCCAGAACTGGCACTTCGAGAGCTTACCATAAATCTGGTGCACTCTGAGTGTGTCTAGTATAACTCGCAAGTGATAGGCGTGCTCCTCCTCAGTCGTAGAGTAAATTAGAATGTCGTCGATGAAGACCACGACAAACCTATCGAGGTATGGCTGAAAGATCCTGTTCATGAGAGCCATGAACACTGCTGGAGCATTGGTTACACCGAAAGGCATAACAAAGAACTCATAGTGGCCATACCGACATCTGAAGGCCGTCTTCTGCACATCCCCGTCTCTGACTCTGAGCTGATGATAGCCTGACCTGAGGTCTATTTTCGAGAACCACCGTGCTCCTTTGAGCTGATCAAAGAGGTCATCAATCCTCGGTAGCGGATACTTGTTCCTCACTGTCACCTGGTTTAGGCGACGATAGTTAACACAAAGTCGCAAGCTCCCGTCCACCTTCTTGGCAAACAATATCGGGGAAGCCCAGGGTGAAACACTGGGTCGGATGAACCCCTTGCCCTGCAAGTCCTCCAACTGTACCCGTAGCTCTTGAAGCTCAGCGGGGGCCATCCGATATGCTGGAGTGGATATCGGGGCTGTCCCGGGGTACAAGTCAATATAAAAGTCTACCTCCTTGCGAGGAGGTATCCCTGGAACGTCTTCGGGAAAAACGTCCGCAAACTGATCCACCACTGCTGGAAAACCAGGACTCCGCACGTCAACTGCTCCAAGGATGAGGCTAGCCAACTGATGAGTGATGGGCTGTCCTCTCCTCCGCGGAAGTCCATCCTGTGCTGCTAAGGCTCCCTTCTCACCGGTGAAGGTGAACCTGCTCCCGTCGGTGCGTACACATCGCACCTTGCGCCTAAAACAGTCAATCTGCGCATGGACCGTAGATAGCCAATCCATGCCCAAGATGACGCCGTAAGGCCTCGACGCTGCTACAAGAAGATCCCAGCTGAAGCTATCGCCTCCTAGAGTAAGCTCACACTGCCGGCACCGGTGCGTAATCGTCGAGTCTGCTCCCGTAGGAGTTTCTAGCCGTAAGGATCGAGCCAACGGCTCTGTCGGAATCTCCGAGCTCCGAACAAGGGCAGCGGCTATGAAAGAGTGACTCGCTCCTGTGTCTATAAAAACTGAAGCAAGGGTGGAATAGACACAGATAGTACCTCGAATCATCTCAGGTGCTCCGTGGTCGTAGGCCTCTGCTGCCTGGAGCTGTGCCTTTCTCTGCCCGCCAGCTCCCTGTGGTCGGGGTGGACCTCCTGGTGGTGGTGGTGACAGAGCCTCAAAGCGTCGCCCACCACCGTCTGCTCGTCCAGCTCCTCTGCCTCGTCCGCCATGGTCGACCCTCTGCCTCTGCCTCGGTGGTCCCTCAACCGACTGCTGCTTCTTGGCACGGCGGGTCGGGCAGTCACGAGCCATGTGGCCCTGCCCGCCGCACGAGTAGCACTGTCTGCCTCTCGAAAGACTGGCTCCTCGCTGTGTGCTCCGCACTGCTGAGCTAGTGTCTTGAGGTCGTCTGCCCGAAGGTCTGGTCTGCCTGGACCCCTGAGTCATCCGTCGACT
Organism: Viscum album; assembly: GCA_963277665.1. Taxonomy (NCBI): domain Eukaryota; kingdom Viridiplantae; phylum Streptophyta; class Magnoliopsida; order Santalales; family Viscaceae; genus Viscum; species Viscum album. The sequence goes on along the minus strand of OY728141.1, from coordinate 1,301,428,465 downwards.
GCCTGCTGCAGATGACTCTGCCACGTGCCGCCTTGCGGTGGGTCGCTGCGCTGGTGTAGACTCAGCAAGGAAGCTCTCAATCAGAAGGGCCCGCTCCAGTACTCCTGTCTGAGTCGGTATGCTGAGGGAGATCAGTGATGCCCTGATCTCGTGTCTCAAACCCTGCTCGAAGGTCCGGGCCCGGAAGAATGGGTCCCGTACCATGTTGGCCGAGTAGCGCGAGAGATCGGTAAATCTCGCCGAGTACTGAGCGACCGTCATGCTGCCCTGCCGCAGCTGAAGAAGCTCCTGGATACGCACCGCACGAAGGGTGGCTGGGACGAACTCCGAGCGGAAGAGGCTCTCAAAGTCCGTCCAAAGTAGAGATGTCTCATCGTGCACCTGGAGCATCAAGCTCCACCATCGTCCTGCTGCTGCGTGTAGTAGGCTCGCAGCGAGGGTCACCATGAGGTCTGGTGGTGTCCTCACTAGCCTAAACACTCGTACCACTACCTCCAGCCAGTCCTCTGCTGCCTGGGGATCCGTCTCCCCGCGAAACCTGGGCGGTCGCTGGCATTGAAACTCATGCAGTGCGCTGAGGCGACGTGCATCATCAGCGGCTGGTGCTGGAAGCATCGGGGGCTCGGCGGGTAGTGCTACCGCCGGTGCCACTGCTAACAAAGGGCCCTGCACCGAGGCCTCGTCGCTCGGTGGGCTGTCGTCACGCTCGACTCTCGGAACCCTAGCTGGCTGCCGTCGTGGGGCCATCCTGAAAAGAAAATAGGTGCGCCACGGTCAGAACAGTATACCTGGTGAGCTGATATAAGTAATCACAAAGAAAACTTTGAAACACACACGCAATCAATGTTTTCGTGCATTAAGTCAGAAATCAGAAGTCAGGGTCCTGGTGTACGGATATGTCGGCCGCCGCACCAACACTGGACTCCCTAGACTGATAACCACACTCAATACGCTAAACATTATTGCTTCACATATAAAAGATGAGAGTTCGCTGTACAACCGAACTCCTCTGATACCAATTTGTCACGACCCACCTTCGGGGTTCGTGTCGTGACTACCCCAAGCCCGCCTTCCATAGGCCAGGGGCTAGCGACTAGCACCAAGGCGTAAATCCCGGTAAAAAGGGAAGGCATTGCCTTTGTAAAGTAAACAAACACCACAGAGTAAGCAAGCGGAAAGTAAACACTAAGCAAAAGCAGAGTACAACTGAAAGTGCGGAAAAGTAAATGGGCCAGTATACAAACCCAAACTGAAAGTAAAGTACAACTCGAAAGGGAAAACAACAACTGAAAGTAAAAGCCGCTACACCGGGCTGTCCACTGGAAATCCCACCTGAAGGGTGGGTACAGATAGCTCTACTGCTCCACGGGTCCCGACGTTCGCTCCGAGCACGTCCCGTCCAGTGGTCCACCTCCAGGTACCGTCCTGCTCTGCAAGCCTCAGCTAAGATCAACGATGTCCGTCATCTGCAACCAACACAACGTAGTGCGGGCAAAGCCCGTGCAGGGGTGAGTATAAGCTACTCAGTAGGGACCCCGAGACCCCTGAAGGTCTCTCAAATCCACAAAGGATAAACCACGATGAAAGGTACAATCACGAAGTAACAACCGACACTGCTTAGGTATATGCCCATACATATACCTAAGTCATCAATTTCAATTACGCTCCAACCTCCATGCCCAAGTACAACTCATTTCACACAGGAAAGTAAACGTATTCCACACAGGAAAGCAAAACGTAATCCACACAGGATAGCACAACACAATCCACACAGGAAAGCAACAGGATTCAGCTCACACAGGTATACTTCTTCAAAGGACGATAAAGATGATCTCTAATCTATCTAAGTCGTCGAACCCACGAAGGATCGATAGGTAACTAACCCCCGCAAAAGCCCCATACAGGATCGGGCCCACGTAGGACCTATAGGCGCTAGTTCACACAGGACCGCTGAGCGCAAAGACCCACACAGGATCAGACCCACATAGGATCGGGTCCACACAGGACCTGTAGCACTGATCCACGTAGGATCGCTGAGTGCTGAAGTCGTCGTCGTCGAATCCACACAGGATCTCTGTACTGTCGTCGTCGCAGTCACAGTAGCAGTAGTAGCAGTAGTAGTCACAGTAACAGTCGCAGCCAGCACTAGGGTTCCCGCACATAGCAAGCTCGTTCGGAGGGTCCGCTCCACGGTCTGAGAGGCTGATACATCAATTGTCACGAAGTCCAGAGATGATGTATCCAAAAGTTCCGTATCGTCAACAGGAACTCAATGCAACAGACGGCGGGTCGATCGGACGCCCGGTCTGAGAGTTATTGGCATTTTCATCCCCGGGGCCCGGTTGGTTTTTAAGGCAAAACCAACTCGACCGTACTCCACCTGCGTCCAAACCTCGGGCAGAGCATGCCAAAAGAACCGTCTCACTAACAGTAACACAACAAAACTGACGGCACGTCAATCGGACGTCCGTAACTCAAGATATGAGTGTTTCCGCTCCGAAGGCCCGGTTTGTTTCGTGAACGAACCAACCCGGCCGAACTCAAAGTGTTCTGAAACCTTGAGTGCGATATAGCGAAACGACCGTCTCGATCCAAGGATCGCGTTGCCGCAGACGGTTCGTCAATCGGAGGTCCTTGGCTCATGTTATGGCTAAAAGACCGAAACCGATTCGAAACGGGGGGTCCGGGTCCGGGCCGACCTGGCCCGACCCCCCCCCCCCTGGGTCGGCCCGAACCGGGTCGACCCGAACCAGGTCGACCCGACCCTGGTCCGACCCGGCCTGGCCGGCCGGCCGGCGGCGCGGCGACGCGGCGGCCTGGCGCCGCACGGAGGCAGCGCGCGGGGGCTAAGCCCCTCGCTTGATTGGGATGGCGGCGTGGCTTAAGTGCCGCGACCTTTTGAAAAACAAACTGGCCCCCCACGTGGGGGCCTGCTTGAAGAAACCGGGGGGCCGCCTGCCCCCCTCGAGGAAAACCACCCCCCCCCCCCAAATAAATGGGGGGGGGCTTTTGAGCTGCCGGGGGAATTAAATTCCCCCGGATTTTTGTCCATCCGGCCGGCCAGCTGGCCGGCCGGTTTTTCTCTAACGGGACCGGAAAACCGGTCCCCATTCCGGCTCCCGACGCCGGCGGCCCGGCCGCTGGTCTTCTCGTCCCGCCGCAGCCCGGAACTGGCCGCGGTGTTCGTCATCCGGCACGGTGCGACGACACCGCTTCCCTCCGCCGCGCCTTCGATTCCCCTTGACGCGGCGTGACAGTGTCGCGTTCTTGATGATTCTTCCACGGTGCGGCGCGACGGCGCTGCGCAATATAATCGTACGATTATCCGCTTGGTGTGACGGCACCACGCCACCTTGTTTCCACCCGCAAGATAAATCAACAAGAACGATGGAGGGGGTTCGGCCGTGTTCATGCGGTCCGGCCCCCTCACGTTAAACAATAACACAAAATTATAATCCTCACGTTAGTCATGCTAGAACCACGAACAAGGATAAATAAATAAACAATAACAACAACCCCTACCATGGGTATAAGTTCGAAGATTTGTCAACGTCCCGCGGAAGACAACGTCGCGGAGGTCGGGCGTCGCAGTAATCGTTCGTCAAATCCGATGACGAAGAGGTACGTCGTTGGCGAATCGTCATATGCCGACGAAGGAAGTCCGAGGAGGAAGTGGCGTTCCCTCTCGTTGACACGGAAGACGAAGAAGAGAGTAGCGGCGTTCTTCGTCGGAGCTTGAGCGTTCTTCGTCAAGGCTTGAGCGTTCTTCGTCAAAGTTTGAAGAAAAAGGAAAAGCTCTCAAAAGCTCTCTAGATGGCTAAAGAGTTCTAACCCAACAAAATAAGATAAGAGCTTATTTTATTCATAAACTTAACAAATGAATTTCAAAGGTTTGAAATTCAAAAAGGATAACTCCAAAATTAAATAACAATTTTCATGTCATTTAAAGAGGGGTTAAGGGAGTTTGGGAGAAGATGAAAAGTTTAGGGTTCGGGTGGGCCCCACCACACTTAATCCTCTCAAGGGAGGTTAAGTGGGTGTGGGTCTCACCCCTAACTTCCTTTGAGAGAAGTTAACCAACAAGTTTAAATAAAAATTTGTAATCCAAAATTTTTATTTAACTTATTCTAAACTCCCAAAAACTAACTCTCAACCCAAAATAAACGCAACCTCGGAAAAGGTCTCCTTAAGCGAATATCGGCGTTGCGAGTTCATCGGTGCCCTCGGATTTCAATTCTGAGCACCGGATCAAAAGTTGGGAATTCCCGCTCGTTCGTTCACTGAACGTACCCAAGCCAAACTTCGGAAATTGATTCTGGGCACTCCGGGCCTCGGAATCAGTTGCCGTTAGAAACCGAGCTCTTGTAAAATTCCAAAGAAAATTAAGAAAAAATTTCCCTTGAATTTTACGGGTCATTACAAATCAAACTAGTCATTATGAATAGTAATACCTAATTTTTGAAATTTTATAAATATTATCGTTCAAAATGGAATACATTTTTGGATTCAGAATATCGAAATTAGCTTAAGGTGAATTTTTGGTATCTTTCTAAAAACATATAATTTTTGATGAATAGAAAAAAACACTAAGTTATAGTTTAAAACCAAATATTTATTTAAATTATAATTTATTTTATTTAAATTATATTAGGTAAAAATAGATACATAATACCTATATAAGTTCAATTTAATTCATTGGAGTAAATTTATATTAATTTTAAATATATAAATATTTAATTGAACTTTTCACCGTCTTTTACCCACCTCCTAAGAGAATTTGCAAATTCAAATTAAACATAATTTTACCGCTTCTGTGAGTGGAATTTCAAAAACCTGAGAGACACGGTTAATATCAAGGAGTAAAATGTGGTTCAAAAAGATAAAAATAATTTTTGGTAAATATTAGCTTTTTAGTTTTATTTACCACAGTTAAAAGTAAATAGGGTAATTATGGGTAAAAATGATATTATTATTACCCTAACAAAAGTTCTAATTCTATTGGCTAAGTATAATTCAACCAAAAAGAAACTTAGGAATAAAATATGAATGTTTTTGGTCTACTTGGATTAGATTAGGATATTTATTATTATTTAATTCAAAGAAGAGTTAGAAGAGTTAAAATCAAAGTTAATTAACTAAAACATTTTTAATATATAGTTATAAATAAGATAAATTAGATTATAAATATTCATTATAAATATAAAAATATTTCCTACATAATTATATTATATTTATAATTTTTAGATAGTAAATAATTAAATTTATTTATGACACAATGGTGATACAATAATTACCTAATTAATGCAATATTAGAATAATTGATATTATAAATACCCAAATAAATATAATTTGAGACTTTTAATGAATTCAAATAATTTTATAGGTTAACACTACAGGTGAGGGTTGATTAAATGAATTAGGATCGAAGTAATAATGCTATTATAAATTTAGCAAAAACAAAATACCAAATAGTGTCAAAATTGACATAAAAGAGTTTTTAAAATAAATATTATATTATTAATTGATATTCAATTCCTAAAAATCTAAGGTCTGGGAAAAAGACTTATATAATTATTGTTTTAACTTTAATGGACCAATGGGGGTTTCATGGAATTATATAGTAACATTATTAACTATATAATATAAAAATACAAAGAGACAAGGTAAATGTCAAACTATTTAACTAAGAGTTAAATATAAATGATAAAGCTAATATAGTAACCCAAACCTGTCAAAAATGTATTTTTTGAGTGTATTGCGACACATACCCACCTTATCCTCTATATAATTCACTTTGGATCCATTATAAACCGAATATAATTTTATTATTAAATAATATTTTATGTTTTTCCTATAGTTCCCCTCACCACTCTTATAAAAGGGAACTCCCCCTTCCCTCAAATTCATACCTTCAAAGCTTTTGGGATCAGCCACCCTCTGCCCTAATATTATCTTAACTTCCCTCAATTTATCCTAGAGGCCTTAGTTTGATTATAAAGCCATCTTGAAGATACCTTTTGATCAAGTCAAAAGGAATAACCCAAAGAAGAGGCAATGTTTTCACCACCCTTATTAATTTCCCTTTCATCTTCCACTTCATATTTCTTTGTTATTTCCATTCTAAAATTGTAACTCAAGTATATTCTATATAAGTTTATGTTATTATAAATATGGTACAACCAGATTTAGTATTCTATCCATCCCTTGGATGACATGTCACCATACGTGCGTACGTACAGCTTACCATCTCCACATCGTGGTGTAATTGATATTCAATACATTATTATTTGGATGGGTATAATAATGATTTATAATTAATTTAAATCATAAATATAACATGATAATTATTCATTATATATGATTCACCATCCATTTATATATTATTTTAATATAAAAATAATGATATTGTCGCTCCTGCGTACGTAAGGACTACCGTCTCCACGAACGCGATGAGATTCATTCTCCATCGTATCCATTCAAGTATAATTCTAATTTGATGATTAAAAATAATTTTTAAGGACTTGATATCATTCTGGATATGAATAAGATAAAAACCTATCCAAAACAAACATGGCTTCTGTAACCAAACATATAAAAGAAAATAAGTATGTTAACGACCTAAACGACGATAATACTAAAATATTATTAACAAAGCAATATTAAAAGATCATATATGATATCATATTTATGTATATGATTATTTTATAATTTAATAACAATGATTCAACTATTATACAGGAGGTTAAACGACCCTCAACCAAGGAAAAGTACAAACTAAGTGTTTATTTCACAATCTCTTCATTATCCGAGGTTGTTTATACGTGATTATCTACTCAGACCTCTTTATCATCCACATCCTTGTTTCTTAAAAATGTATTTCAAAACATTATTACTATTTTACATAATATGGGTTAAAATAATTTATACCCTTGTTTGAATTTTTATAATATGATTATAAAATAATCTTTTTGTTGTTTTCCAAACAAGTTCTTTTTTATCATTTTCGACCAAATTAAGGTAAGAATGTCTTTTTTAACTTATATGGCGTGTGCAGATATTTTCCACCGTTATAAAATATTCAATGCTTCCCTTACAAGATTATAAGAATATTTTGAAAGTAAATGTTTTTATTTTATAGTTATATGACTTTTAAATGATTTCAAAAAAATAGATATTTATATCAAATAGTCTTGATTTTATCTATGTCAACAACCTTTGATGGATTTTAATCTTATTTGAAGTTGATTTATTATAATACAAAACATCCATATAGTATTCAAGGTTTTGTGATATTTTTGACTGAGGATGTGTTATTTTTATACCATTAATGGTTTATGGAGAAAGTATTGACATTTCATATGCTATTTTTAGTACGAATGTTTATGTTATGTTTAAACCTGTTCATATGAGGAATGCATTAAACTTAATAAGTGATGGGTGGATCCCCCTATAGCTCCTCGATGAATCGGTAGGTCTTATGAGACAAACTACTGTCTTGGAATAAGGCCATGAAATAATCTTATTTGTAGTCTTGGCATTAGGCCTTGACTATGTGGTTATGATAGTCTAACATTATGTATTCCATCATTATGAATGTGGTTAGTGATATTGCATGTGATTATTCAACTAGTATAATATCCGTGTGAATAATTAAATAGAATTATTTCCTTTTATCTTTGACATATTATTCCTAAGATCAAGTTTAAAATGCTTTTGTTTTAGTTTACATTGCCTTAAATGATTATGTTTATTTATGAAAGTTTCCTCTATATTGTTATCCTTACTGAGCATCTGAGCTCACCTCTTTCAATGTTTTAATTTTTCCCAGGATGTGAAGAAGTATTTTATGAATGTCCTGTAGGGAATGTATGAGGGGATATGAAGACAAGATGTTGTTGTAGTTTTTTTTTCACATTATGATGTAATGTAAGACTTATAAATATATCTAGAGTTTTCAAGGCTACTAAACTAATTGGTCATTCGAGACTTGATCTTTTGTGATCATGCAAATGTTATATAATAATTTACTGACTCTGGGTAACTGGGGTCGAGGTATTACAGTTGGTATCATAGGAAGTTTAGTACAAACCTTGAAAGCTAGATTTAGATAAACTCTGATTAGTGCACATAGACCTAAGATGGACTTTGAGGATTAGTATAGAATAACTTCCTAAAAATTTTATATTGTAGAGATTTTGTCAGTTTTCTGAGAAATACATCCCTATCTAGATACGAGTAGGTAGAAGCAGCTCTGGAACCGATGTACCTAGGGGTATAACCCGAAAACACCACTTGGAGCTGGACTCAAATAGGGACTGGTGCACGAAAATGGGCATTTCTGCACTCTTGATTACGCCACTCTCATGGGATATGCTTAGGATAATTCTCATTTTCCGTAAAAACCATTATGAAGGGTTTATGATTATATACTTCCTTAATGAAAACATTTTTTTATGATTATGTATTATATCCATAAATAGTTCAATTTATGTTAATTGTTTTACAAGTATGGAATTATGTATTTTGATTCATAAACTGATCTAGTTTATGCCATTTTTTAGAAATGGTGCCTAGTGGAAGGAATGGAAATTGTATCAATGCATGAACTCCATGTAGGGATTTCCCTCCTTCTCAAGATAATTATAGGGGAGCTGGTGGTTTAACTAGTGCGGATCAGCTAATCACCATACTGGGAAAACTCACACAAGTTCTGAATAATAACATTACCCATATGGAGAACCTCGATCCACAACGTGGAGGATCAATGTTAGATCTCTTCATGATAAGACAACCACCAACCTTCAATGGGGTTACAAATCCACTAGTAGCTGAGCAGTGGAAAAATTCCTTAGATAAAATATTCCACGCCTTGGAGAGTAGTGAATGGGAAAAGGTTATCATAGCAGTTTACCGCCTCACTGGAGATGCTGATCAATGGTGGTCATTGATTAAAAATACAAAGGAAGATGATGAAGTATCAAATATGGAATGGAGGGGGTTCAAAGAGAATTTCTTATAAAAATACTTTCCTCATGACCATCGAGCAGATATGGAAAGGAAATTTTTGAGCCTTAGGAAAAAGGAGGATGAGAATGCTGCAAAGTATAAGGCTAAATTTACAAGGTTAGTAAAGAATGCTACAGATTGTATATGTAACCCAAGAAGTAATATTGATAATTTTATTGATGGGTTAAAATCGTTTCTTCATCGAGAAGTAGTCTGACAATCCTTCTCGTCTTAAAAAGATATTGTCTCATGTGCTATCAAGACAGAGAAATAATTCTATAAGTCTTATGACATTAAAGAAATGCAAGAGAAGAAGAGATCTGCTGATCAATCTGGAAATAGAAATAAGGGGAAGAAGGGAAAATTTTAATATCCATCCTACAGTAAATATTTGAAGAAACACTCTGGTAATTGCTTAAAAGGAATGGGAGTCTATTACAATTGTGGTGAAAAAGGCCACCAAGCTCGTGATTGCAAGGGGAAGAAAGAAGCTACTGATTTTCAATGATACAATTGCAGAGAGATGGGACATTATGGAAATGTATGTCCTAAGAATCAGGGAAACTTACCTCAGAAAAGGCCAAGGGATCAATGCCAAGCTTATGCTATTACTACTACTAAAGTAGAAGCTCCGAAAGACGTGGTGGCAGGTAAATTAATGGTTTCCTCAAGTTTAGAAAATTCTTTATTTTATTCTGGATCATCACATTGTTTTATATATTCCCAGTTTTCTAAGAAAAATAGATATTTCCAATTTTATTTAACAAGGGATTTGTCAGTTAAAACTCCTAAGGGAAGTATCATTGCTACAATGTTCTGTGAATCAGTTCCCCTTAGAGCATATAAATGTTCTTTATCTTCTGACCTCATCGTCATACCTATGATTGAGTTTCATATAATCCTCTGTATGGATTGGATTTCGGACCATGATGTGAATGTTTATTGTAAGAAGAAAGAGGTTACGATTTTTGATGATGTTGATAAGGAACACCTTATCTTTAGAGCAGAATCATCGCCACCTGATTGTTATCTAGATCAACCCACAACAGCTCACCTAAATTCAATTATTGTGGAGGAAGAGAATGAAATAACTATGGGTGAGGAAAGGAATGTTCAAATATAGGATGTACCTATTGTGAATGAATATGTAGATGTTTTTTCAAAATATTTTCCTAGACATCCTCCAGAATGAGAAATTGAGTTTTCCATTGATTTAATTCCTGGTTCAAGGCCCATATCAAATACACCTTATAGAATGGCCACTGTGGAATTAGTTGAACTAAAGAAAAAACTATAGGAATTGAGTAATAAGGGATTTATTCACCCTAGTGTTTCTCTATGGGGATCCCCTATCCTTTTTGTTAAGAAGAAAGATGGATCTATGAGGTTATGTATCGACTACAAAGAAATCAACTCTATAACAATAATGAAAAAGTATCCCCTACTCACATTGATGATTTATTTGACAAACTGCATGAGATCAATACTTTCAAAGATTGACCTTCGATCTGGATACCATCAGTTGAGGGTGAAGAAGGAATACATTCCGAAGACAGCATTTTGAACCAGGTATGGGCATTACGAGTTTACAATAATTCCTTTTGGATTGACTAATACAACCTTTGTATTCATGGATCTAATAAACATAGTTTTCAAGGAATACCTCTATGATTTTGTAGTGGTATTTATGGATTATTTCTTGGTATACTCCAAAATCTATGAACATTATGAAATTAACTGGCGCATTATCCTGAAGACTCTTAGAAGACATGAATTATATGGGATGTTTAGAAAGTGTGAATTCTGGCTTCAGGATATTTATTTTGATGGCCATATTGTCTCCAAAGATGGAATATTTAATGATCCTTTTATGACAAGATCAATCCAATAATGGCCAGCACCGATGATTATAACTGAGGTATACAGTTTTATTGGTTTAGCAGGTTATTATCGACGTTTCGTTCAGAATTTTGCCCGATTGGCTAACCCATTAATGAAGCTCACACATAAATGTGTTAATTTGTTTGGACAAAAGAGTGTGAAGAATGTGTCGAAGAACTGAAGAGAAGAGTAACCAATTCTCTTATATTGACACTACAATCAGAGAATGATGGGTTTTTTATTTATAGTGATGCTTTAAAGAAAGGAATTGGCTGTGTCCTTATGTAAGATGATAGGGTTATTGCCTATGCATCATGACAGCTTAAAATTCATGAGAAAAAATATCCAACTCATGATCTTTAGTTAGCTGCTGTAATCTTTTCTCTGAAGATTTGGATACACTACCTCTAATGAGAAAAATGTGATATTTATAATAATCACAAGATATTGAAGTATATTTTCTCACAGAAAGAACTCAACATAAAGAAAATTAGATAGCTTGAACTACACAAGGATTATCATTTCACAATACACTCCCACCCAGGTAAGGAAAATAAGTTGGATGATGCATTGAGCATAATGGATCATGGAGGTTTGAACAAGATGATAATTGAAAGGGATCCTATTTTCATGGATCGATGGACATGTGAATAACCATGGAATGTGAAACATAAATGATTTTTAAATGGTTTTCATACAATATTTACTTGAAAGTATTATGAGTTCTCAGACCGATGATAATGAGTTTAAAAAGAAGATCAAATCTATGAATGATCGTATATTTAGTGACTTTGTGTATGAAGATGGAATTTTGATATTTGGGAGGAGACTCTGTGTTCCCGATATACCTAATCTAAAAAGGGAATTGTTGGATGATGCTCATAGTTCCAATTTTTCTATACACCCTGAGAGAACCAAATTTTATAGAGATTTGAAGGAATATTTTTGGTGGGACAACATGAAGAGTAAGATTGCTGATTTTGTGTCAAGATATATGGTTTCTCAACAAGTGAAAGTTGGAAGGCAACATCCTGGATGAGTCATACAACCTCTTCCCATACCTGAGTGGAAATGGGATAATATCATGATGGACTTTTTCATGGGACTACCAAAGACTCCTATAAGGTATGATTCATTATTGGCCATTGTTGATCACCTTACCAAGTCAGAACATTTTCTTTCTTTAAGAGAAGATCTACCACATGAACTTCTAGAAAAACTATATATTAATGAAGTTGTGAGACTTCATGGATTACCCCTATCTATTGTTTTTGATCGTGATCTCCATGTTACTTTAAGATTCTAGAAGAGTCTTCAGAAATCCCTAGATACTGGACTTCATTTGAAAATATTCCTACTACCCCAAACTAATGTACAATCAGAATGGAATATTCAAACCTTAAAAGACATGTTGAGATCTTTCTTACTAGACTTTCAGCGTATGTGGGATCATTATTTACCTCTGGTAGAATTTTTCTATAACAATAGTTTCCATCCAGTTATTTGGATGACACCGTTTAAAGAGTTATACAGAAGGAGATGTCACACACCAACCTGTTGGGATGATGTTGGTGAAAGAAAACTCGTAGGCCCAGAAATAGTGGAGGAAATAATAGAAAATGTGAAGGTAATACAAAGCCACATCAAAGCAACTCAAAGTAGGTAGAAGAGCTATGCTGACAACTGAAGGAAGGATTTGGAATTTCAGGTAGGAGATCATGTTTTCTGGAAGGTATCTCCATGTAAGGGAATTATACATTTCGGTAAGAAATGTAAATTGAGTCCCAGCTACATAGAACCTTTAAAAATTCTAGAATTAATTGGGGTTGTAGCTTACTATTTGGAAAAGCCACCAAATCTCCCCAAAGTTCACGATGTGTTTCACGTATCACAGTTGAGAAAATATATGCCTGACCAAATGCATGTACTCACCGATGAGGAATTAGAACTGGAACCCGATCTATCTTATTACGAAGGGCCCGTCAGGATTCTTAATACAAGAGAACACGTGCTGAGAAACCGGATGACTCGTCTGGTAAAAGTTCTATGGATAAACCATAAGATCGAAGAAGCAACATGGGAACCTGAGGAACTTATGATGAAGAGACACCAGTGTCATTTTATGTAGTAATATTCTATAAATTTAGAGGACGGAATTATTTGAAGGAGGGAAGAATTTAACACCCCATGCTTCCATGGTACTCTTTTCTTATAATAATATAGTAGCGAGTGTTGTACGCAACTTCGAGTTCTTACACACCCCACAACCAATCAAACTAGCCGTTATGAATAGTAATACCCAATTTTTTGAAATTTAATATATACTTTATTTTAAAATGGACTTCATTTTTGGATTCAAAATATTGAAATTATCTTAGGGTGAATTATTGGTATGTTTCTGAAAACATTGAATTATTGATGAATAGTGAAAAACACTGAGTTATAGTTTAAAACAGAATTTTTATTTAAATAAATTTTTTATTTATTTAAATTATTTTAGGTCAAAATAGATACATAATACCTATATAAGTTCAATGTAATTCTTTGGAGTCAATTTATATTACTTTTACATATATAAACATTTTAATGAACTTTTCACCGTATTTGACGAAACTCCTAGGAGAATTTGCAAATTCACATAAAAAATAATTTTACTGCTTCTCTGAGAGGAATTTTGAAAATCCGAGAGACACAGTTAATATAAAGAAGTAAAATGTGTTTCAATAAGATAAAAATCAGTTTTAGTGAATAGTAACTTTTTACATTTATATACCACGGTTAAAAGTAAATTGGGTAATTAAGGGTAAAAATGATATTATTATTACCCTAACACATGTCTTAATTCTATTGGATAAGTATAATTCGACAAAAAAACCTTAACAAGAAAATATGAACCTCTTTGGTCTACTTGGATTAGATTAGGATATTTAGTATTATTTAATTCAAAGAAGAGTTAAAAGAGTTAAAATCAATGTTAAATAACTAAAACATTTTTAATACAAATATATACATAATATAAATTGAATTATAAATATTCATTAGAAAGATAAAAAGATTTCATACATAATGATATTTTATTTATAACTTTTAGACATTAAATAAATTAATTTATATATGACACAATGGTGATACAATAATTACAAAATTAATGAACTATTAGAAAAAATCATATTATAAATACCCAAATAAATATAATTTGAGACTATTAATGAATTAAACGAATTTTATAGCTTAATATGACATGTGAGGGTTGATTAAATAAAATATTTTCGAAGTAATAATGTTGTTATGAATTTAGAAAAAACAAAATACCAAATAGTGTCAAAATTGACATAAAAGAGTTTTTAAAACAAATATTATATTATTAATTGATATTAAATTCATAAAAATCTATGTTCTAGAAAAAAGACTTATATAATGATTGTTGTATCATAAAATAACCACTTTTGCATCGTGTTTAATTATATATTATGTTTAATATCTATATAATAAAAAATACAAAGAGACATGCTAAATGTCAAACTATTTAACTAAGAGTTAAATATAAATGGTCATATTAATATAGTGACCAAAACCTATCTAAAATCTATTGGTTGAGTGGATTTCGATCCATACTCACCTTATCCTCTAAATAAGTCACTTTGGAGCCATTATTAACTGAATATGAATTTATTATAAAATAATATTTTATGTTTTTCCGAAGATTCCCCTCACCCTCTTATAAAAGGGCACTCCCCCTTCTCTCAAATTCATACCATCAAAGCCATTTGGTTCGGCAAAACCCTGCCCAAACATTCTTTCAACATCCCTAAATTCATCCTAGAGGCCTTAGTTTGATCAGAACACCAACCTAAGATCCCTTTTGATCAAGTGAAAAGGACGAACCCGAAGAAGAGGTAATGTTATCACCACCATCTTTCAGGTTCTTTTCATCTTCCACTTCTTCTTTATTTCTTATTTCCATTCTAAAATAATAACTCCCATATCTTCTATATATTGTGATGTTATTATAAATATGGTACAACCATATTCAGTATTCTATCCATTCCTTGGATGACATGTCCCCATACGTGCATACGTACGGATTACCGTCTCCACGTCGTGGTGTAATTGTTATTCGATACATTATTATTTGGATGGTTATAATATTGATGTATAATTCTTGTAAATCATAAATATAACATGGTAATTATTCTTTATATATGATACAACATCCAATTATATTTTATTTTAATATCAAAAGAACGATATTGTTACTCGTGCGTACGTACGGACTATCGTCTCCACGAACGCGATGAGATTCATTCCCCATCATATCCATTCAAGTATAATTATCATTTTATGATTAAAAATAATGTTTAAGGACTTGATTTAATTATAGATATGAATAATATACAACCTATCCATAGAAAACATGGATTATGTAACAAAACATATAAAATAAAACAAGTAAGTTAACACCTGAAACGACGATAATACTAATATATTATTAAAAATAAATATTAAAAGATCATATATGATATCATATTTATATATATTATTATTTTATAGTTTAATAATAATGATTTAACTATTATACAAGAGGATAAACTACCTGCGACCAAGGAAAAGTACAAGGTAAGGCTTTATTTCACAATCTCTTCATTATCCGTGGTTGTTTATACGTAATTATCTACTAGGACCTTTTTATCATCCACATCAATGCTTCTTAAAAATGTATTTCAAAACATTCTTATTATTTTATAGAATATGGGTTAAAATCATTTATACCCTTTTTTTATTTTTTATAAGAAGTTTAAAAAGTAATATTTTTGTCGTTTTCCAAACGATGGCCTTTTTAAACATTTTGATAGAATTAAGGTATGAATGAATTTTTTTTACTTATATGGCGGGTGCGGATATTTTCCACTATTATAAAATCATCTAAGCTTCCCTTACAAGCTTATAATAGTATTTTGAATGTAAATTATTTATTTTATAATTATTTTACTTTTAAATGAGTTTAAAAAAGATATATATCTCAAATAGTTTTGATTTCATCTATGTCAATATCCTTTGATGGATTTTAAGCTTATTTGATGTTGATTTATTATGATGAAAAATCCATATATTATTGAAGGTTTTTTGATATTTTTAACTGAGGATGTTTTATTTTTATACCATTCATGGTTTATGGAAAAATTATTGACATTTCATATGCTAGTTTTAATACGAATGATTATGTTATGTTTAAACTTGTTCATATGAGAAATTTATTAGACTTAATAAGTGACGGGTGCATGCCTCTATAGCTCCTTGATTCATCGATTGGTCTCATGAGACAATCTAGTGTCTTGGAAAAAGGCCTTGACAAAATCTTATTTGTAGTCTTGGCCCAAGGCCTTGACTATGTGGTTATGATATTCTGACATTATGCATTCCATCATTATGAATGTGGTTATTGATATTGCATGTGATTATTTGACAAGTAGAATATCCATGTGAATAAGTAAATGGAATTATTTAATTTTATCTTTGTCATATTATGCTGAAGTTAATGTTTTAAAGGCTTTTGTTTTAGTTATACATTTCCTTAATTGTTTATGTTTATTTATGAATGTTTTCTCTTTATTGTTATCCTTACTGAGCATCTGGGCTCACCCCTCTTAATGTTTTAATTTTTCCTAGGATGTGAAGAAGTATTTTATGAATGTCCTGTAGGGAATGTATGAAGGGATATGAGGACAAGATGTTGCTGTAGTTTTTTCACATTATGATGTAATGTAAGACTTATGAATATATCTAGTGTTTCCAAGGCTACTAAACTACTCGGTATTTCGAGACTTGATCTTTTGTGATCAAGAGAATGTTATGTAATAATGCATTGACTCTGTGTCATTGGGGTCGGGGCGTTACAAGAAATGATTTGTGAGATATATAGGGATATTTATATAGATATATATTGGGATTCCTATTAGTAAAAGTATAAAAATGAGTCAAATATAGAAAAATGTATTATAATTTTGGTAAAGGATAGAGTTAGCCACTTCTAAGAAATTACATCAATTTTTGGATGGTACAAGTTGATGTGGACATAGTACAGAGGTACCTAGGGTTAATAACTCTGAAAACTGTGTATTGATTTAAACTCTATCATAAACTTGTGCACAACAATGGTCCTTACTTCCCACCTAGTTTTACACTCTCGAGGGATATGATTTAGAAATTGCAAACTCCTTAAGAAAAATCATAATGTATTTAAATAGATGATCATCATAGATAACCTAGGTTAATCTTATGGTGGTATAGATTTAAAATATGTTTTCATGATTTAGAGACCATATAAAACATTTTTCCAAATTATGGTATTTCTCACTATGATTAGTGTTTCTCAAACTTTTTTTTTGGTTTTAGTAAATGGTGAAAACTAGAAGGAAATGGGATAACATGGAATATAAAAAAAAAGTTTACTAATGGGAATAGAAATTGGATGATGACATTAGTAATGGATATTGTGAATATACCTAATTGGTTATCATGAAACATGATTGACCAGATGCACCTTGACCAACTCTTAGACTCACCAAATATGATATGGATAGTGTTTTTTGAGGTTTTTGGTGACAGAGTCTATTGAGGAATGATTATTCTACATTTTTTTTGAGAATGTGGAAAGAATAAATCAAGGGAATGCCTTTGAGGGATAAGAAACTGTTTTGGGTATTGAAAATATGGACACAAATGAAATAACTAAAAATTAAATGTGAAAAGTTTGGTTAATGAAATAGATGGAAATATTGTATTCATATGGGATTATATGTTGATGAATAATTTAAATGTGGAATTTATGGGCATTATGGAAATCCATGTCATATGGTGATGTCTTATCAAGAAAATCAGTAAGATTGTATGGAAAATAGATATATTACTAATGATTAATAGACTAAAAATGACATGTGACAGGAAATAAGTGTTAAAGAATAATATGAAAATCCTAGTTAATGGTATGAGAATAATGTTGGATGATTTCATTATTTATGTATTATAAATCACATATTTTTTTATATGAATCATTAAATATATGAATATTGTTCAATATAAGTTTTTTAGATAAGTATTTACAAAAATATGTTAAATTGTACCAATGGAATAGAAAAGTGATTTATTGGAAAGGTAATATTTTGATTATGGGATAATAACCCTTTATATGTTTCTGGGGTTTATAAAATGGTGTTTAGTTTGGATAAATAGATTATTTATATGAGAAATGTAAATTGGAATGTATTGATGACCTCAGAACTGATAAAGGATTTTTTTGAAAATGTGTGTCGTGTTATCATTTATTGATTTTATAACATTATTGGATCTATTTAATATGATCAATAATTTATGGTTTTATTCAAGGAATGATGAAGAATTAATGTTTTAGTTTATGTTCTATGGGAATTCTTAACTTCTGAGGAATATATGATGAAGGTATTAACATATTTGGCATGATACATTTATGATATTCTTAATGATATTAAGTGGAATAATGAAAAGGTGATTTATTGAAACTTAGTGACATTGTGTATTTATATTTAACATTGTAAGGATGATAAAGTTAACCATTTATAGAATGGATTATGTTGAACTTTGGATGAGATTTTTGAAACTAATGTATTACTTAACCATATGAATATTTATCAATATCGGATATCCATTGTTAACTTTTTTTAACTACTAATATAATGAATAAATTATTATTCTTTCATAGATTTTATTTAGTTCATCTGACATGAAAAAAAGCACCTCTTAGAGAAAGATATGAAGTTTAAATTTATCAAGGCATAACCAGAGGATGAAATTGTGTCTTCGAAATGAAAAGATATCAACTGAGTACATTTTCTTATGTTCTAAGTATATATGAAAAAGTAATTAACCAATATTATTAAATGGATATTGAAATAAAATTTTTCCCCATTATAAGTATTCATAATAAAACCAATGATCTTTTTCATACTTATTTGGATTATTCCTTTGTGTTTAGTGACCTTCTCTGGACCACCGAATCTCTTGTGATCAATGTTCTTGATCACTCTCTATCTGTATTTTTGTGTCATTTTTATCTTCTATGAATATGTGTTCACTTCCCACCTATATTTTCAAATTGGGGATCCTTGTATGTGAAACACCTCAATATTTTATGGTATCTCTATTTTTTAATTTAATTTAATTTATAGTTTGTTTTTTACACAACAACAAACATAAACGAACAATGATATTTAATTAAATATAATTATCTTATCATGACCATTATAAATACACTTTTAAATTAAAGATAATGAATAGTATTAACAATATTATAAATTTTATATATTATATGTTAAATATAACTATTGAAATTTATTTTATGTCTTTTCTTGAAATAATTTAAAAATAAATTGACTTTTATATATAAAAGCTAAATTTTTTAAAATATTTTTTTTCTTCTTTTTGATGTCACTCTTATTTTAAAACTAAATTTTGAAATTTTTATATGATATATTTGAAAAAAAAACATTATTAGTTGAAATTTTAATATTGAAATTTTCATGGATTTAATTTTTATTATTTTCATGATATGTTTTATGTTTAGATTAATAGTACAAAAAATACAAAATTCTAATTTAAAAATGATTTTTCATTTAATAATTTATAATGTTAATTTTTTTGATTAGTTTTAAATTTTAATTAGATAAATTATATGTCATTAAATTTAATTTATGGCATTGGAATCAATTTTCCATTGAATTTGGATTTATAAACATTCCAATCTTTCTAATGTTTCAATTTTAATAACCTCTTTTCTCACCCCATCATCCCGATTAATATTAAATTAACTATAGCATATTATAGATTTTGAATTTGGAAAAATTGATTCCATATTTTGAATCATAAGGTCCAAATTTATTAATTATTTTTTTCCTTTTTTATTTTTAGACAATATTAATAGTAATTTTAATAAAAAATAAATTAACATAATTAAGGGTAAATCAGATAATTATGGGTAAAAATATTGTTATCAATATTATAAAATTACTCTAAAACATATCCTAATTTTATTGGATGATTGATTATCAACTAAAACAATCCTTTCAAATATTTTATTTCATCTTGAATCCACTTGTATGAATTTTATCATTTTATAGTATTTTATTTAATGGAAGATCTAATATGATATACTATTGTTTTCAATAAGTATTAAAATTTTAATATCTGGTTATTAAGAATATATCTTAGATTATAAATAGTAATTTTAAATATAAAATTTTTATCTTCATGAAGGAAATTTATTTTAAATTTTTATGAAACAAATATTTATCTTAACATATTATATATTAATAATGCAATAATTGTGAAATTAAGGGAAATATCAAACAAATGATTTTGAAAATATTAAATAAATATAATTTGGGATAAGTAATGTCATATGTGAATTTTATAAATTTCTTAAATATATTATGGATGTATTTAATGTTTTGTTTCTAATATATCATGTTGATATGATATTTTTAAAAAGATATGTAATTAATAGTATCAGAATTTACATTAATGATATTTTAAAATAAATATTATTTACTTAAATGCTATAATATTCATAAAATTGTAAAAACAATCCAAGTGATTTAGATAATGTTTTAAATTTTATCAATGATCTATTTATGGTTATTTTCTATTTTTATAGTAACTATATTAACACTTAGAGTGCAAGAACACATGTTGTCATGGTAAGAGTCAAAGATATCAAATAATGGTTAAATCCAAAATTTAAGGGGATGAATATGACTTCATTTTCCAAAAAATTATTGGTTGAGAGTATTTATAAGCATAATAATCTTATATTCAAAATTTCTCAGTTTGGAAGAAATTTGATTGAAAATAAATAAATATATAATTTAATTTTTTAAGAATTTTTAATAGTGCCTCTCACCTCAATTATAAAAGTGTACTGGCTCTTACTCTTATTCACACTACATTGGGCCTTACATATCTACCCGAACATGACCATTTTTCCTTAAAACATCCTTATTCTTGTTCTTGATATCCCTCACTTCCAAAATGACCAACCCTTGACCCTTAAAGTATCGATTTAAAGGAATTCCACCAAAGAAAAGGTAATCATTTTTACTAACTCATTAAAATTAATTTTTATTCTAGTTCTAATTAATATGTTGTTTATGTTATTAATTAATAACTAAAATATCATATATATTATTATATTTTATTATTATTATGGTAAAACTATATTTCACATCTTATTCATCCTATTAACGATGAAGGCATCTCACATGCGTACGTACGGCTTACCATCTTCATGTAGATGTGTAATATTTTTTTCATCACCACATTAAATGGATGGGTATAATGATGTAATTAATGGATATATGTGGTAATTATGAAAGAATATTGATACTATATAATTAATATACCATCCAATTTCTTACCCTCTCTACAATAATGTAATTATATCATCGCTCGTGCATACGTACAACCTATCATCTTAACGACGTGATGCGATTCATTTTCCATATACAACATTCAAGAATGGATATAAAAATGTTTTAAATTATTGAATATTATATTAATAACATAAATATAATTATTTAAATGATTAATATGTATCATATTCAAAATAAAGAATACATTTATGACAAAACATGTATAAGAAAATAATGCATTTAACACCATAAACAAGGGTAATAAGAAAATATAATCAAAAAAAGGGTGATAAAATAATATAAAAAGTTAATATATGAGATAATAAATATTAATACGGTAATTATATAATTTAATAAAATTATTTAACCCATTATGTTGGAGGTTAAATCATTTTCAACTAAAGGAAGTGTAAGTTAAGTGACTCTGTCTCAATCACCATTCATTGAGGTATAGTTTTATGTTATACACTAGCCCTCATTTAAGAGGTTTATATATAGACCGTTTGACTTATCATGTCATTAATTCATTTATTTTCATGTTATTTATTGTTATGAAAAATTTATTATTTCATGGGGCTTATTAATTAAATGTTCTAAGTGGTATGGGGAACCTTTAATGTTTAAATATTTAATTCTCAAATCATTTTGTACATGTATATATTCTTGATATTATATAAAAGGTTTATTTACATGGATATAAAAGTATTATAAATGATAGTTTATGTATATTTTTAATTTCATTACAATGTTTTTAAAATGAATATTTTTATATGTTTTATATGGAACATTTTGAAAAATTCCAAATGAAATGTTTTGTTGTTTAACCTACACAGTGACAAAGACTTTCCCTCCATCGTGACTATTATTTAATTTGTTGATTCCTTTGTAACCACATATATTTTTTTAAATTAAAAATTATATTCCCTTATTTATGGAGAATTTGGTATTGAAAATGGTTATTTTTAAAGGAAAATAGTAATTTTATAAGAAACTATTTTTCCAAGGGGTTTAACAAGAGTTTTTCCTCAATAAATTTTCTTTGATTTTATTAGAGTATTTTATCTATGTAAACACACCATGTTGAATATTATGAAAAATTGACATTGATTTATTACGATATCATCTACCAGATTTTATTGAATACTTTTTGATCAGTTTCACTATGGATGTACTATCTTGCTACCATTCATGATTTTTTAAAGGATTCACATTTTATATGCTATTTTTTAATATGAAATTTTATGATATTCATAATTCACTCCATTAATATGAGTAAATAACTGTACTTAGAAAATTATATATAGGGCCTACTATTATCCCTCGATTCATTGGTATGTCTTATGAGATGAACCATATAGGGATTTTTTTGATGCCCTACCCATTTATTTTTACATGTCTTCGCTGGGGTCTTAATGGTATGTTTAATATGTCCATACTTATGAATTTCTTTATCACGTGATTTGTTATTGATTTTTATGTTATTATTCGACTCATAAAACATCCATGTTTGTGTTTCCTTGCTAATGTGTTTATTTAAATGGTATATGTTTTAGTGTTTTACCTTGTAATATCGTTTATTCTATATTTACTAATCGCTACCATTGTACTCATACCCTTATTTAGAATTTGAGATAACCCGTTTCATAAATTTCATTTTTTCACAGGATTCCATGAAGAATATTATGACTGAAATGATATGGTACACTTGGAAAATAATAGTGTTAATAAATAGAATGTTTTTTTATTTTATTATAAAAAATTTAATTTGAATTTTAAATATGTATCCAATTTACCAAAACAACTAAACTATTTGGTTCTTTGGTATGTAATTCCTTGTATATTATACCAATGTAATAAAGTATGGCACAAACTCCGAGCTACACGATTCTAGGTCATTACAATTGGTATCAGAGAAATGTTTTCGGGAACTAGATATAAGAAAATGTATATTAGGGAATGTAAACCTATAATTGAATTTTAGGATAATTCTATTTATAGGATATCATCCTATATAATTATTAATACCATAAATAACATAGGTTAAACCTATAGACTCATATATAGAGAAGAATAATTCATGGTGTATGCATACTATAAATTATTTTTCCAAACAATATCCCTATGATTACTGTTTCTCACATTATGGTTTTTATTTTTGATAATGGTTAGAATTAGAAAGGTTATATAGGTAATGGTTACAATGTTGATGATAAATAGACTACAAAAGAAAAATGAAAGGAAGGAGGAGTTACTGAATTAAATGTTTAATTATAGTTAATGATTTAATAATGATGTAGAATGATTAAATTTATTATGAATTTGGATTCACTAATTAATTTATCAATGGTTATTTGGTTATAAGAATCATGATATATATAAGGATTTTACTATAGTACATCATCTTTAAAGATTTGGAAGCATGAATTCTTTCATTAAGGGTTTTAAGGTGTTTAGATATATGATATGTGACAAAAATAAATACATTATATTTGTTTGGAAATAAAATGTTAAGTTGGTTTTAAAAATTTAGTGACCTTCCTTATAAATTTTTTTTATTGAATTTGGATAGATTTATTCTAGAAGAGTATTAAGGTAACTAATTGTGGAATGGATTAAGTTGATCATTGATATTATTGATTGAGGTTAATGTATGATTTATCATATGGGATAACCTATGCTAACCATTTTGGTTTCAATGAACATTTAAAATACTAACTAATGGCTCGTGGATTTTATGATTCATTGATGTGCTTCAGGTGTCAATATTTCATCTTGAACATTCATTTCTAATAGTAAGGGATGAAGTGAAAATAAATCAAATCACAACCAAAGGATGAGATTGTGCTTATGAAATAGAAATAAATATAGTAAGTTTTTATCTATATAGTAAAAAAATACTTCAACTTTAGGAAGATGGTTCTAAAAAAAATGTTATTCATTTCCATTTTTATGACAAATCAATGGACTTTTAAGTGATCAATAGTTTATGGTTTTGTGAAGGTTAACATTCTAATTCCCATGTTCTCTGTCACACTCCACTAGAACATGGCAGTCATATTTCTCTTCCTTGTCTATTTTTTCAACTTCTTCTAATTTTTTCCTATTTTATAGCCTAATTTTCTAATTACATTCACATTTACCATTCCATCTTATTAATATGGTGTTTTAATAACCATATTTCTGATGTGGGTATCCATAAAGTAATTTTTATGTATCATCCTTCAATTCTAAAAGTGAAATTTGAAAATGTGAGATAGAAATTTATTGAAGAAGAAGAGAATGTAGCATCCCATTATTTTATGATATGTATCATTTATTAATTTAATCTCTTTGATATATTACATTGCACACAATACCTTGTTTAAATGAACAATGATATAAAACTAAATATCATTATTTTAACACGACTGTTATAACCAATGCATTAAATCAGAGGGAGGGAATAATATTAAAAGCATTATGAAATTTATATATTATATTTTAAATAAAATTTTTTACATTCATCATATGTGTTTTATAGACATGATATAAAAATAAATCAATCAGAAAATAGAAAAATATATATTTTTTAAAGGCAGTTTTGTCACCTTTTGATGGTGCAAATAATTTAAAACTATCTTCTGACACTATTGTAAATTATTTTTGACAAAATAAAAATTTTCATTGACATAAAAATATAAAAATTTACTTTTATTTAATTGTTGTTTATTTTTCTAATACTTTTAATGTTTTGATAAATAGTAAAAAATTATTGAATTTTAATTGAAAAAAACATTTTCATGTAAATAATTTATAATCATAAATTATATTTTTTATTGGTTATAAAGTATAATTAGATAATTTTATATAATTTAATCAAATTTAGGAAATTTTAATCAATTTAACATTGAATTTTGATATAAAACATTTCAATATTTAGAATATCTTCTCTTTAATAACATATTTTCCTACTCCGTCAACCAGATGAATTTTAAATCAATATTAACTGAATCTATGTTTTGAATTTTTAAAAATAAATCCATTTTGGGAATCATATGATCCAAATTTAGTAATTAGGGCCCTTTTATTTTTGCACAATCTGAATAGTAACAATGATAATTTTTTTAATTACCACGATTAAGGTTAAATAGGTAATTTAGGGTAAAAATAATATTATAAATATTATAAAATTACCCAAAAACTTGTTAAATTTTTATTGGATGATTTATTTTCTAAAAAATAATTATTTTTCTGATTCAAAGTCCTCTTTGAGACACATGGAGGTCTTCAATCCATGTATAGTATTTTATTTTAAGGAAAGTCAAATATGTCATATCATGTTTTTAATAAGTATTATATTTTTAATATAATTCTATTCAGAATATATCATCAACTATAAAGATTAATTTCAAATCTAACATTTTTATATTAATCATGGAAATTTAATTTGAATATTAAAAAAAATAGTTAACTTAATGTCTTTCCCAATAATGATTAATTGATTGTTCAATTAATTTAAATATCAAATAAATGATATTAAAAATATTCAAATAATTGAAATTTTATATAATTAATTTCATAAACTAATTTTTTATATGATCTAGAAATATTATGGAAGTATTAAATATTTTTTTAACATTTCATGCTCTTATGATATTTTAAAAAATTCATTTAATGAATAGTATCAAAATTGGTGTTAATGATATTTTTAAATATATAATATTTTATTAAATGATATAAAATTCATAAAAATATAAAAAATATCCACATTATTGGGATACTGTTTCCAATGTAATAAATGATCCATTTAAATATCTTTTGCAAATTTATTGTAACTATATTATCCATAAATTAGTAAAAACGCATGGGTCACGGTAAGAGTTAATGAGATTAAATAAGAGTTAAATCCAAAAGATAAGGGAAATAATATCACCAAAAATATTATAAAAATTATTTTTTAATATGATTTAGGATCATAATTATCTTATATTTAAAATTACTTATTTTTAATTCATTTTTAAATTAATATTAATTTATATCAATTTAATATTTTAAGAGTTTCTTAACCTGTCTCTTGCCTCTATTATAAAATGGAACCTTGTACCTCACTTTTTAACACCACCATTATCCTTCTAGATTGGCCAAAACTAGTTTATTTATCCTACCAACATCCATAGCTATACTATGGAGTGTTTATTCAACTGAAAATACCAACTCTAGATCCATTAAAAATATCTAATTAATATTCACCGAAGAAGAGGTAATCGTTTTTAATAACTCGTTCAAGTTCCTTTTTTTGTACTTACATTTAATTTTTTATTTTCAAGATAGAGTAATAATTCAAATATCTTATATAATATTTTATTTTATTATGTTTATGGTACAACCATTTTACATCTCTTATTCTCCCTATGGAAAATGAACACACTGTGTGTGTGTGTGTGTGTCCGTACGGCGTACCATCTCCACACTGTAGTGTAGTGTGTTCTTCATCACTACATAACATGGATGGGAATAGTAAAGGAAAAATTTAATTTATATGGTAAATATGATAAGATATTGATTCTGGATAATTAATATATCATTTAATTCTTTACCCTTTCTATAATAAGGGAATGATACCATTGCTCGTGCTACGTATAACCTACCATCTCCACAATGCGATGCAATTCATTTTTCATATCCACATTCAATAATGGATCAAAAAATTTATTTAATGATTAAATATTATATTTATAACATTAATAAAGCTATTGACATATTTTATCTATATCCTGTGAAAATGAACTAAGATATTCATGACAAAACATTCATATTAAAATGAAGTAGTTGACACCCCAATCAAGGGTAATAACAAAATATTACCAAAAAAATCATGCTAAAATAATATATTAAGATCAAATATGATATCATAAATATGAATATGTTTCTTTTAAAAGTAAATAAAATTTGTAAAACCATTACATATTTGGTAAAATCACGTTCTACTAAAGGAAGTGTAAGGTAAGGGACTTCATCTCAATCTCCTTTCATTGAGGCATAGTTTGATATTATACACCCCCTTAATTTATGAGGTGTATATACAACCCATATGACTTATCATGTCATTAATTAATTTATTGTCATGTTATTTAATGTTATGTTGAATGGTATTCTTTCATGGGGATTATTATTTAAATGTTCATATTGGTAAGGGACACCTTAAATGTTTAAGGAATTAATTATCAAATATTTTTCACCATGTCAATATTTTTTCTATTATTTTATATATTAATTTATAAGGATAAAAAAAGACTATAAATGAAATTTTATTTCAATTTTATTTCATTCCATCAAAAGGTATTTTTTTATGTGTTTTATATAAAACATTTTGAAAAACAACAAAAGAAATGTTCTATTATTTAACATACATGGAAATAACAACATTCTCCTGGCTATGACTGTTATTTAATTTATATCCTCTATTACAAGATTACCAATTTAATTAAATTAAAAACAATTCTATGTTATTGTTTATATACTTGTTATTTAAAATGTATTTTTTAAAGTAAATTGTATTTATATATGCAAAAAAATTTCAAAAGGATTTAATAAGAGTTTTTCATCAATGATTTTTCTATGTTTTTATTAGAGTTTTTCCATCTAGATCGACACCCTTAGTTTAATATTATAAGTAATTGATGTTTATATCTCATGATATCATCTATAATTTTTTTTTTAATTTTTTTTGATCAGTTTGACTATGGATGATCTAATTTTGATACCATTCATGTTTTATGGCAAATGTATTCACATTTTATATGTATTTTCTTCAAAAAAAAATTATATTATTTATGATTCACCTCATTCAAATGTGGAAAGTATTGAACATAGTATGTGATGGTAGGGACCTGCTATATCCTCTCGATGCATTGATATGTCTAATCAGATAGACCAGATATGGATTTCGCAGAGGCCTAACCCATTTACTTTTTTATTTCTAGCTTAAAGCCTCAATGATTTGTTCCATATTTCCATTATTATACATTACATTATTGTGATATTTTTTATATATATCCATTTGATTATTTTGCTTCTAGATTATCCATTTTTATATATCATAGAAAATGTGATTATTTAAGTGGCATTTTTTCAGTTATTAACCATTTTATATTATTATGCCATATTTAATCATAGTTTCCATTGTACCCATACCATTATAGATAATTTAATCTCACCCATTTAATATGTTTCATTTTTTTCCAAGTATTCCAATAATTTTACTATGCTTTACAAGTCATGTTATGCTAATGGGAATAGTGTTGTTCTCAATGAAAATAATTTTTTTATTTTATGTTCAAATTTTAATATGAATTTTAAATATATATCTAGTCTAAAAAGTATAATAGAAAATTTAGTCATATGAGATGTTATTAAAAGTATATTATTCCAATTTTATAATGTAAGGCACCATCTCTGAGCTATTGGGGCCTGAGGATTTATATTGAATGTTATTCTTGATAAATTTCACACATCCCTTTATATTTTTAAGAGAATGATTTAGTAACATTTTATGATATGGGTTTGTAGGAATTAATTTTCAAATGGTAAACCTTTGATGGATGCGATTAATTTTGAAGGAAAAATTCATTTTAAGGGGGGTAGAATTTATCACCCTGAGATTTTATAAATTTGTTTTTATTTAATTAAATATTTTAGATATTTTGTGTTGCAGATAAAAAATATTTATCTTATGTTACATGAAAGCACATAGTTCAGATTGGGTTACATGAAACATTGATTTTATCATATATTACATGCAACACAATGTGTTTATTTCATTATACACAACAATATGTTTTTCCAATGTTATAAACAACATTGGTTTTAAAGGAAACGTAACATACTACTAAATTATATTTATTTAATATGATGGTAATCACCTCACAATTAGAATAGTGGGTATAAATAGGATTTAATAAATTATGAAAATTTATAGTCTAAACATGTTTATTAGCTATCTATTTAATATTAATTAAATATGAATCCTTGAAAACAAAAATAAATATTTTCTAATTTTTTCATAAAAGACAGTCTATACGTGCGTTGCACACATAATTTAAATTTAATATATACCACTTTTAGAAAATTTATTGAATAAATGAACTTTATTTTTGAAATATTAAAAACTGAATTATATTAGGGTTAATTTTTGGTATTTTTCTAAGAAGATTCACTTTTTTTGAATAGTGAACTATAGAAAAGATTAATTGAATAATTCATTTTTTAAAAATAATTTATAAAATAAATTTATATTTTTTGTTTTTTATAAATTAAAGTAAGTTAAATTATAAATCCATTAAATTTATTTATGTCATTAAAAAAATTCATATTTAATTTTGACAAAAAATAATATAATCTTTTGAACATTTTACCTTAAAAACTCATTATATCATCACACCTGTTTTTTTAATTATAAATTAATATATTCTTTGATATTAATTGAATTTTCCAAAAAGGATTCCATATATGTAATTAGAATATTATATACTATATAATATGGTCAACATAATTTTTTACCATAATAATTAGGGAAAATGATTACAATTGATTACTACGATTATGGTTAAAATGGGGTATTTATATTTCATGTGCTTGTGTTAAAATTAAACTTTCACTCACAGATCATTTTATTGTATTAAATTTTATAATATATCTAGAATAAATATTTCTAAATTATCTACTAAATATAATTTTAATTTTAATCTTAAATTATAAATTACCTATGTAAATAAAAAAGATTCAAGTTACCCTGGAAAAAACTAAAAGGGTAAAATTGAGTTAACTTAAATCCTTAGCAATGCAAAGATAAAAAATTTATTTATTTTTACTTTTTTGGGTTTCTATATAATAAATAATTACTCCAGTCTATTATTTATTTATTTTTAAGGTAGTTGAGGTAATATATACCACCCAATAGTGAATACTTTTGGGTATTTATAAAAATGAAACCCCTCCTAAATTTTAAATGGGAACTCACCCCCTAACTTATTCACACCACTAAATCTTTTGGGATCGACCAAAACATTCAAAAATTACTTTCTAATTTCTATCCTATCATCCTATAAGTGTTAGTGTTGTTTTAAATCATACCAAGGAACGATATTGTTGAAATCATAAAGAGGATATCCGATGATCAGATAATGGTTATCAATGAGTTTTTTATTTTATTACTTCTTAAAAATCCTAAAATTATTTTTATTACATGATAATATAATAACCATAGTATATTACAAATAATTTTATGTTTTTATGTTAATTTAATGAACTTCATCCATCCCCACATCCATCAAATTAGTTCTAAAATCATTTTCCATGTAAAAAATAGACTACCTCCTCGCGAATTGATATCATTCATTTTTCAATTAACACTCTTCATAATTGGTCATAATGAAAAAATAATTATTTATATATGATCTTTATTATATAATTATATTTATATAACTATTATTTTAAACATATCTTTACCATTTACATTTTTTGGTAATATGATAATGTCTCTAGTGTGTACGGAAGACTACCACCTCATGAAGCGATGTGATTCGTTCACGATTGACATAAAATGTATTAAGGCTAGTTTTACTGAAAATAAGTGATGTATATGATCTAAAAAATTCATTAGTGATAATATATAAATTATATTTTATTATTATAAAATTTAAAAAAAGGAAACAATGTTCATGCGTACATACTGCCGATCATGTTCATAAATGATGTATTTCATTATCCATCACAGAATATTATGAATTTATCTAACACAATACAAACTAAATTTATTTGATATTTGTATCATGGTTTAATGTCTTCAGATGTTTAGAACAGGATTGATTCAAGAGGACCAAAAAATTAAAATACAAAGCACACACACACAAAAGTTGTTATTACCTGAAATGTGACATTAACATGGAATTTTTAATAAAAGGTAATAAAATGTCATAAATAACTATATATGATATGATATATATGAATAATTTCATATAATATATGTATAATAATCTTATATTTATTAAACCATATCTCTTCATGTGTAGTAATGAATTCAATACTTAAGGTACGAGATTTTTATTCTCTCTTTTATTTCTAGGAGGCATATAAAAATCCATGATTCATTTCATTTTTGTTGTGTATATACTTCCCTTTTTATATGTTATATCATCAAAACTATTCTTTTCATTATATTGAAATTTATATTTTCTATTATTATTTATTGTGTATTTCAATTCATAATATTACCCAAGCAGTAAGGGATTTTTGTCTCAATTTTCCTTCTTTGAGACCTATGTTATGATATGCAGTAATATTATTTCACAAGGTTTGTATACAAAACTTTTGAAATTTAATATTTCATATTTATTTATGCTCAAGATATTTTATGTTTCATTTTATATTATTATATCATGGTTCTTACAATTCAAAGATACCAAATTAGTAATTATTTTATTTTATAGTCTCATAGATTATCTGCATTTTTTATCATTATGTTTCTAATGGTAAAATATTTTGTTCAGTATCTCAATAAATGCATGAATTTTCTTTTAATATTGTTATTTAAAAATAATATATGTTTTACCCTTATTATACAATATTTATGTATTTAATATTTTGAAAATTATGTTTTTAATAAAAATATTCTTTTACGGTCGAATCCCCTTTTTATTTCAAAAAACATTTCTCGAAAAATGTTTTAAATTTTGACTAAGTTTTATTAAAATTATTTATTGAAGAAATTTCACCCATGCTATAGTTTTTACAAAGTGTTTTAAATTTAATATTTATATAATTTTTAACTTCAATTTATTTTAGACTTTTAAAGAAAATATTAATGGAATAATTGTGTATGGTACGAATGGGATTTCTTATCATGATTGCCATTATTTTATTTAAAGATTAGTTTATATTTCATATGGTTTATTTTCAAAGAAAGGAATTTTAAAAATGTATTACTTTTTAAAAATTATTTTTCAAATTTGAAAAGATTTTTTCCTCAATGAATGTTTGAAAGTATTTTTAAATATTATTTTATAAGATTAATAGTTTACTTTCAGACAAAATATTTTCCAAAATATGTTATAAAAAATAGTTTTAAAATATTTGTTTTAAATGAAAGGATATTTTCTTCAAAGAATGTTCCAGTTGAATTATCTTTCAAAATTGTTTTCCATCAAAGATTAAATAATTTGATGTTACTTATGCTTTTATGGGGATATTATCCAAGCATATAATTCTAATTATTTCTTTGAATGGTTTGTGTTTGTGATTAAATGACTTTTATTAAATCCATTTCTCTTCCATAGGTTTTACCAAGATAGAATGTTTTTGAAACCTATTTATTTTTCCCTACGTTATTCTTTGATTAATTTATGAAATTATTATGAAACATATCATTTATCCAAAGGTTATTTTATAATGAAATGTTTTATTAATTCCATTTCATTTAATGTGTTTTAATATGATGATTTATTTGTTACTTCATGGCACACATTTGTATGATTTTTTGTGTGATGGTGGTGATGTTATAACCAAGGACGATGGTTAAATTATATCTATGATATAATATTAAGTTATTACTAATGATAGTTGGGACCTATATATCCCTAAAATACATTGGTTAATTATTTATATATAAGGATATAGATATTGTAGAAATGTTGAGTCATCTTATTTTAGAAAGGGATATTATACACTATGATGGTCTTGGGAGTGAACCACGACTACTCTGATAGTATGGGGAGAGAACCCATTGCACTATGAGGAAATTAATTCCATGGGGGATGGTGGTGTGTCCCATCTATAAGGTGTAACTACCTATGGAGTTCCCAAATATGTTTTTAAAATAATACATGACTATTTAGAATGTGATTTTATATGGTTCTTATATTGCACAACCCTATGTCTTATTCCAATGTTATTCTCTCATTACTCATGTTATTGGATTTAATTTTGATTCCTGTATTATAAACATAAAATATTTATACAATGACAAAATATTATGTTCTTTGATATCAATGTTATGGTTTTCATATGTTATTCTCAAGTCTTAATACACTTATGTTTGTGTTATGCTTATGAATCACCCTTTTTTACCCTCACTGGGTATCTGAGCTCACCCATTCTTATATATCATTTCACTAGATTATGAAGAACGTTTTACATTGGGTATCTTTCTAAATGTTACTAAGAGGTAAAATCTTTATGGGAGAATTTTATTATAATAAACCAAATTAGATGATTGTGTTCTTGGTCTCCGAAGACAGTAAAATATTACAGTCCTCTTGTATATTTTTTGTGTAATGTATTTAATATTCATCTAAAAAATATAATACCTATGTATGTAATTGTTGGGTTTCTATATAATTATATTATATTTATAATAAGTGAAAATTATTTAAGTAAAAAAAATTAAATAAAAAAAATAAAAATTAGTTACGAATAATAATTCAATGTGGGGAAAAAAGTTTTACATGAACAATTTTTTACCTAGTTCCAAAAATAACTTTTAAAAATTAGTTTTTTGAATTATGGGGAGCTATAAAACTTTGAAAATGATTAAAATTAGAAAAACAAATAGTTCTGTGGAGTGAAAAATGTTTTTTTCAAAATATTGTGATGAATGTTTCGGTCAAAAAATGTATATTTGAATTTATAATTCCATGATTGATAACCTTAATAGACCCTTGAAAATACCAGTACCAAAAAATTTCATGCTTAATTTGTTTTTTATAGATACATATTTCCAAGAGAACTAATGAAATTTGGAGTATGGATATTGGATTGTAATGGAATATGAGTATATTTTTCTTTAATTTTCAGTCCTTATCAAAGATAGATGTAGGTTATGTCACTATTTGGGACATTTATAAATGAAAAATTATGGGAGTTGGATCTATTAGAAATTTGTACTTTATCCTTATAAACTAAGATCACTATATAAAAGGTTTAAAGCACAATATGATAAGTACCTCTCAACTTTATGATGATGGTTATTTTTTTTATTTTTCAAATAATTCATGTTTTTTTTAAATATATGATTCATAAATTTAACTCACCACAAATAAAGGATGTCAATACTTTGGATATTAATTATTTGAGTAGACCAAAGGTAAAATTTTCAAATGTTGAAAAAAATTATTCATGGTTAAGGAATAAAATATTGATATAGTGTAATGTGTATTCTTTGTGAAAATTATCTACAAGTAATTTGTTTTTTGATTTAAATCAACTTAAATTAAATAAAAAAATGTTATTTAATGCATGAAAATTGGTAAATAAATAGAAGTCATATTTTAATCCAATAAAAGTTGTTTTTAATTGTAGAGAAATAAATCAAATTAATATATATTTGTTTTTACATCAAGAGTTTCAAGTATTAGATGAAAATCGTGTTTTTTGCATTTAGATTTTTTTTCTATATTTACATGGCTTTTTAATGTGTTATAAGTGATACTTGTTCTATTATTATAAATTTTTAAAAACTACTTCTAAAAGAGAAATATGAAAAAACATTATTTTGTTAATAAGTGAATGTAGAGAATAATTTAAAAACCATGAGTTTAATTAATATTGTTCTAAACATGGTATCAATCATACCTTTTCTACTTATAAGACACATTAACAAAATTCGGTTGTTTATAGGAGTAATAAGACATTCTAATAAATTTTACGACAATGTTGTATGAATATAACCAACCTACTCATTTTTGGACTGATGTTTTGAATACAACATGTTATGAAAGAAACATATTTCTAATTAGATCTACATTATATAAAACACTTTATTATCTTTGAAATAATATAAATACAATATATAAATACATGAATGTTTTTGGAAGTATGATTTTAACTATAAACCTCAAGGATATTATGGGTAATTTTGATCATAATGTTGAGGAAGAAATCATCCTAGTATATTATACAACTTAAATATATTATATAGATTTCACTAAATGATATAAAAGGGTTGAAAATTCCAATAATGTGATATTTGATGAATGTGATCCTTTTGATAAAAAAGTATTTCACATTGATGAAATAAGTGATTCCTTCTAGAACATGAGACCTGAACCCCTTTTTAATAATAAAAAATGATGAAGAATTGGAAATTGATTTTCCAAAATCAAATTTTGAAAGGTTGGATGCGAGTGAACTTGATACTATGATTCCTAGATCTCTAATAACTCTTAATAAGAATCCTTTTGAAACATTAAAGAATGTTTAGATGAAGTAATTAAAACTATAAGGAATGTAATAATAATTTTAGAGTTTCCAGCCATTCTTTCTCAATTATAAACTATTTCAATAGGAAAATACTTAGTAGATGAAAGTTAGGTTGAAGTTATGCCGGATGAATCAAAACATTTCAAGTGAAACGAGGTATGAGAATTAGTCGATAGACCCTATGACTATACTATTATAAGGAATATTGGATGTTTAGAAATAAAAATAATGATCTTGATGTGATAAAAAATAAATTTAGATTTGTCTCTAATGGGTATAATCAAGAAGATGGTATATAATATGATTTGATATCTCCCCATTAGATAGATTAGAATCCATTAGAATTATTTTAGTCTATGCATCTTATCCGAATTTAAAATTATATCAGATGGATGTAAAATTTTCTCTTTTAAATGGTTTTCTAATTGATGATGTTTTTTTTGAAAAACCTCATGTTTTTGAAAGTGGTAATTTTCTAAATTTTGTTTTTAAACATTCGATATCACTTTATGGACTTAAATAAGCACAACTAATTTTTTTTGAGAATTTGAAATATCTTATTTTATCAACTAGGTTTTTAGTTAGTAATTCATATCATACATTTCTAAAAAACATCATCTTAATATATATATTTCAAGTGAAAATTTATGTTGACGATGTAATTTTTGGTTCTACAAATAAATAATTATGTAATGAATTTTCAAAAATGTATAAAATAATATGTAGTGAGCATTATGGGAGAGATGAATAGTTTTCATGGTTTTAAAATATATCAAAAATAAATTTTGAATATTATAAATCAAAGAAAATATACACCAGGCATTATGATATAGTTCAAACATTACTGTGTTAAATTAAATACTACCCTTATGAGTTATAATAAAAAAAATTCTTTGATGAAACTAAGAAAATAGTGGTCAA
Organism: Viscum album; assembly: GCA_963277665.1. Classification (NCBI taxonomy): domain Eukaryota; kingdom Viridiplantae; phylum Streptophyta; class Magnoliopsida; order Santalales; family Viscaceae; genus Viscum; species Viscum album. Next base: position 1,301,391,986 of record OY728141.1, on the reverse strand, counting down.
AGATATTTATAGAGGGATAATAGGGTATTTATTTTATTTGATTTCTATTAGACAAGATATCTTGTTTATGGTTAGTATTTGTGATGGATTTCATGCTAATCCAAAAATCACATTTAAAAGATGCTAAAATGATTTAATGAAATTTAAAACGAATAATATACCTTTCCTTTATTTTTTCTAAAAAAACTTCTGATTTTCATATTATGTTATACTAAAATTACATCTTTAGTGGTTGTAGACAATATTAAAAAATTATATTAGGAAATTTAACTTATCTAGATAAATCCATGGTATTCTAGTCTAGTAAGAAGAAACACATTGTGGCATTATCTACTATTAAAGAAAAATATATTGATGCTGATAGTCGTTGTGCACAAGTGCTGTGGATGAAAAACAATTAGTAGAATTTTTATTCAATTATAATGAAATCTCAATTAAATGATAAAACAGTAGTGCAGTCAAAATTTCAAAAGAATCCAATAAATCATTCAAGAATAAAGAATATAGATTTAAAGCTTTGTTTTCTAAGAGAACACAATCAAAATGTTGATATTTATTTTGAATTTATCTTTTTGGAGAAAAAGGTTAGTATATATTTTTACTAAACTCCTTACATATGAATATTTTTATTTTATTAAAATAGAATTTGGTTTTTTTGTTTGTAAAAAAATGTATTTTTTTTATTTATTCTGATTTAAATGAATTTAATCTCTTTATTATTATTGAAAATCAATATTTTGTTGTATTATAATATTTAGTTTATTTATATAGAAAAATTATTCATTTTCAAATAATATATTCAATTTAATTTTGAAAATAAAAAATTATATTATTTCATATTATTTCATTATTTTTTGTCATTTATTTTTCTGTCGAAGGTAGCCCTAATCCAAAACTATATATACATGCACATTATTATTTTAGTAGATGAACAAATGAAATATCAGTTCTCAACTATTTTTAAATTCACATATGTAACCTCCCTATGAATAAAAACAACCAAATTTAAACTCTTGATCCATTTTTGACCATCAAATGGCCTTTTACTAATGGGAATATTGAATCATTTTGATGATGTAACCCCTGGTTCATATAAGAAATTTAAAGGAAGAGGAAGAAGAGTTATTGTGGGAAATATAATAGATTTATGATGGATAAATATTATATAAATTCTATTATATAATTTTCTTGAGTCTCAAGTTTGGAATTTATGTTTGCTGAGATGAATTCAGGATTTATTTTTTGATGAAGTAGTTAATGAGTTCTTGATGAAATATCTATTTTAGTTTAATCAAATAATGTATGAAATATCATAAAATGTTAAAGGAAATACAGTGGAAGGTTATTATTTTAAAATGGATGATAAATTTAATTTCCCACATGAGGGGGAGAATAATTTTAGTTATAAAATTCTTCAAAAAATATTATTAGATAAAAAAATAGTGTTTATATTTTTGTTTGGAACCCATATTTTTTTATATCCTATAGAACAGTTTTCTGTTAAATGGAATGTTTTATATATGTGTGTAAAAATGAGTATATCAAAATCATTAAAAACCATTAGGTTTATCCAATCTCTACCCAAATGCTTTACTAACATCGCTAACCAAGTTATATAAGTTTAATTTTTGGTATAGTACCAACCATATTTTGATTAATGAGTAAATAAAAGGAAGTGGTCCAAAGAAGTTGTATAACTTATTATAGAATATTTTAGTTTTATTTTCCTTCTACCTCCATAAAATATTTTTTGATCATGAATAAATAATAATATCCATATATTCCATATAAATATATTTTATTTTGTTAATGGATTAAATTATATTTATCTTCTCTTCAATAAAATTGGAAATTGAACAACTATTCATGTTTACGGTGAACTACCACCTCACGAACTGATGTAATTCATCTTCCATTACCAACACTCAAGGATGATTATAATGATGAATTTATTTTATTTGTTTGATACTAATGGAATAGTTATCATTTTATAAATATAATATACTATCTATTTTCTTACCTTTTTATCCATTCAAATAATGATAATGTTGTTTGTGCATATGTGTGGATTTCCACCTCCATGATGCCATGTGATTCATTTTTCTTCACCACATCACATGTATGGTATATATAAATTACTTAAAAATATGATATGATATTTATTATATAATTATAATTAATTAAATATAAAATAAAAATTACCTTCTTTACACCATCTTTATTGAATAGTCAAAGTGTCACTCATGTGTACGTATGACCTATCATCTCCATGATTATAAAATAGTAAATTTTTCAAAACCATATTTCATGGTTGATATTAAAAGTATAAATTATGAATAAAAATGAAATATATTTCATAATTACTATTTTAGAGATGATGGAACAATGAACCATTTGACCATGACTGACATATCAAATCCATTTTTAAGTTATAAATAGAACATCCACAATACACTAGACATGGACATAATAGATTAAGTAATTAAATATGTCATAAAAATAATTGATATATATAGTTTATTGTTATGTGATTAATCTAATAAATAGAAATTATGAAATCAAATAATTGATATATTTTTATTATATTGTAGTTAGAGGAAATACATGGAATGTCTGGACTCAGGGGAAGGGATTTCATCCGAATTTCCTTTTATTGATGCATATTTTAATATTACGAACATATTCTAATTTATGTGGTGTATATATGTCCCCTTTTACATATATATCAAAAATTGAACATACATTAATGATTTTTTATGTTTAAATTAATTTTATTTAATCCAAATGGATTTGACATGAATGTTACCATGTGGTGTGGTTTTTATAATTTATTTCTCTTTCATTAAGATATATCACTTATTCATTGATTATATTTTTTCAATGTTGTGTATAGAATGGAATGTATCCAATTTATATTTTATTTACACTTGTTTTTTGTGGATTTACATTTTAAAATGAATAATATCTCCATTTTTTAATACTTAATTCAATGATATTACCTTTTTAGGGGTTTTGAGTATCAAAATCACTTTCTTTGCGACACATAATTATTTTATTCACCAATATTCTTTTTTGAGGTTCATATATTACCATGTAATCCATTTTTTTGTATTTTCTTAAAATCCACATTAAGATTAATAGAAACCACACAAACTGAAAACCATAAAACACATGCCAAAAACATACCACCAAGATCCAAAATTCAAAAAACAACCAAACCACCATGAACCTAATAATTAAAAATGGAATACTAGAATTATTATTAGAAATTACGAATGACCGGAGTCAGAAGCCACCAATTAATATGATAGAATGACATCATCCATCAAGTTGTTGTACCCATTGGGTCTCTATCATCATCAATCATGTCAGTTGAGTCCCATACCCAGCCACCATCATCATGAGATGCAACACCAGCATCTCCATCCTCATCGTCAATATCATCATCATCTTAAAACCACCACAATTATTGTTTACTATTGGATCCTATCGAATCCATTGAAAAACCCAAGAACCATGTCATTGCGAACCATAATCATCGAAACCACGACCATATAAAACACAATAATCTAGAAATTTCATCTTCACAAACAGAACCATCAGACGCCACTAAAAAAACACCCAAAAATGGGTAGAAACCCAAAAAATGTCACAACCCCAAGAAGATTTCCATTGGAACCTAAAAAAGAGGAAGAGAATCCAAAACATCATCAATGATAGGAATCATATCATCCTGAACTGATATAACTATCAGTCACATATTTTCACCTCTTAAAACTATTGAGGAATCCCTGCTCTTGATTCGACTTGAAGGGGAGATAAGGGACTTGAGTTCATGATAGATATTTTATTTTCCTAGGGATCTAAACATCGACATTACGGTGAGACTGAAACCATCATTCAAGGAAAATAATGATATAATAAATGATCTCCTGAAAAAAAATAGGATTGTAAATCCACTTAACCTAAGACCAAAGTGTACCAATCACCCTAGATCTGACCTAGAGAGGTATGGTGGAATATGTTGTCAGAGCAGGGTAGAATCAATCTGGGCCTTCAATTGTGAAATCCTTCATTGGAACTAAAAAATCTACTATATGAGACAAATGATATAAAACATTCACCTCAATGCTGAAATAGTGTTAGATGAGGTGAAACATATGGGAGGAAAAGGAGGACTTGAAGAATAAATGGTTCTTATATGCATCATCAGCATCAAATCAAAGGGTTTCCAAAAGAACCCCTAGACAAATCCAATAATGGTCGGGGAAGATCTGGGTGAGAAGGGTGACCATGAGGCTCATATATAACCCCTTTTACATGGAATATCATGAATCTCATTGTGGTAGTGAGATTTAAATATTCATTTGATTTTATTCTTTTATGGGGTTTGTGAATAAATTGTTACTAGTTGAAATGGTTGTGTGTTCCAATCCAATTTTAATAAATATTATTTATGATTTAATTTCCTTTAGAGAAATTATATAAACCCTATTTGATAATCCCATTTAAATTTTCTTCTCTTATGTCTATTTATGAAATTTTTAGGTTTAATAACATTTCTTGTCTCTTTGGTTTTCATAATAGTTCAGGAAATGTTTCTAAGATAAGTAATTTTATTTCTCTTATTTTAGTAAGAATACCTATTTTATATATCTATGTTCTCTAAAAATATTTTCAAATTTATTATTATCTATTAATTAATTATTTTTTAATGTAATTTAAACCCTTTATTGATATTTTAAAATGTTTTATAAAGATTCATATTTTTATTTACTAAACTTGTTTCTTTTATAGAATATATGAACATGATTTTAATATTAAAAAATATAGATCATACAAAATATCCTATTGTTATGACCGCTCAATTATTTGATGCATCAATTAAAATTTTCCATATTTCTATTGAATAAACCTATTTTTTATAACATTCTGTAAATTTTTAGTTTTCAAAAGTTATTTTTCCTTAAGAATGTTTCTAATAATATTTTTATTGAATTTATATTTATTGAAGGAAATAATGATCAATTTTAAATATTCCCTATTAGAGAAATATTTTACCCATTCCTTCCATATTATTTCTTTTTAGGTATTATTATTATATCAAGGATATTTTTATGTAACTCATCCTTTTCCTTGGGTAAATCAATCCATGAATGAAAAATGGTTTTGTTATATTAAAATGGAAATATTTCATGTGTTATTATTATGTTATAGATCTTGGAAACAGTTTATGATTTACGAGTGAGCCTTATATTTCTTATAATGATGGGTGATCCTAATATAACTCTCCAATTCATTGGTTATTGATGATGGGGATAAATAAATATAAGTAACATCTAAGAGGTGAGTGAGTTAACTTGTTAACAGGTAAATCTAAATAGATTATGAGTATTAATCAGGTAAGTTTATTCCATCTATAAAGATTCATATAATGGTTATATGAAGATAAGATTCAAGATACCAAAACATTTTTTTATACTTACTATGGGTTTTTAATGTTTCCATTGATCAATATTGACATCATATGACTCATGATTATTGATTCACATGACTCTATTCATTGGTAAATCTTTATTCCATGTCACATGTCTAATGATATAGGTTTTCATGGGTATTAATTCAATTATTTTATTGACATGAACAATTATTCTATTATCATCGCCTTATAATTTAATGATTTTGTTTTCCCTTGTTGAGTATTTCTACCCACCCTTATTATGTTTCCTTTTCTCAATGTTATGAATAATGGAATAAAATTATTTTTTCCTATAAATGTTTCATGTGTGGATATATTTTACCAAATATTTTGAAGGCATCTTGTGAAATAAGAAAAAGTTGGTATAGTAGAAAAATTACTCATTTGATGAAATGGGTATTGTTAAATAAGTGTTTTTCTTAATTTTCTGAAACTATATACGTAAATGATCCTTAGTTATTTATGTGATTGAAAATTAACTTTTGGTGTTTTAAATTATGAATGATTTAAATTGGGTCACATTTATTGGTACCAAATAATTAAATGTATAATTATGTTTTTAGATAAATCATTATTTACCAGGTCTCTAACTGTATCATCACTGAAACCCCCTATGAGTGATCTCTACCTTAGTTATGAGCCCTTCACTTCTCTTGGAGCTTCAAACCCTATATCATTAGCTTCTTTGGAGTCATTGGATGTATCTTACCCATGGAAGATTGTTCTTTTATCAAGATTAATGGGTTTTCTCTAGTAACGTGTTCCATTCTTCAATTCTGGTGATGTGTTGGGTGGTGGATTCAGCATACACTATCACTGGATACTTGGGAAAGTTCTTCCATGGAGACAGTGGGTCATTCTTATAGTGTCCCTCAACAGTGAGTATGGATTTAAACTTGGGAAGAAGAGGGTACAATATCTTTGATGGTGTGATGGTTGATAGTAGGAGGGAGGTTCCTTGGTGTTGGAGTCATCTACTACAGGTGTCTTGATGAATGTTCAACAATTTTTAGTAGGTGTGATAGTCTTTGTAAAGAGGAGATTAATTTTTTTGGATTCCAATCCTCTTCTCAGATCCAGATAGGGCTTTAATGTAAATGAACCCATATTTGATGGGCTATAGGATTGGATGAATAAAAGGTTATGGAATAAAATATCGGTAAGAGAAGCATGGGTTTCAATAAGGGGATATAATAGTTGTGTATTCGTCTGAGGTTAGGTTCATGGTTTAATATATCAAAATATATGATTGGAAGGTCTGTTCTAGTAGGGTTAGGTTCTTCGGGCCATTAGGGTCAGATTTTAGGTGACACGCCTACTAGGCCTATGGGTCAGTCATTAATCATATATACCTCTAGTCATTCGATCCATGTAAGGTTACCCCTCATCCCAGTTTAAAAAGAGGGAAAAAAATTAAAAATTTAATGTCCTTCAGTCTTGGCAGTAAAATTTATGTTTTTATCCCTCTGTCCCGGAGTGCGGGTTTGAGGCTATTATATTTAGTATCAAATGAAAGGTTCAGAATTTTTTTAGAGATTATGATGTTTTCATGAGAGGTTATATTAATATTTATGAATACCATCATCTTTTTGTGTTTTTATAGTTAATCATAAGTAAAAAATATTAGACACCCCTTTTGAAGTGTTATGTGATTGTATTATAAGGCTCATAATGAAATTTTGAGAAATGGTTTATTAGGTTGAGGTATATATTACCCTTAGGTTTTATTGGGAGTATTTTTTCAAAAAAATGATGTTAAATTTTTTCGGTTGAAAGATAAATGGTACGAGATAACTATTTAGTCTAGAAATTTCATTAATGATTAGTTTATTCAGAATATTTGAGATATGGTGTTATATATGAAACACTCTTTATTGAACAATTTTTTTATTATTGAATTTAATTTATTGGTGCATTAATTCCTCATATGCTGGTTTATTAATTTTGGCTATTATATTTTCACATTCTAACTATTTTTGTTTCATGTTAATTTATAAATTCCAAGAGAATATCCAGTTATCATTTTATGGATTATATGTTCCTAGAGAAGTCTATTTATTTTTTCAGGAATGGAAATTTCATCTTTAGTTGACATCATTTGGTATAAAAGATGAGATAAAGGTGGAATATTTTTGAAACACACAACCAACTTATAAAATTGAATTTATGGTTTTAAAAAAATCAATTAAGTATATTTCTTTATGTTCTTAGTCAAAATGGAAAATTAGTTCCTCAACTATAGGTAAAGAATATTGGAAAAATGTTGTCATATTACTTTCAATTCTGATTAATATATGGTCTTTTTTAATATTCATTGATTTATTTTTTTTCTCTTTGACTTTCTACGAATCAATCAATTTATTGTGAAAAAATTTATCAATAAATATCCATGGTTATTTGGAAACGAATTTTTTCTTTATTTCTATGTTTTCACATTCCACTAATTCCCACATATTAGGAAACCTATTTTTGTTTTAATTTTTATGAACTCCATATTTTGTCTTCCCACATTTAAAGAGGATGTTTCATTATCTGTTTTTATGATGTGGATATTCAATATTACTATTTCGATATATAAAACCCATGATTATCGAACTCATGTTATAATTGTTAAGACACAAAATATTAATGGGGGATAATGTAACACCATGAGATTTTTAAAAATAAGACTAGGTTTGATAGCATATATGACAAGCAATACTGACCATAAAAGAAAAATGAAAATTTTTTATTTAAATATACCTATTATAACCTATCTGTTCATTTTTTAGGTATGAATATGCTGTAAAATATTTTTTTAAAATATTTATAATGGTTTTAGAAAATCTAATTTTATTGATTAATTCGTAATAAATATGTACTCAATTTTTACTAAAGTCTTTCTTTCCTTTAAAAATATAGTTTATTTAAAAAGTATAGTTATTTATTTAGTACGCATATAATATAATTAATTTTTCTAATATTTATATGGTATTTACAAGTGAATATATATTTCTTTAAATTACCTTATCAAAATAATATTAGGGTAATTTTTTAGGAGATTTTTAAAAATATTATTTATTTAGTGAATAGTGAAAAATAATATTTTTTTGTAAAATTTTCATTTCTCCTCATTAAATAATTAAATTGTTTTTTCAAATTAAATATTAATATATGATACTTTTTATTTAACTAGATATGACATAATTAAATATGTTTTAATCAATTTTTAACAATATTTTGTAGATGTTGATTTTGGGCTTTAAATCACATGTGTTCTAAAAAGTTATGTTTTATTGAATTTTTCATTTTAATCTTATATTGTTTTCTTCATCACATAGAAATTTAACCTTTTAAAATGGACTATATATATGGAATTATGGGGACCATATTTGATAAATTATCCCCTTTAATTAGTTTTGGTATTTATAAATGGTAATCATAGTAAATATTTGTAACATATATAAGGGTAAATCAGGTATCTAAGGTTACAAATAATATGACTATAGAAACCTAGGTATTGATTGAATAAATTATTTTAATATTAAATATTATTCTTGAATCATATAGTTGTGTTCATTAAAAATATATTAATTAGTTCTTAAAATTCAAAAAGCGAATACATTTTTTAAACTCATTTCTTATAAGGTTGATTTTGAAAGATTTATTTTCAAATTATAGAATTTTAAATTATAAAAAATTAAATTAAATTTTAAATTCATAATTTTTAAACAATTTTTTGAATGATAAATTGATGATTTTATGAAATTTTTGTTTTTTCATGGAATAGTAAAAAAACTCATTTTTATGGACATCTGTATTTATTTACAATGTTAAATTATGTTATTTAGTATCTTTAAACATTTAATTTGTTAATTTTTATTTAAAATATTACAATTATGGTTTTTAAATGATTTTAAACTTTAATTAATTATAATCATATTTTATATTTAAAAAGAGTGTCTTTCTAAAAACACCTTTTTCATTGCATTTATACCATTTCTTTTAGAATTAATTCCCGAAACTAATTTTGTTTGAATTTTGAAAAATTAATTTCATATTTTTAATTAGTGAGTAAAATTTAATTAAACATGACCCTTTTATTTTTTGTCTATATAAAAAGTAATGTTTGTAAAAAAAATTCCACAGTAAAGGATAAATCGGGTAATTTAGGATAAAAATAAAATCATAAGAACCATAAAATGACCCAAAATCATACAAGAATCATATTTTAGAGTACATATAGAAAATAATCATTCAATTTTATAGTTTAATTACTTTTTGGTGCCACATAGATATGTTCATGACAATTATAGTATTTTATTGAATGAAAATTCATATATCTTATACTCTTGTTTTTGATAAGTGTAATATTTTTAATATGGTGTTACCTAAAGGATATCTTAGACTATAAATATGAATTGGAAATATAATATATTTATATTTTTCATGGGAATTTATTTTTAATATTTATTGAAGTTATAATTACCTTAAATGCATTGACAATATTGACGCAATAATTATATAATTAATGGAAAAACAAATAAATGATATTAACAGTCATAAAAAAATATAATATGATATTATTAATGTTATAAATAAATTTTATATATTGCATGGACATTTTAGATATGAATATAGTACTTGGTTCAAATTATAATGGTATATTGATATTATGAATGTGAATGTAATGAACAGTTCTAAAAATTTACATTATCATTTTTTATAGTATATATTGTTTGATTTTATGATATAAAATTCCTAAAAATATAAAAATTTCCAAGTGATTAGTATAAGTATTAAATTTTAAACCATGGTCCATATTTTGATATTTTTTCATTTTATTGTAAATATATTAACCCTCAAAGAGTAAAAATTGATGTTGTCCCAGTAAGAGTTAATGTGGTTAAATAATGGCTAAAACTAAAAGGTAAAGGTAGAAATGTTATCAAAAAATTTATAGTTTTTAATTTACTAGTTTATATATAACCATAGTCATAATATATTATAAATAAATAACATTTTATCCATTTTTTAGGAGATTAATTTATATTAATTTTATATTTCGGAAAATATCAAGAGTTTCCCTCTCTTCACTTATAAAAGGGAACCTCTTCCTATCATTTATTCAAGCATAAAACAATTTTATATTGATCAATATATACCCAAATACCTTAATAAAATACATATTCACATTATAGAATTATTGTATTATAAATAACACCAAACATATAATGTTTAAGGTGTCAAGTAATGGAGTTTTTTCAAATAAGAAGTGTTGTTTTGAACTGCATGTTTCAGTGTTTATTTTTCATAAACCTCCTTAAAATACTATTAAACCATGATAAAATAATATCTTATGTATCCTCAATTTATTTAAAGGTTATTATGTTTATGTGATGACCCATAACTACATCATATTTTACCAAATGGCGAAATAATTCATCATCTATGTGCATGGTGGACTACCGCCTCACGAACTGATGTAATTCATTTTACATAACCATATCATGATAATGTTTACAATGATGGAATTAATGTTTATTTATGATATTAATTAAAGAATTATCATTTTTTAAATCTAATATTTACATTTACATGGATATAAAAATGATAATTTCATTCATACGTACGTGTGGGCTGTCACCTCCACGAAGCGATGTGATTTTTTATCACCAAATCACATGGATGATATGTATAAGTATATATTTAAATAATTAATAAATATATATAACATTATTATAATTATATGAATATAAAATAATACTTATCATCTTTCAATAATGATTATTGATAAATGGAAACATTACTTATGAATACGTATAACATACTGTATCCATGATTGTAACATGGTACATTTTTCATAACCACATTTAGTGGATTGAATTAAAATTATAATTGATTTATAAAAATGATAATTAAAATAATTAATATTATATTTTATATGATTTAATGTTGTCCTCTTTTACCATTGTCACCCAAATAATTTTATTTTAAACATATGAACCCAATATCAGCAAAACATCTGACATAAACACAAATAATTATGTAATTATATATAGCTTGGTAATAATTGGTATTAAAAAATAATAATATTGAAAAAGGTTCATAATAAATTATAAATTAAAATAAATTATTAATTTAAGACAATAAATATTGTACATGGCAAGTCAGAATCAATGTAAGGGGATTTAATTTATATTTACCCTTTTATTTTTACTTTTTTAAAAATTCAAAAGGAATGTTTATTTTAAATTATATAGAATTATATTATTTTTCAGAATTCATAAATCCTTAATTTTTTAAATATTCCCTTGAAATATTACATGGTTATTTTTAAAGAAAATTCATTACTATTTATATGTGCAGTAATCTGATAAAATACACGATTTTACTAAAGGAATGTTTTATGATTATGTTATAGATATTAGAAATTATTTGTGATTATGGTTGGTTATTTTATTTACCAATAATGGGAGTCTAAATAGTACCCCCTTTAATTTATTGGGTATGTTTATGTTTTAATTTTACCATGATAGTTATTCCAAATGTAACAGTGGTACTTACTCTAAATATTAACATGAGGGTTATGTAATGTATAACTATGAGGGTTATTTCATTGTAGTTATTAGGGTTACAACATAAGTATTTTTAATAATATAATGATGTCCCAAGTTACTTATATGATTTATTTATGATTTCTATAATATCATTTTTAAAAGGTATGATATCTAGTTTATGATGAAGGGAAATTATATATTACTTTTTAAGGATGAAAAGTATAACTTTTTGAAAATGTTTTCTATAGTTTATCATATTTTCAAAGAAATATTAACGGTTTTTATTTTTCAATTAATATTTCATAAGAAATATATTATAGAAACCTTTGGGAAAAAAATGTTATTTATTGAGTAAGAAATTTTCTATTCTGAGCCTAACATTTTATTTGAAAGTGGAGAATTTTCAAAAGTATCATCAACTAATGGGTTTTTCATTTTTTATGTCCTTTACTATGTTTTTTTGTGATAATATTATTTTTTAAAATGTTTTTCATAGGGTATACATATTTTTAAGGTAAAGGGAGAGGTTAAGTTAAATGTTTTGAATATTTTCCAGGAAATAGAATCATGTTTTATTTTTAAAATATTTTTTTATGAAAAAAATAGTTACTATGTAAATGTGGAAGAATTAAAGTTGTGTTGTATGGTTGTTTATATGTGTGTTATCCACTAATTATATAAAAATATACACCTTTAAATATCGCAAAATGTAAAAAAAATAATTTCTTGAAATAAAACTCATGATTATGTAATGTTTATGGTTGGGTCATTATAGTTGGTATTAGAGGATGGTTGGGATATCTTTAAAGGTTAAGATTATGTTTAAAGCATAACCTTGAATGATTTTTTAGTTAAACTGATATATCATCTTAATATAAAAAGTAACATTCACTAAAATATGTTTTTTTAGAATGGGTTCCATTAAGGAAACAATGAGTTTGAAATGGTAAGGGACTAAGAAGAAAATATTCTCTTGGATTAGGGATCCTAAATGACTATAATTGGAACTAAAACATTTGTGACATTAATGAATCTGTTGATGCATCATATAAATGGAGGTGTCATTTATCAAATTGATCATCCAGATCTACCAAAAAAATAACATGATGAGAGTGGAACCTTTTATGAGCCAACACCCTCCTGCATTTAGTGGATCGTATAGCCTAGTAGTATCTTTGGGTTGGATTAAATCCTAAAAATGAATTTCAATGTCATAAAGAGTTCAGATAATCAAAAAATTAGTATTTCAATTTATCATTTTGAATGCGAAGTCTGCTAATGGTGGTCAATGGTGAATAATATCTTGGAAAAGAAGATAATGATGCCTTAGAATTTGGTAAATATATTAATATTTTCCATGAAAAATATATTTATATTGTTGTTTGACTCATGACGGAAAAGGAATTCCTAAAATTATAACAAAACGATAATGATTTAGAAGATTCATAAAATAAAAAAAATTGTTGGTTGTCAATGTATGCTCAAAAATTCATTCAGGATATTGATAGTAAAATTAATCATTCTTACACAAAATCAAAGACAATATATCAAAAGTAATTGGCTTCCTTTGTATTAAAAAATCAAGAGAAACCTATTCTATATGATTATAGTATACAAATTCAGTTTTTCTATGATTATATATTTCATGAAAATAATCATTAGAAAAGGTCTATGTGGTAGGAAATGGGTTTATATCAATAAAGTTTCCTATTTATGGAATGTGTGGTAGAAATCACCCTATGGAATGCCTTATTAAATTGGGTAAGTGCTTCCAATGTTTTATGTTTAGAAATATGGACCATGATTGAAATATAAAAGGTCTTGGTAGTGGAATATTCAATTTTTATAAATAGACTGTAATGTGTTTTAAATATGTTGAGATGGGTAATTATGAGTATACTTTTATAAATAAGGACATGAATGATTCAATGAAGTTGAAATATATGTAGAAAGGTGGGGTGAAATCCTCTAAAACTACATCATCATATGTTGTTCCATCAAATGAAATGGTACCAAGTACATATGTCTGTTTATTATTATTATTCTAATGTATTTTTAGATTTCGGGATAACACATTCATTCATATTTGAGGGATTTTTTGGTAAATTGTAAAATCGACCATAAAAAATAGAACTAGAACCTATAGTGAAAAAACAAGGTTTAAGTTTTAACGAAAAACGTTATAAAAATATTTTTGTTTTTTCTTATATAACGAATTTTCATAAGAACATTGTTATATTTCTGTAGAGTCCCGAAGCATGACGTACATGGACATTACATTACTTTTGCGGAATACTTAGTACATAACAAAAACACACACACAAGGATCGTAATAGTTTAGTGTCTTTGGAAACTCAGAATATAATCTTCTAATCGTGGGGAAAGATCTTCAACATCTTCCATAATGATCTTATTTTTTTACCTAAAACCTTTCTATATATCCTGGGAAAAAGAAAACATAAAAGGGTGTGCTCAAATTCTCAGTAAGGGTAAACAAAAGAAATATCAATCACATCATTTTCATAAGAACATAACAATTTGGAAATCTTAACCTGCAAATGAGAGAATAATTTCATAACATGGGATAAATCATAGTAGTGAAATGAAATCCCAATAATCATAACTTAAAACATGAAACTTTGTGGCATACACACATAATCATAGAGAATCATATATTATTAGTCAAGACTCATTTCCAAGACTATCTTAGTGGACAAAGTCTATTTCTGAACAGAGTCACCCTCGTTTCAGTCATGTTCCACTGAACCGGTATAACCTACCATTCCGGCCATGTCTATCTCATGAGATATAAAATATTTACCCAATGAATTGGAGAGAGATATAGGTCCCACCCATCTCATAATTATACCATTATTATGTGTGCCACAAAATCATAAATCATACATCATTGCATAACCCATGTAATAAAAATGGAATTCTTAAACAACATGACATCATAAAACAATTCATATAAGATAAAGGAATTCATAAAAATAATTCCATCACAAAATAATCAAATCAATGTAATAATAGGGATAGAAACAGAACCCTATTTTATCATAGATGGAAAATAATTTCGATAAAACACTTGAACTTAATTCTTGAGGAAAATATCCTTTCTACTTCAAAAACACTTTCCCTTTCTTAACATTTAATAAAATTATAAACTAAAATACGTTGATTAAAAATAAACTTGAAAACTTGTAAAGGAATCTTCTTGGAAATAATATTTTAAAAATCCATCTATGCCATATAAGTTAAAAAAACATTCTTCTCATACTTTTGTCAGAAAAGTCAAAAAAGTACCTCGTACGAAAAACAACAAAAGATTCCTTTCATATCTATTACTAAAAGCTCACCTAAGGGTACAATTGGATTTAAACAATTTTCGGTGGATGGAAATAATAATAAATATTGAGGAAACATGTATGTCGATGGTAAAATACGCCCCAGTAAATACCAAAGTATAAACAATCTCGGATAAAAATGAGATTGTGATATTTCCCTTACCTTATATCCGATATGCTTTGTATGTATCCGAAACTCATGTATAATGATTTAAATAATTTCATTAACTTATTACAGAATTATATTCATTGTTATGATATCATATATGGTTCACTTATGACTTTATATTACCCGTCCTTTTGTAAATTCCACGTTAAAGAAGCGTTTTGGGTAAAATCGTTTCATTTATCGTAGGTGTTTGGACTTGTTGTTCTTGACATTATTATTACTTATATAATGATTTAATTACTTACAGAATATAAAACATGATTCATATATCATATATATTCAGTATATATATATAATAGATAGATAAATGAAATGAAACACACTGTTCATGGAGACGGTAGTCCGTACGTACGCATGAACGCAGTTTTCCTTTCCTTATTGTCTTGAATGGAAGTAAGTAGATGACATACATATATATATATATATATATATACATAAATCCAGTAGTTTTAACATGTCATATATTTCATTATTATTCATTATATATACTTTATAATAATTCTGTAATGGTTAACATGGATAATGAATCTCATCGCGTCGTGGAGACGGTAGTCCGTACGTACGCACGAGCGATGATATCGTTCCCATGGTCGTGGAATTGTGTTGAAGTGTATGTATACTATTTCAGTATAAATATCACTTTATAATAATCATATATAGTTACACATTAAACCATTATACCCTTCCAATTAAGGTGGTGGTGAAAAATAGATTACACCACGGCGTGGAGACGGTATTCCGTACGTATGCATGCGCGGTGATTTCCTTTTTCCATAGGATGGATAGAAGGTTAATTAGAGTTGTTTCATATTTATAATAACATATCAGTATATAAGAAATATTGATGTTATTACTTTACCATGAAACAATTAAAGAAGAAGAAGCTGAAGAAGAAAGAAATTGAAAAAGATCGGTAATGGATATTACATCTTTTTGACGCGCCTTCACTTAACCTCCAATTAAATAACTAAGGGTGGTCTTTGAAGAAGACCAGGACATATAGGGTGATAATAAGGAAGTGGAGAAGAGATTTTGGCTGGGGTTTTCCGAGCTTGAATGCTCAAATTGGTGTGAGGAGGAGAGGGAGGAGGTTCCCTTTTATAAGGGAGGAGAGGGGCACCTTATGAAAATCTAAAAATATTATTTTATATTAAGGTCAAATTCGGTTTATAATGGTTACAAAGGGTCTTATTTCGAAGATAAAGTGGGTATGGGTCGAAATCCTATCATCCAATTGGATTTATACAAGTTTAGGTTATTATTTTAACCTTATCAATTAGAATTAACTCTAAGTTAAATAATTTAACTTTTACCGTGTCTTTTTTTTTCTTACACTATATGGTGTATAAACTTACCATAACAAGCCAAACTAACCCCAAGTTGTTTATTATTAATATATCTATCCTTATATAAGTCATTTTGCTTAACCTTAGATTTTTAGGAATTAAATAACAATTAATAATATAATATTTGTTTTAAAAAAACTAATTTATGTCAATTTTGACACTATTTGGTACATGATTTTTATGAAATTCATAACAGAATGATAAGTTAGATCCAAGTTACTTATATCAACAATAACATGTCATATTAACCGAGAAAAGTAATGTAAGTCATAAAAAGACTCAAATTACATTAATTTGGGCATTTATAACATCACTTATGTCAATATTTCATTAATAAGACAATTACTGCATCATATTTGTGTCATAATAAATGATAATTATTTAATCCCTAAAAATTCTAAATAAATTCCTATGATGTAGATAATTGTATTAGCTTTCAGGATACTATTAATTTTCGATTTTTCATGAAGTTTATCACTAAATTAAAATTATTATACTTATAAGATTTAAGAAAGTGACATGTTGTCACATTCTTTGGTTTTAATAATAATTAAATTATTTTCATGGTCAAAAGCCCATAAAATGAATCTAATCAGACCCTTAGGTTATATGGGTCTACATTTAGCCATACAATACGATTTTTCCAAGTGTTATGGTAATTTTATAATCTTATATTTACCCTTAATTACCCGATTTACCTTTAACTATAGTAAATAAAATTTACCGTAGTTACTATTCACAATGCCCAAAAATAAAAAGTAGCTTATTAACATAATTTGGACCCACTGATTCCAAATATGGAATCCTTTTTTCCAAATTCAATACAAAAAATATTCAGAAATTAAATTAAAATCAATCCCGTTGTTGAAAAAAAACGGGTTTTTGTTTAAAACATTGCAAAAGATTGAATTGATTTAACCTTCGAATTCAAGGTAAAATCAATGCTAATGACATAAATTATA
This sequence comes from Viscum album, assembly GCA_963277665.1. Lineage (NCBI taxonomy): Eukaryota > Viridiplantae > Streptophyta > Magnoliopsida > Santalales > Viscaceae > Viscum > Viscum album. The sequence goes on along the minus strand of OY728141.1, from coordinate 1,301,374,144 downwards.
TAAAATGGTGAAAATATATTATATTTATACTTTAAAACCATTAAATATTATAATTTAACCACATAATATATTACGATGAAAATAGTTGTTTTTAATTAAAATATAGCGTGTTTTTACTATTCATTAAAACATGAAAGTTATCGGAAAAATATCAAAACATTATCTAATGTAAATTTTTATATCCTGATTCAAAAGAAGAATTTTATTTTCTCAAATTGAACTTATAAACATTTCAAAAACTATATTTAAAGTGGGTGTGCCATCAAAAGGCGGCAAAACTACATTTTTTGAAAAATACTTATTTTACCCGAAAAATTTATTTTGTTCTTATACCATGTTCTTGAAAATGTGTAAGTTGAATAATAATGTTATAAAATTCAAAATTTAGTTAACACTAATCATAACGGCTAGTTCATAACAATATTATAATAATATATCGTTGTTTAGTAAATCCCGGTATTGCGTACAAGACACGCTATCGAGGAAGGTCACGATTGCGTGTAATGAAAGCCATGTCAGGGTTGCGTGTAGTGATCGACTCCTTTGTTGTTGCGTATAATAGAATCCAACCATATTTTATTTATACATTTAATATATATATATACACTCAATGTTGCATAGAATAACTTCTATCAAACAAACTTGATAATTGTGTGTAACAAGAGCCAAGAAAAGTGGTCCGTATGCTGCAAGCTAATACGGTATTGTGTGTAGTGCAAGATAATCTTGGTGTGTCCTAAAATAGAAGATATAAATGAAATTATAAAGAATGTATCTTATAAAATCTCAGGTTGTTACATTCTACCCCCCTTAAAATAAATTTCGCCCTCGAAATTCGTCAGGGTTATAAATGGTTTACTATTCGAATGTTTCTTTAATAGAAACCCACATCGTAAAAAGGAATACCAAAACCAATCATTAAAAACAAAAGTATGAAACGTAACGGTTACCCAAATAAACTAATCACTGGGTTTCCACATATGTGAAAATATGGATATGGAAGAGAAATATAACCATAATGTTCTGATGGAGAGTGGTAGAGAACATGGCTATGAAAAATCCAACAATCACAAAGCCATAGATTTGTGATTATCTAAGGTACCATCTAATTCGTCGGATATAAGGGCAGTAGGACAAAATTTTTGGTTTTTCAAGATCATTTCCCTAAAGTTGATGAAATTGGAATTCGAATAAATACTTTCGTGATTTTTGTATAGTCTCACCGTTTGTCATTATTTGGACAATTTCTACTTCATCTCTTAAAGAAATGATGTTGAATTTGTCATTCGTGACGTGTTAGCAGATCATGTGATAGAATTATGGGTCATTCCATATGTCTCAATCAAAAAGTTACAAAATACATAAGACCATCTATAGTGACGTTAATCGTATACGATTCCAAAAATGAACTTATACTTCATATATCATACCACGTAATAAAATAAAACTAGTTTCTACTAACCAGGGACTTCCTGTAGGCCAGTGGTAGGTGATAAAGGCTAGTCGCACTTTGGTTGTGGGTTCGATTCCCACAGCCTTGTTCGACGCAATGGGCTGTCGCCCATCCTATAGGTTTCCCTTTTTCTAAAACTACATTACTATAACATCACATAAATAATATCAAAAAACGTTCTATCCTTAAAAAATACTAACTTATTGTTAACATAATCCATTCCAATCATTAGGATTATCTAAAATACTTCGGTCCAAGCTCATAGTATAAAGAAAACGATAACTTGAAATATCATCAACCAAGCATGTGAATACCATCATTTATCCCCCATATATCTTGTTGGTCACATTCCAATCATGTGAATACCTTAATGATGTATTCTCTTGAAAAATTAATACCCATTAAACCTTAGTGAAAAAATGAATGCTGTCAAAAGTTAACTCTTTCCACATACCAAAATCCAAAAATTCTATATACTCAAACCATGATATAACCTTCTCCTTATTTTAGTCATGAGCTCATGAATACTATCAAACATATAATTTTCTCCTTATCCCTTCATTATGCGCATATCATCTACATTCCAAAAATGTCTGAATAACCTTTCATGGATACTGGTAACATTAATCATACACTTTCAAAACTCAAGTAAAGACAATAGTTTAACAATCCTTAGATGTATATTTATTCCATAGTACCATGAGATTGCTTATACAACATTACACATGATAAACATGTAATCATTCCACTACTTTCTTAAACCATTTATCGAGCTTCAACAATTCATTCATCTCACATATCATTTGTAGTCTCTTCATCATCATCCACATAAATACTACCCATACGACCATACTGATTCTCTTCATGAGACATTCCCTTAGGGCATTGGTTTGGATAATGCCCGTACATTCCACATTTAAAACTTTTAACCATTATTGATGTCGTAGCAATACCATTATCCTCATCCCTGGTGTTAACTGAACCTTTTCATTTTCACTTACTGGCTTTGTGTACTTCTTTTCCACACCCAAATCATCTTCCAGTTCCTTTGAAACATTCTCCTTGATGCCTCTTCCCACATGATTTACATAAGGGAAATTGAACTTTCTTTCCTCTATGATCATCATGAAATTCCATCATTCTCTTATTAGCTGAGTCAGGAAACATACCAAATTTTACTTTATTGATCATATTTTGAGATTGCTGATTCGGCAAAATAATGATGTTCTGACTTTCAAATCCCATTTCATTTGGTTTCTCATGAAGTATATCATTCCATTGTCCATCATATCCTCCATTATCGTGAATCATCTTGTTTCCAGCCATTTCCTAAAACCCAAAAAGAATAGTGTGAGAGGCAAAAATCATAATAAAGGGGGAGTAAATTAAATATCTAACATCTTTGGTCTAATTTAATATCATTACCATAGTTCTAGGACTATATCCTATACGTATACTTATCCTTAGGGACATCCCTAGACATACCTTAAAAATATATCTAGGGATCTCACTAAGGTTTTCGCATCCTAATTTCCAAAGGTTGACTAAACATACCCTTTGATACCAACTGTAGAGACCCGAAGCTTGATGTACATGGTCATTACCTTACTTTTGCGGAATACTTAGTACATAACAAAAACACACACACAAGGATCGTAATAGTTTAGTGTCTTTGGAAACTCAGAATATAATCTTCTAATCGTGGTGAAAGATCTTCAACATCTCCCATAAAGATCTTCTTTTTTTACCTAAAACCTTTCTTTATATCCTGGGGAAAAGAAAACATAAAATGGTGAGCTCAAATGCTCAGTAAGGGTAAACAAAAGAAATATCAATCACATCATTTTCATAAGAACATAACATTTTGGAAATCTTAACCTGCAAAAGAGAGCATAAATTCATAACATGGGATAAATCATAGTAGTGAAAGGAAATCCCAATAATCATAACATAAAACGTCAAACATTGTGGAATACACACATAATCATAGATAATCATATCTTATTAGTCAAGACTCATTTCCAAGACTATCTTAGTGGACAAAGTCCATTTCTGAACCGAGTCACCCTCGTTTCAGTCCTGTTCCACTGAACTGGTATAACCCACCATTCCAGCCATGTCTATCTCATGAGATATAAAATCATCACACAATGAATTGGAGGGAGATATAGGTCCCACCCTTCTCATAATGATACCATTATTATGTGTGCCACAAAATCATAAATCATACATCATTGCATAACCCATGTAATAAAAATGGGATTCTTAAACAACATGGCATCATAAAACAATTCATATAAGATAAAGGAATTCATGAAAATAATTCCATCAACAAATCATCAAATCAATGTAATAATAGGGATATAAACAGAACCCTATTTTATCTTATATGGAAAATAATTTTGATAAAACCCTTGAACTCCATTCTTGAGGAAAATATCCTTTCTACTTCAAAAACACTTTTCCTTTCTTAACATGTCATAAAATTTTAAACTAATAGAAGTTGATTAAAAATAAACTTGAAAACTTGTAAAGGAAGCTTCTTGGAAATAATGTTTTAAAAATCCATTCATGCCATATAAGTTAAAAAAACATTCTTCTCGTACTTTGGTCGGAAAAGTTAAAAAATACCTCATACGAAAAACGACAAAAGATTCCTTTCATATCTTTTACTAAAAACTCACCGAAGGGTAAAATTGGATTTAAAAAATTTTAGGTGGATGGAAATAATATTACATATTGAGGAAACATGGATGTGGATGATAAAATACACCCCAGTAAATACCAAAGTATAAACAATCTCGGATAAAAATGAGATTGTGATATTTCCCCTACCTTATGTCTGATATGATTTGTACGTATCTCAATCTCCTGTATAATGATTTAAATAATGTCATTAACTTATTAAAGAATCATATTAATTGCTATTATATCATATATGGTTCACTTATGACTTTATATTACCTGTTCTTTTGTAAATTCCATGTTAAAGAAGCGTTTTGGGTAAAATCGTTTCATTTATCGTAGGTGTTTGGACTTGTTGTTCTTGACCTTATTATTACTTATATCATGATTTACTTACTTCCAGAATATAAAACATGATTTATATATAATATATATTCAGTAAATATATATATAATATATAGATAAATGAAATGAAACACACCGTTCATGGAGACGGTAGTCCGTACGTACGCATGAACGGTGTTTTTCTTTCCTTATTGTCTTTAATGGAAGTAAGTAGATGACATACATATATATATACATAAATCCATTAGATTTACCATGTCATATATTTCATTATTATTTATTATATATACTTTATAATCATTCTGGAATGGTTAACATGGATAATGAATCTCATCACGTCGTGGAGACGGTTGTCCGTACATACGCACGAGCGATGATATCGTTCCCATGGTCGTGGAATTGTGTTGAAGTGTATGTATAATATTTCAGTATCAATATAACTTTATAATAATAATATATATTTACTCATTACACCATTATACCCATCTAATTAAGGTGGTGGCGGAAAATAGATTACACCACGGCGTGGAGACGGTATTCCGTACGTACGCACGCGCGGTGATTTACTTTTTCCGTAGGATGGATAGAAGGTTAATTAGATTTGTTTCATATTTATAATAACATATCAGTATATAAGGAATACTTATGTTATTACTTTACCATGAAACAACTAAAGAATAATAATTTGAAGAAGAAAGTAATTGAACAAGATCGGTAATGGATATTACCTCTTTTTGACGCGCCTTCACTTAACCTCCACTTAAAGAACTAAAGATGGTCTTTGAAGAGAACCAGGAACTCTAGTATGATACTAGGGAAGTGGAGAAGAGATTTTGGTAGGGGTTTTCAAAGATTGAATGCTCAAATTGGTGTGAGGATGAGAGGGAGGAGGTTCCCTTTTATAAGGGAGGAGAGGGGCACCTTAGGAAAATCTCAAAATAATATTTTATATTAAAGTCAAATTCGGTTAATAATGGTTGAAAAGGGTCTTATTTCGAGGATAAAGTGGGGATGGGTAGAAATCCTCTCATCCAATAGGAGTTAGACACGGTTATGTTATTATTTTAACCTTATCAATTAGATTTAACTCTAAGTTAAATAATTTAACTTTTACAGTGTCTTTTTGTTTTCTTACACTATATGGTTAATAAACATACCATAACAAGCCAAAAGAACCCCAAGATGTTTATTATTGATATATATATCCTTATCTATGTCATTTTGCCGAACCTTAGATTTTTAGAAATTAAATTACAATTAATAATATAATATTTGTTTTAAAAAAACTAATTTATGTCAATTTTGACACTATTTGGTACATGATTTTTATGAAATTCATAACAGATTGATAAGTTCGAACCAAGTTACTTATATCAACAATAACATGTCATATTAACCTAGAAAAGTAATTTAAGTCATAAAAAGTCTCAAATTATATTTATTTGGGCATTTATAACATCAATTATGTCAATATTTCATTAATAAGACATTTACTGCATCAAATTTGTGTCATATAAATGATAATTATTTAATCCCTAAAAATTTTAAATAAATTCCTATGATGTATATAATTGTATTAGCTTTCTGTATACTATTCATTTTTGAAGTATCATTAAGTTTATCACTAAATTAAAATTATTATACTTATAAGATTTAAGAAAGTGACATGTTGTCACATTCTTTGGTTTTAATAATAATTAAATTATTTTCAAGGAAAAAAGTACATAAAATGAATCTAATACTATCCTTAGGTTATATGGGTCTAATTTTATCCATAAAATAGTATTTTTACAAGTGTTAGGGTAATGTTATAATCTTATATTTACCCTTAATTACCAGATTTACCTTTAAATATAGTAAATAAAATTTACCGTAGTTACTATTCACAATGCCCAAAAATAAAAAGTAGCTTATTAAAATAATTTGGACCCACTGATTCCAAATATGGAATCCATTTTTTCCAAATTAAACACACAAAATATTCAGAAATTAAATTAAAATTAATCCCATTTTCGAAAGAAAACGGGTTTTTCATTAAAACATTACAAAAGATTGAATTGATTTAACCTACGAATTCAAGGTAAAATCAATGCTAATTATACATTATATTAAATGGTAAAAATATATTCTATTTATACTTTAAAACCATTAAATATTATAATTTAACCACATAAGATATTAAGATGAAAAAAGTTGTTTTTAATTAAAATATAGCGTGTTTTTACTATTCATTAAAATATGAAAGTTATCGGAAAAATATCAAAACTTTATCTAATGTAAATTTTTATATCCTGATTCAAAATATGAATTTTATTTTGTCAAAGTTAACTTATAAACATGTCAAAAACTATATTTAAAGTGGGAGCGCCATCAAAAGGCGGCAAAACTACATTTTTTTAAAAATACTTATTTTACCCGAAAAATTTATTTTGTTCTTATACCATGTTCGAGAAAATGTGTAAGATGAATAATAATGTTATAAAATTCAAAATTTAGTTAATACTATTCATAACTGCTAGTTCATAACAATATTATAATAATATATCATTGTTTAGTAAATCATGGTATTGCGTACAACACACACTATCGAGGAAGGTCGCGATTGCATGTAATGCAAGCCAAGTCAGGGTTTTGTGTAGTGCATGACTCCTTTGTTTTTGCGTATAATAGAATCAAACCATATTTTATTTATGCATTGAATATATATATATATATATACACTCAATGTTGCATAGAATAACTTCTATCAAACGAACTTGAATATTGTGTGTGACAAGAGCCAAGAAAAGTGGGGTGTATACTGCAAGATAATACGGTGTTGTGTATAACACAAGATAATCTTGGTGTTCCGTACAATAGAAGATATGAATGAAATTAAAAAGAATGTATCTTATAAAATCTTGGGTTGTTAAAATTTCCCCTAGGGGAGTTTCATATTATTCTGGGTTTATAGTAGATATATTTTCACCAATATAAGATAAATTTTTGAGACAAGGAATTTTTTCTTTCAAAAAGAGTATCAATTAGTATTAAAGAGTGATCTTATACCATTGATATAATTTCAATAATATGAAAAACTGATAAAATAAGATATTTAATTTAATCTTGCAATTATTTTTGATAAAAAGTTAATTATTTAGATTAATGATGTTGCAATGGTAAATGAGTACCTGTATGTTTTTTCTAAAGAGTTTCATGGTGTTATACATGGTTAGAAAGTTGAATTTACTATTAACATTGTTGAAAATTCTAAACCAATTTCAAAACCGCTTATATAATGGATCATGTGGTAGTCATACAATTAAAAATGATGTTACAAGATTTTCCAAATAAATGATTCATTAATACTAGTACTTCACAATGGGATTTTCTAATTTTTTATTAAAAACAAATATAGTTACACTAGTAATTTTATTGATTATAGAGCTTTTAATATCATTAATATTAAGAGTAAGTTTTATTTTCCTCATATGAATGACTTATACGATTAATTACATAGGTTAAGTATTTTTTAATGGATGATGTGAGATTTGGGTACCATCATATAAAGATGAATGAGGAAGAAATTCTATAAACAACATTCTGTACCAGATATGTGCATTATGAGTTTTTAGTTATTCCCTTTAGATTTTTCAATACCCCCTCTGTATTTATGCATCATATTAATAATGTATTTCTTTAATATTGAGATAATTTTTTGGTCATTTTTATTAATGAAATTTTGGTTATTTCAAAAAGTTATAAGGATCATGAAAAAAAATCAATGTATTGTTTTGAAAACCCTCAAAGAAATTTGGTTATACAAATTTTTTTAGCAAATTTGACTTTCTATTAAAACCTATTTATTTCATCAGGAACTTTATATGTAAGTATATAATTATAGATGATCTCATAAAGAGGTGGTTGATGAATATCAAATACCTAAAAATGTATTGAGATTCGAAGTTTTCTTAGATTAACAGGATACTACAAGTGGTTTGTTGAAAAAACTGAAAGGTTATCTTTCACACTAACTATGTTAACATGAAAGAGAGTAAAATTTATATGGATAAAAGATTTTTATGTCTTTTTATAAATTAAAATGATGATTGGTTAATGATATATTTTTTCCCTCCTCTTGGGAAATGGTGATTTTTTCATCTAAATTAATTATTCATTGAAGAGAATTGGTTTAATTCAAATATAGAATGATATGATAATGTATTATGCTTCCAGGTAACTAGAAATTCATGAGTTAAATAATCTTACACATGATTTGGATCTAAATTCTATGGTTTTTTCATTAAAAATATGGTGACATCATTTATATGGATCCTAATGTGAAATATATACTGATCATAAAAGTTTTAAGTATATATTTATTAAAAATTAGTTGAAAATGAGGAAAATAAGATGGTTGTAACCAATTATGGATCATGATTTCATTATTCATTATCATCCAATATAATAAAATAAAGTGGTTATAACATTGAGCCTGAAAAAAGTGCTATATTTACAATGTTTTGTTTGGAACATGTCCCATTGGTTAATGATTTGATAAATTTGGGACTGGATATTGTGGATGTTGTAAATTCCCATATTTTGTTTTAGGTGTTAGTGAAATCATATCTATAAGACCTAGTTATTAAATCTCAAGAGGAATACTTTGATTTATAATAAAAGGAAGAATTCGTCTAAAAGGAAATGTTTCCTGAATTTAATGTTGATAAAGAATGTGTTTTGTTCTTTGGAAAGAGATTATGTGTGCAATGTTATTAATAGTTTAAGAGGGAGTTATTAAATGAGTCTCACAGTTCCCTATTTTCCATTCATCTTGGATGCACTAATATGTACAGAAGACTTTGGGATTTTTACTAGTGAGACTGAGTGAAAAGTGACTTTCCTAAATTTTCTATGAAATGTTTGACTTATCAACATGTTATTGAAGTGTAGGAAGTACTAATGGGGCTTCTTCATAATTTTTTAATTCAAGTGTGTAAATGGGAAAATATATCCCTGGATTTTATGGTGGGACTGCCAAATAATTTATAAAGTCATAATACAATTTAGGTTATTATTGATTGAATGAATAAATATGTAGATTTCCTTCCCATTAGAGATAGTATTTATTTAAATACGCTTTCCTAACTGAATATTAAGTATATAGTATGATTACATTGAGTTACCCTCTCTATTGAATCTAACCATTAACTGAGGATAACTTATAATTTTTGTAATGGATTTTAGAAGCCATTGGAAACTTATTTAAATTTAATTTTTGTCTCTCATCATTTATCTAACGGATAGTCGAAATGAAAAATTAATTCTTTGGATGACATGATTTGTTCTTTTCCAATTCATTACTAGGGAATTTGTCATAAACATATATAATTATTTGAGATATAATATAATAACATTTTTCATTATAGTATATAGATAGAATCTTTTGAGGCATTAAATGGAAAGTGGTGTTGAACTCCATCATTTTGGGATGAAGTTGGTGAAATAAAGTTGATGGGAATAGAATTGGTAAAGGAAGTGGATGAGAAGATGAAAATGATTTAGAAACATATGGGGAATTCTCCAAGTAGCTAGAAACTGTTTGTAGATAATAGTTTGAAATATCATTCATTCGAGGTAGGTGATCATGTTTTTATTAAAATATCTCAATGAAATTTTTTATGTGTTTTTGTAAGAAGTGAAAGTTAAGTCCAAAATTCATTTGATAATATAAAATAATTGATTAAGTTTGATCATTTTCCTACTAAGTTAACTTGCCTCTATGTTTATCCTACGTACACAATGTTTTTTATCTTTTGATGTTAAGAATGTATGTGATGAATTCATCTCATGTTTTGAGCCCTGTAGTTGTTTAGTTGGAATATTAGCTTTCTTATAAGGAAATCCCTATTTAGATTCTTGTTTATAATGATCATTTATTGTAGAACAATGTAATTCATCATGTTCTGGTTTATTGGTTAAACCAAATGATTGATGAAACAACAAGGGAATAAGAAAATTCTATTAGGGAAAGGTAACCCAACTTGTTTAATATGTGAATAAAATTGTAATGACGCAATTTAAAAATAGTGGTAGAATGTAACAACCCATGTACTGAAAAAATTATTTCTTTTCATATTTTTTTTTAAAATGAACTAAATAGTTCTATTCTCTATAAATATATTAATTAATTATTTAAAATCAAAAAGGTAATAATTTTATTAAACTCATTTCTTATAATTCTTTATTTAATAGAGTTATTATCAAAATATAGAATTTTAATATAAAAAATTTTATTATATTTTTGAATTCATTATTTTAAAGAAATTTTATAATGAATTTTTGATAATTTTATGAAAATAATCTTTTTAATGGTATGGTGAAGAATAATCATTTTTTAGAAAATTTTATTTTGTATGAAAAGTAATATTGTTATTTTTATTATTTTTAAATTTTAAATTAGTTAATTTTTATTTTAATAAAAAAATTATGATTTTTTAAATGTATTCTATACTTGAATATAGTGTAATCACATTTGGTATTTAAAAGGGATTTTTTTCTAAAAAACCATTTTTTGTTTCGTTTTTCCGGTTTAATTTTAATTTAAATTCTAAAACATATGTATTTTGAATTTCAAAAAATAAATTTCACATTTCTATTTGGCAGTTTGAAATTTAGTAAATATGGTTTTTTATTTTTGGTCAATAAAAAAATTAACCTTATTAATATTCATTACTATTGTAAATGGAAAATCATGTAATTTTGGTTAAAAATTGATATGAACCATAAAATAGCCCAAACAATTACCAAAATCTTATTTAAAGTCTATATATCGATCATAATCATCATATTGTATATTTATTGACCTTTTGGGACCACTTGGATAACACTATGGCCTTTATATTATTTTATTTAATATAAATTCAAACATGCCATACTTCTGTTTTTTAATAAGTGTAATATTTTTAATATGGTGTTATCTATAGGATATGTTCAAATATAACCAGTATATTGAAATATAATATATTTATATTAATCATGATAATTTATTTTTTTTATTTTAGTGAAAAAATTCTCTCAAATGCTTTCACAACGCTGATGTAGTAATATTAAATTAATTAAAAAATAATTAAAATGGTAGTAAAAATATTAAAATAAATATAATTATAAATAATTAATGTGATAACACAATTTTATGTATTACATTGGTATTTTATGCATATAATTAAATAGTTGGTTCTATTTACAATTATTATATTTATATTATGAATGTTTATGTTATGATTAGTTCTAAAAATTACATTTATTAATATTTTATAATAAATATTGTTTTATTTAATGATATATAATTCCTTAAAATATAAAATTCATAAAATTAATTAGAATGAGAATTAAAATATCAAACATTAGCCATTAATTTCTGGTTTTTAATTTATATTTACTATATTTACCCTTAAGGATTAAAAACCATTTAATTATGGTAATAGTTAAAGGGATTAAATAGGGGTTTAAATCGAAATATATTGCTGGAAATACAGTCCAAACTTATCTAATTTTTATTTTATTAATTTATATTGACTCATAATCACATTATATTATAAAAAAAATTTAAATTTTTTATTAAAAAATAATTTAAATTAATTCAATATTTTGAGAAATGCCAATAGTGTTCATCACCTCTCTTGTAAAAGTGCGCATGTTTTCATATATTCACACTTAGAAACACTATTTTTTAGATAATACCTAGATAAATACTTTAATATTATCCCTCCTATCATTATTAAGGACTTTATTTTGTATTATTCAAAACATATAGGGTTTAATGTTTTAAGCAAAGAAGGTTGTCAAAATAAGAGGTATAGTTTTCAACTTGTGGTTTTAGTTTTGTTTTTTCTTCCACAAAATTCAAATCACATTAAACCATTATAAAATAACAAATACATTAGAATAATTGTACCTAGATTTTATTGTGTTAATTTTATAACCCATTTACATATCATATTCATTCAAATGGGAAAATAATTCAACGCTTGTGTGTATGGTGGAATATCGCCTTGCAATTCGATGTAAGTAGTTTTCCATTGATGTTTATAAATAATGTATATAATGATGAAATTAATGATTATATATGATATTAATGAAATTATTATAATTATTATAATACCATATATCACTAAAATTATTACATTTCCATGCAAATAAAAATGATAACGTCATTCATGCATTCGTGTGGACTACCACATCCACAAAGTGATCTGTTTTTTCTTCACCACATCACTTGGATGATATGTAAAAGTATATTTAATGAATTAATATAATATATATGACATTATCATCAATTTTTATGATAAAATAAATTATATCTTCTTTCTATAATGATCTTTGAAAAATGGAAATGTCACTCATGCATATATACGGCCTACCATCTCTATGATTTTAACATGGTTCATTTTTCATAACCATATTTAATTGATACATTTGAAATTATAATTGATACATCGAAATTAGAATTATTTCATGAATATTATTCTATATATAATTTAATTCTAACCTATTTGACCAATGTCAACTGATTGAAACCCTTTCGGACCTATGAATCGAATATGATCAAAATGTCCTACATTAAATTATTAATTTTATTTTATATAACATGTTAGTAAGTGATATAAAATTAATAATAAACGTGATAAATTCACTTAATAATATATAAGTTAACCAAATTATATTATTCAAGAAGATAAATATAGTATGTGACAAGTTGGTTTAAACTTAAGGGGCATTCTTTTAAAAATCATCTTTTAATGTTTGTTTTTACAAAAGTCAGAAAGGAAAATTTTTTAAATTATAGAAAATGAGATTTTTTTAACATTTTCATGAAAACGTAACCTTTTTAATCATCCTTTATAATATAATAATGATATTTTAAAGAATTTTTTCCTTGTCTGTGGTCATTATTCTTTTAAAATAAGGGGCTTTCTTCAAGGAATGTTTTTATGATTCATGCATTCATGTTTTATGATTAAGTTCTAGATCATGGGAATTTTGTATGATGATGGGTGGTTATTTTATAAACCAAATATGGGTTGGGATATGATAAGCCTCAAATGTATTGGGTTTGTTTATATATTATGTTGAGTGTGATAGTTATTTCAAATGTAATTGTGATGGTTAGTCCAAGTATAAATGTGAGGGTTATGTCACGTATAACCATAATGGTTATATCATGGTAGATGTGAGGGTTATAACATAAGTATGTATGGAATTAAAATTATTCCTTAACATACCTATATTGGAATTTTTATTCGTTCTATAATCTCATGTTTTCAAAAGGTATGATATTTAGTTTATGTTCAAAGGAAATTATATGTTACTTTTTAAGGATGAAAAGTATAACTTTGTGAAAAAAATTTCATGTGATTATAATGTTTTCAAAGAAACCATAATGTTTTTTTATCATTATATTTTTTTTAAATGTTTAATGAAAAACTTTTAGTAGAAAATTTGAATTCTTGAGTAATATTTTTTTGAGCCCAAAGATTATTTTTAAAAAGGAAAATTATAATATGTAACATGGAATAAAAGTTTATTTATTTCTTTTTATATCTATTATTGATCTTTTTTTCCCATACCAATTTAAAAAAAAATTCATTGGTCTTAAGGATTTGAAAGGGAGTGGAAGTGGTCAAGTTAGATGTTGTTAATATTCTCAATGAGAAGAAATCATTTTTTTGTTTTTAATGATTTTTTGTTTTACGGAAAAAATGTATACTTTATAGAAGTGGTATAATTAACTTTATTATAATATTTTTTTTATTCTTGGGTTAATCTTTAATTATCTAAAAATCATTACAAGTAAGGATCCTAAAATATAAGGAAATGAATTTTTGACATAAAACCTTATATTATGTAATTTTTAATGTCTAATCCTTCCATTGAAAAGGGATAATGATAACCCAAACACTTGACTTTAATATATTTTAAGATTTCTCATTAAACTATACTAATACAATATTTGAATGTTGGGAAACATTGTATGATTTTTTATTTTCAACTGACTTATATATTATTATATATAAATATAATGTAAAAAATTATACTCTCTTAATATTAATATCCATAATATTTTATGATAGGGATAACTTTATATAGGTTTTATTTTATAAAAATAAAAACCATATAAGGATTATGGATTAAATAATAGGAGGTTGTCCATAGAAGTGGTATATCTTGTAACCAAACATTTTAATTTTATTTTTTTTCTACATCCTTAAAATTTTATTCCATCATGATAAAATATTAAAATTAATATATTACATAAATTTTAATTTTATTATATAAATTTCATAACATATATCCATATGTTCTCCCATCAAATGGGAAATGGAACTATCATTTGTGTGTGTGATGGACTATTTCATCACAATCCATTGTAATTTTTTTCCATCAACACATTTCACTACTGGAAAGATGATCTTTCCCAACACTTCTATACCAACGGTTTGTAAAAACCGTTGGTATAGCTACCATTTCCCAACGGTTCACCAAAACCATTGGGTAAGCCATAGATTTCCCCACCTTTCCCAACAGTTTATGCTAAACCGTTGGGAAAGGGTGTGTTTTGAGCCTCTTTCCCAACGGTTCACCAAAACCATTGGGAAAGAGTGACCTTTCCCAATGGTTCACCAAAACCGTTGGGAAATGGTGTGTTTTGATCCTCTTTCCCAACGGTTCACCAAAACCGTTGGGAAAGAGTGACCATTCCCAACGGTTCACCAAAACCGTTGGGAAAAAGCACCCAAAAATCCAACCTTCGGCCTAAAAAAACTCAACCCACCCCTAACCTATCCCAACGGTTTTCAAAACCTTTGGTATAGGTTCTTTAATTTTTTTCCAGATCTACAAACCGATAACATTATATAAATCAAAATAATAAATAATTACGATAATACATATATATATTTATGAAATTATGTTTACAAAAGTGATTTTAGCTTAGTGGTTAAGTCGTTCGATTATAAACGAGGGGTCCTAGGATCAAATCCCAGCGGATGTTTTATTTTTGGAATTTATATACCAACGGTTCCATTACTGTTGGTATATATTTCTTATTGCCTATACCAACGGTTTCCAAAACCGTTAGTATAGACCTATCCCAACGGCTTACTTGGCTACGGTTCTCCAAACCGTTGGTATAGTCTATACCAATGGTTTGGAGGCCTATACCAACGGTTCCAAACCGTTGGTAAAGGTTAGTTTTCCAGTAGTGTTTTATGGATTATTATAATAATATATGTAATATATATATATATATGATTTTATTGATATAATTATAATTTTTTGAAGAGAATAAATCATCTTTATTATTACCTTTTCATCAAATGAAAATTTTTAATGTCGTCCATGTGTACTGGTGGACTACCACTTCACCAGTGTGATGTGAATCGTTTTTCATCATTGCATAACATGGTAGGTATATAAAATGAATTTAAAGATAAAATTTAATATAATAATACTTATATATATATATAATAATACTTACATTCTTTCCATAATTTTTGTTGAAAACCCAAAATGTTATTCATTCTTATGAATAACATATTGTCTCCAGGATTAAAACATATTTAATTTTTCAAAAACATATTTCATTGTTGGTATTAAAAGTTTAATTAATTAATAAAAAAATAAATATTTAATGATTATTATTATACATATTTTGTAACACTAATCCATTTGGCCATGATGTACATACCAATGTTGTTTGGAAGTTATGAATTGAGCATCCTCAAAACAAATGACATGGACAAAATTGATTAGGTAATTAAATATTAAATTAGAATAATCAAAATAAATGTATTAAGGATAATTTATTAATCCTATAAAAGTTTCTTATGGAAAATAATAATAATTGATATAATATTATTATAGAGGAGATAAAGGACATAAATTGATATATTATTGACTCAATTAAAGGGATTTCATCTCAATTTACTTTCATTGAGGAACATATTAATATTATGCAATTATTTTATTTTATATGGTATATATATTTCTAATATTATATATAATATCATGAATCCATAAAAATTTATTGAATTTTAATATTCAATTCAAATTTAATTATCCAATGTTATTTCGCTTGAAAGTTATCAAGTGGTAAGGGTTTTATAACTCAATTTTCTTTTATGGAGACATATCACTTATCCATTGATTATATTATGTCAATATTATGTGGGTAATGAAAATTTTTTAATATATGTTTTTATCCCTCTTTTTCTTTGGATTTACATTTGTTTCATATATTTTCAACATTGACTAATTCTCCAATCAGTTTTATGATATTTGAAAGGGTTATTCACCTCAAATTTTCTTTCTTTGGGACAAATTTTTATGTTTTTAACCTATCTTATTTTATGATGTGTATATACGTACCCTTTTAAATGTTAAATTATGAATATATATATTGTTATGATTTTTAAATATTTATTTTAGGTTATTATTTCTGGGGGTTTATTATTAAAAAGTTACCATAGTGGTAAGGGGTTTATGTTTCAATCATATTTTAATTAGGATTATTTTTGAATTAATTTCCATTATAGAATTAATATGATACTTATTTAATAAAACAATAGATTGTTTCTCCACGTTTAGGTATTTCATAAACTTTTAATGTTTTAGTTCCATTTTACTCTCTTTGGTTCTCAATAAGGTTCAGAAAATGTTTTTTAAAAAAATAATCTTTTTTCACTCTGTTGGTCGAAAAACTGTTTTCTTCCATATCTATAATTTTTTTTAGAAAATCGATATTTTTTTAATATTCTTATATTATGTTTTAAAATAATTTGTACTACTTTTTTACTTTATATAAATGGTTTAAAAAGAAAAAATTTTTCATTCTCTAAATAAGGTTCTTTTACTGAAGGTGTGAAAATATTTGTTTTAATGATTACAACATGAATGAAATTTCCTATAATCATGAACACTAAATTACTTGAAGTATAATTTACATGCTTTCATATTTATATTCAAATATAAAAATTTCCTAATATTTTTCAAATATTTAGTATTCAAATGTAATTTTTAATGAGGAAATTGTATTTCCCTCAAGGAAATTTTTATTGAACCCTTTATGGTATTTCTATTCATCGATTACAACAACCATTGATGTTACTTATGATCCACTAGGGTAATGTTTCAATTATTCCATCCTAATTCTTTATATATATATATATTAAAATTTATTCCCAACATTTTTGACGGAACCTCTTTATTTTCCATGAGTAAATTAAGCAACAAAAGAATATTAATTATTGATAAGTTGAAACTGAAATACTTCATATGTTATGATTATTATATAGTTCTTGGAAATAGTTTTTTATGATGGGTGAGATTGATATAGATCATGATGGTAGGTGATGTAAATATAGATCTTTAATGATTTGGTAATGATAACAATGTTAACTGAATATAAGTAACTCCTAAAAGCTTATAGAGTTAACCTGTTAACAGGTTTCTCATAAGAGATTATGGCTATTAACCTGGTATGGTTATCCATTGTATAAGGGTTCTTGTAAGGGTTGTATTAAAATAATGTTCAAAGATACCAACATTATTTATTTATACTTAATATAATATTTTAAAATTTTTCTTTGATCAAGATTGACATGACATGGATAATGATTATTGATTCTTATGAATCTTTCAATTATTATAGTTGTATAAAAGATCATATGATTAATGATATATGTTTTGATGGATATGAATTATTGTATGTTTTTATTATATATTATTATTATACCCTCAAACAATTATAGTAATATTATGAAAAATGAAGAAATTAAAATTTTAATGCTTATATTTACCCTTACCTAGCATTAGATCTCACCCTTCTTATGTTTCACTTTTAACCAGGTTATAAAGAATACTGGTCAATGGTTTTTTTTAAATTTTTCTAATTTTTAGAATTTTATGGTACATTTTGATAAATTGAATTAAAATGTGAAAATATGGATATATTTCAAAAAAATAAATATTTTGAATAAATCGTGTTTTATATATGAGTTCTTATAAATTCTATAATATACTACACCAAAATGGCCCATGGTTTTGTATGTGATGTAAAATTTAATTTTTATATTTTATGTTTTAGATTCTTTAAATTGGCTCACATATATTGTTATGTAATCTAGAAATGTAATGATTATGTTTTTATGACAAGACCCCAAAATGTTGGTACAAGATTATTATATGTACTATAGAACCTATCATTAGTAAATAAAGAATAATTAATATGGTTGATTGGACAATAAAATAACATTCCATTCTATCAAAAACTTTAGTTCAATAAACATCCATGTATAATATCATTATATAAATAACATGGATAATATATAATGGATTATCAATAATGGAAATTCATAAATATGTACATTCAAGAGGTTTACATCAATTCCTAAAATATGTTATCCTAAATATTACCATCAAGGACTCATCCAAGACATCATTATTAATAATTGGGTTGGTTTAAACTAGATACCAATCTTATATGGCATGTCTGTTGTTGTTCCTCAAAATACATATCAAGTCATCAAGGGTTTATCTACAATTGGGCCCCATCATTAAATTGTAAATCCTATTAATTTTTTATATATTGAATTCTCTATATAATTCATCCTTAAATTTACTTAAAAATCAATTTTTATCCATATTGAATCGATAATGCATAATATTTCTCTAGTTTGAGAAATAATTCTTATAATAAATTTAATTCAACTGATACTATATATATAAATGGAATACAACTTAGAAATCAACAAAGTAATATAGATAATAATGAATTTTACTATGATATTGAAAATAAAGACATGAAGGGGGAAAATGGTTCCTAATTAATAATGGGTAATGCTACAAAAAATGATCTAAAGAAAGTAAATGATCTCAAAATAAGGTATAATCCATTAATAGTAATGGATTACAAAATACCACTACTTCATTAGAAATAATCTTTTTAGCAAAAGTAATCCCTTATAAAATAAAATCGAAAAAATAATTAAAAATAACATCCTATCAGCTTCATGTAAGAATAAATATGTTCATCACCTTTTCATTCCATTGGGAAAATAATACCATTTTCATTCTGTAACCTTTTAAAAAAATTCTCAATATATTGAGATTTTTTAGAAAATAAATATTGAAAAATTTAAATTAATATTGATAACATATATTAGATATGATAGTAGGAAAAGGGTGGTGAAAATGTATATGAAAAAAATATATTTTTTATACTTATGTAAAAAGTTTAAAATAACCCTTTAAGTAATTATGGAAATTATTTATTTATAATCCTCAGCAAATAAATATACAAAAAAATAAGAAAAATAACGTTATTAAAATTTTATCCATAAATAATAATGTTCTGGAGATATTTAAATGATCCTTGACATGAAAGAAAACGTGTTTAAAGGAATGTCACATACATGTAATTTTTTTTAATTCATGACCTAGTGAGTGATGAAATCGTATATAAACATCTAAACCCCAAACATTACCTGTGGAGACGTAAATATATGGTATTTATGATTTTAGTGCCATATAATTTTTCCAAAGGAAATATGAACATAATTAATCCCAAAATAAAATGTGATTGTGATAAAAAATCTTTAAAATGTGTCTCTTCTTAGTCATACATGTATGGTCCCCATGTATAATAAATTTAAATTATTTGAATACTTTTTAAAGAAATTTTTACATATATATTCCATTTTTAATGACATTATATAGTAATTTTGAATCTATTCATTGAATTATTGTTTATTTCGTCAACCACTTATGGTTGTTCGACCAATTTTTTTTAAAAATTACTTTGTTATATTGTTCATGTATAATGGTGTTGTGAAATGGTTCCATCATATATAGAATGTTAATAACTACATTAATAAAAATTTTATTCATTAAATATATATATATATATAATCATATATTAATTTTAGTAATATAAAATGAATCACATAACTTCATGGTTGTGGTAGTCCCCACATACATAAGAGACATGTTATCATTTTCCAAAAGATGGAACAAAAAGAAATTAAAGGATATATTATATTTATTGAATAAAAATTATGTCATTTCTATCATATATATTAATTAATGACTAATTTATAACCATCCAAGTAATGTATTTATGAAAATCAAATTACACCTCTACATTGAAACGATAGGTCATACGTATGCATGAGCGATGCTTTCATTTTATATATGAAAGAAAAGAGGTGGAAAATGGTAGTTTACTATAATAATATTTTCTCAATATATTTTATATACATGATTAATTATTTAAGGATTTATAAAACATATTTAGATGATGTATATGAAAAGATACAAATTTATATATTGGGGTAATATTATTACATATTCAGTGAGAAACCTCCATTATCTTATGCATTAAGCTTTCATAGGATGAAATTAGGGTAATAAAAAGAGCCCATGAACAAAAGTATCTAATCATAAAATATTTTTGGGAGTTGATTGGCTGAGTTAGATGGAAAAGGATTGTTAATATTTTTGGAGAATAGGGTCCCTATTATAAGTAATGGGAGAGATACCCAGGATTTATATAAAATATTTTAATTATGTAAAAGTAATTTTCTAATACAGTGGAAAAAAATTTCACATTTTTTAAAATGAAAATTTTTAGTTCAAAATAAAACCATCCAATGAATTTAATGAAGTGTTTTTTTATTTTGAATCATTATCCCATTATTTTTATCAATTTTACCTCATTTTTCCTTGAACCAAGGTGAAAATTTTATATTATGGTTACTATTCATTCTGACGAAATGTTATGTTGAGATTATTATCTAATGATAATTATTTTGATTCTAAATATTTAATTCATATTAAATGATTAATCTACAATATGTGTTACAAATTCCTCTTAATATAGTTTTACAAAACATAATGAAAACCGCTTTTAGAAAAATGTTTGTCTCTTATATAGAAATGAGTTTACATAAAAATAAAGTTTGATGCGAACTAAAATGGAATTAATTGGATTATATTAATTAAAACTGTATTTATTTTTCTTTTAAACAAAATTATAAAATAAAGAAACCATTTAAATATTTTATTAATAGAAAATAACTAAAAATAGTTTTTATTTGAACAGAAACATTACATATCTTACCAAAATTCCAAGAATATATTTATAAGATCAATATTATATTTTTATTTGAATTATGTTAATTGTTAAATATTTTTTTTATATAATAAAGGTTTTATAAAATTTCAAGTTATTATTATATAATCATACTTTCATAAAAGTGATATTTTTTTTTGAAAAATACATAATTTTAACTATTTACCCAAAAATAATGTATTTCAATAAATTTCTGAATATTTTAAATAAGTTAATTTTGACAATATTATTTCATAAATAAAATTAATTTAATAATATTAAATTTATTAAATTTTGGAATTTATTTTTTAATTAAATTCTTGAAATTCATGAATATATGCATATGCATTATGATTTTGTTTCTTTATAAAGAAAATCCTACATACTATATTTAAATCTAATGTGTTACATTCATACATATTTCAAAATATTTGATCTCAAAATTTAAAAAAATTCACCTCATTTAGAGTTTTGGCTAGTTATTCATCTTAACTTCTTCATATCCCCACATTGCCTCTTCTATTTTATGATTTCTCCAGAGTACCTTCACCATCCAAGTCATTTGACTCCACAATACATGTTCTATGGAATCAATAATATGGATAGGATATTAATTGTATGATAAATTAGGTTATAAATCTAATTCTCGATAGGTGATCATATAAATTAGTTTATTTATGTACTTCTTTAATAATAAGATAGAGAACACATCATGAAATTTAAGGAATTTTCGTGGAATTTTCCAATTGAATGATAATTGTGAGATTATTTCCAAAATTCACAAAAAAATTTATACATAAAAATTTGTTTTCATTTTTTCTAAAGCATATATAACACTTACATGAATATAATATCAATAAATCACTATCACTTATAAGAAATTTTAGATCGTTCATTCAGTTATCATAATCACTCTTTTGACTTTTTTTTGTTTCTATTAAGTGAATCTAAATAGTTCCCGCATTTATTGTTGCCTCTACAATATGATATGGGATTAAAATATTCTTTTAACCAAATAATTAATCAAAATTTTGTGTATGAAATTATTTCCCATATAACAATTTAAATGGTTAAATTTTAATTCTTGAATGGAAGCTATTATTATAATAAAATTCTACCAATGGTAAGTACAGACTTCATGGACCTTCAAATTCAAGTGATAATGACCTCAACATGCCTTCAAATATTTTAATAGTCTTCTTAGACATTACTTCTATCTAAGGATGATAAAAAGGTGATTAAACATAGCTCAATGGTGAAATCCCAAAGAAAACATTTCCATAATCTCTATTTAAACCATGGGGCATGATTAGATAAAATTGAATGTGTTGCACCATGAAGTATTATAAAATTATTAATATTGATCATTATGAGGTGATCTAGAGGTATGCCTTCCCTTCAAGTGAATAAATGTTCATACTTAGTAATATGATCACTAATAACCCATATAACATTGTTATATCAAGTTGTATTTTGTAATTAAATAACAATGTCTATAATAATATCATCTCATTTCTATATAGTAATAGGTAGAGGTTTCATAACACTTTTTGGAGTTTTCCTCTAAAAAACTACCTATTGACAAACCAAGAATATTTGTACGTAGTTTTTAATTTACTATTTTATGTTATTGGAAAAAATATTTTCCTTCAATGCCTAAAACATTTTGGTTCAACCCATGCATATAATGAAATATCAGATAAGAGCTTTATCTAATTTTTCTTTTTTTTTGATCTGGAATCAATAAGAAACACATCCTCTTTAAAAATTTCAATATACCAAATTTATAAGAGAAATATTTCTACTTCCCATTATTTGGGGATATTATTTTATTTTTAATAAAATTATCATCTATGTGGGAACTTTTTATTTTCCCTAATAAGGATAGATTACAATCATTTAGAATATATGTGATGTTTCCCTATACATAATGATTTTTATATATAACATTAATAAATCGTGAATATTGTATATTTTTCGATACTCATTTTATTCAAAACACCATGATATTTTCTAATCAATGTATTTTCCACCTTATTTTTCATCCCAATGTGGATGTGTATAGAGAAATCATAATCTGTGAGTAGTATTGTCCAACTCCTTTACCTCATGATGATATTTTTTCTATTAGAAGATATAATTCAATATTTTATAATCTGTATATATTTAATATTTTTTATCATAACAGAAATTCATCCTCATATATTATTTAATGACTATAGATTCTGAATCGATATGAAGGATTCTCTAATTTTAATCATTATTCATTAACTTCCTTGACACATAGGCAATAACTAATTTTTTTCACTATGACACATACAATTCCATTATTTTATATATCACTATATATCAAAAATTAATCCCTTTGTGATGGTATAGATAATATTTTTACATTAAAAAATATATTGTTAAATTGTAAAAAACATTTATTATATTCTTCTAACCATATAAACTAACTAAAATTCTTAGAATAATTTGTTAACATGTAATATAGTTGAGAAAAATGTTGAACAAATCATCAATATAAAAATTTTAATCTAAGAATACTACATACCTTGATTATATTCCATGGAATTTTCTATTATATAACTAAATTATGTTTTAAGTATCAACTGATATTGCATCCTTAGAGATAATGTGGCTTAAAAAATAAACTTCATAAATATGAAATTCATTTTTTCTAAATTTTCAATATAACTCTTTTTCTCTCAGATTCTAAATAATGATTAAAAATTGACTCTTATGATCATTATAACACTTATATTTTGTCAAGATATCATCAATTAACAATATAACGAAATTATTGATATAATAATTAAAAATTCAACTAATCAAATCCATAAAACAGAGGGTGAATTGGTCAATTCAATGGTTGTTACGTTAAATTCAAAATGCCTATAACTAATTATAATTTTCCTCTTTGGAATATGATTTTTCTCAAATTGTAGTTGATGATACCTTGAACAATGATAAATCCTTGAAAAATATTTATATCATTAAATTTGATCAGAATACCTATCAATACAAGGCCTAGAATAATATATCGTTATAGTAATATTCTTGATTTCCTAGTAATTGGTGCTCAAACTGATAGTCCTATATTTCATCTTGATAAAAAGAACAAGGTATCCCCATTGTGAAATTCTAGGGAATATAAATCCATTTTCACATAACTAATGTAGTTATTTCTTTAGTTCCATTAATTCCACAATAGTGGTCCCATATATATTATTAGATATAGGTTTTACATCTAGTATGATATTATTGGAAAACTCAATTTCAATCTTAGGTGGATATTAAGGTAGTTGTTTTTGAAACACAACCTTATATTCGTATATAATATGTACATTCTCTATTATAAGGATATCTTTCCCATTCATAGTTTTTGTTTTCTCCTTTCCTTCTAGAATTTCATTAAGGATAGCTACTAGAGGAGGATCCACATATGATTCAGATGATGTAGCATCTTATATGAAGATATGGTATCCCATATCACCATTACAGATCATAATCTCAATCTCTTGGAAATAAATTTTCACATTATAATTTAAAATCTAATCAATTCCAAGGATTATATCTAAGTCAACCATAGGTATAATAATCAATTTTTTAAATAGGGTATGTCTATGGTTCATAATTAGAACTCACTAACATACCCATGTAGTAAAAATATTTCCACTATGAGTTTTGAGTGAAAAATCATTTCCTAAAGTTCTACTTAAATATATAATTTTCCATGAAAATTTGGGAGATATAAGAGTGTGATAAGATACATAATGAAATAAATCATTAGATAAATTTTTGGGTATGATAAATGTAACTAGAAAAACATGTTTACTAAATTCATCCTTATCTGTAGTGATCCATTAAATATGGCCTTTATCTCTTTACCATTATGAGGAAAATTACCTTGATGATTTGGATATTAGTTTGAATAATCCCTCTTCTCCATACAACTGAAATACTTTATAACTATGTTTTCATTCTTTCCATTTCATTCATAAGGATTATGACCACTTTATTTACACTAGAACAAGACAACTATATACCATTTATAAATTATCATAACATTTATTACTATAATTATCACATATAAGAAATCCCATCTTCCCTTTCTTTTTCATTGACATATTTTCTCTAGGTTCTCAACCGATCTATTCTATTATTGATTTCCCTTGATGATATACTACTTTGAAAATTATTTCTATATGTGGATGTTCATCGATAATATATTGTTATATGATGAAAATGTTTAAGTACCCTATTTGAAATGTTCCCAACTTATAATCCACTAATTGGTGCCTCAAGTCGAGTCGCCACATGATCTCAAGGACCCCCCCAATCCAGAGTCTATCTACTTGTTGTGAGGGTTTAAATAAAAACATATGAAGACTATACCCACATCATCAGAGTATGCCGCAATAGATAATAATATGGAAAAAAGGAAAAAATATACATTAACCAATAAACATGCATTATGAACCATTTCCCCAAAACGGAGTATAAATGACAACTAAACAATAAATATGCCATGTCATTACAACATTGTCAAATTGAAGAAAATAAAAAAAATATACAAAATAAATCATCCACAAATTTAGTAATGGCTCTAGGTCCGAAACCTCATCTATGTACACCCCAGTCTAAACTCCACTTCCTAAACTAAGTCCATTTCCCTTATCCTAACAAGGAACCATGAAATCTGCTCTGTTACATAACTATGATATAATTAGGGTGTGAGTAAATCATAGTAGGAAACCCCAAATTATGTATATAAAATATGTAGTGAAAATGGAATTTTATGAATGTACAATTTAAAATAAAATATAAAAAAACATATCTTGGGGTCCATTAGTTAACAATATTCATTTTAACCACTTATATCTTTTGTACCATTTTCATCATTTAATCCATTTTCTTCAATAAATCAATTTTCATTCCAAAATTAATGGATTATGAATTTACACCATTTTTATTTTGGCCTACTATAGAAATATATTATATATAAGGGAGTATGTAAAATTCCATAAATAACTAGAGAAAACCATTTCACAAAAAAATTATAACACACTTAACTTGGAGCATCACTCCAGGAAATCTCATCCACGGCATCCATTAAAAGAATATAGCCTTGTTCCGAATCCCTAAATCATGTGCTCTATGAGTTCTATTTAGAGCCCGAGTCAAACCAGAATCATGGGCATAGAACCTCATGTCAATACCCCACAAACCACTAAGTCTGGGGCACAATTTTATTTATACATTTAGAACATAAACAACATCGCAAACAATGCATAAATAATAAAAATAACATTAAATTTCCAAAGTCCATTCAATACATAAATCATGCTCATTCCTTAACCCATTATAACATTTACCATTTACATTTCATAGCTCATTTAACCAATTTTCTTTTTATACATTAACCAATTTAGCTAAATCAACAACTCCCATGAATTATCCCATTTATCATATTAATCAAATATATTATGTTAACCCATTTACCACATTCTTCATTAAACATGACTTAGCCCATTATGCTTTTGCACTATAAATTCACAAGCCATTTGACGCATTCGCATTAATCTATTTGTCCTTTTTTCAGCTCATGCCAAATTATCCCTTATTCCATTGATAACAACTAGAAACAACTACCATTGGTGACTCTTTATGGTTTAAGATAACCTAAGAATATTTTCATTATGCGATCTACCTCATCCCAAGTCGACACTGGGCTTAACATCACAATTCTCCTTGTTCAATAATGTTTGAACACCACACCTATGGACATAAATTAGTCTATTCAACCTCAATCTATCCCACAAGGACCATTAGGGTTTTAATTCACCATTCATACAAAACATTTACCAAATATTAGTAGAATAACCAAATCCACAACCAGATAAGACCAATAACACCACCTCACTAGCACAAAACAACATTAATACTATAAGATGTAACATGAATACCACCAACCTCAAATATGAATATGTGAACATTCTTACCTTTATCCTTTGATTCGTGTTAAAAAATACTTTGAATCCTCAATATATGACTATGAGATATAACATGTATAACCGCACCTCACATGCCTATTTCATGCATCATTAACACTAAGGAAAATTATTTTCATGAATCTGATTTGTTGATAAACAATTTTCATCATTGTTGTATTTAAAATTCCCCATGTTTTTTCTAATCCTCCATGTTACATATTATAATCTATATTGGTTAAGCCCTTTTCTCCCCCTCTTTCTATAAATCTAAAGGTCACCCTTTTGTGGTATGAAACATGGTAAAGAAAAAATATTAGTATATATAGGAATGAACACCGTAACTTGGGGAAAAGGGGTTCCAAATATGTATTTTTCACTTATAGGGAGTTTACTAGACTCAAAGATACATTTGATGTCATTAAAATGATTACTTTATTAAGGCCATCATAATGATGTCTCACACTATTTTTTAGTAGTCACATACTCCATCTTTACGAGAACATGCTCTACCTTCTCCTTGACAAATTGATGTTTTATTTCAAAAGTAATTTTCCTTGACTGATGAACTGTGTTTTTGATAAGATTTATATCACATCTATTATCACAATGGATTCTGATTAGAGATGTCACTCCAACTCCAATATCGTCATGATAATTCTTCATCCATAGTAAATACATGAAATCTTGAGTATCCTAACTATATTAAACTTTTTTGGTGCTCAAAAAATGAAATATTGTTTCCTTATTATATAATAAATATATAGTAATTTAATATAGAATTCTCCATAGGATATTGAATTTCGATCATTTTTGCGAATCATCCCAAACTGCATCTATAAATCCCAATAAATCATTATGATATTATTCATTCTATTTTATGAAAATCCATCATGACTTTGTTATAAAATATTATTTTTTAACATCAAGAAAGTTGATTTATTTCCCTTTATTGTGATACCATACTATCTAGGATGTGGAAAAACAATATTTGGTTGTTTTGATATTAATTATAATAGACTTATAATGATTTTTCTTTATTCAATGATCTTGTACACTTTTACTTCATCATCACTTGAAACTTTCATCCATGTAGAAACCATAGATTCCATAAAATTTAATTTCTTATCAAAATACTTATTATAACCAATTTGTCATATTTTTATTGAAAAATAAATTTATAATTTATTTATTTGTTACCTATAAACCGATGAAAAATAATAGATCAAAAACCATTGGCATTTAGAAATCAAAATTCATTAATTCTAAAAATTATTTTAAGTTTGATTCATTAGATCCACAAAATATTATTTCAATGACATATATTAGAATAGACATCCATTGATTACTCTCATTATTAAAATAGAGATTATAATCAACTACACCATGATAAAAACCAACCATCTTGAAATACTGATCATATCGATAATACCATATTCTTGGTGCCTACTTCAACCTATATAGATATTTCTTTTAACAGAAAACCTTTTTCTCATCTATGGAGGTTATTATTCCATTCATTCGTCCTTCTATTATAAGTTATTCTAATATATTTATTCCAAATAATCAAAAGGGAAATTCCTCTCCTCTTACATAATCATTGACATTACTATAATCTATTGAAAAAAATTTAAATGCACCATCATCACCATCTGATGTGAGATAAAATCTCCCCTTTTGATTTTTTTCAATACGAAGTTCTCTTCGATGTTAAAAGGATTTCCCTCCCACAAATTGACAATAAATTTAAATCCCATTTTCCAAGAACTTTATCTTATGGAATACTTTTTTATCCCCATTAATGATATAAATTTGAGTCCTCCTTTAGTGACATCATGGGGTGATGGATGAACTTTACTCACATGTATTATTCATATATTATTTTCCTCTATTGAAATAAATTAAAATTTTAAATTCTTGAGAGAAGGATAACATCACGTTTTATAATGAATTAATCCCTAAACCAACCAACTCAAATACTATATTATTCTGGGTCAGTGTAGATTACAAGAGTGATTAAATTATACATTAAATTTTTCTATGAATATATCATATGATGAAAACTTTTACAAAAACATAACTTATTTTGGAAAGGTTCATTAGATTTTCATTTAATATACATTTCTAAACCCATATCCACAAACATATCCTACACATTCAAGCATAAAAATTAGTTAATTTCTTCCCCTTTTCAATTCAATACTTCGTCATAAACAAATCAAGTTTACCTTTTTTATTGGAAATTTAATTTTTATATGAGGATGGAAGTATAGAAAATATACCTTAAGTATTATAGAAAACGTAAATTCTAAATATCTTTTGAATCAATAACTTTTTCTCCTTCATACAGGGCTTCATTCTTTAGGTAATTATATGTCTACCTTACCATAACATTTGAATCCATTTTCATAAAATATAGTGTACAAAAAAATTTCTATTCATTACTAATTTAAAAATATTATAGAATCATCAGCCTCTACATCACTTTATGTATCCTCTTAAATAAAATCACATTTAACAATCTTTTTAATATAGGTTCTAAAAAACATATTAAAGAATAAGGTGGATATAATCTCTAAACATTTGATAGATAACTCGGGGTAATTTTTTTTCTCAACCTAGATACACTCTTCTTTTTTATCATTAAATTTCTTCAGTCAGTCACCACATTCATTCTAAGTATTAATATTCATTCAGGGTATGTGTTTCTTATCCATATATTTTCATTTAATATTCTGTGGGGATTTATTCTCAATTTCATATAGAAAGTAACATCCATTTTGTTATCCTGATTTCAACAAACTTACATCCTCCATCCATTTTGAGCATATAACTATGTAAACCATTGGAATATTTTCAAATATCTTATTCAGATAATATTTTGGTAAAGCACTACTACTTCCTTGTAATGTTTTTCTAATTTTATATAAAAAATTGTCTTATATTTTTAACATTTTAGTACAATTTCAGGGGTTTTGTAGACTAATTTACATCATCCACACACTTTATCATCATTATATAAGCTTCTACTTAATGGTAAATTCTAGTAATCATTAAATTTTTCAATAGAGATAAATTCCACCAATCCAATAAGATTATGTATTTATTGGATTCATTGAATTTATTTCTTGATATTCCTTCCATTATTTTTACCATTCATAATGAGTTTAAAACTGTCTATGAATTTTCCTTTTCTTCTATAGATGTATAATTTTATCATAAACAAGTACTATTTAAAAAAACCAATGGGTACACCCTTATACTTTAGTTTTGTTTGTTTTAACAACATGTTAAACTCATATTCTATCTAAATTTTAATTACTGTTAGATTTTTGGCCTACTTCCATTAGTGTTCATTAACTTTTTCTTAGTTGGATTATCATTGTACTCTTCATAACTGCTTCATCCATAAATTCTTCAAAAAAATAATGATATTTAAATATCTTAGATTTTAATATATTTGTATTCTTCTTTGAATATTGTGTAATACATAGATAAGTCTCCATTTAATTTTATTTTAACTTGTTTTTATATTGACCCTATTTGTTCTTCATTCCTTAATATAGTGTCCTATCAATTTATATCCATGTTTCTAAACATTTGACAACATGAATTGTCGAAAATAGTCCTAGGATTCTTTCTTTATGTTGCATTTTGTCTGGAAGATAATTCTTCTGAAACATGTTTCTTCAAATAAATACTTTTTATTTTGGAAACTTTTTCTAGAACAACTTCCTTTTTCATCTATTATTTGTTCCTTTTTAGAAGAGGTGGACATTTTACTTTTATTTACCCATCATTTCCCCAAATTATAACATATTAAAAAATTATTGGATTTAGTGGCAAAAAAATTCATTGAACCATTATGTTACCTTATTCTTTAAAACCTTCATAGTGGCTATTTTTTAAGTTTCCTATAATGATCAAATGTGAGTAGTTTCCACATTTCATAATATTATCACTAACTCTAGACAATTTTTATTTAAATTTGTCTTTTGATTTCGAAGGCCACTCAGTTTATCTTTATATTCCACTCAAATATTCTTTATATTTACTTCTTATAACTAACTTTCCTCTTTGAAGGAACAATGATGTTTCCTTACTTGATATTTATTGATCTCTAATTGAGTACGATTGACCTCAATAATTACTATTTGAGTATTTTCTGTTGCATATATTGTTTATAACAATCTTCTGCTATAACAAAATTCTCACTAAATCTCTTTTATAATGTTTCTAATGTAGTGTTAAATATTTCTTGTAAATGTAATAACTCTTTCTTCATACCTTCAACATGTTTAGTAAAATATTTTCATTATTTGAACTTATTTCATAACACATTCTCTATTTCATCATCCTATTATTTAATCTGTGAGATTGCCTCTTATTTCCCCATGAAAATGTAAGCATGTATGTCATAACTTGAACATGGACATATCTTAAGTAATCTATGATGTTAGAGTAAAAATGATCAATAATTTCCACTGAATCATTCTCTTCATAACTAAAGCAATA
Organism: Viscum album; assembly: GCA_963277665.1. Taxonomy (NCBI): domain Eukaryota; kingdom Viridiplantae; phylum Streptophyta; class Magnoliopsida; order Santalales; family Viscaceae; genus Viscum; species Viscum album. Next base: position 1,301,342,004 of record OY728141.1, on the reverse strand, counting down.
TTAATCTAGAGGATTAATTTTTTTAGTTTCATGTGGTTTCTCACCACACACAATATCTTATTTTAGAGGAGGATCCTCATTATATTAATTTTTGGAGGCCAACTTCAATGCTTCTGAACTTCTTTCATCAATCATTTCATCAATGTTTTTTTCTTATAGTTTCATGTTACTAAAAACAATGTTAATTCTATTTTTATTAGTTTAGTCTTAACTCTTTTCTCTTCTGAAGAAATAATTTCTTCAACTTCCTAAAATTTTCACTTCATATTAAATAGTTAAACACAATTTGGAATTAAAAATTATAAAATTAAACATATGTAACATTGTCCCTAATACATATTGAAATTTCCAAGTGGATCATGTAATCATCTTGGGTAGGATGGTGAATTTTGGGTGACTAACTTTTAACAATTAAATTCAACTAGAAATATTCCTTGATTTAATTTAATCATATTTTAATTTTTTGGTATGATGTATAGAATGTTATTAACTCACCAACACTAATTATTTCATATACCATGTAGATAATAAAAAGTAAACAACACACGTGAATTTTTATAAATTTTACCTTTGGTGTGAGAGCCTACTCCTTCATGTGTCAACTCCTATTGAGTCTCAAATTAATCCACTTATATATTTTTCATATATTAAAAGTGGTGGTGAGAAGGAATAACCCTTAAACTATGTAATTCACTATATTATACAAGTGAAGGATATTTATACTACATATTATAGTTGTGTTATCTCCCAAATAATAACCATGTATCTCATAATAAGAACATTAGTGTTGTATATAATGGAAAAACCAATCTTTGATTAATATACTTGTACTTTATCATTCATGGTTTTTTAAATTATTTTAGAAATTCTTTTGTACTTAACATTTTTTTCAATATGTCATATTTATAGTATAATTTTCTTCGATTACTCTCACTATATAGGACAAGTCTATCTGATACATTCCCATATAATATTCTATATTCAATACCCCTCAACCCATTGCACATAGATCTGGCAATTATTTTATACGATATGTCTCTACGAAAATGCACCTTTTCTAGTATACTAATTCATTTATGATTCTATCCAATGTGGTTATGACCTCTTCCTATATATCTATACATTCATCAACAAAAAACACTTCCATATGATTTTTATTCTTCAATCAAATTTGTTTTTTAGTTAGATGCTTCAAATTATCATATAATAATAATAATCTCTTTGAAAATTAATCAGAAGAAAAAATCAAGTGATATTATGATATTAATATATTAATTATTCCTTCTATAGATATAGTGAAGGTGTGGGATTTGGTTTTAATTTCATTTTCAACATTACATTCATTTGGCCACCATCAATGATTTTGAAACATGTAGTATACTATCTTTAAATATACATCCCTAAATCACTGCATCAACGATCTGTCTTAATCTTTTATAAATATAAGCTATATTTATGCATGTTGAATGAATAATTCAGAATCATTATAATTATTTAATTAAAAAAGATTATTTTGAGTTTCTCATAGATCTACAAGGTAATATTTTCAAACATGACTCCATAAAAAACATTTATTTCACTTCTCTATTTGATATTATTCACCTAACTAGGACATTTGGATAAAAATATTAATCCTAAGTCTAGTTATTTTAATATGTTTCCTCTATCCAATGGACACATAAAATATCATCTATCTAGATTTTTATAATGAGATTTCAAGTATCTGTTTAATCATATTACGTTCGATCAAAATTTAAATATATATTGATCCACTAAACTCAACTAGAATAATATTCAATGAATCATATGTATGATGATCCCTTGTATGTTTGTCGGGATGAACATCTACTAATTTCCTTCAAGTAAAAATTGATCTCTTTTTTACTATATACACATTATTACCACGATTTGACTATATTTTTATGATCATTTTGAATTAAAAAGCTCGTGGTGACTGTATTTAAAACATAAATATATCTGGAAACCTAATGAACTCTTATTTTTGGTAGCTAGTATACTTTTCCACCCTATAAAACATTGTACATGTCTGTCTAGAATCATTTGATGATTTATTCTTCAGCTGAATTAATAATTTTTTTTGCGATCAACATGTGTATAATGGAATCATTCTAGTAATCTTAATACTTCCCCATGTGATAATTATTTATAAATTCACTGCTTCATATCTTGAGTTATGTCCCCTTGTAATTCAAACATTGTTACTTTGAACTTTTTACAGTTTTTAACTTCATTCTGGAGAACTATATTTGATAAAATCAATCTATTAACCTCGCTATAGTGTCAACTATTTTCCACGAACTTCTTCCTTTAAACAACATTAACTAGGAATCAATATTAACTTAGAGTTTTTATGATATTAAAATTTTTTATGACCAATAAATCATAATCCAACATTATACCATTCTTAGAAATAACTTCATCCGATAATGTTTTTATATTTTCCTTCAATTGATATTGTGCTTCATGAATTTTCCATGTTTTCAGTAGAAACTCTTTATGTAAGGTGTGGTTCACCTTATATTACTTTGAAATGAATCAGAATAACTTCATCAAATATTTAGTGTTATTTTTCTCTCTGATCATCCAAGTTGAGTTCACTATTGTTCCTTTAATTGATTTATATTCAAGGTTTATTTCTTTAGTAGTACTTCAATCTCTTGATCCTCTAAACTTCCTCATTCAACTAAAATTTCTTTTTTATCACTTCTTGATTTCTTCTAGAATAAAATATTAAATATATGGAGCTTCTTCTTACATTGAAATATCCATCAGGAATAAGTTATTCTGGTGGAATTCTCCAAAAAAATACACACACAACTTATTCTCCTTCAAAATCCCCATTGAAAATTCTATAAACTATTGAAATCAAATAAAATATACCATAATAATCATAAAATAAGATATATATAATCCCATTAGTTAAATTAAAAACATTAATATCTGTAATAATGTTTATATATTTCACAATAACGATTTGTACACATAGAAAAAACGTACCTACATTTGAAAATTAAAAAATTTCTCAAGTAAAACCTTTGAAAAACATTATCTATAATGAATAAATCCATGATAGAATCATGAAAACATTTCTTCGAGAAACAAACCTTTCACCTTTAATAGTTTAGAAACATTCCTTACCTCTAGAAATCAATATATTTCCATAAAGAAATATTATAATAAAAAAATAGGTATCTTGGAGGATCATATTAAAAATAATGGTTCACTCATGTTTAAACAAGATCAGATATTATTAAGGCTCAATTACTTATATACGAGTAATCAACATGTTTATTTCCCTCAATTTTTTCCTTTAGAGATTATTCATTATCCAATAACTATGGGAGCTATATTTAGAGCACACATTATCATAAGAAATATCAGGCTCACTTCTAATAATCTATAATTATCAAGTACCCTATAATAATGAAAAAAATATAATCCAGTAATTTTTCATCATAAAATCATTTAAAACTAATATAATCCCAATATAAAATAAAATTCTATTTTCTTAAAAAAATTTGGGGAAATGTCCATTTATTTTGAAAATGATTGAAAAAAAATCAAACAAATAATGGAAATTAAATTTACATTTTAAAACCTAGAAAAAAAGAATAGTGAAATTTTAATAAAACAATGTACATAAAAAAGAAAAAATTTATTCATTCCAAATATGTTATAAAAACCTTCTTTTACACTTTTATAAAATCATTCAATAGTGGAATGTACAAAAAAAAATTTGAAAAATATTTTCTTAAACCATTGTAATGAAAATAAAATATATTTTTATATGAGTTTTACGAATGTTTAAGAATATATAAAAATATTCTTATAACATTTAAAAAGAAAATCTATATTGATAAATAATATTAATAAGTAACACACTAAAACATAGTTATAAAGACAAATATCTTACATATTTTATAACTTTTAAATCAATATAATAATAAATTAGAAAGCATGAAATGGATTTTAAGACTACTAGACATTTAGGAATAAAATATAAAATGTCACAATTTGATAGTTCATAAACCACACAGAATAAATCATCTAGTGACGGTAGAATAATTTAAAAAATTAGAGACAAGAAATACATTACCAAAGGTCTAACTCAACACAACATTCTTTGGAACCATTTTTTTAAACTTCCTTTGGATGACACTGTGAGCATTCTAGGTTGTTATTTTAGTGACGCCAAAACATAAAATACATAGAGAGGTGGGTTGAGATGATATTTTAGTTGGCCATTTTTCAAGATAAGTGTATAAAAAAGAGTGAAAAATAGAGGATATTTAATTCAATATTATAAGGGAGGTAGGTTTCAATCCTATAATTACATGGAATATTAATATATAATAAGTGCATATCATGGATCCGACTTCCATTTTTAGCACTAATTGGGCCCCTTAACTAGTGAATAAATCCATAAATTTTATTTTTAAAACAAGAATATGAATCATATTTGAGCTCCAGCTATAATTACCTCAATTTTAAGTGTATATCCCAATTTATGTCTCATTCCCAGAGGTGGGTTCCACCATGTCTTCAGAAACAATTTTTCAACTTGATTGATTCTTCTGTGCCTCTAGAAGATCAAACCAAATCTCAATACAAATGAAAAATTTGGATAAAATAAATCAAGGAATCCTACAAAAAATGATTATTCAAGTTGGAATAATAATTTGAAATTACATCGCAAAACACTATTGTGATTATAATCTATGAAAATTATAGAATTAAAAACCATTATATTTTATCCAATTTTCATTATATAATTAAAATTACGTATTATTTTAATAAAACAATGAAATAAATTGGTTTTATCAGTTAAAATAATGAATAAATAAATAAGATTTGAATAAAAATTTAGTTAATTTTGTTTAGTCAAATACCCCCACACTTAAACCATTCTTGTCCTCAAGCATAAAATCTCAACCATGAGCTAAAGGGGACACTGATGTTATCAATATTAAAATTTCAATTCAATAAAATCCAATGATTTTAATTGTCAAATCAAATTTTCAAATTCCATATAAAATATCAATTCAATTTATCATTTTTCCAATGAAACAACTAATCCATTTATTTTAGTTTTCCCATTTGAATGATGATGTATCTTCTCTTTTGACTCATTAAAACTCCTCGATTCATTATTATCATACATGAAAGTTTATTATTTACCTCATTTTTTCTCTCAACATTAATGATACATTTCAAGTAGAGTTATTCTCAATGAATATGAATTTTCACTATAACCACAGGATTGTAATGGAATTAATTTCTCTGCCTTGTAAAGATAAAAAAGCACATAAAATAACGAGGTAATGTAATAAAGGTTAAAATGTCTATGAGGGTTCTGTTTGATAGGACTGTATTTAAAAAATTAAATCTTAATGAAAAATTTTATCTCCTAATGCATAAATCATGATATTTAATGTAAATGATTGACGATATTCTCCCCTTCGATTTATATCAACTCCTAACTTCCCCAATAGTATTATGTAAATATTATGACCAGTTTTAGCATAATGAATGATTTTTCCATCTCTTGAATATATATATTTTTTATTTTTATTGTTTTTTTCTTTTTCATAGAACCTTTAAATTATTTTTTCTTTTATTAAAATCAATTGCTAGAATAAACCTCACATCCACCACCTGACCACGTATGATACAAATCATAGGTTTAGTAATGGTGATTTTTGATTTTCCAAAATCACAACCCATTTTTCTCATTTTTGGGTACTATTTGTTATTTCCATTTTTTTATATTCAATAAGGGAACATAATAGATTAAAATGAATAATTCCATAAACTTCTGTTGTTCCCACAACAATCACCCCCATATTTATTCTATACAATACAAATCATCCCACATAACATGAATCCATTCAACCCCACACTTCAAATTTAATATATCATGAAAATACTATGAGGATGGTAGAAATATATAAAAATTTCATAAAACATATCTCATTCTTCTACAGGTAATTCATGGTCTCTATGGACTAAAGAAGGATTGATGTAAAGGTGGTCTTTTAGAATAATAGGTTGTCAAAAGAGGATTCAATCATTTTAAGTATTTTTTTCATAGCCATTGATTTGAAAAGTCCAATTCATTTTCTAGAACGTGGAATGTCCCCATATTACTCAATAAACATTCTATAGGAAAAATAGTAAGTACATAGTCTTGAAATCCTCTCCGAAAATGGACATATGACATTGTACAATAACTCAAGGTATGATTAATAATTACAAATTAATATGAATTTCATAAATTCTAAGAAATGAAAATTGATGGGAAATTTCATTTACAGGAATCAATCAATTCCTTAAAATCATGAGTACTCATTTTAATATCAATTATTCTCATTAATAATCATAGTTTTTATTTTAATCATTTAATTTCATTAATATTTGAATTCTAAATCATTGAATCACATGATTCATAAAAAATACATGTCTCCTAGACAATTCAATTAAATCATAATTCAATTGTGGGCAAGAAATTTAATATTTAAATCTCAGTACATGTTTTTATATAAAATTATAGGGAGTTTATAAGTTAATAAAAAGTGAACTCTCTTTCCCATAAATCGTGGTCTTTCCCATTCATTAATTGAGGTTATCTTCTAACATCATTAACTAATAAACAAGAACTACCTAATTAAGCAAAAGGATCATGCCATTATTTTCTGAAAAGGTATGAAGGAGTGGGCTTCATGTTGAACTACTTCTGATGAAATGAAATTTGAATATAAATTCCTATAAATAATGTAAAGATAAATCTTTTTATGATCACCCATTTGGACCCTAAATTTTTACTGCCTCAAGAAGATAACAACAATATGTTATCCACAATCCATCAGTTGGTGAATTTTCTTTGATTTGGACCACCACATGTGGTTTCATTAAGCATTGAATTATTCATATGTATTGAATAGGACACCATGGATAGAGTACACCATATCTTCTCCCTTTAGAATGCAGTATAAATTTCTTGGAAAGGGTATGATGTATAAAGTAACATACACTTCTTTAGTTGTGGCGTTTCAAACCATTCATTCTACATCTTTTGTCGGCACTAGGAATGTTGAATTAGGGTAATAGACTATGAGAGATTTATAAGATAATTTTAGCTTGAAAAAATTATAGTTTGAAAATAAAAAACTATATTATCCAACTTTTATACAAGAAACATGTGGCTCTGGTTCTTTAAGAAGATTCATGGGTATCTTTTTATGGGATTCCTCTAGTAGATGTTCAAAATGCTTAGGGAGCTCCATGTGTTCCTCAAAAAGTGAATTTTTATCAACATCTTCCTCCTTGTGAAAAAGAAAGTTATGAAAATCTATAAAATAAAAATAATAGGGGGAGATAATCATTTATGTATAAATGAAATTTGAAGATAAAAAGTTCATTAAAGGGTTAAATCTCCGAATTAGTTCATCATGAATGTATTATTCAATTGAAAGTTACACATTGAGTTTATCTTCATGATATAGAGGTAGGTAGTCATGATACTCCATCATTTCATTAAATTCCATCACTTCGGTGGATTCTTCTTCTTCCAAGGCTAGAGATATTTTCAATGGTGGTTTGTCATCTAATTTTTACAAAATTTGGACAACATTCTGTATTATGATTTCTACCCATTTTCCCAAAAAATTATGAAAATTCACATGATCTCCCCCTTTCAATTCAAATTAAAATGATCTTTCATATATGTCGTCCAATAATGGTTGAATGATGTGGAATGAATCCTCAGGCACCTCCACCATTACATCATCTAGTTCTTCAATTTCAAAGATGAGTAGTGAAATATTTTCCACGACGTCCTTAGGATTTTGATCTATCTCAGGGATGGGTTTATCCATTAATGAACAAAAATATTAAAATTCTCTATAAACTTTTCTTTCCAATTTTCTATTCTTTTTGTATGTTATTTCACCTAATATCTATCATAATATTCTTCTTATTATAGTTTTTTTTGTTTCAACTATTGCATCTGTAGGTAATATATCCATTCATCATAATATGAATTTGAATATACCATGGAAAAATAATTTATTGTGGTTTTTTAGATGAAAAACAATGAAAATATATCTACAATTTCAAAATAGAAAAAGATATGAAAATAATGAGTGAATCCTCTAAAATAATGCTAGTTTTCATGCAGGCCTATCATAGGGTATAAAATATATTTCTTTTTTTTAATATACTACAATGGAAGACCAGGGTCACCTCAATTTAGGAGCCTCTCAGTTTGTTATAAATATCACAATTTATTTAATTTATGGTTTTAATTAATTTTATAAGGCAATTAAAATTTATTTGGGTTTTTTGTTAATTTTTCAATGACTTGTAAAATGAGAATTTAAACTAACATACATTATTGATTGAATGAGTTAAGGAATGAAATTACATGGTTTTGGGGTTAGTTTTATTGTTAAATAATTATTATTCTTTATGTGTTAAATTTCAATTTGATAATCAAAACATGAAATCCCATGTTTAGACCACTATTCTTTTTTTGGAAATTTTGGAATATAATCAAATGCCTTATAACACTTAATTCCAATTCCTTCTTTAATCATGTTTGACGACGTTCATTATACTATGAGGTTTTAACATCCATGACGCAAATCTATTTATGTGGTTTCATCCATTTATTAGTTAAACTCCAATGTGTTAAGAACTAACTTATTAAGATAGGGAAAATTGATTAAATAAAACAATAGATATAAATTGAGTTGCATGTAATTGGGGATAGTTACTAGAACATGTAAATTTGCCTCACCCATACATGATACTCAATTCTATCTACCAAATTAAAATTAAACATTAAATATAAGTCATGAATTGACCTCCCCTATGGCCATGACTCATGGTCATCCTTTCATTTATGAGAGTAATAGATCACTCAGTGGAGTGGGTGGAAATGAATAAGAAATAAAATAAAATAAAATAAAGAAAATTTTAAAATAATCGTAATGATAAAATTTAAAAAATATAATATAATATAATTTTTAAGAGAGTTGGAGAGAAGATAAATTAAAAAATGAAATAAATAAAATAACAATATGAAATTATTTAATTTATAATTAATATAGTAAAAATAATAAATTATTATTATTATTTAAAGTTGAAGATATTATTGAAAATAATAAAATAAAACAAAAATGTTAAAACAATTATAGTAATAGTAATAAATATATTTTTATTCATAATTATCCTAATAATATAATGATTATTATTATGATAAAATTAAGGGGAAGAAGAAGAGTGGATGTATAATGGGTGGAAACAAAATTTAAAACATACATGTAAAAATTTGTTTAATTTAACCTAATGTTTAAATTATATTTTAAAATAAATATGTAAACATAAAAAAAATTAATAAAAAAAATAATGATAAGGGAGAATATTAAAGCATCCATCCGCCCATGGTTGAGATCACATCCTTGGTGCCCAGAAAGGTTTGAAAAAGAGGGTGTCACCACCTTTTAAAGGTGAGGAAAGAGATTTTTGGTTCAAGAATCATTCCTCAAAAATATTGCATGTGGTTGAACCATTAAATGGTTGAATGGGAAAAAAGTATCTTCATAAATGTTTTTCATTAATTTATTGTGTGTTTATTATCCAAATTTCATCTTTATCCACCATGTCTAGAAATAGTTATGGTTGATTTTAGCCTATAATTTTAATCAAGGAAAATTCATCTCGAATCATCATTCAATGATGATTAGTAAATGTCCCACATAATGTTGGAATAATTCCTTAAAATTTAATAGTGCAATTCACCTATGAGTCCTATTTCTCCTCAAGATATAATCAACTCAATTATAGGTGTTTATCATGATATATGCCTTATTTTTTGAGGTCAGGTCAACCCTTTGCACCCAAACAATTTTATAACTTGATCGATGTTCTCAACCATCTAGTTGATATAATAAGCTCTTGATCCAAAAGATAATGTTAGATTAAATAAATCAATGAATCCGAAAAAATCACTACATTTTTTTTATTGTTTTCAAACTTCTTCAAAAAAAATTGATTAGAATCTATGAAAATTCTAGAAATAACCAATTTTTTTATTTTATCCCATTTTAATTATATAATTAAAATTAACCATAACATTAATAAAACATTAAAATCCATAGGTTTTATCATTTAAAATCATGAATAAATTATTATAATTTTAATAAAAATGTGCACTTAAATTTTTTCTGTAAGAAGGCTAACCAACATGTTCCAGTGGGTTTATCTAAACCCCTTGATATGCCAGAGTAGAAGTGGGATGAGAAATCCATGGACTTTTTGATGGGCTTACCACATACCTCAAGGGGACATGATTCCTTCTGGGTGATTGTAAACTGAATATCCTACCCAACCGACTTCTTATACATTCTGGGTTAGAATTTAGTAGATATTTTAGGATTCCTCTACATGAAGGAGATAGTCTGAGTCCATGGGGTTCCCTCGATGGCATTTTTTGACTATGATGCTCACTTCATATATTGGGTATATACGGGATTATAGGAAGATTTTGCAACACAATTATTCTTGAGCACAACATTTCACTACCAACTGATGGATAGACAAAGTAGATCATTTAGGTTCTCAAGGACATACATTGAGATTTCATGTAAGACTAGGTCCTAGATTTAAGGATCAATTAACACTGGTGGAGTTTGTGTATAAAAACATCTATCATTTGAAAATCTGTATGGAACCATTTCAGTCTTTTTATGGGTGACCCTACATGTCCGCAATTTTCTAGACTAACCTAGAAGAGTCAAAACTAATGGGATCTATGTTGGTGTGAGATAATAACGCGAAGGTGCAGATCATTAAGGGGAGAATGAAAGCTGCAAAGAGGCATTAGAAGTCTTTTGTAGGTAGACAACATGGGACATTAGAGGTCGAAGAGGGATACCATATGTTCTTATGGATTTCACCTAAACATGGAATATGGAGAGTTGGTCATCACGATAAGCTATCTCTGAGATTCATTGGCCCTTTCTAGATACAACCTAGAGTTGGCGACGTGGAATACTTCTCTTCTCATCCATCATAGTTTGATTGGGTACATGACATCATTCACATGTCGTAGGTGAGTAGGTACATGCATGAATCATCACACAATACTGACTAAGGAAAACTAGATAACAAGGATGGTGCAACCCTTACTGAGTACCCAGTAGAGATTGATGATTGGCAGAAGATAATCCTTCATGGGTGAGTGAATATTTTAGTTTCTGTCCATCAATAACGAGCAACTCCTCAGGAGAGAACATGGGAGCATGAGGCCCAGATTCATGCTTAGTACCCAAATAACCTTTTGTAAATTTTTTTAGATTTCTGGGACATAAATACACAATGTTTGGAGAATGTAATGACCCATATTTTCCAAGTATTATTATTTTGATATTTTAGGTATTATTTCCAATGTGAGGCACTGATATGACATGTGATTCTGAGGCCTGATGTTCTCGAAAGAAATATTCTAAATACATAAAATGTATTAAATTAAACATTCACAATTTCTTCCTATAAAATTAGAATAACTTCTAAATAGGGTATATAATTATAAATCTTATAGAACCTTTGAATTAAAAATGTGGGGTTTACCGTTGAAGTAATATAACCTTAGTTAGTATTGGAGTGTTTGTGGAAAATTCATCACTGGTGTAAAATAGGTAATATAATGAAATGAAATTATTTTATTTATCCATTGAGGTTGTGCCATAATATTTTATTTTAAACATGAAATTATGGAAAATTTTCAAGGATCGATACATAACACTACAAATTGTTAGAGTGACATTGGAGAGCGTGTAATGAGATTTCATTGCTGGATGTCATTAGAATTGAGGAATGATAACTCGTATGAGATAGAATTAGAGGATCTCACTAATGATCCAGACACTGCATCCTTTTTTGTTAGAAATAAAAACATATCATGGTTGGATGTTGTTAATTTTTTTCATTCCCCATTTTATATTTCTACGATGAAAACGGATCAATCAAATAATATATTGATCCTTGAATCATGCATATTGTGGGATAAGATTATTTCCATGGGAATTCATTTGTGATTTTATTTATTTTTCTTCTTAGTTTGTCATTCTAATGGAAATGTATTGAGTCTAACCAAAAATGTTAAAGATTTCTTCCTTTTTTTGCATGTTTCATGGTTTTTTCCACGATTCAATATACATTTTTCATCAGTGTTTTTTTTTCATGGTGATTCGACCCAACTACTGAGTGATTAAAAATTGGGAAAACATATCTTGGCCTAATGACATGATATCCCATATCTGAACGTAGTATGACATGAGGATCAGATGAAGATGACAGTGGTAAGTGGATCAAGACCATATTGGCAAGCATAAGTGTAGTTCTTGGATGTGTGGTGATGGTGGAGGTTCAGGATGATTCATGAATGAACAACGACACTATAAATCTTATCTCTGGTGATGATTGGCCTCAGTTGACCTAGATATGTATTCTATGAGTATTAATGGGAGCGATGACGGTGGATCCAGGAAGTGGAGGAGTGGCAAAAAATATGTGATTCAGATCTAAATATATATAAGTTTCCACTATACACCACTTGTATGTCGGATAAACTCACTGTGTAGGCCCCAATCTATGGTGTCTAGGGTTTCAAGAAGGAGATAAGTATCAAACATCATGTGAGCTTGTCACATGATGTGTGGTCCCCTTTTTGTGAACTCAACAAGTACATTAGAGGTCACACAAACAATTATTTGAAATGATTGTCGTGGACATGCCTTATACTCCAACAAAGACATATCCAGGCCTAGAATACACATTCAAGGCCATCTACTGAGACATGGGCTGAGTTCACATCGTGCAATTTCACATTGACATGCACATACATGCAAGCCATTTTACACAAGCCGGGCCTAGGGTCAAAGGAGACAACTTATAACCTAACTACACATTGAGTGCTCCTTATAAGTTAGCATGGACCCCTTCTCCTCTGTATAATGGAAAATAGTAATTAGGGTGTGTTCCCCTTATCCATTCCCTAAGGGTATGAATGAAATCATCTCTTACACCTAGGATAAAAATATCTTTAGTAACGATTGTTGGATAGAGTTGTTTGAATCTTTATGTGAGGCCCATAGTGAGACCCTCTATTCATATTCATACACATGGTGGATATATCGGTATCGTTGTGACCAAAAATATGTGTCTACTAATCCTACATATCATGTTAATCCAAATTGAGTAATTGTTATACACCGTCGTCCTCGGAGTGAACCCCATCTAAGTATCACATCTCTTCAGACATCTAGTGCGTACTTCTAATGGAGAGACCCAGTGAGAATTACCTCTCAAACAAATGTCATCAATGCTATTAGACTCTTGGAGTGTGTCCCCCTATAAGAGTTCATTTTGTAACCGTTGAGGTAGATTCCTAGGCTGGCATTATGGTTTCGAATTACCTTGAAACTATATTTTTTTGTTGAGTATATTTTTATATTCATATTATTTGTGTGGTATAAATATACTTGAGTAGAGAGAAATGTATTCTTTTATTGTATTCTTTTTTGTTTTAGTGTGTCCTACTGGTTATTTTTATATGCACCCTGCACTAGATTTTCCCACGCATGTCATTTATTTTGAGTTCAACCAACCTCTTTATAGAGCCCTTAACAGACCAATACCATATGGTGCTTCATGATATTTGAAAAATAAATGTTTTCTCATGCGGTATCATGATAGCAATCCCCAGTATTACATTCAGGTTGGAATGGTTTTTAGACTCTTTAGGGTGGGATTATATTTGTCCTGATTTGCATTCCATTACTTTCTATCGAACATTGGTTGTGTGATTCAGAAGTATGCATACATGATTGCTTATATGTTTTAACATTTTATCATTATATGGGATTAGAAATGTCTGTGTGTGAAGGTACATAGTCAAAGGCCTCCCATGTTTGTGATATGCCTACTCAGCATGAGTCGATATCCCTTGTCCTATTAAAGGTGAGCTTGGGGAGTCATAGCATGGTCCCCATTGTAATTTTTCATGACACTCATGAAATTCATACTCCTCTAGTTAGTTCATGAGAATATATTTTTCCATTTATTTCCCTCTCTTCATGTACTACGATTTCAAAAATAATTATTTTTAAGAAAAATTACATTTTTATAACCAAAGCCCTTTTATCTAAAACCATTCTTTTTAAAAAATATTTCAATATTTTTTTAAAATGAATTTTAAAAAAAATACACGTGCTGGAATTTTTATTAGAAAATTAAAATGAATTGTAATTTCATTTTCAAAAACAATGCCTGTTTATCTTTTTTGTAAAATGTGAAAGGAATCATTTTGTGCTACATGAATGGAATTTCACAGTACCATGACTATTATTTTATTGAATATTATTTTATAATAATTCAAGCTTTTTTTAAAAGAAAATGATCTTCAAAATTATTGATGATTTAATTTTGTTTCAAATTTGAATTGATGTTTTCCTCAAGAAACATTTTAGATTATTTTGAAGATTCATTTATATGTTTTTAGGAGTATTTTTAAAGAAAATGATTTAAAAAATATTATACAATTTTTAGTTTTAGAAATATTATTTTATAATGAATATTGTTTTCCACTAAAAATATTCAAAATGATTTATCATTCATAATCAGATTTTATCTAATTGGACATCAGTTGGTGTTACTTATTCATTACTAGGTGTATAATCCAAGGATACCATTCTTATTAATTCAACGAATAGTCTATGTTTATGATGAAAATATTTTTATCAAAACCCATTTGTCTTCCATAGTTTATACCATGGTAAAATACTTAGAAAAGCCCTTTCTTTTTTAAATGGATTATGATTTACTGAAATGAATAAATTATTATGAAACCAATTTATTTTACAAAGGATATGTTATGATGAGATGTTTTTAAAACCCTTTTAATTTCATGGGATATAATATGATGAATTTCTTATGGTCCTGAGGAACACAAATGTAATATTATCATTCTGTAAGAGTGGATACATTATAAACATAGATTATTGTTAGGTATTAAATAAGGATGTAGGTTACATTATAACCAAATATGGGTGGGACCTATATATCCCTCTAATAAATTATGTAATGATTTATATCTCATGAGAAATATAGTATTGTAATGAAAAGTTAACTCAGGATAGCAAGTGAATTTTTCTTCTTTGATGGTATTGGGAGTGAACCTTGACTAATATAATGGTTTGGGGAGTATACATATTCCACTATGAGGAAAGGGATACCACTGGGGATGGTAGTGTTTCATACCTAAGAGGTGTAACCACCTATGGAGAACCTCAATAAATTTATGCAATGAACCTTTTTCTACTAAGGAAATGATTTTCTATGCTCTTGTGTATGCCCAAGTTATATTCCATATGAAAACAATATACTCTCATAACTCAGGTTATTTAATTTATTTATGATACAAATTTTATAAACATCCAATATTTATTCCATGACTAAATATTAGGATATTTGATACATATGGTATGGTTTTCATATATTATTATCATGTTCTCACGCCTTTATGTTTATGTTATTCTTATACATATCAATTTTTTACCCTCATAAAGAATCTGATCTCACCTTTCTTATGTTTACTTTCCCAATGTTATGAATAATGGTTTAAATATGATATGATTATAAATAGTACTATAGCAGAAGGTCTTTGTGGGAGACATTTAATATCGGTCACTGAATTAGAATATTATGTTCCCAGTCTCCAAAGACACATAACTATTATGGTCATTATTCTTATTTTTGTGTAATATATTTAATATTAAAATAAAAAAATATGTAATATCTATATATGAATTTCTTGGGTCATTATTATTCGTATTATATGATTGGTATAGTTAACCTTTGAAATCAATGATTTGAAATGTTTAGTGGGAACCCTATGAATATTTCTAAGTGTATGTTTAGGGATGCTTCTACGGATAGGTCTAAGGATGATTCAAAGTAGAGTAAAATGTCCTTAAATTTTGGTATTGGATATAGAAAGTGGTTTCTAAGAAATTACTACCCAGTATGGACACTACAAGTGGATGTGGTTATGGAACAGAGGTACCTATGGGTAATGAATCCGTAAGGGAAAATTTATGTAGACTCGATCATTACCTAGTAAATTAAAATAGGACATTCTACACACCTGGATTGACATTACAATGATATATTCTTTTTAAATTCAAAAACTCTATATGAACCATCATGAAGGATTTAAATAGATATTGAAGATGGATAACCAAAGTCAAGCATATGGTGTCATAGATTTAAAATAACATGTCATTATTTAGATACCCAGTATGTTTTTTCATAATTATTTGGTCTTACCTTATGATTAGTGTTCCTCACACTATGATTTTCGGTTTTAGTAAATGGTGTGAACCAAAAATAACAAGGTTAATATTGAATTTGATGGATAGTTTGTTATAAAGAAACAAATGTGATTATGAATTAAGTGGATGATACTATGATTATGCCTAATCAGTTATCATTTAAAATGATTAACAATGTGAACCCTAACCAAATATCAGACTCACCAATGAAGAGAAGTATATATTTCATTGGCCACTCTGGTAATATATACCATGGGGGAAGAATGATTTACTTTTCTGTATATCAATAATGTCGAGAAAATAACTCAAAGTAATGTGTTAAAGGTATTAGAAGTTGTTTTGGTGTGTTGAATATATACACAAAGTATGTAATGTAAAAGGAAAAAAATAATAGTTTGGTTAATGAAATGTATGGGAATATTTCACTCCCTAATGTATTATCAATGGTTGAATTCCTTAAATGCGTAAATATTGGGCATTATGAAAATTGATTTCCATAGGTGAAATCTTGTGAAGAGAATCAGTAAGTCCATATGAGTAATGGTTATATTTTTTATGATGGAGAGGATAAAAATCACATATAAAAGGAATGAAGTATTAACCAATATGATGATGAATCCTGCTTAATTGTTTGAGAATGAAGTGGGGTGACTAAAGTATTTTTGTATTGGAATTAAAGGATTATGTCATATGAATAATGAAATACATAAAAATAGATCATTTTTGTATTTTAAATAATGATTTTCAAAAACATGATAAATGGTATTGATGGACTAGGAAAGTTTTTTAATGGAAAGGTAATACTTTTAGTAAGTGAAGTTAACCCTTAACAAGTTCTTGAGGTTGAGAATATGGTGTTATTTTTGATAAAGAGATGATTTATATGGATAGTTTAATTTGGGTAGTATTGATGAAATCAAAAATTAAAAAGGATTTGTTAAATTTTTTTTATCATTGATGGATTTTACAAGAATATTAGATCTATATAATATGTTCTATAATCTCTGTTTTTATTCATGGAATGAGGAAATATTCATCTTTTCACTGAGGTTTTATAGTAATTATGAGATTGAGGAGAATATATAATGAAGATATTAACATATTTGGAAAGTGTCTATTAGGATATTCTTAATTATATTTGGAGGATTATATTTAAGTTGATTTTGTGAAATTTCATAACCTTATTTACATATTTGGAATTCTGTTAGGATCATAAGGTTAAACATTTATGGAATTATTTTAGTTGATCTTTGGATGAGTTTTAATATACTAACATATAACATCACAATAATAATATTTATCCACATTGAATAACCATTTTTATCTTTTTTTCAATATATATATGATTATTGACTTGTAATTTTTTATGGTTTTTATTTAGTGCTTCAAACATGAAAAACGTGACCTCTTATAGTAAGAAATTAAGTGAAAATTGATTGAGGAACAACAAAATGTAAAAATTGTGTCTATAGAATAAAAAGATATCAAGTGAGTACATTTTATTATGTTATAATTATATATTAAATTGGGAATCCCAAAAATTAGGAAAAAGATTTTGAAAAAAATGTTTCCTTGTTACCATTATTTTTTATGACATAAATGATATTTTTTATGCCACTTCAGTTTAAGTCTTACTAGTCATTAGCCTTCTTCAGATCACCTAATATTTTTTGATCAATGTTCCTTAAAAATATGTATTTTAATTTTAGTGTTATTTTTCTCTTTTATGTCCACATTTTCACTTCCAACCTATGTTATCCTATTTGGAAACCTAATATGTGTTATTCCAAATGACTTTCACACATACCATTCTCATTACCCATGTGATTTTTTGTTAACCATTTTTATGATGTGGGATTCTATGAATGAATTTTCAAAAGTTAAAACATTGATGACATAGAATAATTTATAGGGTGAATTTAATTTTAAGGGGGGTAGAATGTAAAACCATTATATTTTGTACAATTTTTTCAATTAATTTATTCTTTTTGATGTTTTTTCTTACACGCAACACTGAATTTATCTTTAATGACATAAAATAATTTAGTTTGGACTGTGTTACATGTGACACCAAGTTTATATTTTGTTAAAAAAATGTTTATATTTCATTATAAGAAACACTAATTTTCTCTTTTTTACACATAATACCACGTTTATCTTGCATGATATGTAACACAGATTTTATACAAAATGTGACATAAATTTAAATTATTACTATTTAATTACAATATTATAATAAAGTTGTTGGAATATCTTGTATGAATAATTTTAAGGTAATTATTAAAATATATATTTTAAAATTTGTTATTATTCATCTATTCATTATTAATAAATATAGTCATTTAAATGAAAGAAGAAATATTTTTTAAAAAGTTGTAATTTTATACAAGACGGTCAATTCATGATTATGTGCACATAATTTAAAATTAAATTTTACCACTTTTAGAGTTGTTATGTGAAAAAATAATATTCATTTTTAAAATATGAATACAAAAATTATCTTAGGGTAAATATTTGGGATTTTTTTATATGTTTCATTATTTTGATAAATAGTGAAAAATACCGAATCTTAAAAGAACGTTTCATTTTCATATAAAAAAAATTTATTATGTTAAATTATATTTAGAATAGGTTTTAAAGAAATATTAGTTCAATTATAGATTAATTATTCCAATTTATGTCATTAGAATGAATTTTATATTTAATTTGGAATAAAAACATTATAAACTTTTGAACATTTGTCTTTAAAAACCTTATTTCTCATCGCATCTATATGATTAATTTTAAATTAAAATTTCAAAATTATATAAATGAAATTTATAAAAACGAATTATATATATTTAAAATATTGAATTATTTTATCTAAGAAGGGAAAATTCAATTTCTAGCATGATTTTTAGTGACAACTGTTAGAAATTTCTTACCATAATTATGGTTAAAACGAGGTTTTGCACATTACAAACGCTTGTCATAAAATTAATTTTACAAAGAAAAATTATTATTATTTAATAAATTGGATTAAATATATCTATTCATTAGGTATAAATTATATGATAAATTTATTTTAATTTTACTATAAAAGGATAAATTACCTAGGTAATTAAAAATATAATAGTTACCCGAGTAAAACCTAAAAGGGTAAAATTGAGTAAACTTAGAGGATAAAAAATTTCATGATAAAAAAATTATTTATTTTTGGTGTTAGAGGTATTTATAAAAGAAATAATTATTACACTACATTATTAATCTATTTTGGAGGAAAATTATATAATTGTGACTTCCCAATAGGGAATACTTTTGGGTATTTATAAAATCTGGTACCCCTCCTCAATTATAAAAGGGAACTCACTCCACTAATTTATCCACACATATCAGCAAATTATACATTACCAAACCCCACAAAAATCAATTCCATACGTTCTTTTTATAACCGTATTATCCTTAGTTTTGGAAAAAAATCATCCAATGATTCATTTTGGTGCAACCCTAAGGGGGATACCCAAAGAACATGAAACATTCATCTATAAGAGTTTTTTATTTATCTCTCCACCTACTTCAATTATTATTATACCATGTTTATATAATAACATTAGTATCATAAAAATATTAATATTTTGTTATGTTAAGTTCACATCCTAAAACCATCTCTATTTGCATCAAGTTGGTTATAAAATCATCATTTGTGTGTATGATGGGATACCATATCACGAACAAATGTCATTTGTTTTTCCATTACCACCTATAAAAATTGACCATAATAATGGGTTTAATTTTTATTTATGTTATTTATGTTATTATTATTCTCCTTTAAATATTATACCAGACATACCTTCACACTTTCCATTTTATGGGAATATGATAATGTTGATCATGTGTTCAGTAGACTACTACCTTACGAAGCAATGTGATTCATTCACACTTTACATGGAAGGTATTTAGAAGGTTTTAATAAATATATGTGATATATATATATAATAAAAGTTATTTTAAAATTATAATATTTTAATTATATTTCATTATTTAAATCTGAAAAGAAAATATGAACAATGTTCATTCATATGTATAGCATACCGTCTCTAGAAATGTTGTATTTTATTTTTCATCACTAAAGATTAAGGATTACTCAAAAATTTTACACCCTAAATATATATGATATTTATGTAATGGTTTAAATTTTATAGATCACTAAACCGTGATTTATGTATGATAACCAAAAATAACAAGGCGAAACAGACCTTAAAAACACAGCAGTTATTGCCTGAAAGAAGATGTTAATATGAAATTATTAATAAATAAGTAATAAAAGGTCATAAGTGAACACTTTATGGTATGATATATATGAATATAGTCATTTTTAATATTTTTTAAAACTATATTTATTATAAATATTTTTTTTTCATTTTTGAATGATGCGAAAAATTAAGTTATTAGATTTTTAGACTCTCTTTTGTTTCTGGGAGAAATATGCAAATTCACCACTCATTTATTTTGTGTAGCGTATATATTGTACATTTAAAATATTATATAATTAATCCCATTACGTTTCTGAAATTTAATAATTTATTTTATGTTTTTATTTATTGGAGATTATGACTTAAAAATACTACAAATAAGGTAATAGATTTTTGTCTCAATTTCCATTTTTTGAGATGAACATTATGATATGCACCTTTATTATTTCACAAGGATTACATAATAACCCTTTAACATTGAATATAATGAATTTATCATTTTTCATAATATGTTATGTTCCATTTTAATTTATTCATTTACGGGGATTACGATTCATGCATATTAATTTGTTAATGAATTTTTTTAAATATCATCATTTACCGGGATTTTCATAATTATGTTTATGAAGATAAAATCATTGGATGTATATCTCATGATACTCATGAATTTTCTTCTCATATGGTTATTTAATGAAAGTAAATTTTTTTCCTTCTATTTTCCCCTCTTCATGTACCCAATATTTCAAAAATAATGTTTTTAAGAAAATTTATCTTTTTGGACAAAAGTAAATCTTTTTAGAAAACCATGTTTTCTAAAAATTATTTCAATAATGTTTTGAACATTTTTTTAAAAATATTTATTAAATTAATTTTTACCCATGTTTTAATTTATAAAAAAAATTTAAAATAAGACTTCATATCAT
The DNA here is from genome assembly GCA_963277665.1 of Viscum album. Taxonomy (NCBI): domain Eukaryota; kingdom Viridiplantae; phylum Streptophyta; class Magnoliopsida; order Santalales; family Viscaceae; genus Viscum; species Viscum album. The sequence goes on along the minus strand of OY728141.1, from coordinate 1,301,320,434 downwards.
TTTTTAAAATAATTCATGTTTGGATTATAATGAAAATGTAAAATAAATATTTCTGTATGGTTGGAATGATATTTCCTTAAATTCGGACAATTTTTTTATTTAAAAATTTCTTTATAAATTTTAATGGTTCTTTCCAATGAAAATAAATTTTAAAATGTTTCATTTTTAATGAATATTTTTTTGAAATATGAAATTATATTTTCATCAAGATATGTTCTAAATGATTTTTCATGCTTCATTTATATAATTTCATGTATTTTTTCAAAGAAAATTATATCCAAAATATTATATAATTGTTATTTTTAAAAAAGGGATTTTCAAAGAAAGGCCATTTTACACAAGGAATGTCCAATTGATTTATCTTTCCTTATCCTTTTCCATAAAATATTACATCCTTTGATGTTACTTATGATTTACTGTCTATATGATCTAAGGATATCATTTCTGTTCAATCTCTTAATGGTTTATGTTTTTTATTATAATATTATTATGAAACATATTTATCTTCTATAGGTTATGCCGTGATAAAATTCTTGTGAATCCTGTTTTTGTAGGGGTTATGATTTAATGAAACTAATAAATGATTATGAGACCTATTTATTTTACATATTTTATGTCATTATGAAATGATTATGAACCCATTTTATTTCATGGGTTATGTTGTAATCAATATTTTATAACCTTGTGGCATGCATATTCATGATTATTATTATACGATGGTGGATACATTATGACCATGGATTGGGATTATGTTATATCCAAGGACGATGGTTACATTATAACAAAATCTAGTTAAGACTTATATGCCCCTCTGATGAATTGGTTAAAATTTTATATCTCTTGAGATATATAGGACTAGAATGTGCAGTGAACATGGTTTAATTAGATACTTTGTCTTCTAGGATGGTGTTGTGAGTAAACCTTGACTGCTATGATAGTTCAGGATGTACAAACATTGTACTATGAGTAATGGTTTTCCACTAAAGTTGGTGTTTTTTCATTCCCAAGAGGTTTATCATCTTATGGAGTTCCTTGATAAGTTTTTTAAATGAGCCTTTACTACCAAGGAATCAATTTTCTATTCTGATGTTTATTTCGTAATTCAATGTCTTATTCCAATGTTTGTCTCTCATGAATTATGTAATTTGATTTCCTTATGATTCATGTCTAATAAACTTCTAATATGTATTCCATCACTCAATATTATGATCATTGATATGAATTGTGTGGTTTTTATATATTATTCTCATTTTCTCAAACCCTTACATTCAGGTTATACTTACGTATCTCTCTTGTTTACCATTACTGAGCATCTGAGCTCACCCTTTCTTATGATTCCTTGTTTAGAGAGTTCTATGTTGGGAATTTTTTCTAAGAGAACAAATTTGGAAGGACTTTGTGGGGGAAATTTAATATCATTCAAAAAATTATAATATTGTGTCCCAAGTATCCAAAGAGAATAATATATTGTGGTCCTCAAGTGTGTTTCCATGTAACTTATTAAATATTCATCTAAAAAGATATTGTATCTATTTGTTAAAATCATGGGTCGTAATAGGTGGTATGAGAGGATAGGTTTATATAACCTTTGAAAACTATGATGAGAAACATTTTTTGAGATATCTACAGAGATTTATATAGATATATTTTGGAATTCCTATCAGTATAAATATAAATATGAGTCAAATATAGCATAATGTCTTGTAATTTTGGTTAAGGATATAGTTCCCAGTTTCTAAGAAATTACATCCACGTTTGGATAGTAAAAGTGGATGTGGCCATAGTACAGAGGTACCTAGGGGTAATAACTCTGAAAACTGTGTATTTATCTAAACTCAATCATCAACATGTGCACAACAATGGGCCTTACTACACACTGGGTTTTACACTCCCGAGGGATATTATTTAGAAATTCAAAACTCCTTAAGAAAAATCGTGATGTATTTAAATAGATGATCCTAATGGATAAACTAGTTTAATCCTATAGTGGTATAGATTTAAATAATTTTTTAATGATTTAGAGAGCATATAAATCATTTTTATGGATTATAGGATTTCCCAGTATGATTAGTGTTTCTAAAACTATTTTTTTGGGTTTTATTCAATGGTGAAAACTAGAATGAAATGGGATAACATTAAATATAAAAAATGGTTTACTAATGGGAATAAAAACTTGATGATGACATCAGCAATGTATATTGTGATTATACCTAATCATTTATCAAGAAACATTATTGACCAGGAAAACCATAGACAACTCTTGGACTCACAAAATAAGATATGGATACAGTTTGTTGATATTTTTTGTGATATAGAACATTGAATAATGATTATTCAACTTTATTTATTTTGAGAATGCAAAAAGAATAAATCAAGGGAATGCTTTTGAGGGATAAGAAATTGTTTTGGGTATTGAAAATATGGACACAAATCAAGTAATTACAAAGGAAAAGTGAAGAGTTTTGTTAATGAAATGGATGGAAATATTGGCAACCATATGTGATTATAAGTGGAAGAATTATTTAAATGTAGAATGTATGGAAATTATGAAAAAATCATTTTCATATGAGGATGTCTCATCATGAAAATCAACAAGATGGTATGAAAAATGGTTTTATTACTGATGATTAACAGACTACAAATGAAATGTTAAAGGATGTAAGTGCTAAAGAATAATATAAAAATCCTAGTTAATGGTCTGAGAACGATGTTGGATGATTTCATTATTTATGTTTTATAATTCATGTATTTTTTTATATTAGTCGTTAAAAATATAAATATTGTTCAATATAAGTGTTTTAGATAAGTATTTACAAAAATATATTAAATTATTCCAATGGAATAGAAAAGTGATTTATTGAAAAGGTAATATTTTGATTAAGTGATGATAACCCTTTATATGTTTCTGGGGTTGAAAAAATGGTGTTCAGTTTGGATAAAGAGATTATTGATATAGAAAAGGTGAGTTGGAAAGTATTGATGACCTCCTATCTGATAAATGATATTTTAAAAAAGTGTGTTATGTTATCATTTATTGAGTTTATAACATTATTGGATCTATTAAATATGATCAATAATTTATGGTTTTATTCAAGGAATGATAGAGAATAAATGTTTTAATTTATGTTATAGGGTAATTCTTAACATCTGGGGAATATATGATGAAGGTATTAACATATTTGGCATGTTACATTTTAGAGATTCTTAATGATATTTAGAGGATTAATGTTAATGTGATTTTTTGAATCTTAGTGACATTTTATATTTATATTTATCTTTGTAAGTTTTATAAGGTTAAACATTTATGGAATGGTTTATGTTGAACTTTGGATGTGATTTTAGAAACTAATATATTACTTCACCATACAAATATTTATCCATATCAGATAGCCATTGTTAACTTTTTTTACTAGTGATATGAGGAATGAATTATAAATATTTCATATATTTTATTCAGTTCATCAGACATGAAAAAAATCAACTCTGAGAGTAAGATATGAGTTTAAATTTATCAAAGAATAACTATAGGATGAAATTATGTCTGCGAAATAAAAAAGATATCAACTGAGTACATTTTCTTATGTTCTAAATATTTATGAAAAAGTAATTACTCTATATTACGAAAAGGATAATGAAATAAAATGTTTCCCCATTATCATCATTCTTGATAAAACCAATGATCATTTTCATACTTATTTGGATTATTTATTTTTGTTCAGTGACCTTCTCCGGATCACCGAATCTCTTGTGATCAATGTTCTCGATCACTCTATATCATTATTTTGGTGTAATTTCTATCTTCAATGTACATGTTTTCACTTCCCACTTATGTTCTCCAATTAGGGACCCTTGTATGTAAACACCGCAATATTTTATAGTATGTCTATTTTTTAAATTTAATCTATCTAATAGCTTATTGTTCACACAAAAACAGACATAAACGAACAATGATATTTAATTAAATATCATTATCTTAACACAACCATTATAAATTTGCTATTAAATTAGTGATAATGAATAATATTTACTTTATTATTAATTTTATATATTATATGTTCAATATAACAATTACCATTAATTTTAAGTCATTTCTTGAAATGATTTAAAAATAAATTGACTTTTATGCATAAAAGCTATATTTTTTTAAAGATGTTTATTCATTTTTTGATGTCAAACTAATTTTAAAACTAAATTTTGAAATGTTTATATGATATATTTGAAAAAAATATTCTTATTTGAAATTATAATATAGAATTTTTTTTGATTTAAATTTTTTATTTTCATGATATTTTACATGTTTTGATTAATAGTACAAAAAATACAAGAATTTAATTTAAAAAAGATTTTTCATCTAAATAATTTATAGTGTTAAATTATATTTTTGATTAGTTTTACATTTTAATTAGAAAATTTATATATCATTAAATATAAATTTAGGACACTGTAATCAATTTCTCATTTAATTTGGATATAAAAAAATTATAATCTTTTGAATGTTTTCATTTTAATAACCTGTTTTCACAACCCATCAACCCTATTAATATAAAATTAATTATAGCATATTCTATATTTTGAATATTTAAAAATTGATTCCATATTTTGAATTATAAGGTCCAAATATATTAATTATTTACCTATTATTTTTAGACTATATAAATAGTTATTTTAATAAAAAAATTAATTAACACAATTAAGGGTAAATCAGATAATTAAGGGTATGAATAATTTTATCAATATTATAAAATTACCCTAAAACCTATCTTAATATTATTTGATGATTTATTATCAAATAAAATAATCCTTTAAACTATTTTATTTCATCTTGGATCCACTTATTTGAATATAATCATTTTATAGTATATTATTTAAGAAAGGTCTAATATGACATACTCGTGTTTTTAATAAGTATTACATTTTTAATATCTGGTTATTAAGAATATATCTTAGACTATAAATAGTAATTTGAAATATAAAATTTTTATCTACATGATAGAAATTAGTTTAATTTTTTATGAAATAAATAATTATCATAAAGGCTTACATATTAATAATGCGTGAATTGTTAAATTAAAGGAAATATCAATCAAATGATATTGAAAATATTAAATAAATGTAATTTGGGATAATTAATCATCTATTTGAATTTAATATATTACATATATATATTATGGATGTATTTAAGGTTTTTTTTCTAATATATCATGTTGATATGATATTTTTAAAATGTTATGTAATGAATAGTATCAAAATTTTCATTAATGGTATTTTAAAATAAATAATATTTATTTTTTATAATATAATATTCATAAAAATTTAAAATTCATCCAAGTGATTTAGATAATGTTTTAAATTTTATCAATGATACATTTATGGTTATTTTGGCATTTTATAGTAACTATATTAACACTTAAAGTGCAAGGACACATACTGTCATGGTAAGAGTTAAAGATATCAAATAATTGTTAATTCCAAAATTTAAGGGGATGAATATGACTTAACTTTTCAAAAAATTATTGGATGAGAGTGTTTCAAACCATAATAATCTTATATTCAAAATTTCTCACCTTGGAAGAAATTTAATTGAAAATAAATTTATAATAATTTAATTTTTTAAAAATTTACTAAAGTGCCTCTCACCTCAATTATAAAAGGGTACCGTCTCCCACACTTATTCAAACTACTTTGAGCCTTATTTATCTACCAGAACATGACCATTTATCCCAAAAACATCCTTATCCTTGTTCTTGATATCTTGATCTTCCAAAATGACCAACCCTAAACACCTAATGAATAGATCTAAAGGAAGTCCACCAAAGAAGAGGTGATCGTTTTTACTAACTCATTCAAATTAGTTTTTCGTATATTTATAATTAATATGTTTTATTTATGATTAATTAATAAATAAAATATCATATATATGATTATATTTTATTATTATTATGGTAAAACTATATTTCATATCTTATTCATACTATGAAAGATGAAAGCATCTCACATGCGTATGTACGGCTTACCATCACCATGTTTATGTGTAAACTTTTTTTCATCACCACATTAAATGGATGGGTGTAATGATGTAATTAATCAATATATGTGGTAATTATGAAAGAATATTGATAATATAAAATTAATATACCAACCAATTCCTTACCCTTTCTATAATAAGTTATTGATACCATCGCTCGTGCAAACGTACGACCTACCATATTCCTGACGTGATGCGATTCATTTTCCCTATTAAACATTCAAGAATGGATATAAAAATGTTTTAAATGATTTAATATTATATTCATAAAATTATATATTTCTTTATATGTTTTATCTGTTTCATATTTAAAATAACCAAGACATTTATGACAAAACATGAATAAGAAAATGAAGAATTTAACACCAGAAACAAGGGTAATAAGAAAATATTATCAACAATTGGGTGATAAAATAATATAAGATGATAATATATGACAAAATAAATATTAATAAGGTAATTATATAATTTAATAAAATTATTAAACCCATCATATAGGAGGATAAGACATTTTCAACTAAAGGAAGTGTAATGTAACGACCCAAAGTTTTTAATGGAAATTACCTTCTTATAAATATGCCATAAAATCACAAAATAATGAACTTCTATGTGACAAGTGACCTTCAAACATAAGGTTTTCACTTCTGTGCTTGTAATTTGGAAAATCTGACATACACGTTTGTGTTCAAGAGGTTTTTTGGAGTCCAATAAAAAATTTAATTTTTTGGTGAACAGTAACCTACCCTATTGAATAGTAACATACCCTTATGAATAGTGATATACCCTAGTGAATAGTATCCTCACCTATGATAGTATAAAAATAATATTCATGTTGGAAGTATAGTATGCCTATGTTTTAGAATGAGTTAATTCGTGTTTTAAATCTGGTTTTTGATAATATATTATGATTTTAATAAAATATTAAAATAATCATATTTAGAAAATTATTTTTGAAAAATGGACTTCATTTTGGTATTCTAAACGTTGAAAAATGGTTAGGGTGAATTTTTGGGATTTTTCTGAAGTACTTGATTTTTTTTATGAAGATTAGAATCCGATAATTTAAAAATATATGCTAAATAATAGATTAATAGAGTCATCGATGATGCTCTACTAATTTAAGCCCACTTGGTTCGAATTAACATGACCAATTTACTATTTGTGGTCATTGAATACACACTATTCCTTTTATTCGAAAGAAATAATAAATTAATGATTATAATATCATTAAATCCCTCCTCTTCTCCACTATAAAAACCCCCTTCACTCCCTATTCTCTCCACTATTCTCATGCTCCAAGCCTTACCTAAATTCTAAAAAACCTCTCCCTAAGGTCCTCCCCCACGTCCAAAATCTCTCATCCTCCTCATAATACCAAAACATCTCCCCTTAAGAGGTTCTCAAAGGATGAAGTCTCAAGAGGTAGATTCCACTTTCCAAATTTATTCTTTTCTTTTATGTTCCTTTCTTTTTTATTTATTTCTTCACCTCAATTAACCATAATAGTATGAAAAAATAGAAGTATACATGTAATTTAATGTCTTCATTCTAGTGTTATATTTCATTATATTTTCCATTTCCCCGCACTTTTATTTTAAATAAATGAAAGCATCGTTTGAGATGTGATAATTTAGCACATTCAAGGACAACGATTTATCAATTTATATTATTATATTTAATTATGGTCATAAAGAAAGTTGTGTTAGGGTTGAACCAGAATATTATATATGTAATATATCCTATTTTTGGTTATGTAATCATTTGGGATACATGGAATTATGTTATAAATCAAAACACATTCTTTGTAATCAAACCCACTGAATAACAAAAACGGTTAACACTAAGGTTATATATGTAATAATTCAACATCACAATATGTAAGACAATTAAAACGAAAACCATGTAATCTTCCGGATATTAACTAAATAATATCACTTCAATTCTTGACAACCACTTTCATCTTGCATATAATCCAAACATGAATATAAGTGAACCGAACTTTTAAAGTCAAGTAAACAAACGAGCCCAAACAATGAAATTAAACCTTGTACCAAATTAAAAAATATTTGAATGAACTAAAAAGGGTTATAATAAATAAATTGAATATAAATGTTTTTAGAGAGTTATTAATTAATAATAATAATTTTTTTATTCAGTTCATTAAAAACAAGTGGAGAACACCAACAGATTTAATGTAAGGGATCCACCCCTTTTTACTCTAAATCAAGATTGTTCTCTATGCTATGCCTTTTTGTGTAATACCAAGTGATGTTGTACGTTTATAAACCTTCCCCATAATTTTCTAATGTTCTATAAGTTATGAGAAACCCATTATCTCTCTCATAAAGTCCTCTTAGGTTCACCTAACACCGCGCCAGTAAAATCGTAATGAATTCTACCCAAACCTTCTTCGTTCTTTCGGGTTACTTTATATTTCATTCAAAATGGTGTTATCAGATCTATTTATGTGAATATTATGAATTCTGTATAGTTGTAAAATATTCTAATATCAACACCCTTTCATCACTTTCTTCTGGGGAAATACATGTTTTTGAAATATTCCGTCCTTGGAACTTTTTAATAGGAAAACTAGTTTTAAGGGGACTACCCTAATTTTTACCCAAATTTCAAGTTCTCTCTATCCTCTGTTTTACGACACCATTGTCTTTAAAAAATCAGTATTTTATGAAAACCTTATAGGTTCAATTATGGTTTTATATAAATTAATGTCCTCTTTTCTATTTGAAAAGCTCTAAAGTGTTTCCCTTAAAACCGCACAGAAATGTTTTAATGCTAATGTTTCTAAAATACATTTCTAATATGTTGTCACTTATGTTTGACACCACTTACCAGGTTATATTCCTTTTTTACCCTATGAACATCCATGTATTTCTAATTCTTTCCTTATATGGACACTTTCGTGATACGCCCATTGGTTATGATTGATGTCATGACTGAGGTACCCAACTCTTTTCATGGGTACCCTTATGTTTGTGTGGATGAATATGCATTATTTTATATGTGGTAAGAATATTTATATGGAAAGGATATTCATTAATATGTTGTGATGGGTGCACCCAGATAGCACTCCAATGCATTGGGTAAGGGCATGTCTCATGATATGCGATTTGAAACAGGATTGGCGGTTAGCCTTGACCTGTACTGAAATGGGAAATGGGATTGGTGGTTAGCCTTGACCCGTACTAATGATTTGATTTATGATTCTACCACATTTATATGATTATGTGTTTATAAGATCCCATGTTTATATTAAATTATTTTATAAGTTTCATTATTTGGATATCATTATGCCATACCTCCAAACTCATGTGATTGAGATGTATCCTTATGTTCATTCTTTTACTAGGTTTTTAGCTCATCCCTTTGTTCATGTGTTCCCCAGGGTACCCTATACAGATGTAAGGTCTCAAAGAGTGTTATGAGCTCATTATGGATATTAAATAAAGAAGTGTTTTTAGCCCCATTTTTTATGCTATATGTACCTAGTCTTCCAAGACACTAGACTTAACGATGCTCTGCTTGTACTCTGATGATTAATTATGATTAAAATAATGAAATGTTATATTTAAAAGGCTTGGGTCTTTATAGTTTGTATCAGAGGATGGTATAGTTATTTTTTGAGATTATGAATAGAGAACCATAGTGAGAACCTTAAGGATAAGACTATGTATAAGAAAACAATCCTAAATTTTGGTGAGTATAGAGTAAATGGTTTATCAAGAAAATACATCCATGTCTGGATACTAGCAGGTAGAGGCGGCTCTGGAACATATGTATCTAGGGGTAAAACCCAAAAACACCACATTGAGCTAGAATTTAACAGGAACTACTGCACAACAATGGGCATTGCTGCACTCTTCATTACGACACTCCCGGGGGATATGCTTTGGTAGATTCACGAGCTTAGTAAAAACCATTATTAAGGGTCAAAAAATTCCCATAAGAATATATGTTAATAAATAGATTGAGGATAACCTAGATATAAACCAAAGGAATCACAAGTTAGGATGTACTTCTTTTTTATAAGTTTATCCTTTAATGTTCAATGTTTCCATTTTATACTCAATAGTTATGTATTCAAGACCTCTAATTATAAGTTCTTTTTCATAGTTAATGGTGGTAAATAGAAGAACACGTTGCAACAACCAATGTGATAGGCAATGTGGTGATGGCCCTAATTACATGGATGATGTGACGAAAGAGGGTGCTCAAAACTTCATGGAAATACTTGCTTAGATGGATCGAGTTATGAATAATAACATGAATCAGGAGTAACGTCCCCCTCCTCCAAGGAAAGAGAAGGTTGTCGTGGAATCCTTCATACGGAAAAGACCTCCCATGTTTTGCGGGTCTTCTGATCCCCTCCTCACAGAAAAAAGGATTAACTCCATTGAAAAGATTTTATTAGCCCTCCAGTGCTCAAAAAAAGAGAATGTTATACTGGAAGTCCATCGTTTTGATGGAGAAGTTGATAAGTGGTGGAAACTGATCAAGAATGTGATGTCCCAAGAGAAATTTGATTCCGTATATTGGGAAGAATTCAAGAGGACATTTTTCAAAATATATTTTCCTCGAACCCTCCGTCCCAAGATGGAAAGAGAGTTCCATGGACTCAAGAATAAGTAAGATGAGTACATCCGGGCATATGAAGCGAACATTACAAGGCTTGCAAGGTACGCCTCTGGCTTTTTCATGAAAACTAAAAGCAAGGTGGATCGCTTCTTTATCAGACTAAATCCCAGTCTATGAAATGTGTTGGCAATTCGAGACTTTGACAACTATGATGAGATTGCCTATTTTTTCCTTAGGGATGAAATGGAGATTGGAGACACTCAATGGTCTCATGGACATAGTGACAAGAAGCTAAAAATGGAAAACAACATTGATGGTCCGTCAAACAAATCCCAGGATGGAAACAATCCAAACTTCTCCCTTTGCATAAATTGTGGGAAGAAGTATCCTGGTAACTATCTAAAGAGAACCAAGAATTGCTTCCAATGCAGAAAGTTTGGTCATCTGGGCAGGATTTGCTGAAGGGATATGAAAAATCATGATAATGTTGAATATGAACGGAAGGTTCAGATCAACACTGAACTTGTAGTGTAGTGTTTTAACTGCAAGGATCTTGGGCATTATGTGAACAATTTCCCTAAGCAGAGGGTTGTTGGAGGCAATCAGCAACAACCTCCAAAGAAACATGGAAGGGGTTATGTTATCACTAATGTTGAGGTGGAGTTGGAAAATGATGTGGTGACAGGTACAATTGTTATTCATTCTAGAATAGTGAACGTACTATTTGATTCGGGTTCTACGCATTATTTCATATCATGCATGTTTAGTAGAACTATTCAAACACCACCTCAAAATTTGGAGGAAAAGTTTTCTCTGAGAACAGCGAATGGGACAATTATTGCATCCATGGTTTATTACTTCTCCCAGGTTAATGTTTGTGGACTGAACCTCCCAGAAAATCTTGCCACACTCCCTTTAGCGGAGTTTGAGCTATCTTGGGCATGGATTGGATATATTTGTACAAGGCCAACTTCAACTACTGGGAAAGGGATATTACTATTCACATCCCAAAGCATCCTTTGATTATTTACAAGTGCAAGGAGGAAGATGAGTCTCCTTTAGAATATTTATCTCATGTTTGGATATTTCTTCCTTATGAGCATGCATAACTATCTCAAATGATTGAGATAAAGGCGAGAATCATGCTTGAAGACATGCCCATCATGAGGGATTACACTGATGTATTCCTCGAAGAGATGCTTGGCCTTCCTCCTGACCGAGAGGTTGAGTTCTCAATTGAACTTTTCCCTGGATCTCTGTCAATCTCAAAGTAACCTTACAAAATGGCCACCCTAGAGCTAGAAGAGCTGAAGAAGTAGTTACAGGAGAATATGAAGAAGGGTTTTATACACCCGAGTGCTTCACCGTGGATGCTCCAGTCCTCTTCGTCATGAAGAAGGATGAATCAATGTGCCTCTTCATTCATTATCGGGAGCTCAATAAAATAACAATAAAGAACAAGTATCCCATTCCATAGATAGATGACTTGTTTGATCAACTTCAGGGGGCCAGTTATTTCTCTGTGGTGGACCTTCGGTCGGGATATAACCAACTAAAGGTGAGGAAGGAAGATATTCCCAAGACTGCCTTTCAAACGAGGTATGGACAATATGAGTTCATAGTGATGCCCTTTGGACTCACTAATGCACTAGAAATTTTCATGTATTTAATGAATAGAGTCTTTAGAGATTACCTCGACAAATTTGTCGTGGTCTTTATTGATGATATTTTGATATACTCCAAGATCAAGGAGGAACATGACGAGCATTTCGAAACTGTGTTAAAGACATTGCGAAGGGAAAAGTTGTATGCAATGTAAAGTAAATGTGAGTTCTTGATGGAGGAAGTATCATTATTGGGGTATGTTATCACTAGTAAAGGGATATCTGTGGACCCTACCAAGATGAAGGCAATTGAGGAGTGGTCGAGGCCAACTTCTGTAACGGAGATCCACAGATTTTTAGGTCTATCTGAGTATTAACGACAATTCATGAAGAACTTTTCATGACTGTCAATCCCAATGACCAAGCTAACACCGAAGGGAGTAAAGTTCGTCTGGATAGAAGAATGTGAAGACTGTTTCAAGGTGTTGAAAGAGAGGTTTATCACCGCACCGGTACTCACACTCCCTTCAAGTGGAGAACTCTTTGTGGTGTATAGTAATGCTTCTAAGAAATTATTAGTCTTTTTCTAATGAAAAATGATAAATTTATAGCCTATTACTCAAGGAAGCTAAAAATCCATGAGAAAAACAATCCCACACATGATCTGGAGTTAGCGGCTGTGATCATTGCATTGAAAATCTGGCTGCATTATCTATATGGGAAAAAATGTGAGATATATACTGACCACAAGAGTCTCAAATATATATTCACACAGAAAGATCTGAATATGCGCCAATGAAGATGGATAGAGCACATCAAGAATTATGACTGCTCAATCCACTACCATCCAGGTAAGGAAAACATGGTGGAGAATTCTCTATGTAAAAAATTAATCATTCATCTTTATCAACGATGAGAATTGAACAGGATCTGATCGTCATAGATTTTCAAAGGATGGACATGGGAATCAATAAATGAGGAACATCATCAATACTTTCTCAAATTATTGTTCAACCATACCTCATGGATAAAATATTGGTTGCTCCATGAAAGGATGTGGAAATTCAGAAAAGGTTTGAAGCTGTTAAAAATGGGAAATCCTCCGATTTGAAATTGATGAAGAATGAGTAGTAATATTTGGTACACGATTATGTGTTCCATCTGATCCAGAGATACAGAAGGAGATATGGAATGATGCACATATCTCGACCTTCTCTATCCATCCTGGGAGTACCAAAATGTATCGTGATCTCCATGAAAACTTCTGGTGGGATAACATGAAGAAGGAGATTGCAGAATATATATCAAGGTTCTTGGTATGTCAGCAAGTTAAAGCTGACCGAAAAAAGTTCAAAGGTATGATGTAGCCATTTTCTATACCCATGTGGAAATGGGAAAATGTTACTGTGGAATTTTTCACGGGTCTCCCGAAGACATCGAAGGGAAATAATGCGATATGGGTTGTGGTTGAACAACTCACCAAGACATCCCATTTAATCGCTTTTTGGGAATATATCTCGCTTGAACAACTTTCAAAGTTATATGTGATGGAAGTGGTGAGAATGCACGGTGTTCCACTCTCAATTATCTCTGACCGTGATCCATGGTTCACATCTAAATTATGATAGAGCCTTAAACCTTTTTTAAGTACTGAATTAAATTTCAGCATGGCCTATCACCCCCAAAATGATGGTCAGTCTGAAAGAAATATTCAGATTCTTGAAGATATGCTTAGAGCCTGCTGTCTATAATTAAAAGGTGGATGGGATCAGAATCTCCCATTGGTTGAGTTCTCATACAAAAACAGCTTCCACTCGATTATTCATATGTCTCCATATGAAGCTCTGTATAGGAAGCGATGTAGAACTCCAACCTGTTGGGATGAAGTTGGAGAATGAAATCCCCTTGGACCCGATCTTGTTCAAGAGATGACAGAGAAGGTTCAAGTCATCCAGAAACACATCAAAGCTGCTCATAGTCGGTAAAAGAGCTATGCTGACAACCATCGAAGGGACTTAGAGTTTGATGATGGAGATAAATTATTCCTTTGAATATCTCCATGGAATAGAGTCATGCGATTCGAGAAAAAAGGGAAGCTATGCCCAAGTTATATTGGCCCCTTTGAGATCCTTAACCGCATAAGGGTTGTGGCCTATTGGATTGAACATTGGCCGAATATGGCACGAGTTCATGATGTTTTACATGTATCACTTTTGAGGAAGTACATACCTGATCCCTCACATGTACTAATCTCAGATGTGGTGCAGCTGGAAGATGATCTCTCCTATAAGGAGAAGCCAGTAAAGATTCTGGGTCGGAGAGATAAGGTTATACGCAACAAGACAACCCATATTGTCAAAGTTTTGTCGAGGAAACATAACATTGAGGAAGAAACATGGGAAGTAGAGGAAGAAATGAAGGAAAATTACCGACATCTATTTTTTTCCATGAATGTAAAATGAAATTTCAAGGGATAAATTTCTTAAGGGGGGAAGAACGTAATGACCCAATGTTTTTAATATAAACTATCTTCTTATAAATATGACATAAAATCAAATAATAATGAACTACTAAGTGATAAGTGACCTTTAAACATATGTTTGTCACTTATGTGTTTGGAATTTTCAAAATCGGACATACACGATTGTGTTCAAGAGGTTTTTTGGAGTCTGATAAGAAAAACATAATATTTTTGGTGAATAGTATCCTACCCTAAATAATAGTAACATACCCTAATGAATATTGATATATCCTAATGAATAGTAACCTCACATATGATAGTATAAAAATAATATTCATGTTGGAAGTAAAATATACCTATGATTTAGAATGAACTAATTCGTGTTTCAAATATGGCTTTTAATAAAAAATTATGATTTTAATATTTAATTAAAATAATCATAATTAGAAAATTATTTTTGAAAATTGGACATCATTTTTGGATTCTACACATCAAAAAATGGTTTGGGTGAATTTTTGTGATTTTTTTGAAATACTTGAATTTTTGATGAATAGAATAATCTGATAATTTACAATAAATGCTAAATAATGGATTAATTGAGTCATCGATGATTCTCTACTGATTTAATCCCACTTGGTTCGAATTAAAATGACTCATTTACTAATCTTGATCATGGAATACTTACTATTCCTTATCTTGGGGAAAAAATAATAAATTAATGATTATAATATCATGAAATCCCGCCTCTCCTCCACTATAAAAGCCCCCTTCACTCCCTCTTCTATCCACTCCTCTCAAGCTCCAATACATCTCTAAATTCTTCCCAAACCTCTCCCCAAGGTCCTCCCTACGTCCAAAAGCTCTCATCCTCCTCAAAATACCAAAACCACTCCGCTTAAGATGTTCTCAACGGAGGAAGTCTCAAGAGGTAGATTTCTCTTTCCAAATTTCTTCGTTTCTTTTAAGTTCCTTTCTCTTTTTATTTCATCACATCCCTTCGCCATAATAATATGAAAAATACCGAAGAATACATGGAATAGAATTTCTTCATGCTAGTGTTATATTTCATTATCTTCTCCCTGTCCCCACCCTTTTATTTGAAAGAAATGAAAGCACCGTTTGAGATGTGCTAATTTAGTACACTCAAGAACAACAGTTTATCAATTTCTATTATTATCATTAATTATGGTCATAAAACTATCTGTGTTATGGTTGAACTAGCTTATTATATAGTAAATATATCCTATTTTTGTTTATTTAATCCTTTGGTACAAATGGAATTATGTTATAAATCAAAACACATTTTTGTATTCAAACCCAATGAATAAAAAAACGGTTATCACTATGGTTATATATGTAATAATTCAACATCCTTATAAGTAACCTAATTAAAACAAAAACAAGATAATCTCCTGGATATGAACTAAAAAATAAAACTTCTATTCTGGAAATCTAATTTAATCATGCATATAATCCAAACTTTAATATAAGTGAACCGAACTTTTGAAGCCAAGTAAACAAATGAGCCCGAACAATGAAATTGAACCTTGTAACTAATCAAAAAGGTTTTGAATGAACCTAAAAGGGTTATAATAAATAAATTTAATATATAAGTGGTTATATAATTATTAATTAATATGTCTAATTTGTTTATTCAGGTCATTAATAACAAGTGGAGAACACCAACAGATTTAAGGAAAGGGATCCTCCCCTTTTTACTCTTAATCAAGATTGTTTCTATGATAAGCCTTTTTGTGTAATACCAAGTGATGAGGTTAATTTAGAAACATTACCCATACTGCCCCAATTTTTTATATGTGACTAGAAACCCATTCTTTCTCTCATCAAGTCCTCTTAGGTACACCCGACACCACGCTGGTAAAATCGTAACGAATTCTACCCAAACCTTCTTTGTTCTTTCGGGTTGCCTTATATTTCTTTCAAAATGGTGTTATCATACCTATTTATGTGAATCTTATGAATTCTATATAGTTATAAAATATTCTAATATCAAGACCCTTTCATCACTATATTTCAGGGATATACATGTTTTTTAAAGATTCCCTCCTTGGAACTTTCCGATAAGCAAACCTGTTTTAAGGGAACTTCCTGAATTTTTACCAAAATTTCAAGTTCAATCTATCCTCTATTTTAAGACACCATTGTCATTAAAAATCAGTATTTTTTTGAAAACCTTCTTTGTTAAATTATGGTTTTATATAAAATAATGTTCCCTTTTCTTTTTGAAATGCTCTAGAGTGTTTTCCTTAAAACCGCACAAAAATGTTTGAATGCTAATATTCTAAAATACATTTCTAATATGTTGTCACTTATGTTTGAAACAAATTACCATGTTATATGTCTATTTTACCCTATTAACATCCATTTATTTATAATTATTTCCTTATATGGACCCTTTCGTGATATGCCTATTGGTTATGGTTGATGTCACGACTGAGGTACCCAATTCTTTTCATGAGTACACTTATGTTTGTGTGGTTGAATATGGATGATTGTATATGTGGAAGGAATATTTATGTTTCAAGGATATTAATGAATATGTTGAGATGGGTGCGCACAGATATCCTGTCACGACCCGTCCTCGGGGCCCGTGCCGTGACTACCCCAAGCCCGCCTTCCATAGGCCAGGGGCTGGCGACTAGCACTAAAGGCGTAAAATCCCGTTAACTGGGAAGGCATTGCCTTTATAAAAGAAAACAAGCACCACAGAGTACAAGCGGAAGTAAAACACTAAGTACAAAAAGGAGAGATGAAAAGTAAAAGGGGCCGGAAATACAAGCCCAACTGTAAAGTACAACTCGAAAGGGAAAACAGCGACTGAAAAGTAAAGCTGCTACGTTGAGATGTCCACTGGAAATCCCACCTGAAGGGTGGGTACAGATAGCTCCTCTGCTCCTCGGGTCCCGCCATCCGCTCCGAGTATGTCTCGCCCAGTGGTCCTCCTCCGGGTACCGCCTCGTCGTATAGTCCACCTCCAGGTACCGTCCAGTCCTTGAACCTTCGGCTTCTGTCAGCACTGTCCGTCGTCTGCAACCAACACAACGAGGTGCGGGCATAGCCCGTGCAGGGGTGAGTATAACGATACTCAGTAGGGACCCCGAGACCCTCAAGGTCTCACTAAAACCAACAAGGTTAAACACAAGAAGATCTCAACAGATAAACTCTACTTAGGTATATGCCCATACATATACCTAAGTTATCAAGTAACCCATCTCAATCATGAGGAAACACAAGGATTGTGAAATCGACGGATAACCACTACCCGGGTATATGCCCATACATATACCAAAGTTAGCAAGTGACCCATCTCAATCATGAAGTAAACACAAGGTCAAAAGTCTCAGCTCAAACCAGGATTTTCATTATCGAAACCGTAACTGCTGAAGAGCTCCGTCTCTAGAGTGTACAGTGGTCCTGTCACGACTCCGAGGCTGCCGCTCACTAACCTAGGACTGCTGAAGTACTCCTCCTGTCAAGTACTGCGGGTTTGCGGCCAACTACCTGGCGCTCCGTCCGCTGAGGGTCTGTCGCCAAATACCGGGCGCTACCCAGATAGCCTACTGAGGTACTCCTCCTGTCGAGTACCGCGGGTTTGCGGCCAACTACCTGGCGCTCCGTCCGCCGTGGGTCTGCTACCAACTACTGGGCGCTCCGTCCACTGGGCTAGTCGACTCACTCCAAGTCGAGTCGGTCAAGCAGTCGTCAGGTCTCAGCCGGCTACACGGTCTCCGTACTCTGCACGCTCGTCTCCGGGAGGATCCGCTCCACGAGCTACTGGTCGATACTCTAAGTATCTCAAAGTCCCACGAAGAAGTGTCTCAAAGGTCCGTCTCGTCACAGGGGTCTCAACGCAACAGACGGCGCGTCGATCGGACGCCCGGTCTGTGAGTTATTAGCCTTCTCGTCCCAGGGGCCCGGTTGGTTTCGAGTGCGAACCAATCCCGGCCGTATCTCAACTGTACCCCGAACTCCCATAGGGTAAACTCAAAGGGACCGTTACTCAACGTAACCACCAACGCCGCTGTCGGCTCGTCAAGCGGACGTCCTGTCTGAAAGATAACAGCTTTCCCGTTCCAGGGGCCCGGTTGGATTTCGGGAACAATCCAACCCGGCCATACTCCGACTGCATCCAAAACTCGGGCGGAGTATGTCAAAAGTTCCGTCTCATCAAGAGGAAGTCAACGAAACAGACGGCGCGTCAACCGGACGCCCGGTCTGTGAGTTATTGGCATTTTCGTCTCCGGGGCCCGGTTGGTTTTTAAGGAAAAACCAACCCGACCGTACTCCACCTGCGTCCAAACCTCGGGCGGAGTACGCCAAAAGATCCGTCTCACTAAAAGGAACACAACGCGACTGACGGCACGTCAACCGGACGTCCGTAGCTCAAGATATGAGCGTTTCCGCTCCGAAGGCCCGGTTGGTTTCGTGAACGAACCAACCCGGCCGTACTCAAAGTAATCCGAAACCTTGAGTGCGATATACCGAAACGACCGTCTCGATCCAAGGATCGCGTTGCCGCTGACGGTTCGTCATTCGGAGGTCCGAGGCTCAAGTTATGAGCCAAAAACCATTTCTGGTTCGAAACGGGGGGGTCCGGGTCCGGGCCGACCCGGCCCGACCCCCCCCCCCCCCCCCCGGGGGCGGCGCGGCGGCGGCGGCGGCGGACGGCGGCGGCGGGCGGCGGCGGCGGGCGGCGCGGCGGCGGCAGCGGGCCGCGGTGGCGGCGGCGGCGGGCCGCGCTGGCGGCGGCGGCGGGCCGCGGGGGGACCGCACGCGGGGGGACAAACTCCCCCGCTGTTTCCTTCTGGCGGCGCGGCAGAGCCGCGCCGTTTCCCTTTTAAAACCGCCCCCCCCCCCCCCCCTCACGTGGGGGGGCCTGCTGGTGCCGAACCAAGGGGGCCGGATGCCCCCTTCCCTCAAGAACCGCCCCCTCTTTAAAAGAGGGGGGTTTTATAATACCGGCCGGGGAATTAAATTCCCCGGTTTTTATGGCATCCGGCCGGCCAGCTGGCCGGCCGGTCTTCTCCAACGGGACCGGAAAATCCGGTCCCCTCTTCGGTTTCCGACGCCGGCGGCCCGGCCGCCGGCCTTCCCTTCCGCCGCGGCTCGGAACCGGCCGCGGTCTCTTCGTCCCGCCGCGGCCCGGAACCGGCCGCGGCGTTCGTCGTCCGGCGCGGTGCGACGGCACCGCGCCCCCTTGCCGTGCTTGATAATCATCCAACGCGGCGCGACGGCGTCGCGTTTCTGTTGTTTCTACCATGGAGCGTGCGACGGCATCGCGAAGATATTTGCACGTTCATCCGCGTGGTGTGACGGCACCACGCCACTTGCTTCCTCCCGCAAGATAAAATCAACATAAACGTTGGAGGGGGGTTCGGCCGTGTTCATGCGGTCCGGCCCCCCTCACGTTAAAATAAATACTCAACATGAACATTTCAAGCCTCATGTTAGACATGCCAGATCCATGTTCAAGAAATGGAATAATTTAAGAATGAAACAACAATCCCCTACCTCGGTTTTAAGATTCGAAGAATCGTCTACGATCCGCGGAAGACGGCGTCGCGGAAGTCGGGCGTCGCGGTCGTCGTTCGTCAAATCCGTTGACGAAGAGACGCGTCCGAAGAGGCACGTCGTTGGAGAATCCTTGTACGCCGACGAAGGTTGTCCGAGGAAGGTGCGGTGTTCTCTCTCGTTGACACCGAAGACGAAGACGAGCGGAGCGGCGTTCTTCGTCGGAAAAAGAGCGTTCCTCGTCAAGTCTTGAGGAAAGTCAAAATATAAAGAAAGCAACGAACTCAAGAACCCTTACCTCGATAGTCGCACGTTGACGGAGTCGTGGAAAATCGGTGTCGATTCCTTTGACGTCGGAGGAAGAGTCGTTGTCGAAGGTGTTCGTCGCGGAAAACCGTCGCGGAAGGGATCGTGTTCTTCGGCGGAGAAGTTCTTCGTTGAAGAACGTCGTTCTTCGCGTTCTTCGTTGAGTTGAAGAAGAAGAAGAAGAAAAGCTTCCAAAGCTCTCAAGAAATCCTCCCAAGGGTAAAAGAAACTCAAAGAATAATATAAGCTTTAACTTATATTATTTCATAACTTAACCACAAGAATTTCAAAGGTTTGAAATTCAAAATGGATAACTCCAAAATTAACTCACTTATTTAATATACATGATTTGAATAATTAAATATAAGTTAACTTGTCAAGCCATTAAGAGGGAGAGTGGGGAGTTGAAAAGGTGGGGGGTTCGTGTGGGCCCCACCACACTTAATCCTCCCAAGGGAGGTTATGTGGGTGTGGGTCCCACTTCCAACCTCCTTTGAGAGGAGTTAACCTACAAAAAGTAAAATAAAAAGAATTACACTTTTTATTCAACTTTTTTATAAAACTCCCAAAAAACTAACTTTCAACCCGCAACAAACGCAACTCCCGAAAAGGTCTCATTAAGCGAATATTGGCGCTGCGAGTTCATCGGTGCCCTCGGATTTCAATTCCGAGCACCGGATCAAAAGTTAGGAATTCCCGCTCGTTCGTTCACTGAACGTACCCGAGCCAAACTTCGGAAATTAATTCCGGGCACTCCGGGCCTCGGAATCAGGTGCCGTCTGAAACCGCGCTCTTGTAAAATTCTAAAGAAAATTAAGAAAAAATTTTCCTTGAATTTTACGGGTCTTTACATTACTCCCACCTCAGGGCTTTACGTCCCCGTAAAGCTACATCAAAAACTAGGGAAACAAAAGAGGGTACTGAGCACGCATCTGAGCCTCCCGCTCCCATATGCTCTCCTGGAGATTCTCGTGCCGCCATCTGTTGCGCACAAGAGGATTCGATCGCCCATGAAGGTATCGCTCCTGTCGATCCTCTATCTCCACCGGGACCTCCGTAAAAGTCGCCCAATCGTCAAGGATGTGCGTCGGGTCGTGCACGTATCTCCTCATCTGAGACACGTGTAAGACGTCGTGCACCCGGTGCAACTGAGGTGGTAGAGCCAGGCGATAAGCCACCTCGCCAACCTTACCGAGGACCTGGAAGGATCTGATGAAGCGCGGAGATATCTTGCCGCCTCGGCTAAATCTCCGAATACCACGTCGAGGTGAGACCCGCAAGAAGACGTGGTCGCCATCCTCGAACTCCAGTGGCCTCCGCCTCCTGTCAGCATATGACTTCTGCCGGCTCTGTGCTGTCCTCATCCGCTCCTGGATGACATGGACCTCTTCTGACGTGGCCCGGACCATCTCTGGTCCCACAAGAGCTGTGAGATTTCTTCTTTGCCGATAAGAGAAACCTGGTCTCATCCCCTGGATGAACCACATTCTTTGCCTAAAACAGTCAATCCTAACATGGATGATATTAATCCATACCAAGGATGACGTCGTAAGGCCTCGACGCTACTACTAAGAGATCCAACCGTTACTCTCGCCTCCAAGGGTTGAGTCACACTGTCGGCATCAGTTTGTGGTAACTGGTCTCCTCCAGTAGATGTCTCACAAGTGAGGGTCAAGTCAACAGTCAACTGGAACCTCTTAGTAACATCAAAAAAGAGGACAGGAAAGAAAACATCACAAAAGAATGCGTCTTTTTATTATTGCAGCTCATAATACAAGACGCTACACAAAAGCAACATCAACATGGAACTAGAAGTACAAGAGACGTATCCACTAGTTCCGCTCCTGTCCACCTGCTCCCAGAGCTCCAGCATTTGTCGCTGCCTCAACCTCGGTGGCTCCCTCCAAGCCTGCGGATCGAGGAGTCGGACAGTCACGTGCTAGGTGACCCTTTCCGCCACAGGAGTAACATTGTCCGTTTCTGGCACGCCTGGCTCTGATCCCACCTCGGGTGCCCCGCACCACCGGTCCTAAAACCCGAGATCGCCCAACTGCTGGTCTGGTCCTCCTGGACCTCTGCATCATCTGTCTACTGCCCACAGATGACTCGGCTTCTGATCGAAAATCACGCGGTAAAGGCAGAATCTCCTGTACACGCTCGGGGTGTAGAGATACTGGCACAAACTCCACCCTGAAGAAGGTCTCGAAGTCTTCCCATGTGAAGTTCATCTCATCGCAAAACTGAAACAAGTGGCTCCACCACCTACCTGCTGCTGCGTGTAGTAGGCTCGCAGCGAGGATCACCATGAGGTCTGCTGGTGTCCTCACTAGCCTAAACACTCGTACCACTGCCTCTAGCCAGTCCTCTGCAGCCTGGGGATCCGTCTCCCCGCGAAACCTGGGCGGTCGCTGGCGCTGAAACTCATGCAGTGCGCTGAGGCGACGTGCATCGTCACTGGCTGCTGCTGGAAGCATCGGGGGCTCGGCGGGTAGAGCTACCGCCGGTGCCACTGCTGACAAAGGGCCCTGCACCGAGGCCTCGTCGCTCGGTGGGCTGTCGTCACGTTCGATTCTCGGAACCCTAGCTGGTTGCCGTCGTGGGGCCATCCTGAAAGAAACAACGTAACGCGATCAAACGATTATACCTGGTGAGCTGACCTGGTTTGAGCTGTTTTAAGGGGAAAACCTTTAAAAACACACACGCAATCAGTGTTTTCGTGCACAAAGTCGGAAATCAGTTGTCAGGGTCCTGGTGTATGGATACGTCGGCCGCCCGCACCAACACTGGACTCCCTGAACTGAAAACCACACTCGGTACTCTCAACACTATTGCTTCACAGAAAGAAAGATCAGAGTTATAAGTTCTGCGGTAGAACCGAACTCCTCTGATACCAATTTGTCACGACCCGTCCTCGGGGCCCGTGCCGTGACTACCCCAAGCCCGCCTTCCATAGGCCAGGGGCTGGCGACTAGCACTAAAGGCGTAAAATCCCGTTAACTGGGAAGGCATTGCCTTTATAAAAGAAAACAAGCACCACAGAGTACAAGCGGAAGTAAAACACTAAGTACAAAAAGGAGAGCTGAAAAGTAAAAGGGGCCGGAAATACAAGCCCAACTGTAAAGTACAACTCGAAAGGGAAAACAGCGACTGAAAAGTAAAGCTGCTACGTTGAGATGTCCACTGGAAATCCCACCTGAAGGGTGGGTACAAATAGCTCCTCTGCTCCTCGGGTCCCGCCATCCGCTCCGAGTATGTCTCGCCCAGTGGTCCTCCTCCGGGTACCGCCTCGTCGTATAGTCCACCTCCAGGTACCGTCCAGTCCTTGAACCTTCGGCTTCTGTCAGCACTGTCCGTCGTCTGCAACCAACACAACGAGGTGCGGGCATAGCCCGTGCAGGTGTGAGTATAACGATACTCAGTAGGGACCCCAAGACCCTCAAGGTCTCACTAAAACCAACAATGTTAAACACAAGAAGATCTCAACAGATAAACTCTACTTAGGTATATGCCCATACATATACCTAAGTTATCAAGTAACCCATCTCAATCATGAGGAAACACAAGGATTGTGAAATCGACGGATAACCACTACCCGGGTATATGCCCATACATATACCAAAGTTAGCAAGTGACCCATCTCAATCATGAAGTAAACACAAGGTCAAAAGTCTCAGCTCAAACCAGGATTTTCATTATCGAAACCGTAACTGCTGAAGAGCTCCGTCTCTAGAGTGTACAGTGGTCCTGTCACGACTCCGAGGCTGCCGCTCACTAACCTAGGACTGCTGAAGTACTCCTCCTGTCGAGTACTGCGGGTTTGCGGCCAACTACCTGGCGCTCCGTCCGCTGAGGGTCTGTCGCCAAATACCGGGCGCTACCCAGATAGCCTACTGAGGTACTCCTCCTGTCGAGTACCGCGGGTTTGCGGCCAACTACCTGGCGCTCCGTCCGCCGTGGGTCTGCTACCAACTACTGGGCGCTCCGTCCACTGGGCTAGTCGACTCACTCCAAGTCGAGTCGGTCAAGCAGTCATCAGGTCTCAGCCGGCTACACGGTCTCCGTACTCTGCACGCTCGTCTCCGGGAGGATCCGCTCCACGAGCTACTGGTCGATACTCTAAGTATCTCAAAGTCCCACGAAGAAGTGTCTCAAAGGTCCGTCTCGTCACAGGGGTCTCAACGCAACAGACGGCGCGTCGATCGGACGCCCGGTCTGTGAGTTATTAGCCTTCTCGTCCCAGGGGCCCGGTTGGTTTCGAGTGCGAACCAATCCCGGCCGTATCTCAACTGTACCCCGAACTCCCATAGGGTAAACTCAAAGGGACCGTGACTCAACGTAACCACCAACGCCGCTGACGGCTCGTCAAGCGGACGTCCTGTCTGAAAGATAACAGCTTTCCCGTTCCAGGGGCCCGGTTGGATTTCGGGAACAATCCAACCCGGCCATACTCCGACTGCATCCAAAACTCGGGCGGAGTATGTCAAAAGTTCCGTCTCATCAAGAGGAAGTCAACGAAACAGACGGCGCGTCAACCGGACGCCCGGTCTGTGAGTTATTGGCATTTTCGTCTCCGGGGCCCGGTTGGTTTTTAAGGAAAAACCAACCCGACCGTACTCCCCCTGCGTCCAAACCTCGGGCGGAGTATGCCAAAAGATCCGTCTCACTAAAAGGAACACAACGCGACTGACGGCACGTCAACCGGACGTCCGTAGCTCAAGATATGAGCGTTTCCGCTCCGAAGGCCCGGTTGGTTTCGTGAACGAACCAACCCGGCCGTACTCAAAGTAATCCGAAACCTTGAGTGCGATATACCGAAACGACCGTCTCGATCCAAGGATCGCGTTGCCGCTGACGGTTCGTCATTCGGAGGTCCGAGGCTCAAGTTATGAGCCAAATACCATTTCTGGTTCGAAACGGGGGGGTCCGGGTCCGGGCCGACCCGGCCCGACCCCCCCCCCCCCCCCCCCCCCCGGGGGCGGCGCGGCGGCGGCGGACGGCGGCGGCGGGCGGCGGCGGCGGGCGGCGCGGCGGCGGCAGCGGGCCGCGGGGTGACCGCACGCGGGGGGACAAACTCCCCCGCTGTTTCCTTCTGGCGGCGCGGCAGAGCCGCGCCGTTTCCCTTTTAAAACCGCCCCCCCCCCCCCCCCCCTCACGTGGGGGGGCCTGCTGGCGCCGAACCAAGGGGGCCGGATGCCCCCTTCCCTCAAGAACCGCCCCCTCTTTAAAAGAGGGGGGTTTTATAATACCGGCCGGGGAATTAAATTCCCCGGTTTTTATGGCATCCGGCCGGCCAGCTGGCCGGCCGGTCTTCTCCAACGGGACCGGAAAATCCGGTCCCCTCTTCGGTTTCCGACGCCGGCGGCCCGGCCGCCGGCCTTCCCTTCTGCCGCGGCTCGGAACCGGCCGCGGTCTCTTCGTCCCGCCGCGGCCCGGAACCGGCCGCGGCGTTCGTCGTCCGGCGCGGTGCGACGGCACCGCGCCCCTTTGCCGTGCTTGATAATCATCCAACGCGGCGCGACGGCGTCGCGTTTCTGTTGTTTCTACCATGGAGCGTGCGACGGCATCGCGAAGATATTTGCACGTTCATCCGCGTGGTGCGACGGCACCACGCCACTTGCTTCCTCCCGCAAGATAAAATCAACATAAACGTTGGAGGGGGGTTCGGCCGTGTTCATGCGGTCCGGCCCCCCTCACGTTAAAATAAATACTCAACATGAACATTTCAAGCCTCATGTTAGACATGCCAGATCCATGTTCAAGAAATGGAATAATTTAAGAATGAAACAACAATCCCCTACCTCGGTTTTAAGATTCGAAGAATCGTCTACGATCCGCGGAAGGCGGCGTCGCGGAAGTCGGGCGTCGCGGTCGTCGTTCGTCAAATCCGTTGACGAAGAGACGCGTCCGAAGAGGCACGTCGTTGGCGAATCCTTGTACGCCGACGAAGGTTGTCCGAGGAAGGTGCGGTGTTCTCTCTCGTTGACACCGAAGACGAAGACGAGCGGAGCGGCGTTCTTCGTCGGAAAAAGAGCGTTCCTCGTCAAGTCTTGAGGAAAGTCAAAATATAAAGAAAGCAACGAACTCAAGAACCCTTACCTCGATAGTCGCACGTTGACGGAGTCGTGGAAAATCGGTGTCGATTCCTTTGACGTCGGAGGAAGAGTCGTTGTCGAAGGCGTTCGTCGCGGAAAACCGTCGCGGAAGGGATCGTGTTCTTCGGCGGAGAAGTTCTTCATTGAAGAACGTCGTTCTTCGCGTTCTTCGTTGAGTTGAAGAAGAAGAAGAAGAAAAGCTTCCAAAGCTCTCAAGAAATCCTCCCAAGGGTAAAAGAAACTCAAAGAATAATATAAGCTTTAACTTATATTATTTCATAACTTAACCACAAGAATTTCAATGGTTTGAAATTCAAAATGGATAACTCCAAAATTAACTCACTTATTTAATATACATGATTTGCATAATTAAATATAAGTTAACTTGTCAAGCCATTAAGAGGGAGAGTGGGGAGTTGAAAAGGTGGGGGGTTCGTGTGGGCCCCACCACACTTAATCCTCCCAAGGGAGGTTATGTGGGTGTGGGTCCCACTTCCAACCTCCTTTGAGAGGAGTTAACCTACAAAAAGTAAAATAAAAAGAATTACACTTTTTATTCAACTTTTTTATAAAACTCCCAAAAAACTAACTTTCAACCCGCAACAAACGCAACTCCCGAAAAGGTCTCATTAAGCGAATATTGGCGCTGCGAGTTCATCGGTGCCCTTGGAATTCAATTCCGAGCACCGGATCAAAAGTTAGGAATTCCCGCTCGTTCGTTCACTGAACGTACCCGAGCCAAACTTCGGAAATTAATTCCGGGCACTCCGGGCCTCGGAATCAGGTGCCGTTTGAAACCGCGCTCTTGTAAAATTCTAAAGAAAATTAAGAAAAAATTTTCCTTGAATTTTACGGGTCTTTACATATCCCTCCAATGCATTGTGTAAGTGTAAGTCTCATGACCTTGACTCGTACTGAAATGGGAAACGGGATTGGTGGTTAGCCTTGACCCGTACTAAAGATATGATTTATTATTCTGCCACATTTATATGATTCCATGCTTATAAGATCCCATTCTTATATTAAATGATTTTATATGATTCATGCTTTAGATATCATTATGTCATTCCTCCTAACTCATGTTCTTGAGATGTATCTATATGTTCATTCCTTTACATGGTTTTTTAGCTAATCCCTTTGTTCATGTGTTCCCCATGGTACCCTATGCTGATGTAAGGGCCCAAAGAAAGTTAGAAACACATTATGGAGATTAAATAAAGAATGGTTTTTTAGCCCCATGTTTTATTTCATATGTACATAGTCTTCCAAGACACTGGACTTAACGATCCTTGGTTTTTACTCTGATGATTAATTATGCTTAAAATAATGAAATGTTATATGTAAAAGGCTCTGGTCTCTATATTCTTACAGTAAGTGACTTTTTCTCAATAACCTTTCATTAAGGTATAGTTTTATGTTATACACCCACCCTTATTTATGAGGTGTATATACAGACCCTTTGAATTATCATATCACTAATTCATTTATTATCATGTAATTTAATTTTATGGAAAATTTTATTATTTTATAGGTCTTATTAATTAAATGTTCCAAGTGGTATGGGGAACCTTAAATGTTTAAATATTTAATTATCAAGTCATTTTTTCCTTGTCAATATCCTTGATATTATATAAAATGTTTGTTTACATGTATATAAAATTATTATAAATGATAGTATATGTATATTTTAAAATATCATTACAATTTTTTTAAAATGAATATTTTTACATGTTTTATATATAACATTTTGACAAATGACAAAAATAATATTTCATTTTTTTAACCTACATGGCGACAATGACTTTCACTTCATCCTGAATATTATTTAATTTTTAGCTTCCTTTGAAATCATATATATTTTCTTAAATTAAAATTCATATTCCCTTATTTATGGGAAATTTGGTATTGAAAATGGTTATTTTTAAAATAAAATGGTATTTTTATACGAAACTATTTTTCATAGGGGTTTAACAAGAGGGTTTATTCAATAAATTTTCTATGGTTTTATTAGAGAATTTCATCTATATAAACACTCCACCTATAATCTTATGATAAATTGACATTAATTTCTTATGACATCATATACCAGATTTTATTTAATGGTTTATGATCATTTTCACTGTGGATGTGCTATTTTGCTACCATTTATGATTTATTTAAAGGATTCACATTTTATATGATAAATTTTTAATATTAATGTTTAAGATATTTATGATTCACCCCATTCATATGAGTAAAGAATTGTACATAGAAAATAATGGGTGGGCCCACTATTATCCCTCAATGCATTGGTAGGTCTCATGAGGTGAACCATATAGGGATTTTTTTGTGGCCTTACCCATTTATTTTTACATGTCTTTATTGGGGTATTAAAGTTATGTTTAATATGTCCATACTTATTTATTCCATTGTCTTGTGATTGGTTATTTATTTTCATGTTATTATTCGACTTATAAAATATCCATGTTTAAGTTTACTTGCTAATGTGTTCATTTAAATGGTATATTTTTCACTTTTTTAACTTGTACTATCATTTATTCTATATTTACTAATAGCTTCCATTGTACGCATACTCTTACTGAGAATTTTAGATAACCAATTTCATATATTTCATTTTTTTCCAGAGCTCCATGAAGTATATTATGACTAAAATGATAGGTTACCCTAAGGGGAATAATGGTGTTATTAAATAGAATGTTTTTTTTAATATTATTATTAAAATTTAAATTTGAATTTAAAATAAGTATCTAGTTTTCCAAAACTGCTAAAATTTATGGTTCTTTGTTATTTAATTCGTTTTATTATATGCCAATGTAATAAATTATGGCAGGGACTCTGAGCTACTCGATTGTAGGTTGTTAAAATTGGTATCAGAGAATTTATTTTTGGGAAATAGATTTAAGAAAACATATATTAGGGAATGTAAACATTTAATTTAATGTTAGGATAATTCTATGTATAGGATATCATCCTATATATTTATTAATAACATATATAACCTAGGTTAAACCTATGGAATCATATACTGATAAGAAGAATTCATGGTGTAGGCATACTATACATTCTTTTTTCTAAATATATAACTATGATTAGAGTTTCTCACATTATGGTTTGGATTTTGGTTAATTGTAAGAATTTGAAAGGTTGTACAGGTAATGGTTATATTGTTGATGATGAAGAGACTACAAAAGAAAATTAAATGGAATGAGGAGTTAAATAATTAGATGTTGAATCATAGTTAATGATTTAGTAATGATGTATAATGATTAAATTTCTTGAGAATTTGGATCCAAGAATTAGATTATCAATGGTTCATTGGTTATAAGAATCATGATATATATATGGATTGTACTAAAATATACAATCATTATATATTTGGAAGGATACATGTTTTTATTAAGGGTTTAAGTAGTTTAGAAATCTGATATGTTACAATAATAAATACATTATATTTTTTGGGAAATGAAATGTTAAGTTCATTTTAAAAAATTAGCGACCCTCCTTAAAAAAAATTATTATTGAATTTACATAGATTTATTATAGAAGAGTCTTAAGGTAACTAATTATTTAATGGATTAAGTTGATCTTTGATATTATTGTTTGAGGTTAGCGTATAATTTATCATATGGGATAACCTATGCTATCCAATTTGGTTTCAATTAACATTTAAAATACTAATGAATGGCCCAGGGATTTTGTGATTAATTAATGTGCATCTGGTGTCAATAATTCAACTTGAACATCCATTTCCTACTGTAAGGGATGAAGTGAAAAATGATGAAAGCACAACCAAAGGATGAGGTTGTTCTTATTAAATGGAAAGAAATATAGTAAGTGTTTATCTGTATAGTAATAAAATACATCATCTTTAGGAAAATGATTTTGAAAAAAATATTACTCATTTAGATTTCTTTATGATAAATCAGTGGCCTTTAAAATAATCAATAGTGTATGGCTCTGTGAAGGTTAACATTCTAATGCCCATGTTCTCTGTCAAACTCCATTAGAACATAACAGTCGAATTTCTCTTCTTGTCCATTTTTTCATCTTATACTTCTGTTATACAATTTTAAAGCAAAATTTTAGGGTTACATTAAAATTTACCATTCTTTATTATTAAGATGATGTTTTATTAACCCTATTTTCGATGTGGGTATCCATAAAGTAATTTTGATTTATCAACCTTCGATTCTCAAAGTGAACATTGAAATTGTGAGATAGAAATTTTTTGAAGAAGGGGAGAATGTTGCATCCCATTATTTTATGATATGTATAATTTCAAAATTTAATCTCTTTGATATATTACATTCCACACAATACCATGTTTAAATGAACAATGATATAAAATTAAATATCATTATTTTAACACAACCGTTATAGCCAAGAAATTAAATCAGAGGGAGGGAATAGTATTAAAAGCATTATGAAATTTATATATTATATCTTAAATAAAATTATTTACATTCATGATATGTGTTTTATAGACATGATATAAAAATAAATCCACCACTAAATATAAAATGCTCTATTTCTCTAAAGGTAGTTTTGTCACCTTTGATGGTGCAAATGATTTTAAACAAACTTTTGACACTATTAAAAAGTATTTTTGACAAAATAATATTTTTCATTGAAATATAAATATAAAAATTTAGTTTTATTCAATTGTTTTTATTTTTATAATAATTTTCATGTTTTGATAAATAGTAAATAACTTTTGAATTTTAATTGAAAGAAACATTTTCATGTAAATAATTTATAATCACAAATTATATTTTTGATTCATTATAAAGTATAGTTAGGTAAATTTTATATAATTTAATCAAATTTAGGTAATTTTAAACAAATTCACATCAAATTTTGATATAAAACATTTCAATCTTTAGAATGTCTTCACTTTAATAACCTATTTTCTTACCTCGTCGACTAGAGTAAATTTAAATTAATTTTATCCAATTCTATGTTTTGAATTTTTAAAAATAAATCCATTTTGGGAATCATACAATCATAATTTAGTAATTAGGATCCTTTTATTTTTTCACAATATGAATAGTAACTTTGGTAATTTTTTATATTCCCATGATTAAGTGTAAAACAGATAATTAATTGTAAAAATAATATTATAAATATTATAAAAATACCCTAAAACTTGTTAAAATTTTATTGGATGATTTATTTTCTACTAAATCATTAGTGTTCTGATTCTAAATCCTCATTGAGCCACAGGTATGTCATTAATCCATGTATAGTATTTTATTTTAAGGAAAGTCAAATATGTCATAATCATGTTTTTAATAATAATTATATATTTAATATGTTTCTATTCAGAATATATCATCAACTATAATAATTAATTTTATATCTAAAATTTTTAAATTTATCATGGAAATTTAATTTCAATTTTTTTAAAAAATAATTAATTTAAAGGCTTTCACATTGATGATTCAATGATTGTCCAATTAATGAAAATATCAAATAAATGATATTAAAAATATTCAAATAAATAAATTTTTATATAATTAATTTCATAAAGAAAATTTATATACGACCTAGAAATATTATGGATGTATTAAATATTTTTTTAACATATCATGTTCTTATGATATTTTAAAAAATCCATTTAATTAATAATATCAAAATTGGCATTAATGATATTTTCAAATATAGAATACTTTTTAAATGATATAACATTCATAAAAATATAAAAAATTTCATGTTATTGGGATAATGTTTCCAATGTAATAAATTATCTATTTAAATATCTTTTAGAAATTTATAGTATCTATATTATCCCTAAATTAGTAAAAACACATGTTGTCATGGTAAGAATTAATGAGATTAAATAAGAGTTAAATCCAAAAGATAAAGGGATGAATATGACCATAAATATTCTAAAAATTATTTTTTATTAGGATTTAGACTCATAATTATATTATATTTTAAAAAACTGAATTTTAATACTTTTTTAATTTAAAATTAACTTATATCAATTTAATATTTTAATAGTTTCCTAAAGTGTCTCTCAAATCAATTATTAAATAGAACATCCTACCTCACTTATTAGCCCCACCTTTATCCTTCGAGATTGGCCAAAACCTGTTCATTTATACTACCAACATTCATATCTATAATATGGAGTATATATTCAACCAAAAATAGCAACTCTATATCTCTTATGAAAATATCTAAAGAATGTCCACCGAAGAAGAGGTAATCGTTTTTAATAACTTGTTCAAATTCATTTTTTATTATACTTACAATTAATTTGTTTTATAAAATATAAAGTAATAATTCAAATATCTTATATATGATTATATTTTATTATGATTATGGTACAACCATTTTCCATATCTTATTCATCCTATGAAAAATGAAAACTGTGTGTGTGTGTGTGTCCGTACGGCCTACCATCTCCACATTGTAGTGTAATGTGTTTTTCATCACTATATAACATGGATGAGTATAGTGATGGAAATAATTAATTTATATGCTAAATATGATAAGATATTGATTATGGATAATTAATATATCACTTAATTCCATACCCTTTATATAATAAGTGAATTATACCATCGCTCATGCTATGTTTGACCTATTGTCTCCACGAAGCTATGCAATTCATTTTTTCATATCCAACATTCAATAATGGATCCAAAAATTTATTTCATGATTACATATTATATTTATAACATTAATAAAATCATTGACATATTTTATCTATATCCAGTGAAAATGAACTAAGACATTCATGACAAAACATGCATAGAAAAATGACGTAGTTAACAACTGAAACAAGGATAATAACAAAATATTATCAACAAACTAGTGCTAGAAATATAAGAAGTTCATATATGATATCTTAAATATGAATATGTTTCTTATATAAGTTAATAAAATTTTTAAAACCATTACACACTTGGTTAAATCACATTCTACTAAATAAAGTGTAAGGTAAGGGACATCATCTCAATCTCATTTCATTGAGGCACAGTTTGATATCATACACCCCCTTGATTTATGAGGTGTATATAAAACCCATTTGACATATCATGTCATTAATTAATTTATTATTGTGTTATTTAATTTCATTCCATCAAAAGGTATATTTTTATGTGTTTTTTTACATAACATTTTGAAAAACAACAGAAGAAATATTCTATTTTTTAACAAACATGGAAACAAAGACATTCTGTCGGGCATGGCTATTATTTAATTTATATCCTCCATTGCAAGAATACCTATTTAATTAAATTAAAAACTATTATTTATTATTTTTTAGATATTGGTAATTTAAAATGTATTTTCTAAAAGTAAATGGTATTTTTATATAAAACCTTTTTTCAAATGTATTTAATAAGAGTTTTTCATCATTTATTTTTCTATGTTTTATTAGATCATTTCCATATACATGGAAACCCATTGTTTAATATTATAAATAAGTGATGTTTTTCTCTCATGATATCATCTATAAGATTTTACTGAATGTTTTTGATTAGATTGACTATAGATGATCCAATTTTTATACCATTCATTGTCTATGGTTAATGTATTCACATTATATATGTTTTTTTTCAAGAACAATTTTTATATTGTTTTTAATTCACCACATTCATATGTGGAAATGATTGAACTCAGTAAGTGATGGTAGGGGCCTGCTATATCCTCTTGATGCATCGGTATGTCTAATGAGACAGACCAGATATAGATTTCGATGAGGCCTGACCCATTTACTTTTATATTTATAGCCCAAAGCCTCATTTATATGTTCCAGATGATTATTATTGTGTATTAAATTATTGTGATATTAGTTATAGATATCCATGTGATTATTTGGATTATAGATTATAAATGTTTATATTTCCTAGAAAATGTGATTAATTAAATGGAATGTTTTTTGTTATTTTACCTTTCTATATTATTATGCCATATTTAATCATATTTTCCATTATACCCATACACTTATAGATAATTTGAGATCACCCCCTATAATATTTTTCATTTTTTTCGAAGGATTCCAATAATTGAACTATGGTTTACATGCCGTGTTATGCTAATGGGAATAGTGATGTTCTCAATGAAAATAATTATTGTGTTTTATGTTTAAAATTTAATTTGAATTTCAAATATATATCTAGTTTAAAAAGAATAATAAAAAATTCAGTCATATTGGATGTGATTCCTAGTATATTATTCCAATTTTTTGAAGTAAGGCACCAACTCTAAGCTATTGGGGTTTGGGGATTTAAATTGTGTGTTATTCTCAATAAATTTCACACATCCCTTTCTCTTTTTTAAGATAATTTTTTATTATCTTTTTTTATGAAATGAGTATCTATGAATAAATTTTCAAATGTTAAACCTTTGATGGATGAGGTTAATTTTGAGGGAATATTATTTTTATGGGGGGTAGAATGTAACACCCCAAGATTTTATAAATTTGTTTTGATTTAATTAAATATTTTAGATATTTTGTGTTATAGACCACACAAGATTTATCTTATTGTACATGAAAGAACTTAGTTAAAATTGGGTTACATGATACATTTATTTTATCATATATTACATTCAACACAATTCTTTGACTTCATTATACAATACACTATGTTTTAACTATGTTATACACAACATTGGTTTTAAAAAAAATTGACATACTCTTAAATTATTTTAATTTAATTTGACAGTTATCACCTCACAATTGGAATGGTAGGTACAAATAAGATTTAATAAATTATGTAAATTCATAGTCTACACATGTTTATTAGTTATATATTTAATTGTAATTAAATATGAATCATTTAAAAAATTAAATATTTTCTAAAAAATTGATTTTTTTAAAATAACATCTATACGTGTACTACACACATAATTTAAATTTAATATTTACCAATTTTAGAAAATTTATTTTAAAAAATGTAATTTATTTTTGAAATATTAAAAACTGAATTATATTAGGGTTAAATTTTTTTATTTTTCTGAGAAGATTGAATTTTTTATGAATAGTTATCTATACAAAATGTTAATTTAATAATTCATTTTAAAAAATTAATTTATTAAATAATATTATATTTTGAGTTTTTTACAATGTTAAATTAGTTAAATTATAAATCCATTAATTCAATTTATACCATTGGAAAGAATTTCATGTTTATTTTTGACATAAAAATAAAGTAATATTTTTGACCATTTTACCTTAAAAACTCGCTGTATCATCCCACATGCTTTATTAATTATAATTTATTATTTTAATTGAAATGAATAGAATTTTCGAAAAAGGGGTCTATATTTATAATTAGAATATTATATACTATATAATACGATCGACATAATTTTTTACCATAATGATTAGTGAAAACGGTTAAAATTACTTACAGCGATTATGGTTAAAATGGGGTTTTCATATTTAATGTGCTTTTGTTAAAATTAAATTTTCATTCACAAATGATTTTATTGTAATAAATTTTATAATATATGTAGAATAAATTTTTCTAAATTATCTAATGAATATAATTTTAATATTAATCTTATACTATAAATTACCTAGGTAAATAAATAGATTCAAGTTACAGTAGTAAAAACTAAAAGGGTAAAATTGAGTTTACCTAAATCATAAGGAATGAAAAGATAAAAAAGTTATTTCTTTTTTTATGTGTCTATATAATAAATAATTACTCTATTCCATTATTTATTTATATTTATGGAATATGAGGTAATATTGAACACCCAATAGGGAATAATTTTGGGTATTAATAAAAATGAGACCCCTCCTAAATTATAAATGGGAACCCACCCCCTAACTTACTCACACCACTAAATCCTTATGGACTGACTAAAACATTACAAAATTACTTTCTAGTTTATATCCTATCACCATATATGTGTTAGTGTTGTTATAAATCCTACAAATGAATGATATTTTTGAAATCATAAGGGGGTTATCCGATGAAGAGATAATGTTTATCACTGAGTTTTTTGATTTATTACTTCTTAAAAATCCTAAAATTATTTTTATTCCATGATGATATAATAACCACAGTATAATACATATAATTTTATGTGTTTATGTTAATTTCATGACCTTCATAAATCCTCACTTCCATCAAATTGGTTATAAAATCATTTTCCAGGTGAAAAATAGACTACCACCTCGCGAATTGATGTTAGTAATTTTTGCATTAACACCCTTCATGATTGGTCATAATAACAAAATAATTATTTATATATGATATTTATTATATAATTATATTTATATAGCTATTATTTCACACATATTATCACCATTTACATTTTTTGGGAATATGATCAGGTCACTAGTGTGTACGTAAGACTACCGCCTCATAAAACGATGTGATTCGTTCACGATTTACATAAAATGTATTAATGATGGTTTTATTGGATATAATTGCAATATATGACCTAAAAAAAATTCATTAACGGTAATAGATAAATTATATTTTATTATCTGAAAATTAAAATGAAATCGAATCAACGTTCATGCGTACATAATGCATATCATGTCCATAAATGATTTATTTAATTATCCATCACTGTATATTATGGATTACTCTAAAAAATATAAACTAAATTTATTTTATATTTATATAATGGTTAAATTTTTTTATGTGTTTATAACTGGATAGATTTAAGAGGCCCAAAAATTAAAATACAGAGCATACATACAAAAAAGTTGTTATTTCCTGAAATGTTACATTAACATGGAATTATTAATAAAAAGTAATAAAAGGTCATAAAAACCATATATGATATGATATATAAGAATAATTTCATATAATATATTTATAAAAAACTTATATTTATTATATCATATCTCTTAATGTGTAGGAATGAATTCAATACTTAAGGTATGAAATTTGTAGTCACTCTTTTATTTCTAGGAGGAATATACAAATTTACGACTCATTTAATTTTTTTGTTGAATATACTTCCCCTTGTATATGTTATATAATGAATACTATTGTTTTCATGATATTGAAATTTATATTTTCTGTTATTATTAAATGTGTATTACAATTCATAATATTACCCATGTGGTAATGGATTTTTGCCTAAATTTTCTTTCTTTGAGAACTATCTTATGATATGAAACTATATTATTTCACATGGTATATATTCCAAACATTTGGAATTTAATATTTCAGATTTATTTATTCTCATGATATTTTATGTTTCATTTTATATTATTCTATAATGGGTCTTGCAATTCAAACATACCAAATTAGTAATTATTTTATGTTATAGTCTCATAGATTTTCAGTATTTTTTACGATAATGTTTCTAATGGTAAAATATTTTTCTCAGTATCTCAATAAACATGTGAATTTTCATCTAATATAGTTATTTAAAGATGATATATGTTTTACCTTTATACTACACTATTTGTGTACTTAATATTTCAAAAATAATATTTTTAATAAAAATATTCTTTTTCGGTCGAAGCCCCTTTTTATTTCAAAACCATTTTCTATAAAAATGTTTTCAATTTTTTTAAGTTTTATTTAAATTATTTATTAAAGAAATTTCACCCATGTTATAGTTTTTACAAAGTGTTTTAAATGTAATCTTCTTATCATTTTCAAAATCAATTCGTGATAGAAATTTAAAGAAAATGATAATGGAATAATTTTGTATGGTATGAATGGGATTTCTTATCATGATTACCATTATTTTATTTTATGATTAGTTTATAATTAATATCGTTTATTTTAAATAAAATGCATTTTAAAAATGTTTATATTTTTATAAAATATTTTTCAAATTTTAAATGATGTTTTCCTTAATGAATATTATAAAGTATTTTTAAATATTATTTTATGAGTTTAATAATTTATTTTCTAAAAAAATATTTTCCAAAATATGTTATAATGATTAGTTTTATGAAATTGGATTTAAATGAAAGGTTATTTTTTCCAAGGAAAGATCCATTTGATTTATCTTTCAAAAAAAATTTCCATTAATGGCTAAATAATTTGATGTTACTTATGCTTTACTGGGGATATTATCCAAGGATACCATTCTAATTATTTCTTTGAATGGTTTATGTTTCTGAATAATTGACGTTTATGAAATCCATTTCTCTTCCATATGTTTTACCATGATAAAATGTTTTTGAAACCTGTTTCATTCCCCATAAGTTATTATTTGATTAATTAATGAAATTATTATGAAACCTAAATTTTTTCCAAAGGTTATTTTATAATAAATTTTTTTTTAAATAAATTTCATTTAATGTGATTTAATATGATGAATTTTTTTTTGTGATCTCAGGTAACACATTTGTATGATATATTTTTTTTATAGTTTTTATGTTATAACCATGGACGATGGTTACATTATAACCAAGAAAATAGATTATGTAATAACTAAAGATAGTTGGGACCTATATCTCCTTAAATACATTAGATAATGATTTTTATATAAGTACATAGATATTGTTGTAGTGGTTAGTGAACCCATTTTAGTAAGGGATATTATACACTATGATGGTCTTGGGAGTGAACCATGACTACTTTGACAGTCTAGTGAGAAAACCCATTCCACTACGAGGAAAGTAATGCCATTAGGGATGGTGGTGTGTCCCGTCTATGAGGTGTAACTACCTATGGAGTTCCCTAATATGTTTTGGAAATAATACTTGACTATTAAGGAAGTGATTTTATATGATTTTTTATATTCGACAAACCTATGTGTTATTCCAATGTTATTCTCTCATGACTCGTGTTCTTGGATTTTATTATGATTCATGTCTTATAAACATAAAATATTTATACAATGACTCAATATTATGTTCTTTAATATAAATTTTATGGTTTTCATATGTTATTCTCATGTCCTAATACCCTTTTGTTTGTGTTATGCTTATAAATCACCCTTGTTTACCCTTAATAGTTATCTGATATCACCCATTATTATTTATCCTTTAACAATATTATGAATAAATTTATACGTAGGGTATCTTTCTAAATATTTCTAAGAGGCAATGTCTTTGTGGGAGAAATTTAATAAAAGTCACTAAATTAGATTATTGTGTTCTTAGTCTATAAAGACAGTAAAATATTACATTCCTCTTGTCCATTTTTTGTGTAATGTATTAAATATTCATCTGAAAAATATATATATATGTATGAAATTATTGGGTTTCTATATACTTATATTTAATTTAAAATAAATGAATATTATTTATATAAAATTTGTTTAAATAATAAAAAAAAATTAGTTGCGAATAAGAAGTTAATATGGGGAAAAAGTTTAACATTGACTATTTTGTAACCAGTTTCAAAATGAAAAATCTTTTAGAAATTAGTTTTTTGCATTATGGGGAGCTAGAAAACTATGAAAATGATTACAATTAGAAAAACCAATAGTTCTATGGAGTGAAAAATGTGTTCTTTCCAAATATTGTGATGAATGTTTTGGATATAAAATATATATTTGAATTCAAAATTCATTGATTGATAAACTTACTAGACCCATGGAAATAGTGTTACCAAAAAATTTAATGTTTAATTTGTTTTCTGTAGATACACAGTTCCAAGATAACCAATGGAATTTGGTGTTTGGATATTTGATTCTAATGGAATATGATTTTATATTTGTTTATTTTTTAATCCTTATCAAATATAGAAGGAGGTTACATCACTTTTTGGGACAATTATAAATGAAAAATTATGGGAGTTGGCTCTAATAGAAAATTTGAACTTTATCGTTATCTACTAAGATCACTATATAGAAGGTTTAATGCTCAATCTGATAAGTTGTGAAGACCCATAATTCCTATATTTTTTTTAAATAAACGGAAATTTTACAATTCCGCAAAATCTGACGCCCACGATTTCGAGGCCCAGAGTGCTCGGAATGATCTGTTGAAGTTTTGTTAAGCTTATGTTAACGTGCGTAAGTAGTTTTTCTGACAAAGTTGAATAACTCTTAAATGGTTACTCGGATAAGAAATCTGAGAGCATCATTGCGCTCAGGATGGCAGTTTTAACCTAGGTGTGACTTATGATTAGTTGGTGCAGAACTCCTCTGAGAGAACCCAAAAATGGCATAATCTTATATAAAATAATTAAATAAATTATTTTATTTTCTCAAATGATTATTACTCACAAAAGATAAATCTGATTAAAAATCTGGTGCCACCGCTGAACTTGTGAGGGTATTCTTTATTTAAGAAGATACTAACATTGACCAGCATAGTCCACCGGAGAAAGTTTGTTTTTGGCCGTAAATAAAATAACTAAAGGACAATTATTTTATTGTAAAATTTATAACTTCTAAATGGTAACTCAGAATGAAAATCAAAGAGTACCGTTATGTTCGTTGGGGTGTGTTTCTCCTAGGCATAGCCTATCCTTGACCAGCGTGGGTCGAGGGTGACTGATAATAATCTTATGAACTTTTTTTCGGGCACATTCAGTAAACACATGAGTAACATTTTATAACTTTTAAATCAGTAATCATAATTGAAATCTGAGGGAAAAATTTTACTCATAGAACCGGTATTCGCTTAAGGGGAAATTCACGTCCACGAGTGTTGGTCAAGTGTGAAAGTTAGTTTTTGTGTTTTTCGTGGAATTTATAAAATAAAATAATTTTTTTTTAATCTTCCATGTGAATATTTCATGTGGGTTCCACCAAAACTAAACCTCCAGGTGGAATTTGGATGAGGGGAACACCAGAAAATAACCTCCCATGAAAGGTTAAGGTTGTGGGGACCACCCAAACCATAACCTCCCATGAGAGGTTATGGTGGTGGGGACCACCAGGGATGAAACCCCCTATTAAATTAGGAGAAACCATCCACTCCCACAATTAATGAGAGGGAACCTCTTGACCTCCTCCACCCTAATTATGCCAACACACATACCACTAATCTTGCCAATGCACTGCATCATTGCACGAGTGTAAATTAATTGGCTTTCCCCTTTTTAAATTAATTAACAACTTCGTTGGTCATTAGGAAGGTTACTAATAAATGAACCGTCATAAATTCCAACGATCATTTCCTACCTCTCCCTAGCTCCTATATATAAAGAGCATGGGTGGTGGATTTGGGATGGCTTCACCAAGCGACGAAGCGTTGGTAATGTGATGTGACACCCAACACATGGAGGATTACGCTCTCCAATGAAGAATGTTCCATCGATGAAGAACGTCGACCTCGACTTCGACCATCTTCCATGGAACACTTTCTAATGTGAGATGTCCTCATCCCCAAAAAAACTACGTCCACCTTCTTACGACAACATCAACCAACTCAGAGAAAGGAAGTGGTTTACTTTTGACTATGTATGATCTATACCTATGTTCTTCCTATCTCTCAAAAATTAAGAACGAGGGTTGTTATGCTTCATACCTACAAACCAATTGCTATCACCTCTAAATGCGGAGGGTGCAGGCCAAAATAACACGGCCTGACTCCCTTCGCCGATCTTTTGTGTTGTCTCTTAGGCATGACAATGAGGCGGTGAAAACGGAAGTGGCATTGACAAAGGTTGTGCTTCCCGCGGCCTCCACGAATCGCACCACCTCCGCGGCGCACTGATTCCCCCGACCGAATACTATTGGCCCGCATCGGCCCGACCTGCCCCGCGCGGCCTGCATGGCACCCCGTCGGCTTGCCTGTGACCTTCCGGCCCCTCGCACGGCCTCCTGGTGCCCTACCAGGCACCCCGCTGGCCCGCCCGTGCCCTGCGCGTCCTTCCTGGCGCCCCGTCGTTCAGCATGTGCCCTGCACGTCCTGCCCGTCACCCTGACGCCCTGACCGTGCCCCACACGGCCTCCCATCTCCCCACCAGTCTCCCGGCCCGAGCCGCCGAGCTACTCCCCTCGGGGCGTTGGCCAAACCGGCCCCATCCTCCAAGACGAGCTACCTATGCAGCGACCTATGAGCCAAACCATCACCGCAGTCCACTGGGTCGGGCCCAGTGGACCGGGCCAAACCTAGGAGGCTGACCCACCCAACAGTCTAGGTCAGACCCAACGGTTCTGACTAGGTCGGCCTAGTCGGGGTTGGGCCGAGTCGGTCCGACTGGGTAAGACCGGGCCCATGCCCATTACCCACCCCATGTACTTAATTTGGCCATATCATTGGTACCAGACGTCCGCTTGACGAATTATCAGTGGTGCTAGATTTCTTCGAGTGTGATGGTCCCTTTGAGTATACCCCACTATAGTTTTGGTGTAAGAACCCGGTTATTATTTTAGAGGTATTGGCTTCTTCTTTCCCTTTTCATTAAGTGTTTTTGAGAAAATATGGAAAATGGGGAAGAAATGCTAAATTTTGAAACTACAGGTCGTGTACTTTGTCCACACTCTGTGTACTTTTGGCCGTGTTGGGATGAGTACACGGGGCGTGTAGCCATTCCAGTGACAAGGGGTGTTGGAACCGACTACATGCCATGTATTGATACCTTACACGCCGTTTAGTCAGTCGGAAGGCTTAAATAGTAAGGTAGTGGAGTCGCAGCCAGCTGGGCGACAGTACACGCCGTGTACCCGAGAGTATATGTCGTGTACTCATGTCGACGGATGAAAAGTGTGGCGGTGCTGCTAAATGAATAGTTAAATGAAGGGATTACACACCGTGTACTTGGAATTACACATCGTGCACTTTGTTTTTTCAGCTTAAAACATGCAGTAGCCTCCTCATTTGGAAGAGGAGGCATTTGAGCCATTTTGGAGCCAAAGTAGGAGGCCAGATCTTTGGAGATCCACCGAGCATTCGTCTTGAATCTGATTTGGCTTCGGACGATCTCGTTGGAACCGCACGGGTAAGCCCTCTCCTATCCTATTACTATTCTTTAAAATTCTTCTCCTAACGTAATTTATTTACATTTGAATGGGTTTTGTTCTTCGTCAGATTTACGCCGTTATTGGGCATTTCTGGAGTCGGCGTTCGTGTATAACGCTTGTTGGCATATAAGGTAGGTGGCTTTGTGTTTATTTTCCAACTGTTGTGTGTTTTGTGCATTTTTGTGCCATGAACCCATGTTGGGGTGTCGTGTGGCTGAGGCCGTAGCTATGTTTAATGCCCAGAATTGCATAGGTGATTAAATTGTGATAATACAATGCTGTTTGGGATAGTTTCTTAGATCTAGAACCACCCTGGGGGTGTGTTCCTCTGTTTAGCCGTTTGGCCAGGATACCCGAGGGTATGCCTTAATTGTAGTAATTGTAGAATTTCCTTGAGAGGAATTGCTTGTTTACTGCATTTTGATATGTTGGGCATGGACCAATTACCTATTTAGCCTGAGGAATTTGTTGTGAATAGCTGGTGGGCATTGAACTGTTTAGCCCGAGGGCTATAGTTATTTCGGCATGAGGGCAACTTCTTACGTGCCAGTGGGCAGCTGATTATGTGCCCGAGGGCGACACTACCTATGACTGAGGGAAAATTCTGTTATGCCTAAGGGAAGATTCTTGTTTTGGATACTCATTACCCGAGGGTAGGAGTTTACGTGTCTGAGGACACTAGTTGTTTACAAGAAATGCACTGTGGTGATTTCTTATATTAAATGGATTAAATGGATAATAAAATGGAAATATAACTCGTAATAGGTTACATTTGAGTACTTCTTACTTATTTTCATTTTACTACTGCACACTATTGTTCCAGTCTTACACGCAGTTGGGCACGGGCCTTTGGTGGGTGCCTACTGAGATATATTTCTCACACCCTGTTTGGGCCATGCCTTTCGGCCCAAACAGATTATG
The DNA here is from genome assembly GCA_963277665.1 of Viscum album. Lineage (NCBI taxonomy): Eukaryota > Viridiplantae > Streptophyta > Magnoliopsida > Santalales > Viscaceae > Viscum > Viscum album. The sequence goes on along the minus strand of OY728141.1, from coordinate 1,301,276,094 downwards.
TTTCTACATGTGTAGATAAGGGAAAGGGTCCCTATACAGGTACTTGACTGTTGCTGTGGAGTAGGAGGGCATGGGAACGAGCCTAGGCTTGAAATGCCGCTGCCAGCTGTTTGCTTTGTTTTGCTGTACTCTGCTGTTTACTGTACTGTATTGATGTATAACATGTTATGGATGTTTTCTTAGAACTTGGGACATGTAGCATCATTATTTATACACTTCTGGTTATATTCATTGCCTTGTGTATGGTTTACTACTTCCGCTATTTTTTGTATGTTTCATTTAGTATTCCACTGCGCTACACATTAACAAATGACGGCATAGTTTCCCAACTATCAGACTTTGGCCCTCGCTTCTAGTCGGCATCCTCTTGCATTTGGGGAAATGATCTTTAGGTCTTGTGGTGAACTGATCTTGGGGCACCCGTTGCGTGGCACCCAGGTCCAGGATGTTACAAAGTGGTATCAGAGTCCGGGACATTACAAAGTGATATCAGAGGGGTTCTTTTCATTGACTTACTATTTGGAGCTGTAGTCAGGGATAGGATGGAATGGTAGTTGGTAATAAGCTGTGCCCTGGCGTAGCTAACCTGTGTACATGGAAAATCCAGTCTACCTCGTATTTTTCATTATTTTGAATTTGCAATTTTACGGTTGATATGTTTTCACCATTGGGTGACGCACTTGGATTGTGATGTTTATATTTTATCTGTGGGTTCTATTTAGTTACAACCCGATGAGATGAGGGTGTGTCGTCTCATGCATCATATATTCACATGCTAGAAATCACATTCCATGCATAGTTTCCTTTCCATGTAGGTGCATTAGAATTTTTATGTTGTTGTGATAGTTGATGTGCTAATAAAGAATGCTGTTGTGATAGCTTTTTGATAAATACCTACCTTGTGATATGGTGTTTTTGTTTGAGCATGTTTATTGAATAGACGCCAAACTTTGGTTTTTGGGGAGTATGGGCCCCCATTGACCGGAATTTGGTGGATCATTGACTGTTTATTGGTTATAACACATATAAGATGTCGAACATTGATTCGTGGGGAGTATGGGCCCTCACGGGTCGGAATTTGACACTTAGGTGTTGTTTTTTAGTATTTTCTGGGTTCCGGATAAGTTTCTGAGGCATACTGTCCAGAAACCCAGTATACACGCCATGTATGACCTCATACACGCCATGTGTGTTCTTCTGTTTGGGAAGAAAAAAAAACTTTTTGAGTACAAGTCGTGTACCCTGAGTACACGCCGTGTAGTCTCTCTCCGTGTCACAAACCGTGTGGGCGTTGACACGGGGTATGGAAGAGCTTGGGTAAAACACGTCGTGTAGTTTTTGTGCATGCCTTGTAGTGTGACCCGGAGTCCGGCCGTGTAACTAACAACACGGATTTGTGAACTCCTGTACAGCACGCCGTGTCAATGATGAACACGCCGTGTAGTATGACCTGGGGACTCGGCCATGTAACTAACAACACGGGCTAGTGACACCTCTCCCTGAACATGTCGTGAACCCGTGGGACACACTGTGTAGTCTTGTCCGCGGATAGACCATGTGGAGTTAGCCATGTGGCTGTGAAACGGGGTGGTGTACACGCCGTGTGCGGGTGTAACACGCCGTGTAGTGTCAAGCCGAGTAGTCGGCTATGTCACAGACCACATGGACAGTTGGAAAATAACACAGTACACACCGTGTAGATATTATACACACCGTGTAGTTTTTTTCGATGGATGTTGTGTGGCTTAGCCATGTAGAGGGACACGGGAAGGGGAAAGAAAGTCATGTACTCGTCGTGTAGTCATTTTACACACCATGTAGTCTTGTTTTGATAACTTTGAAATTCCATCTTCCTCTTGTTCCTTGTGGATACATGGCTTCCAGTCTTAATAATCTTGAACCCGAGTTGTTCTTTTGACCTTGTAGTGTCATGCCGCCAAGAGGACTGTGAGTTGTTCTCTAGGAGAGCGGCGACGATTATGCTCCGAAGATGGTGGTCTATGGGCTACCAGTTGATCCACCAGCAGAGCCAGATTTGGCCCCAGCTATTATACTGGACACCGGCGTGGAGGCGCAGTTCCATGAAGGATTATAGTAGTTCATGCAGACCTTTCAGGGAGCACCGCAGGCTGCCACATCTATGGCTGAGCTGACGCGTATTTTTCAACAGCAGCATCCGCCTACGTTTTTAGGGGATGATGGACCACATGCTAAAGAGTCTTGGTTGGGGTCGATGAAGACTGTTTTTGAGCATCTTGAGACGCCTCCTAGGCAGAGGGTCAAGCTCACGACTTACATGCTGCGTGATTTCTCCAAGAGGTGGTGGGATGTTACCACCCAGTCAGAGCATCACCGGGACATGGTGTGGGAAGATTTTCAGGAAGTCTTCTATGAATTCTTTTTTCCTGAGACATTGAGGGAAGATAGAGCTCGAGAGTTCATAAATCTGTAGCAGGGCGCTATGTCAGTGATGGACTACTCTTCTCGTCTTACAGAGTTTCAGTGTTTTTCACCCATGCTGGTGGGTGATGAGACGTTGAGAGCCAGGCGTTTTGAGGATGGTCTTCGGTATGACATCCGAGAGCTGGTAAATGTTTTCAGGTTGCCTACTGTACACGTGATTGTGAACCAGGCACTGATTACAGAGAGGAACCTGTAGGAATCTAGTGGTGTGAGCCAGAGCGGTTCAGCACCAATGACTGGTATTATTTCTTTTGGCAAGAGAAAGAGACAGATAGACTTCTCTCAGGGCGATAGTAATAGTCAGAAGAATGCTTCAGCTGGCCAGGTTATGTGATACCAGTGTGGTAGAGAGGGGCACAATAGGCCACAGTGTCCACGTGACCCAGTGGAGTGTCGAGCTTACGGCATGATGGGACATCTACAACACTTTTGCAGGGAATTTCTACCAGCTAGTGAGAGGGGTTCTGTGCAGACTCCGCGTACAGGAGCAGGACCAGTTCCATCTTACAAGTCGGGAAACTAGAATACGTCAGGGCGTGCAGGAAGAGATGGTCTTCGTGGTCGTGGTAGCCAGACACCAGGATCTCATAGAAAGCAGGGCGGGACAGCTTAGGGTTGATAGGCTGTGTTTCAGGGTTGCGGCATTGGGCAGCCATATGCAGTGCAACAGACCCAGCAGGAGCAGGATCCCAGACCTTGTACAGACATAGGTACTATTCTAGTAGCTTCTTACTTGTCTTCAGTAATTTTTGATATGGGTGCAATGCATAGTTTCATATATGTACCCATTGTGGAGAGCCTTGGTCTCGGTGTTTCTTCTCCTTCTGATATCATGACGCTAAACACTTCGTTGGGGACTAGGAGAGCTGGTGTGAGTCAGTGTAAGGAGTTCCCCCTTGAGGTTGTAGGGTGTCACTTCCTTTGGGACCTCTATGTTTTAGAGATGAAGAGCTATGACGTCATTATCGGAATGGACTGGTTGGTTCCATTCCGTGCCATTGTGGACTGCTATCGTTGCAGGGTGCGTTTCACGTCACCAGAGGGCGGAGCGTTTCTATACAAGGGCGAATGGGATGTTTAGGAGAGTCGAGCTAGAACATAGCATCATTGGCGAGGTGGAGTCACAACCCAAATTTCGATCTTATATCTGGATGAGCAGGGGACTTGTCAGACGTATTTCCCTCTAACTTTCTATTGTTTCATGGATGTCTTCGCGGACAACTTTTTAGGTCTACCTCCGGTACGTGAGGTTTATTTCTCTATCAAGCTTGTGCCAGGAGCAGCACCGGTGTCCATTCCTCCTTATAGGATGGCTACACCTGAGTTGCAGGAGCTCAAGAGGCAGTTATAGGAGCTACAAGTGAAGGGTTTTTTCAGACCCAGTACTTCTCCTTGGGGTTCTCCGTTCCTTTTTGCGAAAAAGGCAGACGGTACCCTTAGACTTTTCATGGATTATCGGAAGCTAAACCAGTTGAAAGTTAAGAACTGATATCCCTTTCCGAGGATAAATGATCTGTTTGATCAGCTTCATGGAGCATGAGTGTTCTAAAATATTTACTTGAGATCCAGATATCATCAAATGCGCGTTAGACCATCTGATATACCCTTCACAGATTTTAGGAGTAGGTATGGTCTATAAGAGTATACCGTTATGCCGTTAAGACTCACGAATGCGCCAGAAGATTTCCTGGCTCTGATGAATTATGTGTTCCATCCATATCTTGATTCATTTGTGGTAGTATTCTTGGATGACATCTTGGTGTACTCTCACACTCGACATGACCATGCCACACATCTTGAGATCGTATTTAGTACATTGAGAGTGTATCGACTATATACTAAGCTCTCAAATTGCAACTTTTGGATGGACCAGATTCACTTCCTGGTTCATATTATCTCTGAGGTAGGAGTAACAGTAGACCCAGAGAAGGTGAGAGAAGTAGTTTCCAGGGAGCAGCCTAAGAATTTGTTTGAGATACAGAGTTTCATAGGGTTGGCTGGTTACTACAGACGCTTTATGCATGACTTCTCCCTCTTAGCGGCACCGTTGACACGTCTGACTAAGAAGGGTGTGAAGTTCATTTGGTCAGAAGCTTGCGAGACAAATTTTCAGGACCTGAAGGGAAGGTTGACATCAGCACCAATCCTGATACTCCCAGAGTAGGGGAAGAGCTATATAGTTTACTGTGATGCATCAGGGATTGGGCTGGGAGCCGTTTTGATGTAGGGCGACCGAGTTGTTGCGTACGGGTCTTGGCAGTTGGGGCCCCAGGAGAGGAATTACCTGACGCATGATCTCGAGTTGGGTGCAGTTGTTCATGCATTGCGCTGTTGGAGACACTATCTGTTGGGAGAGAATTTTGTGGTTTTAACTGACCACAAAAGCCTCATGTATATCTTTACTCAGCGTGACCTAAATCTGAGGTAGAGAAGGTAGGTCAAGTACGTACAGTCCTTCGATTTTGGTCTTGCCTATACACCTGGTAAAGGTAATGCAGTAACCGATGCACTGAGTAGGAAGACTCAGATATAGTTAGTGCAGGAGGCCAGTGGTGAGTGGCAGCTTCTAGCCTTGTTATTTGAGATGCATCTAAAGGTGCACAATAGTCAAGGGCAGACTTATCTTTCCTTGTTATCTTTCACTTCTACCCTCCTAGATAGAGTGAGAATGAGGTAGCTATCGGTTTCAGAAGGTCTAGTTCTATGGGATTCGGTGGCAAGTGAGAACCCTCCTCCCAGTTAGACGATTGGCGATGATGAGGTTTTTCATTTCCATGGACGTGTATCGGTTCCATGGGATATACACAAGGAGCTAATGTAGGAGTTTCATGCTTCAGCTTGGGCAGTTCATCCCGGGGTTACCAAGATGTACCGTGACTTTAGGCGTCAGTACGGGTGGCCGGGTATGAATGGAGAGATAGCTGGTTTTGTTACGAGATGTTCCACCTGTCAGCAGGAGAAGTAAGAGCATCAAAGACCAGCAGAACTCTTACAGCAGTTACCCATTCCAGAGTAGAAATGGGATGATCTCGCGATGGATTTCGTGATAGTTTTTCCGAGGCCTCCTCGAGGCAATGCTGACGTCTGGTGTTTCGTGGACAGACTCACGAAGGTGGCTCACTTCTTTCCAATCAAGGAGACCTTCAGTGATGACGGGCTCAGAAGGCTGTATATCCGAGAGATCGTACGTCTTCATGGGGTCCCTCGTTCTATCGTTTCAGATAGGTACGCCCTCTTTACGTCTCATTTATGGTAGATTTTTTAGAGGGTGCTGGGTACATTGGTGCTTCTGAGAACAACATACCACCCTCAGACAGATGGCCAGTCAGAGCGAACGATACAGGTGCTAGAGGACATGCTGCGTGCATGCATCCTAGACATTGGGGGTCGTGGGAGAAGTATATACCCTTAGTCGAATTTGCCTATAACAATAGTTTTCAAGAAACTATTGAGATGGAACCATACAAGGCTTTATATGGTAGGCCATGCCGATCACATTTGTGCTGGTTATAGGCAGGTGATGCAGCTTTACTGGGGCCACAGGTCGTACAGGAGACATCTGAGCAGGTCCAGTTGATTCAGAAGCAGATGGATACCACGCAGTCTCATCAGAAGTCTTATGCTGATCGCCAAAAATGACCTTTGGAGTTCGTGGTCGGAGATTAGGTTTTCTTGCATGTTTCACTGAGGCTGGGACACAAACGGATTAGGAGACAAGTTATTCTTTCACCGAGGTATGTGGGACCATTTTAGATTCTGGAGAGAGTCGGGCTGGTTGCATATCGGTTGCAGTTACCACAGCGGTAATGAGCCATGCGCGACGTCTTCCATGTGTCTTAGTTGCATAGCTACCATTCAGACCTGTCTCACACCTTTCAGCCAGAGGAAGTTGAGCTTTAGCATGATGCATCATTTGAGGAGCATCTGATTCATATCATTGATAGGAGCATGAAGGTTCTCTGAGGCCGCTCAGTTCCTCTCGTACGGGTGCTATGGCAGCATGGCCGAGTGGAGGACGAGACTTAGGAGTGGGAGGCCGACTTACGTGCTCAGTGGACAGAGCTGTTCTGAGCTTTCTCTTCGCCACCCTTGAAAGGGAATTTCGGGGAAGAATTTCTATAAGGGTGGAAGTTTGTAAGAACCCGGTTCTTATATTAGAGGTATGATATTCTCCATTCCCTTTTCATTAAGTGTTTTTGAGACAATATAGAAAATGGGGAAAAATGCTAAATTTTGAAACTACACATCATGTACTTTGTCCACACGTCGTGTACTTTTGGCCGTGTTGGGATGAGTACACGGGGCGTGTAGCCATACCGGTGACAAGGGGTGTAGGAACATACTACATGCCGTGTGGTGGTACCTTACATGCTGTGTAGTCAGTCGGCAGGCTTAAATAGTAAGGCAGTGGAGTCACGGCCAACTGGGTGACAGTACACACCGTGTACCCGAGAGTACATGTTGTGTACTCATGTCGACGGATGAACAGTGTGGCGGTGCCGCCAAATGAATAGTTAAATGAAGGGATTACATGCTGTGTACTTGGAAGTACATGCCGTGTACTTTTTTTCATCTTAAAATAGGCAGTAGCCTTCTCATTTGGAAGAGGAGGCGTTTGAGCCATTTTGGAGCCAAAGGAGGAGGACAGATCTTTGAAGATCCACCAGGCATTCGTCTGGAATCCGATTCAGCTTCAGACGATCTCGTTGGAACCACATGGGTAAGCCCTATCCTTTCCTGGTATCGTTCGTGCCAATTCTTCTCCTAACATCAGTTATTTACGTTTGATTGGGATTCCTTCTTCGTCAAATCTACGCCGTTCTTGGGCGTTTCTGGATTCGGCGTTCATGTATAACACATGTTGGTGTATATGGTAGGTGTCTTTGTGTTTATTTTCCAACTGTTGTGTGTTTTGTGTGTTTTTGTTCCACGAACCCATGTTGGGGTGTCATGTGGCTGAGGTCGTTTCTATGTTTAATGCCTATAATTGCAGAGGTGATTAAATTGTGATAATACAATGCTGGTTGGGATCGTTGCTTGGATCCAGAACCACCCCGGGGGTGTGTTCCTATGTTTCTCCGTTTGGCCATGATACCCGAGGGTATGCCTTAAATGTAGTAAATGTAGAATTGGCTTGTGAGGAATTTCTTGTTTACTTCATTTTGATATGTTGGGCATGGCTTGATTACCTGTTTAGCCTGAGGGAGTTGTTGTAAATAGCCAGTGGGCATTGCACTATTTAGCCCGAGGGCTGTAGTTAATTCGGACTGAGGGCAACATCTTCCATGCCTGTGGGCAGCTGATTATGTGCCTAAGGGCGACACTACCTACGCCTGAGGGAAAATTCTTTTATGCCTGAGGGCAGATTCTTGTTTTGGATACTCATTACCCAAGGGTAGGTGTTTACGTGTCTGAGGAGTCTAGTTTTTTACTAGAAATGCACTATGGTGATTTATTATATTAAATGGATTAAATGGATAATAAAATGGCAATATAACTGGTAATGGGTTACTTTTGAGTACTGCTTACTTATTTGAATTTTACTACTGCACACTATTGTTGCATGCTTACACGCAGTTGGGCACGAGCCTTTGGTGGGTGCCTACTGAGATATATTTCTCACACCCTATTTGGGTCACGCTTTTAGGCCTAAATAAATTACATTTCTGTAGGTGTAGATAGGGGAAAGGGTCCCTATACAGGTACATTACTATTACTGTGGAGTAGGAGGGCATGGGACCGAGCCTAGGCTCGCGATGCCGCTGCCAGCTGTTTGCATTGTTTTGTTGTACTCTTTGGTTTACTGTACTATATTGATGGCTAACATGTTATGGATGATTTCATAGAACTCGAGACATGTAGCATCATTATTTATACAATGTTGGTTATATTCACTTCCTTGTGTATGGTTTACTGCTTCCGCTGTTTGTTGTATGTTTTATTTTGTTTTCCGCTACGCTACACTTTGACAAATGAGGGCATAGTTTCCCCACTATCAGACCTGGGCCCTTGCTGCTAGTCGGCAGCCACTGGCATTTGGGGAAATGCGCTTGAGGTCTTGTGGCGGACCGGGCTTGGGGCACCCGTTGCATGGCACCCGGGTCCGGGACGTTACATTTGGGTATATTTGAGATACCGTCAGGTTGGATCGTGCAAGAATCCAACTAGGCCCCCAGGACTAAAAGGCTAATAACTCGTAGATCGGGTGTCCGATTGACGCGTCGTCTGTTGCGTTGAGACCTCTACGACGTGGAAAACCATTGAGATACTTATACTTGGGACATTTTCATAGTTTGAGTATTGACCAGTAGATTTTGGAGTAGATCTTCCAGAGACGAGCACACATTTGTGTGGGAACCTAGTAGCTGGCTGAGGCTTGACAACTGCTGACCGATTCGACATGGAGTGATTTGACTATCCTAGTGGGGAGAGCCTTTGTGTGAGCAAAACTGACCCACAGTGGGGAGTGCCTTTGTGTGATCCCGAAAGAACCACATTACTCAACATGTGGATTAACTTAGTAGGCTATGAGGCGGAGCGCCTCTGTGTGAGCACATCAGATCCATGGTGGGGATCGCCTCTGTGTGAGCGTGGCAGACCCACGATACATGACAGGAGGACTGCCTCAGCAGTCCATGATAGTGGGAAGCACCTCTGTGTGACGCGACATTCCCACTATACTCAATAGAGATTGAGTTCTCCAGCAGCTGAGAGTTCAGATTGATACTATCCCTAGAATAAAATCCTTGTTGAGATGAGTCAGTAACTTTGTGTTTTCCTCATGATTGAGATGGATTACATGGTAGTTTAGGTATATGCATGAGAATATACCTAAGTGAGGTTATATTTTGATTTCTTTCTTTGTGGATAATCTTTGTTATATTTTGTTAGACCTGGAGGGTCTCGGGGTCCCTGCTGATTATCATTATACTCACACCTCCATGGGCTATGGCCGCACCTCAATGTGTTGGTTTCAGACGACGGACTAGGTTGACAGAGGATCAGAGTAGCAGGACTGGACGATACCTGGAGGTGGACCTTATGATGAGTCAGTACATGGAGGAGACGAAAAAACGTAGAGTGCTGAGGAGGTTATCTATATCTACCCTTTAGGTAGGATCCGTGGTGGACGATCCAGGAGATGCTCTTCGCCTTTCAGTTGTTTTGTCCCTTTCCAGTTGTACTTGTTTCCATGTACTTTATAATTGGGCTTGTATTTCCGACCCCCTTTACTTTTCAGCACTTCTTTTGTATGCATTTTTACTTAGTGTTTCACTTCTGACTTACTCTGTCGCGTGTGTTTTTAGTTTATAAAGCCAATTCTTTTCAGTTTTAGGAGTTTATGCCTTTGGTGCAAGTCGCCAGCCCCTGGCCTATGGTTGGAGGGCTTGGGGTAGTCACATCACGGGCCCTGAGGGATGGGTCATGAAAAATTGGTATCATAGGAGTCGGTTCTACCACAGAACTTAGCTCTCTGATCATTCTTTTCTATGAAGCAATAATGTTAAGTCGTTGAGTGTGTTTCTCAGTTCAGGGAGTCCGGTTTTTGTGCGGTGGCCGATGTATCAATACACAAGGACCCTGACTACTTATCTCTAACTCAGTGCATGAAAACAATTATTGTGTGTGTGTTTTAAAAAGTTTTCTTTATGTTAGCTCAACCAGGTCAGCTCACCAGGTATAAATTTTTATCATGTCGCATCGGTTCAGGATGTCTCTATGCAATGTGCCTGTTAGAGTTCCGAGAGAGTACTTGATGACGGCCCACCAAGCGACGAGGCTCCAGTGTAGAGCCCTCTTACTATGTTGGCACATTTAGGTGGTGTACTAGCAATACCACAACCCGTTGGGAAGCAGATGACACCAGCTACACTGGCAGACGATGCATGCCGACTGAGTGCATTTCACGAGTTTTAGTGGTAGAGGCCTATGTGGTTAATAGGTGAGATATATTACTAGGTAGTAGAGTACTGGATGGAGGTGATAACTAGAGTTGTCCACCTAGTTGATACACCCGTAGAGAAGATATTGATCTTAACTACTAGTGTTTTCCAGTGAGTGACCATGAGGATGGTCGGCATAGTGATGAGGCTTTGGTACATGGATCGTTTCCCGAGATTTTACCTTCAGGTAGTGTGTCAGCTATATCACTGCATACTAGCCAGCAGTTACAAACGGTGGTACCGGTAGATGACACATGTAGGATTAGTGCCTTAAATATGTTTCAGCATCAGATAGCCCTCATGTTCAAAGGCAAGCCCGACTCACAGTCGGGTGAGGACTGGCCTAAGGAGGTGGCTGAGAGTTCTCTAGAGCTTGTACAGCTTCTTCTGGAGGACATTTCAGTTGTTGACAATTCATCTAGGCATATTTATCATTCCTGATACTTGATAAATACGTTACTGTCAGTTTTTTGGGGCTTGGACAATGGAGCGAGGTGTGTTTTTGGGCATTCGAGCCAACACCTTTTCTCTAGATGCTAGAGAGAACCGTTGAGGATTGAATGTTCATTGGCTGAGCAGATACATCCAGTGAATGTTAGCAGTGGTAAATCATGAAAATGATGCCAATCTTAGATACTTGAGCATGTAAAATGTTTCGAAATGGTGAATTTTTAAGGAATGATTAATCTACAGGGAAGCAGAGGTGGAAGCAGAGCTAGGAGATCTGTATGAGGTGGTGTATTTTTTGGACATGTTAAATCCACATGTCTTTGTAGTCCCCTCCAGGCTCAGGGAGCTGGAGGGTAGGGGAAGAGAGTATCTACATGCGGTCAATGAGTGTGACCCAAGGGCTATAGGAATGATTCGAGGTACGAACTATGTCTACTACAAGCTGTCATATCAATAGATATAAGTACCAATCATTCCTTCCTTCCATTAATCTTGTCCCAGACCTAGAGTTTCTGGTTAAACCGTTGACATGAACCTCATGTTTGGAGATACCTTTGGTAGGATTATTGATGATCACACTTACGCTGATGGTGTGATCTGACCCTTGAGGTGAGAGTTTTGGTTGGAACCTCTTGGTGGCAGTGTCGAGGACTTATGATGTTAGTTTGGGTATGGAGTGGGAAACCACAGTTCATACATAGATTGAATGTATTAGGGAAAAATATTGTTGTTTTTCTACAATGTTGGGATGCAGTTTTACTTAGTCGGGAAAAAATGGAACCCATGAAGCACATATTGAACTCATGCATATGAGGGTGCAGCCGATCACTCTTGAGTCAGCCAACCTTACCCTCATGGAAGAATGAGTTTTGAGTTTTCAGTTCCAAACAAAAGTGACATAACATAGGGACATCTTTTCAAAATATGTTTCCATGATTATGCCACCTAAAGGGGGAGGGACATATTCTTTGGCTGTATACTACTGGAGGTCGTCCCAGACATCACCAGAGTTGCATCACCACTATCATCCTTGAAAAAGAATGGGAAACAATTCGTGTGATCGAAGAGATGCCAGTAGAGCTTTCTGTAGCTGAGGAAAAGGCTGTCTAGTTCCCCCATCGTGAGGATTCCCAAGAAATGCACAGGGTATATAGTCTTCTGCGATGCATCTAGGACCGGACTCAGGTTTTTCCTGATGCAGGGTAATGTAGTGATCGCAAATGGTTCTCGGCAGCTATGACAACATGAGAAGAACTATGATACCCATGACCATGAGTTAGTAGTAGCAGTCTTTTCCTTAAAGATGTGGCGACACTATCTTATGGGTGAACATTTTACCATGTCCTCTGATCACAAGAGTCTAAGGTATATCTTATCTCAGAAGGACCTTAACCTGAGACAACGAAGATTGATCGAGTTCTTCTAGGACTATGACTTCGAGATAATCTATACTCCTGGGAAGGGGAACATTGTTATAGATTTCATTGAAAGGAGGTCTAGTATACAACTTCTAGGAGTGGTGAAAGAGCATATGGTTGCCTTACATATATCCTTTGTGGATAGAAATGGAGAAACCTTTCTACAGTCTCTTATAGTCACTCCCCCACTTCTTCAACGACTCAGGGAGGCACAGCGTGGAGACGCTGACTGCGAGACACGATGTGCATCGATATCCACAGGTCAGGGACCTGAGGAAATTTCTGAAGGTGGGGAACTTAATCCCCATCAAAAGACGTACTATGGTACCAGTTACACTTCAGGAGGATGTTTTGATGGATTTCGACACATCTACTTTAATGATACATCTAGGAGTGGTGAAGATGTATTAGGACCTCAGATGACAGCACTGGTGGCCATGTATGAAAAAGGTGGTAGAAGAGTTTGTCTCTCGATGCCTCACTTGTCAACAAGTGAAGGCGGAGCACCGGGTACCAGTAGTCTTGGTACATCCTTTAGAGGTACTAGAGTAGAAGTGGGATGGAATATCAATGGACTTCATGACGGGTCGTCCACGTACATCCATGGGACACGGCTTGATATGGGTGATCATTGACTGACTCAGCAAGTCGACCCACTTCCTACCGATCAGTGAGAAGGGTTCAGTAGATAGCATGGGACACCTCTATGTGCAGGAGATTGTGGGGATAAATGGATTAACTTCTTCTATTGTCTCCAATCGTGATGCACATTTTACTTTCTGGCTATGGAAGTGGTTGTAAGAGGCTTTCGGGATGCAAGTTCGTCTGATCACCACATTCCATTCTCAAAAAGATGGTCAGGCTGAGCAGACCATTCAGACTCTCGAGGGCATGCTCCATGCATTTTTCCTCGGTTTCGGTTTCATCTAGGAGGATCACTTGCCTTCAGTGATGTTTTCCTACAACAATATCTATCACTCCACTATAGGAATGACATCGTTCGAGGTGTTGTACGGGAAACCTTGCAGATCACCCTTGTACAAGATAGACCCAGGAGAGTCAGCACTAGTGGGACAAGAGATGGTACAAGCTACCACGGAGAAGGTGCATATCATCGAGGATCAGATGAAGAATTCACAGAGTAGGCAGAAGTCTTATGCTGACAGGAGATGGAGACCTATGGAGTTCAAGGATGGCGACCATGTCTTTCTATGGGTCTCACCCCGATTAAGTCTACATAGATTTGGCCAAGGTAGTAAGTTATCTTCGTGGTTTATCGGGAAATTCCAGGTCCTTAGTAGAGTAGGCGAGTTGGATTACCACATGGCTCTTCCACCTTAGTTGCACCGGGTGCACGACATTTTCCTTGTATCTCATCTTAGGAGATACGTGCACGACCCTTATCACCTCATCGACCATGGAGAGTTGGAATTCGATGATGGGGCAAAGTTCACAGATGTTCTATTGGATTTTGAGGATCAACATAAGTGGGATCTATGTGGATGTTCAATACCTCTTATGCACGTATGATGGAAGCACAGAAACCTCCCGATGTGCACATGGGAGCGAGAGGCTCAGATGTGTGCTCTGTACCCCCACATGTTCCCTTAGTTATGAGTTATGGCCTACATGGACATAAAGCCCTGAGGTGGGGAGAATGTAAAGACCCATAATTTCTATGTATTTTTTTAAATATATGGGAATTTTACGAGTCAACGAAATCTGATGGTGCGCATTTCCAAGACCTGGATTTCCAGGAATGATCCGTCGAAGTTTTGTTAAGCTTTTGTTTACACGGGTAAGCAGTTTTCTGGAAAAAGTATAATAACTCTTAGAATCTTACTCAGATCAGAAATCTGAGGGCACCATTGCGCTCAAGATGTCATTTTTACCCTAGGCGTGACATATGATTATTCGGCGCTGACCTCCTGTAAGAGAACAAAAAAATAGAATAATCGTAAATAAAATAATTAAGTAAATGATTTTATTTTTCAAATGCTTATAACTCACAAACGACAACTCATAATAAAATTATGAGACCACGACTATACTTGTTAGGGTATTCTTTCTTTAAGCACATACAAACATTGGCCAGCGCGGGCCACCAGAGAAAGTTAGTTTTTGGCCGCAAATAAAATAATCCTGTGAAAATTATTTTATTGTTAAATTCATAACATCTAAACGGTAACATGGATTGAAAATCCAAGAGTACCGTTGGTTTATTTGGTAAGTGTTTCACCTCGGTAGAGCCTAACCTTGACTGGCGCAGGTCGAGGATGATAGATAATAATTTTCCAAACTTTTTTTTGGGTACGATCAGTAAACGCGTGAGCTGTGTTTTATAACTTTTGAACAGTTGCTCAGAATTGAAATCTGAGGGCACCGTTGAACTCATAGCGTTGGTATTATTTTATGGAGACTTTCACCTCGATAAAATTTGGTCAAGGGTGAAAGTTAGATTTCGGATTATTGGTGAAATTTATAAAAAAAATAAACTTCGTTTTATTTTATTTTAAGCATCCATGTAAATATTTCAGGTGGGTTCCACAAGAACTAAATCTCCTGGTGGAAGTTGGACGAGGGGAACACCAGACCTTAACCTCCCATGAGAGGTTAAGTTGGTGGGGACCACCCGAACCATAACCTCCCATGAGAGGTTATGGTTGTGGGGACCACCTGGGATGAAACCCCCCTTTAAATTGGGAGAAACCCTTAACTCTGATAATTAATGAGGGGATCCTCTTGACCTCCTCCACATTAATTATGCCAACGCACATACCATTAATCTTGCCAATTCACCGCATCATTGCGCCAGCGTAAATTAACCGGATTTCCCATTTTTAAATTAGGTAACTGCGTCGTTGGAATTTAAGAAGGTTACTAATAAATGAACCGTCATAAATTCCAATGATCAATGCCTACCTCTACCCATCTCCTATATATAGGGATCTTGGGAGGAAGATTTGGGACGACTTCAACAAGAGACAAAGTGCTGGTAAATTGACGCAATTCCCAACACTTGGAGGATTACGCACTACAACGAAGAATTCTCCACCGACAAAGAAAGTCGACCCTGACTTCGGCCATCTTCTTCAGAACACCTTCTGATGTGAGATTTCCTCATCTGCAGTGAATCGATGCACGCCTTATTGCGCCAACGTCACCCAACTACGAGAAATGTAGGGGTTTTCTTTGGCTAAGTATGATCTTTACCAATGTTCTTCCTTTCTCTCATAAATGATGAATGAGGGTTGTCGTGCTTCATACTTACGAACCAATTGTTATCACCTCTAAATGTGGATGGTGCGGGCCAATCTAACATGGCCTGACTCACTCAACCGATCTTTTGTGATGTCTCTTCGGCATGGCAATGACACGACGGTGACAGAAGCGGAATCGAAAAAGGTTTTTCATCCTATGTCCTCCGCGAATCGCGCCACCCCCGTGGAAAACTGATGCTCCCAGCCAAATACCACCGGCCCGCGCCGGCCCGAGCAGCCCCACTGACCTGCCCGCACCCCATTGGCTCCCTGTTCGACCTCCCAATGCCCCACCGACCTATCTGCGCCCTGCCGGCGCCCCGCGCGGCCTGCCCGATGCCCCGCCAGCCTCCCATGATGAGCTTCTGAGCAACTCCCATTGCGTCGCTGGCTAAGCAAGCCCCAACCTCTAGGCCGAGCCGCCTACATGGCGACCATCAGGTCGACCCGCTCCTGCAGTCCGCTGGGTTGGGTCCAGAGGACCAGGCCAAACCTAGTGGGCTGACCGGGTCAACCCAGACTGGGTTGGCCTAGTCTAGGTTGTTCTGAGTCGATCCGACTAGGTCAGACCATGCCTGGGCCCATTAGCGACCCCCTATACTTTATTTGGCCATATTATTGGCACTGGACATCCATTTGATGAACCGTCAGCGGTGCTGGCTTTCATGGAGTGTGATGGTCCCTTTGAGTATACCCCACTAGAGTTTGGTTTATAGTTGAGATACATTCATGTTGGATCATGCATGAATCCAACCGAGCCCCCAGAACTAAAAGGCTAATAACTCACAGACCAGGCGTCTGATTGACACACCGTCTGTTGCGTTGATACCTTTATGATGTGAAAGACATTTGAGATACTTATACGCGGGACTTTGTAATAGTTGGAGTATCGACCAGTAGATTTTGGAGGAGATCTTCTAGAGGAGAGTAGGCATTTGTGCGAGAACCTAGTAGCTGGCTGAGACTTGACGACTGATGACCGATTTGACTCAGAGTGATTTCACTAGCCTAGTGGGGAGTACCTATATGTGACCGCGGTAGACCCATGGTGGGGAGAACCTCTATATGAGTGCGGGAGACCCACGGTACTCGACATGGGGAGTTCCTCAACATGCTACAAGGGGAGAGCCTCTGTGTGAGCACAACAGACCCACAGTGGGGAGCGCCTCTCTCTATGCGTGGTAGACCCACGGTACTCAACAGGAGGAGTACCTTAGCAGTACAAGCTAGTGGGAAGTGCCTCTTTGTGATGCGGCAGGCCCACTATACATGATAGAGAAGGAGTTCACCAGCAGCCGAGGGTTCAGATTGATACCATCCCTAGAATAAAATTCAGGATGAGCTGAGTCAGTAACCTTGTGTTTTCCTCATGATTGAGATGTATTACTTGGTACATTAGGTATATGTATGGGCATATACCTCAGTGAGGTTATCTTTTGATTTCTTACCTTTTTTTGGTTTATACATAATAGATTTTTTGAGACCATAAGGGTCTCGGGGTACCTACTGAGTATTGTTATACTCACCCCTGCACGGGTTATGCCTGCACCTCGTTGTGTTGGTTGCAGACGATAGACAACATTGACGGAGGATCATAGTAATAGGACTAGACAGTACCCGAAAGTAGACCTTACGATGAGTTGGTACCTGGAGGAGATGGGCGAACATAGAATGTTGTGGAGGCTATCTGTACCTACCCTTCAGGTAGGATTCGTGGTGGATGATCCAGTAGATTCTCTTCACCTTTCCACTATTTTACCCTTTCCAGTTGTACTTGTTTCCTTGTACTTTACATTTGAGCTTGTATTTCCGGCCCCTTTACTTTTCATCAGTCCTTTTATATACAGTTTTACTTAGTGTTTTTTCTTCCAGATTACCCTATTGTGTTTGTTTTTAGTTTATAAAGGCAATGCCTTCTAGTTTTAGGGGTTTATACCTTTGGTGATAGTCGCCAGCCCAGGCCTATAGAAGGAGGTCATGGGGTAGTCACGGCACGGGCCCTAGGGGATGGGTCATGACCTATGTACCTATCAACTTTGTGATGATGGTTATTTTTTATTTTTCAAATAATTTACATTTTGTTTTTAAATATATGATATATAAATTTAAATCACCACAAATAGAGAATGTCAATAATTAGGATATTAATTCATTGATTAGACAAAAGGTGAAATTTTCAATTGTTGAAAAAAATTAGTCATGGATATGGCATAAAATATTATTGTAGTGTAATGTGTATTATTTGTGAAAATTATCCACAAGTAATTTATTTTTCTATTTAAAACAACTTAAATTAAATAAAAACATGTTATTTAATGCATGAAAATGGGGAATGAATGAGAAGTCATATATTAAACCAGTTAAAGCGTTTTTAATTCAATACCATTAAAACATACTCATATAGATTAGTTTTTACCTCAAGAGTTTCAAGTCATAGAGTAAAATCATGTTTTTATCATTTAGATTATGATTTTTCTAGTTTTACATGGTTTTTTTAAAGTGATAAATGTGATACTTGTTTTGTTTTTATAATTATTTGAAAACTAGTTCAAAAAGAGAAATATGGAAAAAAATTATTTTGATAATAAGTGAATGTAGATGAGATTTTTAAAACCATGAGTTCAATTATTATTGTTCTAAACATGGTATCAATCATACATTTTATACTTCTAAGACACATCAGCAAAATGGGGTTGTTTAAAGGAGGAATAATACTTTATAATAAACATTAGGACAATGTTGTATGAATATAACCAACCGACTCATTTTTGGACTGATGTTTTTAATACAACATGTTATGTCAGAAACAGAGTTCTAATTATATCTAATTTATATAAACAACTTTATTATCATTCAAATAATATAAATACAAGATATTGACACTTGAATGTTTTTCAATGTATGATTTACACTATAAACATCAAGGATATTATGGGTAATTTTGACCATAAATCTAAGGATGGAATCATCCTAGTACATTATACAACTTAAATATATTATATAGATTTGAATAAATTATATAAAAGTGTTGATGATTCCAATCGTGTGATATTTGATGAATGTGATACTTTTTATCACAAAGTATCTCACATTGATAAAATTAGTGATTATTTTGAAAACATGGGATCTGAACCACTTTTTATGAAACAAATGATGAAGAATTGGAACTTGATTTTCCAAAACCAAATTTTGAATGGTTGGATGAGAGTGAACATCAAACTATGATTCCTTGATATACAAGAACACTTAAGAAGCATCCTTTTATAACATGATAAGATGTTTAGATGATGTAATTAAAACTAGAAGGAATATAATAATCCTTTTAGAGTTTCCAGTCTTTCTTTCTCAATTATAAACTAATTTAATTGAACATGTCTTAGTAGATGAATGTTAGGTTGATGTTTTGCAGGATGAATGAAACCATTTCAAGTGAAACAAGGTATGAGAATTAGTTGATAGACTTTCTGGCTATACTATTATATGGAATGTTGGGTGTTCAGAAAAAAAAGAATGATCTTGAAGTAATAAAAAAATAAATATAGATTTGTATCTAATGGGTATAATAAAGAAGTTGGTATAGACTATGATTTGATATTTCCCCATTAGATAGATTAGAATCTATTAGAAATATTTTAGTCTATGCATCTTATCTGAATTTAAAATTATATAATATGGATGAACAATTTTCACTTTTAAACTGTTTTATAATTGATGATGTTTCTATTGAAAAACTTCATGTTTTTGAAGGTCATAATTTTCTAAATTTATTTTTTAAACTTTCTATATCACTTTATGGTCTTACATAAGTAAAAAATACTTTGTATGATAATTTTAGATCTTTTATTTTATCGACCGGGTTTTTAGTTGGAAATTCATATCCTACATTTCTAAAAACCATCATCATAATATATATATATATATATATCATGTGAAAATATATGTTGATGATTTAATTTTTGGTTCTACAAATAAAAAAATTTGTAATGAATTTTCAAAAAACTTTAAAAAATAATTTGAAGTGAGAATTATGGGTGAGATGTATAATTTTCATGGTTTTCAAATATATCAAAAATACTTTTTAAATATTATAAATCAATGAAAATACACAATAGACTTTATGAGATGGTTCTAAATTTAATGTGGTAAATTAAATACTACCCTAATGAGTTATAATAAAAAAATGGCTTCGATGAAACTGATAAAACAGTTGAAAGCAATATTTATAGAGGGTTAATTTGTTATTTATTTTAATTGATTTCTATTAGATAATATATCTTTTTTACGGTGAGTATTTGTGATGAATTTCATGCTAATCCAAAAGAATCACATTTAAAAGACGCTAAAATGATTTAATGAAATTTAAAATGAATAATTTCTCTTTCCTTTCATTAATTTAAAAATATATGATTTTAATTTTATATCATACTATAATTCTATATTTCATGGTTGTAGAAAATATTAAAAAATTACAGAAGGAAATTTATATTATATAGGTAAATCCATGGTATCCTATTCTAGTAAGAAGCAACACTTTGTTGTATTATCAACTATTGAAACTGAATATAATGATACTGGTAGTTGTTGTGCACAAGTTTTGATGATGAAAACAATTAATAAATATTTTATTCAATTATAAGGAAATCTCAATTAAATGTTAAAACTGTTGTGCAATAAAAATTTCCAAGAATTCAATAAATCATTCAAGAATAAAGAATATAGGATTAAAGGATTGTTTTCTAAGAGATCACAATCAAATAGTTGATATTTATATTGAATTTATCTTTACCAAGAATGGTTAGTATATATTTTAACTAAACTCCTTACCTATGAAATTTTTTATTTTATTAAAATATAATTGCGTTTTCTGTTTTTAAATAAATGTAATTTTCATTATTTATTCTGATTTAAATGAATTTAATCACATTATTATTGTTGAAATTAAATATTTCATGTACTGTTATAATTTTTAGTTTATTTATATATGAAAATTATTCTTATTCATATAATTTATTTATTTAAATTTAGAAAAAAATCATTTGTTTCTTTATTTTTTTCATTTATTTATCTGTCGAAGGTAACCCTAAACCAAATCTATATGTATGTGCACATTAGGATTTCAGTAGATGACCAAATGCAATATCAGATCTCAACCCTTTTTAAATTCACATATGTAACCTCCCTATGAATAAAAACAACCAAATATAAACTCTTGATCCCTTTTTAAACATCAAATGGCCTTTTCATAATGGGAATATTGAACCATTTTGATGATGTAACCCCGAGTTCATCTATAAAATCAAAAGGAATGGGAATAAGAGTTATTGTGGGAATGATAATCGATTTATAATGGATAATTATTATACAAATTCTATTATATAATGTTATTGAGTGTCATGTTTGGAATTTTTTTTTGGTGAGACGAATACATGTTTTCTTTTTTGATGAAGTAGTTAATGAGTTATTAATGAAATATTTATTTTAGTTTAATCAAACAATGGATGAAATCTCATACAATGTTAAAGGAAAGACAGTGGTAGGTTATTTTGTTAAAATGGATGATATATTTAATTTTCCCCCATGAGGGGGAGCATAATTTTAGTTATAAAATCCTTTAGAAAATATTTTTAATTCCAAAAGTACTGTTCATATTTTTTTGGGAACCCCTCGTTCTCTAAAAATCATCTAGATGTGTTTTCTAAAAAATGGAATTTCTTATGTATGTGTGTGAAAATGGATATATCACACACATTAAAAACCATTAGGATTATCCAATCTCTACCCAAATTCTTTACTAACATCATTAACCAAGTTATATAAGTTTTATTTTGGGTATAATATCATCCATATATGGATTAAAAAGTAAATAAAAGGAGGCGGTCCAAAGAGATTGTATAACATATTACAAAATATTTTAGTTTTATTATTATTCTACCTTCATATAGTATTTTCATATCATGAATAAATTATAATATCCATATATTCAATATAATTATATTTTATTTTGTTAATGGATAAACTTATATTTATCTTCTCATCCATCAAATGGGAAATTGAACCACTATTCGTGTGTACGGTGAACTACCACCTCACGAACTAATTTAATTCATTTTCCATTACCACCTATAATGGATGATTATAATGATGAATTTATTTTATCATTATGATATTAGTGAAATAATTATCATTTTATAAATATAATATACCATCTATTCTATTACCTTTTTATCCATTAAAAAAATTATAATGTTGTTCGTGCATATGTGTGGATTTCCACCTCCACGATTCCATGTGATTCATTTTTCTTCACCACAACACATGTATGGTATATATAAATTAAATAAAAAGATGATATGATTTTTATTATGTAATAATAATTTTTTAAATATAAAAGAATAATTACCTCCTTTACACCATCTTTATTGAATAGTCGAAGTGTCACTCGTGTGTGGATATGATCTATCATCTCTATGGTTATAAAATAATAAATTTTTCAAAACCATATTTAATGGTTGATTTTAAAATTATAATTGAGGAATAAAAATGATAAATATTTCATGTTTATTATTTTAGATTTTATGGAACAATGAACTATTTGACCATGACCGACATATCGAATCCATTTTCATGTTAGAAGCCGAACATCCTAAATACACTAGACATGGACATAATAGATTAATTAATTAAATATGTCATAAAAATAATTGAAATATATATTTTCATTTTATGTTATTAATACAATAAAAGGAAATTATGAAATCCAATAATTGAAATATTTTTATTATATTTGAGTTAGAGGAAATTCATGGAATGTCCTGACTCGGGGGAAAGGACTTCATCCCAATTTCCTTTTTTGAGGAATATTTTAATATTATGAACCTATTATAATTTATGTGGTATATATGTATCCCTTTTTACATATATATAAAAAATTCAACATAAATTAATGATATTTTATGTTTAAATTAATTTTATTTAATCCAAATCGATCTAACATGAATGTTACCATGTAGTGAAGGTTTTATAATTCCTTTTTCTTTTATTAGTATATATCACTTATTCATTGATTATATTTTTTCAATGTTGTGTATAGAATGGAATAATTACATTTTATATTTTATTTTCACTTATTTTTGGTGGATTTACATTTTTTAAAAAATTATATCTCTATTTCTAAATACTAATTTACATGATATTACCTTTTTAGGGGTTATTAGTATCAAATTATCTTTATTTAAGACACATAATTATGTTATTAACTTATATTTTATTATGAGGTTCATATAATACCATTAAATCCTTTTTTTTATTTTCCAAAAAGCCACATTAAGGTAAATAGAGACAACAGAAACTGAAAACTATAAACAACATGCCAACCACATACCACCATGATCCAAAATTGAAAATACAACCCAACCACCATGAACTATAAAATTAAAAATGGAAAACTAGAATTAAAAATAAATAGATACCATAAATGACCGGAGTCAGAAGACACCACCAGATATGATATAACTACATCATCCATCAGGTTGTTATACCCATAGGGTCTATATAATCATCAATCATGTCTATTGAGTCCCATATCTTGCCACCATCATCATGATACCCAGCACCAGAATCTCCATCTTCACCATCATTATCATCATCGTCTGAAAACCACACAAATTATTACCAACCATTGGAGCCCGTCGAAGCCATTAAAAAACCCTAGCACCATGTCATCGTGAACCATAAACATCCAAACCACCACCATAGAAAACACAATAATCTCAAAATTTCATCTTCACAAATAGAAACATTGGACACCACCAAAGAAACACCAAAAAAATGGGTAGAAAACCAAAAATCAAGAAACAACCGCATGAAGAGTTCCATTGGCACCTCAAAAAGAGAAAGAGAAACAAAAACAACATCAATGATAAAAAAACATATCATCCTACACTGATATCACCATCAACCACAAATTTTTACCTCTTAAAACCATTGAGGAATCCCCGCTCTTGATTCTTCATTAAGGGGAGAGAAGGGACTTGATGTCAGGATAAGGATTTTATTTTCCTAGGGCTCCAAATAGCAGCATTGCGGTGAGATTTAAACCATCATCCAAAGATAAGAAAGAGATAATAAATGAGCTCTTGAAAAAACCAAGACTGTTAAACCACCCAACCCAAGACCAATGTGTACCAATCACTCTAGATCTGACCTATAGAGGCATGGTGGAATATGATGTCCGAGCAGGGTAGAATAAGTCTGGGACTTAAATTGCAACATCCTTCATCAGAACCGAAACAAATCCACCCTATGAGACAAATGATATGAAAAAATCACCTCCATCCAGAAATAGAGTTGGGGGAGGTGAAAAATATAGGAATAAAAGGAAGACATGAAGAATAAACGGTTCTCAGATGTGTCGTCAGCCCCAAATCAGAGGGTTTCCAAATAAACCCCTAGACAAAGTCGATAATGGAAAGGGAAGAGTTGGGTGAGAAGGGTGACCATGAGGTTCATATATAACACCTTTTACCTGGTATATCATTAATCTCATTGTAGTAGTGAGATTTAAATATTCATTTGATTTTATTCTTTCACAGGGTTTGTGAATAAATTATTACTAGTTGTACGGGTTGTGCGTTTCAATTACATTTTAATAAAGATTGTTTATTCTTTATTTTCATTTGGAGAAATTATATAAAACCTATTTGATAATTCCATTTAAATTTTCTTCCCCTATGTTTAATTTTAAAAATGTTATGTTTAATAATCTTTTTTCTCTCTTTGGTTTTTATAATGGTTCAGGAAATGTTTCTAAGAAAACTAATCTTATTTCCCTTATTTTAGTCAGAATAACTATTATATATATATATATTCCCTAAGAATATTTTCAAAAATATATTTAACTATTAAATAATTACTTTTTAATGTAATTTTATTCCATGATTGATATTTTAAAATGTTTTATAAAGAATCTTATTTTCATTTCCAAATCCCGTTTCTTTTATCAAAGCTATGAACATGATTTTAATTTTAAAAAATACAGATCAAACAAAAAATCCTACCATTATTACAACTCCGTGATTTGATGCACCCATTACAATTTTCCATATTTACATTAAATAAAACTATTTTTTATACCATTCTGTAAATTTTTAGTTTTCAAAAGTTATTTTTCCTCAAGAATGTTTTAAAGAAATTTTTATAGAATTTATATTTATCAAAGGCAATAAATATTAGTGTTAATTTTTCTCTATTAGGGATATATAGTACTGATTCCATCCATATTATCTCTCTTCAGGTATTATTATTATATCAATGATATTTTTATGTAACTCATTCATTTCCATGGGTAAATAAATCCATGAAAGAAAAACGTTTTTTTTATATTAAGAAGGAAATATTTCATGTGTTATTATTACATGATGGTTCTTGGAAACAATTTATGATTGATGGGTGAGCCTTATATAGCTTATTATGATGAGTGATCCTAATATAACTCTCCAATTCATTGTTTATTGATGATAGAGTTAAATGTATATAAGTAAATTCTAAGAGGTGAGGGAGTTAACTTGTTAACAAATTAATCCTAAGAGATTATGATTACTAATCAGGTAAGGTTATCCCTTCTATAAATATTTTTGTAATGGTTCTATGAGTATATGTTTTAAGAAACCAACACATTTTTTATACATACTATGGATTTTTAATGTTTCCATTGATCAAGATTGACATCATATGACTCATGATTATTGATTCGTATGACTATTTCCATTGGTAAAACTTTATTCCATGTCACATGGATAATGATATAGGTTTTCATGGGTATTAATTCAATTATTTTATTCACAAGATCATTTATTATATTATAATCTCCTTATGATTTACTGATTTTGTTTTCCCATATTCAGTATTTCTACCCACCCTTATTATGTTTCCTTTTCTCAATGTTATGAAGAATGGCATAAAATTATTTTTTCATAAAAATCTTTCATGTGTGGATATATTTTATCGAATATTTGGAAGACATGTTCTGAAATAAGAAAAGGTTGGTATAGTAAAAAAAATACTCATTTAAATACATGGGTGTTGTTATATAAGTGTTATTTCTAATTCTTTAAAACTATATATGTAAATGATCCATAGTTCTGTATGTGATCCAAAAATTTTCTTTTTGGTGTTGTAAAATTTGGATGGTTTAAATTGGGTCATAGTTACTGGTACCAAATATTGAAATGTATGATTGTGTTTTTAGATAAATCATTATTTACCAGGTCTCTTACTGTATCTTCACTGAAACCCCCATATGAGAGTTATCTACCTCAGCTATGAGCCCGTTACTTCTCATGAAGCTTCCACCATTAGCTCATTAGCTTCATTGGATTATTTGGAAGTGTCTTACCCATGGAAGATAGTTCCTTTATTAATATTTGTGGGACTTGTCGAGTAAAATTTGTCATTCTTCACTTTCGGTGATGTATTGAGCGGTGGATTTAGGCATATGCTATCAGTAGATTATTGGGAATTTTCTTCTATGGTGACAGTGGGCCAGTCCTATAGTGGCCCTCAATAGTGATGTTGGATTTTGACTTGGGTGGCAGAGGGTAGAATATCTACAATGGTGTGATGGTTGATAGTGGGAGGGAGGGTCCTTGGGGTTGGAATCATCTACTACAGGTGTCTTGGTGGATGTTCAACGGTTTTTAGTAGGTGTGACAGTCTTTGTAAGGAGGAGGTTAATTTTTTGGAGTCAAATACTCTACTCAGATCTAGATGGGGATTTAAAGTAAATGAACCCAGCTTTTATGGGCTACTGGATTGGATGAATAGAAGGTTATGGCACCAACTATTGGTACGAGAATCATGAGTTTCTAAAAGAGGATATTCTATTTGTGTATCCGCCCAAGGTTGGGTTCATGGATTATTATATCCAAATATATGTTGGGATGGTTTTTGTTTAGTGGGGTTAGATTCTTGGGGCCTTTAGGGTCAGATTTGAGGCCACGTGCCTACTAGGCCTATGGGTCATGCATTAGGAATATGTACCATTAGTCTTTATATCCATGTAAGGTTACCCCTCATCCCAATTTAAAAAGGGGGAAACAAATATAAAATTTAATGGCCTTCAATCCTGGAAGTAAAAATTATGATTTTATCCCAATATCCCGGAGAGCCGGTTTGATGATATTATCATCAGTATCAAATAAAAGGTTCAATTTTTTTTTTGAGATTATGATGTTTTCATAAGATGTTATCTTAATATTTAGGAATACCATCATGTGTTTGTGTTTTTATAGTTAATAATAAGTTAAAAATAATAGACACCCCTTTTTAAGTGTTATGTGATTTGATCTTAAGGATCTTAATAACATTTCGAGAAATTTTTTATTAGGTTGAGGTATATATTAGCCTTAGGTTTAATGGGGAGAATTTTTTCAGAAAAATGATGTTAACTTTTTTGGGTTGTAAGATGAATGGTACGAGAAAACCATTTAGTCTAAAAATTTCATTAATGATTAGTTTATTCACTATATTTGAGATAAAGTGGTACTTATGAAACACTCTATGTAGAACAATTGTTTTTATTATTTAATTTCATTTATTGATGAATTAATTCCTCATGTGATGGTTTATTCATTTTGGGTATTATATTATCATATTCTAACTATTTTTGTTTCATGTTAATTTATAAATTCCAAAAGAATGTCCTGTTATCCTTTTATGTAGAATTTGTTCCTAGAGAATTTGATTTTTTTATTTAGGAATTGAAATTTTAGCTTTAATTCTCATCATTTGGTGTAAAAGATGAGATAATGGTGGGATATTTTTGAAACACAATACCAAATTATAGAATTGAATTTATGGTTTTGAAAAAAATCATTTAAGTATATTTCATTATGTTTTTAGTCAAGATGTAAAATGTATTCCTCAAATATAAGGAAGAAATATTGAATTTCTATATCATATTACCTTCAATTCTTATTAATATATGGCCTTTTTTTAAATCATTGATTTATTATTTTTTCTCATTAACTTTCCATAGATCAATCAATTTCATGTGATAAACTTTATCAATAAATCTCCATCGTTATTTGGAAATTAATTTTTCCTTCATTTCCATATTTTCACATTCCACTAATTCCTATATATTAGGAAACCTATTTATGTTTTATTTTTTATGAACTCCATATTTTCCTTTCCCACATCTATAGAGGATGATTCATTTTCAATTTTTATGATGTGGATATTAAATATAACTATTTTGATATATAAAACACTTGATTATCAAAATCATGTTCTACTTGTGAGGATACAACTTACAAAATGGGGATAATCTAACACCATGGGATTTTTAAAAATAATAATAAGTTTGATAGAATATATGACAAGCAATACTGACCATAAAAGAATAAGGAAATGTTATTATTTAAATATACCTAATATAACCTATCTTTTTATTTGTCAGGTATGAATATGGTGTAAAATATTTGTAAAATTTTTATAATGGTTTTATAAAAACCAATTTTTTGATTAATTAAAAATAAATAAGTACTCAATTTTTACCAGTTTTTTTATCCTTTAAAAAAAATTATTTAAAATGTATATTTATTTTTTAGTTCCATGATAATATAATTACTTTATCCAATATTTAAATGCTATTTTAAAGTACATATATATTTCTTTAAATAACCTTATCCAAATTATCTCAGGGTAATATTTTAGGAGTTTTTTAAAAAGAGTGATTATTTAGTGAAAAGTGAAAAATACAAATTTTTCTTAATTTTTCATATCACTCCATTAAAAATTTACATTGTTTTTTAATTAGATATTAATATACCATATTATTTATTTAATTAGATATGAAATAATTAATTATATTTTAATCACTTCTTAACCATATTTTATATCAGTTGATTTTGGGCTTTAAATTACATTTGTTCTAAAAAACTATGTTTTATTGCATTTTTCATTTTAATCTTATATTTTTGTCTTCATCACATATAAATTTATTCATTCAAAATAGACTATATATATGTAATTATGAAGCTCAACTTGGGTAAATTGGTCCCTTTTATTTTTTTTAGTCTTTATAAGTGGTAGCCATAGTAAATACTTGTAACCTCTATAAGGGTAAATCTGGTAACTAAGGTTAAAAATAATATGACTATAGAAACCTAGGTATTTATTGAATAATTTCTTTTAATATTAAATTTTATTCATGAATTATATATTTATGTTCAATATAAATATATTAAGTAGTTATTACAATTCAAAAAGTGAACACAATTATTAAATTCATTTCATATAAGTTTGATTTTGAAAGATTTATTTTCAAAATATAGAATTTTAATTTATAAAAAATTAAATTAAATTTTAAATTCATAATTTTAAAACAATTATTGAACGATACACTGATAATTTTATGAAATTATTGATTTTTCAAGAAACAATGAAAAATAATCATTTTTATTGACATATATATTTATTTTCAATGTTAAATTATGTTATTTATTATTTTTAAACTTTTAATTTGTTAATTTTTATTTATGTTCTTCCAATTATGGTTTTTGAAACGATTTTATACATTAATTTAGTATATACATATTTTATATTTAAAAAGGGTGTCTTTCTGAAAACCCATTTTTCATGGCATTTTTACGGTTTAATTTAAAATTAATTCCTTAAACTGATTTTGTTTGAATTTTGAAAAATTAATTTCATATTTGGAATTATTGAGTAAATATTAATTAAACATGACACATTTAATTTTTTTCTATATAAAAAGTAACTTTTGTAAATTTTTTCCACGGTAAATGGTATATCAGGTAATTTAGGTTAAAAATAAAGTCATAAGAACCATAAAATGACCCATAATCTTACAGGAATCATATTTTAAGAATATATATCGACTATAACCATTCAATTGTATAATTTAATTACTTTTTGGGGCCACATTGATATTGTTATGACTATTATAGTATTATATTTAATGAAAATTCATATATCTTTCACTCTTGTTTTTAATAAGTAAAATATTTTTAATATGGTTTTATCTAGGGGATATGTTAGACTATAAATATGAATTGGGAATATAATAGATTTATATTTTTCATGGTAATTTATTTTAAATTTTTATTGAAGTAATAATTACCTTAAATTCTTCAAAAACATTTACGCCAAAATTATATAATTAATGGAAAAACAAATAAATGATATTAGAAATATTAAAAGAAATTTAATTTTAGATAATTAATGTTGTAAAAAAAATTTATATATTACATGGAAATTTTATATATGTATATATTACTTGGTTCCAATTATATTCTTTATATTGATATTATTAATGTGAATGTAATGAATAGTTCTAAAAATTTACATTATCATTTTTTATAATATATATTGTTTGATTTAATGATATAAAATTTTTAAAAGTATAAAAATTTCCAAGTGATTAGTATAAGTTTTAAAGTGTCAAACATGGTCCATTTTTTGATATTTTTTTATTTAATTGTAAATATATTAACCCTCAAAGAGTAAAAAATGATGTTGTCCCAGAAAGGGTTAATGGAGTTAAATAATGACTAAAACAAAAAAGTAAAGGTAGAAATATAGGAAAAATATATAGTTTTTATTTCAGTAGTTTATCATGAACCATAATCAAAATATATTATAAATAAATAAAATTTTTCCATTTTTAATAGAATATTATTGTATATTAATTTTAAATTTTTGGAAAATATCAATAGTGCCCCTCTCCTAGCTTGTAAAAGAGATCCTCTTCCCCTCATTTATTCAAGCATAAAACCATTTTATATTGAACAATATATACCCAAATACCTTAATAAAATAAATATTCACATTATAGAAGTATTGTTTTTATGAATAACACCAAAATTATAGTGTTTATGGTGTTACGTAAAATAGTTTTTTCAATTAAGAGGTGTTGTTTTCACCTGCTTGTTTCAGTTTTGTTTCTTCATACACCTCCATAAAATATTATTATACCATGATAAAATAATATCTTATTTATCCTCAATATATTTAAATGTTATTATTGTTATTTGATGGCCCATAACCATATAATATTTTACCAAATGGAGAAGAAATTAATCATCTATGTGCACGGTGGACTACCGCCTCACGAACCGATGTAATTAATTTTTAATAACCATATCATAATAATTTTTACAATGATGGAATGAAATTAATTTATGATATTAATTAAATAATTATCATTTTTAAAATATAATATTTACCTTTCTATGGATATAAAAATGATAATATCGTTCATCCATACGTGTGGACTGTCACCTCCACGAAGCGATGTGATTTTTTTATCACCAAATCACATGGATGATATGTATATGTATATATTTAAATAATTAATATAATATATATAAAATTATTATAATTATATGAATATAAAATAATACATATATTCTTTTAATAATGACTATTGATAAATGGAAACTTTGCTCATGCATACGTACAACCTACCATTTCCATGATTGTAATATGGTTCATTTTTCATAACCACATTTAGTGGATTGAATTTAAATTATAATTGATATATAAAAACGATAATCTAAATCATTAATATTATGTATTATATTATTTAATGTTGACCTCTTTGACCACAGTCAGCCGAATAAATTTATTTTAACCTTATGAGCCCAATATCATCAAAACGTCTGACATTAACACAAATAATTATGCAATTATCTATAGTTTGGTAATAATTGGTATAAAATAATAATATTATTAAAACGGTTCATAATAAAGTATAAATTAAAATAAATTTATAATTGAAGACAATAAATATTGTACATGACAAGTCGTAATCAATGCAAGGGGATTTCTTTTAAATTTCCCATATTATTGTTACTTTTTTAAAAATTCAAATGGATTATTTATTTTCAATTATATAGAATTATATTATTTTCCCGAATTAATGAATCCATAATTTTTTAAATATTCCCTTGTAATATTACATGGTTATTTTCAAAGGAAATGCATTACTATTTATGTGTGGAGTATTCTGCTAAAATACACGATTTTCATCAAAGAATGTATTATGATTATGTTATAGCTATTAGAAATTATTTATGATGACGGTTGGTTATATTATTAACCAATAATGGGTGATTCAATAATATTCCATTAATTCATTGGGTATGTTTATGTTTTAATTTTACCATGATAGTTATTCCAAATGTAACAGTGATGCTTACTCTAAATATAAACAGAAGGGTTATGTCATGTACAACTATGAGGGTTATTTAATTGTAATTATTAGGGTTAAAAATAAGTATGTTTAATAATAAAATGATATCCCAAGTTACCTATATGATTTATTTATGATTTCTATAATCTTATTTTTACAAGGTATGATATCTAGTTTATGATAAATGGGAAATTATATATTACTTTTTAAAGATGAAAAGTATAACTTTTTGAAAATGTTTTCTTCGGTTTATCATCTCATTAAAGAAATCATAATGGTTTTATTTTTCATTAATATTTCATAGGAAATATATTATTCAAACCTTTGCACATAAAATGTTATTTATTGAGTACACAAATTTTTATTTTGAGTGTAATGTTTTATTTGAAAGCGGTGAATATTCATAAGTATCATCGACTAACAGTTTTATCATTCTTTTTATGTCTCTTAATTAGTTTTTGTGCTAATTTAATGTTTTAAAAATCTTTTCATAGTGTTTAAGGATTGTTAAGGTAATAGAAGAGGTCCAGACAAATGTTTTAAATATTTTCCAAGAAAAGGAAACATGTTTTATTTTTAAATGATTTTGTTTTATGTAAAAAATAGTTAAGATGTAAAATTGGAATAATTAACTTTATGTTGTATGGTTTTTTATATATGTGTTATTAACTAATTATATAAAAATATTAACCTATAAATATCCTCAAATGTAAAAAAAATATTTCTTGAATTAAAACTCATGATTATGTAATGTTTATGGTTGGGTTATTACAGTTCGTATTAGAGGATGGTTTGGATAGCTTTAGAGGTTAATATAATGTTTATAACATACCCTTGAATGATTTTTTAATTAAAATAACATATCATTTTAATATTAAAAGTCACTTTGACTAAAACACGTTTTTTCAGAATGGGTTTCCATTGAAGAAAAAACGAGTTTGATGTGGGAAGGGTCTGAGAAGAAATCATTATTTTGAATCAGCGACCCTAAATGACTATAATTAGAACTAAACAAATTGTGGAATTAATGAATCGGTTGATTGATGGTATAAATAGTGGTTTCATATATCTAATAGATCAATCAGATCTACCAAAAAGTAACATGATGATAGTGGAACCTTTTATGAGCCAACACCCTCCAGCATTTAGTGGTTCTTATAGCCTAGTTGTAGCTAGGGGTTAGATTAAATCCTAAAAAAGATATTCAATGTCATAGGGAGTTTATGTAATCAAACATTAGTATTTAAATTTATCATTCTGAATGTGAAGTCATCCAATGGTGGTCAATGGTGAAGAATATCAGGGAAATAAAGATAATAATGCCTTATAATTGGGTAAATTTAAGAATATTTTCCTAGAGAAATATTTTCCTATGGTGGGTTGACTAATGATGGAAAAGGAATTCCTAGAATTGAAGAAAAACAATAACAGTTTTGTTGACATTTAAAAGGAAAAAAATTCTTGATTGTCAATGTATGCGGAAAAAATCATTCATGATCTTAATAGTAAAATAAGTCATTATTACATATAATTAAAGCCAATAAATCAAAAGTAAATGACTTCCAATATATTAATAAAATTAAGAGATACTTAATAGATATGAATATCTGATACAAATGGAGTATTTATGTGATTATGTATTTCATGAAAATATTCATTAGAGAAGTTCTATGTAGTTGGAAATGGGCGTGTATCAATAAAGATTCATATTTATGGAATGTGTGGTAAAAATAACCCTAGCGAATGCCTTTTTAAATTGGGTAAGTGATTCCAATGTTGTATGTTCGGACATATGTCCCATGAAAGAAATAAAAAAGGTCTTGGTATTGGTATGTTCAATTTCAATCAATAGACTGTAATGTGTTTTAAATATATTGAGATGGGTTATTATGAATACAATTTCCTAAACAAGGACATGAATGAAGCAAATAAGTGTTTTATCAGTAGAAAGGTAGGGTAAAATCCTTTGAAACTACATCATCATATGTTGGACCATCAAATGAAGTGGTACCAAGTACATACATTTTATTATTCTAATGTATTTTTAGATTTAGGGTGGACACATTCTTTCATATTGGATTACTTTTTTGGTAAATTTGAAAATATACCATAGAAAATGGAACTAGAACCTATCATGAAAACACAAGGGAAATGTTTTAAGGAAAAAAGTTATAAAAATATTATTGTTGTTTCTTATAGA
The DNA here is from genome assembly GCA_963277665.1 of Viscum album. Lineage (NCBI taxonomy): Eukaryota > Viridiplantae > Streptophyta > Magnoliopsida > Santalales > Viscaceae > Viscum > Viscum album. Next base: position 1,301,242,144 of record OY728141.1, on the reverse strand, counting down.
GTGAATTTACATAAAAACATAGTTATATTTTCCCTAGGAGAGTTTTAAATTATTCTAGGTTTCGATTAGATATATTTTTACCGAGATAAGATAAATTATATAGATAAAAAAGTTCTTTTTTTTCAAAAAGAATATCAATTAGTATACAAGAGTGAACTTATACCATTGATATATTTTTTATAATCTAAAAAACTATTAAAATATGGAATTTAAATTTATTTTTCAATTATTTTTGATAAAAAGTAAATTATTTAGATTAATGATGTTCCAATGGTAAATGAGTACCTGTATGTTTTTTCTAAAGAGTTTCATGGTGTTATACATGGATAGAAAGTTGGATTTACTATTGACCTAGTTCCAGATGCTAAACCAATTTCGAAATCCCTTACTTAATAGATCAAGTGGAAATTCTATAATTGAAAATGATGTTACAATAGTTTCCAAATAAAAGATTCATTAATCCTAGTACTTCACAATGGGGTTATAACATTTTTTCTTTATAGAAAAGATGGTTCCATTAGTAATTTCATTGATTATGGAGCTTTTAAAATCATTAATATTAAGATTAAGTGTCATTTTCCTCATATCAATGACATATATGATTAATTAAAGGGGTTTAATTATTTTTTAAATGTTGACTTGAGATTTGGGTACCATCATATGAAGAAGAATGAGGATGAAATTCCATAAACAACATTCTGTACTCGATATGTGCATTATCATTTTGTAGTTATTCCCTTTGGTTTGTCCAATACTCCCTCTATATTTATATATCATATGAATAATGTATTTCATGAATATTGAAATAATTTTTTGATCATTTTTGTTGATGATATTTTGGTTATTTCAAAAAATTATAAGGATCGTCAAATAAACTATGTATTGTTTTGAAACCCCTTAAATAAATTAGGATATACAAATTTTTTAGCAAATATGACATTTTGTTAAAACCTATTTATTTTATCGGGAACATTATATGTAAATATATCATTATTGTTGATCTCAAAAAAATGTGTTTGATGAATATCAAATACCTTAAAATGTATTGAGATTCGAAGTTTTCTTGGACTAACAAGATTTTACAGGTTGTTTGTTGAAAAAAAATTGAAAGGTTACCTTTCACACTAACCAAGTTAACAAGAAAAAGTGTTAAATTTATATGGATAAAATAATTTTAATATTGTTTTTATAAATTTAAATGATGATTGGTGAATGATTTATTTTATTCCCTACTCTTGGGAAATGCAAATTTTTTCATCTACATTAATTATTCATTGATGGGAATTGGTTTTTTTAAAATATATAATGATATGATAATTTATTATGCCTCCATGTAACTAAAAATTCCTGAGTTAAATTATATTACAAATGATTTAGATCTAAATGATATGGTTTTTCATTAAAAATATAGATACATCATTTTTATGGATCCTAGTGTGAAATATATACTAATAATAAAGGGTTTAAGTATATATTTACTCAAAATTAGTTGAACATGAGGAAAAGAAGATGGATGGAAACGATTACAAATCATTATTTCATGATTCATTACCATCATAGAAAATAAAATAAATCGGATACAACATTTAGCCTGAAAAAAGTGTTATATTAACCATGTTTTGTTTTGAACATGGACCATTGGTTATTGATTTGATTAAATTTGGACTGGAAGTTGTGGATATTGTAAATTCCCATATTTTGTTTCTGGTGTTAGTGAAATCGTCTCAATAAGGTATAGTTAAACAATATCATGAGAAATAATTTTATTTATAATAGAAGGTGCAATTGGTCCAAAAGGTCATGTTTCTTGAATTTAATGTTGATAAAGAATGTGTTTTGTTCTTTGCAAAGGGATTATGTGTGAATTTTTACTCATAGTTGAAGAGGGAGTTATTAAATGAGTATCATAGTTCCCTATTTTCCATTAATCTTGGAAGCACTAATATGTATAGGGTCCTTTGGGATTTTTACTAGAGAGACTGATTGAAAAGTGGCTTTCCTAAATTTACCATGAAATGTATGACATATCAACATGTTAAAGAATTATAGGATATAGAAATGGGATTTCTTCATACTTTTCCAATTCAAGAGTGGAAATGGAAAAATATATCCATGGATTTTATGGTGGGAATACCGAATAGGTTATAAGTTCATAATACAATTTAGGATATTGTTTATTGAATGAATAAATATGCAGATTTGTTTTCCATTAGAGATAATATTTCTTTAGATAAACTTTCTTGAATGTATATTAAGTATATAGTATGATTACATTAAGTTCCCCTATCTATTGTATCTGACCATTATCTAAGGATAACTTCTAATTTTTCGAATGGATTTCAAAATCCATTGATAACTTAATTAAATTTAAGTGTAGTCTTTCATCCTCTATCTAACAGATAGTCAAAATGAAAAATTAATTCCTTAGGTGACATGATTTTTTAAAATTCAGTTCATTACTAGGGAGTTTAGCATCAACATCTATCTTTATTTGAGATTTAATATATTAACATTTTTCATTATAGTATACAAATGGAATATTTTGAGGAATTATATGGACAGTGGTGTTGAACTCCATAATTTTGGGATGAAGTAGGTGAAATAAAGTTGATGGGACTCGAATTGGTAAAGGAAGTGGCTGAGAAGCTGAAAATGATTCAGAAACATATGATGAATTCTCATAGTTGGTAGAAACATTATGTAGATAATAGGTTGAAAAATCATTCATTTGAGGTAGGTGATCATATTTTTCTTAAAATATCTCCATGGAAACTTTTTTTGTGCTTTGGTAAGAAGGGAATGTTATTTCAAAAAATCATTTGATTATATAAAATACTAGATAAATTTTTATCATTTTATTACTAAGTTACCTTGCCTCTATGTTAATCATTGGTACACAATTTTTTTCATCTTTTGATGTTAAGAATGTATGTGCTGAATTCATCTCATGTTTTTAGCCCTACGATTGTTTTGTTGGAAGATTACCTTTCTTATAAGGAAATGCCTATACATATTATTGAATATAGAATCACGTATTTCAGAAAAATTTAATTCAACATGTTATGGTTTTGTGGTTAAACCATATGATTGATGAAACAATAAGGGAATTAGTAAATTCTATTAGGGAAAGGTATCCCAACTTGTTCAATATCTGAATAAAATTGTAATGACGCAATTTAAAAATAGGGGTAGAATGTAACAACCCATGTACTTATAGAATGAGTTTTTTCATATATATTTTTTAAAATTAAATAAATAGTTCAATTCATTATAAAATTATTAATTAATTCTTGAAAATCAAAAAGGGAATAGTTTTATAAAACTCATTTCTCATAAGGTAATATTTAATTGATTTATTTTTAAAATATATAATTTTAATATAAATAATTTAATTTAAATTTTGAATTCATTATTTTAAATCAATTTTATAATTAATTTTTGATAATTTTCTAAAATAAATTTTTTTTAAAGGTATAGTGAAAAATACTAATTTTAATATTAAATTTTATTTCAAATGAAAAGTAACATTATTGTTTTGATTATTTTTAAATTTTAAATTAGTTTATTTTTGTTTAAATTAATAAAATTTTGTTTTTAGAAAAATATTTCATACATGAATTTAGTGTAATCACATTTTATATTTAAAAGGGATTTTTTTTCTAAAAACCCATGTTTGAATCATTTTTCCAGTTTAATTTTAAATTAAATTTTGAAATGTAATTATTTTGAATTTTGAAAAATATATTTCACATTTTTATTTATTGGACTGAAATTTAGTAAATATGTATTTTTTATTTTTGTTAAATATGAAAAGTAACATTATTAATTTTGTTTACTATTGTAAAGCGAAAATCATGTAATTTTGGTAAAAAATTGTTAAGAACCATAAACATGCCCAAAAACTTACCAAAATCTTATTTGAGGTCTATATATCGATCATAATCATCATATGTTATATTTATTTACCTTTTGGGGCTACTTGGATAACACTATGTCCTTTATAGTATTTTATTTAATGAAAATTCAAACATGTCATACTCTAGTTTTTTAATAAGTGTAATATTTTTAATATTGTGATATCTCGAGGATATGTTCAAATATAACCATTATATTGAAATATAATATATTAATATTAATCATGGTCATTTGTTTTTGTATTTATTGAAAAATTTCCCTTAAATGCTTTTACAACACTAATGCAATAATATTTAATTAATGAAAAATAAAATAAAATGGTACTATAAATATTAAAATAAATATAATTTTAAATAATTAATGTGATAACACAATTTTTTGTATTAATTTGTTATTTTATTGATATAGTTAAATATTTTTTTCTAATTATAAGGCTTATATATATATTATGAATGTTTATGTAATGATTAGTTCTAAAAATTACCATTATTGATATTTTTTAATAAATATTGTTTTATTTACTGATATAAAGTCCCTTGAAATATAAAATTAAGACAATTAATTAGAATGAGGTTTAAAATATCAAAAATTACCCATTTTTTATGGTTTGTAATTTATATTTACTATATTGAACCATAAAGATTAAAAACTATTTAATCATGGTACGAGTTAAAGGGATTAAAAAGGGTTAAAATCAAAAGATATAGCTGGAAATAGTGTCAAAACATGTCTATGTTTTATTTTATTAGTTTATATAGACTCATAATAATATTATATTATAAATAAATAACATTTCTATTTTTTTTTATCAAAAATCAATTTTTATAAATTCAATATTTTGAAAATCCATGAGTGTTCATCCCCACTCTTGTAAAAGTGTGCATGTTTTCATTTATTCACACTTAAAAACACTATTTGTTTATAAAATACAAAAATAAATAAATTAATATAATACCTCCCATAATTATGAAGGTCTTTATTTGGTATAATACCAATCTTATAGGGTTTAATGTGTTAAGAAAAAAGGTTGTCCAAATAAGAGGTATAGTTTTCAACTGTAGGTTTTAGTTTTGTTTATTCTTCCACCAAATTAATATCACCCTAAACCACGATAAAATAATAAATCCAGTTACATAATTATAATTATATTTTATTGTGTTAATTTTATAACCCATTTCCTTCTCATATTTGATCAAATGGGAAAATAATTCATCGCTCCTGTGTATGGTGGACTACTGCCTTGTAAATCGATGTATGTACTTTTCCATAAAAGTTTATAAATAATGTATATAATGATGCAATTAATGATTATATATGATATGAATGAAATTATTATCATTATTATAATAGCATATATCACACAAATTCTTACATTTCTGTTAAAATAAAAATGATAACGTCATTCATGCATTCGTGTGGACTACCACATCCCCAAAGTGATGTGTTTTTTTCATCACCACATCACATGTTTGATATGTAAAAGTATATTTAATGAATTAATATGATATATATGATATTATTATCATTTTTTATGATAAAATAATTTATACCTTCTTTCTATAATGATTGTTGAAAAATGGAAATGTCACTCGTGCCTACATACGTCCTACCGTCTCTATGATTGTAACGTGGTTCATATTTCATATACATTTTTAATTAATAAATTTTAAATTATAATTGATGAATAAAAATTATAATTATTTCATGAATATTATTCTATATATGATTTAATTCAAACCTATTTGACCAATGCCAACCGATTAAATCCCTTTCGGACCTATGAATCGAATATGATCAAAACATCCTCCATTAACAGAAATTCTTAATTAATTGCATATATCATGGTAATAAGTGATATAAAATTAATAATAAACATAAAATTTCTCTTAATAATGTATCAATTAACTTAATTATATTATTAAAGAAGATAAATATAGTATGTGACAAGTTGGTCTAAACATAAGGGACATTCTTGTAAAAATCATCTTTTAATGATTCTTTTTAAAAAATTCAAATAGGAACATTTTTTAAATTATACATAATGATAATGTTTTAACATATTCATGACAACATAACCATTTTAATCATCCTTTATAACAAAACAATGATATTTTCAAAGAAAATTTTCCCTTTTATGTGTTCTTTATTCGATTAATATAAGGGACTTTTTTCAAGGAAAGTTTTTATGATACATGCATTCATGTTTTATGATCAAGTTATGGCTCTTGGGAATTTGTTTATGATTATCGGTAGCTATTTTATAAGACAAATATGGGTCGTTCTATGATAATCCTCCAATGTATTGGGTTTGTTTATATATTATTTTGAGTGTGATAGTTATTTCAAATGTAATTCTGATGGTTAGTCCAAGTATAAATGTGAGGGTTACATCAAGTATAAACATAATGTGAATCTCATGGTAGAACTGAGATGTTCTAGTCCCATTTTTCTCTCATTGGGTCTCTAAATGGTTCAGAAAATGTTTTTAAGAAAAATAGGCTTTTCTCCATATCTTAGTCGGAAAACCATTTTCTTCCATATCAAAATTTTTAAAAAAATATCAAGATTTTTTTAATAGTCTTCTATTATATTTGAAAATAATTTTTACTACTTTTTTAATTTGTAAAAATGTTTTAAAAAGAATCATTTTTTCATTTTTTGAATAAGGTACTTTTACTAAAGTTGTGAAAATATTTTTTTTAATGATTATAACTTGAATGAAATTTCCTATAATCATGAACACTAAATTACTTAAGAATAATTTACATCTTCACATAGTTATATTAAAATAGAAAAAATTCCTAGTATTTTTCAAATTTTTAGTATTCAAATGTAATTTTTAATTTGGAAAGGGTATTTTCCTCAAGGAATTGTTTAATGAACTTTATATGGTATTTCTATTCATCAATGACAACCATTGATATTACTTATGATCCACTAGGGATACATTTCAATTATTCCATCCTTATTCTTTATATAGATATATTAGGATTTATTCCTAGATATTTTGATGGAACCTGTTTATTTTCCTTGAGTAATGAAAGCTACAAAAGAATAGTAATTATTGATAGGTTGAAACTGAAATATTTCATATGTTATGATTATTCTATTGTTCTTGGAATTTTGTTTATGGTGGGTGATCATGATATAGATCATGATGGTAGGTGATATAAATATATATATTTAATGATTTAGTAATGATGACAATGTTAACTGAATATAAGTGACTCCTAAAAGCTTATAGAGTTAACCTGTTAACAGGTTGCTCATAAGAGATTATGGGTATTAACCTGGAATAGTTATCCAATATATAAGGGTTCTTGTAAGGGTTCAATTGAGATAATGTTCCAAGATACCAAAATTGTTTATTTATACTTAATATAGGATTTTAATGTTTTATTTGATCAATATTGACATCACATGGCTAATGATTATTGATTCCTATAAATCATTCAATTATTATAGTTATATGAAATATCATATGATTAATGATATAGGTTTTGATGGGTATGAATTATCTTATGTTTTTATTATATATTTTGATTATTCCCTCGTACACTTATTCTAATATTATAAAAAGTAAATAAATTCAAATTTTATTTCTTATATTTACCCTTACCCTGCATTAGATCTCCACCATCTTATGTTTCTCTTTTAACTAGGTTATAAAGAATAATGACCAATCGGTATTTTTATAATTGTTTTCATATTTGGATAAATTTTTAGTATGTTTTGATAATTTTCATTATAATGTGAAAAGATGGATATAGTGTGAAAAATAAATCTATTGAATATATCTTTTTTTATTTATGAGTTTTTCTAAATTCTATATTACACTACACCTAAATGGCCCATGGTTATGTATGTGATTTAAAATTTAATTTTTATGTTTTATATTTTGGATGGTTTATATTGGGTCATATATATTGTTATGTAAACTAGAAATGTAATGAATATGTTTTTATGAAAAGACCCAAGAGTATCGGCACAATACTAGTATATGTACTATAGAAGCTATCATGAGTAAATAAAGAATAATTAATATGTTTTATTAGAAAATAAAATAACATTCCATTCAATCAACAATGTTAATTCAATAAATACCCCTTGATAATATCATTATAGAAATCACATTTACAATATATAATTGATTATCAACAAATGAAATTCATAAATATGGACATTCATGAGGTTTACATCAATTCCTCAAATAAGGTATCCTGAATCTTACCATTAAGGCCTCGTCCAAGACATCATTCTTGATAATTGGGTTGGTTTAATCTAGATACCAATCTGCTATGGAATGTCTGTTGTTGTGCCTCAAAAGACATATCAAGTCATCAAGGGGATATCCATAACTGGGCACCATTATTCACTTATAAATCCTATTAATTCAACATATATTTAATTATCTATATAACTCATTCTCAAAATTACTTAATTATCAATTTTTATCCATATTGAATCGATAATTGATAATATTTATCTAGTTAGTGAAATAATGTTCACAATAAATATAATTCAACAGATATTATATATATAAATGGAATACAATTTGGAAATCAACAAAGTAATATATATAATAATGAATTTATCTATGAAATTCAAAATAAAGACATGAAATTTAAAAATAATGCATAATTAATAATGGTTAATACTATAGAACATGATAATAAAAAAGTAAATGATCTCAAAATAAGTTATAATCCATTATCAATAATGGATTACAGAAGACCATTAATTCATTAGAAATTATGTTTTTTGTAAAATTTATACTTTTCCAAATAAAATAGGAGAAAAAAAATTAAAAATAACTTTCTTTCAGCTTCATGTAAGAATAAACATGTAAATAACTTTTCAAAATTATTTTCATTATATTGGGAAAATAATACGATTTTCATTCTATATAATTTTAAATGAAAATTCTCAATATATTGAGAATTTTATTGAAATAAAATATTGAAAATTCTAAATTAATCTTGATAACATATAATAGATATGATGATAGGAAGGGTTGGTGAAAATGTATATATAAAAAAATTTATACCTTTGTAAAAAAGTTGAAAATAATCCATACAATAATTGTGGAAAATATTCATTTTCAATCCTCAGTGAAGAAATAAAAAAATATTAGAAAAATAACGTTTTTAAAATTTTTTCCCATAAATAAGAGTGTTCTTCAGATATTTAAATTATCCTCGACATGAAATAACAATTGTTAGAAGGAAGGATTTAAAATATTATTTTTTAAGGAATGTCCCATAAATGCAGTTTATTTTTTGATTCATGGCCCATTGAGTAAAGAAATGGAATATAAACACCTAAACCCCTAACATAACATGTGAAGAAGTAAAAATATGGTGTTTATGATCTTTGTGTCATATTATTTTTCCAAAGGAAATATGAACATAATTAATCCCATCATAAAATGTGATTGTGATAAAAAAACCCTTACAATGGGTCACTTCATAGTCATACATGTATGATCCCCATGTATAATAAATTTAATTTTATTGAATACTTTATAAGGAAATTTTTTAATATATATTCCATTTTTAATGATATTCTTTAGTAATTTTTAATCTATTCTTTGAATTATTATTTATTTCGTCAACCACTTTTGGTTGTTCAACCATTTTTTTAAAATTACTTAGTAATATTGTTCATGGATAAAGGTGTTTTGAAATGGTTCTATCATATATAGATTGTTAATAATTACATTAAATAAATTTTTATTAATTATATATATTTTCATAATCATATATTCATTGTAGTAATATTAAATGAATCACATTACTTCTGGGATGTGGTAGTCCCCACATACATAAGAGAGACGTTATCATTTTCCAAAAGATGGAAGAAAATGAAATTAAAGGATATAATATATTTACTGAATAAAAATTATGCATTAATATCATATATATTAATTAATTACTAATTTATAACCATCCAAGTAATGTATTTATGAAAATAAAATTACACGTCTACGTTTAGACGATAGGTCGTACGTATGCACGACCGATGATTTCATTTTATATATTAAATAAAAGAGGTGGAAAATGGTTGTTTAATATAAAAATAATGTCTCAATATATTTTATATACATGATTAATTATTTAAGGATTTATAAAACATATTTATATGACTTATATGAACATATAATGATTTAAAGATCAGGGTACTATTATTTCATCTTCTTTGAGAGACCTCCATTATCTTATACATTAAGATTTCATAGGATGGAAATAGGGTAATAAAAATAGCCCATGAACAAAAGTAACTAATAGTAAAAGATGTTTGGGAGTGTACTGGCTGAGATAGAGGGAAAATGATTGTTAATATTTTTGTAGAAGAGGTTCAAATTTATAAGTGATAGGAGAGATACACATGGAATTACATAAAATATTTAAATTATATAGAGTCATTTTTCTATAAAGTGGGAAAAAAATCACAATTTTAAAAATGAAGTTCTTTAGGTCAAAATAAAACTGTACAATGAATTTAATAATGTGTTTTATGTTATTTTGAATCCTTATCCCGTTCTTTTTAATAATTTTAACTCATTTTACCCTAACTCGAGGTGAAAATTTTATAATATGGTAACTATTCATTCTGACCAAATATTTAGTTGAAATTATTATCTAATGTTAATTATATTGATTCAAAATATTTAATAGATATTAAATTATTAATCTATAATATTTGTTATAAATTCATTTTAATATAATTTTACAAAACATAATGAAAACTCTTTTTAGAAAAATGTTTGTCTCTCATATAGAAATGAGTTTACATAAAAGTAAAGTTTAATGCTAATTAAAATGGAATTAAATGGAATATATTAAATAGTATTAGATTTATTTTTCTTTTAAACCAAAATAAAAAATAAAATAACGTTTTAAATTTTTTATTAATAGAAAAGAACTAAAAATAGATTTTATTTGAATAGAAATAATACATATATTTCCAAAATTTCAGGCATATATTTATAAGATCATCATTATATTTTTATATGAATTATGTTACATGTTAAATATATATTTATTTATATAAAAGAGGTTTTATAAACTTTCAAGTTAGTATTATATAATCATACATTCATAAAAGTGTTATTTGTTTGAAAAATATGTATTTTTCAATATTTACCCAAAAATAAATTATTTCTATAAATTAAAAAATATTTCAAATAAGGTAATATTGACATTATTATTTAAAAAATAAAATTAATTTATTAAATTTTGGAATTTATTTTTTAATGAAATTCTTGAATATATCCATATGAATTATGATTTTGTTTCTTTATTAAGAAAATCCTACTTACTATGTTTAAAGCTCATGTGTTACATTCATACTTATTTCAAAATATTTGATCTCAAAATTTATAAACATTCACCTCATGTATAGATTTTGTTAGTTATTCATCATAACTTCTTCATGTTCCCACGTTGCCTCTTCTATTTTATGATTTCTCCAGAGTAACTTCACCAACCAAGTTGTTCGACTCCACAACACATGTTCTATGGCGTCAATAATATGGATTGGATATTCATAGAATGATAAACCAGGATATAAATCTAATTCTTAGTAGGTGATCAAATGAATAATTTTTTTCACGTACATCTTTAATATTGAGATAGAGAACACATCATGAACTTTAAAGAATCTTTGTGGAATTTCCTAATCGAATGATAATTCTCTAATTAATTAAAAAATTTACAAAAATTTATATAACTAACTATTAGTTTTCATTTTTTCTAAAGCATATATCACTCATACATGAATATAATTTCAATAAATCCTTATCACTTATAAGAAATTCTAGATCATTCATTCAGTTATCAGCATCACTATTTTGAATGTTTTTTATTTCCTGGAAGTGAACCTAAATACTTCCCCCATTTGTTGTTGCCTCTTCAATATTATATGGGATTAAAATATTCATTTAACCAACTAATTCTTATCTATTTTGTGTAAGAAATTATTTCCCATACAACACTTTAAATGGTTCTATTTTAATTCTTGAATAGAACCTATTATTATAATTAAATTCTACCAAAGGTAAATATTGATCCCATGGACCTCCAAATTCATTTGATAATGACTTCAACATTACTTCAAATATTTTATTAGTCTTTTTAGATGTTCCATCTATCTAAGGATGATAAGAAGTTATTAAACTTATCTCACTGGTGACATGTAACAGCCCGAGATTTTATGAAAAATATTCTTTTTAATTAATGTCTTGTGTTGTATGCTACACCAAAAGGAGCTTTCACAACATGCATCTTTGACTTGCCTTGCATTAAACGCAATCACAACCTTCCTCGATAGCATGTGTAGTACGCAATACTGAGTTTCACGAAACAACGATATACTATTAAAATATTATTAAAACTAGCCGTTATGAATAGTAATAACCACTTTTTAAATTTTAGAAATTTTAGATCTCAAAATGGACTTCATTTTTAGATTCGGAGTATCGAATTTAGCCTAAGGTGAAATTTTGGTACTTTTCGGATAACTTTCATATTCTGATGAATAGTGAAAATTACTAAATTATAATTAAAAACAACTTTTTTAATCGAAATAATTAATAGTGATAAATTATTAATTTGAGTGGTTTTAAAGTATATTTAGAATATATTTTTACAATTTAATACAATTTTGGTCATTTAATATAATTTCACATTTAAACCAGACATAATCAAGTGTCAATCTTTTGATAGATATTGTTTCTTAAAAACACGCTATTTGTTTTAACAGCGGGATTTAATTATAAAATTAATTAATGCAACTTCTATGTTATGAATTTGGTAAAATAGACTTCATTTTTGAATTCGGAATATGAAATATAGCTTAGGATGAAATTTTGGCATTGTTCTGAAAAACATCAATTTTTGATGAATAGTGAAACTACTAAGTGGTAGTTAAAAAACTGAATTTTTCATAAAACTTAATTTTACCGCTTCTGTGAATGAAATTTCAAAAATCCGAGAGACACGGTTGATGTCAGTAAGTAAAATGTGGTTCAATGAGATGAAAATAATTTTTGGTGAATAGTAACTTTTAACTTTTATTTACCACGGTTAAAAGTAAATAGGGTAATTAAGGATAAGAATGATATTAATATTACCCTAACACATGTCCTAATTCTATTGGACAAGTGTATCTCGACCAAAAACAACCTTAAGTGTAAAATATTATCATTTAGGCCCACTTGGATTAGATTAGGACATTTATTATTATTTAATTCAAAGAAGAGTTAAAAGAGTTAAAATCAAAGTTTATTTACTAAAACATTTTTAATATAGGGTTTTAAGATAAATTCGATTGTAAATATTAATTAGAAATCTAAATCGATTTTTTACATAATGGTATTTTATTTGTAATTTTTAGACATCAAATAATTTAATTTATTTATGACACGAAGATGATGCAGTAATTATCTTATTTATGAAATATTGACATAATTGATGTTATAAACACCAAAATAAATGTAATTTGAGACTTTTTATGAATTACACTACTTTTCTAGGTTACTATGATATATTAGTGTTGATTTAATCAACTTGTTTAGAACATATAATTCTGTTATGACTTTCACAAAAATCATATATCAAATAGTGTCAAAATTGACACAAAATAGTTTTTAAATCAAATATTATATTATTAATTGTTATTTTATTCCTAAAAATCTAAGGTTCGGCCAAATTACTTAGATAAGGATATATGTATTAATAATAAACAATTTGGGGTTTGTTTGGCATGTTATAGTAAGTGTATTAACCATATAATGAAAGAAAACAAAAAGACATGGTAAAAGTTAAATTATTTAACTTAGAGTTAAATCTAATTGATAAGGTTAAAATAATACCCTAAACTTGTCTAAATCTTATTGGATGATAGGATTTCTACTCGTCCCTACTTTAGCTTCGAAATAAGACCCTTTGGAACTATTATAAACCGATTTTGACATTAATATAAAATAATATTTTGAGGTATTCCTAAGGTGCCCCTCTCCTCCCTTATAAAAGGACACCTCCTCCCCCTCCTCCTCACACCAATTTGAGCACTCAAGCTCGGCCAACCCCTGCCAAAATCCCTTCTCCACTTCCCTATAATAATCCTAGAGGTCCTGGTCTTCTTCAAAGACCAATCTTAGATCCTTAAGTGGAGGATTCAAAGAGGCGTTCCAAAGAAGAGGTAATATCCATTACCGATCTTTTCAATTTATTTCTTCTTCAACTTCTTCTTCTTTATTTGATTCATGATAAAGTAATAAAATCAGTATTACTTACATACTGATATGTTATTATAAATATGAAACAACTCTAATTCACCTTCTATCCATCCTACGGAAAAATGAAATCACCGCGCGTGCGTACGTACGGAATACCGTCTCCACGCCGTGGTGTAAGATATTTTCCGTCACCACCTTAATTGGATGGGTATAATGGTTTAATTAGTAACTATATATGATTATTATAAAGTGATATTGATACTGAAATAGTATAAATACAATTCAACACAATTCCAGGACCATGGGAACGATATCATCGCTCGTGCGTACGTACGGACTACCGTCTCCACGACGCGATGAGATTCATTCTCAATGATTAACCATTCATGAATGATTATAAAGTATATATAATAAGTACTAATGAAATATATGACCTTATAATGATACTGGAATTATTTATATTTATATGTATGTCATCTACTTAATTCTATTCAATTCAATAAGGAAACGAAAACAGCGTTCATGCGTACGTACGGACTACCGTCTCCATGAACGGTGTATTTCTTTCCATTTACTGATTTATTATATATGTATATTCTGAATATATATTATATATAAATCATGTTTTATATTCTGGAATTAATTAATCATGATCTACGTAATCATATGAATAATTACAAGTTAAAAACACGAACGACAAATGAGACGATTCTACCCAAAACGCTACTTTAACATGAATTTACAAAAGAACGGGAAATATAAAGTCATAAGTGGACCATATATGATATAATAACAATGAATATGATTCTGGAATAAGTAAATAACATGATATAAATCATTATACAGGAGGTTCGGACACTTACAAAGTAAGTCGTACCTAAGGTAAGGGAAATATCACAATCTCATTTTTATCCGAGATTGATTATTCGTAAGTATTTACTGGGGTGTATTTTATCATCCACATCCATGTTCCCTCATTTTGAAATATTGTTTCCATCCACTTACAATAGTTTAAATCCAATTTTACCCTTCGGTGAGTTTTTAGTAAAAGATATGAAAGGAATCTTTTTTCGTTTTTCGTACGAGGTACTTTTTTTACCTTTCCGACAAAAGTATGAGAAGAATGTTTTTTTAACTTATACATCATGAATGGATTTTTAAAACATTATTTCCAAGAAGCATCCTTTACAAGTTTTCAAGTTTATTTTTAATCAACTTACTTTATTTTAAAGTTGTATGACATGTTAAGAAAGGAAAAATGTTTTTGAAGAAGAAAGGATATTTTCCTCATGAACTCATTTCAAGTGTTTTATCAAAATTATTTTCCATCTAAGATAATAAAGGGTTCTGTTTTTATCCATATTATTACATTGATTTGATTATGTTGTGATGGAATTATTTTTATGAATTCCTTTATATTATATGAATGATGTCACGATGTTTAAGATTCCTATTTTTATTACATGGGTTATTCAATGATGTATGGTTTATGATTTTGTGGCACACATAAGAATGGTATAATTATGATATGGGTGGGACCTATATCTCCCTCCAATGCATTGGGTAAAGATTTTATATCTCATGAGATAGACAGGGCTGGAACGGTAGGTTATACCGGTTCAGTGAAACAGGACTGAAACGAGGGTTACTCGATTCAGAAAGGGACTTTGTCCACTAAGATAGTCTTGGAAATGAGTCTTGACTAACAAGAAATGATTCTCTATGATTATGTGTGAATGCCAAAAAGTTTCATGTTTTAAGTTATTATTATTGTGATTACATTTCACTTCCATGATTTATCCCATGTTATGAAATTATGCTCTCTTTTGCAGGTTAAGATTTCCAAAATGTTATGTTCTTATGAATACGATGTGATTGATATTTCTTTTGTTTACCCTTACTGAGCATTTGAGCTCACCCTTTTATGTTTTCTTTTCCCCAGGATATAAAGAAAGGTTTTAGGTAAAAAAAGGGAAGATCTTTATAGGAGATTTTGAAGATCTTTCACCACGATTAGAAGATTATATTCCGAGTTTCCAAAGACACTAAACTATTACGATCCTTGTGTGTGTGTTTTTTGTTATGTACTAAGTATTCCGCAAATGTAATGTAATGTCCATGTACGTCATGTTTCGGGTCTCTACAGTTGGTATCAGAGGAAAGGTTTAGTCAACCTTTGGAAACTAGGATGCGAGAACTTTAGTGAGATCCCTAGAGATATTTCTAAGGTATGTCTAGGGATGTCTCTAAGGATAAGTATACGTATAGGTTATAGTACTAGAATTATGCTAATGATCATAGAATTAAACCTAAGATGTTAGATATTGATGTTACTCCCCCTTTATTATGATTTTTGCCTCTCACACTATTCTTTTTGGGTTTTAGAAAATGGCTGGAAACAAGATGATTCACGATAATGGAGGATATGATGGACAATGGAATGATATTATTCATAATGAAATGGGATTTGGAAGTCCAAACATAATTATTATGCCGAATCAACAATCTCATAATATGATCAATAAAGTAAAATTTGGTAAGTTTCCGGACTCGGCTAATAAGAGAAAGATGGAGTTTCATGATGATCATAGAGGAAAGAAAGTTCAATTTCCCCTATGTAAATCATGTGGGAAGAGGCATCAAGGAGAATGTTTCAAAGGGACTGGAAGATGCTTTGGGTGTGGAAAAGAATGACACAAAGCCAGTAAGTGCAAAGGAAATGGTTCAGTTAAAACCAGGGATGAGGATAATGGTATTGCTACGACATCAAAAATGGTTAAATGCTATAAATGTGAAATGTACGGGCATTATGCAAACCAATGCCCTAAGGGAAAGTCTCAAGAAGAGAATCAGTATGGTCGTATGGGAAGTATTTATGTTGATGATGATGAAGAGACTAAAAATGATATGTGAGATGAATCTCGGTCAATGGTTTAAGAATGTAGTGGAATGATTACATGTTTATCATGTGTAATGTTGTATAAGTAATATCATGGAATAAAGAGATATATAAGGATTGTTACACTGTTGTCTTTACTTATGTTTTGAAAGTGTATGATGAATGGTACTAGTAACCTTGAAAGGTTATTCAGATAATTTTGGAAAGTAGATGATATGTTCATAATGAAAGGATAAGAAGATAATGAGATGTTTGATTGTATTCATGAGCTCATGATTGATATAAGGACTAAGTGATATCATGGTTTGAGTATATAGAATTTTGAGGATTTTGGTATGTGAAAAGTGTTATCTTTTAACTGAATTCAAGTTTTCACTATGGTTCAATGGGTATTCAAGAGAATACATTATTAAGGCCTTTGAATGTTTGGAATGTGACCAGCAAAACATATCTTATGATATATAGTGATCGACGATGGTGTTAAATATCTGGTAATCGTTTTCACTATGTTATGAGAGTGGACTGCAGTATTATTGATAAGCCTAAAGATTGGAATGGATTATGTTGGACATAAGTTAGTATTGTTTAAGGATAGAAGTTTTCTCGATATTATTGATGGGATGTTATAGTAATATAGTTTTAGAAAAAGGACAACCTGCAGGACGGGCGACAGCCCATCGCGTCGGACAAGGATGTGGGAATCGAACACACAACTGAAGTGCGACTCGCCTTTATCGCCTACCACTGGCCTACAGGAAGTCCCTGTTTATTAGAAACTAGTTTTATTATATTAAGCTGTATGACATATGATGTATAAGTCCATTTTAGGAACCATATATGATTAATCTCACTATAGATCGACTTATGTATATAATTTTTTGCTAACCTTTTGTTTGAGACAGATGGAATGACCCGTCATTCTATCACATGATCTGCTAACACTTCACAAATAACAAATTCAACTTCATTTATTTAAGAGATGAAGTGGAAATTGTTAAAGGCATGAACAACAGTGAGGTTGTACCAAAATAAAGTAAGTATTTATTCCAATTCAAATTCTTTAACTTTAGTGAAACGATCTTGAAAACCAAAAATGTTGTCCTAGTGATCTTATACCTGATGAATCAGATGGTACCTTAGATCGTCACAAATTTATGGATTTGTGATTACTGGATTTTCCATAGCCATGTTCTCTACCACTCTCCATCAGAACATGATGGTTAGATTTCTCTTCCATATGCATATTTTCACCTATGTGGAAACCCAGTGATTAGTTTATTTGGGTAATCGTTACATTTCATACTTTAGTTTTTAAAGCCAAGTTTTGGTATTCCTTTTTACGATGTGGGTTTCTATTAAAGAAACTTTCGAATAGTAAACCATTTATAACCCTGACGAATTTCGAGGGCGAAATTCATTTTTAGGGGGGTAGAATGTAACAACCCGAGATTTTATGAAAAATATTCTTTTTAATTAATTTCTTGTGTTGTATGCTACACCAAAAGGAGATTGCACAACACGCATATTTGACTTGCCTTGAATTACACGCAATCAGAACCTTCCTCGATAGCGTGTGTAGTACGCAATACTGAGTTTCACGAAACAACGATATACTATTAAAATATTATTAAAACTAGCCGTTATGAATAGTAATAACCACTTTTAAAATTTTAGAAATTTTATCTCTCAAAATGGACTTCATTTTTGGATTCGGAGTATCGAATTTAGCCTAAGGTGAAATTTTGGTACTTTTCGGATAACTTTCATATTCTGATGAATAGTGAAAATTACTAAATTATAATTATAAACAACTTTTTTAATCGAAATAATTAATAGTGATAAATTATTAATTTGAGTGTTTTTAAAGTATATTTAGAATATATTTTTACAATTTAATACAATTTTGGTCATTGAATGTAATTTCACATTTAAACCAGACATAATCAAGTGTCAATCTTTTGATAGATATTGTTTCTTAAAAACACGCTATTTGTTTTAACAGCGGGATTTAATTATAAAATTAATTAATGCAACTTCTATGTTATGAATTTGGTAAAATAGACTTCATTTTTGAATTCGGAATATGAAATATAGCTTAGGATGAAATTTTGGCATTATTCTGAAAAACATCAATTTTTGATGAATAGTGAAACTACTAAGTGGTAGTTAAAAAACTGAATTTTTCATAAAACATAATTTTACCACTTCTGTGAATGGAATTTCAAAAATCCGAGAGACACGGTTGATGTCAGTAAGTATAATGTGGTTCAATGAGATGAAATAATTTTTGGTGAATAGTAACTTTTTACTTTTATTTACCACGGTTAAAAGTAAATAGGGTAATTAAGGGTAAGAATGATATTAATATTACCCTAACACATGTCCTAATTCTATTGGACAAGTGTATCTCGACCAAAAATAACCTTAAGTGTAAAATATTATCATTTAGGCCCACTTGGATTAGATTAGGACATTAATTATTATTTAATTCAAAGAAGAGTTTAAAGAGTTAAAATCAAAGTTTATTTACTAAAACATTTTTAATATAGGGTTTTACAAAAGATAAATTCGATTGTAAATATTAATTATAAATCTAAAAAGATTTCCTACATAATGGTATTTTATTTGTAATTTTTAGACATCAAATAATTTAATTTATTTATGACACGAAGATGATGCAGTAATTATCTTATTTATGAAATATTGACATAATTGATGTTATAAACACCAAAATAAATGTAATTTGAGACTTTATGAATTACACTACATTTCTAGGTTACTATGATATATTAGTGTTGATTTAATCAACTTGTTTAGAACATATAATTCTGTTATGACTTTCACAAAAATCATATATCAAATAGTGTCAAAATTGACAAAAAATAGTTTTTAAATCAAATATTATATTATTAATTGTTATTTTATTCCTAAAAATCTATGGTTCGGCCAAATTACTTAGATAAGGATATATGTATTAATAATAAACAATTTGGGGTTCGTTTGGCATGTTATAGTAAGTGTATTAACCATATAATGAAAGAAAACAAAAAGACACGGTAAAAGTTAAATTATTTAACTTAGAGTTATATCTAATTGATAAGGTTAAAATAATACCCTAAAATTGTCTAAATCTTATTGGATGATAGGATTTCTACCCATCCCCACTTTATCTTTGAAATAAGACCCTTTGGAACCATTATAAACCGATTTTGACATTAATATAAAATAATATTTTGAGGTATTCCTAAGGTGCCCCTCTCCTCCCTTATAAAAGGACACCTCCTCCCCCTCCTCCTCACACCATTTTGAGCACTCAAGCTCGGTCAACCCCTGCCAAAATCCCTTCTCCACTTCCCTATAATAATCCTAGAGGTCATGGTATTCTTCAAAGACCAATCTTAGATCCCTAAGAGGAGGATTCAAAGAGGCGTTCCAAAGAAGAGGTAATATCCATTACCGATCTTTTCAATTTCTTTCTTCTTCAACTTCTTCTTCTTTATTTATTTCATGATAAAGTAATAAAATCAGTATTACTTACATACTGATATGTTATTATAAATATGAAACAACTCTAATTCACCTTCTATCCATCCTACGGAAAAATGAAATCACCGCGCGTGCGTACGTACGGAATACCGTCTCCACGCCGTGGTGTAAGATATTTTCCGTCACCACCTTAATTGGATGGGTATAATGGTTTAATTAGTAACTATATATGATTATTACAAAGTGATATTGATACTGAAATAGTATACATACACTTCAACACAATTCCACGACCATGGGAACGATATCATCGCTCGTGCGTACGTACGGACTACCGTCTCCACGACGCGATGAGATTCATTCTCAATGATTAAACATTCATGAATGATTATAAAGTATATATAATAAGTACTAATGAAATATATGACCTTATAATGATACTGGAATTATTTATATTTATATGTATGTCATCTACTTAATTCCATTCAATTCAATAAGGAAACGAAAACAGCGTTCATGCGTACGTACGGACTACCGTCTCCATGAACGGTGTATTTCTTTCCATTTACTGATTTATTATATATTTATATTCTGAATATATATTATATATAAATCATGTTTTATATTCTGGAATTAATTAATCATGATCTAAGTAATCATATGAATAATTACAAGTTAAAAACACGAACGACAAATGAGATGATTCTACCCAAAACGCTACTTTAACATGAATTTACAAAAGAACGGTAAATATAAAGTCATAAGTGGACCATATATGATATAATAACAATGAATATGATTCTGGAATAAGTCAATAACATAATTTAAATCATTATACAGGAGGTTCAGACACTTACAAATCAAGTCGGATCTAAGGTAAGGGAAATATCACAATCTCATTTTTATCCGAGATTGATTATTCGTAAGTATTTACTGGGGTGTATTTTATCATCCACATCCATGTTCCCTCAATATGTAATATTGTTTCCATCCAATTACAATAGTTTAAATCCAATTTTACCCTTCGGTGAGTTTTTAGTAAAAGATATGAAAGGAATCTTTTTTCGTTTTTCATACGAGGTACTTTTTTTACCTTTCCGACAAAAGTATGAGAAGAATGTTTTTTTAACTTATACAGCATGAATGGATTTTTAAAACATTATTTCCAAGAAGCATCCTTTACAAGTTTTCAAGTTTATTTTTAATCAACTTATTTTATTTTAAAGTTGTATGACATGTTAAGAAAGGAAAAATGTTTTTGAAGAAGAAAGGATATTTTCCTCAAGATTTCATTTCAAGTGTTTTATCAAAATTATTTTCCATCTAAGATAATAAAGGGTTCTGTTTTTATCCCTATTATTACATTGATTTGATTATGTTGTGATGGAATTATTTTTATGAATTCCTTTATATTATATGAATTGTTTTATGATGTCACGATGTTTAAGATTCCTATTTATATTACATGGGTTATTCAATGATGTATGGTTTATGATTTTGTGGCACACATAATAATGGTATAATTATGAGATGGGTGGGACCTATATCTCCCTCCAATGCATTGGGTAAATATTTTATATCTCATGAGATAGACAGGGCTAGAACGGTAGGTTATACCGGTTCAGTGAAACAGGACTGAAACGAGGGTTACTCGATTCAGAAAGGGACTTTGTCCACTAAGATAGTCTTGGCAATGAGTCTTGACTAACAAGAAATGATTCTCTATGATTATGTGTGAATGCCACAAAGTTTCATGTTTTAAGTTATGATTATTGTGATTACATTTCACTGCCATGATTTATCCAATGTTATGAAATTATGCTCTCTTTTTCAGGTTAATATTTCCAAAATGTTATGTTCTTATGAATACGATGTGATTGGTATTTCTTTTGTTTACCCTTACTGAGCATTTGAGCTCACCCATTTATGTTTTATTTTCCCCAGGATATAAAGAAAGGTTTTAGGTAAAAAAAAGGGAAGATCATTATAGGAGATGTTGAAGATCTTTCACCATGATTAGAAGATTATATTCCGAGTTTCCAAAGACACTAAACTATTACGATCCTTGTGTGTGTGTTTTTTGTAATGTACTAAGTATTCTGCAAATGTAATGTAATGTCCATGTACGTCAAGTTTCGGGTCTCTACATGACATCCCTAGGAAAACTTTTCCATAATCCCTATTTATACCATGGGGCATGATTAGATAAAATTGAAAGTGTTGCAGCATGAATTAATATAAAATTATTAATATGGAGTCGTATGAGGTGATAAAGAGGTATCCCTTCTCTTACAGTGAATAAACGTTCATTCCTAGTAATATGATCACTAATAACCCATATAACATTATGCTTTCATGTTTTATTTTGTAATTAAATAGTGAAATATATAATAATATCATCTAATTTCTATATTGTAATAGGTAAAGGTTTCATAACTCATTTTGGATTTTGCCTCTCAAAAATTACCTGTTGAAAAACCAATATCTTGATACGTAGTTTATAATTTAATATTTTATGTTATCATAAACAATGTGTTACTTTAAATCCTAAAACATTTTTGTTCAACGCAAGAATATAATGAAATCTGAGATACGAGATTCATCTAATAATTCTTTTATTAGGATTGGAATCAATAGGAATCATATCCTCTTTCAAAATTTCATTATAACATATTTAGAAAAGAATTATTCCTTATTCCCATTATTTGTAGAAATTATTTTCTTTTGAATAATTTTATCATCAATGTGGGAACTTTTTATTTTCTCTAATTAGGATGGATTACAATTATTTGAAATAGATGTGATGTTTCTCCATCCATAATGATTTTTATATATAATATTAATAATTCATGAATATAGTATATTTTATGATACTAATTTTATTCAAAACACCATGATATTTCCGAATCAATGTATTCTCCACCTTAGTTTTCATCCCAAGGTGGAAGTGTATTCATAAATCGTAATTTGTGAGTAGTTTTATCGATATCCTTTGCCTCATGATGATCTTTTTTCTATGAGAAGATATATTTTATTCTTCTATAATCTGTATATATTTTATATTTTTTATCATAATATAAATGCGTCCATATATTTAATTTAGTGACTATGGATTCTGAATCTATATCGAGGATTATAAAAATTTAATCATTATTCATTAACTTCCTTAACATGTAGGCAATAACTAAATTGATTTTTATAATGACACATCCAATTCCATTCTTTTTGGCATCACTATATATCACAAATTCACCCATTTGTGATGGTATAGATAATATTTTTACATTGAAAAATATGTTGTTAAATTATTAAAAACATTATTTGTATTCTTCTAACCATATAAAATAACCCAAATTCCTATAATAATTTGTTAAAATTTAATACAATTGAGAAAAATATTGAACAAATCATCAATATAAACTTGTTAATCCAAGAATACTACATACCTTGATTATATTCCTTGGAATTTTCTATTATATAACTAAATTTTGTTTTAAGTTTCAACTGATATTCTATCCATAGAGATAATGTATCTTATAAAATAATCATTATAAATATGAAATTCATATTTTTTAAATTTTCAATATAATGTTTTTTCTCTCAATGTCTAAATAATGATTAAAAATTGACTTTTATGATCATTATAACACTTATAGTTTTTCATGATATCATCAATTAACAACATAATGAAATTATTGATATGATCATTGAAAATTACACTAATCAAGTCCATAAAAATAAAGGGTGAATTAGTCAATTAAATGGTCATTACATTAAATTAAAAATGTATATAACTCATTATAATTTTCCCTCTTTGGAATATAATTTTTCTTTAATTGTAGTTTCTGATACCTTGAATAATGAAAAATCATTGAAAAATATTTATCTTCTTAAATTTGATCAGAAAATCTATCAATAAAAGGCCTAGAATACTATAACTTTATAGTAATATTCTTGATTTCCCTGTAATTGATTTTCAACCTCATTTTCCAATATTTCATCTTGAAAAAAAGAACAAGGAATCCCCATGGTGAAATACTAGGGAATATAAATCCATTATCACATAACTCGACTAGTTATTTCTTCAGTTCCACTAATTCTACAATATTCGTCCTATATATAGTATTAGATATAGGTTTTCCATCTAGTATAATATTAATGGAAAACTCAATTTCACACTTAAGTGGATATCGAGGAACTTCTTTAGTAAACACATCATTATATTCCTATATATAAGGTACATTCTCTATTATAAGGATAACTTTCCCATTTATAGTTTATGTTTTCTCTTTTTCTACTAGAATTTCATTAAGGATAGAAACTATAGGAGGATCCACATATGATTTAATTGATGTAGCATATTATATGAAGATATGGTATCCCATATCACAATCACAGATCATAATCTCCATCTCTTGGAAATAAATTTTCTTATTATAATTTATAATCTAATCAATAACAAGGATTATATCAATGTCAACCATATTTATAATAAAAAATTTTATAAATATGGTATGTTTATGTTTAAAAATGGGAACTGAATAACATACCCATGTAGTAATAAGATTTCCACTATGAGTTTTGATTGAAAAATAATTTCATGTGGTTCTACAGAAATATTTAATTTTCCAAGAAAATGTGGGAGATATAAGTTTGTGATAAGATACCTAATGAAATAAATAATTACATAAATTTTTGTGTATGATAAATGTATCTAGAAAAATATGTTCACTAAATTCATCCTTAACTGTAGTGATCCCGTAATTTTGTCCTTTCACTCTTTACCATTTTGAGGAAAATTACCTAGATGATATGGACATTAGTTTGAATAGTGCCACGTCACCATACAACTAAAACACTTTAAAACAGTGCTTTCTTTCTTTCCTTTTCATTCATAAGGATTATGAAAACATTATTAATACTATAATAAGACCATTGTATCCCATTAAGAAATTAACTTATCATTCCTTACAATAATTATCACATATAGGAAATCCCATTTTCCTTTCTTCTTCATTAGTATATTTTTTCTAGGTTCTCAACCGATCTCTTTTTTTATTGATTTCCCTTGATGATATTATACTTTGAAAATTATTTCTCTACGTGGATAGTCATAGATAATATATTTGTATATGATGAAATTTTTTAAGAAACCTATTTGATACATTCCTAAAATATAATCCACTAATTGGTTCCTCGATTCGAGTCGCCACATGATCTCAGCCCTATAACGACCCACACTTTACATACATTGTTAATACTTCAAAATTGAATCACACTTATTACAACATATGACAAAACCACAAAGGACCGTATAGGTATAGTGTCTTTACAAACTGGGAAACATAAACAACTGGTTCATAAATCTTCTATAGTGTCTCCCATTTATTTCATCATATCTAGGGTCCCTTTTAGCATATTCTACTTAATATCCATCTTCCTGGCCTGGGGAAAAGAAAACATAAAAGGGTGAGCTCAAATGCTCAGCAAGGGATAATAAAGGAAAAAAAAATCATATCATATCTTTTTGAAAATTAAAACCTGCAAAAGAGATCATAATATCTTAACATGGAATAAATCATAGAAGTGAAAATGAGATCCCCATAATAATAACATAAAACTTGAATCTTTGTGGCATGCACACATAATCATGGAAAATCATTTCTTGTTAGTCATGACTCATTGCTAAGACTATCTTAGTGGACAAAGTCCCTTTCTGAACCGATTTCACTCCTCGTTTCAGTCCTGTATCACTGAACCGAAATAACCTTCCGTTCCAGCCATGTCTATCTCATGAGATATAAAATCTTTACCCAATGCATTGGAGGGAGATATAGGTCCCACCCATCTTATAATGAATCCTTTCTTATGTGTGCCACATAATCATAAAACATACATCATCGCATAACACATGTAACAAAAATGGGATTCTTGAAACATCATGACATCATAAATCAATTCATAAAGGAATTCATAAACATAATTCCATCACAACATAGTCAAATCAATGTAAAAATATGGATAGAAACAGAACCCTTTATTATCTTAGATGGAAAATAATTTTGATAAAACACTTGAATTGAATTCTTGAGGAAAATATCCTTTCTTCTTCAAAAACATTTTTCCTTTCATAACATGTCATAAAACTTTAAAATAAAAGAAGTTGATTAAAAATAAACTTGAAAACTTGTAAAGGAAGCTTCTTTGAAGTAATGTTTTAAAAATCCATTCATGCCGTATAAGTTAAAAAAAACATTCTTCGTACTTTTGTCGGAAAAGTCAAAAAGTACCTCGTACGGAAAAACGACAAAAGATTCCTTTCATATTCTTTACTAAAAACTCACCTAAGGGTAAAATTGGATTTAAACTATTTCATGTGGATGGAAACAATATTACATATTGAGGGAACATGGATGTGGATGATAAAATACACCCCAGTAAATACTTACGAATAAACAATCTCGGACAAAAATGAGATTGTGATATTTCCCTTACCTTAGGTCCGATTTTCTTTGTTCGTGTCCGAAGCTCCTGTATAATGGTTTAAATAATGTTATTGACTTATTCCAGAATCATACATATTGATATGGGACCATATATGGTCATATTATTAGCTTCTTGTTAGTAATATTTCATTGTTACTTGTTACTCGGGTCTTTATAACTTTTTGTTCTTATGCGTGTTTTGTCGAATAAATTCTTATTCTTATATTTAGGTTATAGATAATTCATTTCCAGAATGGTATTAGTGTAGTATATACCATATTAATTCATTCAATTCATTTATATAATCATTATGAAATGAAGATCATGTAGAACGAGTCGCATCACATCGTGGAGACGGTATTCCGTACGTACGCACGAGTGATGATATCGTTCCTATGATCGTGGAATTGTATTGGAGTATATATATATATTATTTCAGTATCAATATTACTTAATAATAATCATATATAGTTACTGATTACACCATTATACCCATCCTTGTAAGGTGATGGTGGAAAATAGATTACACAACGGCGTGGAGACGGTATTCCGTACGTACGCACGCGCGGTGATTTCATTTTTCCGTAGGATGGATAGAAGGTGAATTAGGGTTGTTTCATATTTATAATAACATATCAGTATGTAAGTAATACTGATGTTATTACTTTATCATGAAAAAACTAAAGAAGAAGAAGTTGAAAAAGAAAAAAATTGAAAAGATCGGTAATGGATATTACCTCTTCTTTGGAACGCCTTTTTGAATCCTCCACTTAAGGAACTAAGATTGGTCTTTGGAGAAGACCAGGACCTCTAGGATTATTCTAGGGAAGTGGAGAAGGGAAAATGGAAGGGGTTGGCCGAGCTTGAGTGCTCAAATTAGTGTGAGGAGGAGGGGGAGGAGGTGCCCTTTTATAAGGGAGGAGAGGGGCACCTTAGGAATATCTCAAAATATTATTTTATATTAAAGTCAAAATCGGTTTATAATGGTTCCAAAGGGTCTTATTTCGAAGCTAAAGTGGGGATGGGTCTAAATCCTACCAACCAATAGGATTTAGACAAGTTTAGGGTATTATTTTAACCTTATCAATTAGATTTAACTCTAAGTTAATTAATTTAACTTTTACCGTGTCTTTTTGTTTTCTTTCACTATATGGTTAATACACTTACTATAACATGCCAAACGAACCCCAAATTGTTTATTGTTAATATATATATCCTTATCTAAGTCATTTGGACGAACCTTAGATTTTTAGGAATAAAATAACAATTAATAATATAATATTTGATTTAAAAACTATTTTGTGTCAATTTTGACACTATTTGATATATGATTTTTGTGAAATTCATAACAGAATTATATGTTCGAACCAAGTTGATTAAATCAATACTAATATATCATAGTAACCTAGAAAATTAGTGGAATTCATAAAAAGTCTCAAATTACATTTATTTTGGTATTTATATTATCAATTTTGTCAATATTTCATTAATAAGATAATTACTGCATCATCTTTGTGTCATAAATAAATTAAATTATTTGATGTCTAAAAATTACAAATAAAATACCATCATGTAGGAAATCGTTTTATCTTTCTAATGAATATTTACAATCGAATTTATCTTATGTATAACCCTATATTAAAAATGATTTACTTATTAAACTTTGATTTTAACTATTTTAACCCTTCTTTAAATAAATTAATAATAAATGTCCTAATCTAATCCAAATGGGCCTAAATGGTCATATTTTATTCCTAAGTTTGTTTTTGGTCGAATTACACTTGTCCAATAGAATTAGGACATGTGTTAGGGTAATATTAATATCATATTTACCCTTAGTTACCCTATTTACTATTAACCGCGGTAAAAATAGTAAAAAGTTACTATTCACCAAAAAATTATTTTCATCTCATTGAACCACATTTTAGTCCTTGATATTAACCGTGTCTCTCGGATTTTTGAAATTCCATTCACAGAAGCGGTAAAATTAAGTTTTATGCAAAATTCAGTTTTTAACCTACCACTTAGTGGTTTCACTATTCATCAAAAATTGAAAGTTTTCAGAAAAATACCAAAATTTCACCCTAGGATAATTTCGATATTCTGAGTCCAAAAATGAAGTCCATTTTGAAAAATAAAAACTATAAAATTTCAAAAAGTGGTTATTACTATTCATAACGGCTAGTTTTAATAGCATATTGTTGTTTAGTGAAACTCGGTATTGCATACGACGCAAGCTATCGAGGAAGGTCGCGATAGCGTGTAAAGCAAGCCAAGCAAGTGTTGTGTAGAAAAAGATTCCTTTGATGATTTATATAACATAAAAGTCTCGGGTGTTACATTCTACCCCCCTTAAAAAGAATTTTGCCCTCGAAATTCGTCACTTTGCAACAAACAAATGAGGATACTTCTCCCTCATCATATCCTCAATCTCCCATGTAGCTTCTTCAAGTTGGTGGTTTCTCCATAAAACTTTCACCAAGCGAGTGGTCTTGTTTCGTAGGACTTTTTCGCTACGATCCAGAATCTCTATCGGCTGTTCTTCATAAGAAAGATCTTGCTCCAGCGGTACAACTTCTGAGCTGAGTACATGTGAAGGATCTGGTATGTACTTTCTCAGGAGAGATACATGGAACACATCGTGAACTTGAGAGAGATTCGGTGGAAGCGCCAATCGGTAAGCTACCTTCCCAACACGATCCAGTATTTCAAAAGGACCGATATATCTAGGGCTCAACTTCCCCTTCTTTCCAAATCTCATAACCCTCTTCCAGGGAGATATTCGTAAGAACACTTTATCACCCACTTCAAACTCTAGGTCTTTTCTTCGGTTGTCGGCATAACTTTTCTGTCGACTCTGAGCTGCTCTTATGTGTTGTTGAATAGATCTGACCTTTTCTGCCATTTCATCAACGAGATCAGGTCCTAATAGCTTTCTTTCCCCAACTTCATCCCAGCAAGTTGGAGTCCTGCATTTCTTTCCATAGAGAGCTTCATAAGGAGCCATCTGAATACTGGAGTGAAAGCTATTATTATAAGAAAATTCCACCAAAGGTAGGTGTTGATCCCAACCTCCTTTGAAATCCATAGAGCAAGCTCTCAACATATCTTCTAGGGTTTGAATTGTTCTCTCAGACTGACCGTCTGTCTGGGGATGATAAGCAGTGCTGAAACTCAACTCTGTATCCAGAGTATGCTGAAGACTTCGCCAGAACTTCGAGGTAAATCTCGGATCTCGATCAGATATAATAGAAAGTGGTACTCCATGCAATCTTACCACTTCCTTTACATATATCTTGGCAAGCTGATCTAGAGAGAAATCCTCTCTAATAGCAATGAAGTGTGCAGACTTTGTAAGACGATCAACTATGACCCAGATAGCATTATTGCCTTTGGATGTTTTAGGAAGTCCTGTGACAAAGTCCATAGTGATGTTTTCCCATTTCCATTCGGGTATGGGTAATGGTTGTAACATCCCCTTAGACTTCTGTCTCTCAGCTTTAACTTGTTGACAAACCAAGCATCAAGAGACATATTCAGCAACATCTCTTTTCATGCCATCCCACCAGAAGTACTCTTTCAGGTCCCTATACATCTTCGTGCTTCCAGGATGAATAGAGAATGAAGAACTATGAGCCTCATCCAGCAGCTCTTTCTTTAATTCAGGGATGGGAGGAACACAAACCCGATTCCTGAACTTTATTATCCCATCACAATCAAGGTTGAATTCAGGAACATTTCTCACCTTCTTTTGTAACTCGACATCTTCTTTCTGTGCCTCTTTAATCTTCACATGTATAAATGGTTGAACATTCAATTGAGAAAGATAAGATTTTTCCCCTTCCATTATAATTCCAAGATCCATCCTTTGTAAATCCATAAATATTGGATCTTTTGTGATCCTCATCATGGATAAACTAGCATGGTCTTGTCAATTTAATGCATCTGCCACCTTGTTTGCTTTCCCAGGGTGGTAATGGATTGAGCAGTCATAATCCTTAATCAGCTCCAACCATCTTCTTTGGCGCATATTCAGCTCCTTTTGTGTGAAAATATACTTTAAACTTTTATGATCAGTATAAATATCACACCTTTCACCATAAAGGTAATGCCTCCAAATCTTTAATGCAAAGATTACCGCAGCCAACTCCAAATCACGTGTTGGGTAATTTTGCTCATGGATTTTCAACTGTCGTGAGGCATACGCTATCACCATATCATTTTGCATAAGAACACACCCCAATCCCTTCTTGGATGCATCACTGTAGATCACAAACCTTTCTCCACTACAAGGCAGTGTGAGCACAGGTGCACTGGATAACCTTCTTTTCAACTCCTTGAAATTCTCTTCACATTCCTCTGTCCAGACAAACTTAACTCCTTTCCGAGTCAACTTGGTGAGTGGATTAGATAATCGTGAAAAATCTTTTACAAAACGTCGATAATAACCAGCCAAACCAAGAAAACTTCGGATCTCAGTTACTGTTGTTGGTCTTGACCATCTTTCGATAACCTCTGTTTTTGCTGGATCCACAGATATCCCCTCTTTTGAGATTATATGACCCAAAAATGCAACTTTTTGAAGCCAAAATTCACACTTGGTAAATTTGGCATAAAGCTTCTCTTTTCTCAGGGTCTTCAATATAATTCTCAAGTGATCTTCATGTTCTTCCTTGCTCTTTGAATAGACAAGAATATCGTCTATAAAGACTACCACAAATTGATCAAGATAGTCTCTAAAGACTCTATTCATTAGATCCATGAAGATAGCAGGGGCATTAGTAAGACCAAATGGCATCACTATAAATTCATAGTGTCCATACCTTGTACGGAAATCCGTCTTTGGTATATCCTCCCTTTTGACCCTTAATTGATGATACCCTGAACGAAGATCAATCTTGGAAAAGTATTGAGCTCCGCGTAGTTGGTCAAATAAGTCATCAATGCGTGGGAGAGGATATTTGTTCTTGATAGTGATCTTGTTAAGTTCTCTATAATCAATGCAGAGTCTCATTGATCCATCTTTCTTCTTAACAAATAGAACAGGTGCTCCCCAAGGTGACGCACTAGGGCGTATGAATCCCTTATCAAGATTCTCTTGGAGTTGCTTCTTCAATTCCTGCAACTCAATTGGGGCCATTCTATAAGGTGTCTTTGAAATAGGCAAAGCACCCGGTACGAGTTCTATTGAAAACTCAACTTCACGATTTGGTGGAAGACCCGGTAATTCCTCCGGAAAGACATCATCAAACTCCCGTACAATGGGAATATTCTTAATCGTGAGTTTCTCACCAACTATTTGAGATAAATAACCTTCATTTAGTGGAATCAATACCCATAAGATGGAAGAAATTTCCACTGGAAGGTTATGTTCATCCTTGCATTGATAGATGATCGTAGGTTGATCTGGAATATGAAATGTGACTTCCCTTCTTTGGCAATTGATATGAGCTCCATGTAGAGAAAGCCAATCCATGCCAAGAATCACATCAAATTCCACTAAAGGAAGGATCACAAGATTTGCAGGAAGCACTTTCCCATAAACTTCGATCGGAGAAGAATTATAAACTTCTGATGCGATTGATGTGCCATTAGGTGTTGTCACAGCTAACTCAACATCTAATTGTTGAGGTAATACGGTGATACCCTTAGAAAATTTTTCAGAAATAAAAGAGTGGGTGGATCCAGAATCAAATAAAACATTTGCTACTTTAGAGTGGATGGTAAGTGTACCTTTCACCACATCGTTATCGTACTCCACATCGCTGATAGAAATTGCATGTGACTTTCCTTTTTCTTTAGCCTTAAGAGTTTGTTGACGTCGACCATCATCATCAACCCTTGGATTTGGGCATTGATTGGCATAATGCCCCATCTCCTTGCACTTGAAACATTGAAGTGTAGCAGGTTCATTCTGTGTATCCCTTCCTTTGTTTGCATCATTAGACATCTTCTTCCCATTATCACGGCATTCAAATGCCCGATGACCTTCCTTTCCACATTTAAAACATTTACTTGTCGCTTTAAGACAACTCCCTCCATGTTTCTTTCCACACTTTGAGCATAAGGGAAAGTTCATCTTCTTTTCCGTGTGCTCTTTCGATTTTTCTTTGAATTCCATCTTCCTCTTCTTATCAAACCCATGTGACTGATGGGTTACTCCAATCTCCATCTCGACTTTGAGAGCACATCGAACGATTTCCTCGTAGCTATTGAAGTCCCTTATGGCTAACGCCCTTCGAAGACTTGGTTTTACGCCACTAAAGAATCGATCGATCTTACTCTCAGGTTGGATAATAATACCAGAAGCGTACCTTGCAAGTCTGGTAAAATTTACTTCATAGGTACCAACAGATTCATCATCCCTTTGCTTCAGTTCAAGGAACTCTTTCTCCATCTTTGTTCAGAGAATACGAGGGAAGTACTTATTGAAAAATAAGTTCTTGAACTCGTCCCATTCCATAGACTCAATTTCATCCCTTTTCCTTGTATTCTTAACAAGATTCCACCATTGATCAGCATCTCCTTCCAAACGATACACTGCTAGGATGACTTTATCATGCTCAGAACATTGAATAACTGAAAATATCTTTTCAGTAGTACTAATCCATTGTTCAGCAACTAATGGATCAGTAGACCCGCTGAAAGATGGTGGACGCTGCCTCATGAAGGATTCAACAGAATGTTGCTCCCTCCTTTGTTCGTTTGGAAATCCTGCATGATTCATAGCTTGAGAAAGTTGTGTGAGCATGGCTACAAGATTTTGCATTCCAGCTCCCATATCGTTTGGTTGCTCAGGGGGACAATCATTGCATTGCCCATCGCATTCCGCATTAACACGGTTCCTTCGGGTTCCAGCCATTGACTAAAACCAAGAAGAATAGTGTGAGCAACACTAATTATAATAGGAAACCACATAATTCAAGAATAAAATTTTCATGCTTAAGGTCTTATCCTAGGTTATTCAAGGCCATTTTTAAAACACTAAGATTGTGTTCTATGCTTAGACTTATCCTTAGGGTTCTTACTAAGGCTTTCACATCCTAGTTTCCAAAGGTTGACTATACCTTTCCTCTGATACCAACTATAACGACCCACACATTACATACATTGTTAATACTTCAAAATTGAATCACACTTATTACAACATATGACAAAACCACAAAGGACCGTATAGGTATAGTGTCTTTAGAAACTGGGAAACATAAACAACTGGTTCATAAATCTTCTACAGTGTCTCCCATTTATTTTATCATATCTAGGGTCCCTTTTAGCATATTCTACTTAATATCCATCTTCCTGGCCTGGGGAAAAGAAAACATAAAAGGGTGAGCTCAAATGCTCAGCAAGGGAAAATAAAGGAAATAAAAATCATATCATATCTTTTTGAAAATTAAAACCTGCAAAAGAGATCATAATATCTTAACATGGAATAAATCATAGAAGTGAAAATGAAATCCCCATAATCATAACATAAAACTTGAATCTTTGTGGCATGCACACATAATCATGGAAAATCATTTCTTGTCAGTCATGACTCATTGCCAAGACTATCTTAGTGGACAAAGTCCCTTTCTGAACTGAGTTCACTCCTCGTTTCAGTCCTGTATCACTGAACCGAAATAACCTTCCGTTCCAGCCATGTCTATCTCATGAGATATAAAAACTTTACCCAATGCATTGGAGGGAGATATAGGTCCCACCCATCTTATAATGAATCCTTTCTTATGTGTGCCACATAATCATAAAACATACATCATCGCATAACACATGTAACAAAAATGGGATTCTTGAAACATCATGACATCATAAATCAATTCATAAAGGAATTCATAAACATAATTCCATCACAACATAGTCAAATCAATGTAAAAATATGGATAGAAACAGAACCCTTTATTATCTTAGATGGAAAATAATTTTGATAAAACACTTGAATTGAATTTTTGAGGAAAATATCCTTTCTTCTTCAAAACCATTTTTCCTTTCATAACATGTCATACAACATTAAAATAAAACAAGTTGATTAAAAATAAACTTGAAAACTTGTAAAGGAAGCTTCTTTGAAGTAATGTTTTAAAAATCTATTCATGCCGTATAAGTTAAAAAAAAACATTCTTCGTACTTTTGTCGGAAAAGTCAAAAAGTACCTCGTACGGAAAAACGACAAAAGATTCCTTTCATCTTCTTTACTAAAAACTCACCTAAGGGTAAAATTGGATTTAAACTATTTCAAGTGGATGGAAACAATATTACATATTGAGGGAACATGGATGTGGATGATAAAATACACCCCAGTAAATACTTACGAATAAACAATCTCGGACAAAAATGAGATTGTGATATTTCCCTTACCTTAGGTCCGATTTGCTTTGTTCGTGTCCGAAGCTCCTGTATAATGGTTTAAATAATGTTATTGACTTATTCCAGAATCATACATATTGATATGAGATCATATATGGTCATATTATTAGCTTCTTGTTAGTAATATTTCATTGTTACTTGTTACTTGGGTCTTTATAACTTTTTGTTCTTATGCGTGTTTTGTCGAATAAATTCTTATTCTTATCTTTAGGTTATAGATAATTCATTTCCAGAATGGTATTAGTGTATTATATACCATATTCATTCATTCAATTCATTTATATAATCATTATGAAATGAAGATCATGTAGAATGAGTCGCATCACATCGTGGAGACGGTATTCCGTACGTACGCACGAGTGATGATATCGTTCCTATGATCGTGGAATTGTATTGGAGTATATATATATATTATTTCAGTATCAATATTACTTAATAATAATCATATATAGTTACTTATTACACCATTATACCCATCCTTGTAAGGTGATGGTGGAAAATAGATTACACCACGGCGTGGAGACGGTATTCCGTACGTACGCACGCGCGGTGATTTCATTTTTCCGTAGGATGGATAGAAGGTGAATTAGGGTTGTTTCATATTTATAATAACATATCAGTATGTAAGTAATACTGATGTTATTACTTTATCATGAAACAACTAAATAAGAAGAAGTTGAAGAAGAAAGAAATTGAAAAGATCGGTAATGGATATTACCTCTTCTTTGGAACGCCTTTTTGAATCCTCCACTTAAGGAACTAAGATTGGTCTTTGGAGAAGAACAGGACCTCTAGGATTATTCTAGGGAAGTGGAGAAGGGAAAATGGTAGGGGTTGGCCGAGCTTGAGTGCTCAAATTGGTGTGAGGAGGATGGGGAGGAGGTGCCCTTTTATAAGGGAGGAGAGGGGCACCTTAGGAATATCTCAAAATATTATTTTATATTAAAGTCAAAATCGGTTTATAATGGTTCCAAAGGGTCTTATTTCGAAGATAAAGTGGGGATGGGTCGAAATTCTACCAACCAATAGGATTTAGACAAGTTTAGGGTATTATTTTAACCTTATCAATTAGATTTAACTCTAAGTTAATTAATTTAACTTTTACCGTGTCTTTTTGTTTTCTTTCACTATATGGTTAATAAACTTACTATAACATGCCAAACGAACCCCAAATTGTTTATTGTTAATATATATATCCTTATCTAAGTCATTTGGCCGAACCTTAGATTTTTAGGAATAAAATAACAATTAATAATATAATATTTGATTTAAAAACTATTTTGTGTCAATTTTGACACTATTTGATATATGATTTTTGTGAAAGTCATAACAGAATTATATGTTCGAACCAAGTTGATTAAATCAATACTAATATATCATAGTAACCTAGAAAATTAGTGTAATTCATAAAAAGTCTCAAAATACATTTATTTTGGTATTTATATTATCAATTTTGTCAATATTTCATTAATAAGATAATTACTGCATCATCTTTGTGTCATAAATAAATTAAATTATTTGATGTCTAAAAATTACAAATAAAATACCATCATGTAGGAAATCGTTTTAGCTTTCTAATGAATATTTACAATCGAATTTATCTTATGTATAACCCTATATTAAAAATGATTTACTTATTAAACTTTGATTTTAACTATTTTAACCCTTCTTTAAATAAATTAATAATAAATGTCCTAATCTAATCCAAATGGGCCTAAATGGTCATATTTTATTCCTAAGTTTGTTTTTGGTCGAATTACACTTGTCCAATAGAATTAGGACATGTGTTAGGGTAATATTAATATCATATTTACCCTTAGTTACCCTATTTACTATTAACCGCGGTAAAAATAGTAAAAAGTTACTATTCACCAAAAAATTATTTTCATCTCATTGAACCACATTTTAGTCCTTGATATTAACCGTGTCTCTCGGATTTTTGAAATTCCATTCACAGAAGCGGTAAAATTATGTTTTATGCAAAATTCAGTTTTTAACCTACCACTTAGTGGTTTCATTATTCATCAAAAATTGAAAGTTTTCAGAAAAATACCAAAATTTCACCCTAGGATAATTTCGATATTCTGAGTCCAAAAATGAAGTCCATTTTGAAAAATAAAATTTATAAAATTTCAAAAAGTGGTTATTACTATTCATAACGGCTAGTTTTAATAGCATATTGTTGTTTAGTGAAACTCGGTATTGCGTACGACGCAAGCTATCGAGGAAGGTCGCGATTGCGTGTAAAGCAAGCCAAGCAAGTGTTGTGTAGAAAAAGATTCTTTTGATGATTTATATAACATAAAAGTCTCGGGTGTTACAAGCCCCCCCCCCCCTTTCCAGAGGCGACCGACTTGTAGTGAGGGCTTAAATAAACACATAGGAAGAATATACTGACAGCATTAGAGTATGCTGCAATATATTATAATAAAGAAAAATTAAATATTATACAATAATCAATAAACATGCATTATCAACCATTTTTCCAAAACGGTGTATAAATCACAACTAAACATTAAATATTCCTTGTCATGCTAACAATGTCAAAATTGAAGAAAACACAAAAAAATACTAACTGAAGAATGCCCAAAATAAGTCATGGATCTAGGTCCGACACCTCATTTATGTACACCCCAGTCCCAACTCAACTCCCTAAAATAGGGCCATTTTCCTTATCCTGACATGGAACCATGAAATCTTCTCGGGTACATAACAATGATCTAAGTAGGGTGTGAGTAAAAACCTATAGGACACCACCAATGATGTATATAAAATATGTAGTAAAAAAGTTAGTTTATGAAAGTATAAATTAAATTAAAAGATAAAAAAACCTATCTTGGGTTCTATTAGTTAACAATATTCACTTTAACCATTTCCATCTTTTGTACCATTTTCATCATTTAATCCATTTTCATCACTGAATTAATTTTCATCCTAAAATTTAGGGATTAGGAATTTACATCATTTTAATTTTGGCGTACTCTCATGAAATATTATGTATCAGGTAGTAAGTAAAATTCCCTAAATCACTAGATAAAACAATTTCACAATCAAACTATATCACACTTACCTTGGATATTCACTCCAGGAAATCTCATCAAATGTAACCACTGGGGGAATATAGCCTCATTACGACTCCCTAAATCATGTGTTATAAGAGTTTGGTTTAGAGTCTTAGTCAAACCTGAATAATAGGCATAAAACCTCAAGTCAATACCCCACATACCACTAATCCATGAGAACAATTTTATTTATCCATTTAGAACATAAACAACATCACAAAAAATTCATAAATAATAAAAATAACATTCAGGTTCCAAAGTCCATTCAATACATAAATCATGCTCATTCATTAACCCATTATAACATTTACCATTTACATTTCATAGCTCATTTTACCCATTTTTCTTTTTATACCATCACTCATTTTGCTAAATCAACAACTCCCATACATTGTCCCATTTAACATATTAATCAAATATAATATTTTAACCCATTTAACACATTCTTCATTAAACATGACTTAGCCCATTTATGCTTTCACACTACTAATTCTCAAGACATTTGACACTTTCACATTAATCCATTTGTCCTTTTTTCATATCAACGAAAATAATCCCTTATTCCATTGCCAACAACTAGAAACAATTAACACTGATGACTCTTTATGATTTAGGATAAACTGAGAACATTTTCATTATGCGATCTAACTCATCCCAAGTCAACACTAGGCTTGACTTCACAATTCTCTGTGTTCATGAATTATGGCACACCACATGGGTGGCCTTAAATTAGTCTATTCAACCTTAATGTATTCTACAAGGACCACGAAGGGTTTAAATCACCATTCAAACAAAAAATTTCCCAAATATTACTAAAATCACCAAATCCACAATATGAGATGACCATTAACACCACCTCACAAGAAAAAAACAACATTAAGGCTATAGGATATAACATATATACCACCAACCTAAAATATGAATATGTGAACATTCTTACCTTTAACCATTGATTTTTATTAAAAAATACTTTGAATTCTCGACATTTGACTTTGGGATATAACATGTATACCACCACCTTACATGCCTATTTCTTTCATCATTAACCCCATGGAAAATTATTTTCATGAACCTTATTTGTTGATAAACTATTTTTATCATTGTTGTTTTTAAAATTCCCCATGTTTTTTCTACTCGTCCATGTAACAGCTTCTCCCCAATTTTGGTAAATACATTTTCTCTCCCTCTTTCAATGAATCTAAAGGTCAAAATTTTGTGGTCAGAAACATGGTAAAGAACATATATTAGTATATATAGGAAATAACACCATAACTTTTTGAGAATGGGTTCCAAATATGTATTTTTTCACTTATAGGGAGTTTACTAGACTCACAGATACATTTTATGTCATTCAAATACTTCTCTGGGTAAGGTCATCATCAGGATGTCAAACATTGTTGTTTAGTAGTCACATACTCCATATTTACAAGAACATGCTCCACCTATACCTTGAAAAATTTATGTTTTATTTCAAAAATAATTTTCCTTGAGTGATGAACAATGTTTTTGATAATGTTTATATCACTTATCTTATCATAATGGATTCTGATTAGATATTTCACTCCAAATCCAATATCTTCATACTAATGCTTCATCTACAGTAACTACATGCAATCTTGAGTATCCTATGTATATTAATATTTTGTGGTGCACAAAAAATTAAATATTGTTTCATTATTAGATAATAAATATATAGTAATTTAATATAGATTTTTCCACATAATATTGAATTTCAATCATTTTGGAAATCATCCCAATCTGCATCTATAAATCCCAATAAAACACCCAGATATTATTCATTCTATTATAAGAAAATCCACCATTCCTTTGTTATAATTTTTTTTAAACTTCAGAAAAGTGGATTTATTTTCTTTTATTATGATAGCAAACTATCTAGGATGTGGGAAAACAATATTTAGTTGTGTCTATGTTAATTATAAAATACTTCTAATGATTTTTATTTATTCGGTGATATTGAACACTTTTACTTCATCATCGCTTGAAACTTTCATCCATATAGCAACCATATATTCGATATCATTTTAATTTCCTATCCCAATCCTTCATATAAATAATTTATCATATTTTAATTGAAAAATAAATTTCCAGATTCTTTTTTTGTTACCTGTAATCCAATGAAAAATATAAGATCATCAATCATTGACATTTAGAACTCTTATTTCATGAATTATACAAACTATTTTCACTATGTTTTATTCAATCCACAAAATATTACTTCATATATATATATTAGAACATACATCCTTTGATTAATCTCGTTATTAAAATAGATATTATAATCAAATCCTCCATGATAATAACCAACCTCTTTTAAATACTAATCAAGTTGGGAATACCATGTTCTTTGTGCTTACTTCAACCCATATAGATCTTTCTTTTAACAGAAAACCTTTTTCACATCTATGGATAATATTATTCCATTGATTCATCCTTCTGTAATATGTTTTTCCAATGGACTTATTCCAAAACATCAAAAGGAAAATACCTATCCTCTAACATAATCATTGAAATTACTATGATATATTTAGAAAAATAAATAAAATGCACCGTCATCATCATATAATATGAGCTACAATCTCCCCTTTGTATTTGTTTTATTATGATGTTATCTTTGATGTTAATAGGATATATCTTTAACCAATTGAGAATAAATTCAAATCCCCTTTTCCAAGAATATTATATGATAGAATACTTTTGTATCCCCATTAATGATATATATTTGTGTCCTCCTTTAGTGACATCATGGGGGGATAGATGATAGTTGTTCACATGTATTCTTCTTATATTATTTTCCTCTATTCGAATAAATTAAAATTTTAAATTCATGAGAGAAGGATAACATAACTTTTTATAAGGAATTAAGGCCTAAACCAACCATCTAAAATACTATGTGATTCTGGGTCAGTTTAGAATACAAGAAAGATTAACTCATACATTAAATTTTTTTATGAATATATAATGTGATGAAAATTTTTTCGAAAACATAATTTTTTTGGAAAAGTTCATTAGATTTTCATTCAATATACATTTATAAATACATATCTACAAACATATCCTTAACATTAAATCATAAAAATTTGTAACTTTCTCCCCCTTTGCAATTGAATAATTTGTCATAAAAAAATCTAATTTACCTTTTTTATTAGAAATTAAATTTTTATATGAGGATGGAAGTATAGAAAATGTACCTCAAGTATTATAGAAAACGTTAATTATAATTATTTATTTAATCCAAAACATCTTCTTATTCATACAGGGGTTCATTCATTGGGTACTTCTATGCTTACTTTACTAGAAAATTAGAAACTATTTTCATAAAATTTAGTTGTCCAAAAATATTTCTATTCATTACTTATTTAAAAATTTAATAGAATCATCATCCTCTACTTCACTTTATCTATCCTATTGAATAAAATCACATTCAATTATATTTTTAATGTAGGTTCTTCCAAACATATAATGGAATAAGGTGGATATAATCTCTACACATTTCATAGAAGACTTGGTAAAAGAATATTTTTTCAACTAAGAAAAACACTTCTTTTTTATCATAAAATTTCATCAGTATGTCGCCATATTTTTTCTAAGTATTAATATTCATTCGTGGTATGTGATTATTATCCATAGATTTTCATTTAACATTCTAGGGGAATTTATTCTCAATTTTATATAGAAAGAAACATTCATTTTTTTCTCCTGTTTTTAACATACTTACATCCTCCATCCATTTTGAGCATATAACTATCTAAACCATTAGAATATTTTCAAATAGCTTATTATGATATGATTTCATTATAGCACTACTACTACTTTATAATTTTTTAAAATTTTATATATAAACTTCTCTTATATTTTTATCATATTCATACAATTTCAGAGGTTTGGTAGACTAATTTACTTCTTCCATACACCTTATAATAATTATATAAGTTTTTACTTAATGGTAACTTCCAGTGATCATTAAAATTTTCAATATAGATGACTTCCACCAATCCAATATACTTATGTATTTATTGGATTCATTAAATTTATATCATGAAATTCTTTTCCTTATTTTTACCATTCATAGAGAGTTTTCAACTTTCTATGAATTTTCCTTTTCTTATATAAA
This sequence comes from Viscum album, assembly GCA_963277665.1. Classification (NCBI taxonomy): domain Eukaryota; kingdom Viridiplantae; phylum Streptophyta; class Magnoliopsida; order Santalales; family Viscaceae; genus Viscum; species Viscum album. Next base: position 1,301,199,561 of record OY728141.1, on the reverse strand, counting down.
ATTATCATTTTTCTTAAACATGTAATCTTTCAAAAAAGAAATCATGGGTACACCCTTATCCTTTGGTTTTGTTTGTTTTAACCAGAAGTTAGGCTCATACTCTTACTTAATTATAATTACTGTTGGATTTGTGGCCTACATACCTTAGTTTTCATTAGTCTTATTTAGTTGGATTATAACAGTTCCCTTCATAACTGCTTCATCCATAACATCTTCAAAACAAAATCATGATATTATAATATCATAGGTTTCAATATATTCTTATTCTTCTTTCAATATAGGCTAATAAATATATAAGTCTCTATTTATTTTCATTTTACCATATTTTTTTATTGGACCTATTTCATCTCCATTCATTTATATAGTGTTCTATCAATTGATATCCATGTGTCCAAAAAATCCACAACACGAACAGTAGCAAATAATACTAGGATTCTTCTTTTCTGTCATCTTTTGTCTAGTGGATACTTCTTCTGAAACAAGTTTCTTAAAATAAATACTATATTTTTGAAAATATTTTCTAGAACACCTTATTTTTTCATCTATTATTTTTACCTTTTCATAAGAGGTGGATATCTCACTATTATTTACCCATATTTTATCTAAAATACAACTTATACTAAAATTATTGGATTTAGTGGTAAACGATCCATTGAAAAATTGGATTACCTTATTCTTTAGAACATTAATAGTGGATATTTTCTATGTTTCCTATAATGATAAAACGTGAGTAGTTTCCACATTTCAAAATATTATCACCAACTCTAGACAATTTTTATTTAAATTGGTCTTCTGATTTTAAAGGCCACTCAGTTTATATTTATATTCCACTCAAATATTTTTTATAGTTTCTTCTTACAAATTACATTCCTCTTTCAAGTTAGGATTATGTTTCCTTACATGATATTTCATGATCTCCAATTGTGTACTATTAACCTCAATAATTACTTTGTGAGTATTTTCTGTCACATATATTTTTTCTCTAAAATCTTCCACTAGGACCAAATTCTCACAAAACTCATTTTTAATGTTTCTAATGCAGGGTTATAAATTTTTTGTAATTGTAATAACTCTTTCTTCATACCTTAAACATGTTTAGTATAAGATTTTCATTATTTTAACTTATTTCTTAACACGTTCTCTATTTCAACATCCTATGATTTAATCTGTGATATTTCCTCTTATTTTTGCATGAAGATGTATGTACATATTTCATAACTTGAAAATTGATATATCATAAGTAATCTATGATATTAGAGTAAAAATGTTCAATAGTTTCCACTGAATCATTATCTTCACAACTTAAGAAATATTATTCTACAGGTTTAGTTTTTTTAGTTTCATGTGGTTTCTCACCACACACTATATCTTCTGTTAGAGGTGGATCCTCCTTATATTCTTTTTTTGAGGCTAAATTCCACTTCTTCTGATCGTCTTTCACCATTCATTTCATCAATGTTTTTTTCTGAGATCTTCATGTTACTACAACCAGTGTAAAAGTCTATTTTCATTAGTTTAGTCTTTACTCTCTTCTCTTCAGAAGAAATAATTTCATCAACTTTAGAAAATTTTCACTTCATATAAAATAGTAAAACAAAATTTAGAATTAAAATTTATAAAATTAGACATAGGTAACATTTTCCCTAATACATATTGAAATTACAAGGTGAATCTTGTATTCAGATTGGGTAGGATGGTGAATTAGGGGTGACTATATTTTAACAATTAAATTCAACTGAAAATATTCCTTGATTTAAGATAATCAAATATCAATTATTGTGTAGGATGTATAGAATTTTATTAACTCACCCATGATAATTATCCTGTATACCATGTAGATAATAAAAAGTAAACAATAGACATGGATTTTTATAAACTTTACCTTTAGTGTCAGTACCTACTCCTTCATGTGTCGACTCTTATTGAGTCACAAATTCATCCACTTATATATTTGTCACATATTATAAGTGGTGTGAGAAGGAATGACCCTTAAAATATATAATTCACTATATTATACAAGTGAAGGATATTTATACTACATATAATAGTTGTGTTATCTCCCAATGAATATCCACTTATCTTATAATAAGAACATTAGTTTTGTATATAATGGAATAACCAATCATTAAGTAATATATTTAAACATTATAATTCAAGTTTTTTTAAATTATTTTAGATATTAGTTTGTACTTAACATTCATGTCAATATGTCATATTTATAGTATAATTTTCATTGAGTAATCTCACTATATGGGACAGATCTATCTGATACTTTCCAATATTATATTCTACAGTTAATACCCCTCAATCCATTGAACATCGATCCGGTAATTCATTTATATGATATGTCTCTATACAATACATCCTTTTTTAGTATACTAATTCATTTATGATTCTATCCAATTTTTTTATGACCTTATACTCTCAGTCTTGAAATTCATCATAAAAAACACTTCCATATGATTTTTATTCTTCATAAAAATTATATTCTCAGTTGGATGCTTTAAATTAAAATATAATAATAATAATCTCCTTCAAAATTAATCAGAACAAAAACTCAAGTGATATTCCCCAATTTATATATAAATGATTCCTTTGATAGATGTAGGGAAAGTGTGGGTTTAGTTTTGAATTTCATTTTTAAAATAACATTCATTTGGGCACCATAAATGATTTTGTAACTTATAGTAAGCTATCATCAAATATACTTCCTTAAATCACTACATCAATGATCTCTTCAAAACTTCTATAAATATAAGCAATATTTATTCATATTGAATGAAAAATTCATCATCATCATAATTATTGAATTAAAAAAGATTATTTTAAGTTTCTCATAGATGTATATTGTAATATTTTTAAACATGACTCCATATAAGACTATTATTTCACTTCTTTATTTTATTTTATTAACCTAACCAGCTCAGTCTGATAAACATAGGAATCTTAAGTCCAGTTCTCTTTATATGTTTCCTCTATACAATAGACTCACAAAAGATCATCTATCTTGATTCTTATGATTAGATGGCTTGTATCTGTTTCATCGTATTACGTTCAATCAAAATTTATATATATTTTGATCCACTCAACTCAATTGGAATAATATTCAATGAATCATATGTATGATGATATCTTGTATGTTTTTTGGGATGAACATCTACTAATGTCACTCAAATTTAAATTGATCTCTTTTTTACGATAAACACAAGATTACCACGGTGTGACCATATTTGTATGATAATTTTGAATAAAAAATCTCTGGGTGACTTTCTTTAAAAAAACAATCTGTTACCCTAATGAACTCTTATTTTTGGTGGCTGGTATACTTTTCTACCCTATAGAACTTTGTATATATCTTTCTAGAATCATTAGATGATTTATTCTTCAGCTCAATTTATTATTTTTTTTGCAATTAAATTATGTATGATAGACTAATTCCAGTAATATTAATACTTCCCCAAATAATCATTATTTATAAATTCACTGCTTCATATCTTGAGTTTTTTCCCCTTGTAATTCTAACATTTTTACTTTGACCTTTTTACAGTTTGTAACTTCATCCTGGAGAACTACATTTTGTAGACTCAATGTATTAACCTTGTTCTAGTTTCAACTATTTTCAACCATCTTCTTACTTTAAACAACTTTAAATAGGAATAAATATAAACATAGAGTTTTTATGATATTAAAAACTTTATGACCAGTAAATCATAATCCAACATTATAACATTCTTTGGTATAACTTCATCCGATAATTTTTTTATATTTTCCTTCCTTTGATATTGTGCTCATGAATTTTCAATTTTTTCAGAAGAAACTCTTTATGTATAGTGTGGATCACCTTATATTCCTTTGAAATGAATCATAATGACTTCATCAAATATTTAGTGTTATTTTTCTATCTGATCATCCTAGTTGAGTTCACTATTGTTCTTTTAATGGATTTATATTCATGGTTTCTTTATTCAGTAGTCCTTCAATATATTGATCCTCTACACTTCCTCATTCAAATAAAACTTCTTCCTTATCAATTCATGACTTCTGGAATAAAATATTAAATCTATAGAGCTTCTTTATACATTGATACACCCATTAGGAATAAGTTAATCTGGTGGAATTATTCAAAAACACCCACACACAACTTATTCTCCTTAAACATGCCCATTAAATATTCTATAAACTATTGAAAACAAAAAAAACATAATCATCATAAAATAAGATATATCTAATCCCATTAGTTCAATTAAAAACATTAATATCTGAAATAATGTTTTTATATTTCACAAGAATGATTTGTGCACATAGATAAAACTTGACTTCATGTGAAAAATAACTTTTCTCATAGAAAACCTTTTCAAAACATTATCGAGAATGAGTAAATCTATGATGTAATGAATAAAACATTTCTTTGAAAAACAAACCTTTCACCTATAATAGTTTAGAAACATTCCTTACCTCTGGAAAGAAATATATTTCCATAAAAACGCTTTATAAGAAAAAATACGTATCTTGGATGATCATATTCAAAATCTTGGTTCACTCATGTTTAACTAATTTCTGAAATTATTAAGGCGAATTACTTCTATAAAATTTATAAATATTTTTATTTCCATCATTATTTTTCTTTAGAGATTATTCATTACCCAATGAATATGGGAGCGATATTGAGCTCACCCATCATCATGAGAAATATCAGGCTCACCCCTAATAATCTATAATTCTCATGTACCATATAATAATGAAAAAAAAATAATCTTTTCATTTTTCATCCAAAAATAATTTAAAAATAATATCATCCCAATATAAAATATCATTATATTTTCTAATAAAAATATTGGGAAATGTCCATTCCTTTTGAAAATGCTAGAAATCAAATCCCAAAAACAATGGCAATTGAATTTACTTTTTGATACCTAGAAAAAAAAAGAATAGTGGCATTTTAAATAAATAATGTACACAAAAACAGTAAAATTTATTCATTCCATATGTGTTATAAAAACCTTCTTTTACACTTTTATAAAATGATTCAATAGTGTCTTATACCGAAAACATTAATTTTTTTTAACCATTGTAATGAAAATAAATGAAAATTTTAATTGACTTTTACCAATCATTGAAGAATATGTTCAAATATTCTTGAAACATTTAAAAATAACATCTATATTGATGAAAAATATTAATAAGTAATACCCTATAACATTATTATAATGAAAAATATCTTACATATTTGATAACTTTTAAATCAAAAGAATAATAAATTATAAAACATGAATGAAATTTTAGGACTACAATAAATTTAGGAATAAATGATAAAAGTTCACCATTTGATAGTTCATAAACCACACAAAAGAAATCATGTAGTGAAGGTAGAATAATTGTTTTTTAAAATAGAGATTATAAATCCCTTACCTATAGTCTAACTCACCACAAAATTCTTTGGAACCATTTTTGTAAAATTCCTTTAGATTACACCTTGAGCATTCTAGGTTGTTATTTTAGTGATGCTAAAACATCTAGTACATGGAGAGGAAAGTTGAGAAGGTATAATAGTTAGACTTTTTTAAGCTAAATGGCTCAAGAAGAGTGAGGAATATAGGAGTTTTAATTCAATATTATAAAGGAGGTAGGTTTAAATCCTATAATTACCACAAATATTAAAATATAATAAGTGTATATCTCTTGTAAAATGGATCCATAGTTACAAAGATATAGACCTAATAGGATAATGTTTAAATAAAATGAACAAATAAAATTTTGATAGGTTTAAGTGTTATTTTAATCCATATATTTTGTTTTAACCCCTTTTAACCCTACGTAAACATAACCATTTAAACAATTTTTTTAATCTTTAAGAGCCAAGGAAGTAATTTTAAAAATTATATATTTTGTGTCCATGTTGATTATGTATCCATGGTTTTTATACTATAAAAAATATGGGAAATAAAACAATATCATATAAATAATTTATTCAACTTAATAATAACCATTTAGAAACATACATATCTTTTTCCCCTTGTAAAACATATTAGTTATTTTAAAATAAATATAGAAATGTCTTTTAATTTAACATTTGTTTAAAAAAATATAATGTTCATTATCAGAGGAAAGTGATAAATAATTTGAAACATTATGAACCTAAATTGAATCTATTTGTAATCCGCTAATCCAATGAAATTAATTAATGTTTTGGATGGATTTTGAGACCTCATTCTATATTTTTTTAATCCTAATAAACAAATTTTATCTTCTACTATGGTGTGAAATTTTTCCATGTTTACTATTTATTATGAACAAGAATGAAACAAAACATATAAAAAAATTGAAATTCATGATCCCAAATAATTAATCAATTATATACAATTTAATTTCTATAATTTTATTACGATAATTTTAATATGAGATCACAAAACTTAATAAAATATTGTTTTTAGAAGAAAAAAATAGAAGCATATAAATGATTTTATTAAAAAATTAGGTATAATATTGATTACCATAGTATTGGTTGATTTAATTTAATTAAAATGAGTTAAATTATAATTAAAACTAAATTGAAAATATAATGGAAATTTTAAATTATATTATTTGACAAAAATAAATAACATTTTTTTCCAAAAAGATCATTTTTCACTATTCACTAAAAAATATTTTTTCAGGGAAACCCATGAAATTTATTCTAATATTATTATGAAATAATGATTTTAAAATTAATTTCCTTATAAAAATTAAAATTTATAAAATCATTATAAATTAATCATAATAAACTAAAATAATATGAATGAAAAATAATTTCTGATGAAATAATATATTTGAAGAATAAAATGACATTATCTATATTCCATTCCTAATAAAAAATATATGAATGATAATTAATTTTATTATAAATAAAATATAAAATTTTCATTTGAATCATTTATAAATATTAATTAATTTAATCTCTTATGATAAAAAAACATTGTGCACAAAAATACATGATAATGTAAAATATTTATTTTACCATCAAAATATTTTATCTTCATTTATAACAAATTTATAATCAAATGTTAATTTATTATTAATTTTATTAATAAGAAACTATATATTTATATATCATAATATGTATATTTCTATTCATACTCGATCAACCAATGTCTATGTTATGATGGACTAATTTATCTAATAATATTTTGGTAGAATATCACTATCCATTTAATATCGACGTTGCGTATACCACACACTATCAAAAGTAATATTATTTAAATGAAATGAATTCTAAAATCAGTGGGTGTTACATTCCAACACCATTAATAAATGAAATCTTCACACTTTTAACTCGTGTTTGAAAGAAAAGTTTTAAAGCATTTTTCTAATAAATTCAAATGTGTGGATCAAAATACTTGTAAGTGGAAATAATTATCTTTTAACACACATTGATAAAATATAATTTGGAAGAAAATTTAATGAAAATGTTAAGACTAGGAACATTATAATTTTATTATCCCAACTAGGTTAAATACACGGAGAGAGAGGGGGTGAGCAAGGTTGTGATAGATTAGAACAACTATATTTTTTAGATATTGTTTCTTCATTAAACAAAACAATCTTCTCTCTCCTTCCCATAACACAGAAAAAAAAGATATTAAAAATATATAGGTCATAGAAATTTTACTTGGTTCACCCTCACATGGATACATCCACGGATTATACAATGGAAATGGTGTTTGTACCAAATCTACTAAAGTGCACTATTGTTACAGGGATTTAAGAGGATTCACTATCCTTCCTAGTTTATAATTATAAACAATTTAAAATATCAATTCTCTCTCTACTGAAGTGAGCATACTACCCCTCTATTATAATTTTTTAAAGTCATCTCTGATTCAATTCACACTCATGTGTGTTTTTATGCTCTTGTATAATCAATGATATGATAAAAAACTTTGTGTTTGACTCCTTATGACCCCTCTAAGAGACTATTTTGTGAGTCACTCTTCAAATCGTGCGGATCATGTGACTCCACTATGAGACTTTATTCTGTTTATATGGATCATATAACTCTGGTCGGTTTTCAAATTCTCAGTTCATAACACCCTTCACAAGACCAATTTGTGTGGCCTTATTTAGTTCGTGTAGATTTTGGGAGCATATTTAGATCACACGAATCACAATATGTTATTTAGATCACGTAGATTGTATGACCTTATTCAGATAACATATATCATGATACCTTCTTTAGATCATGTGGATATAGAGACATTATTCCGATCACACAGATCCCAAGATATCAACAGGTTTACCTATTCACACAAACACCTAGATTGTAATTCACTTCGCAATACTCCTTCACGATATCCTTCCCCAAGACATTATATAGAGTATGCGGATCTCTAGACACTAATTAAATACCATATTCATCTATTTAAAAATTCATTTTCAATATATCAAGCCACTTAAGAAAACTTCTCTACTTCTTAAGGATGGGTTAGGGGTATTTATAGGCATAAATCCACCACCGTAATGCTAAAAATCATGGTTATTTATTAGTTACACGGCCTCATCAATCTTCATCCTTCTTTTAACATGATCGCTTCGCATGATCACCTAATACATGTCATTAGTGCCTGACATTATCATTTCTTTTTCATCAAGGGATTCACATGATCCCATCACAATACGCAAAGAAAATAATGTGGCTAGCGCATTTTTCTTCCATCACTTCATGAGATCCCATGACGAGATCCACTAAAAATCATGTGTTTCTCATGATTTTTAATGACTAAGATATATCACCGTAATTACTAACTATTTTTATTTCAAGTTATTCATGTGATCTATCATTGAGATCCTATGAAAATCATGTGATGTATTCATGTGCCTCTTATGATCTCTCTGTGATATCCTGTATAAATCTTGGGATATCGTTATGTACTTGGAAATATCTTTCCAAAAGATCCTAGAACAATCATGTGATATCTTCAGGTGCTTCATAGTATCTCTTCGTGATATCCTATTAAAATAATGTAGTCTATCAAATTTCTAAAAATTATCTCTCCATGAGATACTCTTAAAATCATTCAATGTTTTCATGTATTTCATGTGAACTCACTACGGGATCAATTGTAACATTCACGCTCTATGATATTATGCATTCACACTCTAAAAGATCAGAAATTACACAATCTGTGAGATCTGACATTCACAATCTTCTAGATCATACATTTATCTCACTATGAGATTAGACATTCACACCATGACAGATCATACAGTCATGCTATTTGGGTCTAGACATTCACACCAACTCTTCAGTAATCCTTTGGAAACCAACATTTTTCAACAGCATTAAACCGTGTCAACAAACCCAACCTACCGAAAATCACAACCAAGAGTCGTTATTTCCAAAAAAATCCCCTTTGGTATTTTTATAACTCTTATAATCGTCATGAACTAATTTTTTGAGAAGACATGTTCAAAAGAAAATGTTTCCTTCTACAACCCTAGATTGTGATCATGACATTCCATACACATACTCTAAGACCACAGGAGTCAATCTTGAGATGAAAAATAAGTTTATCTTGAAAATTTCATCAATGATTCACTTCTTTTTAAATCATTCAATTAGAACCCATTTTGATAACAAAATATAGAATAAACTCATCCATTAAGATCACTTCTTAACCAGAAAATGTCTATTGTTTTCATCATGAACCCAAAAGAAACATATTTTCATGAATCCTCTTTGATGATAGATCATTTTTAGTATCATCATATTTAAAACACCCTCTTTTTTCTACCCCTCACCCTAATATATTCACCCCTGTCTTGGTTGAGACATTTTATCCCACTATGTCAATGAAACTAATGTTCACTCTATTATGGTATGAAACATGTTAATGAACACATGGTAGTATATGTGGGAAAAAATATACCTTATGGATAAGGGGGTTTCAAATATATATTTTTAACTTGTGGGGGAGTTGACTAGACTCAAAGATCCAGTCAATGGAATTCAAACACTTCTCTGGGTAAGGCCTTTATATGGATGTATATAACATGTTGTTTGGTAGGCATATACTCCATCTTAACAAGAAAATCCTCCACCTTATACATGAAAAATTGATATTTTATTTCCATATTCTTTTTACTTGAGTGATGAACTTTATTTTTTCTAGGATTTATATCACTTGAGTGATCACAATGGGTTCTAATCTGATTTGTAACATCAATTCCAATATCTTCAAGATACTTCTTCATCCATAGTGAGTACATGAAATCTTGAGTATCTACAATATATTCATATTATGTGGTTCTCAGAAAAATTAAATCATTTTTCCTTCATAGCGACGAAATATATAGAACTTTATGATAGAATGCACCACTTGATGTAAACATTCAATCATTTCTCTGAATCATCAAAACTTGTATCTATAAATCCTAATAACCCTTGATAATTTCAATCCTTTTATAGAATGATAAAATCCACCATGCCTTTGTTATAAAATTTTATTTACTTCAAGTAGCATGATTTATTTTGTATTACTTGGATATCATACTATCTAACATGTGGGGAAAGAATTTGGGTTGTGTCGCTAGTATGTATAATAGGCATCTACTGATTTTTCATTATTCAAGGATATTTATCTCTTTAAAATCATCATTACATGAAAATGTAATCCATATAGAAACCATATTTTTAATTTCATTTGACTTTCCCCTCATAATCCTTCTTAGAACAACTTTATCATATTTTTATTGAAAAATAATTGTCCAATTTATTGGTTATGTTTCATATAAGGCAAGGAAAAATATTAGTTCACCCATTATTGACATTTAAAACTCGTGTTTCATGAATTTCACAAATTTATTTAGCTGTGCTTCATTTTATCCCCCAAATATTATTTCATCAACATATATTTTCACAATAATCCTTTGATTACTCTCATTATTAAAATAGATATTACAATCAACTCCACCATGCTTGTAATGCCCCGACCCCAGTTACCCAGAGTCGGTTCATTATTTGATAACATTGAAATGATCAAAAGAAAGATCAAATCTCGAATGACCGATTAGTTTAGTAGCCTTGGAAACACTAGATACATTCATAAAGTTTTACATTACATAATAAAATTAAAACTACAACAATATAGTCTCCATAGTCCACACTCTTATCCCCTCACACTATCCCTTCAGGTCATTCATAAATTACTTCTTCACATCCTCAGAAAAATAAAACATAGAAAGGGGTGAGCTAAAATGCCCGATAAGGATAACAATATAGCGGAAACTTTTATAAATAAGAATAAACATTTAAGGCAATGTATAACTAAACAAAAGCCTTTTAAACTTGAATTTTAACATAGTATGGAAAAAATAAAACGAAATAATTCCATTTACATAATCAAATTGATATTCTACTAATCGAATAATCACAAGAAATATCAATAACCAATTTTATAATGATGGAATGCATAATTCCATACTATCATAACCACATATCCAAGGCCTCGTGCCAAGACTACAAATAAGATTTTTCCAAGGACTTGTGCCAAGACACTAGTTTGTATCATGATATCTACCGATGCAATTTTTTTTGAAGATACTTACGTTTAAAATTGCTCAAATACAATCCAGTGTTTTTCTAAAAACATTATGCAAGATTATGAAGACAAAATAACTAATTCTGAGATTGCTCGAAGAATTACAGGCCATGATGGGTCCTCTCCCAATCCCTTCCTATCTACCACACTCGAGAGTCTGGTTTTCTGAAAACATTTTTAATCTTGCGTCAAATACATATACATTTGCACTGGATTTTCATGTATTTGAGGGAAATATCTCATTTTTTGAAATCATTTAAAAATAACATAATTATAAAAGAAAACATTTACTTTTAAAATATTCTTATAATATTTTAAGGGAAGCTTCGACGATTTTATAATAGCGGAAAATATCCACACCCGCCGTATAAGTTAAAAAAACATTCTTACCTTAATTCTGTCGAAAAGGTTAAAAAGGACCTTGTTTAGAAAATGATGGAAATATTCCTTTATAAACCACTTATATAAGTCAACAAGGGTATAAATGAATTTAACCCATATTATAGTAATATTTAGAAATGTTTTGAAATACATTTTTAAAAAACATGGATGTGGATGATAAAGAAATCCCAGTAGATTATTATGTATAAACAACCTCGAATAATGAAGAGATTACGAAATAAACCCTTACCTAGTACATTTACATGGTTGAGGGTAGGTTAACCTCCTGTATAATGGTGAAATAATTGTTATTAAATTATACAAGAATCATATGCATTAATATGATATCATATATGATCTTTTAACATTTATTTGTTAACAATATCTTAGTATTATCGTTGTTTCGGGGGTTAACTTACTCATTTTATTTTATATGTTTTTTTACGGAAGAAGTGTTTTTAATGGATAGGTTGTATCTTAATCATATCCAGAATGATATAAAGTCCTTAGATACTATTATTAATCATCAAATGATAATTATACTTGAATAGATATGATGGAGAATGAATCTCATCGCGTTCGTGGAGACGGTAGTCCGTACGTATGCACGAGCGACAATATAATTATTTTGATATTAAAATAATATATATTTGGATGGTATATCATATATACAAAATAATTATCATGTTATATTTATTATTTACATGAATTACACATCATTATTATACCCATCCAAATAATAATTTATTGAATAACAATTACACCGCGACGTGGAGACGGTAAGCCGTACGTATGCACGTATGGTGAAATGTTATTCAAAGGATGGATAGAATACTAAATATGGTTGTACCATATTTATAATAACATAAAATTATATATAAAATAATGGAGTTATTATTTTAGAATGGTAATAACAAAGAAAGAAGAAGTGGAAGAAGAAAGGAACTTGGAAAATGGTGGTGAAATCATTACCTCTCTTTCGGGTTCTTCATTTTGATTTGATCAAAAGGGCTCCATAGGATGGATTTCTGACTAAAGGAAGGCCTCTAAAATGAATTTAGGGATGTTGAGATCGTATTTGGGTATATTTTGGCTGAGCCAAATTGTTTTGTAGGTGTGAATTAATGAGAAGGGGGAGTTCCCTTTTATAGGATGGGTGAGGGGCACCTTTGGAAAAATTAGAAATATTCTTTTATAATAAATTCATAATCGGTTTCAAATGGCTGAAAAGTGTTTTATTTAAAGGTTAATTTCGGAATGAGTCTAAAACCACTCAACAAATATAATTTAGACAGGTTTGGGTCATTATATTAACCTTATCTTTAAATATTAACTCTTAGTTAATTAGTTTGACACTTACGATGTCACTTTGTATTTTTATATTATATAGTTAATAAACATACTATATACCTCCAAGCGACCCCCAAGTGGTCCATTAATGATACACCTATAATGATATAAGTCTCTTGTCCGAACCGTATATTTTTGGGAATTTAATATCAATTAATAATATAATATTTGTTTTAAAAACTCTTTTATTCAATTTTTACACTATTTGGAAAATTGATTTTTGTGAAAATCATAACAGAATTATAACTTAAAAAAAGTCCATTAAATCATTCCTAACATTTAATATTAATCTAGAAAATTATTTTAATTCAAAAAAAGTCTCAAATTTTATTTATTTGGGTATTTATAATATCAATTATTTTAATTTTTTAATATTATGGTAATTATTGTATCATCATTGGGTCCTAAATAAATTAACTTATTTAATGTCTAAAAATTATAAATAAAATACCATTATGTGGGAAATCTTTTTATATTTCTAATTAATATTTGAAATAGAATTTATCTTAAGTATAACCCTATATTAAAAATGATGTAGTAAATAAACTTTGATATTTACTCTTTTAACTCTTCTTTGAATTAAATAATAATAAATGTCTTCATCTAATCCATGTGGACCTAAATGATAATATTTTATTCTTAAGGTTGTTTTGGGTCGAGATACACTTGTACAATAGAATTAGTACATGTTTTAGGGTAATATTAATATCATTTTTACCCTTAATTACCATATTTACTTTTAACCGTGGTAAATAATGGTAAAAAGTTAATATTCACCAAAAATTATTTTCATCTCATTGAACTACGTTTTACTCCTTAATATTAACCATGTCTCTCGGATTTTTGAAATTCCACTCACAGAAGTGGTGAAATTAGGTTTTATGAAAAATTATGTTTTTTAACTACCACTTAGTGGTTTCACTATTCTTCAAAAAATAGTGTTTTTCAAAAAAATACCAAAATATCACCCTAGGCTAATTTCGATATTCCGAATCCAAAAATGAAGTCCATTTTGAAAAATAAAATTTATAAATTTCAAAAAGTGGGTATTACTATTCATAACAACTAGTTTGATTGGTTGTGGCCTGTTAGAACTCGATGTTGCGTACAACACACGCTATTGCATTATTCGAAGAGAAGCGTACCGTAGAAGATTGGGGTGTTACATTCTCCCATACTTCAAATAATTTTGTCCTCAAAATTTCTAGAATAATACCACATGAAAAGTCTCGGGTGGTTCTTCATCATAAGTTCCTCAGGTTCCTACGTTGCCTCTTCCATCTTATGGTTTCTCCACAATACATTTACCAGACGAGTCATCCGGTTTCTCAGTAATTCTTCTCCTGTATCAAGAATCATGACAGGATCTTCACAATAAGAGAGATCGGGTTCCAGTTCTAATTCCTCGTAGGTGAGTACATGTGTTGGGTTAGGCATGTATTTCCTCAATAGAGATACGTGGAACACATTGTGAACATTGGAGAGACTTGGCGGCATTGCCAATCGGTAAGCTACATCCCCAATTGGTTCTAGAATTTCGAAAGGTCCGATGTACCTGGGACTCAATTTAGCTTTCTTACCAAAATGTATGACTCCCTTCCATGAAGATACCTTCAGGAAAACATGATCACCGACTTGAAATTCCAAATCCTTCCTTCGATTATCGGGATATCTCTTTTGCCTACTTTGAGCAGCATTGATATTGTTTTGGATTACCTTCACCTTTTCCATCATTTCCTCCACCAATTCTGGGCCTACAAGTTTTCCTTCATCGACGTCATCCCAACAGGTTGGTGTGCGACATCTCTTTCTGTATAACTCTTCGTATGGTTCCATCTGAATACTCGAATGGAAGCTATTGTTATATGAAAATTCTACCAGATGTAAATATTGATCCCACATACCCTGAAAGTCAAGTGAGCAGGATCTCAACATGTCTTCTATGGTTTTAATAGTTATTTCTGATTGTCCATCTGTTTGAGGGTGGTAGGAAATGCTCAAATGAAGTTCAGTATCTAAGGATTTATTAAGAGTTTTCCAGAATCTTGAAGTAAAATGGGGATCACGATCAGAAACAATCGATAGGGCTACTCCATGAAGTCTCACAACATCATCAATATATAGTCTTGTTAGACGTTCCAGTGGTAGATCTTCTCTTATACCAAGAAAATGTGCTGATGTGGTAAGACGATCAACAATAACCCATATTGCATCATTCCTTCTAGGAGTATTTGGTAGACCCATGACAAAGTCCATCGTGATATTATCCAATTTCCACTCCGGTATGGGAAGAGGTTGCATGACTCCTCCAGGCTATTGCCTTCCAGCTTTCACTTGTTGAAAAACCATACATCTTGACACAAAATCAGTAATCTCCCTCTTCATGTTGTCCCACCAAAAATTTTCCTTCAAATCTCAATACATTTTGGTGCTCCCAGGGTGTATAGAGAAATTAGATCTATGAGAATCATCCAGAAATTCCCTTTTTAGATCAGGTATATTGGGAACACAAAGTCTCTTTCCGAATTTCAAAATTCATTCTTCATACACAAAGTCTCTCAATCTCCCATCATTCACATCTTTAACCTTCATTTGAAATTCTTCATCATCGGTCGGATAACTCTTAATCCTTTATAGTAAAGATGGTTTGGCAACCATTTGAGAAATAATTGATGTTTCACCTTCCCTGGTTATTCCCATGTCCATTTTCACTAGGTCCATGAAAATTGGACCCCTTTCAATTCTCATATTCTTAAAAAATCCATGAACTTTTCTTCTTAAAGCATCTTCCACCTTGTTTTCTTTACCCAGGTGGTAGTGTATCGTAAAATCATAATCCTTGAGTAATTCAAGCCATTTCCTTTGCCTCATGTTGAGTTTTTTTTTGTGAGAAAATATACATCAAACTCTTGTGATCAGTATAAATCTCACATTTTTCACCATAGAGGCAGTGCCTCTATATCTTCAAAGCAAAGATAATAGCTGCTAACTCGAGGTCCTGAGTAGGATGGTTTTGTTCATGAATTTTCAAATGTCGTGATTCATAGGAAATAACCCAATCATTCTGTATAAGGGAACAACCAATTCCTTTCTTCGATGCATCACTATAAATAACGAACCCATCATTACCCTATGGTAGAGTCAATATAGAAGCATTGACTAATCTTCTCTTCAGTTCTTCGAAACAGTCTTGACACTCTTTTTTCCAAACAAATTTATCCCCTTTACGTGTGAGCATCGCTAATGGGTTTTCCAATCGGGAAAATTCTGGATGAAACGTCAATAATAACCTGCCAAACCAATAAAACTACGTACCTCAGTTATACTCATAGGTTCTGGCCATTCTTGGATTGCCTTGGTCTTAGAAGGATCAACAGAGATTTCATCTTTAGATAAAATATGGCCAAGAAAAGAAAACTTCTGAAGCCAGAATTCACACTTGCTAAAGATCCCATATAATTCATGTCTTCTCAGAGTCTTCAGGATAATGCACAGGTGATTTTTTTTATCTTCATAGCTTTTGGATTATACCAAGATATCATCAATAAATATCACCACAAATTCATCGAGATATTCCTTGAAAACTCTATTAATCAGATCCATGAATATAGAGGGTTCATTAGTCAATCCAAAAGGCATTACTGTAAACTCATAATGCCCGTACCTGGTTCGAAATTCTATCTTCGGAATGTCTTCCTTCTTCACACACAACTGATGGTATCCAGATCGAAGATAAATCTTTGAAAAGTACTGAGATCCATGCATTTGGTCAAATAAATCATCAATGCGGGGTAGGGGATACTTATTATTAATTGTTATAACATTGATCTCCCTGTAGTTGATACATAACCTCATAGATCCATCTTTATTTTTATAAAAATGAATAGGGGCTCCCCATGGAGAAACACTAGGGTGAATAAATCCCTTATTATTCAATTCCTCTAGTTGTTTCTTTAGTTCAAATAATTCTATAGTGGCCATTCTCTAAGGGGTCTTCGATATAGGACATGACCATGAATTAAATCAATGGAAAACTCAACTTCTCGTTCTGGAGGATGTCCAGGTATATCTTCCGGGAACACATCTACATATTCATTCACAATAGGTACATCCTATATTTGATCATTCCTTTCCTCACCCACTGTAATTTCATCATCTTCTCCCTAATAATTTAATTTAGTTGAGCTACAAGGGATGGATCTAGATAAGAATTAGGTGGTGAAGATTCTTCTCTAAAGATAGGGTGTTCCTTACCATCATCATCAAAAATCATAACCTCCTTCTTCTAACAATAAATATTCATATTATGGTCTGAAAGCCGGTCCATATCGAGGATTATATCAATCTAAATCATAGGTATGATGATTAGATCAACAGATAAAGAACATTTATGTGCTATAATAGGGACTAATTCACAAAACTTTATTGCAATGATACTTCCCTTAGGAGTTTTAACTGATAAATCCCTTGTTATATCAAATTGGAAATATCTAATTTTCATAGAAAACTGGGAAGATATGAAACAATGCGATGATCCGGAATCAAATAATGCATTTGCTAAACTTGAGTAAACCATTAAATTACCTGCCACCACGTCTTTCAGAGCTTCTACCTCAGCAGTAGTGATAGCATAAGCTTGGACTTGATCCATTGGACTTTTCTGAGGTAAGTTCCCCTTACACTTAGGACATTTATTTGCATAATGTCCCATCTCCCTTCAATTTTAGAACTTAACATCGGTATCTTCCTTCTTCCCTTTTCAATCACACGCTTGGTGGACTTCTTCACCACACTTGTAACAGACACCCATTCCCTTCAACTAAGTACTAGGGTGTTTCTTCCCAAATTTACCATAGGATGGATATTCAACCTTTCCCTTCTTCCCCCTATTTCCATTCCTATATTGATCAGCAGATCTCTTCTTCTCTTGCTTTTCTTTAAAGTCATAAGACATTGAGAATTATTTCTCTGTCTTGATAGCACATGAGACAATGTCTTCATACGATGAGAAGGATTGTGAGGCTAATGCTCAATGGATAAATGGTTTAAACCCATAAAAGAAACAATCAATCTTACTTCTTGGGTTATGTATATAATCTCCATCATACCTTGCTAACCTTGTAATGTTATCCTTATACTTTGCGACATTCTCATCCTCCTTTTGTCTCAGACTCATAAATTGTCTTTCCATATCTGCTCGATGGTCACGGGGAAAGTATTTTTCTAAAAATAGATATTTTATCTCCCTCCATTCCATATTTGATACTTCATCATCTTCATTCGTGTTTTGAAACAATGACCACCATTGATCAGCATCTTCAGTGAGGCGATAAACTGCCATGATAGCTTTTTCCCTTTCACTACTCCCCAAAGCCTGAAATATTTTCTCTAGGGAATTTATCCATTGCTCACCTACTAAGTGATTTTTACTCAAAATGAACGTTGGTGTTTTTTGCCTCATAAAGCGATCTAACATTGATCCTCCACGCTGTGGACCAGGGTTCTCCATATGGCTAAGGTTATTATTCACAACTTGAGTGAGTTTTCCTAGTATGGTGATTAGCTGATTGGCACCAGTTGCATCACCAGCTCCACTATAATTATCTTGAGTAGGAGGGAAATCCCTACATGGAGTGCGTGCATTGATACGGTTTCCATTTCTTCTAATAGGCGCCATTTATAAAAAATGGCATAAACTAGATTAGTTTATGAATCAAAATACATAATTCCATACTTATAAAACACTTAACATAAATTGAACTATTTATGGATATAATCCATAATAATAAAACTGTTTTCTTTGAGGAATTATATACTCATAAACCCTTCGTAATGATTTGTAATGAAAATGAGAGTTATCCTAAGCATATCTCACGGGAGTGTCGTAACCAAGAGTGCAGCAAGGCTTGTTGTCGTGTACTAGTTCCCGTTTGAGTCTATCTCAAAGCGGTGTTTTCTGGTTTTACCCCTTGGTACATCTGTACCAGAGCCACCTCTACCAGGTCATATCCATACAGTGATGTATTGCTAGAAATACTTAAAAATCTCTACAATACCAAGATTCTAGGAAGTTCTTCTATACTAATCCTCAAATTCCATCTTAAATCTATGTGCTATAATCGAAGTTTATCTAAATCTAGCTTCCAAGGTTGGTACTAAACATTCTCTAATACCAATTGTAATTCCCAAACCCAAGTTTCCCAGAGTTGGTGCATTATTACATAACATTGACATGATCAATAGAAAGATCAAATCTCGAAAGACTGATTAGTTTAGTAGCCTTGGAATCACTAGATACATTAATAAAGTTTTACATTACATCATAAAATAAAAACTACAACAATATAGTCTCCATAGTCCACACTCTTATCACCTCATACTATCCCTGCAGGTCATTCATAAATTACTTCTTCACATCCTGGGAAAAATAAAACATAGAAAAGGGGTGAGCTCAAATGCCCAGTAAGGATAAAAATATAGCGGAAACTTTCATAAATAAGAATAAACATTTAAGGCAATGTATAACTAAAAGAAAATCCTTTTAAACATGATCTTCAACATAGTATGGAAAAAATAAAATGAAATAATTCAATTTATTTATTCACATAGATATTCTACTAATCGAATAATCACATGAAATATCAATAACCACTTGCATAATAATGGAATGCATAATGCCAGACTATCATAACCACATATCCAAGGCCTCGTGCCAAGACTACAAATATTATTTTGTCATGGCCTTGTTCCAAGACACTAGTTTGTCTCATGAGACCTACCGATGCAAATTTTTTTAAAGATACTTACGTTTAAAATTGCTCAAATATACTCCAGTGTTTTTCTGAAAACATTATGAAATATTATGAAAACAAAATAACTAATTCTGAGACTGCTCAACTAATTACAGTCCATGATGGGTCCTCACCCAATCCCTTCATATCTACCACACTCGAGAGTCGTGTTATCCGAAAACATTTTTAATCTTGCGTTAAATACGTATACATTTGCACTGGATTTTCATGTATTTGAGAGAAATACCTCTTTTTTTAAAATCATTTAAAAATAATATAATTATAAAATAAAACATTTACTTTGAAAATATTCTTATAAGCTTGTAAGGGAAGCTTCGACGATTTTATAATGGTAGAAAATAGCCGCAGCCGCCGTATAAGTTAAAAATACATTCTTAACATAATTCTGTCGAAAAAGTTAAAAAGGACCTTGTTTGGAAAAAGACGGAAAAATTCCTTTATAAACCACTTATAAAAGTCAACAAGGGTATAAATGAATTAAAACCATATTCTAGTAAATATTAAAAATGTTTTGAAATACATTTTAAAAAAACATGTATGTGGATGATTAAGAAATCCCCGTAGATTATTATGTATAAACAACCTCAGATAATGAAGATATTGAGAAATTTACCCTTACCTTGTACTTTTCCTTGGTTGAAGGTAGGATAACCTCCTGTATAATGGTGAAATAATTGTTAATAAATTATAAAATAATCATATACATTAATATGATATCATATATGATCTTTTAACATTGATTTGTTAATAATATCTTAGTATTATCGTTGTTTCGGGTGTTAACTTACTCATTTTCTTTCATACGATTTGTTACGTAAGCCCAATTTTTCATGGATAGGTTGTATCTTAATCATATCCAGAATGATATCAAGTTCTTAGATACTATATTAATCATCAAATGAGAATTAGACTTTAATGGATATGATGTAGAATGAATCTCATCGCGTTCGTGGAGACGGTAGTCCGTACGTACGCACGAGTGACAATATCATTGTTTTGATATTAAAATAATATAGGGTTGGATGATATATCATATATGCAGAATCATTATCATGTTATATTTATTATTTACATGAATTACACTTCATTATTATACTCATCCAAATAATAATTTATTGAATAACAATTACACCACAACGTGGAGACGGTAAGCCGTACGTATGCATGTATGATGACATGTTATTCAAAAAATGGTTAGAATACTGAATATATAACACCCCGAGTAAATAAAGAATATGGCATTTTTATATTTATCCATATTTGTGAATAAAATATTAATATTACTTTAAATGGGATGCTATGCTCGATGGCGTACCCAACACGCAACAATGAGTCTCTTGGGAATCCTACGTTGCACTCTAATAATAAAATAATATTATTTTAAATAGTAGTTAACGCCTAGCCATTGTAATGGCAGGAATGAACAGAACTAACTAAAAAATGATTATATATATTTGTCAAATATTTTTACTTTTCGCAATAAATGTTAGACGATTAAAAATGCGAATGAATCCAATTTGAAGCGTAAACATTATAATATTCTTTAAAAGGTCGATTAACCGCCTTCTCGTGGCGAACCTCTTTTAAATCCACTTTTTGACAATTTTATGTGTTATATTTGACAAAATAAAATTCTTCATTAGAATTGGGATATCAAAATTTACTTTGCGTAAATTTTTGGTATTTTTCCAAAAAAGTTCAATTTTTAATGAATAGTGAAAAATGTTGTATTTTAATTCAAAAATTCATTTTAATATAATATATTTATATGATTAGATTATCTTTTGAATTAGTTTTAAAGTGATATTAGAATATATTTTTACCATTTAATACAATAGTGGTCTTTGAAATTAATTTCACTTTGAAAATGGACTTAAACTAGTGTCAATCTTTTGATACTTATTATTTCATAAAAACACACCATTTGCTCTGACAGCAGAAATTAATTTTTAAATTAATTAATACAACTAATATTTTTTGAATTTTGTAAAATAGAAATCATTTTTGAATTTGGAATATCAAATATATCTTAGGGTGATGTTTTGGTATTTTTCTGAAAAACTTCAATTTTTGATGAATAGTGAAACCACTAAGTGGTACTTATAAAAACTGATTTTCTGTTTAAATGAAATTTTGCCATCATTGTGTGTTTAATTTCAAAAATCCAACATACATGGTTTTCATTAATAATTAAAATGTGGTTCAATGGGATTAAAATAATTTTTTGGTGAATAGTATCTTATTAAGTTTTTAATCGCGATTAGAGGAAATTAGTGTAGTTTAAGGTAAGAATAATGATTTCATAAAACGAAATGACTTAGACACATGTCCTAACCTCATTGGATGTGTCATGGCTGACCAAAACAATCCATGGGTCAACTTGGGGACCCCATGGAGCCACTTTGGTTGGAAATTGACATAAATACCTTTTTATTTAATGTTAAAGTAAAAATGACACACACATGAGATGTTTTACTAAAACAATTTTTAAATGGGGTATTGAAAGTCATATTTTTCACTATAAATATTTATTGGAAAGATAAAAATATTTCCTACATCATAGTATTTATTTTATAATTTTTAGACATTAAATAAATTAAATTATTTATGACATCATGATGATGCAGTGATGACCTCATTATTTAACGATTTAAATAAAATGGAAATATAATGTAATATCTAAGACCTACACATGTCCAAAACCTATTGTATGAGTGGATTTAGAACACTTATCACCTTATCCTCTAAATACATCAATGTGGGACCTTTAAAATCCAAAACTCTTTTGTAAATAAAGTATCATTTTGTAACTTTACAAGAGTGTCCCTCCTCTCCTCTTATAAAAGGCCCCCACCTCTACCTCCTTACCCACACTTCCAAAGCCTTTGGCTCGGACAAACTCTGTCCATTTTGCCTCTACACTTCCCTCTCTTACTCCTTGAAGCCTCACTTTGGGTAGAAGTCTTCCCAAGGAAGCCTTTGAGATCAAACCAAAGAGAGTTACCCGATTTTAAGGTAATGTCTTCACTTGAGTCCTTTTATTTTATTTTGCTTCTCCAACCCCCTAAAATCTTTTTATTAATTGATTTTGTAAAAACTCCAGTATAATAAATATACTAGAATGTTTTTATAATAAGTATTCGATCTACACTTACACACACCTACATCTAATGGTTAAAGAACATACTGTTTCCGTGGATTGAGAATATCGGACTCCCGAAACGATGATTGTTCAACATTATTTTAACACCATCAAAGGTGGCCATTAAGATGAAACAATATTTATATATGATATATAATATGTTTATGTTTTTTTAAGCTTCTGTATTTTTCATTTTGGGAATACCTTTATGGTTTCCATTATGGGTAAACGTGATATCTTCATTTAAGTAAGTGCGGACTACCGCCCCCTCAAAGTGATTTGAATCGTTAATGCCATATGTGGGACATATAAAGGATGGATTTAAAATTATTATATATGATGTTATACTGGAATTCTGATATACCTCTACATAATTATTATTTCTTTCAATTAAATAATGAGATAGAAATGAAAGTAGCGTTCATGCATACGTACGACTTACCGTCTCCATGAACGATGCATTTCATTTCTTATCCCAAAATGTAATGTACTATTATAAGTACATATATATAATGGATATATATGATGTATGTTACATCTAAATGATTAATATAATTCTGTACTTAAAATATACATACCTCTCATTTAGGTTTAATTCCATTAATATTACATAGAAATGAAAGTAGCGTTCATGCGTACGTACGGCTTACCGTCTCCATGAACGGTGCATTTCATTTATTACCTCTAAATGATTATGTGATATTATAAATACATGTATATGCTAGATATATATGATATATATGATATCCAAATCAGGAATATCATTCTGGATATAATGAACCTTTGACCACACGAACAACATGTAATCGTAATAAGTCCACTTTCGACTTAAGGACCAAATATCGACAAAACAAAAATTATTAACTTAAATGATTAAATAATGTTTATAACATGGTAATAAGTGATATAAAATGAATAATGAACTCGAAAAAGGTTCTTTAGAAAATTGAAATTAACTCAAGTTTATTATTCAGGACGTTAAAGAACGATCGAGTCAAGTCAGACCCGAGGTAAGGGACATCGTCTCAATCTCCTTTCATTGAGGCATATTTCGTTTTATACACAACATTCTTTTATATGGTGTATAAACCCCTTTGTATTTTACTTTTATACAAAAGGAATCTTTTTCTACGAAGCGTTTTTCAAAACGACAAAAAAGAATGTTTCTTTTAACGTATGCGGTGAAAACGACCTTTTCCGCCGCCGTGAGTATTATTTGGCCTTTGGCTTCCTGAACAAGCCGTAATGTTTTTTTAAAAATGTAATAAATACCATATACTCTTTTATGTTTTTTGGTATTGAAAATGGTTTTTATAATGGATTTTTTATGTCAATATATTTATGTGATATATTGTGATCAAAGTGTGGAAATTTTTTCTTTCCATTATATTTGTTTTATGTCTTATGATTTTATAATGGTACTTGGACATTTGATGGGTGGTTATGTGATGAACCATATGACGGGTGGTGCCATGAATACCAGGACAGGTGGTTACATTATAACCTCCAATGAATTGGGTATGGAAGTCAACCGTATGGCTATTCGATTAAGTATGTATGGAAGTTGGCTGAATGGCTATTCCATTAAGTGATATGTGTGGAAGTCAACCTTATTGTTATTCCACTTAAGTATGTTTATGTCCCAAGTTAACTTTATATGTTATGTGATCTTTATATGGGTTTTATGGTAATCTTTTGGTTAAATAAGGGTAATTAATGATCTTTTATTCAGTGAAGAGTTTTTACTACTTCAAAAAGGTGAAAAGTATTACTTTGTTAAAGTATACATGGTTTACCTGTTGTTTGGAAAAAACTAACAGTTTTCATTCTTTGTGTATCCCTTACTGAGCTTTTTTTTCTCATCCCATGTTTTTGAAATGTTTTCACAGGAATTAACGTGGAATAGGGTCAAGGATGGGATCAGGGGAAAGTCATGCTACCAAAAACATGGAACTAGACATGTTTCATTTTAAGAGTTTTTATTTTATGGAAACTTAGTCGAATTTTCTACTTTGTAATCTTTTGAGATGTAATAGTTATGTCCAAATTCTCTAAAACTCTAAACATAAAAAGATCCTCAATGTGAATTATTAATTTAATTCAATATTATGTAAAGTTTAAGGCTGGGGCCATATAGTTGGTATTAAAGGGAGGTTTAGACAACTTTAGGGACTAGGAGTTCTTGTGAGACACATGATTAGTCCCAATATCTATTATTTCAGTTAAATCCTTGTTTAATGAAATTTTTTCAGGTCAATTAATGTCGGTTACAAATGGAAGGAGAAGGATCTCAAACGACATTCCTATCTCTTCCTGATGACATGCTTGCAATAATTATTGCAAAGTCATCTTCGGATGATTGTGAAAATTTTTCTAGCATACAACTCACTTGCAAGAAGTTGTTTGATATATCAAACACCTCCGCTATACCTCGTTATCATCGTGGATCATGGGTTTTTTTTAGAAAAAATATTATTTTCACAATATTCTCATATTTTCAAGAAACGTAAATATTATCAAGGTATTTTCAAATATTTTACCTTATCACAAGAATTTGAAGCATATTATGATTTTAAAAATGGTGCTGTGGAAGGAGACCCTTGCGCAACCTATTTATATTTTCATTTAAAATATAGTCTCACATCACATACTTATGGTATTTTAAAAGGACCAATAATATAAAGTTTCAACTCAATTTTGGTCTGACTATTTTATAGAAATCATGTTTTATCAGATGTTTTGGAATTATATGTCATACATGATAATTTTCCAAAACTATTTTTCTGTGAACACCCATATGACCCATGTTGTACGAGGTGTATTTGGATGGAGGAAGCAAATGATTTTGAAGGATCTCTAAATCATTTTTGTAATGCATGGGACTTCTACCTACGTGAGAAAGATGATGATGAAACGAGTGGATTCCATGATCAAGGTATGATGTTTTTCATTTTGGGAATCATTTTATTTTATCTTATGGTGGTGAAATAAGACTTCAAGAATTAAGATGTTGAGATCGTAACAAATTCGGATGAAAATTAAAGGTATAAGGAAATGATTGAGGTTAAAACATGTAAGGGTTATTTTTTGAGTTTTATAAAAAGGACAACATGCAGACCGTGTGACAACCCATCGCGTCGGACAAAGTTGCGGGAATCGAACCCACAACCAAAGTGCAACTGGTATTTATCGCCTACCACTGCACTACGGGAAGTCCCTGGTTAGTTTGACTGATTCTTTTTAGTTAGATGATTTTATGAATTAAGAGTAAGTTGATTTTGGGTTATCTATGGATATTTATTAACCTATCATGGATGATATGTGATTAGGTTAATTACTTTTCAATACGAGACATTAAGAGCTACTGATGTTGTTTGGAGATAAATGATATGATTTAACTTGGAAGAATATGTGACTAAATCCCTCAAATATTTGGGTTTCAATCTTAGTTTGGTTTACATTGAAGAATTTTATGGACAAATTGATTATCAAATGGTCCTCATTGAACTTTGGGGTTTTGTTGGACAAATTTTGGAGATTAAGATTAGATTTTATTTTTATAAAAGGTTATCTTTTTCTGGATTATCTGTTCATGTACTAACCTTTTTGGTTTTGGTTATAGTTAAAGTCTAAAGACATGGGAAGTGTATATATATCTTTTGTGGATTAGGTGATTCTCTATAATATGATTATAGTACTCTTAATGTGAAAAAGTCTTCCTAAATACTCGTCTTTTGGAGAAAATGTGAGTTTTTGTAAGGAATCTAATTAAAGTTGAAAGTCAACATGATAAGTGATTATGTTTACTTATGAATAAATTCCTCAATAAAAAGTAACTTAATACAGAAATGTTGTCTATTAGCTTTTCCAATTGGGGAATCAAATACCGTTTAACCCATCACAAGTTTGTGATTTTCTTGTGGTTAACTTTATCCTAAACATGTTTTCTATCACTCTCCATCAGAACATGACCCTTTGTTGTTTCCTCCATGTCCATATTTTCGTACTTGGAATCCTATTATAGGTTAACTCGGGTGACCTCTGTACTTATCTTTCTTTATTTTAAAGTAATTGTTTTACCGACTCTTGTTCCGATGTGGGACTTTCAAGGATGTTTCCAAGCTCAATTTTAAAATTGCGAGGACGCAATTCCCAAAAGGGGGGAAGGATGTAACACCCCAGGTAAATAATGAATATGACATATTTATATTTATGCATACTTGTGAACAAAATATTAATATTACTTTAAAGGGGATTCTATGATCGATGGCGTACCCAACACGCAACAATAAGTAACTTGGGAATCCTACATTGCACTCGAATAATAAAATAATATTATTTTAAATAGTAGTTAACGCCTAGCTATTGTAATGGAAGGAATGAACAGAACTAACTAAAAAATGATTATATATGTTTGTCAAATATTTTTACTTTTTACAATAAATGTTAGAGGATTAAAAATGCGGATTAATCCAATGTTAAGTGTAAACATTCTAATATTCATTAAAAGGTCGATTAACAGCCTTTTGATGGCGAACCTCTTTTAAATCCACTTTTTGACAATTTCGTGTGTTATATTTGAAAAAATAAAATTCTTCTTTATAATCGGGACATCAAAATTTACTTTTCATAAATTTTTGGTATTTTTCCAAAAAAGTTCAATTTTTAATGAATAGTAAAAAATGTTGTATTTTAATTCAAAACCTCCTTTTAATCTAATTTCTTTATATGATTATATTATCTTTTGAATTGGTTTTAAATTTAAATTAGAATATATTTTTACCATTTAATACAATAGTGGTAATTGGAATTAATTTCACTTTGAAAATGGACTTAAACTAGTGTCAATCTTTTGATACTTATTGTTTCATAAAAACACGCAATTTGCTCTGACAGCGGGAATTAATTATTAAATTTATTAATACAACTAATATTTTTAGAATTTTGTAAAATATACATCATTTTTGAATTTTTAATATCAAATATAGCTTAGGGTGAAGTTTTGGTATTTTTCTGAAAAACATCAATTTTTGATGAATAGTGAAACCACTAAGTGGTACTTATAAAAACTAATTGTCCGTTTAAATGAAATTTTTCCATCATTGTGTGTTGAATTGTAAAAATCTGACATACATGGTTGTCATTAAGAGGTAAAATGTGGTTCAATGGGATTAAAATAATTTTTTGGTGAATAGTACCTTATTATGTTTTTAATTGCGATTAGAGGTAATTAATGTAGTTTAAGGTAAGAATAATGTTTTAATAAAATGAAATGACCTAGACACATGTCCTACCCTCATTGTACGTGTCATTCCCAACCAATACAATCCATGGGTAAACATGGGGACCCCATGGAGCCACTTTGGTTGGAAAATGACACAAATACCTTTTTATTTAATGTTAAAGTAAAAATGACACACACATGAGATGTTTTACTAAAACAATTTTTACATGGGGTTACAAAATTCATATTTTTCACTATAAATAGTAATTGGAAAGATAAAAAGATTTCCTACACCATAGTATTTGTTTTATAATTTTTATACATTAAATAAATTAAATTATTTATGACATCATGATGATGCAGCGATGACCTTATTATTTAACGATTTAAATAAAATGAAAAGATAATGTAATATCTAAGACCTAAACATGTCCAAAACCTATTGGATGACTGGATTTAGAACCCTTATCACCTTATATTTTAACTACATCAATTTGGGAACTTTAAAATATGAAACGCCTTTGAAAATGAAGTAACATTTTGTAACATTACAAGAGTGCCCCTTCTCTCCTCTTATAAAAGGCCCCCACCTCTACCTCCTTACCCACACTCCCAAAGCCTTTGGCTTGGCCAAACTCTACCCATTTTGTCTCTCCACTTCCCACTATTACTCCTTGAAGCCTTAATTTGGGCATAAGTCTTCCCAAGTATGATTTTGATCTAAAACCAAAAGGAGTTACCCGATTTTAAGGAAATGTTTTCACTTGAGTCCTTTTGTTTTATTTTGCTTCTCCAACCCCCTAAACTCTTTTTTATTCATTTCTTTTGTAACAACTCCAGTATCATAAATATACTAGGATGTTTTTATAAGAATGTTTCGATCTACACTTACACACACCTACATCAAATGGTTAAAGAGCATACCGTTTCCATGGATGGCGAATTTCGGCCTCCCGAAACGATGATTGTTCAACATTATTTTAACACCTTCAAAGGTGGACATTAAGATGACACTATTTTTATATATGATATATAATATGTTTTTGTTTTCTTTAAGCTTCTGTATTATTCATTTTGGGCATACCTTTATGGTTTCCATTATGGGTAAACACGATATCTTCATTTAAGGAAGTGCGGACTACCGCCCCTCAAAGTGATTTGATTCGTTAATGCCATATGTGGGACGTATAAAGGATGGACTTAAAGTTATTATATATGATGTTATACCGGAATTATAATATACCTCTATATAATTATTATTTCTTTCCATTAAATTATGAGATATAAATGAAAGTAGCGTTCATGCATACATACGGCTTACCGTCTCCATGAACGGTGCATTTCATTTCTTATCCAAAAAATTTAATGTACTATTATATGTACATATATATAATGGATATATATGATGTATGTTAAATCTAAATTATTAATATAATTCTGGAATTAAAATATACACACCTCTCATTTAGTATTAATTCAATTAATATGACATAGAAATGAAAGTAGCGTTCATGCGTACGTACGGCTTACCGTCTCCATGAATGGTGCTTTTCATTTCTTACCTATAAATGATTATGTGATATTATAAATACATGTATATTCTAGATATATATGATATATATGATATCCAAATCATGAATTTCATTCTGGATATAATGAACCTTTGACCACACGAACAACATGTAATCGTAGGAAGTCGACTTTCGACTTAAGGAATAAATATCGACAAAACAAACAATATTAACTTAAATGATTACATAATTTCTATAACATGGAAATAAGTGATATAAAAGGAATAACGAACTCGAAAAAGGTTCTTAAGAAAATAGAAATTAACTCATGTTTATTATTCAGGACGTTAAAAAACGATCGAGTCAAGTCGGACCCGAGGTAAGGGACTTCTTCTCAATCTCCTTTCATTGAGGCATATTTCGTTTTATACACAACTTTATTTTTATACAGTGTATAAACCCCTTTGACTTTTACTTTTATACAAAAGGAATCTTTTTCTACGAAGCGTTTTACAAAATGACAAAAAAGAATGTTTCTTTTAACGTACTCGGTGACAATGACCTTTTCCACCGCCGCGAGTATTATTTGGTCTTTGGCTTCCTGAACAAGCCATAATGTTTTTTTAAATGAAATAAATACCATATACTCTTTTATGTATTTTGGTATTGAAAATGGTTTTTATAATGGATTTGTTATGTCAATATATTTATGTGATATATTGTGATCAAAGTGTGGAAATGTTTTCTTTCCATTATATTTGTTTTATGTCTTATGATTTCATAATGGTACTTGGACATTTGACAGGTGGTTACGTGATGAACCATGTGACGGATGGTGCCGTGAATACCAGGACGGGTGGTTATGTTATAACCTCCAATGCATTGGGTATGGAAGGTGGCCGTATGGGTATTCTATTAAGTATGTATGGAAGTTTGCCGAATGGCTATTCCATTAAGTGATATGTGTGGAAGTCGACCTTATGGTTATTCCACTTAAGTATTATTATGTCCCAAGTTACCTTTATATGTAATGTTATCTTTATATGGGTTTTATGGTAATCTTTTGGTTAAAGAAGGGTAAGTAATGAACTTTTATTTAGTGAAGAGGTTTTACTACTTTGAAAAGGTGAAAAGTATTACATTGTTAATGTATACATGGTTTACTTGTTGTTTTGAAAAAATTATCATTTTTCATTCTTTGTGTATCCCTTACTGAGATTTTTAAGCTCATCCCATGTTTTTGAAATGTTTTCACAGGACTTAACGTGGTATAGGTTCAAGGATGGGATCAAGGGAAAGTCATGCTACCAAAAAAATGGAACTAGACATGTTTTAATGTAAGAGTTTTTATTTTATGGAAACTTAGTAGAATTTTCTACTTTGTAATCTTTTTAGATGTAATAGTTATGTCCTAATTCTCTAAAACTCCAAACCTGAAAAGATCCTCAATGTGAATTATTAATTTAATTCAATATTAAGTAAGGTTTAATGCTGGGGCGTTATAGAATATGGTTGTACAATATTTATAATAACATCACAATATATATAAGATACTAGAGTTATTATTTTAGAATGGTAATAACAAATAAATAAGAAGTATAAGAAAAAAGGAACTTGAAAAGGGTGGTGAAATCATTACCACTTCTTCAGGTTCTTCCTTTTGATTTGATCAAAATGGCTCATTAGGTTGGATTTATGACTAAAGGAAGGCTTCTACGATGAAGTGAGGGAAGTTGAGAGAGTATTTGGGCAGAGTTTGGCCGAGCCAAATGGCTTTGACGGTGTGAATTAATGAGAAGGGGGAGTGCCATTTTATAAGAGGGGTGAGGGGCACCTTTGGAAAAGCTAGAAATATTATTCTATAATAAATTAATATTCGGTTTCTAATGGCTCAAAAGTGGATTATTTAAAGGTTAAGAAGAGGATGGCTCAAAAACCACCCAACCAATCGAATTTAGAAAGGTTTGGGTCATTATATTAACCTTATCTATAAGTATTAACTCTTAGTTAATTAGTTTGACACTTACCATGTCACTTTGTATTTTTATATTATATAGTTAACAAACTTACAATATACCTCTAAGAGACCTTCAAGTGGTCAATTAATGACAGAAATATCATGATATAAGTTTCATGGCCAAACCTCAGATTTTTAGGAATTGAATATCAATTAATAATATAATATTTGTTTTAAAAACTCTTTCATGTCAATTTTGAAACTATTTGGAAAATTGATTTTTGTGAAAATCATAATAGAATGATTACTTCGAAAAAAGTTAATTAAATCATTACTAACATGTCATATTAGCCTATAAAATTAGTGTAATTTATAAAAAGTCTCAAATTATAATTATTTGGGTATTTATAATATCAATTATTTTAATTTTTCACTATTATGGTAATTACTGCATCATCATTGGCTCATAAATAAATCAATTATTTAATCTCTACAAATTATGAAATAAAATACCATTATGTAGGAAATCTTTTTATATTTCTAATGAATATTTAAAATCTAATTTATCTTATTTACATCCTTATATTGAAAATGATTTAGTAAATAAACTTTGATTTTTAATTTTTTAACTCTTCTTTGAATTAAATAATAATAAATGTCCGAATCTAATCCAAGTGGACCTAAATGATATAATTTTATTCCTAAGGTTGTTTCTGGTTGAGATAAACTTTTCTAATAGAATTAGAAAACGTGTTAGAGAAATATTAAATCCACTTTTACCCTTAATTACCCTATTTACTTATAACCGTGGTAAAAAAAGGTAAAAAGTTACTATTCAGCAAAAAATATTTTCATCTCATTGAAGAGAATTTTACTCCTTGTTATTAACCATGTGTCTTGGATTTTCGAAATTCCACTCACAGAAGCGGTAAAATTAAGTTTCATGAAAAATTCAGTTTTTTAACTACCACTTAGTTGTTTCACTATTCATCAAAAAATGATGTTTTTTAGGAAAGTACCAAAAAATCACCCAAGGCTAATTTCGATATTCCGAATCCAAAATTGAAGTCCATTTTGAAAAATAAAATTTATAAATTTCAAAAAGTGGGTATTACTATTCATAATGGCTTGTTTGATTGGTTGTGGTGTGTTAGAACTCGATGTTGTGTACAACACACGCTATTACATTATTCAAAGAGAAGCGCACCATAGAAGCATGGGGTGTTACAATGCTTAAAATCGATCTTCTTAAAATACTTATCATGTCCTGAATACGATGAGCATAGTTCATACGTCAACCCATATTAATCATTATTTTACCAAAAAACATTGTTCTCATTTCTATGAATGGGAAAAATAGCTGTCTTCTCAATATAATCTTTTTATTCTAGACCCCCATTTTAAAATTCTAACTAGAGATCCATATAGAAAACTCTAAATTACCTTTTTACTATTATGGATAAGAATAATCGAATTGTCTCCACTCATAAAACAGGGGACAATGCTCCATAAAAATCAATGCCCACTATTTGGGAGTATCCTTTTTACACTAGTCATTCTTTGTTACTAATTATTATACTATCATCATTTAGATTTTGTGTAAAAACCCACTTGTTATGAATGAAATTCTATTCAGTTACCCTCGAAATAATATATCATGTCTTGTTATTTTATATTTGGTCAGGTTCCCATTTAATGAATGAACCTAAATCTCATATCTTGAATCATATTCAACACACTTTGGCTCTACCTATGATCAGAAACAATATTTTTGTGGAGTCTTTATCCCTATTGTATACACTAGAGTTATCTGATCCCTGATAACATTATACCTATCATTTTTTCTAATCTATTTTGTTTCATTATAGGTTTATTTTTCTTATCATCTAAATATTTTTTAAAATCTACATCGTGTAATTTCACTCCTCATGGACTAAATTCTCCATCACAATCCTCTTGAGACTGCTCATGGTTTTGTTGAATATTCCACTCATTTCCACCACAACAACACCATTAATCTCAATAGTTTTCCAAAAAAACTTATTCATGAATTTATATTCTTTTATTTTTCTTGATTAAATGGACAATATCCCTTCATCTCCATAGGATTCAAAATTCATGCATTTCTTCTTATTGAGAATAATACACTTACTTATGAAAACTAAAAATTATTTCTATGTGGAATTTTCTCCATACCATATTTCACATGGAGTCTTGTCTTCCTTTATATAAAAACAAGGATTTATTAGAAGTGTAAATTGATTTAAACACTACTTTAATAAACATATATGGATGTTCATTCCCAATAATTATCATTCAATACATGTTGTTTATAATTTTATTTCATCTCTAAAATAGATCATTTTTCTATGGAGTTTTTTCTACTAAAACATGGATTCGTATTCCATGCTTCTTAAGATAATCCTCCACATAGATATTTTTTAACATAATTGCATTTTCATTTCAGAATTTATTGATATTTTGATCTCGTATATTTTAAACATCCCTTCGATAATTTGGTATGCAACTGAACACCTCAAACTTATGGTTTATAATTAAAACCCATGAAATTATACTGAAATCTTTAATTAAAAGGACATAATATCTCATCCCATCAATATCTCTCAGAGAAATAGGTTCATATACATCAATATAAACTAGTCCATGAACATTTTTTGACCTTTTATCCCTAACCTTATACATATTTTTGAGTGATGATACCTTGTTTAAATTCACCATGTGAATGAGTATGATCATATGATATCATAAAGAGATGTTGAGAAGAATAAAATTTTACCAAATTTTACATGGTTGACTAGCTTAGATGACCAAGATTCCTATTCCACAAATGGTTTATTTCTTCCTTAGATAGGTTAAATTTTACTTATTATCAACTAACAAGGTAGAGATTCAACTTCATGAGATTTCCTTAAAAACCAGCTACCTTGCAGTTTCATTTGATTATAAACAATTTTTTATTAAATATTATAGCATGTCCTGAGTCACACAATTGGATGACACTTATCATGTCATGACTGAGGAATT
Source organism: Viscum album (assembly GCA_963277665.1). Lineage (NCBI taxonomy): Eukaryota > Viridiplantae > Streptophyta > Magnoliopsida > Santalales > Viscaceae > Viscum > Viscum album. The sequence continues at coordinate 1,301,164,566 of OY728141.1, read as the reverse complement.
AAACTAACAGTATATTTGAATGTCTCATTTCTTTTCCCCCAATCATGTATTTCTCTAAACAAATTAACATTAAGCCTTAATAATGTCGAAATATTATTACTCGTTCATTGTACTACTTTATTCTCGTCGCCATATTTTTTTCCTTTCATATATGAGGTGTGTACAATATCGATAATCTATATTTCAGTGATATATGATGCTTTGAAGGAAATGTTTGCATCAAATTTCTGCAAATATCTTTTCTTTCTAATCCATTTCATTGGATTCATACATGATATTGACTGATATTGTTGATATTTCTCAGAGTATGATGGTCCTACCACATCATTCAAAGATATCAATTGATTCTGAGATTTTATCTTGTCTGTTGGTCCTTTAATATTCATTATGCAACCATATAGGGTATCCTTCAGTACTTTTCTATGTGTTGTTGAACAGAAATATCTATTCATCTATCTCAATCCTCCACACTAAAAACAAGTTCCACAAATGTAAATCAGGTAATACCTAACTCTGTTTGAATGCCTCTATTTTTACTACTCCCATTGATATCTCTTGGATATAGAACAAAAATTTTGATACTGTACCATATTTCCACAACAATAACACCTGATATAAGTTTAATTATTTTGAAACATTTCTATTGTTAGGTCCACTAGGTTTGATATTCTGACAGGGGGGTGAATTAGGGTAAGACAGATTGAAATAACTTCCCCTATTGATCTTATTTCGCTGTTATTCAAAACTATTTTCTCTCTCTTTCCCATAGAAAATTATAGACATAAATTAAATAATTCATGTGACACAAAAAAATTTACTTGGTTCACCATCACTATGCTACATCCACGGAGCATACACCGGCAATGTGTCGATCTACCAAATCCACTATAAGAGCACTGCTGTTTACAAGTTCGAAGCGGACTCACTATCACTTCTGGTTTACAACCACTAACAATATGATAGCTCACTGATCTCTCAACTGAAGTGTGTTCACTACTTCTTTAAAAGACCCACTCACAGATTATAGACCTATAGGTCTCTTCATTATCACTAATGAAATCTGCATCTTTAACTATTGATAGATGCTCTATTGACATTCAACTTTCACCCACAGATTAATCTAACATTGCACCGGGTGTACCGGGCAACCCCAATTTTTTCGTGAAGCCTTCACTGGGAATTGCACGTAATTCTGTAATTTTGCGTGAAATTATATCTTCGTGCAATACCCCTTTTTTGCGCAACTCTCCTTTTACGTGCAACAAATTATTTTACGCGCAACATCTTTTACGCGTAGCCTCTATACAGTCTTGCGCGGAATTATTCTGCCTTGTGTGAAATCCACTTTTCATGTAACAACTCTTTTACATGAAACACCTCTTTTACATGAAACTCACTTCTTTTTTGTGAAACCACTAGTTTTATGTGCGGCATTTGTATTTCGCGCAACACCAGAATTTACACCCAAAATTAATGTTTACGCAAAACCCCCTTGAAAACATTAATTTAGCGCGCCAGAGCTCAGATACTCTCTCTGTCTTGAGCTACACCGAATGGAGGAAGGTCACGTCATATTTATAGGAAAAATTGACCCCATGTGAAAAAAACCCTCTTGGAGTGCAGAATTTACATTGAGTGTGAAACACACATCTTCCGCGCAACATCGTTTTTCATGCACTGCTCCAAATTTTTGTTCACCTGATTCCTTTGACAATTTTCAAGATTTTGATCTCAAAACACCTCTTCCGCAAATAATAAAAATCCTTTATTTCAACAAACATGCTGATATTTCATGCATCCCACTGACTTTTTCGCATGCCACTATATTTTTCACGCACCCCGCTAATTTTTTGTGCCCCAAATTATTTTTCGTGCCCCACTTCAATTTTGAATGAACCTCCATTTTCCAAAAACACATCTACTAATTTTATGATTCTTAGGCCCAAAAAATTAACAAACACCATAAGACAGTGCCACCTTGTATCTGCCCTTTTTGTACTGCCTCTAGATCATCCATTCCTTTGTCGAGGTTCTTCAATCAATCATGGATTGTTCAAGAAATCCCTTGAGCCCAAAAAGTCATCATAAAAACCCCCTTTGTTAACAAAGTTATGCACCATGGTCTTCTTTGTCCACAAAAACAACATGGAGGCTCACTTTTTCAACAAACACAATCACCTAGAAAATGATTCAATGATGCCTTGAGGGATTTTTTCCCAAAATCTATTCTACTAATTATTCCTTGAGTTCTTTGAATGTTATGATTATGATTCATACCCAATTCACTCTTCAACCTTGGAGTGGGATATTATGGTCTAGCATCAACCAACACTTCTCAATTTTTATTTTAAACTCTCATTCCATCTATTTCATTCTAATGTAAAAATGTATTCTCCAAATATTCCATTAAATTTTTTACTCTAACTATGAATTGAAATATCACTATTTTTATCAACAAAGAATCCAAGATTCCAAATATAATATCATGATTCAATAGTTTCACTTGATCCTTCACCATTGTTCGTATGATTAAAACTTCCTCCACATAGTCTTTATTATGTTTTAATTGATCTGTTATATTATTAACCAATATATCGATAACGTTGTTCTGTTATACAAACTCATGTTTAAACTCAATAAATTTCATTGATTATTCATGTTTTTTAGACAGGAACATTTCAATTTCATCCTTTATATCAATGTTATCTTCTTCATGGAGCGACATATAGAGATTTCCATCACGAAAACTATATTTAATTTGTTATTTTTGGATCTCCAATAATATATCTCCTCAAGAAATTCATTAAATTTTACTTGAAAATTAACTCTTCCATTGAATTATAATTCATCATATTCACTTTGTTCCATTTATTAGGGATTACCCAGAACAACCACTATATAATCTTATTAATTATCCTTACTGTAATTCATTTCTTCTGCCTCATTGTATTGAAAATTTTCATTCTCTTTTGAGAGAATATTCTTTTTATGGAATAATTGTTTTTTAAATATTATCTTACCCCTCAAATAGATTAATTAATTTTTCATGAGAATTTTGACTTTATCCTCATAATTATCTTGTATCTTATTGGGATGCTTTACTATAATATGTGAAACATTTATACATTGAGTGAATGCTAGAGTATGATTCCATTTGATCTTTAATTTTCATCTTTATATATTTTCGAAAAAGAATGACATGACCTCATCCATCTCTTCAACTTCCCGACCATCCTCAAAATTATCTTCATAATTTCATTGAATGTCACCACCTTGGATTTCTCTCTTTCCATTGACTCATTATCATCATTTTTATTCTCATATGTTACAAGATTATTGTTTAATATATCCAATATTATATCTTTTGGATCATTATCTCTTGTTGTAGAGATATTTGGATTGAATCAAGGTGTAAATATTCTCAGTATATGATTAATGATATTTATATCATCGATAATTTATTTGAGACCACACATGAATTCTACAATGAAATTTACCTAGTCAAATGATGTATCTGTAGAATCATTAGAGTGTATTCTCAAACTATATTATTTTTTCCACATAACCTATAATTTTTTTAATATTAAATTTTAATCACCTATATAGATATTTAGAAGCATTTCCCACATTTTATGCACTGACATACATGAAATCACCTTCATGTATTTTTTTAATAAAGCTTCTCCTAAGGAATTAATTTATTTAGAATCATTATCCAATTTTATTATGTCTACTTCTAATAGAACTACACCTTCCATACTATAATAAATAAAACATGTATAAGGTTTAAATACATCCATACCTAATTATTAGATGTGGTCTTGCATCTTATTCTACCATAATTGAATATTTTTCCAACAATGATCAGAATCCCTTTCTGATTAACTACCTCAATTTAAACCATTGAGAGAGAAAAACTGAATTTTACTTTTCCCTATTAATCAAATTTTTATCATAACCAATGTAAATAACATTAAATGTGGTTTTAATCAATTTATTATAGATTAATATAACTATCCATTTTGATATTTTTTATCATTAAACAAAACACTCTTCTCCCTCCTTCCTATACCATAAAACAAATAGATATAAAACATACCCATGACACTAAAATTTACCTAGTTCTCCCTCAATATGGTACATATAAGGATTATAAAATGGAAACGAGTTGATGTAACAAATCCATTAAAGCACATAGTTGTTACAATGTTTGGATTGGACTCAATATCCCTCTTAATTTATAACATTTCACAATTTAGAAGTTCACTACCCTATCGGATAACGTAAACACACTTCCCCTTCAGTAGAATCTTCTTAACAACCATCTCTGATTTGATTCACAATTTAGTGACTATTTAGGATATAGTATCATCAATGATATAAAACCCACCTTTCTGAGACACCTCCACAAGACCCTTTCACAAGTCACTATTTTGATCACACATATAACATGACTCCACCGTGAGATTCAAATATGTTAATGGAGATCACATGACTCTGATTAGTCTACCTATTCTCAGTATATAACACCCTTATCAAGATGATTTTTTGATACATTTTTCAGATCTTGTAGATATTGATATCTTTTTTTATCTCATATAGATCACGAGTCCCCCTTCAGATCATGAGGATTGTGACAAATTCCTTAGATCTTGTGGGTTATGAAACCTTTTTCAAATCATGCGGATAATGAGACTTTGTTTAGATCACACAGATCATGAGATACCAATGGGTCTACCTATGTAAGAAAACACCCAGTGTGAACTTCAGTTCAAATGAATCCTTTTCCAGATCCTTTTTTATGACTATCAAAATATTACACAGATCAAAATACTCTAGCAGAAGACTTTTTTTAGGTCATGAAAAAAACTTGGATTCATAACCAACCACGTAAGAAAAATTTTATACTTTTTAAGGATGGGTTCAGGGTAATTATTTCCATAAATCCACCACTATAACTCCTAAAATCATGGTTACCAATTCATTATACCACCTCATTAATTGGAATCACAAGATTTATGTGATCGTTTCACAAGATTACCTTATACAGATTATAATTTCTTCACATTTTCATCATCATTTTATTCAGGTTCTTCATATGATCCCATCTAGATATCCAAATACAATCTGGTGGCCAAAACCATTGTGCTTAATGGATACATGATATCCTATTGTGATATCCACTGAAAATCATGTGATTCATTGATTTTTAATGACTCTATGATATCACCATTATTACTGGATATTTTTATTTCATTCTATTTGCATGATATCTCTATGAGATTATCTGAAAGTCATGTGTTTTATTTAGGTGATTCATATGATCTCTCTGTGATATTATATAACAATCATGTTATGTCTTTAGGTTCTTCTCGTGATCTATCTGCAAGATCCTCAAACAATAATATGATGTATTCATGTTCTTTTCATGATCTTTTCATGAGATCCACTGAAAGTCAACTTGTGTCTTCATGTTCTTCACAATATATCTTTGATAGATCCTATTATAATTATGTGATGCATTCAATTGCTTCATGTAAACTCACTACAAGAACAATTAGGACATTATGACTCTGTGATATCAGATATTTTCACTCATCAAGATCATAAATTTCTTGCTACATGACATCATAAATTTAAGCTCTGAATGATTGGGTTTTTTTGTTCCATGGGATTAGACATTCATGCTCAGTGAGATCATACATTAGTTCTCCATGAGATCAAACATTCATGCATCATAAGATATGATAAAAATTTCACACTATCTTTTTATACCTCTTTTACAAGCATATTTTTTCAATAATGTCAAACCTTTTCAAAAACACAGTCATGAAAAAAGAACAAACATGTGGTATTTTTCCAACAAATTTATTATATATTTATTAAACTATGTATTTACAACCACGAGTTTTATCCTTGTGAAATGGTATCAAAAAGAATATCTTATTAGTATAGACATAAAATTAAATTTATTTAACTTCAACCTCTTTGAGTTATTTAATTATTTTACATTATAGATATAAAATATGATAAAATATAATTAGTTTATTTATTTTCCTTACAAAACCACAATTTCACCCTTTTAATTTACATTAGGATTATTTCCATTATTTCATATCTCTCAATCTAAGCAAGGAATATTCAAGAAGAAATTTTCATGCCTAAAGCAATAAAATTAACTTTTAAGGGATCAAAATATTAAAAAATTGATGAAAATTTATTTCACATATTTTTATCTATCAACCAAAATGAGAAATGGTTATCTTGAGATGATATAAAATACAATATTAATAATCCTTAATTTGAAGAAACACTACATTAATTTCTAAATCCTCGACAATAACACCCAAATATAAACATTAAATATTACATAGATAACTCTTGTTAAATATCTTCAAAATATGCATACCAAAATTCAAAAACTAATAATAGAAAATATTTGATAACATATTCTTCAATTATCAAAATAATATTTATCTCTAAACAACAATAATCAATTATGAATTCACATACAAAAAACAGTTCCACAAATCAGATAATCATTAAAATATGTTAATTTTTTCTACAATAGAATCATATATGTTTCCAAAAATTAACCCAATATTTATTCTTGAAATTCTATTTTCATTAATTATTTGATGTTCTAAAAATGGTGAATTTATTCCAAAATAACATTGATCATATAGTCACCAAACTATTTTTCAATTTCATGATTATCTATATGATAAAATATATCTTCCCAAAAATGTATTAATCATTTTTCCAAATTATCCACATTTACATAAATATTAAATAACTTATTAACATTATTTTTTTTCCATAAATTTCAAATAAGTTTGAAATGGAAAAAAACCATTCCACCATAAATAAAATTTTCACTAAAACACATACTAAACCCAAGGGTTGTATACCCATAAATGAATCCCAAAATACCATTAATAATAATAAACACCCACAAAATTATACCTTAAAAGGCCATATATGGAATTAAACATATGATTAATATTAGAAATAGTAAACCATGATGTTATCTAAAACTCATAAAATATACTCATCTAAATCATACTAACACCTAAAGGTATATAAACAATTCATCTTATAAAAACTATAATGCCATGTGGCATAAAAACCCCATAATAAAATAATTCATAACAAGGGTTTCATTTTCTTAAATTTTAATGATATTTTATGTTTAAAGTTTCATGTAATTAAGAAAAATTATTACATATCAAAACCTCACAATACAAAGTTGAAATTGATACTCAATTGATATTTCTTCTATAAAATATAGTTCTTAAATTTAAACTCCTACTTTATTTACAAAACTTTTTCATTTTAAAATACGACTCACAGTAGAAGAAAATATTACCTTTCTCTTATTCTTATACATCCTCATATATTACTAAAAATATTTTAAAACATGGTATAAATAATAAAAAATCTCATTAATTGATATAAAAATTAATAAATCATGTTAGTCTAGTAAAAAAAATTTAAAAACAAGAAATTTTTTTATCATTTTCACAATAAAACATTTATCAATTTGATAAAACTAATACACATGTGAAAAAAATATTTTATTCAATAAAAATATTGAAATTCATTAAAAGTAATAAAGAAAATATTGGAAGTATCATGGAAAAAAAATCATTGAAAAAAATTTATTACATTGAAAATTTCACAAACATTCCATAACATATGAAATCAATGGATTTTTGTGAAACCCATATTTATATATGCAATAGGTATGTTATAGAATCTTATTCAAAACCCAAGTTCACTTTTGTTTAACCCATGTTAGAAATAACCGAATCCCAATTAATTCCATATGAGTAACCTATTAGGTTATCTCCATTATTTTTAACCATTGAATACTATCAAATATATAATTCATATTAGATCCATATCAGACTCACCCATCATCCAGAGCTATATCTAGCTCCCTCACTCTCATATATAATGATAAAGAACCATTTCATGATGAAAAATTATATAATTTAAAATAATAATTATTAAACCCTTTAAAACATGTTTGAATAAATAATTAAATAATATTTTATTTCCATATAAAATTTTATGAAAATATCCCTTTGTGTTGAAAAAAAAATTAAAAAAAAATATAAAAAATAATGCAAATAAAATTTATATTGAAAAAAGGAAAAATTTATAAGTAATATTTTAAAAAATAGTATGTTATACTATGAAAATCTATTCATACTATATATAATAAAATGGTATTTTTTAAGTTTAGTAAAAATATTCAAAAGTTGCTAATATGGAATATGTTAAAAAAATCTTTTAAAACATTATAAAGAAAGTAAAAAGTATTTTAATATTTCAATTAACAGTATTTTATGTAAAATTAAGAACATTATTTAAACTTATAAAAAACATGGGTATGTAGTAAAATTATTCTATAGAAAAACATTTAAAAATAATTTTAAAATAAATCCCTAACATTTTTAACAACGTTTAAATAATAATAATAATAATATAGAAAATATGAAATTGATTTGAAAACAAATATGATTTTAGGAATGACTTATAAAATAAATCCATATAATAGTTCTTGCACTATAAAAAATAAAAACAATGGTGAAAATTTTATAAGTTCAAAGAAAATAAATTGAGAAAACAAATCACATACATGAAGTCCAACTCACCACATTCATTATATAACTACACTTATTTGGAAAACCTCCATTATCATATACCTAGATCCTTCTAGGATGGTCATTTGATCATAAAAACATCTTATGCATGGGGAGAAATGTTATGAATGGATATAGGTATGAATTATATTGAGCTAAATGGCTCAAGAAGTGTGAGGAAGATATTAGAAGTAGTACCCTTTTATATATGATCTTGGTGGAAATCTATTCATACATTAAATATTAATATATATTTTTTTCTGGCTAATGGAAAATAGCTCCAAAGTTCCATAAAATAGAAGATAAGGATAAAAATATTGAAATAAATTAAACTAGTAATATTTATACATGTTTAATTATCATTTTAAAACTTTTATTTTTGTTTAGCCTTCGTATTAACCTTGTTTAAACATCCCTATTGTAAGACAGTATTCAATTTTTATGTGTCATGTATGAAATTAAAAAAAAATTATAAGTCTAACATACATGAAAAAATCAGGATATCCTCAATATTTTTCCATCAAAATATGGTTTGATAGTATTTTCATGTTTTTATACTGATTTTAGAAATTAATTTTTAATCATTAAATATAATTTAAGGTTATTCTTATGACCATTCAAATAAATTGAATTTTAGAAAATCAAAAATATAATGGAATTATAATATACAACCCTTATCAATCATTTATAAATTAAATTTATCTAATATATACGTAGAAAAACATCATTAATCCAAAACATATAAATTCTAATGTTTTAAAACTAGTTTACTTTCTTTTTCAACAGTTTAAGCAGGCCATGTATCGGCATTACATAATCATTCAAGGTATTTATACCATCACTAAAAACAATAAAATTTCCAATCAAATATAATAATTTATTCCTCATGAAAATATATATTTAGAACCCTTCATAACTTCTTTTAAGCCCTTGAAAAACATATTAAATCTATTAAAAGAAAGTGAGTGGGTAATTTTCCATTACCTTAAATAATATATACGCCATTATCAATGGAAAGTGATACCAAATTACAGTAATTTGAAATAAATAATTATCCAGGTAGAAATAATCTCATCCACTTAAATAATGAAAAATTTTGGATAGAATTTTGGACCTTATATCATTTTCAATCTCATTTAACCCATTTTACCTTTTAACATGGTGAAAACCCTATGCCATGGTTACTATTCATTATGACAAAAAATGAAATTGAACTAATAAAAAAAATTTATAATGTTGATCCCAAATATGGAATCCAAATTATGATATTCAATTACTATAATTGGAAAAAATAATTTTAATATAAGACCCCAAAATTCAATGATTACCTATTTTTAGAAATAAATTCATGTTTTATACATAAAAATGATTTTATAAGAAAATCCGGTATAATGTTAATTCCCAAAAAAGTAGTATATCATTGTTCAATAAAAAGAAACATTTGTTACATTAAAATAACATCCAATATATAATGGTACTTTTAAATTACATTATTTAAAGAAATGAAATAAAATATTTTTAAAAAACTGTATATTCACTATTCATTCAAAAATGAATCTTTTCAAACAAATCCCCACAATATAACTTAAGATTATATTAAATTAACAATTTGAAAATTTAATTATAGTTTATAAAATGTAACTTATAAATGTGGATTAAATAATTCAAAATATTTACACATATAATGCGATAAAAACCATTTTTGAAGAAAATGTATTTTTGGGGAATAAAATAACCTTATCCTCACTCCTTGAAAAATAAACACAATTTAATGAATGTTAATTTATTTTATTTTATTTATATTTTACTCATTTAATTGGAATCATTTATCAATAGTAATTAATTTAATCTATTAAGATAAAAATATTTTTTTCACATAAGACCAGTTTTATGAAAAAATATAAAATTTAACTTTAGTAGATTTTATCATTATTTATATCTAATTGATAATGAATGTATGATTGATTATTAATATTATTAAAAATAATATTTCTATATATATTTCATAATATTGGTATTCTTATTAATAACTTCCAAACCAATTTTCAGATTATAACGGTCTACTTTAAATAATAATATTTCTATAATTATCATTTTTTATTTAAGATCAATGGTGTTTATACTCCACACTATAGAATAATATGTTATTTTATTAAAATAAATTCTAAAATTAGGGGTTGTTACATATATATATATATATATATATATATCAATTGATACAAAAATATTGAATTGAACTCGTGATAGAGTTGAAGAATTATAAGTATCTTCTTGCCGATGTGAAGAAGAAGAAGAAGAAGAGTGTTTGTGTGAACTATCATGCATAAGAGAAGAAGAAAAAGAGAGTCATATGTATTTTTATGAAAGTTAGTGATGAAGAGAAATAATATCCTCAAATTGTACCATCTACCATTGTAAATCATAGGAGGTAAATGTGTGTAGGAAGAACTTTTAAGAGACTATATTGAAATCAATGGTTTAAGGGACATTCCTAACCTATTTTAATCTCAAGGGTTTATTACTAATCAATTCTCTGGTTATATATTTTTCTTATTAATTCCATAGACTAACCTTTCTTATTGAAAGGCAGACCTTATAAATCATAGTCTCTTTATTTAGGGTTTTTATATGTGAGAAATAATGGAAATAAATACATTAATAGAACTATTCACCTAAATAACTGAAATAAGTAAACAAGTAAAGTGATAAAAATATAAATTAGATTAAAAAGTTACCAACACTAATTCTCCCCCACCCCCAATTTGGAAAACGTCTCATTCCATTCCTTTTGAAAAGTTTCAAAAGACTAGTATAGTATAATGGATCTTGATTTATCTTATTAAATATTAATTCTCAATGATATCAAATAATTATTTCTATTTCCATAAACTACCCACCCCCCCAAATAAAAACACACTTTTAATTTCAATGAATTTTTTTCTTTAGAACAATTTTTAAATTAAAATCATTTTTATACCCCCCCCCCATTTTTCAATTAAAATTATTGAATATATAATTTTATCCCTACATGTATTAATCCTTTATAGAAGACCTATATTTTATTGTTTATTGCATTAAATTCTTGTTTTAAATAATAAATAATTGTGTATGTGACAACAATGGACAATAATTTTGGCACCATTTTAGGGGATCAAAAAAGATAAGGATTCTTTTTATTTTATAAGTTGACTTTTAATTATTTAAAAATTTATTTTCTTTTAGTTTTATAAATAAATAAATTCTATTCGCATCTCTTCCAAAAAGGTTCCATCATATTATAGAGAGGTGACTAAACAGTTTTGAATCCTAGAAGTAGCTATTTTACTCTACACTCTCTATCTCTCTATCGCATTTTCTCTTCCCCCCTCCCACTTCATACTCTCCTTTTCTGCTATATATTTTTCTGTTTTCTTTAAAAAACATGTTATGTATGGAAAATGACACTAAATTTTGTAATAAATGTTATAATTTTCATATACATTTAGTAATTTTATTTTATTTTAAATTACAATGATTGATTAACAATTAATTATTCTTAGTTGATTGAAAAAAGATGATTTCTCAAAAGAGGATGATTTTCATGAGAATATAAATGGGTTCATGGAACTCAAACATTATTTTCTTCACTCACTAATCCAACACACCTATCTTTTGGTTGAAAATAAATTTTATCACTTTTATTATCCTACACCACCTTTATATTTGATCTGTATTTCTTAATGTAACCTAAGAGTAAGAAAAATAAATGCGATAATATATAATTTACAATTTTTTTGTTAGTATAAAAAAGACTATTATTTTTGTTACATATCAAGTATAAATGAAATAAGTAGGAACCTACTAATTTAAATACCATTATACATATTAGTATATAGTTAATTAGATAATTAAATAATTTTATGACATGCATGATTATTGTATGATTTCTAATAAAAATATGTTCACCCAAATATATAGTTTATATAATAATAAAGTGACTAAATAAAATATATATAAATATATAACAATTGAATTCTAAAAAAAATAAAAACTGTTATTTAAATATATATATAAATTAAATGAATAAAAACAGAGAATGAAGCATCTGTTAATGGTTGTATGTGTTTGATAGAAGTGATTGGTCATCTATTTGAATCACACATGATAATAAATGTAGATTTAACCCTTATTCATTTTTTTATTTTGTTACACGTTGTGTATGACCCTTCAATTCTTTTTTATTGTAATTAAAAAAAAATTATAGAAAAAATAATAAATTTGAAAGAAAACGAAAGGGGCTCTGTTGGTGGTTGGAAATCCATGGAATCAAATTATTCAAATGCTTGAATCTATTACCTACCATAAGTGATACATTCCATCAAATTATTTTAATTTAAAAAAAGACATCCTATATATACATATACATCACTTATTTTTTTCCAATGATATTTTTATAAATTTAAAAAATATATAAAAATGATTATTAAACAAAAAGTTAATTGATTCAACTCGTAGGGCCTCTACCTAGGTGATAAAGGATTGGGTTTGAGTGCTTAGAGCTGAATCAATTACCTATTTATTCAATAAAAAATTGTATATCATTTATATTATTCTATGTAGAAATTAATATAAAAAGTTTATTTTTAAATATATATATATATATATATATATTTTAACTAAAAATATAATAAACTTTTTTTTGGTGAAAATATCCCTCTAATTATTTTTACTGTTTTTTAGTATTAAACAAATCATCAATATTTATCCTACCTAAAGCATCGGTTTATGAATAAAAAATGAACAAATCTATTTAAAAACATCTCAAATAAAGTGTATTATATTTTCTAAATTTCCAACTAATTTTCTATTATATTACAGTTAATTATTATTATTATTATTAAATCTGTTATCCTATATTCAAAACCTTGATCGTTAATGAAAACACATGTTGAATTCCCCATTTATTATTATTTTTACCTTTAAATAAATTGTATTTCACCCTGTCATGTGAGTATGAGTAAGGATTAAACATTGATTTTATTTCGTTAGACTTTTTTTTAAGATATACTTCATGGAATATTTCAAAACCCATTTATATGTTGATACAAAATGGGTTTGTGTTTTAGGGGAAAATTTTCCCATTTAATATATTCACATATCATTTCACTAAAAAAAATCAAACATAACAATTTTATACTTCCTTAAAGGTTTATATAAGTAATTTTAATATTATTTAGCTTTCCAAAATGATTTTTCCATATGGCCATTTTATATTTGACCAGTTTCATTACATTAATTGATTGGCTAATAATTTTTATGTAATGTTGTTGTTAGGAAAAAAATTAAATAAATAAAAAATAAAAAATAAAAAATCCAATATATATATTAAAAATAAAACATATTGTAGAAACAAAATTCGGTTGAGTTCTTGGAATTCTTAAGTAAGTAAATTTTGAAATTTTATTACAATAGGTATATAGAAGGATTAGTGGAAAAATTCTAGAAAGCATGAAAATTTAAAAAACGGTCTTTATTTATAGAATAGAAAATTAAAATATAACTATGGAATAGTTTTTATAGACACACGGGTGGATTTCTCAGTCATAGTCAACCCTTTGTTTTCCTAATATTTTTATCATTTACAACTGTAAAACAATTTCAGCTACAATATAGGGTACACAACATAACACACTAATTGAGATTGACTACTTGTTTTTATTCTTCTTTTTTTAGATTTATATAATGATTTTAATTATATTTGGATGATAAATATTAATGAACATGTAAAAATCATCAACTTTTATCATTTTTTGGAATTGATTGAAGTTGAATTTTTAAATGAGTGAAATGGTATTGGTGTGGCATTCTGATAAATCTATAATTATATATATTTTTGTCCCCATATCTACAAATATATATGATTATGTGATTTAATATATAGAAAATATCTTTAATTTTAATTCTCATTTTTTTGAATGTGTTTTAAGTAAAATATTATTTTAAATGGTCAATTTCACTTATTTTGATATTTTAATGGTAGATAATGGTGATGCAAGAATATTAAGAACAGTTTGCGGGAAAAAAAAATTTATACACTTTGTAGATTTATAGTACACATTTTTTAAAAGTGAACACCATGTAGACTAAATGTAAACATGGGGTATAAAATTAACAATTTTACAAGAAATTACTATTTGTGTAGATTTGAAAAATACAAAAATATGAACACAATATTTACACATCAATGTTATATTTGAGATTTAAATGAAATTTCATAACAAACAATGTCCATGTAAACTATTACTCTTACTGAATGGTGAATGAAAATGACACTAAAAACTATATATCTAATGAAATACACCCCATTTATTTATTCTAGTTAATAGTTGACTGTGTAAAATCAACAAGGAGGCAAACTTTTTGCGCCTCTACACCTTAAAAGTTGTTAAAAATGATATTAATAAATATAGAATGTGTACTTTTTTTACACATTGGATGGTTGAGAAATTACTAATATTCCCCTGGTCAACCCCCTCCTGTATATATACTAATTAATAGGCATGATCTGGATGAGTCCTCTAAGTCTTGATGTGGAGTAGATAGCTCTTTGAAGGGAGGTGAATGATATGACCCAGGTATGGGTGGGTGGGACAATTGAATGTCTCTACATTGGGTTTCTATGGGTATTTAAATATGGTTATATTGGGATGGTATTTTGTTAGAAATTAGAGGTTTCGAGTAAGAATTTGGTTAGGTTTAGATCAATATTGAGGCTAGGGTAAGGATAAACCAATAAACTATGGATTCATAGAGGTCTGACAGAGATGGAATAGTATCAAAGATAAAAGGCTAACACATTGTAATTAAGTATCCTTTGGGGATTAATAGATGAAAATAAATTTTCAAAGTGAGGGACTACATCCTGATTAACTAGAACTATGTGGCATATTGGTGAGCATGTGTGACTGAAAAAATGTTATGTTACTTGTTTTATGCCTATTCTAGTTGCGATCCTCACCCTAAGTGAAAGGGGTGTGAAAAATGGATTAGAACATACCCTATGTGAGAAGGTATTGGTAAAGTTATAAACTAATCCTATATAAGAGTATGTTGGTTGACTTGAAAAACTCTTCCATGAGTGTATGTCACACCTATATTTTTGTTTTTATCAATTTTTTGAGTTCATTTTAGTATTTTGGTATTCATTTCATGTTCTTTATGTGATGTTACTGAATTTTGATGTATTTAATTTTTTTAATTTCATTCTAGTGATTTTACATGATTCCACACTTTATTTTTGATGATGACTTGATTTTTTTTGTTAATAGAAGGTGGTGTATATTTGATGCATTTATTGGAAAATTGTGCACCCTTTCCCAGGTAACCCGGTAGCCAAGTGTTGTTTTTTGATACTGGATAATCCCATGGTTAGAACATGGTTTGTAAATCGTTCATTTTATCTGTGTGGCATGTTCTTCTTAGGTAGTAAGGGGTTCATGGTTGTCTCATGGTTTAAAAAATCATACAGCTAAACTATGCGACTTTTGTTGGTCAATAAAAATAAAAAAATTCCCTTTATGTCCTATTGGGATTTAGCCCCAAATCCCTTATTCTTGTTTCATTTGATCTCTCTATCCGAAATAATAACTACTTTATCCTTTGGATCCTTTGGATCCATTGGACTCAATTTTTTGGTGGATTTGGTGTGGAACATGAAAGCAATATCAAGTAATTAATTTCTCCTATGATTTATCTTCATTTTCTAGGGTTTCACTTCCTTATTCTTTGGGTTTCTATTTTCTAGAATTTATTTGACCTCAATGAGTTTGATCTTTTGATTTTGTGGTGGATATTGATGGATGTTGGTTGATATTTATCTTTTAGTGTCTTGTGGTGGTGTGGATGTGGTTTTTCACCAATTTTACAGAAGTCTCTAAGTATGGGGTAGGTGGTTCTAGGCCTTAAATTTATTATAGGCTTTTGATATGATTTTTTCCTTATATATATTTTCTATGAAATTAATTTGTGATGGTAAATGCCTTATGAATGTATTTTTACATGATTATGTGATAGAAATTGATATTATAATGAAAAATGGATATGTTCTGTGTTTCATTTATTTTGGTTCTTTATAGAAGTGTTTTAATGATTATGTGGAAGGTTAGAATTGTGTTTCTAAGGGAAATATATGTTAAAAGAATATTTCCAATGAAAAAAAATTATTTTGAAATGTTGTGTTACCTTATACATGACTTTTGAATTGTCCAAATGATGGGATGTATGTTTTAATGTTAAATTGGATTATGTGTAGATTTGAAAAACGTCTTTGACTATGTAAATAATTAGATTAATTATGTTTTTTCTTGATATGTATTCAAATGAAATTAATTTATTGTAAAAGTGTTTTGAAAAGTGTTTTTAAATAGTTTTTAGTGTGTGTAAAATGGAAAGTGGTTGTTTCTATAAAATTAGGGTTTCTATGTAATAATTTGTGAAATTATTTTTTTTGTTTTTGTAATGATTGGTAAAATAATGTAAAATTGATGTTCAATGTTATATGTGAATGTGAAATGGTGCATAAAGGGAATCATGGGTATCTAGGTGGGAAAACTAGAACTAGTAAACTTGTGATTCGAAATTGGAAAGACCAGATTCTTATAGTGGATTGAAACTACTAGACTGAAAAGTTGAAAGACTTGGATTTATATATTGTTATTTTAATCTACAACACTAACTAATAATTTGATATAAATCAGACCACTAGGCATATGGTATGTTATTTCTTAGTGGCTCGTTCACGAAAAAGTATTTGTTTGTGGTTGTTATAACACGTTTCACTAAAGTTTGAGGTTTCTATAGTTCTAAATATGCTAGTTACCCTTAGGTATTTGACCATGGTACTCTCTTTTGACATAAATATCATGATATGAGGCATTTTCAAACTTAATGTGACATTCCATATTTATCTTTTTCTTTCAAGAAATAATAATTCGAAAAATGTTTTTTTAGTTAAAACATTTTCTTAAATTTTTTTTCAATAAAATGATTTCCCATAAATATCAAAAATTATTTCTTGGAAATGGGCAGGTTAAATTTTGTTTTAATGTTATAGCATGGAACCATTTTTTTGGGTGGCATCCTACTATGATTCGGATCAAACCCTAATTTCATCATTGGGTATATGGATACCTTATTATGTATAACCCTAGAAATATAAATATGTATTGTGTTGGTGTCGGTGATTTCGGTTTTTAGTCTTCCTTTCCTTATAGGTGTTGTTAGT
Source organism: Viscum album (assembly GCA_963277665.1). Taxonomy (NCBI): domain Eukaryota; kingdom Viridiplantae; phylum Streptophyta; class Magnoliopsida; order Santalales; family Viscaceae; genus Viscum; species Viscum album. Next base: position 1,301,146,653 of record OY728141.1, on the reverse strand, counting down.
TGAGTCTTGTGGGTGATTCCCCTCATGTTATATAGAGTCTTTTAGTAATTATATTTCTTCCCTTTTTTGTAGTATTTTTTTTCTTTGGTTAATGTTGTAAAAACTTAATTCGGAAGCTTAATGCTCTTTGTTCGGTTGTGATAATATATTTGGAATTTTTTTCTATATTTCTGATTGATTTTCATTTTAATCATTGGTAAAATCATTCCCAATCTATATTGATTATAGTCATGCACTATTTTCCATCTTGTGGGGATCAAGAATGGACCTCAGACCATTCCATGGACTGCATTCCATGTTGTGTAGGTTGTAACCCATTCTTGGTTCATGGAAAAATGGTTTCATATGAGGTTACAGTCTTTTGGGTCACATTATTTGTGGGAGAGTCTAGGTAAACCAGAGCTAGGACAGTCGAGGCTTGATGTTTTGGTTGCATGTAGAGTGTCTGGCCAGTACAACTCATGAAATGACTCATTTCACCATGGTGGGTCTGGTTTTATTTATTTCCTTTAATTTTTATGAATATTTTAGTGTTTTGGAAATTAAATGGGAGTTGGTCCAATGTTCTTCATGAGCATGAAGTGTTTGGAAATCCATGTGTAGCTAGTGACATGATCCTAGAAGACACTCCATGAAGGTGGTGAGATTGGTGTATTACCACCAACCATATGAATATGAAACCCATAGATAGTAGCTTCTCCTTTATAATTGTTTTGGGGTTTTCCTAATTTTGAAAATCATTTAACAACCCTTGGTTTGAAGACTATTGAAACTAGACTTCAAAGTGGAAATGGTTTTGTTTTGGGATGTTTTTAAAAAAGGATTTTCAGAATCAATTTAAAAGAAGATTTAGAAAAGTGCATTTTTACATTGATTTTTGGTGTAGGATGAGGGTGATTTTACCAAAATTGGATTTCTATAATTGAAATCTAATGTTTACAAAAAAAAATTGATTGGAAAAAAATAAATTTAGTCTGAATTTTTTTAATTGTTTTAAATAAATGAGATGGGATTTTAAATCAGATGACTATTGATGAAATGGGATTTGTAGATATTTTAAATTTTTTTCAAAGGGAATGAATTGGATTTACTAATAGAATCTATCGGACTTTTCCTTGAGAAGGATAAATTTATTTTATTTATTGTGTTTGGGATGCGTTTTTATTTGACATTTAGTGATTTTTTGAAATGTTTTATGATGTATTTAGATTTTAAGTGGATGTAGACGTTGAAAATGTGGGTAGAATGATTTTTTTGGAAGTGGAAATTTTTTTTATGAACTTTAGATTTTCCATGACTTAACACATTCATGGATATGTGTGGAAAAGTTGATTAGCGCCCATTTTGACATGAGAATATCGATGTGTCAGGATCCATGAAATTCCTTTGGTCGGTGTGAAACCCATATTTCTTGTTTTATTTTCAAAATTACATTAATATTAATGTGTGATGTCTTGATAATCAATGGTTCCTTATAGGAGTTGTACATTGACTGGGCCCATTTTAAATTCCCTTCATTAGTAATGCTTCTTTGGTTTTAATGGTCATGTTTGGTGGTGTTTTTTAGATTCATAATTTTTCTATTTTAAATGAAGGTTTGTTCTATGGGCCTCTTATTTCTGTTGTTTCTAATTTGAGGGATAGGAAGATAATTCACATGTATCATTTTTGTCTATATATCAGTGAGAGTACTATTTTGGAAAAGGTGTGTCTTATGGGGTGTTGTGTTCTTTTGTTTCTAGATGGAGTGTTTTGTGATCAATCATGAAACCTATATAAAGAGTTATTAATAGAGACCTTCGATTCCGAACTGCGAGGAAAGAGATGATTCTAACATTAGGGCTCTATCCATTGGTCCCAGAGTGAAACTATCTCATAGACAGAAATTGTGGGGGGTGAGAGTGACCTTTGTCCATCTTGGTCTCTAGTATTCAATAGAGATAGTTTAAGCTTCTCTTTTGTAGATCATTTCCTTGGAAATGTACCACTTTATGGTATGTTTCATGAAGGCCTAGTTTATCATTATGATCCTTGTAATTATAATAGTTCCTCCCTGGTTATGAGGAGGAGTGGTTGTCTTGTTTTCTTGAATTCTGGTGGTGTTTCATTCTTATATTACTGCTTCCATTTAGCTATCCTTTTTTGGTTGGATTATTTGAGTTGGCCTTGATTTTATCTTGTTTATTAAGGTGTAGTTTTTTCATCAAGTCGTCTACCCTTATGGTGGGGGTTTTTGGTATTAGGGAACGGTTTTAGGGATGACCCATGGAGGGTGTTGTTGTTTTGGAAATCGATTAAAATTTTAAAATGGTGGGGAAACCCCCCTTGGTTATGATTGTTGTTTCTTCTAGTTTAGTTCGGTATCATTTTGGTTTTCATGGTGGGGAGTCCATTCCAACCTTCCATTCCAATAATATGGTCCATTCTATGGTGTATATTAGAATTGAGAAGCTTCATTTGGAGTTGTTATTTATAATTTTTCTTTTTGAGTAAACATGGGGATTTTGGAGCATTCCCCATGTCTTATTTGAGTCAATATTTTCAAAGGGTGTGGTTTGGGTTTAAAATTTTCTTTTAGAAGTGGTTTTGGATCCTTTTTTTTGTATTGGTTAAGAGGTATAAGTTTCATTTGTTAATTTTTAAAGTGTTCTAGGATTTATAGGTCAGATTATGCAGTTGATCAATAAACTAAAGGTGTTTTGGGTTCAAGGTGGTATAAGATGAATAGTTGGGATTCCAATATGTCCTCCCAAGTTAAATTTTTTTAACATCTATTTCATTATGGGGTGTTCTTGAATTCTCCTCATTTTGATTTTTTGATGGATTTTCTTGATTTTTGTAGGAGTATCATTTTTTATTTTCTGATCCAACTTCCATGTTGACTTTTCAGGGGTGGATAGATTTCATGGAGGGGAGAATTTTCACAGGAGAATTTTTGTTTCTGTCATTTTTTCTTGTTTATTATTGGATCTTGGTCTTTCTCTAGAGTTTTGGGTGTGATGGTTTTTTATTTGAGATATTTACTAATATTTTATTCAGTATAGTTCTTGTATATATGTTTCCCCCAAGTGTATTGATTAAAAATTGAGTTTTTTGGTACGAGTAGGTGGTGCATGGTTGGCACATAGCTTTCCAAACCGTGCTCCCTTACCCAGTTACCCATGTAGCCAAGTGGCATTTTTGGATAGTGGCACATCACATGGTTAGAGCACAGTTTCTAAACTATGGATGATAATCATTCATCTTTTTCTTCTTATGAAGTAAGGGGCACCCAATTTCCACATGGTTTGGGAAACTGTGTGGCCAAACTGTGTGACTTTCCCATGTCATTAAAAATATAAAAATTCTCTTTATTTTCTCCCTGTAGTTATCCCCAAATCCCTCATTGATTTCCCCCTTCGAGCTCTCCATCCCTAGGTTTATCCCCCTACTCTTGTTGGCTCTTTTAGACACCATTCTTTTGGTGGATTTTTTTTGGATTCATCAAATAAACATCAAGTAAGTGATTTATCCCTTAGTTTTTCCTTCTTTTATAAAGTTTCTCTTCCTCCTTCTTTTGGATTTTTCTTCCCAATGGTTATATAACATTGAGTAGAGTTTTATCTTACTATCTTGTGGAGGATAGTAATAGATTTTGGTTGATCTAGCCTTATTATGGTCTTATGGTGGTGCAGTTGCATTTTCACACAAATATTCCTAAATCCTCTAAGTGTGAGGTATGTGTCTCCATGAATTTACATTTTTAGATGATTTTGATATACATTATTGTCTTAATAATTGTATTCTATGAATTTATTTGGTGGTTTTGAATACATTAACAATTTACATTTATATTCTTATGTGATGAAAATGGATTTTATGAAGGAAAATGGGCATGTTTTCGATGCACATTATTATAGTGCTTCTTGAAAAAATTTTATGATTATGTGAATGGTATGATGTTTTTTTCAAAGTAATGTGAGGAAAAAATATGTTAAGAGTTTTTTTAAAAGGAAAATGGATTATTTTAACACGTTGTGTTTCTTTAAATGTTACTTTTAAAGTGTACAAATGAAGGGAATCTTATTTTATTGTGAAATTGGTTTATGTATAGATTTAAAAATGGATTGGACCATAGAAATGGTTAGATTAATTATTCATTTTTCTTGAAATGTTGTCAAATGGGTTTCATGGATTTTACAAGAGGTTCAAAAAAAATTCAAAAGGTTTTATGTGTGTGTAAAATGGAAAGTGTTTTTTATAGTAAATGGTGGTTTATATGTGATGATTTTTGAGATAATTGAATTCATGATGTTTTTATAATGCTTGGTATGTATATGTGTATGTGTTTATCTATTTTATTTGTGAATGTGAAATTGATCACAACGACAATATCTGGTATATATGTGGGAAAATGATAACTAGTATTCCAGGGATTCAAAATCGGAAAGCCTAGATTCTTCCATTGCATTGACACTAGATGACTCAGAAGTGGAAAGGGAAATATTCACATAGCATGATTAATGTTTACAACACTAACTAGACATGTGATATGATCATAAACCACTAGATATGGGGGGTTTCCATACTAGTGGTTGTTTCTTGAGAAATATGTCGGTTGTGGTTTCTATACCATTGTTCTCTGAGGTATGAGGTTTTTAGAGTTACAGTAATTCTAGTTAGCCTTAGAGATTTACCCATGGTCCAATATTACGAAATAAATGTTATGAGATGTGGAACTATTCATCGGTAGATAGAAGGCCTTGTGTACCTTTTTATTTAAATAATGCATTTTTTTAAAATGCATTTTCTTTCGAAAATAAATCCATTAAAAACAACTTTCTTAAAATGCATTCTTATAAATATATCTAACTTTTTAGAGAATATGTGCATGTTAAATTGAATTTTTTACACTATTGTATTGAACCATTTATTTTGGGTGGTATCTTTCTATTCATTGGATCACACCCTACACAAAACATTTGGTATATGTATACCTTGTTATGTATGACCTATATAAAAGAGAGATATATCAGGTTAGCGGTGGTGATTATGGTTCCTAGTCATACACTCCTTATAGTTGTTATTTGTGGGGACTTGTTATTGACCCCCCCCCCCATGCTCTATAGTAGTTTTTTAGATTTTCTGTGTCATCCCTTTTTTTAGTAGTTTTTGTTATTGGTTAAAGTATTAAAACATTCATTCTAAAAAAATCACTTTTTAGTTATGATAGAAATTATGGATTTTTTACTTTTTTGTTGATTGATTTTACTTATGCTATTGGGTTAAATCATTCTCAAATAATATTTATGATACCCATGATGTTGTTTCCATCACATGGGGATTAGTAATTCCCGTTGGGCCATCGAAAGAACTAATATGGGCGTTTGGTTTTTTGAAACTATATCTTGGTTTGTGAAAGTGTAAGGGTAGTATCTAAGATTTAGGGACTTTTTTTAGGTGATATTGTACTGTCCGGAACCACTCCGAGTGAGAACGTGGTCTAACAATGCATGTGAAATACACCCTGAATGATGGAGTGGTTATATTGTGACCATTTCTTGAGTGAGAGAGTGGTGTATTTTATATGCAATCCAACAGAGTGAGAGTAACCAATATAGGTATGATGTGATGTTAGAAGTGGGAGGTAAATCCAACAATTGGATATAAGGTAGTGGTTGGGATATTTAAAAATATACCATGACTGAGATGGGGTTTTAAAATCCCACCTAGTGTGAAAGTGTAATTTTAGGTCATTGACATGTGTCCTTACCCTACATAATTAGGTTGTATTCAAGCATTCATGGATTCCATTCCCTGATTCTGTAGGTATGAGTTGTGATATAGGTTTGGTATCCTTAGGTGATGAATATATTTTGACATGTATTCAAACTATTAATGATTGACTTTCATGGTTAACTGGTTCTCACAATATGACCCAATGCGTATAGAGTCATAATGAACTAGTTTGAACATGAGCTCCAACTCACTTATGTAACATGTTTATTATCCACATTCATACAAATTTGGTGTATTATTTTCTTCCCATTTTCTATTTTGATCATTATTATATGTCTATTTTATTTTCTATTTATTCATTTGTATCATTTTTAAGTCATTTTAAATTATTTTATTTCTCAACAAATGAATATTTATCTTTCATAATTTATATTTTATTTCTTATGTTTCAACTTTCAAAATTAAATTTATTATTACTCATTTTCTTTTCTTTTTATTCTTTTATAACATTAACCCTTTATCCGAGAAGAATGACTGCTGGGAAAGTCTACCACTCAATGTGGGGTTGAGAGTAGGTATAGAGAAATAATGGAGAGATCCATATTTTAATTATTAGTGAAATAATGTTATCTATCTTCTGTTAGGTGTGTCATGAATTATTGGAATACTATATAGAATTTAGAGGGTCCATGTATTTTTATATGACATATACATGTAGTATTTCAGGGATTATTGAGCATTATGTTTATTATTTGTATTTTATCCTGAAAACTGGGAAGATGATTGGATTAGATCTAACACATAGTGGAATTAAAAACCAACCTAAATAGTATAATGGATGTTGATTTCACATGATGAATATTTAATCTCGATTATTTGAAAGCATTCCTTCCACTTCTATTAGATCTATATTAACTCTAAAACTCAATTTCCATTTCATTATAAATTATTATATAGAAAAACTTTTAAATTAAAATTATTTTCAAACAACCCATAATTTTTAAATTTATCATATTAAATATACACTTATGAACCTAAAATTCAGTTATTCATGTGATATAAACATAAGTAGATGTTTTATTATAGTTAGTTATAGTTCTAATAAATATTTAGTTGCACATGTGATGTCATTTCACAGTTGAATAAAAAAATCTTTTAAAATGATATAAAACCCTAGAAACCCACCCTTTTTCAAATAGGTTATGAGCTCCCATAAGTGATAAACTGGGCAATATTAATCCCTTATAACATAACTCCTAATTTTTTTTAAATAACTCCACTAATTCTACTAGGTTGAATTTATATAGAGTCTTACATATGGTTTTTATATCAGGAATGAGTTTAATGGAAAACTAAACTTCACATTCTTGTGGATTTCCAAATAATTACTTTAGAAATACATCGATTAATTCTTTAACTATAGGTACAACCTCTTTTATTAAGGTATCCCTCCTATTTATAGATTAATCAGAATATTTTTATTCACCATGAAATTAATCTATTTAAGCTACTAGTTGTGGCTCTAAAAACAACTTATATAATGAAGTATCTCCTTTAAAAATAAGGGATTTATGCCTAATTGATAAATTATTATCTTTTTCTCTTAGTAGTAACGAATATAATTATTCTTTGTGATAAAATCCACTGAATGAACTATGTAAATTTATACCATTGATATAATAATCATGTTTCCAAATAGGTGATCTTTATGTATCATAATATAAATTTTCCAATATGTCCTAATTGAAAAACTATTTTTTTAGTCTATCTGTTTATGAATTAATGTTCATATCAAATGTATAAGATAAAAAAGATTATGTATATTTTGAATAAAATAAATCATTACCTTTTTTAATATTATTATTAATGTACTTTATATAAAATCATTCTGGACATCGTCTTCTACTATAGTAATCACATGATCCCAGTGTTTCTCCCTTGGCCCATTCTGTGGAAAATTCCCTTGATGCTTGAGAAATTTGTTGAAATCGTGCCCCATATACTAAAAATTAAATCATTAGATATTGTTATCTTCCCTCTTTAATTTTTGTTTATGTTCTTTATGGCATCTATCTCTACACTTATAAAAAATTCACATTCCATTCGAGAATTCCCCTTGGTGTTTATTCCTACCTTTTTGTTTTGTTTGGAATTCCACCCAGCCTCTCTTTTATGTTACTAAATTTCATTCTACATGGAGCTAAAATTTACTATTATTTTATTTTTTTACTTTGAAAATAAATTCATAGGAATATTATTTGTCAATATTTTTATCACTTATCACTATCCCCTCATACGAGGAAAATGATTGACAGACTAATTCACTTAAAATTCTTGGATTTACCCCATTAATGAATCGATAAATATTTCTTTTTAGTTTACATATATTTTGAAACATGTATGATTATACTTGTAAAGTTATCTTCAAACTGAACACAATTTTATTCATCCTTCTGTATTAAATTTATTATTTTTTTTGATATAAGTTCATAACTCATGTCGATATAATATCACATAAAATACATACATTCTATACTCTATGTCTCTACATTCTTCCTAGTTTTTTGAATTAATGATAACAATTGATTCATATATCCCCTCATAAAATATACTTCTATGATAACCTTATCACATTAACTACTCCCCAAGGTGTATATTATCTTCTTTATTCACTTGATATGTTGTTTAGCTTATAATAGATTAATGGTTGGATTAAAATATGTAGGTTAATGATTCATGAAGCGGCCCAACATTGTTACACCATATTGTGGAGAAATAATTTGTTCCATACATGTATGTTTATTGGTCATAACCTAATCCAAAATCTCTAATATAGTTATAATCTACTAAACACTAACCCCATCCTCATTAACATTATTTGGATATCGATTCCTACATTGTAAGTGTTGAAATGGTTTCCATTCCTTCCATTAGGAACCATGTTTAAAAATGTAATAAATATAATTAGCTCAAAATAATGTTAATAATGAATCACAATATATAATTAATTTAGTGGTAAATTATTATATATTTTCTATTTAATATCATAAGGGTTTATCATAATATATGTGGGGTATTGTCATCTTCTTGTAAATACAATTCCCAATGTTTATACTAAACATTCTCTAATACTGACTACAAAAAATCAAATCAAGTGACCTAGATCTTGTGGTTATTTTCATACATTGGTAAAAATCGAATATATTATATTAAATGGGATCCAATATTTATTTAGTCATAGGAGACAATATAGATACATGATCCTTATATTACATTTAAAAACATAAAATTAATCATAAAAATTCAATGATGATACATATTATTCCTTATAGAATATTAATAGATCGGTTATATCACTATTCTTGGTTCCATTGGGAAAAAAGAAAAAAAATATATGGGTGATCGTATATTCTTATTTAGGGGAAAGAAAAAATAGATGATATCACTGAAGAAATATGGAATAAATAATAGTTTTAGAATAAATTATAATCAAATACTTCCTTATAATTATTATTATGAGTTTAATATATCAATAGATAACATAAAAATTTAAATAAGTAATCACATATATAATAATAAATGATTTTATAGTGATGGAATTCATTATGTATACCATCACAAACTTACTGAAAAGTCCTCATGAAAATACGGCATACATAAATGGGTAATACATACACTAACTTCCAAAGATAATTTTTTTTCATGGACCTACAAATTCATCAAGGGGTTGTGAATTTTAGGACCCAACCATCACATAATATGTATAATGTATCTATAACATAAAATATTTTAGATAATAATAAACATCATAACATAATAAAATAAACCACTTATAGTAATATATCTTGGTAAAAAATACCTTTTTTATAATTTTAATGGTTATATAGATTGTCAAGGAATCCTCAATACATAAAATTAACTAGTTATCTTGATTAATATCTACTAATTTTGAAGGAGTAATAGGATGTTAAAATATCTATGGAATTTATCTTTAATTATGGTGTGGTATACTCTGATACATTCACCACATGGGGGTATTATTAGGAAATGTTTAATGAGTGAAATGGTTAAATACCAATGAAATGACATAAAAATCTATTTATAATTAATTTTTATGAAAATATAATGGATTATGATGGTGGTATATTAAAAGGTAATGAAAATGTTTCATTTATAATATATTCTTAGAATCATAATAAAAACACATAACATCATTATAAATCGAAATGTAATGGAAATTGAATAAATTTTGATAGTAAAATGAAGAAAAATTTATGGAAACTGATACATTCATATGTCACTTAAAATATATTTAAAATGAATTCCTTTGATACTTACAGTTTTGGCTCTCGAAATAGAAATGTAAATAGGGGTTTATGAACCTTTACCTCATGATGTCTCTTGAGAAAACTATTAGGGTCAAATTAAAGATAGAAATAGTGATAGATTTTGAAACAATAATCTAAAAACGTTTTTTTATCTAAGATCCTTGAGGGGTAAAAGAGTGAAAAACCATTTTCAAACGTTTTAGAGTGAAGAGGAATGGGTACATGGGTGGATATTTATTTAAAATGAAGTAAAATTTTTAATAAATTTCAAAACACAAACTATGTATTTACAACCATGAGTCTTATCCTTGTGAAACAGTTTCAGAAAGAATATTTTATTAGTATATAAATTAAACTCAATTGATTTAACTTCAACATGATTGAGTTATGTAATTATTTTACATTAGAGATATAGAATATGATAAAATATAATTAGTTTATTTATTTTCTTTATAAAACCACAATTTCACCATTTTAATTTACATTAGGTTTTTTCCCATTATATATTATCTCTCACTCTAGGAAATGAATACTCAAGAAGAAGTTTTCAGGCCTAAAGAAAAAAAATTAACTTCTAAGGGATCAAAATATTAGAAAAATGATGAAAATTTATTTCTCATATTTTTATCTATCAACCAAAATGAGAAATGGTTATCTTGAGATGAGATAAAATACAATATTAATAATCCTTCATTTAAAGAAACACTACATTAATTTTTAAATCCTTGAAAATAACACCAAAATATAAACATTAAACATTACATAGATAACTCATGTAAAATATCTTTAAAATATGCATACCAAAATTCAAAAACTAAAAATACAAAATATTTGATAACATATTCTTCAATTTTCAAAATAACATTTTTCTCTAAACATCATTAATCAATTATGAATTCACATTCAAAAAAACAGTTCCACAAATCATATAATCATTAAAATATGTTAATTTTTCCACAATAGAATCATATATGTTTCCATAAATTAACCCAATATTTATTCCTGAAATTTTATTTTCAATAATTATTTAATGTTATAAAAATGGTGAATTTATTCCAAAATAACATTGATCATATAGTCACCAAACCATTTTTCAATTTCATGATTTTGTATACGATAAAATATATCCTCCCAAAAATTTATTAATCATTTATCCAAATTATCCACATTTACTTAAATATTAAATAACTTAATAACATTATTTTTATCCATAAATGTCTACTAATTTTGAAATGAAAAAAAACCATTCCACCATAAATAAAATTTTCACTAAAACACACACTAAACAAAAATATTGTATTCCCATAAATGGCTCCCAAAATACCCTTAATAATCATAAACGCCCACAAAATTATACCTTAAAAGGAAATATATGGAATTAAACTTATGATCAATATTAGAAATATTAAACCATGATGTTATCTAAAACTCATAAAATAAACTCATCTAAATCATACTATCACCTAAAGGTATATAAACATTTTATGTTACACAAACTATAATTCCCAGTGGCATGAAAACCCCATAATTAAATAATTCATAAAAAGGGCTTCATTTTAGTAAATTTTAATGTTCTTTTAGGTTTACAGTTTTAGATAATTAAGACAACGTTTTATATATCAAAAAATCACAATACAAAGTTGAAATTGATACTCAATGTATATTTCTTCTATAAAATATGATTCTTAAATTTAAACTCCTAATTTATTTACAAAACTTCTTCATCTTAAAATAAGAGTCACAGTAGAAGAACATATTACCTTTCTCTTATTCTTATACATCCTCAGATCGTACTAAAAATATTTTAAAACATGGTATAAAAAATAAAAAATCTCATTAATTGATATAAAAATAAATAAATCATGTTAGTCTAGTAAATAAATGAAAATACAATAATTTATTTTATCATTTTAACAATAAAACATTTATCAATTTGATAAAACTAATCCGCATGTGAAAATCATATTTTATTCAATGAAAAATATTGAAATGAATTAAAAATAATAAAGAAAATAATGAAATTATGATGGAAAAATCATTGAAAAAATACATATTACCTTGAAAATTTCACAAACATTCCATAACATATAAAATCAAAGGTTTTTTGTGAAACCCGTATTTATGTATACGATAGGTATTTTATTGAATAATATTCAAAACCCAAGTTCACTTTTGTTTAACCCGTGTTAGAAATAACTGACTCCCAATTAATTCCATATGAGTAACCTATTAGGTCATCTACATCATATTTAACCATTTAATACTATCAAATATATAATTCATATTAGATCCATATCAGACTCACCAATCATCCAGAGCTATATAAGGGTCCCTCACTATCATATATAATGATAAAGAACCATTTCATGTTGAAAAATTTTATAATTGAAAAAAAAAATCATTATTAAACCCTTTAACACATATTTGAATAAATAATTAAATAATATTTTATTTCCATAGAAAAGTTTATGAAAATATCCTTTTCTTGTGAAAAAATAATTAAAAAAATAAAAAAAAATAATGAAAATTTAATTTATATTGAAAAAAAGGAAAAATTTATAAGTAATATTTAAAAAAATAGGATATGATTCTAACAAAATCCATTCATACTATATACAATAAAATGGTATTTTTTTTGTTTAGTAAAAATATTCAAAAGTTACTAATATTTAAGTTGTTAAAAAATTTATTTTAAAACATTATAAAGAAACTAAAAGGTATTTTAAAATATCCATTAACAGTATTTCATGTAAAATTAAAAACATTATTTAAACATATAAAAGAAGATTGCTATGTAGTAAAACTATTCTATAGAAAAACATTTAAAAAATCATTTGAAAATAAATCCCTCACATTTTTAACAACCTTTAAATCAAAATCATAATAATAGGGAAACCATGAAATTTATTTTTAAATCAAATATAATTTTAGGAATGACTTATAAAATAAATCCATATGATAGTTCATGCACTATAATAAATAAAAACTTTGGTGAAAATTTTATAATTTCAATAAAAATAAATTGAGAAAATAAATATCATACTTGAAGTCCAACTCACCACATACATTATATAACTAAACTTCTTTGGAAAACCTCCGTTATCATATACATAGATCCTTCGTGGATGGTCATTTGATCATAAAAACATATTATGCATGGGGAGGAAGGTTATGAATGGATATAGGTTGGAATTATTTTGAGCTAAATGGCTCAAGAAGTGTGACGAAGATATGAGAAGTGGTACCCATTTATATATGATCTTGGTGGAAATCTACTAATATATTAAATATTAATATATAATTTTTTCAGGATAATGTAAACTATCTCCAATGTTCTATAAAATAGAAGATAAGGATAAATATATTGAAATAAATTAAATATAAATATTTATACATGTTTTATTATCATTTTAAAACTTTTATTTTTGTTTATTCATCATATTAACCTTGTTTAAAAATCACTATTGTAATATAGTATTCAATTTTTATGTGTCATGTATGAAATTAAAACAATTATAAGTGGAAGATACATGAAACAATCAGGATATCCTCAATATTTTTCCATCAAAATAAGTTTTGATAGTATTTTATGTTTTTATATTGATTTTAAAAATTAATTTTTAATCATTAAATATCATTTAAGGTTATTCTTATGACCATTCAAATAAATTGAATTTTAGAAAATCAAGAAAACAATGGAATTATAATTATAAATCCTTATCAATCATTTATAAATGATATTTATCTAATAGATACATATAAAACCATAATTAATCAAAAAAATATAACTTCTTATTTTTTAAAACTAATTTAATTTCTTTTTCAACAGTTTAAGCGGGCCCTGAATCGGCATTACATAATCATTCAAGGTATTTATACAATCACTAAAAACTAAAACAATTACAATAAATAATAATAATTTAATGCTCATGAAAATATATATTTAGAACCATTCATAACTTATATTAATCCCTTGATCAACATATTAAATCTATTAAAATAAAGTGAGTGGAATTTTGTAATTTTCTATTACATTAAATAATATATACGCCATTATCAAAAGAAAGTGATACCAAATTACCATAATTTGTAATAAATAAAGATCCATGTATAAATAATCTCATCCACTGAAATAATGAAAATTTTTGGATTTAATTTCGGACTTTATATCATTTTCATTCTCATTTAACCAATTTTACCTTTTAACATGGTGAAAACCCAAAGCCAAGGTTACTATTCATTATGACCAAAAATGAAATTGAACTAATAAAAAATATATCATGTTGATCCCAAATATGGAATCCAAATTATGATATTTAATTACTATAATTGGAAAAATTAATTTTAATATAAGACCACAAAATTCAATGATTACCTATTTATAGAAATAAATTCATGTTTTATACATAAAAATGATTTTATAACAAAATCAAGTATAATGTTTATTCCCAAAAAGTAGTAGATCTTTGTTCAGTAAAATGAAACTTTTGTTACATTAAAATAAAATCCAATATATAATGGTACTTTTAAATTACATTATTTAAAGAAATGAAATAAAATATTTTAAAAAAACTGTATTTTCACTATTCATTCGAAAATGAATCTTTTCAGACAAATCCCCACAATATTACTTAATAATATATTAAAATGAAAATTTAAAAATTTATTTATAGTTTATAAAATGTAACTTATAAATATGGATGAAACTAATCATAATATTTTCCCTTATAAAGCAATAAATACCATTTTTGAAAAAATGAATTTTTGGGGAATAAAATAACCTTTTCCTCACTCCTTGAAAAATAAAAAAAAATTAATGAAAGTTAATTTATTTTATTTTATTTATAATTTACTCATTTAATTGGAATCATTTATCAATAGTAATTAATTTAATCAATTAAGATAAAAATAAATTTTTCATATAAGACCAGTTTTAGGAAAAATATATAATTTACCTTCAGTAGATTTTATTTTTATTTTTATCTGATTGATAATCAATATATGATTGGTTATTAATAATATTAAAAATAAAATTTCCATATCTATTTCATAATATGGTTATTCTTATTATTAACTTCCAAACCAAATGTTAGGTTATAACGGTTTATTTTAAATAAGAATATTTCTGTAATTATCATTTTTTATTTAAGATCAATGTTGTTTATACTCCACACTATAGAATATAATATTATTTTATTATAATACATTCTAAAATTATGGGTTGTTATATATATATATCAATTGATACAAAAATGTTGAATTTAACTCGTGATAGTGTTGAATAATTATAAGTATCTTCTGGTTGATGTGAAGAAGGAGAATAAGAGTGTTTGTTTGGATTATCATGCATAAGAGAAGAAGAAAAGGAGATTCATATGTACTTTTATACAACTTAGTGAAGAAGAGAAATTATATCCTTGAATCGTACCATCTACCATTGTAAATCATAAGAGGTAAACGTGTGTAGGAAGAATTTTTAAGAGACTATATTGAAATTAAAGGTTTAAGGGACATTCCAGGCCTATTTTAATCACACGGGATTATTAATAATCAATTTTTTGGTTATGGGTTTTTTTATTAATTCCATGGACTAACCATTCTTATTGAAAGGAAGACCTTATAAAGCATAGTATCCTTATTTAAGTTTTTTATATGTGAGAAAGAATGGAATGAAATATATTAATAGAACTATTCACCTAAATAACTGAAATAGGTAAACAGAGAAAGTGATAAAAATATAAATTATATTAAAAATTTACCGACACTAATTCTCCCCCACCCCCAATTTGGAAAACATCTCATGCCAGTCATTTTGGGAAGTTTCAATAGATTTGTATAATATAATGGATCTTTATTTATCTTATTAAATATTAATTCTCAATGATATCAAATTATTAATTCTATTTCCATAAACTACCCCCCAAAATAAAAACTACATTTTAATTTCCATGAATTTTTTTCTTCACAACAATTTTTAAATAAAAATCTTTTTTATACCCCCCCATAATTTTCAATTAATATTATTAAATATATAATTTTATCCCTAAAAATATTAATCCTTTATAAAAGACCTATATTTTATTGTTTATTGCATTAAATTCTTGTTTTAAATAAATAAATAATTGTGTATGTGACAATAATAGACAATTATTTTGGAACCATTTCAGTGGAGAAAAAAAGATAAGGATTATTTTTATTTTATAAGTTGATTTTAAATTATTTAAAAATTTATTTTCTATTAGTTTTTTTAAATAAATAATTTCTATTAGCTTATCTTCCAAAAAGGTTCCATCATATTATAGAGAGGTGACTAAACAGTTCTGAATTCTAGAAGTAGTTATTTTACTCTAACACTCTCTATCTCTCTACGGCATTGTCTGTTCCCCCTCCCACTTCATACTCACCTTTTCTACTATATATTTTCCTTTTTTCTTTAAAAAACATGTTATGTAAGTAAAATGACAACAAATTTTTTAATAAATTCTATAATTTTAATATACATTTAGTTATTTTATTTTATTTTAAATTCCATGGATTGATTAAGAATTAATAATTCCTAGTTAATTGAAAAATGATGATTTCTAAAAATAGGATGATTTTCATGAGCATATAGATGAGTTCATGAAACTAAAACTTTCTTTTCTTCTCCCTATAATCCAACACACATATCATTTGGTTGAAAAATATTTTTATGACTTTTATAATACTACACCAACTTTATATTTGATCTAAATTTCTTCATCTAACATGAGAGTATGAAAAATAAAGGCGATGAGAAATCATTTACAATTTTTCTATTCGTGTAAAAAAGTCTATTATTTTTATTACATATCAGGTCTAAATGAAATAGGTAGGAACCTACTTGTTTAAATACCATTGTACATATTAGTATATAGTTAATTAAATAATTAAATAATTTCATGACATGTATGATTATTGTATGATTTCTAATAATAATATGCTCACCCAAATATAGAGTTTATATAATAATAAATTGATTAAATAATATATATATATATAGATATATAACAATTTAATTCTTAGAAAAAAGAAAAACTAGTATTTAAATATATATATATATATATATATATTAAATGAATAAAAACAGATAATGAAGCATCTGTTAATGGTTGTATGTGTTTGATAGAAGTGATTGGTCGTCTGTTTGAATCACACTTGATAAAAAATGTAGATTTTACCCTTATTAATTTTTTTATTTTATTACATGTTGTGTATGACCCATCACTTAATTTTTACTGTAATTAAAAAAAATTAAAATTATAGAAAAAATAATAAATTGGAAAGAAAACGAAAGGGGCTCTGTTGGTGGTTGCAAATCCATGGAATAAAATTATTCAAACATTTGAATCTCTTACCTACCATAAGGGATACATTCCATCGACTTATTTTAATTTAAAAAACACATCCTATATATACATATACATCATTTATTTTTTTCCTATGATATTTTTATAAATTTCAAAAATTTATCAAAAATGAATATTAAACAAAAAGTTAATTGATTTAACTAGTAGGGCCTCTACCTAGGTGCTAAAGGATTTGGTTTGAGTCTTCAGAGCTGAATTAATTACATATTTATTCAATAAAAAATTGTATATCATTTATATTATTCTATATAGAAATTAATATAAAAAATTTATTTTTAAACATATATATATATATTTATTTATATATATATTAATTAAAAATATAATAAACTTTTTTTGGTGAAAATATCTCTCTAATTATTTTTAGTTTTTATTAGTATTAAAATAATCATCAATATTTATCCTACCTAAATCATCGGTTTATGAATAAAAAATGAACAAAAATATTTAAAAACATCTCAAATAAAACGTTTTATATTTTCTTAATTTCAAAGGGATTTTCTATTATTTTATAGTAAATTATTATTATTATTATTAAATCTCTTATCATATATTCAAAACCTTGAACGTTAATGAAAACACATGTCGAATTCCCCATTTATTATTATTTTTACCTTTAAATAAAATTTCTTTCACCATGTCATTTGAGTATGAGTAAGGATTAAACATTAAATTTTTTTTTGACTTTTTTTAAGATAAAATTAATTGAATATTTCAAAACCCATTTATCTGTTGATACAAAATGTGTGTTTGTTTTAGGGGAAAATTTTCTTATTTAATATATTCACACATCATTTCACTAAAAATAATTAAATTTAACAATTTTGTACTTTTTTAAAGGTTTATACAAGTAATTTTAATATTATTTAGCTTTCCAAAATGATTTTCCCATACGGTCTTTTTATATTTGACTAGTTTCATTACTTTAATGGATTAGATAATAATTGTTATGTAATGTTGTTGTTTGGAAAAAAAATTAAATAAAAAAAATAAAAAATAAAAAATCCAATATATATATTAAAAATAAAACATATTGTACAAACAAATTTCGGTTGAATTCTTGGAATTCCTATGTAAGTATGTTTTGAAATTTTATTGCAATGGGTATATATAAGGCTTAGTGGAAAAATTCTATAAATCATGACAATTTAAAAAACAGTCTTTATTTATGGAATAGAAAATAAAAATATAACAATGGAATAGTTTTTATACACACACAGGTGGATTTCTCAGTCATGGTCAACGCATTTTTTCCTAATATTTTTATCATTTTCCTCCATAAAACAATTTCAGCTACAATTTAGGGTACACAACATCACATAGTAACTAAGATTAACTACATGTTTTTATTCTTGTTTTCATAGATTTATATAATAATTTTAATTATATTTGGATGATAAATATTAATGAACTTGAAAAAATTGTCAAATTTTTATCATTTTTTGGAATAGATTGAAGGTGACTTTTCCATGGAGTGAAATGGTATTCGTGTGACATTATGATAAATCTATAATTATATATATATTTTCCCCCTAAATCTATAAATAGAAATGATTATGTGATTTAATATACAGAAAATATCTCTAATTTTAATTCTCATTTTTTGAAATTGTTTTAAGTAAAATATTATTTTAAATGGTCAATTTCACTTATTTTGATATTTTTGTGGTAGATAAAGGTGATGCAAGAATATTAAGAACAGTTTGGGGAAAAATAAAAATTTATACACTGTGTAGATTTATAGTACAAATTTTTTAATAGTGCACACCATGTGGACTAAATGTAAACACGGGGTAGAAAATTAAAAATTGTACATGAAATTACTAGTTGTGCATCTTTGAAAAATAGAAAAATATGATCTCAATATTTACATGTCCATGTTATAGTTGAGATGTAAATGAAATTTCAAAACAAACAATGTCCATATAAACTATTACTCTTACTGAATGGTGAATGAAAATGACACTAATAACTATGTATCTAATGAAATATACTCAATTTATATATACTAGTTTATAGTTGAATGTGGGAAATCAACAATAAGGCATAATTTTTGCACCTCTATGCATTAAAAGTTGCAAAAAATAATATTAAGAAATATATAATGTTTACTTTTTTACAAATTGGATGGTTGAGAAATTACTAAAATTCCCCTGGTCAACCCCCTCCAGCACATATATTAATTCATAGGCATGATCTGGATGAGTCCTCTAAGTCTTGATGTGGAGTAGATATTTCTTCCAACGGAGGTGAATGATATGACCCAGGTATGGGTGGGTGGGATAATTGAATGTCTCTACATTTGATTTGTAAGGGTATTTAAATATGGTTATATTGGGATGGTATTTTGTTAGAAATTAGAGGTTTAAAGTAATAATTTGGTTAGATTTAGATCAATATTGAGGCTAGGGTCAGGATGAACCAATAAATTATGGATTCATAAAGGTCTGACCGAGATGGAATAGTATCAAAGAGAAACAACTAGGGAATTCTAATGAAGTATCCTTTGGGGATTAATAGATGACAAGACATGTTCAAAGTGAGGGGCTACATCCTGATTGACTAGCAATATATGTCATGTTGGTGAGCATGTGTGACTGACAACAGGTTATGTTACCTGTTTCATGCCTATTCTAGTTGCGATCCTCACCCTAAGTGAAAGGGGTGTGAAAAATGGATTAGAACATACCCTATGTGAGAAGGTATTGGTAAGGTTATAAACTAATCCTAAATAAGAGTATGTTGGTTGATTTGAAAAACTCTTTCATGAATGTATGTCACAACTAGATTTTTTTTATCAATTATTTCAGTTCATTTTGGTATTTTGGTATTTATTTTATGTTCTTTATGTGACGGGATTGAATTTTGAGATATTTAATTTTTTTTAAATTTATTTAAAGTTATTTTACATGATTCCACCCTTTTTTTATGATGACTTGATTTTTTGGTTTAAGAGATGGTGGTGTATATTTTTCGCATAGATCGGAAAACTGTGCACCCTTTCCCAGGTAACCCGGCAGCCAGGTGTTGTTTTTTGATACTCAGTAATCACATGGTTAGAACATGGTTTGTAAATCATTCATGTTATATTTGTGGAATGTTTCCCTTAGTTATTTATGGGTTCATGGTTATCACATGGTTTGAAAAAATCGTGCAGGTAAACTATGAGACTTTTGTTGGTCAATAAAAATATAGAAATTCCCTTTGTGTCTTATTGGGATTTATCCCAAAATCCCTTATTCTTGTTTCATATGATCTCTCTATCCCAAATAATCTATACTTTATCCTTTGGATCTTTTGGATCCTTTGGACTCCGTTTTTTGGTGGATTTGGTGTGGAACTTCAATGCAATATCAAGTAACAAATTTCTCCTATAATTTATCTTTATTTTCTAGGGTCTCACTTCCTTATTCTTTCGGTTTTTATTTTCTAGCATGTATTTGACCTTGAGTGGTTCTATCAATTTATTTTGTGGTGGATATTGATGGATTTTGGTTGATATTAATCTTTTAGTGTCTTGTGGTGGTGCAGATGCGGGTTTTCACCAATTTTACAGAAGTCTCTAAGTGTGAGGTAGGTGGTTCTAGGCCTTAAAATATTTATATGCTTTTGATATTATTTTTTCCCTTATAAATTTTTTTTATGAATTTATATTGCGATGGTAAATGCATTATGAAAGTATTTTTACGTGATTATTTGATAAAAATGGATTTTATAATGAAAAATCGATATGTTATGTGTTTCATTTATTTTGTTTCTTTGTAGAAGGGTTTTTATGATTAAGGGGAAGGTGAGAATTGTGTTTCTAAAGGAAATATATGTTAAAACAGTATTTCCAATGAAAAAGAATTATTTTGAAATGTTGTTTTTCCTTAAACCTGACTTTTGAATTGTCAAAATCACGAGAAGTAAGTTTTAATGTTATATTGGTTTATGTGAATATTTGACAAAAGTCTTTGACTATTTAAATAATTAGATTAATTATGTGTTTTTCTTGATATTTTTTGAAATGGAATTCATTGATTATAAAAGAGGTGTGAAAAGTGTTTTTAAATAGTTTTTAGTGTTTGTAAAATGGAAAGTGGTTGTTTATATAAAATTAGGGTTTCTATGTAATAATATGTGAATGTATTTTTTTTGTGTTTGTAATGATTGGTAAAATTATGTGAAATTGTTGTTCAATTTGATATGTGAATGTGAAATTGTGCATAAAGGAAATCTTGGGTATATAGGTGGGAAAACTAGAACTAGTACACTTGTGATTCAGAAGTGGAAAGACCACATTATTATAGTGGATTGACACTACATGAAAAAAAAAGTTGAAAGACTTGGATTCATATATTAATACTGTAATTTACAACACTAATTAAAAATTTGATATGATCATAGAACACTAGGAATATGGTATGTTATTTCTTAGTGGATCATTCATGAAAAAAGTAGTTGTTTATGGTTGTTATAAAACGTTTCACCAAGGTTAGAGGTTTTTATAGTTCCACATATGCTAGTTACCCTTATGGATTTGACCATGATAATTTCTTTTGACATAAATCTCAGGAGATGTAGAATTTTCTATATTTATGTGACATGCCTTATTTATCTTTTTCTTTCAAGAAATCTTTTTTGAAAAAATGGTTTTTCTTTATAGCATTTTCTTTAATTTTTTTTCAATATAATGATTTCCCCTAAATATCAAAAATGATTTCATGGAGATGTGTAGGTTAATTTTTATTTTAATGTTAAAGCATGGAACCATTTTTTTTGGTGGCATCCTACTATGATTTGGATCAAACCCTAAATACATCATTGGGTGTATTTATACCTTATTATGTATAACCCTAGAAATATAAAGACGTATTGTGTTGGTGTTGGTGATTTCAGTTCTTAGTCTTCCTTTCCTTATAGGTGTTGTTAGTTGAGTCTTGAGGGTGATTCCCGTCATGATATATAGTGTCTTTTAGTAATTATATGTCATCCCTTTTTTATAGTATTTTTTTGGTTAAAGTTGTAAAGCATTAATTCGGAAACTTATTTCTCTTTGTTCAGTTGTGATAATATTAATGTAATTTTTTTCTATTTTTCTGATTGATTATCATTGAAATCATTGGTGAAATCATTCCCAATGTATATTGATGATACTCATTCACTATTTTCTAGCTTGTGGGGATCAAGAATGGACCTCAGTCCATTCCATGGACTGGGTTCCGTGTTGTGTATGATGGAACCCAGGCCTGGTGCATGAAAAAATGGTATCATATGAGGTTATAGTCTTTCGGGTCACATTATTTGTGGTAGAGTCTCGGTAAACCAGAGCTAGGAAAATTGAGTCTTGATGTTTTGGTTGCGTGTAGAGTGTCTGGCCAGTATAACTCATGACATGACTCATTTCACCATTCTATGCCTTGTTTTATTTATTTCCTTTAATTTTTATGAATATTTTAGTGTTTTGGAAATTAAATGGGAGTTGGTCCAATGTTCTTCATGAGCCTATAGGGTTTTGCTAGCCATGTGGAGCTAGTGACATGATCCTAGAAGACACTTCATGAAGGTGGTGCGATTGGTGTGTTACCACCAACCATATGAATATGCAACCCCTAGATAGTAGCTTCTCCTTGAGAATTATTTTGGGGTTTTCCTACTTTTGAAAATCATTTAAGAACCCTTGGTTTCAAGACTGTTGAAACTAGACTTCAAAGTGGAAATGGTTTTGTTTTGGGAAGGTTAAAAAAAGATTTTCAGAAACTATTTAAAGGAATATTTAGAAATGTGGATTATTACATTGATTTTTGGTGTAGGATGAGGGTGATTTTTCCAAAATTGGATTTCAATAATTGAAATCTAATGTCTAAAAAAAATTGATTTGAAAAATATAAATTTAGTTTGAATTTTGTTAACTTGTTTTAAATAAATGAGATGGGTTTTTAAATCATATTACTTTTAAATAAATGGGATTTTTAGAGATTTTGAAAATGTTTCAAAGGGAATGAATTGGAATCACTAATAGAATCGATTGGAATTTTCCTTGAGAAGGATACATTTATGTGATTTTTTGGGTTTGAGATGCATTTTTCTTTTGCATTTAGTGATTTTTTGAAAATTTTTGTGAGGTTTTTAGATTTTAAGTGGATTTAGCTGTTGAAAACGTGGGTAGAATGAATTTTTTGGAAGTGGAAATTTTTTTATGAACATTAGAATTTCCATGACATGACACAATCATGGATATGTGTGGAAAATTTGATTAGAGCCCATTTTAACATGAGAATATCCATGTGTGAGGATCCATGAAATGCCTTTGGTGGGTTTTAAACCCATATTTCTTGTTTTATTTTCAAAATTACATTAATATTAATGTGTGATGTCTTGATAATAAACGGTTCCTTACAGGAGTTGTATGTTGACTGGGCCCATTTTAAATTCCCTTCACTAGTAATGCTTCTTTTGTTTTAATGGTCATGTTTGGTGGTGTTTTTAGAGTCATAATTTTTCTATTTTAAATTATGGTTTGTTCAATGGGCCTCTTATTTATGTTGTTTATCATTCAAGGGATAGGAAGATAATTCACATGTATCTTTTTTTCCATATATCAGTGAGAGTACTATGTTGGAAAAGGTCTGTATTATGGGGTGTTGTGTTCTTTTTTTCCAGATAGAGTGTTTTGTGATCAATCATGAAACATATATAAAGAGTTATTAATAGATAACTTCTACTCCGAACTACGAGGCAAGAGATGCTTCTAACATTAGTGCTTTAGCCATTGGTCCTAGAGTGAAGCTATCTCATAGTCAGAAATTGTGGGGGTGAGAGTGACCTTGGTCCATCTTGGTCTCTAGTATTCAATAAGGATAGTTTAAGCTTATCTTTTGTAAATCATTTTATTGGAAATGTACCACATTATGGGAAATTTCATGAAGTCGTCGTTCATCATTATGATCCATGTAATTATATGTGTACCTTCATGGTTATGAGGACGAGTGGTTGTCTTGTTTTCTTGAATTCTAGTGGTGTTTCATTCATAGATTAGTGCTTCCATTTAGTTATCCTTTTTTGGTTGGCTTCTTTGAGTTGGACTTGGTTTTACCTTGTTGCTTAAGGTGTAGTTTTTTCATCAAGTCCTCTACCCTTATGGTGGGAGTTTTGGATCTGTGGGAATGGTTTTAGGGATGTCCCATGGAGGGTGTTGTTGTTTTGGAAATCGATTAAAATTTTAAAATGGTGGGGAAACCCCCCTTGGGTATGATTGTTGTTTCTTCTAGTTTAGGTCGGTATTAGTTTGGCTTTAATGGTGGGGATTCTATTCCAACCTTCCATTTCAATAATATGGGCCACTCTATGGTGTATATTGGAATTGAGAAGTTTCATTTGGAGTTGTTAGCTATAATTTTTATTTGTGAGTAAACATGGGGATTTTGGAGCGTTCCCCATGACATATTTGAGTCATTATTTTCAAAGGGTGTGGTTTGGGTTTAAAATTCTCTTTGAGAAGTGGTTTTGGATCAATTTTTTGTGTTGGGTAAGAGGTATAAGTTCCATTTTTTATTTTTTAATGTGTTCTAGGCTTTATTGGTTGGATTATATAGTTGATCAATAAACTAAAGGTGTTTTGGGTTTATGGGG
The DNA here is from genome assembly GCA_963277665.1 of Viscum album. Taxonomy (NCBI): domain Eukaryota; kingdom Viridiplantae; phylum Streptophyta; class Magnoliopsida; order Santalales; family Viscaceae; genus Viscum; species Viscum album. The sequence goes on along the minus strand of OY728141.1, from coordinate 1,301,121,605 downwards.
GTATAAGATGAATGGTTGGGAGTCCAATATGTCCTCCCAAGTTAAATTTTTTTATCCTCTATTTCATTATGGGGTGTTCTTGAATTCTCCTCATTTTTTTGTTTGTGATGAATTTTCTGGATTTTTTAGGACTATCATTTTTTGTTTTCGGATCCAACTTCTAGGTTGAATTTTCAGGGGTGGATAGTTTCCATGGAGGGGAGAATTTTCACAGCCGAATTTTTGTTTCTGTCATTTTTTCTTGTTTATTTTTGGATCTTGGTCTTTCTCTTGAGTTTTGGGTGTGATGGGTTTTTATTTGAGATATTTACTAATATTTTATTCGATATAGTTCTTATATAGATGTTTCCCCCAAGAGTATTGATGAAAAATTGAGTTTTTTGGTATGAGTTGGTGGTTCATGGTTGGCACATGGTTTTCCAAACTGTGTCCCCTTAACCAGTTACCCATATAGCCAAGTGGAGTTTTTAGATAGTGGTACATCACATGGTTAGAGAACAGTTTGTATACTGTGGAGGATAATCATTCATCTTTTTATTCTTATGAAGTAAGGGGCACCCAATTTCCACATAGTTTGGGAAACCGTGCGACCAAACTGTGTGACTTTCCCATGACATTAAAAATATAAAAATTATCTTTATTTTCTCACTGTAGTTATCTGTAAATCCCCCATTCATTTCCCCATTCGATCTCTCCATCCCTAGGTGCATCCCCCTACTCTTGTTGGCTCTTTTAAACACCATTCTTTTGGTGGATTTTTTTGTGGAATCATCAAATAAACATCTAGTAAGTGATTTATCCCTAAGTTTTTCATTCTCATATAAAGTTTCTCTTCTTCCTTATTTGGGATTTTTCTTCCCAATGGTTATATAACATTGATTAGAGTTTTATATTATTATCTTATGGAGGATTGTAATAGATTTTGGTTGATCTAGCCTTATTATGGTCTTATGGTGGTGCAGTTGCATTTTCACAAAAACATTTCCTAAAGCCTCCAAGTGTGAGGTAGGTGGCTCCATGAATTATCATTTTTAGATGATTTTGATATACATTATTTTCTTTATAATTTTGTTCTATGAATTTATTTGGTGGTTTTAAATACATTAACAATTTATTTTTATATGCTTATGTGATAAAAATGGATTTTATGAAGGAAAATGAAAATGTTTTTAATGTGATTTATTATAGTGCTTCTTGAAAAAATTTCATGATTATATGAATGGTAAGATGTTTATTTCAAAGGCACATGAGGAAACAATATGTTAAAAGTTTTTTTAAAAGGAAAATGGATTATTTTAACACGTTGTGTTTCTTAAATTGAGAATTTTGAATTATAAAAATGATGTGAATCTTATTTTACTGTGAAATTGGTTTATGTATAGATTTTAAAAGGGCTTGGACCATAGAAATTTTTAGATTAATTATTCAACTTTCTTGAAATATTTTCAAATGGGTTTCATGGATTTTACAAGAGGCTCAAAAAAAATTCAAAATGTCTTCTGTGTGTATAAAATGGAAAGTGTTTGTTTATATTAAATAGTGGTTTCCATGTGATGATTTTTGAGAGAATTGAATTCATGATATTTTTATAATGCATGGTATGTATATGTGCAAGTGTTTATCTATTTTATTTGTGAATACGAAATTGATCACAAAGACAATATCTAGTATCTATTTGGTAAAATGAGAACTAGTATGCCAGGGATTCAAAATCGGAATGCCTAGATTCTTCCATTGGATTGACACTGTATGACTGAGAATTGGAAAGGGTAAGATTCACATAGAATTATTAATGTTTACAACACAAACTAGACATGTGATATGATCATAAACCACTAGATCTGGGGGGGGTTCCCTACTAGTGGTTGTTTCTTGAGAAATATGTCGGTTGTGGTTTCTATACCATGGTTCTCTGAGGTATGAGGTTTCTAGAGTTCCACTAATTCTAGTTAGCCTTAGAGATTTACCCATGGTCCTATAATGAGAAATAAATATTAAGAGATGTTGCACTACCCATCAGTAGATAGAAGGCCTTGTGTATCTTTTTATTTAAATAATGCATTTTGTAAAAAATGGATTTTCTTTCGAAAATCAATCCATTAAAAATATCTTTCTTGGAATGAATTCTTATAAATATATCTAATTTTATTGAGGATATGTGCATGTTAAATTTACTTTTTACACTATTGTATTAATCCATTTATTTTGGGTGGTATCTTACTCTTCATTGGATCACATCCTACCCAAAACATTTGGTATATGTATACCTTGTTACGTATAACCTATTTAAAATAGAGATATATCAGGTTAGCCGTGGTGATTATGGTTCCTAGTCATACACTCCTTCTAGTTGTTATTTATGGGGACGTGTGGTTGATCCCCCATGCTCTATAGTAGTTTTTGAGATTTTTTGTGTCATCCCCATTTTTGTAGTATTTTTTGTTATTGGTTAAAGTATTAAAACATTCATTCTGAAAAAAAATCACTTTTTTAAGTTATGATAGAAATTATGGATTTTTTCTATTTTGTTGATTGATTTAACATATACTATTAGGCTAAACCATTCTCAAATAATATTTATGATACCCATTTTTGTAGTATTTTTTGTTATTGGTTAAAGTATTAAAACATTCATTCTGAAAAAAAATCACTTTTTTAAGTTATGATAGAAATTATGGATTTTTTCTATTTTGTTGATTGATTTAACATATACTATTAGGCTAAACCATTTTATAGTGATGGAATTCATTATGTATACCATCACAAACTTACTGAAAAGTCCTCATGAAAATACGGCATACATAAATGGGTAATACATACACTAACTTCCAAAGATAATTTTTTTTCATGGACCTACAAATTCATCAAGGGGTTATGAATTTTAGGACCCAACCATCACATAATATGTATAATGTATCTATAACATAAAATATTTTAGATAATAATAAACATCATAACATAATAAAATAAACCACTTATAGTAATATATCTTGGTAAAAAATACCTTTTTTATAATTTTAATGGTTATATAGATTGTCAAGGAATCCTCAATACATAAAATTAACTAGTTATCTTGATTAATATCTACTAATTTTGAAGGAGTAATAGGATGTTAAAATATCTATGGAATTTATCTTTAATTATGGTGTGGTATACTCTGATACATTCACCACATGGGGGTATTATTAGGAAATGTTTAATGAGTGAAATGGTTAAATACCAATGAAATGACATAAAAATCTATTTATAATTAATTTTTATGAAAATATAATGGATTATGATGGTGGTATATTAAAAGGTAATGAAAATGTTTCATTTATAATATATTCTTAGAATCATAATAAAAACACATAACATCATTATAAATCGAAATGTAATGGAAATTGAATAAATTTTGATAGTAAAATGAAGAAAAATTTATGGAAACTGATACATTCATATGTCACTTAAAATATATTTAAAATGAATTCCTTTGATACTTACAGTTTTGGCTCTCGAAATAGAAATGTAAATAGGGGTTTATGAACCTTTACCTCATGATGTCTCTTGAGAAAACTATTAGGGTCAAATTAAAGATAGAAATAGTGATAGATTTTGAAACAATAATCTAAAAACGTTTTTTTATCTAAGATCCTTGAGGGGTAAAAGAGTGAAAAACCATTTTCAAACGTTTTAGAGTGAAGAGGAATGGGTACATGGGTGGATATTTATTTAAAATGAAGTAAAATTTTTAATAAATTTCAAAACACAAACTATGTATTTACAACCATGAGTCTTATCCTTGTGAAACAGTTTCAGAAAGAATATTTTATTAGTATATAAATTAAACTCAATTGATTTAACTTCAACATGATTGAGTTATGTAATTATTTTACATTAGAGATATAGAATATGATAAAATATAATTAGTTTATTTATTTTCTTTATAAAACCACAATTTCACCATTTTAATTTACATTATGTTTTTTCCCATTATATATTATCTCTCACTCTAGGAAATGAATACTCAAGAAGAAGTTTTCAGGCCTAAAGAAAAAAAATTAACTTCTAAGGGATCAAAATATTAGAAAAATGATGAAAATTTATTTCTCATATTTTTATCTATCAACCAAAATGAGAAATGGTTATCTTGAGATGAGATAAAATACAATATTAATAATCCTTCATTTAAAGAAACACTACATTAATTTTTAAATCCTTGAAAATAACACCAAAATATAAACATTAAACATTACATAGATAACTCATGTAAAATATCTTTAAAATATGCATACCAAAATTCAAAAACTAAAAATACAAAATATTTGATAACATATTCTTCAATTTTCAAAATAACATTTTTCTCTAAACATCATTAATCAATTATGAATTCACATTCAAAAAAACAGTTCCACAAATCATATAATCATTAAAATATGTTAATTTTTCCACAATAGAATCATATATGTTTCCATAAATTAACCCAATATTTATTCCTGAAATTTTATTTTCAATAATTATTTAATGTTATAAAAATGGTGAATTTCTTCCAAAATAACATTGATCATATAGTCACCAAACCATTTTTCAATTTCATGATTTTGTATACGATAAAATATATCCTCCCAAAAATTTATTAATCATTTATCCAAATTATCCACATTTACTTAAATATTAAATAACTTAATAACATTATTTTTATCCATAAATGTCTACTAATTTTGAAATGAAAAAAAACCATTCCACCATAAATAAAATTTTCACTAAAACACACACTAAACAAAAATATTGTATTCCCATAAATGGCTCCCAAAATACCCTTAATAATCATAAACGCCCACAAAATTATACCTTAAAAGGAAATATATGGAATTAAACTTATGATCAATATTAGAAATATTAAACCATGATGTTATCTAAAACTCATAAAATAAACTCATCTAAATCATACTATCACCTAAAGGTATATAAACATTTTATGTTACACAAACTATAATTCCCAGTGGCATGAAAACCCCATAATTAAATAATTCATAAAAAGGGCTTCATTTTAGTAAATTTTAATGTTCTTTTAGGTTTACAGTTTTAGATAATTAAGACAACGTTTTATATATCAAAAAATCACAATACAAAGTTGAAATTGATACTCAATGTATATTTCTTCTATAAAATATGATTCTTAAATTTAAACTCCTAATTTATTTACAAAACTTCTTCATCTTAAAATAAGAGTCACAGTAGAAGAACATATTACCTTTCTCTTATTCTTATACATCCTCAGATCGTACTAAAAATATTTTAAAACATGGTATAAAAAATAAAAAATCTCATTAATTGATATAAAAATAAATAAATCATGTTAGTCTAGTAAATAAATGAAAATACAATAATTTATTTTATCATTTTAACAATAAAACATTTATCAATTTGATAAAACTAATCCGCATGTGAAAATCATATTTTATTCAATGAAAAATATTGAAATGAATTAAAAATAATAAAGAAAATAATGAAATTATGATGGAAAAATCATTGAAAAAATACATATTACCTTGAAAATTTCACAAACATTCCATAACATATAAAATCAAAGGTTTTTTGTGAAACCCGTATTTATGTATACGATAGGTATTTTATTGAATAATATTCAAAACCCAAGTTCACTTTTGTTTAACCCGTGTTAGAAATAACTGACTCCCAATTAATTCCATATGAGTAACCTATTAGGTCATCTACATCATATTTAACCATTTAATACTATCAAATATATAATTCATATTAGATCCATATCAGACTCACCAATCATCCAGAGCTATATAAGGGTCCCTCACTATCATATATAATGATAAAGAACCATTTCATGTTGAAAAATTTTATAATTGAAAAAAAAATCATTATTAAACCCTTTAACACATATTTGAATAAATAATTAAATAATATTTTATTTCCATAGAAAAGTTTATGAAAATATCCTTTTCTTGTGAAAAAATAATTAAAAAAATAAAAAAAAATAATGAAAATTTAATTTATATTGAAAAAAAGGAAAAATTTATAAGTAATATTTAAAAAAATAGGATATGATTCTAACAAAATCCATTCATACTATATACAATAAAATGGTATTTTTTTTGTTTAGTAAAAATATTCAAAAGTTACTAATATTTAAGTTGTTAAAAAATTTATTTTAAAACATTATAAAGAAACTAAAAGGTATTTTAAAATATCCATTAACAGTATTTCATGTAAAATTAAAAACATTATTTAAACATATAAAAGAAGATTGCTATGTAGTAAAACTATTCTATAGAAAAACATTTAAAAAATCATTTTAAAATAAATCCCTCACATTTTTAACAACCTTTAAATCAAAATCATAATAATAGGGAAACCATGAAATTTATTTTTAAATCAAATATAATTTTAGGAATGACTTATAAAATAAATCCATATGATAGTTCATGCACTATAATAAATAAAAACTTTGGTGAAAATTTTATAATTTCAATAAAAATAAATTGAGAAAATAAATATCATACTTGAAGTCCAACTCACCACATACATTATATAACTAAACTTCTTTGGAAAACCTCCGTTATCATATACATAGATCCTTCGTGGATGGTCATTTGATCATAAAAACATATTATGCATGGGGAGGAAGGTTATGAATGGATATAGGTTGGAATTATTTTGAGCTAAATGGCTCAAGAAGTGTGACGAAGATATGAGAAGTGGTACCCATTTATATATGATCTTGGTGGAAATCTACTAATATATTAAATATTAATATATAATTTTTTCAGGATAATGTAAACTATCTCCAATGTTCTATAAAATAGAAGATAAGGATAAATATATTGAAATAAATTAAATATAAATATTTATACATGTTTTATTATCATTTTAAAACTTTTATTTTTGTTTATTCATCATATTAACCTTGTTTAAAAATCACTATTGTAATATAGTATTCAATTTTTATGTGTCATGTATGAAATTAAAACAATTATAAGTGGAAGATACATGAAACAATCAGGATATCCTCAATATTTTTCCATCAAAATAAGTTTTGATAGTATTTTATGTTTTTATATTGATTTTAAAAATTAATTTTTAATCATTAAATATCATTTAAGGTTATTCTTATGACCATTCAAATAAATTGAATTTTAGAAAATCAAGAAAACAATGGAATTATAATTATAAATCCTTATCAATCATTTATAAATGATATTTATCTAATAGATACATATAAAACCATAATTAATCAAAAAAATATAACTTCTTATTTTTTAAAACTAATTTAATTTCTTTTTCAACAGTTTAAGCGGGCCCTGAATCGGCATTACATAATCATTCAAGGTATTTATACAATCACTAAAAACTAAAACAATTACAATAAATAATAATAATTTAATGCTCATGAAAATATATATTTAGAACCATTCATAACTTATATTAATCCCTTGATCAACATATTAAATCTATTAAAATAAAGTGAGTGGCATTTTGTAATTTTCTATTACATTAAATAATATATACGCCATTATCAAAAGAAAGTGATACCAGATTACCATAATTTGTAATAAATAAAGATCCATGTATAAATAATCTCATCCACTGAAATAATGAAAATTTTTGGATTTAATTTCGGACTTTATATCATTTTCATTCTCATTTAACCAATTTTACCTTTTAACATGGTGAAAACCCAAAGCCAAGGTTACTATTCATTATGACCAAAAATGAAATTGAACTAATAAAAAATATATCATGTTGATCCCAAATATGGAATCCAAATTATGATATTTAATTACTATAATTGGAAAAATTAATTTTAATATAAGACCACAAAATTCAATGATTACCTATTTATAGAAATAAATTCATGTTTTATACATAAAAATGATTTTATAACAAAATCAAGTATAATGTTTATTCCCAAAAAGTAGTAGATCTTTGTTCAGTAAAATGAAACTTTTGTTACATTAAAATAAAATCCAATATATAATGGTACTTTTAAATTACATTATTTAAAGAAATGAAATAAAATATTTTAAAAAAACTGTATTTTCACTATTCATTCGAAAATGAATCTTTTCAGACAAATCCCCACAATATTACTTAATAATATATTAAAATGAAAATTTAAAAATTTATTTATAGTTTATAAAATGTAACTTATAAATATGGATGAAACTAATCATAATATTTTCCCTTATAAAGCAATAAATACCATTTTTGAAAAAATGAATTTTTGGGGAATAAAATAACCTTTTCCTCACTCCTTGAAAAATAAAAAAAAATTAATGAAAGTTAATTTATTTTATTTTATTTATAATTTACTCATTTAATTGGAATCATTTATCAATAGTAATTAATTTAATCAATTAAGATAAAAATAAATTTTTCATATAAGACCAGTTTTAGGAAAAATATATAATTTACCTTCAGTAGATTTTATTTTTATTTTTATCTGATTGATAATCAATATATGATTGGTTATTAATAATATTAAAAATAAAATTTCCATATCTATTTCATAATATGGTTATTCTTATTATTAACTTCCAAACCAAATGTTAGGTTATAACGGTTTATTTTAAATAAGAATATTTCTGTAATTATCATTTTTTATTTAAGATCAATGTTGTTTATACTCCACACTATAGAATATAATATTATTTTATTATAATACATTCTAAAATTATGGGTTGTTATATATATATATCAATTGATACAAAAATGTTGAATTTAACTCGTGATAGTGTTGAATAATTATAAGTATCTTCTGGTTGATGTGAAGAAGGAGAATAAGAGTGTTTGTTTGGATTATCATGCATAAGAGAAGAAGAAAAGGAGATTCATATGTACTTTTATACAACTTAGTGAAGAAGAGAAATTATATCCTTGAATCGTACCATCTACCATTGTAAATCATAAGAGGTAAACGTGTGTAGGAAGAATTTTTAAGAGACTATATTGAAATTAAAGGTTTAAGGGACATTCCAGGCCTATTTTAATCACACGGGATTATTAATAATCAATTTTTTGGTTATGGGTTTTTTTATTAATTCCATGGACTAACCATTCTTATTGAAAGGAAGACCTTATAAAGCATAGTATCCTTATTTAAGTTTTTTATATGTGAGAAAGAATGGAAAGAAATATATTAATAGAACTATTCACCTAAATAACTGAAATAGGTAAACAGAGAAAGTGATAAAAATATAAATTATATTAAAAATTTACCGACACTAATTCTCCCCCACCCCCAATTTGGAAAACATCTCATGCCAGTCATTTTGGGAAGTTTCAATAGATTTGTATAATATAATGGATCTTTATTTATCTTATTAAATATTAATTCTCAATGATATCAAATTATTAATTCTATTTCCATAAACTACCCCCCAAAATAAAAACTACATTTTAATTTCCATGAATTTTTTTCTTCACAACAATTTTTAAATAAAAATCTTTTTTATACCCCCCCATAATTTTCAATTAATATTATTAAATATATAATTTTATCCCTAAAAATATTAATCCTTTATAAAAGACCTATATTTTATTGTTTATTGCATTAAATTCTTGTTTTAAATAAATAAATAATTGTGTATGTGACAATAATAGACAATTATTTTGGAACCATTTCAGTGGAGAAAAAAAGATAAGGATTATTTTTATTTTATAAGTTGATTTTAAATTATTTAAAAATTTATTTTCTATTAGTTTTTTTAAATAAATAATTTCTATTAGCTTATCTTCCAAAAAGGTTCCATCATATTATAGAGAGGTGACTAAACAGTTCTGAATTCTAGAAGTAGTTATTTTACTCTAACACTCTCTATCTCTCTACGGCATTGTCTGTTCCCCCTCCCACTTCATACTCACCTTTTCTACTATATATTTTCCTTTTTTCTTTAAAAAACATGTTATGTAAGTAAAATGACAACAAATGTTTTAATAAATTCTATAATTTTAATATACATTTAGTTATTTTATTTTATTTTAAATTCCATGGATTGATTAAGAATTAATAATTCCTAGTTAATTGAAAAATGATGATTTCTAAAAATAGGATGATTTTCATGAGCATATAGATGAGTTCATGAAACTAAAACTTTCTTTTCTTCTCCCTATAATCCAACACACATATCATTTGGTTGAAAAATATTTTTATGACTTTTATAATACTACACCAACTTTATATTTGATCTAAATTTCTTCATCTAACATGAGAGTATGAAAAATAAAGGCGATGAGAAATCATTTACAATTTTTCTATTCGTGTAAAAAAGTCTATTATTTTTATTACATATCAGGTCTAAATGAAATAGGTAGGAACCTACTTGTTTAAATACCATTGTACATATTAGTATATAGTTAATTAAATAATTAAATAATTTCATGACATGTATGATTATTGTATGATTTCTAATAATAATATGCTCACCCAAATATAGAGTTTATATAATAATAAATTGATTAAATAATATATATATATATAGATATATAACAATTTAATTCTTAAAAAAAAGAAAAACTAGTATTTAAATATATATATATATATATATATATATATATATTAAATGAATAAAAACAGATAATGAAGCATCTGTTAATGGTTGTATGTGTTTGATAGAAGTGATTGGTCGTCTGTTTGAATCACACTTGATAAAAAATGTAGATTTTACCCTTATTAATTTTTTTATTTTATTACATGTTGTGTATGACCCATCACTTAATTTTTACTGTAATTAAAAAAAATTAAAATTATAGAAAAAATAATAAATTGGAAAGAAAATGAAAGGGGCTCTGTTGGTGGTTGCAAATCCATGGAATAAAATTATTCAAACATTTGAATCTCTTACCTACCATAAGGGATACATTCCATCGACTTATTTTAATTTAAAAAACACATCCTATATATACATATACATCATTTATTTTTTTCCTATGATATTTTTATAAATTTCAAAAATTTATCAAAAATGAATATTAAACAAAAAGTTAATTGATTTAACTAGTAGGGCCTCTACCTAGGTGCTAAAGGATTGGGTTTGAGTCTTCAGAGCTGAATTAATTACATATTTATTCAATAAAAAATTGTATATCATTTATATTATTCTATATAGAAATTAATATAAAAAATTTATTTTTAAACATATATATATATATTTATTTATATATATATTAATTAAAAATATAATAAACTTTTTTTGGTGAAAATATCTCTCTAATTATTTTTAGTTTTTATTAGTATTAAAATAATCATCAATATTTATCCTACCTAAATCATCGGTTTATGAATAAAAAATGAACAAAAATATTTAAAAACATCTCAAATAAAACGTTTTATATTTTCTTAATTTCAAAGGGATTTTCTATTATTTTATAGTAAATTATTATTATTATTATTAAATCTCTTATCATATATTCAAAACCTTGAACGTTAATGAAAACACATGTTGAATTCCCCATTTATTATTATTTTTACCTTTAAATAAAATTTCTTTCACCATGTCATTTGAGTATGAGTAAGGATTAAACATTAAATTTTTTTTGACTTTTTTTAAGATAAAATTAATTGAATATTTCAAAACCCATTTATCTGTTGATACAAAATGTGTGTTTGTTTTAGGGGAAAATTTTCTTATTTAATATATTCACACATCATTTCACTAAAAATAATTAAATTTAACAATTTTGTACTTTTTTAAAGGTTTATATAAGTAATTTTAATATTATTTAGCTTTCCAAAATGATTTTCCCATACGGTCTTTTTATATTTGACTAGTTTCATTACTTTAATGGATTAGATAATAATTGTTATGTAATGTTGTTGTTTGGAAAAAAAATTAAATAAAAAAAATTAAAAATAAAAAATCCAATATATATATTAAAAATAAAACATATTGTACAAACAAATTTCGGTTGAATTCTTGGAATTCCTATGTAAGTATGTTTTGAAATTTTATTGCAATGGGTATATATAAGGCTTAGTGGAAAAATTCTATAAAGCATGACAATTTAAAAAACAGTCTTTATTTATGGAATAGAAAATAAAAATATAACAATGGAATAGTTTTTATACACACACAGGTGGATTTCTCAGTCATGGTCAACGCATTTTTTCCTAATATTTTTATCATTTTCCTCCATAAAACAATTTCAGCTACAATTTAGGGTACACAACATCACATAGTAACTAAGATTAACTACTTGTTTTTATTCTTGTTTTCATAGATTTATATAATAATTTTAATTATATTTGGATGATAAATATTAATGAACTTGGAAAAATTGTCAAATTTTTATCATTTTTTGGAATAGATTGAAGGTGACTTTTCCATGGAGTGAAATGGTATTCGTGTGACATTATGATAAATCTATAATTATATATATATTTTTCCCCTAAATCTATAAATAGAAATGATTATGTGATTTAATATACAGAAAATATCTCTAATTTTAATTCTCATTTTTTGAAATTGTTTTAAGTAAAATATTATTTTAAATGGTCAATTTCACTTATTTTGATATTTTTGTGGTAGATAAAGGTGATGCAAGAATATTAAGAACAGTTTGGGGAAAAATAAAAATTTATACACTGTGTAGATTTATAGTACAAATTTTTTAATAGTGCACACCATGTGGACTAAATGTAAACACGGGGTAGAAAATTAAAAATTGTACATGAAATTACTAGTTGTGCATCTTTGAAAAATAGAAAAATATGATCTCAATATTTACATGTCCATGTTATAGTTGAGATGTAAATGAAATTTCAAAACAAACAATGTCCATATAAACTATTACTCTTACTGAATGGTGAATGAAAATGACACTAATAACTATGTATCTAATGAAATATACTCAATTTATATATACTAGTTTATAGTTGAATGTGGGAAATCAACAATAAGGCATAATTTTTGCACCTCTATGCATTAAAAGTTGCAAAAAATAATATTAAGAAATATATAATGTTTACTTTTTTACAAATTGGATGGTTGAGAAATTACTAAAATTCCCCTGGTCAACCCCCTCCAGCACATATATTAATTCATAGGCATGATCTGGATGAGTCCTCTAAGTCTTGATGTGGAGTAGATATTTCTTCCAACGGAGGTGAATGATATGACCCAGGTATGGGTGGGTGGGATAATTGAATGTCTCTACATTTGATTTGTAAGGGTATTTAAATATGGTTATATTGGGATGGTATTTTGTTAGAAATTAGAGGTTTAAAGTAATAATTTGGTTAGATTTAGATCAATATTGAGGCTAGGGTCAGGATGAACCAATAAATTATGGATTCATAAAGGTCTGACCGAGATGGAATAGTATCAAAGAGAAACAACTAGGGAATTCTAATGAAGTATCCTTTGGGGATTAATAGATGACAAGACATGTTCAAAGTGAGGGGCTACATCCTGATTGACTAGCAATATATGTCATGTTGGTGAGCATGTGTGACTGACAACAGGTTATGTTACCTGTTTCATGCCTATTCTAGTTGCGATCCTCACCCTAAGTGAAAGGGGTGTGAAAAATGGATTAGAACATACCCTATGTGAGAAGGTATTTGTAAGGTTATAAACTAATCCTAAATAAGAGTATGTTGGTTGATTTGAAAAACTCTTTCATGAATGTATGTCACAACTAGATTTTTTTTATCAATTATTTCAGTTCATTTTGGTATTTTGGTATTTATTTTATGTTCTTTATGTGACGGGATTGAATTTTGAGATATTTAATTTTTTTTAAATTTATTTAAAGTTATTTTACATGATTCCACCCTTTTTTATGATGACTTGATTTTTTGGTTTAAGAGATGGTGGTGTATATTTTTCGCATAGATCGGAAAACTGTGCACCCTTTCCCAGGTAACCCGGCAGCCAGGTGTTGTTTTTTGATACTCAGTAATCACATGGTTAGAACATGGTTTGTAAATCATTCATGTTATATTTGTGGAATGTTTCCCTTAGTTATTTATGGGTTCATGGTTATCACATGGTTTGAAAAAATCGTGCAGGTAAACTATGAGACTTTTGTTGGTCAATAAAAATATAGAAATTCCCTTTGTGTCTTATTGGGATTTATCCCAAAATCCCTTATTCTTGTTTCATATGATCTCTCTATCCCAAATAATCTATACTTTATCCTTTGGATCTTTTGGATCCTTTGGACTCCGTTTTTTGGTGGATTTGGTGTGGAACTTCAATGCAATATCAAGTAACTAATTTCTCCTATAATTTATCTTTATTTTCTAGGGTCTCACTTCCTTATTCTTTCGGTTTTTATTTTCTAGCATGTATTTGACCTTGAGTGGTTCTATCAATTTATTTTGTGGTGGATATTGATGGATTTTGGTTGATATTAATCTTTTAGTGTCTTGTGGTGGTGCAGATGCGGGTTTTCACCAATTTTACAGAAGTCTCTAAGTGTGAGGTAGGTGGTTCTAGGCCTTAAAATATTTATATGCTTTTGATATTATTTTTTCCCTTATAAATTTTTTTTATGAATTTATATTGCGATGGTAAATGCATTATGAAAGTATTTTTACGTGATTATTTGATAAAAATGGATTTTATAATGAAAAATCGATATGTTATGTGTTTCATTTATTTTGTTTCTTTGTAGAAGGGTTTTTATGATTAAGGGGAAGGTGAGAATTGTGTTTCTAAAGGAAATATATGTTAAAACAGTATTTCCAATGAAAAAGAATTATTTTGAAATGTTGTTTTTCCTTAAACCTGACTTTTGAATTGTCAAAATCACGAGAAGTAAGTTTTAATGTTATATTGGTTTATGTGAATATTTGACAAAAGTCTTTGACTATTTAAATAATTAGATTAATTATGTGTTTTTCTTGATATTTTTTGAAATGGAATTCATTGATTATAAAAGAGGTGTGAAAAGTGTTTTTAAATAGTTTTTAGTGTTTGTAAAATGGAAAGTGGTTGTTTATATAAAATTAGGGTTTCTATGTAATAATATGTGAATGTATTTTTTTTGTGTTTGTAATGATTGGTAAAATTATGTGAAATTGTTGTTCAATTTGATATGTGAATGTGAAATTGTGCATAAAGGAAATCTTGGGTATATAGGTGGGAAAACTAGAACTAGTACACTTGTGATTCAGAAGTGGAAAGACCACATTATTATAGTGGATTGACACTACATGAAAAAAAAGTTGAAAGACTTGGATTCATATATTAATACTGTAATTTACAACACTAATTAAAAATTTGATATGATCATAGAACACTAGGAATATGGTATGTTATTTCTTAGTGGATCATTCATGAAAAAAGTAGTTGTTTATGGTTGTTATAAAACGTTTCACCAAGGTTAGAGGTTTTTATAGTTCCACATATGCTAGTTACCCTTATGGATTTGACCATGATAATTTCTTTTGACATAAATCTCAGGAGATGTAGAATTTTCTATATTTATGTGACATGCCTTATTTATCTTTTTCTTTCAAGAAATCTTTTTTGAAAAAATGGTTTTTCTTTATAGCATTTTCTTTAATTTTTTTTCAATATAATGATTTCCCCTAAATATCAAAAATGATTTCATGGAGATGTGCAGGTTAATTTTTATTTTAATGTTAAAGCATGGAACCATTTTTTTGGGTGGCATCCTACTATGATTTGGATCAAACCCTAAATACATCATTGGGTGTATTTATACCTTATTATGTATAACCCTAGAAATATAAAGACGTATTGTGTTGGTGTTGGTGATTTCAGTTCTTAGTCTTCCTTTCCTTATAGGTGTTGTTAGTTGAGTCTTGAGGGTGATTCCCGTCATGATATATAGTGTCTTTTAGTAATTATATGTCATCCCTTTTTTATAGTATTTTTTTGGTTAAAGTTGTAAAGCATTAATTCGGAAACTTATTTCTCTTTGTTCAGTTGTGATAATATTAATGTAATTTTTTTCTATTTTTCTGATTGATTATCATTGAAATCATTGGTGAAATCATTCCCAATGTATATTGATGATACTCATTCACTATTTTCTAGCTTGTGGGGATCAAGAATGGACCTCAGTCCATTCCATGGACTGGGTTCCGTGTTGTGTATGATGGAACCCAGGCCTGGTGCATGAAAAAATGGTATCATATGAGGTTATAGTCTTTCGGGTCACATTATTTGTTGTAGAGTCTCGGTAAACCAGAGCTAGGAAAATTGAGTCTTGATGTTTTGGTTGCGTGTAGAGTGTCTGGCCAGTATAACTCATGACATGACTCATTTCACCATTCTATGCCTTGTTTTATTTATTTCCTTTAATTTTTATGAATATTTTAGTGTTTTGGAAATTAAATGGGAGTTGGTCCAATGTTCTTCATGAGCCTATAGGGTTTTGCTAGCCATGTGGAGCTAGTGACATGATCCTAGAAGACACTTCATGAAGGTGGTGCGATTGGTGTGTTACCACCAACCATATGAATATGCAACCCCTAGATAGTAGCTTCTCCTTGAGAATTATTTTGGGGTTTTCCTACTTTTGAAAATCATTTAAGAACCCTTGGTTTCAAGACTGTTGAAACTAGACTTCAAAGTGGAAATGGTTTTGTTTTGGGAAGGTTAAAAAAAGATTTTCAGAAACTATTTAAAGGAATATTTAGAAATGTGGATTATTACATTGATTTTTGGTGTAGGATGAGGGTGATTTTTCCAAAATTGGATTTCAATAATTGAAATCTAATGTCTAAAAAAAATTGATTTGAAAAATATAAATTTAGTTTGAATTTTGTTAACTTGTTTTAAATAAATGAGATGGGTTTTTAAATCATATTACTTTTAAATAAATGGGATTTTTAGAGATTTTGAAAATGTTTCAAAGGGAATGAATTGGAATCACTAATAGAATCGATTGGAATTTTCCTTGAGAAGGATACATTTATGGGATTTTTTGGGTTTGAGATGCATTTTTCTTTTGCATTTAGTGATTTTTTGAAAATTTTTGTGAGGTTTTTAGATTTTAAGTGGATTTAGCTGTTGAAAACGTGGGTAGAATGAATTTTTTGGAAGTGGAAATTTTTTTATGAACATTAGAATTTCCATGACATGACACAATCATGGATATGTGTGGAAAATTTGATTAGAGCCCATTTTAACATGAGAATATCCATGTGTGAGGATCCATGAAATGCCTTTGGTGGGTTTTAAACCCATATTTCTTGTTTTATTTTCAAAATTACATTAATATTAATGTGTGATGTCTTGATAATAAACGGTTCCTTACAGGAGTTGTATGTTGACTGGGCCGATTTTAAATTCCCTTCACTAGTAATGCTTCTTTTGTTTTAATGGTCATGTTTGGTGGTGTTTTTAGAGTCATAATTTTTCTATTTTAAATTATGGTTTGTTCAATGGGCCTCTTATTTATGTTGTTTATCATTCAAGGGATAGGAAGATAATTCACATGTATCTTTTTTTCCATATATCAGTGAGAGTACTATGTTGGAAAAGGTCTGTATTATGGGGTGTTGTGTTCTTTTTTTCCAGATAGAGTGTTTTGTGATCAATCATGAAACATATATAAAGAGTTATTAATAGATAACTTCTACTCCGAACTACGAGGCAAGAGATGCTTCTAACATTAGGGCTTTAGCCATTGGTCCTAGAGTGAAGCTATCTCATAGTCAGAAATTGTGGGGGTGAGAGTGACCTTGGTCCATCTTGGTCTCTAGTATTCAATAAGGATAGTTTAAGCTTATCTTTTGTAAATCATTTTATTGGAAATGTACCACATTATGGGAAATTTCATGAAGTCGTCGTTCATCATTATGATCCATGTAATTATATGTGTACCTTCATGGTTATGAGGACGAGTGGTTGTCTTGTTTTCTTGAATTCTAGTGGTGTTTCATTCATAGATTAGTGCTTCCATTTAGTTATCCTTTTTTGGTTGGCTTCTTTGAGTTGGACTTGGTTTTACCTTGTTGCTTAAGGTGTAGTTTTTTCATCAAGTCCTCTACCCTTATGGTGGGAGTTTTGGATCTGTGGGAAAGGTTTTAGGGATGTCCCATGGAGGGTGTTGTTGTTTTGGAAATCGATTAAAATTTTAAAATGGTGGGGAAACCCCCCTTGGGTATGATTGTTGTTTCTTCTAGTTTAGGTCGGTATTAGTTTGGCTTTAATGGTGGGGATTCTATTCCAACCTTCCATTTCAATAATATGGGCCACTCTATGGTGTATATTGGAATTGAGAAGTTTCATTTGGAGTTGTTAGCTATAATTTTTATTTGTGAGTAAACATGGGGATTTTGGAGCGTTCCCCATGACATATTTGAGTCATTATTTTCAAAGTGTGTGGTTTGGGTTTAAAATTCTCTTTGAGAAGTGGTTTTGGATCAATTTTTTGTGTTGGGTAAGAGGTATAAGTTCCATTTTTTATTTTTTAATGTGTTCTAGGCTTTATTGGTTGGATTATATAGTTGATCAATAAACTAAAGGTGTTTTGGGTTTATGGGGGTATAAGATGAATGGTTGGGAGTCCAATATGTCCTCCCAAGTTAAATTTTTTTATCCTCTATT
Source organism: Viscum album (assembly GCA_963277665.1). Taxonomy (NCBI): domain Eukaryota; kingdom Viridiplantae; phylum Streptophyta; class Magnoliopsida; order Santalales; family Viscaceae; genus Viscum; species Viscum album. The sequence continues at coordinate 1,301,103,063 of OY728141.1, read as the reverse complement.
TCATTATGGGGTGTTCTTGAATTCTCCTCATTTTTTTGTTTGTGATGAATTTTCTGGATTTTTTAGGACTATCATTTTTTGTTTTCGGATCCAACTTCTAGGTTGAATTTTCAGGGGTGGATAGTTTCCATGGAGGGGAGAATTTTCACAGCCGAATTTTTGTTTCTGTCATTTTTTCTTGTTTATTTTTGGATCTTGGTCTTTCTCTTGAGTTTTGGGTGTGATGGGTTTTTATTTGAGATATTTACTAATATTTTATTCGATATAGTTCTTATATAGATGTTTCCCCCAAGAGTATTGATGAAAAATTGAGTTTTTTGGTATGAGTTGGTGGTTCATGGTTGGCACATGGTTTTCCAAACTGTGTCCCCTTAACCAGTTACCCATATAGCCAAGTGGAGTTTTTAGATAGTGGTACATCACATGGTTAGAGAACAGTTTGTATACTGTGGAGGATAATCATTCATCTTTTTATTCTTATGAAGTAAGGGGCACCCAATTTCCACATAGTTTGGGAAACCGTGCGACCAAACTGTGTGACTTTCCCATGACATTAAAAATATAAAAATTATCTTTATTTTCACACTGTAGTTATCTGTAAATCCCCCATTCATTTCCCCATTCGATCTCTCCATCCCTAGGTGCATCCCCCTACTCTTGTTGGCTCTTTTAAACACCATTCTTTTGGTGGATTTTTTTGTGGAATCATCAAATAAACATCTAGTAAGTGATTTATCCCTAAGTTTTTCCTTCTCATATAAAGTTTCTCTTCTTCCTTATTTGGGATTTTTCTTCCCAATGGTTATATAACATTGATTAGAGTTTTATATTATTATCTTATGGAGGATTGTAATAGATTTTGGTTGATCTAGCCTTATTATGGTCTTATGGTGGTGCAGTTGCATTTTCACAAAAACATTTCCTAAAGCCTCCAAGTGTGAGGTAGGTGGCTCCATGAATTATCATTTTTAGATGATTTTGATATACATTATTTTCTTTATAATTTTGTTCTATGAATTTATTTGGTGGTTTTAAATACATTAACAATTTATTTTTATATGCTTATGTGATAAAAATGGATTTTATGAAGGAAAATGAAAATGTTTTTAATGTGATTTATTATAGTGCTTCTTGAAAAAATTTCATGATTATATGAATGGTAAGATGTTTATTTCAAAGGCACATGAGGAAACAATATGTTAAAAGTTTTTTTAAAAGGAAAATGGATTATTTTAACACGTTGTGTTTCTTAAATTGAGAATTTTGAATTATAAAAATGATGTGAATCTTATTTTAATGTGAAATTGGTTTATGTATAGATTTTAAAAGGGCTTGGACCATAGAAATTTTTAGATTAATTATTCAATTTTCTTGAAATATTTTCAAATGGGTTTCATGGATTTTACAAGAGGCTCAAAAAAAATTCAAAATGTCTTCTGTGTGTATAAAATGGAAAGTGTTTGTTTATATTAAATAGTGGTTTCCATGTGATGATTTTTGAGAGAATTGAATTCATGATATTTTTATAATGCATGGTATGTATATGTGCAAGTGTTTATCTATTTTATTTGTGAATACGAAATTGATCACAAAGACAATATCTAGTATCTATTTGGTAAAATGAGAACTAGTATGCCAGGGATTCAAAATCGGAATGCCTAGATTCTTCCATTGGATTGACACTGTATGACTGAGAATTGGAAAGGGTAAGATTCACATAGAATTATTAATGTTTACAACACAAACTAGACATGTGATATGATCATAAACCACTAGATCTGGGGGGGGTTCCCTACTAGTGGTTGTTTCTTGAGAAATATGTCGGTTGTGGTTTCTATACCATGGTTCTCTGAGGTATGAGGTTTCTAGAGTTCCACTAATTCTAGTTAGCCTTAGAGATTTACCCATGGTCCTATAATGAGAAATAAATATTAAGAGATGTTGCACTACCCATCAGTAGATAGAAGGCCTTGTGTATCTTTTTATTTAAATAATGCATTTTGTAAAAAATGGATTTTCTTTCGAAAATCAATCCATTAAAAATATCTTTCTTGGAATGAATTCTTATAAATATATCTAATTTTATTGAGTATATGTGCATGTTAAATTTACTTTTTACACTATTGTATTAATCCATTTATTTTGGGTGGTATCTTACTCTTCATTGGATCACATCCTACCCAAAACATTTGGTATATGTATACCTTGTTACGTATAACCTATTTAAAATAGAGATATATCAGGTTAGCCGTGGTGATTATGGTTCCTAGTCATACACTCCTTCTAGTTGTTATTTATGGGGACGTGTGGTTGATCCCCCATGCTCTATAGTAGTTTTTGAGATTTTTTGTGTCATCCCCATTTTTGTAGTATTTTTTGTTATTGGTTAAAGTATTAAAACATTCATTCTGAAAAAAATCACTTTTTTAAGTTATGATAGAAATTATGGATTTTTTCTATTTTGTTGATTGATTTAACATATACTATTAGGCTAAACCATTCTCAAATAATATTTATGATACCCAGGAAGTTGTTTCCAGCCCATGGGGATCAGTAATTCCCTTTGGGCCATAGAAAGGACTGAGATGGGTGTTTGGTTTGATGAAACTCTATCTTGGTTTGTGAAAGTGTAAGGGTAGTATCTAGGATTTATGGACTTTTCTTAGGTGATAGTGCACTATCATGAACCTCTCTAAGTGTGAACGTAGTCTAACAATGCATGTGAAACACACCCTGAAAGAGGGAGTGGTTATATTGTGATCGTTTCTTGAGTGAGAGAGTGGTGTATTTTATATGCAATCCAACATAGTTAGAGTAACCAATATAGTTATGATTTGATGTTAGAAGTTAGAGGTAAATACAACCATTGGATATAAGTTAGTTTTTGGGATATTTAAAATTATACCATGACTGAGATGGTGTTTTAAAATCCCACCTAGTGTGAAAGGGTAACTTTAGGGCATTGACATGTGTTCTTACCCTACACAATCAGGTTGTATTCAAGGATTCTTGGATTCCCTTCCCTGATTATTTAGATATGAGTTGTCATATATGTTTGGTATCCTTAGGTGATGAGTATATTTTGACATGTAGTCAAACTATTAATGATTGCGTGTCATGGTTACCTAGTTTTCACATTATGACCCAATGCATATAGAGTTATAATAAACTTGTTAGAACATGAGCTCCAATTCAGTTATGTAAAATGTTTATTTTCCACATTCATAAAAATTTGGTGTATAATTTTCTTCCCATTTTATATTTTGATCAAGATTATATGTCTATTTTATTTTCTATTTATTCATTTGTATCATTTGTAAGTTATTTTAAATTATATTATTTCTCAACAATGAATACCTTCCTTCATAATTTATATTTTATTTCTTATGTTTCAACATTCAAAATTAAATTTATTATTACTCATTTTCCTTTCTTTTTATTCTTTCATAACATTAACCCTTTATCCGACCATAATGTCAGCTAGGAACGTCTACCACTCGAGGCGGGGTTGAGAGTAGGTATAGAGAAATAATGGAGGGATCCATATTTTAATGATTAGTGAAATAAATTTATCTGTCTTCTGTTAGGTGTGTCATGAATTATTGGAATATTAGATATAATTTAGAGGATCCATGGATTATTATATGATATATACATGTAGTATTTCATAGATTATTGAGCATTACATTTATTATTTTTATTATATCTCGAAAACAGGGAAGATTCTTGAATTAGATCTAAGACCTAGTGTAATTAAAAACAAATCTATATAGTATAATGGATGTTGATTTCACATGATAAATCATTAATATCGATGATTTCAAAGAATTCATTCTAATTCTATTAGATCTACATTAATCATAAAATTCAATTTCTATTTCATTATAAATTCCTATTTAGAAAAACTTTAAAATTAAAATTATTTTCAAACAACCCATAATTTTGAAATTTATCATATTAAATATACACATACGAACCTCAAATTCAGTTATTCATGTGAGATGAACATCAGTAGATGTTTTATTATAGTTATTTATAGTTCTAATAAATAATTAGTTGTGCATGTGATGTCATTTCACAGTTGAATCAAAGACAAATTTCATTTAAAATGATATAAAACCCTAGAAACCCACCCTTTTTCAAATAGGTTAAGAGCTCCCATAAGTGAGACACTGGGGAATATTAATCCCTTATAACATAACTCCTAAATTTTTTAAATTAACTCCAATAATTCTACAATGTTGATTTTATATAGTGTCTTACATATGGTTTTTATATCTGCTATGAGTTTAATGGAAAACTAAACTTCACATTCTAGTGGATTTCCAAATAATTACATTAGAAATACATAAATTAATTCTTTAACTATAGGTAAAACCTCTTTTCTTCATGTATCCCTCCTATTTATAGATTAATTGGAATATTTTTATTCGCCATGAAATTACTTTATTTAAGCTACTAGTTGTGGCATTAAAAAAGACTCAAATAATGAAGTATCTTTTTTAAAAATAAGGGATTTATGCCTAATTGATAAATTATTATCTTTTTCTCTTAGTAGTAACGAATATAATTATTCTTTGTGATAAAATACACTGAATGAAGTATTTAAATTTATACCATTGATATAATAATCATGTTTCCATGTAGGTGATCTCTATGCATCATAATATAAATTTCCCATTATGTCATCATTGAAAAACTATTTCTTAGTGTATCCATGTATGAATTAATGTACATGTAAAATTTATAAGGTAAAAAAGATTATTTATATTTTGAATAAAATAAATCATTACCTATTTTTAATATTATTATTAATGTACTTTCTATAAAATCATTTTGGACATCATCTTCTACTATAGAAATCACATAATCCCAGCGTTTCTCCCATGGCCCATTCTGTGGAAAATTCCCTTGATGCTTGGGAAATTGGTTGAAATCGTGCCCCATATCCTAACAATTAAATCATTATATATTGTTATCTTCCCTCTTTTATTTTTTTTTATGTTCTTTATGGCCTCTAGCTCTGCACTTATAAAAAACTCACCTTCCTTTCATGAATTCCCCTTGGCGTTTCTTCCAACTGTTTTGTTTTGTTTTTAATTCACCCATCCTCTCTTTTATGTTACTACATTTAATTCTACATAGTGCTCAAATGTACTATTATTTTATTTCTTTACTTTGAAAATAAATTCATAGGATAAATATTTATCAATATTTTTAGCACTTATCACTAACCCCTCATACGAGGAAAATGATTGAGAGACTAATTCACCTAAAAGTCTTGGATTTACCCCATCAATGTATCGATAAATATTTCTTTTTAGTTTACATATAGTTTGAAACATGTATGACTAAACGTGTAAAGTCTTCTTCATACTGAACATAATTTTATTCGTCCTTCTGTATTAAATTTATGATTTTTTTCCATATAATTCATAACTCATGTCGAAATAATATCACATAAAATACTAACATTCCATAATCCATGTCTCTCCATTCATCCTAGTGTTTTGAATTAATGATAACAATTGATTCATATATCCCATCATAAAATATACTTCTATGATAACTTTATCACATTAACTACTCCACAAGGTGTATAATATCTTCTTTATTCACTTGATATGTTGTTTAGATTATAATAGATTAATGGTTGGATTAAACTATGTTGGTTAATGATTCATAAATAGATCCAAAATTGTTACACCATATTGTGGAGAATAATTTGTTCCATAAATGTATGTTTATTGGTCATAACCTAAGCCAAAATCTCTAATATAGTTATAATCTACTCAACAATGTCCCCATACTCATTAAAATTATTTGGATATTGATTCCTACATTTTAAGTGTTGAAATGGTTTCCAATCCTTCCATTATAAACCATGTTTAAAAATGTAATAAATATAATTAGCTCAAAAAAATGTTAATAATGAATCACAATATATAATTAATTTAGAGGTAAAGTATTATAGATTTTTTATTTAATACCATAAGTGTTTATCATAATATTTGTGGTGTCTAGTCATCTTCTTCTAAATACAGTTCCAAATGTTTTTAGTAAACTTTCTCTAATACTAACTACAACAACTCAAATAAAGTGGCCTAGATCTTGTGGTTATTTTCATACATTGGTAAAAATATAATAGATTATATTAAATGGGATTCAATAGTTTTTTAGTCATAGTAGACAAGATAGATATATGATCCTTATATTACATTTAAAAACATAAAATTATTCTTAAAATTCAATGATGATAAATATTATTCCTTATATATTATTAATAGATCAGTCATATCACTATTATTAGTTCGACTGGGAAAACTGAAAAAAATATAGGGGTGATTGTAGATTCTTATTTAGGGGAAAGAAAAAATAGATGATATCACTGAATAAATATGGAATAAATAATATTGTTAGAATAAATTAGAATCAAATAATTCCATATAATTAATATTATAAGTTTAATATATCAATAGATAACATAAAAATTTAAATAAGTAATCACATATATAATAATAAATGATTTTATGGTGAAGGAATTCATTATGTATACCATCAAAAACATACAGAAAATCCCTCATGAAAATCTGGCATACATAAATGGGTAATACATACACTAAGTTCCAAAGATAATTTTTTTCATGGGACCTACAAATGCATCAAGGGGTTATGATTTTTAGGACCCACCCATCACATAATATGTATAATGTATCTATAACATAAAATATTTTAGATAATAATAAACATTATAACATAATAAAATGAACCACTAGCATTAATATATCTTGGTAATAAAATACCTCTTTTTATAATTGTAATGGTTATATTGGCTGTCAAAGAATCCACAATACATAAAATTATATAGTAATCTTGATTAATATATACTAATTTGGAAGGATTAGTAGGATATTCAAATATCAATGGAAATTATCTTTATTTATGGTATGGTAGACTCTGATACATTCACCACATGGGGGTATTATTAGGAAATGTTCAATGAGTGAATTGGTTAAATACCAATGAAATGACATAAAAATATATTCATAATTAATTTTTATGGTAATATAATGGATTATGAGGATGTTATATTAAAAAGTAATGAAAATTTCTCATTTATAATATATTCTTAGAATCATAGTAACAAAACATAACATCATTACAAATGGAAATTTAATGGAAATCGAATAAATTTTGATAGTAAAATGAAGAAAAATTTATAGAAACTGATACATTCAAATGTTCCTTAAAATATATTTAAAATGAATTCCTTTGATACATACAGTTTTGGCTCTCAAAATAGAAATCTAAATAGGGGTTTATGAACCTTTACCTCATGAAGTCTCATGAGAAAACTCTTAGGATCAAATTAAAGATATAAATAGAGATAGAGTTTGAGGAAATTATCTAAACAAGTATTTTATTGAAGATCCTTGAGGGGTAAAAGAGTGAAAAACCATTTTCAAAGGTTTTAGAGTGTAGAGGAATGGGTATATGGGTGTTTATTTATTTAAAATGATGTAAATTTTTTATAAATTTCAAAACACAAACCTTAGACTTTTGTTTAGGGAAGAATCGAAAATAATTGTTCATCCCATGGTTTTGAACCATAGAATTTTACCAATTTATCCTCGTATATTATTTTTAAAAGTCTAATTTCACAATTTCATTTAACATTATTATTTTTTAGATGGTGAAGATAATTATTTATTAATATTTTTTAAAATAATAATCATTGGTTAATTTCCATGAAAACTTTTTAATTGTATTTAAAACTACATTATATTTTGTGTGATGAGAGTTTTAAATCATTATTGTGTAATAATACTAAAAATATATTTACTCTGTAATGTCCCAAACCAAGTTACCTAGATTCAATGAATTAATTTATAACATTTTTATGATCACAAGAGATCATGTACCGAAAGACCGATCTGATTAGGAGCTTTGGAAGTACAAGATACATACATAAGTTTTACATTACATTAAGAAATGAAAAAAACATTGGGACTCATTAAAACACACTCATATACCTTATCCTATCCCTATAGGTTAGTCATAAAATACTTTTTCGCATCCTGGGAAAAATAAAATAGAAGAAAGCAGTGATCACAGATTCTAGGTAAGGATAACAATATAGCAGAAGCTAACATAAATAAGCATAAACATTTAAGGAAATGTATCAAACTAGAACACAAGCCTTTTAAACATAAAATTCAGAATAATATGGAAAAGATAAATCAATTAATTTCATTTAATTATTCACATGGATATTCTACTTGATGAATAATCACATGTAATATCAGTATCCAAACTCATAATGATACAATGCATAATGTCGTACATCATAACCACATAGTCAAGGCCTCGTGCCAAGACTATAAATAATTTTTTTTTCAAGGCCTTGTTCAAAGACACTAGTTTGTCTCATGAGACCTGAAATTGAATCAAGGGGCTATAGCGTTCTCTTCCCATCACTTAATTCATCCAATGTATTCCTCATATGAAAAAGGTGAAACATTACATAAACCTTCATATTAAAAAAACATAGGAAATGATAATACTTAACCATAAACTGTGAATGACATAAAAATAGAACATACACAGTAAAAAATGTCATCAAAATATCAAAATAATATATAATATTTTTTCATAATAATTCAACTTCAATAAAACATAAAATCCAACAATATATGATGATATAGACGAAATTAATACAAAAAACTATTTTACAGAAATATCTCTTTCTACATTGAAATAATTTAAATGTCACATAATTGTAAAATAAAACATTTATTTGAAAATATTAATATAATCTTTTAATGGATGCTTAAAAAATGTTATAATGGTGGAGAATAGCCACACCCACCGTATAAGTTAACAAAAAAAATTTCCTTAGTTATTCAAAAAGGTCATAAAAAACCTTATTTGGAAAACGAAGGAAAGATTCATTTAAAAACATTATATATAAATTAAAACATAGGAATAAATGACTTTATCCCATAGTCTAGGAAATAGTAAAAATGTTTTGAAATATATTTTTAAGAAACATGGATGTGGATAATAAATAAGTCCCAGTAGATACTTACATAGAAACAACCTCAAATAATAAAGAGATTCTAAAATTAACCCTTAACATGTACTTTTACTAAGTATAGGTTACATTAACCACATGTATAATTTTTTTAATAAATGTAATTAAATTATACAAGAACCACATACATAAATATGATATCATATATGATCCTCTAATATTTCTTTGTTAATAATATTTTAGTAGTATCATTGTTTTGGGTGTTAACTGATTTTTTTTCTTTTATATGTTTGTTACATAAGTCATGATTGTAATAGGTAGGATGTATTTGATTCATATCAAGAATGATATTAATTTCTAAAAAAATGATCATCAAATTAAAATGATTCTTGAATGGTAACAATGGGGAATGAAATATCATCACGTCGTTGAGATGGTAAGTCGTACGTACTCACAAGCGACAATATCATTCTATTGATGGTGAAATATTGTAACACCCCAGGATTTCAGAGTGTGTTATTTCTTAAAAATAATTCAATAACTTGCACTACACGCAACACCGAGTTCAATCACACCATTAAAAGAGGTCATGAATAGTATTAACTACATTTTGAACTTTATATAATCCTTATAATTTTAGAATCCCTATTATGAGTTTCTTAGTCATAATGCAAGAACAGATTCATTTTCAGTATTTCACATTTATCAACTTCTAATAGTGAAACCTTTTTAAATACAATATTTTAATCTTTTTGACTAAATGGGGACATCAAAAATTTAAAATGAAACACCCCAAGCTTCCACGATACGTTTCCCTTTGAATAATGTGATAGCGTGTGTTGTACGCAACACCGAGTTCTAACACACCATAACTAATCAAACTAGCCGTTATGAATAGTAATACCTACTTTTTGAAATTATATATATTTTATATTTGAAAATGGACTTCATTTTTGGATTCGTAATATCGAATTTAGCCTAAGGTGAAATTTTGGTACATTTCGGATAACTTTCATATTTTGATGAATAGTTAAAATTACTAAATTTTAATTAAAAACAACTTTTTTAATCAAAATAATTAATAGTGATAAATTATGAATTTTAGTGGTTTTAAAGTATATTTAGAATATATTTTTACAATTTAATATAATGTTGGTCATTAGACATAATTTTACAATTAAACCGAACATAAACAAGTGTCAATCTTTTGATAGTTATTATCTCTTAAAAACACGCTTTTTGTTTTGACAGCGGGAATTAATTTTAAATTAATTTCTGCCACTTCTGTGTTTTGAATTTAGAAAAATGGATTCCATATTTGGAATCAGGATGTTCAAATTGTGTAAATAGGTAACTTTTATTTTTAGACATTTTGAATAATTACTGCGGTAAATATTTTATTTACCATGGTTAAGGGTAAATCCGGTAAATAAGGGTTAAAAAAATAATATTATAATAATACTAAATTACCCTAAAACGTGTCTTAACCCTATTGGTTGATACATGGTCGACCATGGGAATATTTGGGTCGATTTTGGGACCCCATGGATCCACTTGTAAGTGATAATGACACATTATATTAATAAAGCTAAAATAAAAATAAAAATGGCATAAGCTTACATCTTTTAGAAGAACAATTTTTACATAGGGTTATACATGTTGGATTTTCGATTATAAATATTCATTAGAAAGATAAAAAGATTTCCTACATAATTATATTTTATTTATAATTTTTAGACATTAAAGAATTTATTTTATTTATGACACAATGATGATGCAGTAATTACTATAATAGTGAAAAATTAAAATAAGTGATATTATAAATACCCAAATAAATATAATATGAAACTTTTAATGAATTAAACTAATTTTCTAGGATAATATGATATATTAGGATTGATTTAATTGACTTTGTTAGAAGTAATCAATCTGTTATGAGTTTCACAAAAATCAACTATTGAATAGTGTCAAAATTGACATAAAGGAGTTCTTAAAACAAATATTATATTATTAATTGATATTAAATTCCTAAAAATCTAAGGTTCGGCCAAGAGACTTATATTATGATAGGTTAATCATTAATGGACCACTTGGGGGTCGCTTGGATGTATATAGTAAGTTTATTAACCATATTATATAAAAATACAAAGAGACATTGTAAAAGTGAAACTAATTAACTTAGAGTTAATACTTAAAGATAAGGTTAATATAAGTACCCAAACCTGTCTAAATTCTATTGGATGAGTTGTTTTCGACCTATCCCCACCTCATCCTTTGAATAGTCAACTTTGGAGCCTTTGTAAACCGAATATGAATTTATTATAAATTAATATTTCTAGCTTTTCCAAAGGTGCCCCTCACCCCTCTTATAAAAGGGCACTCCTCCTTCTATTTTCCTCACACCTCTCAAGCCACTTGGCTCGTCCAAACTCTGCCCAACTAAGCTCCCCACATCCCTCTCCTCCTCCTTGAAGCTTCCCCTTAGGCAGAAAGCATTTCAAGAAGTCCTTTGGTTCCAACCAAAGTGAGTTACCTAAATTAAAGGAGGTTAACCTACCCCAACAAAGGAAAAGTACAAGGTAAGGGTTATTTCACAATCTCTTCATTATCCGAGGTTGTTTATAAGTAATAATCTACTGGGTTCTCTTTATCATCCACATCCATGTTTCTTAAAAATGTATTTCAAAATTTTTTTACTATTTACAAGAATATGGGGTAAAGTCATTTATACCTTTTTTTGACTTTTTATAAGAGGTTTATAAAGGAATCTTTCCGTCGTTTTCAAAACAAGGTCCTTTTTAACCTTTTCGACAGAATTGAGGTAAGAATGTTTTTTTTAACTTATACGGCGGGTGCGGTTATTTTACGCCATTATAAAATTTTCAAAGCTTTCCTTACAAGCTTATAAGAATATTTTCAAAGAAAATGTTTTATTTTATATGGATCTTAAATGATTTCAAAATAAAAGGAGATATTTCTTTAAAAAGAATTTTGATTTCATCTATGTCAACATCCTTTGATGGATTTTAAGATTATTTGAAGTTGATTTATTATAATACAAAACTTCTATATTGTATTGAAGGTTTTGTGATATGTTTTAATGTGGATGTGCTATTTTATACCATTCATAGTTTATGGTGAAACTATTTACATTTCGTATGCTAGTTTTAACCCGAATGTTTATGTTATATTTCAAACTTTTCTTCAGATGAATGTGCTAAACAAGTATGTTCCGGGTTGGGGACCGGTAAAAGTAAGCCCTCCAGGTTGGGGACTGGTTAAAGTAAGCCCTCCAGGTTAGGGACGGGTAAAAGTATGCCCTCCGGGTTGGTGTCCGGTTATTAGAGGCACTCCGGGTTGGTGTCCGGTTATTAGAGGCACTCCGGGTTGGTGTCCGGTTATTAGAGGCACTCCGGGTTGGGTTCCGGTTAGAAGTAACCCCTAGGTCTTGGGATGAGGCCTAGACAATGAAATTAACGTTTGACATTATGCATTCCTTAATTATGAAAGTGGTTATTGATTTTTTCATGTGATTATTTGATTAGTAGAATATCCATGTGAATAAGTAAATGGCATTATTTCATTTTACTTTTTCCATACTTTGTTAAAGTTCAAGTTTAAAAGGCTTTTGTTTTAGTAATGCATTGCCTTAAATGTCTATGCTTATTTTGAATGTTATGCTATATTGTTATCCTTACTGGGCATTTGAGCTCACCCCTTTTCTATGTTTTATTTTTCCCAGGATATGAAGAAGTAAGTTATGAATGACCTGCAGGGATATTATGAGGGGATATAGTGTGGACTGTGAAAACATTATGTTGTTGTAGTAGTTTTTCATTTTATGATTTAATGTAAAACTTATGAATATATCTAGTGTTTCCAAGGCTACTAAAGCAATCGGTCATTCGAGATTTGATCTTTCTTGTGATCATGCCAATGTTACGAGGTAATGCACCGACTCTGGGTAGCTAGGGTCGGGGCGTTACAGTTGGTATCAGAGGAAGTTTAGTACAAACCTTGGAAGCTAGATTTAGATAAACTCTGATTAGAGCACGTAGACCTAAGATGAACTTTGAGGATTAGTATAGAAGAACTTCCTAGAATTTTGGTATTGTAGAGATTTTGTGAGTTTTTCGAGCAATACATCCCTGTCTGGATACGAGTAGGTAGAGGCGGCTCTGGCACAGATGTACCTAGGGGTAAAACCCGAAAACACCGCTTTGAGCTAGACTCGAACGGGAACTGGTGCACGACAACGGGCCTTGTTTCACTCTTGGTTACGACACTCCCGGGGGATATGCTTAGGATAACTCTCATTTTCTTTAAAAATCATTATGAAGGGTTTATGAGAATATACGTCCTCAAAGAAAACATTTTTATGATTATGGATTATATCCATAATTAGTTCAATTTATGTTAAGTGTTTTATAAGTATGGGATTATGTATTTTGATTCATAAACTGATCTAGTGTATCCCATTGTTTAGAAATGGCGCCCAGTAGAAGGAATGAGAACTCCAGAAATGCACATGATCCAAAGAGAAGGAAGGATCATATCTTTCGTGGTCTTAAGCTAGCATTTATAAGAGAAATAGTCTCCCATGTATTATCATCATATGAAGATATAATATCATGTGTTGATAAGATAAGTAAAGAGTTTGCTGAGTCCTATGGCCTTGAAGGGAAGCAAGAGGAGAACAGGATGGAAGAGAGAAAGATGGATAAAGGGAATAGGGAAAAGAGGAATTTTTCCATATGTGGTAACTGTGGAAAGAAACACCCTGGAGCTTGCCTGAAAGGAATGGGAGTTTCTTATAAGTGTGGAGGAAAAGGGCACAAAGTACGTGACTGTAAGGGTAAGAAAATGGTTTCAAATGTACAATGCTTCATTTGCAAGGAGTTTGGACACTACGCGAACCTATGTCCCAGTCATCAGACTATGCCACAAATGATGCTATTGGATAATAATCAAGTTATGATACTACCACAGATGAAGAGGAATGATTAGAGTTCTTATGTTGATTATGTCAATTGAGTGTTGTATCAACAATGTACTTGTTATAATAATTATGGAGTATATAAGGATTGTACTGCAGTACTATTTCATTAAGGACTTGAGATTGTGTGCAACAAAGAAAAGTGACTCAATAGAAGGTTAAATTTTTGGAAAATATATGGTTGAGAGAAAGATAAACCATAATATGGTTCTGATACCGAAGTAGTGATTTTAGAATAATACATGATTGATTTGGATAAATTATATTGGATATTCTTGACTACCTTGAAGCTGATTAATGATTTGTATATTCCATCATTGTGGGGTTTAAAACATTTTTGGATTGATGAAGTATATCCAGCATTCTATATGGAATAAGGGAGCATGAGTGTAATCAATAAGGATTATGGTAAATCAGGATGTTTCAGTATTTTAAAAGAATACATGATGAAGGTATTAATATTCTATTACAGGGTAAAAAGGATCTACATTATGTTTACCTTCCTTATAAATGTTGGACTATGAGTTTGGACAGAAGTATTTTGAATAAATTCTAAGTTTGATATTAATTTTGGACTGCCATAAAAGGACAACCCGGAGGTCGGGCGGCAACCCGTCGCGTCCGGCGAAGCTGCGAGACTTGAACCCGCAACCGAAGGGCGACAAGGGTGTATCATCTACCACTGGCCCATGAGATGTCCTGGATTAAATAATGTAGTTTTTATTAAAAGATCTTTTAGATGAATTATAAATTCGTTTATTTTGGAACCCTATACGAATAGTGTAAATAGAATTTTTTTTACATTCTATTATCTTTTAGAGTGAAAGATGAGTATGTGGTAGAAATTTATTAATGGATAAAACTCTAATTATAAAGTAAGTATATCTCCTTATGATCTTAGCCAATCTCATAAATAAATTCCCCAACATTAATAAAAGAAACATAGAACAAAAATGTTGTCCTAGATGGTACCTTAAATCATCACAAATTTATGGCTTTGGGATTTTTGGCCTTTTCATAGCCATGTTCTCTACCACTCTCCATCAGATAATTGATGGTTAGATTTCTCTTCCATATCCATATTTTCCTACATGGAACCCTAGTATGTGTTATTTTCGGTAATCTTCATACTTTCCACTCTTTATTTTAAATAGAGACCTCATTAATTCATTTTTCGATGTGGGATTTCAACTAAGATATTTTGAAACGTCAAAAAACGTGTTATCCTAATACCCTATGTTTTGTTGAACCGATGGTATTTCAATTCATCATAGAT
This sequence comes from Viscum album, assembly GCA_963277665.1. Taxonomy (NCBI): domain Eukaryota; kingdom Viridiplantae; phylum Streptophyta; class Magnoliopsida; order Santalales; family Viscaceae; genus Viscum; species Viscum album. Next base: position 1,301,087,757 of record OY728141.1, on the reverse strand, counting down.
TGATGAATTTAAGGACCTCAATTTTATACTTGTTTGTGATTGATGACCTCAATCACTACCTATAAATATTTACGTTTTTCCTCCAATTATATGTCTCTAATTGCCACCAATGTTCTCTTAATCGAGATCATAATTTGGTGGTGACCCTTTAATTTCTCTTTTCCTCATATTAAGACTAAATTTTAGTAACCCAATTTCCAATGTGGGTTTTCCCACAAATATATTTTCTACTTTCAACCTTTTATTTTCGAAGAACAATTTCAAATTGCGAGGACGCAATTTATTGAAGGGGGGGAGAATGTAACACCCCAGGATTTCAGAGTGTGTTATTTCTTAAAAATAATTCAATAACTTGCACTACACGCAACACCGAGTTCAATCACACCATTAAAAGAGGTCATGAATAGTATTAACTACATTTTGAACTTTATATAATCCTTATAATTTTAGAATACCTATTATGAGTTTCTTAGTCATAATGCAAGAACAGATTCATTTTCAGTATTTCACATTTACCAACTTCTAATAGTGAAACCTTTTTAAATACAATATTTTAATCTTTTTGACTAAATGGGGACATCAAAAATTTAAAATAAAACACCCCAAGCTTCCACGGTACGTTTCCCTTTGAATAATGTGATAGCGTGTGTTGTACGCAACACCGAGTTCTAACACACCATAACTAATCAAACTAGCCGTTATGAATAGTAATACCTACTTTTTGAAATTATATATATTTTATATTTGAAAATGGACTTCATTTTTGGGTTTGTAATATCGAATTTAGCCTAAGGTTAAATTTTGGTACATTTCGGATAACTTTCATATTTTGATGAATAGTGAAAATTACTAAATTTTAATTAAAAACAACTTTTTTAATCAAAATAATTAATAGTGATAAATTATGAATTTGAGTGGTTTTAAAGTATATTTAGAATATATTTTTACAATTTAATATAATGTTGGTCATTAGACATAATTTTACAATTAAACCGAACATAAACAAGTGTCAATCTTTTGATAGTTATTATCTCTTAAAAACACGCTTTTTGTTTTGACAGCAGGAATTAATTTTAAATTAATTTCTGCCACTTCTGTGTTTTGAATTTAGAAAAATGGATTCCATATTTGGAATCAGGATGTTCAAATTGTGTAAATAGGTAACTTTTATTTTTAGACATTTTGAATAATTACTGCGGTAAATATTTTATTTACCATGGTTAAGGGTAAATCCGGTAAATAAGGGTTAAAAAAATAATATTATAATAATACTAAATTACCCTAAAACGTGTCTTAACCCTATTGGTTGATACATGGTCGACCATGGGAATATTTGGGTCGATTTTGGGACCCCATGGATCCACTTGTAAGTGATAATGACACATTATATTAATAAAGCTAAAATAAAAATAAAAATGGCATAAGCTTACATCTTTTAGAAGAACAATTTTTACATAGGGTTATACATGTTGGATTTTCGATTATAAATATTCATTAGAAATATAAAAAGATTTACTACATAATTATATTTTATTTATAATTTTTAGACATTAAATAATTTATTTTATTTATGACACAATGATGATGCAGTAATTACTATAATAGTGAAAAATTAAAATAAGTGATATTATAAATACCAAAATAAATATAATATGAAACTTTTAATGAATTAAACTAATTTTCAAGGATAATATGATATATTAGGATTGATTTAATTGACTTTGTTAGAAGTAATCAATCTGTTATGAGTTTCACAAAAATCAACTATTGAATAGTGTCAAAATTGACATAAAAGAGTTCTTAAAACAAATAGTATATTATTAATTGATATTAAATTCCTAAAAATCTAAGGTTCAGCCAAGAGACTTATATTATGATAGGTTAATCATTAATGGACCACTTGGGGGTCGCTTGGATGTATATAGTAAGTTTATTAACCATATTATATAAAAATACAAAGAGACATTGTAAAAGTGAAACTAATTAACTTAGAGTTAATACTTAAAGATAAGGTTAATATAAGTACCCAAACCTGTCTAAATTCTATTGGATGAGTTTTTTTCGACCTATCCCCACCTCATCCTTTGAATAATCAACTTTGGAGCCTTTGTAAACCGAATATGAATTTATTATAAATTAATATTTCTAGCTTTTCCAAAGGTGCCCCTCACCCCTCTTATAAAAGGGCACTCCTCCTTCTCTTTTCCTCACACCTCTCAAGCCACTTGGCTCGTCCAAACTCTGTCCAACTAAGCTCCCCACATCCCTCTCCTCCTCCTTGAAGCTTCCCCTTAGGCAGAAATCATTTCAAGAAGTCCTTTGGTTCCAACCAAAGTGAGTTACCTAAATTAAAGGAGGTTAACTTACCCCAACAAAGGAAAAGTACAAGGTAAGGGTTATTTCACAATCTCTTCATTATCCGAGGTTGTTTATATGTAATAATCTACTGGGATCTCTTTATCATCCACATCCATGTTTCTTAAAAATGTATTTCAAAATTTTTTTACTATTTACAAGAATATGGGTTAAAGTCATTTATACCTTTTTTTGACTTTTTATAAGAGGTTTATAAAGGAATCTTTCCGTCATTTTCAAAACAAGGTCCTTTTTAACCTTTTCGACAGAATTGAGGTAAGAATGTTTTTTTTAACTTATACGGTGGGTGCGGTTATTTTACGCCATTATAAAATCTTCAAAGCTTTCCTTACAAGCTTATAAGAATATTTTCAAAGAAAATGTTTTATTTTATATGGATCTTAAATGATTTCAAAATAAAAGGAGATATTTCTTTAAAAAGAATTTTGATTTCATCTATGTCAACATCCTTTGAGGGATTTTAAGATTATTTGAAGTTGATTTATTATAATACAAAACTTCTATATTGTATTGAAGGTTTTGTGATATGTTTTAATGTGGATGTGCTATTTTATACCATTCATAGTTTATGGTGAAACTATTTACATTTCGTATGCTAGTTTTAACCCGAATGTTTATGTTATATTTCAAACTTTTCTTCAGATGAATGTGCTAAACAAGTATGTTCCGGGTTGGGGACCGGTAAAAGTAAGCCCTCCAGGTTGGGGACTGGTTAAAGTAAGCCCTCCAGGTTAGGGACTGGTAAAAGTATGCCCTCCGGGTTGGTGTTCTGTTATTAGAGGCACTCCGGGTTGGTGTCCGGTTATTAGAGGCACTCCGGGTTGGTGTCCGGTTATTAGAGGCACTCCGGGTTGGGTTCCAGTTAGAAGTAACCCCTAGGTCTTGGGATGAGGCCTAGACAATGAAATTAACGTTTGACATTATGCATTCCTTAATTATGAAAGTGGTTATTGATTTTTGCATGTGATTATTCGATTAGTAGAATATCCATGTGAATAAGTAAATGGAATTATTTCATTTTACTTTTGCCATACTTTGTTAAAGTTCAAGTTTAAAAGGCTTTTGTTTTAGTAATGCATTGCCTTAAATGTCTATGCTTATTTTGAATGTTATGCTATATTGTTATCCTTATTGGGCATTTGAGCTCACCCCTTTTCTATGTTTTATTTTTCCCAGGATATGAAGAAGTAAGTTATGAATGACCTGCAGGGATATTATGAGGGGCTATAGTGTGGACTGTGAAAACATTATGTTGTTGTAGTAGTTTTTCATTTTATGATTTAATGTAAAACTTATGAATATATCTAGTGTTTCCAAGGCTACTAAAGCAATCGGTCTTTCGAGATTTGATCTTTCTTGTGATCATGCCAATGTTACGAGGTAATGCACCGACTCTGGGTAGCTGGGGTCGGGGCGTTACAAATATTATGTAATTAGAGGGTATATTATATATATATTATCATTAACATGATATATTTTTTATTTAAATCAATTATACTCATTATTATACTCATCCAAATAATGATGTGTTGAATAACCAACTTCACCATGACATAGAGACAGTAAGCCGTATATACGCATTTATGGTGACCTTTTCATTCATAGAATGGATAGAATAATGTATATGGTTTTACCATATTTATAATAACATCTAATTATGTATAAGGTACTATAGTTATTATTTTATCCTGGAAACAACAAAGAAAGTAGAAGTAGAATAAGAAAATAACTATGAAATAAGTGATAAAATAATTACATCTTCTAGATGTTCTTTTTTTTGATTTGAACAAAAGGGCTCCATATGTTTGATTTCTGATAAATGTAAGGCCTCAAAGCTGAATTAAGGGTTGTTTAGAGGATATTTGATAAGGTTTCTGTGGAGAAAAAAGTCTTTGGAGGTGTGAATTTAAGAGAAGGGGAAGCAAGCTTTAATAAGATAGGTGAGGGGAACTTTATGAAAAACTTTAAACATTAATTTATTATAAAATTATTTTCTCTTTATAATAGATTTAAATTAATTTATTTCGATGTTATGGTTGTGATGGGTCTCAATCCACTTAGAAAATTGGTTTTAGGAGTTTTTTCTCCCCATACTTACCTTATCTTTTAGATTTAACCCTTAGTTAAATAGTTTCTATTTTACAATGTCTTATTGTATTTTTATACTAAATGGTTAATATAGTTACCATAAGATGCCAAGACAACATCAAGTGGTTCATTAATGACATATAGAACACTATCTAAATCATTTGGATGAATATTAGAATATTAGTAATGTTATATCTTTTAATAAAATAGTATTTGATTTTAAAACCCAATTTTGTCAATTTTGACAATACATAGTATTTTTTATTTGTGAAGGTCATATAAACTTGATTCATTAGGAAATAAATACATTGAATCAACCATAACATTTCATATTCACATATAAAATTCATTGATGGCCTCAAAAGTTTAAATTTATAATTATTTTAATCTTTATAATATCAATTAATTTAATCATTCATTAATAAGGTAATTACTACATCATCATTGTGTCATATATAAAATTTACTATTTAAGGTCTTACAATTATAAATAAAATAATATTTTGTAATAAATCTATATATATTTTTAATGAATATTTGAAGTCAAATTTATATTATGTGTACCCCTATATTAAAAGTGGTCTAGTTATTACAATTTGAATTTAACACTTTTAACTATTCATTAAATAAAATATAATAAATGTCCAAATCTAACACAAATATATCAAAAAGAATATTATTTTTGTCCTAATGTTTATTTTGGTCAAAAAAACTTATCCAATAAAATTAGGACATGTTTTGGGATAAATTTATATTATTATAATATTATTTTTACCTTTAATTACCCTATTTAATTTTTAATCGTCTGAAAAAAATTCAAAAGTTTCTATTCGCCACAAATTAGATTCATCGTACTAAACAAAATTTTACATAATGATGAAAACTGTGTCTTACATTTTTTTAAAATTCAATTCATAGAAGCGGTAAAATTACGCTATATGCAAATTAGCAAATATGCTTATAAGGTGGGTAAAAGAGGTTAAAAATGTCAATAAAATTTTATATATCCAATCTTCTTATAAAATGAACTAGATGACTTACATTTCACTAGTATATTTATTATGTATCTATTTTTCCTTTAATATATATTTTAATTAAAAATAATTATTTAAACAACAATGTTTGATTTTATGTATTATCCAGTATTTTTCACTATTCATCAATAATTGAATGTTTTCAGAAAAATAAAAAAAATTCACACAAAGCCAATTTTGATATTATGTATTCATAAATGAAGTCTATTTTATCAAATTCAATTATTATGTGTGTCTAAAATAAATTTTATAATTGCTCATAAAAGGGCATAAAAAGTAGTTATTTTAAGAAAATGGATCATATAAATATATATCCATTTTAACAAAACAAATTAATATAATTATAAATATGTTTTATTAATGTGACAAAAAATATAAATAACATTTAAATTTTATTTTTTACTATTCGTATTACAATATTTAATTGGAAAACAAATATATCATTTAAATAATTATGATACTAATATGTTGTTTTGAAGAAACTCAATCTTGTGTATAATGCAATCCAAGTTGGTGTTGCATGCAATATAAGCTATTAAATTAAATTTAAGAGATCACGTACTATGAAATATTAGGGTTTTACAATATCCCCTCAATCAATAAATTTCATCCTCAAAATTTCATATTGTTCTTATAAAATAAAAGGTTTAAAATAGAAAATACCTCTGTGGAAAACCCACATCAGAAATAGGGTAAATAAAATTTGGACTTAATAAGAGGGAAATGGAAATAAAAAGTTAGCACCAAATAAAGATTTATAATAGAATAACATTGCTAGAAATTAGAGATACATAATTGGAGGGAAAATGTAAATATTTATAGGGAGTTATTGAGGTCGTCAATCACATAAATGTAAACAATAAATGGAAAATTGAGGCTCTCAAAGCCATAAATCTATGACGATTTAAAGTATTATCAATTAAAAAAAATAAGGTATTAGGATAAAACATTTTTTGGATAATTTTTTAAAGAGGGATTATTTTACTACCATGATAAGAACTCAAGAAAATATAATTGATTTAATTACCTATCATATTCATAATGACATAATTTTGTGGTGCTTCGATCTATTTTCACTTCATCCCTTACACATGGAAGTGAATGTTCAAAAAACAATTACACCAGAGAGAATTTAATAAATCAAAAGGATTGAAAGTATTTCCGTAATCCTATATATGTTTACTGAAATCCAAAAGGTTAGGTCAATTTATACCATAAATTATACTTTAACCACAAATAAAATATCAAGTGTTCAAAATAATCCATTCCAACCTCTAGACTTATCCAAAATACTTGTGTCCAAAATCATAGTCCAAAAAAGTATGTGGGAGGTAGACATAATTAAGATCTCTTTTTTCCAAATAATAACATGTTAATAACTTCATCAAGAATTCTATTAAAACATGGTAATGACATAAATTACGATAAAACATTATTTAATACATTCATTCTCCCTTATTCCTTATGGAATACTAGATATAATCCTTAACTACAAAAATTTTGTAAACTATAATAATGATGGAATAAATGAAAAATTAATTAGTTCTATGTTAGTCAAGAATATCCAATATAGTTTATCCAAATCAATCTTCTCTTATTCCAAAATCACTACCTCAGTAGCAGGACCATATTAAGGTTTTTCTTTCCCTAAAACATGTATTTTCCAAAAAGTTTAATTTTTTTTGGAGTCCATTTTCATAGTACCATACAATATCAAATACTCAATGAAATAATATTGTAGTATAATACATATTTATTTACATAATTCATAAAATAAGTACATCACCAATAAAACCCTCAAATGACATAATTCTTCAATCCATAAGCACTAATACATTATTCCACATCAGCTATAGATACAACTTATTCTTGACATTGATCGTTTTGATTCTTCTAAGATATATTTATTTGAGGATTAGAACATTTATTTTCATAATACCTCATTTCAGTATAGTTGAAACACTGAATATTAATCATTTATTTCTTCCCTTTACAATATTTTTTCTGATGACCATTTTATCCACACTTATAACAAACAACCAGTCCTTTCATGCACTTCTCATGGTGATTTTTTTACAGTTATCATATATGGTAATATCATTATTTCCCTTATTCCATTTATCTATATTTCTCTATTGCATACTTTTTTCTTGGGATTACCTTTAAATTCAAATGGCTCAGAGAATTATTTACTTATCTTGTTAACACATGATAATATTTCCTGAAATGATGAGAATACATGGGAGACTATTTTCGTTAGAAATGCTGGCTTAGGACCATGAAAGATATGATCCTTATTAATTTTTGGGACATGTGAATTGGTTTGTTAGTCATTCCTTCTACTAGGATCCATTTATATACAATTCCATACACTAGATTATGTGATGAATCATAATTCATGATTCTAAACTAATGATATACATAACATAAATTGAAAAATTTATGCATATATAATCTTATAATCATAAAATTGGATTCTGTGTGGACACATTTAATTGTAAATGCTTCATAATGGTTTATAATGAAAAATGTGAATTATTCTAAGCAAATCCCCTGGGAGTATCAAACAAGGTGTGCAGTAAGGCTTGTTTTCATGTACCAGGTTACTCTGAGTAAAGCATAAAACACATTGTCGGATTTTTCACCCCTAGGTGCATCCATTCTAGAACCATGGTCACGTGTAGTATCTATAAAGGAATGTATTTTCTAAGAATACCCACATAATATCTATTTTACAATTATACGATTCTCTTTAATACGTATCCTCAAATTATATCTTAGGGTTGTGATCCCTAATCTTTTTTTTGAGATTTATTTCCAAGAATTTTTCTAAACTTCCTCTGATTCCAACTATAACTCCCTGACCACAGAAACCTAGATCTAGTGCATTATTACATGAAATTGGAATGATCAAAAGAGATCAATTCCTAAAAGACTAATTGATTTAGTATCCTTGTATGTACTAGATACATATATATGTTGTACATTATATTATGAAATGAAAAAGAATAACATTGTGTATCTTTTATAAAAACTATTATCTATTATCCTATACATGTAGGTCAGTCATAAAATACATCATTGCATCATGGAAAAAACATAAGAAATGGGTGTGCTCAGAATCTCAGTAAGCATAACAATATAACAAAAGCTAACATAAATATGTGTAAACATATAAGGAAATGTATAAGTCTAAGACACTAGAATTTTAAACATAATAATCATCATAGTATGGAAAATATAAATAAAATAATGACATTTACGTATTCACATGGATATTCTACTAGATGAATAGTCACATGTAATATTAATATCTAAACTCATAATGATGGGATGCATAATGTTGGACATCGTAAGCACATAGTCTTGGCCTCATGCCAAGACTGTTAATAACAATATTGTCAAGGGATTTTTCCAATGCACTAGTTTGTCTCATGAGACATACTGATGGGTCGAGGGGTTATAGAAGGCCCCACCCATCACATACTATGTCCAATCCATTCCTCATATGAAAAGGGTAAAACATAACATAACCATTTGTATTCAACTAACATACGAAATGCTAATACTTTACCATTAACTATGAATGTTGTAAAAATAGCACATCTACAATAAAACATATCATAAATCTATCAACAATATATGTAATATTTTATTATAATAATTAAACTTCAGTTAAAAATAATATCCAACAATAGATGTTGACATAGATGAAAAAAATTCAAAAACTATTTGATAGAAATATATCTTTCTACATTGAAATAAATTTAAAGTCACATAATTATGAAAGATAAAATTTATTTTGAAAATATTCATATAATATTTCAAGGAATGTTTAAAAGGTGTCATAATATCAGAAAATAGTTTCACCTTTCGTATAGGTTAAAAAACATTATTTCCATAAATTGTCAAAAAGGTTATAAAGTACCTTGTTTGGAAAATAAAAAAAGGATTATTTTCAAAACATTTTATGAAAATTAAAAAAAAAATTAAATTACTTTAACCCATAGTCTAGGGAAATGATACAAATGTTTCCAAATACATTTTTAAGAAACACAGATATTGATAATAAAGAAGTCCTAGTAGATACATACGTATAAACAACCTCAGATAATAATGTGACTGAAAAATTAATCCATACCTAGAAATATTCCTTAGTATATGGTACGTTAAACTCATGTATAATAGTTAAATAATTGTTATTAAATTATTAAATAACTATATACATAAATATGATATCATATATTATCATCTAATATACCTTTGTTAATAATATTTTAGTAGTATCATTGTTTCAGGTGTTAAATGATTAGTTTTCCATTATATGTTTTGTTACGTCATATTTATTATGGATATAATGTATTTGATTCATATATACAATTATATTATGTTATTAACCATTTTTTTAATCATAAAATCAAAATTATTCTATAATGGTTATAACGGGGAATGAAATCTCATCGCGCCGTCAAGACCGAAAGTCGTACATACACACGATCGATAATATCATTATATTGATGGTAAAATTATATATAATTGGATGGTATATTATATATATATATAATAATTAACATGATATATTTATTATTTAAATAAATTATAATTCTTATTGTTCTCATACAAATAATGAAGTGTTGAATAACAAACTACACCACGACGTGGAGACGGTAAGCCATATATATGCACGTATGGTGACATTATCATTTATAGGATGGATAGAATAATGAATATTGTTGTACCATATTTATAATAACATAAAAGTAAGTATAAGGTACTGCATTTTTTATTTTAGTATAGAAACAACAAAGAAAGTGGAAGTACAAGAAGAAAAGAACATTAAAAGAGGTGATAAAATAATTACCTCTTCTTTGGGTGCTTCATTTTGATTTGAACAAAAGGGATCCTTAAGATTTTATTATGATCAATGTAAGGCATCTAGGTTGATTTTAGGATAGTTGGGAGGAGATTTTATTAGGGTTTGTCTAATTCAAAAGGCTTTGGAGGTGTGAATTTAAGAGTAGGGAAAGTACCCCTTTATAAAAGAGGTGAGGGGAACTTTAGGAAATTCATGAAATATTAATTTATTTTAAAATTATTTTAGGTTTATAATAGTTAAAAATTTATTCATTTTGAGGATAAGGTATGGGTTTTATTGAGAAATCTCATCCAATATGATATATAAATTTTTAGGTCAACATATTTATCTTATATTTTAGATTTAACCCTTCGATAATTAGTTTAACTTTTACCATTTGGTCTTGTATTTTTATACTAAATGGTTAATATAGTAACCATAAAATTCCAAGAGAACCACAAGTGGTTCATTAATGAAATATATAATACTATCGAAGTCCTTTGGCCGAATCTTAAATTTTTATGAATATTATATCTTATATAAAAATAGTATTTGTTTTAAATACTCATTTATGTCAATTTTGACACTATTTAGTATTTTAATTTTGTGAATGTTATGACAACTAAATTACTTCGAAAAAATATATTTAATCAACCATAACATGTAATATTCACCTATAAAATTATTTCACGCCATCAAAAGTTTAAATTTACATTTATTTTAATATTTATAATATCAATTATTTTAATCCATCATTAATAAGGTAATTACTCCATCATCATTATGTCATAAATGAATTTAATTATTTAATGTCAAAAATTTATAAACAAAATACAATGATGTAGGAAATATTTTTATCTTTAAAATTAATATTTTTATTATAATTTATCTTATGTATAACTCGATATGAAAATTTTTTTAGTTATTAAAATTTGAATTTCACACTTTTAACTCTTCTTTATATAAAATTTAATAAATGCCTTAATCTGACCAAAATAGATAATAAATGATCATATTTTTGATATAAGGTTTGTTTTGGTCGAAAAAACTTCCCCAATAGAATTAATACATGTGTTAGGGTTATTTTATATTATTATAAAATTATTTTTACCTTAAATTACACTATATACTTTTAACAGTGGTAAATAAAATTCAAAAATTACAATTCACCAAATTTTTTTTATCCTATTGAACCACATTTTTCTTACTGATTACATCCTTTTATTTTAGATTTTAAAAATTTAATTCACAGAAGCACTAAAATTATGTTTTATGTAAATTTTAATACATTCATAAAAGGTGGGTAAAAGATTTTTAAAAGTTCAATAAAATTTTATATATCCAATATTATTTAAAATGACTCAAATGACATAAATTTGACTAATATATGTATTCTGTATATATTTTGAATTTACGATAAATTTTAATTTAAAATAATTAATTAAATGAAAAAAATGTTTTTATGTACTAAGCTATATTTCACATTATTCATAAAAAATTGAATGTTTTCTGAAAAAATACAAATAATTCACCTTAATATAATTTTAATATTCTAAATTTAAAATTGAAGTCTATTTTATCAAATTCAATTTTTAGGATTTTCTAAAATTAATTTTATTATTTTTCACTAAAGGACATAAAAAGTTGTTCTTTTAAGATAATTTTTTTTCTTAATATATACATATTCTTAAAAAACTTATACATTTCAATATAAATATGTTTTATCATTGTGAAAAAATTATAAATAACATTTTAAATTAATTTATTACTATTCATTTAAAAATATTTAATTGATAAATAAATATATCATTTAAATAATTATAATATTAATTGGTTGTTTCATAGAAATTCAATCTTACGTATAATGCAAGAAAATTCAATGTGGCATACAATATAAGTTATTAAATTAATTTAAATAGATAACTTACTTTGAAATATTAGGGTGTTACACAAACCTAAATTTATTATTTACCTAAAAATTTGATTATTTTGGAAAATTATAAAAACATTATAGTTGGATATTTTTAATGTGTTGATTAAAAATTTAAAGCCCTTATTATGAACGTATTTTTCATTTTTTCTGTATTTTATTGGGTAAATAAAAAGTTCTATATTTAAAAAACAAGAATTTCATAATAAAATTTATCAAACACATTTACATGGAATGTAAATATAGTTTAATAGTTATTCATGACTACAAATTATTATTAATTAATGATTACCAATTGAATTTATTTATTATTGTTATACACTTTTATATATAATGATTTTATTACTTTTATAATAGTTATTGACTGTAGTTACTATTCTAGCATTCTGATGGATAATGTTTATATTTTTAACAGTCACCTTAACCTTCCAATAATCATATTACCCCTTATATATACACTCAATTCCAATATCTAAAATAATTAATATCCTTATCTCAGTTAATATAATATTATAATTTTATTTCTTATTTTTTTCTTAATAATTTTAATGTTTATCTTGTTATTGAACATCTATTTAGAATATGATCATCCAAATAGTACGATTATAATGACACCCTCTATTGTTAATTTTTATATAGTACTAGTTTTAGCTAATATTGTAAATGAAATTTTTTATTTTTCAATTTTTCTATTATAGAATTATGTTGAAATAATAGAATATGGATTCCTTAGAAGTTTTTGTAATAAAGTGTTTGTTAACTATAGTCGAATATTAAGTACTAAAGTAGATCTATCCTAGTTATACAAAAATATTTTCTGGTGAGGATAGTGGTTTTAAATTTGTATAGAAACAAATAAATTTTTTATCTTCATGAAGTAACTTTAATTTAGGAAATCCAAGTTGAAAGAAATTTTGCAGATTGGTTTTGTTTTGAAAAGGGTAAGAATATACTATGTAAGATCACATAGAAGGTGTTGATGCTGAAATTTTCTAAGACATAAAATATGATATAATAGTGATGATGGATAAATTAAATCAATAGTAGAATATGAAAATCAATAAGAGTGAATTATTATTATCAAGCTAGAATTAGAGGGGAGATTTTGGTGAATGAACATAAAATAGGAATAAAATTATTAGTAGAATATTGAACGAATCCTCATGTTATGTTGATTATCTTGAAATTGATATTGATATCCAAGAGAAATTTGTGGAGGAATACTAATGTTATCAAGTGAAAATTCTTTATTAAGTGAACAACTATTTAAATATCACTGAATATTGTAACTGATGATCATGATATTCGAATCAAGGAAAAATTTGAGAATATTTTAAAACTCAAAGAGAAGTTGTATCTTTGAGAAAATAACATGGGTTTAAAATAAAAATATAATTCTCACTTAATAATATATGCTTTTACTTTTTTGATGAAGTATTAATGGAAAGTGAAAAATGAGGTAGAATAATTGTTTAGGAAGTTTCTTGTTCTCAAAAACCAATTTTCATTGGTAAAGGTTGTAATAAAAAAAATTCTATTATTAATAAATGTACACCTGTTTCACAATGAAATTTTTATATGTTTTATTATATAATTCATTGAAATACTATTACATTTCCCTTGAATATAACATATCAATAAATAATATTGAACATAACGTCTAAGAATAATACTTGGAGATAAAAGATGGATAATAATGCAAGTATTAATATAAACCACAAAGGCTTGAATTCTACCTTGAATATCACTTCTACTAAAAATTATATTAATAGAAACATAAGATTTAGGAATATAAAGTACATTAAAAAAGGAAATTTATGATAATTTTTAGTGAAGTAGAGAATTATAAATGATTAGAATGGTGGTGTGTATATTGTGTGTAAAGGGAAATTTGACCTTTATGACTAATCATTAAATGATTGATGAAATTTAGTCATTTTTATAATTTTACCACTGTATTTATTACATATAAAGGGTAATTTTGAGATTTAATTGACACATAAGGGAGAAAAAAAGGACTAAAATAGTTGGAACATAGCTTATGAAGTTTAATTATTTGATCTTGGGAGGGAGATTTCCCCTCAAAGGCTCACCCAAAACTAACCCAAGGAAAATATTCAACAATTTAGAGTCATGAAGAATCATATTGGAATAATTTAAATATATTGGATGTCATTACTAAACTAATGGTTGTTCAATCACCCCATAAATGTTCCAAAATCACACACCTTACCCATAAAGATTATGTTAGTGTGATAAGGGGATATATATTTATACATTAGGTATTATTACAGTGAAAATTGTTTTAGAAATAAATCTTTTTTACACCAATCTATAGTTCTTATTTAACATATCAACCTTCTATAAATGATAAAGTGCCACTCAAGACCTATTAAAAGAAATGTCAATTATAACTTATAGAGGAAAACACTCAATAATTTGTAATTGTATTTTTATTTAGATAATTCCTAATAAGAATCAACATTAGTAATCAGATAACATATATTTTATCTATTTAGATGATTAGTTCCCTAATGTGGTACTATACACATATATAATATAAAACTACAAAATGGATTCACACACATTAAATAATAGATCTATATGATAATCTAGGTAAACAATCGTAGGAAATCATGGAAATTAAATGTTAATTATGAATTCCCAATATAATTCATGGACACATTCCATCTCTCCATACCACACAAGTGTTAAAATCCCTTAAATCAATAACCTCATTATCACGTGTGTCACTCAAGGTGAAATCATATCAACTAGTAAATATAAATAACATGAATAACAATCCTATTCTTGAAAAAATAGACTTACCTCCAATGTGGAGTGTCTATTCCCATGAACACGTTCTATAACATGTCTTGATGACATCATATCTTCTTTCTAAATTTTTCAAATATTAAAATAATGAAAATGACACCATAGATACAACATTGTAATGTACCGCCATCCTGGGCCACTTAAAAGTGCCAAGACCAGTGGTGACTACTATATCATATGCTATTCACTCTATAAGAAAGTGGTTTCCAACTTATATTGGGGGTATAAGGTGGTATGGTAGGGATAATATAACCCCTTTATTATAGAGGAAACAATTGAAAAAATAATATTAAATTAGATGCACCTATATAGATAAAGATATGAAACTCCATCCAAAAAACTGCTCACAAATAATCTAAGGAAACCATGCTAGAAAAAAATAGAGTGTATAAAACGTTTTAGGAAACCCATACATCATCATAAAGTCATAATCATCCAGAACTAGATGAACAGAGGATAAAACTAAGAAAAATCATGAAATATCTCATGATTCCAAGACTGGTCCCAAACTCTCATGCTCTGTCATAGCATCCCAAACCATATTTTATTAAGCCTTACCCAAACCTAGACCTATAACAAAGTAAAATTGCCATAGGTACCCAAAATCCATTGTGGACCAATAAGGGTTTGAGTATAGCACAGTAGGGAACCATGAATGATGTACCTAAATAAAACCAGTCTACAATAATATTAATGTAAAAATGATAAAACTGGATACAATAAATAATTTAACATTTTTATTAAAAGTTAGTAAATAACTAAAAATGCCAAGGATTTGTGGTGACCCATGAGATAGATAAATACCACCATCATACCTTAATTATATGAACCCAATAAACCGTACAGAATTTTACCAATTCCAAGGTATCTTTTAGTACATCATGTTGACCATGAAAACCATAATATCATGACCACCCATATGGGTTTTTTATTTAGTATCAAAGACAACCCCAAATGGTGTTTTATTTTGATTATCATAGACCACCAAAGGGTATTTTTTTAGAGTATTAGAAATCATCCAAATGAGGTGTTTTTTATTATCATAGAGCTGACAAGAATGTGTGTTTCTTCATTATCATAGAACACCCCAAAGGGAGTGTTTCATTAAAGTATCACATACCACCAAAAATGGATTTTATTAGTAACTAAGGATTGTATATATGGTTGTTTTCATAAAAAACACATATAAAAAAATATTTCATAATACACATTTTCATTTACCCCTTCAATACAATTTTTTAGAATTATTCCCATTTCCCATTTTTTATTTTTATTATTCTATTTTACCATTTCATTTCAATTCCCAAGTCATCAATTTACAACTAAATATTTATTTCTTATTTTATAACCCATGGTTTCCTAATTCTTTATATTAATATAAAATCTTAATACCACAATTTCATTTTATTAAAGGTCATTTCCATGCACCTTGAACTTTATTTCATAATGTATCATTTTCTAAACTAGATTATACCTATTAGAAATTACCTTAAATGATGTTTTTTACAGAAGGGGTAAGGTATATGTAATCAATTTCCATGTACAAGAATGAATTAAATATTCAAGACACATCATCATTTACCATTTCATAACACGCATAACATTTCTAAATTTACCAACCATTCATAAAAGTCATTCTAGATCTCTATTAAACTTTCAAATATAAAACATTATTTCTGATCAAGGTTATACCCTTATTACACAATTTATTTTACCAGAGAGCCACATAATTCTCATTAATTTATTTATCCATTTAGGGGTCAAATTAAAAGATAGTACATTCCTTTGGGATATCCCACCATTTAGGTACAGTAACATGTTTATTATGTAATTAGATCAATCCAACCCATATTTGAAAATCGAATATAAATTTAGGGTCACATATGAACAAATCTATGAGTCATTCTAACTCAAAACATTTTTTAATTAAAGTAATACTATTTGTAAAATCATAGTGTCAACATTCCTTAACTTTAGAGATGTCTACTCATCCAATACCAGCCTTCGTTTTGAGATAAAATGTAATAGAATTCTAAAGTATAGAAATTCTCTAAATATATGAAATAATAGATATAAATAATGGGGTACTATTTAAAATGAAAGAAACAAAGAAGGTAAATATACGGAGTCCTTGACATTATTTAAGATCATTATATCACCCGATAATGAAAGAAAAAACCATGGATGAGGGAGATCCACCATTGTATCAAAAGAAGCTGGGGAGGGTGTTTAAGGTTGATACTAGGATATTGAGGTAATAAAATATTGGTTGGGTAACTAAAGGGGTTTCCATGATGAAATTATAGGTCCAAACCAAGACTAAAAAGTCAATATTTGGTCACTTGGGAACCCAAACTTCATACAGGGATACTGGTTTGCTAAAGGCATTTTCGAGGCTCTATACTGACTAGTTGGTGGCACTACAACATCCTTATTTTAGGCTCTAACCACTTATATACAATACAAATGTTTAAAAACTTTATTTTAACACCCAACTCTCCCCTATTTATAAAGAAAAAATTGCAATTCATGGGCCTTACACATGAATAAATAAAAAATTAATGGATCCTTATCATTATAATGATTTTGTGCCTTACAAACACCCTAATGTACAATAACTCATCCAAAATATGTCTTCTTGAGCATCACCGATCATAATCACCGATCCTTCACACAATATCTATCAGCCCCTCCACTAGATATAATATTCCCTCACCTCTTAATGTGATAGTGTCCTAACCTTTGTGACACCCAAAAAACACATAGTCATGAACCATTAAAATACTAGGTTGGTGACACTGATATGAATATTACCCTGTCTAATCCAAGACATCTCCATGAATTCCTAAGAATAGTAGAATGCACTCTGTGTTCTTCTAAATGGGATTTGGTCCAAATATACTAATTTGTCATCCTCCCATTGGTTAGGTCCATGCCAACACATTATACAAACCACCTCCATTAATCAAACCCTCATTAGACCATGTCACATTGTGTGTCCCATTTATTCTGACCCCACCCTAACACCTCACCTCTGGTTTCATTTCAGGTTTCTCAATGAATTATAATTCACAATATCATTCATGAGACAAGCCATAACATGAGGCCTCACCCTGTCATTATGTAGAAATATTTCCCCTAGTGTCGATTCATCACATACCTAGTTAATATACTAACAACATACCATATAATTAGCCCTGGTCTTATCACTCAACTACTACCCCACATCTAGTAGTTATTAGACACTAAACACACAACTCCACCCCAAACCACTAATTGAAACATTAAAACTTGTACAAAGAATTATAATTATTCACCTAATTTGGTTTAAACCTCACCACATACAACTATATATTACATCATTGGTTGGACACCCTCTATCTAAATATCCACAAGAGTGCTTGAATACACCAACTTGTGTGCTAAAATACCTCTCGATTATAATGTGTAACTCCTAAATGCATTTTATGACCATCCAAACATTTACACATAGTATGAACACAACTATTGTTTCCATTATAACATTAATCATTCATCCAATGATAAGTATTATTATTCTAAAATGAAATTACTTACATTAACTCTATTTGAATTTCACAAATATTTCAAATTATGCATTGATTATGATGATTTTGTTTTGACACCAATTTATACCACATTCAAAATCCAAATCTTGTACTATCCTAAAACCTAGATAAGCCTAAATTATTCTACAAACTAGTACCCCAAATTCACATTGACCATGTAATTAATGGTCTCACTACATCCACGATCCTACTCAAACATGATCATGCACTTGTGACTGATTTCATACTTCCCATTGTAGGATTATACTCATCATATCTCTATCAAAATAAATCTACAAGGATCTAGTATATGTACTCCTTATATTACAATATAAAATTACTATAGGTTACCAACTTAATCATACCTAAGTGATAAATTGAAACGTTGACTACTGATCACTCTAAGATAACCAGGATCAACATTTGTGACATTGGCTAGAATTTCATTCATAACAATCGCAACAACCATAACTAGAGAATGGTTCACTATCCACTATATAGCCTCACATATAAAATTAATAAAGCATAAAAATGATATTTTACATCAGAAAAATACATTTTTTGATCCTCTTGATCAATGATAATTCATCACATTATCCCATAACTAATGTAAATTTCATATCGACTATGTCATCGCACCTCGACCCATATACAATATTTCCCATCACCGTTGTTCATAATGATTCTTATATGAATGTTTAGAGACCCCATGATGATGGTCCATCATTAATTACAATATGTTCCTTATCCTACACATGGTTTCTCACTGATTCACAATCCAATGATGCCATGTGGAACCAGCATAAACTACCTTAATGATAAAAAATCGTCAATATGCACATGATTCCCCAATCAAACCAAATGTTAATTTTCTAACACTCCTATAAATAATGACCATGTAAACTATGACTCAAACTCTATTGAGTTACAAATATTAAAACCTAAGATAACAAACCTAATATACTTTCGATTCCACTACTAAATATCAGTCTCACTAAACATAAGAATTTACCAACCAAAATTACATCACTCTAGTATATAAAAATTAGGATATGTATTCTTCATCACATCCATGGTTTCATATATAGCTTCCTCAAATTTATGATTCTCTCAAAGAACATTAACCTTGTGAGTTACCATTTTCCATAGAATGTTATCTCAATGATATGATATCAGTAAAAGTTTTTCTTTATAATAATGGTCATGATCTAGTGTTGTAACATTTATGTTCAGTACATGTGAAGGATTAGGTATATACTTCTTCATGAGAGATACATGGAATAATTCATGGGCTTTAGAGAGATTTTGTGGGACTGCCAAGTGATACGAAATAGTCCATACATGGTCCAGAATATTGAAGGGACAATTATTCCAGGGTTTCAGTTTTCCCTTCAATCTAAATCACATAATCTTATTCCATGGAGAAATTTAAAAGATAACCTTCTCATCGATAATTAATTATTGATCTCACTAATTATTTTTAGCATAACTAATCTGTCATCATTGAGCTACCTCAATATATTGTTAAAATGATATGACCTTCCCATCCATTTACTCAACATGTTCGTGTCATAATATATACCATTCTTCAACTTCAACCAAATATTTCATAGTTATACACTTCTTTGCATATATGGATTTATAAAGATCCATTTGAATGCTCGAGTGTAATATATTTTTGCAAGAGAATTCGACAAGAGGAATGTTTTAATACAAAATACCTTTGAAATCTAGGGATAATGATCAAAATAAATTCTATAAGGTTTTAATGGTCCTTTTAGACTCTCCGCTGATCTATGGATTATTGGAAATATTGAAATGGAACTCTATATGTAGACCTTACTGACGACTTTTCCCAAACATTGAAGTAAACAACAGATCTTGATGAGATAAAATAAAATGTGGTTGCACGTATAACCTCACCAATTTCTTAATGTATATCCTAAAAATATGGTCTATTGATAAATAATAAATTATATTAATTAAGTGTGCTTAATTTGTAATTTTATTGACTTTAACCTAAATAGAATTATAACTTCTAAATGTCTTTGGGAGTCCGAAAACAAAATCCATGGTGATATTTTCCTATTTCCATTTTGGTATGAGTGATGGTTGTAACATCACATTATAATTCTATCATTATTCCATGATTTGATAACATACCTAAGACCAAGATACATACTATTCAATATATATCTCCATTTTATCCCATCATAAAAAATATTTCAAATCTCTATATATCATCATACTTCATGAATTAATAGACAATGATGAGCTATAAGATTATTCCAATAGTTCATTCTTCATGTTTGGTATTAAATGGACACACACATGTATTCTAATCCATAACATTCTATGACAATCAAGATTGAACTCCTGAATATTTCTCACCTTATTTTTTAGGTCCATATCCTCCTTCTGTGTCACTTTAATCTTTACATGGGTAGATGATTGAACAATCATTTAGGAAAGATAATATTTCTCCCCAGTCATTAATGTTTCAAGGTTCGCCCATTGAAAATCATAAATATTAGATATTTTTCATCCACATCATAGATAATCTAGAATTACCCTTTCGACTTAAAGAATCGATGACATTGATCTCTTTCCCATGGTGGTTATGACAATCGTTGTCTGTTATATACTTTAATTAATTTTTAATTACATGAAATGTAACACCCCAAGCTTTTACGGTACGTTTCTCTTTGAATAATACAATAGCGTGTGTTGTACGCAACATCGAGTTCTAACACACACCACAACCAATCAAACTAGCCGTTATGAATAGTAATACCTAATTTTTGAAATTACATATATTTTATATTTCAAAATGGACATCATTTTTGGATTCGGAATATCAAATTTAACCTAAGGCGAAATTTTTGAAATTTTTGGATAACTTTAATATTTTGATGAATAGTGAAAATTACTAAATATTAATTAAAAACATCTTTTTTAATCAAAATAATTTATATCGATAAATTATGAATTTGAGTGGTTTTATAGTATATTTATAATTTATTTTTACCATTTTATCCAATGGTGGTCATTAGAATTAATTTCACTTGGAAATTAGACCTAAACAATTGTCAATCTTTGGGTATATATTGTTTCTTAAAAACACGCTATTTGTTGTAACAGCGGGAATTAATTATAAAATTAATTAATGCAAAATATATGTTTGGAATTTTGTAAAATAGACATCATTTTTGAATTTGGAAAATCAATTATAGCATAGGGTGAAATTTTGGCATTGTTCTGAAAAACTTCAATTTTTGAGGAATAGTGAAACTTCTAAGTGGAAGTTAAAAAATTGAATTTTTCATAAAACTTATTTTACCGCTTCTGTGAATGGAATTTCGAAAATCCATGAGACACGGTTAATATCAAGAAGTAAAATGCGGTTCAATGAGATGAAAATAATTTTTTGTGAATAGTAACTTTTTACTTTTATTTAGCACGGTTAAAAGTAAATAGGGTAATTAAGGGTAAAAATGATATTATTATTACCCTAACACATATCCTAATTCTATTGGACAGGTGTATCTCGACCAAATACAACCCTAGGAATAAAATATTATCATTTAGCTCCACTTGGATTAGATTAGTACATTTATTATTATTTAATTCAAAGAAGAGTTAAAAGAGTTAAAGTCAAAGTTTATTTACTTAAACATTTTGAATATAGGGTTTTACATAAGATAAATTCGATTGTAAATATTCATTAGAAATAAAATAAGATTTAATACATAATTATAGTTTATTTTTAAATTTTAGACTTTAAATAATTCAATATATTTATGACACAACGATGATGTAGTAATTACCATAATAGTGACAAATTAAAATAATTGATATTATAAATACCCAAATAAATATAATTTGAGACTTTCTATGAATTACACTACTTTTCTATGTCAATATGACATGTTAGGAATGATTTAATTAAATATTTTATAAGTAATCATTCTGTTATGAGTTTCACAAAAATCAACTATTGAATAGTGTCAAAATTGACATTAAAGAGTTTTTAAAACAAATATTATATTATTAATTGATATTAAATTCCTAAAAGTCTATGGATCGTCCAAGAGACTTATATCATGATAGGTGTATCATTAATGGACCACTTGGGGGTATGTTGGATATATATAGTATGTTTATTATCTATATAAGATAAAAATACAAAGTGACATGGTAAATGTCAGACTAATTAACTAAGAGTTAAAACTAAATGATAAGGCTAATATAGTAACCCAAATCTGTCTAAATTCTATTGGATAAATGGTGTTCGACCTATACCCACCTTAACCTTTGAATAATCAACTTTGTAGCCATTATAAACCGAATATGAATTTATTATAAATTAATATTTCTAGCTTTTCCAAAGGGGCCCCTCACCCCTCTTATAAAAGGGCACTCCCCCTTCTCATTACATCACACATTCAAAGCCTTTTGGCTCAGCCAAAATCTGTCCACATACTCTCCCACATTCCCTCAATACAACCTAGAGGCCTTGGTTTGATCATAAATCTATCCTAAGGAGCCCTTTTGATGAAATCAAAAGGAAGAACCCAAAGAAGAGGTAATGTTTTCACCACCCTTTTTCAAATTCATTTCTTCTTCCACTTATCCTTCTTTGTTATTACCATTCTAAAATAATAAATCCAGTATCATATATATAATTTTATGTTATTATAAATATTGTTCAACCATATTCACTATTCTATCCATCCTTTGAATAACATGTCACTATACGTGCGTACGTACGGCTTACCGTCTCCACGTCGTGGTGTAATTGTTAATAAATAAATTATTATTTGGAATATGTATAATAATGATGTGTAACTCATTTAAATAATAAATATGACATGATAATGATTCTGTATATATGATATAGCATCCAATTATATATTATTTTAATATCAAAAGAATGATAGTGTCGCTCGTGCATAGGTACGGACTACCGTCTCCACGAACACGATGAGATTCATTCTCCATCGTATCCATTAAAGTATAATTCTCATTTTATGATTAATAATAGTATCTAAGGACTTGATATCATTCTGGATATGATTAAGATACAACCTATCCATTACAAACATGGCTTACGTAACAAAACATATAAATGAAAATGAGTAAGTTAACACCTGAAACGATGATAATTCTATGATATTATTAACAAAGCAATGATAAAATATCATATATGATATCATATTAATAAATATGATTATTGAATAATTTAATAACAATTATTTCACCATTATACAGGAGGTTAACCTACCCCACCCAAGGAAAAGTTTAAGGTAAGGGTTTATTTTGCAATATCTTCATTATCCGAGGTTGTTTATATGTAATAATCTACTGGGATTTCTTTATCATCCAAATCAATGTTTCTTAAAAATGTATTTCAAAACATTTTTTTACAATTTACTATAATATGGGTTAAAGTCATTTATACCCATGTTTGACTTTTTATAAGAGTTTTATAAAGGAATCTTGCCTTTGTTTTCCAAACAAGGTACTTTTAACCTTTTCGACAGAATTAAGGTAAGAATGTTTTTTTAACTTATACGGTGGGTGTGGCTATTTTCCGCCTTTATAAAATCATCGAAGCTTCCCTTAAAAGCTTATAAGAATACTTTCAAAGATAATGTTTCATTTTATATGACTCTTAAATGATTTCAAAATAAAAAGAGGTATTTCTCTAAAAAGAGTTTCGATTTCATCTATGTCAACATCCTTTGATGGATTTTAAGATTATTTGGAGATGATTTATTATGAAACAATACTTCCATATTGTATTGAAGGTTTTGTGATATGTTTTACTATGGATATGTTATTTTCATGGTTTATGGATGAAGTATTTTAATTTCTTATGCTAGTTTTAAAATGAATGTTTATGTTATGTTTAAACCTTTTCATATGGGAATGCATTGGACTTAATATGTGACGGGTGGAGCCCGGTATAGCTCATTGATGCATCGATATGTATCATGAGAGAAACTAGTGTCTTGGCACAAGGCCTTGGAAAAATCTTATTTGTAGTCTTGGCACGAGGCCATGGCTATGTTGTTATGATAGTCTGGCATTATGCATTCCATCATTGTGAAAGTAGTTATTGATATTTAATGTGATTATTCGATTAGTAGAATATCCATAGGAATAAGTAAATGGAATTATTTCATTTTACTTTTTCCATACTATGTTGAATTTCAAGTTTAAAAGTCTTTTGTTTTAGTTATACATTGCCTTAATCTTTATTCTTATTTATGAATGTTTCTGCTATATTGTTATCCTTACTGGGCATTTGAGCTCACCCCATTTCTATGTTTTATTTTTCCCAGGGTATGAAGAAGTAAATTATGAATGAACTGTAGGGATAGAATGAGGGGATAAGAGTGTGGTATATGAAGAAAATATGTTGATGTAGTTTTCGTTTTTTATGTTGTAATGTAAGGCTTAAGAATATATCTAGTGTTTCCAAGGCTACTAAACCAATCGGTATTTCAAGATTTGATCTTTCGTGTGATCATGCCAATGTCATGTAATAATGCACCGACTCTGGGTAACTGGGGTTAGGGCATTACAGTTGGTATCAGAGGAAGTTTAATATAAACATTGGAAGCTAGATTTAGATAAACTCGGATTAGAGCACATAGACCTAAGATAAACTTTGAGGATTAGTATAGAATAACTTCCTAGAATTTTGGTATTGTATAGATTTTTTGATTTTTCCGAGCAATACATCACTCTCTGGATACGAGTAGGTAGAGGCGGATCTAGCACAGCTGTACCTAGAGGTAAAACCCAAAAACACTTTTTTGAGCTAGACTCGAACGGGAACTGGTGCACGACAATGGGCATTGCTGCACTCTTGGTTACGACACTCCCGGGGGATATTCTTAGGATAACTCTCATTTTCCTTACAAATCATTATGAAGTGTTTATTAGTATATACTTCCTAAATGAAAACATTTTTATGATTATGGATTTTATCTATAAATAGTTCAATTTATGTTAAGTGTTTCATAAGTATGGGATTTTGTATTTTGATTCATAAACTGATCTTTAGAAATGGAACCTAGTGGGAGAAATGGAAATCGTATCAATGCACACACTCCACGTAGGGATGATTCTCCTACTCAATATAATTATAGTGGAGCTGGTGATGCAACTTGTGCCGTTCAGCTAATCACCATATTGGGACAACTCACAAAGGCTATGAATAATAACCTTACCCGTATGGAGCACCCTGATCCACAGCGTGGAGGATCAATATTAGATCGCTTCATGAGGAAACAACCACCAACGTTCAATGGGAGTACAAATCCCTTAGTAGCTGAGCAATGGATATTTTCCCTAGAGAAAATATTTCAGGCTTTGGGGAGTAGTGAAAGGGAAAAAGTTATCATGGCAGTTTACCGCCTCACTGGAGATTTTGATCAATGGTGGTCATTGATTCAAAATATGATGGAATATGATTAAGTATCAAATATGTAATGGAGGGAGTTCAAAGATCTGTTTTTAGAAAAATACTTTCCTCGCGACCATCAAGCAGATATGGAAAGCCAATTTCTGAGTCTAATACAAAAGGAGGATGAGAATGTCACAAAGTATGAGGCTAACTTTACAAGGTTATCAAGGTATTCTTGAGATTATATTTGTAACCCATGAAGTATGATTGATCATTTCATTGATGGTTTAAAACCATTTCTCCATCAATCATTAGTCTCACAATCCTTCTCTTCGTACGAAGACATTGTCTCATGTGCTATCAAGACCGAAAAGGAATTCTCTAAGTCTTATGACTTTAAAGAAAAGAAAGAGAAGAAGAGACCTACTGATCAATCTAGGAATGGAAATAAGGCAAATAAGGGAAAGGTTGAATATCCATCCTGTGGTAAATGTTGTAAGAAACACCCCAGTACTTGCTTGAAGGGAATGGGAGTCTGTTACAAGTGTGGTGAAAAAGGCCACCAAGCTCGTGATTGCAAAGGGAAGAAGGAAGATACCAATGTTCAGTGCTACAATTTTAGGGAGATAGGGCATTATGCAAATGAATGTCCTAAGCGGTAGGATAACATACCTCAGAAAAGGCTAAGGGATCAAGGCCAAGCTTATGCTATCACTACTGCTGAGGTAGAAGCTCCGAAAGACGTGGTGGCAGGTAATTTAATGGTTTCCACAAGTTTAGAAAATGCATTATTTGATTGTGGATCATCGCATTGTTTCATATCTTCCCAGTTTTCTAAGAAAATTAGATATTTCCAATTTTATTTAACAAGGGAGTTGTCAGTTAAAACTCCTAAGGGAAGTATCATTGCAAAAACGTTTTGTGAATCAGTACCCATTAGGGCACATAAATGTTCTTTATCTGCTGATCTCATCGTCAAACCTATGATTGAGTTTGATATAATCCTCGGTATGGAATGGCTTTCAGACTATGATGCGAAGATTTATTATAAGAAGAAGGAGGTTACGATTTTTGATGATGATGATAAGGAACACCTTTTCTTTAGAGCAGAATCGTCACCACCTAATTCTTATATAGATCCACCCCCAGTAGCTCAACTAAATTCAATTATTGGGGAGTAAGAGAATGAAATTACTATGGGTGAGGAAAGGAATGTTCAAATAGAATATGCACCTATTGTGAAAGAATATGTAGATGTATTTCTGGAGGATTTACCTAGACATCCTCCAGAACGAGAAGTTGGGTTTTCCATTGATTTAATTCCTGGATCAAGGCCTATATCGAAGACCTCTTATAGAATGGCCATTGTAGAATTAGTTTAACTAAAGAAACAACTAGAGGATTTGAGTAATACGTGATTTATTCTCCCTAGTGTTTCACCATGGGGATCCCCTGTTCTTTTTGTTAAAAAAAAGATGGATCTATGAGGTTATGTGTCGACTATAGGGAGATTAATGACATAACAATAAAGAACAAGTATCCCCTACCTCGCATTGATGATTAATTTGGACAACTTCATAGAGCTCAATACTTTTCAAAGATTGACCTTCGATCTGGATACCATCAGTTGTGTGTGAAGAAGGAAGACATTCCGAAGACAGCATTTCGAACCAGGTACGGGCATTATGAGTTTACAGTAATGCCTTTTGGATTGACTAATGCACCATATGTATTCATGGATTTGCTGAATAGAGTTTTCAAGGAATATCTCGATGAATTTGTGGTAGTATTTATTGATGATATCTTGGTATACTCTAAAAGCTACGAAGATCATGAAAATCACTTGCGCATTATCCTTATGACCCTGAGAAGACATGAATTATATGGGAAGTTTAGCAAGTGTGAATTCTGGCTTTAGGAGACTTCTTTTCTTGGCCATATTGTCTCTAAAGATGGAATCATTGTTGATCCTTGTAAGACCATGGAAATCCAAGAATGGCCAACACCTAAAAATATAACTGAGGTACGTAGTTTTATTGGTTTAGCAGGTTATTATCGACATTGCGTCCAGAATTATGCCCGATTGGCTATCCCATTAACGAAGCTCACACGTAAAGGGGTTAAATTTGTTTGGACAAAAGAATTTGAAGAATGTTTTGAAGAACTTAAGAGAATATTATCCAATGCTTCTGTATTGACTCTACCATCGGGGAATGATGGGTTTGTTATTTATAGTGATGCATCGAAGAAAGGACTTGGTTGTGTCCTTATGTAGAATGATAGGGTTATTGCCTATGCATCACGATAGTTGGAAATTCATGAACAAAACTATCCTACTCATGATCTCGAGTTAGCAGTTGTGATCTTTGCTTTGAAGATATGGAGGCACTACCTCTATGGTAAAAAATGTGAGATTCATACTGATCACAAGAGTTTGAAGTATATTATCTCACAAAAAGAACTCAACATGAGGCAAAGCAGATGGCTTGAATTACTCAAGTATTATGATTGTACGACAACCTACCACCCGGGGAAATCAACCAAGTTGGCAGATGCTTTGAGTAGAAAAGACCATGGAGTTTTGAACGTGATGAGAATTGAAAGGGATCCAATTTTGATGGATCTAGTGAAGATGGACATTGGAATAACTAGGGAAGGTGAAACATCAATGCTTTTTCAAATGGTTTCCAAACCATCTTTACTAGAAAGGATTAAGAGTTCTCAGACCGATGATGAAGAATTTCAAAAGAAGATTAAAGCTGTGAATGATGGGAGATTGAGAGACTTTGTGTATGAAGAAGGAATTTTGAAATTCGGGAAGAGACTTTGTGTTCCCGATATACCTGATCTAAAAGGGGAATTGCTGGATGCTGCTCATAGTTCCAATTTCTCTATACACCCTGGGAGCACCAAAATTTATAGATATTTGAAGGAACATTTTTGGTGGGACAACATGAAGAGGGAGATTGCTGATTTTGTGTCAATATGTATGGTTTGCCAACAAGTGAAAGCTGGAAGGCAACAGCCTGGAGGAGTCATGCAACCTCTTCCCATACTTGAGTGGAAAGGGACAATATTACGATGGACTTTGTCCTGGGACTACCAAAGACTCCTAGAAGGAATGATGCAATATGGGTTATTGTTGATCGTCTTACCATGTTAGCACATTTTCTTGATATAAGAGAATATCTACCCCTGGAACTTCTAGCAAGACTATATATTAATGAATTTGTGAGACTTCATGGAGTACCCCTATCGATTGTTTCTGATCGTGATCCCTGTTTTACTTCAAGGTTCTGGAAAAGTCTTCAGAAATCCCTGGATACTAAACTTCATTTGAGCACTGCTTACCACCCTCAAATTGATGGACAATCAGAATGAACTATTCAAAACATAGAAGACATGTTGAGATCTTGATCACTTGACTTTCATGGTATGTGGGATCAATATTTACCTCTAGTAGAATTTTCCTATAACAATAGCTTCCATTCGAGTATTCAGATGGCACCATATGAAGCGTTATACGGAAAGAGATGTTGTACACCAACCTGTTGGGATGACGTTGGTGAAAGAAAACTTGTAGGCCCAGAACTGGTGGAGGAAACGATGGAAAAGGTGAAGGTAATCTAAAGTCACATCAACGCAGCTCAAAGTAGGCAGAAGAGATATGCCGATAATCGAAGGAAGGATTTGGAATTTCAAGTCGGTGATCATGATTTCCTGAAGGTATCTTCATGAAAGGGAGTCATACGTTTTGTTGCGAAAGGTATAATGAGTCCCAGGTACATCAGACCTTTCGAAATTCTAGAACGAATTGGGATTGTATCTTACCGATTGGCAATGCCGCCAAGTCTCTTAAAAGTTCATGATGTGTTCCATGTATCACTATTGAGGAAATACATGCCTGACCCAACGCATGTACTCACCTATGAGGAATTAGAATTGGAACCCGATCTGTCTTATTGCGAAGAGCCCGTCAGGATTCTTGATACGAGAGAACAAGTACTGAGAAACCGGACGATGCGTCTGGTAAAAGTTTTGTTGAGAAACCATAAGATGAAAGAGGCAATGTGGGAACCCGAGGAACTTATGATGAAGAACCACCCGATCCTTTTCATACGGTAGTATACTAGAAATTTCGAGAAGAAATTATTTGAAGGAGGGGAGAATGTAACACCCCAAGCATCTACGGTATGTTTCTCGTTGAATAATGTGATAGCGTGTGTTGTATGCAACATCGAGTTCTAACACACAACACCACCGATCAAACTAGCCATTATGAATAGTAATACATACTTTTTGAAATTATATATATTTTATATTTCAAAATGGACTTCATTTTTGGATTCGGAATATCGAATTTAGCCTAAGGTAAAATAATGGTACTTTTCAGATAACTTTAATATTTTGATGAATAGTGAAAATTACAAAATTTTAATTAAAAACAACTTTTTTAATCAAAATAATTTATATTGATAAATTATGAATTTGAGTGGTTGTAAAGTATATTTAGAATATATTTTTACCATTTTATCCAATGGTGTTCCATAGAATTAATTTCACTTTGAAATTGGACCTAAACAATTGTCAATATTTTGGTATATATTGTTTCTTAAAAACACGCTATTTGTTGTAACATCGGGAATTAATTATAAAATTAATTAATGCAAATTATATGTTTGGAATTTTTTAGAATAGACATAATTTCTGAATTCAGAATACCAATTATAGCTTAGGGTGAAATTTTGGCACTGTTCTGAAAAACTTCAATTTTTGATGAATAGTGCAACTACTAAGGGGTAGTTAAAAAACTGAATTTGTCATAAAACATAATTTTACCGCTTCATTGAAGGGAATTTCTAAAATCCATGAGACACGGTTAATATCAAGAATTAAAATTTGGTTCAATGAGATTAAAATAATTTTTGGTAAATAGTAACTTTTTACTTTTATTTACCACGGATAAAAGTAAATAGGGTAATTAAGGGTAAAAATGATATTAATATTTCCCTAACACATCTCCTAATTCTATTTTACAAGTTTATCTCGACCAAAAACTACCTTAGGAATAAAATATTATCATTTAGGTCCACTTGAATTAGATTAGTACATTGATTATTATTTAATTCAAAGAAGAGTTAAAAGAGTTAAAATCAATGTTTATTTACTTAAACATTTTTAATATAGTGTTATACATAAGATAAATTCTATTGTAAATATTAATTAGAAATATAATAAGATTTCCTACATAATTATATTTTATTTATAATTTTTAGACTTTAAATAATGTAATTTATTTATGACACAATGATGATGCAGAAATTACAATAATAGTGACAAATTAAAATAATTGATATTATAAATACCCAAATAAATATAATTTGAGACTTTTTATGAATTAAACTAATTTTATAAGTTAATATGAAATGTTAGGAATGATTTAATAAAATTTTTCGAAGTAATCATTTTGTTATGAGTTTCACAAAAATCTACTATTGAATAGTGTCAAAATTGTCATAAAAGAGTTTTTAAAACAAATATTATATTATTAATTGATATTAAATTCCTAAAAATATAAGGTTCGGCCAAGAGACTTATATCATGATGGGTGTATCATTAATTGACTCCTTGGGGGTCTCTTGGAGGTATATAGTATGTTTATTAACTATATAATATAAAAATACAATGTGACATGGTAGGTGTCAAACTAATTAAATAATAGTTAATACTTATATATAAGGATAATATAATGACCTAAACCTTTATAAATTCTATAGGATGTGTGGTTTTAGCCCCATACCCACCTTAAACTTTAAATAATCCACTTTGGAGACATTATAAACCGAATATGAATTTATTATAAAATAATATTTCTAGCTCTTCTAAAGGTGCCCCTCACCCCTCTTATAAAAGGGCAGTCCCCCTTCTCATTAATTCACTCCTTCAAATCCATTTTGCTCGGCCAAACTCTTCCAAAATACTCTCTAAACATCCCTCACTTTATCCTAGAGGCCTTAATTTAGTCAGAAAGTGAACCTAAGAAGCTCTTTTGATCAAATCAAAAGGAAGAACCTGAAGAAGAGGTAATGATTTCACCACCCTTTTTCAAAATCATTTCTTCTTCCACATCTACTTCTTTGTTATTACCATTCTAAAATAATAACTCCAGTATCA
This sequence comes from Viscum album, assembly GCA_963277665.1. Classification (NCBI taxonomy): domain Eukaryota; kingdom Viridiplantae; phylum Streptophyta; class Magnoliopsida; order Santalales; family Viscaceae; genus Viscum; species Viscum album. The sequence goes on along the minus strand of OY728141.1, from coordinate 1,301,055,483 downwards.
TATATATACTGTGATGTTATTATAAATATGGTACAACCATATTCACTATTCTATCCATCCTTTGAATAACATGTCACCATACATGCGTACGAACGAGTTACCGTCTCCACGTCATGCTGTAATTGTTATTCAATAAATTATTATTTGTATGGGTATAATAATGATTTGTAACTCATTAAATAATAAATGTAACATGATAATGATTCTTTATATAGGATATAGCATCCAATTATATATTATTTTAATATCAAAAGAATGATATTGTCGCTCGTGCGTACGTACGGACGACCGTCTCCACGAATGCGATGAGATTCATTCTCCATCGTATCCATTCAAGTATAATTATCATTTGATGATTAATAATAGTATCTAAAGACATGATATCATTCTGAAAATTATTAAGATACAACCTATCCATTACAAACATGGCTTACATAACAAAAAATATAAAAGAAAAAGAGTAAGTTAACACCTGAAATGACGATAATTCTAAGATATTATTAACAAAGAAATGTTAAAAGATCATATATGATATCATATTAATAAATATTATTATTGAATAATTTAATAACAATTATTTCACCTTTATACATGAGGTTAACTTACCCCAACCAAGTAAAAGTACAAGGTAAGGGTTTATTTCACAATCTCTTTATTATCTGAGGTTGTTTATACGTAATAATCTACTGAGATTTCTTTATCATCCACATCCATGTTTCTTAAAAATGTATTTCAAAACATATTTTTAATATTTACAAGAATATGGGTTAAAGTCATTTATACCATTGTTTGAATTTTTATAAGAGTTTTATAAATGAATCATTCCGCGGTTTTCCAAACAAGGTGCTTTTAACCTTTTCGAAAGAATTAAGGTAAGAATGTTTTTTTAACTTATACAGCGGGTGCGGCTATTTTCCGCCATTATAAAATCATCGAAGCTTCCGTTACAAGCTTATAAGAATTCTTTCAAAGAAAATGTTTCATTTTATATGACTCTTAAATGATTTCAAAATAAAAAGAGGTATTTCTATAAAAAGTGTTTTGATTTCATCTATGTCAACATCATTTGATGGATTTTAAGCTTATTTGGAGGTGATTTATTATGAAACAAAACTTCCATATTGTATTGAAGGTTTTGTGATATGTTTGACTATGGATATGTTATTTTCATGGTTTATGGATGAAGTATTTACATTTCACATTCTAGTTTTAATATGAATGTTTATGTTATGTTTAATCCTTTTCATATGGGAATGCATTGGACTTAATATGTGACGGGTGGAGCCTGTTATAGCTTCGCGATGAATCGGTAGGTCTCATGAGACAAACTAGTTTCCTGGCACAAGGCCTTGGAAAAATCTTATTTGTAGTCTTGGTATGTGGCCTTGTCTATGTGGTTATGATAGTCTAGCATTATGCATTCCATCATTATGAAAGTGGTTATTGATATTTCATGTGATTATTTTATTAGTATAATATCCATGTGAATAAGTAAATTGCATTATTTCATTTTACTTTTGCCATAATATGTTGAATTTCAAGTTTAAAAGGTTTTTGTTTTAGTTATACATTTCCTTAAATGTTTATTCTTATTTATGAAAGTTTCTGCTATATTGTTATCCTTACTGGGCATTTGAGCTCACCCCTTTTCTATGTTTTATTTTTCACAGTGTATGAAGAGGTAAATTATGAATGACCTGTAGGGATATTATGAGGGGATAAGAGTGTTGTCTATGAAGAAAATATGTTGTTGTAGTTTTCGTTTTTATGTTGTAATGTAATATTTATGAGTATATCTAGTGTTTCCAAGTCTACTAAATCAATCGATCTTTCGAGATTTGATCTTTCTTGTGATCATGCCAATGTCATGTAATAATGCACCGACTCTGGGTAACTAGGGTCGGGGCGTTACATGAAAAATCACTTAATACAACCCCATACTATCACAAGGATGAGTGTATCAAGTTAATTAGGTACTTTACATAACAAAATGCAATGAATTACTAATAAATAATCTCAAACTCTATAACATGCTGATAGAATATCTTGATTCCTTTAAAACTAATAGGGATACCTTGGGGATGTACATAATAAAGGGAAGATCTGTAATACATGGTAAAATAATAAACAAATAATTGAATAAGGTAAAGTGATATATGTTATCCTATTTTCATATAAAAGAAACATATGATGTTTGACAATCACAATATTTATCAATGAGGGATGATATAGAATGATAACATAATGACAACATGGGAATGTGTCATCAACATAATACCTGAAATAATAATTATAAGTAAAAGTTATCTACTAATAAAATGTAACATAGTGTTCTTAGGATAACCTCCTATGCACCATACATGGAATATCATGAAATAAAAACATTAACCAATGCATTTGGGTGATATATATTTTCTGACCCACCTATCACTTTCATATCATGTATATGTATAAGTGTGTTGCATAGATCATAAAATGTATTTATGTATTTCAACAATTTAATCAAATTATTAAGGATTTTGGGTTAGTTAAATATAAATCCCTAATAAATTAATTATAGTTACAACTAGTTTAATACCCATTAGTGTAAATGGAGACTGGTATTCAAAATACATATGTTTGTCATGGAAAATCAGAGGACAATTTTAGCACCATAACGAGTGTATATAGAGGTTTATATAAGGTGTGAATAGGATAGAAAAATGTATCTCATTACTTGGGAATCACAAATGCATTAATGGTGATGTATAAGAACATATCCCAATATTAATAATTGGAAATTAAAATTCATGACTGAAAAAAGTGCTTCAATAAATTGGAGAAAGAGAGGATCCTTTACCTTGATAAGATGTTTATAAAATCTTGGTTGGACATTAATAAGAGTTTTGAGGCATCTTTGACGGGCTATTGAGTCTAATGTAAAGTAAATTCAAAATACTATGGTTTTTTATTAAATATTAATGAGAGGATTGTTAGGTTTATATAGAGAAAAGAGGACATTTTTTATTAATTTCCAAACATTGGTTTTGGACTCTATATGATAAAGTAATCAAAATAAAAAACATTCCCATGTTTTTTCCCATGGTTTCTGAAAAGCTTGAGTGCATTTATGTGTTTTATATTTCTAAGAACCTAAATAATTGAAATAATACCATTGGATATATGTATATCAATCATGCTTATAAAGAATTAATTTTAAATCATTAAAATATAATATAGGTTTTGGAGGATTCTCTAAGGGTTTATAAAATTAATTAAATAACCTCAAAAAAATTATTTAAAAGGGGATATATATATATATATTCTTATATACCTTTAATGTCATTTATTACATCACTTTTTGGGAATTATGATATCATAAATGATACATTATAATTATAATGTATTTAATTTTGACAAAAAAATTGATTATCTACAAAAAACTAGGAAAAAATGATCATTGGATAATTTTTATGGGATAATTATAAAATAATATTTAATTTATCCAAATTATTATCTATGTATTATAATTTACATTTTAAAATCAAATATATTAATTTTTTGAAAACACTCATTTTTTTGAAAATAACAAATTTTAAACCTTTATAATTATTACATTTGACATTATGAAATTATATTATCCTTTATATTTAATTAATATAATATAATAATAAAATTTTATTAAAATATCATTTATTTCAAAAATTCATTAATCCATAAAAAATAATGTCATGATTGAAACTATATATTTCTTAAAATATAATTAGTGATTCATCATATCAAAATATAATTTTATAAAACATAAATTTTAATTACAATAATGTAATATAATATAAATATAAACATTATTTTATTAAAAATAAAAAAATATAAAAAATACATTATCTTATGGTTTAAATACAGATCAATTTATTACACTAATGAATGCTCTGAGGTTAAGGTGTGTGATGGAGATATTTTCATAAGGTGGTTTGGTGAACATATTCTGTGTTGTGATATTGATAGCACATAACATATCCCATAAAAAAAATTTCTCATACTTTATTTTTTGAATCTCATCCTAGGACTGTTTAAGGGAATATAAAAGTTATTCTATATCCCTCACAAGATTTGATAAATGAGCCTCATAGTGTATGATCCTACTGGTTGAGGAAATTATTTTATCTGTCTATGTAAATTAGACCTTATCATAAACCATAATATACTAACATTAGGGTTCAATGTACAATGAATATATTATCAACACTTATTATGAATACTGGTATTTTAAATCTAACAAACTATAGCATTCCAAAATAACAAATGTAGTTCATATATTACTTACAATGGTATTTTTTCATTCAAAAAATGAATTTTATTTATAAAAGTTTAGGTAGTTACATTTTTCCGCCATTTATAAATTTCACCCTTGAAATTTTCATTTCATACACTAAAACATGTGAGGGTACTTTTTTTTCCTCACATCTTCTGGTTATATTAAATGATCAAGCTCTAGTAGCCCAGAGTTAGCGGTAGAATTATTATATTATCATAAGATACAAGTAATTAAATCCCGAAGGACGAAATATTTTAGCAGTCCTCATGGACTAGATAAATATTTGAGTCCAATTTTATAATTTAAAATATAAAATAAAACATTTCATTTTATTTTAGTGAATCCTTATATACTATATCATAACATTGGGTATAAATGATAATAAATATCTTGGAATTATGGGGAATGATACATAAGAAAAGTGTAATATAAAATACTCAGTAAGGTTATTTATATAGTGGAAGATATCATGAATTAAATAATAATAATAAATATGTAAATTTTAATACCTTAATGAAATTTCATTCAATAAATTACTTGATAATAATATGGTATGAATAAAAGTTTATAAGATAATGTCATATAAATAATCACATGAGCTTGAAACTTTCACATGTATATTATAACTAATCTAATAATAACATGTAACATCAATAAATAATATCATAATGAGGGAATGAATAATGTTACACATCATAAACATACTATCAAGGCATCGTTCCCAAACATCTTACATAAATGGGCAATGGCGCAGCAAAAAACCAAAACTAGCTTGTCTCGTGAGACCTATTGATGCATTGAGGGGATATAGTAGACCTCGATCATCACATAATAATTCATACATATTACTAATATGAAATGAGTTAAACATAATAAAAAGAAATATTTTTATTGAAAAACTATCATATTCAGTGTTAATAATTTCCTCAATCAATAAATATAATCATAAACTATTTGGAGTAACATGGGGAATTGTTTTAAAATAGTTCATCTCCAGTCAAAATGATCATAAAATATCCATTTAAACAATAATTATATTGTAATTAGAAAATATTTCTAGTGAATAAAATGTATATTAAGTGTTTTTCATTAATGAATATAAATTCAAGGAAAATATTTTTGAGGGAAATAACCTTTTAACTTTAAATTCACCTTTTAAAACTAAACATACAAAATACATTTTGAAAAAAACTTATTATAAAATAAACTCTGAAACTTATAAACGAATATTAAAAAAAATTATTGTTCAGATTTGAAGGAAATTTTGTTCATTTTTTACATGTTAGAAAACATTCCTTTATAATTTTCAATAAAACCTTAACAATACTTATTTGGAAAACAACACGAATATTCCTTTTGAAAAAAATAGAAAAAATAAAACAAGGGTAAACATTTCATTAATAAATAATTTTTGTATTTTTAAATACATTTTAAAAAAATAGAAAACATGTATTTTTTTTAAGAAGGATTTTTGACCGAAGAGATAAATAAATTTAGATTTTCTTAAAAAAAATTCAAATACATTTTAAATATCAGACAATGATAAATTGGTAATATTACTTGAAATTTTTTATGAATATACATATTAGAATAAAAAAAATTATGATAAATTGATCATAATATTATTTTATCATAAGAATGAACAAAAAAACCAGATAAATAATTAGAGTGTACCATAAAACAATTAATACTTTGGTAACATTAAATCATAAGCCCCATAAAATAATAATATCAAATGAAAAATAAAATATCTTGAGAATTAAAAAATTCATGATATTAGATGTCAAATGGGTGATGTATACACCTCATAAAATTTGATAGGTTCATAACATTACATATGCCTCAAAAAATGAAAATTGAGACAAAAAATCCCTTACCTCGAGTTTGAATTCCTTCGTATGTGTCCAAATATCCTCTATAATAAATATATATTTATTATAAATATTTAAAAAACGATAATCATATATTTAATACCATATATTATTTAATTATAGTATTTTATGACCCGTTTATTAACAATTGTCGGTTAATATCAATATTTCATGTGATAATTCCTTGGTTTTCATATGTGTATTGGTTCATTATTTTTAGCCATTTCACTTTGATCGTGGTTATGTCATATCAAGAATGATAACCATGATATAAGTAAAAAATATTTTCATTATATATTTATTTATATTAATCTATAAAATTTAGTGATAAAAATGGATAACACTATTCATCGAGATGGTAGGTTATACGTACACATGAATATTGTTTCCATTTTTCTTAATCGATGGAATAAAAGGAAAAAGATTATTAATTAAAATTTCTAGAATCATTATTATGTTATATTTAGATTTTATGTTAATAAAATCCATTAGTATTACTATCCATGTAAAAATAAAATGACAACCATTTTTCATCGCTATGCGGAGGCGGTAGTCCGCACATACAAATGGACAATGTTATTGATTTCAAATGGATTGGATGGTTAGAATTTACATGTGATATTTTATTTGTAAAAGTATTTTTAGGTCATAAATAAAATATATATTCATTAATGGTATCCTTACTAATTTCCATGTAATGTGTAACTGAAAAAAAAAATTATTCACATCACTTCCTGAAATAGTAATCCACTATACACATGAACGAAGTTATCATATCCCCCCAGATAATGAAATCTAAAAACTTATATATGATATAATAATTATCGAAATATTATAATTTCATAAATATCATATAATTATATTAAATGCATATTTATATCCATCCGTTAAAGTAGGTGATGGAAGATGAATTGCATCAGTTCGCATGGTGGTAGTCTTCTACACACATGATCATTAGTTTTGTTTCTCATTTGATTAATGTTGAGATGGATCTGGGTAATAAAATTGAAATAAAAAAATATGATTATATTTTTATAATTTTTTATTATATATTAAAATTTTAATCTCAGTTGAAGGAGTTGGAAGATGAAATAATACAAATATACAAGTTTAAGAATTTTACTTCTTCTTTAGAGAGCCTCTCTAGGTTTGAACATAAATCCTTCTTATGATAGAATCATAATCAAAATAAGGAATATAGTATTGGGTAGAGAAGTAAGGAAGATATTTTTATAAGTATTTCTAAAAAAAATTAAATTTTGAATAAGGGAGGAGAGGGGTGGCTTTTTGTAAGTCGGGGAGATGACACAAATTGAATATTCGAAATGATGAAGTGATACCAATGTTTTTCTCATGACTCAAGCCATCAAAATAGGTCATTATCAATTAATAGATGTTATAAGTTTAATATATTTACAAATATTTATTTTTGATATGTTTTTGGTTATTTTTTAACACTTATATTCCTAGTATAACTGCCAGTAAACTCATTTTTACCTTAACCAGAAAAATTAATTTTTAATGTTGTTATTATTCATTATAGTAAAAAATTATAGTTGATTTATTATATAAAATTAATAATTCAAATTAAAAATATGGAAACCATTTTTTAAATTTATTTCACATATTTTATAGGATTAAATTTCATCGTAAACCCACAGATGCGTTGAGAAAATGCTTTTCCAATGAAAAACATGCAAAAGTTTTAAATATATATATATATATATATTATTTTAATATGAAATAGATTCCAATGACCAATTTTTTTAATTTTAATATTATTGAACTTATATTAATTTAAAACCTATTTAAAATATAATTTAATAATGTAAATATCTTAAAATAAAAAGGTAGTTTTCAATGAAATGGTTGATTTCAGTAAAAACTCATATTTTTTATAGTTCATAAAATTATTAAATATTTCTTGAAAATTATAAAAAAAAATTCAAAAATATAATTTCTACATATTTATTAAATATATTAATTTATAAAATAGAATTAATTTAATTGGTAAAATGAATTTTTAATTATGTGTACAAAGCGTAACTAATCGTTTTTTTTTCTGAAAAATACCGTTTTTTATGAAACACTTATTTTTCTTTCAAATCCTTCTTATTTTATTTATAATAAAATTATAACTATTTAATTTATTTTATAAACTTGTAAAAAATACAATTTTATACATTATTTTTTCATATTCATACCTAAAAATGTAACAGATGTGTTATAATGGTATTCTATATTACCATTTGTTTATACTTGGGGTTGAGTGTTCCATAAGATATTTAAGAGATTGAATTTATTTAAAAATAAATATGGTTTCAAATATATTGGTTTTAAATTCTTCTATAATCTCAGTTTGGTGTTTCATGAACACTATTGAACATGAGGTTCCTCTTTTTAAATATTATGGTGTTACATTCTACCCCCTTAAATAAATTTTATCCTTGAAATTTATTCTTGAATAGGAAATTAAGAGTCTAACATTTAAAAATACCTTTTCTAGAAACAGACATCATAAAAAGGGTTAATAAAACCTCTACTTAAGAAGAGAGAAATGGAGCTACAATGTTCCACTAGAATAACATATAATTATTGTTTCAAGTATGAGAATATTGGTGATAAGTGACAATATAGTCATAGAATAAAAGTGTAAATAATTTTAGAGAGTGATGGAGATCATTAATCATAATAAATTGAATGATAAAAGGAAAGTTAAAGACCAAAAAAACATAAATTTTTAATAATTTAAATTATCATTTGATTCATCGGATATGAATTTAATATGATAACATTTTTTCAGGATTCTTTTTATAAAGATTTTAAATTATCCTATTGTCTAAGAATATAAGGATATATACTTAATTTTTATATTTATATTTTATGAGTGTTATTTCATCCATTGTTTGGGAATAAAAAACTTTCTACTACATCCCTTACTCCAAGAAATTAATATCTAAAAATGAATTTTTGATGGTTGGAATACTAAAATTTTCTTTAAACATTTCATAATATCTATAAAGAATGAAAATATACTCCTCATATATTTTCCAAAACATAAATGTTTATCACGAGTTATCGGACAACAACCAAATTTAAAATTATTCCATTCAAAAAATATTAAACCTTAATAACATTCCAAAAAATTCTATCCAAATTTAAAATCCAAAACATTCTAACGGAGGTCACTAATCCACATGACATTATATTCCCCAAAAAATATAATGTTTCAATTACTATTACATTCAAATTATGTCAATAACACGACCACCATAATACTTTAAAGAAAACATGCGTGCTCCCATGAAATGATATTATCATTATTCAATAAATAAAATCTCAAATTATCAAATTTAATCCATAATTCCAAAAAAAATTAAACTCTAACAGGGATAACATAAACCATCAAATCACTAACCAATTTCAAGGTCACAAATAATATCTAATAAACATATATTTATCATAATTATATAAAATTGGGAATATATTAAGGGTTATCTTCCCAGAATAATGTCTTTTCAGGAAATATAAACATTATATTAAATAACTTTTTTAGTCATTTATTCCATTTAACTTATTCCTAAAAATCCATAAAGAGATACTATTATAGTACAATTATCATATGTTTCATGATTCCTATAACCAAGATACCATTGTGAAAAATACTTTTATAACATAATTATTGAATCCAAGTAACAATTAACTTTAATCAATCCTCTTAATCTGTAGTAATGGAGTAAGATGAGTCGTGATCCCATATATTCTTCTAGGGTATACTCCCTTGAAACTTGGGACATTCATTTTTAAATATCTCTAACTCTTTATAGTTTAATAATTGAACAATGCAATTTTTCCCTTCCATTACCCTAATGATCATGGTGAAAATTCTCTCAACACTGGTAGAAAAATATTGTTCCCTTCATGTAAGTACCCTATTGTTTCTTTATATAATTATCAAATTGTGTGAATAATTATTTTCATTCCCTTTATCTATTTTCTTCTCTATCATCCATCAAATCCCTAACATCCCTTATAATCCCTAAGACATGGATAATTCTTTCTCAGTTTTTATACAACATGATACAATGTTTTCATGTGATGAGAAAGTTTGGGAAACTAGTTACCTTTGAAGTATTATCTTGAACACATCAAAGAAATGGTTAATCATGTTCTTTGGATTACATACGTAGTTCATAGTAGACTTTTATACCATTGTAATGTTGGATTCATGCTTATTGTCATTTAAATTGTTCTTTTGTCTTATATTTAGGAATTGACTCTCAATATTTTTGCCTTCTTTAGGAGGTAAATACATTTTAAAAAGTAACTTAAAATCCATCCATTGTATGTTTTTTATTTCTTATTCACCCTTAGTATTTTTAATCAATGACAACCATTGATCTGTATCTCATGAGATATAATAAACATCCATGTCATCTTTATCCATTTCATTACGTCCCAAAGAAAAAAATATCTTCTCTATGGAACTTATTCACTACTCAGCTTCAAAAGGCTTTTTCATCCCACTAAATAATTGGGTTGTGTAATGAATAAAGACTTCCAAAATTATTAAACTATGTCATGGATGAGAATGATTCCCTATATGGGAATGGTTGTTTGTCATAACCAAATATAACAGCCCCAATATTGTTTTAATTTTATTAGTTTAAACTATAGCTCTGAATTTAACATCATTATATTTCCCAATATTGAAATCCCTACACGGGTTATTGCAATTGATAGGGTTTCAATTCCTTTTACTCAGCACGATTTATATATAATAACATGCACTATATTAGATCATAACATTATGAAACATAATGTATAATCCCAAAACTAATCAAACACTAAACATAAATTGAAAAATAAATGCATGGATAGTTTTATAACCATAAAAATGGTTTCTTTGGGGATGTTTTCAAATAATGAAGATATTTTAAAATCCTTCAAAATGTATTCTAAAGAAAATAATAATCATCTTATGAATATCCCCAAGGATTTTCAAACCAAGTGTGCAGTAAAGACAATTTTTGTATACTAGGAAATACTCTATCCTAGATCAATAGACCTTTTTTGAATTTATTACCCCTAAGTACATTTTTTAGAGAACCACATAAACTTGTAGTATCTATATAAAGATTTATGTCTAGGAAAACCAATATTATATATATGTTAAAAAACATTTGGATGTTCTTGAATACCTATCTTCAATGTTTTTCATAGGTTTGTGTTCCCTAATCTATGTTTTCTTACATCTAGTTCCTAAGGATTCTATAAACAATTCTTAGATACAACTATAAATATTTAACCCTAGTATCCTTGAGTTTGTGGTTTATTTATCCCATTAGAATTAAATAAAAGAATCAGATCCCAATGTACCGAATAGTGAATTAGTCTTTGTAAACTAGATATATAATTGAATCTCATTTTAAAATTGAAAACATAAAATAAAACATAGTAATTTTTATGAGTAAATCATTATTTCTTCAACCCTAACCCTACATATCAATAATAATACACATCTTAGAATTATGGGAAAGGAAACATAAGGATGGGGTGAGATCAAATCCTCTATAAGGGTACGTGTATAGTAAAAGATATCAAAAATAAATATGCATAATAATTATGGAAATTTAAATACCTGAAACAGATTCCATTAAATAAATTACATGTGAATAATATTATGTAATAAAATATGATCTAGAATAATTCCATATAAATAATCACATGAGCTTGAAAATTTTCCATTTATATTGTAACTAATCTAATAAACACATGGAACATAAATGAATAGCCACATAATTAGATAATACCTAATTCTAGACATCATAACCATACCTTCAATCCATCATGCCAATGCATATTATATAAATAGGTGAAGCCTCTTCCAAAAACACAATCTTGTTTATCTCATAATACATATCGATGTATCGAGTGCCTATATCATGCCCTCACCATCACATACTAATTTCAATTCATTCCTCATATGAAATACATGAAACATAGTCAACAAAAACATTCATATTTAATAACATTCATATAAAATGTAAACACTTTCCCAAATCTATATAAATATTCATAAGTTATTCAGAGTAATATGGTGAATAGTGTCAAAATTGTACATCCCTAGTCAAAATGATCATAAACCATTAGATAAATAATAACTATAGTATAATTATTAAATATTTCGAGTGTATAATAAGTAGAATAATTTTTTTTTATTTATTAATATAAACTCAATGAAAATATATATTAAACAATTCTTACATAAAATAAAATTTTCATTTTTAAAATCATATTTTAAAACTGAATTATCAAAAAACATTTTGAAAAATAATATTATTTTAAATTTTTCTTGAAACATATAAATTAATATTTAAAACATTATTTTTTAATTATGGGGGTAATTTTTTCCATGTTATACACATTAAAACAAAGATACCTTTCACATTTTAACAGAATCCAAATGGGACTCATTTTCAAAATGAAATAAAGGATCCATCAAAAACATTTTTAAAAAATTAAAAAATAGGTAAAATAATATTTAGTAAATAATTTGGATAATTTTAAAAAAATAATGAATTATTTTTTAAAAAAAATGGATTTTGATGAAAAAGGATTTCCAACCAAAGTATGAAATAAAGTTGTATTTATTTACAAAAAATATAAATAATTTTAAGTAAAAAACAAAGGAAAATGGAACTATTACATAAAAAAGTTTTCCAATAACCATATTAGATAAAAATTCATGAGTTTCATGAGATATTGATCATAATAATATATCATCATTTCCATAATCATAAAAAATCTCGATAAATGAAAATATTATGGCAAAAACATTACCAATCTAGTAACATTGAATCACAAGTCCCAAGAAAGAATAAAATTAAATTAATCGTAAAATATCATGAGAATAAATGGATTTATGATATTAAAAGTGATATTTTATGTATATACACCATATAGAAAATATATAGGTGCATAACATGAGATATGTCTAAATAAAGGAAAATTGAGTAAAAAATCCCTCACATTAGGTTTAACATCCTTCATATGTGTTTGAACATACTTTATAAGAAATATAGGTTTATTAAAAATATTTAAAGAAAAACATGCATATATTTAAATCTATATACAATTTACCTATAGTCTTTTATGACCTGTTTGATAATAAATTATTGTAAAAATCGTTGTTTTAGGTGGAAATTGTTTTGTTTTTCATGTATGTTTTGGATCGATATTTTTGGTAAATTTACTTTGATTATGGTTCCATTATATCAATAATTCTAAAAATTATATAAATATAATATATATTAATTATATTTGTATTTATAGTAATCTATAAATTTTGGGGTTGAAAATGGATTATGTCGGTCAAAGAAATGGTAGGTTGTATGTATGCATGAACATTGTTTCCATTTTTCTCAATAGACGGAATGAAAGGAAAATACATAATAATTAATATTTATATAATAATTAATATTTTATATATACTATTTATATAAATAAAATTCATCTTTATTACCATCCATGTTCAAAAAATGGAAATATTTCATATCGATGCCTGGAGGTGGTAGTCCACATGTACTCACAAGAGAAGTTACAATTTTCCAATAGATTTAATGGTAATAAGTTTTATGTTATATTATATTTTAAAATATATATTTTTAGTTATTAAATATATCATATATTCATTAATTTTATTTATGTGAATTTCCATATAAATAGTAAGTGAAATAACGAATCACGTTGTTTCTTAAGGCGGTTGTTCGCCGTACACAGGCACGACGTTATCAAATTCCCCCATGGAATGGAATGAAAGAAGGTATATGTGATATCATAATTAAAAAATTATAATAATTTAATAAATATCATATAAATATTTTAAATCCATAATTATATCCATATCTGAAAGGTGGTGATGGAAAATGAATTACATCGATTCATGAGGCGGTAGTCCGCCATACACACCAGCGATGGTTTCATTTCCCATTTTATGGAAGTGGATATGGATATGGGTATTAAATTTACATAAATAAATTTTAGAATATATGGGATAGTGTTGTTATTATATAGTCATTGTTTAATATTTTTGTAATGACGTTTGATAAGAAATAAAACAAATACGTAGGTTTTAAAATTTTACTTATTCTTTAGATAGCCTCTTTATTTTTATACCTAAATACTTTATCTGAGTTATTCCTAAAATAAATAAGGCATATAGAATTTTGGAATGGAATTAAGGAATATATTTACCAGTTATTGTCAGAAATAAATAGGTTTTTAATTGTGAATAGAGGAGGAGAGTGGTAGCAGTTATGACTGATGGAGAGGACACCGAGATAATTTTTTAAATGATAACGTGATACCCATGTTTTTATCATTTCACAAGCCTCCAAAAGTGTAATTATTGAACCTTATAATTTATAAGGTTTCAAAATGGCCATAAAATGGGCTTTATAAATGTTTTATGTCATTTTTAAACTAGATGTTCTTAGTTTAACGCCATGGTAAATTCTATTTCACCTTAACCACGATAATTAATTTTTATTGTTTTTACTATTCATCATTGTCAAAACATAATTTGAAGTTATTATATTATATTAATTATAATGATTCCACATATTTAATCTATTTTATTAAACATATTTCATTTAAGTGGTTGAATTCAATATAAAACTGAACTCATAGAGACGTCAAATAAATAGTTTCTCCAAAGAAAAAAATTCATTAGTTTAAAAATAATTTATAAAAAAAGTAAAAATTAAATTGATTCCGAAGACAAATATTATATAAATTTTAATATAATTTATCCAATATTAATTTAAAAACAATATTAAATAGTATTTAACAATGTAAATAATTGTAATGAAAATGCTGTTTTCCATAAAAATCAGTATTTTTTAGTATTAAACCCAAAAATAATTAATCCTTTCAAAAAACTATCAAAAATTCACCAAAACATAATATTGAAATATACATTTCCAAAATTGTTTTTATTTTTTAAAATACATTTTCTGAAATTATTAAATTTTAAATTAAAATTATTTGCATAAATCCCAACTAAACAAATTTTACGAAAAATATAGCTCTTTAGAATATGCATTTTTTCAATTATTTATTAATTTGTATATAATAAATATATTACCATTGAATTTATTTGATAAATTTTTAAACCATATATTTTTCATAATTTATTTTTTCATATTCATACCTTCAAATTCAATGGCTAGTTTTTAATTTGATTCTACATTATAGTTCATTCAGACTCGGGGTTTCATGTTCCCCAATCTATCGAAGAGATTAAATATATTTAAAAAAATATTTATTTTAAAATATCAGGGTTATACATTCTCATATAATCTTAGTGTAACATTTTATATACATTTTAGAAAATGAGGTTCCTCTTTTAAAATATCGAGTTATTGCTGTTCCTATATCACTTCCCCAAACATTTGAATCAGCCATACCACATTGACCAAATGAGTTGCCTTGTTTCATATAACCTTGTATCTATAGTCCAAGATCTTCCCAGCTACTCCAAAAATGGATGATCATACAATACCTATGAGGGTTTTGTTATTTACTACCGCAATAGGGATAAATGAAACACATCATGTTCTTGAGATTGGTTATATGGGAGTGCTAGCTGATAGACCATCACTCCAATGTGTTCAAGAATATAAAAGGGGTCAATGAATCTATGAATATGATTTCACTTCTTCCCAAACATCATTAATTTCGTACATGGTGATATATGAAGGAACACATTATACCAGACCTCAAACACTAGTTTTCATTAATGATTGTCTGCATATCTACTTTATCAACTTTGTACAGATTTCATATGTAGTTGAATAATTTGAACCTCCTCAATCATATCTAAGATAATATTAGGTCCTATTAGCTTCCACCATCCAAATTGAGGTCATCCTTCTAGATTCCAACACCTCTTCCCATATATATCCCCACTTGAATTTGAGAATTGAAAATATTATTATTTGAGAACTTGATTAAGGAAATGTACTAGTACCAATATCATTGGATATCCTTTGAACCTGATCCAAACATATCCTCTAGAGTTTGAATGATTATTTTAGATTGACCACCCTTGAGAGAGTGATAAGTAGTGATGAGGCTTAGTTTGGTATCCAATTCATTCTTAAGGCTTCTCTAAAACATCAAGGTAAACCTAAATCCTCAATCGAATACCATAGAGTGTAAAATGATATTGTCTTACAACATCCCATATGTATATCATAGTGAGTTGGTCAAGAGGGAAATCTTATTAGATGGATATAAAATTCACATACATGGTATGGTATCAACACCACCTAGATGGTGTTTTTCCTTTAGGTGTCCTAGGAGTCGTATGATAAAATCTATTGTTATGTTTTCCCATTTCCAAACTTGTAACATCTCTTTACCATTTTCTCATGTATTCCCATATCCTCATTTAGATTCCTCCTCCTTTGAGATTGGCAGGATACCTACAATGGTAAAGTCAAATATTTTTTGGAAATTCACTATGAACTGGTCAATTTTTCATGCTAAATAATTATTTCACACCATGTAACACTTATAAGGTACAAGTCATGAGAGGGATCATGCTGTGAAATATTAAACATTTTGAATGGGGGTTTAATATAACGACATCATAAAATAATGTATTTTTAATTCGAGGCATCACGTTTTTCTTTATACATGTATACCATGAATTTAATAGCATCTAAATATAATACACATCCTAAAATTGACCACATACAGTTTTAAAAATTGATGGGGGGTTATTTTGGCATGAATCCTTCTCCAACCCTCTTGTCTCTTTCAATAGAACTCATCCCATGTTTTTTTGCAATACTTCTCTCCATTTAGATAAATCCATTCACCATTGGATCACTATTTCAACAATGTTTAGTCTCTCTAGGTAAGCGAACATTCCTCTTCTTCATTGATTTCGATTATGGTAGCACTCTGGGGTTTCATTACCATATCCATTGGATTATGTTTGGGTTTTATTTTTTTCTTCCTCTAGATCCATTTGGAGATCTTGTTATGGAGGCCATAACATGGTTAATATGGTGCAACAGATGTTTATTCTTGAGGTGTGTAGTGTTTTACTTTTCCACCAAACCCAAGTTCTCTATTTTGGGTCAATCCTAAGAAATGGGTATTTTATTAATGGGACTTCATTGGTGTTTTTGGGCTTCTATTGTTATTGTATCCCGATGTGCGTGTGTGTGACCATGTTTTGAGGTAGGTGGTTGCATCTATATCATATGATAAAGGATCATTTTGTTTTCCACTACAAACTAATTAATATTAAAATTTTCATGATTGATTTCTGTTTGTTGAAATGGGTTTTCAATTAAAAATGGGTTTCTCCTAGTTATTGTTAAATGGTAAGAAAATGGGTATTTTCTAAGAATTGAAATGGAATTTTTGAAATTTTTTTAAGTGGATTTCAAAGCATTGAAATGAATTTTGAAAAAGGTAACATGGGTTACCTTGGGTATATATGTGGAAGGTTTATCTTGAGCCTATCATCTATTATCTTATGATTGTGAAGGAGGTTGTCTTGGGGATTTCTCTTTTTTACTAGGCCCATTTTTCTGCGAGACCGATATTGAAATTTTGGGAGGCTTACACATGGGGTATTTCTCTACTTCCTAGGATGGTTTTTCTAGGATCGAAATTTGTGAAATTTATTGATTATGGAATGTGTATTCTGCATCTTGTACATATAGTATTCCTTGGTGTTGTGATACCTTTTATTATTTTTTATTTATTGGATTTCACAGTTAGCTTTGATATTCATTTTTCTTTTCCTGAAAAATGATATAGAAAATGTTCTTCGAAATCGATATACCTGCTTTTTTACTCTATAAAAAGGTAAATGTTTACCTTTTTTTATAAAACTAAATTAGTTCTTATCATGCCATGTTTTTATATAAATGAGCATATAAGGATTTTTATATAGAGATAAGTTATAGAACACCTTGGTGGGGTCCTATTAATCCTATCAGCTCAAAGCCTATGCATGTCTTTTGTGGTGGGAAGTACTTTGTGTTTCTTCCAATGACGGGAAAGGAAAGGCACCATAGTGAGGTACTAAGGTTCGTGTCAGTTGGTTGGGTATATAGTGGTGAGATGGTTGAATATCATCCATGAAATGGTTTGGAGTATGTGTTTAGTTTGGGTCCTTTTCAATTTGACTTGTCCTTTGGAGTTTTTATATACTTTTATTGTTATTTGTTTCCATTATTTTCTTACTATTATGGAATATATTTCTTGTTTGTATTCGGCTATATATTTTGGTTTAGTAAATACGTGCCATGGGTTTGGTTAGGTTGGAAAAAATCATTCTCTCTGTTTTGTTGTCTCATGCCAATGTGATTATTTCCAACCCATGGGGATCAGGAACACCCTTATGGTATGTAATGGAATGGGTCAGGTGTTGGGTTTAAGGGAAACATTGGTTATTTTGTTATAATTTGGAATCAGAGGATATCTGTTCTCAACAGTCCATGTATTGGGACATCTGCTAGACTGGAGACATGATTGTCAGGACTTGAGAGGTATGTTGCGATAAGTACCTGGCCATCTCTTGTTGTGGCATGACTCAAGTTTCTATGGGATGTGGAGGTGTGTGTATATAGTGTGTATGATTTTTTAAATCTTAGTTTCTTCCTATGGGTTACCTATTTAGAAATGATATTTGTTCTTTTTTATCATTCATATGTTTCGGTGTGAAACTGTATGCCTCTGAGATGCATTCTACAAGTTCCTCAAGAATGTGTAGCTGATATTACTCAAGGGAAACCACCTATAAATTATATTATAATCGAGACTACCATATAATAAGTTTATTATGTTTATCAATATGTTCTAATATTTAGGAATTCTACTGTTGAGGTACAACTAGGAGCTAGAGTAGAGAGAGATTGATCATGGGAATTCTTGTACGAGAATCAACCATCCATTAAATTAATGACTAAACCATAATAGGTGGATAACTGGATGGATAGGATTGATAGAATATTCATATTTATAGAGACACCTAATAATATCTTAGTAAAGTGCACAACATTCAGACTCGAGGTGTCTATCAAGTGATAGTGGGAATCTACAGTATGGGTAGACAGACATGGGGACTTGGATTGGATGGTTTTCACAACAATATACTTTCAACAGTTTTTTCTAGGGTAGTTGATGATGGAAAGTTCTTTTGAGTTCATATCATTATAATAGATATAGAATTAGGCATTGGTATACACTGACTATTTTTTATGATTGTCCTTTTTCCCTGGACATGGTAACGAATGGCCAAGTAAAGGCTTAGAAGTACATGCAGGGTTTTTGACATGATATCAAATCACATGTTTTTATGTTAAAACATTATACCTATAAATAGATGGGTGGTACATCTATGATGATATAAAATAATATGAAATGAATGGTTTGATTTTCCTCCTCCTCTCTTCCACTGACTGGTAGATTTGGTGGTGCACATGGGAATAAGAAGAAGTTGAATGATCATCGTTAGAGTAGTGGATGTGGGTGTCTATGGTGAGCCTCCTCTAAACTATTTGTTATTTTGGGTAATATGCCTCTAACTTTCTACCATTGTGGTAAGGGAGGACACAACAGACATTATTTTACAATGCTTATGATGAAGTGAAATTGTTGTGAACACATTGGTCACTTACATCGCTTTTGTAAGGCTATGACTATGCCTCATTATGGTCAAGGTTCATCAATTACAAAGGATACTACAATGATGTTAGAAAAATCAAAGATCATAGGGTAAATTACACAAAGCTCATGAGTGAAGCATTTTTACATAGTAGTTGAGTGTCCATGAGAAGTTGATATAGGTTCTGTAATAGTGAGAGGTATTATCCTTATTTCATATTTAGTATAAATTTCATTATTTCATACCAGTGCCTCCACTCATTTATATTTTCATGTCTTTCGATGTTAATAAACATCTAATGGAACTTATTTTACTTAAAATTTCGTTACAAAAATCTATTGGTACGAGGAAATTGAAGGGGTTCGTGTGTTCTTCTTGTTTGTTAATGATAGCTGATGTGGAGTTATCTGGGGATTTCTTCATTCTTGATCTTGATTTATTTGACATCATCAATGGAATGGATTATCTTATCACTAATCGATATGAGGTTGATTTTTATCATAAGAATGTTTCATTTCATACCTCTTATAAGAGCTCTTGTGTCTTTCAGGGTGACTTTGGCCTGAGGTCTAGTCATGCAGGTCCTTCCCACCTAAATCTCAAATGTTTGTTGGTTGTTGATGAATTTGAGCCCTATGATGTTCCTTATAATGATGATCTTCCTATTGTTGTTAGATAAATTCTTGACCTTTTCCTATATGATGTTTATGGTCTTCCTCTAGAGAGGGGGGGAGATTTTACAATTTATCTAGTGTTAGGTACACAACCATTATTTATACCTTTTATCGTATGACACCAATAGAGTTGAAAGGGACCAGGATTAAATTGGATGACCTGTTAGAAAAATGTTTTGTTCCCCCAAGTGTTTTTCCTTTTGTAGTCCCTTTGATCTTCACCAAGAATGAATATAGTTAACTTCATTTATGTGTGGACTATAAGAAGTTGAACCTGGTAACGGTTAAGAACAAATATCTTTTGCCTCATGTGGATGATATATTTCATCAGTTAAATGGGGAAAAGTGGTTTTCAACAATTGATCTGTGTTCGAGTTATCATTAGCTCAGATTTTAGTGGTCTGATATACTACAGATAGCCTTAATGAGAAGGCACGATCATTATTAATATCATTTAATGCCTTCTGGGATCAATAATTCTCTTATAGTTTTTATGGATTTGATGAATTTGATATTCCTTCAATAACTTGACAGTTTTGTGGTAGTTTTTGGGGATTATATTGTTTTTTATTCAAAATATGAGAGTGATAACCACCACTATTGGAGTTTTGTTTTTAAAATTTTTAGAAGTAACTATTTTTATGGACAGTGTTCAAAATATAGTTTATGGATTCAAGATGTGAAGTTCTTAAATAATACAATTTATGAGCATGGTTTGTCAATAGATACAGAGAATATAAATGTTGTTTTTTCATTGAAGGAACTATTGAATGTCTTTGAGATACAAATCTTCTTGGTCTGGTTGGATAATAAATATGGGTTTTCAAGGAATTCTCTAAGACAGTGTTACCTTTGACATCTCTTACCAGGAATGTAGTAAAATTTTCATGGGATGTGAACTGTCAGTTTTCATTCAATGAACTAGAACCACTTCTAACATCAACTCCAATTCTGATTTTACCTAATCCCAACAAGGGTTAAAATGTGTTTTACAATGATTAAACTTTTGGTTTGGGATGCAGGATCATGAAGGATGACCATATGGTAGCTTATAGTTATTGTCAGCTTTTACCACATTAAATGAATAACCCCACTAATGATTTCGATAATTCCACAATCATGCATGAACACAAATGTGGGAGACACTATCTTTTGGTGGGAAAGTTCATGATATTATCTGATTATAATATCAAGAGTTATATCTTCTCTCTAGGGGACATGAATCTTAGGCAGAGACAATGGGTAGAAAACCTTTAAAATTTTGACTTAGATATTGCCTAAACCTCATGAAAGGGACCTATCATTATAGTTGCTCTTATCATTAAATTATTATCACACTTGTTCTGGAATCTAAGGAAGAGTGGAACCCTATGGGAATGTTTTTCTCAGCTTCACCTAGATGCTCAGTAGGATGTTTCAGGTATGGTTCTGATGAGTGTATAACTTTAATCATTTATCCTAAATTCTATTTTGAGTATTTAGTAGTAGGATGATGATTTTTAGAAGACACGAGAAATCCTTTATGGTGGGGAGACCGTTTCAGGATTGTCTTTATGTTCTTATGGTATACATTACATCAATAAAAGGATTGTCATCCCAACATCTGTGAGATGTTTATTCTTGTTGGATTGTAAAATACCTAAATGGAACATTAAACCATGCACTATTAAGATGAATTATGACATGAGGTGGATATTATTGTGGCTTGGTAGGATGTGTGACATCATAGAGTTTATGTATCATTGTTAAACCTGCCAACAGATAAAGAAAGAGCACATAAAACCTTACGATTTTCATTATTCTTTTCCTATGTCAATTTGGAAATGAGATGAGGTATCCATGGGTTTTTTTGGATTTCCATGGATTCCATAGGGGTTAAGTTCTATCTGGGTTGTTTTTTATTAGTTAATGATGTCTGCTTATTTCATTTCGATCAATGACATCACCAAAGTCAATGATTTGGGTATGTTTTATGTGCAAGAGATTGTGAGGATACATGGGTGTCCATCTACTGTTGTTTTAGATAGGGGTCCTAGGTTTAACTCAATATTTTGAATGAGTCTTTAAGAGACAATGGGAACTCAAGTCAAGTTAATCATAGCCTACCATCCATAGATAGACAGTCAGACAGAGTGTGTGATTCAGATCCTGTCGGATATGCTACATGATTTTGTTGGGGATTTTGAAGGATCATGGGATAACCATTTAGGAATGGTTGAGTTTTTTTATAACAACAGTTGTCAATTTTAAGTCATAATTCCCCCCTTTGAGGAATTGTACGTTCGGCCATGTAGATCACCTCTTTGTTGGGATTCGGTGGGGAATGTGTCATTATTTTGACCAAGTTTAGTTCAGGAGACATCTGTGAAGATTCAAGATGTACATCGATGTCTGATAATATCCTAGAGTAGATTGAAATCATATTTGGATTATAGGAATTAACCTTTGGTGTTTTCCAAAGGCGAATATGAATTACTGAATGTTCCTCCATGGTTGGTTCACTGTCGTCAAAGAAAACAGGACATGTTAGCTCTGAGATATTTTACACCGTTTGATGTCACTGATCAGCTTAGAGAGGTTTCTTATCAGTTGTCATTTCAATTTCAGCTAACATATATTCATTATATTTTCCATATTTATCAACATAGGAAGTCCCATCTTGATCTCTCTCATGTTCTTAGTTAGAAAGAAATATAGTTATAGCCTGATACTTCTATTCTAGAGAAACCGGTTGAGGTCGTTGAATCTCAAGTTAAAGTATTTCATGGAAAGTTGATTCCATTTGTCAGAGTTCTATGGAAACAAGGATCATATTCTTAGGATACTTGGGAATGTGAATCATTCATGAGGATGGAGTGGCCTCACCTCTTTCCATGGATTAAATCTTCTACATGACTTCCCGGGGATAAAATTTCTTTATGCTGGGTAGCTTGAAACATCCTTTTACAATTTTATTTGGTATTCCCTTAACCTCATCATGGTTTTTCCCTCCTTTGAGATTTAGTGGATACCTCAAATGGTGGATTTAGATATTTGTTCAAATTTCACTAAGATATTTTCTTTTTTTAGGCTGCAGAATAATTTCATGTTTAGTAACTAGGTTACACACTGTGTAACTATTACTGGGTACGATTCATGAGGGTGATCATGCAGTGAAATATTACACATCATGAATAGAGGTTTCATGTAATCACTTCGATAAATAACTGAATTTTAATCTGAGGTATTTGGTTTTTCAGCTTACTTGTACACCATGGATTACACAGGGTGTAACACTATTACACATAGTGAAACAACCTGTGTCCAATTTTAAAAATAGTCAAGCAACAACTTTATTGTGAGTCCTTCCCGAACTGTCATGATCTAGAATCGGAACTCATCCATTATAATTTTGGGAAAATCTAATCCATATATATCGGCATCTTCGGTGTTGGATCTCTGTAACAACTATGGTGCCTCTCTCTAGGTAAGTGACCTTTCCGCATCTTCATTTCTTTTGATCATGGTAGCAGCCTAGGATTGTGTTATCGAATCCATTGGTCTATGTTTGTTTTTTCTTAATTTATTCTTCTAGATCCATTGGGAGATCTTATTCTGGAGGTTGTATCTTGGTTAGTGTGGTCTGGAAAGAATTCATTCTTGAGGTATCTAGTATTTTCATTTTCTATCGACTCCATGTTTTCTGATTTGGATAAATACTAAGATTTAGTGATTTGATATTGGGGACTTTTTTTGACATTTTAGGATTTTATTATTCATGTATTCTATTTTGGGCATGTGAAACCCATATTTTTTGCTAGGTGGTTTTGTCTCTATCCTATGATAATGGATCAAATTATTTTTCTTTACAAAATAATTCATATTAAAATTGGCATGATTATTTTATGTGAGTTGAAAAGGGTTTATAATGAAAAATAGTTTTCCCTTTTCATTGATAAATTAAGATAAAATGGTTATTTCCCAAGCATTGAAAAGGAATTTTAGAAATGGGTTTGAAATTGTTTTAAAGGGTTTGAAATAAATTGTGAAAAAGAGAAAATGGGTTACCTTGGGTACATAGGTGGAAGGATTATCTTGAGACCATATCCCATTGTTTTTTGATTATCAAGGAGGTGTTCCTTCGGGATTTCCTTTATTACATAGGCATGTTGTTCGAGGAGAACAATATTGAAATTGGGGGGGGGGTTTACTCATGGTGTATTCATCTTTTTCCTAGTACCATTGTTTTAGGATCGTAATTTGTGCACATGACTTATTGTCATATGAGTAGTTTGTAGCTTAGACCTATAGTATTACTTTGTGTTGTGATATATGTGCTTCTATTTTTCATTTCATGGATTGGGGATTTATACATGATATGCATGTTCATTCTTTTGACAAATTATATGGAAAATGTGCTTGGAAATTGATAAAATTGATTCTATTTAGATCTGTGGAAAAAGGAAAACGTATACCATGTTTTCTATAAAACTTCTTCACTACATATCATGCCATGTTTTTTATTAAAATGAGCATACAAATACTTTTATATAGGGACTGGTTATGGAACACCTGGGTGGGATCCTTCTGATCATGTTAGCTCACACCTTGTGCACCTCTTCCGTGGTGCTTAGACCATTGTTTGGCTTTCAATTTAGGGGAAGGAAAGTCACCTTAGTAAGGCATCGAGATTCGTGTCAGATAGTCGGGTAACAGGTGGTGAGATGGTGGGAGTTCATCGAGGCCATCATTTAGAGTAAGTGTTTGGTTTGGGTCCTTTGCCGTTGGAATTTTCCTCTAAAGATTTTATTTATTTATTTATTGTTTGTTTCGGTTGATTTCATACAGTTATGGCATATATATCTTGCTCGTATTCTGCTTTTTTATTTTATTTAGTAAATGTTTTCATGTAATTAGTTTTGTTGGGTGAAATTATTTCCTCTGTTGTGGTTTTTGATGCTTGGGTGCTTGTCGCCAGCTCGTGGGGATCAGGAATGCCCTTCGGGTATGTAACAGAATGGGTTAGGTACTGGGTTTGAGGGAAAACCAGGTCGGTTAGTTACAATAATGGTATAAAAAGGGTTGAATCATACCCTTAGACATATCTTTTTCCACTTTATGTTGTTGGAATACCAATATTTGAGAAACAGACTCTATAATCTTCCTCTTTATGTTATCCCTCCTAATATTTTTCATCAAATATATATATATATATATATATCTCAGTACTTCCATGATGAATAGAGAAGAATGATCTATGTACATCATCCGAAAGTTCCCTCTTTAGTTTTAGTTTTAACAGGACACATATCCATGTTCCAAACCATATAACTTCATCTTTATCAGGTTTTAATTCTAGAATATTCACTATCATCTTCTATAGAACGCATCATCTTTCTAATCATCCTTGATCTTCTCAAGAACGGATGGTTGAGAAGTTATTTGAGGAAGGTAAGATGTAGATAAACAACAAAAAAATAGGCATTTTGCAAATCTGGTATTTATTAGCACTAGTAAATGTCATCATTATCAGCACTAAAGAAAGTATTGATAAATTTAGCCATTTATTAGCACATTTTTTAGTGCCGAAAATGGTTTCCTTTATCAGTTATTTATTTTTAGCACTGATAAAGGGTACCCTTTATAAGCATTGTATTTTTTCCACTCATAAAGGAATCCATTATCAGTTCTTTTTCAGTGCTTATAATGGTCTGAATAAATTAAATGAAATAGTTAATTAAATAAAAAACTGATTTTATTAAAAAAATATTACAAATTTTTTAATTAAATAATTATAAATAAAAATTAATAGAATTTTTATAATATATATATATTATAAATACTAATAAATTGTATGTATTAAATATATAGTTATATGAAAAATGAAAATTAAAAAGAAATTAAAAATAAGTAAATTGAGAAAAATAATAAACATTTTATTAAATAGATTATTTTTAATAATGTTAATAAATAGTATATATATTAAATATAATAGTGTATATTAATGTATATAAATATGATTTATATATTAAAAAATATTTATGTGCTTTTCATTAAATAGTCATATTTTTAGTGAATAATGGTTTTTTATTAAAAATTAATGTGAATTAAAAATATTGACTAATTGCACAGAGTAATGGACATATAATTTAATGTCTTTTGATTTTTCAATTTAACAAAGACCAAATGTTTGTTTTATTTATTTCATATATACATAATTAATAAATTTTTATATAAAATGGACACACACAAAACTTATCCAGTAATTCAATATTGTGAAATTATACTTATTTTAAATTTATTTAATTTCACTCATTTTTAACAAGGATTCCCTTAAAATGAGATATTCATTAATAATGATAAAATAATATTTTTTTTAAAAATATTAATAGAAAATATTAATATATAAATATACTAATAAATGTACATACTATATTTATAAAATTATATATTTATAATTACAAATAAATAAGTATTACTCTGAAAATATTTACATGATTACAAATAAATAGTTATATATAATTAAATAATTATATATATTTAAATAATTATTAAATTTATAATAAATTTACTTATAAAATGATTATATTTACTCTGTTTATATTTATCATAATTAATTTAATATATATATAAGGATATGAATATATCTTTTTGAAAATAATTACATAATTATAAATATATATATATATATATCGATAATTGAAAATTTATAATAAATATATTTAAATAAAGAATATGTTTATTATATATATATTTATATAAATTTATTATCTATGTATATATACAAATTTTTATTTATAATTATAGTTATAAAACTTTTATCAGTGATTAAGTAATAAGAAATGATAAATACCTAACATTATTAGTTCTAAAAAAGTAATAATAAATATTTCCTTTATCAGCGCTTATTACATAAGCACTGATAAAAATATTCTTTATCAACACTTTTTTTAATGTATTGATAAAAGTGTCCCAATATATTTAAAAAAACTAACCAGTTTCTAACCCGTTGTGATATCAGAATCTTTACATGGAAGAGTCCCACTATCGATGCTCTTCCTCAGTGAATCAATGCTCAAATCACACAAAACCACTCAAATCCCACAAACCCACTGGCTCTAGTTGCTCGAACATAATAAGACATCTAGTGTTCACTTGTAGTTTGGGATTACGAAGAAAACATTGAGATCTAGATCAGAGGGTCGAGGATTTTCTTCTACTTAGTGCAGTAGACCTGTGTTTTCATTTGTATGTTCAGATTTTCATTATGTATTTCTCATTTATTTTTTTATTTCTTCTTTAATGATGTCATCAGATATTATTCCTCCGGTCGTTGAATACTATTTCCCTTTTGTTTATGATTCTTTACTAGTTATTTGGATATCCTATTTTGGTCTTTTTAAATTATTTTTCTAAATCAATTTGCTTTGTTTTCTACATCTATACCCATATTTCTTTGCAAGCATAATTTTGTCACTATTTTTAAATCTTAGAGAATCACCTCTAGTCCATAGATTGACCAATTAAATAAATATTTACTATACTATATAAACAGTGGAAGTTTTGGATATAAAAAACCTTAAACGAATGAGAAAATTGATTTATAAAACCAATTCTCAGTCTGGTCATGGTGTGAGGTAGTAATATAAGATGATTTTAGGCAATTCATGTAAGGGAATTTATTTATTTAAATTCTAATTTAATATTCTGGTCTAAGTGATTTTCATTAAAAATTTATTTTCTCATTATTGTTTTTTTTATTGTAAGTTAAATCATCATAAGGGTGACACCATATTTAGTTATTTTCAATGGATCTGTATTTTCAAAATTAGTATAGTGTTGTATTTATTTTACTATGTTGTGATATTCTACTATAAGGGTTACATATATTTTTTTCAATTTATATTTATTTTTAAATATATATATACATATATACATATATATATGTAAATATATATCTTTCTATATTTTATTTCAATTTTCTGAACATATAATGTAAGGGTGACTTTATACTTATTTATTCACAAATTATGGTTCAAGATTTAAAAATTAAGAATGGATCATAATTTTTTAAATTAAAAAAAATGTTTAAATGTTCATTTGTTTTAATATTATGTTTATTAAAAATTCCATGTTATATATATATTTATATATATCTGTTTATGTGTGTGTGTGTCTGGGATAGACGTTGCAAGGGTTGGTTTGTTTTTCCCCCTTGTTTAGGATATATCTTGTTTATGTGTACTATTTTTATATGCCAAATTCATTATGTAACTCCCTATAATTTCAAGTATTGGTCAATGTGTATTAGATAGCCTCCCTAGAATCCTTATGATTGGTATATCTAATGTGAATGCCTCCCTAGAGTCCAGGGGATTGGTTGGTGCGGTGATATGACATCCCTAGAGTATTGATATGTTTTCAAATATTTGATATACCACTAATTTTAAATGTAATAATTCTTCAGGTTTCTACATGACCTGTTCCAAAAAATATATTGGAATTTATCAAATTTTATACATTAAAAATTATTTTTAGGTGTTTATAATTTTAGGTCTACATGTATTGGATCCACCCCTAGGAATCTCTGATTACTATCCTTGCATATGAAATAAAAATTTATTTATTAAAATGTTTTATCTACACTTTTTTATATCTTCTAGTTGATTGAATGAGATTTTATCTTTTGTGTTTATCATATTTGGGTTTCTTATTACTCATTAATTAACTATATTATATTTTTATTTGTATAGTGAATTTAATAAATACTTGATGTCTGTCAAAAAACAGTTATTATTGAATTATTTTTCTTGAGACTCACCCCTTATCTGTTTTATAGACAAATGTCATCCTCATCAACTACATTTTCCAAAAAGTCATTGTTTCAATTTGCTGTTTGAAACTCATCCCCCATCTATTTTAGGTATATTTTACTACTCTGAGCATTAATCACCAAATGTATGACTACTTCTTAGAGTATTTCAAGAAACATAAGTATATTTCCACAAGAGATATAGGATGTTTCAAACAAAAAAATGCAATAATAATTGTTTGGGAGATAAGTTGATGAGGATGAGTTGACTTTAACATTCACCTTTGAATGAATTAATTGAATAACACCTACTATAGTGGATTAATTATTTTCTTAAATTAAATTTCCCATTTTCTTTAACATACTTAAATTCATTGAAACAAAAAAATATTGAGTTTCCCTTATTATAATTGTCTAAAACATTCACCTTAATAATGAATATCTTATTTATATTTATTTATTTATTAAAAAAAAGTAATCTTTTATGACTCCAAAAGGATGGATATGAATCAAAAACAGATGCACGCTATTTTTTTTACTAAATTGTATTATGATGGAGTTAAAGAGTTCATTCTATTTTCAATTCAACAACAAATGACCCTTATCAAATCATCATTCCATGTTTATATTGTTGTTATTCAAGACTAATTACTATATAAGAGTTGGTAGAATGTTTTATTTGTCATAGAATTTATCAAAGCTATAAATTTTGGACTAAACATGTTAAAAAATTGAATATGGACAATGATAGGGATGATATTGTAGTTTGTCGATCATTTGATATGAATATCAGAGTAAATAATGATGGAGATCACATGGAAGAAATGAAAATGGAAATTGAAGATGATCTTTGTGATTTTGCAAAGTAGTTTGAGGAGTTAAATAGCTATTCCATGAAACCATTGTATACTGGTTGTACAAAATACACTAGATTTTCAGCAATATAGATGGTATATAATTTGAAAGCTATAAAAAGATAGAGTGACACTAACTTTACATAAATAATTATTCTATGGAATTATGTTCTACAATAAGAAAATGAACTACCATGCTGATTATTTAACACTAAAAGTATATTTCAATCATTGGTCATGATCTTTAAAAAATCATGCTTGCACAAATTATTTCATATTTTTTCACAAGGACCAATAATCACTCATAAAATGACCTAAGGTTCATGCATGTGAATTAAAAAAATTTAATCATGTCCTTCAATATACGTATGGTACTTTCCTATTATTCCATGGTTTAGAAGAATGTATGAATGTCAGGAAATCATGAGACAATTGACAGTGAATGAAAATATAAGAATTAAAGATGTGAACCTACATCATCTAGCAGATTCTCCTCAGTGAATGAAAATTATTTTTGAGTATACTAAAATGGGAAATGAGCAAAGAATTTGTATATTTCATTATCTATAGATGGAATAAATCCTTTTGGTGTAAGGAGTAGTACTCATAGTACATGACCCATCATTTTGGTAAAGTATAACTTACCTCCATGGTTATGAATGAAGTGAAAATAAATTGTATTGTATCGGTTTATATCTATACAAAAGTATTGAGTAATGGTATTGATGTCTATTTGACTCCATAGATCGATGATCTAAAATCGAAGTGGGATGCAGGTGTTACAATGTATAATACTTGTAGAAGTTATGAATTCACATTGACTTCCATCTTCTACAAAATGATAAATAACATCCCTGGTTTTGAAAATTTATCAAGTTATAGCATTTAATGAAATTTTGGGTGTCCAAATTGTAAAAAATGAACATACATAGTTTGGTTTAAATGTTCCCCAAATACTAATTTTTAAGGACATCATATGTTTCTACCTTGATGATATAAATACTGGTCCTTGATGATAACATTCAATGGGAATATCGAAAAGATACAACAAAGTCTCCAGTAACGAGTGATCTAATGTACAATAAATTAAATTATATTGACACTATTTTCCGTAATCATATTTAAAAAAACATTTCAAAATTAGGTGGTATGGAGTGATCAATTTTCTTTGAATTGATATATTGAAATTGATTATATGTTATACATTTTCTTGTTTTCATGCACATAGAATTTTTTTTGATTGTGTGATTGGAATGTTACTAAATGTTCCTAGAAAAACTAAAGAATCATCCAGGCTAGGTTAGACTCAATATAAATGGGGATAAGGGAAGATTTTTCATAAGTGAAGTGTAAAAGGAAATCATTTCTTCCACGATCAGCTTACAATCTACCCAGATATGAAAAATTAAAATTTTTCCTTTTCCTTAACAGTGTTAATGTTCTATATAGGTATTCACCAAATTTCTAGAATGTCATGCCAATGACTAATTTGGAGTTAAAAGCTATAAAATCACATGAATTTAAGGTTTTTTTGTAAGATTTATTGATTATTTTTTTTATTCTATCTAAAAATGTTAAACATACAGTAATCAGACTCTAATTATTTTTTAATGCCATATGTAGTAATTTTCTAGACCCAACAAAGTTTCCCATCAGGAATTAAGAGGTTTTTGTTATAATATATGAATTATTGATGTTCCTCCCACTAACATTCCTTGATATAAAAGTCCTCAGGATTTTACCCTTAGTAAGAGAGGCTCAACTATGTGGTCCTAACAATTATAGATGGATATACCCCATTGAATAGAATATGAATATTTGGAAAGGGTATGTTAGGAATCAAAGTCATCCAGAATGTTGTATTGAAGAATGATTGATTTTTTAGGAAGACATTGAATTTTTTACTAATTACCTATCATATTTTGATATTATCAGTATCCCAAACTCTCATTGTTGAAAATTCCTTATAGGTGAGATAATTTTAGGAATAGATGTTGTAATATTTACTTTAACTGAGCTGAATAAAGTTATCCTTTAAATTTAACAAAATAGTGAAGATGCTAGTCTATACATTGAATCCCACAAAGATATTCAATGTGATTTTAGTCATTTAGGGGATAAAGTATGGATATCAAATACACATAAACAATAGTTTATAGGTTGGTTCCGAGATCAAATTTATAATGAGTTATCTAAAAATTATAATTCAATTATCGATAGAAATTAATGGATACCCAGAGGAAAAAATGAAAATGTTATATCTTATAATGGTTTGGTAACCAAGGTTTATGATTTCTATAAAAAAAAGCATGATTATAGCAGCACGATGAAAAATAGTCATGTTGTGCTTATGGATAAAGAGAATCACATATCTAGTTCCAAGGATAGAAATTCAATTTATGAAAATATGTCATCTTTTAGCATGGTCGAATAGATATATGAGTTTTATTTTATAACATTTCATTATATTATTTTCCATTTCAAATGTGTTGAAAAAATCAATGTAGTGGATATTGATGAAATGGGATATATGAAATTGAAATTCAACATGGAAGTAGAAAAAGAAGAACCATTCATAATGGCATCATAAGAAGTGTCTTTGATCTAAAAAACATGAATTGGTCGATTGTCCTAATGGTGGAAAAAATTGTTGAATAAGAATAAAATTAATTCAAGGACGACCATTTTATTAATAGATAAAAATCACTTCATGTTTATCCTAATAAAGATAACATATTATATATTATATGGGATCACAAAGAGGGGACTTGAATTATAAATAGAGGAACCAAATACCTGAAACCTTTAAAAAAAGAAATAGAGTTCAATGGGATGGTAATTATTTAAGGTACTATGTTTTTTCTCATAGTATTATATGTTATGTACTGGGTTAACATAATCATAATTAAAAGTTTGATTACTCAGGAAGAAAATTTCTTCTACACATTATGATGTTGCCAATATCTTGGAAGAACAAACTATCAATAATGAAACCCTATAGAAAGAATTAAATGTTATCTTAAGATATAATTTCTCTATTTTACTAAAAAATGTTTAATATAACATTGATTTAATTTTCATTATTAGTTGTAGAGTTTTTTAATTTTAGAATATTCACATCCATCTTTCATGACTTTGTAGTAAAAGAATCCATGTTGTCCCTACTCAATCACATAGGTAATTTGGATGTTTTTATAGTACACTCATTTCCCATATAATTAATGAATTATTTCATATTTATGTTTTATTAATTTATTTTTAGTGTTACTCACATAATAATTTTTTTCAAATATATTTTGATTATTTTGTTTTAGTTTGGGTTTTATGATTATCCTTTATTCCATTCTATACCAAAATATCCACTAAATTCTTATCTATCAAACCCTTTCGACCCCTGTAGTGATTCATTTTCATTTTCCATCATGTTCCCTCCACTTCCTTCAAAGGAATATCAATGAAGCTACCTCCTCCCAAGCATAGAGGTAATAATGATTTTTTCACATTAAAATCATTATACATAGAATTAATGTATTGTTTCATATTTATTATTAGTTTATTTATTTTTAGTAGTACTCATATAATAATTATTTTCTTATACCTGTAGATTATTTCGTTCGAGTTAGGGAGGTTTTTCCATTATTCATGTCTTTTTTCACCAAAACTTCCACAAACTCACTATCCCTCAAAACCTTTCACCCCAATTGTGTTGAAATTTATCACATTATATTTAGTTCACTCCCTTACTCAATCAAAGATTTAATTTTAAAGTTTTAATAGTAAACTAATTATCTATAGAAGTAATGCATTATTTTGTATTTATTTTTAACTTATTTCTTTTTTGTATAACTCGTATAATAATTGATTTTTATATAGACGAATTACTATTATTATTTTGAGTAGGGGGTTTGTTCTAAGCATCTCATTCACTGTTGAATGTTAGACAAAAAAGTCAGTAGATATCCTGATAACATTGGTAGTTATACCTTTATGACCTTTGGATGTGTTGGAATCTTCCACAGCTTAATCTAACAAAAGATGTGACTGGTATGACTCTAAGTAATTATTTTTATATAAAATGTCATTAATTTTAGTAAAATAAACAACTCACATACTCAAAACCAAGAAAACATATTCATATTGTTTTGAAACATTATGAAAATGATCCATCTGTCATTTTTTATGTGGAGAAATCTGCCACACCTCAATATGATACACGATGTGCCAGGTATGACTCAATTTTTCCGTAATCAATATAAAGTCGACATTTTAATTAAAAAATTTCATATATATTTTCATGATAAATTAATAAAATTATTTAAAAGTCATTTTCTATGTTCAGGAATTGGTTTCACATCAAAGTAATATATGATGTGATCAAAATGTGTCAAAGAAGTGTGTGTCCAATTTAAAAAGACATTTTAGAAAAAAACTAACATACTCAAAATTGGGAAAACTTATCCCGATTGTTTTGATAATTTATTTTAATGATACACACGTAATTTAAGTTGTGTATGAATTATTTTTACCTCAATATTAAGCATTGTGTGGCTGATGTGACTCCAAGTGTGATTTTTTACTTGAAATTATTGTCAATTTTAGTAAAATGGAAAACTATCCTACACAAAGCTGATAAAATGAATTTTTATTGTATTTATATGTAAATAATTGATCCATAATATATATTTGACATGTAGGGATATGTAAAACCCCATTCCTATACATGATGTGACCTATATTACTCCAACTCTTCATTATTAATTTAAAATCAATATTTTAGTTGAAAAAGTTTCAATCACTAAAAACCAGTAAAAATTACTCATTTTTAATTTATAATTTAGTAAAATTATTAATAATTCATTTTTGGTCTGTAGGAATTATACTTACATCAAAATAATACACGATGTGATTGGAATGATTCAAAGTGTGTATTTCTAATTTAAAATGACATTTTAGTGAAAAAGACAACTGATGTACTCAAAATCGAGTAAATTCCTTTGGATTATTTTAAAACATTATAAAAATGATCCAAAAATCATTTGATACATTTAGAAATTAGTTTTATCTCAATATGATCCATGGTGTGATAGGTATTACTCACTGTGTGTTTTTATATTTAAAATTCACATCAATTTTAGTAAAAGGGACAACTGAACTACTCAAAATAGAGAAAACACATTCATGTTGTTTTAATAATTTATGAAAACAATCCATAACAAATTTATGATGTATTGTAATCATCATCACCCAATCTGATATATCATGTTCTCGGTATTACTTAAAGTGTCCATTATCTGTTTAAAATTGACATTTTTGTTCAAAAAGTTATACCCACTAAAATCCAATCAAACACGCTCCGGATTTATTGATAATTTATGAAAATGATTAATAATTTATTTTTGACATGTAGGAATTGGCTTTACATCAATCTGATACATGATGTGTTCATAATGATTCAAAGGTTCATGTTTCTAGTTTAAAATTACATTTTAGTAAAAAAATACAACATACGTACTCCAAACCAAG
The DNA here is from genome assembly GCA_963277665.1 of Viscum album. Lineage (NCBI taxonomy): Eukaryota > Viridiplantae > Streptophyta > Magnoliopsida > Santalales > Viscaceae > Viscum > Viscum album. The sequence continues at coordinate 1,301,019,780 of OY728141.1, read as the reverse complement.
AAAATTCATTAATAATGTTTTTATACTTAAGGAAAATGATCTTAAATACATTTGAGATGTGTTAGAATACATTTCACTTCAATACAATGAAATTTTGACTGCTATAACTACAAATGATCCTTTTTATTTAAAATTAACATCAATTTTAGTAAATTTACACTTTTTGTGAATTTATTTCTTTATATTATTACTAACATAATAATTGTTTTCTTATACAGGTGCATTATTTTTCTTGGTCAAAGGTGGTTTTTTTTAAATTATATGATTTCGGGTCAGGATTACATGAAAAGGGAACATTCATGTTTTTGAATGTATGTAATAATTTTTATTTATGTAATTGTATAAACCAATGTTGGAAATTTTTATAATATTTTATTTTATTTTATTTGTGTTTTAAATTTAATTTAATTTTAATTATATATTGGGTCTTGTTTTTGTTGATATCTGGAGTGTTTCGGGTGATATAGTGTGTTGTTACATCACGTTGCACTGGTGTTGTAGTGTGTTGCTGCAGTACACTACATTATGGGCCTTTATTAGGGATTTTAATAACATTGATAAAGGACACATTTTTAGAACATTTAAAAGTTCTTATAAAAGTACACATTATCCTCACTTCTATAAAAAAGATAAAATACCATGGCTTTAAATCTCTCTCAGGTAGTCAGAACTTTTCTAGTGATGATAAAGGCCATTTCTTGCACTGTTAAATTCCTATTTTCTAGTACTGATCATTTTATGATTCCCATGTTTATCATTTTAATATCTAATAATAATAAATCCCTTTCAATCTTCATCATGGATAGTGATGACATATCCTTTATTCTCAAGGTATATTCCTCTTTTTTCAATTTAACAAGATATCAATGGATTCAAAAATCGTAATCCTTGATAATCTCAAACCACATTAATTGGTTCACATTAAGATACCTTTATGTGAATATATACTTGAGGCCTTTATAATCCATATATACGTCCCACATTTGTTTTTAAAGGTATTTTCACAAAATATTTGACATGAATATCATTACATAAAATTATAGATCATGTGTTAGGTTGTTCTGATGGTGGATCTTTAATTAGTAAGATGCATAGGCCATCACTTTCTCAACATTAATTAGTACACAACCCAATTCCTTTTTGGACATGTCATTAATGATAAAAAATTCTTCCCCACTAGTGGGTAATGTGAACATAAGAGTACTGATTAACCTCTTATCTATATCATTAAATATTTATTCATATTTCTCAGTCTATAAAAACTTGTGTCCCTTTTGAGTAAGCATGGTTATTGGGCATTAAATCATGATAATTTTCTAGAAAATCAACTATAGTAACCAGTTAAACCAAGGAAACTATGGATTACCATCACATATGATGGTCTAGACCAACCATTGATTACCTTTATTTGTTACAATCAACTAGTATCCCTTTTGTGGTAACATTTCCTAACAAAATTACATAATCCAACCAAAAATCACATTTTCTATAATTTTCATATAAATTATCATTCTACATAGTCTTATTTATAATATTTAAATTCTACTCATATTCTTAATTTCTTTTGGAGTACATAAAATATCATCTCTAGAGACTACCAAAATATTTTTTAGGTAATCCCTAATGACTATTCATCAAGTCCATGATGATTTTTAGAGCATTATTGAGTCTAAATGGCATCACTATGAACATATAGGGCCCATAACTTGTACGAAAGGATGTCCTGGAGAAATTTTTCTCCATGTATCTAATTAAACAAGACATATATTTTTATTATGGGATACCTTTTATTTATCATTATCTTGTTGATATCAAGATAATCAAGGAAGATGAGAATTTACCCATCGTTATTTTTAATGAAAAAGACCAGTGCACCCCATGGTGAATCACTTGGGCATATAAAACCTTTATCTATATTCTCTTATGGTTATTTTTAACCTCTTCATGTTTGAAAAATTCCATTCTATAAGGATTATTGGATATTATTAAATCAATTTGAATAAATTTGATTAAGATATCAACCTCACGATAAGGAGGTAGACCAGGAAATTCTTTAAGAAACAAATCAGAAAATTCCCTTACAATTGTACTGTAATAAAGGATGGTATTTTCTTTAATTCAATAATATATGATAGATAATATTTATCATTAACAAATATCCATGATTAAGATGTTGGTACCAAATAATATTTATCCTTATCCTTTTAATTTTATTGAATCAGAGGGTGATTTGTGATATAATAGGAGATTTTCTTCTATTGGAAATTTATGTTGGATCTATAAAAGGAAAGTCAATCCATGCACAAAATAAAATAAAAATCTATTAAATGGAGTATCACAAGGTTTATTGCAAAATTCTTCCCGAATTTTTTGAACAAGGGATAATATATATACTTAGGATGAAACTTCTGAACCATTTTATTTATTCACCGATAAAATGACTTATTTGTTTTTAGGTGGGGATTGAATGGTTCTTCTAAAAAAAATTTATATGATAAAATGTGTATAAAAATGGACAATAATCCTTCTGTTGTAATTCCCCAACCCCAGAAGCCCAGATTTGGTGCATTATTTTAATACATTAGCATGATTATAATGAATCAAGCCTTGAAATACCGATCAGTTTAGCCATTTGGAAAATAGATTACATACATGAATGTTACATTACACATTAGAAATTAAAACACAACATAAATGATACATTGATAATTCCATTAATCCCATATCTTAACCCTTCTTATCAATTATAATACACTTCTTGGAATCCTGGGAAAAATTAAACCAAGAAATGGGTGAGCTCAGATGCTCGATAAAGATAACAATATGGAGGAAACTTTTATAAATAAACAAAAACATTTAAGGCAATGAATAAGACTAAAAAAAGACTTTTAAACTTATTATTCATCATAATATGGAAAAGATAAATCAAATAATTCAATTTACTTATTCACACAGATATTCTACTATTTGAATAATCACTTGTAATATAAATAGCTAATTTCATAATGATGAAATGCATAATGCCAGACTTCATAACCACATAGTCAAGGCCTTGTTCCAAGGCTACAAATAAGATTTTTTTCAAGGTCTTATGCCAAGACCCTAGTCTATCTCATGAGACCTATTGATGCATAAAGGAGCTATAGTGGGCTCCACTCATCACTTTATAAGTCCACTGCATTTCTCATAGGAAATGGTTTAAACATATCATAAAAATTTGTATTAAAACTAGCATACGAAATTTCAATACATTATCCATAAACCATGAATGGTATAAAAATAATGCATCCACAGTCAAACATATCACAAAACCTTCAACACAATATCTAAGATATGTATCATAATAAATCATCCTTGATCAAGAATAATATCCCGTAAAGGATATTGACATAGTTGAAAATGATTAGTAAAAATCATTGAGAGAAATATCCCTTTTTCATGAAATAAATTAACATTAATATAAAGAAATTCATTTAAAATGTTTTTTTTGAATCAAAGTGTACCATACCACTTTGAATCTTTTGAATGGAATTAACATTTTAAAACATTCATGTCCATATAAATAAATCCTTAAAACATTTTTAAAAACATGGATAGTAATGAGAAAGGTTTAGAAGAATAAATCTTTAAAACATTTAAAATGATGTTTTAGTAAAAATTATCTTAAAAATAATCCCTTTGAAAACAATTTTATGAAACATAGTAATTGATAATAAATTTTTCCCAGTAGATAATTACATAAAAACAATCTCGTATAATAAAGAGATTATGAAATTAACCCTTACCTTATACTTTCCTTTGCTCGAGGGTACATTTAAATTTTTTTCTAATGATCATAGTATGTTAGTAAATTATACCAGATCAATATTTATATTTATTATATCCTATATGATTCATTTATGCCTTTATAATACCCATTTAATAATTATTTCCATGTTAAATTAACATTTCATGTAATAATCGCTTTCTTTATCGTACATGTTTTAACTTCCTATTCTTGATCCTATCATATAGATCATGATTTAAATAAATCCAGAAAATAAAATTTGATTTATATTTCAGATATATTTATAATATAAATATTTATAATAGATAGATATATGAAATGGAAGGCATCATTTATGGAGATGGTAGGTCGTACGTATGCATAAACGTTGTTTCCATTTTCATATCGTATTGAAAAAAAGTAAGTGAATAAGATTTATATAAGTATATAAATATATATATATCCAGTAGCATTATTATGTCATATATTACATAAATACTAATAATATATATTTTTATCGTCATCTTCGAATATTGAACGTGGAAATGAATCTCATCGCGTCATGGAGACGGTAATCCGTACGAACGCACGAGAGAAAATATCATTATATTGATGGTTAAATCATTTGTAATTGTATGGTATATAATATATAAATAATAATTATTATGTTATATTTATTATTTAAATCATTTATACTCATTATTATACCCATCCAAATAATTATGTGTTTGAATAACAAACTACACCACGACGTGGAGACGGTAAGCCTTACGTACGCACGTATGTTGACTTTGTCATTATAGAATGGATAGAATAAAAAATATGGTTGTACCATATTTATAATAACATCATAGTATATATAAGGTACTGGAGTTAATATTATAGTATGGAAACAACATATAATGATGAAGTGGAAGAAGAAAAGAACTTTAAAGAGTGTGGTGAAATTATTACTTCTTCTTCCGGTGTTTCCTTTTGAGTTGATCAAAAGGGCTCATTAGGTTTGATTTATTATAAATGTAATGCCTATATGTTGAAGGGATGATATTTTATAAGGTATTTGGGTAATATTTGGCTAACAAAAATGGCTTTGGAGGTGTGAAATTAAGACATGGGGAAATACCCTTTTATAAGAGAGGTGAGGGTCACTTTAGGAAAAGCTTGAAATATTATTTTATAATAAAATCATTTTCAATTTATAATGGCTCCAAAATAATTTATTTCTAGGATAAGGTGGGTATGGGTCGAAACAATCTCAAAAAATATGTTTTAGACAATTTTAGGTTACCATTTTAACCTTATCTTTTAGATTTAACTCTTAGTTAAATAGTTTATCTTTTACAGAGTCTTTTTGTATTCTTACACTATATGCTTAATAAACATACTCTAAACTTACGAGAGAACCTAAAGTGGTTCCTTAATGATGTATAAAATATTATTTAATCCATTTTTCATAACCATATATTTGTAGGAATATTATATCAACCAATAATATAGTATTTGTTTAAAAAATTAAATTATGTCAATTTTGACACTATTTGGTATTTTGTTTTTGTGAAAGTCATAAAAACCTTATCACTTCAAAAAAATTATCTAATCAACCCTAAAATGTCATATTAGCCATGAAAAGTATTATAATTCATCATAAGACTCAATTTACATATATTTGGATATTTATAATATCAATTATTTTAATATTTCATTAATAACGTAATTAATGCATCATCATTGTGTCATAAATAAATTAAATTATTTAACATTTAAACATTATAAATAAAATAAAATTATGTAGGAAATATTTTTGTCATTATATTAAATATTTATAGTAAAATTTATATTTTTTGTAACCTTATATTTAAAATGGTTTAGTTATTAAACATTGAATTTAACACTTTTAACTCGTCTTTAAATAAAATAATAACAAATGTCATAATATAATCCAATTGGACCAAAGATGATCATATTTTATTCCTAAGGGTTTTTTTGAACGAATTAAGCTTATCCAATAGAATTAGGACATGTGTTAGGGTAATTATAATATCATTTTTACCCTTAATTACCTTATTTTCTTTTAATTGTGGTAAATAATAGTCAATATTTACTATTCAACAAAGATTATTTTGATCTTATTGAACCAAATTATACTTACTAATGTCAACTGTGTCTCTTGGCTTTTTGAAATTCAATTCATTGAAACATTAAAATTATGTTTTATGCAAATTTTCTAATATACCTAGAAGTTTGGTAAAACAGGTTAAAAAGTTAAATAAAATTTTATACATCTAAGTTTATTTTAAAATAATTCCAATGAATTACATTGAACTTATATAGGTATTATATATCTATTTCTACATAAAATAAATTTAAATAAAATAAGTAAATATTTAAATAAAAAGTTGGTTTTAAATAATAAAAGAGTGTATTTCACTATTCATCAAAAATTGAATGTTTTCAAAAAAATACAAAAAATTCACCCTAAACTAATTTAGATAATATGAATTCAAAAATGAATTCTGTTTTACCAAATTCAAAATTTAACAGTTTCATTTAATAATTTATAATTAAATCTAGTTGTCAAAACCAAAATGCGGGTTTTTAAAAAGTAAAAACTATCAAAAGATTGACATTTTTTATGTCATATTTAAATGTGAAATTACTTATAATGATCTAAATTTTATTAAATGGTAAAAATATAATCAAATTACACTTCAAAACCATTCAAATTAATAATTTAACACTATAAATTATTTCAATTAATAAAGTTGTTTTCAATTAAAACATATTATTTTTCACTATGCGTTAAAATATGAAAGTTATCAGAAAAGTAACAAAAAATTATCCAAACTTAATTTTTTATGTCGATATTCTAAATAATAATATAATTTCATTAAATTTAAAATATAAAAGTGTCAAATAATGGTTTTAAAAATGGTTAGCCATTAAAATGTGGTAAAATTGCATTTTTGAAAAATACTTCTTTTATCTGAAAAAAATGTATTTTTTCATATATAATGTATAATAAACACATAATATGGATGTAAAAATTATATAGAGTATATAAGATTCAAAATGAAGTTAATACTATTCATATCCTTTTTTGAACGACTATTTTGGTAAGTTGTTGTGTGCTCGAACTCGATGTCGCGTGTAGTGCAAGCTATTGAATTACTTTAATGAGATAACATACTATGGAATATTGAGGTGTTACATTATCCCCTCCTTAAATAAATTTCATCGTCACAATTTGAAATTTTTCTTCGAAAATAAAATGTTAAAAAATAGAAAAATGCCTTTGTGGAAAACCCACATCGGAAATTCGGTTAATAAAATTTAGTTTCAATAAGAGGGAAAGTGGAATAAAAAAGTCATCAACAAATTATGTTCTCAATTATGATAACATTAATGGAAATTAGAGACACATATTTGGAGGTAAAATTTAAATAATTATAGGGAGTTATTGAGGTCATCAATAAAAAACAAGTGTAAAATTGTGGGCTTCAAACCATTAATCTATGAGGATTTAAAATATCGTTTGTTCAATAAAACAAAAGATATTAGGATAACACATTTTTGGCTTTAATATTCCTTATCTAAAGTTTAGGAAGTAATTTATTCATAGAATAAATGGAAAAAAAATAAACTTGACAAGTAGTGTTTCATCCTTCAACTATTTCCTACCACAAACTCATCATTCACTCCAAAAGATAATTGAATTCAAAAATATTCTATTTATTCTAATCGTATAGGGTTCCAAAAATAATTAGTTTATAATTCACTTGTCATAATATATAGTAAAACTACATTATAGAAACCAGGACATCACGTATTCCAGTGGTAGATGATCCACCTTTGTCACCTTTCAGTTGCAGGTTCAAGTCTCGTGGCCTTGCCGAACGCGGCGGGTTGTCACCCGACCTCTGGGTTGTCCTTTATATAACAATCCAATAAATAATGTTAAGAAGTTTTTTTAACAATAAAAAATAGTATCCAATGTTTAACTTAATACATTCCAACATTTAAACTTATCCAAAATACTTTTGTCCAAACTCACAGTCCAAAATTTATAAGGAGGGTAAACCCAATGAAAATATTTTTTGCCATGTAATCACATGTGAATACCTTCATCATGTATTCTTTTAAAACACTATAACATGCTGAATTACCATAAAACCTTATTGATTACATTCATACCCCCTTATTCATTATGGAATATTGGATATACTCCTTATATCCAAAGAAGTGTTTTAAACTCCAACAATGATAGAATATAAAAATCATTAATCAGCTTCAAGGTAGTCAAGAATATCCAATATAATTTATCCCAATCAATCATATATTATTCCAAAATCAGTACCTTAGCATCAGAACCATATTATGGTTTATATTTCTCAAAACCATATATTTTCCAAAAAAATTAACCTGCTGTTGAGTCACATTTTTTGGTTCCACACAATTATAAGTCTTTAATGAAATAGTACTACAGTACAATCCTTATATACTACATAATTATTATAACCAGTACATCATTGTAATAATACTCAAATGACATAATTCATTAATATCAACATAATAACACTAGTCATTACTCTTTATCTTTGGTAATATTTTAACTTGATTATTATCAAACAGCATCATTTATGGTATACTCTGATGATTTGGACAATGATTCATGTAGTGTTCCAACTCCTTGAAAATGAAGCATTGAACATTTGAAACTATTTTTTTACCCTTGTAATCACGTACTTGATGTCCTATTTCTCCACACTTATAACAAACTCACATTACCTTCAAGAATTTACCAAGGTTATTCTTTAGACAGTTATCACATATGGAAAAATCTTTCTTTCCCGTCTAATATTTATCAATCATTCTATCTTCCGACCTTTTATTCTCTTACTTCCCTTCAAATCCATAGGACTCATATAATTCATTACTTATCTTATTAACACATGATACTATTTCTTCATATGATGAGAATACATTGGAAACTATTTCTCTTTTAAATGTTCTCTTAATACCATGAAAGATATGATCCTTCTTACTCTTTCAATCATGCGTATTTCTAGAATTCTCAATCCTTCAACTAGGCCTCATTTCTAAACAATTTCATACAATAGGTTAGTTTTTGAAACCAATACATAATTCCAAACTTATAAAATACATAATGTAAATTAAAAAGATTATGTATATAATCTATAATCATAACATGTTTTCTTTGAAGAAGTATTTACTCCCAAATCATTCATAATGAATTGTAATTAAAATGTAAATTATCCTAAGAATATCCCCTAGGAGTGTTGTAACCAAGAGTGCAACATGATCTGTTGTCGTGTACTAGGATACCCCAGGTCAAGCCCAAAACTCCTTGTTATTGTTTTCACTCCTACGTACATCTATTCCAGAGTCGTCTCTACCGGCTCATATCCAGACAGGGATGTATTTGTTGGAAAATACACAAAATCTATACATTACCAAAATTATAGTAAGTTTTTCTATAGTAATCTTCAAATTCTATATTAGGGTAATGTTCTCTTATTAGAGTTTTTCAAAATATATTTCCAAGGTTATCTCTAAACTTCTTCTTATACCAACTCTAATGTCATGACCCCAGAAGCCTAGAGTCGGTGCATTATTATAATACATTGGCATGATTACTAGGAATCAAGTCCCAAAAGACCGATCAGTTTAGTAGTATTGGAAAATATATTTCAAACATGAACGTTACATTACACATTAGAAAATAAAACCCAACATAAATGATCCTTTGTGAAGGCCATTAACCCCATAGCTTAACCCCGTATATCAATCATAACACACTTCTTGGAATCTTGTGAAAAATAAAACATTGAAACGGGTGAGCTCAGATGCTCTTTAAAGATAACAATATAACGGAATCTTTCATACATAAATTTAATCATTTATGAAAATGTATAAGACTAAAAAAAGATTTTTAAACTTAAACATCATCATAATATGTCAAAGATAAATCAAATAATTCCATTTACTTATTCACAAGGAAATTATACTTGATTAATAATCACTTGTAATATCAATAACAAATTTCATAATGATGGAATGCATATTACCAGACTTCATAAGCACATAGTCAAGGCCTTGTGCAAAGACTACAAATAAAATTTTTTCAAGGCATTATGACAAGACAATAGTTTGTCTCATGATACTTATTGATGCATCGAGGAGCTATAGTGGGCTTCACCCATCAGTTACTAAGTATAATTAATTCCTCATATGAGAAGGTTTAAACATAACATAAACATTCTTTTTAAAACTAGCATACAAAATTTCAATACACTATCCATAAACCATGAATGGAATGAAAATAACTCATCCACAGTCAAACATATTACAAAACATTCAACACAATATTGAATATTTGTATCATAATAATTCAACCTCGATCAAGAATAATATCCCGTAAAGGATGTTGACATAGTTGAAAATGATCATTAAAAATATTTGAGAGAAATATCCTATTTTCATGAAATAATTTAAAATTCATATAAAGGATGTCATTTAAAAGATAGTTTTGAATCAAATTGTCACATACCACTTTGAATCATTTGAAAAGAATTAACATTTTAAAACATTCATGTCCATATAAATAAATCCATAAAACCATTTTGCAAACAAGGACATTAATGTGAAAGGTTTAGAAGAATAAATCATTAAAAGATTTAAATTGATGTTTTAGTAAAAATTACCTTAAAATCCCTTTGAAAACTATTTTTTTAAACATGTACATGGATAATAAATATGTACCATTATATAATTACGTAAAAACAACCTTGGATAATAAAAAGATTGTTAAATTAACCCTTACCTTGCACTTTTCTTTGGTCGAGGGTATGTTTAACCTCATTAATAATGAACCTAGTATGTTATTAAATTATAACAGAACCATATTTATATTTATTATGTCATAAATTATTCATTTATCCCTTTATACTACCAATTTAATAATGATTTCAATGTTAAATTAACATTTTAGGTAATAATTTCATTTTTTATCGTGCGTGTTTGAACATGTTTTTCTTTATCATATCATTTAGATCATGATTAAAATACATCTATAATATAATATTTTAATTATATATAATATATATTTAGAATATAAATATTTATAATAGATAGATATATGAAATTGGAGGCACCGTTTATGGAGATGGTAGGCAGTACGTACGCATAAACGTTGTTTCTGTTTTCATATCGTATTGAACATAAGTAAGTGAATATGATTTATTTATATATATATATCTCCAGTTTAATTATTATGTCATATATTAAATAATTATTAACAATATATATTTTTATAATCATCATCGAATGGTGAACATGGAAATGAATCTCATCGCGTCATGGAGAAGGTAATTCGTATGTACGCACAAACGATAATATCATTATATTTATGGTGAAATCCAATGTAATTAGATGGTATATCATATATAAAGAATCATTAAAATGTTATATTTATTATTTAAATCATTTATACTCAATATTATACCCATAAAAATAATGAAGTGTTTGAATAACAAACTACACCATGATAAGGAGACGGTAAGACATAAATACGCACGTATGTTGACTTTGTCATTATAAGATGGATAGAATAAAAAATATGGTTATAAAATATTTATAATAACATCACAGTATATAAAAGGTTCTGGAGTAATTAATTTAGTATGGAAACAATAAATAAAGAGGTAGTGGAAGAAGAAAATAACATAAAAGAGGGTGGTGAAATTATTACATCTTCATCAGGTGTTTCCATTTGTGTTGATCAAAAGGGATTATTAGGTTGGATTTATGATTAATTTAAGAAATCTAGGTTGAAGGGAGGGTAGTTTAGAAGGTATTATGGCAGGTTTTGGATTAGAGAAAGGGATTTGGAGGTGTGAAATTAAGGGAAGGTGATGTACCCTTTTATAAGAGAAGTGGGGGTCACTTTATGAAAATCATGAAACATTATTTTATAATAAAATAATTTTAAGTTTTGAATGGCTCAAAAATTATTTATTTCAATGATAAGGTAGGTATGGGTTGAAAAAATCTCAACCTATAGGTTTCAGACAAGTTTAGGTTACCATTTTTACCTTACCTTTTAGATTTGATCCTTAATTAAATAGTTTAACTTTTACCACGTCTTCTTGTATTTTTACACTATGTGGTTAATAAAAACTCTCTAAACGTCAAATATAACCTAAAGTGGTTTATTAATGACATATAATATATTATTTAATTCCTTTGGATGATCCATAGATTTTTAGGAATATTATATCAAACAATAATATAGTATTTGTTTTAAAAATTAATTTATGTAAATTTTGACACTATTTGGTATTTTGATTTTGTGAAAGTCATAAAAACCTTATCAATTTAAAAAAAAATATCAAATCAACCGTAAATTGTCATATTATCCTGTAAAATGTTTTTAATTTATCAAAAGTCTCAATTTACATTTATTTGGATATTTATAATATCAATTATTTTAATATTTTATTAAAAATGTAATTAAACCATCATCATTGTGTCATAAATAAATTAAATTATTTAATGTATAAAAATTATTAATAAAATACTATTACGTAGGAAATATTTTTATCTTTCTAATTAATATTTATAGTCAAATTTATATTTTGTTTAACCTTATATTAATAATGGTTTAGTTATTAAACATTGGATTTAACACTTTTAACTATTCATTAAATAAAATAAAAATAAATGTCCTAATCCAATCCAAGTGGACCAAAGAGGGAAATATTCTATTCCAAATTTTGTTTTTTTCTTAATTACACTTATAAAAAAAATTAAGACATGTTTTGGGGTAATTATAATATCATTTTTACCCTTACTTACCCTATTTACTTAAAACTGTGGTAAATAAAAGTCAACATTTACAATTAAAAAAATATTTTTTCATCTTATTGAACCACATTTTACTTACTGATTTCAATTTTTTCTCCCGAATATTAAAAATTCAACTCATATAAATTGAAAAATTAGGTTTTATGCGAATTTTCAAATGTACCTTGAAGGTGGGTAAAAGAGGATAAAAAGTTCAATAAAATTTTATACATCTAACTGTATTATAAAATGACTCCAATAAATTACATTTAACTTGTATAGATATTATATATATTTTTTTAACTTAAAATAAATTTTATTAAAATAAATAATTATTTATATAAAAAGTTGGTTTTAAATAATAACACAGTGTTTTCACTATTCATCAAAAATTGAATGTTTTCAGAAAAATACAAAAAATTCACCCTAACCTAATTTCATTATTATGAATTAAAAAATGATGTCTATTCTAACAAATTCAAAATATATAAGTTCCATTTATTAATTTGAAATTATTTCCCATTGTCAAAACCAAAAAGCGGGGTTTTAAACAGTAAAAACTATCAAAAGATTGAAATGTGTTTATGTCATATTTAAATATGAAATTACTTATAAAGACCAAAATTGTATTAAATGATAATAATATAATCTAATTATACTTCAAAACCATTCAAATTTATAATTTAATGCTATAAATTATTTCGATTAAAAAAGTTGTTTTCAATTAAAACATATTATTTTTCACTATTTGTCTAAATATGAATGTTATCAGAAAAGTACCAAACAATTATCCAACGAAATTATTATGTACCACTTATAAAGAAGAATTTAATTTCATAAAATTTAATATATAAAAGTGTCAAATATTGTTTTTAAAAAGGGTTTTCCATTAAAAGGTGGTAAAATAGCAATTTTTAAAATACTTCTTTTATCTGAAAAAAATAAATTTGTTCTTATATTAGGACTAAGAAACACATAATATGGAAGTTAAATTTAGATATAGTATATAAGATTTGCAATTCCATTAATATTATTCATAACTATTTTTTGAACGACTAGTTGGGTAAGTTGTGGTGCGCTCGAACTTAGTGTCGCATGTACCGTAAGGTATTGAATTAATTTAATGAGAGAACATACTATGGAATCATGAGGTGTTACATCTGTTCACTATTATATTATGGTTATCATCATTTAATTTATCAAAAATAAACATAGTATTTTGAAAATTCAAAATATTAAACACGTAAAAATGAAACCATAAATATTAAATTGATAACCCAAAAATGACATATGTACTTTAACATATGAATATATTTGTTTCAATCTAATTTTCCAATGACCTATTTCCAAAAAAAATCTTGTGGGAGTTTTTTTCCTTAATAATGTTTCATAATGATCTTGTGAATCTTCCAAAGAATATCTCCCATGAGTTTCAAGCTAGGTCTCAAGCAAGGCCTGTTATCATACACAGGTTGATGATCCATTCTATGTCAATGTACCCTTTTCATGTTATTACCCCTAGTTTACTCTGTTTCAAATAAACATACACTTGTAGTATCCATACGTGAATTTATTTTCTTGTAAATAGTATAATATATACTTTACCAATATTTAGGGATTTTTTCCTATGTTAAGTATTATCCCTAAGGCTTTCACTATAAATTTGTAATGTTAATCCAAAAAATAACTAGATTTTACTTTTATACAAACTATGATAACCAATATAGATAATACACTTTAATTAATGGTTTATTATATATAGATACACATAATGAAACCCCATAAAATTATTATGATTATAAAAATATTTTATTTATGTAAATTAAATAACAAAATTCAATTAATTATAAATATATAAGTTTAAACTCTATAATGTTCCCTTAAATTCTCTTGATTATTCTAATACTTTATGGGATAACCTGGGGACTTACATAAGATAGGGGTGAGATATATATATTTTTAAGGGAATAAAAAAAGAATAAAATAAGGTAAATAAATACATGTGTTATGAGAGATATATAAAGGTATCATAAATGGGGTGAGAATCATAATGTGGAACAATGTGGAATGGTATAACATGATAATATAAAGGAAATATGTGAATGTGGAACAACATAAAAATTTAAATCAAAAACCTAAGTCAAGGATAACTTCGAAGAAAACAAAAAAAGTGTTCTTAGGATATCCTACCATTCCCCATGCTTGGAATATCAAAATATTAAAGCATTACCCAATACAATAAGAGGATATATCCCACCCGTCGCATTCATATAATGTACATGAATAAGTGTTCCACATATATCATACAACATAAGGATCCATTTCATTAATTTTATCCCCATTTTTAATGAGTGAGGGTTACATGCATGTAAATACCCAATAAATAAAGGATATTTGAAACTAGGTTAGTACCCTTGAGTAAAAATGGAGATGGTTATTCCCTACACAAATGTTTTTCATTAAAAATTGTATAAAAATTTCATCAGCATAATGATGTACATAAAGAAATATAGAGGGATTAAATGATAGAGAAAGTTATCTTTAATTAAAAGGGAATCGTAAGGAAAATAAAAAGAAATTTACAAAAATATTTACCAACATGGAAAATTAGAAATAGAAAGGTATTATATAAAGAAGGTTCTTGAATAAATAGGATAAGGATAGGATTCCTTACATTGAGAATATGATTATAAAACATTTGGAGGAGGTTATTAAGATATTAGGGAATCATGGTAGGTATATATAAAAATAAATATAGAGTATCTTCATAATACAAGGGTTTTAAGTCAAAAGGAATAACATTTTGGGTGGGTTTATATAGAAAAAGATAGGAGAGTTCTTTATTAATTTCCAAACATAGGTTTTGGACTCAATATGATAATGTAATCAAAATAAATAAAAACTTATCATATATTTTATCCAATGGTTACATGAAAATAAAAGTGGATTCCATTATTTTATAAATTTGAAAACCAAATTCATTAAAATAATACTCTTGTTGATGTGTAATTGAGTCATGTTTATAGAAAATTGATTTAAAGCCTTAAAATATAATATTAGTTTTGGAGGATTAATTAATGGTTTATAAAATAAATAAAAGTACATAAAAACTATTTATTTAAAATGATAAATTTATATTTGGTCATGGATACCTCTGATGTTATATATTATATTACTTTTGTGTATTTATGATGTCATAATACATAACATATATTTATACTTTATTTAATTTTGGCCCAAAAAATTTACTATCATAAAAATTATGAAAAAAACCATTAGAAAATATCAATGTTCTCATTTTAAAAAAATAGATTTTATTTTATAAAAATAATTCTCTATTATTGATAATTTACACTTTTAGATCAAAAATTCACATTTATTAAAAATACTAGTTTTTTATGATAATAGTTTTTTCAACCATATCAAATTTACCTTTGACTTCATAAACTTTATTATCAATTATATTTTATAAAAATTAATTAATAAAAATATCGTATTAAAATATGATTTTTTTAATAAACTGAATAATTCATCAAATTGATCATCACGATTGAAACTATATATTTATTTAAATATACAATTTGTATTTCATTATATAAAAATCTATTTTTCTTAAAAAAATTATAATTTTTATAATGTAATAAATGATAAATTTAAGAATTATTTAATTAAAAATGAAAAAAATAAAAATTCATGATGTCAAGGTCTAGAAACATAGCCCAATATTACACCAGTGAATTCCTTAAGGGAAGTCGTGTGATAGTGAGATGTTATTAAGGTGGTTTACAAAACATGGTTTGGGCTATGATCTCTAGCAACATGAACGTATACCATAAACTATTTCTCTCAAGCATTAGTTGTTGAATCTCATATTGGGATTGGCCAAGGTCAAAGGATATTGATTTTATCTCCCTAAGAAACTCTAATAAATGTGCTTGATAGGGTACGACCTAAAAAGTCAATCCCATCACTAATTATATGTGTTCTAATTGAACTTTATCATAACCCTTAAGATACTAATTTTATTGGACACTATAAAATGGCTATGTTATCAAGTCTTATGATGATTAACACTCATCTAAATTAAACAAAATTTAATTATAAAAAATAACTTATTTAGTGATTGAATTTTATTTAACGGTAATACTTGCTAAATCATCTATTCATTAAAAAAAATTAGTAAAAACTTGGGTGTTACTGTGGTAATTTATTCAGCAGTCATAATTTTTAATCAACTATAAACATCTATTGTTTCTCATATCGAAATATTGTTTGGGAGAAAATATATGTAAAAATTTATGATCAATATATATTTTACATCATTCCCCATAAATATAATGCATAAATATCTTAATGAAAAAATTTCCATAGAAAGATATAAATTATGAGTCAGATATTATTTCTCAAAAACCATCAATATGAAACAGATATAATCTATCATCATATCATTATAAAAAATAAACCATCC
Organism: Viscum album; assembly: GCA_963277665.1. Lineage (NCBI taxonomy): Eukaryota > Viridiplantae > Streptophyta > Magnoliopsida > Santalales > Viscaceae > Viscum > Viscum album. The sequence continues at coordinate 1,301,002,684 of OY728141.1, read as the reverse complement.
AATCACCTTTGTTAATGTATCACTAGAAATTACATATTCTTCTCCATTTTAAGGTATTGTTATTACAAGTTTTCTTAACAACATTCTATTCAGTTACATGAAATTTTATTCACATTCACTAGTCTAAATGAACTTAACTTCCTTCAGATTTAACATGGTAAGAGGACTAGATAGTCAAGATAAATCCTTTACAAATAACTAATAATATCAATCCAATATAATAAAACTATTGATATAAGAAATGGTGATTGGTCTTGGACAATGTTTAATAACATTTTTCATTTATTAATCCAGTTATATACCATTTATTCATATTATGTGACCAAACAAATGAAGCATTTTGATGCCAAAATTCACCATTGAATTTTTTATCATAAAAATTAACTTTATTTAGGGTCTTTACTGTAATACTCATGTTTTATTCATGATCCTCCTTATTCTTGGAATACATAAGAATATAATCTATAAATGATTCCATAAACTGATCAAGGCAAAACATAATCTATATGTTAATTAAATCAATGATCATAGTGGAGAAATTAATATGACCAAATGGAATCACTATATATTTTTATTGTCCAGACCATGACTCATTTTTTTGTATGTATTCACTTTGGGTACTCAACATATAGTATCCAATTTGATGATCAATCATGGAAAAATATTATGCTCCTAAAATTGATCAATGAAATAATCAATATGGGGAATTTTATGCCTATTCTTGTTTGTAATATTTTTATATTCCCAATAATGAAGGCATAGTTCCCTTTAACTGTATATCTTATTAACAAAAAGGAGAGGTGTAACCCATGTCTACACACATGAATAAATTAATCTATTATCATCATTATCTTGGATTTCTATCTTCAATTATAATAACTCTATTGGTCCCATTCTATATGGACTCTCTAAAATTGGTGTAGCACCGGGTAAGAGTTCTATTGAAAACATGACTTCCCAATCTTGAGGAAGACAGGGTAACTCTTCTAGAAATACATCATATAATTCCCATATAGGTGTACCATCTTCAATGTTACCTTTCCCCACAATCATATAAGCTAAATATCTTATTTTAATAGAAAACAAGACCCATGAAATACATGTATTATCCATTGTATGTATATATTTTTCCTCTAACTAAAATACAATAGTATGTTGGATTACAATATAAAATGTTAATTCCCTTCCATATTAAATTATATATGATATATATAATAAAACCCAATATAAGACCAAAAGCACATAAAATTCATATATAGGGGGAATGAAAAGATGTTTTAGGAAGCACATTCCCATAGAATCCAATTAGGAAATAATAATAATAGACATGTGATCATCGTATCATTAGGAGATTTTACTAATATTTCAATCTCAAATAATTGTGGTAGTAATGTGATAACCTTAACAATAAGATAAAAATAGTGGTTAGAAATAAAATTAAATAAGACATTATAAATTCTAGATTGGATGGTATGTGTAGCTTTAATAACTTCATTATCACACCCCACATTGAAAATAGAGATCACAAGAGATTTCGATTTATCTTTGGGTCTATGAGTTTCTGACAATGATCAAAATCATTAACCATCATATTCAAGAAAAACATAGTATAATATCTATTCTCTATATAATCACATCATTGGAGTGTGGGTAGTGAATTCTTTGGAGTTTTATATTCATTTTTCATCATTAGATAACTTCTTCACATTATTTCAACACTCGATTTCCCATTGTCCTTATTTTCGAAACATAAAATACGTTATAATCCTCTTAGTCAAATTTCCTCCATAATTCTCTCCACTCTTATATCATATAATAAAATTCATCTTATTCACTATATGGATTTTTTATTAGATTTTCCTTTGAATTACATCTTTATTTTCATATCAAGCATGTGAGATTAATTTGAGACTTGTATATATATTTTAACCTTAATAGTACATAAAAATATTTCTTCATAGAAAATGAAGTATTGTAATAATAATTACCTTTGGATAATTGGTTTTAAGCCACTAACAAATCTATTTAAATTACATTCTAGTTCAATAATAATATCAAAAGAATACCATTCATGTATTGAAAAAATTACATCATAGGTACCAACTAATTCATCACAATTACTATTAAGCCTAAAAAATTTCTTATCCATATTCTTATGAAGAATACATGGAACTTACTTCTTGAAAAAATAACCTCCATAACACATCCCACTCAATGATGTTAATTTCTTATAGTTTCCTTATAATCTTTATATGAGTTAACCGTTGATCTGCTTCACCGTAAAATTTTCAAACAAATCAGATATTCTTTTCACGTTCCAATCACTAGAAAATGAAAAATATCCTTTCAGTTGTATCGATCCATATCTAATCAATTTTTATGTTAGTTTACCAACTAAAATAAGTTTCATTTTTCCTTATGAAGGAATCAATAGTATATTTTCCTTTGAAAAATTGGATTCTCAACAATACCAATGAAATGAGAAAGATGTGTAAGAAATGAAACAATATTTTTAATTACAACTATCCTGACATTCAATTTCCTAGGGGTAAAATTATTACATTGTCTATAACATTCGACATTAACATTTTTCCTTCTTGGTCTATCCATTGACTAAAATGAAAAATTTTAGTATGAGAAATAATAATATTATTGTGAAATCATATAATCATGAAAATAATTTATAGGATGTATAAATCATGACACATTATTTTTAATTTATTTCACCTTATGTTTTACCTAGGACATCTATGGTCATTATCTATTCTAATACATTATAATGGATATTAATGAATATATGAATTTACCTAGGAATATTCCCTATGAGTTTCAAACTAGTGTATAGTAAGGAACTATTCAACATGCACTAGAATAGTGGTCAATATATACTTAACAAACTCTTTTTGAGGTTATTACCCCTTTATAAACCTAATCCAATACCAAATCCACTTTTAGTATCCATATAAGGAATTATTTACTTAGGTAAACCAAAAAAAATTCAATACCTTTAAATAGAATGTTCTTCTATATTTGGGAATATCCTAAAGGTTAATACTAAGGTTTCATCATCCTAGTTTCCAAAATTTATTAAACATTCCTATAATACCAACTATAGAAGCACATAATTCTCATAAATAAATATTATGTAATTCTAGAACAATATTCAATACATTTCAAAATAAAACATGCCTGAGGAATATAATGTTTTAGTGACTTTAGAATAAAGGTTACATAAACAACTGGTAAATAACATTTCAATATAATTACAAATTAATTTCTTCATAACTAGTAAACTTCCTAGACATATCATACATAAACCCTTTCTTCATTACACGGGGAAGGTGAACATAAGAAAGTGCGAGCTAAGATTCTTAATAAGGGTAAACAGAAGAGATACTAATCAATAATCAAAAGTGAGAATTATATAAGTATAAGGTTTTTAAAAAATGATAAAAGTTATCACTAATAATAACCAATAAGTCAATTCCCTTTAATATAAAAACATGGAATTAGGTTTGGTCAAAAAAATAACATAAGAAATAACAGCGAATAATCATCAATAATGAATCATTAGCCATTAAAACATGTCAAAATCATAAACCATAAGTTTCTAGCTTGAACATAATCATATTGAATCATTTCATTATTCAAGTATCACTATCATTACTATTAAAATATATCAGGTTCACTCCCTATTAAAATATTTTGATATTCAAGCTTCACTTCTAAGACTATCTTATTACATAAATTCCCTTAGGGAATTATGTTCTATCTCCATTCCAATACTTATTATCACTTGAGATATCATTATTTACCCAGTTAATTAGAGTGGTATATAAATCCAATCCCACCCATCACATAATGAAAACCATACATATGTGTACCGTTAGATCATGGAACAATCATCAAATAATTATATCATAACTCATGTAAAATATACAAGTTTCATAAAAATTTAATCATCAGAATCATAAAACAACTCATGAAAATTTAAAATTTGATGTATTATCTGATATACCTATTAAATAATCTGAAACATAAAAAAATGTTGTTATAGATATAACTATATATACAATATCACTAGACCATTTCATGAGGAAAATACCATTTTACATGAAATCGATTATTTAGAATGTAATAATTTAAAAAATATTATGGAAAATATTTTCTTCTTAAATATTAAAGGAAACATATAAGGTAATAATTTTTTAATGGAATAGTAAGTTGTTAATTCAGTTTTTTTATAAAAAAAATCATTTTAAATTTTCAGTAAAAAGTCAAAAGTACCATGTTTTAAAAATTCTTAGAAGGATAATTATAATTCTTATTAAAAAATTTAAAAAATATATAAAAATACCATTAAATAATTTTTTCATAATGCTAAAAATATTAATGAATATTTTTTAAATAAAAAAATGAAATGAAAGAAAATATTCCTAATCAAATAGAAACATGGTTAGTTTTCCTAAAAAATATTATTCATGTATCTTTAGTAATTGAAGGAATGAAATGAAATGAAAACATTTAATATAAATTAAAAAACAGATTATTATAAAATATATATGATTTTTGATATATTTTTCATATATTTCCTTCATCATATATTTAATCATAAATAATCTATGTAAAAAAGTTGTTGTAACATAAAACTCATACAACAAGTTTTTCTTGATTCATCAGTAACCTAACCTCCACTTGATAAATTAATATTTATTATAAATCTATCCAAAAAAAATATTCATATCTATAATATGATACATGATTTAGTGATAAAATATTATCACAATTTTTTTAATCTTTCATTATCATCACCATTTCAGGTGTTAATTGCTTTAATTTTCATGTATATTTTTGTTCTGATGTTTTGCTTCATGCACTGAAATCATGGTTTTCTCAAGTAAAAAATAGAAATAATAATTTTAATATCATATAAAATCATTATATACCTATTTTAAAACTTCAAATAAATTAGTGATGAAAAATAAATTACATTACATTGTGGACACGGTAGCTCATATGTATCCACGAGTGACGTTTCCATTTTAGATGGATGGAATGAAAGAAAGGTGAATATTTATTTACCTTTAAAAAAATATAATAAAATAAATATTCAGTCACATACATGACATCTTTAAAATTCATTTTTCATTTAATTTCTATCCTTGCTTTTATATAGGGCATTTCCATTCATTTTGGTAGAAATGGTGGGTTTTCAAAATGCGGGCCAAACCATGAGCCTAGTTCTAGATTTAAAAATAAATATTATTTATGTTATAAATTCTTCATTTTTCAATATTTTGCAGCCATTACACTTCCCTATTGGAATACCCTGGTATATTAAACCACCACATCCATTTAGGCCTCGTATTAATTTATAATAATAATGGATTTGGATTTTTTATTAAGGTGTTGTGCCAGCCCAAAAGACCATTTATTTCCTTAAATATTTTTTTTATTTTTAATATCTCATTCTTTTTTTACGTTTTTTAGATTATCCCTACTCTCAACTGATCCCACTTACCCAAGGCGGGCCCCCATGCTCTCCTCCCCCATTTTGGAGCTCAATTGAATTGGGAATTTGTGTGAAATTTCTCTGGATTCCACAAATCTCCCAAATTTGAAGAGGTAAATTGATCCTTTCATAACTCCTTTTATTTTTACTATTTTACTCCCATTATAGTTCCTATATGGAATCCATTTCTTTATTATAACCTCAAATCCATTTAATGTTGTTTTAAAACTCAGATACTTGTGTATTTGGGTCATTTTATTCAAGATTTATTTGGTTAAGTTTTTCTCTCTTCATTTCATTGCATATCTAGAGGGATTCCTCCCTCATTCAAAAATTTATATAGTGTACATAAGATATGGTTCGTACCTATGGTTTTATTTGGGTACTTTTGGCAAAATATTATGGTTTAGGTTTCGTTTTCACTTCCTTGTGGTGCGGCAGAGGTGTGGTTGGGGTTTCACAACAAGATTTAAGGTTTTGGACTCAAAAGATGTGGATATATTTGTAATCAATTTTTTATGAGTTAGATTTCTTGATTTACTTGTTTTATTATTCCTCATACGCTTCTTGTGGTGTAAAAACCGTTTTTTATGGATTTTATTAAGCACTTAATTTAATAGTTTCATTATGTCATGAAATTGGGTTCTTTTCATGGGTGACTCTTGCGGTAATGTTTGGGTGTATTTTATAATAAATGAATGTGATTTATTGGTGTTTAAAGTAGATGAAAATTCTGGTTTGATAATTTTGTATTGTCATGTGGGCCTTGAAATTAGGATTTTGAATGTGTTCATGGTGAAAAATCATATTTTTCTTTTTGGAAGTGATTTTCGAAAATGTGTGTTTTTCATTAGTGTCTTTTGTGGTATTAATTGAGATATTTTTATAAAACTTTCAGGGTAGTTTAATAAATGTTGCTAGGGTTTCCAATTCAGTTATGGATTGGTATTGGTACGATTTTTGAATTGAATGAGTTACTTGAAATGGGTTTCATGTGCGAATCATAGTTACACCCATTGGGTTTGTTTTATGAATATTGTGAATGTTTTTCTTGGTTAAACAGAGTGGGAAAAGGAGTGTATATGTACTTTTTGGTGGTTATTTTTACTTAATATGGGTTGTTAAAGGTAATGTGTTTATTTAAGATTTCCAATAATTTTTTATAATGTTTTATAAAGTGCTGAAATGTTTTAGCAAATGGAAAGAGAGCTGTGAAACAAGGTTGTGTGCTGTTTTGTGTGAGTGTATTGTGGAAAATGAATTTTTTGATGAAATAAGTATTATATGATATTTTAGTGGGATGTTATGTGAGTTATAATTTATTGCAATGGTTTAAAAAAAATTATAGGATTTTTTTAAGGGTTAAATAAATGTGAAAAGTGTTGTGGGTTATTTTTTGTGTGAGTGTGATTTTAAATACATTTGAATGAAAAAGTGGATTTTGTGACTTGTGTGATGTACATGTGGGTTTTTTGGGGAACTTGTGATGTGGAAATGATATTTTTCTATTCAAATTATATTTCTTAACTTGTTGAACTTGTTTGATCACATGGGGAAACCTGTGTATCTAGGTGGGTGGATGTGTACTAGAGTGATAGTGAATCTGTGGGGTTTGGACTCAGTTTCACATAGCAAGATTGACTAACAACAGTAACTAAACTATGATGATGAGGATTGGGGACCACTAGGTTATGAGTATTTTCCCTACTAGTGGATCATGTATGAGATCAGATATTTTTATGGTTACACTCACCGAGATACAAGGTACCTGGGACCCACAATGAGCTTGTGCCTAGGGGTTATTTATGATTGCTTGTGATCATTAGTTACTTTGTGCTTACTATTGGCATATAGTATGGTTGGATGGAAAATTCAGTAGCATTGACATTATGTTTAAAAGTATTTATTCTTAATAATATCCCACTTGAAAACTTTTTTAATTTTTCAGTGGCGTCTTTTAGAAATAGTAACTAGCATTTCATGTTTATGAAAAGTTGCAAGATTTTTGTCTTTGAATGTTTATCACATGGAATCTATTAGTGGTGGTATCCTACTGGGCAATGTATCACACCCTACTTACACCCTTGGGTGTAATTAGACTTGATTATTTTTGTTTTCGTAGGTTAGGTATAGTTTTTACTGCTATTGGTTCGGGTTTTATGTTGGTCCTCAGTGATGAAGTCTTGTGGATATGGATTGAGGGCAGGGCCCCATTTCATGAGGGTTCTTGGGCTATTTCCTTTTGGTTCTGTACCTTTGTTTTAGTCTTGGTGAGTTGTTTTAAACTATGTAATTTTGTTCTCAATTTTTTAAAGGATTGTTTGGTTTGATAAATCTATATTCATTTTATTAGATTCATCTATTGTGTTAAGTTTAAAAACTCGGGTAAATCTTTCCCGATTCTCAATTTATGATACCCAGAAACTTGTTCCTACCCAGGGGGATTGGGAATTCACTTCAGGCCTTGTCATGGGCTAGGTTTGGTATCAGATTCATTGGTTAACATATTCGGTTCATGACAAAATGGTATCAAAGGAGGTTCATGATAACATTTTGGGTCGGGATATTTGGGGAAGAGTTTGAATAGTCTGGAATTAGGATTTTCATGACATGGAATTTTTTTATGGGTAGTGTGCTTGATCATCACACCTCATAAATGGATTCATTTTTCTAGGGGAAAGTGTAAATTATCTATGTCCTTTGGTTTTCTTGGTTTGATGATGTTTAGGGGAAATGAAAATAGAGTTGGGTTAATGGTCTCAGTGAGCTCGTAGGGCTTGGAAAGCCATGCAAAGCTAGGGATATTCCCAAGAACAATCTCTAGGATAGTTAATTGATTGGAATATAGATTCCAACCATATGTCCATGTAAGCCACTGATACTAGTTTCCTCTCACATCACCTTCTGTTCTTTATTTTTGAAATATTGGAACTTCGTTTTTAAAGTGAATTGGTTTTAAGAAGCGTAAATTTTTTGTGAAATGATTTTCAAATAAAGAGTTAATGGTGTGATTTATGAAATGGTGTAACTAAATTTTTATGATTGTTTTGAAAAGGAAAATGGTGTTCTTACACCTCTTTTGAACGCAGGAACTATATGGGTGTTGGTTTTGAAAAAGTGTTTCCAATAGAGTTTTCTAAAAAATCAAAGAGAATTTTAATGTGGTGATAATTTTTTAAATTTATGTGAATAACGTGAAAGTGAGTTCTTATCTAAATAGTTGTGTCTTTCTAAAATGTTTTGTAAGATGTGAATTGGTATTTTGATCTCATGGTTAGCAGTTTTGAGAAAAAAAGATGTTTAGGTTGACCATTTTAGTTTTTAAAAGTGGAATGAAGTTTTTTTATCGATTAGTATTTCCATGAAAGACCACATGCATGGGGTTATATGGGATGATGGATGGTTAGTTTCATTTCTGGATGAGTGCTAAGACAAATATGAGCAGGGTGACCAATGTGGAATAGAAACATGCATGTTTGAGGCCCATGGGGTACAATTGGTGGATACGCTAACGGCTGAACCATTTGTTTTAAAAGAAATGTTTTTAAAGGAAAACATGATTTCATGGTGAATTGTTTGAGATGGTATATATTATGTTTTTTTGGAAAATGTTTATGTTGTGGGATGTTTTGAGTCCAAGAACCCCTGCCGTTCGAACATTGTTTTGGGTTTGTGTTTGGTCAGTGAGCTGGGTAAAAGGAGAAGTTAGTAATATCTTCTGAGATTTGTTTCAGGACACCATTATGGTGGTTCTCTTCATCTATTTAGATCTAGTTTGTGTAATGTTTTAACCAGTGGACTACCTTGGATGGGTCCTTGGGTTCTCTCATTGAATTAGTTATGCCCCTATTCAGGGTTAATGCACAACTAAAGTGCAACCTGGATTATTTCGCCATTGGAAAATCCTCATGTTGATCGATATAAAGAATATTTATTGATATTTGTTGATTGAGTCGACACCCATTTCTTTATTTGATTTATGGAAACTCTAGTACTGATAGAGTGCTCATGGAAGGTTGAAAGAGACCTTAGTTTTTTAACTTGCATGATTCGTCAAAGGTGGAAGTGGTTTGGGGTTGTTAGTGTTGATGAGGGTCTTGATGGTGTTTAAGAGGGCGTCTGTGTTCTTCAGAGTTTCTTTGATGTAGAAGGTCATGTTAAACAACCTATTTTGGGAATCTGGTCATGAGAGGCTATTGTGGCCACTTTTTGGACTTCTGTTTTGTTTAAGGACTTGGCATAAGTTCATGTTACTTTTATTGTTTATGTTAGTAGCAATGGTCATGTTCAGTGATGCCTTGTGATGTCATGTGAATGTTTGACTATAAAGTTGAAGGTTATTCAATCCTCTAAGGGTCTCTATTATATTGGGAGTATGTATCCCTTGTAAAAATATCAAAATCCTCTGTTTCAAAGAAAGGTGTTTATATGAGAACTTTCCTTCTGTTGTTTCTCACTCGAAGAAACAATGTGTGGTGTGTGTGCATCTTCTAAGACCTTGTTTCATGAAATTTTAGGTTAGGGTAATGTGAGTTGGAATGTTTTATGTCTTGGTAAACTTATTGGGGATTGTGGTGTAGTTTTTTGTATCATAGAAAGATGAAGATCTGTTCAGGTGGATTCCAATGCATAACTACGTGGTCGAAGATGCTTCAATAATTTGAGCTCTATACACAGGTCCCAAAGAGAAGCTGGCATATAGTCTAGGTAAATCCCAGGGTCGTTCAAACCCTTGTACAAAGTCATATCCTCAGTATGAATTATAAGAAGATTTTAAACCTCTAGAGTCATCATATTGTTCCTATTGTTCATTTTTGGTGGTGAGGTGGGAGGACATCATATCCATGTTGGGGCTTGAGTTCATACATTCCCCCATTGGTTTTGACTAGGTATTGGAGAAAGGTTTGAATTTTGGCTATCCAGTTTGAGAATATGGTTTGTACATGGTTAGTAGTGACCATGCCTCAAAAAAACATGTAGAAAGAAGGACCCCCATGATTAGTGCACAGTTTCCCAAACTATGTGAACTAACTATGCGGTCATCCCAATAATTTAAATTTTGGGGACTTTTTGTACCGTCACATGCTAGTCAATTAAGATGGTTGACTATTATGATAGAGAGACCCACTATGAGTCTTATATAAGTAATTTTGTAAAGGTTTTATTGAATTATACTCCTTGAACTGGGGAGTCCGTTCAGGCCTCCCCCTGTTAGTGTCCTAAATCTCTCTCTAGAAAATTTAAGATGTTTCTTATGGTGGGGATGCCATTTGTGTCTCCTCATACTAGTAACTCAGATTGGTCCTTGGTCTTGGCCTATAAGGAGGTAGTTTTGTTCGGATCTATCTAACTACCAACGTAATTCTGTGATAAATGTTGAGATTAGAGAGTGTCCAACGGTTTAGTTAAAGAAAAGTAAGTGTAACCTTGTTCGTTATTGTTAATTGTTTGTGTATATTACATGAGTATTTTTCATAGTGTCTTAGGTGTTTTCTTTTTGGGAATAAAATCAAAATTTTCTTGATGATTTCATGAAATTTATGTATGTTTTTGTTTGTGAGAGTATTCCATCCATAATTGATCACTAGATGTGTTTTGGCCATTTGGGGGCAGACCAAACTTGGCAAAAGAGTACATTTCTAGTCTGTTAGTTGGGTTTGGTTTTTTTTAATTTGGCCTTACTGTGTTTTTCTAGTGGCGGATCATTTTATAGTGGTGAGAATTGTCACATACATGACATCTTTTAAAGGAATTTTTAATTTAGTTTCCATCCTTTCTTTGTTATGGGAGTTTTCCATGAATTTTGGTGGAAATGGTGGGTTTTCAAATTTTCTATCAAACAGTGAGCCCATTGCCATATTTAAAAATAAATTTTGTTTCATTTATAATTCCATCATTTTGCAACATTTTATACTCATTCAACTTCTTAATTGGAATAACCTCGTATATTAAAACAACCATATCCATTTGGACCTCATATGAATCCATAATAATTATGGATTTGGGTTTTTTATTAAGGTGTTGGGCTAGTAAAAAATCCCATTTCTTTCTTTAAATATTTTTTTAATTATTTAATATCTCATTCGATTTTTATGTTTTTTAAATGATTCCAACTCTAACACGAACCCAATTACCCAAGGCATGCCCCCATTCTCTCCTCCCCTAATTTGGAGGTCAATTTAATCGTGAATTTGGGAAAACATATCTAGATTTCACAAATCTATGATATTTTATGAGAAAAATTGATCATTTCATTAATCTTTAAATAATTACTCTTGTTCTACCATTATAGTTCTTGCGCTACCTTATCATCCTTATTGGAACCTCACATTCATTTATTGTTGTTTTGAAATTAAAATACAAGTGTATTTGGGTCATTTTTTCATGATTTATTTTGGCAAGTCTTTCCCTCTTCATTTTCTTCTTTCTCATTAGGGTTTCCTCCTGATTTCATGAATCTATAGGGTGTCCAGAAGTTAGGGTTTCTACCTATGGTTTGATTTGAGGACTTTTGGTGAAATCCTATGGTTTAGTCTTTGTTTTCACTTCTTTGTGGTGTGGTGGAGGTGCAGTTGGGGTTTCACACCATGATTCAAGGGTTTTGACTCAAAAGGTAGGTAGTTCCATGTATAAGATATTTTTGATTAGTTATCTAGCATGATTTACTGGTTTTAATATTATTCATATGCTTTTTATAGTGAAAACCCCGTTTTTTATGGATTTTCTTAAGTGTTTAATTTTATAGTTGCATTATGGCTTGAAATTGGGAGCTTTTCATGGGTTACTCATTTGGAAATGTTTGTGTGTATTTTATAACACATGAATGTGACATATTGATGTTTAAAGGGGATAAAAATAAGGATTTGTTAATGCTTTTGTGTCATGTGGGCCTTGAAATATGGTTTTTGAATAGGTTAAAGGTGTAAAATCATGTTGTATATCTTGGAGGTGATTTATAAAAACATGTCTTTTCATGTGTGTCTTTTGTGGTGTTAATTAAGGTATTTTTATAACACTCGGGGTATTTTAATAAATGTTTTTGGGGCTTCCAATTCTATTATGGATTTGTATTGTTATGATTTTGGTATTGAATGAGGGACTTGAAATGGGTTTTGTGTGCGAAGCATAGTTACACACCTTGGGTTTGTTTTATTAATATAGTAAATGTTTTGTTTGGTTAAAGAAAGTGGGAAAAAATGTATATGTACTATTTGGTAGGTTTGTTCACCCAATATGGGTTTTTAATGGTATTTTGGTCATTTAATATGTCAAATATTTTTTTGAATGTTTTATAAAGTGCTGAAATGTTTTAGAAAATGGAAAAAGATCTGTGAAACATGGTTGTGGGTAGTTTTGTGTGAGTGTGTTGTGCAAAAAGAATTTAATTGATGAATGAAGTATTAAATGATACTTGAGTGGTCTGTTATGAGAGTTATAATTTCTGGTAATGGTTTTAGAAAATAATTTAAAGGAATTTTGGAAATGTTAAAGGAATGATAAAAGTGTTGTGGACTATTTTTTGTGTGAGTATGATTTCAAAATGCATTTGAATAATAAAGTGTATTTTTTGACATCTGTGATGTACATGTGGTATTTTTGGTGAACCTGTGATGTGGAAATGATATTTTCATGTGAAATTTTTATTTCATAACTTGTTTAACATGTATGAGAAAAAGGGAAAACACAGGTATCTTCGTGGGTGGACGTGTACTAGTATGCTAGATAATCTGTGGGGTTTGGCCTCAGTTTGACGTAGAATGATTGATGCTTACAACACTGAATAAAATATGATGATGATTGTTGGGGAACACTAGGTTATGGGTATGTTCCCTACTAGTGGCTCATGCATGAGAATAGATATTGTGATGGTTACTCTCACTGCGATATGAGGTACTTGAGACACACAACGAGCTAGTGCCTAGGGGTTATTTCCTATTGCTTGTGCTCATTAGTTACATTGTGATCACCATTGGGATACGATATGGTTGGATGGAAAATTCCATAGTGTTTAAATTGTTTTTAAAAGTGTTTATTCTTAATGATATCCCACTTGAAAATAGTTTTAATTTTTAAGTTGCATCTTTATGAAATTTTGACTAGAATTTCCAATTTATAAAAACGTACAATATTTTCATATTGGAATGTTTATCACATGAAATATCTAAGTGGTGGTATCCTAGTGAGTATTGGATCACAACCTACTTATACCCTTGGGTGTAAGTAGACTTGGTTATTTTTGTTGTTGCAAGTTAGGTACGGTTTTTAGTACTAGTGGTTCGGGATTCTTGTATGTCCATGGTGGTGAAGAATTTTGGATATGGCTAGAGGGAGGTGCCCCTTTACATGAGGGTTTTTGGGCTATTTCCTTTTGGTTTTGTACCGTTGTTATATTCTTCATGAGTTGTTTTAAACTATGTAATTCAATTTTTATTTTTTTTAAGATTGTTTGGTTTGATAAATCCAAATTCTTTTTTTGGATTTATCTTCTATTTTAAGTTTATAAACTCAGGTAAATAATTCTCAATTCTCATTTTATGATACCCAGGCACTTGTGCCAGCCCGTGGGGATCAGTAACGCCCTTCGGGCCTTGTCACGAGCTGAGTTTGGCACCAGTTTCAGTGTCATCCAGATTTATTTTGTGAAATATTCTATATATATATATATTCAATCTATGATAATAATCAATCATGAATTATGGTGTTGGAGAATGAGTCTTATCACTACATAGAAGTGGTAGTCCACACCTATGCACGAGCAATACATTCATCAACAATTAGTTTGATAAGAGGTGGAAAATGGTTTTTGAATTATAATAATAAAATATAATTAAATGAAGTATAATATATTCATCCTTTATATGGATAAAAAAATTAGTATATTGATTTTAATAAAAAAATAGACAGATCTTGATTACGATATGGGACTCATCTTTTAGAGACACCCTTTGGATTACTCTTTAAGTCCTTAAGGACTATTCCTAGAGGAATAAAAAATGATATATGATTTATGAAAGGTATCCAAATTTTTTTTGTATGTATTATTTGATACAAAAGGATAAAATGGTGTGAATAATACAGTAGAAGAGGATCCCTTTTATAAGTCACAAGAGGGATACAAATGAAATTTCTTAAAAGATTTCAATGATTTAATGTAACATTCATTGAATAGATTTTCAAAATGGATATGGATTTGTAGTTAGAATAATATAAGGTTGAAATACATTCATATTATAATAATTAGATATGTTTTTATGGAAATAATATGCGTATATCTTCCTTTAACCCCCGATAAACCCATTTAAACCATAAATGTGGTAACACAATTTTACTTTTTATTATATTCACTATCATAAAAAAAGTTGAATCAATTAGATTGTAATAATTGTGATAATTAAAAACACATAATCCATTTCACCAAATTGTATTTCTATAAGTGGTATAATTTTATTTTAAATAATCATGCAACCCACTATCAAAACCCATTTTAGAAAACTGGATATTTAAGCATAAAACATATTTTACATACATTAAATTCAATGTAAAAACCAGAATATGAACGTTAAAATATATAACTGAATTTATAATATCTATAGTTCATTAAAAACATTAATATATATATTTATTGATTTAATTTATTAAGATAGAAACCCATTTCACGTATAAAAACAATTTTTAGACAAATATGTTTTTAAGGCTAAAAACTAAAATTATACTAAAATAAAGACTAATGATGATTCCTATATATTTAATTAAATTATAAATAAATAAATTTTATTTAGGTTAATTTAAGATAATATTCAAAACATAATGGGACATTTACTTGAAATGAAATGGAAATATTTACAAAAATCAGTATTTTCAATATTCACTGAAAAATAATTCTTCTTAGAAAAATACTAAACATTTTCCATAAAATAATATTAACATGATGATTTTAAAAATATATTAATTTATGGAAATAAAATTTATAATAATTGTAGAAATTAATTTTAAATGTTTCAAGATAAAATGAAATAAAAACCATTTTTGAAGAAAGCATATATTTGAAGCATAAAATGAATTTTCTAATATATTGTGTACTTATTTACTATTAATTATCACATAAATTTTAATTAATAAAAACCATTATACATATTGTTGATAATGTGGTTATCAATATTCATATGTAAAATTTAATGACTTGGATATGACAGTTTACTATATCACTTTTTATTTGGAATCAGGAATGCGTGTAAGGAAAGATATCGAATACAAGAAGTTTTATTTCAATAGAAATACATATAGAATATTTAGTTCTTCCAAAAAATATTTAAAAAACCTAAAATATTTAATTATGGATCCATTGGATTCTATCGTCTATCCTATGGTCCAATGGCCCATATAGGGCTACTAGTAAGCATCCAGCTAGTTGTTGGCTTTGTACTGGCTAACCGCTGAAACTATAGCAGTCTTTTTAACGTCCCTAACATATTATGGAACCCCCCCCCACACAGACACATTATAGATCGCTCTGAACCCCTATGATATCATTATTTATGAAGAAAACAATCCCATATAATGACTTTACTCACAAAGAAAATAAACATTTAATAAGCACATTCTTTCATGAAGAGTTAGGGTCTTACAGTTAGCTATCAAAATCATTCTTTGATTTTCCATTCCATACTTATATTTTTTGATTAAAAAACCTTACCTTACAGAAAGGGTATTCATATAGATATATCTATACACCATTGATTTGTAAATTCCATATAATTAACCCACATTCCCTACTAAAGAGTTAAAGTACGGAAATACTTTTCTATGATATATGATATACATGGAATATATATGGTTAATAATATGAAGGTGATCCTTGATAGTTCATCAATGCATTGAGTAAAGAATTAATCTCTAGAGATATAATTTTTATGATTGCTTAGTAGTATCCGTTGGTAATTTTTTATGTCACTTCAGTGAATAACATTATTAATATGTTTTATGAATCCTTTATAAGGAACCATGGTGATATACATATGAATATATAATTTTTATGTTGTAGACACATTTCCATGTTATAAATTATATGCATATAATTATTCTATAATAATATACCATATGTATTATCCTTGATGATCTATTTGATTCCATTTATATTATTTATCCACATTATTGGATTTATGATCACGCTTTCCTTTTTATGTATGTCCTTATGAAATAATTTTTAGTGAGATGGACTAGGATGGAATAATAAAGTATTATTTTAATAAAATTGGATAATGTTTAGGTTTTTTATGATATATGTACTTCATATGTTATATACCCCATTACACTAAACCTCAAAATAACATGAGGTGTTTATTATTGAACTTTATATGATTAATATCAGTCATCCAAGTTACAATCAAATAATAGATTAGTTATTTGTACAAATTGGGAATATAAAAAATTACAAAATACACTAGGGGTAAGTGTAAATATATAAAATATTTGAAAATATTGTTAATGTATATAGTGTGTGGTTTATCAGCAATAAAAACCATATCTAGATGCTAACAAGTGGATGTAGTCTCAAGATAAAACGCACCAAGTGGTAATAACAATAAAAAGTTTAGTTGCGTATTAATTCGATCATCAATCGTTATGCAAAAAGTCGGCCTTAATACACACCAGTATAGAAACTCTCAATGAATATACGTTGACTGATTAAGTGATATTTACAATCCTTTATGAAGGATATATAGATTATTTATTTAAATATTTATATTTACATAAAATTTTGAATTATATGATCCTAGAGGGGTGAAATTTTAAAATTTTAAGAATAAAATTCCCTTTAGAATTATTATCATTTTAATAATAATTATAATTAATTTCTAAATTAAATTTTCTCCTCTTATAAAAATAGTGGTAAATATATATACCTATATAAATAACTGATGCAATGGAAAATACATTGTTTTTCTCCCTAATATGAGGGAATACAATGCTAAAAACATAACGATGATGTTGAATCTATTTTCTCCTATTATAAATATTAACTAAACCCATATGTAGAATCCATATTAACTAGGGAAATATAATCTATTTGTTGAATCCTTCATGTGTCATTGAAAACTTAATTGTAGTAGGATATCTCATCCATTGATCATTGAACATAAGGTAAACACTATTGAAAAGATATTTTCTATACATTATTGTTTAATGAATGTGAAAATTTATTTGGTAGTATACCTCTTAAAAGCATAATTCAATTAGTCTTTGAAAAAGATAAAAAAACATGAAACCAATGGATGAAGTTGATGATATAGAAGGGGTAGAGTTCAAAATGTCATTTTTGAAAAAGTAATTTTCTCATGCCCTTTGAAAAAATGGAATTCGTCATGTTAAATAAAAAGTAGAAATTGTTTGTGGGATGATCTGATTGAACTTTTAAAGGATTATGTGACACAATTAAATAATGTTAATTTATTTTTATTTGAATATTGATCAATTCATTGATAGACTAAGACCTTATCTATAGAGGCTCTAGAAATCGGAAACATTTGTAGTTATGAGGAGATAGTGTGGTTTTATCACAATGTGGATATGGTTTTTAGAGATTCATGTTGGTCTCATGGATTGAATGGTAAAAAGAGATGAATATTTTTTAATTTCATTATGAACAGTGATGACAAAAGATAAAGAAAAAAATTATAAATATACATGTGAAATAATTGTGTGAGGAAACATTTGAGAAATTGTCTATAAAGAAGTGTAATGTGTTAAAAATGTATAATGGGTGTCCATATATCATGAATCTACCATGAAGATGTAAAGAATTAATATTATAATGAAAATGAAACGGAAGTATAGTGCAAGAACAAACTAAAATCCAGTACTTAATGTGTATAGAGAATGTTCACATTCTGATTCAATATCTAAATCAGAATATAATTGGTTGAAACTAAAATCCACCCCATCATAGGATAAGGGAGAGAGACTATGTTTTCTACAGCATGAAAATCTAATTACAGTCTTGAGATTATGTGGTTATTCGTAAACTCATTCTATACTCAAATATTTATAATAGTTTTTTTGATTCATGATAAATGAATTAAATTATATATATATATTCAAAACAATAATTTTAAACATTAAACTATTAGAACTATAATTATTAGTTAAAACACATGGACTGTATATTTAAGAATTAAGAGTATATAGCGGTTTTTTTATTATCTTTAGTGAGTAAAATCTCATCACAAACATATTGTTCATTCCAACTGTAGAATTATATATAATTCTATGTATGGATTGAATCTCAAAGTATAATGTCAAGATAAATTTTATAAGAAAGTAAATTAATATTGTTTTGAAAGGAAAACATGAAATTATTTTCATATGAGAGATATCCAAACCCATTTTTTATCAATAACAACCTTCAATAGCCTTGTTTATATAAATTATTGGTGAAGAAGGGGATGAATGTGAATATAAAAAGAAAGGAAATATAACCATTTTTTAAGAAACATTGAATTATTTCCTATAGAAATACCTATAACTCCCCAAGAAAGAGATGGAAAATTATACATTGAACTCATACCTAGATCCAAATCAATATTGAATACACCATATTTAATGGAATTTTTGGATATAAAATAATTGAATAAGAATCTAAAATATCATTTAGAGAAGAAATTTATTCAACTGAGTCTGTCTCCATAGGGGGAACCTAATATTTTTATAAATAAGAAAGATGGAATAATCTGTATATTCTTCGATTATATAGAAATTATTGGGATTAAAGTGAATAAAAAATCTATTCCTAGGATTGATGATTTATTTGATCGTGTTTATCGGGATCAATTTTTCTATATAATTGACCTTAGATTTTGGTACAATTAATTGAGGGTGAATAAATATGATATCCCAATTTTTTCCTTCCAAACAAAACATAGACATTATGATATCATATGTATTCCATTTGGCCTAAATAATGACTCTTCTATATTCATGGATTTTATGAATAGAATATTTAGATACTACTTTAATAAATACATGGTCCCTATATATTAATGATATTATGTTATATTTTAAAATGATTGAGAAACATGAGGATTATCTAAGGTTCATCATACAAACTCTATAGAAATATAGGATTTTTGAAAATTTATTAAATGTGATTTTTCTTCATAATATGTAGAAATATTAAGACACTCTGTAACTAGTGAATGAATATCAGTTTATCGAGCTATGAAAATGGAATTAAGTAAGTGGCTTGGACGTATAATAGTGGATGAAATTCATATTTTACATAGTCTAGAGGAATATTATACATTGTTTGTCAAAAAAATCACGATTTTTGAATCCACTTACTATGTTAACTTGAAATAATGTTATGTTTGTCTAGGAAAATGTGTAAAAATAAAGTTTCTATGAATTTAAAAATATGTTGGTTAGTGAACTTGTTATAAATTTACACTCTAATAGAGAAGTATTTTTCATTTATAGTAATGTATCCTTAAAATGACACTAATGTATACTCATTTAAAATCAACAAGTGATTGCCTATGAATCTATACATTTAATGCTTCTTGAGATTAATTATCCTACCCATGATTTGGAATTATATTCAACTATTTTTTCATTAAAAATTTAGAGATGTTACATTTATGTGAAGAAGCATAATAAAAACCCCCAAAAATGTGAATTTTTTTCACACCAAAGGAAATGAACATGTGACAAAAGAGATAGTTGGATCCTATTAGGGGGTTATGATTATTCTTTTCATTATCAACCTAAAATATAAAACAATTTTACTGACGCATTAAGTAAGAAACACCCTATATTTCTCGTAATAGTAATTATTGAAGGAGATTCATTGATTAAGGAATTATAACAGATTGAAATGAAAATCATAATATAAGGGACATTATCCATCCTATCCAAAATGATTTCTCAACTGTTATTACTAGATAAAAAATATGGATACAATTACATGTTAAAAAATTGGATATAAGTTATGAAAAATAGAAATTTTTAATGGGTTTTTCATGATAAATAGCTAATAGCAAGGTTCAGTTGAAAGGTATATATCATATATATTCTAGAGTTAAAGAAAGAGTAGATGGATATTGATAATAGCTTTAATTTATTTATACATCCTAAAATCACAAATATTTATGAAGATTCCTAGGGTAATTATTGGGGGATGATATAAAGAGGGATATTTCGGATAAACTAAAAGATGATACATACGTCTGTAAGTAAAGTCAGATAGAAAACTTCCCATAAGAGAAATACAACCAATTACCATCCTTGTTTGGATGTGGAAAACATCACTATGGATCTTTTTACTAGTCATACTAAGAGATCCTTGGTAATGAATTCCATATGTGTAATCTTTGATAAATTAACAATGTATTTTCATTTTATCACTACATGAGTTGATTTATACCTTGATAAACTTGTTCGTTTGTATAATCAATAATTGTTGAGACTATATAGAGTACCATTATCAATTGTTTTTCACTAAGATACATGATTTTATACTATGTTCTAGGGGATCATTCAAATGTATAAGAACACAAATAAACCTAAGAAAAACTTATCAGCATCAAATTTATGGTAAGTTTAATAGGACTATCGGGATAATAAAATGCATGTTAAGTGGTATGTCACTTTATTTTTTAGGTATTTTGGACCAACATATAATAATAATTAAATTATACTATAACAATATATTCCACATGAGTTTTAAAATGTATCCTTATGACGTAATCTATGTGATGAGGTGTAGATCTCTAACATACATAGATGAAGTTAGATAAGGAATCCTTTTGGTACTAAACACTATGAACAGTGATATAGAGAAGATACAAATGATTCAGAAACATAACAAGGATATATAGCATCAATAATATTTTTATTCTTAAAATCACTGTTAAGAATTATAATTTCATGTTTGGGATTATTTATTCCAAAATATATTTCCATTAAATGATTCATGAGACTTGGAATGATGAAAAAACCATATCCATGGTATATTATATCATTTGAGATTCTAGAGTATATTATAGCTATTTCTAATCACATAGAAATACCTACTAATAGTTCTAATATTGAAGATTTCATCCATGTCTCCAAATTTAGAAAG
The DNA here is from genome assembly GCA_963277665.1 of Viscum album. Classification (NCBI taxonomy): domain Eukaryota; kingdom Viridiplantae; phylum Streptophyta; class Magnoliopsida; order Santalales; family Viscaceae; genus Viscum; species Viscum album. The sequence continues at coordinate 1,300,981,055 of OY728141.1, read as the reverse complement.
TATATATCAGACCCAACACATATCATCAACATTAGTAGTTTAGATTTAGAACCTAAAAATTCATATAATTAATTACAAATCCAAATTCTATAAGAAAATGATTAATTTTTTGAATGAAAAAAATATGAATCGTAAAATTGTTATGGAAAAATCATAAGTTATATGAACCAACCTAGAATCCACAAGAACCCCAAAAGAAAAAATATCCTTATTTATTTTGATGATAGGCACAAATTTCAAGTGATAACTTTTTTATGGGAGATCTAATGACCATAAATTTAGTTATATTATTAGTATATGTATTGATGATTGAAAATAAATATATATTTTTGTTTTATAATATAATAACATATAATTAATATAAAATTTCATATAAATATTACTCATCATGAAATGATATTGTCCATAATACATAAGAATAAAATAGGGATATTAACATAGAAGAATAATACATGCACCAATGTAAACCTTATAGGATGGAAATATCTCTTAAATATAATTGTTTCTAAAAATACTTTTAAAAGAGAGAAAATATTTTACACTATGATAGAAATTTATAAGGGAATTATAGAAACATTATATGTGATATAGGGGATGGTGAAGTATGAAAATGAAGAGTATATATAGGGTGTAAAAGGAAATGTGGCCTTTATGATCTGGCCATTATAAGACTGTTACCTGGCCATTGATATATAACTATTAAATGATAGTTAGTAATGTAGACTCAACAATGTCACCATTGGATTTATTAAATATAAATGACAATAAAGATAAATTTTTATAGATGAGGTAGTGAACATGGATTAAACCTATAGAATCATTGTTTATGAAGTTCATTTATCAGATTTTGAAAGGGAGGTTGCATCATTTGGGCTCACGCTTGACCAAGCCCAATCTATTAATCAATAAATAAGAATCATGAATTTTAATTTGTGAGATAAATTCAAGTAAATATATATCAATACCTGATCAAAATTCACTAAAACTCCCCATGAAAGTACTACCATTGGAAACCATATTCTTAGGGCTCCATCAATCATATTTAGTCTATCAATGGGTTAGAAATTTGATTCTATGAAAAATATTCTATTTTCTATCAAATAAGTAATTTATTTTAAAAAAAATTAATTTCTCATATTTGAAAACATATATTGGTAAAATAGATTTCATTTCTGAAACAATATGTTAAAATTATCCAATGATTAATTATTCAAAATTTTCATTGATAATTGAATATTTTGGTCGAATGGAAAATACTGTACAAATATATGATAAGTATTACTATATCATGATGACATAAAAATGTGGTAATAAATTTTATAAAGTATTTATCAAATAAAAATGAATTTTTTTTCATTAAGATGTTGTATTATAAAGTAATAAAATTAATTTTCCAAACCATTAAAGAGTTTCTGAAAACCAAAAGTATATATTTAGATTTTGGAAAAATCTATGAATAAGAATCTCATCCATATATAAAATAATATTAGTTAAAGGATTATAGTTATTAATCATTAAAATACTAAACTAAATTCTCTACTTGTAAAATACCATAGTTTAAACCCCTAGTAAGTAAAATGGTTTTCCATTTTTAATAACCAATAGTCTAAGTCAAGTGCTTACAAATTAATAAAAAAAAGTTATCATTTTATATAAATAGAAAACCATTCATCTATACATATTTAATCTAAATCCATTTTGCATGGATTTTATTTCAGTGTCTTGATAAATAGTCTCTCTAATTAGTTTCCAATGTTTTATATATCTCTTATCATACTTTACAAATCAACCTTGAAAGGTATGGTTTTTCTTTTTTTCCTCCACTTCATTCAAGTAATTTATTTTAATATGGCCTCTTAATTTTTATTGGTTTTTTTCCGAAGTTTATAATCATTTAATTACCATCAAACTAATTCCCGATAAATTTGAAAAGTTTATTCATTCCCATTAAACCCATAATATGATAAATATAACTATTATTATGTCGAAATAATTATTTAATTTTCTATGTTATACTTATATGATATAAATACCCAACCATAATTCCCTTTCATGTATAAATATAGATATAAATATATTTCTTCTATTGGGTAATTCCATGTATTAAACTCACATTTAATACTCATGGGTTAGTTATTAAATACTTTCTTATGCTATATGATATATGTGTCATATATAATGTTAGGCATATGGAGGGATCACCATGATAATCTTCCAATGCATTAGGTAATATCTAATCTCTAGAGATTAAAAGTTTATAATACCTTGGAAGAATCACTTTTAATGTTCCAGGATACCTTAATGAAAATTCATGGTAATATTTTTATTAGACCTCAATGATAAGTCTTAGTGATATGATTCTGAATTTCTTTTTTTATATTGTATACAAATTTTCAAGTTATGATTTACATACCTATTATTATGCTCTTATTCATCATGTGTTATCCATGATGATCACTTACTTCCATTTCCATTCTGTATCCCCTTACAAGAAACTATCTTTACCCTTTACCTTTGATGGATGTACCATATAAAACCTTTATAGTGAAGATACTTATGATGGAATATAAATGTTTCTTTCAATATAATTAGATAAATTTTATATTTTTTGTAATCTATGTACATCAAGTATTATGTATATGGTTTTCATGAAAATATACCTAAAATGATCATGAATTATTTTTTAATTCAGTATTTTGGTAAATAAAATATGTTACAAATCATGTATAAAAAATATTGGTCATCATTAAAGTGGTCTTCGTTGTGATGTTAAATCCTCAAAGGTAACGAAAACGAATATATAATGAACAGGGAACAAGATGAAATGTTAATGTTCTCTATCATCATGAAATTATGATGGAATAATTAGTTATACATAAACTAGGGATATATGTAACACCATGATATTTTATGATTTTTTTAATAAATTAAATTCTTTTCCAATATCTTGTGTTATACACAACACCGTGTTTTAAAGAACCGTGATGTATTAATAATGTTGTTATTTAAAAAATACCATTATAATCTAGCCATTAAACATGAATGTATGGATATTAATGAACACATTAAAAATATTAATTATAATTTTTTTATATAAAAAACATACTGATAAAAAAGTAATTTATTTTTAGTAATGCCTTTTAACGATCTGAAAATACTATTTAATCATAAAATGATTTTATTTTCTTCTGAGAAAATAATAAAAGTACATTTTTACAAAATTTTAATATTTTTTCGAAAAAAAATATTAAATTTTTAAACATTCATTTGAAAATTAAATTTTATTTAATATTTTATAATTTTTTGTAAGGATTAATTTTTCAATGAATAGTAATAAATAGTGATTTATATTAGAAACTTCCTTTTTTATAAAAAATTTACAAGATCTGTTTTATCTTAATATGGTATTAAATGTAATATTAGTTTAATAATAAATTTATTAATCCAATTTTTTTTCTTCGAATCATTTTTATATTTATTTTCCCTATTAAAACTTCTTATATATTTGAACGATTTCTCTTTGGAAAACCACATTTTCATCATGTATGCGGGTTTAATTTTAAACTAAAATTTTCCTATTCTATGAATGGAGTTAATAAAATGGATTTCATAATTTTAATTTGAATAGAAAATATTATAAAATAATTTCAACATAATTTTTTGTTTAAATGAGTAGTAGAAACAATAAAAATTAATTATTTCGGTTAAGGATAAAAGAGGTTTATTGGTAGTTAAACTAAAAGGATTCCTATTAAAATTTCCTATAAACATTTAAAAAATATTTATCTATCCATATTTTGAACTTATCACCTATATGGTTTTACAAAGACTAATATTTTACCATTTTGGAAAGCGATAAATGTGTGTACAATTTATTCATTTAAAAAATTCGATGTGTGTCATCTCCCCCACTTATAAAATTATACCCCCTCTCTTCTCCTATTCACACTTTAAAAATATTTCTGTTTAGAAAATACCTACTAAAATAACTTACTTAATTAAATAGCCACATACTAGTGATCATATGTTTTTTACTACACCCTTATTAGAAGGATTTAGATATAAACCTAAATAGGTTCTTTGAAAAAGAGGTAAAATTCTTAAACTTGTGTTTTTTTATTTTTTCTTCCACCTTCCAAAAATAATATTAAAATATAATAAAAAAAACAGTAATATCTCCCATATACTTATATTGTTTTATTTTATTGTTATCACCTACAAAAATAACTTCTTATATCTAATGGGAAATGAAACTGTCGACCATGTTTACGGTAGACTACCGCCCCGCATACCGATGTGATGTGTTTTTTCCAATTATAGTTTACTTTGATGGTAATAGGGATATATTAAATAAATTTACATGATATTTTTAACATAATTATTGTTTCTTATTATGATACCATATATACATTCTTACTTTCCAATTTTTAGGGAATATGATAACTTCCCTCAAGTGTACGGTGGACTTCCACCTAACGAAGTAATGTGATTCATTTTTCACATATGATTTACATGGATGGTAATGAGGATTAGTTTAGTGATTATATCTAATATATATATATATATATATATATTAAAACATGATGAATATATATTGGTTACATATTATTATTTCTTTCTTTTCATCGGTAGTAAAATAGAAATAGTGATCATGCATAGGTACGATCTACTGTCTCTATGGACAGGGTAATTCATTTTCCACCTATAACATTAATGGATTAATCTAAATGATTATATAATGAATATCTATAATATTTATATATTTTATAAAATTATTTAAATTATTCAACCATGATCATAATGAAATATTTATGATTACAAATCCAAACATACATTACAAACAAAGTAGTTATTACCCGAAACATGATTTTGACAAGGAGTTGTTAGTACAAGGTTAATAAAAGGTCATAAATAAATAATTTATGATATTATATATAAAATATTTCTTCATGAATATATTTATAAAAATATTATATTTATTATACTGGAGGTTTGAAATTGTATGAATGAATTCAAGACTTAAGGTAATGGATTTTTATCCAAATCTTCCTTCTTTGTTTCATGTGTTTTGTTATGAACAAATATTATTTTAGAATATGTATATACATCCGCATTGAAATATAATATCAAGAATTTATTTATTCTCATGTTATTTTATGTTTCATTTAATAGTACTATTTCTTGGCACTTCTGATTCAATGTTACCAAAGTGGTAATAGTTTTTTGATGCTATCTTTTCATTTCATAGGATTGTTTGTGTTTACTCTTCCGATGATCAAATAGTATAATCCATTTCTCATGAAACTCAGAAATTTTATTACATTTTTTTATTTTATTATAAAACATTTTCCTATAATTCTCCTCTATTTATATACTAAAGATTTCAAATTAATGTTTTTTATAAAAATTAACTTTATTTCTAAACTCAGCCAAAAATCATTTTCCATCCATTTCTATGTTTTCTAAAAAACTATTTTAAAATTATTTTACTACTAAAAATTTAATTTTTAATGAATTATTGACCCATATTTAATTGGTTTAAAAAATATAAAATTCATATTCATATTGTTTTCCAATCATTCCATTTTGGTTTTAACCAAAAAAGATAAAGGAATATTTCATTTAACGAGTACTGTGTGAAAAGAATTTTCCACCATGTAAGAATCCAATTTTTACATGAGCTATGGAACCCATAAATTTTATTTTAATTCATTTATTTTATACTTATTAATGTACATATTGGTTTAGGAAATTTATCACGAGTTTATGGGTATTGTTGGAAGCCCACAACCTCAGCTTTTGGAGGAAACAACTAGGTCATGCGGTTAATGGAAACTATGTCACCCAGTTCACACTGTTAGGTATACCATATGTGGTTCTACAAGACTTATAAGCGGGGATAACATGGGGTGATCAGAATTCTCCTGAAAATGCATTATAGCCCATGTGGGAAGTGCACCATAGGCATAAGGTGTGGATGGGTATAGTATGGTTGAACAAAAAATACACCACCAACCTTGTGGGCTACTATCCTTGGGCAGTATATGGTGCACGATTAGTGCACAGTTTTTCAACTGTATATCCAGACCAGGAACCTATTAATTTTTTTTTGGTTTTTATAAATTTTCCCCTGAATATATATAACTTAACCCCATACTATTATTTTATCCTCCAGCAGACAACAACCCTTACTTTCTCCTGTGAAGATCTCGTAAGACCCTTCCATATAGTTTCATGATATCTTCTTCATCCGACCACGGATTAGATATCGGTTCATCTTCTTAGATTCCTCTCAATATGTTCCCCAATCCTTGGAATCCTTTCATCGTTCTTATTTCTCTCAATGATTCTCTTTCGATTTAGGCTTTTATGCATTATTTTCATAGTGTTCATCCGTTCTTCCATTTTCTTTTGATCCATTCCAAAATAACTCCTTATATTGGATTATACATCTACTAACGAATTAAGGAAGGTGGACTATGAATTATTCCCTAAATTCCTTTCATATATAATTTTTTGAGGTTGTACGCACACCGGTTTGATAGGATGTTTCTCTTAAAATTTAACTTCTATAAATTAATTTCGATATATTGGATTCTAGGGACTTTTTTATATCACTTGACATCATTCGAGGTTGATACATCAATGTTTACCACCCTATGTATGGTGTGTTCTTTGTTATACCCTTGGTGACCCATGTTTGGTCTATCGGCAACACCGTTCGGGTGCATCATACTTGGCCTCTAATAAGGTAAGTGTTCCTTCATAATTAAGAAGAATTTCAACGAATGTTATGGAATGTATATATTTACAGAAATCAATTTTCAAAGATTAAATATAGATTCAATTGAATTTGGTTTCACATCCTTTACTCACCTTGTCATTCTTGATGAAAGGTAATGGAATGCACTTAATAAATTATCATGTTATTATATTTATATTGGTTTCAAGTCCTTATTACACATTGTCATTCATAGAGAAAGGTAATGGAAAAAACCCATTAAATGATTAAATAGAATGAGTATTACGTGGACTATGATGACTTATGTATATCAATGAAATAATTATAGGTTTTTACAACTTTAGTAACTTGACATATTTATATAAATTGTTAGACTTGAGACTATATTGGATTCTCGATGGAATGCATTGAGCACTCATAAGGTGGTATTTTGATTCATTGAGCTAATTTTCATGGGAGATACCCACCATGTAATCTAGTATCTATCTTATAAAATTAATTACTTGGAATTTTATTGATGATTCATCATACATCTTTTCAGAATTTTAGAATTTTGTAGATACACTCCTTTGATTCATATTGATGTCTTCGAATACGTACCACTATGGGTTCACCCCATTGGGACCAATCATGCTTATATTAGGCTTACCATTGATGAGATCCATGGAACCAGTTAGACTCTTATATAATGGAATTCTTTTATCATTCCCCTTGGATTTCACATATACCCTTCTAGTTAAATTGCATCAGTTACTAATATGAGTTGGTTGATCCATGAGGTCATGGATTCCTTAGTTTGAACTAGGATCCTCTTTTATTATTAGTATGATCTTTTTTTTGATACTTTCACATGTTCTATAAATGTAAACTAAATCTCAAATAAGTTAATTAAATTTAGATATGTTTAGACACTCTAGGTGAGGCTGAAGAAGGTATGTGTTATTTATTTTATCATTGATTTTATTTTGTGTAACAACACACTATATAGTTTATATTAACATATTATAAATTTATAGATTCTTTTGGTGGTTTCTAATTGAGACTTATCACACACCCTATTCAGGCCTCTATTGGTACCATGTTAGATTAAATGATCACAGGTGTGTATTGGGGGAAGCATCTTGAATTGGACACCTATCCCACTTCTTGCTTTTGGACGGGAGCATGGTAGAAAATGAGCAGGCCATTGCTCAAGATGCCTGGATAGTTTTGGAAATTTTTTCCATTTAAATAGCATTAATTATACTATATTATAGATTTACTTTTTATAGACATGTGATATTTTCATTTATATGTGATTCTGGTTGACCTTTGGAGTTCATATTTTTTTCATGGATGTTTTCCTATATTTATGCTTTCCTACTTATTCATTTTTATACTAATTCTTATATTTATTAATCTATTATATTCTTGGTGCTCTTGTATGTCCCTAGGGAATAGTCTCCACACTATCACACCCTTGACCCTTGCTTCTAGTTGATAGTCTCTGACATATGGAGAGGAATTATTAAGGCCATGTGGCCGATCGTGTTTGGTTACTTCGGAGTGAAATTGGTTTGAGAATTCCCCAAGAGGTATTAGATGAATTTTTCTTTTCATTTATTTTTATTTTCTAATTTATACATGAGATTATAAACATTTTATAACATGGTTTTAATCTAGTCTTAGGAGTATCTAACCCATGTTCGGGGTAAACACTATGTTTCCCAGGAATGGGAAATTGTTTTTCTATATTCCACCACTTACAACAGATGTAATTTCATAATTAGGTGATGAACATGAATTATTTTATTTGATATGTATTTTATATAGTTTAAAGTGGCATGTTATGTAAATGAACATTGTTAAATGTATCATTATATGCACATAGAATTCACATGCCATGCATTTGTAATTCCATAGAGGTGTATTACATTACGTTCATTGTATGTGGAGCCCATGATTTTTGAGTGTTCCTTGGTTGTGATATATTATTTTTCTACTAAAGTATTATGTAGGGAAATTAAATTCGTTATTTAAAATTTTATCTTTATCCTATATATTTTTTTACTATATATATTGATGGTGGAATCTTAAATGGTCAATTTTGACCCATATAATTTATATAAACCTGGTTACATGAGATTGAATTTATCTGTGATAACATGAATAACAATTTCAATTTATAAGGTGTATGTCCCCTTAAGAACTGGAATTTCTAATTAATTGAATCAATCCATCATATTTTACCCATTAAATTCTGAGACCGAATTTAAGGGGGCATGTTGCAATTACATAGGAATCAATCATAGTTTATAATGTGTATGGGACTTTATAAATCTAGGAAGATAATCCATTCAATTGAGAATTCTATTATGTAATAAATCACTAAAAAATCTTTAAATATAAAATTATGACTCATAAATGAAATTTTTTCCAACATATAAATAGTAAACATGTAATTTAAAGAGTGTGTCCCTACTTAAATTACAATTGACCCTCAATATACCAGAAACAATGTAAATAAAAACATGAACACTCACTAATACCTTATCTATATAAGTTTGTAGTAGATATATTATTATGGGTATTGAGTCCCTTTTCTTATGTTTTACTTCCATTGGAGATCATACTAGCTTTTTAATCTTGTTCTGATCCATGTGTTTTCCATTTTTAGAGTTATGCTACTATTTTGTCCTCGAGTCATACGCCTGGAGGTTGGTGAAGACCATGATCCATGATTTGTTGGTTCATGAGGCACCATTGATAGAACAAGTAGTTCCACCTATGTCACCAACATCTATTCTAGTGTTGGGAACCAGTACACAACTTTGGGGGACTTTATAATGTTCGATACAATCTACGTAGGGTTCCCCATGACCTACGCCTATGGTGTATAATTTGATTCCTGAGTTCTAGTAAAAACATACTACTATATTTTTGGGATATAGAAATAATTAGGCTACTAATTCATGGTTAGGGTCCATCATATCTATCTTTGATCATCAAGATATTCACATAGAAAGGAGGGTCAATCTCTCCACCAACATTCTTTGTGATTCTACCAATCGATTGTGGGATGTGATTTCTCAAGATTTTCATAATCAGGGTATGGTTACGGTGGAGCTTAAGACTACCTTCTATGCTTTATTTTTCCCTCAAACACTGAGAGATGAATGAGACAAACTGTTGACACACTTGGAGCATGGTGGTATGTTCATCAAGAACTAATCGGTGAATTTCAATGAGTTTTAATTCTTGGATCCCACATTTTCAATGAAGAGCTACAATGAACAAGATGTTTTTAAGGTGGGATAAGGTATTACATATTCTCATAGGAGAATTTCTTTCACCTATATATTATTTATAAAATTTTGAATAAATACCTTATCACGAGGAACATCTTATGAGATGTTGGTAGTACTCCGCACATTGGTTCAATTCTAAGGTAACATAGTAGTTATTATGTTAGTAGGTGGTGTATCCTTATGGTTTCTCATTAGAGTTGTGGTGGCTAGATTATGTGAACTAGAAGCACTATTATATTCCATCTGTGTAGATGGTTCGAGTATATGAAGCCTTAGTGTGATAGATACCAACTTTAGTGTAGTGATTTTTACCATATGGGTCATCTTTAGAAGTTTCTCTAGACCATTACACTCATTTATAGAAGAAGAAGACCTGCATAATCTTTACCTTTAGAAGTGGGATTATTTAATTTGCCTCAATAATGTAGCTGGAGAAGTATTATCCAAACATTTCCATGAGAAGGTCCTAGTCATGGATGGGACACTTTTTATTTTTACAGTTATTAGAGAGAAGATTCTCGTGGTAGTCCAACTATAGCTCAAGGTTGTGCCTTAGTCCATTTGAATATTTTATACCCAATACCCAAGGAGAAGAGTCTTAGAATATCCACTGTGTGAGGTAATATTCTAGTAGCCTCAACAATTATATCATCTATAATAAATATAGGTTCCTCTCACTCTTTTATATATTTTTTGACCATTTAAAGTATCATGCATGAAATTTAGGACTTTTTGATTTGATGACACTAGACACACCATTGGGTATCCCTTGGAGTGTATATACCAATTCGAGGAATTTCCCCTTAGGGTAGGAAGTTATTGTTTCTTAATGGGCCTCTACATGCTCAAAACAACGTGATTCGATGTCATTATCTTGATGAAATGGTTGGTTCCCTGTCACATATATAAAGAATGCTATCTATGTTGGGTATCTTTTACATCACCAGATGGTGATGGTTACCTTGAAAAGGGTGGGTGGGATGTCCCGGAATGTAGAGTTGGACAATAACATCATGTGTTAAGATGGGTGATAATCCATATTGAAATCATTTTCTTGGATGATAAAATAGTGTTTCTGATAGATTTTACTCCAATGGTAGTTCATTTCAGTGATGTTTTCTGAGTTTATTTATCTTGATTGACTCCTAATAGAGATGTAGAGTTTACGATTGATATTTTTTGAGGAGTATCTCCAGGGTCTATTCCTCTATACTAGATGGCTCCATCTATGGTTTAGGACCTCAAGTGAAAATTATTTGATTGATAATATATGGGTTTTATCTAACACATTACTTCATCTTGGTGTTCACCCAAGTTTTTCACTAAGAATATAGATGGAATCATTATGTTATGAATGGATTACTAGTGATTGAACCATCTTACGGTTAATAATTAGTATCATTTTCCTTGAATAGATCATCTATTCAATCAGATTTGAGGAGAGAGAGTGTTCTCAAAGATCGAACTAAGAATCCGTTATCATTAGGTGTGACTGAGAACTTTAAACATACAGTGTAAGACATTCTCAATTTGGTACAGTTTATATGTGTAACTAGTTATGTCATATAGTCTCATAAATATGCATGTTGTTTTAATAGATTTAATAAATAGTGTTTTCCAACCCTAAATAGATTCATTTTTCAGGTGTTTTTGAATGACATCATGGTCTATTCTTATACACAAAGTGACCATGCCAAACATCTTGATATTGTTTGGAATATATTGACAAATCATCAGTTATATGTTAATCTCATGAATTTCAACTTCTTGATTGAAAAGTTTTGCCTATTTGTTAATATTATCTTGGTATGAAGACTATAAATTGACCTAGATATGGTGAGGGTTGTTGTTTCTTAAGAGATGCCCAAGAACATTTTCGATATATATAGTTTCTTGGGGCTGGATGATTATTACTGGAATTTTATATAGGACTTATAAAGCCTTGAGGCACCTCTTACTAGTCTTAAAAATAATAGAGTGATTTTTTAATGTTATAAAATATGTGAGAAATAATTTTAGAGACAAAAAAAATACTTAATTCCGTGCCGATATAGTTTCTTACAGCGCATAGGAGAGGCTATATAGTGTTCTGTGATGCATCAAGCATTGAACTGTGTGGATTATTGATGCAAGAAGAATGATTTATTATGTGTGGGTCTCATAAACTGAGACCTCAGTAGTGTAATTATTCTATGCATGATCTTGATCTAGAAAAATTAGTCCATGATTTTTATTTTTAAACAAATTATCTGATGGGAGAGTGCATTGTGGTGTATACAGACCACAAGAGCCTCAAATGTATCATTACACAACATGACATGAATCTCATATAGGTAATGTGGGTCAAATGACTTCAGTATTTTGACTTTGATCTTTCCCATATTCCTATAATGAGTAATATGGTAGCTAATGTGGAGAGATGCAAAAATCAGGCCTAAATTATATTACAATCCAGCGATGAATATAAATTGTTGGAATGTATTTGTGATATGAATCTATAGTTTCATGAGATTCATGACCAGACTTTTCTTATAGCCTTAATTGTTACCTCTTCACTACTTAATTAGATGAAGAGAAGGTAGTTCTAAAAACCTGTTGGTTTGGTCATATCAGAGAGTATTTTTGATGAGGACCCACCTCCATTTAGTTTTATTAATAAAGATAATATACAACATAAACATGGGTGTATCTAGGTTCATAAGGACATGAGTGGGGAGCTGATGTAGTAATCACATGCTTCTCAATGGGATGTGAACCCAGGTTTATGAAATATTTATGGTGATATTTTTCGCCAGTATTGGTTTCTTGGGATGAAATTTCATATTTTAGGTTTTATCACTTGGTGTTCCACCAATCATTAGGTGAAAGTAGAGCATCAATGGACTTATCTCTTGTTCCAACCACTTTTTGTCCTGAAATGGAAATGGGAAGATGTTGTGATGGATTCATTGGTAGAATTACTAAGGTTTCATCGGGGTAGCAATGATGTTTAAGTAGTTTTTGATTGAACAATAGAGGTAACCCACTTTTTTCCTATCCAATAGACTTTCTCAGTTAATGAGAGGAGAATACTATATGTTCATGAGATTATATTCTTACATAAATTACTTCATTATATAATTTCATATAGGGACAATCATTTCACATTGAGATTCTAGAAAGGGTTACAGAAATATATGGGTACATAGGTGCTTAGGGGAATAGCTTTTCCCTCTCATACTGATAGTCAGTCATAATGAATGGTCTTGGTTTTAGAGGACATGACTTGACCACGTGTACATTATTTCAGAGGTTATTGGGAGAAACATATACCTCTAGTTTTTTTCACATACAATAACTACTTTTAGGTGATGATTCAGATGGATTCATATGAGGATTTGTATGGAAGGTCAATTCATTCACCTTTGTGTGTCATAGAGGTAAGGGAGCCAGTGTTAACAGGTCCTCTTCTCATGTATGAGATTTCAAATTTTGCGAGGTTGATTAGGAAACGTATGTATACGACTCATCCATGACATAAATCTTACGATGATCTCTACTGGCGTCCTCTAGAGTTCGAGGTCGAGGAAGGTGATTTCTTGCGGGTATCACCCGGACTTGGGAATATATGGATACTGAATAAAGGGAATATTTTTACCTGTTTTTTTTTTCTTTATAGATCTTTTAGATTTTTTAGATGGTATATTATCTGTTTCTATTGACTCAAAGGTATCATTCCATGCATGGCATCTTCAATATTTCATAGGTTCACTAATATCATGTTGACACGTCTCATACTTTTGATCCCAATTATGTGGAATTAGATGTCGATTATTTATTTTGAGTAACATATATGCATCATTGACCTAATCATAAAGGATATTTGATGTCTGTTGAACCCTTTTGTGTGAGTGTTATGGTAGCTTGACCGTGTATAGTATTAGAAATAGACGTAGGAGGCCAATATATATACTCAGTGGATAGAGTTGTTTTCAGACATCATCTTACTACCCTTAGAAGGAAAACACAGGGATGACTTCCTTTAAGGAAAAAAGATTGTTAGAACTTGGTTTTTCATTTAGATATGGAACATTTTTATTTTAGATTATTTCTTTGTTCTTATCCTTATAAATTTACCCTTTTGTTTTAGAAAGGGATTAGTAGTTTCTGTAGCTTGTTCAGAGCATGTGGATTCTACTTTTGAAGGAAACAACTAGGCCACACAATTATGGGGAACCATTTTTCCCAGTCCACATAGTTAAATAAAACATATGGAGTGATATAGGATTTCTTATAGGGGAGTGCACATAGTGCACATGGTTTTCTTATCCATGCACTATATCCCATGTGAGATGTGTACCCTTGGTAGATATGGGTGCACGAGTAGAGCATAGTTTGAAATACTAGGCTTCTCCAGTCATGCGGGCTAATGTCCATGGATGGTATATAACAAAAAGTTAGTACACTATTTTTCCCACCATACAACCAAGTCTTTCCCATATTAAAGTTTGAAAAAATTTACCATTTATCCCCTACCTCTATATTACATAACCCCTCACTCTTATTTCCTCCTCTAGTGGACAACAACATTTATTTTCTCCCATGAAGAGCTATCATGTCTCTTCCACCTAGGTACTATGATATCTTTTTCATCTGACCTCATAATTGTGATTCATTCTTCTTGTATGATTCCCCTCTGTATGTGCTCCCATCCTTAGTCTATTTTTGTGTTCCTCTTTCTCTTGATGAGGATATTTTGATGCCACATCATATGCCCTATTATCAGGGATTTCATCTATTCTTTAATTTTTTTTCTAATATGGACGAAAATAAGGGTTGATACTAGATGATGCATCTATAACAAGTATAAAATAGGTTTTTTTAGAGATTACCACTTAAAGACTCATTATCTATAAATTGTTTTTATTGCGAATAAACCCATTTTATCGGGGTTTTCTCTGAATATTCATCGTCCCTTAATTAATTTGGATAGAACATATTCCATGGACATGACTATATCACTTGAAATCAATTGTGGTTGAGACTTCAATGTTAACCAACCTATGTAGGGTGAATTCTTTGTTATTCCCATGGTGACCCATGTTGGGTCAATCTTAGGCACCATTTGGGTGTTTCTTAGTTAACCCTTTATTAGGTAATTGGCCCTTAATAATTAATATATCGTTCAAAAAATGTTATGTAAATTACATATTTTTTTATTTAACTTGGCCTAGTTTAAGTATATATTGAATTGATTTGGGTTTCTTGCACTTAACTCACCTTGTAATTCTCAATGATTGGTAATGGAATATACCTAATAAATGATTATGTAATTAAATTGATAATGGTTGCATGTCATTATTACAGCATGTCATGATTAATAAAATTTAATGGAGTGAAACTACTAAATGATTAAATGGAATGAGTATTACATAGCCTATGATGAATTATGAATATCAATGAAATAATTATAAGGTTTACACTTCTTTTGAACCTTTTAAAATATTTATATGAATGGTTAGACATGAGACAACCTTAAATTCCATAGACAATTCCTTTAGCACTCAAAGGACTTCAGTCTAATTCATTGAGATGATTTTCATGGGAGATACCCAACACGAAATATAGTGGTTGTCTTATTAGGTGAATGTATCTACATATTATTGATGATTCACCTAACATGTTTTATGAATATTATAATGCCTATGATACACTCTTGGATTTGGGTTGATGCCTTTGGGAACATGCCTCTATGGATTCACCCCATTGATAACAATCTTGATTAGCCCAGGATTAATGTGGATGTGCTCCATAGACTTAGTTAGACTATTTAATTTTGGAATTCCTCAGGCATTCGCCTTGGATTACACTTAGAACCTTTATCCAGACTCCATTAGTTACTACTATGAGTTTCCTGACCCCTAGGGTTAGGGATACCATGGTTTCTCCTTGGATACTCTTTTATTATTGTTATTATTAATATCTATTTCAGGGTTTCTAGAACTTTAACGTGCTCCACCAATGTAATCTAAATCTCAAATTAATTAATTAAATGGTTACTTTTTTAGAGACACTAGCTGACGTAGAAATAGGTATGAGTTGTTTATTTGATCATTTCTTTAATTTTTTATAAATGCAAACAATGAATTTAATATTCATGAAGTAAATATGTATAGACACAATTAGTTAGGTCTACTGATATTTATATCACACTCTATTCAGGCTTTTATTGGTACCTTGTAAGATTATATGATCATAGGTATTGACAAGGGTAATTTTCCTACACTGGACACCTGAACTTATTTAATTCATTAGGATGTGATCTTTGTATTAGATGATCGGGTGAGTCCTTGGGATTCATGGATAGTTTTTTACCTTTTTGGTTCTTTTGTACAATATATATTTTTCTATCTTCTTATTCCCATGTATGCATACTTTCCCTTTTTAGATACATGAAATCATTATTTATATATGATTATGATTTAATTTTTTTGTTGATATTTGTTTCATGGATGTTTATGTGTTTTTATTATTCCCTATATATTCATTTCTATAGTATTTGATCTATTTAGTCATTTTTTCTCTAATGTGCTCCACCTTGACCAGAGGTAATAGTCTCCCCATTGTTAGTATCTAGGCCCTTAATGCTAGTCGGAAACCTCTAATGTATGGGGAGGCATGATTGAGGCCATGTTCTTGCCTGGGTTTGGTTAATCAACAATGAACCAGGTGTGGAACATCCAAAAGTGGAATCAAAGTGGTTTTTCTTTTCATTTATTACAATTTTGGAAATTATATATGAGAATAGTAACATATTGGAACTTGGTTATAATCCATGCCTAGGAGTTTCTAACCCATGTTCAGTGTAAACACTAATTTTCCATGGAATGAGAAATTGTTGTTCTATATTCCACCGATTATAGTTGATATAACTACAACATTAGGTGATTCACATGAATTGTGTTATTTGATATGTCTTATGGATATTTTACATTGTACTTGTATAGAAGGGATCATTGATACACACATCATTATAGTCAATTATAACTCACATTCCATGCATATTCCATGACATATTGTTGAATTTCATTTCTGGCATTGCTTTTTCCACATGTGATTGTTGAGTGTCCCTTGGTTGTGATATCTGTTTATGCTACTAACATCTTCTACAGGGAATGGAAACTAGTTGTTTAAAATGATAGCATCAACCTAAATAGTGTTTTTATGTATAGATTGATGGTGGTATCTTAAATGTTCAATTTTAATAGACAAAATCTATGTAACCATGGGTGCATGAGCTGGGATTTGGTTCTAAATACATGAATACCAATTTAAATTTATAAGGTGTATAAGCCCTTATAAATTGGAATCAATAATTCATCAAATCAATCTATCATATTTTACTCATTGCATTTTGAGATCTAAGGTAAGGGTTTCAGTTGCAATTACATGGGTGGTTATCTCATTTTATAAAGTATATAGTCCTTTATAAACTAGTGACAGAAATCCATTAAATTTAACATTATATTATGTAATCTTTCACATTAATTCACTAAATATAAAATTCCTACTAATAAATGAAATGTGTGTCTATAAATAGATAGGCTAAGTGTAATTTAATTAGTATTTTCCTCCTTAAATTTTAGTTCACCCTCCATATACTAGAACCTCAAAAAAAAATCAAAACATGAACCCTTACCAACACCCTAATCGTTAAGTGGGTATATGTGATTGTATGTTGGGTAGTGTTCCATTTTTCTTATCTTCCAGTTCTATTAGATATCTTTGCTTCTTTTCAATCTTGTTATAAGGCATGTTATTATAATTTGTTGAGTTATGCCACTATAGTGTCTTTTAGTCATGCGCCTAGAGGGTGGCTATGACCATGATTTAGAGGATGTGTGACCTAATCCACTAGTGATACCTATTTTATAAAAACATGAGGCCCCACTAGTTATTCCCACACTGGGAAATGATGATCATATTTAATGGAGTTTCCTATGTTTGATGTATTTTATGCATTTTTCTCCATGACAATCACCTACGATGTCTAATTTTACTTGTAGGTTCTAGCAATTTCATCCTCCTATATTTTGGGGTGTGGAGGTCCTTAGGCTACAAATTCATGGATATTGGGCATCTTATCTATATTTGATCATAATGAAATTCCTCTAGAGAAGAGTTTCATTCTCACCACCTACTTGTTGTATGATTCTTCCAAGCACTAGTAGGATGTGATTAATCAGGTTGGTCATCATCCAGGAATGGTCTGGGTGGGCTTATATACATCCTTCTATGTTTACTTTTTTCTCAGATGATGAGTGCAGATCAAGCTAGAGTTTTCATGGTCCTAGAGGATGGTGTTATGTACATCATGGAATACTCATAGTGTTTCACTAAGATGAAATTTTTTTCATTACTTCTTACCAGTGATCAGTTATTTTGAGAACACAATATCAAGGATTGAATTAAATATTCCATCTGCTAATAGGTGAATCTGTTTCAAAAACCTAATTTTTTTGAGATTGTAAATCAATACCATATCACTAAGAAAAACTTCTGATATGATGATAGTATTGTGTGCCAAAGATCAGTGTTGAGGCAGGGTAGTATTTAATCTTGTAGCAGAATGTATACCCATGAGGATTCTATTCATAGAGGTGGAGGCTAGACTATATACATAGGAATCTCTATTATATTCCATCAGTATATAAGAAAGGGGAATGTGAATCCTTAGTGTGATAGAGACCCACTTGAATGTCATGAATATGCGTGGATGGGTCATCCTTATTGATTTTTTAGACCATTAATCCTGTTTCTATTAGAAGAGGAACCACTTTATCCCCACCATTAGGAACAGTATTAGTTACTACATTTCCAGAAGGAAGCTGGAGTAGTATCAACCTAATTGGTTGTTGATAAGGTCTTAGTCATGGTATCTATTATTATAATTATCACAAACAATATAGTGGACCTTGTAAGGGTAGTCTAGATATAGATCGAAGCGATGGATCACGCATGTTTAATAATTTATTGTTGATTAACAAGGAGTATTGTGAAGGAAAATTGATTGTATAGGTTAATATTTTGGTAGCCTCTACTATCATATCCTTTTTATATGATATAGGTGCCTTTTACCCCTTTATCTTTTTATGAACCTTGGAATGTCATGGTATAATAATTCAATACTAATGTGGGGTGATGACCAGTAAAACAACATTGGGTGTTTAGTATGAGGTTATCCTCCAATGTGAGGATTTTCCCCATGATTTAGGGAATTATCATTTCTTATGAGACCTCTTCATGCTCAAGATGAAGGTATTAAATGTCTCTCTCAGGATGTATTGGTTAGTTCCCAATCACACATCTGTGGACAGCTATCACCGTATGGGTATCGTTTACGTCACCAACAGGTTATGGTTATCTACTCAAAAGTGAGTGGGATATCTAGGAAAGTAGAGATGGACTAGATAATTGTGGTCTAGGAGGAGTGGAAGATTATATTTTCATCATTTTGTTGGATGATTAGTCAATGAATATGATAGATTTTCTACCAATGATTGATCATTTAATTGATGTTTTCATGTATGATATCTCTATATTACCTCATTAGAGAGTGGTAGATTTTGAAATCGATCTTATTATAGGTGTATCTCCACTATCTATTCCTTCATATAGGGTGGGACCTACTGATCTCCAAGAGTTTAAGATATAGTTGGAGGATTTAGAATCTATGGGTTTTATTTAGCCCCACACTTCATCTTGGGGTCACACCTTCTTTTATCAAAGAAGGATAATGGGACTCGAACAATATGTGTGGATTACTAATAATTAAATAATCTTATGGTTAAGAGAAAGTATCCTTTTTCTATAATAGATGATCTCTTAAACCAACTTTGGGGAGCTATAGTGTTCTCAAATATCAACATGATATCAGGATATCATCAAGTGAGATTCAAGCATATATACATAACATGTACAGATTTTTTAATTCCTTGCGGATTATATGAGTATATAGTTATGTCATTCGATCTCATTAATGCACCCACTTGTTTCATGGCCTAGATGAATATGTTTTTTCCACCCCTACCTATTTTTTTCATGGTTCTTACGGATGAAATCTTGGTGTATTCTCCTACTCTAAGTGACCAAGAAAATAATATTGATATTGATTTAAATAAACTGATAAAGAATAATTTGTTTACTAAGCTCAAAAAGATCCACTTCGTGATCAAAAAAGTTCACTTATTATGTTATATTATATCAGAATCAAGAGTATGAGTTGACCTAGAGAAGCTATGTTCTATTGTTTCCTATGAGAAGTCCAAAAATGTGTTTTATATATGAATTTTTTTAGGGTTTCTAGGATATTATATTCATTTAAAATTTGAATTATCATACCTTGATGCACCTCTTACTAGTCTGACAAAGAAGGCTATGATGTTTTTCTGCACTAAAGCCTATGATAAATACTTTTAGGAGGTGAAAGGAAGGATTTCATCAGTGTTTATAATGGTTTTTTCATATCCAGTTAGAAAAAATATAGTGTTTTATAATTCATCATAAATCATGATGGGTTGATTATCTATGTAGGATGATTTATTCATTGTGAACATGTCTCAGTAGTTGAGACCTCATGAGTGTAATTACCCAGCGCATGATCTTGGGAAAGTAGTAGATGTCCATGATTTGTTTTCTGAAGAAATTATATGGTGGGAGAGAGTTTTGTGGTGTATAAAGACCATAATATACTCAAATATATATTTATGGAGTGTGATGCGAATTTAAAATCATAAATATGGGTTGAATACCTTCAATATTTTTACTTTGATCTTTCTTATATGCCTGGAAAGGGAAATTTCAAAGCTAATACACTGAGCTAGAACTATCAGGCACAATACATACATGAATCTGGGTTCCTATATATAAGATAGAGAATATGATGAAATACCCCAACATGTATTATGATATGTGTCACTATTATGGGTGGCCTAGGATGAAATGTTAGATAGTAGCTTTTATCACTAGGTGATCCACTTGTTTGGTAGTGAAGGTTGAGATCCAATGTTATGTGGGCTTTTTACTCATATTTGTGTCCCCACAAGGGAAATGGAAGGATTTTCTGATTTTTTTTGTTATATTATTGTGGTCACCTCGAGGTAGTGATGCGGTATGGGTAGTCTCTTATTGGCTAAGAAAGGTGTCCCACATTCTTACATACCAAGAGACATTCTCAGTTGATTAGTTGGGAAGACTGTATATATGTGACATTACATGATCACACAGGGTACCTCATTATATATTTTTAGATATGGATTCACATTTCACATCAAGGTTCTAGAAATTATTACATATATATTTGGGTACAAAGGTACATCTGAGCACAGCTTTTCCCCATTAGAATGTTGGCTAGTTGGAATGGATGATACCGTTTTTGGAGGACATTCTTAGAGAATGTAACCTTGATTTCAAATATTCTAGGGAGAATCATATCCATCATGTTGAGTTTTTATACAAAAACAACTATCTAGGAATGATTTAGATGGCTCTGTATGAGGCTGTTTATGGTAGGTCGTTATATCCATCATTGTGCTGTATAGAGGTAGGGTAGGTAGTGATAGTGTGTCCTTGTATCATGAAAGATACTTTAGTGAATGTGTGGTTGGTAAAGAAACATATTTCTACTACTCAACGTTGATATAAATTATACACTGATCACTATCAATGACCATGGGAGTATGAGATTGGGGATCATGTTTTCTTGTGTTTATCACCCAAACATGGGAATAGAATGATATGGATCCAAGGTAAATTTTCACCTCATTTTGTTGGTCCATTTAAGATCATGGAGAGAGATATTATAGAAACCTATCAGTTTATATTACCTCATAGGTGTCATTCCAAGCACAATGTCTTCCACATTTCCTAGCTTCACCAATATCAAGTCAATCCATCTCATAATTTTAATCCCAAATATGTGTAATTAGTCGTCAATGCTCTTTTTTAAGAGTATCCAATATGAGTGATAGAATAGATCATGAGGGATATCTGAGGCTATTATATCCCATTAGTGTAGGTGTGATTGTAGAATAACCATGTACCGGATGATAATTGAAAAAGAGAGGCTAGCATATATACTCAATGGATGGAGTTGTTCTCAAACAACATATTGCCACCATAGGAATAGAAACCCAGGGAAAGGTTCTTTTAAGTGGGGAAGACTGTATGAACTATATTTTTCATTATGGTAATGATTCTTTTACATTAATTTTATTTCCATTATTTTATGATTATAAATGAAACCATTGGTTTATGGAATTGATTAGGAGTGTCTGGGTCTTTTTGGGAGCCTTGTTATCCATCTATTAGAGGAAACAATTCGGTTCCTTGGTTAAGTATAACCATGATTCCAAATACAAACAATTAGTTAAAAAATGTAGGGTGCTTTAGGCCTTCTCAAAGGGGAGCACATGGGTTTTTCATGATTTTCCTAACCATACACTGCATCTTTTTCATGATGTGAACCCTTGGAAAATGGGGAAATGAGTATAGCAATGTTGGAAAATCCATGCTCCTATAACTGTGTTGGATATTATGCTTGGATAGTATTTGGTGCACGATTGGAGCATGGATTTTCTAACCATGTGGCCAAACCATGTACCTCATAACATTTGTTCATTTTTACCATTTTACCCTAGTTCTATATAACATAACCTCCCACTCTTATTTCCTCCACCAATTGATAGATATCCTTATTTATTCCCTTGAAGTGGTCTCAATCACCTTACTCTTAGGTTTGTTTATATATTCTCCATTTATCCTTGCAATCAAGATCTATTTATATCATTGGATTCCACTCAATATGTTCTCCACTCTTTAGAATCCATTTATCATTACTCTTTATCTCAATGATGTTATGTTGATGTAGGCTCTTACTCCATATTTTTCTTTTGTTCGTCAATTATTCTTTTCTCACTCAATTCAGTCCAAACTTAGGGTTGATACTAGATGAGGAATCTAAAACTATAATATCATGATAAATCTATGAATCATAGATTAAAATATCATCATCTATAAATTGATTATGTTGTGTGCTCACTCGTTTCAACAGAAATTTCTATTAAAATTCATCTTCCGTAAATTAATTTGGTAAGATTGTGTTCTATGGACCAAATTATATCACTTGACATTATTAGAGTTTAATACCTCAATTTGAACCACCATGAGTAGGGTGTGTTATTTGTTATGCCTTTGGTGACCCATGTTGGGTCTATCTACGACATCATTCAAGTGTGTCTGCCTTGAACAATGTTACAGTAATTATCCCTTCATAATTAATAAATCATTTAAATAATGTAATGTAATTTATGTATTTATGGATATCACTTGTATAAGTTTAATTATATATTGAATTTATTTTAGTTGTATATCCTTAACTCACCTTGTAATTCTTTATGAAAGGTAATGTAATGGACCTAATAAATAATTATTTAATTAAATTGATAATGGTATCATGTCCTTATTACACCTTCTCATACTAAATGAATGGTAATGGAATAAACCAATTAAATGATTAAATGGAATAATTATTACAAGTCCTATGATGAATTATATATATAAATGAAATAATTTTAAGGTGTTTACTACATTTGTACCTTTTTTTATTTATAGGAATGGTTAGAGATAAGATAGACTTGGATTCCCGATCAAACTACTTGAGCACTCAAAGGATAAAGTTATGATTCATTTATCCGATTTACAAGGGAGATACCCATTATATAATATGTTCTTTCTATTATTATGTGAATGCCTTATCATTGTACTAATGATTCACCAAACATATTTTTCAAATATTAGAATTCATTAGATACACTCCTTGGACTCAACTTGATGTCTTTGATCATATGGCCCCATGGATTCACCCAATTGAACCCTATCATGCGTGGCCTGATATTATCATATATGATCCCTATAGACTTGTTTAAACTCTTATAATCGAATTCCTTGAGCCTGAACCTTGGATTACACTCATACCCTTATCGCTAGACTTCATGATTTACTACTATGAGTAGGTCGAGCCCTTCAGTCAAGGATTCCTTTTTTCACCTAGGATTATCTTTCATTATTATGATATATTTTAGTGTTGTTGAAACTATCATGTGTTCCACAATTTTAAAATTAAGATAAAATTAATTAATTAAAAGATTACATGTTCAGAGACACCATCTGATGCTGAAGATGGCTTGGGTTATTTATTTTAGGATTATTTTACTTTTTTATGGCTTCAAATTGATAAATTTATGTACATAGAATAGATATGTATACACATCATTGGTGGTGGAATACAAATATTTATCTCCCTACCTATCTAGGCCATTGTTGATACCTAAGAACATTATATAATCATAATTTTGTAGAAGGTGAAGTGTCCCACTCTGGACACCCGACTTGCTCGCTGACTTTATGATGGAAACATGGCATCAAATGACCGGTCCGGTGCTCATGATGATTGCATAGTTTTTGGGAATTTTGATTATTTTCTTCATCATGTATTGTACTATCTACCTAATACCATGTATGTCTTTTTAACTTTTTATAGAGACATGAAATTATCAGTTATATATGAATCTGATTCATTTTTTAATTTGATATTCATTTATAGTATGTTTATGTTTATTTTAACTACCCTGTTTATTAATTTATATACGTATTATTCCCTTTATTAATATATTATATATATTGTTCTCCACTCTGATTAGAGGGCATAGTCTCTCAACTATCAGACCCTAGTCCCTCACTGCTAGTCGGTTGCCTTTGTTATATGGGGAGGCATTCATGAGGCCATGTGACTAACTGGGTTTGGTAAATCAAGAGTGAACCAGGATTGGGATGTCACATGACTTCATGATCACACAATGTTTTAAAATTTTTTTTACATGTTTCAATTTTTTTATCAATAAAAAATGAATTTAAAAATACATTATTAATTTTTAGTTTTAAAAATTTATTTTCCAAATATGTTTATTTCCCTCAAGAAATGTTACAAGTGATATTTATGAATAATTTACCATCTAAATGAAATAATTTAATGTTAAATATGAATTATTTGGGATATGGTCCATGAATTACTTTTTTATTATTAATCTATATGGTTTATTTTTTATACGAAAAGATGTTAATGATACTAGTTTCCCATCCATGTTTTATACCATGATAAAATGCTTCTGAAATCCATTTCTTTGTCTATGATTTATTCTTTGATGAAATGATGAAATTATTATGAAACCTATTTATTTTCCATAGTATTTGATATGATGATAGGATTATGAAGCCAATCTATTTTCATGGGTTCTAATATGATGGATGTTTTATGATATTTTGGAAGAAATTTGTGTGGTTTTCATTATCTGAATGTTTAGAACTATTTATAACTCTAATTCATTGGTTAGAGATAAATATCTAAAGAGATAAATAAAAATATAAAAGGAAGTGAAGACATCTTAGTAAGGGACATTGTCCACTATGATAGTTTTGTGAGTGAACCTTTAATAATACAATGTTTTGGGGCGTGAACTCATTCCACTATGATAGTTTTGGAAATGATCCTTTACCACTAAGGAAATGACATTATATACTTATGTGTGTTCCAGAAATATACATCTTATGGGAATGTTATTATCTCATGAATCATTTTCATTCATTCCCTTATTATTCATGCCATATGACCTACCAAGATTTATTTTATTACTCAATTTAATGATCTATTATATGTAGGGTATGTTTTTCAAATATTAATCTCATGTGCTCATACACTTATTCTCATATTATTCATATATGATCAT
This sequence comes from Viscum album, assembly GCA_963277665.1. Taxonomy (NCBI): domain Eukaryota; kingdom Viridiplantae; phylum Streptophyta; class Magnoliopsida; order Santalales; family Viscaceae; genus Viscum; species Viscum album. The sequence continues at coordinate 1,300,955,205 of OY728141.1, read as the reverse complement.
TGATATCTCCCTTTTTTACCCTTAATAAGAATTTTAACTCAACCTTTATTATGTTTCCTTTATCAGGGATATGACGAAATTTATTGTGTACGATATCTCTACGAAGGGTTCTAGTTATAGAGGACTTAGTGGTAGATAGAATAGCTCACTTATGAACCAGTTTAATGGTTTCCTTGTTTCCAAAGGAAGTATACCTAAAATATTATGGAGTGGATAATTATTTGTTTTAATGAATTTTAATATATTAAGATTTCATTTATATTTATGATAAAATTTGGTCTTTATAAATTATGGATATATAGTATAAAAAAGATATTTTCTATGATGATGGTCAAATTATATATTTACATAGGCCACACAATCTCTAATTATAATGATGCATAACATTACATAAAATGAGATGAAATTGGATGTCTGAAAAGAAGAAATGAAACATATATTTAATAAAAAAATATAAATTAATTCCATATATATTATTTTAGTTCCACTTTTTTTTATTATAAATATGTTTATTTCAAGAAAATAAGTTTAATGTTTTCTTAAAAAAGATAACATATAATATATTCTAGTAAATCTAATTTAATCCATTTTTAGAAATATATTTACACATTATAGGAAGAATATTACTACTTTATTACCTATTATGATGAAAATAAGATGTGACAAACATACAATTTAACTCATTTTAGTGTTTTATTGAAAAAAATTAAGTTGAATATGAAGGAGAAAGTTATTGATTCTAATATAGCTTTGAATTATATAAAATTTGGTAGTAAGTGGATTCATGATAGTGGGTGGTCCTCCCATATGATATGTAACATAAATTTTCTATAAAAGTTTAATATAATAGTTGATATAATGGTTTAGTATAGATATTATGGGAACATAATGTTTAAGAAATTGATAAAATCCAAGTGGGTTGGGGGAAAAATTAATTAATATTAAAGTTCTCTATATTAATGGTAAACATAATAATTTATTGGGTGAGAGTGAGTTATGTTAATTAAGATTGGATGTTATATTATTTCAAGATAAATTGGTTTTTAATTATTGTTTTTTAATAGAGAATATAGAAAATAAAAATTGGTATTTATTGTGGTATTTTATTTTTTGTTAATATATAAATCATTAAGTTTACTTAGGTTCCACCATGTGATGTAATAGATGATCATGATATGGGTGCTTCCATTAGGTATGACCATGAGAAGAAATATATGACCACGATATGGGCACTTCCATGAGGTGTGACCATGAGTTGTTTTTTTCATTAGGTGCATACATGAGAAGTAAATAGAGAGACCACGTGAGGGGTCAAGAGAATGCACTTTGAAATAGGGTGACCACAGAAAGGGTTGTATGATATCATATTAAAATTGTTTGACCATATAATGTGTCATGTGGCTACACATTGGAATAATGTTACCACGTGAAGAGGTTGCATGAACACATGTTGTAATAAATTGACAACATGTTGTAATGCCCTATGACATGATAAAATAAGAGTGATTGTGATTTATGTAGAAGATAAAGATACCATGAATTAAACATTTAAATCAATTATATTGTGATCTAGTAATGTTTAAATATAATGTTAATGATTATCATGATTACTTAAAAGTATCTATTTCATAAATATAAAAAGTAGAAAAAATAAGATAGATCTTATGAATTTGTTTCAGTGCATTGAAGATTAGATAAAGTGGAAGATCAGCTATGCATATTCATTTTCATATAACAAAGAAGACATATTTTATATGTTTTCCTTGAATTTTACCTTCAAGAAGAGGTTTTTTAATTTACTATAAGGTAAATATTAATAATTTACCACGTAAAATCTTTTTTAACAATGATAAAATGAAACATTAGATTTTATACAAGAATATACACAATAAAAATTCATGTGGTGGAATTTTCAATTATCATAGAAATAATTAGTGATGGTTTTAATAGTTTTTAATGAGGACGAATTCCTATACTGAAGTCAACATGACTATGTCATTTTATACTATGTGTATTGATTCATATGCATGGATTTAATGTGGACGAATCTTTGGTTTAAATTATAATGAATAGGCTCTGATATTTCTAAATGATTTCGTATTGTTACTAATTGCTAGGGAAGTAGTTTCTTATGGAAATTATTCTGAAGACCCGATATAAAGATTATGGTAATTTTAATTCAAAATTATTTACATGGTTTCATAAATAAATGAAGTAATAACAAAGATAAGAGGTAATCACCGCCACATGATATATACATAACATTTTTCACAAATCAATATAGTTTTCTTATGAATGAGAGTGAGAATATCATACATAGAATAATAATTGGTGATGTTGTTGGACATTATTGTGCATTAAATCAATGAAAAATAATGTCTAAATTTTAGAAGGGAATATATGAATATATCAAATAACACTATGATTATACATTAAAGAATATTTTTTACAGCTAATTTCATTATTTTAAATGTATGTTTTATCTTATTAACTTATTGAGTATTTAATGAATTTTAAAATGAATATATTGAAACATAATAAATGGATATACCTTAAATTTTTAAAACAGAAAGTATTTTATTCTAGTGGAATTTTTGATCTCAAATTATTTCATTATCATGCGAAAAAATAGCTATAATTATTGACAAGAACACATTGTAAAATTATTTTGTTACTTTGAATGTGATTGTGTGTTTTGTACCACCAAAGTCATACCTCGTTAACTAGAGGTAATGTTTGTTTTAAAATAATAAAAACATAAAATGTAAGACCACTGATTCACCCCCAGTAATAAAACAAACCTTGAATGGTCCTCTCAATTGGTAACAAAATGAGGTTCTTCCATTTACTGAAGGCAATATAAATTTTAATGAATAAGAGGATTAAAATTTATATTAATAAATCATTTAATAGTAGGGTAATTATAATATTTGATGGGAATAAAATTGTATCTATAAGGAATGAATGTTACCCTATATACTATCCATTTTCTCTAAATTTATGTACAATGATATATATGGTTTCAATCCTCCTATTTAGGATGTTTCCTTAAAATCAATAAGAAATAGTAATATTGAGGATGATTGATGATCCCGAAATTTTATTGTTCACTCCCTCTTATGATGATAATTTACATGGGTTAATGGAATTGGAACTCCTAAAGGCATCTGGGACACGTTGAAGAATATTTATTAAGGGAATATTAACGTAAATACAAAAAATTTAAAAATTTATATTTGAGATATGATGTTTTAAAATGGGAGATGATAAATATATTGGTGAGTTATTTGCATTGTCTAGAGATTTTATATGCACCATAATAAGCCTATAGAAAAAATTTGAATACTCAATAGCTGTTGAAAAGATATTGAGAATTATTCATGAAATATTTGATGCTAAAGTGTCATATTTAGAAGATAAAGATATTGAAACAATATTTCTAAATTATTTTCATAGTATTATCATAACATATTGTATGATAAAAGGTAATTTTATCAAAATATTTGGAACTTATAATCATAAAATATCTTTTAATTCAAATAACAAAATAATGTCAAAGACATTATTTTTTTAAAAAGAGGTTTTTGTTTCTAATTTAGAGGATGATGTGAGAAATATGACTGACGACTTAATGTATTTTTTATCTTGAAATTTGAAAATTGGAATAGGAAAGTATAATGTAATGTGACCATAGATGTGTTTTAACTATCGAGCTATTAAACATTATGAAACTCATTTTCCAATACTAAAGGAAGATAAAGATATAGAAAATGAAGAAGGAAGTTCAAGAAAATACCTAAGTACGAAGATAGGGCAATAAATTTATTATTATTAAGGAAGGAACTATAAGTTATCTCAACATAAAAAGATAAATTTCCAATCCAATAATGGGGAATATAATAACAGTGAACATAATATTTGAGCTAAAAAATCTACTAATGAACATGCAGATAAGATTCTTATTGTAACACCCCAGGTAAATAAAGAATATGACATCTTTATATTTATCCATATTTTTGAATCAAATATTAATATTACTTTAAAGGGGATGCTATGCTCGATGGCGTACCCAATACGCAACAACGAGTTTCTTGGGAATCTTACGTTGCAGTCTAATAATAAAATAATATTATTTTAAATGGTAGTTAACATGTAGTCGTTGTATTGGAGGTAATGGATATAAATAAATAAAATATTATTATATATGTTTTTAAATGTTTTTACATTTATCCAATAAAAGAGAAAGGCTTAAAATACGGAAAGAATTCAATTTTAGGCGTATATGCCCTAGTTTTCCCAAAAGGTTCACTTATCGCCTTTTGATGGCGAACTATCATTAAATATAGTTTTGATCACTCTTATACATTATTTTGTACCAAATAAAACTCTTCTTTATAATCGGGACATCAAATTTTACTTTGTGTAAATTTTTGGTATTTTTCTGATAAAGTTCATTTTTTAATGAATAGTGTAAAATGTTGTATTTTAATTAAAAACTCTTTTTAATCTAATTTATTTATATTATTAGATTATATTTTTAATTGGTTTTAAAGATAAATTAGAAAATATTTTTACCATTAAATCCAATAGTGGTCGTCGAAATTAATTTCACTTTGAAATCGGACTTAAACTAGTGTCAAAATTTTGATACTTATTGTTTCATAAAAACACGCTATTTGCTCTTACAGTGGGAATTAATTATTAAATTAATTAATGTGACTTTAATGTTATGAATTTTTTAAAATAGACTTCATTTTTGAATTCAGAATATCAAATATAGCTTAGGGTGAAGTTTTTGGATTTTTCTGAAAAACTTCAATTTTTGATGAAAAGTGAACCCACTAAGTGGTACTTATAAAAACTGATTTTTTGTTTAAATGAAATTTTAACACTTATTTGTTTTGAATTTCAAAAATCCGACATACATGTTTGTCATTAAGAAGTAAAATGTGGTTCAATGAAATAATTTTTTTTGGTGAATAGTAACTTATTAAGTTTTTTAATCGTGATTAGAGGTAATTAGTGCAATTTAAGGAAAAAATGATATTATAATAAAATAAAAATACCTAGACACATGTACTACCCTCATTGGATGTGTCAAGGCCGACCAAGACAACCCATGGGTCAACTTGGGGACCCCATTGGGACACTTTGGGTGGAAAATGACATAAATACCTTTTATTTGATGTTAATGTAAAAAAATGGCACAAACATGATATGTTTTACTAAAATAATTTTTAAATGAGGTTATACATGTCAGATTTTTTATTATAAAAAATAATTGGAAAGATAAAAAGATTTAATACATCATAGTATTTTGTTTATAATTTTTAGACATTAAATAAATTATATTATTTATGACATAATAATGATGCAGCGATGACATCATTATTTGACGATTTAAATAAAATGGAAAGATAATGTAAAATATATGAACTACACATGTCCAAAACTTATTGGATGGGTGGATTTAGAACCCTTATCACCTTATACAGGAATTATATCAATGTTTTACCTTTTAAAACCTAAACACATATTCAAATAAAGTAATATTTCTTTACTTTCCAAAAGTGCCCCTCCTCTCCTCTTATAAAAGGCCCCCACCTCTACTTCTTTTCCCACACTCCCAACGCCTTTGGCTTGGCCAAAACCGGACCATTTACCCTCTCCACATCCCTATCCTCATCCTAGAGGATTCCCTTTGGGAAAAATCCTTTCAAAGGAAGCCTTTAGGCTCAAATCAAAAGGAGTTACACTTTTAAAGTTAATTCATTCTCTCATGTTCATTTGTTTTATTTTTTCTTCTCCAACCCCCTAAACACTTTGTATTTACTTATTTTGTAACAAAACCAGTATCTTCAAAATACTAGGATGTTGTTATAAGATTTATTCGAACTACACTCGCACACAAGTACATCAAATGGTTAAAGAACATACGGTTTCCGTGGATGGCGAAATTCTGCCTCCCGAAACGATGATTGTTCAATACTCATCTAACACCTTCAAAGGTGGCCATTAAGATGTAACTATATTTATATATGATATATAATATGTTTATGTTTTCTTTATGCTTCTGTATTTTTCATTTTGGGCATACCTTTATGGTTTCCATTATGGGTAAACACGATATCTTCATTTAAGGAAGTGTGGACTACCGCCCCCTCAAAGTGATGTGATTCGTTAATGCCATATGTGGGACGTGTAAAGGATGGATTTAAAGTTATTATATATGATGTTATACTGGAATTATAATATACCTCTATATCATTATTATTTCTTTTCATTTAATTATGAGATAGAAATGAAAGTAGTGTTCATGCGTACGTACGACTTACCGTCTCTATGAATGGTGCATTTCATTTCTTATCCGCAAATGTAATGTACTATTATAAGTACATGTATATAATAGATATATATGATTAATGATACATCTAAATGATGAATTTAATTCTGTAATTAAAATATACATACCTCTCATTTAGTTTTAATTCCATTAATATGACAAAGAAATGAAAGTAGCGTTCATGCGTACATACAGCTTACCGTCTCCATGAACGGTTCATTTCATTTCTTACCTCTAAATGATTATGTAATATTATAGATACATGTATATGCTGGATATATATGATATATATGATATCCAAATCAGGAATTTCATTATGGATATAAAGAACCTTTTACCACATGAACAACATGTAATTGTAAGAAGTCCACTTTCGACTTAAGAACCAAATATCGAAAAAACAAACATTATTAACTTAAATGATAACATAATGCTTATAACATGGAAATAAGTGATATAAAAGGAATAATGGACTTGAAAAAGGTTCTTAAGAAAATATAAATTAACTCAAGTTTATTATTCAGGACGTTAAAGAACGATCGAGTCAAGTCGGACCCGAGGTAAGGGATCTTACTCCTCTCTTTCTTTTTAAGTACACTCCTTTATGTCATTCCCTCTAAAGCACATATTTCTTATTATTGGGATGTTATTTTATATTACACATACTGTAATTTTTATGTTCATGTGATGAGAGACCCTATTATCTCTCATCAATCCATTTTGGACGTTTTGAGTGGCACCGTTAGGCTGCCAAATTTTCGTAAGTGATCTAACCTCTCTCTTTCTTTTTAAGTACTCTCCTTTATGTCACTTCTTTTTAGATCCTCTTTTTAATAGTGGGGGATGTTCTTTTATATTCATATTTCTATAAGCTTTAAGTTAATATGATTAGATACCCTATTTGATCTCATCAATCCAAAGTTTTATGTGGCATTGTTAGGCTGCCGAGTTTTCGTAAGGGATTTTTCATCTCACTTTTATTCCCGTGAGATTTATGCTACATTTTCCACAATTTCCTTTGAGTGGTGTATGTACTTCCCATTATTCTAATATTTGTGTAATATACTTTCGTTTATAAGTATTTACATCAATGATTTATTGTCCTTCTTTCATGGGGTGTATGCTTTGAAAGATACCCAAGTCGGTAAGGGAACCTTTCACCCTTCTCTTTTTTAAAAGACATATTTTGTTGGGTCATTTAATTTACATATTGTTATGTTGGGATATGTTCTCATATATCCTTATTGATGTAAATTTTATGTCCAAGTGATGAGATACACTTTTTTTCTCTCATCAACTCATTTTGATGTGACGCCGTTAGGCTGTCAAGGGAACTTCTTAACCCAATTTTGATTTCTTAGGGTTCAACATGTAGTTTTTGAATATGTCATCCTTTGAATATGTGTGAATGACCTTTGATTATTTTACACTTAATATCCACTTATATTTTGTGCATTCATTTGTCACACATAATTATGTAATTGATTTATCCTTAAACCAAGGATACCGTCTTTGTAAGGGACTTCGTCTCAATCTCCTTTCATTGAGGCATATTTCGTTTTATACACAACTTTCTTTTATACGGTGTATAAACCCCTTTGACTTTTACTTTTATACAAAAGGAATCTTTTTCTACGCAGCGTTTTACAAAATGACAAAAAGGAATTTTTCATTTAACATATGCGGTGACAACGATCTTTTCCGCCACCACGAGTATTTTTTGGTGTTTGGCTTCCTCAACAAGCCATAATGTTTTTAGAATAAAATAAATACCATATACTCTTTAATGTATTTTGGTATTGAAAATGGTTTTGATAAAGGATTCTATTATTTCAATATATTTATGATATATTGTGATTGAAATGTGGAAATGTTATCATTCCTTTATATTGGTTTTATGTTTTATGATTTTATATCGGTACTTGATCATTTTAACGGGTGGTTACGTTATAAACCATATGGCGGGTGGTGCCTTGAATACCAGGATGGGTGGTTACGTTATAACCTCCAATGCATTGGGTATAGAAGTTGGCCGTATGGCTATTCCATTAAGTATGTATAGAAATTGGCCGTATGGCTATTCCATTAAGTGATTTGTGTGGAAGTCGACCGTATGGTTATTCCACTTAAGTATGTTTATGTCCCAAGTTACCTTTATATATGTTATGTGTTCTTTATATGGGTTTTAGGGTAATCCTTTGGTTATATAAAGGTAAGTAATGATATTTTATTTAGTGAAGAGTTTTTACTACTTCATAAAGGTGAAAAGTATTACCTTGATAAAGTATACATGGTTTACTTTTTGTTTTGATAAACTAATTGTTTTTATTCTTTGTGTATCCCTTACTGAGTTTTTATGCTCATCCCAAGTTTTTGAAATGTTTTTCACAGGACTTAGCGTGGAATAGGGTCAAGGATGGGATCAAGGGAATGTCATGCTACATAAAACATGAAACTAGACATGTTTCTTTTTAAGAGTTTTTATTTTATGGAAATTTAGTAGAAGAGACTACTTTGTAATCTTTTTAGATGTAATAGTTATGTCCTAATTCTCTAAAACTCTAAACCTGAAAAGATCCTCAATGTTAATTACTCATTTAATTCAATATTAATTAAGGTTTAAGGCTGGGTCCTTATAGTTGGTATCAAAGGTCGGTTTAGATAACTTTAGAGGTTAGGGTATTCTTTAAGCATAAGTGACATTACCATAATGGTTAGGATTTCAGAAAGAGTCCTAGTTTTATATAAAGTTAATGAGTAAGTATATATTAGTGTTTATCTTCCTCATTAGTACATGATGGTTATGTTGATATACTCACACTGACCATTTTGGTTTTAGTAAATGGCTGGATCTAGCGGGCACCAAAGTGACAATGGGTTTGAAGGAAACTGTTGTGGTTCTCTGATTAAGATACTGGATGAGATGGGGGATTCAATGAGGAATCTCATGGTTGTTCTTAACCAACTATCAAGGAGTCATGATCAACCACTTCAACCTTGGTGAGTTCTCTATGCATCATGTATGAGATGGACAACTCGACGTGGAAATTCAGGTAATAATTATTAAGGTAACCATTGGGGTTTATATGATCCTTACTTTTGAGGTAATTATGGGTTACTATATGTTATGATTGAAGTGAAAGGCATGAGATAAAATTGAGGTTAAATTATGTTATGGTTATTTTTGATGATTTTATCCCTTTTTGGGGAATGATTTAAGAATTATATAGTTTTGGAAAAAGGACAACACGCAAACCGTGTGACAACCCGTCGTGTCGGACAAAGCTGCGGGAATCGAACCCACAACCAAAGTGCGACTGGCATTTATCGCATACCACTGGACTACGTGAAGTCCCTGGTTAGTTTGACTGATTCTTTTTAGTTATATGATTTTATGAATTAAGAGTAAGTTGATTTTGGGTTATTTATGAAAATGATTAACCTATCATGGAAGATATGTGATTAGGATAATTACTTTTCAATGTGAGACTTTAAGAGCAACTGATTTTGTTTGGAGATAAATGTTACGATTTAACTTGGAAGACTATGTGACTAAATCCTTAAAATGTTTGGGTTTCAATCTTATATTGGTTTACTTTGAGTAATTTTATGGACAGATTTTTTATCAGATGGTCCTCGTTGAACTTTGGGTTTTGTTGGACAAATTTTGGCGATTAAGAATAGATTTTCTTTCTAATGGGTTATCCTTTTCTGGGTTATCTGATCTTGTACTAATCTTTTGGGTTTTGGTTTTGGATAAATTCTATAGACATGGGAAGTATATAGTTCTCTTTTTTGGGTTAGTAAATTCTATAGAAGTTGATTATAGTACTCTTAATTTGAACAAGTCTTCCTAAATACTCGCCTTTTGGAGAAAATATGAGTTTGTGTAAGGAATCTAATAAAAGTTGAGAGTCAACATGATAAGTGATTATGTTTCATTATGAATAAATTCCTCAATAAAAAGTTACTTATAACAAAAATGTTGTCTATTAACTTTTCCTACTGGGGAATCGAATACTGTTTAACCCATCACAAGTTTGTGATTCTCTCATGGTTAACTTTCTCCTAAACATGTTTTCTATCACTCTCCATCAGAACATGACCCTATGTTTTCTCCTCCATGTCCATTTTTCATACTTGGAATCCTAGTATGGGTTAACTCGGGTGACCTTTGTACTTATCTTTCTTTATTTTAAAGTGATTGTTTAACCGACTCTTTTTCCGATGTGGGACTTTCAAGGATGTTTCCAAGCCCAATTTTAAAATTGCGAGGACGCAATTCCCAAAAGGGGGGAAGGATGTAACACCAGAGGTAAATAAAGAATATGACATCTTTATATTTATCCATATTTGTGAATCAAATATTAATATATCTTTAAAGGGGATGATATGCTCGATGGCGTACCCAATACGCAACAACGAGTTTCTTGGGAATCTTACGTTGCACTCTAATAATAAAATAATATTATTTTAAATGATTGTTAACATGTAGCCGTTTTATTGATGGGAATGGATATAAATAACTAAAATATGATTATATATGTTTTTAAATGCTTTTACATTTATCCAATAAAAGATAAAGGCTTAAAATACGGAAAGAATTCAATTTTAGGCGTATATGCCCTAGTTTTCACTAAAGGTTCACTTATCGTCTTTTGATGGTGAACTGTCATTAAATATAGTTTTGATCAATCTTATACTTTTTTGGACCAAATAAAACTCTTCTTTAGAATCGAGACATCAAATTTTACATTGTGTAAATTTTTTGTATTTTTCTGATAAAGTTCATTTGTTAATGAATAGTGTAAAATGTTGTATTTTAATTCAAAACCTCTTTTTAATATAATTTATTTATTTGATTAGATTATCTTTTGAATTGGTTTTAAAGTGAAATTAGAAAATATTTTTACCATTAAATCCAATAGTGGTCGTTGGAATTAATTTCACTTTGAAATCAGACTTAAACTAGTGTCAATCTTTTGATACTCATTGTTTCATAAAAACACGCTATTTGCTCATACAGCGGGAATTAATTATTAAATTAATTAATGTGACTTATATGTTTTGAATTTTTTAAAATAGACTTCATTTTTGAATTCAGAATATTAAATATATCTTAGGGTGAATTTTTGGGATTTTTCTGAAAAACATCAATTTTTTGATGAATAGTGAAACCACTAAGTGGTACTTATAAAAACTGATCTTTCGTTTAAATTAAATTTTACCACTTCTGTGTTTTGAATTTCAAAAATCCGATATACATGGTTGTCATTAAGAAGTAAAATGTGGTTCAATGAGATAAAAATATTTTTTTGGTGAATAGTAACTTATTAAGTTTTTTAATCGCGATTAGAGGTAATTAGTGCAATTTAAGGAAAAAATTATATTATAATAAAATAAAAATACCTAGACACATGTCCTACCCTCATTATATGTGTCATGGCCAAACAAGAAAATCCATGGGTCATCTTGGGGACCCCATTGGGCCACTGTGGTAGTAAAATGACATAAATACCTTTTATTTAATGTTAATGTAAAAAATGGCACAAACATGATATGTTTTACTTAAACAATTTTTAAATGGGGTTATACAAGTCAGATTTTTGATTATAAATTGTCATTGGAAAGATAAAAAGCTTTCCTACATCATAGTGGTTTTTTTATAATTTTTAGAAATTAAATAAATTAAGTTATTTATGACATAATAATGATGCAGTGATGACATCATTATTTGACGATTTAAATAAAATGGAAGGATAATGTAAAATCTATAAACTACACATGTCCAAAACTTATTGGATGGGTGGATTTCGAACCCTTATCACCGTATCGACGAATTATATCAATGTGGGACCTTTTAAAACCGAAACAAATTTTCAAATAAAGTAATATTTCTTTACTTTCCAAAAGTGCCCCTCCTCTCCTCTTATAAAAGGCCCCCACCTCTACTTCTTTTCCCACACTCCCAAAGCATTTGGCCCTGCCAACCCCTGCCCATTTACTCTCTCCACATCCCTCTCCTCATCCTAGAGGATTCCCTTTGGGAATAATCCTTTCAATGGAAGCCTTTAGGCTCAAATCAAAAGGAGTTACACTTTTAAAGTTAATTCATTCTCTCATGTTCATTTGTTTTATTTTTGCTTCTCCAACCCCCTAAACACTTTGTATTTACTTCTTATGTAACAAAAACAGTATCTTAAATATACTAGGATTTTTTTATAAGATTTATTCTAACTACACTCCCACACAAGTACATCAAATGGTTAAAGAACATACGGTTTCCGTGGATGGCGAAATTCTGCCTCCCGAAACGATGATTATTCAATACTCATCTAACACCTTCAAAGGTGGCCATTAAGATGTCACTATATTTATATATGATATATAATATATTTATGTTTTCTTTAAGCTTCTGTATTTTTCATTTTGGGCATACCTTTATGGTTTCCATTATGGGTAAACATGATATCTTCATTTAAGGAAGTGCGGACTACCGCCCCCTCAAAGTGATGTGATTCGTTAATGCCATATGTGGGACGTATAAAGGAAGGATTTAAAGTTACTATATATGATGTTATACTGGAATTATTATATACCTCTATATCATTATTATTTCTGTCCATTAAAGTATGAGATAGAAATGAAAGTAGTGTTCATGCGTACGTACGGCTTACCATCTCCATGAACGGTGCATTTCATTTCTTATCCCCAAATGTAATGTACTATTATAAGTACATGTATATAATGGATATATATGATGAATGATACATCTAAATGATGAATATAATTCTGTAATTAAAATATACATACCTCTCATTTAGTTTTAATTCCATTAATATGATAAAGAAATGAAAGTAGCGTTCATGGGTACGTACGACTTACCGTCTCCATGAATGGTGCATTTCATTTATTACCTCTAAATGATTATTTAATATTATAAATACATGTACATGCTGGATATATATGATATATATGATATCCAAATCAGGAATGTCATTCTGGATATAAAGAACCTCTGACCACACGAACAACATGTAATTGTAAGAAGTCCACTTTCGACTTAAGAACCAAATATCGACAAAACAAACATTATTAACATAAATGATTACATAATGTTTATAACATGTAAATAAGTGATATAAAAGGAATAATGAACTTGAAAAACGTTCTTAAGAAAATTGAAATTAACTCAAGTTTATTATTCAGGACGTTAAAGAATGATCGAGTCAAGTTGGACCCGAGGTAAGGGATCTTACTCCTCTCTTTCTTTTTAAGTACACTCTTTTATGTCATTCCCTCTAAATCTCATCTTTCTTGTTATTTGGATGTTATTTTATATTACACATACTGTAATTTTTATGTTCATGTGATGAGAGACCCTATTCTCTCTCATCAATCCATTTTGGAAGTTTTGAGTGGCGCCGTTAGGCTGCCGAATTTTCGTAAGAGATCTAACCTCTCTCTTCCTTTTTAAGTACTCTCCTTTATGTCACTTATTTTAAGATCCTATTTGTTATAGTGGGGGATGTTCTTTTATATTCCTCTTTATATAAACATTATGTTAATATGATTACATACCCTATTTGATCTCATCAATCCATTTTTGTAAGTTTTATGTGGCGTCGTTAGGCTGCCGAGTTTTCGTAAGGGATTTTTCATCTCACTTTTATTCCCGTGAGATTTATGCTACATTTGCCACAATTTCCTTTGAGTAGTTTATGTACATCCCATTATTCTACTCTTTGTGTAATATACTTTCGTTTATGAGTATTTACATCAATGATTTATTGTCCTTCTTTCATGGGGTGTATGTTTTGAAAGATACCCAAGTCGGTAAGGGAACCTTTAACCCTCCTCTTTTTTAAAAGGCTTCTTTTGTTGGGTCATTTAATTTACATATTGTTATGATGGGATATATTCTCATATATCCTTATTGATGTAAATTTTATGTCCAAGTGATGAGATACAGTTTTTTTCTCTCATCAACTCATTTTGATGTGACGTCGTTAGGCTGTCAAGGGAACTTCTTAACCCAATTTCGATTTCTTTGGGTTCAACATGTAGTTATTGAATATGTCATCATTTGAATATGTGTGAATGACCTTTGATTATTTTACACTTAATATCCACTTATATGTTTTGTATTCGTTTGTCACACATAATTATGTAATTGATTTATCCTTAAACCAAGGATACCGTCTTTGTAAGGGACGTCGTCTCAATCTCCTTTCATTGAGGCATATTTCGTTTTATACACAACTTTCTTTTGTACGGTGTATAAAACCCTTTGACTTTTACTTTTATATAAAAGGAAACTTTTTCTACGAAGTGTTTTAAAAAACGACAAAAAGGAATGTTTCTTTTAACGTATGTGGCGACAACGACCTTTTCCACCACCGCGAGTATTTTTTTGTCTTTGGCTTCCTCAACAAGCCGTAATGTTTTTAGAATAAAATAAATACCATATACTCTTTTATGTATTTTGGTATTGAAAATGGTTTTTATGAAGGATTCTATTATGTCAATATATTTATGATATATTGTGATTGAAATGTGGAAATGTTAACATTCCTTTATATTGGTTTTATGTTTTATGATTTTATATTGGTACTTGGACATTTTAACGGGTGGTTACATTATAAACCCTATGACGGGTGGTGCCTTGAATACCAGGATGGGTGGTTACGTTATAACCTCCAATGCATTGGGTATGGAAATCGACCGTTTGGCTATTCCATTAAGTATGTATGGAAATTGGCCGTATAGCTATTCCATTAAGTGATATGTGTGGAAGTCGACCGTATGGTTATTCCACTTAAGTATGTTTATGTCCCAAGTTACCTTTATAAATGTTATGTGTTCTTTATTTGAGTTTTATGGTAATCCTTTGGTTACAAAAAGGTAAGTAATGATATTTTATTCAGTGAAGAGTTTTTACTACTTCATAAAGTTGAAAAGTATTACCTTGATAAAGTATACATGGTTTACTTTTTGTTTTGATAAACTAACAGTTTTTATTCTTTGTGTATCCCTTACTGAGTTTTTATGCTCATCCCAAGTTTTTGAAATGTTTTTCACATGACTTAGTGTAGAATAGGGTCAAGGATGGGATCACGGGAAAGTCATGCTACCTAAAACATGAAACTAGACATGTTTCTTTTTAAGAGTTTTTTTTATGGAAATTTAGTAGAAGAGACTACTTTTTTATCTTTTGAGATGTAATAGTTATATCATAATTCTCTAAAACTCTAAACCTGAAAAGATGCTCAATGTGAATTACTCATTTAATTCAATATTAAGTAAGTTTTAAGGATGGAGCCTTATACTTATTGAAAAGGTGAATGATGATAGTTTTTCTAGTGATGAGAGATAAAACTACAAAGAATAAGAGTAAGATAAAACTCATTTATATTTCATTGTAAAAATATATTTTCAGTAATGTCCCTTGAAAACATTGAATCTAGATAATGATAACATGACGTTAAAGAATGATGGTCAACCTGTTAATAATCACGAAACAATTCATTATAAAGAAAAATTGATTTTTTAAAAAACAATTATTACATGAATAAGTTAATTTGTTAATATAAAAACTACAACATCATGTTTGAAAAAACAATTATGGAGAATGAGATATAATTATGCATTTTATAATAGAAATTGGTTGATGTTGATCAGTGAATATCAGACATCCAAAATTAATTTTTTATTTTTTTAAAGAACTAAGTATTTTAATATAGTGTATTGATAAAAAATAATAAATGAAATATAACAATTTTTAATATGTTTAGAAAAATAATTAAGTCAAAATGAATGTGTATATATCCAAAACCAACAAATTCCGAAATTCTTGAATTTTTTAGAAAACAATCATTGAAGTAAAAAGTGTTATAATTTGAGTCTCTATAAAGGATGAAAATAATTCTAATATGAATTATAATAAATAAATAATCTACCAAAATATTGGTTCATATAAAGGAATTAGGATTATTGGTTAAAATATATTGTAATATAGTTACACAATTCTAGAAAACAGGCAAGTTACAAAGAAAAAAAAGTTTTTTATATATATTTTTGGTGTTATAGAGGATTTGGACATATAATGAAGATGTGATGGTTCAATAATCAATACTATATAGAATCAAAGAGTAATTAGGGATTGAATATGGGGGGTATTTATACCAATAAATAAATAAAACCTCAGTAACATTATAAAAATTATATAATTTGAATATTTGGAATAAATTCTAAATTCTTCAAACTCCTTGTGAGAGGTGTGATCAGATTATAAGTCTTGTAAAATTTTTTATATGGATTCTACCATACCAGTAATGTTTAAATAATATACTAAAAATCATCTAGAGGAGTAACAAATTGTCCAAGTGAAGTATCTTCTAGTTTAGACTACTCTTAAGAATACAAAATGAGAATAACCTTATATCTTGAACAGTGAGTTTTATTCGTACAAAAATAGATACATTAATCCGTTAATGAATTCTAACTATTATAAAATGGAATAGTGAATCATGGAAATGATTAGTCTCTAAAAAATTAGAGGCATTGGATCTACAGTTATTATAAAAGAGATGTTGTAATCAAGAAGTACCTTATTTATTGATGTATTGAAACAAAATTGTTGAGTGCTTCACAAAATTATAATGAAGAAAATGAGGTTATATTTAGAAGATATGACTTTATTATTAAATCGATTGAATATGAGGAATTTTTTAGAAGAGGACAATGAACCATGTGTAACATCACAAAGGTTACAGTGGTACATAATTCTTATTACCCCATTATAAAGAAAGAAAATCAATTTTGGTATAAAAGGCTTGGTTGTATACTCTAAAGAAACATGAAAATGTTAACACTAATAGCAATTGTTCATGGTGTCCCAAAAACTATATGAAATATAGAATGGTGTTTTTCTATATTCCAGAAAGTAACTTTTTATATTCTTAACACAATAATATTGGGATACATATATCACACTGCTTGAAGCGTATTCATTCTGAAATTTGTGGTCCCCTGAGAATGAAATCAAAAAATAGAGATATTTTTTTTAAATATATATGATTTCACTAATATTACATGTATTATTTTTTTAAACAATTATAGGCTACTAAGATGTTTAAATTTTTTAGTATAAGTGCTAAAAAGAATGTGGTTACTATATACATAGGACCCAAACTGATAATAGTGATGAAGATACAAATGGAATATTTGATGGTTACCAGGATAATAATGGTATTAATCATGATATTGATTCACTATATACAACACAACAGAACTGTGTGAGTAAAATAAAGAATAAAATCTTGGTTGAGATGGATTAAACCATGTTGATTGAACATAATGCATCTTGGGTCTTTTGGATACTAGCCATAAGTATAATACTCCACATTATAAATCACTTATTTTATAGACCAAACTCTAGCTTGTATCCATATGATATGTATTATGAGAATAACCAAAGATTAAATTACTTAACATTATTTGGAAATTATAGCATCATCAAAGTAAAAAAGTTAAAATATTGGGATTTTTGACCAATGAGGCATGGATTGTATTTTCTATGGTTTCCATCAAAATTGTAGGGGATAAAAATTTTATAACAATGAAAATAAAATACATTTTTATTATAGTGATGTGAATGTTCTATAATATTCTAAAAGAAAGGTCTCACAGTCAACTAGGGATATTAGAGGAAGTGAAGATGATGTAATTTCTACTACATCATATGTTAATTTTTTTTGACAAAATTAATGATGTTCATGTTGTATAAGATGGTGATATTGATTGATCTATTTCAAATGATGAGGTTCAATTACATTTATCGCATCCATGGTTGAAGAATCAATTGGATACCAAAAATCTCTTTGTATATCAAGTTCATTAGGTTCAAACTAGAAAAACAATGTGGAAATCACAAACCCATTTCCTTCCACAGGTTCAGTTAAGGAAGAAATATATCATAAATATTGTTTTGATTCAGTAAAAGAAAAATTAGATCAAATAGATAATAATAAAACTCATGACTTGGTAACCAAGATTAATAAAAATAATTTCATTTAGATAATGACATTTTTCTAAAATAAATTGAATAAAAAATTTAAAGTGGTGATAAATAGAGAAATTATTATCTACAATGGTTATTCACAAGTTGAATGAGTGGATTTTTTTGACATATTTTCATGATTTTTAACGATTTAAAATATTAAAATATTTATTTTTATGTCTTTAAAAAAGTATTTTTTAATAGATTTCATGCTTGATATACTCAATGTTGAGTTTTAATAGTAGGTTTATATTAAGAAATTATGGGTTTTTTTCATGGTAAAGATGAAAATTGTGTTTGGGTATTAATGATGGCCTTATATGAGTTAAAAAACGATCCAATATCTTTGAATTATATGTTGGATACATTTTTGTAGAAGCTTAATTTCAATAAGGGAAGAATGGAAAAACAATATGTGCATAAAAAACAGAGGTATCTGTTATTGTTATTGTTGATATAGATTAAATCATATTTGCTTTAAATAAGGAATATATTTTTGAGGAGTTTACTGAAGAGATGAGGTATTTATTTGAAATTTTTATGAAATGAGAGATGAAGTTCTCTCTTGTCTTAGAAATCTCTCAAAATAATGGATACATTTTCCATTATAAATAGAAGTATGCTAGGGGACTCTTAAAAAATATTTTCATGGAATATTCAAATAATATTTACGCACCCATTTTAGTTGGAATAATGTATTCCAAACATGAGTAATTAAATGATGTTTATTCTAAATAATTTATGAATTTAATAGGAATCCTATTATATCTCACAAAATCAAGGACAAATTTAGTTTATTATACTAAATTTCTTGGCATGAAGAAGAACCAGAAGAGTCCCATAAAGTCACTAGATAAAGTATTCATAGATATATTAATATGACAATTGATTTTATGTTTAAATCTGATAGAATATGATAAATTGATATGATTGGTTATACTGATGTAGATTGGAACTAGTGTGTTAATGAAAGAAGATCCACATAAAGTGTAATTTTATTCTTTGGTGAATTTTGTGTGAGTTGATATATTAATAACTAGAATTCATTTATTTAGGCACTACTCAAGTAGAATATGTATCTACAACTTATGACATATCTCAGTTAATGTGGATAAAGACATAGTCATAAAACATGAATTTTTAAGTGATGTTACTATTTTTTATTGGATGTGATAATCAGAGTATTACATATTAGGAAAATATCTGTTTTTAATATTCTAGGAGAAAGCACATTTATATTAAATAGCACTTCATCAAGGATCTTGTGAAGATAAATGAATTGTTTTTAGACTTTATTAAAAAAAATATAGAATAATAATTATGTGTTCAACAAATCATTATCTAAAGAATTATTTTGGAATATGAGCTTGAACATAGGTGTTCGACCTCATCCTATACATGATATGTTATGTAATTTCTCTATCCCCTCTCTCTTATTTTCTATTTACATTATTTTCAAATGGGGGAAAATATGGAAACATAATATATCCACTGATATATTTTTTATCTATTTATATAGAGAATATATTTAATGGTTGTTTTCAAAAGGGGTGATCTAAGATGTCAGTCTATGTAAAATATTTCAATAGTTTTTTGAAGTAGTTATAGGAATTATTTCATATAGGTTTAATTCAAATTTTATTTTCAAGATATTATGAAGATAAAAAGTTTTTAGATAACACCGTTATGGAGAACATGGTATTATATTTCAATTATTTTGGTGTTCTACACTAACATTACTCACGTAGGATTAAAATTATTAGAGAATAATATGATTCATGAGTTTTTTAGTGTCATTGATTTATGTTCCTTAGTTGAAAATGAAATAAAAAGTGGGATATTTTTTAGACCTATAGGTTAAAAAATAGTTTGTAAAGAAGATGTTAAAAAGGAATTGGTGTTTATTATGGTATTTTATTTTGTTTTAAATACAAAAATCAGAATGTTTACAATGTTTAGACTGTTATAAGTAATCAGGAACCACAATATGTGTGCTACCATTAGGTAAAATCCTGAGAAGTACTATGCAACTAGAATTTGGGTTCTTTTGTGAGGTGAGGTTGTGAATTGGGTTCTTTAATAAGGTGAAACTATGAGAAGTAAACAGTGTTGTTTTAAGAAGGTTCGAGCAATTACACATTGAAATAGTGTGAACAAATGATGTTTTCTTCAATCTAACATTAAAATAGAGCAATTTTACAATGTTATGTGTCATTGAAAATTGGGATAGTGGGACCACATATTGGGTTAGTGTGACCACATCTCAGAATAGATCGATTTCACATTGTAACAAGCTATTTCATGAAGAAATATTAGAAGTCATGCATTGAATGGTATATGTAGATACTGTGAATTAGTTTTTTGATGAAAAGTGTTATGATCAACTAATGATTAATTTTAATGATAAATAAATTGATGATACATAAAAGGAATATATTGGATAAAGACAAAAGGAATAAGAAAGGAGATAGAATCAAGGAAATTTTTTATTGTGCTGAAGAAAAAATGAAGAGAAGGATGACCTATATATTTTTTTTTACATGAAGAAGAAGGATGATATGCTAACTTTTATATAAGTTTTAATCAATAAGAGATGTTTTATTCTATTTAATGGGAATATAGAAGAAGTTATCATAAAAAATATTCACTTCATAATATATAATTTATAGTTTTTTCATATTTATATATTTATCATGTTTTTAAAAATGAGAAAAATAGAGTGATATGAAGAAGAAGTGATGTTATTCCACTTTTTTTCAAGAAATCAATGAAAAATGTTCTAATTTATTGAATTTAAAGGTTGAATAATTTATGAAACACAATGATGGAATGTTAAAATAATGTTGGTTAATGTTCATTTAATTGATTCAAAAGTTTCTTTTATCATAGTATATGTGTGATGGCCATAAGTACTATCAATGAACTATTTTTCAACACAAGTGATGGATATACAAATAGTTTTATAAAACTGAAATGTATTAATTTTTAGTGGAATATTTGGTTTTGTATTATTTATAAATCATGCTAAGAACTATCTACTCTTACTGGGTAGTTAATGTTGTAAAATTCTTATGTTATTTTGGGTGTGATTATGTGTTGTGTTTCAACAAAGTAATATCTCTTTAACATAATGTGACTACTATTTTAAAATAGGAAAATAAAAATAAAAATTTAGAACACTAATTCACCCCCCCCCCCTTAAGATTTTCATAGATCAGGAATGTTCCACTTATATTTAGTAGTACATATTGTAATATCAAAGGAAGGGATAAAAACACTCTTATAAATGGTTAATTAAAAAATAGTTACTTATATCATATGCAAAGTAATAATAATAATTATCTCCTTAGTATGAAAGTAGAGAATAATTTATAGAACTCAAATCATTATGGAATTAATCGATAGAGTGTGTAGAATAAATATGTAAGGTTTTTTTGATATTCCTTTACTAAAGTGGAATAGAGAAAATATTTTTTATTCATGCATGAGAGGAATGATAGTGAGAAATTATTAAAATCCCTTGAATAATAAATAATTAAATATTTTAAATATTTTCCACACTTATATATGTGATCCAATCAGTCAGACTATAACTTATTATAGGAAACACGTTTTTTTTAATTTTTATTACTATATAAGGATGTGATGTGTTGGTTTTATATGGTCTAGAATTAATTTTTCATACTTCATTGAAATATTTCAAGTAATATTAGAGAATGAAATTTAAATAATAATAAATATCTTATGATTTGATAATGTAATTGTGTAAAATTACATTAATGTGGAAAATTATCTGAGGTTTCATGGAATAATGCGACAAATAGTTCTTGAAAAAACTCTTTAATAGAATTTTGTAAAGAAGGAATCATATGGTTAATTAAGTGGAATTTTTTTTAATAAATGATGGCATAATTACTCCTCATTTTTGGGGAGGATCTGTTAAAGTGGTTGTATATAGTCATAATTTTAAATCAATTAGTATGGGAGTAGAGAATATATTATATTAAATACGTTTTAGTAAGAAACTCTCATTGAAACTTCTTAGTGTATTCTTAATTTCGTGTTTCATTTGGAATTAATAAGGAAATTATGGAAGGTATTATGATTTAGTGAATGAATTTTTTAGACTATTTTTCAAAGTATAAAGCCTATAAATGTATAAATAAAACAATCTATAAAATATTTTATATTAATCATGTGATTTTTATTGAATAAGAATCTAAACAGAATTATGAAATTATTTTCCTAATGAGGTGATTAATGAAGATGAAAATATAATTATAAATCTATGGGAATCTAAAAAAACTTATTTTATGATGATTATAAAGATTTACTAGATGAATTCCATGGTAATGGTGTGAAAAAATGATATAATCATTTGAATTAATAAATATATTTCTACTTATAGGTTTAAAAAATTGCGTGTTTAAAATTTGATATTCTTATGATTGGATTAATAACCTACTTTCATGTTCATCAAATGGTGGTTATACTTTCATGTAGAATTTTAAATAAGAAAGAGATAAGTTAAATAAATTCTTTATGAAATATTGAAAAAAAATATTAAACATTTATAATTATTGAAAAAAGATGGATTGAATGTAGATGGAAAGGAAGTAAAATAAAAATTGTATAAAACAATTATTGGATTCTACAATATCTTAAAGAAATTGTCCAGATGTCTTCAATGCTATATCCAAGAAGTGTGATTTTATATTTTTTTAAATTATGGATATCTCATAGTAAAGGAGAGGATAATGAGATACATTCAAGGAATATTGATCAATGGTTTGTTTTTAAAATTAAGAGAAGAACATGATTTGGTGGATTCTTTGGATGTTGATTGGGCTAGAGATGTTATGGATTGAATATCCACAAGTGGAATGGAATTACGTATAATAATAAATTTAGATATATGGACTTGTAATAAATATGATATTGTATACATGAGAACTCTAGAAGTATAATGTATTTCATTTAACTAGGATTGTAAACCGTTAATGTGGATGAAGAAGAATTTGGGAGATCTTGGAGAAGTTGTACAATAAATGATGTTAATTCATTGTTATAATAAAATTTTCACTGATTTAATAAATAATCCAATAAAAAGCACCCACATAAAGCATACTGAGATCCATAACCACATTATAAATAAGAAGGATGATAAAAAAGTTGTAAAATTGGAATTTACTAGCACTCAACATCTAGTGGTAGACATATTTACCATAACATTTTCTACACATGTCTTCAATAATAATTGGATGAAGTTTTAAGATTAAAAAAATTCCTCAAACAATGTTGTTTAGACATCCCATCGCCCCATTGTATAATACTTTACTTGGATGATGTGTATTTTTTTTAGGATTTTAAATTTTTTAATTATATAATGATATGGGGAGACACAACCCCTGGGTTATTTTTAATATAAATAATGTTAGTTGAATTAATCATTACACATGTTTACATATTTTTTATTCCATACATTTAGCATTAACATATGTAGGCCCGGAAAATTTAATAATTACTATTTAAAATGTTTTGGGATTAATACTAATTTTTTAGTGCTCAGATATGAATAGATTTATAAAAGGTCATTTATTGTAATTTTATTATCAAATACATAAAATAAATTCTTGTGTAATTTTATATATAGGAGATGTTTTTATGGGATGAATAAACATGAGTGATATATAGAGTATTGAAAACAAAATAAAAAGGAATAGAATATTGCAACCATTGGTTTTAATATAGGATTAATCATCATTTTTAACTTTATTGGATGTATTTAAATGTAGTATTAATGGTTCGATGAATTTTAAACTTAATTATATATTTCTATAGATATAATCTAAGGGTTTTGGTAGTTGTAGGAATAAGTCACAATGTGAGCCCAAGGATTATTGTTTGATTAAATTTACCAAAAAATGGATGTCCCAAACATATGATGGTTTCTTATTTGTAATATTTATGGGTTATAACCCATATATAATGATTTATACTTTGATTTTTATGGTGAAAATTCATCCATATTAATTTCTTGTCCTCTATACCATTAAAATGGTGGTTTGAGCAGGTTGGTCACATGGCCTCAAATGCACATCCCCATATGATAGAGGCTATCGACTAGCTATGATTGTCAAATTATGTTACAATGGGAAGACTATTACCTATTGGTTATTAAAAAAATATAACATAGGCATAAATAATTAAAGGAATATAAATATGAGACAATAATTAACAATCAATTATAAATTAATAAAAAATCAAGCATGTCCATACAATCACATAAATACAGATAGTCAATCCTATGACAAATAATATATAAATAGGAATAGTCTGATAATTAAAAACAAATAAAATACTCCACCCTATAATTCATCCCATGTAAATTCTCATCCAGTACTCTCAAACACTAGTGTCCAATCATAGTCTATAAATGAAAACATCGCCGAGAAAAGTCTAACATAACCTACAACTAGGAGGACATTTCAGGTACCAAATGATATCCAAAAAGGGTTTGAGATAAACTAAGTAGGCCACCACCAGTGGTCTCTAATGTAATCCAGTCCATAATTAGAAAATAAATCAGTTTGAATTTATAATAAAAAAGTTGTGAATAAATGAATGTAATCAAGTCGAGCTCAGGTTTCACATAGACCCTGTGCCAATCATACCTTCTTTAGCCCAAGAATAATTATCTATGAATATGTGTCCACATGTATGTATATATATATATTATAAAATTATAACATATATATACATATATATATGTATATAGTACTAGTTAGAACCTGAGATGCAACTCTCACATCCATGTATAATCATAACAGTCTCAGACTGAGTAAGGGATATCATGCCCAAGTATCATGTATAAAAAGAATCACTATGCCTATGTATCATAAAAAATAATAAGGGACACCATTCCCATGTGTCATGAATAATAATTAGAATCTTTATTCCCAACATCTAGAACAAGGGGGTGTGTTACATCATGTCTAAAAACACAAGTGACGTGAATCACCATGTACAATTTCCTCTACCATGGCGGTTTGAAAAACCATTTCCACAACCCCTAAACAATATCCATCTATAATAATCTTTTATAACTTAATACCAATATCCATATGATCTCTTTTCCTTGGTTTTTCATAGAGGAACATGACATCTCTCAAGGAGCAGTGGACCTTCACTAACTTATTACATTTATTATCTAAGAACTGGCCATCAGATTTCACTCATACTAATTTTTCATTTCAATATTAGTGAATAATACATCCATGTTTATGATAATTACATATCAATATTTGTCCATATCATTTATGAAAATTAATAAGTTTATGGGAAGCATCCATGCCATAACTCTCTAATTTTTTATTTTCGTTGGTCCATCATAATTATCTAGCTTAAGGTAAAAGGACTAAGGACCTATGGGTAATATACAACACTTATATCAAGTTAATTTTATTCATTTTATAATTTCACATGATATTGGGAAGATACAAGAACCATTTTTAATAATCTAATTATGGTCCAAGTGCATAACCATATCAATAACAATTCATTCAATTCCTTTGAGGTATTCTACTGGAAAGTGGAAATCACAACTCATCCAATTGTGTGGTCTGGTACAATAACCACCAATGTTCATTAAGATATTTTCTTTGTAATTGAAATATGTGGTGGGTTTTAATGACTTAATTTACCTCTAATCACATAACAATGTTCTATGTCATGATCTAATCATTTATTTTAGTGAATTTAATTTTTAATAAGTGATGCACAGATATTGTGATGAAAAACACAAAAATTCATTTTATAAATGATTAAAATTTAATATAAAAGCATATATATCACCTAAATCATTCTTAGAACACTTAACTTTTCAATTATTGGGATTTTATTCAAGCCAGAATGAGATAAAATGTAATAATTGACAAACATATTAAAAATATAGCATATGATGTCATATGTAAATGGAATCCAATATAGAAAGATAAATGATGAAAAGAATGAAGAGGAAAGATATCCATATCACTATGCATTTAAAAAACCTAAGTATTTTCAATTTAGATATCAAAAAAGGGAGATTCATGGATCCCTATAAGTGGAGGAGAGGGGACCTCAATTGACTACCTGGCGTGGGAAAAACTAGGGAGAAGGAGGAATGTTTTGGATTTAATTGTAAGCAGGGGAAAACATTTCTACCCCGTTAATGAGCCACAAAATTTGAATATGTGGTTTTCTAGACCATTTTCTATCCAAACAGCTTCCTCATTATTGGATCCACACCCACGTAGTCTGGGTTCTAGTTATGAAAAAAACATCCCAAATGTTCCTTTTGCATTATCTCACCCCCAAACCCCATACAAATAAGTACATGGTTAGACAAACTATATACAATCTATGTTTTCCACATATATAATAAAATATATAGGTCATGAATTTTTCTATTGACTATATGCATGGTTTATAAAATTTGTGCACCTATACAATATGTCACACATTTAGGGATTCATGGTTAGCAATAAACATGCACCTACAGTGAACCCTCATCTAGTTCTTCCTGAAATTAGTTTTTCAAAGACCCAAACTTCTAAAATCTATTTAAACTCTTGATAAATTATTAGGGCCATAAAATATCTAAAAGCATCACATATACATGTTATAATTCTGAAATTTAAATTTCGATCTCAGTATGGAATATGTCCCATCCACCAAAAGAAAAGTTCAAATTCTCAAAGAATTTTTAGCCAGTCCAAAACCCAGGATCTTTTAATCTCCCCACCTTATAACTTCTCATTCTTCCGAATCCTTGGGGAATAATGAAAACATCAACCAACTTAATTGGTTAATGAATTCCTTCTCAACTAGTCATGTTATGTTTCTGGCTCTCAATGTACATGAAAGTGCTAGTTCAAACACATGGTACCTAAGACATTAAAACTCAATTAGGAACTCATATTTAAAATTGAAAAGTTGATACATATTTCAATCAAGCACATCTAACCTAAGACATGACCATTTATTTTTTCCACTTTCCTCATATGGCCTATTGATTTTACCATGGTATGTTTTTCATTTCGAAAGGCTAATTCTGAGCCATGGTACTTCCACAGAAGTAGTTGCTTATAAGAACTAGACACTAGAACTATTATGATGCTTATGTCCTGATTCTCAACTAAAGACACTTGGTCTACCATGAGGACTCTGATCTTTTTCCTCAATTAGATTGAAATTAAAAAATTTCAATCAACCATGATTTAACTGGTCATGTCATATTTTCCTTCAAAATCCCCGACCAACTCTTAAATGACACTCATATCCTCATGCATAATGCCTAACGTGGTACCTCGCCTTAATGAATACATAGAAAAAATAGAATTCATGTAGAACCATCTATGACTAACTATCCTTGAAAAATTAGTTTTAGAAGATGAAGAATTACCAAAACCAGATTCCAAAACCTTTAACAGGGCCCTCTATGATCATTTTGTGCATAGTCATTGGTTTTTTTAACCAGCTTATGGTGATATCCCCTGGTTGAATCATCATTGGTTTCATATTATAATATCACTAAAGTGTGAAAATTACCAACCAATGACCATAAAAAAGATCACACAACCCTTCTCACTTGATTTCCATCCTCTTAAAACCTACGTTTATCCCTTCCACTATATGGTTTTCCCCCAATGTTCCTCAATTGCAACATGAAATATATTCTTTATAGTAAAATAGAAAATTAACTTGATTATATCAGCATATATATGACAATATCCCAGTATAATCAAGATAATATCTAGATATGGGGCATGTTCATCTTTGAAACTAGAGGTCACCAAGACGTTAACAAGGACTACCATTGAAAAGTTTGTATAAATCTCTTGATATATACTCCTTAAAGAAATGGTTGACTTCATAAAAATTTACACCTCATATTTTACATGATGAAGAAAAGGTAGTCACATGTAACGTTAAAAATCGATCACCAAATTTTTAGCCACACCAAACTTACTAACATGTTTAAGAGACGTCCAACTTAGTAGTCAACATTTTAATTATGGGCTCGGTCATATTTCCTTAGATCCAAAGGTAATTGTTATCATTCCAATAAACCACCAAATTCTCATCCCGTATTTTGGAGTTATTTAGTGATTCAATACTCACCCAACCATATCACTATCATGATGTCATACAATCACTGATGTGCTCCCATCCTATCAAACTGCTATATTACTTATTCTTCTTAAGCCTGAATCTGGAATCTAGACTCAGTTTAAACTTACACCGATTTATATATCGAGCATTTTCTCAAGGACTACATAACTAAAACTTACCTACCTCATGATTTCAAAATGCCATTATATACATTTCCAAATGGTCTATATGGTCACATTCCATCATCCTCGAAGGAAGAAAATCATTACAACTGATGTGAAGTTTCTAAAAAAAAGTTTCCTAGGAGTAATTTTTAAAAAACATGAACTCATCCAATGGTACATTCTCTCTCATTGCAGAATTATAGTTAAAAATGTGTCCAAAATGCTTATAACAAGTGATTACATGAAAATAGAGATAAAATAAAAACTTATAAGCATTATCAACAAGGATCAGACTTAGACGCATATGTGACGTTACTCTAGAATCACATTCACACACATCATCAATATCTAACATAAAATCCAAAACTATAATATATTAGTAGTTTTACCACACTTGATCCCTTTTAAAACATTATCATAGGCGCTGGGATAACGTATCATTATTATAAAAGCTCAAGTATATGCGCTGTCAAAAATCTTACACACTCAGGTCACTCAACTCCAAAGATAACCCTTGAAAAGAACCTTCTCGTACTCAGAACTATTTTCAAGAAAACATGAATCCACATAGTTTAGAGTATTACATGAAATTTTCTCTGAAACTACATTACGCTTAATGAACCACTACCTAACTCAATGAGAACTACATGGTAATATTTATGCTACTTTGATATTGAAAAATAATAATATGAACTACACATTCCTAGCATGTGATATCATACCCATGGATGAACTAAGAGTCCTTTTATGCATATGAATATTAAAAATATGATGAATCTTTATTCATGAAACATAATGAAAGAAGCAAGGTTACATGACCAAATAAATAGACAAACATGCCTGAGGTATGTCTAACCTTCCGAACATGTTCTTCAACTGATGTTCATTATTTCCAAAAAATATCAATAATTTTATGACCAACCACCATACCCGAATTTCATTCATTAAACTAAGATTCCTACCCAACTCAAATGGAACCACCCATCTAAAAATTTAAATAAAAAATTTACCAAAGCTAATTTACTTCAAATGGTTCCACATAAATTGGGATATCCCCTTACTAAATCATAAAGGGTTAACCCTAAAACTAGGTGATGCCAAAAATGTCACTTGGATTACCGAACTAACATATATTATCACTGAGAGAAAGGATCAACTAAGACCTATGAGAAAAGGTCCACAATCCTATCCAAGGTAACATTTTAAGCTAACCCTTACTCAAGGGTTAAAGCTATGAACACCACATTAATGTTTTAATTGAAGTAATTTAATATATTTTCATATATTATAACATTTAATGTGGGTCAAGTATAGAGGATATCATCTACTAGTTATAAAGGAAAATTATATTGTGTACTTTATTAGGTAACACCATAAGGAGACATAAGAGAGTGACATTGACATTCACTTTTTAAATAATTTTTTCATCATCAATAAATCATTACAATTATATTATTTAATGATAATTTTAAATTCTATGCTATAGAGAATAACCCCTTTATGTTATAATTACTATTTTAATTAACTAACGACTCATAATATTAAATCTAAAATGCATATAAATGTTTATTTATCAATTTAAGGGGGATGGTCAAGTAATATTTCAGCATAAATTTATATTTAACACCATATTATTACTTTTATACACTTTAAATAATCATCCAATATTAATAATACAGACACCCCCACTAGGTTAAGTAATAAATAACAAAAGATAATGTTAACCTATGAGGGTCCCATAATACCATCCTGGGCTCATTTAAAGGAAATCCAAAATATTTTTTTTATTAATTATTCATTTCATTCTTAATGGGGTACCATATAATAACATCAAGGAATGAAAAACCTACTTGGGTTGAGTCTAATTTATCTTATAAGCATAAAAAACATAAAAAACATGCTCAGGTCGAGAGAAGTATAAGATCTAGAAGAAAACATGACATTTATAAGTTAGATTTTAAACTAATTTTAAATTTATATAAAATTATATTTAGATAAATTTCAATTAGTATTTTATTAAAAAACTACCATTAAGAGTTACAATTGGAATTCTTGTAAATGAAACCTTTTTAAATTCAGTTTCAGAATATAAGAAGTTCATACATAATGGTTTGATAATATGGGTTACCCTTCCCAATTTATAATGGTCCATACAATCAATAAATTTTTATTGGTACCTATTTAATCAAAACACTAAAGGTTATAGTCCATACATCTGATTTTCCATGGCTCAAACATGTCATGATTGACTAGTTATGGTTCCACCATCAAGCTGTATGTAAAACACCATTTTGGTTGACCCGTGTACTTTAATAACCAATCATATGTTATAACTGTAACAAATTATGATATCACATCATAAATGAATAAAACTATACTAGGAAGTATATCACTAAATAAAGGAATAACATTAATTAGGTCACATAATCACACAAGATTGTTATACAGGCCAACATGCTAATAAATCACACATCTTTTCATGATGATAATCATGCTAATAAATCACACAAGCATATCATATAAGTCATCACGCATCATGAAATACAAAATGTAATCTACATGGAATGGAATATGCATGTAATTTGAAGATATATGGGCATATACTGTTGCATGAACACACCTCACCTATTTCAACATCGAGATAAGAGGTAAATATAATAATCTAGAAAGTAGTATAAATACCCCAATCACTTGTGGTGAAATATCAATTAACTATAATGGTAATATCATAAATAATATCTTCTCTGACAATGTGATCTTTACCCAATGCATGGGTTGGATGGACCCAGAAATGAGCTTTTTAAGAAGTTCTAGCGCATTCCTATTCTCGTGTCTACCATAAAAATAGTAATACAAAAGGAAAATGATTCATATGCAAAATTGTAACATCTTGGCCAAGAAGCCACTAAAATGATGCCCTAATCCAGTTTGTCATATGGTCTTAAGAATGCGTCCCCATACACCAGAGGCTTCCAACTAGCAGTGAGGGGATAATTACAGTATAGTGGCTAGACTATACCCTATGGGTAAATATAGAAAATATAAAATCAATAAATAATGAATGGTACAAAAAGAAGAAATTATTACTGGAAATCAATATTTAAGGAATAAATAATCATGCATGAACATGCAATGACATAATTAATGGTGGTCAGACCTATGATATTTAATGAATTAATAGGACTAGACTATTAAGTAAAGGTAAATAAAATACATCATCTTTGAAGGAATCCAAACTACATGCTAAGCCACTACTACAAAGCTCCCAATCCCATTTTTAGTCCATAAATGAAAACATCATAGGCCATACTCCAACTTAAACTGCAATAATGAGGTCTTTTCAGGTACCAAACAGTGGCCCAAACAAGGTGTAAGATAAAATTAGTAGGAAAAAACTAATGGTTTCTAATGATATTTATTCTATTATTATAAAATAAAGGGTCATGCATGTATAATAAATAATCAGTGAATAAATTAATGTCATCAAATCCAAGTCAAGTTCCTTATGGACACTTGGCCGACCATACTTACATCACCCCAAGATAGATTATATTTGAATATGTGTCACCGTGTATATATATATAATTATGTATGTATGTATGTATATACTATATTTGTGATAAAATATATATACATGTAGATAAATACATAGTACTATCCAAGACTCTAGGCATAACTCAGGAATCCAAGTATAATCATAAGACAATCATACTCAATAAGGGACTTCATGCCCATGGATCATGTATAGTATGAGAAACCATATCTAGATTTCATATATAATAATAAGGGATGTATTTACTGAGTATCATGAATAATATTGAGAAGGGACATTCCAAACATTCAGATTCAGTGTGCATGGAATGTTATGTTCGGTAACCCATTTGACGTGAATCTCTTTATCCAACGTCCTCAACCATTGGTTTTGAAACACCATGTCCACAAACCTTATCATGGTCCTTAAATAATAAGCTAGTATAAGGTTATACCACTTTACCTATGATCCATTGTCCTGGAAATTCCATAAAGTGTAACCTCACACCACTCAAGGCACAATGGACCTTCACTAACACATAATATTTATTATTTAAAAATAGGCCACAAGAGTTCATTAATTCTATTTGTTCCATGTATATAATTGTAGATTCCACCACCACCACAAATTTTATTATTAAAAATCAAAAAAATAAACAAACACAAAGTTGGAAGACCAGGAAAAGGATGCTATGGAGGCATAAAATACTGTAGCCCAAGGGCGTCAGCCTGAACAAGATCCGCGCATTCCAAAAAATGATTTCCCACGGTAGAGAAAATAATATGTGGCTCATTTGAGGACCCTTTTATGGATAAAAATATTCCACTTTGTTTCCCCCTCATAGTATGAAGAAATTCAACACCATTAAAAAAGGACCCTTACACCACCGAGTAAGATATGCAATCGACTAGGGAGTGGACTCCTTGCCTTGGAAAGAGTTTTGTACATCATCTGAATCAGTTTCAATGAAAAATATTAGTAGATTATGAGATATGAAAACACTCAATCCATTAATATGGGAATTTTCCTTCACCATAACCAATATCTATTATCCATATAAGTAAATAAAATCCATATGCACTAACCCATTATTATCTCGAAGCACTCCTCCACCATGTATCAAACTGAGATTACTACACCCATGTACATTGAGATTCAAACCACTAATAGGAGGTTTCAAACAAAACAATATTCGTTGTCTTGATGAAACCTTCACTCCCTATGAAGGATTATTTTTACCGATGGACTAATGGAGAAACATCAGTAGCCCGATACTATACCACTTTTTAACCAAGAGGGAATGTTTCTCTACAAAATACCTAAAATGAACATGAATAGCCAAAGAGTAATTATAAATATGTTCTATGAAAGATGGTTTCCATGCATTCTGGATTATCCAGTACCTTTCATCCATGTTAGTAGTCCCTACATTGCATACATGATTAGGAAAATTATCACCCTCCATAACCATCTACTGCAAGTCTCCTATAAAGCCTCGTTGAAAGTTGAGGTTCGTCACAGTACCAAGATACCACCATACAACTGATCCCAATCACTATTAAATAATAGATGATCTGATGATTACATATTTCCATTATGATATAACAAACACCGTGAGGCAATGGAGAGACACTTCATACAGGTCGCATCATACTTAGGTAGGAGTTTATTGAAAAGGTGAAAAATAATGATTTTATACTTGATAAGAATGTATTTACACCAGAAAAAATTTCCTCCACAATTAGTATGTGATCCTTGTTGAAGAATATACTAATAATACATACCTGAGAACAACCCATACGATTCTTGAGTGAAAATAAGATGATATCTACCAACGGATAACTCAATTCCATCAAATAATACCTTTTGATTTATATTGAGGACAACATGGATAAATGAAGGGAATTGGATCTCCAGTGAAAAGGATATCTCATGGGATGGATAGCTAGGTAAGTCCATTGTAGATCCTGCCAAATTATTATTTGGACCCGACCTTAATACAATACCTACTATTTAATTTAGTCAAGAATTCACTTCATTTCATATTGAGAATCTTTTCAGGTTTAGTGATTTGGAGAATTGGGACATAAAAAATGCTTAAAATTTCACATTATTACATAGTGGATACCATAAAAACAATATTTATTTCTGTAAAAATATAAAACCTTCCACAAATAACATGATTTCTTTGACTAAACTTCAAAATTTTAACTTAGTTTCCATTTTTTTCTTCACATCCTTATAATGTGTGAAAATAATTTAGAAACTTGGGAGGAGCACAAAATCTCAATAAGGGATGTAAAAGAATGAAAGAGCACATTAGTCAATGGATACATGTAATGTATGAAAAAAATTAAAAATACATACTCGTCACTCATATATACTAACTTTGTGAAACATGATATTTTCACTATATTTACACAATACATGAGAACATATGTATAATAATAAATGTATCTTCAGTGATTACAAATAAATCATGTAACCCTCTTAGCTAACTTATAATTTGTAACCCTCACATCTACATTACAATTTGAGTAACCATCGCATTTACACTTGGTGTAACCATACGGTCGACCTCCAACTTACACATACCCAATGAATTGGAGGGAAATATAGGTCCCACCCATCATCATAAAAAATTCCCACGAACAAGAACATAATCATACAACATGAATAATATCATTAAAATATTTCTTTTGAATTTTGTAAAACAGAATTTTAAAAGAAAAGCCCCTTACAAATATCTTATAATACAAGTGAGGCTTAATAGAGTGGATGGATTATGTATATACACTATAAATACATTTAAATCATCATAATAGAAACAATTTTAATCACACAAAAATATTAATAACACATAAATAATGATGTAAAAGGTTAACCCAAAGAATGGAAATTGGGTTAAGAATTCCCTTACCTGGGGTTGTGTTACTTCAAACATGATTAAACCTCCTCTTGATCTATTCTCCTTGAGATCACTATTAAGGTCTTTGGTTTTTTTCTTTTTGTGAGATAAACTACTCTAGGGTGTGGGGAAGATCCTTGGGAGGAGTATTGGGAAAAACATAGGAAAGACTCAAGGCTTGAGAGGTGTGGGAGGAAGAGGGGAATGAGGGTGGTATTTATAGTGGAGGAGAGGGTGTATTGTTCAATATTTTAATCAGTATTTTAATATTTTTTCTCAATAATATGAATAATCATAATTTATGTGACCTAAAATAGTAATAATGGACTGTGATTTTGAACCAAGTGGTTCTACATCCACCTTGCATCACCTATGATGTAGTAAATCAAGTATTTAGCATTTATCGTATTTTATCATGTTTTACTATTCATAAAAAATTCTATAATTTCAGAAAACTCACATAAATTCACCCTAACTATTTTTTGACCTGTATAATTCAGAAATGAATTCCATTTTATGAAAATAATTTTCTAAATATCATTAATTTAATTTTTAACTAAAATCATACTTAATTCAAAAATTAACAATTAAAAAACTATAACTACTTTTATATCACATTGAAAAATTAATCAAGATGTCATAATCTTAAATCCTTAAAAAAATAAAATAAAAATACAATTTACTATTCATTAAGGTCATATTACTATTCATATTTATAATCATAAGTGTATGTTACTGTTCAAAAAAAATAAAATTTGGTTTCATTAGACTCTAAATAACATACTGAACACAATTTTAGATGACTATTTTTCGAAATTCAAAACATAGAAGTTGTAAAATTATGTTTAAAGTATAGTTATAATTATCTACATAAAACAATGTTTAAATCATTTCAATTTATTTTGGGAAAACTTCTGCCTGTCACATTCTCCCCATCTTTTGGAAATTGAATCCTTGAAATTTTATTTACTTATTAAACAATTGAGAGTACCTTTCTGTCGTATCATTTTCAGACCCCATGTTGCTTCTTCTACCATGTGGTTTCTCCACAAAACCATTACCTGGAATATTACCTTATTACTCAATCCTTATTCCCATCGATAAATAATATGAACTAGTTTCTCTTCATAAGAAAAGTTCACTTCCAGCAGAATAGCTTTTGGGCTCAAGACATGTGATGAATATGGCACATACATCCTCAACATCAAAATAAGAAAATCATTATGTACTTGAGACAAACTCGAATGCAATGCTACTTGGTATAAAACTATTCCTACTTTCTCCAGGACTTTAAAAGGACCAATAAACCATGTAATTAGCATCACATTCTTACCTAAATGCATCACACTTTTCCTAAGAGAGATTTTAAGGAAAACATAGTCACCTACCTCAAAATAGAATTCATTTTTTATGTTATCTTCATAAATTGTTTTGCTACTCTGAGTTGTCCCCATGCGCTTCAGGATCATCTACACTTTCTCAGACACTTCCTCTACTAATTTTGGCCCCATAAACATTCTTTCACCGACTTCATCCAAAAACACTGGTGTCCGACACCACTTCACATATAATGTCCATGGATATATTCTCTCATTTTCACTCTAGAACTAGAAATTGATGAAGCATACCCTTTAGTAACTACAGCTCTTCCTTATCATATTTAGATTTCAAACATTTCACAATAAAATTAGTAATATCACTATTCATTCCATCCCACCAATAACTCTCCTAAAGGTCTCAGTATATCATAGTACTGCCAGGATGAACCGAAAATACAGAAATATGAACATCACACAACAAATCTTTCTCTAACTAAGAATCACAAAGCACACAAAACCTTTTTCCAAATCATAGAACACAATATTTATCAATGTCAAATTCTGGAAACATTCCCATTTTAACCAATTCTACCTTTTTCTATAGCTCATGGTCTTCCTTATGTTCTTTCATAATTCTGTCTGATAACAATGATTGCACTGAAAACTGTGGAAAAATAGAGGTATTTCCTTCACCAAAATTTTCTAAGCCTAAATTCATAAAATCATTAATCAAGGGATCATTTTCTAAATATAAAAGTGTTAATGATGCATGATGTTTTAGACTCAAGCCATACACTACATTCTTTTCTTTTCTAGGACGGTAATTGACCATGAAATCATCATACTTTATCAATTGAAACCATCTTCTTTGCCTTTTTTTAAATTCCTTCTGAGTGAATATATACTTTAGACTTTTATGGTCAATATATTTTTGACATTTGGCTCCGTATAAATGATGCATCCAAATTTTCAAATCAAACAGCATAGCTGCCAATTCCAAATCATGTATGGGATAATTTAACTCATGAGGTTTATGTTTTCTTAAAGCATAAGAAATTACCTGATCATTCTACATCAAAACACATCCAATTACCTTAAAAGAAGTATCGATATAGAGAAAAACTCACCATTTTGGGATGTCATTGCCAAAACTAGATCATTATCTAATCTCTTCTTATGTTCCTAAAAATAAACATCACATTCTTCTGTAAAAATAAATTAAAATCCATTTCATGTTAACTTAGTTATCGGGCAAGATAACCATGAGAATTTCTTAACAAATAATCGGTAATAACCTTATAATCCATGAAAACTACGAATATATGTATCATTCATAGGTCTTGGCCATTCATCAACCACTTTTTTTGGGAGGATCAACTGTTACTCCATATTTATTTACAATGTGCTCTTGAGAAGAAATCTGTTGCAACCAAATGTCACACTTGAATAATCTTCCATGTAGTTTCTTTCCTTTAATGTTTGTAAAAGAACGTTATAAGTTCTTTATGCTCTTATTTATTTTTTGAAAATACAATAATTTCATCAACATACAGAACCACAAACTTATCTGTGAACTCATGAAATTTTGTATTCATAAGATTCAAGAATACAATAGGTTCATTAGTTAACCCAAATGACCTATCAACAAATTCATAATGGCTATATCTAGTACTAAAGGTTGTTTTCGAGATGTCATCCTCCTTCACCTTCCGAAGATGGTACCCCAATCTCAAGTCAATATTGGAAAATAAATGAGCTCCATGGAGCTAATCAAATATCTCATTGATGTGAGGAAAATGATACATGTTTTTAACAATGATGTTATTCAAATTTCTATAATCAATGAAAGGATTCATGGAAAAATATTTATTTTTAATGAAACAAACTGTAGCTCCCCATGGTGAAGTGATAGGTTGAATGAAGCATTCTTCAAGAAAACCCTGCAACTAATTTTTCAGTTCACGAAGTTCTATTTGAGCCATACTATAAGACAATTTTGAAATTGACTTAGAAAAAGGAACTAATTCAATTGTGAACTCGACTTATCAATCATCTATGAAATTGGACAACCCATCAGGAAAAACATATATGTATTCATTTACCACCCACACATCATCAATCTGAATAGTTCAATTATTTTCAACAATATTAGCAAGATAACTTTCATTTCTATTATTAAAAAGATTTTCAGCTTCTTGATATGTTATCAATTGAATGGGTTCATTCTTGTATACAATCTAAAACTCTTTCTGAAAAAAAAAACTTTTTTAGCACTATAATCAATCAAATAATGATAAACAGAAAGTCAATCCATTCCTAAAATAACATAAAACTCGACTAAGGGTAAAACCACAAGGCTTCTCAGTAAATTATTTCCAAATACCAAAATAGAAAGATTCTTATAACTCCACTTTCATATAATATTTCTCCTTTGGGTTTTAACAACAAATTTTGGTCTAATTTGTTGAGGTTATATTTCCAATTTACCAGAAAATTTTTTAGAGATGAAGGAATGTGTAGACACTGTATCAAAAATAACTATAAAAAAATATAAGTAAAAAAAGTACCTGATACAAATTTTTTGGATGGATCGGCATCTGCTGACATTGACGCAAAATATCTCACTACACCATTCTACAAATAGTCTGGCTTCTTTGCGTCATTTGGATCTCTCTTTGGGCAGACATTTTCATTGTAACCCATCTCACCACATTTAAATCACTTAACTATTTTCTTATCAAGATTGTTCATATGATCATTTTAACTAAAATCTCGGGCCATATGTCCTAACTTACGACATTTGAAACACTTCTCTGTTTTGCTAAGACATTCCCCAGGGTGCTTGTTGCCACAATTTTCACAAACTAGATATTGGATTTTCTTACCATAATATTAATTTGGCTGATTCTTACCCATCTTTTTCCATATAGATCACTTATTCTACTAGTTTCCAAAGTGAACGTGAACATCAGAAAACTCCATCTCTACCCACTAAGCACATTGGAAAAGTTTCTCCTAACTTTTGAATTCACGGGAGGCCAACGCCCTTCGATACCTTGGCTTCAGTGCTAAGTAAATGTGGTTGATTTTTTTTATCAAGATCTATAATTAGATTTTGAGCATACCTCATCAGTCGGGTGAAGTTCGCTTCATACATAGCCACTGAATCTTCCTCCTTTTACTTCAAATCAAGGAATTGATTCTCCATCCTAAGTCCCACCACCTTACGAAAATAATTTTCAAGGAAATGAATTTTATGTTCATCCCACTCTAAGGAATAAATATTCTCTCTATCCCTGATATTATTTACCATTGACCTCCATTGATTATATTTACCTTAAAAACAATAAATTGAAGGACATAACATTTGATTATCTGAACCACCCGTTACATAAAATATCTTTTCAAGGGCTTTAATCCATCCTTCAGCTGCTACTGGGTCAGAATATCCATTGAAAGCAAGTGGGTGTTTTCTTATAAAATGTTCCACTATTTTAATGTTCTGGTGTGGTACCTATGGTTTTTCTCTTGCATGGATTCCACCAGCATTTATTACTTGTGTTAGCTGAGACCTCATTATCACAAACTGTTCGGTTCCAATCCCATAAATTCGAGGTTATAGATTTGGAAGGATATCATTATGCCAGTGCCTCTCCACTTCAGATTCTGTGTTTCTTCTATAGACAACCATTCTAAACAAACATATCTTAGATGAATCAACATGGTAATATTTAAATTCTACAACATTTCAAATTAATCAAAGAGTAAAAATCATTTATGGTATTTTTTTAACATCCTCATAACACCCAAAGTTATTTAACCCATCATCTGATACCAAACATAAGGAATCGGCCTTAATAAATTACATAATCTTGAATTTAGTCAAGAATTCACTTCCTTTCACATTTTGGATCTTTTTAGGTTTAGTTATTTAGATAATTGGGACATAAAACATTCATAAAATTACACTTTATTATATAGTGGTTTCCATAAACACAGTATTCCTTTCTTACATAATATAAATCTCTTCACATAAAAAATTATTTCGTTGACTAATCTTCAAACATTTAACTTGGATTCTTTCGTTGTCTTCACATCCTTATAACCTTTGAACATC
The DNA here is from genome assembly GCA_963277665.1 of Viscum album. Classification (NCBI taxonomy): domain Eukaryota; kingdom Viridiplantae; phylum Streptophyta; class Magnoliopsida; order Santalales; family Viscaceae; genus Viscum; species Viscum album. The sequence continues at coordinate 1,300,914,606 of OY728141.1, read as the reverse complement.
ATTTAAAAACATGGTATGAGGACAAAAGCATAGTAAGGGATTTAAAATAAGTAAAGAGCATATTAGTCCATGAATACTTGTAATATATGAAAACATTTTCAATAGACATACTCGTCACTCATATATACTTTGTGAAACATGATATTTCCATAATATTTACACAATACATAAGAACATAAGTATAAATACAATGTTATCTTGGGTCACTACATACATAATCTTGTAACCCTCTCGGATGCCTTATAATTTGTAACCCTCATGGCTACCTTACAATTTGTGTATCCATCACAATTACACTTTGAGTAACCATATGGCCAACCTCCAACTAACACATACCCAATGCATTGGAGGGAAATATAGGTCCCAACATTCATCATAAACAATGCCCAAGAACTAGAACCTAATCATACAACATGAATAATAGAATAAAAACATTAATTTTGAATTTTTTACAACATAATTTTAAAAAAGGATTTTAAAAGAAAATCCTATTATAAATATCATATAATTCATGTGAAACTTAATAGAGTTGATGGATTATGTATATACATTGTAAATAAACATAAATTATCATAACAGAAAAAATGTTCATAACACAAAAATTTTAATACCACATAAATAATGAAGTATAAAGTTAACCCAAAGAATGGAAATCAGGTTAACAATTCCCTAACCTTGGGTTTTGCTTACATAAAACTTCTTTAAACCGCCTCTTGATCTCTTCTCCTTGAGATCCCTCTTAAGGCCTTTGGTTTTGGCCTTTTGGTGAGACCAACAGCTATTGGATTTGGGGAAGATACAAGGGAGCAGTATTGGGCATTACATAGGTAAGGATCAAGGCTTGAGAGGTGTGGGAGGAAGAAGGGAATGAGTGTGGTATTTATAGTGGAGGAGAGGGGATATTTTTCATTATTTTAATCTTTATTACAATATTTTTTCTCAAGACTACGAATAATCATAATTCATGTGACCCAAAATAGTAATAATTTCATTTGAGATTGAACCATGTTGTCTTACATCATCTTTGCATCACCTATGATGCATTAAATCAAGTATTTATTATTTATCGTATTTTATCATATTTTACTATTCAAATAAAATCAAGAATTTTAGAAAATTCCCATAAATTCGCACTTACTATTTTTCAATATATATAATTCAGAAATGAAGTCCATTTTTCGAAACTAACTTCATAAATATCATTAATTAAATTTTTAAATTAAATCATATTTAATTCAAAAATAAATTATTTAAAAACTATAATTCCTTTTATATCACATTGAAAAATTAATCAAGATTTCATTATCTTAAATCCTTAATAAAAAAATAATAATAAAATTTACTATTCATTAGATTCATATTTCTATTAATTTTACTTTTAATAAGGGTATGTTTATATTCAACAAAAATACATTTTGGTTCCATTAGACTCTAAATAACATACTGGACACAATTGTAGATAATCATTTTTCTAAATTCAAAACATAAAAGTAGTAAAATTATGTTTAATGTATTGTTATAAATATTTATTTAAAACAATGTTTCATGAATTTCAATTTATTATTATAATACATTGAGGTGTTATAATTATTGTGATACAAGTTGGGGATACCACTCTAAAAAATCCACCAAGAGTGTTTATGGTTAATAAGAAAGTGTGCCTGAAGGGATTTCCTGATCCAGGAATATTTTCCCCATAGAGATCAAAGATTTTTTCCATTAAAAAATTTAATGAAATTACTCCATAAACATTATCCCTACACTACACCCCTCACCAATATTTCTTGCAAATAATTTATTTCCATCTCCACACTTTTCATATGAAATCCCTATTCATGAAAAGGTTTATACATCCTCTGTCCCAAACCCTGGAGATACCTTCCTTCCCCATGATAGTCACATATAAATTCCATCAAATTCTTCTCAATATTATTAATCAACCATTTACCTACATAGATAACTGATATGACATGAATCGGAAAATAATTAAGAATATAGTTCATAAGAATAATTTTATCACCAAAATAGGGGAACCTGTTTTTCCAATTATTGATCTGGTTGGCGATTTTATTTACATCCTCTTCACACTAAAAAATGAGTAATCTACAAAGAGAAAGAGGGGCCCCAAAGTACACCATGGGAAACTATCTTCTATGAGAGCTAATTATATCTTCCATTCTATTATCCCTACCCTCTAAGAAAACTCACTTCTCTAAAAGGGTACTCTTATCACAATTTATTATATCCCCATTTAAGTGGTATGTTTATTCCGCACTTCTTTAAGGTTTCTAGTAGATTTTCTAGTTCTTTTGAAAACAAAAATCATATCATCAACAAACATGAGGTGATATAATTCTTGAAAATGATTCCTATATTTGAATGCCTTAAATTTTACATTGTCCATATGCCTATCAAGGAGCCAACATAGTGGGTCCTGAGTCATGATGAAAATGGTAGGTGATTGAGGTCCGCCTTGTTGAAAGCCATAAATAGATTTAAAAAAACACACTTCTCTTTCCCATCATGGAAATTTAAATTCAAGGAGATCTATGGAATATGAAAATAAAATCATTAATTATTGGAATCCTCTTGTTTTAGTCTTGTTATAATGATAAAAAATCCTATACATTCTGTAAATCATGTTATTCCTGTTTAATGAGTCTCAAATCATGTGTGAAGATGGTTGGTTTCTTTATACTTTAAATAATCCTATCCAAGATCATAAGTGCTATGTTTTATTATTGTAAACTATATTTAACAATTATCTATAATGATTTATTTTATGAATGATTTAGTATAATTCACTCTATGAATATTAATTATAAATTCTATATATAGATATTTTTCTAAGTCTGAGAAACTGTGAGTCTACCACTAGTTTTATTTTTCTGGAAAATGACCCAGACACCGTGACCAAAAACCATGACCAACACATCGTGACCAGACACTATGACCCAGACACAATGACTAGACACAGTGACCAGTCACCATGACCAGACACCGTGACAAGACTCTATGACCTAGAAACCATGACTAGACACCTTGACCATACATTGTGACCAGACCCTGTGACCATACATCATGACTATACACCATGACCAGGCACCATGATTCTAAAACTGTAACTGTTCTACTGGTTATTGATCTCTATATAACCATGGAATCATAATTGTCTCACCTATCCAAGGGAAATAAGAAGACACCATTTCATGGAGATGTCGTTTCCAAGTGACATCGTTTTGAGATAGACTGTGACAGCATTCATTAATCTATTTTTTCATTTTCTATTTGATTTCTAATAGTCATATTTGAGTCTTTTAAAAGCACTAACATAATTAATATTTGTTTGAAATAATTTCACCTAATAGTATGAGGTATGAGGTGTACAATACATGCATCCTGTAGGCTCCAACCCATTCTCTCCATGAATAAAAAGAAAAGCATGGCCCAGAAACAAAATAGTGTGATACAGTGAAGAAGTGTGAACTGACAAATGAAACAAGATACACCTACTGAACACATGAAGAATTAATGAATCCAAAATCATAGATTTCATAGATCAATTTCAAGAACAAATTCTCAATAAAAACTCTATAATGAACACGAGCCATATCTAATAGGAAACCAGAGCATCAGACTTGTGATACTCTGTTTCTCGCAAGAGGACATGATTCTTGCATCTGATTAATCCAAGAAGTCCAGATCTGCATAATATAAAACTCCAAGAACTTATAACCTTATATCATCATCTTTTCATTGTTGTGTACTATTTTTAGCATTCGATCAGTGTGTGTGTCAGTATTAAAACACACACCGTCTCTTACACTAAACTGAAGGATACAAGATATCCTTCCTCAAATATATTTTTACACTTGTTGGCTCCCACAAATAATTGTGTAAGAGGTCCCTATGCAACCTGTTAGTTTATACCCATGAAAAGGTGTGTAATAGGTCTTGTGACCTGGAAAGTCATATGAACTATTATTTACCTTGATCCCGGGTGTAGATCTAGTTTATTATTATAAATTTCTTGGTGGCAGGTGATATCCAATTAGAGTGGATTATGTCTCAGCTTGAGACATAACCACTAGTTTTATATCCATTTTGTTGTTTAATTTTGTTATCTCTATTTTACTATATAATTCATAAATCACTAGATTCACTTTGATAGTTAATATTGGACATGAGTTATAATTGTTTTTCCATATTATAATAGCTTCAAAAGTAATATTAATAACTAAAATTGGTATTACTGCGAATTAATCAATCTTCTAACAAGTTATTTGAACTGTCAAACTTTCATAACCGTATTACATTGATTATCTACGTTGCATTATTTTTGGGGAACCTTTTAAGAAAATGTTTCAAACATAAATTTTTATAGATACTTAATTCACTCCCCTCTTGAGTAATCTACTCCAACCAACATTTGTTTTTGGAGAAACATTGTTATTCCTGTTAGGCCTCTGTTTTTGAAACTACTCAATTGTGATTTTAGTTGCGCATTAAAGATCATTAAATTTTTTGTTAATTATAAATATATAGCTCATTCAATATATTTATATATTATAGATAATAGACTGGAAGGTGTTGCGAAAAATAGACCACAATACTTTTATGTAACCAATTATTCCCAATGGAAAATTAAAATGAAAATTCATTTATAAAGTATGGGTTTTGAAATTTGGTCTTCAATTATAGATGTGTATAATATTCTTTCTTCCGATAGAATAACTTGGGCTGATCCAACCAAGATTTCCTACAATAACTATTGCAATGCAAGGAATGCTTTAAATTTCTCCTTAGGAGATGTGGAATTTAACATAATTTTTGCATGTATAACTACCAATGAAATTGGGGATAATTTTTCTGTTTCACATGAAGGAACTTCTAGTGTGAAATAAAGGAGACTTAATACTTGTAATATTAAATATGATAACTTTAAAATGAAACATTATGATCCTATTTTTGACATGTATCTCAGGTTCAACTAAATTGTCAGCACAATGATTTATCTTGTAGGAGAAGTCACATACAAAGAACAAATCATGAGGATTCTCAGATTCCTATAGGATTGATAGAGAAGAACCTCTGTATCTATTAGATAATCATGTGATATTAGTAAGTTTCCTATAAAAGAACTCATTGGGAAACTAATGATGTATAAACAAGAGCTTAAAGACAACAAGGGAGAGGAGGATGAACCTAAAAGGAAATCTGTTGCATTTAATACCACCACCTCTAAACATAAATAAATATAGAAATTGTAAGTCTCTGTAGAAAGTTCCCATAGTGAACAATCTTCACCTAATAGTGATGAGGAGATGGCTCAATTATCTAGACGGTTTAGGTGATTTTACAAGAAGATTTTTTTTCATAAATCCTATCTTCAAAGGAAGATATGATCAAAAAGGAAGATGGAAGAATGATTGTAGAAGAAATGACAAGTGTGATGAGATAATATGATATGAATGTAAGAGAAAGGGACATGTAAAGTCTTACTTTCCCATGCTTATGTATAAAAATAAATATAAGTAAATTCATATAAAGTGTAAAAATGAAATAGAAGAAACATCGAGTGCTTTTGAGGATAGTTCAATTGACTCAAAATCTTCATGTGATGAACATGATAACAAATAAAATATGTGTTTTATGACAAACACATCTGAGGTAACATTAGAATCTACTATACAAAATTCCTATTATTCTAGAGATGAAAGTGATTATGAGAAAATATCTAATGAAGAAATGTTTGAGTATTATAATATTATTGAAGATACATGTAATGAACTAAAATATAAATACAATCTTTAAATAAATAGTATTATCTTACCTCAACTATTAAAACTGAACTTACTATTTAAAGGGAAAAAATGTCCAATTTCTGAAACAAACAATGCACTAAAGCTATCTAATGAGCAATTGAAAAAGTACCTTGAAAGTTTTACTAATGGTAAAGATAATTTGGTAAAAATGATATGAAATAGATTGCTCTTAAATCTAATACTAGATTTGGCTACAATCTTAGTAAAACAAATTTTGGAATAAATAATTATGTTTCTAAATATAGGACACACAATATTACTCCTAGTTATTGACTACATTCAGCTAGTTCAAATTATGATTCACTCTCTATTGTGTCAATATTTTTTTGGACCAAATAGTGTTTATTTTTCAAGCACATTACATAATGATTATAGTAAAAATATGAGGTATATATAGGTTCTTAAAGCACTACACACTAATATTACTGGACCAATGAAAATATAGGTACCAAAGTCTATTTTTATTTGTCTATTTTATAGGAATGTTGCTGAAAGATATATTCTAAAAGATTATGGTACATAGATAGTGGGTACTCAAGACACCTGAGAGAAGAATATTTATTCTTCTAGAACATAATAAAAATTGATAGTGGATATGTCCCCTTTGTTGACAATTCCAAAGGAAAAAGAATTTTCTTTGGCCATATTGATAACTCCAACTCAGTTTTAATTTACAAAGATCTTTTTTTGAAGGATTGGTATATAATCTTCTTAGTATTTTGCAAATTTTGGGATGATGGTTTTCATGTTAAATTTGAAGATGTTGCTTGAAATGTTTTTAATTCTAAAAATGAATTATTATTTTTTTGCACTAAGAAATGAAAATGTATAATATGTTAACATTGAGTCATTAGTTTCTCAAAATGATTCATGTTTAAGTGTATTTAACAAGATTTTTGGATTTGGAATAAGAGGCTAGGACACTATAATATTCAGTCACGTAGAAATCTAACATGAAAAATATTTGTAAAAGATCTACCCAAAATTCAGTTTCCAAATTATTTTGTGTGTAATCCATGTTGAAAGGGAAATCAACACAAAAATTCCTTTAAACCAAATAAATAAGTGTAATCTTCTCAACCTCTTGAAATGTTTCACAAGAATTTGTTTAGACATTCAAGAGTTTATAGTTTAAATGGGAAGCACTATGTTTTTGTTCTTGTAGATGACTTTTCTATATATACTTGGAAATTATTTTTGGATCAAAAAATTGAAGCTTGATCTGACTTTCCCAAATATGTTGAAACTGTATAAAATCATAGTGGACTTAGAATTTAATCCTTAAGAAGTGATAGTGGTCGTGAGTTTGAAAATCAAGAGTCTTAATCCTTTTTTCACTAAATGGCTATAGTCATAATTTCTCGGCCCCTAGGACATCTCAACATAATAGAGTAGTAGAAAGACAAAATAAAACCTTTCAAGTGATTTATAGAACCATTCTTAGTGAATATGACATACCTATTTATTTTCTTTTTGAAGCTATAAATACATCATGCTATATTATTAATAGAGTGTTCATTAGACCCATTCTCAAAAGAACTCTATACAAGTTATAGAACAATTCAAACCCCAAAGTAAGATACATCAAAGGATTCGTTGTAAAGTCTATATCCACTAATGGAATTATAGTTTTTACCAATGGGTGTTTACCAACGGTTTTCTTAAACTGTTGGTGTTGAGGGATTAGGGAAGCCTTTCCCAACGGTTCACTAAAACCGTTGGGAAAAGTCACCCTTTGCCAACATTTTCTTCAAACCGTTGGTAAAGGGGTGTTTTAGGTTCCCTTTTTCCAACGGTTCAACAGAACCATTAGGAAAGGGTACCCTATTGCCAACGGTTCTATAGAACCATTGTGAAAGGGTACCCTGAACATCTCTTTCCCAATGGTTTTTAAAAACCATTGGGAAAGATTTCCCCCAAATACAGCCGCGGTGCTACTCTCCCCCATTCGCGACAGAACCCTAAATTCATCCGGCTCCAGCGCTCTCCTCCTCTCGCGAACTCCCCCATCCGAAGCGGTGAAAACCCATATGAAATTAGGTATTTTTTCCTTTATACACATATACTACCTTATTTTTATTGTTATTGTTCTAATATTTTAGTTTTATGTTATCAATCTAGCTCCAGCTCTCTGCTACTCTCGAACTCCCCCATCCGAAGAGGTGAACACCCTTCTGAATCATCTCAAATCAGGTATTTTATTCTTTATACACATATGGTACCCTGCTTTTATTATTATTGATCAAATATTTTAGTTTTAAGTATGGATTTTGATGTGATTTCACCGTGAAAAATAGGGAAATGAATGAATATTTTGTTAATTAATTAGTTTCCCCTGGAATATCAGTTGTGTTATAATGTCCGTGCTAAATAAAGGGTAATGTAATAAAAGTCCTTGAAAAAATAAATTTTCGAAGTTGGGGTATGTGGCCTCTATTAGAGGTTTTTTTGTTGTGTTTCATTGTATATTGTAGGGTGTTTTATGGGGATTGAGGTGACCAGTTGGGCTTTGTGATATGTGGGGTTGTAATGTGATGGTTAGTGGGCATGGATGTGACATGTGAAGTTGTATGATAGTGATGATGTGTGGTGGTGTTGTGTCGTGTGGAGGTATTGTGTGATGAAGTTGTGGTGTATGATGTGGTGAGGTGGTTTTGGTTGTGCGGTGGTTTGTGATGTGCAATATTTTTGTTGTGATATGTGGTTGTTTTGGTGAGATGGTTGGTCGATGTAACATGGTGTCGATGGTTATTGTGAGATGGTGACTTATTGTGTGGTGGTTTTATTAGTTTCCCGGTTATCTATGGAGTAAATTATGCTGTTAAAACAAAATAACAAGATATTAAATAAATGAGATGGAATAGAAATGGATGTGTGGTAAATGGATTTAATTTATTTAACATTAAATTAATGGACAATGTAAGTGTGAATGAATTGTGTTATAAATGAAAGTGACAAATGCTATGTGTTTTGTGTGTTGGAGGTGTGGTTTATGTGTTTTATGGTAGTAGTGAAGTGTGTGATTATGTAGATAATGTGAACCCATAGGTTGAGTATTTTGTGCTGTCTATATATCATGTATTTTTATTTTATTTCTACACATTCCCAACCAGAGTTGGATAAACATACCAACGATCAAAGGTTTTGAGTTATGGGTATTCTTTCTAATATCTAGGATGGGGGTTATATGGTTGGAGAGCTACCATGTCTTCCCTTCTTTTCCTTAAAAAGTGATTGACCATGTGTTTTTAGGCAAGATGCGATGTGATTTTCCATGTGTCTTCAGGTGAGATGTACTATGATTTCCCTAGTGTTTTCCGGTGAGGTGTGATGTGATAAGGCTATAATAAGATGCGGCATGTGGTTGGGGTCATTTATGGTAGGAGGATGGCACAAGGTTGATGTTATTCATGTTCATGATACCCTGCTAATATGGTTATGGGATGAGGCATGATGTGATGTGATATAACACATTAAGATCTTGTTGGTTTTACATTTTTTCAATAACACATTTGTATGTTTTTTTTTCACATGTGTAGTTGATACCTTCATTATTTTCTTCCTTTATCGTTTAATTAAATATATTTTCTATTAAAGTTCAATCCTATTGAATTGTTTATGACAAAATGACTTATATAAATTATTTTTATAGAATGGAAAAAAGTTGTATGTATGAAACCGATCAGATCTCAAGCAATTTTCAAAACAATTTGGAGAGCTTTATAGATTTTGCATTTCAAAATGCTTCAGATAGTGGTCACATACACTGCCCATGTTGCAATTGTGTTGGTAGACCTTGTGTGATTTGTGAATAAGTCAGCTACCACATAACCAAAAATGGTTTTCAAGCAAACTACTTTGTGTGGTATCACAATGGGGAGAAAATGAAATCTCAAATTTGTGATGATCAAAATGGAAGGACTGGAATGGAGAATTTGTTATATGAGCGGTTTCCGTTTATTCGTCAGCATGAAAAATAAAGGATTTTAAATTAAGAAGACTTCAATATGAGGACATCTGATGAATCTAGTGAAAATGAAGATATTGATAGGGTGAAAAAATTGAATGATGATGCCACGACTCCAGTATATCGACAATGCGATAAAATGAAAAAGATAGAATTTTTAATCCGATTGATTCATGGGAAAACTATGTATGGAATTTCTAATATAGCAATCGATTACATTCTTACCCTCTTGAAGTATTTACTTCCAGATGATGCAGATATTCCCTCAAACCACTATATGGCATGGAAGTTAGTTGAGGAACTTGTATTTTCAAGAAACAAAATTCATACTTGCCCGAAAGATTGCAGTTTATTCAGGGAGGAAACCACTGAACGAAATGATTGTATAAAATGTGGCACATCCCGATGGAAGTCAAAATCTGCTGGAACATCATCTTGCGTTCCACAAAAAGTAATGTGGAACTTTCCATTGATCCCCAGACTTCAGAATCTTTTTATGTCTGATGACATATCAATAAAAATGAGATGGCATGATATCGAGAGAAAGAAGACTAATGATGTGTGGGTTCATCCTACAGATGGATTTGCATGGCAGAGATTTGTTGCTCGACATCCTGATTTTACAGCTGACTTGTGTAATGTGAGGCTGGGTCTTTCATGCGACAGTTTTAATCCGTTTGGGCAGATTCTTACTTCGCACAGCACATGGCCAGCTTTTATACACATTTATAATCTTTCCCCATGGTTGTGTATGAAAAAACCTTTCACTTTCATGAGTATACTCATATCTGGTCCTTCTGATCCCGACATTGATATTGATGTATACATGCAACCTTTAATAAAAGAGTTGAAACTTCTTTGGGATGTGGGTGTGTGCACATACGATGCATGTTCGAAAGACATATTTTAGATGCGTGTTGCACTTATGTGGACGATCAATGATTTTATGGCTTATGCAATGATGTCTGGATAGAGCACGAAGGTAAATCTGTCATGTCCAGTTTGTATGAAGAATACACAATCCAAAAGGCTGAAATATCATTGTATTTTCAGTTTTATGGGACATCGATGATTCTTGCCAAAGGATCATCCATATATAATGAATCATCAAAGATTTGATAATACCATAGAGAACGATGATCCACCTTAGCGTATGTCTGGAACTAACATGCTTAATGAATTGAAAGATTTCAGTTTTTCGTTTGAGAATGGTCAAATGAAATCTGGAAATAGGATGAATGTTTCCACTGAAACCTGTTACAATTGGAGGAAGAAGAGTATCTTTTTTGATTTGCCTTATTGGTCAACAAATTTGTTACGTCATTGCTTAGACGTAATTCATATTGAAAAGAATATATGCGAAATTTTTCTTTCGATTATAATAAATGTCAAGGGGAAGACAAAAGATGATTTACGATCTCGACGTGACTTGGTGGATTGGGGCATCAGACCAGAATTGCATCCTGTGCGTATCAGTGAAAATAAATGGCAACTTCCATGTGCTTATTATGTGATGACAGTTGTGGAAAAAAAATTTCTGGAAGTATTAGAGACTATTAGAGTTCCTGATAGCTATTCAAGCAACATATCCAAATGGGTCAACAGAAGAGGGTTTAAGCTAAAATAATTTAAGGCTCATGATTACCATATTCTACTGCATGAGTTTCTTCTAATAGAAATCCGTCATCTTTTGTCCAATAAGGTAAGGGTGGTTTTTATTCGGTTGTGCCATTTTTTTAGAGATCTTCATGCTACGAAGTTGTCCATGTATTTCTTGAAAAAAATGTTGACAGATGCCGCATTAATTTTGTGTGAGTTGGAGGAAATATTTCCTCCATCATTTCTCACATGCATGCTGCATCTGACTGTCCATATTCCCACTGAAATACTTCTCGGAGGACCTATTTCTTTTCGTTGGATGTATCCTACTGAAATAAATATGTTCACATTAAAGTCTTATGTCCGAAAGTGAAATCATCCCGAAGGTTCTATCGTGAATGGTTACTTGGATCAAGAATGTATAGATTTATGCTCGATGTATTTGTATGATCTTACTACAAGATTGAACAGACCAATGAGAAATGAAGAAGAACAGTACGAGAAAATTGAACCCAGTTTTCCATCACATCCTCAAACAGGAGGAATTTCTAGATCATATACATTGAAAACATTAAGCCATGAAGAGTGGGAGATGACACATCGCATAGTTTTGTTCAACTGTGATTTGTTCGATGACTATATCAGGTAACTAAATTGATTATGTATATGTTACATATATATATCTGTTAAACTATTAATATTTTTTATCTACAGGGAATATAAAACAATGATAAATAGGAAGCATCATTATTTATCTTTGAGAAGGAGAGAGACTTTGCATAACAAAGAGTTTTTTGCTTGGTCAAAATTGAAGGTATAAAAAATTAATGTTTAAAATAATTATATCAATATTTAATTAACATTAATAGTCATTTATATTGCAGTTATTGAGTTTGTCTACTGACTCTGTCTATGAGGAAATAAGAGCTTTGGCTTTTGGTCCTAATACCAAGGTTCGTGACTGTAAATCAATTGTTATCAATGGGTAAAAATTTAATGTCACTGAACAAGAAAAGAACATGACAACAAAACATGATGGTGTTATGATTACTACCACAATATATTGTTATGTCAGTGTATCAGATAGTAGACCGCGATTTGAAAATGTGGGTTATTATGGAGTTTTTGAGAAAATAATAATATTGGATTATTACTCTCATGGATGAGTCACAATGATAAAATGCCATTGGTTTGATTCGATGACGAGAAATGGCACATTTATTTATGATTTTGGATTTCGAGTAATTAATATGACTCTCACTCTTTCTACCGAAGAACCATATGTGTTGGCATTATTGGCTAAACAAGTTTTTTATGTCAAAGACCAACTTCGACCTGAATTTTTTGTCATAGTTGAAGTAATTCCAAGACATATTATTAATGATGGGGATGATGGAAATGACACTGTCCCTACTGCCATTGGAACCAATCCATTTATTTCTTTTGATGACTCAAATAGCCCAATTGTCAGAGTTGATTGTGAACCTGAAGTTGTGGTTGAAAATATATAGAATCATTCATCCATGTTCACAATTCTTTTGGTTTACCTCGAGTTGGGTTGTTAAGGTTGGTAATATTCAAATTGATTTAGTATTGATCACAAATATGTTTTAGCTGACTTGACCGTTATGTGATTTTTCAATGTTTATTGGTGTCAGTTTTATTTGAATTAAATTTTCTAATTTTCAATTGAACTGTATTCAAACATAGTCAAACAATATTTTTAACTTGGTGAACATTACAACTTGTATGATTTATTAAATCCATTCAAGCTCTTCTTAAATAATTGATAAATAACTTGACCGTTATGTGAATTTTCAATGTTTATTGGTTGTAGTTTTATTTGAATATCATTTTCTAATTTGGAATTGAACTGTATTCAAACATAGTCAAACAATATTTCTAACATGGTGATCATTACAACTTGTATGATTTATTAAATCCATTCAAGCTCTTCTAAAACAATTGATAGCTTGATTGACCATTATATGAATTTTCAATGTTTATTTCTTGCAGTTTTATTTGAATTGCATTTTCTAATTTGGAATTGAACTGTATTCAAACATAGTCAAACAATATTTCTATCTTGGTGAACATTACATCTTGTATGATTTATTAAATCCATTCAAGCTCTTCTAAAACAATTGATAGCTAAATTTTCTATGAATACCCTATTCCCTCATATATTTAGTTTTTTGGGTTACACATTAGTTTTCTTTTTCTAATTAATTACATATTTGTTTTCAAAAGAATGAAATGAAGCCAATTGAAAAGAGACGAAGGAAAAAAAATGATGGACAACAATTGTCGAATGACGGAGATGGGTGTTCCACCATTAGTGCCTACAGTGAGGACTTTATTTAAAATTGATATATTTAAAAAATATATAATTTTATGTGATTAATTTTTTTGTAAACATTTTTGTAGGATCCACCTATACATCGACAGTTATTCGACGAGGATCCTAGTACTGGTCCTAGTAATTAGGCCGGTGGTATGAGGAGGGTTCGTACCGGAGGTGGATGAGCAGCTGCGCGTACCCGACTAGACCCTGCCCCTCCCACTGACATGTCATCCTTCCCAAATTCTGATCTTGGTGTGTCGTTAGAGACACACGGGATATTTAATCCTCCCATGTTTTCAGTACCTTCTGCATCTTCTGGCGCATTATTTTCACATCCCATGATGATTCCCACTCCTCAGTCAGCATCCGGTCAGACATCTGTCCCATATTCTTTTCCTTCTACTTCTGTCTCTCTGAGCATCTATATTCCATCGTCTTTGACTCCTGTTCCACCATAGGGTGTTCCACCAGTTTCTGTGGATCCAGCGGCACTCAGCGATCAGACCGGCACATGTATATTTATAGAACCATAACAAATTTTTATAGAAATATTTATTTTCATTATAACATGTTTTGATAAAATATTTGTTTTTCTTTCATGACAAATACATCTACTAACAGGAGGCGGGGGTGGGGGCGTACACGCATGCGTTCGTTCTGGAACCGCCGCACACAGGTTATGGTTGATTATAATGAAGGCTACCAAATGGTTGAGAAAACAGGGCAGCAATGTCGAAGTTTTTTGGCGACACTTTCCAAATACTCTGACATCATTCCCGTCAGCCCGCTATCGTTGAGACATTTTCCACATGAGGTCAAGGATAGAGCTTGGGCAGAGATATGGGTAAAAAAATCTGTTCTATTTAATGCCATAAATTATTTTGGTATTTATATTAATTAATATTTTGATTTCATCGTTGATTTAATTTTCCCGATGGTGAGGGTGCACGATCAGAACGTCTAAAGGATTTAGGAGAGCTTTAGAGAGCCTACAAGAATGAGTTGTATATTGGCTAGGTTTCTAGAGTTGGCACTGAGTTAGAGGCGCTATCAGTGGTGGATAATTGTCCTATAGAGCAGTATCGTCAGATGATTACTCATTAGATGAGTACCCAGTTTAAGGTATTAATAACATTTGAGGTATTTAAATAAAAACTTTCATTTTTTTCATTAATAATATATGTTGCATTTTCGGATTTTATTTAGGAATCATCTGGAAAAAATAAAAATAAAATTGATGCAAAAAAATATCTCCGCACACTGGGACGCACTACGATGCCTGATCATGAGATGAAGTAGGTATAACAATTGTTTATAAGTTTTCTTTATGACTTACACTTTCTTTTGTTTCTTAAATTATTTAATAGTTTTCTAAATTTTTCATATAACTTTATTTTTCAATGTCATTGTAGAGTAAAATACAAAATATTGAAGGACGCGTGCCTCGAGCAAAATTGTTTTGCTCGAGTAGACGGAAAAAAGATGGAAGTGTCGTCAACGAAGCGACTCAGCAGCAGATTGTAAGTTTTAATCTATTGAATTTATTTTTTAATATCTATTTTGTAACTTTATGACATATTTATATTTGTAATAGGCTAGTTTAGAGGCCCTCGATGTCCAAGAACCAGACAATTTTGGGCCAACATATCACTTACATCAGGTGTTGGGAGAGGATCATTATGGAAGAGTATGCTGCCGACCTAGGATAGCCCGGATGAGGTATTGGCCCACCTCAGGTATGAGCTGTAGTGCCACCAAGCTGCAGCAAGTTAGGGAACAGGCAGAACAGGCTGATAAAAGGGCCACAGAGATGGCAGAATAGTCTGTTAGGGCAAACAGTGCATTTACGAAATTTATTGATGTTCTACGTCCTACACTTCCAGCAGAGGCCAGCCCAGCTTTTGATGAGTATATGTCATCGATACGTTCTATATACGGTGCACCAGGTGGAATTTCTAGTGGTGGTCAGGACGATGTACAACTTGACGATGATGATGGCGAGGTGTCTGATGCAGAAGAGGAGGGAGAGGAGGAGGGTGAGGCGGGTGGCGAGGACGAGGAGGAGGGTGAGGATGATGTGGATGGCGAGGGCGAGGGCGATGATGGGGACGAGGACAAGGGTGATGATGATGATGGTGATGATGGTGATGGTGATGTGGGACAAGTTGATCCATTAGATTTTGACTGATATTACTGAGATTTGATATTTAATCTATTCTAGTTGTATGATTTATCTAGACTCGTAGTATAGTATTGGAGTTGAGTTATTTTTATATATTATCTGTTTTTATGGATGTTTTTTTCTTTTAGTGGTTGTGTGGTTGGGAACCCCCTCCTTCCTAGACCCTGGACAACCCCCCACACTCCTCCCTGGACCCCGAACAGCCCCGCCGGACAGCCCCCCAGACAGCCCCCACCCTTTTCATTAGACCCCGAAAACCCCCCGAAAAGCCACAAACATCCCCCGGATTGCCCCCCGGACAGCCCCCCCCATCCTCCTCCCAGGACCCCAGACATCCCCCCGAACAGCCCCTCAGACAGCCCCCGGACAGCCCCCTAGACAGCCCCCGGACAGCCCCCCGGACAGCCCCCCGGGACAGCCCCCATTTGGATTGTGTCGATACATTATCACAAAGATCCATGGGTCATATGTGACGTGTAAGAGTCAACCCCGCCTCAATCTGAGGTCCGGTGTGGCCGCCACCACTCAAAGTGTCTGTCTTTTGCTTAAAATAGACAACAATTTAAGTACACATGGAAAACCAACCAAACGCATTCGGTTTCCCTTGAAACATTATTAGAACTATCCATGGGTCATATGCGACGTGTACGAGTCAATACCACCTCAATCCGAGGTGTAGTGTGACCGGCACCACTCAAAGTGTCTGCCTTTTGTGTCAAAAGTATGTCATTTTAATTGAAAAAAATCAACTGGCATACGGAAAACCAACTAAACTCATTAGGATTGTGTCAATACATTAGCACAATGATCCATGGGACATAAGTGACTTGTAAGATTCAACCTATCCTCAATCTGAGGCGCGGTGTGGCCGCCACCACTCAAAGTGTTTGTCTTCTGTTTCAACAGGACATAATTTGAAGTGAAATACATCAACTGGCATACGGAAAACTGACCAAACGCATTAGGATTGTGTCGATACTTTATCACAACATTACATGGGTCATATGTGACATTTATGAGTCAACCCCACCTTAATACGAGGCGCAGTGTGGCCGCCACCAGTCAAAGTGTCTGTCTTTTTCTTAAAATGGACAACAATTTAAGTATATACGGAAAATTGACCAAACGCATTTGGTTTCCATTAAAACATTAGGAGAACGATCCATGGGTCATATTTGATGTGTACGAGTCAACGAAGCCTCAATCCGAGGTGCGGTGTGGCCAGCACCACTCAAAGTGTCTGCCTTTTATTTCAAAAGTACGTCATCTTAATTGAAAAACATCAACTGGCATACGGAAAAATGACCAAACGCATTCGGATTGTGTTGATACATTAGCACAATGATCCATGGGTCATATGTGACATGTACGAGTCAACCCCTCCTCAATCCGAGGCGTGGTGTAGCCGTCACCACTCAAAGTGTCTGTCTTCTGTTTCAAAAGGACATAATTTGAAGTGAAATACATCAACTGGCATACGGAAAACCGACCAAATGCATTTGGATTGTGTTGATACATTATCACAACAATACATGGGTCATATGTGATGTGTACGAGTCAACCCCGTCTCAATCCGAGGCATGGTGTGTCCTCCACCACTCAAAGTGTCTGTCTTTTCCTTAAAATGGACAACAATTTAAGTACATATGGAAAACCGACCAAACGCATTCGGTTTGCATTGAAACTTTAGTAGAACAATCCATGGGTCATATGTGACGTGTACGAGTGAACACCGCCTCAATCCAAGGCGTGGTGTTGCTGGAACCACTCAAAGTTTCTACCTTTTGTTTCAAAAGTACGTCATTTTAATTGAAAAACATCAACTGGCATAAGGAAAAAAGTCCAAACGCATTCGGATTGTGTCGATGTAGGATCGAAATAATGATGTAGATGCTCAATTTACAAGAGGGGGGGGGGTGAATTGATTACTTTAAAAATTCCTTTGGAACCTTTAAAGTTAGTTACGAATAACTCTTTTTTCTTTATGAAAAGGAAATAACTAAGTTTAACAAAGATAAACTAAGCAAATTCACAACACCTCTAACACCGAATGCAAACTTGGAAAGAGATTCAGAAGGTAGATTCTGGAAATATGGTTCCGGAAATTGAAACATAATAAAAGATTACAATATGAGATTCTACCTTAAAGCGTCAAGATTCTAAATGAAACAGAGTACAAATAAGGAAGTATAAGAATGTTATACATTCCTTATAATACAATATGCAGCGGAAATAAACAAGTAGTAAAACTACCAGTAACAAGATATAAGTCTTTTAACCCAAAGAGAAGGTTATCCAACAACCTTGGATAAAGGTCCCTTGATTTATACTTTCAAGAAAGTCTATCTTACCCACACCAGGGTAAGCCCTCGATACGAAGATCGGAGTCTCTGTATTGTTATCCCCGCAAGCCCTCAACATCAAGGTAGTTGGAAACCTTTGTCTTTCTCAGCAAGGAAGCCCTTGAACTTCAAGGTAGTCAGAAACCTCTGTCTTCCTATCCTCGGAAGCCCTCGAATGTAATCACCAACATTCGGAGTCGCACGAAGTTTTGAGATTTAATAAGAGCCTCTCTCTCTCTAGAAATCACTTCAAGCATGTAATCACATGAGTCGAAGATCAGACAGCCTTTCAGCTCTTCATCAACGAGCTCTTTTAAATGATCTTTTATTTATTGGTAAGGTCGGCTGCTTCTCCAATGATAATATTTTTCTTAAAGATTGGAGGGACCTGTACACGTGTCACTTAGACAATGGTTAGTTTATATCAAAATAGACAACATTGTTTTATAACAAAACAATTGAAACAAAATGTATGACATCGTTTTAAAAAACTAACTCAAAAGTTCGGAATGAAAAATTCGGAGTGAAGGTTCGGAGTGTAAGGAAAATAATAAATAGTTGACAGATTATAACAACGTAAGCAAGATGAAAGTTTAGAGTCTAACCAAAGATAATTTTCAAAGTCTAAATAAATTTGGAGTGTATAAAACAAAGATGATCAGATTCTGTTTAATAGGTGAATTCGGAATGAGAATTCGGAATGAGAATTCATCATCAGAATTCGTTATTAGAATTCTTCATCAAAATTCGTAATGAGAATTCTTCATCAGAATTCATAAGGAGAATTCGTTGTCAAACTTCATAAGGAGTTGTATCCTGAATCTGGAGTAAAACTGTATCCGGAATTCGGAATGAAACTCTATCTTAGTTCTCATTCTGGATTTCAGAGTGAAACTTTATTACAGTTCTTGTCCAGAATTCGGATCCTAAAAACAGAATACCTCATATCAAAGTTTCAAACAATTCCGAGAATATAGAAATGAATCCGAATCTTATACTTAAGAAAAATATGAATGAAAAAATGATAAGGATAATTTTTCTTATAAAAGCGATTTTCCTTATAAAAGCAATTTTCCTTATTAAAGCAATTTTCTTTATAAAAGCAATTTTCCTTAAAGAAAAGGTGTTTGTTATTTTTAAAACAAGAAGGAATGGAAAAGTCATAAGGAAAACCTTATTGACTCAACAGTCTCCCCCTTCTTGGAAAGCACAAACATCCTTACAAAAAATGAAATTCTAAGAAGAAAGAAAAACATTAAGGCTTATCTCCCTTTGCTTTAAGGATATTGATGAATACGACTAACTCCCCCTTAGGCTTTGAAACACTAAGGATCGTATTATAGATTTCCGGAGTGACATTTCATTACGAATAAGAAGGTCTTCTTTAATGAAAAACTCCCCCTTAGATAATCTCTTATTAATGTTCTTTTTC
Organism: Viscum album; assembly: GCA_963277665.1. Lineage (NCBI taxonomy): Eukaryota > Viridiplantae > Streptophyta > Magnoliopsida > Santalales > Viscaceae > Viscum > Viscum album. Next base: position 1,300,894,915 of record OY728141.1, on the reverse strand, counting down.
CTTAAGGATCTTTTTCTTCTCCCCCTTTGTTATTTTCAAAAAGAATTCAAGGGAATGGAAAAAAATAACAAAGTACATGAAACATTAGTTACAACAACAAAAGAAATGACAAGAACGATTTTTATTAAGTTTGAAATGTCGACAAAAAATACAACAAAAGATCGGATCTATCTATTTTGGATCTTTTTCCTTCGCCATGAGACTCTTAAGAATAGTCTTGATCTTCTTCAAGTCTTTATGATCTTCTTCAGCTTGCTTCTCTAGGACCACTATTCTTGCAGATTGAGCTTCAAACTTTTCTTCCAGGGCTTGAAGCTTTTCTTCCTGAGCATTGATCTTTTCTTCCTGAGCCTTCATCTTTTCTTGAAACTCAATCCGATGATCCCTTTAAAACTTCCAGTTGTGAGAAACGGAATTCAGCTTCCCATTCAGATCTCTGACTTCTTGAATCTGGAAGTTCTTTTCATCTGTCAGCTTCTCTTCAAAGGAAAAAGTCAGCTCATTTATCTTTCTGTCTTCAGTCTCAAAATCATCTTTAACATTGTCTTGAAATTCATCCAATAACCTCATTTCTTCTACAGTCTTCTTCGACTAGTTTGTCATCCTCTTGCAAGATTTTCTATGAGCTTCGTAACCAACAAAAAAAGATTTGAACTGAGCCTCAATCTCAACTCACTTGTCCATAACCATAGATATGGACATTGTTTTCTGATTTAAAGCATGTTGTAGCATCTAGCATCTTGATTCAATGCTTGAGAAGGTCGGAATGGTTCCCACCAACTTCTTTAAAGACTAAACAATAAAATCATGTCCTAACGAGGATGACTCCGAATCCGAAACATTGTTTGGAGAAATTTCATCCTCAACTAGGTCAAGCTTTCACTTTGAAGAACTACCAACTTCCTTTCTCTTCACCACTGTTGAACTCAGAGTATCAGCAAGAATTTGCTTTCCCTTGACTTTTTTCGGAATCGAGTCATGTTCCGAAGTTCTCTTTTCACTATCAGAATCGTGAACAACGTTGTCTTCCTCATCAGCAACTTCCGGAGCACCAACTTCTATGTTTTCCATCTGAGCAATATCATGTAAAAGTTGTTCTTCTTCTCCATGATAAGATACTTCTTCTTCTCCTTTCTTTTCTTCCATTGCTGGAGTAACTAGCTTCGAAGATTCAGCTTCTGAAGTTCGGAGCGATAACTGTTCCGAAGGTGTCCCCTGATAATCATCTACTTTCTTCAACACATCTCTGGTTTCACCACTTCCTTCAGCAACATCTTCTTATTCTTCCACTTTCTCAACATGCTCTACTTCCTCAGCAGTCTTAGAAACAGCTTCTTCTGGAGCAACGAAATTTCTTCCTGGAGTCTCAGGTAGAGATTCCAATGAAAAATATCTCGGAACATGAATATTTTATGAAACCATCTCATTGAATTTTAACAAAGCCTGAGCTACCTCAGCCTCAGACATCTTCTTCTTGAGCTTCTTTTCTTTCTCTTGTTTTTCTAGCTCATCAGCAGTTCTCTCCTTCAAGGCCTTAGCCTCTGTAGGGTCCAAGCCAAACTGAGGCTCCTCTTGCACTCTCTTCTATTTCATTTCCCTCCATTTCACAACTTCCTCATCTGGGTAAGCTTTCTTCTTCTTTGGTTTTGGAGGTGCGGAATGAACTTCCTTAGACTTGGGATTTTGTTCTTCTACTTCCACTTCTTTCATCTTTCTCTTCCTTACTGGCTTAGAGGATTCCAAATCAGCAACTTTCGGAACTGCTTCTCCTTGAGCAGGTAGATCAATAAACTGTCCAGACTCCTTGTCAAAGGCTACATCCATTCATCTGAGTGTACCATCACTCACCAGCATAATCTTTCAAACTCTTGGCTTAGATTTGCAGGCCTCCTTGAATGACTCATGCCACCGAACTATCAACTTCGAGAGGATTGCTGGATACATTATAATCTGAGCTCTCAGATTCCCATTCTTCAAATTCTCAAGAGTGATAAGAATGTGCTTCATCAAATTAAACTTCCTCAGATTTATCAGAAAATCTAGGATGTATATCTCACTCTTCTTCAGACTATCTTTGTCACCCTTTCTCAGTACGATAAGACCATGTAGCCATAAATCTAGAATCTAGAAATTTGTAGATAAACTGGAAATCTTCAGAGCCTTGTCATAAGCCAGTCTGAGAGATTCTAAAGCTTTTTCCTTGTCAAACCTACCATTAGAATCCGGCAACACATGAGAAATAAACTCAGCTTCTCCTTCATTATTCAGCCCTACCAAGCTGGCTACCTTGGCATATGAAAGCTTATATGTCTTACCATAAGACTTAAAAGACAATTTCTCCTTTCCATCTTCATTAAGAAAAGAAACGGTTTCATAGAATTCAACAAGTAAGTCTGAATACACTTCATCTTGGTTCCCGGGTTTTGACACCGCAACACCTTCCGAACCATTAAGCTCGATATTCTTGGAAAGAAGAGAATCGTACTTGTTGAATAAATCCGGATGGACCAGCCTCTCTTTGTATATTAACCACTTCGAAATCGGCTTGGAGGAAGACATGTCTTGCGAAGCTACTTCCAGAGACATTCGGATCTGAATACCTCTGAGAAGTTCGTAACAGAGAAAGCTGAAGTTCGGAACGGACTTAAGACAGAGAGGCAGAGCTTCGGGACGCGAGAGCTTGAAAACCGATGTGGGGCAACTATATGGGGTCCCCTTTATATAGGCAATGAGATGACGATTCATCTTCCATTATTGATCAAATGGTTGTGATAAGCTGACTTCAGATCTGACGGTTGAAAGCCAATTCTCAAGAAAACTTGAATCCGATCTTTTGAGGTTTTTATTAAAACAAAGAATTAAGAAAACTATAATTCGAAACCAAAATGTACGAAAATGCCATCAAGTAAAGTATGACTATGAAAACTTGAGTAATGAAATCATACCTTTCGGATTGGCTTAGGAGGATTATTCGTAATTGGTAACATTCTTACGAAAACTTCTAAAAAGAACTTTATTACGAAATGAAAAAATTTAGAAAACTCACTACGAAAAATAGACTCAGTACGGAAAACTCAGTACGAAAATTTCATTCTGGAATTTATAAATGAAAAATTCATAAAGAAAGATTCGGTACGAAAGTCTCGTTATGAAAAAAAAAATACAAAATTTTCCATTCTAGATGTTTTCAATACGAACACTTCCATTCCAGAAGTATTCTGTACGAAAATGTCTATTCTGGAAAATTTTAGTTCCAGAAATTCCATTCCGGAATTTTATTTCTAAAACGTTTGAAAACATATTTTGAAAAACTTTATTAAACTAACAATCAAATGTACTCCCCCTATGAAAAGGATTTTATTGTTGTAAGGATACTTTTTCAACAGAAAGTTAATTAAGAAGGATTACCTTACGGTTATCATTTCTAACTTCTGTTTAATGTATTCAAATCTATCAGAAGGAAAATATTTTGTGAAAATATCAGCAAGTTGATCTTCGTTCCGATAAATTGAAGAATGATATCTCCTTTAAGTGTGTGATCCCTAAGAAAGTGATGCCTAATATCTATGTGTTTGGCACGAGAGTGATGTGTGGGGTTCTTACTAAGGGCAATGGCACTTGTGTTATCACACAAAATTTGAGTTTTAGTAAAATTCAAGCCATAGTCTGTGAGTGTGTGTTACATCCACAATACTTGAGCACAACAATTTCGAGCTGCTACATATTCAGCTTCAGCAGTGGAGAGTGCTACAGAATGTTGCCTCTTGGAGACCAAGAAACTAATGAATCTCCTAAGAAATGACAAGTTCTGGATGTACTCTTTCTATCCATTCTACATCCACCAAAGTCAGCATCAGAAAAACTTTTTAGAACAAAATCATTTCCTTAAGTATAAAATAATCCTAGATCCATGGTTCCCTTAAGGTAGTGAAAAATTCTTTTTACCTCCTTTAAGTGAGATTCCTTATGATTGGATTGATATCTTGCACATAATCATACTGATAACATTAAGTCTAGTCGACTAGCTATTATGTAAAGTAAACTTCCTATCATACCTGTAAAAGATGTTTGATCTACTGGTTTCCCAGCTTCATCAAGATCTAAAGAGTTTGAGGTACCAATGGGAGTATTTATACTCTTAGTATTGTCATAACCATACTTTTTAAGAAGATCTTTAATATAATTATGTTGAGATATGTAGTTTCTTTCTGGTTTTTGAGAAATTTGAAAACCAAGGAAAAAAGTTAACTCACCCATCATACTCATTTCAAACTCAGATTTCATTAGACTTGCAAAAGAGTCGGTCAAAGATTGCTGAGTTGAACCAAATATGATGTCATCAACATAAATTTGAACAATGAAAACATTTTTCTTATCTTTATTTATAAAAAGGGTTGGATCTTCATTTCCCTTAACATAGTTATTTTGAAGCAAAAAACCATTGAGTCTATCATACCAGGCTCGTGGGGCTTGTTTAAGTCCATACAAGGATTTGGTAAGTCTAAAAACATGATCAGGATGTTTTGTATCTTAAAATCCAGGAGGTTGTTCAAAAAAACTTCCTCTTGAACATAACTATTATGAAAAGCACATTTCACATCCATTTGAAAAAGTTTGAAATTAAAGAAGGCAGCAAAGGCAAGTAAAATACAGATAGATTCAAGTCTAGCTACTGGAGCATAGGTTTCTTCATAGACTATTCCCTCTTGTTAATTATAGACTATAACAACAACTCTAGCTTTATTTCTTACTATGACTCCATTTTCATCACATTTATTTATGAAAACCCATTTTACTCCAATTACAGAAGTTTCCATAGGTCTTTCAACCAAGGACCAGACTTTGTTCCTTTCGAATTCATTTAGTTCACCTTGCATGGCTATAATCCAATCATCATCACCTAAAGCTTCATCAATGCTTTTAGGTTCTAATTGGGAAAGAAATTCTAGATGTTCTACTACATTTATTAAGGAACTTCTAGTCCTTACAGGTTGGTTTACATCACCAATTATACAACCACTGGGATGATTCTTATGAAACACCTGATTTGGATTTTGAAAAGCCTGTTAATCAATATAGGGTAGAAAGTCTTCTGGGGTAAATGTTTCAGGAATATCTTCTTGAACATTATCCTTATCAAAAGGTTCTTCTATCAAAGGTTGATAATCAGTTTTTGAAAACACATCCAAGGATGTAGGCTGAGGTGGTTTAAAATTAAAAGGACAAGACTCATCAAATTTTACATGTACTGTTTCTTCAACAGTACAAGTATTTTTATTAAAAACTCTATAAGCCTTAGAAATTGTGGAATAACCTAAGAAAATCCCTTTATCAGATTTTGGTGCGAATTTATGTAAGTTATCTTTAGTATTCAAAATGAATACTTTGCAACCAAAAACCTTGAAGTAGGATAGTCTTGGTTTTCTACCATTCCATAACTCATAAGGATTTTTATTAAGAAAAGGTCTAATCAAAACTCGATTTATATTATAACAAGCAGTACTTACAGCATCAGCCCTGAAATGTCTAGCAATAGAGTATTCACTCAACATGGTTCTAGTTATCTCTTGAAGAATTCTATTTCTTCTTTCAACTACACCATTCTGTTGAGGAGTTCTAGGTGCTGAGAAATTGTGAGTAATACCTTTTATACTACAAAAAGTTTCAAAATCAGAATTTTTAAATTCTCCTCCATGATCACTGTGAATAGTTTTAAATGGATGGTTTTTCTCATTTTTAACTTGAGCTCTAAAACTTTTGAAATATGAAAAATCTTCATACTTATTTGTTAGAAAATAGACCCAAGTAAATCTAGTGTAATCATCAACTAGTACAAACACATAGTATTTGCCTCCAATACTTCCAGTTTGTGTTGGACCAAAAAGATTCATGTGCACTAACTGTAATGCATCAGTTGTTGAGACTTCACCGATTGATTTAAAACTAGATTTATGTTGCTTTCCATATTGACAAGGATCAAAAACTTTAGAAGAATCAAATCTACGCTCTGGCAGATCCTTAACTAGTTTCTTCTTAGAGAGTTTACAAAAGTTTCTAAAGTTACAGTGACCTAGTCTTCTATGCCATAAATAGGAATGATCTTCCATTGCACTTAGGCAAGGTAAATCTTGGCTTCTAAGATCTTTTAAGTTTAAGGTGTAAACATTCTCTTGCCTATTGGCTGATAGAATTAATTCTTCCAAGGAATTATGAACTAAGCACTTATCATTCCTAAAATTCACAAGGTAACCTTCATCACATAACTGACTTATGCTAATGAGGTTGTGATTAAGACCCTTAACAAAAAGAACATTTGAAATCAAGGTTTTACCAAGAAGAACAATATTACCAATACCAACAATCTCTCCCTTAGCATTATCTCCGAAAGCTACCTTTCCTCCTTTCGTTTTGATAATCTTTTCAAAATAGCTTTTGTTACCATTCATGTGTCGAGAACATCCACTATCCATGTACCATGTATTGTTGCTGGTACTCTCTTTATTTTCCTAAAATCAAGAAGAGAATTAGACTTTCGGAATCCAAACTTGTTTGGATCCGAGATTTTCAGATAATAAAATTTTAGGAACCCACATCTTCTTAGAAAAGTAAGCTTTATGAAAACCTAAAGATTGGGTTTTGTTTAAGGAACAATTCTTTGCCTAGTGACCACCACATTAACACTTGGTACAAAATGGGGCACTTTGAGGAACAAAATAATTGTAACTAAAAACTGGTTTTGAATGGGTGTAACCAAATCCGGATTTTTTTCTTAAAGGTCGAATTTGGGAATACATTTTATCAAAATTTTATTTAAAATGGGTAATGTTTGATAAACACTTCTTTAAAGAAATAATTTCGGACTTGAGTTTTATAACCAAGTTTTTATCCTCAAAATCATTAGTTTTAGAACTAGAGCAAGGCTCAAAAAAAAATTCTTAGAAATTACTTTTTCTAATTGTTAGAAAGTTTATTCTTCTCAGAACTTTCTACCTCAAGAATTTGTGAAATACTTTCAAAATAAGCATTTTTCTTATCAAGATCATTAGAAATATCTGATATCTCTTTAGTAAGAATATAATTCCTAGAGTTTTCCTTATCAAGTTTCTTATTGAGTTTGGAATTCTCAATTTCAAGAAGTTCAGTAAACCTAGAGACTTCTTCATAAGTAGGTAAAGTATTTTCCTCATCAGAAGAGGATTCTTCATCAGAAGAGTTATAATACTTACTATTATTAGAATTTAAAGAAACATTGGTCAATGATTCGGCATTTCGTACCTTAGCCATAAAACAATGATTATCAATAGGTAATCTGGCTATAAGACCAAGATTCTTCTATCCTGAAGATTCATAATCAGAATATTCATCTGAAGAATCACCACCAATGGCACTCCAGGTGTCATTATATTTTAGAACATTCTTAGCTTTTTATTTATAATACTTCTTTCTGTTCCTATCTGAATGCCTTTCTTTCCTTTCTTTCTTTTTGAGGAAAGGACAATCTGGTCTAATATTTCCAGCTCTCTTACATTCATAACAAATAACTTCTCCATCTTTCCTATCTTTCCTTTCCTTTTTCTTATACTTGGATTGAAAATTTCTCTGTCCAACTATCTTGTTCATCCTTCGAGCAAGATTTGCTAATTCATTTTCAGATATTTCACTCTCACTATAATCTGACTAAAATACCATCTTCTTAGACTTAGATCTAGTTACTCTCTCAGGAGTTTGAGCTTTCATATGATTTTATGTTGTTGTGAAAGCAACAGTACCATTTCCATTTTTTTTTGTTGTCAGCATCTCTCTTCATTCTGGTTTCATGTTGGAGAAGAGTTCCAAAAAGCTCATCAAGAGAAATCTGAGTGACTTTCCGGTTCTCATCTATAGCAGTTCTTTTTGACTCCCACTCATTAGGAATGATATCAATTATATTATCCACAAGAGCGTCATCATCTAAACCTTTCTCTCCCATAGACTGTAGGCTGTTTACGATAGTCATAAATCTCTATTGAACTTTACAGATTTTTTCTCCATAAGGAAAGTTGAAGCCATGATATTCAGCTCTGAGCATAGCTCTCCTAGTCTCAATCACCTTAGAAGTTCCAAAGTGTGTAACCTCTAACTTCTTCCAGATACAATTAGCTTCTTCACAAGAATAAATTTGGATATATATATTTATTGTCATTGAACACAGTAAAGTATTGCATACCTTATAATTGAGTTGATATTCTTGCTTTTCTTGGATCGTGAAAGTTCTAACTTCCTTGTCCGGAATTTTATAATCACCAATTAGCATAACAAAGTTGTCTACTCCAGTATTGATAACGAAAGTCTTCATTCGATCTCTCCAGTACTCATAATAATTACCATCAAAGATTGGTGGTCTTGTAGGATTTAGATTATCAATTGAACCAACATTAATTCCTGCCATACTTAAAATAACTTTGCACACAAACTTGTTAGTAGCAAAGATTCATAATAACAAAGTTCGTAATGATAAAGTTCGGAATGGGAATGTTTGGAATGATAAAGTGAGCAAGAAAAACTTATTTGTAAGTATAAGTATTTCAGAGACCTGCTCTGATACCAATTGTAGGATCGAAATAATGATGTAGATGCTAAATTTACAAGAGGGGGGTGAATTGTATACTTTAAAAATTCCTTTGGAACTATTAAAGATAGTTACGAATAACTATGTTTTACTTAAGAAAAGGAATGGACTAAGTTTAACAAAGTTAAACTAAGAAAATTCACAACACCTCAAACACCGAATGAAAACATGGAAAGAGATTCCGAAAGTAGATTCCGAAAATATGGTTCCGGAAATTGAAACTTAATAAAAGATTACAATATGAGATTATACCTTAAAGCGTATAGAATCTAAATGAAACAGAGTAAAAATAACGAAGTATAAGAAAGTTATACTTTCCTTATAATACAAAATTCAGCGGATATAAACATGTAGTAAAACTACCAGTAACAAGATATAAGTCTTTTAACCCAAAGAGAAGGGTATCCAACAACCTTGGATAAAGGTCCCTTGATTTATACTTTCAAGCAAGTCTGTCTTACCCACACCAGGGTATGCCCTCGATACGAAGATCAGAGTCTCTATCTTGCTATCCCCGCAAGCCCTCAACTTCAAGGTAGTTGGAAACATCTATCTACCTCAGCAAGGATGCCCTCGAACTTCAAGGTTGTCGGCAACCTCTGTCTTCCTATCCCCGGAAGCCCTCGAATATAATCACCAAAATTCGGAGTCGCACGAAGCTTTGAGAGTTAAAAAGAGCCTCTCTCTCTAGAAATCACTTTAATCATGTAATCACATGAGTCAAAGATCAGTCAGCCTTTCAGATCATCAGCCGCGAGCTCTTTCAAATGATCTCTTATTTATAGGTAAGGTCGGCTCCTTCTCCAACGGTCATATTTTCCTTAATGATCAGAGGGACCTGTACACGTGTCACTTAGACAACGGTTAGTTTATAACAAAATAGAAGATATCGTTTTATAACAAAACAAGTGAAACAGAATGTACGACATCGTTTTAAAAAACTAACTCAAAAGTTCAGAATGAAAAATTTGGAGTGAAGGTTCGAAGTGTAAGGAAAATAATAAAGAGTAGACAGACTATAACAACGTAAGCAAGAGGAAAGTTCGAAGTCTAACCAAAGATAATTTTCAGAGTCTAAATAAATTTGTATTGTATAAAACAAAGATGATCATATTCTGTTTAATAGGTGAATTCGGAATGAGAATTTGGAATGAGAATTCGTCATCAGAATTCATAATGAGAATTCTTTATCAGAATTCGTAATGAGAATTCTTCATCAGAATTAGTAAGGAGAATTCGTTGTCGAACTTCTTAAGGATTCGTATCCTGAATCTGGAGTAAAACTATATCCGGAATTCGGAATGAATATTTACCATAGTTCTCATTCTGGATTTCGGAGTGAAACTTTATTACTGTTCTTGTCCAGAATTCGGATCCTAAAAACGGAATACCTCATATCAATGTTTCAAACAATTCCGAGAATATAGAAATGAATCAGAATCTTATACATAAGAAATATATGAATGAAAAAATGATAACGGTAATTTTCCTTATAAAAGCGATTTTCCTTATAAAAGCAATTTTCCTTATAAAAGCAATTTTCTTTATAAAAGCAATTTTCCATAAAGATAAGGTGTTTGTGATTTTCAAAACAAGAAGGAATGGAAAAGTCATAAGGAAAACCTTATTGACTCAACAGTCGATACATTAGCACAACGATCCATGGGTCATATGTGACATGTACGAGTCAACCCCGCCTTAATCTGAGGCGCGGTGTGGCCGCCACCACTAAAAGTGTCTCTCTTCTATTTCAAAAGAACATAATTTGAATTGAAATACATCAACTAGCATACTGAAAATCAACCAAACGCATTTGTATTGTGTCTATACTTTATCAGAACGATACATGGGTCATATGTGACGTGTACGAGTCAACCCCGCCTCAATCCGAGGTGCGGTGTGGCCGCCACCACTCAAAGTGTCTGTCATTTGCTTAAAATGGACAATAATTTAAGTACATACGGAAAACTGACCAAACGCATTCAGTTTCCACTGAAACATTAGGAGAACAATCCATGGGTTATATGTGACGTGTATGACTAAACGCCTCCTCAATCCAAGGTGCGGTGTGGCCGGAACCACTCAAAGTGTATGCCTTTTGTGTCAAAAGTACGTCATTTTAATTGAAAAACATCAACTGGCATACGGAAAACTAACCAAATGCATTCGGATTGGGTCGATACCTTAGCACAACGATCCATGGGTTATATGTGAGATGTACGAGTCAACCTCTCCTCAATCAGATGCGCGGTGTGGCCGCCACTACTCAAAGTGTCTGTCTTCTGTTTCAAAGGGACATAATTTGAAGTGAAATACATCAACTAGCATACGGAAAACTGACCAAACACATTAGGATTGTGTCTATACATTAGAAAAACGATCCATGGGACATATGTGACGTGTACAAGTCAACCCCGCCTTATTCTGAGATACGGTGTGGCCTCCACCACTCAAAGTGTCTGTTTTTTTCTTAAAATGGACAAAAATTTATGTACATATGGAAAACCGACCAAATGCATTCGGTATCCATTGAATCTTTAGCAGAACGATCCATGGGTCTTATGCGACGTGTACAAGTTAAAGTCGCCTCAATCTGAGACACAGTGTGGCCAGCACCACTCAAAGTGTCTGCCTTTTGTTTCAATAGTACGTCATTTTAATTGAAAAACATCAACTGGAATACGGAAAACTGACCAAATGCATTCGTATTGTGTCGATACATTAGTACAAAGATCCATGGGACATATGTGACGTGTACGTGTCAACCCCGCCTTAATCCGAGGTGCGGTGTGGCTGGTAGCTCTCCAGGTGTATGTATTATGTTTAAAATGGACATTATTTCAAGTAAAAATATATGGTATACAAAAAACCGATCAAATTATGAATTGACTTTCAGATTCAACATATAATTGTCATCTAAATTTTAAATTGAATTCTAAATGAATTATGTATGTTTATAATTACGTTATGAATTCTAATTTAATTATGGATGTGTATAGTTACACCATTATATGTTAAATGTGTATGAATTTTTTCTCTATATGTAAGTGTTAGTTGGTTATTTCAGGTACAATAATTGGATTGAAAATGAGAGGGAACCCAAAAAATCAGACATGGTGGGAAAATTGGAGAGCAGGTGGTCAAATTGGAGAGCTGCTGGGTAAATTGCAGAGCTGCTGTGCAATTTGCCCAGCAGGGGCTATGCCAATGGTTCAAAACCGTTGGCATAGATTGTGTAGGTATTGTTTTACCAACGGTTCAACGAACCGTTGGTAAAACACCTTTCCCAATGGTTCTAAACCGTTGGGAAAGAGGATATGTTGGGTTTTTCCCAATGGTTTTCCAAACTATTGGAAAAAACACGATAATTTTGTGCTTGTATACCAATGGTTGTAAACCATTGGGAAAAAGATTTCCCAACGGTTTTCCAGAACCGTTGGGATAGGGTAATTTTTCAGCACCCTATCCCAACGGTTCACTATAAACCATTGGGAAAAAATTTTCCCAATGGATTACTTCCATACGGTTTTCCAAACTGTTGGTATAACATATACCAACGGTTCTGCAGCCTTTCCCAACGGGTTAGAACCGTGGGGAAATCCTCTGTTTCCAGTAGTGATCCTTAATACTAAGGACAACGTTAAATTTTTTGAATCCAAGCGTGATAAAGGAATTCTTCTAGGATATTCAATTTCTAGTAAAGCCTATAGAGTGTTTAATAAATTAACTAAATGCGTAGAAGAATCTTTCCATGTCAAATTTGATGAAACAAATCCCTCTGAGCCTAAGACCACTCTAGATAACTTGGAGGATGATGTGTCAAATATGGTCATCAATTAAATATCCTATAACAATCCTATAAAGGTATCTTTGAAAACTCCCAGTTCTATAAATTCTTTAGATTTAGATCATAATAAACCCGAACATGTTAAAGAACCTAAAATCACTAGTCCTTCTTTGTCTAGAGTTGTTAGAACTCTTAAGAACCATCCTCCAGATGCAGTTGTAGGAGATTTAGATAAAAGAACTCAAACTATATCTTCTCTTAGAAATCATGTATAACATCAAGTCTTATTGTCACAACATGAACCTATAAACATTAATTATGTTTTAAATGATGAATATTGGGAGATGGATATGAAAGAAGAACATAATCAGTTTGAAAGGAACAATGTTTGGAAACTTGTTGACAGAATCAAAGAAACATTTACCATAGGAACTAAGTGGGTATTTAGAAATAAATTATATTAAGATAGTAACATAGTCATAAATGAGGCTATATTGGTTGCACAAGGCTATAGTCAAGAAGAAAAAATTGAATATGAGGAAACCTTTGCACCAGTAGCAGGAATTGAAGCCATCATAATTATATTTGCTTATGCTACACATATAAATTTCAAACTATATCAAATGAATGTTAAAAGTTCATTCCTAAATGGGTATATAGCTAAGGATTTATTTGTTGAGCAACCACATGGTTTTAAAAATCCTCATTTCCCAAATCATGTTTTCAAATTATCAATAGCTTTATATGGTTTAAAACAAGCTCTAAGAGCTTGGTATGATAGATTATGTACTTTTCTTAATTCCAAAGGTTTTCCAAAAGGAATATAAGATCCTAACATTTTTATAAAACTAATTTCCAATGATGTTTTAGTAGTTAAAATTTATTTAGATGATATTTTCTTTGGATCTTTAAAAAATTCTTTATGTATTGAATTTTATAAAATGATTCAAAATGAATTTGAAATGAATTTAATGGGTGGAAAAAAATTATTTTTTTGATGTCAAATCCTTAAAAATAATGATTATATTGTCTTAAATCAAATAAAATATACTAGATATCTTTTAAAACGTTTTGGATCAGATAACACTAAAAGTAGTTGCACTCCAATGTGTACTACTTATAATTTGGATCTTGATGAAGATGGAAAATCTGTTGATCAAACCATTTACAAAGAATAATTGGAAGCCTACTCTACTTAACTGCTAGATGACCTAACATTGTTTTTAGTGTATGTATGTGTTCTATATTTAAATAAAACTCTATGTAATCTCATTTAAATTTTGTTAAGAGAATTTTTAAATACCTCTAGCATACACCCAATCTAGGACTATTCTATCCAAGAGGAAAATTCATTGAGTTAGTTATATATTTTGATGCTGATTTTAGTGGTTGTATGTTAGATAGAAGAATTGCCTCTGAAACATGTCACTTTTTTGTCAAGTAACTAGTATCATGGTGTAGTAAGAAATAAAACTCTACTGAATTATCTATTGTCGATGCTGAATACATTGCTACAGGTAGTTGTTGTACACAAATTTTATTGATGAAACACACATTACTAGATTATAAATATCAATTTAGGCATGTATCAATAAATTTTGACAATAAAAGTTCAATTAACATCTCAAAAAATCCAATTTCACACTCCATGAAATAACATATTAATGTAATACATCACTTTTCGAGAGAACATTATCAAAAAGTTGATATCACTTTGGAATTCGTTGGAACTAAATATCAGCTCGTTGATATATTCACCAAACAATTAAATTATAAAAGAATATAATAAATCATACATGAATTGGGAATGATAAATATTATGTAATAAGTGTACTATTTCACAACTTATTGTTTCATACTTTAGGGTTTCACAAGTCATTGTCTTACGATTACTGTCTAACACATATAGTTATATTGTTTTCTATCATAAAATTTTTTGTTTCATGTTTACGGTATCATAGTTACTATCTATTGGTTACTATCTAGAAAAATACTATTTCAAACTACACGGTCCTACGGTTTTTAAGTCACCCAATATAGATCTCACCATGAAAACCTGTTACGATCTCATCGTGAAAACATGTTACGGTCTCACTATGAAAACCTGTTACGGTCTCACCATGAAAGTCTGTTCTGGTCTCATCGTAAAGAGACTTTATCATTTTATTTACATATTATAACCTGTATCTCTTTAATTAATTATTTATATTCTTTTACTTTCCCGAACTTTTGAATTTACGATGCTTTATATCCCTAAATGATTGAAACGAAAGAAGTTTCACTCCTTTCTTCACTAGAGCATTCTTCTCTCCAACCTGAAACCTCACTCTCTCCCTCTAGAACTTTATTTAAATTCCTAAAATTAAATTCCTATCCTTATCAACTCCTAAGAAGAAAAGATCAAATATGAATATGAAAATATCAAAGAAGATAGTGCCCGAATGTCCTTTAAATCTAAACCTTGTTAACAAAATAGTGGTACTTGAAAAAGAAATCCACCCCAAGTAGATGTTGTCAAGTACGTCTTTAGTATTGAAACTACTAAAAGAGAAATGATGGCTAGATTGGTTCCCAAAATAGAAATGACTGATTTACCCAGATCCAGTTTCTCAGTTTTATCATTTTATTCAACTCACTTTTGTTACAAAAGATGGTTTTGTTTTGAGAAGCTATATCAATGGCCAAATATGCACTTTTTCTTTGAGGTTATGTTCGGCCTGCCTAAGGATACATCATGAGAGAAATTTTTAGGACAACCAGATAGGTCCTCCTCCTCCAAGTGATATCATTGTTTTAGAATAAGCCTTGGGAAGCTTAACTAGAAATAAAACAGAGAGAAGATCTATTGCTCCTGAGATGAATGGTGAAACCATACAATTGTTTATGTTTGTTCAGATTCTAGTTAGTCCATGAAAAGGATATTTTTCTACACTCAAGTATCAATATGTATTTTTGATACATCTTATTAAGAATGTAAAAAAGATTATCCTATGAATGTAAGTTGTAATTCATATGTATGAGTTGATAATTACAACCTCAAAGTCAACCTCCATGGTCTACTCATGGTTAATCTCTACTATGATTCATGATAAAGGGTTGGTCGGACCAGATGAAGAAGTCATTAAAGACAATGAATTTTTCATGTCAATTGTTACAATCAAAATAATTAAAATCAGTTGGAATCCATGGAGAAAATCATTGGTATATGATAATGATAGGGTTTATGAAAAGTTCAAACGGATTGAGCATTCTTTAAGACCTAGAGACATTTCTGATACTGGTTTGGAACTAGATGATATTGCTATGTATCCTATTGAAGAATAAGAAGAAATGTTTGTTGCACCTATAGGGGAAAATGTGTTTGATAAAGAAGTTAGTGGACCTATTCCCCAAGTATTAATTGAGAAAGAAGTATTTGTTCTTGAAGAAATTGTAATTTTGGAAGAAGAAGAATATTCTTTGAAAGAAGAATCTGTAGTTAATTTAATGGAAAATTTTGTTCTGGAAGAGAATCTAAAAGAAGATATTTCTATTGAGAAAGAAGCTACTTTTGGGGAACACATAGAGGAACAAACGGTTCTCGAGATTATACTATCTGATGAGGAAAGAATGGAGAAAGCCTTTCAGCTATCTAGAAAACAAATCGGTTAGGCTATTAGGGATTAAATCGTGGAAACAGATCAAATATCTAAATATCTTAGTTAGGTAAGAGATGCAATTGTTATGGGGGAGTAACACCCTAATCTGGAAAGAGTTGATATTCTTAATCCATTTGATCCATGCTCTATAGATACATGGTATAGATTCCCTAACTATTTTGATGTGAATGATTCCCATGAATCCTCAGCAAAAGGAATAGATCTGTCTACTATGTTTTAATTGAAAACTATATCTTTTCTTGAAATTATCTCTACAATGGAACCTGATCTTGTCTTAGCCCTTATCCCTAATCCTTCACAAGAACCTTTTTCCTTAGTGAGTAAGGGTGATTTGAAATCTATTTGAGCTACCTTATTGGCATGATTTTAAAAGATAATGACCAATCAACCTTCTCATATTACAAAAATGAGTGGAAGATATGTCTCCATGTTGTTAGAAAATATCATATGACAGATTCGGCCAAAAACATTTCATGAAATTCAAGAGGTCATATTTGAGAACAGACAACTAAGTGGTGAATTGAAGTAACTCAAAGCTATGGATGAAGATATGCAGTGAGTGTTGAAATCAAGACCAAAACCCATTGGTCATCTTATTAGTGGCCTAATTACACATGAATTTTCCTCCCTAATTAAACCTAACCTACCATTCTTAGTTGATAAGGTGGCTGAAAGAAACAACAAAATCATTCAATAAATGTGTGAGATTTTTATTGGTCTCAAAAAATTAACTTATGAGTATAAGGGATGTATCTAGAATGTTCTAAATCAACTAAAGTACCTTAGTTCAGCTATAATAGCTTCTAGTACCTTTGGAAAGTCAACTCATCCCTCCTTGGATAGTGATCTGCTCAAAACGATTGTTAAGGAAGAACATCAATCAATGATTAGTTGATTTGAAAAAGGGTATCTATCTAGGGTTTTCATGAATAGTGATAGAGTTCTTGATATTTTAAGAAATAATTCCTAAATTTCCAATGATTCTTAAAATGAAATTACTAAAAAGGTGGATTTCTACTTCAATAATATTTTCTCTAAGCATGATATGACAAACCATTTCATGTACCTTGAAGAGAATATGAAAATCCCTCCTGTCACTCATGCTTTTAAAACTCAAGTTCAAATGTTGAAGGATTTCTCTCCTTTGTTGGACATGTTCATAGAGAAAAAAGATTTCATTGAGAATGAAATGTATTATGGTGGTGAGATTATTTATGACTTCATCAGGATATTGAGGACTTATCTTCATTTGTAGAGAACTGCTATTGTGGCTTCTGCAGCTTCACCCTTATGACCTAGTTTTCTTAATTCTTCATTTCCTTCCTTTGACTCTACTTCTATATCTATATCTCAGGCTCTAATTCAGATCAGACCTGTTATCCTTGACCATCAATTACCCCAGTATTCTACCAAACCTACCTTGGCCTTTTTTTTGTATGACTCCCTCTTCCTTATCTGATATGTGGTTCACTTCCATCTTCAACTTCTACATATACTCCTGTAGCTTATCCAAATACTTCTACAAAGGGAAACGAGAAGACATCCTATGATGAATAAAAATGAGAAATATATTTTGATAGGAATATTTTTGTATTTTTCTTCCTACTATTTTTAATGACACTTCTTTCTCCATTTAATAAACTGTGAAATCATTTTATATATTCACTTTTTTACTTTTGTACACTTTCTGATAATCCAAAAAGGGGGATAGAAATGAACTCATGCACTCTAAATGAACACTAAGGGATAGACACATCCACTAATAATAGATATCTCACTCACATGATTTTTGATCATAAAAAAGGGGAAGATTGTTGGACTCCTCATGTTTTAATCATGTTTTAATAATCACTATTCCCATACATTATATAAAGCTTGTTAATCTTGTTCAATATATCTCAAATCATGTTTACAGAGGATTGGTTTCATTATTCTTTAAATAAACCTATCCAAGATCTTAAGTTCTATGTTTTATTATTGTAAACAATATTTAACTTTGGTCAAATAATGATTTCTTTTATGAATGATTAATTATAGTTCACATAGTAAACATTACTTATCAAGTCTATATATAGATATTTGGCTAAGTATGAGAAATTGTGAGTCTACCACCGATTCTGTTTTTCTAGAAAAGGACCCAGACACCATTACTAGACACCATGACCAGACACTGTGACTAGAAACCCTGACCCAGAAACCATGACCAAACACCGTGACCTAAACACCATGACTGTTTCGCGCGGAATCCGGGGATGACCTCCTGGACGGGAGATTCAAACGTTCCGATCGGTTTCTAACGGGTTTGTTCGTAGAACCGGAAACATCCAATGATTCCACATCCGTTTGGACCTACTTTCCAAAGGCAGGCGCTCATTAGCTTGTGGGCTAATGAGGATTAGGAATTTGCATTGGTCGAGAGGATGGGAGGTCGGACTCATCACACCTTTTTGAGGGGAATTATTGTCTACTCCGGGACTCTCTTTATAGATTTAAGTTAAGTTCGTGAATCCTTATTACATTACCAAGTATAAAATGAGCTTTCCTTTAGTTTTAACAATCAATGATTAAATATGCAAGAAATTTAGAGAATCTTTTATATGTATTCGAGGTCCTTCATCAATATAGAATCATCTATATTTGTTTAGAGATTCTTGGTCAATGGTATCCTTCAAAACATTTATATAAAAGTCTCTTGGTCATTTTGATGACCAGGCTGGTTTTAAAGCCACTCAGTGGGGCACTTGAAGTTTATCGTCATTCAGAAGGACAGAGATTATTTCAATGTTGGGATCGAACCCATGAATGGGCTACCTACGTATCCTTTGTTTTGAAAAAGGAATCAGAACCCACGTAGTTCGAGGAATGGGATATGATGTTTTATGATTGATGGCTCAAAGATGAATGTCATAATTACTTTTACACTCTAAGCTCACGTGAGTCATGCTCGGTGTGAGAAACAAGAGGTATTGGTAAAATTTAGACAATTGTGCCATAAAAGATGCAATCATAAGAATTTGTTTTGGGGCTTATGTATAGATGACTGCCCAGATAGGCGAAGGTTTAGGATTTACTTTTAGGAAGAAAATCCATGAACAGGGTCCACAAAGTTATATGTGCTTCATGGAGATTTGAATACTCTAATCTTGGGGCTTACTCCTAAGGAGGATGCCCAAGTTAGGAGGGGACTTATGATTGGGTTTTATTCCTGAAAAGGAAACCCAAATCAAAGGAAATTTATGACTGGTTAAGAGAAATTTTAAGAGACTTGGGGCTTACTCTTAAGAAAGAAGCCCAAGGTTATGACTGAGTCTTTATTCCTGAAAAGGAGACCCAGGTTAGGGATTAAGGTTTGGGGCTTACTCCTGAGGAGGATGCCCAAGATTAAAGGACTTTGATTGGGGCTTATTCTTAAAGAAGATGCCCAAGGTTCATGACTAGGACTTATTCCTGAGAAGGAAGCCTAGGTTTAGGGGACTTGGGGCTTACTCCTGAAAAGGAAGCCCAAGGTTATGACTGAGTCTTTATTCCTGAAAAGGAGACCCAGGTTAGGGATTAAGGTTTGGGGCTTACTCCTGAGGAGGATGCCCAAGATTAAAGGACTTTGATTGGGGCTTATTCTTAAAGAAGATGCCCAAGGTTCATGACTAGGACTTATTCCTGAGAAGGAAGCCTAGGTTTAGGGGACTTGGGGCTTACTCCTGAAAAGGAAGCCCAAGGTTATGACTGAGTCTTTATTCCTGAAAAGGAGACCCAGGTTAGGGATTAAGGTTTGGGGCTTACTCCTGAGGAGGATGCCCAAGATTAAAGGACTTTGATTGGGGCTTATTCTTAAAGAAGATGCCCAAGGTTCATGACTAGGACTTATTCCTGAGAAGGAAGCCTAGGTTTAGGGGACTTGGGGCTTACTCCTGAAAAGGAAGCCCAAGGTTATGACTGAGTCTTTATTCCTGAAAAGGAGACCCAGGTTAGGGATTAAGGTTTGGGGCTTACTCCTGAGGAGGATGCCCAAGATTAAAGGACTTTGATTGGGGCTTATTCTTAAGGAAGATGCCTAAATCAAAGGTTTTATAACTGGGGATTTATTCCTGAAAAGGAAACCCAGGTTAGGATTCTCTCATCTTAAAGGATGAGGTTGAATGAATGAACTCTCAATCTTTGGTGACATAAAGATGTTTAAATCATTAGGTTTTGAGAGATATTTCACATAATTCCTTTCAGATAAGGATGTCAAATCAAGAAATCATGCCATAAATGGCTTTGAAGAGTATCTTGAAGACTGAATCCTGAATAGGAAGGGTGAAATGGCTTAAGAGGGGTGAAAAAGGGCAAGATGGGCACCCAAAAAGATAGGGGCGCGCAAGTATTGAAGGTCGCGCAAGTCCTGCGGCGGCGCGCAAGTATTGGTCGCGCAAGTATACTTGCGCGACATAAGGGATACTTGCGCGATTTTCAATCAGAGTTGAATTACTTGAGAGACTCTTTATTAAACCCTTTCCCATCCTCTTGAGGTTCTTCCAGAAGAGGGACGCGCAAGTTATATTGAAGGAATTAAGTCGGCGCGCAAGTGTTTGATAAGTTTCAACACTTAGGCCTTCCTTCTTCCCTTTAGATCTTCCATTCTAGGTAAGAAATTACCTTAGAAGTGTTCTGGAAGCTTTGAGAAGAGACTTGGGCGTCGGGAGCTTTGATACGAGTTTCTGGGAAAAGAACCTCTCTGAATGGGGGGCCCACAGGGTCTATTTATAGGCAAAAGAAGACCCCGGGCGGTTACTGGGCGGTTACCAGATCTGTCGCGCAAGTCCCTTGCACGACCATGAGGTGTCGCGCAAGTGTTGAGGCGGTGCGCAAGTAGACTTGCGCGACCAATATGGAACTTGCGCGATACATGGGCAATGTTCTCCCTTTCTATCCCTTTGTCGATTTATGATGTTTCTTCAAAGTATTAATCACTTTGAGCTCAGATATTCCCTTTTCCGATCTTTAGATTCTGTGATGAAAGGAGCGTCAACAAAAGTCCCCCCTCAGAGTTGGATCCGGAGAGAAAATGAGGATTTGACTCTGAGGAAATCGAATCCCTCTAAAGGAAAAGGGCGGCGCGCAAGTGTGCTGGAACTTGACTTTTTTTCAGAGTTCCTTTGTCTTTTGTGTGGGCAGTTTAAAGTCATGCACGCTGGACATAAAGGGGCTAATGTTTAAGGTCGAAATAGCTTTGACCGAAAAATGGATTAAAATGGATTCAATTCCTTGATAATTTATCTGAAAACAAATTTACCATACTCAAGTATGAGGGAAAAAATGTAAACTATGGTTTAAGAATATTTGAATCTGAGGAATGATATGAAAAAAGAGCTAAAAGGCATTAGAAGAAGTAGTTTCCAAGAATGAAGTTACTATTATTTAACAAAACCCGTTAGGGGGTTGAAATATGCAGGGCCACCTATGGGCATTGGCTGCATAGTCAAATAAAATAGCATCTTTTGGCTGACAAGTCTGTTATGTGGACTGTTTATGCAAGGCCACCTATGGGCACGTGCTGCATAGTCAGGCAAAAGAACTCCCAGAAATTTACTTTCCTAGTGCTAAAAGCCAGTGAAAGTTTATGAAGATTCAAATTTTCTAAAGCATAGAGTTTGTTGTATGGAAAGAGGTACTTGAATATGGAGAAGATATTTCCAAACAAGAATATCGAAGAACTGGATGAATATCACTCCTACGAAGGTCTGACCCAAACGTAGGGAAGAAGAATAAACCATAGACTTGAATACTTTCAGATCATGAAAAAGGATATGGGACAAATACGTTAAGGATGGCTATTTTTGCGGATCCCTACATACTGTCGTTTAAGACAAATAAGGACAAAAGAGGCATTCTTCCCAAGAATGAAGTTACTATTATTTAACAAACCCGTTAGGGGGTTGAAATATGCAGGGCCACCTATGGGCATTGGCTGCATAGTCAAATAAATAGCATCTCTTGGCTGACAAGTCTTTTATGTGGACTGTTTATGCAAGGCCACCTATGGGCACGTGCTGCATAGTCAGGCAAAATAATTCTCAGAAGTTTGACATTTTTGTGACTAGAAGTCATGAAAAGGGTTATGAAGATCTGAAAATATTTAAGGTTAGGATTATAACACATAAATATGGGTATTTTCCAATGTATGTAGAGATACATAGGTCAATGAAAACCATAATCATGTTGTGGCTGGGTCCTGAATTGAAATTTTGGACTTCACTACGTATCTCATAAGAATGAGAAT
The DNA here is from genome assembly GCA_963277665.1 of Viscum album. NCBI lineage: Eukaryota > Viridiplantae > Streptophyta > Magnoliopsida > Santalales > Viscaceae > Viscum > Viscum album. The sequence continues at coordinate 1,300,872,602 of OY728141.1, read as the reverse complement.
CAATCCATACGTAGTTCTTGAAATGCAGTTTAACGTCGTGCAGGACGAAAGGATGAGTGATCTTAGTTTAGGGTCATAGAATTCGGACCATAATAATGAATACACAGTGTGTGTTTTCATGAGGACTTTTCAGCCAAGGGACTGAAAGTGAAATTTGGGGTTAGGCCCAAAAGACTTGGGACTGGATTCGAGGGACACTCGAATGTTCCTACGTATCCCATAAGGATGGGAATCAAGTCCACGTAGTTCTAGAAATACCCTTTGTACAAATTTGGTTCGTACATGTGAAGGGTGAAAAGGGACTTTAGTGCAATGATGGTTTTAACCTAAGATAAAAAGTTTAGGCATTACCATGTATGTACGTAGTCTTTTTGAAAATGAAAACCATGATTGAAAAAGAATCAATGTTTAATAATGGTTCCTTCTCAAATGAGGAAATCAAAGAATATTGTAGTTTATTGTCGTACTGGACAAAAGTGTTGTATAGTTTAACGTCATATAACAAGGACGAAAGTGAATCAATGTAAAGATATTGATTCCAAGGGTGGTTTCACAAATCATCATCATATGAGATTGTGGTGAACCAATGTGAAGAGATTGTTTTTGGGCTTGAACCTTTGGGAGGTTGCCTACATACCCAGCCTGGAGGGCAAGGATCAAAGTCTGTGTAGTTCAATTAAAGAATGAATTAATGATCAAGTTGTTCTTGTGGACAATGATCTAAAAAAAAATGTTGTTGGGACTTACACATGGTTAGTGGCCCAAAGGGAGTGTTATGGTTGATGTTCGCTCTAAGCTCACGTGAGTCATACTCGGTGTGAGAAACAAGAGGTAATAACAACCTTAACGATGTACAGTTTAATGTCATGTAGGACATAAAAAAGGGATTTTCTGTACAGTTTAGCGTCATGTAGTTAAGACGAAGGGGACAATATAGTTTAACGTCATATTGGACGAAAGGGGGATTGTGCAGTTTTAATGTCATGCTGGACTTTTGATGATTATATAGTTTAACGTCTTTCCGGACGTGAGGGACTTTTATACAGTTTAGCGTCATGTAGTTAGGACGTCACAGTTTAACGTCTTGCTGGACATATTTGCAAATAGTTTATGGTCGTATACATGGACCAGGAATGATGCAGTTTTAAGGTCATGCTGGACTGTTTATGGAACTTTTTCACAGTTTAATGTCGTGTGGGACGAAGTTGCAGTTTAAAGTCATACTGGACCATTGCTGTATAGTTTTAGCGTCATATAGCAAGGACGAACTGATGCTGTACAGTTTAAAGTCATATAGCTAAGACTAAGGTGAATCAATATGAGGATATCAGTTCTGATCTTTTTACAGTTTATCGTCATGCTGGACGTTGGAAGTGCCACACAGTTTAATGTCATGTTTCTAGGACACAATATAGTTTAATGTCATCTCGGACAAAATATAAGAACTTTTATACGGTTTATTGTCATGTAGGACAAAATCAGGGACTATGCAGTTTAAAGTCTTGCAGTTAGGACTATTGGTGCTGCACAGTTTAGTGTCATGTTGCAGGGACATAAGTGCGAATAGTTTAAGGTCATATGCACGGACCATACAGTTTATCGTCATGCTGGACGTAGTTGTAGTTTAAGGTCATACTGGACCATTGCGTAGTTTAAGGTCATACCGGACCTAGTTGTTGATGCAGTTTAAGGTCATGCTGTATGAACCAATTGTAAGTCTTGGTTCTGGGGACCAACATTTTGTGTTTATACAAAATACTTCTTCAGAAATCTGGCATTAGTTGGAGTCGTGATGTGTTCTCCATCCATTGAAATCAGAGAATACGCTCCATTGGAGTAGACCTTATGTATTGAATAAGGTCCTTCCCATTTTGGTTCAAGCTTGGGAGGCTTCTTTCCTGGTATCATTGGTGTTCTGAGAACCAATACCAATTCTCCCTGAATGAATGAACGAAGACGAACTTTTTTGTTAAAAGCTCGTGCTATTCGATTCTGATAGATTTCCAAGTGGTGCAAAGTGCACAATCTTTTCTCATCTAACTGTTCCAATTCATTCAACCGCTTTTGGGATTGCTCATCTGTTGATAACTGATCACAAATGGCTATTCTGAGTGAGGGCAATTGGACTTCAATTGGCAAGACTGCTTCTGTTCCATATACCAATGAATATGGAGTAGACCGCGTTGCATTGCGAGTGGTAGTCCGATAAGCCCATAAAGCATGATAGAGTTTATCAGGCCATGACCTCTTATCTTTATCCACCATCTTTTGCAGTATATTTGAAAGAGTCTTGTTGAAGGCCTCTATCTGGCCATTAGCTGCTGCATGATATCGAGATGAATGGTTGGACTTAATGTTGTATTCTTGATACAATCTCTTTACCTCAGAAGAGCAGAAGTTGGTGCCGTTGTCTGTCAATATGGTATGAGGGACACCAAATCTAGTAATGATGTTAGACTTGATGAAGCTAACAATGCATTTAGAACTGACTTCTTTGAGAGGTACTGCCTCTGCCCATTTGGAAAAGAAATCAGTAGCAGTAAGAATGTACTTAAACTGCTTGGCTGTAGCTGAAGGGTAAGGTCCCACCACATCCATTCCCCATGTGGAAAATGGCCATGAGTATTTAGCTGTATGAAGCAATTCTGGAGGTTGATGAATGAAATTGGCATATACTTGGCATGAATGACACTTCTTTGTGAAATTAACACAATCTTGTATCATTGAAGGCCAGAAGTATCCAAGTCTTCGAATTTGATCAGACAATCTATGTCCAGACTGATGGGCACCACAGACTCCTGCATGCACTTCTTTTATGACAGCCATTGTCTCTTCACCATCAATACATCTGAAGAGAACTCCATCAAAACCATGTTTGTAGAGAATTTTCTCGAGGTGGTTTGGACCATCATAAAGAGTAAAATTGACCACACGTCGCTGAATTTGTTCTCTCTTGGCTCTATCAGGTGGAAGTGTTCCATTTTGAAGGTATTCCCTGATAGGTGACATCCATCCTGTAGTATGACCATATGGTTCAAGAATGGGACTAATTTCATTAATTTCCTCTGTTCTGACTTGAACATAAGGTGAAATTGCACGACGGTGGGCAATACCGATGGTTGTCTCGTCCCGATTTGGATCTGCTAAAGCTGTGGCTATATTAGCCAGTGCATCAGCTTGAGCATTTTGTGATCTTGGGACATAAGAAAATGTCGGTTCTGAAGGGAATTCCGACATTAACTCTCTGACGTAATCATACAAAGGGATTAATTCTTCTTTTCTGATGGCATAATCCCCATTGATTTGTTTGATTACCAGGTCTGAATCACCTTTTACCTTTAAGTGATTCACTTGTGCTTGAAGCGCTAACTCCAAGCCTGCAATGAGAGCTTGGTATTCAGCTTCATTATTGGTACCACCTTCCCACAACAAAAAGGAATAAGGTAACACTGCCTTATCTGGAGAAATGAGCACAATTCCTAAACCAACTTTGTTGAATTTAGGATTTTCCATTTTCTTCCCTGTTGGACTTCTAGAAGCACCATCAAAATACATTTCCCATGTTTGAGGATTCTCTTGAATAGAAAAAACTTCCTCATCAGGGAGTTCGATATCTGAATATGTGTCTTCCACTGAAGGGTGTTCAGCCAGGAAATCAGCCAGAGCTTGGCCCTTAATTGCCTTTTGAGACACATATTGAATGTCGAACTGCTGTAGAATAACCGCCCACCTTGCCAGACGTCCTGTAAGCATTGGACGACTAAGGATGAATTTGAGTGGATTATTACGAGATACCAATTGGACCTCGTGATGTTGCAGGTAGTGTCTCAGTTTCTGAACTGCAAAGATTAATGCTAGGCAGCATTTTTCAATACTCGAATACCGGGTTTCTGCTTCAAGCATAGTTCTACTGAGATAGTAGAGACTATTTTCATTCCCAGCATCATTCTTTTGAGCGAGAAAGGAACCCAATGATCGCTCTAAAGCTGTCACATAGAGGATAAGAGGTCTACCCTCAACAGGTGGCATGAGTACTGGTGGACTTAAGAGGTATTTCTTGAGAATATCAAATGCTTCTTGACATTCTTTAGTCCACTGGTAAGTGACTCCTTTCTTCAATAATTTGGTAAAAGGTAAACTTTTGCCTGCCAAATTGGCGATGAAACGCCGAATATAGGCTAAGTGTCCTTGAAGTCCTCTTAATTCTTTCAAATTCTGAGGAGGTGACATACCAAGGATTGATTTGGTCTTCTCAGGATCGACTTCAATACCACGATGGCGTACAACAAAGCCGAGGAATTTTCCTGAGGTTACCCCAAAAGCACATTTTAAGGGGTTCATCTTCAAATTATGTTGTCGAAGCTTGTGGAATATGATTTCCAAATCAGCCAAGTGATCAAAACGTTGTTTGGATTTAACCACCAAATCATCTACATAGCATTCAACAAATTTCCCTAGAAAAGGTTTGAAGATACGATGCACGGCGCGTTGATATGTTGCACCTGCATTCTTTAAACCAAAGGGCATCACCCGGTAACAAAACACACCTTGAGGAGCTCTGAAGGCTGTATATTCCTCATCTTCTGGGGCCATTCGGATCTGATTATATCCAGAATATCCATCCATGAAAGAAAGTACTTCATAGCCAGCCGTCGCATCAATTAAGAGTTCTGTAATCGGAACTGGAAAATCATCTTTGGGACAATACCGATTAAGATTTCTGAAATCGATGCAAACCCTAATTTGTCCATTCTTTTTCTTTACTGGGACAATATTAGCCAACCACTTGGGATATTGAACTTCTCTGACGAAGTTAGCTTTGATAAGCTTATCCACTTCAGCCTCGATTTTGGAAGCATAGGTTGGGTGTGTTCTTCTCGCGGCTTGCTTGAATCCTCGATGTTCTTTTGGCAAACCCAAATGATGGGTGGCAACATCAGGATCAAGGCCAGGCATCTCTGTATAATTCCAAGCAAAGATATCTTTATTTTGCTTTAGAAAAGAAATATACATCTCTTGTTCTTCAAGGGTCATGGCCGCACTAATTAAAGTGGGGCGTGGATCTTTCTCTGTACCCAGATTTACTTCTCTGAGTTCATCCACAGTGGTAGAGATACCCTCTTCAAATGCTGGAGGAGCATCTCTAAGATCTTCTTCTTCCTCTTCATCATGTGTTATATCTTCCGTTTCTACTTGCAAAGTAGATGAAAAAACGAAATTCTCATGATCATAAGAGATGTCAAAATTTTCACATTTTGAAGAAGAAGCTTCCATTTCCGTCCCTATTGATGAACAAGGGTCTTCTTTGGGAAATAAAGAGGAGATGATGGATTGAGAATCGACATCAACATTCACCTCTGGTGTTGCTATAACTTCTTCTGGCCTGATTAGCGAAGTATAGACTTGTTGGATTTCAGCAGACGAAATGAAAACGTCACCACTTATGCTTTCATCATTGCTTGGTAAGTTACCAATTTCTCCCATGTTGTCTGGCTCGATTGCCGTAATTGACATTATGGATCTTTCCATAAGAGTATTTTGATTTGGGCCTATTTTGTCAATTTTACTGATAGGTAACACATAATCTGTACTCACATGTGAAAATGGATTTATTGGAATTTTTTCCAAACCATATGGAGCATTAACTTTGGTAATTTCCTTTATTGTAGATTTTTCTCTTCCCTTCATGTGATAAAATTCCGCCTCAATGTATTGAGACTCACATGTTTTGAACGGGGCCTTATCACCATATAATGTTCCAACTTGACCATCGAAACAGTATTTGAGACATTGACGGTATGATGACGGAATAGCTGCATGCTGATGTAACCAGGGTCTTCCAAGCAAGATATTGAAAGCTGAGTCTTGATCAACAATCATGAAATCTGAATTGGAAACAAGATCTCCAAACTGAGTTCTGAGCGTAACTTCTCCCAGTGGTTCTTGTTCATTTTTATCATATCCTTGCAACATCATGGTAGAAGGAGATAAATCAGATTCTGTGAGGCCCAATCGACGAAGTGTGCGAATGGGCATGAGGTTGACTCCTGAACCATTGTCAATGAAAGCTCTTCGAACATCTATACCATTGACTTTGCCGGATAAGTACAAAGGTTTTATGTGCCCATGCACAACATCATCCTCATCTTTATCAGTAAAAGATATCACTGCATGGCATTCTGCAGGATTATTCTCTATGTGATAAATTTCAGCTGCAGCAATCTCAGCTTCAAACTCTTGAGGACTTGACAAAGCTTCGATGAGTGCTTCCCGAAGATCTCTTGATAGATTCAAAGCATCCAAAATTGATAATTTGGCTGGTACTTGGGCCAAGTGTTTCAATATATCATACTTTTGATCTAGAGGCCTGCGTTTCCCAATAGGAATATGTGGTTTAGCAGGTATCTTGGAAGCAGATGCTTTGGAAGCTGATGCATCTTGTATTGAAGTTGGCAACATCTTTGGTTTTGGAAAATTAGACTGATTAGATCCATTTGCTTGCTGAGATAAAGAAGATGGAACCTTTAATCGGTCTTCCAAAATAATTGTGCCGAAGCTGAGTTGGCCATTAGCAGAAGAACTTGCTTGTTCATTTTGAGCTCGCTGAAGGGCTCTACCACGAGTTTCTGCTGCATATACAGTGCTAGCAGGGGTAGAATTAGAGTAGTGGCTTCGGAAAGATCCACGTCTTCCCCTATATCCTGAACCTCTAGAACTTCCTCGGGTTCCTTTATTTGATACATGGAATTCAGGCTCATCAAGACTGGAATATGAATCTGTTAATTGAATCATATTAACAGAACCAAAGATCAATTCTTCGTCTGATAAAGACTCTGCCTGGTTGGCCTGTTTAGGCTGTGCCGTTTGGTGGGACGGTGCCCGTGACTTTGAAGTAGATGGCATGAAATCTGCCAGAGTCAAAGACAATTTAGGCTTTGATGCATACTCATCTTCTTCTGATTCCTCTTTCTTCTTTGAATTACGCTGCCCTTTTGAGGATTTGTCCTTTGATGGAGGCTTTACTGCAGCTTTTGTAGGAGACACAATTGGCTTCTTCAATTGTGTTCGCAAAATGGAATGGGTCCGATTGATTGTCTTTCTGACCATCCAATCATCATATTTTTTCGCAGTTTTGCTTTTGACTTCCTGCCACTCGCCTCCTTCCTCTGGATCTGTAGCGGTAATACACGCTACATGAGCTGAAGAACCCTTCAATTTGACTTGTCCCAAGTCAACCATCTTTTGTAGGAGGTCTTTAAAGACAAAACACTCCTGGATGGGATGTCCCAACATTTGATGAAAGGGACAATAATTGGGACGGTCTTCATCTCCTTCCTTGTTTGGTCTCTTCGGCACTGGTAATTGAACCAAATTATTTTCCAGAGCTGAAATGAAGTAACCAGGAACTTGCTCACTTCGGAAAGAGTATGTTTTACTCTTCATATCCTCAAATTGTTTTCGTCGTTGATCTTTTTGATCATTTGGACGAAACAGCCTTTGTTGTTGGCGTTCAGGAGGTGGAGCCCTTCGAGAAGATGAAGGTTTTGAAGTAGAAATAGGTACAGGTGCCTGTTTAAGCATAACTGTAGCAGTTTCTGCTTTACCCATTCTTCTTCCTGGAGCTGATGGAATTACACGAGATTTAACCTTAGCCTGTATAAGGGAATCTTCAATCTGTTGAGCGATTGAAGTAAGGTCTCGAAACCCTCCTGTGTATTTCACAGGGATCAATGGCGTGCGTAATTCGTCACGCAAATTTGCCACACAGATTGGCAATAATTCCTCCTGAGGGAGTGATAAACTCAAGGAATACGTTAATCCCTTCCAACGAGAAATGAAATCAGAGACTCTTTCATTCTCCCTTTGCTTGCAGTTTGTAAGATCGAAAACTGTCGTTTTTGGCAAAGTTGAGTTGAACTGAAGAAGGAATTTTTGACGAAGATCCTCCCATCCGATGACTGACCGGGATTTCAAGCTTGTATACCAGACAAAAGCTGGTCCTTGCAAGGTTCGCACGAAGCATCTGAGTTTCACTGCTTCTTGTTGTTCTGGAGTTCCCATCATAGGATCACAACAAGACACGTAATGCGTCAAATGTTGTTCAGGGTCGCCTGATCCATTGAAAGTAGGGAAAATAGGGTTTCCAAAACTGGATGGAGGAGAAATTGAATCTACCCATTCAGGGTAAACTTTCTTTTCAGGTTGAACTTGCGCCCGTTTCCCTTCCATAGTTTCTAACCGAGCTGTTAATGACTCAATAGTAGTTATCAACTTTTGAGAAACGTCAGGTTGAACTTGGTTTTGGGTAGGTGCAATGAATGGAGCTTGGACAGCCGTGGAGGTTGGTGCTGCAACTAATGGTAGTGCTGCCAACCGTTGTTGCGTTTGACCCGTAGGATTAGACCTCTGTGGGTGTACTGATAAAGGAGGATATTCCTGATCCATCTCAGTAGTTACAACAAATTCCTTCGGCTGTCGGACTTCAGCATTCTTAAGAAGAAGACTACTCTGAAGTAGTTCTGCATTCAACCTTCTTAATTCTTTCATTTCTTCCTCCTGTTGTGCAAGCCTTTGCTCTAATGAGAGCGATTGACCTCCTTCAGAGGAAGGGTGAGAAGTAACCTGATTCTTTCCTTTCCCCTTATTGGATCCTTTTCGGAGAGGGGGAAGTGGGTTACTTGAAGGAATACCCAAATTTTGGGTAAGCCTTTGATTACGTGTGCGCACACCTTCTTCATTTAGGTCTGTGTGCGCAACTTCTTGAGCAGGAACCTCTTCATCTGATCCCTCTGATTGAGCCTCATCTGGTGAATCAGCAGCAACGGCAGTGATGACATTAATGGATGCATATTTCATGAAATCCTTTCTATCAGCCTTTCTATGATATTGTCTCCTTTTATGTCCATGATAAGACATGGCATCCCGTTGACTTGACCCCTCAGGAATTTCTTTGTGAACCGTCACTTGGAGAGAATCTCCTGACATCTTGGCTCTTCGTTCCTCTTGAGGCTTATTCCTTAATCGAGAGAATACTGACTTTCTCTGAGGGAGGGATTGAAGATTTGAAAAAGTCCCCAGTCCGGTGGACTGGGGGTGTTCCTGTTGCTTCTGCTCAACTCCTCGAATTCCATTCGTTGATTCTGAGGGTTGGGTTAGAGAAGTCCCCAGTCTGGCAAGCTGGGGTGTCTCTTGACATGCTATGTCTGAGATCTTCTTGAAATCTCTCTTGATCTTGCGGATCTTAGTTCGGAAATTAGCTGGATGCATTAACCTGTATCCACTTTTATCACCTGGTTCAACAGACCGTTGGATGATTTCCGAAACTTCTGTCATTTGATGACGTGTTTGCTCCAGACGAGAGGCTTGTGCAATATTCTCGCCTGCTTGATGTAGGAGCAATTCAACAACCTGTTCTCTATATACTTGATTTTGAGAGGAACTAGTTGAAGCTTGATCTCGAGCAAGATTTTGATTATGAACAAAGCCCATTGACTGTGGCCGACCATGGGCAATAACATTGCATGAGACCATTTTCGGCGGGCTTTGCTGACCGGAAAGCACTGTGAAATGTAGTGCTCCGTGAATACCCCATCCTCTGATATGAACATTAGATGGAGCATTGGAAATTAACTGACGCAATTTTCTCAGCGCGCCAAGGCATGAACGTTGAAGGGTTCTCTGTTGCTTTTCAGCCTTCGGATACCGAGAGACTGATAGAGATGCCAAATCAATCTGGCGTTGTAACCCTTCTATTATCTTAAGATGGTTTTCATATTCATCGTAAGATAATACCTTCTTCTTTAATTGACAAAGAGTTTTCCATATGTTAAGACGAATATCATGGATTCCATCATCCGTCAACATCTTTGGAATGTCATACTGTGAATCAGCCAAAGGCCAAAACATGACTGGTACTTCACCTTTTGCCAGTTTTTTCCTCATGTTCAGCATTTCCTCTATATCATTAAATGAAGATTCTTCTACCTGTTTGGACCAGAGTTGGTGTTTCCTTGTTGCTTCATCGGATTCAACAAGATTGGTAGAGGAATCACTATTCATGCTGGAAGATGAATGACCTAGGGAAGGTTCGGAGAATAACCTGAACCCCAAGCTATCTTCTGATGGAGAAAGAGTTTCACCTGCCGATAGTAAAACTTCAGACATGACTGGTTTTACGTTTGCAAGTGCCTCGAGATAGGAGGGCTTTCTCGTCACTACATTGCCTTCTGAAGAATTTTCGAGACAATGTGAATCACTACTGCGGAGAGGACTTTCGCAGCGAAGTTCATCACCATGAGGAGGACCTTCATGATGGGTTACAGCAAAAGATGATATCTCTTGCTCCTTGGTCTTCTGACCACACAGAGGGTTCCTGTGGTTCTCATCTGAAGAAGAAACTTCAAGATTGACCGAATTTTCATGAAGCAAGTCTTCATGAGGAAGTGTCTGTTGAAGACCTTCGGGATTAATGTTCCTGTTATTGGGAACTGAGGGAGTAGAATCTTGAATTTCGACAGATAAATGTCTGAGGGCTTCAAGAACTCCAGCATCGAGCAAGGCCTTGTTGCAGATTGGCCTTTGATCTCCTGACTGTGCTGGGCGGATCTTTTTCTTAGATGCCTTCTTACTCGCTTTAGAAATCACTTGATGACGAAAGTGATTGCTCTGAGCAGGTGTATGTGCCTGATCAGGAAAGATGGTCAGGTTAGGCTGACGATCATCGCTCAAATCAGGTGTATGTGCCTGACTTGGTTGTCCATATGATATGGGGGAGTAGGCCCCACAACCCTCTTGGACTGGAACAGATGTGTGTGTCTGTTCCGGAGTGAATTGTTGATGTGTAACTCCACTGCTAGGGATAGATTTATGTGTCTGTCCCTGAGATGATGCTGAAGATGTTATGATATCCTGGCAAGCATCCAGAATATGAGCAGGAATTTGCTTCTGCTCTTTCACCATTGATAAAATATGCTTGGTGACTTCAGCCGCCGGAACAGGGATATACGTCCATTCCGGGCTTGGAGTAGGTGTATGTGCCTGCTCCTGTCCTCCTTTTCCTGTCAGTGAATCCTGACAGTACTTAAGTGTGGAGCCAGAGAGTTTAGTCTGCCTCCTGTTTGTCGTCGGGGCTTTCCGACTGACTTCTCCGTGCGCTACCAAACGAGTCTGTTGGTAGGCTTGATTAGTATTAGCAGGTGTATGTGCCTGCTGATTACACTTCGCCAAATGCTGTTGACGAGATCCATCATATGTAGTCAGACGAGCCTGCTGACTAACTGCTGATGTATAAGCAGGTGTATGTTCCTGCCTATGGTACTCCGCCGGAATTGCCTGGCGGGATCGGCTTGATGCTGCCAGACGAGTCTGCTGGACAGCGGGATTAAAACGAACAGGTGTGTATGCCTGCTCGTTATTTGCCACCAAGTTAGGTTGGTGGACTTCTCCGGAGATGGCAGGGATGACAACCTGCCTATTATTAACCGGATTCCGTCTCTGGTGATTCATCTTGCCTGCTCGGGTTCGAGGAACCTGAGCTGAATGCCTGGAGCCGGTACCCTCATCATGTTGAGGGCGCACTACCGCACGAGTCTGGCGGCGATTGTTGATGGGAGCCCTTGAGAAGGACTCCTGTCTTTTTGAATTAAGGTCCTGCGGGACCTGCTCATTCACTTCCTCGGAGTAAGGGAGTGAATGGAAATTGCGTTCCGGGGATAACGACCCGAAACGGTTGGAGACGGTAGTCAGCACCGCCTGCTTCTTGATTGCTGGTCGCCTTTGTCCGGACAACCAGGTAGAATTGTTAACTTGGAGGGCTTGACGAGCGGCCTCCAGAGTTGGGATAGTACCGTTGCGACGGTACTCCTTAACCAGTGCATTAGAAACACAGCGTTGAAGACGATGAGTTGGTGATGTCATCCTCAGAGCGGATGACGTTCCAGCAGGAGTAGCAACATTGGTTTTCACAGCAGCAGACCTCACAGTAGAGGTGTTCCCAGCAGCAGTATTCACAGGGGTGAATTTAAGGAAAGCCATTTTTGTAGAAGATCTTGAAAAAAAGAGTGCATGTTCCATGTAACAGACATAATCAAGATGAATCCGGCCACTGCATCTTTTGGATGAGCACATGTCAATGATTGCCTTGTTGGCCCAAAGGGCCTAACAGATAAGAAGAACATCACTTTAACTTGGTTAAGGATTCACGTCGGGTTCACCATTTTTTGTTTCGCGCGGAATCCGGGGATGACCTCCTGGACGGGAGATTCAAACGTTCCGATCGGTTTCTAACGGGTTTGTTCGTAGAACCGGAAACATCCAATGATTCCACATCCGTTTGGACCTACTTTCCAAAGGCAGGCGCTCATTAGCTTGTGGGCTAATGAGGCTTAGGAATTTGCATTGGTCGAGAGGATGGGAGGTCGGACTCATCACACCTTTTTGAGGGGAATTATTGTCTACTCCGGGACTCTCTTTATAGATTTAAGTTAAGTTCGTGAATCCTTATTACATTACCAAGTATAAAATGAGCTTTCCTTTAGTTTTAACAATCAATGATTAAATATGCAAGAAATTTAGAGAATCTTTTATATGTATTCGAGGTCCTTCATCAATATAGAATCATCTATATTTGTTTAGAGATTCTTGGTCAATGGTATCCTTCAAAACATTTATATAAAAGTCTCTTGGTCATTTTGATGACCAGGCTGGTTTTAAAGCCACTCAGTGGGGCACTTGAAGTTTATCGTCATTCAGAAGGACAGAGATTATTTCAATGTTGGGATCGAACCCATGAATGGGCTACCTACGTATCCTTTGTTTTGAAAAAGGAATCAGAACCCACGTAGTTCGAGGAATGGGATATGATGTTTTATGATTGATGGCTCAAAGATGAATGTCATAATTACTTTTACACTCTAAGCTCACGTGAGTCATGCTCGGTGTGAGAAACAAGAGGTATTGGTAAAATTTAGACAATTGTGCCATAAAAGATGCAATCATAAGAATTTGTTTTGGGGCTTATGTATAGATGACTGCCCAGATAGGCGAAGGTTTAGGATTTACTTTTAGGAAGAAAATCCATGAACAGGGTCCACAAAGTTATATGTGCTTCATGGAGATTTGAATACTCTAATCTTGGGGCTTACTCCTAAGGAGGATGCCCAAGTTAGGAGGGGACTTATGATTGGGTTTTATTCCTGAAAAGGAAACCCAAATCAAAGGAAATTTATGACTGGTTAAGAGAAATTTTAAGAGACTTGGGGCTTACTCTTAAGAAAGAAGCCCAAGGTTATGACTGAGTCTTTATTCCTGAAAAGGAGACCCAGGTTAGGGATTAAGGTTTGGGGCTTACTCCTGAGGAGGATGCCCAAGATTAAAGGACTTTGATTGGGGCTTATTCTTAAAGAAGATGCCCAAGGTTCATGACTAGGACTTATTCCTGAGAAGGAAGCCTAGGTTTAGGGGACTTGGGGCTTACTCCTGAAAAGGAAGCCCAAGGTTATGACTGAGTCTTTATTCCTGAAAAGGAGACCCAGGTTAGGGATTAAGGTTTGGGGCTTACTCCTGAGGAGGATGCCCAAGATTAAAGGACTTTGATTGGGGCTTATTCTTAAAGAAGATGCCCAAGGTTCATGACTAGGACTTATTCCTGAGAAGGAAGCCTAGGTTTAGGGGACTTGGGGCTTACTCCTGAAAAGGAAGCCCAAGGTTATGACTGAGTCTTTATTCCTGAAAAGGAGACCCAGGTTAGGGATTAAGGTTTGGGGCTTACTCCTGAGGAGGATGCCCAAGATTAAAGGACTTTGATTGGGGCTTATTCTTAAAGAAGATGCCCAAGGTTCATGACTAGGACTTATTCCTGAGAAGGAAGCCTAGGTTTAGGGGACTTGGGGCTTACTCCTGAAAAGGAAGCACAAGGTTATGACTGAGTCTTTATTCCTGAAAAGGAGACCCAGGTTAGGGATTAAGGTTTGGGGCTTACTCCTGAGGAGGATGCCCAAGATTAAAGGACTTTGATTGGGGCTTATTCTTAAGGAAGATGCCTAAATCAAAGGTTTTATAATTGGGGATTTATTCCTGAAAAGGAAACCCAGGTTAGGATTCTCTCATCTTAAAGGATGAGGTTGAATGAATGAACTCTCAATCTTTCGTGACATAAAGATGTTTAAATCATTAGGTTTTGAGAGATATTTCACATAATTCCTTTCAGATAAGGATGTCAAATCAAGAAATCATGCCATAAATGGCTTTGAAGAGTATCTTGAAGACTGAATCTTGAATAGGAAGGGTGAAATGGCTTAAGAGGGGTGAAAAAGGGCAAGATGGGCACCCAAAAAGATAGGGGCGCGCAAGTATTGAAGGTCGCACAAGTCCTGCGGCGGCGCGCAAGTATTGGTCGCGCAAGTATACTTGCGCGACATAAGGGATACTTGCGCGATTTTCAATCAGAGTTGAATTACTTGAGCGACTCTTTATTAAACCCTTTCCCATCCTCTTGAGGTTCTTCCAGAAGAGGGACGCACAAGTTATATTGAAGGAATTAAGTCGGCGCGCAAGTGTTTGATAAGTTTCAACACTTAGGCCTTCCTTCTTCCCTTTAGATCTTCCATTCTAGGTAAGAAATTACCTTAGAAGTGTTCTGGAAGCTTTGAGAAGAGACTTGGGCGTCGGGAGCTTTGATACGAGTTTCTGGGAAAAGAACCTCTCTGAATGGGGGGCCCACAGGGTCTATTTATAGGCAAAAGAAGACCCCGGGCGGTTACTGGGCGGTTACCAGATCTGTCGCGCAAGTCCCTTGCACGACCATGAGGTGTCGCGCAAGTGTTGAGGCGGCGCGCAAGTAGACTTGCGCGACCAATATGGAACTTGCGCGATACATGGGCAATGTTCTCCCTTTATATCCCTTTGTCGATTTATGATGTTTCTTCAAAGGATTAATCACTTTGAGCTGAGATATTCCCTTTTCCGATCTTTAGATTCTGTGACGAAAGGAGCGTCAACAATGACCAAACACCCTGAATAGACATTTTGACTAAACATCATGACCCATACACCGTGACCAGACATCGTGACCTAGATAATGTGACTAGACACTGTGAAAAGACACTGTGACCATACACTATGACCAGACACTATGACCAAACACTGTGATCCTAACACAACATATTTGCTACTGGTTCCTGACCTCTATAAATCCATTCCATCATAGCTATCTCACCGGTCAAAGGAAAGGAAGGATACATCGTTTCATGGTGACACTGTTTCTAGGTGACACCGTTTCCAGATAGACTGTGACACCATTTGTTAATCTATTTTGTCATTTTCAATTTAATTTCTAACGGTCATATTTGAGACTTTTAAATTCACTGAGAGTACAAGGTACAAGGTTCATAATACTTGCATAATGTCAGCTTCAACACATGAAATACAAGAATAAAAAGAAAACTGTGGCCAAGAAACAAAATGGTGTGATATAGTGAAGAAGTGAAAACTGACACATGCAACAATATACATATTAAGAACACATGAAGAATTCATGAATCCAAAATTTGGGATACCATTGTTCAAATTCAAGAACATCATTGCTATACCATCTCCACAAAGAACATGATAAAGATCTTACTGGAATGTAGAGCATCAGACTTTCAATACTTTGTTTCTTGTAAGAGGACTTGATTCTTGTATATTATTTATCTGTGATGTCCAGAGGTTTATAGAATAACACTCAGATCACTTCTAACCATATATCATCATCTATCCTCTATTGTGTACTATTTTTATCTTTCGAGCATTGTATGTGTCTGTATTAAAAACACACTATCTCTTACACTAAACTGAACGATACAAGATATACTTCCTCTCATATCTTTTTACACTTGTTTACTCCCATGGATAATTGTGGAAGAGGTCTCTGTGTCACCTGTTAGTTTATACCAATGAAAAACTATGGAAGGATTCATGTGCCCTGGATAGTCTTGTGCACTATTGTTTACTCAAAACCTAGGTGTGGATCAAGTTTATAAATATAAACTTCTTGAGTCAGGTTATTTCCAAGTGGAGTGGACTAGGTCTCCAATTGAGACTGAACCACCTGTTTTATAACCATTGTGTTTTTTAATTTAGTTTTCTATGTTTTACTATATAATTCAGAAATCACTAGATTCACTTTGATAGTTAATCTTGGACTGAAGTTATAATTGTTTTTCCTTATTAGAATAGACTCAATTGTATTATCAATAACTAATATTGAGAAATGTGGGAATTAATCAATCTCTTAAGAAGTTATTTAAATAGTCAAAAATTCATAACTATATTACTTGGATTCACTGGGATGTATTTATTTTTGTTTTGGGAACCTTTTAAGAAAACATTTCAAAAAGAAATTTTTATAGATACTCAATTCACCCCACTCTTGAGTACCCCACTTCTAACAACATTAACCAAATTAGAAAAATAGATACACTTCATAACTCTTAAAATATAACTCCATTTAACTATATTATATGCCTTATTGATGTCAATTTTGATGACAATATTAAAACCATGAACCTTCTCATTAAGATCCAAGACCACTTCCTAAGCATTTTCAATTGTGTCCTAAGAATATATACCCCTTATAATACCATGATGTTCCATATAAACCCAGTCAAATAAGTATTTATATATACTTATATTTATAGTGTTGGTTATAATTATATGGGACACATTGAAAATACTAATAGACCAAAAACTATTGAAAAAGGAATGATCCTTCAATTTGAGGAAGAGCATAAGTAAGGTATAAAAAATATCCCAAGGAAGACTACCCCCATGAAAAAAATCATGAATGGATTCCACAAGGTCCACTATAATAAGATCTCAAGAAATGATATAAAATTAGGGTGAAAACCCATATGGTCTAGGTCAACTATTTTGGTTCAACAATTAAATAGCATCAATAAATTCTTGGTCATTTAAAATGGACACGAATAACTCATTCAAGGAAGAAGACACCACCTAGGTAATACAAACGAATAAATCACTCTAGACACTTGGATTTCCACCCCACATATGAGTATTATGACTTGTAAGAAAGGAATTTAAATAATTCTTAGGAATATCTATTACGAAATCTGAATCAATAGAGAATCATCCATCTTCCATCCGCATATTTGGAATGACCCTTTGCTTCTTATCTCTAATACAATCTTGAAAAAATGGTGTATTTTATCTCCTTCATTAAGTCTAGTGATTCTAGATCTATACCAGACTGCACATTCCTATTCTAGAAGATCAATATCTTCTTTTAGCGAATCCATATATAAAAATGTTATGGGTTGATGAGAGTTCCATACCAGGATATCCTCATGTTGATGCTTATGTTTTTTGGGAAATAAAATCCAAAAAGCCCCATGTATAGGTTTAATCCAAAATTCAATCACCCAATTATGGTATTAAAGATTGGAATCCAAATGATAATAGAAGAAAAATGATTACTATTGTATCCCCTCTTACGCATGTTCAAAAAAAATCATCATGATCAGATATCGAGCTGAACAGACGAGTAACCCTAACATCTAGAAAGCTATATATGGCTTGGATATTTTCCAAGAAACCTTCCATATGAACCCATGTACATATAAAAACTCTTTGGTTGTTTCACTGAGTGAACTTGTTATAGCTTACCCCCAAATCTATCAACCATATTTTGGATAAAATGGAATTAAAGGATTTTCAATCATGCCATAGATAAATTCCAAAACCCTTCTTCTCAAATATATCCAAAATATAATTAAAATCACATCTGAAAACCAAGATATGCTTCAAGTATTAAATGATATTAGTTACTCCCATATATGTTCTCTTTCTATTGAATCGCACTTCACCTATACAAATAAGGTGAGATGAAGTCACCACCTGAACTGATCTTGGTTGAAATATCATGATCTGAAACCTCTATATTATCCACTAAAATATAGTGACCATAAAAATATAGATATTTATAATAATTTTATCACAATGAATGAAATATCTAAATCCAATCTGATGGAAAAAACTGATATTTCGGATTGTTTCTTCTTCAGCATATGAATAGCCACTAAAGAAATCGTATTGCAGGGAACATCATTAGTAAATAAATCAGTCTCGATTAGATCCCCAAGACCACATGCATTCCAAATTAGGATTACAATAATTTAGAACTTTGGAACCTATTTTTGGTACTGGGTGATATAGAGAACAATGTAATAGAGAAAGATAAAGCTACTTCATGTCTCAATTGGGATCAATTACAAACTCCTCTGGAAACTGAAGGAGTAGGGCTCAAATGGTCTGTATCTTGTGAATCAAGTGGGAGGATGCTCAATTTATTAGAGATTAAAATTGGAGAGACATCAACTTGATCTTACCGGATAAAAATTGAATCATGAGAAGAATCCTCATACAGAAATAAATCATTGCTCGAACCAGATGATTGGAATTGATGGATATCCATAACTGAGGACTCCCCAACACTGATATAATAGTTCTTCTACTCCTAAGTGCACCTGAGTTCGATACAATCATCTATTGGTGGTGGACACATATAAAACCAATGATTGATAAAAAGGAAATTTAATTCTATGATATTTTTCACCAAAAAGTGATTGATGAAGCACATTTGTGGGAGGGAATATGAATACTTGGTGTTATGGCTTCATGAAAATGGAAAGCACTAATGGGGCCATAAATAAAGATTCTCATAATTGTGGGACTCCATTACAAGCTAGTGAGGCAATGTCAATGATTAACCTATCTAATGGTCAATGAGACATGAGGATTTCAAAGGAACTATGGTCTTTCATGGGGTTGTGGTATGAATCAGTTTCCCAAAATACAGTGAAGAAGAATGATCCATCAAAGAAAAATATGAAAGATCGCCCCTATAATTTCCAGGACTAAAATAATTTTGATCAAAAGGATGAAAAGATCCAAACTCCAGAACTAAAAAACTATCAATAATGGAATAATAATAATCCATTACACAACATTCTAATTCCTCATTTAGGTTGGTCCATCACATTTGTTTTGCTTGAGGTAAAAGGACTAAAAACGAAGGGGTGTTGTCCAACCCTCCAATAAAATAAATTTCATATAATTTATATGGTTTCGTACAACAGGAAATATTCAAGAATCGTGTTTAAAATTATAATTATAGGACATGTATATAACTATATAATCACCATTATTTAAATTAATTTGAGGAAATCCTCTAGAAAGTGGCAAGGACGACTTTCCCAAATGGTTTTTTTGGTATAATAAAAACCAATATTAATTAATAATGTTTAATTGAACACAACTTAAGTGTTCGTTATAGTTGATTTCATCAACCTACAATCATATAAGATAGTTCTAGTTCATCATTGAATAATTTATTTTAATTAATTTCAAATTTAAGAATAAAAGCACAAATGTTTTCGCACACAACACAAAAGTGTATTTTATAAATGATGAAAATTTAAGTGAAATAATATAGGCCACCTAATATATTCTTAGGACACTTCACTCATCTATTATCAAACTTCAATTCAATATAGAATGGGAGATATTGGATAAATTGGAAAACACTGTGAAAATAGGGTATATAAGATTATATGGAAACAAAATACAATACGGAAAGATAAATCATTAATGGAATGGGGGGAATGATTACTTTGTCGTTATGCTTCCAATTCACATGAAGGTGTTCAATTCATATCTCAATCGGGGGAGATCTATTGAATTCTTGAAGAGGAGGATAAGGTAGCTCGAGTGGATACCTAACATGTGATTAATCATAGAGAAAATGAGTTTATTTTGTTTTAATGGGATGGAGAAAAAATAGTCATTTACACACCTTTAATGAGACACATGGTCTGACTGCATGGTTTTCCAAACTGCATGCCAACCACATGGCTTACTCTATTTAAGAGATACACCCTAAATGGTTTGTGCACACAATTGAGAAAATGGTATACCAACTATGCCATTGGTACTATCTCAGCCCCACATTCCACATGGCTAAGTGAACCATTAGACAAACCATTCACAAGCCATGCGATTCACATCGAAAATAAACATGATATGTTTTTCATAGTCGCGCATCTCATCTATATGGTTTAGACAATTCATGTTCTTATACAATATGATGGATAGTTATGGGTGTACAGTAATCACTAACCATGGTCTAATCATGAATCCTACTCTAGATCATCCGAAAACTAGATTTTTGATTCTTAATGCCTCTAGAATCTATATTAACTCCCAATACATTGTTAATTCCTTAAAATACATATAAGAAGATCGCATATACATGTTCCAATTATTATATTTGTATTACAATATCAGTTAGGAATTTTTCCCATCCACCAAATGCAAAGTTGATGTTATAATAGAATTTTCAACCAGTCTAAAACATGGGATATTACATTCATGATATAAAAGATTTCCCACACAGGGAAGGGACATGATCATATTTAAGTGGTTCTTCTTATTTTGAGTTTTTGACTGCATTAAAATGAGTTGTACCACAAAAAAAATTAGATCATGATTATTTAGAATTTAATCACGTCATCATACAAAATTAACACCGTGATTAAAAAAACAATGTTGTTACAGTTAGACAGTGAATAAGGAAATAGGTCTATGAATTTTTTTTGGGGTTGTTTATAAACATTAATCAAGGTATTTCACTGAAATTATATATCATTACATGATCAAACTAATATATCAATATGTAACTAATGTGTCACACTATTATGGGTGATTATATGTTTTAATTAAAAAAATATAGGTAAAATGAACAAACTTTTTGAGTTGTAACACTTAATAAGGTTTAATTGTTTTTTGAACAACCATTAACTACCTATTTAAATTTTAATGGTGTTGATTCACTTGGAAAAAATTAAGTGGAGGGATTAGAATAAGAATAAGTGGGAGGTGGATTGAAATGTGAGTTTTTAATTTGAGATTCAAAATTTACTAGGATATATTGAAACCTAATGTGTAATTGAGTGAGATATATTTATAGAGGAAATCATTAAGATTAAAAGTATATTGCAAAAGTATAGAATTAATTAAATGTCTTTTATTAGGAAGTGACATGTTACTGGATTGAATTATATTATATATTAGTCATAAAATTAATGATATTCCATGTATTTTAGTGAAGATATAAAAGTATAAAATATAGTATTATGAAGAATTCCCATTTCTATTTTATGTTATACCTTCTATTTTTACCTTTTTTAGTTTGATCTACGTGTTAAAAATATCTTCTATCTGACCCTCAATTCACCTACTATTGTAAGAGAGTAATAGGAATTTTACCATCAATGGTAAATGATCTTCTTATAGTGTTAATAATTATCGACTAGTAAAGTATGGATTATTTGGTATATAAAAACATCATTGATATATACCTCTTTCATATAGCTTATTATGGGTAAACTATGTAAAATATATATTCAATTGCTTATTTATATTATTTTATTAGGTTGTTCTTATGTGTGACAATCATGAAAAATTCCTGCTGTATTTATAAATGTAATTATAATATCTCGTTAAACTTCACGTAAGAAGAAATTGCATATCAACCCAATTCACCCCTCTCATAGAGTTCATATTGGGGCCATCTATTTGGATGCATTCTTAGTGATAATACATTAACAAAGATATATGCTCTTTTATTTGGGGTTCTTTTAAAAATGGATACATGAGTTCAAGTTATAGTGATATTAAGGTGGAATAATGAGGTCCTCAATGCTAATATATCTGTTTTTTAGATGTTATATTTCATAGTTAGTGTTTTTTATAAGTTTTCTACATTGATTTATATAAGTGGTGACTCTATTTTTTATGTGGATGTGGTTTTCAAGTGTTTACCTTTTTTAAAGGAACATTATACTATTATGAATTTATAATTTTATAAATTAATGACTTTTATTTAATGTAATTTGGTAGTGAAAATGGAAACCCTAACAACATTAAAACAAATATCCTGTATCCTAAAATTTGTCTTAAAATGCTTAATTTTTATATTTACACTGGTTCATCCTTGATAATAGATAATATTCTAGTAATCCAAATGAATCTAGAGTTTTCGATAATTAAAATTTTTCAACTTTATATTTCAATAAATTCTATTCCATGTTATGAGTTAATCCAAATTTCTTAATTTGGAAGTTGAGAATGTCAATGTTGATTAGATAAAGATAAAGTTTGGGATTGAATTATTTTGATTAATATATGTTAAATATATTTTATCCTTACTATTTAATGACATGTTAGTTATTAAATAATATTTTTTAAACATTATATGCGAGATGATGTGTTTATTATGTTTTAGATTTATTATGTCTTTCATGTTACTCATCGGAAGGCATGTTATGCATAACATGATAAAATTTAATTAACATATGTTTGGAAAATTTTATATCCAGTTATTTGTTCAAGTTAAATTATTTATTTCATCAAGCGATCATGATTTTTTAATTTCCAAAGAACAATTTTTGTGAAATTTCATTATATTTTCGAATGATTTTTTTTAAATATTTCCATGTGGTGTTGAATTATGTATATCATTGATTGAGAATATTTTTTTTAACTTTTTTAAATAATAAAAAAATAGTGGTAAGTTTGTTTGGAATAAATACGTTGGTTAACGGGTGTTTTCTGAACAAAGTAGTGTTAATTTTAAATGATGTTTCCTGAAAAAAGGGGTTTTGAATTATTTTATAAAAGTGTATCCTTGGAAATTTATTTTAATGAAATTTTGTGAATTTTATTTTCAAAGTAATTGGGAAAATTATTTAGAAAGTAAACATATTTTATTATTTATTATTTTTATTAGACGTGATAAAATTTATGTACAGTGTGTTCTTGTTTTCTTAAAACGTATTTTGAAGGTTTTACCAAGATGAGGGTATAATTTATGTTATGTGTCATAAATAATTAGTAGAGTAAAATGTGGTTTTTTACTGATTAATGATTTTTTGGTTCGTATAATTCATATTAGTGAGGTAGGTGTTTTGAGTTGATAGAGGGATAATGATGATATGAAAAGATGATCAGATTTTTTCATAGTGGATGAGTTTTTTTAGCAATTTGTATGACTCCAAATCAAAACCAAGCAACTTACCTTTTTGAGGGAGTTGTTAGGAACATGAGTTGTTCACAGTTATAAGAAACCATGTGTTATGGATATATAGTTTAACTTAGTCATTTTGAACAATTGGAACATGGTTAGTTATTTGTTAGTCCAAACTATTCAGAAGAGGGTTTCATATCCAATGGCTCCCAAAAATATGGTGAACTGTTTGGAAAACTGCCCAACCAGACCATGAATGTTACTGATGATATAGCATAATTTAAGTGATTTCAACATATTTCCACACATCCCCTTCTCAAAACATATTCTAATATCCCTTTATATTGAAAATTTATCCAATTTAAATCCTATATTCTTTTTTCTTTCCCTTTCATCCTCCTCCCTCTCCCTGTCCTCTTTATTTTCTTCCCTTACCATGAACTCTTGGATTAATGGTTTATATTTAGGATGTCTGATTAATTATTAATGGGGTTTTTTTATCTATGGACTAATTATGACTTTATGAGGATTGTATAGGTGTCTTATTTCATAGGAAAATACTTTTAGATTGTTTTTTGTACATCAGTTGTGGTTTTCACTTAAAATCATGTTCATTTTAAACAACATAGAGACACTTTGATTGATAACGGCCACATAGTGTCTCAGATTGAGGTCTGGTTGACTTTTCCATGTCAAAAATGACCGATGGATCATTCTACTCATGTATAAACACAATCTGAATGCATTTGGTCAGTTTTCCATAAGTTAGTTTTTGTTTTCACTTAAAATTATGTCCATTTTAAACCAAACAGAGGCACATTGAGTGATACTGGCCACACCATACATCGGATTGAGGAGAGGTTGACTCGTACACATCTAAAAAGATGCATGGATATTTATCCTAATGTATCAACACAATCCAAATCCATTTGGTCAGTTTTCCATACTTCAATTGTTGTTTTCACTTAAAATTCTATCCATTATAAACAAAAGAGAGACACTTCGAGTGATACTAGTCACACCATGCCTCGTATTGAGGCAGGGTTGACTTTTACACATCCAAAATCACCCATGGATCATTATACTGGTGTTTCAACACAATCCGAATGCGTTTGGTCAGTTTTCTGTATGTCAGCTGTTGTTTTCACTTAAAATTCTGTCCATTTTAAACAAAAGAGAGACACTTTGAGTGATACCAGCCACAACATGCCTCATATTGAGGCAATGTTGACTCGTACACATAAAAATGACCCATGGATCGTTATCCTAATGTATCAACATTATCCGAATGCGTTTGGTCTATTTTCTGAAAGTTAGTTGTTGTTTTCACTTAAAATTATGTCCATTTTAAACAAAAGAGAGACACTTTGAGTGATACTATCCACAATATTCCTTGGATTGAGGTGTGGATGACTTTCACAAGTAATAAATGACCCATGGATCATTAGGAATAAATTACCAACAAAATCCTAATGCATTTGGTTGGTTTTCTATATGTCAGTTTTTGTTTTCACATAAAATTTTAAATGTTTTAAACTAAAGAGATACACTTTGAGACTTATCGGTCACATCGGACATTGGATTGATGCAAGGTTAAATTTTACACATAAAAAATGACCCATGTATCGTTATACTAATGTATCAACACAAAAATAATGTGTTTGTTCAGTTTTCTATATGTCAGTTGTAGTTTTAACTTAAAATTTTCTCCATTTTAAACAAAAGAGAGACACTTTGAGTGACACCAGTCACAATGTGGCTCAGAGTGAGGAATTGTTGACTCTTACATTTCATAAATGACCCATGGATAGTTATCATAAATTATTAACATAATGTTAATGTGTTTGGTTAATTTTCCGTACATTAGTTTTTGTTTTCACTTAGAATTTTGTCCATTTTAAAAAAAAATTGATATACTTTGAGTGATACCAGTCACACCGTGACACTTATTAAGGCGGGGTTGACTCTTAAATTTCACAAATGACCCATGGATAATTTTTTAAAAGTATCAACACAATCCGAATGTCTTTGGTCATTTTTCCTTATGTTGTTGTTTTCACTTAAAATTCTATCCATTTTAAACAAAAGAAAGATACATTGAGTGATACATGTCACACCAAAACTATAAATGGGGAGAGGTTAACTATTGTAAATCAAAAATGTCCAATGTATTGTTGTCGTAATGTATCAACACAATCTGAATGCGTTTGGATGGTTTTCTGTATTTCATTTCTTGTTTTCACTTAAATTTTTGTCCATTTTAAACAAAAGAGAGACACTTTGAGTGATACCGGCCACACCATGCCTCATTTTGAGGTTGGGTTGACACGTACACATCAAAAATTACCCATTTATAATTCTACTAACGTATCAACTCAATATTAATGTGTATAGATATAGTTTTTTGTAAGTCAGTTGCTGTTTTAACATAAAATTATGTTCATTTTAAACAAAAGAGAGACAATTTGAGTGATACCAGTCACACTGTGCCTCAGATTGAGGCGGTGATGTCTTGTACACATCAAAAATAACTTGTGGATAGTTTTGCTAATTTACCAGCACAATCGGAATTTGTTTGGTCTGTTTTTGTAGGTCAGTGGTTGATTTCACTTTAAAATCTGTCCATTTTAAAAAAAGAGACACTTTGAGTGATACAGGTTACACCATGCCTTTTATTGAGGCTAGGTTGACGCATACACATCATAAATGACTAATTTATTATTCTTCTAAATTATCAACACAATCTGAGTGCATTTGTTCAGTTTTCCATATGTTATTTGTTGTTTGTACTTAAAATCTGTCTATTTTAAACAAAAGAGAGACACATTGAGTGATACTGGCCACACCATGCCTCAGATTGAAACAAGGTTGACTTTTACACATTAAAAATGACCCATGGATAGTTCTCCTAAGGTATATATACATTCAGAATGTTTTTGGTCAGTTTTCTGTAAGTCAGTTCTTGTTTTCACTAAAAATTCTGTCCATTTTAAACAAAATTGAAATACTTTAAATGATATCGGTCACACCATGCCTTATATTGAAATGAGGTTAAATATTACACATCAAAAATGACCCATCGATCGTTCTCATAATATATCATAATAATAATAATGTGTTTGGATGGTTTTCCATATGTTAGTTGTTGTTTTCACTTAAAGTTTTGTCAATTTTAAACAAAAAAGAGTTACTTTGAGTGATACCAGCCACTCTATGCCTCGTATTGAGATAAGGGTGACTCTTACACATCAGAAATGTCCCATAGATTGTTCTTATAATATATAAATGCAATAAAAATGTGTTTGGTCAGTTTTTTGTATGTTAGTTGATGCTTTCACAAAAAAATCTATCCATTTTAAACAAAAGAGAGACACTTTGAGTGATACCAACAACATTTTGCCTCTGATTGAGGTAGGGTTGACTTTTACACATAAAACATGACCCATGGATCATTGGACTACAGTTTCAGCACAATAAAAATGTGTTTGGTCAGATTTTTGTATGTCTGTTGTTGTTGTCACTTAAAATTCTGTCCATTTTAAACAAAAGAGAGACACTTTGAGTGATACTAGTCATATAGTTCATTTTATTGAGGTGGGGTGGACTCATACATGTCAAAAATGATCCATTTTTCGTTCTCCTAATGTTCCAACATAATCTGAATGTGTTTGGTTGGTTTTTTGTATGTCAGTTGTTGTTTTCACTTAAAATTCTATCCTTTTTTAACAAAAGGGAGACACTTTGAGTGATACTGGTCACACTGTGATTTAGATTGAGACGAAGTTGACCCATACACGTCATAAATGACCCATGTATCATTCTCCTAATGTATAAACACAATCTTAATGCATTTGGTCAGTTTTTTATACGTCAGTTGTTGTTTTCACCTAAAAATATGTCCATTTTAAACAAAATAGAGACATTTTGAGTGATAACAGTCACACCATGCCTTGGATTGATGCAGGGTTCACTCATACATGACAAAAATGACACATGGTTCGTTTTCTTAAAGTATCAACACCATCCGAATGCGTTTGGTTGGTTTTATGAAAATCAGTTTGGGTTTTCACTTAAAATTTTGTCCATTTTAAAAAAAACAGAGACACTTTGAGTGATACCAGTCACCCCATCCTTCATATTGAGGTAAATTTGACTCATACACGTCATAAATGACCTAGGTATCATTATACTAAAGTATCAACTCAATCTGAATGTGTTTGTTTGGTTTTATGTATGTCAGTTGTTGTTTTTTCTTAAAATCATGTCCATTTTAAACAAAAGAGAGATGCTTTGAGTGATATCAGCCACACTATGCCTCTAATTGAGGCAGTGCTGACTCATACACATCAAAAATTACCCATGGATTATTATAATAATGATTCGACACAATATGAAATCTTTTGGTTGGTTTTCCGTAGGTCAGTTGCTGTTTTCTCTTAAAATTCCGTCCATTTTAAACAAAATAGATACACTTTGAAAGATACCGGTCACATCATGTCTCTGATTGAGGTAGGGTTGACTCTTATATATCAAAAATGACCCATGGATCAGTCTCTTAATTTATAAACATAATCTTAATGCATTTGGTCAGTTTTCTATACGTCAGTTGTTGTTTTTACTTAAATTTCTGTCAAATTTTTACAAAAGAGCGACACATTGAGTGACACCAGTTTCAACATTCCTTATATTGATAAATAGTTGAATCTTACATGTAAAAAATTACCCATTCATCGTTATCCTAATGTATAAACACAATCTGATTGTTTTTTCTCATTTTCTGTATGTTTGTTGTTTTCATTTAAAATTTTGTCCATTTTAAACATAAGAGGGACACTTTGAGTGATACCAGCCACACTATACTTAGTATTTGGGAACGGTTGACTCTTACATGTATAAATGACCCATGGATAATTATATTAATTTATCAACACAATAAGTATGTTTTTGGTCAGTTTTCTGTAATTCAGATGTTGTTTTCACTTAAAATTCGGTCCATTTTAAACAAAAGAGAGACACTTTGAGTGATACCTACCACACTGTGCCTCGTATTGAGGTGGGGATGAATTTTACAGATCTCAAATGACCCATGGATTGTTCCCATGAAGTATCAACACAATCCAAATTCGTTTGGATGGTTTTTTGTACGTCAGTTTATGTTTTAACTTAAAATTATGTCAGTTTTTTTTAAAAAAGAGAGGCACATTGAGTGATACCGGCCACACCATCCCATAGATTGAGGCGGGGATGACTCGTACACATCAAAGATGTCCCATGGATTGTTCTCCTAAAGTATCGACACAATCGGAATGCGTTTGGTTGGTTTTCCGTAAGTTAGTTTTTGTTTTCACTTAACATCCTGTCTATTTTTAACAAAAGAGAGACACATTGAGTGATACCAGCCACACCATGCCTCTTATTGAGGTGGGGTTGACTCTTACAAATCAAAAATTACTCATGTATCGTTATACTAAAGTAGAAACACAATCTGAATGTGTTTGGTCCATTTTCTATAATTCAATTTTTTTACATAAAATTTTATCCATTTTAAATAAAAGATATACACTTTGAGTGATACCGGTCACATGATTCCTCGGATTGATGTGGGGTTGACTTTTACACATAAAAAATAACCCATGGATCGTTCTACTAATGTATCAACACAATCTAAATGTGTTTGTTTAGTTTTCTGTATGTCAGTTGTTGTCTTCACTTAAAATTATGTCCATTTTAAACAAAAGAGAGACACTTTGAGTGATACTGGCCACACCGTTCCTCAAATTGAGGGGGGTTTGACTCAAACATATCTAAAAATACACATGAATCATTCTCTTAAATCATAAACACAATATTAATGCATTTGGTCAGTTTTCCGTATGTCATTTGTTCTTTTCTCTTAAAATTCGGTCCATTTTAAACAAAAGAGAGACACTTTCAGATATACAGGTCACATCGTGCCTCAGATTGTGGCGGGGTTGACACTTCCACATCAAACATGACCCATGGATCATTTCTCTAATGTATCTACACAATACGAATGCATTTGTTCAGTTTTCCGTATGTCAGTTGATTCCATCCCATTAACTAGACCAACCCATTCCATTTAAATCATTATTAAAATGTTATTAATTCCATCACTACACAATCATTTAGCACAAAGAAACCATCACCTCACCACCTCAAAAATAATGGTCAAACAAACCACCTCACAACCCTAAAATAACACAAATAATCCACTTTACTAACCGAAAATCACATCCAACAACCATCATCCACACATTTTCCAACCCCACATTGCCACCCCACAATCATGGACACACATCACAACAATGAAATATCCTTTTTCAGAGTTACAAAGTGTCTTTGATAACATTCCACATTATTTTTTAAGGGCATTATCAAACCAACCATAATTCAAGGGAAACCATTTTATTATCCAAATGTAAGTATTTAGATAATTCTCATATTAGGGTGAAAACACAATAATCAAAACAAAGTAGCAGTCACAAAACATATAATTGGGTGTAAATAAATCCCCCAACGGCCATAATTTTTAGTGGAGCATCTTTCTTGTGAAATCATAATATCATAAATAATAATAGGTCTACAAAAACTTGAAAATAAAAACCCTTTACCATTTAATTTCAATTTTTAGATTCCTTCTATTTTATTAATCTATCACAACCATATTTTATAGATTATCATGATATGAAACCCCTCACACCTGATACATAATAAAGAGAAATAATGGATTCTAAACCTCGATGAAGATTTATAACTCATTTCACATCACAAAGTGATGATAAAATGACCTTCAACAACAACCACACCATTAGAAACAACTAATACCTACTGAACCAAACAATCATCAAATCATAGCCAAAACACACAACACAAACTAGACCAAACTAAACCACCATAGTGAATATTAGAAAGAGAACAAAAGGAAATGTATAAGGATGAGAGGAGAGATCACCAAAGATCAAATATGGGAATTTGAGAATCAAACCTCATCGAAAGAAATCCCAAACACTTGAAATAGGGTTCACGGGGAGTAGGGTTCAGTGGGGAGGAGGAGAAGTAGGGTTTGTGAGGAGGAGGATATGTGGAAGGGGTTCAAGGGGGAGGATAAAAATTAGGTTTTGCGGCAGAGTACGACTAGTGGTGGAGTAGGGCAAGTCGCGGAGGTCTGGAAAGGAGAAGATCGGGGGGGGGGAGTTGTCACATGGGTATAATACCATGGGATCCTGAAATAATGATAAACATTGGGCACTGTATGTCCCATTTTATAAAATGGGACTATGGTTTTATCAGCTCTAGAAAAGCATTGATAAAGGGATTCGTTATCAATTCTTTTAATTAGAGCTCATAAAGAATTAACTTTATTAGTGATTTTTTTCTTAATGCTGATAAAATGTGGTTCTTCCCTTTCCCATTTTTGTAGTAGTGTTATAAGATAATTTTTAGTACATTGAGCTTGAGCTGAATAATCAGGAGTCATTGGATAAGGTGCTATCAATATTTTAGTGGGAAAGAGTGTTGAAGTTCTTTAGTTAGGTGTCATTCCTTGAGGTTATGAAGAGGATATAGGATGTTGATGTTTCCATTGGATTGACAGAGACTCCAGGTTAATTTCTAGGTGTCCTAGTAGTGGCTATTCTATATGTAGTTTCCCTAATGTGGTGGAATATAAATCTTGGTTTCACAGAAATTGTTTATTTGGAATATTTTCTTATCATGGTTAAATATGTTTTTATTTTACGATTTTGGAGTAAAAAATGTATAAAAGTCATATTATCTCTTCAATAAGAAGTATCAAGTGTGTGTGACCATGAATTTGATAATTCTGAATTGATTACTCCAAAATTTCATACTTTTGGCTGATAAAGTAGTGTGATCTAGATGAATTGAGTTTTATTTTAAGAAAATTTTTTGACAAAGGGTGGTGAATTTTTAATTGAAATATTGGTTGTAAGTGTGGGATTATGAAAATTTGGTCAAGATAGTTAGCTTCCCAACTATTAGTAATGTATAGGATCATGCCAAAAGTAACAGTTCATATGGTGGGTGTAGGTGGAGATTGGGATTTCCATAAAGAGTTCAATAATGAATTCAATATTTTGGATTAAGTAAAGTCAGGTTTCTTTCTTCAGGTAAGTCGATTTTTTTAATTATTTTGTGGTGGCCCATTGGTAGTATAAGTTCCCTATGATTCGTGCTATTATTTGGTTTAGGTGAGGTGATAGTTTTATCAAGTAGGTTAGTTATATTTCAAGGTTATTTTCATTTTGATGGAGTGGGATTAGTTTTATAATTTAAGAGTAATTATATTCTGAGTTAGTGACCTTATTCTAATCATATAGAAATACTTTTAAATATTAAAATTTATTTTTGCTTAATAATTTTTCCTTTATCATATTCTCAGTCTAGTCTACTTAAATAGGTTTTATAATTCAAGGTTGATTTTGTTTGAATGGGAGTTTACATTTATCAATAATTGATTTAATAACTAAAATTAAAATCAAGAAATTCTTTCAATATATTAAAATCCTAAATGGTTCCATAAATGTATGAAAGGTTTCATCAATTAAAATCAATGTCTGTTATAATGATTTATTTTCAAAAAATAATTTTTTGATATAATTTTTTTATTATAAAATAATTAACTATTAGTAAGAGAGTGTATTTTTTTTGGTGGAGTTGACTGATGTTGTATTATTTCATCCACAGTCCTTCTAAGCCTATTTTTATTGTAGAATTTTTGATTGAGAGGTATCACATATGGTAGTTTTCTTTCAGGAAATATTTTGATATAAAAGAGAAAATATTATAGTGATATTATTGAATCAAGGGTTCCATAATAATTTTCCTTGATTTTTGATCATTCATGTAATTATAAGATAGCGTCCCTATGTGATATAGTCTTTAATAGGGTTTTAAGGGAAGTTACTTTTTCTAAAAAAAATCTCATTTGAGAGGTATATCACATAAATGTTTATGTTTCTTTCTTATTTGATTTGTTTTTTATTCTTGGGGACATGAATCATTTGAGATGTATCTAATGTAAGGTTTCAGACCTTATCTAACCCTTACATTGTGATTGCAGGGTGTTGAAGGTGTTAAGAGGATGTTTGGTGATTATTTGGGGAATAAATATGGGTTCTTTGGATTAATTTACATCTTATAGGATTGATTTCATTATTATTGGTCATTATTATGGTGTGATCATTGGGCTGTATAAGAAGTGTTGAAGATTTAATGTGTGTTTCACAATGATTGATGGGGTGTTGGTGTGAACCTATTCATTAAAACATAGAGATTATATCCCAACTTATAAGATTCATTCAATTAAGTTAGTATTTTTTATTATTCCTCCATGATTAGGTTTGTTGTGTGTTGAGTCTCAAGGATTTTTTTATTAATCATACATGAACAATGTTGTTTTGTGGATATACTAGCTATTTTGCCGAGGTCTAGATTATCAATTTTCAATGTTCTATATTTTTAGTGTCATTTTACCAAGGAGATAGTCATTAAATTGTGATAGTTTGTTGAGGAGTATCAAGCCCAGATAAGAGGGATGAAGATTGAACCATGATTACTAAGTATTTGGTATTTAAGTGTAACCCCTTATTTTATAAAATGCCCTTTTCTATTCATAATAACAATAAGGATAGTTGACACTCAACAGATGGGAAAAAATGTATTGTGAAAATCTGATCGAGTCTTCACTAAGGCATGAACAACCTATTTCATGCAGTGATCTTGTGTTCTCTAATTTTTATTATAATTTAGAGTGTATATTAGATTATTTATTTCTCTTGACTTACTCAAAATCCTATGAACTCATTATTTTATTCTTAATTATCATTCATCGTCCTCAGGTGGTTTATGATCCTTTTCGTTGACTGAAATAAATCCAAAGATCTAATTTTTGTTTCCCCCACTTTTAATCCAATCCTCTCCTTCTTTTTTATTCATTACTTTCTCAATATACACAAAAGTGGGTTAGATTTAGTTTTATTTTTCATGGGTCATAGTTTTTATGGATATTGGTTTGAAAAAATATATTGATCAAATTCTTGTGTGTTCCTAGTGATGTGAATATTCTTCCTTTCTTCCCCATGTTGTTAATTACTGAACCTCATATTGACGTAGAAGATTATGAACTTATACATCATTAATTATGTCTAACTATAGATGAATCATAAATTTTTTTAACATTAGGTGGATAGAATAATAAATATAGTAATAAGATTGAGAAATTAGAAGGCATAATATAGGGTGATTTACACATGTTTTTTGTGTTTCAATGTTACTTCTCATATATTAATGAAGTTTTACTAATTATGGATATTTTGGATACCTTTTTTCTATTATTTCTTTGTTTGATTCACATTAAATAAAATGTTAATCATTTAATGATGGAAATTAAATGGGAGAAATGAAATTTTTAAATTATATTGGTGGTGTTTATGTATGAAATTATAAAGTAATGTAAAATAATCATTTAAAAGTATTATTCAATAGGATTTACTATTTTTTCTCTATATTATAGTATTATTCAATTTGTGGGTAGATGTTTATTGGTCGGTTGTGGTGGTTGTCAGGATGATGAGGTGTGGTTGTTGTTACAATATTAGAGGATGGGTTTGTTAAATGATCATTATAGTAGTGAAATTATCTACTATGTTGAATTGGATTGTTTGTGCATGTTATGGGGAATATGGAATGGTTTTAAGGGATTATATAATGTATTAGTGAGATGATTTTTGTGGTTTTGTTGTAGTTCTTTAATATTAAGTTTTGATACTAAAATACTGATCAAATGGGTAACCAAATAAAAATAGGTAGGGTTTTGTTTTGAAATTGGTTATAATTTTCTAATTGATCAAATAATATGAATGGATGTAATGAAGAAAACATGTAAAGGTCATAATAATTATGAATAAGGGATAATTAATGGATTCAATGTTGAAAGTGGTATAACGTGTTGTTTGACATTAAATATGTATAGTTGATTGTAAAATGGAAGCTAAACGGTATAACTATAATTTATCCATGTTTTAATTAAATATAATGTTATTTAATAATTTTTAGCTTATTTATTGGAATTTTATGGTCATGTATAATTTATTAGATGTAAGGAGGTTTTTTCATTGCAAGGAAGACCAGGGAAACATGGTTATGGGAGTTATAATAGTAAATTCCAACATATTTGTGAGTTTACCATTATGTCATGATTGTGTGGATTGTTATATATATTTTTCTATAATTTCATATAGATAACAAACTAAATCTAGTAACTTAACTGATTCTTATATGAGAACATGTGTTCTAACTGCCTTCTTTAATATCCAGATTATATAAGAAATAGATGGTTATTTTATCCATGTTCCCCATTATCTATTTAGGAACAGTAATTACTATGATTTCCCATGAAAATTATATATATATAGTATTTAATTTTTTATGGCTACTTTTTATATATATTAGCTATCATGATTTGTGTTTTTTGGGATGTTGATACACAGTGGGGTATATTCATGATAGGATAAGGAATGAGGTTAATATCCTTCATGTTCATGTTACCCAACTATGATGAGGATGTTATTTTTGTTAGGATGTCATATATGGTAATATATATGTATTTTTTTTTTGTGATATACAATATAGATATGTGTAAATATATAGGATTAAATCATAAGATGTATACCATTAACGTGTGAGAGTGACTAGATCAATGTGAAAGTCGTTGTGGGGTTCCTTCTTAATACACCATTTTGATACAATGTTACTATAAATGTATTTGATAATTTGAGAGTGATCCAATGTGAGGATGGGTAATATAAATTCTATAATATGTGTGAACTCATTGTGATATTTACTTGTTGAGGAATTTTTATGGTTCTTTCACATTTTTATGGGGGGCTTAGAGTAGGATCATATTGTGTACATTTATATGCTTAAAAAGTATATATATATATATCATTGATGGTGTTTTTCAAATTTATTTGATGGATTTGTTGGTTGAGATGTACATTTCATTCTCAAGGCGTTACTGTCTAGTTTTTTAAGGTTGTTATTATAGGAGTGACTATTAGTATTTCATTTTAAGTGTTATTATTTATGTATGTAATTACATTCATTTATCCGATATTGGTTTTATTTTATATTATATATATTTTATTGGGGGTTTTATTATATTCCTCATATTTATAAGGGTAATTCCTCCCACGAATGTATTTTGATACCATCTGTGCTTGTCTAAAATCCCTATCTTTTTGGAGGCATGATTTGGAGGTCACCCTCATAGTCTCAGTGTGCCTAGGAGGGGTATTGGTCGGTGCGTCATGATAATTTTCTAATAATAAAAAACCTAAAAAATCTTTTAGAAATAATGTATACATGAGGGATATAATTTTTTTAAAGTGATATTTTGGATTATGATAATTGGGGGTACACTAATTTCACTCATGTACTCAAATGATTGGGTATATAATTAACATGGAGATATTTAGGTCACCACTTATGTGAGATTTGGATATGAATTTTACCCTTTAACAATTATTGGATAGCTTTTTTTAATTCATGATAAATTTTATCAAGAATCAATTAAATAAAAGTTTACTTGATGTCATAAAATATGTTAAGGGTTTTTGAAGAGGGCATGTGAGGTCAAATATTACGTTCCATGATTATTGTGTTAAAAATAAAGGGTTAATGTTTTATCCATAAGAATAAAAATAAATATCATATATAATCCATATATACTTCTTTAAAAACAAAAAAGGGTATGGATAAAAAATGTTTCTATTGTTGGTAGGATGGAAATTTGGGACGAAATTTCTTAGAATTCTTTAATGTGTTTCTGAAGAAACATTGAGATTACATTAAGGGTATTAATTTTTAAGAAATAAATTATTATTTTTAAATTTTATATGTTGCTAAATATATAATAAAAAATTTGGTTGAAAATATATTAGAGTACAAAAATCGAGGAAGGATTGAAAATGTAAGAGAAGAGATGATTTATAAGAAGCAAGAACATATTTTTAATCCATGTATGAATTTTTTAAGAATGAGGGAATTGTACTTTTTACAAAAATACTAAAATTCTCCTCTTAAAAAAAGTTAATTTTTAGAAGGCTGATATTGAAAATTTAATTGAGTAACAAAAAATATAAATTCTTTAGAATATACCAATTTAGTAGATAAAACCTGACCAACAGAATTAAGCAAAAAAAAAAGAAAAAATGAAATGAAACAAAACAAAATAAAATAATAAGGATTAGGATGTCAATCCAAAAACCCTTAAAAATAAATTATAAAAGAATATATTTGAGTTTAAATCATTGGAAGTCCATTATTATATCTCAAAGTGATAGGAGGACCTATATTTGATATAGTTCAATAGGTTCTATGTGGAGACCTCTTTGATCACAGTGATTGGAAAAAGAAATTCATATCACTAATTTTTTTAATGAACCACTTGAAACACAAAGTTAATTTACTCATAACTTTTTCTATATACAGAAATGAAAATATATAGTCTTATCCATAATTATATATGAAAATGTTGTCCAAAAGTCCATATATTACAACTTCTTCAACCAACAAGGATTACAAACATAAGTCCCTATACTCAAAAATTATTTTATATGAATATTAGAATAAAAAAATTACTACAATAAAATTAAGTGATTCTATAATGAAACCTCATGTAATTGGGAAAATAAATCACACTAAAAATAAAACCTATCAGAATTACTCAATCACATAGATAGTGAACACCTCTTTAATGTTAGTTATTTAGTATCAATTTGGGATTTTCTAATATCAATCCTTTTAGCCCTCTATATTATATATATATAATATGAGTATAAAAAACATGTAATAAATTCCCCAAGTATATCAAAACACAACTAAAACTCAATAATCATAGATGCTTAAAATTGCATAAATGTTTAATTTATCCTTCACTAGGTTCTAGAATATACATAATTTAAAATTAATAAATTTAAAATATGAACATTCAAAAGATAAAATCCATATAAACATAAAACATACATTAAGTAAGTCTATAGAAAAATAGTTTTTATTATGATTCATCAAAATATGGATCCAAAAGTTATCATTTAATATAATTAGTGAATAATATTACATTTTTATAATAATAAAAATATTATTAAATATAAGTTCAAATTAATTTAGAGTAATGTGAACATATTATTCTTCAAAAAAATTGCAATGCACTGACACTTATAAAATGAAAGGATTAATTTAAAAACACCTATCAACATTACTAAATCAATTTACCATAATAAAACTTTATCTAAAATAATATAGAACACTTATACACCTTTTCTGGGTAACAATAATATTATTATATATACATTACCCCCTTTGTTTATATTCAAAAATAAATAAAGAAGATCCAGGAAATAATAAAAACTGCATAGATAAGAAAAAATAAATGATTCTACTGAATCATTTAAACAAAAAATCCAAAAAAGCATAAAAGAAGGTGGTAACATTCCAATGGAGACAATTTTCAAAGAATACATAATGTAAGAAATTATTAATGTATTTTCATCATTCTAAAATTTTATTATTAAAGATGTATATTTACTTTTGAGAAATAAATTTTAATATATATTAAGTAATCTAAATTTGAAGAAAATAGCTTATATAGATGAATTGAATATGTATTTATCATCAATTTTAAAATCAAAAAAAATGTATACTTTTTATACTTAAAATTTTACGGAATTATATATAACAAATATCCTTAATTTTTCTCATAGTGGTTTACAATTTACGAACATAATCTCATATGATAGATATAAATCCAAATATTTTCTTACATAATTAATTTATTTATATATTTTTTTCATACATAATTAGTCCTTTAATATTATATCATGCATTCTTTATTATTATGTGCCACCTATTTATTCTAACAAAACCATTTAAAATTTCAAGTCAATAATATATATATACTATCTAGTTACCTAGATTTTCAGCTATTGGTATTCAAACATTTCCTTAATATAAACCTAACTTTGAATTGTTTCCCAAACATGATTGGGTTTGGTAATTTTTGTGAATAAAACCTTATGAACATACATATGTATAACCCCGATATATTAATAAATTACAATATATTTATAAATAAAATCTATAGAGTTTCCAAAAGATTTTTTCTTTCATAAATAACATATAATCCTCTAGTGACATCCCATTTTACATTTAGTATAAAAGTTATCACTTTTTGGGAAAAAATTAATTTGATTAAAAATATAGCTTGTGAGAATAAGTATGTCTAACTATTTATCCAACCATATATAGTCTCAACTAAACTTGATGTTTATTATTGTTCATAATTTTAGAAGTAAATTCAGATAGTAACATATTATGTAATTCAAATTTATACATACGTTTTATGACTTCATTATGATCATCAAAAGGTAATTTGATAGTTATAAGTTTGGATTTCAATTCAGAAGACTTTATGTGTCCCTTTTAGGTTTTTAAGTATCTACCTTATCTATGAGTATACCTTTTCAAAATATTTTTATATGTTATCCCCACATGGGTCACATTATATTTTATTCCTTAAATTCAAATAGAATACTCATCTTCATCATCCCAATAATAATGAAAAATAGAAAATGAAATCATATTTTTAAGAGATTCAATACTAACCAATCCCATAAAATAATTTTCATTATGAGGGATTGTAGTATTAGTATTATTGATATTAAAACTATAATAACTATTCAATGAACTATTGGAATATGGATCTTATCTAGAAGTACAAGGATTTAATGTGGCTATAAGGACTTTATTTTTTTATATATTGAGAATATTATGGACTCATTAAGTCTATTTCTCAACCTTAGAAAATTTGAATTATTATTTCCAAAAATTCTAAATTCATATAATATAAAATAATTGGAATCATTTTTCTTATCCCTTATTCTAAATTTATTATACCATTCCTTTTGGTCTTTATGGTCTTTGGTTTACAAATAATTTTTCTAAAAAAATTGTTTATATGTTTTTCTAGTTCAATGAATTTTCCGTTACACATATCTATATTACTGTAACAAAAATAAATTTTAACAATATTCATGGAATTATAAGTATTTAAATTATTTGAATATAAATTTTTAGAACACAATATATCATCCAATAGACTTGATATCAAACAAACATAGATATATCTTCATCAGAATCATAGAACATAATCCATCTCTTGAAATATTTTAAAACAGTATGCACCAAATACAGTCATTCAATGAAAATGATGATCCTTTATGTATATGTCTATAAAATAGTAAATATCCCCAAGAGTGGTGTTTCCACAACACTAACTGTTAGTCTCTACATAAATTAAATATATAATCTCAAAAACTATCTGATGCAGTCAATTACATGGGAATTGGAAGCTACCTCAAGTCCCAATGCATGAACTATGGTTGGTGATATAAAGGAGTTCATAGTTCTTGAGACAAAAAAATCATGTTCCAAAGTAAAAAATAAGAAAATATTATTTTGAATGATTTATGGGTTGATCAATGGTAGAAACACTAAATCATGCAGTTTAGCATCCCTTGATCATAGGTATCCATCATGGGATATCGATCAAATAAGGGAGGTAATGATGCCTGAATCCCATCCCCACAAGGACATGGGTTGGAAAAAAATCCATAAGGGTATATCATACACCTGAATGGGAGAAAATATCCTCTAAAATTACTGAAGGTGTTAAAAGATATAAACTCCAATAGAATCTTGTTCAAATAAAAGTAAAGAAAAATCCCTAATTTATGACTATATTTTAATAAAATAGGAAAATTATATAGGGAACTATAAGTACTAAAATATAATCCTCAATAGTGAGCATGAAATCCCAAATATCTCCTAAAAACCAATGAGCTAATAAAATACAACCCGATCCACAAAATGTTACTGCTAACCTAGAAAATAATTTATATATATATAGGGTGATCAAAACACGTATACTCAGTAGGATCCTCCCTATATCTTCTTGTGAAAATGATAAATAAAGAATGTTTAATCTTAGAGAACATATAATAAAAACAACCTCATTGCATAAATAGGTATGATAGGTTCCCATCCTCATCGTGTTTGTCGCTCACCATGTATCTCATAAGATAGATCATATAATATAAAATCAATATATGGTACCTCACTGCCACTTATCCACTAGTTTGAAACTCTTCCCCAATTTCACATGACCTCATCCATCTCTCTCCAAAATATGACAGTCCAAGATACATTGGCTAATGTTTCATAACATGCATCCTATGTATCCTATCATCTTATCAGATACCAAGAAACTTATAAATCAAATCATATCCTTATCCAATTCCATGTCCCTATATAGTAACTGAGTAGTTTTCATGAGCCACCATAGCATGTGTGTCATGTATTCTACCACAAACCATCACATACCATTCACATCATAAATATAATAATACATATGATTCTATATACTGAGATACATGTTTTTAAAATTACCAAAAGACATTATTTCCTTCTTTAGACATGTATTGGAAAGGATAACACTATTTATACAAACACA
This sequence comes from Viscum album, assembly GCA_963277665.1. Classification (NCBI taxonomy): domain Eukaryota; kingdom Viridiplantae; phylum Streptophyta; class Magnoliopsida; order Santalales; family Viscaceae; genus Viscum; species Viscum album. The sequence continues at coordinate 1,300,831,911 of OY728141.1, read as the reverse complement.
TAATACTAAAATGAGAAGAGAGGAGATCCAAAGAGGGTATCCAACCTTCTATTACTTGCCAACAATGGATGTTGCAGAATCTGCCCTCCCAGAGACCCTGGGGATTGAGTATCCCCCCTGCATGGTTGGGGTAGCATATTAAATTACAAAACATATAGGATATAATATATCCCAAAACCAAACTACGGGAATTATAATATCCTTAGTCTTATCTATATCTATCATCTCCTAGACACCCAGATGCTATCACTATGAACTTTATATCCCATAAGCCTGAAAAAATTCAAGACATTGATTTAATTAATTTTTTTCCTTTTAAAAGATAACTTTATGCTAATTAATTCATTAGATATTAATTAAAATTATTCCACTAACATTTCACTACAAATCATGTAAATTCCAAACCCTATAAGAATAATGCAACTGATTCCACAGTTCCACATGATTATTAACATTTTCATTCCATTCTAGCACTAACCCTAAGGGATAAATATTTATTCAAACATATTATTCAATAATTATAGGTACATAATGAACTATCCTAAATATTATTAAATAGATTCATAACCAAGAACAACCATATGACCCATGCAGTGGGAAAAAGAAATTCAGAAGTATGCAACACAGCCAACCAGCCTTTAAGTAGATTTATTAACATGAAAATATCCATGCATTCAGCATGAAAATGGTAAATCTGAGCCTAAATCCATTTCATCAAACCCAATTCCTTCCCTGATACCACTATACATATCACCACACATCCCATCATCATATGCATCAACCAGAGCCACAAACCCAGGCATCCTCACCCAAATATCACCAAACCAATAGTTATCCCAGGATCACATCACATCGCAGAGAAAGTCACATATACATGGAAAAAAATTAAAGGTATAAAATGATACACATTGTAAATAAGTAATTTAGGCCCTAAAAATGGATATGTCCTTCATGTGAAAATGGGATCACTCATCCACAAACATTAATTTTTAACAAAAAATATGTTTTCATGCCATATTAGATTAACCAATTCATTTATCACAAGATACAACTAATATTAACTTATGATATTTTTTTATTACAAGTTATTAATTATTTACACATTTTTTCATGTATTACTTATATTAATAATAATATTTAATGAATAATACTTTCATTAACATGCTTCTATATTGTTATCAATAAAAACCATTATAAATTCATGTTCTTTATCTAATCCAATTAAATTAAAGAATAAAAAATTAATTAACATGAATCATGTATCATTTATCATTTAATTTCAATAAAATTATAATAATAATGGTGTAGAAAGACAAGAAACTTTAATTGTTTATTAAACCTTAATTATCAGCATTACTTTCTTTAACTATTTTCATCAAACAAGACAACCCATGTATTAAAAACATTCAAAACAAATCATAAAAATAGATAAAACACTATCTATAACATTAAGTGGAAACTTCTATAATGTTGAAAAAAAATATTGTACACCCCCAATATTTTATGAAATATTATTTTTCAAATAAATTTAATTTCATTAATATCATTCATTACATGCAACACTGAGTTTTCGTGAACTGCAATATACTACTAATATTATTATTTAAACATGTCCATTATAACCTAGAAATTAAATTGGTGATTATAAATAGTAATAAATAAATTATGAGAATTACATGGTTTACAAATTAATAAAATAAATTCATTTGTTATCAAATGATTAGAATTAAAATAAAAAAACCATTTGAAAGTAAAAGAAATGTCTTTATTATAAACTTTTTTATGTGGATGAATTGTGTATATGTAAATACATTAAATTAGTCTCCATTTGTAAAATATTTCAATAAAATTTATATATTAGGTATATGATTCATCATTTATATAATATTTTTTCTAATCATGGGACATGAATAAATAAAATTTATGTTTAATTTTTTTTTAAAAAAAGATGCTTCATCAAAATCTCCATGCTTATTTTGGAAATATTTTTCACTTTTAGAACATTTAATTTTTTAAAATAATTTAATTTTATAAAATATCATTCCAAAATAATATTACTGTGAAAAGTTTATAATTTTATAAAAAAAATATTATTTTTTAATAGTGAAAAGTATTGATTTTTATTGAAAAGGTATATTCTCTTTAAAGTATTTAAGGTGCTAAAATATAATTTAAAATGGTTTAAAAGTAAATATAGTTTAATTATATTTTAAATATTAAAATTTACTTCATTAAAATTAATTTAATATTAAATTTTGATATTATTACTTTTTATATTTATGAAAATTATCACTTTGGTAAATTGCTTTTTCATCGCATCTATGGGTTTTATTTTTAATGAAATTATACAAATTATTTGAATTAAATTTAGTAAAAAGGATTTCATATTTGGAATAATAAAATTTAATATTATATAGTAATTTAAAATTATTTTTTGGTCATAAATATTAGTAAAAACAATAATAATTAATTACTATGGTTATGGTAAAAACCGGGTTTTGGGTCTTACATACGCATGTGTTAAAATTAATTTTCAACACACATATAATATTTATTTAATAAATTAGATTTAATATTTAGAATAATTGGGTCCAGATTATCTAATATGTCTCATTTTAATTTTTTTCTAAAAGGGTAAATTACCTAGGTAAAGAGACTAGTTATCATGGTTAAAACTAAAATGATAAAAGTTTGTAAACTAATCGGACAAAGAATAACATGTTTAAAACATGTTTTTAGGTATGAATTTACCATATTTTCCATCCAGTTATTTATTTATCAATTTTTAGGGATATGGGGGGAGAATGATGCCCCCTTACAAAATAGTTTTGTGTATTTACAAAAATATCACCCTTCCTCAATTATAAAAGGGAACTTCCACCACTCAATTCTTCAAACCTATTAAAACCATTATCTCAAAAAAACCATAAAAATATATCTTACCAAAACTTGTATCCAAATTTTAGATCTTCTTTCCTTCCAAAAAAAAACCAATCATGTGGTCTTTAATAAGCGATCCGATTGTGGGTTTTCTAACCGAATATAATTGTCTTCACTATGTTCTTTCATTTTTACTTCTTATCTTACCATGTTAATTCAAGTTCTAATTATTTCACTATAATATAATAATTATACAACATATAGTTATATGTTATTATGATGATGTAATAATATATATCCATCTCATCTTCAATCAATATTGAAACGAAACCGTCAATCTTGTGTATGGCGGATTGCCACATCGTGAAATGATATAATTTTATTTCCATCATCACCTCTCACAACAATATATAATGATGGTTTTGAAATATTTTTATGTTATTTATCAAATTATTATAATCTTGTAATTATAATATCACTTATACCTTCTTAATTTTCATTTTGTTGTAATACGATAACAGCTCTCACGTGTATGGCAGACTTCTGCCTCACGAAATGTCGTTATTAATTTTTTACTTATGGTTTAAATAGAAGGTAATATGTATATATTTAGTAACTATATGTGATATATATGAAATAATATTTTTTAATGGGATTACTATTTACCTTCCTTTCATTCCAACTATTTAGAAAATGGAAACAATATTTAGGCATGCGTACAACCTACCATCTTCATGAACGGTGTCATTAATGTTATCTCCGTAACTTATATGGATAACTATATATATATATATATAATGAAAATATATTACATATATACCATTTAAAATAAATATATGATAAAAACATGTTCAATGTAAATTTTATGTAAATTCCAAACAAAAACATACTAGAAAAACAAAGCTGGTGTTACCCGATCCGTGATTTTAACATGGAATTATTAAGAAACTGGTAATAATAAGTAAGTAAATAATATATTTTCTGATATATATGAGTATAATTACTGAATATATGTATAATAATGATATATCTATTATACAGAAGTTTTAAAATAGTATGAATAAATTCATAACTTAAGGTAATGGATTTTGTCTCAATTTATCTTCTTTAATACATTTGTTATGTTATGCACCTATATTATTTTATGAGGTGCATATACCGTACTTTTAAAATTTTATATCATGAATTTAATTTTTATAATGATATTTAAACTTTCATTTAGATTCATTATTTAATTGTTCTTATCATTCAAAATTATCCCAATAATATAAGGTATTTTCATCTCACTTTATTTTGTGTGGGACACATGCCTTATACACAACTTGTTTCTTTTGTGTAATTTAAATACTACCCATGAAATTATTTTATGATTCTTATATGGAAATTATGAGATATTAATATCCATATATTGTTATTTGTTTTATGGGGCTTTATTTTCAAATGATATTAAATTGATAAAAGGTTTTATGTTACAATTTCATTTAGTATCCAGATTCTTTATGATGAAGTTTCCAATAATGAAATATTATAATTCACATCTCCAGAAACTAATTATTTTTATTCACCTATGATTATTTCTAAAAATAGAATGTATTACATTCATTTTCTTCTCCTTCTATACTCAATTGTTCACAAAAATGTTTTTAATGAAAATTGACATTTTTTCTCTCTTTAGTCAAAAATCCTTTTTCTTTCAAATCCATATTTTCTAAAAAAGATTTCTAAATTTATTACAATAAGTTTTTAGAGTAATTTTTCACCATTAGTGTAATTTTACAAAATTATTTATAATGAATCATCCTGTCATTTTCCAAACAAGGCACTTTTTTACTTTTCTTACCAAAATTGGAAATGAATATTTTTTAATCTGTATAACATGAGAGTAATTTACTATTGTCATTACCAATAAATTATTTTATGTTTAGATTAAATTTATTATACATTATTTTAATATAAAATTATTTCCTTAATATTTTGGAAATTTTATAATTATAAAATAATAATTTCAAATGATAAGGATATTTTCATCAATAATTTTTTAATAATCTTGTATGAAATTTCTATTCATCCACAAAAACAACATTTGGTGTTGATTATGTTTTTTTGGGATATTATCCTATGGTTTTATCCATATAATTTCTTCAGATTATTTATCTTTATAATTATGATGAAATTTTTTTTTATAAACATCATTCCCTTTCCATTGTTTATGATATGATTAATTGATTAAATGTTTACAAAACCTATTCCATTTCCTCATCATATGATATGATGAATTATTTATGAAATACATTATCTTTTTAATGGGTTATGATATGATTAATGTTTTACGCTCTTGTGGAACATAAATTTATGGATTATTTTATTGGTTAGACCTATATATCCCTCCAATGAATTGTGTAATGTTTTATATCTCATGAGATAATGATGGGATACAAGCCAATTTGCTTGATAAACTGTGAGAAACAAGATGATGTGAGGGATTCAGTATGGAAAACGTGTGATGGTTCTGGATCCATTATATTATGGGAAATAGGTGATGATTCATGATCTGTTATGAAATGGGAAATTTTTTTTGACACTTGATCCTCTATGATTTGATGTTCTCGGTTTTTAAAAACGACATATGAAATGGTTTTTATTATTAGGATGGTTTTACAATTATATGAAAAAAATTGGGTTCATGATTGATTTATGGTGATTTCTCACTCTTATGGTTCATGTATTTTTAAATGATAATGGTTTATGTGATGGATCATTTTTACAATACATTATATTTTTTGTATAAATTTTTAGGTTATATTCATAATCTCTTACCCTTATAATTATATTTTTATTTCATATAATCATCATTCAATATATTTTATGTTTACCCTTACTAATAATCTATGCTCACCCTTTTTTATGATTCATTTACCCAGGTTATGAAAAAGGTTTAAGCAGGGTATACCTATGAAGAGTACTAAATAGGAAGATATTTATGGGGGATCTTGAATATATTTTAAGAAATAAGATTATTGTGTTCTTATTGTTCAAAGGAACTAAACCTATATGATCCTCACAAATGTATTTGTTAAATTATTTGAATATTCATATAAACAATGTGATATATATATATATATCCTTGGTCACTATATTTTGTATTATAAGAAAAGTTTAGTATACAATTGGAAACTATGATAAAAATGATTAGTGATATCCCTTGGGATATGTCTAAGGAAAAGTCTAAGGATGAGTCAAAGTGTATAAAAATTTCATGGAATTTTGGTGAAGGATTGAATAAGTGGTATCCAGGAAATTAGATCCTTTGATGGATACTAAAAAGTTATGTGGTTCTTGAATTGTTGTACCTACGCGTAATAACTCTGAAAAGGGTGCACTGATATAGACAAGATCATTATCCGGTGAATGATAATAGGCCTTGTTATACACCTAGTTCGACACACCTAAGAGTTATGATTTGAATTTTCAAAAACTCTTTATAAAAAATCATAAGAGATTTGAATAGATTATGATCATGAATGGTCTATGTTAACCTAAGGTTCATTATATTAAAAATAATTTTTTTGGATTTAGAAATATTATAAATAATTTGTCATAAATATGTGGTTTCCCACTATGAATATTGTTGCTCACACTATGATTTTTGGTTTTAGTCAATGGTGGTAACTAGATGGAATTGGTTTAACATTTGATATGATAGACAATATATTAATGAAAAACTAAATAGTAAAATGACTAGAGTGAAGGATATTGTTATTAGTCCAAAATAATAATCATAAAATTATATTAACAACTTGTACATTAATAAAATCATAGACGCAAAAAATAATAGAATGATATATTTCTCTAAGAGATTAGGTGGTGGATACCATGATGGAAAGAATAATTATTTTCTTATATATCAATATTGTTTGAAGAAGAACACCAGGGAATGTCTAAAAGGAATAAAAAGATATTTTCTGTGTGGAGAATAAGGGCATAGAATAAGAAATTTTTTATGAAAAATTAAAAGTTCAGTTAACACATTGGATGAGAATAATGGTTTGCCTAAGGCATCATCAATGGTTTAATGTTATAAATGTGGAATGTATGGGCATTATAAAAATCAATGTATTAGGGGGGAAGCTTAAGAAGAGGATTAGTAATGTTATTCAATTAAATGTTTTTTTATTATAAAGAGACTACAAATAACATATTAAAGGAAATAGTTATTAATGAATAAGATAGTGAAGATTAGTTAATGGTTTTTTAATGAAAGATAGATTATTTAAGTTATTTTTTATTGCAACTCAAGAATTTTGTTATATTAACATTGAAATATATAAAGATTATTCTAGGGAAAATTTTCTTTGATTATTTTTAAGAATATGTCTAATAGTACTAGTGAAATAGAAATGTTAATTAATGGGAAGGAGTTATTTTATGGAAAACACTTGATTAAGGGAAAGATAACCATTAATATGTTCCTAATGTTAAAATAATGATGTTTAGGTTGGATAAAGAGATGATTATTATGGATAAAGTAAATTGGTTAGTATTGATGACTTTTGAACTAATCAATGATTAGATAAAGTGGTATTTTATGTTATCATTTATGGAGTTCACAACATTTCTGGATTTATAGAATATATTCAATAATATATTCTTTTATTTAAAGAGTGAGAAAGAATATAAGTTTTCATAGAGTTTTTATGGTAATTCTGGTTATTACCCTGTTTTATGAGAATATATAACCAACATATTCACATATTTGGAATGTTATAATTAAGATATACTTTATGATATTTGGGAGATTAATGTAATTATTATTTTATAAATTTAGTGACCTTCTTTATAAAATTTTTAACTTTTAAAGGGTCATATCATTAATCATTTATGGAATAGTGTTAGTTGAAAATTGGATATGGATTTATATATTGATATATTATTTCATATAATGAATATTTATCAATATAAAAGAACTTTTGATAACCATTTAATGATATAAGGTATTAATTATCATAATGTAATGGATATTTTGACCAGATAGTGCTTCAAACATTAAAAAATCATTGTGAATACTCACTGTTTAGCGGAAAGGATGTGGTTTTGGTGGGAATTTATTAAATTATGAAACCCTACATATCATATAAATATGTTGTTGGACCATCTATGTTGTATTCATTTTCATAATCACAAATAATGTCAATATACAGATTCTACTTCTTCATGCCATTTCTTTTCTCTAGGTAAATCAACTATTCGATAACATATATTTGTGAATCCATATGTTTACAAGTGTTTCTTTACATGTATTTTGTGGATGTCACATAGTTGTGTAATGTTGTGTGTAAGAAATTATCTTCATAAGCTTGTTATATCTCCTGTCAATGAACTAATGTTCGACACATCGATGATTGACACACTGATGTTCCACACACTGATGTCCGACACACCGATTCTCGACGCACGGATGATTGACACACTGATGTTCAACACACCGATGTTCGACAAACCAATGCTCGGCACACTAATATTAGACACACCGATGTTCGACACACCGATGTTAGACACACCAATGTTCGACACACCGATGTTCGACACACCGATGTTTGGCACACTGATGTTCGACACATAGATTTTTGACACACCGATGTTGCACACACCTTTGTTTGAAACACCGATGTTTGACACACCAATGTTCTACACAATGATGTTCGACACACCGATGTTCGACACACCAATGTTCGACACACCGTGTAACACCCCGAGATTTTATGAAAAATATTCTTTTTAATTTCATTAATATCTTGTGTTGTACGCTACACCAAAAAAAGCTTGCTCAACACACATCCTTGACTTGCCTTGTATTACACGCAATCACGACCTTCCCAGATAGCATTTGTAGTACGCAATACCGAGTTTCACTAAACAACGTTATGCTATTAAAATATTATTAAAACTAGCCATTATGAATAGTAATAACCACTTTTTGAAATTTTGTAAATTTTATTTCTCAAATTGGACTTCATTTTTGGATTCAGAATATCGAAATTAGCTTAGAGTGAAACTTTGGAAATTTTCGGATAACTTTCATATTTTGATGAAGTGGAAATCACTAAATTTTAATTAAAAACAACTTTTTCAATCGAAATAATTAATAGTGATAAATTATTAATTTCAGTGGTTTTAAAGTATATTTAGAATATATTTTTACAATTTAATACAATGTTGGTCATTGGATGTAATTTCACATTTAAACCAGACATAAACAAGTGTCAATATTTTGATAGTTATTATCTCTTAAGAACACGCTATTTGTTTTGATGACAGGAATTAATTTTTAAATTAATTAATGCAAATGATATGTTTTGAATTTGGTAAAATAGAAATCATTTTTGAGTTCATAATATCAAATATATCTTAGGCCTAATTTTTTGTATTTTTCTGAAAACTTTCAATTTTTGATGAATAGTGAAACCACTAAGTGATAGTTAAAAAAACTGAATTTTTCATAAAACTTAATTTTACCACTTCTGTGAGTGGAATTTCAAAAATCTGAGAGACACGATTGATGTCAGTAAGTAAAATGTGGTTCAATGAGATGAAAATATTTTTTGGTGAATAGTAACTTTTTACTTTTATTTACCACAGTTAAAAGTAAATAGGGTAATTAAGGGTGGAAATGATATTATTATTACCCTAACACGTGTCCTAATTCTATTGGACAAGTGTAATTCGAACAAAAACAAACTTAGGAATAACATATGACCATTTAGGCCCACTTGGATTAGATTAGGATATTTATTATTAATTTATTTAAAGATGGGTTAAAAGAGTTAAAATCAATGTTTATTTAATAAAACATTTTTAATATAGGGTTATACATAATATAAATTCGACTATAAATATTAATTAGAATTATAAAAAGCTTTCCTACATAATGGTATTTTATTTGTAATTTTTAGACATTAAATAATTTAATTTATTTATGACACAACGATGATGCAGTAATTACCTTTTTAAGAATATATTAACATAATTGATGTTATAAATGCGAAAATAAATGTAATTTGAGACTTTTTATGACGTACACTAATTTTCTAGGTTAATAGGACATGTTATTGTGGATTTATGTAACTTGGTTTGAACATATCATTCTGTTAGAGATTTCATAAAAATCATGTACCAAATAGTATCAAAATTGACATAAATTAGTTTTTAAAACAAATATTATATTATTAATTGTTATTTAATTCCTAAAAATCTAAGGTTCGTCAAAATGACCTAGATAAGTATAGATATATTAATAATAAACAACTTGGGGTTCGTGTGGCTTCATATAGTAAGTTTATTAACCATATAGTGTAAGAAAACAAAAAGACACGGTAAAAGTTAAATTTTTTAACTTAGAGTTAAATCTAATTGATAAGGTTCAAATAATAACCTAAACTTGTCTAAATCCTATTGGATGAGAGTATTTCGACCCATACCCACTTTAGCTTCGAAATAAGACCATTTGGAACCATTATAAACCGAATTTGACCTTAATATAAAATAATATTTTGAGATTTTCCTAAGATGCCCCTCTCCTCCCTTATAAAAGGGCACCTCCTCCCACTCCTCTTCACACCAATTTGAGCATTCATGCTCGGCCATACCCTGAAAATATCTCTTCTCCACTTCCCTAGTATCATCCTAGAGATCCTGGTCTTCTTCAAAGACCATCCATTGTTCTTTAAGTGGAGGTTAAGTGAAGGCGCGTCAAAAAGAGGTAATATCCATTACCGATCTTTTTCAATTTCATTCTTCTTTAACTTCTTCTTATTTGGTTGTTTCATGATAAAGTAATAACATAAGTATTTATTATATACTTATATGTTATTATAAATATTAAACAACCCTAATTAACCTTCTATCCATCCTACGGAAAAAGGAAATCACCGCGCGTGCGTACGTACGGAATACCGTCTCCACGCCGTGGTGTAATATATTTTCTGCCACCACCTTAATTGGATGGGTATAATGGTGTAATGAGTAACTATATATGATTATAATAATGTGATATTGATACTGAAATAGTATACATACACTTAAATACAATTCCACGACCATGGGAACGATATCATCCCTCGTGCGTACGTACGGACTACCGTCTCCCCGACGCGATGAGATTCATTCTCAATGATTAACCATTGATGAATGATTAAAAAGTATATATAATAAGTACTAATGAAATATATGACATAATAATGATACTGGATTTATTTATATTTATATTTATGTCATCTACTTAATTCCATTCAATTCAATAAGGAAACGAAAACAACGTTCATGCGTACGTACGGACTATCGTCTCCATGAACGGTGTATTTCATTCCATTTATCGATATATTATATATATATATATATTCTGAATATATATTATATATAAATCATGTTCTACATTCTGGATATAAGTAATCATGATCCAAGTAATCATATTAATAATTACAAGTTAAAAACACGAACGACAAATGAGACGATTTTACCCAAAATGCTACTTTAACATGAATTTACAAATGAACGGGTAATATAAAGTCATAAGTGGACCATATATGATATAATAACAATGAATATGATTCTTTAAAAAGTCAATAACATGATTTAAATCATTATACAGGAGGTTTGGACACTTACGAAGCAAATCGGACCTAAGGTAAGGGAAATATCACAATCTCATTTTTATCCGAGATTGTTTATACTTTAGTATTTACTGGGGTTTATTTTATCATACACATCCATGTTTCCTTATTATGTAATATTATTTCCATCCACTTACAATTTTTTAAATCCAATTTTACCCTTCGGTGAGTTTTTAGTAAAGAATATGAAAGGAATCTTTTGTCGTTTTTCGTACGAGGTACTTTTTTACTTTTCCGACAAAAGTACAAAGAATGTTTTTTTAACTTATACGGCATGAATGGATTTTTAAAACATTATTTCCAAGAATCTTCCTTTAAAAGTTTTCAAGTTTATTTTTAATCAACTTCTTTTAGTTTAAAATTGTATTACATGTTAAGAAAGGAAAAGTGTTTTTGAAGTAGAAAGGATATTTTCCTCATGAATGGAGTTCAAGTGTTTTATCAAAATTATTTTCCATCTAAGATAATAAAGGGTTCTGTTTATATACCTATTATTACATTGATTGGACTATTTTGTGATGGAATTATTTTTATGGATTCCTTTATCTTATATGAATGATTTTATGATGTCATGTTGTTTAAGAATCCCATTTTTATTACATGGGTTATGCAATGATGTATGATTTATGATTTTGTGGAACACATAAGAATGGAATCATTATGAGATGGGTGGGACCTATATCTCCCTCCAATGAATTGGGTAAAGATTTTATATCTCATGAGATAGACATGGATGGAATGGTAGGTTATACCGGTTCAGTGAAACAGGACTGAAATGAGGGTGACCCGGTTCAGAATGGGACTTTGTCCACTAAGATTGTCTTGGCAATGAGTCTTGACTAACAAGAAATGGTTCTCTATGATTATGTGTGTATTCCACAAAGTATCATGTTTTAAGTTATGATTATTGGGATTTCATTTCACTACTATGATCTATCCCATGTTATGAAATTATGCTCTCTTTTTCAGGTTAAGATTTCCAAAAGTTATGTTCTTAGGAATATGATGTGATTGATTTTTATTTTGTTTACCCTTACTGAGCATTTGAGCTCACCCTTTTATGTTTCTTTTCCCAAGGATTTAAAGAAAGGTTTTAGGTAAAAAAAAGGTATGATCTTTATGGGAGATATTGAAGATCTTTCACCATGATTAGAAGATTACGTTCCGAGTTTCCAAAGACACTAAACTATTACGATCCTTGTGTGTGTGTGTTTTTGTTATGTACTAAGTATTATGAAAATGTAATGTAATGTCCATGTATGTTAGGCTTCGGGTCTCTACAGTTGGTATCAGAGGCAAAGGAGGTAGGAATGTATCCGATCCTTGGGAACTCTCACATGTGAGCGTTGGAAGAAGCATGGCTCTCCGCCCAAGGGCTTCATGAGGAAATGGATGCCACTGGGGATGGTGGTGTGTCCCGCCCAGGGGGTGTAGCCCCCCATGGAGTGCCCTGATAGGTATCAATTATAGTCCACTGGAATTAATTCCAGACCGCTACAGTTGGTATCAGAGGAAAGGTTTAGTCAACTTTTGGAAACTAAGATGCGAGAACTTTAGTGAGATCCCTAGAGATATTTCTAAGGTATGTCTAGGGATGTACTTAAGGATAAGTATACGTATAGGATATAGTCCTATAACTATGGTAACGATCTTAGAATTTAATCTAAGATGTTAGATATTAAGGGTACTCTCCCTTTACTATGTTGTTTTCCCTAGCATTATTTTTGCCTCTCACACTATTCTTTTTGGGTTTTAGAAAATGGCTGGAAACAAGATGATTCACGATATTGGAGGATATGATGGACAATGGAATGATATTTTTCATGAGCAACCAAATGAAATGGGATTTGGAAGTCCAATCATCATTATTATTCCGAATCAGAAATCTCATAATATGATAAATAAAGTAAAATTTGGTAAGATTCCTGACTCGGCTAATAAGAGAAAGATGGAGTTTCATGATGATCATAGAGGAAAGAAAGTTCAATTTCCCCTATGTAAATAATGTGGGAAGAGGCATCAAGGAGAATGTTTCAAAGGAACTGGAAGATGATTTGGGTGTGGAAAAGAAGGACACAAAGCCAGTAAGTGCAAAGGAAAAGGTTCAATTAACACCAGGGATGAGGATAATGGTATTGATACGACATCAACAATGGTTAAATGTTTTAAATGTGGAATGTATGGGCATTATGCAAACCAATGCCCTAAGGGAAAGTCTCATGAAGAGAATCAGTATGGTTGTATGGATAGTATTTTTGTTGTTGATGATGAAGAGACTACAAATGATATGTGAGATGAAAGAATTGTTGAAGCTCGGTCAATGGTTTAAGAATGTAGTGGAATGATGACATGTTTATCATGTGTAATGTTGTATAAGTAATCTCATGGTACTATGGAATAAAGAGACATCTAAGGATTGTTACACTGTTGTCCTTCCTTGAGTTTTGAAAGTGTATGATTAATGGTACCAGTATCCATGAATGTTTATTCAGATATTATTGGAATGTAGATGATATGCGCATAATGAAGGGATAAGACGATAATGAGATGTTTGATTGTATTCATGAGCGCATGATTGATATAAGGACTAAGTGATATCATGGTTAGAGTATATAGAATTTTGAGGATTTTGGTATGTGGAAAGAGTTAACGTTTAACTGCATTCATGTTTTCACTAAGGTTCAATGGGTATTCAAGATAATACCTGATTAAGGACTTTGAATGTTTGGAATGTGACCAACAAAACATATCTTATGATATATGGGGATCAACGATGGTACTAAATCTCTGGTAATCATTTTCACTATGTTATTAGAGTGGACCGAAGTATTTTAGATAAGCCTAAAGATTGGAATGGATTATGTTGGACATAAGTTAGTATTGTTTAAGGATAGAACTTTTTTTTGATATTATTGATGGGATGTTATAGTAATGTAGTTTTAGAAAAAGGACAACCTGCAGTACGGGCGACAGCCCATCGCGTCGGAAAAGGCTGTGGGAATCGAACCCACAACCGAAGTGTGACTGGCCTTTATCACCTACCACTGGCCTACAGGAAGTCCCTGGTTAGTAGAAACTAGTTTTATTTTTTTAAGCGGTATGATATATGAAGTATAAGTTCATTTTAGGAACTATATAGGATTAATCTCACTATAGATGGACTTATGTATTTTTTTGATAAATTTTCTAACCTTTTGTTTGAGACAGATGGAATGACCCATCATTCTATCACATGATCTGCTAACACATCATGAATGACAAATTCAACTTTATTTCTTTAAGAGATGAAGTGGAAATTGTCCAAAGAACGACAAATGGTGAGACTATACCAAAATCACGAAAGTATTTCTTCTAATTCCAATTTCATCAACTTTAGGGAAATGATCTTAAAAACCAAAAATGTTGTCCTAGTGCTCTTATATCTGATGAATCAGATGGTACCATAGATTATCATAAATTTATGGCTTTGTGATTGCTGGTTTTTCCATAGCCATGTTCTCTACCACTCTCCATCAGAACATGATGGTTAGATTTCTCTCCCATATCCATATTTTCACCTATGTGGAAACCGAGTGATTAGTTTATTTGGGTAACCGTTAAGTTTCATACATTTGTTTTTAAAGATATGTTTTGGTATTCCATTTTACGATGTGGATTTCTATCAAAGAAACTTTCGAATAGTAAACCATTTATAACCCCGATGAATTTCGAGGGCGAAATTCATTTTAAGGGGTGTAGAATGTAACATCCCGAGATTTTCTGAAAATTATTCTTTTTAATTTCATTAATATCTTGTGTTGTACGCTACACCAAAAGGAGCTTGCTCAACACGCATCCTTGACTTGCCTTGTATTACACGCAATCACGACCTTCCTCGATAGCGTGTGTAGTACGCAATACTGAGTTTCACTAAAAAACGACATGCTATTAAAATATTATTAAAACTAGCCATTATGAATAGTAATAACCACTTTTTGAAATTTTGTAAATTTTATTTTTCAAATTGGACTTCATTTTTGGATTCGTAATATCTAAATTAGCTTAGAGTGAAATTTTGGTAATTTTCGGATAACTTTCATATTTTGATGAAGTGGAAATCACTAAATTTTAATTAAAAACAACTTTTTCAATCGAAATAATTAATAGTGATAAATTATTAATTTCAATGGTTTTAAATTATATTTAGAATATATTTTTACAATTTAATACAATGTTGGTCATTGGATGTAATTTCACATTTAAACCAGACATAAACAAGTGTCAATCTTTTGATAGTTATTATCTTTTAAGAACACGCTATTTGTTTTGACGACGGGAATTAATTTTTAAATTAATTAATGCAAATGATATGTTTTGAATTTGGTAAAATAGAAATCATTTTTGAGTTCATAATATCAAATATATCTTAGGCCTAATTTTTGGTATTTTTCTGAAAACTTTCAATTTTTGATGAATAGTGAAACCACTAAGTGGTAGTTAAAAAAACCGAATTTTTCATAAAACATAATTTTACCGCTTCTGTGAGTGGAATTTCAAATATCCGAGAGACACGATTGATGTCAGTAAGTAAAATGTGGTTCAATGAGATGAAAATAATTTTTGGTGAATAGTAACTTTTTACTTTTATTTACCACGGTTAAAAGTAAATAGGGTAATTAAGGGTAGAAATGATATTATTATTACCCTAACACAAGTCCTAATTCTATTGGAGAAGTGTAATTCGAACAAAAACAAACTTAAGAATAACATATGACCATTTAGGCCCACTTGGATTAGATTAGGACATTTATTATTAATTTATTTAAAGAAGGATTAAAAGAGTTAAAATCAAAGTTTATTTAATAAAACATTTTTAATATAGGGTTATACATAAGATAAATTCGACTATAAATATTCATTAGAATTCTAAAACGCTTTCCTACATAATGGTATTTTATTTGTAATTTTTAGACATTAAATAATTTAATTTATTTATGACACAACGATGATGCAGTAATTACCTTTTTAAGAAAATATTAACATAATTGATGTTATAAATGCCCAAATAAATGTAATTTGAGACTTTTTATGACTTACAATAATTTTCTAGGTTAATAGGACATGTTATTGTGGATTTAAGTAACTTGGTTCGAACTTATCATTCTGTTAGAAATTTCATAAAAATCATGTACCAAATAGTGTCAAAATTGACATAAATTAGTTTTTAAAACAAATATTATATTATTAATTGTTATTTAATTCCTAAAAATCTAAGGTTCGGCAAAATGACTTAGATAAGGATAGATATATTAATAATAAACAACTTGGGGTTCGTTTGGTTTCATATAGTAAGTTTATTAACCATATAGTGTAAGAAAACAAAAAGACACGGTAAAAGTTAAATTATTTAACTTCGAGTTAAATCTAATTGATAAGGTTAAAATAATAACCTAAACTTGTCTAAATCCTATTGGATGAGAGGATTTCGACCCATACCAACTTTAGATTCTAAATAGGACCATTTGGAACCATTAAAAACCGAATTTGACTTTAATATAAAATAATATTTTGAGATTTTCCTAAGATGCCCCTCTCCTCCCTTATAAAAGGGAACCTCCTCCCTCTCCTCCTCACACCAATTTGAGCATTCAATCTCGGCCAAACCCTGAAAAAATCTCTTCTCCACTTCCCTAGTATCATCCTAGAGGTCCTGGTCTTCTTCAAAGACCATCCATAGTTCTTTAAGTATAGGTTAAGTGAAGGCGCGTCAAAAAGAGGTAATATCCATTACCGATCTTTTTCAATTTCTTTCTTCTTCAACTTCTTCTTATTTGGTTGTTTCATGATAAAGTAATAACATATGTATTTATTATATACTGATATTTTATTATAAATATGAAACAACTCTAATTAACCTTCTATCCATCCTACGGAAAAAGGAAATCACCGCGCGTGCGTACGTACAGAATACCGTCTCCACGCCGTAGTGTAATCTATTTTCTGCCACCACGTTAAATGGATGGGTATAATGGTGTAATGAGTAACTATATATGATTATTATAAATTTATATTGATACTGAAATAGTATACATACACTTCAACACAATTCCACGACCATGGGAACGATATCATCCCTCGTGCGTACGTACGGACTACCGTCTCCACGACGCGATGAGATTCATTCTCAATGATTAAACATTCATGAATGATTATAAAGTATATATAATAAGTAATAATGAAATATATGACATAATAATGATACTGGATTTATGTATATTTATATGTATGTCATCTACTTAATTCCATTCAATTCAATAAGGAAACGAAAACATCGTTCATGCGTACGTACGGACTACCGTCTCCATGAACGGTGTATTTCATTCCATTTATCGATATTATATATATATATATATTCTGACTATATATTATATATGAATCATGTTTTTCATTCTGGATATAAGTAATCATGATTCAAGTAATCATATTAATAATTACAAGTTAAAAACACGAACGACAAATGAGACGATTTTACCCAAAATGCTACTTTAACATGAATTTAAAAATGAACGGGTAATATAAAGTCATAAGTGGACCATATATGATATAATAACAATGAATATGATTCTGGAATAAGTCAATAACATGATTTAAATCATTATACAGGAGGTTCGGACACTTACGAAGCAAATCGGACCTAAGGTAAGAGAA
Source organism: Viscum album (assembly GCA_963277665.1). Lineage (NCBI taxonomy): Eukaryota > Viridiplantae > Streptophyta > Magnoliopsida > Santalales > Viscaceae > Viscum > Viscum album. Next base: position 1,300,813,678 of record OY728141.1, on the reverse strand, counting down.
ATATCACAATCTCATTTTTATCCGAGATTGTTTATACTTTAGTATTTACTGGGGTTTATTTTATCATCCACATCCATGTTTCCTGAATATGTAATATTATTTCCATCCACTTACAATTTTTTAAATCCAATTTTACCCTTCGGTGGGTTTTTAGTAAAGAATATGAAAGGAATCTTTTGTCGTTTTCCGTACGAGGTACTTTTTGACTTTTCTGACAAAAGTACAAAGAATGGTTTTTAACTTATACGGCATGAATGGATTTTTAAAACATTATTTCCAGGAAGATTCCTTTACAAGTTTTCAAGTTTATTTTTAATCATCTTTTTTTAGTTTAAAATTTTATTACATGTTAATAAAGGAAAAGTGTTTTTGAAGTAGAAAGGATATTTTCCTCAAGAATGGAGTTCAAGTGTTTTATCAAAATTATTTTCCATCTAAGATAATAAAGGGTTCTGTTTATATCCCTATTATTACATTTATTGGACTATGTTGTGATGGAATTATTTTTATGGATTCCTTTATCTTATATGAATGATTTTATGATGTAATGTTGTTTAAGAATCCCATTTTTATTACATGGGTTATGCAATGATGTATGATTTATGATTTTGTGGCACACATAACAATGGTATCATTATGAGATGGGTGGGACCTATATCTCCCTCCAATGCATTGGGTTAAGATTTTATATCTCATGAGATATACATGGCTGGAATGGTAGGTTATACCGGTTCAGTGAAACAGGACTGAAATGAGGGTGAATCGGTTCAGAATGGGACTTTGTCCACTAGGATAGTCTTGGCAATGAGTCTTGACTAACAAGAAATGATTCTCTATGATTATGTGTGTATTACACAAAGTTTCATGTTTTAAGTTATGATTATTGGGATTTCATTTCACTACTATGATTTATCCCATGTTATGAAATTATCCTCTCTTTTTCAGGTTATGATTTCCAAAAGTTATTTTCTTAGGAATATGATGTGATTGATTTTTCTTTTGTTTACCCTTAATAAGCATTTGAGATCACCCTTTTTATGTTTTATTTTCCCCAGGATATAAAGAAAGGTTTTAGGTAAAAACAAAGGAAGGATCTTTATGGGAGATATTGAAGATCTTTCACCACGATTAGAAGATTACATTCCGAGTTTCCAAAGACACTAAACTATTACGATCCTTGTGTGTGTGTGTTTTTGTTATGTACTAAGTATTACGCAAATGTAATGTAATGTCCATGTATGTTAGGCTTCGGGTATCTACACACCTAAGATGACACACCAAAGATGACAACTTAATGATGACACACTGAATATGATACACCAAAGATGACACACTGAAGATGACACACCGAATATGACACACTGAAGATGATACACCAAAGATGACAGACCGATGCTAAGTCACTGAAGATGACAGACCGATGCTAACATACCGAAGATGATAGAACAATGCTCACTGACCGAAGATGATAGACCGATGCTAGCATACTAAAGAAGATAGACCAATGAAAAATGTCTCACCGATAGTCATAAATAACTATTTTATTTTGATTAATACAATGTTATTACCAACAGTCATATTTAGACAAATTAATGTTTCTGACATAATTTAATGGTGTTTGTAAGACTATCCATAGATAGTAAAAGGTATGTTCACGTGAAGAGATCTTCATGACCACTGGACCATGAAGTATAAAAGGATTATATGATTAGCCTAAAACAGTCTTTTAAAGGAGTCGATGAACCCACTAGAAAAACAAAAAGGCTGGCTATGTGAATATGAATGATATTTCAAATATAATAACTAGAAGCTTAAGTATACCAAAAGCTTAATATTACAAGATGCATCATACTAAATCTCATGGAATATCCTAACATTGAATTGTTGAACCTCTACACTTCTAGAAGCTAGGTTACAGAGACTACGACACTCTGTCTTGGAGAAAACTTCTATAAGAGAACTCAAATATCATTTTTTCTAAATACAATGAGTCCAGAGTTTTACTGCACAACACACAAAGATTTATAAACTCTTTTCATATTTTATAACTCTATTGTGATATTGTGTTTAATATTTGAGCATTGTGTGTATCTGTTAGTGTCACACACACTGTCTCCTGAGTATAACTAGAGGATACCAAAATATCCCCACTCTTAACTCCTTTTTACACTTGTATCCCATAGAGAATTGTGGAAGAGATCCTGTGTGATCTGTTTATTAGAATTTCCCATGAATAACTATGGTAGAGGTCAAGTGTGACATGGATAGCCCTATTTAGTTTTGTGAACCCTAATACAGGGTGTGGATGAAAAGTTTATTAATATAAATAGCTTGGTGGTAGGTGATCACCAAGTGAAGAGGACTAAGTCTCATCTTGAGACTGAACCTCTTTTTTTAACCACTGTGTTTTTTATCTTATATTTTAATTTGTTGTATATTTCTTTCATTAAGATAAAACAAAATTTCATAGATAGTTTAGAAACTATTTATATCTGTTCTAATATATTATGTTAGCTTCAAATGTTTTGATAATCTTATATTGGTAATACTATGAACTAATCAATCTTCCTAGAAACTAATTGACCTTTCAGGACTTATATAAATTCACTACAAACTGACATTTATTTTATTTTAATAGAGAGATATTATTTTAAAGAACCATTTTTAACATAAATTTTTATAGATACTCACTTCACCCCACTCTTGAGTCATCTACTCTGACCAACATTAGGTATTAGAGGTATTAAAATCTTTTGTTAGTTTTCAAATCTTTCCAACTGTGATTTTTTTTCAAAGATCTCAAATTTTCTGTTGTTTCTAAATTTGTATATATTTGAAATTCTTTTACAATCTGTATTATGGAAAATAGGTTTGAAGAAGTTGCTACCAATAGACCACATTTCTTTAATGAAACCAACTATTCTTAATGGAATATTAAAATGAAAATACATATTGAAAGCATGGGATTTGAAATTTTGAGTGATATTAAAAGTAAATATACAATTCCTAAAACATATAGAAACACTTGGGATAAACCTACCAAGACTGCCTATAACAAAAACTATAAAGCTATGAATGCTCTATAATGTGCACTAGGAGATGAAGATTTTAACCGTATCTCTGCTTGTAAAACTACACATGAGATTTGGGACACTCTATCTGTTTCTCATGAGAGAACATCTAATGTTAATGAAATGGTATTAAATACCTATAATATTAAATAAGACAACTTTAGAATGAAGCTTGATGAGTAAATATCTGATGTGTATCTTAGGTTCAATGAAATTTTGAATACCATGATTTCCTTAAAAAGATAAGTAACAGCCAATGTGCGGATTATGTAGATTCTGCGATTCTTTCCAGAAAGATAGCGTGGAACATCTATATCAATCATAGTATCATGCGATATTGATAAGATTCTAGTGAAGTAATTTATTGTAAAATTAATGGTGTATAAAGAGGAATTGAAGGTAAATCAAGAAGAAGATGAACCAAAATGAAAATCTGCAGCCCTCAAGACAATGACATCTAAAATCAAAGACAAAGATAATGTTCAAGAAGCTATTGAAAGCTCAAGCAATGAGGAATTAGCTTCATATAGTGATGAAGAAATGGACCAGCTGGTGAGACGATTCAAGAAATTTTATAAGAAAAAGAATTTTTTCATAAATAACAATTAAAAAGGAAAATATGATAACAAGGGAAACTGGAAAAAGGAATGGAAGAGAAATGATAAATCATAAGAGATTATTTGAAACGAATGTAGAAGGAAAGGACATGTCAAGGTTGACTGTCGAAAGATAAAAATCATGGAAATGTATGAAATTAAGGATAGAACGTATAAGAATGAAATGAAGGCAACCTAGAGTGCCTCTGAGGATAGATCAAGTGAATCTGGCTCTTCTCAGAATGGGACAGATGTTATTCCTAATATGTGTTTTATGACAAACATGACTTAGGAAACCTTAGACTCTCCTGTACATAATTCTTATTATTTTGAAAGCGAGATATAGAATATAAAAAATGATGAATTATTCGAATATTGAAACATGTTAGAAGAAACATGTAATGAGTTTAAATATAATTATAAATCATTAAAGAAACAGCATGCTATTACTGTGATTTTTAACTCTGAACATAAAATAGAAAAAAATTGCTCAACTACAAAAGGGGAACAATGAACTAAAAATCTCTCATGAGAATTTGAATAAAGACTTAGAAAATATTACTAATGGGAAAAATACTCTTACTCAATTTCTTGGTAAACAAATATCTCTTAAGCATACTTCTGGGATAAGATATCAACCCGGAAAAAGGAATTTATCCAAATCACGTTTTGTAACCAAATCTGGAAAATATTCGACCATGTTCAAAAACTGGAATTTTAAAACATGTTCTAGTTCCAAAAATTCATTTACTGTATCCAATTCTTCAGGACGAAACAGATTTTTCTTTATAAACTATATAAATGCTGCATATAGTAATCCCATAAGAGAGTTGTGGGTAACTAAATATTATATTTCTAATGTATGTGGACCTAGACAAATATGGGTACCAAATTCTTTTCTTGGTTAAACTGTTTTTTTGGTAAACTAGCTAAATAGATCCTATAAAAAGTTTTGTTATGTGGAAAACAGCTATTCAAGACTTATGACCGGGGATTTTTCAAGATTTAAAAGTCTTATAAAAATTTATGTAGGATATGTCACATTTGGTGATAATTATAAAGAAAAAATCATCTACCTAGGCCAGATTGGTAACCCTGACTCTATTTAAATTTCTAAAGTAATGTATGTTGATGGATTGAAGTATAACCTGCTCAGCATATCTCAATTTTGTTATGATGGATTTAATGATAATTTAAAAAAGATTCATGCCATTTTTATTGCCAAGGATAATTTATTATTTACTACTTTTAGAAATGATAATGTATATGTTATAAATCTAGACACACTAGCCTCATAGAATTTCACTTTCTTAAATACCATTCACAAATAGTCTTGGATCTAGAATAGAATACTATGAAATGGAAACATACACTCTCATAGGAAGTTAAATAGAAAAGTATTAGTTAGGGACGTTCCCATGTTAGAGTTTCCAAACAATAAAGTTTGTAATCCTTATCAAAAATGAAAGAAACAAAATATATCTTTCAAACCAGAGAAATAATTAAGTACTTGTCAACCTCTTGAGTTGGTTCACATGGACTTGTTTGGACCATCTATATTTTAAAGGATCAATGGGAAGCACTATGTTTATGTTCTTGTAGATGATTTCACTAGGTACACCTAGACCTTTTTCCTTGCTCATAAAGGTGAAGCTTGTTCACAGTTTACCAAGTATGCTACATCTTTAGAAAATCTCAGTGGTTTTAAGGTTAAATCCTTAAGAAGTGATCAAGGATGTGAGTTTGAAAATCAATATTTTTGAAGCTTTTTGCTTAAAAAATGCTTATCATCATAACTTCTCTGCTCCTATGATACCTCAAGAGAATGGTGTTGTTGAAATAATAAATATAACCTTACAGGAAATTGCTCAGACTATGCTTAATTAATATGATATACCCATTTATTTTTGGGATGAATCTATTAATATAGCATGTTACATAATAAACAGAGTCTGAATCAAACCGATCCTTAAGAATACAGCTTATGAGTTGTCGAATAATAGGATACCAAAAGTAGGTTATTTTAAATTGTTTCGATGTAATGATTATATTCTGAACACTAAAGATAATATAGATAATTTTTCATCCAAAAGTTATGAAGGAATATTTCTTTGATATTATACATCAAGAAAAGCCTATAGAGTCTTTAATAAGAAAACCAAATGTGTGGAAGAATCTATACACATCATGTTTGATGAAGTAGATCCCCATGATCCCAAGACATCACTAGAAAATATTGAAGAGGATATGTCTAATCTGGACATTAATGATAAAACATCAAATCATCATATGAAGGAATCTATGGAAACATCCAATACAAGAAATTCTCCAGATCCTAACCATAGTGAACCAGATCAACCTGACTAATCTGATATATCAAGTCCTGCCTTCTCTGGACCTACCAGTACCCTTAATAATCAACCCTTAAATACTGTTGTGGGAGATTTAGATAGAGGAACACAAATGATAGCTTCCTTGAGAAACCAGGTTTAACATCAAGATTTCTTGTTACATCTTGAGACTAAAAATATCAATAATGAAATCAATGATGAATTTTTGGTAATGGTCATGCACGAAAAACATAATCATTTTGAAAGAAATAATGTTTGGAAATATTTAAATAGACTGCAGGATACATTGACCATAGGAACCCAATAGGTGTTTCGAAATAAAGTAGATGAAGCTATAAATATAATTAGAAATAAAGCTAGACTAGTTTCACAAGTATATAATCAAGAATAGGAAATTGATTATGAAGAGACCTTTTAACTAGTATCTAGACTTGAGGTAATTAGGATCTTACATACCTATTCAACACATTCGGATTTTACAATTTATCAAATGGATGTCAAAACTGAACTTTTAAATGGTTATATAATTGAAGATGTTTTTTTGAACAACCCCCAAGTTTTAAAAATCCACGTTTTCTAAATCATGTGTTCAAATTATTTAATGCATTATATGGTTTGAAACAAGGTCCAAGAGCTTGGTATAAAAGGTTGAGTAACTTTCTTATTTCTAAAGTCTTTACAAAAGGACTTGCAGACCCTACTTTATTTATAAAAAAATTATGAAAGAAGTTTTAATAGCCCAAATATATGTATATGATATTATCTTTGGATCTTTTAAAAACTATTTATTTGATGATTTTTCATAAATAATGGAAAGTTAGTCTGAAATGAGTTTTATGGGAGAGTTTAAATATTTTCATGGATTTCAAATATTTCAAAATAAAGAAGGTATTATTTTAAATCAAAGTAAGTACACTCATGATCTTTTGAGAAGATATGGATTTCATAGAATTAAGAGTAGTGAAACCCCTATGAGTTCTACATGTAGGTTAGATCTTGATGAAAATGGAAAATCAGTTAATCAGACTACTTACAAAGGAATGATTTGGAGTTTGTGGTACTTAACTACTAGTATGCTAGATATTATGTTCAGTGTGTGTATGTGTGTGAGATTTCAAGAAAATCCTAAATATTCACATTTAAATGTTGTTAAAATAATTTTCAAATACCTCAAGTATACAAATAATTTAGCATTGTTCTATCCTAAGGACATACTTTTGATTTAGTTAGCTATTCAGTTGCTGATTTTGGTGGATGTATGTTAGATAGAAAGAGTACCTATGGAACATGTCACTTTTTGGGAAAGTGACAAATATCATGGTGTAGTAAAAAGAAAAATTCATTTGCATTATCAACTACTGAAGCATAATATCTTACTCCTGGTAGTTTTCATGAAAAAAATTTGTGGATGAAACACACCTTATTAGACTAGGGATTTAAATTCAGACATATCCCCATAAATAGTGACAACACAAGTGCTATTAAAATTTCTATGAAACCAGTTTCTCATTCTAGAACAAAGCATATTTATGTAAGACATAACTTTTTGAGAGATGATTATTAAAAAGTTGATATAACTCTTGAGTTTATTGGGACTGAGCATCAGTTTGCTGATATATTCACTAAACCCTTAAACTCTGAGAGAATAAAATATATCACATATTAACTAGGATTGATAATTCTTTAAGGATACTCGAAACCGATCTTGTCAAACTGCTCCTTGAAACTGATCTTGTCAAACCGATCCTTGAAATCGAACTTGTCAAACCGATCCTTGAAATCGATCCTGTCAAACCATTCCTTGAAACAGATCTTTTCAAAACGATCCTTGAAACAGATCATGTCAAAATTATCCTTGAAATTGATCTTGTCAAACCAATTCTTCAAACCAATCTTGTCAAACCAATCGTTGAAACTGATCTTGTCAAACCTAACCTTGAAACAGACCTTATCAAACCCATATTTTGAAACCGATTTCTTGAAAATAATTCTTGAAATTGATTCTTGAAAAAGATTCTTGAAAATGATCCTTGAAACTGATCTTGTGAATCTAAACATGTGAAACCGATCCTGTGAAACCGATCTTATGAATCTGATTGTATAAAACCGATTCAATGTCACTGATGCATTTATATTTATATTTTATTTTATTAGTCTGTATGTTTTAATTAAAACAACACTGTTTTGGTAAATTTTTCCATGTTTATATTTTATGCTTTATGATTTACAATCTCTAAATGATATACTAAGTCTAATATATCCCGACCTTTCACCTTCCCACTACTGTAAACTTTTCTACCCTTTTTCACTCTACTTATCAACCCTCATTCTCAACTCTTTTGTAATATGAAGCCTCGACCTGGAATGGGTGCGCTATTGAAGAGACAATAAAATCACCTTCTGCTAAGTGACAGTAAGGTGAGTCCAGTGGGACTGCATAACAGAGCATAGAAAGACGAGTGGTTATAGTTGAAAAAGAGGTGTATTCTAAGTGGATTTTGTCAAGCAAGTCATTTTTATTAAAAGTACTTGAATATCAAGGGTGGCTGAGATGATTCGATAACAATGAAAGACCTTATTATCCCCATCTAGTGCATGAATTCTCATAGAATTTGAATATATCTCTGGATGAATCTGAGGAAGCAAGAATGGAGTTAGTAGTAAAGGGGAAGGAATTAGGTTTTTCATCTAAGGAATATGTTGAGTGTTTGGAGATGCCTCATGAAGGTGTCTATGATGATTGTCTGGGTAATAATCCACCTTCCTATCATTTTTTATCGTTTGAAAATTCTCTAAAGGAGCTGACTGGAAATGGATAATCTAGGAGTACTATTACAAGTGAGTTTTAAGGAGAAGTAAGATTATTGTTTATGTTTATTCAATATCAAATCTGCCCAAGAATGGAAGATTTATCTGCTGTGAAGTATCAGGATGTATTTCTGATCTATCTATTAAAACATGGGATAAAAGTAAACTTGTGTAGGTATCTAATAGTGTATGTCTCAGATTTAGTAATCCATCCAAGATGGAAACATGATTGTACTATCTGAGGATGATCTCTATCATGCTAAAACGGTTTGGCTATGTTGAAGATAGAGATAAAGTGATAAGTGAATGTAGTGGTTTCTATCTTCAAAAAGACATTTGTAAAAGGATGAAGGTGTTTGGGATCCCTTGGTAGAAATGTTGGGTAGTTGATGAGGAATGTCTATATGAAGATTTCAATCCAGTTGACCATCCTACTAGACCAAAATATCATGTTGATCCAGGTCTCAAACTAGGAGAGTAAAAGTGCCAAGGGAATAAAGATCTCATATTGATGATAGTAGTGATTCTGATATTGCTGAAAACCCCAAGTACATGTCTTATGTACCTACTAGTACACCTTTATACATACTCTGAAGAGAAACCATGTTATGTGATGAGGATGAAGAAGAGACCGAGTTTAATGGTGTTGAAGGTTATGTGAGTAAGTCAGATGAGGAGTCTGATGATGATAATTATGATAAGGATGAAGGAGGAAATTATCAGCAGTTAAGTGATTCTTTGAAAGTGGTACAACAAGTGGTGGACAGATCCAGTGAGGAATCTGTACATGGAGTTGGTGATGGCGTTGAGCATGTTGAAAAAGATGTTTTTGATCATAGAGATGTTGATCATGAGTATAGGTCACCCCATCCTAATGTAAAAATAAAAACATCATTCGGGAATTGAATGAACGTATGGCTGGTGGCCCTGAAGAAGAATTTAAGGATCAAGTGCCTCAACTTGAGGAAATTCTTTGAGAAGTTGAAGTGGATAGAGCACATGCAGATCTTGAAGTTCAGTTAGTGTATGGACCCAGAAGCGTTATTGTGTCTAGATGGAAAGATGAAGAAGTTTTTATAGATGAAGTTGTTCTTGAGCCTCAAGGAAGAAGGATCAGGATTGAAACTGTTGAGCCAAGAGACTGGACCTGTAAAAGAGGGTGGAATAATGATCTAGGATATAGTCTTTTTTGTTTCGGGTATGACTCATGTGAGGAGATGGTGCCTCCTCCTCTTATTCCACAAGTCCAAGCGGAATAATAACCTATTGCACCTATTACACCTGTTGCACCTGCATTAGTAGTAGATCTAGTAGCATAGATTGTGCCCAGTAACTATGTCACTAAGGCTGATTTGGAACAATTCAAAAATTATATATGTTATTTAATGAAATCCTCGGTTGGATCTAGAAGTGAAGCATCCACATCAATAGCTATTTTAGATAATGATGTAATGAAGATGGAAAGAACAGTGATCCAGAAGATTCAACCAAATCTCCTTACCACAACCTAAACCATTATTAAGCACAATACTTTTATAAGATAGGAAGTATGAAATATGTGAAATGTATTAAATTATCTATCCTCTGACTACAAGACCTAATTTAGTAGTGTTCTGGAAGTTCTTAGGAACATGGTGACTCATCTACTCAGTTTGGATATGGATAAGTTGAAAGAGGATCTTGGAAAAATGTTAATTGTCCCCCCCCCCCCCCCCCCAGTTCTAAATGTGGGAATGGTGTTGTTACTGATTTGGAATCTCTCAATGATGCGATGAAAGTGCAACTCCAACATCTTCAGAGTGTCTATTACAAAGAAAATCTTTAAAAGTTGAATCAAAATACATACCTCATATATAATATATCTAGGTAGTGCACAAATGAATCCTCTGCTGCTTAGAAAAATATTCATGAAAAGGTGGATATGTACTTTACCAAGATCTATACCATGAATGACCCCGTAAATAGCTTCATGTTTCTGGAAGATAATATCATAATGCCTTCTGTCACTAAATCCTTCAAGAAGAATGTAACTCAATTGAAAGAGTTTACCTCTATGATGAATGAATTCATGGAGAATAAGGATGACTTTAGGAAATCTATGCAATATGGTGGTGAAAACATTAATGATTTCATCAACATACCTAAGCCATAAATACATGTCCTGAATGAATCAATTGTTGTCCCTCTAGCTACTTCCATTGGTACTCCCTCTTGGCCTCCTACTCCAATGACTGTCTCTCAGGCTCCTTCCCAGATTTGACAGATCATTACCGAGAAAACTACCAGTCATGTGTTGTCAGAGAGAAGCCCTATCCTTGTAGTAAATATGCCTACATGTTTTTTCTTTCCTGGTGTTTTCTTCAGACCACCTCAATCCTATACCACTCTGAAACCTTCTCCTCCCCCTTTGTATCCATCAGATAATGAAAAATCCCCTCATAATCCAAACCCTTAGTGATAGATTGTATTTTTTGATAGGGATTTGATATTTTTGTTTGACTATAATTTTTTGAATTTTCATGGAAATATTTATGGTGTGTTTATTTTATGATATTTCTTCTTTTACTTTCTGTTTATTTTCCTTTTTTTCTAATCCCAATAGGGGGATAAAAGAAGAGGCATACATTATTAATCTAAGGGGGGAATTTCTTGTATAGGACACATGGTATATACTCAACATAATACATTTATTGAGGGGGATATTTGTTTTAATAACTCAAACAAGGGAAGGATTTATTTATATTGGATAATAAAATTTAGTAATGATTATGCTAAGTCCAATTATTATTATTCCTTATATTTACATGTATGCCATAATTTTTTATTATCAAAAGGGGAGATTGTTGGACCCTCTATACTGTAGTAATTTTCATAATCACAAATAATGTCAATATAGAGATTCTACTTCTTCATTCCATTTCATTTCTCCATGTAAATAAATTCTTCAATAGCTTAAATGTGTAAATCCATATGTTTACAAGTGTATCTTTACATGTATTTTTTGGATGTCACTTAGTCTTGTAATGTTTTGATTTAGACAATATCTTGATAAGATTTTTAGATTTCCAGTCAACAAACCTATGTTTGACACACTGATGATCAACAAACCAATGGTCGACACACTGATGTTCGACACACCGATGCTTGACACATGGATATTAGACACACCGATGATGGACACACGGATTTTCAGCACACCAATGTTCGACACACCAATGTTTGACACACCGATATTCGACACACCGATGTTCGAAACACAATTGTTTGACACACTGATGTTGGACACACCAATGTTTTACACACTGAATATGACACACTGAATATTACACACCGAATATTACACACCAAAGATGACAGACCGAAGATGGCACACTAAAGATGACACACTGGAGATGATACACCGAAGATGACACACTGATGCTAACACACCAAAGATGACAGACCAATGCTGATAGACTGAAGGTGATAGACTGATGCTCATAGACTAAAGATAACAGACCAATGCTAACAGACGCAAAATGACAGAACGATGCAAATGACTCACCAATAGTCATAAATAACAGTTTCATTTTTATTAATTCAAATTTATTTCTAACAGTCATATTTTGAAAAAGTAATGTTTCTGACATTATATAATGTTGTCTGTAGAACTATCTGTAGACATTACAAGGTACATGCACATGTGGAGATCTTTATGCTTACTAGACCTTGAAGTAAAAAAAGAATTACATGCTCAACCTAAAAAAGTCACTAAAGGGAGTCACTAAACCCGGCAGATAAAACAAAAAGGATAGCTATGTGAATATGCATGATATTGAAAATAGAAGAACTAGAAGTTTAAGTGTACAAGAACATTATTATTACAAGCTGCATCCTGCTAAAGCTGGATGAACGTAGTCACATTGAAGAGCTAAACCTCTACACTTATAAAAGCTAGATTACAGAGACTATGACACTCTATTTTGGTGAAATCTTCCATAAGAGAACTCAAATATAATTTTCTCTGCATCTAATGAGTCCAGAGTTTTACTGGACAACAAACAGATATTTTTAAACTATTTTTTCTTTTATAACACTATTGTGATCTTTTGTTTACTATTTGAGCAGTCTGTGTATCTGTTTGTGTCACACACACTATCTCATAAGAATAACCAGAGGATAACCAAATATCATAACTCTTTACTCCTTTTTACTCTTGTATCGCACGTCAAATTTTGGAAGAGATCATGTGTGATCTGTTTATTAGTTTTTTACCATGACTAACTGTGGTATTGGTAAAGTGTGACCTAGACAGCCCTATGTGATTTTGTGAACCCCAATCCATGGTGTAGATCAAAAGATTATTAATATAAACATCTTGGTGGAAGGTGATCACCAAGTTAAGAGGACTAATTCTCATCTTGAGACTGAATCTCTTGTTTTAACTATTGTGATGTTTTTCTTATATTTTTTTCTGTTATATATTTCTTGCATTAAGATAAACTGAACTTTTATAGGTAGTTTAGCAAGTGTTTATATCTGTTCTGATTCAACATATTAGCTTCAAAAGTTTTTCAAATATTTTATTGGTAAAACTGAGACCTAATGAATCTTCAGAGAAACTAATTGAACTTTTATGACTTATATAAATTCAGTACAAACTAACTTTGATTTTATATTAATAGGGGGATATTATTTTAAAGAACCATTTTTAACAGAAATTATTATAGATACTCAAATCACTCTCTATTGAGTCATCTACTCCGACCAACATAATTTTTCTTATTTTCTTTGACTATATGGTAAAAGAATCATTAAAAAAATAGGAAAATGATCTTCAAATAAAAAAATTTATTCATTTTAGGTAAATCTTTGGTCTCTCCTCTCATAAATAAAAAGGTACAATATTATCTCGTAAATGGGTCTTCTTTCAAAATCAATGTTTTCACTTCCCACTAATGTTAACATATTTTGAATTACAATTTTTTTTATTTCAATAATACCTTTCTATTTACCTTTCTCTCTTTTCCAGATGATGTTTTATTAACTCTTTTATGGTGTGGGTTTTCAATAAAGGAACTTTCAAATTGAAAACACCCCATGACTACTAAGACCAAGTTAAAATGTTGGGAATGAAATTTAATTAATTCGGGTGAAATGTAACATTCCAATATTTTATAAAATATTTTTTTCAAATAAATTTAATTTCGTTGATGGCTTGCATTACCCGCAACACTGAGTTTTAGTGAACCACAATATATTATTGACATTATTATTTAAACATAATCATTATAACCAAACCATTAAATTAGAAGGTATAAATAGTAATAAATAAGTTATGAAAATTAAATTATTTAAACATTAATAAAATGAATTAATTTTTTATCAATTGATTATAAAAGAAAATAATAAAAATCATTTTAATGTAAATGAAATTGTTTTCTGAAAAACTATTTTTATGCGTACGAATTGATTTTATATAAATTAATTAAATTAATCGCTAGTGGAGAGTTATTTTAATAAAATTTCTAATATATATATATATATATTATCATTCATCAAATATTTTTTATAATTATGTGATAATAATAAATCCAATTTTAAGTTTAAAAATGTATTTTTTCAAAAAAGTGATTTCATCACGTTTTGTACACTTATTTGATAACTAATTTTTTCCAATTTTAGAAAATTAATTTTGAAAAAATGAATTTAATATTTTAAATAATCATGTCAAATTTATTTTAAGAGTAAATTTTTTACAATATTTTAAAAATGATGGTTTTTATGAATAGTAAACAATATTAATTTTAATTGAAAACATTCTTTTAGTTTATAGTAAGTAAAATGATAATTTATATTTAAAAATGGTTTAAATTTAAAATTATTAAAATTATGTTATAATTAATCTAATTTAATTTATTATGATTAGTTTAATATTGAATTTTTATATTAGAACTGTTTATACTTATGAAATTTTTATCTATGAAAAACTATTTTTTCATCATGTATGTGGATTTTAATTTATATTAAAAAATTACACTAATCTTAATTTATTTTGATTGAATGGATTTCGTATTTATAATTAGAATTATCTATATTACAAAATTAGGTCAAATTAATTTTTGGACATAAATATTAGTAAAAACAATAAAAAATAATTTATACATTTGAGGGTAAATTAATATTTTGTATGTTACATATTTTAAAATCTCATTTTTTACCATGTAAATATTTTAAATATATCTAGTAATATTTTTTGGTCTATGTCTAGAGACGAATTGAAATTATTAAGCCCGGTGAGCCGGAAATGATTATTTGAAAAATACAAAATATATCAATGTCATCGTGCATTGTTTTCCTAAGATAGTGGAAGAACTTCTTAATAGAGTCTCATACTGGAAATATAAGGCCAACATAGAGTTAATAAAATGGTTTTTATAATATATGTGACATAACCATTTTCAGTGGTGGGCGTTTGTGAAAAAGATTCCGTATTCACTAAATATAAATAAATAAATTGTTTAATTTATTGTATTTTATTGATGTAGTGACGTACGGTTCTCCTAAATAAATACCCAATTATGGTAAAACCATATGGTTAGATACAAAACCCTTGATGACAATATAGTATTCTTTTTAGATATTTTTGTGGATGACATCAAATCAAAGGATCCGATCTGTGTTTCATGGATTGTATATGCCAATGAAGGTTGTGGATCTCACCAAAGAAGACAACATAGAATCCTTTATCATTGGTGATCAATAAAAACACTAGGAAATATTTTTTATTTATTTATTTCATCCCATTTATTTATGTCATGTTGAAGGGAAATTAATTCCATAAACAATAATTTATTTACACATCAACATTTGATTTATTTGTTTGTTATTAAATATTCCTATTCATTCATCTATTATATGAAAATAGATTATTATTGAAATTAAAAGTGATGATTTTCATTCATTTTGATTATGTTTTAATGTTTTATCCCCCATTTATTTACTCATTCCTTGTGGAAAACTTCTTTCACCTGTGCTTCGATGAATACAAAATATTTGAATATTATGTGGTCGTTATTCAGTGCAATGGATCCATACATCGGGTGTGGTTCGTGATTGATGGTGTGATTGAGGAGAGATGATGGAGGATGACCAATTATTGATCATGGTCAAACCAACAGATATTTATTTCCATGTTTATATGTGATGATGTCCTGGAATGGTGGCAGTTTGGCTCGAACGACCATTTTTTCAGTAGATTGATGCATGGATATCAAAAACCAATGAAAAAATGGCTAGAAAACTCTAAATCCATGACTACCAATAAATTTATTGGGGTGGGTAGTAGATGATAAATGTGGAGAATAAACTATGTATTTTTGTAAAACCCACATTACATGGTGTATAATCTTGAATTACATATTGTATGGGGACCTCGCTACGGTGCTAGGGTTTCAAATGAATATATAATGTTCACAAGCCATGGGGTCCCTAGCACACACCATGTGACATCTATAAAGATACAATCCATGTATCATGGATAATCCAGGGGTATGATCTAAGTACACCAGTTAATCCATGTATTTAGACATGGAAATGTACACAAACATGGCTAGGAGTATATGGTCAAGACCTGAGGTCCATAGGCATGGGAATAGGGACATGGATAGGTCCGGATTTAGTGTTACATGCCGCGTACCTTATGTACATTCCATGTACATATAATATATGGATTGGATACCTTCGTCTATTCATTATAGACTATGATTATTTGATTTCAATGTCTAGGTCCTTTCATGTGAGGGTATGGGGTAGAATTATATCCTTGAAGTAGGATTGTGATCCCCTCTATGGGTGAAATATTGGATAAAGTTTAGTGCATCCACTTATAGACCAATGTGGGGTCATCCATAATTCTTGGGTGGGGTTATGGGTATCGAAATGAATGCAATGAAAACTTCATTGATCCCCTATCAAGAATGCGTATCCAATAGGGATTTTGGTGTCCCCTAGTTGCCCTAGGTGTGAACCCCTACCTGGATGATGATATCTTTGGAGATATAGTGAGTACATATTGGGAAGGGTCCAATGACCATGACCTATTTTATGAGCATCACTAGTGATAGTATGGAACATTGGGTGAGTACTCTCTAAATGAAAATTACCTTGCATCCTTGATCAACCTCTTTTTATTATCACGTTTAGTTTAGGACACCTGATTATGATTGTGTGTTTTGTGTATATCTAGGTTTTTTTTTGGATTTGACTACCTTTAATACTTTATTATTAGTGATTTTTTGTTCTCTAACTAGTTATTTTTATACTCACCCCTGAATGGGATCTTCTCACACGTATCATATATTATGTAAATGAATACCCTTTTGATACTGTCATAGGTGGACAGGAAGAAGGTGGGGTATAATTGGGTTTGACATAAGAAGGGTTTTTTCAGGTAGTTTAATTTGATAGTGGTCCCCTTCTTATAAGTATTTTTAACTATATGTAGTCTTTCATTGGGATTGTATTTGGACCCTTTATCACTTTTGGCGTGTTTTTATACTCTGACCTGGGATAAACATTGTACATGCATTGTTTTATCAATTTATTTTACTTTCTTAGTATTGTATGATCCTATAGATGTCTATGTTTGTACAGGTACATTTTGTTAATTCCACCCACAAAAAGAATGTACATACTCAGTGTTAGAATTCATCCCTTGAATGATTAGAGACACACATGGGATAGTCAAAATCACCTTATCACTGGCTAAGAGGTCCTCGATGGTTCAGGTTGTGATTGAGTGGTATCAAAGGAGTCAGTTCTACCTTAAGACCATAGCATAGATTTTTATCTAGTTGTGTGATTGGTTTGGGATTTATGGAAATAGTGTTAATGTGTATCCAATTTTTCATTCAGGTAACGGACATAAATTTTGGTGTATAGGCTAACATGTTAATTCACTAGGACTCTGACAGCCTCCTTGTTGACTCAGTACATGTAAACACGAGTTGTATGGAAAAAATTGTTACATGAATCATATAAGGATGGGTTATGGTTTAAATAACCTTTTTGAGTTATATCCATAGATATAGTATTTTTTTAGAAAGCAGAGACATGAATTGGTCACCCAATTCATGCAATCCCTAGATATACTCTTTAATCATAGTACATGTTGTTTATTTCAGGGTGCCATTAGAAATACAACCACCCAGGACTCCATTGCATGATCACATGGATTATCCTCTATGTTAAGAGGCTTTTTTATAGGGACATATACCATAGTTGGTACCTCAAAGTGGTTTTCTGTTCATTCAACCACTCATTGAGAATCAATTAAAACTTGCTTTTCTAACTAAGTATGTGTGTAGGTTGATTGCACTACATAAGTTCTAGAGGGAGTGAACTCCTAGGTTTTGAGGTTATCCAAACCCCTAGGTGGCTAAGGAATGGATAAAGGTTTTCACCTAAGTTTTCCTCCACATTATAATCCTATATATCATATAGAATTCCCCATATTGAGTCTTATTTAGATATCCGTTATCTGATGGTGGAGTCTGGTGACTTAGTCCCTTAATGTGATAGCTCTCTCTTGGTCAGACTTCAAGATTCTATTTATGGGGGGGGGAGAGTTATCCTAACATGTTTCAATTATTTCTCATATAGGATTTTCTACATTCATAGTAGGTAAGTATAACCATCGAAGATTATTCATCATGGTGAAATAATATCTCACGAGACTCCATGGATATGGTGTGAGATCAGTTGTTCAAGTAACATACATTTGTAAAAGGATTAAACTAAGATATTAGGTCCTCGGTGATATCTCTTTTAATTCTCATCTATGTTGGAGTTCTTGAGCATTCTTAAATTATGGAGATATTTTTGATAGATCAGATGTCGATAGTGGGTGTCGGTAGTGGGAACCTATGAGTAGAGACATTGGAAGCTGGTAGCCAATTTTATTTTCAATGATCTGGGCATCTTAGATGCTTTTGTAGATGATCCTAGGAAAATTTATTATGAGTTCAAGGATCCTGAAATGGCTCGAATCATATGAGGGAGAGGTAGTTCTTCTCATGTGATGGTCATCGAAATAATTCAGGATATTGTCAAAATAATCATACAATTGATAGGGAGATGGACAAGGGACCACCCAATAAAGGATAGAAGTGGGGGAAGGGAGGTATCCAAGTTATAGAATGTGGTATATTAGTGGGTATAGAAACTAGAGGTGGTATTCAATTTGACTTATTTCTGCCACATCCCCTATGTGGTCTGTGATAGGCTCAGGGAGCTGGTGGGAAGGGGCGAGGATAGCTGCATGCAGTTGAGGGATATGACGACAAGGCTCCAATTGTGACTAGAGGTAAGATCTATTCCAACTATAATTTTGTTGTATTACTGATAAATATATGTCTGATTCACTCTTTTCTTGTTACTTCCCTAGTTTATGACTTAAAGAAATGTAGTTGATCCCTTGGATTGACCCTTACACTTGAAGACTCTGACATTAGGTGACTCAACGATCACACAGTTACATAGATATAGTGACCAAATTCTTGGAGGTAATGGTTTCATATGGAATCTCTTTATAGAATCAATGATACCTAACAATATCATCTTAGGTATGGACTAGCTATCCATAGTTCATTCCCAGGTTGATTGTTTTGGGCATATGATGTAGTGTGTTCATGATGAGAGGATAATGTTTTCCTTCATGGTTGAGAAGGAAACCAAGGTAGATTATGATGGGATCATATGTATGATAGTGTATCCAATTATCTACCAATTTTTTTGAATTATTATTGGGGGAAGTGGATTCTATGGGATCCTAGTTTTCTATGATGGTTGAAAAGTTTGGGGACATTTTTGTAGAGGCCATTCTAGACTTACCTCCCCACTGATAGAATGAATTATACGTTGAATTACGCATTGTGATATCCCTTATGTATTTACCATAATATCATATGGATCATGTATAGATTTTATATTCAATGGTGTATTTAGATGACTTGTAGACGATGGGGTTTGTGAGACCATGTGTTTCCTTCTAGACATCCCTAGTGTTGTTTGCCTAGATGGTGGATGGAAGGTTGAGGTTGTGTGTGGATTATTGGAACATGAACTAGGTGACTATGGAGAATAAGTCTTCACTACCAAGGATATGTGACCTCTTCGAATGGTTGAGATGGGCATGATGGTTCTCATAGATTTATCTCAGATCAGGCTATCACTAGCTACGAGTATGAGATGAGGATATACCAAATATGGAATTCATATTTCACTATGATAACTATGAGTATATGTTTATGCCCTTTTTAATGAAGAATTCCACATTAGTGATCATGGTTCACATGGAATAGATATTTTAATCTTTTTCAGACCAGTTTATGGTGGTCTTCATCAATGATATCATAGTTTAATTCGGATCCAAGGAGGCGAACATGAGACACTTAAGGATGGTTTTAGAGACACTATGAGTTCACTATATTTATGGGAAGCTATGAAGGTGTCAGTTTTGGAATCTAGAGGTCTACTTTTGGGGACATTTTATATCATCTGATTGTGTAGCAATGGGCATATACAGGGTCAAGGCAGTGTTAACTTGGTATCCATCCAAAATAATGACATACATATGGAGTTTACATTGGTTATCAGAGTAATATATAAGGTTTGTGCTTGATTTATAAAGGATATCAAAACATTTTATTTCATTAACCCAAAATGGGTATCCATTCATTAGTATATAAATGTTCCAGTGAGATTTTTCGGAGTTGAGGAAGATGTTGAGTAGCAGACCCATTTTGAGATTTTTCGAGGAGGGTGTCAAGTATATAGTATTCTATGATGCCTCAGGGATATAAATTGGTTATTTTTTAATGAATAAAAATGTTTTTGATTGCTTATGAGCATTGGTATTTTATTTCTCATGGGTATATTTACACAACCCATGATCTTGTGTTAGTATTAGTAGTCTTTTCCCAAAATATGTGGAGAAACTATTGTATGGGTGGGAAGTATATCATCCACTCTGAACAAAATAATATCAAGTACGTCTCCTCTTAGAAGGAATTTATCTTGAGACATAGGTGATGATTATATTTCCTCCAAGACAATGATTTTGAGATAGTCTATACTTCTCAAAAAAGGAATGTTTTGGAGGATTCTATCCATAGGAGATCTTGTTCGCAGTTGTTGGCCAAGGCATCAAAGAAGATTACCTCATTGTTGTAATCATTAGTGGAAAAGGATGGTTATTCATATCATCAGTTGACCATAATTATGCGAACTATTTTAAAATGTGTTAGGGAAGATCATCATGGAGATACCAACTATGAGACCTTACATACATAGATATCCACTCGACAAGATCTTGAAGGATTTTCTAAAGGTGGTAAGCACATAATCCTTTCTAGAGAGTGAATTATGGGACCAAATATGTTGTGGGATGAGGTGATGTAGGATTCTCATAGACCCCCCTTTATCAGTACATGAAAGTGTGGTGAAGATGTACCAAGACGTCTGGCAATTTTTCTGGTGCCAAGGCATAAAGAAGTTAATAGAAGGGTTTGTCTCTTGATGCCTCACATGTAAGCAGGTGAAGGATGAGAACCATGTTCTAGTAGGTTTATCTCAAACCCTTGAGGTACCAAAGTGGAAGTGGGATGGGATATGTAAATGGATTTCATGAATGTATTACCATGTATATTAATTGGAAATGATACCATCTATGATATCATAGACAAAATCACCAAGTAATTCAACTTCCTAGATATTCATGAGCAGCTTTCAGTAGAGAGCTTGAGTCACCTTTACATGAAGCAGATATTCTGGCTCCACAGAGTTCCCATAATGATCATATTAGATTGTGATTCTCGATTCATGTCAGATTTATAGAGAATATTACAGAAGTTCTTTGTGACACAATTTCATTTAAGCATGGTGTCTCACCCCCATACTAATGGAGAGACTAAGAATACCATTCTTACTAAGGGGGACATGTTTTATGATTGCATGTTATACTTTATAAATTATTATGAGGATCACCTATGTATGGTAATGTTCTTATAAAACAATATATATCATTCTATAACTGTTATTGCACCATTTGAGGCCTTGTGTAGGTGACCCTACAAATCAAAACTTTTCTCGATTGACCAAATAGAGTCAACACTCATGGGCCTAGAGATGGTGTGAGCTATAATAGAGAAGGTGGAGATTATCAAAAAGTGGATAAATACTACAAAAAGCGGTCAGAAGACTTACGTGGACCGATGAAGGGGGCCTTTATAGTTTGAGGGAGACTATGTGTTCTTGAAGGTCTCACCTATATGTGGATTATAGATATTTTTGGGGGTGGAAATATATCAATGATATTAATTATACATTTCTAGATGTTCCATAAGGTTGGTGGGTAGGTGTACCACTTTTCCCTACCTCCGTAGTTTGATTAGGTTCACAACGTCTTCTATATGTCATAGTTGATGGGGTATGTAGATGACAAATCACATGTTATCAACTAGGGTGAGCTGGAAATCAAGTATGGAGATACCATTGAAGAGTACACAGTAGAGATAAAAGATAAGTAGAAGAGGATCCTGTATTGACAAGTGATTCCTTTGGTTCATTTCTGATGGCAACAAATGAATATTCAAGAGAGCACCTATGAGCTGAAGACCCAAATATAAGCTCAGTACCTAAGTTTTTTTTAGTATTATATTTAAATTTTTGAGAATAAAATATCATAGATGGGGAGAATGTAACATATTATTTTTTTATATTTAAATCATTAAAATATATATAGAAATATTTTCAAGCCAGACCTAAGAGAATGAATGAGATTCGAAGGCTTGGTGAACCTACATTTAATATTTGAAAAATATTTACATATATTAATATCACAGTTGCATAGATTCTCTGAAAAAGTGGAATAAATCTTGAATGGTGTCTCATATTGTAAATTTGTTTCAACCATTGAGTGTAGAATGTGGATATTACCCTAGGCATGGCATTAAATTTTTAAGCATTGGGTGTTCGTTAAAAAAACTTGGGAGCGCTAAAAACAAATTAATAAATAAATTATTTTATTTTATTTTTTTGATGCAGTAACCTATGGAAATACTCTATAAATACCCTATTATATTCAAATATTATATTTTTTACAATAAAACTAGAGTCCTATAATGGATCCTTTATAGAGATATTGGCGGACGACATTAGATCATTGGATCAGATCGGTACTCCAAATATCATCTATGCCAATGAAGATCATAGATCTCACCAATGATGATAAACTAGAGTTTTTCTAAATTATAAATTGATTTAAACTCTATGTATGATGTTTGATTTATGTCTTTATTCCCATTTATTTATCCCATGTCAAATGCGAATAAATTCCTCAAACATGAGTTGATTAGCACATCAACATTTGATTTATTTTATAATTTATTTTTGTTCAATGTTTATTATTTCTATTTGTTAATATATTATATAACAATAAATCTAGTCTAAAATAAACAAAGTACGATGTTTATTCCTCATTTTTAGGGTTTATATTTTTCTTCTTGTTTCATTGAACATTCATCGCATTCAATTTCTTTTCCCCACAACTTGACAAATACTAGGTATTTCATTGTTGTGTTACTATTTTTCAGCAAAAAAGGTCTATAACATGGTTTCAGTTCATGAATGAGGGCTCAATTGAGGTGAAACATTGGAGGATCACTATATATGGACTCATATCATGCCAAAAGATTCAATTTTCCTATTTCATAAGTGATGGGGGGTTGGTGTGGCGACAGTTCGTCTCGATAGACCATTTTTTCAAGTGGATCAAGGCACAAATACCGACCACTTAAAAAAGTGTCGTTTAACCCCAAATCCACAAGTAATGGTTAACGATTTATAGGTGTTTTTATGGAAAGACAATTAATATGAGTAACCACATGCTTCTAAAAAACCCATGTCACCCGAAGTGTAATTCAGAATCACACACCATGTGGGGCCCTCATTGTGGTGATAGGGTTTCTACAGAAGAGATATGAATCACACACCTTGTGGACCCTACCACATTTTTTGTGATATTTTTATGGTTTCATGTCATGTATCTTGGGGGATACACAATCATAGGTTGATTACATGGGTTGATTCATGTAATTATACACGACCAAGAGTATAGGGGCATGACATGAGGTACATGGGTTTGGTCAAAGTGAAATGGACAGGTCTTGATTTAGTGGTACATGTCATCTATCCTATGTAAATGTTTTTTACTTCCAATGAGATGGATTGGAGCATTTTTTTAATTACCTAGACTTTTTAAATGGTGATTTTTCTGAAAAATATGTTTTATATTAGTTTGTACTCAAAAAAATGTCTCACTAATAACGAAGTTTGTCTAATTTGAAATGTGACCATCATGTTTCAATTGTTATATGACCATTGGATAAATATTTCTATTGGTCAATATGACTATAAGGAACTATACTCTTGATAATAATTATAACATTATCATAAGAGTTTATAAGTAAAAAACTTTCAATGGAAAACTGATATAGAAAGAAGACTTGGGGGCCTCAACTAGTAGAATCATTCCATTTAAAGACCTTTTTCAAAGCATGGGATGGATGTATCCTCACTCAATTTCACTCTTGACCAAGACCTAGTAGAGATTCAACAAGTGAAGCTTCAACGAAATTGCATATACTATAAGTTCAAGTTAGTAGAAATTACCACTCGGATGATGTTAGTCGAGCCACCCCCATGAATCTATCAGCATCACACAACTTACCCTTAGTTAATACGTGGGTGTTATAAGGGGTTATGTTTTAAGGCCTTAATTAATTAACAAGTAATTCATTTTTATAAATAATACTTTTATTCCATCATTATTTTTTAAGAATATTTTTTCTCAATAAGTAATATAAATAATTTGATACACTGTTTTTTTTGGAAAAAAAATTTACTTTTTAAAAAAGATATAATAATTATAATAAATTGAGATATTATGAATATTTTTTATTTTAATTAAATAATATTATTAAAAAACTCCTATTTAAAAATAAATAATAAAATATTTTTTATTTTTTTCATGTGTGGGAAATTTTATTATGAATTTTCCGTACCATATTGTTTTTAATTGAAAATGATATATATATTTAGAAGATTAAATTAATAAAATTTTATAATTATTATGATAACAAAAATATCATTTCTTAAATAATCACATTGAAATTATGTTGTGGTGAATTTCTTATAATTTTATAAAATACTTTATTTTCCCATAAATATTTAAAATAGAGTTTGTGTTTTTTAGAATGATTAATGACATCATAATTGTGTCATAATGATGTAATATCTAATTAACCACAATAAAATACTTAAAAAATGTTATTTTTTAATAACAATTATTTTAATAGATTATAACTTCTTTCAAAATATTTAATATACTTTCCACTTTTAAAAATGGTATCTTTAACTTCTAAAATGTTATTTTGTGAAAAGAATTAATTTTACTCGACAAAATAAGTCATATAAAATTTTGGTAGACTCTTTTTGATTAAAATAACATAATATGTGTCACAATTGTCGAATTATATATGAAAATACCATGGTAAATACCATGTTTTTTCATATACCACTATTGAGGTGTCTAATTCCTATATTTAAAAGCTAATAATAAAATCCCCAACCTTTTCTATAAATACCCACCCATTTCCCCATTTTTATTCCACCCCAATTAATCCTCCTTGAATATATGATATTTTTACCTCCCAATGAATCCTCTAACGGTGTCCTAAATACCCTAAGGCCCCCATCCTCAATTTTTAGAAACTACTCTTCAAAGAATGGGAAATCTCCACTTCTCTTTTCTATTCATGTTTCTTATTTTTGTGGTATGTATTTCAAATTTCCAAAATAAGTTATTATATTCAATTTATTTTATTTCATTATCATATTAATATTATTTTATGAATTTAAAACCCTTTCCCTCTATTTTTCTTACAATTTTCTAAAACTATTTTTATATTGGTTATACTGCCAAATTTTCTTCTCAAATTTTCTCTCTTTTCTTATGAAACTTCACTTTTTGTTTTATTTTTTGAATACCAACATATCCTAATTTTCCATGGGTATTCAACTTGACGTCAAATTTATCTAATTTAATCATGTATTATCATACCCAAAACTCACTTTTCAATTCTATGTGTTAAAATGAAATAAATATCTTATATTTAAGAACTTTTAAAATTTCAATGATTTTTATATGAAACTCATTTATTTTATTCTCCATGGGTTATTTTTGAAATTTTATAAAATAATATATGTGCAGCATATTAATTAATAAATATTAAGGGATATCCCTAATAGAACTCTATTTCATAGGGTAAATAACTAAATCTATAGAGATGTCATATTTTATGATACCTTGGTGACTAAACATGGTTATTTTTATGAAACCTCGATGAATAACTTTTGTGATATGCTTAAGAACGTCTATAATAAAATTTTTATCCACATTTCCATGTCATTATTCATGTTGTTGTTATTGTTATATTCCCATTTCCCATGTATTTATGATATTCTTCATGTTCTTATTAATATTTTTCTGGGTCACATGTAAAATATTTCTCTTTCTTTCCCTTACTATTCCTTATGCTCACTCTACCCTTTGATGTATGTACCTAGGTTATAAGATGTAGTAATTGTACATAGGATCAACCTATGTAGAATAGTTTCAATATTATTAAAATAATTTTTTTATGTTCTCATGTTCTATATACCTTTTTTCCAATGATCTAAACATTAAATTATCCTTTATTTTATACAATGTAATGAAAAGTTTATGTAATAAAAAGTAGGGCTTTCATAGATGGTATCAATGGATGGTTGAGTTATTTTTATAAATTTTGTTTTGAAAACATTAGTAAGACCCTTCAGTACAAGTTAAACTATAGGAAAAAATCTGGGTATGTTTGTGAATTTTTAATCAAGTGGTTTGAGAGCACAGAAATCCCTATCTGGATACGATCAAGTGGATGTCACTATGGAATATATGTATCTAGGGGTAAAACCCAACACATGGATTCGAGAAATACTAAATTGGGAATTGTTGCATTAAAATCTGTTGAGCGAAGAATTGTTTTCAACAATATATAATAATGTTATTTAAAGGGGGAGATTATTAAAAATAATACTCTGTCCCTTTATGATAATTTTGATGCTCACAAATACCCTTAGTTATTTTCTAATGATTTTATTTAGTATTTTTTAGGAATTTATTAATTTATGTTACTCTTTAAATAACAAGAATTTATTACCTGTTCAGAATCTGCATTAAGCGCGTCCTGGAATCACTGTTCATACCCTACGTGGATAAACGTAGCGCAAGGATGAAATGCATGTATACTTTTTAAGATAAGAGAAAATTATGGTTAAAAAACCATACGTTTTCATCAAAGTATGAATGAAGAACCTTACGTTAGGAAGGAACCTTACATTTTGGTTATCATAAAAGTATGAAATGAGAACCGTACGTAAGTACTAAACGTTACGTTTGTTTATCAAAAGTATGGTTCATCAACCTTACTTTTGTAAACAACCATACGTTCTTGGAAAAGTGTGGATCAAGTAAAAGTATGGATCTTTTGTCATACGTTTGAGAGTTGAAGAAAAAGTATGGATGATCAACCCTACATTTATGATTCAACCTTATGTTTTCAACCTTACGTTTGAAGACTATGTCATCAACCCTACGTTTGGAGGCCACGTCATCAAACTTATGTTTGGCGTCAGAAAGTTTGAAAGACGATATTTTTATGCAATGGTGAGCAAGTTGATTATTGGGCGGATTTCTAGCTGGATTTAAAGTTGTTTTTAAGGTATGACTTTGACTGATTAAAAGTGGTTTTATTATTGTATTAACGATCGAATTAATAGGATCTTTTTATGCCGAGCTTTCAGAGAAGTTATGACAACTCTGTATGTTAAATTTTTTGAATATTGTGAATCAGAAGGCGACTTTTATGAATCTAAATGGACAGGAGATATGCTCAGCTTTATTATATATGTTCTCTCTGAAAAAACACCATATATAAATGGGAGAATGGTGATCAATCTATTATTAAAAAAATGGTGGAAAATAGAGACTGCAAAAATCACGTCGATCTCCTGATTCAAAAAGGAGCGCCAAAGCTCTGTTCAATTAAGAATAAAGAACACGATAGAAGATTCACTTGTTCTGCATCGAATATCTACTGTGGATCAACTACTACTGAAGTTGTGAACTATATCTCTATATTTACTACAGCCTGATCGACTCATAATTTCATTGTTTTGAAAATCAATATTTCCAGAGACGACGATCCATCTGATGTCAATTGCATTCTGTTGCAATTGTGAAGATCAACTGGAAAACTTCTTTCTGAAATTCTTTTTATTCTTCAATAACCAGCTTCTCATTCTAAGCTGTGTAGGTTCGTGTTTGAACCAGAAGGCTTTGTTTGTCCTTGGATTGTAAAGGTGTCAACTACCTGTATTCATTTGTGGACCGGTCTGTTAAAACGATTACCAGATAGTGAAAATCACCAAGCTCCTGGTGGTGAGCATTGGTGGAGTGGACTAGGGGCCTTCCGTTCCCCGAAACATTATACATCTTTGTGTCCCTGCTTTTATTTATTTCTGCTGCATGATCAAATCTGATAAATCATAGAGGATAGAACTCGTTCAATTGAAGAGTTAGCGAAAAATCGGAAAGACACAATTCACCCCCTCTTGTGTATAATCTGTATATTCAAGATCCAAAAATTGGTATCAGAGGAGGAGCTTCTGATAGAGCCTTAGCACACTAGAATCATTTAAATGATTATATAACAGAGCATCATGACTGATACAATAGAAGGGATGTCAATGGTCAGAGCACCATATTTAAATGGAGGCAACTATGGCTGTTGGAAATCGTGCATGATAATATATCGGAAAAACCTCGGATATAAAGTATATTCAAAGATTCTGACTCCTTATAAAATTCCTAGAAATCCTGAGATATGGAGTGCTTCTATAGAGTAATAGTATGATATGAATTCAAAGGCTATGAATGCAATCATCTGCGGTCTAAGACCAGATGAATTTAACAGAGTATCTTAGTTCCCAACAATATATGAGATGTGGCAAACAATAGGTGTGGCATATGAAGGAACAGACAATGTGAGACAAATGAGATATGCAACTAAAAAACTGAAATTTTATACTTTCAGATTGTTCGAAGGGGAAATAATTACCCAAATGAATGGCAGATTGTCATAAATTGTCAATAATATAATATCTCTAGGAGAACCTATCAAATAGGATGATCAAGCATTAAAAGTACTGAGGGTACTTCCTACTCAATGGAATGGTATCTCTTCTACAATCAGATAATCAACACCTGTCAAAAATCTAACCATGAGAGAGCTGATTGGTACACTAATGATGTATGAAGTTGAAATGCATGATGAGGCTAATGAACATAAAATGATTATCAAAAGAGAAGATACTTCTTTGAATGTAACTTCACATCAAAAGAATAGAAAGCTGAAGAAAAGAGAAGTCAAAGCTAAATGAGAGATCTTTGACTCATCAAACTTAGTTGAAGAGATGGCTCAGCGAGCCAAGAAATTTAGAAAGATCTATAGCAAGAAAATAGGCTTCAAAAAATATTTTAAAAGAGATGATAAAGAAGTAAGATGGTATGAATGCAATAATATGGGGCATATCAGACCAGATTTCCCACAATTGAAGGATGCAAAGAAGAATAAATTATTCAAAAGAAATGACTATGATAAGAAGGACAAGAAAGCTATGAATGCCACTTTGAATGTATCTGAAGACTCTAGTATCTCTCCTGAATCAAGCTCAGAGAAAGAAGAAGTCAATCTAAAAGAAAAATATGTGTTTTATGGTAGAAACTGATGAGGTACACTCATATTAATCCTCAGAATCAAATTCTGAATCAAGCTACATAAATGAAAAACCTGCAGCCTACTACAATATGCTTGAAGAAAGATATTACTCACTATTTAACAAGCATAATTCACTAAAAAATAAATATAAAGTCATTTCAGATGAAATAGATATAATGCTGAAACAATATAAGCAATTAACTTATAAATACAATTCAATTAACACTAACTATATTAATTTTGAATCAAGAATAAAAAAAATTCAGGATGAAGTAGAATCTTACAAACAGGATGCATTGGTTTTTACAAAAGGATAGAATTCATTAAATTAAATTATTGGAAAAATGTCATTAAAAAAGAGAGATTTGGAATTGGCAGTAAACAAGAAAAACCTAAGCTATATAAAAATTATTTTTTTCCTAGCTCTAAAAATGTTAATGGTAACTTTTGTGGGACAAAGGAACATATAGCTAAAAACTATTTCTTAAGACAGCCTCAAATTTTTGGTATTATGAAAGCCTATGTTTCAAAAGACTTATATGATTCATCTTATTTTAAAATAACAAAGAAAATCTGGATACCCAGATCATTGCTAGCTAACACCCCTGGACCCAACAAAATATGGGTACCAAAGCAATTTGTTTGAATTTCTTTGTAGGTAGTAGGCCAACAGAGAAGAAAAGATATATGGTACATGGACAGTGGCTACTCAAGACATATGAGTGGATACTCATTGAATTTTTCTTCACTCACTCAAGAGGAAGGAGGACTTGTCACATTTGGTGACAATTCCAATGGAAAAATCGTTGGCATTGGAACTATTGGAGATCCAAAAAGAGTCTTAATCAAAAATGTAATTTATTTAAAAGGATTAAAACACAATCTGATAAGTATCTCTCAACTTTTTTATGATGGATATACTATTGATTTTACTTAAAATTGATGTACTGTTTATAAAGATAAACTGTTTAATTTTAAAGCACCAAGAACTGAAAATGTCTATACATTGGATTTAAATTCCTTGTGTAAACAACAACTAAACTGCTTGACTGATAAAGTAAGTAAACCTTGGATCTGGCATAGGAGACTTGGACATTTCAATATATAGGTTTTAGATAAGTTATCTAAGAAACATTTAGTTTCTGATTTACATAGTCTCAAATTTGAAAGTGACAGATTTTGTGATGCATGTCAACCTGGCAAGCTACACAAATCATCCTTCAAATCTGTTAATAAAGTTGCTACATCTAAACCTCTAGAAGTTATTCATATAGATTTATTTGGACCTTCAAGATTAGCAAGCTTAGCTGGTAAATTATATTTATATGTTTTAGTTGATGACTATTCAAGATTTACATGGATTTTCTTTCTGAAATTTAAAAATTAAGCTTTTAGTTTATTTGAAAGTTTCGGCAAATTTGTTCAAAATGAACAAGGTTTTAATATAATCTCATTGATAAGTGATCATGGTAGAAAATTTGAGAATCCGGAATTTAATTCCATTTTCTCAAATATGGGTATTAAACATACCTTTTCTGCACCCCGAACACCTCATCATTATGAGATTGTAGAAAGGAGAAATAGAAAAATTCAAGAAATGGCTAGAACTATGTTAAATGAATATAGACTACCTATATATTTTTGGGCAGAAGCTGTGAATATATCTTGCTATATAATTAATAGAGTTTTAATTAGACCTATTTCGAAAAATACACCCTATGAACTATGGAATAACAGAAAACCTAACGTAAATTACATTAATGTTTTTGGATGCAAGGTTTACATCTTGAACACCAAAATAATCTATGTAATTTTAATCCAAAATCTGATGAAGGTATTTTATTTGGATATTCTGCTACATCCAAAACTTATAGAGTCTCTAATAAGAAGTCAAGGATTGTTAAAGAATCCGTTCATGTAATATTTGATAAATCTGATCCCTTTGAGAAAAGAACAGATCAAATGGATGAGCATGACTCTAATGATAACATGATCCTTGAGAACTTAACAAATTATTTTGAAAATAATATAAAATAAATTCAGTCTAGTTCAGAGAAACATGATAATAAAGAACCTTTAAATGTTTTTCCTAGACAGTCTAATACCCTAAAGAATCACCCTTTAGGAACTATGATAGGTGACTTAGATACATGAATTCAAACTAGAAGAAACTTATGAAACCTAGTGTAAGATCTCTTCCATCCTATCTCAACAAGAACACAAGACTATAGAAGAAGGTTTAGATGATGAAAGATGGGTAATAGAAATGCATGATAAATTAAACCAATTTAAAAGAAATGATGTTTGGGAATTACTGGAAAGACCTAATAATTATCCAGTAATAGGAACCAAATGGGTCTTTAGAAATAAAAAAATGACCAAGGAACAATAAATTGAAATAAAGAAAGATTAGTAACTAAAGGATATAATCAAGAAGAAGGAATAAATTATGATGAGACTCTTGCACTTGTATCTAGGTTTGAAGCCATTGGAATCCATTTAGCCTATTCATCTTATATGATTTATATATTATATTAGATGGATGTTAAATTTGCCTTTTTAAATAGTTATTTAATAGAGGAAGTTTATGTTGATCAACCTCCTGGTTTTGAAAATTCTCAAAAACCAGATCCTGTCTTTAAATATACTAAAGCTCTTAATGGCCTTAAACAAGCAACTAGAGCTTGGTATGAAATATTAAGTTCTATTATTTTGGAAAATTATTTTACTGTTGGAATGGCAGACCCAACACTCTTTAATAAAACTATAAAAAATAATGTTTTATTGGTTCAAATTTATGTTGATGATGTATTTTTCGGATCAACAAATAAAACCCTTTGTCAAGAGTTTTCAAAGTTAATTAAAAAAGATTTTGAAATGAGTATGATGGGAGAACTAAATTTTTTCTTAGGACTTCAAATTTATCAAAAGGATTTTGTAAATGTTTTGAATCAAAGAAAATACATTACTGATTTACTTAAGAAATTTGGACTTGAAAACAGTAAGACATTTAGAACTCCTATGTGTACTAATATAAAACTTGATTTGGATGAAAATGGAAAATTAGTTGAAAACAAGTTATATAGAGGTATTATTGGTAGTTTATTATATCTTACTGCTAGCAGGCCAGATATAATTTATTCAGTATGTCTTTGTGCTAGATTTCAATCAAATCCTAAGGAATCTTATCTAATTACTGTTAAAATAATTTTTAAATATATAAAAGGAATTGTTTTTTAATATCTTCTTTATCATAAAACTTCTAATTTTAATTTTATTTCATATTCAGATGATGAATTTGGAAGTTTTAGATTAGATAGAAAAAGCACATCAGGAACATATCACTTTTTGGGAAAGTCTTTGGTGTCATGGTCTACTAAGAAACAACATTTAGTTGCCTTGTCAATAGTCGAGGTCGAATATGTTTCTGCTAGCAGTTTCAATGCACAGGTGTTTTGGATGAAAAACACTCTTATGGACTTTGTATTGAATTTTAATAATACACCTATTTTATGTTATAATACAAGTGTAATTAATGTCTCAAAAAATCCTATTAGTCATTCTAGAACTAAGAACATTGATATAAGGCATCACTTTTAAAGAGATCATATTATTAAAAAGGATATATTTTTAGAATTTATAAATACATAAATTCAATTAGTGGAAATTTTTACTAAACCACTTCTAATGGAAAGGTTTGATTTTATAAAGGGGGAGTTAGGTTTATTTGATTTTAAATAAAATGTTATTTCACAATTTTTTTTTATTTCCGCATAAAAATATTTTTTTTCTATTTTTTTTAAACAGAATAAGTTTCTTTTATCTGATTAATCTATTTTTTTATTTTTAAATATATTTAATGATTATTAAAAACATGGTAATCAAGGTTTTTAGAAACCCTTTTGAATTCTAAACCGCTTCATTTCCATCGAAACCTTTTCGAATCTGGAAACCGCATCTCTTCTCGTCAACCCTAATCTTCAATCCTCTGAAACCCTAACCTTCAAACCTTCAAATATTCTCGCAAATATGGTAAGGACTGAAAGAGCCAATGAAGCCAAGCCAAGAAATGTCATGATACAATGCTCAGAAAGAAGAAAAATCTTATAGGTCAAGGTAATCAATCTCGACTGGTTATTTTAGATAAATCTGCTGTTGAAAAAATCGATGTCATTCCAGAACCATGAACAATAATTTGATAGTGAAAATACCAAATTTTTGTATGAAGTAGAACATTGATACTTCTTCAAATTTGTACAGTTTAGTCTGGGGGATCCTGAGGATAGTATAATAGCTAAAATAGGGGATAGGGATTTCCTAATCTCGTTAGATGAAATTGGTCAGATTCTCAACTGCCCTCATGATGGTGTTTTTCATTTTGATTTGAATAATCTAGGAGATTTTGTGCATAAATTCGAGGATATTATGTCTTCTTTGTTTGGAACATCTACTATTAAGAAAATGATGGTGAAAGATTTAGAACCAGATCAGAGGATCTTGGTTAAATTTGTTCAGACAGGAATAAATCCCAGAATTTTATAAATGGAAAAGATTTTGTACCCTGATATGTACATAATGTATCTTTTTTTAAGTGATATAAACTTAAACATCCAAAGGAACATGGTCAGGTACCTCAATTACTGTTGCCAAAGTTACGCCCGGATGAACTTTTATCCTTTAGGTCGGTTTATTTCTAATCTGTTTCTTAAGAATGACATGGTGAGATTAGTGGATGCCCGAGTACACTGTCATCATAGTAATATGTTTAATGCTGGAACTTTAAAGAATATTGGATACTTCTAGAGCACCATTAAAGGAAAACACTTGACTGTATGAGCTGAGGATGATTCAGAGAATGATCAGGCTCAACCTTCTAAGTCCAAGGATGGAAATGCTGAATCAAGAGACAACAATGTAGCAAGAAGGATCTGATTTTATGTGGAAGATACTGAAGAAGAAAGAAATCAGGAGGGACTTCAATCTCAAAGAACTAGAGCTTTTAATGAGGAAATTGCTTCCCCTGTATTGGCAAAAACAACGAAAGCTTTATATTTTTTTGTAAGAGAAGATGTTATTGATAAGACCGTGGAAGTTTTTAGTGAAAGGAATGCACTAGTAGAGGGATCAGGGGCTCAAGAAGAATCTCAAAGGGAGAATCATGAACAGATTGTAGCTGATGCTAATGTTACACTTCAATAGAACCAAGATAAGGTGGCAGGGGCTGGTGGGGAAGTGGCCAGACCTTAGGAAACTCATGAAAATGTTGTTCTCGAAAATCTAGTGGAAGACCAAGATGCTGATGTTTGTGGTGAGCATGCTTCTAAAGCTCACATAGAAGTAATTCAAGAGGATTTTTCTGTGGAGGAGTCTGCGGACTCTAAGGAATAATCTGTGGACCAACCTACTCAGGACAAATAAAAATAGAAAACTGATTCTATAACATTACCTTTGGTACTGCTACATCATCCAATGCCTGAGAATGCGAATCAAGCACAAGGTGCCTCTGATTCAAGGAAGAGAGAAGTTGAAGAACTGTACAAAAATGTGTCTCAGTTAAAATCTAAGAATGTCACTATGAGAAATTCTTTAACCTTTGAACAATTGAGATTTCACAAGCTAAAAGAGAGTATAGTCTCAAGGAAAGAAGTTTAAATGTATAAAGAGGATATGCAGAATTCAGTTGAAAATTTGAAATCTGAAATGGTTATGAATAAAGATTTATCAGAACTGAAGTTGTTTATGGAGAACCAATTTGCATCAGTTGCAAATAGTTTTTTTAGTGAATTAGGTACTTCACCTGATTTAATCTGAAGATTTCAAGCTATCACAACCGTGATGAGAAACATGAATGATAGGTTGAACGATCTTCAATGTAACAGTGCTCTGTTATCAGTGTTGCTCGACAATCAGAAATTTTTAGTGGATCAACTGATATCTAGCGAACCACCAATCAGGACTATGTAAACTCAAATGTCAGAGAAGCTGTCACTGTTTATCAAAAAAGAAGAAATGATGCATGAGTTATTCAGAGCCAGTTTAATTGAGGATATTCATATGACTCAAGAGAATAGAGAGATCATTACCAAACATGGAGATGGGATGATGATGAGACTCAGGGAAAAGTTTACAGAAATCAAGTTTGTAATCTAGAGGAGATAGAACCTAATGCCTATCTTGCCCAAACCTTGATATTTGTGTTTATCATACTTGTATTTTTTAATGAAAATATGTCTCTTTCTTTCTATTTGTTTTATTGACTTTATTTTTGATATTCCAGTACACCAGATTTAATTTTTGATAAACAGTTAATAATGATCATTTACCAACAGTTCAGTGAAACATTAAATGTGTTGAAATCCATGCTTTATCATTCGTTTTGATATCACAAAAGGGGAAGAAATTTGGATAACCACAATATTTTATTTTACAAAACATTATTTAAATGGTGTTATGTATATTTAATTTTTTGGGTAGTTATCCAAATTGTTTATTATAAAGGTTATTCAGAAGGATAAATTTGGATAAAACTAAAAACTTTTATTTCTAAATAAAAAATATTTTTTAAAGGGGGAGACATTTTTATTGAAATAATTTTGCTAAAACTAAATATTGTTTCATCCTCTCAAAATTCTAAAACTTTATGTAACTAATTTTGTGAGTTAATTTCGTTTAAATAATTTTATTATCTTATGGGTTTTGTGATCATCAAAAAGAGGGAGATTGTTGAGAAAAGTATTGTTTTCAACAATATATAATAATGTTATTTAAAGGGATAGATTATTAAAAATAATACTCTGTCTCTTTATGATAATTTTGATGCTCACAAATACCCTTATTTATTTTCTAAAGATTTTATTTAATATTTTTTAGGAACTTATTAATTTATTTTACTCTTGAAATAAAGAGAATTTATTACTTGTTCGAAATCTTCTTTAAGCACGTCCTGGAATCATTTTTCATACCTTAATTATTCGGAATCTTCTTTAAACGTGTCCTAGAATCATTGTTCATACCCTATGTGGATAAACGTAGCGTAAGGATGAAAAGCGTGTATACTTTTTGAGATAAGAGAAAAGTATGGTAAAACAACCATATGTTTTCAGCAAAGTATGGATGATGAACCTTACGTTAGGAAGGAACCTTACGTTATGGTCATCATCAAAGTATGAAAGGATAACCGTACGTAAGTACTAAATGTTACGTTTGTTTCTAAAAATTATGGTTCATCAACCTTACTTTTGTAAAAAAACCATACATTATTGGGAAAGTATGGATCAAGTAAAAGTATGGATCTTTTGTCGTACATTTGAGAGTTGAAAAAACGTATGTATGATCAACCCTACATTTATGATTCAACCTTACGTTTTCAACCTTACATTTGAAGACTATGTCATTAACCCTATGTTTGGAGTCCACATCATCAACCTTGCGTTTGGCGTCGGAATGTTTGAAAGATGATATTTTTATGCAACGGTCAGCAAGTTGATTATTGGGCGGATTTCAAGCTGGATTTAAAGTCATTTTTAAAGTACGAATTTTACTGATTCAAAGTCATTTTATTATTGGATTAAAGATTGAATTAATAGGATATTTTTATGTCGAGTTTTTAGTGAAGTTATGACTACACTGTAAGTTCAAATTTTTGAATATTGCGAATCAGAAGGCAACTTTTATGGAACTAAATGTGTAGGAGATATGTTCAGCTTTATTATATATGTTATCTCTGAAAAAACACCATATATATACACACGAGATAATGGTGATCAATATATTATAAAAAATGGGTGGAAAACAAAGACTACAAAAAATCACGTTTATCTTTTGATTAAAAAAGGAGAGTCAAAACTCTGTTCAATTAAGAAGAAGGTACTCGATAGAAGATTCACCTGTTCTTCATTGAATATCTACTGTGGATGTACTACTGCTAAAGTTGTGAAATATATCTCTATATCTACTGCAACTGGATCGACTCAGAATTGATTTGTTTTGAAAATCAATATTTCTAGAGACGACGATCCATCTGCTATCAATTACATTCTGTTGCAATTGTGAAGATCAACAGGAAAAATTCTTTCTTAAATTCTTTTTATTCTTGAGTAACCAGATTCTCGTTCTAAGCTGTGTAGGTTCATGTTTGAACCAGAAGGATTTGTTTTTCCTTGGATTGTAAAGGTGTCAAATGACTGTATTCAATTGAGGACCAGTCTGTTGAAATGAAGACCAGATAATGAAAATCACCAAGCTCGTGGAGTTGAGCGTTGGTGGAGTGGACTAGGGGCATTCTTTCCACGAACCACTATACATCTTTATCAGATTTGATCATGCAGTGGAAATAAATAAAAATAGGGACACAAAGATGTATAGTGGTTCGGGGAAAGAAGGCCCCTAGTCCACTCCACCAACACTCAACTCCACGAGCTTGGTGATTTTCACTATCTGGTCTTCATTTCAACAGACTGGTCCTCAACTGAATACAAGAATTTGACACCTTTACAATAAAAGGAAAAACAAAGCCTTCTGGTTCAAACATGAACCTACACAGCTTAGAACGAGAATCTGGTTACTCAAGAATAAAAAGAATTTAAGAAAGAATTTTTCCCGTTGATCTTCACAATTGCAACAGAATGTAATTGATAGCAGATGGATCGTCATCTCTAGAAATATTGATTTTCAAAACAAATCAATTCTGAGTCGATCCAGTTGTAGTAGATATAGAGATATATTTCACAAATTTAGCAGTAGTAGATCCACAATAGATATTCAATGAAGAACAAGTGAATCTTCTATCGAGTTCCTTCTTCTTAATTGAACAGAGTTTTGACTCTCCTTTTTTAATCAACAGATCAACGTGATTTTTTGTAGTATTTGTTTTCCACCCATTTTTCTATCATGATGGTTAAACTTGTACCTCTAAAGGATGTGGTGGGAGGTACTCTCATTTTTCTCTCAAATATATCATGTACTTTTTTTGATTCTAGTTCTATGTATTAATTTAGTTCATCCATGTTTTCAATTGAATATATAATCAATCCCTGAACTACTATAATTATATTTATCAGTCTTGACTCTTTGAGGAATTATCCAAGAATCAATAGTGTATAGAAACTCAAGTATTTACTTTAGAGAGCACAATAAAATCACTAATCTAGTAGTATTTATCATGATGGAATTAAACACTATAATAGAGATGGATTGTCTCTAAACATATAATACTAATATCAACTTCCAAATAAAGAAAATCTCAGTAGTCTTGAATGGACAACCTATAGTTTTTTTCATGGGATAAATATCTCTACCTGATCATTGTCTAAAATCACATCCCATAGTCTTATTTATGTAAATGATCAGTGTAGATAAAAATAAGAAATGAAATTATATGAATATAAAATGTCCACATAGTTTGGGAATAAACTAACTTATTTCTAGAAGAGTTACATGAACCTCCCCTAGAAAGGGAGGTTGAGTTCACTATTGAACTCAGGCATATATCTAAGCCAATTTCAAAAACCCCCCATATGGAATGGAAAATTTAGAGTTGTAGGAATAAATGAAATAACTCCAAGATATTTTGGTGATGTGGTTTATCTAACCTAGTGTGTCTTATTTGAGATCACTTGTTCTCTTTCTGAAGAATAAGGATGGATCAATGAGGATGTAAATTGATTATAGGGAGCTTAATGAGCTCACAGTGAAGAACAAGTACCCTATTCCAAGGATGGATAAATTATTTGACCAGCTTCATGGGGCTCAATTCTTATCTAATATTTAATTTCAATCTGGTTATCCCCAATTGAGGGTGAAGAAATAATATTTTCCAAATAATTTCTTCCGATAAAAATATGGGCATTATGATTTTGTTTTTATGTCCTTCACCTTCACTAATTCTCCTTCTATTTTTTTTGTATTTGATGAATAGGGTCCTTAAGTACAACCTTGATAACATTGTGCCAGTTTTTATTTATTATATTATTATATATTATATAATTCATGAGGATCATGAGAATCATCTAATGGTTATATTAGAAACTATGAGGAATGAGAGGCTATTTTGAAAGATCATAAAATGTAAATTTTGGTTGCAAAAATGTTTCCTTCATGGGGAAAATTGTAACCAATGAATGAATATCAGTTTAACTTATGAAGATAATGGTTGTGGAAGAGTGACCTAATCCTACTACAATAATTGAGATTTATAGTTTTCCTATTTTATCAGGATATTACAGGTGGTTTGCGAAAAATTTTCATGACATTCTAATCCACATCAAAGTTGACTCAAAATGGGGCTAAGTTCATCTGAACAATGGAGTGTGAAGAATGTTTCCAAGATCTAAAGAATATATTTTTTATTTCCCCCATGTTAACTCTACCCTCTATTGAAGAATTATTCTTTATTTTTAGTGATGCATCTCCAAAAGTGCTTGGGAGAGTCCTCCTAAAAAATGGAAATGTTATTTCATATGCATTATGGCAGTGGAATCCTCATGAGTAGAATTGTCCTACCCATAACATGTGGTTAGCTATGGTATGTTTTCTCTAAATAAATGGAGGTAATATATTTATGTGGTGAAATATGATATATACATAGACCACCAAAGATTGAAGTATATTTTCACACAAAAGGAATTGAACCTGAGACAGAGGATATGTTTTGAAATTCTTAAATTCTAGTATTTTTATATTAAATACCATATAGGAAGAGAAAATAAATCCATTAATACATTAAGTAGGAAAAACCCTATTATGCTAGAAATGATGACTATTCATGGTGATCCTTTGATCAAAGACCTAGTCAAACCAGACATGGGAATCATAAGGGAAGAGACATCATCAACCCTTTCTCAAAATGTTTCTAAACAACTATTACA
This sequence comes from Viscum album, assembly GCA_963277665.1. Taxonomy (NCBI): domain Eukaryota; kingdom Viridiplantae; phylum Streptophyta; class Magnoliopsida; order Santalales; family Viscaceae; genus Viscum; species Viscum album. The sequence continues at coordinate 1,300,773,069 of OY728141.1, read as the reverse complement.
AGAGAAGATCAATAAATCCCAAAGAGAATAACCTTTCATATAGAAGATAATAAAGGATGTGAAGAATGATAAGTTCCTTGAGTTTAATATTGATCAAGGTGTAATAAAATTTTATAATTGGATATGTGTTCTATCTATTCTGAAAATATAGAAGGAGATGATGGATGGAGCTCATAGATCTAAATTCTCTATATATCCTAGAATCAATAAAATGTATAGGGACTATAATGGTCATTATTGGTTGGATAACATGAAAATTTAGATTTTTGACTACATTACAAGTTTATTTGTGTGTCAACAAGTGAAGGCATAGTGAAAATTTCCTAAATTGGTATTGAAACCATTAAACATACCAACATGGATGTAGAATAATATAACTATGGACTTTGTCACTATCCCCATGGAAATATCCAATGAAAACAATGTGATATGGGTTATGGAGGACCCCCCCCCCCCCCAAGACTGTCAATTTTATCTCTATCTGGGAAGGCTTATCTCTTGATCAACATTCCATTATTTGCCTAAAGGAAGTGGTGAGGTTATTCGAGTACAACTCTATATCATTTTATATCATGATCCATATATGAAATCATAATTATAGGGGAGTCTTCAAGATGCTATGAGACCAGATTGAATTTCAGTATATCATATGACCCCCAAACTGATATTCAATCTAAAATGTCTATTCATACACTTTTTGAAATACTGAGTACATGATTACTAGAATTTAAAGGTGGATAGGATTAACACCTCCCATTAGTTATGTTATTATACAATAATATATTTCTTTTGAGTATTCAAATGGAACCATATGAGGCTTTATATGGGAAGTGATCTAGAAAACCAACTTGTTTGTATGAATTCAGTGATAGAATATTTCTTGGGCATAATCTTGTGCAACACATGATAGAAAATGTGCATTGCATCCAAAAAAACATAAAGGCTACTTAGAGTCAGCGGATAATCTATGCTGGTAATTGTAAAAGGGACTTGGAGGATATATATTTAAAAAACGTGTTCTATTAATTATCACCTTGGAAGAGATACATGTTTTTTGGGAAGAATGGAAAGCTTATCCTTATGTACATCGACCCCTATGAAATCTTGGATCACATAGGAGAAGTGGCCTATCAACTAGCACTTCCACCAATTCCAGCTCAACTTCATAATGTATTCTACATGTCTCTATTGAGGAAGTACATAACTGACCCTTCACAGGTTCAATATCAAAATTGGGTATAACTAGAACATTACCTCTATTATGAGGAGTATATAGAGGAGATCTTGGACAATAGATACAGGGTTCTATGACACAAGACTACCCACATCGTCAAATTGTTGTGGAGGAGCCATAAATATAAAGAATTGATGTGGGAACTAGAGGGGAAAAAGAGGAAGAAGTAACCACACATTTTCCCAAATGAGAGAATGAGTTGAAATTTAAAGGAAAAAATTTCCTAAGGGGGGATAATGTAACGATACATACTATTTGAAAGATGCTTATTTTCTATAAATCTGTGTTATATTATTTTATTCTCAAAAACCAATATCTCACTAATAATCAAGTGTGTATAATTTTAAATTTGGCCATAATGTTTAAAAATTAATATGAACATTGGTAAATTATGTAATTTCATAAATATGACTATAGGGAACTATACTCTTGATAATAATTTTATTATTATCATAATTTTTTAAAAATAATATTTTGACAGAGGAAAATTAAGACCAAAAAAAAAGAGTTGATGGCCTCAACCAGTAAAATAATTTCATTTGAAACCCATTTTTTAGAGTATGGGATGGAGGTAGAATCACTAGGATTATCTCTTGACCAATCCCAGACATACCTTCAATAGGTGAATATTGAATGGAATCACATATAGGAGAAGTTCAATTTAGTTGAAATTACCACTTTGGCGATGTTAGCTAAGTCGCCCCATGAATCTACCACTATTTCACACCTTACCATTAGTTAATAGTAGGGTTCTAAAAGGGGTTATGTATAAATTATTTACATACTTAATGTGTAATTCCTTTTTATAAATAAAATTGTCACTCCATCATTCTATTTTAAGAATATTTTTTCTCAATAAAAAATATGAAAAATTTGATCCATTGATTTTTCAGATAGAACATGAAATTTTTAGAAAATATATAATTATTATAATAAACTAAGTTATTTTGAATAATATTTATTCTAACTAAACAGTGTGATTAAAACAAATATAATTTAAAAATAAATGACAAAATAATTTTATTTTATTTCAAGTGTCATAAATTTTACTATGCATTTTCAATCAACTATTATTTTTAATAAAAAAGTATTTCAATATTTAAAACATGATATTATCATATAAATAGAATTATTTTTATAAAATAAATATCATTTTTTAAATAATAATTTTTAAATTATGATAGGGTTAATTTATGACAATTTTATAAAACACTTTTTTTTAATAAATAGTAAAAATATAGTTTGAGTTTTCTCGTAAGATTAATGAATTAATAATTATGTCATAATGATGTGATGACAAATTAACCACAATCCATGTCCTAAAATATGTTATTTAATTAACATAATTTATTTTAACATATTCTAATCAATTTCAAAATATATAATTTACTTTACAAATTTTAAAATAGAAACTTTAACATTAAAAAATTTATGTTGAGAAAACATTAATTTTTCTTTCCAAAATTAGTAATATAAAATTGTGATAGAATATTTTTGATTAAAATAACATAATATTTTTAACTAATGTAAATTAACATTGTAAAATACAATGGTAAAGCCCATGTATTTTCATTTACCACCACCTAGGTGTCTAAGGCCTTTATTTGGAACTTAATAAACAAATACCCCACTTCTGCTATAAATACCCACCCAATTTTCCAATTGAATGACATTCCAATTAATAATACATTAATAAATGAAATTTTTACCTCAAAATTAGTCTTCCAAAGGTTTGTATCAATCTCACAAGGTCCCGCTCCTCAAGTGTTTGGATCCACTCTTCTAGGTAAGGGGAATCTCAACTTCTTGTTTCCCTTCAATTTCCCTTTTTTATGTGGTAGGCCTTTAAAATTTTAATACTATGTCCTTATATCCAATTTATATTATCTCTTTAATGTATTAATATAATTTTATGAATGGGAATCCTTTTTCCCATATTTTATTACCATTTTCTAAAACCATATTTCATACTCATTATGCTGGAAAATTGTTTCCTCAATCTTTCCCCCATTCCTTAAGAGAATTCTCCTTTTGTTTTGTTTTTGTGAATACCAAAACCGCTTTTTTCTAGTTGATTTAAACTATATGTAAACATTATCTATTTTATTTATTTATTAACAAACATAAAACCTTAATTTACTTTTTTTTAAATGACTTAAATATATGGTATTTAAGAATTTTTTTAGAACACCGGGATTTTTATATGAAACACATTTCCTTTACACTCCACAGCTTTTTTATGAAATGATTTATTATGACCTATGTGGATTAAATTAATTAATACATATGAATTTTGTTCCCAAATATCACTCCAATTCATTGGGTAAATAATTTAATCTCTAGAGATGACATGTTTTATGATACCTTGATAATTTTTATAACACCTCGGTGAAAAACCTTGGTGATGTGGTTATGAATGTATAAATTAAAATTTTTATCCAATTTTGATTAAGAATCATGTTCTTATTATTATGATATTACCTTTTCTCATTCCATTATCATATTTTTCATGTTCTTATTGATATTTCTCAAGATCTCATCCAAAACGGTTTCCCTTGCTTTCCCTCACATGGCCTTATACTCACCCTTTCCTTTGATGTATATCCCTAGGTTATGAGATGTAGTAATTTTACTTAGGCTGAACCTTTTATGATGAATTTAAATTGTATTATAATATTGTTTTATTTTTCCATGTATTATGTACCTTTATTCCAAGAAACTAAACATTAAAAGATCCTTTATTTTGTACAATGTAATAAAAATCATATGTAATAAAAAGGAGGGATTCCATAATTTGTCCCTTCCGTATAGACCAGGTTAATTTGAGTGTGATTCCTTTGTCCTTTCCCAATAGGGTACAAGTTGGTATTACATCCTCAGTATAGGATTGTGATCCCCTCTATGGGTATAGTATTGGATACAATTTGGTGCATCCCCCAATTGTACTAGGATGGGATCCTCTATCATTTATAGATGTGATTTTTAATATAGGCGTGACCAACATGAAAAAAACATAATTACCTTTTCTACTAGTAATATCTATTACGGTTTTTTGTGTCCATTATTATCCCTATGTGTGATCCCCTACCTGGATGATGAGATCTTCTGAGATCCAATGACTAATTCTTGGATGGGGCCTAATTATCTTGACTACATGGATGAGAATAACTAGTGATAGTATGTCTTTTTTATTGACTACTCCATGAATGAGTGTAACCTTTAAGAATAAATTAGTATATTAGGGATGATGAGTATTGTTTAGACAACTTGATAATGGTTTCTATTATGAGTATATTTGGGTTTTTTGTTGTATTGTTGTTATGAAATGACTACTCTATATTATTTATGCTTAGTGATTTTAGGGTTTCATATGGTTATTGTTATACTCACCCCTATATTGGTTCTTCCCACCCAAGTTATGTCTTATTTAGATGATTTTCCTTTTGACGAGGTCCTGTGAGGTTAAAGAGTAGGCAATGTATAGTTTGGCTAGATAGACTGAGGTGTTTTATGGGAGTTTTTATTTAAAAGTAGACCCATTCATCTGATCATATTGGACACTCTATAATTTTTCTTGGGCCGGTATTTGGCCACTTTATCATTTTCAATACTTTTACCATATTCTTATGTGAGATAGATTTTGTGCATGCATTTTTTGTATGAGTTGTTTTTAAATTATCATCATTGTATGGGAATAGGTATGTGTGTATGTGAACATGTACATTATCATAGTACATCCCATTTATCGATTAGTACTACTTGGATTAGGTCTTTATCCCCTGTTCTATTTGAGGTAGGCTTTCTATAGCCACACTCAACTTATCGTCGTACAGGCGATCCGCAATAGGTCAGGTCGTCACACTTACGCATGTGCTAAAATTAACTTTAAAAATGCATAAGAACCTTATTTAATAAATTTTATTTCATATTTGGAATAAGTGTATAAAAATTATCTAATAATTATAATTTTATATATAATTTTATAGGATAAATTACCAAGGTAAATAAAAATAGACTGTTTACTATGATGAAAACTAAAATGGTAAAAGTGAGTAAACATAGAGGCTATGGAATAAAAAGTTTAAAATATATTTCTTGTATTATATGTGTTTATAAGAAATATATTACCCACAATAATTTATTTAAAAAATATTTTAGGTACTTGGTGTGAGAGTGGCTTCCCATTATTCAATAGTTTGGGGTATGTACAAAAAATGTCACTCCTCAATTATCAAAGGGAACTTCTTATAGTAACATTTTCACACATATTAATCCATTAAAATCAACATAAACCTAAAAAAATATATGCATAACATCCATATCAACATTTTATATCTAATTGTTATCACAAAATACCAATCCCAAGGTCCTTGATAAGACAACCAATTGAGGTTTTTCTTAAAGAAGGTAATTGTCCTAACTAAGATCTTTCATTCCTACTTATTCTCTTACCACCTTCATTCATGTAATAATAATTAAATTATAATAACATCATTATATAAAATATTTTTATCTTTTATTATGTTAATTTGACAACCTATATCCTTCTTCCCTTCCATAAAATGGGAAATGAAACCATCGATTGTGTTTATGGCGGACTACGAGCTCATGAACCGATGTAACTTGGTTCACATCGCCACCGCTCACGGCTGGATATAATGATGGATTTAACATATCAATAAAATATTTTTTAAAATTATTATATTATTTAAATTATATTATTAAATATACATTCTTACATTCCATTATATGGGAATATGATAATTTCTCTCTTGTGTCTAGCGAACTACCATCTTAGGAAGCGATGTGATTCGTTTTTCACATAAGATTTACATGGAATGTAATGAGGATAAATTTAATAAATATATGTGATATATATGAAATAATATTTTTTCATTAAATATTATTTATTATTTCCCTTCTTTTCTTTCAATCCATTGAGAAAATGAAAATAACATTCATGAGTATTATGGCCTACCTTCTCCATGAATAGTGTAATTCATTTTCTATCTCCAAATCTTATGTATTACTATAATTACTTATATAATGAATATAAATGATATTTATATCATTTTTAATATTATTGGTATGTTTTAATAGTGAAACAAGTAAAATGACTAAAAATATTAAATCAAAACTTACATGAAAAATGTAGTAATTATCAGAAGTGTGATTTCAACAAAGAATTAACAATAAAGGGGTAATAAAAGTTCATAAGTAAATCATTTATGGTATTATATATGCGATTATGGTTATATAATATATTTATAATAAAACAATATTTATTATATCGGAGTTTCAAATGATTATTAAGTAATCCAAGACTTATGATATGTTATGTTTTCTCAAATTTTTTTCCTTAGGACATATGTTATTATATGAACCAATATAATTTTATGAGGTGTATATATAGATAATTTTACCTCTTATATCATTTATTTTTTTATTATAATTATTTTTAATGTTTTTTTTAATTTTATTATTCTTTAGTTATTATGATTCAAAAGTTACCGAAGTATATAAGGGATTATCATCTCACTTTCCTTTATGTGGGACACATGCCATACACAATAAATCTTTCATACATGTGGTGTATATAAAATCCATGAATGAATTTTGTGATTATTGTAATAAAATTATCATATATAAATATAAATATAATGTTATTTATTTCATGGGTCTTATGACTCAAATGATACCAATGTGGTACAAGTTTTTATTTTACAATCTCATTGTGTATGGGGATTGTTAATGATTAAGTTATTTATGATAAAATATTATAATATACCACTCATGAAACTCAAAAATATTCTTATCATATAGTTATTTCTAAGATATAATTGTCTTCCTTTCGTTTTCCTCAAATTATATACTCGAGAGTTCAAATTAATTGTTTAAAAGTAAACCTACCTTATTTCTCTCTTCAGTTGAAAATAATTTTTCTCTTAAATCCATGTTTTCTAAAATTATTTTCAAACATTTTTTACTATGAATTTTTAAATTAATTTTTAACTATGATTTTATTTTTATAGAATTTTTTAAACATAAGAATCCTAAAATATTACAAACAAGTTACTTTTTTTACTTTTATAATAAAAATGTGAAATGAATATTTTTTAACATGTACAACAGGAATGGAATTTTCTTCCATCATGACTAATAAATTTTTTAAATAATCATTTATATGTTTTCAATTTTATTTTAAAAGGAATTTTTTCCATAATATTTAGGAATTTTTTATTATAAATAACTTATTTTTAATAAAAAATATATTTTCTTCAATGAAGATTTAATTATATTTTAAGGATTTATATTCATCAACAATAACAAACAATGGTTTTTCTTATGTTTTACTTGGAATATTATACAATATTACTAACATTATTATTTATTTTTATGGATTATTTTTTGTATTATGATAAAAATATTTTTAAAAAAACCAATTCCTCTTCCATGGGCTATGATATGATGAATTGATTAAATTTTTATGAAACCAATTTGTTTTTCTCAGGTTATGCTATGATGATATATTTATAAATACAGTTTCATTTTTATGGGTTATGATTTGATTAATGTTTTATGATATTTTAAAACAAATATATGTAGATTATGTGATGGTTGGGACCTATATCTCCCTCAAAATCATTTGTAAAAGTTTTATATCTCATGAGAAAATGATTGGAATATGGCCTTTGTTCTCAATCCTCTTTGGTAAACATGCCATTTTGGTTGATCCACTATGGGAAATAGGATATAAATATTTATTTTTTATGAAATAGGCAATTGGTATTGATTATAGATCTATTATTAAATAAGAAACATTTGTTAATTCATGGTCCACTGTGATTTGATGGTCTTAGTTTTTAACCTTCACATATAAAAGGGTTTCTATACTTATGATGGTTCCACACTTAAATGACATGATATTATGGTTTCTGATTTATTTATGATGATTTATTACTCTTATAGATCATTCTTTTTTAAGTGACAATGTTTTATTCTATGGATCATTTTAAAGATCAACTATATATGGGGTATGAACTTTGTAAGTTATATTCATAATATCAACCCCTTATGATTATCTTTTTGTTTAATATGATCATTGATTGATATCAGTCATATTTAGCCTTACTAGCATCTGAGATCACCCTTTCGTATTCATTATCAAGGTTAATTCCACAATATCCCAAAGATAAAAAACAAGATAACTTTAAAATTATACATAAAATAATATGATATGAAATTAATCATGTACCTGAAGGCTTTCAACATTTTTCAATAGAGAATAAAATAACAAAACATATCTCAAATCACCAATCTTATAAGGAAACAACATCCTTACAAGAAATTCATTTCACATAAATTCCAAAAAACATAAAATGAACTCTATAAAGACAAATTATATAAAAAAAATTGCATAGAAAGAAAGATAAGGAGTAAAGAAGACTGATCAGATAAGAAATACCAATAGAAAGAGGTAAAACTCAACTTACATCACCACATATTAAAAAAGAGATGTTATGGATCAATCCATTTCAAAAGAGATTAAAAAAACCTTGAGATTCCTCCTCTAGCTACCTAGTACACCAAGAAAACTAGAGGGATGGAGAGAAAATAAGGTTTTAGTTAGCTTTATTTGTGCTATTTGAGGTTCACATTCACAATATGAATGGGTAATTCACATCATGAAAGGTTTTAGTTTTAAGACTCTCTAAAAATGATTCACTTAGATATAATAATGTCTGGTCAATTCACAACATGAAATTCACATTCACATAATGATTTTTAGGTAGGGATTTCTCAAATATTATTATACACCCTTACACATCATGAATATATTGTACACATTATGAATTAAACCTAAAAACCACCCTCAAAAAAGCTATGAACTACTACTTTTGTCATATAATCCTATTACTTAATTTGTAAACAAAACATCTTCTAGAAACTACCCACTCATGATGTGAACTACATTTCAGACCGTGAACTCCTTATTCAACCATATTCTAGCTTCCAAACACCAATAAAACTATAATAGGCTTCCTATAAGAAACATGTACTTCAAAAACACACAAAGGGATGGTTCATAAGGATTAATTACTTTAAAATATATTATTTTATTTAGTGTTCTCTTATTTTATAAGAGGGAACATCAAATATAAATAAAATATCATTGTTGAATAAATTTTTATTTTAAATACATATTTTATATTTTTATTATTATATTTTTTGAATAGTTCCAAAAGTAACATATATGATGGAATTATAATTTTCATGAGATCAAAATGGAACACTTCAGGAAACATAAAAAACATTGTAATTTTTCCTTTTTTTATGTCTTCTATTAAAATTGATACTATAAATAAAATACTATATAAAATATATTATATTCACAATATATCTAATTTTAAAATTTCTTGTTATACAACCAATAAATTCATGTGATATGTGGTGTTTTTACAATAATATTTTATTTGAATTTGAAATTAAATACATATAGAACTATATTTTTTAAGGGGATAATAAGAGTTAATATTATACATGTAGAAGATAAAATTTAAATAAAATTTACATATAATAAATTTGTAAATAGTGTATGTGCTGTTTTAATTAAATTGAAATTCTCTAAAAAAATTATTTTAATTTTCATGAGATTATTTATAGTTTGTATTGTTAAATTAATAACTTAATTTAAATAGTGATATTGTTTATTATTAATAGTCTTATCGAATATATAATAAATTCTAACATTTTTTTTTAAATATTATCAATTTTGAATAATAAAATGTTCATACATAAAAAATATTGGGTATTATGAATTTAAATTATTTTGATATAATTTTCAATGTGTTGATTATAAGGATTACTAAAATTATAATTAACTATTACTTAACTATTCATTAATCAATTTTGTGATCTCACTAAAAGAATTTAGTAAGAGAATTATTTTATCAAATTCAAAAATAGTGATGTATTATATTTTATAATGTGATGTGACATGTGTTATATCAATATGTTTCATTTTTTGGTAAGGAAAATGAATGAAGAAAAATATAATGTCATTAAGGTCTCTATGTATTGAGATTTAGTGGTACCAAATCTCATGTATAAGTTTTTATAATTATTTTTTATAAATATTTATTATGAATATAAAAATGTCTCATGTTATATAGTGCAATTCAAATTTTACAATTCATTCATTTATATCTTGTATATCACGAGGGTAGAAAAATAATTAACTGCTTTGAGATAAATCTATAAGTGATTTATGATTGATGATTATCATGGATATTAATAGGATGTGAAGAGATATTAATATTTTTTTTATTTTTAACTTTTATGATGATACATAGTTCACTAATGAGACAAAATTTGGTTTAGGTTTTGGACTAACCTGTTAGATATAGAACATTTATTTTCATACATTATGTAATTAGTAAACATATTGTATATATTTCATAGTAATCACCATCACATGAAGTAAACAAGTTTTTTTCTGGCGAAATTTTATACATCAACAGGTATCTTTTGATAACCACGAGGATAATATAATCGAGGGGTGGGTGGGAATGTTTTTAATCATGATGTAGATATTTATTAATAAGGATGAAACTTTACCTCCCATAGGATGGGTATAGAGTATGAGCCATGAATGAGGAAAGCCAATGTTGTGTATAGAAAAACCTAGTAGGGTTTCATGTGGAATAAGCATCTAATTAAATGAATGAAATAATATATATTCAGTAATATTAATGACAAGTGATATACTCATCATTCATGATCATATTTTTCTCATATAATAGAGAATTTACGAGTTATCCTATATGCTATTGATATAGTCAATGCCTCATAGACATACTTTTAATATTTAAAATTGATTATATTTGTATTCATGTTATGTATATATATTCAACTAGTAGACATGTTTAAAGGGAGATAAATCTATATGATGGATATCACTCCAAATCCATTTATATGATGATTTTTATAAATTCTGTACAAGAGGTTACTATTTTATTTTAATTATATATTAGGGAATCATAATAATTTTCAATGCTATAATGTTCGATAGGGTAACACATAAGGCTATGAAATGAGGATTTATTTTGGAATAAATGTTTTTATCCAAAATGAGAGATCATAGAATAATTTATCCAAAATGAGTTAAGAGGGTATAAAAAGAGTTTTTTGTATTGTTTCACAAGTTATATGTAAGGTTGTATATGGTGAAATGTGTATTAATTCTGGGATACTTTAGTGAAGGTGGGATATTGAAGGAAATTAAAATAACTAATGTTTGATTGTGGGTAGAGATACAATCATAATGTTATATGAGATATTTTATGGGTATTAAATATGATTATACCATCAGGAGTGATAATGACCTATCATAGGTAGAGATAAAACATATCATTATATATGATATAGTTATGATTCATTTCTTGGGGATTAATAAATTCATATCATTACCAGTGATATTTATGTGATATTTGATATGTGATATCACATATTAACAATATAAAATCATAAACCAAAGGTGGTAAAATTGTCGACTTAATATTATATGATGAAATTTATAGGATCGTAATAAATGTTTTAGTAATTAATCATTTTTACCTATTTTTTTATTTCCATGAACTGTCCTAGGATACCCTCGACCCAAGAAATTGAGCTTATCTGTGACAAGGCCCAAAAGGTTTTCCAAATCCCCATGGATAGTCAACTAGTGCTTGAGTATCTTGGAAACTTTTATTGGGAATGGGTTAACACAAATGGATAAATTAATGAAAAATGGACCAAACCATGGACCCAACTTGATCTCACCATGTGTTGAAAAGCCATGGTCTCAAATAATAATGAAATAATATAGATAATACCAGTATGGAATAATATGAATAAAAACCATAGATCAACATGAAATTAGTATATGATCATTAAACAGACATGTATAAATATGATTAATTAACCAAGATAAAAGGGGATGGGATGAGAATATTAATATCAAAATACAAATGAGCATAAAATGATTTAATGAGATGAAAAATGGTCCAAATTCATGACTATCCAACACTATGTGACATGAGGGAACACCCCACTATGTAACCTATACTAACCTTTATAAAGATATCACAAACTTCCAATGCCTCTGAGTGGTTCATTTCTTTTTCCTATATTATTGAAATAAAAATCTATATGAAATCACTAGGTTTAGGGATGTGGTGAGCATAAAAAACCAATTAGGATTCCTTCAAGTATTCTATAAAAATCCTTTGTTAGAAAAAACCAAAAAATATTCTTTTGAAAAACAATGTATGAAATTAAATTTCAAATATTCTATAAGAAAACTATTAGCATGTTATAAACCATTTATCAAATTACTAGGTTATAAAATCCACACACTATAAAAATTCTTAAAATAAGAAAAATGGGATTTTTCTGAAGATATATAAGGTTAGGAAATCTAAAGTACCACATGTTAATCTGTATCCAAAATCATATAAAATGTTTTCTTACTCACTATTATATAGAGCTCCATTATAAAAAAAGTGTTAATTTACTAGTTAGGGTACTACACCAAACTAGTCAGAAAAATATCAAGTTGGATTATCAAAGGATTCCTAACCAACATCCCTAGGTTTCCCTTGCAGAATAATCAATTTAAAACCACTATTACATAAAAAATAATTTCATCAAACCAACTATAGAAATCAATCAATCCATTACAAAACATTTTATGAAAACTATTTATTTATCCTAAAATATAACATGATTTAAAATCATTATACCGTATATAAATTATTACTCAAAAAAATTATTGACTTCTTTAAAAATATTTGAAATATATATTTTAAAGAATCATGCACTTAATATTAAACCAATAAAAGATGGGTGTGGAACCATTCACTTTAATTCACTATGAACACTTTCAAAATGTGAGAATACACTAAAAATGTGATGAAACCCCATTATGAGGAAAATATAATCCCTAAACCTAAATAACCAAATAAATTTGGTTTGAGTAAATGAAACCCTAGGCCACCAATTCTAGAGCGGGAAATGGAACAATGAAAAGGATGAGAATATTACAAAAAAAGAAAGACTAGAGAAACTTAATATTTGATTTCTTATTGAAACATGATGAAATCCAACCAAAATTATCACCAAGGGGAATAATATTATTGAAATATGTGGGATTATTAGGTTTAAAAATTTGTAATAACGATTTATATAGTATATTTATTAAAGTAGGGGAATAATGGAAATTTCATATTTTTTAAGATTCTAGGTAAGACACAAATTTTCCACGTGATTTTCTAAATTATGCACTAATTTTTATTTGGGAACTAGACTCTCATGGAAAATATATACGGTTTAGTTGAATGATTGTGTGATTTTTTCACTAATTGTGTCAGTGAATCTATTAAAAATTTTAATATTTTTATATATGATTTTTACAATCCTCACTAACCATGTGATTAATGTTTGATAACCATGTCACACCCTCTATCTCCCTAATTCTAAAATTTCAAAACAAAATGACTGAATAATGAATGGATGATAATAAAAAATAAAAAATAAAAAATCTATTTTAAAAAAATACACTATCTGTGTGATCATTCTCACCACCATATAATTTTTTTCTGTAATTAAGTCAACCAAAATCTTGATCCAAGAATACATAAGGACATTGATCCCTCATAAAATATTCAAATTTCTACATTTCATGTGATTTAATCCCATTATACCATAAAAACAAAACTAAACCAATATAATTTCTATAAAACAAATCATATCGGAGTCAACAATCAATGTTGGTTTCTTGATCGTTGAGAAATTTTTATCTTACTAATGTTCTTCCCAATTTAGTAGATGGGATGGTTTGGTTTAATCTTTATTCATCTTGATGACATTTAATACATTATTAATGAGTTAAGTTGGAAATTTTAACTAGTATGAAATATTCATGACCCTATCATGGATCTTAAAGTTCCCCATATATCTCAATAAGAGTTTATCCTTTTTCTCAAACCACCAGTTTCCTATCTAAGCTAATACTTTCATAAATACATGTTCACCAATATTGAATTCTAAAGGGAAATTATTATATTATTCATATTTCCAATGGAAAATATAATATTTTATTAATTTATGTTTAATAGTCCACATTTTTCTAATCATCTACAGGATAATGAAAATTTCACCAATGAGGCTTCACTTACCTCAGTCCAATATAAAGGTAAGTGACATAGTTATTGATAAAACTCTTTAATGGGGGTTGTTTGAATCAATGATTTATAAATTTTGTTATAGGAAAACTTGATCAGTATTAAATTGGTTTCCCATGATCCACCAAAATCTAAAACATAAGTATGAATCATATCATAAAAAATATAAATGGATTACCCTTTATTCCCTTTTATTTAAAGATGGTAAGATTTTTTAAACATAACTTAGGACCCCATCACTATTTGGGTCACATTATATAATAAAGAAGTAAATCAAAGACATCTATATGTGAAGATGTTTAATGACATGACATAAACATAATTATTTTTTCTCATATAATTTTCAATGTTTCTTCAACTTCATACTATCCTTAAAAGATATAAAATGAGTAGAGTTTTTTCAAATGATAAATCACAAAAAAAAATAATTCCTTCCCTGCGGGGTATGAGGTAGACCAATAATGATGTCCATATACACCTCACCCCATTTAAAAGTAGGGATAATAAGTTTTTAGAGTATAAGATATGGTTTTTGATGTTCATATTTCACCCTTTGATTGGAATAAAACTAATATAAAAAATCATATATATCATATTTCATACTCAACAACCTATACCAATTTCTCATATAATAATACATGTTGGTGTAACTGGGACGAATGACCCATTGAGATTGATGTTGGTCCTCCATAAATACCTACATCATTGATGAGGTGACTATATACCAATTCCTTAAATAAATAATTCCCTTAGGAGTGAGAGATTATTAATTGGGTGTATCCCAACCATATATAGTTCCTTTGATAAAATGATAATCTTCATCCATTGGTTTCTCTTGAATGATGAGATCAAGGAGTGAAAAACTCAATTGAACATTGAAATGTAACATGTACTCTTTATAATCCTTCACGTAAAAATGTATCTTTCCTAAAAGACTAATTAAATTATATTCTTAAATTTATTATTTCAAATCGTGATAGGATAAATTTATAATGAGAGAGATAGAATTAAATTTTCTATTACCTTTCATATAGTTGAGATTAAAATAAAATTTATAAATTTGTTCCACATAACACCATTCTTATATATTTAAATAAACTTGATAAAATAATATGTCTTGGCCATTTTTTATCAGTGTATACCATTAAATTTTCACTAAATAGATGATTCCACTAAAAATTTATTAAATTCATAATTTATGTTAGTTCAAGATCATGGGTTGGATTATTTCTCTAATTTGGATGGAGTTTCGATAATTCATATTCCACTACATAATCACTCTACATATGTACATAGAAAAAAAACCATACCTGATGCATCAAAATACATCATATAGCTCAAGAAGATGTCTGGTATAATAAAAATAGGTTCTTAAGTGAACCATCACATCAACTCTTCAAATTGGACTTAACATTCTGAGTTCTAGAAAAACTTTATTCATTTCTGAGTGATAGCAACTAATGGTGATGAAAATGTAGAGAAATATTTAATGAATCTCCAATATTATCCTAATAATCATAATAATATTAATATCTCATAAACATTATCTGGATCATGATATGATACAACAACCCTCATTTTCTTTGTAAAAACTGAAAATCATTATTCCAACGCCACATGCCCCATGAAATTAACTCCTCAAATACAAAAGATATATTTTAATATATTTACATATAGGTGATTATCATGAGGATTTCATGATATAATTATTATATTCTTTTCTTTATCCTCTTCAATATTATAGTACAGAAAAATAATATCCTTTAATAATATGAAAATTTAGGTGAGGTATTGATGGAATATTCAGTTTATTAATCCCATAAAATTTGTTAAAGTGTTAGTCAAAACAAAATGCATCACAATATATTAATAAGAACTATAAATATTCTAAAGAATATTCATTGTAATATTTTATTCTATCACCATAAGAAACATATAACTTAACAAAAGGTAAATCATATAAAATTACCTTCTTACAAAAAATCAGGGCATACCATAGAGATACAGTAGGTAAGATAAATTCCTTATCCACCAATTCATCCAATTGGATCTTTTGTTCAATTAATTTGGTTTGGTCTATATGATATAATGGAAATAAAATCAGTTGAATCCTCTTGATCACATCTATAGATAATTCTTCTCATCAAATTAGAGGTAGCTCTAAAAACACATATAGAAACACTTCTGTAAATTCTATATCCATAAGAGATAACTCACTCTTATAACTATCCTCATTGGTTTTTATTATTAAATAAAACAACTAAAAAATTAGTCTTCCAACCCATGAAAAATGAGTTCCTTTCCAATTAGAGTGTGTGTTTCAATTTTTGAAATATATGTGAGCTCCCATCAGGGGAAGTAAAGGTCACTCTCTAATGGTAATAATTTATATGTTCTTTAAAAGTCGTTATCTAGTATATATTAGGATTACATTAATGATATTCATTTCAAAAATGAGATAGTCACATTCCAAATTCACCTCACATATAGATATGATACACGATGGACATTGGAGTCCATTTTATTTACTATTTACAAGGTTTATATATATTTTTATGACATAAAACATTAGGTTAGATGAGAAATTCAATAAATCTAAACTACAAGTAAATATAAGCAATGAGAAAAACTAGAATCAAATAATGTAATAGTCATATAAAATGAAATGTGAATGGTACCTATCTTAGTCACCTATTGTTTCTTTTATTCTATAGTATCTCACTCTACAACATTTAACTTTATAGTCTCAACATGATTATAGGGCCTACTGCTATCCTAATGATCAGTATTTAGTTGAAATTTCACTTAAAATAGACTACCTTGGACTCTTAACCAATGATAATGGGTACCTAATTATTTTAATAAATTATACTATAATTGATGTCCAATGGGGTTGAAGAATAAACCCCACTTCTGGTTTTAATATTGTCTCTATAAAATCTCTGGAGGCTTCCCATGCACCCACAAGAGTGGAATGTTATAGGATTATCTAGTAAATTGGGGATTATTTTCCCAACCATTCAACATTGACATAAAATAGTATTCATTATCCCCATTGGAAAATAGGTGGCATACTATGTAAGAGGCAATGAGCACCCAAAATACAATTTTTCATTTTATTTTATTTCCTCTTCCACTTGGGGTTACCTCTTTAATCAGCACTAGGAATTGTAGAAGTTCCAAGTATCTTGGACATTCATTCTTGGCCAACTTACACCATTTAAGATTTATTTCCCACTTCCATATAAGTTTTAATATTTATCTAAAATAAATGAGATCATATATCTAGTCAAAATCCCATTCCAAATCAGTATTATTTTAATAAATAATTAGATACCGTCTTTGAAGAAAAGTGAAACATATTTGAGAAATAATTAACATATTCCATGATGTTATAGTTACCCTACTGAAGGAATATATATTCTCATGAGTTTTTAAGAGATATAGTTCATAGGTAAATATACTTTTTGAAAATCACTATAATTATTTCCATCCAAGATCAACCTATAGTTTATCCCCAATCAATAATTCCTACTACTTCTAACTAGGACCTTAAATCATAATTGTTTCAAACATTAAATTAAAATATTATAGAGACTCCAAGAATTAATATATTCTATCCATGTTCTCCAACCATCCATTTTCTTCTTAATGATTATTTTTTTCTTTTATGGTTGGAAGTAATTATAAGGGAATTAATTTTCATAGTAATCTTCTTGAATTAAACATAGATATTCCTCTCGAGATGGAGCTAGACAATTTCACAGTCTATAATTCATATATTGGACCCTGATCATTGCCACCATGATGAAAATTTGGTAGACAGGATGATTAAAACATTGAAAATTTTCCACATCTCCCTTTTGATTGTTTACTAGGGGACATTGCTGAGGCATGAAACCTGACGAAATAAAATTACCAATGAAAATATCATCAAAATGAATAATTAAAACCAATCTAAATGAAGAAAAATCATTATATTATAATAATCATCATAAAGAAAAATTTTATATGTAAAATAATTTTACAATTATAAAATTACCACCTCACATGGTTTGGGAAGAAAGTTTACTAAACCATTCCCCAAGTATTTTGTGTGTATTTTAGTCACTATCTTGTATAGGTTTCATGGTTACAACATGATTTACATCCCATGTGGCTAAAAAAATTTTTCTCATTAATTTCTTATAACATCCCATTTTAAACCCAAAAATTCACAATATTAAAAATCAAATTAAAATAAATATCATAATTCAGAATTCTCAATATCCTTTTGTGACTTAAGGCTTATTATGATGAGTTTTTTCCTTGTAATCACTTGAAACTAACCTCTCAAGCACTGATGATCCTATATCTTATCTAACAAGACACAGTAATGGTAATAAATTAAAACTACTCTCTAATATTAATTTTGTTATGAACCAACATGGGATATTAATTATCAAGAACCTGATCTAATCCATGAGAAGGCCTGAAGATAATTCATGGTCCTCATGGGGTAGAAAATAAATTCTAGGAATAAAGGAAAATTATTTTGGGATTGGTTTCACCATGATGGATAATATAATTCTAATGAGCCCAAACTAGGGACCTGGAAACAACGATCTAGATTTTTCATGAATCATACACTCAAATAGGCCAATAAAATGGTGATAATAGATAGAAGTCATAATAAAATTGAAAAATAAAAAACAATATGACATTAGTATACCAATAGTAAAATAACATACATAAATTTAACTAATGATCTAAAATAAAATGGGGATTATATAAAATGTTAAATATGTAAATACAAATGTTTAAATCATTCTAAAAACTACACAAAAATATACCATAATAAAAACTACAAATATTTGTGGGACATGAGGGATCACCCCACCATCTCACCTACATCAACATTAATAATGCTGCCTTTGTAGCATCCCTTCCCAAATGCCACATAATAGTTCATTAAAATGGTGGCTACAAGACATCTATAATGCCTCCTCGAATTCCAGAGGATACTGACCTGTAATGATGGCCTAGGGTGTTCCCATGGGGTGACTTTTACCTCATTAACCATAGTGTATCATATCAAAAAAACAATATAAAATAAATAGAGGAAACAGTGAAAGAAGGCACTAATATGATCAGACAAGTAACATACCATAGCAAAATAAATAATAAGGAAAAATATTAGTTGAATAATAATAAATAGTCATGAAATATAAATAAACCACTTGGGCATTTGAAATAATAATAGATATCAATGATGATGATGATCATAGTGTTATTTAAAAAAAGTTTGCATGAGTAATAGGGGATAAAAACATAAACCACATGATAACAAAACCCAAAAATACTTGTAATTTATACAACTAAAATCTCGATCAAAGGCTTGTTCGTATCCCCTCATACTCTATCCTAATGTTGTACATCCAAAATCATAAGTAGTATTCATCCCTTTGTCTATACATGAAATCATGAAGTCTTCTTGGGTACCAAAGGTGGCCCAAGCAGGTTTTAAGGTACAATATTTATAGGAAAACCCCAATATTTTCTAGATCAATCCATTTCATACAATAAAAAAATGAACATTGTGACATAAGTGTTAAATGTAGGGAAATAAATAAATACTTTAGTATGGGTTCCTAAATAGACACCCAACTGATCCCACTTACTTCATCATAATATAGATATCTAAACCAAGGGGACCGGTATAGGGGATAAGGTATGTGTATGGTTCATCATAAATAAAAAATCAATTGTGGACCAGCACCAATATTGTGATTTGGTTCAGTGGATGTGTCCATATAATATTATTCAAGCATGGTCACAATTTAACTAACTGGCTTCATGTAACACCATGATTTTTTTATGAAATATTTTATTTAAATAATTATTATTCTTCAGAAGAATACTTTACATGCAATTGTGAATTTAAGTGAACTAATGGATGCACTTATTAGAAAATTACCTTTATAGTATTTCCATTAGGTTAGCGGTAATAATTATAACTTACTTAGGAAAATTCAATGTTACTTCACTAGATATCAATTATTTATGCAAAATATAAATCAATTAGATCTTTCTATTTTTGAGTGAATTACATTTGGTAATTAAATTAATGATATATATATGTGTTATATATTTAATTGAATATTTTTTTATATTCATTAAATGGATATTTTAGTCATATAATTTGATTAAGAACCTATTTGATGTTTAAAACCCTGTTTTTAAGGATAATTCTACACCATTGAATGGAAAACTCCTTTTAATTTAATATTTTGACACATTAATAATTTTAATATGAAAAATTAAAAATGTTCTTTCAAAGCATGATATAAAAATTTCCTTTGTATAAATTTTTGTGTTTCTATAATAACCTTCATGTTTTGATTAATTATAAAAATACTCTAAATTTTAATTGATTATAACTTTTTTCATTGAAATAATTTATATGGTTAAATAATATTATTTAAGTGTTTTAAAGTATAAATAGAATATATTTTTACCACTTAATATAATTTAGTTCAGGGAAATTAGTTTTACCTTGAATTAAGATGTAAAAAAATTTCAATATTTAGTATTATTTTAACTTTTAAAACTTATTTTCTCATTTCAACAATAGGATTAATTTTAAATTAATTACTAAAAATTATGGGATTTGAATGTTTAAAATTTGATTCTATATTTTGAATAATTATGTCTAAATTTTTTAAATAACTTTATATTATTTTTGGGAAATATGAATAGTGACTTCGGTAAATTTTATTAACATGGTAAAAGGAAAAATTAGGTGATTAAATGTAAAAAATAATAATATGAAATTACCCTATCACTTGTATTAATATAATTGGATGATTATATTTATCCCTGAATGATACATGGGTCAAAATGGTATCCATTAAAATCCACTAGAGTGATATTAAGACATTTAATTTGATTTATTTTATCAAAAGTGAAATATGTGTCCGTCAATCATTAATAAATAAATTATTTTTTATATAAGTTTATACAAAATATAAATAGATTATAAATAATAATTTTAAATCTACAATTTTTTATTATGGAAATTTAATTTTAATTTTTAGGAAATAAATTATTTCATCAAATATGTATACTTGGATGATGTAAAAAGTAATTAATTGATGAGAAATCAACAATGAATCATTTATTAAAATTTTAATAACCATCAATAGGCCTAAACACTTGACCAAACATTATTGGTCTAGTATATCATGACTTTAATCACTTAATGTTTGACTTGTTGACCATTTGGAGGCTTATAGAATAGATTATGACACATATATTATTTTATTTAAAGTAATGATAAATTTTTCACATTCATGTTTTAAAAGAGTATAGCATTTCTAATGTTGGGTTTTTCCAAAGATAAATTAGACTAGAAGTGTTTTTATAGAATATAATATATTTATATTCATCATATTATTTTATTTTCAATTTTTATGGTACAAATAATTAAATTAAATAATGACACAAAATTGGGGTAGTAATTATTTTATTAATGAAGAGATCAATAAATGATATTAAAAATATTTTTATAAATACAATTTGGATAATTATTATGTAAAATTAATTTTATATATTACTTTTAACCTATAGGTATATAATATAATATTTTTATCTAGTTTTTCTTCTTATTTTTTTTAAATCTATGAAATAAATAGTCTAAATATAGACAATATTGATATTATGTAGAAACAAGTTTCTCATAAATTATTTAAATATCATAAAAATATTCTAGAAAATAATAATTATTATATGGTATAATATGTTTTAAATTATTCATTTATGGTCTAATTGACATCAAATAATTAAATATTTTACCCTTTTAATATTGAAATATTTGTTACCCTATTAAAAGTTAAATAAAAAACATAGTGTTAATTGAAATGATAATACTTAAATTTAAATAATAAACTTGTCGAAATTTTATTTTATGGGGATATTAAAACCATATATCATCTTATCTTCTAAATTGGGAAATTTTGGAGGTTTCTATGTTGGTATATATATTATTATAAATTAATATTTTTGAGTTTTTCAAAAGTGTCTCTCACCTTAATTATAAAAGGGAACTTCCTCCCTGAACTGTTCCCTTTATTTTAAGCCTTAAATCTTGACAATCCCTTGACCATTTTCCTTATAAACATTCCTATAAAAAATTCTGGATGTCTTGGTTATCGTCAAAGTCCAACTATATTTCTCCAAGATAATAATTAGAGGAGGCACATCGAAGAATAGGTAATATCATTTTCTGATTATTTCAAACTTTTTTCTTCTTCTACTTCCAACTCGTGAGTTGATTCATTATAAATTAATAAATTCAGTAGTAATTATAAACTTAGAGGTTATTATTATTATGAAACAACCATAGTCCACCATCTCCCAATCCTATGAAAAATAAAATCACCACGCGTTCATAAATATGGTTTATCGTCTCCACGCTGTGATGTAATATGTTTTTCCCCACCACCTTACATGGATGGGTATAAAAATTGAATTAATATATATATATATATATATATATTATTAATATAAAATTATATTTATTTTGAGATACTATACACCATCCACTTCAATACCATTCAAAAATTATGGGAATGATATCATTGCTCATGCGTTTGTACGACTTACCGTTTCTATTGTGTGATGTGATTCATTCTAAATAATCTTCATTATCTAATGATTATATAAATTAATTTAGTGGATAAATATGATATATATTATACTAAAATAATTTTTTATATGATATATATATTACCTAAAAATAATAATAATACCTTATCGGAAAAAAAAATTCATAAGAACATAAAGCAGTTAATGCCTAAATAATGAGTATTAATGAAATGTTGCTAAAAAAGATGAAAATGTGATCAAAATTGTTCTAATAAAAATCATTATGATTATAGAGTAAATATTTATCATTATTTAAATAATTATATAGGACTTTCATATACATACGAAGCATATCGTACCTAAGGTAAGGGATAACTTTGCAAATCATGTTTTTATCTGAGATTGTTTCTCCGTAGGTATTTATTGGGGTATATTTATCATCAATGCACAAGTTTCCTAAATATATATTTAAAAATATTTTTTTTATCCTTCTATAATTTTTTAATGTCAATTTTACCCATTGGTAAAATTTTAATAAATGGTGTGAATGCAATCTTTTTTCTTTGTTGGTACGAGGTACTTTTTGACTTTTCTAAAAAATGTATAAGAATAATGTTTTTTCAAATTGTACATATTGAACTGATTTTTATGCTTTCATAAGTCCTCATTTCTATGAAGATTACCCTGCATGACTACAAGGTTCTTTTCACATAAAATTAGTTCTTCTAAAATTGTGTGGAATTTTGACGAAGGAAAACATTTTTATGGTGAAATGATATTTTCCTCAAGAATAAATTTCAAGTGTTTTCTAAAAATTATTTTTTATCTAATATGTGACTCATTTAATAGGGTTATATTTCTATACCTATTATTAATATTATTTAACTATTTTTATTATTGAATGTTATTTTGGAAATCCATTTGTTTTATGCAAATTTTTATAGATTGATGTTTAAGAGACCCTTTTTATTTCATGGGCTATGCTATGGTGAATGTTTTTATGTTTTTGTGGCACATGTAAGAATGGTTTCATTATTAGATGTGTGGGACCTATATAACCCTCAAAATAATTGGGTAAAAATTTATATCTCATGAGGTAAACATTACTAGAATGAAAATTAAATATGGTTCAGCAATACAGGGTTGGAACGAGGAGTGAACTCGGTTTAGTAATGGACTTTGTCTGTTATGATGTTATTGGAAATGAGCCTCGACTAATATGAAATTATTTTCATTTCTTTTGTGTGTATGAAACGAAATTTCATATCTTATGTTATGACTATTGGGATTACATTTCACTTTTATGATTTATTCCATGACATGATATTATGATCTTTTATATGGAGAAAATGAATTTCAAATGTTCTGTTCTTATAATTAAGATATGATTCATATTTTCATTGTTTACCCTTACTGAACATTTGAGATCACCCTTTAATATGTTTCATTTACCCAGGTCATGAATAAGGGTATTAAGTAAGAAATATCAAAATTGAGTATTATTATGATGAAATAAGTGAGATACAATATAGATGTCTTATGAACCAATTATTTATATTTCCTAGATTCTAATGACACTAAACACATTTTGTCTTGGCAGGGTTTTAGTTATGTTATGGAATAAATAATATTAAAAGTTGAAGTAAAATCAATATGTAATGTATGGTATGTTCTAGATGGTATCAGAGAAAATGTATTTTTAACCATCGAAAACTAGGATGAGATAACCTTAGTAATAACCCTATGGATATGTCTCAGTATAGGTTACAATCTTATCCTAGTGTTTTATAGTTATTCATAAATAACCTAGGATAAAACCTAAAGTGTACTAATTTGATATTTTATTCTTGAATTATGTGGTTTTCCCATTATTATAAATGTTTCTCACACTATTCTTCTTGGTTTTAGTCAATGGATGGAACTCAAAAGAACTGTTTTAATGTTTAATGTGTCGGGAAATGCAATGATTGTCCCCCCCCCCCTTCAAGGACCAAATGTTATTGGAGATAGAATTAAAATTCGTATATCTATGATCACACTACTTTATTGAGATATGAATCATCCTAGAAATCCAAAAAAGAAAAGAATGGAAAAACATTCTGTTGAATCCTTCATGAGGAAGCGTCCGCCAACATTCAGAGGGTCTTCTGATCCATTAGTAGGTGAACAATGTATAAGTACCACTTAAAATCTATGTTCAGTTCTAAAATGTTCTAAACATGATAAAGTAATCTTAGTAGTATATGGTTTGGAAGGTGAATCTGATCAATGGTTTAATCTTATCAACAATACGAGGAAAAAATATTAAATAGAGTCCATGGGATTGGAGGATATAAAGAACCAATTTTTTTAATAATTACATTTCTCATATTCTTCAAAAAAATAAGAAGAAAGAGTTCCTTAAGATTAATAAAAAGGATGAAGAATCTATTGGTACCTACAAAGTGAATTTTACAAAGACATTCAATATACACTTATGGAATTATTATCCATCTTGAGAGTAAAACTGATCAATTATTTAGTGGCCTAAAACCAAGTCCCTGAATAGAATTGGCCATAATGGACTTCAATAGCTATGGGAAAACTGTTTAATGTCATCTAAAGGATGATATGCATATTGGAGTAACATATCAGTCATATGGGTTTGATAAGAGGTGAAAAATATAATTTAAAGGAAAATATAATGACCACAACGAAAAAAAAGGTGAATTTTATCATATGATCAAAGTGTTGAAAGAAACAGGTAGGTAATTTTACTAAAGTTACTAGTAAATGTTTTAATTGTGAAAAAGAAGGTCATAGGGACGTTTAATGCTGAAGTGATAGGAAAAATATTTATAATGATGTGGAAAAATAAATTTGTACATAGAATCCACCTCTTATACTTCAATTCTAAAAGTGCAAGGAAATGGTGTAATTCCAATAAATGCCTTAATCCAAGGGTTATTAAAGATGATCAACATCAACAAATTCTTAAGGCCAAAGAAAAAGGAAAGTCACATGAAATAACTATCAGCGACATGGATTAAATTAATGAAGTAGGTAAAGGTACACTTACCATACACTCTAAAGTAGAAAATGTTTTATTTGATTTTGGATCCAACCACTCTTTTATTTCTGAAGAATTGTCTATTATTGTTGATGTATTACCTCAATAATTAGATATTGAGATTGTTGTGAAAACTCTTAATGGAACAAAAGTTGCATTAATAGTTTATAATGCTTCTCAGGTTGAATTTTTGGGGAAAGGGCTTCCTAAAAATATTTTAAACCTTCTTATAGTGTAATTTTATGTGATTTTTGGAATGGAATGGCTTTCTTTATATGTATATCATATAAATTTCCAAGGAAGGAAAGTCACATTTCATATTCCAGATCAATCTATGATCATCTATCTATGCAAGGATGAATATAACCTTCTAGTAGAAATTGTTTCTATATTATGTGTCTTGATTACTATAAATGATGGTTATTTATCTCTAATAGTTGGAGAGAAACTCAAGATTAAGAGTACACCCATTTTATGGGAGTCCGATAATGTATTTCTAGAGGAATGGTTGGGTATTCCACCAAATCATGAAGTTATGTTTTCAATAGAACTCATACTAGTTGTTATGCCTTTTTTAAATACACATTATAGAATGGCCCCAAGTGTGTTGACAGAATTAAAGAAGAAAATCTAAGAGAATATTGAAAAGGGATTCATATTCCCTAGTGCATCATCTTGGGGAGAACTTTTTCTATTTGTTATGAAGAAATATGGATCAATGAGACTATACATTGATTATAGAGAATGTAACCAGATCACTATCAAGAACAAATATCATCTTCCCCACATTTCTGACTTATTCGACCAACTAAGTAGAGCTCTATACTTTTCCAAGATTGATCTTTGTTCAAGATACCATCAACTAAGGAAAAATAAGGAAGATATACAAATGATATCATTCCGTATAAGGTATGTACAATATGAATTTTTATTGAATTATTTTGGTCTTAATAATGCCCCTACTATCATCATGGATCTAATTAATATAGTCTTTAGAGAATATCTTGATCAATTTGCAAAAGTACTTATAGATGATATTATTGTCTATTAGAATAGAATGTAAGAACATGAAGAACACTTTAGAATTGTATGAAGACCTTGATAAAGGATACTATTTATATGAAATTTACCAAGTGTGAATTTTGGATTTATAAAGATTCATTTTTTGGTCACATAATCTCAAGAGAAGGGATATCTGTGGATCCATCAAAATAAAAAGTTGATTAAATTTGTATGAAACCAAAAATGGTAACTGAGATCTGAAGTTTTCTGGGATTTGTTGGATGTTATCGGCTATTTGGGAAATATTTTTCATTATTATCTAATCCAATCAACAATTTGACTCTAAAAGGAGTTGAGTTCATTTGGATGAAGGAATATGAAGATAATTTAAAATAGTTAAAATTATGGTTAGTGAGTGCACCTATGCTCACACTACCTTGTAGTGGAGAAAGGTTTATGATCTACACTGATGCATCGAAAAAGGTATTAGGATGTGTTATCATGAAAAATGATATGGTGATAGCTAATTCCTCATGGAAGTTGAAAATCCATGAGAAGAATTACCCAACTCGTGATTTTGAGTTAGCTATTATAATATTTTCATTAACATTATAGAGACACTATATTTATGGTGAAAGGTGTGATATATATACTAATCAAAAAAGTTTAAATTATATTTTCCCACAAAAGGAGATGAATATGAAAAATATAAGATGGTAGGAGTTGATTAAATATTACAACTTCTCAATACATTACCACCCTGGTAAGGTGAACAAGGTGGTAGATGTTTTTAGTTGATAAGACCATGCTAGCCTATCCATGATGAGGATAAAAAAAGATCCAATATTTATGTATTTCCAAAATATGGATCTTGAAATTTTAATGGATGGGGAGAAATGTTATCTTTTTCAAATGAATGTTTAACCATTTATACAAGTGAATAATAAGGAGGAAAATAAGGAAGATGTATAGCTACAAAAAAGTGTGAGAAATTTTATTAAGTTAAATATGGATTGTTATGGAATAATAACGTTCTTGGATTGTGATTGTATACATCCCATACCAAAATTAAATAAGGATCTATTGTTTGAGGCTCATAGTTCTTCATTCCTTATTCATCCTGGAAGCACAAAGATATGCATGGACCTAAGTGAATATTTCTGGTGGGATTGCATGAAACCAAACTGTTTCTGAATATATCTATCGATGTATCGTTTGTCAGTAAGTTAAAGATGAGAGATAGAACTCTAAGGTGATGTTACAACAATTACCAATACCAAAATGGACATGGTAAAACACAATTGTGGTCTTTAATGTTGGAATTCCAAAAACATCTAATGTCCATAATGCAGTATGGGTTATAGTTGATACCCTTACGAAGTCGGAACACTTCATTACTGTTAGAGAGGATTTATATCTTGATCAACATGATAGGATATATGTAAATAATGTGGTAATATTGCATGGAGTAACACTTTCCATTATATCGGATCAGGATCTGAGGTTTACATTGATGTTCTGGTGAAGTTTTCAACAGGCTGTGGATATAGAGGTATGTTTCATCACTGACTGTCATCCTCAGACAGATGATCAGTCTGAAAGGACATTTCAAACTCTAGAAGACATGTTGAGAGCATTCTCTTTGGATTTAATAGGTGATTGGGATAAACATCTACCTTTGGTGGAATTTTCTTACAACAATAGCTTTAACTCCTGTATACAGATGACTCATTATAAATCCCTATATTTAAAGAAGTGTAGAACTCCAAATTTCTAGGATTATGTTGGGGAACAAAAGATATTAGGACCTGATATTATAGATGAAATGGAAAGAAGGTCAGATCTATTCAAACACACATAAGTGCATCTTAGATTTGAAGAAAAATGTATGATGACAACTGAAGAAAAGACCTTGAGTTTGAAGTGGGTGAGGAGGTGTTTCTAATAATATCTCCTTGGAATAGTTTAATGATATTTGGAAGTATGGAATGTTATGCCCTAGGTATATCTGCCCTTTTTAAATTCCGAATCACATAGATAAGGTAGCTTACTGATTTCCACTTCCAATAAATCTCTCTCAAATTCAAGATGTGTTCCATATATCTCTCTTGAGAATTTACATACCAAATCCTTCACATGTACTAAGCTCAAAAGTCTTATCACTGAAGAAAGATCTTTCTTATGAACAACAACTGATTGAGATTTGGGATCGTAGAGGAAAATTTCAACAAAATAGGACCACTCGTATGGTTAATGTTTTATGGAGGAACCACCAATTTGATGAACCTACATAGGGACATGAGAACCTAATAAGGGAGATATATCCTCATCTGTTTTTTTTTTCAATTGACAATTTTTGAGGATGAAATTCAGTATAAGGGGGGTAGAATGTAACACTCAGATGTTTTGTTAAATATTTTCTGTAAATAATTATTATTCTTCATCATCTTTCTTTTCACACAATCATGGGTTTAAAATAACTGTGGGACAAACATATTATAAAATTACCATTAAAACCTAGTGGTTATCATAGCAGTAATAATTATAACAAACTTATGAAAATTCATTATGAATTCATTATTTGTAAATTATTTATGAAAAATATAAATCAATTAGAAATTTTTAATTTTAAGAGAATTACTTTTGGTAATGAAATTAATGAGATATATGTGTGTGTTATATACTTAATAAAATATTTTTGATATTCATTCAATGGATATTTTATTCATAGGGTATTAATAAAACCCAGTTTGATATATGAAAACCTATTTATTTAAGGTTAATTTAACACCTTTTAATGAAGTACACCTTTTAATTTAATATTTCTAACACATTAAAAGTTTTAATATAACAAATTAAATGTTTTATTTGGAAGTGTGATATAAAAATATACTTCAGGTAAATTTTGATATTTTTTTAATAACCTTCATGATTTGATGAATAGGAATAATACGCTAAATTTTACCTGAAAATATCATTTTTCATTGAAATAATTTATATGGTTAAATTATATTATTGAATTGATTAAATGTATAAATAGAATATATTTTTATGATTTAATAAAATGTAGGTTGTTTAAATTAATTTTAAATTGAATTCAGATGTACAAACATTTCAATCTTATGCAATATTTTATCTTTAAAAAACAGTTTTCTCATTTCAACAACAAGATTAATTTTAAATGGACTACCGCAACTTCTGGGATTTGAATTTTGAAAAATGGATTCCATATTTGAAATCAGTATGTCCAAATTATGTAAATATCTTTATTTTATTTTTGGTCAATATGAATAGTAACTTTAGTATATTTTATTAACATGGTAAATGGGTAAATTGGTTAATTAAGGGTAAAAATAATATAATAAATTACATTAACACTTGTATTAATATAATTGGATGATTATATTTCTCCCAAAATCATACATGGCTCAAAATATTGTCAATTGTAACCCACTTGGATTAGATTAGGATCTTTAATTTCTTTTATTTAAAGATAATTGAAATATATCTCACTCAAATCATAATAATTAAATTATTTTTAATGTAAGGTTATACAAAAGATTAATTAGATTATAAATAATCATTCTAAAGATAAAAAAAATTATTATATATATTTATTTTAATTTTTAGGAAATAAATAATCAACTTAAAGACTTATACGTGGATGATGTAAAAATTAATTAATTAATGAGAAATCAATAAATCGATTTTTATTAAAATGTTAAAAACCATTAAAAGGAACAAAAATGGGACCAAACCTTATTGGTAGATTATATCTCAAACATAATAATCCAAGGGTCTACTTATTTATCATTTAGAGGATTATATAAGTGATTATGAATCTTATATTATTTTATTTAAAGTGAAGATAAATCTTTTTTACATTCATGTTTTAAAAGAGTATATCATTTTTAATGTTGGGGTTTTCATAATAGAAATGTGACTGTAAGTATTGTTATGAAATATAATGAATTTATATTCAACATCTTAATTTATTTTGTATTTTTATTGAAAAATTAACTATATTAAATAAATACACAAAATTGAGGGAGTAATTATTTTATTAATGAACATATCAAATAAATATTATTCAAAATATTTTAATAAATATAATTTGAAATAATTATTATTTAAAATGAATTTTAAATATTACATTGACCCCATAGGTATATAATTAAAATTTTTTATCGAGGTTTACTTCTTCTTTTGAAATTGTTTAAAATACATGAAATAAATAGTGTAAAAATTGACATTATTGACATTTTGTCAAAATAAGGTTTTCTTAAATTATTTAAAAATCATAAAAAATTGATATGGTCGAATATGTTATAAATTATTCATTTATTTTATATTCGACTTCAAATAAGCAAATATTTTACATTTTTAATATTGAAATATTTGTTAGCCTAGTCAAAAAATAAATAAAATAAAAAAGTGATAATTTAAATGATAATGATTAAATTGACATAAACACTTGTCTAAAATTTATTGGTTTATGATATTACAACCTTGTATAATATTATATTCTAAACCAGAAAATTTTGGAGGTTTTTAAGTGAGATTTTATTTTATTATAAATTAATATTATTGAGGTTTCCAAACGTGCCTCTCACCTCGATTATAAAAGGGAACTTCAACCCACAATTATTCCCCTAATATTGAGACTTAAATATAGACCATCCCTTAAAAATTTCACTTCTCAACATCTCTATCAACATCCTAGAGATCCTAGTCTTCTTTAAAGTCTAACTCTATTGCTCTAAAAGGATATTTGGAAAGAGGTGCATCGAAGAAGTGGTAATATCATTTATCAATTCATTCCAACTTATTTCTTCTTCTACATACACCTCATTAGTTGTTTCATTATAACGTAATAAGTACAGTATTACTTATATACTACGAATTTATTATGATTATGAAACAACAATTTTCCATCTTCTACCCATCCTATGAAAAATGATATCACCACGTGTGCGTACGTATGGTTTGTCGTCTCTCTGTCTTGGTGTAATCCGTTGTTCACTACCAACATACATGAATGTGTATAAAGATGGAAATAATAAATATATATTTAATTTATATCAAATTATATTTATTTTAAGATACTATACCCCATTAAATTCAATACCATTCAACCATTATGCGAATGATATCGTCATTCATGCGTACGTACGACTTATCATCTCCACGGTGCACTATGATTCATTATATATAATAATCATTAATTCATCATTATATAAATTAATTGAATAAATAAATATTATATATATTATAATAATACCATTATTTAAATGATAATACTATAAAAAAATATTAATAAAAACTTATCTGACAAAACATGCATAAGAACATAAAGTAGTTAATACCCAGATAATGAGTAACATTGAAATGTTACTGACAAACTAATGAAAATACGATCATAAATGTTATCATAAAAATTATTATTATTCGATAAAAAATTATATAAATTATTTTAATCACTATATTGGATTTCATGATTCATAAGAATCATATCTGACCTAACTTAAGGGATAGCTTTTCAAATCCCATTTTTATTAAATATTGATTATTTATATGTATTTACTGAGATATATTTATCATCCACATCCATGTTTCCTAAATATATATTTCATAATATTAT
This sequence comes from Viscum album, assembly GCA_963277665.1. Taxonomy (NCBI): domain Eukaryota; kingdom Viridiplantae; phylum Streptophyta; class Magnoliopsida; order Santalales; family Viscaceae; genus Viscum; species Viscum album. Next base: position 1,300,740,292 of record OY728141.1, on the reverse strand, counting down.
CTATATACTTATATAACTATTTAAAGACAATTTTACCAATTTTTTAATTTTTACTAAATGGTATAAATGGAATATATTGTCGGTTTCGGTAGGAGGTACTTTTTGACTTTTCTGGAAAAAGGACGACAAGAATGTTTTTTAGCTTGTACGACATGAAAGAATTTTTTTGCTTTCACAAAGCCTTATTTTATTTAAGATTTCCCTAAAATCATAGAAGTTTATTTTCACACAAAAATGATTTCTTCTAAGATGGTTTGGCATTTTGATGAAGGGAAATGTTTTTGAAGAAGAAAGGTTATTTTCCTCAAGATTTAATTTCATGCGTTTTCTCAAAATTATTATCCATCTGAGATGACACCCTATTAATAAGGTTATATTTATATCTATGTTATTATTCTGATTTTATTGTGTTTATTATGTAATTTTATTTAGGAAATCCATATTTTATATCGAATATGATGGAATGATGTTTAAGAAATCCATTTTATTGCATGGGTTATGCTATAGTGAATTTTTAATTTTTTGTGGTACTAATAAGAATGGTTTCATTATGAGATGGGTGGGACCTCTATATCCCTCCAATAAGTTAGTTAAATATTTATATCGCATGATATAGAAATAACTAGATCAAAAAGTTAATCATATTCAGTAATACAAGGATGGAACGAGGAGTGAACTTGGTTCAGTAGTGGCCATTGTCTATTATGATGGTCTTGGAAATGAGAATTAACTAATATGAAATTATTGTTTATGATTATATGTGTATTCTACGAAATTACATGTATTATTTTATGACTATTGGGAATACATATATCTTTTATGATTTTTTCCATGACATGATATCGTTGTCTTTTATATAAAGAATAAGATTTTCAATGTTATGTTCTTATGACTATGATATGATTGATATTTACCATGTTTACCCTTGCTGAGAATTTGAGCTCACCCATTCATTTTTTTGTTTTCCCCAGGTCATGAAGAAGGGTATTAAGTAAGATATTTTAAAGAGTCTAGTAATGAAGAAATAAGTGGGAGGCAATGTAGATGTTTTATGAACCAGTTGTTTATGTTTCATGATTTCTAAAGACCCTAAACTTATATGGTCCTGTTGTGGTTTTCATTTTGTTATGTAATTAATATTTATCAATGTTGATGTAAAATTTATCTGTAAATTATGGGCCATTATACTTCACATATGAAATAACCAAGGTAATCTGGAAAGTCTAATGTGGAATCTGGATCCCATCCTAGGAAATCCATATGGAATCCTATGAATCACTATAGTATCATCTGGTATAACAAATACCACAAATTATATCTCTGGTGACCCACAATGACATCCCTCGTATCACCAATGGAATGGTAAAATATTATTATATACCAAATATCTCATATAAGAAACTAGGTATCACCTAAGGCATGAAATAACCATCTTGAAAATGAGCATGTCCATGGTTTCTCCCCTAGGGATCTAGTGTCACTCAAGAGTATAAGTAAATTTTCCTAGAAAGAATGTCTAAGGAAATCCAAGGATTTCTCCTAACACATCATGTAGAACCAATCCATGTATAGAGAGTCATTCAAAAAATCCATAATTAAGGACCAATGTTTTCTCCCAACCCATAAGTAGGTCAATCGTAGCAACCAAGATCACATATCAACAAGGCATATCATATAAAACTTTTTAAGAGAGATAACCAATTCACATTAATTAAAAATCATCAATCATGAAATAATACATTATGAACTAGAATAACCTCTAGTATATAATATATGATCACTATGAAACTTGAAATAAGCATAGGCAATGAAGTACAAATCATAAGCACAAGGCAATGGAATAGGACATATAACATGAGGCATAAACATTTAGCATGAAGTATAGATATCAGAGTAAGCCCAGGGGAATATGGAAATAAATATATAGCTCATGTTAATAACCCATGTCCTATCATTTATATTAATTACAAATAAATTCATCAATTTAAATCCTTTATTAAAATTTCATTAACCTAAATTGGTGTTTAACCATTTGTGATAAGGGAAAAGGGCCTCTAAGAGGTAAACATGACTATTTGGAACCTTAGGTCAAATAGATCAACCATATTGGTAATTCTAAACTCACTTGGGTCATGAAGGATGACAAAAAAATTTTTAATTTATTTATAAAATTAAAGGCATCATTAGAAGGTTCTGGAATGCGGCACAATGGCGCACCCATTATAATGAGATCAAACAAGTGGGAATGACCCGAACCACCAACCATGATGTAGTTGAACTACACTCATCCTTATTTGATGATTGAATCAAGAAAGAAAATATAAATGAATAAACTCCCTGAAAATAGATAAAATTGTTCACACCTAAATAGTACAATAGATTTGGGAATCAAAGAGATATAGAAGGGAAAGGTTCATAGAGCTTACCAAGATCTTTCTAATGGATCTAATGGTGAGTGATTTGGTTATCATAGGATAGAGTTATCAAATACCCTTTGGAAGAATACGAAAGGATATTGGGTATAAGGGAAGAGGATAAACCTACTAGAGAATATGGGGGGGAATAGAGGGTTCGAACAAAACATTCACTAAGGCTAAAGTTGTAAATTCAGATACATAGGTAGGGGCACACGGTTTGGTCGCACGGTTGGTCAAACCGTACAAGATTCTCCTATCCAAGTGGTCTATAATTTTTCATGTACATGTTACTAAGGTCACACAGTTGTAGAAAAACTATGCATCCCTCAGTACCCCACTGCATCAAGCCGCATAGTTAGGGAAACTGTGTGGTCTTGGATACACGGTTTCTACTAATTGTGCAGACCAATTTTCTTCTTTAAAATTTAGGACATTGAAATCTGAACAAGCCCCGGACACCCTAGAAACCTCCATTACACCATTATAAATGATTATTAGGATCAAAAATATGAATTTAAAAAAAATCTATGTACCTTAAGAAAATTTAGGACGTTACAGCCTCCCCATTTAAGACAACTCGTCCTAGAGTTTCCCTTCTGAGGGTGGTAAGACATCATCAAAGGAATATTCTATCCACTATGCATGTAGATTGACCTCCCACTCCTAGGCCTTATCTTGTAAATTCTTTTTATAACATAGAACCTAGACTAAGGGAACATACCTTCCTCTGTGATCCTTCTTGATCTAATCAATGATAAGTATCAGTTTTTTCTCCAATGATGCATCTGTCTCCATCTCGATATCCTCTAGGTTAAACGAATGGGACATTTCATCATGATATCGTTGAAGCTGTGATATGTGGAATATTTCATACAAGTAATGGTACCTATAAGGTAGTTGCAATTGAGAGGTTATCAGTCTGACTCTCTCCACTATCTCAAAAGGCCCAACATAAAGAGGCGATAAATTTTCCTATCTCTGAATTTTCCCTTGACCTAATATAGGAAAAACACGTATAAAGACACGATGTCCCACTTCAAACTCTAGAGTTTTATAGTTTTGGTCAGTATAATAATTCATCTTGTACTGATCTATAGGCATATGCTTCTGAATCAACTCGAATCTCTCTAAAGTCTCTTGAACAAGATGAGGACCCAATATCAATGCCTCTCCTACCTCTAACCAGTATCGAGTTGAACGGAACAAACTACCGTAAAGGGTTTCATATTGAGCCATATAAACCATTTCCTAAAATCTTTTTTCTTTGGAAAACTCCAAGATAGGTATATAAATTTCTTAATTACCTACAAAATCAAGGATACATGCCTAATGGATCTCTTTAAATATAGTATCATCTGCTCAGACTTTCTATCTGTCTAGGGGTGATATGCTGTACTCAAGAGCACCTGTGAAATTAGTGCCTTTTGAAAACCCTTCTATAATATTGAATTGAATTGAATATCTCATTCTGAGATGATAGAACATGGAACATTATGAAGGTGTGATGTCTCTTGAAAATAAACCATCTGAATCTCGTCAATAAAGAATGTATCCCAGATAGGTAGAAAGTGTACAACCTTGGTCAACATGTCAATGATCACCCATGAAAAATAACTAGATTGAGGTAACATTAGAAAATAATGTAATGAAATACATGGTGATGTTATTCCATTTACACTCAGGAATGGATAAGGGCTATAGAAGTATATATTGTTATTTGTTCCCCGCCTCCACCTACTGAAAGGTGGAACTCTGTGTGATAAATCCTACAATCTAATTCTTCATACCCGGACACAAATACTGAAAATGTATATCCTTATACATCTTGGTAATCCTAGGATGAAATTCCCAAACAAAGGCATGATATTCCTTCATCAACTCTTCTGATATATCAATGGTCATGAAAACACACCCCTAGAAGATCAAGATATCATTCACAACAAAAACCATTTTCATAGGTGGGTTCCCACCTATGATGCTCTTTCTAAACACAACATCCTCATAATTAGATTACTTCAGCATCTATAGCAACTCCAAGAGGGATAATATCACTATGATATCTATGAATAATAGTTTCCCATGTTTTTCTAGAACCCCCAATTGCATCTCAAAAAATAAATCCAACAATTTCTACTCACTACAAGCCTACTTGATATCTTTTTTCAGAGTCTTTTCGATCAAGGAATCATCTACAAAATTTATCTTTCTGGGTGTGTAAGAATACTCAAAGATGAATGATTATAGGTATTCCACCCACCTATAATACCTAAAATTCATGTCTTTTTGTGTTGTGATGTATTTGATAATTTTGTGATCTGTGTAAACAATAAACTACTCACCTAATAAATAATTCCTCTAATAGAGTAAAGCATGAACCATGACGTCTAGCTCGATATCATGAATATGATAATTATTCTTATGAGGCACAATTAATATGGTAAAACTCAATCACCTGACATCATAATTGCAACTATCCTGGTCCCTGAAGCATCAAAGTAAACAACATAGCATTTACCCGACTCAGGTAGAATCAGGATTGGGGATGAAGTTATTCATGCATTTAAATTTTGAAAAGTGTTCTCACAAGATTCGATCAAAAGTAATTTCACACCCTATTTCATTAAGCTTGTGTGTGGTGATATGAATAAGGATAAATCCTGAATTAATCACCAATTATAGTCAACTATCACTAAGAAACTTTGTATGTCAATCACATTTTTGGGTTTTTCACAAGAAATAATAATGATCACATTATCTCAGTCAATAGATATGCCTACCTCAGATATGATATGACATAAGAAGTGAACCTTACATATCCAAAAGTGTCATTCGTAGAGGTTCTCATATATCTAATTATCTCTTAATGTATTCATCATGATATAAAGATGGTTATCATGGTCATTTATAGTGCACGAATACACTAAGATGTCATCAACAAAAACCATGACAATGGAATCAAGATATGGGTGGGAAACTGAATTCATCAAATCTAGGAAGAATGTTAGTGAATTTTTACGGCCAAAAAAAATGAAAAAATACTCATAAAAGACATACATTCATTGAAATGTTTTATGTGGTATTTTTTATGGTAGATCGACCTCAAATCTATCTTAGAGAAAATGGTCTCTCCTCATTGTTGGTTTAAGAGGTCGTCTATATGGGGTATGGAATATTGTTTCTTCATTTTATAGTGGTTCAATCGATAGTAATCCATGAAAAATACAAGGGTACCATCCATCTTCTTAGTGAAAAAAATGATGGTGATCCCCATGGTGATGTTCTAGGTTAGAGGAAACCCTTTGACCATAGATTTTTAAGCTGTTTATGGAGTTCATATATCTCTGTAGGTGTCGTACTATAGGTATTAATGATTATAATGTGCCAGACCAGGTACCACACATCGGTTCCCCGAACCAGACAGCTGCATGACCTTAATTCCCCCCCATATACCAAAGGCTACTGACTAGCAGATAGGGTTTGGTAAGTCATTCATGGGGAGACTATACACTCTTTTATCATAGTAAAACACTAGAAAATATTAATAGACAATAGAATAGTCATATAGAATCATAAAAATAAAAATATATCAAGATAATAAAAGAAGGAAAATGAAATATCCAACTAAAGAAGAAAAAGATTCCATGCTAATGTATGTCTCATGTGTCAAAAAGGCAAGACTAAAAAAAAGAAAGCAGTGACTCCCAAGTGGGTCATGAACCACGTTTGGCTCCCTCAAGCATGATCTAACCTGACTTATCCATAATAACTAACCATTTTTACATAACCTCTCATGCATCAATGAAATCTATTTAGGATATGATCATCCATCCTAAGTAGGGTGTGAGTATAAATCAGTAGGCCACCGCCTGTGGTGTCTAAAAAAATCCAGTCAAATAATAGTAAATGCAATTTTATAAATGTTAAAATGATGTAATAATGTAAATAGTTTTCATTTATTAAATTATAAATTAATTTACCACATAACTCTTAAATTCATGAGGACACCCAAACTACAATACCTACTTCATAATGTGCTGGAGTTTGAGCCACTTACCATATTTAACACGTTATCATTATTTCACAATAATTAATAAGTAAAAATCCGATTGGAACCCTATTAAAAAAGTCAATAAATGTGTCTAGAAAATCATGTATAGCACCCTTGTGATTATTTGGAACATCATTCCATATCTCACACCCCATAGGAATTTAGAGCATCAGTCACTATCCCATACAAGAATGTTGAGAGTTGTCGCACACTCTCTCAAAAATGATTGTGATTTAACAAAGTACAATAGTGTGTCTAACCTAAGTCTATCTCTCATAGAGTAAGTGAATAAAAAACCCTTAATAGACTTGATGAAAACAAAAAAGTGAAAATAAATGAAGCAATATATGGGGGATTGTTTTTGTGACTTTTGAAAAATAAACTAAACAACAAACACGTAAAATCAACAGTTTCCTTAGAAACACTAATATGAGAATACGTAGTTGATCTCTTCTTCCCCCTTAATCATTAATTTATCATGATCACATATGATTATAATTCCTTCAATTTTAATCCCCTAACCTTGTCAACCCCCAAACCCAACGTAAATTAACATGACTAAAAATAATAGAAAATGAGCCTTCGATCATCTATGGGACTCCCAATCATAGCACCCTGCCTTGATTGTGATCCAAAATCTAACTTATGGTCAATGGTAATTTAGTGAAGAATATCCTCCCTATATTTGAGAATTAACTATTATTAGGTATGAGACTTAAACCCTACAAGTCCATCCCTAGTTGATTAAATTTTTCAATTGTGGTTTCACTCACACGCTTCACACAAACCTAACCATGCGGTCATGTTCAAGTTGATCGAGTAACATATAAATTAAAACTAAATTAATCGATCAAAATTTATGAATTAAATTATGTTTATTGATTAAAAATAAATAAATGAAGGGAGTACATATTAGATCAACTAAAAAAGAAATCACTCTTCCATGGGTGGAATTGTCATCGTGGATATGTTTTTCACAAGGAATTGATTGAAAGGGGAACAAAAAATATCATATAAACACATAGATTACATCCCGATAATAAAAAAAGATTAAAATAGAATACTAATTTCACAATACAATCATAAAAACTTTGAAAAACAAAGTGGAAGTGAGAGAGGAAAGCCTTCTGAGAAGAGATCTTTGCACAAGGCCTTACTTTTTTGAAGGGTTCTGAGGTGTTCCCAAGAGCCCTATTTTTTCCAAAACATAAAAACACATCTACCCTACCACAAAAAGAGTGAAACTAAGCTTTAAATAGTGTTTGGTAGGTCTAGGGTTACAAGACTTTTTTCTATATGAAATGGAAATTCGGCTAAATTTTTTAATCCCACTTTAACCGCATAGTTTCCTTTAAAATGAATGAATTGGATGGCCTTCAAGAACAATTATTTTTGTTTAATAATGTCCCCGAGATTCCCCCAAAGTTTGGGCTTAATCCAATTCTGTATGAAGAATATACAACCCAAATGGGGAAGTGATATCCAATCTGGATAGTTCAGTCCAACTTTGTCTTCATGGCCCATTTAATATACTCAAATGCACAATCCATCTATCATGCCCTAAATAGAATTTATATCTCATGAGGTCAGGAATAGAGTCACAAAAGATTATGTGAAAATCACTTACAGAATAATATTAATGTCCAAAATACTATAGTGAATTTTATAAGGTAAAATTATAATTTCAATCAAATTTTAAAATGAATGATTTAATCCCAAATATTCTTTAAATTAACATATATAGCACATTTTTAGGAAATAATTTCATTTATTACTAATAATAGATTCTATAAAATTTTGTTTTATCAATGAAAATCTACATGCATGTCATTGGGTATAGAACGCCATGTCTAGCACTCCCGTGGGTATTTGTAGCATCCGTCCGTGTCCCACACCCCATTCTCAATCAAGAACATATATTAAATATATCACAATATTGAAGGTTAACCAACATTAACCTTTCTTCACAATTCTCATTTAGATGATTAATTAATTAATTCAATAATTAAATAATATATTTCATTCAATTTCAATATCACAAAAATTGTTCCATTAATTAATCTATTAAAAAATTAATCTAATTCCCAACCTCAATTACCCCATAATTAATTCCTCAATAAATTATTTAAATCAAACTAATAAATTAATCATATCAGAATCATTAATTAATTTAACAAAATATACCATCATCAAATACTCATAATTTATTTATCGATTACTTGATTAAACAAACAAATTCCATTCCCAATTTAGGGATCACTAAATTAATTAATATACTCAATTAATTAATTGAATATTTAAAAACTCAATTTTAATCATACCACAAAATTCCAAAAATTTCATAAGAATAAATGAAATCAATACTATGGGATTGGAATTTAGGCCACCTACCATATACTGAAGATTATCTAGATGTTAAAAAATCAAGGTATGATTCAGTGTGGTTCAGGAGGAAACCAAGAAACAAATGACACCCTAAAAAATGCATGTTATCTGCTGATAAAAATCTTTTAATAATATCTTTTATAATTTCCATGTGATAATTTAATAGTATTAAATTATAATTATCTTTTATTTTTTCACAATTATTATTTCACAAGACAATGTAATGAAAATCATTACCAGATAATTTCATCAAAATTTTATTTGAATTTTTTTTTTAAATTCTATGAAATTATCATTTGAAAAAAAATTTGGAATTATCATTATAGAAAACAAAACACTTCTTCACTATATCCATCCCATAAAATTTTTAAAATAAATTATTGAAAATGGGAGAAATATAGATAATAAAATAATTAAAAAATAAGAGAAGAATAACCTACTTGAGGCACACTAGGAGATTCATATAGTAGGAGGGTCGTGCACTCGGTCTTGAAGGAAAGAAAGGAAAATTTATGGCTTACCCAATGCACATTTGATAATGTTCACACTTGACTCGATCTACAATAAAACGCAAAATTGGTCCATTTATATAGAAATCACAAACCATGTGAACATAAATATCAACAATTTAAATCTCTGTGTTTTGTGCCCTTTTCAACTGACTGTTGATGGAAGAGAGATTACATTCACCCCTAACTGACGATTCATGTTTATTTGCGGTAAAAAATATCCAAAATAAACCTTCCATGATTTTTTATTGGTAAAAAATGGCACAAACCATGTTGGGGGAAGAAACATGAATACTTCCCTTATTTTAATAATTAATTAAATTAATTGTTTAATTTAATAAAACAATTTTAATTTCTGACCTTATTAATAAATCTATTGCATAAAGAAATTGTATTCCAACTTGGGTAACCCCCCATTCTAGACCCAACAGTGGTCTCATATTTCTCGTATGATGCATGGTTTATGAGATATCATTTATTTTCAAGAAAAATAAAAAAAATATTATTTAAAAACATTATCTAACGAGTGATATGTCCAATATCTAATGCCTACATATGTAATACCTTGCCCAAGGTAAACACTGCGTTTTTGGATATAATGGTGGTCTCATTTTTTTCATATGAAAAACCATTTTGGAGTATTCAATTATTTTTGATAAATTTTCCACACATAATATAATATAATTAATAGATTTATTTCTCGATCATTAAGTATTTTCATGCCTCGAAATCTCACACTAATCATTGTCTAACTATGAAAACATTCCATTAAATTTTTCAATGTGTTCATTGGGAATTTTCTCTTATGGAATGCCTTTAACAGATTTTTTCATTTATTTCATTGATAAATAATTTTTTTCACTTCAATCATTTAAAATTTATAAAAATTATTTCATTTTCATTGTAAAAAAATAAATCATTATGTTACAGCAAAGAAAAAACTCAAAGAAAAATATACCTAGAAAATTGATGAAATCCTACAATCTCCCCACCCTATAACAACTCGTACTCGAGCTTCACTCCTATGCCTATTTAAGATTCCATGACAAAAAAATATTATGCCACTAAGCCCACATATCTACCTCTATTTTCCATGTCTTTTCCTACACACATCAATGTTTCCCTATTAAAAAAACTATTTGTGCATTCTTTACCCTCAACACTTTGTCATTGTGATCCAACACACATTTCATATTCTCCTCAAAGGATGCATCTAACTCAAGATATACATAATTCACATAGATTACATGAGAAGGGTCATGGTGATACCATCATAGTTGTGATACATGGAAAACATCATGCATAAAACTTTATTTCTATAAAAGATCCAATTATTATGCCACCAGCACTATCCTCTCCAGGATATCAAAAGGTCTAACAAACTCGGGTGCCAACATGCACTTTCTTTGTATCCTGTGGTGACCCAACCTAGGAGACACCCAAAAGAATACAATACCACCATATGTAAACTGTAGGGGTTGTATTTTTCTATAATCATATGAATTCTACCTACTCTGAGCCATATCCATATATCTTCGAATCAACTACAACTATTATGACATCTCCTACACGAGAATCAGTCCCAACAACTCTGAATCGCATGCTTCCATCTAGAAGAGTGGTGATCTATATGGCCTACCATAAATAACCACATATGGTTTCATTGGCATAATATAATGATAACTATATTTATAGTGGAACTTCATTAAAGTCATTTTCTTCTCCCAAGTCTCTTCGTATTCTAGAACACAAGCCCATATCTTATCCTCAATCATCTATATTGTACATTTTGACTATCCATATGTCTGTGGGTGGAATTTTTTTACTCGATAAAAACTATGTACCAAGTGCTTTCTAAAATCCCTGGCAAAGGCATGATGTAAAACAAAAATTGTGGTGTGAAACTATAGTCATTGGAACCCCATGTAGATGGAATATCTCCCAAACATACATTTCTCCTAACTAACATAATGTAAAGGTTTCCCTTATAGAAAAGAAATGTTCAATCTTTTTCAGTCGATCCAAAATGACCCAAATAGTGTCATTATTATTAAGTGTGTTCGAAATACCTACCACAAATTCCATTGTCATGTCATCCCACTTCCATTACAGTACAGGATATGGTTGCAGTAAACCTTATGGTTGTTGATGCTCCACCTCCACCTGATGACATGTGAATCATCATGTTATGAACCCTTATATATCCTTCTTTGTGCCTAGCCACCAAAACAAGCATTGTAAGTCATGGTACATTTTGGTCACACCTAGATGTACCACCCACTTTGAGTCATGAAATTCATGCAATATCTTCTCTCGCATTCTCATAGTCACAATAACCCGATTTTTCACCTTTATGATCATGTCCTCTTCTCTCATCTAAACAAAAGGTGTCTCCCCACCATCAAATATTTCCCTCAAGTCCATGCACTCTAGGCCCTTATACTGTCTATCCCAAATTCACCTCAAAAGTGTATAATCTACTATATGCATCTCAGTTGGCAATGTCATAATCTTCCACTAAACACTAGATCCTTGAACTATCTGATTCAATTATTTTTCTACTCAAATCATCAACCACATTATTTCCTTTTCCAAGTTTATATTCTAGCTAAAAATCAAACGAACTGTTTATACTCAAACAATCTCCACATCTGAAGATACAAATCACACTATGAAAAGATATACCTAATGCTTGTGTGGTCAGTATAAACTATAATTTTTTCACACAATAGGTAGTGTCCCCAACACTTCACATTATAAACCACTTCCTCTAACTCGAGGTCATGAATAGGGTATTTCCATTCATGTGGCCTCAGATGCTGATACATGTACACCAAAAATTTATCCCCTTGCTTCAATACAACTCTAAGTCATATCCCAATATCATCACAATAAACCATGTACCCTTCAACTAACTTAGGTAGGATCAAAATTGATGCTGACGACAAATACTTGTTCAACTACTGAAAATATTTTTTCACAAGCCTTCAACCATTCAAACTTTACTTCCTTTTTGGTCCATCCCAATATTGGAACTAAAAAACAGGAAAATTCTTAGATGAATCTTCTATAATATTCATCTAATCCTAGAAATATATATATATCAAAAACATTCTAGGGATACTCCCAAAAAACCAAGACCAAAACATTCTAGAGTTTCACTAAAACACATTCCTCTAAGATGATGTGCCCCAAGAAGTGTACCTAGTCAATCAAAAACTAAAAATTAGATAGGTTGGAATATAGTCTATAATCTCTTAGTGTACTCATGATGATGTCAATATGTTAGGAATGGTATTCATAAGACATGGAGTACACAAATATTTCATCCAAAAACACCACCAAAAACTGATCCAGGTATGGATGAAGGATTTTTTTCATCAAGTCCATAAACACTAATTCTTCATTTTTTTAAACCCAATATACATTACAAAAAACCCATATAGGCTATACCTACTTCAAAAATAAGTCTTTGATAAATCTTATGTCTAAACTCTCAGCTGATGATTCCCTGATCTCAATTCAATCCTTGAGAATATGCAATCTCCTTTAAACTATCCAAAAATATCATCGATACATGAAAGGGGATACCAGTTCTTCACAATCATCTAATTCAACTTCTGGTAATCAACAATGTAATGTAAAATCTCACCATCCTTCCTTTAAAACAATATTTATGATCCAAAAGGCGACATACTTGGATTGATAAATCCCTTATCCTGAAATTCCTCTATCTGAGTATTGATCTCTTTGAATCTCATTCAATGCCATTCTGTCTGGTGGAATAGATACTAGATCGCCCCCCAGAAATTGCTCAATAGTTAATTACACATCTCTCAAATGTGGTAGTCCTGATATTTCATCGGGAAAGAAATATTGAAACAATTCCACTACTGGTGGAAGTATATATTTTCTAACACTCATTTCATTCAGTAATAGACTAGAAACATGGGATGTGAGCTTTCCCACTTGTTGGGTAATTGGCCATACTCATCCCACCTAGATATCCCACTATCCCCAGTGAATGTAAAGGTCTCACTTAGGAGATATAAACATAAATCTTATTTGGTAATAGTCTATATCGACTCAGTATACAAAAACCCAGTCCATACCCATAATTAGGTCTAATCCTAACTTGTTAATGATATAGAGATCCTATAGAAAATAGTACTCCCCAATCTCAAGAGAACATTACTTGCACATAAATATCTCTATATACCGTACTCCCAAACTTGAATCTATCATCATATTCATTCTCACAAACTCCATCAGTTGGACCAAAACATCAACATTTTTTGTAGATATAATGAAATGAGAGGAATCAAAATAAAATAATGCACTTTCAGAAGTAGAATATACTAAAATAGATCCTCTCACTATCGATGGACCAACCTCGCTCTCCAAAATTATAGGTTGTAATGCATGAAGATATTTTAACCCTATTCTTTGTGATGATACCTGGCTACTTTGATTAGAACCACCCTACCGATATGGGTGTTGTTTCCCTGAAGCACCGTGTATTCTACCTCTACTGCCTCGGCCAGTAGAACTCTAACATTGGGACTGATAAGGGGTAGAAGATCCCATTCCAACACTCTGACTCTGTCTAGTTTCTCTATCACTTACCATCTTACTTGGGTTCTTGCAAAACCTCTTTTGATGTACCATTTTACAAGAAGAAGTAATCTTTATAGGGGGTTAGTTACAATGACTATGATAGTGTCCCAGCCTATAACATTGGTGGAAAAAAAACTCTTAGGTAAGTTCATGTGTAACTGACCCCTCTGTCTGGATACTCTACTTCATACTTACCTGGATGAAATTCTCATAACGTTAATTCCTTCTTTTAAAAGTTGTACCACCAGACCATCCAGTAGGAGTCACTTGTCTTCCACTAGAATTATCCTTTAGTTTCCCCTTAGAGATGAGAGCCTGATTCACCACCTCCACAAACATATTCAAACTGAACATATTTAATTGGGACTTAATTTCGCATTTGAGTCCATCTTGAAACCTACTTTCCACAGTAGCATCGTCTCCTAGAAATTATGGAACAAAGAATTTCTAATTTGTGAAGTGTCTAGCATAGTTCATTACAGACATATTCTTCCGAGTCAGCCTCATGAACTCATCTTCTCTCTTCTACCTAATCATCTATGGATAAAATTTCTTGAATAAATTCTATTGAAAGTCCTTCCACATTATAGTCTCTATATATCCATCCTAAGTCTAAATGTCCCTCTAAAACTTTTCTTTTCTGTGTAAAATATAATCAGCTAGCATGACCCTCCTCTCAACAGGAGTCTCCAAGTGTTCATGTACAATTCAGATACACTCAATCCACAACTCATCCCCCTCAGGTCCACACTCTATTGTAAAATATGGAGGGTATTGCAACTAAAACTATCACGTAAGGTCATGCATTCTCCTCACAACCTTACCTAGGTCTCTTTCCATCAATTATATGAAGCGATAAATTTTATCGTATAGCTGCTCTCTGAAATCTTCACTCAGCACTATTGAAGCCTCATGTTTCACTACTGGATGATCATCCACTATATCCTCTGATCTTACCCTCGACAAAAGTCATCATGGAGGAATATCTATAAAAAATAAAACACACACCTTAGGAAATTGTTCATATGGTTTACTCATTTATGTATGAGGGAAACACCACAAGCCTTTTCCCCAAGTCTCACTACAGAGTAAAAAATGATTCGTTAGCACTACCCTTAACCATCCTACACATATGTACTAGTTAAAAAGGGTAAAAACATTCCAATTAATAATGTTTATTATCTAGACACCCATATATTCACATAATTTTATAAATTTACAAAAAAAATCAATTTCATGTTAGGAAGCATTTTAATTTCAATATTACATTCAAGGAAAATAGTTTAAGTTCAAAAACATACAAATTACACATTTTCCCATGAATTACTAAAATGATGCATGTCATAAATAATCCTGAGTGCCTAGAATGATTCATGAAAACTCAAATTCTATATCGTGAGTCAATACACAAAAAATATCAGAAACAATAGTCACATCACACAACATGTTTCTCCCCCATGGTGAAATAATATCCAACTATAACTGAAAATAACAATAACAAGAATCCCACCCTGAGTACTTGGGTTTCCCCCCATACATGGGCATACAAATACGATTAATGAGCTCATTACCAAGCCCATGTCTCTTCATAATCTCCTATCTACCTTTCCCCTAAAAAGTAATAAAAAATTAGAAGTAAAGAAAAATACCTCTGATCTCACTTTGTAATATCCCATCTTGGGTACCACGCACCGTTGCCCCATGTCGGACCACCAAATAACCTCAAGTGTGCCTCCCCTTATGCCAGAGGCTGCTGACTAGTAGAAAGGGTCTAATAAGTCATTCATGGGGAGACTATACCCTATTTTATCAGAGTAAAACACTGGCATAAATCAATAGGAAATATCTCAAGCATATAGAATAATATCAATACTAATATCTCAAGATAATCAAATCAAGAAGTCACAATATCCAAATAAAGTAGAAAAACATGCCATGATAATTTATATCTAATGGTTCAAAAAGTAAATAATAAAAGATAAAGACACCAATGACTCCCATGTGGGTCCCAAACAATGTCATGCTCCCTCAACCATGCTGCATCCTGACACAGCCATTTAACATGACACCTTTTTCTTAACATGTCTTATATCCATGAATTCTATTTGGGTTCTGATCAAGCAGCTTGATTATGGTTTGAGTACCACTTTGTTTTCCACCACTAATGGCTTCTAAAAAAATCAATTAAAATAATAGTGTATCTAGTTGTATAAAATCTAAAATGAGGCAATAAAGTAAATAGTTTACATTTATTTAATTACCATTTACATGACCACATAACCCCTGGGTTTTCAAGGACACCCAAATTACAACACCTGCTTTGGTTTATGCTGGAGTATGAACTATTTCCCATATTTAAAAATTTATCATTATTCCAAAAAATGAATTTATAAACAACCCATTGTAACTATATTTAAAATTCAATAAATGGGTGTAGATCAATATTTCTAGCTCCCTTTAATGTATTTTGTAGTTTCAGTCCCTATCTCAAACCCCAAGGTTTTGGGGGAGTTAATCCCTGTCCCATGAATTAATATATGCATACATGCCATTGGGGCTAAAATTACACGTCTAGTATACCTGTGGGTATTTGGATCATTAGTTTGTGTCCCACACCCCATTCTCAATCAAGCAAATATATTACATATATCACATTTTTTAAGGTTATCCAGCATTAACCATTCATCACTATTATCATTCAAGATATTTATTTATTAATTAAAATATTAATTAATATATTTCAATAAAAATCAATTTCACAACAATTATTCCACTAATGAAATTATTAATTAATTAACTTAATTCCAAACCTCAATTACCCCATAATTTATTCCCCAATTATTTATTTAAACAAACCAAATTAATTAATCATATTAGAACAATTTATTAATTTATCTAAATATACCATAATCAAATCCTCATAATTAATCTACAATTTAATTATTTAAAAAAACCAATTCAATTACCAATTTCATTATCCCTAAATTATATAATTTAATCAATTAATTAATTATATATAGAAAAATAAAAATGTTAATTATACCAAAAAAATCCTAAAATTTCATAAACATAAATGAAATTGAGACTGTGGGATTGGTATTTAGACAACCTAACTTGTACCAAAGATGATCCACATGTCAAAAATAACGAGGTATGATTTGGTTTGGTCTGAGAGGAAATGAAGAAATAGATGAACACCCTAAAAAATCTTATTATCCAATGAACAATATCTTATGATAATATCATATATAATAATAATGTAATAAATCTATAGCATTACTTTATAATTATCATTGGTATTTTTCACAATTATTATTTAAAAATATGATATAATGATAATTATTAAAATATATTTTCTTCAAATTATTCTTTGATAATTTATTTTAAATTACATGAAATAATCATTACAAAAAATGTATAATTATCATTTTATAAAACCAAACCCTTTTAATCTTTTTTATTTCAACCCTATTTTTAAATGAATTATTTAAAAGGATAGAAATATTGAAAATAAAATAATTGAAAAATAAAAGAATAATAAGCTTCTTGACATGCACCAATAGGGTCTTCCACCAGGTCTCAAAGGAAGTGGAGGAAAATGCTAGCCTTTCCCAAGGGACATATCAATAGGATATCACATAACCTGATCTACTATGAAACAAAAAAATCAGTCTATTTATATGTAAATCTCAAATAATGTGATCATAAATAACCATAATTTAAATCTTCACATTTGTTGTCTGTTTCAATTGATTGTTTATGGCCGAGTGATTTAATTCACCCCTAAAAGATGTTTCAAGCTTAATTGAAGGACAAATGATCCAAAAAAGCTTCCATGATCATTTGGTGGTCAAAAATGGTGAAAACCATGTTTGGGGAAGAGGCATGAATTGTGCCTCTATTTTATTAAATATTTCAAAAATAAATTAATTTAATAAAATAATGGTAAACGTTCACCTTACTAATATGTCTCTGGCGTATAAAAATTATACACTGCCTAGGGTAAACCCCGTGCTTCAGACCCAATAGTGGTTTCGTATTTCTCGTACAATACATGGTTTGTGGGATATTAATAATTTTCTATAAAAATTAATAAATAAATTTTATTTAATAACTTTATCTCATAGAGAGATGTCCAAACGTCTAATGCCTACATATGTAATATCCTTCTGTCGGTAAACACCATGTTTCAGATCTAATAGTGGTCTCAAATTTATTATACGACTCGCTATTCTACAGTTACTAAATTGTTTTTATTAAATTATCCATGATTAATATAATATAATTAATATTTTTATTTCTCCATCATCATGGCTTTTTGGGCCTCATAATCTCATACTACTCACTGTATGACTATAAATAAATTCTATTAAATATTCACAAGTATTAACTAATAGTTTTCTCTTGTGTAATGCCTTTATAAAATTTATTATGTTATTTATTGGGAAAATAATTTTTTTCTCTTAAATAATTTATAATTTATAAAAATTTATTTTTTTATAATTTTTTCAAAAAAATTAAACCAAGATGTCACAAATAGAACAGAACTGAAAAGAAACATACCTGAAAAAAGGATGGAATCTTACAATGGACATTGGTGTCACACCAAGAACTTTCTTAATTGTGAAATTAACCACTCTATCGGGATGTAAAACTAGAGAAATAATCTTGGAAGTTGTTCCTAAAAAAATCCACCATGGGAAGTAATTTTGTGAACCCTAATCCCTAATTAATCATAAAGATATAGGTCATCTGGGATGTCACTGCCCCAAGCCCAGTACGCTTGGGTCTAGCTTGACTTTCTGAGATATCTTATTCACCCTTATGCATATACATTTTCCCTTGGGTGATGTGAATTAAACTCTTTGGAGATAAGTATCCACATGGGCTTGATAAGGAACAAGATATTCCATACTGATAATTATGTTAAAGTTGGTCATGCCAAGGATGAAGAAAATCAATAAGAAATGGTACCCAACTATCACAAAGGGGGACTCCTCAAACGAGTTCATTCCCTCTAATATGACTCCTAACTGCATTTCAATATATATAATGCCACCAAAGTACTAAATTGTAAATCCTAAACCATATCAGATATAAAATAGAGTGATGAACCTGTATCAAAAAGGGATGAAACAAAAATATAGTATATTATAATATTATCTTTAATAATACATGACCCTATAATATTCTCCCTTGACGAGGGATTTAATCCATAGATATGGCACCATAGCCATGAGATACTGCCTCACAATCATAAATAGGTCCACTCTGGTAATGTTAAACCTTTAAAGCCTGACATCCTCGGACATGACCATTACCACATCGGATTGATCATCCAGTAGAAGAATAAATCCCTCTATAATAGGGATTTTTAGACCCTATACCACAAAGAGGATTTGGTATAGTTCAACATTCACTAGAGGCTGGAGGAAAATACTATAAGAAGAGCGTAAGGTTACTCATCGTTTTGTAAGCTCAAAACTTGATCGGGTTTCTCATGCACTGGGATTGTTATTGTCTGACCTATAGTACTGGTGACACATCACGTGACTATCAGTACATGTCACCTAGCTAGCACATCCCCCACATGCAACCTCAAAACAAAACTTCCTAATTCTAGATGAATTTCTGCCCTACCCCCGAACAGAATAGACCTGGATCACATTTCCAGCTTATTTGATATTTTGTTCTATACTAAGATTTTAGTTCACTGTATCTGTAATGGTAGTCAACCAAAATATTTTCACCTATGATCAAGAATCATACAAAATACTATCATCAAAATGCCTCATAGACGTAAACTTGTCACCAGTCATAGATAGAGTGATATTCAAGATCTCAGTGACGTGATAAGAATACTGTTGCAATGCCATAGTGCCCTTTTTGAAAGATGCATGAACTCATTGACATGGTCCACTCTTAGAGTCTATGAAAATAAGTTATCGTAGAAGGACTTTTGGAAGAATTCCTAGAACATACCTCGATAATTTTCGGCCTAAGACATGATATCCCATCAATGTAATGTAGAATCACATTACATGTACATAGTGAGCATGACCCTCTACTCTAGAGGAATCTAAAGATGGTTTAATATTGACACCATATATTCTAACCATGAATTAGTAGTGTGAGGTCCGATAACACCAAAGTAGGTTGGAGTATGTTTCTATTGAAAAGTATGAGTAATATCATCCATAGTAGGGGTATATCAGGGAACCCTTATACAGATTTTATGAACGTCCAAATATTTTCATAGAGGTAAGCATTGGCTCCCATTAGAAGATATATTAGAGTTTCCTCATGTGTCAGTACAGGAGGTACTTCCAGTGGATCAAGCCTCACCACCTCTAAAACTTTCTCATCTCCACCATAATGGAATACAATTTATGGATTTTTTGGTGGAATATATCTATAATATCAAAGCATGGGTCTGAGATAGTATTTATAACATATAGGAAAAGATGTAATGAAAGGATAGGTACAAAGCCTGCCTATAACACAACATAACCCTCATCCATCTCCTAGAGTCTAGTCTAGGTGATAAGGAAACAAAGATAGATCATAGAAGACAAAGCCTATTTCCCACTACTGAGGTAGGTTCAGGGTCAAGGTCATGTATCACACATACACGGTGTCTATTTTACATTAAAAGTTATATTCATTTTAATTAATTTATATAATTAAATTACATTTAAATGGTTGAATTAAATGAAACACCAATTCCAATATATAAGGGACCTTACAGCTGATAAATTGAAATATATAATCCATGTAATCCTAACCATAACATTTTCTACACTGTGAGCCCAATTTCTCATGCCTCAACATGTCATTACTGACTACTTATGGTGTCTACTTTAACATATTCAGGAAAAACTATTAGGTTAAGTGTCAATTATGTCTCCTCAGTTTTGTAGGTGGTTTCAATACAATTCCATGTATAACAGTCAAGGATGTATAATACATAACATTCAAGGAACTACACAAGCACATGAAACATTGGTAAGTCATGGTAAAAAGTAAATATGGGATAGCATAATGCATGGAATTTGAATCATATAGTGACTAGTGTGATGCATGATTTGATATTCCCTTGTATCATTGAAACTAGTATAAAAACCGTTGAGATCATAATTTTATCAATAATAACAGTTCATCAAATAAATTGTGTCCCCCTATGGAGAAATCTATGAAAATGTAATATGAAGAAGATATAACTACATTTACCCATCCCAAAAAATGGGTTTCCCTTATATGTGGGTTAGCTACTCCCACGCACAGGCTCATGATCAAATTCCAATGTCCTAGTCTCTAATCTAAACACAAATAGTAATACAAAATGAAAAAACCCTTATACCACTTTATAACATCCCTCCCCAGATTCCTCTCAACAAATCCCCATGACAGTGGCCCCAATACCTCCAACACGCCTCCCTAAATGTCAATGTTTTTCATCTTACTGTAAGGTCCTAGGGTGTGTCCATGGGGAGAATATTCCCTCATTGATCAGTTTCTGACATAGTAAGAAAAAATATAAAATAAATAGAGTACACAGTGGAATCATAAACTAATATGATTGGACTAGTAACCCAAAATATCACAATTATTAATAACAAACAACAGAAGTAGAGTAACAAAAAATAATCATGAAAGATAAATAAAGAACTAATGGAGTTGAAATAATAATAGATATAAATGATGAATAGGATCATGATAGTAAAAAAATAAGAGTTCATGGGGAATAAGGGATACATGCACAAACCACATGCTAACAAAAACCAAAAAGACCAAAAAATGCTAAAAGTAGAATCTTGAGCGTAGACTTGGTTCTCTACCCGCATTCATCGTCCTAATCTTGTGCATCAAATTGAAAAATCTAGATTCTTCCCATTTTCCATATATACAACCAATAAGTTTTATTGTCTACCAAAGGCAACCCATGTAGGGTGTGAGATACAATCTTTGTAGTCCACCAACAACGATGTCTAGATCAATTGATTTTGCATGATATAAAAATTCTCAGTGTACCATAAATGATAAATATATGGAAATAAATAAATAAATAATTCTCTATGGGTTTCTAAATATACACTCGACTGATACCTCCTACTTCTTACTAAGCTTGCTGTCTAAACCAAGGGTACTTTTAAAAGTGATAAGGTATGTGTATGGGTCATCATCAATAAAGCATCAAATTTGGACCAACCCTAACCTTATTATTTGGATTGGATGATGCATCCCTGGAATATTATTCAATCATGGCTATAAATTAAATAAGAGGCATCACATATGAAACAATCAAGGAAATCTATCAAATCCAATTTGGCATCCTGAACCCATCTATGGAAATCAATATGGAATATCGAGGGTCATTGTAGGAGCCTCTGATATAATGAATACCACAAATTTTTCTAAGATGACTAGAAATGACATTCAACATATCACTCATTGAATGGTAAAATCCGACTCTTCCCAAGGTATCTCACATAAGGGACTGACTATCAACTAAGGCATGGTGTATCCATATATACAGTGATCCCATCCATGGTTTCTCCCCTATGGAACCGGTGTCACTCGAGCGTATAAGTAAATCCGCTCGAAGATCCCATCTAAAGAAATCCAAGGGTATCTCCTGGAACATCAATTACAAACAAGACAAACATGGTGAGTCTATCCTCAGTGTCTTTATGTTAGGACTTGTGTTTTCCTTTAGACTACAATTAGATCTATCATAAAAACCAATATCACATATCAAAAAGTAATATCATATAAAATGAGTCAGGAAATCTATCCAATTCACTTTAATTAAAACCCAACAATCATGACATAAGACATTAATCACAAGCATAATATCTAGGCTACAAGCCATGTTCACTAGGAAACAAGAAATAAGCATAAGAAATTATGTATAAAACATAATCACAAGGAAATGGAATAGGGAATATAGCAAGTTGCATAAACATTTTTCACGAAGCATAGACATAAGCATAAGACAAGGGGAATAAGTAAATAAACATAAGGATTAATGGACTAACACAAGGACTATAATTTATCTTAATACCAATTAAATTCATTAATTTAAAGACAATATTAGAAGTGAATTATACCTAAAGTTATTTTTAACCATTTGTGATAAGGGAAAAGGCCTCAAAGAGAAAATAACACCCATTTGGGTTGCTTAGGTCAAAGAGATCATCCATAGTGGCGATTCTCTGCTCACTCGTGTCTTACAGGACAAGGAAAAATATTTAATTTATTTTATTTATCAAATTAGTTTCATTTTTGGAAGGTTCTGGTGCACCTAACAACATCACACCCATTATACAACGACGAAACAAGCAGGAAATACATAGACCATCAACCTTGATTTAATAGTGCTCTACCCATCCACTGTTGATGATTGAGTCATGATATAATGATAGAAATATAATAACTAAACCAATGCTCAAAAAATAAGTAAAATAGGTGGCATATAAATAGTTAAATAGTGGAACTAAGAAATAGAAATAAAAGGGAGTGGATTATAGTGTTCACCAAGAGGTTTACAATGGATCTGATGGTGAGTGATTTGGTTACAGAGGATGGATTTCTAAAAAAACCTATGTATAGGGAAGGGAGGATCTTATGCATGGGGTATGAGGAGACACCTACTAAAAAATATGGGAGGGAAAATATAGGGGATTAATAAAAAATTCTTTATGATAAAAACCATAATTTCCCCCAAATAAGATTGGGTGCATGGTTTCACCACATAGTTGGTCAAACCATATGCTAACCATGCGGAATGCCAATATCCAATTGGTCTACAATTCCATGTGATTGTGCACCTGGGATCATATGGTTGTAGAAAAAATGAGCATCCCCCAATACCTCATTGCCTCAATCCACACATTTAGGGAAACTATGCGGGCTGAGCTACATGGTTTCTACTAACCATTCTGCATAGTCTATATAAATACCCAGAATTTCCACATATTTTTTTAAATTAAATGGGAATTTTACAAGTCTGTGAAAATTGATGACGAGTGATTCCGAGGATCGGAGTGCCTGGAATGATTTTTTGAACATTATTTTAGGTACATTCAGTAAACATGTGAGTGGGGTTTTCTCACTTTTGAACTGGCGCTTGGAATTTAAATCTGAGGGCACCGTTGAACTCTCAGCGCTGGTATACACATAAGAATACTTTCACCTCAATTGTAGTTGGTCGAGGGTGAAAGATGATTTTTGGGTTTTTCATGGAAATAATAAAATATAATAAACAGACGTTTTATTTTATTTTTTTGTTAAAACCTCCAAGTGGATGTTGAGATGTGGGGACCACAAGACCATAACCTCTCATGAAAGGTTATGGTGATGGGGACCACCCAATCCTAACCTCCCATGAGAGGATATGGTGGTTGGGACCACCCGAACCTAACCTCCCATGAGAGGTTATGGTGGTGGGGACCACCTGAGGCCTAAACCTCTCAACTCCCACAATAAATGAGGGAGAGCCTCTTCAACTCCTACATTAATTCTGCCAACCCTTGGTATACTCCATTTTGAATTTTATGTCAACAAAACCCATTTATTATTTCCTATTAATTAATCCAACTTGGTTTCCAACAAATTAAATTAAAAAACATAATTTATTATTTGGGATATTCATTTATTGAATAATTATTGTCAAAGGAGGATTGGGGGAACTTGGGAAAAAGCTCTCCAACGAAGAATGCTCCACCAACGAAGAATGTTGACATCCTTCGACCTTCATCCTTGGGACTTCTTTCAACGTGGGACATCCTCATCTATGGTAAATTGATGACCGTACTACCTTCTTGTACAAACTCATCAAGCGATCAAGGTAGAGATTTATTCCTAAATTTTCATCACTTTCTGTGTACTCGCTTATTTTCTTGTGTAAGTTGGGAACAAACATTTCAAAAGATTATGGTTCCACGTTCATGCATTCGTTTTTTGTGAACATCTTGCTATCACTCTAAATGTGGAGGGTGCGGGCCAAAAAAAATATGGCCTGATCCCTCTGCCATTCTTTTTTCGTGAACTCTTCAAAATGGAGGAAGGTGACTAAGGCGATGAAAGTGACGAAGGCAACAGTGCCGCCAGCTACGGCCTCTGTGACCCGCGCCGCCCCCCACGGCGTTCTGGTCTCTTGGTCGAACCGGCTGCGTGCCTCGACTCCGTGCCCCGACCAATCCACCCGCGGTGCTCTGCCCTCCCATTCGAACCGGCCTCGTGCCACGACTTTGTGCCCTGGCCCTGTTCCCCTGCGGCGCTCCGGCCTCCCGACTGAATCGGCCCTGCGCCCCCACGGCGCTCTGGCCTCCCAGCCAACTGGCCCCGCGCCTCGGCCGAAATTCCCTCGCCATAGCCCTCTGAGCCGCCCCTGCTCATGCCTCCTATGGCCCTCTGAGCCACCCCATCTCGTGCAACCCGTCGGCCCTCTCAGATGACACGGCCCGTGCCGCCCGCCCGCCCTTTGAGTTCCCCCACGGCCTCACGCCCTCGCGGCCACCCGCGGCCCCACGTGGCATGTCGGGTCAGACCCAGTGGGCCGAACTCACCAAACGGGTCAGGCCACACTACGGGCCAGGCCAGACCCAATGAGTCAATCCGGGTCAGCCCAGGACAGGTCGGGTGGTGCCGGTCCGTACAGGTCAGACCGGACCCAGGCCCATTACGTCCCCTTTTACATTCTTTGGTCCATAACTTTGGCATCGGGCGTCCGTTTGACAAACTGTCAGCGGAGCTAAAAATATTGGAGCAAGACAGTCCCATTGAGTAAACCCCATTGAAATTTTGGATAAATATGGGATATAGTAAGGTTGGATCGAGCACGAATCCAACCGGGGCCCTGTGATTAAATGATTAATAACTCATAGATCGGGCGTCCGATTGGCGCGTCGCCTGTTGCATTTAAACACCAATGACTTGACAAACTTTGAGATACTTCTTCATGAGAATTTTTTGTAATTCAAGCATTTGATATCTGTCTTGGGAATCGTTTTCCCCAACCGTGATACGTACAGAACCCTACGATATGCCTAGACTTGACGACTACTGACCGTTTCGACTCGGAGTGACTCGACTGGCCTAGTGGGGAGCACCTTGGTGATGTGGCAGACCCGAGGTGGGGTGTTCCTTGGTGACGCGGTAGTCCCACGGTACTCAACAGGAGGAGTACCTCATCATGCTATTATGGGGAGCACCTATGTGTGACACGACAGACCAATGGTGGGGAGCGTCTCTTTGTGATGCGGTAGGCCCACTGTACTCGATAGAGGAGGATTTCTCCAGCATCCAAGGTGTTCGATGTTGTGACTGGGGAGGTTACCTGATACTACCCCTAGAATAAATCCTAGTATGAGAAGAGTCATTACCTCTGTGTTTTCCTCATGATTGAGATGGATTACTTGATAACATAGGTATATGTATGGGTATAAACCTAAGTAGGGTTATATGTTGTTTCCTTATTAGTGGTTTATACTTTTTGGATTTTGTGAGACCATAAGGGTCTCGAGGTCCCTACTGAGTATTGTTATACTCACCCCTGCATGGGTTATGCCTGAACCTTGTTGTGTTGGATGCAGACGACAGTCATCGCTGACTGAGGCTGAGAGTACTAGGATTGGACGGTACCTAGAGGTGGACCATACGGCGTGACGGTATGCAGAGGAGACGGGAGGACGTGGAGTGCGGAGGAGGCGATCTGTACCTACCCTTTAGGTAGGGACCTCGGAGGACGATCCAGTAGTTTTTTTTTTCTATTTCATCAGTTTCATTGCATTTCAGTTGTACTTATACTTTCCAGTTGGGCTAGTATTCTTTCCCCTTTTTACTTACTGTACTCACTTGTTTACTATACAGTTGACTTGTGTTCTTATCTTGCCGTGTGTTTGGTTGCGTGTGTTTATATGTTATAAATGAAATTCCTTCCCAGTTTTTGGGAATATTCCTTTGGTGCTAGTCTCATGCCCCTAGCCTATGGAAGTCGTTCATGGGGTAGTCACAACACGGGCCTCGGGGGATGGGTTATGACAAATTGGTATCGAAGGAGTAGGTTCTACTGCCAAAATTAGGACTCTGATCTTTATTTTCTATGAAGAAATAGTGTTAAGATTAATGAGTGTGGTTTTAAGTTTAGGGAGTCCAGTGTCGGTGTGGCGGTCGACATATCCAAACACCAGGACCCTGACTTTTGATATCTGACTCAGTGTAAGAAAACACTGATTGCATGCGTGTTTTCAATAGTCTTCTTTGTGATATCTTTGAGTCAAATCAAAGATTTAACTCATAAGATATAACTTATTGACCTTGGTGCACATGTTTATTTTTAGGATGCCTCCATGCAGGCAGCTAGCTAGAGTTTCGAGAGTTGTATGCACAGATAGCCCATCGAGCAATGCGGCTTCGATGCAGGGCCCTCTTCCAGTACCGGCACCGGAGGAGGCACCAGTGGTACTATTCCCCATTGATCCACCGATTCCACCATCCCCGGCAGCAGATGGTGCATTCCGCGTGAGCGCGTTGCATGAGTTCTAGTGGTAGAGGCCACCCATGTTAATAGGAGAGAGAGACCCACAGGCATCTAAGTATCGCTTGTAGGTCGTGGTGAGAGTTTTCTGATTGTTAGGGACACCAGCTGATTTCATTGTGATCCTTGTCGCCAGCCTTCTACGAGAAACATCATGAAGATGGTGGAGCTTGATGATCCAGGTTCACGATGAGGTGACTCTTCTCTGGGCAAACTTCGAGAGCCTGTTTTGGGTAGAGTTTGTTCCAGCGACTCTTCGCGCAGTGTGCATACAAGAGATACTTCATCTGCAATATGGCAGCATGATTGTGGTTCAGTACTCAGCAAGGTTCACTGACCTCTCACGTTACTCCAACGATATGGTGTGGGACCCATTCTTTAGGGGTCGAACCTTCGATAAGGGGCTCAAGCGGGAGATCAGGGCTTCGATGATCTCACTCAGCATCCCGACGTAGGCATGGGTGTTAGATAGAGCCATCTTGGTAGAGAGTTTCCTCACTGAGAAGTCACCAGCAGAGAGACCCACTACCAATCATCACGTGGAGAAGTCTTCTGCAGCTGGCAGAAGACAGATGTCACAGAGGTCCAAGAGGATCATACCTATCAGTGGTTTACCACATGACTCAGGATCGGTTTTGCGAGGAACCCAAAGTGGAGCCAGTCGTGCCAACAACGGGAAGTGTTACGAATGCGGCGAGTAGGGTCACATGGATCGTGATAGTCCAAACCGCTATACGGATGATCATTAGATGGTCGAAGGACTGCCCAGGTAGAGATAGAGGTTCGACCGATGAGAACTGTAGAGAGAAGGTAGGCATGGCAGAGGAGTTGGTCATGTAGCTGGCGGTGGGCGACTATTCGAGATATTACCGCCACCACCACCAGGAGGTCACCCCCGACCATAGGGAGCAGGTGGACAGGGGAAAGATTTTCTCCATGTAGCTGAGACCTATAATAATGAGACTCTAGAGATGATATGAGGTATGATTTGTGTCTACTACACCTTATCTAAAGTACTTGTGACATAGGTATCAGTCATTATTTTCTTTCCACTTTCCTCGTTCGAAGCTCAGATATTCCGACGGAGCCATTGGCTCGATCCTAACGACGAGAGACTCCTATGGGAGCAGATTTGACAATTACGCAATGGTTCTGGATGTGCGAGCTTAATCTAAGAGGAAAGAGCATCTACTGGGATCTCTAAGTAGTGGCATCGAGGCCTAAGAACTTCATCTTGGGTATGGATGGGTTATCTACAGTCGATGCTCAGATAGACTGTATTAGGTACAAAGTGTGGTGTGTCTGCATGGTTAGGACCAGGTTTACCTTCACCGGTGAAAAGGGAGCCTTTGCAGTGCTGAATGGATATAACCGGAAGAGAGTGCAGTCAATCACTCATCAGTTGGCTAGCCTTACCCTCAGAGTTGTTGATGTAGAGAGTCTGAGCTATCATGTAGTGGTGGAAAAGTACACGGATGTTTTCCCTGATGATGTTCTGGGTCTACCTCCTCGCGGAGAGGTGGACTTTTACATTAACTTGTACCCCAAGACGGCACTCATATCTACACCATCATATTAGATGGGTCCCTCGACCCACTTCCTACCGATCAGGGAGTAGAGTTCAGTAGACATCTTGGGACATCTCATTGTGTAGAATATTGTTCGGTTACATGGGGTACCCTTGACGATTGTCTCCAATCATGATACACATTTTACTTCCCATCTATGGAAGGGGTGGCAGGAAGCATTCGGAATGCAACATCGTTTGACCACTACCTTCCATCCTCAGACGGATGGCCAGACTGAGCAGACCATTAAGACCCTCAAGGACAATCTTTGTGTTTATTTCCTCGACTTCGGTTGCAGCTAGGAGGATCACTTGCCTTTGGTGGAGTTTGTGTAAAACAATAACTATCACTCCACCATATGGATGGCACCTTTCGAGGAGTTATATGGCCTACCATGAAGATCGCCTTTCTATTGGACTAACCCAGGGGAGTCAGAACTCATGGGACCATAGATGGTTTGGGATACCACATAAAAGGTGAAGATCATCCCGGAGCAGATGAAGACTTCATAGAGTATGTAGAAGTTGTATGCTGATAGAAGACAAGGACCTCTAGAGTTTGAGGATGGTGACCACATCTTTCTATGGGTCTCACCCGATGAGGTCTACAAAGATTTGGCAGAGGCGAAAAGTTATCTCTGAGGTTCATCGGACCTTTTCAGATCCTCAACAGAGTTGGTAAGGTGGAATACTACTTAACTCTTCCACTTCAGTTGCACTGGGTGCACGTCGTCTTCCACGTATCCCAGCTGAGGAGATACGTGCACGACCCTTCTCACATCATCGACCATGGCGATATGGACGTTGATGATGGGGAGAATTTTATGGATTTTCGAGTAGAGATTGAGGATCGATATGAGCGGGTCCTTCTTGGACGGTCAATACCTCTGGTGCACGTTTGTTGGTAGCATGGGAGCCTCATAGAGAGGACATGGGAGAGGGAGGCTCAGGTGCATGCTCAGTACCCTCACTTATTTTCTTAGTTTGAGTTGTGGATTACGGGGATGTAAAGCCTAAGGTAGGGAGAATGTAAAGACCTAGAATTTCCATGTAATTTTTTTTAATTAAATGGGAATTTTACGAGTCCGTGAAAATTGACAGCACGTGATTTCGAGGCATGGAGTGCCCGAAATGAATTTATAAACTTTATTACAGGTACATTTAGTAAACATGTGAGTGGGTTTTTCTAAATTTTGAACTGGTGCTTGGAATTGAAATCTAAGGGCACCACTGAACTTGTAGCGCTGGTATTCGCTTAAGAATACTTTCACCTCAGTGGCAGTTGGTCGAGGGTGATAGATAATTTTTTGGTTTTTCTTGGAAATAATAAAATAAAATAAACACATGTTTTATTTTATTTTGTTTGCTAAAACCTCCATGTGGAAGTTGATGTGTGGGGACCACCAGACCTTAACCACCCATGAGAGGTTATGGGGGTTGGGACCACCCAAACCGAACCTCCCATGGGAGGTTATGGTGGTGGGGACCACCTGAGTCATAAACCTCTCAACTCCCACAATAAATGTGGGAGAGCCTCTTTAACTCCTCCTACATTAATTATTCCAACACCTGGTATCCTCCATTTAGAATTTTATGCCAACGCAACCCATTTATTGTTTCCAATTAATTAATCCAACTTGGTTTCCAAAAAATTAAATAGATAAACATATTTTATTTGTTTGGCTATTCAATTGTTGTAAAAGTATTCGAATAAGAGGATTGGGGGAACTAGGGAGAAAGCTCTCAAACAAAGAACGCTCTGCCAACGAAGAACACTGTCCTCCTTCAACCTTCTTCCTCAGGACTTCTTCCAACGTGGGACGTCCTCATCTACAGTGAATAAACGACCATACTACCTTCTTGTGACAACTCATCAAATGAACAAGGTAGGGGTTTGTTCCTAAATTTTTATCACTTTACATGTACTCTCTTCTTTTCTTGTGTGGATTGGGAACAAAAATTGCGGAAGATTATGGTTCCATGTTCATGTTTAGTTCTTTGTGAACCTCTTTATATCACTCTAAACGCAGAGGGTATAGGACAAACAAAAAAGGAATGACCCCTCCGATGTTATTTTATGGTGTATTATTCAAATGGAGGTAGGTGAAGTATGCGATGAAGGTGATTAAGGCAACTGCGCCACCACCCAAGGCCTTCGCGACCCGCACCACCCCCGTTGTGTTCTGATCTCCTTGCCGAACTGGTCATGTGCCCTGACTCTGCGCCCCGGCCCAGCCACCCATGGCGGTCCGCCCTCCAGTCCGAACTGGTCGCGTGCCCTGGCTTTGCGCCCCAGCCCCATGCCCCCGCGGTGCTTCGACCTCCCAACCAAACCGGCCCCGTGCCCCCAAGGTGCTCCGGACTCCCCGCCGAACCAGCCCCATGCCCCCGTGGTGCTCTGGCCTCCCAGTTGAACCATACCCACGCCCCCCGCAGTGCTCCGGTCTGCCAACCGAACTGCCCCCCCCCCCCACCCTGATCGAACCTCCCTCTTTGTGGCACTTCAAGCCACCCCGGCTCGCACCGCCCGCCGGACCTCCGAGCTGCCCAGTTCGTGCCGCCCCACGGCCTTACAATCTCATGGCCACCCACAGCTCTCAGTGGCTCCCTGCGGCCTGTCTGGCTAGACTGACCCAACAAGATGGGCCGAACTGCGGGTCCGGTCGGCCCAAGCCGGGTCGGTCTGACCAGGCCAGACCGGACATGGGCCCACTATGACACCTTTTACTTTCTTTTGGCCATTACTTTGGCACTGGATGTTCGTTTGACGAACCATATGTGGGACTGAAAATCATGGAGCGAGACGGTCCCCTTGAGTAAACCCCACTGTAGTTTTGGATAAAGATGGGGCATGGTCAGGTTGGATCGAGCACAAATCCAACCGGTCCCCCAGGACTAAAAGGATAATAACTCACAGACCGGGCATCCGATTGGCGCGCCATCTATTGTGTTGAGACCCCTAGGATGTGTTGGATCTTTGAGATACTTCTTCGTGGGAATTCTTGGCAATTTAAATATTTGACCTATGGCTTGGTAAGCGGTTTCCCCATGCGTGATACGTACAGAACCATGCGACTGGATAAGACTTGACGACTACTGACTGTTTCGACATAGAGTGACTTGACTGGCCTAGTGGGGAGCACCTTGGTGACGTGGCATACCCACGGTGGGGAGTGCCTTGGTGACACGAGAGACCCACAGTACTCGATAAGAGGAGTACCTCAGTAGGCTACGAGGGGGAGCGCCTCTATTTGACGTGGCAGACCAATGGTGGGGAGCACCTTTGTCTGACGCGGCAGACCCACGGTACTCGACAGGCTGAGTACCTCAGCCGTCCAAGGTTGGTGGGAAGTGCCTCTATGTGACACGGCAGACCGACTATACTCGATAGAGGAGGAGTTCTCCAGAAACCGAGGTGTTCACCGATGTGACTGGGGATGTTAATTGATACTACCCCTAGAATAAATCCTAGTATGAGATGAGTCGGTATCTTTTTGTTTTCCTCGTGATTAAGACGGATTACTTGATAACTTAGGTATATGTATGGACATATACCTAAGTAGGGTTATCTATTGTTTTCTTACATTATGGTTTATACTTTGTGGGTTTTTTGAGACCTTAAGGGTCTCAAGGTCCCTACTGAGTATCATTATACTAACCCCTACACGGCCTATGGCCACACCTTGTTGTATTGGATGTAGATGATGGAGAGCACTGACTGAGGCTGAGAGTACCAGGACTGGATGGTACCTGGAGGTGGACCGTACGGCGTGATGGTACGCAGAGGATACGAGTCGACGTGGAGTTCTGATGAGGCGATTTGTACATACCCTTCAGGTAGGAACCTCGGAGGATGATACAGTAGTTGTCTTTTCTCTTTCATCAGTTGTGTTTCATTTCATTTGTACGTATAATTTCCAGTTGGGCTTGTATTCTGGCCCCTTTATACATACTATACTCACTTGTTTACTATATAGTTGACTTGTGTTCGCATCTTGTTGTGTCTTTGGTTGCGTGTGTTTACAGGTTATAAATACAATGCCTTCCCAATTTTAGGGAATACACCTTTGGTGCTTGTCCCCAGCCCCTAGCCTATGTAAGGCATGCTTGGGGTAGTCACAGAACTAGCCCCAGGGGACGGGTCGTGACAGTCTTCTTCTTCAAAATGCAGGTCTTCGGGCTCCGAAAAAACATAGGACACCCCTAAAACATCCATGACCCATTTAGGAATCATTATTAATGAAAAATAAAATAATTCATATAAAAAAAATATTTATTACCTTGATAAAATTCCAGATGTAACAACCTTGAACATTGACCACCTTGGAGTGGTTCTATGCCTTTAGTAATATTAGTAAAAACAAGGTGTTTATGAACCCATTTTGTGTATGTAGGGTGTGACCACAATAAGATGAGTAAGATCCCACATTGTGTTCTATACACAACATTGTCGTAAAAAACTGTAAACATGATAGTTTTAATGTTAATGTATAAAAAACAATATCTGAAAATTTTATTGAAAAACAAGTATATTGTTACAGATCTATTATAATAAGATTAGGTAATAATATCCAAACATTCAAACAATTCCAAAAATAAGAAATATGGAATATTCAAAAATATATATATAAAGATATTGAAACATAATTACCTTGTGGTAATCAATATTCATAACAAAAACCAATCACTGCTTACTAGACACTAACTAGAGCTTCATCATGTCTAGCAGTTTTAATTCTCTCATTAGTGAATCACACTAGATTAATGAAAAAAATATCTAGATGATTTTTTTTAGGATTCCAACCTATGAAACTTGGGTTTCCCATGTTTCAAAATTAATTTAAAATAAAAAAATAAAGAATTGAATTTTATTAAACATTTGATAAGTATTATTCAATTAATAACCAGACATACTTTGAAAATGATTTCATTATCTTTGAACAGAAATTGATTTAAATTCAATATAACATTTATAAATAAGTCATAAATTTAATTATTTCATGATTTATCAACACTAAAAAAATAATATTCAAGAATCATATATATAATATTTAACCCAAAAAGGAATGGTTTAGAACTACCAACCTTAATCCACTACGAATGCTTTCCAAATGCTAGAATACACTAATAAGGGGGAAAATCATAAAAGGAAATAATAATACTTATATATATAGTACGTCATTATTTAGATTTTATTAAAGTAAACCCTAGGACTCCATGAAAAAATGATAGTATAAAAATAATTAAAAAGATAAGAATAAAACAAATAAAAGGAAGATGGGAGGCACTCAATGGGAGATTAATTCAATAAAATTAAATAAAAACCAAAAAAATTAACCCTAAGGAGTGGGATAAGATTCTCAACATGTGATAGAGTCTATATTTTTATGAATCATATTGAATGATTTCATTTTAATTTTTCTCATTTATCATTGCTCATGTGTGTGGTTGGTCATTTATGAAGCTAGATAGGAAAACCTTTAAAGGTGGACCCATTCATCGGTGTTTAAATCATGTTTTTATAAGGATATTAAAGCATTCAAGAAAAAATTAGATATAAGTATTATAAGTATTGAAATACTAGATAATGATATGTATTCTATATTTTATAAATAAAGAAAATAAATTTGAGTTGCATGATGTTGATGTTTTTGTTTTGTATGATTTATATTGTTGTGAATATTTGTAATGTGTGGATTCTATAGAAATGTTTTATGAATAGGAATAAGAAAAATCCTAGACTATATAAGAATAAATAAATATCTTTTTCATCTATGTTTCATGAATAAGGGTGGAGTAAATATGGGTATTCTGGAAAAAATCATCGATTTGAAAAAGACATGCATGAGAGATCATTGAAACCCAAAAGGGTATTCTATTCTGGTGATTTTGGTCTATTGGAAACTTTTACATCTCAAAAAACTATTTATGTCATTTGAAAGAGAATGAATTTAATTAATTAGGAATTATATGAATGTGATATGTTCATATCCTGAGGTGATTAGAGATGAGTCATTATACATCTATATAAAAAATATGTGGATGATTTAAAAGAAAGGAAAAGAATGTTGTCAGTAATTGGTAAGATAAGAAAACTAAAGACACAAAAAATAAGAACAAGAAGCCACTAAAACATTTAGGGAAGAATGATATGAAGAATAAATTGTTCCAAGACTATGAAAATTATTCGGTCTTGAATAGGAGTAAATATTTTGTGTTGAGTTTTTTACAGTAAATTTTATAAAGAATATTAAAATGTGGATAGTTTCATAGTCCAAGATTCATGGTTTTTTTAAATTCATGTCCATAGTCAGATAATCTCAACCATCTGTAATAATAACATATTTGAAGTGTCAAATACATCCTTGTTAATATTTTTATCTACTTATGAATGAATAAGGAATTAGAGAACCATTGGTAGTTAAAGATTGTGGAATGACCTATAAATACACTACAACTTTTGCAATATAGTGTATGTGTGTTACCTATGTAATATGGTAACCTTGTATGTGTAATATGGTGGAATAGGATTCATGATAATTTATCCACCCATTTTAATTGGTGATTTTATTATATTGTAGCATTTATGACTCAATGGGATTTGATAGCATGAGGAGTAGGTTTCCCATGTTGGAACTTAACCTTGTAAAAATATTGCATGATGATCTTTGTTATATTTATGAATTATATGTTTTTCTTAGAAAATTATATTAACATACATACATTATTTAAATAGAAATATAGGTTAATATACCAAATGTGTTCATGTTAAATGGGAGAATTTATTTTTTTTGTTAAAAAAATTTAGATCACCCGAACCCCCCCCCCTCTCCGGTGTGTCTCCACTATCCACTAGGAATAAAGGTGGTATCATAGCCCAGTATCACTCTTATTGAATATTTGGTATTTTAATAATTTGAGTCATAAGTACACGGTTCCCTATTATATTTTATATAACAATTCCATTTTTTATACATTATATGTATAAAGTGTATATTTTTGTATAAAGAAGGTCCTCAGATAGAAGAAACTAATTATATTCATTCATGAACAGATTTTGATTTTTCATCAAATACCTTGAGGAATAGGAAAAATAATGGGGCTATAATGATAAAAATGATTAAAATAAATAATTATAAAATACCATTAGCTAAATTTATTCATAATAGTGTGGATGTATAAGTTAAATTTGTTAATTTTTATTCCTCTAGTGAAACAAGTTTGAGATTTGAAAGTGGATGAATTGGATATGCTAAAAAATTCAATCATGAGGTTTAGTACAATATAAAAAGGTTATCTAAATAAGTGTTTGTATATATTAACTAATATTTCAAGGGACATATTCATGAAAAATAACAAAAAGTGGTTCATTCACTAGAAGAAGCATTTGTAATCAAAATTAGATACTACAACACTCCCACAAAACATACAAAAGATGAGGAATAATATTACAATATTTTCAATAAAATAGTATCTTTAATTGATGAATAATAGAAATTATTTATTTTTCAGAAATAAATATTTTATAAATTTTTTAATTTGGTAATCTATGAAATAGAGAAACTTTAAAAAGTCTTCATGGAAATTAAGTATTTTAAAATAGAATTTAGATTAAAAACTATGATATGGTCAGAAAATTCATTAATGGAGGCACAAAAAATGAGTGAGGTTTAAATTAAAAATATGAAGAGTTATTTGAATGATAGGTTAAAAAATAGAACATGATAAGAACACACTCAATATGAGATTTCTAGAATTAAAAATCCAACTAAAGAATCTAGAATAAGTAGAATCTAAAACATAACAATCTATTGAGAAAAAGTCTGTTTACCAAAAAAGATCATATTTTAGTACTATATTATTGATTTCCCAAAATGGTGGATCAATAATCTTGAGATATGTTGGATAATTATACAACTCAAGATTATGGAAAAAGGTATCCCACTATTAAGTGAAATCTGTTTGCATTGAATCTGAAATGATGAAAACTGCAGCACAAAGTTAAAAAACCATACAAATATTGATTTTTAAAAATACTATAATAGAATACAATATTCCATTCATTGAGTTGATAATGTACAAGAAAAATTTTAAACCAAAAGGATCCCAAAGCGCTGATGTTTTGGCCAAAACCCTATAATCAAGAAGATCTGGACGGACTATACAAGAAATAGTAATATCAAGGTAAATTGTAAGGTTTCAATGCTTCTTGAGGTTTTTTACTGGGGACCTGGATTTTTGTCATAATAATTTGGTATGTGTAAAAGTTATGACTCATATATCAAGGTTTTAAATGCAGAAAAATTAAGGAACATGTCGAAAAGAATCTAACATTATAGATAAAGAGGAATAAATCTTCCCAGACTATATTCAAATCACTTGGTTGGTTTTATGAGATATGACACATTTTTCATTATTTTCATGATGAATGTTGGTGAAATGATTATATGTATCATCCAATTCATGATTATTATATAGAACTATAATAGGTTGTAATTTAGGAAAATCAACAATACAAAACTAACTTTGGAGATAAATCACCGAAGAAGGGTAAAAAATCACTCCCAAGAGGTCCATGAAGAAAGATGATAATTATTCCACACAAAAAGGGAAGAGATTATCCTATTATGATAAGAAATGATACAACATGCACCACTATAAAATGGGAATAAATATCAAAACCAAAGAGGTAATCAATCTTAAAAATGGATAGCTGGATTGGTTGGTTTTTTGAAATTTATTTGGAATACGTGTATAATATTCCTAAAATGGAAAGGTCAAAGATGATAATGGAGTACATACAAGGTGGAAATAGCTAGAAAATTTCACTATCATATGTATGAATTTATTTCCAAGTTATATATAGAATGAAGAGAAATAATCAATTTCCTTTAGTACTAAATTTTTGTTTCTAGAAAAGAATCTACATAAAAAGATAGTTCTATGTATATTCATATTGATATACTAATCATAAATCCAAAATAATATGAGGAGGATATTAGAATATATCAAACTAAATATAGTCAAACTATTTACTTTCTCAAGTTGAATAAGGCCATTCTAACTAGGTGGAAATTTTAAAATTAAAATAATACCATGGAACCCAAAGGGGATAAAAAGTAGAGATAAATAAGGGAAAATAATTAAGAGTTATAGATCTATAAATCCTATAATAAAATAGTTTTTAAAGAGATAAAAATGACGCATAACTATTTCTAAAACTGAGGAGTTTCTGAGGATCCACTATATACCCAACACTATTGTAAATGTTATTTAATACTGGGAATTGGAAATCGTAAAGGTTGGAGATTATCCCTTTATGGGGAGATCTAAAAGGAGATAAAGAAGCTAGTTATTTCTATATTTAGTTGAATCTAAAAATCTAGGTTGACCCTTTAAAATCGTAATTTTTTTGGTATGATTACGTTCTCCCGTCACATGTTTTAACATGTATATATTATGTTTATCATTGTTGGAGTGATTATCAAACATAATGAGGAATAACCGACAATTGAAATGTTTTAATGTATTTGTTTATGTGGGTGTAGGTTCTTAAAATTTATTGAAAATATATATTAGCTTCCGCCAAAATGTGAAAGATATTAACTGATATCACAAGTGCTGAAAATATGGAAATCCATTCTATCTAAAATTTTCACTCTTTTTTCTACAAATGGATAGAACATGTAAGCATATAGTTGATTTAATGTAGGAATATTTATTGGAGTAATATGATTCCAAGTTAAATTCATATGATTCTAATTTTTTTTAAATAATTCCTATAATCAATTACAATTTGTAAGATGTGATTATTTTTAAATTTATTATCTCATGGTATAAGTGTATTGTTCATTACATGTTATATACAAAAGAGAAATAATATATAGAAAATTTTAGATGTTTAGAGGAGAAAGTTGTTATTGAAATCCTCCCAAATAGAAATCATAATTGAGAGAGAAATTTGAGGAAGAACCATCCCTTAAGATTTCAATTATTAACTATGTGGTTTCAAACATTGAAATAGGAGGGTAAATTGAAGCATAGACCCCACTATATCAATAAATTTTATAAAACCTTTCCCTTTTCATTTATTTATAAAATTGGAGACAATATCATTAACCTAAAAATGGAATATTTTTTGAGATTAATAACCAAGGGGATATTGTTGTGTCTAAAGGATTAATATAGTTATTT
Source organism: Viscum album (assembly GCA_963277665.1). Taxonomy (NCBI): domain Eukaryota; kingdom Viridiplantae; phylum Streptophyta; class Magnoliopsida; order Santalales; family Viscaceae; genus Viscum; species Viscum album. The sequence goes on along the minus strand of OY728141.1, from coordinate 1,300,701,015 downwards.
ATCGTATTTTTTTGTCAAAATACCAAGTCAATGATATATATGAATGCAAAGTTTATGCCTTTTGTGATAGATTATTGATTTTCCACTAAAAATTGAATTATTTTCAATGTATTTTCAGGTAAATGGGGAACTGAAATGGTTCTTAAAACAGCTAGATGAATATATTCCTTTGAAAAAAATTTATGACAAATTTTATACTAGTATTCATGCCAAAGACATGTCACATAGTTTGGAGAAGAACTATGAGCAACATTCAGTTCTATTGTGGACAAGCTGAGAAGGGCTTAACACTACATGTGTACCAGATGCCTTTAAAAATCTATAATTTATGTAGTTTTTATTAGGTTTTATGTGTATAAATCTTAAATTAGATATAATATAAATTTAGTTGTTTTTGGTTTGATTAAATAATATTTTCACTTAAACTGGTTGAGGAGTTCATTGGAATACTTTAATATTGAGTATTTTATATATTTCAAAACCTATGAACTATACTAGGAGGAGTTAAGAATTATTTTAGTAAATATTACATTCATTTGAAGAAGTTATAAGAATATTTAAAGAGGTTTGAGAAGCTATGGAGGAATATGATTCCCATTAGAATTCATCTTTAGAAATATGAGTTTGTTGAGTTTATTAAAAAATGGATAAGTCTGGAACATAAAACTTCTTCTACTATATAATATGAATTCATTGTGAGTATAAGACTTTAGGTAATAAATGTAATACTTTTAGGTGATCATAATTCTGATCTGTAATACACTTCATTACAGTACAAAGTGATATAGAGTCTTCTATATAGTTGATCATAAGTTTTCATCTATTTTAAGACATCACTATATGAAATTAATGTCCTAATAAAATTGAAAAATTCATGTTTATAAAACATAATTTATATTTTGTCTTTGAATTACTAATAATATGTATAATTAAGCTAAAAATTACATACATAAATATTACATCTTATTCGATGAATATTCATTACATATCATTATGATCCATGCTAGAACTGTAATGTCTTAATGATTTGGAAACATTTATACAGAAACAACTAGTATATAAAATATCTACATTATCACCCATATAGTTCTTCACAACGATCCCCCTTGTTAGAAATAACATACATAATACATTTTATCATATATAGGGTAAAATGAAAAAATAATAAATGGTGAGATTGTATTCCAAATAAGGGTAAACAAGTCATATATTAATCAATGATCATTTTTAAGAATATTATACACACATTGGTATGCCAACAAGAGTATATAATATTAATTTCATACCAAAAAATTCATATAATCAGGATTAATGGATACATCTTGGCATTTCATAATACATGAATCATAAATGAATCAAATAACATGTTCCATGAGAGCATAACATTGGCATGATATCATTTCATAAAATAGTGGAATAATTATAATCATAGAAATATTTTTTCAAGTCTATCTACCAAGAATAAATCATATTTTAGGCTTGGGATAAACACCACAGTCCCTCTATGGGATTTGGATAACCTCCAGAGTACCCTGTTTAGGTTTTGGATAAACTCCCATGTACCCACTTTGGGGTTAGGATAACCTCTTGTGTATCCTCAATATTGGATTGGGATAACCTCCTATATACATTTTGAGCTCAAAAAATATTAATATTTACCCAATGTGTCCTAGGGATATAACAGATCCACCCATTACATAATCAGAATCCATTCATATACATTCTACGGTATTATGAAAACATTTATCATTTCATCATAACTTAACGCAGGGAAAACAAAATGGATTTTAGAAATATTTCTTAATCATAATAAATAACCGTCCAAATAAATAATAATGATGGAAACATTAGATAAAATCCTCATTAAATAATAAAAACATAATAGTATGTTGTTATAGATGAAAATACCTTTAAAAGATAATGGGAACATTTTCATAATGAAAATTCACTTTTTATTTTGATATATATTATTTAAAATATAAAAAATTCCAATGTATTTGATAAAAAAAATTATTGAAATGAAACATGGGAAATTTTAAATAAAGAATAAATGTAAATAAATTTTGGGATGGTTGGATAATCCATTCATCTGGTGTATTTTTAAAAAAATCTTCCCATCACATTCTTTGTAAAAATTCGAAATTACCTTGTTCAAAAAATGACAATGAGATTCCATTTAAATATCTATATATAATATAAAACACTGATAAAAATTAAATTAATGAATATTTGGATAATATTAAAAATTTTCTTGAAAAATAATTAATGAAAATATAGAAATGGAAGAAAGGTATCTTGATTTAAGAGAAAAACGAGGATATTTTTCCTTAAAAATATTATTCCAGACATTTGAGTAAATATGTAGAGTAAAATTAAAGTTAATATTTTAATTATCAAAAATAAATAAAGGATAAATAAATAAATATTTCTAAAATATAGATCATATAACTTCATCATTATAAATTTAAGCACAATAAATCCATATAAAAATTAGATTATAACATAAAACCTTCACTTCATCTCTGTCTTCCTTCAAAAGTTCACAAACCTTTTATATAATAAATTTATATTTATTAAAACTTTATAATAGAAATATATTAAAACTTAAAATACCATAATTTTATACATATAACTTCTTAACACCTTTTTATTAACAATATTTTATTATTATTATCATTTCAGGTGTTAATTTCTTTGATTTTCATGTATGCTTTGGTTTGATAGTTATAATCCTCAAAAATTGATCACGGTTCCCTCATTTGACTTTTCAACAATTATATGAATATAATATATATCAATTATTTATATATTTATAACAATTAATATTAATTGGTGATGAAAAATGAATTATGTCACTATATAGAGATGAAAGTCCACACATATGCAGAAGCGATGTTTCCATTTTTTTGTTGGATGGAATGGAAGAAATGTAAATAAAACTAATATTTAAAAAAAATTATACTATATATATATATATATATTAAATATATCATAATAATAAACCATAAAATATGTATATGGAAAATGAATCATATCACTATGTGGAGCCAACGAGCCCGTACCCAAGTGGTAAGGGCTTCTACTTAGCATCCAAGAGACCCAGGTTCAAAACCGGGTGGAAGTGAATTTCTGGGTACTGTAGCAGTATTTTGTAGCAGGCACTGTAGCATTACTCTCATAGGTACTGTCGAAGGTAATGTAGAAGGCACTGTTCGGTACTGTAGCAACTGGACTATTCACCTGATTTGGGCTTTCGGGCCACCGGTTTGGGCCTACGGGTCTCAGGGCCTTCAGGCCATCAAAGGCCTTCAAGCCATAGGGCCTTCGAGCCATTGAAGACCATGAAGTAGCCCAGTTCACATAGAGAAGGCCCCAGATGAGGACCAAAGCACCAGTAACAGTCACTAGAAGTAGTGCTAACCGGATTGGACGAATGAGAGGGTATGGAAACCGCCATCAGGACCAGGAACCATGCAACTTTGTACGGGGCAGTGCTAGCCGATCGACAATGCAGGTGGGGAGCAAAAGGAAATCAATGATGCAGAAGCTATGTAGGGGCAGTTCTAGTGGGCTGGGCCTATGGGTATTGTATTTGACATGGTATGCCTCTGAGCCTTTGGGTCATCTATTACTAGTCATGTCGGGCCTTGTAACTTGGGCCTACGGGTCATGTACAGTTTCTCCTTCAACCCTTAAAAGGGGATTACCTATAATAAAATAAAAAGAAGAAGGCCTTCGGGCCATTCGGGCACTATGTGGAGTAGGTTGTCCACACGTACACACGTGCGATACATTCATCTCCCATTTGATAGATAAGATGTGGGAAATGATTTTGACATCATAATAATAAAATATCTATATACTTATGATACCAAATTAATCATTTATTGATGGATACCATAATATTAGAGGTAGTATAAGAATAAATAATATTGGAATATCTTGATTAATATTTATACCTCTACATTGAGGGACCTCTTTTTCCTGACATTGTAATCCTTGAAGGATCGATCTTGAGAGAAGAAAATATGATTTAGGATGATGGGAAGGAACCTAGAGAGGTTTTAGGGGAGGTATTGTATAAGATATAAGGCTCAATATGTTTTAATAATAGAGGATAATTGGTGGCCTTTTATTATTAATGAGAGAGATACACATGCAATCTCATAAAAATATTCAATGATATAACATCACATTCATGTGAAAATGGAAAAAAATGAAAAAAATTAAAATTTAGGATAGTATAAGGTTTAAATATCTTTAAAAATTATGAATTTTACTATTGTGGGTGGAATTAAAACCCTTATATCTTTGTTTAACCCCCAAGTAAACACATTTTAAACTTAACCTTTGTAATAAAATTTTATTTATTTTACTATTGATTATTAGAAAAAATTATGTTAAACCTAATAAATGATATTAATTATTATTATTAAAAATATTAAATCTTTTTTTAAGATTAAATTTCTATAAGTGTCTTAATTTATTTATAAATAAGTCTGCAAACAGTAAATAAACCCAAGTTTAGAATAATTTATTTTTAAGCATAAAAATATTAAATTAATTCCAATTTCTTTTAAAACCATAAAATGAATTTAAAATTATTTTTATAAATATATAATATATAGAATTCCATAAAACTACTAATTAATTTATTTTAATTTAATTTACTCTGATAAAAATACATTGCATCCATAAGAACAGTTTTTAGAAAAATGTGTTTTAAGCCCAAGAATGAACATATACCAAAATATAGTATCATTATGATTCCATCAGATTGATATGAAAAAATAATGATATATTGAATTCATCACATCCTTTTGTTCCCATGTATCTTCTTTAAAATTTTATGTTCTCTAAATAAATTTAACCAGCTGAGTAGTATTGTTCCCTGGAAATTTATATATAAAGCCAAATATTTATAGTAGTTTATCTTAAAAGAAAATATCAATATACTATGGTAAAACCTATCAGTTTTGTAGATATGAAGGATCAGGTATATAGTTATTCAAAATACATACATTGAACAAATCATGAACTTGGAAGAGGTTTGGTGGAAGCACCAAGAAATAAGAAACAATCCTTACTCGATCAAGAATATAAAAGGCACCAATATACTTTGGGATAATATTACCTTATTTTTTAATATCACAACATTAATCCATGTAGAAATTCATAGGAATACATTCTCACCAGCTATGAATTCTAAATCTGACCTGTAATTGTCAACAAAACACTTATTTCAACTCATAGTTGTCTTGATGTATGGATAAATGGATCTCAACATATATATTAATTCTTTAGCTATATTAGGTCCTAATAGATTTATATTTCTAAATTCATCCCTTCATGTAAATTTTTTCACTTTTTTCCATAGATGTATTCATAATGATCCATTAGAATGCATGGGTAAAATCTATTGTTATAAAATAATTCGACTGAAGGGAGGTGATAATCCCAATGAACATTAAAATCTATAGGATGATTATTCAATATATATTATAGGGTTTTAATGTTTATATTAAACTTTCCATATTTATGATGGTGATAGGAATTACTAAAACACAACCCTATATCTAAATAATTCTAAATACATCACCAGTACTTCAATGTAAACCATGAATCTCAATTAGATGTTGTATAATGTGTCACTCCATGGAACCTTACAACTTCTTTAATTTATATCCTGGAATTATAGTCAAGATTGAAATATTCTCCAATATAAATGACAATCACTGGATTCATATAATCATAAAAAAACCCAAATAATATTGTGGCCTTTAGATGTTTTAGGGAATTTGATGAAAAAATACACAATGATGTTTTATTTTTTATTCTATTTTGAGTAATGGTTGTAACATCCCATTATAATTTTATCTCTCAATATTTTCTTGCTAACATACCAAGCACCTAGATACATACTTTTCCATATCTCTATTCATGTTTTCCCATCAGAAATACTCTTTAAATTCCCTATACATCATCAAACATTTAGGATGAAAAGAGAATGATGTTATATAAGATTATTCCAATAGATCCTTATTAATGTCTAGTATTTATGTGAAATATACTCAGTTACAAAACCATATCATTACAACCCATTCAATATTGAACTCAAGAATATTTATCACTTATTTTATAGCTCAATAGCGCCTTGTTACTCCTATTCAATATCCATATATATATATCTATGGTTAAACAACCATTTGAGTAAGAAAATATTTATCTACTTATATGAATATTTCATGGAATATCCTTTTAAAATACATAATAATAGGTTCTTTTATGATCCTTATGTTAGATGAGATTCAATTATCCTTTAGACTCAAAAAATCATCCACCATATTAACTTTCCCAAGGTGGTAATTTATTTAGCAGTAATAATAATTAATCATTTCCAACCATCTTATTTGGAACATATAAAACACTTTTTTGGTGAATATATGATTTAAAAATTCATAAACAGTATATATGTCACACCTTTTTCTATAATTATATTTTCTTCATATCATTAATGAAAATATTATTTATGTTATCTCTAAATCATGAATCGGATAATATTTATCATGATCCTTTAAATGGCATGAGGCATAAGATAAAACCATATCATTATACATATGAACACATATTGTTATGTTATTTAACGCATCATTATAAATAAAAACCCTTCTCCAATATATGGTATTGTTAATACATGTGTACTGGCCAACCTTCTCATCTGTTCCCTGACATTTTCATTACATTCATTAGTCTAAAGGAACATAACTAACTATTTATTTATCATGGTTATTAAATTAGATTATAGTGATAAATCCATAAAAAATAATTAATAATATATAAAAAATCTAGGAAATATATGGTTTTAATTCATTGTGGGTTTTCTTTTCCAATGTTCATTAACATACATGATTTATGGCTACATTGATATACCTTTACTTGAGATTTTATAATCCAAAAATGAATCTTTTTATAGCCAAAATTCATAATTGGAAAATTTTTCGTACAGATTATCCATACATAGGGACATTAGTACAGTATTAAAGTGATCTTCATGTTCTTCATTGCTCTTAGAATATAGGATAATATAATCTATAAAAACTACCACAAACTCGTCAAGGTAATTTTTAAACACTCTATTCATTAAATCCATGAAGTTAGTCATGAATTAGTAATACCAAATGTAATTTCTATAAATTCATAGTTCCCATACCTCATACATGGGTCTATAATGGGTTCTTCACTTGTGACCCTCAACTGATAGTTTTTAGATTGAAGATCAATCTTGGAAAAATATTTACCTCCTCGTAATAGATCAAAAAATCATCAATTAGGGGTGGATGATATATATTCTTCATCATTATCTTGTTAGGATCCCAATAATCAATGTAGAGACATATTAATCCATATTTCTTATTAAAAAAATAAATTTATATGAAACAGTTATGTACTAGTCAAAATGAATCCCATATGAATATTATCCTATAGTTGCCTCTTCAAATCCCATAACTCAATTGTATCCATTCTATATAGAGTCTTTGAAAAAGGTGTATCACTAGGTTTCTATTTTGTTGAAAAATAAATTTCATTGTTTGGAATAAAATTATTCAACTATTCCAAAAAATATCAACAAAATTTGGTATAATTGGCATATCTTTAATTTTGAGTTCCTACCTAACTATTTCAGATAATACCCCCTTTTGCATAAAAATAAAGACCAATGTAATGGGTGTAATTTCCATTGTATTTTTATATTAATCATCTCATTGATATACATACATATATTTGTCTAAAATATAAAATGTGACTTCCATTTATCAATAATTGATTTGGGATTTATATAAATAAATAGAATACATTAAAAAAATAACATCATATTCAACTATGAGAAGAATAAAAAAAATTCTAGGAATCACATTCCCACAAACATCAATTAGGTAATTATTATAGGATTTTGATATGATCATCATTCCATTAAGAGTATATAATTATATTTCATCTTTTAATATCTAAGGTGGTAATGTTATACCCTTAGAAAATTATTCAAATATAAAATAGTTTGTATAACCATAATCAAATAAGACATTAACTATTCAAGATTGAATGGTAAGTGAACCTTTCACCTCATAGTTTTTATACACCACATTATCAATAATGATCGAATGATATTTCCATATATCTCTAGTCTTAAGAGGAGGATGATGTCAACCATCATCATTAACCCTTGTAATTGATAACTTGTTAGTACAATGCCCATACACCTTGTATTTGAGATATTATAGTGTGGTTAGTGTATTCTAGAAGATTTATCTCCATTCACATCATAAAATTACTACTTATTATTACATAAATATTTTATTGTTTAATTGACTCCCTTTATGTACTTAAATCATTTACTTGTCCTTTTAATAAAATTTCATATATTCAACTTTCAAAACATTAAAATTAGATTGAGACATGTCTTCTTCACTTTATATTTTTTATTATTATATTTTCCTTGGAATCCCATCATTATTTTTATATCAAAGCCAGGTGTTGATGGGTGGATCCAATCACTATTTCTTATTTCATAGCACATAGGGTAATTTCTTTATAAATATAGAAGTATATTATTTCTAAAACACATTTAAGATTTAATTTTAAGCCATATAATAATTGATCAATCAAACATTTTTTATTTAATGAAAATATCATAACCAAACCCCACAAGTCTTGTAAAATTTTCCTCACATAAAACAATGTATTCATCATCCTTCTTCTATGGATTAAATAATTCCTTCCCATTTTCATTCAAAGAATATAGGGGATGTACATATGAAAAAATTAGCTTCTAAATACATCCCAATATTTGGAGTAATTTCATCAAAATTCTTCATATTCTTCATAAGAGTCGATCATTGTGCTAGTTTACCTATAAAATGATAAAAAATTATAAAAAATTATTTTTTGAGTACTGGATAACATAAAATATCTTTTCAATATTAATAATTCATTTCTAAACAATTAGTGGATCAACAGACCCACTTAATAGGGGTGGATATTTCCTCATGAAGGAATAATTAACACATCGTTCCCTCTATTTTTAATTTCAAATATCAACATGATTAATATATTGATAATGATGTGTAAGAGTAGAAACAACATGTTTCATTTTGTATCCCATAACATTCAATTTATTAGGAGGATAATCATTGAATTTTTGGCCACATGTAATGTTACAGTGGTTCCCTCTAGTTCCATGTAGTGACTAAAACCAATAATCATAGTACGAGCACAAATAATCATAGTGGGAAGACATATAATTATGAAAACCATTAATAATATGCCTAATCATGAAACATTATTTTCAATTTATGACACCATATTTTTAACCTAGGTTATACTTGGTTTTCATATATTCAAATTATTCATGATTGTTTATAAAGAAAATATGAATTAACCCAAGAATATCCGCTCGGAGTGTCAAACCCAATACAAAATATTGTTAAATTAATCATGAACTAGAATGATTTATGAGAGAAATTGATGAGCCCATAAGGGGATCTAACCCTAGGTCTCTATCTGTCGCCGCTGCCCCACACCTTGGATTGGCTCAGCTCACCGCCTCAGCGTTGATCGGTGGGCGTTCGGTGTCTCTCCCTCTCATGCGGCGATGTCGTGCGACCTCATGGAACCATATTCATCAAATTTCCATATAGATGTTGGCTTTCCTCCCTCCTCACTGCCTTTCGCTGGATAAGGCATCATTTGGCAGCATGATATAGGCACCAAAGTCAGTTTCTAGTTTCCACGATTGAGGGTTCCAACCTCATCGTCGGTGTGTTGGCTGGGTGGTCCACTACGGTCTCCGAGTTTTTTAAGGTGGTGATGGGATCTATGTGCCGGTTTGTGTTTGGATTTTTTTTGTTGCTTTCATGTTCTTTCATTTTTTGGTTTTTGTGTTGGAATTATGTTCATGAATCTGCTTCAGGGATCTCCTTGCCATGCATTGCACGATGGTGGTACTGCTACCAGTATTCTTGAGTTTCAAAGCCTGCTGTTCCTGCAAGGGTTTGCGACATGATTCAAACAGGTCATGGTGTTGTGGTGCTATGGAGGAGGTAGGGACGATCAGAGAAGCTCATGATTCATGATAATTTTCAATTTGGTTTAAGAGGATTATAGTTTGGGGTGAATCTGTTGGATTTGGTTTATTATTTTCTACATTGATGGGGTTTTTGTGTTTTTCATTTTGTGTGGTTTCTTGTGGCCCTGTGGCCATGGTTCAGGAGAAATTTCATCCAATTTATTTTCAAGGGACTGTTTCAGAAGATGATCATAGTAGAGAGTGTTGTAATTTTCATCACTATCCGGATTCATATGTTTTGACAGGGTATGACTTTTTTCATCGGTATCGAGCCTGTGTATTTTTGCGCAGGACAGCTAGCTGAGAAGCAGTGGGAAGGTGAACCCTGATCATATTGTTTCTATTGCATGGGTGGAGTTTTTCCTTGGTTTTGATGTGTATCCTATTTGGTCTTGATGATCTTGTTCATGGAGGTATGGTTGTTCTTTATGTCTTTGATTTCATTTTGGTTTTCCACTTTCTCCTCAAAAGTTCTTTTGAAATAAAAATTTAATTTTTAGTCAATGATAGATGAGATATACTCAAATAAATCCTTTCGAGTTTATTACCCCTAGATGAATCAGTTCCAAAACCACATCCACTTGTAATATACATACATGGATTTATTTCAGGAAAAAACATATAATCATTATATTACAAAATCTTTTGGATATTATCCTATACATAGGATTGTCATAATGGTTCTTACTAATGTTTCCTCAATATTACTTCTAAAAATAACTAAACCTATATTCGATTCTATTTATAATGGCCCCAAACATTACCTATAAAAATTTGGGTCTTGTTATATGTATATTCATTACATATAATTATGTTTCATGTCATTACTATAAAGATTCAGTGCCTTTGTAAAATTTGATTGATAATAAAGTAAATAAAATATATAAATTATCTCTCACTTAGTTCATGGAAACTAGAACCCTTCCTAAAAATATCATAATATAAGTGTTTCTTAATATCTTGGGGAAAAGGAAGCATATGAAATGGTGATCTCAAATGCTCAATAAGGGTAAACAAGGGAGATATTAATCAATTATCATGTGTAAGCATATACAATGTAAAATAATATGAGATCTTGAGGATAAAGTTGGTTATTTGTACCCAAAACTTTATATAATCAGGATTCACAACATAAATCATGGACGTTCACAATACATGAATCATAATGGAATCAAAGAACATGACCCATGATAGAATAAAATTTTCATAAAATCATGTCATAAATGAGTGTCATAAAATGTTGAATAATATTAATTGTAGAAATGAATTTTCAAGCATATCTACGAAGAAATTAATCACATGTCATAATTTTTATAAAAACTCATGTACCCTCTTCGTTATGTGGATGCCCTCTCATGTACCCTCTTTGGTCTTGAGACAACCTCCCATTTTCCCTCTTTGGGCTTGGGATAAATACCCATGTACCCTATTTTAGGATTGAGATAACATACCTTATACCCATTGAACTCATAAAACATTAATATTTACCTAGTTCATTGGAGTTATCTAACAGAAACACCCATTATATAATCACAATCCATTCATATGTATGTCACAAGATCATGAAAAAATTTCTCAATCCATTTTAGCTTAACCCGTAGAAATGAAAATGGGTTTCATCATGATTTATTCATCATAATAAATAAACATATAGAGAAAGAATAAATATGGTAACATTGGATCATATACTCAATAAATTATAAAAACACAAAAAGATATTATTATATATGAAAATATATTTAAAGGATCAATGGAAACTTTTCTTCTGGAAAATACCCTTTTCAATTTGAAACCACTTATTTAAATTCTAAACATATATAATGTATTTAAGGAAAACAATTTATTTTAAAAATACAAGGGAAATTTTAATGTAAGAATAAAATATTATAGAATTAATGTCGATGGGTAAATCGACTCATGCGGTGTATGTTGAAAAATATATCACCTTCACATTTTTTTTAAAAAAGTTAAAATTAACTCATTCAGAAAATGATAAATTGAATCATTTTAAACATTTTTATAGAATGTAAATCAAGGGTAAAATTTACTTTAATAAATATTATGATAATATTAAAAGGTCCCTTGAAAAAAATTAATGAAAATATTTACATGGAAGAAAATTTTCCCGATCAACGAGAAAAACAAGATTAGTTTTCATTAAAAAGATCATTCAAACTTTTGAGTGCTTAGAGAGTGGAAAATGAAAAAAAAAATTTATTTTCCAAAATTAACCAAATGTGAATTATAATTTAATACTTATTATAGATAGATCATATAACATAATCATAATAAATTTAAGCATTAACAATCTAGGTTGAAATGATATTGTAACATAAAACCCTTAGCTCATGTTTGTCTTGCTTCATAAGAAGTCTAACCTCCTATATCATAAATATAAATTTATTTTAAATATATAAAAAAATATTAATAAATAAAATAACATAAATTTATTACTTAAAACATTTTATCACTAAATCATTATCAATCATTCATTCTCATCATCCTTTTGGGTGTTACCTGCTTTATTATTCATGTATGTGTTGGTTCGACAGTTATATTCATTTCAATTTGATCACGATTCATTAATTTCCATAATTTTAATAATTATATTAATTTCATATATATTCATTAAATAAATATATATAACAATTCATATAATTCAATGATGAAAACTGAATTACATCACAATAGGGAATCGGTAGTCTGTATGTATGCACAGGTGATGACTACATTCTTCAATAGATGGAAAGAAAGAAAAGTAAATGATAATTCACCATCAAAAAAATAATTAAATGGTTATTCCATATTCGTAATAACATATAAGTATATTTATATGACTATATTTATTTTTTTATTATGTATAACATATTTTTAGAGGAAGTAAAATAATAAAAAAATTGAAAGTGTTCAGTTAAGATTTATCCCTCTTCTTTAAGAGACCTCCTTTGGCATACACCATAATCCTTGAATGATTGGTATTATGAGAATAAAGAAGATATTGGGTAAAGTTAATGAATATACGATGTTTAGGAGGTTGGTATTTCCCAATATAGAAATATAATGTTGTGTTAGTAATAGAGGATAAGAGGATCGCTTTTATAAGTGAGGGGAGGGACAAACATGGATTTTCATAAAATATTTAAATGATATAAGGTCAATTTTATGTGAAATTAAATCCTAATGTCCATGAATTAAATGGTATTATAATATATGGTTGAAATATATTCAAAAAATAAGAATCATACAAGATCGTGTGCTATTACTACCCTCATCTCATGGTTTCACACCCCCAGTAAACCAATTTTAAAATTAACCATGGGGAAAACTTTTATTAATTTTACTATTCATTATGACTAAAATTCAGGTTGAACTTACTAAAATATATTTATTATTATTATTGATAAATATAAAATACATTTTATAATATTCAATTTCTATAAGTGAATAATTTAATTTTAAATAAGAGCAGATACCTTAATGAAAACAGGTTTTATAACAAATCTTTTTTAGTATAAAACAAAATTTCATTCCATTCCATGCTTTGAAAAAACCATAAAATGAATTTTAAAATATATTTTTGAATATATAATCTGTAAAATTTATTAAAATAATTAATTAATATATATTAACATAATTTACTTTGATTAAAATAGATTATGTGTATAAAACAGTTTATAGGGAAATGTGTTTTTAAGAAAAAAATATGAACATATACCAAAATACATTATAATGATGATTCCTATGAAATTAATTTTATTTTTTATAATTAAAGAAGGATTATTTTACATTAAGATAAAATTAAAAACATAATATTATTTTTAGATGTGGGGTTGCATGTAATGTAATCTATTTAATACCTCATGTTTATTTCAAAGGAAATACATATAAAATATCATTAAGTTAAAATATTACATCAATTAAAGACTAGTTTTATTTAGTGTAATTTATAGTCATAATTTTTTGGAAAGCATAATCCTCTAAAGTCCACAGCATAATACTTCAACACTTAGGAAAATTTTCATTTTCTAGTAGATGAAAAGTTTGAGTTTCTAAATTTGAATTTAATGAATATTAAATCAATTATGGTAATTCAAGTTATTTTCTTCAATAATTAAAACAGTCAAAAAAAATTTGAATAACATGAGATTCATTCTTGAGAAAAACAAGAGGATTTGATCTTCAAACATGGAAAGGTAAGATCAAATAAAGATGAATAATTGAGTTTCTAGAATTTATAAATTTTGGGGAAATTCAAATACAAAAATTCATCTGTTGTAATTTTAAATTAAGAACATCATGAATCATATAGAATCTATTACCCAATATTTTTTTCTATAATATTAAATAAGGATTTGAACTACATGTAGTTATTGATTCAAAAATTGAATTTAGCAGGTTTTCAAGAATAATTTAGATAATGTTTCATAGAGCCTTTCCTGTTCATTATAGCTCAAGTGCATGACTGGTCATTTATAAAGAAAGTATGAAAAACCTGATAATATCAATACATTCACCATTTTATAAATCATCTTGATACAAGGTTATTCAATAATTTGAGAGGTACTAATATTTATTCATAATAATTTTCCCAAGATTGAAAAATGAGAACTCTTATATATTTCATAAATATAAAAATTCATTATTTGTTCCATACCACATAAATTTTTTTCATGTACATTTTATACATTTTAGGGGATTTTTGAAATTCAGATTCTATAGAGATATTATTAGTAGAGGGTGAAGAAGAAGTTGATCCTATAAAATAAAAAAATTATCTTATTCAAATAATTTTCAAGAAAGGTGGAGCAAAAAATATCGGTACTCTTGAAAAACAATTTGATTTGGAAAATAAATACATGAGAAAAAATTAAAATATAATTTTGGGTATTATATTATCGTGATTTTGAGAATAAATACTAATTTTACTTTGTAACATTCCATTTATGTTTCTTAAAAAATAAATGACACATTTAATGATGTTATCTTTTCATGTGATAAAAATGGATTTGAGGTAAGTCGTGTTGATGCTTCATGCATCTATATAAAAAAGAGATGTTGTTGTTGTAGAAGCAAGGGAAATATTATTGTAAGAAGTGGTTAAGAAAATAGATGTAAATATCCTAAACAAAAAAGAATAATAATCTTCTTCAACATATATAGAACAATGAGAAAAATAAGAGTGTTTTGGGAGTCTTTATAAACTTCTAGGTCTCGAAAAAGAATAAATATTTTTGGATGAGTTTCCAGAAATAGATTCTTTATAAAATCAGAAGTTGTAGATTGATACAGACGATGAGTTACATAAGATATGTTTGAATAGATTATGTTATTGAAATACTATTTAAAGTATCGAAATAGATTGTCTTTGTGGGTGTAGTTATATCCCTAGATATATTGTGATCTACTTTAGAAGGAGGAAGGAATCAGAGAACTAGTAGGATGTAAAGACTGTGAATCATAGTATACAAACAAAATAACATGAATAATATAGTGGGGGCAGGTTACCTATATAATATAGTAAACAAACCCATGTAATATGGTAGAATTTTTTTAATGATTATTCTAGGAAACCCATTATAATTGGTGATTAGATTATAGTGTTGAATCCTTGAATTAATATGAGTTGACATGATAAAGAGTTGGTTTCCATCATAGGTGTTAAACCTTGTAAAAGTATAGGGTTATAATCTTATTTATATTTCCACATTTAATGTGGTTGTATCCTAATGAGTAAATGATATCAATATTCATAAATGATTTAACCAACAATAGGGGTTCAAATACCAAAAGTCTTTAAAATAAAAAGACGAATTGGTTTTTGGTAAAATAATTTGAAAAAACCTAATTCACCATCTATCTAGTGTGTCTACACATCCCTGACACGTGCCTGTTGTGAGGTGTGACAAAAACAAATATTACCTATGTAAAAATGCAGTAGAGTGGTTATCCTAGGTTGTCTCCAGAGAGGAGGGCACAACAATTATGATGTCACCTTAAAATATGAGAAAGAAGTGAGGATGTTTTTAGAAATTGATTGATTTTGAAAAGACAAGAGTGAAGGAAATAGGTTTAAGAAAAGTATTGAGAACAAATTGATAAAACAAGTAATTGAAACTATTATATGATAAGGGTGATTAGGTTAGAGTTGGTTCTCCATTTGTAATTCTATCATAGTTCCAATTTATCCAATTCTCTTCTAATAAACTGTTAAGAGTGAGAATCCACAATCGTTTCTTCTCACTCCCTGGGTCAATTAAAAATGTGAGAATAAACCTTACTAAAATCTTAGTTTGGTCTACTCTCCTTCCAATGTGTAATAGAGTTGTCGAAATTACTCCCAATTATCTTAGGCAATTCCCAATTGGGTCTTGTTTATCCCAAGTAATCAAGTACATTCACTACTCCTCACACACGTACCAGTGATCACTGAGTACTTCACCACTAAGTCCCAGTCTATTCGATCATTTATAAACCAGAACCTATTGGAGGGAGATATTGATCATTGACCAAATATAAATTAACAACAGAATCTAAAATCAGATACAATCGTACATGATAATAAAAACTGTTATAGGAAATTGAAGCTGATTCACATAAGAGAAGAGGATTTTAAAACATTAAGAGAAGGAACTCATGAAATACAACATGGAAAACCTCTCCTTAACCAATAACACAGAAGTTTACCCCACCATGGTAAGGGTAATTGTGACTAAGGGTAAATAAGAATTTATTACAAAACTAAGAAGAACAAAAGAGAGAAAACAAAGAATAGAAAATTTGGTGCTCCAGATTCTTTCCTTCAGATGTTTTCCTCTGTCCTGCCCACCGGCCACAGAAAACCACTAAGGTCCCTTCTTATAGAATGTGGTAAATGAAGTTCTCTAGCTATCCTCAAAAATTTAGAGTCATTGGACAGGTTTAAAGAATGATATGTCCAAATAAATGAACATTACTTTTCAGGCAGCCAAACACTGTTTCACCCACTCCACTTGGACGCGACAAACAGATGTCTTAATTAGATTCATATATTATAAAATTTAATAGGAACCGTACCCGGAAAGTCCTCTATCGACACCAGCTGGAATCACCTCATTCTAAGGTCTTCTGAAGGAGATATGCTATATTTAATGAAGTGGGGTCCATTCTGCCTTCCAAACTGATTTCTCCACTTGATTGAATTTTCTATACCATTGGGTTTCGAGTTTGGTCTTGGTCCAGAAGGAACATTTGAATCCCACAAACATAGAAATCCTAAAAATAAGGATTAACTGAAATTGGACCCATATTATAAAAGTTATGCTCGCAATACAGAAGCTATATAAAACTGACAATTTTACAGAATTACCCCTTTTTCACATTTAAGCCCAAAATACACCAAAAACACATAAATGATTCAAATACACTCAAATTGAATAATTGGGAGGGATTAAATCATTGAAAAACATATAAATAATAATGAAAATGTTAACTCTATCAATTCCCCCACACTTATCACTTGGACTCCTGGACAAGTCAGAATTAAAAAATAATTCAAAGTAAATTCAAAACACATATCCATGAGATCCACCAATTTGAAAACAAGAAACAAAATATATCATGCCTCCTCAAACTCTATTATTTCATGTTTTTAATTTAGGATCATTCAATAAATTTACTCTTCATTTCTCCTCCCATGCACACAATACACTTACCTAACTTTCATTATCTCTCATTACACAAATTTCAATTTTTTAGCAATGTCTTTCTCATCCAAACTCATACAAGGGTCACTATAGGCTTGATAAATTCCTACATCTCCGCCCGATGTGAGTCAAAGACAGATTTTTATCATGAGGACTTGTTAAGGTTGTTTTGTGGATTTAGGATGGTAGGATTTATATGTGAAAATTCTGAGGCTGAATGAAGAGGGCTTGGCTCTTTTTGAAGCAATATTGCATTACTCTAATTTTCACAAAAGTATGGTATTCTCTTCACTCCCCTTAGTAGAAAATAAACACCTTATCCAAGGAATATCAAGGAATGTTCTCATAGTTCATAATTTCAGCAGAAAACATTTCAATCTTCTCAAATATAATATTTCTTGAAAGATCCAGAAAAGGAACAGTTTTTAGCAGAATGATTTGTTTTTCACCCAAAGTATCCCCCAAAAAGGTAGTACAATACAAGACATATTCCCCACACACTTATGTTAAAATAGATCATGCAATTTTACTTCAAGAGCAGGTTGGATAGGGAATATTGGCTTGTAATGTGGCTAACCTAACAGTATGTTCATGGCTTCTATGGGCTACAAGGATTAAATGTTCAAGGTAGGCCATTATGAAAGGGATTATCTTGAAAAGGGGGCTTTCAAACCAAAGAAATTCCTCAATAATTTAAAGAACAAGTACCTCAAACCCTCAAGTTTTTATAGGAATAAATCAAATTATGGTTAAATCAAGCATGATTTGGTTCTCTCAAGAAGTGAGGTGAATGTAAAGAATATGAAAATAATAGGTTCAGAATCCTCACAGGAATGTGTGTAACACCCTGAGATTTTATGAAAAATATTCTTTTTAATTTCATTAATGTCTTGTGTTGTACACTACACCAAAAGAAGCTTTCACAACATGCATCCTTGACTTGCCTTGCATTACATGCAATCACGACCTTCCTCAATAGCGTGTGTAGTACGCAATACCGAGTTTCACAAAACAACGATATGCTATTAAAATATTATTAAAACTAACGGTTATGAATAGTAATAACCACCATTTAATATTTTAGAAATTTTATCTCCCAAAATGGAATTCATTTTTGGATTCAGAGTATCGAATTTAGCCAAAGGTGAAATTTTGGTACTTTTCGGATAATTTTCATATTCTGATGAATAGTGAAAATTACTAAATTTTAATTAAA
Organism: Viscum album; assembly: GCA_963277665.1. NCBI lineage: Eukaryota > Viridiplantae > Streptophyta > Magnoliopsida > Santalales > Viscaceae > Viscum > Viscum album. The sequence goes on along the minus strand of OY728141.1, from coordinate 1,300,681,994 downwards.
AACAACTTTTTTAATCAAAATAATTAGTAGTGATAAATTATTAATTTGAGTGGTTTTAAAGTATATTTATAATATATTTTTAAAATTTAATACAATGTTGGTCATTGGATGTAATTTCACATTTAAACCAGTTATAAACAACTGTCAATCTTTTGATAGTTATTTTCTCTTAAAAACACGCCATTTGTTTTGACGGCGGAAATTAATTTTTAAATTAGTTAATGTAACTGATATGTTTTGAATTTGGTAAAATAGAAATCATTTTTGAGCTCATAATATCAAATATAGCTTAGGCCTAATTTTTGGTATTTTTCTGAAAACTTTCAATTTTTGATGAATAGTGAAACCACTAAGTGGTAGTTAAAAAACTGAATTTTTCATAAAACATAATTTTACCGCTTCTGTGAGTGGAATTTCAAAAATCTGAGAGACATGGTTGATATCAGTAAGTAAAATTTGGTTCAAAGAGATGAAAATAATTTTTGGTGAATAGTAACTTTTTACTTTTATTTACCACGGTTAAATGTAAATAGGGTAATTAAGAGTAAAAATGAAATTATTATGACCCTAACACATGTCATAATTATATTGGACAAGTGTAATTCGACCAAAAACAACCTTAGGAATAAAATATGACCATTTAGGCCCACTTGGATTAGATTAGGACATTTATTATTAATTTATTTAAAGAAGGGTTAAAATAGTTAAAATCAAAGTTTAATAAGTAAACATTTTTAATATAGGGTTATACATAAGATATATTCGACTATAAATACTCAATATAAAGCTAAAAAGATTTCCTACATAATGGTATTTTATTTGTAATTTTTAGACATTAAATAATTTAATTTATTTATGACACAAATATGATGCAGTAATTATCTTAGTAATGAAATGTTGACATAATTGATGTTATAAATACAAAAATAAATGTAATTTGAGACTTTTTATGAATTACACTAATTTTATAGGTTAATATGACATCTTATTATTGATTTAATTAACTTTTTCAGAACTAATCATTCTGTTATGATTTTCACAAAAATCAATTACTAAATAGTATCAAAATTGACATAAAATAGTTTTTAAAACAAATATTATATTATTAATTGTTATTTTATTCCTAAAATCTATGTTTCGGCCAAATGACTTAGATAAGGTCATATATTTTAATAATAAACAACTTGGGGTTCGTTATAGTAAGTTTATTAACCTTATAGTGTAAGAACACAAGAAGACACTGTAAAAGTAAAATTATTTAACTTAATATTAAATCTAAATGATAAGGTTAAAATAGGAACCTAAACATGTCTAAATTGTATTGGATGAGATTATTTCTCCCCAAAACCACCTTATCTTCTAAATAAATCAATTTGGAGCTATTTAAAACCGAATTTGACTTTATAATAAAATAATAGTTTTAGTTATTCCAAAGGTGCCCCTCTCCTCCCTTATAAAAGGGCACCTCATCCCCCTCTTCCTCACACCACATTGAGCCTTCAAGCTCGGCCAACCCCTGACAATTTCTCCTCTCCACTTCCCTAGAAACATCCTAGAGGTTCTGGTCTTCTTCAAAGACCTATTTTAGTGCCCTAAAAGGAGGTCTCAAAGAAGCACTTCAAAGAAGAGGTAATGTCCGTTACCGATTCGTTCATCTTTATTTCTTCTTCCACTTATTCTTATTTAGTGTTTTCATTATGAAGTAATAAAATCAGTATCACTCATATACTGATATGTTATTATATGTTTTAAACAACCCTATTTAACCATCTATCCATCTTATGGAAAATGAAATCACCGCGCGTGCGTACGTACGGAATACCGTCTCCACGCCATGGTGAAATCTACTTTCCACCACCACCTTACTTGGATAGGTATAATGGTGTAAATAATAACTATATATGATTATTTTAAAGTTATATTGATTCTTAAATAGTATACATACACTCCAATACAGTCCCACGATTCTGAGAACGATATCATCACTCGTGCGTACGTACGGACTACCGTCTCCACGACGCAATGAGATTCATTCTCCTCATTAACCATTCATGAATGATTATAATGTATATATAATAATTAATCATGAAATAGATGACATAATAATGATACTAGATTTATGTGTATATATTTTTATGTCATCTACTTAATTCCATTCAACTCAATAAGGAAACGAAAACAACGTTCATGCATACGTACGGCCTACCGTCTCCATGAACAGTGTATTTCTTTCCATTTTCTGATTTATTATATATATGTATATTCTGAATATATATTATATATAAATCATGTGTCATATTCTGTAATTATGTAATCATGACCTAAGTAATCATATGAATAATTACAAGTCAAAACACGGACGATAAATGAAACAATTTTACCCAAAACGCTCTTTAACATGGAATTTACAAAAGAAAGGGTAATATAAAGTCATAAGTGAACCATATATGATATCATAACAATGAGTATTGTTCTGGAATAAGTCAATAACATTATTTAAATAATTATAAAGGGGGTTTGGACACTTATGAAGAAAATTGGACCTAAGGTACGGGAAATATCACATACTCATTTTTATCCGAGATTGTTTATACTTTGGTATTTACTGGGGTGTATTTTATCATCCACATCCATGTTCCCTCAATATGTAATATTGTTTACATAAACCTACAATTGTTTAAATCCAATTTTACCCTTCGGTGAGTTTTTAGTAAAGGATATGAAAGGAATATTTTTTCGTTTTTCGTATGAGGTACTTTTTGATTTTTCCGACAAAAGGATGAGAAGAATGTTTTTTTAACATATACGGCATGAATGGATTTTGAAAACATTATTTCCAGGAATCTTACTTTACAAGTTTTCAAGTTTATTTTTAATGAACATCATTTAGATTGAAATTGTATGACATGTTAAGAAAGGAAAAATGTTTTTGAAGTAGAATGGATATTTTCCTCAAGAATGGAGTTCAAGTGTTTTATCAAAATTATTTTCCATCTAAGATAATATAGGGTTATGTTTATATCCCTATTATTAAATTGATTTGATTATGTTGTTATGGAATTATTTTTATGAATTCCTTTATCTTATATGAATTGTTTGATGATGTCACGATGTTTAAGATTCCCATTTTATTACATGGGTTATGCAATGATGTATGATTTATGATTTTGTGGCACACATAAGAGTGGTATAATTATGAGATGGGTGGGACCTATATCTCCCTCCAATGCATTGGGTAAAGATTTTATATCTCATGAGATAGACATGGCTGGAATGGTAGGTTTTACCGGTTCAGTGAAACAGGACTGAAACGAGGAGTGAACTCGGTTCAGAAATGGACTTTGTCTACTAAGATAGTCTTCGAAATGAGTCCTGACTAATAAGAAATGATTCTCTATGATTATGTGTGTATGTCACAATGTTTCATGTTTTAAGTTATGATTATTGGGATTTCATTTCACTACTATGATTTATCCCATGTTATGAAATTGTGCTCTCTTTTGCAGGTTAAGATTTCCAAAATGTTATGTTCTTATTAATATGATGTGATTGATATTTATTTTGTTTACCCTTACTGAGCATTTGAGCTCACCCTTTTATGTTTTCTTTTCCCCAGGATATAATGAAAGGCTTTAGGTAAAAAAGGGGAAGATCTTTATGGGAGATGTTGAAGATGTTTCACCACAATTAGAAGATTATATTCTGAGTTTCCAAAGACACTAAACTATTACGATCCTTGTGTGTGTGTTTTTGTTATGTAATAAGTATTCTGCAAAAGTAATGTAATTTCCATGTACGTCAAGCTTAGGGTCTCTAAAGTTGGTATCAAAGGAAAGGTTTAGTCAAACTTTGGAAACTAGGATGCGAAAACGTTAGTGGGATCCCTAGAGATATTTCTAAGGTATGTCTAGGGATTCCCCTAAGGATAAGTATACGTATAGGATATATTCCTAGAACTATGGTAACGATCTTATAATTTGACCTAAGATTTTAGATATTGAAGTTACTCCCCCTTTATTATGATTTATGCCTCTAACACTATTCTTTTTGGGTTTTAGAAAATGGCTGGAAACAAGATGATTCATGATAATGGAGGATATTATGGACAATGGAATGATATTCTTCATGAGAAACCAAATGAAATGGGATTTGGAAGTCCAACCATCATTATTATGCCGAATCAGAAATCTCATAATATGATCAATAAACTCAAATTTGGTAATTTTCCTGACTCGGCTAATAAGAGAATGATAGAGTTTCATGATGATCATAGAGGAAAGAAAGTTCGATTTCCCCTATGTAAATCAGGTGGGAAGAGGCATCGAGGAGAATGTTTCAAGGGAACTGGAAGATCCTTTGGGTGTGGAAAATAAGGACACAAAGCCAGTAAGTGCAAAGGAAAAGGTTCAGTTAACACTATGGATGAGGATAATGGTATTGCTACGACACCAACAATGGTTAAATGTTTTAAATGTGGAATGTACGAGCATTATACAAACAAATTCCCTAAGGGAAAGTCTCATGAAGAGAATAAGTACGGTTGTATGAGTAGTATTTTTGTTGATGATGATGAAGAGACTACAAATGATATGTGAGTTGAAAGAATTGTTACATGTTTATCAAGTGTAATGTTGTATAAGTAATCTCATGGTACTATGGAATAAAGAGACATCTAAGGATTGTTACACTGTTGTCTTTCCTTGAGTTTTGAAAGTGTATGATTAATGGTACCAGTATCCATTAAAGGATATTCAGATATTTTTGGAATATATAAGGTATAAGGAGAAAATTAAATGTTTGATAGTATTCATGAGCTCATGACTGATATAAGGAGAAGGTTATGTAATGGATTGAGTATATAGAATTTTTGGATTTTGGTATGTGGAAAGTGTTAACTTTTAACTGCATTCATGTTTTCACTTAGGTTCAATGGGTATTCAAGAGAATACATTATTAAGGCCTTTGAATGTTTGGAATGTGACCAACAAGACATATCTTATGATATATGGGGATCAATGATGGTATTAAATCTCTGGTAATCATTTTCACTATATTATGAGAGCGGACTGCAGTATTATGGATAAGCCTAAAGATTGGAATGGATTATGTTGGACATAAGTTAGTATTTTTTAAGGATAGATGTTTTTTCGATATTATTGATAGGATGTTATAGTAATATAGTTTTAGAAAAAGGACAACCTACAAGACGGGCGACAGCCCATCGCGTCGGACAAGGCCGTGGGAATCAAACCCACAACCGAAGTGTGACTGGAGTTTATCGCTTACCACTGGCCTACAGGAAGTCCCTGTTTAGTAGAAACTAGTTTTATTATATTAATCAGTATGATATATGAAGTATAAGTCCATTTTAGGAACCATATATCATTAATCTCACTATATATGGACTTATGGATTTTTTGATAACTTTTCTAAACTTTTGTTTGAGACAGATGGAATGACCCATCATTCTATCACATGATCTGCTAACACATCACGAATGACAAATTCCACTTCATTTCTTTAAGAGATGAAGTGGAAATTGTCCAATGAACGACCAACGGTGAGACTAAACCGAAATCACTAAAGTATTTCTTCTAATTCCAATTTCATCAAATTTAGGGAAACGATCTTGAAAACCAAAAATGTTGTCCTAGTGCTCTTATATCTGATAAATCAGATCGTACCATAGATCATCAAAAATTTATGGCTTTGTGATTGATGGATTTTCCATAGCCATGTTCTCTACCACTCTCCATCAAAACATGATGGTTAGATTTCACTTCCATATCCATATTTTCACCTATGTGGAAACCCAGTGATTAGTTTATTTGGGTAACCGTTAAGTTTCTTACTTTTGTTTTTAAAGATTTGTTTTGGTATTTCTTTTTACGATGTGGGTTTCTATCAATGAATCTTTCGAATAGTAAACCATTTATAACCCCGACGAATTTTGAGGTCAAAATTCATTTTGAGGGGGGTAGAATGTAACACCCCGAGATTTTATGAAAAATATTCTTTTTAATTTTATTAATGTCTTGTCGTGTACACTACACCAAAAGAAGCTTGCACAACACGCATCCTTGACTTGCCTTGCATTACATGCAATCACGACCTTCCTCGATAGCGTGTGTAGTACGCCATACCGAGTTTCACTAAACAACGATATGCTATTAAAATATTATTAAAACTAGATGTTATGAATAGTAATAACCACCTTTTAAAATTTTAGAAATTTTATCTCTCAAAATGGACTTCATTTTTGGATTCGGAGTATCGAATTTAGCCTAAGGTGAAATTTTGGTACTTTTCGGATAACTTTCATATTCTGATGAATAGTGAAAATTACTAAATTTTAATTAAAGACAACTTTTTTAATCGAAATAATTAATAGTGATAAATTATTAATTTTAGTGGTTTTAAAGTATATTTAGAATAGAATTTTACAATTTAATACAATGTTGGTCATTGGATATAATTACACATTTAAACCAGTTATAAACAAGTGTCAATCTTTTGATAGATATTATCTCTTAAAAACACGACATTTGTTTAGACGACGGGAATTAATTTTTAAATTAGTTAATGTAACTGATACGTTTTGAATTTGGTAAAATAGACATCATTTTTGAGTTCATAATATCAAATATATCTTAGGCCTATTTTTTGTATTTTTCTAAAAACTTTCAATTTTTGATGAATAGTGAAACCACTAAGTGGTAGTTAAAAAACTGAATTTTTCATAAAACATAATTTTACCGCTTCTGTGAGTGGAATTTCAAAAATTCGAGAAACATGGTTGATGTCAGTAAGTAAAATGTGGTTCAATGAGATGAAAATAATTTTTTTTGAATAGTAACTTTTTACTTTTAATTACCACGGTTAAAAGTAAATAGGGTAATTAAGGGTACAAATGATATTATTATTACCCTAAAACATGTACTAATTCTATTGTACAAGTGTAATTCGACCAAAAACAGCCCTAGTAATAAAATATGACCATTTAGGCGCACTTGGATTAGATTAGGACATTTATTATTAATTTATTTAAAGAAGGGTTAAAATAGTTAAAATCAATGTTTAATAAGTAAATCATTTTTAATATAGGGTTATACATAAGATAAATTCGACTATAAATACTCAATAGAAAGCTAAAAATATTTCCTACATAATGGTATTTTATTTATAATTTTTAGACATTAAATAATTTCATTAAGTTATGACACAAATATGATGGAGTAATTATCTTATTAATGAAATATTGACATAATTGATGTTCTAAATACACAAATAAATGTAATTCGAGACTTTTTATAAATTCCACTAATTTTCAAGGTTAATATGACATGTTAGTATTGATTTAATTAACTTTTTTCGAATTAATCATTCTGTTATGATTTTCACAAAAATCAATTACTAAATAGTGTCAAAATTGACATAAAATAGTTTTTAAAACAAATATTATATTATTAATTGTTATTTTATTCCTAAAAATCTAAGGTTCAACCAAATGACTTATTTAAGGTTATGTATATTAATAATAAACAACTTGGGGTTCGTTATAGTAAGTTTATTAACCTTATTGTGTAAGAACACAAGAAGACACTGTAAACTAAAATTATTTAACTTAATGTTAAATCTAAATGATAAGGTTAAAATAGGAACCTAAACTTGTCTAAATTATATTGGATGAGAGGATTTCGACCCATCCCCACCTTATCTTCTATATAAATCAATATTGAGCTATTTAAAACCGAATATGACTTTATAATAAAATAATTGTTTAAGTTATTCCAAAGGTGCCCCTCTCCTCCCTTATAAAAGGGAACCTCCTCCCCCTCTTCCTCACAAAACATTGAGCCTTCAAGCTTGGCCAAACCCTAAAAATATCTCCTCTCCAATTCCCTAGAAACATCCTAGAGGTTCAGGTCTTCTTCAAAGATCTATTTTAGTGCCCTAAAAGGAGGTCTCAAAGAAGCACTTCCAAGAAGAGGTAATGTCCGTTACTGATTCTTTCATCTTTATTTCTTCTTCCACTTCTTCTTATTTAGTTGTTTCATTATGAAGTAATAAAATCAGTATCATTCATATACTGATATGTTATTATAAGTATGAAACAACCCTATTTCACCATCTATCCATCCTACGGAAAACGAAATCACCGTGCGTGCGTACGTACGGAATTCCATCTCCACGCCGCGGTGAAATCTATTTTCCACCACCACCTTACCTGGATAGGTATAAGGGTGTAAATAATAACTATATATGATTATTTTTAAGTGATATTGATTCTGAAATAGTATACATACACTCCAATACAGTCCCACGATCATGAGAACGATATCATCGCTCGTGCGTACGTAAGGACTATCGTCTCCACGATGCGATGAGATTCATTCTCCACTTTAAACATTCAGGAATGATTATAAAGTATATATAATAAGTAATCATGAAATATATGACATAATAATGATACTTTATTTATGTGTATATATATGCATGTCATCTACTTAATTCCATTCAACTCAATAAGGAAACGAAAACAGCGTTCTTGCATACGTGCGACCTACCGTCTCCATGAACAGTGTATTTATTTCCATTTACTGATTTGTTATATATATGTATATTCTGAATATATATTATATATAAATCATATTTTATATTATGGAATTAAGTAATCATGATCTATGTAATCATATGAATAATTACAAGTCAAAACACGGATGATAAATGGAACAATTTTACCCAAAACGCTCTTTAACATGGAATTTACAAAAGAACGGGTAATATAAAGTCATAAGTGAACCATATATGATATCATAACAATGAGTATGATTCTGGAATAAGTCAATAACATTATTTAAATCATTATACATGAGATTCAGACACTTATGAAGCAAATCAGACCTAAGTAAGGGAAATATCACAATCTCATTTTTATCCGAGATTTTTTATACTTTGGTATTTACTGGGGTGTATTTTATCATCCACATCCATGTTCCCTCAATATGTAATATTGTTTACATCCACATAAAAATTTTTAAATCCAATTTTACCCTTCGGTGAGTTTTTAGTAAAGGATATGAAAGGAATCTTTTGTCGTTTTTCGTACGAGGTACTTTTTGAGTTTTCCGACAAAAGGACGAGAAGAATGTTTTTTTAATTTATACGGCATGAATGGATTTTGAAAACATTATTTCCAGGAATATTCCTTTACAAGTTTTCAAGTTTATTTTTAATCAACTTCATTTAGTTTAAAATTGTATGACATGTTAAGAATGGAAAAATGTTTTTGAAGTATAAAGGATATTTTCCTCAAGAATGGAGTTCAAGTGTTTTATCAAAATTATTTTCCATCTAAGATAATATAGGGTTCTGTTTATATCTCTATTATTACATTGATTTGATTATGTTGTGATGGAATTATTTTTATGAATTCCATTATCTTATATGAATTGTTTGATGATTTCACGATGTTTAAGATTCCCATTTTTATTACATGGGTTATGCAATGATGTATGATTTATGATTTTGTGGCACACATAAGAATGGTATCATTATGAGATTGTGGGACCTATATCTACCTCAAATGAATTGGGTAAAGATTTTATATCTCATGAGATATACGTGGCTGGAATGGTAGGTTATACCGGTTCGGTGAAACATGACAGAAACTGGGAGTGAACTCGGTTCAGAAATGGACTTTGTCCACTATGATAGTCTTGGCAATGAGTCTTGACTAATAATAAATGATTCCATATGATTATGTGTGTATGCCACAATGTTTCATGTTTTAAGTTATGATTATTGGGATTTTATTTTACTACTATGATATATCCCATGTTATGAAATTATGCTCTCTTTTGTAGGTTAAGATTTCCAAAATGTTATGTTCTTATGAATATTATGTGATTGATATTTCTTTTGTTTAACCTTACTGAGCATTTGAGCTCACCCTTTTATGTTTTCTTTTCCCCAGGATATAAAGAATGGTTTTAGGTAAAAAAAGGGGAAGATATTTATGGGAGATGTTGAAGATCTTTCAACACGATTAGAAGATTATATTCCGAGTTTCCATAGACACTAAACTATTACGATCCTTATGTGTGTGTTTTTGGTATGTACTAAGTATTCGGAAAAAGTAATGTAATGTCTATGTATGTCAAGCTTCGGGTCTCTACTATGTGATTACAAATATAAAGACACTGATATGTGGCATGGGATTCAAAAAACAGATTATTTTTCATGAAATTCCCAAATAATTGAACTTGAAACAATGTCATTTTCAATATTCATTTAAGCTCAGTTTCAAGGAATAAATTATTTCACTCATGGATATGGGTTTCAAAAATATCAATGATAATCATTTCAGCTCAACAGTTTCAAAAACACAAAAAAATTGAAAAATAAACACACAAAATTTTAAACACTCACATGTTTTTTTAAAAACAAATAGGAAAACAAACAACACATAAAAATCCTACACTACAAAGGTTACCTCCCCACACTTAAATGATGCAGTGTCCACAATGAATTAAAATGTTTTTAACTTGTAATAATATTGGAAATTGAATCATAGCAATCATGAAAATATAATGGAGAGGTAAGACCTGATGGATGTTATTGATAAACAGTTTGGAGGACTGTGATCTCCTCCCTTGGCTCTGATGGCATGGTCCCAAGGAATTTCTCCAATCTGTGACCATTAACAGTGAATGGATCCTTCACTCCATCCTTCACAATCTGTACATCACCAAAAGGATATACATGAGTAACTATAAATGGACCTTCCCACCTGGAACGAAGTTTACCTGGCATCAGCTTGAGTCTTGAATTGAATAAAAACACCTTGTCTCCAGGATGAAAGTGTTTTGGTTGGATCAATTTGTCATGAGAAAATCTTGTTCTCTCTTTGTAAATCCTAGAATTTTTAAATGCTTCCCTTCTAATTTCTTCCATCTCTTGTAACTACAATCTTCTCTCTTTCCCAACACTTTCAAGATCCAAATTCATCTTCCTCACGACCCAATATGCCTTATGTTCCAATTCCATAGGTAGGTGACAACTTTTCCCATAAATCAGCCTATATGGACTCATTCCAATTGGGGTTTAGTAGGCTGTCCTATATGCCTATAATGTGTCTTCTAACCTTTGGCTCCAATCCTTCCTATTTGGATTAACAGTCTTTTCCAAAATTCCTTTTATTTCCCTATTGGACACTTCAGCTTGCCCATTATTCTGTGGATGATAGAGAGTTGATGTTTTATGATCCACCCCATACCTTTTCAACAAATCCGCCATTCTCAAATTACAGAAGTGAGTCCCTTGATCACTAATGATGGCTCTAGGAACTCCAAACCTACAAAATATTTTAGCCCTGACAAAATCACAAAAAACTTTAGCATCATCAGTCCTGGTGGCTTTTTCTTCCACCCATTTGGAAACATAATCAACCGCATGAAGAATATATGAATTTCCCAATGACATTGGGAAAGGTCCCATAAAATCTATCCCCTAAACTTCAAATATTTCACAAAAATTAAGTGGTTTTTGGGGCATTTCTTGTCTTTTTGAAATATTTCCTGAAAATTGACATTTTTCACACCGTTTAAAAAATTCATGTGAATCATTGAAAAGTGTTGGCCAATAAAGTCTAGATTCTAAAACCTTCCTCGCTGTCCTTTGAGGTCCAAAGTGGCCTCCACAAACTAATGTGTGACAAAACCTAAATACTGATTCAAATTCATTTTTAGGCAAACATCTTCTGATCATTTGGTCATTGCAAATCTTCCAAAGAAATGGATCATCCCAGATGTAATATTTAGATTCAGATTTCAATTTGTTAATTTTTTGAGAATTTAAATGAGATGGGTCCTGAGATGTTACCAGATAATTGACCATGTCAGCATACCGAGTTACTTCTCCTTCAATCAAGTACGAATGCTCTCCTGGAAGGCGATCATTTAGTGGTTCAGTGTCTGGAATCTCAACTTCAGCGGTGTTGGGTAGTCTACTTAAGTGATCAGCCACTTGATTCTCATATCCCTTATTACCTTTGATTTCTATGTTGAAATCCTATTGTAGTAGCATCCATCTCACTAGCCTCGGTTTTGCTTCAGCCTTCTTCATCAAGTACCTAAGTGCTGCATGATCAGAAAAAAAATGACTTTAGTTCCAAGAAGATACGATTTAAATATTTCTAAAGGAAAAACAACTGCTAAAAACTCATTTTCTGTTGTTGTGTAGTTGAATTGGGCCGTATCTAAGTTTTTCTAGGCATATTCAATGACTTGTGGCCAGCCCTCAATTCGCTGAGAAAGGACAGCTCCAACTGCTTGGTTTGAAGTATCACAAAGTAGCTCAAGTGGTTCTTCCGAATTTGGTGGCTGCATCACTGGTGGTGTAATCAATTTCTTCTTCAACTCATCAAATGCTTCCCTACATGAACCGTTGAAATAAAAATCAGCATCTTTCAAAAGTAATCTATAGAGAGGGAGAGAAATCTTACTGAAATCTTTTATAAACCTCCTGTAGAATCATGCATGTCCTAAAAATGATCTAACATGTTTCACACAAGTTGTGTAAGGCAAAGAATTTATCACTTCAATTTTTTATTTATCAACCTCAATGTCTTTCTGTGAAATGACATTCCCATGTACAATTCCTCTCTCAACCATAAAATGACACTTTTCAAAAATCAAAACAAGGATCTTTTCAATGCAAGTTTTCAAAACATTTTCCAGATTTTTCAAACAATGGTCAAATGAATTTCCAAAAACTATGAAGTCATCCAAGAAAACCTCCAAGAAATCTTCAATGTGATCAGAAAATATACTTACCATACACTTCTGAAATGTACTTGGAGCATTACACAATCCAAATGGCATCCTTTTGTATGCAAAATTACCGAAAGGACAAGTAAAGGTAGTCTTTTCTTGATCCTCGGGGGCAATGGGTACCTGAAAATAACCTGAAAATCCATCTAAAAAGCAATAATGAGTTCTCCCTACCAATCTCTCTAACATCTGGTCAATGAACGGGATAGGGAAATGATCTTTTCCAATGACCCGATTCAACTTCCTAAAATCGATGCATACTCTCCATCTATTCTGAATTCCTACAGGGACTAATTCATTCTATTCATTCCTTACAATGGTTAGGCCAGTTTTCTTTTGGGCTACCTGGATGGGGCTAACCCATTGTGAATCTTATATGGGATAGATTATCCTAGCTTCTAATAACTTCTCAATCTCTTTATTCACAACCTCCATCAGGGTAGGGTTCAGCCTCCTTTGGGGTTGTCTGACAGGTTTGGAATCTCCCTCAAGAAAAATTATATGTGAGAAAATTTTTGGGTTTATTCCTGGGATATCACCTATTCTCCACCTTATTTCTTGTAAATTCACTCTCAAAAGCTCAATCAATTATTTTTCTTGAGTTTCAGATAGATTATTAGCAATTATTACTGGAAATTTCTCCCCCTCCATAAGGTAAACATAGTTTAAATCAGTGGGGAGTGGTTTTAATTCTAGATCAGGAGGATGCTCAAGAGATGAAACTAAATCGAGTTTCTCCACTTACAATGGGTTGACATCCTACACACAAGAAATCATATCATCTTCATCATCATTTAACAATTTATCAAAGAAATCATATTTTACCTCTTCTTCCAACAGGAAATTAGAACCTCCAAGAGTTTGGGAATCCATATGTTCAGTGATATCTTTAATGGAAAAATTCCCTCCTAATGATAAAAATTCATGAAACATACCTGATTATTCAATTCGTTCTATGTCATCATCATGGGAGTGTGCGAAGAGTGAATGATCATCTGATGGGTGCCTCATGGATTCCAAAATATTGAAGTGGATAGTGCTATCTCCAAACTCCATGGTAAGTGTCCCTTCATGGACATTGATGATGGTTTTGGCCGTCTTTAAGAATGGTCTCCCAAAAATTATGGGTGAGTGTGATGGGATCCTATCATCTTCCATATTCAACACATAAAAGTCAGCAGGGAATAAAAGATCTTTGACTTTTACCAGGACATCCTCCAGAACTCCTGCTGGGAATACAGTGGATCTATTTGCAAGATGGAGCACCACTCTTGTGGGCTTCAAGTATCCCATATACAAAGAAGTATATACTGAGTGAGGAAATAAATTAATTGATGAACCTAAATCTCACAAATCATTAGAGAAATTTAATGAACCAATGGTGCATGGAATAGAAAACGTCCCTGGATCTTGAAATTTGTTTGGAAATTGTGGTGTGATAAGGGCTGAGATGCTTCTTCCCAAATTGATCCTCTCATTCCCTTGAAGTATCCTTTTCTTGGTGAAAAGATCCTTCAAAAACTTAGCATACTTTGGAATTTGTTTGAGTGCTTCAAGCAGAGGTATGTTGATTTCCACATTCTAGAAGGTAACCAAAATTTCTTTTTGCAGTGCTTCTTCTTGTAACCTCTTTGATTAAATCATACTTGATGGAAATGGTGGTGGTATATCTTTTTTCTCCCTTTTTTTCCTTTGAAATGGTGTTTCTTGTTTCTTCCTTCTTGGCCTATCATTATCATCCTCCTCTTTCTTATCTTCTTCCCGATGAATTTTCATAAAAGTTTCATCATTTCTAACTTCATTATCACCCAGATTAGTTTTTCTTGTTTCAGGTTCAATGGTGGATGGTGGTTGGATTTCTTTTCCACTTCTTGTAGTTATAATACTAACATTCTCTTTTGGGTTTGAGACTGTTTGGGAAGGGAGTTTACCAGGATTTTTTGTCAGAAAGTCCATGAGACTTTCAAACTTATTAGAAAAATCTTTAACAGTGTCTTCCATTCCTTCAAACTCATATTTTTGTTGGTTTTGAATTGGAGGTTGTGAACTGGTGGATGGTTTCTCATAGGGTCTTTTTAGATTGGTTGGTTTTTGGTAAGATGTCTGGTTATAAGATGGTTTTTGTTGAAATGGTGGAGGGTTCTCGAATTGATTCTGGAATGGGGCTTGGTTTTGAAACTTATTTTGGTATGGTGGCCTAGCAAGATTCTGTTGATTTCCAAATCCATATTGGACTTGGTTAGGCTCGCTCCATCCTTGATTTTGCTGGAACTTCCTTGGTTGAAAGGCTGCTTCACATGTTTCCATTCCCTATATTTCAGAACATTGTTCAGTAAAATGATCAGGTGATGAGCATAAACCACATACCTTAGCTGGTGCTTGTTGGTCACTAACTTGCTTCAAGGCCATCTGTCTCACAAAACTAGTAATCTCTTCAATCTTAGTTACTAATAAGGGTAATGGATGTGAAGTGCGTACTTCATGAATACCTCTTATTCCAATACCTCTTGTTCCAAATTGCTGTGAGTTTTGGGAAATCATCTCAATCAAGCCCTTGGCTTCGTCTGGTGACTTGTCAATCATTGCACCTCCAGATGATGCATCAAGAAGGTTTCTATCATTTTCCAGTAGTCCTTGATAGAGGAAGACGAGAAAGTGGTGGCTTGATGTGGACAGCAGGCACATAGCTTCTTTAATCTCTCCCAGTACTCGTAAAGGGTTTCTCTAGATGATTGCCGTATGGCATAGATTTCCTTTCGAATGGTTGTGCTTCTAGAGGTGGAGAAGAATCTTTGCATAAAACATCTTACCTGGTCATTCCAGTCATGTACGTCTCCTGGTTGTAGGCCGTACAACCAATCTTTAGCAGCTCCATCCAATGAAAACAGAAATGCCTTCCACTTAACCTGCTCCTTAGTAATTCCACGGGGTCTGAAAGTTGAGCACACATGTGTGAACTCTTTAATGTGTTTGTTTGGATCTTCACCTGCCAAACCATGAAACATTGGAAGCAAAGGAATCTTGTTAGGTTTCATTTCAAAATAATTTTGTAACACTGGAATGGAAAGTTGATTGTTTTGATTAAGGAATTGTGGTGCACAGAGGTCTCTAAGAGTTAGGTTTTGATTTTCAGCCATGATGACAGGCTCAGAGTGAACACTTGAAGTTTCACTTGAGTCTTCTAGGGGAACTTCCAAAAAATCAGATTCCAAATTAATGTTTCAAAGTCTATTTAACAAGGTTCTTTCAATCTCATGATCTATGGGTAATGGTTCAGTTTTTGAGGTTCGAGTCATGCAATTTTGAATAGAAAAGTTTAAAAGAGAGAAAAGAAAAGAAAAGAAATTTTGGCACTACCTCCCCGGAAACGGTGCCATGTTTTGACATGTGCCTTTCGTGCGGTGTGACAAAAACAAATATTACCTAAGTTAAAATGCAGTAGACTGGTTATCCTAGGTTGTCTCCAGAGAGGAGTGCACAACAATTACATTATCACCTTAAAATAAGAGAAAGAAGTGAGGATGTTTTTAGAAATTGATTGATTTTGAAAAGACAAGAGTGAAGGAAAGAGGTTTAAGAAAAGGATTGAGAAAAAATTTATAAAACAATTAATTGAAACTATTATATGATAAGGGTGATTAGGATAGAGTTGGTTCTCCATTTTTAATTCTATCATAGTTCCAATTTATCCAATTCTCTTCTGCTAAACCGTTAAGAGTGAGAATCCACAATCATTTCTCCTCACTCCCTTTGTCAATTAAAAATGTGAGAATAAACCTTACTAAAATCTTAGTTTGGTCTACTCTCCTTCCAATGTGTAATAGAGTTGTATAAAATACTCCCAATTATCTTAGGCAATTCCCAATCGGGTCTTGTTTATCCCAAGTAATCAAGAACAATCACTACTCCTCACACACGTACCAGTGATCACCGAGTACTTCACCACTAAGTCTCAGTCTATTCCATCATTTATAAACCAGAAAATAGTGGAGGGAGATATTTATCATTGACCAAATATAAATGAAAAATAGAATCTAAAATCCGATACAATCGTACATGATAATAAAAACTGTTATAGGAAATTGATGTTGATTCACATAAGAGAAGAGGATTTTAAAACATTAAGAGAAGGAACTCATGAAATACAACATTGAAAACCTCTCCTACCCCAATCACACAGAATTTTATGCCACCATGTTAAGGTTAATTGTGACTAAGGGGAAAGAAGAATTCATTACAAAACTAAGAAGAACAAAAGAGAGAAAACAAAGAACAGAAAATTTGGTACTCCAGATTCTTTCCTCCAGAAGCTTGCCTCTGTTCTGCCCACCATCCAGCCGAAACCCACTGAGTTCCCTTCTTATAGAATGTTGGAAATTAATTTTTTGATCGACCCTAAACATTTTCGAGTCATTGGATAGGTTTCAAAAATGATATGGCCGAATCAATGAACATTACTTTTCTAGACGCCAAACACTGTTTCACCCACACCACTTGGACGCGACCAAAAGATGCCTTAATGAGATTCTTATTTTATGAAATTTTATTTGAACCGTCCTTTTAAAGTACTATGTCAACACCAGCTAGAATCACCTCATTCTATGTTAGGAGGAATGAGATATTATATATTTAATGAAGTGGTGTCCATTCTGCCTGCCAAACTGATTTCTCCACTTGATTGAATTTTCTGTACCATTGGGTTTCGAATTTGGCCTTGATCCAAAAGGAACATTTTAATCCCACAAACATAGAAATCCTACAAAAAAGGATTCACTTCAATTGGACCCTTATTAGAAAAGTTATTCCCGAAAAACTAAATCTATATAAAACTGAAAATTTTATAGAATTACCCCATTTTCACATTTAAGCCCAAAATACACAAAAACACATAAATGATGCAAATACACTCACATTGAATAATTGGGAGGGGTTAAATCATTGAAAAACATATAAATAATAATGAAAATATTAACTCTATCAATCCCACTGAGACACAATAATTCATATATATTAGCTAGAGTCTAACTAATAATGTCTTGTACATTCAATAAAACTATGGGAGATTACAAAGGTTGTAGTGACAAATATATTCCTATACATTAATCTTTTTTTTGACACATTGGTGAGAACGTAGTCTATTGACTAGGATTATAAAATTAGGATTAAGGATCTTATAAAGCCTAATTATGATTATATTATTTCATGATTTATTTTATTATATATTTAGGTGATCTATGTGGGTTATACTGGTTGGAGATATATACAAATTATAATAATTTTCTATGAGTTAGAGGCTGATATATGGTTTGGAAGATAAGTTGTAGTGATTTCTATGATTATGAGGTTGTGTTGTTAATTGGAAGATATAGTGATGAGATTAATTCGATAAAATTTGTTCTTCCCGAAGTAATAACACTAGATAAAGTAATTTTAGAGGACCATGTAGAATAATATACTATCATCAAATACATGGTGGAATCGATTCCTTATTGGATTATTAATAAATTCATCAATTTTTCTTAAATTTGTATATATTTATTATAGGTTGATTAAAAAATTTAATTATTTATTAAATGATATTTCAGACTCAGTGGAGTTATATGTGAATTCAAGAGTTATAAAAATGAGTTTTCATTATTAATGTTCCACAACTCTGTGCTTTTGATTTGGTTTGATGTTTTTTATCAGAGTGGTATGTTGAAAGTGTAATGGGTATTCGGATCTCTAGTAGTGAAGAATAAACTTATTAAAATCATTTCCTTAATAAGAATTATATTGGATAATTTGTATGTATAATTCATTTAATAGATCTAAAAAGTTATTTTTTCTTAGTTTCTAGAAAAGGGGGATCCAAATGGGGAAGTATTGTAATTATTCCAATTTATTTTAGGACAATTTTTGTATTTGAGTATTTTTGGGATTTTGGGTACGAATTATGGAAATTAGAGTGAGGATCACAAAATTATTAAATATTGAGTCTTCTAATGACATTTTAATTATAAAACTAAAATACATAGGCTTAATACTAGTGTTTATGATAAAAAGTTGGGGTCATTCATATATAGAACAGACCAGTACTTTAGATATTAGAACATGGGTATCTATAAACTGTTAACCTTTTTTAACATGTCTTGGAGACTAGGGTTTATATGTGAGACCTCCTTGATACTAAATTTTGACATATAGTGAAGATAACCTAAATGATCATTTTCCTAGGTAATTAGTCAAAATTTACTAATTAATTCATTTGGTGAATAAATATCTTTGAAAGTGAAAATGGAAAATGTGGTAGTGATATCTGTGTCTTTAATGACTAGAGAGACAACTGTTAATGGGAAATGTAGTCAATTGTTTCCTTAAATGGGTTTTAGAGTAGTGACAGGTCACTACTCACAGTTGGAATGTGGTTATGATTAATGAAATATAATATTCTCTTACACAAGGGAATGCATGTTGTTTAGGTACTTGAGGGGTTATCAATACATGTAAGTGGTTTCCATGAAGATAAATTTATTCTAATATGATTATATTTTTTGATATGATTCAGTGAAATATCATAGGTATGATAAAGAGTTGAATAGATGTTCTCATTAGACTAAATGACAATCAATTTTATGATGATTTCAATTATTATCATTAAAAAATAGTAATGAAATGAATATAATATATATCAATGAGTGTGTTGTTAATTACCACCGCCTTGAAGTGTATTATTCTATTATTGTATTTTACCTTTATTTTCTAGTTTCTTTACAAGGTGTAAAATATTATTGTCTTCATCTTGGTTTGATACTGGGAGGAACCTTGAAAAAACATTCGGCTACCCATAGTGAAGGTTTTTTAAAGAGGATGTACATTTATGTATTGAAATAATGATATACCAATCTAGCATTGACTTAATATTAGTACATTTTAAAAATTAAATTTATGGTTATCTTGGAAATAAATAGCTAAAATATTGGTTTTGTTTTTAGTAGTCCTATGAGACATTTTTTTGTTAGATTATATGTCTACTTTGATCTAGTATTCCAAGAGTATTGGTAGACATTGACTGCTATGTTAAATCTTGAGAAGTGGTTGATAAAGTGATTGATTGTGATCGCATGTATAGTCACGGAAAACACTTAGCCTTTCATTAAAGGTGACAATAATTATGCACTTACACAAATATGTAGTAATATTGAAAAGGAATAAAATAATATATTGAGTGAGACTCATTCTTTTGAGTGTTGATTTCTTGAATAACATGATTTCAGTACTTGAGCGGTTTTGTAAGTGGATCATTCGAACTAATTGAGTGAGAGTGCCTACACAAGAAAATCTTAGTATGGGTATGTTTTATTAGTGCCATGTTTTTTTTTTGGAAATTCAATTATCATCTAATTTTATGTTCTAAAATTGGGTTTTCTATAAGAAATTATGGATCCCGTTAACTCAGTAAGAAGACACATGTTTTTTTAATGTTTTGTATAGGATATGAAATGTTTTATGGTAGATAAATTAAACAATGGTTCTAATCAATAATTTCATTTATTGGTAAATAATTTTTAGGAGGGTTATTTATTCTCATATGGAATATATAAGTGTTAATTTTATTTGTTTATTTTTTAGGATGAAAAGTTTTAAGGTGGGGAGGATGTAATCATATTTGACTTAACTTGAGAAATAAATTTTCTATGTCTAGAATTTGGTACTACTTTATGATTCATGGGATTTATTATCAGTCATTTAAAATTAAATTAAGTGATTTAGTGGATTAATTAGTCTACACATATAGTTTTAAGGAAAAAATTTGATTTTTTCGAAAGTAAAAAATAGTTAATTTACACTTATTAGGGTGAAAATTTTTAAAATATATTGTGTTATTGAGTCTAAAATAACTTTTTCACCCAAGGGTGACATTTTCATAATTTTTGGAAGATGTTAGGTTGGGGTATATTAGTAGTATAGTATATTTAATAAATTTGTAAAAATAAATTATCATTCTCTTTTTATTTTAGTGATATAATTTTCTCCATTTTATATATATATTTAGGATAATTGGTAGAGTCATTAGTTTATGGATAAATATAGACACAATGGCGAAACTAAGAAAATAGAGTGGTCATTTCCAATGGATTTTTATATCAAAAAGAAAATGATGTGCTTCTTTGATCGATGCAATTAATTTGTGCCAAAAATTCCTTTCACTTATTTATCAAATTATTCTTACATGATATTAAAATATGTCTTTATTCATATTTATATAAACTTAATTAACATTGATGTCAATAAATAATGCACATATTAAGTAAAATTTGATAGATAAGTCTTTTTGTTGAAGAATTACCTCTTTGATTTAGAGGAAATTTTTATTTAAATGACAACCAATCCATATAGAAACATAATCTATGTCATTTTAGGAATCCAAAGGCTTTGGATTTATCAAAATATGATGAATTAATTTTAAGAAAAGATATGGAGAATTTCTAGGCCTATTTTTTATAATTCCTATGTGACTATTTTATTTGTTTAATTCAAATTAAATACTATATATTCCAAAAAATAACAAAAAGATATGCATATAAGGGATTTGAAATCAATATAATTAGAATATGGTTTTAGAAAATAAATCGAGTAAATAATCATATATTTTTAAATTTTATCTAAGTTTATACCTATTTTATGGTTAAATTTAATGAAAGGGGATTATATTTATATTTGAGAGAATTTGATCTACCATACCAATATTTTTGTGAAAATTTTAGATATTTCCCTCTCTAAAAACCACCAAAGGTTGAGAAAGTTTAAATAGCTCCAATGATATGTGGGGAAGAAGATTGAGTTATCTTATTTACAATTTAATAATTGAGATGGTGACACATTATCCCTTGGTAGGTGAAACACATGTGGATTGAGTTTCACTAGTGTGATGTTGGGTAGTTTTTAGATCTATCAATCGAATAGTGCAGTGGATTTTGCATAATCTTTAATTAACAAGGGTGATGTAGATGGACTGAGTAATGTGAATTATTAAATATTTAATTATTAATTATATAAAATGGAATAGTTATCCATATGGGGACTATAAAAAATGTTTGGATTCGTGTGAATCTTAGTTATTGGATCAGAATATCAGATGGATTATTTTGAATGGAGGATTGTCATTGGGATGGGTCAATGTGACATATTATGTGTCTTTCAATTCATATATCTAATGTGTATGATCTTAAGAGTGTGAATACATTGGTGTAGCATGAATGTAAGGTACGTGGGTTTCCATGGGACACCCCTTATTTGGCAGAGGGTGCATGTCGAGTGTGGGGGTATATTGAAAAAAATTTAACACTTTAATTAGAATCATATTGACATTTTATGCCTTCTAGAACCAATTTCAATAAAATATTAATTTTTTTAATATATATATTAATTTAAAAGTGATTCAATGAATATGGTGTGGATTTTGGTTCCTAAGAACAACCAAATTTTTTATTAGAATTACCTATTTATTAAAAAAATTAATATTAATATCTTTCCACATGAGGATTTTTTTCTGCATGAAATTAACATATAATAATTTCTTTGTAGTATTTTTTATTTTAATGGATATATAATTTCCCTAATATTATAATTTCCTTCAAGTGTATCATCAATATTTTTAATATTATCTCCTATGGTCTAGAAAATATAATTTGATAAGGCATAAATAATGTTTTGACTAATAAGTTCTTGATTTTTGAAAGAGGATTTGTATTTATCTCATGAATTTTTACACTTGGAAATCATTAATATGGAAGGTTATGAGGACATACCCCCTAATTTTAATTACACATGTTTTGGGTGTGATTTTATATTCCTATCTACAACTGTGGGCATTGGTCCTTATACTAGAGATTATTATTAATTAATATATTAGGTCATGACATTTTATTTACTGATTAATACCATTACTACATGAACTTTCAGTGTGGTTAGATAAATTGGTAATATCACAAGTGAAATGAAATTAACAAATAATTCGAGAATGGATTTGTGCCTTCTGTCATGGAATATAATATTTTAGACCCTTTAATTTAAATAGAATTGTCGCATTATGTCTATTTCCAAGGATGCTATATCAAAAAATATTATATAATAAAGTCAAATAAATATATATCATGAACTTATATTAATTACCCAAATATAAACCCCACTTGATGAGATATTGTGAAAATGGGATTACATTAGATATCGATATTTTGTATGGGGATTGTTTAATTTTCCGATTAAAATCTTTCTCTATGGTTTCCATGATATGTTGGTATAAATTGATCTCGAAATTTTGGAATGATCACATAATTACATTGAAAAATAGGTCAAGAGGGTTACTCAATAAGTGTATCCATGAACCTCAATTAAAATCTATTTGAATTTAACTGTTATAATAAATATTATAGTCTAGTACTGGGGAATAATAATTATTCTGCTCATGATTACCACATAAATCCAATAAATAGTTATTCTATTTTAGAATATAAATATATGTGAGTTAAATATTAATTAATATTATTTTCATTCTTAGAAAATATATTATTTATTTATCTGTTTTTCCATTTTGTAGGTATTTAATTATTTAATTTTGTGAAAACTATAATAAATAATTATTCTATAGTTGGAAAATATAAATTTTTTTTATTTAATGAATGAATAATATTTTTTATTAAAGGATAGATAAATTTATAGGAGGATGGGAAGGATGATCTAAAGTCCTAGATGAAATGATATATTTTACTTTAGTGTCATTTATATTTATATATTGATTTATTAATTGAATAAATACTATTTATTATATATTCCCTATTTAGTATATATCAGGAAATATAATAATAAAATAAATATTATTATTTAACATGGAGTTTATTTATATTTAACTACTAGATAAGGTCCTCTATACAGTTATCAATAGTGTTACCTTAAGTATATTTACCAAATTATATGATTTTGTGAAGAATAAGTGAATTGTTGTGCCCAATGATGTTCTCTAAATATATTCTCACAAGAACACTGTCAAGAACGCAAGATTAAATATTTTTCCTCTCTTAAGATCTATAGAAAAATAAAATAATACTTTAACCTAAAAGGGGTTCTTATTGACATCAATAACGAATGATAAAAGGTGATTAGTTCATCTGTTATAGCACCTGAAGTTATTTCCATTAAATTATGAGTTTTATGGAGCATGAGTGTATTCAATTAGAGGGTTTTCAATTTTGATACTTTGATTCAATGATGGTATGATAGTAATTTTCAAAAAAATTAAAAAACAAATAATGACGATCCATCTCAATTAATTTTTTTATTTATAAATTAATGATCAATTATATGGTAAAATTCCTATCTTGAGTCTTCCAAGTTTGCATTCATACACTTATGAGGTTTTGAACAAATATATCATGACCCATCCTCGAGGCCTGTGTCGGGACTTCCCCAATCCCGCCTTCCATAGGCCAGGGGATGGCGACTAGCACCAAAGGCATAAATCCTGATAAAAAAGGAACGCATTTCCTTTGTAATAGTAAACAACCACAAGAGAGTATGCAACATAAGTAAGCACTAAGTAATATTGAAATACAAAATTAAGTGCTGAAAATAAAGGGGACGGAAATACAAGCCCAACAGTAAATACAGTACAACTAAAAAACTAGTACAACGGTAGTAAAGTAATGCAGCAACCACTGAGTCATCCTCTGGGTGTCTCACCTGATGGGTGGATATATATGGTCTCATAGTCACCTCGGGTCCATCCGTCTGATCCGTGTACATCGTTCAAAGCGGTACACCTCTAGGTACCGCCCAGCTCCTCAAGTATCCACCTCGATCAGTGTTGTCTGTCATCTGCATCCAACACAACGTAGTGCGGGAAAATCCCTTGCAGGGGTGAGTATACGATACTCAGTAGGGACCCCGAGACCCCCAAAGGTCTCCCCGAATCCCCAATGGATAAAACATAGAATAGAGATACAATCACGAAGTATCAACCAGCCCTGCTTAGGTATATGACCATACATATACCTATGTTATCAATCTCAGTTCAACTCCAAACTATCGAGCCCAAGCATAACTCAGTCCACACAGGAAAGAAGTCAATAACATCAATGATAGTGATTTAAAGTCAAGACTCAGCTCACACAGGTATACAACTCACGAAGAGGGGTGGAGATGATTTGATGTAGCCTCTGAATCATCTTCTATTCTGATCCCATGTTGGATCCTAGTACCTAAGTCGTCGCTTCCGAACCCAGGGAGGATCCATGTACAGTAATTATCGCTGAAAAATCCATGGAGGATCCAAGTACAGTAGTCATCGCTACCGAACCCACAGAGGATCCAAGTAATGAAGTCATTGTTGTCAAACACATGGAGGATCCAAGTACCGTAGTCATCGTTGTGAAACCCACGGAGGATCCCAGTACAGTAGACTTCGTAGTCGCAACCATCTCTAGGGTTCCCACACACAGTACGCTCGATTCCGAGAGGGTTCACTCCTCAAGCAAAGGGGTCGATACATAAACTATCAAGAAGTCCAGATTTTATGTATCCTGATGTTCTGTCATGTCAAAAGGAACCCAACGCGACAGACAGCGCGTCAATCAGATGCCCAGTCTGAGAGATATTGGTTTTTTCATTCCAGGGGCCCGGTTGGAATTACGCTTGTTCCAAACCCGTCCATTTTCCAATGTTTTCCAAAACTCACTTAGAGTACCGCAAAAGGACTGTTTCATCTCGAGGGTCTGAATGTCGCAGATGGCACATCTATTGGACTTGGGGTCTTAAAGTTATTCTCGTTTAAGTGAATCGGGCCCGGCCCGTTGAGCCGAGTGGGCTAGTGGGGCGGCCCGTCCCGATTTGATGGGTCCGACCCAGCATGGGGGTTTTCCCGGCCCACGGTTGGCTGAGGATCAACCCGGCTAGCCGAGCAATACAGGGGGGGCTTTCTGCTTTCTCGAACCAGCGGCACTACTCTATTATCCGGTCGGCCGAAACCGACCGGTCTTCCTGGCATGAGTGACCCACACGGGCGAGCCACTGTCCTCCCGCATGGCACCTGCAAGTACCACAACCTCTTCAACCCGGTCGGCTGATGAGCCGGCCTGTTCTCCACTACAGCGGCCAGTGGAGCGCGAGCCGCGGTTCTCCGCAGCACAGCACCTTAGAGGTACCACAGTCCTCCAGCCCGGCTGGCTTTGGACGACCGGTTCTTCTTCGGCCATGCGGCCAGCAGATGCGGGCCGCAGTTCCTCTCTATGCGGATGGCATACGGCCGCCGCTTCCTCCGATCGCTGCCACCTCTTATATCACCGCCTCCATCGAAATAAAACAAGGATCAACCGAGGGTATTTGGGCCGTGTTTGTTTCGCGCGCACCCTCTGCGTTAGGCAGTATCATATGGCCAAAGATAAAACATGGTTTCAACGAAGAACGAAGATCAATTTTATTAAATTAAAATTGAATAAAACCCCCTACCTAATAATTGACGCCGCACTTTCTCGAGCCACGGAAGACGAGCGTTGTGGTAGGCGGGCGTCGCGGAATAACGGTGTCGTCCCGTCAACATTAGAGGAAGAGTTGTTGTTG
This sequence comes from Viscum album, assembly GCA_963277665.1. Classification (NCBI taxonomy): domain Eukaryota; kingdom Viridiplantae; phylum Streptophyta; class Magnoliopsida; order Santalales; family Viscaceae; genus Viscum; species Viscum album. Next base: position 1,300,655,568 of record OY728141.1, on the reverse strand, counting down.
TAGGCACTGCTTCTCACGAGCGGTGTATTCTTCCTTGATGCAGAGGAAGTAGATGGTAGGATAATTCATGGAGATTTCTTCACCGAGAGAGTATGACGTTCTTTGTGGAAGAATGAATCTCTCCTCTAATTCTCCAATGGTTCCCCCACCAAAATAATTTCCACGGTAAATATTATATTAGGCCTCTCAATTTTAATAGAATTGTCATGCAATTAAAATTGATTGAAACGAAAGGTTCCAATTAATTATTGAAGTTATTAATTAGATGTGGTGGCCTAATAAATGGCTGGGAGGTGGATAGGCTCTACCATAACGAGGGTAGGTTTTAAACAATTAAGGTAGAAGGTGGAGAGTTATAAGAATTAATAAGGGGTTTCATGGGTGTTTAAGGGGAAGTTGAAGGGTTAGGCTCTCGTGTGGGCCCCACCTCACATTATCCTCTCATGGGAGGTTATGTGGGTGTGGGACCCACCTATAACTTCCACTTGTAGGAAATAACCACAAAAAATAAATAAAATTGTGTTCAATAATTTTATTTAATTTATTATAAATCCCCAAAAATTAACTTCTCCCCCCGAGCAAACGCAACTGTGGTAAAGGTCCCCTTAAGCAGATACTGGTGCTAAGAGTTCATCGGTGCCCTCAGATTTCAATTCCAAGCACCGGTTCAAAAGATAGAAAAACTCGCACGTAGGTTTACTAAACGTACCTGAAAAAACCTTTAGAAAATAATTCCAGGCACACCGACCCTCGGAATCAAGTTCCGTCAAAAACCGCAGACTCGTAAAATTACAAAGTATTTAACAAAAAAAATTCCTTGAAATTTTTTGGTCTTTAATTTACCCCCACCTCAGGGCTTTACGTCCCTATAAAGCTACAACACACACTAGGGAAAAAAATGGGGGTACTGAGCACGCATCTGAGCATCCCGCTCCCATGTTCTCTCCTGGAGGTTCCTGTGCTGCCAGTGAATGCGCACTAGAGGAATCGACCATCCACATAGGAGCCACTACTATTGATCCTCGATCTCTAGTGGATCCTCCGTGAATGTCGTCCCATCTTCGATGTCCAGCTCCCCGTGATCGATGATGTGTGATGGGTCGTCCATGTATCCCCACAGCTGAGATACGTGGAAGTCATCGTGCACCCGGTGCAACTGAGGTGTAAGGGTTAGGCGGTACGCCACATTGACTAATCAGCTGAGGACCATGAACAGGGCGATGAAGCATGGAGATAACTTGTTTTTTTGGCCAAATATATGCAAACCTTGTCGAGGTGAGACCCGTAGAAAGACGTGGTCGCCATCCTCGAACTCTAGTGGTCTCTGTCTCCTATCAACATAGGACTTTCGTCTGCTCTGTGAAGTCTTAATCCGCTCCTGGATGATCTGGACCTTTTCAATTGAAGCTTTCACCATTTATGGTCCTACAAGTGCTGACTCCCTTGGGTCAGTTCAGCGTAGAGGTGATCTATAAGGATGATCTTATAGTTCCTCATAAGGGTCATCCCGATGGTGGAGTGATAGTTTTTGTTGTACGCAAACTCCACCAAGGGTAGGTGATCCCCCCAGCTGTGACCAAAGTCAAGGACACATGCACAGAGCATGTCCTTGAGAGTCTGAATGGTCTTATCAGTCTGGCCATCCGTCTGAGAATGGAAGGCGGTGCTCAAGCAAAGCTATGTCCCAAAAGCCTCGTGTAAACCCTTCAAAAGCCGGGAAGTGAAACGTCCATCTCGATCGGAGATGATAGTTGATGGTACACCATGAAGTCGTATAATCTCTTGAATTTAGAGGCCTCCCAAGGTCTCCACTGAGCCCTGATCTCTAATTGGTAGGAAGTGGGCCGACTTGGTGAGTCGGTCTACGATCACCCAGATAGAGTCGTGTCCCCTGGATGTATGTGGAATTCCCATCATGAAATCAATGGATATCATGTCCCACTTATACTATGGGACCTCTAAGGGTTTTACCAAGCCTGCTGGTACCTGGTGCTTCGCCTTCACTTAATTTCAAGTGAGGAATCGTGAAACAAACTCTGCTACTACCTTCTTTATACCCGGCCACCAGTGCTATCATCTGAGGTTCTAATACATCTTTTCCACTCCTAGATGTACCACTAGAGGGAAAATGTGGAACTCCCTCAGCACGTCCTCTTATAGTGAAACTGGTACCATGGTACGTCATCTGAAGAGGATGTCGTGCTCCCCACATTCAGAAAATCCATCAGGTGCCTGCCCTGAGGATATTTGAGCACGTCGCTTCCCACAGTCAACGTCCCCATGATGTGCCTCTCTGACTCGCTGAAAGAGTGGAGGAGTGACTGTGAGTGACTATTGAGAGGCTGCTCCATCTTTATCCACAAGGATATCTACAACGCGACTAACTGATCCATCGCCTCTCCTAGCAGTTGAATGCCCGATCTCCTGCTGAGAGAATTTGCTACAACATTCCCCTTCCCATGAGTATAGAATATCTCGAATTGATAGTCCTAGAGAAACTCAAGCCATCGCCACTATCCCATGTTCAGGTCCTTCTGAGAAAATATGCACCTGAGAATCTGGTGGTCAGAATAGACTATAAATCGCTCTCCCATCAGATAGTGCTGCCACATATTCAAGGAGAAGACCACTACTGATAACTCTAGGTCATGGGTAGCATAGTTCTGCTTGTGTTGTCTCAACTTTCGTGAACCATACACGATCACTGCTCACTCCTGCATCAAGACACACCCGAGTCCGGTCCCTGATGCGCCAAAGTAAACTATATACCCTACGCCCTTCTCCGGTATCCTCAAGCTGGGTACACTAGTCAATCTCTGCCTCAGCTCGTGAAATATCTACTGACACCTATCTGACTACAAGAAGATTTTCCCCTTCTTTATCAAGGCTGAAAGTGGTGCTGCAACTCTGGAGAAGTCTGGAACAAACCTCCGATAGTATCAATCCAGACCCAGGAAACTCGGCGCCTCTATCACGCTCCTAGGTGGCTCCCAAGCAAGTACTGCCTCGATCTTTGCTTGATCCACTACAACTCCAGCCTCCGAGATGGCGTGTCCCAAGAAGTGAACCTCTTGAATCCAGAGCTGGAACTTCGGGAGCATACCATAAATCTAGTTCTCTTGGAGTGTATCTAGTACAACCAGCATGTTGTAGTCGTGCTCCACCTAAGTAGTCAAGTAAATCTGTATGTCTTCGATGATGACTATGAAAAAATGATCGAGGTAAGGATGGAAGATCATGTTCATGAGACTCATGAACACCTCTAAAGCATTGGTTACGCCGAAGGGCATAACCAAGAACTCATAGTGCCCATACAGACACCTGAAGGCCATCTTCTGCACATCCTCGTCTCAATCTCTGAGCTGGTGATAGCCTGATTTGAGGTCTATCTTCGATAACCAACATGATCCCTTGAGATGATCAAATAGGTCGTCATTCCTTGAGAGTGGGTACTTTTTCTACACGATCACCTGATTCAGGCGATGGTAGTTGACACACAGTCGCAAGCTCCCATTTTCCTTCTTGGCGAACAAAATTAGAGAAGCCCAGGGTGAAACACTAGGTCGAATAAACCCCTTTCCCTGCAAGTCCTCCAGCTATACCCGCAGCTCACAAAGCTCGGTGGGAGCCATCCGATATGCTGGAGTAGATATTGGTGTTGTCCCGGGGTACAAGTCAATGTAGAATTATACCTCTCTGTGAGGAGGTATTCCTCGAACTTCGTTAGGAAAAACGCCCGCATACTTATCCACTACAATAAGAATACTCAGACTCTACACATCAACTGCTCCGAGGATGAGACTAGCCAACTGATGTGTGATCGGTTTCCCTCTCTTCTGTGTAAGTCCATCATGCACTGCAAAGGATCCCTTCTTGCTGGTGAAGGTGAACCTGGTCCTATACGTGGGGACACACCGCACTTTGAACCTAATATAGTCGATCTGATAATGAATTGTAGACAACTAGTCTATACCCAAGATGACGTCGTAAGGCCTCGACGCCGCTACATGAAGATCCCAACCGAAGCTCTCGCCTCCTAGGGTAAGCTCAAAATGCTGTAACTAGTGTTTAATCATCATGTATGCTCTCGTATGACTCTTTAGCTGTAAAGATCGAGCCAACGACTCTGTCGGAATCTCCGAGCTCCGAACAAAGGTAGCGGCAATAAAAGAATGACTCACACTTGTGTCTATAAGTGCTGCAGCAAGGGTAGAGTAGACACAAATAGTACCTAAAATAATCTCAGGTGCACCATGGTCATAGGCCTTGACTGGATGGAGCTGATCCCCAACTATGTCCCCCATCTCCTTATGGTCGGGGTGGACGTCCTGGTGGTGGTGGTGGTTGAGCCTCGAAACAACGTCCACGACCCACTACTCAGCCAGCTCCTCTGCCTCATTCACCTACTCCCGACGGACCACCATGGTCGAACCTCTTCATCTGCATGGGAGGTCCCTCTATTGTATGTTTCTCATCTGCATGGTGGATCAGGCTGTCTTAAGCCATGTGACCCTGCCTGCTGCATGAATTGCACTGCCTGCCCCTCATATGGTTGGCTCTGTTTCGTGTTCCCCTCACATCTGAACTAGTATCCTGAGGTCACCCACCAAATTGCCCGGTCTTCTTGGACCTCTACGTCAGCTATCTACTACCGGCTACAGAAGACTCCGATACGTGTCGTCTTGCGGTGGGTCTCACCGCTGGCTACTTCTTAGCGAGAAATCTCTCCACTATAAGGGCTTGCGCCAGCACCCCTGCCTACGTCGGGATGCTGAGGGGAATCGTCAAAGCCATGATCTCACGCCTCAGTCCCGGCTCGAAAGTCTGGGCCCTGAAGAAAGGGTCTTGTACCATATCCGTGGAGTAGCGTGAGATGTCAGTGAACCTCACAGAGTATAGAGTTACTGTTATGCTGCCCTGATGCAGATGAAGTAACTCCTGAATCTGCACCGCACGAAGGGTGGCTGGAACAAACTCCAAGTAGAAGATAATCTCGATGTCTGCCCAAAGTAAAGATTCCTCGTCATGCACCTGGACCATCAAGCTCCAACATCTACCTACTACTACGTACATGAGACTCGCGGCAAGGATCACCATAAGATTGGTTGGTTTCCCTTCCAGTCTAAAAACTCTGACGATAGCCTCCAGCCAGTCCTCAACTTCCTGTGGGTCCATCTCTCCACGGAACCTAGGCAGCCTCTGGTGCTGAAAATCGTGCAATGCACTCCGGTGGCGTGCACTCTCTACTGCTGGGTCTGATGGTATCGGTGGCCCAGCGGGTAGTGGTACTGCGGGTGCCTCCGTTGTGATGGCGCCCTGCACCGAGGCCTCGTCGCTCGGTGGGCTACCATCTCGTACGAAACTCGGAACCCTAGTTGGATGCCTTCGTGGGGCCATCCTGAAAAGAAACAGGTGTTCCACGGTCAAAATAGTATACCTGGTGAGATAACACAAAGTAATCTCAATGAAAACCTTTCAAAGGAAACACACATGCAATCAGTTTTTTCGTGCACTGAGTCAAAAATCAGAAGTTAGAGTCTTAGTGTACTGATATATTGGCCACCGCACCAACACCGGGTTTCCTAAACCGATAACCACACCCAAAATACTTAACACTATTTCTGTTAAAGATTTAGAGTCAATGTTCTGCCGTAGAACCCACCACCTCTGATACCAATTTTTCACTACCCGTCCTCGGGGCCCGTGTTGTGACTACCCCATGCTCACCTTCTATAGGCTAGGGGCTGGCGACTAGCACCAAAGGCGTAAATCCTGATAAAAGGGAGGACATTACCTTTATAATAGTAAACAAACACAACAGAGTATGCAACAAAAGTAAGAATTATGTAATTCTTAAATACAAATGTAAGTGCTGAAAAGAAAGGGTCCAGAATTACAAGCCCAACAGAAAGTACAGTACAACTGAAAAACAAGTACAACAACAGTAAAGTAAAGCAGAAACCACTGAGTCATCCTCCGGGTATCCCACCTGAAGGGTGGGTACATATGGTCTCCTCAGCACCTCGGGTCTTTCCATCTGCTCCATGTACGTCTCACCAAGCGGTCTACCTCCTGGTACCGTCTAGCTCCTCAAGTCTCCACCTCGATCAGTGTTGTCTGTCGTCTGCATCCAACAAAATGTAGTGCGGGAAAAGCCCGTGCAGGGGTGAGTATATGATACTCAGTATGGACCCCAAGACCCCCGAAGGTCTACCAGAATCCATGAAGGATAAAACACAGAAGAGAGATACAATCAAGAAGTACCAACCAACCCTACTTAGGTATATTCTTATACATATACCTAAGTTATCAATCTCAGTTTGGCTCCAAACTCTCGAGCCGAAGCACAAAATAGTCCACCCAAGAGTGAAGTCAATCACATCAATGATAGTGATTGATAATCAAGACTCAGCTCACACATGTATACAACTAACGAAGAGGGGTGGAGATGATTATATGTAGCCTCTAAATTATCTACTCTTCCAAACCCACGTAGTATCTTAGTACGTAAGTCATCACTACCGAACCCACAGAAGATACATGTACAGTAATCATTGTTTCCGAACCCACGGAAGATCCAAGTACATTAGTCATCGCTTCCAAACAAACGGAGGATCCAAGTATAGTAGCAATCGATGCCGAACCCATGGAGGATCCAAGTACAGTAATCATCGTCGTCGAACCCACGTAGGATTCTTGTATGGTAGTCGTCGCAGTCGCAACCAGCTCTAGGGTTCCCGCACACATCACACTCGATTCTAGGAGGGTCCGCTCATCTAGATAGTGGTTCGATATATCAATTATCATGAAGTCCAGAGTTTATGTATCCCGAAGTTCCGTCCCGTCAAAATGAACCCAATGTGATAGATGGCACGTCAATCAGATGCTCGGTCTGAGAGATACTGGCTTTTACATTCCAGGGGCCCGGTTGGAATTACGCTCGTTCCAAAACCGGTTGTTTTTAAAAGTTGTACAAAAATCACTTAGAGTATTGCAAAAATACCTCTTCATCATGAGGGTCCCAATTCCGCAGACTGCGCATCGATCGGATGTGATGTCTTAACGTTAATCCTATTTCAGTGAATCGGGCCCGGCCCGTCAAGCCCAGTGGGATGGTGGGTCGGCCAGTCCCAATTTGGTGGGTACGACCCAGTAGGGGGTTCGGCCTATCTCGGTTTGGCACGGCCCGACCCAACGAGGCGTGGCCCGGACCACATCTCGCCGAGTGATGGGGGAGGACGCTTTCCCGAACCGGCGGCACCGAGCGGCGTCTCCCTCCTATCCGGCCGGCCTAAACCGGTCGATCTTCCCAGCATGAGAGGCATGCATGGGTGGGCCATTGTCCTCCCGCGCTGTACCTGCGGATGCCACAGCCTCTTCAACCCGGAAGGTTGACGAGCCGTCCAATTCGCCGTCGAAGCAGCCTGCGGAGCGCGTGACTCAGTTTTCCACAGGGCGGCGCCTTAGAGGCACCACAGTCCTCCAGCCCGGCCAGATTCGGCCGACCGTTTCTTCTTCGACCAAGCAGCCCACGGATGCGGGTCACAGTTTCTCTATATGCAGCTGGTATATGTCCACCACTTCCTGTAGTCGCCACCACCTCTTCTGTCACTGCCTCCATCGAAATAAAACAAGGATCAACGGAGGGTCACCGAGCTATGCTCGTTCGTCCTGAACCCTCCACGTTAGGTAGTATCATATGGCCGAAGATAAAACATGGTTTCATTGAAGAACGAAAAACAATTCTATTCAATTAAAATTTAACCAAACCCCCTACCTCGTAATTGACGCCGCACGTCATCGAGCTGTGGAAGACGAGTGTCGCGGTAGGCGGGCGTCGCGGAAGAACGTTGTCATCCCTTCAATGTTGGAGTAAGAGTCATTGTCGTAGGCAATGCTTCTCGTGCGCGGTGTCTTATCCATTGATGCAAAGGAAAAAGATGGTAGGATAAGTCATGGAGTGTTCTTTGTTGAGAGAGTATGACGTTCTTCATGGAAGAATGAAGCTCTTCTCTAATTCCCCAAAGGTTCCCCAACCAAAATATTTTCCAAGGAAAATATTATATTATGCCTTTAAATTTTAATATAATTTCCATGCAATTAAAATTGATTCAAATGAGAGGTGACAATTAATTAATGAAGTTATTAATTGGATGTGGTGGCATAATAAATTGGTGGGTGGTGGAGAGGCTACACCATAATGAGGGTAGGTGTTAAACAATTAAGGGAGAAGGTTGGGGGTTATATGAATTAATAAGGGGTTTCATGGGAGTTTAAGGGGAAGTTGAAGGGTTAGGCTCTTGTGTGGGACCCAAATCACATTATCCTCTCATGGGAGTTTATGTGGGTGTGTGACCCACCTATAACATCCCTTTTTAGGAAATAAACACCAAAAATAAATAAAATTGTGTACAACAATTTTATTTAATTTATTATAAATCCCCCAAAATTAACTTCTCCTCCTGAGAAAACACAACTACAGTAAATCTCCCCTTAAGTGAATACAGTGTTATGAGTTCATCGGTGCCCTTGGATTTAAATTCCAAGCACTGGTTCAAAAGATAGAAAAACCTGAACATACCTTTACTGAATGTACCTGAATAAAACTTCAGAAAATGATTCCGGACACACCGGGCCTCAGAATCAGGTGCATTCAGAAACCACAGACTCGAAAAATTCCAAAGTATTTAATAAAAAAATTACTTGAAATTTATGGGTCATTAAAAAATAAATAAATGATAACTTTCATGATTGTAAAAGTTTTATACACTTGTACTACATCTTATAACTTTCAATCTGTATCCAAGAAGTTACATATTAATCTATACTTATATATTAATTTTCTGATCAATTATGAAGTTGGTTAATAGTTTCGGTTTATATTCTTTTGTTAAAATAAAATTTAAGATAACATTTTCATTCAGATTCATATAACTAAAAGCACTTATAGAATTTATATATAACATTCAAATATCCCACATTGAGGAACCAACTATACTTCCCAAATAACATAATTACATGGAATGAAACCGAAATTGTACACCGTATAGTTCAATTAACTACACAAGGTTGCATCAAACAAATCATATCATGTAATGTGGATTACATTACATGATTTTTATTAATATATGGTGCATATTGACAACCATCGATAACTTTAATTGATAGGGTTATCTGACATGTAGTGGTGCACATGCCTTGTAACCCCATTAAGTTTTCCCCCACGGAAATTTTGAAGTCATGTGGTGAAATCATATAGTGTGAGATTTATTATGTTATTTGAATACATATCATTTGTTAACTTTCAGATGATAAACACTATCTAGAATGGATAACATGACTTTTATATAGATATAAATGTTGTGAAATTCTTAATTGTTCCTAAATAGTAGATAATATATCCCTATCCATGTAGCGTGGGAAGTCCAGTAAAAAATTATATATTGTTTATGTAGTTTTAAATGTCATGTAAATCATTATAGTTCATTCTAGGTATACGCAAATTCAATAATGTTTTGTGAGTTAAAATATATAGAGTTATAAATTAATTTTATTCAAAACCAAACTATATTGCATGTATCTAGATTCACACACCATTTGATAGGGTTTCCCATGGATAATACGCCGAGGTTTTCTCAATAGTTCATGTAGAATAAAATTCCAAATTAATTAATTTTAATTTATTCAATAAATACATGTCATGTATAGTTTTCATATATACTAAGTACTATTTATGAAGAGCAATACGTTCACACCATTCATATTAATGTTCTGTTTTGTACTCATACATATCATACATACTACAAAAATTGGCCAAAAAAACAACACACTATGTAATATTGTGACACCCTTCTTACAATATTTATATGTCTATATTACATTAATAGAACTATAAATTATGTATATAACATGCCAATTCATGTGATAATACATGATATTAAAGAATATAATAATGGTGTACAATGTGTTTCCTCCAATTTATTCCATGTAAAGATTTCTAGAATAAATTTAATTCTAATTGGATGGGTACACAACATGTACCATATCAATATATGCTATATACTATATAAATTTAAATAAAGTTAATTTATTTATTTTATTTTTCATGACATATGATGGGTATCTTAAGAACCATTTGGATAGACTATTAAGATAAAATAAATAAATAATTAATAATATAATTAATTATCAATTCATGTATTTTTATCATAATAAGAAATGATTTGAAATTAATTATTACAATGTAAAATGCATAGTCATTTCTTACATTTATAAGTATGTTCCTTACTAACCAATTTATGTGTTGGGTTTATATTTAATTGAGTATTTATTTAATGGGTTTTCTATATGAAATTAAATATTTTGATCCATAAATCAACCCTCCCACATTTATCATTTAAAGACTATCATGTCTAGGTATTCATTAATGTAACTCCTAAACCTATTTCATATCACTTATGAGTGAATAAAAATAATTAAAGTATTAAGAGCTAAAGAGAGAGGCTATTCAAAATATGATATGAGTTGAAACTATATATGGAGATCCAAAGGTCAAATATTGGAATGCTACAACTCAGTAAAATGTGAGATCAAGGAGTTATTCCTTTAGGGTCTAGAGTTAGTTCATAATTTCCCCAATAAACCTACTAGTGATAAAATATCATGATCATTCCAAAGATTCATTTTATTATATTTATTTAATGGTGATTTTTTTTTAATTTTTGCATGTTTGTTGTTAGTTTAAATGTGATCACATAAAGTAAATGAAATAACAATAACGTTCAAATGGAATAAGATAAATAGATTGTACATAAATTATTTTATCATACATAGTTAATTAATTGTGTTAATTATAAGCATGTAAAAAATAAAATATTATTAACTTATTCATAAGTAAATAATCCCTTGAGGAAATATTAAGTCAGAATATATTTTCATTACTTTAATTATGAATTAACTCATAGATCAATGTGTTCGTTTGGAATTAATTGTGGAACGTTCATTTATTATGGTGTTCAAATAAAATTTTTTGGCTAACTTAATCATGTATTAACAAAAAAATTATCCCTTAAAATACATGGCTTTACTTTGAGGCATGTTTTAAAAATATGACTCCAATATTTCATAATTGGGGAGTCCAATCAACGGATCAAAGAGTTGTGTATTAATGCAGTTCAAAATACTAACTACCTAAATACCATTAAGTAATTGATAATAAATTTTTTCTAGGTTATGATAAGGGAAATATGGATCTTTTCCAATATAATATATATATTATCATAAATTAAAAATATAATTATCAAATCAATTTGGATTTCACAAAATATTAGGACACAGATAAAATAAAATAATTATGTCACACATTTGGTGTTATAGATAAAAAATAAAACCTTATTTTATTATATTATAAAAACGTTAAGTAATAGGACCTCAACATTATAACTGTATTTAATTTTAGAGATTTCTAATTTCATAACTATTAGTAACTTCCTAGAGGGGTATGTGATCTTATGCATCATACTATGAAAACAATGAAATCCATATATGCTAGAGTTCTCAGTTCATAATGAGAATTCTAAAGAAGTAAATGAGAATAATTCCTCTCTATTCCCGACACAATTGAATAATGATTTTAATGAACAATGCCTCATGAAATCATCTATGAATAGTGAACTCTAAAATCTTCTTGAAAATGTCGATTCATAAACATTGTCATCTCATATATGTGATATTTAATAAGAGAATTATAAAGAAGATATGTAGGAGATATATAAGAAACCTTTTACATGAATTTGTAAAAATTATGTTCTCAAAAGATGTTATATAGTCATGATAATTGGATATATTAAGTGTTTTTACGTTTAAAGTTTCATGCTACCCAAGGAATTGTGCGCAAATATCATGCTTTTATCACTTCTTCATATATTATCAAGTTTTATTAAGAATTTTAATATGAAAATATTGATTTTTCACCCTCCCCAACTCATTAATATGATTAGTTGAGAGGATAATGACTTGAGGTATGAGAAAATTGTGGTCTATATGGTGAAAAAGTGAAAGGGAAGGTGAAAGGCCCTAAGATTAACACAAAGTCTAAGGGTTCATTACACTACCAGACCAAGAGAATAGGGATCCTGAGGAAATATAAGGAATAAGTAGATTTATATTTTCTTTGTATAAAAAAGGTCCATTGGGAGAAAATAATGAACCATGGTTAAAAATAACTATAAATATTCTATTATTTTTGTTATTTATTTCGATGAAAACCATGACGATTCGTGATAACTGATGTTTTTTATTTATAAGAAACTTACTTTCAAAAGGTGGGGGATATTAAAAATTTATCAGATACATGTGGTAATGTGAATTGGTTGAGAGGATGGGAAGATGGGATCATCAAACGCTTTATGTTTGAATTATTTCATACTATGAGACTAACTTATTGATTTATGATACATTTGTGAATCCATCTGAAATCCTAGTCTATGAATTGTGACCCATTTTCTAGTTATTAAGTATAAATAATGTGTTAATTTTAACTTTAGTTTATATCATAGGTTCTACATATTTCTATTTCAGAATTGGTAGTACTTTGTTTTTTAGAAAATGGCCTAAAGCTACACAGCTGGATTCTCTAGAGTATACTACCATCTTCAAAGTTGGTAGGTATAGTGGTATTCAAATTGGGCCCCTGAGAAGAGAATCTTATGTATCCCCTTGAGATAAATTAGAACCCATTTAGTTTTGTTTCACTAAATGGGATACATCATACATTTTATGTTCATGTTAAAAGAACCAAAATGGTAATTTTTAAGGGCATGAAACCATAACCATCTCTAATCTATATAAATTATTTTAGAATAGACTTACATGGGAAATGTTCCTGGAAATGGGTGGTTGTTTCATCGATAAACAAGACGTGCAATGTGTTTCGCCCAATGATTTGATTAATTGTTAGGGTTTTAAGGACTTACTAGATTTCTCACATATCGTTTTACATTATTATAGTCTTCCTAAGAAAATAACAATGGTTCCTACTTCTATAATTGAGTACAAACCTTCTTTCCAATGGAAGGTTGTCTCAAGGAATTTCACACACATTGAATTTTAGTAACATACAATGGTCAATAGGATGGGAGGTTTGTCGCATCACACGCTTTTAAGGGGATTTGTTTCATATTTTTATATTCTATTATAGATGTAATAAATTTCCATGAAATCCTTCATAGACCCTAACTTGGGACATGTTACCATTGTTTCAATCACATGATTATGAACATGTATCTATAGGAACAATTTCATGCATATAACGGGTTCTCTATCACTCTCTTATTTAGTTATGATGATTTGGGTTATGGATATATTTCAAAACATCATAGTTTCTTATTATCCCTGGAAGCACATGGATATGGGATTTAACCACTATGAGGAATCCTGTGTATCTTGTAAAAACATGAATCAAAACCCATATAGTTCATTGGTCATAGTTATGGCCATTTGACTGGACCCATCCATGCTTTTAACATCATTCGGTAAGGGCGCGATTATCAGGATCAGACCTCAATGAGGCATCTTGTGTATCCTAATTAAAATAGGAATCAAAGACTACATAATTCTTATTATGTGCATATTTTTCATGAGAGATACAACAATAGTGTCCCTAGACAAAACTTATTCATATAAGACTGACCTGTATTACTTTGTCTGGAATATGCCCCTTTGAATAAAGACGATTTTTAATCATACTTTCATCTAGGTGATGGGACCACGCATGTGTAATTACAAACATTCTTTTGTTAAAGTAATCATTGGTCTCTAAGACCACGAGAACCATGCTTGATGTGAGTAATATAATATAATGGTAGATTGGACACATTGCATGAGAGTATATCCATACAGGGCTTACACATTAAATTTTCCCTTTAAAGGGTATGATTATCCATTTTTTGAATGATATGGTATATAAATAGGTCCTTAGTAAGGAATCATATGTATCATATTTTACAAGGGGAATCATAATTTTCATAGTTCAGTTCATCCTAAACCTATTTATGGGTTTGAGGTACTCATGGTCACGGTCAAGAATAACACTTGAAATGATACCTATGTATGAACCCCATTCTTATTTTATGATGAATGAGGATGAGTGTTCAGGCCATGGGATGGTTGAAATGTAAGATATATGAGGGTATCTACACTGAAGTTGATTCTCATTTGATCTCAAACCACAGGAAGGTGTCCTACATATCCTAGATATTGAGGGATTTAGAGTTCTCAAATTTCATTTATCCCTTAACCCATTGATTGGATAAGATGGAAAATCATATTTAGAGACATTTATTATTATCCCCGAGGTTTTGGGAATGATAGGGTCTTATACCAAGATGGATTCCCTTTTTATTGGGGCTTAAACACTATGGATGCCTTTTTATTGGGGACAAGTTATCTTAAGTTTGTAATCAGAGCTTATGCATTGAGGCTACCAATTGGTACACCAATTATTTATCTTATAATAGATTAATAAGAGTTGGAGACCATGAAAGGTATTCCTGGGAGAATGAGACCTATATGGTCATTTTATATTTTAACCCTATCATACCAAGGAAAAATTCTTTATAGAAGAGGAATACGAACGAATTTTCATGGTCGGGGATCTCATGTCATGAGTCCAAATGGGTCTATCGGACATGGTTGACATGACCTGGGGGATCTACCAAATAGTTCAGGGCTATCTTTTATACATTTCTTGATTGTCATCCCAACATGTTTTGGACATCAACCTGACATGGAGGACATGTATAAGGGTGTCAGCCTGACATGTCTAAGATGCTTCACTGATATAAGTGGACATGTCTAAGATCTTTCTCATGATCCAAGAATATGTTATCATGGTTCTTTTAATTTTCTACTAAATAATATAGGATTAATTCACATGAGTAAAGAGAATTGATCCAAAATGCTTCAAATAACCAAAAAGTTCATGTTTGGGGCCTTGTCCATGGTCGAATTGAGAATGTCATTATGTTTTTGCCTAATCAACCTAACTTTTGTTCAGACAGCCGCATTGAAATGTTGACGTATCAACGGGAAATCACATGATCATTATGACATGTCAATGTTGTTTTGTGAAGTCATCATAGCTTTTTTAGATCCTATACTGTGATAATACAGACATGTCAAGGGGTTGTCACTTGATCAATGTGTCTAGTCCATAGGCCATTGCATGATAATGGGTACATGTCAAAGGGCTACCACGAGATCAATATGAGTTGTATAAGGCCTATAACATGATCAAAGTGACACATCCAAATCTTCCCAATGATATCATGAGTCGTGTGAGTAATATTTTGATCCTGTTACAATAAAACTATTAAAGTGATAGGGTCTTGCAGATATGTTTAGGATATCATGGTTTTTTGAGTGCCACAAGTGAACATCCAATGGGATCATTCCCTAAGTCCATATAGACAGTTATTTTCCTAGGTAGAGGGGTGCATGACTATGGAATTGAATGCCCGTGATTTATCCTATGGGACAAATCCATATACAAGTTGGGGTTTGTCTGAAAGATGAATCCTCATGAAGTACCACCATTCATGTGATTCACATGACCCTAAAAGTGTCAAGAATGGGGTTTTGTAAAAATTCTGAAGGGCTTCCCAAAACACTACAAGCATGGGTGGGGTCCATGATGCATATGTTCAATGGTTCTCCCATTGGATAACCTACATGTCGGTGGGTTTCTTCATGACACTGTGTGATGCCCCCACATTTTAAATATACATAACCTTCATAAGGACTTGTGATCAGTTTTTATGCATAGGGTATTCATACCAAAACCACAGAATGCATGGGAGATGGTGATTATTACATGGTTAGGGGTAAATAGAATATGTGTTTCATTTACTAAAGCCTACACAATGATGCCACAATGTGGACATGGTGAGACTAAGAGTGAATATCCTTCACATAACCAATGACATACGAGAAATTGCATGCTGAAACCCATAAATTCAATTCTACATTTGGGAATCACGAGACTGAGGGTTCACGTAATCACGAGGCAACTATCTACTAATATTTACGTTTCATAGATAATTTGTTTACTACATTTAAAATGAGGGTGCATGGAATGTGTGGGGGTGTAGTCCTCATTTCTGCACTGTGAGGACGATCAGAGGGAAAAATTGAGACAGAGGGTTTGTGATACCATAAAGTGAATGTCCACTGGTGTATGCCTTCAGACACTTGTATGAGTGAACTATACACATAAGGAAATGCCTTACCATAGCACATAAGGTTCCATCACTCATATGATCATGTGATCTTAATTAATTTCATATATGTGTTCTTGCAAATGAATAAAAGGGGTTCACAGCGGGGTCCTAATTATGAACTAGACATCTCATGACGCTCATTTAATTATGTGATCTCATGTTCTTCAAAATATCATGTGGCGAATTTTAGTGATCAACTGAGGGGTTCTCCGGTGGGTGGTGGACAGTGCACTCTGTTTTTTCATAGCTCTACTCCTCTTCTCATTATCCTCCTCTTGCATGTGTGTTTTACTTGATGTGATAAATGTATATATAGGCTAGGTCATCCTGAGAGTCCTACTACTTTACACGGGGAGATCTCTGTGTGCAATACATGAGCCGATGGATATTTTTGTGAGAATTTCATCATGTGGCTGCAACATGAACTATTCATCATAACATGATCATTTCTTTTGATAATGTGATGACACTGTTTGCTACTTCAATGTCATGTGATCTGAAACATATGAATTAATTCAAATGAAAACTTGCTAAAAAGATAAAGTGATCATGGTCATAATCTGCATGTGATGCCTTCATTTATCATATTCAATTCATTCATATGATTTGAAATTACAATTTTATAGACCCAAGCATTGGTTGGAAGCTCTCATGGAATCTTAATGGTGTTTTTTATTATAGTTTAATGATGGCTCATGGTGGTCTTCTAAAACTTGTGTGGCTTTTTGTGAAGGATTGGAGAGATGGAGATTATGTTGAATGATTGTTGGGTTTACTTCATGATGTTGAACTATTAGTGCAAGAGAGTGGAAGATGGGTGAGATGTTGAATATGGAGGTATTTCACCACACAGTACTGGATAACATCAAATTTTCACAACATGGGATTGTCTTAATTCAAACTCATAAGGTGCGAGATAGAAGTGGAAAGCTTGGATTGACTGATTAAATGATTGGGGGTAGGGATTTGATCATGTGAACAGTACACACAAAAATCTCATCCCACATCAAAACCTCCATTGTGAATCACTTCAATATATAATCAAGGGTATGACCACTATTTAGTAGAGCCTATAATGGGGTTTTGAACTCGTATCACTTACACACACTTCCACCCATATTTTTCCAACCATCCTCCTAGATTGGACTATACACACCTTCTGGGTCACGTACCTCATGCCCTATACACGGTTCCACCCAACTATTGTGGATAGTAGAATTCCTCCTTCTATCCACCTACTAGCCCAGCTGGCTCCCTTTTGGACTGGTCAACCTTAGTCCAACATGGGCCTTTAGTTGAGCCTTGACATGGCTAGTTAGTGGTATGGCAATAATGTTTTCCCAAATGGTGGTAATAAAACTCATAACTACTAGGAATAAAAGTTTATATATAATTTAAGGTTCCAATGTGTATCACCTCTATATCTAAGACCATTCTTAAAGGACTCCACTCAAGATAATTTTTTTTCCATATAGTCTTCAAAGATCTAAAATATTCAACAGAAACGTGTAAGATCCACAATTATGGGTGCCAAAAAATGCCTCCATTAGAATGTTATTTGATTGGAATAAAATGATTCTGATTATAAGGTAATCATAGATAACATTACTACATAACTAAATATCTGATGGGCTATGATATTTTAGACTCATTAGATTATTTTTATAGAGTGTTGGCGGAGGAACTCTCAAGTGTTATAAATATGATACTTCTAGACACAAATGCTTGGATGAATCCAATATAGGATGTAGCTTTTACTTGAAGCATTGATATCCTAAAATTGGAATTTATATTAATTCTGGGATGGAATAGGGATTGGGTGATAAGTAATTTGTGGCTAGATCCAAAGTAAGGTACTTGGATGTCACTATGTATCCCATGAGAATGGGAATTAAGACTTCTTTAGTTATAAAATAAACCACTGTGCAGATAAAACTTATTCATAGGTAACATAGCTTCATGGAAAAAGAACTCTCTAGATAATTTCCATATATAGATCTATCTAATATGTATGAAGGGGAATGTCATTGTTGTGTGATAAAATCATGGATGGAGGCCCATATTTTGGTAGAGATGTCCATCAGATCATCCCTGATACCCATCCTTTGTATGCAATATCAAATATATGAAATGTCCTAGATTTGGTTTCATGACATACAATAGGTTACTGTTTGGTAAATTTTAATTAATTCCCATAGACATGAATTTCTTCATTGACATACCCATTCCAGTAGAATTGAGATCATCTGATTTATAAGGTTAATTCAGGTACAGTATCCACCCTGGAGGGAGAATTCTATAACTTCTTTCTAAGTCAAGGGACATAGAAAACATAGATTGATTTTATCTAAGGCCATGTAGTGGGTCCCATATGTTTTTTATCTATTTATTTTTCCCTAACTTTTTTCTAAACTTCATATGGAGAAAGAATTAGTGGGAATGGACTTGGAGTTTTACTAGGCCATCATCTTATAGATTTTCAACCTATCATGTTTTTGTGACTCTTCTATTTTGTATATGATTACTACAAAGTGCATGTCCAGTGAGTGGAGATTCTAATTTTTCTCTATATTCCCTTGTTAGGTTTTCATCATGGGGAGTATCGTATCTTTTTTTGTTTCAAGTTCTTTCAAGATAGACCATCATTATGTTATAGTTTATAGTATTTTAGCTCAAACATTTTCTACACTACAATTTATGGTTTTCTAACTTTTACCACTGATGTTTTTTAGTTTAAAGTCTTATCTATCATACCATTGTGTGATGTAGTTTAAAGACTTCTAGCTCGATCCTTTGTGTGTTGTAGTTTAAAGTCTTCTAACTCAGACCTTTTTGTGTTGTATTTTAATGTCTTCTAGCTCATATCATTGTCTGATGTATTTTAGGGTTTTATATCTTAGACCGTGATGAATATAGAATATGGGTTAGGCAAACCAAGGATTACTGAAAACACTTAGGGCTACAGGGTTCCACCGTGGTGTTGCCTCGGCTCAGGAGAATTATAGTTTATTTCTTACATGGAGGATATTCTTTTAGTTGGTTGGTTAAATACATTTTGAATTTATGGAATGGCCAATCAAATATAATTTCCACTATTTTCTAAGGTTTATGGGAGGTTTATGGGTGATAATATGGTTGAGGGTGAAATTATAGGGATTATAGGTTCCCCTAGATAGTTGGAATGTGGGTGATGTATTTCATAACCCAAAATATTGAGTCTATTAATACGGGATGGGGAAGACATTCCAGGTAGGTCATACAACACTATGAGGTGTTAGGTTCCACCATAGTATCATCGAAGCTCAGAAGGATTATGGATACCACCTTACAAATCCATGATATCTTTGTTTGGTGGGTCTAAGACCTTCTGTATCAATAGAATGGCCTAACCAAGAGATCTATTTTCCTTTCCAATGTCTACAAAATATTTGAGAAGACTCAAGCATCTGGCCAATAAAGTTGGGTATGGAAAAAAAGATATCTTTTAAGGGATCTTGCACCCCAGGATAATTTAGTTCCTAATTATAAATCTCGATCCCTATGTGATTTGGTTTCGAATCACGAGTTGTGAGCCATAAAAGGTTTAGGAATAGAGTGTCACAATATATCATTGAGAAAGGTTACAAAACATGGTGATGTGACATTGAGGGTGTCATATCTTCTTAAATAGTATCGTACCATGATTGTAAATCATGGTCCAAGGTGCTTGGGTCAGGAGTAATGTTATGGTAAAATCACAAAAGGAATGACCCAAAACAAACTAAGATTCTTGGTTCTGCCATGGTGACATCATGCTCACAAGAATTACAAATACCTATATACCATGCCAAGATATCTCAAGATGTTGGGTCTAATACCTTTTACATCAAAAAAATGGTTTAGTAGAGAGATCTTCTTTTCCTTTCCGAAGGATATTAAAGGTTTGTGACAATCCAAGTCACTTTAAATCATAATGTGTGATTTATGAAAAATGTATGATTCAAGAAGGTTTAGATCAACCTAAAAATTAGGTCATCACATAGAAAACATATTCTCATATAGAGGTGTGAAAAATCATTATTCTAAAATTTTACTAAACCAATGTTTCCATTGATTATATCTCGGATTTTACTAGGGACATAGAGAAGATATAATTGGCTTTATGACTTGTTAATTTACACCCTAATTTTTTCCCAAACTCTATCAATGAAGATTTTTGCAAGATAAGACTTGCTTTTTTCTAAAGATTCCCTTTTTGGGTTTTTGACCTGACATGTTTTATGTCTATTTCATAGGTATTTTAAGGTCTAGTGATTTATACCATTATTGTCTTGAGTTTATGGTCTCATATCTTTGACCGAAGGTTACGAAGTTTAAGGTCGTGAAAATTAGTGACCAAATATGGAGTGTGTTACAAAATGGCCAAATTAGGATACCCATGGCTAAGAGTACTTCAATATTATTCTGAGAGGAATATAAAGGTGTTTTAAATCATGAATCTAGTTACTTAGGTAATTAGTAATGATATGGTACAATCATACTAAGGATAACCCAAAACACACTCGGGTGGTGAGTTCCACCATAGTGATATCAGGATCACAAAGGTTGGAATTCCCATTATATTAGTCCATGATGTTGTGGGTTGGTGGGTATAAGCCATTTTACATCTATAAAATGGCTGAATTGAGAGAGCTATTTTTCATTTAAAAACCCATGAAATGTTTGTGGTGACCTATGTTCCTCAAGACATGAAGTGTGGTATTTGGATTGAGGAGCATTAAAAGATGGTGGAAGTGCTAGGTACTCTAGTGGTCTAGGGTAAGGCCCTTGTGGTCCTTTAATTAAAAATGATGATTGGTGACGGTCCCCAAATTTTAAAATCATATAGTGGGACATACATTCTTCCATGTATTTTAACATCATATGGTAACACAAATTATTTTATGTTTAACATCGTATGGTAAGGAAGTATGTGTTGTGAAACATTAGTTTTATGCGACCAAATAATTTTCTTTAGAGTTCATCATACGGTAAGGATGTGGGGACTGATTGGAAAAAATTGTGAAATAAATATTATGTACACAATAAATTCATATGTAGATCTGGTTCATATATAGGACAACATGAGCATATGTAACTTGGTTCCTATACAGTTGGGGTGAATTATTGATCAGTTTTTGAAGCTCGTACTAGGATTGGATATCCAAAATTTAATACATATCATTTGATGATAAGAATCAAGTCACACAAAGTTCATTAAACCCCATTAAATTTAGTGTCATGTAGTGAGGATTAAGATGAGGTGACATGAAATAGTAGAAATCTTGTGGTTGGGCCCATGGGTGGAAGTTCGGGCATCACTACACATCTCATGAATATGAGAATTAAAATACACATAGTTATGAAGGGATATGTAGTTTAATGTCATATGGTGAGTATATGGGCCCCCAACATGAAATGGTGGTATTTTAGCTATCCCCATGAATTGAATAATAGGTGTCACTAGGTATCCCATGGTGATGGTAATCAATCCAAATCTAGTTATTAACTATGTTCCCAATTCATGTCCAAACCATATGAAGAAAGGGATATTTTTATATATATATATTGTGACTAGCCCTGAATTTATAAATTCAGGCATCACTACATATCCTGTGAGGACATGAATAATGTTTTACATAGTTCTTAAATGAGAAAATCTCTCTTCACAGGTCTGGCCTGTATGAAAATGTGGGAATTGTTTCCATTGATTTTTGTAGTTGGGAATATGATCAAAGATCCAAGTATCACCATTTATCGTATAATGAAAGGAATCAATACACACATAGTTCTTGAGGGACCATGTGGTTTCATGTCATTCATAAATGACATTGACCATGCAATTTACCTTCTACATCAAGGACTCATGGTGTGCCTTTTATGGTCCTACATTCAAGACCATGATGGACATATTGTGTACCTACATGCCTTGTTTATGTGGGTAATCCCTTAATTCATTTCCTAAGACCTCATGATCTATGATGGGTGTGAAATAAATCAAAAGAAAGGGTTTTTCTCAGAATTCATAGGTAATTGAGGGTACAAAAGGGTAATTTTTTATCATATAGTAGCTAGACCAAGATACAGATTTGAGGGGTCCCTAAATATTTCATTAGAAAGTGATAATCAAACTGTACGTAGTTCTATAGATCTGTGAAGTTTAACTTCATGTTGTGGGGACATAACCCATGTAGTTTAACATTTTTTGGTAAGGACAGGGATCACCCGACATGAAGAAAAAATGGGAAATAATGATTATATATAGACACCAGACTTGATTTTATAGTGTCACTATATATCATACAATAGTAGGAATCAATCCATGTGTAGCTCTTAATTCCCCATGTAGTTTAACGTCATGCGTAAAGGACATCTGTTATGTAGTTTAATGGCATCTTCTAAGGATGACATTGTATAGTTTAACATCATTTAACCAAGATGAATTTTTATTGTTTAACATCATGTAACCTAGAATAATTTGTACAGTTTAACATCATCTAACCAGGATGATTTTTTCCAGTTTAATGTCATGAAACCAGAATGAATTTATACAATTTTAGGTCATGTAACTCGGATGAATAGTGGGACTTACACTAATGTGGATTCCAATTGATGTATTTTATTTACCATCATGTGGTATGGATGATCTTATAAAGTTTAACTTCATGTGTTCATGATGAACACTATATAGTTTAATGTAATGTGGTTAGGAAAAAATCCATATAGTTTATTATCATGGGGTTAGGATGAAATTTGAACCGTTTAACATCATGTGGCTTAGAAGTACTCTGTACAGTTTGTCATCATATGGTCTTGAATAACTCTATATATATTAATGTCATGCAGTTAGGAAAAAAACCATACAGTTTATCATCATGTGGTTTGGATTAAATCATTATAGTTTAACATCATGTGCTTAGAACAAACAATTTACAGTTCAACGTCATGTGGTAAAGACTTGCTTTGTACACTTTAAATTCATTTGGTTAGGACTTACTTCATATAGTTTAACATCATATGGTTAATAAAAACATCATACAGTTTAATGTAATGTGATTTGGAATAAATTCATACATTTTAACATTATGTGTTTTGGACTTACTTCATATAGTTTAATGTTATGTGGTTATAAAAAATACATGTATTTCCTTTTTGACCCATTTGTGATCTTTTTATTGGAAATGAAAATGGTTCTTGTCATGTTTTGGAGGCTAATTCCTACTAACACTCTCTGTATCTTCATGTCAGCCACATCCCCATTAGAGCTTTATGTATTTACCTGGGTCATACCATAGAGATTACCTCTCTTAGTCACCTAATGACCATGGTGAGGTGATTTTTATGGTTAGATGGGAACTATATACGATTAACCATGGTATTGTGATAATTTTTCTATACAAAGGTGTTTGATACTTTTGAGCACCTCTATATACAAAGGTGTCTGATGTTTTTTTAGTACCTCTCTATACAAATGTTTTTGGGCAACGAGATGACTTTATTGTTTGTGGGAGATATCATCATGGGGAGGTTGACCATGATGAATTTCCAGGGTAGAGTCTCAATGATCCATCTCTACACCACTAGGTGTAGAAATATCATAGTAATGATAACCATTTGATTTGGTTAAAGAGTTAGTGGACCCTTGGGGTGTTGATAATGAGTCTCAAAAAACATCAAGGAAATATGGAAATGAGCAGGTCAAAAGTATGAGCCTCACTCTACATCATGGTTTGAAAATGTCATCTTACCTTTTGGGGTTGATCATTGGTTTATGTATGCTCTATGATGGCTACCAGAATCCCTTGATAACTGTTGGGTGCAATGGGAACAAGTGTCCACTACTATATAGGTGATGGAGAATGTCGATGAAATTCTAAAACAGTGATATGAGCATATCCTGAGGCATAGTCCACTCTCACATAGTGGGAATCTTCTAGAATAGGGATATAAACCTAATTATGGGCCATTGGAATATGTCTCTTTTCTTCTTCCACGATATTATGCTCCCATCCAAATGCATTTTCCACTTTCACTTTGTGGTCCCCAATTGGATTTGAAATATGATCCCAATTTGGATATGAGTTCCCCATTAGAATATGTTGATAGACCTTCACAATTGGTGAAGGGATATGAGCCTCTTCCTGTATGTCTTGAAAGGATTCTAGTTCATCCATTCATTGGTAGATTCATGAATATTCACATGTCTTCTTTGATCTATTGTAATATTCCATGTACATTTATTAATAAGAATATGATCATATCCCGATCCTTTTTTCATTCACACTTGTTTAGCCCTGGTTGAAATGGGGATATAATCTTCATCCTAGGCCTTTGGAGTATGTTTCTAGATTTCTTCAATGGGAATATGATCATGTACCGAGGGTTGTGTCCCCCACATTTGGTGATCCCCAGCTAGGATGTGGATATGAGCCTGATCCAAGCTTTTTGGAATATTCCACTGTCCTTTTGATATAGGAATATGAGCCTTTACCAAGGCATCTACTTCTCTCAACTGACAAGCCTCGTTTGGAATGGGAATATTATCCTAATTCTTTGTCTCATCCTTTACTATGATATTATGATAATCCACCTATATTTGAGTAATAATATGCACTTACTATAGAGAAACCACTTGCACACAATTATCATAATGTTGAGATGCTCAAGCTGTAAGAATAGAAATATATATATGTCCCTATATCTAAACCTAAATATACTAGATGAGCTCCTCTATTGTTTTCACAATGCACCGAAACTTCAATCGGGTAACTATAAGAATATATGCATGTATTATCTTAGATTCCATGATATGTTGTTTGATGCCTTTGATTGATGTCATATATATGCCCACTCATAACCTATTTGTGACATTGTAATATGTTTATGGACATCATTCATGGTGTATGGATATGTATCTCCCCCATGCCTACAATTGGAATATGCCTACAGACATACTCTGAGTGAGCAGGGATATAAGCATTCTCTCTCTAGTCTACTGCTTTCCACATTTTGAAAAGGTATCCATGACACCCAGCTCTAAGTGTTTAGGTAGGTGACCTATCAGGGAAAAAACTTAGTAGGAAACTGAGGGGTATTGGTTATTTATATATACATATATATATATATATGGGATAGAGATTTTATTGTGTCGATGGTGCTTCTGTAAACTACAACTTCCACCTAATGCTGACAGTGTCTCTCAAAGATTAATATGATGCAAGGTTTATTATCCCATGACCTGGACATGCTCCATGAAGTTTATCATCATGAGGTAATGATGTGAATATCGGTTTCTAGTCCATTATATAGGATCTAATAATCCCTATGTATCTCATCAATATGACAACCAAGCCGTACATAGTCCTAGAAAACCCATTCAGTTTAAAGTCGTGTAGAAAGTACATCAACCGTTTAGTTTAACGTCTTGAGGTAAGGGCATGAATATTGTTTGTTGGGAAAATAAATAGGATCCATGAATCCATATGTATCTCACTAGGATGATAATCAAGTAATACGTAATTCTATAATGCAGGTGTTGTAGGATACCAAGATTGGCAATGGTGGTCCTCTCGAGTGTGTTCTATAAGAATGTATAGTATTATGGTGTGTAAGGGATATCAACCATGTAGTTCATCATCATAGGGTGAGTTCACATGGTATACCTTTTCAGGTATTTCATTCGGAACCATTATGAGATTATCACAAGATTACATGACTTTTTATGTGGGGAAACCCTAACTAAAATCCATTATCTCACCTATGTTATGCTCAGTGTGAGAAACAAAGAATGACAATGGTTCCTTTCACTATATAGAGGGAATGAAGGATATGATAGAATTATTTTTCATCAAGTGTTGTATGGACCAATATATAAGATTTAGGAATCCCTATGTATCTCATTAAGAATGATAATAAATCCATACAAATTTTTTGAATACACGTACAGTTTAATATTGTGTGTAAAAGACATTAGTCATGCATTTTATCATCTTGTTGTTAGAACATATGTCATGTAATTTTAACATCTTGTGGTAAGGATGTGATCAATGCAGTTTAAAATTTTTAGTGAAGATGATTTCTATGTATTTCAATGTCTTTTTTTATGGACATCATCCATGTAGTTTAACATATTGTGGTAAGGACAATGGATATAAGTTTAATGTCTTGAGGTAAGGACAATGGTTTTGCAGTTTAATGTATTGTTGAGAGGATGATGTCCATGAAGTTTAACATCCTATGGTAAGAAAAATGGTTATGTATTTTAACATCACATGGTAATTATAATGGATGTACAATTTAACATCTTGCAGTAAGGATGATGGCTATGCAGTTTAACTTCATGTGGTAAGGACAATGGTCATGCATTTTAACATCTTGGAGTAAAAACAATGGTTGATAGTCTATAAAAAAAGTATCTCATCTGATGAATCTTGGATAACTCTTATTATTATTTCATGAGTTTATTGATCCTTAAAATGTATCATTTCTGCACTTACAAGTACCTCTAATCAATCATTGAAGATAAATTAGCTTTCCATTGTGTTCCCGAGATGTTAATGGTAGTGGAAATGGTTTTCATTGCCTATCAACCCCACCCCATTTGTCTTCCTTTTTATTGGGAGTTCCACCAAACATATTTCCATGTCATAGAAAAAATACATAGAGACATTATGTTTTTGAAAAGAATATATTTTTTCAATATTTCTTTGAAAGATGGTCACTTATACTTTGGAGCTATGTAGATCATGCTCCACTGCACAGCTAGTGCATCTTATTTAGAGTGATCGGATAACAGGAGTAAGTATTTTGGTGTTGGTGGTTCTAGTATCACCATGTCCATCTATATCTGAAGCCAATAACTAATGGAAATTAAACCTTCTATCATGTGCTCGAGAAGTCGTTGGTAGGGGAAATGATTTTCATAGACCACCATTCTTGCATGTAGCATCCCTGTCCCGATTAACCACCTAAACAGTGTTGCTGGTCCAGGTGCCACTAGACTTAGGTGCACCTCCCCAAATGCCAAACTATGCTGACTATTAGAGAGGGTGTAAATAGGTAGAGTGTGGAGACTATACCCTCAAGGAATGATCAAATATTGGGTCCATGTAATAATGTAAAGAACATTCAATGGAATTAAAGACTCATATGACTCAAACCATACATGAAATGTAGATGCACCTTAAATATACAATAGTAGAAGAAAATAATAAATAGAAGTAGTGGAAAGTAAATAAATAAGAAAATATTCCAAACACATCACTTACTGATACTAAATATAACAAGCATGCATATCCAAACAATTTGTACAGATTGTATCGAAAAAGAAGGGTCGCCCAAAGGGGAATCCAAAATATAGTATATAGGTATACAAAACAGCATGTTGATATAATACGCAACAAAAGGAAACTAAATAAAATCTCTAATAAGGTACGACCTCAGGGTCCCAGGCCAATATCCATGCAGACATCTATAATGGTCATGATCTAAGAGTTTATCCCATACCTAAATGTAAATCGTAATGTTTATATGTGTCTCGAAGTACTTGTATAGTGTGGGAGAATAATTATAAGTAGAATACAACCCAAAGGTGCATTCCTAGAATATGTGTTTAAGAATTCGTGCATAATATAATAAATAAATTAGTATCATTCAATAAATAATTAAATCTTCCCTGGTTCTCAACAACCACTGGAAATCCATCACCTTCCTCGATCAACATTGGAATCCCATAATAAGAAGTCCCTAGACCATGGCCCAAGGAACCTATGATATCATAAACCAGGTGAACCCTCAGGTTCCACCTCAATCAAGTAACCGGACACCTTGTGCCTCAATATGTACCATCATTACGAAGGCACACCCAATCATTTAGTAACTTTTCCCTCAGACCCCTACCTGAAAGCAGACATTCGACCAAGGACTATCAACCAAAGGAACAATGATATCTTTCCAAAAATAATATCCACCATTGTAGAAAATAACAACATTAATAGGAACAATGATTTCCATCCTCAAATATAATTCTAGGCCCACAGCCTCAAGCACTGCGAGCCTCATCCCCCAACCAATACATGCATCCCTATAAATTGAATGCTCATCACCTTCCTCATATCTTTCTACATAAATCACCCCCAAAGATAATCACCTCAGCCACACTATTAGCGGAATTTACCCACATTAGTGGTCAAAATCACCTCATCAACAGAGTCAACCAATGTGTACACAACTCAATTCAGATCTTTGGCCATCATGGGTGAGTAGTAATCACCAATATAAAATCCATAATCAGCATCAACCGTCACCTCATGCCCCTGTGACCATGTCGCTAATAACTAAAGGCATTTTCACTCCAATATCATGGGTCATGCCCAACCTGCTGGCCTTACCACCTCAAACGAAATCATTGATGCGTAATCATATGGTCAAACCACTCAAGAAATACAGGACAAGCCCAAATAGATGATCAACATTGCCTCAATATGATGTCCTAGCCACCTTAACCTCTAGTCAAGATGGTCACGACCCCTTGGGTACCATCTCATGCATCTCATAAACATATATAAATCAATTAATTTTTAATTAACCTGAAAATTCAATTTAATTTAATTTCATACCACCATTTTAATAAACGACTCAAATTCAACAATAATTAAATACCAATGAATTTTACACCTAAATGTAATTAACCAATTCATTTTAAATGAATGATACAAAATCAATTGAACAAAAATTCAATTTAATAGAAAACAATACCCTGAACTAAAAACCCAAAATTGGTCGATGTCCTCGCATCCATAGAAAAGTTTATGGCAAGCCAAGATTCAACCCATATAGTCTCGAGTTAAATTTAATATGAAATAATGGGGGTTTTTCTAAACAACCAACGATGTGATAAAAATATGAACCCTCAAAATGTCCACAAAAACAAAAATAAGATATGAACCATCTACCATGGACTCATAGATGTAGGCATGTTTGATTTTTAGTTCTAACCCCAAACCATTTGGAGTGGATTTTAGTTTCTGTCAAATGCCCTAAGAATAGGGATAAAGAGATCAATCAAATTCAACACTATGTGAGGAGAAAACAAAACAAAGAAGTAAGTAAGGATGGGTTTATCCTTGCCCCAATTCTTCCATTTCCACCAATATATCTAATAATGGACCACTAGTTGAGGAGTTGGATTAAAAGAGGAGTAAGAGGTAAAATTGGATAACCCACTACTGTGTGTGCATCCAAGGAGGAAAAGGAGAGGAAACAAGGAAATATGAGGCAGCTAAAATGGTCATGTTGCCTCATTTACTAGGCATCATAGTTTACTTTCACAGTTTTCTAAATCGTGTTGTAACCGTACGAGCTACAGTGCATTTTCACTGCCTAAGTGGCAATACCCATGCGGTCTATCGCACAATTTGTACTTACCATGTGCAAACCATGTGGTAGATCTTTGCAACTATTTTGGATGAGAACACACATCCATTCACCTCACTCACATGGTTTACCAAAAACATGTAGCATTTTTACACTAGGCCACATGGTTACCTGGAAGGGGATGCACAGTTTACCATAAACTGTGCACCCTAACATGCTATTCCAAAGCAGGACATTCCACCTCCAATGCTCCTAGACCCACATTCAAACACCCTAGGATTCATCCAAAACATGTAAATCATGTAAGAACATGATATAATGTTTAAGGGGCTCTTTTAATTGAGATCCAATAATAAGTTTAGAAAATTTTGTATAAACTATTTCAAAAATTCAAATTTGGAGTGGTTTTCAATCTGAATAAAAATCCCGATATGTTACAATCTCCCCACATTAACATAGAATGTCCCTGAGCTATCAAATTAAACCTAGACATGGTACCAAAAATTCCCATACTGGTGAAATGAAACCCTGAATACCCATATCTAAAAGGTATAGGTTAAACTTCCTCAAGGAGGGGTTCCCCGC
Source organism: Viscum album (assembly GCA_963277665.1). Lineage (NCBI taxonomy): Eukaryota > Viridiplantae > Streptophyta > Magnoliopsida > Santalales > Viscaceae > Viscum > Viscum album. The sequence goes on along the minus strand of OY728141.1, from coordinate 1,300,625,314 downwards.
CTTAGGAATTTCCTAACTCGGTCTCATCCAATACAAAACTCAAGTCAAACCATGGTTCATAAACTTATTTACCAGACCCATGGTCCCCTCATGATGCATCATCACTCCTATAACACATCATGTGCTATTTTTTCATACCAGACTCCCCAATCAAAACATGTTCTGCATCAGTGCCCACCTCGAACCCATGTCACACATGGAACCAAGAAGGTCTTGAATCACCATGGATTCTCTAATAAGTATCAATTTCTCACAGCTCAATCAAGTACCATACTTCCACGGTGCCCAGATTCTAATTAACCTCAAAAACTCACATCCATCGATGCACCATGATTCTAAGCACCTCAAAATCCCACAACCATGGTTCTCATGTATAGAACCTAGTGCCTCACACCTCATATATATATATATGTGTGTGTGTGTGTGTGTCACACATCTGATATGATCAAAACATACTGAAAAACATCTTGTTAGTCCATTTAATTACCCCATGAACCTTATCTAGAAAAATAGAAATGTCTCCATATGTCATTACATAAAAACAAAAGCCAATCATGGCCACACCCATGGTGTACCTCGGATTGTTGACAGCTCACTATTCTACACATCCCCCAATATGTCCAAGGTGTGTACCTAGCTTGACGCGCCACTGCCTGATACCTGACTGCCATGCACTGCTTATCCAGACACTAGCCACTAACCCCACTATTGGGTCCCACTGTCACTTCCATGACCTCCGTGTACTGTTAAACCTCGACTAGCATCACCTGGTACTAATCTTGAACCAACCTCGGACACCTAAGTCTTCCCTGGTCCCTAATTTTTGGCTGACTAAGAAGAATTCCTATAGAAACTCTCAAGGTGTCTGACCTGTCCACATGCCCGATACTTCTTCAATGGTCGATCAAATTAACTATGGACAAGTACTGGTTTCATGCACTAAAATATTATTATATAAAAACTAATACGTGGTGGTCTAGTTGATTTGTTGGTTGTCTGCCTTGTTATGACTCATCCATTCCTCTATTCATACCATTTGAATTGTCGCCTCTAAAATCACATGAAACCACTACCCGAATTGAGTACAACCAATCCATCATATTTAAATCATCTATGAGAGAACGTTTTAATACCTCATATAATGAGTCCAATCTAAATATGTTTACTTTCACTTGAATGGAATTCCATAAACCGCCCTTGAAGTACCTCACACTGGAGGTGTTGTCGGTCACAAAGTTAGGTGCGATATGAGATAATTAAATGAATTTTAATGCATAGTTCATGATGTAAATTTCAACAGGATGATGGATTAAGAAATCCTGAACCCTTACATCTATCAGCATCTCCTGGAAGAAATTATTGAAGAATCATGCCTCAAAATTCTTTCAAGAAAAACCCTTGTGTCTGCCAGCCTGTACCTACACATCAAACCAGTGCTTAGCTGGCCCTCTTAGCATGTACATGACCATATTGACTCTCCACCCTAAAGGTATCTTGATATACTTGAAGATCATATTCATACTCTCAATCCTGTTCTCAATCACCTTTGGACCACCATCACCTTAAAAAGTTGTGGGTGATGTGATGGTAACTACCAAATTAGATACACCATCGATGGATCTACTCCAACAACACCTCATACCAGGCTCGTTCGAAGCTACTTATTGAGCCACGACCCAAACTCTATCATGTTTGGGAGGTTCCCCACCTACACTATAAATTGATCATGTCCCTAAGCTTGTACTTGTGGCCCATGTTATGCCTGACCCTTAGGGGTCCGAACTTGGTCATGCACCAGTGAAATTATTCCATCATCCGCCTGACACTCTATATGATCCATCTAGGAGGAACCCATTTAATACCATGAATGGTCATAAAACCCATATATATATATATATATATAACACATGTAGGGAAATAAGTAAAAGGCACCTCATCATCACTACCCTTACTCTCCCCCACCACAGCATGCCATATGGCATCTTAGCCTCATGGCCTCCTTACCCACCATCAACAGAGCCATGTGTCATATAATCCATAGGCCATGCCCATCCTGACAACCATAGTCGCCTCAATCTGATGGTCACGTCACCAAATATTGGTGATAAAAATCACCTCAACTACAATACATGATAAATTTTATAAGATTCAAGATCATTTCACATCACATTACATTATATATTTATATAAAAACAAGTAATATCACATTTTCACATGGAATTTGGAATAATCACATTGTAGAAACACTTTACAACGAATACGTTCAATTATAAAATTAAATTACCCTTAAATGTGCCTATCAAGGACAAAAAAATGTAATCACACCTTGACTCACCAGTCTAAGGTTCCAAATTATCCCTTACCTCACCAGTTCAAGGGTCACATATCACAACAAATAACATCACATTCTAAGTGAGTCGCCTGAGGTGGAAATCATGGAAATATTAATCTAAGAATAATAGAACAACAGATCCCACCCAGGGTAACTCGATCTGTCCCTCATAAAAGGGGTCGTAGGGACCCAAGAATGAGATCTAAACCTTGTTCTAACATCACTTATTCTCCATCATACCATAACTGAATTAGTAATACCAATAAAATAGGAAAAAGAAACACCTATGATACCACTTGTATCGTTCTCGACCAGATTATCCACTCGAACAGTGATGTCGGGATGGGTTCCACTTGCCTTAGGTGGACCTCCCCTAATGAAAAAGGATTCCATAGAGAAAAAAGGGTGTAAAAATGTATATTTGGGAGGCTATACCCTTTTGTAATGATCAAATACTGGTTCTGAGTAATAATTTACTCATCATGAAATAGATTGAAAGACTCATCAATCTAAAACTAGTCATGCAATGTGGAAGCACAATTAATATACAATAGAGAAAGAAAATAATAAATATAAGTGTTTCAATGTATATTAACAAGCCATCATTCCAAACACACCACTTACAGTAACTAAATAAAAAATCATGCATATCCAAATTGGTTATACATATAGTATCCAAAATAAGGGTCTCCTAAAGGACCGACCATAATATAGTACATGCACATACAAAATATAATGTTGATATAGGAAATAACAAAAGGAAACTAAATAGAATCTCTAACTAGGAATGACATGAGGGTCCCAGGAAAATCTCCATGAAAACATCTATTAAGGTGTTTCTCCAGAAGATCATCCCTTACCTGAACATAAATTCATAAAGTCTACCCACATCTTAAAGGACCCCTAAAGGGTGCGAGAACAAGTCTAAGTAGGATACCACCCAATGGTGTGTAACTAGAATATGTGTTTAAGTAGGCATGCATAATATAATAAATAAAATAGTATGATGTAATAAAAAAAAGGCTTCTCTAGTGCACAACAACCCCTAGGAATCCATCACCTTCCTCGGCCAATGTTGGAATCCCAGAAAAGAAAAGGTCCTTGATCAAAGGCCCAAGAAACCTATGACATCATATTCTAGGTGATCCCTCATTTTCCACCTCAATCAAGTAACTCAAAACCTCATGCCTCAAAATGTACCGACATCCTGAATGCAAGCCCAAGTATTTAGTAACCAGTACTTTAGACCCCATCCCAAAATCACACATCATTCCAAGGCCTATGAACTGTAAGAACTATGATATATTTCCTCAAATATTATTCACCGTAAGCTCAAAGTATAATGTTTGAATGAATAGAGATATCTGTCCTCAAATATAAATATAGGCACATGGCCTCAGTCTCAGCGAGCCTCATCCCCCAACCAAAAGTTGCATTGCTATCAACTGAAGTCTCTTTAACTTCATCGTGTCGTTCTATGATAAGAATCCCCAAATCATAATCACATAATCTGCACTACAATGGTATCTACCCACATGAGTGGGGAAATCTACATCATCCATGGATTCAACATATGTGCATACCACTCAATTAGGCACTTTAACCATCACGGGTGAGCTGAATTCAAGAATTGAAATCCTAAATCCTCATCAATCAGAACATTATTCCCCTTCAACCTTTTCTCTTAAATATAATGGTCTTTACATCCCAATATCATGGTACATTCCCAACATGACAGTCTCAACAACTCAAATGATGTCCTCGATGCCCAATTTGTGGTCAAACCACTCAAGCAATCTGGAAAAATCACTACTATATGATCAACATTGCCTCAATCTAATTTCCTAGCCACCTCAACCTATGGCCAACCCGTCATAGCCCATTGGGTCACGTCACATTCATTTACTAAGCAGATATACATCAATTAACTTTAAATTAAACAAGAAATTCAATTTAATTGAATTGTATACCACCATTTCAATAAACAACTCAAATTAAACAATAATTCAACACCCTTGAATTATACACCTAAATGTAATTGAAAAATTCCTTATAAATGAATTATATAAATCCAATTCAATAATAAATAAATTTAAACCAAAAACATACCCTGAACTAAACATGAAAAGTGGTCGATGAACTCTAAACCAGCCTCTCACCCATGGAAAAGATCGGTTCTTGTGTAGAGGTATCCCATATTGTCACACGGTCAATTTAATATTCAATAACGGATTCTCTCTTAATACCATACGACGTGATAAAAATAATCACCCCCCAAATGTATGAAAACCCCCAATATAATATATGCACAAACTACCTTGGACTCATAATGTATCACCCAACCTTTTTAAATTCATTTATATTATTAATTTTCTTGGAATTGGGTATCCTATTTGAGGTTTGGGTTGAAGCCCAGTTTAAATTTTTGATTTTTTATTGAAAATGAGTGCCTTGGGAATGGTATCATCCACTGTATAGGGAAATCACATTTTGGAAACCGTGCGACTTTTCCCAGGTCACTGTGTGGTCAATCCAGTGTTCAAAATAAATAAATAAAATAAAATGGGTGATAAAATTAAAATAAAATAAATTATAAAAGTGAAATAAAATTTAATTAATTGTTTTTATTATTATTATTATTATTATTGAAAATAATAATATTATTATTATAGTTAAGAATATTAACATTATAATTAATATTATTAATCATATTTTTATTATTGAGAATATAATTAATATTAAGGTTATTATTTTTATTATTAATTAATTAATTATTATTATTTATTGTTTTGTTTCCATATCCTCTTCCCCCACCCCTACTATGCACCCCCTATAGGTCACGCGGTGCAGGCCCCCCCCACCCCCTCATCCTAGACCTCGGGTATCGTACCTCCCCACTCTTATTGTATGCCTCCTTCTCCTTCTGGTGCCCTTCCCCTCCTTGTGATACCCCTACTGCATGACTGAACCCACACCCCCTTCTCCACTCTGGTGTGTAGGAACCGGATCTCTCCCTCTTCTCTAGCATGCGAACCCGGCCATCGCCCTCTCTCTGACATGCAACCCCCTTTCATTCGATGGCTACACATCCTTCCCCTCCCGATAAGTCCCCTTACGGTCTCCAATGGGTTTTCTTTTCCAGCAGCAAGGGTCTTATTTTAGGGGTTCAATAATGAGTATTTTGGTTCAATCTCTTGGATTAAGGTTTGATCTGTCCTTCTAGAGGTACGGTTGAGGTATAGTCTTGGTTTTGAAAAAAAATTTAGTTTTTTTTAAATGATGTAGGTGGTTCCATTACATATAATGTTTAGATGATTTAATTTTATTGTTTAATTAATTTTAACATGTTATATAGATAAATTGTGTGATATGAAATATGTTTTGGCTACATTTTGGCATGTATATATGATGAATTGGATTTTGAAATTAAATTTCCAGGTATTTTATATGATTCTTGTTGTGAAAATTTTTAGAGGTTTTCAATAAATTGTTTATGGTATAAAAAATTTGTTTTCAAAAGTTCTTGAGGTGAGAGTGTGATTAATATGGTTTTTCCAAAAGTAGATAAATGTTTTTGGCTTGTTGGTATTTTTGATAACCTTGAAATATGATTTAGGGGTGTATAAATGATGCAAGAATATTTTAATGGGGGGAGGGGACATAACCTATGTGTGGGTTAGTAAAGGGGATTGGCCATAACATTGGTTTGTTTTATTTTTGTTTTTGTCATATGTTTATTAAAATGGAATTTTATGAATTATGAAGGTTATGGTAAAAGAATTTAAATGGGTTTTTAGAGTGAGTAAAATAAAAAATGGATTATTATTTCCATGTAGGAATTTTTGTGCGTCTTTTATTATGACATGTGAATTTCCTAAATGATGTTAATATTGTTTTGGAAATGAACTTGTTTTATATGAGGCTTCAAATATGGGATCTTAGCGCATGATTTTGAGTGAGCAATTGTGTGCCTTTTGTGTCTTTACAAATGGATTTTTATGAATTATAAAAATATTTGAAAAGGGATTTTGGTGTGGGTAAAATGAAAAGTCGTTTTTACATGAAATTGGTGATTTATTTGGCATACTTGACATTTAGTTGTTGGAGTGGTGTTGTGTGTGACATGTGAACATGAACTTGAGCACAAGGGAATCCTAGATAACAAGGTGGTTAGACTAGGACTATATTTTTAGTGATATAGAAGTGGCTAAAACCTTATTTCACTTAGAAGGATTGACGTTTAAATATCATACAAAACATAGGTTGATTAATGGATACCACTATGTTATGGGAGTGTCTCCTACTAGTGGAACATGCATGATAACACATATGATCATGTTTTCTAATCCATGTATAGCCAAGAGGAGAGGTTCATAGAATCCCACATGAGTTAGTTTGACCCAAGGGATTTACCCATGGTGCTCTACCTTATATGATGATGTTCCATCCATAGGAATATGGTGGACCTCTTGTTTTTTGATGTGGGTGTGATAACTTTTATAAATACCATTTTCTTTCAATAAAATGGTTATGTATTGGTTTTCTTTGTAAGTGTCTTCTTTTCTATCAAAATGTTTACTCATAAATTATTTTCTCGAAATGTTTTTTCTTTTTTTATAGTATTTATTTGAATGGTCATGTTAGATTGTCTTATTAATTTTTTAGAATGAAACCTCTTTCTTATATGGAATCCTACATGGCTTAGTCTAATACCCTACATACACCTTTGGGTGTATATAGATCTTATGATGTGTGTATGCTTGGTAAAGGCTTGGTGCTTTGTGCTAGAAGTTTGGTTCCAAGTGGTATCCCTCTTGTGGATTATGGTGGAGGTGGATTGAGGATGCCGCTCCTCTCTTCACTTGGCGGTTTGGGGTAGTTTTTTTATTTCCATTCTATTATAGTATTTTGGGGGTGTTTCTTAAAGTGTAAAATTATATTCTGGAATTTTTTTATGCCTTATTTTTCTGGGAATTTTTAGTTTGGTTTTATTTTAAATAGTTTGTTATATTGATTTCTTCAATTAGGTAAAACCATTATCATGCTTTATTTTGATACCTAGTCACTTATTTTCATCCCATGGGGATCGGTAACACCCTTCATGCTATGACATGGGCCAGGTTAGGCACAGGGTCAGATGGAAAACCATCTTGGTTCGTAAAAAATGGTATTAGAGGATTTCATTCTATTTTGTGTATTGTAACTCATGAAATATTATTGGTATATAGGATCTTGGATTTTTGGGACTTGATGTTATAGTTATGAGTGTGGTGCCTAGCCAACACACCTAGTGACAGGACTGAAGTCACAATGGGATGTCAGGTTTCATCTTAGTCATTTGGATCTTATGGTTCGTTAGTGTTTGGAGAAATGAAAAGGGTTTGGTTTGATGGTATCAGTGAGCTCTCGGGGGATTTTTTGAAAGTGGTTTATGAGATTTAAATTGTGTTTTAAATTTTATGGCTAGTTATTTTTAGAATAAGAAAGTGTGGGTTTAATGTTTTGGTTTTGAAAAGTGTATTGGTGCCCATTTTGGCATGATGAAGGGAATGTGTGAGACTTCCTGAGTTACCATGGGTGAATGTGTAACCCACCCATCCTGTTTTATTTTCAATAGTGTTTGTAAAGAAGAGATGAAGTTTTTGGTAGTCTATGGTTGTGTTGTGTGTCTTTTAATGAGTTGGTATTGTTACTCGCAAGGTAGTTTGGGTTTTAATACTCTTATTTTTGGTAGATGTTTGATGTTGTATTTTTTAGGGAGTCAATTTGTGATAATGGTTAGTGTAATTTCCTAAAAAATGTTTTGGGATTCCATTGAGCAGGTTCCCTTTTTATGTGTTTTGTGTTCCTTGGGGTATGTTTTTTCTAATGGAAAATTTTGATTTGGTCCTAATATTTTCCATGTTGTCTTCTGTGCTCCCAAATAAATAATTGATGCATATTCTATCTGCGTCCATCAGTGATCCATTGATGGAAGATCCTCCATTTGATCAATTTAAGGACTTACTTCTTCAGTTTTAGGGTTAATTCATTTTCTCTCCTTTTTGTTAAAGTGAATCCTATCATAGGGAAAGGGAATATTCAGAAAAAGTCGAGAGAAATCATAGCTTTTATGAGTCATTTTGGTTGTAAAATGTGATGTTTAAAACTCATTAGTGTGAATGACCTTCCTGGAAGTGGTGAAGGGAAATTCTAGTGTAGAACACATGAATTGGTCTGAGTTTTTTGTGTTGGTCACTCTCTTAAAAAGTAATTTGGATCATTCATTGGTTTCCTTCTAATAAATAGATAACACTAGGATACTCATGTGGTGAATCTAGTCATAAGAATTTATTATGGATGTTTGTAAGAAAATTCTATTGTTTGGGACTCAGTTTAAGGTCCATTTTCCATGTTTTGTTTTAAATAGTCCCAATGGTCATGTTCAGTGATTCCTTGCAGTGTCGTGTACTCACTAGACATTAAAGGTGAAGGTTGGGAAATCTTTCAGGAATCTATGTTTTGAAGGAAGTGTGTTTTCCTTTAAGAAATTGCAATTCCTCTACTTTATATGAATGAATCTTCTATGTGTCATTCCGCATAATGTTTCTCACCCGAAGAAACATGGGGTCATGTTTTTTCTTCTTCTACGACCTAGTTTTAGTGAAATATCATGTTATAGTAAATTGATTTTTCAAGTGTGTTATGTCTTGGTGATTCCATCTTGGATGGTAGTGTGGTTTCTTGTGGTACCAATAGGAAGGAGTTTGATTTGGGGGTCTTAGACATCTGACTATGAGCATGACATACTTCAACAATTATATATCTATGCATCGGTCCCAAAGTGATGTTGGCGCATAGTTAGGAACCCTTGTGGGTGTAAAGGATCTTTGTTTAACTTTTGTCTCTAGTGTGGGAGGTGGAGGCTATTTGAGGTTCTGTTGTGGTTGATCTACATTAATAGTCCTATTTAGTGAAACGATACATGGGTTATTATCTCCATTTTATGACCCATGTGAGTGGAAGGATTCCCCTTTGGTTGGAAAGAGGTCTAGTTGACTCATTTACTCGAAACCTAGATACTTGTGCCCATGTAGATGTGGATCTATGTGGGGGTTTCTATGTATGTCCTACCTCATGAGTTGGCCTTAGTTTTGTTTTGGGCTCATATGAGAATGGTAATTCAAATATGAGTGATGAAATGAATTGTGTCTTCTGTTTTGATTGGAATTTATATGGTCGAGCCCCTTACAGTTAGGTTTTAGGTTGTACAAGAAGCTCCCAAGTCAGCTCATGTTAGGTTTTCTACGTTAGTATGTTCCAATCAGTTAAACTAATTGGTCTTTAGAGTGGGTAGACCCACCATGGTTCTCAATGAAATTCCCTATAAATAAATAAATTTGTCCTTATTTTTTATTGTGGGTAGTCTGATAGGGCCTCCCCATGTTGGTATTCTGGTTCTGTCTCAGGTTTTAGTTGCCTCTTATGGTGGGAAGTGCACTCGGGCCTCCCCATGTCAACTATATAGTTTTTCCCCTAGTGTTTGTTTGGTGGTCGGTAGTCCCATTCATAGTTATCTAACCCCATTACCCTCTATTGAGTAAACTTTTGGGTGGAAGTGTGCTCAACGGTGTTGTGAAGCAAGTAGGTGGTAGCCTCATTTGAGTTATTCATTTATTTCTGGAAAATTATGTGAGCCTCTTTTGTAATGTTTAAGGTGTTTTGTCTCTGGATGTTGAATGGTGTAATGTGAGAGTTCATATCATTTGGTTATCAATTGGAGGTGTCTTAGCTTTTGGGGGCAAGTGACACTTATAGGGGAGTCCATTTTGGGACTCCTGAGTTCAATTTGTAAGTCCGTTCTCTTTATTAATGTTGTTCTGGCCTTTTCTCATTTTTTACTCATTGGTAATCTCGTTGGACTATGAATGAGTATCAGTTTCTATGTTGGGGTTATGCCTTGTTCTGGATTTTGGGGGGCGAAAATCATTATGGTGGGGAGAATTGTCACACCAAAAATATTTAAATTTTTTTATTTTATTAATTTTACTGAAATCGGTTATACTTATTGAGGTTTATGTTGAATCCAAATTTTAATTTTTGTGTTTTTATTTAAAATGTGTGTTTGGGGGTTGGTAGCATCTGATGCACGATCAGAGGACAGTTTAAAAAATGTGCGACTATGCCCAGGTCACTGTGTGGTCTTCCCAATGTTCAAAATAAACAAAAAAAATTAAATGAGTGAAAAATGAAACTAAAATAAAATAATAAAAGAGAAATAAAATTTAAATAATTGATTTAATAATAATAATAATATTATTATTATTATTGACAATATTATTATTATTATTAGTGTTAAGAATTTTAATATTATTATTAATCTTATTAATCTTTTTATTATTGTTAATAATTTAATTATTTTAAATATTATTATTTTTTTAATTATTATTATTAGGGTTCTATTTCCCCCTGCTCTTCATTGTCCCCTCGTACCACACATATAGCCCCCTACATAGGTTGTGCAGTGTAGCACCCCCTCCCGAACCACCGGTAGTGCACCTCCCTCCTCTCCAGCACACATCCTTCCACTTTTGGCAACCTCCCTCATCTCCTCTAGTAACCAGTCCATCCCCTCCTAGTGAGCCTCCTTTTTCACGCGACCAAACCTCATCTCCCTTCTCCACTCCAGCGAGCGTGAACTAGTCATCGCCCTCTTCTCTGGTGTGTGACCCAGCTAGTGCACAACCCCCTCCCTCTAGCGGCTGCACCCCTTCCCCTCTAGGTAAGTCCCCTTCTGATTTCATTTGGGGTTTCCTTTCCCATTATCTAGGGTTTTGTTTTAGGGGTTCAGTCTTGAGTATTTTTGTTCGATCTCTTAGATTAGGGTTCGATATTTCCTCTCAAAGGTTCAATTTCAATTTGGAAACATTTTGTGGAAATTTTTTCATATGAGGTATGTGGTTCCATGACCTAGATTTTTTAGATAATTTAATTTGTTTTTTTATTAATTTTAAAATGTTCTATCGATAAATTTTGTGATGAAAATTCTGTTTTGGATTTATATTCGAATGTTTATATGAAGAATTGGATTTCTTAAATGAAAATTACATTTATTTTATATGTGTATTCTTGTGGAGTTTTTTGGAGGTGTTCAAACAATTTTTTATAGTATGAAAATTGTTTTTTCAAAACTGCTTGAGGTGTGAGTGTGATTAATATGGGTTTTCTAAAAGAAGATAAATTATTTTCCCATGTGGGTTTTTATTGAGAACCTTGAAATATAATTTAGTGGTGTGTAAATGATGTAGGAATATTTTTAATGGTTGGAACTTGGCCTATGTGAGGTTTTACAAAGGGGCGTGGCCATAGAATTAGTTGGTTTTATTTGTGGGTTTTTCTTGTGTTTATTAAGTGGAAATTTTATAAATTGTTTAGGTGATGGTAAAACCACTGAAATGGTTTATTTGGGTGAGTAAAATAGGAAATTGACTAGTATTGGAATGTAGGCTATTTTCTAACCTTTTTAGAATGAGTTGTGAAATTTTTAAATAACGGTAATCGTGTTTTGGAAATGAACTTGTTTTATTTTGGGATTCAAATATTGGGTCTTAGCCTATAGTTATGAGTGATCTATTGGGTGACATTTTTTCCTTTCCAAATGGAGTTTTATGAATTGAAAATTTATTTGAAAAAAGAATTTGGCATGTGTAAAATGAAAATTGGTTTGTTAATGAAATTAGTGATTTCTTTGGCATGCTTGACATTGATTTGTGGGAGTGGTGATGTGTGTGACATGTGAATATGAATGTTATCACAAGGCAATCCTAAGTAACAAGGTGGATAGACTAGTACTATATTACTAGTGATACGAAAGTGGCTACAACCTGGTTTCACTTAGCGGGATTGATGTGGACAACTCTATAAAAATATGTGTGATGATTGGGGACCACTAGGTGATGGGGGTGTCACCTACTAGTGGCTCGTGCATAGGAATATTGATGTTCATGGTTTCTAAGCTACCATTCACTGTTAAGAGAGGTTCCTAGAATCTTGCATGAGCTAGTTGGACCCTAGGGATTTACCTATGGTTCTCTAACTTATATGATGGGGTCCCATCCATCAGAATATGGTGGACCACTTTTGTGTGGATGTGTGTGTGTGTGTGAAATTTTAGAAGTACTTTGTTTCATTCAATGAAATGGTTATGTATTGGTTTTATTTGTAATTGGTTTCTTTAATTTAAAAAAAATTACTCACAATTGATTTCATATTTTTTTTTCTTTTATAAGTATTTATTTAAATGAGAAAGTTAGTTTATCTTATTGATGTTTTGGCATGGATCCTATTTATTGGGTGTCATCTTATTCGGATTTGTCTTACACCCTACATACTCCTTCAAGTGTATGTAGATATTGTATTATGTGTATTCAATGTAAACGATTAGTGATTTTTTTCTAGAGGATGGGTTCCTAGTTATATCTCCCTTGTGGATCGTGGTGGAGGTGGCTTGAGGATGTTAATCCTCTTATCGCTTGAATCTTTGGGGTAGTTTTTTTTCTTTCTATTGTAGTATTTTAGGGTTTTTTGTAAGTGTAAACTTCAATTTAAGAATGTTGTTATTCCTTTTTTGGTTTTTCATTTTTATTTTTGGTTTATTTTAAATTGCTACTTCTAATATTTATACAATCAGGTAAAAATGTTCCGACGCTTTATTTCGATACCCAGGAACTCGTTACCAGCCTGTGGGGATCGAGAACACCCATTGGGTTATACCATGGATTTGGCCGAGGCACCAGGTTAGATGGAGACCCTGCTTGGTTTGTGACATGTAATCATAGGCATGTCTAATATCAAGATATAACTCTAAGTTATTTAGATTATAATTTATTTCTCATCAAACTCCCTAAACATATGGTGAAATGGATCAAATGGATTTAACTCTATATGAAAATAAAACAATGAATTAATGAAGAAATGATGGGTCTAAAATTAATATTACACTTCCAACACCACCAGTGCATTGAATAATGGACCACAGGTTGAGGAGTTGGATCAAAATCAGAGGATGAGGATAGAAAGTGGGAGAACCCATTACTCTGTGTGTAGTCAAGAAGAAGGAAAATGAGAATAAATAATAAAACAAGAGAGAGAAAAAATTGTAATTTTTCCTCATTTACTGGGATTCATGGTGTACCAACACGGTTTTCAAAAACATGCGGTAACTGTGTGAGCTATACTGCATAGGTACTGTATATGTGGCAATACCCATCCTGTCTACCGCACAATTTTCACTTACAATAAAAAAATTGTGTGGAATATTTAGGTAACATATTCAAATGAACATTAATATACATGCAACCCACTCACATGGTTTACTAAAATCATGTGGAAGGTTAAAATGGGTTGCATGGTTAACTGGAAGGGGTTGCATAGTTTACCCTAAACCGCGTTCCCTGGCCTGCTATTTTAAAACAATCCATTCACCCTGAAACTCTCACAAAACCAATTATAGACACCTTAATGTTTGGTAGAATTATGTAAAAACATGATACAAAGCCGATGGAACTCCTGAAATTGAGTTCTAATAATTGTTTTTGAAAATTTACTAGCGTCTAATTCAAAAATTCAAATTTGGAGTGGTTTTCGACCTGAATCAAAAACATTGGTTATTGCATTACCTCACTCGACTTTATCATCACTAAGAGATCTATCAATCCATTTTCTATGTAATATTTGAAATACATACGAACAAGTCTTGATTAGAAGGAAAACACTTTTTTATCCATCTTCAGGACATGGGAGAGCATGATGCTTCTTCCTCGTGTTACCTATACCTCTATTGGTGTGGATGCATGGTTGAGTTTGGAGCCTAGGGTATATAGAGTTGATATATATTAGTCTAGGGGTAGGTGATTAATAATTGGGGGTCTTTGATGAATTAAAATCTTCCAATTAATTAAAATATGCTGACTCTCTTAGACACTTTGTGGCAACATATGAGGGTAGTTGGTTTCCTGAATATCCCTGATGAGGAGGTGGAAAATATGGAAATTCCCCCTCCTTGTTGGCTGGGGTGAGGTGTAATGATGTTTGGATTTCTCCCAATTATGTGATGATAAATATGAAATTCTTCTAGCCATGTGTGAGGGGTATCTTCACCATATGATGATCTTCCATTAGTAGACACTGATACATTATCTTGAGGTAGATATCTTAGGAGTATTCCCATGACTATTTCTCATAGAATCTTATTCTATCATTGGAATTTCAAGATCCACTCTTATATAGAAAAATCTTTTTCATCTTTAAGGCGATGTATGAAAAGATCCTTGATAAAACCTTCTCCTCTATCAGTGGTAGGTTGAATTTATGATGGCGGGAGTTTTGACACAGCCCCTTGTGACTAGATCCACTGCTTCCACTGGTCATAAGCTCTATTTTCCTTACCCTATTAAATTCCAACACAGTCGGTAGCACCTTTCGTATATGCCTAAAAGATATTACTGAGCCTTTATTTTTCTTTTTCATTAGTGGAATGTAGGATAAACTATTGTTACTTCGATGACTATAGTAGTATATTATTATACCCTTCCAGATCATGTTCATCCTAATTTGATGAGGAGTCAAAGGATATGACAAATATCATATTTATTGAGACACACGTCAGGTGGTGATCTTCTTTGACTGAGTATCTCATTTGGAGGGTTAGTGCATAGTGTACCATTTTAAGGGTTAGTGCCAATGGTTTGGTTTGGGAGGTCAGTACTCATGATACCAAATGAGAATTTGGTTCCCATGGTACCTTTTTATGGGTAGGTGCCCATGATACCATTTTAGGTGTCAGTTCCCAAGCTACGATTTGAGGGGTCGGTTCCCATGATACCATTTTATGGTTCAGTGCCCATATTGAGGATAATTTTAGGGTAAAATTTGATAGACATTCACCTATCCCTAAGGGACGGGGTGTTCCATGGGATTCCACAATCACCAAGGCTCGTTGTGATGAAGTCAGAGGCTCTTCGATAGTGATGATCTATGATTAATCCCAGGTCACTATTAGGATACACTGGTGGGCCTCAAATGGATTGGTAATTTCAGAGATATAAGCCTTCTATGGATCTTTATTGTTTGGATATCCATTGTAGGATCTCATACCGGGTGTCCCAACTTGGATTATTGGTCTGAGCACAACCTCCTCTATAGCTCCTCATGGAGTCAGGGTTATATCGTGTTGATGATGACCAGAAAATATTGGAACTCACCGAGGAATCCCCTAAGTGATTGAGTTTTCATGTTGAAAATCTCCATCCACCTCCTAGAGGTAGGTAAGGTATGTATTGAATGGTTCTACAGATAGGCTCCCAAAGCGGTTGAATTTGGTGACAAGGGCCACTTCCTCACTTGTAGCCTGTCTTGGGAATGTTGACTAGTGGGAACTAAACCATGGAATGATTTCATGAGATGATTCCATAGACTTTATGGAGATATTTATTTGGTACGCTCACACCAATATACTCACCAAATGATACTGGAAGTGGTGTGTCGATGACAACGTACGTCAGGGCCTCAAGAAAAAATCATCTTGTCAAATGATCTTTGAATCTGTTGGAACATTCAATGATTTCATTTAGATTAAAAAAAATGGAATTAATAAGGATAAAATAAGAAACATCATTACCATATCATCATATATAAGAGTACATGTTCAATAAAAAACATTCATGGTTAAGGGATAAGAATATATTCACTTATTTTTACAAAAGGATTAGTGTGGTTAAAGAAAATGTGTCTAGTTCACCATTTTTTTGTGCAATGGCCGGAGAATAAATTGACATGATGGGAACTGAGAAATAAATCTTTTATCCATGAAAGGGATAACACAATTAAAGGTTTTATTTTGGGTTCACCATTTTGTTTCGTCAGGAAATAGGCTATGGAATGGATTTCTCCTAGTGGTTTGATTAATTATAGGGGTTTTAATGCCTTTCTCAATTGATCTCATTAGGATTTACATTTTTTAGTCTTCCAAGGAAACTACCAATGATTCCCAAATTCGTACCTAAGTACAAACCTAATTTCCACATGTTTTTGGTCTCTTCAAAATTCATTCCCAATGATTCTTAGGAAGACACATTAGTTTAGAGGATGGGAGGTCAGGCTCTCTATACCATTTTGGGGTGGATTGTTTCCAATTCTAGGAATCAATTGTATATTTAAGAAATGTTCAGGAAATCCTTCTCAAACCCCAACATAGGATTGGTTACCCCTATTTGGGTGACTTTTTTATGAACATGTATCAATAGGTATAATGGTGTGCATATCACGGGCTCTCTACCACACTCTTATTTTGTTATGATGCTTTGGGTTGTGGTCATATTTCAGAAATCCAAATTTTATTACTATATAGGTTGGAAGTTTGTTTCATGGATATGGGGTTGAATCTCTATGATGATTCCTACATATCCAATGAAAGCATGAATAAAAATCCATGTAGTTCGTTGAGCATAGTTTAAGGTCATGTGAATGGACCCAAACATGTAGTTTAATGCCATGTAGTAAGGATGTGATTATCGGTATTAGACCATGATGAAGCATCCCATGTATCCTTTTAAAACAAGAATTAGAGCCTACATAGTACTTTTGATTGGAATCATTATTATGATAGATATCACAATAGGGCCCCCAGATGGGACTTATGAATATAAGATTTCCCATGATTTCTTAATTAAGAATAAGGCCCTTTGAATGGAGATGAGATGTAATCAAATGTAAATCTTTATGAGGGGACCACACTAGGGGAATTCTTAAAATTATTTTGATACAATCATCACTGGTCTCCAATCCCACATGATCCATGATCTATGTGAGAAGTAAGAGATAGTTGTAAATTTCACACAATGCAAGAGAGCTTATCTTTACAGGGATTACACATTTAATATTCCCTTTGATGGGTATGATTACCCATCTTATGGAAGATATGGTATGAAACTTGGTCCTTAGTAAGGCATCCTACATATCAATTCTTATAATTGGAATCGGATTCATCGTATTTCAATTCATCCCAAACCCATTGATAGATTTGAGGTACTCAAGTTTTAGGGCAAGAATAACACTTGAAATGATGTCCATGTATGAACCCCATTATTATTTTTTGATGACTGAGGAAGTCTGGTCATCCCATGGGATGGTTGAAATGTCAGAGATATGAGGGGACTTATTCCAAAGGTGATGTCCCTTGGATCTTGGACCTTAATAAGGCATCCTATGTATCCCATATGTGGTAGGAATTAGAGTTCCCATAGTTTATTTATCCCTTAACCCACATATGGGATAAGATGTATAATCATATTCAAAAATATTTATTATTATCCCTGAGATTTTGGGAATGCAAGGGGATTATACCAGGATGGATTCCCTTTTAGTTGGGGCTTATACACTTAGGTTTCTCTATAATTGGGGACATATATTATGATGTCTGTAATCAGGTATTACGCTTTGAGGCTATCAGTTGGAACACCCATTATTTATCCTCTAATAGATTAAAGAGATGGGGTGACCATGAATGTTTTTTCTAACAGAATGAGACGAATAGGGTAATGTGAGTTCTCAACATTATCTCATCATGGACACATCCCTTAAAATGGGGGAATACAGCCAAACGTTCTCGATCGAGGTTCTCATGGCATGATTCCAAATGGGTCTTCCAGACAAGGTTGACATGTCCTGGGGGATCTGTCTAACATTCTATAGTTGTCTACTTTATATTTATTGATTGCCTACCCAACATGTTTAGGGCGTCAACCTGACATGGAAGACACATCTAAGGGAGTCTATCTGGAATTCCTAAGATTCTTGACATGGAATAAGTTGAGATATTTAAGATATTTTTCATAATCAAAGTGGATGTGATCAAGGTAATTTTCATGATCAACTGACTCATCGTGGATTCATTCACATGATTAATGTGGACATGTCCAAAATTTTGTTCATATCCAAAGTGGACATTTTTGGGGACTTGTTCATCATTGAAGTGGGAAAGTATTTATGTTGTCTTGTAATCAACATGAATTTTTTTTGAACTGTCACATGGAAATGCTGACATGTTAATGGGAAATTGCATGATCATACCAACATGTCAATTATGTTTTACGAGGTCATTCAGTCTTTTCTAGAACCCTTCCTATGAAAATGATGAAATGTAATGGGGTTGTTTCATGATAAACTTGGATTTTCCTCAGGTCATCGCATGACAATGGTGACATGTCAATGGGTTACCGTGAGATCAATCTGAATTTTTTAAGGAATGCCTCATGATCAAAGTGACACATCTAATTCTGACCAATGATATCATGAGTCTCATGAGGAATCCTAAGATCATGTTACCTTAAACTATTCACGTGGTAGGGACTTCTGGATATGTTTAGGATCTCATGAAATTTTGTTTTCTACAAGTGAACATCCAAATGGATCATTCCCTAAGTCCATATAGACAATTATTTTCCTAGGAATAAGGGTTCATGGATATGTAATGGTCTTCCCATGGGTTATATTGTCAATTAAGGAAATATATAGACCAAGGTATGTCTGCATGAAGGATATGGAAGAAGATCTACCATTCCAATTATTCACATAACCTTAAAATGATCACATGAGGGGTTCTGTGAACAAGTCCATGGGCTTCCCAAGAACACTAAAATCATGGGTGGGGGTCCCTGATACATATAAGCAAGGGTTTTCTTATTGGATGACATGAATTTTGGGGGGTGTCTTCCTGACACCACATGATTCCCACATATATTCAATTTGCACAGTCTTCATAAGGCCTTGTGAAGTTTTTTTGTGTGTAGGTGATTCATACTAAAACTATAATGTGCATGGGAGATAGTGATTATTGAATGGAGAGGGGTTCATGGAATATGTGGTCCACATCCAAAATCCTTCATTGTGAGTCCAAGAAGAGGAAATCGTGAGACCAAGGGTGTTGCTCCTTCGTATAACCAGGGACCCATGGTGTGTTGTGCACTAAAGACCTTAATTTTGAACCTAAGTTTGAGTATCATGAGAATGAGGGTTTGTGTCATGAGGCATAGGTATACTGATTTTTGGGTTTCATATATGAAATTTTTACATCATGGTGAAGGATGGTGCATAGAATGTGGGGGGAAGAAGTCTTCATGTCTATATCACAAGGCCAACCAGAGGGGAATCATGAGACCGAGGGGTTGTGACACCAAAATGTGAATATCCATTTGTATATGCCTTCAAAGAATGGTATGAGTTCACTGTACACTAAAGTAACATAACTTTTATGTCACATTAGGTTCCATCACTCATGTGTTCATGTGTTCTGAATGAATATCATATAGGTGTCTTGAGAATGAATGTATGTGGTGCACACTAGGGCTATAAGTATGAACCAAGCATCGTATGATGTTCAGTTCATCATGTGATCACCTTTTCATTAAATGATTATGTGGCGGGTTTCCACGATATCCTAAGGGGTTCTTTGATGGGCGGTAGCTGGGAAAACTATTTTTTCAATATTGATACTATAATTTTCCATCATCTACTATTATCTATTTTTTTCTTGATGGGGGTAGGGTATTTATAGGTGAGGTCGGTCTAAGTGTCATTTCCCTTTTCACTGGGAGTGCACTACATGCACTACTTGAGGTGGTGGATACATTCATAAGAATTTTATCACATAGAGTCAAGACATCCTATTCTTAATCACATTATTATTTCATTTGATCATGTGATGTACCTATTTCCTTCTATGATGCCGCATGATACAGAAAAATGTGAATTAATTTGAATAAACATCATCTAAAAGACGGAAGGTCATGTAGTCATAAAATACTCATGACCCCTTCAATGATCGTCTATTATTCAATTAAATGATCAATAATGATCATGTGATGGTGTCAAGAATTGTATAAATATGTAATAAAGTTCCATTGGTTTTCTTAATTATATTCTCGTGACAGGTCATTGTGGTTGTCTCGGACTCACACAGTTAATGATGAAGTATTTGGGAGATGGTGGTGATACTAAACAGGTGTTGGGCTTGCCTCGTGACATTGAACTAGTAGTGAGGGATAGTGGAAGAATGGATAGAGGTTGAATATGGAGGTATTTTTCCTCATAGGATCAACTGAATATAAATTTTCATAGTGTAGGATTGGTTTAATTTGAATTTTCAAGGCGTAGGATTGAATTAAATGGGTGAGATCAGCCAATTAAATGATTGAGTGGTCTAGATTTGATTGTCTAAACTGTACAAGTGAAAATCCTATCCCAAATCAAAACCCCTATAGTTCCTCCCTTTAGTATATAATAAATGTCTTTATCACTATTATTTCGAGCCGACTATGGGATAAGGTACCCATACAACATACACACATTGCAATCAGGCTTTGGCACACAAAGCTTATGGCATAGACTATACGTGCCTTCAAGCTCACACACCTCAGGCCCTATACACATCCCACATACCTACTGTGGGAAGTAGGCTACCTCATTACATCCACCTACTAGCCTGAGTAGCTCTGATTGGGTGTGGTTGACCCTAGTCCCATATGGACATCTCGTTGAGCCTTATCTTGGTTATTTAGTGGGTTGACAATAATTTTTTTTTAAAAATGTTAATAAAACACTTAACAACTAAAAATAAAATTCTAAGTAGAATTTGAGGGTCCAAACTGTATCTCCTCTATATCAAAGCCCATTATTCAAGGATTCCATGCATGCTATATTCGTATTGTCATATAGTTTTCAAACATCTGAAATCATCAATGATAAAGTATAAGATGCACAGTTATGGGTGCCACCAATGGAATGGAGAATACACATGAGATACCCTTTATGTTTGACCTCATATAGAATAAAACCCATCAAGGATGAGTTTACCTCATGAGCATTTGTCCGATGGATGGTTTTTTAGTGGGGATATGACCCATCATTCATGATATTGCCTCATCAAAAATATGGTATGGTGGGAAAGGTTCCAAAAGAATATACACATAATGAATGTATGTCTGTGCTCATAGGGAATATTTCTAAATGAGGAAGTACATGGGTTATTTCACTAAGAATAGAGCCCCATAAATATGGTTTCATAGTTGATATGGCCCTAGTTAAGGTAAACAAGGGTCTCTTAGGTAATATGTCCCAATGATCATGGAAATCCAAGATCATGGAGAATAATCCCTAGTGAGGAAGGATATAATAGATTATGATGTTGGGTTTGAACCTCAGGGAGGTGTACTATATATCCTATTGAAATTGAAATAAAATCCTATATAGTTTGAGTGGAACAGTTTAATGTTTTATTATAGAACTATTCTATACACTTTAACATCATGTGGTTAGGATGATATCATTTAGATTTTTATATTTTGATAATACATGAGTGTTTTAAGAGAGATAGAAATAGTGATTTATAAGTTCTTTACCACGGTTGATTCCCAATTTTATTTGTCTCATAATGAAAATGATTGATTGAGTGAGATAGATAACAGGGAATATATCCCTTTGAGTAAGATCATTTCATGAGGGATATGACCATGTGAGGGTTGGTTGTGTATTATGCATGGGATACCCTAATTTATCATAATAAGGAATTATTTATATGAGATCATTAAATAAGACATGATTTATCATGGATTACACCTATAGAGGGGGGCCCAGTCTGACATTAGATAAGTAAGGCTATGTTTGTGGGGATTATGCATGTGTATTTCCATTCATATTCACCCACCTCTCCTTCAATGGTGGATTGAGAAGGATGTATGGACCCATGGGGGATATAGAACATTTCAAAAATAGTGTTGGGGAATGTTCATGGTCTTCCAAAGGAAATTCTTGTTAATCGAGGGAGTATGAATAGACCTTAGGCATAGTTATATACATCCTGGGTATGTATGTTATCCCAACACACTTTCTTTCTCCCTATATCACATGGTAACTCTTGTTAAAAAATCATCAATAATAATGTCACTGAGACATATACCTAGTGCGAAATCCAATCTTCTTATATATCTCTTGGAAGATTAGGGGGTTTAGTCTCAACACACTGATAACCAAGATGGACATCTTGAGCCTATATATTTCTATCTAGAATCCACCTGATATGGATCATCATTATCAATGTGATATATGATTTTGATCTCACATAGGTGTCTACCAATATTAGAGGAAATTTTTTTAGAATCCTTTTATCAATGGAAAAGATTATTTAAAGGAATAACTATGATGTGCCTCATGGATTTATATTTTATGTATGGTGGCTTTAGTAGAGGGAATGATAAATGAATTCTAAGGTAAGTGGTATGGGTAGAGGGGTTTCCACTATCAGAATCAAAGTGTACACGGTACCCTAGTATGGGGATCGAAGATAGTGGTTTTCTATATTGTGTGGTCATAGAGATTTTTTTCCATAGTGAGGGATATGTAGGGGTAATAAAAGATAGCTCACTCGATCGAAAGTTCAAGGTGTGCCTTTGTACTAGTGTAAGGATGATAAAATTTTGGATTTTCCCTTGTAGTGTGTGGAGTAAGATGAATTATCTAATCATTCCAAGTCAAAGGGGTAACCTTAGTTAATATTTGGTTAATTATACACCCTATTAAGAGAACTTGGATGAGTCTTTTCCCAAGTTTTTAGGGGTATCTATGTATTTCTTTAAGTGGATGAAACTCTAGTGTGTCATTTAGTAAATGATCTTATCTATAGTGTTGAAGAACTGGGATAAATTGGTCTCCTAAAAAGTTTATTGATGTATCAAACATTTAGGTATCACAATTAACCTATATTTTGTTTAATTTCCAATTTTTGGTATTAACTAAGATACATTCTAAAATGTTCTAAATAATAAACACAGTGTCCTATTTATAGACAATATCTAGGAGTTGAGAATGGTTTTAATACCTGATCCTCATGTATATATTCTAAACATTATATTTTAATAAAAAAATAATTCAATTCACATTTTAATATTTCACGTAAAAAATCCTAACATTATAGGATTAATATTTATTTTTAACTTACTTGGTCAAAATAATCCTTTAATTAGTTTATGAAATTTTCCCTTCTAATTAAGCTTCTATGAAAAATTAATAACGTAGCATTTAACTATTCCAACTTTTATTTATTCTAATGTGTAATAATATTTATAATTAACAATATATTAAAATTAAATTAAATATAATATATATAATATCATTTTTCAGTTCAAATTGGTATTTTTTTAAAAAAAATAGAGATCTATTTTTTGTATAAAAATGTGTAATGTTTATAAATTTTAATTAATATAAATAATAATTAATAATGGATGATTTTAAATAAAATTGTAAAATTATTTCTAAATATATTAATTTAATTTAATATATTTATTAATACTATTCATATAATTAATAGAAGATCATGTTATACTTGAATAATGCATTTCTTGAAAAACTTTTTTTCGACACAATTTGTGGTTTTTTAAGATACATTATGCCACTAATAGGAATTGAGTATTTATAAAATGAAGTAAATAGTTAAAATAATCATAATTAATAGAATTTAATAATTTCAACATAATTTTTGGACATTATTATTAGAAATGACATGAAAAATTAATTACTGTTATTAATGATAAAATGAGGTTTTACGCATCACATGTGGTTGTATTAAAATTAATCCTTCACACATGAAAAACATTTATTTCATAAAATGGATTTAGTATTTATAATTATTGGGTCCAAATTATCTAATAATGATCATTTTTTAGGGTTAAGGATTAATTACTGAAGTTAAAAATCTTATTACTTTGGTGAAAACTAAAATGGTAAAAGTAAGTAAACATAAAGGATGATGGAGTAAAATGTTTAAATAAAATGGTAATTTTATTTTTTGGAGGTGTAGATAAACCTTAAAATCCATACAATCCATTATTTATCAATTTTTAGGCACTTTTTGTGATATTGGTATCCCATTATTGAATAACTCTATGTATTTACAAAAATACCACTCCTCAATTATAAAAGGGAACTCCCTCTCCTCACTTATTCACACCTCTCAAGCGATTTGGCTAGAAAAAAACCAGAAAAAATATCTCCCATAATCCTTATACAAATTATAGATGTGTTTTTATTTCCAAAACACCAACCCTATATTCCTTAAGAAGATATCCAAATGAGGGTTCCCTAAGAGAAAGTAATTGTCTTAACGAAGCACTTTATTTTTCTTTCTTTCTTTACCACCTAAATTTATGTATTAAAACATAAAATATAATAGTAAAAGTATAAAAAATATTTTTTAATTTTATTATACTTCTCTCATAATATTTATTCATCTCCTTCTCCACTAAATTGGAAACAATGTATTCTCATGAGCATATGGCAGACTACCGCCTCGCGAACCGATGTAATTTGTTTTTCATCACCAACTCACATGAATATTCATAATAATGAAAATAATGAATACTTATAAAAACAATGACATGATATTTATTCTATAAAATCAATATACCATTTTCTTCATTACCCTTTCATCCATTAATGGTATGATATCTTCACTTGTGCGTTTGTTCGGCCTACCCTCTCCATAAAGCGATGGGATTCATTTCCATGTCCAACATAAAAAAAAATTTAAATGCATTTAATTGTTAATTAATATATTTAGAAAATTAATATAATTATATATATTGTGGATATATATCCTATACATAATAATTTGAACTTTCATAACAGAACATGCATCCTAAAACAAGGCAATTAACAAACAAAACAAGGGAAAAAATGAAATATTGTTAACAAACAAGAGGTAAAATGATATAAGAGGATCATATATGATATTATAAACATAAATATTGTTTTCCTATAAATTATGAACATTATTATAATAATTATACTTATTTCTAAAGCATTTTCAACTAAATAGAATCATGTGGGGTTGGATTTCATCTGAATTTCAATTCCATTGATACGTATTTGTTAATATACACCTATTCACTTTCATGTGGGATATATACTAACCCTATGATGTATTAAACATGAATAACTATTTATTAATTATTTTTAATGTTTCAATTTATGTTTATCATTTCAAATTATTATAATTTAAAATCTAATAAAGAGGTAAGAATCTATTTTTCAATCTCAGTTTCTTTTTGGATTACTTTTACATTCATTAAAAGAATATTACAATTTATCCATTTAAAGCTCCAATAATATTATTATCAACTAAATATTTAAGGATATTCCATATTTTCCTCTAATTTTTTTCACTTTGGTTCTTGAATTAAGAAAAGAATTTTTTTAAAATAAAAATAGATTTTATTTCTATTTTAATTGGAAATATTCTTCTTCCATGTCCATGTTTTGGAAAATTATTTCATCAAAGACCATTTATTTACACAAATTATTTATTAAGAACTTTGAAAATTATCATTTAATTTTAATAAAGTTTTTTAATGTAATATTTATTTAATTTTTCAAAAGTCAAATTGTTTACAAAAAGAAAAAAAGAAATGTTTTTTAATGTATGTGGCGATAACAGACATCCTCAATACCGAAACCATTTTATAAAATGTATCTTCTAAAAGTCCTAGATTGTTTCAAAAATATAATTATATTATGAATTATTATTTTAATATTTCACTTCAATTACATTTATTCTTCCAAAGGACATGATTATATTGAAAAAACCTATATTCTCGATGAACTAATGGTCGCCTATGATTTCTTGATTAATTTTGTGATTATTAAATTCATCTTGAGATAATTGATTTCTTATGATAGTTTTTCATTGGAAAATAAATTTATTTTAAATATTCATATTCTTTATATCATGGATATAATTACTTTTTAAACAGTATTCTATTTTTACAAACAATAGTTACTTTGAACATAATGTTATTACCTACAAAATTATTGTTAAATCAGTATTATTTAATCATTATGAATATTTGTATATGAGGAATATTATTCGTTAATTAAATAAATCATTAGATATATGTGGAATATTTTTGATATATACTAATGTGTGGGGCCTGGAATTATATATCCCCTTGACGCGTCTGTATGTCTAATGAGATAAATCAGCTGGCCAAATTAAATGGGTTTTTACCCATAGTTCTAAATTATCTTGGAGAATGTCATGGAAGTATAGATATCATGATGACTAGGATCATGAAATAATAAATTAATAAATTATTTTATTTAGAATTTATTTGTTATTATCACTGAAATGTTTTCATTGATATTATTCATGGATTCATTTTATGATAATGTTATTAAAATGAATGTGTTTTCAGTTATTTATCATTCCATATTGATTATATGGGAGGTTAAAGCATGTTAAACTAAAGCGAATCATGAGGTAAGGGATTTCATCTCAATTTTCTACACCATGTTTTTTTTAACTATTTTAGAAAACTTATTTTGTTTACTAAAAAAGATTTATTAAGGACATTATAGCTTATCATTTACGTTTAAAAGGGTTTGAAAAGAATATTTCAACAATTTTTCAAAGTGGATGTTTTCTATAAAAAGTCAATTTGGATATTTTTTGACATATATAGTGGTAATAGACATCCCCCCACTGTAATCATTTTAATAAATGTATCTGATTCTCCAAGTTTTTAATGGTTTTGTAATGAAAACTCTTTTATGAAATATTATTTTATTATTTCACTTCCATTTCATATATTATTATAACTGATATTATTTTATTAAAACAAATTATATTCCCAATAAACTGATGGACACATTTTATTTCTTGATTAATTTTTTTATTATTAACTTTATCATAAGAGAATCACATTCTTGTGATGATTTTTCTTTGGAAATTACATTAATAATAAATTTCCATATTCATTGTATCCTGGATATTATTATTTCATAAACTATATACCATTTTTACATTTGGTTAGTACATTGAGAGTAAGTTGATTTACTTCGTAAAATTTACTAAATCCATATTCTTTACTGAATATGGATACTAATTGATCAGGAATATTATTCCTGAATTATATTTTTCATTTGATATATGAATAACACTTTGGAAATGTAGTAATGGGTGGGACCCACAATTATATATCCCCCCCATGCAATGGTAGGCCACATGAGATAAATAATTTAGACAATTTAAAGGGGTTTTTAATCATAGTTTTAAATTATCCCATGAAATGTATTCACAGTATAGATATCATGATGTTTGAGATCTTGACATCCAAAATTATTCATTTTTTCATTTATAATACAATTATGATTATTGATGATATTTTTTCATTAATATTATTCATTGATGTATTTTTTACTCAAGTAATTAAATTTCATGTGTTTTCAATTATTTAATTTTCAGTATTCATTGTTCCTTATCCAATTTTTATATTCAAGTTATTGATTAAATGGAATGTGTGTTCAGTTATATACCTTTCCATATTTATAATTCCTTATAAATTATTTAAATATTTCATTGTAAGGAACCCTTACTAATCATTTTAGATAAACCTTATTTCGTTTTTTTACCCAGGATATGAAGATTAATTCTTTGAATTAGTGCAAGTATGTTGAATGTTTTCCATTACTATGTTTTATATTTTATCCATAATGTAAAATCGGTGTCATATATTTTTCTTGTTATTCATGACTACTAAATAGAATGATCCTTTAATAATTAACCCCATTTATCTATTCCATTGTAATAATGTTACCACCCACTCCGATTTTGGGGTGTGGGTCATTATTTTCTGTATTAGAATAAGTTTTGTAGAAACACTAGGAACTAGAATAAGGAAAAAATAGATTAGGTAACATAACAGTATGGTATAATTTGAAGATATGTAAAGAAGAATATACTAATGTTTTGGTATGGAACAGATAATGTGGTTATTTCTAAAAATACAACCATGTCTGTATAATAGAAGTCGATGTCGTTCTTGAAAAGTTATACCTAAGTCTAATAACTCTAAAAAGGGAGCATTGGGATTTGACTCAATCATCCCCTAATGCATGATAAAGGGCCTTAATATGTACATAGTTTGACACTACTAAGGGATATTATTGGGATAATTAACATTTTATATACAAACCATTACAAAATATTTGAAAATAATGATGTCCCCAAAGAAACTATGTTTAGGATTCCAATATTAAAATTGTATCAATTTTTCTTATTTTATGTGTTACTATAGATTTAGAGTTATACATTATGATATAAAATTCATAATTATATGAGCTAATATAGTATATTAAATTATTTAGAAAAGGATATTTGAATAAATTAGGGTATTAATACTCTTTGGAAATGTATAGATTTCCCCATAGAGAAAGACAATAAATCTAGTACAGGAATTGAGAAGATCATGGCTATATTAGGGCATCATAATTATGTATTGAAAAATAACCTTTCCTAAATAGAGAAACATGTTGTTCCACAACATGATTCTCCTATATTAAATTGATTTGTGTTATATAATCCCTTATTATTTAGTGGAACTACTAAAGCAGTGGTAGCTACACAATGGACTAATCCCCATGAAAACATATTTTAATCCTTAGGATGCATTGAAAAGGAAAATTTATATCAATGGTATATTATATCAAGGTATATTTTTATCAATAGTGTTCACTGACCTAGAACAATAGGGAGGAAGAATAAGTATAATGGATGGAATAGAATGATTTTATAGAGACGTTATTTGAAAAATAATATCTTTTTATCAATGGATTAAAATGAATAGAAAGTTCCATAACATAATGAAAAAGGAATAACAATGTTTTTTCAATTATGAGGCAATCATATCAAGGTTATATAAGAATTAAATATTTTGCATATTCAATACATAAAATAATAATGACAATTTATTTGAAGGGATTAATATAAGTATCCAAAGGGTGATGGTCTCTTAATATTTTTCGTTATATGATTAAATAGTTTTCCATTCCATCAAAATAGAGAATCAATTCTACATATCCTATATATCTAAGAGGAATCGAGAGAGTAATAGGTTATCTTAACACCAAGAAAAAGGTAATGCACAAAACATGATGAATTAATTTATATCATGTGAATATGTCAAGAAGAAATATCCTATAAAAGAATAAATATCATGGTAGTTTGTTATAAGTGTTGCGATAAGGGTTATCTAGATTCGGAATGAAAGGGTGAAAAATAAATAAAAGATTAACAGTGCTTCATATGTAAATAAATGGGTCATTATTCAGACCAATTCCACAAGAATAAGTGGAATATACCATAGAAGTGATCAAGTTGAGAAGACCAAACTTATGTGATTACTACAGATGGGGTGGAATTAACCAATGATGTGGTCTAAGGTACTTCATTCATAGTTTCAAAGATAGATAATTATTTATTTGATTTTTTATCTCCACACTATTTTATGTCTTACAGGTTCTCTAAGAAAATTATATATTTACATTGCTCTTTAATAAGGGAGTTTTAAATTAAAACTCCAGGTTAAATTCTAACTAAAATAAGGATGTTTCATGAAATTCCAATAATAGTACATAAACATGCATTATTTTATTACATTTTTATAAGACCTGTGATTTATATTGATACAATCCTTGGTATGGATTGGATTTCAAAATAGGATGGAATTTTTTTTTCAAGGATGAGTAAATTATGATTCATGTTGAATATTTGGAATTCCATATCTTTAGAGAGGAGAATTAATCATCTGTTTCATGGATAAATTAACCTCTACTATATCTTTTGAATGAGATTAATTTAGAATAAGATAAAACATAATCTGTTTATGGATATGGAAATTCTCAAATTGAGGATATACCTATTCTTCATGAATAAATTTATGTATTTCCTAAGGAATTTCCTCGACATCCCCCTAAGCATGATATTGAGTTCTCTATTGATTTAATACCTTAGGAAATACCAATATCAAATACTCCCTATTAAATTTTCTTTATGGATTTAGTTCAATTAATGAAACAACTAGATCATTTTTGTGATTAGGGATTTTTTCACCCTAGTGTTTCACCATGGGGAGCCCCTGTACACTTCATTAAGTAAAATGATGGATCAATGAGGTTGTGCATTGATTATATGGAAATAAATGAAATTATGATAAAGAAAAAGTATCATCACCTCACATTTATGGTTTATTCAATAAAATTACAAGCGTTCAATATTTTTCAAATATTGACCTTTGTTTTGCATATCATTAATTGTGAGTAAAGAAGGAAAAAATTATGAATGAGGTATGGTCATTATGAGTTTATAGTAACATAATTTGGATTTCTTAATTAACCCTCTATTTTTAAGGATATATTTAATAAAGTATTCAAGGAATATCATGATAATTTCAATTTGTTGTTTATTGATGATATTTTACTGTGTTATAGAATCTATGAGGACCATGAGAGGCACTTGTGGAACATTATTCAGACTCTAAAAAGAAAAGTGTTATATGGGAAATTTAGTGAGTATGATTTCAAGTTTCAATATGTTTCATTTCTTGACCATATAGTCTATGAGGGTTGAACCGAATTTAATCATTAAATAAAAAATATATTTAGACAATGTCCTACAATAATAAAAATAACTAGGAAATGTAGTTTCATTGGTATGGCAGGTTACTGTTAGTGACTGATTCATAATTTTTTCCAATTAGCTAACTCCTTAACTAGACATACACGTAAAGGCGTTAAGTTCATATAGGAAAATAATATGAAGATTTTTTTGAAGAATTTAAAAATAAGTTTTTCAATATTACAATTTTGACTGAACCTTTTGGACATTATGGGCTTGTAATATATAGTGATGCATCAAAGAAGGGAATTATTTGTGTCCTTATAAAAAAATATATTGTTATTTAATATTCATCAATACTGTTTAAGACTCATGAACATAACTATAAAAACTAATATCTTGAGTTGGAATATGTAATATTTACTTTAAAGATATGGATTCATAATCTTTGTTGTGAAACATGTGAGATATACATAGACCTTATGATCTTAAAATTCATCTTTTCGTATAATTATCCCAATATAAGGGAAATATGATGGCTCAAGACACACAATGACAATGACTTCTCAATACACGACCACCCATGGAATTCAAATAATGTAATAGATAGATTGGTCTTGAAATATTATGGATTTATGACCCAAATGATGAGTGGCTGGGATCCTATGTTCATGGATCTAGTAAAGATGGATACAATAATTATTAAGGAGGGGGATAAATCACTCTTTTTTTTAATAAGTTTGAAACTGTATTTATTGGAAAAGATAAATAGTTCTCAATCTGATGACGTTATTTTTTTGAAGAAAATCAAAGCTGTGAATGATGGGAAGTTGAAAGGATTTCTTTGTGAAGATGGAATACAAAAATTTGGAATTATATTATATATTATATTTATACCTTAGTTGAAGAGGTAATTTTTGGATGATGCTCATAGGTCAAATTTCATTATACACCCTAGTATCCCCAAGAAGTACAGGTATTTGAAGGAATATTTTTTTTTGGGATAATAAGAAGCTGAAAATTATTGATTATGTGTCCAGATGTTTGGTTTGTCAACAATTGAAAGCAGAGATATGGGATCCTAAAGGAGTTATACAACTTATTCTTATTCTAATGTGGAAATATAATGAAATTACTATGGTCTTTTTAATAGGATTACAAAAGAATCCTACAAGGAATGATGTAATATGGGTTATTGTTGATCACCTTACAAAATATGCATATTTTCTCCCTATAAGAGAATATTTAACACTTGAGCACCTTATAAGGATTTATTTTATTTAAGTGGTACAACCTCATGGAGAACATATATCAATTATGTTTGATCATGATACTTGTTTTACATAGAAATTCTACTGGAGTCTTTATAATGGTCATGATACTGAGCTTCATTTTAGAACAGCCTACTTACCTCAAACTGGTGGATGGTTTAAAAGAACAATTAGAAAATTGGAATACATATTGAGGTTAGTATCACTATAATTTAAAGGTATGGGGGATCAGTATTTACCTTCAGTTAATTTTTCATATAATAATAGTTTCTATTCAAGTATTAAAATGGTGTCATATGAGTCATTATTTGGCATGATATTTCATATTCAAACATGTTGATAAAAAGTTGGTGAAAAGAAAATGGCGGACCAAGAACTTTTTGTGGAGAAAAACATAATGGTAAAGACCGTTCAATATCATATTAAAGTAAATAAAAGTAGGAAAAGAGTTTTGTCAATAATCAGGGGAAATATTTTGATAGATTATATTTTCTTGAAATTATCTTCTTCGAAAGGTTTCATAAGGTTCAGTAAGAAGGGAAAACTAATCCTCAGGTACATCAGACCCTTTAAATTTTTTGGAAAGGATTAGTGTTATAAAATTATCAGTTGTAAATTCCACCATGTATATTTAAATTAGATTAAGTGTTTCATATATTATTGTTATAGAAGTACATTCCAAACCCAAAGCATGTGCTCACCTCTGAAGAAATAGAATTTAAACCTAACCTATCTTACTATGAAGAGCCCATCCAAATTCATTACACTAGAGAGAATGTATTGAGGAATAGAATGAATTGATTGTTAAAGGTTCTTTGTAGAAATCATAAAATGGAATATGAAATTTAGTAACTATAGGATATTATAATTAAGTACCACCATCAATTATTTAGAAGGTAACATCTATGAAAATATTGAGGATGTAATTTTTATAGGAGGAAATAATGTTACATCAAAGATTAAAAATAGTAGGTGAAATTTATATTTTAATGAAATTGTAATACAATGTATAATATATTATTTCATGGAATAAATAATAATTTTATAGGATTATGGTCAATTTTTAACATACATGGTCAAAATAATCCGAGAATTAGTTTTTTGAAATTTCTGTTATAAATATGGTTTAAGAAAATTTAAATATAAAATATTTAATAGTTCCAAAAATTATTTTTAATAATGTGTAAAGAAATTTATATTTAAAAATTATTAATTATCAAATTTATTGAAAGAGAATATATTATGATTTTGAGTTAGGGATTTTTATTTTCTAGAAAACTGTTGTATTTTTAGAAAATATTTTTTGTTTAAAAGGCAGAATGTATATCAATTTTAATTAATTAAAATCATATTTAACATTTAATTATTTAAATGAAATTTATAGATTATATATCTAAATTTATGAATGTAAGCCCATCTACTTATGATTTATAGTCATATAACTAATATAATAACATCTTATACATGAAAAATGCATTTCGTGAAAAATTGTTTTCCAACTAGATTTGTGTGTTTATTTGTAAACTAAATTATTCAAATTATATGAATTCAATTCGATAAAATAAATTTAATATTTTAAATAATCATAATAAATATTATTTAATAAGTCCCTCTTAATTTTTTTCATAATTATTAGTAAATAAATTAAAATTTAATTTTCATGGTGAAGGTTAAAATGATTTTTTGTGCTTCGTAAGCACTTCTATTAAAATTAATCTTTAAAAAATATAGAATTTTTATTTGATAAAGTGTATTTAATATTTATATTAATTGGTTAAAAATTATTTATAAGGTTAATTTTATTTTAGTCTAAATATATTAATTACCTAGGTTAAAAAAACTGGTTACCGTGGTGAAAGCTAAAATTGTACAAGCATGTAAATATAGAGCATAAGGAATAACACATTTAAAAAAATATTTATTTTTAGGTGGAGTAGGTTTATAAGAAATTTAGATTCTCTAAAATTCATTATTTATCTTTTTGGGAGGCACTTGGGGTGAGATTAATTTCCCATTATTGAATAGTTTTTGGTATTTTCCAAGATATCACTCCTCCTCAATTGTAAAAGGGCACTCCCTCCCCTCACTTATTCACAAACATAAAACCAGTTTGATAAAAGAAAACATGAAATAATTTCTCCCTAAAGTCCTTATACACATTTTAGAGGTATTATTCTTCTAAAAAGACTAATCACATGGTCCTTAAGAAGAGATCTAAATGCTGTATTTATAAGAGAAGGTAATCATCTTAATGAATCTATTATTTTTATTAATTTTTTTTATATTAAATTATAACTCAAAAAATAAAATATAATAATATAAGTATCACCCATATGCTGTAATGTATTATATTGATGGCATGATATTCATCCAAATCATTCTTCATAAAATGGGAAACAAAGTCATCGCTTATTTGGTGGTCAGTCTATCACCTCTCGAAACAAAGTAATTTTTTCCAAAAAAAAACACACATTGATAGTCATAATGATAGAAATAATTAATATATATAATACCATTAAATTTTATTTTATTGAAAATTAATATTCCATCAAATTCCTTACCATTTCACCTGTTAAGGGAATGATATTGTTGTTGTTGGGTATATATGGACTACCATCTCCATGAAATGATGGGATTCATTTTTCAAGTAAAAAATTCAATAATAGTTCTAAAAATATATCTAATGAGTAAATATGTTATTTTTAACTTTAATATCCTTCTGTAAATGATGGATATATATCTTATGCACAAGAACTAGAACTTTCATGGAAAAACATGCATGAGAAAACTATGTAATTAACACCTGAAACAGTAGTAATAATAAAATATTGTTACCAAATGGGTGGTAAAATGGTATAATATGATCATCAATGATAATATAAAGATTAATATGGTTGTATAATAAATTAATAAAATTCTTAAAACTATTATATTGTAAGTCAAATCATAATTAACTAAAGGGTAGTATGAGGTATGGATTTCACCTCAATTTCTATTAAATTGTGGCATATTTTTTAATATAAACCTATTCCCTTTTATACGTTGTATATACTAACAAATTAATGTATTTAATATGAATACCCATTAATTATGATTTTTAATGTTTCAATACATGTCCGTTATTTCAATGTGTTCTAATTCAAAAGGTACCAAATTAGTAAGAAGCTATTTAATAATCTGACTCTCTTTTGGGATTGATGTTACATTCTTTTTATGTCAATTAATAACAATATTAAAAGAATTATATAGTAGGTTTAATAAAAATCAACTAATAGGGAGCATGAGGTAGGTATTTTTTTCTCAATTTACATTTCATTTATAATTTTTTTTTAATATTCACCTATTACCTTTTATGTGGTGTATATACTTCCCCTTTGAATATTTCCACTTGTATACCTATTTATTCATGATTTTTAGTGTTTCAATCCATTTTTTTATATGGGTTATAATTTAAAATTCACTAAAGTGGTAAGAAGCTATTTTACAATCCCACTTTCGTTGGGGATTAATTTTACATTCATTGATGGAATATTATAATTTATCCTTCAAAAGTTCCAATAATTTTCTTATATACTTGATATTTAAGGATTTTTATTATTTTATTCTGAATTTTCATCTCCTTGGCCCTTGAATCAATAAAAGAAATATTTAAAATGGAATTTTATTTTATTTATCTATTAAATCACATATATATATTTCTTCAATGTCAATTTTTTTCAAAATTGTTTTCCAAAAGCCCTTATAATTACTAAAATGATTTATTAAGTAAATGTTATGCTATAATTTACTTTTAAAAAGGATTGAAAGTAATTTTTAAAACATTTTTCAAAAGGGATGTTTTAAAGTACAGTCAGAAGGAAGGTTTTTTAACATATACAGTGATAATGGAATTCCCTATCACCATAACCGTTTTATGAAAATATATCTTATTATACACATTTTAAATGGTTTTACAAAGAAAAATATTTTATGAGATATAATTATAATATTTCAATTGCATTCCATTTATTCTTCTAAAACTCATGATTTTATTGAAAAAACATATACTCCCAATGAACTAATGGTTAGCTCTCATTTTTTGATTAATATTTTGATTGTTAACTTTCTCTTGATACAATGATTTTCTTCCAATAATTTTTCATTTGAAATTACATTTATACTAAATAAACATATTCTTTGTAACATGGATATGATTATTTCCTAAACTATGAACCATTTTTACATATAGTGTTTACTTTAAAAGCTATTTGATTAACTAGGGAAATATTTTTAATAATTATTCTTTACTAAATGTGTATATTTGATGATAAGGAATATTTTTCATTAAATAAATTGATAATTTGATATATTTGGAATTATTTGGACTTGCAGTGATGGGTAGATCCTATAATTATATAACCCCTCGATGCATTGGTTGGTCTCACAAGACAAATCAGTTAGCAAAATTAAATGGGTTTTTACCCATATTTTTAAATTGTCATATAAAAGGTTTTGAATGTGTATATATCATGATGTTTGAGATCATGACGTCCAAAATTAATAATTTAATTCTTTTAAAATTTAGTTATGTTTATCCAGATATTTTTGTATTGGTATTATCCATCTATTCATTTTTTGATCTAGTTAGTAATTGGAATGGTTTTTTAGTTCTTTACCTTTACATATTGATTATTACATATCTAATTGAAATATTTAATTTAATGATTAAATGGTCTATGTTTTCATTTATTTACCTTTCTATAGTGACTTTCTAATTCATTCATGATAGGTTTCTCTATGTACAACCCTTACTGAGAATTTTACCCCACCCATAATTTTTTACCATTCTTAATTATATAAAGAAAATATATTTTAATAAGTTCAAGGTTGCCAAATTTTTTCCATTAATATGTTTTAGATTATATCCAAAATGTAAAATGGGTATCATGTAAATTTATGGCACTCCATGTCTACTAAATTTATCGATCTTTTTCAAATTGATCACTTATATCTATACCATTGTAATAAAGTGACCACCAACTCTGGGTTACTAGGTTCTAGATTTTTATAGATAGAAATCGGGAAAATTTAACGGAAACCTTATGAACTAGATTAAAGAAAAATAGATTAGGTAACAAAACCATGTGGTATACGTTGGGGAAAACTATAGAAGAATATATTAAGGTTTTGTAATGAATATATTACGTAATTTATCTTCAAATCATATTCCAATATGGATACTAAAAGATGATGTGAATATTTTATATTTAAACCTAGGGCTAATAACTCTAAAAAGGGTGCATTGGTATTTGAATCAATCACCACCTAGTGCAAGAAAATTGGCCTTACTACGCACCAAGTCTGACTCTCCTAGAGTTTATTCTTAGTATAATTCACATTTACTTACAAAATATTATGAAGGATTTGAAAACAAAAAAGTCCCCATATAAACCATGTTTAAGATTCTAAGATCATAAATGTAATGTTTTATATTTAATTTAAGTGTGACACTAGATTTTGAATATTTATTGTGATTTAAAATATATAATTTTTTGATCTAATCCATATTCAATTGTTTAGAAATGGTTCTTGGTAGAATGAATGGTATCAATACTCATGAAAAATATAGATATTTCTCTGTAGGGAAATTCAAAATTGGTAGTATTGGAACTAAGATTATTATGGCTATATTAAGGATGCTTAATCAGTTTATGAAAAATAAATTTCTCAAATAGAGAACCCTATTTTTCTACTATGTGATTCACCTATGTTGAATCACTTCATGTAAAGGAATCCCTCATCATTTAGTGGGACTATTAGTCCAAATTAATATGATAACTGAATTGATTCCCTTGAAAATATATTTCTTACATTGGGATGTGAAGAAAATGAAAATTTTATAATTATGGTATATTCTCTCAAGGGTGATGTTGATCAATGGCGGTCATCGATCTATAATATTATGGAAGAGGAAGAAATAAAATAGATGGATTGGAAAGCATTTATGTTTGTTTTATTTCAAAAATATTTCCCTCATGAGAAACTGAATAAAATGAATTTAATTTTCTTTATCATGAACAACAAAGAAGAAGAATTCATTGTGGAGTATGATGATACCTTTATAATTTTAACCACGTATTGTATGTATGACATATGTAATATAGAATAAAATATTGACCATTTATTTGAAGGGATTAATCCAAGTATCTGAAGGGAACTAGACACTCAAACATTTTTTCATATGATAAAATAGTTTTACGCACCAAAAAATATGGAATTAATTCTCTATATATTATATATTAAAGGGGAATAAAGAGAATAATAGTTTATAGGATCAGTAATAAAAACGGAATGCATCAAACAAGAATAATAAATTGAATCAATTTCCATCATGTGAAAATTATGGGACGAATTGTCCTAGGAAATGTATGAAGGGAAAGGGAGTTTGTTATAAGTGCAATGATAAGGCTCATATAGGTAAACAATTCTAGGTAAAGAAACAATTAAATGGTTTATAGTGCTTTAGTTGTAAATAAATAGGGAATTATTTACACAAATTACCCAAAAATTAAGGGAACATACCACATAAGAGGTGATAGGGATAAGGCCAATATTATCGATCACTATAGATGATGTGGGAGTACCAGATGATGTGCTAGTAGGTACATTAACCATATCCTAATATTTAGAAAATACTTAATTTTATTATGTATATTCACACTCTTTTATATCTTACATGTTTTCTATGAAAATTATATATTTCTATAGCACCATGAAAAGGGATTTATCTGTCAAAAATTCTATTAGAATCCTCACTAAAACAAATATTTGTCAAGAATTCCCCATTATGACACATAAATGTTCCCCATTTTTGGAATTCATTATTCTAACAATGGTTTAATTGTATATAATCCTTTGTATGGACTAGCTTTCAAAAATTATGAAAAAAATTATTTCAAGGATAAGGAAATTACAATTCATGATTAAGATGTTGAACTACTAATCATTAAAGTATTGAATTTCTAATCTATGTCATATTTAGATTTATCTCCACTAGTAATTCTTTAACAGTTTCTTGGAGAAGAAGATAAAATACAATCATAGGAGGGAAAAGATAATCTTATAATTGAGTATGTGCCTATTTTACAGAAATATATTGATGTATTTACTAAGAAATTACCTAGATATCTACTAGAGCATTAAGTCAAGTTCTCCACTGATATAATCCCTAATGAAAGATCTATATCCTAGACTCGCTATAGAATTACCACTTTGGATATAGTGGAGTTAAATAAATAACTAGATGAGTTTTGTGATAATGTATTTATTCGCCTTAGTATTTCACCATTCGGAGCCCCTATTCTCTTTGTTAAGAGGAAATATATATTACTGAGTATGTGAATTGATTATGGGGAAATTAATTCTATTTTAATAAGAAAATAATTATTCCTTACCTTGCATTGATGACTTATTAAATCAACTTCACTGAGCTCAATATTTTTCAAAGATTGACCATCATTCTGTGTATCATCAATTGTGAGTAAATAAGGAAGAAATTATGAAGAATTAATTATGAACAATGTATGGACAATGTGAGTTTAAGGTATTTAAATTTGGATTAATTAATTCAACATATGTTTTTGTGGATATAATAAAAAATTATTCAAGGAATATAATGAAAATTTAATTATGGTGTTCATTGATGTTATTTTGGTGTATTATAAAATCTATTAGGACCATGAGAATAACATACATATTGTTCTTGAGACTCTTAAAATAAATTAACTATATAATAAATTCAATAAGTGTG
This sequence comes from Viscum album, assembly GCA_963277665.1. NCBI lineage: Eukaryota > Viridiplantae > Streptophyta > Magnoliopsida > Santalales > Viscaceae > Viscum > Viscum album. The sequence goes on along the minus strand of OY728141.1, from coordinate 1,300,585,445 downwards.
ATTTATTTATGCAATAAGTTTATTTTCATGGAAATATTATCTCTAGGGATCGAATCTCAATTTATCCTATAGAGACAAAGGTAGTCAAATAATGACCTAAACCAAGGAACATTATTGAGGAATATAGTTTCATTAGTTTTTTAGGTTACTATGAGCTATTTTTTTATAATTTTTCTTCATTTCCCAACTCATTCACCATGATTACACAGAAATAGGTTAAGTTCATATTGAAAAAGTAATGTGGAAAATCTTTTGAAGAATTCAAAATGAGGTTTTTCAATTATAGTAACCCAAACTAATCATACATTGATATCGCATTTGAAAAGATGAGTATTTCATACATAATATAGTGAATCCATTCCATAAATCATTTAGGCATATTTTCATTGGAAACATGGATACATAAACAACTTTTTCATGATTGAAAGACAACATCTTCCACTAAGTTGTTCATATGTATCACCCTTCTTATACATATCATACATAATAAATTTTTTAAGATATATTGAGGGCCAAGTCCCCTTTTCTAAAAAGAAAAATAGGAGAACATATTTAAATTTTTTTTTTAATATGGTACTATTTAAATACACCATTGAATAATTACAAAAAAACTAACCTAAAGGGAAAAAAGTGGTCCTAAGTGTCCAATGAGAAACAAACATCCAGATAATCAATGAAAAAAATTTATTTCCCCCAAGATAATGCAGTAATTAAGTAATTAAAATAAAATGCATCACACCCCTTCCAAGAAGTTGTGATGTGCTGGCATCACAACAAGGTAGAGCATCCATCGAACCCTAAAAAGTGAAGGATGGATAGGATGATAGGTTCCAGCACACCTAACTCTGTTTTAAGCCACCCACCCAATAAATATTGTGAGAGACTCACAATAATTCAACCAGATGAAATGCAATTCCAGACTAATATAATTTTGAAAAATAAAGTCAGAGTTCCCATCCATCCAATATGGAGAACATATGTTTGAATTATGGGTGTCAGTACACCCATCCCTCTTTAGAGGTCTCCAACCATAAGTACCTACAAGAAGATGTACTGCAAATCAAATATGATGAAACCATATCCAAATACTATAGAGACATTTTATGCCTCATTTAACAACCATCCTCAAACAAAACATGCAAATAAAATATCTTTAGACCACCATAGTAGACCATCGACATTAAAGAAAAACATCGATAACAACTATCTCAGAATCTGTCACTCAACAATGTCCATGGGATTTCGTAACCCGCATCAAACAAGCACTTTAACCCCATCGTCAACCATTTACCTCTTTGTGTCACTAGAACCATCCACAGCCATAACATTAGACATATCTACTTGAGGAATTCAAGACATAAATTAATCATCAAACAATATTTTATGGGAAAGTGCAGGAAATTCCCGAGCAAAAAAACCTGAACACCAAACTTCAACCACCATGGACCATCGTAAGGACCTCAGTCTAACATGGGAGAGACCATATCTAAACTAAATTTTGGATGAGGTTGGTAGTGGATTATTCATAGAAAAATAAAAATTGAATAATAACATCAAATGATTCAAAGTAGAAGTGGATCATGAAAGTCTTCAGAGAAGATTTAAATACATTGTTGTTACCAAATTAGTTAGAGAATTAGAGAAAAAGCCTCAACAATCCCTCCTCTAGTTAGAACGTACATAGTTGAATGTTGCATAAGAGGAAAAGAAACCCTAGGTGAATGATAATATTCTTCATTAGAGTATAGAGGAATTTTTCCATGATGATATCATATATAATACTATTCCTCATAACATAGAGAAAGGAAACATTAGAAAGGGTGAGCTCAAATGCTCAGTAAGGGTAAGAAATAGAGACATAAGAATAATGTGATATTAATGGTATGATAATAGGATAATAAAATTTATAAACCATACACTATATATCATAGATCATAAATTTGAGTCACGGTTGTTTTGATGAGAAATAGATGACCGAGAAACCCTCATCGATGTGGATTCAGTTTTGCCTGATGGTTGATTTTGAGGGGTTCATTTCTTTCCCAATCATTAATGTCAAGTAACCATTTTAATTATTAATATAAACTCCCAATATTTCCCTCATCCATAACTAGTTATATACCTTTTTTCAAAATTCAAGTGGCCAATTGGGGTATCAGACCTAATGATGCTTAGGGAATCACATTGGTTGAGAGGATGGGAGGTCGGGCTTATCATGCCCTGTTGGGGGGGGGGGGGAATTGTTGCCTACTTTGGTACTCACTTATAGATTTAAGATATGTTCTATAATATCTTATTAATCTTGATATGGGATAGTTTACCCAAACAAAAAGATCATAGATTAAATCTCTTTATGTCTGGAAGAAGGAGATATCATGGGTGAATCCATCTGTATGTATCTGAGGTTATTCATCCTTTTCCCAATATTGAATAATTTTTTTATATGATGTAGCCTCATAACCAAGAACTTTAGAATTTTTTTCCATTCGAGGATGTGGTTAATATTTCCAGGGGAGGATTGACCCATTACGAGGAATCCTACATATCCTATTTATTATAGAAATCAAAATCTATGTAATTTGTTAAATATGTACAGTTTAACATAATGTGAAAATACAAATGTATGTGAATTTGGGCACCGAATGTTTTATCTTGAGTATCGAGGTTATATCCTACAAGTCATGGTTATAGAAGTAATCAGAGTTTTTATAGTCTGTTCACGACCTTTGGACTAACCCTGAGGTTTATTTTCTTATAGTTGTGCTTATATCATTCCATGCATAAGTGATTACATAATAATATTTCATTGGTTACTAAAGATTCATGATGAAAATGATGTTTTCATTATGACTTTCTAGGCCTAGGTGATCCGAGATCAGTATGAGAAACAATGGATAGCATGTGAGAGGCCTCATTTTATATGGGTGTGAGACTTATCTACTAGGATATTTCATTATATGTTCGTTATAGTTTTCTTGCCTTAATAAAGGCATCCAACATATCTTGGTTATTTCAGGAATGAGATTCATTGCAGTACTAGGGATTTCTCAGTTCGATGATGGATGAGGTAGAATGATAATCTCATGGGTATGATTGGGTCATAATGGTTGAAATATGAGGGTCATGATGGGACTTACACTTATTTGAAATCCCATTTGAGTTCAGGCTCACGACTTTGGAAGGCGCCCTATGTATCTTGCTTATGGAAGGAATCAGAGTCCTCAAATTTCAATTAGTCTAGGATTATACAATGATGTTTCCCTTATATGTGGGACATATCATATTATTCCACTGGTCAAAACTTACACTCTAAGGTTTTCCTTTGGATGATTAATATAGAGCTTGGGACTCAGAGATGTTTCCTACATGTTGTGGTTATGGTAGGAATCAGATTCATCATAGTTATTTGGGTTAGGGCCTACACACTAACAATTACCTTATATCATGGACATATCATATTTTTTAACTAGTTATGTCTTACACTCTAAGGTTTCCTTCTATTTTTTAGATTCTTGTGATGTGAATGATATGATCATTGGAACTCCCTAAGACCATCTGATCTATACTCAGTGTGAGAAACAAGGGATGGAAAATAATCAATCTCTTCACATATGGATGTGGGGATTAAGCACTGATACATCCCTTGAGATATTTGATATGGATCTCGAGCCTTGGAAAAAACATCTTACGAATCTTGGTTATTATAGGAATCAGTTTCAGCAGAGTTTTTTTGTTTGGGTCCTACACAATTTGGATAGACAAGGTTATAAAGTCATAGTATTCCCTTTGATTAGGTATTCTTTTCTTCCAATCATGTGTTAGATTTTCTACTCGGCATTCCTTTATTATATAATAGACATGTTGGAATATTTCCAACTAACATGTCAAAAGACAATATCATGGTCTAATTGTCTTTTCTAAGGCATGTCATATAACCTAGATGGCATGTGTGAAGGTTATTTCATGATTAAGGATGAAATGTGTGTAGGATATTGCAAGACATGGCAAGCTTATCCTGGAATCCATCACATGATCTCAGTTATCCTTCTTAGAGGGTGTCACATAATCCAGATGAATTTCCCTAGTTTCATCATGAAATATGGATTACACACTTTTAAGGGATTGTGATAGTTAATAAAACTTGTCTATATGGTAATTCATGATCCATGATGACATGTCTGGAGGACATTGTGAGATTTGGATTGCATACCTGGCGGCCATCACAAGAGGTTGTTGAAATTCCTAGGTGCTACCATGAGACTCATTAGATATGAATTAGTGACTCTATAAGATTTGGGAGACATGTATTAAAGGCACTTTATGGTTTTTATGGTGAGTCCAAAGGGTTTCATTAAACTAGTGTGTCATTACTGGGGGCGCCATATGAATTGTTTTGACATGTCCAGAGGATTTCACATGATCCAAATAGTATACCCAAGAAGTGGTGTGATATCAAGGTGACATGTCCTGGTGATTATTATGACATTTTTGGTTATTTTAAGGTGTATGAAGATCAGTGTATATGATCTTTTCTTAAGTCTCCAATTCTTTGGTCTTTGTTCTGGATTCTTATTTTGAATGTCTTAGATTTTTTCAGTGTTATATTTTTTTAATTCTCACATGATTTAGAAGATATGAACTATTTTCATCATGTGTCTTTCCAAAATTTCATTATGTGATCTATTATTGATCATGTGATGTTCTTTAAACATGATTCATTATCACTCAAATTGTTCCCTAGATCTTACGGGATGGGAAACATTTCAAGTTGTAAGGTCATCTGCTCTGAGAAATCTTCTCTGGTGCATGGGTGCATCAATGAGAAATATTAAGTGATCATATTCCAATGTAGGGGTCCATTTTTTGATGGGGTTAGTGATTTATAGGACTCTCAACCCTAGTTGTTCACCTCTTTGTGCAGTTCATATCATGAAAATCATGGCTGAAGTCATTGTAGGGATTCATCATTATGGATTTCTGAGTTCCTGTCATATGTCATTCAGGAGGCATCATGTGATTTTCAGTGACTGAGAGAACATCCCTTAAATTCCCCATTTATTAGATTATATCCAAATAATTGGGTCTTTTTTAATCATTTATACATGTCAAGGGACTTTCATTCTCTCAGGTTGACATATCCTGATTCCTTCATGAGATTAGGATTCCTATTGAAAGGCCTTCACATGATCTCATGTGAATTTTCTGGGACATTCCATGGGACAAGGATTTATTTTCATGGAGTTCTCACAAGATGAGGCGACCATGTCATCGGGTTCTTGAGGTTCTTTTAGAATTGACGGGGATGCTTTGTATGATGTTTATGACCACAAGAGGCTCACACCTCCTCCTCTTTTTATTTCATTTGTTTGATTTATCAATGGTTAGGGATATCATGAGGTTTCTTGGATATTATTGAAAAAAACCACTCAACCTTTTAGTGATGAATTTCATGACCAACAAAAGGCCTTGTGGAGATGTGTGAACAATTCATGGAGAATTAGATCTGTTTATCCTTGTTTAGACAAAGGGGGAGTGCAAGGCCTCTTGGAAAAGTCCAAGGCCCTTTGTGAGATGAGGATGATATGTCAATGAGGTTTTTAATTAAGATTCAGACATTTCAATGGGTTATTATAGATTCATTCGAATAACTAGAGGAACATCGCATGATTTTTATTACCGCAAGAGGCTCCCACTTCCTCCCTCTTTTATTTCATTTTTTATTTTATAAAGGATGGGGATACCATAAGTATGTATGAATCTTGTCAAGGACAATCATTCTCCACATTGGTGATGTGTTTCATGAGTTTTATGATCATGAAAGGGTCATTACTTTTTGATACTTTCCTCTATTTTTTTAAGGAATGTTTGGATGTTTGGTCAGAAATCCATTGGTAAACAAGATGTGTAGCTGGGAGGATCTTATCTGGATCCCTCCCTGTGATCTGGGGGATATTATTTGGATACTTCTGCGTGACCAATTATTATTCTACGAACCTTCATGAAATTAAAAATTTATTTTTGAATGGATGTCATAGGGCCTTAAATAGACTATATGTTGTGTGTGGCCATCTGCATGACCTACTTTTGGTCAGGATATTTCATAAATTCTGGGGGTTTATGTGATCCACATGATCATGGACACATTCTTCTTCCATTTTATATATTGAAAATAGTACCAATATTTGGATATTTCTTTCTTTATGATTTTATATATTCTCATTTTGTTAGTGTCAACAAATACCTCCTATCACTGATATTCTTGAGGATAAGGTTTTAGTTTTTAGGAAGGTAAATTCCCACCTGATTCTTTTTTTATTTCACCAATTAGTTTCTTTGGCAATTCTTGGTCTACTAGGAGACACATGGTATTCTACGTTATACCCTATAAATAAGTGAGAATATGGGGATTCATTCACATATATTACACTCTTCTATAATCAACCTAGAAGGAGAATGGAGCTCAAAGTGGGATCATTTTCCTGGTGGTAATTTTTCTAATATATATGTGTTCCCATTCTAGGTCAGGCAATACTTTTTATAGTTGATTATTAAATTATATAGGGTCCATATTTTGGAATCAGTATGGATTTCACAATTTATTTTTTATCATGATATTGAACTTCTCAGAGAATATTTTAGTCATTCATGTTCTGGAACCAACTCATTTCATATATCCCACAATGAGGTGGAAATAAACCTTTGGGATATCTACAAACTAGGTGAGATCCACCCTCTCAGAGAGATGTATGATGAGTTCCTCCCTACTGTGGAAGCTTGGGAAGACCATTTGTAGACTCTTGTATTGGAGAGGTACATGATCACCATTTTGAATGAGAATATGAGAATCAAACTCACTATGTGTTTTATCATCTCTTTAAAATATTGGATCAATGTTTTCTTTTGTCATAGTGCGGTTAGTTAAACTACTATACACCCACATCGGTTCACTTCACAGCAAGTTCATGATAGTTTATCTCTTATTGGGCTATTTTGGCAATTGGGATCATAATTCACGGGGTTATCAAGTGAAGTTGAAGGTATCTCTAAGCCTTATGTTGGTGGGATTTATGACATAGTTCTTGATTTTATTGATTTGTCCAGCAGGGGATGCATGTTCAGGAATCTAGGTCAGCACGCTAGTGAATAAATCATGGATGGAATAAGAACAACACCTTAATCATGAAATCATGACCCTTTCATGGTATTACCAATTACTAGGCCATATTCAACAAGGAATCATCCCTTATAGTATCAGTGGTGCTTTCCAGTTTTTATTTGGCTAGATAGGGGAGCATCTCCATTGCTATGGATACTATAATTCCCATAATATACTTGATGAATCATCTATTCCTTGATTTATGATGAACATATCTAGTGTTGGGGTTATGTCCCTAAGAAATGATAAGGTTAAAGTTTCATTGATTCGATCTAATAACTTTGATTTCCCCTCTATCATGCACAGACTAGGCCGATCATTAATTAGGACAGTGGATCCCTCAATGAAATGTCGTATATAATATGCCTTTGGGGTATAATTATTATTGATAGGTTAGACAAGTAGATCATATGAAATCCATATACACCTTAATAGTTTTCTCTTAAGTTTGGTAGCATCCAAAGGGTTTCCAATCTTCCTTCGGCTGGTGTGAGAGGAGAGAGACACCGTAGGATTATCTGCTAGTTTTGGACGATGTTGGCATGTGAAAACACTGATGTTGAGATCATTCTTTTTCCACTGATACTCCTCGCTTTCTTACTCAATATTATTCCTATGATTTGGTAGAATCCTATCTGAGTGGAATGATAAGAAGACTGGTTCATTATTTGGACATACCACTTACCTCACCAACCCCTCTATCCATGAAAACAATGGGTTTAATTCAGTACTTGGTTGTGACTTAAAGGAAGATCCCTTGTCTTAATGATGACTATTCCAATAGTGGGATGGTTTCTGTCAAAAAAATCATAGCCCTGAAATAAGAAATTGGTGATTCTTCTATTGATTAGATGATATTTGGGGATTCTCCTCTTTCATTTATTACTCAACCTGTTATTCCTCCTTTTGGAATTCATATCCCATCAGTCATAGAATCTTAGAAACATCATAAGATGTTATGGAATTAGATTCACACATTTATTACTAAGACTCCTTTGGAAACATTTTTTGACCAAGTGGAATATATTCATAATATATTTAATGACTTTGGGGCGGGTGGTTTTGATCTTCAACCATTGTATGAAATCATGAATAAAATTATCCTCAATTAGAAAGATTTGGACACTGATTAGAGGGGATTTCATGACATTATATATGAGTATCCCCTTGGAAAGTATATGAAAGAGGAATTGGAGGCACTAGAGCAGAGGCTCCAGTTGAGATCTAAATTGCAAGACAATATGGATGCTTGTACTGTAAAAATATAGAGATATAGTAAGTCATATCTTGCGAGATGTTTGAAATTTAATCCTCATCATCCACATTGTAAACTCCAGAAAAGTGAGTTGAGGAGCGAACTACTTTGGTCAATACTCTCAATCCTAGGGTAAAAGTAGAAGAGGCATGGTGACTGGCACTACAACGGTCAATCTATACTTCTCGCTAGACTCTTTCTAACATGACCACCTCAGTCGATCGAATCATATTATAGTTCGACATACTTGGTTTTAGATTTGATTCTTGGAGAGACACCAAAATATAGAGATTCCCCTTATTTCACATTATCAATTAATGGATTTTCTGAACCTTCCATGATGTTTTCTAGTTTTTTCTTTCATTCGTGATATTTTTCTGATTTAATGTTATGTTAATTTCCATTAAAACCCATAAGTTTCATAATATCAATTATACATGAATGTATAGGTCAAATTATTTAAACCATAATAGATTATTCTTGATAAATTCTAATGAATTCACAGAAAAGTTTTTTCTTTTCATTGATTTGTATCTTCCGGCTATCTTGAGATTACCTAATTTATAGAAGGATAAGTGGGTAGAATATATGTCCCCTGAGGGGGATTGATTTATCTGTTTATGAAGATGATAGTATTGGTGAGAGCATATTGGTTTTTTTCTAATTCCATATGGTGATCCTTACATGTTTTTTAATTCTTTTAGAATAAATCAATAATGTGTTTTAGTTAGGGTATTTTATCTTAGAACTATTACCACAGTACTTTAGGGTCTTTTGGCTTGAACCTTCTATCAATGTAGTTTAAATAATTTTATCTCATACCTTTTATCTCTATAATTTAGGTTCTTTTATCTCAAAACATTCCTTACTGTAGTTTAGAGCCTTTTTTCAAAAACCATTCATTACATCAGTTTAGGGTCACTTAACTCAAACCTTATATCATTGTACTTTAGGTTCTTTTAGCATGGACCATAGATCACTGTAGTTTAGGGTCTTTTATCTCAGACCTGATCAATGATCATGTATTATGATTCAAACATTATAGGAATAACCCAAAACATACGAGGATGTTAAGTTCATCCAGGGTTCTACTAGGGATCATGAGGATTGGATCTTATTTCTTGAAAGGAGTAGCTTCTTCTTGTTGGTGGTTCAAAGACCTTATGCATCGATAACATTGTCACAAAGAGGTGTCTCCACTCTTTTCCAAGGGTTAAGGAAGATTTTTGGGGTAGTGTCCTTTGATGGTAAAATACTGGGGAAGATATTACCACTTGTATAGTTGGAATGTGGATGATGTAAATCATGTTCCAAGAAGATTGAATAGGTTGATAATGAAATAGGGCATACATACAAAGGATGAACAAACATACCCTCAGGTTTTAGGTTCCATCATTGTGTCATTAGGGATCACATGGATTGGAGTTCAATTTATATAAGGAGGGGTTGTCACTACTTGTTATGTCTAAGATATTTAAGAATCAATTACATGGTTAAATAGAGGTATCCCCACAATTTTCCAAGGGCTGTGGAAGATTTGAGAATCACCAATCATCTAGCTAATGAAGATGGGTATGAATAAAAAACAAATCTGGGAAGGGTTCTTGAAACCTAGGTAAAATTTACATCAATTATTTGAAACTTAATCCTATTACCTGTGGTTTCAATAAATGAGGTGTTGGACATATAAAGGTTAGAGAATTGAGTATTTCATCACAATCTTGAGAATGGATACAAAACACCCTGACATAACATCATTAACATCAAATTTGCATGAATATTCTGGTTACAGGGATTGTAAATCATTGTATAGGAATGTATGAGTTAATAGGATATGGGAACCGGTGGGTATAGTTCAACCATCATAGATGGTACAAGCCTTTAATATTCCATACGACCAAGACGATAACTCCAAGATTTAAGGGAGATCTTATTGGGATCTGATTGTTCATTTAAAAGCGATTCCCAATTACAATTCTATTATGGGGAGGTTGAATTATATTATACATAAAAGGTAGGAAGATGGTTCATGAAATGTGTAATATTCAAGAAGGGTTTGAAAACCCTAAAAGTTGTGTTACTGCCTATCAAAAACATTATCACAATGAAGAGGTGTGATAAACCAATACTCTAATTTTTTTTAGATCCTGGGGTATTGTGAGATTTGATTATATTTTACTACAGATACAAAGCATTCCCTATGTGATTTATGAATTAATTATTTACACCATTATTTTTTCCATAACTCTGGAGATAAATAATTGAACGACTGAAGACTTATATTTTTCTCAGGCTTCCATTTATAGGTTTTCAACCTCACATTTAATATATCTCATTCAATTTTATTTTATGGTCTTGTGATTTGGACCATTATAGGCTAAATTTTAAGGTCATACAACTTTGACCAATAGTGCAGGTAGTTTAGGGTCATGACACACATGGAACTCGTAAGGGGGGTATTACACAAGGGCTCAATTAGGATACCTATGGTTAATATTACCCCAACATCCTTCTGAGAGAGGGATGAAAATGTGATAAAGCATTGCTTGATTTTCTATAGTCATGAGTAATGATATGAGACAATCATGTGAGGGATGGATCAGAACACCCTCAGGTGCTGGGATTTTCCATGGTGATGTTAGGATCACAAGGATTATAAATCTATACTTACATAGCCAAGATATCTCTCGTTAGTAGGTTCATTCATTATGTATTGATAGCCTGGTCATGTAAGGAGATCTATTTTCTTTTCCAAGGGCCATAGAAGGTTCATGGAAACCTGAGGTGCTCTAGACATGAAGTGTCGTATATGGATTGAGGTTCTTTAAATGATGGAAGAAGCACCCCATAATCTGAAAGACACAAGTAAGTATCTTGTGTTCCTTTGATAAGGAATTATAGTGGGTGATGGACTACACATTTTATGTTCATTTAATAGGTATGTACTTACTTCTGTATATTTTTAACATCATATGGTGAGGACATTTTTTCATTGAGGATTAATGTCATGTGGTAAGGATGTTTTTTTGTGACGTTTTAATGTCATATGATGAGGACATCAGCCTTGTAGTTTATTTTAATTTTGTAAGGACTGGGGAACCAATGTGTATAATTTTACATGATATATTATATGCGTAATTAGGTCATGTACAGATTTAACTCATATGTAGGAAAAATGAGTATGTATGAATCATCCTTTCTATAGTTGGGGTGAATTTTGTTCATCATTTATTGTAGTTGGTCCTAGGATTAGATATTCAAGCATCACTAAGTGTCTTGTGATGATAGGAATCAATCCACACATAATTCACGGATGAGAAACTCTCTACACAGGTCTGACTTAAACATATAGGTGGGAATTGTTTCCATTGATTTATTTATCTTGGATTGGGATTTGAGATCCATGTGTCACTACATATCCTATGATGAAAGTAATCAAGACACATGTAATTCTCAAATAGAAGTGTGTTAGGATACCAACACCAATAATAGTGGTCCTCTTTGGTGAGTCCCACAGGAATGTGTAGTTTTATGTTTTTCAAGGGACATAAACCATACATTTTAGCATCATGTGGAAAGAAATAATTATATGAATATTAAGGTATTAAATTTAGTAACATGATGAAATTTTAGTGAGCTACTATGCCTTTTTTATGCATGTAATTACATACTAAAATTACTAATCTCACATGAGTTATTCTTGGTGCGAGAAACAAGGAATGGAAAGGGTTATTATCACCATGAAGAGAAGATTAAGGATAAGACAGTGGAATATTGCATCATGTGGTGGCCAGACCATGATATTGGACATATATTTCCTTAATAATATCATATAAATTAGAATCAACCCATAAATATTTCTAGAAAACCCATGAAATTTAATTTCATGCGGAAAGGACATTAGCCTTGCATTTTAACATTTTGTAGTAAGGAAAAATATCACCAGATGTGAATGAAAAGGGATGTTGTGGATGGGCCCAAGGATAGAGATTTGGCTGCCAATTTGTATCCTATTTTGGAAATAATCAAGTCACATGTAGTTCTTGGAAGAATAGATTCTATATGTGGAGCTAAATTTCATACAGGGATGGGGGAATTTCATCATTCTTTCAGAAAGATCTAACTTCTGTGTGGTAAGTTTTTAGTGAGATAGTGATTCTTCTGAAGTTTAACATAATGTGGTGAGGATATACTCCAAATAGTGTAGTTTCATGTTATTAGAACATGAGACATTTTGTAGTTTAATTTATTACTATAAATAATTTATATGTCATGCATTTTAATTTTTTTATATAAAGACCATAAGTCATATAGTTTAACATCTTTTGGTGAGGACCAATTTATGCAGTTTAATTTCATGAAACTAGGATGCCTATATATAGTTTGATTTAGTTTTTTCAATACATTGGATACTGTTTAGTCTAATGTATTTCTTCCATGACTTCTGGGGTTTCATGGTTTATCGTCATGTAGTTAGGACAAAAGGTGTTTGATGATAGTTATCAAAATTATTTCATGATAAATATCACATTGGTGGGGGTGTGATACACCTCGCATCCATTGTTTCCAATGAGTATGATCCATTACGATGGAACTTTTGTATGATGTAAGGCCCTATCCATTTGGTTTCTGACTTTGGAGGCATCTTCTCTGGTACCATTGGGGTTCTGAGAGCTCGTACTAGTCTTCCTTGGAGGAATTAGATGAGGGGACACATTTTATTAAAGTCCCATTTGATACAATTATGATGGAATTTATGGTTGTTAAATGTACAAACATAACCTCATCGAGTCACTATAATTAATCTAGCAATTTCTATGATTGTTCATCATCTGAGAGTTGTCTACAAATGGATATTCAGAGCACAATAATTTTTACTTATATGGGTAACACTACTTTGGTTACATACACCATTGTGTATGGTGTTTCTTGTGTGGATGTACACTTGGTAGTACAATATACCCATAAATCATGGAAGACATTATCTGAGCAGGAATTCTTATCCTTTTCACCATATTATAGAGTTTATTTGATAGATTCTTAACGAAGAACCATATCTATCCATTTTCCATTTCATGGTAGTGAGATGAGTTATTAGACTTGTTATTGTACTCATCGTATAGTTTATTCAACTCCTTAGAGAAGAAGTTAGTGTTGTTGTTTGTCAATATTATGTGAGGGACCCCAAAGATGGTGATGATATAAGATGCTATGAATTTGATGCTATTATTAATCTAAACTTCTTTGAGTGGTATTACATCTGTCCATTTGGAAAAGAAATCAATTTTAGTAAGAATTTACTTGAACTCTTTAGTTGTGGATGGGGGATATGGCTCCACAACATCCATTCCGCAAACAGCAAATAAATCAGAATATTTAGTTATATGTAGAAATTTTGGGGGTTTATGAATGAAGTATTCATGGATTTGGAATACATGAAATTTCTTGGTAAACACCACATAGTCATTTATCATGGATTTCTAGTATTAACACATCCTTTTAATTTGGTGGGAGAGCTTGGTCCCATATGGATGTGCATCACAGAAGCCAACATAGACTTCTTACATGATGGTGGGAATCTGTCTTTTTGTTGTCCATCTAAATATGACTCCATCAAATCCTTGATTTTTGGGGGATTTTTGTTCATGTTTACCATCATCTATGGTAATGTTTGCTACATGTCACCAAATCTATTCCTTCATATCTTGATCTTCCCTGAGTGACCTATATTGTAGATAATCGATTATGGGATCCATCTATCCATGGGTAAATGTTTGTTCATCATGCTCTAGGGTAGTTTTGACCTAATTGATTTCTTCCATATAACATATGATGATTTAATATACCATTATTTGGTGTGTGATATAGAATATTACTTTATCCTAATCATGGTTGGACAAGACTGTGTCTCTATTAGCCAGTGATTCGGCATGAGCATTCATTGATCAGGGAAAATTATACAACATGGGGTCAAGAGGGAAATATTCAATCATTATCCTGATGTAACTGGTGAAAGGGGGTTTTTATTCCTTTTTTATAACTTATTCACCATTGATTTTCTTTATCACTAGCTTTGAATCCCTTTTGATATTCATGTAGGATATATATAGTTGTAGGGATAGTTCCAAACCAACAATGATGGCTTAGTATTCAGACTCATTATTTCCTTATCCCTCATATAGTGTGAAAGAGTTGGTATAAACTACTTTCTCTTTGGATGAAAATACAATCCCTAAGACCAATTGATTGTGCTTTGGATTTCCATCCTTTTACTGATAGGACTTTAGGAGATCCCATCATCTCCCATGTTCGAGGAGTGTAATGGGCATAGAATTCCTCCACATTTAGAATATTTGTGTCTACTAGTGTATTCTATAGGGCATGATGTACTATTATTAAATCATATTGGTCTTTCCATTTCATGGATTTTTGAGATACAAACTGAATGTCATATTGTTGCAGAATGAACGACCATCAATCCAGGAAACTTGTTAACATTGGAAGGCCAAATATTTACTTGAGATAATTAGTACGAGATAATATATGGACTTTATAGTGATGAAAGTAATGCCTCAACTTGTGCACTTTGAAGATGAGTTCTAGGTAGTTCTTCTTGACATCAGAGTATCTGGTCTCATTACCTATCATTGTTTAGATGGAGTAGAGGAGACTTTTCTCACTCCATGCATCATTATTTTGTACAAGGAGGGCATCTAGTGAACATTCCATACATGCTACATATAAAATGAGTGTAATCCATTCTAATAGTGGCATCAGAACTAGTGGCTAAAATAGATACTTCTTTAGATTTTAGAATTCTTATTTGGTTCCATAGTCCCATTGATAGGTGATTCCCTTCTTTATTTTCCGGGTGAAGGAGTGAGCCTTACCGGCCATGTTGTCTATGAAACACTGAATGTAGGGTAGTTGTCCTTGGATCCCCATCAGTTATTTGAGATTTATGAGGGTGACATTGCTTAAATAGGACTAATATTATCAAAGTCAACATCAATGTCACAGTGGCAAACCACAAAGACAATAAACTTCCATGATGTTATACTAAATGTGGAAATTCAACTTTAGACTATACTATTGTATCTTTTCAAAAACTTTTTTATGATTCATGAAGTGATCACATCACTATTGGGACTTGACCACCAGGTCATTAACATTAAATTTGGATATTATTTCCAAAAATGAATTAAATATATGATGCATGGCGCATTGATAAGTGGTGAAATTATTCTTTAAGAAAAATTTCATTACCCTATAGAAAAATATCTTCTACTGTGCTATAAAGGAATTAGATTATTCATCTTCAGGGCCATCATTATTTGATTATACCCTGAATACCCTTCCATGAAGGAAATGGATTGGAAGCTTTTAGTTGAATCGATCAAGAGTTTTTTATTGAAAATATTAAATTTTCCATTGTTCAGTACCAATAAAGGTCTCTAAAATTTTTACAGACCTTAAAATTACAATTCTTTTTCTTAAAAAGGGTTATATTGTAAATTTGTATTAGGTATTTCACTTCTCAAACAACGTTTTATTTCATCCATTTGTCAACTTCCAACTATACATTTGGGGAATGAGAGGGGTTCATCCTCCTGGCTACCTTTTTGAAGCCTCAATTGTATTCAGGTAATTTGAGATGGTGTGTAGCCGCATTCGGATTTAGTCAAGGTAGTTCAATATATTTCTATGAAAACACATATTAGTATTTCTTTAGAAATTAAATGTGCATATCTTTTCTTTGAGAGGAATGGAGGAACTAATAAATTTAGGTCATGGATCTTCTTTTGTTCCCATATATACCTTCTTGAGTTCATATTTGGTGGTGGAGACACCTTCCTTGAATGAAAAAGGGGTGTTCCTAAGGTCAATGTAACAGCCCGAGATTTTATGAAAAATATTTTTTTTATGTCTTGTGTTGTACGCTACACCAAAAGGAGCTTGCACAATACGCATCCTTGACTTTCCTTGCATTACACGCAATCGCGACCCTCCTCGATAGCGTGTGTAGTACGCAATAACGAGTTTCAATAAACAACGATATGCTATTAAAATATTATTATAACTAGCCGTTATGAATAGTAATAACCACCTTTTAAAATTTTAGAAATTTTAGCTCTCAAAATGGACTTCATTTTTGGATTCGGAGTATCGAATTTAGCCTAAGGTGAAATTTAGGTACTTTTCGGATAACTTTCATATTCTGATGAATAGTGAAAATTACTAAATTATAATTAAAAACAACTTTTTTAATCAAAATAATTAATAGCGATAAATTATTAATTTGAGTCGTTTTAAAGTATATTTAGAATATATTTTTACAATTTAATACAATGTTGGTCATTGGATGTAATTTCACATTTAAACCAGACATAAACAAGTGTCAATCTTTTGATAGATATTGTTTCTTAAAAACACGCTATTTGTTTTAACAACGGGATTTAATTATAAAATTAATTAATGAAACTTCTATGTTATGAATTTGGTAAAATAGACATCATTTTTGAATTCGGAATATGAAATATAGCTTAGGATGAAATTTTGGCATTGTTCTGAAAAACATCAATTTTTGATGAATAGTGAAACTACTAAGTGGTAGGTTAAAAACTGAATTTTGCATAAAACTTAATTTTACCACTTCTGTGAATGGAATTTCAAAAATCCGAGAGACACGGTTGATGTCAGTAAGTAAAATGTGGTTCAATGAGATGAAACTAATTTTTGGTGAATAGTAACTTTTTACTTTTTTTTACCACGGTTAATAGTAAATAGGGTAACTAAGGGTAAATATGATATTACTATTACCCTAACACATGTCCTAATTCAATTGGATAAGTGTAATTCGACCAAAAACAGCCTTATGAATATAATATGACCATTTAGGTCCACTTGGATTAGATTATGACATTTAATATTATTTTATTTAATGAATAGTTAAAATAGTTAAAATCAAAGTTTAATAACTAAAACATTTTTAATATGGGGTTATATATAAGATAAATTCGACTATAAATATTCATTAGAAATATAAAAAGATTTCCTACATAATGATATTTTATTTATAATTTTTAGACTTCAAATGAATTATTTTATTTATGACACAACGATGATGCAGTAATTACCCTTTTAAGGAAATATTAACATCATTGATGTTATAAATGCTCAAATGAATGTAATTTGAGACTTTTTATGAATTCCACTAATTTTATAGGTTACTATGATATATTAGTGTTGATATAATAAACTTGGTTTGAACATATAATTCTGTTATGACTTTCACAAAAATCATATATCAAATAGTGTCAAAATTGACACAAAATAGTTTTTAAATCAAATATTATATTATTGATTGTTATTTTATTCCTAAAAATCTAAGGTTCGGCCAAATGACTTAGATAAGGATATATATATTTATAATAAACAATTTGGGGTTCGTTTGGCATATTATAGTAAGTGTATTAACCATATAGTGAAAGAAAACAAAAAGACACGGTAAAAGTTAAATTATTTAACTTAGAGTTAAATCTAATAGATAAGGTTAAAATAATACACTAAACTTTTCTAAATCCTATTGGTTGATAGGATTTCGACCCATACCCACTTTAGCTTCGAAATAAGACCCTTTGGAACCATTATAAACCGATTTTGACATTAATATAAAATAATATTTTGAGGTATTCCTAAGGTGCCCCTCTCCTCCCTTATAAAAGGACACCTACTCCCCCTCCTCCTCACACCAATTTGAGCACTCATGCTCGGCCAACCCCGGCCAAAATCTCTTCTCCACTTCCCTAGCAACATCCTAGAGGTTCTGGTCTTCCTCAAAGACCAATTTTAGTTCCCTAAGAGGAGGTCTCAAAGAGGCGCTTCAAAGAAGAGGTAATTACCGTTACCAATTATTTCATCTTTATTTCTTCTTACACTTCTTCTTCTTAGGTTGTTTCATTATGAAGTAATAACATCAGTATCACTCATATACTGATATGTTATTATAAGTATGAAACAACCCTATTTCACCATCTATCCATCCTACGGAAAAAGAAATCACCGCGCGTGCGTACGTACGGAATACCGTCTCCACGCCGTGGTGTAATCTATTTTCCACCACCACCTTACATGGATGGGTATAATGGTGTAAAGAATATCTATACATAGTTTTTACAACATCATATTGATTCTGATATATTGTATAATCCACTCCAATTCAATTCAATATTTATGGAAATGATATCATCGCTCGTGCGTACGTACGGACTACCGTCTCCACGACGCGATGAGATTCATTCTCCATGTTAACCATTTAAGAATGATTATAAAGTATATATAAGAAATAATAATGAAATATATGACATTATAAACCTACTGGATTTATGTATATATATATATGTATGTCATCTACTTACTTCCATTCAAGACAATAAGGAAAGGAAAACAGCGTTCATGCGTACGTACGGACTACCGTCTCCATGAATGGGGTTTTTCATTTCATTTATCTATCTATTATATATATATATATACTGAATATATATGATATATAAATCATATTTTATATTCTGGAAGTAAGTAAATCATGATATAAGTAATAATAATGTCAAGAACAACAAGTCAAAACACCTACGATAAATGAAACGATTTTACCCAAAACGCTTCTTTAACATGAAATTTACAAAAGAACGGGTAATATAATGTCATAAGTGAACCATATATGATATCATAACAATGAATATGATTCTTTAATAAGTCAATGACATTATTTAAATCATTATACAGGAGGTTCGGACACAAACGAAGCAAATCGGACCTAAGGTAAGGGAAAATACCACAATCTCATTTTTATCCGAGATTGTTTATTCGTAAGTATTTACTGTGGTGTATTTTATCATCCACATCCATGATCCCTCAATATTTAATATTGTTTCCATCCACTTACAATAGTTTAAATCCAATTTTACCCTTCGGTGAGTTTTTAGTAAAGAATATGAAAGGAATCTTTTGTCATTTTTTTGTACGAGGTACTTTTTGACTTTTTCGACAAAGGTATGAAGAATGTTTTTTTAACTTATACGGCATGAATGGATTTTTAAAACATTATTTCAAAGAATCTTCCTTTACAAGTTTCCAAGATTATTTTTAATCAACTTATTTTAGTTTAAAATTTTATGACATGTTAAGAAAGGAAAAGTGTTTTTGAAGAAGAAATAATATTTTCCTCAAGAATAGAGTTCAAGTGTTTTATCCAAATTATTTTCCATCTAATAAAATAAAGGGTTCTGTTTCTATCCATATTTTTACATTGATTTGAATATGTTGTGATGGAATTATGTTTATGAATTCCTTTATCTTATATGAATGGTTTTATGATGTCATGTTGTTTAAGAATCCCATTTTTATTACATGGGTTATGCTTTGATGTATGGTTTATGATTTTGTGGCACACATAAGAATGGTATCATTATGAGATGGGTGGGACCTATATCTCCCTCCAATGCACTGGGTAAAGATTTTATATCTCATGAGATAGACAGGGCTGGAACGGTAGGTTATACCGGTTCAGTGAAACAGGACTGAAACGAGGCTTACTCGATTCAGAAAGGGACTTTGTCCACTAAGATAGTCTTGGCAATGAGTCTTGACTGACAAGAAATGATTCTCTATGATTATGTGTGAATGCCACAAAGTTTCATGTTTTAAGTTATGATTATTGTGATTAAATTTCACTGCCATGATTTACCCCATGTTATGAAATTATGATCTCTTTTGCAGGTTAAGATTTCCAAAAGTTATGTGCTTATATATATGATGTGATTGATATTTCTTTTGTTTACCCTTACTGATCATTTGAGATCACCCTTTTATGTTTTCATTTCCCCAGGATATAAAGAAAGGTTTTAGGTAAAAAAAAAGGAAGATATTTATGGGAGATGTTGAAGATCTTTCACCACGATTAGAAGATTTTTTTCCGAGTTTCCAAAGACACTAAACTATTACGATCCTTGTGTGTGTGTTTTTGTTATGTACTAAGTATTCCGCAAAAGTAATGTAATGTTCATGTACGTCAAGCTTCGGGTCTCTACAGTCAACCTCAAATTCTTCCACCTCAAAGTTTGTGGCGGATTTCTCAGATATAGGAATAAATCTAGGTGAATCTCTATCACCATAATGGTGAGAAATATCACGAGAAGAGAATATTATAATCCCCTATTTTCAGTGTTTTTGAAGAGAGATTCAAAAACTGATTTTCTATTACACTATCCCTTATGACCGAAGAGGATTGGACCTCTAGGACTAGGACTATTACCTAAAACAGATTTAAGGGGACCACATAGTAACTTTAGATCATACTCTAGGCTTTTATAGGGGCATTCCCCAAGCCATTGGGGGCTGTAACCTATATATCATCATCCATAATTGGTTGTTTTCTTCAAATATTGTATAAATATACTTTCGCATATGTGGTTCCACAAGTATCAAATGGGGGACTAATACCATGAAATATGTCATCCATTCAATTGATGGGGTATTTCATACACTAATGGAATGTAAAAGATACCTCCAAATGTATATGGAGCCAAGGACTTGGGAGATGGACGTTGTATGAAGTGTCTTTATGTATAACCATATACCCAACATAATATGTGAGATCCTAAAATTGAGATTAAAGTTTTATCTTCTTGAGAGGTATTTCATCGCACTTATCATACCCTTGAATGATTAGATTTGTGGGAGACAAATCCCCTTTGATATATACCAATATTCAGAGGGCTTAAACTAAGATGAGTTTGATCCCAAAACTATTATCAATCATATTCAATTGAACATCAATATTATTGATTTTTTATGAAACATATAGGGGCATGTTGTACCCTTGGATGATCTCTTCCTGATCCTGGTTTTTGAATGAGATGGATACATGGAATTCTGATGGCATGGTCTCCACATGATAAACATCAGCTATAATGACTTCTTTATAAAATTCTTATGGGATCAACATGGATTAAATGAGTTTATTCCTAAGTTAATTTTAAATATATAGCATGTCTAGGATTGAGATATTGGATGGGAAAACAACCATTAATTTCAGAATATTGTACTTTTGTTCCAGAGATTAGTGCATCCCAATGTGGGGTTACACCATAATATATGGATTTGGAGACAATTAATTTGACATAGAAAGAACTGGATATTGTACAGAGGTCATGGGAGTCTCTAATATTAGTGGAGTAGGTTGTTCCAGCCTTCTCTATTTCCAAGGATGATCAGATAATTGAACCCTTTCTAGGAAGTCATGCAAGACAACTGGGTGTAGATTACCACCGGAGGGTTCTATGACACCTCCATATCTATTTTTTTCCTACTAGAGTGATTTATAATGGGTTATAGTTTCATATATGTCCTCTATTGGATAATGAATAAAAATTTGAGTCTGACCATCCTCATTTTTTCACATGTGTCCTCGGTGCCTAAACATACTGCCTCTCATTCCCCAGTTATGTGTGATAAACTCATATCTTGAGGCATATTCATCATTAGAGAATGGGTCATCCAAGTGTATCATGTTTATATAATCAAATATGAGAACTTTTTATGATGAGGTTTCCATTTTGTTTGGTGGTTCCCATGCATTGGATGTTGCAGTGAAGAAATATCCAAGAGTTAGAGATTGTGTTGGAGCAGAATATGACTCATCATTCTCTATATCCTCCTACTTCTAATGGTCGCATCCAATTTGGGAAAGAAAATATGATGTTACCTCTATAGTTTTTGGAGCTATTATGGGTATGTGTATTTTTTTTATTTCAATTTTTCATGCGTTTGAAATATTTTTTTGAGTCATCCATTTGTTAAACTTTTGTTCACACCTTGAAAGATATTTCTTTCATTCACCCTATTCTTTTGACTTGCATATGGTTATGCAGGACACCTGTTCTGAGAAGTTATCTAACACCACATGTCCAAAATTGAACATTCCTTAAATGAATTATTTAAAGACAAAATAACAAGGATATTATGGCCCAACCTTCTATGAAAAGGGTAGTAATTGGGACGGTTAGTGAGGTTGACCACATTGGGATTCCTAGGATGTAGAAACTTGAACAGGTTATTGTCTATGGTTACTAAAAATTAATTGATGACATGTTCATTTTGGAAGGATTATAATATATTCATCTATTACTCAAATAATGAATAGCCTTTATTTATTTTTGCTTCAGGTTGAGGGAAATTTTTTGTTATTACCAATTTACCAAAGGTGTTGGGTAGTTCGGGAATTTCCTAGTTGCTTGGACAAGTACTTATGCTGGCTTGAGAGCGATAGCTAAAGATTCTTCATTGCAATGACTTTTCCACTATACATAGGGAATGATTCATGATTAGATCGGTTTTTCTGAATGGAATATCCAAATCATTGTTCTATTTCATCGAACTCAGAAAACCTAATTGGATACTTCATTGGGACCGGAGGCCTCTAAAACTCATCTTGAAGATTTTCATAATAGAGTTCGATAAATTTATATTTTTAGATAAGGATACTTCGTGAATTGTATAATCCCTTCCAACTTGTTATGAATTCATACACCCTCTCATTTTCATGTTTCCTGTATTTAGTTAGGTTAATGATTTCCATTTTTCTTAGTGTGGAGTTGAGATAATAAAGGAATTGTCGATGAAGTTCTTCCCATCCTACAATAGATCCTATTGGCATATAGTTATACCAAACAAAGGCTAACCCTATCAAATTCTATACGAAACACCTCATATTTTCTTCCTCTTATTGATCTCAAGGGTCCATAATCAGTACACATCAGGATACAGAGTGTGTGAGATGTTATTTAGGGTTTCCTACACCATAATGGGAAAAGAAAATAGGATTTCTGAAATTTGGTGGAGGTAGAGAATTATCCACTCACTTGAGACATGGATTACTCTTAGGATGAAAAGGGTGTGAATCGTCTTTACATAAATTCCATTCAAGTAGACAGGGACTTGATGATGTTAAGAAGAACCAGGGACACCACTGTCTAAGTCTCCTCCCATCTATAGAAAGCAGGTAGGGGTTAATGAGGTGGCCCTACTTTCATATCCCAATGATTCTTGATTAATCCTAAAACTAGACGATCACCATGTAAATTGATAAAATACTGAAAAAATGGAGGTAATTCATGATCATTTTGACTTCCTAATTTATGCATATCAGCTACCTAGATCTGAAGCCATTCAGATGATCAGATGCCACTCTTGCTGGTGGTCATCTATGTGAAGGATATTATTTGTCTTCACTAAGAGATGATACCGAGTGGGAATATTTCCCCTTAGTAGATCCTTACTGATTTTTCTAAGAGTTGTTATGTAATTATCATATTGAGAAAACTATTACTCCCTAGAAGGAACATTGATTTTTAGGGAAGAGATTGGGATATAGCCAGACCTTTCAATTTTCCTTTAGATGTGTTCCTCCATAGAGGTTTCAACTCAATATTTGGAGGTTCTAGGATTCAAATTTTCCTATGGTTTAGGGTGTGTTAATCCTTGGTTAGTGCATCTAGATCACCCTCCTATCAGGGTAGATTTTCCATTTTTCATCCATCTGCATTTTCATCTTGATCCACTATATTTATTATGTTGAGAGTGATGAAATTCATAGAGGCATATCAAGCAATGGTGGTCATCCCATTACTCTCAATGCAAGAGGATGATTTTTCAATACCTTCATTAGCATAATTATTCGAACCCCTATCCATTTTGAGACATTTTGTTTTTAAAAACTAGTAGAGTTTGAGTTTATTTACCGTAGGATCATCCTATCTTTTCTGGTGATTAATGGCCTTGAGGGATTTTTTGGTCATGATAATCGAATATGCACTGAATAGAATATGTTTATCTTATTGTGGGATTAATGGATGGGATGTAGACCATAAATTTTTTACATCCGAACTTGGAGAAGACTATAACCCTATGTGGTGATGATTATTAAGAAAATTCCACCATCCTTGTGGCTGAGGGGATATTCAGGGCCATAATTGGAATTGAAAAATCCTTTTATAGAGTATCCAATGATTCTAGTCAGGGATTTTATGATTCCTAGGACAAAAAATGAGATATAAATTCCCATTATCTAGATGTGTGTGGTTGATCTAGAAGAAACAATGATTTCCTTATGACCCTATCTGAACATGATGAAATTGGTGATGGTGATTGAGATATAAATTCCCCCATCCCAGTCAGCTGTGATTTTTTTAAAGCTACCGATGATATTTCCTCAATCCTCTTGAGAATTAATGATGTGAGAGGTGGAGGTGGTTCTAGATATTCTCCCAACCCGAAAAATTGAATTTTCTTCTGGATGAATGATATGTTAGCTGGTATGGTGGCCCATTTAATGTGGAACAGTTTCTTTCACATCTGATTTAGGTGCGATGGAATCCAATTATGGGAATCATTCTTCAAGGGACGTTTTCTAGTTGATAACAACTTCAACCTCAAAGTCAAAAATCATTCTTATTACTTTGAGGGGCCCAGTTAAAAGTTCTGATGGCTATCCTCTCCCTCCATTCATGATTTATGAGAATTGTTGAAGTGGGGGAATTCTTTTGTAGTTACCAACTCGCTCATGTGGTACCTAGTCCTCTCATTTCACTAATGGCTATGACAATAACTGATGTTGTGTCTGAATAGTTCTTCTATAATGGGAATATAGTGAATTGAAATTCCCTGTATTTGACCCATACTTGGATATTCACATCTGGGGATGCTTTGGAAATCAATAGGTGGAGAGTTGTCATGGTGCAGTGAGAAAAACCACAAATTCATTTTTTCATCCCCCTTCATTACTATGTTCGGAGCTACAAAAATAGTGTTCATATCTAGCTGACAATAGATTATATTGTTGAGTTGAAGGTGATAATTTAATCATAGATAGGCAATACATCTGGCCTTATGTAAATATTATTAGGCCACATATTTTATTGTAATTAAGTGATGAACTCCTTTTCTATATTATTTGGGACCTCATAGTCATAAGTGGAGAGAGACCATAACATAATAGGAAGTTCTTTTCTGGATAACTATCTCCATATTTCAATGTCATCCTCCTCTACATAAAACATTCACACTTCTATCTAGTCATACCATAAAAGTTGATTCTGAGGGTCTCCTACTGACTGGAGTAGAATGATACTAGAATTTGAGGGGTAACTATATTCAATTTACCCGAATGTTTTGAGAACCTCTCTATAAAAAGGTGTATGTGTTTTGGAAACCACTCTATATGAAGTTTTCTAGGAATGGGAAGTATTTCATTATCTTTGGGATATATTTACATGGGGAGGTTGACCATGGTGGATGATAGAAGTAAATTCCCTATGATCTATCTCCACACTTGCATGGGGATTTTTGAAGTAATGATCATCATCTACTTCATTTAAAGAGTTGATGGACCCATGTGGTGTGGAAAGTGTGTCTCAAATGACCATAAGAACACTAGAATTTACAAGAATATGAATATGAATCACGTTTTACATCGTGGATGGAATATTTTAACCTCACTTTTGGAATTGTGAAGTTATATGTTCTAGTTTTATGATGGTTTTTGGGACTTGATTATAACTGTCTGGTGCTTCTAGAGTATGATCCCACTTTTGAGAATCTACTGGAATATTCCATTGGTATACCTCATTATTGATAGGAATACGAGTCTATCTTAAGGGATGTTCTATTCCCACCTAGTGATCCTTGGTCAAAATGAGATTATGTGCCTAATCATGACCCTTGGGAATATGTTATTGGCATTTTTTTAGTAGGGACATGAGCATGTCATGAGGCATGTCACACTCTCACCTGGTGAGCCCCGGTTGGAACAGGAATATGATCCTGATTTGAATTCAAATCCCCCTTTACAAAATTCTAGTATACCACAAGAATGGGATAAGGGATATTATCTTTCTTCTGCATTACCTTGGAAGGATACTGATGCAATCATTCATCTACAGAACTAGGAATATGCATCTATATTCCATTATCTATTGTAATATGCTTGGAATATTTGCAGACATAAATATAAGCCTATCCCTACATGTGTTCCAATCTCACTTGGTTATCCACATCCAAAATAGAGATAAAGGCTTAATCCTAGACCTTTAGAGTATCTAGTTTGTCTTATTATACCATAATATGAGCCTATCTTGAGGCATATACCCCTCTCACTTAGTGATCCCCATCCAGAATGGGGAAATGAGCTTGATTCTAGGTCCTTGTAATATGACTCCAGACTTTTTTCATAGGCATGTGACCCTATCCTGAGGTATGTTCAACTCTCACTTGGTGAGATATGATTGGAATGGGAATATGAGCATTGTCCAAAACCTCATCTTTTTCTAGAATATGTTAATAATACTTCTACCTGGGAGTAAGAATGTGTTCTAGATCTGGAGTAACCAATTGTTCATAATTATTAGAATGTTGAGCTTCCCTAGCTTTAGGGATAATATTATGTTCATTTCCCTATATATATACTAATTTAAGAATATACTGGTGGAGTTCTTCAGTAGTTTCTAAGATCTATTGGAATTTTAGAAAAGTGTGTGTAGGGTTATAAGCCTACACATTATACATATATACTATTTACTGGAAGATATCCACAATTTAAGTGGGGATATGGATCCACATTTTTTCTCCTTGTGACATTGGAATATACCAAGGAACATTAATATGAGGTTAGGGATATGCACCTCCCCCATGCCTGTTAGAGGAATATGCCTACAGACTTGTTCAAATTGAGCAGGGATATAATCGTTCTCACTAGTCACTACTAAAATATACTGGTAGACATCATCAGTAGGATTGTAGATATGATACCACTCATGGTTATCCAAATCCATCCTCACTTGATGTGTCTTCTTTTATGCCTGTGCATGGGCGTCATAGGTGGCAATGTGTTGGGTGGTACCCTAATCAAGAGACTGATGGGTAAATACAGGGTGGTGTTAGTGATATAGGTTGATTGGATCCCTCTTTGATGGCCCTTAAACCATAAGAGAACCATATTTTACTCCTTATTCCACATTCATTTGATATTGATTTCGGTGATTGTCTTACTCTAGGGATAATCTCCCAAAGCGGTTGGTTGAGGCTACGAGGTCCACTGGCTTAGCTACATCTTTCCATAGATGATGAGGACTCATAGGATTTATTTCTTGGAGACCCTCACTATCATTCTTGAGGTTCAGGATTATACCAAATCAGTGGAACTCCTGGACCATCATGTTTCCACATGATATTTAAGCTATCGAGAAAGTGAGATCATTTTGCAACCCGTAGGGGTTGCAGCCATAACTTACATTCCAGGACAGCCACTGGATGATGAAATTATATCCGATAAGGACATTTTTATTAGATTAGTGTTTTTATTCATTCTAGAAACAAGGAACAAGTTCACCAATTATTAAAATATCATAGGCACGCTGTTCTCAATCTGATATGCATGGTAAACACAATTTTATTTTTATTCTCAATCTGGTCACTCTACTCTTGCGATATTGTCAAAGTGAGGATGGAATTATTTCATGGGAGCCCTAGTTTAAAAGTATTATTTTTAAGATTTATGATAGGATTATCATCATTGTTTTATGTACCAACAATGTGTCCTAACATATGGAAAACCATTCATCATGCTATTTGAGAGTTTCATGTCAGGTCCACCATTTTTGTTTGCGTATAGTGTGAAAAAATACAGTAATAGATAATAACCCAATAATTTTGTTATTTGATAGATTCATATTGATTTCACAATTTTCTTTATTTATAGTGTGAAAAAAAAATTAATGATGGATAATAACCTAATAATTTTTTTATTTGAGAGATTCATGTGTGTTCACCATTTTTGTTTTGATAAGAAAGAGACAACCGAGAAACCCTCATTGATGTGGATTCAGTTTGGCTCAATGGTTGATTTTCAGGGTTTCATTTCTTTCACAATCATTAATTTTGAGTCACCATTTTCATTCATAATGGAAACTCATGATTATTACCTCATCCATAACTGGGTACAAACATTCATTCCAAATATATGTCGTAAATTGGGGTTCTAGACCTAATGATGCTTAAGGACTCGAGTTGGCTGATAGGATGGGAGGTTGGGCTCACCACACATTATTGGGGGAGGGGATGTTTTCTACTATAAGCCTCTCTTATATATTTACGATATGGTTGATAATATCTTTATAATCCTGATATGGGATAGGTTACCCTAACAAAATGATCATAGGCTAACTCTCTTTATGTGTTAAATAAGGGGATCTCATGGGTGTATCCATCTATATGTATCAAAGGTTCTTCATCCATTTTTTAGTAGTGAATGACATCTTTATATACTAAATCCACATAACCAGGAACTTTGGAATTTACATCCATCCACGAAGGTTGTTAATATTCCACGGATCAGATTGATCCATTATGTGGAATCCTACATATCTTGTTTATTACAAAAATCAAGATTGGTGTAGCTCATTAAACCCACTCAGTTTAACATCATGCGTAGAGGAAATGTGTGTGTGAACATGGGAATTGATTATTTGATCTCAAGTCTCAAGGAAAAATCCTACGTATTCTTATTATAGTAGGAATAATGGTTATAATAATTTGTTCATCCCTTGGGACTATCCCCAAGTTAGATTCCCTTATATGGGGGGTGTTTATATCATTCCTCTCAATAGGGAATACATACTACGATTTCTCTAGCTGGTGAAGATTCATGATGCCAATGATGTGTTTATTGGGACTCCCTAATCACACATAATCCATGATCAAAATGAAATGTTTAATATGGTTACGAGACTTATATACTAGGATATCCCTTAATATGTTTAATATGGTGCTCATGCCTTAATAAATGCATCTTATGTATCCTAGTTATTGAAATAATCAGATTCATTAAAGTTTGATTCATTTATCATTAAACTGATGGATGAGGTAGAATGATCTTCCCTTATGGTTAATTGGGTCTTTATGGTTGAATCTTTATAGACATTGAGGTATATACACAGAAGTGGATGTATATTTTAGTGTGAGCTCGGGCCTTAGTAAGGCGTCATATGTATCCTCGTTATGGATATAATTGGATTCCTCAGAGTTTAATTGGTTGGGGTAATATACACAAATGTCGCCCTTATATTTAAGACATATAATATTATGTCACAGGTTGAAGGTTACACTCTGATGTCTCCCATTGGATGATTAATATAGAGGGAAGTCCTTAGAGAGTCATCCTACATATCGTGGTTGTGGAAGGAATTTTATTCATAATAGTTCTCTAGGTCAGGACTTACACACTGACATTTCACTAATATGTGGGAAATATCATATTATTCCATTGATCTAGGCTTACACTATAAGGTTTTCGTTCACTTTTTAGAGTCATATGATGAAAATTATATGATCATTGGACTTACCTAAAACCACATGATATATTCTTAGTGTGAGAAACAAGGGACATAAAATAACTAATCTTGTCAGCTATGGATGTGGGTCTTATGTACTAAGATATCCCTAAAGATATATGATATAGATATCAGGACATAATAAATGTTTCATCCATATCATGGTTATTTCATGAATTAGAGTCATCATAGTTCGATTGTTTGGGGCTCGCACACTAAGGATGGACAATGTTATCAATTCCTAGGATACTCTTTGATCTGGCATGCTTTCCTACCTATCATGAATTTGATTATCCTATTGACATGCCTTGATTTCCCTCTAGACAAGTTGAAGTATTTCTATATGACATATCAAAATAAAATCACATGATCTAGTATCCTTTTCAAGGGGATTCACATAACATGTATGTAATCCTTGAAGGTTGTCACATGATTAAAGATTACTTATGTAGAGGACATTGAAAGACCTTGATGGATTCTCCTGGAAGACATTGTATAATCCTAATTGTCCCACTTATAGGGATTATCATGATCTAGATGACTTTCTATAGTTTCATTGTGAAAACTGGATGACATACTTAGAGGGTATCATGAGAATCAATACGACATGTCTATAGGGGGACTTATGATTCAGGTTGGCATTTCTCTAGGACACCATAAGATCTAGTTTTTATACTTGGAGGGCATCACAGGAGCTAGTTGACATGTACAGGTGCTACAATGAGACTTATCTGGCATGTAATGGTGCCTCCATATGAGTCAGGAGACATTTCTGAAGTAAACCACAAGGTTTGGATAGTGTGCCTAGAGGACTTCATAAACTATGGTCACATGCCTAGGGGGTTCCATACGACTTGATTTGACATGTCCAGAAGACTTTTCAAGATCCAAATAGTATACCTCAGAAGCATCCTGAGATTTGGAAGACATGTCCAAGTGCAGTCACATGACCTGGGTGGTTCATGAGAATCACATGAGGATCATCATATTTTATTTTATTTTATTAAGATTATAATTCATTGTTCTTTGTTATAACCTTTCATTGTGAATGTATAATATTTGTTCAGTGTTATATTTGTTTAAGTATCGGGTGATTTAGAAAATATGTGTTATTTTCTTCATGTTTCTTTCTAAAAGTCCTTCATGTTATCTATGAGTTATCATGAAAAGTGATTTATTCATGTTTCATGATCACTCTGGTTGTTCACCTTATCTTACCTAATGGGAACATTTTTTATTCGTGGGATCAACCACTCAAAGAAATTATCTCTGGTGCCTGTGTGCACTAGAGCGAGGTCCCAAAAGTGAATATGCATGTGTAGTGGTGAATTTTTAATGCCGGTCTGGGGGATTTATAGGCCTCACAATCTTAGTTGTTCATCATTTTTTGTGACACGTATCACATGAATCCATGATGGAGTCGATGTAGGGCTTCAGTATCATGCATTTTGTGAATTTCGTCTGAAAGTCATTATGAGAGTGTAGTGTGATTTTCAGATATTGTAATAACAACCCATCAATTACCCATTTATTGAATTATATCCATTTAATGGGGTCTGGTTTAATCATGTTAATGTACTAAGGGACATTCGTATTGTTAGGTCGACATGTCATGATGCCTTCATCAAATTAGAATACTTGTTGAATGTCTTTTTCATGACCTCAGGTGGCTTTTCTGGGACATTCCATGAGACAAGGATGGAATGATATCGATTTCTAACGATATGAGGAGGATATGTCATTGGGTGATTGAGGTTTCTTGCGGACTATAGGAGGCACATCACATGATGTTTACGACCATAAGGGGCTCCCATCTACTCTTATTTTTATTTCATTTGTTTATTTTATATGGTTTAGGGATCTTGTGGGGTTTCTTGTATGTTGTAGAAGATAATCTCTCTAACACTTGGTGATTCATATCATGACCAAAAAAAGTTCATGTGTAGTTGCATGATAATTTAATTGAAAATTCCATATGTTTGTCCTTATTAAGACAAAGGGGGAGTGTATGGTCTCTTGGACTAGTCTGAGGCCCTTTGCATGATGAGGATGACATTCCAGTAGGCTTTTTCAAGATGATTCAGCCATGACACTAGGTGTTTTCGGTGTCTTACAAATCATTAGTGTTGTGTTGCATAATGTTTATGACTACAATAGGATCCTACCTCCCCCCATTTTTATTTCGTTTGTTTATTTTTCAATGAATGGGGATCTTGTGAGGTTTTATGAATGTTGTCGAGGAAAATAATTCTCCCCATTGGTGATGTGTCACATGAATTTTCTAACCATGATAGGGTCCCTCAATTTTAATATTTTCCTTCAATTTTCTAAGTAATTTTTGGATGGCTTTTTGGGCATCTGTCGATCGACAAGCCATGTGGCCTGTCACAGCTTATCTGGATACCGTTGCATGACCATCAATTATTCGGGATTCATATTCAAATTCAAAAAGGAATTGTCTAAGGGACATCACAAAACCTTATGTAGACTATGAACTATGTGTGACTATCTGCATGACCTCATTCTAGTCCTATGATTGTCAGTCTCCTGGGGGTTTACACGATCTACGTGATCACAACCACCTTCTTTTCATTTTCTTTATTGGTAAAATAATATTAATATTAATGTTTTTCTACCATTAGGATTTTTTCAATGATAATTTTCCTAGAATCAATAATGTAATAAAACATAAAATTTTATAAGATATGAATCACAAAGTAATAAAATAATATAAGTCATGGAAACATGACATTGGAGTATGAAATGGAATTATTCCATACACATAATCATAGAAGATCATTTCCTCAATAGTCAAAGATCATTTCCAGGACTTTCATAGTGGATTGGGTTCACATCAGAAACCATAATAGTTGTAATGTTTCATTCCCAAGGTTGTCATAGTGGAATGGTTTCACTCTCCAAACCATCGTAGGGTTCATGTTTTACTCATGTTATTATCATGGTTTAAAAATTCCCTAATTGAACATGGTTTACTCCCAATTCAAGTATTTTTTATCCAAGAAGATATATATCTCTACCCAATGCATTGGAGGGAAAAATAGGCCCCACACATCACAAAATTAAATAATACATATGTGCTCTATAGGATCATAAAATAATCATAATTTTAAATTCCATGATAAGAAATGAGTTTCATAAATATTTTATCTTTTTATCATAGTATAACCCTAGAAAAAGAAACAGTTTCCATAAACATCACATATTTTAATCATAGCATATCCTATATAAAATAAATGTTTTTAATAAACATATTTTATTATAAATTTAAACTATTAAGTTAAATAATAAGGATGGTATCATTAGATCATATCCCGGTTAAAGCTTAAGTTACATCAATGGACTTCATCTTAGAGAGATTTTTTTTAAATATCACATAGAACATTCTTAATGAAAATAACCTTTTTAATTTCAAAATAAATTTTCAAATACAAATATTTCCAAAATTTAATGGATAAAATTTTATTTAAAAATAACCTTGGAAACTTATCATATAATCTTCAAAATAGGGAGTGTTAATGGTGGTGAAAAATTATGTACATGTCGTATATCTTAAAACAAAGCTTCCATTTACATTTTTGGTTAAAATTAACAAAGTAAATCATTTCAAAAATGGTAATAAGATTCATTTTAAACCATTTTAAAAATATATATTCATTAGAAAAAATTTCTTTAATTAATCATTGGATATTATTAAAAACATTCATTAATACTTTTTTATAATCCATTGAAATGGATGAAAAATTATTATCAACTTAAGAGAAAAATAATGTTGATTACTATTAGAAATTTATTCTATAATATTGAGTATATAAATATTGGAAAAAGAAATTAAAAATTTATTTTCATGAAATAAATTGATTAAAAGATTTCATCATTATAATCTTAATCATAAACAATCTTGATAAACAATGAAATAATAACATACAACCTTTATAACTTGGGAAACTATTGAATCATAATACCTATGAATGAATTACCATTATATGGATATTTATATCTCATAAATTTATGATATTAATATTAAAATTCATTCATCTTTAGTATATAAACCATGCAAAAGAAAAAATTGGTGAATATAGCATGTGTTACATGGATGTAAAAGGGATAAATTGACCCCTTAACGATTTGGTAATTTTTGAATAATAAGATAAATTAAAGAATAATATCAAATTAAACACTAAATATCATTTAAGTAATTATATTAATGATATAAAAATGTAAAATGGAATTTATATACACCAAAAAAACAAATAGGTGTTGAATTTTGCAGAAGTCTCCTTGAAATAAAAGTGAGACTAGAAATTTATAACCTTAAGTTTGGACTTCCTTAGTACTCATTAGAACCTCCTGTATAATAAATAAAGTTCTATTATATATTTTTTATAGAACCATAATCATATATATCATACCATATATGATTTTCTTATGAACCTTTCATACGTGTTTATTAACAATTCCTTGTTAAAATCATGCTTATTGTAATAACTGCTTCATTTTTTGTGTATGTTTTGGTTTGTCATTTTTAGTCATTTTATTATGATTATGGTTATATAATATCTATAATTTTACACATGGAATAAATATCGTATATATTCATTTTATATTTATTTATATTAAACCATAAGATTTCATGATATAAAATGGATTATTTCATTAATGGAGACCATAGGTCGTACTTATGGATGAACGCTGCTTTAATTTTCATGACGGATGGAATGAAAGAAAGGAAGATAATATATAAAAAATAAAAAATATTTATTATTTTTTATATATGGAATATATTCATTATATTTATCCTTATTACCTTTTATATAAAGGAAAAGTGAGAAACAAATCACATCACTTCGTGAGGTGATAATACGTCAAACACATGAGCGACATTATCATATTCCCACAGAATGAAAAATAATAAGGTATATGTGATATTATAATTAAATAATTATAAATCTGTCATAAATATCATATATAAACATTAAATATATCATTATATCCAGTCGTGATAGGCGGTGATGGAAAACGAATTATATCGGTTCACAAATCGGTAGTCCTTCGTACACACGATCGATGATTTCATTTCTCACATGATGGAGGAGGGGAGAGGTGTAGTTCATTTAATTAACATAATGACATGTTTTCATTTTTTAGATACTAATTTTATTATATCATCATGGTTAATTAATATTTTAAGGAGATAGAGGATTAAATAAAATGAAAATTCATAGTTAATGACTATACATCTTCATCAGAGAAGTTATTTAGTTTTACACCTAAAGACATATTAGGAAGGATTAATAATCAAAAAAGTACTCTAGGATGTGGTGAGGGAAGATATTAATTTATTTTTTAATTTCTTGTATGATCCAAATGGTTTTTTATTTCTGAAGAGGAGAGAAGAGTTTTTTCCCTTTTATAAGTGGGGGAGAGGACACACATGAATATTTTCG
This sequence comes from Viscum album, assembly GCA_963277665.1. Classification (NCBI taxonomy): domain Eukaryota; kingdom Viridiplantae; phylum Streptophyta; class Magnoliopsida; order Santalales; family Viscaceae; genus Viscum; species Viscum album. The sequence continues at coordinate 1,300,550,126 of OY728141.1, read as the reverse complement.
AAAGAATAAAGTGTTCCCCCATTTTTCCGAGAAAATGATTCTAAAAAGAATTACTATTTAATATTAGAAGATATTATTTCTAAATATGGAAAAAATGTAATTTTGACATGTTTTTATGTCATTTTACCCCTTATATGTTTAGTTTAATCCCCGCGTAAACTTGTTTTAACCCTAACCGTGGAAGCTAATTTTTACTACTTTTACTATTAATTTTGACAAAAAAATAATTTCAAATTATAATAAAGTATTAATTACACTGATTTAAACTATTTAATAAAAATTTTCAAATTCTATTCACATAATTGAAAAATATAAATTTAAAATTAAACCCATAAACATGATGAAAAGGATGTTTTCCAAAAATAATTTTCATAAGTTTAGAAAGTTTTAAAATAAAATTTCAGCATAAATTTTATAAAAATTACATAAATTGGATTAATAATAAAATTATTAAAATAATTTTACTTTTAAAACATTTTTAAACAAGATTTAACTTTTAAAATTATTTAAATGACAAGGTGGGTTTTAAGAGAAATCTATATTTTTCACTATTTCTTGAAAAATTAATATGTTTATATGATTATTAAAATTCACCGTAATATAATTTTGACATTTTGATTCCAAAAATGATGATAATTTTTTCAAATAAATTTTTTAAAAGTAAAAAAAAATATTTTTTCACAAAAAATAATACAAAACATTTTTATAAAAAAAGTATTTTCAAATCATATAAAGACTTTACTGGAAAATTAAGTACATATTTATAAAATTAATTTATTTATATAAATCCATTATACATAATTTTAAAAATATTTTTATTCATATTAATATCACATAATTTAACACCTAAGTTATAATGATCAATAATAGTAGTAGTATTATATTGCAATTTGTTAAAACTCAGTGATGCATGTGATGCAAGATATCAAGGAAATCTAATTTATTTGAAAAAAAGATTTCATAAAAACTTATGGTGTTACATTATATTCCCCTTAAAGTTAATTTTACCCTCAAAATTATTCACTTTGATACTAAAAATTGAGGATATTATTTCCTCACCATATCCTCATGTTCTTTTGTAGATTCTTAAACTTGGTGGATTTTTCATGATACTTTACCAGGTGGGTGGTCTTGTTTCCTTGAACATTCTCTCTAAGGTCCAAAATCTTTACTGGTGATTCCTCGTTGGAAATATATGACTCAATTTTTAAGACTTGTGTGTTCATTATATGTGAAGGGTCAGGTATGCACTTCCTAATGAGATATACGTGGAATATAACATGGAATTTATAGGGGTTCAGTGGAAACGCCAAGTTATAAGAAACCATATCTGATCATTCAATAACATTTAAGGGGAAAATATACCTAAGACTTAGATTTAATTTCTTCCAAAATCTCATAACCTTCTTCCATATATAAATTGTTCAAAAAAACTTCTCACCAAATTCAAACATCATATTATTCTAATGATTGTCATCATAACTTTTTATCAACACTGAGATACCTTGATGTGTTGTCGAATGTCTCTGACTTTCATAACCATATCCACAACATTCTTGGGTCCCAGTAGATTTATTTCTCTAACATAATTCTATAACATTGGAGTTCTAAACTTATTTCCATATTGGGCTACATAAAGATCCATTTAAATGCTCGAGTGAAATTTATGTTTGTAAAAAAAACTCCGCTAGAGGAAGATATTGATCCTAGAAACCTTTCAAATCCATAGAAAATGATATTATAATAATATATAGGGTTTGAATGGGTCTCTTAGACTAACCATATTTTTGACTATTATATACAATACTGAAACATAACTCTATATCAATGTCTTACTGAATACTTATCCAGAACTTCGAGGTAAACCTTGGAGCCTGATCAGATTCAATAAAATATGGTACTCCACATATCCGTTCAACTTCTATAATGTATATAATCTCTATTAATTTAGATATAAATATTATATAATAGTAATTAAGTGTGATTAATTCTTTAGGTGATCTATTACAAACCATATATAATTATACCCTTTAGATTTTTTGGGGAGTCCGACGACTAAATCCTTGATGGTGTTTTCATAATTTTATTCTGGTATGGGTAATGGTTTTAACATCCCCTTATATTTTTTTCTCTCATCCTTAACTTGATGAAATATCAAGTATAAATATAAATTCTTAGAAATATATCTCTTTATTTTATCCGACAAGGAATATTCTTTCAAATCTCTATACAACTTTGTAATTCTAGGATAAATAGATAATAAATAACAATGAAACTCATACAATAACTCTTTCTTCTGGTCTATTATTGATGGGTCAAAAACATAGTTCATGAACCTTATCACATTATCACAATCAAGGTTAAAATCCATAAAATTTATCACCTTATTATATACCTTTTCATCTTCATTTGGTTACTCTTTAATCATTACATGGATAGATTTTTGAACACTCATTTGAGAATGATTATATTTCTCCCTTTACATCAATATTTCAAGATACATCCTTTGAAAACTGATAAATATTGGATATTTATTGATCCTCTCCATATATAAGCATGAATGAACCTTTAAAATCAAAGAATCATCCACCTTTTTCACTTTCTTAAGGTGTTAATGTATTGATCATTTTTAATCTTTGGTCAACTCCAACCATCTTCTATGGATCATATCCATCTGTTTTTAAGTGAATATATACTTTAAACTCTTATTCTTAGTACATATATCACACATTTATACATAAATATAATGTATTTATATCTTGAATAAAAAAACTACCATAGCTAACTCCAAACCATGGTTCAGGTAATTTTTCTCATGAACCTTCATTTTTCATGATTAATAATCTATAACCATATAATTCTATATGAGAATGAATCCCAATACATTATTTGATGCATCACTATAGATTAAACCCCCTTCATTAATATAGGGTAATGTAAGCATTCATGTTATAACTAATATTCTCTTTTGTTCCTTGTGATTTTTCTCATATTCATCCATTGAGAGTAACTTGGGTCCCTTCCAAGTTAACACAGTGATTGGATTGGCCAATCATGACATATTTTCACAAATATTTGATAATAACCATAAAAACCAAAACAAATATGGATATTATTCACCATGGTTGGTTTAGGAAAATGTTTAATATCCTCCATATTTGATGGATCCACCAATATTCCCTCACATGATATTATATAACATAATAATCAAAAAACAATTAGAAATAATTGACACTTTTTTAATATTTTAATAAAACTTATACTTAGGGTATTTGGTACAATCCTCGTGTGATATCCATGCTCCTTATTTCTCTTTGAATATTTAATAATATCATCTATAAATACTACCACAAACTGATCAAGGTATCCTATAAAGACATTGTTCATTAAATCCATTAATATAACTGGGGAATTAGTAAGACCAAATGGAATCACTATATATTCATACTTTCCATACCTTGTATGAAATTTTGTATTAGGTATATCCTCATTCTTACCTTCAATTGATGATAAAATAATGTAGGTAAATATTGGAAAAGTATTAATATTTGTGTACTTTTTCAAATAAAACATCAATACAGGGTATATGATACTTGTTATTGATTGTGATCTTCCTTAGTTCTTAATAATCAATGCATAGTCGAATTAATATAACTTTCTTCTTAACAAAAAGACTAGGTGCATCTCTTGGGGACACACATGGATGAATGAATCATTTTTGAATATTGTCTTGGAGTTTTTTTTCTATTTTTTCAACTCAACCAAGATCATTCAACTTGGATTCATTTAATTACTTGAGGCACAAAGATTTATTTATATTGAGATCACAAGTTCATGATTTGGTATAAGTCTAGGATATTCTTCTTGAAAGGCATCTATAAACTCTAACAAAATAGGTGTATCATCGATGTTTATTTTCTCCCCAAACATCTGACATAAAAACCCATTTCGAATAGGAATAAATATTAATACAATGGATGTAATTTCCACACAAATTTCATATTTATATTCACACTATTATGTGATCATAGTTTGGTTCAGAATATCAAATTTAACTTACATTCCTTGTAAATTGATGTATGTTTTATGTACATAAAGTCAATCTATGCCTAAGATAACATCCAATTCAACCAAGGGAGAATGAAAATATTTGTAGGAAGAGAATTACAACAAAATTCAATCCGATAAAAATAATAGACTTGATATACGACTATAAAACCATTATGAGTTTTCACTACTAATTCATTACCGAATCATTAAGGACACAAATTAATATTCCTTCAAAATATTCTTAATATTAAATAATTCATATAACTAATCTCAAATAGGTTACTTCAATATTTTCGAATACCTATTACCACCTCAGCTTCATCATTCTATCTCCAATCCCATAGTAAAGTCGAAATGGTTTGCATAACCATTATTAGCCTTTGGTCAAAATGATCAGTCTTGAAAAATAATTCATAAGAGGTCAGAATCATGACACATTCCTTTCAATATTTGATACCTTAGGCTTAACCTGGTATATTCATGGTCATTATTAAAAGAAATCATGTTCGTTTGTTGATATTTTGTGAATTCCCACAACCTATCCCATGGGAGTGTCAAACTAGGTGTGCAGCAAGGCCCATTATAATGCACCAGGTTAATTTACACAACCTATCCCTTTTTCAGAGATGTCACTGCTGGGTAAAATTGTTCCAAAGTAACATACACAAGTAGTATCCATATAAGAAAATAATTTTTCAAAAAAACATTACTTATCCTTGAAAGAAAATTCTTGGATATTTTACTATAATTGGACTTATCCTTAGATGTATCCTTCTACATGTTCATAGGAACCTCACTAATGTTATTTTATTCTAGTTTCTAAATGTTAGCTAAACCATTATTTGATTCCAACTATAGTGACCTAAACGACTCGTACATAGATATCACATCTGAATAGTTGAATATTCATTACATGACATAAAAAATTAATTCTATAAATCATTATAATCTAGTGAATTTGGAAACATTCATTCATAAGAAATAGGTTCATAAGTGAACTGCATCATATCCCACTATGTTCTTCATAACTAGAACCCTTGTTAGATATATCATACATAATACTATTATAATTAACCTTTAGAAAGTAAATATTATTAAGGGTGATCATAGATTCTCAACAAGGGTAAGTAAGGTTGATATCAACATAACATGAGCATAATGGTATGAACAAAGAGAATAACATTTGGAAATTGTACACTCTAAATAATAGATCTTAAAATTGATTCATGACACAAATATATCTACTTCATAAGACATGAATCTTAAAGGAATAAAATAAAATAATCAATGGAATTATAAATTAAAATAATACATGGAATTGTGGAATAAAAATAATCATAGATGATCATCCCCTTTGTATTCAAGAATTATTTCCAAGACAATCTTAGTGGATTGGGTTTACATCCCAAACCATCATAGTAGACAAGTTTCTATCCCAAGACAATCATAGTGGATTGGGGTCACTCACCAAACCATCGTAGTAGTCAATTTTCACTCCTGTGGATTTCATGGTAGAGAAATCCCCATATGTAATTAGGTTCACTTCCCATTTTAGTCTTATTTATCTCATGAGATATCAATCATTACCCTGTACATTAGAGTGACATATAGGTTCCATCAATCACGTAATAAAAATCATACACATGTGTGCCATATGATTATAAAACAACCATTATATTAAAAGCTATTAAAATAAATGGTTTTTGTAAATATTTCATATTTTCTTCATAGAATATCCCATGGAAAATTAATAGGGTTTATAAACATTTCATCTTTTCATCATACCATAACCCGTAAAAAAGAAATGGGTTTCATAAAATTATTTTCTCATAAACATAAACCATATATAGAAAAAATAAGGATGTTTTCATTGAATCATATCCTTTATAAAAATTAATTAACATTAAATTACTTCATCTTATATGGAAAATGATTTTGAAATCTCACTTGGAACATTTCTTGAGGAAAATAACATTTCTAATTTGAAAACCACTTTAAAAATAAAACGATTTCAAAAAACTTATGGATAAACTTTTCATTTAAAATAATATTTATAACTTGTAATATAAGAATAAAAACACAAAGTGGTCAGGATGGTGGAATATTTCATGCTTGTCATTTATGTTAAAACAAATATTCCGTTCATTTTTTTAGTAAAGAGTCAAAATGTACCTGATTTGAAAAATGTCAAACAATTTCATTTTAAACGAATTTTTAAAAGATAAATCATGGGTAAACACTCCTTAAATAAATCATTTGATATTATTAAAAACATTATTTAAAACATTTTTAGAAAAATTTTACAAGGAAGAACAAGTATTTTCAATATAAGAGATAAATAAAGTTGATTTCTCTTAAAAATATTCTTTTGGAATCTTGAGTGCATAAAGGAGAAATGAAATGAAAAAAAATGTATTTTTATGAAATTAAAATGGTATAAATAAAATATTTAGTTTCTTGATATATATATATATATATTATAATATTTCATCATCATAAACTTAATCATAAATAATCCTGATAAACAATGAGATTGTAACATACAACCTGTACCACTTAGGTACCTTTTGGATCAAAATCCCCATGAATGAAATAACATTATATGGACATGTATATATGATACTTTTATGATAATAATCAATAAATAAAATAATGGGTAGTATATAAAACATATTACATATATAAGTGGTGAATATGGCATGTTTCCCATAAAATTAATAGTGATGCGAAGATCCCTTGCCGCTTTGGTAAAATTTTGAATTCTAAGTAGAATTAAATAATAATATTAAATGAAACATTAACTATTATTTAAATAATTATATTAAATTTAGAAAATGAAAAATGGGAAGTATATACCCCACACAAAATAATTGAGTGATGAATTTAGCATATGTCTCTGAGAAATAAATGTGAGACTAGAAATCCCTTACCTTAAGTATTGACTTCCTTTGTACTTGTTTGAAAATCTAGTATAACAAATATAGATTTATTATCAACATATTATAGATCCATAATCATATATATAATAATATATATGATTTTATTATGACCCTTATTACCCATTTATTAACAATTCCTAATTAAAATCATGCTTTGGGTAATAATAACTTCGCTTTTCAGGTATATTTTGGTTTGGTATTTTTGGTTCTTTTATTTTCATTATTATTCCATAATATATTTGATTTTAAACATGATATAATATATAATATATATATATTATATGTATTCATTATATATTTATTTGTAGTAATCCATACAATTTAGATACAGAAAACGGATTAAATCATTCATAGAGATGGTAGGTCGTACATGCACATTAACATTGATTCCATTTTCTCTACGGATGGAATGAAAGGAAGTTAAATAATATATTAAATTTAAATAGTCATTATTTTATCATATATTTCACATATATTCATTATATTTATCTTTATTACCTTCCATGTAAATCATAAGTGAAAACTAATCACATTGCTTCGCGAGGCGGTAGTCCGCAGTACACAAGATTAGCGTTATCATATTCTTATGAAATGGAAAGTAAGAATTTATATGTGATATTATAATTAAAAAGGTATAAATATATCATAAATATATATATATATATATATATAAACATTAAATAAATCATTATCTCTAGTCTTGAGAGGTGTTCATGGAAAATGAATTACATCGGTTCGTAAGGGGTAATCTACCATATATATGATCGATGCTTTAGTTTCCCACTTGATGGAATAAGAGATAGAGATAGGTCATGAAATTAATATAATAACTTCTAATTATTTTTGATAATTATTTTATATCGTTATTGTTTAATATGGTTTTAATTAATTAGAGGGATAAATAAAATGAAAACGCATAGTTAAAGACTATACCTTTTCTTCAGGTAACATATTTAGGTTTACACCTAATGGATTATTATGAGGGTTTCATAATACAAAAATATATCTAGGATGATGTTATAGAATTAATTAAATGATTTGGGTAGGTATTGGTGTATCCAAAATGTTTTGGAAGTGTTATGAGGATAAGATAGGGGTTTCCTTTTACAAGTGGGTAAGAGGACATACATGGAATTTTTGGAAATGAATAATATGTACCCACATTTTTTACATGATAATAGGCTCAAAAATATATCATTATAGAACATTGGATGACATAAGGTATAAATATTTCCATCAAATTGTATTTTTTCAAGTTTTTAGGTCATTTTAACCCTTATCATTTTAGTTAAATCACCTAGTAAACTCATTTTAACCTTAACTATGACAATTAATTTTTACTTTTTGTAATTTTAATTTTGACCAAATATTATGTTAACCATATTATATAATATTAATTATTCTGATTTAAAATATGGAATAACTTTTTCTAAATTCCCTTTATGTATGTGGTAATTTTTAATTTAAAATTCAACACATAAATGCGACGAAAACGTTGTTTTCCAAATGGATAGTTATTATAAGTATTGAAAGGTTAAATATAAAAATTCAACATTATTTTCATTCCAGTGACTTAAATTTGTTTAATAATAAAATAATTAAACCATTTTTACATTTAATTTTTTTTAAATAAGATTAATTTCTATAAATTATTTAAATTAAAAGTATATTTTTAATAAAAAAATTACTTTTCATTATTCACTGAAAAAATAATTTTTTTAGATTATTCTAGAAAATTCTACCTAATATATTTTTTGCAGATGTTGATTCCAAAAATGAAATTATTTTATTCAACTAAAATTTTTAAAAGTTTCCAAATTTTAATTTTATCATTTTTTCACATAAAACAATACAAATCATTTTTTGAGAGAAATTGTTGTTGAAGAATAAAAATAATTTACTAAAAAATAAGTAATTACTTATCAATATACATTATTGAACTAAAAATTTTATAACTAATTTTCATTTTTTTTATTATTATTCATACCTTTAAATTTTAAAAATAGGTTATAATAGTCAATAATAGAAGTAGTATATCGTGGTTTGTTAAAACTCGGTGTTGCTGTAACCCAAGCTATTGATGAAATTTAAATTATTCAAAAAATATTTCATAAACACTCAAAGTGTTATATAAAAGATCTGATTTTGAATCCACCATAATGAATTGATGTTTTATGATATATACTGATTCATCTAAGATGGTAATTTATTGTCATCATATAAAAAATGAAAAAGTTATTTCATATGCATCAGGGCAATTAAAGACACATGAAAAGAAATATTCAACCCATAACTGTGAGTTTCAAGATGTAATATTTTCTTTGAATATATGGATACATTATCTATATTATGAAATAAATGAGGTATATATAGTACATATGATCCAAAAAATACTTATTTTCATAGTAATAGATCACCATGAAGAAAAGACTATGGCTTTAACAACTCAATGATTATAATTTCTCAATAAACTACTAGTCAGTGAAAGTAAATAATAATGAATATGTATTGAGTATGAATGATCATGGAGTTATGGATAAAATTATTATTGAGAGGGATTCAATGTTTAGGGATTAGTAAATATGGATATGAAAATTATTATGTAAGGGGCTACACCACTCATTTTTCTAATGATTGTGGAACCATATTTATTGGAAATTATAAAATATTATCAATAAGATGATGAGATGTTTTAAAAGAAAATTAACGTCATGAGTGATGGGAAGTTGGAGGAATTTATTTTTCAATATGGAATCCAAACATTTGGAAATATATTATGCGTTCAATCTATAAATAAAATAAAATGGTAATTTCTAGATAGCTCTCAAAGCTTGAATTTATCCATACTCAAAGGTAGAACCAAGATGTATAGAGATTTGAGGGAACATTTTTTGTGGGATTAGATAAAGTGGAGAAATAATAATTATATATCCAAATGTTTGGTTTATTAGTAAGTGACGGAAGATATATACCATCTTATAGGATTCATTCAACCTATTCCTATTCTTACATGGAATTTATATGACACTAATATATACATTATCATAATATTAGTGAAGACTCCTAGAAGGAATGATGCAATATGGGTTATTGTTGATCGTCTTACCAAATCTGTTAAGATAATATTTAAATCTTCAGTGCCTCACAAGTATTTATAGTAAGGAATTTTTAAGACTCAATGGTTCATTTCTTTCGATTGTGTCTGGTAATGAACCCCAATTTTAATTAAAATTATAGAATAGTATTCCAAAGGCTCTTTATACTAAGCTTCATTTTATCACTCCCTACCATACTCAAACTGATGAATAAAAAAAAGAACTATTTAAACATTGAGATACATATTATGGTAATTATAAATTGACATTAAGGGAACTTGGGATCAATATTGACCATTGATATAGTTTTCTTATAATAATATTTTCCATTCAAGTATTCAAACGACATCTAATGAAGTATTATATGTCAATAGATGTCATACTCCAAATTGTTGGGATGATGTTGGTGAAAGAAAACATTAAAGACCAGAACTTATTGAATAGTAAATGGAAAAGCTAAAGAATATATACGGTGATATTAAAGGGAATAAAAAAATTTAAAAGTTTAATGTCAAAAATCATAGTTAATATTTGTAATTTCTTGTTGGAGATCATATTTTCTTAAAAGTGTCTTTATAGAAGGGTATCATAAGGTTTTTAAAGAAGGGAAAATAGATCCCTAAGTACATCAGACCCTTTAAAATTATATAAAGAAATGTATTTTAATATTAATGATTTTAATGTACACCAATCCTCTTTAAATTATATTATATGTTCCATATATCCTTGTTAAGGAAGTACATGATAGACCTAGTTCATGTTCTCACCTCAAAATAAATATAATTGGAACATGACCTTTCTTATTATTAGGATCCCATAAATATTATTGATACTTGAGAGATTGTATTAAAGAATCAAATAACATTATTGGAAAAGGTAATTTTGGTAAATTTTATAATGGATTAAGCAACATGGGAGCTAGATGATATTATGAAGAAGAACCACCATCATTTTTTTAGAAGGAAACATCCTTGAAATTTTTTAGGATGAATTTTATGTAGGGTGGAATAATATAACACCATGGCCTCAATTATAGTAAGTGAAATTTATATATTGAAAAACTATAATAAAATTCACATTTTAATATTTCATAGAACAAAATCCTGATTTGATAAGATTAATATCAATCTTTAACTTACATGGCCAAAATAAGCCTAGAATGAATTTTTGAAATTTTCTCTTAGAAATAATCCTTTTCAAAAAATATAGTATTCAAAAACTCACCATTTTATTTATAATAATGTAAAATGATATTAATATTTAACAATTTATTAACAATAAATTTTATATAAATAAATAAAATGTCATTTGGTGGTGAAAACTGGTATTTTTTAGAAAATTATTTTTGTTCAAAATCATAATGTCGATCCATTTAAATGAACTAAAATAATTATTAATGATAAATGATTTAAATTAAATTGTTATATTATATATCTAAATATATTAATTTAAATCAATATATTGATTTTTAGTATTCATATATTTAATATATGATCATGTTATACTTGAAAAATGCATTTCTTGAACAACCATTTTTTGACATGATTTGTGGGTTTGTTTTTAAATTAAATTATACAAAATATTTGAATTGAATATGATAAAATTTATTAAATATTTTTAATAATAATAATTAATATAATTTAATATGTCTGACTCAATGTTTTATCATAATTATTAGTAAATATATAAAAAATTAATTATAGTAGTTAACGCTAAAATTGGATTTTTGTGTTATATGCACTTGTATTAAGATTAATCATTCATACATATAGAGTTTTTATTTAATAAATTATATTTAATATTTATAGTCATTGGTTCCAAATTATCTAATATGTATAACTTCATTTTATTCTTAATGTATTACTACCTTAGTTAAAAACCATAGTTATCATCGTGAAAACTAAAATGGAAAACGGTAAGTAAACATAGAGGATAAATGAGTAAAATGTTTAAAATGTATTTATTTTAATTTAAATAATGTATATTTAGACGTTATATTCCATAAAATTTATTATTTATATATTTTTTTTGCACTTTGGATGAGAAATACTTTGCATTATTGAATAGTTTTGGGAATTTACAAAAACTTTTACTCGTCAATTATAAAAGGGAACTCCCTCTCTTCAATTATTCACCCCACTCAAGAAATTTGGATCAATAAAACCCTAAAAAAATATCTTCCCAACATTTTAATCCACATTCTATAGGTACGGGTCTTACCAAAATATCAACCCTAGAGTTCTTAAAAACATATCCAAATGAGGTTTCTATGAGAGAATGTAATCATCTTAACAATTCTCTTTATTTTTCTTTCTTCTTTTACCGAAAAACAAAAATGTCTTAAAACATAAAATATAATAAAAAATGTTTTTACCATATAATGATATGATATTATGTTTATGTAATAATATTTATCCATCTCGTTCTCTATCAGATGAGAAACAAAGACATCGCTCATGTGTACGAGAGACTACCACCATGCGGACCGGTGTAATTTATTTCCCATCACTGAATCATATTGATGGTCATAATTATATAAATAATATATATATATATATATATAACCTATTAAATGGTATTTATTATTTACAATTAATATACTATTGACTCCCTTACCCTTTCATTCATTAATGTAATTATGTCATCTCTCGTGCGAATGTACAACCTACCGTCTCTAGGAAGAGATGAAATTCATTTTCCATGCACAAATTTCAAGAATGTATTTAAAAATGTATTGAATAATAAAACATGTCATTTATAAAATTAATATATTTCTATGTATGATGGATCTATATTCACTGCATAAGAACTATAACATTCATGAAAAAACACACATGTGAAAACAAGGAAATCATCACCCAAAATATGGGTAAATTTTTTTTTATTAACAAAAGGGTAGTATAACATTATCATAGGTTAATAATTGATATTATAAATTTGAATATTTTTTTTATAAATTAATAAAATTATTTAAACCATTATATAAAAGGATAAATCATATTCACTTAAAGGGAAGAGTCAGGTATTATATTTTGTCTCAATTTAAATTTCATTGAGACATATTTGTTAATATACACCAATTCAGTTTTATGTGGTGTATATACTAACCCAATGATATATTTAACTTGAATTACTATTTATTAATTATGGTTAAGGTTTTAATTTAGTTTTATCATTTCAAGGGGTTACAATTTTAAAATCTCCCAAAGGGGTAAGAAGTATTTTTATAATATCATTTTCTTGTGGGATTATATTTACATTCATTAAATTAATAATATCATTTATCCATCAAAAAATCAATAATTTTATCGTACATTGGATATTTAAGGAGTTTCCATATTTTATTCCAACTTTTCATCTCTTTGGATCTTTTATCAAGAAAAGAAATGTTTAAAATAAAACCTAATTTTATTTCTATTTTAATTGGATATATTTTTTTCCATGTCCATGTTTTGGAAAATTGATTCCTAAAAGTCATTTCATTTACACAAAGAATTTATTAAGGAACTTTTATGTTATTATTGAATTTTAATAATGGTTTTAAATTAATATTTATTCTATTGTTTGAAAGTTATGTTTAAAAAAAATGTCAAATGGAAAATATTTTTTAACATATATGATGATAACAGACTTCCTAGACACCGTAACTATTTTAAGAAATGTAGAATAACTTTTTTTAATGTTTTTACAAATATTAATCTTTCTAGAAATCTTATTTTTATATTTCACTCCCATTTCTTTTATTCTTCCAAAAGACACTATTTTGTTTCAAAAACCAATATTCTTAATGAACCGATGGTCACCACTAATTTATTGACTAAATTTTTTATTGTTAACTTTATCTTGAGATAATAACCTTATTATGGTTATTTTTATGACATTAAATTTATCTTTTATATATATATATATATTATTTGTATCATCGATCTGATTATTTCTTAAATAGAATACTATTTGTACATATAGTGGTAACATTGAACATTATTTATCTGACTAAGAAAATATTCTTAAATTTATATTATTTACACAATAAATATATTTCTAAATAAGTAATATTGTTCATTAATTAAATAGATCATTAGATATATTTGGGATTATTTGGACATGTATTGACAGTTGGGGACTGGAATTATGTTTCCCCTCGATTCATCAACAATTTTAATTAGACCAATCAGTTGGCCAAATTAAATGGGTTTTTTTTCAATAGTTATAAAATATCTTATAGAAGGTCTTGACAATATAGATATCATGATAACTAAGATCATGAAATCCAAAATTTATCATTTCTTTCATTTATAATTAATTTATTATTAACCATAATATTTTCTCATTGAAATTATTAGTGGATACATTTTGTGATAAATGTTTAAATAGAATGTGTTTTAAGTTGTTTACCTTGCCATAATGATCACGTAATATCTAATTCTGATAATAGATTTACTGATTAAATGGCATATGTTTTTCGATATTTACCTTGGCATATTGATTTATCCTTATTTATTCATGAAAACTTCTTCTTTTCATAACTCTTACTTAGTGTTTGAGATCACCATTATTTTTTTCCTTTCCCTAGGATGTGAAGAATAATTATTTTAATGAGTTCAAGGATGATGAATTTTTTCCATTACTATATTATATATTTTATCCCTAATGTATAATGGATATCATGTATGTATCTGGATCTTTATCACAACTAAAATGATTGGTATTTTTGGAATTTAACCCCTTATATCTATGAAATTAAAATAAAGTGACCACTGACTCTAGGTTTCTGGAGCCAAGGTTATTATAGTGGTAGTTTTGGTGAATATGTAACAAAATGGTTGTGTTATTCTAGTGGACTTGGTTTAATGGGATTTTCATATCCAAGAGACTTGGTCATGATAAGAAGACATGTGTTTGGTAGGCTTGGGTGCATGGGATAACCGTGGGAAAAATTATGGTGCCTTACCAAGAAACTTTACTGTATATTTTACTTAAAATAGAGTCCCAAAACATGACCCTCTAATGGATTAGATATAATTGGATTAATAAGGATCTGATACTATGGTCTCAGTGAGACTAGAATGTCCATATCATTAGAAAATGGTAATTTCAGTTCGTAAGTTATACTAGGTAACATTGGTGGTTTACTCTTCCTATGTGCACAATTTCCTCCAAACTATCTAATTTGTAGTATAATGTTCATGAATTGAAACATGGAGGCCATAAATAATATCTAAGGTGGGTTTTAACCTTAAAATAATCATCATTTTCATGGTGCGTCCAATCAACTATAACCATTATTTTCCCTAGTGATTCTTGATTCTTATATTGTACATGCTTCCCTCCATGTCCACACATCCCTAAGTATCATAGTGTTTAGTGTGAAAGAATTTATTATACCTTTAACATATGTGAACTACTCTAAGAAGTGGTGTTAAGAGAAGGTGTATGTAGATATATCTAGTCTGATGAGGTTGGAATAAAATAGGGTGAATGAATAAGGTGAGTGATGTGGAAAAACCGCTTGGGAGAGATATTTATTAATTCATTTAATTTTTCACACATTTTCACTATAATTAGAATGAATTAACCTCTAAGTGTTTATACTATATTGTCATTTTTTTAATAATAGAACATTTCTTTTCTTTTTGGAATATATTGTCTTGTACTACAAACACTCATTCAGATGCTAAGGCTACCACCGAGATTGAGAAAATGATTACGATCATCGAGAAAGGATAACATTAAGAATGTGAATCATTATTGATTTTTGATTAAATCATTATAATGAAAAATAATCAAGACTACTCATCATCTGATCTCCTTTTATTGTGTGGTCATATGCTTCTGGAATATGTTCTTATCCCAGAACTAAGTGATTACATTCAATGTTCCTAGTTTGACAACTAAACTAATGTTATTAGGGATAAATTATCTTTGAAATGTGCATACATCAATGAGGGGAGACTAGTAAGGTGTTCCTAGTACACTAAATGATAACCACCTTAAACACACAATCACATATATTAGACCCCATGATGAATTTATCCACATCTATTTTTTATCATTCCACCTATAATCAACTGAAAGGTAAGAATGGATAATATTGTGACCTATTCTTATGAGGTGGTTCTAAGAACAAATAGTTATATGAATACCTGGCCTATAGGAGATCTGATTACTTTAAAAGTTATTTTATGGAATTTTATATTGAAAAATCTATTTAGATATCTCATATGTATGTGTATAGGAACTCTAACTTGATTTTAGAGTTATGAAGCCATTGGAGCCCATAGACTGAAACCTTCCATAAGACAAAAGGAGAAGTCAGTATTAGTCTATGGGATATTTACCGAATCTCTAGGTTTCAATCATTGGAAATATTTATGGTGAATTTATCCCCCTAAAGGTAACATGGGAAGAACAAACTCAAATTCACTCTCTAACCCATAAACAATTAAAACATTCCAAAAGTATTATGGGGAAATACCCATATATGTAGGGTCACATCAGTTGTGGAGCATTGATTATGGCCTTTATGGGTCCCCATGATAATATACTAAACTTCAAGAGACCCACTAGGAACCATTAAATGAATAAATAAAGTAAAATAGACATATATTCACTAACTCTAAAATAAATATGAAATGAAGAATAGGGTTTTAATATTAATAATGATATCTTTCCATAGAATCATCTGGAAGGGTTCTATAAAATGTGGTTGATCATCTATCTACCACTCATTCGTGACTCTAATAGTGGAATTAGGCTAGATTCATTCATCCTAGTGTCTAAGATGTTATGAGGATAGCTAGTAAGACTATTGGTACTAGTACTAGAAAATATCAACTAGTGTCTGCTACTTTTTTAAAAATAAAGGGACGTATTCCATATTATGTGTCCATTTTATGTACTATAGGGATGATTAGTGGTGTAATTTAACATGTAAATACTCTACATCAATGATAAAAAAATTTAGTGTGGTTTTTGTCAATTTATTCAGAATATTTTTTTCCAATCCTTTATCTCTAAATCATGTTTCTACCTTGAATATTTTGAGACTATAGTCAGAATTCAATTTATTTCCTTATGTAAATCCAACCTATAGAATGATTTTTTATTAATCTAATGGTTTATATAAAGCTAAATGATATATTAAGTATTTAAGAGACTCACCCTCATAACCCGAGTGGGTGGTGAAATCATTTGTGGGGAAGGTATTCTTTATAGGTTTTCATGGAAATTTTGGTACCTGTAATAGAAAATTATATCCCTGAAAATGAATATTTGATTAGATATTCATCCATTAATTGAATATAATCTATGGGTAATGATGGACACAAAATCCAACCAATCCATAATAAGTTTTCCCTTTTCCAATAAGATAATTGGACTAATGATTGGTTATTCCAACTCTTGTATTTTTTTCCTACCCGTAGGGAATATTATTGAGCTTCCTACATGCTAAGGTGGCCCATAGTGAAATAAAGTATGATGCTAGAAGGACTAATAGTGAATATTTCCATGATTTATTGATCCACTCTCAACCCTATACTACTCAACAAGCCTAGGTTAAGTAATCAATCAGACCCAAATTTCAGTTGATACAATCCAGAAGTCAATGATAGAAAGAGATCCCAATTGAGGATGACATTCTTAAGAAGTGAATAAATATAAGGGACTTTAGTTTTTCCTCAAATATGACCAAATATATTTTAATATATGTGAATCATAAGGCTAATAAATTCTAGAAATTTGGGCCATTATTTACTAATATTAGGGACATGTGAAAATTTATTGGGGAAAACATCCACATTCATAAGAATGAGGATGTAAATGTGTCTTTGGATTTCAACTATGTGACCATTCCAATGGTACTGTAGAAACTAATTCATGAAATTGATATACAAATATAAACTAATGAAATTTAGGCCACTAATATAATATGGGTGATAGAGAATATAGATTGGTTCATTATCGAAGGGGTATTTAATCAATCTACTGACATGTGGGATGAATTTTTTAGTCCAAAGGATTTATGTTTTTCCAATGGGTAATTATTCATGATGGGAATACATTAATGAATTCAATTTTCTTTCTATTTTTAGAGATTATAAAAGGTTTTTCATTAAAAAAAATTCCCTAACATATAACACTACCAACATATCAACAGGTGTTGATAAGCTAACCCCTTTTGGTGAATGAGAACTGTACCTAGGTTAGAAACTGGACAAGAAGAAGCAAGGAGACATATTTATTTCTTTATCCTGCCAATAATGGAATTCCTGGAAGCATGACCTATCCTTCCACCATCTAAGATCAAAAATTGTGGGAGGAAAAATTCATTGTCCATGCATATCTTCTATGTTGGTTAGTTTTCAAGTATATCCTTGGTTAACATTGCATTTACATGTGTGCATGTGGAGGTTGACATTGGGGATTACCAACTATAGAATCAATCACCCAAAAATCACCTAAAGTAGATGGGATAGGTTTTAGAACATTTTAAGAGAAATATTGGTTGATTCTCACACTCATACATCGAAGACAATCATGTCCACAACTAGGGGATCACCAATAGTGATGGTTCCACTAGCCCCTATCAATGGAGGATGATATGGTTCAGTTATGGGGACCAAAAATGATTGTGATTTTATGTTACACCCAATGACATACTTTATTATAATAGTGATCATTATACTTTTTGAGCCTATAATGATGATGCCAGAACTTTTCTTAAACATTAATTCCCTAACACCCTAAACGAGTCTAGATACCACAGTAATGAATTTTAAGGAAATAAGTTTTCTATCTTTGTTTGGTCAATACCGGCCTAGAATTTATTATTTTTGAACTTATTATTTGTGAATAATTGTAAACACTAATATTATAGGTGGAAACCCATATTACTTTCCTAAAGAAGATTATCAACATTGCTCCAATGATTTATCCCACTCAGAAATCCCTACTCAACATCCCAATGAGGTGTTCATCACAAGAGATAGTCAAGACCTTACAGGAAGCTAGGCAACAATAGGATATGATAATTCTCTTATATTACCTATATATGTAATTTCATCATATATCTAATATCTTACTACTACTAGAGAGGAGACACTTGATAGAGGATAAATTCATGTTGCTCCAACCATAGGGTATTGATTAACATATCAATTTAGAAGGGTGAGTATCAAAATTTTCCTTCATTGTAATTGGTGCTAACCATATGACATGTTGATATTATATCACCTATACATATTCCACCAATAGTGGAAACAACTATTATAGCAGCACACATTTCCATTCATAAGTAGCAAGATCTACAGACTCTACGTCAGTCCTTCCACCATTTGGATTATAAGGGGTAGGCCTGGTCTTCTCCCTTAGTGACCTAGTCCAAAAATATGTTTCAACTTCTAGAAATATTTATAAACTATTCTAGTAGTCTCTTTACTTTCACTATGTCTCCAAAAACCATGCTTGGTAGAGTATATGGAAGTTTATTTTTGAGACACCCATGGATGATCTGAGTAGTAAATTACATCAAATTCACCATTAACTCATGCTTCTAGAAAGTGGGGGTTTTGATGTCAATTTCTTTAAATGTGATTATCCAAAATTAAGAGTAAATATAATACACCTTATCATTCCTTTTATAGATAGATTCAACCATAGGATCTTTTAGGCTCTAAGATATGTCGTTTCAACATGAATCTCACAATATAGAAGTGGCATGAGAGAAATAATTTCTAGTTTATGAATCTATTCCTCATATAAACTAACGTCTTATATATATATAATTTAATAAGGGAAAACTATTATAATACCAAAATCCCTTTATGGATTCCCAAACTAAGAAGGAAATAGAGGTAGTATAGCTGAATATTATTTATCATATCGAGGTAGATAAAGGTGTAGAGCTATCCAAAGTTCACCATAGTATTAATGAAACCCATTAATGAGATAGGGGCCTCAATCAAAGGAATTTTTTAATATATAAATATCTTGGGTACAGAATCATCTCTATGAGTTCTCCTCTTCATTTGTATTTCAAGAATAAAAATAAAAAAAAATCTCCATCTCATATTAATAAGTCTGCCCTTAACTCTCTATTACTATCAATTTTATAGTAACCTATAAAATCCTAAAAAATAAATTTACTATAACTTGAATCAACTAGAAAATTGAATTGGAATAGATTAAGTTAATCATAGTCTTCAAGTTCTTGAGTCTATAATTGACAAGTTTTCCTCCAGGGTGGGTCTTGAATATGGGTATAAGCATAAGTACCATAACCATAACACTAGAGTTGTTCCATTCAGATGTGGATATGGTTTCCTATTGGGAGTGGATCATAGATAAGTAGAGGCAAAATTATCATCATAGTAACACTAGAGTTGGTACATATATATTTTGATATGTCTTCCTCATGGTCCTATATCATAGAGGTGCTTTTGTATAAGTACCAGCATAGAAACACTGGAGTTAGTCCATTCAAATGTTACATTTTAGTGACTCAATGTGATGGGTATAATGAAGGGGTAATTTTTTATTGAGATTTAAATTTTTTATGAGTTCTCAAGCACCTTGAAGTTACAACTTCATGCATTTTTCATGTGTTATTAGGATTGTCAAAAAAGAGAGAACTAAGAAATGCTTGAAACATTTCCTATACCCAGGGAACTAGTGATCATAGCTTAACATTTTATTAGATCATACAGTGGACCTTACTAGCATGTTGTTTTTAAATTTAATATTCTGAATTTTTTATTATGCTTAATTTGGTTAAGACTTATCAGGTAAGCAATTTTATTTTTATTATATAGGATTTTTTGGGGTTTTAGTTCTATATTTCTCTTCCACCTTTTGTTTTTATTTATTTTTTTAATAGAAAATTTTTTTTATTAGTTTTAGGTAGTGTTAGGTGCATAACTAGAAATAGGGGAATCAAATTTTACAAGTTTTTTATTTTCTGAAATTTAAACCTCGAAAGTGTTTTATCCCATTCCATTGGTAGTTGAAGATCCTATAAGTCAAATCAATGTAGTTGTTGTTTTAAACCTTATAGATTTGATTAAAACTGATTTGGAATTTATAAAAGCATAGACTAAGAAAACATTCCATGAATTAAAATCATGATGTTTCAAATGAAAACAATACTATCAAACAACACTTACTGTTTAAGTTAATATTTCATGGACCATGGATTTTTTATGTTTAGGGTCGAATATCTTCTAGAAAATTATTATTTGGTCTTCCTGGGGGGAAATGGATTCATTAAATGGAACAAGAATTAGTCCCCAACACTATAAATAGTGGTATCCTCGAGGAAAATTGAATACAGTTTTGGGCCATGATTCTCAGACTATTTTAACTCTTGGTTTAAGGTCATGCATTGAGAAATAGAAAATTGACAGGTGGTTAAATTTTATTCTCATTCATTAAATATTGGTATGGTATATATCTTTATAGCATCAGGTGTATTAAATCCACTTGAACATTCAAATTGTGTAATATCTAAATCAAAACATAGGAAACATGAATTAGGGAGTGATGATATGGGATGGGTACACAATGGATGACTATTGAACACATTTGAATGATAATTGCCACTATGATAATGATATGTAATGTAAGGATTAGATAAAATTCTCATCAATATGATGACTCCCTAGGTTGGATGGTGTTATTGGTAATTCATATGAAAATCCATATTTAGGTTATTTGTGCATAGTGAAAAAGATGTGTCTCTTGGAGTTGAATATGCCCATTAAAAATATCTAAATAATATTTTCTATGATTTAAGTGACCAATGAATGTAGTAGGATTATGAAGATAAGGTTATTCAATACGGTTTTAGTCATCCTAAAAGTTACCCCATCCATTATAGAACATATGTTCAGAGAAAATAGATGTCACGAGTCATTGTTCTTATATTTTTATAGACTGGTTTGTCTAATGGACATAGATGAATTTTTCTTGGTTGATATGAAGGGTTATACAATATTTTTTAATACATCTATTTACACACTAAATGTTTTCTATGTCATGAAATGGATGACCTAGTGAGTGGAAACATGAATTTTCTTATCAAGATTCTCTTTTGATTTGATAGGATTTATTTCACTTTTATTTTATTCCTAAGGGTAATACAACGTATAACACTTGGGGGATAATGCTTAATGTCATGAATATTTGACCATAGGGTGAGATATCTTATATAGTATGGGTAAAGAAAAACCATATGTGAAAATAGAACTCAATACTAACATATAAAACAACACTAGAAGGATTCCACATAGTTTATAGTCATAGTTCATAGACCAATGGATGGAATTTAAGTTCATATATGGTCTTAAGTAAAAATATTCTAGTTACATTTTGTATATTATTTTAGTTGTAATAAATACATACATATTTCTTGTAAATATTATATATTATCCCATCATAGAGTCTGATACAATGATCCATGACATGAGTTAAAAGACCATACTCTAGATGTTATTTATATATCTAGTGCATCTTGTGGTTAGTCAGAGTATAGAAAATATCATCATCACTATATATCTCAAGGAAATATGAATCAATCCATAGTTATTATAAAAAAAATTAATATAGATCTAAATCATATTTAGAAAAAGGGATAATTTTTCCATTCAGATGAGAATTCTTTTCAGAAAAGCCCCTTTTTCCATTCTCTAAATAGTTTTATGGTATGATGTAAGTAAAATTAACCCATTTAAAATTTTAGTTAAACTTCCAACACTAGGATATAATTTCAATAATGAGTCATTTTATCCTTCTAATGGTTTATGGAGTAATCCTATGTCTGAAACCCTGATATTGATCAAGATCTCATGTAGAGAAATTGTATTATATAGAACATACCTCTCTAAGAAATTTAAGGTCATGTAAAGTAGATTATATATCATGTAGTTTAATATTTTTCAACAAGGACTTATTTTAAGTGAAGTTTTATATGTTCAGGGCATGCACAAAATGGGACAACACTGTCATATTATCTGATAAATGAGAAATATCATCATAAAGAAAGGAATGGTTCAAAAAAAAATACAACGAGGTGGTTTTATGGGGATTTGAAACTCGGACTAGGATAGAAGATCCATGTGTCACTATATATCTTATTTTGATATGAATCATGCTACATGTAGTTCTTATAAAACTATCTCCCTATATGGATATTTATTATGTATAGAATAAAGGGGTTACATGTATTGGTGTTCATTAAAATTTCCAATGAAGGATAGTGGGCCCCAAAATTAATAGGTATAGGGTTTTTTAACAATGATAAATTGGGAGGGATATATAGGATTGAATTTATAGTAGGTTCTTTTAGTTTGGAAATCACTATGCATCCCATATATTTTTAAGGAAAAAAATTATAACATATACTCCGAAGTAGTCCATGAGGTTATATACGATGGATTGTATGTTGTGCAGTTTCCAAAAATGTGACTAATTTGATGTTTCTTACCATAATAAATAGTGTATCTCAATCATTCTAAATTGGGAAATTTACCAGGACCTCTAAGTTTTTGTGGGCCATTTTCTGAGTGAGAAAAAAGAGGCAATTAAAATATTATTCATATAAAATAAAGGAAAATTATATCTAATTTTATTTAAAACAATTATGGGTTTTTATATCATGTTATAAGAAATTGAGTGTTATATAGTTAGCATTCATATATCTAAGACCAGGGCCATGAAATTTTACATCTTTCCTTAAAGACATTATTGTATAGATTAAAATCATGTTATTGTGATTTAAGTTCTATTATAATTAATATCTTGTATCTTGGATTTGACTAATACATAAATAAAAATCATGTGATTTTAGGAAAAATATTGTGTGATATGGAATTTATAGTCGGATTAACATACTCTCTATCTATTATAATTAGGTATTAAGTTCATTTAGAGTAGAATTTATGCGTATTGTAAAGTACATCCCATTTTAGATCAGGCTTTAGAGGCTTATTCCAAGGTAATATTGGAGTTCTGAAAACCAACAAGATTTTTCCCGGTGGGAATGGGTGAAAGAAAACATTCTTATATAATGCTTGTGATATTCAATTTTGATGCACTTATAGGTTTTGTATTGTGTGCACTTTTTTTTTCATCATGTCATTCTAACTAATGTAGGAATTTTTATGATTTTTATTCCCTAGACACTTGATTTCATATAAATATGTGGAGTGAGTGAAGCTAGACATTGATGGGTAGAACCACCTCTATCCCCATATATAATAAAATTTGGGGTTGCTTGTGTGGTGGTATATGTTTTTGTGAGATAAGTCCACAGATCATGCATGACTTTTTCTTGTCAATATTTCTTATCTTTGTCAACCATTTTATAAAGGATATTATATAAGGTTTTATTGAAATCATATATGAATCCATTTTCCACTACATGGTAGTGGTATGAGTAGTTAGACTCAACATTATATTCTAGATACAACCTTTTAAATCTAGAAAAACAGAAGTTAGTATCCTTTTCCATCAATATTTTATGAGGATTAAAAAATATATTAATGATGTTTGACTTTAGTAAATTAATGATAACAGTCATTCCAACATCCTTGAGGGATATAGCTTTGTCCCACGTGAAGAAGTAGTTAGTAGTATTAAGTATGTTCTTGAAGTACTTTGATGAATCTTATGGTATAGTCCCACGACATTAATTCCTAATACAACAAGTGACTATGAGTATTAGGTAGAATGTAGAAATTATAGGGGATAGTGGATGATATTGAAATGTATATTCCAGACATGTAATGATCTAATGAATTCTATATAGGTTTATACCATCAGGGGTGCGAATTATCCAAGCCACTAGATTTTTTTAGAGAGCTTGGTTCCTGAATAATGTGCGCCATAGGCTCTAGCATAGACATATTGTATAACATTGATAGTTTAACATCCATTAATAAATTTTAGGATAACTCTATTAAAGCCTCATTTTAGGGGACTTTTTGAGAATTTCTTACATCACATAGTATGGAGTTCAATTCCCACCATAGAATTTTTCCCGTCATATCTCAATTTGATATGAGATATTAGTTTTTGAAATTTTCTATTAAGGGGGACATTATTCTAATTAGGGAATCAGTTGGTGAGGATATAGGATCACCTTACACGAGGGCGGTGTCAACCTAATTGATTTATTCCATTTCATTTTCGATGAATGGATACACCACCGTACAGTTTTCCATGATGATAACTATTTACTCATGGTAAGGATCTTCTAGGGATATTTCTATATTATCTAATGTATGGGTTCAATTATTACATGACCATATAATGTGAGATAGTGTCAGATCATAGGAGAATTCTTCCATCAAACCTCATACACAATCATATTGAGAAATTAATTCTTCCTTTATGATGTTATATTCATATTTAATATATTCAATCACTAAATATGAATCACCTTTGATATTTAATTCGTCTATCGATATTTATTGGGATAACTCATGATATATAATGTGAAATTGATATTATACTTCACTATTAGTGAAAACCTATAACAATAAGAAATAATGTATAAGAACCAATTTCATTATGAAAATAAGGAAAATCCCCAATCCAACTTTATTGATCTTTTATTTACCTATTATACTACCTATTAAGCTATTAGAGGTTCTATCAATGTATATCTCTCATTTATATAGAGAATAATAAATGATTAATGCCATTTTATCATGGGGATTTATCCTTAGTGGGTACTACCATGACATAAGATGTTCTATGAGGATATTGACTCATGCCTATCCTTTGGTAGATTTTTAAGTAAAAACTAGATATCAAAATACTAAAATATTACAAAAAACCATGAAAGATGATCATTTAGAATTGGTTGATCAATGATATATTTGAGTGACTCTGTATATGAGATAATATAGAGCTCATGATGTTGTAGGTAATGCATCAGAATTTGTACAATAAAAATTAGTACTAGAAATATATTCAATATGTTAGAGTATCAAATATCACTATCCAACATGGTTATACTAAGGTAATAGAGGTTTATCTTCTTTCCTACATCATTATTCTGGGTAAGGATGGCATTGAGTGATCACTCTAGGATTTCCACAAATTGGAGAGGGGTTCCCTTGAACTAGAGGCATATTCACAAGTGGGTGTAGGAGGTATTGTTAAGTCATTTTGAAATATTATTAAAAACTCGCATCCCATTGGTATTTTACCCCTTTCTTCATCAACCACATGAAGGCTAGTCATCTATAGTCGATATAGGAAATAAAAAATCTGATATATATGAGATTCCCTTGGATCACACCAATATCATGGAGACTCCATGGTGGATTCATATCCATGATTTATCTATTATTTTTTGTATTAACATCATTATCCTGATGATGTAATCTGATACTAAGAAACATTCTCAATGACACAACAAAATAACATTTCAATGGTTTTATTTTCCTGATGTGTTGTCATAGATGGTCATCATCTATTTAAATTTTGACAACATGATCATTGATCCATTGATACTTAAACCCAATATTATCAACAAAACATTCTACAATTTCCCCAAGATTTTTTTAATAAATAGTGGATGGTACATTGATTGTTAGATCTCCCATTATTTAATCCAAATTTAATTACTTGGTAGATTTAAACACATTAGGGATCCATGAAATTTTTGGATTATTCATCACTAAGAGACATCCTAATTGGTTTACGGATTGAGTACCCATCCATAACAATTGTCCATGAAACCAGAGGTATCAATGACCATTAAATACGTGATTGGGATTAGGATGTATTCCTTCAAGCAATGATGGTTGAGATTATAGATGTAAATGAAAACTTTGACCTAGACATTCTTATTATTGACATGAATGATATTGGGAATCTATTTTTGGAATTTAACTTCTCAAATGAAGTTTCCTTTAATGATAATTTAAAAAATGGATTCTACCTTGGCTATGTAGGAATAATGCATTATCTTATATTATGGTTTAATACCATAGTTATCTTTTAGTAGACCCAAATAATTGGCAGCCACATCAGGATCCAAACTGGGAATTTCTATATAGTTACATACTAATCCATCTTGCTGTTTCCTCAGGAAAGTGATATATGTCTACTAATACTCAGGATTCATGGAAGCATAGATCAATGTATGTACTAGGTCCTCATAGGTAAATAGATTTACTTTTCTAAGAATATAAATAGTTGTAGACACACCTTCCTAAAATGATGGAATGGAATCTTTGAGATCTTCCTCCTCCCTATACTATACATTAATTTTATTGGTAGTGGGATGTGAATGGGAATTTTGAGACCCAAAATGAAATATAAATACCTTTGTATCTCTAATAAATCATGAGGAGGTGTTTTCAATTATGGGAGTGTTATAATCGAGGTAGATTTTGTTCATATTCAACTTCCTCCCCACTCCATCTAGGGAAGAGATGTGATGACACAATGAAACTTAAATAATGATATTGGGTTACACATGGGTACTAAATATTATTGGAATGTAAATTTTTTACGGAATTTTTTTCAAGGTCATATCCCCCTATATATAGTTAAATTCCGTAGAAACTATTGATATCATGAGGGCCTGGGTGTTTGAGCCTAGTCTTTAAACTCATTCCCTTGTCTAAATATTATGGTTTATTCGATCGAAGTGACTCAGTTGGGTATTCTAAACATTGATCAGACTGAACCTCAGGTAGAGGTGATCAGGAGAAATATTGATTTTCATAAATAAGTTTGTTTTGTCTCCCTCTATTAGTTTCAATTACTTTATAAGTATAATCGCCAGACCATCACATGATAATTTTGTTATTATATGCTTGACCTACTATAAAGGACCCTCATGAATCAATGCCTTAAAATCAAGATTGATGGCCTCAATACGATTTATGGGTAGAACATAGTCATTATTTAGATTATAAGAATGGTTGGGAGTATCCATTTCTATGTTACTGGGAGCCATAGGTTAGATTATATTATATATGATCAACTAATTCCCCTATATATTATAAAAAACTATGTTTATATATTTGGAGTCGCAAGATTGATAGTGTAATTATCACTATGAAACACTTTTAATTTTCCATTGATAAAGTGATTGAGGCATTGGGGGTATGATGAGTGCACTTCCACATGCAGATGAGGCCAAAATATTCCTAGTAAATCATTGAAATCTATATCCTAGAAAACTACCATGAACTTGGAATTGTAAAATAGATCACCAAACTAGTCTATAAGCTATATCTTCCCCTAGTGGATTCTTCTTTCTCTTGTCATACCCATGAATGGTCAAGTTGGAGGGAGATGGGTTAACATCACTATAGATAAATTTGTAGAGGGTATAGAATGGTATTAAGTTAATCCAAGGAAAACTTTCAATAATATATGGATAATTATTGGTGTCATCATGCTTGAAGGATATTCAAAAGTGGCTGATGTGTCCTGGTATTGAAGTATTCCAATCCTATACCTTAAAATAGATGGTTTCATGGAATTTATTAGAACAAGCCTTTGTATGACACACATTTACTATAATAAATTTATCCTTGAACTCTTGGGAATTATAATGGAATCTATGAGTTCTTTTTATATATAAGTTGAAAGGTAATGTGCTTTCAGTATAAATAGTTTGGTTGTCATAATTTCCATCTACATTTGGATACCATACTTTTGGACTAGATACCTATGTTTCCTATTATGGGGTAGAAACCTAGTGTGAGGGTTAGAGTTTGAGGTTTCTTGTATGAAAGGATATTTTTCATGACTAATATTTTGGGATGTTTTTATAACATATGATTTAGGTTGAGATATTGATTCTATATTCTTGTGTTTCATATATAGTTTCACATTATCTAGTTTTCCATCCAATATGATTGAGTTCTATGAGACTATATATAATTTATTATTTGATTCCTGCTATTATTTATCCTTATGAAGTGTTTTTATTTGGGTCTCTTCGATATATATGTTTTTTTGGAAATAATGGATAAATTTTAAGACTCATCTTAACCTCAATTTCTATGACCTCCTTGAACTCTACAACCTATTACCCCTCTTACTCAAATATGGGTATGGAAATCCAGTTTTATTGCATCTCATTAATCATAAAATGATTAATAAAATTTATGTATCCATATAATGATCCATTATATGGGTAGAATACCATTTGGTGGGGAAATTCCCATTAGAACATTCGATGGGATAGTCATCATCATTCATGTGGTGGAGGTACTAATTCCCTGGGGATTGGAAAAAAAATTAGTACCAAAACATATTCTTCCTCTTATATATATATCATCATATTTTCAGTGATAGTTTCATCAAACCTTAGGAGATTATGATAATGGAATTTATAAATCTGATGTTATAGGGGTAGATGGATCCTCAACTGGTTGGACCAGTTTTTACATAGGATGACATGATCCATATTGACTAGTTTTTTATTCATCCACCCATCAATATTTTGTGTTCCATTTTTTATGACTTTCATACATTTCCCCTCTTCATAGGGGGGTAGATAAATTAATTACCTATAATGGACGTTTATTAAATTAAAGTATCTTAGAATTTATTACACAATATAGTATTTACTTAAAATGAAATAATAATAAATATTAAGTTCTGACATCTAATGGGAAGGATAGTAATTAAGGCTGCCATTTTGACCAGCTTCATCATGTTTTATGGGATCTAGAAACTTGAGCCCATTTTTTCCCATTACTATAAAGAAATTCTATTCAACCTACTACTTTAAGAATGAATAATCCTGATTATTTTGATATTTAAATTGGGGGACCACAACTCCTTCCTTCTATCCAAATAAGGACACTATTGTTGATATTTCTTCCACTTAGGGAGAGGTATCATGTGGTATTTTTTTATATTGGGTGTCAATGTTTATTTTGGGTTCAACATTATAATAATAATCATCATTTATGATTTACTAACCCTTTTTCATTGATAAACTATTGTTGGTTTTAATTTATCTTTGGAGTGCATATAACAAATACCAACCTTTATGAAAAAATTATAAACACTATGAATCCACCATGATACTTTAATGGGATTAGTGGTGTATACAGTTCATTGAGAATATATTCAATAGAGATCACCAATAGATTATTCTATAGGAGTTTCATTTTTATTGAATATATGTATCCCTTATAATTATACATTATGTCTAAGACTCTCATTTTAACATTTCCTACAGTTTTAGAGGTTATGTATGAACTATTATTTATCATTAAGATAAAATGGTAAAATAACTTCAAGAAAATATCCTATTACATAACAATATCCCATTGTTTAAAATTGATGTACTAGAAAAATGTTGGTGCCTCTGCATTTGAATGAAAAATATAATCTTCACTACCACTTTCTATTTTAATTTTCCCATCATAGGGAAACACCAATACACATAGTGTGTCAAGTGCTATTTTTTCGCCCATACATTTATCGATGTACAATATGGGATTTTAGAAATTAGTTGGAGGGGGGATAACAACTACCCAATGAGGGTATGAATTATTCTATAGTTTCATTGGCTTAAATCTCCTCTCCATATACTCCATTCAGGTAGATAGTGACTTAGTGGAATAAATTTTTTTGGTGGCAATGTCTCCTGGGATGATTCCCTAATGTATGTATTAATAATATATTGGTTTGGATAGATACTTGCATTTTCTATTAATATCTAGTTAAAGTTATCCTAGAGTATCCTCCATGAAATAGAGGCACCAATTTCCCCAGTGGAGGGAAGTACAGATACTCATTGTCCTCTACATTTATGTAAACTCATAGTATAGATCTAGACCCAGTCAGGTGGATAGACTCTTATCTTATTATTTGAGGAGTTCTTTCTTCTAGGATATAGGTCATTGGAGATATGTTAACCGCATATTCTGAATTTTATTTGAAATAATATTTCCCCTCAATCCTTAAACATTTAAACTGTTTGGTTTCATCTACATATAGTGATATCAAATGAACCTTTCATTATTAGGAAGAGATTATAATTACTTGAGTGATGGGTTTTCTATAGATATAGCCACACCTTTTCCTTCCTCATTGGATGAATTATGCCAAACATATGGGAACATGATAGTTGGAAGATATCTCATGTTCTTGGATTGTCTTTTATTATACATGCACATACCCACTTCATTGACATGAACCGTTACTTTGATGGATGTATCCTCATCAAATACCTCTATTCTAGGGTTATGTTCAGAATCATTCACAAACATGATACCAATGTTGTTTATGGATGCATAATGCACTATAATAACCATTTCGGAAGTCCTCCTCATAGTAGTTATGTAATTTTTCACCATTGGGATATTAATCATTGTGAAAATCCAAATCCACTCTAATAGTTTCCTTTTTAACAGAACACTTTGGATTATTACCTATATAAGGATTTTCCTTTGATACTCAGTTTATAGTGACTTTAAAAGAGGATCACATGAATTTCACCGATCACTCCTTAATTCCATGTATGGATCTCACATAGGGGGAAATGGAGAGACTGTTTCATCTCTTGGTGGTTCCCCCGACCTGGGGAAGATTTATTTTTGTGTAAGGGGAAATGAAAATTATATAGATTCCCCCATACCTATGGGTTGGAGTTGAATTAATTTTTTTCCCCATAAGCCTACTCATATGTCATATGTTACCCTAATTGAGACATCCTCTTATATTTTCTCTATCAAGAATTTGGAATCATGCACTATAGGTAATGACCTTCATTGGTGGGATACCTCTTAGGTTCCTCCAATACTACTTTTAGAATATGGTGATGAGATTCTTGAGATTGGGTAAGAATATGTGCCTTCTTATCACTTACTACTAGAATATATCAATTGATTTCTTCAAAAACGTATAATAATATCAATATGTCTATTAGTTATTATCAAGATATACTAAAAACATTATTAAGACTAAATACAGGTAGATATATGGGATTTCCCCTAAGATATAATCAGTAAATAATGGTGGGATTATATGTAATTGGTATGAAAATGGGCCTTCACTAAACTGATTGTTAGGATATGTCCATAGACTGTAGTTATAATTGTAATATCGAACTCATATATTGATTAATTTTTTATAAGAATATGTATAAAAGCTTCTTTAAAGGAAGTGATAATAATATCCCATGCTTGACTAACCACCAAATCATATTGATGGGTGTATTTAATTATGGGGGTAGGAATATGGGACTTCTCTTTATCAACAATCATAATATTCCGATAATAATCTTTTTCTATTGCTGCTAGGATATGATGATAGTATCATAGGATATGGTGGGGAAATAATCCTTCCCTTCTATTGTATCTAGGATATGATGATCATATTCCTCATAAGAGTGGGTATATGATCCAATTCTTGGGATAGAATGGGAATATGATCCTATTTATGTCTACAAGATACTGTCGGTATATGTTTATGGTCTTTTTATGTGGGAGAAAGAGAAAGGAATTACCCATACTAAATGTGGAGATATACTAACATGGTTTCTCCCTTGTTGTTAAGGTTTTATGGAATAATTTTTCAGTATGTGAAGGGATATGATCTTACACATTTTTCTATGTTTGATTTTGCAGACATACCACTTCAAAAGGAACATGAATATGAAAATATACTTAATGATAAAGGATTTTACTCCCCTAATAGTATCCTATCATATGCATCTTTTACTTAATGATCAATGATAATATTTCTTAGGTAGGGTACTCATTAGGTTTCTAATATATTAGAGACTTATAACTATTGTGGAAATGATGGGTTTGAAGATTCCTCTTGGGATTCCCTTGATCTTTGTTGTTATTGTGATTGAACTCCCTTATATCTTCATAAGGTAAGGTAGGTACTAATTTATACCCTCTACAGAGAGACTCCAAATGAATTTTTAAGTGGTAATCAAAACCACTGAATTTATTATAGTATTCCTTTATTGAAGAGTCTATATCTTTCTTGATAGTCTGGAGGTTCTTTCATGCCCTTAATATGGAGGAGATAATACCATTTTGGTGGTAATCCCTCACTAGTGCATCATAGACCTATCATTATAGATTTCTTATTAGAGACAACATCTTTTGAGTAGGAAAAGACACAACCATATAAGTAGCTATAATGATTCTTTGGTTCTTTGATGGTTCCATTATAGGATTTAAGGGAGTATTCTGGATGGTTTTATCATATAAGATAATGATGAATATACACAAACATGAAAACCCATTTATGTAATATCATAATTATGAGTATGTTTTATTGATAACTTTTATAGATAAAGGATTTTTATTAGGAGCGCCATTTTTTATTATTGAATCCATGATGGATTCTTGGTCTATAATGATTCTTATTCATCTCATACTTTATTTACAATGGTTAATAGTCTATAAGACTTTACCATCAATTCTTAGATATGCACATTGGTCAAGATGATAGATGTTCATGCTCATCACAACCATTAATTATAAATTATTAACTTTAAAATGAATCGCATATATATTTAATATATGTTTTCTAATATTTCCTAAATCATAGTTTTTCATAGGTTACCCTTGTTCTATTGATTTGATGAAAGATTTTTTTAATGTGAACATCTATATGTGTCAGGATCTCCATATTTTAATGTATTAATTAGTAATACTGCAGTTATGAGACATTAGTTTAAAGATGCATAATTGGGATCTCCATCTTTTAATGTATTAATTGGTAATACTTACTAAATCATAGTTCTTGTGGTATTTATATTAGGACCTTGAAAAAATGATTCATATATATCCCCAAAAGAGAAATCAAAATCTACATTGATTGAGAACACTTAACAAGACACATTGTGCATTTAATGGTCATGTGTCACATACCATCATAGTAAATTTTAACGTTTTGAAACCATGACCATGTCTATATAATTACAATTCCTAAAAAATAAACATATATATAAAAGGATTCTAGAAATATGTGGCATGGGTCTTATGCAAGAGATAATATTTTTGGTTAACTCCATAGGGAATGCAATAAGTTGATAATAAGTATATATCATGCAGAATATAGACTCATGGGATAGATGGTTGGTTTTTATAGCTGGGATATGAACCACTGAGAGAGATATATTCATGTCCGTAATATGGAATGGTGGGGACGGTTATAAGGGAATATAGACCTAGTAATTAGATGTCCATTCTTAAGGGGAATATAGTATAGTGGTAAGGATATAAATGATTTCATGAGTAGTATGGCCCAATTAAAATGGTTTCACTAGGGATATAACCCTAGTGAAGGTAAGTGGGGGTCCCATTAGGAATATATTCCAATAAGTATGTACGAGAGGGCTCACATATAATATTTCTCGATGAAAATGGTCGTGGAGGATTTCATAAGGAGTATGACCACATGAAGATGGGTTCGTCAGGGATATGGACCTAGTGGAGGTAAATGAGGATATTAGCGAAAATATGTCCCAATAATAAAGGTCATATAGGATCATATGGAATATGTCCTGGTGAAAAATGTTGTTGGTAGTTATGATGTATGGTTTGACCCTTAGGTAGTCTTAATTTATATCTAGCTAAAACATGAATCAAATCTCATTTAGTTCAAGTGGAATAGTGCAAGGTTATGTGAAAAGATCATTCCATGTAGTTTAATATTAGGTAGTTATGATGTTTTCATATAGCTTTCCATCATGTGACTAAGATGTCAGTTTCCTGAGGGAGATAGAAATAGTGTGTTGAGTGGGGATTATGAATTTCTGATTCTCTCTGTTATTCATCTCATATAAAACACACCTCCTTGAGTGAGATGGATCATAAGGAATATATCCCATTGAGTATAATATCTTCATATGGAATATGGCCTCATGAGAAACGATTAGGTATTACACATGGGATAACTTATGGTATCTTAGTAAATAATTATTAGTATTATATCATTAATGATTTCATGAATTATTAGGGTTTACACCTATGGAGGACGCCTGATTGTTTCATAGAAGAAGAAAGGATATGCATATGGGGTCTATACATGTGGTTTACAGGGAGTTTACCTCTACCTATCATCCAATAGTGGATGGAAAAGGATGTTGAGACCCATGGGTGATGTAACTCCCTATAGAAGGGTTTCTTCGGCATATTCTTTTTCTACCTAAGGTGTATCTTGTAAAATAGGATAAAATTATTTTGACTTATGAATGGGTATGTGTGTAAGAAATATGGATCTTAACCAAATGTCCTATATTTCAACCAGGAATGCCTGATGATTCATGTTGATGAAATCATAAATAGGAATGTGGTTTGGTTTTACACCTAGTGAGAAATCCCATTTCGTCGTGGATCTTTAAGTGAATGAGGGTGTCAAGTATCGATACTTCAATAGACATGATGGGAGACTGATCTAGGAGATATAACTCAAGCATCATCCTGATGGAGATCCTTGATATCAATGGGATACATGTTTATGATAACCATGAGTGTCTACCTCTCTAGGAGGATAATTTTAGATCAACCCATTATCAATTTAATACACAATCAAAAGTGGGAACTCTGAAACACCTGATAGATTGATCATATCTGTCTGTTTGCTTTAGCGGTGGCCTTGATAATTAGATTATTATGTTGGAGGCATGGTTAGAGGGTAGATCCACTATCATAATCAATGTTTATATGGTACCTTAGTTTGGTATTAGAAGATAGTAGTGTACCATAGTATAGGGGCATAGACGGGGATTCATCCTAGTGACGGAAAACTATGAGTGAGAGAGGATGGCTCGCTCAAGTGGAAGGTCTAGTTATATATTCACCCTAGTTTTGGTATGATTAAAGGGGGGATTTACCATAGTAGTTTTTAGGGAAAGAATGATCACCCTAATGTTTCTAGGTCGAAAGGGACTCCATAATAGATATTTGGTGAAGTTAGCACCATTGTGAGGAAACTTGAGAGAGAATTATTCATATTGTCCATGGGTCTCTATGGATGCCTTTAAGTTGTTGGTGATATAGTATATATTCTTTGCCCTAGTGTGAAATAAAATAAAGGAAATGGTCTCCATTCAATGTTTTACTGCATAAAACCTTTAGGAAACACAATTACTATCACTTTTGGATAACATTCATTGGTTTTAGTGTTAATTAATATTCTTTTATGGAATTTGGGATAGGGTCACATGGCTTGGTTGCGAAGAGATCTATGGTGTCTCTTCATCTTCCAAATGATTATAAATGAGGGACCATAGGGTCTTATTTATAGAGATTGTCTAGGATATGGGAATAGAATGTTATGTTTATTGGTAAATCATACGAGAATGTCATGCTAGAAAAATTAGTCACACGGGCTTGGCATGGTTAGGAGACTTAGGTGAAATAAGAATAATTGGGTGGGGA
The DNA here is from genome assembly GCA_963277665.1 of Viscum album. Taxonomy (NCBI): domain Eukaryota; kingdom Viridiplantae; phylum Streptophyta; class Magnoliopsida; order Santalales; family Viscaceae; genus Viscum; species Viscum album. The sequence continues at coordinate 1,300,513,646 of OY728141.1, read as the reverse complement.
AGTCATGGAAACACTTATGGTATCTTACCTATAAATTTTCCTTCACCAATTCAAGGGGTAATATCCTTTTCACAAAATAGAGTGATAGATTTTTTCAAATGTGACATTTAATTTTCTAAAAAATGAGTATTATATATATATATCCTATAGAGCTCACATTTGTATCCAAATATAATAACTAATTATATTCTAAAAGGTTTTCAAAGCTGAGGTTGATCCTCAAGCTACCAATAAAGAAATACTAGTTTCAATACCTATTGGAGAGAACCATATTACTTTTCCAATAAGTTTGATTATTTTTTATTGAAATTTTATAATGTTCCATGTGTAACTGAGAACATTATATCTATGTATAGTTTAGATACGGGTGGAATTATTTTCAAATATGGTAATAATAAATACTTATTTTAAAATGTAATATTTTTTATATTATGTAACATATAAATAATGGACTTTAAAATCTAAAATATAGAATATAAGTGTTTTAAATTGATAATAAATCAAGTTATCATGACTTATATAAAACATAATTATGGAATCACTGGCTTGGTCATGTAAATTATAAGTTCTAGACAAATTTATATCATGTTGGGTATTTAGATTCTTTTTAACTAAATACAATTGATATGTTTTATATTTTTTATCAAGTTAATAAGAACAAAGATCCATTTAGTGTAAAGAGTGAAAAGGAGATAGATCTAATATAATTAGTTCATATAAATGTGTTTTCACTATTTCCCTTTGAACCTAGAGTTAGCTACTCTTACGTCATATATTTTAATGATGGGTTTAGTAGATATGTAAATTTATACTTAATGTGGTATAAGTTTATGTCATTTATGAAATTTAAGGTTATAAATAATGAAGTAAAAAATCAACACGATAATATGATAAAGAAACTTAATTTATAATATGTAATAGAATATCTTAACCAATAGTTAATTGATTATATATGTGTGTTTAGTGTACTATCTCATCTTAAACCTTCATATACATTACACTGAAATGGTATCTGTAAATGGAGGAGCCACACCTTTTTTTACATGGTGTTATTGATGATGATTCATGTGATACTTCCATTATTCTTTTGTGGATATGAATTAAAAACTATAAGACATATACTATAAAAAGATAACTAGAGTGGAAATTTTAATTCTATATGATCTCTAGTGTGTGAGAAAAAATGTTTTTTCAAACTTAAATTTATGGTGATGTGAGGCTTTTTTTTATTCCCCTTTAGTAAATAAACATTCTCCCTAAGTCACAAATCGTGTCTTTATAGGATACCCAATAAATGTAGGAGATATAATCTATACGATCCCTCGAGAAAAAAATTAAAAGTTGAGAGACATGTCATGACTCTTGAGGGAGGAATATCTCTAAAAGAGATTGTGGGTGAATGATCAATTTTGATGATGTCGATGCTAAAGATAGGATAGAGTTGTAATGTAATAAAATTTTACAAATCCCCTTTAAAGATATTTTTCCAGAGACACATTTATTATTTTATAATAATATAGATATTAAGGAACTAGATAGACATGGTTTTTTAGTAACTAAGAAAGGTGATAGATTATTATTTTATAATAATGATCCTTTATACTACACATAAGAATTAACTTTATAAGAATCTATGAGATGGAAAAAATAAATAAATTATGGGATGGATTCCACATACAAAAATAAAGTATGAGTTTTGGGAAATCCTCTAGAGGGTGTAAATCTAGTTGAGTGAAAATGGGTATTTAAGAAAAAACTAGACAAAAAATGTAAATTTAGTACCTATATGTAATATCTATTTTCTATATGTTTTAGAAATTTCAATTTATAGACTATGAAAAAACATTTTGAATAGTTTCTATACTGATATTTATAAAAAAATTTATTATATTAGCTTAACAAGATTAAGGGATTTAAAAAATGTATTTCAAATCATAATTCTTTATTAGGAACATTTTTTATATGTCTATATGACATAATAAAAAGGTTTCACTTCTCAAAAATATTTAAGTAATATATTAATGTTATAGAGGTCTATTTATGGATTGAAATAAAAATCTAGATCATGAATATTCTTATTTTATAAATTCATAAGTGAATTTAGATTCATAAAGAAGAAAAGTGAGCCTTATGTTTATAAAAGGTCTTGTGGGAATAAAATAATTTTTCAAGTTGTATTTGTTTATGATATATTACTAATTAAAACTAAGATATCAATACTTTATTTAGTTAATAAATGGTTGAATAAATGGTTCTCCATGAAATACATAGGTAATACCACTTACATTCTAAGGATAATTTTCATTCATGATAGACCAAATATGTTGACTATACTAATTCATGGTATACACATTGATAAGGTGATAAAGAGATTCAGTATGGAACAATCCAAGAGAGGAATGCTTCCAATGTCACACGTCATACATATCTCTATGAAAAAAAATCCTTCAAAATAATAGTGAGGGGATGATTATAAGAGCCTCATGTAGGAAATATACAGATTCTAGTTTCTAGAAAGATCAACAGTATATGACATCACAATTAGGATATTTCTTTACCCTCATCGGAGGAGATAGATGCAGTTGGAGATCAATTAAACCAATTATTATTGATTCTATAGTTTATCCAAAGTATAATAAAAAATCTAATGTAGCTAAAGATTTATTTTAGATATGAAACTCCATCCTAGATATTGATTATTTTCCTAGCAGTAAATATACTATCACACTTTATTGTGATACTACTGTAATAGTTGTTCAATCTAGGGAGCCAAGATCACATCAATATTGGAATATTATACTTCATATGTATCACCTATTGATGGATTTTTCATAAAAGGTTTATTGTGAGGTAAGTGTAGTTTTCATATATGAGAACATGTAAAACCCATGGAATAAAGACTTATCCCAATAGAATCCTAAATACCATGTGAGATATTATATAATGAATGTTGTTAACAATTGGTTCTAGTGGAAGTATGAGCATGTTGGAGTTTGTTCCAAAGAACCAAATACTTTTTACATTAGATTTTCTATATATTTAAATATTTTAATATTAATTTATTATTACATGATGATTTTTATTTTTCATGAAATTAATATGTTATGACATCCTCAAAGTATTTGTAACATAAAAAATACATAACATCTTTCCACTATGATGAGATCGTAAAAGTTCTAGATTAATTTTCTTAAACTTATGCACTATGGTAAATAAAACATTATCTAATAGGATACATATGATATTTTTGAGTATCATGTTCCTTATTATCACAAGAGTACAACACTTTATATCTTGAAGTTTTTTTACTTAGTAAAATAAAAAATGGGAGGTTATAAGGGAAGAACCGCTACTAAAAATTCCATATATTTTGAGTTTTGTTGGATATTTCTATTCCTGAACATGTGTATTGGTCCTTTTAAATGAGATAATTATTAATGAATATCATGAGTCATGTAAATTTATGTATTAACAAAAACATTGATAACATATTCTCATGAAGAGGTTATATAAAATGAGTGTCTCACATTTGATATGTAATTAATTAATATGTAAATAAAATAATTTTCCCTTCCATAATATGAGATAACATATCAAGAACTTTTTGGGGTCCAATGGTTCATTTGATTTCAACGATGTGTCAACATGTTTTTAGTGAGTTTTGATTATGTGGTGATGTATGTATAATTTTCATGGATTCATTTAATGGAATTGGATTTCATGCTTTGAAAATTACCCTTGGAAAAAATAGGACGATTTTTTGAAGGGATCTTAAATGTTGAAGACACAAGTGTTATGGAGTGTACACATTGTCACTACAAAATATTTCCATGAAAAAGGAAATATATTGATACATGAGGATTTCATTTGAAGTCCGTTCAATTTATTTTTTCATGAAGATGCTTTAAATAATGGTTGGGTATTTGAGGAGTTCATAATAGATTGAAATTTTATATAAGGGAGGATTTTTATTATTAGATTTATTTAATTGTGTTCTTTTATTAAAAAATAATCCCACTAAAGGATCCCCCAAGGGATATCCCCCAACCACCCATAGTGGGGCCCAAGGGTCAACCCTTGTGGGAAAGCCTGCCCAAGGAGGCAGCCCATAGCGGCGGGAAGGCCCATGGGTAGAGTCTACAGAGCGCACTCCCATGTACCATGAATACTTGGTCTGTGTAGTTGTAACACCCCAAGATTTTATGAAAAATATTCTTTTTAATTTCATTAATGTCTTGTGTTATACGCTACACCAAAAGGAGCTTTCACAACACACATCTCTGACCTGGCTTGAATTACACGCAATCGCGACCTTCCACGATAGCGTGTGTTGTACGCAACACCAAGTTTCTCTAAACAACGATATGCTATTAAAATATTTTTAAAACTAGATGTTATGAATAGTAATAACCACTTTTTGAAATTTTGTAAATTTTTTTTTTTTCAAAATGGACTTTATTTTTGGATTCGTAATATCGAAATTAGCTTAGGGTGAAATTTTGGTACTTTTCGGATAACTTTCATTTTCTGATGAATAGTGAAAATTACTAAATTTTAATTAAAAACAACTTTTTTAATCGAAATAATTAATAGTGATAAATTATTAATTTGAGTGGTTTTAAAGTATATTTAGAATTTATTTTTACAATTCAATACAATGTTGGTCATTGGATGTAATTTCACATTTATACCAGACATAAACAAGTGTTAATCTTTTGATAGTTATTATCTCTTAAAAACACGCTATTTGTTGTGATAGCGGAAATTAATTATAAAATTGATTAATGCAACTTATATGTTGGGAATTTTGTAAAATAGAAATCATTTTTGAATTCGGAATATCAATTATAGCTTAGGGTGAAATTTTGGAATTTTTCTGAAAAACTTCAATTTTTGATGAATAGTGGAACCACTAAGTGGTAGGTAAAAAACTGAATTTTGCATAAAACATAATTTTACCGCTTCTGTGAATGGAATTTCAAAAATCCGACAGACACGGTTGATATCAGTAAGTAAAATGTGGTTCAATGAGATAAAAATAATTTTTTGGTGAATAATAACTTTTTACTTTTTTTTACCACGGTTAATAGTAAATAGGGTAACTAAGGGTAAATATGATATTACTATTACCCTAACACATGTCCTAATTCTATTGGATAAGTGTAATTCGACCAAAAACATCCTTATGAATATAATATGACCATTTAGGTCCACTTGGATTAGATTATGACATTTGATATTATTTTATTTAATGAATAGTTAAAATATTTAAAATCAATGTTTAATAAGTAAATCATTTTTAATATGGGGTTATACAAAAGATAAATTCGACAATAAATATTCATTAGAAAGATAAAAAGATTTCCTACATAATGGTATTTTATTTATAATTTTTAGACATTATATAATTTAATTTAATTATGACACAATGATGATGCAGTAATTATCTTATTTATGAAATATTGACATAATTGATGTTATAAACACCAAAATAAATTTAATTTGAGAGTTTTTATGAATTAAACTAATTTCCTAGGTTACTATGATATATTATTGTTGTTTTAATTAACTTGGTTTGAACATATAATTTTGGTATGACTTTCACAAAAATCATATATCAAATAGTGTCAAAATTGACACAAAATAGTTTTTAAACCAAATATTATATTATTAATTGTTATTTTATTCCTAGAAATATACGGTTCGGCCAAATAACTTAGATAAGGATATATATATTAATAATAAACAATTTGAGGTTCGTTTGGCATGTTATAGTACGTGTATTAACCATATAGTGAAAGAAAACAAAAAGACATGGTAAAAGTTAAATTATTTAACTTAGAGTTAAATCTAATTGATAAGGTTAAAATAACACCCTAAACTTGTCTAAATCCTATTGGATGATAGGCTTTCGACCCATCCCCACTTTAGCTTCAAAATAAGACCCTTTGGAACCATTATAAACCGATTTTGACTTTAATATAAAATAATATTTTGAGATATTCCTAACGTGCCCTTCTCCTCCCTTATAAAAGGGAACCTCCTTCCCCTCCTCCTCACACCAATTTGAGAACTCAAGCTCGGCCAACCCCTGATATTTTCTCCTCTCCACTTCTCTAGAATAATCCTAGAGGTCCTGGTCTTCTTCAAAGACCAATCATAGCTCCCTAAGTGAAGGATTCAAAGAGGCGTTCCAAAGAAGAGGTAATATCCATTACCGATCTTTTCAATTTCTTTCTTCTTCAACTTCTTCTTCATTAGTTGTTTCATGATAAAGTAATAACATCAGTATTACTTACATACTGATATGTTATTATGAAACAACCCTAATTCACCTTCTATCCATCCTACGGAAAAATGAAATCACCGCGCGTGCGTACGTACGGAATACCGTCTCCACGCCGTGGTGTAATATATTTTCCACCACCACCTTACAAGGATGGGTATAATGGTGTAATGAGTAACTATTTATGATTATTATAAAGTAATATTGATACTGAAATAATATATATATACTCCAATACAATTCCACGATCATAGGAACGATATCATCACTCGTGCGTACGTACGGAATACCATCTCCACGATGTGATGCGACTCGTTCTACATGATCATCATTACATAGTAATTATATAAAAGAATTGAATGAATAAATATGATATATGATACACTAATACCATTCTGGATATAAGGTATCTATAACCTTAAAAGAAGAATAAGAATTTATTCTGCAAAACACGCATAAGAACAAAAGGCAATAAAGACCCGAGTAACAAGTAACAATGAAATATTACTAACAAGAAGCTAAGAATATGACCATATATGATATCATATCAATATGTATGATTCTGTAATAAGTCAATAACATTATTTAAACCATTATACAGGAGCTTCGGACACGTACAAAGCAAATCAGACCTAAGGTAAGGGAAATATCACAATCTCATTTTTATCCGAGATTGCTTATACTTTGGTATTTACTGGGGTGTATTTTATCATCCAAATCCATGTTTCCTCAATATGTAATATTACTTCCATCCACGTACAATTTTTTAAAACCTATTTTACCCTTCGGTGAGTTTTTAGTAAAAGATATGAAAGGAATCTTTTGTCGTTTTTCGTACGAGGTACTTTTTGACTTTTCTGACAAAAGTACGAAGAATGTTTTTTTAACTTATACGGCATGAATGGATTTTTAAAACACTATTTCCAAGATGCTTCCTTTACAATTTTTCAAGTTTATCAACTTATTTTACTTTAGAATTGTATGATATGTTAAGAATGGAAAAAATTTTTTGAAGTAGAAAGGATATTTTCCTCAAGAATGCAGTTCAAGTGTTTTATCAAAATTATTTTCCATCTAAGATAATAAAGGGTTCTGTTTTTATCTCTATTATTACATTGATTTGATAATGTTGTGATGGAATTATTTTTTATAAATTCCTTTATCTTATATGAATTGTTTTATGATGTCACGATGTTTAAGATTCCCATTTTTATTACATGGTTTATGCTATGATGTATGGTTTATGATTTTGTGGCACACATAAGAATGGTATCATTATGAGATGGGTGGGACCTATATCTCCCTCCAATGAATTGGGTAAAGATTTTATATCTCATGAGATAGACATGGCTGGAATGGTAGGTTATACCGGTTCAGTGAAACAGGACTGAAACGAGGGTCACTCGATTCAGAAATGGACTTTGTCCACTAAGATAGTCTTGGAAATGAGTCTTGACTAACTAGAAATTATTCTCTATGATTATGTGTGTATGCCACAAAGTTTCATGTTTTATGGTATGCTTATTGGGATTTCATTTCACTACTATGATTTATCCCATGTTGTGAAATTATGCTCACTTTTGCAGGTTAAGATTTCCAAAAGTTATGTTCTTATGAATATGATGTGATTGATTTTTCTTTTTTTTAAACTTACTGAGCATTTGAGCTCACCCTTTTATGTTTTCTTTTCCCCAGGATATAAATAATGGTTTTAGGTAAAAAAAGGGACGATCTTTATGGGAGATATTGAAGATCTTTCACCACGATTAGAAGATTACGTTCCGATTTTCCAAAGACACTAAACTATTACGATCATTGTGTGTTTGTTTTTGTTATGTACTAAGTATTCCGCAAAAGTAATGTAATGTCAATGTACGTTAAGATTAGGGTCTCTACAGTTGGTATCAGAGGAAAGGTTTAGTCAACCTTTGGAAACTAGGATGCGAAAACATTAGTGAGATCCCTAGATATATTTCTAAGGTATGTCTAGGGATGTCCCAAAGGATAAGTATAAGTATAGGTTATAGTCCTAGAATTGAGCTAACGATCTTAGAATTAAACCTAAGATGTTAGATATTGAAGGTACTCCCCCTTTACTATGTTGTTTTCCCTAGCATTATTTTTGCCTCTCACACTATTCTTTTTGGGTTTTAGAAAATGGTTGGAAACAAGATGATTCACGATAATGGAGAATATGATGGACAATGGAATGATATTCTTCATAATGGAATGGGATTTGGAAGTCCAAACATCATTATTATGCCGAATCAGAAATCTCATAATATGATCAATAAAGTAAAATTTGGTAAGTTTCCTGACTCGACTAATAAGAGAAAGATGGAGTTTCATGATGATCATAGAGGAAAAAAAGTTCAATTTCTCCTACGTAAATCATGTGGGAAGAGGCATCAAGGAGAATGTTTCAAAGGAACTGGAAGATGCTTTGGGTGTGGAAAAGAAGGACACAAAGCAAGCAAGTGCAAAGAAAAAGGTTCAGTTAACACCATGGATGAGGATAATGGTATTGCTACGACATCAACAATGGTTAAATGTTTTAAATGTGGAATGTATGGGCATTATGCAAACCAATGCCCTAAGAAAAAGTCTCATGAAGAGAATCACTATGGTCGTATGGGAAGTATTTATGTTGATGATGATGAAGAGACTACAAATGATATGTGTTATGAAAGAATTTTTGAAGCTCGGTCAATGGTTTAAGAAGGTAGTGGAATGATTACATGTTTATCAAGTGTAATGTTGTATAAGTAATCTCATGGTACTATGGAATAAAGAGACATCTAAGGATTGTTACACTATCGTCTTTCCTAATTTTTTAAAGTGTATGATTAATGGTACTAGTAACCATGAAATGTTATTCAGATATTTTTTGGAAAGTAGATGATATGCGCATAATGAAGGAATAATAAGATAATGAGGTATTTGATTGTATTCATGAGCTCATGACTGATATAAGGAGATGGTTATATCATGGTTTGAGTATATAGAATTTTTGGATTTTGGTATGTGGAAAGAGTTAACTTTTAACTGCATTCATGTTTTCACTAAGGTTCAATGGGTATTCAAGAGAATACGTGATTAAGGCCTTTGAATGTTTGGAATGTGACCAACAAGACATATCTTATGATATATGGGGATCAACGATAGTATTAAATCTCTGGTAATCGTTTTCACTATATTATGAGAGTGGACTGCAGTATTATGGATAAGCTTAAAGATTAGAATGGATTATGTTGGACATAAGTTAGTACTGTTTAAGGATAGATGATTTTCGATATTATTGATGGGATGTTATAGTAATGTAGTTTTAGAAAAAGGACAACCTGCGGGATGGGCGACAACCCATCACGTCGGACAAGGATGTGGGAATCGAACCCACAACTGAAGTGCGACTGGCCTTTATCGCCTACCAGTGGCCTACCGGAAGTCCCTATTTAGTAGAAACTAGTTTTATTATATTAAGAAGTATGATATATGAAGTATAAAGTCCATTTTAGAAACCATATATGATTAATCTCACTATAGATCAACTTATGTATATATGTTTTGCTAACCTTTTGTTTGAGACACATGGAATGACCCTTCATTCTATCACATGATCTGCTAACACTTCACGAATAACAAATTCAACGTTATTTATTTAAGAGATGAAGTGGAAATTGTTCAAGTCACGAACAACAATGAGATTGTACCAAAATAAAGTAAGTATTTATTCTAATTCAAATTCTTCATATTTAGGGAAATGATCTTGAAAACCAAAAATGTTGTCCTAGTGCTCTTATATCTGATTAATCAGATGGTACCTTAGATCGTCACAAATTTATGGCTTTGTGATTGCTAGCTTTTCCATATCCATGTTCTCTACCACTCTCCATCAGAATATGATGGTTAGATTTCTCTTCCATATCCATATTTTCACCTATGTGGAAACCCAGTGATTAGTTTATTTGGGTAACCGTTACGTTTTATACTTTTGTTTTTAAAAAATTGGTTTTGGTATTCCTTTTTACGATGTGGGTTTCGATTAAAAAACTTTCTAATAGTAAACCATTTATAACCCCGACGAATTTCGAGGGCGAAATTCATTTTAAAGGGGGTAGAATGTAACACCCCGAGATTTTATGAAAAATATTCTTTTTAATTTCATTAATGTCTTCTGTTATACGCTACACCAAAAGGAGCTTTCACAACACACATCTCTGACCTGACTTGAATTACACGCAATCGCGACCTTCCACGATAGCGTGTGTTGTACGCAACACTAAGTTTCGCTAAACAACGATATGCTATTAAAATATTATTATAACTAGATGTTATGAATAGTAATTACCACTTTTTGAAATTTTGTAAATTTTATTTTTTTTCAAAATGGACTCTATTTTTGGATTCGTAATATCGAAATTATCTTAGGGTGAAATTTTGGTACTTTTCGGATAACTTTCATTTTCTGATGAATAGTGAAAATTACTAAATTTTAATTAAAAAAAACTTTTTTAATCGAAATAATTAATAGTGATAAATTATTAATTTGAGTGGTTTTAAAGTATATTTAGAATATATTTTTACAATTCAATACAATGTTGGTCATTGGATGTAATTTTACATTTATACCAGACATAAACAAGTGTTAATCCTTTGATAGTTATTATCTCTTAAAAACACGCTAATTGTTGTGACAGCAGAGATTAATTATAAAATTAATTAATGCAACTTATATGTTGGGAATTTTGTAAAATAGAAATCATTTTTGAATTCGGAATATCAATTATAGCTTAGGGTGATATTTTGGCATTTTTCTGAAACACTTCAATTTTTGATGAATAGTGAAACCACTAAGTGGTAGGTTAAAAACTGAATTTTGCATAAAACATAATTTTACCACTTATGTGAATGTAATTTCAAAAATCCGACAGACCCGGTTGATATTAGTATATAAAATTTGGTTCAATGAGATAAAAATAATTTTTTGGTGAATAGTAACTTTTTACTTTTTTTTACCACAGTTAATAGTAAATAGGGTAACTAAGGGTAAATATGATATTACTATTACCCTAACACATGTCCTAATTCTATTGGATAAGTGTAATTAGACCAAAAACAACCTTATGAATATAATATGACCATTTAGGTCCACTTGGATTAGATTATGACATTTAATATTATTTTATTTAATGAATAGTTAAAATAGTTAAAATCAATGTTTAATAAGTAAATCATTTTTAATATGGGTTTATACATAAGATAAATTCGACAATAAATATTTATTAGAAAGCTAAAATGATTTCCTACATAATGGTATTTTATTTATAATTTTTATACATTAAATAATTTAATTTAATTATGACACAATGATGATGCAGAAATTATCTTATTTATGAAATATTGACATAATTGATGTTATAAACACCAAAATAAATGTAATTTGAGACTTTTTATGAATTACACTGATTGTCTAGGTTACTATGATATATTAGTGTTGATATAATAAACTTGGTTCGAACATATAATTCTGTTATGACTTTCACAAAAATCATATATCAAATAGTGTCAAAATTGACACAAAATAGTTTTTAAATAAAATATTATATTATTAATTGTAATTTTATTCCTAAAAATCTAAGGTTCGGCCAAATAACATAGATAAGGATATATATATTAATAATAAACAATTTGGGGTTCGTTTGGAATGTTATAGTAAGTGTATTAACCATATAGTGAAAGAAAACAAAAAGACATGGTAAAAGTTAAATTATTTAACTTAGAGTTAAATCTAATTTATAAGGTTAAATTAATACCCTAAACTTGTTTAAATCCTATTGGTTGATAGGATTTAGACCCATCCCCACTTTATCTTCGAACTAAGACCCTTTGGAACCATTATAAACCGATTTTGACTTTAATATAAAATAATATTTTGAGATATTCCTAAGGTGCCCCTCTCCTCCCTTATAAAAGGGCACCTCCTCCCCCTCCTCCTCACACCAATTTGAGCACTCAATCTCGGCCAACCCCTGATATTTTCTCCTCTCAACTTCCCTAGAATAATCCTAGAGGTCCTGGTTTTCTTCAAAGACCAATCTTAGTTCCCTAAGTGGAGGATTCAAAGAGGCGTCCCAAAGAAGAGGTAATATCCATTACCGATCTTTTCAATTTCTTTCTTCTTAAACTTCTTCTTCTTTAGTTGTTTCATGATAAATTAATAACATCAGTATTACTTACATACTGATATGTTATTATGAAACAACCCTAATTCACCTTCTATCCATCCTACAGAAAAATGAAATCACTGCGCGTGCGTACGTACGGAATACCGTCTCCACGCCGTGGTGTAAACTATTTTCCACCACCACCTTACAAGGATAGGTATAATGGTGTAATGAGTAACTATTTATGATTATTATAAATTAATATTGATACTGAAATAATATATATATACTCCAATACAATTCCATGATCATAGGAACGATATCATCACTCGTGCGTACGTACGGAATACCGTCTCCACGATGTGATGCGACTCGTTCTACATGATCATCGTTACATAGTAATTATATAAATGAATTGAATGAATAAATATGATATATGTTACACTAATAACATTCTGGATATAAGGTATCTCTATCCTTAAAAGAATAATAAGAATTTATTCGGCAAAACACGCATAAGAACAAAAGGCAATAAAGACCCGAGTAACAAGTAACAATGAAATATTACTAACAAGAAGCTAAGAATATGACCATATATGATATCATATCAATATGTATGATTCTGGAATAAGTCAATAACATTATTTAAACCATTATACAGGAGATTCGGACACGTACAAAGCAAATCAGACCTAAGGTAAGGGAAATATCACAATCTCATTTTTATCCGAGATTGCTTATACTTGGTATTTACTGGGGTGTATTTTATCATCCAAATCCATGTTTCCTCAATATGTAATATTATTTCCATCCAAGTACAATTATCTAAAACCTATTTTACCCTTCAGTGAGTTTTTAGTAAAAGATATGAAAGGAATCTTTTGTCGTTTTTCATACGAGGTACTTTTTTACTTTTCCGACAAAAGTACGAAGAATGTTTTTTTTACTTATACGACATGAATGGATTTTTAAAACATTATTTCCAAGATGCTTCCTTTACAAGTTTTCACGTTTATCAACTTCTTTTACTTTAGAATTGTATGACATGTTAAGAAATGAAAAAAAAAATTGAAGTAGAAATGATATTTTCCTCAAGAATGGAGTTCAAGTGTTTTATCAAAATTATTTTCCATCTAAGATAATAAAGGGTTCTGTTTTTATCTCTATTATTAGATTGATTTGATAATGTTGTGATGGAATTATTTTTTATAAATTCCTTTATCTTATATGAATTGATTTATGATGTCACGATGTTTAAGATTCCCATTTTTATTACATGGATTATGCTATGATGTATGGTTTATGATTTTGTGGCACACATAATAATGGTATCATTATGAGATGGGTGGGACCTATATCTCCCTCCAATGCATTGGGTAATGATTTTATATCTCATGAGATATACATGGCTGGAATGATAGGTTATACCGGTTCAGTGAAACAGGACTGAAACGAGGGTCACTCGATTCAGAAATGGACTTTGTCCACTAAGATAGTCTTGGAAATGAGTCTTGACTAACAAGAAATGATTCTCTATGATTATGTTTGTATGCCACAAAGTTCCATGTTTTATGTTATGCTTATTGGGATTTCATTTCACTACTATGATTTATCCCATGTTATGAAATTATGCTCTCTTTTGCAGGTTAAGACTTTCAAAATTTATGTTCTTATGAATATGATGTGATTGATTTTTCTTTTGTTTACCCTTACTGAGTATTTGAGCTCACCCTTTTATGTTTTCTTTTCCCCAGGATATAAAGAAAGGTTTTAGGTAAAAAAAGGGACAATCTTTATGGGAGATATTGATGATCTTTCACCACGATTAGAAGATTACGTTCCGAGTTTCCAAAGACAATAAACTATTACGATCCTTGTGTGTGTGTTTTTGTTATGTACTAAGTATTCCGCAAAAGTAATGTAATGTCAATGTACGTTAAACTTAGGGTCTCTACAGTAGTCCCACAGAATATGGGTGCATGGTGTGCACTAGAGTTCCTATGGACCACATGTTTTGCGGTCCATGTGGGCATATTAAGTAGTAATTCTAGGTTCTAACCCCGGTGTCATATTAAATGTGCAGTGGGAACACAATTTCTTATAAATAAGAAAATATTCTCATTGAGATTATATGTCGTAAGTGGTGTTTATGGTTACTATTCACTCTCACTTAAGAACATACGAAAAGAATACCATTCAACTGATGAGATTATATGAGTCATCTGATCACACCACATGATCATCCTCATCCTCTCATCCCTTGATGAGGAGTGAGTTACCCATAGTTCATGAAAAAACATAGTTAAATCATCATGTGATCGAACCAAGGTCTCTATAGTTTTTCTATGATAAAAATTAAGATATTATGATAATGAGAATCAATATGAATGAAATACACAACTTTCATGAATATTAATAATTTGAGGAATAAGCATTAGCCGAACTGAAAATGCAGTTGAAGGGGGCCACTTGAATGACCAATCACCATTGAGGAGTTTGAGCTTTTAGATGATGAATCATGTGATCCTCATTGCATGTATGTGAGGTCTTATAAATAAGAATCATGAAGACACCATGAAATTCAAAATATGATTAAGATTTCACAAAATAATCAAGAGATTTGAAGGATTCTTGACATGGAATATTTTCTAGATAATCTTTGTGGATTTAAAATCCGATCTGAGGTGGTGTAACAAGGAAGTGATCATTTCCTATAAAAATAGAATAATCCTTAGTTGAGGATGTGGTCAACACATTGAGAGTTATAGTTTTATGAAAAATAGATCATCTTCAAAACAATTGTTTCATGGGGAGGTTGTTCCATGAAGCCTTGGTTTTCACAAGGGTAAAGTGGATCCTAAGAGAATACTACCTAAGAATATAACAATAGTTCTGGTTTGTGAAAAACATAATTCTATGAATTAATTGGGATTTCACAATAAATCATCTCCTTATATTTCTTGAAAAACTCATATCTGTGAACCCTTACTATTTTTCTTGACTTGGTTGACAAATTCACATGGTAGAGTCACATAAAATATAACTCATGAAGAAGAATAACATGCACACACATAATCTGGTTTTCGCATAAGAAGCATTAAGAAACATGAATTGAACAGTGTGGTTCACACACCAATACATGAAGTTATTCATGATGCATGATACTCATGAATGAAACATGTGCACTCAACCTAAACTAAATAAATATAAAGTGTGTGTGTGTTGACATTATGTGTGTGGGAAGGAAGGTTGAGAAGGCCATGTATTAATGTAAATCATTATCTAAAATGTTTGTGTGTGAAAATTTATTCTCACTCACATGTGATTGATTGAAAATTGAACCAATATAAATATAAAGTGTGTAAGAGTGAAAATAAACAAATATGTAATTCATTCATAGAAAGATAAACATTGAGATACACAAAAAAAAGACTTTTCGATTCCATGAAATCCATTCATGAAGTATAATTGAATTGAGAATTAAATAATAATTTATTTGTGGTTTTGAAAGATATATCTTATGTAAAATAATAAAGAATAATTTTTTATCACCACTTTAACACATATTTAGTGAGGTCGGGTCTTCAGTAAAATAAAAAATTATTACCCGGGCATTTGTTACACTAAAACAATTGATTAAGAATAGGTGTTTAAAATTGATTGAGAAATACTAGTATATTGAAATGGTTTTTGAATAGGTACATGAGTAATTCATATTCTATACTTTTTTGGAGGAATATCACAGAATAATCCTATAGTGGATCAAGTCTTTAATTAGAGGTGACATATTCTAGATGGTTCCAGGAGAAATTAAAGTCTTGTAGTTGGATCTTGGAGTAGAAAGAGTCTCTCAATTAAAGCCAAAGAAGAAGTATTTCAGTTAGATCTATAAGAAAATGAATCCTCATGATTGGATATGGATAATCTTCATCACTTTTCTAATAGTGGATAATCCATGTTGGGGGAATAACATGGAAATTATTAGGTCTTTGTATAGAACCTTTTATATAATGTGTATTATTTTCTTTATTACTACCACTAAAAACGAAGTGATATTGAGAGATAAAATTGAGTGGATGAAGAAAATTAACAAGTTATATAGGTTGAATTTGAAATGAATTTATAAAAAGAAACCATTTTTCCACCCCTCCCCTCTCATTCATTAATCTGGTATGGGGCACTACAAGTGGTGTCAGATATTTAGGTTCCCATTAATGATCCAAGAAGAATTATGATAGATGAATAAAAATAACTGTTTCAACAGATTAGGTGAACCAACATTTTATGTGAAAATTATCATATTTTAAAGAATATGATACTTCCATATCTCTTATCACTCATCCTATAATTTAGAGATGTTATAATAATGGCTTTTCTGTACATTGTAGATGATGCTGCCATGACAAAAGCTAATAAAATAAATACAGGGTTAGATGGAAAGGTTCAAAATTCCATCTTGATGTATCTAATATAAAAGTTCTATAAAAAATTCATGGGTCTCTAAACTAGTAAGGAGTTCTAGGAGAAACTCAAAAGTAGCTATGAGTGGAATATCAATGTTAAGGAAGCCAATATACAAGTTTGGAGGAGTAAATTTGATGATATTAAAATCAATTATGAATAATTTATTGATGAATATTTCAACAAAGTAAATGATTTAATCAGAAACATTATAGGATTTTTTGAGAAACTATATTACTCTATCATTGTCCAAAAACTGATGAGAAATTTTCCAATTGATTTTGATTCCAATGTATAATCCTTATAAAAAATAGATTATTTATATCTTAATGAAATTAAAACATTCTCATGGATTATGAGAGGTTGAAAATTCCTACTTTCGATAAGAAAGATAAAATTGATATTGGATTGGAATCCATGAGAAAGGTAAAATTCAGACAAGAAGATGCTAAAGAATATTAAGATTCAAATAGTGATGACGATAATGATAACTGTAATAACATTGTTTCTCTTATATAAAAAAGTTTTTAAGAAGGTTAAATGGAATAGGAATAATAAAGACACGCATAAATGATTCAATTATGGTAACAATGATCATTATTCAAAGAATATTCCAAATAAAATGGTTGAAGAATCAAAATCATAATTTGATCATGAAAGATCACATAAACACAAATGGGATAATAAAAAGAAGAAATGATATATTATAAAGAAGAAAAATCTTTTGAGAAATAATACTAAAGATTCATCATCATGTTTTACTTTAGATAATTATGTTGTATTATTTTCCTAAGAAAAGATAAAAACTGATTCATTAAGAAATAGTGATTATGAAGAGGATTGGATAGAATGTAAGTGGAAGACGAAAAAAATTGAATTCTACATTGAATAAATAAAAACACAAGAAATTATAGAATAATCTTGATAAATAAAACAAATAAAAATTACTTCTGAAAATAATAAGGAGGAAACAATTCTTGTTGATGAAGAAAAGGAGTTGATCATGAAAGATGTATCATTTTTTAGTGAGAAAAAAATGAAAAGGTTAAAAATTGTAGAACAAGATAAAATGATATATGATGTTGAGTAAAATTTGACTACTTGAGTGGAAGGGTTTATTAAGGCACAAACCATATGTGTCATAGCTCAAAATTAATTGAATATGAATAGAGAAGATTTCAGACAATCTATTGAGATCAAGGGAGAAACTTCACGATCTAGAACAAAGAAAGGTAAAAGTGGACTTAATAATTTTGATGGATATGTTAATTTTAATAGTGAATTTTTGAAATTAAAATATGATTATATGATTTACAAGGAGAATGAGAGTAAATATTCTACATCTAGGGAAGAGAAAAAAATTGAATGTAGTCCATAACCCCCCCCCCCCCCCCAAGTAAACAAAACAATGATAAAAATTTAGATTTATATGGAACCAATCAATGATAATAACATTTGAAGGATATTATTGTTGTTGTGGAAATCATGGTCACAAATAATATTCTTTATAGTTCAACATGTATTTACTAATAATGTGGAAAAAATCAATGGGTGTTTCATTGAGAATCAGATCACAAATCTCAAATAAAATAACATTTTAATAGATCTAAACCACAACTATCTAAAGAAAATAAATTTCTTATTTTGGACTAAGATTTTGGAATATATTTTTTGGAATTTCACAATTTTTAGGTATACATGAAAAGGTTGTAAGGAGATGTTCGCTATGCTATTAAGGGGAGGGGGGTTTGAAAATAAAACTAATGAAAAGTCATGTAAATATTTTGAGAATACTGATAATGTTAAGTAATATTGGATAGTTGTTTGGCCAAATCAGGTGAAATTGGATAAGAATTTAGAGGAAGCTGATAAAATTAATAAATATAAAGGAAATAAATTAATCTCAAAAAATTACGTGAAATTTTATGAAAATTTATCTATAGTTGGAAAGTTTAAAATCCAGAAGAATGATGTTGAAGAAATTATTCAACACTACTAAGAAGGGAATAATAAAGATACTCAAATCAGTGGGTCTCAAAATAAAAATAAGCATTCTATGTAAGGTTCCCATGTTTATATTGGTAGAAAATAATTCCCTATATTGAAAGTAAGACCTCATTATGAATTTTAATTCTGAGAAACAAATAGGACAATTTTTATTCCTCATTATGTAAGGTGTTTTGAACAAATAATACACATAATTAATAGAGATGTTTGAGGTTTTCACTTCTATACAACATTATGAGGTTGTACATCATTGATTTTACTAACTTCCATAAAATGAAAAAAAGTATTCATCCCTAAATTAGGTGAAACCTTGACAATGAAATTAATACCTTGATAGAAATTCAACATTAAAGGTCAAGGTATGACAATCACACTTTCATCACATTTTCTTAATTATATTATCCTATAAATTAAGGGGGTGTTTTTTTGGAGACCAATGGGGATCTTTATCTTTTTTATTCTAAACATTGTAATAATTTTTTTGAAGTAGGTGTAGGATTTAGTACTTCATTGATAAATATGACTATTTATATCCCCTTGTATGAGAATTGAGATATTATGAGAATTATTTCACATGAATGGTACTAATGAATTTTTTATATATACTGGGTTATATATCTTTTGTTTTATACATAGGGTTATCCCATGTAGACTTAGATTTGATTCACTAAAAGATCTTTGATAATAAAACCCATTTCATATCATCCCTATCACATAAGTATTCAAGAAATAATCTTCGTATAGAGGAGAAGATTTTATTGAGAAGAGCCCACTTAATCTTTTAATTTGATTTATAATAAGGGGATAAAAGTTTGAGAACACATATTAACTCTTACAAAGTGTGTTAAAGAGGTATTCACAACAAAATACAAAAGGGAAATCTTTGGAGACAGTGTTTTATTTTTTTCAATGATGTGTCAATATGTGTTTTGTGAGTTTGGATAATGTGGTGATCCAAAGATAATTGTAATTTATTCATCTAATGGAATTATATATCATTCTTGAAAAATTATCTATAGAAAAAACTATTGTTATTGTTTGAAGTGATATTAAATTTTGAAGACATGTGCTAAGAACTATGCACATTGTTGCTACAAAATATGTCCATGTAAAAACAATTATAGAGTCTTAAGGATTTCAATTAAAGGTCTTGAGATTTGTTTTTTCATGAAGATGATTTAATGAAAAATTGGGTATTTGAGGAGTTGAGAATGGATTAGAATTGTATTTATGGAAGGTTTTTTATTATTATAATTACTTAATTATGGAATTTTATTAAAAAAGAGGCCCACAAAAGGATATCCCAAGGGATATCCCTCAACCTTTCATAGGGGTACCCAAGGTACAACCCCAGTGGAAAAGAAATATATTATTAAAAATAACATATAATAATAATTTTTCTTCATAACTCATGATTTAATATGTAATCTCAAATTAACAACATATACTACAGAAAACGTGTATGGATTCATGTGATAATAAACATGATCCATGTAGAATAATCATAGTCATGTGGAATAGAAATGTAACAGGACATTAGATCATAGCATAAAAAAGAAATTTGGCATAAACATTAGTATAAGAAACATAACCTTTTTTAGTAACTACTCTCCCCCATTATTTTGAGACAACTTAATTGTACCCATGTATAAATCAACTTCATTGGTCATTACTCTTAGCCATTCCTAAAAGAAACTGTAATTGTGAAATTTTATATATATCTCATGAGATTTAAAATTATAAACAATAAATTAGAGTAAAATATAAGACCCATCTAAACAACATTCATACATATGTGTCCCATAAGATATCAATTATTACTTATATCATGAAAATTATGTAAATTAAATGGGATTCATGTCATTAATAGATGGTATCACATACATGATGTCAAAATTCGGTCAGTTGACAAAAAAATATATCATCTAGAAATAGTATTTCATAGATTAATTTATTATATTATTTATAAAACATAACTCAGTAGGTGTTAAATAATAGGATTTAATGGGGAAAACCGAAGTGAATTGTAAAATATTATTTAGAAAATATGTCTTTGAAATATAATAAAAAGAATAAGTTATGCATCACTTTTCAAAAGATCAATTTTGAAAAATGGGAACAATTTATTTTCAAAATCATTATTTCAAGAGAAGTACCAATAACAAAGCCTTGAAAATGACATAATGTTTTCAAAAAGGTTAAGGGAAAATGTTTTGGAAACATTTATATTTTAAAATAATATTAAATAATGGATCCCTGAAAAGGATATAATGGTATCAAAAATGGGGAGTGATTTTTTTTTATATTTAACATTCAAAATGGTTCTTCATTAATGGTGCCTTTAAAAATAAATTATGGTTATCTTGTGGAAATATAAAGTGGAGGATAAAAAATATGACCATGAAAAGAAAAAGTTTTTTATATTTTTAAATATATTTATTGAAAACCACTTCATATAAAGGGATATTAAAAATTCATTTTAAAAATAATAAATTGGAAATATTAAGGTCAAATGATATTACACAAAACATGGTTTTTAAATATAAAGTAAAACATTTTAAGGAAGAAAAATATGGATATATAATATAAATTGTTGTTAAAGTGGTTAAGAATTATTCTTTACAAATGATATAATTTTTTAGAAATAAATTCATCAGAGTAAAAGGTTTGGACATAAGATATCATTTAACCTAGATATATGAGTTTAAATATCATTTTAAATGGGAAATAGAGGAACTTAGGGAAAATATAAGCCTGAAGTTTAGGAATTTACACTATAAACTAAAGATTTGATGTTTGACTTAAAAAACCCCCCTTACAAAATTGGTAAAATAAGAATCAAAAAGGAATTGAATTTTATGAATTAAAATTTATAGTAAAATAAAATAATTTACAATAAATAATGTTAAATAAAACCCATATGGTAGCACATGAACCATTAAAATTAGTGGATATGGCATAAGTCTAATATAATGAAAATTGAGAAGAGAAAAACCCTTATGACTTTTATTACATATAATTAAAAATATATAGAAAGATAAAATGTGTAATAAAACTATAAATATAGTTAATAAATATATAATCATCATATAATACTTAATATAGGTTTAATATATATAATATGAACAAAAATATGTTCATAATATAAAACATGTCTTAAAATGAAAATTTGGTATGAAACCCTTACCTTTACTCCTAACATCAATCAAATATATTTAATACCAGGTATTATAAACATAACTATATTAATCACTTTTTTTATAAATTTATTCCTATATACAAAAATTCCCACAATTTCATTGTTTTAATTTATTATAAATTTTTTAGTTAAAATAGTTTATTTCCATTATTCGATGTTAGAAATTTGGATTGTTTTGCATAAGACATAAATTTTCTATGTTTATTTGGATTAATTTATTCCATGTTATTCATTCCTAGATTATAAAATGTACTATAATATATGATTTATAATTATTTATAAATAATTAATTTTAATTCATGATAATTTTAGTCATGATTCTGGAATATGGAATCAACGATGAGCTTATTTTTTGTAATTTTTTATAAACAAATGTTAGTGTATTATTAATGTGTTAAATATACATATAACCTTTATAGAACCATAAAAAATAATATTTTAACATTTATGTCTAATAATTACATTAATAAAGGTTCCTAGTCATGAATAATAAAAAAATTATAGCATTGTTTGCATAGGTGGTTAAAGTGACCCAAACACGAAGACATTATATGTCTTAGGTGATTATGGTTAAGAAATTAATTCTTTCAGCAAAATATCAATTCTAAAATGATATAATGGAATTATTTATATGTTTTTAAGGTGGTTAAATTTATTTTATGATAGTTTTATAATGAACAAATGATAATATATTCCATAAAAATATACGAGCATCATTCTTATTTTCCATAAAACATAAAGTAGGTATAAATTATTAATATTTAAAAAATAATAATAATTTTATTTATATCATATTTTTTTTAAATACCCCCTTTTAACCAAAAATGTAATGCAGTTATGAAAAATTGATCATGTTTTTTATGGAGGTGGTAGTCCACATGTAACACAAGTGACCTTTATGTTTTTTTTTTGAATGGTTGAGAGGATGGTAAACAATGTTTTTACTATAAACATTATAAGAATAAAATATACTTATGACAAAATTTAAATTATTTAAAAAAAGAAAATTTTGATTCATAGGAGGTATAAGAATAAATAAATAATAAATAAATAAAATATATTAATTTATAATTTTACCTTTCCCTTTTGAAGAGCTTATCTACAAATTGGAATATAAAAGTGGTATTTTGAGAAGACCAAAACCTTTAGGATGTTTCTAGGAGTGTTGGGGAGTTATTTGGGTAGATTTTGTTTGAATATAAATAGATTTTTTTATAACACCTCATACGTTAATTAACCCATAATTATGAGTTTAATAGTATCGATTACACATTATTACATTCCCATTATCTTTTAGGTATATATTTTTAGAGAATTAGGAAAATAATTACAATATATAGGTAATAATGACATATTGTGACTATTTTTTCTATATAAAAATAAAATAATTAACTTAATGTTACTTTTTAATTCATGAAACAATTTTTTCATTCAAGAATAATATCCTTTATTCTATGATATACCTAATAATAGTTCTTACACATCCATAGGACACAATAAAAACATTTGAAAATATGGGATGAGAAAAAAAGTCTCAATAATGGATATAAAAAGAAAATAAAACAATTATTCCTTTGAAAAACAAGAAATTTTTTCCTTTAAATCAAGCATATCCACCTCAAAAGATCATAAAATTTATCTTAAATTATAATATTATTCACTTATCTTATGACTCAAAAGTTTTCCATAAAAACCCACCAAAAATATGAACCTACAATATATCTATGTGTCAGTATATACAAATTACATTGATAGTAATAATTAATTTCACTGTGATAGAATGAATATTGTTAGTCATCATGATCTTAGAGTAAAGGCTCTATTCTAAGACATCATAAACCTTACCATCAAGGCCTGTTTTCTAGAAATTTCATATTCCATAAAGGTCGTATGACAAGAAATTTTATATATTTTCAAGGCATTATTCCAAGGCACTATTATTGTATAGGCTAGAATACACTAAGAAATACCAATTATTTTTTGTATCATGAGACTTAAAAAATAATCAAGGGTTTATATATAAATGTTCCCCACCCATCATATAAATATTTCCATTTCATTCCTCATACACTGAATCAACAATATAATACATAATTAATATTATTTGATAATAAACATTTATATTTATAATAATATCATATGAAATGTTAATATTTTCCTCATTCAATAAAATATTACAATGTGATCATAAGCCATCCAAAAAAATAGGGTGAATTGTATCATTTATAGAATATTTTATATGTGGTGTACAATAATTTAGCGTATTTTTATATAGTAAAAAAATAATTTTATTAAATAATTATAATTATTCTTTAAAAAATAAGATAAAACATAGTTTTCTTTTTGTATCTTATAAAAATAATAAAAAATCAAAAAATTGCATTCTTTTAACATTCATTGAAAGTTTTACAGCAATATTGATAATCAATAAATCAAATAATAAAAATCAATTATGTTCATGTTTTATATGTTAAAAATTATTCTTTATAAAAATTTGTAAAAAAATGTCAAAATAATCCATATATGAAACGTTGAAAAGATTCCTCTTTAAACCATAGTAAAGAAAATAAAAAAATTAGTTTAAATTTACCTTAAAAATCATTTAATCATAAATAATAAAATTCTTGATACATTCAAAATAGAAAGTACAAGGTGGAAAAAGAGTTTAAAATATTGAATATAGTATATTAAAGAAAAAACTCTGACCTCATTAGTAACTTTAGACTCAAATGATAACTAAAGTATATATCATGAAAATGATTTATAAACAAATTATATTTTAGTAAATTAATAATAAAATTCATCCATATACTACAAAAAAAACTAAGTTGGGAACATGGCATGAGTCACAATGAGAGGAAATTGAGATGTGAAATCCCTTACCCTAAGTTTGGAATGCCATATACATTCATTAACTCATGTATAATAATCTTATTTTAATTATTTACTTACTTAATATATTTTTTCAGGTTTATTAAATTATAATAATGCCTTTTATTTGATTTATTTCCATGTATTTTATTGTTTCTAAATCGATTAATTTCATGTTGAACCTTTTGAGGATGTTTGGTTCGTAATCCGAAAACATATTCGGTAGTTTGATCATGGTAATAGAGTTTATGGTTATATCACATAAAAAAATATTAATAATAAAATAATTATAATTTTTATACATTGAAATATAATTTTACAACCATCTAAGAATGGATGAGATGATAAATAAATCACAACACTTTGTGGAGGCAGTAGTTTACACGTACGTACGAGCAATATTATAATTTTTCAATAGATGGAGGGATAATAAGTTATGTAAAATATATTATATTTATAGAATCATAATTATTATATATTTTAATATGTCATAATGAACATATTTTTTTGGTGATGAAAAATTAAACACGTCACTTCTTGGATGTGGTAGTCCAGACTTACACATAAGCAATGTATTCATTTCCCCTACGACGAGCAAGGAGATGAAAAAGGGTTGTGAAATAAACATAATAAAATTATAATATATGGAATATATTTATTTTATAATATCGTAATGGTTATAAATTATATTATGGAGGTGTGAGAAGAAATAAACATTAAAACACTCGATTAGGAGTTAAACTGCTTATTTGGAAAACCTCCTTTGGCTTACACCTTAATAATTATAAGATAGAATTTGGGTGAGGAAAAAACCTATATCGAATGGGGTAGAATATTGAGAAGGTAATTTTTTAGATATTGGATGATTTCAATGATTTATTTGGTGTTAGTCATAGAGGATAAGAGGTTCTCTTTATCAAGTGATGTGGGTGGATATCTAGTAAATACATGAAATATTAATATATAATATGTTTCTAACTCATAAAAAATGGAGCAAAAGTTAAATATCATAAATTATAAAGAAGATAATGTCCAAAGAAATTATAATATAAAATGTAAAAAATTTAAGATTCATTTTTAACCTTATCACTTTGTTTAACCCAATCACTATCCATTTGAACCTTAATCGTGGTAATACAATTTTCAATCTCAAAGGGCCATAGATGTAATTTTAAAAATTCCAAGTGTAAAAAAAATGGTTCATTTATGATTTCATTAAAAAACATTCATATAATTTAGTTATAATAGGCTGACTGACTGAAAATTATTTTTTTATTAAGAAAAAACACTTTTTCAGGAAAAGTGAGAAACCATAAAGTCTAAAAAACACCCAAACAACCTCAAGAAATAAGAAAAAACGGGATCACCTCTTTCAAGAAAAAGAAAAAACCACCATCTCCCATGCAAGAGAAATTGACAATCCCATGCATGCATGGTCCCTAACGACGGAAAAACCATCCCACTCAGTCAACCAAATCCCAAATGGCCTGTAAAGGTGATGGCAGAGTGCTCTAGCCCAACTGAAGCCGATCCTGGAAAGATGTCCTGCAAAATACAACCAAAAGGCACACAGAAACCCACAAATGGGTTCTAAACCCAAGTTTAGAATCTCCCAAAAACAAAAATAGATACCAAACATTAACTAGAAATATTAAAGGTTAATTTGAGATTACCAGACTGTGCTTCCCTGAACAGCTTCCAAGATAATGAGGAAACTAGGGTGTTTGGAGACTCTAACAACATCATTTCTAGCTCCGAAGCCATCTGATCCCATGTATTGATATACTACTCGATGCTAATATTCCCTTCATTAAATCCCCTGACAAGGATAAGGTCCTTCTTGTCCACCCAAACATATTTCTCCTCACTAAGTGTCGCTTTTAGAGGCCTCCCCATCATTGTTTTTGCCTCCTGTTTTAAAGCAGTGAGCCACAACACTTGCTCATTCACTTCCTCTTCATTTCTCAGTAAAAGGTCCAAGGATTGCTCACCCTGAACCTTTGAAGGCTACACGACCACCTCTTCTAGGAAGTCTTTAATGTCACTAGATTTCTTAGAAGACCGGGTTTCCTTGGGGGGAGGTAAATTTGAATAATCCCTCTTTCCCTTCCTTCTCAAACCACTTATATCCCTATTAGGTATTGACACTTCAATTTGTTGGTAGAATGGGTTATGGCCCATTTCCATCACCTCCCCCCCCCATTTACATCATTTGGAATATTCTGAGTTGTACCTGGATTAACCGCATCCAATCCATCACACCGGTTTTTCAGAGTAATTGAAGGTAGACTCTTGCGAACCTAAAAATATTGTAATAAAACTGATTCATGCATCTTCCTTTTCTCACCACATCCTTGACCATCACCCTCCCGTGGTGGATTCACCTTACTTTTCCCGGGAGTAACCAACATTGACAGACACCTAGCCCTTGAAATGATCACAGTATTTCCATCACCTTGATTCGTACCTCCATCCATCTTACAACCATCAAGAGGCAGGTGGACAGCCACTGCCTCAATATCAGTTCCATCTCCGGCCATATCCCGCCCAAGAGATTCAGTCCTTCTCCCAGCCGTTTCACTACACCCATCCACCATGATCCCCATAAGAGAAATCTTTTGATGAAGCCAGGCTTCCTTCAAATGAATTCCCGCACCATCCTCTGAAATCCTTCCTCTTGCAACTCCCTTCTTATGAGCAGAAGAATCCCTGCCACTATCCCTATCCTCCGATCTTTCTGTAGGCTGAACATGTTGACTGTCATCCTCCATAAAGGGACCCAGCCACTTGAAAACTAATCCAGGAATGATCCCCTTACCCAAATTCAACTTCCTTGAGGAACCCCTTCGATATACGCCCGAGGAATTCTCCAACCGATTGCAGCATGAGAAAAAATCTGTCTAGTTCTCGTAAACCACACACTGTTTACATATATACTCCTCACCAATGGTGATACAGAAAAAATCAAATGGAATTATGGACGCATCCATTTCCACACAGATACTCATATTAACAGGATGACAGACCGATTCAGTACGACTATCAGAACATAAAAACCTACCAATAAGATTTACCAACATATGAATAATAGAGGGGTCTTGGAAAGGTCAGGGAAGATGGGGGAAACTAACCCAAACTGTCATGGAAGGGGAATCTCGATTCATGTAGAACTTGAAGGACAAACGAATTAGAAGAAACCAGAGTCTGTTAAAGCTTTGAGGGGCACTCAACCAGGCATGGAGAAGATCCTCATTAGAATCAAAACGGATCATAATATGACAATTTTCAAGCAGACCCACAGTCTCTCTTTCTTGTAGATCCCATGAATCAAAGACAAATCGGTCGAACAAATCAACTTAGGGTCTCTTTTGTCTAAATCGTGAAACCAATGTCAAGTTCAAGAGAGAAGCGGATCTGGAAAATTCTGAATCTGAAAGTTGAATATTAGGAAGGCCATCAATAATATTTTGGACTTTAGGGAAAAGTGGAACTTCTAGAAAGGGAGGAAGGAAATTGGGGATAGAAAAGGGGCGAAAAGAAAGTCATGTTCTTGTACCGGTTAACAAAGATCCCTCCCCCATAGGGGGAGGAGCGACCGTCGCAGGCGTCGCCACCGAGAGGAACAGTGACCTAGGGTTTCTCTGCTCGCCTCTCAACCTAATTTAGATATAATTGGATTTCTATGATTTCATAAGGATTTAAAAATTATTTTTAAGTATTAAATACCATTTATTGTCATTCTCAAGACTATTCACAAAATTTGACATTAAGTAAATAAAAATAACAATATAATTAGAATATAAACACTTAAACAATACTTAATCATTATAATTATACAATAAACTCAAGTTAAATAATAATTAAACAAAACATTATTACTTTTAATGTTTTAAAAATAATTTACTTGATTTTTTTACTGCTTGCACATGTGCTTTATTGGCGATCCATAAACGTTATAAGTAATTATACCATCACTGAAAACTAAAAATAAATTACTATAATAAATATATTTTATTATTAATTATTATTATAATATATATTTATTAATATATCATTTTTATCTATATTCATATGAAGATAACAAAATAAATGAAAGATAGGGACATTTTATAATTATTCTTTACTTAAAATAATATAAGGGTCATAATCATAATCAATTGGAAAAAATTAACAAATTATTGAATTTATGATGATTATGGATGAGATAAAGACATAAAATGAAACTAATTAAAATTTATGAGATATTTATAAGCCTTATCCCATAATTTAAACCTCAATTAACCCATTTTACACTTTACCGTGGTGAATTGTTTTATCATGGTTACAATTAATTATAACTAAAAATTGTATATAACTTTTCACATATTTTTAATTTGATGAATCAAAATATATAATCTATTTTATATTATTTAATTTTAAAAAATATTAAAAATTAAATTTACTATAAGCTTGTACATATCAAAGAAAAACTGTTTTAGATGAATTGTCATTTTAAACAAAAAAAATGAGTTTATTCCAAAATAAAGTTTAATATTGATTATCATGAAATAAATTATATTATTTTTTAATAAAATTAATCTAAAAATAATTTAAAACAAATTCAAAATATGATAAATCTTTTAAATTTCATTATTTAAAGAAAATAAATGCCAGATTTTCCAAAATTGTTATTTTTCGTTATTTAACCAAAAATCAATCTTTTCATAAAAAACTCGAAAATTTATATTAAGAATATATTGACATAATTAATTATAAATTTTTTATATTTTATAAAATTTAATTTCTAAATGTGGTATTATTTAATCATAATATCCGCAAAAAAAAGTAATTATAATAATTTTTGAAGAAAATGTATTTTGAAGAATAAATTGAATTTATACTTATTACTTGTCTAATAACCACTATTAGAAAAATATAAATTTAATTTATTAAATATATGATATATATATTTGATTAAAATAATTCATCTATATTTATTAACATAATTTAATTTTATAAAAATACTTTGCACATATAAATTAGTTTTTTGAAAAATATCTTCTTTAGTCATATCAGATCTTATTTAAAATTCATTTACTATTTTCAAGGAATTATTCTATAAATTAGTATTAAGGAGAAAAATTCAAAATTTATTTCACAATTTGGTTAATTGTATTCATACCCACCAATTCAATGGCAGGGTTATACCAGAAATATTTGATTTATAATACTATAATAGTCTATGATTGTTCATTATAATCTTGGTATTATGTGTGGTATTTTCAATCGAACATAGTATTATTTTAATTATAAAATATCAATATTTTACATTCTCCCTCTTAAATATATCATTTTCTCACAATTTTAATTTGATTTTCTCAAAAATAATTTAATATAATGTAATAATAAAATCAAATATTTTCTTATCATGAATACTAATTTCATGGTACTGATCTAGAAAAATATTATTTAATAAAATAGTGTACCCTTATAAGACCTTTACTTGTAGATGAGTTTCTTAAATCCTACGTTGATAGTTTAGTGTCACTTTATACATAAGAGTTGACATATTTGAGAAATTATTTTACAATTGAGGTGTGAATTTTAATAAAATATACATTCTTGATTGCATTTCAATGCATAAGACGAATTTCATCCTTCATTTGTGTTTTGATCAGTTTCCCATTTTATATCATCATTTAACCCATGATGTGAATATTCATGGTGAGTTTTTTATTCTTGAATCACTAAATTAAATTTCTAATGGATCAAAATATTCATTGAAGGATGAAAATTTATTTCTCCCATTTCCATTCATTAATAAAAACAAAATATGGTTAACATGTGATAAGATAATATCCAGTATGAATAAACATTCTTATAAATAAATAATACATTAATATCTAAAGCCTCAACAATAACATCCAAAGTTCAACATAAATAATTCAATAACTAAACAACCTTAAAACTCTTTCAAATATTCCTAATTAAGTTTAAAACCAAAAAATCAAAATTATTAGACAGAATATTATTCTCATATAAATTTAACATTTATCACCAAAAAAATTAATCACACTTAACTTAATTTTAAAAAATCTATATTTTTATAATCTTATAATATCCAAAATATGCTAACATTTCCCATAAGAAAACTGAATCACCATTAATCTATAATAAAATCATATATTCATCAAAAATGTAACTCAAACTTGATTCCCCAAATAAAATCTCATATTATCCAAAAATATTTATATTTACCATATTTCATATATTTTCCCCAATATAGTGAACTTATTAAAAAATAGATTTAATCACTTAGTCACCAAATTAGTTATCAATCCCTTGTCGATCTATACGATAAAAAAATTGTCCCAAAATGTAATAACCCTTATATCAAAGTTATCCATATTTACCTTAATATAAAAGAACATATTATCCATAAATTTTATCTATAACTTTCAAATTATATCCATAAAATATAAAAAACGTATTCCTAGAATGATATTTTCACTAAAACACATGTTAAACATAAGGTTAACATATACCTCAAACAGCTATTAAAAATCAAAAAAATTTATCTCAACGTAATCCCATCACATAATACTTCAAAATAGTATTAATTCCTTTAAACATATTATAATACTTAAATTTATCAAACCTTAAATAAAATAAAACTATATAATAACTATTGAAAACCTATATGTAGACACTTAAATCCTACAAATTCCATCATAAACGATTATCAAATATTTTTCATCTTATTCCTTAATAATTATTTCCTATAATAAAAAATGAATCATGTCCTGTGATTCATAAATATAAATATAATCATGTTTCATACTTTAAAAATAAGAAGAACTATTAAAATAATTCGTAACTTCTATATTTTATGCTTAGTTTCCTTAAAATCACTATAATAATATATTTTATTTCAAAACCTTTCTGTATATGATATTTCTAATTCATTTATTGAACATTCACAATTTTACTTTGTATTTTATTTATATATTCCATTATTTACCACATGTGAAACATCTTCCTATTATTCTAATAAATTTTCCTTGGTGATTCTTCACATGTTCTTGACATATAAGAAGTCTAATATTTTTACCTTTATGATATTTTTCACTTTAACATCAATGAATCCTCATTTTTTTATTATTTTGTTTGTTAGAGAATTCACTTAGGTTCGGGTTTTTAATCATAACATGAGATAGCTAGTTAGCAATAACCATTTGTGTTTTCAATATAGATAATATTATATTTTATTTCTCATATGGACAACCACTGCATTACCCTTCACATCCATTATTAACTTAGTTCATATTGGTTCCAAAAACTTACTAAACCAGAATAATTTGTGATAGCATGTGAAATAAAATCATAAAAAAATTTCTCCGGTAGATTAATACTAAGATATATTTAACCATGTCATATTTTATTCAATAACCATAATTATATATATCATATTAAACTTAAAATATATAGAATATCTCTTACTTTTTATCAAATAACATTATAACCACAAAATTTATATAAACTCGTTCATTGATACCTAATATAACATCAGGTAATTTAATCATCCCATAATTATGAGTTTAAAATAAATAATTTCAATTTCTTATAATCCCATGAAATTTTAGATTTTACATGTTTATATAATTAGAAAAAATATTACATTACGTTGGGAACACTGACATAGTGACAATTTTTTCCCCAAAAATAGAATTTTTAAGTTTACAATCCTATTTCATTTATAACAAACTTTATTTGTTCATGGAAAATTTATTAGACACAAGTAATTTAAATTATATATTTTACTTTAACAATTAATTTTTTTAATATCTTGCTTCATATGAAAAATCAAACCACAACAAACCATTAAACGTTATATAACCTTTAAAATGTAGTGGTAAAATTATCATGTAAAAATAGAGCTAAATGGGTTATAAAATATATATGGAAATAAAAAAAGGTCCATATTAATACTAAGTAACTGATAAAATTTAATTAGTATAGTTAAATAACTATTAACACATGTTTTTACTTTAAAATTGAACCCTTATAAAATTGTATTTTAAGCACATTATTTTAAGATACTAAATAAAATAGAGATAAAATATATTAATGTTATGAATATTTTTTTACACTGAATGTTTTTAGTAATTGATTGTAAATAAGAATAAGAATATTCAATATATTAAATAAAGTTACTTTCCTATGAAAATAATTTTCATTATATATATATTTATATTTTCATTTAGAATTTAAATGCTCAAAATATAAAAATTGAATTTTACTAAAATGAATTCATTTTTTTATTTAGTATAACAAAATTATATTAGTAAATTCTTGTAATTTTTCTAAAATAATTTATTTTCAGGTGAATATTGAAAAAATACAATTTTTTTACCAAAACTAAAGATTTTATGACCTTTTCATTATATAAGAAGACATAGTAGGGTAAAAACCTTTCAATTAGTCTTATATTAATTTAATGTTTAAAAATATATATTTTAAAAACAATTATTCTAAATTTAGATAATCTTTTATTAAAATTTTATGGACTTAAATGACATTTTCCAATAAAAACCATTTTTGGTCTTTTCTTTTAATTAAATATTATTTTGGAAAAATCAAACTTTGGCATACATTTAAAGATAGATAAATGTTATTTTATTTATAATAAACCACTTTTTATCATGAAGAAAAATACTTTTATATTGTTATCCTACGTATAATTTTTTAAAGTAAAAATACTCTTTTTCTAAAAATATATTTTTACATGTCACAGGTGCTAATGTTAAAATTGATTTTTTTAATAATGTTAAATTAAATATGATAAAATAGATTTAATATTTATAACAATTAGTTATAAATTATATAATATATTCTATATTCTATTCAAAAAAAATTATTTTATTAGGTAAAAACTATTTTCCAAAGTAATATAAAATTGGTAAAATTGAAAATTCTATGATTAATGGGTTTCAAAAAATATTTAAATCATTTTTCAAAATTAATGGTTAAGGTATTATAAATCATATCACATCAAAAACTCCATTATTTTTAATTTTAGACTCTTATTTCATATGTGAAACATTTTTTCTTCTTATATTATGTTGAAATATTAACAAAAAAATCCATTATCACCAATTATACAAGGGGATTATAACCACCCCTAAAACACCACCCAAAAATAGATTTAATCTTGAAAATATACCAATATTAATTTCACTAGAACCATTTTCATTTTCCTTTATCCTCTAGTCACAGAATATTGTCTTAAGTGCTTTATTTCCAAGGATTCCTCAAAGGGAAAACTCAGGTTCTCAATATCAGTACATTTTTTCTATCTTTTATTATATTCATCATTACTTTACCAAAACTGATTTTATAATTTTATATAATTAAAGAATTATTTTTTCATAAATAATTTTATTATTCAATGTTAATAACTATTATCCACCTTTCCGTTTTTCTATTATGAAAATTGAAACCTTCATTCGTGTGTTGTGCGGAGTACCACCTCTATAAAGAAATTACTAACATTTTTATCCACCACCTATGATAGCTAGTTATAATACTGAAAATGAAGAATAAATGTAAAATACAATTTATAATTATGATTATTAAAATAAAAATTATAATTTTCCATCTTTCCCTCTCATCTATTGAGAAATAAAAACATTATCCTTGTGTTGCGCGGACTATAGCCTTTGTAATGTAAAATATCTCGATTTTTTTAGTTTCATTATTATTTATTAAAATATATTAAAATATAATTTTTTATCTTAAAAATATCTAAATTATTTCATTATTTTTAAATAATAATAATATCATTCCCAAAATAAATTAATTTCATAATAATAATAATCCATTAATTTTGGTATGTTCATGTTTGGGTCGATCTGAGAACCTAAATGAACAATGAAATAAAATAATATCATGGATGAATTTGAAAAAATAATTGTTAATAATATATGATATATATAATTTAAAAATTATATTTTTTTATGTAATTGTGACATTAATATTAAAGTAATTAATCAGGATACCAACATTTGTTCGTTAAAAAACAATGAAACATGCTCATCACCAATTTTATCTTTGAGTATCATAAAAAATAACATAGAATGAAATTATAACATTATAAAAAATATTTTGGAATAAATTATAATGCCTTGTATTATATATTAAGGATAAACCTTGTGATAATAATTAATAACAAGACCACTATTACAAAATTAGTTAAAAACGTTCAAGATTACACACTCCCAATATTGAAAATAGATAATAATTAATTAATATATTCATAAAAATTTATCATAAATGAAGTATATAAAATTTAATTTATATGAATAAGGCTTTAAAAAATGTTATTGAGACATTTATATTTGTTTTATAATATTTTATAGTTCATTCATCTAAGTGATGAGATTGTGTAAACGTTTGTTCAAACATAATTTTCTTATATTGAGTTGAAAACTTTTTAATTGAACTCTATTGATTCAAGTATAATTTATTATGCCTAATGAATAATTTTTATATTATTTCCTATTTAACTTATTTTTTTCTAAAATTATTCTTTATAATTTCATTATCAAATTATTCTTACAACAATGAAAATTTTACTTGTATGGATTTCTTGTCCCATATTTTCACACCTTAATACATATTCCTTATTATAAACCATGTTTTATTTAGAATGGTTTATCTACCAAAATTTTAATATTTTTTATCATTATCACATCATTATTCATAGTACTTAATTTTTCATTTCAAATCAAATCCTTCAAGAGGTTTTGACTCCAATGTTTATAAGTATGTAAGGGTTTCTTTGTCTTATTTAAAAATCCATGAGACATGTAGGATATTGTGTACCATAATTTATTTTAAGTGGTCTGATTACTGCCTAATATATATCTTTCTCTAAATTTATAAATATCATGGGGTTCAAAAAGTGGTATCTTTTCCATTTTTAAATGTACTGTGATTCAATAGATAATAAAGTTATAACGGTTTTTATTAACTCAACTCCAATAATTTAGTTATAATGCATCTTCCTAAACTCATTTATTCTAATATTGGTTTTTTACACTGTAATATCTTATTTCATGTCACTTTATCTTTCTATCTAGGAAAAATAACACTTCTGATCCAAATCATACACCTAAATTAATTTCTTCCCCAAAAAAATTATATCATTGTTAAGAATAATTCTCATACTCTTTAATGATAATATCCTATCCTTATCATATTTTACTTTCTAGTAAATATTCTCCTTTATATTTCGAAATACTATTTTTGTGGTATCACATGTGATCATCCAATTTTCCATTACTATTTATCAGTGGAATAGTTTACTCCCTATTTTTATGAAGTGTTCTTTCAATAAAGATATTTCAAAATATTAATATGGGTTTCCATCCATTCAAAATAAAATGGATTATCTTCAACCAAAAAGATATTTTCATAACCTTTATGTCTTTTAAATGAGATATTATCACACAATATTTTTCAAAAGTATATGTTTTCATGTAGTTCACTAAACCTTTTGGAATTAAAATTGATAGTAACTCATAACTTCTTATTTTTATGATAAGGTTAAAACAATTCATAAATATCATTTTAAATTTGTATTTTAGGTGAAGACATATTTCCACTTTATTTTTCTTTTAAATATAACTTTATCTAAAAAACATTAGGGTTTCTCAAATAACTTCTTACTCTCCTAGTTTTATAAAATAATTTTTTTTAATGATCAATTATATTTCATATTTCTCAATTAATTTATCTAAAACTCATAAAAAGTTTTTCATCTAAGTCATTTACCTTTGATATATCCTAAACATGATGGGGAATATTATCTAAATTATATTTTCCACATTATTTCTCTATATGGATCATGTAATGTTCTTTTATATTAATTAAATGATCCTTAACTTCCTTTTTCTTACTTAATCATTGAATATTTCTAGACATAAATTGTAATTCAATGTATTTCCTTTGTGGAAACTCTATATTTTCTTTTTTTTATTGAAGGTTTTTCACCTAGATTCCATACATCCATTGATTGGTTAAACTACTTAATTAACCTTATATACCTTACTCTACGTGGTGTTAGTTTGAGGGATTCTTACATATAAATAAATTTCATTTATCTATCAGGGACATATTGAAAATCCATACATGTGTTAATCCAAAACGTATGCTTATAAATTACTAAGGGTTGTTGGTTATGAATTATATAGTTTATTAATTACATCATATTATTTATTCAATAAACATAAATTGGGATTTGTGGGGACTAAAATATCCACTTGATGCATCTATAGGTCTCATGGTAAAAACTACCTTGGGTATGTTTTGTGTATTTCTACCCAAAACATGATATTTCATAGACATTGGTCCAAAAAAGTATGATCATGGTGTTTAAGACCAATATTTATTGGATTAGGGAATGAAATTATCTATCAGACATTATATACGTCATCAATAAAGAACCTGATATTGTTATCTATGTGATCTTTTCATTTACATTATTATCCATGTATATATTATGATTTTAATTTCATTCTATTGTGGAATTATTTTTTATTATCTATTTATACCATATTATTTATGAGTATCTTATGTTCATTTATGATCACTAATTTATATCTCTTATTTATACCCTCATAGAGCGTCTTTTACCACCCATTCTAATATTTATATTTTCCTAAGTTATAAATAAATTCATTACATATGGTATTTCTAATATAATAGTTTTTTTGGAGAATTTATTATTGATTTGGAAGACTTATTATGGAATAATTATTTTATTATATATTAGAATAAAAAATTATTATCCTAGAAATACATGAGATATATTAGTTTATTATTTTTTATAATTATCTAAATATACAATCCTAAATGGGCATAGAAATATATGTAATGAAATATTTTCCTTAAGTCATTTAATTTTTGATAATTAATTCTGGGAATCAATAGTTATTAAAAAAATATTGAAATAATGTCTGTTTTATTTAAATTGGATATGGGAGTGTGATTCTGGGGTATTATAGTTGGTATTAATTTAGGTTTTAGATAACTATGAAGATTAAAATGTTATTATTTGAGGATGTAAATGTCATTAAGTAGTGATATGCTATGTTATATAATAATTTCAAAGATAAAAAAATTAGGTTAGTTGATCTAATATTGATTATTTTATGGATTTGGATAAAATAATATTTGTAAAACCCCTTTGGGAATTATTAAGGTATAATTGTAAGTATAGGAAAAAATATCAATGTTTTAATAAAGTATTGATCATGTGGTTATAATAGAAATCACATCCCTACTTGGATATTGGAAACGAGATGCTATTTTGGTACAAATACACCTATGGGTAATTACTCTAAAAAAGGTTAGTTCAGTATCAACTCAATCTTAACTCTATTGCATGATGAGTGTTCCTAAGACTAAAAACTTTTCAAGATACTCCCAAGGTATATTCTTTGGTAAACCACAATATTTTTACAAACTATAAAAACGATTTATTAAGTTAAGGAATTAGATTATGGAATATGAGAGAACCCAACCTAACAAAACCTGGACTGGTTTAAGAGTGATTAAGTTTCAATTAAAATATAACATAATTAATTTTAAGAATAAGAAATTTTACGGTTGAATTTTTCATGTAATTATCTTACAATAATCCTCTTATACTATTAATTTTTCGTCACACATGATTAACATCTTTTGGTTTTAGTAACAGATGATGTCTCAAGAAACCAATCTAACAATGTATTACAAGGATAATGTATAGATTGTACCGATGATCAACATAATGTTATATTATTTGGAGTGAGAAATATTATTATTATTCCAAAACAACAATCAATATTTAAGATTAATGATGTAAAATTAGTTGAATTCTCAAAAATAACAAAGAAAAACAGGAAAACTTTTCATGGATGTTTGGGTAAAAATGATGATAAATGAAAGAATATTCAACTTCCTATGTGTCAATAATGTGGTAAGAGGCACTAAGGAAAAGGTATCAAAGG
The DNA here is from genome assembly GCA_963277665.1 of Viscum album. NCBI lineage: Eukaryota > Viridiplantae > Streptophyta > Magnoliopsida > Santalales > Viscaceae > Viscum > Viscum album. The sequence continues at coordinate 1,300,474,625 of OY728141.1, read as the reverse complement.
ATTTTAAATATGATTCACGTGTAGAAAAGGAGGAAATATAGAAAAAAGATGAAAATTAAAGATGAATAAATCATTGAGAATGATACATGAAAAAGTTTTGTCTCTTAGTTTTACTTAATATATTAATGTAGATAGCTCATTTGAAATTATATATTGAGTTATTCATATTTTTTAGATACCCATAGCCAATTTTATTATTGAAGTTTCATTAAAATGGTGATCACATAACTGATTTAAGTGGGAGAATGTAACACCCTCATAATTTAAATTATAAATATTCCTTGAAAACCTAATGTGTTCAATAGTTTTCTTCACATGTAACACTGAACCACAAGGAATCACATAATAGTATATAACTATTAAAATGTTGTTATAAAATTGGTCATTAAAAATAGAGTTAAAAATTATGAAGTATATTTAAAAATAAAAATAAATTAATTATTAATACTAAGTATTGATAAAAATTCAATTGGTGTGGATAAATTACTAATAGTACATGTAACATCCCACCCCTCTCATTTTATTTACCAAGTGATGAAATGATACTCGTTATTAAGTGATGTTCCCAAGGCACCAAAGGCTATCAATAAATACAGGGGGCTTTAAGAACTTTTGGGGAACAATTTTCCCTTGAGATGAATGTAACCAACAAAACATGCCTTAATCAAAACCAATTAAGGATGCATTTAAATAATGTTTCACAATACAAAAATACTCAAAAGGCCTACAGATCCATACCAAAATAATCTAGAACCAAAGTACCAAGGAGAAGACTAAACAATAAAACCCCAAGATGCTATGATGTAACTCCATAGCTCCACACCCAGCTCCAAGATCCAAGCACCATAAGACATCACAGGCATCATGATGCACCACTCAAGAATTTATAAGCCTTAACATTACTTTTGTCTCAGAATACAACATCTAAAAAATCACCCAAGTTCAAAATCAAGGGTTGAATAATAATAATCAGTAGGTTTTCCCCAAATTACTTCCATACACACTCCATTAGGATAAAATCAGTTATTAAAATTTATAAAAAACAATTTATATCAAACCATGAACAAGGAATTATTTTTTAACAAGCCAAACAAACCCTTACTAAACCATTTTACACAATTCAATATAATACTAATAAAAGAAACCAATCATGTCATTAAAAATTTCACAACATATATGGGCATACCCAATTCATCTTGAGTGGTTGCACACATAACTCAAGAATATCCCCAAACCTACCACATAATCTCGAATTTCATTGATAGTGTAACTTCATGTCTATAACTCATCCAATTTTTATTGTGGTACATCATGAACACTTTATGGTGTTACTTTATGACCATGATCCATCCCATCCAAACCTTTATTAACCACAAAAATAAGAAACCTTGGCACACCCTAGTTTATAAACCAAACAATCCCTCAAGAAAATCAACGATTTCAACAGAAGCCATATTCATTTCCATAAAGTCAACATTTACTAAAAATGCCCCTAAACCACATCCATAACAAATATAATTTCAATAGAAAAACCCTTTCTATTAAAAAAAATTGTAAACCATTTCAAAAAAATCCACCATGACAATGATCTCAAAATTATCATTTTAAAATCCAACATCAAGAACATTAAACAATAATAACCCATTTCTTCCAAATCCAAAAAACGTTACAAAATGGGTGTTAAAAAATATTTTCACATCAAAAACATCATCAATTTTAAGAAATAGCCATTAATTTGATATTAAAGACTTCATGTTTTTTAAAATAGGGTTGAGATAGAAGCCGCCTACCTTATGGTTTGGGAAAAATCAACCAATGCACAACCACAACACAAATCTGGGTGAAATCTCCCCAAAATCACTTTAAATCTATTCGTCTAACATCAAAAAGCTGAAACATCGTGATTTTAGGCAACAAAGACCCTATATCTACATGTTACAGAAGTATATATAGATAACCGAGAGATTGTGAGAAATGTATCTAGAGAAATCCACAAATCCACCAAGATAGGAGACTTACTAGTGAAGAACCACCTTCAAACCAAAAAAACCCCTTCAATTTTCTTCAAGATGAGTGGGAGTAGTTCCCTAACCCTTAAAGAGATGTAATCCTGATAAATGCTCGTATGGTAGTAGAAATTGTTGTTTTAGGGTAAATACCAAGGAAACCTATTTTTTTAAAATTCCCCTTTTCAATGTTGCACACGGTTAGACAAACTGTGTGCCAACTGTGTGACTTCTACTATACCAGGGGGTCACATTGTTGGCTCATGTGGTTAGAAAAATCATGCATAGACCATCAAAAATACCACTACCTAATGTTTGATGGCTTAATCAGGCTGGAAACATGGTTTGGAAACCATGTGCCCTAAATGTGCTCCTACCCATTTTAATTTTCCTCCATATGCACAGTTACCTAGTTTTGTTGCATGGTTTCCACTAACCGTGATCAAACCATGCATCCTAAGAAAATTTTACAAACCTTCCCAAAACCATTCATAACTCTCATAAAAATTACCCAACAACTTTACATACATAAAAAATACATAAACAAGGGTTACATACCTCAAACTGATGGTAATACATTCTCTCCACCATTGGACTTCCCATCCTTAGAAAGTAAAGAACTACCACGCCAAATATTGATATAAAACTAAAATAATCTCCCACCTCTATAACACACTCAAGTATCTCAAAAGCCCCAAAATACCTCACAGATAACTTAACTTTATATCCAAACCAAAAATTCCCCAAACTAATAGAGATACTAAAAAACACAAGATCCCCCACACCAAATGACTACGGCCATCGACAATGGCCTGTATATTATTTTTGATTGATCCGATTTCTCTCTATTCTTTTCCTGATCAACTTCATCTTCTTCATTATCCTGTGGACAAGGATCATCCTAACCAACAAATTTTCTCCTATTTTCACCCAACATAGTGGATAATGACAAGGATGCCCATATAATGACTCAAAAAGAGCCATGTGTATGGAGGCTTGAAAATTATTATTTTAATAGAACTAAACCAATGGAAAGTGCACCTCCCATGAGACACCAAAATCCATAACCCAAGCCACAAACATTTCCTCCAATTTTTACATCATCCTCTTCGATTTCCCATTCATGTGAGGATGATATGTTGTACTCATTGTTGACTAGGTTCCAAGGTCTTGCTACAAGGATTTCCAAAAATTAGACATGAACCCATAGGTCACTATCTGATTCAATTAAAAGTGGTACACCATGTCTCTTTACCACCTCACAGATATAGATTTTGGAATGATCATCCACTATATGGGATTCATGAACAGGGATGAAATGAGCCGACTTTGTGAGTTGATCCACTATCACCAATATGGAATCATAATTCCTGAACATTCTTGAGAGACCTATAACAAAATCTATCACTATCTACTCTCATTTATACACAATTATAGTAATATACTACAACATATCTGCTAGTTGTTGATGCTCTTCCTTGGATTTATGATAATTCAATTGTCTCGATACAAACTCGGAAATTTTTATTTTCATACCTACTCACAAAAAATAAACTTTTAACTCCTTGTACATTTTCTGAATTCCATGATGGGCAACCCATCTGGAATGTTGATAAGAACACAAAATTTTTTCCTGAAAATTAACTGATAACACCATATGATCTCGAAAGCATAAAACTATATTATCATCCAATTTCTTTCCCTCAATGGTCTCCCCATCATTTATTTTTGACCACATAGAAACATACTCCAAATCAGATATCTGCTGCATTTTAATCAAACCAACCAAGTTAAGAACCAGTGAGACTGGAAAGAAAACAACTATATCACTCTAATCTTCACATTGTATCCTCGTGTTGGTTATGATAATATTCCAGTGTGGATATCTAACCCAAATTAAGCCGTATTGTACAAAACAACCTCAAGCATTTCATAATTTCAAGTAGATAGGTCATCTCTACATTGTATCCTTGATATGGATGTCTATGATGTAACGAACCCTAGGGAGTGTAATGAAAAACTGACCATAGAGCACTATGACAATAGTAGACGAGATGACCAATATACTTGAAATTATGACATGCTTGAGGTTGTGGTGTACAATCCTGCTTAATTCGGGTTAGATATCCACACAGGATGAATCCTACATTGGTCTGAGGCTTCAAATAAAGATTCACTGACCCTATCGTTAGATTCTGAGTGAAACTCCCATTATGGAGATAAGTGTACCTCTTCCTCTTTCTCCTCGCATTAAAGTTCCCACTATTTTTTTTGGGTATGAACATGATTCCTCCACACATATCTTCTAAGATGACCTTTTCATACATTGACTATCTATTAACCATTTTCATATAATCACTTATATAGAGTATCACCATTTTTTGAATGAATTTACTTCCACAATCCTGATTAAAAAAGGTGTGTCTTCAAGGATGCTCTAGCTGCAATCTCATGTGGAAAATCAACAGAATTCATGAATTTAGTTTCATAATCCATTACCAACATGTTCTCTTACATTAGGATGAAGAAATAAGTTGTTCTCTGAATCTTGAACATGTGAGGGTAAAAAATTTTTTTAAACAATTCCTCAAAACCCTCCCATGTTATACCTTTTTTCATTTCATCCTGGACCAAAAACTCTCACAACTAAAGTGAAAGGTCTTCCAACATGTTTGTTTCCAACTTCACTTTTAACTCTACCAGCATTCCTAGGAAATCAAATATTTGATTCATCCTGTTTATCATCACCTTTTCCCTTTCTGGTTTTGAATCACCCCAATAAATGGGCGGATTATACATTTGAAACTAAACTGAGTGATCCACATACCTCAGTTCATCTATTATATTCCCACATTCCGTAGCTTAGAAAGCATACACTATGATCTTCACTAACTACTGGTTCACCTAGGGCTGAGGTGAAGCCACACTTTCTACAATATCTTCCAGTTATCCTCAATGAAAACTACCCAGTTCCATTTCTATCAACACAAAAATCACTATAAGACTCACTCCTTAGAAACTAAAGTATTATAATTTCAACTTCAATTAAATTTAAACTATTACAACCATGCTATCCAAAATTTCCATTTTTCAATGTTCCTCCATTTTTGAAAAATCCACTCTGTTTTGAATACTAGCCCATTTTTAAAATATTTCAACCATTATCTTTTCTAACCGTAATTTTGAAAACAATTTCAATATTTTTTCCAAAAAGAACACATTCATACTATATCATAATTCATTATGCCCAATGAAACATGCAATCCTATATGGAATTAATTTCTACTATGCATTTCATTCTTTTATCATTCGGTATACCTATGACAGTGAGATCACACTCCTATAAGTTTCTCCCAAACACTTAGGTATCCAACTCTCTGGTAACTTGAAGTTTAGAATAAAATGGTTAGTTGTGTCCTTTTATGATATATATTTCATATTCTGAAAATACTAATCATTTATACCATCTCAACTCAAGGAATAAACCAAGAATGAGTACCAAATCTAAGACCTACAAGAAATTCCAACAGGCCGAATAAAACTTCTTTCACTTGAAATTCAAGGATCGAACAAACTGATACCACTTGTAACATTCATCCCCTTCTCATTGTCTTAAGAAGGTGATGAAATGAAACTTTGTCTTAAAAGAGATTATTATGTTTCCAATGGATGGAAATAAATGTTATGATATTCAAGAACTATTACAAAATCATATTACCTTAAGATGAAATTAAAAAACCAAATGTTCCTTAATCAAAACCACTACATGATACATGTCAAGAATGATATAGAATATAACAATACTCAAAAATACCAACACAACCAAACTAAGATAATCAAGAATCAAAGTACCAAAAAGAATACTAAATAATAAAACCTAAAAATTCTATGACATAAATCCATAGCCCCACACCTAGCTCTAAGCTCTAAGAACCACAAGATGCCCGACCATCATGATGCACTGCTCAAGAAGTGAGGTGCCTTACCTTTACCTATGACTCAGAATAAAACATCTACAAAATCACCCAGGTTCCAAATAAGGGGGTGAGTAATAATAATCAATAGTTTTTCCCAAATTAATTCCCTACACAATCCACTACGATTATACTATTTATCACATTTTAGAGAATATAATTTATATTAAACCATGAATAAGGAAATAATTTTCAACTAGACAAACGCAACCTTACCAAACCATTGTACCCAATTAAACACAATAACAAGGAATGAAACCAAAAATGTCCTTAGCTATTTTCTAACACATATTGGCATACCCAATTCATCTTGCATGGTTGGATGCATGACACAAGCATATTTACAAACCAACCACTTGATCTTGGTGTTCAATGACGGTGGAACCTTATGTCCATAACTCATCCCAATTTTATAGTGGCACTTCATGAACACTTGATGGTGGTACATAATGAACATGATCCATCCCTTCCAATCCTTTCTTAACTACTTAAACAATAAAACATTTTGCACCATAGTTTCATAACCAAAACCCCTCATGAAAATTAATGATTTCAATACAAGCCATATCCATTTCAATAAATTCACCATTTACTGAAAACACCCTTAAACCACACCCATTCCAAATATCATTTCAATAAAACAGACCTTTTTATTGAATACCATTTTCATAAACCATTTCCCAAAAATCATCCATGCCAATGATTTCAAAAATAATAATTTTAAATTCCCACATCAAGAAAATTACACAACAATAACCCATTATTACAAAATCCACAAAACATCTCAAAATGGGTGACAATCAAGATTTGTACATCACAAACATCATCAATTTCAAGAAAACCCATTAATTTAAAATTAAATTTTTCATGTTATATCAAAATGGAATAGAGATAGAATCCACCTACCTTAGGGTTTAGAGGAAATTGTCTAACGCACAACCACAACATAAATTTGGGTGAAATATCCACAAATTCACCCTATATCTCTTCCCCTAACATCAACAAGCCAAAACCTCAAACTTCTAGGAATCAAATCCCGAAATCTATATATGATGGAATTAGATCTAGAAAACTAATAGAGAGTGAGAACTATATCTAGAGAAACCCACAAAACCCCCAAGAGATGAGTCTTTCCAAATTAGAACCACCTTCAAACCACTAAGAACAACCTTCAATTTGCATCCAAGATAAGTGGGAGAGGTTCCCTAACCCTTGAAGATATGAAATAGAAATTGAGGCGCATATGGGAAGAGAAATCAGTGTTTTAGGTTAAATCACGAGCAACCTCATTTTTTAAAACCCCACTTTTTAATGTCGTGCATGGTTAGCACACACAGTTAGAAAAACTATGCGCTAACCGTGTGATTACTACTCTCCCAATGGGTGCCTTGTACAACTGGCTGGCATGGTTAGACAAACTATGCACCGACCATGAAAAATCTCACTACCTCATGTTTAATGGCTTACCTGGGCTAGTATCACTGTTTGGAAATTGGGCGCCATAATTGTGCACCCATCCCTTTTCCTCTGCCTCACTATGCATGGTTACCTAGTCTTGTTTTATGGTTTCTAGAAACCATGATCAAACTTTACACCCTTATAAAAACCGTAAAACATTCTCAAAAACATTCTAAACTCTCCCAAACATTACCCAACCAATTTACATACATAAAAAATACATAAAAAGGGTTACAAACCTCTAATGGGGGGTATTATAGTACTGATTTATGTTTTAAAATATAACCCTTCTAAAATTATATATTATAAGATTTATTTTTGGATACTAAATATATTATGGATAAAATATATTATTTATATGAATAATATTTTTAAAATAAATTTTATTATTAATTGATATGAAATATTAATAATAGTGGTTAATATATTAAAGAAAAATTATTTTCTTATGAAAATGGTTTCCATTATATATTTATGTTTTTAAGTTAAATTACCATATTTTAGAAGTTTAATTAACCCAAATTGAATTATTTTTTTAGAATAAAGAATTGTCTTAGTATAATTTTTTAATTTTTATGAAATAAGGGGACTAGTGAAAAAAATATGAATTTTTACCAAAACTATGAATTTTATTAATTTATCATTATATAAATAAGACCCATAAGTTTATAAATAGTTTGTATTTGTTAAATATTTATTTTAGATAACAAATATACTTTTAAATAATAATATTTTGAATTTATAAAACATATCATCAACATTTTAAGGACATAATTAATATTTTCCAATAAAAACTATTTTTAGTCTGTTCATTTCATTAAATATTATTTGTGAAAAAATTGGTTTTGGAATAATTTTAAAGACACATAAATATCATTTGAACATAATAAACCAAATTGTATCATGAAAATAAAATACATTTATAATTTTATTCTACACATAATTTTTTTAAAAAAAATACATTTTTTCTAAAAATGGGGTTTCACACGTTATATGTGCTCATGTGAAAATATAGGTTTTATTGACACAAGAATTTTATCCAATAAAATGGATTTATAATTTGGAATCGTTATGTAAAATTTTTCTAAAAAATTCCATTTTATATTAATTCATAAAAAATTTAATTACTTAGGTAAAAACTAGTTACCATCGTAAAACCAAAATAGTAAAAGTGAAAAATCTAAGAGTAAAGAACATAAAAAACATGTTTAAAAAGTGCAAAAATAAATATTTGAGGGATTTTTAGGCTTATATCATCTTTCACTCCATTATCTTCCATTTTTTCTTATTTACATGTGAAACATTTTATCACTTTATAATAAGCTAAAATATTTAGAAATAATCCATTCTCACCACTTATAAAAGGTGAATCACACAACCCCTTCAAGAGTACTAAAAAAAATATCCTAATATTTAAATGATAAAAATTTTATTCTCATAGAGTACCCTTCATTTTCCTTGACTCTCTAGTCACAATATATTGTAATAAGACCTTTATTTCCAAGGAATCCCCCATAGGAAAACTTGAGTCCTTAACATGAGTACTTTTTCCTTAAATTATTTTATTTTCATTAATAATTTCAAAAACATTAATTTTATAAATCATATATAATGAAAAAATATTATTAATGACCAATTATATTATGTTATGTTAATAACTATTGATCTACTTTTCATTTTCTATTATGAAAAATGAAACAATTATTTTTTTCATTATACAGACTACTACCTCCACGAATGGCGACATCCATTTTTCACTACCACATATAATAGATATTAATAAGGGTAAAATTGTATAATAAATGTGAAATATATAACATAAATATTATTTAAAATACATATATTATAATCCACCCTCTTAACCTTTTATTCATTTAGATATTAAAACGTTGATCATGCATTGTTCGGACTACCACCGCAACAAAGTAACATATCTCTTTTTTTCATTTAGTTCCATTATTATTTTATTTAATATATTAAAATATAATTAAACACACTAATAATATCCAAAAAATTTCATTATTATTATTTAATAATGTAATTTTTAAAAAAATTATCCATTTTTATAATCATAACCATCAATTAATTATTGTAAGTTCGTGTTTGGGTCAGTCTGACCACCTACTTATAAAATTATATCATGGATTCTTATAATAACTTTTTTAATTATAATATATGATATAAATAATTAAAAAATTACTTTATTCTGGGTTTTTAATGACAATCCTAATATTAAACTCATTAATTAATATACCAACGTTTGTTTGATGAAAATCACCAAAACATGCTCATCGATGATTTTATCTTTAAGTATTGTATCTAAAACTTGAATAAAATGAAATTATAACATTTTAAATTATGATAAATAATAAATTATAGTCTCTTTTATTTTCAATTATTGATGAACCTTGGGAGATGAATGAAGAATAATACTGTTATTATGAAACTTGATCAAAATAATCAAGATTACTCACACCTGATATTGAAAATAATTAATAAATAACTAATATATTCATTATAAATGATCATAAATACAGTATATAAAAGGTAATGAATATGAATATGGTTTTAAAATAGAATATTAATATAGTTATTCTTGCTTTATATGATTTTAGAGTTAATTCAACTAAATAGGGAAATAATATAATGGTTTTTCCAAACTCAATTTTCTTCCATTATATTACAAACATTCTTATTGAAATATATTGTTCCAAGTATGATATATTCTAAATAATGAATAATTTTTATAGTATCTCCTCCTTATTTTTCAAGGTTAAAAAATAATTCATTATAATATCATTATAAAATAATTCTTACCTCAATTAATAGGTAACTTCTAAGGGTTTCTTGTCCTAAATTTTCACCCAATGATAAATATTCCTAATTATACTCTGTGTTTTACTAGGAAGATTTTATATAATACCCATTTAGTATTTTTATCATTATTATTTCATTATAAATTTTATTTATTGTTTAACTTGAAATCATATCCTTCAAGGGGTGTTGACTTGAATGATTCTAAGATTATAAGGGTTTCCTTGTCTCATTTTCAAATGCTTGAGACATGAATGATATTGCACACCATTATTTATTTTAATTTGTGTTCTTACTACCTAATGTGTTTATTTTTGTATTTTTATGGTGTTTTATGACAATTATAATGTAATTTTGTTTAAATGGCATTCTATTTGAAGGATACAAAAGTCGGAAATATTTTTATTAACTTAACTCCCACTATTGAGTTATAATACATATTATTGAACTTATTGATTCTAATATTGGTGTCTTACCCCACAAGATTTTATTTCATTGTAATTTATCTTTCCATTTAGGGAAAATAAAACTTATTATTCAAATCATACTCATTGATTAATTTATTCACGATAATAGTATATCGTTATTGAGAATAATTCCAATCCACTCTAATGATGTTATCCCCTATTTGTCTATATTTTAATTTCCCACCAATATTATCCTTTATATTTGGAAAACAATTTTTTTTATCTCATGGGACCTTCTTATTTTCTATTACCAATTTTATAAGGAATGTTCTACTAACACTTTTTATGGTTTTATCTTTCAACAATGGTATTTCAAAATATTAAATTTTTTTTGCATCCTTTAAAAAATAAAATGTTGTATCTTCAACAACACATTTATTTTCATAATGTTTATCTATTTTCAAGGATATATTATTACTTATTATTTTTAAAATGTAAATGGTTCAAAAATTTTCACATCACCTTTTTGAAATTATCTTTTTAATGAAATTTGTAACATTATATTTTTATGATAAGGATAAAAATTTATTTCTAAAATATATTTTTAAGTTTTTATTTTGTGTCAACACATATTTCTTCCATATTTTACTTTTATATGAAACATTCTATATGAGACTCCATGATTTCTGAAATAAATTCTTACACTCCTAGATTTTTAAAATAAATATTTTCTAAATATCAAGGATATTTTTTATTTTCAAATGTAACGTTTTTAAAACTCCTAAGTTTTGTTTTTCATCTAATTAATCACCATTTGACATATATTATTATTTATTTAGGATATTGTTCAAATGATACCATCTAAATTATTTTTTTCGATGGCCCCTGTAATTTTATTTTCTATCACAGAAATAATTTGTCATTGATATCATGACCCCCTCCCCTAAAAGGCACCCCTACTGGGATGGCAGTGAGAGAAGAGATGCAATTATGCCCAAATCCCACCTCCAATAGTCCATGGGTTGGAAACAAGAATTGTGGGTATATCATACACGTCGATGGTAGGTGTTACCCACTAAGAAGAACATGAGGAAAGACTGATATGATAAAACTACCATAAAAATCATGTTCAAGATAAAATAAAAGATCCCAAATACATGCATGTAATGTCTTACAAACTAAAAATATTAAAAAGAAACTATAAGTGCCAAAATAAAATCATTATCTATGAACTTGAAACCTAAAAAACTCCTATGAAAAACTAAGATCTAGTAAAGTCTAGCTTCATCACCAAATAGACCATATTGTCCTAAAAATAGTTTATATATTGATAGGGTGAGAATAATAGGTATACTATAAAGACCTTTTTCATTTTAATTTTTTGAAATTTTTCAAGTAATATTTTAAGAACAATATATTGAGACGGTGCACAATTCTGAGGCACGGTATTCCTAGAGTTAATTTTATAAAAATATTAAATATATTTTATATCACACGCACCTGATTTATCATAAATAATAAAATATACCTTAAACTAAGTCTTGAAAGGGAAATATGAGACCATGGTTTAATCTAGAGATTTTCATTTACCCTGGGTGTGTCCTAAATTTGGTCAATGTGGGGCATTCGAATAAAGCTATCATTGGTGGGTGTGTTTAGTGGAATAATTAATTATTTATTTAATTAGTTAATTAAACTACAAAAAACCTAATTCGTTATAGAAAAAATAATTATTGTTGATTTAGAAGGTTACCTTTATAACCCTAGGATAGGTAAGAGGATAATTACACCACCCATTGTTGGAAAATTGTGATCAGACAACGTTGAGCTTCCGGATCCATGTGAATTAAGGTGCATCAAATGAATCAGATCTTCCAACTTCTTTATCTGGTGCATTCTTCATCATAAAATGATCCAATATCAAGGTTAGACTCATCATTTTTATATTTCATCACTTATGGTTAAAATATTGAGCATGATCAATTCCTTTTCTTCGATTTGCATTTAATTTGATCCTTTGCATGCATATGTGTATTTTATTTCAATTGTTCATCAAATTTATCCTCAATGCGCCATGTTTCACACCCCAAATATCCCTAATCTACTTTATTTGGCCAAGAAATTCGGGATAATAATTTTTTCACTTTTTTATATGTTTTATTCCCCAATCGTTCTTTATGATCTTCACTGTTGGCCTATGTGATCATGGTTCAACATTGTCGCGTGAGATCAAGCACGGTTGAACCCCTAAATTTATAGAAGATTTGTGCATGATGATTAAATTGGTGATAAAAGGATGGATTGGGAATATTTTTAGGATGGGATGATTCCACTTTGGATTGGGAATCTAGTGTGGAAACAGTAGGCTCCAGGAGAGACAAAAATGTAAGCCGAGTTCGTGTGGGAAAGCCAGATTTCATTTTTGAGCCAAAAGATGATTATAAATGATAGCCAGAAGTGATTACCACTAGTTTTGGTCACACTAAGAGAATTACATGAGGTGGAAAAGGTAGATCTAGAGTAAGGCACATCAGATCTGATTTTCTATGGAAATCACAACTACACACTATGTAGTTCATAATAAAACATGTTGTTCTCTTTAGGAATCCAAAAAAACAGGGTTTCTGAGAGATAATAAGTATCACATGCCTTGTGGGATCCCAAACACTGTGTGACATAGTAATAGAGAACCGATTAATAATCTGGGCGTACACAGACATGAGCTCTTCCAGGAACATGTCCTGTGTACACAAAAAATGACCCGAAGGACATGGGCATAGCCATGAGAACATGACTTGACCCCTGGTAGCTGAGACACTTCGTGTAGTCACATTACACACCATGTAAGCCTATATGGGATGTGATATGTGTATTAGTGTGGAAACAACCAAGTAGCAGAGTTGAACCACATTCTATGTGGGTCCCCTACACATCGAGTATCTCTTTTAGAGGAAACTTATACCTCTCAAATCTTATTTGTTTGGACTCATATTTTTGGCCTCTAAGTAGCCTATTTTGATTGTTTTTTTAAATTAAACATGATGGTGTCCTTCATAGTGGATTTTTATATATGATGTCAAATTTTCCAAGAATACAACTACTGTAGGAGATGTTTGAAGACAAAAGTGATCTTGTTGGATCGTCTAAGAGATTAGAGTGGCACACTCTCACTGGGATAGGGAATGTGTCCTCTAACTACCATCAAAGTGGAACCTCCATGTATGTAAGGACATAGGTCTATTACCATCAGAGTGGAACCCTCCTACTATGATATTGGAAGTGTCCTCCATCTACCTTTAGAGTAGTACCCTCCAGTTAGGACCGGGCGAGGGTCCTCTATCGACCATCAGACTGGAACCCTCCTGTTGGGACTGGGCATGGGTCCTCTATAGACCATCCGAGTGGTACCCTTCTACCCAGATAAAACATGGGACCACTATCAACAATCAGAGTGGCACCCTCCTGCATTACCATGGAATGGGTCCTGTACTATTATAGTGGCACCCTATTTATGGGAAAAGTATTGGTTCCTATATCATTAGAGTGTCACCATTTTGCTGGGATAGGGCATGGGTCCCCTATCAACCATCAAAGTGTCACCCTCATATGGTTTCAGGTCATGGGTCCTATACTATTAGAGTGTCACCCTCCTATTAGGATTGGGAATTGGTCCACTATCCATTGAGTGGAAACCTCATATTATACCAGTGCATGGGTACTCTACCTAGAGATTATGTCCCATAAATTGTGTGGCATAGTGGAAAGGTGTTGTTCAACATGGATACTTATGCTGATAGACATGTGAGATGCTAGGAATCATTAATGAACCTCTTAGAACATATGGAAAACTCTTTTCCTATACTTGGCTATTGGATGGAGATCTCATTTCTCTCTCATATGGGTTTTTTATGAGTATACATCCCTATTGATTGGCTTTTGTTTCTATCTTGTTATGAGTTGAGTTTTCAACTTCTATAATGTTTGATATTACTTCCAATTCATATTTTGGGGTGTCCTACTAGGTATGTATATACTCACCCCTGCACAGTATTTTCCTGAACATGTCATGTCTTGTGTAGATGACAGACAGGTTGGTAATGATAATAGAGATTCCTAGGGATACCTTTGTGTATTTTACCACGTACGGTGTTTAGGTCTTAGGGATATATAGTTGGACTATATGAGCATTTACTGTTCTAGTTTCTATTAGGTTGGGAAATTATTCTTAATGTTCATGTACTTCACCACTTTTCATTTTCATATTATGTCATCATACTCTTATATTTTCTATAGTTTGTTATATGCATGATTATTACTCTAGATGTTACTGTCTTTTCATATATTCCTATACACTTTTTTATGGGTATAGTTGTGTGTGTACATATAGGTAGTTAGGAAAATGCCTCCCATATTAGTTATTTCTTTTTTTGATTATCACTAGCCCTTGGCATGTGAAGGGGGATTTAGGGTAATTGCTTCTCAAGCCCCATTGGTTTGTGTCATGAAATATTGGTATCATAGGTAGGTTCATTCCATGGGATAGAGTTTGGAGTTCTATTCTTATTAGAATTTGTTTTGGACTTAGTGAAAAAGTGTCAAAGTGTATCAAGTGCATCTTTTAGGACATGGAACCCAGTGTTGGTTTGACACTTGATTTATCCATACATTATGACACTAAAAACATTCTTATTGGTTTGGTATACTGAGACATTGGTTATAGATAATTTTTGTAAAAGAATCATATAGGATTGAGTATTTTATGATAATTATTGATTCATCTATATATATATGTGTGTGTGTGTGTGTGTGTGTGTGTGCTCATATGACTGTGGTACAACATGATGATATTTTTAGGATTCCTTGGAGAAGACCTCTATCCAGGTTACTTATTCAGGATTGTGACAATGGTCCGATGAGTAATGAGGGTTCAATTGTGGGGTTATCTCATGATATCATTCCTTTAAGTGGATTGGTTTAATCCTCCCTGTATATTGAGTAGTAGATTACACTAGAATAGTAGGATGAATATTCAAGAAATATTAGCGTAATCTATGATTTCTAGTGCCAGAGGATGTTGAGGTTATTCGATGACCAAGATCCCCATGCAGTAGAGCATTAGATAGAGTCAGTGATCTGAGTTTTTAGGCTTATATGGACACAAAATAATCAGTTGATTTTACTAGTAACCATTATTTTCCATGAAATTTATGGGCACTGGTATATCCTGGTTATGTAGTTGTATGAGTATTTTACAATCTCATGGTCTGACTTCCATCAGTTCTTTCATGTGTACTACTACCTTGTATGCTTGCACTCAATTTAGATTTGAGAGGTTATAAAACTAAAACAGGTAGGGATGATAGTTGATGACTATTATGTGAGGTTCACTGACTTTACATGGTACTCCCTCACTATGATTTCGGATGGATACTTCAGAGGGTGGAAGTTTGAGAAGGACCTTCGTAGAGACATTTGTGTCGTTGTGGTACCCCTATGCATTCCTACTTATGATAAAGTGTTGGACTGGGAAATCATGCTAAATTGATTATTATTAGAGATTTCAGGTATATAGAGTTGATATTGGCCATTGTAGGCATAAGTCTTCTAAAAAAGTTAGCAGACATAAGAAATTAGGATCTCAACACAGGAGATCTTCTCAATATCATACATGGGAACATGAGCATTCAGCACAGGGGCTATGCAGGGGACTAGTGGTTCCTAGAGAGGGGCAGTGCTATGAATGTGATGTTTGAGGTCACATGGAATGTGATTTCCAAACCCAACATGCTGAAGAGGGAATACATATAGCGAATGGACTTCCATATAATAGACAACATTGTGATCATGGATCTCCCAAGTGAGAGTAGGGTGGACCTCGGAGAGGCATAGTTAGAAGAGGATCATGTTGGGATCTATGAGGAGTTGTAAGTGGTTTTTCAAATTATGAGTTACTCCCACTACCAACACCATGTGGTCAATTTTAGTCTCAGGGAGATGGTGTTTAAGTTCATGGGAAAATGCAGCCTATGGAGTCTTATGACCTTAAATCTCAGGAGATGATTAGAGATACGAATTATGTTTATTATAATCTTTTTACATTACTAGTATACATAACTGTGAATATTTAATTTGACTCTATTATTATTTTTCTAAGATCTATGGCTCATAGTGAAGCTTTAGACGAACAACTTTTCCTTGAGATTCCTACAGGGAACGCTTATTCAATATCTTTTATCTGGTGGTAGTAAGAGCTATCACTTGGTGGAGTGAGTTTCACATGGGACTTTTGGATATCAAAATGAGACCTTATGACTTTATCTTGGGTATGGAATGGCTTTTCATAGTCTGATCCCATATTTACTATCACCATAGACATTTCAGATTCATTTATATTGATTGAAAAAGATTCTCTTTTGTGGGTTAAAGAGATCTCATGGTTAGAACGAGTCGGTTTTTTGAGCAAGTGGTTGCAACTCATCACCCATCAATTGGAGAGCTTATCACTTTGATCATTGGGTTATTTAAGTATATGGATACTCTAGTCTTGGAGGATTATATGGAATTCTTCCCAGAGGACGTTCTGAGACTACCTCTAAGGTGGGAGATAGTGTTTTTCATCAACTTGAAACACGGGACCACTTTGATATATTATGTGGAATATTAGATGGCCCCCACCAAGATCCAGGACCTACGATTGTAGTAAGGGGACCTTCGAGAGAAGAGCTTCATCAGAGCCATTGTTTCCCACTCAGAATCTCTAATATTTATTATTAAAAATACTTATGAGAGCTTATGGATTTGTATGTATTATCATCTCCTAAACCAGGCCATGATAAAGGACAAGTACCCCTTTATAAGGATGTATTGTCTATTTGATTTGTTTTTAGGTTAATGATAGTTCCTGAAGATTGATCCCAGGTTCGAATATCATTAGATGAGAGTTTTCAAGGACGATATTCTGAAACTGCATTTTCGATGTCTCTATAGAAATTATGAGTTTCTAGTGATGCGTTTAGCTATGACAAATTCTTGTGTTGTGTTTATGGATTTGATGAACATGAAATTCCAGCCATACGTGGACTGATTGTTTTCCTAGTTTCACACATATCATTTTGTTGTACATATCAGTGTAGGGGAGATGTACATAGAGCTTTAATGTCAGTTCTGGTGGACTGGCATGAGGAAGAGCACGACCGAGTCCATCTTTTAGTGCCTCATCTATCAATAACTGAAGGTTAAGAACCTGGTTCTGGAAGGTTTTTTATTTCCTCTTGGGATCATAGGGTGAACATGGGATGTCATATCCAGGGAAATTGTGATAGATATTCCATGAATGGCAAGAGGCTATGATTCCATCTAGGGGATATTTGAATCACTTATGAGGTCAATTCACTTCCCTAATATTGGGGTGCAGGGTTTAGTGGATGTTTTTTGGTAGTTTTATGTGTGGGAGATCATCCACCTTCATGGGTTTCCATTAACTATTTTCTCTAACGATGATATGTGTTTTAAATCATGGTTGTGGAGAGACCTTCATGACTCATTCCGGACCCAAATGATGATGAGTATAACATTTCATCCCTAGGTAGATGGATAGACAAAGCCCAATATCCTAGTGCTTGAGGATATGATGAGGGATTTCATGTCAAACTTTGGTCAGAGCTGGGAGGATCATTTTATTTTAATCTATTTTTCTTACAATAATAGCTACAAATTTAATATCGCCATGACACCTTTCAGGGTATTTTATGAGAGACCCTGATGGTCTCCCTTATGTTGTATTGAGATTTGTGAGGCATCACTTTTTGGGCCATAGATGGTGAAGATGATGATGGAGAAGGTCCATGTTATCCACAATAGGATGAGGACAACTCAGAGCAGGAATAAATCTTATATAGACTAACGTCATAAGACCTTTGAGTTTGAGCAGGGAGATAATGTTTTCCTTAGTCTCTCCATGTTGAAGATTTTTAATGTTCATATATACAGGAATGTTATCCTCGAGGTTCATTGGGATTTTTGAGATCTTTTAAAGGGTTTGAGAGGCATTCTACTACCTCTCCTTACCCCCACAATTAGAGTGGGTTCAAAAATTCTTCTTATGTGTTTTTGTTGAGCAGATACGTTCATGATATCATGAACATTATTTACTATGGTGATTTGGGAATCAAGGATAGATCCACTTTCGTGGGTCACCTATTGGAGATTGGGAATTTTCATGAGAGGATCCTATGTGTATGGACTATTCCCCTGATTTTTGTGTTGTGGTAGCATGGGACCATGCAATAGAGCTTTGGGGAATAGGTGATCCAAATGCAGTCTCAGTATCCCTAGAATTTTGTTTAATTTTTTATTTTCAAGGATAAAAATCTTGATGGAGGGAATAATTTAGAGACATTTTTTCATTTAAATACTTTTTAAATATATCAGAAAATATTTTTGAATATAGGTTCTGAGATGGCATGCAATTCCAAGTCTCGGTGTGTCTGGAATTAATATTTTAAAAATATTAAATATATTTTACATCAAACATTCCTGATTTTTTAGAGAAAATGGTATATCCCTTAAAAAATTTATCAAAATGTCCATATGATACCACTTTTAAATCTAGAGAATGGGTTTTACCCTAGGAATGACCTAATGTTGGTCAATATGGGGTGTTTAGATAAAGAGGCCATTAGTGGGTATGTTCAGTGATTAATTGATTATTTATTTTTTATTTAATTAAATAACCTAAAACATAATTTTATATATAAATGAATCATTATAGAGGATCTAAAAGGTTATTCCCATAACCATGGGACTTTTGATATGATAATTCCACCACCCATCATTGGTGAATTGAAATCAGATGATGACGAGCTTCCAGATTCATGCGAATTGATGCACAATGAACACAACAGATCTTCCGCCTTCAATGGACGTTGCATTATTAGTCATAAAAAAATCCAATATCAAAGTAAGACATATAATTTTTGGATTAATATATTAATTAGAAAATACTAATCATGATAGATTCCTTTTTATTGATTTGTGTTTAATTTGATCCTTTTCATGCACCCATATATCATATTTCAATTGTTTATCCATTTTTTCCCTATTGTCCCATGTTTCTCCCCCCAAATATCCCTAATGTATATTTTTTGGACAAGAAAGATTGGAAAACGATTTTGTCAATTTTTTCATTTGTTTCTTCCCCCATCTTTCTTTGCAATCTTCATCGTTGTCCAATGGGGTTATGGTTCAACATTATTAGCTGGCATCAAGAACAATCAAACACCCAAATTCATGGAACACAACAAAAAAGGTCATTAAAAGTGTTTTTTTCATATAATAGTGGAGGTTTAAATGGAAGCATAATATTATAGAGTCACTTATTAAAACATCCCAATATTTCATGGTCTCTAGTCATTTGGATATGGTTTTAAAAATTTCAAAAAAAAAAATTTTTGTGTTATTGTTGGAGCATTTAGAAGTGGTTTCATGTTTATTTAGAGATAGTTATTTTACTTTAAAAAATAACTAAGGTAAATATAAATAAAATTAAATTAATGGCTACTGAGAATATGAGTGACATTTAATTTTAGAGTTGGTTAATTGTAAACTACAAAAAATAGATTTTATTTAATGTATTCATCAGTGGTTACTAAAAACCACTACTAAATCATATATATTTTTAATTATTTAACAGAAACCTGTAAATATAAAAAAAAATAACATGGCATAAACTAAAACATGAATATATGATAAACACATTATAAATATCTCAACTATCTAAAATCATATGTACAAACATCCATATTTATCATAACCTCAGTCACCATCAACCCATACATATATCAACCAATACCTCAGTCATCAATATATACATATAAAATATGTCCAATAATAACCCATGCCTAATATACTTCCACGTCAGGACCTCCACTACATATATATTCATCCAAATCATCTAATCAACTGAAATCAACCACATCACCTCATCAACTGTAACAAATAAGAATTAAAAATTTAAACTAAACATAATAACTCAGAATTATATTAGAATAATTGATAAAAGTTTAACATACCATAGAAACTAAGAAGAATCGTGACATCCTTCTGAAGTATTTTGTGGATCGTAATAGTCAACCTCCTACCTACTACTAACATCTTCCACCTACAATGAAGACATGGACATTTAACAAAAGAAATGAAAAAGTGAAAAGAGACAAAATATATTCAGAATGATTCAAATAAAATTTGTTATTTTTTGTAGTAAAAAAGATGAAATTTTATCAGAGAACAATTAATATATAATGAAAAACACATTGAAAACCTAAACATACCTATTTATGATAATATCCAATGCTTGAAACTGAAAAGGGATAAGTAAATATTCTAGTTTTTTTAAAAACAACGAATGGTGTGTTTCAAATTTACTTAATAATTTTTTTTAAAGAATTTGATATCACTGCATGTACTATATTTTAAAAAAACATAACAGTGTTTTTATAATTATTTCACATCAATCTAAGTTTGTTTTCAATTTTTTGACCATTCCACGCACATTATAGTGCTTTAAAACACTAGATATGTGTTTTTAACCATCCCTAGTAAACCGTAATTTGAAATGACATTTCATCGGTTCTTACATTTCAAAATTCAGTCTATCGTCATTGTGCCCTAATTTAATAGAAATATGACATCATTTTCCTAGTTTTGACCCCCTAACACTTGTTTTTAAAGGTTTTTGTGCCTTTAAGAAGTGTCTACTAAGTAGTTTTGATCGTAACAGACATTGGATTGACATTTTTCGATTTTTACAAATAAAAAAACATAATGGTGTTTCCCATGATTTCACATCAACATGAGGGAGTTTACAATGGTTCTTACCATTCCACCAACATTTTAGTGTTTTAAAAAACTAAAATAATGTTTACAACCATCCATTGAAATCATATTTCTTAATGACATTTCATCAATTCTTATATTTGAAAATTAAATTTACAGTCGATATCTATTGATTTCAGGTCAATATAACAATTTTTTCTAGAATTTCACACCCCCCCCCTCCAACACATTTTTAATGGATTTTGTACATTTAATTAGTGTTTACTGAGTAAATCTAACCACACCTCATGTCAAATTGACATTTTCTATATGCGTACACATAAAATAACTCATTATTGGTTTCCCCCATGATTTCACATCAATATGAGGACTTCTCATTTTTTTTACCGTTCCATTCACATTTTAGTGTTACAAAACACTAAAAATGTGTTTATGACCATCCAAGATAAATCATAATTCGGAATAACAAATCATCCATTCCAACATTTCACAATAAAATATACGGTCAATTTCCCCTCATTTCAGGGAAATCTAATATCACTTTCCAAATTTTGAACTACCATCACTTGTTTTTAAAGGCTTTCATATCATTAAGAAGTGTTTGACAAGTAATTATGACCACAACGGATGCCATATTGACTGTTTTTCTTTGTGTACATGTCAAAAAACTCATCAATGGTTTTCCAATGATTTCACATCAATCTGAGGTTGTTTTATATGGTTTTTACCATTACACAAATGTTTAAGTGTTTTAAAGCACTAAAAATGACTTTACGGCCATCCAGAGAAAACCGTAATTTGAAATGATGCGTGGTTGATTCATACACATCAGAAATTACTTAATAATATTTTCCCTAAAGTATAAAAAGAATATGAATGTTTTTTCTCAGTTTTGAAAAGCTCATTTGTCCTTTTTACTAAAATTTATGTAAATTTTAAATAAAAATATTAAATTGGAGTAATACTAGTCACAATGTGAATCATATTGAGGTAAGGATGATTCTTATACAAATAAAATGACTTATGGATCATTTTTATGAAGTATCAAATCAATCTGAATGTGTTTACTATGTTTTGAGTACATCACTTTTCTTTTTTTATAAAATGTCATTTCAAAACTCATGTTTACTCATACTGATCACATAGTGTATTGGTTTTATGTGATAATGATTCCTACATTTCAAAAATTACTTATGAATAAATTTCATAAATTATCACGAAAATATAAGTATGTTTGGTGAGTTTTCAATGAGTGACACTTTTTGAACTAAAATGTCGATTTTAAACTAATAACATACACATTAATTCATACCGGGAACATCGTGTATCATATTCAAATGTGTTTAATTCTTACATGTAAAAAAATACCTTTTGGATCATTTTAATAGTTTATCAAAACAATCTGAATTTTTTACTCAGTTTTGAGCACATTACTTTTTTTAATAAAATGGAATTTTAAATTAGAAACATGCACTTTAACTCAAACTTATCACATCATGTATCATTTTGATGTGATACCAATTAATAAATATCAAAAATGACGTGTGAATTGATTTTTTAAATTATCAGAAAAATCTGAGCATGTTTTATCTGTTTTCAATGAGTGACACTTTTTGATCTCAAATCTCAATTTTAAACTGATAACAGACACATTGAGTCATACTAGGAACATTGTGCATTAGGTTGAGTTGAATTTGATTACTACGCATCAAAAATGACTTATGGATCATTTTACTAAATTATTAAAACAATATTAATGATTTCTCTAGGTTTTATGAGGGTTAGTTGTCCTTTATACTAAAATAGATGTCAATTTTAAATAAAAATATGCAATTGGAGTAATATCAGCCACATCATGTATCCGATTGAGGTTCTGTTTATTCCTACACATCAAAAATGACTTATGGATTATTTTTTTATACTGTCCAGACAATCTGAATGTGTTTTCTTAGTTTTGAGTAGGTTATTTTTTTCACTAAAATTGATGCTAATTTTAAATAAAAAGGCACACTTGGAGTCATACTGGTCACACCATGGATCAGATTAAGGTGTATCTGATTCCAACATGTCTCAAATGACTTTTTGATTGTTTTCTTAAAGTATCAAAACAATATGAATGAGTATTAATGATTTTTATTACATCAGTTCTCCTATTTACTAAAATGTATTTTTAAATTGGAAACACACACTTTGACTCATAGAGATCACATCGTGTATCAGTTTGACGTCAGACTAATTCTGACACATCAAAAATTATTTATGAGTCAGTGTTATAAATTATTAAGAAAATCCAAGTTCATTTTCTCGTTTTTCATTGAGTGACACTTTTGGATCTAAAATGTTTATTTTAAACTAATTGTGGACAATTTGAGTCATATCAGGAACATTATGTATCAGATTCAGGTAGAAATGATTCCTACACGTCAGAAATGACTTATTGATCATTTCCATAAAGTATTATAACAATGACAATATTTTTTATTGGTTTTGAGTATGTTGGTTTTCTATTTTACTAAAATCAATATCAATTTTAAATAAAAATAAGAACTTGGAGTCATATCGGTCACATTGTGTGTGAGATTATGGTGCGGATGATTCCTACACACCCCAAAGTCTCAAAAAATCTTAATTGCCAATGTTACGATGGTTTTCATTTCCTTTTTTTATCGAACTATGAAAACTGAATATTGACTCACTGTTCTATTCCAAAAAACCTTTCTTATTATTGAAATCAATAAGAGAATAGGAAGATCATTTTCCCACTATATCATGATAATTCAACACAATGTGCATATGATTTTTCTATAATATTAAGGATTTCAACAATGAGAAAGTTTTTTCAATTAATAACATTGACTAGATATACAGTGTTGGCAGTTCGACAAAGAAAGGAAATAGAAATGGAAATTGAGGTAACATTCGTAGAAAGAAACATTTTATCTCTTTTTGGCTTGTTGAGGATAGTTTAAAGAAAAAAATTTATTCCCAAAAGATCTGTGAAAAAACTAAATAAGTATTATATAAAAATGATATGTAAATTAACGTACAAATAGTTGATAAAATGAAGACAAAATTAATTAATTAAATTAGTAGGAATTCACATTTTCATGAGGGGTGTATGAATTATTGAAGCATTTCTATATAGTCATTATCTAATTTATAGACTCAAACTCCAATCTCTCATGATCATGATCATCTTTGAACAAAACACCCCAACTCGAACAAAACAATGCACCTATATAAGAAAAAAAAATTATCTGGGTAATACAAAGATGAAATAAATTTAGAATAAATATGAAAAAAAAACATTTTAGCATAAAGGAAACCCATGAATGTTTTAAAATATGTCAAATGTATCTTCCGAAATTGAGTTGAAAGATTAATAGTCTTTCTTGGTAAAGATAAAAATATTTATTCTTATAAATTTACTTTTTACTTTTTTTATCTTTACTATGGTAACCTATTTTTACCATTATAAATTATGTTTTATATGACAACCCTACTTTTTATTACAACTTAAACATGATTCATTACATAAAACTTCACTTGATACAACAAAGAAGATCGAGAGGTTTATTGTCATTGGGGCTTAGGATCATTACATAAAAACTTAAAACATGAAATACAACATCTTTATTGAAAACTTCCTTTACATGACCACTAAATTCCCTCGTACTTAGCATTGCATGGGATAACCTGAGGACATGCATAATAAAAGGGTGAGCTATAAAGCCCAGTAATGGAGTAAACATGGAATAACATGAAGAGTACAATACATGTTAGACAATAGGCATATAAATAGATCATAAAATAAACATGAACATAAAGTCATGATAAAGAATGATAATCATAACATGGAAATGTGGCAACAACACTTAACATTGAATTAGCATGAGCCAAGGCTCATTGCACATGGAGCATGAGTAAACCCTCATTACACATGAAGCACGATTAAACCCTCGTTGCACATGAATTAGCATGAGTCAACACTCATTTCACATGATGTATCATGATACTATACTTTACCCAATGCATTGGAGCGCTATAAGGGTGCACCCTTCTTAAACATTTCATTTCATGCATAAGTGTGCCACATGGATCATAAAACATGGATTCATAAATCATAATCATTTATTCCATGATAAAGGAATGTGGAATTCATATATGAAACTTTATAATCAATAAGTAAATGTGCATAAAGTTGAATACCCTTGATGGAGAAATGGGCATGGTATTCACTACACAATGACATTGGCTTAGAAAATCGGTGTGATTTCGGCAGCGTAACGGCGTGACATAAGAATTCATAAAAAATGGTTGATGAGAGGGAAAGAGGTTCCTCATCATATTTACATGTAATGGACAGTAAGTAGGTCATATAGATACATGTCCCAAAAATTGAAAAGGTATTTAGATTCATGATACAAAAGTATTGCTTGAATGTAAAAGAAAAGAGAGAAGTTCCTTTCGGAATTTCTACATACTAACGGGTGTACATGGGAGGAATTTAATGAGAGATAAAGGGGTATCCCATCATTCAAACAATAATATGTCCGTATGGGGGAGGTTCGAAACCATACCCCAACATTCATAATTGAAATTAAAAGGGCAATACAACTTAATGAAAATTGATCAAAATGAGAAAGGAAGAAAAAACCCTTACTTGGAAGCGTGCTTCCAAAAGATAGAGAGAGGCTTGTGAGAGGCTTCTTGGGAGATTGGGGCACCTTGGGAGGATTCTAGAGAGAGTAGGGTAGAACTTTGATGAACTCCGAAGGATTTTAGTGAGGAGGAAGTGGGATCTTGGGTGGGTTTATATAGGAAAGGTGAGAGAATTCTTTATTATTTTGGTTTGGGACCCCTTATATTAAACTAATCCAAACCACAAACCATCCCATGGTTTTTGCCCATGGTTTCTGGAAAAGGAAAGAGAAAAAAAATATTTTACAAGGCCAAGTTCCGAACTTTTTAAAATATTAGGGTTGCTTATGTGGAGGTGAGTCACACTCCCATGGAATTTATTTTAAAAAGGCAAAGTGTTGAATATGTCTTGAGGGGTTCATTAATTCGTTGAAAAGTAATTAAAACAAACCCAAAATCACATTATTTTAATGATAAAACATATATTGGCCGAACATAAGGATTATGGTATTTTATTACATCACCATTGGGTCATTATGATGTCATAAAACACATTATATATTTAAACGGTATTTAATTTTTACCCAAAAATTTGATTGTCTCATAAAATTATGAAAAATTCACCGTTGGATAATTTCAATGTCCTGATTCCAGAAATGACATTTATTTTATCTAAAAAAATTTCTAAATATGTTAATTTTCACTTTTAAAATAAAAACCAACATTTATCGAAAATTCACGGGTTTTGACAGAAATGGCTTTCCAACCTTAATATAAAATTTTAATTGCATTCATAAAATTATAAGATCATTTATATTTAATAAAAATTAATTTAATATTATTATTATTATTTTATTAAAATATTATTTAATTAAAAAATCCCTTAATATAATAAAATGTATTTCTTAATTAAATAATAACTAAAAACACCATTTGTCCTTTAAAAACTATTTACAATGTATCAAAAATGACTAGAAATTATATTCATTATTATATACAAAAATAATTTACATGAACATAGTACTACTTATTTGTTACATAACCCCTTAAAATAGCCGCATAAGACCTAAGGGTAAGGTGTGCGATGGTGAAAGACTCTTGGGCTGGCTCGGATAACATCGCTCGAGTGGTAATTTCAATCAACTTCCACTTTTCCCGTTGACGGTCACGTTCGAGCTTGACATAATGAAGCTCAACTTGGGCTTGGTCAAGGGTGAAGCCCAAGGATGCCACCTCTTTTCCGAGCTCCGACAAATGGGCTTCGTATGGGGAAATTCTACTGGATGAGGCCATCTCTTCCTTTGTCTGAGTAAAAATTGGGTTCGTTAAAGCCTTATATTTATATTAATCATGTGATCACTGTTCAACGACTATAAAAGTAACGGTCACAACTCTTATCATAAAACCAAAGAAGCTGAAATCTTATAAAAAATTTTTTTTTATAAAGAGACAATTAACTGGATCAAGAGGGATTTTCCGTTAATGAATCTTTGGGTCGTTACAATATTCCCCCCTTAAGAAATTTCTCCCTCGAAATTTTCCATTTCCCACACTAAACCAAACGTGGGTAACTCAGCTTCATCATATCCTCCGACTCCCAAGTCACTTTTTCAAACTTGTTGTTTCTCCACAACACCTTGATGAGGGGCATTGTCTTATTTCGTAGAACTTTTTCTCTACGTTCTAAGATCATCACTGGTTTCTCCTCATAAGAAAGATCATCTTCCAATTGTACCACCTCAGAAGAGAGTACATGTGAAGGGTCCGGTATGTACTTCCTTAAGAGGGATACATGAAATACATCATGCACCTTGGCCATAGTAGGTGGAAGTGCTAGTCGATAGGCCACAGCCCCAACACGATCAAGAATCTCAAAGGGTCTGATGTACCTTGGACTTAACTTACCTTTCTTTCCAAACCTCATGACCTTCTTCCACGGGGATATGCGTAAAAACACCATGTCTCCAAATTTAAACTCAAGGTCTCGTCGATGATTATCTGCATAACTCTTCTGTTGACTCTGGGCTGCCTTGATATGTTGCTGAATGGTTTTCCCCTTATCCACCATTTCTTCGTCCATTTTTGGTCCAAGCAGCTTACGTTCACCGACCTCATCCCAACATGCCGGTGTTCTGCACCTTTTCCCATACAGGGCTTCATATGGTGCCATTTGGATGCTCGAGTGGAAACTCTTATTATAAGAGAACTCAACTAGAATAAAATGTTGATCTCATCCTCCTTTAAAGTCCATTGAGAACGCTCTCAACATATACTCATGTGTTTGGATAGTCCACTCGGATTGGCCTTTAGTTTGAGGATGATAGGTCGTATTGAAGTTCAGTTCAGTATTCAGAGCATGTTGAAGACTCTTCCAAAACATAGAGGTGAATCTTGGATCTCAGTCAGACACAATAGATAGTGGTACTACATGCAACTTACCTCTTCCCTGATATATATCCGTGCCAGTTGGTCCAAAGAGAAATCCTCTTGAATAGAAATGAAGTGTGCATTCTTTGTAAGATGATCCACAACAACCCAGATTGCATTGTTAACATTGGATGTCCTTGGAATTCTGGTGACAAAGTCCATGCTGATGTTCTCCCATTTCCATTCTAGTATGGGAAATGGTTTCATCATCCCCTTAGACTTCTGCCTCTCTGCCTTCACTTACTGACAAACTAGGCACTTTGATGTAAATTCATCGATCTCCTTCTTCATATTATCCCACCAAAAGTTTTCTTGGAGATCTCGATACATCTTTGTGCTCCCTGGGTGAATAGAGAAATATGAACTATGTGCATCATCCAAAAGTTCCTTCTTCAGCTCCGGACTTTATGGAACACATAGTCTTTTCCCAAACCGCACAATTCCTTCTTCATTAACATTAAACTCCAAGGATTTTCCCTTTTTGATAGTTTCCACTTTTTCTTGAATTCCCACATCATCCTTTCGAGAATCCTTTAACCTTTACAAAAGAGATGGTTGAGAAATCATTTGTGAAAGGATTGATGATGTTCCCTTGTTTATGGTTTCCACGTCCATCTTCATCAAGTCTAAGAAGATTGGATCCTTCTCAATTCTCATCATTGATTGAATCGCTGGATCCTTTCTACTTAGGGCATCTGCCACCTTGTTTGCTTTCCCAGGGTGGTAATGTATTGAATAGTCATAATCCTTGATGAGCTCTATCCATCTTCTCTAGTGAATATTAAGCTCATTCTATGTCAATATATATTTAATACTCTTGTGGTTAGTATATATCTCACATTTCTCTCCATAGAGATAATGCCGCCAGATTTTCAAGGAAAATACCACAGTCTCCAACTCCAGATCATGTGTTGGATAGTTTCCCTCATGGATTTTCAACTTCCTTGAGGCATAGGATATCACTTTATCATTCTGCATCAGCACACAGCCGAATCCCTTCTTTGAAGCATCACTGAATACCACAAAAATCTCCCCACTTGTGGGTAAAGTGAGCATGGGTGCAGGGATAAGCCTCCTTTTCAACTCCTTGAAGCTTTCTTCGCATTCATCACTCCAAGAAAAATTTACTCCCTTTCGAGTTAGCTTGTTAAGAGGGTTGGACAATCATGAGAAATTTCTCACAAATCATTGATAATATCCAGCTAACCCCAAGAAGCTACGGATATCAGTTACCGATGTTGGCCTTGGCCATCCCTCAATTGCATCTGTTTTGGAGGGATCCATAGATATCCCATTGCTTGTGATGATATAGCACATGAATGAGACCTTCTTCAACTAGAACTCACACTTTCTGTACTTTTCATAGAGCTTCTCCTTGCGCAAAGTCTCTAGTACAGTTCTTAAATGCTCCTCATGATCCTTCTTAGTTTTGGAGTATATTAGAATATCATCTATAAATACTACTAAAATTTTGTCAAGGTAATCTATAAAGACTCTATTCATCAAGTCCATGAATATTTCTGGAGCATTTGTGAGCCCAAAAGGCATTACTATGAATACATTGTGCCCGTACCTTGTACGAAAAGAAGTCTTGGGGATATCTTCCTTCTTCACCCTTACTTGATAATATCCCGACCGCAAGTCCACCTTGGAGAAGTATTGTGCTCCACGCAACTGATCAAACAAATCATCAATTCATGGGAGTGGATACTTGTTCATTATCGTGGTTTTGTTAAGTTCACGATAATCGATGCAAAGCCGCATTGACCCATCCTTCTTCTTGACAAAGAGGACTGGTGCACCCCATGGTGAAGCACTTGGGCGTATAAACCCTTTATCTATATTCTCTTGTAGTTGTTTCTTCTGCCCTTCATGCTCAAAAAAATCCATTCTATATGGAGTCTTGGATATTGGTAGCGCCCCAGGTATAAGTTCAATTGATAACTCAACATCTCTTCTTGGAGGAAGACCAGGCAGTTCCTCGGGAAACAATTCAGTGAATTCCCTCACAATAGGCATTTCATCAAGGATGGTTTCTTCCTTGGACTCAATCATCTGATCCAGATACGCGTGCCCATAGGACAGTAATATCCATGCTTGAGATGATGGAGCTAAAGGATATTCATCTTCCTCCTGACACTTGTAAAGAATCGGGGGTCGATTCTCCATATGGAG
Organism: Viscum album; assembly: GCA_963277665.1. Classification (NCBI taxonomy): domain Eukaryota; kingdom Viridiplantae; phylum Streptophyta; class Magnoliopsida; order Santalales; family Viscaceae; genus Viscum; species Viscum album. The sequence goes on along the minus strand of OY728141.1, from coordinate 1,300,443,890 downwards.
TGTGATTTTCCTCTCCCGACAATTTATGTTTCCTCTATATATGGAAAGCCAATCCATGCCAAGAATTTCATCATATTCCACCAAAGGGGGAATGATGAAGTTCGCTGGGAAATTCAATCCACAGATTATAATAGGGGAGGACTTATATTCATGGGATGCAATAATTGCCCCATTTGTCGTACTCACCAACATCTTTACTTCCATGATTTTTTGTGGTGTTGGGATTGTTCTACTAAACTTTCGCGATATAAAATAATGCGTAGAACCTGAATCAAAAAGTTCGTTCGCTATTCTTGAATGAATAACTAGAGTACCTGTCACCACTTCACTGTCGGGGTTCACTTCGGTAGAAGTGATGGAAAAAGCTCTTCCTTGCTGTATTGGAGGTTGTTGGTTGCCTCCGATAACCCTTGGATTAGGGCACTGATTTGGAAAATGACCATGTTCTTTTCATTTATAGCATTGAAAACGCATTGAGGTTCGAACGGAACGTTCCTCTCCTCTATCACAGTCGCGGGTCATTCTTGCCAACAGTTAATAGCTAGGTTCCCTTATCTTCCACACTTGAAGCATTTTCTCGTCCCCTTAAGGCAATTTCCATGGTGCTTTTTTCCGCACTTTTGGCAAGTGGGGTGCTGGAACTTCTTAGGACTGTTGGATTTATCCATCGGACCACCAGCATTGAAGTCCACATTACGCTTCTTGTCCCCATGATACCCCTATGATTCTCCGATATCCATTTCGACCTTGAGGGCACATCGGACAATTTCCTCATAGCTGTCGAAGTCACGGGTCACTAATGCCTTCCGCAAGCTAGGCTTCAGCCCACCAAAAAAGCGGTCAACCTTGCATTCGGGGGTAACGACGAAGCCGGAATCATATCGTCCAAGACTTGTGAAGTTTTCCTCGTACGCTCCCACATATTCTTCATCTTTTTGCTTGAGGGAACGGAAGTCCCTTTCCATCTTAAGAAGGAGGGTGCGCTGAAAATATTTATCAAAAAACATCTTCCGGAATTCCTTCCATTCCAAAGCCTTGATCTTCTCCTCAGGCTTCCAATTTTTTATCAACGTCCACCATTGATCAGCTTCACCCTCCATACAATAATCCGCTAGTAGAACCTTCTCTTGTTCAGAACATTGGAGGATGGAGAATATCTTTTCAATGGAGTTTATCCATTGTTCAGCGATCGTGGGATCGGATGATCCACTAAAAGTTGGAGGCCTTTGCCTCATTAAACTCTCGATAGCGACTTGTTCCTTCATAGGGGGGTTTGGACGTTCCTCTTGACACGTGTTTCTATTAAGAACTTGAGTTAGCTGAGAGAGAAGCATGAAAAAGTTCGCGATTCCCGCTCCCATTGGATTGGGCATCTCATTATTACAATCATCACACTGATCTTCACAACATTTATTAGCCCGAGTCCTCCTATTACCGTCCATTGGCTGGAATAAAAGGAAAGTTAGGGGTAACACATAAAGGGTAATACTGAGACAAAAGTTGATGACTTATAAATAAACATTAATTTCTTTAACTCATGAGTATATAGGATTCAATCTAGGATTTTAATGATCTACTTTCTAACATATATTATTAGGGGAATTTTTCCCTTAATAAGGGTTCATACCAAGATTGTTAATTTATCAAAACATATCCCCCGGGAGTGTCATAACCAAGAGTGCAGCAAGGCCCGTTGTCGTGCACCAGTTCTCATTCGAGTCTAGCTCAAAGCGGTGTTTTCGGGTTTTATCCCTAGGATACATATGTGTCAGAGCCGCCTCTACCTGCTCGTATCCAGACATGGATGTATTTGTTTGATAAACCACTTACATAGTATTTACCAAAACATAGGGATGTTTTTATTATACTTAGTCTTGTATCTAAGGCTTTACTAGGGTTTCCTAATCCCAAAAATAACTAAACATATCATTTGATTCCAACTATGACAATCTGGCTTTTTATTACAACTTAAACATGATTCATTACATAAAACATCACTTGATACAACAAAGAAGATCGATATTTTTAGTGTCTTTGGGGCATAGGATCATTACATAAAAACTTAAAACTTGAAATAAAACATCTTTATTGAAAACTTCATTTACATGACCTCTACATTCCCTCATACTTAGCATTGCATGGGACAACCTGAGGACATGCATAAGAAAAGGGTGCGCTATAAAGCCCAGTAAGGGAGTACACATGGAATAACATGAGGAGTAGAATACATGTTAGACAATAGGAATATCAATAGATCATAAAAGAAACATGAACATAAATCCATGATAAAGCATGATAATCATAACATGGAAATGTGGCAACAACACATAACATTGAATTAGCATGAGCCAAGGCTCATTGCACATGGAGCATGAGTAAACCCTCATTGCAAATGAATCATAAGTAAACCCTCATTGCACTTGAATTAGAATTATTCAACCCTCATTGCACATGACGTATCATGATACTATACTTTACCCAATGCATTGGAGCACTATAAGGGTGCACCCTTCTTAAACATTTCATTTCATGCATAAGTGTGTCACATGGATCATAAAACATGGATTCATAAAACATAATAATTTATTCCACGATAAAGGAATGTGGAATTCATACATGAAACTTTATAATAAATAAGTAAATGTTTATAAAGTTGAATACCCTTTATGGAGAAATGGGCATGGTATTCACTACACAATGACATTGGCTTAGAAAATCGGTGTGATTTCGACAGCGTAACAGCGTGACATAAGAATTCATAAAAAATAGTTGATGAGAGATAAAGGGGTTCCTCATAATATTTACATGTAATGGACAGTATGTAGGTCATATAGATACATGTCCCAACAATTTAAAAGAATTTAGATTCATGATACAAAAATATTGCCTGAATATAAAAGAAGAGAGAGAAGTTCCTTTCGGAATTTCTGCATAGTAACGGGTGTACATGGGAGGCATTTAATGAGAGGAAAAGGGGTCTCCCATCATTAAAACAATATGAGGGCAGTATGGGGGAGGTGCTAAACCATACCCCAACATTCATAATTGAAATTAAACGGGCAATACAACTTAAATAAAATTGACAAAAATGAGAAAGGAAGAAAAAACCATTACTTGGAAGTGTGCCTCCAAAGGCTAGAGAGAGGCTTGTGAGAGGCTTCTTAGGGGCTTGGGGCACCTTGTGAGGATTCTAGAGAGAGTAGGGAAGATATTGGACTAACTCCAAAGGATTTTAGTGAGGAGGAAGTGGGAGCTTGGGTGGGTTTATATAGGAAAGGAGAGAGAATTCTTTATTATTTTGGTTTGGGACCTCTTATATTAAACTAATCCAAACCACAAACCATCCCATGGTTTTTGCCCATGGTTTCTGGAAAAAGGAAGAGGAAAACAATATTTTACAAGTCCAAGGTCCGAACGTATTAAAATATTAGGGTAGCTTATGTGGAGGTGAGTCACACTCCCATGGAAGTTAATTTAATAAGGCAAAGTGTTGAATATGTCTTGAGGGGTTCATTAATGCTTTGAAAAGTAAGTCAAACAAACCCAAAATCACATTATTTTAATGATAAAACATATATTGGCCGAACATAAGGATTAGGTTATTTTATTACATCACCATTGGGTCATTATGATGTCATAAACCACATTATATATTTAAACGGTATTTAATTTTTACCCAAAAATTTGACTGTCTCAGAAAATTATGAAAAATTCACTATTGGATAATTTCGACGTCCTGATTCCAGAAATGACATTTATTTTATCTAATAAAATTTCTAAATATGTTAATTTTCACTTTTAAAATAAAAACCAACATTTTTCGAAAATTCACGGGTTTTGACAGAAATGGCTTTCAAACCGTAATATAAAATTTTAATTGCATTCATAAAATTATAAGATCATTTATATTTAATAAAAATTAATTTAATAATATTATTATTATTTTATTAAAATATTATTTAATTCAAAAATCCCTTAATTTAATAAAATAGATTTCTTAATTAAATAATAACTAAAAACACCATTTGTACTTTAAAAACTATTTAAAATGTATCAAAAATGACTAGAAATTATATTCATTATTATATACAAAAATAATGTACATAAACATAGTACTACTTATTTGTCACATAACCCCGTAAAACAGCCGTATAAGACCTAAGGGTAAGGTGTGCGATGGTGAAAGACTCTTGGGGTGGCTCGGATAACATCGCTCGAGTGGTAATTTCAATCATATTCCACTTTTCCCGTAGACGGTCACGTTCGAACTTGACATAATGAAGCTCAGCTTCGGCTTGGTCAAGGGCAAAGCCCAAGGATGCCACCCCTCTTCCGAGCTCCGACAAATGGGCTTCCTATGGGGCAATTCTACTGGATGAGGCCATCGCTTCATTTGTCTGAGTAAAAATTGGGTTTGCTAAAGCCTTATATTTATATGAATCATGTGATCACTGTTCAACGGCTATAAAAGTAACGGTCACAACTCTTATCATAAAACCAAAGAAGTTTACATCTTATAAAAACGTTTTTCTATAAAGAGACAATTAACGGGTTCAAGAGGAAATTTCCATTAATGAAACTTTGGGCCGTTACAATTTACTAAAGATATAAGATAACTCCTATATCTAAATTTTTCGGTGTTCATATTTCATTTTTATGAATTTAATGTAAAGAAGTTTATAATAATGATAAAAGTGACATTTAAAATAAAAAAATTTATATATTCAAAACCTCTTTTCTATATATGTAACACCCCAAGCTTCCATGGTACGTGCATCTTTGAATAATAGAGCACCGTGTGTTGTACGCAACCTCGAGTTCTAACACACCGCGACCAATAAAAGTAGCGGTTATGAATATTAATCCCCACTTTTTGAAATTATATAAATTTTATATTTCAAAATGGACTTCATTTTTGGATTCGGAATAGCCAAATTAGCCTATGTTGAATTTTTGGTATTTTTCTGAGAACTTCCAATTTTTTATGAATAGTGAAAAATACTTAAAAACAACGTTTTTAATAAAAATAATTTATAGTGATAAATTATTCAATTCAGTGGTTCTAAAGCATAATTAGAATATATTTTTACCATTTTATCTAATGGTGGTCATTAGAATTAATTTTACTTTGAAATTGGACATAAACAATTGTCAATCTTTTGATTGATATTCTTTCATAAAAACACGCTATTTGTTGTGACAGCGGGAATTAATTACTAAATTAATTAATTCAACTTAAATGTTTTTAATTTTGTAAAATAGACATCATTTTTGAATTAGGAATATCAAATATAGCTTAGGGATAATTTTTTGTGTCGTTCTGAAAAACTTCTATTTTTGATGAATAGTGAAACCACTAAGTGGTAGTTAAAAAACTGATTTTTTGTTTAAATGAAATTTTACCACCTCTGTGATTTGAATTTCCAAAATCTGACATACATCACTGTCATTAGGAATTAAAATTTGGTTCAATGGGATTAAAATAATTTTTGGGGAATAGTAACTTTTAAGTTCTATTAATCGCGATTAAAGGTAATTAGTGTAACTTAAGGTAAATATAATATTATAATAATATGAAATTTCTTTTGCACTTGTACTGCCCTTATTGGGTGATTCATGGCCTACCAAGACAATCCATGTGTCAACATGGGGACCCCATGGATGTAGAGACCCAAAGCTTGACTTACATGGACATTACATTACTTTTGTGGAATACATAATACATGACAAAAACAGACACCCAAAGACCGTATTAGTTTAGTGTCTTTTTAATCTCGGAATGAAATCTTCTAATCATGGTGAAATATCTTCAACATCTCCCACAAAGATCATCGCCTTTTGGTTTTCTTACCTAAAACATTTATTTATATCCTGGGGAAAATAAAACATAAAAATGGTGAGCTCAAATGCTAAGTAAGGGCAAACATAGAGAACATAAAACAATCCATAAACATTTGAATGCAAGAACTTGAACATAAAATCTAAAAATCAAAATCTTGAGTAAAGACATAAATCTTGGAAGTACGTAAGGCACATATCATAAATGAACATCAATCATGATAAAATAGCTTGGAAATAAAACTTGTAATTGTGGAAGAACATTAAGCACATGATATGACTTCCATAATAGCCAAGGCATTGCTGCCAAGACCATCATAGTGGTCAAATTCCCTTTCTGAATCGAGTTCACTCCTCGTTTCAGTCCTGTAACACTGAACTGGATTAACTTACCATTCCAGCCATGTCTATCTAATGAGATATTAATCTTTACCCAATGCATTGTAGGGAGATATAGGTCCCACCAATCTCATAATGAAATCATTCTTACTTGTGAAACAAAATAAACTTAAAACATTCATCATAACCCAAAGAATAAAATGGGTTTCATAAACATCATCCCATCATCACATAATCCATATAAAAGAAATGGATATCATTTCATAATAAGAAAAGTGAAACCATGTAAATAATAGAGACATTATACTTGAAACATACACATATGAAATAATGTCATCTTAGACGAAAAAATGGTTTTGATAAAACACTTGAAATGAATTATTGAGAAAAATATCTTTTCATCATCAAAATAAATTTCTTTTCACAAAACATCATGAAATTTTAAAAGAATGATATTCTATTTAAAATATTCATTAAATATTTTGGAGGAAGCTTCATGAAAATAAGGCTTTATAAAACCGTAAAAATCTGTTCATACTGTATAGGTTAAAAAATACATTCTTCTCGTACTTTTGCTGCAAAAGTCAAAAAGTACCTCGTATTGTAGACAAAAGAATGATTCGTTATATAAAATGTAGTAAAAGTGAAAAATGGGTAAAAAAGAATTTAAACATAAATGAAACCATTTTTAGAAAATAGTAACATGGATGATAAATATAACCCCAGTAAATACTTACGAATAAACAATCTCGGATAAAAACGAGATTCGGAACGTTATCCCTTACCTTCTGTCTGATATGCTTCGTATATATCCGAACATCATGTATAATGATTTAAATAATGTCATTGACTTATTACAGAATCATATTCATTGTTTTATATCATATATGGTTCACTTAGGTATTTATATTAACCGTTCATTTGTCAATTCCATGTTAAAATAGTGTTTTGGGTAAAATTGTTTCTTTTATCGTACGTGTTTGGACTTGTTGTTATTGATATTATTATTACTTATATCATGATTTAATTACTTTTATAATGTAAAACCTGATTTATATATCATATATATTCAGTATATATACATATAATAGATAGATAAATGAAATGAAACACACCGTTAATGGAGACGGTAGGCCGTACGTACGCATGAACGTTGTTTTCCTTTATTTTTTTGACTTGAATGGAAGAAAGTAGATGACACATATATAAATATATGTATAAATAAATCCAGTAGCTTCATTATGTCATATATTTCATTATTATTCATTATATATACTTTATAATCATTCTTGAATGGTTAATCATGGAAAATGAATCTCACCGCGTTCGTGGAGACGGTAGTCTGTACGTACGCACGAGCGATGATATCATTACCATGATCGTGGAATTCTATTAGAGTGTATGTATTATATTACATAATCAATATCACTTTACAATAACCATATATAGTTATTTATTTACACCGTTATACCCATCCATGTAAGGTGGTGGTGGAAAAACTGATTACACCACGTGGTGGAGACGGTATTTCGTACGTACGCACACGTGGTGATTTCGTTTTCCATAGGATGGATAGAAGGTAAAATAGGGTTGTTTCATATTCATAATAACATATCAGTATATTAGTGATACTGATGTTATTACTTTATAATGATACAACTAAATAATAAGAAGTTGAAGAAGAAAGAAACTTGAGAGAATCGAAAGAAGAGATTACCTCTTATTCGACGCACCTTCTTTAAGCCTTCTCTTAAGGAAGTAGAGTTGGTATTTTGAGAAGAAAATGACCTCCAAACTGTTTCTAGGGAAGTGGAGAATAAAAATTTGCAGGTGTATGCCGAGCTTCAAGGCTCAAAAGGGAGTGAAGAGAAGAGGAAAGGGGTTCCCTTTTTATAAGGGAGGAGAGGGGCACCTTTGGAAAAACTAAAAATATTATTTTATTATAAAGTCATATTCGGTTTTTAATAGCTAAAAATTGATTTATTTCGAATCTAAGGTGGGGATGGGTAGAAATACTCTCATCAAATATATTTTAGACAAGTTTAGGTTACTATTTTAACCTTATCATTTAGATTTAACTGTATGTTAAATAATTTTACTTTTACCGTGTCTTCTTGTTTTCTTACACTATAAGGTTAATAAACTTACTATAACAAGCCAAAAGATCCCAAAGTTGTTTATTATTAATATATATAACCTTATATAAGTCATTTGGCCGATCCTTAGATTTTTAGGAATAAAATAAAAATTAATAATATAATATTTGTTTTAAAAACTATTTTATGTCATTTTTGACACTATTTGGTAATTGATTTTTTTGAAAATCATAACAGAATGATTAGTTAAAATAAAGTTAATTAAATCAATACTAAGATGTAATATTAACCTATAAAATTAGTGGAATTCATAAAAGTTTCATATTACATTTATTTGGTTATTTATAATATCAAGTATTTTAATATTTCATTATTTAGGTAATTACTGCATCACCATTGTGTCATAAATAACTTAAATTATTTAACGTCTAAAATTTATAAATATAATACCATTAGGTAGTAAATATTTTTATATTTTTAATTAATATTTATAGTCAAATTTATCTTATGTATAACCCTATATTAAAAATGAATTAGTTATTAAACATTGATTTTAACTAGTTAAACCCTTCTTTAAATAAATAAATAATAAATGTCCTAATCTAAACCATGTGGACCTAAATGGTCATATTTTATTCCTATGTTTGTTTTTGGTAGAATTATACTTATCCAATAGAATTAGGACATGTGTTAGAGCAATATTAATATCATTTTTACCATTAATTACCCTATTTACTTTTAACCGTGGTAAATAAAAGCAAAAAGTTACTATTCACCAAAAATTATTTTCATATCATTAAACCACATTTTAGTCCTTGATATTAACCGTGTCTCTAGGATTTTTGATATTCATTTCACAGAAGTGGTAAAAATTAATTTAAATGAAAAAGTCAGTTTTTTTAACTACTATTAAGAGGTTTCACGATTCATCAAAAATTGAAGTTTTTCAAAAAAATACCAAACATTCAGCCTAAGCATTATTTGATATTCCGAATTCAAAATTGATGTCTATTTTTCCAAATTCAAAACATATAATTGGCATTAATTAATTTTAAAATTAATTCCCGTTATCAAAACAAATAGCATGTTTTTAAGAAACAAAAAACAATCAAAAGATTGATACTTGTTTATATCCAATTTCAAAGTGAAATTAATTCTAATGAACAACATTGGACTAAATGGAAAAAATATATTCTAATTACACTTTAAAACCAATTAAAAATATAATCAAGCCATATAAATTATTACAGGAAAAAAGTTGTTTTTAATTAAAATATAGCGTGTTTTTACTATTCATTAAAATATGAATGTTATCAGAATAATATGAAAATTTTATCCAAAGTAAATTTTTATATCCTGATTCAAAAGAAGAATTTTATTTTGTCAAATTGAACTTATATACATGTGAAAAAAAAGATTTAATGTTGGTGCGCCATCAAAAGGCGGGAAAACTACAATTTTTGAAAAATACATATTTTACACGAAAAATATATTTTGTTCTCGTACTATATTGTAGAAAATGTGTAAGATGATTAATAATGTTATAAAATGAAAAATGTAGTTAATAATATTCATAACGTCTAGTCCATAATAATATTATATCAATATATCATTGTTTAGTGAAACCCAGTATTGCGTACTACACACGCTATCTAGGTAGGTTGCGATTGCATGTAATGCAAGCCAAGAATAGTGTTTCATATACTGCAAGCTAATATGGTTTTGTGTATAGTACAAGCTAATCTTGGTGTAGTATATAATAGAAAATCAAAGAAATTAAAAATAATATATCTCATAAAATATCGGGGCGTTACATTCTACCCCCCTTAAAATGAATTTCATCCTCGAAATTCATTGGGGTTATAAATCGTTTACTATTCATAGAAACCCACATCGTAAAAAGGAATAATAAAACATAATTTTAAAAACTAAAGTATAAAATGTAATGATTACCCAAATTAACTCATCACTGGGTTTCCATATAGGAGAACATGGGTGAAAATATGGATATAGAAGAAAAATCTAACCATCAAGTTCTGATGGAGAGTGGTAGAGAACATGGCTATGAAAAAACCATAAATCACAAAGCCATAAAATTGTGATTATCTAGGGTACCATCTGATTCATCGGATATAATAGCACTAGGACAACATTTTTGGTTTTCAATATCATTTCCCTAAAGTTGAAATATTTGAATTAGAATAAGTACTTGCTTGATTTTGGTACAATCTCACTGTTGTTTATGCTTTTAACAATTTCTACTTCATCTCTTAAAGAAATGAAGTTGAATTTGTTATTCGTGAAGTGTTAACAGAATGATGGGTCATTCCATCTTTTTCAAACAAAAGGTTAGCAATAGTTATCAAATATACATAAGCCCATCTATGGTGAGGTTAATCATATACGATTCCAAAAATGAACTTATAATTCATATATCATACTGATTAATAAAATAAAACTAGTTTCTCCTAACCAGGGACTTTCTGTAAGCTAGTGGTAGGTGATAAAGGCCATTCACACTTCGGTTGTGGGTTCGATTCCCACAGCCTTGTCCGACGCGATGGGTTGTTGTCCATCCTGCAGGTTGTATTTTTTCTAAAACTACATTACTATAAAATCCCATTAATAATATCAAAAAAAGTTCTATTATTAAACAATAATAACTTATGTCCAACATAATCCATTCCAATATTTAAGATTATCTAAAATACTTCGGTCCAAGCTCACAGTATAAAGAAAATGATTACTTGAAATGTTAGATAACAATCACGTGAATGCCATCATTTATCCCCCATATATCATAAGATATATCTTGTTGGTCAAATTACAAACATGTGAATACCTTAATCATGTATTCTCTTGAAGAATGAATACCCATTGAACCATAGTGAAAACATGAATGTTGTTAAATTTTAACACTTTCCACATACCAAAATCCAAAAACATCTATATACTCAAACCATAATATCAATTAGTCCTTATATGAGCTCATGAATACAATCAAACATCTCATTATCTTCATATCCCTTCATTATGCTCATATCATCTACTTTCCAAAAATATATGAATAACCCTTCATGGTTACCGGTACTATTCAACATATAATTTCAAATACCTTATGAACAACAATAGTGCAACAATCCTTAGATGATTCTTTATTCCATAGTATCATTAACTATACCACATAACTCTTGATAAACATACAATCATTCCACTACCTTCTTAAAAAACTGATTGAGCTTCAAAATTTCTTTCATCTCATATATCATTTATAAACTCTTCATCATCATCCACATAAATACTAACCATATAACCATGCTGATTATCTTTGTGAGATTTCCCTTAGGGCATTGGTTTGCATAATGCCCGTACATTCCACATTTAAAACATTTAACCATTGTTGATGTCTTAGAAATACCATTATCCTTGTCCATGGTGTTAACTAAACCTTTTCCTTTGCAATTACTGGCTTTGTGTCCTTCTTTTCAACATCCAAATCATCTTCCAGTTCCTTTGAAACATTCTCCCCGATTCCTTTTCCCACATCATTTACATGAGGGGAATTGAACTTTCTTTCTTCTATGATTATCATGAAACTCCATCTTTCTCATATTAGCTGAGTCAGGAAACTTACCAAAGTTGAGATTATTGATCATATTATGAGATTTCTGATTAGGACTAATATCGATATGTGGACCTCCATATCCAATTTCATTTGGTTGCTCAGGAAGAATATCATTCCATTGTCCATCATATCCTCCATTATCGTGAATCTTCCTGTTTCCAGCCATTTTCTAAAACCCAAAAAGAATAGCGAGAGAGGAAAAAATCATGCTAGGAGAACAACATAATAAAGGGGGAGTACCTTAAATATCTAACATATTAGGTTTAATTATAATATCTTTAGCACAATTCTAGGACTATAACCTATACATATACTTAACCTTAGGGACATCCCTAGACATACCCTAGAAATATCTCTAGGGATTTCACTAGAGTTTTCGCATCCTAGTTTCCAAAGGTTAACTAAACCTTCGCTCTGATACCAACTATAGAGACCCAGAGCTTGACGTACATGGACATTACATTAATTTTGCGGAATACTTAATACATGACAAAAACAGACACCCAAAGACCATATTAGTTTAGTGTCTTTGGAAACTCAGAACGAAATCTTCTAATCATGGTGAAAGATCTTCAACATCTCCCATAAAGATCTTTCCCTTTTGGTTTTCTTATATAAAACCTTTATTTATCTCCCGGGGAAAAGAAAACATAAAAAGGTTGATCTCAAATGCTTAGTAAGGGTAAACATAGAGAACATAAAACAATCCATAAACATTTGAATGCAAGAACATGAACATAAAATCTAAACATCAAAATCTTGAGTAAAGACATAAATCTTGGAAGTACATAAGGCATATATCATAAATGAACATCAATCATGATAAAATAGCTTGGAAATAAAACTTGTAATAGTGGAAAAACATTAATCACATGATATGATTTCCATAGTAGCCAAGACATTACTTCCAAGACCATCTTAGTGGACAAAGTCTCTTTCTAAATCGAGTTCACTCCTCGTTTCAGTCCTGTAACACTAAACCGGATTAACTTAACATTCCCGCCATGTCTATATCATTAGATATAAATCTTTACCCAATGAATTGGAGGGAGATATATTTTCCACCCATCTCATAATGAAATCATTCTTACTTGTGCCACAAAATAAACTTAAAACATTCATCATAACCCAAAGAATAAAATGGGTTTCATGATCATCATCACATCATCACATAATCCATATAAAAGAAATGGATATCATTTCATAATAAGAAAAGTGAAACCATGTAAATCATAGAGACATTATACTTGAAACATACACATATGAAATAATGTCATCCTAGATGGAAAATGGTTTTGATAAAACACTTGAAATAAATTCTTGAGGAAAATATCCTTTCATCTTCAAAATCAATTTCTTTTCACAAAACGTCATTAAATTTTAAAAGAAAGAGATTTTGTTGAAAATATTCATGAAATATTTTGGAGTAAGCTTCATGAAAATAAGGCTTTATAAAACTGTAAAAATCCATTCATACTGTATAAGTTAAAAAAACATTGTTCTTGTACTTTTGCCGGAAAAGTCAAAAAGTACCTCGTATCGTAGACAAAAGAAGGATTCCTCACATACCATGTAGTAAAAGTCAGAAATGGGTAAAAAGGACTTTAAAAATACATGAAAACATTTTTAGAAAACATGAACATGGATAATAAGTATAACCCCAGTGAATACTTACGAATAAACAATCTCGGATAAAAACGAGATTGGAAACATTATCCCTTACCTTATGTTCGATATGCTTCGTATGTATCCGAAACTCCTTTATAATGATTTAAATAATATCATTGACTTATTACAGAATCATATTCGTTGTTTTATATCATATATGGTTCACTTAGGTATTTATATTACCCGTTCATTTGTCAATTCCATGTTAAAATATTGTTTTGGGTAAAATTGTTTCTTTTATCGTACGTGTTTGGACTTGTTGTTCTTGATATTATTATTACTTATATCATTATTTAATTACTTCCAAAATGTAAAAAATTATTTTTATATCATATAAATTCATTATATATATATATATAATATAGATAAATGAAATTAAACACACCGTTCATGGAGACGGTAGGCCGTATGTACGCATGAACGTTGTTTTCCTTTCTTCTTTGACCTGAATAGAAGTAAGTAGATGATATATATATATATATATATACATAAATCCAGTAGCTTAATTATGTCATATATTTCATTATTATTCATTATATATAATTTATAATTAGTCTTTAATGGTTAATAGTGGAAAATGAATCTGATCGCGTTCGTGGAGACGGTTGTCCGTATGTACGCACGAGTGATGATATCATTCCCATGATCGTTGAATTGTATTAAAGTGTATTTATAATATTACAGAATCAATATCACTTAAAAATAACCATATATAGTAATTTATTTACACCATTATACCCATCCATGTAAGGTGGTGGTGGAAAAACTGATTACACCACGGCGTGGAGACGAAATTCTGTACGTACGCACGCGTGGTGATTTCATTTTCCGTAGGATGGATAGAAGGTGAAATAGGGTTGTTTCATATTCATAATAACATATCAGTATATGAGTGATACTTATTTTATTACTTTATAATGAAACAACTAAATAAGAAGAAGTTAAAGAAGAATGAAATTTGAGAGAATCGAAAGAAGATATTACCTCTTCTTCGACACCCCTCCTTTAAACCTTCTCTTAAGGAAGTAGAGTTGGTCTTTTTAGAAGACCAGAACCTCTAGAATGTTTACAAGGAATCAGAGAAGAGAAATGGGTGGGGGTTGGATGAGCTTCAAGGCTCAAAAGGGTGTGAATAGAAGAGGTAAGGGGTGCCCTTTTTATAAGGGAAGAGAGGGGCACCTTTGGAAAAACTAAAAATATTATTTTATTATAAATTCAAATTCGGTTTTTAATAGTTCCAAATTGATTTTTTTCGAAGATAAGGTGGGGATGGGTCGAAATCATCTCATTCAATAGATTTTAGACATGTTTATGTTACTATTTTAACCTTATCATTTAGATTTAACTCCAAGTTAAATAATTTTACTGTTACTGTGTCATCTTGTTTTCTTACACTATAAGGTTAATAAAATTACTATAGCAAGTCAAACGATCCCCAAGTTGTTTATTATTAATATATATAACTTTATCTAAGTCATTTGTCTGAACCTTAGATTTTGAGGTATAAAATAACAATTGATAATATAATATTTGTTTTAAAATCTATTTTTTGTCAATTTTGACACTATTTGGTAATTGATTTTTTTTTGAATATCATAACAGAATGATTATTTCGAATAAAGTTAATTAAATCAATACTAAGATGTCATATTAACCTCTAAAATTAGTGTAATTCATAAAAAGTTTCATATTACATTTATTGGTTATTTCTAATATTAATTATTTTAATATTTTATTATTTAGGTAATTACTGCATCACCATTGTGTCATAAATAACTTAAATTATTTAATATCTAATATTATAAATAAAATACCATTATGTATTAAATCATTTTATATTTCTAATGAATATTTATAGTCGAATTTATCTTATGTATAACCCTATATTAAAAATTAATTAGTTAATAAACATTGATTTTAACTATTTTAACCCTTCTTTAAATAAATCAATAATAAATGTCCTAATCTAAGCCAAGTGGACCAAAATGGTCATATTTTATTCCTAAGGTTGATTTTGGTCGAATTATACTTATCCAATAGAATTAGGACATGTGTTAGGGCAATATTAATATCATTTTTACCATTAATTGCCCTATTTACTTTTAACCGTGGTAAATAAAAGTAAAAAGTTACTATTCACAAAAAAATTATTTTCATCCCATTGAACCACATTTTAGTCCTTGATATTAATGGTGTATCTCGGATTTTTGAAATTCAATTCACAGAAGTGGTAAAATTTCATTTAAATGAAAAAGTCAGTTTTTAACTACCACTAAGTGGTTTCACTATCCATCGAAAATTGATGTTTTTCAGAAAAATACTAAAAAATAAGCCTATGCATTATTTGATATTCCAAATTCAAAATTGATGTCTATTTTTTCAAATTCAAAACATATAAGTGGCATTAATTAATTTTAAAATTAATTTCCGTTATCAAAACAAATAGCATGTTTTTAAGAAACAAAAACAATCAAAAGATTGATACTTCTTTATATTCAATTTCAAAGTGAAATTAATTTCAATGAACAACATTGGATTAAGTAGTAAAAATATATTATAATTACACTTCAAAACAAATTAAAAATATAATCTAAGAATATAAATTATTGCGATGAAAAAAGTTGTTTTTAATTAAAATATAGAGTGTTTTTACTATTCATTAAAATATGAAAGTTATCAGAATAATATGAAAATTTTATCCAAAGTAAATTTTTATATCTTGATTCCCAAGAAGAATTTTATTTTTTCAAATTGAACTTATATACATGTCAAAAACAAGATTTAAGGTGGGTGCGCCATCAAAAGGTGGGAAAACTACATTTTTTTAAAAATACATATTTTACACAAAAAATTTATATTATTCTCATACCATATTCTAGAAAATGTGTAAGATGAATAATAATGTTATAAAATTTAAAATGTAGTTAATACTATTCCTAATGTCTAGTCCATAATAATATTATATCAATATATCATTTTTTAGTGTAACCCGGTATTGCGTACTACACACGATATCTAGGTAGGTCGTGATTGCGTGCAATGCAAGCCAAGAATAGTGTTACGTATACTGCAAGCTAATGTGGTGTTGCATATAGTACTATCTAATATTGGTTTAGTGTATAATAGAAGATCAAATAAATTAAAAATAATATATCTCATAAAATCTCGGGGCGTTACAATGGAGCCACTTGGGTAAGAAAATGACATTAATAACTCTTTATTTAAAGTAAAAATAAAATCGACACAAACATGTGTTGTTTTACTAAAAAAATTATTACATGGGGTTATATAATTAAACTTTTTGACTATAAATATTCATTTTAAATCTAAAAAGATTTCCCACATCATGATATTTTTTATATAATTTTTAGACATTAAATAAATTAAAAGTTTTATGACACCATGATGATGCAGTGATTACCTCATTAATGAACTTTTTAAATAAAATGAAAAGATAATGTAAAATCTAAGACTGACACTTATCAAAAACCTATTGTATAGGTATATTTATAACCCTTATCACCTTATCCCCGAAATATATAATTGTGGGAGCTTTGAAATACGAAATGTACTTCATAAAAATGTAATATTTTATTACTTTCCAAGAGTTCCCCTCTTCTCCTCTTATAAAAGGCCCCCACCACTACCCCCTTATTCACACCTTCAAGCCATTTGGCTCGGCCAAACTCTTCCCAAATACTCTTTCAACTTCCCTCTCTTACTCCAAGAAGCCTTACATTGTGCGGAATTCTTCCCAAGGAATCCTTTGGCTCAAATCAAAAAGAATTACCCGATTTTAAGGTAATGTCTTCTCTTTTGTTATTTTGTTTTTTTTTGCTTCTCCAACCCCTTTAACTCTTTTTATTCCTTTATTTTGTAAAAACACCACTATCTTAAATATACTAGGATGTTGTTATGAGAATAATTTGGTTTACACATACACACACCTTCATCTAATGGTTAAAGAACATACTGTTTCTGTGGTTGGTGAATTTCTGCCTCACGAAACGATGATTGTTCAATCTTCTTTTGACACCTCTCATGGTGGACATTAAGATGTAACTATATTTTTATATTATATAGAGTATGTTTATGTTTTCCTTATGCTTATGTATTTCTCATTTATGGCATACCTTTATGATTTCCATTATGGGTAAATGCGATAATTTCATTTTAGGAAGTGCGGACTACCGCCCCTCAAAGTGATTTGAATCGTTAATGACATATGTGGGATGTATAAAGGATGGAGTAAATGATATTATATAAGATATTATACTGGGATTATAATATACCTTTATATCATTATTATTTCATTCCATTAAATACGAAATAGAAATGAAAGTAGCGTTCATGCGTACATACGGATTACCGTCTCCATGAACGGTGCATTTCATTTCTTACCTATAAATGTTATGTAATATTATAAATGCATGTATCTACTGGGTATATATGTAATATATGATATCTACATCCTGAATATAATTTTGGAGATAATGTATATTCTACCACATAAACAATTTGTAATTATAAGAAGTTTATTGTTGACTCAAGTACCAAAGATCGACAAAATGATCGTTGTTAACTAAAATGACTACATAATTTTTATAACATGGTAATAAGTGATATAAAGGGGATAATGAACTTTAATAAGGTTCCTAAGCAATTAGATGTTAACTCTAGTTTATTAATTACGATATTAAATAACAATTGAGTCAAGTCGGACACGAGGTAAGGGAACTTCTTAACCCAATTTCTGTTGCTTGGGTTAATCTCCTAATTTCAAATTATGCCACGAAATTATTATGTCCTATATTGTATTTGTACATTATTTATGTGTACTTATAGTGAATACACATAATAGATCTCTTTTAATTTACAAAATCATCTTTGTAAGGGACTTCGTCTCAACCTCCTTTCATTGAGGCATATTTTGTTTTATACACAACATTATTTTATACGATGTATAAACCCCTTTGACTTTTATTTTTATTCAAAAGGATTTTTTTAAGAAATATTTTTTAATAAACGACAAAAGGAATATGTTGTCTTACATTTGCGGCGACAATGACTTCTCCGCCACCGTGACCATTATTTGAGTTTCAGCTTCCTCTACAAGCGATAACGTTTTTTAAAAATAAATACCATGTTTTAAATTTCCTTAAAATGGTTTTTCTAATGTTTTTATTATATCAATGTGATGTATTGATATCTTGTGATTTAAATGTGAAAATTTTTTGTTTCCTTTATTAATGTTTTATATATACTATTATGTTATGGTTTATGATACGTTTAAACCTTTTCATATAAGGAATGCATTGGACTTAATAAGTGACGGGTGGAGCCCGCTATAGCTTATCGATGCATCGGTAGGTCTCATGAGACAAAATAGTGTCTTGGCATGAGGCCTTGACAATATTTTATTTGTATTCCTGGCATGAGGCCTCGGCTACATTGTTATGATAGTCTTGAATTATGCATTCCATCATTATAAAAGTGGTTATTGATATTGCATGTGATTATTCGACCAGTAGAATATCCATGTGAATAAGTAAATGGAATTATTTCATTCTACTTTTTCCATATTATGTTTAAGTTCAGTTTAAAAGGCTTTTTTTAGTTATAAATTACCTTAAATGTTTATGTTTATTTATGAATGCTTCCGTTATGATTTTATCCTTACTAAGAATCTGATCTCACCCCTTTCTCTGTTTTATTTTTCCCAGGATGTGAAGAAATATTTTATGACTGACCTGCAGGGATAGTCTAAAGGGGATATGAGTGTGGACTATGGAGACTATGTTATTGTAGTTTTTCACTTAATGATTTAATGTAACATTTATGAATGTATCTAGTGTTTCCAATGCTACTAAACTAATCGGTCTTTTGAGACATGATATTTTGTGATCATGCCAATGTTACTTAATAATGCACCGACTCTGGGTAACTGCGGTCGGGGCGTTACAATAGAAAAATGATATTTTTACAATTATTTTTTCTTAATATTATAGTGCATTTATTTCCAATAAAATTTCTATTAATATAATCATATATTTTTGTAAAAATTATTATAGTGTCATTATTCTAAATATTTCAATCTAATTTATTAGTTAAAAGTTACAAAACATTTATAAAACAATTCTTCAAAAATAATGTTTTTATCATTATCATGGTCATCACCATTAATCATAATAATTATACATTTTTTACAAAAAAAAAATACACCATAATTATGATATAATATGATGATATCGATATAAAATATAATTTACATTTTATGTATATAATTTCAACAGGTGAAGAAAACTAATTTTTTAATTTAATTGACTAAATTAATATGTGGATTAAAATATTACATGTGTTTGAAAAATTAAATAAAATTGTTTTATAAATAAAACAAAGTATGTTTTTTGCTTTATTATATATATATATTCTTATAAAATAATAAAGGCTTCAAAAAATATTAATCCACCCATACATTATAGTAATGTAATGAAAGTAAAGGTTTTAAAAAATGGTATTTTTACACTATATAGATACAAAATAATTATTTATTAAAATTATGAAAAAATATTCATAAGATAATTTTAACACCTCGAGCTTCCACGGTACATTTCCCTTTGAATAATAAAATATATTGTGTTGTATGAAACTTTGAGTTCAAACACACCACAACCAATAAAACTAGCCATTATGAATATTAATACCAACTTTTTTAAATTTTATAAATTTTATCTTTCAAAATGGACTTCATTTTTGGATTTTTAATATCGAAATATTCTCAGGGTGAATTTTTTCTATTTTTCTAAAAACATTCAATTTTTGATAAATAGTGAGAAACATTGTGTTATTGTTTAAAACTGACTTTTTAATTAAATATTTAATTATTTTATTTATATTTATTTTAGGTCAAAATAGATACATAATACCTATATATGTTCAACGTAATTCATTGAAGTCATTTTATAATAAGTTTATATGTATAAAATTATATCGAACTATATATAGTCTTTTACGCACATCCTAGGAGCATTTCCAAATTTGTATAAAACTTAATCTTACTACTTCTGTGAGTTGAATTTCAAAAATCCAAGAGACATGGTAAATGTCAAACTATTTAACTAAGAGTTAAATCTAAAAGATAAGGTTAATACAGTGACCTAAAAAAATCTAACCCCTATTGTTTGGGTGGTTTTCAACCCATAACCACCTTATCCTTTAAATAAATCATTTTGGAGCCATTAGAAACCAAAAATGATTTTATTATAAAATAATATTTCAATCTTTTTTTAAGGAGCCCCTCACCCCTCTTATAAAAGGGAACTTCCCCTTCTCTCAAATTCACACCTTCAAATCCATTTGGCTTAGACATACCTTGCCCAAATATCCTCTCAAATATCCTCCCTTCATCCAAGAGGACTTAAATTAGTTATAAATCCAACATAAATAGCCCTTTTGATCAAATCGAAAAGAAGAACCCGAAGAAGAGGTAAATATTTCATCACCTCTTTCAGGTTCTTTTCTTGTTCCACTTCCTCTTTCTTTATTTTTTACATTCTAAAATAATAACTCGAGTATTTTCTATATACTGTGATGTTATTATAAAAATGGTACAACAATATTCATTATTCTATCCATCCTATAAATGATAAAGTCATCATACGTGCGTACGTACAGATTACCGTCTCCACGTCGTGGTGTAGTTATTATTCAAACACTTCATCATTAAGATGGGTATAATAATGAGTATAAATGATGTAAATAAAAAATATAACATGATAATTATTCTTTATATATGATATACCATCAAATTATATACAATTTTAATATCAAAAAAATGATATTTTTGCTCGGGCGTACGTACGGATTACCGTCTCCACGAATGCAATAAGATTCATTCATCATCGTATCCATTCAAGACTAATTTTTATTTGATGATTAAAAAAAATATAAAGACTTAATATAATTAAAAATATGAATAAGATACATCCTATCCATAACAAACATTACATATGTATCAAATCATATAAAAGAAAACGAATCAGTTAACACACAAAACGACGATACTTCTGAAATATCATTGACAAAGCAATATTAGAATATCATATATGATATCATATTTATGTATATAGTTCTTGTATAATTTAATAACAATTATTTAACTATTATACCAGAGGTTAATGTACCCTCGACCAAGAAAAAGTACAAGTTAAGGGTTAATTTGAAAATCTCGTTATTATCCGAGGTTGTTTTTATGTAAGTATCTACTTGGACTTTTTTATCATCAACATCCATGTTTCATAAAAATGTATTCCAAAACTTTTTTACTATTTACTAGACTATGGGTTAAAGTAATTTGTACCCTTGTTTTAATTTTTATTAAATGGTTTGGAAGGAACCTTTCCGTCATTTTCCAAACAAGGTACCTTATGACCTTTTTGACAAAATTATGGTAAGAATTTTTTTTTAACTTATACGGTGGGTACGGATATTTTCCGCCATTATAACATCGTCGAAGATTCCCTTATAAGATTATAAGAATATTTTCAAAATAAATGTTTTCTTTTATATTTATATGACTTTTAAATAATTTCAAAATATAAAGAGATTTTTCTCAAAAAAAAAGTTTTGATTTCATCTGTGTCAACATCCTTTGATGGATTTTAAGTTTATTTGAGATTGATTTATTATGATACAAATATTACATATTTTATTGAAGGTTTTGTGATATTTTTTGTTGTGGATGTGTTATTTTTACAACATTCATGGTTTATGGATAAAGTATTGACATTTCATATGCCATTTTTAATACGAATGTTTATGTTATGTTTAAGCCTTTTCATATGAGTAATGCATTGGACTTAGTATGTGATGGGTGGAACCCACTACAGCTCCTCAATGTATCAGTAGGTCTCATGAGACAAACTAGTGTCTTGGCACAAGGTCTTGACAAATTCTTATTTGTAGTCTTGGCACAAGACCTTGACTATGTGGTTAGGAAGTCTTGAATTATGCATTCCATCATTATGAAAGTGGCTATTGATATTGCATGTGATTATTTGAATTGTAGAATATCCATTTGAATAAGTAAATGGAATTATTTGATTTTATATTTTCTATATTATTCTAAATTTCAAGTTTAAAATACTTTTGTTTTAGTCTTATACATTTCCTTAAATGTTTATGCTTATTTATGAATTTTTTATCTATATTGTTATTCTTAATGAGTGTCTGAGCTCACCCATTTCAATGTTTTATTTTTCCCAGGATGCAAAGAAGTATATTATGACTGACCTGCAGAGATATTCTATGGGATATAAGTTTGGCCTATTAAGACTATGTTTTTTTAGTTTTTCAATTTATATTGTAATGTAAAACTTATTAATGTATCTATTATTTCCAAGGCTACTAAACAAATCGGTATTTCGAGACATGATCTTTTTTTATCATGCCAATGTTATGTAATAATGCACCATCTCTGGGTAACTAGGGTCTGGGCGTTACAGTTGGTATCATAGGAAGTTTAGAACAAACCTTGGAAGCTAGATTTAGAAAAACTCTTATTAGAGAACATTAACCTAAGATAGACTTTGAGGATTAATATTAAAGAACTTTCTAGAATTGTAGTATTGTAGAGCTTTTGTGATTTTTCAAAGAAAATAATCCCTCTCTGGATACATGAAGGTAGAGGTGGCTCTAGCACAGATGTACCTAGGGGTAAAACCTAAAAACACTGCTTTGAGCTAGACTCAAATAGGAACTGGGGCACGACAGCGGACCTTTCTCCACTCTGGGTTACGAAACTCTTGGGGGATGTGATTTGGATAATTCTCATTTTCTATACAAACCATTAAGAAGGTGTTATTAGTATAAACTTCCTAAAAGAAAACATTTCTATGATTATGGATTATATCCATAGACTGTTCAATTTATGTTAATTTTTTTACAAGTTTGGAATTATGTATTGCGATTCATAAACTAATCTAGTATATGACATTGTTTTGAAATGGAACCCAGTGGAAGGAATGGAAACTGTATCAATGATTGTATTCCATGTAGGGATTTCCCTCCTACTCAAGATAATTATAGTGGAGCTAGTGATGCAACTGGTTCTGATCATCTTATCACCATTCTGGGACAACTCACTCAGGTTATGAATAATAACCTTACCCATTTGGATCACCCTAATCCACAATGTGGAGTATCAATAATAGAATACCTCATGAGCCAACAACCACCAACATTTAATGGGAGTACAAATCCATTAGTAGATGAGCAATGGATAAATTTCTTAGAGAAAATATTCCATGCTTTGGGGAGTAGCGAAAGGGAAAAAGTTGTCATGGCGGTTTATTGCCTCACAGGAGATGCAGATCAATGTTGTTCATTGATTCAAAACACAAAGGAAGATGATAAAGTATCAAATATGGAATGGAGGGGGTTTAATGATATTTTATTAGAAAAATACTTTCCTCGTGACCATCGAGAGAATATACAAAGACAATTTCTGAGTCTGATGAAAAAGGGGGATGAGAATGTCGCAAAGTACAAGGCTAACTATACAAGGTTTGCAAAACATGTTATAGATTATATACATAACCCAAGAAGAAATATTGATCATTTATTTGATGGGTTAAAACCATTTATCTAGCGACCATTAGTCTCAAAATCCTTCTTGTCATACGAAGATATTGTCTCATGTGATATCATGATAGAATATGAATTATCTAAGTCTTAAGACTCTAAATCAAAGTAAAAGAAAAATAGATCTACTAAACACTCTGGAAATTGAAATAAAGGGAATAAGGGAAAAGTTAAATATTCATCCTGTGGTAAATTTGGGAAAAAACCCTGGTACTTGACTGAAGGGAATGGGAGTTTTTTAAAAGTGTGGTGAAAATCCCACCAATCTCATGATTATAAGGGGAAGAAAGAGGCTATCAATTTTGAATGCTACAATTGTAGAGAAAGGGGGAATTATGCAAATAATTTCCTAAGCGCCAAGGAAACTTACCTCAGAAAAGGCCAAGGGATCACAGCCAAGCTTATGCTATCACTGCTGCTGAGGTCGATGCTCCGAACGACATGGTGGAAGGTAATTTAAAGGTTTCCTCAGGTTTAGAAAATGCTTTATTTGATTCTGTATCATCGCATTGTTTCATATATTCCTAGTTTTCTAATAAAATTTGATATTTTAAATTTTACATAACAAGGGAGTTGTCAGTCAAAACACGTAACAAAAGTATCATTGCAAAAAAGTTTTATGAATCGGTTCCAATTAGGTCATATAAATGTTCTTTATCTACCGATATCATCGTCATACCCACAATTTAATTTGATATAATCTTTGGTATGGATTGGATTTCGGACTATGATGCGAAAATTTATTGTATGAAGAAGGAGGTTACAATTATATATGATGATAAAGAGTACCTTATCTTTACAGAAATAATGTCACCACCTAATTCTTATCTAGATCCTCCCCCAGTAGCTCAGAAAAATCAATTATTAGGGAGGAAGAGAATGAAATAACTCTGGGTGAGGAAAGGAATGTTCAAATAGAGAACATAACCATTGTTTAGTAATATGTTTATGTGTTTCTATAAGATTTACTTGGACATCCTCCAGAATGAGAAATTGAGTTTTCCATTGAATTAATTCCTAGTTCAAGGCCCATATCGACGACCCCTTCAAGAATGGCCACTGTGGAATTAGTGGAACTAAAGATACAACTAGAGGAATTGAGTAACAAGGGATTTATTCGCCCTAGTTTTTAACTATAGGGAGCCCCTGTTCTTTTTGTTAATAAGAAAGATGGATCTATGAGGCTGTGCATTGGCAACAATGAAATCAATGCTATAACAATAAAGAACAAGTATCCCATACCACTCATTAATTATTTATTCGACCAACTTCATGGAGCTCAATATTTTTCAGAAATTGACCTTTGATCTAGATATCATCAGTTGTTTGTGAAGAAGGAAGACATTCCAAAAACAGCATTTCGAACCTGGTACGTGCATTACATGTTTACAGTATTGCCTTTTGGGTTGAATAACTCACCCTTTATCTTCATGTATATAATGAATAAAGTTTTCAATGAATATCTTGATGACTTTGTACTGGTATATATTGATGATGTCTTGGTATACTCTAAAAGCTATGAAGATCATTAAAATCACTTGTGCATCATTATAAAGACTCTTACAAGAAATGAATTATATGGGAAATTTAGAAAGTGTGAATTCCAGCTTCAAGAGATTTTTTTTCTTGGCCATATTTTCTCTATAGATGGAATCTATGTCGATCCTTCAAAGACCAAGGAAATCAGTGAATTTCCAGCACCGATGAGTATAACTGAGGTATGCAGTTTTATTGGTTTAGTAGGTTATTATTGACGTTTCATCTAGAATTTTTCCTGGTTGGCTAACCCATTAACCGAGCTCACATGTAAAGTGGTTAAATTCTTCTGGACAAAAGTGTGTGAAGAATGTTTTGAATAACTGAATAGAAGATTAGTCAATGATCTTATCTAGACTCTACCACTAGGGAATGATGGATTTGTTATTTATAGTAATTCTTCAATGAAATTACTTGTTGTGTTTTTATACAGAATTATAGAGTTATTGCCTATGCATCACAGCAGCAAAAAATCATGAGCAAAACTATCCTACTCATGATCTTGAGTTTGCAGCTATAAAATTTTCTTTGAAGACATGGAGAAATTATCTCTATGGTGAAAATGTGAGATTTATACTAATCAAAAGAGTTTGAAGTATATTTTCTCACCGAAATAACTCAACATGTGGAAAAGGATATGGTTTGAAATACTCAAGGATTATTATTGTACAATACACTACCACCCGGGGAAAGAAAATAAGGTGGCATACACTTTGAGTATAAAGGATCATGGAGTTTTGAACAAGATGAGAATTGAAATTGATTCAATTTTCATGGATCTAGTAAATATGGATATGGGAATAACCATGGAAGGTGAAACATCAATTTTTTTTCAAATGGTTTTTAAACCATATTTACTAGAAAGGATAAAGAGTTCTAAGACTGATGGTGAGGAATTTCAAAAGAAAATTAAAGCTTTGAATGATGGTAGATTGAGTGACTCCGTATATGAAGATGGGATTTTGAAATTTGGGAAGAGAATTTTGTTCCCGATTTACCTGATTTAAAAAGGGAATTGTTGGATGATGCTCATAGCTCCAATTTCCCTATACACCCTGGTATCACTAATATGTATAGAGATTTGAAGGGACATTTTTGTGGGACAACATGAAGAGGGAGATTGCTAATTTTGTGTCAAGATGTATGGTTTTTCAATAAGTGAAAGCTGGAAGGAAATAATCTGGATGAGTCATGCAACCCCTTCCCATACCTGAGTGGAAATGGGATAATATTACGATGGAAATTTTCATGGGGCTAGCAAAGACACCTATAAGGAATGATTCAATATGGGTCATTGTTGATCATCTTACCAAGTCATCACATTTTTTTGCTATAAGAGAAGGTTTACCACTTGAACGTTTAGCACGAAATTATATTAATGACGTTGTAAGAATTCATGGAGTACCCCTATCAATTGTTTCTGATCATGATCCCTATTTTACATCAAGATTCTGGAAAAGTATTCAGAAGGCCCTGGATACTGAACTTCATTTGAGCACTACCTACCACCCTCAAACTGATGGACAATAATCATGGACTATTCAAACCATAGAATACATGTTGAGATCTTGGTCACCTGACTTTGAAGGTACGTGGGATCAGTATTTACCTATGGTATAATTTTCCTATAAAAATGGATTCCATTCATGTATTCAGATGGCACCATATGAAGCGTTATATGGAAAGATATTTCACACACCAACTTTTTGGGATGATGTTGGTGAAACAAAACTCGTAGGCCCAGAACTTGTTGAGGAAATGATGGAAAATGTGATGGTTATCCAAACCCACATAGAAGTAGCACAAATTATGTATAAGAAATATGATGATAACCAACGGAAGGATTTGTAATTTTAGGGAGAAGATCATGTTTTTTTTCAAGGTATATCTTTGGAAGGGAGTTATACGATTCAATAAGAAGGGTAAATAGAGTCCCAGGTACATCGGACCATTAGAAATTCTAGAACGAATTGGGGCTATATCATAGCATTTGGAAATGCCACCATGTCTTTCCAAAGTTCACGATGTGTTCAACATATCACTGTTGAGAAAATACATGCCTGGCCCAACGCATGTACTCACCTATGGGGAAATTGATCTAGAACCTGATCTATCTTATTGTGAAGATCCTATAAAAATTCTCGATACTAGAGAACAAGTGCTGAGAAACTGGATGGCTCTTCTGGAAAAAGTTATATGCACAAATCATAAGATGGAAGAGGAAGCTTGGGAACCCCAGGAACTTAGGATGATGAACCACCAGAATCTTTTTATGCAGTAATATTCTATAAATTTCGAGGATGAAATTAGTTTAAGGAGGGGAGAATGTAACACCCCAAGCGTTCATGGTTTGATTCCCATTGAATAAGACAATAGCTTGTGTGGTACTCAACTTCGAGTTCAAACACACCACAACCAATAAAACTAGCCGTTATGAATAGAAATACCCACTTTTTGAAATTTTATAAATTTTATATTTCAAAATGGACTTCATTTTTGGATTTGGAATATCGAAATTATCTTAGAGAGAAGTTTTGGTATTTTTTCAGAAAGCTTTCAATTTTTTATGAATAGTTAAAAACACTACGTTATTGTTTAAAACTGAATTTTTAATTAAATATTTAATTATTTTATTTATATTTATTTTAGGTCAAAATAGATACATAATACCTATATATGTTCAACATAATTCATTGGAGTCATTTTATAATAAGGTTAGATGTATAAAATTTGTCGAACTTTTTACCATCTTTTACCCACATCTTAGGAGCATTTCCAAATTTGTATAAAACTTAATTTTACCGCTTCTTTGAGTTGAATTTCAAAAATCTGAGAGACATGGTAAATGTCAAGCTATTTAACTAAGAGTTAAATCTAAAAGATAAGGTTAATATAGTGACCCAAACCTGTCTAAAACCTATTGGTTTTGTGGTTTTCAACCCATCCCCACCTTATCCTTTAAATAAATCATTTTAGAGCCATTAGAAACCGAAAATTATTTTATTATAAAATAATATTTGAATCTTTTTCTAAGGTCCCCCTCACCCCTCTTATAAAATTGAACTTCCCCTTATCTCAAATTCAAAAATTCAAACCCATTTGGCTCGACCAACCGCTGCCCAAATATCCTCTCAACTATCCTACCTTAATCCTAGAGGCCTTTTTTAGTTAGAAATTTAACCTAAAGAGCCATTTTGATCAAATCAAAAGGAAGAACCCGAAAAAGAGGTAAATATTTCATCACCTCTTTCAAGTTATTTTCTTCTTCCACTTCCTCTTTCTTTATTGTTTCCATTATAAAATAATAACTCCATAATATTCTATATATTTTGATGTTATTGTAAAAATATTACAACCATATTCATTATTCTATCCATCCTATAAATGACAAAGTCACCATATGTGCTTACATATGGATTACCGACTCCGCGTCATGGTGTAGGTTGTTATTAAAAGACTTCATCATTTGTATGGGTATAATAATGAGTATAAATGATGTAAATAATAAATATAACATGATAATGATTCTATATATATGATATAACATCCAATTATATACAATTTTAATATCAAAAGAATGATATTGTCTCTCGTACGTACGTACGGATTACCGTCTCCACCAACACGATGAGATTCATTCCCCATCATATACATTCAAGACTAATTTTCATTTGATGATTAAAAATAATGTTTAAAGACTTAATATCATTATGAATATAAATAAGATACATCCTATCCATAAAAAACATTACTTACGTAACAAAGCATATGAAGGAAAATGAATATGTTAACACACGAAACGATGATACTACTAAAATACCATTAACAAAAAAATATTATAGGATCATATATCATATCATATTTATCTATATATAATTCTTTTATAATTTAATAACAATTATTTAAATATTATATAGGAGGTTAACATTCCCTCGACCAAGGAAAAGTAAAAGGTAAGGGTTAATTTCACAATATCTTTAATATCTGAGGTTGTTTTTACATAAGTATCTATTGTGACTTCTTTATCATCCTCATACATGTTTCTTAAAAATGTAATTCAAAACATTTTTACTGTTTACTAGACTATGGTTTAAAGTTATTTATACCCTTGTTTGACTTTTTTTAAAATTGTTTGAAATGAATTTTTCCTTAGTTTTCCAAACAAGGTACCTTATGTCCTTTTCGACAAAATTATGGTAAGAATGCTTTTTTAACTTATATAGAGGGTGTGGCTATTTTAAACGGTTATAACATCGTCGAAGCTTCCCTTACAAGATTATAAGAATATTTTCAAAATAAAGGTTTTCTTTTATAACTATATGACTTTTGAATGATTTCAAAATTGAAATAGATATTTCTAAAAAAAATGTTTTGATTTCATCTATGTCAACATCCTTTTATGGGTTTCAAGCTTATTTGATGTTGATTTATTATGATACATATATTCCATATTTTATTGAAGGTTTTGTCATATGTTTGACTGTGTATGTGTTATTTTTACACTATTCATGGTTTATGGATAAAGTATTGACATTTCGTATTCCAGTTTTAATACGATTGATTATGTTATGTTTAAACCTTTTCATAATAGGAATGCATTGGAATTACTAAGTGACGGGTGGAGCCCGCTATATCTCCTCGATGCATCGGTAGGTCTCATGAGACAAACTAATGTCTTGGAATAAGGCCTTGACAAAATCTTATTTGTAGTCTTGGCATAAGGCCTTGACTATGTGGTTATGATGTCTGGTATTATGCATTCCATCATTATGAAAGTGACCATTGATATTGCATTTGATTATTCGACTAGTAGAATATTCATGTGAATAAGTAAATGGAATTATTTGATTTTATCTTTGCCATGTTATTATGAATTTAAAATTTAAAAGTATTTTTTTTAGTCTTATACATTGTCCTAAATGATTATTATTATTTATGAAAGCCTTCGCTATATTTTTATCCTTAATGATCATCTGAGCTCACACCTTTCTATGTTTTGTTTTTCCTGAGATGTGAGAAAGTATATTATGATTGTCATGTAGGGATAGTCTGAGGGATATAATTGTGGCCTATGGACACTATGTTATTGTAGTTTTTCATTTTATATTGTAATGTAAAACTTATGAATGTATCTAGTATTTCCAAGGCTACTAAACAATTCAGCCTTTCGAGACTTGATCTTTTGTGATCATCACAATGTTATGTAATAATGCACCAAATCTGGGTAACAAGGGTCGGGGCGTCAAAATAATATTAACATGTCAAAATCAAAAAATTATGTTTATTTTATAAAATTAAAATTAAAAATCCTTATAATATAAAAATTATATATATAATGAAATGTGTTTTCATAGGAAACTTACTGTTACAAAAATAGCCACCTCTATATGACCTCACGATATTTCATGCATACCTAAAATACTCAACTCCATATGTCCAACATGTTTTTAAAGATAACACACCCCCTTTTACGACTATAGGGGAAACACCCTAGAGAACACCATCAGTTCAGGCTATACATAGTGTTTCTATTTTCAATTTTAAAGCATCCATGGATTTATTAGATTAATTATAATGCAATAATGGTGATTTATAATTAATGCTAAAGGGGTAAATTATATTTTCCATCAAATATTCCCAATTTATTAATATTATAGTTGTATAGTCAACCTTTTTCTCTATTATATGGAAGAATATATCAAATGATATTTATCTAATCAATCTAGGGAATGAATAGCCTATAAGTTTGATAACCAAGGCCATACCCATAACACTTTTAACCCCCATTCCTTATTCTATATAAAAATAAACACCATATGTGGGAGTTTTCTATGAGAAACTAAAAAAGGACACAACTACAACTACCTATTCACTAGCTAGTAAAGTGTTATATAATACCATGTATTCATAAAATCAGAACTATATATAGAAATTACATGAAAATAACCCCCTTGAGGAATAATAGATTTATAGTGATTATGGGGAGGATGAAGCAACCTTTAAGGGGGGTTATACATTTTTGTAGAGGAAGATATATAAACTAAGGAGAGGGAGGTTGTAGGGGGTTTGCATTGCTATCAAGGAGTGGAACTGATCTAGGGAGAGGGAGGTTAGAGGGGGTCTACGTCACCCCTGAGGAGGGGAACTGGGAAAGGGGTTGTGGGGATTAGAGTCACCACTGATGATGGAGGTAGGTCATAGGGATGGGGGGGACAGGGGTTGCCAATGAGGTGGAGGGGTTGGGGTTACATCCAGTAAGGGGAGAGGAGGAGGTCAAGGGTGGGGGATAAGGGTCTAGGTAGAGCAAAGGGAGGGGGAGGGGGAGGAATTACAGTATCTTTATAACATTTAGTGGTAGTTCAATTAAAACCACTACTAAATAATAATAAAAATATACAAGAGGTTTTATTAAATCGCCACTATATTATATTTTTTTAACTTGATTTATTTCATGCTGGTTACTAAAACTACCGCTAAGCAGGGTTTTTTGTAATGAAATATTCACATGCAATGAATAGTTCGATGATCAAAAGATGAATCAGGATGGTTTGTGGGAGGAGGGTGATTCCACATTGGATTGGGAATATAGTGAGGCAATGGAGACACCATGAATAGTATGATGGTTTCATGTGAGTGAGATAGATTCTATTTTCTAGCTAACGAATGGATGGAAATGATAATAGAAGGTGATTATCACTGGTTTCAAGTGGCTTATAGACATGATTATAGGTTGTGAAGATAGATCCGGAAGAACACCTATAATATTTTAGTTTATATGGAAATTATGACTACACGCTGTGTAGTTTGGAATAACACATGATGCGTTCTTTGTAAATTCACAACGTTTGGGTTTCCAGGAGATTATAAGTATCACATGTTGTGTGGGACCCCCACATGCTATGTGGCTCATTTTTTGTGACCCGAAAAGTACTCTAGGAGTACATTGACACTGGAATGGACAATGTACATAGACACATCTCAAAGGAAACAAGCATGGAAAGGAGAAAATGGATCAACCATCGAGCAGCTATGATATTCCTTGTAGTCCCCTCACATGACATGTAGGTCTTCAGTGGAAGAAATCCATGTACTGACAAGAACATGGAAAAGTAGTAGAGTGGGACCACATACCATGTGGGTCCCCAACACATCATATATCTTTCATTTAGGAAAATATTAACCCTCGTATCTCCTTAATTTACACTCATATTTGGCCCACAAGTAGCCTATCCTGATTGTCTTTTCATTTATAATGTTATGGTGGCCTTCATACTAGATTTTGAGATATGATGAAAGATGTTCCAAGAATGATTCTTCTTTAGGTAATGCTAGATGATGGAAGTGATCGTGTAGTATCATCGTAGATATTAGATTGGAACCCTCTTGTTGGGATAGGGCATGGGTCATATATCGAACATATGAGTGGCACCCTCCAATGGTGTTAAGTCATGGGCCATATACCATTAGAGTGGCACCCTCCTACTAGGATAGGGAATGGGTCCTCTCTCTACCATTATAGTGGCACCCTCCATCTAAGACAGGGCATGGGTCTTCTATTGACCATTATAGTGGATCCATTATTCTAGGATAGGGCATGGGTCCTCTATAAACCATTATAATGGAACCCTTCTAATGGAATAGGGCATGGGTCCTTTATCGACCATTAGAGAGTCACCATCATGTTGTGTGAGTGAATGGTCCATCTACAATTAGAGTGGTACTCCCCTTCTATGATAGGGTATGGGACCTCAATCAACCATCAGAGTTCCACAATCATATGGTTTGAAGGTATGGGTCTTCTATCATTAGAGTGGAACCCTCTTATCAGGACAAGGCATGGTTCCTCTATTGACCATCAGAGTGGTACCCTCCTATAGTTATAGGTCATGGGTCCACTACCATTAGAGTGGCTCCCACCTACTAGGATCGGGCATGGGTCCTCTATCAATGGAGTGGAGACCTATTATTAAAATAGGGAATGGGTTATCTACCAACATATTTTGACCCTTTAACTATGAAACATGGTGTCAAGATATGGCTTGACATGAATATTTATTCATATGGATGCGCTAGATGTTGGGAATCATTGATGGAATTCTTGGAACTGATAGAAGGCACTTTTTTCTAGAATAGGATATGAGAAAGATATCCCCTTTATCTCTCATCTGGTTTTTCTTTTATAATCTTATATCCCTATTGATTGGTTTTTATTTCTCTCTTGATATGGGATGAGCTATCTAATTCTATCATTTCTCATATTTCTTCCCGTTTAGCTTTTGGGTGTCCTAATGGGTATGTATATACTCACCCCTATATAGGATTTTCCCAAATGTTTCATGTCTTATCCAAACGATGGATAGGTACGAGGTGATTATAGTGTAGCATAGGGATACTCTAGGGTATTTGACCATGTATGGTGGTTGGGTCTTAGGGATCTAGAGTTGGGCTCTCTCAGTATTTACTTTTCCAGTTTTTATCAATTTAGGACATCATTCTGTTTGGGCATGGATTTTTCCTTTTTTATTTTTCATATTATGCTATCATACTCTTGTATTCCCTAGAGGTTTTTATAGGAATGATTATTAATCTAGAAATTACTGCCTTTTATTCTATTATTTTTCACTTATTCATAGAGGTGGTTGTGTGTGTGCATGTAGGTACTTAGGCAGCCTCACAAATTAGTTATACCTTTCAGTTCTTTTTTCCAGCCCCTATACTATGGAGGTGGGATTGGGGTAGTTTTGGCTCAATACATGTTGGGTCATATCATGAAATATACTCAGTAGGATCCTCCCTAGAGCCTCTCGTGAAAAAATAATAGGAAATCATACTAAATCCCATTAAACAGCAAGTAAAACCAACTCAGCACCTACTAAGGTATACTATCTTCCCAGCCCCACCATATGTCTCTCACCATCAATCACATACAACTAATCATATAATATCTATAATATAATACATTAAGGTACCTCGCTAACACTTTCATATTAGTTTGTCACTTTATCCCAACATTGAACGTTATTGTCCATAACTCTCAAAAAGTAATTCAGTCCAAAGACACAAGGGATACTATATCATATCATATACCCCAGGCATCACATCATCCAAATATTCATATAGTATCCAATTTGTTTTGCGAGCCAATATATCCATTATATTGGGTATTACAGCTCAATCCATGAAATACCACACTCTATATACATATAATAATCTATAGTATATCATAGATATAGATAAATGTGTTTGAAACAACCAAAATCAATTATATCCATCTGAAAACATATATGGGAAAGGTAATCCCCATGCATACCATCAAATAATACTACTCTAAGAATATAGATGGGAAATAGGGGGTATTAATCCATCTATTCTTCATGGACCTGGATGTTATGGAAAACACTTGCCTAGTGTCAAGTGGGTGTTGGTCACCCTACTGACATGTGTGGGATATCATATAAAAGAAAACATAATATAAAGGATATAATATAGAACAAAATCACACTATGGGAATCTAAATAGACTTAAACTCCATTGTATCTTTCGACTCTCAGACACCAGGAATCCACTACTAGGGACTAGATGTCCTATAAGCAAAAAAGTAGTTCAACAAACTCTCGGTTAATTTAATTGTTCTTTTATACATTTTTCATTAAAATAATTACCATCCAAATTCATTCCCTATAGTCATAATCCAAAAAACTTCAAATTTTCCTAAGATTTATCATCTTTAGGTGTTATATTAAAGCACCAACCCCATTAGGATAAATTATTTTACATTATCATTCAATAATTATGGGTACTCTAGGACTCGTCCTTAGCTAGCATAAAATATGCATAATTTAAGAATAACTAGTTGCATCAATTAGTGTGGAAGGGAATAATTTAAAAATAAACCTAACCATTTGTACTTTAATAAGATTCATCAATAAAAAATCATCACATCATTCAGTATAAAAAAATTAGATGATTCCAGCCTAGACTTATTCCATTAGTCTCGAAGTTATCCATGACACCTCCATGGATGTCACCATGCATACCTCTATTATATGCACCAATTAATGAATTAAAACTAGGCCCCCATTCCTATTTCTCAATAACTATCATGCGTTCCATGATCACATCATGTCATATAACAACACATACACCCATAGTAATCACAAAACGTGGTAAGAAGACAATAAATATACAACTATGAGTTTATTCCTAAAAACCAATACATCTATCCATCATAAGAAAATGATCTCGTTCAACCCCGAATATTATTATTTATCAACAATTAGTTCATTACCAACTATAATTAATTGATTAATTTATCATAGGTTACAACCATATGTAACCTAAGGAATATATTATCAATATCTATAAGAATTATATAAACATGATTTCAAACATCATTTCTAGTTTAAAGAAACTATAATGATAAATAAATTAAATTAATATGTATCTTAATTAATAATATATAATAATTACCATCTTCTTTAATATTTATCCAAAAAAACTTCCCTAACTTTATGTTCTCTATCCATTTTTAAGCATAAGGACATGCTTAAGCATAACATAAACATAGATAGTACACTCTATCACAAAAACAAGAGGCAAACCATTATCAAAGTGGAAAATTCATGTGATTATTATAACCAAAACCATGGTTCATTATTTAGTATGGTTATATGTTTATTAATGTTAGTTTCACCTTAAAATAAAGAGTTAAATCATGAAAATTTATGATTTAATATAAAACATAGGAAGAAATGAATCCCCTACATGGAAAAGAAGATTCTAAACATTATCCAACAAAAATAGAGGAAATATTAGATGATGATGTCACCACCTATATGTCTTGAATATAATGGCTTTAATAACCTCTATATTTTTTATAGAAGAAGGATAACCTAGGAGAAACAAGTTCATACCTCAAGTGTGAATTACTTCTATAGAAAATGAAGTGTGAAACAAGTTGTTGGATACATCTAGAAAAACAAATATGGAAATTCATATAGATTAATGTGACTATTTAATGTTCACTAACTGGGTACTAGTTCATTATTTCATGAAGGAAACAAGAAAATATTTTAATAAAGGAAAGGTATTTTTTTAGAGTTAAGAATATGTGACCATCAATATTTCCTACAGGTGTAAGTTTAATTAAACATTAATGTCAGTCTAAATTAATTTACATATAAATATATATATATTAAAAGATTTAATATTTTTGAAACTAATTTTATAAATATTATATTTTTATATTCCCTTAAATTACTTTATCTAATTCTTTGAAACCATATTTATGATAAAAAAAATTATATTCCATATTTTGGGAAAACTAGAAATTTT
Source organism: Viscum album (assembly GCA_963277665.1). NCBI lineage: Eukaryota > Viridiplantae > Streptophyta > Magnoliopsida > Santalales > Viscaceae > Viscum > Viscum album. The sequence goes on along the minus strand of OY728141.1, from coordinate 1,300,406,813 downwards.
AAAAAAAATTGACAATGGGATAATCATGTTGCTGTCAACGTGAAATTGTGACTATTATCATGACTAATAATGTAACGGATACCATGAGGCCAACCTAATAACATGAAATATATATGATACCATTCTTCAACCTACTACATTGAGAATAAATGATACCATGAGACTAGTATGCTAACGTGAGGCCACATGCTACTATGATCAAACCTAATACTATGATACTAACATGTTATCATGATACCAACCTACTACCGTGATCCAAATTACTATTATGATCCAACCTACTACTGTGATACCAACCTAATATCATGAATTCTTCCATGAGACAATATGTTACTGTGATTACTATTGTAAGCCAACCTACTGCTGTGACAACTGTTATTAGCCAATCTCCTACAGTGAAAACAACCATGATCCAACCTTCTACCATAATCCAACATATTACCATAACTAACACCCTAATCCAAACTGCTATTGTGACTGCTACCGTGGACTATAATTGTTCTTTGATCCAACCTCCTTTCATGATACCAAGATAAAACTTGAGAATTTTTTGGTAAAAATACCCCCAATCACCCCATTTGACCCTCCAAGCATATGGAACACACCAGGGAAATATTTTAAGGAAAAGGGAATTAAATATTGTTTTTTCTTTCTTAATATTTTAATATTTATAAACATAATTTTTCTTTCACTTTGATTCCATTGGGAACACTCAATATGTCTTTCTACTAATTAATGTTTGTTCACTTAGATACCATATATGGATTGATTGAGTATATTATTGAATTAACCATATACCCCTTAATCAATATTTTTTGAGTTTGAGGTATGCTTATATAGAAATTTATTCCATTTATTGATTGGGGAAATATAAAAAATCTATATACATATTATTCCAATAAATATATGTGTTGATTACTATGGGATGTTGGTTTTGTATTTTATGGTCTGTTAAGTTCTTCATATAATGAATGCATTGGAATAAATTAGTTATAGGAGGGGCACAAAGTATCCCCTTCATGCATTGATATATCTCATGAGACAAATTATCATGGGTATTTTGGTGTATGACTACTTAGAAAAATTAATTTCTTTGATATAGGGCCTTGATAGTAAGACCATGATATTTAAAGTCTTAATATATTGCCTTAAATCATATAACCAACCACCAGACCTTATGCATTTCATCGTTAAGGAACCTATTATTGTTATTTATGTGTTATTTTTATTTATATTATTATCTATGAATATATTATAATTTTAGTTTCATTCTATTATGGAATTATTTTTGGTTTTATATTCTTTCCATGTTATTTATACTTATCTTATACTCACTTATGATCTTTGATTTTAATCTCTTATGTTTACCCTTACATAGTTTTTGAGCTCCCCCTTATTATGTTTCCATTTCCCGAGGTTATAAATTAACATAATACACATTATATGTCTAACAAAATTGCTTGTTTGTAGAATTTATAAGAGTCTCTAAAGATTTATTATTGATCAATTTGTTTTTTATATAGTTGAAATAAAATTTTAATTAGTTGAGAAAGACATTGGATTTATTACTTTACTATTTTTCCTAATTTACTGATGTTATAAACCAAAACGTTCATAGTAAAATATGTAATAAAATATTTTATTTACATTATTTAATTATGGGATAGTTATATCTAGGAATCCATAGTTGATATAAATTCTAATATTCAAAGTATGTGTTATCTGCACTAGATCTGGGGGTGTGGGTTTGGGATGTGATAAAATTTTAATTTATTTATAGCTATACTTAATAATAGTTCTTAATAATTTTTAAGACCAACGAAAAAAATATAAAAATGTGTTTTAAGAAAAAAACCACAATAAGGACCACAAAAATAAATGAAAAGAATTATTCATTTGGAAAATATGAAAACTTTTCCATGAAAACAAACATTTCACTATTAAAATATCATAACATTTATTTTAAATCATAATCCTGTTTTATTATCTTATGAAATGAAGAAATTTCCATAAAAACACACCAATAACATGATCATAAAATATATCCAAGGATAATATTAAAAATAATTATATGGATAATAATAATTAATTTAATAATTATGGAATGAATAATGGCAGGCATCATGATGTTATAATTATTCCCTCGTGTAAAGAAATTATAAACCTTATTATCATGGACTTATTCTTAGACATTTTACATATCTTTAAGGCCTATTATAATACATTTTATAAACAGATAAGGCTATATTCAAAGATACATTCATTTAATGGGATGACATACACTCAGCAGTATCCATTTTTTGTCTCATGATACCTATCAATGCATCTAAGGGCTATCTATAAACCGGACCCACTGATCAATTACATATGACCAACTTAATCATCATATATTGAATAAAAAATATAATACATGATCAATGTGCCTTGATAATAACATTTTGTATTTTGAAAAATAGCATATGAAATTTAAATATTTTTCACATTCAATAATATTGAACAATATGATTATAATATATTTATATAATTAAGATATATCATATAATTTAGAGTATATCCCTAATGAATCTTAAAATACTTTAATGTATGTTGGAACATAAGAAAAATAATTTTATAGATGAATTATAATTATTATTTGAAAAATGATAAAAAAACAAATATATAATATAAACATTTAGAGTAATCTTGATAACAAAAAAAATACATGATTATGGGAAATTATTCTCATTCCATATCCACTAAAAGTATTTTTTCACTTTGGTAAAAAAAAATAAAAAATAACTGTAAAAGAATTGTTGATAATATTCCTCTTTAAACCTTGATGAAGAAATGTAAAATTATTTGAAATTAATTTTTACAATATTATAATAATAAATAATAACATACATTAAATATTTAAAATTACATGGACATGGATTGAAAATATATAATAATTTTTAAAACATCATATTAAGGGAAAATCTCTTACAACTCTGGTGAATTTGGAATCAAAAGATCATTAAATGAGAGAACATGAGAAAGATTCATAAACCAATTGAATATAAGTTAATTAAGTAAAAAAATATATATATGGAAATATTTATACCCCAAAAAATAAAACATAGGGTGAACATGTCATGAGTATCGATGAATTGAAATTGTGGTGTTAAATATATTACTACATGTTTGAATTGACATAAAATTTCTGTAAATCATATATAATAAATATATATTAACTATTTTCATTCTTAAATACATTTTTTAGTTTTATTTATTTATAATAATACCTTTTATTTCTATAATTAAAATTTCTTATATAGTTACTAAATCAATTATGTTTTAATTCAGACGTTTTGAGGATGTTCGATTCATAATCCCATTAAAATATTCTTATGTTGAACATGGTCAAAGGGTTTATAGTTCCATAATATAAAGAATATTAATATGGTTATAAGTTTTATTTTTATACATTAAATATAATTTTACAACCATCTATGAATGTTGGACATGAAAAATGAATTATATTGCTTCTAGGAGGTGGTAGTTCAAAAGTACGCATAAGCGATGTTATAGTTTTTTAACATATGAAAGTGTAAGATGGTAAGTAATATCTTATATTTCCAAAATAATAAGTATATAAAATATATAATATATATTTATTAAATCATTTATAATAACTATAATTTTTAGGTGGTTTTGAAAAATAAAACTCATCGATTTATGGTGGTGGTAGTTCACACATACACATGTGCAATGTTGTCATTTCCCATTGAACGAAAAAAAAGATGATAAAGGGTTTTTACATCAACATAATAAAATCTTATTATATTTAATATAATTATGTTATAATATTGTCATAGTTATATAATATTTTAAGGAGGTGGAAGAAAAAATATATATGGGAACACTTGGTTAAGAGTTAAACCTCTTTTTTGGAAAATCTTATTTGACTTATACCTTAAGTATTCTAGGATGGTATTTTGGTGGAAAAAACATATAACACAATTGGATAAAGGTTTTTAATGTATTTTAGCATATATTGGTCTAGATAAAAGTCTTAATAGGTGTGATAATGAGAGGATAGGATCTTCACTTTTATAAGTGAGGTGGGTGGCAATCTTGTAAATACATGAAATATTAATATATAATATGTTTCTAATTCATTTAAAATTCCTCAAAAGTTCCATATATTAGAATATAATTATTATGATTTATAAATAAATTCAAACAATAAAAAATATTCATGTTTATGTGTAATTTTGAACCTAATCACTTAGTTTTACCCCCTCATTAACCCTTTAACTTTAACCATGGTAAAAAAAATTCAATATAAATGGGTCATGTAAGTAGTTTTAAAATTTTATAGTGGAACACACATTCATAAATTCATGAATTCCTTGAATTTTTCCGATGAAATTGAGTTATAAAATTAGTTATAGGATTTTTTTATGATTTAAAAATAAAACATAAGCATTAAATACCATTTAATGTCATTTTTGGGACTATTCACAAAATTTGACATTAAAGACATAAATATTACAATATAATTAGAATATAAATACTTTAACATATAATTAATCTTTACAATTATATGTAAAATTATTGGGAAACCATAATTGTTCTCAAATTTATCACTAACTATTTTAAAACCATTTACTTTATTTTTCTACTAGTTTCACATGTGTTGCATTTGTGTTACTTAAATATTCTAGGAAATTATAACATCACTAAAAACAAAATATAAATTAATATAATAAATATAGTTTATTATTCATCAATATTATCATATATATCTGTTAATATATCTTTTTTATCTATATCTATATCATGACAACATAATAAGTGAGAGAGAGTGAAATTTGGTAAATACCCATTGCGTAAAATACTATAATGGTCACAATCACAAGAAAATGAAAATTAATTTCCATATTTTCAAATTTAGGATGATTATGGATGAAATGATGAAATTAGATTAGATTAAAACACTTTTTTGAGAGATTTTTAAGCCTTTCCCTAGAAATTTCAACCTCCATTAACACATTTTACCCTTTAGCGCAATGATAAAATTTTATCATCGTTACAATTCATTATAACTAAAAATAAAATGGAACATATTAGAAAATTATAATATTTTGACTTCAATTTTTGATCCATTTTATATGATTTAATTTTTATAATTAATGAAAAATTATTTTAATATAAGTTCACAGAATGTAATGAAAATCCATTTTTAGAAAAATGTTTTTTAAGCATAAAATTGATTTTATACCAAAATCATGTATAATGCTGATTTTATTTGAATTAATTGGATTATAATTAAGAAAATGATACTTTTGAGACTTTAAAATGAATCCAAAATATAAAATTACATTTAAATTTCATATTTTAAATAAAAAATGAATGTTTATACAAAATAAGTATTTTCCCAAATTCACCCAAAAAATAATCCTTTCATAAGAATCTTAAATTTTTTATGATTATTTTATCATTATGATTTTAAAAATGGTTTCCATTTTTTCAGATAAATTTTTTCAAATTTAAATAAATTGTTTCTAATATTTGTGCATAAAAATAATAAAACCCATTTTACAATAAAATGTATGTTAAAAGATTAAAATAAATATATAATTATTTATTATCTAGAAATCATCATTAGATGAATGATACTTTATTTTATTAAATATATGATATATGAATAATACTAAAACCATTCATCTATAGTGATTAAATTAATGTATTTTAATAAAATTACTTTGTGTATATAAATTGGTTTTCTAAGAAATAGATCCTTTAATCTTATATTATATTCCTTAAAATGGAGTTATTATTTCCTACAATTAGTTAGTAAATTTTTATTTAGAAAAAACTTTTTATATATATTTCATAATTTAATTACTCTTGTTCGTGTTTTTAATTAAACTTTTAGGTTATAACAGCCATATATAAACAATAATATTTTAATATTATATCAAAATTCATTATAAGCTTGGTATTATGCGTGGTATATGAAATAAAATATATTATTATCTTTAAAACTAAAATCATGGGATTTTATATGGTTTTTTAGGAGAAGTAATGTGATGATGGTTCCTTTTATAAAGGAGTATAGTGGTATTTTTTTAATAATATAAAATTTGAAACATGATTCAAACGTTAAGTGGATACAATTATTGGAAATAATGGATTTGGGAGTTTTAAGTTCATGAAAACCTCAACCATACAATTTAAAAAATGTTTTTTATGTCTTTCAATGTAATATTTTTCAATTTTATCCTTTTTTTGTTTTTATAATGGTAATTAATTTTTACACAATTAATTTAATTTTAATGCCTAAAAATTAAATGATACTCATTGTATAATTTGTTTCTAATGATTCGAAATATAAAATGAATTTTATAAAATTAAATTTATAAGCTTGATAAAATAAAATTTTAATATTATCACACATGACACATAAAAATCATATTTAGGAAAAGTGTATTTTTACGCATGAAAATTATGATTAATATAAAATTATAATAATTTTTATTTATATAAAATTAATTGTTTTATTATTTACAAAATATGTTTTAGGTACCTTTCAATGTCTACCAAAACAAATTCCACCTTATAGATATTTAATTAATAGTAATATACAAAAAAATTATTAGAGTAAATATTACTTTTGTTTCCAAATATTTATCATGAATCTTTTAAATTAAAAATAGTATTTTTAAATTAATAATTTATTCCTTAAAAACATTCATATTAATGAAAAATGTTTTATAAAGTTTATAATACGTGCTTATATCATGATAAATTAAGAAAATCTATTATATTTAAAAAATGTATTTTTTTTACTATTAACCTAAAAGTCGATCTGTTAAAAAAATATCATAACTTCATATTAATCTATTATTGACATTGTAAATCCAAAAATAAATTTAATATTTTAAATTTTAAATTATAAAATTTTGTAATTTAAATTTTAAATTCATAATATAAAATATAATGAAAAACTGTTTTTGTAAGAGAATGACTTGTTCAAATATAAATAGTTATTATAATTATTTCTTATCAATTTATAAATAAATTATAGTTAATATATTATTATTATAAATAATATAAATTTTCTTCATTTAATCCTAATATATTTAGTTTCTTAGAATTATAATGCATAGCGTATAAAAAGGATTTTTTTTTTGAAAAATCTCTTTCAAGAATAAAATTATTTTATCCTTATTACATTTATAGTAAAATCTACTAGATGGATGTTAATTTATTTAATGTTAAAAAATATATCTAAACTTAATTAAAATAATTCTTGAGTGAATAATAGTTAAAAATACAAAATAGTTATAAAAATATTTTCTAACACCAAAAAATGTTAAGGGTTAAAAGGAAAAATCTTTCTACTCAGGTTAACAAAGTGCATATTTCTTATTGGGAGCCCACCTAATTATAACTCCATGGTTTAAGAGGTTTGGAATTAATTATTGATTGGGATGGGTGACCTCTAGGGAATTCTAATGAGGTGTGTCTGTGCAAAGATAAAGCACATTGAAAGAACATGTGTTGGTCTGTAGGGATAGTCATTAGTATGTGAACCCGTTCAGGAATATAGGTAGGCCCTAGGGAGGAGACCACACATGTCTATGGGGAAACTAGATTGTATGTGGGGACTAGTTAGTACATTATTATCAATGGGAGTTTCCTGATTGGAAGTGTGGTGGAACTTCCTGGGTTGAGATGTAGGGTTCACAATGAATACATTGTGCTCTTAAGGGGGGTGGTGAATGTAACACTTCAGAATGTTTAAGGGGTATACGAATAAATGTTACTACTCAGGTCAACAAGATAAATCTTTCTTTTCAAGGGCCTACCTGATTTGAACTCCAAAATTAAATATTTCTGTCTTGGATCACTAATCGTAATGGGTGATCTCTTGAAGAGTTTTCCATGGTGTCTCTTAATGAGTACAAAGTAAAAATAAAGAACATGTTTTGTTCTGTTGGGATAGTCATTAGTTTGATGACACATTCGAGGACATGGGTAGGCCCCATAGAGGGTAAAACATGCATATTTCTTCAAACTGGAATTCATATGTGTAATACCCCCAATATTTTATAATATATATTGTTCAAATAAATTTAATTTTTTTGATATCTTGTGCTACACACAACATTAGTTTAAATAAACTACGATATACTATTAAAATATTAGTATTTAATGTGACGTTTATCACCTAGTAATTGTATTAGAGGTTATCAATAAGACTAAATAAATTATTTAAAATATATATTTTACCAATGTATAAAATAAATTCATTAATTATCAATTCATTATAAATAAAAATAAAAATAATTTGAAAGTAAAATAAATATTTTTTCTAAAATAGGTTTTTATCTACGCAATTAGTTTTTATATTAATAAACTAAATTATTACTTATAGGTGAATTATTGAATTAAATTTTTATAATATTTATTTAATAAAATATATTATCATTCATATAATATTTTTTCTAGGCATGAGATAAGAAGAAAACCATTTTTATGTATAAAATCTATATTTTTTTATAAAAAGTGGTTTCATCCTATTTTGTGCACTTGTTTTAAAATTAATTTTTTATACTCTTATAAAATAAATTTAAAAAATAAACATCATATTTTAATTCAACATTTAGAAATTATCTTAGAGTGAATTTTTTAGAGTTTTTTAAGTCTAATTTTATTATGAATAGTGCAAGTGCTGGTTTTTATTAAAAAGTTTATTTTTGATTTGAACAATTTACAACAAACATTTTGTTTTAATATTGTTTTAAAAGTAAAATTACTTAAATTATATTATTATTAATCCAATTTAGGAAATTGGAATCAATTTAATGTTATATTTTGATATAAAAACTTCTTATACTTAGGAAAACTTTTTATTTGGAAAATCTACTTGTCGATGTGTTTGCGGGTTTAATTTTAAACCATATTCTATCATTTATATGAATGGTATTTGATAAAATTTATTAAATTTTAAGAATTATAATAATTAATATTATATAATATGTTCAATATAATTTTTTATCAAACTGAATAGTAAAAAATTAAAAACCTATTATAGGGGTTAAGATTAAAATAGGTTTACCTAGGGTTAAACTGTAATGATAGGGTTATAATAACCTAAAAAAGTATAATTTATATTTTAAGGGTATATTTACACCATATATCATCTAATTAATAGTAATCTTATGTTTTTTATCCATGTTCCCTAGAAAGTGGCTTGGAATTACTATAAAAATTTGAAAAATTACAAGTATTTCGGTCACCTCACTTATAAAGGAGAACACCCTATCCTCATCCATATAAACTTAAAGAGACTTTTAGTTCATCAAATACCTACCCAAATACCTTATTTATGTACATATTCATGACCTAGATTCCTAGTTTTATCATAAAATAATTGTAAGAAGTATTTAGGTATAAACATAAACAGGTTGTCCGAAGATGAGGTATAGTTCTTAACCATGCATTTTTTTTATTTATTCTTTTACCTCCTTAAAATCCTATTAAAAATTTATTATATAAAAAATAATTATATTCCATATATTTATATGTTATTTTGTTAATGAAAAAACATACATCAATCTCTTATTCCATTAAATGGGAAGCGAAAATGTCATTCATGTGTATGATGGACTACCGGATCACGAACCGATGTAATTCGTCTTCCAACACCGCCACTCATAGCTGGATATAATAATGTAGTTAAAGTTTATATATTATATTTAAAACATAATTATACTTCTATAATTATAATATCATATATACCATCTTACCTTCAAATTCATTGGAAAATGATAGTGTCACTGGTTGCTGCGTGTGGACTACTACCTCCATGAAGCGATGTGATTCGTTTATTTATACTTTACATGGATTGTAATGAGGATAAATTTAATAAATATATATGATATATATTATATAATAATGATGTTTAATTTTTAATTAATATTTATCTTTATTTTTTTCCTTCCTTCAAAAAGTGAAAACAACGTTCTAGCGTATGTACTGCTTACCTTCTCCGTGAATAGTGTAATTAATTGTTCTAAATATAACTTTTATGAATGAAAATAATTTTTTTTAATGAATATATATGATATTTATATCATCAATAAAAATTTTTATATTATTTAACCATTCTCAATGTAAAATTACTAGAACTACTGAACTGATACTCTTATTAAAAATGAAACAGTTTGCACCCAGAACTGATAATTTTAATAATAAATTATAAGTAAATGAATGTTGAAATATATTAAGTGGACAATTTATGATATTATATTAATTTACATGATTATTATATATAATCATTATAAATTTATATTTATTATAGAGGAATTTAGAGTGCTCTCAAAGTAAGTGCAACTTGAGATGAGGGATTGTCATCCCACTTTTACTTATTTGAGACGCATGACATATTCACCACTTGTTTCTTTTATGTGGATTATATAACTCACATGAATTTATTTTATTATTCTACTCAGGAGGATTATGGGGTTATAAATATTCAACTAAGTTTCTCTCTTTCTCGAGTTCTTTTTTGAAAGTTTCTAATGTGGTAAGAGTTTTGTGTTATAATCTCTTTGTTTATTAGGAAAATTTATGATTAATTTTCCGATGATGAAATATTATGATCTACTATTAAGAAACTCATTAATTTTATTGTTTTGTGGTTGTCCCTTTATATTACATATTTCCCTTTCATTTTCCCCTCTTTATGTTTTCAAGGGTCCAAATATAATACTTTGTTAAGGAAAATCCTCTATGTTTTACTATTCGATCATGAATCTTTCACTTTTATATCCATGTTTTCTTTTAAAAAATTAAGAATTATTTGTAAAATTTTAATGTAATTTTTATCAATAATTAATTTTAATAAAATTGTGTCAAATGAATATTCTTATCATTTTTCAAAAAGGTACTTTTGAAAATTTACAAAAAATGTGAAGTAAATATTTTTCTTAATGTAAATAACATAAATGAAATTTCTCACCTTCATTATCACTCAAGTATTTTATGATTTCATTATATTTTTTCATGTTTATTTTCAAATAAAAATGTTTCCTATATTTTTTTCAATATTTTTAGATTTTTAAACATTTATTTCAAATTTAAAAATGTTATTTTCATCAAAAAAAATTCGAAGTGATCTTTATAATAATTTTCTATCTAATAGGAAATAATTTGATGGTTCCTAACCATTATTTAGCATACTATCCAATGATAACATTATTAACCATTCTCTAGATGGTTTTTGATTATGATAATAATATTTTTATGAAGCCTATTTCTTTTTCGTAGCTTATAATTTAATGAATTGATTAAATGTTTATGAAAACTATTTATTTTCAATGGGTTATTCCATGATGAAATGTTTATGAAACAAATTTATTTACATGGTTTGTGGTGTGATGAATGTTTTATGATATTACAGAAGAAATCTATATTATTTTCATTATGTGATGAGTGGTATCAGAATTATATATCCCTCCAATTCATTGGGTAATGATGGATATATCTTTAGAAAAATAGGAATTGAATGGGGAGTGAACTATGTTCAATAAGGGAATATATCTACTATGATGGTCTTGAGAGTAAAACATGAATACTATGTTGGTTTGGGGACTGATCCCAGTCTATTATGATAGTCTTGGTAGTAATAATTGACTAAGAAAGAAATGATTTTTTATTTATATATGTATTCCAAAAATCTAAGTATTATTCCAATTTTATTTTATCTTAAATCAAGTTATTATATAACTTTATGATTATTGTCTTATGAAGTACTAATATTTATTTCATGATTCAAAATTATGATCTATGGTATGCAGGGTATATTTTTTAAATATTATGTTCAAGTCCTTATACCCTTATGCTTATGTTATGTTTAAATGATCATTGATATCTCCCTTGTTTACCATTATTGGGGATCTGAGATCACTCTTTCTCATGTTTCCTTTACCCATGTTATGAATAAAGGTATTCAGTATGATATGTCTAAGAAGGGTGATACTTTTGAAGAACAAGTTTCATATTTATCCATGTTTACAAATTAATTAGACCTATATGATTTTGGCATGGATTATTATGTTATGTAATGAATATTTATATATTAATATGCGATATCTACAAATGAATTATGGGTCACTATAGTTGGTATCTGATAAAGGTTTAGTTTCCTTTGACAAATAGGATGAGAAAAATTTAGTGAGAAAATTGTAGATTATTCTATTTATAGTATAACATCTTAAAGTTTTGGTAATGATCATGGAAAAATTAGGATAAACCTATGGTTTAATATATTAAATAAAAGGTACATTATTTGGACATCCAAGGAATTATTTTTCAAAATGGATCACTCTAATCAAATATACCTAATATTCATGAGACCTATTTTGGTTTTAGTATGTGGTTGAATATATAATGGAAAAGTTGATGAGCTAATTTTAATTCTAAAATATTGAAGATCCCTGTTTGATATTCGTTATATGCCTAAATTACATGAAGGCATTAAATTTTTATTCATTTTTGATTATCCACATTTTAAGGGATGAAAGGGAACCCTTACATGTTCCATAGGGTTCATCACATCATAGGACTGAAGGTCTTTGAAAATTTTATCTCATCCTATGACTACTTAAAACCACCCCTCCCCATCATCTGCATCTTGACCAGATATCTACCTTCACATGGTTGTTTGGATAGCTATCCTATATAGAGATATATAGTCCTTGTACTGATGGTAAATTTCATACCCTATCATTCTCCCAAATCTGGTAGCTCTGATCCAGTGAAAGTGCCTTACTCTGAATCCTCCTATGGATATTTTTTCTTGTATAATCTGTCTAGTTTTTGTCTAAAAATCAGGTGGCCCAAAGTCCATGAGGTGTCCCAAAGGCCTTAAGGTGGATCAAAAGTGTTACTAACCTGACGACCTGGGTTTCCCAAAGGCCTGAACGAATCAAGGATCAAACCGGTGGCCCGAAGTTGAAGATTTCTAGCTACTAAAGTACCTAACAATACCTTCTATAGTACTACTACTGTAATACAAAAATATACCTATTTCTGGATTTGATCCTAGTTCTCACGGATTCACTTGAAGAGTCCTCACCAACCAGGATGAGCATCATGTTTGGAGATTCGTTATATTAATTCCTTTATATCATTAAAATTATCATGAAATTTTAATTCATATCCTTAAGGATTTGATGTTTAATTATTAGTGAAACCACTAATGGTATGATGATCACATCTCAAGTATATGATTCTTCTCTGGTAAAAGTTTATGGAAATTAGATTCCTAAAAATATTTCTATTCTCTCTCTAGTTTAATTTTATTTTATCTTAGTCATATATTTTTTTTATATATAAATCCCACATAAAATTTCAAGGAGAGTCACTTTTGATATTATGAACTAATCAATGACGGTATATCTATGTGATAATAAATATGAACTTCATATAGAAACCAAATCCATTTTATGGGTCTTGATTACTATTCAAAATGGGTGTTTATCTCAGATGGTTGGGGAGAAACTCAACATTGATGATATGTCTATGGTGTGGGAGTTTGTTGATGACTTTCCGAATGAGTTTCCTAGTCTTCCATTGAATCATGATGTTACGTTATCAATTGAAATCATAAATACTGCTAGATATATTTCAATGAATTTTTATAGAATGGTATTTATTTAGTTGTGGGAATTTAATAATCAACTCTACGATAATATTGAAAATGGATTTATTTTACCAAATTCATCACCTTTGGGTGAACTGATTTTTTATTAAGAATAGAGATGTTTAATGAGATAATTATTTTGTTAATGGAAACATAATAAGATGAATATAAAGAACAATAACCCATTAACATATATTGATGACTTGTATGATCAACTACACGAAGCTCAATACTTTTCCAAAATTGATATCCATTACAGATATCATCAATTGAGGGTTAAGAATGATGATATACCCAACATAGAATTTCTTATAACGTATGGACACTATGTATATATAATTATTTCATTTTGTCTTAAAAATTCCTCCACTATCTTCATGTATTTTATAAATAAAATATTTAGAGATTATATTAATCATTTTTTGGTAGTATTTATAGAAGATATTCATATATATTCAGAGACCAAGGAAGATCATAGAGATCAAAGACTGAACATATTAGTCGTTGTCCCATAACAACCACAATGCCTGAGATCCGTAGTTTTCTTAGTTTGTATGGATTGTATCAATGATTTTTGGATAATTTCTCATTACTGTCTAATCCACTCTCCAAGTTAACATGTAAGGGATCCAAGTTAATTTGGGCAAATAAACATGATGAAAATTTGAAGGAACTAAAGAGAAGGTTAGTCAACACACCCATTCTTACATTAACCTATAGTAGATAAGTTTTTGTTATATATAGTTATGCATCTAAGAAGGGAATAAGATGAGTTCTGATGTAAAATTACATGGTTATTGCTTATGCCTCAGGGAAATTGACGGTTCATGTGAGAAACTATCCAACTTAAGATTTAGAGTTAGTTATGGTAATGTGTTCATTAAAGATATAGAGGGATTATCATTATGGAGAATTTTTTTAAATATATACTAACAAAAAAAGTTTAAAATATATATTCATGTATAAAGAGTTAAATATACACTAGATATTATGGTTTTAACTGATTAAATGTAACACCCCGACCCTCGTTACCCAGAGTCGGTGCATTATTGCATAACATTAGCAAGATCACAAAGATCAAGTCTCGAAAGACCGATTAGTTTAGTAGCTTTGAGACACTATATACATTCATAAGTTTTACATTACATCATAAAGTAATACAAAACTAAAAAAACATCTTGTCTTCATATCCCCTCATATTATCCCTTCAGGTCATTCATAAAAAACTTCTTCACATCTTGGAAAAATTAAAACATTGAAAGGGGTGAGATCAGATGCTCAGTAAGGATAACAATATAGTGGAAGCTTTCATAAATAAACATAAACATTTAAGGCAATGTATAACTAAAAAAATCCTTTTAAACATTAACTTCATCATAATATGGAAAAATAAAATGTAATAATACCATTTACTTATTCACATGGATATTCTACTGGTCGAATAATCACATGCAATATCAATAACCACTTTCATAATGATGGAATGCATCATGCCAGACTATCATAACAACGTAGCCAAGGCCTCATGCCAAGACTACAAATAATATTTTGTCAAGTCCTCATGCCAAGACACTAGTTTGTCTCATGAGACCTACCGATGCATCGGGGAGCTATAACGGGCTCCACCCGTCACTTATTAAGTCCAATGCATTCGTCATATGAACAGTTTTAAACATATCATAATCCATAACATAATCGTATCACATAAAACATGCATAAAGGAAACATAACATTTCCACATTTCAATCACAAGATATCAATACAACACGTTGATATAAAAAACCATTCAAAACCATTTTCAATACCAAAATAAAAGTAAATTAAAACTTTGTAATTATTTTTCATTTAAAAATGTTATGGCTTGTAGAGGAAGCCGAAACCCAAATAATGGTCACGATGGTGGAGAAGTCATTGTCGCCGCATATGTACGACAAAATAAAACATTCCATTTTGTTTTTTAGTAAAATTCTTCATATAAAAAGATTCCTTTTGAATACATGTAAAATTAAAAGGTTTTTATGCACCATATAAAAGAAAGTTGTGTATAAAATCAAATATGCCTCAATGAAAGGAGATTGAGATGAAGTCCCTTAAAAAGTACATTTTTTTAATAAAATAGATTTATTATGTGTATTCACTATAAGTACACATAAAGAAAGTATAAATACATGATAAAACATAATAATATCATGACATAATTTGAAAGTAGTAGACTAACCCAAAGAATGGAAATTGGGTTAAGAAGTTCCCTTACCTCGTGTCCGACTTGACTCGACCGTTCTTTAACCTCCTGAATAATAAACTAGAGTTAATTTCAACTTCCTTAATAACATTTTTCAAGTTCATTATTCCTTTTATATCACTTATTACCATGTTATGAACATTATGTAATTATTTAAGTTAATAGCAGTCGTTTTGTCGATCTTTGGTACTTGAGTCAAAAATAAACTTCTTATAATTACAAGTTGTTCATGTGGTAAAATATCCAATATATACAAAATTATATTCATGATGTAGATATCATATATATCATAAATATCCAGTATATACATTCATTTATAATATTACATAACATTTAGAGGTAAGAAATGAAATGCACCGTTCATGGAGACGGTAAGCCGTACGTACGCATGAACACTACTTTCAATTCTATTTCGTATTTAATGGAATTAAATCACAATAATATAAAGGTATATTATAATTAATGTATAATATCATATATAATATCATTAACTCCATCCATTACACGTCCCACATATGGCATTAACGATTCAAATCACTTTGAGGGGGCGGTAGTCCGCACTTCCTAAAATGAAATTATCACGTTTACCCATAATGGAAATCATAAAGGTATGAAATAAATGAGAAATACATAAGAAAAAGAGAAAACATAAACATAATATATATAATATATAGAAATATTTTCATCTTAATGGCCACCATTAGAGGTGTTAAAAGAATATTGAACAATCATCATTTCGTGAGGCAGTAATTCGACACCCACAGAAACATTATGTTCTTTAACCATTAGACGGAGGTATGTGTAAGTGTAAATCAAATACTTACCATAAAAACATCCTAGTATATTTTAGATACTTTTTTGGTTACAAAATAAAGTAATAAAAAGATTTTACGGGGTTGGAGAATCAAAATAAAACAAAAGAACATAAGAGAATACATTACCTTAAAATCGGGTAACTCTTTTTGATTTGAGCCAAAGGCTTCCATGGGAAGACTTATGCCCAAAGTGAGGCTTCTAAGAGTAAGTTAGGGAAGTTGATAGAGTATTTTGGTAGAGGTTGTCCGATACAAATGGCTTTTATGGTGTGAATAAGGTGGTCGATGTGGGGGGCTTTTATAAGAGGAGAGGAGGGGCACTCTTGGAAACTCATGAAATGTTACATTATTATGAAATGATTTTCGAATTTTAAAGGTCCCAAAATGAAATATTTAAAGTATGAGGTGATAAGAGTTCTAAATATACTCATCCAATAGGTTTTTTACAAGTTTAAGTATTTTATTTTACATTATCCTTCCATTTCATTAAAATCGTTAATTAATTAGGTAATCGCTGCATCATCATGGTGTCATACAAATTTTAATTTATTTAATGTCTAAAAATTATAAAAAAATTACCATGATGTAGGAAATTGTTTTATCTTTCCAATTAATATTTATAGTCAAAAAGTTAACTTATATAACCCCATGTAATAATTGTTTTAGTAAAACAACACATGTTTGTGACAATTTTATTTTTACTTTAAAAAAAGTTATTAATGTCATTTTCTTACCCAAGGGGCTCCATGGGGTCCCCAAGTTGACACATGGATTTTCTTGGTCGGCCATGACTCATCCAATATGTGTAAGACAAGTTTCAAGATATTTTTATATTTTTATAATATCATTTTTACCTTAAATTTCACAAATTACATTTATCGTGATTAATAAAACTTAAAAGTTACTATTCACCAAAAATTATTTTAATCCCATTGAACCACATTTTACTTACTAATGACAATGATGTATGTCGGATTTTTTAAATTCAATTCACAGAAGCGGTAAAGTTTCATTTAAACAAAAAATCAGTTTTTTATCTACCACTTAGTGGTTTTACTATTCATCAAAAATTGAAGTTTTTCAGAACAACACCATAAATTAACCCTAAGATATATTTTATATTCGTAAATAAAAAATTATTTCTATTTTAAAAAAATCAAAACATAGAAGTTGAATTAATTAATTTAATAATTAATTCCCGCTGTCACAACAAAAAGCGTGTTTTTAGGAAAAAATATCAATCAAAATATTGACAATTGTTTATGTCCAATTTTAAAGTGAAATTTATTCTAATAACCACCATTGGATAAAATGGTAAATATATATTCTAATTAAACATTAGAACCACTCAATTTTATAATTTATCACCATAAATTATATTGATAAAAAAGTTGTTTTTAAGTATTTTTCATTATTCAACAAAAATTGGAAGTTCTCAGAAAAATACCAAAAATTCAACATAGGCTAATTTCGATATTCCAAATCCAAAAATGAAGTCCATTTTGAAATATAAAATTTATATAATTTCAAAAAGTGGGTATTACTATTCACAACTACAACTTTTATTGGTCGCGGTGTGTTAGAACTCGAGGTTGCGTACAACACACGTTGCTCTATTATTCAAAGAGGAGCATACCATGGAAGCTTAGGGTGTTACATTATACCCTCCTTCAATAAATTGCGTCCTCGCAATTTGAAATTTTTATTTGAAAATAAAATGTTTAAAATAAAAAATACCTTTGTGGAAAACCCACATCGGAAATAGGGTTAATAAAAATATAACTTTAAAAGAAAGAAAGAGAAGTACAAAGGTCACCCGAGATAGCCCATACTAGGATTCTATAAAAATATGGATATGGAGGAAAAAAAACCACCATGTTCTGATGGAGAGTTGTATAAAACAGGATTAGGAGAATGTTAACTAAAAGAAAACCACAAACTTGTGATTGGTTAAATGGTCATTGATTCCCCAATTGGAAAAGTTAACCGACAACATTTTTGTTTTAAGTTACCTTTAATAAAGTTGAGGAATTTATTTAGGAGATTTACTAAGAATGTAAGGAAATATACTTACTTGTCATGTAGACTTTCATTCTTTAATAAATGTTTACCACAAACCCATCTTTCACTCCAAAAGGTAATAGAACTCAAAAATAGTATATTTATCATAATTGTATAAGGTTCCAAATATTAACACATAACATTTAGATTAGGAAAACTATTTTATAATAACCAGGGACATCCTGTAGGCTAGTGGTAGGTAATAAAGGCTTGTCTCAGTATGGTTGTGGGTTCGATTCATATAGCTTTGTCCGGCGCGATGGGTTATCCCCCAACCTGCAGGTTGTCCTTTTCCTAAAACTATAGTATTATAATATTCCAAAAATAATCTTCATAAATGTTTTAACCTTAAACAATACTATCCAAAGTTCAACTTAATCCATTCCAACCTTTATAGTTATCCAAAATACCTTCGTCCAGACTTTCTCTAAAAGGTCTTTAAATTCCAAAATCAATTGTAACATTAGATTCCACAAAGTAAAGTTTCTCTTATTGTCACATAATAAAAATATGATTACCTTCATCATATTAAAACCTTAATGAAAACAACAAGTACTGAAGTACAATCCTTATATATATCACATTATTCTTATAACCAGAATATAATCCTTGTTTCCAGAAGCACCAATACATTAATTACTCCACTTCAACTTTAGTAACAGCATAAGATTTTCCTTGATCACTTGGCCTTTTTTGAGGTAAGTTTTCCTGACTATTAGGAAATTCATTTCCATAATGACCCATTTCTCTACAATTGTAGCATTCAACATTGATAGCCTCTTTCTTTCCCTTGCAATCATGAGCCTGGTCACCTTTTTCTCCACATTTATAACAAACTCCCATTCTTTTTAGGAAAGTACCAAGGTGAATCTTCCCACAATTATCACATAATGGAAAATCCTTCTTTCCCTTTGTACCTTTATCTATCTCTTGTTCCACCGTTCTCTTCTTCTCTTGCTTTACTTTGTTATCATAAGACTTAGAGAATTTTTTTTCCATCTTGATAGAACATGAGACTATATCTTCGTATGTTGAGAAAGATTGTGATACTAAACCTCGATGGAGAAATGGTTTTAACCCATCAAAGAAATGATCAATCTTACTTCTTAGGTTACGTATATAATCTACAGCATGTCTTGCTAACCTTGTAAAGATGGCCTCATACATTGCGACATTCTCATCCTCCTTCTGCCTCAAACTCAGAAATTGCCTTTCAATATCTGCTCGATGGTCATGTGGAATGTATTTTTCTAATAAAATTTCCTTAACCTCCCTCCATTCCAAACTTGATACTTCTTTATCTTCATTTTTGTTTTGAATCAGCGACCACCATTGATCGACATCTCCATTGAGGCGGTAAACTGCCATGACAACCTTCTCCCTTTCACTACTCCCCAAGGCATGGAATATTTTCTCTAAGGATTTTATCCATTGCTCAGCTACTAATTTATTTGTACCCCCATTAAATATTGACGGTTGTTTCCTCATGAAACAATCTAACATTGATCCTCCACGTTGCGGATCAGGGTGCTCCATACGAATAAGGTTATTATTCATAACCTGAGTGAGTTGTCCCAGTATGGTGATAAGTTGATCAGAACTAGTTGTCTCACCAGCTCCATTATAATTATCTTGAGTAGGAGGGAAATCCCTACATGGAGTCCGTGCATTGATACAGTTTCCATTCCTTCCACAGGGTGACATTTCTAAACAATGGCATAAACTAGATTAGTTTATGAATCAAAATACATAATTATATACTTGTAAAACACTTAACATAAATTGAACTATTTATGGATATAATCCATAATCATAAAAATGTTTTCTTTGAGGAAGTATATACTCATAACCCGTCATAGTGGTTTTTAAAGAAAATTAGAATTATCCTAAGAATATCCCCCGAGAGTGTTGTAACCAAGAGTGCAGCAAGGCCTGTTGTCGTGCACTAGTTCCCGTTCAAGTCTAGCTCAAAGCGGTGTTTTTGGGTTTTACCCCTAGGTACATCTATGCCAAATCCGCCACTACCTGCTCGTATCCAGATAGGGATGTATTGCTCAGAAAACTCACAAAATCTCTATAATACCAAAAATCTAGGAAGTTCTTCTATATTAATCCTCAAAATCTATCTTATGGCTATGTACTCTAAACAGAGTTTTTTCTAAATCTAGCTTCCAAGGTTTCTACTAAAATGCCTATGATACCAACTTTAACACCACGAACCTAGTTACCCAGAGTCGGTGCATTATTGTGTAACATTGGCATGATCACAAAGATCAAGTCTCGAAAGATCGATTAGTTTACTAGCCTTGAAACACTAGATACATTCATAAGTTTTACATTACATCATAAAGTAATACAAAACTACAACAACATCTTGTCTTCATATCCCCTCATATTATCCCTTCAAGTCATTCATAAAATAATTTTTCACATCCTGGAAAAATTAAAACATTGAAAGGGGTGAGCTCAGATGCTCAGTAAGGATAACAATATTGAGGAAGATTTCATAAATAAACATAAACATTTAAGGCAATGTATAACTAAACAAAAGCCTTTTAAACATGAACTTCAGCATAATATGGAAAAATAAAATGAAATAATGCCATTTACTTATTCACATGGATATTCTACTGGTTGAATAATCACATGAAATATCAATAACCACTTTCATAATGATGGAATTCATAATGCCAAACTATCATAACCACATATCCAAGGCCTCGTGCCAAGACTACAAATATGATTTTGTCAAGGCCTCATGCCAAGACACTAGTTTGTCTCATGAGACCTACCGATGCATCGAGGAGCTATAGCGGGCTCCACCCATCACTTATTAAGTCCAATGCATTCCTCATATGAATAGGTTTAAACATATCATAATCTATAAAATAATCGTATCACATAAAACATGCATAAAGAAAACATAACATTTCCACATTTCAATCATAAGATATCAATACAACACATTGATATAAAAAAAAACCATTCAAAACCATTTTCAATACCAAAATAAAAGTAAATTAAAACTTTGTAATTATTTTTCATTTAAAAAAGTTGTGGCTTGTAGAGGAAGCCAAAACCCAAATAATGGTCACGGCGGCGGATAAGTCATTGTCACCGCATATGTATGACAAAAAAAACATTCCATTTTGTTGTTTAGTAAAACGCTTACTATAAAAAGATTCCCTTTTAATAAACGTAAAAGTAAAAGGTGTTTATACACCATATAAAATAAAGTTGTGTATAAAATAAAATATGCCTCAATGAAAGGAGATTGAGACGAAGTCCCATACAATGAACATTTTTTTAAATAAAACAGAACTATTATGTGTATTCACTATAATTACACATAAATAAAGTATAAATACATGATAGGATATAATAATATCATGACAAAATTTGAAAATAGTAGATTAACCCAAAGAATGGAAATTTGGTTAAGAAGTTCCCTTACCTCGTGTCCGACTTGAATCGACCGTTATTTAACCTTCTGAATAATAAACTAGAGTTAATGTAAATTTTCTTAAGAACCTTTTTCAAGTTCAGTATTCCTTTTATATCACTTATTACCATGTTATGAACATTATGTAATTATTTAAGTTAATAACGGTCGTTTTTTCGATCTTTGTTACTTGAGTAAAAAATAAACTTCTTATAATTACATGTTGTTCATGTGGTAAAATATCCATTATATCCAGAATTATATTCATGATTTAGATATCATATATATCATAAATATCTAGTATAAACATTCATTTATAATATTACATAACATTTATAGTTAAGAAATGAAATGCACCGTTCATGGAGACGGTAAGCCGTACGTACGCATGAACGCTACTTTCATTTCTATTTCATATTTAATGGAATGAATCACAATGATATAATGCTATATTATAATTAATGTATAATATCATATATAATATCATTTAATCCATCCTTTACACGTCCCACATTTGGCATTAACGATTCAAATCACTTTGAGGGGTGGTAGTCCACACTTCCTAAATTGAAATTATCGTGTTTACCCATAATGGAAATCATAAAGGTATTCCATAAATGAGAAATACAGAAGCATAAGTAAAACATAAACATAATATATATCATATATATAAATATTTTCATCTTAATTGCTACCATTATAGGTGTTAAAAGAATATTGAACATTCATTGTTTCATGAGCCAGTATTTCCCACTCACAGAAACAGTATGTTCTTTAACTATTATACGGAGGTGTGTGTAAGTGTAAATCAAATACTTATCATAAAAACATCCTAGTATATTTTAGATACTGGTTTTTTTACAAAATAAAGTAATAAAAAGATTTTAAGGGGTTGGAGAAGCAAAATAAAACAAAATAACATAAGAGAAGACATTACCTTAAAATCGGGTAACTCTTTTTGATTTGAGCCAAAATATTCCTTGGGAAGACTTCTGCCCAATATTAGGCTTCTAGTAGTAAGATAGGGAAGTTGATAGAGTATTTTGTTAGAGTTTTTCCGATCCAAATGGCTTTTATGGTGTGAATAATGTGGTAGAGTTGGGGGCCTTTTATAAGAGGAGAGTAGGGGCACTCTTGGAAACTCATGAAATGTTACATTATTATGAAATTATTTTCGGACTTTAAAGGTCTCACAATGATATATTTATAGTTTAAGGTGATAAGGGTTCGAAATATACTCATCCAATATGTTTTTGACTTGTTTAAGTATTGTATTTTACATTATCCTTCCATTTTATTAAAATCGTTAATTAATGAGGCAATTGCTGCATCATCATGGTGTCATAAAAACTTTAATTTATTTAATGACTAAAAATTATAAAAAAATTTACCATGATGTAGGAAATATTTTTATCTTTCCAATGAATATTTATTGTAAAAAATTTAACTTATATAACCCCATTTAATAATTGTTTTTGTAAAACAACATATGTTTGTGACAATTTTATTTTTACTTTAAAAAAAAGTTCTTAATGTCATTTGCTTACCCAAGGGGATCCATGGGGTCCCCAAGTTTACCCATGGATTCTATTGGACTTCCATGACTCATCCAATATGTATAAGACAAGTTTCGAGATATTTTAATATTTTTATAATATCATTTTTACCCTAAATTTCACTAATTAACTTTAATCACGATTAAAAAAACTTAAAAGTTACTATTCACCAAAAATTATTTTAATCCCATTGAACCACATTTTACTTCATAATGAAAATAAATTTTTTCAGATTTTTTAAATTCAATTCACAGAAGTGGTAAAGTTTAATTTAAACGAAAAATCAGTTTTTTAACTACCACTTACTGGTTTCACTATTAATCAAAAATTTAAGTTTTTCAGAACAACACCAAAAATTAACCCTAATATATATTTGATATTCCTAATTCTAAAATGATTTATATTTTACAAAATTCGAAACATATAAGTTGAATTAATTAATTTAATAATTAATTCTCGTTGTCATAACAAATAGCATGTTTTTAAGAAAGAATGTCAATCAAAAGATTGACAATTGTTTATGTCCAATTTCAAAGTGAAATTAATTCTAATGACCACCATTGGATAAAATGGTAAAAATATATTCTAATTACACTTTAAAACCACTCAATTTTATAATTTATCACTATAAATTATTTTGATTAAAAAATTTGTTTTTAAGTATTTTTCACTATTCATCAAAAATAGGAAGTTCTCAAAAAATACCAAAAATTCAACAGAGGCTAATTTAGATATTACGAATCCAAAAATTAAGTCCATTTTGAAATATATAATTTCTATAATTTCAAAAAGTGAGTATTACTATTCACAACTGCTACTTTTATTGGTCGCAGTGTGTTAGAACTCGTGGTTGCTTACAATAAACGCTGCTCTATTATTCAAAGAGGAGCGTACCATGGAAGCTTAGTGTGTTACATTATTGATTATGACTACTCAATACATTACCACCCAAATATGGAAAACAAGGTTTAATATTCTCTAAGTTGAAAGGATCAGGTTAGATTATCTATTATGAGGATCACAAAATATTCAATATTTATGGATTTTCAAAGGATGGATCTTAAAATCATGAAGGAATGGGAGAAATATTATCTTTCTCAAATGGGGGTTCAATCATTTATCTATGTGAAAATTAAATAGGCACACCAGGAAGATATTTAGTTACATACGAATGTGAAAAATGATCTAGATTATGACCTTTATTATGATGGAATGTTAAGGTTTCAGGACCATGTGTGTGTACCATCTATAAAAGATTTGAAGAAGGAGTTGTTGGATGAGGCTCACAGTTCATCATTCTTTATTCGTCTGGGAGGTATGAAGATGTTTTTAGATCTAAAATATTACTTCTGATGGGATTTCATGAAGAGAGATATTGGAAATTATGTATCTCGATTCATGGTATGTCAGAAACTTAAGTCTGGTATATGGATGTTTAAGGTTTCTTTTCAACAATTACCCATACTAAAATGGAAATTAAAAAACATCACCATGGTTTTTGTCATCATAAAATCCAAAAAGACTAAGGGATATAATTCTTTTTGGGTTATAGTCAATCTCTTTACAAAGTCAGCACACTTCATTTCCATTAGAGAAGAATTATCACTTGATCATATTACCAGAATATACATTAATTAAGTGGGAAGGTTGCATAGAGTACCACATTATATTGTATCTGATCAGGATCTGAGGTTTCCCTCAAAGTTCTTGTGAATTATTTATCAATATCTTGATACCTATTTGAGTTTCAATGCATCTTTTCTTCCTCAAAAATATGATTAGTCTGAGGGAAACATAAAAAACCTAGAGGATGATATGAGATATTATTCAATGTATTTTAAATGTGTTTGGTATAAATACCTTCCTCTAGTAATGTTTTCTTAAATTAATATCTTTAACTCTAGCATTCAGATGGATCCTAATGAATCTCTCAATATAATAAAGTGTATAAATACAATGTTCTAAGATGAAGTTGGAGAAATAAATATATTTTTAATTAAGTTGTCAAAGGAAATGGTAGATAAAGTCATAACCATTCAACATCACATCATGGTCTTTCATAGTTGACCTTAATGTCATTCTTGATAATCATCGGTATGATTTTGAATTTAAAGTTGTTGATAAGGTTTTTTATGAATTTCTCCATGGAACAATTCTATGAGATTTATAAATAATAGAAAGTTGATCTCTATGGCTATTTTCCCCTTTGATATTCCTAATCGAGTAGGGATAGTATCTTATCACATGTCTTGTCCAATGAACCTATCTCAAGTCCATTATGGTTTCATGTATCTCTTTTGAGAAAGTACACACCTAACCCTTCACATGTAATGATATCATAGTTCATTCCATTGCAGGAAAATATATCTTATGAGGAATGATCAGTACAAATTATGGATCATAGAGTGAAAGTACTACACAATAATACCACTCACTTGGCCAATGTTTTATGAAAAAACCACCAATTTTCGAAAGCTACATGGGATCCTAAGGATATGATGAGGTATAAGTATCCTCAATTGTTTACATATGAGTAATGAAATTTAGAGGGATAATTTCATTTAAATTGGGGTAAAATGTTACACCCTATGATCTTATGACAAAAAGTAAGAAACATTATTTTTTTAATAGATTGTGTTACAGGAAACACAGTGTTTAAACAAAACCGTTATATAATAATAAAATATTATTATTAAATGTTATAGTTATCACCTAGATGTTGGATTAGTGAATATGAATAGGGCTCACTAAATAACGAAAAACATATTTTTTACACATGTGTCAAATAAATTCATGGAGGCATTCACTCTCAATTCTCGAGTTGAGGTTTTCCTTGCCCATGTGAAATATTATTTACACAAAGCTATTGGATTTGAAATAGATCAAAAAACCATTTGATGTGGGGTCATAGTCAATGGTCAAAATTTTTTAATGAAGCTAGATGATCTTTCTCTCCATTTAGGGGATATTTTTCTAGAGGCCTTTTCCATAAGGTTAATGTTTGCTATCTTAGGGAAAACCCAGATGCTCTCTTTGAATGATTGGAAATCAGTAGGCATGCTATTATCATACCTTTGATTTTTTTTCTATGGGATCCAAGACATAATGAATTGGGGAAATGGATGAAAGTATTTCAATCAATTGGATTTTGACAAGCTGGAAATGTGTATCACTGGGGAGAGGTTTCTTCCATATCCTCTTTCCTTTAAAGGAACTGAAGATGTTAGCTTGGGGATTTGGTGATTTTCCTCAAGCCAAGAATTATACATATCCCTAAATAGGACCAGAACTTCCATCCTATGAAGGAAATAAATTCCACTATATAAATACGTGTTAAGGATTATGGGATTACTTGGGTTTTCTAGAACCCTATAATCCTATAAAATATTTCATGGTAAATTTGGGTTCTAATCAAAATAGAAAAGGAAATTGAGATGATAATACTTGGTTGTTATGCTCAATTACTAGTTGAAATTGACTTGTGTTAAATGTTAGTTGATAGATTGAAGATTGAAACCGATGATGATGAATTTTATCTACATATAGAATATGGAAAGGTCCCTCATTTTTTCTTTAACTATAAAGTTATAGGTCATGAAGTCCCAAATTATAAGTGATCTTTTCATTGGTCTTTTTTATTGACTCAAGGGAATGAAGAAAATACATGTTTTAAAAACACTAATAGATTGAGATATGATTCTAATAATTGTTATAGGAATGTTTTACATCCTTAGACTTGGGATTATGTAGTTCAAAAGTAGGTGAAATTGGAGAGAAGGGTGCTTGGTTGTGATCCTAGTTATAAAATAGGGATCCAATCAGCCAATTTTTATGGTTTCTATGGGGAAGAGTATGATAATCTTATTTTTGCTGGTGTGATTACTGGAACTAGTCTCAATCAGATAGAAATTTATTTTAATCCTTCATTATGTATTGGTTCTCAAATTTCTTTATAGGATAGTTGTAGAGTTTTTCATGTTGGTGTGATTTCAGTTAGCCTTCATTCGAAACATGCTACCAAGACATGGGTTGATATTGTTGTGGCTGAAGTGAAATGATATGATGATGTGGTTTCAAAACATATATCCAATCAGCAGTTATTTCAAGACCAACTGATAACTTCAATATCCCATAAGGGTTAGAAAATAATGTATGTTGAGGTCCTTATATGATCGAAGCCTTGATGTGGCTCTTAGAATAAAAAAAATTACTGATAATGTATCGAATAAGGATCTGACAAAGGTTTCTGAAACATTTCATTTGACTCTGAATCTAGGAAACCTCTCATTGGATGTATTTGATGAATTGGGTGACACTATATAGTAATTAGGCCCTTCACCTACTACTAATTAGACTATTTCACATATCATATTGGGAAATTCCTAGGTAAACAGAAAACATGTTTTTTATAAAGTTAAAGAGGTTGTTGTTTCATTTACTACAAGACCTCCAAAAGCACTTAAGACCAGTAACAATGGGGAATATGGGATTTCCATGATGGTTTGATATGATAGTTTTCTACTAGAACTTAGGTGATCAGTGTTCCTTATGCTTCTTATACATAGGATAAGGAGCCATGTGTTAATAATAATAATGATCAGGCTTTCCATCATGGTAAGTTGAGTAAGCCTATGGTTTATTGTTCCAATAAATTTAGTGTAATAGACTCACCTAAGTAGGTTACCTTAGAGGAACCATTAGAAGTGGTGAACATCGAGTGGGCTTCATGAAGAATGATGGGAACTAGGTTCGGTTCTAAGATGGTGAAGGTTCAATCATATGACAGGAGATTTTACTCAGATGATAGTGGCATAAAAGGCCTTTAGAAATATGTGAAAACATGGAATATATATTTTCACCCAAGATGATTTTTCCATGGGTGTGGATGAATCAATTGGAATGCTATTCTTGATGAGGAGAATATGATCAGAGCTGAGATTATGAAAAAGTTAAGTCTCTAATTGTTTTTAGTAATGATGTAAGTTTGTTTTGTCTAGCCCCATTCTCTGACTCTTTGGTCTTTTTTTCAATAAAATTTATTTTTTCCTAACATTCAAAAAAAATTTATTATAAATTAAAAAAAAATTATTTGAAAGTAAAAAAAGCATTTTTCTGAAAAACTGTTTTTATGAATGAAATTATTTTTTATCTTAATAAATTAAAATTTTCACTATTATTGAATTATTTTAATGAAATTTACATGTTATATATCCAAAAAAATTCATTCATATAATATTTCACCTATGTTTGTGAGAATAATAAATCTCGTTTTATGGTTTAAATTGTATTTTTTTCAAAAAAAAATTCATCGCGTTTTGCGTACTTATTTTAGTATTAATTTTTTCAACTTTTTGAAAATTTATTTTAAAAATGAAATTTATTTTTTAAATAAAAATTTCAAAATTATCTTAGAGTGAAATTTTTATAATTTTCTGAAAATATTAATTTTTCATTGAATAGTGAAGATGTGGATTTCTATTAAAAATTATCTTTTCATTTAAAGTATTTAAAAGTCACATTTTTTATAATATGGTTTTAAAATTTAAATTATTTTAATAATATTATTATTAATCCATATTAGGTTATTTTAATCAAATTTATTTTTAATTTTGATATAAAAATGATTTATACTAAAGAAAATGTTTTCTTTGGAAAATAACTTTGTTGACACGTTTGTGAGTATAATGTTAAATTAAATTATAACAAATCTGTGAATTAAATTTCATAAAATTTATTCCATATTATTAATAATAATAATTAATATTAGTTAATATGGGAACTGAATTCTTTTAATAGAGAATAGTAAAAATAGTAAAAATTTGTTACCGCGGTTAAGGTTAAAACTAGTTTTCTGAGGGGTCAAACTAAAAATATA
This sequence comes from Viscum album, assembly GCA_963277665.1. Taxonomy (NCBI): domain Eukaryota; kingdom Viridiplantae; phylum Streptophyta; class Magnoliopsida; order Santalales; family Viscaceae; genus Viscum; species Viscum album. Next base: position 1,300,377,141 of record OY728141.1, on the reverse strand, counting down.
AGGATTAAAATGACCTAAAACCTTTTCTAATTTATATTTTACTAATATATTTAGAAATTATATCATATATATTTTGGTAATGGAACATATTTTTTCCATTTTCCCAAGAATGTTACTTGACATTATTGTAAAACCTTTAAAAATTAAAAGTGTGTCAGAGGCCTCAAATTAAAAAAGGGCACCCAATCTTCTATCCTTGTCACAATTCAAGAGAATTTTTTATAAAATTACATCCCAAATTCATTATATACATTCCTAAACCCAACTTACAGTCACTATTTTATCTAAAAGTTATCCTAGGAAGTATTTAGATATAAAACTATATAGGTTTTCTGAAGAGGTGACAAAGTTATTAACCATGCATTTATGTTTTATTTCTTATTATACCCCCTTCAAATAATATTAATCCATGATAATATAATAACATAATTATATAACATATAATAATATGTTATTATTATAATATAATAACATATATCCATCTCCTCTTCCATCAAATGGGAAATGAAATCGTCATTCGTCTGTACGACAAACTACCGCCTCACAAACCAATGTATTATTTTCATAACTGCCCCTAACTTCTAGAAATAATGATATATTTAAATTATATATATATATATGATATTTATAAAGTAATTATACTTATTAAATTAAAACATCTAATCTATCATATTACCTTTTAATCCATTGGAAATTGATGACGCCACTCATGCGTGTGTACGGACTACTACCTCCTTGAAGTGATGCGATATGTTTTTTATTTCTCTTTTTATGGATGGTAATAAGGAAATATTTAACAAATAAATTATATATATATAAATTATATAATAATTATTCTTAAATTTTTAATTAATAATTATTTTTCATTTATTCCATCCATCGAAAAGTGAAAACAACATTCATGCGTACGAATGGATTATTGTCTCAATGAACGGTGCAATTCAATTTTCTATTTATAAATTTTATGGATGAATATAAATATGTATATAATGAATAAATATTATATTTATATCATGATTAATATTTTTTAGATGATAAAACCATGATCAATGTAAAAGGACATGAACTACCAAACAAAAACTCTCATGAAAAAGAAATAGTTATCACCCGAAAACAATGATTTTAAGGAGTTATTAATATATTGAAGTTGAAATATTATAAGTAGATAATATATAAAATTATAAATATTTACATGATTATATTATATAATTTAAATAAATTTAAATTTATTATATAAGAGTCTTGAGTACTTTCAAAGTAAGTGAAAATCGATGTAAGGGATTTTCGCCTCGCGTTTACTTAGGTGAGGCACATGTAATATTCACCACTTGTTTCTTTTATGTGTTGTATATAATTATCATGAATTACTTATAGGATTATTCCCATGAAAATTATGGGGATATACATATCCAACTATTTTTCTCTCTTTCTTTTGGTTTTTATTTAAATGTATCAAAAGTGGTAAGGGTTTTGTGTTACAATCCTATTATTTATCACGATTGTGTATGAATGTTTCTGATGATGAAATAATGTAATTTATCTCTTCAGAAACTCCTGAATATTCTTCTCCTATAGTTATCAAAATATTTTACTTTTTTCCTTTCATGTTATTCTCTTTAAATACTCAAGTTACCGAAATAATATATTTTTTAGTGAAAACCAACTATGTTTTCCTATTCAGTCAGGAATATTTCTCTTCAATATCTATGTTTTACTTAAAATATTTTTAGTAACATTTTATGAAATGTTAAATTATTTTTTACCCATGATTAATTTTTATTAAAATGTTTCAAAAGAATATTCTTTTTATTTTCTAAGCAAGCGATTTTTTACTTTTTTACCAAAAATGTGAAAGGAATTTTTGTTTTACCGTATAAAACATAAATGAAATTTCCTGTCTTCATAGACACTAAATTATTTGAAAATTACATTATATATTTTCAAGGTTCCTTTAAAATAAAATTATTTATTTAATATATGGGAAATTTTTAGATTTTAAACAAGTGATTTTAAAGTAAAAATGTCACACTCTAGCCCGAATACCCTGCTACACTAATACTAGGACTGGTCATGGCATGGATTAAAGGGAATTATTAATCCCAAGGTTTGAAAAAAATCACATGGAATCATATAAAAGACTAAATTTAATGGTTTTGATATGAAGGTATGATTAAAATGCATAAGAAATAACATTACATAATCGGTGTGTCAAACACTCCTAAATGAGAAAAATACCATCAACAGAAAACTATCCCAAATTAAAACATCATCAAAATGAAAATGAAACATACATAAAGTCCAAGTCTCTCAAAACCAATTTAATAAGTGAACAATAACTTCACTAGTCACCATCATCCCTCCTAAGTATCATAGATCCATAATTACCACCTCTAAGTGGTGTTTCCCCTTTCCCTGGACCAGGCATAAAAATATCTACAAATTCATGACGGAAAACGTAGAGTGTGAGATAAATATCTTAGTAGGATATCACAAAGTGTTCCATAATCAATTGCATAAAAAATATACCATTTATGTTTCCAATTTAAATATAAGAAGGCATGGTAATTCATTTTAACATTTAAATCAAAACATGCTTTTGTATAAAACATATAGAAGATATATCAAAATATATATAAATGAACATTTACTATAAAACATATATATAAATAAATGGGCATGAATAAAATATTTCTATAAATAATGAAATGTGTAATAAAGTTAAATAAAATAAATAACAATGTTCAAAATCCTTGAGTAAAAATTAGTTTATGGCTCTAAGATCCTCACACTTCTCAATGATCATCACATCTCATATATGTGTGCACAATCCCTACGGCTCAATCCATTGGGATAATCAATAAACACCTCATTAGGGGACCCATCCTGGTAAATCAAGTCAAACATGGTTTAGTTAGTGTGTTTATCATAAATCCATTGTTAGTAATTTAGAATCTTAATGTGTTGGCCCTAATCACTTACTAACTACATAGGATTACATGTACTTTAATCATCCAATTAATCAATCATTTATTCTGGGAAAATTCATTCATTTCAAAATAAATTCAATACTCACAGTTCAATTACTCAATTTCAAGTTCAACATACCTTTCAATTTTAAAACGAAATCATTGTTTTTATCAAATTCATGACTTTTAAAATCATCTTTCATTTTAATCCAATTTTCTAAATAGTAATCATTAAATCATATCATCAAAAAACTATCAATTCAATACATCATTTTCTCAAAATCCACCCAATAATTTCAATTCCATTGAAATCATAGGGTTTTCACAATTTTCATGCACTTTTTAACACAAACATCAAATCATCAAAAATTCGGGTTTCCAAAGTAATTAAAAACTCATTTCAAAACAATCAATGAATTGGGGATTCAATTATTGGGTCAATTATTATGGAATTGTCCACCTTTAATCACACAATCAAAATATCACCTACAATGGGAAATTCAAAATTATAATATAGGAAAATGAGATCGAGGAATAAATCCAAAAATCAAGATCTATCAAATCGGGGATCGAATCTATCAATAACATGATGATCTATCACTCTCTAAGAAGGAGAGAAGAAAATATTAGGAGAAACCAAATGAAAGAATATCCACTTACCAAAAATATTTTGATGTAAATCTATAGTGCTTTGATCCAGTAATAAGAGAGGATAGAGGTGTCAATTTTGCCTCTTGAGAGCCACTAAAGACCAAGGAATCATATTTGGGTTGAATGGGGGTGATTAGGTATATTAAACAAGGGGTTTTGAGATTTTAAAATAAATTTTAATGAGATTAAAACCAATGTTCATAGTTTTTTGTGTTAGGTCATAATGTTTTCACTAATCACGTATCGACCGTGCACCCTTACTGGGCTATTGGATGGTGTGTGTGGTTTGGACACATGGGTAGTTTAACCATTTGATAACCATGAAAAAACATACAATCTAAGGGTTTACGGTTTGGAGGTTTGGTTTCATGGTTTGTACAAAATGTGAATCAAATGTGTGACACCTCTAAACCCTCTCAACAAGGTGTACAGTTTGCTAGGAAAAACCACACAGTTTTCCCTAACAGTTCACCAACTCTGCTCAACCCCTAAAACCTCAATAAAAATTAATATTTACCTGAAACAACCCAATATAAACCCCAAAAATAAGAAGATCAAAACATGGTTCATGAGGTTCTTGAATGATGGTAACATGATGTTTCAGAAAAGGAAATTTTCCTCAAGATATGTGTAATTGTTCATTCCTGCTCGGTTTTTTTCATTTATAGTTTTGGTTGTTGGAGGTGTTAGAAGGAGGTTTTGGGAGTTTTTAGTGGAAGATGGAGGTGCACAAAAACTACTACAGGATGTACACACCGTGTAAGTGTATTACATGACATTTAATAGTGTTTCATGGATTTTGTGATTCTAGTTCATAACGTATATATTTTCGAGATTAAATAATAAAAAGATGAAGTGATTTTTGGTGAAACTGAACCCTAAAGATTACATGGTGTGAAATGGGATTACATGTCATGTATAACCCCAAATTTAGTGCAGTTTTAAAAGTTCCTTTCAACTAAATTTTCATTCATTCATCCTTGTATTCTTATTCCTCTCATTTTTGGTGAACCCTAGGTGCCCCATGGATTTCTTCAAGCACTCTTCCCCCCTATTTCATCTGTTGGTCCTAATGGTTATTCCTTATAAATTTGTGGTAATCCCTCCCTTATTCTTGGATGGTTTTCTTGTGTTAATCTCTTGTGGATTCAATACAATGATATTTTTATGGTTTGGGGTGTGTGTTGGTTAATATTTTTGTGGTCTTTGATTGTAGTGTATGTTGATACATGTTTTCTCATGGTGTGGTTATGGTTTGTGGGCATTCTTCTTCACCCTTTAGTGAGCAGCAATTTTGAAATCTTCTTTGATGTAGGGAATCCCTCATTTATCTTTATTATGCATCAGGTGGAAGGGGTTTAATTTTTTTATCTATTTATTGTGATTTTTTTAGCTTAATCAAAGATAAATAATTGGTTAAATTGAATTTAAAGGGGTAAATTAGGTTTGATTCACATTATTTTACATTTTTGATATTATTTGTGATATTATAGATTGTAAAGGCTTAATTACCCATTGATAATTGTGGATGTTGGAGGCTTTGTTTGCGCTAGATATATGTGTTGAGACTGCTTCTTTGGTTGTGATTGTTGTGATATCACCCTAAAATAGAAATAGGCTAACCACTTATATTTGGCTAATAAAACGGTTTCCTCAGGATAATGACTTATGTGATAACGCCCTAAAATAATGTGGAATTTGATAAAAGACCCTTTATAAATCTATAAAATGATCTTGATGTATTGTGATGTGTGTTCATGTTTGTGGGACAGTGATGTGTGGTTAGAGAATGTGGGGAATATGGTTTTTATGGTTGGGATTTTGGGGCATATGGGGAATATGGTTTGTTTGGTCATGCTTTTGGGGAAGTTAGGTGGTTGGTGTAGTCATGCTTTTTGGGTGGTGAGGTGGTTTATGTGGCTATGTTTTTGAGGTGGTGGGGTTATGGTTTCTTTGTTCTAGATTCCTATGTAGTGAAATAATAAATAATAATGGATGAAATAAATTGGGTTGGTTTGGTTAATTGAATAGAAATTTTTAATGGATTAATAAATGATGGGTGGTGTAGTTAAATGTGGTTGATGCTGAATAATGAAAAAAAATGATATTATTAAATTAAATTGGTTGGAAATGTGAAATTGGGTTTGTGGATTGGTGTATGGTGTTATGAATTTATAGGTGGAAACAAAAGTAATGGTGATTTGGGTTGGTTGGTTTGTTTTGGAACCCATAGGTTATGCGTGAGTGTAGGTACAACATATATCTACTTTTATATTCTTTTAATTTCTATACACACTCCACCCACGTCGATCGCTATGTGCCGACAATGCATAGTCATGTAGGGGTGTTTTCCATGAATTCGGTGAGAAGTACAAATGGTTGAGTACTCTCCCTTTCATATTCTCTCTTCCAAGAAATGTATTTATTTCACAAGTTATGATTATGGAGATTTTTTAGTACATTAGATGGTGGTTGTGATAGCTAACGTGTTTTTGGGTGAGTTGTGATGTCCCAGGTGTTTTAGGGTGAGACATGAGCGTGCTTTTGCGGTGGTAGCCCATGTTTCTTTGAGCGAGGTGTGTTCTAGTCGTGCGTGTGGGCAGTGATCCTATATGTCTTCAGGGAGGTGTTTTTTTACCGTGCTTATGGGGTGGTGTGGTATAAGGAAGATATTAGAGTACCAAGACGTAAGATGTTGGGAGTGAGAGAAGTATACTAGTGGGAAAGTGGTGTGGGGTACCCTTAACGATGTGACTCCTATCATTTTTTATTATATAGTTTATGTTATTTGGTGACCATGCATTGGTGAGGTTGGGATGGTTATTATACCATTATAGGTTCTATTTTCTTCTGTTTTTTTTCTCATTGGTGCATTAGTATGCTTCTTTAATGTGTGCATGAGAGACTTTGGTTTTCCAACTGAGTCCACTTGTATGATCACCCTAAATATATAAAATTGTTTTGAAGTTTTTAGGGGGATTACCTGGACCATGTTGGACATTTCTAGCTCGGATATGGGATAGTTTTTGTGTCACCGCTTTAGCTTTACTTTTGGGTATTTACATTGGAAACGTTTATTGTATCAGTTCTATTTACACATGCATAGTGGGATTATTTTGGTTCCTTTTTATATTATGTAATGTAGTTTACTGTAGATGATTCATCTTATCTACTAATTCCATTTATATTATAGTGGCTAATTCCTCCCATACATGATTTTTTATACCCCCGATGCTAGTCACCAACCTGGGGCCTACTAGAGATGGGGTTTAGAGGTAATTATCTCTCTCCCCTCATTGTGATATATTTGGAGGGATGGGGTCATGAAAGAGTGTTTTCAAAGGATTGGTTGAGATATAGGATGGAGTTTGGAGTCAGACACAGTGAGGATTACATGGGGTGGTATGGCAGCAGTGTCATTTGACCTTGGTATGTGACATAGGCTAGGGAGACTGGTTAGTAAATTGGGTTTTATGTCCTATCGTGATCCAGTTCAATAACTCTAAGCTTATTAAATGACCAAGTGAGGTGGACTTATTTATAGGGTTGAGACCAAGGATAAGTACACGCATCATGATGATTTTTTAATTGTTTTAATTAGGTTGTTTTGTAAAGAATGAAATGGATAACAAAATTAATTAAATGAGTTATAATTAACCTTAATAAAATTCCACACTACCGGGATTAGGAAGTAATTTGTTTTCCTTTCAGCTATAGATCTTGTTCATCATTCACCTATAGATTAGGAAGTTGAGGTTCAGAAGGATGAGTTGGTTAATCATCATAGGGGTGATCCAATTGAGGAGGAGGATCAGTTGAAGAGGAAGTTTCATGCTTTTTAGTAGCAAGATTTGGGGAAGTTTGAGGGCAGTGTTTCAGGTGTGGAGAAAAAGAGTTGGATGGAGTAACACGAGATTACTTTTAGTTTGATCTGGGACCCTATTAAGTAATCATCCCATTTGGAAGTCAGACATATTTGGGGACTTGTGCATTAGTGGAGGACATTGAATCTATGAGCACGGATTTAGGAAGATGTTTTTTGGGTAGAAATCTAGAAGGATTTTTTGGGTAGAGTTCCATTCATAGACCGTGAAGGTGGTAAAGAGGCGGCATATTATTTTTCTTCAACGGGGAGAATTTTAGTTTAGGACTTGGAGATCAAGTTCAAGAACCTTCTGTATTTTTTCCTAGAAATTTTTTCAGATGAAGAGTCCAATGCGAGATGTCTTGAGGAGGCACTCTATCCTTCTCTCAAGTATACAGTTACTCTTTTTACATTGCTGATGTATCTGGAGGATTAGAATAAGGAAGAGGTGATCAAGAGGATTCACTTGTATGGAGGTTTATTGTGGTTGGGGAACCAGAAACGTTCCTCAAGGAGTAGAGTTTTCAATGGAAGTTCCAAGGCACTAGGAGCTTCAAGGTTTTGACCGACACAGAGTCGACCTTGGCAGCTTACTTTCCTTCATTCTAGAGCTAGTGGTTTTTATTATTTTCTTTGGAGATTTGAGCCAATGTGATTTGGTTTTGGGGTTCAACCCATTACTTGAACAAGTGCCCAGTGGTTCCCTGAGCTCAGTTTGGCGGAGGTTGAGAGGTTCAGCGCCAGCCTTAGAAGTAGTTGTTAGTTAGAATACTTCAATAGCAGGGCTAATAGATTTTTGCACCGCCAATTGGAGATAGAGAAGGTAGAGTACGACTTTGGGATATTCCTTGTTTTTGAGGATAGTAACTTGTCCATGGTCATGGATTTGGTTGTTAGAAGATAGTCATAGAATATGGGTGGGGTTATTTTCATGTAGTGGAGGTCGCAGTTAGAGAGTGGTCGTAGATCATCATAGGTATGATCAGTTTGTTTAGTACTCTTGTTTTTTTTTATTCGGGATATTTAAACTCCTTTTTTTCACTTGCTCTTGTACATGCTCTGGGACTAGATGTAGATCAGTTTCTCCTTCCCTTGGTGTTGAATACACCTGTCAGAGGACAAACCATCTTTTTTTATGTGTGTCTAGGATATATACTGATGATGGGACCGCATCATTCCAATGAGGATCTTTTCTTATTATAGATGCAACCATATGATGTTATCCTTAGCATATACTTGTTTAATTCCATACGTATTGTTATCAAATTATTTCGGAGGAGATTCATGTTTTCGTATGTGGATGGACAATGTGTGGTTTTCATTGATAATCATAGTTTTCATGTGGGTAGTTGGCATGTGGAGATCCTTCTTTATTTTTTAGAAATATTTTTAGAGGAATTAGTTGATGTTGGGATGGTAGAGGTTCCCAGGGTCATTGGGGAGTTCCTAGAATATTTTTCCAATATGGTTGTGATGCTACACCCTTGATATGATGTTGAGATCGAGATAGACTTGCAACCTGGTGCTTCCCCATTTTCTATTTCTCCTTTTCAAATGACACCTTATAAGTGGTGGGAGTTGAGTATTCCAATAAATGATTTGATGTAGAATGGTTGTATCCAACCCAGTTTTTCATCATGAGGTGGTCTAATGTTACTCTCATGGATGGATGATGATAGTATGAAGTTTTACATATATTATTAGAGGTTTAATCCGGTGATTGTCAAAAACAATTACCCTCTTCCAATGATAGATGACCTTTTCAACTTTCCAAGATGGGTGAGTTGGTTTTCTGAGATTAATATGCATTCTGTATATTCCTAGTTGACGGTGAAGGAGAGGTATATCAAAAAAAAGACCTTCAATTTGAATTATGGTCCCTTTGAGTTTGTATTCATGTCGTTCAGTGTTATGAACATTCCAACTGTATTCATGTGGCTTATTAACTCTATTTTCTATGAGTTCCTGGATCAGTTATTCATTATATTCATTGATGATATCTTAATATAATTGATGCCATAGGAGGATCATGGAGAGCATATCAAAACTATCTTAAATGTTCTTCGATGTCACCACCTCTATAGAAAGTTGTCCAATTGTATGTTCTGTATAGGAGGGTTCTTTTTCTCAGGCTTGTGTTGTCTCAATGGGGTGTTCCAGTACACCCAATGAAGGTTCGAGTAGTTTTTTCTTGGGAAGAACCAAATAATGTGGCAGAGGGTTGTAAATTTTTTGGCCTCTCAACCCATTATTTGTATCTTGTGCCCAATTTCTCTCAATTTTTTTCCTTGTTGAAAACTTAGACTAGGAAGAAACAGGATTTTGTATGGATTGATCAGTGGCAGGCACCATTTGATTACCTGAAGGAAATTTTTTTTATTGGTCAACGCTTCGGTTTCCTGAGGAAGGGGTGATGTTTGAGGTGTTTTGTGATGCTTTATGTTTGGGCTTGGGATGTGTGATAATGAATCTGAAGGTAGTGTTCTCTTGTGGGTCAAGATAGTTACACCCTCACGAACATAACTATTCAACCCATGATCTAGAGATAGCAGCAGTTGTGTTAGTGCTAAATTTATGGTGTCATTACCTCATTAGGGAGTTCTTTGTAGTCTTCACAAATCATAAGAGTTTGAGGTATATCTTTTCCCAGCATGATTTGAACATACAATAGTGGAGTTGGATGGAGTTTCTTAATGATTATAAATTTGATATCTCCTATACCTCATGAAATGGGAATTTTATGGCTAGCATTTTGAGAAGGAAGTAGTGGAAGGGTGTTTTCAGTATAATGGGGATGCTTAGAGAGCAATATACGAGTCGGAATCCTTGGACATAGATGAAAAGTTGGTTGATCATAGAGGTTTTTTGTTTCAAATGATTGTACATCCTTCCCTCATTCAATAGGTGGAGGAGTCTCGATGGGGAGGATTAGAGGAAGAGGTGATACACAATCGTTTTGTCCATGGTGATTCTCTAAAGGGATGGTCAGAGGATGGATGGAACCAGATGTTGTTCTATGGGAGGATGTTTCTTCTAGTATCGATATAAGGGGGAGACCTCTGTGAGTTTCATAAGTCTCCTTTTTCAGTACACCCAAGTGTTTTTAAGAATTATCATGGATTAATGATGTAGTTTTGGTGGCCTAGGATGAAACAGGGAGTGGTGGAGTTTGTGGAAAATTTATTGGTTTTCCTGTAGTAAAATGCCAATCATCGTGTTCCTGGTGGTTTGTCGCATCCCTTGGGTGTTTATGAGTGGAAATAAGATGACATATTGACGTATTTAATTGCAGGGTTACCTAGAGATCGAGGAGGTTGTGATGTTATCTAGGTGTTTTTTGATTAGTTGACAAAATCAGCCCACTTCTTAGCGATCAAGGAGTTAGGCACAATTGATTCTTTGTCTAAGATGTATGTGGATGATGTGGTGCTTATGCATGGACTTATGCGGTCCATTGCCTCGGATTGGGAAACACATTTTTTCATATGATTCTAGATGGAATTTCAGTATGCTTTTGGCAATCAGTTACACCTCAGAACTGCTTTTCACCCCTAGATATATGGATAGACAGAGAGAACTATCCAGAAGTTAGAGGATATGTTGGGGGTGTGTGTCTTGGATTTTGTGGATCCTAGGTATAACACATTCCTTTGGTATAATTATCATATAATAATATACATCACTCTTCTATTGGCATGGCTTCATTTGAGGCCTTATACAGGATAATGTATTATTCACTGTTGTGATGGATAGAGGTTGGGGAGACATCCATTCTTGGTCCTGATGTGGTGTAGAGCATGATAGAGAAATTTTAGATTGTTTGTGATAGGATGAATGAAATGTAGGCCTAGCATAAGTCTGATTATAATAAAAAAAGATTACCCTTGGTGTTTTAGGTTAGGGACCATGTGATTTTTCAGTTTTCTCATTGACGTGGGCAGCAGAGGTCTAGTAGGGGAGTAAGTCTTCTATCCTATTTGTTGAGCCCTTTTAGGTGTTGGGGTGTGTTGGTGAGGTAGCGTACCGATTGGAACTTCCTCCTAAACTGGATCATATCCATGATCTCTTCTATTTCTATCAGCTTCATCAGTATCTTCATGATTACTCCCATGTCATTGACTATGAAGAGTTGGATATTGATGATGACACGACATTTATGGAACAACCAGTAGAGATCTAGGTTTTCCAAGAGAAGGCACTACGTGGACGTACCATTTCTTTGGTTCATGTGATGTGGAGGCAGGGTGGCCTAGAGGATATTACTTGGGAGAAATAGATGAATATTTTTTCCAAGTACCCAGAGTTGTTTTGAATATTTCTTTGCTCTGTTTTTCTTTATGTTGTGATGCTTGGATGATTTTTTATGGGATGACTTTTTTTCCCTGGTTGTGATGTGTGTGGTGAAATGTGTGATAAAGTCCAGACATATGAAAATGGGAGGACCAGATTTATAATAAAAAATCATTAAATTTTGATGTGATTAAACATGTGTGGGTGAGTCAGTTCCACCGAGAGTGGGTAGTATATTGGCATGGAAAACAGAATTCCCTGAACCGTGTGTTCGGGACGGTGTGGTTCATTGGTTGTAGAAATTATTGGTTTGGATTGCATGGAGGTTGAGATGGTTGTGAAGTGGTTCTGTGGTAGTGCAGTTATGTGATAGGATCTTTCTTGTGGTCACATTGATGTGATTGTACAGTGTGTTTTGTGGTCATTTGGGTTGGTTTGTTTGGTTGTGGTAACGTTTGAGGTATGATGAGACCCTTGAGAGGCATCTCATGGGGTGGTGGTTCAGACCCCTTTTCTTCTGGGATAGTTTTTGGATTATCGAGGGGGAAAATAATTTGAAAGGTTTCTGATGTAACATTTTATCCCATTCTGGTCCATTACTTTTCCAATTTTGGTTGTTGGAGGTGTTCAGAGGAGGTTTCAGGGGGTTTTGTGGAATCTAAAGGTGTAGAAGAACTACTGCAGAAAGTACACGTCATTTAAGTGTATTACACAATGTGAAATAGTGGTTCATGGTTTTTGAGAGACCATTTCATGATGTTTATATTTTCAATGTTAAATAATAAAAAGTTGAAGTGTTTTCTAGATAAACCGAACCCTGAAGATTACACAACGTGAAAGGGAATTACACGTCGTGTAAATCCCTGATGTAGTACAATTTTAAAATTTCGTTCCAACCAAATTTTCATTCATTAAATTGTGACTTCTTCTTTATCTCATTTTGGACAACCCCTAGGAACCCCATGGAGTTCATTGATCTCTCTTCCTCTCTCTATGATCTGTTTTTCTCGATGGTTGTTTGTTATCAATCTATGGTAAGCCATTCCTTCATCATGGTTGGTTTTCTTCCATTATTCTCCTGGGGATTCTTTATAGTGATTTTGTTATGGTTTTAGGTGTGTTTTTGGTTTATTTTTTGCGGTATTTTGTTGTGATGTTGGTTGATATGTGTTTTCTTGTGGTGAGATTGTGGTTTGAGAGTGTTCTTCTTCACCCAGAGGTGTGCAGCAAGTTGAAAAGCTTCTTTGGGGTAGAGAATTTATCATTTCTCTTTATTGTGTATCATGCAGGAGGAATTTAATTTTTTTATCTATGGATTATGGTTGTGCTAGATTAATAAAAGATAAAGAATTGGTTAAATTGAATTTAAAGGGGTAAATTTGGTTTGATTCTCATGCTTTTGTAGCTTTGTTATTATCTGTGATATTGTAGATTGTATGGGATTGATTCAATGCTGAAGATTATAGTTATTGGGGGATTTGTTTGCACTTTATATATGTGTCGATACTTCTGTTTTGGTTTTTATTGTTGTAATATCACCCTAAAATGGATGTTGGATAACGAATTTTACTTGGCTAACAAAACGGTTCCCCATGATAATGACTTGTGTGATAATCCCTCTAAAATTAAGTGTAATGTGATAAGTTATCCTTTTAAAATTTGTAAAATAATCTTGATGTGTGGCGCGTGTGGTTTTTCTTTTGGGAATGTGATGTGTGGTAGGTGCATGTGGGGAGATGGTTTGTGTGGTCATGTTTTTGGGGAAAGTGGGGAAGGAAGTTTCTGTGGTCATGCTTTTTTGGGGGCAAGGTGGTTTTTTGTGACCGTGTTTTTGGGATTGTGAGGTGGTTTGTGAGGATATGATTTTTTGGTGGTGGGGTGGTGGTTACGTTGTGATAGATGTCCAAGTAGTGATGGAATACATAATATTGATTTAAATGACTTGGGATTTTTTGATTAATGGAATAGAAATGGTTAATTGATAAATAAATTAAGGGTTGTGTGGTTAAATGTGGTTTGTAACAATAATAAGAACGAGATGATTAAATGGAATTATTTGGAAATTTGAAATGGGGATTCTGGATTGATGTGTGGTGTTATGCATTTAGAGGTTGCAGCAAAACTGACGGTGTTATGAGTCGGTTGGTTTTTTTATGAAATCATAGGTTGAGCTAGAGTGTTTAATACTACATATATATACTTGTATATTCTTATGATTTCTATACTCACCCCACCCACATAGAGAACTATTTGTCGACACCCGCATAGTCATGTGGGTGGTGTTTTCACCAACATCTAGTGAGGAGTACAAATGGTTGGGTACCAGATCTTTCCCACTCTCTCTTCTAGGTGAGGTAGGTATTGCATGGTATGTGATGGTCGAAGTTATGTTAGTGCATTAGATGGTGTTTGTGATATCCCATGTGTTTGCTTGTGTGAGGTGATGGCACATGTGTTTTTGGGAAATTCATGATCGTGCTTGTGGGGCGGTAGCCCAGGTGTCTTCGTGCATGGTGTGTTGTGGTCGTGCTTATGGGGTGGCGAGCCCAGGTGTCTTCGGCCAAGGTGTGTTGTGACTGTGCTTGTGGGTCGTTGTGGTATACGGAATATATGAGATTTCTAGGACATACATTTTGGGGTGTTAGAGTGGCATACTAGTGGGAAAGTGGTGTGGGGTACCCTTATTGATGTGATTCCTATTATATTATATTACATGGTTTGTGTTATTTAGTGAGTGTGTCTTGGTGAGGTTGGGATGGTTAGTATATCTGTATAGGTGTGGTTTGGTTATGCTATTTTCTCACAGGTGCATTACTATAATTCTTTCACATGTGCATGAGAGACTTTGGTTTTCCTAGTGAGTATACTTGTATGCTCACCCTATGTATATAAAAATGTTTTCAGGATTTCATGGGGATTACGTGGACTGTGATGAGAATTTCTAGCTCGGAACTTGGATAGTTATTGTTTCACTACATTAACTTTACTTTTGGGTATTTACTTTGGATACTTCTATTGTATCAGTTCTATTTATACATACACTGTGGGATGATTTTGGTTTCTTTTTATATTATGTCATGAAGTTAATTATGGATGATTCCTCTTATCTTCAGATCCAATTTATCTTATAAAGGTTCATTCCTCCAATAAAAGATATTTTTATACCCTCGGTGTTAGACGCTAACACGTGGCCTACTAGTGGTGGAATGTCACGACCTGTCCTCGGGGCTCATGTCGTGAATACCCCAAGCCCGTCTTCCATAGGCCAAGGGCTGGCGATAAGCACCATAGGTGTAAATATCAATAAATGGGAAGACGTTTCCTTTATAATAGAAAACAACACAATAGAGTACATAACAGATGTAAGCACAAAGTGACCCTGAATACAAAAGTAAGTGTGGAAAAGTAAATGGACTAGAATACAAAACCAACTGAAAGTATATTACAACTGAAAGTCTAGTACAATAGAAGTAATGTAAAGAAGAAACCACTGAGTCATCCTCTGGGAATCCCACCTGAAGGGTGGGTACAGATAGTCTCTCCCAGCACCACGGGTCCATCCATTTGCTTCGTGTACGTCACACCAAGTGCTCCACCTCCAGGTATCATCTAGCTCTATAAGCCTCTACCACGATCATTGATGTTCTTCGTCTGGATCCAATACAACATAGTGTGGGAATTTCCCATGAAGGGGTGTGTATTACAATACTCAGTAGGGACCCCGTGACCCCCAAAGGTCTCCAGAATCCACGAAAGAGAATCCACAAAGAAAAGATACAATCACAAAGTATCATATACCCCTACATAGGTATATGCCCATACATATACCTATGTTATTAATTCTAGTTCGGATCCAACTCTCGAGCCCAAGCACAACCCAGTCCACATAGGAAAGAATTCAATCACACCGATGGTAATGATTGAAATTCAAGGCTCATATCACACAGGTATACATCTTTTGTATAGTGATAGATATGATCAGATGTTGTCACTGATTCATCTAAGATGTCAGACCCACACAGGATACAAGACCAGCTAATCTGTCGAACCCACACAGGATACAAGACCAACTACTCTTCCGGACCCACACAGGATACAAGTAGAGAGGTCAAACTTCCAGACCCAAACAGGATACCAGAACAGTAGTCATCGCCATCAAACCCATGGATGATTCCAGTATGGTATTCATCACTGTCAATCCCACAGAGGATTCTAGTACAGTAGTCGATGCAGTCACAACCAGCTCTAAGGTTCCCGCAAACAACATGCTCGATTTTGGGAGGGTCTGCTCCTCGAGCAATGTGGGTAGATACATCAATTTTCATGATTTCTAGAGTTTATATAGCCCAATGTTTTGTCTCATCAAAAGAAACCCACCACAACAGACGACGCGTTAATCGGACGCCCGGTCTGAGAGTAATTTGCTTTTTCGTTCCAGGGGCCCAGTTGGAATTACGCTCATTCCAAACCCGGCCATTTTCCAAAGTCATCCAAAACAAAGTTAGAGTATCTCAAAAGGACTGCTTTCTCACAAGGGTCCCAGTGCCACAGACGGTGCGTTGATCGGACGCGCTGTCTTAAAGTTATTCATGTTTAAGTGAAAATGGACCTGGCCCGTCAAGCCTAGTGGGCTGACAGGTTGGGTCAATCCAGTTTTGGCAGGTCTGACCTGGCTAGTGTCGAACCAGCCTAATGAGTCACACAGCCCGGACATAGGGGTGCGTCTCGGCGTGACCTGGCATAGCCCCGCCCGAGGGGGCATGGCCCGGCCCGTCCTGGTACGGCGTGGTGCGGCTCGGCTGGTCACAGCTCGGTCGGCTGGCCCAGCGGCTCGGCCTGGAGGGCCAAGCGGTCTAGTGGGCCCTCTTTCTAGAACAGGCGGTGCCAAGCGGCGCCGCCCTCCAAACCGTCTGTCCTTCCCGGTGCAAGCGGCCCGCTCGGGTGGGTCGTGGACCTGCTATGCGACACCTTCGGGTGCCACTACTCCTTCACCCGGTCGGCCGATGAACCGGCTGGTTCCCCACCGAAGTGGCCCGTGGACTGTAAACTGCAGTCCTCCACAGCGTGGTGCCCTTGTGGAGCCACAGTTTCTTTGGTCTATCCGAGCGGCTCGCTGTTGCGGGCTATGGTTCCTCTGCACGAGGTAGGGGTGCGGCCACCGCCTTTGATTGTCGCTGATTCCCATTGCAAATCAAAAATCAAGATCAAAAAAGGGTCATCGGGCCATGTTCATTCGGCTCATTCCCTCTGCGTTACGCGGTAATATATGGAAAAGATTATTCCACAGAAAAAACAACATAATAGGGATAATTTATTCAAGTATAAATTATACAAACCCCTACCTCGAAAAAGATGTCACACGTCATCGAGCATCGGAAGACGAGTGTCGCGGTTGAACGGTGTCGTCCCGTCAACGATGGTAGAAGATTCATTGTCATAGGCGATGTAGACTCTTTGTCACCGAGGTACGTCCGGGGAAGAAGCATAATTGGAAGAAGTCCTTAGTGTTCTTCATCAGGGATGTTCTTCATTGAAGAACGGTGTTCTTCGTCGAAGAATGATCACCTCTCTTTTAATTCTCCAGAGCCTTTCCCTCAATAGTGGTTTTCCAACCCAAAAGAATTAATGAGGCTATCAAATTAATAGAATTTCCATCCAATTCAATTTGATTCAAAAGAGGTGCCGAATAATTAATGTAAACATTAATTATATGAGTTGGCACAATTGATGGGAAGAGGGAGGTGGAGAGGCTCCACCATTAATGATGAGTTTTCAAAATAAACAACAAGGAACTAATGGGGAGTTGAGGGGAGGTGGAGGTTTTCAGTTTCGTGTGGGCCCCACCACACTAAATCCTCTCAGGGGAGATTATTTGGGGTGAGGTCCCACCCATAACTTCCTCTTGTAGGTTATAACTACCAATAATAAATAAAATTATGTACAACAATTTTATTTAATTTAATCTAAATCCCAAAAAATTAACTTTCAACCCGCATAAAACACAACTGCGGTAAAGGTTCCCTTAAGTGAAAACTGGCACTGCGAGTTCATCGGTGTCCTCAGATTTCAATTCTGAGCACCGTTTCAAAAGATAGAAAAACCCTCTCTTAGGTTTACTGAACCTACCCGAACAAAATTTCAAAAATTGATTTTGGGCACACCGGGCATCGTATTCAGGTGCCGTCAGAAACTATGTACTCATAAAATTACAAAGAAAAAAATTTCCTTAAAATTTACGGTTCTTTAAAATACCCCCACCTAAGAGATTTACATACTCGTAAAGATAAAACACACACTAGGGGAACAAATGGGGGTACTGAGCACACATCAGAGTCTCCTACTCCCAAGTGCTCTTCTGGATGTTCCCGTGCTACCAGAAAACACGCACTAGAAGAATCTACCATCCATGTAGGAATCGCTCTTATCAATCCTCAATCTCCAAAAAGACCTCTGTGAATATCTCCTAGTTATCGATGTCCATCTCCCCGTGATCAATGATGTGGGTCGGGTCGTGAACGTATCTCCTCAGCTGAGGTACGTGGAAGACGTCGTGCACCCAATTCTACTGAGGTGGAAGGGCCAGGCGGTAAGCCACCTCACCTACTCTACTGAGGACTTGGAATGGTCTGATGAATCATGGAGATAACTTGACACCCTCACCAAATCTCTGTAAACTTCATTGAGGTGAGACCCATAGGAAAACATGGTCGCCATCCTCGAACACTAGTGGTCTCTGTCTCATATCAGCATAGGTCTTTTGTTTGCTTTGTGTAGTCTTCATCCGCTCCTGGAATATTTGCACCTTCTCCATCATAGCCTGCACCATCTCTGGTCCTACAAGTGCTAACTCCCCTGGGTTAGGCCATCATAGAGATGATCTTCAAGGTCATCCATATAGTGTCTCGTAAGGGGCCATCCTGATGTTGGATTGGTAGTTGTTGTTTTACACAAACTCCACCAAGGGTAAGTGATCCTCCTAGCTGTGAAAAAAGTCAAGGACACATGCATGGACCATGTCCTCAAGTGTCTGAATGTTCCTCTGAGTCTGGCCATCCGTATGAGGATAGAAGGTGGTATTCATACGTAGTTACCTCCCAAAAGCCTCCTGTAACCCCTTCCAAAGCCGGGAAGTAAAGCGTGCGTCCCGATCGAAGTTGATCGTCGATGGCACACCATGAATCGTACGATCTCTTGTACATAGAGGCATCTCATGCTCTCTACTGAGCCCTTCTCTATAATCAGTAAGAAGTTGGCCGACTTGGTGAGTTGGACTATGATCACCCAGATAGAGTCTTGTCCTCTGGATGTACGTGGAATCCCCTTCACGAAATCCATGGAGATCCCAACCCACTTCCACTCTGGGACCTCTAAGGGTTGTACTAAGCCTGTTTGTAACTGGTTCTCCACCTTCACTTGCTGACAAGTGAGGCATCGTGAAATAAACTCCGCTATAGCCTTCTTCATTCTCGGCCACCAGTGCTGTCTTCTATGGTCTTGATACATCTTCTCCACTCCTGGATGTACCGCTAGAGTGGAAGTGTGGAACTCCCTCGGCAACTCCTCTTGTAGTTCAATGGATACCATGGTACGTCCCTTGAAGAGGATGATGTGCTCCCCTCCTTCAAAAAATCCATCAGGTGCCTGCCCTGTGGACATCTAATCACGTCGTGCCTCACAGTCAACGTCCCCATGCTATGCCTATCTGAATCGCTAAAAAAGTGGAGGAGTGACTGTGAGAGACTAAAGGAAGGGTGCTCCATCTATATCCACAAAGTATATCTGCAATGCGGCTGGCTGCTTTGTCTCATTTCATAACAGCTGAATGCCTGATCTCGTGCTAAGAGAATGAGATACAGTGTTCATTTTCCCATTAGTATATACAATCTCAAAGTCATAGTCCTAGAAAAACATTAGCCATCGTTGTTGTCTCAGGTTCAGGTCATTCTGCGAGAAGATGTACCTGAGACTCTGGTGGTTAGAGTAGACTGTAAAGCGCTCACCCATCAGATAGTTCTGCCACATCATCAAGGCGAAGACCACTTCTGCTAACTCCAGTTCATGGGTAGCATAGTTCTGCTCGTGCTTTCTCAACTTCCGTGAATCATATATGATCACCGATCTCTCCTGCATGAGGACACACCCGAGTCCGGTCTCTGATTCTTCACAATAAACATCATACCCAATGCCCTCCTCCAGTAGCCACAAGATGGGCGCACTGGTCAATATCCTTCTCAACTCTAGAAAGCACTGCTGGCATCTATCTGACCACACGAAGGGTTTTTCCTTCTTCGTCAAAGCTAAAAGCAATGCTACAACTCTGGAGAAGTCTGGCACAAACCACTGATAGTATCCAGTCAGGCCCAGAAAACTCCAAACCTCTGTCACACTCCTGGGTAGCTTCCAAGCAATCACTGCCTCGATCTTTGCTGGATCCACTGCTACCCCCGCCTCCGAGATGACGTGTCCCAATAAATGAACCTCTCAAATCTAGAACTAGAACTTCGAGGGCTTGACATAAAGCTGGGGCTCTCATAGTGTGTCTAGTACAACTTGCAAGTAGTAGGCGTGCTCCTCCTCAGTAGTCGAGTAAATTAGTATTCCGTCGATGAAGACTACGACAAAATGATCGACGTAAGGATTGAATATCTTGTTCATGAGACTAATGAACACTGCTGGAGCGTTGGTCACGCTGAAGGGAATAAACAAGAACTTGTAGTGGCCATACCGACACCTGAAGGCTGTCTTCTGCCGATCCTCGTCTCAAACTCTGAGCTGGTGATAGCCTAACCTGATGTCTATCTTTGAGAACCATCGTTGTCACGACCCGTCCTCGGGGCCCGTACCGTGACTACCCCAAGACCTCCTTCCATAGACCAGGGGCTGGCTACTAGCACCAAAGTTATAAATCCCAATAAAAGGGAATGTGTTGCCTTTATAATAGTAAACAACACAACAGAGTACGCAACAGATGTAAGCACAAAGTGATACTGAATACAAAAGTAAGTGCTGAAATGTAAATGGGCCAGAATAAAAACCCAGACGAAAGTACAGTACAACTGAAAGTCTAGTACAATAGTAGTAAAGTAAAGCATCAAGCACTAAGTCATCCTCTGGGAATCCCACCTAAAGGGTGGGTACAGATAGTCTCTCCCAGCACCATGGGTCTCTCCGTCTGCTCTATGTACGTCACACCAAGTGATCCACCTCTGGGTATCGTCTAGCTCTAAAAGCCTCTACCACGATCAGCATTGTCCATCATCTTTATCCAATACAATGTAGTGCAAGCATTGCCCGTGTAGGGGTGAGTATAACGATACTCAGTATGGACCCCGAGACCCCCAAAGGTCTCCCAAAATCCACAAAGGATAAACCAAAAAGAAAAGATAAAATCATGATGTATCAACCAACCCTACTTAGGTATATTCCCATACATATATCTAAGTTATCAATTCATGTTCGGCTCCAAATCTCGAGCCCAAGCACAACCCAGTCCACATAGGAAAGATGTCAATCACATCGATGGTAATGATTGAAAGTCAAGACATAGCTCACACAAGTATACATCTTTCGTATAGTGATAGATATGATCAAATGTAGTCACTGATTCATATATGCTATCGGACCCACACAGGATGCAAGACCAGCTAAGCAGTCGGACCCACACACGATACAAGACCAGCTACTCTGTCAGACCCACATAGGATACAAGTATAGAGGTCAAACTTTCAGACCCACACATGATACAAGAACAGCAGTCATCGCCATCAAACCCACGGAGGATTTCAGTATGGTAGTCGTCAGTGTCGAACCCACGGAGGATTCCAGTACAGTAGTCAACGCAGTCACAGCCAGCTCTAGGGTTCCCGCACACAACACGCTTGATTCTGAAAGGGTCCGCTCTTCGATAAAAGTGGGTCGATACATCAACTGTCACGAAGTCTAGAGTTGATGTATCCCAAAGATCTATCTAGTCAAAAAAACCCAATGTGATAGACGGCGCGTCAATCGGCCTCCCGGTCTGAGAGTTATTGGCTTTTCCGTTCCAGGGGCCCGGTTGGAATTATGCCCGTTCCAAACTCGTCCATTTTCCAAAGTCACCCAAAAATAACTTATAGTATCGTTAAAGGACCGCTTTTTCATGAAGGTCCTATTCTTGTAGACGGCGTGTCATTCGGATGCGCGGTCTTAAATTTATTCACGTTTAAGTGAAAACGGGCCTGGCCCTTCAAGCCCAGTGGGTCGGCGGGTTGGGTCAACCCAGTTGTGGTGGGCCCGGCCCAAATGGTGTTGCACTGGTTCAATGAGTCACGCAGCCCGGCTTGAGGGGTGCTACCCGGCCTGATGAGGCGCGGCCCTGCCCGGCACGGCCCGGCCTGGCCTAGCAGGGCGCGACCCAGCGTGGCGTGACTTGGCCGGCTGGCCGAGCAGTCCGGGGGGGTGCTTTGATGAACTGATGGCCCCAAGTGGCCCCGCCCTCCCAACCGGCCGTCCGAAGCCATCCGGCCTTCTCGGCGCAAGCGTCCTGCTCGGGCGGCCTGCAGACCTGCTGCACGGCACCTTCGGGAGCCACGTCTCCTTCACCCGTCCGGCCGATGAGCCGGCCGGTTCACCATCGAAGCGGACCGTGGATTGCGGGTCACGGTCCTCTGCAGTGCGGTGCCCTTGTGGCACCGCAGTTTCTTTGGTCCGGCCGAGCAGCCTGGGGTTCCTCCGCACGAGGCTGGCGCGCGGTCGTGGCCTTCGATCGTCGTTGCTTCCCATTGTGAATCAAATATCAAGAACAACGGAGGGTCGTCGGGCCGTGTTCATTCATCTCACTCCCTCTATGTTAGGCGGTAACATATGGCCAAGATTATTCCATAGACAAAACAACACAATTGAGATAATTTATTCACGTATAAATTATACAAACCCCTACCTCTTAAAAGACGCTGAACGTTCTCGAGCCGCGGAAGACATGCATCGTGGTAGAACGGTTCCATCCCATCAATGATGAAGGAAGATTCATTGTCATAGGTGACATAGACACCTTGATGTCAAGGTGAATCCAAGGAAGAAGCGTCGTTGGAAGAAGTCCTTCGCATTCTTTGTCGGGGATGTTCTTCGTTGAAAAATGGTGTTCTTTGTTGAAGAAGGATCACCTGTCTTTTAATTCTTCAGAGCCTTTCCCCAAAAGTGATTTGCCAACCCAAAAGAAATAAAGAGGCTCTAAAATTAATATAATTTCCATGCAATTCAATTTTATTCAATAGAGGTTCCGAATAATTAATGTAGACATTAATTATACGAGTTGGCGCAACTGATGGGAAGAGGGAGGTGGAGAGGCTCCACCATTAATGTGCAGTTTTCAAAATAAACTGCAGGGAATTAATGGGGAGTTGGGGGGAGGTGGAAGGATTCGGTTTCGTGTGGGCCCCACCACAATAAATCCTCTCAGGGAAGGTTATGTGGGGTGTGGGCCCACCCTTAACTTCTTCCTGTAGGTTATAACTATCAAAAATAAATAAAATTATGTACAACAATTTTATTTAATTTAATCTAAATCCCCAAAAATTAACATTCAACCCACATAAAACGAAACTGCAATAAAGGATCCCTTAAGTGAATACTAGTGCTGTGAGTTCAACGGTGCCCTCAGATTTCAATTCCGAGCACCGGTTCAAAAGATAGAAAAACTCGCTCGTACGTTTAATGAAGGTACCTGAACAAAAATTCAAAAATTGATTTTGGGCACACTAGGCCTCGGATTCAGGTTCCGTCAGAAGCTACGTACTCATAAAATTCCAAAGTATTTAAGAAAAAAATTCATCGAAATTTCCAGGTCTTTAAATTACCCCCGCCTTAGGGCTTTATGTCCCCATAAAGATACAACACACGCTAGGGGAACAAATGGGGGTACTAAGCATGCATCTGAGCCTCCCACTCCCAAGTGCTCTCCTGGAGGTTCCAGTTCTTCCAGCGAACACGCACCAGAGGAATCGACCATCCTCATAGGACCCACTCCTGTTGATCCTCGATCTCCACTGGGAACTCCGTAAATTTCACCCCTTCGTCGATGTCCAGCTCCTCGTGATCGATGATGTGGGTCAGGTCGTGCACGTATCTCCTCAACTGAGATATGTGGAAGACGTCGTGCACCCTATGCAACTGAGGTGGAAGGGTCAGGCGGTAATCCACCTTGCCTACTCTACTGAGGACCTGGAAAGGTCCGATGAATCAGGGAGATAACATACCTCCCCGGAAAAATATCTGTAGACCTCATCGAGGTGAGACCCGTAGGAAAATGTGGTCTCCATCCTCGAAATCTAGTGGTCCCTGTCTCCTATTAGCATAGGACTTCTATCTGCTCTGTGCAGTCTTAATCCGCTCCTAGATGATCTGAACCTTCCCCATTGTTGCTTGCACTATCTCTGGTCCTACAAGTGCTGACTCCCCTGGGCCAGTTCAGCACAGAGGTGATCTGTATGGTCGGTCGTACAATGCCTCGTAAGGGGCCATCCAGATGGTGGATTGGTAGCTGTTGTTGTACGCAAACCCCACCAAGGGTAAGTGATCCTTCCATCTGTGACCAAAGTCGAGGTCACATGCACGGAGCATGTCCTTGAGAGTCTAAATGGTCCTCTCAGTCTGGCCATCCGTCTGAGGATTGAAGGCAGTGCTCAGACGTAGCTGCGTCCCAAAAGCCTCATGTAACCCCTTCCAAAGACAAGAAGTAAAGCATACGTTCTGTTTAGAGATGATCATCGATGGAACACCATGAATCCGTATGATCTCATGTACATAGAGGCATCCCAAGCTGTCTTCTGAGCCCTTGTCTCTGATCGGTAGGAAGTGGGATGACTTGGTGAGTCGGTCTACGATCACCCAGATTGAGTCATGTCCTCTGGATATACATGGAATCCCTGTCACGAAATACGTGGAGATCACGTCCCACTTCCACTATGTGACCTCTAAGGGATATACCAAGACTGCTGGTACTTGGTGCTCTGCCTTCACTTGCTGACAAGTGAGGAATCATGAAACGAACTCTACTACAACCTTCTTCATACCCGGCCACCAGTGTTGTCGTCTGAGGTCCTGATACATCTTCGCCACTCCAGGATGTACCGCTAGAGGGGAAGTGTGAAACTCTCTCAGCACTTCATCAGGTAGTGCAGCAGGTACCATGGTATATCCCCTAAAAAGGATGACGTGATCCCCTCCTTCAGAAAATCCATCAGGCGCCTGCCCTATGGATATTTGAGCACATCGCGCCTCACAGTCAATGTCCCCGCGCTGTGCCTATCTGACTTGCTGAAGAAGTGGAGGAGTGACTGTGAGAGACTAAAGGAAGGCTTCTCTATATATATCCACAAATTACATCTTCAATGCGGCTAGATGCTCTGTCGCCTCTCCTAGTAGTTGAATGCCAGATCTCTTGCTGAGATCATCAGCTACAACGTTCCCCTTCGTAGGAGTATAGACTATCTCAAAGTCATAGTCTTGGAAGAACTCGAGCCATCGCCGCTATCTCAGGTTTAGTTCATTCTACGAAAAGATGTACTTGAGACTCTGGTGGTCATAGTAGACTGTAAAGCGCTCTTCCATCAGATAGTGTCGCCACATCTTCAAGGCTAAGACCAATGCTGCTAACTCCAGGCCATTGGTAGCATAGTTCTGCTCATGTTGTCTCAAATTCAGCAAACCATATGTGATCACTGCTCACTCCTGCATCAGGACACACCTGATTCCTCTCCCTGATGCGTCGCAGTAAACTACGTACCCAACGCCCTCCTCTGGTAGCCTCAATATGGGCACACTAGTCAATCTCCATCTCATCTCTTGAGAGCTCTGCTGGAATCTATCTGACCACATGAAGGGTTTCCCCTTCTTCTTCAAAGCTAAAAGTGGTTTTGCAACTCTAGAAAATTCTGGAACAAACCTCCGATAATATCCAACCAGGCCCAGGAAACTCCAAACCTCCGTCACACTTCTGGGTGGCTCCCAAGCAAGCACTTCCTTGATCTTCGCTGGATACACTGCTACCCTCGCCTCCGAGATGACGTGTCCTAAGAAGAGAACCTCTCGAATATAGAACTATAACTTTGAGATATTACCATAAATTTGGTTCTCTCGGAGTGTGTTCAGTACAACCCACAAGTGGTAGGAGTGCTCGTCCTCAGTAGTCGTGTAAATCAGTATGTTGTTGATAAAGACTATGATAACACGATCGAGGTAAGGCTGGAAGATCCTTTTGATGAGACTCATTAACACAACTGGATTGTTGGTCATGCTGAAGGGAATAACCAAGAGCTCGTAGTGGCTATACCGACAACTGATGGTCGTCTTCTGCATATCCTCATCTCGAACTCTGAGCAGGTGATAGCCGGACCTAAGTTCTATCTTCGAGAACCATCGTGCTCCCTTGAGCTGATGGAAGATGCCATCAATCCTCGGAAGTGGGTACTTGTTCCTTACGGTCACCTGATTCAGGTGATGGTAGTCGACACATAGTCTCAAGATCCCATCTACCATCTTGGAAAACAAAATCATAGAATCCCAGGGTGAAACACTTGGTCGGATGAATCCCTTTCCCCGCAAGTCCTCTATTTATACCCGCAGCTCATCAATCTAAGCGGGAGTCATCCGATATGCTGGGGTAGATATCGGCGCTGTCCCAGGGTATAGGTCTATGTAGAAGTCTATCTATCTGTGAGGAGGTAGTCCTGGAACTTCATTCGAAAAAACATATGCATACTGATCCACCACAACAGGGCAACTTAGACTCCACACATCAACCGCTCCGAGGATGATACAAGACAACTGATGTGTGATTGGTTGCCCTCTCCTTTGTGTAAGTCCATCATGCACTGCAAAGGCTCCCTTCTCACCAGTTAAGGTGAACCTAGTCCCATCCATGCGGATACAACACACCTTGCGCCTAATACAGTCGATCTGAGCATGGACTGTAGATAACCAGTCCATACCCAAGATGACATCGTAAGGCCTTGACGCCGCTACAAAAAGATCCCAGCTGAAGCTCTCGCCTCATACAGTAAACTCACACTTCCAGCACCAGTGTGTAATTGTCGAGTCTACTCCAGTAGGAGTCTCTATCCATAAGGATCGAGCCTATGGCTCTGTCATAATTTCTGAACTTCGAACAAGGGTAGTGGAAATAAAATAATGACTTGGACCTGTGTCTATAAGTACTGCAACAAGGGTGGAGTAGACACAGATTGTACCTCGAATCATCTTTGGTGTGCTGTGGTTGTAGGCCTCGACTACCTAGAGTTGTGCCAACCTCTGTCCGCCAACTCCTTGTGGTCGGGGTGGACCTCTTGGTGGTGGTGGTGGTAGAGCCTCGAAATTTCGTCCACCACCCGCTGCTCGGCAGCTCCTCCGCCTCATCCGCCTTCTCCTGGCTGACCAGTACCGTCAAACCTCTACCTATACATGGGAGTTCCCTCTACTATCTGCTACTCTTTTGCATGGTGTGTCGGGAAGTCACGATCCATGTGGTCTTTCCCTCCGCATGCGTAGCACTGCATTCTCCTCGTAAGACTGGCTCTGTTTCATGTGCCCCGCACAACCGGACCTGTTTCTTGAGGTCCCCCACCTGATGTCTTGGTCCGCTTGGACCCCTGTGACATTTGTCTACTACTATCTAAAGATGACTCTGCTACATGTCACCCTACAGTGGGTCCTGCCACTGGTGACTGCTCAAAAAGAAATCTCTCCACTAGAAGGGCTCACTCCAGTACCCCTTCCTACGTTAGGATGCTGAGGGGAATCGTCGAAACCCTATTCTCGTGCCTCAGTCCCTGCCCTAAGTTCTGGGCCCTGAAGAACAGGTCCCATTCTATATATGTGGAGTAGCATGAGAGTTCAGTAAACCTCACTGAGTATTGAGCTACTGTCACGATACCCTGCTGTAGATGTAGTAACTCATGAATCCTCACTGCACGAAGGGTGGCTGGAACAAACTCTGAGTTGAAGAGACTCTCGAGGTCTATCCAAAGAAGTGATGCCTCGTCATGCACCAGGAGCATCATGCTCCACCATCTACCTACTACTATGTGCAGGAGACTTGCAGCAAGGATCACCATAAGGTCGGTTGGTGTCCCTACCAATCTGAAGACTCTGATGATAGCCTCCATCCAATCCTCTACTGCCTGAGGGTCCGTCTCTCCGCGGAACCTGGGTGGCCTCTGTTGCTGAAACTCATGCAACACACTCAGGCAGCATTCACTCTCTGTTGCTGGGGCTAGTAGTAACGGTGGCTCAGCGGTTAGTGGTATGGCTGGTGAATCCGCCGGGATGGGGCCTTGCACCGAGGCCTCGTCGCTCGGTGGGCTGCCATATCGCATGTAACTCGGCACCCGAGATGGCTGCCTTTATGGGGCCATCCTGAAAAGAAACAAGTGTGACATGGTAAAACATTATTCCTGGTGAGATGAAACAAAGTAATAAAAAATAAAACTTTTCAAAGGAAACACACACGCAATCAGTGTTTTCATTCACTGAGTTGGAAATCAGAAGTCAGGGTCCTCGTGTATGGATACATCGGCCACCGTAGCAACACTGGATTCCATGGACTGCAAACAACACTCAATAATCTTAACACTATTGCTTCAATGAAATAAATATCAGAGCCCTATGTTCTACAGTAGAACTGACTCCTCTGATACCAATTTGTCATGACCCGTCCTCAGGGCCCGTTCCATGACTACCCCAAACCCGCCTTCCATAGGCCAGGGGCTGGCGACTAGAACCAATGGCGTAAATCCCAATAAAAGGGAATGCATTGCCTTTATAATAGTAAACAACACAATAGAGTATGAAACAGATGTAATAACAAAGTGATACTGAATACAAAAGTAATTGCTGAAAAGTAAATGGGCAAGAATACAAACCCAACTGAAAGTATAGTACAATTGAAAGTCTAGTACAATAGCAGTAATGTAAAGCAGCAACCACCAAGTCATCCTCCAGTAATCCCACCTGAAGGTCGGGTACATATAGTCTCCCCCAGCACCACGGGTTTGTCCGTCTGATTCGTGTACGTCACACCATGTTCTCCACCTCCTGTTACCGTCCATCTCTACAAACCTCTACAACGATCATCGTTGTCCATCGTCTGCATCCAACACAATGTAGTGCGAGCATTGCCCATGCAGGGGTGAGTATAACGATACTCAGTAGGGACCCCGAGACCCCATATGGTCTCCCATAATTCTTGAAGGATAAACCACAATGAAAATATACAATCAAAAATTATCAACCAACCCTACTTCGGTATATGCCCATACATATACCTAAGTTATGAATTCTAGTTCGGCTCCAACTCTCGATCCCAAGCACAACCCATTCCACACAGGAAGGAAGTCAATCACATTGATGGTATTGAATTAAATTCAATACTCAGCTCACACAGGTATACATCTTTCGTATAGTGATAGAGATGATCAGATTTAGTCATTGATTCATCTAAGCCATCGGACCCACACAGGATACCAGACCAGCTAAGCTTTCGGACCCACATAGGATACAAGATCATCTACTCTGCTAGACCCACACAAGATACAAGTATAGAGGTCAAACATCTATACCCACACAGGATACAAGAACATTAGTCATCGTCGTCGAACCCACGGAGGATTTCAGTATGGTATTTGTTGCTGTCGAACCCACGGAGGATTCCGGTACAGTAGTCGACGTAGTTGCAGCTAGCGCTTGGGTTCCCGAACACAACACACTAAATTCTGGGAGGGTATGCTCCTCGAGAAATGGGTGTTAATACATTAATTGTCACAAAGTCTAGAGTTGATGTATCGCAAAGTTTTATCATGTCAAAAGAAACCCAACGTGATAGACAGTGCGTCAATCGGACGTCCGGTCTGAGAGTTATTGGCTTTTCCGTTCCAGGGGCCTGGTTACAATTATGCTCATTCCAAACCTGGTCGTTTCCCAAAGTAGTCCAAAACACACTTAGAGTATCAAAAATGGACCGCTTTGTTTTGAGGGTCACAGTGTCGCAGACGGCGCATCGATCACACATGTTGTCTTAAAGTTATTCATGTTTAAGTGAAAACTGGCCCGACCCATCAAGCCTAGTGGGCTGGCTGGTTGGGTCAACACGGTTTTGGTGGGCCTGAACTGGCTGGTGTCAGACCGACTCAATGAGTCACATGGCCCAGCCTGAGGGGCGCGCCCCGACATGCTGTGGCCCGGCCCCACGCGGAGTGACCTAGCCCAGTAGGGCGCGACCCGGCTGGCCGCAGCTCGGCCTAGAGGGACGAGCGGTCCGAGGTGTGGGGGGGGGCACTTTCCCATACCGGAGGCGCCAAGAGACGCCACCCCCCCCCCCCAACCGTCTAGCCTTCTCGGTGCAAGTGGCCCACTCGGGCAGGCCGCGGACCTGCTGCGTGGCACCTTCAGGTGTCGTGGCTCCTACACCTGGCCGATCGATGAGCCAGCCTGTTCACCACTTAAGCAACCCATGGATTGTGGGCTACAGTCCTCCGCAGCTCGGTGCCCTTGTGGTTCCATGGTTTCTTTGGTCCAGCTGAGCGGCCCATAGTTGCGGGCCACGGTTCCTCCATATGAGGCTGGCGCGCAGCCGCTGCCTTCGATCATCGCGGGTTCCCATTGAGAATCAGAAATCAAGAACAACGGAAGGTTGTCGAGCCGTGTTCGTTCCGCCCGAACCCTCCACATTAGGTTGTAACATATGGCCATGATTATTCCATAGACAAAACAACACAATCAGGTTAATTTATTCACGTATAAATTATACAAACCCCTTCCTCACAAAACAAGTCCCACATTGTCGAGCCGCGGAAGACGAGCATCGTGGTAAAACGGTTTCATCCCGTCAAAGATGGTGGAAGAGTTGTTGTCATAGGCGACGTATACTCCTTTACGTTGAGGTGCGTCCAAGTAGGAAGCGTCGTTGGAATAAGTCCTTCGCGTTCTTCGTCACAGATGTTCTTCATTGAAGAATAGAGTTCTTCGTCGAAGAACGGTGTTCTTCGTTGAAGAAGGATCACCTCTCTTTTAATTCTCCATATTCTTTCCCCAAAAGGTATTTTCTCACCCAAAATAAATAAAGAGGCTCTCAAATTTATAGAATTTCCATGAAATTCAATTTGATTCAAAATAAGAGCGGAATAATTAATATAGACATTAATTATATGAGTTGGCACAATTGATTGGAAGAGGGAGGTGGGGAGGCTCCCACATTATTGAAAAGTTGTCAAAATAAAAAGCAGGGAATTAATGGGAAGATGAGGGGAGGTGGAAGGGATTGGTTTTTTGTGGGCCCCACCACACTAAATCTTCTCAGGGGAGGTTATGTGGGGTGTGGGACCACCCTTAACTTCCTCTTGTAGGTTATAACTACAAAAAATAAATAAAATTTTGTACAACAATTTTATTTAATTTAATCAAAATCCTCAAAAATTAACTTTCAACCTGCATAAAACGCAACTGCGGTAAAGGTTCCCTTAAGCGAATACCAGCACTGTGAGTTCATCGGTGTCCTCTGATTTCAATTCCGAGAACCGGTTCAAAAGACAGAAAAACATGCTCATACATTTACGGAACGTACCCGAACAAATCATCAAAAATTGATTCCGGGCACACCGAGCCTCAGAATCAGGTGCCGCCAGAAACTGCGTACTCATAGAATTCCAAAGTATTTAAGGAAAAAAAATCCTTGAAATTTCCGAGTCTTTACAATCGTGCTCCTTTGAGCTGGTCGAAAAGGTTTTCAATCCTCGGAAGTGGGTACTTGTTCCTTATGGTCACCTGATTCAGGAGATGGTAGTCGACACACAGTCGCAAGCTCCCATCCGCCTTCTTGGCGAACAAAATCAGAGAAGCCCAGGGTGAAACACTAGGTCGGATGAATCTCGTTCCCTTCAAGTCCTCCATCTGTAACCGAAGCTCAAAAAGCTCGGCAGGAGCCATCCAATATGCTGGGGTAGATATCGGTGTTGTTCCAGGGTACAGGTCTATGTAGAAGTCTACGTCTTTGCGGGGAGGTAGCCCTGGAAAGTAGTCAGGAAAAACGTCTGAATACTGATCCACCACAACAGGAGAACTAGGACTCCGCACACCAACTGCTCTGAGGATGATACTAGCCAACTGATGTGTGATCGGATGCCTTATCCTCTACGTAATTCTATCCTACACTGCAAAGGCTCCCTTCTCGCCGGTGAAGCTGAACCTGGTCCCATCCGTGCGGATACACCACACCTTGTGCCTAATATAGTCAATCTGATCATGGACTGTAGATAACTAATCCATACCCAAGATAACATTGTAAGGCCTCGACACCGCTACAAGAATATCCCAGCTAAAGCTCCTGCCTCCTAGAGTAATCTCACACCGTTTTCACCAGTGCGTAATTGTCGAGTCTTCTCCCGTAAGAGTCTCTAGCTGTAAGGATCGAGCCAACAGCTCCGTAGGAATCTCTGAGCTCCGAACAAGGGAAACAAAAATAAAATAATGACTCGCACCTATGTCTATAAGAACTAAAATAAGGGTGGAGTATGCACAGATAGTACTTTGAATCATCTCAGGTGTGCCGTGGTCGTAGTCCTCGACTGCCTGGATTTGTGCCCACCTTTGTCCGCCAACTCCCTGTGGTCGGGGAGGACCTCCTGGTGGTGGTGGTGGTAGAGCCTCAAAACGTCATCCACCACCTACTGCTCGGTCATCTCCTCTGCCTCATCCGCCCGCTCCCAGTGGACCACCATGGTCAAACCTCTGCCTCTGCTAGGGAGGTCCCTCTACTGTCTGCTGCTCGTCTGTATGGTGGGTCGGGTAGTCACGACCCATGTGGCCCTGCCCGCCGCATGCATAGCACTACCTACTCCTCGTAAGTCTGGCTCTATTTCGTGTGCCCCGCACAACTGAAACTGTATACTAAGGTCGCCCACCTAATGGCCTGGTCAGCTTGGACCCCTGCGACATTTGTCTACTACCAGCTGCAGAAGACTCTGCTATGTGTTCCCCAACGGTGGGTCTCGTCGTTGGTGACTGCTCAACGAGAAATATCTCCACTAGAAGGGCTCTCTCCAGCACCCCTTCATGTGTCAGGATGCTAAGGGGAATCCTCGAAGCCCTGATCTCATGCCTCAGTCCCTGCTCGATGGTCCGGGCCCTGAAGAATGGGTCACGTACTATATTTTTGGAGTAGCACGAGAGGTCAGTAAACCTCACTGAGTACTGAGCTACTATCACGCTACCCTACTGCAGATGTAGTAACTCCTGAATCTACACCGCACAAAGGGTGGATGGAACAAACTCTGATCAAAAGAGACTCTCAAAGTCTGTCCAAAGAATTGATGCCTTGTCATGCACCAGGAGCATCAGGCTCTACCATCTACCTGCTACTATGTGTAGGAGACTCGCGACATGGATCTCCATAAGGGTGGATAGTTTCCCTACCAATCTAAAGACTCTGATGATTGCCTCCAGCCAATCCTCAGCTGCCTGAGGGTCCGTCTCTCCACGGAACCTGGGCGGCTTCTATCACTGAAACTCGTGCAACTCACTTAGGTGGCATGCACTCTCTACTTCTCGGGATGTTAGTATCGGTGGCTCAGTAGGTAGTGGTACCGCTGGTGCCTCCGCTGTGATGGGGCCCTGCACCGAGGCCTCGTCGCTCTTTGGGCTGCCATCTCGCACGTAACTCGGATCCCTAGATGGCTGCCTTCGCGGGGCCATCCTGAAAAGAAACAGGTGAGCCACTGTCAAACATTATACCTGTTGAGCTGATACAAAGTAATCAAAAAGAAAACTTTTCAAAGGAAACACATACGCAATCCGTTTTTTCGTGCACTGAGTCGAAAATCAGAGTTCAGGGTCCTGGTGCATGGATACTTCAGCCACTGCACCAATACTGGACTCCCTGGACTGAAAACCACACTCAATACTCTTAACACTATTACTTCACATAAAGAAAGATCAGAGTCCTGAGTTATGCGGTTGAACTGACTCCTCTGATACCAATTTTTCACGACCCGTCCTCGGGGCCCATGCCATGACTACCCCAAGCCCACCTTCCATTGGCCAGGGGATGGCGACTAGCACCAAAGGCATAAATCCCAATAAAATAGAAGGTGTTGCCTTTATAATAGTAAACAACACAATAGATTATTCAAAAGATGTAATCAAAAAGTGATACTGAATACGAAAGTAAGTGCTGAAAAGTAAATGGTCCAGAATACAAACCCAACTGAAAGTAGAGTACAACTGAAAGTCCAGTACAACAGCATTAAAGTAAAGCATCAACCACCGAGTCATCCTCTGAGAATACCACCTTAATGGTGGGTACAGATAGTCTCTCCCAGCACCACGGGTCCATCCGTCTACTCCGTGTACGTCACACCAATTTCTCTACCTCCAGGTACCGTTCAACTCTACAAGCCTCTACCACGATCAGCGATATACGTCTTCTGCATCCAACACAATGTAGTGCGGGAATTTCCCATGCAGGGGTGAGTATAACGACACTCAGTAGGGACCCCAAGACCCCCGAAGCTCTCCCAGAATCCATGAAGGATAAACCACAAAAAAAGATACAATCACGAAGTATCAACCAACCCTACATAGGTATATGCCCATAGATATATCTAAGTTATGAATTCCAGTTTGGCTCCAACTCTCGAGCCCAAGCACAACCCAGTCCACACAGGAAAGAAGTCAATCACACCGATGGTAATGATTGAAATTCAAGACTCATCTTACATAGGTAGACATCTTTCGTAAAGAGATAGAGATGAACAGATGTATTCACTGATTCATCTAAGCTGGTGGGCCCACACAGGATACAAGACCAGCTAAGCAGGCAGACCCACAAAGGATACAAGACCAGCTACTCTACCGGACCCACACAGGATACAAGTACAGAGGTCAAACTATTGGACCCAAACAGGAAACAAGAACATTAGTCATCGCCGTCGAACCCATGGAAGATTCCAATATGGTAGTCGTCGTTGTCGAACCCACGGAGGATTCCAGTACAGTGGTCGACGCAGTCGCAGCCAGCTCTAGGGTTCTCACACACAGCACGCACGATTCTAGGAGGGTCCGCTCCTCGAGAAAAATGGGTCCATACATAAACTATCATGAAGTCCAGATTTGATATATCCCATAGTTCCGTCTAATCAAAAGAAACCCAACATGACAGATGGCGTGTCAATTGAATGCCCGGTCTGAGAGTTATTGGCTTTTCCATTCCTGGGGCCCGGTTGGAATTACACTCATTCCAAACCCAAACATTTTCCAAATCAGACAAAACTCACATATAATACCGCAAATGGAGTGCTTTTTCGCGAGGGTACCAATGCCGCATACAGCGTGTCGATCTGACGCGCGGTCTTAAAGTTATTCACATTTAAGTAAAAATGGGCCTAGCCCATCAACCCCAGTGGGTTAGCGGGTCGTGTCAACCATGATTTGTCGGGTCTGACCCTTCTGGTGTTGGACTAACCCGATGAGTCACGTGGCCCAGCCCGAGGGGTGTGGCCCATCCCAAGGGGGTGTGGCCCGGCCCAGCGAAGCGCGGCGCAGCGCGGCCCGACATGGTGCGGCCCGACCCGGCGCGGTGCGGACCGGCCCAGCAGGGTGCGGCCCGGCTGGACAAGCAGTACGAGGGGGGGGGGGGCACGGCCCCCTACATTCCCTAACCATTGGTTCCAAGTGGGGCTTCCATACCAACCTTCCAGCCTTCCCAGCACAAGAGGCATGCTCGGGCAGGCCGCGGACCTGCGGCGCGGCACCTTCGGGTGTCGCGGCTTTTTCACCCGGCCGGCCGATGAGCCGGCAGGTTCGCCGCCAAAGCGGCCCATGGATTGCGGGTCGTAGTACTCCATAGTGAATCACCCTTGTGGTTCTGCGGTTTCTTTGGTCCGGATGAGCATCCCGCGGTTCCTCCGCACGAGGCTGGCGCGCGGCCGCCGCCCTTGATCGTCGCCTCTTCCCGTTGAGAATCAAAACACAAGAACAACAGAGGCACCTCCGGCCGTTTTCATTCAGATCACACCCTCCGCGTTAGGCAGTAACATATGGCCAAGATTATTCCACATACAAAACAAACCAATCGAGATAATTTATTCATGTATAAATTATACAAACCCATACCTCGCAAAAGACGTCGCACATCGTTGAGCCGTGGAAGAATAGCGTCATGGTAGAACAGTGTCCTCCCATCAACGATGGCGAATGAGTACTTATCATAGACAACATAGACTCCTTTATGTCGAAGTGCATGAGAGGAAGAAGCGTCATTGGAAGAAGTCCTTCACGTTCTTCGTCGGGGATGTTCTTCGTTGAAGAATGATGTTATTCATCGAATAAGGATCACCTCTCTTTTAATTCTCCAGAGCCTTTCCCCAAAAGTGATTTGCCAACCCAAAATAAATAAAGAGGCTCTCAAATTAATATAATTTCCATGAAATTCAATTTGATTCAAAAGAGGTGCCTAATAATTAATATAGACATTAATTATATGATTTTGGCACAATTGATGGGAATAGGGAGGTGGAGAGGCTCCACCATTAATGAGGAGTTGTCAAAATAAACAGTAGGGAATTAATGGGGAGTTGAGGGGAGGTGGAAGGGTTCGGTTTTGTGTAGGACCCACCAAACTAAATCATCTTAGGGGAGGTTATGTGGGGTGTGCACCCACCCTTAACTTCCTCTTGTAGGTTATAACTACCAAAAATAAATAAAATTGTGTACAACTATTTAATTTAATTTAATCTAAATCTCTCAAAATTAACTTTCACCCCGCATAAAACGCAATTGCGGTAATGGTTCACTTAAGCGAAAACTGGCGCTGCGAGTTCATTGGTGACCTCAGATTTCAATTCCGAGCACTGGTTCAAAAGATAGAAAAACCCACTCATACGTTTACTGAACGTACCCGAACAAAACTTCAAAAATTGATTCCGGGCACATCGGACCTCGGATTCAGGTGCCGTCAGAAACTTCATACTCATAAAATTCCAAAGAAAAAAATTCCTTGAAATTTCCGGGTCTTTATATGGTACATGAGGGGTAATTTTCCCTCCGCCTCATTGTGGTGTCTTTGGAGGGAGGGGGTCATGACAAAATGATCCATGTGATCTTTGAAAGAATTTTTCATCTAAAATGACATCTTTTGATGATTCCAAACTTTTAATATAGATATGATCCATTGATATCATCCTTATTCTTTCTCAGGGTGGTTTATAATTATGATGGAAATCTGTTTATAAAACTCGTTCCTTTTTCATGGGTTGTGATATGATGAATTCATGAAATGTTTATAAAAATAATTTCTTTTCCATGGGATATTTCATGGTTAAATGCATATGAAACATGTTTCTTTTCATAGGTTATGATACAATGAATGTTTTATGATAATGTGGAATAAATATGTATAATTTTCATTATGTGATAGGTGGGATAGAAATTATATTTTTCTCTTATGCATTAGGTAAGGATTGGCATATCATGATATAAAAAAACTAGAATGAGGAGTGAACCTAGTTTAGTAAGGGGATCTTTCTATTATGATAGTCTTGGGAGTAATCTTTGACTACTGTGATGGTTTAGGGGGTTAACTCAATCCACTATGATAGTCTCTATAGTAATCTTTGACTACTGAGGAAATAATTTTCTATGTTTATGTGTACGTAACTAATCTAAGTCTTATTTCAATGTAATGCTCTCATGACTTGTGTTTTTTATTCCTTTATGATTCATGTCTTATGAAATTTCAAGCTTTATTCCATGATTCAAAATTACGATCTACGATATGAAGGGTATTATTTTGAAATGTAATTTTCATTTTCATATAACCTAATCATAATGTTAGTTTTAAGTGATAATTGATATCTCCTTTACTTACCCTTACAAAGAATTTGTGTTCACCCTTTCTTATGTTTCCTTTTCCTGTGTTATGAAAAAGATATTAAGTATAAAATCGGTTATGAATAACCAATTTTTTAGGTATCTATGTTTCCAAAGGCACTTGACTAAATTGATTCTAGCATGGATTATTATGTTATGTAATAAATATTAATATACTAAGATGTGATATTTATGTATGAAAAGTTTGGATCGTTATACTGTTGGGCCCATTTGGTTCACATTTCATTAAAAATTAGTACTTTTATATTAAATAATATTCACTAAATACAATTAAAATTAATTTCTTATATTAAAATAATTAATTATTATAAACAATTGATATTAATATCTTTCGTTGAATTTTATAAATACATAATATCACGATTTTAATATATTATTATTAATAATAATACATAACACCTCTATATATAATATTTTAATACAATGTATTTATTTCATTATTTGTTTTTTTTATATTAAAATATTTTAATTTTATAACTAACAATACACAAATTCAGAATATGTATTGGATACATGTATATAGAGAAACTATATTTCCAACAAAAATATTTGTAATAGTCGAATTTCATTCATATATATAGCCTTACTAAACTCATTCATTTCATTCACACTTCTTAAGTCACACTTCTCATTTTCGTAGTTTTCATTTTATACCTTACTACATTCTTTATCCTTTAATGAAATTATTCCTCATTTTTTATTTTCTTTGGCTATGGTCAATCTTCAAGGGTGAAGATGATCTATAAAACCTTTGGGTTTTGATTTTATTCTATCCTTTTTATTTCCCCCTTTAAATTTATTAACTTTTAATGGTTAAAATAATTCATGGAGAGTAATAATCCATGGTGTGTAGTACTTGGTTTCATGTGTCTTTTATAAGGTTTTACTATGAATTAATAAATTGTCTATTTAATTCATATCTTGTATGACTTATTGCTAATTTATTTCAATTACTTTTAACAAATAGAGAAAAAATATTTTAGATTTATAAAAATATTGTTTATGGAAAGAATATGATTCTTAAAAACCTAGGGCATTAGACTATTCTTGGGATTCAATGCTCATTAAAGTGTCATGTGATTTATTAACAGGTGTTTGAATTTAAATGACGTTTTTTGGTGGCTAAAATTTTCACCACATAGATTTTCAATAGACAGTTTAATTTTCAATTAAAATGAAAAAAATATTAAACTCACCCATGGTGGGGTTTCAGATTGGATAACATATGCACTGTTTAGTTTGGAATAAGGTGTTTACCCTATGGTAATATTTTCATTATTTTTTAGCGTTGTTGGGTTGGTTCTTAGTGATGGAGGATATTTTTTTGTGAATTATTAATAATAAATAATAATTCACTTTTTATGGCCTTGACCCATATCTCCCCTATCATATTCATACGTTATATTTATTTAGAGGTGACTAATGCTTATGGGAAAATTGAGTATCCATAGATGAACCACCAAAATATAGGGATCATTATAGGAGGATCATTATATTTTCATGACCATGTTATGGTTCATTTATATATGTAACTATTATGTGCTCAAACTAATCTCTTCTAATTTATTGTACTATTTTTTTAATCACCCCATGAAATTTCAGCATATTGTTTTTCATGTGGATATGAACCTGTTACCCTTTGAATTTAAAAAAAAATATTCATGAATTTAGTGGAATTATAGTGGTATGTTTTAGGTAAAATACTCATCTAATTACTTGTATGTAATTTAATGGGAATAACACACAATATTCTAGAAACATAATCAATTTTTTCATATGAATCTAAATTATATTGAATTGTTGAAATTCAAGGCATTGATTTTGATAAAATCTATAGAGAAATTTTGGACTGTTAGATACTTTTTTAATAACTCCCTCATTCAACTAATTCAAATGTGATACCTAATATACCTATAATTACATTAATCAGATGTAAAATAGATTAAAAATCTTAATATTGAGATTTTATATTCCTTTAATTTTGATGAAACTTTTAGATATTTCACACTAAAAATAACCATAGGTAATAATTGATGGGGTCATAAATGGAGAGTGACAAAGAGATGTAGTAAATCTGATTTCCAATCAAATTACTGAAATCGTGAAACATCATACCTAAATAAGGGCATTTATATGGAAATAGGGGACAATGACATGAGCTTGTTTGCTTGATTGATCTATTTAATGAATGGCGAAGTGGTTACTATGGTAACACTAGCAAACACAAGTGACATGACTAGCCATATTGATGTAGGTTTTTTGATATTTAGGATCGAATGACATATTGTGGGCCAAATAGTTCTATATGGGATAAAAAATGGGCCGTGGGTCAAGAAAATCTTGTTCATCCAATCACTAGATCAGATGGCTACCTTTGAATGTATGTTTAGAATGATGAGGGGTCAAAATGAGATGTTATGGTTCATTTAATCTGTAGTTTGAACAAAAATGATTCACCGAGTGAGGTTTTACTGTTATATCATGCATGTAAGGTGTGATGGAGTTCCATGTGTCACACACTAATTATTAGAGGATATAGGCCACACATGGTGTTGCACGAAAACTCTATTTTCAACTCCAGAAAATGTGTTAGACTTATCTCATAACCTACTGAAATCATATTTGCATGAATTTGGGATTATTTGGTAGACGAATTAAGTAAAAATATGATGAGTTTGGAAAATTATTATTATTACATATTAATAAGATAAATTATTTTAGACACTTGATTAAGTGGAGGACTTCCCCTAGTCATAGAGAATTGGGTTGGCCAAAAAAACAATTTTACAAGATGATGAATACAAAATTATAAGACCAAATTTTATATTATTATAAATGTAATATATATTATATAATATAGTTATTGTGAAGTAAACTTGGTTGTATGAAGAAAAATTTGTATTTGTTGTCAATGGCATACAGAAATAGGTATGGAGCCCCTTTTTTTATCTTTTAGCATTGATGTTGTCTGATGGTCTAGACAACGGGCTTGGATTGTTGGAAGTGGTGGCAGGATGCCACCTGCTAGCTAGTATAGGCTGAAAGAATACCTATAAGTATAAATGCTCCACCTGATTGATGGTGGGATTCCCTCAGCCAGACAGTGGAAGGCTGAAAGGTATAGGCTTTATGGATGCACCCACTGACCAGCCGATGGATGTCTTGTAAACTATAAAATATTAATATTTTTCAATATAGATATATATTTTTAAAGGTATGTTTTATATTGGTCAAAATATTTACCCACAAAAATGTGTTGGTTACTAAATTTTGGATAAAAACTATATTGATAAATGTTATTACAACAAATAAAAAAGTTTTTTTTATAATTATAATAATGTCAATATATAAAATATTTGTTAGTTAAAATGTTAAGTAATAGATTCATATGATAGATTTATCATTTGATAATATAATTACCAACATTTTTCTCAAAACCAATAATATTATTAATGATATTATTTTATAACTTTTTATAATCAATACTAACAATTTATACATGTTTGAAAACTATATTTCAAATAAAATATTATATGTTTGTACATAGAAATTTTTTTTACAATATTATATAATATATTTATTATATATATTATATAATAATAATAAAATAAGCTTATATAAACTCAAAAAACATTATTTTAAAAAAACAAGTCCAATCATAATTTGAAAACATTTTCAAACTCAATAAATAGTATGAACTCCAAAAACATGTTACAAACATATTAAAAATCTGAGGGAAATTACTTAAAACTCTATTGAACATCATCTATAATTTTTTTCTCACACAAAAAAATGTCAATATTGTGGTTCACACTAATGATAATGTCTATGTAAGCAGTACACCCACTCAAAAATGGCATGACCACATTTTCTTCAATCACATATAGTAGGCTCCACTGGCATAAAGAAGTTGGTCATGC
Organism: Viscum album; assembly: GCA_963277665.1. Taxonomy (NCBI): domain Eukaryota; kingdom Viridiplantae; phylum Streptophyta; class Magnoliopsida; order Santalales; family Viscaceae; genus Viscum; species Viscum album. Next base: position 1,300,335,538 of record OY728141.1, on the reverse strand, counting down.
CCAATTTTGAATGTAAATGGCACATAGAAATAAAAAATAATATTGGTGGGTGAGGGTTTTTTCTTTTAAATTAGGTTCACACTTCATCCATTTGACCACTCCGGTTGAAGATTTAGTGTATCATTGGTGCTTCACGCACTCCTATAAATCTAGAGTGAGGATACTTTCCTAAAAATCAAAAATCCTTAAATTTTTTTTATTTTTATATAAGTCCAATTTTAATTGAGTTGAAGGGGAAACCTTGCATGACCTGTAGGCCTAATAGGAACATATCCTAATACATGACTCTGAGGGTCCCAAATACCTGATACCACAGAACCGTCCCTCCCCATCAAAATTGTATCATTTTGTACGAGTTCACATCCTTGCATGGGTGCACAGCTAGCAATGCCCCATGAAGAGATGCATGATTTCTATATATGTCATAGACATATTTGAGGTGAAATTATTGAGCATAGGTAGTATAATTGGCTTTAGGAGTTGGGTAATATGGTCCGCCTACAAGTGGACTTCATAGATGGATGTTGGGATTTTAGATCCTGTGATGCAACATCCAAAAAACAATGAATTTTATAATTACAGAAGTAATTTTATACATAAAAATAACACTATAGTTATGGTTTTTCACATGAATAATGATGACCTAAATTCCATGTTTAAATGAAAAAAATTTTATTTTCACAAATGAATATCATATTACAAAATTATTTAAAATGAAACAACTTCACCAGGTTTCTGAAAAACTTAGGGGGTTATTTATCAATAAAATCCATTAAAAATGAACAATAGTTTTATGCTAATAAATCCCCCCTCACTTTAAATTATCACTCTAATACATATCATCCCAATCTAGTACACAAAAACATCTCACAACATCATTTCAAGAAAAACCATTTATATTCCACACTCAAAGTTCCACATCTTAATTTTCTACAGGATAAAATGTACTCAATCATCGTACATTCAAAAATCAATTCATATTTCAAAATCATGTTATATTTAAGATCAATCCCCACACACTTTACTATTGAATTTTTAGAAAATTAAAACCAAAAATAGATTAGTTTATATTTTCAAATCAAAAGAATGTAGATACCGTTAGAAATTTCATAACCAAATAAAAGTTCTTTTTCCAAAAAATTAAAGTTCCACATCATCCAAGTGAAACAATTGAATGTTTTGAGTCAAACATGTTTATGAATCTCATTTATTTTTTACTTCATTCATAAAACATCCATATCAAACAAACATTTGTTTAATAGTTTGATAAGAAAAGGATCATTTCCACGTATGTTTAACTAACTAGTACACGTCACCAAAAAAACCAATTTAACCCAAATGCCATAAATTTAAATCATCCACTAGTCACACTCAGTTCATTTTAAAGGATTAATATATAAATTTCAAATAAGTTCTATAAATCTCATAGGATTAGTTATGAATCACTGTAATCATAAGAAGATTTCATTTTGAAATCTTCTATTGTTTTATTTTTTAACAATATTTGGACTCTTAGAAATAATGTAGATTATTCCAATCCAATTTAATGGAATTAATTTATATTAAATAAATATAAAATTAAGAAAAGCAATGGCAAGGTAAAAAATCTACAATCAAACATTAATTAACTATTTCTTTCTGCTGATAAGATCTAAAAATAAATAGTCAAGGATAGCACTAGCCAAAGTATTACAAAAATAGAGATGAACCAACATTATTAACAGTAAGAACATGAAAAAAATCCAGGAATGAAAGTCCAAGATCACATACCAATATGCATTGCCTCATGAAAACTACAAGAACATGAAAACAACCAAAACTGAACCTGTATTACTAATAATAACCCCAAGAAAGTATGATAACAACCATAATTGAACCAAAATCAAATGTGCATTACTAATTCTAACTGAATTACCAAAATTGAACATTCACTACTTTCCCATTACTAACCCTCACACTAGAAAAGTAATAGTATAAAAAGAGAAGAACCTACATTACAAAGTCAAGAAACATTAATTAATCTGCGCATAAAAATATGAGAATACATAACAATCTGCATTGCCTCATGCTAACTATAAAAAGATGAAAACAACCAAAACATATCTGTTTTGTAGGATTAAACTAACCAAAACTGAACCTCTATTACTAATATAAAGAACATGAAAAACCAGATAATATACAAATCTACACTGTCTCATGCTCTTGATTAATCTGATCCAAAATACATTGCTAATTACCCACCTCAATGAAATGAAAATAATTCTACAAAATCAATATAACATAAGATTACAAATGAAATTAGATCATCTCTCACATTCTCATTCATATCCCGGTAATGTAGAAATCAATATAAAGAAAAACATGATTTAACGAAAGTCTCAAGTCCCATTTATTTAGTAGAAAACAACCAGACCTTGTCGTACTAAAGTCTCACATTCTATATTTTTGTATGCGAAAAAAGAAAAATCTGAGTGAAGGAATGTCTTAAAGACCCACAAGTTTGGAAGATTCCAAATAGTAGTAGGAAAACAATATAAGTGGTAAGGTACAAATAACCATGAATTTCAACTATCCACCAACCCCACATCTCTTTTAGTTCATCAAATATTTAAAAACAAAACATGTGCTAAAGTAAATTTCTAAATTAAATAATAACATAATACTATAATTCCTTAAATATTTCTGATAAGAATAAAACAATAACACAAGATTAAATATTTTGATCCAAAAGCTCAATATAGACAACAAAAAACCATAACATGAAATTTAAACAAGAAACAAATTGAAATTATTTTACTTATAGATGTATTATTATATGAATACACAAAATCTAATGTCACATTGAAAAAAATAATGATAAAAATTGTGAGTGAGAAGTTTATTTGGATCCTTTAAAAAACAATCAAGTCATTACTGAATTCATCACATACTTCCTCTATACATGAAAATAAAATAATTGTAGAGTGTAGAAATGGAAGAAAAATTGATGAATAAAACTGTGATGCTGAAGGTCTGAGATTTTGAAATCTGGAACTTTTCACTCAACCAAATAGCCTTTGATTGTTCAGATCAAGCAGACCTATACAATTCTTCAAAACATAAACACCTATAAAAATTAATATTTGTACTCATCTTAAAATTTTATTACCCATACCCTCTCTTCTTTCCTTAAATCAAATATATGAAAATTATGTGGTCAAAGTGACCAATGGGAGATCATGTTTCCTTATTGATTTTCTAAGCTTCCATATGAGACAACAATGTTTGTTTACTAAAGATAACATCCGCGTCCACATTTTTTATATTATAACCATATTTATTTTCCTCTTAATGGTGTGTCTCAAACAGTTGTCCACCCGTTAATTTTTCTCCCCTTCCATGAAATTTTATCATGTTTTATCAAGCAGTATCATTTATTAAAATTGATTGCAACAATTATTATTTCTGATAAACAATTAAAACACTTACCAAAAAATTCTTGTTCCACTATCACCCATTATACGATTTAAAAAAATATGTTTAATTATTATAAAAATATATAACACTTAATTCCTAGAAAATAAAACACTTCAGTAAGTGGCATAAAAAAAATTTAAATAATAAAAATATATTTTTTCTACACAAATTCCTTGTTATGATTTTAAAAAAATAATGTATCTGGTGTCTCTTTAATTTATAAAATAAACACATTTACTTAAATTCTTATAACACAACCAGAAAATCTCTTTTTTTAATTTATCTAAAAAAACATGCACAATTCACTGAATGTTCCATTTGACATCACTTGATAATGTAGGTTTTAGGTGCAGCAGAAGCACATATGGATGATTTCCAACTTTTATTTTTTCCATATTCAATGAATAATCTTGGATCTATATGATTATGAATGTTGTGATCCACATAATTGAATCAAAGAAAATAATACAAAGAAATATATTCCTAGAACCAAGTGAGATGATCCACATATTTTGTTTATAATTAATTTAATTAAATAATAATTACCTCGAAGGTGATTCTTTCTTTGTTCATGCGTTTGGACATAGATCTACAAGTGTACAGTCATTGCATTGTATAGATCAACAGTAGATCTACTTTAGCAGTGATCCACATGTGGTCCATGTACCTCTGGATGTCACTGAAGGAGTCTCTATGTTCTAGAATGGAAGATCCTTATGCTTGCGATGTCTTCATTTGATCACCTTGAGAACTACTTCCTAAGCGTTCTCCTCTATCATGTGGAGGATGATCTCTCTCGTTCTTGAGAGCGTTCTTCAAGAGGGACGAACTCTCTATGCTTGAGATCTTTTCTCCAATTTTTTTTCACAACCCAATAGGAATATCTTAGCTTTCCCTTAGCTAATGAGAGATTAATATAACTGGGAATTTATTTCACTAGGGTAATAATTAATAATTTTCACAAGTGCCTTTAATTATTTCATTAATCCTAGTGAAACTCTCATGTAAAATAATAATAGCAATATTATTATTTCTGAACATATTCATAACTTGTGAGTTATAATTAAATATTATTTAATCAAATAATATTCAATATTATTATTTCTCATAAGACCATTAAACTCAGTCCTCCAATCCCCCTCAATATTTATTGATTATTCTAACCACAATATATTCTCTTGAATAACTAGGGACATAATAAATTCATACTGAAATACATGAATAATTATTAAATCATGGCTGGGAATAATATTTATTAAAATTTTCAATTAATAAATTATTTAACATAGATACTGGATACACTTGGTTTGTGACCCTCTAGGCCTCTTTCTATGTGGCATTAGTTGAACGTGGCTAAATTCCAAGGTTAGCATCTAGCAACATGCAAAGGAACCCATTGAGAAAGAAGTAAATTCCACAATGACATGTCACCTCATATGATCACTTACCATGTAGTATAATCCCTTTATCACAATATCTCTAATTGATTAGGTTTCATCCTTTCTCTCATTATTCCATAATTAAATATTACTTATGACACACCCAACATATCCTCCCTTGTCCTGAACATCTATCATCTTGGTTTTTGTCAATACATCTAAGTGTCTGAATCATAATATCCATTATTAATAATCATAAAGTCTAAGGACCAATACACACATCCGCAGATAGGAAGCTCCAATGAAACTTATAAATATGGATTTCCAACTGTCGGGTCTCGTTCTTGTAACATCGTACTATATATCACCAAGGATGTACACCATGAGAAGGTTCCTCAAAGTTCTCTAAGTATCTACCCATGATAGACTATATCATTTTTTCCCAATGAATGATATAGTCTCGCTATAAAACATATATTCAAGAATAGTGTCATAGCACTTTCGAGTTCCCATCATAACAGGGATCCGCTATGATCTTTTAGTGCGATAGTTACTCTTTGGACATTATCACATACAATGTTACATAGAAGAAAAATAATGATCTGATAAAGAATTTGTTATTATTGAAAACCATGAATATAAGTTATCATAAAGTAAAAAAGATGTTGGTTCGAGGGAACCAACTCCAACTGAATCCCACTTGAATTAGATCCAATAGCTAATGACCTTTAGTCTACTATCTCTCACATGATACTCATGCTTTTACTAAGATAAGCCTTTAGTCAAGGGGTATGTCTCATTCTCTTCCATAGATATTATTATCACTAAAAATTCACCCCTTTGGTAAATATAACTCAAGAGGTGATACTTTTTGAGTATGTGTTTTGTCTGTTGATGTTACATTAGGTCTTTTTCGAGATTCAGCACTGTAGTATTATCACAATACAATGTGATAAGGTATTTACTGTTGGGAACCACATCAAGCTCATGAATAATGTTCAAAATCCATATGGATTCCTTGGATTCATAAAAAGCCTCTATGTACTCATAATTTGTTGTAGAATCATCTACAATTAGCTTCTTTGAACTCTTACTGCTCACATCTCCTTCATTGAGATAGAAAACGTATCCTGGTTGTGGCTTTAGATCATTCTGGTCTGTCTGAAAACCAACAACATCTTAGCCTCTAATGATAAGATCTTTTTATCCTCCATACACTAGGAATATATCATTGGTTCTTCTCAAATACTTAAGGATAGTCTTAAGAATATTCCAATTTTTTTCTCCTGGATCTTCTTGATAGCTACCTACCATGCTCAATGCATAGGCAACATCATGTCTAGTGCATAAAATGGCATACATGATTGATCTTATCATCAAAGTGTATGGGATATTACTCATTCTATATTTCTTTTTTTTTGTATATGGGGGAACGTTTTCATAGTAAGATATAAACCATTTGACCTTGGAACTAATCCCCTCTTGGATTGTTCTATACTAAATCTTTTTAGTATCTAGTCAATATATGAACTTTGGTTTAGTCCAAGTAGCCTTTTGGATCTATCATGAATGATCTTGATCCCTAGAATGTAGGTTGTTTCTCCTAATTCCTTCATGGAGAATCACTTGTTCAACAAGTATTTAACATGTTGTAAGACTGGTATGTTTTTTCCAATATGTAATATGTCAACAACATATACTACTAGGATACTGACCACATTCCCACAAAACCTTTTGTAAGCACACGAACAAAATTCATTTTTAATGAAAAAAAAATTCTTTTATAGATTCATCAAATCAAATGTTCCATAACCTAGATGTTTTCTTCAATCCATAAATGGATTTATTCAAATTTAAAATCCTTATAGCATCACCTAGTGTCACAAAACCTTCTTGTTATGTCATATGGATATCTTCCTAAAGGATCCCATGAAGGAATGTGGTTTTGACATCCATCTTCCAAATCTCATAGTCTTGGTAGGATATTATGAAAAATATGGTTCTAATGGATTTAAACATGGAAACATGAAAATGGTTTCATCATAGTTAATTCCTTGATGTTGTTTAAACTCTTTATCCACTAGTAATACTTTATAGGTACTTACATTACCTTCTATATCCATTTTTTCTTGAATACCCATTTACACCCAACAAGATTTACATCTACGAGCGCATTGACCAAAACCCAATCTTGGTTCTGATACATGGAATCCATCTCACAATTCATAGCTTTGACCCATCTTGCATCTTCTAAGATCAATACTAGCTCCTTATAGGAGACAGGTTAATCGTTTTCCAACAATAATGAGTCACCATTCTTGGTGACTAGAAAACCATATCTCTCTGGTTCCCTCACCTCTCTTGAGCTCCTACCCAGTACTTGTTTTTCAGGAACTACTTCTTCAATGGTGACATGTAGAACTTATTCTTGTACCAACTCATGTGTATCTTGAGCATCAACTTCATCGAAGTAAATCTTGCTCCCACTATCATTTTTTAGGACATGCTCCCTCTAAAAAAATACAGTTTGTCTAGAAATAGTAAACTTCTTATCTGAGAGGTTTTATAGGTAGTATCTCTTTGTTTCATTAGGATACCCTATAAAAATAATCTTCATACCCTTGGGTCCTAGTTTATTTCCTGAAATTTTTTTAACAAATGTCTCCCAACCCCATAAATTTTTATGATATAAAATGGGTTTCTTTTCACTCCATTGATTTTAGGGAATTCCATTTTCCAGTTTATTTGGTAATTTTTTCAATTTGTATGTCATAATTTGTAATTATTATCCTCAAAAGGATAATGCAATATCTGCATGACTCATCATCGACCTTACCATGTCAAACATGGTATGGTTCGTCCTTTCACTAAAACCATTCTACTATGGTGTTTTAGATGGATTGAGTTGAGATAAAATCCTAAACTCTCGTAAAAGGTTGATGAACTCTTGGTTAAGATATTCTTCACCTCGATCTAATAGCATCTTCTTAATCTTCTTACCACGATGATTCTCAACTTCATTATTGAATTCCTGTAATTTCTCAAAGGACTCAAACATAAACCTCATTAGGTAAATATAGCCATATCTAATCAAGTTATCAGTAAAAGTTATGAAGTAAGAATATTCACCTCTATCCTCTAGTGTAATTGGTCCACAAACATCTGTGTGTACCAATACTAGAAGCTCTATGGCCCTTTCACCCTATCCACTAAATGGTGGTTTGGTCATTTTCCCTTGTAATCAAGTGTGACATATATCAAGTGGTTTTTTCTTAGAAGAGTCTAAATAACCATCATGAAAATGCTCTGTCAGGTGCTTCTCGTTTACATGACCAAGATGGTGATTCCACAACTAGGTGTTATATGAGCTATTTGAATCTAATTCATTATCAATTACTAAAACGTTGTTTTCGTAATTTAATACATACAGAAAATTATTTAAATGTGTCTTACAATAACATATGTTGTCCTTATAATATAAAAAACTATTACTTCCAAACATTAAAATAAACTCATATGTATCTAAAATTGATATAGAAATTCTATTTTTGGTAATAGTAGGTACATAATAACAATCATGTAAAAACAAAATCATTCTCATCAATAATGAAAGGTGGAAGTCACTAATTGAATGAGTAACAAGCCTCACACCATTGGAAGCTCACAGATCCACCTCTCCTCTATAAATTTTCTGAAATATACTTGGTTCATGTATTGAATACAAATGTGAGCACCATAAGATATATCTAATACACAATGTGTAGAAATTGAAATATTGCACTTGATAACGAATGAACCTTTGGATTACCCTTGCCTCTGGGTGCAGTTTCTCTTCTAGTGGTCTGAATTGGCACATAAAAAACATACTGCCTCTATTTCCTTTCACTACCTTTGGATCATCTTCTTCTTCTTGGTCAGATGGTGCTTGGGGGATTTATATTATTTATAATTCTTAGTCCCCTTTTCATTTTCCTTCCTCTACATATTCACTATAAGGACTATGGGTTTGTCACGCCTCATGTCCTTATCTATTTAGAGAATCAAGGTCATAATTCATTATAGACTCTTCCTATTATTTCCCATATTATAATTCTCAATAAAACATGAGATGTTCATGGAAAGTGATGAAAGTATGAGATCTGTATAAAACTCATCTGGTAATTTAATCCCTATGATTTATAGATGAACAATGTAGTCATTAAGCTTGAATACATGAGGATTAGATAACATAGACTCTCTAAGACTAGTCATGAACAAAATATTATAGATATCATACCTCCCTTGTCTTTCCTTCTCTTGATAGAGATATCGAAGGTGAGACATCATGCTATAAGAATAAAATTCCTCATGTTTCTTCAAGAGCTCATTATACTTGGAAAAGAGCATGAATAACTGATCATTAGTAGAATTATTTATATGTTTCTCGTACAAATATAGCTCATCATCACTCACCTCATTTACAAGGGAAACTAGTAAAGGTTCTTCCAGCATATACAATTTCATTTCAGGGGAAAGGATGACCTGTAGGATCTTTTTGTTAGATGGTATGTCTAAGTATGATATACTCTATAATACCAAATATAGGATCGAAAGAATAAATATGATACTGATTTTAGTATCAAAATATGATGCAAATACTCAAATACAAGAGGGCGGGTGAATTTTATACTTTTAAAAATTCATTTGGATCTTTTAAATATGGTAATGTTTAACAAGGTTAAACAAGATAATTCACAAAACCTGTAGTTCTAAAAACATGCTTGAATTAGAAAATATGATTCTGAGAAAGTAATTTCAAGAAAGTGATTCTGGAAATGAAACTTAATGAAAGTTTACAAAGATAAAGATTCAACCTTAAAGCGTATAGAATCTAACTAAATCATAGTAAAAATATAAGTATAAGATAATTATACTTTCCTCAACAATACAAATGCAGCGGAAAACTTGTAACAAAGCAAGTAACAAGTTGTATGTCATTTAACACAAAGAGAAGTGTATCAAACAACCTTGGATAATGGTCCCTTGATTTATACTTTAAATAAATTCTGTCTTACCCACACCAGTGTAAGCCCTTGATACGAAGATAGAAGTCTATCTTGCTATCCCCGTAAGCCCTCAAATTCAAGGTATTTGGAACCTCTATCTTCCTCAGCAAGGAAGACCTCAACTTCATGGTAGTCGGCACCTGTGTCTTTCTATCCCCGGAAGCCCTCGAATGTACTAAGAAACATTTGGAGTCACACAAAGCAAATCTAAATGAGTAGTTCAGTATGTATGAAGCAAAGAAAGACTCTCACTAGAAATCAATTCAACAGCATGTGGTCTCTAGAGTTGTAGAACAGACGTCAAAAGTTATGAGCTCTTTCAAATGAGTTGTTATTTATAGGCACGACTTCAACAATCGGCTCCCTCCTCCAAAGGTCATATTTTTCCTTGAATTTTGGAGGGACCTGTATACATGTCACTCAAACAACGGTTAGTTAGTAACTGAATGCATGACATCATTTTATAACAAAACATGTGTAAGCAAAATATGGTTACATAACTAAAATCCAACATTCTGAATGTAAGTAAGTGACAGTTAGGAGTCTAACCAAAATTGAATTCGAAGTCTATAATACAAAGATATTTAGATTCTGATTTCAAGGAATTTGGAAACTGAATTCTATAGAATTACGGAGTGTGAATTTCAAGGAAATTCAGAATCTGGATTTATAAGAATTCGGAACCTAAATTCTATTTAATTCCGGAGTCTGAATTTCAAAGAAATTCAGAATATGGATTCACAAGAATTTGGAACTAGAGATTATAAAGTTAAGAGTTATAGTTCACGAGCTTTCAGATTCTGAACTCATAAGAGTTTGGAGTCTATATTAATAGAAATAGGAGTCGGAACTCAGATAAGTTTGTAATCAGAATTCATAGTCGAGCTTCACATAAGTTCGTAATCAGAATTCGGAGTCAAACTTCATGAGAGTTCGTAACCAGAATTCGGAGTTGAACTTCATGAATGTTCGTACCCAGAATTTGGAGTTGATCTTCAAAAATGTTCATATCCATAATTTGGAGTTGAACTTCATAAACGCTCGTATCCAGAATTCAGAGTCTTAAATAGAATGTTTCATATCTAGGTAATTATAGGATTCTGAGGTTTTTGGTTTCAAATGGAATTTTACACTTAGTGAAAATATGATATGAGTAATGAAAACATGGTAAGGAAAAATTTCCTTGAGGAAGGGAATTTTTACTTATATAAGTAAAAAATAGGTTAAAAATAGATTTTCCTTAAGATATGGTGTTTGTGATTTTCAAAACAAGAGAAATGGTAAAGTCATAAGGAAACCTTAATGACTCAACAATCTCCCCTCTAATGAATTAATGTAAAATTCATAAGGAAAACCTTATTGACTCAACAATATCCCTCTTTTTGGAAAGCACAAACATCCTTACAAAAAAGAATAAAAGGGCTTAGAAAATAATTTTCTAGACTTTGCAAATAAAACATATCTCCCTTTGTTCATGGACAATGGTGAATACGACTAACTCTCCGTTAGGATTTGGAACACTAAGGATCATATTCTAGATTTCTAGAATGATAATTTTCATTTAAATGTGGAAATATACGTAATGAAAAACTCTCCCTTAGATAAAATCCCCCTTACTTAGGGATATTTCTTCTATACTTAGAAATATTTTTCTTTCTCTCCTTTAGAATTATTTTTCCTTCTCCCCCTTTGTGATTTTCAAAAAGCATTTGAGGGAAAGGATTAAAATATATGGTACATGAAATATTAGTACAAACACCCAAACAAAACAAGAAACCACAATTTCATTATAATTGGAAAATTTTGTACAAGGAAAAACATTACAACAAAAGATCGGATTTGAATCTATTTTTCTTCTTTTTCCTTGGGCATCATCTTCTTGACTATAGTCTTCAGATTTTTGAATTACTTGTGATCTTCCTCAGATTTATTTTCTAGAGCATTGATTCTCTCTTCCTGAGACTTCAGAACTTCTTCTTGATCTTTCAGCAACTCATCTTGCTTCACAAGCTTCTCTTCAAACTCAATCTGGAGATCTCTTTCCCTCATCCAGCTTTGAGCTACCGAATTCAACTTCCCATTAAAGTCTTTCACCTCTTTAATCCGAGTATTTTGTTCTAGATTTAGCTTTCCCTTAAAGATATTTGTAAGATCCTTGATTTTGGTGTCTTTGGTATCAAAATCTTCCTTGACATCTTCTTGAAATTGATCAAGATCACTCATTTCTTGAATTGACTTCTTTGACCAGCTGGCTATCTTCTTACATGAATTTATTTGAGCTTAGTAGCCTATGGGGAAAGTCTTGAAATCTAATTCCATCTTGACAACTTTTCCATCACCATGAGCACTGAATCTGATTTCTTGATTAAGAGAATGTTGATGCATCTGACATCTAGAATCTATGCTTGAAAAAGTCAAAATGGAACTGACAAGCTTCTTCAATGATTGTTCAACAAAATCATGACCAAGCGAAGATGATTCAAAATCTGAGACTCTTCATGGCGAGGCTTATTTCTTTAACTCAACAAGCTTCCTATTTAAAGTTCCAGCGACCTCGTTCTGCTTCACTATTAATTTTCTAGTAGTATCAACCAACACTTGTTTACCCTTATCAATTCTCGATACGGCTTCCTCATCAAGGGATTCAAGCTCACTGTCAGACAGCTGAACAAATCTATCTTCATCTACCTCTTCTTTCTGATTTCTATCCTCAGCATCCTCAGGATGAATAAAATCACGATTTAGACTTTATTCTTTAGATAATTATCAAATTCATCTTCACCTTTATCTTCACCCTTCTCTTCAACCTTCTCTTTATCTTTTTATGGAGTGACAACCTTGGAGGATTTGGCTTCAGAAGTCCAGAGTGACAATTTTTTAAATGGGGTTCCCTAATCTTGATAATCTTAAACTTGATTTATAAGATCATCTGTGTTACCACTCCCTTTTTCTTCTTCTTATTCTTCCACCTCTTCCACTTCTTCCACATCTTCCACAAGTTTTTCATTAGCTTTTTCCAGAGTGAAGAAATTCTTCCCTGGAGTCTCAGGTAAAGGTTTTGTCAAGAAAGATTGTGGCACTAGAATATTCTAGGATTCTACTTTAGTAGCCTTCAAGAGAGATTGCACAATCTCAGCCTCAGACATTTTCTTCTTATGTTTCTTCTCTTTGGCATGATTCTAAAGCTCTTCATTAGTTGATTCATTAAAGGACTTAGCCTCAGCAGGATCCAAGCCGAACTGTGTCTCCCCTGCTTTTATATTCTTCTTATCCTCCCTCCATTTTTCTACCACCTCATCTGGGTTGGATTTTTTGCTTCTTGGGTTTAGGAGGTGAGTATTGGACTTCCTTAGATTTAGTAGTTTTTCCTTCTACTTCCACTTCCTTCATCTTTATTTTCTTTCTAGCCTTCTTTGATTGTTCTGCTTTTTCAGCATTTTCCGTGATGACTTCTGCCTCTTGAACTGGCATATAATAAAACTCTCCTGACTCCTTAGAAAATCCCATATTCATTATTTTCAATGCGTCATCACTTAAAAGCATAACTTTACAATTCCTTGGCTTGGAACTGTAATGGATCTTGAATGATTCAAGACACAGAACAATCAACTTGGAAAGTAAGTCATGATACATACTAATATGAGCTCTCAAATTCCCATTTTTGATATTCTCTATCGTAATGAAAATGTGCCTCATTAAATTTATTTTCATTAGATTTACCAAGAAATCCATGATATATATGTCACTTTTCTTTAAGGTTTCGTTATCACATTTTCTCGGTATGAAAAAACCTTGAACCCATAACTTCTTGATCTGATTCTTTATAGATAAGTGATAAATCTTTGTTGTCTTGACATCTGATAGTCCAAGACATTCCACAGATTTCACCTTAATAAAACTTCCTTGAACATCTGGTAGTTTTTGAGAGCAAAACTCATCTTCCCCTACATAATATAACTCCACCAAGCAAGTAGCCTTGGTGTATGAGAGTTTATATTTTTTTCCATAACTCTTGAAGGAGAATTTTTCTCTGGAATCTTACATAAAGAATGAAACTGACTCATAAAATTCTATAAGAAAATCTGGATAAACCAATCCTGATTTCCTAGCTTTGATATGCACACGCTCTCCCATCCATTAAGCTTGATATTCTTATAAATAATAGAATCGTATTGAAAATGTTCATATGGACCAACATTTCCCTGTATACATGCTAATTAGAGATTGGATTCATGGTAGACATGTCTTGAAAAGTGGCTTCTACATACATTCGGATTGGAGGAACTATGGAATATTCCGAACGAGCTTAGGAAAGGGGGGCAGAATTTCAACACACGAGAGCTTGAAAACCGATGTTGGACAACCCTTCAGAGGTCCTTTATATAGGTGATGGAGGTGACCTTTCATCTTCCAAATCCAATCTAACGGTTGGGAAACCTCCTGATCAGATCTAACAGTTGATATGATATCCGCAAGAAAAATAATTGGGTAGGATCCGATCTTTTGAGGTTTTAAAGAAAAACTAGAATCTGAGAATTTAAAATGCAAAAGAAAATACCTGCAATGAAATAATGACTATGAAAATTTAAGAAAGAAATCATACCTTTCAATTTTCTCAGAATATTATTCATAATAGTTTACATTCTTCTTGAATAAATTTAGATTAAAACAAATTTGTCTATGAAAAACTTATTACAAAAAATCTAAGGTCGAAAAATTTATTACAAAAATTTCGAGTACCAAATTTTTACTACGAAAAGTTTGGGTACGAAAATTTTCATTACGAAAATTTTAAAAAACTAACTACGAAGATTTTCATTACGAAAAATTTTAAATACTAAAAACAAAAATTTTCATTAGGAAAATTTTGAAAAACTAACTACGAAAATTTTCATTATGAAAAATTTGAAAAACTAAATATGAAAATTTTCATTATGAAATTTTATGAAAAAACTAAATACAAAAACTTTGGAAAACTATCAAACAATTGTACTCCCCCTATGAAAAGGAGTTTATTACTGTAAATATATTGGTGTAATATAAAGTTAATTAAGGAAGATTACCTTATGGCTATTATTGCTAACTTCTGTTTAATGTATTCAAATCTATCAGAGGGTAATGATTTTGTGAAAATATCATCAATTTGATCTTGCGTTCTAATAAACTGAAGAATGATATCTCCTTTTTCTGTTTGATCCCTAAGAAAATGATGCCTAATATCTATGTGCTTTGCACGAGAGTGATATTAAGGGTTTTTACTAAGTTCAATGGCACTTGTATTATCACACATAATTTGTGTTTTGGTAAAAGTCATACCATGGTCTGTGAGTGTGTGTAGCATCCACCACACTTGAGCACAAAAACTTCCAGCTGCTACATATTCAGCGTCATTAGTGGAAAGTGCTACCGAGTGTTTCTTCTTGCTTGACCAAGAAAATAATGAATCTCTTAATAAATGAAAAGTTCAGGATGTACTTTTTCAATCCACTCTAAATCCACCATAGCCAGTATCCGAAAAACTTTTTAAAATAAAATCATTACCAAAAGTATAAAATAGTCCTAAATCTAAGGTTCCCTTTAAGTAGCGACAAATTCTTTTCACTACCTTTAAATGAGATTCCTTAGGATTGGATTGATATCTTGCACATAAGCATACTGAAAACATTACGTCTGGATGACAAGTTGTCAAGTAATGTAAACTTACTATCATACCTCTAAAAGTTGTTTGATCTACTAGTTTCCCAGCTTCATCAAGATCAAGTGTGTTTGAGGTACCAATGGGAGTATATATACTTTTAGTGTTATCATATCCATACTTTTTAAGAAGATATTTAATATAATTATGTTTTGATATATAGATTCCATATGGTTTTTGAGAAATTTGAAAACCAAGGAAAAATGTTATCTCGCCCATCATACTCATTTCAAACTCAGATTTCATTATAACCGCAAAGGAATTGGTTAAAGATTGATGATTTGAACCAAATATAATGTCATCAACATAAATATCAACAATTAAAAAAAATATTATCTTTTTTTATAAAAAGGGGTGGATCTGCATTTCCCTTAACATAGTTATTTTGAAGAAAAAATCATGTAAGTATATCATACCAAGCTCTAGGTGCTTGTTTAAGGCCATATAATGCTTTGGTAAGTCCAAAAACATGATCATGATTTTTTGTATCATCAAATCTAGGAGGTTGTTCAACAAAAACTTCCTCTTGAACATAACCATTAAATAAAGAACATTTCACATCCATTTAAAAAAGTTTGAAATTGAATAATCTTGCAAAGGCAATTAAAATATGAATAGATTCAAGTCTAGATACTGGAGCATAGGTTTATTCATAGTCTATTACTTCTTGTGGATTATAGAATTTAGAAACTAATTTATCTTTATTTATAACAATGACTTCATTTTCATCACACTTATTTCTAAAAACCCATTTTACTCCAATAATAGAAGTTTCCTTAGGTCTTTCAACAAAGGTCCAGACTTTATTTCTTTCGAATTCATTTAATTCATCTTGCATAGCTTTAATCCAATCATCATCACCTAATACCTCATCAATGATTTTTGGCTCTAATTAAGAATGGAATGCTAGATGTTCTACTTCATTTCATAAGGAACTTCTAGTCCTTACATATTGATTCACATCACCAATGATACTATCACTCAGATGATTCTTTAGAAACGACTAATTTGGGTTTTGTAAAAGATGTTCATCAACAGAGGGTAGAAAGTATTCTGGTGAAAATGTTTTATAAGTATCTTCTTGAACATTTTTTATTAGATAGATCTTCTATCAATGGTTGATAATCAATTTTTGAAAACACATTCGAATATGTATGTAGGGGTTTTTTAAAAACAAAAGGATCGATTTCATCAAATTTCACATGCACTGTCTCTTCAACAGTACAAGTGCTTTTATTGAAAACTCTATAAGCCTTAGAAGTTGTGGAGTAGCCTAATAAAATCACTTCATCAGATTTTGGTGAGAATTTATGAAGATTATCTTTAGTATTCATATTGAATACTTTGTGACCAAAAACCTTAAATTAGGAAAGTCTAGGTTTTCTATCGTTCCATAACTCAAATGGAGTTTTATTAAGAAAAGTTCTAATCAAAACTCGATTTATAGTATAACAAGAAGTACTTACAACTTCAGCAAAAAAATGTTTGGCTATAGAATACTCACTCAACATTGTTCTAGTTATCTCATGAAGAATTATATTTCTTCTTTAAACAACACCATTCTGTTGAGGTGTTCTGGGTGCGGAGAAGTTATGAGAAATTTCAATTCTACTAAAAAAAGTTTCAAAATGATAATTTTGAAATTCTCCTCCATGATCACTATGAATAGTTTTAAATGGAAGGTTTTTATCATTTTTAACTTGGGATCTAAAACTTTTGAAATAATAAAAATCTTTATACATCTTTGCTAGAAAATAGACCCATGTAAATCTAGTGTAATCATCAACTAGAACAAATAAATAGTACTTTCCCCTAATGATTCGAGTTTGTGTAGGGCCAAAAAGATCCATATGCACTACTGTAATGAATCAGTGGTTGTGACTTCACCAATTGATTTAAAACATGATTTATGTTTCTTTCCATATTGAAAAGGGTCAAAAACTTTAGAATAATCAAATCTATGCTCTGGTAGATCCTTAAATAATCTTTTCATAGAAAGCTTTCATAAGTTCCTAAGGTTACAGTGTCTTAACCTTCTATGCCACAACCAAGAATGATATTCCATTGCACTAAGACAAGGTAGGTCTTGGATTTTAAGGTCTTCTAGGTTTAATGTGTATACATTCTCTTGCCTATGGGCCGAAAGAATAAACTCTTCCTTGGAATTGTGTACTAAGAACTTGTCATTCCTAAAATTCCCAAGGTAGCCTTCATCACATAATTGTATTATGCTAATGAGCTTCTGATTAAGACCCTTAACAAATAAAACATTTGAAATTAATGTTTTTCCAAGAAGAACTATTTTACCTATACCAATAATTTCTCCGTGAGCATTATCTCTGCAAGTTACTTTTCCTCATTTCGTCTTGATAATCTTTTCAAAATAGTTTTTGTTCCCAGTCATATGCCGGGAACATACAATATCCATGTACCATGTATTATTGTTGTTACATTCTCTATTTTCATGAAAATAAGAAAAAAGTTAGGTTTTCGGAATCCAAACTTGCTTGGATCCAAAATTCATATAACGAAAACATTTCAGCACCCAAATCTTTTTTGAAAAATAGGCTTTATGAAATCCTAAAGACTGGGTTTTGTTTAGAGAACAATTATTTCCAAGTTTCCACCGCACTGACACTTAGTACAGAATAGAGAACTTTGTGGAACAAATTAATTGTTACTAAAAACAGGTTTGGAACTAGTATAACCAAAACCAGAACTATTCCTTAGAGGTCGGATTTGAGAATACATTTTATCAAAATTATCCTTACCTAAGTTAACGTTTGACAAAAACTTCCTCAAGAAAAATATTTCGGATTTTCTTTTGATAAACAGGTTCTTGTCTTCAAAAGCATTTGATTTTGAACTAGAGTTAGACTGGAAATAATTTTTCATAGAAATTAAGTTTTCTAGATCTTTAGAAATTTTATTCTTCTTAGAATTTACTTCCTCAAGATTTTTTGAAATACTTTCAAAATCAGCATTTTTCTTACCAATATCTTTAGATAGATCTGATATTTCCTTAGTAAGAATAGTTTTCCTAGATTTTTCCTTATCTTGTTTTTTATGAGTTTTGAATTCTCAATCTCAAGAAGTTTGGAAAACCTAGAAACTTCTTCATAGGTAGGTAAATTATTATCTTCATCAGAAGAAGATTATTCATTAAAAGAGTTATAATATTTACTATCATTAGAATTCAAGGATATATTGGTCATAGATTCAGTATTGTGTACCCTCTCCATAAAGCAATGATTTTCAATAGGTATTCTGGCTATTAGACCAAGATTCTTCTATCCAGAAGATTCATAATCTGAAGATTCATATGATGAGTCTCCACCACTGGAATTCCAGGTGTCATTAGCTTTCAAGACATTCTTAGCTTTAGCCTTGTAATACTTCATTGTGTTTTTCTAAAAATTCATTTCCTTTATTTATTTTCTCTTGAGCATTGGACAATCAGGTCTTATGTTTCCAGCTCTCTTGCATTCATAACATGTTACTTCTGAATCTTTCTCATCCTTCCTTTCCTTTTTCTTATATCTGGATTGAAAGTTCCTCTGTCCACCTATCCTCTTCATCCTTCGAGCACGATTTTCTAACTCATTCCTTGAGGATTCACTTCCATTAGATTTGGATTGGAAAATAAACTTCTTATATTTGGATCTAGTAACTCTCTCAGGAGTCTTGGATTTCATATGATTAGAAGTTGTAGCAAAAGTAACGCTTCCATTTCCATTATTCATCTTGATGTTATCAGCATCTCTCTTCATTCTAGTCTAATGATGAAGAAGAGTACCAAACATCTCATCTAAGGAAATCTGAGCAACCTTACTGTTTTCATCTATGGATTTCCTCTTGGATTCCCATTCATTAGGCATGATGTCTATGATCTTATCAACAAGAGCTTCATCATCTAATCCTTTTTCACCCATGGATTGTAAACTATTCACAATAGTCATGAATCTTTGTTGTACCTTACATATAAGTTCTCTATACGGAAAGAAGAAACCATGATATTCAGCTCTAAGAATAGAACTTCTAGTTTAAATAACATTGGAAGTTCCAAAGTGATTAACTTCTAGTTTCTTCTATAAAGAATTTGCTGCTTCACAAGATGAAAATTTTCTATATATGTTTCTAGTCATATAACAAAGTAAAGTATTGTGTACCTTATAATTCAGTTGGAATTCTTGCTTTTATTGATTGCTAAAGGTTCTGACTTCTTTCTCAGGGATTTTGTATCCTCTAGTAATCATAACAAAATTATCAACACCAGTATTGATAATGAAATTATTCATTCGATCTCTTTAATACTCATAGTCATTTCCATCAAAGATAGGTGGTATAGTTGGAATGAGATTGTCTATGGAACCAACATTGATTCTTATCATCTTAAAGAAAATTCTTTCCATGCAAAACTTGTTAATAGAATAAAAAATTAAACAAGGAAAATATTCCTAAGAAAGTAAAATATAAAACAAAAGTATCTCTAAGAAAAAATGAATCTGAACTATACAAGTCCGAAAAACTGATTCTGAAAAAGTGTGAATCAAGCAGTTCAATTATGAGAATTATCTTATGAATCTAATCATGAGATTAATTCAGATTGAACCAATCCTCTGATACCAATTGTTAGATGGTATGTCTGAGTATGATATACTCTATAATACCAAATGTAGTATCGAAAGAATAGAGATGATACTGATTGTAGTATCAAACTATGATGCAGATACTCAAATACAAGAGGGGGGTGAATTGTATGCTTCTAAAAATTCCTTTGGTACTTTTAAAGATGGTAATGTTTAACAAGGTTAATCAAGATAATTTACAAAACCTCTAGTTCTACAAACTTACTTGAATTAGGAAATATGATTCCAAGAAAACAATTACGGGAAAGTGATTCCGAAAATGAAACATAATGAAATTTTACAAACATGAAGATTCTACATTAAAGCATATAGAATCTAACTAAATCAGAGTGCAGATATAAGGAATTATAAGATAGTTATACATTCCTCAACAATACAAATTCTGCGGAAAACTTGTAACAAAGAAAGTATCAAGTAGTAAGTCTTTTAACCCAAAGAGAAGGGTATCCAACAACCTTGGATAAAGGTCCCTTGATTTATACTTTCAAGAAAGTTTATCTTACCCACACTAGGGTAAGCCCTCGATACGAAGATTAGAGTCTGTCTTGCTATCCCTGCAAGCCCTAAACTTCAAGGTAGTTGGAACCTCTTTCTTCCTCAGTAAGGAAGCCCTCAACTTCAAGGTAGTCGGCACCTCTGTCTTCCTATCCCTGGAAGCCCTTGAATGTACTCAGTAACATTCAGAGTCACACAAATCAAATCTAAATGTGTAGTTCAGTAACAAAAAAGAAATGAAATTATCTCTCTAGAAATCACTTTAATTTCATGTGGTCTCTGGAGTCATAGAACAGACATCAAAAGTTATGATCTCTTTCAAATGAGCTCCTATTTATAGGCACGGCTTCAACGGTCGGCTCCCTCCTCAAACGGTTATATTTTTCCTTGAATTTCGGAGGTAGCTGTATACATTTCACTCAAACAATGGATAGTCAGTAACTGAATGCATGAAATCGTTTTATAACAAAACTTGTGTAAGAAAAATATCATTACATAACTAAAATCCAATATTCAGAATGTAAGTAAGTGAAAGTTCAGAGTCTAACAAAAATTGAATTTAGAGTCTATAAATACAAAGATATTCGGATTCTGTTTTAAAGGAATTCAGAACCTGATTTATATAGATTTACGAAGTATGAATATCAAGGAAATTCAGAATCTGGATTCATAAGAATTCGTAACCATAATTATATAGAATTATGGGGTCTGAATTTCAAGGAAATTCAGAATCTAGATTCACAAGAATTCGTAACTAGAGCTTACAATGTTCGGAGTCAGAGCTCATGAGAATTCAGAGTCAGAACTCATAAGATTTCAGAGTCATATTCAAATAACTCAGAGTCAGAACTTAGATAAGTTCATAATCAGAATTCATAGTCGAGCTTTACATAGGTTCGTAATCAGAATTCATAGTCGAACTTCATGAGAGTTCGTATCCATAATTCGTACTTGAACTTCATGAATGTTCGTACCCAGAATTCGGAGTTGAAATTCATAAACATTCATATCCAGAATTCAGATTTGAACTTCATAAATGTTCATATCCAGAATTCATAGTCTTAAACAGAATGCTTTATATCTAAGTAATTATAGTATTTTGAGGTTTTTGGTTTCAAACGGAATTTTACACTTAGTAAAAATATGATATGAGTGATGAAAACATGGTAAGGAAAAATTTCCTTGAAGAAAAGAATTTTTCATTATAGAATTAAAACATATGGTAAAAAGAGATTTGCCTTAAGATAAGGTGTTTGTGATTTTCAAAATGAGAGAAATTGTAAAGTCATAAGGAAACATTAATGACTCAACATTCTCCCACTTGAATGAAGGAATGGAAATGTCATAATGAAAACCATATTGACTCAACACCATTTTCACTCTTAGAAATTAGTGTCGGTGAGAATGTTTTCCTTCTCGAGAGTGGATCAAAATGATTTGTTTGATGTCATTTTTGATATTGTTTGTACAAATAATATAAGAAATATTTTAGTACTTTATCTTGATAAAATTTAGACAAATAAATAAATATTTTTTTAGTCTTTCACTATTTTATAGAAACCCAATACCCCACACCATTATCTTCAGAATATCCTGTTTCTTGGATATTATAGTGGAAAGGATCCACATTCCATTCTCATTACCCTAACTTTTTTTAGTTAAGAAACATGATTGATTTTAGGTAGGTATTCCAAATTCCAACTATATTAACTCACGGTACCTTGATCTGTTGAGTTGACTCCCAAATCCTAAAATCCTTTAATTGGATTTCCTTAACATTTTCCTCTCAATTACACTAAGTCTTGCTTTGGAAGTCAACCCTTTATGTGAACCAAGTCATGTCAACCCAAAACCGCATGTTAGAATTCCCCGATAATTGAAAGCACCCCAAATTTGGATAGTCAAGTACTTTGAACTATGGTTTGATTCTAACCAAAGTAATGAAAGGTTATGCCGACTTAGTATTTTATTTAGGGATTTTATCCTTTCTACATAAATTTCTAATTATTATATTTTCAAATTTTTGTTAATATTAAGTGGGGTTACTTAAGTGATTAACCATGTATTTAGATAATATTTATGAATAAGCCAGTTTATTTTAGTTCCATCTTGCATGCTTGTTAATTCATTAATTATGTGATCATGATAAAACATACATAATGAATAACCATGCAATATGACAGAAATAAAATAAAGGGTATGATCATGAACCTTTTTTATGGTCAGTTTATCTAGTGGTTGATAAACTAACTAATGACCTATATGAGAAACTCCTTGAACCATTTAAGGTTCATGATTATACCTTTCCACATGTCCACCTTTCTATTTATGTGGATTGGTTTCGCCTCGGATCATAACTTGAACTGCATTTACTAGCTTTGGAGATCCATCCATTACATATGTTTTAACGCACACGCTATTGGGGGTTAAAATGGGGTTTACATAAAAGGAAACATGGGCACAAAGACCCTATATATTAATGAGGAGAGAAGGAACATAGGCCAATAATTAAATTTTAGTAACAAATTAAAGGGAAACCAATCACATACAAGAGTCTGGTCTAGCTCGTGATCATCCACATGCATGAAATGAATTACGCATTTAATAAAAATAGAATTTAGTTCATTAATCATTCTTATTTATGATATATCATGCTCAAATCGATTAATTATTATCTTTAATTAATCAATCCTTTTATCTTAATCCTTTTTTGAATTTCCTTGAGATTCTCATCCATTATAATTTTAAACAAATTAATAACTTCATTTAAAATTAATTGAATACATATCTTGTACATGGGAGTTAACCCAATGAATACCCATCCAAATCTACCCAACATGTATTATACTTATATAAACTTTTTTCTTTGTGACATATAGCATGCACATAAAATAATAACTATAATACAACTCATACATTAGGTGAAGATCTTGGATATTATGTAGATGTTAATTAAACATTTATATATATATATATATATATCAAATCCTATCGCATGTCATGTCCCATATTTATTCCCACATGCAAGTACATGTCTCAAGGGTTACATAATATAGTGAATTTTAAATATATGTAACTGATAAAAGTACACAGTGTGTAGATCCGATCAACATGATGTGTACATTCTTTATCGTGTATCCAAAGTACATGCATAGGGACTCTACATGTGAGGCATACATAAGAAATCATGGATTATATGGTGTGTCCAGTGAGCCACACACCATGTTAACTCTATGTTACATGGTCTCCAGTTAGGTAGGCCGTGTATGGAATACAAGGATATACCTTGACCTAATGAGACTACACGCCATGTCTAGTAGGCCACACAGTGTGTAGTCTGGATGACTGGGCACCATTCTATCCTGATCAACACGTGGCATAAGAATAAACTACACAACATATCATTAATGAAAATGGTATGAGTAATTTCTGAATTAAATCCTAGTTTATTGAACATGAGTACATGACATGTAATTCCGACTATATGGTGTGTAATCTTGTGTTGTCCTGTTAGAATCCATGTCACCTCCGAATGACTTCCTCAATTTTATTCTAATCATAAAATTAATCATTTCTGTTTGATCTATGAGAAATGATGGATGAAGAAATAGAAATTTTGATTAGGACTTAAAGAACAATAAAACTCAAATTGAATAAATAAATTATGAATGCATATATCATCAATGAAACTAATTAATTATAAACAACAATGTGACCCCTCTGATACCACTTATAGGTTTCGGGCGCAATAGAAGCGTGGACGGATGGTGCCCAAATTTTATTTTTTCTATATTCAATTAAAAAACTTTTATCTATAGGATGATTAATTCCATGATCCATAGAATTGAATCAATTAAAATAGGAAAAAGAAATAGAAACTCGAAACCAATATAGAGGATCGACATATTTTCTTTATAATTAATTTTATTAAATAAGAATTACCTCTACGGTGATTCTTTCTTAATTGATGCATTTGGAAATAGATATGTAGGTGTATCTTCATTTCATTTTAGAAATCAATGGTATATCGCCTCTAATAGTGATCCACACAAGTTTCACGTATCTTTGAACATTGCTAAAGGAGTCTCTAAGTGTTAACATGGATAATATTTGTGCATGAGATGTTTGCCTTCAATTTCCATGAGAACTGCTTCCAAATCATTCTATTTAATTCAGTGGAGGAGGATCTCTCTTGTTCTTGAGAGAATTCTTAGAGAGGGATGAACTCTCTAGGCTTGAGATTTTTTATCCAATTTATTTTTCCCACCCTAGTATACATCACATAGCTTTCCCTTGGTTAATGAGGGAATAATATAACCAAACATTTATTTTAGTGGGGTAATAATAAATAATTTACACAAGTACAGTTAATTATTTTATTAATCCTAGCAAAACTACCATATCAAATAATAATAGAAATATTATTATTTCCTAATATTTTCTTAACTTATGAGTTATAATTAAATATTTTTTAATCAACTATTATTAAATCTTATTATTTCACACTAGACCATTAAACTGGGTCTTCCAATATTCCTTAATATTTATTAATTATTCTTCCCACAATATATTCTCTTGGATTACTAGTGAAAAAATAAATGTGATCACTCATACATGGAGAATTATTAAACCACCATAGAGAATAATATTTATTCAACTTTTTAAATAATAAATTATTTAACTGAGACACTAGATAAACATAGTGTGTGACCATCTAGGACTCTTTTTCAGTGGAATTTTGTGAAACTTCTTAAAGTACAATGTTACCGTCTACTAACAAGCCAAGGAACACATAGAGAAGTAAGTAAATACTACAATGACATGTCACCATGTATGAATTATTATCATGTAATATAAACCCTTTATCATAATATCTCTAATCGAGAAGGTTGCATGTCTGTTCCATCAACCTATATACTCGATATCTCATTCTTTGACTTTCCAAAAATAGAACTTGCCTATAGAACACCATGGTCAAGGATTTATTTAGGCTATATCGTTTCAATCAAAGGACCTAAGATATTATCTTCTGCTAAAAAACAAAAGGGATAAATCCTTTCTCAAATTATTCATTAATGTAATATTACTCATGACGCACCAAACAAATCCTACCTCACTGCGAACATATGTCATCACTATTTTCATTAATACATCTAAGTGTGTGAATCATAATATCTATTAATAATAGTCTTAATGTATAATTACCAACACACACGTTAGTAGATAGGAACATCCAATGACAGTTATAAATGTGGATTTCTTACTATCAGGTTTCATTCTTATAATATCCTAATGGATATTACCAAGGGCGTACACTGTGAAAAGGTGCCTGAAATTCCTATGAGTCTCCACCCCTAATAGTATGTATCATTTGTGTCTCTAAAATTATACCATCTGTATATATAACATATATTCAAGAATAGATTAATAAAACTTTGGAGTTCTCATCCTAGTAGGGATCTTCTATGACCTTTTAGTGTAATAGTTACTCTTAGTACATTATCACATAAAATGTTACGCAAAAAAATAATCATGATTGGATAATTAATTTATTAATATTCAAAACCATGAATATAATTTATCATAATGTAAAAATGAATTTGACTATAGGGCATATTCTACAATAGTTAATAATTACTTGTAGAACATATCAATAATGATAAGATATTTGAAAAATAAACTTTGGAAACACTAGTAAATATATGAAAATATATAAGTCCAAAATACGTATAAGTGATAAGTACAAAGTAGTGTACAATAAGAACTCTCAAATAGTGCCATTGTAAATTTTTATGAATAAAAATATTATCAATCATTCAACATGTGTTATGTTATCTTTATGTTGAGATTTCTCAAAATCTGTATCAAAACCAAGTTATTTTTCAATGACTTGTAAAATGAATCAAATTATACACTAAGGGGCGAAATGGTCATTTAGGGTAGATAAACATATGTAGATGAATGTGTGATAATTTTTTAACAATAGTTCTTAAAATTCAATAGAAAATACTTTGAGAAAATTCCATCTAAATTTCTACATCAAGATTAAAATTTATGTTTGAAGAAGGTAATTCATTAACGAAAAATGGGTCAAACATTTAATTTTTACTACCCGCTTAATGGGAGTACTGAAAATATATTTGAAGAAAAAAAATTAAACAATTAAAAATGTATTTGTTTGATTAACTGGGATTAACAGTGTGTTTATTAAAATTAAAATTAAAATTGGGATTATTTTTATCAAAATAAGAGGGGTACACTTTTGGGGGGTCCTAATATAGAATTTTCATTTATTATTGCATCGTATTTTTTTGTATTTTAATATAAATTATAATAATAGATATACATAATACAGAATACAATTCTACCTCAAATATAAAAATTGGTCCATTATGAGTACCATCACCTCTAAATACATAGACCTAGACTAATAATTACACATCAATATTCATGAAATACAAATATTTTTTTAGAACCAGTAGTAAAACATTATATAATCTATTTCTGACCAGAATAATTTTACCATTTCAATCCTTTCAGAAATCACATGAAACATGATGCCAGCAGGGATGGTTACCCAACCTCGATTAAAATTTCAAATTTATTTTGACTAAGGTCCACACAAAAGATTGTATACCCTAAATCAAATTTAATAGGACCCAAACCCTAGCCATGATATACAATATCCATGAAAATTTTATATATCTACACATTTATAACAACATTCAATACACTTAATAAAGATAAATCAAGAAAAAACATCACAAATGATGAATATAAAAAATGTCATGTCAATGCATGGCTAGCCCAGGATGGCAGACGATAGGGGTCATCTAAAATCTCCCCTTAGGCTGTCTTGGAACGATGGATGGTGGGGGTCCTCGACGAGCTGAAGGTGAGGCCACTGGGCATGCAAAGAAAGAAGGATGTTGGGGGTCATCGGTGCAGGGGTGGGGTCATTTGGAATACATAATGGGACTTCTACACCTATATTTTACCAATTTATAATATTTAATGGGTCTTTTTCTGCAAAGAAATATTTAATGGGTCTTTTGGACCTCTATTTCAGAGCTTCTAGCCACTTATTATTGCAGTCTATTATTATCCTTTCTAACTGTAGTCTATTATTGTGGGTGGTTCTCCATTATAATTGGAATATATAAGACTTTTCACACTTATTACCAAGGATGTGTGTTGTTGTTTAAAAATAAAACATTATATAAAATATGTTCATAAATTATTAAAATACCTTGTTCAATTAATGAAAAATAAAAAAAAAAAAAATTTATATAATTTTCCTTCAAATCGTCAAATATATTGATAAATATTTATATTGCAAACATATTTTTAGTTCATCCCTAATTTTTATTAGCACGTATATAATTTATTATAGTGATATTTGTTTTTCTTGCACTTTGTCTTAGTGGTAAGAACCTCATAATATTGTATCAAGGATAGGGGTTCAAAACCAATTGGATACAGGTTGTTGTACAAGCACTATAGTGTTATTGTACCATAACTATAACTGCAGTGGAATTATGGCATCAAGGACACTATAGTGGTGGAGGGCACTGTAGTAGGAACTTTAGTAGTAGTAGTACTGTAACAGGTATTGTAGCAGCTCAAGTATTGTAGAAGAACTATTCACCTAAGGCCCTTTGGCAAAAAATATGGACATCCAGGACCATGTAATGGTATTTAATGCTCACTAGGTCTACGATCCATGTAATGGGTCTCCTCTATCAAGAAAAAGTGGTTATTTGGTTCAATAATAAAGAGGCTTCGGCTCCAGCTTTAGTGATATTTGTTGTTGTTCAATGATTTATCACAACATATTTTTCTAAAATTTAATGGTTTATTAGTAATAATAACTAATATTCATTGATTCATTTGTTGATAAAAAATTTGTGATTGTTTTAGGATCATATTACAATGGGTTGCAACCATTTTTTGTGTTGTGATCCAACCCGCCCTGACCCACTGTGGGTTGGATCAGGTAGGGTTGGGTTAGACAGGTCATGCAAATAATAGTAAATAATAAAAAATAAAATAAAACTATTTATTAAGTTAAAAATAAAATAATTACTAATAATTAATATTTTTTTTATAAATGTAACGTAAATATAATGTAATTATAGTCTATTATAAAATTATATAAGGTAAATAAAACAATATATAACATAAAATAATGGTATATTTATATTATATAACATTATATTTTCATAAATAAAATGTTCTATAATGTTAATATAACATTATATAATGTCAATATAATATTATATAATATCAATATAAAGTTATATAATGTAAATATAATCTAAATATAATATAAATAAAATGATATATTTATGTTATATGACCTCATTATTTATTATTTATTATTAATAATTATTGGTAGTTAATATTTATTATTTAGTATAAATTATAATTATTTATTATCAATTATTAGAAATTATTACTAACTAATTATCAATTATTAGTTATTTTTAATTAATTATTTATCGATCAATATCAATTTTTATTTATTATTTATTATATATATATATATATAGTTGGGTTTGTTGGATCGGGTTCGCTCAGATTTTTGCAAACCATTACCCAACCCAACCTAACCTCACATGACCATACCCCAACTGTAACCCAACCCAACACAGTCAGGTTGGTTCAGGTTGGGTTTGGACACCCTATCTTTTTATGTTGAATTTCTGTTATATAGAATCAAGACCCTAACCTAGTCAATAAGGAAATTGGGTAATGTTTAATTTTGATTGTACTTTCTTGATTAAACATTTATATATTTATATCTGAGTGCACATGGATAAGAGTGAAAATATAATACATATGGATAAAATTTACATTAATTTACCTTGAAACACACCACAGTACGCCAAGGGTTTAGAATAATTTTTAGATTATGTAATTTCAAAATGATAAGTGGGTGATGGAATAAAATATTTGTGTCCTAATTGTAAATTCAAGAAATGGTTTAATAGAAACAAAGTATATGAGTATTTTATATTGAAAGAGTTTCATGCTTGATATTTATGTTGCATTGGTCATGGTGATTGAATGTTATGGAAAGTCAAAACAATGAAAATACTATCAACGAAACACACAGTGAGTCGCTAGTGGATAATTCAGTTCGAGATTTGATAAATAAAGCATTTGACTTTATAGGATAAAATCTCCATGATTTTAATAGATCAAGGGAACCTTCAGTTGATCTTGAGAAGGATAATCATGGTCAGAACTTTAGTGACTAAAAAATGAGTTTTATGAATTAGTTGAAGACATGATACAAGAACTGTATGAAGGGTGTGCCAAGTATTCAATGTTGTCTTTCCTACATAAGTTGTATTGTATCATGTATCTCTATAGAATTACTGATAATGAAATTTCCACGATTTTAGAGCTGCTTCATGATTCATTTTGTGAATTTAAAATCCCTACAACATTCTATGAGATGAAGAAAGTCATCAACAAACTTGTACTTGATTATACAAGGATACATGCATAACATACTAACTGCATGATTTATAGGGGAGAAGAGTCTGATAAAGAATAATTCAAAAGGTCTTATACAGAATATAGAAGTCAATGAACAAAAATGAGAGTATAAATCAATGCAACCCTAGGGAGAAACAGAAGAATAAAACTCTTGCAAATGTATTTCATTTCTTTCCTTTGAAACCATGCTTGAAAAGATTAATCATGTAATCTAAGACTGCATATGACATGAATTGGAGCAATAATTACCCTAGTATTTTACATATATTATGACATGATTTTATGCATAACTAGCCTTAAAATACAAGGATTGTAAATTCTAGTGTCTTTGGAAGATCATGTACATAAAACTGAAAACAAGGAACCAAAATTAAAACATTTTGTATTTAATCTTCATAATGATCTCCAAATGCCCTTTGAGCCCTTGTATCTTCATCTGATAACCTAGGGAATACATGAATAAAAGGATGGTCTTAAAACCTCAGTATGGTATTAAATATAAGAATAAATAAAAGAACATGGGTTAGAAGGAATAACATGATGACATAAAAAGGCATGAACAATGAATAAACATAATGAAGCATAACATTTAAAACATGTGGACATGTAATCATGGAACCATAGGAGTGTGGAAACAAAACACAAAATGTCACAAACCTACTTCACCAAAAGGAGGGAAGGGACATTAGATTGTCATGACCTTCCTTATTTAAGTTGAAGAAGAGATAATGACCCTCGAAACCCACCTTCAATAGGTCCTGGAGTAGCGAATAGCACCAAGGGTATAGAATTTCCCACAAAATGGAAGGCATTACACTTTTTATTTTTATAGGATCAAGAGATAAGATAGAAACCCCAACAATACCAAGATGAAAGTAAAGGTAAAGACAAAAGTAACCCACTCCCATATTAATGTTCAACAGTAAATGATACGAGCCACAAAAACACTAAAGGTAAAGTACCAAGAAAAAGGAAAATGACAATAGCAACTACCACAAGGTCTGAGCTAGTACGGTCCCGTACAATCCCTGAAGTCCTCCTGGAAACCTGAAAGCCGTTTTATATATGTAGGGTGAGCGTTCAAGTATACTCAGTAGGGAAAACCAAATACTCTCGTGCACAAGTGGGGAGGCATTCTAGTTCACTGTGAGAAAAGAGATAACCAAAACATCTAGCAAGGTAAACTATCCACCCAAGCCTCACCAAGGAACACTCCCCAAATAACACAAGTCAGGTAATGTATAGTAATAGCACATTGATATTTGGGTACCCTGTGCCACTTTCCCACTGGTTATTGAATACATCCTATGCATCGAACCAATCCCTCCTTTCTCACCGCAGTCCCACTGCTACACCCCGCCCGCACACACATGGGCCACAAACACACATCCTACCCACACACACCTGGGCCACAACCACACATCCCGCCCGCACACACCTGGGCCACAACCACACATCCCGCCCGCACACACCTCGGCCACAACTAGACATCCCGCCCGCACACAGGTGGGCCACAACCACACATCCTTCCTGCACACACCTGGGCCACAACCACACATCCCACCCACACACACCTGGGCCAAAACTGCCACGCATAACCACTACCACAAACACCTGGGTCAGAACAACTACTGCCACGCCCAAAGCACCTAGGCCTCATCCCGAAGACACTTGGGAAACAACCTGCCCGCAAACACCTGGGCCAACCACCACAACTACCCTACCTGGTGATTCATGGGCTAATAATTGACTTCAGGACATCACAACATGCCCGAAGAGTCTTGGGGAATTTGGGAAAGGGAGATGAAAAGGAGATAATAACCAGTCACTCATAGGAGTGTGGGAAAAAACACCCCCCTATGAAATGAGGGTGTTCGGCACTAAGTGCTCAACTTCGGTGGGGCGTGAATAAGAAACATATAAAATACATATATATATATATATTTAATAGGCACTCATCCCAACCTAGGGTTCCAAAAGCCAGCCTAAGAACAATCACCGTCGTCACTAATCACTCATAAGAGAAAGATACGGCACTGACGACCAACTCAAAACTCATCCCAAAACCAGTACCCCTTAAAACCATTCTTGATTACATGTTCACGTGATCTCATTTAGATGGATTCTACACTACTAGTCAACTAACAGCCATAACCATAAGCTAGGAAAAGAGAAACATCAAAACAACAATTTAAGAATTCACACCCGGTTCTCCTGTAAAGTCACAACAACAAAACAGGATTTGTGAGATCCCTCGAAGTACTAGAACCAAATAAAACCTCACAAAAGGGATCAATGAGATCCCTTGAAGTAATAGAAACAAATCATACCCCAAAACACCCCCATGTCCCCAAGACCAGGAACCAATGATTTCTCAACAATAGAGGATCCCACCCGAGTTCATGTCACAATAGAGAAACCAAAAAGCTTCAGAATCACAACCAAAAACCATGCCACAACAGGGGACCCCCATCCTCGTCCACATATTCCCATAATCACCAAGCAGAACAACGCACCAATACCAAACAGAGTGGGAAACATTCTCGGTTCAAGCACATCATTCATTAGGTTATTCTATCTATTTGTTGACCGGGGTGGTCACACAGGGATTCTTGTTTTACTGAACAACCATTTAACCCAACTGGGTTTAGGTGACTAACCAATTTCCATATTATAGCCATTTAATCATCACAGGAGACAAGAGTTTATTAGTGCATAGAGAAAGACCACCAACGGCCATGATTTTCAGTGAGCAGAAGCCCGCACAATTCACTACACATATCAACATACAAGAGTACAACAAAACATCGATCACACCCCCTCCAATAATTAAGGTCCTTTTATTATCTGAGTTAAGTTTGGTTTCATCAATCCCCATAGAAACAAAATCATACCCACCCCACATGATGCACAGTAAGGAGATACGAAGGAAAAACCCCTACCTGATTGATCAAAGATTGAATTTCTTCTCCACACACCAAGAATAGGGAAAAACATGACTTGCAGGGGAGGGACGTCAGGAACTCCAAGGACAAGAAGAAAGCCTCCAGCACAGGCATACCAGAAGCCTCCGAAGGGGGGAAATCCAAAGTCAATAAGAATAAAAGGGAGCCAGCCAAGAGGAAGAAGAAGGAAAGAGAAATTCTCGTGTGATATATAGATAAGATCCCATTGTTACGGGATATGGGGATTTGAATGGCTTTAAATTCGGATCATGGTTCCTCACGCGGTTGGGTGGTTACACACGATGGGATTAATTGTTATTTAATATCCCCAATTAGGGAGGTTCCTCAGGATTTTTGGGTATTAATTATGGGATTTAAATGGATTTGAACCACTTAAAAAGGGTTAAAAAGGCCCAATAGTGGCGTCACGGGAAAAACTATAGAAGAGAAACCCAACATGGCTGGGTGACACTAATCGGCCGCGCCGATTGGTCCCACCGATCGGTCGTGCCGATCGGTCACACACCGGTCAGTCGCTCAACAAAATGATGTCCTACCACCGAGATGTCACCCTTATGATCTGGAAATTGGAAAATGGTTGGACCGTGAGGGTTTGGTTCATCACATCAGATACCTCTCAAAGCGTTCTCGCCCTTGAGAATTAGAGGGGGGGTCCGAACAACCACCTCGAAAGATACTTCTAAAGAATGAACCTCTTTGACATCAAGAAACACCTCTCCCTTAAGAAACCATGCAACATTAATGGGTTAAGTTGTCTAGTCATATGGGTTAGGTAGTTTCCTCCTCCATGTCAAGATACCATCCGCTTTGGGTGGAACTAACTCGCCAGCATGGGTTTAGTCGCATCCACCATAATGCATGTTGATTAGGGATCGAGTCCTCCCCTCCCTGCAGTCAGAACTTTTTACATGCATCTAGAGAGTAAGTAAAACCATAAATTCCATGGTTAATAAGGTTAGGTGTTCCATCACACCAAAGCCCAAAACAACAGGAAACATCTCAAAACAACTCTGGGAACTGGGCACACATCTACGTCTCTTGTTCCCAGGTACTTTCCTCGAGCCCACCATGCCTCCATAACACACGAACTAAAGGGATGGTTCATCCACGGAGCACCTTCTTCTCCTGATCCTCGATCATCAATGGTTGTTCCACAAACATTGCATTGTCTTTGATATCTAGCTCTCCCCATTCAAGGATGTGTGAGTCGTCGTGCGGATACCGACGAAGCTGGTACATGTGGAAGACATCGTGCACCCTTTGTAGCTATGGTGGAAACGTAGGCTGGTAATCCACATCGCCGACCCACTGCAACACCTCGAAGGGTCCGATGAACCTGGGAGAAATCTTACTTCCCCTGCCGAACCTCCACTTCCCACGCCGAGGGGAGACCTTCATGAACATGTGGTCCCCGACCTTGAACTCCAAGGGTCCCCTCCTATCGTCGGTATATGACTTATTCCAGTCCTAAGTTACCTTCATCCTCGCTTGTATAAGCTACACCTTCTCTATCGTGCTCTGCACCACCTCTGGGCCAAGAACACCTGCCTCTCCGACTTCTATCTAGCACATGGGTGAGCGACACGGCCTCCTGTACAAGGATTCAAACGGAGCCATACCAATGTTAGAGTGGTAGCTATTATTGTAGGCTAACTATACCAAAGGAAAGTGTCACACCCATGATCCCCCAGTGTTTAGAACGCATGCTCGTATCATATCTTCCAAGGTCTGGATGATGCACTCTGTCTTTCCATCTGTCTAGGGGTGGAAAGCAGTGCTAAGATGTATCTGGGTGCCAAAAGCATGATGTAATCTCCTACAGACTCTTGAGGTAAACCATGCATCCCTATCCAGGAATATGGACCTTGTAACTCCATGAAATCTCACCACCACATCCACACACCTCCATGCTAAGGCATCCACTGCACCCGACACCTTGATCGCTAGAAAGTGGGCTGATTTCATCAACTAATCCACCACTACCCAAATAGCGTTGTAGCCTCCTTGAACCTTGGGTAGCGCTGTGACAAAATCCATCGAGATGTTGTCCCACTTCCACTCCGGAACGTCTAATGGTTACAACAAGCCACCTGGAACACAATGCTCAGCCTTCACCTGCTGACACACTAGGCAATTTGCTACGAACTCTGATACTACCCATTTTACCTCGGGCAACCAAAAATGTATCCTCAGACCTTGGTACATCTTGGAATCTTCTGGGTGAAACTCCAGGGGTGATTTTTGGAACTCACAAGGAAATCTCTCACACATAGCCTCTGGAACAAACATCTTCCCTCGGAAAGCACCCGATTCTGACCATCCTCCGTCCACCCTTCCGGAGCATCACCTTGGTTAACCTAGTCACACACCAATTGGATTTCTGAGTCTCCCCACTGAGACTCCTCCTCCTACCGTTATATAGAAGACTACACTGTCATCTGATATATGCAACCTCTTCCACCTTCCACCCTTGAATCTAGGTGCAGGGTAGCCAACTCCTCCATTTCCATCCAAGCATCTGCCGACTCTCAAACTGCATCCTTCTGCGACTTCCTTCTCAAGGAATCAGACACCACATTCCACTTTCCTGAGGTATAGTAAATATCAAAGTCGTACTCTTGAAGGAATTCCATCCACCTTCGATGCCGTTGGTTTAGGTCCTACTGGGAGAAGACATACTTCAACCTCTTGTGATCGGTGAAGACCAAGAAGCTCTCCCCTAAGTAGTAGTTCCGCCACAACTTTAGTGCGAAGATGACCACCGCAAGCTCCAGATCATGGGTGGCATAGTTACGCTCAAGGGGGCATAACTGCCTAGACCCATAAGAGATCACCCCTTGCCACTACATCAACACACATCTAAGGCTTTGACCTGAAGCATCACAGTACACCACATATGCCGCCCCTTCTTCTAGCATCCTCAGCAATAGGGCACTAACCAACTTCTCCTTCAGATAGCTGAAGGCAGCCTCGCACTACCCATTCCACAAAAAACCCTGGTCCTTCTTGGTCAAAGATGTCAAAGGTGTCGCAACTCTAGAGAAGTTGGGCACGAATCTCTGGTAGTAACCTGCAAGCCCGAGGAAACTACGAACCTCTGTCATGTTATTGGGTTCTGCCCAAGAAACAACCACCTCGACCTTCGATGGGTCCACTGTTATCCCCTACCCGGACACCACGTGCCCAAGGAAGTGCACTTCTCACGTCCATAACATTCACTTGGACAACTTCCCATATAGTTGGTGTTGTCGAAGGACCTCTAAAAACATTCTCAAGTGCTCAGTGTGATCCTCTTATGATCATGAGTAGATCAAGATGTCATCAATAAATATGACTACGAACCGATCTAGGTACTCCTGGAATACAGAGTTCATGATCCCCATGAACACAACTGGAGTGTTCGTGATGTCGAACGACATGACCGAAAACTCAAAGTGCCCACATCTTTACATGAAGGAAGTATTTAAGATTTCACCCTCCCCCACCCTCAGTTGGTGGTATCCTGACCATAGGTCAATCTTAGAGAACCGACATTCTTCCTTCAGTTGGTCAAAGAGATCATCTATCCTCTAGAGGGGGTAACAGTTCTTGACCGTTACCTGGTTCAGTATCCGATATTCTATGTACATCCTGAGACCACCATCCACCTTCTTGGTGAATAAGACAAGAGCACCCAATTGTGATACACTTGGTCGAACAAAACCCTTCTTCATTAGATCTTCAATCTGAATCTTCAACTCCCGTAGCTCCGAAGGTGTCATCCAGTAGGGAGCCATCGAAATCGGATGAGCACCAGGTTGCAAGTCTATCCCAAACTCGATGTCACGTCGAGGGGGGTAGAGTCATCACCTCCTTAGGGAAGACTTACATAAACTCACTGACAATCCCTGGGACTTCCACCATCTCTGTATCCACCGACTCCACAAATAGCTCATCTAACAAGGAGAGGAGGGGTTCCCCTATCTTGCTACTTCCCTGGAAACTCCGCTCGCCGATGAAAGTCACCCATCGGCCGCCCAAGTCTAAAAAGGCAACCCTTCCTCGGAAGTAGTCAATGACGGCACATATAGAGAACAGCTATTCAATGCCTAGGATGAAATCATATGGTTTTATCTACAATAGTATAAGATCCCTTACTGACTGATGTGGCCCTATCATCAGTCTGCATCCTCGAAAAACATATAGCAAGCCAGTCTGACCTCCGACTGTTGTGCTCAGCACTAGTGGCACTATAAGTCTCTCGGTGTCTAAACCCAGAGTAGGGGCCAGACTGGGTGTAAAAAAAGAGTGTGAATCTCCTGTATCAAACAAGGCACATACAAGGGTACTAAACAAGTTGATCGTACATCGAACGACCTCTGGCCCCGTTGGAACTGCTGCCTCCGCGACGTGCAACTTGCCACACCTAGCTCCTCTGCCTCTTGACTATCGGCCACCTCCCCAACCACGCCCGGGTCGAGGTCCCTGAAGAGCTCCCTTTGGTTGGCCTCTTCCTATAACGTCTACCTTCGGCGGAGCGGGAGCCCCCTGCCCCTACTGCTGTTGCTGCTGAAAGGGCCTAGCTGGGTACTGCTGCTGCTGAGGTGGGTGCTGGACCTGCCCACCCCCACCGTACTGTACTCTATCCGGGAACTAATTTTGAAGGTTCCCCTGGCTTCCACATATGAAGAATCCCATCCCTAGGCCTGAAATAAAAGGGTGAGGGCCGAAAGGTTGGAACTGGAACTGTTGAGGCCTACTCCCTGCTAGTCGAAACCTAGAGGGTCCTAATGCTGGAGGCCTACTACTGACGTCTTTACCCTTCGACGAGCCCAACTGGATCCCCTCTCGTGACACACCTCCTAGCGTGTGCATCCTCTCAACTACTTCAGCCATTTTCTACACCTCTAAGTATGTCGGTAGGGTGAAAGGGGTAACCGTGTATTGAAGAGATGGTCAGAGTGTCTCCTCTAAATGTCTCACCCAAGACTCCTCATCCGGAAAGAGGTCTGGAGCGAAGCGAAGGATAT
The DNA here is from genome assembly GCA_963277665.1 of Viscum album. NCBI lineage: Eukaryota > Viridiplantae > Streptophyta > Magnoliopsida > Santalales > Viscaceae > Viscum > Viscum album. Next base: position 1,300,297,337 of record OY728141.1, on the reverse strand, counting down.
CCTTGAATTTGATCCCCAACTCTCTCACTAGCAAACTCCCCTACTAGAGGGAGAGTAGCTCCAACCTTTTATCAGCCTTCATTGTGGAAGAGAGGAATTCCGCCGGGAACTCCTTCTCGAAATCTGCCCATGTAACCTCAGTTTCCTTCTTCTCCCAAATATAAAGTGTCCACCACTGATGCGCTACTCCACGCATCTGGATTACAGCCAGAGGAACCTAGTACTCCGTCGGATCCCGGATCAAGCTGAAGTCTATCACCAGCTCCTCTAGCCAGCTCTTTGTCTACACATCTGAGATGATGCCCTCACACATCCCGAGGGTCTGTCGCTGGAAGGTTCGAAGCGTCTTCTGCCACCGATCATCCTCCTCTTCTTGGTTTGTCCTCTTCCGATCGGCCAAGTCAACCACCTGGGCCTCGATCTCCCGCACAACTCGTGGTCGCCTCCCAGGTGCCATAACATCAAGGTAAACAAGGAATTCCTAAGCCCAAGTAGTGTAGTATATTGTTCTTAAATTCTCATAGACTTATTTATTTATTTTGAATCCCCAAGGCTCCCATAAAACATAAGAACACAAGTAATTATTGTAGAGACCCGAACCTTAACGTACATGGATATTACATTACTTTTTTGGAACACTTATTAGATAACAAAAACACACACACAAGGACCATAATAGTTTATTGTCTTTGGAAACTCGGCATATAATCTTCTAATCATGGTGAATGATCTTCAACATCTCCCATAAAGAACTTCTTTTATTTTAACCTAAAACCTTTCTTTATATCCTGGGGAAAAGAAAACATAAAAGGGTGAGCTCAAATGCTCAGTATGGGTAAACAAAAAAAATATCAATTACATCATATTCATATGAATTTAGCATTTTGGAAATCTTAACCTGCAAAAGAGATCATAATATCATAACATGGGATAATTCATAGTAGTGAAATGTAATCCCAATAATCATAACATAAAAATGAAACACTGTGTAATACACACATAATCATAGATAATCATTTCTTATTAGTCAAGACACATTTCCAAGTCTGTTTTAGTGGACAAAGTCCATTTCTGAACCGAGTTCATTCCTCGTTTCAGTCCTGTTTCACTGAACCGGTTTAACCTTCTGTTGCAGCCATGTCTATCTCATGAGATATAAAATCTATACCCAATGCATTGGAGGGAGATATAGGTCCCACCCATCTCATAATGATGCCATTCATATGTGTGCCACAAAATCATAAATCATACATCATTGCTTAACCCATGTAATAAAAATGGGATTTTTAAACAACATGACATCATAAACCAATTCATATAAGATAAAGGAATTCATAAAAATAATTCCATCACAACATAATCAAATCAATTTAATAATAGGGATAGAAACATAACCCTATATTTTCTTATATGGAAAACAATTTTGATAAAACACTTGAACTCCATTCTTGAGGAAAATATCCTTTCTACTTCAAAAACATTTTCCTTTATTAACATGTCATACAATTTTAAACTAAAAAAAGTTGGTTAAAAAAAATTGAAAACATGTAAAGGATGCTTCTTGGAAATAATGTTTTAAAAATTCATTCATGACGTATAATTTAAAAAAAATATTCTTCTCGTAATTTTGTCAGAAAATTCAAAAAGTACCTCGTTCGAAAAATGACAAAATATTCCTTTCATATCATTTACTATAAACTCACCAAAGGGTAAAAGTGGATTTAAAAAATTGTAGGTGGATGGAAATAATATTACATATTGAGGAAACATGGTTGTGGCTGATAAAATACACCCTAGTAAATACCAAAGTATAAACAATTTCAGATTAAAATGAGATTGTGATATTTCCCTTACCTTAGGTCCAATTTGCTTCGTAAGTGTCCGAACCTCATGTATAATAATTTAAATAATGTCATTGACTTATTCCAGAATCATACTCATTTTTATGATATCATATATGGTTTGATTATGACTTTATATTACCCGTTATTTTGTAAATTCCATGTTAAAGAGCGTTTTGGGTAAAATCATTTCATTTGTCGTCCGTGTTTTGACTTGTAATTATTCATATGATTACTTAGATCATGATTACTTAATTACAGAATATAAAACATGATTTATATATAATATGTATTCATAATATACATATATATAATAGATCAGTAAATGGAAAGAAACACACCGTTCATGGAGACGGTAGGTCGTACGTACGCATGAATGCTATTTTCATTTCCTTATTGAGTTGAAAGGAATTAAGTAGATGAAATTCATATATATACAAATAAATCCAGTATCATTATTATTTCATATATTCCATGATTACTTATTATATATACTTTATAATCATTCTTGAATGGTTAACGTGGAGAATGAATCTCATCGCGTCGTGGAGACAGTAGTCCGTACGTACGCACGAGCGATGATATCGGTCTCATGATCGTGGAATTGTATTGGAGTGTATTTATACTTTTTCAGAATCAATATCACTTTACAATAATAATATATAGTTATTATGTACACCATTATACCCATCCAAGTAAGGTGGTGGTGGAAAATAGATTACACCACGGCGTGGAGACGGTATTCCGTACGTACGCACGAGCGGTGATTTCGTTTTCCGTAGGATGGATAGATGGTGAAAAAGGGTTGTTTCATACTTATAATAACATATCAGTATATGAGTGATACTGATTTTATTACTTCATAATGAAACAACCTAATAAGAAGAAGTGGAAGAAGAAATAAAGTTGAAAGAATCGGTAACGGACATTACCTCTTCTTTGAAGCGCCTCTTTGAGTCCTCCTCTTTGGGAACTAAAATTGGTCTTTAAAGAAGACCAGGACCTCTAGAATGTTTCTAGGGAAGTGGAGAAGAGAATGTGACAGGTTTTGACAGAGCTTGAAGGCTCAACGTGGTGTGAGGAATAGAGGGAGGAGGTGCCCTTTTATAACGGAGGAGAGGGGCACCTTTGGAATAACTAAAAATATTATTTTATTATAAAGACAAATTCGGTTTTAAATAGCTCCAAATTGATTTATTTAGAAGCTAAGGTGGGGATGGGTCGAAATTATCTCATCCAATAGAATTTAGACAAGTTTAGGTTCATATTTTAACCTTATCATTTAGATTTAACATTAAGTTAGATAATTTTACTTTTACCTTGTCTTTTTGTGTTCTTACACTATAAGGTTAATAAACATACTATAACAAGCCAAAAGAACCCCAAGTTGTTTATTATTAATATATATAACCTTATCTAAGTCATTTTTTCAGAACCTTAGATTTTTATAAATAAAATAACAATTAATAATATAATATTTTTTTAAAAACTATATTATGTCAATTTTGACACTATTTATTAATTGATTTTTGTGAAAATCATAATAGAATTATTAATTAGAAGGAAATTAATTAAAGCAATACTAACATGTCATATTAACCTTGAAAATTAGTGGAATTCATAAAAAGTATCAAATTACATTTATTTGGGTATTTATAACATCAATTATGTCAATATTTCATTAATAAGATAATTACTGCATCATCGTTGTGTCATAAATAAATTAAATAATTTAATGTCTAAAAATTAAAAATAAAATATCATTATGTAGTAAATATCATTATATTTCTAATGAATATTTATAGTTGAATTTATCTTATGTATAACCCTATATTAAAAATTATCTACTTATTAAACTTTGATTTTAACTATTTTAACCCTTCTTTAAATAAATTAATAATAAATGTCCTAATCTAATCCAAGTGGTCCTAAATGGTCATATTTTATTCCTAATGTTGTTTTTGGTCGAATTAAACTTATCCAATAGAATTAGGATATGTGTTAGGGTAGCAATGATATCATTTTTACCCTTAACTACCCTATTTACTTTTAACCGTGGTAAAAAAAAGTAAAAAGTTACTATTCACGAAAAATTATTTTCATCTCATTGAACCACATTTTAGTCCTTGATATTAACCGTGTCTCTCGGATTTTCGAAATTCTACTCACAGAAGCAGTAAAATTAAGTTTTATGAAAAATTCAGTTTTTTTAACTACCACTTAGTGGTTTCACTATTCATCAAAAAATGAAAGTTTCCATAAAAATACCAAAAATTAGGCCTAAGATATATTTGATATTATGAATTCAAAAATGATGTCTATTTTACCAAATTCAAAACATATCAGTTACATTAACTAATTTAAAAATTAATTCTCATCGTCAAAACAAATAGCGTGTTTTTAAGAGATAATAACTATCAAAAGATTGACACTTGTTTATGTCTGTTTTAAATGTGAAATTACATCCAATGACCAAAATTGTATAAAATTGTAAAAATATCTTCTAAATATACTTTAAAACCACTCAAATTAATAGTTTATCAGTATTAATTCTTTCGATTAAAAAGGTTTTTATTAATAAAATTTAGTAATTTTCACTATTCATTAGAAAATGAAAGTTATCCGAAAAGTACCAAAATTTCACCCTAAGCTAATTTCGATATTCCGAATCCAAAAATGAAGTCCATTTTAAAAGATAGAATTTCAAAAGGTGGGTATTACTATTCATAATGGCTAGTTCATAATAATATTATAATAATATCTCGTTTAGTGAAAGTCGGTATTGCGTACTACACACGCTATCGAGGAAGGTCACGATTGCGTGTAATGCAAGGCAAGTCAGGGATGCGTGTTGTGAAAGCTATTTTTGGTGTAGCGTACAACATAATACTTTAATGAAATTAAATGGAATATTTTTCATAATATCTCGTGGTGTTACATTCTACCCCCCTTAAAATGAATTTCACCCTCGAAATTCGTTAGGGTTACAAATGGTTTACTACACGAAAGTTTCTATAATAGAAACCCACATCGTAAAAAGGAATACCAAAACTAATCTTTAAAAAGAAATGTATGAAACGTAACGGTTACCCAAATAAACTAATCATGGGTTTCCACATATTTAAAAATATGGATATGGAAGAGAAATCTAACCATCATGTTCTGATGGAGAGTGGTAGAAAACATGGCTATAGAAAAGCCAGCAATCACAAAGCCATAAATTTGTGATGATCTAAGATACCATCTGATTCATCAGATATAAGAGCACTAGGACAACATTTTCGGTTTTCAAGATCATTTCCCTAAAGTTGATGAAATTGGAATTAGAATAAATACTTTCGTGATTTTGGTATAGTCTCACTTTTGGTCGTTATTTGGACAATTTACACTTCATCTCTTAATGAAATAAAGTTGAATTTTTCATTCGTGATGTGTTAGTAGATCATGTGATAGAATGATGGGTCATTCCATCTATCTAAAACAAAAGGTTAGAAAAGTTATCATAAAATACATAAGTCCATCTGTAGTGAGATTAATCGTATACGGTTCCTAAAATGGACTTATACTTCTTATATCATACTGCTTAATATAATAAAACTAGTTTCTACTAAACGGGGACTTCCTGTAGGCCAGTGGTAGGCGATAAAGGCCAGTCTCACTTCGGTTGCGGGTTCGATTCCCACAGCCTTGTCCGACGTGATGGGTTGTCGCCCATCCTGTAGGTTGTTCTTTTTCTAAAACTACATTACTATAACATCCCATAAATAATATCAGAAAAACTTATATCCTTAAACAATACTAACTTATGTCCAACATAATCCATTCCAATCTTTAGGCTTATCCAAAATAATGGTGTCTAATCTCATATTATAGTGAACACGATTACAAAAGAGTTCATACAACTAGCATGTTAATACCATTTTTCATCCCCATATATCATGAGATATGTCTTGTTGGTCACATTCCAACATTCAAATGCCTTAATAATGTATTCTCTTGAAAAAAAATGAATACGCATTGAACCTTATTGAAAACATGAATGCTTTTAAAATTTAACTTTTTTCACATACCAAAATCCTCAAAATTCTATATACTCAAACCATGATATCACTTAGTACTTATGTCAATCATGAGCTCATGAATAATGTCAATCATTTCATTTTATTGTTTTCCCTTCATTATGCGCATATCATCTTTTTTTCCAAAAATATCTCAATCACTTTCCATGGTTACCGGTACCTTTGAAAACCACAATAGACCAATACATAAATATTCCAATATTCCACGACACTATATACAACATTATTTTGGAATCCCATTACATAAAAACATAATCATTCCACCACATCGTTTTCATATTCAACATCGCCAATAGTGATCGCATGTGACTTCCCTTAGTCCTTTTCCTTAAGTGGTTGATCATGTTGATCATCACTAACCCTTGGATTAGGGCATTTATTAGCATAATGCTCTATTTCCTTGCACTTGAAGCATTGAAGTGTTGGTGGTGCATTCTCTGCAGTCTTTTCTTTATTCACATCATTAGAAACCCTTTTTCTATTACTTCGACACTCAGCTGCTCGATGACCTTTTTTCCACACTTAAAACATTTTCTAGTCCCTTTATGACAATCTCCACCGTGCTTCTTTCCACACTTTGAGCATAAGGAAACATTCATCTTCTTTTCAGCATTATTTTGAGATTTCTCCTTGAACTCCATCTTTCGTTTCTTGTCAAAACTATGAGATGGATAAGTAACACCAACTTCCATTTCTACCTTGATAGCACAACGCACAATTTCTTCATAGCTAATGAAGTCTCTTATAGCTAATTCCCTTCGAAGATTTGGTTTTAAGCCACCGACGAATCAATAAACTTTACTTTCAGGTTGGATGATAAATCCAGATGCATACCTTGCAAGCCTTGTCAAATTCGCTTCGTATATACCAACAGATTCATCATCCTTTTGCTTTAGATCAAGAAACTCCTTCTCCATCTTTGTTCGAAGAATACGAAGGAAGTACTTATTTAAAAATAAGTTCTTGAACTCGTCCCATTCCACGTACTCAATTTCATATCTTTGCCTCGTATTCTTGATAAGATTTCACCATTGATCAGCTTCACCTTCCAAACGATATACTACTAAGATGACTTTATCATGTTCAGAACATTGAAGAGCTGAAAATATATTTTCAGTGGTACTGATCCATTGTTCGGCAACAAGTAGATCAGAAGACCCACTGAAAGAAGGTGGACGTTGCCTCATGAAGGACTCAATAGAATATTGTTCCCTTCTCTGGTCATTTGGAAGTCCAGAATGATTCATAGATTGTGTAAGTATAGCAATAAGATTTTTCACTCCATCTCCCATAACATTTGTTTGTTCAGGAGGACAATCATTGCATTGTCCATTACAATGATCAACATGGTTCCTTCGGGTTCCAGCCATCGTCTAAAACCCAAAAAGAATAGTGTGAGATGTAAAAATCATGGTATGGAAAACAACATAGTGAAGGGGGAGTACCCTCAATATCTAACATCATAGATTAAATTCTAAGATTGTTAGCGCAATTCTAGGACTATAACCTATACGTATACTTAACCTTAGGGACATCCCTGGACATACCTTAGAAATCTCTAGGGATCTCACTAAAGTTCTCACATACTAGTTTCCAAAGGTTGACTAAACCTTTCATCTGATACCAACTGTAGAGACCCGAAGCATAACGTACATGGATATTACATTACTTTTGCAGAATACTTAGTACATAACAAAAACACACACACAAGTACCGTAATAGTTTAGTGTCTTTGGAAACTCAGAATATAATCTTCTAATAGTGGTGAAATATCTTCAACATCTCCCATAAATATCTTCTTTTTTTAACCTAAAACATTTCTTTATATCCTAGTGAAAAGAAAACATAAAAGGGTGAGCTCAAATTCTCAGTAAGGGTAAACAAAAGAAACATCAATCACATCATATCCATAAGAAATTAACATTTTGGAAATATTAACCTGGAAAAGAGATCATAATATCATAACATGGGATAATTCATAGTTGTGAAATGTAATCCCAATAATTATAACTTAAAACATGAAACTTTGTGTCATACACACATAATCATAGATAATCATTTATTATTAGTCAAGACTCATTTCCAAGACTATCTTAGTAGACAAAGTCCATTTCTGAACCAAGTTCATTCCTCGTTTCAGTCCTGTTTCACTGAACCAGTTTAACCTGCCGTTCCACCCATGTCTATCTCATGAGATATAAAATCTTTACCCAATGCATTGGAGGGAGATATAGGTCCCACCAATCTCATAATTATAGAATTCATATGTGTTCCACAAAATAATAAATCATACATCATTGCATAACCCATGTAATAAAAATGAGATTATTAAACAACATGACATCATGAAACAATTCATATAAGATAAAGGAATTCATAAAAATAATTCCATCACAACATAATAAAATCATTGTAATAATAGGGATAGAAATAGAACCATATATTATCTTATATGGAAAATAATTTTTATAAAACACTTGATCTCCATTCTTGAGGAAAATATCCTTTCTACTTCAAAAACATTTTCCTTTCTTAACATGTCATACAATTTTAAACTAAAATAAGTTTATTAAAAATAAATGTGAAAACTTGTAAAGGAATCTTCTTTGAAATAATTTTTTAAAATTCATTCATTCCGTATAAGTTAAAAAAACATTATTCTCGTACTTTTGTCGGAAAAGTCAAAAAGTACCTCGTACGGAAAACGACAAAAGATTCCTTTCATATATTTTACTATAAACTCACCAAAGTGTTAAAATGGATTTAAACAATTGTATTTGGATGTAAATAATATTACATATTGAGGAAACATGGATGTGGATGATAAAATACACCCCAGTAAATACCAAAGTATAAACAATCTCGGATAAAAATGAGATTGTGATATTTCCCTTACCTTAGGTCTGATTTGCTTCATAAGTGTCCGAACCTCCTGTATAATGATTTAAATAATGTAATTGACTTATTCCAGAATCATACTCATTGTTATGATATCATATATGGTTCACTTATGACTTTATATTACCCATTCTTTTGTAAATTCCATGTTAAAGAGCGTTTTGGGTAAAATCATTTCATTTTTCATCCGTGTTTTGACTTATAATTATTCATATGATTACATAGATCATGATTACTTAATTCCATAATATAAAACATGATTTATATATAATATATATTCATAATATACATATATATAATAGATAATTAAATGGAAAGAAATACACCGTTCATGGAGACGGTAGGCCGTACGTACGCATGAACGCTATTTTCGTTTCCTTATTGAGTTGAAAATAATTAAGTAGATGAAATACATATATATAAAAATAAATCCAGTATCATTATTATGTCATATATTTCATTATTACTTATTATATATACTTTATAATCATTTTTGAATGGTTAACTTGGAGAATGAATCTCATCGCGTCGTGGAGACGGTAGTCCGTACGTATGCAAGAGCGATGATATCATTCTCATGATCGTGGAATTGTATTGGAGTGTATGTATAGTATTTCAGAATCAATATCACTTTACAATAATCATATATAGTTATTATGTACACAATTATACCCATCCAAGTAAGGTGGTGGTGGAAAATAGATTACACCACGGCGTGGAGACGGTATTCCGTACGTACGCACGCGCGGTGATTTTGTTTTCCGTAGAATGGATATATAGTTAAATAGGGTTGTTTCATACTTATAATAAAATATCAGTATATGAGTGATACTGATGTTATAACTTCATAATGAAACAACCTAATAAGAAGAAGTGGAAGAAGAAATAAAGTTGAATGAATCGGTAATGGACATTACCTCTTCTTTGAAGCGCCTCTTTGAGTCCTCCTCTTAGGGAACTAAAATTGGTCATTGAAGAATACCAGGACCTCTAGGATGTTTCTAGGGAAGTGTGGAAGAGAATTTTTCAGGGGTTGGCTGTGATTGAAGGCTCAAAGTGGTGTGAGGAAGAGAGGGAGGGGGTTCCCTTTTATAAGGGAGGAGAGGGTCACCTTTGGAATAACTAAAAATATTATTTTATTATAAAGCCAAATTCGGTTTTAAATAGCTCCAAATTGATTTATTTATAATATAAGGTGGGGATGGGTCGAAATCCTCTCATAAAATAGAATTTAGACAATTTTAGGTTCCTATTTTAACCTTATCATTTAGATTTAACATTAAGTTAGATAATTTTACTTTTACCTTGTCTTTTTGTGTTCTTATAGTATAAGGTTAATAAACTTACTATAACAAGCCAAAAAAACCCCAAGTTTTTTATTATTAATATATATAACCTTATCTAAGTCATTTGTCCGAACCTTATATTTTTAGAAATAAAATAACAATTAATAATATAATATTGTTTTTAAAAACTATTTTATGTCAATTTTGACACAATTTAGTAATTTATTTTTGTGAAAATAATAAAACAATGATAAATTCGAAAACAATTAATTAAAGCAATAATAACATGTCATATTAACCTATAAATTTAGTGGAATTCATAAAAAGTCTCAAATTATATTTATTTGGGTATTTATAACTCCAATTATGTCAATATTTCATTAATAAGATAATTAATGCATCATCGTTGTGTCATAAATAAATTATATAATTTAATGTATAAAAATTACAAATAAAATATCATTATGTAGGAAATATTTTTATCTTTCTAATGAATATTTATATTAGAATTTATCTTATGTATAACCCTATATTAAAAATTATCTACTTAATAAACATTGATTTTAACTATTTTAACCATTCTTTAAATAAATTAATAATAAATGTTCCAATCTAAACCAAGTGGTCCTAAATGGTCATATTTTATTCCTAATATTTTTTTTGGTCGAATTAAACTTATCCAATGGAATTACGATATATATTAGGGTAATAATAATATCATTTGTACCCTTAACTACCCTATTTACTTTTGACCGTGGTAAAAAAAGTAAAAAGTTACTATTCACCAAAAATTATTTTCATCTCATTGAACCAAATTTTATTCCTTGATATTAACCGTGTCCCTAGGATTTTCTAAATTCTACTCACAGAAGCGGTAAAATTATTTTTTACGAAAAATTCAGTTTTTTTAACTACCACTTAGTGGTTTCACTATTCATCAAAAAATGAAAGTTTCCAGAAAAATACCAAAAATTAGGCCTAAGATATATTTGATATTATGAATTAATAAATGATGTCTATTTTACCAAATTCAAAACATATTAGTTAAATTAACTAATTTAAAAATTATTTCTCATCGTCAAAACAAATAGCTTGTTTTTAAGAGATAATAACTATCAAAAGATTGACACTTGTTTATGTCTGGTTTAAATGTGAAATTACATCTGATGACCAACATTGAATTAAATTGTAAAAATATATTCTAAATATACTTTAAAACCACTCAAATTAATAATTTATCAGTATTAATTCTTTCGATTAAAAAGGTTGTTTTTAATTAAAATTTAGTAATTTTCACTATTCTTCAGAAAATGAAAGTTATCCGAAAAGTACCAAAATTTCACTTTAAAATAATTTCGATATTCCGAATCCAAAAATGAAGTCCATTTTAAAAGGAAAAATTTCAAAAAAAATTTATTACTATCCATAACGGCTAGTTCATAATAATATTATAATAATATCCCATTTAGTGAAAGAAGGTATTGCGTACTACAGACGCTATCGAGGAAGGTCGCGATTTGCATGTAATGCAAGGCAAGTCAGGGATTCGTGTTGTGAAAGATCTTTTTGGTGTAGCGTACAACACAAGTCTTTATTGAAATTAAAAATAATATTTTTCATAAAATCTTGGGGTGTTACAATTAAGATGCATGTACCTTTCCTAAGGTCTCTACCCTGCAACCAGTGTAGCCTCACATGGTCGTTCGGTAGGTCCAGATTCCTTGTATCAGATCATGGGGGGCCCTAAAATCTTGTGTCCTAGCTGGTCTTCTCTGGCCTAATTCACGCACCAAGGTCACCCAACACTGTTTCCTTACCACCCCATGCAATCCTCACTGTGCCTAACTCTAGAATCCATCCTATCTCTCAACCTCCCTCTGATACCATTCTTTCACAACCCACCTTCACCAAAGGATGGAAGGGACAACAGATTACCAAGCCCTTTCTTCTTTAAGTTGAAGAAGAGATAATGACCCCCAAAACCCACCTTCAATAGGTCTTGGAGTGGTGACCAACACCAAGGGTATAGAATTTCACACAAAATGGAAGGCATTACCCTTCTTATTTTTATAGGATCAAGAGATAAGATAGAAACCCCAAAAATACCAAGCTGAAAGTAAAGGTAAACCCAAAAGTAACCCATTCCCATATGCATGTTCAATAGTAAATGATACAAGCCAGAAAAACTACATAGCTAAAGTACCAAGAAAAAGGAAAATGACAACAACAACTACCCCAAGGTCTGTGCTAGTACAGTATCACATGATCCCTCAAATCCTCCTGGAAACCTGAAAGTAGTTTTATATACGTAGGGAGAGCATACAAGTATACTCTGTTGGGAAACCAAAGACTCTCGTGCACAAGTGAGGAGGCATTCTAATGCCCCGTGAGAAAAGAGATAACCAAAACATCTAGAAAGGTAAACTATCCATTAAAGCCTCACGAAGGCACACTCCCCAAATAACGCATGTCAAGTAATGTATAGAAATAGAACATCGATATTTGCGAACCCCACGCCACTTTTCCACTGGTTATTGAAGACATCCGATGCGTCGAACCAATCCTGCCATTCTCACTATAGTCCAACAGCCACACCCCACCCGCACACACCAGGGCCACAAACACACATCCCACCCGCACACACTTGGGATAGAACCACATATCCCACCCGCTCACACCTGGGCCACAACAAAAAATCTCGCCCGCACACACCTGGGCCACAACCGCCACGCATAACCACACCCACAAACACCTGGGTCAGAACAACTACTGCCACGCCCGAAGACACCTGGGCCTCATCCAAAAGACACTTGGGGAACAACCTGCCCGCAAACACCTGGGCCAACAACCAAAACTACCCTACCCAAATATTCTTGGGATAATAATAGACTTCATGCCATCATATCCTGCTCGAAGATTCTTGGGATATTCGGGAATGAGAGAAGAAAAGGATATAATAACCATCCACTCATAGGAGTGTTGGAAAAAACACCCTACCCAATGAAATGTGGGTGCTCGGCACTAAGTGCTCAACTTGGGTGGGGTGTGAATAATAAATATTGAAACTACAGATATATATATATAGTTAACAGGAACTCATCCCAACTTAGGGTTATAAAAGCCAACCTAAGCACAAACACACTCGTCACCAATCACTCGAAAGAGAAAGATACAGTACTCACGGCCAAGTCACAACTCATCCAAAAACTAGTACCCCTTAAAACCATTCTTGCTTACATGTTCGAGTGATCTCATTTAGGTGGTTTCTACACTACTGGGCAACTAACAGGCATAACCACATGCTGGAAAATGAGAAACACCCAAATAGTAATTTAAGCATTCACACCCGGTTCTCTTCTAAAGTTTCAACAACAAAAAGGGATTAGTGAGATCCCCCGAAGTACTAGAACCAAAGAAAACCTCACAAAATTGATAAGTGAGATCCCTATAAGTACTAGAAACAAAGAAAACCCCAAAACAGTCACACGTCTGCAAGACCAGAAACCAATGATTTCTCAACAATAGTGGATCCCACCCGAGTTCGTGTCACAGCAGAGCAACCAAATAGCTTCATATTTACAACCAAAAACCGTTCCACAATATAGGATACCATACCCATACACATATTCCCATAAGCACCAAGAATAAAAATGCACCACTACCAAACATAGTGGGAAACTTCCCGGTTCAAGCACATCATTCATTAGGTTATTCTTTCTGTTTGTTGACCGGGGTGGTCACACAGGGATTCTTGTTTTACTTAACATCCATTTGACTGAACTGGGTTTAGGTGACTAACCAATTTCTATATTACAGCCATTTAATCATCATAGAAGACAAGATTTTAGTAGTGCATAGAGAAAGACCACCAACGGCCAAGATTTTCAGTGAGCAGAAGCCCGCACAATTCAGAACACTTATCAACATACAAGAGTACAGCAAAACATCGATCACACAAGCCTCTATTATGGGGTGGGGGAACTCCAATCGTACTATGAAGATAAGGGTTCCAACCAAGAGGAAGAAGAAGGATGGAGAAATTCTCATGCGATATATAGATAAGATCTCGTTGTTACGGGATATGGGGATGTGAACAGCTTTAAATTTGGATCATGGTTCACCACGCAGTTGGGTGGTTACACGCGACAGGATTAATTTTTATTTAATATCCCCTATTGGGGAGGTTCCTTGGGATTTTTGGGTATTAATTATTGGATTTAAATGGCTTTGAACCACTTAGAAACGGTAAAAAAGGCCCAAAAGAGGTGTCAAGGGAAAACTGAAGAAGAGAAACCCGACATGGTTGGGTGACACCGATCGGTCGTGCCGATTGGTCGCACACTGATCAGTCGCTCATCGAAATGACATCCTACCACTGAGACGTCACCCTTAGGATTCAGAAATTGGAAAAGCGTTGGATCGTGAGGTTCTGGGTCATCACACAACATGACATAATCATGAGTCCAAGGTAACTATCAAAACCATTTCACATGGTGGACAAAGTACCATAAAGGAATCTTGTTCAGTCCTTATCCCACCCTAAAGTCTCGTGAGACTAAACATTACCCAATGAATTAGAGTGCTATCTGGGTACACCCATCATAACATGTTCATGAATATGTGTTCCAAATGAAGAATCAAACACAAGAGTTTCCCATGGAGATAATTTGGTATCATAATCTTGTCATAATGCATAACAAAATGGAATATTGTAATAGTGTCCATGAAAGAATGAATTTAAATCATATATGGGTATTAATAATAGAAAATAGCCATATATCATTATAATTTATTTTAAACTGAAGTTAATACACATAAATATAGTTTTTAACAGACATTTGAAATGAAACATTTTAGTGTGGTTTAAGGAAAATATTAAGGAGCGTTTAAAGTGGAAAATAAATATTTGTTTTCATAAAAATAGAAATAAACCAAGATAGTTTTTCATGATAAAATGAGAGATTTTATAAAAATAATGGGGTTTTAAAATATATTATGGAGTGAACTAATAAATGGGAAAGAAAATAGTAAGTTCCCTCTAATCATGTTTTCTTTTCAAGAAGAATTGAGAAGGATTCCTTTTTAAAACAATTATTTCCCCATAAAAGAAGGATGATCTAATATGGATACATGGTTTTGGAACGTAAAAAAAGAATTTAGAAGAAGTAAAAAAATGAAGCATTACATTCGGGTAAAGAAATATAAATAGTAACATGAAGCAAAAAAATGGAGGTTCGGATAGAATCCCTTACCTTATGTCTGAAAGCGTTCTACACTTTAACTAAATGTCCTGGATAATCAAATTAAATCTATTAATTAATTAATTCAGAACCTTTTATACATTTATTTTACTTATTATCATTTTGTTAAGTTCATTTATGTATTTGTTTTGATGGGTTATGAGATTCAATTTCATCGTTTGGGTGCGTTGGTTTCCTTGGTTTTCATGATCAGTTTACTTGTATGCATGTACGGAAAATCAAGTAAAATGAAAATGGTTTTCCAGAATTCATGTTATATTTTATTAATTAATATACATAATATTAAATGGTTATATGATTCATTAGGTTATATTGGGTGAGGATTAATCATTAGATAAGATGTTAGTGATAATCGTTTAGATTATTTTTGTTGTTTTTTTATCATCACAAAATAGTTTTTTTATTAAGTAATATTATAAATATATAATAGTTAAATAAAATTGTATTGAATGTAATATTTATATTATAATATGGTTCAACCATAAAATTGATTTTATGTTCATCTGTGATGGCAGTAAAGGAAATTGAAAACTCGTCATCCTTGAATGTGATAAATTAACACATCATAGACGATGTTTTTAGTTTTAGAACAAAAAGGGGAGTGGAAATAAATTATGATAGATTATTCTATTAACATAATTAAAATAAATTATATTTGAGATACTAGAGTTAGTATTACACTTGGATGAGGGTTTGGGAAAAATAATAATAAAATTAATGAAATTGGAATGAAATTAAAAGAAAAAGAAAAGTGGTTTTTACCTTTTGAATTATTCTCCTTGACAACCTCCTTGAGGGACTTGATTTTGGTATTTTATTGAGACTAAATGCTCATTTAAATGGGGGAGATACTTGAGAATAGTATTGAGCATAATTTGGGAAATTATAAAAGATTTAAGGTTGTGAGTAGAAGAGGCGGTGAGGGGTGATATTTATAGTGGAGAGAGGGGTCTTTTCTCATTATTTTATTCATTATTTTATTATTTTGGTTCAAGACTATGAATTGTGTGTTTTATTATGACTAAATATATTAACTAAAGCATGTTATTTTGAATCAATGGTTCTTACATCAGCCAAACATCATCCATGACTTAATAATTCAAGTATTTAGTTTATACCATAAATTACAGTATTTTATTATGCACCAAAAATTCAACTCTTTTAGAAAAATCCCAAAAATTCACCCTAACCATTTTTATATATGTATAATTAAAAAATAGACTATATTTTTTGAAAATAATTTTCTAAATATTCGATATTTAATTTTTAAATAAAATCATAATTTACTCAAAAAATACTAATTTTAATATTAAAACTGATTTTATGACACTATGAAAAATTAAATAAGGTACCATAAATTTATCTTATAATCATAAGATAACAAAATATGAATTTATGAATCTATTTTATGAAAATATAATTTCTTTTAAATCATTATATTATTTATAAAAGAGTAAATAAAAATTTATGTTTTACAAAAATACTTACAATTAATTTATCATTTATAAAACATTTATTTACTTAATTTAAGATATAAATATAAAATATATTCATTTATAATATGCCTAGATTTTATTTCTACTCTAATAGGTGAGGTTACTATTCGATTATTAAGATTACTATTATTAATGGTAACATTACTGTTTCAATGTTCATGTTACTGTTTCATGGGTTTAGGTACCTTAACTTCTATAAAAGCCTCTTATTTCATTCATTATTTATTTATAATGTTTGTACTATGTTATCTATTTGATTTTATTAGATTTATACTCTATAATATAATTATGATAATGTTATTTTCATTGATAAAAATTTAGGTTGTTACAAGCATGCTCAGGATAGTAATGATGGTTTGATGAGACTTCCAAAATTTTAAACATCCTAAATATTCAACATCATAGAAGATGTTTGATTCATTATATCCATATTTTTTGTCAGATCCTAAGTGTAATTAACTGAACTTTCTCCCCTATTAATTTTAAAATAATTTTATATTTGAGTTTTCTGGGGGTAGTTCAGGGTGTTTTTGGGACATGTGATTCATTTCAATAGTTTTCCATATTTTCAGTTATCCAACGGAGACTCATCCTAGAGGTGACTCGTCTGGAAGTGAATCATCTAGAGATGAATAATCTAGTGGTGAATCATCTATTACTAAATCATCTGGTGGTGACTCTTCTGGCAGTGACACATTTGGTGGTGACTTATTTCAATAATTTTCCATTTTCCCATAATTTTATCGTTTTTGTAGTTTTTCCCTTTTTATATTGGTTTTGCTGAGAAATGAGTTTAATTACTTAATTAATGATATTTAAGGCATTTTCAAAATTAATCGATCATATCATGAGTTTCTGAAATATTTGGATTCGTTTAAAACATCTAAAATTTGTGTTTTTAATGAGGTCCATATTTAATGGTCAACTATGTCCTTTCAATCCCATTAGTTTTGGAAGTAGTCTTTATAATGTGGATATCATCCTTTTATTCATTCCTTCTTCTTTATATTGATATGAAAGGTTCCAAAATCATTCTCCCTTGGTGTCTTAGAATGAGGTGTTGTTGTTAGATCGTGTTTTCCCTAGATAGTTTCTTACTGTACACACACCTTTATTTTTGGTGTAACAAGGTTGTATCGATCATCATTCTTCGAGGTAGGATTTCCTTTATCTTTATTGAGTATGTATCATGAAGGATGGGTATATATATTTTTATCCTTGTGGATATAGTTGATTCTGAATTAAGAAATATAATAGAATCAGTATAAAATAAATTCAAGGGTCAGGGGAATGTGATTATTGATCTTACTGTTTTACTGAATCTGATTGATGTTGTAAATGGTATGGTCTAATTACCCACTGAAAATCATTATCATTGGGGGTCCTTGATTGTGAAATAATTTATGGTTTGCGTAATACATTCTCTTTTTGTGGATATTTATGTCACTTATTATTTAATTGTTTAACCATGTACATTTAGTTAATAAAATGGATGCCCTAGGATCATACGGTTTCTATGATAACACCCTTAATTAATAAAGTGTAATTGAATAAGAGATAACTTGCTAAATATGAATTTTCGTTTTGTTGTAGTGTGTGATATGACATGTGTGGGGGTTGTAGATGAGATATAGTTGTGCAATGAGGCTATGATGGTTGTGTGGTTATACAACGAGCCTACAATGGAAGATGGATTTTGACACGGTTGTTGGGATTTTGTTTCACTCTACTGCTTATTGTGTTTTCTTCTATGTTCATTTCCCGGTTGAAATGGATGAAAAAAATGAATAATAATCGTGAACTAGAATTATTACATGATTTTTATGTAAACAACATGTTTAATGTATGAATTTATGATGGGATTTAAGTAAAAAATCAAACTACATGTTTAATGGAATAGGTTAGAAATGGAGAATCTGAAAATGGATTAATGATAGTTGGAGACAAAAATATAAATTTTGGATTGTATTTTACTGGTACAATGTTATACATTTAGTGGTGGAAACAATGCGGGGGAAGTCATTAGTAGGTAGGTGTTTTGTTTGTAAAACCATAGGTTGAGTTTGTGTGCCTTTTCTCTATATATATGTATACACATTATATTCTTGTGATTTATATATGCACCTCACTCGTGTCGATCACCATGTGACCACACCCACATAGTCGCGTGGGAGAGTTTCTTTCCCAAAATCCTAGTGGTAGGACGGATGAATAGCCACCCACTCTTCCTTACTCCCTCTTATAAGAGATAGCAGCCCAAGTTTATTCAAGTGAGTTGTGATGTGTGGTCCCATGTGTCTTCAGAATTCTATTTTAAACTGTAGAGTGGTAAAGAAACAAGTCACCCAACCAATTTACTCTGAATGAGATGAAATCAAGAAAAAAAAGGATAAAGGACCTTCCCTTGATAAACCTAATCCCACCAATAATAAAAATTAAAATTGGGTGAAAAAGACATAGACTTTGAATCTCAATGGGGATAAATTGGGGAAATCTTGGGTAGAATTAGTCGAAGAGGATGGTCATACAACTGAAGAACATTGTTTTGTTGAGTAATTAGAAACTATTATTATAGTGATCATTAAAAAATTTCTACATGAGCCAAAACCTATGTTTACTGAGTCATACATGAAACCTATTGCCGCCTCCAAGAAGTCACTTAACTCTTCAAACACAACTACTGACCATAGTATGGAAAAAGATGAGGCAACTGTTCTCTGTGCTAGTGATTTGGGTAACCAGTGTTCTGGTATACCACTACACATAGTTAATGGGGTAGGGGGCTTAATGGGGTATCAAGTGACACTGATCTTTCTAAGAACCATTACACCCATTCTTCTTTTCATGATAATTATGAATGCACTATAAATGTTACTGATTTGGAGCTTCATCCCACTGATCTTACTGAACATTATTGTATTCTTGCATCTCATGAGGATAAGTGTAGTCCCATTAACCCAATTTCATGTGTAGGTACTGACATGAATTGGGTTCATACCACTAATTCTAATGAATTATCCCACTACACTTCAATCCCAGACATTCCTTCTCCTAGAACTGAGTTTCCTACAGTTCAGATTGAGATATCTTTGACTATTTTAAATAACAGGAAATTGACTTCTCCCTTAGAAGCTAAATTGCAGGATCCTTTAAATGTTGAGGTTAATACAAATACTACTAAGATTTCTTATATTTCTACTATGATTAATTGGGGAAATAAGTCCTATAAGAGTTAATAAAAAACCCCTAGAAGATTATATAGGTGTAAGGGTTCAGGGAATAAGAGAAAGGGGGTTTTATCCCCCAAAATATGTTATAATGAATATTTTACTTTGGAATTTCCAAGGAATTGTAAACTCTGACACTCTTATTATCTTAATAAGATTTTTTAATACTCATCAACCTAAGGTATTTTCCATTGTTGAACCTAAGATATGTTTCTCCTATCTTTTTTATCATCTTTATCAGTCTGGCTATAAATTCTTAGGTTCTTGAAAAAATTGTTCTTCCATTGAAACCCTTTGGATCTTTACTCACTCTACTCTTCAGAATGTTAATATTTTCAATATTTCGGATTAAGATCTCACTTGTGATTTTATTATTTATCACTCACATATTTATTGTTCTTTTATCTATACTAAGAATAGATACCAAGATAAGAGACTTATTTGGAATGACCTTTCCTACATAGGAAATAGTTTTCATGATCATTGGTTAGTGTTTGATGACTTTAATTCTATCCTTTCCCCAAGTGAGAAAATGGGACAAACTCACTCCACTATATCTACAAGGGAGTTTAAATAATCTATTGGTTCTAACAACCTCATTTAAATTAACCTTAATGATTCCATGTATATATGGTACTGAAGATAGTATAACAGGGTGTTATCAAGGAAATTGGGTAGTGATTTCCCAAATTACATATCCCTAGATAATTGGGGCACCATTTATAGCATCACCCACCCTAAACATAATTCCTACCACCATCATATCCAGTTCAATCTTTCTATAAAACACTAGAAGCCTATTTTTCCTTCATATTTAACAACACTTTGTCTTCTGATCTTGATTTTGATAACATTAATAAACATTATTGGGCTTCCATGCATCATTGAAATGATTCTTTTTCTTGTACCACTAAATTAAAAAATCTCAAATAGATCCTTAATGTTTGTTGTAGTACCACATCCAAACAAATTGATAATTAAATTCTTCATTTGGAAGAGGAACTTACCCAACTTAAAAGAACCACTACTGGCACTAATTTTGTCACGGATATGCAACATGAAATAAATATTACTACAAAAATTTTCTATTTTATCACCATTAAAGATAACATGAAAAATAATCAAAACCAAATGTCTCTTAGATTGTGATAGAAATACTAAATTCTAAAACTCCCATAAAATAATCAGGAAATATAATAGACCTCTTGCCTTCCTAAGATATGGGGACCACCTTATTGATACTAAGGATGGTATTTCTAATCATATAGTCTCTTATTTTGAAATTTTGTCAATGAGCCTTCCACCATTAAGGACCTTCTACCTGATGTCATCCCAGTTGTGGTCAATGATGAGGATAACATTTTTCTTACTAGAATCCCTCTTGATCATGACATCAGATACACTTTCTTATGTTTAAATCATGACAGTGCTTCGGAACCTGATGGTTTCAATAATGGCTTCTATCTATAGTTTTTGGGATGTTATTCAAACTATTGATTATATATTAGTTTGGACTTTCTTTTCTACTGATATTCTCCCTCATCGGTTGAATGCCCAATTTATCTCTATGATCCCCAATAGTGGATAATTCCTCAGAAATTCACCAATTCAGACCCTTTTTCCAAATCAATAACTTTTATAAAATCACCACCAAACTTTTTTCCAATAGACATTCTCCATTATCAATAAAATAGTTTTTGGGAACCAATTTGGCTTCCTTAAAGGAAGGTCCATTCAAGAATTTATTTTTCTTTAATCTAAATGTACTAACTTATTAAATAGAACTAACAGGGGTGGAAATATTTCCATTAATCTTAATATTCGGAAGGCCTTTGATACCATGGATTGGAGTTTTATTTTCATGGTTCATTAGAACTTTGTGTTTAATGATTCTTTTATAGATTTAATTAAACTCTATTCAAATCATAAATAATATCCATCCTTGTTAATGGATATCCTAAAGGTTACTTTAGATGCACCAATGGTGTCAGACTAGGTGGCCCTATATCTACCATTATTTTTTTGATTGAAGAATATTACTTAAGCAGATTGATCACTTTCCTTGTTGAAAAAAAACAAGCTTAAGCCGATTAAGGACTCTAAGAAATTGAATGTTCCCATGCACCTATTATATGTGCATTATATAATCTTTTTTTACAAGAGGATAAATGGAATATCCCAAATCTTAAATGTTCCATCTCACACTATGAAGAGATTTTTGGTCAAATCATTAGTTGGAACAAATCCATTACCTTTTTGGGGAAAAAGTTTCCTACTAATAGAAAATTTAATATAATTAATGATTTAGGTATTAAAGAAGGTTCACTTCCCTTCACCTACCTTGGTGTTCCCATTTTCTAGGGAATACCCAAAACTTTTTACTTTTCAAAAACTATTGACCAAATCCTCCACTAACTTTCATCATAGAAAGGTTATTCCCTCTCTATGGATAGCAAGATTTGTCTTGTCAAATATACATTTATGTCTAAAATTTTCCACTCTTTGATGATTTATAAATGTCTTGTTGTTCTTCTAAAAAAATTAATGTAGCCATCAAAAAAATTGTTGGTGATAATGTACTCTTGAATGTAAATTGGTGACTGTTCCTTGGTTTATTTGGTACAAACCTCTAGAGAAGGGTGGTATCGGTATAAAAAATATCAAACTCTTTAATGATGCCTTACAAGACAGACTCACTTAAAACCTTCTTCATGAAATCTTTGACTCAATTTTTTCCCTTAAAAATAGATTAATTGAAAAACTGAAGAAGGGAATTGTTAATTACATGATCTCTTCCATTTGGAAATCCATTAAGAATGATTTTTCCAACGTCATGTCTAACTCTAGTTGGATGGTGATTAGAGGGTCTTCCATGAATTTCTATCATGACAAATGGATTGGTGCCCCTCTCATCTCTATTATTTCCCCCAATCAACTCCATGATCACACTAAATATACTATTAATGATGTTATTATCTCTCATAGCTTTAAATTTCCTGAAAACATCAGTTATGTCATTGACAACTGCCCATTTTCCAACATTGATGATTTTTTAATTTGGGAACCTTTTCATAATGTAATCCTTGACTCAAAAACTTTTTACAACCATGTCTTTATTAATTCTTAAAACACATTTAGTTAGATTAAAAAAACTGATAAATTATGGGTTAATCCTTCGAGATTCACTCTTGATTGGCATATTTCTCACAAGTTGGTTCCCACTGAAACTTGTCTTCAGTCTTCTGGGATCCATTTTTTCTCTAAATGTGGTATTTGTAACCAGCATCAAGAAGACATTATCCATGTTTTTCTTTCTTGTGATACTTCTACTGCTCTGTGGAATTATGTTCTTCATATTTTTGAGTGAATATAGTTACTTAATGACTCAATCAACTCTCTACATCAACATTATGTGGATATTGAAGCCTCTCAAAAAATCAAGATCCTTTACTTAACTATTGTTACTAAACTTCTTCATGTGATCTGGTATGATAGGAATGCTAATATTCATAACAACTACTCAGTTAGTTTAAATATAGGTTGGATGCAGATCCTCATTTCCATTCGGGAAGCTACTTCGATTAAAAAGTGATTTTGAAACAAAACAGTGAATGACTTTGAGATCCTTCATTGGCTTGGTGTTAATGGTATCTATCCTCATCCTAGACAAAATTTTGAAGTTTTATTTTAAGCTTCTCTCCCCAGCTATATTAAATTTAATGTTGACGGCGCTTCTAAAGGCAACCCGGGCCCCTCAAGTTGTGGTATAATTTTCAGAAACCACTCTGGGCAGTATCTTGTATGTTTTTATAAAACTTGTGGCATCTCTTTGGATTTTGAGACAAAAATTATGAGCATGATCTATGCTATCTTATTCTCCAATCAATGTGGTTGGAAAAATATGTGGATTGAATGTGATTCTACTACCATCGTATAAGCTATTTGGAATGGTGTGATGCACCATGTATGGACTCTTACAACACCATGGATGGACTATATTCACTTGCTCATGGACTTCAACTATTTCTACTCATGCCTTTCATTAAGTTAACAAGGTGGTGGATGATTATTTAAATTTGGGTTTCAACCATGTCACCACTTGGTTGGATGATCTCCATGTTGATTTACCTCCCCTTTACGATATATATTGTAAAAAAATCCCATCTTTTAGACTCATGTAGTCCTTTTTTAATAATAATTTTTGACCCTTGGTATTTGAACATGGAACCATCTTATTAAAAGAACAAATGCATTATGGGGTGGATTTTTGTTTTCTTATATATATGTCATGGATTTGATTATGGTTGATACATCTTATATCCCAATATTTTTTACTTATGAAGGGTAATGGCTCCCATATTGTGATATTTGTACACCTTTGGTGCTAGTCACCAACATAGGTTCTACTAGAGTAGGACTCAAGGGTCTTTACCACTCTCCCTTCATTGTTGTAACTATGGAAAGATGGGGTAGTAATATAGTGGTATCAAAGGTGATGGTTGAGAGATAGGGTGGATTTTGGAGTTAGGCATATTGAGAAATGCATGTGTTGGTATGAAAAAAGTGCTAGTTGACCTTGGGGCATGACATAGGACAAGGATACCATCTAGGATATGGGATTATAAGGCCCTGCATGATTCAGTGCACAGACTCTGATATTACCAGACAACCAAGTGATATGGGACTTATTATAGGGTAGAGACCTAGGAGAGGTATATGCATCATGATTACTTGTGTTCTTGTTTGAATTGGGTTGTTTGGAAAAAGTAAATATGGATAAAATGATTAAAATTAATTAAAATATATCATCATGAAAATCAATACTTCCTAGGCTAGGAAATCCTTATTTCTCTTTCAACTATAGATCTTGGTAATCGTCCACATGTGGCTCAGGCAATGGAGGTTCAAAAAGTTAACCAAGTTTATTGAAGGAGGGTTGATCTTGCTAAGCATGATGATAAGTGTCAAAGGATGATGTATGATTTTTAGTAATAGAAATTTGAAAAGTATAAGGGGAGCCTTTATGATATGGAAATAGATAGTTGGATAGAGGATCTGAATATCACATTTGGTTTGATATGATCCCTAAAGGAGTACAGGGTCTCTTTGATGATTATTCAGATGTGATGAGCTATGTATCAGTGGTGGATGTTGTACGTTGGTGAGCGGACAGAGACAAATGTTTCATGGGCCAACTTCTAGAAGGATTTCGTTGTGGAGTTCCTTTCAACAACAATGAATTATGAGAAGTGGAAGGAGATTATATCCCTTCAGCAGCGGAGTATGTCTATGAGGGAGCTTGTGATTAAGTTCAAGGACCTTTTACACTTAGACCCAGATCTTTTTTTGGATAAGGAGTCCTGAGAGAGGCATCTTGAGGAGGTAATCCATCCTTCTATATAGTATATAGTCACAACGTTTTCATTTCCAACATACATAGAGGTTTAGAAGAAGGAATATGTGATTGATCGGATGCACTCACGGGGAGGTTTTCTATGAAAGGGGAACAAATGAGGTTTCATAAAGAGTAGAGTTACTAGTGTAAATCATTGGGTGACAGGGCCTTTGAGGTTTCGACTCGCTAGGAGTCACCCTTGGTAGCTTCCCTTTCAACCTTTTTGTTTCTTTTCCTTTCCTATGGGCTTGGAGATGATGTGTTTATTCTATGGGATTCACACATATCTTCAGGACCAGTGTTCATTGGCTGATTGAGCTCATTTTGGTCAAGGTGGATAGGTTCAATGTCAGCCTCAGTATAATTTATCATTGAGGTTGTCCCAACAGTAGGGGAAGCAGGCTTATAGTCCAACTAGAGAAGATGTGGTAGGTAGAGGTCGATCTCAGGTTGTTCCTCAAGCTTAGGGACCTTGACCCGAGCTTGGTCATGGAGGTATCTATTCGTATATATATAGGGATGTTGGATGTAGTTAGTTGTATGCATCAGATGTAGTAGAACCAAATGGGACATTTATCTTTAGAGGTATGATCAGTTTTTCATCTACGCTTGTCTATGTTTGGTATGATTTTGGAGCTTCAAACTCCTTTTTGGAACCCACTCTAGTCTGTTCTTTGGGATTAGATGTAGAGAGGATTTCCATTCTCATGGTGTTGACTACACCATTCAGAGGTTGGACTATCTTGTTTTATGTGTGAAGAGGGTGTAGACTAATGATGGGGTTGCTTTTGTCCCATGAGGATCTTTTGTTTCTTAAGATGCATCCATACAATGTAATCCTTAGCATCGAATGGTTGTATTTTTTGAATTCTATTATTTAATGCTTTTAGAGGAGAATCGAGATTTCGGATTGGATGGCCAGTGCATGGTTTTCGTTTGTGAGGGAAGTTGTTAGGTGGGTAGTCGTTATGTGGATACCCATATTTCCCTGTTTTTTTGTTGTTGGAAGAATCAGTAGACACATGGATAGAGGAGGATCCCATTATTTTCAGTGTATGCCTAGATGTTTTCCCCAAGGAGGTTGTTACACTACCTACTCAACACAACGTTGTGTTTTATATATACTTTCTGCCTGGTGCATATCTGATTTTGATGGGTCCTTATCAAATGACACCTTATGAGTTGAAGGAGTTGAGCATTCAGATAGATGATATAATGTAAAAGGGATTTATCCGAACTCGTGTGTCACTATGGGGATCTACAATGTTGTTTTCCAAGAAGGAGGATCATGGTCTAAGATTGTTCATAGACCACAAAAGGTTGAATCCGGTGACAATGAATAACCATTACCCACTTTCGAGGATCGATAATCTTTTTGACTAGCTAAGAGGGGAGAGTTGCCTTTCTTAGACCTCTCTATTGTTTTGATATCATGTGTTAAGGGTAAAATAGGTTTATATCCTGAAGACAACATTCAGATTCATGTATGTGCACATTGAGTTTGTATTCATGTTGTTCAGTGTTATGAATGCACCAACTATGTTCATGAGGCTCATAAAATCTGTGTTTTATAAGTTCCTAAACTAGTTCATTATCCCATTCATTGGTGATATATTGATATATTGTTAAGCCAAATTCATATAAACTTTTCTATTTAATTTATTTATTAATTTTGATTTATTTACTCAATAATGCACTTGGTATATGCTAAAATTTTTAGGAATAAGGTTTTATAGGATTCCAAGGAAAAAATGCAGAAAAGTGATGATTTTAGCCAGTACACATTCTGACATGTCCATACACATCATGTGGTGGTAGTTAAAAATAAGCCCCGGACATGATCTTATCCATGACCAAGACATGAAGCCAATATAAGAAATAGCATGTACACATCGTGAGTACTCAGTACACAATGTGACACCTATCAAAATAGTTAAGTGATAAATCCATGTTAAATCCATGCAAAGGAATAACTGGAGGCCGGTATACATCGTGAACACTCAGTACATGACATGTAGTCAGTAAAACTTCATAAATAAGCCAGATATGTGGGAGGCACAACAAAGATCCAAAATCCATAGAAATATATGTAGAACAATTATACACGATGTGTACTGCGAATACACGTTGTGACCAAATCTTCATATAAATACAGAGCTACAAAAGATCATTTATCAACAATTCCTATATGAGATTCTCTTCTGTTTTCATCCCCATTCGAGTTCCCTCTCCCCATTTCTCTTTCAAATATAAATTTCATTGTTATTTAAATTTTTTTTGAATTCAAGAGCCATGGATCATTTTCCTTCAACAATTTTACATTCCTACTTCATATATTCTTTTCATTCATCATCAATTCCCAACAACACGTGTGAGATCCATTTCTATTTCTTTTCTCATGTAAGAAAGTTGTTAATGTTGTGACTTATCATTTGTAAAACTGATTGCATGTTCATTACCCTTATAATTCTGAACCCCTGCATGTTTCTGAGTCAATTAAATTATAACATCATGTCAAGCATGATTTTCGTTGTTTATTTAATTGCATATCCACCCACTATGAGTATCTAAACCCCTTATGGGTATGGAGAAAAATTAGATGTATATTCATTCATAATTAATCTTTAAATCTAATTTTGGTAACCCTAATGGATTAGTAATCAGGGTAAAAAATAATAGTCTACCTAATTTGTGTGAACACCCATGATCACGGGATATTCAAACAAACAACCCTATCACGATTAAAGTAGACTATTCTGCAACCATTGGACTAAGAAACATTCTACCCTTTAAGATAAACATAATTCACCTATGTTGTTAATATCTCTCAATCATGGAATAGTCACTTCCTAGGTAGAACTAGGTGACCTGACCAAAGTCAACTAGCAGCCACTGTTTCTTTCACATCCCAAGTCTTAGAACCCTTTTGAGTTTAGAATTAAGATCATCCTTTACCAAAATACTCGAAATTGATCCCAAACCCTCTTTACTCACTTGAATTCACCTCAAAAAATAGATTATGTAGAACTCCCAAATGGCAAAGAAACTTGAAAGGACTCCTACCCAACGTACCCAAGCTAGTGACCCCCCTTTGAAACTACTTCCTTCTCACGGTTTAGACCCCACACATCTATTGTGCTTCACTTTTGTAGTTAGTAATGTTTCATACAGAAATATTTTAATCTAACTTCCACCCGTATGAACCCAACAATGCATTTGGGAACGTCAAATTCTAGTGCCATTGTCAGGGAGCATTGATGTTTTTTAATGAACTATGGTCCAAGATCTATATTTATCTTTCCCTAACCCCTTGCTTTCTTTTCTTTCAAATATTTCATTGCATATCTTTTTTCCACATTTTTTCATGTACCAAGATCCCTTGAATCATTCAAGGAACCTTGAGTTGAAGTAACCCATGTACTTTGATCCAGATATTGAAAGATATTTTTTTAACCATCAACGATCTGTAATGGCCGAGCAACATTTTCCCACAAACCCAACCCACCAAACCCCCATCATATAATTCCTAGAGAAAAATTGATGAAACCCTAAAACATAATCATGAATTATAGCTTTCCATCAATCTATGGTGAAACCCTAATCATTTTTCATCCCCTAATTCAATACCACCCCATTGAGATCAAGCCTGGACTCATTCACATGATTCAAAATACAGGACAATTCAATGGTCTCCAAAGCGATGGCTCGAATTAACACATTACCAACTTCCTATAAGTTTGTGACACCTTTCGCAACTAGGAAATCTCTTCATATACCATAATACTATACATCTTCCCATTCTCACTGAGATATATATCTAATAAATAGCTTAAAATCCAAGATCCAAAGTCAATTAAAACATGGGAAGATCTAGCTAATAAATATTTAGACAATTATTTTCCACCAATCCAGACCGGAAACTCTAGAATGATATTCAAAAGTTTTTACAAGAAGATGGAGAATATGTGTGGGAGGAATGGGACCAATTTAAGGATCTTATGAAGAAGTTTCCACATCATGGACTTGATACATTTATTTTGTTATGGATGTTTTATCAAGGACTCCATCCAATGGAATGAACTATAGTCAAAGACGCTGCTGATGGAGGATTAATGTTCAAGACCCCTGATGTTGTAGGTTCAATACTAGATGAAGTCTCTCATAATTTCAGCTTGTGGTAGAGAGATCATGGAACACCATGACATGGTATCTACCAGATTGATGAGAAATCCCCATTAATAATGCTTGTTGAGGCACTCACTAAAAACCCTGAGCTATTCTAGATGCCATCCATACAACCCACTAATGCTCCAATCATAGAAATTCAATCATGTGAGATGGGAGGTGGCCCACACACATATCAGGATTGAAAGTAAAAATATGAATACCAAAAATATTGTTATTATGTTAATTATAATCAACAGAACCAGCTGTTTGAAAAACTGTAGAAATATTTTCAATAGAGGCCTTCTCAGCAGAAACCTCAGATTAGTCAAAGATATTTTCAACCACAAAGGGGTCAAGCCCAATTTTATAATCAAGGAACACTAGGGTATCCACCAATGAACCCTATGTCATGACCACAAAAAAAATATGTATTATAAAATGAAAACACAACCTTTTCCACCAAGACCCCAACCACAATAATTCCAATCCACCTAGCTAAGACCTCACCAACCACCTCCACCATCTCTAAGTAACATAGAAAATATTCTGGATACTTTTTTTCAAATGTATGATCTATGAATGAAAACCCATGAGATGGAAATGAAAAACCAAAGAGCATATTTGGGGAACCAAGAGATTCAAATGGGTCAAATATCAAAAACCTTTTCAGAAAAATTATAGAGTAATATACCTGGTAACACTAATAAAAACCCAATAGAGGAAGACAAGGAATTAGTGATGAGAAGAGGGAAAGTTTTAGACTCTCAATAGTCAAGTGGAAAAAATGAATGGCAATACGAAGATCCTAAGAAGAAACTAGTATCATACAAATAAGTTGATAAATATGTTCCCACCTCACCTAAAGAACAAGTACCAGCAAAGAAAAACCAGACTCTTAAATAACAAAAGGAACCTATTTATATTTCCACACCTCTATAAAAGCATTATATTCGCTTCCTGGAGTGAGCGAGACATGTTAATAAGGAAACACAATACAAGATGTTCATGAAACTGTTCAAGAAAATACACATCAATATACCATTTGCAAAATCCATTTTATAGATGCCCGTTTATGCGAAATTTCTCAAAGATATTCTATCAAACATAAATAAAATCAAATATCTATGATTCATCTTTTCGAATGAGGAATTGTATACTATTTTATAATAGAAAATTCCCCTAAAAATGGGAGATCCTAGAAGTTTCTGAATTTCTTGTGTTATAGGAGAATTCATGTTTAGAAGAGAGCTGTGTGATCTTAAGCTAACATTAACTTGATGTCGATGAGTGTTTTCCACAAGCTTAGACTCCAATAACTCAAGGAAACTAGGGTATCATTATAGTTAGATGACCGATCATTAAAATATCACATAAGAATTCTCAAAGATGTTTTGGTCAAGGTTGGAAAATTTATATTTCAATTAGACTTTCTAGTTTTAGACATGGAAAAATAAGGTGATGTACCTATAATACGTGGAAGATCATTCCTCATCAAAGGAAAGAATTTGATATACATAAATCAAGGATGTATGATCTTTATATTTGGATAAGAATATGTACTTTTCAACCTGATTAAAGCTTCCCAACAATCAGATGATATTATAGATGGTAATGTCATCTCTCTCACTCAGAAAGGAGATGATTACATGGAAATAATAGAATAAATAAAATATTTACACTCAAAGAAGGAAGAATATTATGATTTCAAAGAAGTAAGCTTAAATGAACCACTTACAAGAGACATCATGCCACCTTTTATTCCCTCCATCATTTAGCCACCCCAGTTAGAACTGAAACATATTACCAGTACACTGAAGTACTCATACATAGGAAATTCATCTTCTTTTATAATCATTATCAACACAAAAATATCTTAGGATAAGAAATAAAAATTGGATAATGTTCCAAAAAGATATAATAAATCAAATTCTTGGGAATTTCTAGACAATAAAAGAATCTATCCTACTAAATGGTCCCATATAATCTTACATGTAGAAGATTCAAATCCAAAACGATAACCTCATAGGTGTCTCACACCACCAATGAAGTAAGTAATTAAAAATAAAGTTCTAAAACTATTAGATTCTGAAACCATTTTCCAATTTCACATAGTGAATAGGTGATCCCCCTCTACGTTGTTTCAAATAAAGAAGGACTCCCGGTAGAAAGAACATATGAAAATGATTTGATTTCAACAAGAAACATCACTCGATAGAGAGATTTCATGGACTACATATGCTTGAATTCAGCAATCCAAATTGATCATTTTCACGTAACCTTCATGGATCAGATTCTATAAAGGATGAAATGGCATAAATTACAATGTTTACTTGATGGATATTTGGGATAAAACCAAATTGTAGTTGACCCCACTAAGTACCCAAAGACTATAATCACATGACCATTTGGTACCTTTTCTTATCGAAGAATGTCATTTCGAATGTGCAATTCCCTAGCAACATTTTAGAGATGCGTGACACACATCTTTCTTGATATAGCTGAGGATTTCCTCAAAATCTTCATTGATAATTCCACAATCAATGGAATGTTATTTGTTGTTTTTTAAGAATTCTGGAGATAGTTCTCCAATGTTGTGTGGAAAATTTTTTTGTCCAAAAGTGGGAGAAATTCAATTTTATGGTACAAGGAGGAAAATTCCTTGGTTACAAAATTTCCAATGAAGGCATTGAATTTTATCCAGATAAGATAAAAATCATCAAGGATATACCATAACCCTCAAATATCAAGGGTTTCAGAATTTTTCTAAGCCATACTGAATTTTATAGGTGATTTTTGAAGGAATTTTCTAAAGTCACCCATCCATTGAAACACTTTTTTTTAAAAGATGTTTCCATCAAATTCAATGAGGATTATGGAAAATCATTCAATATTCTAATGAAAAGTCTGATAGCATCACCTTTTATCATTCCACCCAACTAGGAGAAAGAATTTGAGTTAATGTGTGATGCAAGAGATCGTGATGTCGGTGCTATGCTAGGAAAATGAATTGGAAACATCTTATATTCCATTTATTATGCATGTCATATGTTGAATAAAGATAAGGTCAACTACCTGACTATAAAGAAATAGATCTTAGGTATTTTATATGACTTTGAGAATTTATGATCGAATATGGTTTTGTCCAAAGTAATTTTTCACACTCATCACGTTGCCCTCAGGTACTTGATAAATAAAAATTATGCCAAAACTAGGTTGATATGTTTGATTCTCTTGATACAAGAATTTGATGTCATGATAAAGGATGAAAAAGTTACAGAAAATGTGATTGCATATCATCTCTCCAGACCCCCTCTCTCCATTATCAAGGAAGATAATGAGGCTCACATCCAAGTGAATTTTTTAGATGAGACCATGTTCAGTATCAAGTATCAACTGTGGTTTTCAGATATGGATAATTATCTTTCCACAATATTTCTACATCAAGACCTCTCTTACCATTAGTGAAATAAATGTTTGTCATATGACAAACTTTATTACTGGGATTTGCCTCTATTGTATAAGCATTATGCTGATGGATTATTAATACATTGTATCCCTAAATAAGAAACCCACAATGTAAATGAGATGTGTCACATGTCACTAACTGGGGGACTTCATGGACCTCGGTATATTGTGGCCAGGATTCAACAAAGTGGATTTTTCTATCCCAGACTGCACCAAGACGTGAGGGGATTTTTTCCACAATGTGACAGATTCCAATAGACTGTAAATATTAGTAAAATGAATGAGATTCCACAAAACCCCATCATGGAAGTCTAATTTTTTGACGTTTGGGGAATTTAATTTATGGGAACATTTCCTAAATCACATAGAAGAAACTACATTTTGGTTACAGTATGACACAAAAGAATTTTTCATGAACTTTATACGGAAGAACTTGATTGCAAGATTTGGATTCCCTAGATTAGTCATTAGTAATCAATGAACACACTTCACAAAACAAGCTATGAGAATAATTATAGAGAGGTATGGAAATACATATAGTACTAGAACTCCCTAACACCAACAAATAAGTGGGAAAGTATAGCTTTCAAATAGGGAGGTGAAACAAATCTAGGAAAAGACAGTGAATTCTAAAAGAAGTGATTTGAGTCTCAAGCTAGAAGATGAACTATGGTCATACAGAACTTCCTACAAGACACCCATAGGCACCATCCCATTTAGATTTGTTTATGGAAAACCATTTCATCTTCCAGTAGAGTTGGAGAATCAATCATTTTGGGAAATCAAGAAAATGAATTTGGATTTGGAAAAGGCTATAGGAGAAAGGTTACTATAATTAACTTTACTTGAAGAGATTAGGAGATATGCATATAAAATGCTAAGATTTATAAGGAAAAGGTAAATAAATGGCATGATCAGTGCATTGTAAGGAATACCTTTGTACCTAGGAATAAAGTTATTTTGTTTAAATCTAAATTGAAGCTATTTCTGGGAAAGTTGAAGTATCAACTGTCAGGTCTATTTGAAGCCACTCAAGTCATTATATATGTCACCATCAAAATCCAAAGAGAAGGTGGACCATCATTCAAAGTGATGGTTCAAAGGCTGATGATTTTTCAGGAACCATTTAATGAAGGCTATGACATCAGCCTTAAATTCACTTAAGATTTAATGGATTCAAGCTCTCAACATTAAATAAAGTGCTGAATTCGAGGAAACCTAGGGTAAGAAATATTAAACTAGGTTATATTAGGATAGACTTAGAAGAGCTTCAGGTGGGTAGGAGTTGAAGGCAATGAAGGATCACAAAAGTTGAACAAAAATAGTTCAGTGCACATCGTGTAACAACAGTTCACGATATGTACCCCTTTTCTTCCCGAAATCCCCTTTATTTTACCTGTACATGACATGAACCAAATGTAAACATCCTGTATTGGGTTAGATCGATTTTTAAAAAAACACAGGTCGCAAACCCGTGGGTGACGACCCATGCACTCTCCCCACAACCTGCGATGCTTCACCTCCCCTCTCACCACACCTCCCTTACATCGTATCCTTACACATAAAATGTGCACCCCTCCATATCACCCTCTCCTATCAACCCTCATAACCCTATTACTCCCCTTCCACCTCGCATGTGCCCTCCCCAACTGCAATCCTGAACAACCATCCCTCCCACTTCTCCTCTCTCGAACATTTCACCCAACCCGTACAGCCTACCCCTACCTTCATGGCTCACACCAAGTAGTGCTAACCCTCCTCCTCGTCATCCTCATCCAAATCATCATCCTCAACATCATAGGAATAATATCCAGTTTCTAAGTGTCCTCCTGCGGCACCTACCAAACCATATGAACCTCCTACAACCCACATTTCCCCTACTCCTTAGGAAGAAACAACCTCGAAGTCAAGTGATGAAAAGATGCACTTGTACCCTATTCTTTGTTTCAATAACCTAAAGCATCAGGTTAATCTTATCACGTTTTAGGAAAATACCATTCATACCAACAAGACACTAGACCTACACATTCTATCCAGACCGAATATCACTGATGCTATACGAGACCACCTGGATACACTGCACATTGACTGCATTCTAGAGGTCTACAAGGAAACCTTTTAATATTTATTTTTTTATTTTGTAGAAACCATTGATATGTCCATAAAATACCTTTGTTTTCCAATTGGGTGGCAGACCACAAGAGATATCTTTTATAGAGTTCAGGGTTGGGTTGGGCATCTACACTGAGTAGTTTTTCATTTCATACATTTATCCTACACTTTAGTTGTAGCCACCTCATGAAGATTCTTTGTAGTTGTGTAATATGATAGTTCACGACCCCTATTAACACCACAACCCCTTCATTATTAAGTCTAGTCAAATACAGGGCCCCGCACTGCGTATCCTGCACAAAGACCTAGAACATGGCTAATTTACTTTGGATGAGTCTCATGGTAGCATCATCCAAGTGGATATCTTAATTCTTGCAGCAGCCATGGGCGGCCCACCCATAAACATAGATTCTTGGTACTTCAAGACTCAGGCCCAGAGGTAGTGAGCTACTTTGATGGGCAGATATTTTATTACACACTTGGCCAAATACTTTAGCATATTTGATGCCTCATAGCCCCTCAGCTCCATAGGACCTATCGAGCTGATCGATCTTATGATGTTTCAAAAGATGAAGATGTTAGTGAGGTTGTATGATGCATACTTTTGGGTGCCAGGATTATAGGACCCCTTACAATAGGAGCCACAATAATAAGTAGCAGCAGACCCAACTGTTCAGCCACATTCTTTCCCCTCACCTACATCACCCATCCCTCCTCCCACCTTTGCCCCCACCTCATCTCTCACTCCTAAACCCTCCCACCCCACCTTAACTGAGATCTAGGCTAATAAATAGTGTCTCTTTGTGAACCTGGACTGAATATCTACCCATCCCTACCCTACCTTCATTGATCTGACTTAGTTCACCACACCACCACCCACCCACCCTATTGTCCCCTAATATTCCACCATTCTCCCACCGCCTAAAGTCTACCAGACCTGCCTCCAAACCTTATGGGATCTTATTCTTAGTGGGAGCTCTTAGCAGAGTAGAGCTAGAGGGGAAATGGAATCACCACCGAGTCCACCCTTAAGGGTCCATTTCTAGATCTAGCTGCCAAACACATGGCCTCTCTGCGGATCTATACCTCTACACCACCCACCCTAGCCCAGATACCTACCTTCACCACCCCACCATCCACTATAGCCAATGTTCCACTAACTACTACTACTACTGCCAATGCTGACCTTGCTAGATAGCTGGTCTCACCCCTTGGTAGCAGGATAAACCTGAGAAGATCGTCGTCCCATAGACCTAGTCTTTCAGTTTTATATTTTTTGGTATTTTGGGACTTTTTTTGTGATTGGGATATGTGTTCATTTTTTTCATCTATGTATCCCTTCTTAGGTACTAACTTTTGATATATATATATATATACACACGCACACATGCGCATGGGATTTGATTTTCACTTTCTTTTTGTGTTTATTGTTCTTTCTTTCTTTTGGTAAATGTCACAATGGTTAGTTTTTCTAAGTCATCTAAAGTTCTCAATGGTCTAGTACCACTATCTTTTTTGTAAAAAAGGTTACTCGAAAAATAAAAAAAAATCACACATCAACTTCCGGACCTTTACTTAGAGATCCAACACCACCACCAGCGACCTAAGACCATGATTTCATTCTTAACTCATCACATTCATGCTCACATGGATATAACTAAACTAATAAACCCAACAAAGAGACCACAAGAACTCGAAGATACAACCTCAAGTGGCTATAAGTGGAGAAGGGGAAACTATGCTAATGGACCCACTGAAGAAAATTTAGGTCCACTATTTTGGATCATGACATCTTGTTAGTTATTTATGGTAGGAAACCCATAGTTGATATTTTTTTTAGTTTCAGTAATCATTGTTTCATATTTTCATTTTTCATTTGAGTCTTTGATTGAACTGCATTATAGACATTTTAAAACGACTAAAATGAAATGGTTATCTTTATTTATTACTTTTTGTACCTACCTATTACTCTATTATTACAATGATTAAACATGTGAACTAATGTTTACTCCAGTGAATGATTTGTTCTCTAACCTATTTTGTTGGTGACAGGGACATAGGATTATGACATCTCAAATTACCTCATGGAATACCACTTAATCTAGAGAGCTCTTAATTCCCTCTTTTTAATTTTGTCAAAAAAAATTCAATTTTTTTAAATATTTCATGCTATAACACTCCCACATACATTTCATGCACAGTGCAGACAATATCATTTTCTAAGTGTGGGGGGTCTCTAATGAGTTTCACTAACTATGAAATTGAATTATTGTTTGTTCTCACCTATCTAAGAGACATTTTTTGAAATTATAAGCATTATTTAATTCATTAAGAACATTATTCCCTTGTAAATTAAAGAAAAAATATAAGTTAGAAATGTTAGAATCCATGTTTTGTCTTTTTTTTTTAATTTTTAGATGGATGGATGAGTTTAAAAAATTGATTCAAATTCAAAATCGTTAAAATTATAATTGATTGACCCATTACTTAAGATTTATACCCATTGTAATTACCAGTTTTTATTTTATTCTCATTACCTAAGAGTACTCTAAGTCTATGGTTACACATTCTTTTCTGGCCATATTTATTGAGAGATACCTAAGATATGTCAACCTACTAGAACTTTCATTGAGATCTTATCGAAGTGATGACTAAACAAGTAAAAATTTGAAATGATTGAGGCAAATTTTGTTAATTATTTTCTCTAAGACCTACCCTACATAAATCCTTTGTTTATCCCATAGTTTCCATGAAATACCTTATAGGATGAATCTTTTCCGAGCCTATGTTCCCTTCCTACCCTACTCCTTGTGTAATGCATGATTATACTTTTGAAAAAGTGTAGGGGAAGAATTAAGATAGAAGGGGTGATTTTATTGATAGGATATGTATTGTGGACTCACCGGACTATTGAGTTGTGATCCATATCTATTTTTTAGCAATTAATTCTATTTTTTTCCTTTACAAAATACAAAGATAAAAGAAAAATCCCCAGAGTTTGTGTACTAGGAAGGTCAAAAATCACCATTTTCCAGACCGATGAATCCCTTAAATGATCATATTTGGTTAGAGGATGGATGTCAGATCTGGCCTAGACATGAATTTTGAAAAATATGAAAATAAAAAGACAAAAGGGAAGGAACAGAATCATCATTGTGTACTTTACATATATGGACCCAACTAGAGAAGCTAGAGTAAGGAATTGATTAGATGGAAGGAGGAATTATATTACACTTATCTTTAAACTCGTGCATTATGATTTAGATATTACCCTACTTTTGAGATTTATTTTAATTTCTTACTCATATACCCACAACATCAGAGTCATCAGAACCTTACTGTTGAATCCCATATGATTAATTTTTTACTTGTCTTTACTAACTAGAGATGATATAACCAATGAAATCATATGGTTAGGAGCTTGTTATCAGGGTATGATCACAAATAAAATTTCATTTTACCCTGATTTATGAGAGAAAATTAATTGATAGATAAATTACACATTGGTATATAAATCAAGGAATAGTTAAAACATTGTAATAAAAAATATTAATTTTTTTTCAAAATCTGGAGTATGAGTCATGACTGATTTTTTATGCAGAACTAATTATGGAGGACTACTTATTCTTCTTAAACATAACTATAGTTACCTATACAAAATGAATATTTTCCATTAAAAAATAATTATATATTGTTGAAATCATTGTTGATACATTTTTTCTTGAGGAAATTTAATTGTTCAAGTGTGGGGGGATTTAATAAGCTAAATCCATATACATTTTTCACAGTACTTTATTCATAGATTTCCATTGATTTAATCGATAATTCACTTGGTATATGATCAATTTTCTAGGAATAAGGCTTCATAAGATTTTAGGGAATAAATGTATAAACATATAGATTTTATCTAGGACATGTTGTGACCTTTCAATACACATCATGTTCTGATAGTTCACAATATTCCCAAGTCATGTGCCAAGTCATGACCTAGCTACGAATATAGTAGAGGAAAGAACCAATGCATGTCATGAGTCTTCATTACACGATGTGATGCCCGTGAAAATAATTGGGTGGGAAATCCATGATAAATCCACGCAAAGGATTAGCTGGAGGAAGGTACGTGTCATGAAAACTTAGTACACGACATGCAGTCAATCAAACTACATAAATAGGATAAATACATGAAAGGAATGCAAAAGATAAAAAATCAGTGGAAATCTATGTGGATCAATGATACATTATGTGTACCTCCGGTACACGTTGTGTACCCTCAGTACACATCCTGACCAAATATTATTATAAATATTGAGCTATGAAGAAGTATTTAACAATAATTATTGGATGGTATCCTCTTCTGGTTTCCATACCCTTTGATTTCCCTCACCTCTTTTCCCTTTAATCTCTAAACATATTATTTTCTTACATTTTATTTTGAATTCGATTTTCATGGATTGTTTTCTTCAATGTTTTCACATTCTCGCTGCTTCGATTTTCATCATTCATCATCAATTCCAAAAAAAATGTGTGAGATCCATTTCAGTTTCCTATCTCATGTAAGAAAGTTATTTAAGATGGGACTTGTATTTTTTAAACCTAATTTCATGTTCATTCCCCTTACAATTCTGAACCTCTACATGTTTGTGATTCAATTAAATTAAAAAAGCATATCAAGCATGATTTTCCTTGTTTATTTAATTTCATTTCCACCCACTATGAGTAGCTAAGACTCTTTGGGGTAGGAATCAAAATAGATTTATCTACATGCATAATTAATCTTTAATTATAAATTTGGAAATCATAATGTATTGGAAATAATGATAAATAATAATAGTTTACCTAATTTGTGTGAACTCCCCTGATCATGAGATATTCAAACAAACAACCCTATCTTGACTGAACTAGAAAAGTATATGAACAATACACTAAGATAATTTATTCCCTATAAGACAAATTAATGAACCTAGGCTATTACTATCTTCTGATTATGGAATAGTCACTTCCTATGTAGAACTAGGTGACATAACCAAAGTCAACTAGTGACCACCATTTTCTTCACAGCCTAAGTCTTAGGACCCTTACATGATTATAATTAAGATCATCCTTTACCTAGATACTAAAAATTGATAACAACCCTTATTTACTCACTTGAATTCACCTCAATCAATAGATTAAGTAGAACTCCCAAACTCTGAGGAAACATGGAAGGACTCCTGCCCAAGGGTCCCAAGCGAGTGACCGCCTTTAAAATAGATTCCTCCACATGGGTTCGACCCCACACTTCTATTGTACTATGCTTTCATAGTTAATAAATTTTGGGACACAAAAATTCTAATTTGACTACCGCACATACAAACCTAAGGATGCATGTGGGAATGTCATCTACTCAAAGTTAGAAGAGGAGCATGTCAAGAATCTATGATTTGTCTTACAGGTTTCATGGCACCACCAGATCTATGTAAAGTTGACCATGTGTGAGTTTTTGACATGATAGGTCCATTTCCTTAGGCATTTAGTGTCTCAGAAGGGTGTCAAGTTGACCCAACAAAGGCAGGGGAATTTTTTCTTTGGCATAACTCAATAATGTGGTAAAAGATTATATATTTATTGGTATTTTAGTATATTATTATAGGTTTTTACCCAATTTATCTTGATTTTAAGATCCGCTGATAACATTGACTTGGAAAGACCAAGTTTTTGTGTGGACTAATCAATTCCAGGTAGCATTCATTCACGTGAAGGGGAAATTGGTTAGTGCTCTAATGATCTTCTAGCCAGAGGAAGGGGTGATGTTTGAGGTGTTTTATGACAATTCCCATCTTGTTTTGGAATGTGTCTTGATAGAGTAGAAGGTGATGATATTTTATGGGTCTAGGTAGTTACACCCACATGATTGTAACTATGGTTCCCACGATCTAGAGTTAGCAGTAGTTGTGTTTGCACTAAATTTATAGCATTATTACCTCATTAGGGGGAGTTGTTGTGTCTTAAAGAATCAAAAGATTTTGAGGTATATCATTTCCTAGTGTGACCTGGATATATGATAGAATAGGTATATGTAGTTCACTCAATACTATGATTTTTAGGTATCCTGCCCATGTAGAAGGGGAAATGTCATGGATGACTCTTTGAGTAGGAAGTAAAAAAAAGGATGTTGTTCAAGGGTATGTTGATGCTTAGAGAGAAATAGAGTAATTGGAGGCCTTTCACTTGAATTAAAGGGTGTTCTATGAAAGAGTTTTCATGTTCTAGATGACAGTGCAGTCTTATTTGATGCAGAAGGTGTAGAAGTGTCAATGGGGAGAATCAGAGGTAGAGGTGATGTGTGATCATGTTGGCTATGGTGATGCTATAGAAGGATGGTTGTAGGATTTTTAGAACCAAATATTGTTTCAAGGAATGATGTTTGTTCCGATATCAATGCATAAGGAATTTATTCTTGAGTTCTATTTCTTGAATTTTTTGATACACACATGAGTTTCCAAAATGTAACACAGCTTGAGGATTCAGCTTTGGTTGCCCGAGATGAATTGAGAAGTGGAAGATTTTGTGGCAAGGTTCTTGGATTTCTAGTAGGTAAAGGAAGAGCATTGTGTTCCTAATGGTTTTTTGAAACCTTTGGATTTTCATGAGTGGAAATGGGATGAAATCTCGATGGATTTTGTCACATGATTACCCAATGATCCGGGAGGTTGTGATGCTATCTAGGTGATTATGGATCGATTGATGAAATTAACCCACTTATTAGTGATCAAGGAGTCATGCGTGGTGAATGATTTTGCTCAAAGGTGTGTGGATTAGGTGGTGTGGTTTCTTAGATTTATGAGGTCCATTGTCTTGGATCGAGATACCTATTTTACCTCATAATTCTGTAGGGGATTGTAGCAGGCTTTTGGCACCTAGTTTTACCTCAACACTACTTTACACCCTCATACATATGAGAAGATGGAACAGACTACCCAAAAATTGGAGGATATGTTGTAGGAATGAGTCTTGGAAATCATTGGATCATGGTAACAACACCTACCCTTGGTCAAGTTTTCTTATAATAACAGATATCGTTATTCAATTGTCATGGATCCGTTTGAATATGTGTATAGAAGGATGTTTCATTATCTGTTGTGTTCGATTGAGGTTGGGGAGGCATCAATTCTTGGTACTAAGGTGGTGCATATCATAATAGAGAAGGTTCACTTTGAGAAAAGTTGAAAGTATAAAAATATGATAATAAGTATTATACTGATTACTGGATGATGCCCCAATAGATTGATGTGGGAGACAATTTGTTCTTGAAGGTTTTTCCTCAACATGGACAATGGAGATTCTAGAATAGGAGTAAGATACCTCTTTGATTTTTTGTATCTTTCATGGTGTTAAGGTGAGTTGGATAGGTGTCATATTGGTTTGTATTTCCACTATAGCTGGAAGGATCCAAGATATCATCCATGTCTCTTAGATACATCAATATCTTCATGATTACTCCCATGTCATTGACCGGGGAGAGTTGGATATTGATAATCATGAAACCTTCATGGAGAATCCAGTAGAGATCCAAGACCATATAGAAAATGTTATATGAAGGAGAACTATTCCCATATCTTGGAAGCTATGGAGGCAAGGTGTCTTAGAGGAGAGTACAAGGGAGTATGAGAAACAAATGTGGGCCTAGTACCTGGAGTTGTTTTGAGTTTTCTCTTATCTTTATTTTCTTTGTGATGTGTTTTTAGGACCTTGGTGTTGTAGATTCCAGACACAGCGGAAGCGCGTTGGTGAGTTTTCCCAACTTTAATTTTAGCATTAAACAATGTTCAATTAGAGATCTGCCACGATAATAAAACACTGGATCTTCAAAATAGAATAAAGAATGAAAAAAAGTAGAAGGGTCCTAGAACCATTGAAAGGATCATCATATGTTGGTTGTAATTAATTTAATTAGTTGACAATAATTACCTTGATGGAATTATTTATTTGTTGATGTCTCTGGTCACAATCTGATGTGATCTGTAATTGTGTCCTATAATCCAAGTGTAGTATTCCACTAGTGATGATCCACACATGCTCCACGTATCTTTGTATGTTATCGAAGGGATCTTTGGGTGCTAGTGAAGAAGAACCTTCACTTGTGATGTCTACCTTAGATCACCTTGATCTGGGGGTGGTGGATCTCTCTCAGTCTTGAGAGAATTCTTAGAGGAAAGAGTTATTTTGGCCTTGAGAGAATTTTCTAGAATTTTTTTGCACAATGATTCTCACTGGAAAAGTGTTGGGGTTATGAGGATATTTATAATCAGGTTTGAGGTTATAGTTTTGTGACAATAAATAAACACATTATGCGTTTTATTTATTTCCTTAACTCTTATTTAAAACCCCCATGTCGAATGATTAATTCCTTAACATGCTCCCATGCTAATTATAATAAATATATTTTAATAAAATGACATTATTTCCTCAAAATCCCAACTGGAAAAACTACACAGTGTGTAATCATTAATACATGGTGTGTACTCGTTTTCCATGAAAACTACATGGTGTGTATATTCAATGTACACGGAGTGTTTATCTTGTTTTAATTTTTTCATTATTTCCTCCACTACATTTATTAGACCTTGAGTAATGGCTATTTATTTCATAAATAAATGAAACCGCATTACTCACTAATAAATATATATTATTTCAACAACAAAATATTCTATCAAACAACTAGTGTCGAAATAAATGCGATCAGTCATCCTTAGAAAATTATTAAACTACAATCAAGAATAATATTTATTTAACTGATTAAATTAATATTTAAATGAGATACATGGACACACATAGTGTGTGACCCTCTAGGCCTTTTTCTCAGTGGCATTAGGCGGATCCTGCCTAAAGGCTAAGGTTAGCATCTAGCAACGAGCCAATGCACCCATAGAGAAAGAAGTTAATGCCGCAATGATGTGTCACCTCGTATGAATTCTTACCATGTAATATAATCCCTTTGTCATGATATCTCAAATCAAGTGGGTTGCATGCTAGTGCCATCAACCCATGTGCTTGATTATTCTTTCTTTGACTTTTCAGAATTGAACTTGCCCATTCCTTACCATGGCCATGGATTTATTTAGGCTATATCAATTCCATAAAAGCGTATGAGATATCTACTTATGTTATGGAACAGAAGAGACAAATCCTTTCCCGCATTATCTATTAATGTAGTATTACTCATGACGCACCCAACGTATCCTACCTCAATATGAACAGTGTTTCATTACAGTTTTCATCAATACATCTAAGTGCGCAAGTTGTAATACCCATTAATAATAATCTTAATGTCTATGGACTAATACACACGTCCGCAGATAGGAACATCCAATGACACTATGAAATGTGGATTTTCTACTGGCGGGTCTCATTCTCATAAAATCCTCCTGGATATTACGAAGGGAGCACACCATGATAAGGTGCCTCAAATATTTACGAGTCCTCACCCCGAATGGCATGTATTATTTGTGTCCCTCAAATAACATCATCCGGTCATAGAACATATATTCTAGAATAGTGTTATGGAACTTTCGGGTTCTCATCATAGCGGGGATCTACTATGAACCTTTAATGAAACAGATGTCCTTAGGACATTATCACATTC
This sequence comes from Viscum album, assembly GCA_963277665.1. Classification (NCBI taxonomy): domain Eukaryota; kingdom Viridiplantae; phylum Streptophyta; class Magnoliopsida; order Santalales; family Viscaceae; genus Viscum; species Viscum album. Next base: position 1,300,252,488 of record OY728141.1, on the reverse strand, counting down.
ATTTTCACACATAAGAACAATCAATATGTGATAAGGTATTTATTAATGAATAAAGTACAAAGTAGTTGGTTCTAGGCCACCAAATCCAACAGACTCCCACTTTTACTAGAGCCAACTAATAAAAACCTTTAACCAGCTAGCTCTCACATGATATTCATGCTTCTAATGAGATAGGCCTTTAGTAAAGGGTTCCAACATGTTCACTTTTGTGGACACTCTGCTCACTGGAACATTACCCCTTTGATAGAAATCCCTCAAGAGGTGATACTTCCGGAGTATGTTCTTTGTCTGTTTATGTGACCCTGTTTCTTTTGAAATAGCCACCACTGCAGTATTATCACAATACAATGTGATAAGATCTTTACTGCTAGGAACCACATCAAGCTCCTGGAAAAATTTCTGATTCCAAGAGGCTTCCTTGGATGCATCAGAAGACACTATATATTCAGACTTCATTGTAGAATCGGCATCCACTGGCTACTTTGAACTCTTCCAGCTCACTGCTCCTCCATTGAGACAGAAAACATATCTAGATTGTGACTTAGATCATTCTGATCTATTTGAAAACCAGCATCAGCATACCCTTTGAGGAAAATATCCTCGTCTCCTCCATACTTCAGGAACATATCCTTAGTTCTTCTTAGATACTTAAGGATAGTCTTAACAGTAGAACAATGTTGTTCTCCTGGATCTTTTTGATATCTTCTTACCATGCTCAGTGCATAGGCAACATCAAGCCTTGTACATAACATAGAATACATGATGGATCCTATAGCTGAAGCTTATGGGATCTTACTCATTCTATCTTTCTCCTGTTGTGTCTGTGGACACATCTTCTTCGAATGATGTAGGACACGTGACACTAGAACCAATCCCCTCTTGGATTGTTCCATACTAAATCTCTTTAGTATCTGGTCAATTTATGTACCCTTACTTAGTCCAAGCAGCCTCTTGGATCTATCACGAATGATCTTGATCCCTAGAATGTAGGCTACTTCACCCTAGTACTTCATGGATAAACACTTGTTCGACCAGTCCTTAACTAACTGTAAGACTGGTACATTGTTTCTAATAAAAAATATGTTGTCAACATATACTACTAGGATAACAATCACATTCCCATTATACCGTTTATAAACACATGGCTCACATTCTTTCTTAATGAAACCAAATTCCTTTATGGCTTCATCAAATCGAATGTTCCATAACATGGATGATTACTTTAATCCATAAATGGATTTCTGCAACTTTAAAACCCATTTGGCTTCACCTGGTGTCACAAACCCTTCTGGTTGTATCATATAGACATCTTTCTGAAGGTTCATGTTAAGGAAAGTTGTTTTGACATCCATTTTCCAAATCTCATAGTCATGGTAAGATGCTATGGAAAGTATGATTTATATGGATTTAAGAATGGAAACTGGCGAGAAGTTTTCATCATAGTCAATTCATTGACACTGTTTGAATCCTTTAGCCACTAGCCCTATTTTATAGGTTCTAACATGACCTTCCATGTCCAGTTTTCTCTTGAATACCCATTTGCATCCAACAGGATTTCCATCAACTATCTCATCGACCAGAACCCTGACTTGGTTTTGATATATGGAATCCATCTTAGAATTAATAGATTCTAGTCATCTTTCAGCTTTTGAGCTTTCTATCGCTTCTTTATAGGAGTGAGGTTCATCATTTTATAACAATAATGATTCACCGTCCTTGGTGACAATGAAACCAAATCTCTTTGGTTCCCTTTCCTCTCTGGAGCTTTTATGTTGTACTTGTGTTTCTGGAACCTCTTCCATGGGGACCTGTGGAACTTATTCCTGTACCAACTCCTGTGTATCTTGAGCATCAACTTCATAGAAGTAAATCTTTCTACCACTATCATTTTGAGGATGTGCTCCCTCTCAAGAAAGAGGGCTTGCCTGGCTATAGTCACTTTCTTATCTGAAGGGTTATATAGGTAATATCCTTTTGTTTCCTTGGGATATCCTATAAAGAGACACCTCGTACCTCACGGTGCAAGTTTTTTGCCTGATAAGGCCTTAACAAACACCTCACATCCCCATACACATGTGTGCGACAAAATGGATTTTTCCATTACATAACTCAGAGGGAATTCCATTTTCCGACTTAGTTGGTACTCAGTTTAATGTGTATGCTGCAGTTTGTAATGCATATCCCCAAAAGGATAATGGAAGATCTGCATGACTCATCATCGACCTCACCATGTCCAAAAAGGTGTGGTTTCTCCTTTCACTAACACCATTCCACTGTGGTGTATAAGATAGAGTGAGCTGAGATAGAATCCCAGACTCCTGTAGAAGACCGATGAACTCTAGGTTCAGATGTTATCCACCTCCATCCGATCAAAGTTTTTTTATCTTCTTACCAATCTGATTCTCTACTTCATTCTTGAATTCCTTAAATATCTCTAAGTCTTGTGACTTATACCTCATTAGGTAGACATATCCATATCTACTCAAATCATCAGTAAAACTAATGAAGCAAGAATATCCACCTCTAGATTCTACTGGAAATGGTCCACATATATCTGTGTGCACAAATACTTGAAGCTCTATGGCCCTTTCACTATGTCCACCAAAAGGCATCTTGGTTATTTTAACTGGTAAACAAGCGTCAAATCTATCAAGTGGTTTTAGCTCATTAGAGTCTAAATAACCATCTTGGTATATCTTTGTCATGTGCTTCTTTTTTACATGACCAAGACGGTGATGCCATAACTGGGTGATGTATGAGTCATGTGAGTTTGTTTCTTTATCGATTTCCAACACTTGGTTTTCATAATTTAATACATAAAAACAATTATTTAAATGTTCCATACCATAACATACGATGTTCTTAAAAAAGAGTCAACCCTTATTTCCAAACCTGAAAATAAATCCATCCATTTCCAAACAAGATACATAAATTATGTTCTTGGTAACACTAGGCACATAATAACAGCTATGTAAAACCAAAATCATCCCAGTCAGTAGTGATAGGTGGCAATTTCCAATAGTCAACGCATCCATCCTTGCACCATTGGCAGCTCGAAGATCCACCTCTCCTCTAGAAATCTCTCTAAATCTACTTGGTTCCTACATTTTAATATAGATGTGAGCCCCACAAGCTATATCTAATACCCAATGTGTATAAATAGAAAGATTACACTCAATAATGAATGCACCTTTAGTGTTCCCATGCTTCTAGTGCAGTTACTCTTCCAGTGGCCTTGCTTTTCGCATGAAAAACACACCACCTCTCATTCCTTGCCCTGCCTCTCGATCTTCCCCTTCTTGGAGGGATGATGCTTAGGGGATTCAGACCATTTATAAGTCTTTAGCCCCTTTTCCTTGTCCTTCCTTTTCTTATTCACCCTAAAAACTGTGAGTTTGTCACACCCCATGTCCTTATTTACCTGGAAAATCAAGGTTAGAAGTTCTGATAGACTCTTCTCATTATTACTCATGTTGTAGTTGAAAATAAAGCTTGAGAAGGTCTGGGGAAATGATTATATGATGATATCTTTATGCAACTCATCCGGGAATTTAATCCCTAAGATGTCCAGGCATTCAATGTAGCCAATAAGATTGACTACATGAGGCCCAGCTAGCGCGGACTCTCTAATATTAATTGTAAACAAAGCATTGGAGATCTCATATCTCTCTTGTCCCGCCTTCTCTTGGTAGATATCCTTAAGGTGAGACATCATGCTATACGCGTCCATGTTTTCATGTTTCTTCAAGAGAACATTAGACATGGCCGATATCATGAAACACTGGACATCCATGGAATCATCCATGTGTTTCATGTATAGGGATATTTCCTCATCACTGGCCTCCTTTCCAGGAATAACTAGAATAGGCTCTTCCAACACATACAATTTTCTTGTGTGGAGAAGGATGATGTGTAAACGCCTCTTCCACTCTTGGAAATTGGTGCCGGTGAGAAGGTTTTCTTTCTCGAGTATGGTTCACAATGATATGTTTAAAGCCATTTTTCTTTTCATTTCTACAAATTAATATGACAAAAGGTTTAGTACTTTATTATAAAAACTGAGACAAATAAATTAATACTTTTTAGTCTCCCACTATTTTATCAAAATCCAATAGCCCTCACCATTGACTTTGGAATATTCTGTTGCCTGAATATTCAAGTGGAAAGGATACATATTTCCCTTTGTATTACAGCAATTAGGGTTGTTCAAGAAACTTGAAGTGTTTTTGGTAGGCATTCCAAATCCCAACTTCATTAACTCGCAGCTCCTTGATCTGCTGAGTGGACTCCCCAATCATTAAATACTTTTATTTTGGATTTCCTCAACCTTTGCCTCTTGGTCACACCACGTTCTACTGTGGCATTCAATCCTTGATGAAAACCAATTCAATTCAAACCAAATCCTTGAATTATAATTCTCCGATAATTGAAAGCATAGCAACTACGGTTGGTCAAGAACTTTGAACTATGTTTTGATTCTAACCAAGATTATGGAAGGCTATAATGACTTGATATTTCGTTGGGGGATTTTATACTTATACATAAATTTCCATTTTTATTATCTTTGATTACATGCTTGTTAATATTAAGTGGGATATAATTAAGTGATTAACCATGTCTACGATAATATTTACACATAAGTCAGTCTTTATTTTAGTTCTATCTTGCATGTTTGTTTAATTCATTAATTGTGTGATTGTGACAACACACCCACAATAAATAAACCATGAAACTGACAGAAATAAAATAAATGGTATGATCATGAGCTTGTTCTATTGGTTAGTTTATCTAGCAGTTGATAAACTAACCTAAGACCTAGGGGAGAAACACCTTGAACCTTTCAGGTTAATGTTTACAGATTTCCACCTATCCACCTTTGTATCTCCTTGGATTGGTTTCACCTTGGCTCCTGGCTTGAGCCGCCTCCACTAGATTTGGATCTCCATCCATTACATATGCATTTATCTCACATGTAGGTGAGGGGTAAAGGGGGTTTTTACATAAAATAATCGTTGGGAATGTAGGCCCTACATATTAATGAGGAGAAGGCTCGTAGAACAATAAATTTAATTTAAATAAATAAATTAAAATAAACCATTCACATACAAAGGTATCAGTCTAGCTCTTGAGCATCCATATATGCAATGAAATTTACGTATAAATTAACTAGTATTCAATTCTTTAATCATTTTTTCTTAAGATAAATCTTTCTTGAATAAATTAATTATATTTAATTAACAAATCCTTTTATCTTAAACCCTTATCTAAATTTCATTGATATTATCATCAATGATAATTTTAAACAAACAAAATAATTTAAAATTATATTTTTACATAACTTGTACCTTGGAGACAACATAGTGAATTCTCATTTATTACGTAGATATAAAATTAAACACATATATATATATAACACCTATCATGTGTTGTGGCTCAGCTTTATGCTTGCACTATAGTACACGTCTCAAGGGTTTGTATAATATAATAATAAATTTTAATAAATCTGCGTAATTTAGATGAGTACAAGGTGTGTAGTTCTGACTACACGCAATGTACTTTTGTTCATTGTCCATTAGAAGTACACGCCCAGCAACATGGCATGTAGATGTACTTCCGAAATTTTTCGAGTACACGACATGTTAAATTGGATACACACCGTGTAGTATCCGCATTATATGGTTTCCATCCGGGCATGCTGTGTATGGGGTACACGGTCTGACCTGAACCTGAAGGGACTACACACCATGTTTAGTTGGACCACACAGAGTGTAATCCGGAAACCGTGTGCCACCTATTCCTAGTCAACACACAGTCTCATAATTGACTTATCTAGGATCCAATACACGGCCTGATTTGTAGGATCAGTCAATGCATTGAACCAAGACTAAATGGCGTGTACTTTTAAATACACGTTGTGTATTATGGTGTTGTACAAATAGGAGAATTTGGAACCTCCGGATGAGTTCCTATATTCTATTTTTCTCAAAATTAAAAGAAAATTTAGTTTCTACAAGGTGAACGAGAAACGAGAGGGGAGGAACAGATCTCAAGATTCATATTTTAAAGAACGATTAACTTGAATTGAAAGAACTAAATTAATAAATGTGTAAATCACCAATGAAAAACTAAATAATTATATTCAACGCTATGACCCCTCCGATACCACATGTATGTTTCGGGCATAGTAGGAGCATGTTGGTGGGTTTTCAAAGCTTTAATTTTAGTGTCAAACAACGTTCAATCCGAGATCCATCATGATAATAAAACGATGGATCTTTATAATAGAACAAAGAACGAAAAAAAGATAAGGCTCCCAGAACCATTGAGAGAATATATATTGGTTATAATTAATTTAATTAATTGACAAGAAATACCTTGATGGAATTATTTCTTCATTGATGTCTCTGGTCATGATCCTATGTGATCTGTCGTTGTGTTGTAGAATCCAAGTGTAGGATTCCCCTAATAGTGATCCACATGTGCTCCATGTATCTTTGGACGTCGCCGAAGAGATCTCTGATTGCTAGTGTGAAAGAACCTTTGGTTGTGTTTTCCACCTTTGATCACCTTGATCCGGTGATGGTGGATCTCTCTTGGTCGTGATAGTGTTCTTAGAGGAAGAATTTAATTTGTCCTTGAGATAATTTTCCAGAATAGTTTTGCAAAATGATTCTCACTAGAAAAGTGTTGGGATTTTGAGGATATTTATAATCAGGTTTGAGGTTATAGAGTTTTGACAATAAATAAACGTGTTACGCATTTAGTTTATTTCATTGAATATTATTGAAAACCCCCATGTCGAATGATTAATTCCTTTACATTCTCCCATACTGATTATAATAAATATCATTTAATAAAATGATATTATTTCCTCAAAATCCCAACTGGAAAAACTACATGGAGTGTAATCATCAATACATGGCATGTAGTCATGTTCCATGAAAATTACACGGTGTGTATATTCAATCTACATGGTTTATTTATCCTATTTAAATTTTTCTTTATTTCCTCCACCACATTTATTATACCTTGAGTAATGGATATTTATTTCTTAAATAAATGTAACAACATTACTCACTAATAAATATATATTATTTCTCCCACAATATATTCTCTCGAATAACTAGTGTTGAAATAAATGAAATCAGGCAACCTTAAATAATTATTAAAACAAAGTTGGGAATAATCTTTTTTTAACTTGTTAAATTAATATTTAACTGAGATACATGGACACACTAAGTGTGTGACCCTCTAGGCCTCTTTCTCAGTGGATTTAGGTAGATCCTGCCTAAAGTCCAAGGTTATCATCTAGCAACACGCCCAGGAACCCATAGAGAAAGAAGTTAATGCTGCAATAATGTGTCACCTCATACAAATGATGACCGTGTAATATAATCCCTTTTTCATGATATCTTGAATCAAGTGTGTTTCATGGTAGTGCCATCTACCCATGTGCTTGATTATTATTTCTTTGAATTTTCGTAATTGAACTCTCCCATTCCTTACCATGGCCATAGATTTATTTTGGCTATATCAATTCCATCAAAGGGACTAATATATCTAATTATGTTATGGAACAGACGATACAAATCCTTTCTCACATTATCTATTAATGCAATATTACTCATGATGCACCCAACGTATCCTACCTCACTGTGAACAATTTGTCATCATAGTTTTCATCAATACATCTAAGTGAATGAGTTGTAATACCCATTAATAATAATCTTAAAGTCTATGGACCAATACACATGTCTTCAGATAGGAACATCCAATGACACTATGAAATGTGTATTTCCTACTGGCGGGTCTCATTCTCGTAATATCCTCCTGGTTATTACCAAGGGCACACACCATGAGAACGTGCCTCAATGTTTTATGAGTCCTCACCCCTAATGGACTATATTTTTTGTGTCCCTCATATAACATCATCTGGTTATAGAACATATATTCAAGAACAATGTTATGGAACTACTGGGTTCTCATCATAGTAGGGATCCGCTATAACCCTTTAATGGAACAGCTGTCCTTAGAAAATTATCACATACATTGTCACACAGAAGAACAATCAAGATGTGATAAGGTATTTATTAATGAATAAAGTAAAAAGTAGTTGGTTCTAGGCCACCAACTCCAACAGGTGTCTTATGAGATACATTATTTTTTCCCTTGATCTTATGTGTGTTGTGTGATGTGTGATGATATTATGACATCAGAAAAAGGGAGGACTTGATTCCCAAAAAAGATGTGTTCTACTAAAATGTGATTAAACCAGTGTGGATGAGTCAATTCCACACAGAGTGGCTAGTATCTTGACATAGAGGATGGATTTCCTTGAATCCTATGTCTGGGAAATTATGGATGTATAGCAGTTAGGAGATTTTGGGTTAGCTAGTTTGATTGGTGGTAGTGTTTCAGGTTTAACGATACCATTGATAGGTATCTCGAGGGATGGTTGTTCAGAACCTTCATCTCTTTTCCTTCAAGTTGGTTTTGAATTATCAATGGTGAGAATAGTTTGAGAGGTATCCTATGTAATATCCTAGACCTTTTGGCCCATTACGTTGTTGAAAATATTATGTTTGAGGTGTCTGTGGGTAGTCTGGGTTGTTTTTGGGACATGTGAGTCATTACAATGGTGATTCATTTCATGATTTTTCCAAAATTCTAGTTTTATGATGGTGAATCCTCTTACCAGTGACTCATCTGGTGGTGAATCGTGTGGTGGTGACTTTCCTAACAATGACTCATCTGGCAGTGAATTTTCTAGCGGTGACTCTTCTAGCGGTGAATCTTCTAGCGGTGACTCATTTGGTTATGAATTGTTTGGGGGTGACACTTATGGTGTTGGCTTATCTGGAAGTAACTCATTTCAATAGTTTTCCATTTTCTTGAATTTTTTAGTTTTTCTAGTTTTTTCTTTTTTTAATTCTGTTTTGATGAAAAATGAGTTTAATGAATTAATTAATGATCTTTAAGTCCTTTTCAAAATGGATCAATTGTATCTTGAGTTTCTAAAATGTACGGATGCCTTTAAAGCGTCTAAAATGTGTTGTTTTAATGAGATTCTCCTTTAATGATCAACTAATCCATTTTAATCCTATTAGTTTGCTTCCAGTCCTTTTAAGGTGTTGATATTCCCTTCATTCATTCCTTCTTCTTTCTATTGATACTGAAGGTCTCAAAATCCTTCTTCCTTGGAGTCCTAGAATGAGGTGTTGTAGTTAGTTTTTGTTTTCCCTGGAGAGTTTCTTACTGTACGTGCACCTCTGTTTTTCATGTAATAGTGCTATGTCGATCATCATTCTTCTAGGTAGGACTTTCTTAATATTTTTTATTGTGTATCAAACTGGATGAGTATATATACGTTTTTACTTGTGGATATAGTTGATTTTGAATTGATAATGATAATAGAATTTTTATAAAACAAATACAAGGGGCAGGGGAATGTGATGGTTAATCTTACTATTTTAATCAATTTGATTGATGTTGTAAATGGTATGGCCTAATTACCCACTTAAAATCATGGTCCTTATAGATTATTATTTCTAAACTAGATGATGGTTTGTGGAATACATCCTCTTTGTGTGGTTTTTGATGTCACTTATTATGTAATGGGTTAACCATAGACATTAGATTAATAAAATGGATTCTATAGGATCATACTGTTTCTGCGATATCACCCTTAATTAACAAAGTTAAATTGAATAAGAGATACCTTGCTAAATCTGAAAAAATGTTGTGTTGTGGTGTGTGATATGACATGTGTTGGGGTCATGGATGACATATGGTTGTGCATTGAGGTTGTGATGGTTTTGTGGTTGTGCAGCAGGGATGTGATGGAATATGGATTTGGACTTGGCTGTTGGGATTTTATTTCACAGTATTGCTTATTGTGTTATGGGCTGTATTAGATTCCTGGTTGGTATGGATGGAAAAATTAAAAATAACCGTGAATTGTAATTATTACATGATATTGATTTAAATGGAATGTTTAATGGATGAATTGATGATGGTATTTAAGTACAAATAAAACTACATGCTTAATGGAATGCTTCAAAAATAGAGAATATAGAAAATTGATTAATGATAGTTGGAGACTAAAATATAAATTTTGGATTTTGTTATTCATATATGGTGTTATGAATTTATAGGTGGCAGAAAAGTGGGGAAGACATGAGTAGGTATGAATTTTATTTCTGAACCCATAGGTTGGTCTTGTGTTATTTTTCTCTATATATATGTATACACTATATACTCTCATGACTTATATATAAACCCCACCCATGTCGAATACCATGTGCTGACACACAAATAGTCACGTGGAAGTGTGTATTTCCCAACATCCCGGTGTAAGAATGGATAGATGGCAACCCACTCTTCCTTAATCCCTCTTCCAGGCGATAATGACCCAAGTTTCTTTGTGTGAGTTATGATGTGCCATCCCAGGTGTCTTTGGGATGAGTTATAATGTGTTTTATCAAGTGTCTTCAAGATGATATGTGATGTGCAGTCCTTGGTGTTTTTGGTATGTGATGCATTGTGATGGCCCAAGTGTGTGTGGGTGGGATGTGATGTGTTATGATGGACCTAATGTGTGGAGGAAGGATGTGTTGTGAGGTGTGGCTCAGGTGTGTATAGGTGGGATGTGGTGTGGCATATTTGGAAGAGGTGGGAATGCCATGAAATGTTTTGTTGTGTTGTGAGAGAATATAATCAGTGGTAAAGTGGTGTGGGGTACCATAATATCAATATGGTTTATATTATATTACTTATATGTGTTATTTGGTGAGTGAGCCTTGGTGAGGTTGTGGTTATGGTTTGTGTACCTATTAGATGTTGTTTTGTTCGGTTGTTTTCTCATGGGTGAATTAGTATGCTCCTTCTACTTGTGCATTAGAGACTTTGGTTTCCCTACTAAATATACCTATAGGCTCACCCTATGTATATAAAAGTTTTTTTCATGTTTCTTGGAGGATTACACAGACCGTTCTAATAATCGCTAGTCATACACTTAGACAGTTGTTGTGTTGTTGCTCTAGTTTTCTTTTTGGGTAATTACTTTGGAGAATTTTTATCTTTATTATTTTTATTTACACGTAAATTGTTGGGTGGTTTTTGGTTTTTTTATATATATGTCATTGTGCTGATTATGGTTGATACATCCTATCTCCTAATCTTGTTTATTATAAAGGGAAATACCTCCCATATTGTGAGATTAGTATAGCCTTGGTGCCAATTGCAAACCTAGGGCCTACTAGAGGTGGGACTCAGGGGTCATTATATCTTTCTCTGCATTGGTGTGGCTTTGGTGGGAGGGGGTCATGATTTAACATCCCCATCTCAGGATCCACTAATCAGGTGCCCTGAATCGGGTCGCTACATAACCTCAAGAACGCCTCCCGTATTACAGAGGTTTTTGACTAGTAGTGAGGGTCCAATAGGTCTTGCGGGGATATTATACCCTAAATACCATAGTAATAAACATTAGATAATAATTGAAATAGTGGAAACAAAAGAGAACAATCCATAACATGCATAAATAACTAGATCCCAAAATTGGGTACAATCATAAAAAAATTAAATATTCCATACCATTATAAAGTGTCAATTGAACAAAAACCAAAAAGAATAAAACAGTAGAATCCCCAAAATGGTTTAGAATCCATGTCTGGAACCTCACTCAACCACATTCCATGCCCAACTCAACTCCCTAACATAGGTCCTTTTCCATTGTCATGGCCTGCAAGCATGAAATATGCTCAGGGACCCAATGGCGGCCCAAGAAGAGTGTGAGTATAACTCTATAGGCCACCAACAATGGTGTCTACAAAATATCCATCAAGGTAGATAGTTCATTCAAGTGATAAAAAATGACAAGTAAAGATAAAAAATTCAAAGGCCAACTTTATTTCGGTTCCCCTTAAGTTAGAACACCAAATACCTAAAGTTCATTTAATTTATTATATCACCCATTATGATTTGTTCAATGTATTAGGAATGATTAATGTTCTCAACATGTGGGAATTAAAAAAGTCCTATCTCTATAGGCACCATATCTCAAAAATTCCCAATATCCTCACCTCGTAGCCTCAGTCCGTGTAGAATACAACCATTAGGGGAATGAAAATATGTCTCCTTACCTAACCCTTTCATTTAAGAGAGGATATAGAACCTCGGTCCAACTCAACCCATGGGCGTATAGCCTCATGTCAATACCCCACTCAGCCAATCCATGTGCACATACATTTTTATCATTCACCACATTTAACCATATCATAATGACATAACCAATATCATTTACTGCACCACAAAAATACCAATAAATGGGAATTTAAAATTTATCCTCAATATGTTAAGATATTCATCATTTATATTACTTAACCCTTTTAGCCCCATTCCCATTTCCCTTTCTTATCTCACAAATCATTTTCAAGTATAAAGCTAGTCCCCTAGAATTTTCTCATTAATCCCTTTAACCATTTTCATGCTAACCAAACAACCTCTTACGCCATTACCCAACATAAGTGTATTATTAAAACCCCAATTACACATCATTGAAGCATATTAAGATATTATTCACACCACTATGTTCTCTCACTATGGACTACACTTACTTAGCTAACTATAAGTCCAGAAAAAAAACTTCACACCCCTTGGGTGGCCCTATTTTGGTCAAGTTGTCCTCCTTGCATCCCATAGGGATCAAGAGGGGTTCAATTAACCATTTATACACCCACATTATCCCAATAAATCAAGGGAACCAAGAAAAAAATAATGGAATATTAGGAACATTACCATACATGCACAAATATACAAAAAACCCAAGGGATATAACTTGTAGACAACCTACCTCGAATTCGTTGATGAACACCCTCTCAAACAAGGACATAGATCCTAATCCCACACCACATTGAAGCCTCAACCTAGATATCTCCGAAAAACGAGTGTTTTTAATGTTTCGGATGAAAATCGCCTAAAATACTTGACATAAACCAGAAAATAGAGAGAGGAAAAAGATTAAACTCACACGGATCTTTGATTTGCATCCAACCGCACTCCAAATGACCAAAAATAGTAGGACATTTATCCTTGGGAGCTCTTGGTATTTTTGGTTTATTCCTAGGTTTTTAAGGGAGGAGGAGGAGGAAAATCCCGAGTGGGATAGAAAATCCCAGAGTGGCAATTTTTTAATTTTTTAAAGGTTTCTAGGCTGCACAGTTTACCCGCTCGGTTTTCCAAACTGTGCGCAAACCGTGCAGATACTTCTGTCCCAAAATAGCCCCCATCACACAGTTTACCTGCATGGTTTTCCAAAAAGTGTGCAAACAATGCGAAGGCTACTATCCAAATGACCCTCCTTTCGCACGGTCTCCAGATAATTCCTCATGGTTTTCACTAACTGTTGGAAAACTGTGCGACATGCATAGAACCCCACTTTTTCTTCCTCTTTCGAGTCTCGAACCCCCGGAACACCCCCAAGAATTCTTAAGGACTTGGAAAAAAACATAATTGACCAAAATAATGGTCTGAAACAAAAACGTAATTAAAACATACCTTAGGGAGAAATACAGGATCTTACAACCCCCCCCCACCTTATAATAGATCATCCTCGAGACACTCTTCCCGAGCATCATTGTGTTTCTACAAAAAAGAGATCACGCCATTGGACTCGCATATTTGATTCCCACTCCCAAGTTTCCTCTTGAATGTTTCCATGTTTCCATAGAAAAAGAACCATGGGCACAACCTTACCCATCAAAACATTCTCGATATGATCTACAATACAAATTGGGTGTTTCTAAAAGGACACATCAGCCTCAAGCTCAACATCCACAGAATTTATCACATGAGATGGGTCATGGTGATACTATTAGAGTTGTGATGCATGGAAAATGTCACTCATCCCAATATACCATTGTGGAATAACCAATCAGTATGCCACCAGTCCTATGCTCCCCATAATCTCAAATGGCCCCATATATCTAGGAATTTTTTTTCCATATTTCCGAATTCGATGGTGACCCAACCTTGATGACACCCAAAGAAACACATTATCACCCACCATGAACTCAAGGGGTATACGATTCCGATATGCATATGAATTATTCCTACTATGAGATGTTTACATGTGCTTTTGAATCAATTGAACCTTCTATGAAATCTCCTACACAAGACTCCTACCTAACTGCTCAATCTCTCCAACCAATAATCAAGAAAATGGTGATCTACATGGTCTCCCATAAAGTGCCTCAAAAGGTTTCATCTGAACTATAGCCTAAAAACTATTGTTATAAGAAAACACAACAAGAAACAAGTGCTTTTCCCACAAACCACTGAAATCTAGAACACATGATCTCAACATGTCTCTAATACCTAAATTTTACATTTCGACTGCCCATCGGTCTGTGGGTGGTATGAATTACATAGAAATACCTCGGTACCCAGGGCCTTATTTAGTCCCTTCTATAATGACAAGGTGAAACACATATCACAATATGAAACTATGGTCCTTGGCATGCCATATAACTATACTATTTTCGGAACATACGACTCCCCTAACTGGTCAACTGTATTGGTCTCCTAAATTGGCAATAAATGAACCACTTTGGCCAGCCAATCTACCACCACCCAAATGGAATCATTCTTTAGTGGTTTCATTGGAATAGCCACTATGAATATCATCATAACGTCATTCCAATTAAAGTTAGGAATGGTCAATGACTGCAACAACCCACTTGGATGCTGATGTTCAGCCTTCACCTGCTAATATGTATGGCATCATGCCACAAAACTCACCACTTCCTTATTCATTCCTAGCCACCCAAACTGCCTACAAAGGTCATGGTACATCTTAGTCAATCCCAGATGAACTGTCCAATTTGATGCGTTGAACTCACACATAAAATCTTCTTGTACATCTATCAGCACCACAACACGACCATGAACATAAGAAACTCCATCGACACCAAAATTCCAACCATAATGTGACTCCCCACCTTTAAGAAATTCTTCCATATCCAAACACTCCATATATACCAACTGACTCTCTTTAACTCAGCTCAAAAGCACAGGCTCAACAGCAATAGATACAAGGGTGATATGCATGTTCCCCTCCAGTACCTCAAAATGAATCTCTGCAAACATGGCCATCATCACCCACTCGAAACTGGATTCCAAAACTACTTGATTCTGAGTCTTCCAGGTCATATCATAAGTAACAGCATTCCCTTTTCCCATTGTGTAAACCAATTAAAAAGAAAAATACTGCAAGTACTCTTCCCACCGCCATTTTCGAAGATTCAAATCCCACTGGGAGAAGGTGTATTTGAGACTATTATGGTCAGTAAACAATGTAGAGGGGTTTCCCAAAAAATAATGCCTCTAACATTTTAAAGAAATGAACCACATCAGCTAGATATACGTCATGAATATGATTGTTTCTTTCATGCGGCCTCAACAGACATGACCCATAAGACACAACCTGATCATCCTGCATCAACACTACCCCATGTCCAACACTGGATGCATTGTATAACAATGTGTACCTCTTACCTGGTTTGGGTAAGATCAAAATTGGTGCGGTGGTCAAACTCTTCTTTAGCTTCTGTAAAGAATTCTCACAAGACTCTGTCCAATCGAACATAACCCCCTTCTTGGTTAGGCCTCTAAGCAGCGCAGCCAAACATGAGAAATCTCTAATAAACCTTCGGTAATAACCAGCCAAACCCAGAAAAGTCCGAATATTGGAGACTTTATTAGGCTGCTCCCATGTCACCATAGCCTTCACCTTTTCTAGATCCCCCGATATGCCTGAATCAGATATGATATCTCCAAAAAAGTGCACCTCATCAATTTAAAATTGTCATTTTTATGTCTTTGTGTAAAACCTATGCTCTCTTAGGGTACTCAAGATGATGTCAAGATGTTTGGAATGATATTCATGAGTTCTAGAGTACACCAAGATGTCATAAATGAAAAAAAACTACAAAATGATCTAGATACAGGTGAAATATCCATTTCATCCAGGCTATCAACACAGATGGTGAATTGGTCAAACCAACAGCATTACAAGGAACTCATTAAACCCATATCTACTTCAGAAAGCCATCTGGTGTATGTCAGAAGGTCTCCCCCTAAACTGATGGTATCCAGATCTCAAATAAATCTTGGAAAACATTGAGTCACCTTAGAGAAGATCAAATAGGTCATCAATTCTAGGAAGATGGTATCGGTTCTTAACTATCATCTTGTTCAGCTTCTTATAATCGACACATAGCCTTAGTGATATGTCATCCTTCTCAGAAAATAGCATAGGAGATCACCAAGGTGATGTAATAGGATGTATAAACACCTTATGCTCCAATTCCCATAACCGAACATTCAGTTATTGGAGCTCTATTGATGCCATTTGGTAAGGTGGAATGGAAACTAGCTCCACTCTAGGAAATAATTTGATCATAAACTCAACATCTCTCTTGAGTGGTAAATTTGAGAAGTCCTTGGGGAACACATCCTGAAAATGGTACACAACAAAAGGTAAGACCGGTTTTCCTTTCTCCTCATCATCAATCATAAACCATGCCACTTGGGCTATGATCTCCCCCATCTGAGGGCGTAGCAGCCCTGCATGGATCGCTCAAGCATCTCACTCACCACAAAGGACATGAGTGCTCCCATCGAGATATGTGAATGTTACACGACGTTGGTAACAGTCGATATGGGCTTCATAAAACACCAACCATTCCATTCCCAAGATTAGGTCAAAACCTGACATCTCTTGGAAAAAAGATCCAATAGAAAACAATACCAACCGACCTCCAGAGCACAACCCTTATAGTGCTTGATGTCATGGACTCACACCCCTAGAGAAGTATCAAGCGACATTACCCAACATGTAGCCTTTATAGTTAATCCCAACACAACTACCAACTAAGTATAAATAAAGTAATTCATAGCACCTATATCAAATAAATAACAGGAAATTTTGGAAGATACAATAATCGTACCTCAAACATTACACGGCCATGCCTCAGCACCTTCAGATGTAGCCTAAACTCAATGGAGATGACCTACCCCTTTACCCTGGGCTCCAACCTGAGTACCCTGCACTGCACTGCTCTGCTGTTATGGGTGATCTTGCCCCGAAGTTCCACATCAACCACCCCTACTAGTATGTCCCATGGAACTTTATCTACCTGCCTGGACTGGGGTAACCTACCCCTAGCCTACAGTCTACATCTTTCTCTTACCTCCATCATTCACTGACTGCCGCAACTTCCTACCAAATCTATGCAAGGGGACTAGCCTTCCGCATGATCGACACTCAACTAATGGGTGGGGACACTGGTCATGCTTGTGCCCCATCCTACCACACTGATAGAAGAAGACCTAGTTGCCACCCTGAAAAGTCAGCCCCACTACTAACTGCTATGTGCGCTTCCACCCTATTGAAAGGTTACAAAGTGTCGATTTCTGCTATCAGAATCTGAAAAACTTGTTCACTTAGGTGGTGCCACCAGCTCGCTAACTAAATCCCCCTTCTGGTTCCCCTATGAGATAAGGGATTGATGCACCACTTCAGAAAAAAATTTCAAACAAAATATATTCACCTGATATCTGATCTCATTTCTGAGTCCATCCTGGAAGCATATCGCCAAAACTGCATCATCTCCTATCAATGTCGGAATGAAACATCTCATATAGGTTAAATGAATAGCATAGTTCATCACCAAAATTTTCCCCTAAGTCAACCTCATAAAATCTACAATGTTCTCCTACCTTAAAGTTTCTGAATAGAAGTGCTCAAAAAAACTTCTCCTGGAAGTCTTTCCACATCATCCACTCATCCTGATCTGCCTGAACCATGATGTCCCACCAATTCTTTTCTTTACCTCTTAGCATATAGGCTGCTAACATGACTTGATTCTCGAGATGATTATCTAAATGGTAATGAAATGTTTGGATAGGCTCTATCCAGAACTCTACTGCTTCTGGACCACCATCCCTAGTAAATTTCAGAGGGTGATATAGAGGAAACTACCTAGTCATCTCGAACATACTTGGTGCAACCTGCCATGGGTCTCATTCCATCATCTGCAAAAAACGAGAACATTTATCATGGAATTTATCTTCCCTATATCCTCAGAGCACTGTGTTCTCCTACTACACTTCTAGAAGAGAATTCTCAGCAACTTCCTCATGTCCCCCAACCGGTGCACATCTTGGAGGTGGAATTTCTCTACAATTCCAAACACGAGCTTTAGAACACAACTATATAGATTTTATTAGAAAGAAGAGATATCGATTGGCTCATCACTTTTAATAACCAAACCAGTTCACATACACTACCAAAAAGAGACCACTCTCAATAGAGTCACTACCCTTGTCCATCTCCCTAAGTCCATGGCCAACATGATATCTAATTATCAAGGTCACAGGCCTTATATTTTACTCCCATTCAAACTATTTTCATATTCCAATTTACTGTTACAAAACAATTATTCCACTTTTACTTATTTATTAAGAACCATTTTATAATTACTACTTGAAATTTTCAATTACCCTTTTCACTCATTCATACCATCATATTAGGCATAATTCATTACTTTTAAGAGAATATATGCATCTAAACCCTTACATCCTGCACACTCATCATGTGCATGTGCCTATCATGGTGCATGTCACTTTTATACATAGGGGCCTAGAATGATTCATGAATGCACAAACTCTTACCATTACTTACATGAGGGAAATATCACAAAATAATCAAATCACACAACAAGTGTATCATCCAATGGTGAAATATCATCAAATGTAACTACACACAACAAGAACAACAATCCCCTCCCAGGGTATCTTGGGTTTTACCCTGTACATGTATTAGCTACTCCCAAGAACAATCTCATTACCAAGTCTAAACACATTCCTAATCTCCTTTATACCATCTCTAGATATTAAGAAGAGAGAAAATAACTCCTATGATACCACTTTGTAATGTCCCCAACCTAGGATCCACTAATCTGGTGCCCAAGCAGGGTCACTACATGACCTCAAGTGTGCCTCCCATATGCTAGAGGTTTTTGAATAGCAACGAGGTTCCAATAAATCATGTGGGGAGACTATACCCTCAATGACATAGTAATCCACAGTAGATAATAATGGAAATAGAAAAAATATAAGAGAAGAATACATAACATGCATAAATAACCAGATCCCAAAACTGGGTACAATCATATACAACAATAAATATACCATGCCTCGCTACAGCGTCAAGTGAACAAAACAAAAAAGAAATAAAATAATAGACTCCCCAAAATGGTCTTGAATCCAATTCTGGAATCTCACTCAACCATGTTCCATGCGCAACTCAACTCCCTAGCATAGGGCCATTGCCCTTATCCTGGCCTGCAAGCATGAAATGTAGAGACCCGAAGCTTGACGTACATTGACATTACATTACATTTGCGGAATACTTAGTACATAACAAAAACACACACACAAGGATCGTAATAGTTTAGTGTATTTGGAAACTCGGAATATAATCTTCTAATCCTGGTGAAGGATCTTCAACATCTCCCATAAAGATCTTCCTTTTTTTTACCTAAAACCTTTCTTTATATCCTGGGAAAAGAAAACATAAAAGGGTGAGCTCAAATGCTCATTAAGGGTAAACAAAAGAAATATCAATCACATCATATACATAAGAACGTAACTTTTGGAAATCTTAACCTGCAAAAGAGATCATAATTTCATAACATGGGGTAAATCATGGCAGTGAAATGTAATCACAATAATCAAAACTTAAAACATGAAACTTTGTGGCATTCACACATAATCATAGAGAATCATTTCTTGTTAGTCCAGACTCATTTCCAAGACTATCTTAGTGGACAAAGTCCCTTTCTGAACCGAGTCACCCTCGTTTCAGTCCTATTTCACTGAACCGGTATAACCTACCGTTCCAGCCATGTCTATCTCATGAGATATAAAATCTTTACCCAATGAATTAGAGGGAGATATAGTTCCCACCCATCTCATAATGATACCATTCATATGTGTGCCACAAAATCTTAAAACATACATCATTGCATAACCCATGTAATAAAAATGGGAATCTTAAACATCGTGACATCATAAAACAATTCATATAAGATAAAGGAATTCATAAAAAAATACTTCCATCACAACATAATAAAACCCATGTAATAATAGGGATAGAAACAGAACCCTATATTGTCTTAAATGGAAAATAATTTTGATAAAACACTTAAACTCCATTCTTGAGGAAAATATCCTTTCTACTTCAAAAACACTATTCATTTCTTAACATGTCATAAAATTATAACTAAAAGAAGTTGATTAAAAATAAACTTGAAGACTTGTAAAGTAATATTCTTGGAAATAATGTTTTAAAAATCCATTCATGCCGTATAAGTTAAAAAAAACAATCTTCTCGTACTTTTGTCGGAAAAGTCAAAAAAAGTACCTCGTACAAATAATGACAAAAGATTCCTTTCATATCTTTTACTAAAACTTACCGAAGGGTAAAATTGGATTTAAACAATTGTAGGTAGATGTAAATAATATTACATATTGAGAAAACATGGATGTGGATGATAAAATACACCCCAGTAAATACCAAAGTATAAACAATCTCAGATAAAAATGAGATTGTGATATTTCCCTTACCTTAGGTCCGATTTGCTTCGTAAGTATCCGAACCTACTGTATAATGATTTAAATAATGTCATTGACTTATTACAGAATCATATTCATTTTTATGATATCATATATGGTTCACTTATGACTTTATATTACCCGTACTTTTGTAAATTCCATGTTAAAGAGAGTTTTGGGTAAAATTGTTTCATTTGTCATCCGTGTTTTGACTTGTAATTATTCATATGATTACTTAGATCATGATTACTTAATTATAGAATATAAAACATGATATATATATATATATATATATATATATATTCAGAATATACATATATATAATAAATCAGTAAATGGAAAGAAATACACCGTTCATGGAGACGGTAGGCCGTACGTACGCATGAATGTTATTTTCGTTTCCTTATTGAGCTGAACGGAATTAAGTAGATGACATACATATATATACGCATAAATCCAGTATCATTATTATGTCATATATTTCATGATTACTTATTATATATACTTTATAATCATTCATGAATGGTTAAAGTGGAGAATGAATCTCATCGCGTCGTGGAGACGGTAGTCCGTACGTACGCACGAGCGATGATATCGTTCTCATGATCGTGGGACTGTATTGGAGTGTATGTATACTATTTAATAATAAATATCAATTTAAAATAATAATATATAGTTATTATTTATACCATTATACCCATCCAAGTATGGTGGTGGTGGAAATTAGATTTCACCACGGCATGGAGACGGTATTCCGTACGTACGCACGCGTGGTGATTTCGTTTTCCGTAGGATTGATAGATGGTGAAATAGGATTGTTTCATACATATAATAACATATTAGTATATGAGTGATACTTATGTTATTACTTCATAGTGAAACAACCTAAGAAGAAGAAGTGGAAGAAGAAATAAAGGTGAAAGAATCGGTAACGGAAATTACCTCTTCTTTGAAGCGCCTCTTTGAGACCTCCTCTTAGGGCACTAAAATTGGTCTTTGAGGAAGACCAGAACCTCTAGGATGTTTCTATGGAAGTTTAGAATAGAATTTGGTAGGGGTTGGCCGATCTTGAAGGCTGAAAGTTGTGTGAGGAAGAGAGGGAGGAGGTGCCCTTTTATAAGGGAGGATAGGGGCCCCTTTGGAATAACTAAAAATATTATTTAATTATAAAGTCAAGTTCGGTTTTAAATAGCTCCAAATTGATTTATTTAGAAGCTAAGGTGGGGATGGCTCGAAATACTTTCATCCAATAGGATTTAGACAAGTTTAGGTTATTATTTTAACCATATCAATTAGATTTAACTCTAAGTTAAATAATATAACTTTTACCGTGTCTTTTTGTTTTCTTACACTATATGGTTAATAAATATAATATCAAGACAAAAGAACCCCAAGTTGTTTATTATTAATATATATAATCTTATCTAAGTCATTTTCCCGAACCTTGATTTTTAGGAATAAAATAATAATAAATAATATAATATTTGTTTCAAAAACTAATTTATGTCAATTTTGACACTATTTGGTACAGGATTTTTATGAAATTCATAACAGAATGATAAGTTCGAACCAAGTTACTTAAATCCACAATAACATGTCATATTAACCTATAAAATTAGTGTAAGTCATAAAAAGTCTCAAATTACATTTATTTGGGCATTTATAAGATCAATTATGTCAATATTTCATTAATAAGACAATTACTGCATCATCTTTGTGTCATAATAAATGATAATTATTTAATCCCTAAAAATACTAAATAAATTCCTATTATGTAGATAATTGTATTATATTTATGAATACTATTCATGTTCGAAGTTTCATGAAGTTTATCACTAGATTAAAATTATTATACTTATAAGATTTAACAAAGTGACATGTTGTCACATTCTTTGGTTTTAATAATAATTAAATTATTTTTATTGAAAAAATTTAATTAAAGGAATCTAATCCGACCCTTAGGTGATATTGGTCGACTTTTAGTCATCCAATAGGATTTTGACATTTGTTAGGGTAATTTTAAAATATTATATTTACCCTTAATTACCCGATTTACCTTCAACTATGGTAAATAAAATTTACCCTAGTTACTATTCATAATTACCAAAAATAAAAAGTAGCCTACTAACATAATTTGGACCCATGGATTTCAAATATGGAGTCCATTTTTTAAAATTAAATACACAGAAGTTGCAGAAATTAAATTAAAATTAATCCTGCTGTCGAATAAAAACGGGTTTTTGTTTAAAACATTGCAAAAGATTGAATTGATTTAACCTACGAATTCAAGGTAATATAAATGCTAATGAAATTCATTATATTAAATGGTAAAAATATATTCTATTTATACTTTAAAACCATTCAATATTATAATTTAACCACATAAGATAATACGATGAAAAAAGTTGTTTTTAATTAAAATATAGCGTGTTTTTACTATTCATTAAAATATGAAAGTTATTGGAAAAATCTCAAAACTTTATCTAATGTAAATTTTTATATCCTAATTCAAAAGAAGAATTTTATTTTGTCAAATTGAACATATAAACATGTCAAAAACTAGATTTAAAGTGGGTGTGCCATCAAAAGGCGGCAAAACTGCATTTTTTGAAAAATACTTATTTTACCCGAAAAATTTATTTTGTTCTTATACCATGTTCTAGAAAATGTGTAAGATGAATAATAATGTTTTAAAATTCAAAATTTAGTTAATACTATTTATAACGGCTAGTTCATGACAATATTATAATAATATATCGTTGTTTATTAAAACCCGGTATTGCGTACAACACACGCTATCGAGGAAGGTCGCGATTGCGTGTAATGCAAGCCAAGTCAGGGTTGCGTGTTTCGAAATAATCCTTCATTGTTTCGTATAACATAATCCAACCATATTTCATTTATACATTGAATATATATAAATATATATACTCAATGTTGCGTGGAATAACTATTATCAAAATTGTGTGTAACACGATCCAAGAATAGTGTTGCGTATACTGCAAGCTAATACGGTGTTGCGTATAGCGCAAGGTAATCATGGTGTAGAATACAACACAAGAAATTAATGAAATTAAAAGAATATTTTTCATAAAATCTCGGGGTGTTACATTCTACGCCCCTTAAAATGAATTTCTCCCTCGAAATTTGTCGGGGTTATAAATGGTTTACTATTCGAAAGTTTATTTAATCGAAACCCACATCGTAAAGAGGAATACCAAAACCAATCTTTAAAAAAAAGTATGAAACGTAACAGTTACCCAAATAAACTAATCACTGGGTTTCCACATAGGTGAAAATATGGATACGGAAGAGAAATCTAACCATCATGTTCTGATGGAGAGTGGTAGAGAACATGGATATGCAAAAGCTATCAATCACAAAGACATAAATTTGTGACGATCTAAGGTACCGTCTGATTCATCAGATATAAGAGCACTAAGACAACATTTTTGGTTTTCAAGATCATTTCCCTAAAGTTGATGAAATTGGAATTAGAAGAAATTCTTTCGTGATTTTGGTATAGTCTCACTGTTTGTCGTTCTTTGAAAAATTTCCACTTTATCTCTTAAAGAAATGAAGTTGAATTTTTCATTCGTGATGTGTTAGCAGATCATGTGATAGAATGATGGGTCATTCCATCTCTTTCAAACAAAAGGTTAGAAAAAGTTATAAGTCCATCTTATGGTTAATCGTATATGGTTCCAAAAATGAACTTATACTTCATATATCATACCGCTTAATAAAATAAAACTAGTTTCTACTAACTAGGGTCTTCCTGTAGGCCAGTGGTAGGCGATAAAGGCTAGTCGCACTTCGGTTGTGGGTTCGATTCCCACAGCCTTGTCTGACGCGATGGGTTGTCGCCCGTCCTGCAGGTTGTCCTTTTTCTAAAACTATATTACTATAACATCCCATCAATAATATAGAAAAACAAACAATACTAACTTATGTCCAACATAATCCATTACAATCTTTAGGCTTATCCATAATACTATAGTCCACTCTCAGAGATTTAATACCATCGTTTATCCCCATATATCATAAGATATATCTTGTTGGTCACATTCCAAACATTCAAAGGCCTTAATCATGTAATCTCTTGAATACCCATTGAGCCTTATTGAAAACATGAGTGCTGTTAAAAGTTAACTCTTTCCACATAAAAAAATCCTCAAAAATTCTATATACTCAAACCATGATATAACCTTCTCCTTATATCAGTCATGAGCTCATGAATACTATCAAACATTTAATTTTCTCTTTATCCCTTCATTATGCGCATATCATCTACATTCCAAAAATATCTGAATAACCTTTCATGGATACTGGTAACATTAATCATACACTTTCAAAACTCAAGGAAAGGCAACAGTGTAACAATCCTTAGATGTCTCTTTATTCCATAGTACCATGAGAGTACTTATACAACATTACACATGATAAACATGTAATCATTCCACTGCATTCTTAAACCATTGACCGAGCTTCAACAATTCTTTCATCTCAAATATCATTTGTAGTATCTTCATCATCATCAACATAAATACTACCCATACAACCATACTGATTCTCTTCATGAGACTTTACCTTAGGGCTTTGGTTTGCATAATGCCCGTACATTCCACATTTAAAACGTTTAACCATTGTTGATGTCGTAGCAATACCATTATCCTCATCCCTGGTGTTAACTGAACCTTTTCCTTTGCACTTACTGGATTTGTGTCCTTATTTTCCACACCCAATGAATCTTCCAGTTCCTTTGAAACATTCTCCTTGATGCCTCTTCCCACATGATTTACATAGGGGAAATTTAACTTTCTTTCCTCTATGATCATCATGAAACTCCATCTTTCTCTTATTAGCCGAGTCAGGAAACTTACCAAATTTTACTTTATTGATCATATTATGAGATTGCTGATTCGGCATAATAATTATGTTTGGACTTCCAAATCCCATTTCATTTTATTTCTCATGAAGAATATCATTCCATTTTCCATCATATCCTCCATTATCATGAATCATCTTGTTTCCAGCCATTTTCTAAAAACCCAAAAAGAATAGTGTGAGATGGAAAAATCATGCTAGGGAAAACAACATAAAAAAAGAGGGAGTAACCTTAATATATAACATCTTAGGTTAAATTCTAATATCATTAGTGAAATTCTATGACTATAACCTATACGTATACTTAACCTTAGAGACATCCCTAGACATACCTTAGAAATATCTCTAGGGATCTCACTAACATTTTTTCATCCTAGTTTCCAAAGGTTGACTAAACCTTTCCTTTGATACCAACTGTAGAGACCTGAATCTTGACGTACATTGAAATTACATTACATTTGCGGAATACTTAGTACAGAACAAAAACACACACACACGGATCATAATAGTTTAGTGTCTTTGGAAACTCGGAATATAATCTTCTAATCCTAGTGAAAGATCTTCAACATCTCCCATAAAGATCTTCCTTTTTTTTACCTCAAACCTTTCTTTATATTCTGGGGAAAATAAAACATAAAATGGTGAGCTCAAATGCTCAGTAAAGGTAAACAAAATAAATATCAATCACATCATATACATAAGCACATAACTTTTGGAAATCTTAACCTGCAAAAGAGATCATAATTTCATAACATGGGGTAAATCATGGTAGTGAAATGTAATCACAATAATCATAACATAAAACATGAAACTTTGTGGAATTCACACATAATCATATAGAATCATTTCTTGTTAGTAAATACTCATTTCCAAGACTATCTTAGTGGACAAAGTCCCTTTCTGAACCGAGTCACCCTCGTTTAAGTCCTCTTTCACTGAATAGGTATAACCTACCGTTCCAGCCATGTCTATCTCATGAGATATAAAATCTTTACCCAATGCATTGGAGGCAGATATAGGTCCCACCCATCTCATAATGATACCATTCATATGTGTGCCACAAAATCTTAAAACATACATCATTGCATAACCCATGTAATAAAAATGGGAATCTTAAACATCGTGACATCATAAAACAATTCATATAAGATAAAGGAATTAATAAAAAAATATTTCCATCACAACATAATCAAACCCATGTAATAATAGGGATATAAACATAACCCTATATTTTCTTAGATGGAAAATAATTTTGATAAAGCACTTGAACTCCATTCTTGAGGAAAATATCCTTTCTACTTCAAAAACACTTTTCATTTCTTAACATGTCATAAAATTATAACTAAAAGAAGTTGATTAAAAATAAACTTGAAAACTTGTAAAGTAATATTCTTGGAAATAATGTTTTAAAAATCCATTCATGCCGTATAAGTTAAAAAAACATTCTTCTCGTACTTTTGTCGGAAAAGTCAAAAAAAGTACCTCGTACAAAAAACAAAAAAATATTCCTTTCATATCTTTTACTAAAACTTACCGAAGGGTAAAATTGGATTTAAACAATTGTAGGTGGATGGAAATAATAATACTATTGTGGAAACATGGATGTGGATGATAAAATACACCCCAGTAAATACCAAAGTATAAACAATCTCAGATAAAAATGAGATTGTGATATTTCCCTTACCTTAGGTCCGATTTTCTTCGTAAGTGTCCGAACCTCCAGTATAATGATTTAATTAATGTAATTGACTTATTACCGAATCATATTCAATGTTGTGATATCATATATGGTTCACTTATGACTTTATATTACCCGTACTTTTGTAAATTCCATGTTAAAGAGCGTTTTGGGTAAAATTGTTTCATTTGTCGTCCGTGTTTTGACTTGTAATTATTAATATGATTACTTAGATCATGATTACATAATTCTAGAATATAAAACATGATATATATATATATATATTAAGAATATACATATATATAATAAATCATTAAATGGAAAGAAATACACCGTTCATGGAGACGGTAGGCCGTACGTACGCATGAACGCTGTTTTCGTTTCCTTATTGAGCTGAACGGAATTAAGTAGATGACATACATATATATACACATAAATCCAGTAAAATTATTATGTCATATATTTCATGATTACTTATTATATATACTTTATAATCATTCATGAATGGTTAAAGTGGAGAATGAATCTCATCGCATCGTGGAGACGGTAGTCCGTACATACGCACGAGCGATTATATCGTTCTCATGATCGTGGGACTGTATTGGAGTGTATTTATACTATTTAAGAATAAATATCAATTTAAAATAATAATATATAGTAATTATTTACACCATTATACCCATCCAAGTAATGTGGTGGTGGAAAATAGATTTCACCACGACATGGAGACGGTATTCCGTACGTACGCACGCGCGGTGATTTCGTTTTCCGTAGGATGGATAGATGGTGAAATACGATTGTTTCATACTTATAATAACATATAAGTATATTAGTTATACTTATGTTATTACTTCATAATGAAACAACCTAAGAAGAAGAAGTGGAAGAAGAAATAAAGGTGAAAGAATCGGTAACAGAAATTACCTCTTCTTTGAAGCGCCTCTTTGAGACCTCCTCTTAGGGCACTAAAATTGGTCTTTGAGGAAGACCAGAACCTCTAGGATGTTTCTAGGGAAGTGGAGAAGAGAATTTTTCAGGGGTTGGCAGAGCTTGAAGGCTCAAAGTTGTGTGAGGAAGAGAGGGAGGAGGTTCCCTTTTATAAGGGAGGATAGGGGCACCTTTGGAATAACTAAAAATATTATTTTATTATAAAGTCAAGTTCGGTTTTAAATATCTCCAAATTTATTTATTTCTAGGCTAAGGTGGGGATGGGTCGAAATTATATCATCCAATAGGATTTATACAAGTTTAGGTTATTAGTTTAACCTTATCAATTAGATTTAACTCTAAGTTAAATAATTTAACTTTTACCGTGTCTTTTTGTTTTCTTACACTATATGGTTAATAAACTTAATATATCAAGCCAAAAGAACCCGAAGTTGTTTATTATTAATATATATAATCTTATATAAGTCATTTTGCCGAACATTGATTTTTAGGAATAAAATAACAATAAATAATATAATATTTGTTTTAAAAACTAATTTATGTCAATTTTGACACTATTTGGTACATGATTTTTATGAAATTCATAACAGAATGATAAGTTCGAACCAAGTTACTTAAATCCACAATAACATGTCATATTAACCTATAAAATTAGTTTAAGTCATAAAAAGTCTCAAATTACATTTATTTGGGCATTCATAACATCAATTATGTCAATATTTCATTAATAAGACAATTAATACATCATCTTTGTGTCATAATAAATGATAATTATTTAATCCCTAAAAATTCTAAATAAATTACTATTATGTAGATAATTGTATTAGCTTTCTGGATACTATTCATGTTTGAAGTTTCATGAAGTTTATCACTAGATTAAAATTATTATACTTATAAAATTTAAGAAAGTGACATGTTGTCACATTCTTTGGTTTTAATAATAATTAAATTGTTTTCATTGAAAAAATTTAATTAAATGAATATAATCCGACCCTTAGGTGATATTGGTCGACTTTTAGTCATCCAATAGGATTTTGACATTTTTTAGGGTAATTTTAAAATATTATATTTACCCTTAATTATCTGATTTACCTTTAACCATGGTAAATAAAATTTACCATAGTTACTATTCATAATTCCCAAAAATAAAAAGTACCCATTTAACATAATTTGGACCCAATGATTCCAAATATGGAATCCATTTTTTAAAATTCAATATACAGAATTTGCAGAAATTAAATTAAAATTAATCCCGTTGTCGAATAAAAACGGGTTTTTGTTTAAAACATTGTAAAAGATTGAATTGATTTAACCTACGAATTCAAGGTAAAATCAATGATAATGACCTTAATTATATTAAATGGTAAAAATATATTCTATTTATACTTTAAAACCATTCAATATTATAATTTAACCACATAAGATATTATGATGAAAAAAGTTGTTTTTAATTAAAATATAGCGTGTTTTTACTATTCATTAAAATATGAAAGTTATCGGAAAAATATCAAAACTTTATCTATTGTAAATTTTTATATCCTGATTCAAAAAAAGAATTTTATTTTGTCAAATGGAACATATAAACATGTCAAAAACTAGATTTAAAGTGGGTGTGCCATCAAAAGGCGGCAAAACTGCATTTTTTGAAAAATACTTATTTTACCCGAAAAATTTATTTTGTTCTTATATCATGTTCTAGAAAATGTGTAAGATGAATAATAATGTTATAAAATTCAAAATTTATTTAATACTATTCATAATGGCTAGTTCATGAAAATATTATAATAATATATCGTTGTTTATTAAAACCCGGTATTGCTTACAACACACGCTATCGAGGAAGGTCGCGATTGCGTGTAAGGCAAGCCAAGTCAGGGTTGTGTGTTGTGAAAGAATCCTTCGTTGTTTCGTATAACATAATCCAACCATATTTCATTTATACATTAAATATATATATATATATATATATACTCAATGTTGAGGAGAATAACTATTATCAAAATTGTGTGTAACACGATCCAAGAATAGTGTTGTGTATACTACAAGCTAATACGGTGTTGCGTATAGCGCAAGGTAATCTTGGTGTAGAATACAACACAAGACATTAATGAAATTAAAATAATATTTTTCATAAAATATCGGGGTGTTACATGAAATCCACTCAGGTACCCAATGGTGACCCGGGCAGTGTGTGAGTATAACTCTGTAGGGCACCACCAACAATTTCTACAAAATATCAAGTAGGGTTGATAGTGCATGCATGTGATAAATAATTACAAGTAAAGATAAATAGTTTATAATGAACTTTATTTAGGTTCCCCTTAAGTTAGAACACTAAATATCCCAAGTTCATTTAATTTATTATATCACCCTTTATCATGTGCTCAATAGATTAGGAATGATAATTGTTCTCAACATGTGGGAATTAAACAAGTCCTAACTCTCTAAGTACCATATCTCAACAATTCCCAATATCCTTGCCTCAAAGACCCAATTCGGGGGTGGGATGAATCCATTAGGAGAATAGAACTTTGTACCCTTCCCTAACCCGTGCATTTAGGGGAGTAGCTAGAACCTCGGTCCAACTCATCCTGTGTGCATAGAGTCTCGTTTCAATACCCCAATCATCCAAGCCATGTGAACTTGCTTATTTATTATTCACTACATTTAACCATATCACAATAACAAAGCCAATATCATTTACCACCCCACAAAAATATCAATAAATGGGAATTTAACATTAGTCTCAAAACATTAACACATTCATCATTTATATTACTTCACCCTTTTATCCCCATTCCCATTTCCCATACCTATCTCACTAAGAATTTTCACGTATAAAGCTATTCCAATATAATTTTCCCATTAATCCCTTTAACCATTTTTTATACCAACCAAAAAATATCTTAGTCCATTACCCAAACTAAGTGTATTATTAAAACCCCAATTACACATCATTGAATTTTATTAACATATTATTCATAGGATCTATGTTCCCTCTATATGGCATATACTTACTTAGCTTACTCTAAGTCTATTAAAAAATTTCCACACCTCTTAGGTGTCCCTAGATTGGTCGAGTCATCATCCTTTAATCCCATGGGGATCAATAGTTGTTCAATTAACCATTTAGAGACCCGATATATCCAAATAAATTAATGGAACCAAGAATACAATAATAGAATGTTAAGAACATAAATATACATGAAAAAATATACACAAAACCCCAGGGATATAACATGTAGACCATCTACCTCGAATTCATTGATGAACGCCCTCTCATCCATGGTCTTAGATCACAATACATCACCCCTTTGAAGCCTCAACCTAGATATCACCTAAAAATATAGGTTTGAGTGATTTGGATCGAAATCGCCCAAAATACAAGACTGAAAAAATAAAAGAAGAGAGAGGAAAAATATTAGACTCACATGGATCTTTGATTCACATAAAACGGAACTCCAAACGGCCAAAAATTGAAGGAGATTGATCCTTGGGAGATCTTGGTCCCTTTGGTTTATTCCTAGAGTTTCAAGGGACAAGGAGGAGGAAAATACTGAGTGGGATATAAAATCCCAGAGTGCTAATTATGTAAATTTTTAAAATTTTCTGGGACACATGATTTACCGTCCTGGTTTTCCATTCTATGTGAAAACCATTGAGATTCTTATGTCCCAAAATATCCCCCCTCACATGGTTTAACCACACCTTTTTCCAAACTGTTCGCAAACCTTGTAGAATAAACTATCTGAAAAAACCCTCTTTCACAAAATTTCCTGGTAATTTTGTATGGTTTTCACTAATCATGTGCAAACCATGCAGAATGCCCAGAACCCCACTTTTTCATCCTCTTCCAAGTCCAAAACCCCTGAAACACCCCTGGTATTTCTTAAGGACTTTTGAAAACACTTAATTGACCAAAATAACGGTCTTAAACTGAAAGGTAAGTCAAATATACCTTACAGATAAATCTGAGATCTTACAGGTGACACTAATAATGTATGTTTAGTATTAACTTGTTATCGTTTTAACCCTTTTAGTACTTTATGTACTAATTATATCATTTTTTCATTTGTTTTGGTCCCCTATAATCAACCTCCTTGAATTTTTATTTAGAAGAATTCTTTCATTATTTCATTGATTATTCATGGAATGAAAACACCTATAAATGAAATTGATGTATACCTTCAACCTATAATCAATGAATTGCGAGACTTATGGGACGATGGCATGAAAACACGTCATGATCCAATGAAAAAACATTTAAAAATGAATTCTTCTTTAATGTGCAAAATTAGTGAATTTCCTTGACTAGGAAATTTATCCAGTTGGAACACTCATATTGGTTTGGCTTGTCATGTTTTTAATTTTGATTTTGAACCCAACAGTTACTTCATATAAAAAATGGTGTTTTATGCATCATTGTCGATTTATTTATACTTATCATAAATTTACATTTAACAAGACATAATTCAATGGAAATATTGAATTGAGAAAGCCATATATGGTGTTATTTGGTTCATAAATCATGTGAAAATTAATTAATTTCACTGAAGAATTTATAAAATTTAATTAGTTTAAAGAAGGGGAAAGGGTATGAGGTATAGTATCTGAAGTAATTGGAACACCACAATGAAAGAAAATGAGTATATTTTTCAAACATCCTTATTGAGAGTTTAATTTGATATGTCAAAATCTTGATGTAATATAAATTGAGAAAAATTTATGTGATAGTTTACTTTTCACATTGCTTAATGAGCTGGTTAATTGAAGGATCGCCTTAATTCTCATAAGGATACAGAGTCAATGAATATAAAGAATGGTTTGTGGGAAAATGAAAATGGAAAGTATCCTTCAGCTAATTTTACAATGAAAAATCATGAGAAAGGTTTATTCCATCAAAATTTAAAGAATGTAAAAGTTTCAGTTGGATATTAATGTAACATATCAAGGTGTGATGACTTAAAACATGGAAATTTATATGGATTGAAAATTAATGACTAACGTATTGTGATGTAGAAGTTGTTTCCATTGGAATTACATAATATGTTACCTAAATGTTTAATTATTGTTCTAATTGAGTTATATATCCTTTTTAGAGTGCGTTTTGGAAAAACAATAAATCCAGTTGAGCTTGATAAACTTCAAAAAAGAATTATTTTGACACATTTTCATTTGGAGATGTTATTTCCCCCTTAATTATTCATAGTCATGATTATTTTTATTGTTCATTTGGTTGAAGAAGTTAAACATGGTGGACTGGTATCCTATCGATGGATGTATCCAATTGAAATTTACATTGATATTATTTTTATTTTTATTGGTGAATTCAATTTTATCAACTCATTGCGTAATTTTTTTTAATATGTTTCTTATTTTTTCCATCAGGTACTTAGGTCATTTTAAATGATATGTGAGGAATAAAGCTCAACCAGAAGGCTCTATTTCCAAAGGTTACATATCTAAACAATGATTTACCTTCTATTATAGGTATTTGGATGGGATTGGGACTAGATTCAATCATGTTGGACGTGTTAAAAACATCTCCACCAATTCTCATTTTAAAACCTAGTCATTGGTATTTCCAACTATTAGATGACCAATTGGAAAAGAGTCACAATTTACACTGATTGAATTGGAGTTGATAAAATCCCATAGACATGTGCTACTTAATATTCTTATTGCATATCCATTTATTAAAAAATTGTGATTTCAATTAAATAGGTAACTGGGGGGTTGAGCTCGAAATGAGCAGGAATTAACCAAATATGTTAATAAGGATATTGTTGAATGGTTCACATATGATGTAAGTATATACTCATTAATATTATTGATGTGTAGTTATTTTGTATATATTAAAAGTAACACCTTATATATTTTTCTTCTAGATAATTAATGTTGAAAATAGATCTGAAATATTAAATTATTTGAAGTTTTTGGCTTGAGATCCTCTAATGCAGGCTAAGAGATTTGATGCCTATAATATTCATGGCTTCAGTTTATTTACACTTTATCATGAAGAAGACATGAAAACTAAAAATATTGGTGTATTTATACTTGCATATGGGGGATACTATGGAAATCTAAATGATATAACTGAATTAAGACATCATGGTTAGTTTTTATTTGTCTTATTCAAATAAAAGTGGGTCAAAATGGATAGGGAAGCAATGAAAGATTCATTATATTTACTTCTATTAAATTATATTTCTTGATTCATATTGGTGAGCATGTAGAGCATGATCCATTTATCTTGGATTCATAAGTAAAGATGGTGAATTATGTAGATGAATTAATAAATAAAGGTTGGATTGTTTTCGTACACTTAAAGCAGAGAGACTTATATGATATGACCGATGGAGATCTATTGGAACTTATGGAAGTGAACCTCATCAACCAAAAAACATTGAATTGTTTTTTCCACACAATATATAAATAATATAACATAAAAGAGAGGATGAAAAAGAATCACTCATCGCAATAAATGTTGATAATAATGAAGACAATGAAGATGAATATAATTGAATGTATAAATTGGTAATGAAAATATATTAAAATTTCTCAGTGATATGTTTTTTGTACATATATACATTGTTCTATATTTTTTTTGTAATTTTTTTAGTTTTTCAT
This sequence comes from Viscum album, assembly GCA_963277665.1. NCBI lineage: Eukaryota > Viridiplantae > Streptophyta > Magnoliopsida > Santalales > Viscaceae > Viscum > Viscum album. The sequence continues at coordinate 1,300,217,666 of OY728141.1, read as the reverse complement.
TTTCTATATATTTTATATATCTGAACCATTTGAATTTCAGGAATACCAAGAACAAAAAAAATAAAGATCCTAGCTGATCAACATCTCATAGAACGCCACCACTAACATAAAATTTAGTGTAAGTGAGTGATTCTATTGTACCTGAGACTACTAGAGAGCCAACCATTTCCCTAGATGTTGTTGGTATCCCACCATATTATTCACTTCCAGTGATGGAGTAGTTGGTCTCCACTCTATCTAGGGGGTATTGGTGAGTTATTTTTATTGGTTTGTATGTCATTATATAAAAAAGCAATATATTTTCTTAAATTTTTAATTCATTTTTCAAAAAGATAAAGATAATAATATAAGGGATATAAATATGAAAATTATAGATGTATGGAACTTGAATGAATTCAAGATTTTTGTTACATTTTATGAGTTTAGGGTGCCTACCATTGATGCTGCCATAATCTATGGGTAGATTCTTGGGCCTCTTTTGTGAGGTAGTGATCTTTATCATTAATTATAACGATCATAGGCATATTCCTACTACTTGTAAAAATGTGGTCTTTTATACTCAAGTAAAGGTAATCTAAATTTAATATTCCTTGATGACTAATTTAAATGGCACGAGTAAAACTTTATAATATACTTATAAAGTGCTCTATTTTTTATTTTTAGATGTTTCTTCATTTTGATGTCCCTAAATCAATTTCACACCCACAGACTCAAAAAAATTTGGGCATTAAATGAAGATAATTTAAATGGAGATTATGGAATGAGTTTCATGAAACATCTCTGAGCTCACAAAAAATGTATGAGAAAGTGCCTAAAGGCATTTTTCATGAGAAATGAAAATTGTTTTTCAATATTAACATAGATTCATCTCATGAGTTAATTGCATATTTTACAGTATACTAATGACATAACCACACTAGAATTATAATTTTTATTAATGCTTCTATTTTTTATAGGAATTGACTAAAAAAATTCTATGAATCATTAGAAACAATTCATTTCTCACATCGTTGGGTCTCAATGTTTTTTGAGAAAAAGTTTGGTTTGTTTTTTATTCATTATTATTTATATCATTTTATTATTATTCAAGGTTTTTTCTAACTTGTTTATATTTTTTATAAAGTATAATGAATTTGGTCTCTCTATTGGCTAATTAGAGACGTGGTTTAAAGTGAATTGGAAACTCGATGACAGTTTTGTAAATGACCCTACCAAAGATTTTGGAGTAAGTAATTTTCATCACCATTTCATGTTATTTCACTACTATAAAATCATAATAATGAAAAATATAATATAACAAAAAACAACCCTTAAACCCAATTCAATGGGGCCAACTACATGGATGAAACTATTCCAATTTGGTGTCATTTGATATATCTAGTCCACCCCAATTATTTGGTTTATGTCTTGTTTGTTTCCATAATATATTTTTCAATATTATGTTTTTATATTAATGCAATAATAATAAATATTAATAAAAAATTATTAATTAAATACTATTATGATGTTCAGATATTTTAAAAAAAATGGTAATATTTTTATATTAACAGTTTAAAATTCAAGAATTATGGGATGAGAACCCTTCACAATCATCATCGATTTCTCGAAACGATGCAATTAAAATCATTTTAGGGGAGAATCGTCACAGAAGGGTATGGAGGATGGGTTTTGGGCCTACTCCATTAGTTGTCTTTGGTAGAGCATCATCATCAGTTTTCGCTACACCTAGTGGGGGTTCAAGTAGTGATGTTGATCGGGAATATCAAATACAAATTTAAATTTTTAAAGAAATAGTACATGAACAATACTGTTATAGTAAAACATAAGAGTAGTGGGGATCAACAATAGAAAATTCATCAGTTTTTGTATTTTAGTGGATGACCAACATTGTACCTAAAGAAATTTATATCCTTACAGATCATCCTTCCAAGGTAAATTCTAAATTTTATAGATCACTCACACATTTTCAAAGAACACGTAAAACATCCATAAATTAACCTAAAACAACACTTAATATTTAAAACTCAAACTACAAATCATACCGACCAAATATTTTTCATTATTAACATTTGGCTGATTCCTACATGTCAAAAATAAAATATATTTATTTATCTTTATGTTTTAAAATAATTCGAGCTTGTTTTTTGGGTTTTGACTCAATAAATAGTTTGTAAAGGTACCATAGACTTTAAAAAAATGTGTTAGTAAGTAAAACCTAGGAAAAAAATGTCATATTTCCATGAAATCATAGGAAAATTATGGTTGATTTATTTCTAAAATGTATGAACTAATGACATGTCATTCTGAGTTACGATTTTCTTAGGATACCTGTAAACACATTTTTAGTGTTTTAAAATACTAAATCATGTGTGTATTGGTCCATACTATAGAAAAATATATAATATTGATGTGAAATCGTGATACAACTATTGGGAATGTATTTTCTCAATAATAATATATATTTTAGGATGATTTCTTTGTCCATAAAAACCACTATTTTATTTCTAATAAGGTTTTTTATGTGAGTTTTACAAGAATTTAGATTCTCTTTTGAAGGAATTTAACATTACGGGAATGATTCTAGAAATACTATTTTCATCCCTACATTATGTTGAAAGTCTAACCATTGCATATGGTATCTACTCTACATTACGCTAATGAGTTTTTATTTGGATATTCATCCCTATGTTCAGAAAATTTACACGCCTATGGACCACCAACCCTACGTAGGAGTCTGGATTTATTGTTTGCAACTATATGTTCAATAAAATTTAAAGTATGGTTAATCTATGTTACATTCTGGATTTTATGGTGACAATGATAAATGTGTGGATCATGAACCCTATGCTACGTAAAGGAACCCTGCACTATATAGCTCAACCCTATGTTGTGTTCTCAACAACGAAGTTCTTCATGCTTTATTTTCAATCTAAGATTACTGCAATGCTCAGGTCAGAAATAAAGACTAATTCAAGGATATTTTTTATTATTTCAAATAACCATGTTCATTTGAGAAAATATCTTCTATTTATATGGGAAGTTACGATTCTATGAGTTAATTGAAATTTGAATTTATGCAACTAATAAAGCTATTATTTTAGATCTGGAACACTGAAGAAAGTCTTTCTATTCTATATATTTCTTTATAATATCTCATAAAAAACATGTGATTAGAGATTCACATATAAGACTACTTTTATTGAACTTATTTTCACAATTCTATAGAAAACAAACAACTCTGTTAAAGGACTAAATTTTAAAGATATACATATTCTATCTTGTTTTACTATATGTTTTTGACTGCCCTATTTTGTTTTTGCTTTTAAATTGAAGATCTATATGCAACCTATATTACTTCAGACTCATTCTCTCTTGAAGACTATTATTTCTAAAGAATAATATCTATCTACTTCTAATTGTGTGCTTCTATAATTGTGAAGTTTAACCTATTTCAAAAAATCAATCTCTTTTGATATATTTTAGTTTCATTTGCTCGTACTTAGTTAAGGTGTAGTATCAGATTCTCTATCTAAGCTGTGGATAACCAATTCTCTATTATAGAACCAGAGGGCTTTTTAATTTTCCTTTTTAGTAAGGTTTTAACTTCTTGCATTAAGTTGTGGATTTTTGGTCTTTTGATAAGAGTACCATTGTAGTGAAATTTACCTATCTCGTTGAGAGAGTGAATAGTAGAGTGGCCTAGGGTATCATTGTGACCCTAAATACTATAAATATATATGTTATTTCTTTATTTTTATCTATTAAATATTTTCATAGATAATAATAACACTTCATATTCGCATAAATTATAGTGGGTGTTAAAAGATGAAATTGTGGAATATTTTGAAAATGCACAATTCACCCCCCCCCCCTCTTGTGTATTACTTTGTATATTCCAACCTAAAAATTGGTATCATAGGAGATATTTTGGATAAATATATAGAAATATAAAAGTTATAAGGTCTATACAAAGATGGAAATGCATGATTTTAGAGAATAAATGTCAATTGTTAGAGATCCAAACTTCAATGGTGGAAATTATGGGTGTTGTAAATCAAGGATGATTATTTATCCTAAAAATATTGGACTCAGGGTTTACTCAAAGATCATAACCCCATATAAGATTACTGAGAAACTAGAAACATGGTGTGCTATAATAGATATCAAATATGACATGAATTAAAAAGATATAAATGCTATTATTTGTCGTCCTAGACTAGATGAGTTCAATCATGTTACACAATTTCTTACTTCCTATGAAATGTGGAAACTATTTAAGTTACCTATGAAGGAATAGACAATGTAAGATAGATGAGTTATGCAATAAAAAATTTGGATTTTAAAACCTTTTGAATGTTCGATGGAGAAATAATCACCCAAATAAATGGAAGGCTTACAGAAATTATCCACAATATTACTGTCTTAGTTGAACCCATAAAACAATATGATCAAGCCTTAAATTTAATAAGAGTACTACCTTTTAAATGGAATGTAATATCTGCTTCTATTAAAAAATCATCACCTTCCAAATATCTTACAACGAAAGAACTAATTAGGACACTAATGATGTATGAAGCAAAAAATTCAAGATGAAGCTGAAGATTATAATATTATAAATTATAAAGAAAACATTTCTCTGAATGTAACATCTCAGAAACATAATAGAAGATCAAATTAATAAGTCAAAGAGGATAAGAATTCAAATTCATCTGATTTTGAAATGGAACTGGCTCAATAAGCCATAAAGTTTATCAAGTTATAAAATAAAATAAGAGGATTCAGAAAAAACTTTAGTAATGATACTAAATAACTAAGATAAGTCAGATGTTATGAATCCAATAAATTGGTTCATATCAGACATAATTTTACTCAAATGAAAGACAAAAGAAAAAGGTCATAAAATAGATAACATAAAAATACTGATTATGAGCATAAATACAAAAGAGTAATGAAATCCACATGGAGTGTATCTGGGGACTCCAATAGTCCTTCAGAGTCTGATTCTGAGAAGGAGCAATCAAGTCTAAATGTCGACATGTGCTTTATGGACAATGAAGAAGAAGAAAAGGCAACATGCCATACAAACAAAAATGTTATACGGTGTATCGACAGTGGTTGTTCCAGACATATGAATGGAGATCCCACAAATTTTCACATACTGACACAAATGGATGTAGTTTTTTTTCACTTTTGGTGACAATACAAAAGGAAAAACAATTGGAGTTCAAATTTTTGGAGATCCAAATACTATCTCATTCAACAAAGTATTGTATGTGAGAGGGTTAAAGTAGAATATGATAAGTATTTCTCAACATTGTGATGATGGATTTTATGTTGATTTTTCTACAAATTTTTGTTCTGTAATTAAAGATAAGTTACTGAAATTTAGAGAACCTAGAACTGATAATGTTTGAATTTTGGATTTAAATTCCTTATGTCAACGGAATGTGAATTGTTTAACTACTAAGACGAATGATTCATGTATTTAGAATAGAATACATAGACACTGTAATATTTATTCTTTACATATATTATCTAAGAAATAGTTAGTTTTTAATGTTCTTATTTTTAAGTTTTCCAATGACAGATTCTGTGATGCATGCCAAATTGGCAAGAAACACAAATCATCTTTCAAATCTATTAACAAAATTTTTAAATCTAAACCTTTATAACTTATCCATACAGATATTTTGGACTATCAAGAAAAGAATGTTTATCTAGTAAATTATATATTTATGTTTTAGTGAATGATTATACTAGATTTAATTGGGTTTATTTTCTAAAACTCAAAAGTAAAGTTTTCATTGTTTTTTAAAGTTTTTGTAAATTCGTTCAAAATAAAAAAAAATTTAAAATAATTTCATTAATAAGTGATCTTGATGGAGAATTTTAGAAAAAAAATTTAATTTTTTTTTCAAAATCTAACTCTTAAACACACCTTCTATATACTAATAACACCTCAATAAAATGAAATTTTTTAATAAGGAAATAGAGTTATTCAATAAATGGTAAGGACTATGCATAATTAATATAGTCTTCCTACCTATTTTGGGGAAAAATCTACAAGCACAGCCTGCTATATCTTGAATAGAGTTTTAATTAGGCCTATTTTCGAAAAGACACCTTATGAACTTTGGAATAATATAAAACCAAAAGTAAATTATTTTAATGTTTTTGGTTTCAAGGTTTATATCTTTAATACTAAGGAAAACCTTGGTAAGTTTGATACAAAATATAGTGAAGGAATATTTTCGGAATGTTATACTACCTATAATCATTATAGAGTGTTCAATAAAAAGTCTGGAATTGTTGAAGAATCAATTCATGTGAAGTTTGATGAAATTGACCTTTTCATTAAAGAGAAAGATCAAACTGATGAAGTCACTGACACTTTTGATAACATGAGACTTAAAACCCTTAAAAATGATTTTAAAAATGATATTGATAAAATTAATTCTAGTTCAGATGAACATGATACTAAAAAACCTGAAAGTTTCTTTCCTAGGAAATCTAGAACCATAAAGATCCATCCTTTAGAAACCGTAATAGGAGATCTAGACACCAGAATTAAAACTAGAAGAAATATAGGAAACCTAGTATAATTTTCAACCATTATATCTTAGTTAAAACCTAAGAGTATTTAATAAGCCTTATAAGATAAGATTTTTTTGTTAGCCATACAAGAAGAACTCAATCAGTTCAAAAGAAATGAATTTTGGGAAGTAGTAGGGAGGCCAACCAATTATTCAGTTATAAGAACCAAGTGGGTCTTTAGAAATAAACATGATGATCAAGGGATCATAACCATAAATAAACCCATATTAGTTGATAAAGGATATAATTAGTAATAAGGTATATATTATGATGAAACTTTTTCCCCTATAGAAATATTAGAATCCATTATAATTATTTTAACGTATGCATCTCATATGAATTTTAAATTATATCAAATGGATATTAAATCTTCCTTTTTAAATGTTTATTTAATGGAGGAATATTATTTTGATCAACCCCTTGGTTTTAAAAATCCTCACAAATCGAGTTTTGTTTTTAAACATACCAAATCACTTTACAACCCCAAACAAGCACTTATATCTTTGTATGAAAGATTAAGTTATTTTCCTTTTAAAAATGGATTTACTATTGGTTTGGTAGATCCAAGTCTTTCCAAGAAAACTATTTGTTCTAATATTTTATTATTCCATGTTTATGTTTATGATGTTATTTTTGGCTCAACAAATAAAAATATTTGTCATGATTTTTCAAATTTAATGGAAATTTTTTTAAAATTAGTATGATGGGAGAACTAAATATATTTTTAGAATTTCAGATTTACCAAACAGATTTTTTAAATGTTTTAAATAATTGATATTATATTATTGATTTATTGAAAAAGTTTGGACTTAAGGAAAAAAAGACATATATAACCCCTATGTGTATCAATATAAAACTTGATTTGGATGAAGCAGGAAAACTAGTTGAAAATAAGTAATATAGAGGTATGATGGGAATTTTATTTATATCTTACTACTAGAAGACCCAAAATTTTGTTTTCTATATGTCTTTGTGCTAGATTTTAGTCAATTCCAAAAGAATCACATCTTAATACTGTTAAAATAATTTTTAGATATTTAAAGGGAACTATTGTAAGTATCTTTTTTACCCCAGAACATCTTATTTTAATTTAGTACCATATTCAAATACTGAATTTAGAGGTTGTAGATTAGATATAAAAGTATCCCAGAAACCTATCACTTTTTAGGAAAATATTTAGTTTTATGGTCTATTAATAAACAACACTTAGTTTCCCTGTCAACTACTGAGGCATAATATGTGTATGCTGGTAGTTTTTGTGCACAAGTATCGTGGATGAAAAATATTATACTGTACTTTGGACTAAACTTTAATAGTATTTTTATTTTATGTGATAATAATAGTGCTATTAATATTTCTAAAAAACCAATAATTCATTATAGGACAAAGTACATTGATATAAAGAATCATTTTCTAAGAGATCATGTCCATAAAAATGATATTTCATTACAATTTGTTAATATTGAATATCAATTAGATGATATTTTTCCTAAACCCCTTTCCAGTTCTAGTTTTGATTTTATTAAGGGGGATTTAGGAATATTTGAGTTTATGTAATTTTTATTAATTTATTTTCAGTTTCTCTTCTTTTATTTTAGTAAGTTTTATATAATATTTTTTATTTGATTTCATTTTAATTTATTTCGAAAAGAATTTAATTTTTATTTTATTTTATTTATCTTTTCAAAATTAAAAACATAATGAGTACATCCTCAATCAATGTAAGAAAACCATTTTCCTTATCCCTCTCTCATACTCCTCTCTATTTAACTTATAGAGTGCCTCTCTCTTTTGATTTCGATCTACCAAAAACCCTATAACTTCAATCCATTCCATCAAAAAACCTTCATAGATTAAAACCTCATGAATATCCATGGATATTGAGTTAGATAACAATGTTTATGCCTTAGGAAAAGTTTTCAATGTGCTTCAAGGAAAGATAATAGATTTTGGCTTTCTAGATCAACAAATCTATCACTCATGGAAGATATGTGTTTTCAGGGTCTGGTTTATGTATTTTGTAAAGATAACATGCCAATGGTTTATGAAATAGAATGTAAAGAGTTTTGTAAAAATGATTCTTTTAGTCTTGGTTTTGATAGAGACACTATTATCTCTGAGATTGATAAGAACTATTTTTCTTTGTCCTCTGTTGAAATGGATAAGATGATTCATTGTCCCCATTTGGGGGAGTTTCAATTCGATTTACGATATATCGGTATTGAAAGACATATGTCCGAAGATATTATGTTTTCTTTGTTTGAAACAAGAATTATCAAAAAAGTGTTTACAAAAGAACATTCTCATGATCGTCGCGTGATGATGATGTTTATTCAATTAGGTATTTTTCCTAGGACCTCTGCGCTCTAGAAGGTTCTTTATCTAGAAATGTATATCATGTTTCTACTTCTGAACAATGTAAAGGTTTATTTTTATCAATTTATTATAAGATATATAAACCATTTCTACCTTGAGGACACGAATATGGAATATTATCCCTATGTTAGGATTATTTAGTTCTTTCTACGATGAAAAGGAAAGATTGTGAATACGATTTTTTGGAAAAACATGTCACCACAGCAACATGTTGAATGATAGAATAGTGAAGAAGTTTGGTTTTTTTAGAGAAATGAATGTAACAGTTTACTTCAAATTGGTGCAAAGCAAAAAAAGGTTGTTATCAGCTCCTTAGGTGGATTAATGGGTTATCCCTTCAGTTGGATCAATTTTTCAGAGGTCTAATGATGAAGAATCTTAAAGGCCATACGAATCTCTTTTTCAAAAAATAAGAAGAGTTTTATTCAATGTTCTAGAGGTTATTATTGAAGCTACTATTGAATGTGTGGATAACACTCCACTTAGTAAGAAAGAGAAGATGGATATGAGAATCAAGTGGTTAAGCAAGTTGAGAAGGAGACTCAATGTCAATAATTTCATAGGGAAGATATCCCTAACCCATGCAATCAAATTTTACCAGATCCTAGTGTTTTGGGAGGATTTGTTCTGGGAAACAGACTAGGAGAAGATAATGATCCAAGCATAGATTTAATTATACTTGAACAAGCATTAGCCAATTCCCTTGAATATTCATATTCATAGGCTAATTCCCATGTTATAAAAATATAGTTGTTGGAGGCTGAAAATTCATATTTTAGAGAACAGTTGGAAGCTAAGAAGAAAAATTTTGAACAATTCAAGGTTGTTTCAGTACCGAGATCAGAGTTTGAAGATCAAAAGCGTCATTTAAGAGAATTCAATGAAAATATAATTTTATTTTGAGATCTTAAGGCGATTATGGCCAATATTTCAAGATAATTTTTTTGCTAAAGGATTGTTATATCAAGAAGACTGATTTCTATGAATTTATGTTGATGATTGGGAGAGAGTTTCAGTCTCTCATAGTAAGAAATAAACCATCTACTTCTTCTCAACAAACACTATCAGAATTTCTTGAGAAGTTTAAAACAATTACCTCTTTGCTGTATTATTCTAATGAAGGGATACACACTATTTATTGTTATATAATTCCTTTAAATATTCTATTATACACTCAAAGTCATCTGGTGAGTAAAATAACTTCAAATGAATCTTGGTTGGGACTATTGATTAATTAACTAAATACAAGTTGATCTATTTCATCCTGTTAGAAGAAGTTCTGAATGAGTTTTCAAAGATAAATTTAGTTGTAATTTTGAAGGTTGTAAATGATTCAAATGTTCCACTTCATCACTAGACAGAAGTGTTCAACAACCATTTTTAGAGCCTGTTGTTGAATCTGGTAGATCTTAGCAGTGCAGTTCAAGAAATTCCTCATCTACAAGAACCCTTTTCCCTATTGAAACTAAATTCAAGACCTTTATTCTTGAAGACCTTTAACTATGGATTGTACCTAATATTTTTTAAAACATTTGAATGTCACTTTCACTTCAGTTTATACATGTTTATATTTATTTATTTAAGTTTAATACTTCACTACCAATATTAAATTTATTTTTATTATTCCAGAATTCATAACTCTCCATTTATAGTTCTATGAATTATTAACTATGGTTTATTTTCTTTTATTCTTTCACAATCATCTTTTTGATATCCCAAAAAGGGGAGAAGTTTTTGGTTTGTAGAATAAAAAATATCTATGGAGTATATGTAGAGATTATTTGAAACTACAAACATTTTTTTTGTAACCACAAATATTTTATTTTTCAAATTCTTCTTTATCGAAATAATTCTGTGAAATTGAAATTTCGAACAAATTTCTATATTTACTTTTGTGTTTTAAAAATCCTATATTTTCATTAATTTTTGTTCAGTATTATGTTATTGGTTTTTTGATCATCAAAAAGGTGGATATTGTTAGGAATATATTTTCCCAACAATAAGAAATATTTTATGATGAATTTGTTGTTCACATAAACCTATGTTTGTTTTCAAATAAAATTTTGTTAAGGTAGTTTTACAGGAATTTATATTCTTTTTTAAAGGAACTTAGTTTTATGAGAATGATTCTAGAAACAATGATTATTCTCTACATTATTCAGAAAATATAAAATTTATGTATGGTATCAACCATACGTTATGCTAAAGAGTTTGTGTTTGGATTTTCAACCCTATTTTTGAAAAATTTACACACATTTGGATCAACAACCCTACATTGGAGTCACAATTTTCTATTTGAAACCATACATTTGGGAAAATTGAACATACATTTAATCAATTATACCTTTAGGATTTTATGCTTACAAAGATAAATGTTTTAATTATATACCCCATGCTATTCAAATGAACCCTATGCTATATAGAGAAACCCTACGCTATGCAGCTCAACCCAACATTGTGTTCTCAATGGAAAAGCTCTTCAATCTATGTTTTCTATCTGAGATTACTGCAATAGTCAAGTAGAAATGAATACCTATTCAAGGATCATTTTTGTTGTTTCAAAGAACTGTGTTCATTGGAGAAAATCTGTCCTATTTCTAAGGGAAGTTACGACTCTCCTAGTTAATTGAAATTTTAATTTTCATGACCAATCATGATATTCTTTTGGATCTAAAAAATCCAAGGAAGACTTTATGTTCTATATATTCCTTCATAATATATCTTCAAAATATATGTGATAAGTGATTCACATAGAAGTCTTATTTTATTGAAATTATTTTCACAGTGCTACAGAAAAAAAATCTATTAAAGGACTACATTTTGGAGATATATATTTTTTAGCTTGTATTACTATAATTTTGGGACTACCCTATTTTGTTGTTAATTTTAAATTGAAGATCTATATGAAACCTGTATTTCTTTAGATTCATTCTCTCTTGAAGAATATTATTTAAAAATAAGAAGATATATATACTGTCAATTGTGTGTTGCAGTAATTGTGATGTTTAACATGTTTCAAAAAATTAATATCTTTTGATTTATTTGAGTTTCACCTACTCGTACTCAGTTGTGGGGGAGTATCAGCTTCTCGATCTAATTCAGGGATAACTGGTTCTCTCTTATAAAACCTGAAAGCTTTTTAATTTATCTTGATTTTAAGGTTTCAACTTCATACACTCAATTGTGATTATTGGTCTTGTGATAATAGGACCATTCTAGTAAAATTTACTAATCTCGCTAAGAGAGTGATTGGTAGACTAGACTAGGGGATCTTTATGACCCTAACCACTAAAAAAGTATGTGTTATTTTTTTTGGTTTATCCAATTCATATTTTCCTATATAAGAATAACATTACATATTTACATAAATTAGAGTGGGTGTTAAAATCCATAATTGTGGAAGATTTTGAAAAAACATAATTCACCCCCCCCCCCTCTTGGGTATTACTTTGTATAATCTGACCTAACAATTGGTATCAGAGTATAGGTTTTGGATAAATCTAGAGCATGATAAAAATAATAAGGTTTATAAAATGTTGTAAATGGATGATCCAAGAGAAGGAATGTAAATGTTTAGAGATCCATACTTCAATGATGAAAATTATGGGTGTTGGAAATTAAGGATGATTATTTATCTTAATAATAATGGATTCAGAGTTTACTCAAATATCATTACCCCATATAATATTCCTTAGAAACTAGAATCATGAGATGCTACAATAGAAGCTTAATATGACATGAATTCAAAAGAAATGAATGTTATTATTTGTGGTCTTGGACTAGATGAGTTCAAGCATGTTTCACAATGTCCTACTACCTATGAAATGTGGAAAACTATTGTATTTACCTATAAAGGAACATAAAATATAAGAAAAATGAGGTATGTAATAGAAAATATGATGTTTTAATCCTTTAGAATGTTTTATGGAGAAATAATCACACAAATTAATAGAAGTCTTAAAGAAATTATCAAAAATATTACAGCCTTTGGTGAACCCATCGAAGAATATGATCAAGCCTTAAGAGTTATGAGAGTATTACCTTTTAAATAGAATGGCATATCTTCTGTTATTTGATAATCATCACTTGTTAGAGATCTAACAATGAAAGAACTAATTTGAACACTGATGATGTATGATTAATAAATGCAAGATGAATTTGAATATCATAATATTAAAATTAAGAAATAAAATATTGCTCTGAATTTAATAGCTCAAAAACATAGGAGAAGATCAAAACAAAAAGTCAAATAGGAGAATAATTCAGATTAATCTGATTCTAAAAAAGAAACTGGCTCAGCTATCTAGGTAGTTCATAATGTTCTACAAGAAGAAAATAAGACTTAGAAAATCCTTTAGGAAGGATAAAAAATAACAAAGTGATGTTAAAATTTATAAATGAAAGAAATTGGGTCATATCAGACCTAATTTTCCTAAACTGTGAGATGAAAGAAAAATGAAAGAAAATAGATATCAGAAAAATATTAATTATGAGCATAAAATAAAAAACGAGAAATAAAAGAGACATGGAGTGTATCTGAAGACTCCAGCAGTCCTTCAAAGTCCACTTTAGATAAAGAAAAATCAAATATAAAGGAAAACATGGGCTTTATGGCCAATGATAAATAAGAAAATGAAACTGCCCACAGAAACGAAAATGTTATATAGTATATAGAAAGTTTTTGTTCCAAGAAAATGAGTATAGAACCATAAAATTTTCAGACACTGACACAAATGGATAGAGGTCTTATTACTTTTGGTGATAATGCCAAAGGGAAAATAATTGGATTTGGAACTGTTGGAGATCGGAAGACTATCACAATTAAAAAATTACTATATGTTAAAGGGTTAAAGATAATTTTGATATGTATTTCTCAACTTTATGATGATGGATTTTATGTTTATTTTTATAAAATTTTTTCTATATTTAAAGATAAATTACATAAATTTAGATCCCCTATAACTGATAATGTTTATACATTGAATTTAAATTCATTATATATACAAAAAGAGAATTGTTTATCTACTAAGAAAAATAAATCCTGGATTTGGCATATAATACCTAGAAATTTTAATATTTATGCTTTATATAAATTATCTATGAAATAGTTAGTTTCTGATTTGCCTAGTTTTTTGTTTGAAAAAGACATATTTTGTGACGCATGCCAAATTGGAAAGTTACACAAATAATCTTTAAATATATTAACAAGATTGCTACATCTAAACCTTTAGAACTTATCCATATGGATTTGTTTGGACCATAAAGTATTGAAAGTTTTTCTAATAAATTATAGTTTTATGTTTTAGTATATGATTATACTATATTTAATTGGGTTTATTTTATAAAACTCAAAAGTGAAGTTTTCACTATTTTTGAATGTTTTTGTAAAATGGTTCAAAATGAAAAAGGTCTTAAAATAATTTCATTAAGAATTGATCATGGTAGATAATTTGAGAATAATGAATTTAATTATTTTTTCCCAAATCTAGGTATTAAACCCAACTTACTGGCACCAAGAACACCTCAACAAAATGGAATTTTTGAAAAGAGAAATAAAATTATTCTAGAAATGGGAAGGAATATGTTGAATGAATATAGACTTCCTACCAATTTTTTGGAAGAAATTGTAAGAATATCCTACTTTATCATGAATAGAGTTATAATTTGGCCTATTTTTTAAAAAACACTTTATGAAAATTGGAGTAATATAAAACAAAAAGTAAAGAATTTTAATGTTTTTGGATTCAAGGTATATATCTTTAATACTAAGGAAAACGTTGGTAAGTTTGGTCCAAAAGATGATAAAGGAATGTTTTTGGGATATTCTACTGCCTCTAAATAATATAGAGTGTTCAATAAAAATTCAAGTATTTTTGAAGAATTAGTTCATGTGAAACTTGATGAAACTAAGCCTTTCATTAATGATAATGATCGAACTAATGAAGTCACTAACTCTTTTTATAACATGAGACTTAAAGCCCTTAAAAATGATTTTAAAAATGATATTGATAAAAAAATCTAGTTTAGAAGAAAGTGATACTAAAGAACCTGAAAGTGTATTTCCAAGACAATGTAGAACCCTAATGAACCATCCTTTAGAATTTGTAATATGAGATCTAGACATTGGAGTTACAACTAGATGAAATATAAGAAACCTAGCATAATTTTTTACATTTCTATCTTAGTTAGAACCCGATACTATTTAACAAGACTTAGAAGATGAGAGTTGGTAGTTAGTTATGAAAGAAGAGATAAATTCGTTCAAAATAAATGAAGTCTCAGAACTAATATATCGACCAACCAATTATCCAGTTATAAGAACAAAGTGGGTCTTTTGAAAAAAAAATAGGATGATCAAGGGATCATAACCCAAAATAATGACATATTAGTTGCTAAAGGAAATAATTAAAAATAAGTAATAGATTATGATGAAACCTCTTACCATATTGTAAGATTTCAATCCTCTATAATTCTTTTAGCATACTAATCTCATAGGAATTTTAAATTATATCATATGGATATTAAATCTAACTTTTTTAATTTTTATTTAATGGAGGATGTTTATGTTGAACAACACCCTAGTTTTAAAAACCCTCACAAATAGAAATTTGATTTTAAACTTACCAAATCTCTCTATGGCCTTAAACAAGCTCTGAGAGCTTGGTATGAAAGATTATGTTTTCTCTTTGGAAAAATGGATTTATTGTTGGATTGGAAGATCCAACACTTTTCAGAAAAATGGTTTGTTATAATATTTTATTAGTCCAAATTTATGTTTATGATGTTGTTTTTGGGTCAAAAAATAAAAATATTTATCATGATTTTTCAAATTTAATTCCTGAAGTGTTTGAAATGAGTATGATGTGAGAACTAAATTTCTTTTCAGAATTTCAGATTTACCAAAAAAATTAGAAATTTTTTAAATCAAAGAAAGTATATTATTGATTTATTGAAAAAGATTGGACTTGAGAATAGAAAGAAATATATAACTCACATTGTACTAATATAAAACATGATTTGGATAAAGCTATAAAACTAGTTGATAATAAGTTATAGAGAGGTATGATTGGTAGTTTGTTATATCTTACTACTAACAGACCAGACATTATGTATTTTGTGTGTCTTTATACTAGATTTCAATCAAACCCAAAATTATACAATCTTACTTCTATTAAAGGAATTTTTAGATATTTAAAGGGATCTATTTTTTAATCTTTTATTTACCCCAATACATATAATATTGATTTAATATCATATTCAGATACTGAATATGGAGCTTTTAGATTAGATAGAAATACTACCTCAGGATCCTATCACATTTTAATAAAATCTTTAGTTTCATGGTATAGTAAGAAACAACACTCAGTTTCCCTATCAACTATTGAGGTAGAATATGTGTCTTATGGAAGTTTTTATGCATGGTTATTGTGGATGAAAAATAGTCTACTAGACTTTGGACTAAACATTAATATTATTCCTATTTTATGTGATCATACTAAGGATATTAATATTCCTAAAAATCCTATAATTCATTCTATGACCAAGTACATTGATATAAGGCATCATTTTCTAATAGATTATTTCCTTAAAATCCTATTTCTTTAGAATTTATTAATACCAAATATCAATTAGCTAATATTTTTATTATATCCCTTTTCAATGATAGTTTTGATTTTATTAAGGGGGAGTTAGGAATATTTGAGTTTAATTAATTTTTTATTAATTTATTTTTAGTTTCTCTGTTTTTATTTTAGTAAAATTTATTTTACATGTTTATTTGATTTTTTTTAATTTATTTCGAAACAAATTTTTTTGATTTTATTTTAATTGTCTCTTTAAATTAAAATCTTAATGAGTATATCCTTAATCAGTGTGAGAAAACTGTTTTCCTTCTCCTATTCTCATACTCCAATCCATTTGACATACATAGTACCTATCTCTTTCGATTCCCATCTACCAAAAACCCTAAACCTTTAATCTTTTCTCTCTAAAAACCATCTGATATGGAAACCTCACAAAGATTTACGGATACAGAATTGGATAACAATTTTTATCCCTTGGGAAGAGCTCGCACGGTGATATAAGGAAAGGTAATGGATTTTGGGTATCTAGATTCAACAAATCCGCCACTCCAGGAAGTGATGAGTTTTCAAGGTCAGGTTTATGCATATGGGGAAGGTAACATGATAATGGTGTATAAAATTGAAGTTAAATATTTTGGTAAAAATGATTCTTTCAATCTTGGTTTTGATGAAGACACTATTATCTCTTAGATTGAAAACATGTATTTTTATTTCTCCTCTATTGAAATGTCTAGATGCTTTGTTGTAACAACCCAAAAAAATGTACCTATTTTATTTATAAGTTTATGATTTTCATTTTTTTTTAATTTCATGACAAATAAAAAAACTTGTTTCTCATTAGAAACAAATAATATGGTTTTAATTTATATTAGAATCCAACTGAGTAAAACACACAAATAGACACAAGTATTTTCATAATAAAAAGAACACCGTAGTTTTTACAATATCTCAAGATCACAAGGAAACATCTTATCCAAAAATTCCTAATAAAAACCCTATTAGAAATAAAAGAAGGCCCCCTACAAAGTCAAAAGGACATAGTAAATAAATGAGATCCTTCGGGTCAGTGAAAATGAAGAACAACACCACCATGATCATGAAGACCATACTGATCATCAGAGGTATAACAAGCACCATCCTCGTCACTTTCTTTAAGCTTAAGACACCCCAAGACAAGGTTTTATAGGGAATCAACCTGACAGTTGTTCTAGTGACCGTTGAAAGCTAACGGTCATAATTCTAGTCATTGGAATTTTATAGGATAATTAAATATATATATATATATATAAGTATTAATTAGTTTCCAAATATTTATGTTATAATTAAAATTATAATATAATCACCTTTTTTGAACTCTGAAAGGATATGGTTTAATACTTTGAATTACACTTAAGTGATTTTGAGAAGTATTAAGGAATTCAAAACACTTTTAAAATATTTTAAATACAATTTAAGGATTTTCATTTCTTAAACAGTGTTATAAAATATGTTTAAATTCTTCAAATTAAATTATATTTTTGATTAAACTATGTTTTCTATAATACTAGTATAATAATTATCATATGGGTTTATTAAATCCCTTTTTTTATAATTTTTATGTTAAAGTGTTAGTGTCTATAATTTTAGAGATACTTTTAACTAAGATAAAGATTAATTAACATCCTAATGTTTAATAAATTGCATGTTTAATAAGATAATTTCTATATAGTTATAATAAATGTGTTTTTATTCTCTTATTTAGGACTTTATAATTTTGATTATTGATTTTTATAAAAAAAAAATAGGCCCACTAGGGCCAGCCCTCTAAAACTAGGCCGAGAGAGGTAGCTCACAATAAGTAGCTGAGCCTAGCCCTCAGACCAAGCCAAGGCCTACCCAAGCTTGGGAAAAGGTTCCCAGAAGGGTGCACAGGAGCAGGATCATATGGGTTCACCACCGCGAGCATGAGACTGTGGCGGGGCATGGGTAGGCCAAGGCCTGCGGTGGCGAGAGCTCATGCGTAAGGGTCCCTGGTGTGTACTGTGTGTTTTTTCTGAGCATTCTATCGAAGGCTTAGGCTTATATATGAGGCGAAAACAACTCACCGTTTTGATGTGGTATGTGTTTTTTCGGGAAAAACACGATCTGAGCCATTGGATCGTTTCGTGTGTGATTTGGACCGTCGATCCTGATCCCGAATTCAACCTTCAGCAAACGTGGAATTCCACCATGTTTTGTCTGACGTTTGATCTACCAGAGATCTAATCTTGGTCGTCCGTGTGTTTTAAAATGCCGCATCAAACCAGGGACGCCCTATCTATCTCAGAGTAATATGAGTTGTCCAATCTATCTCCATTTTTCTCTCTTTTCGCGTCATCTACTTCTTCTCTGCATGGGTTTACACTAGTAACCCTACACCTATTGCACCATCTCTTTTTCTTCACCACTGACCGTCGGTGGACCCTCCTTGTTTCTTCTTTACTATAAGAATGAAACCATCCATTTAATGCACCACAAAGGGGGGTACATCTTGCACTAAATTTTTGTGTTCTTTTTTTAGTATATAAGTAACTGGTTGCACCCAAATAACTCTCGGTTCTTCTCCCCGCTCAAGCCTCCAACAAGTCCCAGCAAACCTTCCTCGAGTTCTCCTTACCCTGGTTTTAAGGTAAGAGTTATATTTTGCCTTGTTTTTTTGTTTTGAATATACACACACATATATATATATATATATATATATATCTTCTCATAAAATCTTATATTAAAAAGAACCATGCGGGTTAGTTTAAATCCTTCCTCATGACCGAACCTAAGTCTCTTAATTTTGTACTTTGGATTGTTTGTTAATTTGAAAGTTTTTTAATGTTTAAAAAGCTTGAGACATGATATATATATATATGGTATATGTACTTTGGTTTATATATATATAGCTATTGACGTTGTCTCTCGATTTCAAGTAGAGACCCACCATTACCCAATCCACCAAGTTCTGAAAAGGTTGCAAGATAAGAATTCCAAAATGAAAGTGTGGTATTTTTGTGTAAATTTTTATGTAAGAAGTTATATACTTTGTAAACATGTATATATAAATTCACATTTATATGTATAGTGACATATATGTTTGCTATTATACCCAGTTCTTGGGGTATTTTTACTATGAGTCTCAATGTTTTAGTAGAGATATAAAACATAATAAATATTTTGTTATTCAAAATTTATTTCCACATTTATGAGTCACTTATTTTTTTGTTCCTTAAAATTTAAATGATTTTGATTATGGTTAAGTTCCATGATTTCTATTATGGACATCATTCTGTGGTATACAAAGGCTTATCAACATCGAATGATTTAGCCTAAGGCTCCCTAGTGTGTGTTGTGTGTTTTTTTTGAGCATTCTATCAGAGGCTTAGGCTTATATAGGAGGTTAAAAAATTTTCCATTTCAATGTGGGATGTTTTTTTCTAGAGAAACATGATCTGGGCCATTGGATCACATCACGCACGATCTGGACCGTCGATCCCGATCCCGCATTCAATCTTCAGCAAACACAGATTTACATCGCATTTTGTGCACTGTTCGATCTACCATAGATCAAATCTCATCCGTCTGTGTGTTTTAAAATGTCGTGTCGAACTAGGGACACCCGATCCACCTCAGAGTAATACGATCCATCCAATCTATCTCTGTTTTTCTCTCTTGTCATGTTGTCTTCTTCTTCTCTGCATGGGTTTACACCAGTAACCCGACACCTATTGCACCATCTCTTATTCTTCACCACTGACCACCGGTGGACCCTCCTTGTTTCTCCTTTAATACAAGCAAGAAACCATCCATTTAATTAACTTCAAGGGGGGGTATGTTTTTCATTAAATGTTTTCATGCTTTTTATAGTATATAAGTAACCAGTTTCACCCAAAGAACTCTCAGTTCTTCTCCCCGCTCAAGCCTCCAGCAAGTCCTAGCCAAACTTCCCCGAGTTATCCTTCCCCCAGTTTTAAGTTAAGGGTTATATTTTTCCTTGTTTTGTTGTTTTTAATATATATATATATATATATATATATATCCGCTCATAAAATCATATATTAAAAATAACCCTTCGGGTTAGTTTATATCCTTCCTCAAGACCGAACATAAGTCTCTAAATTTTGTACTTTAGAGTGTTTGTTAATTTTAAAGTTTTTTAATTATTAAAAATCTTAAGATGTGCTATATATATGGTATATGTACTTCGGTTTATATATACATATGTATTGACATGGTCTCTCGGTTTCAAGTAGAGACCCACCATTACCCAATCCACCATGTTTTGAAAATGTTGCAAGATAAGAATTTCAAAATGAAAGTGTGGTATTACTGTGTAAATTTTTATATAAGTGATTGTATACTTTTTAAACATGTATATATAAATTCAAATTTATATGGATAGTGACATATTTTTTTGATATTTTACCCTATTCTTGAGGTCTTTGTACCATGAGTCTCGATGTTTTAGTAGAGATCTAAAATAAAAGAAATATTGTGTTATTCAAAATTTATTTTCACATTTATGAGTCATTTATTTTTTTATTCCTTTTATTTTAAATGATGTTTATTATGTTTAAGATCCATGATTTCTATTATGGACATCATTCTGTGGTATACAAAGGCTTATCAGCAACGAATGATTTATCATTTGCAACCCAACATGAAATATTTGGTTTACTTTTGTAATGAATTGGTTAATAAGGTTTTAGAATTTTAAGAATAACATTGCGTGTGAAAAATTATTTTCTTTTGTATCTTGTATGTCAATGTATGTGCCATAATCTGCCTTTATTGTTACCATTTAATAACATTCCTATAATTTTTAGCTCGGTTTTTTAACATTTTGAAGCATGTCTTACCTTATAAAATATGTAAATGTTTGAGGATGAAATTCAACTACTGTGACCAATTATGTATAAAATTATCCAAAGTAGTATGGGACACCTTGAATAATTGGAAATCTGTAATTTAATGCTCAAAATGGTATGGGAAAATTTGTATATACAACCCTTTTAGGGCATATGAGGACTGTATTGGACTATTTTATCCTGGGATGGGGACTGGTAAAAGTAAGCCATCCGGGTTGGAGTCTGGTTATAGATGCTCTCTGGGATGGTGTCCGGTTATAGACGTTCTTCAGTTTGGGGTCCGGTTATAATTAGCCCTAGGTATTGGCTTGAGGCCTTGACACAGAAGTCTGAAATTATACATTCCATCATTATGCATATAAAAATTAGTTAACCTAATGGATATTTGACTATTAGAATATATGAGGTTAAGAACCATTACTTATGAGTATCAGAAAAGTAAAATATTAGAGAATGAATTGTGTTTAGCACTCAGAGAATTAGTATCCAATATATGAAATCAAAGTCGTTTCTTTCTTGCACAACTCTGATTAATCATTCATCTTAGATGCTGAATTTGTGCTTCAATGTTCATATGTGATACATGTTTAGAATTTCTTTTGTTTATTACTCCAAATGAGAATGCCTTTAATTGAATCATGTATCCTTGTAATTCCATTGGTATATTCTTTTTGGAGAACTCTTATGATATGTTATGTGTTTTAAAATTTTCTTTTAGAGAAATTATCTATGGAAATTTTAAATAATGATTTAAAAAGTTACATTGGTTTATTTTAAAACCCCTTGATAAGCATTATTATGCTCACCCTACATTTTGATATAAATTTTTTCAGGTAACAACTTTTAACAGATGATACATTTCTAAAGTAGCTGGTTTCTCAGAGACTGAATTGAATTAGATCCTCTGTAAGGGACATGATGTGCAGTTTATCAGTGCATGTTTTTTTTAAATTACACATCATCTTATGAAGGCACCAGATCCTGTTTTTATGGGGTTGGGTCTTCACATCCATTGTTCCCATAAGGGGGAGTTTCATTTTGATTTATAGAATATTAGTAATGGAAGACAAACATCTAAGGATATTATGTTTTCTTCGTTGGGAATAAGAACTATTAAGAATGATTTTACAAAATAAATTTCTCCTAACCTCCATGTGATGATTAATTTTATTCAATTTAGAATTTTTTCTAGGACCACTAATCTTGACAAGTTTCTCTATCTAGACATGTATATCAAGTTTCTGCTTTTGAACAATGTAATTTTTATTTTTTCTCAATTTATGATACGATATCTAAAACATTGTTGATATGAGGACACAAATATGGGATATTATTCTTATGGTAGGATTATTTCTTTATTTATATGAAGAAAAAGAAATATTTTGAATATGTTTTTTGCAAAAAAAAATGTAACCGTAGCAACACATTAAATGTTGGAACGGTGATAAATTTGGGTTTTGTCTAGAGCAACTCATGCAACAGTTTGTTGCCATTTGGTGTAGGAAAAAAAGGTTGTTTGCATATTATTAAGGGGAGAAAAGGGTTGTCCCTTCAGTTGGCTCAGTTCTTTAGAGTCTTAATGATTAAGAAACTTCAAGTCCAGAGGAAAATATTGTTCAGAAAAGAAGAATAGTTTCATTCAATGTTCAAAAAGTTGTTGTTGAAGCTTTCGTTTGGGGTGTGGATAACACTCTATTTTTTGAAAAAGAGAAGCTATAGATGAGGATCATGTGGTTGATCATTTTGATAAAGAGGCACAAATTCAATAACTTCATAGGGAAGATATCTCTGATCCTCAAAATAAAATTTTACCAGATCCTAGTTTTTTGGGAGGATCTAATTTGGGAAACATACCAGAAGGAGCTCGTGACCAAATACTAGCATTATTTGAACTTGATTAAGTAAGGTTTTATTCTCCCAAATCTTTATATTTAAAGATTATTTTCCAATTTATAAAAATACAGTTTTTGGAGGCTGAAAATTTGTTTTTAAGAGAACAGTTGGATGTTGAGAATAAAAATTTTGAATAATGTGAGGTTGCATTTGTACTCATATCAGAGTTTGTTTTTAGACAATAACCCAAATCATTGCATGAAAGATTAAGTTCTTTTATTGTGAAAAATTGATTTAATATTGGTTTGTAATATCCAAAAAAATTCAAGAAAATAATTTGTTATAATATTTTATTAGTCCAAATTTATGTTGATAATGTTATTTTTTCTCAAAAAATAAAAAGATTTGTCATCATTTTTCAAATTTAATGTAAAATAATTTTAAATGAGTTTGATGGGAGAACTAAATTTTTTTTTAGGATTTTATAGTTACCAAAATTATTTTGGATATTTTTAGAATCAATGAAATTATATTATTGATTAATTGAAAAAATTTGGAATTAAGAACATCAAGGAATATAAAACTTCTATTTGTATCAATATAAAACTTGATTTGGATGAAACTGGAAAACCAGTTTAAAACAAGTTATATATAGGTATGATTGGAAGATTTTTATATCTTACTACTAGTAGACCAGACATTATGTTTTCTATATGCCTTTGTGCTCGATTTTAGTCAAATCCAAAATAATCTCACATTACACAAGTTAAAATAATTTTTACATATTTAAAAAGAACTATTTTTTAATATATTATTTACCCCAGAAATTATTTTTTTAATTTAATATCATGTTTATATTATGACTTTGGAGGTTTTGGATTAGATTGAAAAATTATCTTAAAAATAAATCACTTTTTTGGAAAATATTTAGTTTCATGGTCTAGTAAGAAACAACACTCAATTTCATTGTCAACTGGTAATGAAAAATATGCATCTACTGATAGTTGTTTTAGAAGAATCTTCAAGAGACAGGCAAACCTACTCGTAAGAAATTTTATTAGAAAAGAGATGTGAAGAAAGACAATAAAAGAACACCCACATCCAATAATTACAAATCATAGTAAGAGAAATCATTCTCATGACCAAACTCATCCACAATTTCCTATTCGGATGGAGAGTTACATTTTTGAAGTATTTAAATGCCTCAGCATCACTCTTCCTTAACATATTTTAGAATGACCAGGTCAACACGTTTCTTGGCACGTTGGAGTATTCCTTCTTCAACCTTCACATAGGGGGAGCAGAGTCATTTTGTTTCCCTTGTGTGACGACATCCTTGAATGAGAATTTATTTTGAGAGGGGTTTCCATCCATTTCCTTATCATCATCAGTGAAATTCTCCCATTGACTAGAAACATAAAAAGACTTATAATTTTTTTGAATCGTATCATGAATTTAGTACCTTATGCACCAGAGAAAATGTCCCCATCCCTTAAATCATGCACTGTCATATCCAAATATGTTGATTTCTCCTCAAATACCACACCAGAAGAAACTCCATCATTATCTTGACCATCACATACTGCCTCCAGAGTTGTATCTTTACTGGTTCTTTCCAGAATTGGTTCCCTACCCTTGTGTGCAACCTCTTCAGGCTTTGGAATCAGATCATCACTTTCTTGACCATCGCATACTGCCTCTAGAGCTGTATCTTCACTGTTTGGTCCTAGAATTGGTGCCCTATCCTTTTTCCCAACCTCTTCAGGATCCAAGATCAGATCGACACTTGATGGACAATCAAATCTATTACCCAACACAAGAGTCACATCTTCCTTTTGAGGGCCTTCCACAATAGGAGAGCCTTCAAGCACCAGGGTAATCTCTCGAACATCCCCTACAGCCAAACCACCATAGTCAGATTATCCCTATGCATATGGAAATAGACGTTCCATCTAGGAAGAATAAATAAGAATCCAGTGCATCATCAAGGAGCTTCAGACCAAGCAATGATTAGGTCTTTCTTCAACCCAAACCAGATCATAATACACCTTCGATAAATAATCCCAACAACCATGCGATCTCGCAAACCCCAAGCTTCAAAGACAAAACAGTCGAACATATCAATCAAAGGGATACGATGATTAAATCAATCCACCAGAGTCATGTTGAAGATTTCAAAGGAACTATTGAACTACGATGGTAATAAAGATAGTTTAGGTGAACCACAGTACAGATCTGGGACTTTCGTTCATATAAATATTCGAGGAAATAGGGGAATAAACTATGGATTGGAGAAACGGAGGAAGGTAGGAATTCATTTTTGTGGAGATGAAAGAGAGAAAGGAACCCCTCCCCCCTCTCTGATGGAGAGGGAGGATCCAGGACCTCCGTCATTGGATCCTAGGCCATCGCCACCAGAAAATGTGTTGATGGGTAATGAGGGTTTGGGCTGGCCTACCCACCTGCACGCCGCATGTCCCCAGTGAGGCCCAAGGTGGCCACCCCTTGGTCTTAGGCCAGTTCCCAACAGGTTAGAGGGGCCCACGAGTGGTTTTATAGCATTTGATAAGACTTGTGCTATTAATATTTCTAAAAATCATATAAGTTATCCTAGGAGTAAGCTTACTTATATAAGGCATCATTTTCTAAGAGACAATGTTCTCAAAAAGAATATTCCTTTAGAATTTGTTAATATCGAATATCAATTAGATGATATTTTTAATAAAACACTTCTTAGTTCTAGTATTGATTTTATTAAGGGGGGGGGTTGGAATATTTGAGTTTATGTAATTGTTTATTAATTTATTTTCAGTTTCACTGCTTTTATTTAAGTAATTTTTATTTAATATGTTTTATTCGAATTCATTTTAATTTATTTTGAAAGGAATTTCACCTTGATTTTATTTTATTTATCTTTTAAAAATTAAAAACATAATGAGTACATCCTCGGTCAATGTGAGAAATTTTTTGTCTTATCCTTCTCTCATACTCCTCTCATTTCAACTTATGGAGTACCTTTCTATTTCGATTCCCATCTACTGAAAGGCCTAAAACTTCAATCCCTTCAATCGAAAAATATTACTAGATGTAATCCTCACAAATATACAGGGATGATGAGTTGGATAACAATGTCTATGCCTTAAGAAAAGATTACAAGGTGTTT
The DNA here is from genome assembly GCA_963277665.1 of Viscum album. Taxonomy (NCBI): domain Eukaryota; kingdom Viridiplantae; phylum Streptophyta; class Magnoliopsida; order Santalales; family Viscaceae; genus Viscum; species Viscum album. The sequence goes on along the minus strand of OY728141.1, from coordinate 1,300,191,246 downwards.
TAAGGAAAGTTTATAGATTTTAGATATCTAGATTCAATAAATATATCACTCAAGGAAGTGATGAATTTTTAAGGTCTGGTTTATGCATTTATTAAAGATAATATGCCAATGGTTTATGAAATTGATGTTAGAGAGTTTTTTAAAATGATTCTTTCAATCTTGGTAAAGATGAATACACTATTTTCTCTTAGTGTGATAGTAATGTTTTCTCTTTGTCCACTGTTGAAATGGATAATATGATTCGTTTCCCCCATTAGGGGAGTTTCAATTCAATTTAAGGAATATCAGTAAAAGAATAAATACATTTGAGGATATCATGTTTTATTTTTTTGGAATAAGAACTGTCAAGAAAGTGTTTACAAAAGAACATTCTCTTTACCACCATGTGATGATGAAGTTTATTCAATCTTGGATTTTACCTAGGACAACTGAGCTTGAGAAGGTTCACTATCTAGACATGTATATCATGATTTTTCTTCTAAACAATGTAAAGTTTAATTTTTCTTAGTTTATGATAATATATCTGAAACATTCATTCCATGAGGACTAGAAGATGGGATATTATTTCTATGGTAGGATTAATTATTTCCTTCTACGAATAAAATAAAATGTTATGAATATGTTTTTTGGAATAACATGTCAACACAGCAACATGTTAAATGATGTAATGGTAATGAATATTTGTTCTTTCTGGGTAAACTCATGCAATATTTTTCATCCAGTTGGTACGAAGTAACAAAAAAGGTTGTTAATAGTTTCTCAGGGCAAGAAAAGTTTTATACCTTCATTTGGCTTAGTTTTTCCAAGGCTTGATGATGAAGAAACTTCAAGTCCATGTGAATCTCTTTTTCAAAAAACAAGAATAATTTTAGTCAATGTTCCAGAACATGTTGTTGAATCTATTTTTAGAGGTGTGGATGACACTCCACTTGCTGAGCCAAGGCAAGATGGATATGAGGCTCAACATGTTGAGAAAGTTGAGCAGGAGGCTCTATTTCAATTACTTCATAGGGAAGGTATCCCTAAGCCTCACAATCAAATTGTACCAGATCTTAGTGTTTTGGGAGGATCTTATTTCGGGAAAATACCAGAAGGATCTAGTGATACAATCCTGGATTTAATTGAAGTTGATCAAGTAGGGGCTAATTATCCTAATACTTTAGATTCATAGGATATTACCCAAGTTATAAAAATATAGTTTTTGGAGGCACAGATTTCATTTTTAAGAGAGAATTTTGTAGATGAGAAGAAAAAATTTGAATAATACAAGGTTGTTTCGATACCGAGATCAAAGTTTGACACTTAGAATATTCATATAAAAGAATTAAAATAAACACTAATTTTTGTTGGAGATCTTAAAGAGATTATGGCCAAGATGTTAAGATAACTTTGTTCATTAAATGATAATTCTATTAGCAATATAGAGTTTGATGAATTTATGTTGATGTTTGGGAGATAGTTTCAGTATCTCAAAGAATCCAATGAAACATCTACTTCTTCTCCATAGACACAACCAGAATTTCTAAGGAAGTTTGAATAAATTCCCACTATGCTGGTTGATTTTAATGACAAGATACAGACTCTTAAGTGTGATATCATTCCTTTAAATATTCTATTGGACAATAATAGAAATCTGTTGAGTCAACTAACTTCGAATGAATCCTTGTAGGGACCAATGATTAATCAAGTTAAAGACATGTTGATCTCTTTCATCCAGTCAAAATAAGCTTTGAATGAGTTTGTGAAGATCAATTTGGATAAAATTTTTAAGGTTGCAAATTATTTGAGGAATATACTTTATCACTAGGTAAAAGTGTTCAACAACCATTTTCAGAGCCTGTTGCTGAAGCTGGTTGATCTTATCAGTGCAGTTCAAGTAATTCCTCATCCAGAAGCACCCTATGTTCACGCTAAAACCATACTCTAGCCTTTTATTTTTGAATAACTTTAACCATGGATTATACTTAAATTTATATCAAACATTTTAATGTCTATTTAACTTTAGTTTTTTTTATTTATATTTCTTTATTTAATTTCAATATTTCACTAACAATATTAGATTTTTTTTTCTGATGCCATAATTCATAACCATTAATTTATAGTTTGGTGAAATATTAACTATGGTTTGTTTCCCTTATTCTTTCACAATAATTATTTTGATATCACAAAAAGGGGAAGATTTTTTAGGTTTGTATAGTGAAAAATATCTCTGGAGTAGGTGAAGATATTATTTGAAACCACAAACATTTTTCTTTTGAAACCAATAATATTTTATTTTTCAAGTTTTTCTTTTTCGAAATAATTCTGTGAAAACTAAATTTTGAAAAAATTTCAATATTTACTTTTGTGTTTTACAAATCATATATTTTCTTTAATTTTTATTCAGTATTTTGTTTTGGGTTTTTTGATCATAAAAAATGAGGAGATTTTTGTTAATGTATTGTCCCAAAAATACTCTATATTTTATGATATTTCTTTTACATAATCCCATGATTGTTTTATAATTATATTTTGTTAAGTGAGTTTTACAATAATTTGTATTCTATTTTAAAGGAATTTATCATTATAAGAATGATTCTAGAAACAATGTTTTCATACATATGTTACACTGAAAAGACAACGTTTGGGTATGGTATTAACCCTATGTTACGCAAAAGAGTTTGTTTCTAGATTTTCATCCATAAGTTGGTAAAATTGACATGTGTATAGATCAGAAACCCTATATTGGAGTCTGGATTTACTGTTTTCAACCCTACTTTTGGAAAAATTAAATGTATGGTTAATCAATGATACATTTGGGATTTCATACTGATAAGGAAAAATGTATGGATAATGAACCCTACTCAATTAAAAGGAACCCTACTCTATGAAAAGGAACCCTACGCTATGCAGAACAACCCTACATTGTGTTTTTAATGACAAAATTCTATAAGCTGCGTTTTCAATCCGAGATTACTTCAATGGTGAAGTCAAAAATAAAGACCGATTCAAGGATCGTTTTGATTATTTTAAAGAAATGTTTTCATCAGATAAAATCTCTTATATTTATATGATAAGAAACAACTCTCCTAGTTGATTTAAATTTGAATTCCTATGACCAATCATGCTATTCTTTTGGATCTGGAATACTGAAGAAAGTATTTATGTTCTATATATTCCTTCATAATATCCCTTAAAAACATGTGATAAGTGATTCACATAGAATACTACTTTTATTGAAATTATTTTCACAGTGATAGGGAAAATAAACAACTATGTTAAAGGACTGAATTTTGGAGATATACATTTTGTAACTTGTTTTACTGTATGTTTGCGACTGTCATGTTTTATTACTTATTTTAAATTAGATATCTATATGAAACCTAGATTCCTTCATACTCGTTCTCTCTTGAAGACTATTTTTTTGAAGAAGATACATCTACTTTCAATTTTGTGCTAATACAAATGTGAAGTTTTACCTATTTTGAAAAATAAATATCTTTTGGTTTATTTGAGTTTCACCTTCTTGTACTCAGTTGTGGTGGTGTATCAGCTTCTCAATCTAAGATATGGATAACCAATTCTCTGTTATAGAACTAGAAGGATTTTTTATTTTTCTTATTTGTAAGGTTCCAACTTCCTTCACTCAATGGTGGATTCTTGGTCTTTTGATAGGAGGAACATTGTAGTGAAATTTACTAAGCTCTCTAATAGAGTGATTGGTAGAGTGGACTAAGGGATATTTGTGCCCCGAACAACTATAAAAAGATGTCTTCATTCATTCTGTTTATTCACAATATATTTTCAAATAGAAGAACAACACATCATATTCGCATAAATTATAGTTGGCGTTAAAATCCATAATTGTGGAAGATTTTTAAAAGACTCAATGCATGCCCATATTATGTATTAATTTGTATATACGGACCAAACAATAATCACATTTTAATTATTATTTACATGTATGCACATAGAACACATCAATCCAACTTGTGGTGTTGTCAGAATGTCTTAGTAAACAATTTTTAAAGGTACCAATGCCTTTAAAAAATGTGTTAGAGGGTAAAAATTAAGAAAAAAACATTATATTTACATTAAATAATTAGAAAATAATAATGGATTGATTTTTTAAATATTGTAACCAAATATATGTCATTCTGAGTTATAGTTTGTTTGTGATGCCTGCAAATGTATTTTTTGTGTTTTAAATCAGTAAAAAATGTGTGTAATAGTCCAAACCATATAAAACAACCTCATATTGATATAAAATCATTATAAAATCACCATTGAATTATTTTCAATGTGTACACGTAGACAAAATGTTAATCTGATGTGCGGTGTGATTAGAATGACTTGGTAAACAATTTTTAAAGGTACTAAAACCTTTAATAATGTGTGGTGGGGATGGTCAAAACAAATAAATTAGATTTATTTCCATGAAATCATAGAAAAATGATTTTAGATTAATTTTTGAAATTTAGGGACCGAAAACATGACATTCTAAGTTACAGTTTTCCTGCATTTCCCACAAACAGATTTTTATTGTTTTAAAACACTAAAACGTGTGTGTAATAGTCAGAATCATAGAAAATGACCTCATATTGATTTGAAATCTTGTAAAAACATATTTGAGTTATTTTTGACATGTATTCATAGATAAAACATCAATATGATGTGTTGTGTGGTTAAAATGAATCGGTAAACAATTTTTAAAGGTACCAAAGCCATTAAAAACATGTTCCAAGCGAGGTTATAACCAATAAAATGATTTTAGATTGACATAAAATAAGAGTAAAATGAAAATAGATTTATTTTTAAAAATTAAGAACCAAAAACACGTCATTCAGAGTTACAGTTTTCCCAGTATGCCCATAAATGTGTTATTAGTGTTTTAAAACACATAAGTGTGCATGTAATGGTCCAAACCATATAAAATGGCCTTATATTGATTTGAAATCATGGTAAAACCACATTTGACTTATTTTTTATGTGTACAAACAGACAACACATCAATGTAATGTGTATTGTGGTCAGAATGACTCGGTGAATATTTTTTAAAGGTATCAAAGTCTTTAAAAATGTGTTTCGAGGTGTTAAAACTATGAAAACGTTTTTAGGTTATCATGAAATTAAAAGAAAAGTGACCATAGATTTATTTGTTAAATATATGAATTAACATAACGTCATTTCAAGTTATGGTTTACCTGAGAAGCCCATAAACGTGTTTTTAGTTTTCTTAAACACTAAAACATTCATGTAATGGTCCAAATCCTAGTAAACGACCTCAGATTGAGATGAAATCATGGTTCAACCACTATTGAGTAATTTTTTTTGTTTATTTTTAAAAAAAATGTCAATCCAACATGAGATGTTGTCATAATAACCTTGTAAATAGTTTTTAAATGTACTGAAGCCTTTTAAAACATCTGTTCGGGGTTCAAAATCATGATAACAATGTCACATTGCCATGAAATCATAGAAAAATAAATGTATATTGATTTTTGAAATTTAGGAACCAACAACACATCATTCTGAGTTACGGTTTTTGTAACGACCGAATGTTTTTCAATTGAAATTCCATTCTCATAAGTATGTCATAAAATACAATTAAAACACAACATAATGAACTACTATGTGCTAAGTGACCATTAAACATAGGTTTTTCACTTTTATGTTTAGAATTTCGAAAATTTGACACACACGGTTATGACATGTAAGCTATTTTGAGTCCGATAAGAAAAAAATATTTTTTTGTGAATAGTAACCAACCCTTTTGAATAGTGACATACCCTTATGAATAGGAATATACCCTAATGCATATTAATCTTACATATTATAGTATTAAAATAATATTAAAGTGAAATTATGATGTACCTATATTTTAGAATAAGTAAATGAATGTTTTAAAACTCAGTTTTAATAATAAATTATGATTTTAATTAAATATGAAATTAATCTTATTTAGAAAATTATTTTTAAATAATAGACTATATTTTTGGATTCTACACATTGAAAAATGGTTATGGTGAATTTGTGGTATTTATCTGAAATACTGGAATTTTTTATGAATAGTGAAATCTGATAAATCATAATAAATGAGAAATAATGGATTAATTGAGTCGTTGATGATGATCTTCTAATTTTAGCCCAATTGGTTATAAGTCACATGAATTTATTACTATTATTGGTCATGTAATACTCACAATTCCTTTCCTTTTGAGTAAATAATAAACTAATGATTAAAATATTATGAAAACTCTCCTCTCCTCCACTATAAATACCACCCATTCTTACCTCTTCTATTCACTCCTCTCAAGCCTTGAGCCTTGCAAATATTCCTCCCAAATATCTCCCCAAGATCCCCCCCCACATATAAAATACCCTATCATCTTCAAAAAACCAAATCCTCTCCCCTTAAGAGGTTCTCAAAGGAGGAAGTTTCAAGAGGTAAATTCCTCTTTCCAATTCCTTCATTTCTTTTATGTTCTTTTCTTTTTGTTTCTTTCCTTACCTCCCTTCACCCAAATAGTATGATAACTCCAGTAACATACATGTACTGTAATTTTTTTATGTTAATGGTATATTTCATTATATTCTCTCCATTCCCCACATTTTATTTGAATGGAATGAAAGCACCGTTTGAGATGTGCTAATTTAGCACATTCAAGGACAACAGTTTATCAATTTCTATTATCTTCTTTAAATATGGTCATGAAACCAGTTTTGTTATGGTTGAACCAGATTATATATATTAAATATATCCTATTTTTATTCTGTAATCTTTTTGTAAAAATGGTATTAAGTTCTAAATCAAAAACATGTTCTTTGTAATCAAACCCACCAATTAAAAAAACGGTTGTCACTTTGGTTTTATATAATATTTCGAATTCACTCTAAGTAACCAAATTAAATTTAAAACCATTTAATATCCTAAATTTTTACTAATATAATATAACTTTAATTATGGACAACCAATTTCATCTTACATGTTTATCTAAACATAAATATAAGTGAACCGGTCATTAAAATCAAGTAAACAAACGAGCCCGAACAATGAAATTGAACCTCATAACCAATCAAAATGGTTATGAATGAACTTAAAATGATTATAATAAACCAGTTACATATATATTGGGTTATGTAATTATTAATTTATAATCCTAATTTGTTTATTCCGGTCTTCAATAACAAGTGGAGAACACCAATATATTTAAGGTTAGGGATCCTCCCCATTTCACTTTTATTTCAAGATTGTCCTCTATGTTAGTACATTTTATGAGTGATCCATAGTTATGGGGATTTATTTATCACATTCCCCATACATCCCTCATTATTTATAAGTTATTATAAATCCTATTACCTCTCAAAAAACCCCTTTTAGGTACACCTGATACCCTACCAATAATCTGTAATGAATTCTACTTGAACCTCCTTTACTCCTTCGGGTTTCTCTATCTTTCTTTTGACACAAATGAATTTGTATTTTAATTTTATGTACAATTTATAAATAATGTTTATATTCTCCAATATAATTTTCCAAGATCCATCCCTCATTATCTTTTGGGGATATACATGTTTTTTAGTGATTCCCAACTCGATACCCCCGATAAGCAATCATGTTTTAAGGGAACTTCCCAAATTCTTACAAAATTTCAAGTGCACTCTATCTTTTGTTTTAATCCACCATTGTCTTTATAAAGTCATTATTTTTGTTATTAAAACATTATTGGTTCACTTTTGGTTTTATATAAAATATTTTTCTATTTTCTATTTTAAAAGCTCTATAGTATTTTCCTTAAAACCGCACAAAATTTTTTAAGGATAAAATTTCCCAAATAAAATTATTACAAGTTTTCACTCCTTTTTGACATCACCTACCGTGATATATTCCAATTTAATGTCATGTATAATTCATATATTTCATGTAAACTTTCATGATACACCCATTGGTTATGAATTATGTCATGTTTGTCATACCTAATTCTTTCCATGGGTACCCTTATGTTTATGTATGGTTGATTATGTATTATTATTGGTGTGTAAAGATTATTTATGTGGAAGTAATATTCATGAAAATATTGAGATGGGTGCACCCATATATCGCTTCAATGCATTGGGTAAAGTTAAGTCTCATGAGATGTGATGAGAAATGAGATTGGCGATTAGTCTTGACCCGTACTAAAATGGGAAACGGGGTTGGCGGTTATCCTTGACCCATACTAAAGAAATGTCTTATGATTCTGCCACATTTATATTATTCCATGTTTATATGATCCCTTGATTATATGATATGATTTAATATGTTTCATTCATTGTTATCATTATGTCATTCCTCCTAACTCATTTTCTTAAGATGTATCCTTATATCCATTCCCTTATTGGGATTTTTAGGTTATCCCTTTGTTCATGTGTTTCCCATGGTACCCTAAGCAGATTTAAGGGCTCAAAGGAAGTTAGGATATTTTTGTGGAGATTAAATAAAGATATTTTTTTTAGCCCCATGTTTTATGTTTTATGTACCTCGTCTTCCAATACACTAGACTTAATGATCCGTAGCATATACTCTGATGTATAATTATGCTTAAAATCATGTAATGTTATATATAAAAGCCTTGGGTTTCTATAGTTGGTTTTAGAGGATGGTCTAGTTATTTTTTGAGATTGGGAATAGATAACCATAGTGAGAACCATAATAATGATACAAAGTATAATAAAACATCCCTAAGTTTTGGTAAGTATAGAGTAAGTGGTTTATCAATAAAATATATCCCTATCTGGATACGAGCAAGTAGAGGCGGCTCTGGCACAGATGTAACTAAGAGTGAAAACTCCAACAAGGAGTTTTGGGCTAGACCCGGGGTATCTTGGTACATGACAATGGGCCTTGATACACTCTTGGTTACAACACTCCTGGGGGATATTCTTCGGTAGAGTAATGATCTTAATGCAAACCATTATTAAGGGACAAAAAATCCCCTAAGAATATAAGTCAAGAAATAGATTGAGAATAACCTAGATTTAAACCTACAGAATCACAAGATAGGATGTACTTATTATTTATAAGATCATCCTTTTATATTCAAAGTTTCCTTTTTTTCTCAATAACTAATTATTCAAGACCTCTAATTATATGCTATTTTTCTTAGTTAATGGTGGGAAATAGAAGAAAATGTTTCAACAACCAAAGTGATAGACAATGTAAAGATTGCCCTAATTATATGCCTAATATGATGAGTGTGGGTGCTCAAAACTTTATGAAAGTACATTCTAAGCTGGATCGAGTTATGAATAATAACTTGGATCTTCTGGAATACCCTCATCAGGAAAGATCAAGTTGTCGTGGAATCCTTCATGCGGAAAAGGCCTCCCATGATTAGCGGATCTTCTGAACCCCTCCTCACGGAACAATGGATTAACTCCATTGAAAAGATATCTGTCATCCTCTAGTGCTCAGAAGAGGAAAATGTTGTACTGGAAGTATATCGTTTTTATGGGGAATCTGATCAGTGGTGGACACTGATCAATAATACAAATTTCCAATAATAAATTGATTCCATGGATTGGTTGGAATTCAAGAGGTTGTTTTTCAAAAAATATTTTACTTGAACCCTTCATCTCAAGATCGAAAGAGAGATTCTTGAACTCAAGAAGAAGGAATACGATTCCATCAGGGCGTGTGAAGAAAACTTTACAAGGATTTCAAGGTACGACTCTTGATTTTTCATTAACACCAAAAGAAAGTTGGATCGCTTCTTTAGTAGACTAAAGCCAATTCTACGAAAACCATTGGAGATTTGAGACTTCGATAGTTAGTAGGATATTGTCTGTTGTTCCCTCATTGTTGAAATGAATATTGAAGACTCTCATTGGTCTCGTGGGCCTAGTGACAAGAATAGGAAAATGGAGAAAAACATGGGTGGTTCATCAAATAAATCCCATGATGGAAAAAATCCTGACTTTTACCCTTGAAAAAAGTATAGGAAGAAGTATCTTGGTAAATGTCTGAAGGGAACTAGGAATTACATAAAATGTGGAATGTTTGGTCATATGGACAAGAAATGTCGAAGAGATATTAAAAATCCCACTAATCTTGAACAAGTAAGGAAGGTTCAGATCAACACTCAGCCATCAGTTCAGTGTTACAACTTTAAGAAGCTTGGGCATTATGACAACAATTTCCCTAAGTCGAGGGTTGTCGAAGGCATTCAACAACAACCTCTAAGGCAACAAGGAAGTTCTTTATTCTATCATTACTGTTGAGGTGGAGCTGAACAATGATGTGGTGATAGGTATTCTAGATATTCATTCAAGAATACTGAACATACTATTTGATTTTGGTTCTACGCATTCTTTCATATCTTGAAAGTTTAGTAGAATTATTCAAACACTACCTCAAAATTTGGAGGAAAAGTTATCTATGAGAAAATCGAATCGGGAAATCATTGCTTCCATGGTTTATAACTCCTCCTCAGTTAATGTTCTTCGACTGAACCTCCCAAAAAATCTTGTCATACTTCCTTTAGTGGAGTTCGATTCTATCTTGGGCATGGATTTTCTATCTTTGTATAAGTCCAACATAAACTATTGGGAATGGGAGATTACTCTTTACATCTTGAAGCATCCTCCGATTATTTTCAAGTGTATGGAGGAAAATGAGTCTCCTGTATAATTTTCGTCTCAAGTGTGGATATGGTTGCCTTATGAGAAAGAATTTCTAGCTCAAATTATTGAGACAAAGGACATAATCATGCTTGAAGACATGCCCATCGTGAGGGATTACATTGATTTATTCCCTAAAGAGTTGTATGGTCTTCCTCCTAATTGAGAGGTTGGGTTCTCAATGGAACTTATTCCTGGGTCTTTTCCTATATCAAAGACAGCTTACAGAATGGATACTATAGGGCTAGAAGAACTAAAAATGTAGTTATAAGAAAAAAAGAGAATGGTTTTATACGCCCGAGTGCCTCACCATAGGCTGAACCAGTCCTATTATTCAAGAAGAAGGATGTATCAATGCGTATCTTCATTGATTATCATGTGATCAATAAAATAGCGATAAAGAACAAGTATCCCCTTCCACAGATAGATGACTTGTTCACTCATCTTCATGGGGTCAGTTATTTCTCTAAGGTGGACCTTCGGTCGGGATATCATCAATTAAATGTGAGGAAAGAAGATATTCCCAAGACTGCCTTTTAAATGAGGTATAGATACTATGAGTGAATAGTGATGCCCTTCAAAATTACTAATTCTCTAGCAATTTTCATGGATTTAATGAATAGATTCTTTAGAGATTACCTTGACAAATTTGTGGTAGTCTTTATTGATGATATTCTGATATACTCCAAGAGAAAGGAGGAACTTGAGGAGCATTTCAATACTGTGTTAAATACTTTGCGAAGGGAGAAGTTGTATGCAAAGTTTAGAAAATGTGAGTTTTGGATGGGGTAAGTATCATTCTTAGGGAATGTTATCACCAGAAAAGGGATATCTGTAGACCCTTCCAATATGAAGGCAATTGAAGAGTGGACCAGGAAAACTTCTGTAATGGAGATCCGTAGCATTTTGGGTCTAGCTGGGTATTATCGATGATTTTTGAAGAAATTTTCACGATTTTCAAACCCAATGACCAAGATGACATGAAAGGGGGTAAAGGTTTTCTGGACGGAAGAATTTGAGGTAAGCTTCAAGGATCTAAAGAGAAGGCTGATCACTTCACTTGTACTCACATTACCAAAAAGTGGAGAAAGTTTTTTTATATATAGTGATGCTTCCAATAATGGTTTGGGTTGTGTACTTATGAAAAATGATAATGTGATAGACTATGCTTCATAGCAGTTGAAGATCCATGAGAAGAACTACCCAAAGCATGATCTAGAGCTGGAAATTGTGATTTTTTCCTTGGGGATCTGGAGGCACTACCTTTATGGTGAGAAGTGTGACATATACACCGACCACAAGAGCCTAAAGTATATGTTCACACAAAAGGTGATCAACATGCATCAAGGAAGATGGTTATAGCTAATCAAGGATTACGATTTCTCTATTCACTATCATCCTAGAAAGGTGAACATGGTCTGATGCTCTAAGAAGAAAAGAACCTGCTACTCAATCCTGTTACGGATTGAGAAAGACCCTCTCTTCTTGGATATGCAAAGGATGTATTTAGAGATCATAAGGACAGGGGATACATGCTACCTTACCCAAATTATTGTTCAACCATCCATTTCAAGAGAAGATTAAGAAAGCACAAAGGGATGATATGGTGTTACAAAATAGGGTGAATGTAGTAAAGGAAGCGAAGTTGTAAGACTTTCATATCAACTATGATTGTGTGATTTGGTTTGGAATGCGGTTTTGTGTGCCTTCATCACCTTAGATAAAGGAGATATTAGACAATTCACATAGCACTACAATCTCTCTCCATACTGGGGGTACCAAGATGTATCATGATCTCAAAGAACAATTCTGGTGGGATGACATGAATAAGGAGATTGTGGAATATATATCAAGGTACTTAGAATGTCAGCAAGTTAAAGCAGAGTGACAAAAGTCTAATGGGATGATGCAACCATTACGTATACCAATGTGGAAATGGGAGAATGTCACTATGGACTTTGTCACTGGTCTCCCGAAGAATTCAAGGGGAAATAATGGGATATGGGTAGTGGTTGACTGACTCACCAGGACTACCCATTTTATCACTATTCAGGAAGACCTCTCACTTGAACCACTTTCAAAAATATATGTGAAGGATGTGGTGAGACTGCATGGTGATGCACTCTCAATTTTCTCTGATCGTGATCCAAGGTTCACATCCAAATTTTTGAGGAATCTTCAACATGATTTGAGTACTGAAATAAATTTCAACACGACCTACCATCCCCAAACTGATCGCCAATCTGAAAGAAATATTCAGACGCTTGAAGATATTCTAAGAGCCTGCTCTCTAGAATTAAAAGGTGGATGGGATCAACATATCCCATTGGTTGAGTTTTCATACAACAACAGCTTCCACTCAAGTATTCAGATGGCTCCATATGAAGATCTGTATGGAAAGTGATGTAGAACTCCAACCTGTTGGGATGAAGTTAGAGAACGAAAGTTACGTGGACCTGATCTTGTGCAAGAGATGTCAGAGAAGGTTCAAGTCATCTAGAAAAACATCAAAGATTCTTAGAGAAGAAAAATAGCTACACTAACAAACATCAATGGGACTTGGATTTTGACATTGGAGATAAATTCTTCCTTTGAATATTACCATGGAAGAGATTTATGCGGTTTGTAAAGAAAGAGAAGCTAAGCCCAAGGTACATTGGCCCCTTTGAGATCCTTGACGTTATAGGAGTCATGTCCTATCAGCTTTCACTTCCACCATATATGGCTCATGTTCATGATGTGTTTCACGTATCACTCTTGAAGAAGTACATACCCAATCCCTCACATGTACTAAACTCAGAGGTGGTTTTGCTGTAAGATGATATCTCTTATTAGAAGCAGCCAGTGAAGATTCTTGACCGAAGATATAAGGTTCTATGCAACAAGACACTCCAACATGTTAAAGTGTTGTGGAGGGACCAAAATTTTGAATAAGATACTTGGGGACCAGATGTGGCAATTAAGGAGAAGTACCCTCACCTTATTACGACTTAGAATGTAAAACGAAATTTTGAGGGCGAAATTTCATAAGGTGGAAGAATGTAACGACCCAATGTTTTTCAATGGAAATTACCTTCTCATAATTATGTCATAAAATCAAATTAAAACACAAAATAATGAACCACTAAGTGATATGTGACCTTTAAACATAGGTTTGTCACTTCTGTGTTTGGAATTTCAAAAATCTGACAAACATGGTTATGACCAGTAAGTTATTTGGAGTTCGATAAGAAAAACATAATTTTTGGTGAATAGTAACCTACCCATATGAATAGTAACATACCCTTATGAATAGTGATATACCCTAATGAGTAGTAACCTTACTTATGATAGTATTAAAATAATATTCAAGTGAAATTATGATCTACCTATATTTTATAATAAGTAAATGAATGTTTTAAAACTGGGTTTTAATAATTAATTACGATTTTAATTAAATATTAAATTAATCATATTTAGAAAGTTATTTTTGAAAAATGGACTTTATTTTTTGATTTTACACATCTAAATATTGTTATGGTGAATTTTTGGTATTTTTCTGAAATACTGAAATTTTTTATGAATAATAAAATCTGATAATTCACAATAAATGCTAAATAATGGATTAATTGAGTCATTGATGATGATCTTATAATGTAAGCCCAATTGGCTTGAAGTCACATGAATTTATTACTATTCTTTCTCATGGAATACTCACTATTACTTGTCTTGTGAATAAATGATAATGTAATGATTAAAAAATTAGGAAAACGCTCCTCCCCTCCACTATAAATACCACCCTTTCTTACCTCTTATTTTTACTTTTATAAAGCCTTGTTCCTTACCAATATTCTACCCAAATATTTCTCCACGATCCTCACCCACTTCAAAAATCTCCTAGCCTCTTCAAAATAACAAAACATCTCCTCTTAAGAGGTTCTCAAAGTAGGAAGTTTCAAGAGGTAAATTCCTCTTTCCAATTCCTTCTTTTCTTTAATGTTCTTTTCTTTTTGTTTATTTCCTCACCTCCCTTCACCCAAATAGTATGGAACCTATAGTAACATACATGTATTGGAATGTATTTTTTCTAAGGGGATATTTCATTATATTCTCTCTTTTCCCCACCTTTTATTTGAAAGGAATGAAATCACCATTTGAGATGTGCTAATTTAGCACATTCAAGGACAAGAGTTTATCAATTTCTATTATCATCTTTGAATCTGGTCATGAAACCATTTTTGTTATGGTAGAAACAGATTATATATATGTAATATATCATATTTTGATTCATTAATCTGTTTTTATAAATGGTATTAAGTTATAAATCAAAACATATTCTTTTTAATCAAACCCGCCAATTAACAAAAATAGTTGTCATTTTGGTTTTATATAAAAGTTCGACTTCACTCTAAGTAACCAAATTAAATTTAAAACCATTTAATATCATTTATTTTCACTAATATAATATAACTTAAATTATGGACAACCAAATTCATCTTACATGTTTATCCAATCATAAATATAAGTGAACTGATCATTAAAATCATGTAAACAAACGAGCCCGAACAACGAAATTGAACCTCGTAACCAGTGAAAATAGTTATGAATGAACTTAAAATGATTATACTAAACCAATTAAATATATATGGGGTTATGTAATTATTAATTAATAAACCTATTTTTTTATTCTGGTCTTTAATAACAAGTGGAGAACACCAATGGATTTAAGGTAATGGATCCTCCCCATTTCACTTTTATTTCAAGATTGTCCTCTGTGTTATTCAATTTTATGTGTGATCACTAATAATAAGGTATTATTTCTCACCTTCCCCATACTTCCATCATGATTTATAATTTATTAGAAACCCTATTCTCTCATAAAAAATATCATTTAGGTACACATGATACCATGCCAATAATTTTTAATGAATTCTACCCGAACCTCATTTACTCCTTCGGGTATCTCTATATTTCTTTTTACCCAAATAAAGTTTCCATTAATTTTTAGGTAAAACCTATACATACTGTTTATATTCTCAAAAATCATGTTCCAAGATCCATACCTCATTATCTTTTGGGGATATACATGTTTTTTAGTGATTCCCACCTCGATACCCCCCAATAAGCAATCATGTTTTAAGGGAACCTCTCGAATTCTTACCTGATTTCAAGGGCACTATATCTTCTTTTTTAATCAACAATTATCTTTATCAAATCAGTATTTTTCTTATTAAAACCTTTTTTTCACTTCTAGTTTTATATAAAATATTGTTCTCTTTTTAATTTAAAAATCTCTATAGTATTTTCCTTAAAACCGCACAAAATGTTTTCATGCTAAAATTTCCCAAATACATTTCCTAAAAGTTGTTACTCTTTTTTGACATCACCTACCATGATATATTCCTATTTAATTTCCATATATAATTCCTTTATTTCTTGGAAACTTTCATGATACGTCCACTGGTTATGATTGATGTCATGGTTGTGGTACCTAATTATTTCTATGGGTAACCTTATGTTTATGTATGGTTGATTATTTATGATTATTAGTGTGGAAGGATTATTTATGTGGTAAGAATATTCATGAAAATGTTGAGATGGGTGAACCCAGATAGTTCTCTAATGCATTGGGTAAAGTTAAGTCTCATGAGATGCGATGTGAAACGGGATTGGCGGTTAGCCTTGACCCGTACTAAAATGGGAAACATGATTGGTAGTTATACTTGACCCATACTAAAGAAATTTCTTATGATTCTACCACATTTATATGAATCCATGTTTATAAGATCCCATGATTATATGATATGATTTCATATTTTCCATTCTTTGTTATCATTATGTCATACAACCTAACTCATGTTCTTAAGATGTATACTTATGTTCATTCCCTTACTCGGCTTTTTAACTCACCCCTTTGTTCATGTGTTCCCCAGGGTACCCTATGCAGATATAAGGCCTAAAAGGAAGTTAGGATATTTTTATAGAGATTAAATAAAGTAATTTTTTAGCCCCATGTTTTATGTGTTATGTAACTAGTCTTCCAAGGCACTAGACTTAAAGATCCTTGTCTTGTACTATGATGTATAATTATGCTTAAAATCTTATACTATTACATATAAAAATCTTGGGTTGCTATAGTTTTCCTAGTATGCCATTAATTGTGTTTTTAGTTTTTCAAAACCCTAAAACAAGTGTGTAACGACCCAAACCATAGAAAACAAACTCATATTAACATGAAATCGTGGAAAAACCATTGTTGAGATATTCATTACATGTACACATAGAAAAAATATTAATCTGATTTGTAGTGTGGTAGGAATGACTCGATAAACAATTAAAAAGGTATTAAAGCCTCTAAAAACATGTTTTTTTGGGTCAACACTAGGGAAATGATTTCATATTACCATAAAATAGGAGGACAAAATTGTACATATATTTTTCGAATGTAGGAACTGATGACTAATCATTCTGAGTAACATTTTTCCCTGGATGCCTGTAAACACGGTTTTAGTGTTTTAAAACACTAAAACATGTTCATAACGGTAAAAAACATATAAAACTACCTTATATTGACATTTAATCATGAGAAAACTACTATTGAGTTATTGTTTATATGTACACATCGACAATACATCAATATGGCTTGTAGTGGGTTCAGAATGACTCCGTAAATAGTTTTTGAAGGTACCAAAGCCTTTAAAAAAGTGTGTTGGGGGTAAAAACCTAGAATTTTTTTTTGGATTGACATGAAATCAAATTATATAGATTTATTTTTGAAATTTATGAATTAACGACATTTCATTTTGAGATACGGTTTTCCTGGGATGCCCATAAATGGGTTTTTAGTGTTTTAAAACACATAAAATACATGTAATGGTCAAAACCAAAGAAAATGACCTCAGATTGTTTTGAAAACATAGGAAAACCAATTTTGAGTAAAGTTTTATGTGTACACATAGACAACTCATCAATCCAATGTGTAGTGTGGTCAGAATGACTCGATAAACAGTTTCTAAATGTACCAAAGCCTTTTAAAAAGTGTGTCGAAAAGTCAAAACCAGGAAAAACCCATCAGATTTCCATGAAATCATAGCACAAGGAATTAAGATTAATTTTTTAGATGTATGAACTGATGACATGTCATTCTAAGATTCATCTTTCCTATGATTCTTGTAAATGTGTTTTTAGTGTTGTAATACACTAAAATGTGAGTGTAATGGTCAAAACCATAGAAAATGGCCTCAGATTGACATGAAATCATGAGAAAAACATTAATGAATTATTTTTGAAATATATGACATGTTTTCATATAAATTATTTAAAATTTATTTATTGATTAAATTTCAAGCACACTGCACATCAATTTAAAAACTAATTAGAATGTTATATACTTATCCCTTTTTAGTTTGAAGTGTTGAATAATATCGTAAATAGATAAGTTTATGTTTTCAAAGTGTTTTCAATGATATATTATTTTTTAAGTTAAAAGTTTTTCTTGTTTCGTTAAAAAAATAACAAATTTTATGAGTAACATTCTAAATATATTCGATGTATTTTTTAATTCTCATTTCTTTTAATAAATTTTGTATTTTCTATTGTAAGTGATAGATGTCGGCAGTAGGCATAGGGTTGACTATTTTGATCTAAGAAATTATTCAAAAGGAAATACTAATGGTTCCTAGTTTGTATGGTATGTTTAAATTTTGTCAATAATTATACTATAATTATGATTTATTATTTTTAGTTTAAATTTGAATATTATTTTTTGTTACAATTGATGAGATGATGTGATGGGTTTAAGTTGATGAGATGATGTGGAGGCAGACGGATGAAACAGAGGTCGTGGGGCGGAGTATACTCAGAATGGGTTGTTGTTGGAAATGTTTTATATGTATATATTGATGATTGAGGTATGGATTGAAAGAGATTATCAGTTTATCGAGGTTATGGTGATTGAAGTTGTGGTGACTGTGAATGTATGTATATATGACTGTTCATGTATGATATACGTATGATATAATTTTCATTTATTTATGTTTTAGTTTATTACATTTCAAATATTTTATATGTATATCTTTTTATTAAATATATTTTTTAAAATTATGTGAAATATTTAGATGTGGTTTTGTAAAACTGACCTTAAATAAATTTATAAAAATATTAATTAGTAGTGGTTTCTATTAATCGCCGCAAAACATAAAAACTGAAAAATATATTTTTGGTGGTTAGGTTTATCATATCTATTTTATTTGTGGGTTATATTTATTATAAAACCTCCATTAAACAAAACCAAAACCACCTCTAAATGCTCAAAAATGATATATACAGAAACTGCTGCTAAATGAAAACAACCATCGTGAAATTACTAGAGACTGTGCAATACGTGAAAATTTTAATAATAATTGTGAAACTATTATCTGGTGGTTTAAAACACCTCAAATTGAATAAAAACCCACTTCTAATTCATGTTTTTTATTGAGGTTCCTTGGTGATGAGTTTGGCTATATACCTATTCACGATGGTGAGTCTTTATACCAACTGGAAGCTTGGTTCTCCCTTGGGTGTGATATGTTAAGTTGATCTTTTCTAGTCTATTTTATTTTCTTCGTCCCCATGTGTTTGATACCTTATGAGGATATGTAATGGGATCTATCATGGGAATGGATAATTTATTTTATTTCTATTGGATCTTGGTTCTTGAGAACCTGTATCATCTTCTCCCTTCACTAGTATAGAAGTCAACATCATTTTCATCAATATTTTGGTAGGTGTCTTTATCCTATGGTCAATCCATTGGAATTACTTATGTTCTTATGGAATTAATTTGGTTTTTATTTGGGAAAATGATGCTTTGAAATCCATGAGAGGTGAAATGATCTTTGAGTTCTATAAAAATGATTTTCTAAAAGTGACATTTTTAATGGAAATTTTTTTGATACACATATTGTATTTGGTAAAATGCCTCAAATGTGGTTATGAAATAGAAATGGTTTATAAATATTGATACCAGTATGGTATTTATATAGAAATGTTTTTATGAAAATGTGGGAATTAAATTAAATGTATTTTCCTTGAAAAATGTTTAATGAAACATGAATTCGGTTTCCTGAATGAAATGATATTATTTTAGTATAGTGGGAAAACCTTGGGTTATGGGAAAAAACTAGACATATGAAATCCATGTAAGAGTTAACTAAAAAATGGGGAGGTTCCCATGATTCCATGGTTTCTAGTGAGTAACCTTTCTGAGGTACTAAGGTTCCTGGACATAGAGATTTCATGTAACATCCTGACCTGAACCACCAGGTCCAAGCCGGGTGATACGTGACCACATGCGTACCTCCCCATATGCAATAGGTTGTCGGATAGTAGCGAGAGACTAATTCTGTCGGTGGGTATAAAATATCATTAATATCATTTCATACAATCGATATTAATCAATAATCCAAATAAATTACAAATAAGAGTAAATGCAAAAATTGAATAAATGGCACACATATAAGAGCCCCCAATGTGGTAAGCCTGTTTAGAAAGTAAGAAAAAAATACGTAAAGAGATAAAAAAAGAATAAAAAAATGTGGGTATTCTAGAGTCTATTTTATCCTGATCTCACTCTAGGATCCACTACTCAACCATCCACCATAGGGCCCTTACACTTCATCATATCCTAGGTTACGAAAACTATAAGCGAACTAAAATGTCTGAGTAGGGTGTCAGTAAAAAGAATCAGCAGGACACCACTAATGTGTCTTTAACAATTGTTCACGTGAATAAGAGTGTATAACATAATAATAGATAAATTCACATACAATAAATAATTATTTCGAGAGTTCATGTGATAACCAAGTTGCCACAAACCCCAGTTATATTAGCTTCAGATCCATGTCAGAATCAAACATAAAAATCATGGAAATGTCTCATTGTCGAAGTCATCTTCAATCTACTCAGTAGCTGTACAGGCCCTAGGCCTCTAGGTTTAATCACACTAGTTAATCATTCCCTGACACTATCTTCAGGTCAGGTCACATAGACCATCATGATCCATTGTTTCCACGCAGGTCTAACCACTCATGATTGTCATGCCTCATGGTCATCACATTAGTCTCATCATCAAGTCACATGCAGCGTGTAAACACGCTCCCCCTCAAGGGATACTAAGCCACAATGGTCCCACATATCACTTTCGTACCATACATAACACAACAACATATCATATATCAATAATATCACAAGACAAAAGTGACATCATACATAACATGTCATGAGTGTGAGAAAATCCATACATACACACATATGGGAAACTCAACATGGTCTAAAACACATCAACCTGCATAATCATATGTCAATAAAGAAAATATCAGGGATAAACATGCACCTACATGCATCACATTATAATAATGGGTTAGTCAAACATAAATCAAATATCATGATAACATCATATACAAGGCCCAAAAATGGTAAGGAACTTCCTACCTTAATGTCGTTGGCATTAATGATAAATCTATCAAAGGTGTCATCACCTGAGTTACGTTGAAACATAAACCAGAAATAGGATTGCACGCCAAGGATTCTTAAAACCAAAACCATATATTTTTTTCCATAAGAAATAAAATATTACATGCGATAATACTTTCTCTCTCTTATATAATTTCCAAATTATAATTTTAGGCAAACTCATGGGACCAAAAAATTCCCATAAAAAATAATTATAAACCAAATAATTATCCTTTGATCAATTCCATAAATTCTCCTTTTACAATTACCTTATAACAATTTATTAAAAAATATCCTTTGATAAATTGTGCAACTATCTTTTAATAATTTTTCTATAAATCATTTTTTGATAATTTAGTGCAATTACCTCTTAATAATTCTTAATATTCATTTGATAATACATGAATTTATCCTTTTATAATTTCGATAATCTTTGTCAAATGGTAATTCTACTACAACGGATTGCACCTTACCCAACACCGACTTTTATCAGTGCTAAACATGAAGCATTGATAAAAGGGTTACCTTTATCATCGCTGGATAAAAGCACTGACAAAGGTAACCTTTATCAATTATAAAAAAGGCTGATAAAGGTGTACACTTTATCAGAGTTTTTTTAGCACTGATAAAAACTTTTAATAAAAATTATTATCAATATATATAAAATTATCATATTTACATCAATAAAATAATTTTTATTTATATAAATTAATTAAAAAACACAATTATATAAATAATATAAATATGATATATTAATATATATTTTTCATAATTTTATATATTTATATATGAATAAATAAGTATAAATAATTATATAAATATACATAATTATATAAATATATAAAATTTTATAAATATATATAATTATATACATATATATAATTATATAGATGTATATAATTATATAGATATATATTATTATCTAAATTTATTTATAATTATATACAAATAATTATATATATATATATATTAGATACTTAGGATTTCAATTACACCAAAACACACACATGTGCGCTTATCAAACCCTGGTGGGTAGGTCATATCCCCCCCAAGGGATAACTCACCCATAATGACCTGGATACCTAACAAATAACAGTGCTATAGATACCCTTACAAATAATGCCCTGAATGGACCATAATCATAGAATCTATTCATTAGGAATATTATTTCCCTACATCCAATCCATGTGCCATGTGTGTCTTTAGTTTAATGAGCCTCCCCTACAAGCCATTGAAGGATAACTCCATCATCACTTTGGATGTCCTGTCAGTGACATTGACAATCACCGGACCACCACCCCCACAGTCGAGCGAGGGTTCACCAATCTCCTTCGCCTAAGCCGCACACCTGCACACCTACAACCTTCCTTCTCATGCTTTTTCATCAACCAAAATTTTAATCAGGCACCGTCGTCCCTCACAATTCATCTCCCAACCACATGATGGAGCACCCACGGTGATGGTCGGAAACCTCCACACCATCGGTCATCGCAACAGGGCCCACACATCTCCACCTTCAGTGCCCCCTCCACCATCAAGCCACTGCAATAGGCCTGCTCAAGCCCATTTATGGGTGAATTTTCCTACTTTCTTCCCTTTTGATGTAGTTTTACCACTAATAGATAAGGACACCACCTGATTTCCACTCCATACATCATTGTTATCTCTACCGAAAAATAGTGACACCACCTGCACACCACATGAAAATATATTTATTATTATATTTATAATTATATATACTTATATACTAATAAATATATATAATTATATAAAGTAGTTAGGTGCTTACCTGAGTGGTAAAAGCTCCATAAAATCTCGCATCAGACCCGGGTTCAAATTTGGGTGGGAGCGAATTTCCATTGGTACTATTGTGGTATTTTAGAAGGAAATTACATAGGCAGGAAATGACACAGACATGATGAAGGCCTAATGATGCATACAATGTGATATAGGCATGACGTTGCACTGGACCATTGTTCCAGTTAGTGGGCCTTTAGGCCATGTAATGGGTTCATGCACACTGGGCCTTCGGGACATGTATTAAATAAGTAAAGACTTGATGGGCGGTCTATCCTTTGGGGGGGACTATGGTATGTCTTTCCGACTAGTGTGTGTGGTGTGTATGTGTTTACTGTAATTGTACCCCGAATCACATAATATATATATATATATATAATTATATAAATATATTTATAATTGTATACAAATATTTGTAAATAGATTTATTTATAATTATAATTATAAGTAAATAAATATATGTGTGTGTATATGTATTAATATATTTAAAATCGATTTATACTTTAATAAATATATAACAAATAAATATGATTTATATAAAATTTAATAAAAATGAGTCTTATTTTCATAAACTTACATATAAAAAATTATAAAATGTATATTGGTCAAAATGTTTAATAGTTTATTAATATTACTTAAATAAAAAATTCATGCATATAATTAATATAAATATAATATTTTTTTATATTTTTTTAATAATTCAAACAATTATATAAATATAAATGATGTATTGTTAATATGTGATATTTGAACTTATATATTTATATCAATGTCTATGTACATATATGTGTATGCATTATATTATGTGTGTGTGTGTGTATTTTCCGTATCTATATATATAGATGTCGTATGTGTAAAAATTTATGTATGTGTATGTATGTATATGTGCATATTCACGTGATATGTACATATATATACAACATGTGTACATGTGTATATGTATGACATGTACTTAATTAATTATAAAATTATAAATATATATAATGTTTTAAAAAAATTATTTACTAAATTATAAATAAATTAATAATTATTTCAATAATTATAAACTTATAATAAATTTATTTATTATATTTATAAACATATATAATTATATATTATGATGGATATGGAGAGATTCTATCTCAAGGATGGAGATCACATCTCTCTTCAATCTCATGGCTAAATTCTGGCACCAATCTGCCCAAGTCGATATAATGATATCATTATTCATTATCAGATGTTTTCTGCAAGTGTAAAATCATATGATCGTACAATTTTTGGTAGTGTATTTGGGGAGGAAGGAGAAGAAACCCCCTAAAATGTGTGGAGGGGTCTGTATGAACTGAGACTTGCCCGAAAATTAAGGACGGCATTCAATCTAGAGGGAACGCAGGTCGAAAGTGGAGTTTTTAGAGTTGAAATTTCTAGGGACAAGTGGGACCTAGGTGATGTCCATGTAGTGACATGGGGGTGATTATGCCTCACAGTGATGAAGACCCACTCAGTTTTATGATACATGCCGGAATGGTGAAAATATTTTGACATGGGATGCAACTATCAACCACACTCAGTCATCTAAATCGACTAAATGATATTAGGATGGATGATTGGACATTGGGTCTCAAAGAAGAGTCAAGAAGTTAGCTGGTGATATGGTTCATGAATCCTAGTGGGTTCCCTAGTAGTGCATCTCTTTGGGATGGTGGCGATGGAGCCCGCCACTTGGTGGGGTTTTTTTAGGCTCATGACCGAAGTTGTAGGATGACAAATTAGAACAGACGACGTTGACCTCTTTTCTTTTAGCGGCCAGTGATCCTGGCTTGATAGTGGGAGGATAACTTCGTTGGCATGAAGTTATCGATGATCTTAGGATGAAGACAGATGGTGGTTACCCAGTGACTGACTGTCAACTTTCACATCGTATTCCTGAATAGTAAATGCCCTCAAGATACGGTGGGAGGTTAAAGGGTGCAGACACTGAAAAAAGCATGCATTGTGGTGTCCTCAGTGTAATATCATGGCTCGTGTGCCACACGTTGGTGCCCTGAATTCAATGATCACATGACCTCAAATGTTCCTCCTCATATACTAGAGGCTGATGACTATCATCAAGAATCTGGTAACTCAAACATGGGGAGACTATGCCTTTTTTATCAGAGTAATACACCAACAAAAATAAATAAACAATAGCAGAAGCATATATAATAATAATAAATACCAATATATCAATATAATGAAATCAAAAAATACAATATGAAAATAAGTAGAAAAACATGACATGCTAAAGTATGTGTCAACTGTGTAAAATGAAAACTGAAAATAAAGAAACTGATGACTCCCAAGCGGGTCTTAACCCTCATCTGGTTCCCACATCCATGCTCCATCCCAAATAAACAATATTACCTTAGGCCTTTTCCCTTGACATGCCTTGCAAAAAAAAAGATTTTTTGGGTATTGATCAAGAAACTGGAGTAGGGTGTGATTAGAAATCAGTAGGCCACTGCTAACGGTGACTAAAACGATTACAATATATAACCGGTGTATGAAGTTTTATAATGAAATAATTACAATTCATAAGTAAAAAATTATCAAATTATCAATTAATATTTATTAAACCACAGAGACTACTGGGTTCCTAAGGACACTCGTACCTCAATACCTGCTTCGGCCCGCACCAGGTCTGAACCATGTTACATATTCAATTCATTTTTCATTATAGCAGATGGTATTATATTATCAATGTAACTTCAATTTAATTATTGCATCCACTTGGAATCATATTCTAATGTCAATGTTTTGGATGTAAAAATCCATGTCTATCACCCCGTTTATCAATCATTCATTGATATAATCGGTATAGAAGGTCATGTCTAGCACCCTAATTCTCAATCATGTATATACATCATTGGCATGGATTTTCATGTCTAAAACCACATTTATCACCCTGTTTAAATATCATTGGCTTAGAACATCATTTCTAACACCCCATCTATCAACCATGTATACATATCATTGGAATAGATTGTCATGTCTAACACTTCATTTGTCAACCATGAATATATATCATTTTCATTGATCATCATGTATAATAACCCATCTATCAGCCATGAATATATATCATTGGTGTAGAACCCCATGTCTTACACCCCTTCTATCAACCATTACTACATATCATTGATCCTATTATCACAATTTAACCACCACTACTTCCATTAATTAATTCAAAAATTAATTAATACAATCCCCTTAAATAATTTGACAATTAATAAATAATATCACTTCTTGTTAATTAATTATAAAATTAATTATTTGTTTCTATCCCATTAATTAATGTACTGATTAATTAATCATGTATCTTCTGTTAATAAATTCAATATTTAATTAACCATTATAAAAAATCAACATCTAATAAATAATTCACCAATTAATTATTCTCAATTTATAATTATATAGTTTTATAATTGACTCAATGGTTCATTATCCTCAATTTCTCAATTCAATACTTTGATAATTAAACCACCAATTAATTATCCCAATTCCAAAATTTATATTATTCATTCAAATCCTCAGTTCCTCGACTAATTAATTTACCACATTAATTAATTAAATTTTTAATTTCCAATCACTAAAAAAACTCTTGAAATTCTAAAATCACATACATGTAATTGATATTATTAATATGGGGTTTGAATAATAGACCACATGCCTCAATTCGTCGAGAGATTAATCGCCCGACCAAAAAACCACAAAATTGAGTAGCACAAAAATGTAGAACAGATCTGAGATCTAAATCCTAAATCAACATAACAAATCAAGATATATAAAATATAGATATAGATCTTGAAAAAAATATAAATTCCCATTAAAAGTGTGAGAGAACAATGGAAGATGTGCGGGAAAGAAACAGGATAGGATCAACTTACTAAGTGGGGAGAAGATATTTGATCCAAACTTTGAATTATAAATAATTTAGGTCGAGAATTATTGAAATTTATTTTAAGATCTCTAAAAATGTGAAATACCTCATAGGGTTGAATGGGATTGAAATAGTTTAGTCTCAGGGGTTCTTGTAATTTTTTAAATAATATTTGGGATTAATTAAATACTATGCATGATTAGTTGGGTTAAGGTGCACTATTTTCCTTAATCATGTGCTGATCATGCTCCTGATATTTTAGGGGTTCACAGTTACTCCTATTTGGGTGCATATTTTCCAAACTATGCACCAGTCGTGTGAATACCCTCTTCCTAGGTTCGCACAGTTAGCTGGGATGGGGCGGCCCATTTTCCCTAACCATGCACCAACCATGAACAACCCTTTTTTATTCATTTTTCTAAAAAATTCCACCCCAAAACACCCCATGTTATAACCTAACAAAAATTACACAAATAAGAAAAAAAAAATAACCTAAAAACAAGCCTTAGTCTACATCAGATTAGGTTGGGATCTTACAATCTCCCCAAGTTATAACAGCTCATCCTCGAGCTACACTCCAAAGAATTTATAGGATTCTGAGCCAAGTATATCGGTCCATTGATCCCACATATCTACTTTCATTTCCCATGTTTCCTCTTTCACGTGCCTATGTTTCCACAACACATAAACTAGTAACACAGTCTTTCCCCCGCAACACTTTCTCACAGTGATCCAACCTATGTATTGGATGCTTCTCAAAGGAAACATCTATCTCAAGTTCAAAATCAACCACATCAGTCACATGAGAAGGTTTGGGATGAGACTTCCATAGTTTTTATACATGGAAAACATAATTCATATAACTTTATTTATGTGGAAGAGACAATCAGTATGCCATTGGCTCGATTCATTCCATAACATCAAATGGTCCTACAAACCTAAGCACTAACTTTCCTCTCATCCATATCCTATGGCGACCCAACCTAGGAGACACCCAAAGGAATACACAATCACCCTATATAAACTCTAGGGGGCATTTACATCTATCATAATACAACTTATACCTACTTCGAGTCATATCCATACATTTCTGAATCAAATGAACCTGCTCTGATGTCTCCTTCGTGAGACTCTATCCCAACAACTCTGACTCACTAGCTTCCATCCAATATAACAGTGATCTTCATAGCCTACTATATAGTTCCAGTAATGGTACCATATGTGTAGTTTCCTGAAAACTATTGTTATAGGAAAACTATAATAAATCTAAGTGATCTTCCTGAGACCCTCCAAATTCAACCACACATGATCGCAAAATATCTTCAAGAACCTGTATAGTACACTCCTAATGCCCATTTTTCTATGGGTGAAAGTTTGTACTCAATAATACATATGTACCGATAACCTTATACAAGATCTGCCAAAAGCGTGAAGTGAAACATGAGTGATAGTCTAAAACTATAGTCTGAGGCACCCAATGTAGATATATTGTATCCAAATCATACAAATATCCTAGATACTCTACTGAGACAGTCTCTTGTATAGGAAATAAATTTTTTACTTTCATTAGTTGATCCACAAAAACCCAGATAGCGTCATTCTTCCATGGGGTCTTTGGGAGACCCACTAGAAATTCCATTGTCACATCATCCCACTTCTACTCTAAAATGGGTAATAGCTATAGAAAACCTCCATGTCATTAATGATCTACCATTAATTTTTGATAGGTGTAGCATTGTGTCATGAACCCTTCTATCTAATTTTTCATTCTCAACCACCAAAACTATCATCATATGTCATGATATATTTTGGTCACACCTGGATGTACCCCCCACTTCGAAGCATGAAATTACCACATGAGATCCTCTCACATGCTCATAGGAACATCAACCTGATTCCATGTATAAATGATCTCATACTCAACTATTCTATAATTTTAAGGGACTCTCCACCTTCAAAGATTTTCCTCAAGGTCAAACAATCTGGATCCTCATACTGTTTGTCCCCGATCCATCTCAAAAGTGTAGACTCCACTGAAACAGATATGAGAGTCATATGTTCTTGGTTCTCCTAAACCACCACATGCATCTTAGCCAGAAAGTTCATCATCTTCCGCTCAATACTATACTCATGAACTACTCGAGCCTGAGTTTTCCTACTCAATGTGTCAGTAACACTATTTACCATTCTGGACATATATGCTAGGTCAAAATTGAAGGACAACATATACTCTACCCATATCTGCTTCCAGAGATTCAAATATCTTTTTGAAAAGATGTATCTCAATCTATTTTGATCTCTAAACACTATAAACTTATCTCCTAAGAGGTAATTTTTCCAACAATTCAAATCATAAACTACAGGTCATGCATATGGTAGTTTTGATCATGTAGCCTTAGATTTGGAGACTCGTACACCGTGAATAAATATCTTTGCATCAACACATCTCTAAGTCCAATCCTAGAATCATCACAATACACTATGTACTCCTCATCTATATTTGGTAATATCAAAATTAGTGTTGATTTTAGGTGTTTATTTAGGTCATGGAAATAATTCTCTCATACTTCCAACCATTCAAACTTTACCCCTTTCTTGGTCAAGCCTAAGTGTGGTTCTTCTAATAAGGAAAAGTCCTAGATGAATATCATGTAATATCCAGCTAACCTTAAAAAGATATTGATATAAAATACGTTCTTGGGATGCTCCCAAGAAACCACTACCTAAACCTTCTCTAGGTCTACTGACACACCTTCCTCCGAGATGATGTGTCCCAAAAAGTGTATCAGATTAATCCAAAACAAAAACTTATGTATATTAGCATATATCTAATTCTCTATCAGTGTACTTAGAATGATTTCATGATGTTGGGAATGATCATCATGAGTCTTGGAGTAAAACAAGATGTCATCTATAAACACTACCAAAAACTGATCCAGGTACAGATGGAAGATTTCTTTCATCAATGCCATGAACATTGTCAGTGTGTTCATTAACCCAAATGGAATTATGATGAACTCATATATGCCAAACCTACTTGAAAATCAGTCGTCAGTATATTAGAAGTCCAAACACTCAGCTGATGAAACCTCAACCTCAAGTTTAACTTCAAGAACACACATGCTACTCTCAATTGGATGAAAAGATCATCAATATGTAGAAGAGGATACCAGTTCTTCAATGTTATATTTTTTAACTTCTTTTAATCGATTCAAAAGCACAAAATCACATCATCCTTCTTCACAAACAACATGGGCTATCCCCAAGGTGACATACTCAGATAGATAAACCCTTTGTCCTATAACTCCTCCATTTGACTCTTGAGCTCTTGAATCTCTGTAGGGACCATTTTTTATGGTGGAATATATACCTTATTATACCTTAACATGAGTTCAATAGTTAATTACACATATCTCTTAGGTGGTTTCCCTAATAATTCCTCATAAAATACATCCTGAAATAGTTCCACTACTGGTGGAAAGACATCTTTATTAACACCCTTCGTCATCTAGAAATTGACTAGAAACCTAGGCTATGAGATCTCCCAGTTGATGAGTGATTAGACCTACTAGGCCTAATTTGATATCCCAATCTCTCTGGTGAATGTAATGATCACCCTTAAGAGATGTAAATTTCACTCTTTTATGGTAATAGTCTATGTGGTATCGGTATGAAAATAACCAGTCTATACCCATAATGTAACACCTCGACCTCAGTTTCCCAGAGCCGGTACATTATTTAATTACATTGGAATAATTACAAGAAATTTGTATCCGGAAGGACAGATTAGTTTAGTATTTTTGAAAAACCTGATACATAAATAAGTTCAACATTACAAAATTAAATGAAAAACAACATATAAGTTCCATTGAGAAGATCTACCACTCTGAGATTATCCATGCAAGTCAATCAAAATATACCTCTTCATGTCCTTAGATAAATAAAACATAGGAAGGGGTGAGCTTAGATGCCCAAAAAATGTAAACATTATAGAAAAAGATAATATAAACATTAGGCATGGGGAATATTTGAAAACACATGCCTTTAAAAATGAACAAGAACATAATATGGGGGGAATATGTGGTGAGTAAATATTTCCATAATAAAAAATAATCATGGTTATTATAATAGTTGAATAAACTCATGAACTAATAATTTATAGATTCATAATGAGGGAAATGTGTATGCCAAACATTCTAAAACATACCGTCAAGGCCTTATTCAAGACATCTAAAAATTAATAAGGCCTCATCCAAAACCAAATCTAAAAATGGCCAAGGCCTCAAATAAGTCTGTATCTATTTTTCTTAGGAGACCTATTGATGCATTAGGAGGATATAGTAGGCACCACCCATCACTTACTAAGTGAAATTAATTTCTAATATAAAAGGGCTGAAAACAATCAATATATAAATTGATATTTAAAGTAACCTATGAAATGTAAATGATTTTCCCCAATCATTTAACATAAACACTAACCATTTGAAGTAATATGGTGAAGGGTATCAAGATATCACATCCACAATAAAAATAATTAGAAAACCTTAAACAACATATTTTAGATGATAACATAAGATCTAAAACTCAACTATGTATAATATTCAATAAGGTGTGTAGACATATATGAAGATACTTTTAAATTAGATCATTGAAAAATTCTTGAGGAAATAATCCTTAAACAAACCAAAGTGTCCCATACCACATTGAAAAACTCAAATAATAATCGATTAGAATATAATGAGAATAAGGAGACTCTTTATATGATATAAAAGATGGTAGTAAATACACCAAAATAAATAAATAAGTGGTGAACAATGCATATATCTCATAAAAGTTAAATTGAGATGAGAAAAGTCCTTTTTACTTCAGAAATAAGTTTTCTTTTGGAAAATCATTTATATTTGTCAGGAAATTAGATTGTAAACATGTATATCAAAGAATATAAAAGGGGAGGTAATTGAAATTAGATTCGATCCTTAAATAAATTCTTATTGAGGTGAAATCATTTAAAAATATTTTTTAAACAAACTTTATAAATAAAACATTTTAGTGCAGTTTAAGGAAAATATTAAAGGATTTTAAAGTGCAAAAGAATGTTTGATTTCATAAAACCAGAAATGAAATGAAATATATTTATCATGTCTAAATTTTTCATCTTATAAATATAAATATAACTTAAATAATATTATATATTGAACTTCATAATAGTTAAGAATTAGAGAAGTTCCGTGAATTGGGCTTGCATTTCGGAACACTTTTTTGAACGATTCAATTAAAACACATAAATACCCATAAAATAAAGAAGGATTATGATTGGTAAAAATATATAGAAAATTAAAACAGAATTTATGATGAGTACATAGTAATAATTAATAATTTTATTGAATTGAGTAGAGAATAAGAATAACCCGAATGAAAATGGTGGTTCGTGTAGAAAATACGTAAAACATTGTAATCAATTGAATCATATTCCCAAAAATTAATAATCATTAAATGATACATTTAATATAATTAACATAAATAGATTAATGATATGAAACATCAATATGAAGTACACATACACCATACCCATGTAGTAGTAGTGAATATGGAATATCTTACAAAAATGGAAGTGAGATGAAGAAACCTCATACCTTATATTTGAAGGTGTTCCTCACTTGATCTTAAGGACCAGAATAATAAAATTTAGGTTAATAAATTAATGATTATATAAACTCCGATAAATTTTATGTATTTATTATCACCTTATTAGGTTCATTAATGGTATTTTTATGGGTTAATATATTCAATTTTATTGTTTGGTAGCGTTTTTATCCTTGGTTTTCATGATTAGTTTACTTATATTCATGTATGGATACAAATGTAGAATTATAATGGTTTTACAGAATAAAAGTTTAATTTTATTAGTGAAAAAACAAAATATTACATGTTTATAAAAATTTTTTGGTTATTGGGAGTGAAAATGAATCATTATATAAAACATTAATGACAATTGTTTGGGTTAATTGGCTGTTTCTTATCACAACGAACTCATTTTGATTTATAAATTAATATCATGTGTAAAAAAAGATTCCAGAAGATTAAATAAGTTATAATACATATATTATAATCCTTTT
This sequence comes from Viscum album, assembly GCA_963277665.1. Classification (NCBI taxonomy): domain Eukaryota; kingdom Viridiplantae; phylum Streptophyta; class Magnoliopsida; order Santalales; family Viscaceae; genus Viscum; species Viscum album. Next base: position 1,300,158,327 of record OY728141.1, on the reverse strand, counting down.
AAAAAATAAAAATGGTTTCATTTACACAATTTAAAATGGTAATAAAAATTTAAAACCCATCATCCTTGAATGTGATAAATTAACACAACTTGGATGGTGTTTTCATTTCTAATATAAAAGATGGGGAAAGGAGAGATGATGAATAAATATTACTTTATCATAAAAAAATTCCCTTACATATAAGGTGCTAGAGTAATCACAAAATTTTTATGAAAGGATGTGAAGAAATAAAAAGAAAAGAATGGAACTTGAAATAAAATAAATGAATATAGGAATTTACCTCTTGAAGTAATATTTCTTGAGAGCCTCTTTAGGGGAGAGGTTTTGGTCTTTTTATGAGACCAAGGGCTGTTGGAAGTGGGGGAGGAGATTGGAAGTACATTTTATCATAATTTATTCAAGGTACAAGGCTTGATAGGAGGGAATAGAAGAGGTAGTGAGGGAGGTTTTATAATGGAGGAGAGGATGGTTTTCCCATTATTTTACTCATTATTTTATAATTTTGCCAAAGACAACCAATAGTATTGATTATTGTGACCGCGAATAGTAATATTTGCATGTGAGTTCACACCAAGTGGTATTAAATCATCCTTACATCACTTATGACTCAAAAAATCATGTATTTAGTATTTATTAAAAATTATCATATTTTACTATTCACCAAAAATTGAAGTATTTTAGAAAAATCCAAAAAATTATCCATAAACTTTTTTCAATGTGTATAATCCAAAAATAAATTCGTTTTTATAAAAATAATTCTCTAAATATTTGAAATTAAATTTTTAAATAAAATCATTATTCACTTGAAAAATACAGATTTTAAATTTAAAACTGATTTTATAATATGTTCAAAAATTAAATGATCTCTCATAAAATTATCCTTAAATCATAGGGAAAATAATATTTATTTTGGAAAAATTTTTATGAAAAATAATTTTATTAAATTAAAATTTTAATTAAGTATTTATTACTCACAAAAATACCAACACATTTTTATTATTTTCCAAAATACTATATTTTATTTTTAAGGAGTCTAAATTTTATTTGTACATTCATGGGTGTGGTTAATGTTCATATGGGTTGTATTACTCTTCATAAGGGTGCATTACTATTCATAAAGGTCCAGTTACAATTCACCAAAAATGTAATTTGATCTTATCAGACACTAAATATCTTACTAAATGCAACTGTGTATGTGAGTTTTTTTAAATTCAAATCACAGGGGTGGAAAATTATGTTTACATTATAGTTTATAAAAAGTGGTATTTTGTATGGAATCAGTGTTTCATGCATTCAATATTAAATTTATTTTTAAAATCATGGGGTGTTACATTATCCTCTTCTTACAAAAATTTCATCCTCAAAATTTTGAAATTGAATTTTGAAAGTTAATGGTTGATACTTGAAAATTACTTTATGGGAAACCCATATTAAAAATATGGTTAAAATATCCTATTAATGAGTGGGAAAGGGAAATGCATCAGTTAATAAAAAACTACACATTCTAATTTGTTAACATGGCTAGGGAAGAATAATCAAACCATCGTGTTCTAATGGAAATTGATAGAGAACATTCTCAGATAAAGGATCATTACCACAAAACAATAAACTACAGTTATGAAAAAAATGATAATAGGAAAACGCTTTTTGTTTAAGGATATTTTCCTAGAGTTGAATAATTATTACACCATTTAAGATTATAAATATACATTTCTATTTCATAAACACAATCTTATCATTTGTTTGCACCTTGAACTATTTATACTTTATCTTTTATCATAGGTTGCATCATGTTGTGATATTAAACTCTAAATCTGCATATAATGATCAACTTAAACCATTTCATAAATGGTTTAACTTTCTAAAAGATCATGATCCAACACTTTAGAATAATTCCCATATCTATCCTTGCTAAATCCATGTACATGGGGTCTTTAAGAATCCTCTTTTTATTTAGAACTCCATGATCAATTCTACTCAATGCATCTATTTCCTTTTTTACCTTTAATCGACATGAAGGTGCCCTAAATTTTCACATTACAAACTTCAAAATATCTTCATAATGTATCCTCTTGAAATATGGTAATAACTCAAATTACCATACAACCTTATTGTAATCATGTACTCATCCTTACACATATTATTGGATATATTTCTTATAACCCTAAATGTTGTAAACTTCATCAATGATAGCATAGACCACTTATAGAAAAGTCAATAATTGGTTTTGAAGTAGTGAGTACATATCCAAATCAATCATTTCTTCATCGTTATCTTAATCATTAGGAATATATTTAGGGTTTTATTTTCCATCATCCATATACCTTTCCATGATATTATGTTTCTACTAAGTCACTTATCCTTGGTAAAATTCATCATACGACCTCAAATTCTTAATGAAATAGTATTGCAGTACAATCCTCATATATTATATAATTCTTGTAACCAGTACATTTTTGATAAAATATTCAAATGGAATGATTCTCGATGAGGCATATTAATCATTCCACTTCATTTTAAATAGTATCATGACTTGATCATTATCTAATAACATCATTTTGGGAATATTTCTTTGACTCTTGGGACATTGATTCAAAAAGTGTCCCATTTCCTTACATTTGAAGCACTGTACATTGAAAACCATTTTCTTACCCTTTAAATCATGAACTTTGTGGCCCTTTTATCTACACTTTTAATAAACTCATTTTCCTTTTAAGCAAGCTCTGGGGTGTTTCCTTCCACAAATACCAAATGTTAGAATACTACCCTTTTTATTCTTTCCTTCATCCACTCTTTCTTGTGCCACCCTCTTCTTCTCTTTCTTCCCTTAAAATCCATAGGACTTAGATAATTATTTATATACCTTATTAACACATGATATTATCTCCTCATATGATTAGGATAGTTTGGAGACTATCTTCCTTCGAAGTGATGGCTTAAGACCATAATATATATGTTCCTTCTTACTCTTTGCATCACGTGAATTGGTGAAGTTCTAATTCCTTATGATAGGATCCATTTCTATTAAATTCCATATACTAAATAAGATTATAAAATTATGAACTCTATATAACCCCCAAAATGGTATAGTACATAACATAAAGTTATGCATCAAAAATCCTAGAACCATATACTTTGGATACATTAGGGGCATAAATCCTTCAAAATGGATTGTAAAAAAATTGAATTATCCTAAGAATATATCTAGGGAGTGTCAAACTAGGTGCATAGTAAGTCCCATTTTCATGTACCATGTTACCCTCGGTCAAGCCCGAAACACCTTGTTAGATTTCTTACTCCTAGGTACATATGTGTCGGAACCACGTCCACTTGTAGTATTCAGATAGCGATGTATTTTCTATAAATATTCACATAATATATTTCATACCAAGATTCCATAATGTTATCGTATGTTTATCCTAAAATACCATATTAGGGTTTTGTTAACTAATCTATGTTTTATATATCTAGTTTCCAATTTTTCTAATATACTTCCCTTGATACCAACTGTAACGCCCAGACCCTAGTTTCCTAGAGCCGGTGCATTATTTCATTACATTAGCATACTTACAAGAAAGTTGTATCCCGAAGTACCGAGTAGTTTAGTAGTTTTGGAAAACCAAATACATACATAAGCTCAACATTACAACATGAAGTGAAAAAAATATAAGTTACATTGGAAAAATCCACCACTATAAGATTATCCCTACAAGGTAATCATAATATACATCTTTATGTCCTAAGAAAAATGAAACATAAGAATGGGTGAGCTCAGATGCTCAGTAAGGGTAAACATTACAGCGAAATATAACATAAACATTGGGCATGGTGAATATTTAAAAACACATACCTTTAAAAATGAACATGAACATAACATGGTGAGAATATGAGCTAAGTAAATATTTCCATAATAAAAAATAATCCTGGGTATTCTGCCAGTCGAATGAACTCATGAACTATGAATTTATAGCTTCATAATGAGGGAAATTACTATGTCGGACATTATAAAACATACTGTCAAGGCCTTAGATAGGAAATCTAAAAATGATTAAGGCCTCATCCAAAACCATTTCATTAAATGGTCAAGTCCTCAGCCAATTCCATATCTATTTGTCTCATTAGACCTACCGATGCATCGAGAGGCTATAGTGGGACCCACTCATAACTTACTAAGTTCAATGCATTCCTCATTTGAAATGGGTGAACACAATAAACATATACCTTCATATTGAAACTAACATATGAAATGTAAACAATTTTCCCCAATCATTTAACATAAACATTAACTATTCACGGTAATATGGTGATGGGTATCAAGATAGCACATCCATAGTAAAACTAATTAAAACCCCTTCAAAAACATATTTTAGATGATAACATAAGAGATAAACCTCAATTATGTACAATATTTAATAAGGGATTTTGACATATATGAAGATACTTTTAAATGAGACCACTGAAAAATTCTTGAGGAAATAATCCATAAATATTCCAAAGTGTCCCATAACACCTTGAAAATTTAAAATCATAATCCCTAATAATAACATGATAATAAGGATAATCTTTATATGATATTCCAAATGTTATTACATTCACCCCAAAAAATTAATAATTGGCGAAAAATGAATATATCTCATAATAGTTAATGTGATATGAGAAAAGTCCTTTTTTACTTTGGAAAGAAGTGTTCTTTTAGAAAATTATTTTTATTTGTCATAAATTCAGATTGTAAACATGTATATCCAAGAAAATAAAAGGTAAGGTCTCTGAAATTATATTTTAGGATTAAATTAATTCTTATTGTGGTGAAATCATTTAAAAATGGTTTTTAACAAAACTTTAGAAATAAAACATTTTAGTGCGGTTTAAGGAAAATATTAAAGGATATTAAAGTGAAAAAGGCATGTTTTCTTTAATAAAATAGAAATGAATTAAAATAACTTTATCATGCTAAATTTTTTCATTTTATAAATATAAAAATGTATTAAAATAGATTATAGAGTGAACTTCATAATAAGTTATAATTAGAGAAGTTCCTTGAATTAGGCTTGCATTTTGAAATAATTTTTTAAAATATTGTTTTATAACATGTAACACCCCATAAAATAAAGAATAATTCTGATTGGTACACATATATAGACCATTAACACATAATATATAATTATTACATAGGAATAAATAATAATTTCATTGAGGTGAGTAGAGAATAAGAGAAACCAGAATGAAAATGGAGGTTCGGGTAGAAAACACATAAAACATTGTAATCAATTGAATCATATGAAAAAATAATAATAATAGTAAAATGATACATTTAATATCATGAAATTAAATTGATTCATGATAGAAATGTAAATTTTTAGTATAAATACACCATAAACATGTAGTAGTAGTGAATATGGAATATCTTACAAAAATGGAAGTGAGATTAAGAAACCCATTACCTTAAGCCTGAAGGTGTTCCTAACTTTATAATAATGGCTTGAATAATAAAATTTAGCTTCATAAATTAATGATTCAAAAACTACTTTATATTTAATTTATTTATTATAACCTTATTAGGATCATTCATGGCCTTTTGAAGGGTTAATATATTTAATTTCATTGTTTGGGAGTATTTTCTTCCTTGGTTTTCATGATCGGTTTACTTATATTCATGTATGGATAGACATGTAGAATGAGAATGGTTGTCTAGAATATAAGACATATGTTTTTTTGTGAGCAAACATAATATTACATGGTTATAAAATTCATTTGGTTTTTGGGATTGGATATGAATCATTATATAAAACTTTAATGACTATTGTTTGGGTTAATTGGTGTTTTTTATCCCAACGAACTCATTTTGATTTATAAATTAATATCATGTGTAAAAAATACAAAACCTTAAATAAGTTATAATACTTATATTATAGTCTGGTTCAACCATCCAAATGGTTTCATGACCATAATTAAGGATAGTAATATAAATTTAAAACCTGTCATCTGTGAATGTGATAAATTAACACGTCTCAGATGGTGTTTTCATTTCTATTATAAAAGAAGGGGAAAGAAGAGATGATGAAGAATTATTACATTATCATAACAAAATTCTAGTACATTTTTTTACTGAGTCATCACAACATTTTTGTGAATGTATGTGAGGAAATAATAAGAAAATAAAAGAACTGGAAATGAAATAAATGAAAAGAGGAATTTACCTCTTGAAGTAATCTTCCTTGAGATCCTCTTTAGGGGAGAGGTTGGGTCTTTTTATGAGATTAAGGGATGATGTAAATGGGGGTGGATATTGGGAATATATTATAGAACAATTTAGACGATTAATGAGGCTTTATATGAGTGAAGAGAAGAGGGAGTGAGGGGAATTTACAGTGGAGGAGAGGAGGGTTCTCCCATTATTTTACTCATTATTTTATCATATTTCCAAAGAGAATCAATAGTATTGATTCCTTTGACCATGAATAGTAATATGTTCATGTGAGTTTGAACCAAGTGGTATTACATAATTGTTTCCTCACCTATGACTCAATAAATTTTATATTTAGTATTTGTCATAAATTATCATATTTTACAATTCACATAAAATTGAAGTATTTTAGAAAAATTCAAAAAATTCCCCATAACCATTTTTCAATGTGTATAATCCAAAAATGAAGCCCATTTTATAAAAAAATTCTAAATATGTGAAATTTAATATTTAAATAAAATCATTATTTACTTGAAAAATACTGATTTTAAATTTAAAACTGATTTTATAATACATTCAAAAAGTAATTGAGCTCTTATAAAATTATCCTAAAATCATAGGAAAACAAAATATTTATTTAGGAATACTTTTTATAAAAAATAATTTTATTAATTTATTAATTTAAAATTGTAATTAAATATTATTACTCACATAAATACCAATATATAATTATTAATTTCTAAAATACTATATTTCATTTATAAGGCATATAAATTTTATTTATACTTTCATGAGTGTGGTTACTATTTATAAGGGTCATATTACTATTCATAAGGATGTGTTACTATTCATAAGGGTCAAGTTACTATTAACCAAAAATGTATGTTGATCTTATAAGACTCTATATCTTACTAAATGAAACTATGTATGTCAATTTTTCAAAATTCAAATCACAAACGTTGAAAAATTATGTTTTCTGGAAAGGTTATGACAAAGTGGTGTTTTGTAGTGACTCGGTGTTTCATGCATTCACTATTAAATTTATTTGAAAAATCTTGGGGTGTTACACATAACTAGGTCGAATCATGTCATGTCATAGAAAATGATACTCCCCAATCTCAAGAGAACATCCCTTACACAAATAGATGTTTGTAGACCACACTCACAACGGTGTATCTATAGTCATTAACCCGCTCACAAACTCCACCACAATGCTCAAACTATTAACATGTTTTGCAGATATAAATGAATGAAATGAACTAAAATCAAATAATTCACTATATAATGTAGAGGATATAATAATAGTACCCCTTACTATTGATGGTCCAACCTTACTATCCATAATTGTAGGTTGAATTATGTGTAATTGTCCAACCCCTCTTCCTTATGATGCAGTTTGACTCCCCTTAGTTCCACCACTCTGTTGATATGTTCTCTCTTTCCTAGAAGCACCACTTCCACTACCTCTACTATCCTGGCTAGTAGAACTCCAACTACCAGACTGATATGGTGTAGAAGATCTCATTCCCACACCCTGATTCTGTCTAGTCCCTCTGTCGCTAACCATCTATCGTGGGTTCCTGGAGAACCTCTGTAGATGACCCGTCTTTCCACAGGCTCAGCACTCTACTGGTGGTTGGGGAAAATGTTTACAAAATTTTCCCAACTTACCACACTAGTGTCCATATACTTATGTAAAATCTTGAGTAATTGATCCCCTTGGTTGTCCACTCTAATTCTCATTGCTATGGATAAAGTACTCATAATGATGTGTCATTCTCTCAGATGATATACCACCTGATCATCCATATGGAACCACCTGTGCAACATTGGAACCCTCCTTCAGGTTCCCTTCATCTATGAGAGCCCAATACCCCACCTCAACAAAATTATTCAACTTAAATAGGTTAACTTTGGACCTAATCTCACACTTAAGTCCATCCTAAAAATATCTCTTCGTATCTATCTCATCTCCTTCCAGCACTAGATCAAAGTATTACAGATTTTTAAAGCATCTAACATTGTCCATCACTGGCATGATCCCTTGTATTAGCCGCATGAACTAATATTCCCTATCCTTCTTCAACATCTCTGGATATAATTTCTCTAGGAACTTATGCAATAATTTATTCCATAACATGCCATTAGTCTATCCAGTCTACACCTGAATGTCCCACCGGTTCTTCGCTGATCCTCACAATATGTAGCCATCCAACTTGACTCTTCCCTCACTAGTAGTCTTTAGATGGTCAAGTATAATCTCGATGTACTCAACCGAGAACTCATCTCCCTCAGGTCCACCCTATCTAGAAAAAGTGAGAGGGTGTTGCAACTAAAACTCTCTTTTCAGGTCAGACATGATCTTCTCAACCCATAATGGGTCTCTTAGCATGATTTGGGAAAAGTGAGAAAAGTTCTCTCAGAATTTATTCCATTCTTCTCCACCCAGCACAATCAGTGCCTCAAGTTCCACCACTAGAGGGTCATCCCAAGCCATTTCCTCTAGCTGTCCTCTCAACAAGTGTCATCATGGATGAATATCTATACAATGTTAAAAACGCATCTTAGGGATCATGAAATTTTTTTATCACATTTACATAAGAGTAAAGGCATAATAATCCACAACAATAATTTTCCCCAAACCTCGCTACGCGGTCAAAAATGAGGTGTTACCACTACCCTTCTCTACCCTACTCCTAGGTCTTGGTTACATAGGGTCAAAATTTTATCATTAATAATGTTTAACATTTATAAACCCATTTATTTACATTATTTCATCATTCTAACACTTCTAATTGAATATTAGGAATCATTCTAACTTTAATTTCTCAAGTAATAAAAAATAGTTCAAGTTCAACAACTTACCCAAAACCCATTTTCCCATGCGGGTCTAAAATGATTCATGCCAAAAAATTATCTTGACTACATAGAATTATGTATGAAGACTTAAATCTCATTCCATTCTATTCTATGAGTCAATTCTAAAAAAATCTCAAAAACAATTTTCACATCACAAAACAAGTGCATTACCAAAGGTGAAATAATATTCAAATGTAGTAATAAATAATAATAATAATAGTTCCACCTTGAGTATTTGGGATTTCCTTCATACATGGGTTTTTAACTTCTATTAGTGAGCTCATAACCAATCCTCGACTCCTCCTAGTCTCCAATCTAACTTTCCAAAATAGTAAGACAATAGAAGAAGAAAAAATTGGACCTCTGATACCACTTTGTAACAGCCTAGTTAATCCCACAATCATGATATTATCAAATTTGGGCCTAGACAACATGGTTTTGCTTTCCCTATGCTCTGAATATTAGGAATCCCGTAAGAAAATGCCTTATCATGGGAGTGGTATCCACACCACTTTATAAATTGGTGTTTCATTCTCTAGTTTCCATTCGATGTGTCATCAAGGACACTAGGCCCTTTTGGGGGGGATTATAAAAATACCACATAGAAGGGGGAGGAGCATAAATAACACCTTTATAAGGTGGTATGGATTCCTCTCACATCATGAGGAATTTTCATGAGGGATGCCTAAAGTCCAAATCCTAGGGAAATAAACAAAAATCTAGGTTGGGCCCAAAGCGGACAATATCATGATCCCAAGATAGACTGGGCCATTACACATGGGATAGGTGATAGCGACGACGTGATTGAATGATGGAAGTGATGAGGTCAACACTAGGATGGTGTGTCTGAAAAATGTACTAGGATCATTTTTTTGGTCTTTCATATTTTGGAATGGATGGTTGATCTATAGATATGTAGATTTATTATGGGGATGATTGTTGATGGCAGTTTAAGGATGAATAGAGGTGTTATGGGACACTAATGGTGCAACGTTCTTGGGATCCATGAGCTTTCAGTAGTATGGGACACTGACAGTGATTATTTCCAACTAATGACATGCAGACTGGAATCTTTGACGATGAACATATAGAACGATAATGATTGTGAGAGTGATAACACTGGAGGTTGTGATTACATCCTAAGGTGATCGAAATTTCATTCGTAATGATGTCTTAATATGGTGTATTGTTGATTATCCCCATTACATAGACTGTATGCTCAAGGCTAAGTGGACCATAAACTTGGCCTGGAGACCTAGTGCAGCATCACACCTAATTCATCCTACCTACATCATGCATGCATCACTACCTGCATCATAACCCTCCCAAGGTGATTTACAAGATTCAAACTATGATCTTTTGGATATAGGATTATGCGGTTTACCACTAAGGATACACCCCAGCTTCATTTTTATTATGTTTTTATTTATATATACCTATATATTAATGCAGTTGGGGTCCTTGCCCAGTGGTTAAGGCTACCCCATAATCCTGCATCACCCATGGTTTGATCCCTGACTGGATCATTTTTTAGGATTTATGGACATGGTGACATGGGATTCATTCCACGTGCAGCGTGTATGGATACAGTGGATGGGCTTTTTTAGGAAGGCAGGGATGACAGATCATAAACAACCGAAGATTGGAGAGAAACATAATGGCTCAAAAACTCTATCAATGACATTTTTAGATCTAGGTAGGGTGGTTTAGTCGTCAAACGACATCGATAGGCTATTGTTGGAAACGGTTGGGGTTGAGGGCCATCAGTGATGGGGGCGATAGTTTTTAGGCTATCTCAATCGCCATTGGTAGGGAAAATGGAGGTGTGAGACTAAAAATGGAGGTGTGTGGTTGTTCGTTCTGGTTTTCAAGGTGCATGTGGTGTAGGAGCAGCAGGGGAGAATGTCACAAAATGGGTCTTCAGGTCATGGGTCGGTGGTCTAATTCACATCGAGATCGATGCCATGATGTAATGGGCATTCCTATTCATTGGGCCTATGCAATCATTTAATTGACTCCCTCTACTGAGAAAAAATAGAAGTGTTTATTAATTTAATAAAATAATAAGGGAATTACCTCTTATATGTTAAAAAAACTTATATATTAGTAAATATATATATATATATAATTATATAAATATATATAATTATATAAAAATATTTATAAAAATATTTATTTAAAATTTTAATTATAAATACATATATATACTTTTAAATTATTATAAAATTATAATAAAATTATTTATAATTATATAAATTAATATATTAATATATGTATATAAATATATAAATATATATATTAGATACTTGGAGCTACAATTACAAAAAAATATACAAATGCAACACACTCACAAGCTGAAAGGGCGGGTCATAGCCCTACCCCAAGGGATAACCCATCCATAAAATCACTGGAAGCCCCTTACAAATTTTTTTCCCATGAAGGTCTATGCATTATTAACCTATAGACCTATATCAGTCATGGCCCAAAGGCTCAACCTCAACAAAGCCACATGCACCCACATGGGCTCACTTGCACAACCAAAGTCGACACCGCCGCGACTGTCGTGCACCCTATGTCATCATTGTCATCCCCAACACTGCTTGTTGGGTATCATCACCAGCAACATGCCTCCCCTACGAACAATGATGGTAGGTCCTCATCATGATTGCATCGTAGAATCCCCACGCCAACGCTGTCAGAACCAAACCTGCCATCATCTCATTAGACTTCATCGCATAGATCCCCAGTCACCACCGATGATTGAAGCCCCTCCCTCAGACCACAAATCATCGTGAAGAGCATATGATCTCAACATCTGAGGGACCCCCACACTCGTCGTTGAGTAGGGGTTCACCAACTCGTTATCGCTATCGAACCCCATTGCATCACCAGTGCCTGTTGTCGCCAGTGGGATCATTGAATCGCGACCATCACTGGTGAAGGTTACCAACCCCCTATGACCACTAACTCCAAAGGTCATCACCCTTCAAAACTAGCACCACTACTACGCCACCACACCCTGAAGTAGCATCAATGTCGACATCGCTATGCTCCCCTACATCATCATTACTAGAAAATTATATAAACATATTTCTAACTATATATAAATATTTTTTAAATATATTTATTTATAATTATAACTATAAATAAATATATATTTAAATAATTATAAAATTAAAACAAATATTATATTTATAATTATATATATTTATATATATATATATATTTATATATATATATATATATAATTATATAAATATATATAATTATTTATAAATATATATAATTATATAAATATAAATATATTTATATATAAATACTATATATATATATAATTATATTAATATATTTAAAATTATAATAATTTATAATTAAATATATATTTAAACAAATATAAAATTATAATAACTATATTTCAATGATAAATATATTTATTATATTTATAATGATATATAAATATATATAAATATATAAATATATGTATAATTATATATAAATAAATAAATATATGTATAATTATATATAAATATATTTATAATTATATATAAATTTTGTTAAATATATTTATTTATAAATATAATTATAAATATTTAAATTTATATTTAAATAATTATAATATTTTAATAAATATATTTAAATAATAAATATATTTTTTAATAATTATATTTATAAATAAATATTTATAATTTTTTAAATATTTATTTATAATTAAATAAAATTAATTTTTTTAATTATATTTATTATATTATTAAAATTGGGACTTTATCATCTATTTTTTAGCGATGATAAATATGTGTTTTACCAACATTTTTTTAGTGTTGATAAAGAGGTATCTTTATTATCACTTACTATTTTAGTGATGATAAAACATATATTTATCCACACTTTTTTGAAAGTGTTGTTAAAAGCCTTACCCGATGTTATAGATAAAACACTAACAGATTCCTCCTCCCTCGCACCTTCAAGCTTTCACAAGATTAAACCCTCACCGCTTCTCTTCATCAAGATTATCTATGAATCAATCCCCTCAAGATCTAAGGTATGTGATTATTTTTTCTCCTCTTTAATCATGATTTTTATTCTCACACTGGTGTCGGTGGGACACCATTCAACCACACACATAGGCCTCTACTGATAATCGCCGTAGATGCCTGCCTGAACCATCGATGACATGACCCATCACTCGGATCGAGCCCCTTAAAATCCATGACAAACATCACTCCTCCCATTCCTTAGACACCGCATGACCTCCACCTTGTTTTAGATCTTTACTAGGAAAAATGCAAACTAGTCTTGTTTTAGATATTTATATTCTTTATTTTGGAGATTCATTCATGATTCTTTGTCTCTCTTACCACCTGGCTCGCTAGTTTTGTCCTTTCTCGACCGAGTACATGGTGGTTTGGGGTATATTGAAGGTGGTTTTAGATTCTCCTTAGGTTTTTACATGGATATGGATCCTTTTTGAATCCATCATTTAGTTCTCCCATCCAATGTTTCAAGTCCCATCTTGGTCTAATTTTTTGTTCTCCAACGGTTGAGGTTCCCACAAAGCCAATGTTCGGTCTCTTATTCTTTGTTCATGTTCAATTTATGATAATTATTTTTTGAGTTCAACCATTTTTTAGAGACAGTGTGGTTATGATTGCATCTGTTTGGTGGAGTTAAAACTATATGTGTCTTCTCAGATTTTTATTTTGGGGAGATTTGAATGATCTACTTATAGATTATGTGTATATCAATAATTATAAATAATATATAAATAATTTTGATTATACTTATTTTGATTATCTTGATTTAATAATTTATATAAATAATTTATAAATAATTTTGAATTAATATTTTTTTGAATTAAATTTTTTGAATTAATATTTGTTTTGAAATAATGGGAATTGGATATTACATTAATAAATTTTAATGATATTTTTTTTAAAATATACACATAATTTTTACCATTTTCCATATTTTATAGAATTTTCTATTCATTAACATATTTAATTATTCTCATATGTAATATACATTTTACCAATAAATGATGTCTACTCTATCAATAAATTTAGATATCTTGATATAAAATATGGATTGTATTTTTTAAAATAAAACTCTAGAAATATATAAATGAATTATTAATTTAAAACATATAATTTATTCTAACATCCGATTTTTTTGTAAGAAATACTTCTTTACTATAAAATATTATATTTTAAAGTCTCAAACACCCTTTATTATTTCCGGATTACTAATTATTTTCTTATATGTATATATATAAACTGTAGATTATGGGCGTAGTGGAATCATGCGATGGGCCATGCCCAACTTTTTTTATGTGTTCAATGATCAATTCATGATCTACATGGTGATAAGCATAGTGTTCAATGGAATTTAATTCAAGAAGACTGACAACATGAATCATGATAGAACCAGCGTGAGATGATCATCACATAATATTTATAATTAATTTAATTAACTAAGAATTCCCTTGATGGAATTATTTCTTTGTTGATGGATTTGGAAACGGATATATGATGCAGCTTCATTGCATTGTAGGAATCAAGTGGATATTCCATCTAGTAGTGACCCACATTTGTTCCATGTATCTCCAGATGTCGCTGAAGGAATCTTTGGGTACTATCACAAAAGATCCTTGTGCTTACATCGTCTTCCTTTGATCGCTAGAAGAATTGTTTCCAAATAGTTCTCCTTGATTTAGGGGAGGAAGATTTCACTTCATTCCTAAAAGCGATCATGGAGAATAAAGATCTCAATAGTTTGAGAGAATTCTCTAATTCCCTTGTGCACAACCCAAAAAAATGATTTGTTCTAAGCGAGGAAATAACATAACTGGGTTTATATATCGCTAGGGTTAAAATAATATAATTGCACAAGTTCCCTTAATTATTTATTTATTCCTAGAAAAAAAACATGTCAAATAATAATAATAATATTATATTTATTTCTCAACATGCGCTTAACTTGAGAATTAAAATTAAATATTATTTAATTAACTAATATTAAATATTTATTATTTTATCATCGAAACAAAAATCTTGATCCATTATTCCTCCATAATATTTATCAGACCTTGATTAGTGTCTATTTATTTGTTAGATATATATCATTTCATTATTCTCCAATAAATAAATGAATATTATATTCACTTAATAGAAACTAAGTATTTATTAAATATTCTCCTCACATTATATTCTATCAAAAAACTGGTGATGGAATAAATACGATCAAGAAAACATGAATAATTATTAAACCACATGTGGGAATAATATTTATTAAACTTGTTAAATAATAAATAATAATATATTATTTAATTGAGATTCTAGATACACTTAGTTTGTGACCCTCTAGGCCTCTTTCTTATTGATATTAGGCAAAGAATCCTAAATTCGAAGTTAGCGTCTAACAACACACTAATGCACCCATAGATAAAGAAGTTAATGTCGTAATGAAATAATACCGAATATGGATGCTTACTGTTTAATATAATCACTTTATCACAATATCTCAAATCAAGTAGGTTACATATGAGTTTCATAAACCTATATTTCCAATGTCTCTTTCTTTGACTTTCTAAAAATAGAAATTTCTTATAGAACATCATGACTAGGGATTTATTTAGGCTATATCATTTCCATCAAAGGGTCTAAGATATCAACTTATATTAAAATAGAAGGGATACATCCTTTCTCACAATATTTGTTAATGCAATATTACTCATGACACACCCAATGTATCCTACCTCACCACGAACATATGTCATCATGGTTTTCATCAATACATCAATTTAAGTGAATAATAATATTAATTAATAATATTATTAAATTATAAGGATAAATACACACATATGCAGATAATAATATCCAATGACACATAGAAATGTGGATTTCCTAATGGAGGGTCTCGTTCTCATAATATCCTACTGAATATTTCTAAGGGCGTACACCATAAGAAGTTTCCTCAAAGTCCTATGAGTCTCTACCCCTAATAGCCTATATCATTCATGTCCCTCAAATGATATCATATGACTATAGAATATATATTCAATAATAGTGTCATAGCACTTCCGTGTTCTCATCATAATGGGGAATAGTTATGACCTTTTAGTGTGATATCTACTCTTAGGACATTATCACATAATATGTCACGTATAAGAACAATCATGATGTGATAAGAAGTTTATTAATATCCAAAACAATAAATACATGTTATCATAAATTATGCATAAGTTGTTTCTAGGGCAAAAACTCCAAAACAAATCCCACTTATACTAGATTCATCTGCTAACAACCTTTAGTTCACTATCTCTCACATGATATTAATGCTTCTATTGAGATAGTATTTTATTCAATGGGTCCTCCATGTTCTCTTTTGTTGGTACTCTACTCACTAAAACTTCACCCCTTTGATAAAAATACCTCAAGTGGTGATACTTCCATAGTATGTGATTTATATGTTGTTGTCACCATGGCACATTTGTAAGAGTCACCATTGTAGTATTATCACAATAAAATGTGATAGGGTATTTACTACTAGTTACCACATAAATATCCTTGATAAATCTCCAAATCCATACAACTTTCTTGGATACATTAAAAGACACTATATATTCAGACTCCACTGTAGATTCGTCAAAAATAGGATGCTTTAAACTATTCTGGCTCACAACTCCTCTATTGAGGCAAAAAAACATATCCTAACTATGAATTCATATCATTATGATCTATCGAAAAACTAGCATCAGTATAACCCCTGATGACCAACTCCTCTTCTATTCCAGACACAAGGAATGTATCCTTAGTTATACTTAGATAATTAAGGATAACATTAACAAAATACCAATATTTATCTCTTGGATCTTTATGATATCTTCTTACCATTACCAATGCACAGGCAACATCAAGCCTAGTATATAACATGTAATACATGACTGATCCTATTACTGAAGTTCATGGGATCATTCACATTATCCATTTCTCTTGTTGTGTCTGAGGAAACATATTCTTAGAAATATATAAAACATGTCACACTAGAACCAATATCCTCTTGGATTTTTCTATAGTAAATATCTTTAGTATCTAGTCAGCATATTCACCTTGACTTAGTCCAAGCAGCCTCTTGGTTCTATCACAAATGATCTTGATCCCTAAAATATAGGATTATTCACTTATGTTCTTCATAGACAAGCACTTTTTTAACCAATCCTTAACAGACTATATGGATGGTATGTCATATCAAATAATTAATATGACATCAAAATACACTACAAAGATAATGACTGTATTCCCACTAAACCTCTTATAAAAACACAACTCAAATTCATTATTAATGAATCAAAATTATTTTATGGATTCAACTATTCAAATTTTCCTTGACCAGGATTCTTACATGAATCCATAAATGGATCTATTCAACCTGTAAATCTTCTTGGCATCACTTGGAGTCATAAATCCTTCTAATTGTTTCAGATATACATCTTCTTCAAGGTTCCCATTAAGTAATTCATTTTGTACATCTATCTTCCAAATCTCATATTCATGGAATGATGCTATAGAAAGTATAATTATGATGGATTTAAACATAGAAATTGGTGAAAAGGTTTCATCATAGTAAATTCCTTTATTTTTTTAAACACTTTATACATTAGCCTTTCTTTATAGGTATTTTCTTAACCTTCCATGCCCAGTCTCCTCTTGAATACCCATTTTCATCCAATGGGATTTACATCAACTTGTGAATCAACCATAACCCAAACTTAGTTCTGTTACATGGAATCCATTTTATAATTCATGGTTTATTTTAATCTTATAGCTTTTGATCTCTCTACTAGATCCTTATATGATATAGGTTCATCATTTTTGACCAATAATGATTCAGCATCCCCGATGACTAGAAAACCACATATATCTAGTTATCTTACCTCTCTTTGACTCCTATGAAATACTTATGTTTCAAGAACTACTTCTTCAACAGGGACCTATGGAATCTATTCCTATGACAACTCTTGTAGATCTTGATAATGAACTTCATTGAAGTTAATCTTGCTCCCACTATCCTTTTTTAGGATGTTCTCCCTCTTAAAAAAGACGAATTCTCTAGTGATGATCAATTTCTTTTCTGAGGGGTTTTATAGGTGTTATCCCTTTATTTCCTTATGATACCCTATAAAGATACACTTTGTGCCCCGGGGTGCTAATTTGTTTCTTGGGAAGGCCTAAATAAATTCCTTGCATCCCTATACACATGTATGTGACAAAAATGGTTTATTTCCACCCCATAACTCGAGGGAAATTACATTTTATATTTATTTGGTACTTGGTTTAATGTGTATGTTGATGTTTTTAATGAAATTACCCAAAAGGATAATGGAAGATCTGCATGACTCATTATCAACCATACCATATCTAATAAGGTACAGTTCCTCCTTTCACTAGCACCATTCAATTTTGTTTTATATGTTAGAGTGAGTTGAGATAGAATCCCATACGCCTGTAAGAATTCGATAAAGTCTTGGTTAAGATATTCACCACCTTGATTCAATCTAATCTTCTTTATCTTCTTACCAAGTTGATTATAAACTTCATTTTTGAATATATTGAACTTATCAAAGGACTTGGACTTATACCTCATCGAGTAGACATAACCATATATAATCAAGTCATCAATAAAAGTTGTGAAGTAAGAATATCAACCTCTAGCTTCTACAGGAAATGGTCCTCACAAATTAGTGTGTAACAATCCTAGAACATTTATGGACCTTTCACCCTGTCCACTGAATGGTGGTTTGGTCATTTTTACTTCTAAACGATCATAACATCTATTAAGTGGTTTAAGCTTAGATATGTTTAAATAACCATCTTCACATATCTTTATAAAATGATTCTTATTTACATGACCAAGATGGTGATGCCAAAGATGGGTGTTATATAATTCATTTGAACATCATTCATTATCAATTTCCAACACTTGGTTTTGGTAATTTAATACATAATGACCATTATTTAAATTCACCATACCATAACATATGTTGTCCTTATAGACGAAACAAATTTTATTTCCAAATTAGAAAATAAACTCATCTGTATCTAAACATGAGACAAAAATTATGTTCTTGGTAACGTAGGTACATAATAAAAACATTTCAAAACCAAAGTCATTCTCATTGGCAATGGAAGGTTTATTCACCAATAGATAGGAAAACCATCCTTACACCATTAGTATCACTTAGATCTACCTCTCCTCTAGAAATATTTCAAAATCTACATGGTCCTTGCATTTGGATATAGATGTGATAACCACAATCTATATATAATACCCAATGTGTAGATATGAAAATATTACACTTGATAATGAATGAACCTTTAACTTCCCCTAAATTCTAGGCACAGTTACTCTTCCAGTGGTCTGGATTACCACATGAAAAACATACTTCCTCATTTTCTTTTCCTTACCTCTAGATCTTTCACTTCTTAGATGGATGGTTATTAGGATATTTAGGATATTTATTGGTCTTGAGACCCTTTTCCAGGTTCTTAATTTTATTTTTCACTATAAGGACCATGGGTTTGTCATGCCCCATGTCCTTATACACTTGTCGAATCCAATAAATAAGTTCTAAAATACACTTCTAGTTATTTCTCATGTTGTAATTAACAATAAATATAGAGAAGGTCTTGGGAAATGATGAAAGTATGAGATTTGAATGAAAACCATAGAGGAATTTAATACCTAAGATATCTAAGAATTCAAGGTATCCAATAATATTGACTACATAAGGCCCATATATCTTATACTCTCCAAGATTATTTGTAAATAAAGCATTGGTGATATCATACATCTTTTGTCTCTCCTTCTCTTAATGGAGACCCTGAAGGTGAGACATCATGCGGTATGTATTACTGTCCTTATGTTTCTTAAATGTTCATTGGACATATATGATAACATGAATCACTAAAAATTTGTGGAATATTTCATATGTCTCTCATAGAGATATATATCTTTTTACATTTCTCATTACCAAGCTGAACTGGAAAAGTTTCTTCCAGTACATACATTTTTCTTTCATGGCGAAGCATAACACATAAGTGCCTTTGCCACTCCTGGAATTTTCTTAGGTGATAAGGTTATACTTATCAAGTATAGATCACAGTAATATGTTTGAAGTAATTTTATGTTTGTTTCTATAAAATAATATGAGCATAATTTTAGTAATTTATCTGATAAAATTTAGACAAATAAATACATAGTATATTTATTACTCTCAAACTATTTTATCAGAACCTAATATCCCTCACCATTGGTTTTGGAATATCATATTTCTTGGATATTATAGTGGAAAGGATACATATTCCCTTATTTATTACCCCAACATTGGTTGTTCAAGAAACACTAATGGTTTTAGGTAGACATGCGAAATGCCAACAACATTAACTCAGAGTTACTTGATCTCCTGAGTGGACTCCCCAATCCTGAAATACTTAAATTGGATTTCCCAAACACTTGCCTCTAAGTTACACCAATTCCTACATTGGAAGTCAACCCTTGATGTAAACTAAGTTATGTAATCCCAAAAATTCAAGTTAAAATTCCTTGATAATTGACACCACCCCAACTTTGGCTGGTCAAGAACTTTGAACAACAGTTCGATTTTAACTGAAGTAGTGGAAAGCTATACTAAATTAATATATACATGAGGGATCTTTTCTTTTTATTCATAAATTACCAATTATTATCTTTATTACATGATTTTTAATATTAATTGTATTTACATAATTTATTACCCATGTCTTAGATAATATTTACATATAAACCAATTTATTTTAGTTCTATCTTGCATGCTCATTAATTTAATTAATATATATGATCATGAAAAAACATCCCTAATGAAATAACTATACAAATTTATAGAAATAAAATAATAAAGAGGTATGATCATGAACTTTACTAATGGTTAGTTTATCTAGAGGTTGATAAACTAACCTTTGACCTGGGGGAAAAAACCTTGAACTGATTCAGGTTTGTGTAACATCTTTCCAAATGTCCACCTATGTATCTCCTTGGATTTTTTTAGCCCTGACTCCAAACATGAACCACCTCCACAAGATTGGGAGCTCCATCTATTACATATGATTTTACTCACATGTAGGTGAGGGGGAAGTGTTTACATTAAATAAATGATGAGCTCACATTCCCTATATAAAAATAGGATATAAGGAATATATGCCAACAATTTAATTTAATAATAAATTAAATGGAAACCAATCTCATACAATGTTCCGTTATATGGTCATAATCATCCACATGCATGCAAGGAATTACACATTTAATAAAAAATATCATTCAATTCTTAACCATTATTATTTAAGATAAACAACAAAAAATCAGTTAATTATATTCTTTAATTAATCAATTTTTTTATCTTAATTCTCATCCAAGTTTCCTTGAGATTCTCTTCCATGATAATTTTAAACAAAATAAATGTTTTCAAAATTAACTATGTATGTGAATGTACCTTGGAGGAAATATGGTGAATACATTTCTGAATTTACCCAACATGTATTATACTCATATACTTATTTATTATTTGTGATATATATCATACATGACTTATCATTCACTTTCATTACAAATAGTATCAACTTAATGATTTCACAAATTTCAAGATTTTTCTATAATGTGTCATGCTTGATGCACGCATAGTAACACCTATAATATGACACATACATGATATGAAAATCCAATCATTACACATATATTAATTAAACATTTATATATAAATATGTATTAAAAACCTTCACATAGAAATTCCTATCAACTTAATGACCACACACGAGAACATGTCTCAAGGTTTACATAATATAATAAATAAATTTTTAATCTATGTAATTTGGTATAAGTGCATGGCATGTACAAGTGAGCTACATGGTGAGTACATATCTCACTATCTATCCGGGGAACAAGTCTAGGGTCTTTATGTGTAAATTTTACCTCACAAAATAGAGTACATGGTATTTTGAATGGTTTATATTCCATGTGATATTCGAATTACATGGTCACTGGTTAGGTAGGCCGTGTGTGGTAATACATGGCCCGCCTGTGACTCAAAGGGACTACACGCCATGTACTAGGCTATATATTGTGTACTCCGATTGAATGTGTGACACCCTGCTCCAATCAAAACATGGTGTAATGTATTTAATGCAATACATGTAATCAATGCACTTGGTTTGAGTAAATCTCCAAATTAATTCTAGATGCATTTAACTGAAGTACACGATGTGTAATTCTGATTACATGGTGTGTACTCTTGTATTATCTAGCCGGAATCTATGGCACCTCTAGATGAGATATTCAGTTTTAGTTTATTAATGAAATTAATCATATTGATTAGATCTATGAGAAACAAAAGAGGAAGAAGAAGATCTAGGGATTTATATTAAAAGAACAATTAAACTTGAACTGAAAGACTAGATTAAAATTTGTAAATCACCAATGATCTTTAAATAATTATAAATAATTATATGACCGCTCAAATACCACTTGTAAGATCCAGGCATAGCGGAAGTGTATGATGGGTGGTGCCCAACTTTTCTTTTTTCTATGTTTAATGATCAATTTGAGATCAACATGGAGATAAATGCCATGTTCAATGTAATTTAATCAAAGAAGATAGAAAACATGATTCATGTTATAACTAGATATAGATGATCATCACATATTATTTATAATTAATTTAATTAAATAAGAATTAACTTGGTGGAATTCTTTATTCATTGATGGATCTGAAAATAGATCTACAATGTACAATCATTGCGTTGGATGAATCAATTGAAAATTGCCTATATCGTTGATCCACACATGTTCCATGAATCTCTATATGTGGCCAAAGTAATCTCTGGGTGTTAAAATGGTATATCCTTGCACTTGCATCGACTGCCTTTGATCACTATGAGAATTGATTCCAAAGCATTCTTCTTGATCTGGTGGAGGAAGATTGATCTCTGTTCTTAGTAGTTATATTATAGTAGAGAGATATCAAGGGATTGAGATAATTCTCCAATTCTGTAGTACACAACCCAAACAATTGAATTGTTTTATTGAGAAAATAACATAACTAGGTTTATATATTAGTAGGGTTAAAAAAAATAATTAAACAAGTTCCCTTAATTATTTATTTTATCCAAGAAAAAACCCCAATATCAAATAATAATAATATTATTATTATTTCTCAACATGCTCTTAACTTGTGAATTAAAATTAAATATTATGTAATTAAAAAATATTAAATATTTATTATTTTCTCATCGGGCCTAAAATTCAGGTTTGTCATTCCTCCATAATATTTATCGGATCTTGAATAATTTATATTTATTTATTAAATAAATATCAATAAAATAATCTCTAATAAAAAAATAAATATTATACTCACTAAATAGAAAATTAATATTCATTAAATATTATGCTCATATTACATTATGATGGATAATTGGTGATGGAATATTTGTGATCAAGAAAACATATATAATTATTAAACCACGTCCAGGGATAATATTTGTTCAACTTTTTAAATACTAAATAAAAACATATTATTTAACTGAGATTCTAGATAATCTTAATATGGGGCCCTCCAGGCCTCTTTCTCAATGGAATCAGGTGAAGCAGCCTAAAGTTCGAAGTTATAATTTAGCAACATGACAAGGAACCCATAGAAAATAATTTAATGCTATGATGACATAATACCTCATACAGATGCTTACTATGTAAAATAATCACTTTATGACGATATCTCAAATCAAACAAGGCGCATTCTGGTTCCATTAAACTATATGATCGATGTCTCTTTCTTTGAATTTCCGGAAATACAACTTGCCTATAGGAACACCATATCCATGGATTTATTTAATCCATATCATTTTCATCAAAGGGCCTGAGATATCAACTTCCTTTAAAATAGAAGGTAAAAATCCATTATTTCATTATTCATTAATGTAATATTACTCATGATTTTCCAAACCTATTCTACCTTTCCACGAACATATGTCATCATGGTTTTCTACAATACATCAAATTACTTGACTCATAAAATACATTAATAATAATATTAATGTCTATGGATCAATACACATATCTGTAGATAGAAACATCCAATAAAACATAGAAATGTGTATTTTCTATGGGCGGTTCTCAGTCTCATAAAATCCTACTAGATATTACCAAGGGCGTACACCATGAGAAGGTTCCTCAAAGTCCTATGAGTCTCCACCTATGATATTATGTATCATTCTTATGCATAAAATTATATATTCTGGATATATAACATATATTCAAGAATAGTGTTGTAACACTTATGGGTTCTCATCATAGAGGGGAACTGCTATGACCTTTTAGTGCGATAGATACTCTTAAGACATTATCACATACTATGTCACATACAAGAACAATCGTGATGTGATAAGTAGTTTATTAATATCCAAATAAATGAATAAATGTTTTGATAAAGTACATAGAAGTTGTTTCTATGGCACCAAATCCAACATAAAAATATACAATCTGTTTTTTAAAATTAACCATTTAATTATAATAAATTTTATTTTCAATTAAAAATAATAATTTAATAAAAATAAATATTTTTTATAAAATAAATTTTATAATTATTGAAATAAAATTTTATTAAAAAAATAGTTAAACATGAATAAATTCTTAAATTTTACTTACATAACACATGTATGCATCTATATAGGACAAAAGTGTTATATAATTCATGGTGGAGCTTTTAAGTTGTGATTTAGCTAACATGGATCTCAAAATGATCTCCACTAACGTGAGCTTATCCCACATGTTATTATGTTCCAACCACACTTATTTTAGTTTGTTTTAATATAATTATAATAAAAATCGTGGTGATGTTAACTTCTTCCTGAGATTAACCAAATTTCTCATATGGGTTTGAAATTGTGAGACATATGAATGTGTAATTTTCTATGATTTTATAATCAATTTTTAGTTTTTTTCATTTTTTTATGATTATAAATGGGTTTATTTTCTTAACAATTTTCCTTTAAAAGGTGAAATCCTTGACCCATTTTAAACTAAATTTTCTTATAAATCATTAAGTTCAATTCATTTTTCAATCATTAATAAACGTTTGTTTCATAATCAAGGAGAAAAAATAATATCAATAAAATATTTATAAAAAGGATTAATGGATCTTAAATTAAAAAAAATACCCCTTATTTTGTTCATACCAAACATTAAATATCATATACGAAAAAAAAAATTAAGAACTAATACATGTAATATCTGGATATGTGTTTATAACACTTTAAATATCATAACCAAAAAATTATTAGGGTAACATCTTAACTAAATAATAGTACCAATAAGTAATTACATGTAATGAGCATGTAGGATGTTACAATCATTAAAAAAATATGAAAATACCAAAGGTGTGATTATAACTCATCATAAATGAAAAATGGATTCTAAAAAACCCTTAAACTCTATACACTATAGATTAATAAGTCATTACTAACAAAAATTGTTAAATTTTTCATAAATAAACTCAACTATATATGGATTTTAGCCTATAGCTAAGGTAATATGAGATGGAAGATGTGTATTCCTATCAAAAGGATTACAGAGAAGCACTATGGATTCTTAAAAAGATAATTCAACCACCACTTTAAGCTAATAACTAACCTAAAACTAATATAAAATTAGATATTAGTTTGTTTTTATATGAATTATAAAACTAGAAAAGGGAAATAATATATTACCTTGGTATCATCCAAGAAAACCATCCACTCTAACCAAACCTAAGAAACATTAAAGGATCAAAAAAAGATTCAATAGCCTAATACCAAATTGTAATATGTAGGTTTACTACAAAAAAGAAAATTTTGAATAAGAATATTATAGGATATTATATAAACTTACCGTTATGAGGAATAACCCTTATTGAATATTCTAGGGTAGTGCTAATTTATCATTGGGAAGGGGTGATAATTAAGTGGTACAATTTTTATTTTACAATTACTCTTTAGAAATTAATCTATGTTTTTAATTAAAGTCATGATCCACTAATATACTAATTTAATTTTCCTTTTCAGACATTCCTTGAAATATGTGTAAAAATTAGTGGTGTCTATATTAATAAATGAAACGGGATGAGTGGTATATATATTTATAAATTCATACATGTGTAAGGAAAAAGGGGGGTATCTATATTTAGATGGTCATATTATCTTTGAGAGACCTCCTAAATAATATTGATTGGTAATAACACCATGGTAAGGGTTTGTCACTGACTCTATACAACCCGTATAATATCCATCATGAACCCACTCACATAACCTTGGCCTCGTATGTAGCTAAGTGCTATTGAAATTCAGTCCTAAGACCAAAAAACATTTCCTTTTCATGAAGTAATATAAGGCATTCTTTTAATGTTGAAACTGCAATGGCTATCTCAAAATGAGTGCATGTAAGACCATCCAGCTGAGCCTTCTCATGATCGACCAATCAAGGAGCCCCTTGTAAGTTTTGGGATATTATTGAATCATTTTTCAAATTTATAAAACAAAAAATATATATTGTTCAATTCTATACCAATACCCTATCCTAAGAACATTTAGATTTATGGAGATAATTTTCAACCTCATAATCATTATCTCTTAAATTGTTATTATAGAATTTTGTGGTCTGAGACTCATCCCCCATCTCTTTTGGACATGATCATATGTTTCTTGAACTACTCTAAGTACTCTTCATCCCATACTAGGAACTAGTGGTCATTATTGATGAATTCAAAGGATTACACTGACTACCAGTTGAGTTATTCTTTTCTTAAATTAAATTACCCATTTCCTTCAATGCATACAAAAATTATTTGAAAATTTCAAATGTTGGGTTCCCCTTATTTGAAAGGACCATTTTTTGTATTTAATTATTTTGTTAAATATTAATATTACCAAATAAAATAGGATGGGTATGTATCAAAAATGGATGTATTCTAATCTTATAACAAAAGAGTGTAAAAATGAGGTGAAAAAGTTCATCAAGTTTGAAAAAGATCATGTGTATGACCCTTTTCAAATATTTTTTCTATGTTTACATTGTTTTTATTCAACACTAATTAGTCTATAGGAGTTGGTAGAACACTCGATCTATAATAAAATAGATTTAAGTTATAAATGTTATTCTAAACATGAAAAAAAATTGAATGTAGATTGTGATTGAGATATGAACCTAATATGATTACAAGTGTTGGAAATAAAGAAGACTATATCAAGGATGTGATTATAGGTGTGAATGATGATGAATATATTATTGAGTAAATGAAAATGATAGTTGAAGATGAACTTCGTGACTATCCAAAATTGTTTGAGAAGTAAGAGTTATGAAAAGATGCCATTGTATAGTGGTTGTACTAAATATATAGGATTATCAGTCATAATGAAGATGTATAATTTCAAAGTTGGTATCGGATGGAGCAATGATAGTCTGCTTACTATTATTAATGACATGCTCTTAGAAGATAATGAGCTTCCTAGAGGAACATATGATGCTAAAATTACTCTACATTCAATGGGTATGATCTATGAAAGAATACATGCATGTCCAAATGGTTGTATACTATTTTAGAAGGACCATAAATCACTTAAATAATGACCAAAATGTGGTTCTTCTCAATATAATAAAGATAAATTGGATCCTACTAAATTTTTAGGGTACTTTCCAAATATTACAAGGTTTAGGAACCTATATGGAAGTGAGGATACTAAAAAGTTATGAATGGGGATAAAAATATAATAAATAAAGGTAGAAAACTTCATCACCCAAAATAATCTCCTTAGTGAAACAGAATTGATAATGTGTATCATGAATTTGGAAACAAGCTGAGAAACCTTCATCATGCGCTATTTATAGATGGAGTGAATCCTTTAGGTTTTCAAAGGAGCACTAAAAATACATCACTGGTTATATTGGTAAAATATAAATTTCCATTATGGTTATGAATGAAATGAAAATACATTATGTTATCTCTTATTCTATCTGGACCAAAACAACTGGGTAATCATATTTGTGTTTACTTGGATCTATTGATTAAATATTTGAAATTTTTGTGTGATTCTGGTGTTACTTTGTATGATGATTATAGAAATAAATATTTCACATTGAGATCCATTTTGTATGGGATGATAAATAAATTTTCTACTTATGTAAATTTGTCAGGATATATAATTAAAGTAAATCAAGGGTATCCCATTTTTGAAAATATACATAGTCAGTTAGTTTGAAACATTTATAAAAGAATGCGTTTCTAGGACATCGTATATTTTTACCCCGATGACGTAAGTGTTGATCTTGGAAAAAATTGTTCAATGAGATTTCAGAAGGACATTCAACACCATCCCCACTAATAGGTGATCAACTATTTGAGAAAGTAAAATATATAGACACTACATTTGGTAAACCTTTATTGAAAAACCTTATGAAAACTACTGGAAAAAGAGATCAATTTTTACTGGATTTGTCTATACATCAGACAATTTCTTAATGTTATGAATTTTGAAAAAATGTATTTGATAGTTTCATTGGCACATTACTAAATGCACCCAAAAAAAGAAATGATGTAATTAAAGCTAGGATACCTATGATCGACATGTTATTACGAGAATATTTATCACCATTGAAAGGTGAAAAATAGACTTTTCTTCCTCTAGATATTTAAACTCTTTCCAGAAAGAAGAGATATCAGTTTTTCAACTTTTTGAATGATGTAAAGGTTACAAATGGGAATTAATAGAATATAAAGAACATCATGTAAATGACTGATTTAAATTTAAAGCATCTAAAATCACATGATTGTACTTTTTGATACAATATCTAATGCATATAGCTTTATGTTGCATTTTTTCACAATAATTTCCATCATACATTAACCAGCCTCTATATATTTTTCAAAGCTATATGCAGAAAACATATACACACACAAAAATTGATGACTATGGAAAAATAAATTTCAATCATATTATATGAATTGGAAATTTTCTTCTTATCGATATTCTTTAATATGATGGTTCACTTGATAGTTCACTTGGTAAGAGAGATTTGACTCTGTGAACATGTACATTAAAAATGGATTTATCCCATTGAAAGGTATATGAATATTTTGAAAGCGTGTGTCAAAAATCAAAGTTGTCCAGAAGGTTGTATTGAAGAGTGATATATTATTTAGAAATCCGTTGAATTCTATATTGAATACCTATCCAGTGTGGAAAACATTAGTCTACCAAAATCTCACCACAATTGGTGGCTTGTGGGTGAAGAAATTTCTGGAAAAATGTTGTCATAATCACTATTATGGATCAGTATCAGGATAACTTTTACATTTTTCCTAATAGTTTAGAGGTTTCTCCACGTTTTGAAACCCACAAAGAAATTATTAGTCACTTGAATCTATCAAGGGATAGAATATGGATATAAAATAAAAATAATAAATAGTTTATAGGATGGTTTCGAGACTATATATTTAAGGAATCAGCTTAAAATATGAATTCAATTTTAGAATGAATTTGATGGATAGCTAGAGGACTATGTGTGCATGTATTATCTTATAATTTTTGTGTAATTAATGGTTATATGTTTTATATGAATTAACATGAGGAATGTATTTCCATACAAAATAGTAGAGTTACACTTATGGCTGAAGTGATGCATATATCTGTTACCAAGGACAAAAATCCAATTTATGTGAATATGTCATACTTTGGAATCATTAAAAAAATATGGGATTCAGATTATACAACATTTTATGTTCCGATTTTTCAATGCAAGTTTTTTGATAACAAGAGTGCTTTTCATTAGCACTGATAAAAGGTATCCTTTTTCAATGCGTTATTTTTAGCACTGATAAAGGGTACCCTTAGTCAACACCTTATTTTTTGTTTTGATAAAGGGTACCCATTATCACTTCTTTATTTTTAGCATTTTTTTAGAACTGATAAAAATTCCGAATAAAATAAAATAATTAAACAAATAAAAAATAAAAATGAGTTTCTTAAAAAAAATGTTTGATTTCTTATTAATTAAATAAATATTGAAAAATGAATAAATTGATTATAGTATATATAAATTATAAATACTAATAAATATTATATATTAAAAATATAGATATATATAAAATAGAAATTATACAAATAAAAATTAAAAATGAGAAAATTAAGGAAAATATTAAACATTTTATTAATTAAATAATTATTGATAATTTTAATAAATATTATATATTAAAAATATAGATATATATAAATGTATATAAATATGATTTATATAATATAAAATATTTATTCTTTACATTAAAAAGTTATATATTTAGTGAATAATGATTTATAATTAAAAATTAAAATAAATAAAAACTACGGACTAATTGCATCGAGTAATGGACATATTTGAATGTCATTTGATTTATCAATTTAACATATATCAAACATGTTTTATATTTATTTCACATATATATAAATAATTAATGGATTTTTAAATACAATGCACAAACAAAAATATTTACGTAATTAATAAAATCTTATATAGAAACATATACACCTAATATTTATGTAATTTATTAAAATTTTAGAATTAATTAATTTTAAAATCTCATTATAAGATGATACATTTAATATACTATGTCTTTAATATGTAAATTATATTTATTTATTTTTTAATTTATTACAGTTAGGTATTAGTTCATTTTTAATATTTTTTATTTTTTATTTTTTTTAAGTTTTGGGGAATTTATTAAATTTATATTATTTATTTATATATATTTATTTAATATGTTTAAATATTTTAAATATTTATTAATATTTATTTAAATATAAATCTCTATTTTTAATATTTTTTATTTAGTTAATAAAACTCATCCACTTTTTCAATATTATTAACGTGCACTCATTTTTAATTATTCAATTTCACTCATTTTTAACATGCATGCACTTAAAATTTAATATTCATTAATAATGTTAAAAATATATTTGAAAATAAATATTTATAAATAAATATATTTATAAATGTATATTTACTATATTTATACATTTATATATTTATAATTATAAATAAATAAAACTTATTTTTTAAAAAAATATTTATATAATTATAAATAAATAATTATATATATTTATATAATTATAAAATTATAATATATTTATTTAAATAATTAATATACTTACTATATTTATGAAATATATATATATATATAATTATATAAATATATAAATAATAATTTTTTTGAAAAGTATTTATATAATTATAAATAAATAATTATATATTTAAATAATTATTAAATTATAATGAATATATTTAAATAATGAATATATTTACTGTATTTATATTTATATATATTTGTTAAATATATATAATTATATAAATATATGTACAACGATTTTTATTTATAATTATAATTATAAATCATTTATCAGTGCTTAAGTAATAAGTACTGATAAAGATGCATTTTATTTGTGCTTATTAATTTATCACTAATAAAATTGAAAATTATGAGTGTTTTTTTGGAAGTGCTAATAAATGTTCCCAAATCTATTTTAATAACCTTAGACAGTCATGAACCAGTCACAATATCTAAATCATTCTGTGGAAGCCACCTACAGTTGGCGCTCCTCCTCATCAAATCCAAACTCGAATCAAGGCTCATATCAAGGCTCGAACAATTCCAAGACTTGAATCCAAGGCTTGAACGATTCAAGGGTCGAACGAATCATTGGCTCGAACAAATTCTAG
Organism: Viscum album; assembly: GCA_963277665.1. Classification (NCBI taxonomy): domain Eukaryota; kingdom Viridiplantae; phylum Streptophyta; class Magnoliopsida; order Santalales; family Viscaceae; genus Viscum; species Viscum album. The sequence goes on along the minus strand of OY728141.1, from coordinate 1,300,126,487 downwards.
GTTTGGCGATATATCTTCTTTCTCTTAGATTATTTAAATCTTCAATCCAAGGTATGTTATTTTGTCCTCCTCTTGACTCATTGATTGCTTGTTTGATGATATCTATTTTTTTATCATCAATCTTTTTTGTCTCCACCCTCGATTTCTACCGGGTCTCCCTTGATTTCCACTTCCCCAATACCAATGATTTCTGATGCCCTATTCCCCCCAATTTCAATTTCCCATAGTGAACCTTTACCATGCTTGAAGTTATAGAACCTCTCGAGTTGACGCGTGAGGCACATGCCTTTGGTGCACCTTGGTGACGTCGCACTGCCTCACCTCACACCAAGGTGTGCTAAGGTGTGTGCCTCTAAAAATAATTCCATAATCTAATATATACTTTTTTACAACATAATGAAACTCATACTTAATAATTCATCTTAAAATGTTAATCCCCTTTGAATCATTATATATATATATATGACTAAAACATAATACATATGATCTAAGTACAATTAGAAATGGGTGAAATGAAATACTTATCACAATTCATTGATTTATACTTTGAGGGTCTATATATATCATAGTGAATAAACTCCAAGGGTTGTTTCAATTAAATCTCTAATTTATTATTTTAAGTATTAATAATCTCCACATTCCAATTAGTAAAAAAATATATATGTATTTTATATTTTCATTATAAAAACATGTCAACACACCCTTGTTAAGTCAATATTTAAATGTCTTGTTATCTAATATGATCAATTTTTCATTACCATAGATCAGTTTCCTCTTTCAAAGATTTTTTTCATAATTTTTTACCAACCCCAAATTATAATATGGTTCAGCTAGTTTTCTATAACATTGTAAAAATATATCCATATTTGAAATGACAACCCACTCATTAATACTTCTTAAAAATCACTTCATTTACTTCATCACACATATAATAAACACTATCTATGTTTTACTTTAATCCATCTAAAAACAAATCATTCTTTAAAATTTCCTTTTATTTCCAACATATTTTAAATGAAAATAATTTATCGTAATAGATCCACCATTTCATAAATAATAAGTATCCTTTAAACTTATCTTAATTCAGTAATGCGATAAATTTAACTGTCATGTGTGATATGAACAACCAATATTTAATATAAAATCATGTTTCTTTTGTAAATCCTTTAGTGTGACATTAATAATAAATTCCTCTTACATTCTATTATTTTTCATATAATACATTTTTAATTATTTATTCACATTCATCTATGTTTTTAGAAAATCTTAACAATACTTCATTCAAATATTTAATTTGTCACATGTTCAATAGAGTTTATTCAATGGTTGAAATTCATCATCCAATTATACTTATGAATATTTTTCTCACTTAGAAACAATTTTGGTAATAGTGGGTTATCTCCCCTTTAACTTAAAACCTCTATATCTTTCATAATCACTATTATTTATCTTATTATGACTAAAAGTTTATACTTGTTCCCAAAATCACCATATAACACTTTATTAACATGAAAATGGAATTTTATTATAAATCCTACTCTTTTTCTTCTTGAAAATAATTATTGTTTTCAACCGGTCTAGACATAATTATTGAATCAATTTATATACAAAGAATTCTGATATGCTTAAGACCTTTATTATTATTAGGTATATTATTTTCATAAAATTATTTTTTCCATTAATTATCAATTTTTAATTTAAATTGAAATTTTAATTTTGAGGTGTTTTCAAATATTTGATATACCATTAATATTAAATATAATCATTCCTTAGGTTATTACATCACTTGTTCCAAAAATATATAATGGGGTTTATCAAATTATATATATGTTGGAATAATTATTAGAAATTATTTTTCTGTATTCATCATTTTAGGTCTACATGTATTGGTTCCACCCCGAGGAATCCATTGTTACAATCAATGTATATAAAATAAATCATTATTTATTAAAATGTTTTATCAATACATTTTTTAATCTTCTAGTTTATGGAATAAGTGATTAATATTCTTGTTTATCATATTTGGGTTTCTTATTAATCCTTAATTTATTATATTATATTTTAATTTGTTTAGGGTATTTAAGGAAGACTTGATGACTTATTTTAATATAGGTAGGACTAGTCTTAGTTAGAAGATTAAACGTATTAAAAGTGTTATTTCTCCTATAAATATAGAACTCTTAGAGGCCCCAAGGATTCATATATCACAACATGTCCCTACCAAGACCCCTGAAATCATAGAAAAGATTGTGTATGCCCCCAAAATCTCACATTTAATAGGAAACAAGTTAATAACTAATTCCAATGGTGTAATTATCACAAATGTGAGGAATTACCCCTTTTAGAGAACATAATGGAGTAAAATTGTCATCCTCATCAGCTTCATCTCCTGAACATTTAACATTGAAATTTGTTTCTTGAGACTCATCCCTCATATCTTTTATTTTGCACATATTACTCTATGTATTATTCATCCAATGTATGACCACTACTTAGATTATTTCAAGCAAAATAGGTGCATGTCAACCAAAGATGGGGGATGGGTTTCAAAAAACAAAATAAAATGATAACTATTTAGGAGATGAGTTGATGAGGGTGACATTTGTCTATAACTTTCACCTTTAGATGAATTCATAGGATAACACCTAATATAGTGGAATAATTATTTTTCTTAAATTCACCCACCCATTTTATTAAAACCATACTGAAATTATTTGAAACAATCAAATGTTGGGTTTCCCTTATTAGAATTATCTATAACATTCAACTTTGATAATGAATATCTTATGTGAATTTACTTATTTGTTGTAAAAAATGAATATTTTATGCACCCAATAGGATGGATATGAATTTAAAATGTATTAAAAATAATCATTTGACAAAAGAGTATGAATATGGAGTTAAAGAGTTAATCAAGTTTTCAATAGAGCATACATACAACCCTTCTCAAATCCTTTTTCCGTGTTTACACCATTGTTAATCAAGAAAAATTAGTCCTAAAAAGTTTGATGAACATTCGATATGTCACAAAATAGATCAGAGCTATAAATGTTGGACTAAACATGGGGAAAACTGAACATGCAAACCGATTAGGATGATACTGTAGTTGATGGATCATTTGATATGAATACCAATGTAATTGATGACGGAAAATGCATAGATGACGATGGAAATTGAATATTACCTTTATGATTGTACAAATTTGTTTGAGAAGTTAAATATATTTTCTAAGATACCATTGTATACCAATTATACTAAATACACAACATTATTTTGTATATTGAAGTTATATAATTTTAAAGATAGCAGCGAATAGAGTGACACCCTCTTTACAGAACTACTTGTTCTTTTTAATGATATGATACTATAAGAAAATAAACTAACATATCAAACATGTGACGCTAAAAGAACTATACATTAAATGAGAATAATCTATAAAAAATACACGTTTGTCCAAATGATTTCATATTATTTCATAAGGACCATTAATCACTCATAAAATTCTTTAGGTGTGGCACAAATTTATATAAGAAAAATGATTCAATTACATCAAAATTTGAATGGTACTTTCCTATAATTATATGTTTTAAAAGACTATGTGGATGTTAAGAAATTTTGAGATAATTAACATGGAATACATTTACAATTTTTAAATGTTGGAACCTACATCATCCATAAAATTCTCCTCAGTGGATGAAACTTGATTACAAGTATCCTGAATTTGGAAATGACAAAAGAAAAATTCATCTTAAGTTATTAATAAATGGAATAAATTCTTTTTATAGAAAGTAGTGCTCACAGTACATGGACCATCATATTGGTAAATTATAAATTTGCACCGTGGTTATGTATGAAGTGAAAATACATTATTTTTCCTTATATTTGGACTAAATAAACTTGGAAATCATAATGATGTATATTTGGATCCATTGGTCAAAGATCTACAATTAATGAGGGATAACGTGTTATAATGTATAATTCTCATAGAAGTGAAGAATTCATATTGAGGGGCATGTTGTATGGGATGATAAATGACTTCCCCTATTATGAAAATTTATCTAGCTATAGTATTAAAGGATTCTTAGGGTTCCCATTTGTGAAGAACGCACACACTCAGTACAGTTGAAACATTCTTAAAAGATAGTTTTTTAAGACATTGGAATTTTTTACCTCAACAACATAAATACCGATCTTTCATGATGAAATTTGATGGGAATATCAAACAAGGTACAACACCATCTTTAGTAACAGGTGATCAAATATTTTATAAAGTAAAAGATATTGGCACTTTTTTTAGTAAACCATTTTTGAAAAACCTTACGAAATTAGGTTGGAAGAAGTGATCAATTTTCTTTGACTTCCCATATTTTAATATTTTCTATGTCAAACATCTTATTGATATCATGCATATAGAATAAAATTTATATGATAATGTTATTGGAACATTGTTAAATGTTCCTAGAAAAATGAAAGATTCCATCAAGGCTAGGTTGGACATGATTGATATGGGGATAAGGGAAGAGGTGGCAATAGTGAAGGGTAAAGGTTGAAATTTTCTTTCTCCAGCAGCCCACACTCTATCTAGATAGAAAAAATTGAAATTTTTTATTTTCCTTAAGAGTGTAAAAAATCTATAGTGATATTCATTGAATATCAATAATTTCATGTCAATGACTAATTTGAAGTTAAAGGGACTAAAATCACATGACCTGTAATTTTTTATTTAATATTTGATTCCTATTTCTTTCTATTTTATTCTACCTAAAAATGTGTGGCATAAATTAAACTGAATCTTCTTATTTTTTAAATGCATATACAGTAAAGTAATAGAATTAAAGAAGTTTATAATCAAGAATAAATAGGTTTTATTTATATTATGTGAATTAGATATGTTCCTCCCACCATAATTCTTTGATATAATGGTCCATATTATGGTTCAATTAGTTAGAGAGGTTAAACTATGTGGTATTTTCCATTACATATGGATGTACCACCATTGAATGGTATATGGAGATTTTGAAAGTGTGTGTCAAGAATAACAGTTTTCCATAAAGTTGTATTGAATAAGGATATATTATTGATGAATTTTTTAAACAATTCACTGATTTCCTATCATATGTTGATAGAATAGGTCTCCCAAAGTCTCATCACAGTAGATGCCTTATGGGTGAAGATATTTCTATAAGGGATATTTTTTCAATTACCATGATATAGTAGGAGAAAGTGACCCATTACATTTTACATAATAGTGAATATATTGATCCATATATTGAATCCCACAATGGAATTATTAGAGATTTGAATTCATCAAGGAATAAAGGATGGATATCAAGTACACATAACTAGGATTGTTCTGAGATCAAATTTATAAGGAGTTATCTAGAAATTCTATTTCAATTACCAAATGAATGTGATGGATATCTAGGGGACCAAATGAAAATGTTATATCTTATACTATTTTTTTAATCAATGGTTATAAATTATATACAAAAGAACATGATGATTTCAGTATGATGAAAAATAGTGGTGTTACACTTGTGGTCAAAGCAATTAACATATCTGGTTCCAAGGATATAATTCTAATTTATGTAAATATATTTTCTTTTGACATTATCAAATAGGTCTACGAGTTGGATTATATAACATCTCAAGTGATGATTTTCTATTGCAAATGGGTTGACAATATGAGTGTAGTGAAAGTTGTTGAAATGGGATTCATGAAGGTGAATTTTAGTGTGGAAGGGTAAAAATACAATCTGTTCATAATGGAATCACAAATAGTGAAAGAATGTTTTGTCTTGGATCTAGCAAACAAGAAAGGGTCGATTATCCTATTAGCAACTAAAGAAAATGTTAGGTCAGAAAAAATTTCAATTGAGGATGACCCTTTCATGAGGATATCACAATTAGTTCATACTGGTCTCAGTATAGACAATGGCTTGTACATTATAATGGAAAACAAATAGTGGATTTGGATTCTTGTTAGAGTAACCAAATCCCTAAAACATTTTAAAAAAATATTGTTCAATGAGAAGGTAAAAGTGATTTTTAATATACTATGTCTTTCCTCGTAATATAATGCATTATCTACTGCATTAATATAATATAAATTAAATTTTTGACTACTAATGCAGACAATGTATTCTGCAGATGATGATGTTACCAATCCCAAGGGAGAACAAACCATAATAAAGGAATCCCTTTTGGAAGATGTAAAGATAATTTTATGGTATACTTTGTCTATTTTACTGAAAACTTATATAATGAAATGTTGATTTAATTTTCAATATTACTTGTATATTTAATTTATTTTAGAATATTTCTATCCATATTTTATGCCTTTTTTCACACAAAAAATCTATATACTTAATATTTCTCAAAAACTTTTCACCCCTATAGTGTTATCATTTATCACATTCCTTCATGTTCCCTATACTTATTTTGTAGGAAGAGAAACAACACTAACACTTCTCAATCATAGAGGTAATCATGATTTTTTCATAGTAAACTAATTCTCTACAGGATTGATTTATTTTTTCAAATTTATTTTTATTTTATTTCTTTTTAACATTACATAAATAATAATTTTTTTATTATGCAGGCAGATTATTTTGTTCAAGTTGGGGTGGTTTGTTCAAAGCTTCTTATAATCATGAGATATTGGACTTCAAGGATAAAACTACAATAATGAAAATAAGGAAAAGGGTCAAGAATGTATTCAAACATCCATAAAAAGTGAATTCCCACTACTTATTTAATTAATTTTATTATCATTTTAGTTATTATTTGGAAGTTAATTTCCTTATCATTTTTATCTAATAATTATTTATTTTTTTGAACAGTTCTTTTGGGAATTCATATTTTTATAGTACCATTATTTTAGAATACTTGTGTTCATATTTCATGCCTTTATTCATCAAAACTTCCAAAGTATTATTCTCCCTCAAAACCTTTTTACCCCTACAGTGTTTACATTTATCACTTTCCTTCAAGTTTCCTCCACTACCTTTGAAATAAGAGAAATGACACCGCCTATGCTCAATAATAGATCCAATATTGATGTTTTCATAATAAAATCATTATCCTTAGAATTAATTTATTTTTTCCTATTTATGTTTTATTTATTTATTTTTAATATTTCTTATATAATAATTGTTTTCTTATATAGGTAGATTAATTTATTTGAGTAAGGGAGGTTTGTTCGATGCTGATCATGCTCATGAGAAATTAAACTTTGATAATGCAACTAAGATAATGAAAATAAGGAAATGTGTCAAAAATTCATACAACCATCGTGAAAAGGTTAATTCATACTACTTATTTAACTAATTTTTTCTTCATTTTATCTAATATTTTTAAGTTGATTTCCTTGTCATTTTTATTTAGTACTTATCTATTTTTCTTCACTGATATTTTTGGAAGTCATATTTTACTTTAGACTCTCTTTAACAAGCCACAAAAGAGATAAAATGTTCCTTTCTTCCAATGTTACCAAACTTTCCATTAGATTTATGTATCAAACTACAACACTACATATTGACTCCATGTTCTTAGCCAAAAAAGGTTTTTCGGCTACAAACATCGACTCAATATGAAGTGTTGGGAGTTCAAAAAATAAATCCAATATAAAGCATGGTAATATTGGAATTTCGGATTATTTTGATAATTTGGTATGTATTGGAATCAATATTACCTTAATCTGATGCATGGTGTTACTGGTATGACTTCAAGTGCATCTTTTTATTTAAAATTTACATTACTTTTTTTTAAAAGAAAATTGACATACTCAAAACCAAGAAAACATATTAATATTGTCTTAATACTTTAATAAAATGATCCATTAGTTAGTTTTTAGGTGTTTGAATTACTCTTACCTCAATATAATACACGATGTGCCCAGTATGAGTCAAAGTGTTCATTATCAGTTAAAAATTAACATTTTAATTTGAAAAGTGTTACTTAATGAAAAATAATAAAACGTGTTCATATTGTCTTGATAATTTCATAAAATGATTCATAAGTCATTTTTTGACATGTACGAATCAGTCTCATAGTAAATTGATGCACAATGTTAATGGTATGAATAAAAGTATGTGATTCCAGTTTAAAATAATATTTTAGTAAAAAAGACAAGTGACGTACTGAAAACCGAGAAAACAAATTTTTATTATATTTATACTTTAAAAAAATGATCTATATGTTATTTGGGATGTTTAATAATCATATTCACCTTAATATGACACACATTGTGACCGTTATGACTCCAACTGTGTCTTTTTATTTAAAATTGAAATTAATTTTAGAAAAAAAGGAAACCAGCATACTTAAAACCTATCAAATGAATTCAGATTGTTTTTTTACTTTAGAAAAATGATATACAAGTCATTATTTAAATGTATTAATCAGTCGTACCTCTATATAATACACAATGTTCCCAGTATGACTCAAATTGTTCATTATAGGTTTATAATTGACATTTTAGTCAAAAGGTTTCACTCATATAAAACTAATAAAACACAATCAAATTGTATTGATAATTTAGTAACACAATTTATAAGTCATTGGAGAAATATAGGAATTAGTCTCCCATCAAACTGAAACAATATGTGAAAATTATGACTCAAAATTTATGCTTACAGTTTAAAATTCCATTTTAGTAAAAAATACAAGTGACATTTTCAAAACTGAGAAAACACATTCAGATAGTTTTGATGCTTTATTAAAATTACCCATAAGTCATTTGAGATGTTTAGGAATTAGTATCATCTCAATATGACACACAATGTGACTATTATGACTCTAAGTGAGTCTTTTTATTTAAAATTGACATTAATTTTAGTAAAACAGATAACTCGCATTCTCAAAATCTGGAAAACATAGTCGTATTACTTTTATACTTTAGTAAAATGATCTATAAGTTATTTGTGATGTGTAGAAATAAGCCTCACCTCAATCTGATACATGATGTTCTTGGTATGAATCAAAGATTCCATTATCAATTTAAAATTGACATCTTAGTTCAAAATGTGTCACTCACTAAAAACTGAGAATATAAACTAAAATATTCTTGATAATTTAGGACAATTATGTAAAACCAAAACATGATGTGATTGGTATGACTCAAAGTAGGTGTTTGAAATTTGAAATTTTATTTTAGTAAAAAAATATAAGTGGCATACTCAAAACCAATAAAACACATTCAAATTGTTTTGATATATTATTACAATGATCCTTAAGTCATTTAGGATGTGTAGAAACTATACAAACCTCAATCCAATGAATTATGTGACCAGTATGACTCCTAATGATTCTTTTTTTTAAATGGACATTAATTTTGGTAAAAAAGACAACTGACATGCACAAAACGAAGAAAAACATTCATATTTTTTTGATACTTTAGGAAAATGATCTAAAAGTTATTTTTTATTTTTAAGAATTATTTTCACCTCAATATAATACACGATTTTCTTTAGTATGATTCAATGTGTTTGTTATTGGTTTAAAATCAACCTTTTAGTCTAAAAAGTTTTATTCCTTAGAAATTGAGAAAACATGCTCATATTGTCTTGATGATTTAGGAAAACAATTCATAAATCATCTGGTGCATGTATGAATTGGTCTTCTATCAAATCAATACATGATGTGACTATTAAGACTCAATGTGTCTATTTCTAGTTTAAAATGATATTTTAGTAAAAAAGACAAGTGATATACTCAAAACTGAGAAAATGCTTTAGGATTTTTTTGATACTTTAGGAAAATTATCAATAAGTCATTTGATACATGTAGGAATCATCCGCACCACAATCTGATGCATAGTTTGACCAGTATGAATCCACGTATGTCATTTCATTTATAATTGACATCGATTTTAGTAAAAAGGAAAAATAAACTACTAAAAAGGGTGAAAATACATTTGGATTGTTTTGATACTTTTAAAAAACAAACCATAAGTAATATTTTATATTTAATAATCATCCACACCTCAATATGATACATGATGTTCCTAGTATGACTCAAAGTGTCCATTATGATTTTAAAATTGACATTTTAGTTCAAAAAGTGGCACTCACTAAAAACAAATAAAACATGCTTATATTGTCTTGATAATTTAGGAAAACAATTCCTAATTCATTTTTAATGTTTATTTATTGGTCTCAAATCAAACTGATACACGATGTGATCGATTTGGGTCAAAGTGTGTGTTTCCAATTTAAAACAACACTTTAGTAAAAAAGACAACTGACTTACTCAAAACTGAGAAAAATCATTTAGATTTTTTTTATACTTAAGTTAAATGATCTATAATCAATTTGAGAAATTTAGAAATAACATAAACCTCAATATGATTCACAGTGTCACCGTTATGACTCCAAGAATATCTTTTTACTTAAAATTTACACCAATTTTATAGATAAAAGACAATTTACCTACTCAAAATGAATGAAAAATTCAAATTGTATTGATACTTTAAGAAAATGATCCATAATTTATTTATGATGTGTAGGAATCATCCTCACCTAAATATGATACATTATTTTATTGGTATTACTCAAAGTTTCCATAATGAGTTTAAAATTAACATTTTGGTTCAAAAAGATTCACTCACTGAAAACCGAGAAAACACACTCATATTGTCTTCATAATTTAGTAAAATGATTTATAATTCATTTCTGACATGTATGAATTAGTTTCATATAAAACTAACACATAATGTGACTGATATGGCTCAATGTTCATGTTTCCATTTTAAAATGACATTTTAGTAAAAAAATATTAGTGAAATACTCAAAAATAAGAAAAAACATTTAAATAGTTTTGATACTTTAGGAAAATGATCCATAAGTCATTTTATATGTGTACAAATTAGATTCACCTCAATACTATATACATTTTGACTGGTATGACTCAAAGTGCATCATTTCAATATATAAGTGTCATTTTAGTTTAAAATGTGCATCACATTACAAAAAACAAGAAAATGAGCCAAGATTGTTTTATTATCATTATATCTGCTATTACTAAATTAAATTTCTAATCATTTTTATATTATAATTATTTAATTAATTTTCACAGAGATAATTCTTGAAGATGAACAAGAAATGGTATCATTTGTAAGAATCAACCGCAACTCAATCTGATACATAGTGTTCCTGGTATGACTCAAAGTTTAGTTTAAAATTAATACTTTATGTTAATTTAATTCTTTGTATTATTACTAACATAAGAATTTTTTTTCTTATACGAGTGCGTTTTTTTTCTCATATATGGGTGGTTTGTTCATAAATAACATGAGATGGGGTTAGGAACAAAAGACAAAGGAATATTGATGTTTGTTAGTGCATGCTATAATGTGTACTTATGTAACTATATAAACTAATGTTTTAAATGTCTATAATAGAGTTTTTTTCTTGTATTTGTGTTGTAAATTTTATTACATTTAAATTTTTTATTGGGACTTGATTTTTTTGAAATCTAGTATTTTTTTTGGTGTGCAGTGTGCTATTACAACACACTACAATATGCCCCTTTATCAGTGATTTTACAAACACTAATAAATTTACCCTTTATCAGCACTTCTACAAGCATCGATAAAGGTTCCCTTTATCATCTCTTTTTTAGTGCTCATAAAATTTTATGGCTTTTAATCTCACTCTAGTAGTTATTGCTTCTCTAGTTCCAATAAAGGAAATTATTAGCCCTATTAAAGACCTATTTTTTCGTAGTGATATAGGAGTCAAATAACTTTAACATTTTTAAAAAATAGTGTTTAATAATAATGCCATATATATTTTTTGTAATATAAATTGTGTTTCCTCATATTTTTATCTATTCACTCATGAATCTATGCAATCTAAATTAAATTTTTAGCCACTTCTACAGATAATGACTTATGTATCCGTTGATGCTCTCAATCCTGGGTAAAAACAGTTTTCTCAACCCACTGGTGCTCCCAAAATACTGGAATAAAAACCTTCTACACATGTCGATGCTAAAAATCTAGAAGAATAACATATTGATAGTGTTGAACCTAAGGAAATGGTAGATGTTGAATAACTATTGTCCCAAAAAAATGAGCATTGTAGCATGATGGTGTTAGAAAAAATTATTAAGACGATAAGAAAAGGATTCAAATTCTATGTTTAATGGAATGCATGGGGCCATGAATATTAACCCCAATAAGGTTATGATCAGTAGTTTCATTGGAACCACCACTTGGTTGTTTGTACTGATTGATATATATTCATGGTACAATGTTGTTATTATGCTTAAAGCACTGATTTGGGAAGACATAGGGGTAAAATTATGATATAATTTCTTTAATTTATTAAAAAATAATGAAATGTTGAATTACTCTTCATTATCCCTTTTAGAGTGCATTTATAGTAGATAAATCATGAATAGAAAATATATTAAGACTTATCGAAAATGATCATAGAGTATTTCTCCCAATTCTTATGAAGTTTTATCTCAAAGATGTTTAAGGAAAAATAAACTCGCACCCACCATAGATGTATGCACACCTAATAAGCCAAGAAGTGTGTGATATATTTATTGGACATCATGAGGAGACATAATTTAAGGTACATTGTGAGTGGTAATAAATTGTTTGAAAATACATGTATTGATCACTTTAATTAAGAATTGTAAATTTATGAAATAATAACTGAGTGATTAAAATAATCTATTGGTAGAAAAACCAATTCAGCCCTATCATAAATCAAGGATGGGGTACGCTTCACTTGAAAAAAAATTGGCATGCATTTTAATATATTATAATACATTTATGTAAAATTTAACAACAACATAATTATGTTTCTATATTTATATGAATATTGATGAATCGAAATCCAAATCCACTTTTATCCCACGTCATGTGCTATAGAAATAGGCACGTGTAAATAAAGAAAGGATACTAATAAATTAACGAAAACAAAATAAGTGGGAAGCATTTGTTAGTAAGACATAATAAAAATTTTTTTTTTTAATCACTATTACATAATAATGATTAATTATTTTCTTTATATATTTTATCCGACATAGAAATAAGAATCATCATTAGTTATACCTAATAAACAACTACTATCAGTGACCTTGAAGCGGACATAATAGTATAGCCTCTTTAGAGGTGTCGGTTTTGGGGTGAAATCTCAAATATATTTTGAGAAAAGAAATTAATAGGAGTATAAAGATAAGAAAATGGAAGAGTTACAGCCACAATTAACTACTATTGAATAAAATTTTAATTAGCAGTTAGAGTTTCTAGAAAATATTATTGTAAGGAATCAAAGAGAATAAACAACACCAGAACAACCACTATGTGAAGATCCTTTCACCCCCTTTGTCTTTGAGGTGAGCCATTCCCCTTAAAAATCTATCTTAGATAAGGTAATTAATATTCTCCTAATTATTCATGTGAAATGTAAACCATGGAAACACAAATACCTTTCCTATAATGATATTCAATAGGGTGAAAATGATTATGATTTATATATATCAATCCCCAACCATCTACTTGTTTTGAGGGATACCATGCTCAATATCCAAGAAGATATTCTACAAAATAGATAACTTCTAATAGGTCATGTGACAGTAGGGATTAACATATCTCATTAGCTGAGCATTGATCTACCTATTCCAATTAATGATGCAGATATCAATATGGTAGAGAAATCTATTGTAACATTTGTATCATGGCCATAATGTCTTTTAAAAAATCATGTCAATAATTAGGTATTCATTTCTAATTTATTTTTCAGCCAAAAACTTTAAAAATTACTGAAAAAAGTTATGAAATGATTAATGTTATTATAGACTGACAAAGGGAAGTGGTGAAATATAGGTTCAAATCAAAACGATATAAAGGATTAACCAACCAATTAAAAATATCATCACAAATCACCTTTACCCCACCCATTAAACTTCTGTATTTACTAACATTTAACGTTTATATAGATACAAGGTTACAAAGAGGTAGTAATTTCGTAGTTGATTTAGAATAAAAAATTTATAGAGAGTTTATTATAGACTATATTACTCTTGATAATATAAATTAAATCCCCATGTATGATTAGCTAGGAGTCATAATTATAAATGTATACTTCAGGTGTGTTTTCATATTTTTTTCCAAAAGATAATCCATTATGTTAATTATGACTAAATACTATTCATATTTTTTTCAAGTGTATATATCAATACTAGTTGAAGAGAAAACCCTGTGAAAAAAATTATATACTAATTACTCCTCACATCACTAATTCACAAAAAATCTCATTTGATTCAGATCAGATTGATGTAATATTAGAAAAAACTAGATATAGTGTTTGAAAGAAAACTTATGGATGATATACTCTTATTATTACCAATTATTCAAGGGTAAAACTCTAAAATTTAATTTTATTAAATATATTTTAATTTTTTTCATTACTTATTCCTTTTATTATGAAGCATTAGTTACTCATTGTTCTCAATTTAGATACTCCAAAGATTTAGTTTTTGGATTCATTGCATGGATACCCAACATACTGACCACACATGATGATTTTTGTCAATTTGTAATATACTACATGCAAAATTTTAGAACATAAATTTATATATTTTATATTATGTTTTAATGAAAATAATGTTATGATAGGGTGGTGTTCAAATATCATCAAAATCATGGCATGAGTATAGTCCCTTAGCACAAGGAGGTTATTGACTGCTACAAGTGGATAAGTATTAGGGTATATATAAAAAGATTTCACTATCAAAACATATATCAAAACAAATTACTTATTTTTTCAATGTTTTTTTAGTGCCCAAAATAAATCAATGGTAATGATTGTGATTATTATGTTTGAGTATTTATGAAATACATTATATACCATCAACAGATTAGCATCCCCGAAGAGGTATTTTCAAAGATAGTTACTATTTTATTTAAAATATTTACTAATACTTTTTTTATTTATATTTTTCTAGTACTATCAATACTTTATAAAGTCTTTTTATTCACAAGAGAAAATAGATTCATTTATAAATGAATAGGAAGCATGCTTGGTGTCAGAATATAGACATATATCCTGAAGATGTGACTTCCAACTATTTATCTAGCTAATTTTATCATCATCTATCTAGTTTTTTAGCTAATTTACTTATCATTTTTATTTGATAATTATTTTGTTAATTTTCATAGAGATCATAAATAAATTAATTATTCAACAAAAATGATTCAATGATGCTCTATGATAATGCACTCAATAAAGATGATGCACTCATAATGATGCAATTTTCTTTTTATTCTCCAATGCATTCAACATTATGGGTTAAAAACTACCGTAATTTCATTTCATTAAAATTTATAAGTATTACAATCACTTTGGTCAAGTTAACCAATTATATGGATAATAATAAGTAATTCTATGATAATTTCATCATAGCACATGTACATTTGGTCTCACCCAATTATAGTGCATCCCAAGCTGTCAACAAGAAGTACCAACTTGTGATATTCATGGAAGTCCCTCAATTCAACCTAGAAACCTCAAATGTTCCATAGAAATATAACCGTAGACATTGATATATAATAAATATTCAAATATACTCTTGAAATATACTTAACAAATTTTATGTATCATCTCAATTTAATGCACAATGTGACTGGTATGATTCAAAGTGTGTCTTTTTATTTAAAATTGGCATTAATTTTAGTAAAAAGGAAAAGTGGAATAATCAAAACCAAGACAAAAACATTTTCATTGTTTTGATACTTTAGTAAATCATCTATATGTGTTTTTTGATGTGTAGGAATTATCCTAATATCATTTTGATAAAAGGTTTACCAGGTATGACTTGAAGTGGCTGTTATCAGTCTAAAATTGACATTTTAGTTCAAAATGTGTGTCACTAACTAAAAACAAATAAAATGAACTCTAATTGTATTGATAATTTATAAAAATGATTCATAAGTTATTTTTGAATGATATAAATTATTCTCATGTCAAATAGACACACAATGTGACCAGTATGACTCAAAGTGACTATTTTCAGTTTAAAATGACATTTTAGTAAAAAATAAAAATGACATACTCAACTGATAAAATGAATTAATATTATTTTTATACATTATTTAAATGACCCATAAGTAATTTTCTATGTTTAATAATAATCCTCACCTCAATACGGTACATGGTGCACCTGATATTACTCAAAGAGGTTGTTATCAGTTTAGAATTGATATTTTAGTTCAAATCATGTGTTACTCCCTGAAAACCAAGAAAACATGATCAAATTATCTTTATGATTTATTAAAACATTTAATAAGTCATTTTTTATATGTATGAATCACTCTCACATCAAACTGACACACTATGTGGACAGTTTGACTCAAAATGAATGTTTCTAGTTTAAATGACATTTTAGTAAAAAGGGAAAGTGACATATTCAAAACTGATATTATGAATTTCACTTATTTGTATACTTTAGTAAAATAATTCATAAATAATGTGTGATGTTTAGGAATCATCTAAACATCAATATAACGTACAATGTGACTGATGTGACTCTAAGTGTGTTTATTTAAAATTGACATTTTTGTAAAAAGGACAAGCGACATACTCAAAACTGAGAAAAAGCATTCAGATTTTTTTGATAATTTAGTAAAATGATCCATAAGACAATTTTTATGTGTATGAAAAAGATTCACCTCAATAAAATACATGGTGACTCAAAGTGTCTGCTATCCGTTTAAAATTTACATTTTAGTTGAAAATATGTGCCACTCACTAAAAAATGAGTAAATTCACTTCGATTGAGATGATAATTTAGGAAAAATAATCATAAGTCATTTTTGAGATGTATGATCAGTCTCATGTCAAATGAACACATGATGTAACCTATTTGACTCAAAGTGTGTGTTTTCAATTTAAAATGACATTTTTGTAAAAAATAAAAGTGACATACTGGAAAACAATAAAACACATTCATATTGTTTTGATACATTATTAAAATGATCTATAAGTAATGTTTTATGTGTTGTAATTAGTCTCATCTCAATCTGATTTACAATATAACTGGCATGACTCCAAGGGTCTCATTTTATTTAAATTTGATATTTTATTAAAAAAAGACAAGTGACATACTCAAAACTGGGAAAATGTATTTGGAATCTATAAGTCATTTTTGAAATATAGGAATCATTTTCTCCTCAATCTAATACATGACATACCTGGTATGACTCAAAGTGTCTGTTAATAATTTAAAAATAATATTTTAGTTCAAAACATGTGTCACTTACTCAAATACAAGAAAACAATCTATGATTATGTTGATAATTTAGGAAAAAATTTATTTATTACTTTGTTATGTGTAGGAATTTCCCCACATTAAACAAACACATTATGTGACCAATATAACTCAATATGTTTTTTATCATTTTAAATCAACATTTTAGTTCAAAACATGTGTCACTCACTAAAAACTGGTCAAACAAGCTCCAATTTCATTGATAATTTATGAAAATTATTCATAAGTCATTTTTATATGTGGGAATTAGTCTCACATTAAATCGACACGCGATGTGGATGATTTGATTCAATGTGCGTGTTTTTAGTTTAAACTGAAATTTTAGTAAAAACACAAGTTACAAACTAAAAACTAAGAAATCACATTCTGATTATTTTTATACTTTAGTAAAATGATTCATAAGTCATTTTTGATGTGTAGGTATCAACCTCACCCTAATTCAACACATGGTGTAACCGGTATGACTCGAAGTGTGTCTTTTTATTTAAAATTAACATTTTAGTAAAAAACACAAGTGACATACTCAAAACTAATTGAATGCATTCATATTGTTTTTATACTGTATAATAATGATCCATAAGTTATTTTTGATGTGAAGGAATTGACTGAACCTCAATCTGATACATGATGTGCCCGATATGGCTCAAAGTGTCTATTATTAGTTTAAAATTGACATTTTAGTTCAAAACATGTATCACTCACTAAAAAATGAGAAAACACACTCTAATTTTCTTAATAATTTATAAAAATGATTCATAAGTCATGTGTTGGAATTCAACTCATGTTAAACCTACATACAATGTGGTTAGTATAACTCAAAGTGCATGTTTTCAGTTTAAAATAATGTTTTAGTAAAAAACCTATGTGACATACTCAAAATCGAGCAAACAAATTCGTATTGTTTTTATATTTTTGGAAAATGATCTATAAGTCTTTTTTATGTGTTGTAATCAGCTGCACCTTAATCCAACACATGGTGAGACTGGTATGACTCAAAATGTTTCTTTTTTATTTAAAATTGACATTAATCTAAGTAAAAAAGGAAAAGTGACATACTCAAAACCAAGAAAACGTATTTACATTATTATTATACTTCAGTAAAATTATTCATAAGTTATTTATAACATATAGGAATCAACCTAACCTAAATATGATAAGCGGTGTTCTCGATATGACTCAAAGTAGATATTTTCAGTCTAAAATTGACATTTTAGTTCAACATATGTGTCACTCACTAAAAACCAAAAAAACATGATCATATTTTGTTGAAAATTTAGGAGAAAATTCATTAATAATATTTTATGTGTAGGAATTAGACTCATATCAAACCAACACACAACGTGATCAGTATAACTCAAAATGAGTTTTTTCAGTTTAAAATGATATTAAAGTAAAAAAAGACATGTGATATAATCAAAACCAATAAAACACATTCATATTATTTTGATTATTTAATAAAATGATACATATTTCATTTTTAACATGTAGTAATCAACCATATCTCAATCTGATACACTGTGTACCTGGTATGAATCAAACTGTGTGGTGTCATTTTAAAATCGACATGTTTCTTAATGTATTATTTTATATTTATTTATAATTTATTTCTTTATAGTGTTACTTATATAAGAATTATTTTCATATACATTAGTATTCTCTTTTCTCAATTTGGAGCAGGTTTCTAGTAATTGATACCATGATTGTGCTTTTTGAGAGGGGTCAGGTGCTAGAGACAATGAAACATTGATGTTTTTGATTTTCTGTGATAGTGCCTTCTAATGTAATTGTATAAAAAATTGTTTTAAATGTCTATAAAATAGTTTTTTTATTTATTTGTGAGGTACTTTTTATTTCAATTAACTTATGAATTTTTCATATACTAGTTGTTGTTGCAGTGTGTTGTAATTCAAAAAGCACACTACAGCAGTATGGCCTTTTTCAGTGCCATTTCTAGTGTTGGAGCAGGTTTCTAGTAATTGATACCATGATTGTGATTTTTGAGAGGAGTCAGGTGCTAGAGATAATGAAACATTGATGTTTTCGATTTTTTGTGATAGTGCCTTCTAATGTAATTGTATAAAAAATTGTTTTAAATGTCTATAAAATAGTTTTTTTGATTTATTTGTGAGGTACTTTTTATTTCAATTAACTTATGAATTTTTCATATACTAGTTGTTGTTGCAGTGTGTTGTAATTCAAAAAGCACACTACAGCAGTATGGCCTTTTTTAGCGCCATTTCTAGTGTTGATAAATGAACCCCTCTATCAATACTAATGAAAGATCTGATAAATGGTTCCCTAAATCAATGCTTTTAGAATTGATAAATTTACCCCTTTATCAGCTCTTTTTTAGCATTGATAAAGGGGTCCCCCTTTTAATGACACTTTGAACAACAACATTTTTTTAGCACTATTAAAGCCCATTTTGAGCATTGTTAAAAGGATGATATGTGGTAGTTTTCCCATATAATTATCCTTTTAAAATGTGTATAATTATATTTTCATAATATCAAACAATTATCCTTTTATAATTCATTGTAATTATTTCTTGATAATTCATTACCATTATCGTTGATATTTTAAAAGTGAAAAAATGATTAAATTAAATATAAAAAACATACATCATATCATTAAAAAAACGTTGTATTAAAATTATACTCATCAAGATGAACCCAATGGTACTGACGACACATCAATCCAATCAATATTGCATGAGATATTAAAGAGTGAAGTTTTACAATAATAAAATAAAATAAAAAAATAGAAGACAGAGGGAAAGAATGAGAGAGGGATGGGAGAGGTGTGAATATAATGGTTGGTACACCCCCTCCATTTTCATGTCTTATAATATATTTTTTATAATTTCTTTTATTTTTCCAATTAATTCTTCATTTATTACTTGTTTCTCTCTCCCCCAAGTCTATACGCCACCCAAACACACCTCATGCATTTTTTTCTTTTATTATTAATTTTAAACCCTTTATCAACACATTTAAAATTTCATTATAACATATCTTAAGCCATCATTATATAATTATACACTTAATATATACATATATATATTCACTTGTATATATATATATGCACCTACACGCATGTGCGTACACATATGTATAACCCACATATAAACATGTTATACACACACACACACCTGTATATACATATATACACCTGAAAAAATATATATGTATACATATATTTATCCCATATATATACATACACATTACATATACAAACACACCAATATTATTTTCCCAATTTAATAATAATAATAATAATAATAACCATATTTTATTATTATTAAACCTCCTTCATTGTCGCCCTTAAATTTTATAATGTAAATTCCATTAAATACCGAGTTGTTAATTAATTTATATTAAACACACAATTGCATTTATGTGAGACATGTATTAATATCACTATTATTATCTAACCTATAAATAAGTTTTTACCCATGGTGAAACGTCACTCATCAATTAAGTGAATTTAATTACACATGTAATTTCCATTTTCTTTAACAAAAATAATAATAAAAATAAAAATAATATAATTATTATTACCCTTATGTCTGATCTAACCAAACATCCAACGCGCACAAATATTATATTTCTCCTAGGGTAAAACCCTCATTCCAGACCTAATTATGGTCTCATATTTCTCATATGATACACTGTATTTGATCTATTTCATTTTTTAGAGAAAATATAAAATAAAAATATTAAATAAATTATTCTCATATGAGATTTGACCAAACACCCAACATGAAAAAAATTTAAGTCGCTTCTAGGGTAAAGCACACATCCCATACCTAATGATGGTCTTATATTTCTCATATGATACACTATTTGTGATATATTTCATTTTTTAGAAAAATCATGCATGTGTGATATAATATATTTAATATTTTTATTAAAACAATACTAAGGCTATAAGGACCATAGAATTTGATGCTAACTTATCATATGGTATTGAAAATATTCTATAGAATATTCCAAAGTATTAATAAATATTTTATCCATACATAAATCCATTAAATCATTTATTAAGATATTTTTATTAAATATTTACATTTTCACATAAAATACCCCTAAATTATTTATAGAGAGGATTTTATTATCCTTAAAAAATTTATGATGTTACAATTCTCCTTCTCTGTCAACTTTTATCCCCCAATAAGTATCTCTAGTGGTCTTGTTCATATAACTCGAACCACTAAGTTTGACAATAAAACTTCTGAACTCACATATCTATAATAAGAGGACCATTAGGAACATGACAACTACTAAATAGTATATGGGATCACACAAAGTCTTCCTTAGGTGTCTACCCTTAACCCCAGGTATAACACTCTGAACACTAACCCTTGTTTTTGTCCCTTCATGTAAGTCATAGCCATCATATATATACTAACACAAAAACATGATAAATTAAACTAATTAATATCAATAATAATATATCACAATAATATGTCAATAGATATATCACCCAAGGAAACTATCCTGAACAGATACTACAAAAAAATAATTTAATTAAAGAACTAATATGTATCATAACAAAAATTATATATATGGTATGTGAACCTATGTGCATAGTCATGATTCATGAACATAAACAAAATATCATAAATCACATATCAACATCATGTTCAACACCTAAGGTGATTTTTAATCAATTGTAACAACAAGACATATATTCCCATTTTATAGTAAACTCAGAGGTCCACTATACAGTGATGGCTAGTCAATGTCATAGTTTTTCTACCTGATTCTCAAACATCCTAACTCTTGTCTATCCAATCCCAAATTAAGATAAGAGAAAGGAAAAGTTAGTAAACCTTATCCTCCAATACCATTTTGTAACATCCTAACCCGAACCACCTGGATCAATGTCGGATAATACGTAACCTCATGTATGACTCCCTACACACAAGAGGATACTGACTAACAGGGAGGGTCTATTTCCATCTGTAGGGAGACTATATCCTCTGTATCATTTCATATGATCAATAATAATCAATAAAAAAATAAATAACAACCATAGTAAATGCAAGAACTAAATAAATGACCTACATATAAGATATCCCAAAGTGGAAATAATATCTAAAATGTAAGAAGCTGGTATATAAAGAGATAAAAAATGAATAAAAATTTGTGGGTCCTATAGAGTCTATTCCAGCCTGATCATGCTTAATAATCCACTACTCAACCATCCACCATAGGTTCATTTCCCTTCACTAGATCTCAAGACATGAAATCTACAAGCACAATGAAATTCTCGATTATAGTGTGAGTAAAATACTCATTTGGACACCATCAATTCATCCTTAACAAGTGTGCAAATGTATAAGAGTGTATAACATAATAATAGATAAATTTACATATAAGAAACAATTATTCCGAGCATTTGTGAGCTAACCAAGCTGCCACAAACCTTGGTTATAACTTCTTCGACACCATGATGGAAACTATTAGAATAATCATAAAAGATTATAAACATCAAAGTCATCCTCAAGCTACTCTATAACTATATAGACCCAGGCCTCCAAGTTAGACCACTCTAGGTCATCATGCCCCGACACAATCACTAGGCCAGGTCACATAGAACATCATGCCCCACTATTTTTATGCAGGTTTGATCACTCAAGAACATCATGTTTCATAGTAATCATATATGAGTCTGGTCACCTATGATCAACATGCCCTAGGGTAGGACACACAAGGCTATATATCCCATTAATCCATCTTGGTCTCATCATTAAGTCACATGAAGTATCTAAACACACTCCCCCTCAAGGGATACTAATCCATGATAGACCCACCTGTCACATTGGTCTCATGCATAGCAAAACAACATAGCATATACAAAGAATATCACAAGGAAATAGTGGCATCATATATAACATGTAATGAGTGTGAGAAAAACCATACATACACGAATGTGAGAACCTCAACATGGCCTAAATAACATCAACATGAATGGTCATATTATGTAAATCAAGTAAGCATCATGGCTACACACACACCCACTTGCATCACATAAAAAGTAAGCGTTAGTCAATAATTAATCACATATCATTCTAACATCATCTACATGGACCAAAATGGTATGGAACTTCTTACCTTAAAGTCGTTGATGTCAAAAGAAGATCTGTTGAAGGTGTCATCACCTAAACTATATTCACACACCAACTAGAAAAACAATTTCACACTAATGATTACTAAAATTCAAACCACCTAATTTATTTCTAGAAGAAATAAAATATTACATGTATTGATACTTTCTCTATCCTTGAAATTTTCAGAATTATCATTTTAGGCCAACACATGTGCTCACAAAATTCTCCTAAAGAATATTTATAAACCAAATAATAATTATTTGATAATATAAATAATTATCCTCTATTAAATTACATAAATTATCTTTTTACAATTAACTTTTGATAATATCTTAAAAATTTTCCTCTGATAAATTGGCGATTATCTTTTAAAAAATTTTATATAAATTATCCTGTAATAATTTATTGAAATCACCTCTTAATAATTATTAATAATTATCATTCGATAATACACATAATTATCTTTTTATAATTCCAATAATCTTTGAAATATGATAATTACCTTATAATTATCCTATCATAATTTGTATAATTATCTTTTTATAATCTCATCACAATTAACTTTTGATAATTTGTTTTAATTATATCCTTTTAATTCATTGTAATTATTTCTTGATAATTATTTTAAATTATATTTAATATTTAAAAAGTGAAAAAAATAATGATTAAATAAAATCTGAAAAACATACCTCATTTACCATAGAAAAAAACTTTGGATTAAAATTTTACTCATCGAGATGAACTTAAAGGCTCTGACGGTGCGTCAATCCAATCGATATTACATGATGTATTGAAGAGAGAAGTTTGATAATAGTAATAATAAATTAAAATAATATAAAATATAAGATAGAGGGATGGAATGAGAGAGGGATGGGATAGGCGTGAACATCATGGTAGGCACACCCCCTCCCTTTTCATGTTTTATCTTCTTTTACCACTTTGTTTATTTTTCAATTTAATTCAACATTTATTACTTGTTTCTATCTCCACTGAGTCTATGCAAGACCCTACCACACATCATGCATTTTTCGTTTATTATTTTTTTAAATCCCTTTCTCAACACATTTAAACACCCATTAATATATATTTTGATTCATCCTTATATATATATATATATATACTTTATATGTATATATATATATATTAACATACCCACATATAAATATATTCACATGCAAATATATATAATATATATACATGTTATATATATATACACATCTATATATAAATATATATATATATATACACCCACATAAGTATATATATATACATATATTTTTCACCCATATATATCCATGTTGTATATATATACCCATCCATATATACATATATACACCCACACATGTATACACACACATATATATTTATCCCACATAAATACACAAACACGTTATATATATATACACACCAATATTATTTTCCCAATTTCATAGTAATAATAATAACAACCATATTTTTTATTATTAAATATCCTTCATTGCTACCATTAACTTTTAAAATGTAACTTCCATTAGATACTGAGTTGTAAATAAATTTATATTAACCACACAGTTACATTTATGTGGGACGGATAATAATATCACTATTATTATCTAACTTCCAAATAAATGTTCACCCATGGGGAAATGTCTCTAGTAAATTTAGAATATATAATTACATATGTAATTTCGATTTTTTTTTCAACACAAATAATAATAAAAATATAATTATTATTACCCTTATGTATGATGTAACTAAATGCATGACACGCACAAAGCCTAGGTCATGTCTAGAGTAAAACTCGTATTCCATACCAAATTGTGGTCTCAGATTTCTCATATGATACATAATTTATGATTTATATCATTTTTTCAAAAAAAATATAATAAAGATATTAAATAAATTATTCTCACATGTGAATCTATCAAATTCCCAATACACACAAATGTTATGGTGTGCATAGGGCTAACCTCGTATCCTGGACCTAACAGTGGGATCATATTTCTCATATGATATACCATTATATATATATATATATATATATATATTTGTAAATATCATGTGTGTAACATAATATGTTTAATATTTTTATTAAAACAATAATTAGTCTCTACGGGCCACAAAATTCCTCACTAACTGAGTTTCTAACTCCAAAACTATTCTATAGAATATTCTAAAGTGTTAATTGAACTTTTTATCTGTAGGTAAAACCATTAAATCATTTATTAAGTTATTTTTATTCAAAATTTACATATTTCACATAAAATACTTATAAATTATTTAAAAATAGGTTTTATCATCCCTAAAAATTTTATTTTTTATTAGTACAATTTTTTAACTCAAAAATTGATAAAAAATAATATTAATTAAAATGTTTTTATAGAAAAAATAATATAGAGAATAATAAAATTATAAGAAATATATTTGATATAAATATAAATTATTAAGTTAAATAATGTGAAAAAAAATTAATAGTAATAAAATAAGAACACAAGATTTTGTGGAAGAAATTTTGTAAATCTAAACAGTGAACAATCAAAAGAGAAACAATAGAGGTCAGTGAGGGAGAAGGAATTTGGATGGCTTAGGGACCATAGTGGAGCACGCTGATGGGTAAATAGATTAAGGATTTTAGCATGGTGATAGGTGGATGGATTAGGTCTTACAATAGAGTATGTTCATTGGTGGATAACTTAGGACTCACAATGGAGAATAGTAATGGTGTGAAGTCTAGAAATGTGAGGGAGGTTGTGGAGGAGTGGAGGTAGTCAACATAGTAGGAGTGTGAACTGCACTTAGGGTGTTGAGATTAGAGGGAAGGGATTTTAAACAAATCAATTAGCAATGTTTTTCATAAAAAACATTTCTAAATACATCATTTGATGACACTTCTAAAAAATGCCACTAAAAACGTGGAAATAAACATTTAGCAATAGTTTTTTAAACTAATGTTAATTATATATTTTCTTGTAGTGGAGTTTCACTATTGTTGGGTTGGCCTAAGTTTTTATTATAAATAGTGGTATAACCCTCTCACCCTTGTATTTTATTTTCTTCATACCAAATTTCTTTCTTTGGGTAATGTATTTCTAGATACCTATCCATCTTTGATGATCCTTTGACTAAAAAATGCTCATCTGGTGATTCTTTGGCACCCCTAGAGTATGGATTCATGCAGTATCAATGAAAATATATAAGGAAGTACTCCTTTATCATATCATGATATTTTATCGTGTGATGTTACATTGGATTTATCTAATATTTTTTCATTATTTACTTATCATATAAATATTGTGAATCCCTTTTAATTTCTATGAAATTTCTATTTTTTGGAATCAGAAAATTTCTGACTAGTTTTCCCTTTTAAAATATCATGATTTAAAATATTTCTCTTGAATAACCTATTCCTATCATGGTTTGATTGAGTAGATTTCATTGGCCCTTATGATGGGGGAATGTAGTATTAGTGTACGATAATAGATTCATGACATGGAGGCAACAATACTAGATAGAAACCAAAATAGCTATAAGTTTTTGTTGGGAAGGTCGCATTATGACATGATAAGGAATATCACACTATAATGTTGGGTTTTGTGACTTTAGTCCTAGCCATAATAGTAATATCACACTAAAAAACACTATGTTGTTCAGTGACCACCCCTTCCTAGTGGTATTTAAGAGTATAATGGTATTGATATTACATAGAGGTTATGGGTTCTGAGTTAATATTATGTTAGGAGTACTGTGGCATAGAAGTTATGGTTGAAATTTAAAGGTAATGGTTTTGTTGTGAACATGTTGATTATGATGTATAGAGTATGGTAGCATCCACTGGCTATGATGTGTGAAACATCAATTGTTGTGTGAAACCAGAATGTTTAGCACTTTAGGCATCCTAATAAGTCTCACACTGTGAATGATTTTATCCCTAAATAGACCGATATAAGACCTTTATGGGTGTTTAAATACCGTTTCGTCCAAATATTATATTAGGGTGAGAAGATATCATGTATTGGTATTATACCATGTAAAGTGTTGTGGTATGGTCCTTTATACCACCTGAGGTTTTTTATATCATGTTTAGGGTAGGTTTAGGCTTTAACTCTATAAGTTTGATGGCCGAGCTTGGGTGTGATTAATATAGTGTGTCTCAAGGTTTTACATTCCCTTGGATGTGTTTTTATGACATGGTGAAATTCCCATATAAGGTAGTAGAGTTTGGTAATCCTTTTCATTCATGAGGTGTGGGTTCTCTACATTTAGAGAATAGATTAGACACTCCATTTTACTAAACAAAATGTGGTCCTCTATAGGGTCAATATAATTTGATACTCCCCCAATCAATGTTACAGGAATCATCTAGGTGTGGGTTTAATATCTTTGGACCCAAGCACTCCCTCGTTTGAAAACCTTGTATAATGAGGAGTGAGACCTCCATCAAGGGTTTGATACTCCATAAAAAACACTTATCTTGGTGATTCATGGGTCCCCCACCATATTCAATGAGATGAAATAGGTTGTATTAGGTGTGTATCTTCTATTATTGGGTTTCTCAAGGTGGCATATTCCTTTTATATATGTAGGTTATAAAGTGTAGGTCTCTGTGTTCCATTTTCTCTATCATAAATAATATTTGGGTTTTTTTAAACATCCATTTCCATTCTTCTTTTAGTGGTTTATTATTTACCTTTGTTTTTTAAAATTACTAAGCATTGTTTAATTCCTTTATAATTTTTAGTGAATCCTATTGGGTATGTATATACTCACCCATGCATGGGCATATCACTTATACACATCATGTCATATGTATACTACAAATAATTCAGTGTTGACCTTGGAGTACATAGTGTTGGTGGAGTATGGTCTTAGTAATGACTAGAGGTGATAGTAACAGAAAATATTCATGTCCAGTGTTAATTCATTATAGAGATCCATTCACCTTAGTTAATTAAGGTTATTTTTTCCACTATGTGTTTTGGGCATGTATTTTTCACATTTTTTAAAATTATGGATTATGAACTAATTCCACTAAATAGATATTAGCCTTTGTCTTGTGCATTATATATTACAGTTGTTTTTATTGTATAGCCTATATTATAATATTTTATGTGTAGATATGTTTTTGTGTATAGGTGCATTAGGATAAGGCCACCCATCATGTGTGATATGTCTACTTGGTGCTGGTAACTGACCTCTATCTTATTTGAGGTAGGGTTGGGGTGGCACACTAGAATTATTTCCTACCCAGTTGGGGTCTCTATGGTTTGGGGCATGTCATGATGTGCTCAACTATGTGGATAAATTACCTGTGATGTGTTCATTCAATTTGGGAAATCTATTTCATAGAATCATGAAATTATGACATGACCTACACTAGATTGAAATGTTGAATGTCTATTGGTTACTTAATGTATATGATGTATAAAGATACAAAATGTGGAATACATGTTCATACAGTGATATCATACTAAATCCCTTTGTAGGTTGAGTGACAATTTTATTTTTATAGAGGCCACCATTTTACTACAATCATGTATTGGGGAATTAATAACTATTTTCAAAGCTATAAAGGCTCATATGGTCACATGTATGGCCCTAAAATAAAAAATAATTATCCTAAAAAATTTATACAAAATTTGTTTGATTTTATTTGATAACCATGTCCAAAAAAGTTTCTATGGGTTCATAAAGAGTTTCAAAGTGTTGTATAGCGTTTTCAAGGATTTAGTGAAAGTGGGTGATTATTAGGAACATACACTAAATCATAAAACAAAACATGGTGAGAGACACCATGTCATGGTTTATATTGGATTGTGGTTCTTAATATCACATCATAATGTTCATGTTTGAATGATATGAGATATCAATCGATTGAATTTACAAATTTAATTATCCTATTAATTCTTTTTGGAATTCATTATACAATGATGTGTTGATTAAATGATTGTTAAAAAGATTTTTAACAAGCCACATGATTAATGATATGGTTATTGTAAGATTTTCAATGGTGGTAATCCAATATTTGGTCATTTCATAATCTATGATATGTTAGAATCCAACAAACTCTTTCACTTAGTGGATTTCTATTTTAACAGTGTTCACATAAATTTATCAATTAAATTAGTTAGTATTTATAAAGATGGATATATCACCAAACTCTTCTCTTCATTCACCATTTTATAAGAGATGTTAGCCTATTTTTTGAAAGATAAGGGATCCTATGAATGTGTTTGGTTACCCAAGTAGTTGATGGATACCTTTGTAATTTCCAAGTCAAGATCAAGTATTATTGAGAGGGGGAGGGGTGAATTAGTGATATCTTTTTCTTTTAAGTTTCACTAATTATAAAACAACCTTTTACTCTTGTAAAAGAGTTGTTACCTTTCTGAAAACAAAAAAAACACACATCCACAATAACACAAAAATTTACAAGGTTCACTACTCAACAATAGTAGCTTCATCCTTTGTATGGTATGGAAACAATTTAATACCACAAAATACACTAGAAAAAATCCTTTTTTGGGGAATATAATGAGTAGGATATTCCCTTAAACTCATTTATCACTATGTTAAATACAATAGTGCATGTGATTCAAGTAGCATGAATATGTAATAGAAATTGTTTGTAACAAACTTGTTATGATGTTTCTTGATCAACTTTCACAAATAAGATATTCAAAAAAATCTTCACTTTCTTATCCAAAAAGGGAAATAACTTAATATGGAATTTTTAATGACTCTTAGTCTGATTTACTAGTCTGATTTCTCAATATGAAAATATATCTCTATTAGAATACCACTGAGACAATTCTGAACCACTTCTATCTGAGTTCAGAAATCCTAGTCTGATTCCCAGTGCGATGATCCAGCCCGATATGCTGACCAGATGAATACGATATTGTATATTCTCCTTTATTATTCTATCCAAAAAACTTCCATAGGTAATCCCAATCAAGAAACTTCTCCACTATAATAAATTCTTCAGTTATCTTTCTTCTCTCTACTTTTCATGAATAATACTTTTTTAAATAAAGAACAAAGTACATTCTCTATTTATAGGTGACCCAAAATTGGTTTGGGTAGGATTCAAAAAAGCTTTCCCACTCAAACAAATTTATTGAAATATCAATTTCCTTTGAATTATAGATACATATTTGACTTCTTACATGCTTCTATACTCTTATTTATTCTTCTTGAATCTTTTCACAACTTCAGCTCACCTCATAATTTCTTAACATTCTTCAGTCTAATTCTAAGCCCGACTGTCATTATGATTTTACTCATTATAATGAAGAAAAATGTAAATTAATAAGTTCCCCATTACGTAATTCTGTACCAATTGAAATACAAGTCTACTCATTACAATTTCATCATTATAATGAAGACATATAGTCACTCTGATTTTCTTAACCCACTTACAAACTAATTATAACTGAAGATACTTTATTACGTTTCTCTACACCAAATAAAAACAAAGGAAAACATATTATTCAAAATTTATGCTTCCCTGGATCACACTTTTGTATCTTCTTATAACTTCTTCAATCAATCTTCATATCCCCCTTTGACAACACTTCAAAAAATTTCCAAACAATATTATTCTTCTTCTTTTATCTAGACTGATGTTCATATATCTGATTAAGTTATCGGTGTCAGGTTACATCTGATTACTGGTCTTAACTTCACTCTGATGAATCTGTGTCATCTCCAATATGATGAATCTTGACCCTAATGATAAAAAATCTTGAAAAAAATCATAGATATTTTTTCTCTTGATCCACTTATTACCAAAATATAGAGGAATAACAATACAACTCAATGAATGGTTGACTATATTTTTATCGGTCTTTGGATTTATTTTCATATCATGCACCAAAAACATTTCTTTTCATTTTAATTGGTAACAAAAACTCCCAATGAAAACCATTTTTCCTATGATGATTATGATGGCAAACCATGTTCGATGGATCGATATCAGCAACTTTGACTTCAGTAACTTTTTTTCTTTTCTGATTATTATTCTCACCACTTACTTATCAGAATATTTGTTTCTTATGGATTAATGGTATGACTAGAAACTAGAATCTTCACATTATTACGTTCCGATCAAAACGTTATGACCTTCATACAATTCTATGATCGATGATCTCACACTGATGGACTTAGACCAGAAAGCTTCATCTTCATGAACTTTTATTCTTTCATAAACTTATTCTTGTATCATGACTTCCTCATGAATCTGAATACCTTGAAGATAAACTTCAGCATCATCTAACTTACATTGGGAAGTAATACAACTTTACTTCCTTCCAGTAACTTTTTCTTTCTTTCCAATCATTCCTCAATACGATTAGAATCACCTATTCTATCCTATTCTTCATAAGACTTACATCTAAAGTTCTCATAAAACTCTTGTTTTTGTGAAATAAAAAACATAAAATCATCGTCATATTTTTATCATAGTCATTAGGACTTAGTTTCTTCCCAATCAGGATCTAGTATTTCATTCCAAACTCAAGGTGATTTTGATGATCATTTTGTTCCCGAAAACGTCTTCTCAATACGATGGAGTTTTTTAAGTATTGCGAGTCTAATTTTCTAAATACGATGGTAAGTCTGATTACCAACTTTTATAAAGTGAATTGATTCATCTTCTTTGAAATCAAAATAAAACACACTTGTAAAACAAATTTCCTTTAGATTTCAAAATCCTTATCTAACCAACTTGGTCCCATAAATATTCCCCTTTATATTTTGTTGTAATCTAAGATTCATAAATCACTAAAATTTGTAACCTCAAGTTATGTATTACTTATCAATAATTATAAAGCTACATGAGCTAACTAATTTTTGGAAACAAGAATTATTGAAAAAAACCATGTTCTCCCGAATTAGTGATCATAAAATATCCCCATATTTTCTTTACATATATATTTTCTTCTTCTATTTTTTTGTAAATTTTGTTTCCCTATAACCACTCCAATAAACAGTTATAATAGTTTGCACACTTACATGCCGGTTTCACAGCTTACCCACAACTCCCCCTTTATTCATGCTTCCATAAGGATAGATTTATGAAATAATTATCCCCATTTATAACACTATCCAAAGGTAAAATGAGAGAGGGGATAAAGAAGCATATTGAAAATTTGATAATAAGGTGGTTGGATGCCCATGTTCAACCTTAGTTTGTGAAATGTTTTCTTTGGTAATGGTTTTTTGAAAATTTCAACAACTTGTTCTGATGTAGGAACATACTTCAACTTCAATTAATTATTCTCCACATCCCATTGGATGAAATGATATTTTATATCATAATGTTTTGAATGATATTGTGGAACCAAATTTCTAGTAAGGTTGATGGAACTTTTACTATCACAACCTAAGAGCAAGGTTATATTCACTTCAATAAGGAAATCTTCCAACTGGGTTTTCATTCACATAAGTTGGGTAACAGATTAAGTAAAAACAACATACATAGCTTCATCCATACAAAGAAATAAAAAAAATTTCTTCTTTGTATGCTAATTAACACAAATTTTCCCCATAAATAAAAGTCCACCATATGTGGATCTTCAATCATCATAATTTCTTGCCCAATCAAAATTTGAATTCCTAAACAAGTCAATACTTTCTGAGCTATCATACCTAACACTAATTTTTTTTTTGATTTTGATATATGTGATAATTATTTTTCCAGCTAATAGATGTGATTCTTTTAGAGCACTCTAAATTCTTGCACATAAGATAATAGTATAAACAATGTTGGGTTTTGAGGCATTCAAATACACATTTTTCTTTCTCAAAAGATTCATTCACATAATTTGGATCAAATTTTAAAGACAAATAAGTATGTGTAAAAACTTTTGATGTTATTATTATTTGAACCTTCTAATATTGATCACCAGTAATGTTATGATCCTCCACTTTCTTATTCAGCATAGTATAAATTTTTGAGATTCTTCCGTTCCACTGTAAGTAGATGAGTCTAATTCTTCTTCTTGAGTGGGATTATTATTATTAGTATCCTTATCAAAATTATCAACAAAAATTCTTTCTTCCTTCATATATTCCTTATCAACATGAGTTTGTTTATCTTTATCAGACTTTTCAATAGCATTCACATCAACTAAATCAAGTAGTCTTCCTTCTTCTTTATCAAAACATCTACATCCTCTTCCTGTCAGATCATATCCAAGAAAATTTCCATCTCCATCACTCCGCTCAAACTTCTCAAGGTATCCACCTTTCTTCATTATGATTCATAGACTCCCAAAAACTCTTGAGTGCTTATAACATGGTGTTTTTACATAAAACATTTAATATAGTTTCATATACAATATTGGCTTATAGAAACACCAGGATTGAATGTTCATAATAGTTCTTATAGCTTGCATACAATAGTAATGAGAGAGAGAATGTTCCAATAACATAGTTCTACCCATTTCCACCAAACATATATTCTTTCTTTCTGATAACCTCATTTTGTTGAGGAGTGCATGGTGAAATAAAATCATGTCAAATTCCATGATTCTTAAGATAAATCTCAAATTATTTATTTATTTTTCACCACCACTATCTTTTCTCAACTTCTTTACTGAATACTCACATTCCTTTTCAACTTTCCTCCTAAAACTTCTAAACATTTTCAAAGCAGCAGACTTATGATTCATATACATAATATAAGTAATGTGATTCAATACATCAATGAAAGTGATGAAGTAATTATCTCCATGATTTGATTGTTTTCTCATTGTCCAAAAGATATCAGAATGAAAAGTTCTAGGGCTCTTTTTGAACAAATGTCAACTTTCTAATGCACAAAGTTTGTAATTTTTCCTTTCTAAAGAATAGTGCAACACCAATCTATTCTTCTTGAAATATCAGGAATTCCTCAAACACTATCTCGCTTTAATAATTTTATCATGTTTTTATGACACATATTCCACAAATGATTATCTTCAAATATTCCTAAGTAAGAAGATTTTTTATTTCACCAACATGAAATAAGTTTCTTTTTGTGATTGGGAATCTTGTAACTATATTTACATCCTTCTCACTTTTCATAAAAAATCCATATTTCCTAAAAGTATATTTTTTACCATAATCACAAAAAATTGAAACACTTGGAATGTTTTGTTTCAGCCATCAACAAACAAATTTTTCCTAGATTCCAATTTTTCTTCCCCAATGATGGTTGATCCAACACCATTGATTCAAAGAGATTTATCATTGAAAAAGGTCATAGTTATTTCTTTGAATTATTTCACATTATTAAACAATTTTAATTCGCCTATAATATAACAAGGACACACACTATACAAGATCCAATGTTACTCACCCTTTGAATCTTTGAGAGTGGTGTCAGCAATACAAGCTTCTTGTTTCCCTTTATCTTTATTTACTTCTGGCTTTCGAGAATTTTTAACAAATTTTTTTTGTGCTGGAAAAAAAACAAGACAACAATTTTCAAGGTTCCGAGGTTGTTCAAATATTTCACAAATGGTTTCGAGAGGTTGGAAACTATTTTCAAAATTTACTCCAACCCACTCAGGTTTCTTCAAGACAACCTTCTCAAACTTCTTCCTTTTAATGGATTTACTCCCCCTAAAATTTTTCCTTTTATAACATGTGGAATAGTTGTAATACTGTTTGTTAAACCAACACATATTTTCTATATGTAAAAATCCACAAAAATACTAGTAGTACCAATAGAAATAATATTTTCCTATATAGGATTTATACTAACTAGAGTTGTGAACATATTTCTTAACAACATTCTCATCTTTCTTATCATAACTTTTTTGACCACCAACCTTTCTATTTTTAATGGAAATATTATTTTTTAACTCAATTTTATTTTCAACCTTATAAGAACCAAAAGTATTAGAATAATTTTCCGGATTATAGTTTTTAGAAACTTCTGAACTCTTGAATTATTTGGTCTTGGATACATATATAATTTTTTATATTTCTTTTTTTCAGAAACATTTTCATATTTCCTTTCAACCATTGAAGGTAAATTTTTATCCTTATCAGGTTTAACCTTTCCAAATCCTTCACTAACTTATGATATAAAATTATTGAAACTTGTAACCCTATATTCATATTTAGAAATTTGTTGTTGAAAAATTTCCAATTATTCTTCTTTTGCCTCTAGTTTAACTTCTAGAATATTTTTATGAATATTTTCTATTTCAAGAGACTACTTAAAATCATCAATCTCTTTCACCAGATTAACTTTATCATCATGAGAAAATTCGTGATTTTTTGTTGAGGAACTTTCATTTTTCAAATTCTTGATTTCTTTTTCGTTCCGTCTAATATTTCTCAGGAATTCTTTCAGTTATTCTTTTAGATGAAATTCTATTCAAGTTTCTTCTATTTATTCAGAATCACTACTTCCAAACTCTTCTTTATGCATTTTTGTAATAGAATTATTTTCTCCAACCTATTCAAAATAATTTTAGGATTCAACTTTAATATATTATTCTTCAGTATATTTAGGTAAGAAATTTTTCCTTTTGGATTTGGATAATTTTTTTTCTTTTCATCTAGAAAAATATTTGGCCTTATCACCTTGTTTCTTCATGAAATTCTTGGCCTTTTTTCTTCTTCATCACTATCTAGTAGTTTATTTATTCATGTAAAATTATCCAAAAAGTTCCCAAAGGCTCCATATTCAAATAATTTCAATGGATATTTCTCTTTATATTTACCTATACCTATTTTAACATTTTTAGAAAACAAGGATAAACTATCATCAAGATTTTTTCATACATAATTTTTAGAGTAAGAGTTAGAAAAATTATATTCCTCAATAAATTTCTTAGAGTTTTATTTATTGGTGGCTTTGAAAGACATTTCTCTGTTAAATGTTTCTTTTCCTTCATAACTTTCTCCCTTCTCATCTAATATGTAATGAGAGTTCTATGAAAATCATATAGAGATAATGTTTTTATATATCTATCATCCAATTAAAAACATTATCATTATACTTATATAGAATAATTCTCAAGATATTTTCAACAACTATAGAATCTTATAACTTTTCACTGAGACATCTAATAGTGTTAACAATTTCATTCACCATAATAAATAATACACCAACAGATTCATATTCACCCATCTTGAGATCTTCATACCTCAGCCTAAAATTTTTTAACTTTGTCTTATTTACTTTTTTATTTCCTTCATAAATGGTTTTCATCTTATCCCAGATACCACTGGTAATTGAAACACCCTTCACTCTTAAAAAATCACTTTCAGAAAGTGATGAGTGTAACACATTCTTGGCCCTTCCATCATTCAAAATATTCTTCTTGTAAAAAAATGTAAGAGGAATTTTATCATCAATAGTAGTAAATCCATATGTTGAAGCATTAAGAAAATCATACCCAATTGATATAAGATAACACAACATTACATCTTTATAGATATGATAGTTCTTACCATCAATGACCTAAATCCCCTTACGGTTCACATAGTTGAGATTCTTTATCACAACTTATCTTTCAAAAATTATACAATGATATAATGATAGGAACCTTCAAATCTTATACCACTTGTAATTTCCCAGTCTAGATAAATTATCATAGAAAGTGGGGGTGAATCAGTGACATATTTTTCTTTAAAGTTTCCCTACTTATGAAACAAACTTTTCCTCTTGTAAAATATTATTTACCTTGCCGAAAATAAAATAAACACACATCCAGAGGAACCCAAGAATTTACAATGTTTACTAATAAACAAGAGTAACTACATACTTGGTATGGTATGGAAATAATATGATACCACACAATCCACTAGAAAACAATCCTTTTGTGTGGAATTAAATGAGTAGTATATGACCTTACACTCGTGTAGCACTATGTTCAATAAAAAAATTCATGTTATTAAAATAGCATGAAGATGTAATACAATGTTTTTGTAACAAAAATGTTATGATTATGCTTGATCAAATTTCAAAAATAAGATCTAAAAAAACAATTCTTCACTACCTTACCTAGTATAAGGAAAGAACAACCTCTAGACTTTGTAATGACACTTGGTCCAATTTACCTGTATGATTCCCAATTCTAATTATTTAATACAGAAATATAGATTTTTTAGAATACCACTAAGGTAATTTTGAACCACTACTATCTAAGTTTAGAAATCCCTGTCCAATTCCCAGTCTAAGGATTTAACTCGATATGATGATGAGATTAACATGGTCTTGTCTCTTATCATTTCTCCTTCTGTTTGAAAAAATTCCCCAGGTAAGCCCAATCTGGAAACTTATTCACTCTACAAAATTATTTAGAACTCTCCCTTCACTCTATTTTCCATAAATAATACCTTTTTCAAGAATGTACATTTTACTTTTTTAATTCATAGGTGACCCAAAAAAGGTTTGGTTAGGATTCATAAAATATTTCCCACTCAACCAAATTTCTCAAAATATCAATTCAATTGAATTTTAGATACATCTTGGACTTCTTAAATGTTTCTCAACTCTTCTTAATTCTTCTTGAATATTCTTAAAACTTAATATCACTTCAAACTTTCTTAACATTCTCCGGTTCGATTCTGATTTTGATTGTCATTAAAATCTACCTCATTATAATGAAGAAAAATGTAAAGTATTATGTTATCCATTAAATTGTTCGGTACCAATTGAAATACAAGTCTTATCATTCTTATTTATTCATTATGATGAAATCATGCAATCACTCCAATTTTCTTGAACCACTTGCAAGAAAATTATAACTGAAGATACTTCATTAAAATTATCTACAGCAAATAAAACAAAGGAAAAAATATTCTTGAAACTACATTCTTACCTTGGTCATACTTTTGTATCTACTTAAAACTTCTTCAAGAAATCTTCTTATCCCCCTTTGACAACGCATCCAAAAATCTCAAAACAAGATTCTTCTTCTTCTATTCTTCTAATCGATGTTCTTGCATCAGATTAAGTTATCGGTGTCAGGTTACATATGATTATCGATCTCAGGTTCACTCTGATAAATTGGTGTCAAATACAATATTATGGATCTCGACCCAAATGATAAAAACTCTAGAAAAAAATCAGATATATTTTTTCTCTCAACCCAACTGTTACAAAAATAGAGTGACAAAACAATTAAACTTGATGAATGGTTGACTACATTGTGGAATGGTCCCTGGATTTCCTTTCATATCAGCCCCCAAAATCTTTACTTATTTTATTTTTAATTGTTCCAAACAACTCTGAATGAAAACCATTATACCTCTGATGATTTTTATGTCATACCAAGTCTGATGGATTGGTATCAATAGATTTGAATTTAGAAACTTATTTTCTTCTCTGATTATGATTAAAACCACTTATTTATCTGAAGATTTATTTATCATGGATTAATGGTTTGACTAAACATCATAATCTTCAAATTGTTACATTCATATCAATACATAACAAACTTCATACAATTATGTATCTGATGATCTTGCACCAATGAACTGATACCATAAATCTTGAGCTTCAGTAACTTTTCTTCATTCAAAAATGTATACTTATATCATGAATTACTCATGAATTTGAATATGTTAATGATCAAATTTATTATCATCAAACATACAATGGTAAGTAATACAACTCCCCTTCCTTCTGTTAACTTTTTCTTTCTTTCCAATCATTCCTCAATACGATTGGAAACACCTGTTCTCCCTTTCCTTTTTAAGGATTCTGTTGGAAAAAAATTCCTCAAGGTGTCCTTTAAATATATTTTGGGTATGTTTTTTTTAACAAATCCATATGACTAAAAATAAGTATGGATGGTGTTTTTTGAAGTAGGTGTTTAAGGTGGTACAGTTTCCCAATGTTTGCTAAATTTTTGGGCCTAAAAAATGGGAGTTTGTTTTTTGGAAAAGGATGGATTTATGCATAGGAGTGAAAGAGATACAGAATGGAAAAGGAAATTGGAAAAGGAAGTGAACCACATATCATGGGGAATGAACCTCATACCGAGTACCAGTAACGGTTTGAGGACCGTGAATCATGGTTCGAAGAGGTTCACAGATTGTAAATAAGGCTCGCGGAAGTAGTTCGTGGGATGTCATGTGGTTTGAAACTAAGGCATGCAATACGCAGAAGGTTTGTGGTATGTGGGATGGATTGTCATTCATAGAAACAATTTGGTGATTTTAGAATCCAAAAAGGAAATCATTCGTAAAAATTTGATGGTGATTTGGGTCTTCATGGAGAAGTAATGTCAGTACACGTACTGTGTAGGGAAGAATGGTTTGTGGGTGAAGCGGTATATGGTGAAGGAAGTACCACATTGAAGATTTTTTCAATCTAGGATTAGAATATTTTTCAAATATATTTTCCTATATAGGGAGCACTAATCCCATAATTAAGTGAGAGCGATTTGCAAAGGGAAAACATCCTTGCTTTGGGAATTTGGTGAAGTTAGAAAAAAGTTCATGAGGGAGAATTCCACGAAGGGTGAAGTGGTTTGTGTGGAAACAATTTTTCTGATGGTTTTTTTGGGGAACTATAGACTGCAAAGGACGTGGTTCTTAGAGGAGGAGGAAGCAGTATGGTGAGGAAGAAGGCATGGTACATGGAGGAATAATACCCTGTAAAAGGAGGTGATAGGGTATACAAAATCATAGGCAATCCATGGATGAGAGGCAATTCATGAAAGTAGAGATAGTCCATGAAGCAGGGACAATACGTGGAGGAGAGATGGTTTGTGTAGAAGAGGTGATCCATGAACCATACCTGCTACACAGTACACAGAGAAACCTAGTTGGTATATAGAGGAAGCTTGGTGGTTCGCAGAGGACTCAAGGAAGCTTGGAAAGTCTCAAAAACAGTTCGTGAAAGCAATTTATACTAACCTAACAGTATGTGGAAAGGTGGATTTAATCTATTGGTGAAAAAGTAACTTCAACAGATCATCTACCTACAGTTGAGGATACATGCTTTCATAAAAATTAAGGGACCTACAAGTCCATAAATTGTGAGTGTATCTCTTCCATGAGAAATGAACAAAGGATGAAGAAGATGATAATTCTTCCCACCAGCAGTGATCCATACTAAGATACATAGGGAGTGACCCTTGGGAATGAAATGAGTAGGACCTAAATCATATAAAGGCAGTGAGCCTGAATATAGAAGTGATATAGATCAAACATCATTATTGGTAGTGATCCTTAGTAAATTTGGTATAATCAGAAAACTGTTATTGTATGATCCTTGGATGTAGCCTAGTGAGGGTGAACCAAGTAAAAATATATGTGTCCATTTTCTTGCTTTATTACATTAATTTTAGTAAATTATTATCAGATAAAATTTTAAATGACGCGATCAAGATTAACATTAAAATATCATAATAAGTGACCATTTTAATAATGATTTCAAGATCCAATGGGGAAATAAGAAGTTAAAAAATAATATCTATACCCTGATTTACCCCCCCCCCCCATTAGGGTATCTAGGCCCCTTTTGGACCTAAAAATTGGTATCATAGGGTAGGTTTATTTTTTTCATATCTATTTGCTCTGACATGGTTCATTCGATTGTTGATGTTAAAGATTCAGTCATCTCTTATTTGGTGTGATATGGAAAATAGAATAAATGTAGATAATAATTAGATGTCAAGTGATATTCCTTAGTATGGAAGCATCTTCAAAAAAGGTGTGATTCAATTTAAAGAAACCAATAGTGTTCTGAAGAAAGGTTTGGATGAATCAGACAGTGAGGGTATTAACTCTTATAATGATGCTATAGGAATGAGTGAAGAACCAAATGTTCCTAATGATTATGGTATTATTGATTATGAAGAAATATAAAGAATACCAAAAGTGTAAGTTGTTCATGAAACAAATTAATTGTATTAAAAACTGGCTAATGGAAATAAATCTAAGGATATATGGATTCAATCCCAATAAATAGAGATCAAGAAGCTTAGAGGCTTAAATAAATGGATTATTGATGTGGATACTGATAAGAGGGAGAATAATAATTCCTAATTTAAAGAACTATAAAACTTTTCTACAATGGTAGAAAAACTTAAATCTAATTACAAAGGAAAGAGTTTTAACTCAGAACAAATTCATAATTTGAAATCCAGAAATGATGATCTTACTACACAACTCTCTAAACTAGTACATAAGAACCAAAGGCTACAATAAGATAATTCATGCTATTATGATTTTGTTACTAATGAAAAATTTAAAATAAAGGATAAAAGTGACATGGTGGATAATTTAACATGTGAATTAGAAGATGATATGAGTAGAGGAAAGAATCTCAAGAAATAACATAATTCTCATCTTGAATCAGGGGATATAAAGATTCAAAAATTGATAGAAGAGCTAGAATTAGTGAAGAAATAAGTGGATAAATCCAATTCCAAAGGAATTCCTAAAATGAAATATTCCTTGCACTTACCATTTGATTATCCTTCGGTGGGCAATTATGAAATTATAATAAAATATTCTATTTCTAAAAATAAATAATAAAATATTTCCTCATATCAAAGTAAATATAGTTTGGTAAAATATTGTATTGGTTATGATGATCCCCCTCCCATGCATGATAGTAATAAATCTATGAAGATTTTTATAGA
This sequence comes from Viscum album, assembly GCA_963277665.1. Lineage (NCBI taxonomy): Eukaryota > Viridiplantae > Streptophyta > Magnoliopsida > Santalales > Viscaceae > Viscum > Viscum album. Next base: position 1,300,084,505 of record OY728141.1, on the reverse strand, counting down.
TAAGAAAAATCATGTAGGTACTAAAGACAGACCTAAAAGGCATTTACAAGAATTAGTGACAACATGTGCGATTTATGTGGAACTCATGGTTATACATAATGTTTTTTTCAGAGGTTCTGGAATAAATTTCAGGTTGTGGACATAGAAAGATTTCTAAATTTTTAAATAATCATAATCTTCTTGAAAAATATGAGAGAAAATTCTCCCAGAAGAAAGAAGTTATTAAGTGCTATTACTATGGAGGATAGGGACACACCATGAGTATGTGTCAAGAAGCCTAAGGGATCAACAACAAAAGGACTATGGATGCATCAAAAACACAGATGAGAAATAATAAAATGAGTTATGCCTTTAATGGAAGATGTTTTATATGTTCGGATCATATGAATTTGTAAATACATTGCAATAAGAAGAAAGCAGGGAAGGAAAAGGGTTGATCCATTAGGATTGACCACAATCCTCTTCTTGAGGATTCTAGATAATCCCATCTTCCTATGTGTATAAATTTTATTAACTGGTCTTTGATTTTTTTAGGTTCAAAGATAGATATGATCCAAGGGGAATTGGCATCAAAAGATGAAGAATGGTGATATGATGTGATCTATAATTTAAACTAATTAAAATCAATCACAAGAGCTTAAGAATTAATCTAGAATAATTCCTTAAAAGGAGTTAATGGTTTATAGATTTTGAAACATATAGAGGTAATTGATCATAATGGACAGTGATTGTGTTATTAACTTTATCTCTTTCTTCCTAGACTCAGTTCTAACTCAATAGGTTTAGAGTTTTTTTTGATGGTTCATTAAAAAGTGTCACATGAGAATAAAGAATACAAGATAAGAAGATTGTTTATGGGATGAATAATAGGAAGATTTTCACATTATAGGGGGGGGGAACTATATCTCCTAATCATATTCAAGATCATGAAGGGATATTAAGGATTGAAGTTAATGTGATCTGACATCAAGATGACTGATTTGAAGAGAAGCAGCAAAACTCATTTATTTCATGATTATTATTTTTTTAAAATATGGTATTATCTGATTGTTTTCAAGATACAAAGAAGTTGTGAGAGAATATTGGAAATATTTCAACAAGATAATGGGTATGTAATTTAAATCAATTATGTTACTGTAGTAGAGAATAATCAGAATCATCAACAACATAGTGAACAATTTCTTGATGATATTGACAAGAATGTAAGAAACTTAGGTGAAGTGTAAAATAATGATTCATAAGAATATTCTGAGGATTATTGGAGGAATCAACTCAAGATAATAATTTGTTTTAGTCTATGAATGAGTATCTTTACCAAATTGAGAAAAAATTAGACTTGGGAGATTATTTCAAGCCCAATAGATAATAATGTCATCAGAACAAAATGGGTCTTTCACAACAAAATGAATGAATATAGAGTTGTGATTATAAACAAAGCATGACTAGTTTTCAAAGGTTAATCCCAAATAGAGGGTATTGATATTGATGAAACATTTTCACCTATTGCAAGTCTAGATACAATTCAATTATTCTTGTTCATAACCGTGCAAGGAAAGTTCGAGTTTTTCCTTATGGATGTCAAGTAATCATTTCTAAATGGGGTACTTGAAGAAGAATTTTTTATTGCGCATCCATATGGTTTTCTCATTCATGAAGATGAGAATATAGTTTTTTTCTGAATTAGGATTCATATGGTTTGAATAATGCACCAAGATCATGGTATTCATGGCTAGATCAGTTTCTGAAAAATATCTATTTTCAGCATGGTGGAGTTGATTACAATATATATATAAACTATGATATAAATAAAAGGATGAGGGTGCTAGTATTTGTCAATGACATAATCTTTAGAGGATTAGATGAAGCATAGTGTAGACAGTTTTCTGAATTCATGAAAAGTGAGTTTGAAATTTCAATGATTACTTAATTGACATTATTATTGGTTTATAGGTAACACAAGGAAAGAATAGAACATTTAATTATCAATAAAAATATTCCAATGATGTTTTTAGGAGATTTGGAATGGATAATTACAATGAGATGATGACTTTGATGGCTACCTAGATTAAACTATCAAGGTATGATGAAGGGAATGCACGTGGTATCAAAGCAATCCCATGGAAAGCCACATGCTTGCAGTGAAAAGAATAATTTGATATATAATGATCATGGTGGATTTTGTTTTTATGTAAAATTATAAATCACATCAATATTTATTGAGATATACATATGCATATTTTTCTAGTTCAATGGATTATAGAAAATTAACATCATATCGCATGCAATTATTTTGGAAGCATCATCTTGATGATATGGGAGTGGAAGTGAAATCTTCTATCGAAATCCATTGTGATAATTCAAGGGCTATAAATTGTAGAAAAAAATCCAATCCATCACTCAATGAAAAATAACATTGAAAAAAAGTATTGTTTTATTAAGGGGAAGGTGGATCAAGGTCTTGTGATGTTGGAGTATGTGCCTACTGAACAACAGGTTGTAGAAATTATGATAAAGGCCTTACCCAAATAAGTGTTTGAGATGCATTGATTGGATCTGGGAGCTCAGTAGACTCCCCACACTTAAAAATTTTTGGATGAAGGCTACCCTCTCCCATAGGTATGGTGTGTTTTCCTCTAATGTACTAATTTTTATTCTTTACCCTCTTGTAGACCTCAATGGAATGGCCTTCGAGTTCATTTAAAAAGGGGTAGAAATTGTGGTTATAGATGGGAGAAAATGTCTTAGTCAAGACACTGGGAGAAGTTGTTATGTGGAGCTACAATATAGGGGGTGTCAAAGCTATTAGGGGGAGTAGTGATGTATAAGGGTATTAAATTTGATGATTCTAGACATGATTGATCAAAGGATATATATCACAATAGTTGAAGATCACGATTGAAGAGAAATAGTGGTGATAGAATGGAATGAAGAGGTTCATTGATGAACTTTGCATTATACTCTTGTTTCTCACACCGAGCATGGATTATGTGGGCTTAGAGTATGTGTTGAGTAAATCCTTGATTACTATCTTGATCACAAAAAGTGAATGCTGGTAGAAGTTGGAAGAATCTTTAATGAGATATTAAATTTTGAAAGTGTTTTCAACAAACCTAATAGGGGAGATAGTTGGAAAAAATCCCTCAAGGTGTCCTCTTGGTATGTTTCTTGTGTGTTTTTATTTGTTGATAAATCAAAATGACCAAAAATAAGTATGGTTGGTGTTTTTCGAATTATGTGTTTAAGGTGGTGTAGTATACTAGTGTTTTCCAAATTTTTGGGCCTCAAAATCAAGAGTTTGTTTTTAGAAAATGATGAATTTTTGAATAAGAGTGAACGAGATGTGGAATGGTAAAGGAAGTAGGTAAAGGAAGAGAACTAGGTAGCATGGGAAAAAAACCTTGTACCGGGTACCTTCAAGGGTTTGCGAACCACTAAGCCCAGTTCTGGGGATGGAACACGGTTCGCAGTGAAGGCCTGCGGTACACAGAAGGCTTGCGATATGCGGGATGTCTAGTCATTTGTAGAAATGAGGCAGTGATTTAAGAAACTGTAAAGGGAATAATTCATGACAACATGATGGTGATTTGGGATTCCATAAAGATGTAATGGTAGTACGCAAACCACTCACGGAAGAATGGTTCGCGGGTGAAGTGGTATGTGGTGAAGGAGATACCACATTGTAGATTTTGTAAATCTAGAATTAAAAGATTTTTTGAATCTATTTTCCTATATAAGGAGATCTTATCCCATCATTAAGGGAGATATATTTTAATAGGAAAACATATTTTCTCTAGGAATTCAGTGAAGTCTAAAAGAGGTTTGTGAGGGAGACTTTCATGAAGGGTAAAGTGATTCATGTGGAAACAATTCCACTAAAGGTTTTTATGGGGAACTATATCCCAAAAATAACATGGTATGCGGAGGAGGAAGACGTTGTATGAGGAGGAAGAAGGTGTGGTATGTGGAGGAGGAAGACCCGGTACGTGAAGGATAGATGGTCTGCAGAATTAGAGGTAGTCCTCAGATGAGAGAAAGTTCATGGAAGTGAAGACAGTCCGTGAAGTAGGTAAAGTACATAGAGGAGAGACCGTTCATGGAGAAGAGGTGATATGTGAACCATACCTACTACACAGTAGGAGGAGGAAGCTAGGTGGTTCGCATAGGACTCAATAAAGCTTGAAAAATATCAAAAATGGTTCTCAAAAGCAATTTCAACTAACCTAATAGTACAGAGAAAAGTGGATTTCATCTATAGGTAAAAAAAATTAACTTCAATAGAGTATCTTCCAACAATTTAGGATGTGTTATTTCATGAAAATGAAGGGACTTATAATTCCATAAATTGTGATTGGATCCCTTAAAAGAGTTGTGAGTAAAGGAAGATGAAGATGATCATCCTTCCCACCAGTAGTGAGCCATAGGAATATACATAGGGAATGACCCTTGGGAATGCAGTGAGTAGTCCCTAAATCTTATAAAGACAATGATCCTGGGCATATAAGTGATCTTTCTTGAACATAATTATTGGAAGTGGGCCTTAGTAAATTTGGTACATTCGGCGCATTACTGTTTTATACTCCTTGGATGTAGCCCAGTGAGGGTAAACCAAGTAAAAATCTACGTGTCCTTGTGATTTCTTTATTGCTTTAATTTCAGTACATTCTCATCAGATAAAATTGGAATGGAGATGATCATCATTAACAATAAAAGATCATAATAAGTGACCCTTGTGATACAGAGGTCAATATCCAGTGGGGTAGGAAGAATTTTGAAAAAAATACCCATACCATGATTCACCCCCCCCCCCCCTCTCAGGGTATCTAGTCCCCTTTTGGACCTAACATGTTGCATATATGTTCTCAAGAAAATTATGATTTTCGTGAAAAAATAGAAAAGCATTGTTATATTTTAATCATATTCATTCAGACTTTGATTATTCACCATTACGATCAAGTCCTTCATTCTGGACTCATGGTGAGTCCGATAATCCTTTTCTTTTAGAAAACATCTTCCCAATCTGATGGACTTTCTTATGAATTGTGAGTTTGGTTTCTAGAATATAATGGTAAGTCTTATTATCAAATTTTAAAAAGTGAATTGATTTGTCTTCATGAAAAAAAACACGCTTGTAAAACAAACTTCTATTAGCTTCCAAAAACCTTCTCTAGCCAACTTGGACCCAATAACCTTTGGTGGTAAGAACTCATTTGTTGTTACCAAGGAAACATGGTCAAACTCATTTTTGGTGAATATTAAGAATGGATAGTGATATATGAATTATATTATAGTTTATAATTTTATTTTATTTATTCATTCATAGTAAATCAAGTGTGATGGGTTTGTGCTCTCCCACCATACTTATTGGAATAAATATATCCAACCAAAATCTTAAGTTAAGATCTATGCAAGTGAGGTCTATAAGAGATCAAGTAAATAAATTAAGAACATATATTTTTCTATTTGGTAGAATATTATTATTCATTATATTTCATGAATATATCTATATAATAGGAAAATTATTATTTCACTCATAAGCAATTCATTGATTTTGTGAATTATAGATTAAATCAACATGATTTTCTTTCCACCAAAATATATTGGTATCTTAACATAATGGATAAATGGAGAAAAAAAAAATTTATCATGAAGTATTTCACTATGCCGATTTTATCATAAGTCTTAAAACCCTTATACAAACATCTTACATATAATGAAGAATAATTCAAGGTTTGAGCATGGTTGAGCATTTCCCAAACAGTCCCCTCGATTAAATAATACATTCCAACAATTTATAATGAATACTATTCACATTTTCAATTCTTTAACTTGTTATTTAACATTTAAATGATTAGTGGAGAATTTTATAACTCTCTTAACATCATCTCAGGATGTGATGGTTGATACTTAATTACTCAGATATAAGATAAATATAGTCTTAGACATTGATGTGTGATATCTAATATCACATGACATAAATACACATATCAAATAAAGTGATATAACCCATTTCATTATACATAATAATAGATTTAGTGCACAAAAAATTATAAATATCTAAATTGTAATTAAGATAGTTAGACACTATTTATAATTCACATTATATTACAATATATATTAATATTTTTTAAACTGTAGATGAAATTATTATTGGATAATGTAAAAACTCTTCTATATAATTTCTATCCATCCAATTTCAATTTTTATTAAATTTTAAAAACTAATTTTTAGGGATGAAAGATAATAAAAATAGACATTAAAAAGCAGAATAAATTTAAACTTTAATGTGAAATACCATGTCATTCTGGAAAAACCTTAAACAATTAGACCCATTTGTTATCCTAGATTACCATGATAGATAAAATATAAGAGTGGGGTGAATTTTAGTCTAAAATGAGACTTAAAATTTTTCTTCCACCTCAAGAATTAAAAAAAGTAAAAATAAAAAGTTCTTATTAACCCATAAAGTATAAACACACGATATATTATTTTATATCAAGTAGGCGTAGAAGAAATTAAGAATTTCAAGATTTAATAGACTCCCAATAAATACCAATGCATAAGAGAAATATAGATAACTACCTAATATGGTAGGAATAGTGGAAATAAATTAAATATAGAGTACTAATTTACAAATCAAGTACCCCTTAAAAGGATATTATAAAGAACTCATTTAACACGAAGAATAAAAGAACCCATAAACATGATTCAAGGTATCCTCAACTTTAACCTATCAAAATTTTTGTATTAAAATCTAAAAGAGTACCTTGACTAAACATTCAAAAGGTATTAGTCCACTTCAAAAAATGGTAAGATATATTTTTTATTCCTAGAGAAATCCCTTTAGAAACCCAATCAATGTAAACCCCAACTTCTACAAAATAGAATCTCAAATATATATTACTTATGGAATCCCTTGATTAGCCTACTCAAAAACTCAATAATTACAAAAATATACTAAGAGTTTTACAATATAACCCACAATAGAGATCTTAGTAGATAAATAATCAAAAATTAAATACAATTGGAATCACTCTCATGACAACAAGTTGTTGTAGACATAAAGAGATTGCAAGCTCGAAAGTGTATCCCTTGTTTCTTCTAGTCCTTTAAGTTATAGTTATTTTTATATTCAATCCCCCAATGATATAATTATGAATTATTTGATGTAATTTGTAACTACATAATAAGAATATTTATTATTATTTGATGAATTATTAAACTCTTCAAATGTTTTTATAATGTTAGTGATACACTACTATAGTTCTCATAAATCTGATGAAAATAGTCTGAATAGAAAAAACTTACTCATCAATAGTTTAAAAATAAAATCTTACTAGATTGAGGTTAATTAATATTGAAGTAAAATAAAATCCATTTTTATTATTTTATTTATCTATATATCTTTTCAAGTGACTCTCATTTTGCATTAATGTTTTAATAAAATCATCAAGACTTAAATTAGTAATATGATTCTGAATAACGATAGCAGTCTACTTAGATTCTCATTTCTTAGGTAACATATCATTGAATTTTTAAATAAGTTGATCATCTAATAATTATTTTTCTCTGAGTGATTATAAATTATTCACAAAAGTCATCAACCTCCAATTAATTTGAGAAATGATTTCACCATCAAGAAAACATAACGCATGATAATTTTCTCTAAACATAGATTACTTAATCTCAAGAACTTTTTAATTTCCAAAATGTGTTATTTATAAATTTTTCAAAATTCCACATGCAGTTATATAAGATGAAACTCGAATATATATATATATATAGATTAACCATAACAGGTGATTTCAAACTTGAAAGATTAACAATAATTCGTATTTTTACTCTCTTGAAAATGTAGCAGCCACTTTCTCTAGAATGTTTTATGTTTCAACAAGAATAAGAAAATTCGCAACCCTATTACTAATAATGAATGTTCCCATCTAGTGTCTAAAATACTCATAATCATTACCATAAAAATAATAGGTCCATTTTGATTGATATTATCCAAACTACCAATATGCATAACTTCTAACATTAAAAAAATTCATCTACCACATGGTTAGGTGCAAGGAAACTGAGATATGATACTTAAATTTTTTATCCATATCAAGAATTAAAACAAATGGAAAAAAAGTTCATATTAACCAAAAAATTATAAACCCAAAATATATTATAGTATATCAATTAAGAATAACAAAAATTAAAATTTTTTATAATTTATTGAACTTCAAAATAATAAAAAATTAATAGATAAAATAAAAAAATAACTTAATATAGTAGGAACAATGGAAATAAAAAAACACATAGTACTAATTTAAAAATCAATTGCACCTTAAAATGATATCATAAAGTGCTATTTTAACCCATAGAATACGGGAAATTGTAAACCTGGTTCAAGTTACCCTCAATTTTAACAAGTCAAAACATCTATATTCTAATCCACATGAATTCCTTAACTAAACCCATAAAATTGTATTGGTCTGCTTCAGCAATATAGAAACTCAATTTTGATTTACTAAATAAATCCCTTGATCAAATTGTTCAATAGAAAACTTCACTTCTACAAACTAGAAGATTAACTATGTCTTCTTCAAGAAATCCCTCTATCAACCTAATTAAAAACTCAGCGATTATAAAAATATACTAAGATTTTTATAATAAAAACCTATTAATCTAACTCTTAGAAAAAAGCACTTAAAATAGAATATAATCATAATTACTCACATGAAAAAAGTTTTTGTAGAGTTTTAGTGATTAAAAGATAAAAAATGGATCTTTTATTTCTTTCAATCCTCAAATTTATCAGCCTATTTATTATAAATACTCTAATGGTTGAATTTTGTAGGTATCTAGGTTAGTTGTAACAACATTTGAATAATATCCATTATCATATGAAGAACTCATAAAATCTTTACAACTTCCAATGAATTTAGTTATATACCACTATAGTGCCCATAAATCTAGTGAAAATAGTCTGAATAGAAAACAAATATTCCTTTGTATTTTTATACTAAAATACTCTATAATTAAGGTTACCAAATTTTCATTATGTACCAAAAAACACATTCAAAAACGTTTAAGTTAGGATATGAATTAAAAACATGTGTTTTACATGATTTTAAAAACCAAGAATGGAGAAAGTATATGACTCAAAACCAAGAACCTTGTATAGAATATAATTAGTAAAATGTGTCCTCCATGTTGGTTCTTCATGAATATGATCCTTGAATAGAGATTACATATTTTCCTAGGATATGATATAATCCTCAAATTTAACTTTCACTTCCTTAAATTCATGAAGAAAAATATAGTCCTGAGTGTTGATACATTGGGCATGTTCTTCATTGCATTTGAATTGAATCTCTCTCACAAACAACATTTTTCCTTATTCCATTGAAACATTAAAAATATATTTCTTTTCCACAATCTTCTTCTTATCTATTATCAGGTATATGTCATTATTAGAGTTGTCATCTTCTTCATACTTCCAAACTACACTCCCCCATATTTCTAATCGGTGTTGACCTTATGATGATGGACTTATTTCATACATTATTTTGATATCTTCCATTGAGGAAAGATTATAAAGAACATATTCCATCATATCCTTGAAATATTCTATATATGTTATCATATGAAAACTATTAATTTAGAACAAAAAAAATTCACTAAAACTAAATCGTTATCTACATATACTTTAGGTGTAATTTTAATGGACATTATTGCATGGGAAATATTAACAGTAGCTTCTAGAAAAGTTCCATTTCTACTTAATATAAAAAGATATTTAGTGTGATATTTACTAATCACATGTATCTATATACAATATTATATCAAATAAATCTTCAAAAAATATGTATAATCATACAATCCCTTTATCCAAGACCTTTAATGCAAGTCTAGGACATATAAAATGTTAATATCTTATATTTAAACTCATATATACTCTATTATCAAATAAATACTTACTAAGATGAATTGATTATGGAGTTCATGACTCAAATTTATCCTTCATTTTAAATTTTACAATGAATTCATGTTTCACTCTTATTTAAAACTAACTATTTGGGATATTTTTATTTGATTTTTTATGTATAGAATGTGGTGCCTTATTAGATACTCTGATGTACTGAGAAATTCACTAGATCTTGCACTAAATTGTTTTATATAGATAATTCTAGCATTGTGATGGATTTAAAAACATCAGATGACAGAAGTTAAGCTTGATCCATCAGATGGTGTAGCGTAGTGCCTATTACTATTACAACTAAACCTAAAAAACTCAAAATCTGACTACTGGAGTTTGTTACATGGATGTATATAAATTTGAACTGATTATTTTAGGATCATAATTGATTTACAAGTGTTTTAATTTCTTTTAGTGGTGAATTCGTGCTAACATCTTGTTACTTCTAAGTGTTCTCACTTATAATCTTTTTCTAAGTGTGATAAGAGATATTGTACATGAATTGTGATAGTGAAATTATTAATTTTTCTTATTTTAATCATTATTTTTCCAATATATTTTATTTAAGAGATTCTAGGGTTGGAAGATACTTTTTCTGATCATTGATATTGAGGGCTTCAAGGGATGTGAACACAAATCCCTTTTGACAGGTTTATAATCGATAAAGATGAGGGCGATTGAGCTTACTTTGTCCAATATAGTTGATCAAGGGATTATAGGGATAAGAATATAGAGTGTCCATTTATAGGAAATTGAAACCATCTGGTGGGTTTAAAATTGAGGATGTTCTAGTCTTAGACTAGGGATGCCATGTTTTAGATTATGAACCACCTACTTCTTTAGTCTAATAGTCAAGGGTTCCTTTATTGGAATTTTTTTGGTAATTGATATCATATAAGGTTATTTGAGTTTTTACTCAATAATTCATGATTTTTTTAACTTTTTTCACATTATTAGTTTTATTTTCACTATACTTATTTTATTTATCTGACAATATTTTTACCACTAATAAACTTTATTTTATTTTTTTTACTCTGATATATTTTTTATTAATCTAAAGATTATATTATACTTTATTGGGGAAAAATTATAGTCATGTTTTGGGATTCAATACACCACCTCTTGTAGTGTCATATTCACACCTTTCGAGACCAACACTTAGTATCAGAGCCTAACTCTACTTGGACATATATCTTAATCTAGTTTTTTTAAACCAGCACTTAGTATCAGAGAGAGTCTCTTGATATCTAAGATAAAATATACTATTGATTTAATCTATAATTTCTTATTTTCCATTTTTTTTCAAATATGGAAATTTTTCTTTGCACTCGTGTATAATAAAAAAGATTTTTTTTCATTATATTTGGCACGAATGGATGTTGGATCAATTGATAATATAAATTCCAAAAGACCATGGATTTAAAATGTAGGAGACTATAAATATTGAAGATATCATATAGAGATATAAATTATTAATATTAGTGTTTAAAATTGAATTGTGGCTATCAGAACTTACAAAATTATGGATAAATATGTTTTTTCTTTCATATGATAAGATGAGTGGATTTTTAGCTTAATTACCATGCCTGAAATAAATTAATTTGTGTGATTTAATAGAATATCTATATTCAAGTGTTCTTATATAGAAAAAATCATGAAATATAGAAAAATATTGACATTATAATCTTCATAACCTCAAAAGTTTTAGAATCTAAAAGATCTATGCTCAGAGTGGATTATCAGTCATTTTATTTCTTTCCTAGTGAGTTTGTTACCCAAATTCATAAGAGGTTAGTGAAAATTATAAATAGTATTTATTACCTTCATGAGAAATAATTATCAAATTATAAACTTTTGTATAAGAATATAGGCATTTTACCTAAGGATTGGGAGTCGAAATGCACAACCATTGATGACACAAAACACATTACAAATCCAAGATTATATGATTTTATTGAGAATTTCATGAAATATGAGAATAGATTGAACAAGGATACTGATAAAGAGGAAAAGGAGAAACATGATATTATTTCATTTAAATTTCAGAGCTCTAAATTTTGGAGATCTCAATTCAAATCTGAGTACATAAAATATAAGAATATCTTAAAGTTATTTGGATGATAGTTGTCCTAAACTTACAGAAGGGGAATATACTCAACTTTCTAAGAGAATGTTTGGAGTCTAAATTTTTTGAATAGATTATTAGTTTTAAAAAAATAATAGAAAATATAAATCAAATAAATAATCCTAAAAACTATATGTTTTTTATGTAATAATTCTAGACACATTCATACAAATTTTCCAGGATTAAATAGAAATTAAAAAATTTCTTTCAAGGGACATTCTAAAAGAAATGGACAATAATGTTTGATGGAGTTAGACACCTAGGGTACTATTGAAGCATATACCTCTTTTGATAGTCTATATAACATAGTGTTAATAATAGGATAATCACTACATTTTATATCAGTGTTCCAAGACATGCTCTGTTAAATGAAGTGTTTTATGGGGAAGATGATAATTGATACTTTATCTTTTTTTTTGAAATATGAGATTCCTTATTCATTGAACATTGAAGCTTCATCATATAGGGATGATGATGTAGTTACTCAAACTAATGTACAGATGAAGGATTGTATAGTTTCAATTGAAGATATCCATCAAATACAATTAACGAGATATATTAGACTAAAAGTTAAAATTTTTGAAAAGAAAGTTTAGCTAATTAAAGTTGAAATATATAATAAAAAACTCTATATGAAATACTCAAAACATAAAAAGTAACATTTTCGAAATAAAGGTATAATTTACTGAGATTATGGGAGAGTTTTATAAAGTGAATAATGAGAATACCAAAATTTTGTCTGAGTTAGAAAAGTAAAAGTGTTAAGTTTTTAACATAATTTATGAGAATAAGGGGAATATTATGTCCTTTATAGAAGATAAAAATTTTGTTGTGAAGATTAATTTTTAATTTTAAAGTCTAAAGAATATGTTGACCAATTTTACAACAACGATAAAGTATTTTGAAAAGGTACGTATAAAGTTGAGACTATGTAGAACTACTTTAAAATATGGAAATAAATCCAATAAAAGTTAACATTATCAGTATAATTACTTTATTTCAACTATTGATCCTTTTTTAACTAAATTTTAAAGAGGTAAAAATTAAAATAAATAACATTCCTTGAATATAATTCAATCATTTGGAAAACATTGAGCATTATTTAAAAGGGTCTCATAGCACTTGAACATCAAAGATCTAGTAATATTTGGGTTGTGAATGTTATTTTTTAATACTTTTGGAATGAAATAGGCAAGTATTCCTCAAACGTAATTTTTTATCATATGAATTCATTGTGTACCAATAACTAAATTAATATATCTAATACCTGTTATCCTTTTTTGGAAGTTATAGTATTTAAATATAGTTTATTATTTATGTGTTTGTTTAAATTATTATAAGTTTTTTATTTATATATAAACTCTCTTCTTAAGGGGGATCTTTCTTTGTTTGGATAACTTTAACAAATTGATTTTTTTCAATAGGTAAATTAAATGAAATATAGGAATGTATTTTTTAAATATTTTCAAAACCATTTTTTATAAAAGAATATAAAGCCATCAGTATGGAAGATAACTTCTATAATTTTCAATCCTTTTTGTTATTTTCTTATGAAATTTTGAATAACCAGTTTTTATTTTTACTTTTTCTTAATTATGTGAGTTTTAGACATAAAATTTTGGGTTTTTTATTATCAGAATTCATCATATGTAATTTATAATAAATTTGAAATTTGAAATTTTAATGATATTTAGCATTATTGATTTTTTTTTTGGAGTCAATATATACCATAGGATGAGTCCATATCTATGGTTTCATAGTACAACTATATAAAGGATTTTATATCCCTTTAGTTTAAACATTTATCTTTTTAGATATAAGTTTTATCCCTCCAAGTTTTTAACTTCTGGTCACCTGTGGTTTTTATTCCCAAATGATCTATAGCTTTTTCTAGAAACATTTATACTATAGAAATTATTTTTGAAAGGTTAATTGATCAAGATTTTTTTAATAATTACAATACCATCAAAATAATGTGAGGTTGTGATTCAGTGTCTCTTCCTTCTAATGAACATGAAGCATTGTATCCTCACCTTATTATAACAACCTAGAAATTTATTTCATCTGAATATATTCTTGTTTAATTCTTAGTAATTTAGTATAATATATGAAATATACTAGAAAATATAAAGGATTTGTTTCATTATTTTCAAATGATAAATTAAGTCTAAAATAATACCTAATAAAATAACCATTATTACAATAAAAATACTATTACATTTATTTACACATCATGTGTAAATACTGATTAAAAAAACCAGAAATAGTAAATGGATTTAAACACTAAAGAATTATATAATCACTCAAAGTTACTCCATATGCATGAAACCCACTATAAAGATCATGCTTTCCCTAATAAATATAAAAAATAAAGTGAATCATTAAGAAAATAATAGACATTATCAAAGGAGGTGTAAGAACCATTGTAAGTGTAGTATTGAGTGAATGAGTGATAAAGATAGTTTATTTATTGGGAAATAAGGATATTTCCCATTATGATTATCATCCAATATGTTTAATGGTAATTCTGATAATTATTAAATAAGATAGTTTTTCATTATTATTATTGGTTATGTAGATGCAATTATGTGACCATCTAGATTATTTTATGATATAACTAAAATTGTATTATTTTTGGAGGTAATAAATATATTATATTAAAAATATTTTTTATGATAAATGTATAAGTTTTAAATATAAGTTATTTTCAAGAAATAGTCTTACAAGTCATTTTTTAAATGACAGTATATTTTAATGAAGTCCTAAGTAATTTTTATAATGGTCAGAATGTTTATTATGCTATAAAAATTTATAAATTTCAATAAATAAGGATTTTTATTTAAATATCAAATTTTAAAATATATAGAATTATTTTGATAAAATTAATTTAATTTCTATAATCAGTACATAAAAACTATCTTAGATATAATTTATATTAATTTTCTGAAAGAGTTATTATTTTGGAGAAAATGTGAAAATTACTTCTTTATGAGTACTATAATTTTATGACAACATTTTTATGTGAGCATGATTTAAAAATTTCTGAAAGATTTTAGTCAATAAAATTTTCATTTAATAAGTATAAAAATGAATTTATAAATATTAATTTTAACTTATAAATTTATACTTTATATTTTGGAACCAAAAATTGGATTTTTGAGATAAAACTTATTTTTGGATTTTGTGCATTAAATGGGGTAGTTAGAAGGTGATTTTAAAATTTTTAATTATTTTAATGTAAGATAATTCTCATTAATAAATTTATAATCCAAAAAAATATTTATAACTCATTTGACCCACAATTGGTTGGCTTATATAATAAAAAACAATATTTTAACCCTTAGAACCACTCCTCCACGAGTATAAAAAGCCATCCTCTCTCCCTCTAATCTCCACTAAAATTTCATTGAGTATGAATTTACTCTCCATATACCTCTTTAAATACCCCCAAGGTGTTCCTATGATTTTTAAGAAGTCTCTCTCTCTCTCTATGAATCATCCTCTCATGGTAAGGATTTCCTTAATCATTCTCTTTATATTTTCAAGAACATTACTTTTGTTATATTGTATATTTAGATTAATATTTCATATTGTTCCTCAATTTTCATCCCATTTTATTATCTTAATTTTTATATATTGTTAATGATGTGTTATTTATTCCCTCATATTAAATCCTTTACCTAAGTTGTTATAATGCTCAAATGTACTCACAGACAAAAAGCCATCCTAAATTTTTGTAAGTACAGCATGTACAGTTTTTTAAGGGAAAAATCCCCCTATGGATACTAAAAGTGGATGTGGTTTTGGATCATATGAATCTAGGGGTTAAAACCCTAAAAAGAGTTGGTCGAGTATAACTCGATCATCATTCCGGTGCATGGTGAGGAGGCCCTTACTGTGTGACTGGCTTGACACTCCTAGGGGATATGCTTGGATGACCTTCATACTATTTATAAAACATTATGAAGGATTTATCTAATTTTTTTAATTGGTCTTCTACCTTTAAAAATACATGTATCCAACTATATATACACTTAATCATATTTTTCTTTGTAAGCACCTAATAACTATAATATTGTATTCTTTACTTGTTAAGGTTGTTTATTTGAACATTATGAATCCAAATTTATTCCTTCAGGACTTTACCTAGATATCATTATCAATTCATTGATTTTGGAAACTATTTTTATACCATACAATATATTATTTTATATGAGAAAGTCTTGTAATATACACCTCATTAAATCATTGTGTTATGCATTTATATTGTTCATTATTCAAATATGATTCCATGTAATCATTTATTATGTGATGGAATGCATTGGAATTTTTATGTGACGAGTGGTTATCAAAATTATATATCCCCTCTATACACTAGTAGGTCTCATGGGACAACAACGATAGGGTAATGGGAGATCCCTTACCTTTAATATAATATGTCTTAGAACAAGGCATTTATGGTATATTTTAGATGTTAAACATTATGAATTCTCATCATTATATGATTAGTTATTGTTATAAATTAATTTTTTTCATTGTTATGTTGGGCATATATTTATTTATTCTCTCAGTTTCATTTTTTATGGAATAATTCTGTTTATTTATTTTCACCATAATGTCTATTTTATAATAGATTTTGTTGTGAAATTCCCCTTATTGAGCATCTAAGATCACCCCTTTATATTGTTTTCATTTTCCCCAGGAAACCAAGAAGCGTAATACATATGAAACATGGATTTAAAGGAAAATAATGATGTTTATAATGTATTTAGATGATGTATTTTTAGTCTCAATGTAATTTAAAACTCATTTATATATCTATTTTCTCAATACTAATAAATTGTTGGATTCCTTATATTGTAGTATATGTACCAATGTAATCAAATATCCAATGGTTCTAGCGTACTAGAGTTGGAGTTGTTACAATTGGTATCAGAGGGAGGTTTAGTAAAACCTTAGGAACTATATTTATAATGACAAAGTTAGAAAACCTAAACCCTAATAGAAACCATTAGAATATTCTATAAATATTTATATATTACATTAAATATAAATCAAAGTGTTGTTTGTACACTAATTAAGTATATACCATTATCAAGAAATAGATCCTATTGGATGTAACAACCATGTCAACACCCAAAATCAATGTAGGTATAGCCCTCTAGAGAAAGTCAATGAGACTATTGTTGGATTAGAGTATATTATTACTATATTAATGTAGTTTACTTATGTTATAACTAATAACCATGTTCACATGGAACAATATATTTCTCCATAACATGGTGTATCAATGTTGGACTGCTTCATGTGGTAAAAACCTCTACCATTTAGTGGGATGAAAAAATCCACTAGTTGTTGAACAATGGGTCAAGATCCTAGAGAAAGTCTTTCATTCCATGGGATTTGATGAGAAAGGGACACTTTTCATGGAAGTATATTATATAATGAGATATTTTGACCATTGGTTTTCATTGATTCGAAACACCAAGAAGGAAGAAGAAATAAAATACATGTTTTGGAATCCTTTTAAGAAAATATTCTTTGAAAATTAATTCCATACTGAGAAATGAGTATACATGGAAAGGTAATTTCTAATGATAAGAGAAAATGAGGAGTATGTTCTAGCTTAGTATGAAACTAAATTTATAAGGTTATAAAGGCATGATGTTGATCATGTGTGAAACCCAAAGAGAAAGATTGGTTGATTATTTTATGGGTTAAAACCAAGCCTTTAATGAACACTAGTCTCTCAAATATTTTCCTCATATGATGATATTTTGACTATTGTTATAAATTATAGAAAATAATTCTCAAAGTTTCCTATTTTAAAGGGGAATAAGGATAAGAAGAGGGTGGTTGAGAACAATGTTAAAAGAAATTTTGAAAATGATAAGAATGGATGGATAGAATTTTTAACATGAAATAACTAGGAAATGAATCATCATATAACTTGCTCGAAGGGAATGTGAGTATGATATAAGTACGAATATAAAGGACACCAAGTTCATGAATGCAATTTTAATAGATAATCCACCAATATTTGGTGTTTTAATTATATGGATATGAAAATTATTCAAATCAATCACCCAATAATAAATTTCATCTACCGTAAATATATCTAGCGATCAAGGGAGAGATTATTTGATTACTACTATATAAGATGAAGTTACTGGTGATGCGTGGAAGGTACTTTTGTCATAACTTCAAAATTAACTAATGATTTATTTGATTATAGATCATCACACTCTTTTATATCATCCATGTTTTCTAAAAATATTATATATTTACCAAGAACTCTAAGAAGTGACTTATTAATCTGGTCACCTAGTGGAAGTCTTATGGAAATGAATATATTTGAGGGAATCCTCATTTCTATGCATGGATGTACACTATTTCCATATTTAATTATCATACATATGGTAGAATTTGATATAATACTTAAGATAGATTAGCTTTAAAAGTATAACACATCAATTTATTTTCCAAAAAAGAATATTATAACCTTTGAGGATGGTATAAAAACCCTTATTTTTAGAGGAGATACTTCATTACCCGAGTCTTGTTTGGAATCACCACCCATGGATCATATTAATAAAATCCTTGGTGATGATTCAATGAATGATAAAGAACTGAAAATAGAGGATGTATCTATTTTGAGGGAATATATTGATGTATTACAAAATTAATTTCTAGGGTAACCTCTAGGTTATGAAGTTGAATTCTATATCGATCTTAAACCTCATGAAAACCCCATATTTAAGCCTCCCTACAGGATGGCTCCATTTGAATTAGTGAATATTAAGAAACAACTACAAGGTATAAGTGAAATGGGGTTTATATACCCTCGTATTATACCTTTGGGAGAACCTTTCTTGTTTGTGAAGAATAATAATTGGTCTGTGATATTATACATTGACTAGATGGGAATATTTTCTGTCATTATAAAGAAAAATTACCCATTCCATCACATTTATAATGTATTTTATCTACTTCAAGGGGACCAATATTTATCTAATATTGTTCATCATTATGGTTATCTTCAATTGAGAGATAATAATTATGATATACCAAAGATGTATTTTTTTCATAAGGTTAGACATTAATGTTCATATTAATGTCATTTGGATTAACTAATGCACTATATGTGTTTATGGATCCAATGAATAGAATATTCAAGAATTATATTAATAAACTTTTTGTAGTATTCAATGTTTTCATATTTATATACTCAAAGTACTATGATGAGAATGAATATCATTTACAAATCATCATTGAGACACTAAGGGAGAAGGAACTATATGGTAAATTCGGTATGTATGAATTTTGGATTTAAAAACTTTATTTTCTTGGCCATGCAGTCTCCAAAGATAGAATATCAGTTTACCCCACAAAGAAAAAAGTTGTTAGAAAGTGTCTCATGAAAACTAATATAATTAATAACCGTAGTTTCCCTACCTTATTTGGATACCATGGACGATTCATTAAAAAATCCCAATTAGATAATTTGTTAACCAAGTTGATATGTAAAGGGGATAAATTCACATGGTCAAAAGAATGTGAATAAATTTTTGGGGGACTAAATAAAAGTCTGATCAATGCACCTATATTGACTTTACCATCTGGAAAAGAATGATCTATTATATAAAGTGATGTATCAAAGAAAGGGATATGGTGTTTCCTTATAAAAAATAAAAGGGATTTTTCTTATACATCAAGAAAATTGAAAACCCATGAATAGAACTATCCAACTCATAATCTTGAGTTATCAATCATGATCTTTGCAGTGAAGATATAGAGACATTATATCTATAGCTATATATGTGACCTATATACCAATAACAAAAGTTTGAAGTATATATCCATATAGAAATAGATTAACAAGAGACAAAGGATATGGTTAAAATCACTCAAAGACTATAATTGTGAAACAAACTACCACCCTTAGAAGGAAAACAAGGTGGAAGACACATTGAGTATAAAGTTTCATGGGGTCTTATCTATGATTAATATAGAAAAGGATCCTATATTCAAAAAAAATTAAAATTAGATATGGAAATTTATATGGAAGGGGAAATATCATTCATTTTCCAAGTTATTGGCCAGCCATCTCTATTGGATAAGATAAAGAAGTATCAATAAGATGAAAGGGAATTAAAAAAAATCAAAGCCATATAATATAGGAAATTAGAAAAGTTCATCTCTAAAGATGGTGTGTTGAAATTTGAAAGGAGATTATATGTACCATCATTACCTAAGATGAAGATGGAGTTTCTATATAAATCTCATAGTTAAAACTTCCTTCCACACCCTAGTAGTTCCAAGATCTATAGGGATCTAAAATAGAACTTCTGGTAGGATAATATGAAGTGGGAAATTTTTTATTATATTTCTATATGCTTGGTATGAAAAAAGGTTAAGGTTGAGAGGCAACATCCAAAGGGTGTCGTGAAACCTCTCCCTATAACTATGTAGAAGTGGGATAATATACCAATGGTATTTTTTACCAGGATACCTAAAAAATAAAAGATAAATAGTGTTATATGTGTCATTGTTGATTGGATTAACAATTATTCACATTTCCTAGAAATAAGGGAGGATATAGCCCTTGAAAATATTTCTTATATTTATATCAATGTAGTTATAAGACCTCATAATCCACCATTATCAATTATTTTATATCAGGAAGCTCACATCGCATCCAAATTTTTGATGATTCTTCAAAAGTTATTGAACAATGATATAATTTTGAGAACAGTATATCATCCTCAAACTAATGGGTAATCTGAAAGGATTTTCCAAACCTTAGAGGATATACTAAGATCATGTTCACATGAATTACAAGGAATAAGGGAACAATACTTACCTTTAGTGGAATTTTCATATATTAATAGCTTTCATTAATGCATAAAATTGGCACCATATGAGGCCTTGTATGGGAAAATATTTCATTCTCCATCCTACTGGGATGAGGTTGGAGAGAGAATGAAAGTTGGTCCATAAATTATGGAGGATACAACTGTGATGGCGAGAGTCTTAGAGGAGACATAACATCAATGTTTATAACCAAATTAATGAATTATAATTATAATTATGTGATCATGTATTCTTGAAAGTATCACTATGGAAAGAGTTTATAAGGTTTCGGAAGAAGGGGAAGTTAAGTCCAAGGTACATCTGGACATCTAAGATCCCAGAGGGAATCCGAGCTATAGATTATCATTTATCTTTTCTACCCAACCTCTATAAATTTCGTGGAGTATTAATGTCTCAATTATAAGGAAATACATGATATACCCAACTCATGTAATCACCATAGATGGGATATATCTCGAACCTGATTTGTCATATAATGAGGAGTATTTCCAGATTATTAACACTAGAGATAATGTATTAAGTAACAAGACAACCCGCTTCATGAAATTGTTATGGAGAAATCACAAGTTAGAATAGGAAACATGGGAACTGGAAGAAGTAATGATGAAAAATTACCCTATTTTTTCACAATAATGTATGAAATTAAATTTTGATGGTGAAATTTCACAAGGGGGAAGAATATTAAAACCCAAAAACTTATTTCTTCTAAATATATTCTTATGTCATTTTTATAATGTTGTATAATTTAATACACATACTAAAAAACAAGAAAAATTCATTTTATTATCTTCAAACATTAATTTTAGTATACAATAATACCCAATAAAATATCCACTATTATAATAGAAATACTACTACATTTATTATGCATAATGAGTTAATATTAACTACAAAAACAAGTAATAGTGGAGGGATATAAACACCGAAGAATAGTATAATCACTAAAAGGTAATCCATATGTGTGAAATCCACAAATATGTCTATTTTCTACTATGATTTTTGGTCAATATTGTCGGTGGTAATTATGACTGTTATTAAATAATATAGTTGGGCATTATTATTATTGGTTATGTAGATGCAATTAAGTGTTCATCAATATTATTTTATGATATAACCAAAACTGTATTATTTTTAGAGTCTATAAATATATTCCTTAAAATAATATGTTTTATAATAAATTTATAAGTTTAAAATAAAATTTATTATCATGAAATAATATTATGAAACACTTTTTAAATTATAATATATTTTGATGAAGTCTTAGGTAATTTTTATAATGGCCAGAATGTTTATTATGCTATAAAATTTCTAAATTTCAATAAATAAGGTTTTTTATTTAAAAGTTAAAATTATATTATTTAAAAAAATATTTTGGTTAAATAAATTTCATTTTTTGAATCATAACATCAAAATTTTATTAAGGTTATTTTTTATGAATTTTTCTAACACAGTTAGTTTTTTGTTGAAAAAGTGAAAATTATTGTTTTAAGAGTACCGTGATTTTATGAAATCATTATTATGTGAGCATGAATCAAAAATTTATGAAAAAATTTATTCAATAAAAATTTTATTTAATAAGTATAAAAATTAGTTTAAAAATATTAGTTTGAATTTATAATTTATACTTTAGATTTTAGAACCGAAATTTATTATTTGTGATAAATATTATTTTTGGATTCTATGCATTAAATGGGGTTTTGGAACCACCTTTGTGTATGAATTTGTATTTTTTTTCAATAGTTTCAAATACTAGTCAAAATTAATATCAATTCCCAAATTTAATAGAGATTGGTTGAATTGATGATACCTGGAGAATTGTTATGGATTCATAGATTGGATGCCACACTTGGGAAATTCTCCACGTTGTTTCAAATCAGACAATAGTTTCACTGATCCTAAGTTTAAAGAAAATAGTTAAACTGTGACACAGTGTTTACAAAAATTAATTTTCATTCATTCTAGTATGAAGAGTTCTTTGGAATTCATATTCCAAAAAAGCTCAGAAGAAGTAGAGGAGTTCATGCAATATTTCATTGTTTCAAGAAAACCAAGGAAGAGCTAGAAGAACATTTAACTCTGGGTTGAATGAAGAAAACCAAATAATGATTTTATATTGTTTATTTTAAAAATATCATAAGTTTAGAGAACTTGTGATTCAAGCCTTATAAAAGAAAGGGGGATAAAATGTGATGCCAATTATATTTAGTTTTTATTGGAACGAATGATGTTTCTGGAAGATAGGGAAGTTACAATACTTTCCTTTGAAAAACTGATGATGTTGAAGGTGATCGATCAAAGACTATATATCTTGAATGATAAGGTTGTTGATGAAATCAACTTATTGTTAAAGAAGCCAGATAAGAGTGAATAAGCATGGGTGTTCTTACCGAAGTAGATATTTAAGGTGGTGTCATTTCCCAGTGTTTTCTAAATTGTTGGACCTCAAATTAAAGATTTTGTTTTTGGAAATGAAAGGATTTATGTGTAGGAGTGAATGAGATGCATAATTGAAAATGAAATCAGAAAAGAAAGTGAACTTTATACCACAGGACCTGGTCCCTATACCATGTTCGGGAACAGTTTGTGGAACGCGTACGAGGCAGAGGGAAAGGTACGTGGGACAGTTCATGGAATGGGTCATGGTATCGAAAATGGTTCTCGGGGGAAGGAGTTGCAGTATATGGGATGGATCATCATAGTAGGAAGAGATTCAGTACATGAATTGTAAGGATTACAGTACGTGGAAGGTCAATGTTATGCGATAGGCACGCGGTACGTGGTAAAGGTTCATAGTTCATAGGAGGTTCGCAGTATGTAGTGGAGTCTTATAGTATGTAGATGGTGTTCATAATGTGGTTAGGATTGTCCCATATTGAAATTTTGTGAAACTAGATTAGTGAAATTTTTGGAGTTATTTTTCTATGTAAGGAGTGGTAATCCTATCATTAAGGTAGAGGGAATTCGATAAGAAAAGATCATCATTGTGGAAGAATTAGACATGGTATGAAAGTGTTCTCATAGGAAGAATTATATGGAGGGAAGTGGATATGGGATAGATTATGTGTAGGATAAATTGGTACATGGAAGATGAAATGGTTCGCGTAATTAGATGGAGCAGTCCACAAAAGAGATTCTGTGTAGGAAAAAGTAGTATGCGGGAGACGGAATGATTTGAGGAATTTAAAAAATAAGTCTGTGGAAGGAAGAAACGGTTTTTGGAATAGGAAGGAACAGTCCATAGAAGAAGGAATTCTACATAAGTAGAAGCTGTAAGCAGAAATGGGATGCTGATTTGATATAAAGAAGTCATACGCAAAGGCAGTACATAGACGTGGTAGGTAGAGCAGGTGGTATGTGGAGAAGGTGCGGTATGCGGAGTAGGCGTGGTATGTGGATAAATTGAAGTACATAAAGTAGGAACGATATGTTTAACACACCTGATAAATAAAGCATGCATGGTAAACAAAGTAGATGCTGTATGTGGAGCAGGTGTGGTACGCAGAGTAGTTGCGGTACGCGAAGTAGGTGTGGTACGCATAACAGGTGTAGTACGCCGAGAAGGTATAGTACGCTAAGCAGAGATATCCGTGGATGAATAATTTGTTCCTAAATCACTCACAGTATGAGGTGTAAGACAATTTTTTGAAGGTGAAACATTACTCAGAAGAGAACTGATACTTCATTCACTGTTGATATTTTTTATCATAGAGGAAGAAGGAGTTTGGCCAATTTATATTCAATTATTCAGGTCATATTAAGTGTGATGATTCTAAGTTAATTTGGTCTTCATTGTTTTGACAATCACATAGGTAGTTTATGATTCTATCAATAAGCAGTAGAAGTTTCAGTGTAGTTGGTTTTTCACTAAAGAAGAAGGAGAAGAAGACTATGCATATTTTCGATTTGCTATAGGGAAAGAAGAATAGGGTTACTTGCATGTTGCAAAGCAAGTAACAAGTGAAGAGTAGAAGATAAATCAATAGTGTGACATTCAATAGGTCTTAATAGGTGGAAGACTCTATTAGTGTTGTAAACACTATTCAATAGGGAGAAGACTATTTTGAGAGGTAGTATAAATAACTAGTAAGGAGATGCAAGTTATACTAGGTTGTCACCAGTTCAGGGAAGAGGATTGTTTCCCTCCTCCCTCCATAGTGAAGGGACTCACACTATCTATAAGATTGTTTTCCCAGCCAAACCACTGTAACATTTACTAAATTATAGTAGAGAATCCATGTACTGGTCATACCCATACATGGAAAGGACATAGTTTCTCTTAT
Organism: Viscum album; assembly: GCA_963277665.1. Taxonomy (NCBI): domain Eukaryota; kingdom Viridiplantae; phylum Streptophyta; class Magnoliopsida; order Santalales; family Viscaceae; genus Viscum; species Viscum album. The sequence goes on along the minus strand of OY728141.1, from coordinate 1,300,059,262 downwards.
TGAGTGGTGAACCTTGTAAAAATATTGTGTGTATATTTTTACTTCTTTCATATAATTTCATGCTATAGGGAAAATATAATAAGAGAATCCATATCCTAAAAGGTCAAGATTTATAGGGATAAAAATTTAAAATTGGTTTAAAAACTCCCTAACACTAATTCACCCCCACCCCTCTCAGTGTTAGACATATCCCAAACTAGTCCTCCCAATTGGTATCAGAGGGAGGTTCACCTATGATGGATTATCTATAGTAAAGTTATTCTATTTTAAATACTTTATTTTCTTTCCTGATTCAATAATTAATTATATATTCTATTATGATTTAGTTATCTTTGAGAAGAATTCTATATCAACCAAGACCATGATGAATAGGAAAAAGAAAGAGAAGGGAAATATGACGAGGAAGTCCCTCTTATCCAAAAAATATGAAGTATTTGTTTCCCCATACATTTCTAAAAATTAAGACATATAATACTTTTAAAATAATGGGAAGGTGGATTAATATTCCACCAATAATATGGATAACCTTCCTACCTCATGTAATCAGGTGGTATGTGTTAGTACATTTGAAAATTATTCTCATGATGAAAATGCTAGCACAAGTGGTGATGATCAATCTAAAACCACAAAATAATTATCAGTTGACATATTAAGATCTATTTTGTATGATATCTATGAAGAAAGTGAATCTATTTTAGTGGAGTATTTCAATGTATGCAGGAAGATATCACCCAGCTCGAAGAAGAAACTGATGTTTTGGAGAAAGTATTGAAGGCTAAAATTGTTGAATGTTTAAATCTCTCCAAACAGGTTGGATCCTTTGGATCAAAAAATAGGAAATTTGAAATAATATAATCAAAATGTCTCAATTATATTAAAGATAAATATAGAGTCAATAATACTTTAAAAGAAAAAATCCATGAACCTAAAGATAAATTGTAGAATAACACTGAAGTCAAGGGTTTATATTTGGAAGAAATATCAAATAATATCAAGAAACTTGAATCTTGGTTACAAAACAAAGTTCTAATGCATGAAGTTGAAGTTAAAAGATTAATTAAGTATCGTGAAGATAATATGATCATGATTTAAGACTAGAAGATCATCCTCAATATTGAATGTCTAAAATTGGATGCTCAGTGTGCCAATCTTGAGAAGACGCATATTGAGCCCTCCCAAAAGAAGGTGACAGTTTCTACTGATATTTAATGTTCACTAGAGGACTGTAAGGGTGAATGAGATACAACATGTAATAATAAGATCATGAATTCATTCAATGATCTATCACAAATAGTTGAGAAAGAAAAGGTATCATCCATACCATCTTGTAATCATGTTTCTAAATGTGTTTCCACAAGAAAATTTTGGTTGGAAGAAAATGTTAAACGAGTATGGATGAAGAAAGGTAATTATATACCTACCACTATGGATAGGGTGGATAGGAAGAATAATGTGAAATATGGTTCCCCACAGAGAGCACAAAACATCAAGAAGAAGGACCAACAATCTAATATAGATGATACCAAGAAGTCATGATTAGTGGGTCAATGTTGGTGTTGCAACAAATTTGGGCATTGTGTATTAAATTGTTGGTACACTTTTGAAAATATAAAATCACAAAGGAATCATGTCTCAAGGGGGAGAAACAAAGAGTGGAAGAAGTGACACCCAAATATCTCTAAGCATCTATATACTACAAATATATTTGGAAAGCTTGATAACATTTTTGATGTATGCAATGGAAGTGGTCACAAGCTTGGTACATGTTCTTCTCAACATGTATCTATAGTTGATAAGAAAAATAAGATCACAAAATTTTTCTAAGAATTATGAAGCTCCCTTGGGAAGAAATCATAATAATGTTTCAAAAATAAATTCTCCCAAGAATATTCCAAGAAGGAAAAGTGAGAAGTCCTTAGATTCTAAATCCAATAATTTAAAGGGTGGTGCATCCAAAAGAACTACCAAGAAGGATGACACGTAGAATAATCCATGTGTAAAGTCCAAACTTTATGCCTCGGTCCCTAGTGACAAATTGGTTATCTCGATAGAAGATTTGGAAAGAATGAGGAAAATTAAATATGTACAATCTAAGGCTAGTGAAAAAGGAAATGAAAATATTTCACATGAAGACAAAGAAGTTATGTGTGTCTGGCGCAATATGGCTGGTCACACTCTTAGAAATTTCATTTCATTTATTCCATCTCAAGAATAATTTATTAAGAATATGAAAGTTTCACCTGGAGGTTCTAGTTCTTTAAAAGCTCTTGAAGAAATAAGTCTCAGACACAAATAAATGGAAGAAGTAATAATATCCACACAACCAAAATCATAATTGAAGATTAGTGGTGCCAGTGTGAAGAGTGGATCAAATAGAGAATCTTTGTTGAGAAATCCATCTCAACCTTGCTGTTCAAATTGATAAATCAAGAATTATTCACCTTATTCTCTTAAATATTTTGTGTATTGTATATTTTTTCTAATATAGGGAATTGAGGGTAAAGCAAAATCTTAAGGGGAGAGCCTGAGAAGTAATGAATGTTGTCACTTCTTGATATTAAAGCTGAAGAAGTTTCCATCCTTGTAAGATTAATCAATAGATATTCAGATATTAGTATGATGAATTATCACTTTTAATGAAGATGATGTGGAGTGTTTCCCTTGAGAAGGATATATATGAAGAAGTTGTCAGAGTTATTATTTTAATTGGTATCAAATTCAATTACTCTGAAAATTGCTTGAATATCATTTCATTGGAAAAGGTATGTCATTTATCAATCTCTAATCCTTGGTTACTCAAAATAAATTCCATCTTACAAAGGGGGTAACTAAATTAATCAGTGGCATAATTAGAATGGAAGTATCCTAGGGTCACTTATTCTATATATTTCACTTGAATATTTTTGATCCATTTGTTAAAGTGATTACAAGATTTTTAGGTTGATTGTTCTGAAAATGATTTCACATCATAGTCTAGAATGAAATTAAAAAGACCCTTGAAGACAAGTACATGAGTTCTCATCCCACGAGGTATTATGATCAATGGATAATGGACAGCTTTTTTATCTAAATCAAATCCTCATGTTTTCAACACTGATCATTGCTCAAGTAGACATAGAGTTAAATGATGTATGACACGTTGGTTAGGTATGGATTGATACCCTTTTCCTATGGACCTTGTATTTCTTGTCAATAAGGGGGAGAGAAAGTGAATTGGAATTTCAAAAGTGAAGGTGGAGATAAATAAAAGTAGGAGAGACAGGATTCACATTTTTATATTGACACATTCATTTGAGAGAACTTTGAAGTATTGACAACAAATACAAAGGGGGAGATTATTGGGACCACCTTTGTGTATGAAGTTGTATTTTTTGTCAACAATTGTAAATAAATTTCAAAATAAGGTAGTTCCAAAGTTAATAGAGATTGTATTAAGTGATGATTCTTGGAGAATTGTTATGGATTCATAGCATTGAATGTCGCACTTCATAAATTCTCTATGTTGTTTCAAATCAGAAGATTGTTTCACTGATCCTAAGTTCAAAGAAATTGCATCAATGGTGACACAGTGTTTACAAATATAAATTTTCATTCATTCAAGGATGAAAAGTTCTTTGAAATTCATATTCCAAAAAGGTTAGGATAAATATAGTAGGTCATGCAATATTTCATTGTTTCATGAAAACCATGGAAGAGCTAGATGAACATTTAAATCTGAGTCTCATAAATAAAACCAGATGATGATTTGTAGTTTTGTATTTGAAAAATATCATAAGTTTGGAGAACTTTTGATGCAAGCCTTATGATGAAATGGGAGAGAAAATTTTATGTTAATCATATTCAGTTTTGATTTGAAATAATTATGTTGCTGAAAGATAAGGAAGTTGAAATACATTCCATTTCAAATCTGATGATGCTGAAGGTGATCGATCAAATACTATATATCACGATATATAGGGTTCATGATGATATTAGCTGATTTTTTAAGAATAAAGATGACGATAAAGAATTATGCATGTTCTTGTAAAAGAAGATATTTAAGGTTGCGTCGTTTCCCAGTGTTTTCCAAATTTTTGGACGTCAAAATCAGGATTTTTTTGGCAATAGAAGGATTTCTTCATAGGAGTGACCGAGATGGAGAATAGTGAATGAAATTATAAAATGATGGGAACTATGAAACACAGGACATGGTCCACATACCATGTCTGGGAATAGTTCACAGACCCCATATGAGGTAGTGAGAAAGGTACGCGGGATGGTTCGCAGAACGGGTCACGGTACCAAAAATGGTTCACGGTATAAGGAGTTTTGGTATGCGGGATGGATCATCATTGGAATAAGAGATGCAATATGAAGACCAGAAGGATTATATTACATGGAAGGTCAACAGTACGTGGCAGGAACATGGTACACAGTAATGGTTTGTAGTTCACATGAGGGTCTCAGTACGTGGTGTAGGCTTACAGTATGTGGATGGAGTTCAATATGCGGTGAAGATTGTCCCGAATTGAAAATTTGGGTAAATTAGATTAGAGAAATTTTCTGAATTATTTTCTTATATAAGGATTTATAATACTATCATTAAGGTAGAGTTAATTCGATAAGAAAAGATCATTTTTGTGGAATAACTCAGCTAGGTCTGAAAGCTTTCTCACGGGAAGAATTATGTGAAGGGAAGTTGTCCACAGGAGAGATTTTTCATAAGATTAAGTGGTGTGTCAAAGCAGAAAAAGTTCATAGAATTAGAAGGGGGAGTCCACGAAAGAGATTCTATGTAGGAATTAGTGGTATGGAGGAGTTGAAATGATTTGTGGAATTTGAAGAATAATTCCACAGAAGGAAGAAATGGTTTGCAGAATATGAAGGAAAAGTTCACAGAAGAAGAAATTCCATAGAAGTAGAAGCTGTAAGAAGAAATTTTATACCAAGGTGATATGAGAAATCAGTATGCAGAGGTGATATGCGGAGGTGTTATGTGGAGTAGGTGTAGTATGAAGAGAAGGCATGGTGGACAGAGTATGCACAATACAAGGACAAGGAACTATACCCAGAGCAAGTGCGGTATGGAGAGCAGGCACAATATGTAAAGTAGGTGTGGTATGAGGAGAAGGTGTAGTAAATGGAGTAGGTGTGGTACACAGAGTAGAGATAGTCCTTGTAGGAAGAATTTGTTCCCAAATCACTCACAATATGCAGTTTATGACAATTCGCGGAATAAAAAATAGTACGTAGAAGAGAGATGATACTTCATTCACTACTGATATATTGTATCATAGAAGAAGAAAGAGTGTGACCAATTAATATTCAATTATTTGGGTCGTATTAATTGTGATGATTCTATGTTAAGGTGATCCTCATTGTTCTGACAATCACAAAGGGAGTTTTTGATTCTAGCAAAAAGAAAAAGAAGTTTAGGTACAGTTGGTTTTGCACTAAAGAAGAAGGAGAAGAATACTGTGAAGCTTTCTAGTTTTATAATAGGAAAAAAGAAGAGGGTTACTTGCATGCTACTAAGCAAGTAAAAAGTGAAGAGTAGAAGATCAATCAGTAGTTTAAAATCCAATAGGTCTCAATAGTTAGAAGACTCTATTGGTGTTGAAAACCCTATTCAACGGGGAGAAGAATATATTGGGAGGAAGTATAAAGAATCTGTAAGAAGATACAAGTTGGACTAGGTTGTCACCAGTTTAGGGAAGAGGATTGTACCCCCTCCAAAGTGTAGGGACTCACATTGGCTAAAGGATTGTTTTTCTATCCAAACCACGGTAACTGTTAGAACATTATAGTGGATAATATATATACTGGTCATACCCATACATGGAAATTATTTAGCTTCTCTTATTGAGTGGTGAACCTTGTAAAAATATCATGTGCATATTTTTTCTGCTTTCATATTATTGAATGTGACAAGGAAAATATAATAAGAGAATCAAGACCCTAACAGGTCGATAGGTGCAGGGATAAAACATTTAAATTGGTTTAAAATGTCCCCAACACCAATTCACCCCCCTCTTAGTGTTAGGTATATCCCAAACCGGTCCTCTCATGAGGTGGTTGGAAGGTGATTTTATAATTGGACATGATTTGATCCTCAAATAACTATCATTATCTCATTAATAATAATAAAATAGATATAATTCATTACACCCATAAGTTGTTTGATTATATAATAAAATAGAAAATATATTAACCCTTAAAACCACCCATCCACAAATATAAATAGGCATCATTTATACATCTCCTCGCCACTAAAAATACATTGATAAAAATTTTACCCACCATATACATCTCTAAATACCTCCCAAGGACTTCCTATTATTTTAATTGGTATCTCTCTCTAACTCTAAGAAGCATCCTTTCAAGGTAAGGGTTTCCTCCACCCCTATCTTTCCATATTCATGTACATTACTTTTATTATATTGTATATTTAAATTAATTTTTCATATAGTTTCCTACTTTTCATATCATATTATTATATTTATTTTTATATATTTTTAATGATAGGATATATATTTCCTCCCATTATATCTGTTACCTAAGCCATTATAATGCTCAAATGTTATCATAGCCATAAAACCATCCAAAATTTTGGTAAGTAAAATGTGTATGGTTTTTATAAGAAATGAAATCTCTATCTAGATACTAAAATTGGACATGTTTTTGGATCAAATTCATCTAGAGGATAAAATCTAAAAAGATATGGTTGAGTATAACCCGATCATCATTATGGTGTTCGATGAATGGGGATTTACTTCACACCTCATTTGACACTCTCGAGGGATATGTTTGGATGATATACATGCTATTTAAAAATAATTAAGAAAGATTTATCTAATCATTTCATTGGTCCCCTACCTTTTCAAATACATTTATTCAAATATTGATACACCTAATCATCATTTTCTCTATAAACTTCTAATAACCATAATCTTGTATTCATTAATTATTAAGGGTTTCTATTTAAAAAATTTGAATCCATAGTTATTACTTAGGAATTACACCAAGATATCATTATCAATTAATTGATTCAGAATTTTTTTTAAATATAATATTTTTAAAGGAAATTTTCAAGTAAGATATGCCTCATTGATCCATTGTGCTATTGACATCCCATATGACATTGTTAATTCCTATGGGGCTCAACAAATTTAGTAATTTATTAAAAATCAGACAAACTAACTAAATATTTAGTATCTATAAAGTTTGAGAGTCAAACCTATAGGTATGGATTGTATATTATAAAATAATTAAGGAAACTATGATTTAAATTTTTTGGTTTGATTGGATCAAATGTTTTAAATTAATTAAGGAAACTATGATTGAAATTTTGGGTTTGGTTTGAATATCAAGGGATGAGGCTTTCTACGTTCATTGATTTACTGGTTCATGTGATAGAGATTTAATTGATAATGAATTTATTTTGTTTTTGTGTTGGAATTGGTTCAATAAGGATCTTTGGTCCTGGTATCCCATTCTAATCCTATGATTTCAACTTTGGAATGGTCATCTACATGGTGAAAATGAAAAACTAGGTGACCCAAAAAATTATTTAAACATAAACGACCTAGATTTCATAATGGTCATGTAAAAAATAAGGTAATTAATCGATGAGATGAAATAAAAATACTCAATTCACAAGCAATGGTCATGAAATTTCAAAAGAAAGAGATTTGGAATTGATAAATTGAGTTGCAGCAATCCAAAACATGAATAATGAAATAGAATTAATCCCTAATCATCACATCCCCCTATAATCACATCACCTGACACTAAAAAACTAATCACTAATACTAGTAATGATTAGAATGAGTAGCATGGGTACCTGAAGAAAAAAGTAGGAAAAGATTGGCGGCGAAGAAGGTCTTTGGATCATCACTTTTTCATCTGGCGGTCATCCCTTGATGTCTCTCCAACTCCTATGGTCCCAAAATGTCCTAAAGAAGTGGATAAAGGGCTCCTTTTATATAAAAATTGGTCAAAACTTTGGCTATGTCCAAATTTATTTTTTTCTCACCACTTTAGTCATGACGTGTAACTAGGTTACACAACATGTAATCCCTTGATCTTTAAGTAGCATGAATCTTAGAAAAATATTCCTCAAAATCTTCTCCCAAAAAATTCTATGTCATGTAACGTAGTTACACGACATGTTTTGGTCTTTCAAAACATGTATTGAAGTCACTACATGTCATGTGTAGCAAACTCCTTTTAAAAAGTTCATGACATATAATTTCATTACATGATGTGTAGTCATTCTGCTTCAGTTTTCAGCTCTGCTTTATCTTTAAAAATTCAGTGTCTGGTCACAAGTAAAGATCACGGTGCGAAGTGTCTTGTGGTTCATATTTTCTCCACTTTTCATTCCTTTTTAATAAATATATTTTTTCCTACCAAAAAATATAAAACAAGTCATTTTTCTCTAAAATTAGAAATTTTATTCATTTAAATACAAAAAACAATGCATACAACACTCTAAAATGTATGCATGAAATAGACTTATCATCTATGTATTTTTTTATTCTTCAAAAATATTCCATGTAGTCATTTATTATGTGATGGAATGCATTGGAATTTTTATGTTATGAGGAGGGAATGAGATTATATATCCATTCACTGAACTAGTAGGTCTCCTGATATAACTAATATAGGGAAATGGTAGTGTCCTTACCTTTTATATAAGTTGTCTTAGTACAAGTCCATGACAGGTTATTTAAGATGTTAAAAATAAGGTATTCTCATAACTATATGATCATTTATTATTATCTAGGAATTTATTCATTTTTATGTTGTCTATGGATATATTTATTCTCTTAGTTTCATTTTTTTGGCATAAATCAGTTTATTTATTTGCATTATAATGTTTGTTTTGTAAAAGATTCTATTATACAATACCCCCTTATTAAGCGAGCTCACCCTATTATCTTTTTGTCATTATCCCTAGAAAACCAATAAGAGTAATACATATGAAAAATGGATTATAGGGAGAATAATAATGTTTTTCATGTATTAAAATGATTTATTTTTAGTTTCAATGTAATGAAAAACTATTTTATGTATATATTTTCCCGAGACTACAAAATTATTGGATCCTATGTATTGTGATATATATACCAATGTAATAAAATAACCATTGTATCTGGGGTAATGGTGTTGGGGTTGTTATTTTATTCATCAATTTTATGAAACCTTTTGTTTTTGTGATTCTGATGATGAAAATAAAATCAAGTTCATAGTTTAAGACTCTGAGTTTATAATGACCCTGTGGAATATAGTAGAGGTCATCACATTCCACTTGAAGGTGAGTCTCTTTTTGTTATGAATAAACTTCCTATTTTTTGAATATTTTAATAAGGTCGAGGGTGGGGAGACTTTGTTTTTAGTTAAGGATAAAGTTTATTAAATGAACTATCTATATCCAAAATGATTGATTATTATTCAATGGGTTCAAGCCTTTCTATTGTCAATAAAAGGTGATTAGGATGCTCTAAAATTTCAAGATCTGGATATGATGGATTTCATCTAAGGGATGAAAAATATGAATCATGTGAATTTTATCTAGGATTATACATAACTTATTTGTTCAAATTTGGTTAAATTATATATTTTACCCTACTCTATATTCTTGAACTAGATGATGTTGATGATACGTTAAATGTAATGAGTCATAGAATCCTGAACTGTATAGAGAATTAAGGAATTATTTTTTCATTCTCTAGATTATATCCAGGATAAAACTATTTTATGTGAGTAAAAAGAAGAAATTTATTAAATTTGGAGTGTAAAATCAACATCTAGACTCGGAAAAGATGAATAAGTTGTTTGTGAAATATAAAAAAATAATTTCATCAAAATCTATAAACCTTCAGATATCTAATTATCTCTTTTAGAAAAAAGTGACACATTAAGAGACCATTGAAGAAATAGTGAAGAGACCTTTTGATAAGTATAGAAATTATATGGCTCATAAAGTAGATGATATTTGTATATACTTAGAAGAAATTAAGTTCACAAAGATATTTTTAAGAATATCAAAATGTAAAGTAAAATATTTAAGACAATAAGAAGTGATTTGAAAGTTTGACCTTAAGAAAAAATATTTATCACTAAATAATGAGAAGTCTCAAATTTTTATTCCCCAATATCTATTAGGTAGAATCATAAAAAATCTTAGAATGTTTTCAAGAAGTCTAGTTTTCATGAAAATGTAATGGACTGTGCCTTTTCATCCTGTTACTTTGTCAGTTTGTGATTTTGAGGTGTTTTGGAGTAGTATTGAAGAGGTTTTAGTGAAGGTTAGAGTTGCATTAAAACTAAAATCCATAAATTCATAATGTGAAATGGGTATTTATTTTCTAAGATGGTGTTTTTTGGAATGTGAATCCATAAATTCATGACTTTTTTCCAGGTAAATAGTTTGATATAGAAAATAAATATGACATGAAAGGGACTCACAGTGTGGATGAATTTAGGTCGAGGTGCCATAAACTTTGGTGGAAGTTGGAGAATTTGATAATTCATGGCTTAAATCGGTTTCACGACTAAAATTTCTAGGCCACATGAAAATTCATGAAGTGAACCAGGGATTCACTATATGAATGATGTGAGTCACAGACCTTTTATAAATATGTATGCTTGGCCAAATTCTTTTGTGAAACTTTCATTGCCCTTGATTTTTGGAAAACACCTAGGCATCTTCTGAGGATCTTCTATCCCATTTCTTCTTGATTTGATTCTTGGGTTCTAAAGGTTTTTTATTGTCAATATGAGGTGATTTATTCTCTTAATCACCCTATTTACCTTCATCCTTCTTTGGGGATTCACATCAACGATGTTTTTTTTCTGGAGTGTGTTTTGGTTGAATTATAATAATCCCTTTATGCATTTGAGGTTGACCTGAGGCTTCCTAATATAGTTGCGGTTTTCGGGTTGTCTCTGCTTTGTCCTGTATTTCACAGTGAATTGAAAAGATTCTTTTTGGTAGGTTGTCTTCATTATCTCCCTATTTATGTTCATGTGTGGGGATTTCATGCTTTTTCTTCTATAAGGTGGATGGTATGGGCCATCTTAGTGAAGATAATAAATTGGATAAATTAGAAATTGATGGTAATGGGGAGAAAAAACATGTTTTTACTAAATAGATTTTATTTTGATTAAATTATTTATTCTTGATTCCATTTCTTAAAATAATGGTTGTTGGGTGTCGTTCTTATGCTATAGTTAATATTCTTGTGAGACCCTTGTGGTTTTGATTGTTAATACCACCCTGAATAAAAGGCTAAGAACTTATATATAGGTAATAGATTTTTTTCCCAAATAAATATGGTTTGTGTGATAATACCCGTGATAAATAATAAAGTGAAGCAACACAATCCCTTAAAACATAATTTTTTGGAAGTTGGGATGTGATGCCTTGTGTAGTTATGTTTTTTGTGTTTGATTTTTGTGGTGTGGGTTGTTGTGCTATGATGGTGGTGACCGGATAGGTTATAAAATAAGTGGGGGTAGTGATGCAGTAGTTGGTTGGAATGGGATGAGATGTGGGTGGATATGTAGTTGTTATTTTATACGGTAGTGGTGACATGTGGTGGTTACTTTTAGTGGTTGTATTTTACAGTAATGGTGACATGTGGTGGTTTCTTATAGTGGTTGTGTTTTGTGGTGGTGTTGATGTGTAGTGGTTGATATTTGTGGTTATTATTGTGAAATGGAATAATATATGTGATGTTGTGGTGATGGGAGATGTGTGATGGGAGATCTATTATGTGGTGTAGTCATGTTAGTTTCCCAGTTAACCATTGAATAAAATGTAATGATAAAATGAATGGGTTGGTAAATGAATAATATGGGAAAAATTGATGTGTGGTAATTGGAATAAATAAATTGAATTCTAAATGAACAGGTTTTGTAAAAGAGAAATGAAATGTCTTAGTAAACGGGACGTATTGGGAACTCATTAAATCTAGAAAATAGTGAAATCTATAACTGTAAGCGGGCTTGTGTGTATTTCTTGGCATTCATGTGGTGTGTTGCATATAGTGGTGGCAGTGGTTGCCATAGTTTGTCATGACCTTACCCTAACCAAGGTTTGAGCCACAACTACCACAAGCCTACCTCCAAATGACATGGGGTGGAAAAATACATGAAAGGCATATCCTAAATGGGATTCCTTTCCCTAATGTACCTGTATTTACACAACCAACCATCTCAATTCAGAAGTGTAGAAGAGTAATAGTGAAAGGATTAAAAATATAGAAAGTAATCCCAAAATTAAAAACTTCTAGGGTGTACAAGAGTACAACATAGTAAACTGATAAGTAAAGGGTAAAAATAAATTCCCAACCAGAAATATGTCTCAACCTGAAAAAATTAGAAAGTAAATCGTTGAGAGATCCCATATCCTAATCTCTAAGATATGACCACCATACATGGTCCATAAAACCTAGTATCCCTAATATCCTCTAATTTCACCACTGACCTATCCATCATCTTCATAAGACACGACATTTGTGGGTTAATCTCATTCAGGGGTGAGTATATACATACCCAATATGATTCCCTAAAAGCTAAAGGGGGAGTAGTAAGAGATACAACAAGAATAAAAAGATAGAAGATAGTAAACATGATACAACACAACCCAAATCAAGAGAGATAGTAACCTCATCCATGCACAAGGGGGATCAACACAATGTGTATATAAACTACACATCGAGTCTTTTCCACCCATAGTAAGAGGGTAAAATCATCCAAACATGAGAAGCAAAACTCAGAAAAGCACATGGAATACCCCACATGTCTTCAAAACCCATGGCTAGAGAGTAACCAAATCCAATGGTATGGATATAGATGTATATATATTCTCAATAAATGAATACCAAATGAGAGAGAAAGGGGATCTTCATATCACAGATTAGTCTTGGAAAATATTCGACAAAAGTTCCATAAGTCCATCAACGATGCCCAAAATCTCACACATCTCCTTGAATGTAAATGTGTGAAGGTCCACACATTTCCATTGCACCGCATAGTCGAGGCGGAAAAACTCCAAGTAGAGGACATATGACCTAGTGTGTGAGGGGGTTACACTCTATATGTATTCATAGAGGACTTGTGCCCATGATGAAGGGGATTCCAATATAGTGTCATAAGGACATGCTCCCTATCCGATAGTGGGTTCCAATCAATAGGTAGAGGACATATTCCCAAGATGATGAGGGTTTCCACTCTATTGGTCAAGGACCCACACCATAGTGCGACAGAGGGGTTATAATATGGTAATAAAGGACCCACACCCTATATGAAAGGGGGGTTCCATTCAGTAGGTAGAGGACCCATGCCAAAGTTTATGGGGGTACACTTTATAGGTAAAGGACCCACACTCAAGTGTAACACGGGGTTCCACTATAGTGTCTCTGATGATCATCTTCCTGATCATTGTCATTGTTCAGTATCACCTAAATAAGCACAATTCCTAGAACATTTCACATCATATCACAAAAACCACAATAGAGGGCACCATCATGTTCTACACAGAATAAAAATAATGATAGGATACTCACGGTCCAAAATATGAGTTCAAATGAAAAAAGATATGGAAGATTGATGTTTCCTCAAAAGGAGCCAAGGGGTACACAACATGTGAGGGGACCCACACATCGTGCAGTCCTTCTCCATCACCTGTCCATGTACCTTGAGGTACACAGCTCACCTATTGGGTAGGTATACATTGCATGTGGGGGTTATACATGGTGTGACCATGCCACTTGAGGTCCCTCCCATGTGCATGGTCGTGTATGCATATCCACCCCATGTTTGTGTACTTTACCTCATGTCTATGTACTTTGGTACATGGCCATGTTCCTGATCATGTACTTCTACATGGGGTCCTTCTCATGTGATCTTCCACATGGATCTTCCACCTATGGATGCGGTACATGGAGTGTAGGGAGTCTACATTGATTTTCATCCATATGAATTCCCAAAACCCAAGACGTCATAGTATAGGGGATACACATTGTGTGTTCATCAAGGTACATGGCATGTAGTCATGTTTTTTTCAAAACTTCAGATATGTGTTTCACACTTCAAATCTATTCATTACACCATAGAACTCACATCCACATCATCTGAAAATGATGGATATTGTTTGGATCTTTCATTTTTGACCATCCAGTGACTGAATATCTGATTCCGTCAACCCATGGGGTTTCGCCATACATCCTGCACGCCTCTAATCATTTCACCATTGATAATTCAACTATTGATTGTTGAAATGATCTCACATAACCCAAATCAACCCAGATCTATCCTTGATTCATCAATTATTCCCTCATTCATCATTTTTTCATGATTCAAGGGGTCTTATAGGGATTGGTACCACTCGAAAATGAAGAATCGAGATCATGGGGACCAACCAGTGAAGAATGTGAAGAAATTAAGGGAGGAAGGAACAAGAAAAAAGGTGTATAGATCGTTTCAAATAATTATTGGGAAAAAATCAAGAATGAGAATACCCAAGGTTAGATAAACCAAGGATTAATTAAATAAATGGTACATGGGTGAATACAGAGGCCACTATTAGTGAAGATCAAAGGAAGATATTGATCTTCTCAGTCAGTTTAATCAAAAAGGCCATAATTAGTAGTTTTATGAGTCTAACCGGGATATTGGATTATTTTTCATTGATGAAATTGTCTTCCAATGAATGGAATAATTCATTGCATTCACTGCACTCTGATCTACTCTGATCCAGAGTTTCATTGTCATCATATGTGATTCACCAATTGTAGAAGAGGAGGAGGAAGCTCTCGACGATCCTAGGATTATAAGGCTCACCCTATGAGATTATTCATAATAATATATTGGTAGAAAAAGCGTTTTGGATAAATTAATGAATGAATTAAATTAATTAATTAATTAATTCACTGAATATACCACCAATGGGTGAGATATCCTAACTCCCCATGCCAACCAATTTTAGGTCACTCCTTGGGTAAATATCACATTCCAGACTCAACCATGGTCTCATATTTCTAATATGATATACTATTTAAGATTTATATCATTTTTTTTATGAAACTGCACTCACATAATATAGAATATGTTTAATAGTTTTATAAAATTCATTTAGGGCACACTGGGCCTTGGGATTGCATTCCATCTCAGTTCCTGGCTCTGGAAACATATGTAGAAATATGTCATAGTCTTACAAAGAAAAAACCGAGTCTCTACATTAATCCCTACCTCAATACTTCTATCCCTTAAAATTCAAACTAAAGAAAAAACTCATGATATTGAGCTGACATCTAGCTCTCCCACTCCTTGGATCCCCCATTCAGGTTTCCATGATGCTATAAAATGCAAACCAAGGGGATGGTCCATCCATGCAGAGTCCTCTAATATCAATCGTTTATAGCCACTAGGTGCTTCATAAAGGTGTATCCATCCATTATGTCCGTCTCATCCAATTTGATGATGAGTGTAGGATCATGAACATATCACCTCAACTGCAACACGTGGAAGACGTCATGAACCTACTTTAGCTATGGGGGTAGGTCAAGATGGTATGAAACCTCACCAACACTCTACATGATCTCGAATTACTTGATGAATCTCAGGGATAACTTTCCTCATCGGTTGAACCTCTACGATCCTCGTCAGGAAGAGAATCTCAAGAAAATGTAGTCTTCCTACTTGAAATCCAGGGGCCTATAATGGATATATGTGTAAGATTTATGCCTACTCGAGTCCATCCTCATTCACTCATGGATGAACTGGACATTCTCCATCATCACCTGCACCATCTATAGGCCCACAAGAGATATCTCTCTGATCTTTATTCATTACAAGGGTGACCTGCGGGGTCTCTTGTACAGGGAATCAAAAGATTCCATGATAATGGTAGGGTGGTAGCTGTTATTATATGAAAAATCTACCAAGGGAAATTAAAACTCTTATCTCCATCCAAAGTCTAATTTCCAAGCCCTTTGTATATGCTCCAACACCTAGATAGTGCACTCAGTCAGACCATCCTTTCAGGGTGAAATGTTGTACTCATCCTTATATGGGTCCCAAATGCCTCCTACAGGCCTCTCTAAAATCATGACATAAACCACACTTCATGATCAATGATAATCATTGACGGAACCCCATATAATCAAACAGTCTCTCATAACTACAACTTCCCCAAACTCTCTATTGAAATATTCTCCCTAATCACAAGGAAGAATTGTAACATTGTGATTAATTCAACCATCACTCAGATGGTTTCATGGCCCTTTTCTATGCATTGAATTCCTGTAACAAACTCCATGGTTATTTCATCCCACTTCCTCTTTGGGAGATCAAGGGGTTTCAACAAACCTGTTAGAACCTGGTGCTTAGTCTTCACCTGTGTAATGCCCCGACCCTAGTTACCCAGAGTCAGTGCATTAATATGTATCATTGTCATGATCACAAAAGATCATGTATCAAAAGATCGATTAGTTTAGTATCCTTAGAATCACTAGATACATTCATAAGGTTTACATTACATCATAAAGTTAAAAACTACAACAACATCTTGCCTCTATAGACCACACTCATATCCTAATACGATCCTTGTAGTTCATTCATAAAATACTTCTTCACATACTGGGAAAAATAAAACATAGAATGGGGTGAGCTCAGATGCTCAGTAATGAGAACAATATAGCAGAAACTTTCATAAATAAGAAAAATAATTTAAGGTAATGTATAACTAAAACAAAATCCTTTTAAACTTGAACTTCAGCATAATATGGAAAAGATAAAATGAAATAATTCTATTTAATTATTCACATGGATATTATACTAGTCAAATAATCACATGCAATATCAATAACCACTTTCATAATAATGGAATGCATAATGCCAGACTATCATAACCACATAGTCAAGGCCTTGTGACAAGACTACAAATAAGATTTTTTCAAGGCCTTGTGCCAAGACACTAGCTTGTCTCATGAGACCTACTGATGCATCGAGGAGCTATATCCAGCTCCACCCTTCACTTACTAAGTCCAATTAATTCCTCATATGAAATGGTTTAAACATAACATAAACATTCGTATTAAAAATGGCATACGAAATGTCCATACTTTACCCATAAACCATGAATGGTATAAAAATAACACATCCATGGTCAAAAATATCACATAACCTTCAATACAGTATGGAAGATTTGTATCATAATAAATCAACTTCAAACAAGTTTAAAACCCATTAAAGTATTTTGACATAGATGAAAACGATTTGTAAAACTCTTTCAGAGAAATATCCATTTTTCATGAAAACATTTAAAAGTCACACAATTTAGAAAGAAAGACATTTAAATACATTTTCGAATCAAAGTTTCCCATACCACTTTGAAACTTTTGAAAGTAATTAACATTTTAAAACATTCATGTCCATTTAAATAAATCCTTAAAACCATTTTGAAAACATGGACATTAATGAAAAATAGTTTAGAAGAATAAATCTTTAAAACATTTTAAAATGATATTTTAGTTAGAGTTCCTAACCAAAAGAGAGATACTTGAATAAAAATAATTGAGGTAATCAAAACTTTTCAATATCATGAGAATAAATGGATTCATGATATACTATGTCAAAGTACAATATATACACCATATAAAAGTGATTTGGTGTATAACAACAAAGAAGTCTCAATGGATTGTAAATTGAGATGAAATATATTGTAAAGACTGTATATTTAGGTTAAGGATAAATCAACAACATAATTATTTGTGACAAATATAAATACACTCAATATTATTGGATATTCAGTGTAAATCAATCAGAGGACATTCGCACATATTCTTGTAAAAACAACACCCATGAATTGGATATTTAACTCAACAAATTGAGATTGAGTTAAAATTACTCTTATCAAGTTCATATCGATGACTTGAGAATTTATCAATGGAGTGATTATGTGTATCAAAAGTATATCCACAGAAAGGGGAGTGGAAATTATGACATAAGCAAATGAATAGTGATTCCACGCATAATCTTGGAGTAAAATAATCAATGAAGTATGTGTAAAGCCGAATGAGTGGAAATTGAATTTTCAAATTCCCTTATCGATTTGGTAACGTACAAAACATAGACGCATGAAAGAAGCATCATAAAATGATGAAGTAAATATCAAAAAATTAATGTATATTACACAATAAATTCAATCATGGGAAGTACACAATACAACACATCCAATAAATAAGTAGAGAACAATGGAAATCTCACAGAATTAAGAGTGAGATAATAAACCACTTACTTTGTAATTTTTCCATGGTAGAGGGTAGGTTAACATCCTGTATAATGGTTAAATAATTATTATTGAATTATACAAGAATCATATACATTAATATGATATCATATATGATCTTTTAACATTGATTTGTTGATAATATCTTAGTATTATCATCGTTTCGGGTGTTAACAGATTCATTTTTCTTTTATATTCTTTGTTATGTGAGCCATATTTGTTATAAATGGGATGTATATTATTCATATCCATAATTATATCATGTCTCTAAAAAATATTTTTAATCATCAAATGAAATTTATTCTTGAATGGATATGATGGGGAATGAATCTCATCGCGTTCGTGGAGACGGTAATCCGTACGTACGCACGAGCTACAATATCATTCTTTTGATATTAAAATAATATATAATTGGATGGTATATCATATATAAAGAATCATTATCATGTTATATTTATTTTTTAAATGAATTAAACATCGTTTTTATACCCATCCAAATAATAATATATTAAATAACAGTTACACCGCGACGTGGAGACGGTAGGCCGTACGTACGCACGTATGGTGACATGTAATTAAAATGATGAATAGAATACTGAATATGGTTGTACCATATTTATAATAAAATCACAGTATATAGAAGATACTGGTGTTATTATTTTAGAATGGAAATAACTAAGAAATAAGAAGTGGAAGAAGAAAGGAACTTGAAAGAGGGTGGTGAAATAATTACCTCTTCTTTGAGTTCTTCCTTTTGATTTGATCAAAAGGGCTCCTTAAGTTGTCTTTCTGACCAAATGATGACCTCTAGGATGAAGTGAGAAAATTTGAGAGGATATTTGGGATGGGTTTGGCCGAACCAAAAGGCTTTGAAGGTATGAATTTGAGAGGAGGGGGAGTGCCCTTTTATAAGAGGGGTGAGGGGTACCTTAGGAAAAACATAAAATATTATTTTATAATAAATTCATATTCGGTTTATAATGGCTCCAAAGTGACTTATTTAGAGTATAAGGTGGTTATGGGTCTAAATAATTTCAACCAATAGATTTTATACAGGTTTGGGTCACTATATTAACCATATCATTTATATTTAACTCTTAGTTAAATAGTTTGACATTTACCATGTCTCTTTGTATTTTTATAATATATGGTTAATAAACTTACTATATACATCCAAGAGAACCCCAAGTGGTTAATTAATGATACAAGTATCATTACATAAGCTCTTTGGCCGATGTTTATATTTTTAAGAAAAGAATATCAATTAATAATATAATATTTGTTTTAAATACTCTTTTATGTCAATTTTGACACTATTTAATAAATGATTTTTGTTAAAGTTCTAACAACTTTATTAATTAGAAATAAATTCATTTAATCAATCATAACATGTCATATTAACCTATAAAATTAGTGTAATTCATAAAAATTATCAAATTACATTTATTTTGATATTTATAATATCAATTATTTTAATATTTCATTAATTAGGTAATTACTGCATCACCATTGTGTCATAAATAAATTAAATTATTTAATGTCTAAAAGAAATAAATAAAATACCATTATGTAGGAAATATTTTTATATTTATAATGAATATTTATAATCGAATTTATCTTATGTTTAACCATATATTAAAAATGTTTTAGTTATTAACCTTTTATTTTACCTCTTTTAACTCTTCCTTGAATTAAATAATAGTAAATGTACTAATCTATCCAAGTGGACCAAAGAGGTTGATATTGTATTTATAAGGTTGTTTTTGGTCAAATTATACTTATCCAATAGAATTTTTACATGTGTTATGGTAATATTAATATCATTTTTACCCTTAATTACCCTATTTACTTTTAACCGTGGTAAATAAAAGTAAAAAGTTATTATTCAACAAAAATTATTTTTATCTTATTGAACCACATTTTAATCCTTGATATTAACCGTGTCTCTCGAATTTTTGAAATTATACTCACATAAGTAGTAAAATTAAGTTTTATATGAATTTGCAAATTCTAATAGGAGATAGGTAAAAGACGATGAAAAGTTCAATAAAATTGTATATATCTAAAATTATTATAAACTGACTCTAATGAATTACATTGAACTTATATAGGTATTATGTATCTATTTTCACATAAAATAAATTTAAATAAAATAAATAATTATTTAAATAAATAATCGGTTTTAAACTATAACTCAGTCCTTTTCACTATTCATCAAAAATTGAAAGTTTTCAGAAAAATACCAAAAATTTACCCTAAGCTAATTTCAATATTCTGAATCCAAAATTGAATTCCATTTTTAAAGATAAAATATATAAAATTTTAAAAAGTGGGTATTACTATTCATAACAGCTAGTTTGATTGGTCACAGTGTGTTAGAATCTCGAAGTTGCGTACAATGCAAACTATTGCATTATTCAAAGGGAAACGTACCGTGGAAGCTTGGGGTGTTACATTCTCCCCTCCTTCAATAAATTGCATTCTCGCAATTTTTAAAATTGGGCTTGGGAATATAATGGAAAGACCCACATTGGAAAAAGAGTCAACAAAACTATAACTTTAAAAGAAAGAAAGACAAGTATAAAGGTCACCCGAGATAACCTATACTAGGATTCCATGTATAAAAACATGGATATGGATGATAAAATAAGTGTCAAGTTCTGATGGAGAGGGATAGAAAACATGATCAGGATATAGTTAACAACAAGAAAACCACAAACTTGTGATGGGACAAATGGTCATTAGTTTCCCAGTAGGAAAAGTAAACAGAAAACATTTTTATTTTATTATTTTTTTAACATACATTACATATATATGAGGAATTAATTTCTGAGATTGACTAAGAACATAAAGAGATATACTTGCTTTTTAATAAAGTTTCATTCTTTAATAAATTTCTACTACTAACTCATATTTAAACGATGAGTATTCAAGAAGACTTGGTCACACTGGAAGAGCTAGAATAAACTTTTTATAGAATCACATGATCCATGAAGGATAAACTATATATTTACCTTGTCTTTAGATATTAATCAAAACCAAAATGGTAAGTATAATATCTGATGATCCCCCAAAAGGATATTCCATTAGAGAAAGAAACACTAATCTTAATTTCTAGAATTAATCCAACAAAACCCCAAAGTTAAATAAATAGCATTCAATAAACAATTGTCCTTAAAATCCTTCAATATAATTCAAACTAATATTGAAACCCAAAACATAGAAGAATTTGGTTATGTAGTCTTCGACGTTAAATTTTATCTTTAAATGACATCAACTACTATTAAAGTCACATACTTAAAATTAATTAACCTAATCACATATTCTCTATTATAGGTTAATCATTTCCATAAGTAACCCAAATCACTATAAATCCACAATAAAAACATCGAAAAAAATCCACCATTACTCCTCAAACAAAATCCCATAGTATTCTAGTTTTCCTTGGTCATATAGTGTTCCCAACAAAGCGAACATCTTCCAAAATTGCATTTATCACTTAATCCCCAAATCATTTTCCTATACTAAGGTTATTCATTTAGTAAGACATAAGATCCCAAACTAACTTATTATTGATCAATAAAATCATTTAACTAAAAATAATTAGTCACACTAACCAGGGACTTCACATAGTCTAGTGGTAGGCAATAAATCCCAATCGCACTCTGGTTGTGGATTTGATTCCCACAGCTTTGTCCGACGTGATGGGTTGTCACACAGTCTGCGTGTTGTCCTTTTTCAAAAACTATATTTTATAACATTACGAAAATGAGATAAATTCCCCAAAATAACCATAACATAATTTAACCATTAATGTTATCTTATACCTTTAATTTTCATCCCAAAATATAGTAACTTGTAATTGCATAAAACCCAATGATCATATAAAACCAAATGGTTATTTATAACTATATCCACAGGAGAAAACATAAGTCATCCTCAAATATCATTCTCACATGGAAAACTATAGGGTTACAAATACAAGAGAAATTTTTTCCAAATTAATACCATCAACAAGGAGCACTAATACTTTTAAACATTTCTCCAACAATTTATTTCAACATAGCTTCTTCTTTGACCAAGAAAATATCCTATAGAATAGGGCATTCACTCGGTTAATGGATAGGTCCCCTACATTTATGGAAAATGACTGTAAATGGATTCTTGGGACCATTTTTATTTTCTTCTATAGTAAACTTCATTTTTCCTCATCAATTCTTCACTTTATGTCCTTCTTTCTCGCACGTAAAGCATTTATTTGTTCCATTGAGACACTTTCTTGGGTGTCTCCTTCCACATTTCTGGCATGATGGAAATTGATCTTTCTTCTCTCCATGGTATCCATAGCTGGAGCTCTTATCATTCACTTCATTTCTCTTCTTCGTTAAGTCCGAGAGTTGGTTAATATATATGTTGTTGATTATATTTTTGGAAAACTGATTCAGCATAAAGACAATATCTTTTATGCCTATCCACATTCTATTTCGTTGCTCATTTCCACCACTGTTCCCACCTTGTACATCATTCTCAAAGTTACTATGACTTCCTTGGAATCTATCCATTGACTAAAACCAGAAAGAATTGTGTGAGTAACTGTAGTCATAAAATCATTTAGAGAATATCATGACACCATATTCTCAATTTGAAACACCTTAGGATTAACCAAGGTAATTTATTCTCATCTTATATTAAAATACTTCAAATAGTTTTGTAAAGAAAATATAATTTATCCAAAGTATATCCCCCAGGAGTGCCATAACCAAGAGTGCAGCAAGGCCCGTTGTCGTGCATCATTTCTCGTTCGAGTCTAGCTCAAAGAGGTGTTTTTGGGTTTTACCCCTAGGTACATCTATGCCAGATCTTCCTCTACCTGCTCGTATCCAGACAGGTACTTATGGCTCGGAAAACTCACAAAATCTCTACAATACCAAAATTCTAGGAAGTTCTTCTATACTAATCCTAAAGGTACATCTTATGACTATGTGATCTAATCAAATTTTATCTAAATCTAGTTTCCAAGGTTTGTACTAAACTTCCTCTGATACCAACTGTAATGCCCCGACCCCATTTACCCAGATTCGGTGCATTATTACGTATCATTGGCAAGATCACAAAAGATCAAGTCTCAAAATACTGATTAGTTTAGTAGCCATGGAATCACTAGATACATTCATAAAGTTTACATTACATCATAAAGTGAAAAACTACAACAACATATTGTCTCCATAGATTACACTCATATCCTCATAATATCCCTACAGGTCATTCATAAAATACTTCTTCATGTCCTAGGAAAAATAAAACATAGAAAGGGGTGAGCTCAGATGCTCAGTAAGGATAATAATATAGCGGAATCTTTTATAACTAATAAAAATAATTTAAGGCAATGTATAACTAAAACAAAAGCCTTTTAAACTTAAACTTCAGCATAATATGGAAAAGATAAAATGAAATAACATCATTTACTTATTCACATGGATATTCTACTAGTCAAATAATAACATCCAATATCATTAACCACTTTTATAATAATGGAATGCATAATTCCAGACTATCATAACCACATAGTCAAGGTCGCGTGCCAAGACTACAAATAATATTTTTTTCAAGGCCTTGTGCCAAGACACTAGCATGTCTCATGAGACCTACCGATGCATCTAGGAGCTATAGCGGTCTCCACCCTTCACTTACTAAGTCCAATGCATTCCTCATATAAAAAGGTTTAAACATAACATAAACATTCATATTAATAATGGCATAGAAAATGTCCATACTTTACCCATAAACCATGAATGGTATAAAAATAACTCATCCACAGTCAAACATATCACAAAACCATCAATACAGTACGGAAGATTTGTATCATAATAAATCAACTTCAAACAAGTTTAAAATCCATTAAAGGATTTTTTTTCATAGATGAAAACTATTTGTAAGACTCTTTGATAGAAATATCCATTTTTTATGAAAACATTTAAAAGTCACGCAATTTAGAAAGGAAGACATTTAAATACATTTTTGAATCAAAGTGTCCCATACCACTTTGAAATTTTTAAAAGTAATTAACATTTTAAAACATTAATTTCCATTTAAATAAATCCTTAAATCTATTTTGAAAACATGGACATTAATGAGAATGGTTTAGAAGAATAAATATTTAAAGCATTTTAAAATGATATTTTAGTTAGAGTTCCTAACCAAAATAGATACACTTGAATACAAATAAATGAGGTAATCAAAAATTTGTAATATCATGAGAATAAATGGATTCATGATATACTATGTCAAAGTACACTATAAACACCATATAAAAGTGATTTGATGTATAACAACAAATAATTCTCAATGGAATGTAAATTGAGATGAAATCTCTTATAAAGACCGTATCTTTTGGTTAAAGATAAATCAATGACATAATTATGTGTGGGAAATATAAATACACTCAATATGATTGTATATTCAGTGTAAATTAATTAGTGGACATTCACACATATTCTTATAAAAACAGCACCAATGAATTGGATATTTAACTCAACAAATGGAGATTTTGTTAAAATAACTCCTATCAAGTTCATATCGATGACTTGAGAATTTATCAATGGAGTGATTATGTGTATACAAAATTATATCCACAGAAAGGGGAGTTTGAAATTATGACATAAGAAAATGAATAGTGATTCCATACATAATCTTGGAGTAAAATAATCAATGAAGTATGCGTAAAGCCGAATGAGTGGAAATTGAAATTCCAAATTCCCTTATGGATTTGGTAACATATGAAACATACACCCATGAAAGAAGGATCATACAATGATGATGTAAATATACAAATATTAAAGTATATTACACAATGAATACAATCATGGGCAGTACACAATACACCACATCCAATAAATAAGTGGCGAACAATGGAAATCTCACAGAATTAAGAGTGAGATAAGAAACCCCTTACTGTAACACCCCGAGATTTTATGAAAAATATTCTTTTTAATTACATTAATGTCTTTTGTTGTACGCTACACCAAAGGAGCTTTCTCAACACGCATCCTTGACTTGCCTTGTATTACACACAATCGCGACCTTCCTCGACAGCGTGTGTAGTACGCAATACCGAGTTTCACTAAACAACGATATGCTATTAAAATATTATTAAAACTAGCTGTTATGAATAGTAATAACCACTTTTTGAAATTTTGTAAATTTTATTTTTCAAAATGGATTTCATTTTTGGATTCGGAATATCGAAATTAGCTTAGGGTGAAATTTTGGTAATTTTTGGAAAACTTTCATATTTTGATGAATAGTGGAAATTACTAAATTTTAATTAAAAAAACATTTTCAATCAAAATAATTAATAGTGATAAATTATTAATTTTAGTGGTTTAAAAGTATATTTATAATATATTTTTACAATTTAATACAATGTTGGTCATTGGATGTAATTTCACATTCAAACCAGTTATAAACAAGTGTCAATCTTTTGATAGTTATTATCTCTTAAAAACATGCTAATTGTTTTGACGACGGGAATTAATTTTTAAATTAATTAATGAAACTGATATGTTTTGAATTTGGTAAAATAGACATCATTTTTGAGTTCATAATATCAAATATAGCTTAGGCCTAATTTTTGGTATTTCTCTGAAAACTTTCAAATTTTGATGAATACTGAAACCACTAAGTGGTAGTTAAAAAAACTGAATTGTTCATAAAACTTAATTTTACCACTTCTGTGAGTGGAATTTCAAAAATATTAGAGACACGGTTGATGTCAGCAAGTAAAATGTGGTTCAATGAGATGAAAATAATTTTTTGGTGAATAGTAACTTTTTACTTTTTTTACCACGGTTAAAAGTAAATAGGGTAATTAAGGGTAAAAATGATATTATTATTACCCTAACACATGTCAAAATTCTATTGGATAAGTGTAATTAGGCCAAAAACAATCTTAGGAATAAAATATGATCATTTAGGCCCACTTGGATTAGATTAGGACATTTATTATTATTTAATTCAAAGAAGAGTTAAAAGAGTTAAAATCAAAGTTTATTTACTAAAACATTTTTAATATAGGGTTATACATAAGATAAATTCGATTTTAAATATTCATTAGAAATATAAAATGATTTCCTACATAATGGTATTTTATTTGTAATTTTTAGACATCAAATAAGTTAATTTAATTATGACATAAAGATGATGCAGTTATTATCTTATTAATGAAATATTGACATAACTGATGTTATAAATACCCAAATAGATCTAATTTGAGACTTTTTAAGAATTACAGTAATTTTATAAGTTAATATGACATGTTATTATTGATTTAATTAACTTTTTTCGAACTTATCATTCTGTTATGATTTTCACAAAAATCAATTACTAAATAGTGTCAAAATTGACACAAAATAGTTTTTAAATAAAATATTATATTAGTAATTGTTATTTTATTCCTAAAAATCTATGGTTCGGACACATGACTTAGATAAGGATATATATATATTAATAATAAACAGTTTGGGGTTCGTTTGGCATGTTATAGTAAGTGTATTAACCATATAGTGTAAGAAAACAAAAAGACACGGTAAAAGTTAAATTATTTAACTTAGAGTTAAATCTAATTGATAAGGTTAAAATAATATCCTAAACTTGTCTAAATCCTACTGGTTGATAGTATTTCGACCCCTCCCCACTTTAGCTTCGAAATAAGACCCTTTGTAACCATTATAAACCGATTTTGACATTAATATAAAATAATATTTTGAGATATTCCTAAGGTGCCCCTCTCCTCCCTTATAAATGGACACCTCCTCCCCCTCCTCCTCACACCAATTTGAGCACTCAAGCTCGGCCAACCCCTGCCAAAATCCCTTATCCTCTTCTCTAGAATAATCCTAGAGGTCCTGGTCTTCTTCAAGGACCAATCTTAGTTCCCTAAGTGGAGGATTCAAAGAGGTGTTTCAAAGAAGAGGTAATATCCATTACCGATCTTTTCAATTTCTTTCTTCTTCAACTTCTTCTTCTTTAGTTTTTTAATGAAAAAGTAATAACATCAGTATTACTTACATACTTATATGTTATTATAAATATGAAACAACCCTAATTCACCTTCTATCCATCCTACGGAAAAAAAGGAAATCACCGCGCGTGCGTACGTACGGAATACCGTCTCCACGCCGTGGTGTAATCTATTTTCCACCACCACCTTAATTGGATGGGTATAAATGTGTAATGACTAACTATATATGATTATTATAATGTGATATTGATACTGAAATAGTATACATACACTTCAACACAATTCCACGACCATGGGAACGATATCATCGCTCGTGCGTACGTACGGACTACCGTCTCCACGACGCGATGAGATTCATTCTCAATGATTAACCATTCATGAATGATTATAAAGTATATATAATAAGTAATAATGAAATATATGACCTAATAATGATACTGGATTTATTTATATTTATATGTATTTCATCTACTTAATTCCATTCAATTCAATAAGGAAACGAAAATAGTGTTCATGCGTACGTACGGACTACCGTCTCCATGAACGGTGTATTTCTTTCCATTTACTGATTTATTATATATGTATATTCTGAATATATATATATATAAATCATGTTTTATATTCTGGAATTAATTAATCATGATCTAAGTAATCATAGTTATAATTACAAGTTAAAAACACGAACGACAAATGAGACGATTTTACCCCAAACGCTACTTTAACATGAATTTACCAAAGAACGGGTAATATAAAGTCATAAGTGTACCATATATGATATAATAACAATTAATATGATTCTGGAATAATTCAATAACATGATTTAAATCATTATACAGGAGGTTCGGACACTTACAAAGCAAGTTGGACCTAAGGTAAGGAAAATATCACAATCTCATTTTTATCCGAGATTGTTTTTACTTTGGTAATTACTAGGGTGTATTTTATTATCCACATACATGTTCCCTCAATGTGTAATATTATTTCCATCCTTCTACAATAGTTCATATCCAATTTTACCCTTCGGTAAGTTTTTTTGTAAAAGATATGAAAGAAATCTTTTGTCGTTTTTCGTACGAGGTACTTTTTGACTTTTCCGACAAAAGTACGAAGAATGTTTTTTTTAACTTATACGGCAAGAATGTATTTTTAAAACATTGTTTCCAAGAATATTCCTTTATAAGTTTTCATGTTTATTTTTAATCAACTTCTTTTAGTATATAATTGTATGACATGTTAAGAAAAGAAAAGTGTTTTTGAAGAAGAAAGGATAATTTCCTCAAGAATGGAGTTCAAGTGTTTTATCCAAATTATTTTCCATCTAAGATAATAAAGGGTTCTGTTTTTATCCCTATTATTACATTGTTTTTGATTATGTTTTTAGGGAATTATTTTTATGAAGTCATTTACCTTATATGATTTGTTTTATGATGGCATGATGTTTCAAGAATCCCATTTTTGTTACATGTGTTAAGCGATGATGTTTGATTTATGATTATGTGGCACACATAAGAAAGGATTCATTATAAGATGGGTGGGACCTATATCTCCCTCCAATGCATTGGGTAAAGATTTTATATCTCATGAGATAGACATGGCTAGAACGGTAGGTTATACTGGTTCAGTGAAACAGGACTGAAACGAGGGTGACTCGGTTCAGAAAGGGACTTTGTCCACTAAGATAGTCTTGGAAATGAGTCTTGACTAACAAGAAATTATTCTATATGATTATGTGTGTATGCCAAAAAGTTTCAGGTTTTTAGTTATGATTATTGTGATTACATTTTACTGCCATGATTTATCCCATGTTATGAAATTATGATCTCTTTTGCAGGTTAAGATTTCCAAAAGTTATGTGCTTGTGTATACGATGTGATTGATATTTCTTTTGTTTACCCTTACTGAGCATTTGAGCTCACCCTTTTATGTTTTGTTTTCCCCAGTATATAAAGAAAGGTTTTAGGTAAAAAAAAAGGAAGATCTTTATGGGAGATGTTGAAGATCTTTCACCACGATTAGAAGATTATATTCCGAGTTTCCAAAGACACTAAACTATTACGGTCCTTGTGTGTGTGTTTTTGTAATGTACTAAGTATTCCGAAAAAGTAATGTAATGTACATGTACGTCAGGCTTAGGGTCTCTAAAGTTGGTATCAGAGGAAAGGTTTAGTCAACCTTTGGAAACTAGGATGCGAGAACTTTAGTGAGATCCCTAGAGATATTTCTAAGGTATGTCTAGGGATGTATCTAAGGTTAAGTATACGTATAGGTTATAGTCCTAGAATTGCGCTAACGATCTTAGAATTTAACCTAAGATGTTAGATATTGAGGGTACTCCCCCTTTATTATGTTGTTTTCCCTAGCATGATTTTTGCCTCTCACACTATTCTTTTTGGGTTTTAGAAAATGGCTGGAAACAAGATAATTCATGATAATGGAGGATATGATGGACAATGGAATGATATTCTTCATGAGCAACCAAATGAAATGGGATTTGGAAGTCCAAACATCATTATTATGCCGAATCATCAATCTCATAATATGATCAATAAAGTAAAATTTGATAAGATTCCTGACTCGTCTAATAAGAGAAAGGTGGAGTTTCATGATGGACATAGAGGAAAGAAAGTTCAATTTCCCCTATGTAAACAATGTGGGAAGAGGAATCAAGGAGAATGTTTCAAAGGAACTAGAAGATGCTTTGGGTGTGGAAAAGAAGGACACAAAGCCAGTAAGTGTAAAGGAAAAGGTTCAGTTAACACCAGGGATGAGGATAATGGTATTGCTACGACATCAACAATGGTTAAATGTTTTAAATGTAGAATTTACGGGCATTATGCAAACCAGTGCACTAAGGGAAAGTCTCATGAAGAGAATCAGTATGGTCGTATGGTTAGTATTTATGTTGATGATGATGAAGAGACTACAAATGATATGTGAGATGAAAGAATTGTTTAAGCTCGGTCAATGGTTTAAGAATGTAGTGGAATGATTACGTGTTTATCATGTGTAATGTTGTATAAGTAATCTCATGTTACTATGGAATAAAGAGATATCTATGGATTGTTACACTGTTGTCTTTCCTTGAGTTTTGAAAGTGTATGATTAATGTTACCAGTATCCATGAAAGGTTATTCAGATATTTTTGGAATGTAGATGATATGCGCATAATGAAGGGATAAGGAGAAAATTAAATGTTTCATAGTATTCATGAGCTCATGAATGATATAAGGAGAATGTTATGTCATTGTTTGAGTATATAGAATTTTTGGATTTTGGTATGTGGATAGAGTTAACTTTTGACAGCATTCATGTTTTCACTAAGGATTAATGGGTATTCATTCTTCAAGAGAATACATGATTAAGGTATTCACATGTTTGTAATTTGAGCTACAAGATATATCTTATGATATATGGGGATCAATGATGGTATTAAATCTCTGGTAATCATTTTCACTATGTTATGAGAGTGGACTGCAGTATTATGGATAAGCCTAAAGGTTGGAATGGATTATGTTGGACATAAGTTAGTATTGTTTAAGGATAGGAGTTTTTTTTCGATATTATTGATGGGATGTTATAGTAATATAGCTTTACAAAAAGGACAACCTGCAGGACGGGCGACAACCCATCGCGTTGGACAAGGCCGTGGGAATCGAACCCACAACCGAAGTGCGACTGGCCTTTATCACCTACCACTGGCCTATAGGAAGTCCCTATTTAGTAGAAACTGGTTTTATTATATTAAGCAGTATGATATATGAAGTATAAGTCCATTTTAGGAACCATATATGATTAATCTCACTATATATTGACTTATGTATATAATTTTTGCTAAAATTTTGTTTGAGACAGATGGAATGACCTGTCATTCTATCACATGATCTGCTAACACTTCACGAATAACAAATTCAACTTCATTTATTTAAGAGATGAAGTGAAAATTGTTCAAGGCACGAACAACAGTGAGATTGTACCAAATTAATGTAAGTATTTATTCTAATTCAAATTCTTCAACTTTAGGGAAATGATCTTGAAAACCAAAAATGTTGTCCTAGTGCCCTTATATCCGATGAATCAGATGGTACCCTAGATCGTCACAAATTTATGGCTTTGTGATTGCTGTCTTTTCCATAGCCATGTTCTCTACCATTCTCCATCAGAACATGATGGTTAGATTTCTCTTCTATATCCATATTTTCACCTATGTGGAAACCCAATGATTAGTTTATTTGGGTAACCGTTACGTTTCATACTTTTGTTTTTAAAGATTGGTTTTGTTATTTCTTTTTACGATGTGGGTTTCTATTAAAGAATATTTCGAATAGTAAACCATTTATAAACCCGACGAATTTCGAGGGCGAAATTCATTTTAAGGGGGGTTGAATGTAACACCCCGAGATTTTATGAAAAATATTCTTTTTAATTACATTAATGTATTGTGTTGTACACTACACCAAAAGGAGCTTGATCAATATGCATCCTTGACTTATCTTGTATTACACGCAATCGCGACCTTCCTCGACAGCGTGTGTAGTACGCAATACCGAGTTTCACTAAAAAACGATATGCTATTAAAATATTATTAAAACTAGCCGTTATGAATAGTAATAACCACTTTTTGAAATTTTGAAAATTTTATTTTTCAAAATGGACTTCATTTTTGGATTCGGAATATCGAAATTAGCTTAGGGTGAAATTTTGGTAATTTTTGGATAACTTTCATATTTTGATGAATAGTGGAAATTACTAAATTTTAATTATAAACAACTTTTTCAATCGAAATAATTAATAGTGATAAATTATTAATTTTAGTGGTTTTAAAGTATATTTAGAATATATTTTTACAATTTAATACAATGTTGGTCATTGGATGTAATTTCACATTCAAACCAGTTATAAACAAGTGTCAATCTTTTGATAGTTATTATCTCTTAAAAATACGCTAATTGTTTTGACGACGGGAATTAATTTTTAAATTAATTAATGAAACTGATATGTTTTGAATTTGGTAAAATAGACATCATTTTTGAGTTCATAATATGAAATATAGCTTAGGCCTAATTTTTGGTATTTTTCTGAAAACTTTCAAATGTTGATGAATAGTGAAACCACTAAGTGGTAGTTAAAAAAACTAAATTGTTCATAAAACTTAATTTTACCGCTTCTGTGAGTGGAATTTCAAAACTCCGAGAGACACGGTTGATGTCAGTAAGTAAAATGTGGTTCAATGAGATGAAAATAATTTTTTGGTGAATAGTAACTTTTTACTTTTTTTACCACGGTTAAAAGTAAATAGGGCAATTAAGGGTAAAAATGATATTATTATTACCCTAACACATGTCCAAATTCTATTGGATAAGTGTAATTCGACCAAAAACAATCTTAGGAATAAAATATGATCATTTAGGCCCACTTGGATTAGATTAGGACATTTATTATTATTTAATTCAAAGAAGAGTTAAAAGAGTTAAAATCAAAGTTTATTTACTAAAACATTTTTAATATAGGGTTATACATAAGATAAATTCGATTTTAAATATTAATTAGAAATATAAAACGATTTCCTACATAATAGTATTTTATTTGTAATTTTTAGGCATCAAATAATTTAATTTAATTATGACATAAAGATGATGCAGTAATTATCTTATTGATGAAATATTGACATAACTGATGTTATAAATACCCAAATAGATCTAATTTGAGACTTTTTATGAATTCAACTAATTTTCTAGGTTAATATGACATGTTAGTATTGATTTAATTAACTTTTTTCGAACTTATAATTCTGTTATGATTTTCACAAAAATCAATTACTAAATAGTGTCAAAATTGACACAAAATAGTTTTTAAATAAAATATTATATTATTAATTGTTATTTTATTCCTAAAAATCTAAGTTTCGGCCAAATGACTTAGATAAGGATATATATATATTAATAATAAACAGTTTGGGGTTTTTTTGGCATGTTATAGAAAGTGTATTAACCATATAGTGTATGAAAACAAAAAGACACGGTAAAAGTTAAATTATTTAACTTAGAGTTAAATCTAATTGATAAGGTTAAAATAATAACCTAAACGTGTCTAAATCCTATTGTTTTATAGGATTTCTACCCATCCCCACTTTATATTCTAAATAAGACCCTTTGGAACCATTATAAACCGATTTTGACTTTAATATAAAATAATATTTTGAGATATTCCTAAGGTGCCCCTCTCCTCCCTTATAAAAGGACACCTCCTCCCACTCCTCCTCACACCAATTTGAGCACTCAAGCTCGGCCAAACCCTGCCAAAATCCCTTCTACAATTCCCTAGAATAATCCTAGAGGCCCTGGTCCTCTTCAAAGACCAATCTTAGTTCCCTAAGTGGAGGATTCAAAGAGGCGTTTCAAAGAAGAGGTAATATCCATCACCGATCTTTTCAATTTCTTTCTTCTTCAAATTCTTCTTATTTAGTTGTTTAATGACAAAGTAATAACATCAGTATTACTTACATACTTATATGTTATTATAAATATGAAACAACCCTAATTCACCTTTTATCCATCCTACGGAAAAAAAGGAAATCACCGCGCGTGCGTACGTACGGAATACCGTCTCCACGCCGTGGTGTAATCTATTTTCCGCCACCACCTTAATTGGATGGGTATAAAGGTGTAATGAGTAACTATATATGATTATTATAAAGTTATATTGATACTGAAATAGTATACATACACTTCAACACAATTCCACGACCATGGGAACGATATCATCGCTCGTGCGTACGTACGGACTACCGTCTCCACGACGCGATGAGATTCATTCTCAATGATTAACCATTCATGAATGATTATAAAGTATATATAATAAGTACTAATGAAATATATGACCTAATAATGATACTGGAATTATTTATATTTATATGTATGTCATCTACTTAATTCCATTCAATTCAATAAGGAAACGAAAACAGTGTTCATGCGTACGTACGGACTACCGTCTCCATGAACGGTGTATTTATTTCCATTTACTGATTTATTATATATGTATATTCTGAATATATATATATATATATAAATCATGTTTTATATTCTGGAATTAATTAATCATGATCTAAGTAATCATATGAATAATTACAAGTTAAAAACACGAACAACAAATGAGACGATTTTACCCAAAACGCTACTTTAACATGAATTTACAAAAGAACGGGTAATATAAAGTCATAAGTGGACCATATATGATATAATAACAATGAATATGATTCTAGAATAATTCAATAACATGATTTAAATCATTATACAGGAGGTTCAGACACTTACAAAGCAAGTCGGACCTAAGGTAAGGAAAATATCACAATCTCATTTTTATCTGAGATTGTTTTTACTTTGGTAATTACTGGGGTGTATTTTATTATCCAAATCCATGTTCCCTCAATGTGTAATATTATTTCCATCCTTCTACAATAGTTAATATCCAATTTTACCCTTCGGTAAGTTTTTTTATAAAAGATATGAAAGGAATCTTTTGTCGTTTTTCGTACGAGGTACTTTTTGACTTTTCCGACAAAAGTACGAAGAATGTTTTTTTTAACTTATACGGCAAGAATGGATTTTTAAAACATTGTTTCCAAGAATATTCCTTTATAAGTTTTCATGTTTATTTTTAATCAACTTCTTTTAGTATATAATTGTATGACATGTTAAGAAAAGAAAAGTGTTTTTGAAGAAGAAAGGATAATTTCCTCAAGAATGGAGTTCAAGTGTTTTATCAAAATTATTTTCCATCTAAGATAATAAAGGGTTCTGTTTTTATCCCTATTATTACATTGATTTTGATTATGTTTTGAGGGAATTATTTTTATGAATTCATTTACCTTATATGATTTGTTTTATGATGTCATGATGTTTCAAGAATCCCATTTTTGTTACATGTGTTATGCGATGATGTATGATTTATGATTATGTGGCACACATAAGAAAGGATTCATTATAAGATGGGTGGGACCTATATATCCCTCCAATTCATTGGGTAAAGATTTTATATCTCATGAGATAGACATGGATGGAACGGTTGGTTATACTGGTTCAGTGAAATAGGACTAAAACGAGGGTGACTCGGTTCAGAAAGGGACTTTGTCCACTAAGATAGTCTTGGGAATGAGTCTTGACTAACAAGAAATGATTCTCTATGATTATGTGTGTATGCCACAAAGTTTCATGTTTTAAGTTATGATTATTGTGATTACATTTCACTGCCATGATTTATATCATGTTATGAAATTATGATCTCTTTTGCAGGTTAATATTTCCAAAAGTTATGTGCTTGTGTATACAATGTGATTGATATTTCTTTTGTTTACCCTTACTGAGCATTTGAGCTCACCCTTTTATGTTTTCTTTTCCCCAGGATATAAAGAAAGGTTTTAGGTAAAAAAGGAAGATCTTTATGTGAGATGTTGAAGATCTTTCACCACGATTAAAAGATTATATTCCGAGTTTCCAAAGACACTAAACTATTACGGTCCTTGTGTGTGTGTTTTCGTAATGTACTAAGTATTCCGCAAAAGTAATGTAATGTACATGTACGTCAGGATTAGGGTCTCTACACTTACTTTGTACTTGTTCCTTGGTTGAGGGTAGGTTAACCTCATTTATAATGGTGAAATAATTTTTATTGAATTATAAAAGAATCATATACATTAATATTATATCATATATTATCTTTATCATTTATTTGTTGATAATATCTTAGTATTAACGTCGTTTTGGGTGTTAACAGAATCATTTTACTTTATATTCTTTGTTACGTGATCCATATTTGTTATGGATGGGATGTATCTTATTCATATCCAGAATTATATCATGTCTCTAAACATTATTTTTAATCATCAAATGAAATTTAGTCTTGAATGGATATGATGGGAAATAAATCTCATTGTGTTCGTGGAGACGGTAATCCGTACGTACGCACGAGCGAAAATTTCATTCTTTTGATATTAAAATAATATATAATTGGATGGTATATAATATATAAAGAATCATTATAATGTTATATTTATTATTTACATGATTTACAAATCATTGTTATATCCATCCGAATAATAATATATTAAATAACAATTACACCGCGACGTGGAGACGGTAGGTCGTACGTACGCACGTATGGTGACATGTCATTCAAAGGATGGATAGAATACTGAATATGGTTGTAAAATATTTATAATAAAATCACAGTATATAGAAGATACTGGAGTAATTATTATAGAATGGAAATAACAAAGAAAGAAGAAGTGTAAGAAGAAAGGAACTGGAAAGAGGGTGGTGAAATCATTACCTATTCTTCGGGTTCTTCCTTTTGATTTGATCAAAAGGGATCCTTAAGTTGGATTTATAACCAAAGGAGGGCCTTTAGGATGAAGTGAGGTATGTTGAGAGGATATTTTGGCAGGGTTTTTCTAAACCAAAATGCATTGAAGGTATGAATTTGAGAGAAGGGGGAGTACCCTTTTATAAGAGGGGTGAGGGGTACCTTAGAAAAAACATAAAATATTATTTTATAATAAATTCATATTCGGTATATAATGGCTAAAAGGTGACTTATTTCGAGGATAAGGTGGGTATGGGTCTAAATACATTCAACCAATATATTTTAGACAGGTTTGGGTCACTATATTAACCTTATCATTTATATTTAACTCTTAGTTAAATAGTTTGACATTTACCATGTCTCTCTATTTTTATAATATATGGTTAATAAACTTACTATATACATCCAAGAGAACCCCAAGTGGTTCATTAATAATACACCTATCATTAAATAATCCCTTTGGCCAATGCATAGATTTTTATTAATAGAATATCAATTGACAATATAATATTTGTTTTAAATACTCTTTTATGTCAATTTTGACACTATTTAATAATTGATTTTTTTAAAGTTCTAAAAAATTATTAATTAGAATGAAATTCATTTAATTAATCATAAAATTTCATATTAACCTATAAAATTAGTGGAATTCATAAAAAGTCTCAAATTATATTTATTCGGATATTTGTAATATCAATTATTTTAATATTTCATTAATTAGGTAATTACTGCATCACCATTGTGTCATAAATAAATTAAATTATTTAATTTTTAAAAATTAAAAATAAAATACCATTATGTAGGAAATATTTTTATATTTCTAATGAATATTTATAATCTAATTTATTTTATGTATTAACCTATATTAAAAATGTTTTAGTTATTAAACTTTGATTTTTACTCTTTTAACTCTTCTTTGAATTAAATAATAATAAATGTTCTAATCCAATACAAGTGGACCAAAGATGTTGATATTTTATTTCTAAGGTTTTTTTTGGTAGAATTATACTTATCAAATAGAATTAATACATTTGTTAAGGTAATATTAATATCATTTTACCCATAATTACCCTATTTACTTTTAACCGTGGTAAATAAAAAATGTTACTATTCAACAAAAATTATTTTTATCTTATTGAACCATATTTTACTCATTGATATTAATCGCGTCTCTCAAATTTTCGAAATTCCACTCACAGAAGTGGTAAAATTAAGTTTTATATTAATTTGAAAATTCTCATAGGAGATGGGTAAAAGACGGTAAAAAGTTAAATAAAATTTTTATATATCTAAAATTATTATAAACTAACTCCAATGAATTAAATTGAACTTATATAGGTATTATGTATCTATTTTGACCTAAAATAAATTTAAATAAAATAAATAATTATTTAAATAAAAATTCAGTTTTAAAATATAACTCAGTGTTTTTCACAATTCATCAAAAATTGAATGTTTTCAGAAAAATACCAAAATTTTACCCTAAGCTAATTTCGATATTTTGAATCCAAAAATGAAGTCCATTTTGAAAGATAAAATTTATAAAATTTCAAAAAGTGGGTATTACTATTCATAATGGCTAGTTTGATTGGTCACGGTGTGTTAGAATCTCGAAGTTGTGTACAATGTAAGCTATTGCATTATTCAAAGGGAAACGTACTATGGAAGCTTGGGGTGTTACAACCTACTAACAGGTGAGTCACCAAGATAAAAAATCAGTTATGATATGTCTCATCTTGGACCACCAAAACTACCATTTAAGGTCTTTGTACATCTTCTCCACACTAGGATGTACCTCTATGGGAGATGTGTAGAACTATTAAATTACCTCCTCCTACATTTTGAATGGGACCACTATCCATCTCTATAAAAGGATGGAATTATTACCTCATTTAGAATATCTATCTAGGGAATCCCTAGTGTATATGTAGTCACATAATACACCATTTTCAATTTCTCCCATATGGGACTCTCTTAGATGCTCAATAAGTGAAGGAGTCAATGTCATTAATTGTAGTAAAGTTATACCCTCCTACTATTCTAATGTTCATTTTAAGGAAGAAAATTTCTCAGAAGCCTCCTACACCAAGAAATATTTGGAATTCCTATTAAGGGAATCTGCCACTACATTTCCCTTCTCTAAAGTATAGGATATCTTGAAGTTACAGTCCTATAGGAATTCCAACCACCACCACTATCTTGAGCTTAAGTCTCTATGTATGAATACATACCTGAGACTCTGATGGTCAGAGTAAATTGTGAAGTGCTCTCCTATAATTTAGTGCCTCCACATCCTTAGGGATAAGACTACTACTTTAAGCTCTTGGTTTTTATTATCATTGTTCTTCTCATTGGGTCTCAACTAGCTCGACTCAAATGTGATAACTTCTTATTTTGGCATCAACACGCAGCGGATCTTAGTTCTTGAGGCATCACAATACACTAAGTACTCCACTCCCTACTCTGATAGTCTCAACACAGGAGCACTCATTAGTCTAAGCCTCAAATCCTTGAAGTCCCTCTAGAACTACTCAATCTTGGTAAATGGCTTCCCTTTCCATGTCAGGGTGGTCAAAGGGTTTTCAGTCCTGGAGAAGTATTCCACAAACCTCCTGTAGTACCCCTCAAAACCAAGAAAGCTCTGCACCTCTAACAGTCTCTTCCATGGATCCTATGAAATCACTACATCGATCTTTACTAGGTCCATAGAAAAACCATTCCCATAAATTACATGACCCAAAAAGTGAACCTCGTGAATCAAGAACCGACACTTTGAGAGCTGGACATAAAGCTTGTCCTTCTAAAGAAAATCTAGAACCATACTCAAGTGTTCGGCATGATCCTCCTCTGATGTAGAGTGGATTAGTATGTCATTAATAATTATAACCACAAAATTGTCAAAGTAGATTTGGAATATACACTTCATCAAATCCATAAACATGATGGAGGTATTCATCACACCAAAGGGAATTACTAGGAACTCATAGTGTATATAGTGATGCCAGAATGTCAGCTTTGGAATATCACCCTCGCAAACCCAGGACTTGTGGTATCCAGACTGGAGATTGATCTTTGAGAACCACATCATGCCTCGCAACTAGTCAATGACCTCATAAATCCTTGTCATGGGGTTCTTGTTCTTTATTGTGGCCTATTTTTAGTAATGATAATCCATGAAAATACACAAGATTCCATCCAACTTTTTTATGAACAACACTGGAGCTAGCTAGGGGAAACAATGAGCCTGCTAAAACCCTTCTCTCGAAGGTCCTACAACTACAAACACATCTCCCAGAGCTTAGTAGGGACCATCTGATTTTCTGAAGAAGATATTGGAGCACTCCCAAGATGAAAATCGATGAAAAACTCCATCTCTTGCCTCGGAGATGGTCTCAGAAAAACCTCAGGAAATAAGTCCATATAATCCACCAAAACATAAGGAATCTAGATGTTTAAAGATCCTATTGAACAAAGGTATTTACATGATAACTGATGAGGGATGGGTTGAAACCTCCGTCTCATAGAACCATCTCATCCCACCATGAGATATCTCTTTCCCATAAAGGTGAATCGCATCCTATTAGTGTGAAGGGTTCTGACTCATCTGTGGTGATAGTCAATCTGGGATCAGACTATGGAAAATAAATCCATACCCATGATGATGTCATATTTTTCCATCTTGATGACTAAAAAGTTCCCATGTAAAAATTTATACACCAAGTGATAACTTGAACTCCCATCAGATAGAATATATAGAATAAGTGTTCCCTATAGGAACATCAAGACGAAGTTGATAGGCTAGCATATAAACTAAAAACTCAATATCTTTCACTACGAGTATAGAGATTACGGAATAACTAGAGCCTGTGTATACTAATAATTATGAAAGAGTAGAATAAACACATATTTTACCTCTAATCATCTCATGTGTCGCAGGGTCATAAGCCTCTAGAGCCTAAAGTTGTGTGCATTCCCAACCGCCTTCTCCCTAAGACAAACGTGGTATTCTTAATAGTTGTTGTGGAAGGATCTCATAGCATCATCCATCATCTATAGCTTCTCCTTCTCCTCTACAAGCTCCACCTCCCTGGGGGCCACCCTATCCTCACTTAGGAGATCCCTAGTCATGATGTTGCCTCTGTCATATAATTCCATTAGTTATCTCCATGTGATCCTCAACACGCCTGGTTAGTTATTCTTTCACCATGTGATCTAACCCATCACTATCATAGTACCAAACGTCTCCGGGCTTCCATGGCCCCCTGCGATGCCCTTGACCACATGCCTAAGTCTGATCATGGGGATATCTCCTACGTCAAGATCCCTTCATCTAATTACTTCTATCTACTATGTAAGACACATCCCTATGACACCCACTACCAACTCTAGATACTTGGTGTACCTATGATAAAAATATCTTTGTCACTAGTTCTTAATCCATCACCCCATCATAGGTAGGAATGCATAAGGGAAACAAACTAGCATAGATCTCTCTGTGGAGTCCTTTTTCAAACTTCCATGATCTAAATTATCTATCTCAGATCATGTAAATGGAGTACTGAGTAAGTTCTATGAACCTTGATAAATAATCATACAATGTAATATCTCCCTACTATATCTCTAAAATCTCTTGAATTTGAACTGAGCACAAACGGAAGGGGTAGTACTCCACATAGAACAAATTTTAAAATTCAGGCCATGAGAGTGTCAACTCATCGTGAATCTGGGTAATGAGACTCCACCCACACCTATCTGCTCTATGGAAAATGATGGATTCCAGCACAACCACTTGATACATTGATATCTGGATGAGCCTAAAGACATGGACCACTTAATGTAGCCAATCCTCTACTACCTGAGGATCTAGCTCACTATAGAACCTCAACGGCTTCTGGTGCTAGAACTCACAGAGTGCGATGAGCCTGCACGCATCCTCATCCTACTCAACCAATATAATCTAATTCTTGATAGTTGTTGGTGAT
This sequence comes from Viscum album, assembly GCA_963277665.1. Classification (NCBI taxonomy): domain Eukaryota; kingdom Viridiplantae; phylum Streptophyta; class Magnoliopsida; order Santalales; family Viscaceae; genus Viscum; species Viscum album. The sequence goes on along the minus strand of OY728141.1, from coordinate 1,300,017,624 downwards.
ACCACATTCCCAACTAGAAGAAGAATATCTTGGGATGGACCATGAATTGAGTCCTCATCGCTCATTAGACCTTCTTCATGATCTAGAAATAGTATCCTCACTAGATTTCATTACAAAGGAATCCTAAAATTTAATCAAGACATACCACAGTCAGATGATCATATATATATAACAAGAATGGTGAGTTGACTCAAGAATGATAGTCAAAGACACAATCCTATATGATTCATGTACCATTGATCCCTATAACCAACGTTTCAGTATATTGAGACAACAATTTGGTATTCAAGGTCTTGGTGAATGGATACGTCAGCCACTCATACCATCACTAGATTCCTTGGCCTAAGATTTGCACTCGAAACACTTTGACACTATTTACCTAATCCCAACAAAATCTTCATAAGGGGACTACTACAACATATTTTCAAATAATGAATTGATCTGATACTAATATATCACAAAACAAACCAGACCAGTGCATGAGTCATAACTACCCCAAGTCTGCCTCCATAGGCCAGGGTTAGCAACAAGCACCAAAAGGAATATCCTAATTGGGAATCCTTAGCCTAATGTACCTATATGAACAAACCATATTATCTCGATACAGAAGTGTATAGGAATAATAGTGAAAATATGAAATAACTATAAAGTAAACAAAGAATGAAAAACCTCTAGGGTGTACAAGATTATGATAGAGTAAACTGAAAAGTAAAGGGGAAAATACATGACCCACTAGAAATATGTCACAACATGAAAAAACTAGAAAGTAAACTGTTGAGAGATCTTAGATACTATTCTACAAGCTACAACCACAATATGTGGTCCAAAGAACCTAGTATCCCTAAGTTCCTCGAAATTCACCATCAACCTATCTATTTTCTGCATAAGACATAACATGTGTGGACAAATCACTTCCAGGGGTGAGTATATAGATACCCAGTAGGATGACTCAAAAGATAAATAGGGATAAGTATGAGGTAAAATAGGAACTAGAAGACAGAAGATAGTAAACATGATCTATCCCAACCCAAATCCAGAGACAGTCACCTCATCCAGTCAAAGGTGGCTCAACATAGTGTGTAAATGAACTATATGTCAAGTCTTTTCCACCCATAGTATGAGAGTAAACTCATCCAACCATGAGAATATAAAGATATAAAGAATGTGGAATACCCCAAGTTTCTTCACAACCCATCATTGGAGAGTAACAAAATACAAAGGCATGGATATAGATTTATATATATGCTAAATCAAATAAGCCCAAATGAGAGAGAAAGGGGATCTCCATATCACATATCAACCTAGGAAAAGAGTCACAAAAAGTTCTAGAAGTCTATAAACATTGCCCAAAATCCCAAGTTTTTTCTCAGAAGTAATCATGTAAAGGTCCACACCTCACCACTGTTCCACATAGACGAGGGGGTACAAACTCTAAGTAGAGGACCCTCACCCTAGTGCATTAGGGGGGTTCCACAATATAAGTATCTATAGAGGAACTCCACCCCGGATTATGGGGGTTCCACACTAGTTTCATGAGGACCCTCACCCTATCCAATAAAGGGTTACACTTGATAGGTAGAGGACCCATTCAAAAACTGGTGAGTGGTTCTACTTTATAGGTTGTGGACCCACACCCTGGTGTGATAGAGGTTCCAATATGGTCATATAATATCCATGATCTATCTGATAAGGGTTTTTACTCAATAGATAGAGGACTCACACCCATGATTATGGGGGTTACACTCTATAGGTCAAGGACTTGCACCCTGTCGCAACAGGGGGTTCCACTCCAGTGTCTCTAGTGATCCTCTGCCTGATCACTTTCATCGTTGAGAATCACCTAAATAAGAATCATGCCCGAAACATTTCACACCATATCTAAAAATCTATGATAGAGGTAAAAATCATGTTCTACATGGAAAAAAACTTAGTATGGGCTACTCATGGTCCAAAATATGAGTTCAAACAAAGGAGATATGGAAGATTGAAGTTTTCTCAAAAGGAGCCAAAGGGTACATGATGTGTAGTCCCGCTCCATCACTTGGATGTATCCATGGAGGTACAAAGATCACCTACCATGTAGGTATACTTTTCATGTGGGGGATATACAAGGTTTTCCCATTCCACTCAGGGTCTCGCCTGTGTACTTGGCCATGTCCGTGTATCCACCCCATGTCCTTGTACTTTACCCTGTGTATGTGTACTTTGGTAAATAGTTGTGTGCTTGGCCATGTACTCCCACACGTCGTATTTCTCATGTTCTCCTTCACATAGATCATCCACCTAAGGATGCAGAAAATTTCCTATAGGAATTCTATATGGTGTACCATCCTTATAAATTCCCAAATTCCTAGTTGTTGTAGCATAGGGGCTACACACCGTGTGTTCATCATGGTATATATTGGGTATTTGAATTTTTCAAAGAAATTTAGATACACATTACATGCTTCAAATCCAACCATTCCAGTATAGATCTCACCTCTAAACCATCATTAATTGGGGAATCTAGTCTGGATATATCGTTTTCATCTATCTGGCAGTCAAAATATGATTCTCTAAACCCGTGGGGTTTTTCTGTACATCCCACACACCTTCAATCCTTCTACCATTAATGATTCAGCTACTGATAATTGAAATTATCTCCTATAACCCTCAAATAGCCTAGATCTATCCTTTTTTTTCAATTCATTCCTTGTTCATCATTTCATCCAGATTTTGAGGGTCTGATTGTCCTCAGCACCGCCCGACAATGTCGAATTGGGATCATGGGGACCAACCGGTGAAGGATGCGAAGAAATTGAGGGAGGAAGGCACAATAAAAAATTTTTATAGATCATTGCCAGTATTTCTTGGACAATGATCAAGAATAGGGATACCCAGGTCTAGATAAACCAAATATTAATTAAATAACTGGTACACGGGAGCATGAAAAGGACACTATTGGCATAGATCAAATTAAAAGATCAATCTACTCAATAAATTTAATCAAAAATAGAATAATCCATAGTTTGATAATTTCTACCTAGATAACAGATCATTCATAATAAAATAACATTACTGCCAATGAATGGAATAATTCGTTGAATTATCTACTATTTGATCTAGAGTTTCATCATCATTTGATGTGATTCACCAATATAAGTGGAGGAGGAGGAAGATCTCAATGATCCTAGGATTATGAGGCTAACCCTGGGTGATTATCCAAAAAAATATATTTATAGAAAAAGAAATTAGGTTAAATTAATGAATGAATTAAATTAATTTATTCATTCATTTAATGTACCTCTAATGAGTGAGATATTCAAATGCATCGTGCTGGCCTATTTTAGGTCGCACCTAGGGTACAAATCACATTCTAGGCTCAAACATGGTCTCAGATTTATGATTTGAGCTTTATTTTAATATTTATCAAAATTTATTTAAGAAACTTTGTGTGAATAATATAAAATATATTTAATATTTTTATAAAATTAATTCTAAGAACATTGGGCCTCAGAATCGTATGTTGTCTCAGTTCCTAGATCTAGAAATATTGGTACAAATATTTCAAAGTCTTACAAGGAAAAAATCAGGTCTCTACATATTTTATGTGTGTTTTGGTGGTGTCAGGGTGGTGTACACTAGTGCAGTTGATTAGAATCCATAGGTTGGGTATTGTGTGCTATCTATATATCATGTATTTCATGTTATTTCGATATTCGCCCCACCCGATTTGGATAACCTTACCAACACCCAAATGTTTTTGGATTCAAGTGTCTTGTCCAACATCTAGGATGGAGGTGATATAGATGGATGGATACCCCCTATTCTCCTCCCTTCCTTCAAAAGAATCAATTATATGAGTTGGTGGTGGAGATTACCAAGCGGTGATGTGATGTGATATGTGTTGGGGGTCATACATGGTAGGATGGGGGAATGAGGTTGATTTCCTTCTTGTTAATGATACCCTACTACCCTGGTTATGTGACGATATGTGGTCTTATAACCCAGGTGTATTCGGGTGAGATGGTATGTGATGTGGTTGTGATGTGATGATGACTGATGATAGCACTAAATGATAGACCTTGCGAGGTTAGGGTGGGTAGTGATGCATCCCTACCAACATCATATATGGATTATTGTGATGTGATATATATGGAAGGTATGGGAGCATAGGACATTCGAAGTTGAGGATTGAGAGTGAAAAATTAGTATAAAATCAGCAGTAGGTTTTCTTTATTGTGTTTGGGATATTTTATTACTATATTGGATGTGTCATTTGGTTAGTGGTCCATGGTAAGGTTGTGATTGGTTAGTTAACATGTTTAGGTTCTTTTTGGTACCACTGTTTATTCACTGGCACATTAGCATACTATTTTCACATGTGCACTAGTGACATTGGGTATGATCCTACTGAGTATACCCATATGCTCACTCTATGTATATAAATTATTATTCAGGTTTCTTGGGGTACTTTTGGGACTGATTTGGAAATTTCTAGATTGGGGTTTAGAGCTTCTGTTGAGCCATTGGTGTAGGACTTGTCTTTTGGTATTTACATGGACTCTTTTATTGTATATATTGACATTGTTCATGCATCATGGGATAATTTTGGGTTTAAAGTTATTTTATATGCTATAGTATTTTCTTGGTTGATTTTCTTATCTTCTAATCCTATATTCTTGTATGAGGGTAATGCCTTACATATGTGATATTTTTATACCCTTGGTTATTTTCTCAAACCCATGTCCTAATGGATGCAGGACATAGGGTGGGGGTCATTATCTCTCTTAATTCATTGTCACCCTGAGATAGGCAGCTTTAGAAGAAGGGGTCCATGATATAGTGGTATCATAGGCTTTGGGTTGAGATATAGGGTGGATTTTAGAGTTAAGAACTATGAGGATTACATGGGTTTCTAGGGAAATTGTTCCAGTTGACCTTGGTACATGACATGGGCCCAAGAGATTGGCTAGGACATGGGATTTTAGGGTCCCCATGATTTTATGTAAGGACACTAAGATCATATAATGTCCAAGTGAGGTGGACCTGATTATAGGGAAGAGACCTAAGAGATTTATATGTATCATGATTGATTGTATTCATGTCTGAAATGGGTTATTATGGAAAGTAGGTTGAATAAATGAATTAATTAAATAATCATGTGAGTAAATTACATGATACTATGATTAGGGTTTCTATTTACATTTTAGTATTGGATCATGGTAAGTTTCCTTGAGTATCTAAGGTTTTTGAGGTTTAGTAGGTTGATTCGGTTAATCGTTAGAGGATCGACCCAATAGAGGAGGACGAGGCATGGTATAGGTATTTTCACACCTTTCATTGGTAGAGATTAGGGAAGTATGAGGTGGCATATTAGATTTGAATATGGGGAACTAGTTAGAGTATCTTGAGATCACTTTTAGTCTAATTTGGGATCTTACTAAGTTATGTGTTATATTGGTAGTTAATCATTTGTGGGGAGTTATGCATCAGTGGTGGACGATGTATTTTGGTAACTGCAGGGAGGAAGATGTGTTGTGGCCAGACATTAAGAAGGAGTTTAGTTATGAATTTGTATCATCAATGATAATGTTAGAGAAGTGATAGAAGTTTATCTCTCTTAATGTGGGGATCTTGAGTGTGCGGGATCTTGGGATCAAGTTCAAGGACCTATTCTGCTTTTCCCTAGATGTATTTCCATATGAAGAGTCCATAGCGTGTTGTCTGGAGGAGTCGTTGTGTCCAACAATCTGGTATATAGACACCCAATTTACCTTTCTGATGTACCTAAAGGTGAAAAAAGGTTTTGGTTAGAAATTATATGATTTCATTGGGATTTTAGCATTGAGATAGTATCCATCATTTCATCTCAAAGAGTAGAGATTTAGGTACTGGGGTGTGGATGTTCATAAATTCTGGGTTTTGACTTGTGGGGAGTTGACCATAGAAGGTATTTTCTCATCCTCGTAGGTTAAGTGGATTTTAAGAACCTTTTAGGGTATTCTCATTTCAATGATATGTTTTTATGGTACATTTTTACCCATAGGATTGGTGTGGAACTGGTTAGGGAGACCATTTTCATATGGGTGTTCAATCCCCTTTTCACCAGTAGTAATAGTTTCCTTTAAGACAATTTCAGCAGCAAGAACCACTGATTATTGTTCAAAAACATAGGTTATATGGTGTTGATAGGGGAAGCCTCATTATAACCTCCATAAATATGTAAATAGGATAGATTATGGTTTTGGAGGCTAACAGTATAGAGATAAAGGATCTGGGCATGGTCAAATGCACACGTTGGGGGAATCAGTGCTAGTTGGGTCATATGTTGTTAGAGGTATGATAAGTTTGTCATCTACTATTGTATGTGCGTTTTTTTGATTTAGGATACTCAAAATCCTTTGTTTCTATTAATTTTTTTCATTATTCACGACTATATGTGAAGATTATTCCATTTCCCTTGGTGTTATATGCGTTGGCTAGAGGTCAGGCTGCTTGAGCTTGGCATGTAAACTGGTGATGGGGAAACACTAGTTAGTGGGATATTTCTTCTTACTATAGATACATCCATATGATGTTATCCAAGGCATGGATTTTCTATATTATTTTCATGAATTCATCAACTGTTTCCAAACAAGAGTTTCATTTTCTGATGTGGAGGTATAGTGAGTGGATTTTGTTAGCAAATAGGGTTATCAGATAGGTGGTGGGTGAGTGGATCCCATTTGGTCTCAGTTGGTGAAGATATTATTGAAATATCTTGAATAGGATATTCCTAGTGTTATGGAGGAGTTCTTATATGTTTTCCCATATGATGTTATGGTGATACCCCTATTATGGTATGTTGAGTTTGAGATATAGTTTCAATCAGTCGTGTATCTAATTTCAATGGATCCTTATCGAATGATTCCTATAGAGCTGTGAGAGTTTAGGTTTAAGGTGGATGATCTGATGTAGGGGGTTTCATTTGGACAAGTGTGTCTCATTAGGGTGCCCCAGTGTTTTTCACTAAGAAGGGGGATAGAAATTTGAGGATTTACATTGACTACCAGATATTGAATTAGGCAACGATCAAGAACCATAACCCCCTTATGAGGATCTATGATCTTTTTAACCAGATAAAGTGATCAATTTAGTTTTCAAAGGCTTACCTGTGTTCTGGATATCATCATATGAGGGTGAAAGATGAGGATGTCCCAAAGAATACCTTTAAATGTAGATATGGGTACTTTGGGTTTGTGGTCACGTCGTTTGGTGTCACGAACTCACCAGTTATATTCATGGGGCTTATGAAATTCATATTCTATGAGTTCATAGATTGTTCCATCATCATTTTCTTCGATGATATCTTGATCTACTCATAGTCATAGGAGGAGTATGTCGAGCATCACCGAGTTTTGTTATTGGTCATTCAACACCACCAACTCTATGTGAAGTTGTATAAGTGTAGGTTTTAGACATAAGAGTTTCATTTCCTTGGGCATATGGTGTCTCAATAGGGTGTGTTTATAGACCCATCAAATATTGAGGTATTTTTTTCTTGGGAATCACCTAAGAACATAGAAAAGGTTTGAAATTTTCTTGGTTTGGTCAGCTATTATTTTCTAATTTATCTCAATTGTTATCACTATTGATAGCCTTTCCTAGTAATGAACAAATCTTTGTGTGTAATGAACTATGTTGGGAAACATTTGGTTGTCTGAAAGAGAAGTTATTTAGTTTTCTAGTGCTTCAGTTTCTTGAAGAGGGTGTGATGTTTGAGGTTTTATGTAACTCTTACCATCTAGGATTGGGATGTGTCTTGATGAAGTGGAGGATAGTGATCTATTATGGGTATATTATGTTATATCCCCATGAGAGTAATTATTCCACCCACAATATAGATCTATTGAATGTTGTATTTTCACTAAATTTGTGGTGAAATTACCTCATCAATGATAATTTTTTGGTTTTTACAAACCACAAGAGCCTGAGATATATCTTTTTTCAGTGGTATTTGAATTTATTCCAATGGAGTTGGATAGAGTTTATTTAGGATTATGATATTGATGTTTATTACACCTTAGGAAAATCTAATGTTGTTTCCAATTCATGAAGTCATAAGTCCTAATGCATTTTGGTTTGGGAGTCTCTAAATAAGGGATGGAGGAGCTTGATGTGATGCATATTGATAAGGGGGAGATAATTGGGTATGTTTTATTTCATCGAATAAATTTGGAGTCATCCTTGATATAGTAGGTAGAGGATTTTCAATTGGTGACTCCAAAACATAAGTGATACATGACCTTGTTGGGTAGGTGATATTCTAGAGGAATGTTCGAAGGATGAATGGAATAATATGGTGTTTTAGGGAAGGTTATTTTTCTATTGGTTTTGTGCAAGTGAGTTCTCCATGAGTATTATGGATCACCTATGATGATATATCCCGGCATGAATGAGTTGTATCATAGCTTGAAAATACATCTTTAATGGTCATGGATGAAGTGGTTGGTGGTAGAGTTTGTGGAAAAGTGTCTGGATTGTCAACAGGTGAAAGTAGAACACCGAGTTCCTAGAGTATTGTTACTTCCCTTGGGTGTTCGTAAGTGGAAATGGGAGGACATATCAATAGATTTCATCACTAAGATACCTGGGGTTCAAGTAGGATGTAATATAGTTTGGGTGATAGTGGACCAACTAATGATGTTGGCTCATTTTCTAGTGATCTACGAGTAAAGAGTCATGAATGTTTTGTAAAGGCGGTATGCGGATGATGTGGGTAGGCTTAATGGGGTATCCAGGACTATTATATCTTATTTGGATCCATGTTTTACCTTGAGAGTATGGAGGGTATTGCAACATGATTTTTTCAACCAGTTTCTACTTAATAATGTTTTCCACCCTCAGATAGATGGGTAGAAATAGTGGGCCATCTAGATGATGGATGATATGTTGTGAGCTTACATTCTAGACTTTAGTGGATCATACATAAGGTACCTTATTTTGGTTTATTTATCCTAAAAAATATATACCAATAATTCATTGAAATAGACCTATTTGATGTATTTTATGAACAATCATTTCATTATCCATTATGCTAGATAGAGATTGGGAATCAATAGTTCTTGTTCATAATGTGGTGAAAAGAAAAACTAAGAAGATTCATTTGTTCTAAAAGAGGATGAGGGTGGCGTAAGAACATTATAGGACCTATCCTAATCATAGTCATAGGCCTTTGGAGTTTAATGTTATATAACATGTTTTCTTTAGGGTTTATCCTTAATGGGGGGATACAAAGGTTTGGTAGGGGTAATATTTCTCCCTAGTTTGTTGGGCCTTTTTAGGAATTGGATCATGTTGGTGCGGTGGGGTATCAGTTGGAACGCTCACCACGTCTAGAAAATATCTATGTAATCTTCCACGTGTATTAGCTTGGTGTCTTTATGATTAATCCCAAGTGATTGGATAGGGAAAGTTGGATATTGAGGATAATGCAACGTTTGTGGTGCAACCAGTAGAGATTCAGGATCATCAATAGAAGGTGTTGTAATGGTGAACCATCCCCTTGGTTTTTATGTTATGGAGGTATGGTGTCCTAGAGTAGAGTACTTGGGAGTGTGAGATGTAAATTTTTTCCCAGTACCAAAAGTTGTTTTGAGTTTTTCCTTGCTCTTTTTTTATTTGATGGTGTGATGTTTGAACCTTGATGTTTAATGAGATGTACATTATTTTTCTTTTTTGGTGATGTGTGTTAAATATTTTACCGTATTAAGAATATAAAACATGTTTTATAATCAATATGTGTTATCCTATGACATATTTAGAAGATCTTCCATCCCATTTCCTCCTACTTTGATCATTAGGCTTTGAAAGATGATCATCAACAATATGAGGTGGGTTATTCTCTTAATCCACTTATTTACCTTATTCCTTATTCAGGGATTCACAATGGTGATTTTTTTATGGTTCAGAGTGTGGTTGGATTATTTTAAAACGATCCCATGGAACGGTTCAAGTTGACTCAAGGTTTCCTAGTGAAATTATGGATTTTGGGTTGTTTCCCCTTCACCATGCAGTGTACAGTGAATCAAAAAGATTATATGAGGTAGTCAGTCCCTATTATATTCCTATTTATGTGAATTTGTGGGGATTTCATGCTTTTGAGTTTCATTGGGTATATAGTAATGGTTGGATTAATGAATATAATAAATTTTATAAATCTAGAATTGATGGTAATTGAGATAAATCACATGTTTTTACTGATTTGGTGTTATCGTTAATAAAATTATTTATGATTGTTTCCATTACTGAAAATCATGGTTGTTAGGAGTCTTTGTTGTTCTATATATAATATTATTATAAGACACGTGTTGTGTTGATTGTTGATACCACCTTGAATAAAAGACTGGGAATTTATATATGGATAATGGATTGGTTTCCCATGTAAATATGGTTTTTGTGATAATAATCATGCTAAATAATTAAGTGATGTGATGAAATACCTTAAACCTAATTTTTTGGAAGTTAGGATGTGATTATTTGTGTGGTTCTTCTTATTGTGTTTTATTTGTGTGGTGTGGACTATTTTTCAGTGACGGTAGTGACATGATGTGTTATAAAATAAGTGTGGGGTAGTGATGAGATGGTTGGTTGGCATGGGATTCAATGTGGGTAGATGTGCAGTGGTTGTGTTGTGTGGTGGTGGTGGTGTTTTATGGTATCTTATGATGTTTGAGTTCTGCTGTGGTGGGTGTGGTGGTTTCACGGGGTGATTGTGTCATGTAGTGGTGGTGATGTGCATTGTTTTGGATGTGTGGTTGTTGTGGTGATATGGTATGGATGATTTGGTATTTTATCCATGGTCAATGTTTGATGGGTGATCTATTTTGTGGTGTGGTGGTGTTAATTTATTGTTTATCCATAGAATAAATTGTAATTCTATGGATAAAAAGGTTCCTTTTTTAATTTATCCATGGTCAATGTTTGATGAGATTTGTTACTTGACCTGTTTAGGTGCTCGTTGGTTCTACTATATATTCACTAGTGCATTAACATTCTCTTTTCACATGTGCACTAGAGACCTTGAGTATGATCCTATTAAGTATACTTGTATTCTCACTCTACATATATAAACTATTTTTCAGGTTTTCAAGAAGACTTTGGGGACTGAGATGGACATTTCTAGCTTAGGTTTTCGAGCTTCTATTGAGTCACTATTGTAGGACTTGTCTTTTGGTATTTTCTTGATGAATTATATTATATCTGTTGATATTTTTCAGGAATTGTGGGATGGTTTTATGTTTTGTTTTATTTTATATTTTGAAGTTTTTTGGAAGTTGGTTATTCTATCTCCCGGTCCCATATTATTATATAAGGGTAATGCCTTCCATATGTGAGTTTTTTATTCCCTCAGTGCTTATTTCGAACCTGGTGCCAACTGAAGGTGGGACTCAGGGTCATTATATATCTTCCTTCATTGTAGACCAGGGATGGGTACCTTTGGAGGAAGGGGATCATGAAAACACATAAACCATAACAGTAAAAGAGAAATTAATGGAAGATGAGACACAAGTCACTTCCAAAATCATCTCATAGCCTCTTTTTGAAAAGGAAAAAATAGCTTGTTCTCTAGTAAAAAGTTTTGAAGAGGACCCCCAAAAGAAAGTTTCTACTGCTAAAGAACCTAAATTAAAATCAGTGATAATGGAAACTATATCTTTGAAAGCTGTATATAAATAGGATAAGTCTACACTAATAAAAAACAAGCCTTTAACAGTGATTAAAATGGCCTTTAGCAGTACAAGAAAATCACTGACTACTAGAGCATTTTTAAATTCCCTAGTTGTTTATCAGTGCTGATAAAGGCCCTATTTATCAATTATTTTCTAGTGTTTATAAAGGGGAATATTGTAGTGTATGGTAATGACACACTATGACACCAAAAATAGAATCATAAAGTTGAAAAATAAAGTACAAATACAGAATTTAAATTAAATAAAATTTACAACAAAAATACAAGAAAAACACTATATTATAGACATTTAAAAATTTGGTTTATAAAATTACATGGGTAATTAAAAATTATACCATACATTCAAAATATCCATTTAAAACCCATCCAAAACATTTAAAATAATGAAAGGAAACTATACTTTTATATTCATTACTAATGTAAAAAAGCATATTGAGAAACATCCAAACACCGTCTAATTCATAGAAAGACTTGATCAAAACATAATGGTAATTCATTATAATTCATAAGAAAACATTACATGAAATCCATTTTGATAAATTCAATAAAAACCATGGGTGGAATTTTAACAAACACATTGTGTGCATTATTTTTATGGAAAGAAGTTAAAAAACATTTAAACTTAAGAAAAGATCATTTGATTTTAATGAAAAATTAAGAAAAACACTTATAAATCCACAATCCCATCATGGATAAATATAATAGATTTTAATTCAGATAAAAACATGGATTTAAAAGTTTCAAGCATTCATGGGTCCATATTTAAAAGGAAAGTTAATAGAGCCACCTACCAAAATGGATGAAATCGGTGTGTGGAAGTATTAAAATGCTAAAAGGAAGCAAGAAAATCCCTTAAAATGGTCAATAAAACCAAAAATCATAGAAACCTCCATTTAGAAAGGAAGTCAATGATGGATAATGAATATCAAGAGATAATGAACAAAAAAATACAAAAAGATATCACCAAATAAGTAATCAATGAGTGGAGAGGAGGATAAAAATTAACAAACCTTCGGTTGAAGCTTGGATTCATCAAGATAAAGTAGAGATCGCCAAAGCTTTGATTCTTTCGAGCATTTGATTTATTTGAGCCTTGATTCGTTCAATCCTTAGATTCGGACCTTGGATTTGTTCAATCCTTGATCCGATCATGGATTCGATGAGGATGAACGCTGACAGAAGGTGTATTTTGCATAAAGCTTCAGATATGATGATTAGTTGCGACTGGTTGGAGTTCTTTAAATAGACGAGAGACACTTTTACCAGTGCTTCCAAAAAAGCACTAATAAAGATCTCTTTTATTAGTACTAAATTTATAAGCACTAATAAAAGACATCTTTGTCAGTGTTAAAACTTTATTATTGATAAAGGATTTATAATTATAATTATAAATAATTTTTTTGTAAATATATTTATATAATTATATAAATATTTTTAAAAAATTATATTTTTTATTTATAATTATCATTATAGTACATATACATTTATAAAAATATTTATATCATTATATATATTTATATAATTATATATATATTTAATAAATATATATAAAAATAAATATAAATATAGTAAATATATTCATTATTTAAATATATTTATTAACATTTAAATATATAATTATTTATCTATTATTATATAAATACTTAAAATAATTATTATTATTATATATTTATATATTTATAATATTATATATATTTATATAGTTATATATATATATACAATAAAGATATATTAATATAAATAGAAATATAAACATAAATATAAATATAAATATAGTAAATATATTCATTATTTAAATAAATTTGTTATAATTTTATAATTATTTAAATATATATATATATAATTATCTATTTATAATTATTAAAATACTTAAAAATAATATTAATTTATTTATAATTATAAATATATAAATATAGTAAATATAGTAAATATACATTTATAAATATATTTATTTATAAATATTTACAACTATATTTTAAACATAATTAATGAATATATAATCTAAAATCAATGCATGGTAAAAATGAGTGAAATTGAATAATTAAAAATGAGTACACTTTAAAAACAAAGAAAAATGGATAAGTTTTATTAATTAAATATTATCATTAAAAAAATAAGGATATATAATTAAATAAATATGAATACATATTGAAAATATTAAGACATAGTAAATATAAATAAATAAATAAAAATTATTAATTTCCCAAAAAATAAATCAAAAAATGAAAAATATTAAAAATTAATTAATACCTAACTATAATAATATTAAAAAAATTACTGATTAAAGACGTAATATATTAAATGTAACATGTTATAATGAATTTCTAAAATGAATACTAAAATTTGAATAAATTACATAAATATTATGTGCATGTATTTCGATATAAGATTTCATTAATTACATAAATATTTGTGTGTGTGTGTGTGTTGTATATAAAAAATCATTAATTACGTATATGTATGTGAAATCAATGTAACACATGTTTGATATGCTAAATTAAAAAATCAAACAATATTCAATTATTTCAATTATTCAAAGTGGCTCAATATTTTTAATTAATATTAATTTTCAATTATAACCCATTCTTCACTAAATATATGGCTTATTTAATGTAAAACATAAATATTTTGTATAATATAAATCATGTTTTAGGAAATATTATATACATTCATATATATACATTTATATATATATATATGAATATATTTATATATTATATTTATTAATTAATAATTATGTAAAAACCCATTAAAAATTAATAATATATTAATTTGTTTTTAATTATTACATTTTATTCATTTTCTATATTTATATTTCATATATATTAGTTATTACTATTTATTATTAATATATATATATATATATATATATTGAAATTATTCATTTGTATTAATAATTGTTTTTCTAATAATTTTTATAATAATTTTTTAATGTATTAATTTTTAATTTTTCGTTTAATTATTACAATTTATTCATTTTTCATTTTTTTTGTTTAATTATTACAATTTATTTTTTATTTATTTTCTATTTATTTTTTATTATATTATTTTTATTCAATTTATATATCTATATTTAATATATAATATTTATTAATATTTATAATTTATATATATGTATATTATATTTATTCATTTCTATCAATAATTATTTAATTAATAAATTTTAAATATTTCTCTTAATTTACCCATTTTTTATTTTTATTTATTTACTTATTTCATTTTATTCATTTTACATATCTATATGTTGAATATATACTATTTATTAGTATTTATAATTTATATATATATATATATAATTTATTCATTTTCATCAATAATTATTTAATTGAAATTTTTTATTTTTTAAAATTTACTCATTTTTAATTATTATTTGTTTATTTATTTCATTTTATTCAGTACATTTATCAGCGCTAAAAATAAATTTATGTTAAAGGTTACCCTTTATCAGCACTAAAAATAATGTGCTGATAAAGGGTGCCTTTTATCAATTCTAAATAAAAGAACCGATAGAGTTTACTCTTTATGAGTGATAAAAAAGTACTAATAAAGGGTATATTTTATCAGTGCTCAAAAAAGAATTGATAAAATGTACACTTTATCAGTTCTTATTTCTAGCACTGATAGAGGTCAGCGTTGTTAAATGCATGTTTTATAGCATTGCTATTATTGGAAATATATGAGTAAATTTAATAAAAATTGAAAGAAAAAAAAAGGAGATAGCTTGGATAGAGAAGGATTCTATTTGAATATTAATCCATTGAATCTTATTTCTTAAAATATAGAGGAATTTATAATAAATTAACTTTAATATAAAGATAAAGTTCATGTTAATTAAAAAATATCATCTAAATTCTCTTTAAGTTCTAGATTTTTCAATATAGAAAAATAAATTAACTTAATTTCATAAAAATTATTGAGAGTTTCAAGTGTGGTGTATATCTTTCATGATGTGAATTCTAAGCTCAGTGTGTTGTATTCTCAGATCATCAATCTTCAGAACTGAAAATGTAAAAGCAAAGTGACATATTCTCTTATAGATATAAAGTAAAATGTATTTCATCTTAAGGGATATTGTGAGTTGTATTTTCTAAATATTATAATATTGGAAAGATTTGTTAAACAATAACACTTTGATATTCAATCTTTGGTTAAAGAGATAAATAAAGATAAGTCACTTCTAATCAATCTTTATCAGATGTCTAATAAATAGGAAAAGTTATTGAGATGTTTAGAAGAGTTATAAAATAATATAATTAGAAGATAAACCAACAAGATAAGAGATTAGAAAATAAAGAATTAATTATCGCTAAATCTCATAAGAAAGTCTAAACATTAAATCTCTTTGTATTCATAAATATTTTTACTTAGAATATATTGTATGATCTTTTTTATTTTTAAATTATATTCTCATCCTAGACTAAATATTTATTCAAAAAGAAAACTTTAGAAAATATCAAAAAATATCTCACCCAGATAGAGCTTATTGAGAATTAGTGGGAAATTATCAGAAATTATTTAATCCTGACATCAAACCTAGGGGAATATTTCCAAATATATATATAATTTAACAATTTTTACTTTTCATTGTGATTTATTATTATTTTTTAACATAACTAATGAAACCAATAAAAATATTAAGAGGATATTAAAGAAAGTTAAACCTTTATAAAATTATTCCCCTCATATTCCTTGAATTTTTAATAATAGGGGAATTTTATTCAATTTTTTCATAAATTTCATCTTTATCATATTTTATTTTTATTTTATTTATTTTTTAAAATCACAAAATGGGTGGAGTTTAAATTTACTAAAATTAATTTTTTACAATAATTAAGTTTGTTCTATTTATTCTATCAAGGCTTGCTAATTTTCTACAAAGGAGGATATTTTTTCACAAAGGAGAAATTGATAGAATGGTAAATATTTTAGATGGTAATATTTCAGTAAGGATTATTGGAATTTTTTTAATTATATTACACTTAATCTTTTCATTCATGATTCTAATTATCGAAAGGGGGACATTGTTGTGTAAATGAATCAGTTTTATCCTTGATTTTTAATATCACAATACAATCATGTTACACAATTATTTAAAACTAACCATTTAGGTGGTTGCTATTTGATTTTTTTTCTTATGTGCAATGTATTGTACTATTACATGTTCTTATGTAATGATAGGGTTAATAGATGACATACATTGAAGTTTTTTCAATGGATGATTCAAGTGTTGTGATGGCCTTGAACACATTAGATGATATAATCCTAGATCAATCAATTAGTTAATGAAGTGAAACTTATAATATTTTTGTACTTAAAACCAAAGAACTAATAATACAACAATTGGAATTTGTTACACAAATTCCCATATATTAAACTCAAGTATTTGAGGATCATAATAAATTTACAAGTATCAAAAAAGTTGATTTCTTATGAATTCATGATAACATCTTGTTTATTCTGAGTTCTATCACTTGTAATATTTTTCTAAGTGTGCTAAGAGATACCACCCATGAGGTTTGATTATAAAGTTATTCTTTTTTTATTATTTTAAACTTTATTTGTTCAATCTAGTTGATCAAATAGATTCCAAGGCTGGAAGCTAGTTTGTTCGATTGTTGAGATTGAGGGATTCTAGGGATAAGAAGATTGATCCCTTCCAATAGGGTTACAATTGAAAAATCTCAGGGTTCTTGAGCTTGTTGTGTCTAATACAGTTTATCGATATATTTTGGGGATAATAAGATATATTTCTCATGGATAGGACACTAATATCATCCAATGGGTTTATAATCAAGGGCATTCCAGTCTTAGAGTGGGGATACCTTAGTTTAAGTTACGAACCACTGAACGCTTTGGTCTAAAAGATAAGGGTTCCTTTATTGGATTTTTTTTGGTAATTAATATACTTTAAGGGTATTTGAGTTTTTTACTTAATAATATATTTATTTTTTAATTGTTTCTTTATTTACATTGAATTTTTAGTTTTATTTTTGTTGTGATTATTTCATTTATTAGATAATATTTAAACTAGCAATAAAATTTATCCCATTTTATTTAAACTTTATTTACTTTGATATATTATTTATTGATTAGAATATTATATCATCCAACCTACTTACACTTGAGTATGATGAAAATTTCTAGTCATTATTTGGACTGCATTCCCCTTCCCTCTTGCATTGTCATATCCACACCTTTTGGGACTAACATTAATACAACACATGTCACTCATTCAATAGATGATCGAATCATATGTAAATTAACTAGTGATAGTCATAAACTTTTTTTATTATTACTCTATTTATTGTCTATTTATCATAATCATTATAAAAAATGAGAAATTCAAATTTTTTTGAGAAAAACCCACCATATGATTAGCAATATACCCAACCACCCCTGATTTTGTTAACCAATAGGTTGGTGTAAGAAATGTTTTAAAATATAAATCATTATATGTATTGTACCTTGTTAACCATTGGTAATGGGTATTAATATGAAACATGTACCCCCCAAGTATACCAATCACATTATGTATAACATTCTATATCGTATAAGTGAGTCAATCAAGACAATAATTCATAATTGCAGCACCCTCGGTTTCAGGTACTTGACCCTTTATTTATGTATTTTATGTATATAAAATGATTGGGTTATGTTTTGGGAGGTTCATAGGATCTTTGTCTTGTTTTTTAGGCTTTTATGGAGGTTCACAATTTGATAATGGATAGTAAAAACTATGAAAGACCCTACAGGAAACCTTTAAACTGAAGCAATGGGCACTAGGTAGGCACATAGTTTGGTCAAACCATGCAGTTACCTGAGAGAAACCGTACCTGAATGGATAGAGGGGAATAGAATGGTTGGTGCATGATTTTTCTAACTGTTTGATCCAACCATATGAGGGGTGTTTGGAGGTAGTGTCTCATTCACAATTAACACACAATTTTTCTAACTGTGTTATCTAACCATGTGCTATTATAATTTAGATACTAAAATTAGGGATCTAATATGATTGACCCCATAAGACACTTTTCCCCCTAAACTGATCATAATATGGATTTGTCTTCCTCCCAAGGCTGTGGAGACCATTTCTTTTGATCCAGGATTGATCTGTAGGTGAATCTAAGTGCGTTAGAGGCCCTAATTCTTTAGTAAGTTCTCATTCTTGGTCATTTTCCTTATATTTATTCTTCTTCCCTCTCTTGGAATCATAGATACAATACATTGGTGGTATATATATGATGTTTTTTTCCAATCATGTTGAGATATTTTTTTTTTTTTGAAGAGAAAAATATCTAAGGATAGTTTTATGAGTTTCAAGCCAAGTTGTTGAAGTTGTTGTGTGATTCTTTATTTGTCCTAATTTGGAGAGGTCGGTGGATTCACTCTCGAATCATCTTAATTTGAACTTGAATTATTGATTTCAATTTTATTTACTTTCTTGAATTGATTTACAAAATTTATGTGTGATTTTTTTGGAAAACATCTTTAGTGATGGTTTTGTGAAATGTTGTAAATTGGATGGTTTGATGGAAAACTCTCATGGATATAATTATAAAATTATGATTTTAAAATTATGGTTTTTATTTTTTATGTGGAAAATGGTTTAATGAAATATTTTTTTGTTGGACCCAAGTATTCTCATTGATAATAATGGATTATGGTTTGTGTTTTTTATTAATCTGCACATGGATGGCCAGGGAATTTGCAAGGAATGTGGTCTTACGATTGAGGCTGAAAGTAGTATTGAAGGCGGAGTTTTTTTCCAGTGTTTTCCAAATTTCTAGGCCTCAAAATTGATATTTTTTTCATAGGAATGAATGTCATGAATAACGGTGAGGGAAAAATGCAATGTAATAGAACCACATTTCCCAGGACATGGGTTGCGTACCATATTTGGGAATGGTTCGCGAAGAGCGTAAGAGACAATGGAAACGATATGCAAAGTAGTTTGTAGAACTAAAAATGGTTCATAGAAAATGATTTATGGTGGTGGAATGTGATATGTGGAAGGAAAATGCATCTGGGAATGGTTTTTGGAAAAGGTTTGTGGTATGAGGAAGGTGGATGGTTCACGGCGAGGCTCATAGTTCATAGTTGATGCATGGTACGTGGTGGAGGCGGTTCCACATCAAAGATTTTTTAAATAATGGATTAGTGGTTTTTTCAGATCCATTTTTCATATATAAGGAGCAATAATCCCATTCGTTAAGTAGATTTACTGAGATCAAAATTCAATTTAAATCCAAAAAAGTTTTAATTGGTTTGCAAGATGAAAAATTCATAAAGGAATTAGTGGTTCGTAGTGGAGAAAACCATCTATAGAGGAAGAACTCAGTTTTTGGACGAAGTAAGGAGGTACACGGAGTAGGGAGGTATGCGGAGGAGATGATAAGTACACAGATTAAGGAAGTATGTGGAGTAGGGAAATTCATGAAAGAGATAGACGGTTCGCAGAAACAACAGCGGTATGCGGAGGAGGTGATCCACGTAGCATACCCGGTACACAGTACGCGGAAGAGGAAAGCGGTAAATAGAATAACAAAGGAAGCCTAAAATTGACCAAATAAATTTTCAAAATTAATTTCCATAGCCTACTAGTGTGTGGGAAAGTAAATTACAATTTTGGTTCTAAATGAGACTTCAAAAGAGCATCCATTTGTAGTGGAGGATGCATGATTTAATGATAAACCATTGAAGTGACCTTCAATTCAATAAACTGATTAATGATTCTTCTAACACAGTGAGTAAGGAGTAGTTAGCGAAATTGATCCAAGGGATGAAATACTTTCTCCCTAAAACCTTGTAAAGGCAGTGTGTTTAGAATATAGTGATTGTTCTAAACTCTTGTAATCCGAAACTTGTGAAGATTAGTGGTTTTTCTTATGATCAAAACACTTTCTATGTATTCTCCTTGGATGTATCCCTTAGTGGTGAACCAAGTAAAATTATTGTGTCATTTCTTTCTATGTGATTGTTTGTTTTATACACTTCCTCTTTAGAGAGGTTTAATAGTTTCTTACCAATACGGGAACAATATCCATCAGTTTAAAAGAAAAATTTGATACCCTGATTCACCCTCCCCTATCAGGGTGTTTTGGGGACTTTCATTTTTTATTGAATTGTTTTCAATAAAAGGAATTTTTTATTTAAATGGATTGGCATGGTTTTTGGAATACTTAGTTGGCGTGTGTTCATTTACATTGATGTGACCTTGTGTAAGAGACTTGTGCCATTACGGAACTTGGTATTGGTTACCTTATGGTGACTTGGTATATCAATAAGAGACCACTCATGAGTATGGAACAATCACCTGGTAATGAATGTGTGGATGTGTAGAATGAATATTCCAAATGGAATTTTATAAATGGTTTTAAAGGTTTCATTTTTACTTTCCATGGAACTATTTTGGTTTGGAAAACTATTTTGGGATTTGATATAAATCAATTTAAAATATTTTTAATCTATTTATATAAATGTGATGACATATTCTATCCTATTGGAATGAGTTGGGAAGTCATTGAGGAAATATTACTAAGTTTTATATTCACCCCCTACTTGGGAACTTTAGTACATTTTCATATGTTATCTATTGAGACACATGTAAAGGAAAGGTATCCCAGTTCTTTAGTGATTCATTATGATACCATAGGAATATCTTGTTGAGTTGGATGTTGGAGCATGTGTGAGTTTATGAGATATTGTATTGGTTTTATTTGAGTTTTTTTGTTTTGGTTTTCACTTTTTACTTTTTTTGGTTATTTTTTGGGTAATACCTTGAGTTTTATTTTTCTTGGTACTCATGCATAATATACTATTTTTTTGTTGTATTGTGGTTTGGTTTTTTTATATAAAAATGTAAATCATCCCCCAAATGTTTATGAGGCCCTTGGAATTTATTTCTATCCTTTGGTGTCTTGGATATGTCACTTAAGGTTTGTAACACACACCCTCCTATTCCCAAGAAAATGGGTGAGGGGTCAGATGTAACAAATGGTATTAGTGTTTTTTGGTCCGAGAGTTGAATAATCATTATTTTTTAGTCATTTAGTGGGGATGGTAGCAAGGATTATGGTTTTTCGAACTTTAAATATAGAGGATAAAAATTCATAGCTAGCTTATTTATTCTAAACTTCAAGTTAACCGAGAGTTTGGGTACTTGAGTGCCCGAGACACTTCTAGGAGTTGTAACCTCATCATTATGTGTTTATCTGATGAGAATTGAATTACATGCATTGATATTAATGACTTCCCAATAGGTTTTCATAATTCAATTTGAGTAAATGATTTATGATGTGTGAAAAAAATTGTTTATTTTTTAAAATAGTTGAAAATTGATTGATTTTCAAAAAGCATGGTGAAATTTTAAAAAATGATTTGAAAATAGGAATTATAGAATATTTAAAATCCTTTTTGTTTTATTCTTTATGTGGTAAATATGAAATTTCTAAGCTTCAATTAATAGAGTGTGAAACTAAATGGATTTTTTTTGGTTATATAAAATGGCACCTGGTAGGCACTGTAGAAACCAACCGGAAGAGACTACTGAAAATATGATTGCACCTAATCCATTTGTTAACCAATAGTTGGTTCAAATTAATATCCAGGATTTTCAAGTTGTGTAAAGGGGGGGAAAAGGGATGAACCAAGGAAAGTGGATCATTTAGTTCAGTTCCAAAATCAGAATCCACCCATCTTTTGTGGTGATTCAGAACCGAAAAAAGAAGAAGTGTGAATAAATATAATGAATTGAATCATGGATTTACTAGGAACACCAACCGAGATAAAGCTGATTTTGTAAATGTATATGATAAAGGATATAGAACACTAGTGGTTGGATTTATTAGTTTAGACTAAATTGGACCAAGTCATTGCATGAGAGGATTTTGAATAATTGTTTACCAAAAAATTATATCCTCGCACTTTCAAAATTTATAGAACAATGGATTTATTTAGTTTGAATTAGGTGAACTTAACAATGATAGATTATGTGGATAAATTTATGGATTTATTCTTCCTTTCACTCAAATTTGTTGTATGTGCATCCTTTAAGTTTGACATTTTTTAATTGGGGTTGAGGATAGAGATTCTCTAAAATATTTTCATGCATTTTGTAGTGAATTATACATGGATTTTCAATTGATTGATTATGTTAAAAAGGTATATCTCAAGTAATATGGGTTAATGAATCATATCAACACCTATAGAAATTGGTGGGAACTATAATACTAGGCATAAAAATTGGAGGGACACTGATTACCAAGGTGATGGTATGACTCAGAATCAGAAGGTAAGATCAGTGAATCTTCCTCATAAACTAAATATTAGCCCAATATAATTTTAGTGTTGTTATTTTGAGCATATGAAATGATATTCTACAACACCGCCTAGAGTATTTCACAATTGAAACTAGATGGGAATCTTTAGTGTTATTGTCGGAGTGCTCCAAGGTCAGGTGCTTGAAACACATATCATGCTTCTCAAGCATCATATGAATAAATGGGATGAGTGCTTCAGAATATATCTCATCAACATAACCAGGAAATCCATTGTGATTCCAAGAATACCATGAATGCACAACCAATGAAATCTCAATAGGATAATAAAGAAAAAAGTTAACTGAGTAAGAAATTTTATGGAGATGAGTAAATGATTGTGGATGATCAATATGTACCTTAGATTGTGAGAGGTAAAATTGTTTTAAATTCCACCCCTATGATTTTTTTCTATTGGTGCATCTTATTCATTTATTTCTTCTTATTCTATTGATCTTATGGGTTTTCATGTTGAGATGATGCCTTCTGTTTTGAAACATCAAACTCCTCCTCGATAAAGAGAATGTTGAGCCTTTGTGTGTTAATCATTTTCTATAACTGTCAATGGGGATGAGTTCCTTTGGTATTTCTCTATTCTTGATATGGATGTATATTAATTAATCCTAGTTATGGATTGGTTGAAAATTTTTATAGCTCACATCAACTGTTATACTCAAAGGGTTAGTTTTACAACTGTATATAGCATCGAGCATCTCTTTAGGGGATATAGTTAAGTGAAAAAGTCGATTCATATTATTGAAACCAGTATTTGGAACAATATCATAAAAATTGGAATCTTTGAACAGGGAATCTATGGATTATATTAGGATTAGATATTTTCCAACCATAATGGACAAATTTCTTGATGTTTACCCCAAAATTTATTTAGGTTTCCACCCAAATGAGAAGTGGAGTGTATGATTGATATCTTACCATGGACCAGTCCAATCTCACTTTCATATTATCAGATGGTCATAATATAATTATGGTAATTTAAATTCTAGTTAGAAGAGTTATAAAGTAAATGTTTTATTTTTCCAAGTATGTCACTATGGGAAACAACAGTTTTTTTGTAAAAAAGTTATATGGAACTCTTAAGCTTTTTGTATATTTTTGTAATCATAACCAAGTTATGATAAATAATTGGTATCATATTCCATGAATTGATGATGTATTTGATCAATTTAGGGGATTACATTGGTTCTATATGATTTACTTGTGTTCGGGATATCAACAACTATAGTTTCAGAAGTAGGATATTCTAAATACAACTTTTGGAATAAGATATGGACATTATGAGTTCATTTTTATACATTTTTGTCTTAAAAATCTACTAGATATATTTATATAATTAATGAATTAGATATTTCAAAGTTATATGTATTATTTTCTAGTGGTGTTTTGGATGACATGATAGTGTATTCTAGGACAAAGGTTGAGCATGAGAAACACTTGGCAATAGTATTAGGTATCTTGCGGGATCATTGTTTGTGTGAAAAAAAAATCAAAGTATGACTTTTGGATATAAGAGGTATATTTATTTTTCCATGTTATCTTTGAAAAAAAAATTTCTTTGGATAAATAGAAGGTAGAGGTTTTCATCTCTTGGAAAATTCCAAATAATTTCTTTGAAATAAATAGTTTCTTTGGTCTAGTTGGTTATTACTGGTGTTTTTTCTTGAATTCTCACAACCATATTTACCAATTATATCTTTTAAAAGTAAAAGTGTTCCATTATAATGGAATTATAATTGTAATAAGTCATTAAAAGATCTTAATGTTATCTTTACATCAACACTAATCTTGATATTTCTAGAATCAGGACCAAATTATGTGGTGTATTCTGATGCTTCGAGATCTTTGTTGGGTTATGTTCTCATGAACGGTGATCATGTTGTTTATTATAGCTCATAGTAGTTACAGTTTTATGAGAATAACTACCCAGCACATGATTTATAATTATATATTTTATTCCATGATTTTTAAACTTTTTTAGTGAGAATTTTACATTGTTTATGGATCCTAAGTGATTGAAACATGTTTTATCACAAATAAATTTGAATGTGAGAAAAAGAAGATGGATGGAATGTCTTTAAATATTTTACTTTGACTTGATGTATAAACTGGGTAAATTCAATTTGATGATTGATGTATTAAGTATAAATTCATATAGTCTATTGGAAAATAGGATTTAGATTAGTGGTAGCTGATGTTAGTGATAACCGACATGCACTTGGACTCTAAAGACAGAGGTTGTGTTTCTATTTTATTTATTTTTATTTTGTTCCATATTTTCTTGATAACATTAAAGAGGCAAAAATATCTAATTCTGAATGTGTTTCTATGTTTAAAAACTAAATGGTTGGGAGACAATTGATGGATTCAAGCTTGACATAAGTTTAGTGTTATGGTTTTGAGATATTATGGTCGTAACATTGGATTTTGTGGATAAAATACTTCATTATTACCACTATTTGAGATGGGTTGTTCATCCTGGAATAAAAAATATGTATAATTCATTAGAGGAATAGTTTTGGTGGGTGATAATTAAAAGGAAAGTGGTTGATTTGTTTTCATATGACGCACCTGTTATCATGTTAAGGCAGAGCACCAGCAACCAATGGGTATTCTTCCGTCTTTATCAATTCTCGTGCATTAATGGGAGAATATAGCTATGGATTTTGTAACAAGTCTACCAAGGATGGTTCAGAAACACGATTCTATATGGGTGATAGTGGATCAGCTCAGAAATTCAACCCATTTAATCTTTATTCATGAATCCAATATGGTTTAAGACTTTTCAAAAATCTATATTCAATAAGTGGTAAAAAGTTATAGTGTACCAATTTCGATAGTATCAGGAAAAGATACAAGATTTGTGTCTCATTTTTTGAAGTCCTTATAATAATCCCTTGGAACTCGGTTGACTATAAGAATAGTGTATCATCCTCAAATAGATAAACAATCCTAATGGATGATTCAAATGTTGGAGGATATAATTTGGGATTATGTAATGGATTTTGGTGCCTCGTGGGAGAATAAAAAGCTGTTAGTTGAGTACTAATACAATTATTATTATCAAGAATCAATACATGTGGATGCTTTTGAGGAACTGTGTGGTTTTCCTTATTGTTATCCACTTTTTTGGGTATAAATGGGTGAGACTTCACTGGTCAGACCAAGCCTTTTTCTAGAGACAACATAGAAAATTCAATTAATTAGGAAGCGAATGGTGATAGCTCAAATTCATCAAAAATCATATGTGGATCATCATCGATGACCGTTTTCATTTGAGGTTAGTGATCATGTGTTCTTGAGAATCTCTCAAAGGATTGGGTATTGATGTTTTTCAATGTAGTTAATGTTATCTCCTTGACATATATTCCCTTTTGAGATAGTTTAATGGGATGGTGAGGTGAAATATCAGTTGTCTTTATAACAACCCTGTCCTCTATGAAAAATTAACAAATGATACACTTTATAAAACTTGGAAGATAAAAAATTCTAGTTTATTTGGGAATTCTGTACATTACATAAAATTTTGAAATAGGAAAACCATAATCTTTATTTAATACTTCCTTAACATGCTCGCAGTGAAAATTGTATGGGATAACATGAGAACATACATAAGAAAGGGGTGAGCTATAAATCCTAATAAGGGAATAAACATGGAATAACATGAAGAGAATAATACATAATATACAATATGAATAGAAATGGGTAATAAAAGGAGTATGAATCATAAACATTAAGAATGAGGCATGATATATCATGATAACATAAAGGGAACATGGGAAATGTGGCAACATGGGAAATGCAGAAACAACTTAAAACACTACATCATAAAAATAGGTCGAGGATAATTACCTATAAATAATGATAAACATGGTCCCATAAATAAATTATGTTTATTCCCCATCCAAAAATGATTTCTCATGATACTAAACAATAACCAATGTATTGGAGTGCTATATAATTCTGGGTGCACTTGACACTTTAATTTCATTCTCATGCTTAAATGTGCCACATAGATCATAAAACATGGATTAATTCATCATAAAATTTTATTACATGGTAAAGTATTTTGTAATAAATACATGTAAGTCTCATATTAAAGAAGTATAATTGTATAAATTTTAACACCCTTGATAGGAAATGGGTATGGTATTCACTACACAATTGTTTTGGCATTGAAATCGTGGTGAAATTTTGGCAGCATAACAACATGACTTAAAAATTCATAAAATGGGTTTATGAGAGAAAAATAGGTCTATAATAATTTTAATATAAAATTTTAAGAAATAGGTAAATTTAAATTCATATCATAACATTATGAATTGGATATATAAGGCATAATATAATAAAGAAACTTGAATTAAGAAGAGAAGGTGAGGATCCCTTACCATGATAGTGTGACACCAAATGATTGAGAGGAACTTATTGAGAGATTGGTGGAACCTTGTGAGGAATATTGAGAGGGGAGGTAAGATTAAAGACATTATACAAGTATTTTTAGTGAATATAAATGAGGTATTGGGTGGGTTTATATAGGAAATGAGTGGGGAATTCTTTATTATTTATCAAACTTAGGTTTTAGTGTTTATAAAATAAAATGACCAAAACAAAAAACCATTACATGTTTTTTGACCCTGTTTTCTACTAAATGGGATTGTTTTTCATTATTTTATAAGTCCAAGGGATGAAATTAATAAAATAATACCATTTCTTATGTGGATATGAGTCACACTCTTAAATAAAGGACTTTAAAACCTTAACATATATTATAAGTTTTGGAGGATCATAATGGCTTTATAAAATAAATAAAATAAACTTAAAATAGAATTATTTTATATTGAAAACATATATTTAGTCTTTTATACCCTTTATAGTATTTATTTCATCACTTTTGGGTCATTATGATGTCATAATACACATTGTATGTTTATATGGTATTTAATTTTTACTTGAAAACTTGATTACCTCATAAAATTATGAAAAATTAAACACTAGTTAATTTAGATGTTATAATTCCAAAAATAATATTCATTTTATCTAAATAATTTTCTAAAAATTTGAATTTTAAATTTTCAAAATAATAATCGACATTTATTGAGAAATTTTGGGTGTTTTGACAATAATAGTTTTTAAACCCATATAAAAATTGCATTCGACTTCATAAAAATTATATGATCATTTATATTTAATAAAAATTATTTAATAATAACATTTTATTAAAATAGTATTTATTTTAAAAATAAATTAATTTGAATATTAATTGAAAATACAATTTGTGTTTTGTTGTATAAAAATCAAAATCATTTATAAAGTAACGATAAGAAGAAAATATGAACATTATTATATTGAAGATACAATATAAATATTCATATTATTATGGTCTTGATACATTTCAATTTAATACACCATCAAAATACCTAAGGGTAAGTGGCATGATTGTGATACTTTCATGGGGTGTTTCAATGAACATGGTTTGGGCCATGATCTCGAGGAGTTTGAACTTCTCCCATAAATGGTTTCATTTATTCTAAAGTTATTGGTTCTAAAATTTGGATTGGTCAATGGAAAATAAAAATAATTCTATATCCATATAAATCTATGATAAATGGGCTTTATAGGGTATGATCCTATTAGTTGAGACCATCACTTCCTTTGTCTGTGTCGATTGGATTTATTAAACCCATATATTTATAATAATAATATGATCATTATTCAATGACTATATTATCAATGTTAATGATTATTAATGTAATTTTAAATATGATAAGACATAATAAAACCAAATAATTTCATGTGTTTTCTATAACCATATTACATAATAATATATTTAATTAAAACATAAGGGGAAATTTTATTTATAACAGTTTCGGTGGTTATAATATTACCCCCTTAAGAAATTTTTCCTTCAAAATTTTCATTTCCCATACTAAAAAAGATGAGGGTAACTATATTTCATCACTTACTCTAATTACCACATCACTTCTTCAAACTTATGGTTCCTCCAAAACACTTTGACCTGGTGTACTGTCATATTTCATTGAAATTTGTCTCTATGATCTAAGATCTTCACTAGATGATCTATATAGGAAAGTTCATTATCCAATGGTACCACCTATTGATTGAGTACATGTGAGGGGTCTGGTATGTTATTTCTCAAGAATGATCCGTACATATAATACATCATGTACTTGATATAGTTTAGGTGTGAGTGATAGTTAGTAGGACCCCACTCTGATGTGATCAAGGATCTCAAAGGGGCCAATGTATATTGGATTAAGATCTCCCTTTTTCCTAAATCACATAAATTTTTTCCATGGTTATATTCAAATGAACACCATGTATCCAGCATAAAACTCTAGGTATCATCGATGATTGTCAGCATAGCTTTTCTATTGACTCTGATTAGCCTTGATGTGCTGATGAATGGTCTTAACCTTTTCCATAATTTCCTCAACCATTTCAGGACCTAGTAGTTTTTGTTCCCCAACACCATCCCAACATTCATGTGCTATGCACCTCTTCCTATAAAGGTATTCATAGGGACACATTTGGATGCTTGAGTGGAAACTGTTATTGTATGATAACTCAACTAGAAGAATATGTTGATACCATCCTTATTTGAATTCAATTGATCATGATCTCAATATGTCCTCAAAGGTCTGGATAGTCTGTTTAGATTGGCCATCAATTTGATGATGATGATCCATGTTGAAATTCAACTCAATGTTTATAGAATGTTGAATAATTTTCTAGAACTTGGTGGTGAATATCAAATCTCAACTAGATGCAATCGATAGTGGTACTCCATGCATCCTCACAACTTCTCTAATGTATATTTGTGCAAGTTGATCCAGTGATAAGTCCACTTGAATCGTAGTGAAGTGTGTAGTCTTTCTAAGATGATCCACCACAACCCAAATAGCATTGCTTCTTCTAGGTGTATTCATAAGTTCGGTGACAACTTCCATCATGATGTTTTCTCATTTCCATGTAGGTATGGTTAATACATACATCATCCTCTATATTTTTTCCTTTCTTCCTTCACTTACATACATATAAGGCATATTGATGTATATTTTGCGATCTTCTTCTTCATATTGTCCCACCAATAGTGTTCCTATAGATCTGGATACATATTTGTTCTTCTAAGATGGATAGTGAACTTTTAGTTATGTGTATCATCCAAAAACTCATTCTTTATCTCAATATTTTATGGTACATGTAGTGCTGAATAAAATCTTACAACACCTTCTTCATTAACATTGAACTTTGAGGATTTCCCTTTTCTTATAGTTTCCAATTTCTTCTGAATTCCCACATCATCTCTTTGATAATACTTTATCTTCTCTACAAGGTATTGTTGAGAAATCATTTGTGAAAGGATTTATGAGGTTCCTTCATTTATGATTCCCATGTCCATCCTTTCCAAATCCAGGAAGATCGAATCCCTCATAGTTCTCATCAATGATATAATTGCGGGATAATTTCTACGTAGAGCATCCACCACTTTATTAGATTTCCTAGGATGGTAGTGATTTGAGTAGTCATAGTCCTTGATTAGCTATAACCATATTCATTGGTTCATATTCAACTATTTCTATGTGAATATATAATTTAGGATTTTTTTGTTCTTATATATTTCACACTTTTCCCCAAAGAGATAATTCTTATATACTTTAAAAGAAAATATCACTACAACCAACAGTAGATCATACATTCGGTAATTCTATTTATGAAATTTCAACTGCATTGAATCATAGGCTATGAATTTTTCATTTTGCATTAACACACAACATAATCCCTTCTTCAAAGCATCATCGAATACTATGAAAAGGTATCCACTTATGGGTAGTGTGAGAACATGGGTAGTGATAAGCCTCCTTTTTAACTCCTTGAATCTCTCTTCACATTCATCATTACAATAAATCTTTACTCCCTTCTGATTTATCTTGGTTAGAGGGTTTGAAAATCATAAGAAATTTATCAAAAATTGATGATAATACCCAGATAATCCAAGGAAAATATAGATATTTTCATAGATTTTGGCCTCAAACATCCTTTAATAGATTCTATTTTTGAATGATCCATATATATCCCATTTCTTGTAATGATATGACCCAATAATGAGACTTCCTTCAACCAAAACTCACATTTGTTGTACTTGGCATAAAACTTCTCCTTTTATAAATTTTTTAGAATAGTACTCAAATTCTTATCTTAATCCTCCTTTTTTGGAATATATTAGAATATCATCTATAAATACTACCAAATATTTGTATAGTCAATGTCTAAAGACTCTAGTCATCACGTACATAAGGATTTCTTGATCATTAGTAAGTCTGAATTGAATTACTATGAACACATAGTGCCCGTACCATGTATAAAAATTAGTCTTGGGGATATCCTCCTTCTTCACCCTAACTTGGTAATATCCCAACTACAGTTCCACATTGAATAAGTATTGTTATCCCCATATCTAATCAACCAAGTCATCAATCTGTTGTCTATTATACTTATTCTTTATAATGATCTTGTTTATATCATGATAATAAATGTAAAGGTGCATTGACCCATCCTTCTTCTTGATGAATAGGACCCGTGCTCCCCATGGTGAAGCTCTAGGGTGTATGAACTCTTTATCCATATTTTCTTATAGTTTTTTCTCTAGCCCCTCAAGTTCCGTAATAGCCATTCTATATGGATTCTAGGATAATGTAAATACCCCAGGTATAATATCGATTGAAAATTCAACCTCTCAGCTAAAAGGAAGACCCAAAAATTCCTTGGGAAACACATCAGCATATTCCCTCACAGTGGTCATGTCTTCAAGGATGTTATTTTCATTGTAATCAATTATTTGAGCTATATACGCTTTCTCATAGGAAAATAAAATCCATGCTTGAGATTTTGGTTCTACAGAATATTCATCCACCTCTTTTCACCTTTATAGAATCAAGGGTCTAATCATGATATGGAGATTGATTTTATTCCCATGGATATTTATATTGGCTCTATATAGGGAAATCAAATCCATGCCAAGAATTGTATCAAATTCAACAAAAGGGGGTATGATAAGGTCTGCTGGGAATTTCATCCCATAAATTTTGAAAGAGGAGGATTTATATACTTGGGATTCAATAATTTCCCCATTTTTAAATTTCATTGATAGCTTTACTTCCATGATTTGTGGTGGTGTTTGAATAGTTCTAATAAACTTTTGTGATATAAAGGAATGTGTAGAACTAGACTAAAAAATTATGTTCTCTATTATTGAATGAATAACTAGTGTACCTATCACCATTTCATTTTTGGGATCCACCTTAGCATTTTTGATAGAAAAATATCACCCTTCCCACCTTGTAGGTTGTTTGTTGTCTCCAAAAACCCTTAGATTAGTGCATTGGTTTGCAAAGTTCCCTGGTTCCTTGAAGTTGAAGTAATAAAAAATGTGTTGAGTATTGAATAGATCATTCCTTTCCTCTATCGTATTAGTGGGTTTCTTTTTTTGGAAATATCGACCTAGGTTCCCTTCCTTCCTACACCTAAATCATTTTCTCACCCCCCCCCCCACCCCTTAAGAAATTTTTGGGGTTCTTATTTACACACCTTTGATAAGTGAGATGTTGAAATTTCTTAGCACCATTAGATTTATCCATCGGACTACTAGAATTAAAATCCACTTTCTGCTTCTTATCTCTATGAAACCCTTAAGATTCACCGATCTCCATTTTGACTTTGAGGGCACATCAGAAAATTTCTTCATGGTTATCAAAGTCACTAATCACTATGTATTTTCAAAGACTAGTTTTATCCCACCAAAGAAGTGGTCAACCTTGCATTCGGGGGTTATGGAAAAGATGGAGTCATATCATGAAAGTATTGTGAATTTTTTATCATAATCCCTAGTAGATTAATCATATTTTTTTCTTGAGGGAAAGGAAATCCCTTTCCATTTTAAGTCAGAGCGTGTAAGGAAAATATTATCAAAAAATATTTTCTAGAATTCATTCCACCCCATCACTTCAATCTCTTCCTCATCTTCATATTCTTGATCAATGTCCACCACTGATAAGCTTATCTCTTCATATGATAAATAGCCAATAGAACCTTCTCTTTCTAAGAAAATTTTAGGAAGGATAAGATCTTCCTAATGTAGTTGATCCATTGTTCTGCAATTACGGGATCAGATGATCCATTGAAATTTGGAGACCTTTGTCACATAAATCTCTCAATTTTAGTTTTCTCTTTTCTAGGGGGATTTAGGTGCTCCTCCTAATCTAGTTTTCTATTCATAACCTGAGTCATTTGAGAGAGTATCGTCATAATGTTTTGAATTTCCTTATCCCATTGATTTGGTCATCTCGTTGGGGAAGTCATCACATTTCCCATCACATTGGTTGTTTACCCAATTCCTCATATTTCTGGCCATTAGCTAGAATAAAGAGAAAATTAAGGATGATTATTTTTAAATTATTAAACACATAAATGATAATCTAATGAAATTAAGGGATAAGTTATAAATTACACATATTTCCTAATATTATGAATTTATAGGCTTCAATATATGTTATCCATGACCTATTTATTTATATAGACTCTTATGGGTATTTTTTCCCTTAATAATGGTTCATAATTATTTTATGAATTTAGAAAATCGCATATCATGGGAGTGTCAAACCAGGTGTGGAGAAAGGCCAATTTTCATGCACCAATTCCCGGTCGATTCTAGCTCAATGCGGTGTTTTTGCGTTTTAATCCTATATACATCTGTGCGAGAGCCACATCCACTTATAGTATCCATGCAAGGATGTATTATTTTGATAAACCACTTAATATATATATAACAAATTTTGATATATTTTCTTATAATTTTTCTTATCCCTAAGTATTTCACTAGAGTTTTCAAGCCCTATTCCCAAAAATAACTAAACTTTTCCTTTAATACCAACTATAACAACCATGTTCTTCATTAAAAATTAATACATGATTTATTACCCAAGATTACACTTAATACAGCCCAGAAAATAAAAAACTAAAGTATATTTTGGAATTACTTACATTACATAACAATTTAAAATTTAAAAACATTGTCTTTATTGAAAAATTACTTAATATGCTTTCACTTAAAACATCATTGGATAACCTGGGGACATACATAAGAAAGGAGTGAGTTATAATGCCCAGTAAGGGAATAAACATGGAATAACAATAAGATACTAACATATGTTAGAAAATCTGAATATAAATGGGGTATAAAATAAGTATGAATCACAAACATGAACAATTAGTCATGATATTTCATGATAACATAAATGTAACATGGGAAATGTGGCAACATGGGAAATATGGCAATAACATAAAACATTGCATAAAAAACATAGGTCATGGATAATTTCTAATACGTAATGATGGAAAAGGAACCATAAATGAATAAGGTTCAATCCATGTACCAACATGACATCTCATACGACTAAACATTACCCAATTCATTAGAGCACTATATAAATTTGGGTGCACCCATCACTTTCATTTCATTCTCATGTTTGAGTGTGACACATAGATCATATAACATGGATTCATTGATTATCATATTTTATTCCATGATCAGGGAGTGTGGAATAAATAAATGTAATTTCAAATTAAATTAAGTATAATTGTATAAATTTGAACACCCTTGATAGTAAATGAGTATGGTATTCACTACACAATTTTTTTGGCAAGGAAAGTCATGGTGAAATTTCTCCAGCATAACAAAGTCACATAAAATTTCATAAAATTGGTTGATGAGAGATAAATGTGTCTCTTATAATATTAAAATAAAATTTTCAGTAATGGGGACATGGAAATCCATATCCCAAAATTATTAATTGTAAATATAAGGCATAAGATAATAAAGAAACTCAAATAAAGAAGAGAAGGTGAGGATCCCTTACCATGAGAGTGTGACTCCAAATGCTTCGGAGGAACTTCTTGAGAAATTGGGGGAACATTGAGAGGACTCTAGAGAAGGGAGGGTAGATTAAGGATGTGCTCAAATGATTTTTAGTGAAGATAAATTGGAGATTCTGTGATTTTATATAGGAAATGTTTTGGGAATTCTTTATTATTTCCCAAACTTAGGTTTTGGACTCTATAAAATAAAATAACCAAAACAAATAAACCTTAAAATTGTATTTTCCCAGTGTTTCTACCAAATTGGAGTGGTTTTAATTACTTTATAATTCCAAGGTCTTTAATTAATAAAATAATACCCTTTCTTATGTGAAGTGAGTCATACTCTTAAAGAGAGGATTTCAAAACCTTAAAATATATTATATGTTTTGCAGGATCTATAATAGATTTATAAAATAAATAAAATAAACTTAAAATAAAATTATTTTAAATTTAAAACATATTTTTTATGTATATCATTTTTAGTATTTGTTATATCACTTTTGGGTCACTACGATGTTATAATACATACTGTATATTTATATGGTATTTTATTTTTACCTGAAAATTTAACTATCTCAGAAAATTACAAAAAATTCACCATTGGATAATTTTGATGTTATAAATCCAAAAATAATATTAATTTTATCTAAATAATTTTTTAAATATGTGAATCTTTACTTTTAAAAATAAGAATCTGTATTTATTAAGAAATGTTGGGTTTTTTTGACAATAACAGTTTTGAAACCCTTATAAGAATTAAATTTGACTTCATAAAAATTATATGATAATTTATATTAAATAAAAATTATTTAATAATAATAATTTATTAAAATATTATTTTTTTTTCAAAAAACTATTAATTCATCAAAATAATCGTCTTAATTTAAATTAAATACTACTAAAAAATACAATTTACGTTTTATTGTATAAAAATATAAATCATTTATAAATTAATGATAAGAAGAAAATATGAAAATTATTATATTGAAAATACAATATACATATTCAAATTATTGTGGTCTTGATACATATATCTTTAATACACCAGCAAACACCCTAAGGGTAAGGTTCACGATAGTGATACTTTCATGAGGTGGTTCCGTGAATATGGTTTGTGCCATTATCTTAAAGAGCTTAAACTTCTCCCGTAAATGGTTTTGATCATGCTTAAGTTTTTGAATCTCATCTTGGGCTTGGTAAAGGGAAAATACTAGTGATGTTACCTCCCTCAAAATTTATGATAAATGGGCTTCATATGGTATAATCCTACTGGATGAGGTCATCACTTCCTTTGTATCGATTAGATTTGTTAAAACCATATATTTATAATAATAATATGATCACTGTTCAATTGATATATTATCAATGGTAAAGATGATTAATAGTATTTTAAATCCTATAAGTTATAATAAAACCAAATAAGTGCATATGTCACGCCCCAAACCCATAAACACTAGACTCAATGCATTAATAAACAAGATGTGTAATTTTTTTTATAAAGTAAATACTGATAAATTACACATCATGTTCCATGTAGAGGATATTTGCAGTTTAGGTTATGGGAAGCCATATAAAAATATTACAATCCTTCAATACTTAATGGAAAATACTCCACAAAGCATCCACCACATAGAGTAACTCAAATCTACTAAACCTGTAAAAATAAAATGAAAACATAGGGTAAGCACAAGAATTACCAATAAATAGGTTTTTAAAACAATGTTTCAAATAACACATTTTAAAAACTTCCCACAAAAAATATTCATAAATAAATTTCTTAAATAAAACTAAAATACATGAAGCATAACATAACAGTTTTCCAAGAATTATCAGTGAACATTTTAAAGAACATTAATAGGGTTACAATAAAACATGTTCCAATCATAAGAATTCTTATAAAAAATGCATGGTGTGCCACATATTATTTAGGAGTTAATTAAACAATGATAAGTGAATCATGAAAGGGTGTAGGTACATAATTTACACATGGAAAAAGTACATGATCAGAGTTGAGCATAAACAAAATCACAATTAATTTATCACATAAAATGTGCATCATAAAATAACTGGTAAACTACCATCATTTGTATTAAATTTCAAGGGATGGGTTTTGAATAAACATCATGTCATGTGCATTTACTTCTTTTTATACTCATAAGTACAAGCTCTTAACCAAGAATATTCTTCATTTGAAAACACACTTGGTCAATTAAATACTATAAAGCTCATAACCAAGCATATTCTCTAGTTGAATACACACTTGGTCAATTAAATACTATAAACATAATGAGGGAAAGTATAGTGTTGAACTGTGTCAAGGCCTCATGCCATGACCTAATTTTTATCGTGAGAACTACCAATGCATTGTGGGGATTTCATTAACTAGTCCCCAGTCTGTAGGGATTTCATTAATCGATCCTCAACCCGAAGATATTTCATTAACCGTTCCCCAACCCATTATACATTGAGTCCAATAAATTCCTCATATGCCCATGTACGGTCATATATTCAAAGTGTCTCATACCACTTTGAATATTTAATTTCTCATTTCATATTATTCAAGGTGTCTAATACCACTTGGAATAATTCATTTTTTTTATGAATTGTCATGATATGTCAGTTAACATTTAGACAACAATTTTCTCAATGATATGAATAAGCTAGTAAAAATTATTTGCACGTGTTATAATGATCAAAACACATAAGAAATTAATGGATGGGGTTTGTCACATAAAATGATAATTTATTAATTTTAAGATAAGTGATTCATGGAAATTGATACTTAATAGAAATACATGCCATTTAATACACTGATAAATGTGTCAGTGAACATGCAAATAGATTAAAATCAGAATTTTGATTAACTAACAGTAATTATTGTAGTAGTTTCATCATTAAACAAAACATTAAGTGAGAATAACATTATAAAATGATTCTACACATCCTTTTATCCATTAATATATTTTTATGTATTATTGCATACTTTTAAACACATACTGGTTAGCAAACTCAAGATTAATTATTATTAAAATCTTACAAGTATTAATTGTGTAAAGACCCAGAATTTCCATGTAATTTATTTTTTTTATATGCTAATTTTACAGGTCTGAAAAAAATTGACGGCGCGTGATTCTGAGGCCTGGAGTCCCCAGACTGAATTTATGAACTTTTTTCGGGTATGTTCAATAAACGTACAAGTGGGTTTTTGTAACTTTTGAACTAGTGCGTAGAATTGAAATCGGAGGGCACCGTTGAACTCACAGTGCCGGTATTCACTTAACAAGACTTTCCCCTCGATGGCAGTTGGTCAAGGGTAAAAGTTAATTTTTGGGTTTTTCGTGAAAGAATAAAATAAAATAAAAGTGTGTAACATTTTATTTTTATTTTTCTTTTGAAACTTCCATGTGGATGTTTCATAGGTGGGGACCACCTAAACTAAACCTACCATGAGAGGTTATGGTGGTGGTGACCAGTTGAACTAACCTCCCATGAGAGGTTATGGTGGTGGGGACCACCTGAGGCTAAAACCCCTTGAACTCCCTCTTAAGTGTGGGGAAGCCGCTTAAAGTTCCCCCACTTTAATGGTGTCACCCCTTTAATTTATTATGCCAAAAACTATTTAATTAATTAATCTAACTTGAAATTCTGCCAACAATTAAAATTGGGGAAACACAACAGTTGGCAAATTTGGATTTTGGGGGAAAGTATTGGCAAAGGGGAGATCTCTTGGAGGATTACTTTCTCCAACTAAGAACTTCTTCCACGAAGAACTTCTTCCACAATGAAAGCTCCACCAACAAAGAACAATGATGCATGAATTCGACTTCTTCCTCGGTACATCCTCCAATATAGGACATCTTCAATCGATGATCGCCTTTCCCTCCTCATCGTCGACAATAAACGAATGAGGTAGGGTGGTTGTTTGGAGTTCTTCCCTTTCTTGTTCTTGATGACTCTTCATAATTCAAAAAGATATTATAGTCGCTTGTTACCTCTCTAATGTGAAGAGTGTGAGCCAAACAAACATGGAACATCCTCTCTGCAATTCTTGTGATGATTTGTGGTGTTCATCGCAATGGAGGAGGTCGACGACCAACCTCGAAGGGGGCATGAGAATGACGGTTGGCACCCCCACTAGTTGCGATGAAGGGGACGACGCAACGACACCACTCCACAGCCACCACCGCCATGTGGCCTCCGTGACTCGCGCCCCCCCCCCCCACGCCGTCTTTGGCCCTTTCGTGCCACCCCACGGCTCCGCTTCCCCGTGGCTCTGCTGCCCCGCGGCCTCTCCGCACCTTCTGTGGCACTGTCGTGCCACCCTGCGACCCTCCTCCACTGCTCTCAGACCTCTGCACTGCTCACACCCCTGCTGCCCCTCGTGGCCTCCACCGCCCTGCATGCTACTGCCCAGGTCGGGTTGGATCGGGTTGACCCAAACCGGTTTGGCCCATGTCGGGTCGGCCCGGGTCGGTCCGACCGGGCCAGACTAGACCCGGACCCACTACAACCCATTTACGCTCTTTTGGCCATAACTTTGGCACCACACATCCATTTGACGAACTGTCAGCATTGCTGGAAATATTGGAGCGAGACGGTCCCTTTGAGTATAACCCACTGGAGATTTGGATAAATTTGGAATACAGTCAGGTTGGATCGAGAACGAATGCAACTGGGCCCTCGGGACTAAAAAGCTAATAACTTACAGACTGGGCGTCAAATTGACGCACCATCTGTTTAATTGAGACCCCTATGACATTGTGGTCCTTTGAGATACTTCTTCATAAGACTTCATGGAAGTCTGAGTATCGACCAGTGGCTTGAGGACTGGATCCTCTTAGAGACGAGCAAGGCTACTGTGGGAACCCAGAAGCTGGTTGTGACATGAAGAATGAAGAGAGATCCTATGTGGGTCAGCACCGAGTGATCCTGTGTGGGTCAGCACCGAGAGATTCTGTGTGGGTCATCACCTAGCGATCCTGTGTGGGTCAGAAGCAAGCGATCCTGTGTGGGTCAGCACCGAGCGATCCTGTGTGGGTCAGCACCTAGCGATCTTGTGTGGGTCAGCACCGAGCGATCCTATGTGGGCCAGCACCTATGGATCATATGTGGGTCAGCACCTAGCAATCCTATGTGGGTAATCACCTAGCGATCCTATGTGGGTCAGCACCGAGCGATCCTGTGTGGGTCAGCACCTAGAGATCCTGTGTGGGTCATCACCGAGCAATCTTATGTGGATCAGCATCGAGAGATCTTGTGTTGGTCTGCCTCTAAACGGAGTAAGATGATTTAGTAGTTACATATGATTATCTCTACTACTATACTTAAGTTATACCTGGTGTGAGCTAAGTCTGTACCTATGTGGTACTTTCCTTCGTGGTAATATCTTGGTGGTATTCTTCTGTGTGGCGTACCTGTGTGGTACTTGTCTTCATGGTATTACTTCTTTTGTGGGACAGTTGAGCTTGGGGATTTGGAGTTGTACTCTGTGTTTTCCTCATGATTGAGATGGGTTTACCTGATACGTTATGTATATGTATGGTCATATACCTAAGTAGGGTTATCAATTGTTTTCTTCCTTTATGGTTTATCCTTTGTGGATTTTGTGAGACCTTGAAGGTCTCAGGATCCCTACTGAGTATCACTATACTCACCCCTTCACGGGATATGCCCGCACTTCGTCGTGTTTGGTGCAGACGACGGACAACGCTGACTGAGGATGATGGTACCAAGACTGGAGATAGATCGAAGGTGAATGTTAGACGAGGAGAACCGTAGAGACGGTCGTTCGTGAGTTGTACCTACCCTTCAGGTAGGATTCGTGGTGGATGATCCAGGAGCTGCTTTTCACCTATCTGTCGTCTTGTACTTTCCAGTTTTACTTGTACCTTTAGTGTTGGGTTTGTATTCTGTCCCCTTTTACTTTAAGCACTCTTTTTTTATACAGTTTACTTGTTATTCGTATCTTGTTGTGTACTTGGCTGTGAGTGATTACTGGTTATAAAGACAATGCCTTCCCAGTTTTAGGGAATACGCCTTTCGGTGCTAGTCGCCAGCCCCTGGCCTATGGAAGTCGGGTTTGGGGTAGTCACGGCATGGGCCTCGGGGGACGGGTCGTGACAAATTGCATCAAAATAGTAATTAAATCATGTTATCCATAACTTTAAATTAGGGTTTGTAAATCATATAAATATATATATATATATATATCCATGTCCACAAAGTATATGTATGAGTTTTACTTAACCGAGACAAGGTTTAACGATCCCTTACAATTAATGAATACTTCATAATATAATTTAATCACCAATCTCATTGGATTGAAAACCAAAAATCATGTTAGGTTTGAAGTACATAACTGTGTAGACGTACATATATAAAAATTAAAGTTTTTCACAATCTTACAAATCCATTTGAACCCAAAACATTATTCTCATCCGAGTATTTATTTAAAGATTAAAAATCATCTTTAATAACATAAAATATATTTGGATTGAAATATATTTATATGTCTGAATATACACTAAGTGTATATTTGGTTTTTCATAATCAAAAACCATGTTAAATGAACCCTTTTATCGACCTTATAAATGTTAATACACACAAAATTTTAACCATTGAAAACCTAGATTTACTTTAGAGATGTATATATATACTTATATATATATATATATATACTGTATATACATATAAATAAGTGAATGGGTTTTTCATTTCACAACTAAACAAGTACTGCTCACATCAGTTAAACACTGATAAACAACATTTAGAAATCCAGAATAGGTTTAGGATGGATATATATATATATATATATCTGTGTGTGTGTGTGAACATATACATATCCGTATATACGAAGTGTGAGTATATATATATATGTGTGGTTTTCCACAAGAAAGACAAATCATAAAAAAGAAAAACCCTTACTTTGATTCTGATGCTTGGATACACTAAGAAAGGAAGCAGAAAAAGGGTATGAAATAACCTCAGCAACAAGTATTACGAAACCCAAAGGATGAAAAACAAAAATAAAACACTAGTAGGTAGTGTAGAAATAAACCATAGATTGACAGAGGAAAATGGGTTCACTGGTGTATATATACACTCAATGAAGCTTACCTGAGAAGCTTTTTGGAAACAACATTGATTTAAAAAAACAAATCCTATGTGAGATCTAATTCATAGTAAAAAAATCAAGAGGCCAAAAGTTCCAATCAATTTCTGATAAAATTAACAAAATAAACATATGTATATTTCACAATCGGACTGAAAAAAAACAGAATTTGACAAAAGTATCACAGTAAAGTTAATTAATAAACCATAAACATTAGAGTGAAAATAAAAACAGTAGAGGAAAACAAGATGAAGACACCAAATGTTGATGAAAAATAGGGAATGTGACATGTGGGTCAGACTTAATTTGAGATTAATGACAAACTTCTAAGTTAGATGAAATTGGAAACCTACCTATCAAAGATTTGAATACCACAAATAGAGAACCTATCTCACCATAAAACTAAACCCTTACCGTGATCGGAACAATTGACGTTTCCAAGACAGTCTTCCTCATCCATGTTCATACTCCTCACACCAGTCACGATACCCTCGATGAACTCGACCCCCACCATGGCTCGAGATCCCCAGCGAAGACCTCGACTCCTACGAACATAGCTTAACGACTGGACTCTGACGGCCATGGCTTGTGACTCCCGAGCGACACCAACCCTCAGCCTCGACCGTGCTCGAGATCCCCGGTTCCAGATGACTCCCGACAGAACCCTACTCAATGCCACCCTCATGTGTGACGCACCCCTCAGAAACCCTATGCTCGAGGAACGCCTCCCCCTTTGCGACGCGACACCCCCCCCTTCACAGATCTTTTTTTCATTTAAAATCTATTTTAATATTATTATACCTTTATCGTTATTATATTATTATATTATTATATTATTAATAATTTTAAAAAGTCAAAAGTTTAATAAAACTAATAATTTTTTAAAATATTTTATCAATACATTTTAAAAAGTAAAAGTTTTTATTACTAAATTCATTTATAAAACAGATATATATATATTTCATATTATATACTTAAAATGTTATAAATTAAATTAATAATTTGAATATGTATTAACTTAAAAATCATAAAAATAATTATCATAATTTGTATAAAATATTTGTAATTTTGAAACTTTAAAAAATGTTAATAATGTTATAAAACATTAATCTAATCAAAATTTATAATCTAGTAATTATTAATTTATATATATATATATATATATCATATTTTCAAAAATATGTAGAACCCATATAATTATTCATATAATAGATTAAATATTTGTCTGCATAAATTAAAATAGTACACTTTTACAAAGTAATATCATTAAAATACTTTAAAATAATAATTTTCAATGTCATGTATAACCTCAATATAAAATTATAATTTTATAATAGTATTAGTTGTATATAATAATTTCATATAATTCAAATCTAGTATAAAAATGTATATATATATATCATATTTTGGAAACCGAATAACAAATTAGTTATATTCATATATTAGTATAATTATTATTTAAAATATTCTATTAAATAATAATTCGATAAATAAAAATAGTTATTTTAAATAATCTTTAATCAAAGTGAGATAATTTTTACTTTGAAAATTGTACTTATAATAATACAATATTACTTCTCAATTATTATTTTAAAGAAAACTATCTTAAAAATGTTTAAATTATAAATATATCGATTTAAAAAACACTAACAGTCACAAAAATAAAATAGCAGTCGTATTAAGACACTAATGACTATAAAAAATAATGGACATATGTATTACCAATGGTCCAGAAGATCTTTATAAATACTTGTTTATGGTTTTTCATACCTCTATGCCGGTTTGGATTAAAAAAAAATGGTGCTCTACATTCCTCTTATGCTTAGTACAAGTGCCCTTCTCCTAGCGATTACATTCTTCACTACCGTCGGTACAAGGAATGTGGGCTACATTCTTGGTCTCTTCGTGGTTCTAGGGGGTCTCCCAGTGGTGCTCCTCATATTTTCCATTAGTTTCTTAGGCTAGCTATGGTCTTTGGGCCTTATTGAAATTTAATAGTTTTAGTGTTTTATTAATAAAATATGTCTTGTTTTATTTTGAAAATCATTTTTTGAATGAAAAAATAATAAAATGTTATTATTACACATGAAATATGTTCGGGGTGTCACAACATGTGTTTCTTATAACCATATTACATAATAAGGAATTTAATTAAAACACAAGGGGAGTTTTTTTAATAGTTCGGGTTATTACAAGCTTTTCCAAAAAGGTTCAGTTCTGTGAATAATGTATTTTATATATCTCAATTTAAGAAATATAAACCTAATCCATACCATGTGATTTTATTAGATTTCATTGACCTTGATCCAGATGCCTCATTGTTTCATGTCCTAGTATGGATTGTGGATAAGAAATAGAAAGTATTTTATAAGAAAATCATCAGTCTAGTGTGGGTTGTATGGTGATGCAACCTTAAAAACACACAGTTTCCCACATCTTTTACTATAATATTTATAAATTTAATTAATTAATATTGTACTTTTTAATAAATAATCACACATTTATAATTTTATAATTAAATTTATTAATTTATCATTTTTTATAATTTTTTTTGTATTTTTAATCTTTATAATATTTAATTTAATATTACTTCACTATTCTAGTTTAATAATTTATCAATCAGTTAAGTTGTTATAGTCTTATTTACTTTTTAGTTAAGTAAATATTTTATTATTTAACCAAATAATCATGTTTTCTATATTTATTTAATTTAGTATTCAATCCACATATTTAATTGTTTAATTTTAATAAATTAAAATAAGTTAACTCTAATAATTATTTCAATCTAATTGACTTGGTTTAATTTAATAATAATTGTCCTTTT
Source organism: Viscum album (assembly GCA_963277665.1). Classification (NCBI taxonomy): domain Eukaryota; kingdom Viridiplantae; phylum Streptophyta; class Magnoliopsida; order Santalales; family Viscaceae; genus Viscum; species Viscum album. The sequence goes on along the minus strand of OY728141.1, from coordinate 1,299,972,712 downwards.
AATTTAATTCATTAACTCTTTATAATTAATAATTTTATTATACAGTTTAATAATCTATTTAGTATTTAATATAAGTTAACTTATTTAAGTTTTAATTTAAATGCAATTATGTGTTTATAATTTAAAGTCTTCATTTAGTTAATTAGTTGATTAATTCTATGTATGCTGTTAAAATAAAAAAGTCACTGAAAGTTTTTTTAGTCTGTTGGTCTCATCGACGGACATGCACTAGATATAGGGAACACAAGCTTCCAACACACCCCTGTTTTATTTTTCCACTATCAGTGGCGCATTGAGTCACCGACGTAGATCCTTCTCTTTCTTCTTTTTCCCTTTAATCAATTTATTTAACAAATTTATAGTTTAATCTTTTATTTCAATCTTTTCAAGTTATTTTAATATAAAACAATTATATTAATTAAATGTGTTTAAGAATAATTTAATTCTCTAAGTTGAATGTATTATTTCAATTTGAATAATAATCTTCATTCTTCTTTTTTAGCTTCCTTTATTAAATTTGTAATTTTATTTTTATGTTTTATGTTTTATGTAATTAATTTAGTTAATAAATTAATTATTTTAATCTAATTATGTGTTAATCTGATTTCATTTTATTTTGAATTATTATAGTTTAAATAATTTTAGTTCATGTTTTTCATCTTGTCATCAACACCCACATCTCTATTTCTTCTCTTCTCTACTATAGATTAATTCTCTGTTTTACCCATACCTCATCGGTCTGACTGATTCATCATTTTCTACCGACACTAACTTTCAGTGTCGGTCTCACCATCCATGTTTCTACCAACGTAACACCACCCCCTTTTCCCTGTCGGTGAGACTGAAGACCCATCGTGTTGTAAGTGGAGGCGTCGTCTAAAGGATCCACTTAAGATCCGAAGGAGTAGGGTAGACGAAAGGAGGGTGATGTTATCACTAAAGTCAGGTGACGTTACCGTTGGAAGACCCCTGCGCCACTGGTTTGGGGAGGAAGAAGTCAAAACACCCCCCTTTTTTGGGTACCGAAATGATGGGGAGGAGAAGAGTTTAATAAAAAAATAAAAAATAATAATAACTAAACTAAAATAAAAAGAAAAACCCAATAATTAATAATAATAATAATAAATAAATAAATAAAATGATAAAAATAATTAATTGATTAATTAATAAAACTAAAATATTAATAATAATTTATAAATAAAACTAAAATAAATACATTTTAATAAATTCACCAATTATAATTTAATGTTGCCAATAAAAATAATTATAATAATAATAAAATTAAATAAGAATATTAATTCAATTAATAATAATACAATTTAAAAGTATAATAATGTTATGTTATCTAATTAATAATAATACTAATTTTATAAAATAATCCAAGTAAATAATATAAAAATAAAAACCTAATAATTTTATCTAATTAAAGATTTAATAATAAATTAATAATTATAATAATAATATTTAATTAAGTAAAAATTATAACTCTTAGTAATATTTATATATTATTATTAAAATACTACTTTAATAATATTAAGTAGATAATTTTTATAATTAATTAAAGTTTTATTAATAAATAATATTAAAATAAATAATAATTATTGACTAAAATATTTATTATTTAATTAATAATATTTTAATAATTACTTTAAAAATAATATTATTAATTAATTAATTTTTCTTCATGCCTTTAACTGTTTTGTTCATTTCTTTGTTTTTCAGATTCATTCAAGAGACATAATCTCGTCCAGGTTCAACTCAACCAACTCACAGGGAGTTAGTTTCAGGTACTACACTCAAGTGACATGTGTTTCACTAAAAACTGCACGTGTGAGGTGTAGCGGTGAAGAACTGAACTAATTCACTGGGAGACATGAATTGACAAGCATCAAATGACAGAGACTTAAAAATAAATAGAGTAGTGGGGATTTAAAGGATGGACACACACATCATTCACTTTCGGCACAAGTATAGGAGTGTAGAACCTTGGAGAACCACCCTTGTAAATTCAAGGAGTTTATGAACAGAGCTTCAAAGAGGGAGTCTCTTCTTCCTCCTTTTCTGAATTCTTTACTCTATAATTAGTTCATTTCAATGTTTATAGCCAATATGATTTTTGGTTAATACTTTTAGATTTGGTATTTTAATTCTACTAGTTTTTCTTTTAAACTTCTTCACATGATTATATTTTTACAAAGTTTGAATCAGTCGGCGAGACTAATTCTGACTTTCTTTTTAATTTTTTTCATATAAAATATTTTCAATTTAAAAAAAACTACAAGATTGATTAGCGATATTGGTCTTGAAATCATTTATCAAATCTTTAATGTCATAAGAAATTGTAACTTTATAGTGAGTTTAATTCCAATTGTTTTTTTTAATTTAGCAGTGCGATTGAATTATGGAGTGGTGAACTCCAAAACTAAATCCTATGTCTGTTGAATTTCCTAGCAAGGGAGATTCTTCAGTTTTTCCATGAGATGTGTTTCAATCACAAGTAGTAAATAATTTATCATTTTTAACCAGTAGTCTAGAATTCATGAGTTTTATTCTTGATTTTTTTCTCATTAGTGCTTTCCTTTGCGTCTTAGTTCACTACTAATCTGACAGTCCATCATAGCCTAGTGTTAAACTCAGTTCTCTTAGTAAAATAACATTTATTCATATACTATCTAAAAAATAAAAAGTAGAAAAGTGAAAATTAAAAGGAAAATCCACCCACTGATGACATGAGTGTGTGTTTTGAAATGTTTTTAAAAATAAATTGGTTACCATCCTTCCCTATAGGTTCGACCCTACTTGACACTAGATATTAGTAGTAGGAAAACATAAATTATTAAACTTTGACTCATTTTCAATGAAGAGTGGGTCATGTTTTTGGCATCACTACCTGGGAAGGCATGAGTGAAGATATTTCTTAAAAAAATAAAAAAAAAATAACATATAAAAATACCAAAAAATAAAATAAAATAATTTTTTTTGAAAATTGAAAACTATTAAAAAAATTCAGTTCTGTCAAATTCTGCTTGTTTTGTGTAGATAAATTTTCTCTTGTTCTCAATCCATTTTTATTTTATTTTTACTACCTGTTGCTACTATTATTATTTCTTTTCTACTATTTTTTCTGAATTCATATGTTACCATTAATCACATGTGAAATATTTCTTTAACTTATATAGTAGATCCTTTTAACTCTAAAACTTGAGAAAACATAACTACTCTAAAAAATATTGCAATGGAGGACAAAGATAGCATAGTTGAAAACTAAAATTTGAATGTGCCGCCAACTTTAGTTCCATCCCCCCAGTTACCTGGACTTAGGTAATTTGAAATTCCAACTGTGTCAAGCAACCCAAATTATATTCGGTTTTCCCCTAGGTCTAGTAACTATGAAATTAAGCAGTCACACCTCTCTCCACTTCCATCAATAAATGGTCTTCCAGGAGAGGATTCACTTGAGTTTATTAGAGATTTTTATTGTTCTTTCCAAAAATTACCTCTGAGAGAGTTGTTTGAGGATGAGTTGAGATTGATAATGTTCTCATTTTATTAAAAGAAGAAGGCATGACTTGTTTTCAAAACTTAGATAAGGAAATTTTTGAGACTTGGGAAGATGTATTAACTGCCTTTGTATCAAAATTATATCCCAGGAACACCACCACCGAGGTTAGGCACAAAATTTATGAGTTTTTCCAAGATGACAGAGAGTTATTTCATGAAGCATGGTATAGATTTATATGTCTCTTTAGGCCAAGTCCCAATAACCAGTTTTCTCCCCATATACTCATGGAAACCTTTTACATTGATCTCACCCCTTACAACCAAAATTTAGTTAACCAGTTTTGTGGGGTGACTTTTTTGACTCCATTGATGATGATCTAAAACATGGGTATGATAATCCTTCCTAAAAATCACAGCACAAGTGCAATAGGAAGAGGTTGTCTATAGGAGTGAAACCAATTCTTGGGTTTCTGTTGTTAATGATGGTGTCCTAAGGGATAAATGTTGTTATTGTGTGATGTATGATCAAACTCATACTAGTTCTCCCAATTTTGACCCCCTGACTAGTTTTATGAGAGTGCCAAATTTGTGGGTTTTAAATCTAGGAACCAAGGGGAAAATGATTAATTCTCATATCAGGAAAACTCTAAAAGTAAAAAAAAAACAACCCAAATATGTCATGGAAGAACAAGGGGAGATAAAACAAACCACTGCCCAAAAAATTCACCCTCAACCCAAAAAAATATTCTAAAATGAATATGGGGCTGAATCATCTAATTCTCAAGGGGAGTTAAAGGGGTTATTACAACAAGTTTTGGGAGATATTAGTTCATTAAGGAAGGATACAGATGATATGATTCACAATTTAGAACATCAAATAGGTTAAATGTCTAAGGAACAAGGTGGTAAGGAAAAGGGAAATCTTTCCATCACTTGAATTATTAATCCAGGAGAGAATATCATGTGTGTGACCACCAGATCTAGCCTTAACAACCATTAAAACGTAGAGGAACACCTTGGGAAAACTAAAAAATATAAAAAACCTAAATTTGGAAAGAAAAATATTCTTGATATAGAATTTGGAAATCTGAACAGATGTTTCCAACCTGAATAAAATCTTGAACCCACACCTGAAAAATTTAAATAACCAAGGAATGTAAAGCGGTAACTAATTAAAGAAGATAATAAAAAAGATTAATTTAGGAGAAAGATAATAATCAACTTTTCTAACAAATTATTACCCTCTTATTCCCTTCTCTAAGAGAGTGAAAAATAATGGTGAACCTAACTATTTAAGGTTTTGAAAATGATTAGACACTTTAGTATCAATATGAAATTTTTAGAAGCCTTTGATAAAATTACTTCATATGTTTCATTCACCAAAAGGTTTATAAAAAACAAACATGATTGGAATAATTTGTAAAAAGTTAATCTCAATGAAGAGTATAGTGTGGTCCTATTAAAGAAATTACCTCCAAAATTGAAGAACCCTAGATGTTTTATCATTCAATGTAGAATAGAAGAAAGTGATGAACTTAATTGTTTGTGTGACTTAGGAGTAATCATCAATCTTATTCCTTACTCCCTATTTAGAAAGTTGGGTCTTAGGGATTTTCAAACAACCTCTATTTCTCTTCAACTTTATGAAAGGTCGCTCACACACACTTTTGGGAGGGTGGAAAACCTATTAGTGAGTGTAGGAAAACTCACATTTCCCACACACTCCCTTATCTATGATATGGAGTGTGATGAAAAATTCATGATCATCCTAGGGAGAACATTCCTTGCTACTCCTAGTGCTTTCATTGATTTTTCCAAAGGGAAACTCACTCTCCAGGTACGTGGTGATGTGGAGAAGTTTTAAGTGTTTTAAAATCCTCAACATGAGTTGGGATATGATTTTATAGATGTTACTAAGAATCAATGTTTTAAAATTGAGGTCCAAGCTAAGTATGGTTATATCCCTCTTGAGGTTAATGAAATTATGATTCCCCAGCCTATTAATAGTTTTCTTCAAGCTGCTACTCCTTCCCCACTCATTACTAAAGATGAACATATTCTTTCCTTGAAACCCATTCTAGAGAGTTAGTCACATTCATGTTCTGAATTATCTCAACCTATTTTTGAAATTTTTCCTTATGAAGTGGGCTATTTTAATGTTCCTGGACCTGGATAATGTTTTGGGTTGAGTCCTATAGAAAAATTAGATTCTTCCCATTATGAACAAGTGTTTTTCCTTGAAAACTTTTTTACTACTCAACTTATTGATTTTTATGATGAATTCCAACCCAAACATGAAAATTTCACATCATTTGATTCCTCAATGGACATTGAGGTGTATCTATTGGAACATGAGTTTTATTCCTTCACTTTTGTGTTTTTTGGAGTTTTCCAAGTTACAAGCTATGCTGGGAAGAAATTCTAAAAATTTTGAGAAGTTTGATGCTGGTTTTTCCTCTATTTATGGACTTGAGCTAGCCCCTAAGTGTGGGGGAAGTCATGGAGGTAATCTTGAAAATTTTAGTTACTTTCTTAAGGAGTTTTTGAACATTTTTAGAGTTGAGGAAGTGGTTTTTAGAGACCAAGTTGATTTGGATAGTATGTTACCAACTCGTGTGATGGAAGAATTTTGGAGAATTTTGCTTTATACTGAATATGAAAATGTCTTCGTTGATCCTATTCCTGAATCTTTAGACAATTTTTAGGTTCCCACTACTAATAATTCATTCCCATTCAATGATCATGGATATAAATTTATTGGGGAATAATATCTACCTAAATACTTTTAACTTTGTGTTTCATGGGAGGAAACCCATGATTCCTTTTTTAGCCTTTTCTTTGTTTCATTTTTGACTTTAAATAAGGTTCTCCTTGCTTACTCTATTTTAGTTCTTTTTCATGTTGCTTCTTGTAACTTGTGCTCCTAGTTCTTATTTTTATAATTACAAAGTATGTTTCTAATTGGTGTCATTAAGGGATTGGAATTCTCAGGTTGAAGCTTTAATGATAAAGTTTAACAGGGAAGTACTGTAATTTAACTTTCATTTTTTATACTTCTGTTTACTTTTAAATTTTCATAACTGCTAAAAAATATGCTTTATCTATCTCTATGGTGGAAAACTCAACTGAATCTCACTTTGCTTATTTTTTTCTATACATGTCTCTTTTCTAGAACTATTTTGCTGCATGTTGGTTATGGAAAATTTTGTTACATGTTCCCCTTTACTGAAAAAATTGAGTCTCATTGGTTTTATCTTTTTACTACTTAAAAGCTAAGTGTGGGGGGGGGGTACATGCATGCTCTCTGTGTGATTTGATGACTTATATGCAACTTTTTTAAATATAATTGAAAATATATGTTACTGACTTAAATAATAATTCATGTATTTGGGTAATAAACCTGTTGTAAAATATTTTTTTTATAAAACACTTTCTGTGAACTTCAATGAGACCCTTAAGATGTCATAAATCTACTCAATTGAAATTTTGATTTGAACTTTAATAGATAAATTTTTCTTCTCTGTATTTGAATTCAATTTTGTGAAAAAAATTAGGTTTTATGTGTAGGGGAGGTGGTCAACTCATGAAGATATAATTTGTTATTTTTCTTTAAGTTCATCAATTCCCGGTGCTTATTCAAAAAAAATTCAAAAAATGGTTAAATTTTTTAAAATTCATACACAATTTTATGTTGTACATGAATGAGTCTTGTATAAATATAATGTTTAACTGCTAATTAATATCTTCTTTGAATCTGAAATTAATACGGTTCAATGATTTTTTAGTAATTCTGTTAGTGATTTAATAAAAATTTGGTTTAGGGACTATGTTTGAGAGTGATGTAGGTTACATATTAGTGGAGTTGAGATCATAACCTTAAGAACTAGAAATTTAAACTATTTCCTAGGGGACACACCTTCCTTTTAATTATTAAATGATAATCACCTTATTAGGCCAATCTAAATGATTTTTATATAAATCTTTTGAAACTAGAGTAATGTGGGAATTTGGGATCCCACGGTGAATCTCCAAGACCATGGGGACTGAGTGCGTTTTTGTTTACTAACATCCCTATGTATGATTAAAATAAGTGCATTTGCATAGTGATTAGCAAATGTTACATGGATTGGGAAAAATAAAATTAAGTTTCTAGGGTCAAAAATTAGTTTATTAAGGTGAGGGGAATGATGAACGTCATATGATGAAGGGGGGAATTGGTTTATATTGGGATCATTTTGTTTGTATCAATAAGATTATTCAAAATAATATATTTATTTATTTTTGGATCCTAGGAGTGAGTCAAATTACAAAGTTCCACTGGTTAAGTTTTAAATTCCACTAATTTTTAACCTTTTATCACTCTTGAATTTAGAACATAATCTTGAATTAAAATAAATCATTAGGTAGGTTCATTTATGAGGTAAGACACCCTTTATGGAAAAAGATTCTATGATCTATTAATTACCTAGTTAGTATCTTAATTGGGCAAGGTTTAGTTGAACTATTCATTTCAAAAGCCTCATTGAAAAGTTTCAATCCTCTATTTAGTAACTTTTCAACATGTTACATCTTAAGTAGAATGTCCATAAAATACACTCTATTTTTCAAAGTTAACAAATCATGAGATTATTTGACGACAAACAATGCTCAAGTGTGGGAGAATTTTATATGGCCTTAAAAAATAGAGTTTTTCATGTCTTTTACTATAATATTTAACAATTAAATGAATTAATATTTTAATTTTTAATAAATATTCACAATATTATAATTTTTTAAGTAAATTTATTAATTTATCATTTTTTATGATAATTTTTTTAATTTTAGTCTTTAAAATATTTTATTTAATATAACTTCACCATTCTAGTTTAATAATTTATCAATTAGTTAAGTTGTTATAGTCTGCTTTACTTTTTAATAAGGTATACTTTTTATTATTTAACAAAATATTCATGTTTTCTATATTTATTTAATTTAGTATTCAATCCACATATTTAATTTCTTAATTTGAATTAATTAAAATAAGTTGACTCTAATAATTATTTCAATATAATTTAATTTTTTACATTTAATAATAATTATCCTTTTTAATTTAATAAATTAACTATTTTTATAATTAATAATTTTATTATACTATTTAATAATCTAATTAGTCTTTAATATAAGTTAACTTACTTACATTTTATTTTAAATGAAATGATGTGTTTATAATTTAAATTCTTCATTTAGTTGATTAGTTGATTAATTTAGATTATTAAATCTCCAATTTCTATAATAAGTTTTAATACTATGTATGTAGTTATAATAATGAAGTTACTGATATTTTTTTAAGTCTGTCAGTATCACAGACACACACACACTAACTATCTGTAGCACAAGCTATTGACACATCCCTATTTTATTTCTCCAATATTAGTGACTCATTGAGTCACTGATGCAAATACTTCTCTTTTGTCTTTTCCCTTTAATTAATTTGTTTAAAAAAGTTATACTTTAATCTCTTATTTTAGTCTTTTCAATTTAGTTTAATATAAAACAATTTTATTAATTAAATTTATTTAAGAATAATTTAATTCATTAAGTTAAATGCTTTATTTCAATTTGAATAATAATCCTTCTTCTTTTGTTTCATCTACAATTATTTAATTTACAATTTTAGTTTAAAGTTTTATGTTTTATGTAATTAATTTAGTTAATAAATTAATTATTTTAATATAATTAAGTGTTAATATCGTTTCATTCTATATTTTCACCAACACCCACATCTCTTCTTCTTCTCTCTAACTAATGTATTCTCAATTTTACCCATACCTTTTCTGTAGAGACCCTAAGCTTAACGTACATTGACATTACATTACTTTTGCGGAATACTTAGTACATAACAAAAACACACACACAAGGATCGTAATAGTTTAGTGTCTTTGGAAACTTGGAATGTAATCTTCTAATCGTGGTGAAAGATCTTCAATATCTCCCATAAAGATCGTCCCTTTTTTTACCTAAAACCTTTATTTATATCCTGGGGAAAAGAAAACATAAAAGGGTGAGCTCAAATGATCAGTAAGGGTAAACAAAAGAAAAATCAATCACATCATATTCATAAGAACATAACTTTTGGAAATCTTAACCTGCAAAAGAGAGCATAATTTCATAACATGGGATAAATCATAGTAGTGAAATGAAATCCCAATAAGCATAACATAAAACATGAAACTTTGTGGCATACACACATAATCATAGAGAATCATTTCTTGTTAGTCAAGACTCATTGCCAAGACTATCTTAGTGGACAAAGTACATTTCTGAATCGAGTGACCCTCGTTTCAGTCCTATTTCACTGAACCGGTATAACCTACCATTCCATCCATGTCTATCTCATGAGATATAAAATCTTTACCCAATGCATTGGAGGGAGATATAGGTCCCATCCATCTCATAATGATACCATTCTTATGTGTTCCACAAAATCATAAACCATACATCATAGCATAACTCATGTAATAAAAATGGGAATCTTAAACATCGTGAAATCATAAAACAATTCATATAAGATAAAGGAATTTATAAAAAATAATACCATCACAACATTATCAAATCAATGTAATAATAGAGATAAAAACAGAACCCTTTATTATCTTAGATGGAAAATAATTTTGATAAAACACTTGAACTCCATTCTTGAGGAAAATATCCTTTCTACTTCAAAAACATTTTTCCTTTCTTAACATGTCATACAATTCTAAAGTAAAAGAATTTTATAAACTTGAAAACTTGTAAAGGAAGCATCTTGCAAATAATGTTTTAAAAATCCATTCATGTCGTATAAGTTAAAAAAACATTCTTCGTACTTTTGTCGGAAAAGTCAAAAAGTACCTCGTACGAAAAACGACAAAAGATTCCTTTCATATCTTTTAATAAAAACTCACCGAAGGGTAAAATAGGTTTTAAACAATTGTACGTGGATGGAAATAATATTACATATTGAGGAAAAATGGATTTGGATGATAAAATACACCCCAGTAAATACCAAAGTATAAGCAATCTCGGATAAAAATGAGATTGTGATATTTCCCTTACCTTAGGTCCGATTTGCTTTGTACGTGTCCGAAGCTCCTGTATAATGGTTTAAATAATGTTATTGACTTATTCCAGAATCATACATATTTATATGATATCATATATGGTAATATTTTTAGCTTCTTGTTAGAAATATTTCATTGTTACTTGTTACTCCGGTCTTTATTGCCTTTTGTTCTTATGCGTGTTTTGCTGAATAAATTCTTATTATTCTTTTAAGGTTATAGATACCTTATATTCATAATGGTATTAGTGTAACATATATCATATTTGTTAATTCAATTCATTTATATAATTACTATGTAATGATGATCATGTAGAACGAGTCGCATCACATCGTGGAGACGGTATTCCGTACGTACGCACGAGTGATGATATCGTTCCTATGATCATGGAATTGTATTGGAGTATATATATATTATTTAATTATCAATATTACTTTATAATAATCATAAATAGTTACTCATTACACCATTATACCCATCCTTGTAAGGTGGTGGTGGAAAATAGATTACACCACGGCGTGGAGACGATATTCCGTACGTACGCACGCGTGGTGATTTCATTTTTCCGTAGGATGGATAGAAGGTGAATTAGGGTTGTTTCATAATAACATATCTGTATGTAAGTAATACTGATGTTATTACTTTATCATGAAACAACTAAAGAATAAGAAGTTGAAGAAGAAAGAAATTGAAAAGATCGGTAATGGATATTACCTCTTCTTTGGAACGCCTCTTTGAGTCCTCCACTTAGGGAACTAAGATTGGTCTTTGAAGAAGACCAGGACCTCTAGGATTATTCTAGGGAAGTGGAGAGGAGAAAATAGCAGGGTTTGGCCGAGCTTGAGTGCTCAATTTGGTGTGAGGAGGAGGGGGAGGAGGTGCCCTTTTATAAGGGAGGAGAGGGGCACCTTAGGAATATCTCAAAATATTATTTTATATTAAAGTCAAAATCGGTTTATAATGGTTCCAAAGGGTCTTATTTCGAATCTAAAGTGGGGATGGGTCGAAATCCTATCAACCAATAGGATTTAGACAAGTTTAGGGTATTATTTTAACCTTATCAATTATATTTAACCCTAAGTTAAATAATTTAACTTTTACCATGTCTTTTTGTTTTCTTTCACTATATGGTTAATACACTTACTATAACATGCCAAACGAACCCCAAATTGTTTATTATTAATATATATATCCTTATATAAGTTATTTTGCCGAACCATAGATTTTTAGGAATAAAACAACAATTAATAATATAATATTTGATTTAAAAACTATTTTGTGTCAATTTTGACACTATTTGATATATGACTTTTGTGAAAGTCATAACAGAATTATATGTTCGCACCAAGTTGATTAAATCAACACTAATATATCATAGTAACCTAGAAAATTAGTGTAATTCATAAAAAGTCTCAAATTACATTTATTTTGGTGTTTATAACATCAATTATGTCAATATTTCAAAAATAAGATAATTACTGCATCATCGTTTTGTCATAATTAAATTAAATTATTTAATGTCTAAAAATTATAAATAAAATACCATTATGTAGGAACTCTTTTTAGCTTTCTAATGAATATTTATTGTCGAATTTATCTTATGTATAACCCCATATTAAAAATGATTTACTTATTAAACATTGATTTTAACTATTTTAACTTTTCATTAAATAAAATAATATTAAATGTCATAATCTAATCCAAGTGGACCTAAATGGTCATATTATATTCATAAGGTTGTTTTTTGTCAAATTAAACTTATCCAATAGAATTAGGACATGTGTTAGGGTAATATTAATATCATATTTACCCTTAGTTACCCTATTTACTATTAATTGTGGTAAAAAAATGTAAAAAGTTACTATTCACCAAAAAAATTATTTTTATCTCATTGAACCACATTTTACTTACTGATATCAACCGTGTCTGTCGGATTTTCGAAATTCCATTCACAGAAGTGGTAAAATTATGTTTTATGCAAAATTCAGTTTTTAACCTACCACTTAGTGGTTTCACTATTCATCAAAAATTGAAGTTTTTCAGAAAAATGCCAAAATTTCACCCTAAGCTATAATTGATATTCCAAATTCAAAAATGATTTCTATTTTACAAATTTCACAACATATAAGTTTCATTAATTAATTTCATAATTAATTTCCGCTGTCACAACAAATAGCGTGTTTTTAAGAGATAATAACTATCAAAAGATTAACACTTGTTTATGTCTGGTATAAATGTGAAATTACATCCAATGACCAACATTGTATTGAATTGTAAAAATATATTCTAAATATACTTTAAAACCACTCAAATTAATAACTTATCACTATTAATTATTTCGATTAAAAAAGTTTTTAATTAAAATTTAGTAATTTTCACTATTCATCAGAAAATGAAAGTTATCCGAAAAGTACCAAAATTTCACCCTAAGCTAATTTCGATATTACGAATCCAAAAATAAAGTCCATTTTGAAAAAAAATAAAATTTACAAAATTTCAAAAAGTGGTTATTACTATTCATAACATCTAGTTTTAATAATATTTTAATAGCATATCGTTGTTTAGCGAAACTTGGTGTTGCGTACAACACACGCTATCGTGGAAGGTCGCGATTGCGTGTAATTCAAGTCAGGTCAGAGATGTGTGTTGTGAAAGCTCTTTTTGGTGTAGCGTATAACACAAGACATTAATGAAATTAAAAAGAATATTTTTCATAAAATCTCGGGGTGTTACATTCTACCCCCCTTAAAATGAATTTCACCCTCAAAATTCGTCAGGGTTATAAATGGTTTACTATTCGAAAGTTTCTTTAATCAAAACCCACATCGTAAAAAGGAATACCAAAACCAATTTTTTAAAAACAAAAGTATAAAACGTAACGGTTACCCAAATAAACTAATCACTGGGTTTCCACATAGGTGAAAATATGGATATGGAAGAGAAATCTAACCATCATATTCTGATGGAGAGTGGTAGAGAACATGGCTATGGAAAGGCTAGCAATCACAAAGCCATAAATTTGTGACGATCTAAGGTACCATCTGATTAATCAGATATAAGAGCACTAGGACAACATTTTTGGTTTTCAAGATCGTTTCCCTAAAGATGAAGAATTTGAATTAGAATAAATACTTACTTTATTTTAGTACAATCTCATTGTTGTTCGTGCCTTGAACAATTTCCACTTCATCTCTTAAATAAATAAAGTTGAATTTTTTATTCGTGAAGTGTTAGCAGATCATGTAATAGAATGACGGGTCATTCCATCTGTCTCAAACAAAAGGTTAGCAAAAGTTATATACATAAGTCGATCTATAGTGAGATTAATCATATATGGTTTCTAAAATGGACTTTATACTTCATATATCATACTGCTTAATATAATAAAAATAGTTTCTACTAAACAGGGACTTCCTATAGGCCAATGGTAGGCGATAAAGGCCAGTCGCACTTCGGTTGTGGGTTCGAATCCCACATCCTTGTCCGACGCGATGGGCTGTCGCCCATCCTGCAGGTTGTCCTTTTTCTAAAACTACATTACTATAACATCCCATCAATAATATCGAAAATCTTCTATACTTAAACAATACTAACTTATGTCCAACATAATCCATTATAATCTTTAGGTTTATCCATAATACTGCAGTCCACTCTCATAATATAGTGAAAACGATTACCAGAGATTTAATACTATCGTTGATCCCCATATATCATAAGATATGTCTTGTTGGTCACATTCCAAACATTCAAAGGCCTTAATCACGTATTCTCTTGAATACCCATTGAACCTTAGTGAAAACATAAATGCAGTTAAAAGTTAACTCTTTCCACATACCAAAATCCAAAAATTCTATATACTCAAACCATGATATAACCTTCTCCTTATATCAGTCATGAGCTCATGAATAAAATCATATACCTCATTATCTTATTATTCCTTCATTATGCGCATATCATCTACATTCCAAAAAATATCTGAATAACATTTCATGGTTACTAGTACCATTAATAATACACTTTAAAAACTTAGGAAAGACAATAGTGTAACAATCCTTAGATGTCTCTTTATTCCATAGTACCATGAGATTACTTATACAACATTACACTTGATAAACATGTAATCATTCCACTACCTTCTTAAACCATTGACCAAGCTTCAAAAATTCTTTCATCTCACATATCATTTGTAGTCTCTTCATCCTCATCAACATAAATACTTCCCATACGACCATACTGATTCTCTTCATGAGACTTTCCCTTAGGGCATTGGTTTTCATAATGCCCGTACATTCCACATTTAAAACATTTAACCATTGTTGATGTCGTAGCAATACCATTATCCTCATCCATGGTGTTAACTGAACCTTTTCCTTTGCACTTACTTGCTTTGTGTCCTTCTTTTCTACACCCAAAGCATCTTCCAGTTCCTTTGAAACATTCTCCTTGATGCCTCTTCCCACATGATTTACATAGGAGAAATTGAACTTTCTTTCCTCTATGATCATCATAAAACTCTATCTTTCTCTTATTAGTCGAGTCAGGAAACTTACCAAATTTTACTTTATTGATCATATTATGAGATTGCTGATTCGGCATAATAATGATGTTTGGACTTCCAAATCCCATTTCATTATGAAGAATATCATTCCATTGTCCATCATATTCTCCATTATCGTGAATCATCTTGTTTCCATCCATTTTCTAAAACCCAAAAAGAATAGTGTGAGAGGCAAAAATAATGCTAGGGAAAACAACATAGTAAAGGGGGAGTACCTTCAATATCTAACATCTTAGGTTTAATTCTAAGATCGTTATCTCAATTCTAGGACTATAACCTATACTTATACTTATCCTTTCGGACATCCCTAGACATACCTTAGAAATATCTCTAGGGATCTCACTAACGTTTTCGCATCCTAGTTTCCAAAGGTTGACTAAACCTTTCCTTTGATACCAACTGTAGAGACCCTAAGCTTAACGTACATTGACATTACATTACTTTTGCAGAATACTTAGTACATAACAAAAACACACACACAAGGATCGTAATAGTTTAGTGTCTTTGGAAATGCAGAACGTAATCTTCTAATCGTGGTGAAAGATCTTCAATATCTCCCATAAAGATCGTCCCTTTTTTTTACCTAAAACCTTTCTTTATATCCTGGGGAAAAGAAAACATAAAAGGGTGAGCTCAAATGCTCAGTAAGGGTAAACAAAAGAAAAATCAATCACATCATATTCATAAGAACATAACTTTTGGAAATCTTAACCTGCAAAAGATAGCATAATTTCATAACATGGGATAAATCATAGTAGTGAAATGAAATCCCAATAAGCATAACATAAAACATGAAACTTTGTGGCATACACACATAATCATAGAGAATCATTTCTTGTTAGTCAAGACTCATTGCCAAGACTATCTTAGTGGACAAATTCCATTTCTGAATCGAGTGACCCTCGTTTCAGTCCTGTTTCACTGAACCGGTATAACCTACCATTCCAACCATGTCTATCTCATGAGATATAAAATCTTTACCCAATGCATTGGAGGGAGATATAGGTCCCACCCATCTCATAATGATACCATTCTTATGTGTGCCACAAAATCATAAACCATACATCATAGCATAACCTATGTAATAAAAATGGGAATCTTAAACATCGTGACATCATAAAACAATTCATATAAGATAAAGGAATTTATAAAAAATAATTCAATCACAACATTATCAAATCAATTTAATAATAGAGATAAAAACAGAACCCTTTATTATCTTAGATGGAAAATAATTTTGATAAAACACTTGAACTCCATTCTTGAGGAAAATATCCTTTCTACTTCAAAAACATTTTTCCTTTCTTAACATGTCATAAAATTCTAAAGTAAAATAAGTTGATAAACTTGAAAACTTGTAAAGGCAGCATCTTGGAAATAATGTTTTAAAAATCCATTCATGCCGTATAAGTTAAAAAAACATTCTTCGTACTTTTGTCGAAAAAGTAAAAAAGTACCTCGTACGAAAAACGACAAAAGATTCCTTTCATATCTTTTTATAAAAACTCACCGAAGGGTAAAATAGGTTTTAAACAATTGTATGCGGATGGAAATAATATTACATATTGAGGAAACATGGATTTGGATGATAAAATACACCCCAGTAAATACCAAAGTATAAGCAATCTCGGATAAAAATGAGATTGTGATATTTCCCTTACCTTAGGTCTGATTTGCTTTGTACGTGTCCGAAGCTCCTGTATAATGGTTTAAATAATGTTATTGACTTATTCCAGAATCATACATATTGATATGATATCATATATGGTCATATTCTTAGCTTCTTGTTAGTAATATTTCATTGTTACTTGTTACTCGGGTCTTTATTGCCTTTTGTTCTTATGCGTGTTTTGCCGAATAAATTCTTATTCTTCTTTTAAGGTTATAGATACCTTATATCCAGAATGGTATTAGTGTAACATATATCATATTTATTCATTCAATTCATTTATATAATTACTATGTAATTATGATCATGTAGAACGAGTCGCATCACATCGTGGAGACGGTATTCCATACGTACGCACGAGTGATGATATCGTTCCTATGATCGTGGAATTGTATTGGAGTATATATATTTTATTTCAGTATCAATATTACTTTATAATAATCAAAAATAGTTACTCATTACACAATTATACCCATCCTTGTAAGGTGGTGGTGGAAAATAGATTACACCACGGCGTGGAGACGGTATTCCGTACGTACGCACGCGCGGTGATTTCATTTTTCCGTAGGATGGATAGAAGGTGAATTAGGGTTGTTTCATAATAACATATCAGTATGTAAGTAATACTGATGTTATTACTTTATCATGAAACAACTAAAGAAGAAGAAGTTGAAGAAGAAAGAAATTGAAAAGATCGGTAATGGATATTACCTCTTCTTTGGAACGCCTCTTTGAATCCTCCACTTAGGGAACTAAGATTGGTCTTTGAAGAAGACCAGGACCTCTAGTATAATTCTAGGGAAGTGGAGAGGAGAAAATAGCAGGGGTTGTCCGAGCTTGAGTGCTCAAATTGGTGTGAGGAGGAGGGGGAGGAGGTGCCCTTTTATAAGGGAGGAGAGGGGCACCTTAGGAATATCTCAAAATATTATTTTATATTAAAATCAAAATCAGTTTATAATGGTTCCAAAGGGTCTTATTTCGAAGCTAAAGTGGGGAGGGGTCGAAGTACTATCAACCAATAGGATTTAGACAAGTTTAGGGTATTATTTTAACCTTATCAATTAGATTTAACTCTAAGTTTAATAATTTAACTTTTACCATGTCTTTTTATTTTCTTTCACTATATGGTTAATACACTTACTATAACATGCCAAACAAACCCCAAATTGTTTATTATTAATATATATATCCTTATCTAAGTTATTTTGCCGAACCTTAGATTTTTAGGAATAAAATAACAATTAATAATATAATATTTGATTTAAAAACTATTTTGTGTCAATTTTGACACTATTTGATATTTGATTTTTGTGAAAGTCATAACAGAATTATATGTTCGAACCAAGTTGATTAAATCAACACTAATATATCATAGTAACCTAGAAAATTAGTTTAATTCATAAAAAGTCTCAAATTACATTTAGTTTGGTGTTTATAACGTCAATTACGTCAATATTTCAGAAATAAGATAATTACTGCATCATCGTTGTGTCATAATTAAATTAAATTATTTAATGTCTAAAAATTACAAATAAAATACCATTATGTAGGAAATCTTTTTATATTTCTAATGAATATTTATTGTCGAATTTATCTTATGTATAACCCCATATTAAAAATTATTTACTTATTAAACATTGATTTTAACTATTTTAACTATTCATTAAATAAAATAATATTAAATGTCATAATCTAATCCAAGTGGACCTAAATGGTCATATTATATTCATAAGGTTGTTTTTGGTCGAATTACACTTATCCAATAGAATTAGGACATGTGTTAGGGTAATAGTAATATTATATTTACCCTTAGTTACCCTATTTACTATTAACCGTGGTAAAAAAAAGTAAAAAGTTACTATTCACCAAAAAATTATTTTTATCTCATTGAACCACATTTTACTTACTGATATCAACCGTGTCTGTCGGATTTTCGAAATTCCATTCACAGAAGCGGTAAAATTATGTTTTATGCAAAATTCAGTTTTTAACCTACCACTTAGTGGTTTCACTATTCATCAAAAATTGAAGTTTTTTAGAAAAATGCCAAAATTTCACCCTAAGCTATAATTGATATTCCGAATTCAAAAATGATTTCTACTTTACAAAATTCCCAACATATAAGTTGCATTAATTAATTTTATAATTAATTTCCACTGTCACAACAAATAGCGTGTTTTTAAGAGATAATAACTATAAAAAGATTAACACTTGTTTATGTCTGGTATAAATTTGAAATTACATCCAATGACCAACATTGTATGGAATTGTAAAAATATATTCTAAATATACTTTAAAACCACTCAAATTAATAATTTATCACTATAAATTATTTCGATTAAAAAAGTTGTTTTTAATTAAAATTTAGAAATTTTCACTATTCATCAGAAAATGAAAGTTATCCGAAAAGTACCAAAATTTCACCCTAAGCTAATTTCGATATTACGAATCCAAAAATAAAGTCCATTTTGAAAAAAAATAAAATTTACAAAATTTCAAAAGTGGTTATTACTATTCATAACATCTAGTTTTAATAATATTTTAATAGCATATCGTTGTTTAGCGAAACTTGGTGTTGCGTACAACACACGCTATCGTGGAAGGTCGTGGTTGCGTGTAATTCAAGTCAAGTCAGAGATGTGTGTTGTGAAAGCTCCTTTTGGTGTAGCGTATAACACAAGACATTAATGAAATTAAGAAGAATATTTTTCATAAAATCTCGGGGTGTTACATTTTCAGTCTAACTGATGCATCATCAACTACCAACACCAACTGTCGGCGCTGGTCTCTCTATCCACGCTGCTACCGATGTAACACCACCCATTTCATCCTGTTGGTGAGACCTATGGATCCTCTCATCATCCAAGTTCAAGTTTTTTATGGATTTAAATAATGATGGTGGGGAGAATTTATCCCCCCGGTTTTAGGTACCTGGCCATTTATTTATGTATTTTAAGTATATAAAATTATTGGGTTATTTTTCAGAATTTTCAGAGGATATCTTGTATGTTTTTAGGCTTTTCTTGAGTTTCATAGTTTGATAAATGTTATGATAAATCATGCAACACCATCTGGGAAAACATGCAACTAAAAAATTGGGCACTAGGTAGGCGCATAGTTAGGTGCACGGTTTAGAGAAACCATGTGGCTACCCAGAAGAAACCATGAAAGGTTGGATAGAGTTGAATAACATGTTTGTCATGTAGTTTGTCTAACTATGTGAGCTATCCATGAAATATGTGTTTAGAGGTTTTGGATCATGCATGGTTTGCCTCACCATGCACCCTAACCATGCGCCGTTGAAATTTAGATCCAAATATTATGTAACTAATCTGATTTACCCCTTAAGATACTCATTTTTCACTAAATAGGTCATAGTTTGAATTCCTCTTCCTCCTAAGGTTGTGGTGACCATTCCATTTGATTCAAGAGCATTCCATATGCAAATCTAAGTGTTTTGGAGGCCCAAATTATTTGGTAACTACCTATCGTTGGTTGTTTTCCTTATAAATATTATTTTTCCATATCTATTAATCATAGATCTAATCCATTGGGGATATATCTATGTTGTGTGATGTAAATCATTATGATATATGATTGTTTTGGTTAAAGGGAACAAGATATAAGGATGATTTTTGGAGTTTCAAGTCGAGTTGTTGAAGTTTTTGTGTCATTATTTGTTTTTGCCTAAGTTTGAGAGATAAGTGGATTCACTCCTGTCTCCTATTGATTAGAACTTAAATTATTGATTTCAAACAGATTTTTTTTCTTTAATTTATTATTAAAATTGATGTTTGATTTTGTGGAAAACCACTTTTGTGATGGTTTTGTGAAATTTTGTAAATTGGATGCTTCAATGGAAAACTCTCTTGGTTGCAATTTTAAAATTTTTATTTTAGAATTATGGTTTTGATTTGATACGTGGAAAATGGTTTTTGGAAAATTTTTTAATTAAATAATTGTTTATAAAATTATTTCCAATAAAATTAATGTTTTATTGAAATGGATATGGATGGGTTTTTTCATACATGGTTGGCTTGAATTCATTTTAATTGATATCACCCTATGGAAGGGGTGTGTGCCATTGGGGAACTTGGTATTTGTTACCTTGTGAGAACATGGTAGATCGATGAGAGACTAATCATGAGTATAAAACTGTTACTTGGGCATACATGTGTGGATGTGTGGATGTGTGTAATGGGTATTCCAAATGGGATTTGAGAAATAGTTTTAAAGGTTGCTTGTTTAATTTCCATAGAAACTGTCTTGATTTGGAAAAAATTGACATTAGATATAAACTTATTTAATTTTATTTAAAATATTTATATAAATGTTCTAACATCTTATATCGTAGTTTAATGATTTGGCAGATCATTGGGGAAATCCTACTGAGTTTTATACTCATCCCTGCCTGGGCACTTTAGTGCATTTTAGTATGTTATCTATTGAGAAACAGGTAAAGGTAAGAAATCCTAGTTCTTTATTGATGCATCATGATACCATGGGTATAGATTATTGAGTTAGATCTTGAATCATGTGGGAGTTTTGGAGTTATTTTCTTGGTTATCTTTGATTTTATTGGTTTTGGTTTCCGCTTGGTACTCTGATTTGGTTATTGTTTTGGTTATACCTTGAGTTGTATTTTTCTTGGTAGTCATGCATCATATAGTGGTTTGTTTGGTCTTGTATTGTGCTTTGGTTGTTTTATCAAAAAAGGGAAAAATTTTCCCAAAACTGTTTATGAGGCGCATGGTAATTATTTCCAGCCTTTGGTGTCTTAGGTATGTCGCATAAGGCTTGTAACACACACCCACCTCTTCCCAAGCCAATGGGTGAGGGGTGGGATGTTACAATTTGTGTTCCTAATTAGTGGAATCTATATATATAAGACACCACTCTTGTTAATCTTAACAAGTTGTCACAAACCATGGCTTTCCATAACAATTACTACTTAGGGATAACTCCTAGGTTTACCTTTAAGGATTTAATTGTTATTCAACTCTTGTGTTAAAAATGAAACATACATGAAATAATTAAAATGTGGAAATTTCCATAAATATAATAACATGATATTTTTGTATATTACATTTCTTCCATCATAGGAATATATTTAAAATACATAGACAAAACCATACACATAAGAGTCGACCATGTCACATCATAATACATAAATACCTTAAATGACCTTTTGTTTTGTAGATTTTAGTGAACTTTTCAAAACATGTTACATTAATATACAACACTTATATCAATATATAACTTCTACCACACCTTCATGTAAATATATGACAAATCAATATGTTAATCATTCCACTAAAATATTTAATGTGATTATATATTTCAGAGAATATATTTATATAATTATGATATTAGTAATCTCAATATTATGTTCAACATTTTTACCAACTATCTAAATAATTTTCTTAATAAAATATAATATTGAGTTCATACTTGTTTTTTTGTTATATAAATAATTAACTACTTATATCTTTAATTTTATTTCTCTGGCCTTTAAAATAAAATACTTCTTTGGGATAAATAATCATGAAAATAATAATTAATATAAATATTTATAAAGTGATTTACTTTTTATTAATATACCCCAAATTTATCTCAAGTACTTAGAATAAACCTAAAAATTTATTAATTAATTACACTTAGATTAAGCTGGTATTTTATATATCAAAATTTCTTTTTATTTTATTTATTTTCACTTGAACCTCAATAAGTTCAATTTTGTTCACATAGTCTCTTATAAAATATATTTATCAAATAAATTATTCCAAGGCATATACATTCTATATAAAAATGAAAATAAATTATTTATTTTCTATAAAATGTTTAAAAAATAAACCCATGACCATATATTATATGAAGTCTTTTCATACCTAACTAGATCATTTTATGATTATGAATATAATATATTATTACTTAAATACGATATATTTTATATTTTATGATATAGCCATATGTATTTTTCTTATATTACTTTTCATATTATGTTATAAATTATATTATTAGATCATAAACCATGTGCTTTAAACTAAATTTATTTCATTTATGAAACAATGATTACTTTTTAATCTACATAGCGTGTTTTCACTCTTTTACAACAAGGGATGATGAAATAAAGAAAATATCATAATAGTTTACAAAGACCAAAATTCATCACGTTAAAGTAAGTAATACATTTATTCCTCTAGAGTAATAATTCTTGCTTTCTTTATTTGGAATTGATCTTTATCTCCCTCTATAAATTCCTATTTACTTTCTGGTATTTGTACATATATAAAAAATTAAAATTTATTACAGGCATCATATACTTATAATCATAAATAGAGAAATTGAGTATTATAACATAAATACCTTAATTTTACACTCCATGATGTTTCATTAAATATTTTAACTACTTATAGAACTTAAAATTATAATGCATGATCTTTATAAAATAAAAATAATTCTACTCTTTTGTTATTTCAATTTTAATTTTGAAGAAAATTTATATTTATATACATTCCATACATTATTTTTTTCTTCTGGTTAAATTTTTTACCAATATCCTTCTACACCATCGTAATGAGGCTTATGTTAGAACCAACCATGTCTTTATTAGTAGCCCCCAAAATTATTAGCATATCTATTAAAATATTTTTGAATTCATTCATATTATAATTAATAATGAATTAATGAGTCTGTTAAATGATAATTTTAAGTTAATAATATAGAAAAGTCTAGCCTGATTAGTGACCCCAATATTTCCATACCATTTAAATAGTCGGTCATATTGAGAAAATGAGTGGCAACTGAACACACCTCTATCATATTATATTGAAATAACATATTTGAAACCACATGCCTCTCATCTATTTCTTATTCCTAATAAACTCATATGTTTCCATGTTCTCATGTTGGTTTTTCAATTTTAGTTTTATGGAAATGAAATTTATCTTAATATTTGTTTTATAACATCTACATAATAATTATTCATAATAACCCCCCTTAGATATCATTATTTTGTGAAATATCATATAATATTTACTTAAAACCCCTGTGAGAAAAAAAAACTAAAGAAAAAGTAATTGAATTCCATATTAAAAACCCTCATAAAAAACATTATCATTTGGGTAATAAACATCGCAAATAATTGGTTACTATTTAAAAATAAGCACATATGGGATCATCTAGTTGATGCACTGATAATTATTATATTATATATAATTGGTCCACATGGTATATGAATTGTACCACTATATTTCACATTGAATTCATTCTAAAAACAAAAATTATTCTTATTAGTTTAAGAAATATGGAAAGGGTTGGGGTGAATTTACCTTTGAAAAATTAATGTAGAAGTAAAAGGTTATATTAAAATTAAATGTTTTTGAAAAAATAAAGTGAGAAATCAATTGATCAGTAGTTGATAAATTCAATTCAAGGAACAAAGATAATATCAAAGTAAATTGAGTGTGGAAATGATCAAACCAAATTTATAAAAGTATATGAATAAATATTAAATGATGTAATGTGTAAAGTAAAGAGAGAGAAAATACAATTGATAAGTATTTTAGAAATAGCTCAATTTGATCCTTTATGTCTCCATTGAATGGATTAAGAGACCCATAATATAAATCCTTTAATCATAGAAGTGGTTAAGAAACTCATCCCTCGTGATTGTGGTTTGTAAACACCCTCTTGATCTTCACTGGTAGCAAAGAAACTCGTCCCTATCATTTTCAGAGTGAGAACCCATTAGAGAAAAGTGATGAGAGGAGGTATTTTATTTAGGAAAACCTATTATAAATATTATCACAAATATATTGAATGGATATATACAATTTTGGATGGTATATTTTAGAGAAAATTTTAGATCCTTTGAGAGATTGAGATCTTGAGAAACTCTCTTAGAGATGAATTTATAATTCTATCACTTCACCATTGATTAAATCTTTATATAATTGTTGTAAGAAATTGTAATCTTACAAGAGGCCAATATACTCTTTTTTATAAGCTCTGTGTGTAGTGAAAAGGATATAGAATTCAGTAAGTGCATTGAAGCAAAGGAATACTTCAATAATGGTCATTTTGACCACATTTAAAGCTCTTTATAAGTAGTAGTCTAGATTCCACTGGTTACTCAATAGCCACCACTAGATAGTAGGTGTCCTACCTGAAGTTTCCTGTTATTGGAAACCTCCCACTAGTTAGCTGATACACATCCAATGGGTAGCTGATAGACCATTTCTAGATTGTGAGTCTTATTCCTTCACCACCAATAGGCCAATGAGACTCCATATATTTCTCAATGGGTTTGATGCTCATGAGGAGTTAAGGCCACCATTATACTGGGTAGTCAGTTCATTGAACTAAGTATCTGGTAAAGCCTATTTCTACCCATCACTTACATGTCCTTCCTAGATTCATTCTAATACCCTCAGTGTATCTTCTAAATCTATTCTATATTCTTGAAGAATGATAATAGATATAAACAAGCCATTAACATGGTCATCATGACACCTTTGAATTGACATTAAGATATCTAATTTTGGTTACCAATGACATGAATTTAAGTTAAATTAAAGATACTGAGAAACAAAATCAAAGAAATTGTTAGATTTATAGGGGAGTGTTTGTGATCCTCAAAATATATGATATAGAGTTACAAAAATATCCCCTTTTCTGAGGATTATAGACATTTAAAATAAAAAATTAAATTAATAGTAAATCAAGAGTGAAATATATAAAAATTTAATTCAAGATATTGATAAGATATTAAAGAATCTCAAAGAAATAAATAAAATAAACAAGCCATGCCATATTCAAAAATAAAACAATATATTTAAAATTAAATAAATCCCCCTTTAAAAATAATTAATCACTAAAATGTTCAAAAACATCACCCCCATTTAAAAAAAAGAAACCAAAACTTCACCCCCTTTTTAAAATACAATTTTTAGAAAAAAGTCTCCACCTTTTTGGAATTATTCAATTTTCTCCCCCTTTATGATTATTAAAAATAGAAAAATAAGGAGATGAATGAGAAACTTTAAGAGATAAGATTTTAAAAGTGATATTTAAGATAGAAAACTTGATTTTATATTAAAAATTGGAAAAACATATCTTTAAACAACCAAATACACCCTTAATAGGTAGTTATGGGGTAGGAGAAAGAAGATAAGAGAAGAATATATTTAAAAAAAGAGATATAATAGAAAAGGAAAATAAAAAGTGAAGAAAAAGAAAATAAAAAAGATGCATAACTTTTCCATGACCCTACATTCCTCAAGGAATGATTTTATATCTATTATTTAATAATTTTCATTAATTGAGTTTTAGGATGGAAGTCCCTTATAATGTGAAAGAATACTTTGAGAGTGTTCTTTTATTTCCATTTCATCAAATATAACTTAAGAGTAATGATAAAGAGACAAATATATATATATATATATAATTTTTACTCATTATTAATATTTAATAGAGAGATGAAAACAATACATTATTATTTAATAATAGTATATAATTATATGAGTTTTGAAAATTAATTTAGTTTAAAAATAAGTAATAATATTATAAAAAGTACTTATTCCTTGAAACAATATTTTAAAATTTTGGAAATAATATATTTTTTTAAAAAAATATTAATTTAAAAAATATTTATCTTAAGGAAACTTTCTAAATTAGAATAGATAAGTATCCTTCTCTAATAATAGCATAAGTGAGATAAAGGGATCATGTCAAAGAGAGGGGAAAAATATAAACCAATAATTTCAAGGTTTAAAAAGATAGATCAAGATATACATAGATCAAATAAATAATATCACAAGAAAACCATTCCAAATTCACCTTTAATGAATTTAAAATGATCAAGGGATAGAGGTTTAGTGAAAATATCTAATAGTTGATATTCCATTAGAAAAATAAAATCTAATAATATTTCACCTTTTTATAAGTAATCTCTTACGGAATAGTGCTTTAGATCAATGTGTTTGGTTAGAAAGTTTTGGATGAGTTTTTTGAAGAAATTGACGGCACTAGTGTTATCACACTTAATAGGGATAGGGGTAAATGTTATCTTATAGTCTAAGAGAGTGTGTTTCACCAATAATATTTTGTAAAAAAAATCTGTGGACATGTATTCCTATTGAACTATAGAATGAGAAACTGAGTTATGATTCTTACTACTCTATGAGATGATGGATTTTCTATGTAAGTGGATAGTCCCAATTATATTTTCTTATCTAATTGGAATCCTTAAAATCAGAATTGAAAAAATAATTTAATTCATAAGAATTTCATTTTGGATAGAACAAAATGAGATTTTTAGTTTTTTAAATAATACAAATTAATTCTGATAGTTTTGAAATAATATTATTTTTAATTTTATTGAAAACAATCACAGATACAAACACTAAATACGATATCTTGTTGGATCACATTAAGATAAATTACAATATCAATCATAGTTTTGTAAAGATTTTTGTTGACTATTTTACCAGATTCATCTAATGTTAAATTATAACATGTAATCATGTACATACTAATTTCCTTAGAATGATTCATTTTGAATCATTTTAAGGTTTCATTAGTGTATTTTCCTTTTTTTTTAAAGAAAACATAATTTCTTTGAGAAATTTGAAAACCGGGAAAGAATTTGAGTACACCCATAAATGTAATCCCAAATTCCTTTTTCATTAAATCATAAAATTAAAAATGATACATAGATTCATTAGTAGAGTTGAAAATCACATCATCAATGTAAATTTTAACGAGTAACAAATTATTTGATATGTGTTTTATAAAAATACTTCAATCAAATTTTGAAATTTTAAAACCATTTTATAAAAGATAATTTTAAATATTTATATATCAATCCCAATGGGATTTTTTTAAAATATAAAGAGATTTAGTTAATTTGATAATATAATTTGGGAAAAGGGATTTTTAAAACTAGGTGGTTATTCAAGAAAAACATTTCTGAAATAAAACCATTTAAAAATAACTTTTGACATCCATTTGAAAGAGTTTGAGATTAAGATGAGTTTTTAAATCTAACAAGATTATAATGGATTATAAGTAGGTTATTGGTGAAAATTTTTCACCATAGTTGATTCATTATCATTAGTTATAACATTTAGATACTAGAATAGGTTTATTTATAGTTATATAACCAAGATCGTCCAAATTATTCCTAAAACCCCATTTAGATCCTATAACAAGAGGATCATTAAGTCATTCCATGGGATTCAATACATCATTTCAAGTGAATTTATTTAGTTTCTACTATATTTTTGGTACCTAATTTTCATTGTTAAGGTCATCATTATGGTTTTGGGGTCTAAGGTGAGAGACAAAGGTAAGGTGATTAACCTCATTTAAGGATGGTATTCTAGTATGAGTTCCTTATTGTAAATCTTCAATGAAATTGTCAAGGGGATAATCATTATATTTTTTGAAAACATTAGGTGAATAATTTTAAGGAGATTCTTGTTATTCTTCAATTTCATTAGTTTGAAAATTTTTATTCAAAACATTATTTTCAAAAATATTTTTAGAAAGTGATTTTGGAAAATTTTCATAAAAAATAACACGGATTCATTATTATGCCTTTTAGTCCTTTTTTAAAGACTTGATATGCATTATGTGATTTGGGGTATCCAAGAAAGATACCTTCATAGTATTTAGTATCAAATTTTACACGATTGTATTTAGTGTTTAAAATAAAACATTTATAACCGAAAACATAAAAAAATAAAACTTTGGGATTTTTATTATTCCAAATCCCATAAGGGTTATTTTTGAGAAAACATATTATTAGAACATGATTAGTTATATATCATGTATTATTCATGGCCCCAACCAAAAAATATTTTGGTGACTTAAAATCATTTAAAGAGTTTGAGAGATTTCTTGGATAGTTTTATTTCTCCTCTCTACTACCCTATTTTGTTGAGGGGTTTGAGGAGTATAAAAATAATGATTATAGAAATTGGAATAACATAAATAATCAAATTTATTATTATCAAATTCTCTACTATGATCACTTTTAATTGAAATCATTTTAATTTTTTTTTATTTTCCACATTTTATAAGAATTTATGAAGGATTTGTAAACTACTCTTTTATGAGATAAGAAATATTCCTATATGAATCTTATAAAGTCATCAAAAATAAAAAAATATAGGATTTACCACATGGAATTTAAATTATATAAGGACTAAAAAGATAAATATGGATTATTTAAATATATTTTTTAGAATAAATACCTTTTTAGATTTAAAATAGTATTTTTTTTCTACATACTATATTGAAATGTTTCACAAATGATGTCATTTTTAAGTAAAATTTTGGAGGATATCATACTAGTTAATAACAGTTTAGTTTGACAAGTGAGTGTGTGCTACAATGAACATTTAATCTATTCCAAATCCAAAAATCACTAACTCCAACACTAAAACATTTTACATTTTTTCTAGAAATATTTTTTAAATTGATTGTATAAGTATTCTGAAAGTTAAATGAAATAAATAAAAGTTTCCCTTTTGAGTTTTTTTTGCAAAAATCATTTTTGAAGGAAATTTAAAACCACTATAAAAAAATTTACTAATGATTAGGAAATTATGTTTCAAGACATTGATGAATAAAATATTTTTAAATATAGTTCAGTTATATAAATAAATGGTACCTTCACCAATTAACTTACCCTTAGAATTATAGCTAAAAGTGATGTGACCTCTATCTATTTTATTGATTAGATTTAATTTAGAGAGGTCATAATACTTGTGTATTTAGAAAACACTATCTAGATACCACAATTCATCTTGGTTTTTTCTTGGAAGAATATTTTAATACAAAAAATCAAGTGACTAAAGGTTTCAGTACCCACATGAATATAGGTCCACTTATGTTGGCCAATAATGATTTAGGTATTTTTTCCATGAGGTTTTATTTTTGATAAATTAGAAGAAATATTTATTGATTTTAGTCTCCCATATCATGCATTATTACAATCACATTCATCAATTAAATTACTAATTATTTTACAATAATTAAAAAAATTATCTTGAGATAAACCTTTAATAAAATTATTTTTTTAGGGATTTCTTGATGTGCTATCATGATTGGATAAACCAGGATGAACCCTATATTTTCCATGTAGTTGAGAGCCCAAAATTATATTTAAATTATATTCTATTTATGAGAATTTGTAAAAAAACTTTTTAGGACATTAATGGTGGGTTTTAATTTTTCTACATCTGGATTATTCTTACTTTTCATGATGAGATCATTTTTTTAAGAGAAGATAATTATATTTTTTAAGATTTTATTTTTCTTAAACAAATTAAATATATTTATTATAAAATTATTTATACAATGAAGAAATTTGATGAAACCCATTTTGGTGTTGATCATTAGTGTATTTAGGTTCTTCAAAATTAAGCTGATAGGAAAATTAAGAAGAAGATGATGAGTGATAAGAATTAGGGGAAGAATATGAGGAATGAATAAGAAGAGGGGTACTAACCACAATGTCTTCATCAACATGTTCTATAAAGAAATTAGTGATTGAGTTAACTTAAGTTAATGAGGAAGAAAAATACATGAATTCATCACTTGAACTCAAATTGGTGACTTTTAATCCCTCATTACCTTGTTTCTTTTCTTTAATATTATTATTATTATTGGGACATTTTGACTTGATATGACCTTTATTTTTATATTTTTAGTATGTAACTTTTTATCAAACATTTTGACTTTCTTTCATGGATCAGTTGGATAATTTCTTATTTTGTAATAAATTGTTCTTGTTCATGGCAGGTTGAGCATAGTTTATAACTTCACCTATAGGTGTTTTATCATTGGTATATTTTATGGAGATGGATTTCTTGACTTTTTTGACTTCATTGGACTCATTTTCCATTTATCACTTTATAATTATTTCAAATGTCATATGGGATCTGATGAGTTCCTTGATGACCATCTTCTTTAAATCATTGTCTTTCTGAATGGCTATGACTTTGGGATCCCAGGCCCTAGTTAAACCAAATAATATTTTCTTTATGAGAATTTATATATATAATTCATCACCGGGGGACTTTATACCATCTAAAATGCCAGTAAATATCAAAAACATGATACTAATAGATTCATTATAATTAATAGAGAAACTATAAAAATCTTGATGATACATGTCCTATATTGTTTCATTTACTTAATTTGTGACTTTTTATGTGACAAATAATAATTTAAAAGTTTTATAAGTCATTTTATATGTTAGAACGTGATTAAAATAATTTATATCAAGGCTATAACATAAGTTATCCCTATATTTTCTATTATTTTCAAAATTATTAATATCTTTAAGAGTCCATTTTTCATCAGATTATTTAGTTGTAACATACTCATGCATTACCATTTTTCATACAGGATAACTGATACCACAAATAAAAGTTTTCAGGTGATTCTTCCAAGAGTAATAATTGGTTCCAAAAAAACAATAGTATGTGAATAGGAAATAAATTCCATAATAAATAGATACCAATTATTTGTTAGAGATATATGGATATAGGGGTGTGAATTTACCTTTTAAAAATTAAATTGGGGGTAAAATGTTAGATTTCAAATTAAATTATTTTGAACTAATTAAGATATAATTTGATTGAGAAATAGTTTGTAGAATAAATTTGAGTTATAAAGATGACATAAAAGTAAATTAAGTGTGGAAATTAGCAAACCGAATTTATGCAAGTATCTGGATCTATGTTAAATGATGTGATGCGTAGAGTAAATAGAGACCAAACACAATTAATAAGGAAAAAATAAATAGTTTTATGTGATCTTATGTGTCTCCACACCTTGAATCGAGAGGTCAATGATAAAAATCCATTGATCTAAATGGTGATCAAGAAACACATCCCTCATAATTGTGGTTTGTGAGCACCCTCTTGATCTTTTTCATTATCCAAGGTATTCATGCATACCTTTTGTAGAGTGAGAACCCATTTGGGAAAGGTGATTAGAGGAGATAGGTTTTCTTTAGAAAAAGCTATTACAAAGCTTCTCACAAATCTCCTGGATGGATGACTACAATTTTGGATGAGATATTTGAGAGAAGTGTTGAGAGAATTTGAGATATTGAGAACTTAAGAGAGGATATTTTATAGGAATTGAGAATTTTATCACTTCAGAATCGATTCAGTCTTGAGAGAATTGTTGGGAGAAATTTTAATCTTCTAAGAGGTAAAGGGGGTCCTTATATAGGGTCCATGATGATCAGAAAGAATTTGGAAATTTTTTGGTGCATTAAAGTTGAGGAAGGTTACCATAATTTCAATTTTGACCACATTTAAACCTTATTTAAGATAGAAATCCTGACTCTACCAATTACCCAGTAGCCACTACTAGATAGCTGGTGGCCTAACTGGATCATCCTAATACTGGACACATCCCACTGGATAGTAGGTACACCTCTAGTGGGTATCTATTGGACTAATTCTATCTCCAGAAGCTTCTAACAACACCACTAGATGGTTAGTGGGACTCCAACAGCTAACTAGTGGGTCTTCTAGTCATGTGGATCTACTACTACCATGGAACTGGGAAGTTGGTGCACTACACGAGGTAGTTGGTGCAGCCTATTGTTTCCCATCTACCTCCATGTCCTTCATTTCTTCATTCTAATGCTTTTATTGAATTGTACAACTCTATTAAATAGCCTTGAAGAATTATAAGATATATAACTAAGAATTTATCTTGGCCATCATAACACCATTGAATTTATGATAATATCTTCAATATTTTCCATCAATGGAATGAATTTAAGTTAAATTAAAGAGACTATAAAACATAAATGAAATTATTAGAAACATTGGTGACTGTTTTTTATTATGAAAAAACCATGAGAATGAGAAATGTACAATAATTATGTATTGATATTTAATGGTGATGGAATTATTATCAATTTTTTCTTGAGAACAAGAAACACATAATAAATCATTTAGTGCAAGATTACTTTTATTAACCAATGAATGAACATTTATATTTTTAATTATTTCCCTAATAGTTATTGATCATAGAAAATGAAAATTAACATTCCATGCAATAAATAAATCATGGTAGATAAACTTATATTTTACCATATTTAATTTGATAATACAAATATTAACATTGTATAATGTGTATGTAAGTCTTTAAAGTTTCTCTCAAATAACTTTTTTCTCATTATTAATTCTTATTATGTAAAGGTATTTAACACCTCCTTCATATATAATCTTAATTTTATATACATTATCATGAATATATTTAAATCATAATAAATTTCATTCAGAGTTAGGAGAAAACCAAACATTATTTATTAAAATACATGCTCCATCAAGTAGGAATATTTTTTCTCTTTTGAATCTGTTGATTTATTTCACACCACTTATTAATTTACTTAAATAAAAACCTTCTAATTAAAGTTTGATAAAATATTTCTCATCTTTAAGAATTGTGCGTGTTATGGTTCTATTAACAAGACAAATATCTTCATTATGTGGATTAATCCTGATGTACTATCTCATAACATCTATTACTAATAAAAATAAAATAATACATGAATATAAAGAAAAAAATGAAAGGGAAAAAATAAATCATTTATTGAAAAGTATTAAAAATTCAAAAAAATCATCATGAAAATTTAAACAATATACATATGCTTGAAACCTTTAGGGTTTATAAAAAAATCAAAGATACCAATGTTCATAATATCATTATAATACTTAGTGGCCTATTTAGTAAATTTTGATTTAATAAACTTATATTTTCCTTTGACTTATTATTGATAAATATAAAAAATATGATTTAGCATACTATAGGTATGTGATTATGCCCCTTCATACCACATCGAAGGCATTCTCTTTCATCATTCTTTTCTTTATTCAGTTATGGTTGAACATTATGTGACCACTTATGGAGGCTCCATTTACTATTATATTTCGAAGTATGATCACCTTAACAAAGTGTTTTACTTAGCCTCCATTACATTGATAGCATCCACAGCCAAGATTATGAGTATCCACATTCACTTTAGGGAATAATGTTTCACAAGTAAATTGGGATTCATGATTCCTTAATATGAGTTTTCTTTTTTATTATACAACAAGAAGGTTGGAGTGTAATTCATAATATTTTATAAATCCTTTTTCTTGATGTTTTTTTTTTGCATTATAATGTTCAAGATATGGAAGATTAAAAAAGATAGAATATTAGTGGTAGTAATATTTTATATGCACAATTTTAATTGTGATGTAATTTTAAACAACATAGAGTTATATTCACTTACTAATTTATAGTCTTGGAATATTACATTACTCAATCTATAAAATACTACAATATATGATTTTAACAACACTAAAAATGGATTTTATCACTACTAGAGAAGTGCTAACAATCAGAGTGATATTAAAAGCCCTAGGCATTTATCAACACCAAAAAAGCATTGATAAATGGGACCTTTATTAGAGATTATAGGAGCACTGATAAAGGGTACCTTTATCAGTGTTTTTGAAAGTGATAATAAAGGAAACCTTTAATAGTACTTATAAAATCACTGATAAAGGATTCCTTTATCAGTGCTTTTAAAAGTGATGACAAAGGGGCATACTGTAGTTTGATTTCACAGCACACTGCACACCAGAAACACCACCAGATATTAAAAAAATCATGTACCCATATAGAATTTAGAAGAAATAAAATTTAAAACAAAAATACAATAAAAACTATTATATTCATATCAAACATTGGTTTATATAATTATATAAGTACACATTATTACATACATTAAAAAACATAAATGTTCTATTATCTTTTGTTCACGACTCCAAATCATACTATTTCTGAACAAACCACCCCTCCTAAAGAAAAAGAAAAAATCGCATAAGAAAAAAATCGTATTTTAGTAATAATATAAGGAAATAAATGAATAGAAAGTGTTAATTTTAAACTATACATTGAGTCATTCTAAGAAAATTGTGTATCAGATTGAGTTGCGGTTGATTTTTTCACATCAAAACATTTAATGTTCATCTTCAAAAATTTGATCTGTAAAAATTAATTAAATAAGTATAAGATAAAAATGATAAGGAATTTAATTAAGTAATATCATATAGAATGATGAGAAAAAAATCATGGATTGTTTGCTTAGTTTTGGCGATGTGATACACGTTTTAAACTAAAATGATACATATATGTTGAAAAGATGCACTTAGAGTCATATTGGTCGTTTCATACATTGTATTGAGGTAATTATGATTCCTATATTTACAAAATTTATTATAGATTATTTTACTAATATTTTGAAACAATCAGAATTCATTTTCTTATTTTTGAGTATGTCATTTATCTTTTTTACTAAAATTTCATTTTAAACTGGAAACATTCACTTTGTGTCATACTGATCACATCATGTGTCATTTTATATGAGACTAATTCCTACACAAAATGATTAGTTAAGAATATTTTTTCTAAACTATCAAGACAATGTAAGTGAATTTTCTCGGTTTCCAGTGAGTGAAACTTTTGGAACTAAAATGTAAATTTTAAACTGATAACAGACACTTTGTGTCATACTGGGAACATCGTGTATCAGATTGATGTGAGGATGATTCCTACACATCATAAATGACTTATAGATTTTTTTCATAAAGTATAAAAATATAATAAATGTTTTTTATTGGTTTTGATTTGGTCAATTGTCGTTTTTACTAAAATTGAAGCCAATTTTAAATAAAAAGACGCACTTGGAGTCATACCAATTACAATGTTTATTAGATCATCGTTTAACTGATTTTTAAACTTTTAAAATGACTTATATATAATTTTACTAAATTATGAATATAATTTGAATGTGTTTTCTTGGTTTTGAGTATGTCACTTTTCTTTTTTACTAAAACGTCATTTTAAACTTGAAACACACACTTTGAATCATACCAGTCACATCATGTATCGATTTGACATGAGAATGATTACTAAAAATAAAAAATGACTTATGAACCATTTTCCTAAATTATCAAGATATCCCGATCATATTTTCTTAGTTTTTAGAGACTGACTCTTTTTTAACAAAAATGTCAATTTTAAACTGATAAGAGACACATTGAGTCATACCGATCACATCATGTATCGGATTGAGGTGAAGCTGATTCTTAAACATAAAAAAATTATGGATAATTTTAATAAAGTATCAAAATAATATGAATTATTTTTCTGGATTTTGAGTAGGAAAGTTGTCCTTTTTACTAAAATTGATTTCAATTTTAAATAAAAAGGTGCACTTGGATTCATATCAGTCACACTATGTGTCAGATTAAGGTGTGACTGATTCCTACATGTCTCAAATGACTTATAGTTCGTTTTTATAACATATAAAAACAATCTGAATGTGTTTTATCAGTTTTGAGTACATCACTAGTCTTTTTTACTAAAATTTCATTTTAAACTCGAAACATGCACTTTGACTCATAGCAATCACATCTTGTATTGGTTTCATGTTATACTGAATCATACACATAATAAATGATTTAGTAATTGTTTCCCTAAATTATAAAGACAATACAAGCATGTTTTATTGGTTTTTAGTGAGTGACACTTTTTGAACTAAATTTCAATTTTAAACTAATAACATACACTTTACGTCATACTAGGAACATTGTGTATCAGACTAAGGTGTAGATTATTAATACACATCAAAAATTTCATATGTATCGTTTTACTAAAGTATCAAAATAATAAAAATGTTTTTTCTCATTTTGGAGTATGAGAATTGTCTTTTTTTACTAAAATTAATGTAAATTTTAAATAAAAAGATGCACATGGAGTTATACCAGTCAAATCGTGCATCATATTAAGGTGAAGATGATTCCTACACATCCCAAATGACTTATGGATTGCTTTCATAAAGTATCAAAACAATTTGAATGTGTTTTTTTAGTTTGGATTATGCCACTTGTCTTTTTTACTAAAATGTCATTTTAAACTAGAAGCACACACTTTGTGTAATACTAGTCACATCATGTGTCTATTTTATTTGAGACTGATTCCCACACATCAAAAATGAATTATGAATCATTTTTCAAAATTATAAATTCAATTCAAACATGTTTGATCAGTTTTTAGTGAGTGACACTTTTTGAACTAAAATGTCAATTTTGAACTGATAACAGAAACATTGAGTCATAACAGGCACACCATGTATAATATTGAGGTGAGGATGATTCCAACATGTAAAAATGACTATAGATTTTTTCTAAATTATCAAAAAAATCTGAATGTGTTTGTACAGTTTTTAATATTTCGGTTGTCTTTTTTATTAAAATTAATGTCAATTTTAAATAAAAAGACATACTTAGAGTCATACCAGTCACACTGTACGTCATATTTATGTTAAGATGATACATACACATCTCAAATGACATATAGAAAATTTTCCTAAAGTATCAAAATAATATGAATTTTTTTCTTAATTTTGAGTATGTCGCTTGTCTTTTTTACTAAAATGTCATTTTAAACTAGAAACACACACTTTGAGTCATACTAGTCACATCATGTATCAATTTAACATGAAATTGATTCTTATGCCTAAAAATTATTTATGAATAATTATCCTAAATATCAACACAATACAAGTACATTTTCACTATTTTCAAAAAAGGAATGAAAATAATTCAATATAATTAGATTATCAAAGATATACTTGATGGATTTTTTAAAACTCCATGGAATGTCCATATCTGGTAAGGATGTTATAGAAAATCATTATTCAAATTTTGAAGGTTATGTGATTCCGAATGTATATTTTATAAAGTATTGTAAATAAACATGAGTTTAAAGTAAAATGAATAATTGATCTAGCTTGTAGCTTATATTCATAAGAAGAAGTAAATTATTACTACATAGAGATTTTGAATGTAATGGATTTTATCAAGATCAAATGAATCTAAGTAAAGAAAGTGTATCTACATATCACTTCTCTTATATGATAAGAGTATGTTAGATAACATAGAGATGGTATGGGATGATTAAATGTATACACATGGTTTATGATTCATTAGATTTTATAACATCTTATTGAGAAGAATATTTGGATAAAGCATTTAACCAAGATATAATTGTTTATCTAAATTTTTGTTAAATGTGTGAGAAGGTGTTCCTACCACCCATTGGTGGTATATTTTAATAAAGCCTTATTTTTATGTAATAGTGTTCCAAACACATATAAAACCATATATGATATGGAAACAATAGTTTATTTATTTAATATTCCTATTTAAAGTAAATAAATTTTATTTATTAAAATAAAAAGTAGTTTTTGTTGAATCTTAGAAAGATATTCCAAAGATAATATGAATTATAAGAGGCTATTGGGAGTATATATAGACTTATACAAGTTCAAAATTAACAAATAAAAGATTATTCCAATCTGAGTTTGAGTGATTTTTCATTTAATATCCTAAAGTGATAGGGTATGTGGTAGTAAAGAAAAATGTAAATAGTTGCATTTAGTTACTATGAGAAAGTGAATATTACTGTTAACTAAATGATTATACTAGTCTTATATTATATTGATTATTCAATAAATGTCCTAAAATTTTTTGGATATATGATCATAAATAAATATAAAGAGTTATATTTAGTTATTTTAAGAAAGTGATTTACACTTGATATCATAAAATAAGTTTTTGGATCTAAAAATAATGAAAAATTTAAATAGTTAAATAAGTTACAATGAGAAAGTGAAATCAAATTTTTATCCTAAAATATTTTTGGATATATTGGTAAAGAAAACTGTAAAGAGTTTCATTTGGTTACCCTAACAAGTGAAAATCACTATTTCATAAAATATTTTAATAGTTAATAATCAAAAGTATTACACTTTTTAACCAAAAAGAGTTTACGGTATAATAGTAAAGAAAAATTTAGAGTTAAATTAGTTACCATAACAAAGTGTTACCAATTTATCATAAAATAGTTGTGGGTATAGAGGTAAAGAAAAATGTAAATAGTTACATTAGTTATCTTAATAATTTCGATATTACTTTATCTTAATAGATTTTACGATGTGTTGGTAAGTTATAATGTAAGAAATTAAATTGTTTACAAAATATTTCAAGGAAATAGTTTGATATAAAGGGTTTCAAGGATGATGATAATGTAATTAGAAAGATTTTTAAGTAGACAATAGGAAAAAAAATTATAACATTTTATGTTATGAAGTTAAGGAGTTTAAATATAAGTCAAAGGAGTTGAACATAAGAAATATGATTATTAAGTCTCACCATTATTCGAATTTTCTTTCTTCATAAAAATTACTCACTAAGGGGTTAGTGGGAGTATTTTGTCATATGTTCACATAGGGATGTGATGAAAATTATATTTGGATGCAATGTTCATAAAATAAATCCATTAATATGGAAATCACCTAAGGGTCGTGTAAAACCCCTTAAGAGATTGGTTGTAATGGTTGTAAATGTGTCATGTTATTATAATAAATTCAATATATATTTATTATTCATTAATTTGTGTTGTAATCTATTTTACATGAATAGAAAAATGATAAATATCCCCTCCAAGTATAAACTCTGAGTTGTCTCTAAGTGATGATTATAATGGAGTATAATGGGGTGTGGTGATATGTAAAGGTTAACTAGAATAGATTCTTATTTCTGTTTCAAAGGGTTATATATGATATATTAATGAATATATTCTTGAGGTAATAAATTAAAGAATTGTAACTTGGAAATATCCACTTAAGTATATCTCATGGAATGTCATGCAGTCATAGATATACTTAGGGGTGTATGATTATTATCAACCCTTCTTACCTAATGTTGGAGAGATACATATCATGAGAACCTTCGTAATTTGATACCCTACATACGTTAGTCAGCATATAAACTTAGCTAATAAGAGGGTGGTTGTGTATGTTGTTTATTATGGCATTAGTTAGAGTAAAACCAAGATGGGATTTGTCCTCTTGTATGATAAGAATATACATATGACCCTTGATTTAATTAGACTAAGGAAATTAATAGACATGTTTAGTTGTTTCACATATGATGTGTTCAACTACTTGAATAAGTTACATGTGATGTGATTATCATATAGATGAATGACATGTGATGTATTCATTTACTTAGTCAATCTTTTTTATAGAATCAAGAAATTGATGAGATACCTATACTAGATTAACATGTTCTATGTCTAGTGGTCACTCGATGTCATGGAAAAAGGGATTATATAAGGTAAATATGATGTATACGATACATGTTGTGGTGGAAATGTTCTTATAGAGATGTGAGTATGTTTGATGGAGATCACACCAAACCCCTTGGTAGCTTCAGTAGCACTGATGTTTTTCTAAAGGATGATCTTTCCTTACATCTATGAAATAGAGATTTCATAGTTTTTGTCAATGCTCTTAAGGCCTGTAGGTTCACATTGTTAGGTCCTTGGATTAGGAAAAAAAATTGGATAATGTTTTTGTTCAAAATGAAAAGAGTTTGATGAAAAATTGTATCCAAAACAGTTTTGGATGGATTCATAAATATTTGTAAAATTATGCATAAAAGTCCTTATGTGATTTTAGTGCAACTGGGAGATTATTTAATATGAACTAATATATATATGTGTGTGTGTGTGTAATATGATATTAATTATTTAAGTGTTTATTATATAATATGAATTTGATATGGGTATTTTT
Source organism: Viscum album (assembly GCA_963277665.1). Lineage (NCBI taxonomy): Eukaryota > Viridiplantae > Streptophyta > Magnoliopsida > Santalales > Viscaceae > Viscum > Viscum album. Next base: position 1,299,932,174 of record OY728141.1, on the reverse strand, counting down.
ATGCTAGTATTAAATACATAAAATAATAAACATATGTATATGATATAAATATTTATTTCTCCCAAATGATTTTATTATCAATCTATTATGAATGGATTAAATGGATTGAATATTCATTGAATATGATTCAATCAATTGATGTTAACGGTAATAAACTTATATGGATACATAGATATGTTTGATGTCTTTCATTTAATGAAACACATCATAGATGACTATATAAAGGTATGTGATACCTCCTATTGATAACCAAACAATTAGGAGCAAGCCACTCAATTCTCTCTTCCTCCCATATTGTTGTTCATTGTTTGAGATAAAGGATTTTTTTTATAAAAGTGGTGACATGAATTGATCACTCAATTCATGCCACAATAAAATTTATTAAATTTAAAAGATTCAGTCAAAATATGAGGTGTAAATATCTTACTTCAGTAGGGATTGAAGGAAAACATGTAAAGATTACCAAAAAGAAAAATCTTTGACAGTAACCACCCCCTATTCTCTAATAAGACAAAGTCCAATGAGCAGTCATCCATCAACACAGAAGGGAGGCAAAAAAGATATCACCTCAAATCCAATATCTTCACCTCAAAAGACTTTTTCTGAAAAAAGTTACACAAGATACTAGTTTTTACCTAGTGTAATGCTTAGAGAAACCTTCAGTAGAACACTTTGAAAGAGGGAAACATTCAGGAAGATCTTACTCCATTTCAACGCATTTCATAATTGAAAACATGCCAGCAAAGCAATCACCAAGAAAAAATAAAATGAATTAGTTGTAAATAAGAACACACAAGTCCCATTAAAACACAAAAAACATAAGAAAACAGGAGCAATTGAGCAGTAAAAATCATTCCCAAGGGATGTCTCTAAAGTTGAAATCAATATTCATTTTGTATTCATCAACCATCCTAATATACATAAATTTACTAATTTAAAGTTACATATTAACTGAATATCACCATTGGTGTATTTCTTGAATTTATTTTCATCTTTTTCATCTACCCATGCATCAACTTCTTTGCTCAATACTTCTGTCTTTTCCATCTGGTAGGCATCTCTATACATAATATCATTATTTACATCATGTTCCTCCTCTTCAATAGCAAGATTTATAACAGGTTCAACAACTATTAGCTACTTTAGAGGCTCAGTTTTTCCCTTTCTATAGGGATTGAAAGATCTAGTAACTATAGTTCTCTCAAGAGTAGAGTATTCCTTGCACTTCCTAGTTTTTTTTGGATTCGGTGTGATGTACCCATTGGCATCCACCATTGGCTGTTTCCCCTTCCTAGAATGTGATTTGAGATAAAGGAGTTAACACCCCTTGATCATTCATGTATCCATGAAATATGATCACAGATTCATTGTCCAGTGTTCCCCCTTAGAGATAGGGTTATTTTTTTCACTACTTTGTGATCCTCAACAAGAATTCTCCTTCACTGAGGAATAATAATATTGAAACTGTTGATGTTTTCTAGGTACTTTGCTTTACAGATTTATTTACGTGTTGATTATTAAAGATTGATATGTTTGTGTTTGGGTTATTTTCTACTGTATATATTCATATGATGATCACATGAATAACAACACATATGTGACCTTAAATTCAATCCACAACCTAATCTTCCCATGAGTAAATTTAATTAAATAAATAGGTGAAAAATAGTTTATGTAAAATATTACTTTATTTTCTAAAATGATATTCATGGGTTATATAAATTGAGCATAATATTTTTAAATGATTTATTTTAATTTATAAATATACATTTTTTCTATCAAAAAGGTTTCAAAAATATCTAAGTCATGTAAAAGTGTCGATATTAGCCAAATCATTATTTTCACTATTCACCTAAAAACCAATTATTTCAGAAAAATCCCAAAAAATCATCTTAAACTAACATTGTTATACTAAACAAAAAACTAGTGTTCACTTTTTCCAATTCATATCCTAAGATTTATAAATTCAGTGTTTGAGTAAAATCATATAAAATGATGAAAAGCATCTTTATTGGAAAATAACATTTTTAAATATTAACTGTTATTATTATTATTTAATATCATTTAATAAATAAATTAGTATTAATAAATTATTAATATCAAACATAATTTATCATCATTAATCACATTATTATTGAAATATAAATTAATATCACATGAAAGACACTTTTTTAGAAAAATACTTTTCTAGATAATTAATGATCTTATTAGTTATTTTAGGTATACTAATTGAATTTCATTTATATTAAAAGTAGCCTTTATTTTTTTATACATATATTTAATAAATTGGTTACTCTTATTCATTCATGTTAATTCAATTACTAGGTTTTAACAAACATACTTAATTATTTATATTTTATCTAAATATATCACGATTTGATTTTAGTTCGGGGTTGTGTGTAGTGGAAGCTATCAAACACATTAAATTATTTAAAGGTAATAATATATTAAGATCTTGGGGTGTTATAATATAGTTATTTTTTGTCTGAAAAAGGATCCTATGAAGGTCGATTAACAATATCTTCCTAGCCTAACTCATCAACTATTGTATCATTAGATACTAGAGTATTGATAGGGATGTCTCCTACATTTCTCTCGACATTATCATTGCCATGATTAATAATAACATCATTTAATATTTAACACCTCCCAATATTTGAATATGTATTATCTATTACAAGATTCATATGATAAGATAGTGGATTATATTGTTGTAAAGGACCGACTTCAATAGATCGCTCATAATAATGTTCAATAGCAGTATGTTATTGCTTATCAATAATATAAATGGCCATATATAATTCCATTAAACAATGATTGCATTGTTTCCTGAAAAAATATGATTATTTTATTCAATACTCATCATCCAATGGAGTATATGCAATATGTCATTGGTTTTTATCATATTGAAGGTGTAAATATGTGGTTGATTTTATTGCTTGATCGAATCTTAATTTTAAGCGACTATGGATCCTCATACAAAATTATTCCAATTATAAACAATAAAAAAAATTAGAAAATTTTTATGTTAAATTATATTTAAGACCATGATCAATATAAATTACTTATTTGTTGCAATATATTGACACAAACATGTTTACCTTTAAAGAAAATTTAGCAATATGGTGTATATATTTATATTACATCATCAAATGCCTAAAATTTTTTAATTAGTCCAATATAAATAAACATGACTTGATCTTGATATTTTTTCTATGGATTAGTTTATCATTTTAGGATAAACCACCAAGTCTTGTGGGAAAAGTCCTTAAGACACTTTTTTATTGGATTTCAGCGACCTTCATTCCCATTTCATTCATGTTGTATAAATTAAATATCTATAATTGACACTTCTTATGGAACTCAATTTTATTATTAATATTTATTACTTTCTACATATGGTAACATAAATTAAACTATAGGTTACCAACATTTATTCTTTGTTCGAAATTTAAAAAAATACATGTTAGAATAATATTTAGTTTTCAAATTTATTGAAAAATATTATTACATAGAATAAATTTATTATATATATTTTTAAATGACTTGTATTATTTTAAAATATTCAAAAAACATACTTGGTGAATTTTTAAAACATTCATGGCATGGGCGATGATGTGAAAGACGCGCATGTGCGAGTGATGATGAGAGGGAAATAGGTGACTGAAAAAAAATGAGCAAGGGGATGAGAGATGGAGACTGGTCAAAGGGATGGTGAGAGGTGGAGGTCACAGTTATAAATTCCCTTGCAATCATGAGAGCCCTTTTCAATTATAAAATCATTTGACAGATGAGAAATATTTTGACAGTCGTAAGCATATTTGATAGTTGAAAAAGTATTTGGAAGTAAAACAATCAAGAATTTGTTTATTATTCATAAAAAAATTATTTTTTTATATTTTATGAAAATTTATTTTTATAACAAATTTATAAAAATGTAATGATTTTGTATATTTTATAAATTTATAATAAGATAAATTTCATTTTCAAAATATTTTTTAAAATTTTTATATTATTCTTTTAATGTTTTTAAAAATATATATGTATTCATATTTATTTTTTCAAATATTTTCTTTAATATAATATTTGTGTAATAATGCAAAATTAATTAAATATTTTAAATGAAATTCAAATTTCATTCTTTATATATTTATTATTATATTTCCTACATATATTATGACAACTGATATCTTTAATAAAATTTATTACAAGATCTATTACATAAAGGTACCCATTACACAATCCCATAAGATCATGAAGCCTAGTGTATTTGGGAAATTTTGTATATAGAATAAAAAATTACAATATAAATACAATTAAATTATTAAAAACCTCCATAAGAGGCTCCTAAAATTACATCGTTCTTCTAAAATTTCCCAGGATAACCTAGGGATGTACATAAGAAATGGATGATATATAAAACATAGTAATGGAATAATCAAGGCATAACATAATCTAAATAATTACATGTGATTCAAAAGGAATATCAAGGTAACAAAATAGGGGTGAGAATCATAGTCCTGAATAATGAGGCATGGTATAACATGATAACATAAAGGCAATATAGGAATGTGACAACAACATAAAACATGTATCATAAACCTAAGTCAAGGATAACTTCCAAGAAAACATAACATAGTGTTCTTAGAATAAACTCTAATTCAGGATACATGACATATCATGAGATTAATACATTACCCAATGCATTGGTGGTCTATATAATTACAGGCCCACCTATCACTTTCATATCATGTACATGCATAAGTGTGCCACATAGATTATACAACATATAGAATTCCATTTATCACTTTTAATACCATAGTCAAGGAGTTTGATATACGTACATTACATTCCCAAAATAATAAAGGATGTATCTAGGTGAATACCATTGAGTGGAAATGGAGATGGGTATTCACTACACAATTGTTTGGTATGAAAAATCATAGGATAATTTCAGTAGTTTAATAGGTGTAAATAAAGGATTATATAAGGGGTAAATGAGAGTAAAAGGTGTCTACCATTACTTTTTAATAATGAAGGTAGTAATAGGTATGTTAAAAAATATATCTAAACTTGAAAAATTATAAGTCAAAAGGTATGACATAAAGAAGGTGCTTGAATAAAGAGGTGAAGGAGAGGCTTCCTTACCATGAGAGGGAACTTATAAAATATTAAGAGGGGATTATTAAGATATTGGATAAACCATGGTGGAATATATATAAGTAAATATGGATTATGTTTTTGATCCAAGGGTTTTGAGTGAAGTGGAGTGAGATTTTGGGTGGTTTATATAGAAAAAGAGAGGATGATTCTTTATTAATTTCAAAACATAGATTTTGGACTCTATATGATAAAGTAATCAAAACCACAAACATTAACATGTATTTTTTCACATTTTTTATTCCAAATATGAGAGATTATCATTATTTTATAAGTATAATAACAAAAAAAATAATTCCCTTTTTATTTGTAAGTGAGTCGTGTTTTCAAAGAATTGATTTTAAAACCTTAAAATATAATATATGTTTTGGAGGGTTCATTAAGGGTTTATAAAATTAATAAAATTACTTAAAAACACATTTTTTTAAATGGTAAACATATTTTTTTTCATGGGTGTCTTTTATGGCATATATTACATCACTTTTGGTTCATTATGATTTCATAATACGTACTATGTATTTATAACATATTTAATTTTACCCAAAAATTCAGTTGTCTCAAAAAATGATGAAAAAATTACCATTGGATAATTATGATGTGATAATTCCAAAAATAATGTTTATTTTATTCCAATAATTATATATTTATGATAATTTTCAATTTTATATCAAAAAATACACATTTATTTAAAAATACTGGTTTTTCGACAATGACAGTTTTCAAACCCTTATAAAAATTATTTTTGACTTCATAAAATTATATTATCATTTATATTTAATAAATATTATTTAATAGTAATATTTTATTAAAATTTAATTTATTTAAAAAATTATTGAATTTATTAAAAATAATGTCTTTATTGAAACTATATATACCCCAAAAATAAAATTTGTGTTTCATTATATCAAAATCTAGTTATAATCGAACTCATTATTTAAAATTTTAAAAAGGTTACATTAAAAAGTGATAAATATCATAATTATTTTTTAAAAAATAAAATACAGAAATTCATAATATTAGGTTCTAGATATATAGCCCTTTATTAAACCAGTGAATACCTTAAGGATAAGGTGTGTGATTGTGAGATTTTTTTGGGGTGGTTCGGCGTACATGGTTTGGGTAATGATCTTGATGACCTTGAACTTCTACCAAAAATGGTTTCACTTTTGATTTATTTTTTGAATCTTAGCTTTGGCTTGGTCAAGGGAAAATCCCAGTGATGTTATCTCCCTCTAAAGCTCTGATAAATGGGATGCATAGGGTATAATCCTACTGGTCAAGGCCATCACTTCTTCTAACTGTGTAAATTGGAATTTATCATAACCCTTAATATACTAACATTAATTATAACACCCCAAGCTTCCACGGTACGCTTCTCTTTCAATAATACAATAGCTTACATTGTACGCAACTTCGAGGTTCTAACACACCGCGACCAATCAATGTAGCCGTTATGAATTGTAGTAACCACTTTTTGAAATTATATAAATTTTATATTTAAAAATGGACTTAATTTTTGTATTCAGAATATCAAAATTATCCTAAGTTGAATTTTTTGTAATTTTCTGAGAACTTCCAATTTTCTAGGAATAGTAAAAAAATACTTAAAAACATTATTATTAATCAAAATAATTTATAGTGATAAATTATACTATTGACTAGTTTTAAAGTATAATTAGAATATACTTTTACCATTTTATCCAATGGTGGTCATTAGAATTAACTTTACTTTGAAATTGGACATAAACAATTGTCAATCTTTTGATTGATATTGTTTCTTAAAAACATGCTATTTGTTTTGACAGCGGGAATTAATTATAAAATTAATTAATGCAACTTATATTTTTGGAATTTTTTAAAATATACATCATTTTTTAATTCAGAATATCAATTATATCTTAGAGTGAATTTTTGGTATTTTTCTAAAAAACTTCAATTTTTGATGAATAGTGAAACCACTAAGTGGTAGTTAAAAAACTGATTATTCGTTTAAATGAAATTTTACCGCTTCTGTAAATTGAATTTCAAAAATCCAACATACATAATTTTCATTAGGAAGTAAAATGTGGTTCAATGGGATTAAAATAATTTTTGGTGAATAGTAACTTTTAAATTCTATTAATCGCGATTAAAGGTAATTAGTGTAATTTAAGGTAAATATAATGTTATAATATTATGAAATTACCTTTAAACTTTTCCTACCCTTATTGGATGAGTCAGGTCCAACCAATACAATCCATGGGTCAACTTGGGGACCCCATGGAGCCACTTGGGTAAGAAAATGACATTAATAATTTTTTATTTAAAGTAAAAATAAAATTGTCACAAACATGTGTTGTTTTACTAAAACAATTATTAAATGGGGTTATATAAGTTAAATTTTAGACTATAAATATTCATTGGAAATCTAAAAATATTTCTTATATCATGATATTTTTTTTATAATTTTTAGACATTAAATAAATTAAATTTTTTATGACACCATGATGATGCAGTGATTACCTCATTAATTAACAATTTCAATAAAATGAAAAGATAATGTAAACTCTAAGACATACACTTGTCAAAAACCTATTGTATGGGTGTATTACGAACTCTTATCACCTTATCCTTGAAATATATAATTTTGGGACCTTTGAAATCTGAAAATCACTTCATAATAATGTAACATTTTATGACTTTCCAAGACTGCCCCTCCTCTCCTCTTATAAAAGGCCCCCACCTCTACCACCTTATTCACACCATAAAAGCAATTTGGATCGGCCATACTGTTCCCAAATACTCTCTCAACTTTCCTCTCTTACTCCTAGAAGCCTCACTTTGGGAAGAAGTCTTACCAAGGAATCCTTTGGCTCAAATCAAAAAGAGTTACCCGATTTTAAGGTAATGTCTTCTCTTAGGTTCTTTTGTTTTATTTTGCTTCTCCAACCCATTAAAATCTTTTTATTAATTTCTTTTGTAACAACAATAGTATATTAAATATACTAGGGTGTTTTTTTGAGAATTATTTGATTTACACTTAAACACGCCTTCGTCTAATGGTTAAAGAACATACTGTTTTGGTGGGTGGCGAATTACTGCCGCACGAAACGATGATTGTTCAATATTATTTTAACACCTCTCATGGTGGCCATTAAGATGTCACTATATTTATATATGATATATATTATGTTTATTTTTTCCTTATGCTTCTGTATTTTTCATTTATGTCATACCTTTATGATTTCTATTATGGGTAAACGCGATAATTTCATTTTAGGAAGTGAGGACTACTGCCCCCTCAAAGTTATTTGAATCGTTAATGCCATTTATGGGATGTATAAAGGATGGAGTAAATGATATTATATATTATATTATACTGGAATCATAATATACCTGTATATCATTGTGATTTCATTCAATAAAATACGAATTATAAATGAAAGTAGCATTCATGCGTACGTACGGATTACCGTCTCCATGAACGGTGCATTTTATTTCTTACCTCTAAATGTTATGTAATATTATAAATGTATTTATATACAGGATATATATGGTATATATTATATCTACATCATGAATATAATTCTGGATATAATGGATATTTTATCACATGAACAACTTATAATTATAAGAGGTTTATTTTTGACTCAAGTACCAAAGATCGACAAAACAACCGTTATTAACATAAATAATTACATATTGTTCATAACATAGTAATAAGTTAATTAAAAGAAATAATTAACTTGAAAAAGGTTCTTAATAAAGTATAAATTAACTCTAGTTTATTATTCAGGAGATTAAAGAACGATCCAGTCAATTCGGACATGAGGTAAGGGAACTTCTTAACCCAATTTCTGTTCTTTGGGTTAATCTCCTACTTTCAAATTATGTCATGATATTATTATTTTTTATATTGTATTTGTACTTTCTTCATGTTTACTTATAGTGAATACACATAATAGATCTATTTTATTTAAAAAATGATCTTTTTAAGGGACTTTGTCTCAATCTTCTTTCATTGAGGCATATTTTGTTTTAATACAATACTTTCTTTTATACGGTGTATAAACCCCTTTGACTTTTATGTTTATTCAAAAGGAATATTTTTTATATGAATCATTTTACTAAATGACAAAAGTTAATGTTTTTTTTGTCATACGTATGTGGCGACAATGACTTCTCTACCGCCGTGAACATTATTTGAGTTTCGTCTTCCTCTACAAGCCATAACTTTTTTTAAAGGAAAAATAAATACCATGTTCAAATTTTCTTTTATTTTGGTATTGAAAATGGTTTTGATAATGTTTTTATTATATCAATGTGTTTTATTGATATCTTTTGATTGAAATGTGGAAATTATATGTTTCCTTTATGCAAGTTTTATGTGATACGATTATGTTATGGTTTATGATTTGTTTAAACCTGTTCATATGGGTAATGCATTGGACTTAATAAGGGATGGGTGGAGCCCGATATAGCTCCTCGATGCATCAGTAGGTCTCATGAGACAAACTAGTGTCTTGGCATGAGGTCTTGAAAAAATATTATTTGTAGTCTTGGCACGAGGCCTTGGCTATGTGGTTATGATAGTCTGGAATTATGCATTCCATCATTATGAAAGTGGTTATTGATATTGAATGTGATTATTCGACTAGTAGAATATCCATGTGAATAAGTAAATGGCATTATTTCATTTTATTTTTTCCATATTTTTCTTAAGTTCAAGTTTAAAAGGATTTTGTTTTAGTTATACATTACCATAAATGTTTGTGTTTATTTATGAAAGCTTCCGCTATATTGTTATCCTTACTGAGCATCTGAGCTCACCCCTTACAATGTTTTAATTTTTCCAGGATGTGAAGAAGTATATTATGAATGACCTGTAGGGATAGTATGAGGGGATATTAAGACAAGATGTTGTTGTAGTTTTGTTTCACTTTATGATGTAATGTAAGACTTATGAATGTATCTAGTGTTTCAAAGGCTACTAAACTAATCGGTCTTTCGAGACTTGATCTTTTGTGATCATTCCAATGTTACGTAATAATGCACCCACTCTGGGTAACTGGGGTCAGGGAGTTACATTAACGGTCACTGTACAATGACTATATTATCAATGGTTACAATTATTAATGGTATGATAAATGATATAACTTATAGTTGTCCAAAATAACCAAAGTAGGGCATGTGTTTTCTATTACTTGATTTATTGATAAGGCATTTATTCATTCTAAAAGGTAATTTCATTTATAAAAGTTTTTTCATTACATTCTTACCCCTTCATAAATTTCACCCTCAAAATTTTCATTTCATACACTAAAATAGATAAGGTTACTTATATTTTATCACCTCTTATAGTTCCGATGTCACTTCCTCAAACTTTTTCTTCCACCATAACACTTTGACCATGTGAGTTTTCTTATTTCATGGAACATTATCTCTACAATCAAAGATCTTCACCAGATGATCCTAATATGAAAGGTCATTATCCAATGGTACCACCTATGGATTTAGTACATGTGAGGGTTTTGGTATGTAGTTATTCAATAGGGATACATGAAATATATAATGTACTTTAGATAGTTTAGGTGGGATTTCTAGTAAATATTCCTCCATTCCTATGACATCTAGGATATAAAATGGGTTTATGTACCTTAGAATAAGATTTTCATTATTCAAAAACCTCATGAATATATTTTATTGTGATATATGAAGTAACACTTTATCCTTAACCTCAAACTCCATGTCTTCTCACTTATTGTATGCGTAGCTTTTACATCAAATTTTTCCAGATTTCATATAATGCTAAATAGTTTGAACCTTCTCTGTCATCTCTTGGATTAGATCAAGTATCATTATCTTCCTCTCTCCAAATTCATCCCATCATGTTTAATTCTAAAACCTCTTCCCATACAGATCCTTATATGTTCCTTTTGAATGATATAATGCAAATTTTTGTTATATGAGAATTCCACTAGGGGAAGGTGTTGGTCCTAAAATCCTTGGAAATCCATTAAACATGATATAATGAATCCTCCAAAGTTTCAATGGTATTTTTAGACTATCCATCCATATTAGGGTCATTATAAGTGGTCAATATTAGTTTTTTATCTAATTATTTATGAATACTTCTCTAAGACCTCAAGTTAAACCTCAAATCTCAATCAGATAAAATATATAGTGGATCTCTATGTAGTATTATTGGTTCCCTTATATATATCTTGGTGAGTTAGTTAAGATATAAATATTCCTTGATTATAATGAAATGTACCAACTTTATAAGGCGATTAACTACCACCCAAATGGAATTATTTTCTTTAGGTGTCCTTGGGAGTCGTATGATGAAATCCATGGTTATTTTTTACCATTTCCATAATGTTATGGTCAATGGTTGCATCATACCCTTATAATTCTATTATTCCACCTTGACTTGTTGTCATACTAAGAATCAAGATAAAAACTCTGCAATCACCCTCTTCATATTATCCCACCAGAAGTTTTTCTTTAAATCACTATACATCTTCATACTTCCTTGGTGAGTAGATATAATAGTCCAGAACCTACACTCCTAGATCTAGTTCTAAAAACATGAACATTAAATTTTTGGATTTGATACCAATGAAGGTGACCCAATTTCCTCCATCCAAACCTTAAAACTTCAAAATGAAAAATTGGATCACTTACATTATCAAGGAACTTTTAGGTTTAGATTTTTATATAATTTGGAAAAACTCATACAAAAACAATATCCATGTATTTAAATGATAATTTTTAACACTTAAACTAGTTTTTCTTATTTCTCATTAGGTCATCATAATCATCCATATGAACCCTTCCTAAAATAATTCATTAAACATAATTCTTAGTAACCTAGGGAAAAGAAAACATAAGAGGGGTGATCTCAAATGATTAGTAAGGGTAAACATAGTCATTAAAAATTTTATATCATTATTGAACATAAAAAGAGCCTAAGTGTATGATACCATAAAAATTCATTATTATAAAAAAATAATATTCATACCCATCAATAACTGGATCATCAAACATGAAAACATGGCATAAGGCCTTAATAAAGTAAAAAGTCATTAGAATCAATAATCATCTTCCATGTGATATCAATATTGATCATAAAAAACATTATAAACCCATAAAAATCATAGATAAAATGAATTGGTATATTGGAAACATCATCATCATATCACTCCTACAAATGGAATTACAAATATAGATAACTTCCATCTCTGTAGTACCCAAAGCATTAGAGGGATATAATGGACCCACCCATCCTTGGTTTATCATGTAACCACCCATCCTAGGTTAATAATGTAACCAAAAATCTATGGTTTATAATGTAACCAATCATCTTTAGTTTATAATGGAACTATACATCCTTGGTTTATAATGGAACCACCCTTCATCATAAACAATTTTCAAGAACCGTATTATGAATAAAGTACATAGAGCTTTAATTTCACCATAAACTAATAGAAAAAATCATTATTCCTTTCATAAATTGATTACCCCATGGAAAAAAGACAAGTTACAAAAAAATATCTTTCAAATATGATAAAATCATGGAAAATAAATGGATTCTATAATAATATATTTGAAATATGATTATCTCATGGAAAATAAATGTGTTCCATAAAAATATTTTTGAAACATTATTAACCCATGTAAAAGAATCGAGTTCAATGTAAATATCTTTGAAAAAATATAAATCCATCTAGAGAAAGAATTAGGATAATATCATTACAAAATATCCTCATTGGAGCATAAGTAACAACAAGGTTTATTGAAATTGATGAATAAATATACCATCAAAATATCATTAAATGTTTATTGAGGAAAAATTACCTTTTCATTTTGAAAATAAATTTTGTAAAACTAAAAAATCATGAAATATTTTGAAAATACTTTTCTTTTGAATAAAATCATGGAAATATAAAAACTAAACTTCAAGTAAAATAATGAACATGACTATGGGAAAATATTTTCATGTCATAAATGTTAAAAATAAACATTCTTTTCAAAAAAAATTGAAAAAGGGGCTCAAATTGTCCCATTTGAAAATGTTAAGAAATTTTATTTTAAAACCTTTTAAAAGAAGGAAAAATATCATGTAAAATTTATTTTTAAAATTATTTATTTTTTAACAACAACATTATTGAAAAAAAAATTAGAAAATATGGATATGAAAGATAAAGATACCTGATCTAAAAGAAAAATACAAGATCATTATCACTTATAAATTATTTTATTAATGTTTATTAAATAAATAAGGGAGTAAATAAAAATTAAACACATGAAAAATTTTAATAACCAGAGTGTAATAAAAATATATTTAGTTCAATAAAATAATATCACTTTATTTTCTCCAAAATAAACTTGAACATTATTAATCCTGAAAGAAGGGATATTGTAACACAAATCCACTTTCACTTGAGTAACTCTTAAATCATAAGCCTCGTGAAATAATAACATCAAATTATACTTTAAATATTATGAACATAAGTATTTTCATGATATAACATGTCAAATAGAAGTATATACACCTCACAAATGAATATAGGTTCATATCATAAATGTATGTCTCAAAGAAATATAATTTGAGATGAATAACCCTTACAAAAATCATACCATTGAATTTGAGAAATAATTAGGGAATTGATTATGTGTATAGAATGTAAATACATATAAAACAAGTGTAAATAAAACATAATACAATCAAAAATAATTACAAATATAATCATATAATATCAAAGAAAATGATATAACCCAGTGAAAATAAATTGAGTTATGAAATTCTTTACCACTTGGTTACTATCAATTCAAATCCAATTGGATAAAATAATTCAAATTGAAACTTAAAATACCATGATGTATTATAGATTCATGATATTAAATTAAAAATGGGTAGTATATACACCACAAAATAAAAACAAGTGATGAATATGATATATGTCTCACATTAGTAAAAGTGATATGAGAAAAACTCTTTACCCTGAGTCCAGACTTTTCTTGTATGTCCTTTAACTCATTTTTAATAAGAATAAATATATTATTTTATATATTAATAACCTTTTATGTTTAACACATTATAATTAAATAATTTATTTTATTTCTTTATAACGACATGTTTTAATACTTAATTAGTTAAGACCACATTGGGTGTTTTGAGGGACATTCAGCTTATTATTTCAAAACGTCATTGGTGTGTGGATTGTAGTCAAAGAGGTTATTGTTTCAACATATACAGAATAATAATAATGAAATATTTATCATATTTATTCATCAATTATACTTTAAAAACAAATCGTAAATTTTTTTTATTTAAAATGAAATATGTTACGATCATGGAGACAGTAGGTTGTACGTACGCATGAGCAACGTTTCCATTTTTCAATGATAATTATGGAAAAAAGGTATGTTTTATATTTCAAAAATTATAATAATATCAAAAATACCATATTACTTATTTATTTATACTTATATATATATCATTACTGTGATGTGGTGACGAACAAATATTGCAACGCTTCATGGAGGCGGTAGTCCACACGTACATGAACGACGTTATCATTTTTCAGTGTAAGAAAGAAAATGATATATTATTTTTTTAGAATGATAATCATGTCATTAAAAACATTATTATTTCATTAATATCACATATATTCATTATAATTATCCTTATTACCTTCTATGTAAAGCGTTAGTGAAAAAAGAATCACATCACCTTGCAAGGCAGCAGCCCCTATATACAAGAAAGACGTTATCGTATCCCCCACGGAATTGAAAGTAAAAATGTATATGTGATATCATAACCCCAAAAGTGTAAATATATTAAAAATATCATATAAATATATATATTAAATACATCATTACATCATGTTGTGATAGGTGATGATGGAAAACAAATGACATCAGTTTTCGAGACGTTAGTCCATCGTATACATGAATGATGATTTTATATCCCATTTGACGGAATAGGAGGCTGATGTAGGTAATAAAATTAATAAAATTATATAAAATTTTATATAAGATAATTTTTTTATCATATGATCATAGTTGAATAATATTTTAAGTTGGTGGAAGAATAAATAAAACAAAAATGCATATTTAGGAATTTCACCTCTTCTCAGACCACGTCTTTAGGATTATACCTAAAGTATACATAGAATGGATTTTAAAAAAAATATTCTAGGATGAGGTAAAATAATTTTTTAATTCCTTTGGTTAGGTATTTTCTGATTCAAAATGGTTTTAAGGTGTGAAGAAGAGAAGAGAGGGGTGGCCTTTTATATGTGAGGTGAGTGGCACACTTGTAATTTTTGAAAATAAAAAGGTGTACTCATGTTTTTTCACATGGAAAAAATCTCAAAAAAATAGAACTATTGAGGATTAAACATTATAAGGTCTAAATATTACTATAAAATAGTTTTTTAAAAAAATTAGGTCATTTTTTCTGTTATATTTTTAGTTTAACGCTGGTAAACTTGTTTTCTCCTTAATCGCGGTAATTTATTTTTACTGTTTCCACTATTCATTATGGTCAAAAATTAAGTTTTCATTATTATATAATAAAAATTATTATGATTAAAAATATATAATCCATTTTACCAAATTAAATTAACATAAGTGGAAAATTTTAATTTAAAATTAAACCCATAGACGCAATGAAGAAGTGGGTTTTCAAGAAGAGCATTTTAAATAAAAATATGATTTTATATTAAATATAAAACCAATAATAATTACTGTATGAAAATAAATTAATATTTATGTATATATAATATATAAATCTCATTTAAATCATTCCTCACCAAGGGTTTTTTTAATTAACTAAAAAGGATAAACATTATGAACTTTAAAACAATTTTTAGAAAAATCATGTTTTTAAACCCAAAGACAAACTTGTACTAAAATCTAATATGTATTCAATTAAAAAGAAATTAAGTGGATTAAATATAACTAAATAATACTTATGTTTAATTAAATCATATTCAAAAAATAATGGGACTTTTATATTTCTTAATTTATTGAAACTAAAATACATTTTTAGAAAAATTGGTATTTTTCACTATTCACCAAAATATCAATATTTTATGAAAAATCCCAAAATATTACTTAAAGTAAATTTTGATATTATGGTTTCAAAAAATAATTCCATTTTATCAAATATATTTCCAAAATGTTCCAAAAGTTTATTATAATAGTTTTTCATGTAAAGCAATAAAAATCATTTTTGATGAAAACATATTTTTGAAGAATACAATTACTTTAATAAAAATTGATTTATTATTTAATAAAAATTTATAAATAGTTTATATTTATTAGGAAATTTATATATATATATATATTTCATAAATTATTTAATATTATTCACACCCACCAATTTAACAACTAAGATATAATTATTATATATTTTCTGGGTCATTTAAGATGGGTGTTGTGTACCGAACATGCTATCAAATATAGTTTTATTTTCAAAAATATTGAGGTGTTAAAATATAAAAGTATGATATATGTGTTCTAATTTCTATTTTTATTAGAAATATCATGATAAATATTGAGGTGTTAAATAAATATCAATTATTTCTAATTGGACCACTAAACATGGTCTATATTCTCTCGTCAGCATTTATCGATCATTTAATAATGACTATTTAATTAAATAAATGTAACTACATTATTTATATGATAAATATAATAAATACTATATTCTCCATACTTGAAATCTATTATTTATTATTTATTATTTATCTCACTTTATTCTTTTGAATAACTTGTGATTAAAATTATGAAGATTAATCAAACCTAAAAATATATTATTTATTCTAACTTTTAAATTAATTACTTGAATTTAACTGAGATTGTGCATACACTGAGTGTGTGACTGTCTAGGACTCCTAATCATTGGAATTAGTAATAACTTTCTAATGTCCATGGTTAACATCTAATAACACACCAAGGGAACTATAGAGAAAGATGTTAATGTCACAATGATAACCAACTTCCTATGAACACTTACTATGTAATATAATCCATTTATCATGATATTTCTAATCAAATAGGTTTCATGTCATTGACATAAATTTATATACTTTATTTCTATTTCTTTGAATTTCCAGAAATGAACTCGCTAATGGAACACCATATCCATGGATTTATGAAAGCAATTTTTTTCCATAAAAGGTCCTGAAATATCAACTTTCATTTTAGGATAGAAGGGATAATTCTTTTCTCACATTATACATTAATGAAATTTCACTCATGACACACATAATGTACCTTCCCTAGCCACAAACATATGTCATCATGGTTTTCATCAATACATCAAAATGCATGAGTCGTGAAATCCATTAAGGATAATCTTAAATCATAAGGATCAACACACATGTCCACATATAGGAATATCCAATGACACATAGAAATGTGTATTTCTAATTTAATGGTCTTGTTATCATAACCTTATATTTTGGATATTTTTTAGGTTGAACATCATGAGAAGGTGTCTCAATGTATTATGAGCCTCATACGCCTAATAGCCTATATCATTTATTCTCCATTAGATAATATCATTCAGTTATTGAAGAAGATTCAAGAATAATGTACTGGAACCTCTAGGTTCTCATTATAAAAGGGAGCTTCTATAACCTTTCAGTGTGACATATTTTCATAGGACAATATCACATATAAATATCATGTATAGAAACAATAATAATGAGACCTTAAAACATCATTAAAACATGTAATCATGTACTAAACAGGTTGGTTCTAGGGAACTTACTCCAATAGACTCACACTTACACTAGATCTAACTCACAATATCATTCAGTACACTAGCTCCCACATGATACTCATGCCTCTATTGATATAAATCATTGATCAATGGGTCTTCCACATTTTCCTCAGTGAATACTCTTCTCACCCAATTTTACCTCATTGAGAAAAATCCCTCAAGATATAAAACATCTAAAGTACATGTTTTCCCTTTATTGTGACCTCGTCTCCTTAGAGAGAGCCACCATTATAGTGTTATAATTGTAAATTTTGATAGGTTCATCACTACAAGCTACCACATCAATCTCTTAGAAAAATATTTGAATCTATATTTCTTCCTTAGTCACATCGTAATCCATGATATACTCAGACTCCACTTTAGAATCGATGATAATTGAATTGTTTGAACTCTTCCAACTCACAGCTCTTCCATTGAGAAAAAAAGATATATCCATACCACGACTTCATATCATTCTGGCCTACCTGAAAGCTATCATTTTTATAACCCCTGATGAATATTTCTTCATCTTTTCTATACACCATGAACATATCCTTAGTTCATCTCATATACGTAAGGATAGTTTTTACAGTAGTACAGATTTGTTCTCCAAGATCGTCTTGATATCTACCTACCATGATCAAAGCATAGGAAACATCAATCCTCATATATAACATTGAATACATGATAGATCCTATCATTGAATTGTATAAGACATTACTCATTATCTCCTTTTAATCTTGTGTTTGAGGGCACATTTTCTTAGAAAGATATATACCATGTGACACTATAACCAATCCCATCTTGGATTGCTCCATACTAAATATCTTCAGTATATGGCCAATGTATGTACTTTAACTTAGTCCAAGAAACCTCTTGGATCTATCATGCATGATCTTGATCCCTAGAATGTAGGCTTATTCACCTAAGTCTTTCATAGAGAAGCACTTTCTCAACCATACTTTAAACTCTTTTAAGTCCGGTATATCATTTCCAATTATTAATATGCCATTATTATATAATACTTTGAAAATAGTAATACTCCTATTAAACCATATGTAAAAACATGGCTCACAGTCATTCTTAATGAAACCAAATTCCTTTATGGCTTTGTCGATTATAATATTCCATGACATGGATGCTTTCTTTAATCCATAGATGGATCTATATAACCTACATACCTTTTTTACATTTACTAGAGTCACAAACCCTTCATTTTGTGTCATATACACATCCTATAAAAGGTTCCTATTAAGGAATGTGGTTTTAACATCCATTTTTCAAATCTCATAGTCATGATAAGTTTCTATGGGAAAAAAATTATAATGTATTTAAACATGGAAATTGGGGAAAAGATCTCATCGTATCCAATTACTTGATGTTATATAAGCCCTATATATAATAGTAAATCATTATAGGTATTCACTTTACCATCTATGACCAACTTTATCTTGAATATCCATTTACACCCAATGGGTTTTACATCAACTGGAAGATCGATCAAAAACCAAACTTAGTTTTAATACAGGGAATTCATCTTAGAATTCATGGATTCTTTCCATCTTGTAGATTCTGAGCTCTTTACTACCTTCTTATAGAAAATAGCATCATCATTTTTAACTAATAAGGAGTCACCATCATTGTTGACTAGAAATAAACATATCTATTGGGTTTTGTTACCTCTCTTTCACTACTATGAAACACTTTTTCTTTAGGATCATCATTTTTAATGGGGACTTATGGAATCGGTTCTTGTTCTGAATCTTGTGTACCTTGAGAATTAAATTAATTAAAGTCAATATTTCTCCCACTATCATCCTTGAGTATGTTCACTTTATTAAAAAAAATGGCATGTATTACAATATTTACTTTCTTGTCTGAAGGGTTTTATAGAGAGTATCCCCTTGTTTCCTTGGGATAACCTAAAAATATACACTTCATTCCTTGAGGTGCTGCTTTGTTTATTAAGTTATCCTTAACAAATTATTTTCATCCCCATGCATGAACATGTGAAAAAATGAGTTTATTTCCACTGTATAAATTGAAGGGAATATCTTTTTATGATTTAGTTGTTACTGAATTTATTAAGTATAATTTCATATGTAATGTATATCTATTAACAGATAATGGAAGACTTGTGTGACTCATCATCGACCTTACCATATCAAACAAGATAAGATTACTCCTTTCACTAACACCATTCCACTATAGTATATAAGGTGGAGCGAGTTGAGATAAAATATCATAGTCCCATAGATTGTTGATAAAGCTTCGGTTAAGATATTCACCACCTAAATACCATCAAAGTTTATTTATCTTCTTACCAAGCTGATTCTCAACCTCATTCTTGAACTATTTGAACATCTCAAATGATTCAGACCTATACCACATTAAGTTAATATAACCATATATGTTCATGTCATCAGTAAAAGTAATAAAGTATGAGTATCCACATCTAGCCTCGACTTGAAAATTTTCTACACACATTAATGTGTACCGATTATAGAATCTCTATAACCCTTTCACCTTGGCCACCGAATGGTATTTTTTTCATCTTACCTTGTAAACAAGAATGAAATCTTTCAAATAGTTTAAGCTCAAAAGAGTCTAAATAACCATCTTGATAAATCTTTCTCAAAGGATTCTCGTTTATGTGACCAAGTTGGTGATGCCATAATAGGGTGTTATATGAGCCGAAAATATTTTTTTCATTATCAATTTCCAATATTTGGTTATCATAGTTTAATACATAAATATCATTATTCAACTATATCATACCATAAAATATGATATCTTTATAAAGGTACTAACCTTTATTTCAAAAGCTGAAATAAATACATCCATATCTAAACAAGAAATTGAAATAATGTTCTTGGTAACACTAGGATAATAATAATCATTCTTTAAAACCAAAATCAATCCTTTCATCAATGTGAGATTGTCATCTCTAATGGATAGAATAGGAAGACTTGCTCCATTGTAAGCCCGTAAATTCACCTCATCTCTGGTAATCTTCTAAAATATACTTAGTTCATATATTTGGATACAAATGTGAGCACCATAGGCAGTATCTAATAAAAAAATTGTTTATATAGAAAGATTGAACTCGATAATAAATGCACCCAAAACATTCCCTTTCTTATTTGGTTGGTTGTAATTCATCTCCAAGTGGCCCTACTTTCCATATGGAAAACATACAACATCATGTTCCTTTCCATGCCTATAGATCTTATTTTTCTTGTAAGTACGGTACTCGGTAGCCTTATACGTGGAATGATTCTTCAATGTATTTTCCTTATTCTTCATATTATTATTCTCTATAAGGATAGTTGGTTTTTCATTCCCCATATCTTTATCAATGTAGCGAATAAGTGTAAGAAATTATGAAAGTGTTTTCTCGCTAGTGCTCATATTATAATTCACAATAAAATTGGAGAAGTTTATGGGTAGTGAGGATAAAATGAGATATATGTGTAGATTATCTGGGATATTAAAACCTAATATGTCTAGTTTCTAAATATAGCCGACCATCTTGACCACAAAATACCCAGCAGGTACCAACTCTACAATCTTTCATGTGAACAATGCATTGGATATCTCATATCTCTCTTATCTCACCTTCTCTTGATAAAGATCCTTAATGTGATAAATGATGTTATGTGTATACATATCCTCATATTACATTAAAAGTTCATTGATCATAGAGAATATCATGAAACATTAGACTTCTATAGTGTCATCCACAAGTTTTAAAATAGAGAGACACTTCTTCCTTATTAGCCTCTATAGAAATGGAATCAGAAAGTGGGGTTTCCAACATGTACAATTTCAGTTCATGGCATAGTATAATGTGCAAGCGCCAATATGATTCCTGAAAATTCAGGTCGGTGAGAAGGTAATCCCTATCAAGTATGTATAATAGTGATATTGTCAATGTTGTTTAATTTTACATTTCTACAAATTAAGATTAGATAATTAGTACTTGTTTATATTTTAGAAAAAATTAAAATGAATTAAATTCCATTAATATCCCGCTATTTTTCAAAATATATTATCCCTTACCACTAGTTTTGGAATATCTTTTCACTTATATGTTCTAGTGGAAAGGATCCATATTCCCATCTCATAACTTCAACTTAGTCCCATCAAGTTATTTGAAGGGTTTTAGATAACACTAAATTTCCAACTACATTAATTCATAGTTCCTTGATCTATTGAGTGGACTCCCCAATCTGTAAATCATGTTTTAATGATTTCCTCAACAATTGAATATTAGTTACACCATGTCCTTCTTGGGTAGTCAACCCTTTATGTAAACCAATTTAATTCAACCCAAAACTCAATGCTCAAAGTTTCCATGATAATTGAAATCACCCCTACTTGGTTTGGTCAAGCACTTTGAATTATGAGGTCATTTTAACTTAAGTAGTGGAAGGTTATACCGAATTAATATTTTAGTTGTGGTATTTTTACCCATTATTCATAAAACCAATTTTACCTTTTACAAGATTTGTTTAATATTGAGTGGATTTTACAAAACTGATTAACCATGTCTGATAAAATATTTACGCATAAACTAGTTATATTTTATTCCATATTGCATGATTGTTAATTCATTTATTAGGTGATCACATAAAATTCATGAACATAAATAATTATCCTTACAACTAATAAAAATAAAATACAAGTGTAATGATCACGATATTCTCTAATGGATAATCTATTCAGTGGATGATAAACTAACCCTCAACCCTGGGGAAAAATTCACCGTGAATTGTAACTTGGTTCGTGTTGTGTCATTCATCATTTTCGCCTATGTATTATGTTGATTGGTCTCACCTCGTATCCTTGACTCATACTTTCTCCACTCACATGGAAGATCCATCCTTACATATGATGTTACTCACACATAGGTAAGGGGATCCAATGGATTTGATAAATTGGGTTTATATAAAAGTAATTGTGGGCACACAAGCCCTTACATAAAAAGGATGTCTCATAGGACATCATTTTAATTTAATCAAAATAAATTAAAATAAACCAATAAAATACAAAGGAATGGTCTAATATCAGGATCATCCACACAAAAACATGAATCAAGTATACATTTTCAATATTGTTATTAGTTACTTTGATTTTTTAATTAATAAACATAATGCACCACAAATTAATCCAATTAATTTATTTTATTTTACTTTCATCCAAGAATCCTTGACTTCCATTCATATATTATTTTAAACAAAACTACTCTCATTTGAAATTAATAAATTACACAAGTGTACTTGGAGGCAACCGCATGTGTTCATCAAAATTTTAAAATAGAAATTAATTTAATATATAATTGTTAATCCTATGACATAGTGTGTATTATTGAATTAATTACACATGAAACAAATAATCAATAGGTTTAATTATACATTTAATTATTATTTTTGTGAAAATTCAAGAACACTTTTGGTAGAAGACTACACATAATGTAGTATTTTACATTGAGTGTACATTTCTTCTACTCGTGCCCACAACATGTCAGTCCCAGTGTCGTGTATCTGATACACAACATAGTTGGGACAACCCATATACTATATAGATGATTCTTCATTTTTAATCATTAACTGATTATTGATTTTGTTATCTTGAATGAAGAAAATAATATATAATGATGTTTTATTATTAAAAGTAATTATTTTAAGTTAATGAAAACACAAACACATTCAATCAATCAATGAATAATAAATAATTACAATTTAAACATGTGATCGATCTGATACCACTTGTTGGTTTCAGGCACAAAGGAAGCATCCTTTAAAGGTATGAAAAAACTCAATTTTTTTCATAAATAACATGTAATCATTTCTTTACATGATCATGAGAATATATCCAAAAAAACTTGTAGATTAATGGACTATGTCAATACACCGAACCGAGAGGGATATGATATTCACAAGTAATTTATAATTAATTTATAAGTAGATAAAGAGGTACCACCAATTTTAATTCTGCTTTCATTGATGATCTAATGGAACAGATTTCATCACACCATCATTGCACTATATAATTCAAGTGAAAAATCTCTCTAGCGGTGATCCAGACATGCACCATAATCTCTAATCAACATTGTCAAATCATCAAGTGATAGGATGGCTGATCCAGATCGCTTGCGTTGTTTTTGGTTGACCGTAACAATTTTCATCTCGAAGAGGGAGAACTCTTAGTGCTCTGTCAAAGACGTGAGAGAGGAGGAAGAGAGATCTACTTATAAAACTATGTACATCTCCTTAGATATATCTATCTAGATATATCTTTCTAAATATATTTACAGATATATCTCTAGATAAATGTATAGATATATCTCTCTAGATATCTTTCTAGATATATATCTCTAGATATATCTCTAGAAATCTATCTATTATCCATTGTGCACACTCAAAAGTCACTTTAATAAAGTGATATATTTAGATATAATTAGATATTTATTATGGAAGGTTGAGGGTTTGAAAATTGAACACAAGCCCTTAACCATTTCTAATATTCGTAATTGGACAAATGTTTATTAATAATAATATTATTATTATAATTAATTTCCTGACATGTGAAACGCATTAAGATAATAAATATATATATATATATATATATTATTTCTAATTATATCATTAAACTCAACCTGCTTTCCCTCATCAAAATTTATAGATCCTTGGATAATGACGATTTAATTAAGTACATGTCATTGTATTATTTCTATGATAAATATAATAAATATCATATTCATAAAACTTGCAAACTAATATTTATTAATTATTATTTAACTTACTTTATTCTTTCAAATGGAATGTAATTAAATTATGGTGATCAGCCAAACCTAAATAAATATTATTTATTCTAACTTAATAAATTCATTACTTGAATTTAATAGAGATTGCAGATGCACTTAGTGTGTGACCCTCTAAGTCTCCTCGGTGGAATTAGGCATAACTAGGTAAATTCCAATGTTAGCATATAGCAACACGCAAAGGCACCCATAGTGAAATAAGTTAATGTTAAAATGACAATCAAAATCCAACGAATGATTACCATGTACTATAATCCATTTACCTGGATATCTCTAATCAATACACATGTTTGCATATAGGAATATACAATGACACATAGAAATGTGGATTTCCTATTTGATTGGTCTATTATAATAACCACTTATCTTGGAAATTTCCAAGGTTGAACACCATGAGGAGGTGTCTCAATGTATTAAGAGCCTCCTACGCATAATAGTTTTATCCCTTGTGTCCTAGCAGACAATATCATCCAGACATATAACAAGATTCAAGAATAATGTTTTGGAACCTCTAGGCTATAATTATAGCAGATAACTATTATAACATTTCAGTGTGATGTATATTCTTAAGAAATTATCACATATAAATATCAAAAAGAGAAAAAAATAATGTGATAAGAAAACTTCATTAAAACATGCACTCAAGTACTAAACAGGCTGGTTCTAAGGCACCAACTCTAACAGGTATAAATATCCCAGATCTATATCCACTTGTAGTATCCATATAGGTATGTATTTCCTTAGAAACTTATTTCTATATACATTAACAAAATTTAATTATGTTTTCCTATGTTTATTATTATCCCTACAACTTTCAATAGAGTTTTATAATTATAATCCCATAAAATAAATATAGTTTCCTCTAATACCAACTATGAAAACCCATATATTTAATACACTTTATTTCATGATTTATTACATAATAGTACAAATTATAAAATCCAAAAATATCATGAAACTTGGTGTCTTTTATAAATTAGGCACATAGCAGAAAAACATACAACAAAACTACAACAAAATTATGGAAAACTTCCTTGAGGTGATCCTAAAATTTCATCATTCTTCCAAAATTTCATGAGATAACCTAGGGACATACATAATAAAGGGATGATCTATAAAGTTCAGTAAGGGAATAAACAAAGAATATCATGAGGTATAGCAGTACATAATAAGGTAACATAAGAGGGGTGAGAATCATAATCTTGAACAATGAGGCTTGATATAACATGATAGCATAAAGGAAGAATAGTAATGTAGAAACAACATAAAACATGACATCATAAACATAATTTAAGACTAATCATCAAGAAAATATTACATAGTGTGCTTATTATAACCTCCCATGAATCATACATGATATCTCGTGAGATTAAAACATTACCCAATTCATTAGAGGGATATATAATTTTGGGCTCACCCGTCACTTTTAGATCATGAATATGTATAAGTGTGTCACATGGATTATACAAAATACTGATTTCATTAGTCTAGGAGTGTGAAATACATACATGGAATTCAAAAATCAATTAAGAATAGTTA
This sequence comes from Viscum album, assembly GCA_963277665.1. NCBI lineage: Eukaryota > Viridiplantae > Streptophyta > Magnoliopsida > Santalales > Viscaceae > Viscum > Viscum album. Next base: position 1,299,905,889 of record OY728141.1, on the reverse strand, counting down.
AATCTATGTGAATATTATTGAGTGGATATGGGGATGATTATTCACAACACAATTGTTTGGAATGAAAAATCATAAGATAATTTTGACAGCATAATGGGTGTACATAAAGATTTTTAAAGTGGTGAGTGAGGGAGAAATGGGTCTAGCATTACTTGGTAATCATAAGGATGGTAAGAGGGATGTGTAAAAACATAACCCAACTTGAGAAATTGGAAGTGAAAATTCGTGACATAAAGAAGGTGATTGAATAAAGAGGAGAAGAAGATGGTTTCTTACCTTTAGAGGATGATTCTAAAAGCTTGGGAGGAGTTTTTTAAGAGCTTGGAGGAACATTGGGAGGACTCTAGAGAATTAAATATAGAGTAATGTCCTGATCTAAGGGGTTTGAGTGAATATTAATGATAATTTTGGTGGGTTTATATAGCAAAAGAAAGGATAATTCATTATTAGTTTCTAAAACTATGTTTTGGACTCTGTGATAAAATAATAAAAACCAAAAACATTCCAATATTTTCATCCAAATAGGAGTGGGTTTCATTATTTTATAAGTCTAAGAGTTGAACACATTAAAATAGTGCCCTTGGTGATGTGAAAGTAAGTCATGTTTATAAGGAATTGATTTTAAAACTTTAAAATAAAATATATGGTTTGGAGGATTCATCAAAGGTTTATAAAATTAATCAAATAACTTCAAAAACGCATTATTTTAAATGGGAAATATAATTTTTTTCATGGATACCTTTTATGTAATATATTACATGACTTTCGGGTCAGTTTAAATGTCATAACAATTTTCTATCCCTTATAAAAAATATTTTGGACTTAGTAAAGTTTAATTATAATTTATATTTAATATATATTATTTAATAATAATATTTTATTAAAATATAATTTATTTTAAAAATTCTTAAATTCATCAAAAATAGTGTTTTGATACCAAAAATACAATTTGTGTTTCATTGTATCAAAATCAAATTTTTATCAAACTCATTATTTAATCCTTTAAAAAGATAATATTTAAAAGAGATAAATATAATAATAATTTTATTAAAAATAAAATATAAAAAATCATACTATTAGGATCTAGATACATATACATTTATTTCACCAGAAAATTCCCTAAGAGTAAGATGTGCGGTGGTGATATTTTCTTAGGGTTGTTCAGTGTACAAGATTTTGGTAGTGATCTTGATGGTCTTGAAATTCTCCTGTAAATGGTTTCACTCGTGATATAGTTGTTGAATCTTGACTTTGGCATGGTCAAGGACAAAGTTAAGTGATGATATCTCCATCAGAAACTCTGATTAATGTGCTCCATAGGGTATGATTCAACTGTTTGAGGTCATCACTTCATTAGTCTATGTCAATTGGACTTTATCAAAACCCATAATATACTAATATTAATGGTCATTGTGCAAAGGATATATTATCCACAGTTATGATGTTTAGTGGTATTTTAAATGATATAACTTATATCAATCTGAAATAACCAAAATAGTGCATGAGTTTCTTATAACTAGATTACCTGAGAAGACATTTATTCATTCATAAAAGGAATTTAATTTATAAAAATTTATTCCATTACAAATATAAACCTCAATATATAATTAAACATTATCATTTAAGAAAGAAAAATTATCAAGAATTATGTGATCAAAATTTTGTTCATAAAAAAGATGATAAACTAACCACATATTATAGAGAAATATTCATATGGTTTGATCAAATCGAATAAAAAAGTCATCATTTTACTTCAACCATTGTGTACAGATGCAACATCAAACATTGCTAACTTATTCGGAAGCTTCATTTTTTTAGAACAGTACTCGGTAAGCAGTGTCAGTAGACCGTGATATATTAAATTTACCATAGACATGAATATCATGTATACAAAAGAAATATATGATGTTCACATCATCAAGAATAAATTTAATATTAATTATTACAAACTATAAAGTCAAATAAAAAATCAAATATGAATTAGCCAATCTAATCTATGACTATTATACATTTAGTGAAATCGTTAATAAATCTTGTTTCACAATTCAATACATATTGAAATAATTTATTTTTATATAAAATAGTCAATATAAATTTTTATTACATCGTTCATGGAAGTAGGATAAACAAATGAAAATATATCTAATTGCACCATAGAGACTCAAAACTGCGACCTCCCTAAACACCACCAGAAGACGCCATCACTAGGGTGCTCCCATGGGGTCATAATAGTCAATATAAATTTATTAAACCATCGAATAACATTTAAATAAACAAAATTTCATATTTAAATTTAGTAAATAAGTTAATATTATTTAAATCATTCAAATAATGTATCAAAACATAAAATATACATATTTTTCAATTAATCTAAACAAATAAACTGACTAAAAAAATAAAATTTAATGAATTTTTTAACTTCTTAAAGCCCATGGATAATAATATGAGAAATATATTTTATTTGGTCAAATTTTCCATGTTAGATTAGTAATTGAATGGGGGAATTAGGTAAACATTTAGCGGTTCTTGTCTACTTACCAAGTGGTGGAGGATGCCTTGTCAAAGCATAAGGACGAACACTTCTTAACAAATATTTCTAAATCTAACATATTTTCAATTTTCTATAATAAAAACATAACCAAAGCCTTAATCCAAATTCCAATAATATTTATCTATATTTTTTTAAATCCTTCCCAAAAATAAATCATAAAAAACTAAATTCGTCAAAAAACTCAATGGATCGAAAAAGAAGTACTAAACATGTGACACAAGTGGAAATTATCATCTCCCATTCAGGTTTTTAACTGAATGGTACCTGAACACAATTATGAGCGGTGTCTCTCATAAAACATGATGTGAAGTGTTATTGAACAAATGGAATCTGACGTTGAACCAATTGCTTGAAGGGATCTATTGGGTAGTCATGTCCATGGCGGATTTAAATCATCTCAGGTTCGACACCTATACCTGAGGGTCAGGCTGGCCGTTGGATGACTACCACGTCATGTGAGTCCATATGAACCATTAAAATACTAGAAAAAATAATGAAATATGATAATGGAAAGTAAAGAGAAAAACACAGGTTGAGTTACTTCCCACCTAAAAAACGGTGACAGAAATCTTTCGGTGATCACGTTTACACTGAAGCAGCTAACTTCGGGATTCTCTGAGGGTCAGGTTCAAGATTTTCTGGTCGTGAATGCATCATATCAGGTCCATCTATTGGGGATGGCTATATCTGTGGGGGTTCTTCATGGTTCTAGGGGACGGAAGCCATAAACTCGATGTTTTCAAGCACCGTTTGTAGCTTTCGTTCACTGTGGGCAGCAATAAACCATGCACAATTGGGGATTTCTGAAAGTTTTTTCATAGGGGGTGTTTTGACACAGCATTTATAGGATGCATTTTTAGAAAACCATTCTCAGAGTGTGGCAGTTTTCAAGAGGCATTTTGTAATGCCCTGACCCTAGATACCCAGAGTCGGTGCATTATTATATAACATTGGCATGATCACAAGAAAGATCAAATCTCGAATGACCGATTGGTTTAGTAGCCTTGGAAACACTAGATATATTCATAAGTCTTACATTACATCATAAAATGAAAAACTACTACAACAACATATTGTCTCCATAATCCACACTCATATCCCCACATAATATCCCTGCAGGTCATTCATAATTTACTTCTTCACTTCCTAGGAAAAATAAAACATAGAAAAGGGGTGAGCTCAAATGCCCAGTAAGGATAACAATATAGTGGAAACTTTCATAAATAAGAATAAACATTTAAGGCAATGTATAACTAAAACAAAATCCTTTCAAATTTGAACTTTCAACATAGTATGGAATAAATAAAATGAAATAATGCCATTTACTTATTCACATGGATATTCTACTAATCGAATAATCACATGCAAAATCAATAACCACTTTCATAATGATGGAATACATAATGCCAGACTATCATAACCACATATCCAAGGCCTCGTGCCAAGACTACAAATAAGATTTTGTCAAGGCCTTGTGCCAAGACACTAGTTTGTCTCATGAGACCTACCGATGCATCAAGGAGCTATAGCGGTCTCCACCCATCACATATTAAGTCCAATGCATTCCCATATGAAAAGTTTTAAACATAACAAAACATTCGTATTAAAACTAGAATACGGAATGTCAATACTTTCACCATAAACCATGAATGGTATAAAAATAGAACATCCACAGTCAAACATATCACAAAAACTTCAATACAATATAGAAGTTTTGTATCATAATAAATCAACTTCAAATAAGTGTAAAATCCATCAAAGGATGTTGACATAGATGAAATCAAAACTCTTTTTAGATAAATATCTCTTTTTATTTTGAAATCATTTAAGAGCCATATAAAATAAAACATTTTCTTTTGAAAATATTCTTATAAGCTTGTAAGGGAATCTTTGAAGATTTTATAATGGCGGAAAATACCCGCACCCGCCGTATAAGTTAAAAAAACATTCTTAACTTAATTTTGTCGAAAAGGTTAAAAAGCACCTTGATTGGAAAACGACGGAAAGATTCCTTTATAAACCTCTTATAAAAAGTCAAACAAGGGTATAAATGATTTTAACCCATATTCTTGTAAATAGTAAAAATGTTTGGAAATACATTTTTAAGAAACATGGATGTGGATGATAAAGAGATCCCAGTAGATTATTACGTATAAACAACCTCGGATAATGAAGAGATTGTGAAATAACCCTTACCTTGTACTTTTCCTTGGTTGGGTTAGGTTAACCTCCTGTATAATGGTGAAATAATTGTTATTAAATTATACAAGAACCATATATATTAATATGATATCATATATGATCTTTTAACATTGATTTGTTAATAATATCTTAGTATTATCGTTGTTTCGGGTGTTAACTTACTCATTTTCTTTTATATGTTTTGTTACGTAAGACATGTTTGTCATGGATAGGTTGTATATTATTCATATAAATAATGATATAAAGTCCATAAAAATCATTTTTAAATCATCAAATGATAATTATACTTGAATGGATACGATGGAGAATGAATCTCATCGCGTTCGTGGAGACGGTAGTCCGTACGTACGCACGAGTGACAATATCATTCTTTTGATATTAAAATAATATATAAATGGATGGTATATCATATATAAAGAATCATTAAAATGTTATATTTATTATTTACATGAGTTACACATCATTATTATACCCATCCAAATAATAATATATTAAATAACAATTACACCACGACGTGGAGACGGTAAGCTGTACGTATGCACGTATGGTGACATGTTATTCAAAGGGTGGATAGAATACTAAATATGGTTGTACCATATTTATAATAACATCACAGTATATGTGAGATACTGGAGTTATTATTTTAGAATGGTAATAACAAATAAAGAAGAAGTGGAAGAAGAAAGGAACTTGAAAAGGGGTGGTGAAAACATTACCTCTTCTTCGGGTTCTTCCTTTTGATTTGATCAAAAGGTCTCCTTAGGTTGGATTTATGATCAAACTAAGGCCTCTAGGTTGTAGTGAGGGAAGTTGGTAGAGTACTTGGGCAGAGTTTGGCCAATCCAAAATGCTTTTAAGGTGTGAAGAAATGGGAAGGAGGAGTGCCCTTTTATAAGAGGGGTGAGGGGCACCTTTGGAAAAGCTAGAAATATTAATTTATAATAAATTCATATTCGGTTTCTAATGGCTCCAAAGTTTATTATTTAAATGTTAAGGTAGGTAGGGGTCGAAAAAAACTCAACCAATATAATTTAGACAGGTTTGGGTACTTATATTAACCTTATCTTTAAGTATTAACTCTAAGTTAATTAGTTTCACTTTCACAATGTCTCTTTGTATTTTTATATAATATGGTTAATAAACTTACTATATACATCCAATCGACCCCCAAGTGGTCCATTAATGATGAAACTATCATGATATAAGTCTCTTGGCCGAACCTTAGATTTTTAAGAATTTAATATCAATTAATAATATAATATTTGTTTTAAGAACTCTTTTATGTCAATTTTAACACTATTCAATAGTTGATTTTTGTGAAACTCATAACAGATTGATTACTTCGAAAAAAGTCAATTAAATCAATACTAATATATCATATTATCCTAGAAAATTAGTTTAATTCATTAAAAGTTTCATATTATGTTTATTTGGGTATTTATAATATCAATTATTTTAATTTTTCACTATTATAGTAATTACTTAATCATCATTGTGTCATAAATAAATTAACTTATTTAATTTCTAAAAATTATAAATAAAATATCATTATGTATTAAATCTTTTTATCTTTCTAATTAATATTTATAATCTAAAATCCAACATATATAACCCTATGTAAAAATTGTTTTTCTAAAAGATATATGCTTGTGTCATTTTTGTATTCATTTTAACTTAATTAAAATAAAGTGTCCCTATCACCTACAAGTGGCACCATGGGGTCCCAAAATCGACCCAAAGATGCCTATGGTTGAAACCTTATCAACCAATAAGGCTAGGACACGTTTTAGGGTAATTTATTATTATTATAATATTATTTTTTAACCCTTATTTACCAGATTTACCCTTAACTATGGTAAATAAAATATTTACCGCAGTAATTATTCAAAATGTCTAAAAATAAATGTTACCTATTTACACAATTTGAACATCCTGATTCCAAATATGGAATCCATTTTTCTAAATTCAAAACACATAAGTGGCAGAAATTAATTTAAAATTAATTCCCGCTGCGAAAACAAAAAGCGTGTTTTTAAGAGATAATAACTATCAAAAGATTGACACTTGTTTATGTTCGGTTTAATTGTAAAATTATGTCCAATGACCAAAATTATATTAAATGGTAAAAATATATTCAAAATATACTTTAAAACCACTCAAATTCATAATTTATCACTATTAATTATTTTGATTAAAAAAGTTGTTTTTAATTAAAATTTAGTAATTTTCACTATTCATCAAAATATTAAAGTTATCCGAAAAGTACCAAAATTTCACCTTAGGCTAAATTCAATATTCCGAATCCAAAAATGAAGTCCATTTTGAAATGTAAAATATATATAATTTCAAAAAGTAGGTATTACTATTCATAACGGTTAGTTTGATTGGTTATGGTGTGTTAGAACTCGGTGTTGCGTACAACACACGCTATCACATTATTCAAAGAGAAGCGTACCGTAGAAGTTTGGGGTGTTACATTATCCCATCCTTCAAATAATTTCATCCTAGAAATTTCTATAATACTTATCACATGAAAAATACTCGGGTGGTTCTTCATCATAAGTTCCCCGGGTTCCCACGTTGCCTCCTCCATCTTATGGTTTCTCCACAAAACTTTTACCAGACGCATCGTCCGGTTTCTTAGTACTTGCTCTCTCGTATCAAGAATCCTGACGGGATCTTCGCAATAAGACAGATCAGGTTCCAGTTCTAATTATTCATAGGTGAGTACATGCGTTGGGTCAGGCATGTATTTCCTCAACAGAGATACGTGGAACACATCGTGAACTTTCGAGAGACTTGGCGGCATTGCCAATCGGTAAGCTACAGCCCCAATTCGTTCTAGAATTTCGAAAGGTCCGATGTACCTGGGACTCAATTTACCTTTCTTACCAAAACATATGACTCCCTTCCATGGAGATACCTTCAGTAAAACATGATCACCGAATTGAAATTCCAAATCCTTCCTTCGATTATCGGTATAGCTCTTCTGCCTACTTTGAGCTGCTTTGATGTGATTTTGGATTACCTTCACCTTTTCCATCGTTTCCTCCACCAATTCTGATCCTACAAGTTTTCTTTCACTAACGTCATCCCAACAGGTTGGTGTACGACATCTCTTTCTGTATAATGCTTCATATGGTGCCATCTGAATACTCGAATGGAAGCTATTATTATAGGAAAATTCTACCAGAGGTAAATATTGATCCCACATACCCTGAAAGTCAAGTGAGAAAGATCTCAACATGTCTTCTAAGGTTTGAATAGTCCATTCTGATTGTCTGTCTGTCTGAGGATGGTAAGCAGTGCTCAAATGAAGTTCAGTATCCAGGGAATTCTGAAGACTTTTCCAGAATCTTGAAGTAAAATGGGGATCACGATCAGAAACAATCGATAGGGGTACTCCATGAAGTCTCACAACTTCATTAATATATAGTCTTGCTAGACGTTACAAGGGTAGATCTTCTCTTGTAGCAAGAAAATGTGCTGACTTGGTAAGATGATCAACAATAACCCATATTGCATCGTTCCTTCTAGGAGTCTTTGGTAGCCCCATGACAAAGTCCATCGTAATATTGTCCCATTTCCACTCCGGTATGGGAAGAGGTTGCATGAATCTTCTAGGCTATTGCCTTCCAGCTTTCACTTGTTGACAAACCATACATCTTGACACAAAATCAGCAATCTCCCTCTTCATGTTGTCCCACCAAAAATGTTCCTTCAAATCTCTATACATTTTGGTGCTCCCAGGGTGTATAGAGAAATTGGAACTATGAGCAAAATCCAGCAATTCCCTTTTTAGATCAGGTATATCGGGAACACAAAGTCTCTTCCCAAATTTCAAAATTCCATCTTCATACACAAAGTCTCTCAATATCCCATCGTTCACAGCTTTAATCTTCTTTTGAAATTCTTCATCATCGGTCTGAGAACTCTTAATCCTTTCTAGTAAAGATGGTTTGGCAACCATTTGAAAAAGAATTGATGTTTCACCTTCCCTGGTTATTCCCATGTCCATCTTCACTAGATCCATGAAAATTAGATCCCTTTCAATTCTCATGTTGTTCAAAACTCCATGGTCTTTTCTGCTCAAAGCATCTGCCACCTTGTTTGCCTTCCCCGAGTGGTAGTGTATCGTGCAATAATAATCCTTGAGTAATTCAAGCCATCTCCTTTGCCTCATGTTGAGTTATTTTTGTGATAAAATATACTTCAAACTCTTGTGATCAGTATAAATCTCACATTTTTCACCATAGAGGTAGTGCCTCCATATCTTCAAAGCAAAGATCACAGCTTCTAAATCGATATCATGAGTAGGATAGTTTTGTTCATGAATTTTCAACTGTCGTGATGCATAGGCAATAACTCTATCATTCTGCATAAGGACACAACCAAGTCCTTTCTTCGATGCATCACTATAAATAACGAACCCATCATTCCCCGATGGTAGAGTCAATATAGGAGCATTGACTAATATTCTCTTCAGTTCTTCGAAACATTCATCACACTATTTGTCCAAACAAATTTAACCCCTTTACGTGTGAGCTTCGTTAATGGGTTAGCCAATCGGGCAAAATTCTGGACGAAACGTCGATAATAACCTGCCAAACCAATAAAACTGTATACCTCAGTTATACTCGTAGGTGCTGGCCATTCTTGGATTGCCTTGGTCATAGAAGGATCAACAGAGATTCCATCTTTAGAGACAATATGGCCAAGAAAAGAAATCTCATGAAGACAGAATTCACACTAACTAAACTTCCCATATAATTCATGTCTTCTCAGAGTCTTCAGGATAATGCGCAAGTGATTTTCATGATCTTCGTAGCTTTTGGAGTATACCAAGATATCATCAATAAATACAACCACAAATTCATCGAGATACTCCTTGAAAACTCTATTCATCAGATCCATGAATACAGAGGGTACATTAGTCAATCCAAAAGGCATTACAGTAAACTCGTAATGCCCGTACCTGGTTTGAAATGTTGTCTTCGGAATGTCTTCCTTCTTTACACACAACTGATGGTATCCAGATCGAAGGTCAATCTTTGAAAAGTATTGAGCTCCATGTAGTTGGTCAAATAAATCATCAATACGAGGTAGGGGATACTTTTTCTTTATCGTTATAGCATTGATCTCCCTGTATTCGAAACATAACCTCATAGATCCATCTTTCTTTTTAACAAAAAGAACAGGGGCTCCCCATGGAGAAACACTAGGGCGAATAAATCCTTTATTACTCAATTCCTCTAGTTTTTTCTTTAGTTCAACTAATTCTACAGTGGCCATTCTATAAGGGGTCTTCGATATAGGCCTTGATCCAAGAATTAAATCAATGGAAAACTCAACTTCTCGTTCTGGAGGATGTCCAGGTAAATCTTCCGGAAATACATCTACAAATTCTTTCACAATAGGTACATCCTCAATTTGAACATTCCTTTCCTCACCCACAGTTATTTCATTATCTTCCTCCCCAATAATTGAATTTAGTTGAGCTATTGAGGGTGGATCTAAATAAGAATTAGGTGGTGATGATTCTGCTCTAAAGATACGGTGTTCCATATCATTATCATCAAGAATCGTAACCTCTTTCTTCTTACAATAAATCTTCACATCATAATCTGAAAGCCTGTCCATATCGAGGATTATATCAAACTCAATCATAGGTATGACGATGAGATCAGCAGATAAAGAACATTTATGTGCTCTAATGGGGACCGATTCACAAAACTTTGTTGCAATGATACTTCCCTTAAGAGTTTTAACTGACAACACCCTTGTTAAATCAAATTGGAAATATCTAATTTTCTTAGCAAACTAGGAAGATATGAAACAATGCGATGATCCATAATCAAAAAATGCATTTTCTAAACTTGAGGAAACCATTAAATTACCTGCCACCACGTCTTTCGGAGCTTCTACCTCAGCAGTAGTGATAGCATAAGCTTGGCCTTGATCCCTTGGCCTTTTCTAAGGTAAGTTATTCTGACGCTTAGGAAATTAATTTTCATAATGCCCCATCTCCCTGCAATTGTAGCACTGAACATTGGTAGCTTCCTTCTTCCCTTTGCAATCACGAGCTTGGTGGCCTTTTTCACCACACTTGTAACAGACTCTCATTCCCTTCAAGCAAGTACCAGGGTGTTTCTTCCCGCATTTACCACAGGATGGATATTCAACCTCTCCCTTCTTCCCCTTATTTCCATTACCATATTAATCAGCAGGTCTCTTCTTCTCTTGCTTTGCTTTAAAGTCATAAGACTTAGAGAATTCCTTTTCGGTCTTGATAGCACATGAGACAATGTCTTCGTACAACGAAAAGGATTGTGAGACTAATGCTCGGCGAAGAAATGGTTTTAACCCATCAAATAAATGATCAATCTTACTTCTTGGGTTACATATATAATCTCCAGAATACCTTTCTAACCTTGTAAAATTAGCCTTATACTTTGCAACATTCTCATCCTCCTTCTGTCTCAGACTCAGAAATTACCTTTCCATATCTGCTCGATGGTCGCGAGGAAAGTATTTTTCTAAAAACATATCTTTGAACTCCCTCCATTCCATATTTGATACTTCATCATCTTCTTTAATGTTTTGAATCAATGACCACCATTGATCAGCATCTCCAGTGAGGTGGTAAACTGCCATGATAACTTTTTCCCTTTCACTGCTCCCCAAAGCCTGAAATATTTTCTCTAGGGAATTTATCCATTGCTCAGCTACTAAGGGATTTGTACTACCATTTAACGTTGGTGGTTGTTGCCTCATGAATCTATCTAACATTGATCCTCCACGCTGTGGATCAGGGTGCTCCATACGTGTAAGTTTATTATTCATAACCTGAGTAAGTTGTCCCAGTATGGTGATTAGCTGATCGGCACCAGTTGCATCACCAGCTCCACTATAATTATCTTGAGAAGGAGGGAAATCCCTACATGGAGTGCGTGTATTGATACAGTTTCCATTTCTTCCACTAGGCGCCATTTCTAAATAATTGAATAAACTAGATCAGTTTATGAATCAAAATACACAATCCCATACTTATAAAACACTTAACATAAATTGAACTGTTTATGGATATAATCCATAATCATAAAAATGTTTTCTTTGAGGAAGTATATACTCATAAACCCTTCATAATGATTTTTAAATAAAATGAGAGTTATCCTAAGCATATCCCCCAGGAGTGTCGTAACCAAGAGTGCAGCAAGGCCCGTTGTCGTGCACCAGTTCCGGTTCAAGTCTAGCTCAAAGCGGTGTTTTTGGGTTTTACCCCTAGGTACATCTGTTCCAGAGCCACATCTACCTGCTCGTATCCAGATAGGGATGTATTGCTCGGAAAACTCACAAAATCTCTACAATACAAAAATTATAGGAAGTTCTTCTATACTAATCCTCAAAGTTCATCTTAGGTCTACGTGCTCTAATCAGAGTTTATCTAAATCTAGCTTCCAAGGTTTGTACTAAACATCCTATGATACCAACTGTAACGCCCCGACCCTAGATACCCAGAGTTGGTGCATTATTACATAACATTTTCATGATCACAAGAAAGATCAAATCTCGAAAGACCGATTGGTTTAGTAGCCTTGGAAACCCTAGATATATTCATAAGTCTTACATTACATCATAAAATGAAAAACTACTACAACAACATATTGTCTCCATAATCCACACTCATATCCCCACATAATATCCCTACAGGTCATTCATAATTTACTTCTTCACTTCCTGGGAAAAATAAAACATAGAAAAGGGGTGAGCTCAAATGCCCAGTAAGGACAACAATATAGCGGAAACTTTCATAAATAAGAATAAACATTTAAGGAAATGTATAACTAAAACAAAAGCCTTTCAAACTTTAACATTCAACATAGTATGGAATAAATAAAATGAAATAATGCCATTTACTTATTCACATGGATATTCTACTAATCGATTAATCACATGCAAAATCAATAACCACTTTCATAATGATGGAATACATAATGTCAGACTATCATAACCACATAGACAAGGCCTCGTGCCAAGACTATAAATAATATTTTGTCAAGGCCTTGTGCCAAGACACTAATTTGTCTCATGATACCTACTGATGCATCGAGGAGCTATAGTGGGCTCCACCCGTCACATATTATGTCCAATGCATTCCCATATGAAAAGTTTTAAACATAACATAAACATTCGTATTAAAACTAGCATACGAAATGTCAATACTTTCACCATAAACCATGAATGGTATAAAAAAAGCACATCCACAGTCAAACATATCACAAAAACTTCAATACAATATAGAAGTTTTGTATCATAATAAATCAACTTCAAATAAGCATAAAATCCATCAAAGGATGTTGACATAGATAAAATCAAAACTCTTTTTAGAGAAATATCTCTTTTTATTTTGAAATCATTTAAGAGCCATATAAAATAAAACATTTTCTTTTGAAAATATTCTTATAAGCTTGTAAGGGAAGCTTTGAAGATTTTATAATGGCGGAAAATAGCTACACCCGCCGTATAAGTTAAAAAAACATTTTTACCTTAATTTTGTCGAAAAGGTTAAAAAGCACCTTGTTTGGAAAACGATGGAAATATTCCTTTATAAACCTCTTATAAAAAGTCAAACAAGGGTATAAATTATTTTAACCCATATTATTGTAAATAGTAAAAATGTTTTAAAATACATTTTTAAGAAACATGTATGTGTATGATAAAGAGATCCCAGTAGATTATTACGTATAAACAACCTCAGATAATGAAGAGATTGTGAAATAACCCTTACCTTGTACTTTTCCTTGGTTGAGGTAGGTTAACCTCCTGTATAATGGTGAAATAATTGTTATTAAATTATACAAGAATCATATATATTAATATGATATCATATATGATCTTTTAACATTGATTTGTTAATAATATCTTAGTATTATCGTTGTTTCGAGTGTTAACTTACTCGTTTTCTTTTATATGTTTTGTTACGTAAGCCATGTTTTTCATGGATAAGTTGTATATTATTCATATACAGAATGATATCAAGTCCTTAAACATCATTTTTAAATCATCAAATGATAATTATACTTGAATGGATATGATGGAGAATGAATCTCATCGCGTTCGTGGAGATGGTAGTTCGTACGTACGCACGAGCGACAATATCATTCTTTTGATATTAAAATAATATATAAATGGATGGTATATCATATATAAAGAATCATTAACATGTTATATTTATTATTTACATGAGTTACAAATCATTATTATACCCATCCAAATAATAATATATTGAATAACAATTACACCACGACGTGGAGACAGTAAGCCGTACGTACGCACGTATGGTGACATGTTATTCAAAGGGTGGATAGAATACTGAATATGGTTGTACCATATTTATAATAACATCACAGTATATGTGAGATACTGTAGTTATTATTTTAGAATGGTAATAACAAAGAAAGAAGAAGTGGAAGAAGAAAGGAACTTGAAAAGGGGTGGTGAAAACATTACCTCTTCTTCGGGTTCTTCCTTTTGATTTGATCAAAAGGGCTCCTTAGGTTGGCTTTCGGATCAAACTAAGGCCTCTGGGTTGTAGTTAGGGAAGTTGGGAGAGTATTTGGGCAGAGTTTGGCTGAACCAAAAGGCTTCAAACGTGTGAAGAAATGGGAAGGAGGAGTGCCCTTTTATAAGAGGGGTGAGGGGCACCTTTGGAAAAGCTAGAAATATTAATTTATAATAAATTCATATTCAGTTTCTAATGGCTCCAAAGATAATTATTTAAATTTAAAGGTTGGGATGAGTCGAAAACAACTCAACCAATATAATTTAGACAGGTTTGGGTACTTATATTAACATTATCTTTAAGTATTAACTCTAAGTTAATAAGTTTCACTTTTACAATGTCTCTTTGTGTTTTTATATAATATGGTTAATAAACTTACTATATACATCCAAGAGACCCCCAAGTGGTCCATTAATGATGAACCTATCATGATATAAGTATCTTGGCCGAACCATAGATTTTTAGAAATTTAATATCAATTAATAATATAATATTTGTTTTAATAACTCTTTTATGTCACTTTTGACACTATTCAATAGTTGATTTTTGTGAAACTCATAACAGATTTATTACTTCGAAAATGGTCAATTAAATAAATACTAATATATCATACTATACTAAAAAATTAGTTTAATTCATTAAAAGTTTCATATTATATTCATTTGGGTATTTATAATATCAGTTATTTTAATTTTTCACTATTATAGTAATTACTTCATCATCATTGTGTCATAAATAAATTAAATTATTTAATGTCTAAAAATTATAAATAAAATATAATTATGTAGGAAATATTTTTATATTTCTAATGAATATTTATAATCTAAAATCCAACATATATAACCCTATTTAAAAATTGTTTTGCTAAAAGATATATGCTTGTGTCATTTTTGTATTCATTTTAACTTAATTAAAATAAAGTGCCCCTATCACCTACAAGTGGCACCATGGGGTCCCACAATCGACCCCAAGATGCCTATGGTCGAAACCTTATCAACCAATAAGGCTAGGACACGTTTTAGGGTAATTTAGTATTATTATAATATTATTTTTTTAACCCTTATTTACCGGATTTACCCTTAACCATGGTAAATAAAATATTTACCGCAGTAATTATTCAAAATGTCTAAAAACAAAAGTTATCTATTTACACAATTTGAACATCCTGATTCCAAATATGGAATCCATTTATCTAAATTCAAAACACATAAGTGGTATAAATTAATTTAAAATTAATTCCCACTGCCAAAACAAAAAGCGTGTTTTTAAGAGATAATAACTATCAAAAGATTGACACTTGTTTATGTTCGGTTTAATTGTAAAATTATGTCCAATGACCAAAATTATATTAAATGGTAAAAATATATTCTAAATATACTTTAAAACCACTCAAATTCATAATTTATCACTATTAATTATTTTGATTAAAAAAGTTGTTTTTAATTAAAATTTAGTAATTTTCACTATTCATCAAAATATTAAAGTTATCCAAAAAGTACCAAAATTTCACCTTAGGATAAATTTGATATTAAGAATCCAAAAATGAAGTCCATTTTGAAATATAAAATATATATAATTTCAAAAAGTAGGTATTACTATTCATAACGGCTAGTTTGATTGGTTATGGTGTGTTAGAACTCGGTGTTGCGTACAACACACGCTATCTCATTATTCAAAGAGAAGCGTACCGTAGAAGCTTGGGGTGTTACACATTCCCATAAAGGTTCGTGATTTTGTTAGTCCCTTTCTTTGTTATAAATAACATCATGAAATCGAAGTTCAAATTATGAATTGACATATCTACTGAAAAATTTCACTATGAATTGACAATTGGAATTCCAAGTACCAATTTTCAAAAGATATAGAAGAAGAGAACTGGGATTTTTAATTCATTTAAACTGCAAATATCATTTTGTATTTTCCTGAAAAAAAATATTGATAGTAAGTTGAACTTTCCACTTGGAATTTTCATTCCAACAAATCAGTAGAAATTTCATATGGGAATTTCCAATGATAATTTCCAATGGTAAAGTCTGATTCGAATTTCCAATGGGAATTTTCTAGTGAGGTTTCTCAGTATGAATTTCCAGTGCAAATTTCCACTGGGATTTACTACTATGAATTTTAAACTACATTTTCCAATGGGAATTTGTAGTAGGAAGTTTCATTACAAATTTCCAGTGTGAATTTGCAGTGAGAATTTGCAGTGCGAATTTGCAGTGCGAATTTCTAGTGGGAAATAGTAGTTTTAATTTTCAACTATAATTTCCAATGTGAATTTCCACTAGATACAAAAGAAACACCATTAAAAAATTATAGACAACTGTGATATGACACTTTGTGAAAAAAAATGTACATCACAAAATGACAGAAAGTGACCTGAATCTAAATGCTCTATAAGGTGTTGAGGCCATAAATTCATTTGATTTAAATATTGTTCAAAATTTTTCTGACTACTATGTGATGGAGCATAGTAGTGAGGACATTACAAACTCAAAGAGTAGTGTATAAATTAGCATCAACAGAGATGAAGTCCCAAATTCGGAAGAAATCACCCCTTGCGAAAACATTTCTAAAAAAAGAAATACGTGGAGACAAAGTACTGGGATGGATTTTAAATCAGATTCATATGCTTATTCATTTTATGTTGCTTACGGAGGCATTTTTGTTTTCAGTGTACGGAAATAGTGTGTTAAAATACATAAAAGGACAAAATCTTGGTAACATCCACATTGTATACATGTCAAAAAGAATGATGTTAAAGAGTAGAAAAATGTGATGTCAATATGAAAAATCCATGTGCAGAAACAGGGAATAATTGTCCAGCACGAATGGGAGTTGTCTACATGTCCAATAACCAGTATGAGTGCACACAAGTTGTTGAGGTGCATAACCATCCTTTACATGCTCCTGAGACCATGAATTTCATGAAGTCACAAAGACGCATTAGTGATACACAAGGTGTCGAGTTGGATGTTAATAACAAAGCTAGTCTGAATCCCAGTGATTTGTTTTCACTTGAAACAGTTATTGTAGGTGGCTATGTGAGTCTTGGATATACATGAGTGGACCAACTGAATTATCTACGGTCCAAAATACAAAGGGAGTTGAAACTATGTGATTTTTATGGTATGTTACAATACTTAGAGAAGAAATCAAGAGATAACACGTGATTCGTATACTCACTTCAACTTGACATGTGTGGTCAAATTAGCATCGTTTTTTATATTCACCAAAGAATAAATGATGATTATGAGAATTTTGGATACGTTTCCATGTTTGATAGTACATTCAACACAAACAAGGATTCTAGGCCTTTGGGAGTGTTTTTAGGTATAAATCATCATAAGGAGATTGTAATTTTTGGTGCAGTATTCATATATGATGAGACAGAAAACTCATTTAGTTGGTTGTTTAGTATATTTTTTGATTTTCATGGGGTAAAATCAGAAGATAGTTTTCATAGATCAAGATGAAGTTATGTCTAAATCAATTGGTATGACGCTACCTACAACAATAAATGTCTTATGCACTTGGAACCTAATGAAAAATGGCATGAAATACTTGGCCAATGTAATGAAAGATGATTCAATAGTGGTGGAAAAATTAAAAAAATGAATTTATGTCTTTGCATAGATTTCAAAATTTAAAACAATATGGAAAGAAATATGACTACATTACAGTGATACAAATTCAACATGGATAGAAGATTTGTACAAATTCAAAGAAAATGGGATCATTATTTTATGAAAACTGTATTGACATTAGGAATTTAAACCACAAAGTTATGTAAAAGTTTCAATGGTGTATTAAAGGATTATTTGAATCGTAAAATCTATGTCTTGGAATTATTCTAACAATTTGAGCATGTATTGGAGAATAATCGGTATCAAGAAATGAAATCTGAATTTGATGGAATGGAAAAGCTACCACACAATCATTTTCCATATCATCTGATCATGGTTCAAGCAATTTATATGTACACTCAAAAAATATTTGATCTTTTTTAGCATGAACACCAACTATGTGGTGCTTGTTGCCTTAAGTATTGTAAATAAACTGCTTCCCCAAAATGGTATGTTATGGGAAAGAAAGAATCATCAAATGAGTTTATAGTAGAAGTGTACCAACAATCACCTGTTAGAATTGGTTGTACTTGTCTGAAATTTGAGAGTTATGGATATTTATGTTGTCATGCACTGAAAATATTAGAAAATATGGACGTGCAATCCATGCCAGAGTTGTATATCCATAAGAGGTGGACAAGACATTCATGTTACATCCAGTTGGAAGACATCACAATTAATCATTTCGAAGAGGATATGGTATCAAGAAAAGATCAATGTTTCCAATAGTTGGCATGAATGGAAATAATGCTTGTAACAGAATCTTGTGAGTTTGAACAAGGACATAGAATTGGAATGTCAAATTTGAATAGTTATTCCAGAGAATTTCAGGATGCTAAAAATAATGTACCCTCAAAATGTAGTAAACAATAATCTAACAAGTAAGGTCTCCAACAGTCTAAAAAATAATTTAATAAAAAATATAAAAGGAAAGGTGGTGATAGGCTGAAAAGTTGTCTAGTGCAGGAAAGAAAATGCATGAAAACCCAGTGTAAAATCCGAAATCAAGAGACCACAAAAATGGTACTTTATTGTTATTATTTCCTTATTTTATTGAAATAATGCATTTTTTTGTCATGACTAAATATTTTTATAATTATATTGCAGGGAATAGCTACAGAACATCCAAATAGTGGCTATAATGGACATCTTATCACATATGTCAATGTAAGTATTGTACAGTAGGTTACAAAACATGGGTATTGAAACCCACATCATAGCACTTCATAAAATGTGATATTTAAAAACTTATATAGTATAAATAGTTATTTGTAACTCTCAATGGTGGTTTCATGATTGGACACTCCATATAGCTCTATAATATATTGATAGTAAATTATGGAATGACTAGAAAAATCAGAACCTCACATCATAGCCTACTAACCACTCAATAGAATCTCGGGATAAGAAATTTTTTGTAGAATAATTTAAACGGAATTTTTAATCATTAGGAATTATAGACTTTACACAACATCATTGGGTCATAAATCATAAAAAATTTAAATTTTTTTTCGCACTATAATTTATTCACCCTCCATGTCATAGCCAAGGTACCACGACACAACATTGTTGTCATTTGAAATTTTAAAATTTCATCATTAGATGGTGACTCGTGGATGCACATCCTATTTAAAATATGGGCTAAAAAACTTAATCCATGTTGTATTCCTCTCTCTCCTCTATTTTCACTTCAGAATACTATCCTTCTCTAGGGCTCTTTTAGAAATTCTTACAAAGATTTAGGTGTGGTTCCCATCCCTTTTCTATCCTTTGTGATTACTCAAATCCACTCCATTCCCTATTTTTTCTATCATCTTTCTCATCAACATCTCAATATTTTTATCCCTTTATTCCTAAACCACAACATCGATTAAAATAGAGCTTCCCTTATTATTAAAATACCTCATCGTATTAGGTTTTTGTACACCTTAGAATTCAATTTCCACCATTCCATGGGTAAAACATGCGTGAAACCCTATCCTGGATCCAGTATTGTATCCACACCGTAGTCCAAATCCACCTAGTCATCCTCTGGTGCTTCCAAATATTCTTACTCTTATATACCCAATTATTCACCTAGCCCACTCACATCACATAAACCTCCAAAACCAAATAAAAACTCTCTAGAATACTATCCTAGTGGACCATCTTCCAACCATGAAACCACCATTGAGAGTCACATTGAAACACACATCATATCACTACATGTAATGTGATATTTAGAAATGTATTCAATAGTTTTTCTATTATTTACTTATATTATTGAACTCATTAAATGCTAACATGAATAAATAATGTTATAATATTGTTGTAGGTAAATGCAACAGAACCGTTGAATGCTAGTT
Organism: Viscum album; assembly: GCA_963277665.1. Classification (NCBI taxonomy): domain Eukaryota; kingdom Viridiplantae; phylum Streptophyta; class Magnoliopsida; order Santalales; family Viscaceae; genus Viscum; species Viscum album. Next base: position 1,299,885,603 of record OY728141.1, on the reverse strand, counting down.
ACCATGATGATTCTATCATAAATCTCAATGTGTGTACACATTGTTCCATATCTTCAAAACCAAAAAATTTAAACATATTTCATAGCAATTGATATGTTGTCCTATTTGAAATATCATGCAACACTTTTGTTAGTTATCATTATAGTTGTTAATATATAATTATTGATACAATTAGGAACAAACAAGGATGACTTTTCCCCCATTAATGCTGAAAGATTCAGAAACAACTACTAATGGGATTGAAAACATAAATATTAGGACCGAGAACTCATTTCAAGCATTTTGGAATTCAATTGATACACAGCTTCAACTGCAGATGTCATCATAATATGAAACTTATTTTGAAAATCAATTTTTATAATTGAATTTGTTGCTCAAGATAGGGATATTTCACATATCATCTTGTAAATAATAAAAGTGGAAATTTCCCCTCCCATTTTACAATGAAAATGTTTGGTGTAAATTTCAAATTCGAATTCCCAGTTGCAATTTGTATGCACATCAAGTTACCATCCGACTGACGGATGAGAGTGCAAATAAAAATGAAAATATAACACCTATAATACTATCATATATAAAATCAATATCTTCCTTCACAAAATATTGATCCGAATTATAAAATAACTATTTCCACCCCTATCTACCACCCAATAAAATGATATAAACAAAACTGGAAATTTCCACACACAGTTTGGAATGGGAGTTCCCACTCGAAATCCAAAGATGGAATTTATATGCACAACTAGTTTCTGTTAAAATAATTGACCCACACTTTACAGTGGGAAATTCCATTGGGAATTTTCAATGAAAATTCCCAGTTGGAATGTATATGCACATATAGTTTACATTAAAACAATTGACCCACGATTTACAATGAGATATTGCAATGGGAATTTCCAATGAAAATTCACAATTAGAATTTTCATGCACAACCAGTTTCCCTTGAAATAAGTGACTCCGGAGACTATAAGAAAAAATACCAGTTTAACACCCTTCATATTTTTAAATATTAAAACAATATAAGATATATGAAAATGGTTATCCGGATAAGAAAATTACCATTTTCACCCTATGTAACACCCAAAAAATTGATGAAAACCAAACTGAAAACTTTCAATCCACAATTTATAGTGGGAATTTCCAATGGAATGTTTCAATGAGAATTACCTATTAATAATTCTATGCAGAACAAGTTTCCAAGTCGATCAAATAAAACAATTCATAGTAAAAAGACAAAGAACAAAGAAATATATATCATAAAACAAATGTTTGTTCATCCGGAAAACAAATTACCCATTTCCACCCACCAATCACCCACCAGCACCATCTCAAAAAGTCACAGTAGTTATGTTTTTTACAGGAAGACCATATTTCTATTACAATAAATAGGTCAATTAACAATCATCATTGCTTCTGACAGCAACCAAATACTTTCAAATATCACCATCGATCTCTGTTTTCATCCTCCTAGGATCATTTAAGAAGTAATGCACCATAAAAAAGCTCCGCTCAACAAGTTCTTTTTCTATTAAACATTCCGTGACTTCAACTCCAATAGCCAAACATTCCATGATATAACAAATTATTACACCACAATCCAAAGTCGCATCTCCCTGTTGTGGCTTATTCTCAATTGTCATGTCCCATTTATATGGATTGAACTTCTCAGCATGAACAACACTAAAAATTTCCTCCAAATATGATTTCTGTAAAAATAAATAAATGATCTGTCTATTTGTTAATGTATTCAAAATTATATTGTACATTGTATAATAACATACCATAGTCACTACATATTTAAGGAATGGATCACTTGCTCTTATGAGTCGAATGGGTTGTGTTGAGTTATAATATCAAAACACCAGTTTTTTCAAATCCATGACTAATTATGTCCAATGGATATTATCAGAGTTTACCAGGAATAAGAAAAGTGTGGAGCTCCTCATACTGGAAACTGTTGGTCACTTCAAAAAGATGTCCTTTAATTTTCCATTTTTTGAATACAGAACTCCCTATAATCCAATGAAAAAAATGAAATGTAAGAATGTAGTAACCATTAACTTTAGAAATGTTTTCAACATTAAAAACTACAAAAATATGATCATCATTGTATGAAAAATGAAGTACACTCTTACTGTAAAGGTGCTCGGCATGAACGAACATCTTTCCACGTCGGTAATGCCAGCCATACTCCAAAGCTAACATCTTTCTTGAATGATCATCATATATGAGTCTATAACCTATTTTAAAAAATTGAACTTAATAAAAGATAAAGCAGCACTGGTTAAAGAAACTAATAAAAAACATATCATACTATAAATGAACATCTTCTTTAACAAATCACTAATGTTTTTCATATTTATCTGATGTGATTTGTCACTAGATTTACATACCACAATACTGTTGTCATGCAAGGTCATTTTTAGTTTCAGTATAGTGTAAAATATATGAAAATAAATTACAACACAAATTCAATAACATTACGTGTCCCCATCATCATCAACCAACATCTGCATCAACCTTCTATCATTTGTTGTCACTATATTATGTTGCATCACCCACCTAGGAATTAATTGGGATATCTTTCCAAATATTGTCAGCCTCTTCGTCACATTTAGTTGTGGATATATATATGAAGGATGACACTTTGATATCATCATCCTACTCTTGACACCTCTAATCCAATATGTTTGTATCTTAGAGGTAGAATAGACAACAATGGACTAGTCAACACATTTTGGGCCTTTATTGACCAATTCTTCATTCATATCTTCCTCCTGACTTTCCTCTAAAATAGTTTCTTCCATCCTCTCAGCATTATTAATATCATTTTTTCTACACTAATTTATAGCATCTGAAGTTGTAATCTTTTCCTTTTCAATATCTTCACTCCCAATATCCTTAAAAATTGTTTCTTTCTCCTCATCAAAAATTGTTTTAACCTCTTACTTCCCCTTCAACATTGTTTTCAAAAGAAATATCTATCTATTCTGATGCTTTACTTGGGCCTCCAGTCGCTTTACCCACTTATGAGGTTTCATATTCTCCACATAGCAGCCTAAAGACTCCTCCTTTGAAACAACTATCATGTGTCGTCGCATACTAAAAGTAACTTTTTTTCATCAACTACCTACGGAACAGGTACTCTAACATCATAAGGCCTTGACTGTAGCATGGGGATCTTCCTAGACTTGGTTGGAGTCTTTATTTCATAGTACAAACATAATTATAGATGATATAAAGTATTCTAAAAGTAAAGGATTGTTTAATAACATATTCTACTAATATTACCTTGGTATATTTTTGTACAACAACATCAACGTCTTGCAAACTCCACCGAAAAAATAAACGAGAACCCTCTCTTTTGGGTGAAACATTCCTAGACATCTCAATATACCAATACTGTAATATTTAATATTGTTAGGAAATATTAAACCAACATGTAAAAATTAATCGGCTAAATAAAGTTAAAGACCTTACCAATAAGCTAACAATTGAGCAAACAAATTTTAATGGGAAAGTGTGATTTTTTTCCACTGATGTGTGAAGTAGGTCATGAATTCCAGCAGTCCAAGAAAACGACTTCACTTTTGAGATATCATCAAAATAAGTAACAAAATTTCAACTGACATATAAACTGGATGTGTGGGAAAATAATTTTGTGCACACAAAATAGAAAAGAAAACATGAAACATCAGAGAAATCTTCCCCTTCCCTTTCTTCAATAGTTTCAAGAATAGCTCTCTATAAAACACCATATGTTAATAGTCGGCCCACATGTGCAAACCTCCTCCTCAAAAGGGCTGAGTTATTTAGCCGTAATGTGTATGGAGCTGATAAAGTAAACTCACCATCCTTAATGCCAAATATATCATGAATTTCATCAACTGTTAGTTCTATCATCCTACCACCTATATCAAACATTTTTAATTGAACATTGTTCCTCGTTAGTACTAATAAAACAGAACCATCATTTTTTGTACAATCACCAAAGGGCACCCTATTATCAACTAATACTTTAAACAATTTCCAAAATGGCATATTTTGAAGAAATTTAATGTGATTCTCAGTCAGCTTATGCCTAATCTCATAAAAAAATTCCACAACCCAGTCATTGAAGACCTATAGTGGGAGATAGTTGATATAGATGCTTCTTCTGCTATAAAAAACTAGTATCCCTAAAATATAGCATCTTCAATGTCAATATTAACATAAGGAAAAGAAGTGATGACATTAGAAAAACAAGGTGTGTAATTTCAACTCATTCTAAAATGGAATCTGTAGTTAAAAATTAGAAATGAATTCCACTGGGAATTTCTAGTGGGAATTTGTAGCAGGAATTTATAGGGGGAATTTCCAGGGGAATTTCGAGTGGAAATTTCAAGTGGAAATTTCCAGTGGAAATTTCGAGTGGAAATTTCCAGTGGAAACTTCAACTCGGACTTTTCAATAACAAATTCTAGTGGAAATACCCATTAAAAAAGTAGGAAAAGATGGTGTGAAATTTCAACTCATTCTAATTATGGTTTGTAGTTGGAAATTATAAATGAATTCCATATATAATTTGTATTGGGAATTTACACTGGATATTTCTAGTGGGGATTTCCTAGGGGAATTTCAACTTGAAGATTTTTGTGGAAATTTCAACTTGGAATTTCCAATAACAAATTCTAGTAGAAATATAGATGCCAATAGTAGGACAAGACAATTTAAAATTTCAAATCATTCTAATTATGGTTTGCAATTGGAAATTAAAAATGAATTCAATAGGGAATTTTCAATGGGAATTTGCAGTGGGAATTTGCAGTGTGAATTTCTAGTGGGAATTTATGGTGTGAATTTGCAGTGGCAATTTCTGGTGGCAATTTTCAGTGGGAATTTGTGGTGTGAATTTGCGGTGTGAATTTGCAGTGGGAATTTGCAGTGAAAAATCCAGTGGAAATACCCATGCCAACAGTAGGAAAATACAGTGTACATTTTCAACTAATTCTAACAATGGTTCTGCTAATTCCATAGAGAATATGTAGTTGGAATTTGTGCTAGGAATTTGTAGTGGGAATTTTCAGTGGGAATTTCCATAGGGAATTTCCAATTCGGATCTCCTTTGGGAATTTCAACTAGGAATTTCCAGTAACAAATTCCAGTGGAAATATCTATGCCAACAGTAGGACAAGACGGTGTGCAATTTCAACTCATTATAATTATGGTTATGTAGTTGGAAATTATCAACGAATTCTATAGGGAATTTCCACTGGGAATTTCCAGTGACAGTTTCTACTGGGAATTTCCACTGAGAAATTCCAAAAGAAATATCACATCCCAACAGTACAAAAACACGATGTGCATTCTAAAAATGGTTTTGCAGTTGGAAATTATAAATCAATTCCACATGTAATTTACAATGCATTTTAAAATACCCAGTTCAAGTTGGATTGGGAATGTCCACTAGGAATTTCTAGTGCAAAAATCCCATAGAAAATTTCTAGTGGGAATTCAATGCTTTATGTGCACTGAAAATTATCGATTCAAAACTACAAGTGATTTAAAAACTAATTGTTCAAAAGTTATAAATTCTAAATGAATTTCAATGCAACATCCCAGTTCGGAAAACGATGTGATGCTTGAAATTCCTATTCAGAATTGACAGTGGGAATCCCCAGGGCAGCAGAGGCAATTCACCGAGTAAAATTTCAACTAAATTCCAAAATTTGTTTTGAAGTTGTAAATTATGAATGAATTACCATTGGAAATTTTCACTAGGATAACTGAGAATTACCACTAGGAATTTTCAATAGGAATTTACAATGGGAATTTCAAATAGGAATTTCCACTAGGAATTCCACACCGAATGAGCACTGGAAATTGTCACTGGTAAAAATCAGTGAATACAATGGGATTGCCACTAGGAATTACCACTAGAAATTACAACTGGGAATTTCCAATGGGAATCTCTAGTGGGAATTTCCAATGGGAGTTTCCCCTAGTAATTTTCACAGGGAATTTCCATTGAGAATTCAGTACCGAATGAGCACTGGAAATTTTCATCGGAAAAAATTAGTGAATAAAAATTCTCAGTTACCTGTAGGAAATATCCATTAGGAATCCACAATAGAGAATGATAGAGTAATTTTAAAAAAGTATTCAACAAAAAATTGGAACTGCAAATTGCCATATGAAATTTCAAATTTGAATCAATTTGTAATTAGAAATCGATCAAGTTGATGAAATATAAATTTCCAAAGAAAAATGGAATGCAATTTTGAAATGAAAATACCAACTGCAAATTTCAATTGAAAATCCCCACTGGAGACTCCCGGAGGAAACTTCCCACAAGTAGTAAAAATCATTATGGAAAATAACTAACAGTACAAATTTGAACTACAAAGTTACTATGAAAATTTCAAACAGACAATAACATTTTTTGCAATACTTATAAAGCACAAGAATCCCTAAAAAATGTATCAATACAACCAAAGGATTTACAAAAAAACCACAAACAACTGTATTCTAGTAACTCACACAAAGAACAAATAAGAAGACAAATAGAAATCACATAAACCACTTGACATCTTTTATTGTTGTTGGTAAAAAATGAAGAAAGGATCACCGACAACTTCACCGACACCTTCAGAAAATGGATGTTTGAGGGATTTGAAGAGGGTTTGGCCGAGGGTTTCCCCGCCAGGTTCGTCGAGCGTTTCACCGTCAAGTTTCGACAAGATGTACCAAAACGATGTCGAGCGAATCGGCCAACAGTTTCTCTGAGGGCTTCGCTGACGGTTTCCTCATTGAGGGTCTCGCCTCGGTGCAACGACTTTCACCTAAGTTTTCACCGAACCACGGTTGTAGGGTTTCACCGAGGTGCGACGGTTTTCACCGAGGGTTTCGTCCAGCCATCGAGGGATACGACCGACAAATTTTTTCAACCCTGATTTCAAACTCGATGACAGATCGAACTAATCGAAACGACCAGCCCATGTATTAACCACGTGGTAGCCATCCAACGGGAAACTTGGGGGTCGGGTTGAGAGCCCAACCTGAGACGATAATTTTTTGTCCATGGCAAGCTCTGTCACTCTCACTCCACCTAACTCTTCATTTCTCACGAATCCCTCAAAACGCAGCACGCGACCTAGGACTAAGGTCACATGGGCTATGATGGCAACCAAGGTGGTTTCGATGATTATAGTGGGCGGGGGCGTGTTGGTAGAGCATTGTAGGGAATGGGAAGTGGAGAAGATTTTGTGGTGAGGAGGAATGGGTTGTTCCCGATCAATTTTGATGGCCCCATATTCGTCTGTACAAGGAACGACTGTCTCGAAGGAGTTCTCCAGTCCACTCCACAACCATGGTGGAAGGGTAAGACCCGATTGCGCCCTTTTCTTTTTTGTTTCTCCCTCTTTGTTGATGATATTTGTTTATTTCAGGGAAACATGAAAGGTTCGGTTTTGGATATGTACCCAACAGAGAGAGAATGAATCACTTATAATCCAATTTATACCTTTTTCCCATTTATATTTACCTCAGTCACTGGTCAATGTGAATGGGACTCTATGTTCTCTATTCTCACTTTTTTTTTATCACAGCACAACCAAATACAAGAGGCACCACAATTTACAAGATTCACCTCCCTAATCATTGTCCTGATCCGGTAAAACCTGATGTCACACAACCCACTAGTAAAACCCTCTGAGCGTTACACTTTTGTCTCCCAACAATGTAGAGTGTGCATCCCGCTCATTTTTTTTGTGATCCTGCACCCAGGTACATCCTTTTACATTTACAATTAATGCACAGGTCACAACAAATATCCTGAACCCAATTTAGAAAACTACCACGTTGTTGAGTGCTGAATCTTTCTTATTCTTTTTCCATTGAATAGTCGCAAGTCATTTATGATGGATGATCGATTGTGTCGGTAAACTCAACCGCGCACACGCAGATCACTTGAGATGGTCGCAACCACATAAACACAGCAGAACTGGTATTATTTCTTCTCACTAGAATTCATATATTACAACACACACAGTACTCCCAATTTATAGGGTTACAATCACACAGCAAACATGCAGAATAGTCGTAGATTTCTCTCTTCTTTTTATCCACAGAATTCACTTCATTTAAAGAACCTCTAATTAAGTTCATAAATAAATATTATGCATGCATGTAGCAATTGCGGATGTTTCATATTCATTTATTCATGACATGAAATATACCCGTGAATTATTCATTCTTCAATCCATGGAGCCAACTTCATATTAATTGGCCTGTAAATATATGCATGAATGCATGAAACTGATATGGTCGTGGCTCTTCTATTTGCAGCATAAATCCTCGCAAGTTATTCTTCCAAAATCATGCGAGAACAATCACTGCTCGCGCGATCCTGCTTCTCTTCATCTTCATTATTATTTATGTAGGAGATATCAACCCTTACGTAAATAGTACGCACCTGTTTCCAATCGTGCGCGCGGTGCTGCCAACGTAAACCGGTGGTGCGTCCTCCGTGGAACATGATTCGTCTGTGCAGACCGACTGCGAGCGTCCTCCAAATGTGATCCAAAGGGGGGCACTTTTTTCTAATGAAATTGAGCCAGCCGAGTGTGCCTCCTTGAAACACGAGTCGACAGTATCGTTGTTGGTACATGCCTCGTCCGTGTGAATTGCAAACGGGGCGCGCCTTGGTCGTGAAATGATTCCGATCGGGCGCCTCATCAGATGTAATCGAAGCCCCCCCTAAAAGAGACGATTGGCAGTCTGTGGCATGTTTGATCATTAGTGTTGGGTTATGAGGTAGTCGGTAACAGAAGGGGATGAAAAGTATTGTGCAACTTCTTCCTCGAGAATGTGCCAGCAAGAGGGAGTGTGGTGGAACGGCATGTCAGACCAAATGATAGAGACCCAAGGACCAATGTCTTTCAATAAAGTGAAAATCGAAGAAGTTGCTAAAACAAAAATAGAGAGGAAGAGGAAGAAGACACTCGAGAGTCCCCCAGGGGCTCTCTCCCAAGAAACTATTGAGGCCTCTTGTGCACCCTAGGAGCACCACCCTTGAGATGCCACCCCATAATTTCACCCTAGGAGCACCACCCTTTATCCAGGCACACCAACTCTAGGCATGAGTTCATCTCCATGCATGCACCCCCTCCAAGCGTGTCTTCCTTCAGGTGCACACCCATCTGCTGTGTGAGTCCAAAACTCATGCACCAGGCACTCTCTTTCAGGCATCTATGTCATTGTTAGGTGCTCTCTACTTCTGTCGATTCCCAGATGCCTTTTGTTGGGCCTCTCGGCCGCATATGACATCTCTTCTCGTGCCTCTACACTCCTCTGCATATTGGAACATTGCTCTCTGCAACAATTCATATTTTTTCAGTCTTGAGCATTCCATATCTATTGCTGCTCAGTTTCTAAACTTTTTCAGCTGCCCTTTCATGAAACTTTTTTCAAGTTCCCACTTTCTTCCCTTTCTGACACTTTATCTGATGTCCAATTTTTTTATGATTTCCATATGACTCATAGAATCACGTCATCAGTGACAATTCTGGAATCATCTTCAATAGAGCATCTTCACATATTTTCTAGAATGTCACGACCCCCTCCTTCCAAAGGAACTCCTCCTATGCCGACAATGAAGGAAGAAGAATAACGATCCTTGAGTCTCACCACCAATAGGCCCCAAGTTGAAGACTAGTAACGAGTGTATAAAAATATCACATATGGAAGACATTACCCTCTATAAAAATATAGGATCAGGAGATATAATATCAACGATCAATCAACTCCCTGACATTATATAAAATAAAGTGACCAAAACTATCTCACAATGCATGAATAATTTAAATAGATACAAAGAATCTCCAAATAAATACCCAAAAAAAATTACACTACTGGGAATTTATGTTATAGACACGGTTTGGAACCGTGGCTATAGGTCAAAAAACCGTGGCTATAGATTACAGCCATGATTTTATGAACTGTGACTAGTATTGGAGTGGCTATAGGGAAAGACCTACAGCCACAGTTCAAACTGTGGATATAGGGCTATAGCCACGGTTTGAACTGTGGCTAAACACTTAAATCCATGGTTTGAAACTATGGAAGTAGCTTAAGGAACACAGGGATATAGCCATGATTTGAAACCGTAGCTATAGGGCTATAGCCACAGTTTGAACCGTAGATATAGGTCTATAGCCACAGTTTAAAATTGTTGCTATATGGTTTTCCATTTCATAAAAAAACACCCCCACCCAACCCTGAAAAGCCCCCTGTAGCACCCCTTACCCTAAGCAAAGCCCCCCCCCCCCCCCCCCGCACAGTCCCCCCTAGACAGACCCCCACCCCCCCTTGCACAGCCCCCCCCCCCCCCACTCTGGAAAGACCCCCCCCCCCCTCCCCTGCAGCACCCCTTCCCCTATGAAAAACCTCCCTCCACTCCCCCTAGATAGACCCCCCCCCCCCCCCGGGACAGACCCCCCCCCCCCCCCCCCAAGTCCTTGGACACCCCCCTAGACAGCCCCTGGACATAACCTCCCCCCCCCCAGGACAGAACCTGGATACCACCAGACCCTGGACACCCCCACCCTGGACAACCCCCACCCTGGACACCCCCACCCCCTGGACAGACCCCCCAAACTAGACCCTAGATAGACCCCCACCCCCCAGGACAGACACTAGACACCCCCTCCCTCCTCATGCACCCCCTCTGCCAGTCCCCCCCCCCCCCTAAACCCTAGACACCCCCAGACATACCCTGGATAGCACCCCCCCCCCCCCCACCCCCACCCCCAGGATAGACCCTAGACACCCCCTCCCTTCCCCATACACGCCCTGCCAATCCCCCCCAAACCCTAGACACCCCTAGACTGACCCTGGACAGACCCTCGATATACCCCCACCCCCCCCCCCCCATGACAGACCCTGGATAGCACACCCCCCCACTCCTCCCAGCCCCCTCCCTTCCCCATGCACCCCCTTTCAGTCCCCCTAGACCCTGGACAGACTCCCCTCCCCCTAGGACAGACCCTGGACACCCCACCCCCTACAACACCCCTTCCCCCATGCAAAGCCCCCCTTCCCCATGCCCCCTGCTAGTCCCCTCCCCCCACCCCTGCCATCCCTGCATGACCAGATCTGCACCAAATCAGTTGCAGTATGGGTTTTAAACATTCGTGTTTTAATCCATTGAATTATTCCATGTATAGAAATGGTTTGAACTATGGATGTAGTACATGTATGGCCATGGGTTAACCTTGGTAATTATAGTATAATACCATGGTTAATCCCATAAAAATTATAGGATAAATCCATGATCTTAAAAATGCTAATTTTTAACTACACCCATGGTTAAACAATGGATCTTGGTACCTAATAACACTTTCAAGACCATTGAAAATAGACCCTACACCCACAGTTAATAAACATGTAAATTGATTCCTACCCAGCTATACTTAATTGCCAAATGTTTCAATAATAGTGTGAGAACTCGGTTCTTATTTTTGAGGTATGAGCTTCTTATTTTTCCTTTTCCTTATGTGTTTTTGAGAAAATATGGAAAATGGGGGAAAAACATAAATTTTGGAACTACACGCCGTGTACTTTTTCCACACGCCATGTACTTTTGGCCGTGTTGGGATGAGTACACGGGGTGTGTAGCCATGTCGGCGAAGAGGGGTGTAGGAACCGACTACACGTCGTGTAGTGGAACTTTACATGCCGTGTAGTCATTCGGCAGGCTTAAATAGTAAGGTGGTGGAGTCACTGCCAGCTGGGCGACAGTACACGCCGTGTACTCAGGAGTACATGCCATGTACTCAGGTCGACGGATGAACAGTGTATCGGTGCCGCCAAATGAACAGTTAAATGAAAGAATTACACGCCGTGTACTTTGGTTTTTCAGCTTAAAACAAGCAGTAGCCTCCTCATTTGGCAGAGGAGGCGTTTGAGCCATTTTGGAGCCAAGGAAGATGGCTGGACCTTTCAAGATCCACCGGGGGTTCGTCTGGAATCGGTTTCTACCTCGAACGATCCCATTGGAACCGCACGGGTAAGTCCTCTCCTCTCCTGGTACCGTTCTTACCAATTCTTTCCCGAGGGGAAGTTATTTACGTTTGAATGGGTTTTATTCTTCGTCAGATCTACGCCATTCTTGGGAGTTTTTGGAGTCGGCGTTCGGGTATAATGTTCGTTGGCGAATAAGGTAGGTGGCTTGGTGTAAATTTCCAAATTTCATGCGTTTTTTTGCGTTTTTGTGCCACGAACCCATGTTGGGGTGTCGTGTGGCTGAGGCCGTTGTTATATTTAATGCCTAGAATTGCATAGGTGATTAAATTGTCATAATAAAATGCTGGTTGGGATCATTGCTTGGATCCAGAACCAACCCCGGGGTGTGTTTCACTGTTTAGCTGTTTGGTCAGGATACCTGAGGGTATGCCTTTAAAGTAGTAATTGTAGAATTGACTTGAGAGGAATTGCTTGTTACTGCTTGTTTACCAGTTGGGCATGGCCCGGTTACCTGCTTAGCCTGAGGGCGTTGTTGTATTTGGTATGAGGGTGTTGTTGTGATTAGTCTATGGGCACTGCACTATTTAGCCTGAGGGCTGTAGTTATTTCTCCTGAGGGCAACCTTTCATGCCTGAGGGCTTGATTTCTATGCCTGAGGGAGACACTTCCTACGCCTGAGGGAAATTTCTGTTACACCTGAGGGCTATACCTGCGGGTTGGATTCTGCTTACCCAAGGGTAAGGTTTTTCTTGTCTGAGTACGTGGACTGGTTGTTTAGAAATGCACTTTGGTGATTTCTAGTATATAATGAATTAAATGAATAATAAAATGGAAATTTAATTGTTAAGTTAGTTACTTATCAGTACCGCTTGCTTTATTGCATTTTACTGTTTCACACTGTTGTTGCATGCTTACACGCAGTTGGGAACAGGCCTTTGGTGGGTGTCTATTGAGATATATTTCTCACACCCTGTTTGGGTCACGCTTTTCGGCCCAAACAGATTACGTTGTTTCAGGTGTAGATAGGTGCAAGAGTACCTGTATAGGTACATGACTATTGCTGAGGAGTAGGAGGGCATGGGACCGAGCCTAGGCTCGCGATGCTACTACCAGCTGTTATGCTTGTTTTGATGTACTCTGTATTTTGTTGTACTGTATTGATGTATAACATGTTATGGTTGTTTTCTTAGAACTTGAAACATGTAGCATCATCACTTATATACTATTGGTTATATCCACTTCTGTAGTTATTTTAGTTGTGTATGTTTACTGCTTCCGCTGTCGTTGTATGTTTATTTTGGTATTCCACTGCGCTATACTTTGAAAAATGAGGGCATAGTTTCCCCACTATCAGACCTGGGCCCTCACTACTAGTCGGAAGCCTCTGGCATTTGGGGAAATGCGCTTGAGGTCACGTGGAGAACCGGGCTTGGGGCACCCGTTGCGTGGCACCCGGGTCCGGGACGTTACAAAGTGGTATCAGAGGGGTTCTTTTCTTTGACTTACTATTTGGATCCGTAGTCAGGGATAGGACGAATGGTAGTTGGTAATAAGTTGTGCCCGGGCGTAGCTAACCCGTGTATAGGTAAAAGTCAGTCTACCTCGTATTTTTCAATTCTTTTGATTTTGCAATTTTACGGTTGATATGTTTTCACCGTTGGGTGACTCACTTTGAGATTGTGTAGTTTATATTTTATCTGTGGGTTCTATTTAGTTTCAACCTGATGAAATGAGGGTATGCTGTCTCATGCATCATATAGGAACATGATAGATATCACATGTCATGCATAGTTTACATGCCATGTAGGTGCATTAGAATTTTCATGTTGTTGTGATAGTTGTCGTGATAATAAATCATGTTGTTGTGATATTAGCTTGATAAATACCTGCCTTGTGATATGGTATTTTTTTGAGCTTGTTTATATAATGGACACCAAACTTTGATTTTTTGGGGAGTATAGGCCCCCATTGACCGGAATTTGGTGGATCATTGATTTTTATTGGTTATAACACATATAATATGTCAAACATTGATTCGTGGGGAGTATGGGCCCCCACGGGTCGGAATTTGACACTTAGGTGTTGGTTTCAGTATTTTCTGGGTTCCGGGGAAGTTTCTGAGGCATACTGTCCGGAAACCCAGTATACACGCCGTGTAGTATTTTATACACGCCGTGTATGCTCTTCTGTTCGGGAAGAAAAATGAACTTTTTGAGTACACGCCGTGTACCCTGAGTACATGCCGTGTAGACTCTTCCCGTGTCACAAACCGTGTGGGCGGTGACACGGGGTAGGGAAGGGCTTGGGTAAAACACGCTGTGTAGTTTTTCTACACGCCGTGTAGTGTGACCCGGAGTCCGGACGTGTAACTAACAACATGGGTCAGTGAACTCCTTGACAGAACATGTCGTGTCAATTATGGACACACCATGTATTGTGACCTGGGGACTCGGCCGTGTAACTAACAACACGGGCCAGTGTCACCTCTCCCTGAACATGCCGTGTACCTATGGGACACGCCGTGTAGTCTTGTCCGAGGACAGACCATGTGGAGTTAGTCGTGTGGCTGGGAAACAGGGTGGTGTACACACCGTGTGCGAGTGTAACACGTCGTATAGTGTCAAGCCGAGTAGTCGGCCGTGTCATAGACAACACGGGCAGTTCGAAAATAACATCGTACACGCCGTGTAGATATTATACACACCGTGTAGTTTTGTTCAAGGGAAGCCGTGTGGCTTAGCCGTGTAGAAGGACCCGGGCAGGGGAAGGGAAGTCAAGTACACATCATGTAGTCATTGTACATGTCGTGTAGTCTTGTTTGCAAATTTTGAATGCCTTCTTCCTCTTGTTTACTTTGTGGTTTCTTCGCTTTTCGGTCATAATAATCTTGAATCTGAGGCATGCTTTTGACCTTGTAGTGTCATGCCGCCTAGACGACTGCGAGTTGTTCACCAGGAGAGCGGCGACGATTATACTCTGGAGATGGTGGTCCATGGACTACCTGTAGATCCACCAGCAAATCCAGATGCGGCTCCAGCTGCTATACCAGACACAGGTGTGGAGGCGCAGTTCCGTGAAGGCTTTATGCGGTTCATTCAGACCTTTCAGGGAGCACCGTAGGCTGCCACATCTATGGCCGAGTTGACATGTATCTTCCAGCAACAGCATCCACCTACGTTTTTAGAGGATGGCGGACCACAGGCTGTAGATTCTTGGTTGGGGTCGATGGAGACTATTTTCGAGCATCTTGAGACGCCTCCAGGGCATAAGGTCAAGCTCGTGACATATATGCTGCATGATTCCGCCAAGAGGTGGTGGGATGTTACCACCCAGTCAGATCATCACCGGGACATGGCGTGGAAAGACCTTCAGGCAGTCTTCTATGAATTCTTTTTCCCGGAGACATTGAGAGAAGATAGAGCTCGAGAGTTCATGAATCTGCAGCAGGTCGCTATGTCAGTGATGGACTATTCTGCTCGTTTTACGGAACATCAGCGTTTTTCACTCGTGCTGGTGGGTGATGAGATGTTGAGAGCTAGACGTTTTGAGGATGGTCTTCGTTTTGACATCCGAGCACTGGTGAATGTTTTCAGGTTGCCTTCAGTACATGCTATCGTGAATCAGGCACTGATTACAGAGAGGAACCTGCAGGAATCTAGTGGTGTGGGCCAGGGCGGTTTAGCACCAGTTACTGGTACTATTTCTACTGGCAAGAGGTAGAGACAGATGGACTTCTCTCAGGGTGGCAGTACCAGCCAGGCAGTTTCATCTGGTGGCCCGATCAGGTGCTACCAGTGTGGTAGAGAGGGGCAAAAGAGCCCACAGTGTCCACAAGACCTAGTGGAGTGTCGAGCATGCGGCAAGATGGGTCATCTGCAGTGCTTTTGTAGGGCGTTTCCATCAGTGGCTAGTGAGAGGGGTTCTGTACAGACTCCGCGTGCGGGATCAGGACCAGTGGCTTCTCACCAGTCGGGGAACTGGAATACGACAGGGCGTGCAGGCAGAGATGGTGGACGTGGTCGTGGTAGCCAGACACCAGGATCTCAGAGGCAGCAGGGTGGGACAGCTCAGGGGTGGCCAGGCTGTGTCGCAGGGCTGTGGCACTGGGCAGGCATATGCAGTGCAACAGACCCAGCAGGAGCAGGATCTCGGACCTTCTACAGTCAGAGGTATTATTCTAGTAGCTTCTGTCTTGTCTTCAGTACTTTTTGATACGGGTGCTACGCATAGTTTCATATCTGTACCCATTGTGGAGAGCCTTGGTCTCGGTTGTTCTTCTTATTTTGATATCATGATGCTAGACACTCCATTGGGGACTAGAACGGCTGGTGTGCGTTAGTGAAAGGAGTTCCCCCTTGATGTTGGAGGGTGTCACTTCCTTTGGAACCTCTATGTCTTAGAGATGACGAGCTATGATGTCATTCTAGGGATGGACTGGTTGGTTCCCTTTAGAGCCTTTGTAGACTGCTATTGTCGCAGGGTGCGTTTCACGTCACCAGAGGGCGGAGAATTTCTATACAAGGGCGAATGGGATGTTCAGGCGAGTCGAGCTAGACCAGAGCATCATGGGCGAGGTGGAGTCACATCCCAAATAACGAGCTTATATTTGGATGATCAGGGGACTTGTCAGACGGATTTCCCTCCGGTTTTTGATCGTGTCAGGGATGTCTTCCCGGACAACTTTTCAGGTCTACCTCTGATGTGTGAGGTGGATTTCTCTATCGATCTAGTGCCAGGAGCAGCACCGGTGTCCATTCCTCCTTATAGGATGGCCATGCCTGAGTTGCAGGAGCTCAAGAGGCAGTTAGGGGAGCTATAGGTTAAGGGCTTTATCTGACCTAGTACTTCTCCTTGGGGTTCTCCGGTCTTTTTTGCGAAGAAGGCAGATGGTACCCTCAGACTTTGCGTGGATTATCAGAAGCTTAACCAGTTGATGGTTAAGAACCGATATCCCTTGCCGAGGATAAATAATCTGTTTTATCAGCTTCGGGGAGAACGAGTGTTCTCAAAGATTGACTTGAGATCCAGATATCATCATCTACATGTGAGACCATCGGATATACCACTTACAACTTTTCGGAGTAGATATGGTCTGTACGAGTACTTGGTTATGTCATTCGGACTCACGAACCCGCCAGTAGTTTTCATGGATCTGATGAATCATGTGTTCCATCCGTATCTTGATTATTTTGTGGTAGTATTCATGGACGACATCTTGGTGTACTCTCTCACTCGACACGGCCATGCCACCCATCTTGAGATCGTACTGAGTACACTGAGAGAGCATCGACTATATGTTGAGATCTCGAAGTGACACTTTTGGATGGACCCGATTCACTTCCTGGGTCATATCATCTCAGAGGCAAGAGTTACAGTAGACCCAAAAAAGGTGAGAGAAGTAGTTTCCTGGGAGCATCCTAAGAACATGTTTGAGATATGGAGTTTCTTAGGGCTGGCTGGTTACTATAGATTCTTCATACAGGACTTCTCCTGCTTAGCAGCACCATTGAAAGGTCTGACTAAGAAGGGTGTGAAGTTCGTTTGGTCAAAAGCTTGTGAGACAGCTTTTCAGGACCTGAAGGGAAGGTTGACATCAGCACCGATCCTGATACTCCCAGAGCAGGGGAAGAGTTATACATTTTACTGTGATGCATCAGGTATTGGGCTGCGAGCAGTGTTGATGCAGGGCGATCGAGTCGTTGCGTATGGGTCTCGGCAGTTGAGGCCACATGAGAGGAATTACCCGACGCATGATCTTGAGTTTGCTGCAGTTGTACATGTGTTGCGCTGTTAGAGACATTATCAATTGGGAGAGCATTTTTTGGTTTCCTCCGACCACAAAAGCCTCAAGTATATCTTTACTCAGCCTGACCTGAGTCTGAGGCAGAGAAGGTGGGTTGAGTACCTATAATCCTTCGATTTTGAGCTTGCCTATACACCTGGAAAAGGTAATGCATTAGCTGATGCACTGAGTAGAAAGACTTAGATACAGGAAGTGAAAGAGGCCAGTAGTGAGTGGGAGCTTATGTCTTTGTTCTCTGAGATGCATCTGGAGGTACATGACAATCAGGGGCAGACTTATCTTTCCTCGTTAGCTGTGACTTCTACCATCCTAGATAGAGTGAGGATGAGGAAGCTATCTGATTCAGAAGGACTAGTTCTACGGGAGTCGGTGGCAAGTGGGGACCCTCCTCCCAGTTGGACGATAGGCAATGATGAGTTTTTTCATTTCCATGGACGAGTATGGGTTCTAGGGGATATACGCGAGGAGCTGATGCGGGAGTTTCATGCTTCATCTTGGGCAGTGCATCTCGGGGTTACCAAGATGTACTCTGACTTGAGGCGTCAGTATTGGTGGTCGGGTATGAAGAGAGAGATATCTGGGTTCGTTATGGGATGTTCCACCTGTCAGCAGGTGAAGGTAGAGAATCAGAGACCAACTGGGCTGTTACAGTAGTTACCCATTCCAGAGTGGAAATGGGATGATGTCGTGATGGACTTCATGACTAGGTTACCGAGGTCACCTAGAGTCAATGACGTTGTGTGGGTTGTTGTAGACAGACTCACGAAGGTAGATCACTTCTTGCCGATCAAGTAGACCTTCGGTGTTGACGAGCTCGGAAGGCTATACATACGAGAGATCGTAAGTCTTCATGGGGTCCCTCGTTCTATCATTTCTGATAGGGACACCTGCTTTAAGTCTTGTTTCTAGCAGAGTTTTCAAAGGGCACTGGGTAATCAGGTGCTTCAGAGCACAACATACCACCCTCAGACAGATGGCCAGTCGGAGCGTACGATACAAGTGTTAGAGGACATGCTGCGCGCATGCGTCCTAGACTTTAGGGGCTCCTGGGAGAAGCATATACCCATAGTCGAGTTTTCCTATAACAATAGTTTTCAGGAAAATATTGAGATGGCGCCATATGAGGATTTATATGGTAGGCCATGCTGATCACCTTTGTACTGGTTAGAGGTAGGTGAGGCAGCTTTACTGGGGCCACAGCACGTACAGGAGACATCTGATCAGGTCCAGTTGATTCGGAAGTGGATGGCTACCGCGCAGTCTCATCAGAAGTCTTATGATGATCGCCACAGATGACCTTTTGAGTTCATGGTTGGGGATCAGTTTTTGTTGCGTGTTTCACTGAGGTTGGGAAACAAGCGAAAGAGGAGACAGGGTAATCTTTCACCAAGGTATGTGGGACCATTTGAGATTCTAGAGAGAGTCGGGTTGGTTGCCTATCGGTTGCAGTTACCACAGCGGTATCGATCCATGCATGATGTCTTCCACGTGTCTCAGTTGCGTCTCTACCATCCAGACCCATCTCACACCTTTCAGCCATAGGAGGTTGAGCTTCAGCATGATGCGTCCTTTGAGGAGCATCGGATCCATATCGTTGACAGGAGCACGAAGGTTCTCTGATGTCAGTCAGTTCCTCTCGTATGGGTGTTATGGCAACATGGCCGAGTGCAGGACGAGACCTGGGAGCGGGAGGCCGAAATACGTGCTTAGTGCCCAGTGCTATTCTGAGCTTATTCTTCGCCACCCTGTGAAGGGCAATTCGGGGACGAATTGCTATAAGGGGGAAGTTTGTAAGAACCCGGTTCTTATTTTTGAGTTATGGGCTTCTTCTTTTTCCTTTTCCTTAAGTGTTTTTGAGAAAATATGGAAAATGGGGAAAAAAACCTAAATTTTTGAACTACACGCCGTGTAATTTTTTCACACGCCGTGTACTTTTGGCCGTGTTGGGATGAGTACACGGGGCGTGTAGCCATGTCGACGACGAGGGGTGTAGGAACCGACTACACACCATGTAGTGGTACCTTACACGCCGTGTAGTCAGTCAGCAGGCTTAAATAGTAAGGTGGTGGAGTCACCACCAGCTGGGCGACAGTACACGTCGTGTAATCAGGAGTACATGCCATGTACTCAGGTCGACGGATGAACAGTGTGGCGGTGCCTCCAAATGAACAGTTAAATGAAATAAGTACTCACCGTGTACTCAGAAGTAAATGTCGTGTACTTTGTTTTTTCGGCTTAAAATAGGCAGTAGCCTCCTCATTTGACAGAGGAGGCGTTTGAGCCATTTTGGAACCAAGGAGGATGGACAGACCTTTGATGATCCGCTGGGGGTTCGTCTGGAATCGGTTTCCACCTCAGACGATCCCGTTGGAACCGCACGGGTATGCCCTCTCCTCTCCTGGTACCGTTCTTACCAATTCTTTCCTGAGGGGAAGTTATTTACGTTTGAATGGGTTTTGTTCTTCGTCAGATCTACGCCATTCTTGGGCGTTTCTGGAGTCGGCGTTCGGGTATAACATTCGTTGGCGAATAAGGTAGGTGGCTTAGTGTAAATTTCCAACTTTCATGCGTTTTTGTGCATTTTCATTCCACGAACCCATGTCGGGGTGGCCTGTGGCTGAGGCCGTTGCTATATTTAATGCCTATAATTGCATAGGTGATTAAATTGTCATAATAAAATGCTGGTTGGGATCATTTCTTGGATCTGGAACCACCCCCGAGGTGTGTTTCACTGTTTAGCCATTTGGCCAGGATACCCAAGGGCATGAATTTAAATTAGTAATTGTAGAATTTATTTAGAGGAATTTCTTTTTACTACTTTTTTACCTATTGGGAATGGCCTGGTTACCTGCTTAGCTTGAGGGCGTTGTTGTATTTGGCTCGAGGGCATTGTTGTGATTAGCCTGTGGGCACTGCACTATTTAGCCCGAGAGTTGTAGTTATTTCGCCTGAGGGAAAAATTTCGTGCCTAAGGGCTTGACTTCTGTGCCTGAGGGAGAAACTTCCTACGCCTGAGGGAAATTTCTATTACACCTGAGGGCTATACCTGCGGGTTGGATTCTGCTTACCCGAGGGTAAGGTTTTTCTTGTCTAGGGACGTGAACTGGTTGTTTAGAAATGCACTGTGGTGATTTCTAGTATATAATGAATTAAATGAATAATAAAATGGCAATTTAATTGTTAAGTTAGTTACTTGTCAGTACTGCTTACTTTATTGCATTTTACTATTTCACACTGTTGTTGCATGCTTACACGAAGTTGGGCACGGGCCTTTGGTGGGTGCCTACTGAGATATATTTCTCACACCCTGTTTGGTTCACACTTTTCGGCCCAAACAGATTACGTTGCTGCAGGTGTAGATAGGGGAAAGAGTCTCTATACAGGTACTTGACTGTTCCTGAGGAGTATGAGGGCATGGGACCGATCCTAGGCTCACGATGTTGCTGCCAGCTGTTTTTCTTGTTTTGTTGTACTCTGTATTTTGTTGTACTGTATTGATGTATAACATGTTCTGGCTATTTTCTTAGAACTTGAAACATGTAGCATCATCACTTATATATTGTTGGTTATATCCACTGCTTTAGTTATTTCAGTTGTGTATGTTTACTGCTTCCGCTATCGTTGTATGTTTATTTTGGTATTCTGCTGTGCTACACTTTGACAAATGAGGGCATAGTTTCCCCACTATCAGACATGGGCTCTCACTGCTAGTCGGCAGCCTCTAGCATTTGGGGAAATGCGCTTGAGGTCACGTGGTGAACCAGGCTCAGGGCACCCGTTGCGTGGCACCGGGGTCCGGGACGTTACAAATAGCTGCACCTTATAGCAGTACTCACATCATATAGCTTCAAGCAAAAAAAACACCACCTTCCAAATAAAACCGAACTCAAACATAATACAATATATATCATAATAATTTAAACTATCTCTAATGTAAACAATATAAAATTTAAATATCTATATCATCATAATAAAAAAAACTATTTGATAAAATTAAATGTATAAACCAAGAATAAAATTTACATCTGAAATGTACCTCAATATCTGAATCACCAGAACCATCATGACCCTCATCGTCTCCTATAGAAACAGCAACATCATTATCACCTCCTCTTAGACCACTGCCACCACTACCACCATCATGATCATTGAAATATTCATTGGTTTATGCACCAAAATCTGTGGAAGGAGCGAAGAATCCTGATAATCATAATGCATACAAATGAGAACACATTTAATTAATGAAAACATTCAATGTTTATATGGTGAATCATATAATATCATTATGTTACCAATAAAATACTCAACATAATGCATACAAATGAGAACACATATAAATAATGAGAATCCCTAAAAACCATTCATGAGGTCCGCCCCCTAGCCTGCAGACCTCCCCCGGACCCCCCCCCCCCCCCCCATCTCCCCTCCCCTCCCCCCTTCCCAACAGACCCCTATGTAGACTACCTTCTACCCCCTTCCCCCTTCCCTGTAGTCCTCCCCCCTTCCCCCTTCCCTAGAGACCTCCCCCCTGCCCCTGCCCCCTCCACCCATCCCCTCCCCTTCCCTGCAGACCTCCCCCTTCCCCCTGGCCTGTAGACCTTCCCCCTACCCCTACCCCTTCCCCACTCCACCCACCCACATCCCCCCCCTTCCCTACATACCTCCCCCTGCCCCCCTAACCCCTTCCCCCTCCCCCTCCCCCTTTCCACTACAACTGGTTCCAAAAACTAGCTCCAAATATGTAGGACCCCCTCTTTGAGTATGTGGGGTAGTGTTGAACTCCTAGAAAGAATATAGGGGAATTAAATCATGTAATAAATATGCTTCTAAGTTAGTATATAACTCTGCATATAATTATGAGGAACTGTTCCATGTCACCAGCATATCTCTTATGGAGTACATAACCATATACCAGCTCTGATTAAGTTGTCCAAACCTATCAGTCTCATTTGTAGGGAAAATAATATCAAACACTTTAAAATTCATCATAAAATTTATATTATGTATAATATGATCATACCATAATTCTCTACATATAAAATTACTCTAAATATAATATTAAATTTTCAGATGCTGACACATAGGTGAGAAGAAATGTGAAACATAAGAAGTCACATAGTATACTGAATGTACTTTTCCTAACATGGTTTTTGATTCCAAGTAAAAGTCAGGGCATGTAATGTTTTCATATATCCATTTTGAGTTAACTATATATTCTATCCTAATAGGGTACACGACATATGGGACAGATGAGTTACTTAGGCGTCTACTACCAGTATACATCGATCCAATCTAACCTAACATAAATGACATGTTTCTCCTTTACACAATGTGTGTAAATAATTAGAGTTAATAGGTGTGTCCTCTTCTTATAACTATGTCATGTTATCAATATCATACATGGAATATACCCTAGAACACACAACATGTGTGTTCGGGTGCGAAATCAGGGTTTGCACCTATACATGCCGGGTTATGTGGTTCGGAAAAAATAGTATGTGTCCCCTAGGTACACACCATTTAATATAACAAAGAAATTTCTTCGAGAATGATTAGTATAAATTTATTTAAAATAAATAAACAATACAAAAAATAAGAAATAAATATTTAGTTTTATTTGATCCCTTTAGGGCCTATGTTCATGGAAACTGTAAGGATACATGTGGGGCATGTATGTTGAGTTGTCTTTCCCTTATTTAATACAAAAGAATCAAATGTGGGATACAATAATTCTGCTCAAGCGTATAGAGTTTACATGAGTAGTATAGAATTAGGTAGATATGTGTCCCATGGTCCATAAACCCTCATAAAAATTGGTCTCATAGAACTTATTATATATATGCTTACCTATGCATATGCAGTGAGTCACCTTTGATTCCAGTTGCCGCAACACACATGAATGGGTCCTGGGAGACTTCAACAAAATGCCAGTTATCTGATTAATCATCATTAATGGAACCTAAAAATAATAGTGGCAAAAAATTATTAGTGAGAAAGGAAATAATAGGACATGTGATGATGATAGAAACATCAACATGCAGCATCACTAGAAAATGAAATATACCTTAACTGAATCTGATGTCGAACTCACTTCCTTCGATGGCGGTGGATAGAACCAACCTCATCATAAGAAACCACCTGTAAGTAAATAATGGGAAAATAAGTGAGATATAATGACTTCTTATATATATGTGATCAATGTGTCAATTGTACATGATAACTGATACATGACTCCATAACCAACAATGAAAAAAGAATATTCAAATTGATATGTAAGTGTACTAGAGGATTTTTAACCAACTGTCACTTATTTATTTTCACCTTTAGTGGTTCCTGATTTTCAAAATGCGGTGGATTAGATTCTTTCTGATTTAAATTCTTTGTCTTATCAAATTAAATCTATTTAGTTTGATATATTCACAACTGTGATTCTAAAATATTTCAAGGAATATATTTTGGATGAGTTCTAAGAAACCACTAAAACTATTATAAATCTTGAAGTTGGAACATACATATCCTTGAATGTCACTGTGGGTTATCTTGAAGAATCTGTTGGTGAAAAGTTGAAAGATATATTGGAAGTGTCTCAAAATATTCATGGAATCATATCTAGGTCTATTGGTCCCTTCTATGAAACCAATTACTATATTTTCTCCAATTAAATTTAAGCCTATTATTTTCATTGTTAGTGCTACATTGTCTTAAACCTCCTCCCACTCTCTTCAAGAGGTAGCTAAATTGCTGGTAGAGTGGATTACTAAAATGGAATGTAAAGTAAAATCAATGAATGGAAGATTGGTCAGCATCCAAGGATCAGTTTATGAGATTCTAAAGAAGTTGTATCTAGACCTTCCAGTTGCTTCATGTAGTACTCAACCTATACCCTTATTTAATGATCATCAAAGTTTCACTTCTGGTTTGATTTAATCTTTTAAAGGAATCATGAACAATGGTCTCCCATCAGTTTCTCAAACGTATAGACATGAATCTTATGATATCCTTGAGTTCTGCAAGTTAGATATTATCAAGAAAATTTACATGTGTGTAGATCCTCAATTCTATTTAAGAGGGAGGAGGACTCTCTAACCAACTCTTCAAGATACCATTTGAGGTACTATATATTGATTTGATATGGTTTAAGATCCAGAAAACATATATAAAAATATAAAACCCAAGGTATACCCATATATAAAATACATAGAAAAACTAAATATATATGTATTCAATACTATAGAGGTAAACCTTGAAGCATAGTTTTTATATCAATATCCAACAATGATAACACTATATATAGTTTCAATATCATAAATCTAAACATTCTCTATATCATAATAATAAACATTCTCTATATAAAACAATAAAAATGCTTCACATTATATAAATATACATGTTCTATGTCAAAGTTGTAAACGTACCCTATGGGAAAATAGTAGACTGGGTCCATGATAAAGTAAATAAACATGCACTAAAAGTAAATCATATCTTATATGCTCACTGTACACTATTGTAACACCATGATAGTATGAAAATAATAACCATGATGTGTAATCATGAAAAATCTGTTAAACCATCCATAAATAAAATATAATAATACTAGAATAAAAAATGATAATCTCAATCCAAATGAAGAATGGGTATGCCATTTTAAATCTTTAAGACATACTAGGGATATGTCAAATGATTTTATAATCATGTCATGCACAACAATATCACACATGGTATAGAAAACACAAATGAGGCATAAACTAGAGACCAACTGTGGTGTTTAGAATAAAGTATCAAAATATTTCCAATAATCATAAGTAAAAGTTTTTAAGTTATTATTTATCAGAAATCAGTTCATCAAATCTCCTTCATAAATGTTAATCTAGACTAATATTTTTTAAATCACTGCTTGATTAATTCAAGACTTCACCTTTTAAGGAAAAATTTATCTTTTATAGAACACATAATTAAATTATTTTTTAAGTTATAAGTGTTCATGACCTAAAAAAATGTTTGGAAACTAACTACCTTAATCACAATTTTAATAGTGTTACAACTCATATTTTAGAAAACATTGGTTTTGAAGATAAAAAATAAACTATAAAAAAGGAAAAGGGGTGAGTTCATTGACAAACACATTTTGATAAAACATCTAAAGGAAGAAATGAGTTTAACAAGGAAAATGTTTTCAAAAGGATTCAATAAAAAAAGTCATTTTTAATTAAAACTTCACTAATTTTAAACATTATAAAAAAAAATTTAATTATAAAAAACCAATAAATAAGGTTAAAACCCAAACCATTAGGATTTTTAGGTCAATTAAAATCCTCACTTAATCAATCCAACCACTAAATTTCCACTAAATCACTCAACTCTCGCTACTAAACCTAGGATCTCATGACTATAAGAAATGTTGGAGGTGAGTAAACAATGTATATATTACATCTAAATCATAATATCCATCATCTATGCTAAGCCCACCTCCTAACACCATCCATGTGAATTCCCCCTAAATGTATAGTACTTATAGAGGTGCCTACTCTTTCAATAAACCCCCTAAGGCACTAATTGGGACTCATTATTTGAAAATAAACAATTGTAATTTGGAAAACTATGTTAAATATCTTTATAAAATCGACCAAGTCATTAAACCATTTTAAAAATACTGACCTGAAGGCCAAACATTGTTAAAATTTATAATTTCTGTAAAGAAAACTATTTGGAATATAACCCAAGTATTTAGTGTATTTAACTTTTCAAAACAAACTTAAAATATTTTTCACCGAGTAAAATTCATAGCCACAACTTAATAAACATGAAAACAATAGAAGAGGCTAATTTCATGCATCAAAATCATTCTCCATGATTTATTTACCATGAAACATCATGAAGAACACCCAATAAAGAAACCAAGTAAACTGTGAAAACCAAATCATATACCCAATTGGTTAGGTCTCTCTAAGTGCATCCATGAGACCCAAGTTCAAAACTAGGTGGAGGCATAATTTTTCGGGGGGGGGGGGGTACTGTAACAGTACTGTAACAGGAACTGTAGTAGTACTGTAGCAGGCACTATAGCAGTTATTGTTCGATATTATAGCAGCTGGAACTATTCACCTTGGGCCACCGGTTTGGTCTTGGAGTCCTTAAGGTCTTCGAGCCACCAAAGGCCTTCAGGTCAGTAAGGCTTTCGGGGCACCTCAAGGCCCTCAGGGCCACCTGATTTGCAGTTGGACAGACATATTCTACAAGGAACCACTCCAGAAGAGGAAAGAGTAGGGCACATCCACTAGGGAAGGGATAAACGGACTTTGGAAGATTGACAGGGTATGAAATTTTTCATTGGTACCATGCCTCTGCACCCCTTCACATGGACATGCTAGCCGAACAGTCATGAAAAGGTGGAGAGTTGATCACGATGCAGGTGCTGGGGAGGAGCAGTTCCAAGTACTCATAGTCTGTATGATTTCCTTAAGACCTACGGGTCATCTAATGTCTCCAAGCCTATGACCAATGTAATTCCTAAAGCTTACAGGCCTTGTAAGGGTTCCCCCTCATCCCTTGAAAGGGGAGTTATCAAAAAATCAATAAAAAAGAATGCCTTCGGGCCATTCAGATATTTCGATACTTTTTGAAAATATAAACAATATCATATACCATAGTGTAAGGACATGACATCATTCCATTGTTGATTTTTAATCATGGTGTATAACACCACATCATGGTGAAGGAGATTGACAACTCTTTATAATCTTATTTTATCATACCCAATAACCAAAACAAACAAACCTACCTTTTTTCACATTTGAAGGCACAACCCAAACACCTACATTTTTTAGGGATAAGGTAGAACCAATGAACTAATTTTTTCCTAGGTTAGAATAACCAATACACTACCATTTAATGGAGGCATAAACATGTGTGAGATGAGTGATTACAACTCGATAAAACTTTACACCATAAAGGAAATTTATCCTAATGAATATAGAATAATTAAACCAATAAAAGTTTTTGATAAATATTACTAGTGTAGAATAACTAGATTTGGACCTTCACACAGTAGATATAGAACAATTTCGCTTAGGAATTCCTACAAGATCAATGAATAGATAAGAATCATTAAAACCAATTGGTAAAATGAATTTAACATTGGTTATCTAAATAACTGTCGTTATTTTTTTTGATGTCGATTATAAAATAACTATCATATAAATGCTGATGTGAAATCCGATTTTTGTATTTGTGTTGGTACTTACAAAGAATACTCCTCTAGATATCCAATCTCTAAGAGGGTATAGCTTTCAATCCACCCAAGACTAGTCAATGAGAAAAACAACCATTGTTAAAAAGGCACTTGAAGTATAAGGCATAAAGTTTTATGCCTAGTAAGGTGTTAATGTACAGTATAAGAATTTGTATACTCAAAAGGGAACCAATTACATACCTCAAATCACAAGTGAATAACCAAGTGTAAGTGTGAACATGTATACTAATTAGCTTTTCTAAATAAAAAACATTTTTAGGAAAATAACCAAAATAATATTTCAATAATTGTAAATAGGTAGTTGAAAGACAAATACAAGTAATATCAAGTAACTCTCTATTCTCGGAAAATGCATATTGGAACTTACCTAAGTTTATATTCTTCAATGGGGATTGTTATTGACGTCAATATAGAGATATAAAAATATTGTAAGACATCTTGTCATGGTTAGGGGTAGGTAAATCTTATAGACCATCCGACCCAGGTGCACTTCTGGAGTCAGGTCCTAAGCTTATCCCATGGAATGGGGAAGGATTATACAAAGTGGAGGCCTCATCCCATCTAATGGAATAATTAAAGGTGTATACTCATTTATAACTCAAAAACATATCCCATGTAATTTACATGTACATAAATAGAAAGAAAACATGCTTAACAATATATAATAAAAAGGAAAAATATAAACATACCCTTAATAGAATGATAATAATCATATAAAAGGGTCTTATATGAATATAGTTGATATAAAAAGGTAACAATTGGATAAGTATGGTTCTTTACATAGTGAAAATCCTAATTTTTTGAATTTATGGCTAAAATATCCAACTTCTGAATTCTGTAAATTTCAGAAATACAAAGTCTATTACACAAAACACTTAGAAACATATTAATAATTCCATAATAGTAAATAGAAACATAATAATTCTATAATAATAAATAGATGACAGAATAGTAAACATATTAAACCATGAATACCATAATACCAAATTAATTATGAGAATTAGAATGGAATATAAACCATGAAATATCAGTGAATAACAGTTGACAGAATACCATTCAACACATAGGAGCCACAAAATAGTTGACAATAAACACAAACCCCTCCTTGAACTCCTCCTACAAACTGAAAACTCCCTAAACAAAATAAATATTGCAAACAATATTCAAAGAAGCTTCAAAATAGGATCCACAAAATAGAAAATGCACTGAAACACAAATAGATTTAATACTTAAAACTAGGATCCACAAAACACAAACTCATCATGCAAATGAAAAAAGTATTCATCCTCCTAAAAATGTAAGAGATCCAAAAAACAGGTTTAAAAAACTACAAACAGCATCCACGTAACAGAATTAAGTAAATTATTAGGGCCAACTCACCGTATGGAGGAGTAAGGCCTGAAGAAGGGTATGAAGGAGGGTAAGAACCCTTTGTTCAATGCACCAAATGGAGGAGGAATGCCCAAAGAAGGGTATGGAGGAGGGGAGTACCGCGCGAGGGATGGAGAAAACCTGAATGGATAAGTAATGCCAAGGATGGTGTCTATAGCTTAAATTTACAGTAGTGGTATTATAGCAACGAATCAACAATATCTCCAAAGTTCTGAACAAGTAATGCCAAGGATGGTCCTCGTAGTTCTAGTTAAAATCTAAAAAACATTTTTTATATACACCGGGTGAGCATACAAGTATACTCAGCAGGATCACACCCCAAGTCTCTTGTGTACATGTGGAAGAAGCAAACTAATGAATTAGAGTGAAAACAACAGAACTAGCACCACCTAAATAGACTGACTAACCAATCCTATCCTTACCAAGACACGCTCACCAAATAATGCATCCAAGCATAGTCACATAATAAGAAGGATATCAAGGGTACCCTGTATCACTTTCCCACTAGTTTTTTGATGATTAGCCACTAAATGAGGATAATATTCATTGTTAATTTATATAATATTCATGTTATTTGTTATTCATAAACACCATTTTAGTGAATTTTACACTTTGAACAACATTTCACATTTTGATTGTAATTACTTCTTAAAATGCACTATTATGTGGTACATTTTTGAACATCATTTAAAATACCCAATGATTCATCTGATTTTAAGGAATCTAATTATACATATTTTAATTTTATATTTTTTTAAATTTATCTAAACTTCAATATGAACATGTTTGATTCAGGGATCAATAGATAATTCATGGAATAATATGGGGATATTTTGTGAGGAAAGGAAACAATTCGGGAGAAGTCAGATTGGACACCATCTCACTGATGAGACTGTGGGGACCAACATATAGACCCAATAAATCATATATTTCATTGGATGATATAGTAAATGTAGAGGAACAAATAACTCTTCAGAATAAAATGCTAATTTGGCCTCCATTGTGTCCATTTAGCTGGCCCAATTTAGAGATAAAATTATGGGCCAGATTCTGCGTCCCAGAAAAACAGTCCACTAATCTAATCATATATCTGAATACACAACTCCAAATTGGCCCCAATTTTACAGGAGGGTAGGAGACATCTGGGAATCTATTTTATTCTTCTATGTCCCCTCTGATTCGGCTATCTAGAAGGACTTACAAGCGCGTCTGTTCGGTGGAAGCAAGCTGGCTGCCACCTCGGGTCAAGGGTGGAAAAGTCTCCTCTCCCTTACTTTACACCACCCTAGGCCTACCATAATCAATTGGGATCTTTTGTACTGTTGTAGGATCGACTCAAGGCTCCCAAAATTCCTATTTAAGGCAGTGGTGGTGAAGCAGTTTTTCATCTTTGGTTCTTGATTTCATTGTAGTGTTATGTTGCCGCTTTGTGTTTGTAATCGCATTTCTTTCTCATGTAAGTTGTTTAATTCACCTTAGTTTCTTAATAAAAGTTCTTCCTCTACTCTTATTATGTTATTATATTTATCACATTGATACCATTGGTTCAAGGTGTGAATTTATTCACACCATACTTTGTGATATTTGTCACACAACGGAGGAGTGATCGATTTTTGTTGTTGTTTTTACTTCTTCAATTCCACCCTCATTAGTCTACTTCCCGCTTCCATTGAAGACATGTCATCAATGGAGGGATAAATATTTTATGGTTTGATCCAAGGGAGTATAAAGGGGATGGATTGGATGTTATTTCTCACTCCATTAATGGCTAATCACTTCTTTTAAATGAGATTTTTATTTGATGATTTTAAAACATCTTCATCCTTATTGAATTTAAGGTCACACATTTCAGGTGCTAATACGAACCTTTACCTTGGAGTGCTCAATGATTTGATCCTTAAAGTGTATGGGTGATTAGTATTAGGGTGTGTAGGCATTAAACCAGTAAGTGATGATTATTTTGATCTTCTTAAATGAACCCATCTCAATTATAAGAAATTGAAATCATTAAAAAAAGAAATACGTCCAATCCACCCCGAGAGATAACCTAGGATCAACTCATTACCTTAATTTGAATTAACTTAAAACTATTAGTGATAATTTAAACCCATATAAAATAAACCCAAGTTGGCCACTTCATATCCCAAAACAATCCATATAATGTGCGTGTCTATAGGTTACTTCTTAGGTCTATGTGGATTCGACAACCCTAGCTAGACTACAAGGACCGTTCTACCTTCATCTCTTGGGTAAATTTGAGCGAGAATCAAATTTTGGCGCCGTTTCCGGGGACCTAAGTAAGTTATATTAGACACTATCATCCATTTTTTCATCCCTCTTCTATATTCTCACCCCCTCACTCCTATGGAAATCAATTTTGAACAAGCCCAAATATGG
Organism: Viscum album; assembly: GCA_963277665.1. NCBI lineage: Eukaryota > Viridiplantae > Streptophyta > Magnoliopsida > Santalales > Viscaceae > Viscum > Viscum album. The sequence continues at coordinate 1,299,853,759 of OY728141.1, read as the reverse complement.
GGAACCTCTCCCTACATTGATCACCCCAAACCAAGTGTGATGTACAATGACTATCCTAGTTTCCACTGGTGGGATAACAAAAAACCAATTGATAAAAAATGTTTTAACTCCTATTATCCACAAGAAATTCCTAAATATAATGAGTTTCAATCCCCACAAAGCCAATTTGAACATCCTCCTATGGAATTCCAACAATATAGTTATCCTCCAGGAATATACCATCTATGTCAACCCCTTATCCATCCTAATCCACATCCATTACTTGAAAAATTGTGTCAACAAATGGAGATAATGAATTTTGAGGTTTAATCATTGAGGTTAGAACTACAAATCATTAAAAATTGTGAGGAACACATCCCTACACAAATTGTCCCTTCCATAACCTTATGTGAAGTATCTAGTTTCCCACAAACCTCTCATGAATTTACTGAAGAGAAAACCTTTTTATTCAGGGAATATGAAGAGGATCAAGGAATTATTGATGGGTGTTTAAATCAAGATGAAATTGATTTTTTTGATTCAAAAGCGGAGAATTTGACATCACGGATTGAGTCTCCTAAGGATAACTCCATTGATGATTTTTTAAAAACACTAATCACTGAACCATTGAGAGAAATCACAAACAATGAGTCTATACCCATTCCCAACACCGATCTTTCCAATTTTATTGTTTAATATTCTTTTTAAAAGGAACCGATTCTATTGAGAAATTTGGAAAATGAAACTGAGTTAGATTCAAAACCTCAACCTGTGTCTAAATGTCCTATCCAACCCGAGCTCAAAATTATTATTCTTCCTTAACCAATCAAGTATCCATTCCTAGGGTATAACCATGAACTTTCAGTTGTAATTCATTCTTCTATTGAAAAAGAAAATTTTGGAATGATTATTGATGCCTTATGCAAGGCTAGGGAAGCAACTAGATCCACCATTTTTGATATTCCTTGGATTTATCCACTCATTTTAGGATATAAGTTTGTGAATGAAACAAATTATAAAAATAGAATCAAACTCAACCTAGTTGAATTGGTGAAACATGTGGTCTATAAAATTTTGAAAGTTGGTATTGGGTAAGTTTTTGGGTTCAAGTCGAGCTAGCGACATTAAACCAAAGCGTTGCATGGGAGACAACCCATGGTTTTTAAGTTTTCTATCATTCTTTTGTTTTAATGAAATTTATATTTTAAATAGGATTAATTAATAAATTTTATAGTTAATAAAAAAAATATATTGTTGACATGTTCTTCTATTATGATTATGGATGGGTACGAAAGGGGAGCGCCATATTCATCCGTGTCACGTGGTGTGATCCTTGAGTAATACCTTACCCAGAAATTTAAAAAGAAGACAATGTATCATCAGTTTATTTTATTTTTAATGTGTTTTTAGGTTAAAATAAAAATACAAGAAAATAAATAAAAATATAATAATAATAATAATAAGGGACACGTCGTGGTTCGTGGGTCAAACCCCGTTACAACCGGCGAAGCCGCGGGGATTCGAACCCAAGACCGAAGGGAGATAGGGGTGCGTGCTTACCACTGACCTAAGAATTTTTGTGATTCCTTATTCTATAATTTATATATATATACTTATATTTTACTTAATTTATTATATAAATATAAATATATATATATATATATTGTTTTTTTTTTGTTTTTTTTTTGTTTTTTTCCTTTTTCCACTAGGGAACTCTGCAAGTGACATGGATATCAACGGATTAAAAGGGAGCAGCAAGAATTTCAACTTCAACCACCAGGTGACTTCATTCCATGATCCTCATTTTCAATTTCCTTTTGGATCTTTCATTCTCTACCTCTACCCCCTTCTAAATTTTCTTTTCTTTAAACACTGGGGACAGTGTTGTTTTAAGTTGGGGGGAGATAAAATAAAAAAATGATTTTTTGTCAAAAAAAATGAATGATTCGAAAAAAAATGTGTAAATGGAAGGAAAAATTCCTTTAACTTTGAACATGGTAATACACATTGAACACTTTGAAACTGAATATCAAATAATTTAGCATACCCTGATTCTAATTTTAATCCCTGTATAATTTCATGAGCATAGATTTTGGAAACTGTGGCTGTCCAATGTGATATTTCATCGTTTATATTTTCATCCAAAAAAAGATCACAATGCACGTCCTTTGGATAGTGGGGTATTATTTTGAGTTCATGGGGTCCCCCAAATAAATAGTATAGGTTTAGTGATCATTTTTGTTTAATTTGAGTATTCAAAAAAAATTAAAAAAAAATATTTGCGCGTAGAGAAATGAAATGATCTAATGCATGGCTTTCGACACTTGGGGATCATGACTCCATAGTTGTCTGGCCTAGAGTTAGTAATTTTATCTCTATTCTTGGTAATTTGAAATTGGTTTTGACTGAATTAACTCAATATGATGACCGAGTATGTGGGCTTAACTTGGTGCCCTAATGTCTTTGAGTCTGGGAGTCATCGGCAAAGTCTCGCTACAGGGGTTGACTCTTTTGAATCCAACTTCAATTACCATGGAAAAATTGCAAAAAAAAAAACAAAAAAAAATATAATACAATTTTTTTTTTGAATACTCATCTTAATATTGAAATGTGATCCCACCTAGTGCTTCCGTCATTTTCCCCTTGAATAAATATGAACCCCCACATCTATTGTGATACACAACACATCCTCATACTTAATTGATATTGGATGAAATATGGAAATGAATTTGAACAAAGGAAAGGGCTTGGGATTGGGATGTTCTTATGAAACTATCTTGTATTAAAATATTTTTAATGGTTTCATTATTGTTTGGTATATGGGTTTTTATTGATCGTTGTGTATTAAATTTTTTTTGGAAAAGGAAATTCTAATTTCATATTGTTGAGATATATTTTGCTCGGGACTAGCAAAACTCAAGTTGGGGGGTGTGTGATTAGCCACTAAATGAGGCTAATATTCATTGTTAATTTATATAATATTCATGTGCATTATTATTCATAGAAACCATTTTAGTGTATTTTAAACTTTGAACAGCATTTCACATTATGATTGTAATTACTTCTTAAAATGCACTATTATGTGGTACATTTTTTAGCATCATTTAAAGTAGCCAATGATTCATATGATTTTAAGGAATCTAAGTATAAATATTTTAATTTTATATTTTTTGAAATTGATCTGCACTTAAATATGAATATGTTTGATTCAGGGATCAATGCAGAATTCATGGAAGAAGATGGGGATATTTTGTGGTGAAAGGAAACAATTCTGTAGAATTCATATTGGAAACCAGCTCACTGATGAGACTGTGGGCCCCAAAATAAAGACCCAATGAATCCCATATTTCGTGGGATTCTAGAAGACATGTAGAGGAACAAATAACTCTTAATTATATAATGCTATTTCGGCCTCCATGGTGTCTATTTAGGTGGCCCAAGTTAGAGATAAAATTTCGGGCCAGATTCTGTGGCCCAGAAAAATAGTCCACTTATCTAATCATATCTCTGAATCCACAACTCCAAATGGGTAAAAATTTTAAAGGTGGTTATCAGAAATCCGGGGATACATTTTATGCTTCTATGTACCACTCTGATTAGGCTATCTAGAAGGACTTACAAGCGCGTCTGTTTGGTGGAAGCAATCTGGCTACCACCTTGGGTCAAGGGTGGAAAAGTCTCCTCTCCCTTACTTTCCACCACCCTAGGCCTACCACACTCAAGTGGGATCTTTTGTACTATTGGAGGATCGACTAAAGGCTCCCAAAATTACAATTTAAGGAAGTGGTGGTGAATGAGTTTTTCATCTTTGGTGCTTGATTTTATTGTAGTGTTATGCTGCCGCTTTGTGTTTGTAATCGTATTTCTTTCTCATGTAAGTTGTTTAATTGACCTTAGTATCTTAATAAAAGTTCTTCCTTCACTTTTATTTTGTTCTTATACTTATCACATTGATACTGTTGGTTCAAGGTGTAAATTTATTCATACCATACTTTGTGATATTTATCACACAACAGAGGAGTGATCGATTTTTGTTGTTGTTATTACTTCTTCAATTCCACCCTTGTAAGTCTACTTCCCGCTTCCGTTGAAGACATATCATCAATGAAGGGCTAAATATTTTATGGGTTGATCCAAGGGAGTATAAAGGGGCTGGATTGGATGTTATTTCTCACTCCATTAATGGCTAATCACTTCTTTTAAATGAGATTTTTATTTGATGATTTTAAAACATCTTCATCCTTATTGAATTTAAGGTCACACATTTCAAGTGCTATTACGAACCTTTACCTTGGAGTGATCAATGATTTGATCCTTAAAGTGTATGGGTGGTTAGTATTAGGGTGTGTAGGCATTAAACCATTAAGTTATGATTATGTTTGATCTTTTTAAATGAACCCATATCAATTATAAAAAATTAAAATCATTAAAAAAAGAAATACGTCCAATCCACCCCAAGAGATAACCTAGGATCAACTCATTACCTTAATTTGAATTAACTTAAAACTATTAGTGATAGTTTAAACCCATCTAAAATCAACCCAAGTTGGCCACTTCATAGCCAAAAACAATCCAAAGACTGTGTGTGTCTATAGGTTACTTCTTAGGTCTCTGTGGATTCGACAACCCAAGCTAGACTACACGGACCATTATACCTTCTTCTCTTGGGTAAATTTGAGCGAGAATCAGTTGCTCTCACACCTCAATGATGTACACCTGGATCTTCCATTTCTTCCATATAGTAATCATGCCTAAGCACTCATGGGCCATCACATTATACCACACCATGTCTCACCCGAAGCCATGTGGGCCATCACATCTCATCCAAAGACACCTGGGTCATCACATTAAATCACATCTTGCTCAAAGACACTTGATCCATCACATCACACCCAAAACCATAACCAGGGTAGTAGGGTATTTTTAACATGAAGTATATTAACCACGTGCTCTCATACTACTATGAAATACCTTTACACTAGAAACCTTATAATCTCATCAAAAATCATTGCTAGTGCACTTTTGATTTATGGTCATCATAGCCAGTGCATATGAAACTCATCTAGAAGAGTGAGTGGGGAAGAGGGTGTATCCATCCATCCATCCACATTACTAGGATGCTAATAAAACCACTCCCACAATAATTGGTTGTCGGCACATGGTGCTCAACGCGGGTAGGGAATGTATATAAATCATAAGTAATATACAAAGTATATAGTCACACATAAGACCAACTTATGAGTTCACAACAAGAGTACCATCCCAACTCACACCATCAGCACCAAATATCACAACCTCTATCTCTTTCGTTACCCCCACTAAATGAATAACACCACAAAACAAGCCACAAATCACATTCTTCCTTTCATTTCATGTTAATCCAATTTTCATATTTCTCATTACAAACTAATTTCATTAATTAATCCCATTCATTTCATATTAAAAAAAACCATTGTAGCCACAATTCCATTATAATTCAAACATTCACCCATAATTTCAACCCATGTCATTTCAACTCTTCATTTATATTTAATTTCATCACTACCCAGTTAACTAGCACAACACACAACATCACAACATCTATTCTCCTTATGTTAACAATCCCCCACATTGCCACTATTTGACAACCAAAACCACCTTATCATCAAAACCACCACATAACATACTTGCATATCATCACATCTTCCCCTAAAATCGCAACCACATATCACCTCCACACAACACAACCAAACAACACCACCACCCAAATTATTTCAGATCATTCAAGAGGATTTATTCACATCCCACTTTACTTTTTATGGGAATTCTCATACAAACTATATTTTTCATTTGAAACCAATTTATTAGTTGGATATAAATGATTAAACAGTTTCATTGAAGGTGATATCAACCAATCACACAACAGGGGTTCCACCAACTTATCAATTTTTAGCACAAACAAAGGCCCCCAATAACTATGATTTTCAGTGCTACATCAAGTGTGCATAATATCAATAAAAAATTATCAAAATCTGTAAAACATGCTATTTAATTCCCATTCCCTTCAATTTAAATCAAACCAATTATTTATATTTACTATATTGACGCATACTATCTTCCCAAAAATAAACAATTGCATGATCCCTCCTGCATGTATAAATAAAAGAGGGACAAAGGATCCTATACCTCAAACAAAGATTTCTGATCCACTATGCAAGGATTAAATAAGAGGATACAATCACTGAGAACCATAATAGAGGAATACACCTCAATTATCCTAGAACACACTATCCCACATCACTTCATTATCAAAACAGAATACAAACCAATGATTCACTTGACATCAAACTCCCCTAAAAGAATAACAGGGACAAAACAGGGGGAAGAAAACTTATAGATCTATCTCTCAAGTTAGGGGTTGGAATCCAAAGATTAGGGGCTAAAATTCCTCCTAGTGATTCACTTGGGTTTCCTAAGAAATGACAGAAAAGTTAGAAAAATGATAGAGTTTTAGGGGCTCTGGGTTTTTATATGTGTTCTGCAAAATGCGCATAGTCTACAATACCACACCATAGAATTGATGAAAAAACACTAGACCATAACCTCCTACAGACACCTCCATTACCAGAATTCCAATAAAGGAACGGGTCGGAAGGTCAGGAACATCACATGGCGTCTTTTGAATTAGCGCAAAAAAGTTAGAGTGTGCTTCATCTTGAGTGGATGTGTTAGATTATTTAAGTAATATGAGTCTATCTATGTTTATTCTATTTGAATCGGTCCATCCTATCTACTTATCCCTCTAGCTTCAATTTTTCATTTTTTAACTATCTTGTTGCCCATTTCTATAAATAAGTAGTTGTGGACTCTTTCAAGAGCCACAAAATTTGGGTTTATTATTTCTACTAGAATAAACTAAAAATATCTATGAAGTTGATAAAAAGTGAATGAGATCAAATTTTAAATATTAAAAAGAAAATTTTAGATTATGAAAATGTTAGAATATAAAATAGTGAATGCATTTTTTACCAGATTCCATGAGATCACTAGCGCATTGAGACGTCATTGAGAGGAGTTGAAGGAATAAACTATGGTTAAAAGGATATAAAAATCATTATATAAAAAATAAATGCAACAGTTTCATCCATAAAATAAAGGGACTTGGATTAATTCATTGTTGATGGACTTCATAACATAATGGTGACCTATGAAATGAGAGTAAGCTTAAAAGGGAAAAGGAAATGGTTTTTAAGTATATGAAAAGACTCAAATTAAATGAATAAAAGATTGATGATGAAGAGGACTCAAAAAAATGAAAGTGGAGATGAAAAGTTTGAAATAATTATGTTGTAAATCTTAAGAAAAATTAGAAAAATAAAAAAATGTATACGAAATTGTCTTTGAAATGATTCAGTCATGAAAGTGTTGAGCACTTTGCATTGGACTATCCCAAGAATATAGAGGTTGGGGGGATATTTAGACTTATTACATCAGTTCCAAAGAAGGTAGTGAACAGGTTTTAAAAATCTATGGAAAGAACAACTTCAAGAGGAAATGAAAAATTCAAAAAATTGTGAAGAAAAAATTGTATGAGAAAAATTAAAAAATACCTTCTATAACAACAAGAAGTACAATAACATGAAAATTTAGAAAAATAATTGATAGAGGTGAAAGTTTAGAAAAATAATTTAGAATTTTATAATTTAAATGAAGTAATGAAATTTCTTTTTTAAAAGGGATAGGGACCCCTAGGAACTAAAATAACAGGAATACCAGAGGCCCTATTTAAACTTCCCTATGAAAGCGCTGAAAGAAACTCGCTTTAACATAGTAATTAGTCCACTTCCTCATGTGGAGGATGAGATTTGAACTCAAGGTAGTGAACTATATTTTTATCATTTCATTGAATGGAGCACTTCCAGTGATGAGAAAATTTAAAAAGAAGTTGAGGGTGAAGAATATATGAACACCCTATATAAACTTAAAGGATAATTTATAATTTTGTCTTCATAAAAATAGAAAGTTTGGAAAAAATACATAAAGAATAAGTGGAGGCATTGTGAAGAAGAGAATAAATTGTATGAAGAAAGTAATAAAGATTTATTGAAGATTATATCAGAGTTGGATATCCTTAATGCTGAACAAGAAAAAATTCATTACAATTTTAGAGTTAAAATTGCTGCTAAAAACCAAGAGTTGTTGGTATCATAGTCTATGCTTTAGAAGGAAGGACATAGTCAAATAGGTAGGGAAAGAGTTTTATCACACTTGTTGATATTAAATTCGCATCTTTCTTGGTGAATGAGAGCATTGGAGCTATTGGGGCCATAAATGATTGACTCGCCAGTGCATTGATAATCACGAGATAAAATAAAGTTCAAAATCTAGAAATAAAAGGACACTAGATGTAATGTGTAAAAAACCTCAAAATGGAAGGGGTAAAAACCCACAGGTAAAATAGAAGTATCACTATGGGTAAAAGTGGGTACACACTATCTCACTATTACAAGGATAAAACCATTGTAAAATCTCTCTTGAGTAGTGAATAAAATGCCTCAAAAAAGTAGAGATGATGAGAGGTGAAGATGATGGGATACTGAAAGTAAAGGATGATTATGCCTTTTATAGGCTAATGCCAACCTCTCTTGTTGCCTCTCCCACTGATGGGTTTGGTGGGGTTGTCCACCCACCTCATCCTCTACCACCATCCCCCCTTTGACAAAGGAGGGTAGCGACCACCATCCTGCAATAAAAAACTCTGGAAAAATATCCCACTTGGAGATTTTATTGAGAACCAATTAGATCTCCACACATCCTTTCTATCTATAAAACATGATGCTCACATATATCCAAGGCCACTCGAGGATCTGCACCATCTAAAATTATCAGAGTTAATCACCTTCGTCAAGAAATCTGCCAAAATTTCTTATTATGAATTTTCTGCATATCCACATGTCCTCCACCACATCTCAGAAAAAGTGATATTTTACCCCAATGTGCTTCAGCCTGAAATTAAAAGATGGATTCCTTACAATGTGAAAGGTTCTCTAACTGTCAAAAAACAATGGAATCTGCTCTTGTTTGTGTCTGAGCTCCTCTAACAACTTTTTCATCCAAATTGCCTCTTTGTAAGCCTATGTATCTTCCATGTACTCCACCTCCATCGTGGATAATGAAACAATTGACTATAACTTAATTCCAAATCACATCTCCTCTTTCAAGAGTAAACACATAACCAGTAATGGATTTCCTTCAGTCAGAATCTCTTATAAAATCTGAATCAACATAGCATCAGATTGTGAAATCTATTCCTCCATAACATGTTGAAACATTTGAGGTCTTCTTAATGTATCTCAGGATACTCTTTATAGTTCTCTAATGCTCCCATCCTGTATTCTCCATGTATCAACTAACCATTCTCACTACATGTGTAATGTCTGTTCTAGTACAAAGCATAGAGAACATCAAACTTCCCACTGATGATTCATATGGTACTTGAGATGTCTCTATTCTCTCTACTTAACTTATAAGACTCATCTTGAAGGATAACTTGAAATTAATAGGAATTGGGGTAGATATTTTATTATAGTCTTTCATGTTGAAGCATTTCAAGACTCTGTAAGTAATTCTTCTATGATAGAAAAATATTCCCAATATTCTAGTCTCAATAAATTTACTTCTCAAGAATCTTGTTTGTTGGTCCCAAGTTCTTCATATCAAACTCCCTAGCCAACTGTGCCTTTGTATCCTGGATCAGATCATTGTTGAGGCCTACAACCAACATTTCATCCACATACAATAGAATAGTAATGAAATCATTACCATCCAAACTCCTGAAATATTCACAAGTATATGAATGATGTTTGTTGTATCAAAGGCTCATGATATAGGAATCAAATCTCTTGTACCAACACCTCGACACCTGCTTGAGACTATACAAAGATTTTTTAACATTCAAATTGAGTTTTCTTTGCCTTCTTCTAAAAAACCTTCCAGTTCAAGCATATATATATATCTCTTCATCAAGATCACCATAGAGAAAAGAAGTCTTCACATCTAGTTTCTCTAGATGTAAACTGTATGTATCACATCACCAGAACAATTTGAACAGTCATCAATCTAACAACAGGAGAAAATATTACATTTAAATAAATACCTTTCTTCTGATAAAATCCTTTGACCACTGATCTAGCATAATATCTTTCCACCTGGTCTTTTCCATCCAACTTGATTATAAAAACCAATTTTTTTCTAATATCCTTCCTTCCATGTGGTAATTGAACAAGATACCAAGTCTTGTTCCAGTGTAGGAATTTAAGTTACTTCTACATATCTTATATATATAAGGATATATTTGGACTTTGGGTTGCCTCCCAAAAAGAAGATGGCTCTCCATCCTCCATTAATAAGTAGTATGAAATATTTCTCTCAGTGACATAGTCTGAGTTCCATACTGGTGCTCTTTTCTCTTGAGTTGTCCATCGTGGTCCAGACTCAACTAGTACTGGATCATCATGCTCTGGTAATTCCATAGAGGAATCTAGTTCTTCCTTGGATTTGTCCTCCACTTCGACTATTTTAGTTTATGTATTTTCCATCTCCATGTATGGATTACTTGTCACTTGCACATTGTCTTCTACAAAAATGTCATCTATACTGATGATTAGTTTACAGGCAGTGGGGTCCCACAAACGATACCCCTTCACACCATCAACATACCCTAAGAAGATACATTTTCTGGATATCAAATCCAACTTTGATCTTTCCTGGTCATTAAACAATGCATATATGGGACTTCTAAAAGTATGTAACTGAGAATAGTCATTAGTTTTAACAGTCCACATCTCCATCAGTGTCTTCAGATCAATCTCCATTGAAGGAGATATGTTGATCACATAATAGGTGGTATTCATTGATTTTTCTCAAAATGTTTGGGCAATTCCTGCAGTCTTCAACATTTCCCTTGTTCTATCCAACAGGGTTCTATTCATCCACTCTTCCACTTCATTCTGTAGAGGAGTGTATGCCACCATGAACTGTATCTTGATTCATTCATGTTGACAAAAATTATCAAACTCCTCACTTGTATATTCAACACCATTGTCAGTCCTCAGACACTTGATCTTCTTTCCAGATTCAAGCTACTTCCACACTTTGAATGTTGTGAAGACTTCAAAAACATATACCTTCCTCTTGATTGGGTACACCCAACATCTCCTGGAATAATTATCAATGAATTACACAAAGTACCTTGCACCTCCTAGGGATATAACTAATGCTTTCTAAACATTAGAATGGATCAAATCTAAGATCTCGTAACTTATTGATGTTGACATCCCAAACTTTAACCAGTTTTTCTTGCTCAAAACACAATGCTCACAAAATGGTAAGGATATATTTTCTATCATAGGCATCAACTTATAATCTACAATAATCTTCAGGTCTCGTTATGACATATGGTCATGCTTCTGATTCCATAACTTTGTCAATGCTTCCATCGAGCTAGTTGATGTGACAACTATCTCTGCCTCATTGTACGTTTCAACCATAAGAACATACAGGTTGTTTGAGATCTTATACATATTTATTACCACAATAACACCCTTTAAAATTATTATCACTCCATTCTCGGTGTGATTCTTGCATCTGATGTCATCAAATTGTCCCAAAGACAATATGTTCTTTTTTAGTCCCATCACATGACATACTCCTTGGATGGTCCAAATAATGGTTTCATAAATCTTCAATTTGATGGTTTCAACTCCAACGATCTTCATGTTTTGATCATTCCCCATGTATAAAATTCCTTATTGAATGGTTTCATACTCATCAAATGATTCTCGTGGAGACTTCATGTGCCATGTTGCTTCTGAGTCAATAATACATGCATCGTTCAGATGTTGTCTGCTTTCAGCAGTCTTCGCCGCTTCACTAACTAGTATATCTCCTCTTTCATAAGTATTTTCCACATTTTTGTTCATGTAATGATTCTTTCTCTCATTGGAACCATGCTCCATCATCACAATTATCAGTCTTTCACCAATTTTCAATCGATAATTATCCTTCTACAACACTTCCTGCATCTTCATTTTCCATAATGAAAAATTATTCCCGTTGAATTTTTGGATCTTTAATTGTCCCTCCATATATATATTCTAATAGTAAAAAACTTCCTCTATTTAAAAACGGTGTATTTAATAATCTGAATAATTTTTTTATGATGCGAAAGATCAGTCATAGTCGCAATCACAAAGCATAGTCAAATATATGAGAATTATTAATACCCAAAAATGTGAACAACACTGGGTCAGGACCTTCCTTTTAATAACAGTTTTTGGTACTTTAAATGATTGAACCACTAGTTCAGTGATAATCATGATACAAAATAAAGTGAAAAATGTAGAAATAAAAGGACACAAGATGTAATGTTGAAAACCCCCCAAAATGGAAGGGGTAAAAACCATAGGAAAAATAGAAGTATCACTATGGGTAAAAGTGGGTATACACTCCCTCACTATTACAAGGAGGAAACCCTCATAAAATATATCTTGAATAGTTGAGAAAATTCTCCATGAAAGTAGAGATGATGATAGGTAATGCTGATGGGATGTTGAAAGTAAAGGATGCACATGCCTTTTATAGGCTAATGCTATCCTCTCTTGTTGCCTCTCCCACTGATTGGTTTGGTGGGGTTGTCCACTCACTTAATCCTCCACCACTAGCACCCCTTTGAAAAAAGAAGGCAGCATCCACTGACATACAATTAAAAACAACCGACAGAAGACAACAAAAAACTAAACGACTGACAGAAAATATCTTATTGATTGGGTAAAGCTGGTTTAATTATCTGGAGAATGATGAAAGAAAGAACATAGGGAAATATAAAATGAGATTTAAATATGAGAACAGTTCTATAGCTGAAACAAATTCTACTATAAATGATAAAGAAACAAGGAATTGTTCATCCAAGTAAAGATACACGTGAGAGAAAAAAAATGTGAAACCCATGAGGCATGTGACGGGAAGAAATTCTTGAAATCCAAAAAATACTGCCAATTCATTAGAGATATATAGAATTCAATAGTGGGAAAATGGTTTAATAAAAAAATTTATCAAGGAGTTCAAAAATCTCAAAATAATTAAAATAATAAAAAATGACAATTATTTATAATATACTAGCCATGAGTTTGAAGCTTACTTGTAGAAACATAGTGTTAAACATGAATATTTTATCCCTTCTACACCTCAATAGGATAATGTAGCTCGATGAAAAAATAGATGCTTTGTAGAGATGACAAGAAACATGCTAGTAGAGCATGATACAATGCATTTCCACTTGATAGACGAAATATCTAATTCTACACAAATACAAACTAGGTGTTTAATGAGGCTTAAGATGGAGAATAAACCATATGTTTTATGGTATGGAAAGGAACCTATTACAAAACTAAATGATGTTTGATAGTCCTTATAGTATTTTAATAAAAATTTGTAACAAGGAAGAGGGTTTAAATTGTAGAATAAAAGATTTCAAATAATTGTTTAAATTTGTGGTTTGAAGGAAATTTAAGGGAATAATCTTTTATATGCTATATAGATTATTGTGAAGGAAGATATTATAGAATTAAATTATCATTTAGTAATCAAAGATCAGAGAACTAGAATTGATGGTAATGATAATGAATCTTAAGAAACTATTGATGATGTTGGTGAATCATAAAAAAATTAAATCAAAGGATAGTGTTGAAATTAAATTGGAAGCAAGGAAGAACCCCTATAAACAAGAACAATAATTAGGTTGAATAAGTTGATTTTATTTGTTTCTCATGTTGAACCAACAATAGATTAAGTAGTTATTAAGCATAAAGAGTAGATTAATGTCATGATCAAGTAGTTTATCAATTAAAAAACCAGCACTTGGATTATTTTCCCAAGTCTAAAGATAAATAATGTCATTGTAAGAAATGAGTATTCAAAAATAAATAGATTAATAAAAGTGAAATTGTGATGAAAAAGGCTAATATGGTTTTCAGTGGTCATATTCAAGTGGAAGATATTGATTTTGAAAAAAAAATCTTGTAGCTAGATTGGTGCTAATAATTTTTTTCTTATTATTAATGTTTGAAATCAATATAAAATTTATCATATTTATGTAGTATTAACATTTTTCAATTATGATTTGGAAGATAAAATTTTTATTGAGAATCTTTAAGGGATTTTACTTGACAAGGATGCATATGTTTTTTCTAATCAAAGACCCCCTAATCATGGTACTCCAAGCTAATTATTGGTTTAAAATAATTAAAATTAAAGAAAAAAGGAGTGCAGATAATAAATTTCATATAAAGTAAAAAACCAAGGGCATTTTTTATTAATGTTGTATGTGATAAAATTATTTTTGTTAGAAATAAGAATTCACTATGTGTTAGATATATGGAGGTTGTTCTAGTTATATTTCCTAGACCCCCATTAATAAATACTTATCTTGGGGGTAAAATGGGGATTTAGTTGCTGCAGCTATAAATCTAGGATCATGAATTGGAAGTTGGGTAATCATTAGTGGAAGGGTGTCTTTCTTGGTTGCACCCGCAAGAAGAGTTCATCATTATCCAGTCATTCTCTCTCCCTAGAAGAAGGTGGAAGCATTTGAAGGGGTATCTCCATTGTTTTATCTTTCTATTTATCCTGTTTCACATCCTATTTCCTATAATACTTATTTTAAAAATTCAACTCAGAGAATAAACCACATTATAGGTTCAATAGAGAAAGTGGAAGGATAGTTTTGAGCTGTATGTTTTTTCAATTTGAAGAGGAAAAGCGTTGGAGATTGAGGTGTGTAGTTCTGATACAAGTTTTACATTGGGTGGATGTAGATGAAAATGGAGACAAAGATTGCTTTAGTCAAATCAGCCTTTTAAATATTCAAGAAAATATATGAGGAATGATAGTGCAAACATGAAAAAACTTTGTCATCGATTCAAGAAAATTTGGTCAAATTGTTATGAGGACAAAAAGATTGTCATAAAACCTCGCATGAAAAGTTACACCAAGCTGAGGAGCACATCTCTCTACGAATGAGTAACTTGGAGGAACAGATGATAGAGAGACTCAAGGGGCTATAGATGCATGTATAATAAGGATTTATACTTGAAAATAGAGTGTGGAATCACCAGCATTGTAAATGGATGTTTAAAATTATATTTCGACTATAGTTTCGGTGGCAGTGCAATTCCGGAAGGTAGTTTATAGGAAGATGGTAGCACGAATCTGATGAGGCAAGTGAAACTTACAAATTTTTTAGGTGTGGATCTATTCATATGGATTAATTGAGCAGATACTTATTTCTTGGTTAATTGGAATTTAAAAGACATGAAGCTTCATTTGATTCAAATTAGTATATAGGGTTCTGCACTTTATTGGTTCTTGTCTTGGAAAAGCATGAATCTTGGAGTGGAATGGGAGTAGTTGAAGCTTACTCTTATGGAATGGTTTGGGAAGGTGACCGAGGTAAATCCATTAAGGTACTTAGAGACACTCTGTTAGATTGTTTTCATGGAGGGGTACATAAATGAGTTCAAACAAGTGACTTTGTAGATAACTGATTTTCTATAGGCATGGTATATGAGCTTGTTTATGGGAGGATTATGACCAGAGATCAAAAATCATGCGTTAACACCCAGACATGTTAAAAAATATTAGATGAAATTTATTTCTAGAAAGGCTGAAAGGGATCTGATTAGAGTGGGTGTTCTAAATAATGGTCATGGGATACCAGTTTTGTTACCATCTCCCCAGGAAAATAACATTATGGTTCCCCAACTTCCTTCCATCAAGCTCGTGGTGGACTGGGTAAAAAGAGAAGATGGAATTAAGAGAGCTATAGGTGAGGAGAGATGGAATTGGTTGAAGACTATAAGCTGATAGGAAATGGAAGAATTGAAACTGAATGACCTTTTCTTTCATTGCATACAACCTTTTATACCCATGCATCAATTCCTAAACAAACACTTGAGGTTTTTGATTTGGTATATATAAGATCCAACTTCATATGGTGTTGTAGAAGTAGAATCCCAACATTATTTGGGTCAGAGAAATTTTGGCATGGGATCACATGTTCTGATTGAGAAATCGATAGGGGAACTCTTAGAGCTATGAAGTATGGGTGAGGCAAGAACTGATTCGATGATGTTCCTAGGACATGTTTTGGGAGTAACAATGGGAGTGCTCATGGATATTGGAATAAGCCAAAATTTTATTTATAAAACTCTTTCCAAAATGGAATGTATAGAGGGTAGTCCAACCAAGACTTTTGGTGTTAGGATAGGTGATTATAATCAAGTTATTTCATAGGGAGTCTACAGGAGAGTTGAGGTTGATTTAGAAAACTTCACTATAGCACTGGAAGACTATGTTTTCAATATTGTTGGCCCGAATTTGGTGTGTAGGATAAAGTGGAAGAAAATATTGAGGTTTATTTTGAAAAACTGGAATCAAAAGACTGTGGTGTTCATGTGGTAAGTAATGGAGGTTAAGCTTCAGGGAATTACTATGGTACAATAGTCACCTATGATGTTGGAGTAGTGTTTTCTGTTGAAAATATTTCCTTTGGAGGGATGGTTATGGAAGATACAACTGTAGTTTCCAACCGTAGTGAAAAGTTATAAAATAGACATTATACAATAGTAACTTGAGAAGATTATACAGGACTTCCAGACCCTATTTGATGAACCAAGGGAGATTTAACAAAGAAGGGTTATAGACCATGTGATAACACTATTTAAAAGAGAAAAACCATTTAATATTTGAACATATAAATTATCTCATTACTTGAAATATGAGGTTGAAAAAAATATTTGGGAAATGATAACAAGTGTATTAATCAGACATAGTAAAAACCTGCATGTCATTCATATTATTTTAGTCAAGAAAAAGGATTATCTTTGGAAAATGTACATTGATTGTAGGACACTAAATAAACTCATAGTATTAGATTGATTCCCAGTTCCAGTTATCTTTGAATTTCTGGATGAGATTTTTGGGACATGTTTCTTTACAAATCTTGACTTAAGGTTTGGGTTTCATCAAGTTTAGTTTGGGGCTAAATATTTATGGAATATGGTTTTTCAAACTCATGAGGACCATTATGAATTCATTATTATTCCATTCGGGCTTGTGAATTCTCTGATAACTTTTCATTCAACCATGAATATCCTATTTAGAGTTGAATTGAGTTGGGTTTTTATGGGATTATTTGACAATATATTAGTGTATAACAGGACGTGGGTGACACCTATTGACCATTTGTAGACAGCATTTCAAATCTTATAGGAAAATCATCTTAAAGTCTATAGGAAGAAATGTTTTTTACCCAGTAGTACATGTAATACCTCGATCACATTATTTTTGCATATTGGGTGTTAATGGACCCCAAGAAAATTGAATGTGATATTAATTGGTCACCTTAGCAAAATGTGAAGAGTGTGGGAGGATTTCTTTAAATCACATGATATTATTGGAAATTTTTTAACTGATACATGTAGATTGATAAACCATTGATTGAATAAATCAAAAAGAAAAACAGGCTCAAGTGGGATACTATGGAAAATATTCATTTTATGATCTGAAGAAGTGCTTGATCTTAGCTCTGATCCTAGCCCTTCCAAATTTCAAAAAAATTATTTTCTATTGAATGATATTCCTTGAGAAGGGGAATTGGAGTTGTGATCATGCAATCCAGTTGGCCAGTTTCTTATTATAGTATGGCCTTAGACAAGTCCAACCTTTCTAAATCCATTTATAAAAAGTATATTATGAAACTGGTTTTTTCTACGAGTCTTTGGAGACAATACTTATTGGACAATCATTTTTTGGTTCATACAAATCATAAATCCCTTAAACATTGTTGTGCCCAAGTTATTTTGGAAGCATTTTTTATCAATATGTCAATTTTTTATTGTAGGAGAAGTTACTTGGAAATTTGGTATAGCAGCCTAGGATTTTCATACATGAATATTACATCTTTTTTTATGAATATTCAATACATTACACAAGCAAATTTTTGAGGACTATAATAGTTTAGTGTCTTTGGAGACTATTTATACAATCTTCTAAATTGGTTAGATATCTTCAAAATCTCCTATAAAGATATTCTCCTTTAGAAATCTTCCCAAACATAACCTACTTAAAACCTTTCTTCATAAACTGAGGAAATGAAACAAAAGAAAGGGTGAACTTATATGCTTAGTAAGGGTAAATAAGGGAGACATGTAATCATTGCATGAACACGAGGGTTTTAGAACATCAGAATAACATATTAAAACCATACCCTACATATCTAAGATTAGAATCTTGATTCATGACATGAATATTGACAGTTTGTATGACATGAATCATAAGGAAATAAAAAAATATGATTTATTAGATCATAATGTTGACATAAGACATGGAATTGTGGTATACATGTAAGCATGTAAAATCATTTCTATAGTATTCAAGGCTCACTACCAAGGCTATCATAGTGGAATGAGTTCACTCCCCAAACCATCATAGTAGTCAAGTTTCACTCCCAAAACCATATTAGTAAAAAAATTCCTTTACTAAAATTGATTCACTCCCCATTTCAGTCATGTCTATATCATGAGATATAAATATTTACCCAATGCATTGAACAGAGATAAAGTCCCACAAATCACATAATGAAAATCATATGTATGTATGCCATAAGATCATAAAACATTCATAATGTCATAAATCATGAAATGAAATGGATTTTATAAACATGTCATCATATCATAACCTATGTAAAATAGATAGGTTACATAATCATTTCATTATAGCATATCCTGTGGAAAAAGAAGAGGGTTTCATAAGAATTTTATCATTGTATAACCTGTGAAAGAGAAATAGTTTTAATAAACATATTTTCATGATAAAACATTTAAATAAAGAATAATAATGGAGTCCTTGGTTCATATACCCATAAAATCATAAGTTACATCAAAGGATATCATCTTATATGGAGAATGATTTTGAAAGATTAGTTGGAATATTTTTTTAGGAAAATAAATTTTTATAACTAAAAAATCATAAAATATTTTGAAATTCTTTTTATTTGAAAATAAAATTGAAAAATTATAAAGGAACTTTAAAATAAAATAATGGTTATGACGGTGGAATTTTTTTTTTCTTGTTGTACACACTATAACAAAGATCCCTTTCACATTTTCTGTAAAATCCAAATGGGAACTGTTTGGAAAACGACATGAAGATTAATTTCAAAAAAAATTAAAAATTTAAAACATGGGTGAAATTTTATTTAATAAATAATTTTAATATGTTAAAAAAAATTTGAAAACATTTTTAGAAAACATAAATTTTGAAGAAAAATGGTTTTCAACTGAAGAGAGAAATAAAGAAATTTTTTTCTTAAAAACATTTTATCAGTTATTTTAAGTATCGAAGAGTGTAAAAAATGATAATATTACTCGAAAATATAATGAATAACCAAAGTATAAGATTCATGATAATTTTTTAGGGTTATATCATAAGATTTCAATAGTTGATACTTAATCATAAATAATCATGATAAATGGAAAGATTGTAACATAAATCCATTACCACTTTGATAAAATTTGAAACATGACCTTATTAAAAGATAGATATTAAAATGGATATTTAATCCCCATAACATTCAGTAGAATCATCATATAATACATTCATTGTAAATATATACACCACATCAAATAAATAGGTTTTGAATATGACATTTGTCTCAAAGAAGTAAAAAGTGAGACAAAAATATCTTACTACTTTAGTAATATTTTTAATCTTAATCCCCAATAATGCATAAAATAAAATGAAAAAATTAGTGTGAAAATAATTAGATTTGTGATATAACATGTAAAATTGGTATTACTTTAACCACGCGAAATAAGCCAGTGGTGAATTTGCGCATGTCTCCCAAAAATAAAAGAGGGACTAGAAATCTTTAACCTTAAGTCTCAACTTCATTTGTACACATTTGAACCTCACATATAATGAATATAATTTTATAATACATATATTATAGAACCATAATTATATATATTATACAAAATATGATTTACTTATTACCATTCATTACCCCTTTATTATCAATTCCTTGTTAAAATCATGTTTCGGGTAATAAGCGCTTTGTTTTTCATATATGCTTTGATTTGTTATTTTCAGTCATCATAATTTGATTATGGTTCCATAATATAAAGAATAATAATCATAAAATTGTTATAATATTTATACATCAATTATAATTTTAATACCAATCATTAAATATAGTTTTGAGAAATGAAGTATAGTATGATCATGGAGACGGTAGACCATACGTACAATGAGTAATGTTTCCATTTTTCAATGATCATTATGTAAAGGAGGTAATTAATATTTTATATTTAAAAAATTATCATAATAACATATTATTTATTTAAATATAATTATACATATAATCCATGTGGTGTGGTGATGAAAAGAGAGTTGCATCGCTTCGTGACGGCGGTAGTCCACACATACACAAATGACATTATCATTTTTTAGTGAGTGAAAAGGTAAGAAATAAAATGATATATTATATTTTAAGAATGATATATATATCATTAATATAATAATTATTTCATGTATATTACATATATTAATTATATTTATCCTTATTATATTCCATGTAATGCGTTAGAGAAAAATGAATTACATCACTTCGTGAGGTTGTAGTCTGTCGTACACATGAGCGACGCTATCATATCCCATACCTAGTGAAAAGCAAATATATATATATATATATTAATATATAATGACTAAAAAGGTATAATTATGCTATAAATATCATATATATATATATATATATATTATTTATCATCATACCGAACCGTGAGAGCTGGTAATGGAAAAACGAATGACATCAATTCACGATACGGTAGTCTGCGATACACACAAATAATTATTTCATAACCCATTTGATGGAAATGGAGATGGTTGTAGGTAATGCACTAAACATAACAAAATATATGTATATATAATATAATGAGGTTATTATATCAGTATTTTTTAATAATAATTGATGAAGGTTGATGAAGAAATAAAATCAAAATTCTTGTTGAAGAACGTTGCCTCTTTTTTGGGTAACCTCCATAGGTTTGCACAAAAGGCCTTAATTGGATGGATTTATTACCAAAATAAGTCTTATAGGATGAGATAAGTGAATTATATATGTTACTTGGGTATATCTTGGCTGAACCAGAATGGTTTGAAGGTGTGAAGAGGGGATAAGAAAGGATGACCTTTTATAAGTGATTTGAGTGACACACTTGTAATTTTTGAAAAGAAAAAAGATGTACCCACGTTTTTCACATGTAAAAAGTGTCCAAAATGGAATATTATAGAGCTTTTATAAAGTATAAATTTGGCTATAAAATATATTTTAGACAATTTTTAGGTCATTTTAACCCTTTTATTTTTAGTTTAACACTCGGAAAACCCATTTTTACCTTAACTGTGATAAATACTTTTTATTATTTTTACTATTAATTGTGGTAAAAATTAAGTTTAAATAATTTTATAATATAAATTATGATCATTAAAAATATGGAATCCATTTTTTCAAATTCCAATCACATAAGTGACAAAATTTAATTGAAAATTAATCTCGCAAACGTGAGGAGAATATTGGTTTTCAAAGAGAAAATGTTCAAAAGTTTACAAGGTTTTTATATCCAAATTCAATATCAAAATGATTCCAATGACCTAAATGGGATTAATATATATATATATATAATTGAACTAATTATAATTTAAAACCATTTTAAAATATAATTTAACTATATAAATAATTTAAACGAAAAGGTAAATTTCAATTAAAATTCAGTTTTTTTCACAATTCATCAAAAAATAATATTTTTCAGAAAATCATCAAAAATTCACCTTAATATAATTTTGAAATGATGATTTAAAAAATTAAATTTATTTTTTCAAATAAATTTTATAAAATTTTTCAAAAATGAGTTTTAAAAATAAGTGTGCAAAAAGGTGACAAACCCGTTTTTTAAAAAAAATATTGTTTTTAAGTATAAAATTTGATTTATTCCAATATATTATCTAGAAAACACATAAGATGAATTTTATATAGTTTATTGAATATATAATATATAAATTTCCTTAAAATAATTCATCAAAAGTTATTTATTTAATTCATTGGGATAAAATATGTTTGTATGCATAACAACAGTGTTTTTTAGAAAAAGATTCCCTTTATTTTCAAATGGTTTTTATTTTCATTTATAATTAATTTTTCATCAAGTAATTCATTATATATACATGTTTAAACCGTATATATATTTTCATAATTTATTTAATCATATTCATACCCATCATTTCAATTTCTAGGTGATAACTATCTTATTAAATAATAATTTCTAAATAGTAAACCACATTTCATTTAAACTCAGCATTGCATGTAACACAAGTTAAACTCTATGTTGTTTGTAATTAAAAATAAACTCAGTGTTGTTTTAACATAAAATATCTATAAGATTATATTTATTTGAAATTTTTTTAACAAAATCTTAGGGTATTACATTCTACCCCTCTTAAAATGAATTTTTCCCTCGAAATTCATTTCTTTAGTACCAACAAATGAGGATAATTCTACCTCATTTCATCCTTAGGTTCCTTCATAGCTTTCTTAAACTATTGGTTTCACCATAAAAATTTACTAGTTAAGTGGTCTTATTTTTTATAACATTTTCTATCTGATTCAAAATCTATACCGGTTGTTCTCTATAAGGAACATCATACTCAAGCATTATGACCTCTGAGTTCAGTACATTTGATGGATCATGTATGTAATTTCTCAAGGGAGATTAATAGAACACATATTGAACCTGAGAGAGGTTTTTTGGAAGCACAAAATGATAAGATAGTTTCTCGATTTGAACAAATATTTCAAAGGGACCAATATACTTTAGGGATTAGTTTTCCCTTCCTTCTTCCACATAGAAATTCATAGAAAGACCTTCTCACCAACTTCAAATTATAGATTATTTTGATGATTTATCATCATTACATTTATGTCATATTTGTGTTTTCCTTATGTGTTTATGAATGATTCTAACCTTATCTTCCATCTCGTTATCTTTCTCTGGTCCTAATATCTTTCTTTCTGCAACTTCATTCCAGTATGTTGGGGTTCTACACTTTTCATAAAGATCTTTGTAAGGATATATATGAATGATCATGTGAAAAATATTGTTTTAAGAAAACTAAATTTAAAGAACATGTTGATCCTAACCACATTTTAAATCCATAGAACAAGATCATAGAATATCCTCTAGGGTCTGAATTGTTCTCTCAGACTAAACATCTATCTAAGGATGATATGTAGTGTTGAAACTCAACTCTGTATCAAGATCTTACTGAATACTTCACCAAAACATCTAGGTAAACTTTGGATCCCAATTAGATACAATTTAATGTGGTAACCCATGCAAACATAACCCTTTCTTAATGTATGTTATGGAAAGAGGATCCAAAGACAAATATTCTCTAATAACAATGAAATGTGATGACTTCATAAGTTGATCAAATATAACTCAGAATTACCTCAACATTAATGATAAGATAATCCCTAAAGGTTAATCATACCTTTAATCCTATATCTACAATGTGTAAATCTATTCATCATTAAATAACTTTTTCACTAAATCATATAAAAAACCAAAGAGTTTTACTACCATAAATGAATCTTAAAAAATCCTTAATCATGATAAAATCCCATCATGTAAAACCTCAAAAGTGTTGTTAATGAATTTGAACTTATGATCAAACTTAAACTTATAAACCCATGATGGTATCCATAAATCTTCATTCAATTTTACATAAAAAAATATATGCTTCCAAAAAAACATAATCCTTAGATGTTTTATGATTATTACAACCCAAATACCATTGAAAAAATACTTCTATAACATAATCCTTGAATCCCAATACATAAATACTCCAATAATTCCACTTCAATTATTGAAATAATTCCTTCCTTGGTCTAGAAGTTAATTACTAGGTTAGAAAATTGATTCGGATGATGTCCATGATCCCCACACATAATACATTGAACTCCTCGAAAATTTTTCACTCAATAAACTTTTCCACATAGATAAAATCTTCCCCTCCATTTGAGATATTCTTCTAGGTGATTCTTCCCACCTTCTTGACATTCAAGAAAATGAATCTTCTTTCCTATATATTAATTACCACACAAACTTTCATAAAATTTCATATTCCTCTTATTTGACAATTTAGGAATCTCACTGAAGTTCACATTGTTAATCATATATCATGATAGCTAATTATGATTAATCCCAATATCTTTATATCCAGTAATTATTCAATTTGGTTTCTCATAGTCATATAATTTTCCATTATATTCAATGTTAAAATGATTCATTTTAGTTTCATCCATTGAATAAAATAAAAAATCATAGTGTGAGTAAAACTAATCATTATGGAAAAAAATCACTTATAGGATGTATAAATCATCACATCTTATTTTCCATATATGAAACCTTAGTCTTAACCTAGGTTATTCATGATCATTATTTAAATCATTCAAAATGGTTCATAAATATTTTGTGACTTTCTAATGCATATCGTCTAGGAGTGTCCAACCAGGTGTGTTGCAGGACCCATTTTCATGTTTCTGTTGATGATCGAGTCTAGCTCAATGCACCATTTTTGGAGTTATTACCCCTATGAACTTTTATTCAAGATCCACGTCCACATATAGTATCTAGATAGATATGTAATTTCTTAGAAACCACTCACTCCATCATTTACAAAAATCCAGAAAATTTTCTTATTCTTTGACTCATCCTTAGACTTATCCTTAGAGACATCCCTAGACATATCCTTAGAAATATCCCTAGGTATCTCACTAAAGTTTTATCATCCTATTTTCCAAAGGTTAACTAATCCTTACCTCTAATACCAACTATAGAAATATATACTTTTCATATATGGATGTTATATCTTTTTAGATGAATATTCAATACATTACATAAACACACACCTGAGGACTATAATAATTTAGTGTCTTTGGATACTAGGTACACAATCTTATAATTTGGTGAAATATCTTCAACATCTCTGTTAAAGATCATATCCTTTAGTAATATTCATAAAAATATCCTACTTAAAACATTTCTCTATAACTTGGGAAAAGGAAACATAACAAAGGGTGAGATCAAGTGATCAGTAAGGGAAAAAAGGAGATATGTAAGCATAACATATGTAAAATATACTGTGCATATCTAAGAATAGAATCTTGAGTCATGAAATAAATATTAGTAGTTTATAAGACATGAATCATAAGTAAATCAAAGAACATGATCCATGAGAGCATAAAATTTTAATAAGACATGGAATTGTGGCATACACATAAGTATAAGAAATAATTTTCATAGTAGTCAAGGCTCACTACAGAGACTATCACTGTGGAATGAGTTCACTGTTCAAACCATCATAATAGTAAAAAATCACTCCCAAGACCATCATTGTAGACAAAGTCCCTTACCGAATTGGGTCCACTCCCCATTCTAATCTTTTTTATCTCATGAGATATAAATTTTTCCCCAATGCATTGGAGGCAGATAAAGGTCCCACCCTTCACGTAATTAAAATCATACCTATGTGTGACACAAGATCATAAAAAAATCATTATATGAAAACTTATGAAATGAAATGGGTTTCATAAAAATTTCATAAAATCATAACCTGTGGAAAATAGATAGGTTTCATAATCATTTCATCATTTTACCATTGAATATCACATGAAAAAATAAGTGGGTTTCATAAGATTTTTATCATGGTATAACCCGTGGAAGAGAAACAAGTTTTAAAAACATATTATCACGATATACCATTCATAGAAAAAATAATAATAATGACACCCTTGGTTCATATCCCTAGTATAATATAAGTTAAATCAAAGGATGTCATCTTATATGGAGAATGAGTATGAAAGATCACTTGGAACATTTATTGTGACAAATAAATTTTATTTGAAAATAGATTTTTAAAACTAAAAATTAATTAAACATTTTGAAAATCCTTTTCTATGAAAATAAACATGAAAAATTATAATGTATGCTTCAAATTAAATAATGGTGATGACGGCGGAAAATTCAGTTCTTTCTGTACACGTTAAAATAAAGATTCATTTCACATTTTTAGTAAAATTTAAATGGACATTGTTTGGAAAATGACATGAAGATTACTATAAAAAAATTAATAAATATTAAAAAATGGGTAAAAATTTATTTAATAAATCTTTTTAGTAATGTTAAAAACATTTTTGAAAACATTTTAGAAAACATGGTTTTGGAAAAAGAAGGTTTTTGATTGAATAGAGAAATAAAGACTATTTTTTCATAAAAACATTTTCTTAATTATTTTAAGTACCAAAGAATTTAAAAATAGTAATATTACTTGAAAATATCATTAATAAATAGAGGATAATAAAATTAAATGTAATTTTAGATAGGTAGATCATAATATTTCAACATTTAAGACTTAACCAAAAATAATCCCGATAAATGGTAGGATTGTAATATAAATCCATTACCACTTTGGTTACATTTAAAACATAATCCACATGAAAGATAGATATTTAAATATATATTTAAAACTATAATTTTTAGTATAATCACCATATAATACATTCAAGGATATTATATACACCACATAGAAGAAATAGGAGTTGAATATGACATGTGTCTCACAGAGGTAAAAAGGTGATACATAAATCCCTTACTGCTTTAGTAATCATTTGGATCATAATCCCCAATAAATAATAACATAAAATTAAACATTAAAAATCATTAAAATAAGTAAATTAATGATATAAAATGTTAAAGTGGCATTACATAAACAACACAAAAGAAATGAGTGGTGAATTTTATTATCTACTAGAAAAAATAGACTAGAAATCCCTTATATTAAGTCATGACTTCTTTTGTACACATTCAAACAT
The DNA here is from genome assembly GCA_963277665.1 of Viscum album. Lineage (NCBI taxonomy): Eukaryota > Viridiplantae > Streptophyta > Magnoliopsida > Santalales > Viscaceae > Viscum > Viscum album. The sequence goes on along the minus strand of OY728141.1, from coordinate 1,299,826,755 downwards.
CCTGTATAATAAATATAATTATATTATAAATATAGTATATAAATATAATTATATATATATTTTACCACATATTATTTAATTATGACCATTCATTACATGTTTATTACCAATTCCTTGTTAAAATCATGTTTCAGGTAATAACCACTTTGTTTTTCATATATGTTTTGATTTTTTATTTTTGGTCCACTTAATTTGGTCATGATTGAATAATATATAGAATATTAATCATGAAATAATCATAATAATTATACATAAATTATAATTTTAATACCAATCATGAAATATGATTTTGATAAATTAGGTATGTTGTGATCATTGAGACGGTAGGTCGTACGTACGCATGAGTAACGTTCCCATTTTTCAACGATCATTATGGAAAGAATTTACGTAATATTTTATATTTAAATAATTATAATAATAATATATTATTTCTTTAAATATACTTATACATATCTTCCATATGGTGTGGTGATGAAAATAGAGAGTCACATCACTTCATGAAGGCGGTAGTCCACATGTACATGAATGACATTATCATCATTCTGTGAGTGAAAAGGTGAGAAAAAAATGCTATATTATATTTTAAGAATGATAAATATGTCATTAATATCATAATTATTTCATTTATATCACATATATTCATTAAATTTATCCTTATTATTTCCCATGTAAAGCATTAGTGAAAAATGAATTACATCGCTTTGTGAGGTGGTAGTCCTCCATACACATAATAAAGATTATTGTATCCCCTACAGAATGAAAAGTAAAAGTTATATATGATATAATGAATAAATGGGTATAATTATATTATAAATATAATATATTTACTTTATATCCATCATAATACCCAACCTTGATAGGTGGTAATGGAAAAAAATGACATCGGTTCATGCGACAGTAGTCCGTCGTACACACGAATGACTATTTCATAACCTCTTTGATGGCAGTAGGGATGGTTGTAGTTCATTAACTTAAAATAAAAACATCTAAGTATATGTAGTATACTGATTTTATTATATCATCACATTTTAATAATAATTCAAGATGGTGGAGTTAGAAATAAAATAAAAAGGCTCATTGAAAAACTTTGCCTCTACTTCGAGTAACCTTTGTTTTGACCCAAAGTTTTTCCTATGTTAGATTTATGCCCAAAATAAGGCTTTTAGGATAATATTAGGGAATTTTGAAATATATTTGGGTTTTTATTTACTGAACCAAAATGGTTTTAATGTGTGAAGAAGAGAGGAGAGGGAGTTAACTTTTATAAGTGAGGTGAATGACAAACATGTACTTTTTGAAACCAAAAAGGTGTACCCACATTTTTCTCATCCCATAAGGGTAAAAAATGGATTATTCTATATCCTTAGTAATTATAAGAACTAAATATGGTTATAAAATATATTTTAGACAATATTTTATGTCATTTTAACCCTTATCTTTTTAGTTTAACCTGTTATAAACCCAATTTTACCTTAACTATGGTAAATAATTTTTAATTTTTAAATATTACTTATGGTAAAAATTTAATTTAAACTTGTTATATAATATAAAATATTAAAATTCCAAATATTAAATCCATTTTTCCAAATTTCACTCGTTAAGTGGCAAAATTTAATTGAAAATTAATCCTGCAGACGTGATGAGAAAACGAGGTTTCAAAGAGAAAATGTTCAAAAGTTTATGAGGTTTTTATATCCAAATTCAATATAAAAATGATTAAAATGAAGTAAATTTTATTAATTGATATATAATTGATCTAATTTTAGTTTAAAACCAATTTAAAATATAATTTATCATTATAAATAATTTAAACAAAAAAAAGTTTTTAATTAAAATTCAGTATTTTTCACTATTTATCAAAAAATCAATCTTCTCAGAAAATTATAAAAATTCACACTAAGATAATTTTGAAATTATTATTTAAAAAATTAACTTTTTTCAAAATAAATATTCTAAAATGTTTAAAAATTAGTTTTATAAATAAGTGCGTAAAAATTCGACAAAACTATTTTTAGAAAATTACGGTTTTTAATTGTAAAATGAGATTTATTATTTTCTCTTATCTAGAAAACATATAAGATTAATGTTAAATAGTTTACTGAATATATGATATATATATTTCATTAAAATAATTCACCAAAAGTGATTTATTTAATTTATTTAGATAAAACATGTTTGTGTGCATGCCAATATTTTTTTAGAAGAAGATTCTATTTATTTTCAAATGTTTTTTTTATTTTCATTTCTTATTAATTAGACACCAATGAATTCATTATATATACATGTGTAAACCATATATTTTAATAATTTGGTTAATCATATTCATACCTGCCCTTCCAATAGCTAAGTGATAACTATCATATTAAATAACAATTTCTTAATACACTACCACAAAACGGGGTAAGGGAAGCTCTTCGTTTTATCAGTGTTAAACAGAAAGTGCTGATAAATGGGTACCTTTATCAGCCCTAAAAAAAGCGCTAATAAAGGGTTACTTTTAACTGAACTAACAAAAGCGTTGTTAAAAGTACCCCTTTATCAGGGCTTTTTTAGCACTCTTAGAGGGGACCCCTTTATCAACACTTTTTTTAGTAGCGCTGATAAAGGGTAGTTTTTATCAGTGTTTTTTTTACTAGTGTTGATAAATGGTATATTTAAAAAAATTATATTTCATTAAAAATAAAATATATTTATATTTATATTGATAGAAATATAATATATATTTTTTAAATGTGTTTTAGATAAGTATATATATATATTAATATAACTAAATATATATTTTTATATAAATATAAATATATTAATATAAATATATATATATTAATATAAATATATATATGTTAATATAAAATATATTTTTCAATATATAAGCTTAATCTAAATAAAAAACTAATGTCTATTTGATTTAAAATAAAAATATATGAATATTTATATACCTATATAATGTGTGTGTGTATTTGTGTGTGTCTGTGTTAACAACTGATATATATTAATATAGGAATAAATATATGGATAAAAAATAAAACTAAATATATATAAATAGATAGATATAAATATATGTAAATATATGACTAAATATATAAATATATAGATATAAAAATATATAAATATAACTATACATGTATATATATATATATATTGATATATATGTATATATTAATATATGAATAAATATATATATATATATATTAATATAACTAAATATATATTTTAATATAAATAATATATGTTAATATAAATATAAATATATGTTAATATAAAATTTATTTCTCAATATATATCATTTATCTAAATAAAAAATTAATATTCATTTTATTTAAAATACAAATATATAAATATTTATATAGATATATAATGTGTGTGTGTCTGTATATTTGTGTGTGTCTGTATTAACAACTGATATATATTAATATACGAATAAATATACAGATAAAAAATTATAACTAAATATATATAAATTGATAGATATAAATATATTTTAATATATGAATAAATATATAGATATATAAATATACAAATATAACTATACATGTATATATATATATATTAATATATATATATAAATTAATATATATATATATATATATATATTAATATAACTAAATATTTTAATATATCTATATGTTAATATAAATATATATTAACATACAAATAAATATAACTATATATATATCATTAGATGGACAACAATGTAATATAGAGCAGTGGTAAAGGGTCCAGATGCACAATGGGAGGTCTCGATTTCGAATCCTGGGAGAGGCAGGGGCGCATGTGGTGGTAAAGGGTTGTACTAGCATTGTTAAAGGGTTGAGGGGGTGAGGCTGGGGCATGCTGGGGTGGTAGGGGCATGCAGGGGAGGGCGGGGATTCTTCATAGTGATGTTGAAGGGGGGGTCAAGCATTGTTAAACCCCCCCTCCCCCTGATTTGCAGAATTTTTTTTAAATTTTTTGTTAATTTTTTTAAACTTTTATCAATGATTTTAAAAAAGTGCTGATAAAAGTGGTCTTTTATCAGCGCTAAAAAGAAGTTCTAATAAAGAACCCTTTTATCAGTGCTGATAAAAGACCCCTTTTATCAGTGCTGATAAAAGACCCCTTTAATCAGTGCATTTTTTAGCACTAATAAAAGGAACTCCCCTTTATCTTTTCTGAGATTAACAACACTTTTTTAGCGATGTAAATAGATGTTTCTAGAGCTTTTAAAGGCCATATCTATAGTAGTGATAGTCATGTTTTCTTTAAATTTTGTGTTTCATTTAACACAAGATAAACTTAGTTTTCCATTTAATTCAATATAAAATTAGTGTTATGTGTAACTCATGCTAAACTCATTTTTGCATGTAAATCAAAATATCAAGTAGATTGAATTTATTTGAAAATATATATATATTTCACAAAATCTTAGGGTGTTACATTCTACCCTGCTTAAAATGAATTTCACCTATGAAATTCAACACTTTGGTACCAACAATTGAGGATACTTCTTCCTCATTAGATCCTTAGGTTTTGACGTAGCTTCTTCAAGATAGTGGTTTCACCACAAAAAATTTACTAGGTAAGTGTTCTTGTTTCATAGAACCTTCTCTATTCGATCTAGAATCTCTACCGGTTGTTCCCCATAAAGAATATCATGCTCCAGTGGTACGTCCTCTAAGTTTAGTACATGTGATATATTAGGTATGTAATTATTCAAGAGTGGTCTGTGGAATACATCTTGAACATGATAGAGGTTTGGTGCAAGCTCAAAACAATAAGCTACTATCCCGATATGATCAAGTATTTCAAAGGGAATGATATACATATAGCTTAATTTACCCTTATTTATTCTTAAGAGAAATTCATAGAAATATATTCTCACCAACATAAAATTATATATTGCATCGATGATTTATCAACATAACATTTATTCCATCCTTGTGTTTTCTTTACATGTTGTTGAATGAATCTAACCCTCTCTTCTATATCACCATCTTTCCCAGGTCCCAATAGCTTTCTTTCTACAACTTCATTCTATTACAATAGAGTTCTATACTTTTTTCTATTAAGAGCATCATAATGAGTCATCTGAATTCTCGATTGAAAGCTATTGCTGCAAGAAAACTCACCTTGAGAAAGGTTTTGATCCCAACCACCTTTGAAAACCATAGAAAAAGATCTTAGAATATCATATAGGGTTTTAATTGTTCTCTCAGGATAACCATCTATCTTAGGATGATAAACAGAGCTAAAAGTAAACTCTGTATCAAGATATTACAAAAGACTTTTCTAAAACATCAAGGTAAACTTCAGATCCCAATTAAATACAATTGAATGTGGTACCCCATGAAACCTTACAACTTAATTAATATATATTCTGACAAGAGGATCCAGAGAGTTATTTTCAATAATATAAAATAATTGTGCTAAATTCATAAGGTGATCAATTAAAACCCATAATTACCTCAACATAAAAGATAAGATAAACCCTTAAGGTTGTTGGAACCAAGGTTGTCCTTTGGTGGAAATGGAATATGGTTTGTGTTTGTTTCCAAATCATCACATGGAAGACCATGTAGTATGCAAGGAAAGGTATCTTATAGTTCAAGAAAACAATAATATTTAATGTGGCATCATTTCTCAATGTTTTCCAAATTTTTGGGGTCCAGAATTTTAAGGATGGCTTGCTTCGTAAAAAGTGGATTTCCTTGAAGGTCTTATGAAAATATGGCAAAGGCATGAGTTTTGTGAATATGGGCTTCATGAATTGTGTTTTGTGAAGGATCAAGGAAATATGATGGTTATCTACGTGACAATGATGAGCATCATGAATGATAATAATTAGAAAATTGTGGACAATGTTATTGATCTACATGATTATGAGAATTGGAGCATCGCAACACATGAAGGTTTTTTTGGAAACCTTTTTTTGTATTGAGAATCGAGGAAAACAAATTTCCATAGAGCATCATGATAGGAGGAGAACTACAAATATGTTTTTGAAAGATACGTAAAATCCATTAATAGGTAGTGGAGCATCAAAAACGGTTGAGCCTATAAATATAAGGTTACCCATCTTCACTTAACAATGAGTTTTTCAATAAAAATTCCGAAATGATATAATTTTGTGAAGCTAATAGAGCTTTGAGAATATGACTTTCAATGAGATCTTGGGCATCATGAAAAGACTATAATTCTCGACTTATTACAATGCGTTTTATTAAAGGATGATTCATGATGATGGGGTATTCCGCATTAACTCGGTGAGCTTCATGAAGGAGTTTGTTCCGTGAAGGCAGGGGTGCTTCATGAAGGAGTGAGCTTCGTGAAGAAGCTTCACAAAATTCAGTCTTGAACATCTATTTTTAGTGAACAATTATTTAAAATAGAATCAACTCAGGTATATAGTGAAAACTGATTCTTGTTCTAAGTCTAGGATAAAGACTTTAATGATGATCAATTGAACCAGCCTTCAAGTTGGTAAACTGAGTTAGAATTCTCTCAAGGTAGTGAGCTAGGAGGAGCCGATAGAAGTGTTCTAAGGGACGTAGTGAGATATCCCTAAAATATTGTAAAGTTAGTATTCATGGAACAGAGTGACAATGTATAAACTTTTATAATCCATAACTAGTGAAGATTATTGGATTTTGGTACGACCAACACATTGTCAGTGAATATTACTTGGAATATCACTTAGTGGTAAACCAAGTAAAACAATTGTGTTGTCTTTCTACATGTGAATGTTTTATTGCTGATTGAATCCATCATACATTTTTAATGAGTTCCTACCAACATGGGAACAAGATCCGTTGATTGAAAAGAAATATTTGACACCCTGATTCTTCCCTCCCCTCTAAGGGTGTTTTGGGGTCTTACAAGTGGTATCAAAGTGATGTTCACAAATGTTGGATACTCTATAGTAAATCTATTCTCTGTTGAAGATTTTAGTTTCTTTCCTATGTCAACAATGAAGTGAAATTTTGATAAATATCTAGTTATCTCAGAGCAAAAGTCTATATCAACCAAGACCATGATGAATAGGAAAAAGAAAGAGGAGAGGAAGTTGAAGAAGTCATTATTATCTAGAAAAGAGGTATCATCTGGTTCTCTATGCCTTTCTCACAATGAAGATATATTAGTCTTGTAATGTAATGATCATGTGTCTCATGTTTCCACTAAATAAAAATACAACACTTCTACCTAATGTAAATAAACATCTTCAAGTGATCAAGAGGTATGTGTTAGCACCTTTGAAAGTTGTCCAAAAAAATAAATATCTTAGAAAAATTGGTGATGTTGATTAATCTACAACCTCACATGAATATGAAATTAAGAGATTAATAAATTATTTGCATGATATTACTGAATAGAGATCTATATTTGTTTGTATAGTCCTTCAATGTATGTAGGATGAAATTACCTAGCTAAGAAAAGAAGCATATTCTATATAGAAAGTACTGAAAAGAAAAATTCATGAATGTTTTAAGCTCTACAGACAGTTTTGAACCTAATAAGAAACAAATAGGGAAGTTAAAATAAGTTCCTCGAAATACATCAAAGAAGTTGAAGAGAAATAGGGATTCAAATAGGCTCTTGAAGAAAAGATCCATGTGCTTGAAGAGAAATTTAAAAATAGCACTGATGTCAAGGGTCTGCAATTAGAAGGAATATCCAAGAGATCAAGGAACTTAACTCTTTGATTCATAATAAAGTGAATCTACATGAAGAATAAGTTGTTAAAATGAAGAAGGATTATGAATAAAAGATGATTATGATTGAAGATCATAAAATCATCCTTAATATGAAATGTTTATATTTGGAAGCCCAATTGGTCAATCTTGAGAAGATTCATATTGATACTTCACAAAATAAGGAAACAGTTGTTGTAGCTATTCAATGTTCAGTGGTGGATTATAAATTTCAAAGACCTCTAACATGTGATAATTTGATCATGACATCTTTTTATGATCTATCTCAAGAAACTTAGAAGAAATAGGTACCATCCATACTAAATTGTGTTAATGCCTCTAAACCTTTTATCAGTAATAGTTTTGGTGTAAGAAAAACACTATACAAGTATGGATGAAGAAAGGTCCTTAGAAATCAACCACCATGAATAGGGTGGATAGAAAAAAGGGTAAGGAATCTAGTTTCCCATAAAGATCTCAGCAAGTCATGAAGAAGACCCAACAACCTTATACAAGAGATATAAATAAATCAATATTTGTGGGTCAATGTTGTTTCTGCAATAGATTTGGTCATTGTGCATTAAATTTTTGGTACAATCCTCAAAATTAAAAAGAAAAATGGAATCCTATATCAAGGAGGAGCAAGCCAAAAAGGATAAAGCAACATCAATAGGTCCAAAAGCATCTGTATACCACAAATAGATTTGGTAACATAGATAACATCTATGATGTATGAAATGCCAGTGGTCACAAGGTTGGAAAATTCTTATCTCAACGTGCATTCATTTTTGATATGAAAAGAAAATCACAAATTATGGATAAGTATAAAGAAGCCACATTGGGAATCAATTAGAAGAATATTATGAACAAAAATTCTCCCAATATGATCTCATCTAAGGAAGTAGAGAATACCCTAGAATCCAAATCCAATATGATGAAGGGAAGTGCATTTGAAAGAACTACTAAGAGGGATTACACTCATAAGAACCCATGAGGAAGATCAAAACATGTGGTCCTAATGACATTTTAGTTATCTTGACAGAAAATTTGGAAAGAATGAGGAAATGTGATGATTCACAACCTGATACCAATGAAAATGGAAAATAAAAGGTTCCACATGATCAATAAAACATCCATGAGGGTCTTCTAATAGAATGAAAATCATTTGTTAAAAAGGTTCTATGTGAGAGATGTAATAAATTTGGTCACAATGAAAATGTTTGTTTAACCTTACTACCTGAACAAGAAGCAGTCCTTAAAATAGTAAGAATTTATCATACATGGAGGTTATTGAGAAGAAAAATTCTCCACACAAAGTAGAAGAGGATGTGAAGAGATCCATTACTCAAAAACATAGATCATAACATATGTTCAGATGTTTAAGCATGAAGAATGGATCAAATGGAGTGACATGGTTGAGAAGATCATCTCAACAGTGTAGTTTATATAGATAAAACAAAGAGGATCCACCTTATTCCCCTAATATTTTGTGTATTTTATATGTTATTATAATGCAGGGAATTGAATGTGAAGAAATTTCATGGGGGGGGGATTTGTGAAGAAGATAGGGCTGTCAATTCTTGAAATCCAAGCCGAAGAAGTCACCATCTTTGAATGATTCCTCGATTCAATATCTAAATATACATATGATGGAGGATAATTTTTTGATGAATATAAATATGTTCTATTCTGGATAGTTAGGATAAAGAAGGTACAATCACAGATTTATTTATGGTATCCTGGAGAATAACTGTTCAAAAAGATTATCCTTTGTGATGTTGTGAAATTTGTCCAATGTGGATAGTCATAATTTAAAGAACCATTCTATTGTATAATATATACAAAAATTTATTGAAATCCATTCTAGATGATATCCACTATTATGAATATAATGATAAGAGTTTTCCTTGTCATGGAGACAAATGAAGATCAATGAATAAGCCACCAAGAAGAATCAGAAGAGGAAATCATGGATAAAGAAACTCTATATGAACCTCATAGAAGAAATTGATGTTGAATAATGATTTTATCCAGTGGTGAGACTAGAGTCAATTAGGATTTTACTTTCTATATAAATTCAAAGAGGTTATAAAGCTTATCAAATGGATTTTGGAGATAGCATTCCCGAATGGTGCTCTTAAAGAAGAAGTCAACATTGAATGGATGGCACCACGATAATGGTATTCCCTTCTGGATTCTTATCTAAAGAATATAAAATTAAAAGGAAGTGTTTTTGATCATAATATATTCATGAATAATTTAAAATAAAATCTATTTATGATGTGTGTGTACGTGTATGATATTATATTTGGTGGAAGCAGGAAGGGATTAGTGGAAGAATTTTCCAATCACATGAAATCATAATTTGAAATATCCATGATTAGTGAACTCACATACTTCATGGGGCTACAGGTGATATAGAAAATAGATTAAACTTTCATTTATCATAAAAAGTATGCAAGATATCTGCTGAAGAAATTTAACATGCATGATTCCAAACCAATGTCGACTCCAATTGTGGTTGGGACAGAACTGGGAAAGTATAAGGATGAGACATCTATAGATCCCACAATGTACAAGAGAATCATTTGAAGATTATTGTACCTGATAGTGACATGATGAGATATTTTCTTTGCAACATGCTTAGCAGCCCAGTTTCAAATTAATAAAAAAGAATAACATTTGTAAGTAGTGAAAAGAATCATGAGGTACATTCAAGGTAATCACAATTATGGATTATACTTTGTTATAGGAAGAGATAGTGAACTATATTTTTTCATGATGTTTAATGGGCTAGATATGTTGTTGATAGAAATTCCAAAAGTGGTGGAGCTTTAATTTTTGGAATGAAATGTGTGGGATTGTTGAGTAAGAAATAGGAAAGTAATTCTCTTAGTACTGATGAAGCTGATTATATCTCTGATAAAATGGCTTGCACTCAGCTATTATGGATAAAGAAACAACTGACTAATATTGGTGATCAGGTGAAACAACCAATGGCGATTCACCATGATAAGAATAGTGAGATAGATCTTATGAAGAATACTATTCATCATTATTGTATGAAAAATATTGAAATTAGATATCACTTCATCAAGGAAAATTTTGAACAAGTCATGATTAAAATGGGTCATGTTGGAACTCATTACCAAGTGGCTGATATTATGACTAAACTATTAGAAGATCATATGTTTGAGAAACATCAATTGAACCTTGGTGTTCATCCACCTCCCAGTGCATGAGGAGGTTATGAGTGGTCCCCTCTCCCCAGTTTTTTTAATTGTTTTAATCTACTTGTGGAAGTTATGCAGGTTTCTGGGGGAGATACACTCCAGGGGGAGTGTGTTTTGAGCTCTATAATGAAAAAATACTCGTCTTTGGGTTTATTGTCAATGGGGGAGAATAGAGAAATAAATTGAGTAACAAAGGGTAATTCAATGAGTTATAAAGGGTTAGAGTGATGAGTTACAAAATGGAATGAGAATGGCGACACAATTCAGAATTATAAGGAAACAATCAAAGATTATCTTAGAAAACATTAAGTATTCCAAAACACAATAACCCAGTTCATACTTCCCCTCTTGTTCTCTAAACCGAGTTTTTCATATGTAGACTTAGATTGTTGGATTTTTTATTTCTCACACATCAATTTTTTATTGCGGTTGGTGTTTCATTGAATTTATCTACAGATTTCCAAAAAACCCAATGGGGAAGATTGTTGGAACTAAGGATGTATTTTTCTGGAAATAGAGTATTCTGTGTGTTTTTTGTCAATACTCACATGGAAGACCAAGGATTTTTCAAGGAAAGGTATCTTATAGTTCAATATTATAATAGTATAGAAGGTGGTACCATTTCCTAGTGTTTTCCCAATTTTTAGGGTCCAAAATTTCAAGGATGGCTTACTTTGTGAAAATTGAATTTCCTTTAAGGCCTTATGAAAATATGGAAAAGTCATGAGTTTCATGAAGATGAGCTTCATGATTTTTTTTTCACAAAGGATCAAAGAAATATGACGGCGATCTTTGCGAAAATGATGAGCATCGCAAACGATGAAGAATTAGTGCATTGTGAACAGTGATGGTGATCTCCATGATTATAATAATTTGAGCATTGTGGCTCATGAAGGGTTTTTATGGAAAGAACTGAGGTTACAATGAGAATCGCAAAGAGAAAATTTCCAAGGATCGTCACGATAGGAGGAGCACCACGAAGATGTTTTTGAAAGATCCAAAAAATATTCTAAGAGGTGGTGGATCATCAAGAACGACCATGACTATAAATATAAGGCTACCCCTCTTCACTTAACAATGAGTTTTTTAAAGAAAATATGGAAACTCTAGGATTTTGTGAAGCTAAATGAGTTTCACAAATATGGATTTCTATGCGATCTTGAGCATCACAAAAAGACAATAAGTCTTGACTGATTCTAATGCTTTTAATTAAAGGGTTCTTCACGATGATGGGGGATTCCATGTTGACTCAATGAGCTTCACAAAGGATTTTGTTCTACAAAGGTAGGTGTACTTCAAGAAGGAGTGAGATTCATGAAGGTACTTTATGAAAGGTAGTCTTGGACATCTATTTTTTAGTGAACATTTCTTGTAAAGACCATCAACTTAAGTATATGGTGCGAGCATAGTCTCATGCTAAGTCAGGGATAAAGACTTTAATGTTAATACATTGAACTAACCTTCAATTCGATAAACTGGTTTATAATTCTATCAAATTAGCGAGCTAGGGGGAGTCAACATAAGTGTTCTGAGGGACACAGTGATTTATCCCTAAAATATTGTAAAGGCAGTGTGCCTAGAACATAGTGATTGTGTCTAAACTTTTTTACTTTACTACTAGTGAAGATTAGTGGATTTTAGTATGACTGAAACACTGTTAGTGTATGATCCTTAGACTATCCCTTAGTGGTAACTCAAGTAAAACTGTTGTGTTGTATTTATTCATCTGAATGTTTTATTTTTGATCGAATCTATTATATATGTTTAATGAGTTCCTAACAATTTGGGAATAAGATCCGTTGCTTAAAATAAAAAGTTGACACCATGATTCACCCCTCCCCTCTCAGGGTGTTATGGGGTCCTACAAAGGTTTCCAGTACCTTTAATCCTATATCCAAAAAGTGTAAAGGCATTCCTACTTGAATAAATTTCTCACTAAATAATATACAAAACCCAAGGGTTGTACTACCATAAAAAACTCTTAAAACACCCTTAATCTTGATAAAATATCATCACATGAAACCTTAAAAGGAGTGTTAATGACTTGAACTTATGATCAATCACAAACTCATAAACTCATGATGGTATCCATAAATCTTAAGTTAATCTTACAAGAAGACATATATGCTTCCAAAATTTGCATAATCCTTATATTTTTCATGATTCTTACAACCAAAATACCATTGGAAAAATAATTCTTTAACATAATCCTTGAAACCCAATGAATAAAAACTTAAATCCTTCTGCTTTAATGATTAAAATGAAATAATTCCTTCATTGGTATAGAATTTAAATCTTGGATTAAGGTATTGAGTTGGATAATTCTTATGTAGCACAAAAATAATACATTGAACTCCTCGACAATTTTTTACTCTATGAACTTCTTTTCCACACAGATAACATATTCCCCTTTATTTGTGATATTGTTATAGGTTATTCTTCCCACCTTCTTTACATGTAGTAAGATGAATATTATTTTCTCTATATTCATTACCACATGAACTTTAATAAAATTTCATATTCCTTTTATTTGGTATTTTAGGAATCTCGATGAAGTTCACGTTGTTAGTCATATATCACGATAGCTAATTAGGTATAATCCAAATAAATTTCTCTCGAGTCATCATCCAATTTGTTTTCTCATAGTCACTAAACTGTCTATCATATTCAATATTAACATGATTCATTATGGTTCTATCCACTGACTGGAACAAAAAATCATATTGTGATCAACACTAATCATAGTGGAAAACCAAAAAAACCACTTCTCTGATGTCTAAATCATGACACCTTATTTTTAATATATTACTTATTAGGCTTAACCTAGGTCATGAATGTTCATTATTTAAATCCATTTTGATTGTTCATAGATATTTTTTAATTTACAAAGAATATCCCCTGAGAGTATCAAACAAGCCGTGCAACAAGTCCCATTTTCGTGTTCTAGGGGATGATCGAGTCAAGATCAATGTGCCCTTTTCAAATTTATTTCCCCTATATAACTTTGTGTTAGAGCCACATCTTCTTGTTGTATCTAAACAGAGATGTAATTTCTTGGAAACTACTGGCACTATCCTTTACCAAAATTTCAGGACATTTTCCTATACTTTGCCTCATCCTTAGACTTATCCTTAGTGACATCCTTTGAGATATCATTAGAAATATCCCTTGGGATATCATTAAATTTTTCTCATAATAGTTTCTAAAGGTTAACAAAACCTTTCTTTTGATACCACTATATCTAACCAAACTTTTCATACATGGATATTACATATTTTTAGATGAATATTCAATACATTATACAAACACATGCCCAAGGACTGTAATAGTTTAGTGTCTTTGGAGACAAGGTATAAAATATTCTAATTTGGTGAAAGATCTTCAACCTCCCTCATAAATATATTCTCCATTAGTACTCTTCACAAACATACCCTACTTAAAACCTTTCTTCATAACCTGGGGAAAGGAAACATAAAAAATGGTGACATCAGATGCTTAGTAAGGGTAAGAAAAGGAGATACATAAGAAAAACATGAACATAAGGGCATTAGATCATGATGACAACATATGAAAATCATACCCTGCATATCTAAGATTATAATCTTGAGTTATGGAATAAATATTGGAAATTCATAAGACATTAATTATACGGAAACCAAATAGAATAATCCATGAGAGAATAACATTGTTATAATTCATAGAATTGTGGAATATACATAAGTATCAAAAATAATTTTCATAGTAATAAAGGATCCCTTCCAAGACTGTCATAGTGGAATGAGTTCACTCCTCAAACTATCATAATAGTCAAGGTCCACTCCCAAGACCATCATAGAAGATAAATTCCATTACTAAACTAGGTTCAATCCCTGTTCTAGTCCTGCCTATCTCACAAGATATAAATCTTTACCCAATGTATTAGAGGGAGATAAAGGTATCACCCATCACATAATGAAAACCATACATATTTTGTCCAAAATATCATAAAAATTCATCATATCACAGCTCATTAATTTAAATGAGTTTCATAAAAAAATTAATCATATAATAAATTTTGGAAAAGATATAGGTTTCATAATCATTTCATCATTTCACCATAGCATATCTAATATAAAAAGAAGCAGGGTTCATAAGAATTTTATCATAGTATAACTTGTGGAAGATAAGTAGGTTTCATAAACATCTTTTCATGATAAACCATTTATATAATGAATAATAATGGTATCCTTGGTTCATATTCCCAAAAAATCATAAGTTACATCAAAGGATGTCATCTAAGATAGAGAATGAGTTTAAAATATTACTTGGAACATTTCTTGTGGAAAATAACTTTTCATTAAGAATATATTTTTAAAACTAAAAAATCATAATCATTTTGAAAATAATTTTCTTTGAAAATAAACTTGAAAAGTTATAAAAAATCATCCAAGAAAATAATTTACATGATAGCAGAAAATTTTATCCATGTCGAACACATAAAAAAATATTCCTTTCACATTATCGGTAAAAGCCAAATGATAATTATTTGAAAAAATAAATGAAGATTTATTTTAATTTTTTTTTCAAAAAGTCAAACATGGGTAAAGATTTCTTTAAAAAATCAAGTGAAATTTTTAAAAAATATTTATTAAAACATTTTTAAAAAACAATGTTTTGTAAGAAAAAAGGTTTTAGATCAAAGATAGAGATAAAGATGATTATTTATTAAAAATATTCTAAAGTATTTTCAGTATAAAAGAGTGTAAAAATGAAACTATTACTTGAAAATATCATGAGTAACCAAGGTATAAGAAAATACATGAGAATTATTTTGAGTTAGATCATAGGATTTTAACATTGGATACTTAATAATAAAAAACCTGATAAATGATGAGATTATAACATAAATCTATTACCACTTTTGTAACATTTTAAACATAATCCCCATGAAATATAGATGTTCAAATGGATATTAAATCTATAACAACCCTACTTTTTATTACATACTTAAACTTGATTTATTACATAAAACCTTCAATTGATACAACATAGAATATCGAGAGGTCTGGTGTCTTTGAGGATTAGGAACATTACATAACAACTTAAAACATAAAACACAACATATTATTGAAAATTTTCTTTACATGACCACTACATTCGCTCATACTTAGCATTGCATGGGATAACCTGAGGACATACATAAGAAAAGGGTGAGCTATAAAGCCCTGTAAGGGAATAAACATGGAATAACATGAGGAATAAAATACATGTTAGTAAATAGGCATATCAATTTATCACAAGAGAAACATGAACAAAAAGGCATGATAAATCATGATTATCATAACATGGAGATGTGGCAACAACACTTAACATGGAATTAACAGGAGCCAAGGCTCATTGCACATGGATCATGAGTAAACCCTCATTGCACATGAAGCATGAGTAAGCCCTAGTTACACTTAAATTATCATGCTTAAACACACATTTCACATGATGTATCATGATACTATACTTTACCCAATACATTGGAGCGCTATTAGGGTGCACCCTTCTTAAACATTTCATTTCATGCATAACTGTGCCACATGGAACATACAACATGGAATAAATCATCATAATTTATTTCATGATAAAAGGATGTGGAATAAATACATGAAGCTTTATAATCAATAAGTAAATGTACATAAATGTGAATACCCTTGATAGATAAATGGTCATGGTATTCACTACACAATGTCATTGGCTTGGAAAATCGGTGCAATTTTGGGAGTGTAACGGCATGACGTAAGAATTCATAAAAATGGGTGATGAGAGAGAAAGGGGTGTCTCATAATATTTACATGAAATTTAGAATAATTGGTTCATATGGATATATTTCCCAACATATGTAATGGAATTTAGATTCATAATACAAAATAATTGCTTGAATGTAAATGAGGAGAGAGAGAATCCTTATGGAATTTTGGCATGGTAACAGGTGTACATGGGAGGCATTAATAAAAAAGAAAGGGGTGTCCCACCATTAAAAAATATATAGGGAATTATGGGGGAGTTTCCAAATCAAACCGAAACATTTATAATTGAATACAAAAGGACACAACAATACTACGAAACATGGATAAAATGAGAAAGGAAGGAATCCCTTACATGGAAGTGTGTTTCCAAAGGCTTGGGAGAGGCTTGAGGGAGGCTTATTGAGATATTGGTACACCTTGGGAGGATTATAGAGAGTTGAGGGAAGATTTTGGATGAACTCCAAAGGATTTTAGTGAAGATTAAGTGGGAGATTGGGTGGGTTTATATAGGAAAGAAGAGGGAATTATTTATTATTTAGGTTTGGGTCACCACACATTAAACTAATCCAAACCACAAACCAGCCCATGTTTTTCCCATGGTTTTTTTCCAAAGGGGATTGGAAAAAAATATTTTATAATTCCAATGGCCTAAAGTCTTCAATTAATAGGGTTGATTATGTAGAGGTGAGTCACACTCTCATGGAAATCAATTTAAAAAGGTAAAATGTTTTATAAGTTTTGAAGGGTCCACTAAAGATTTGTAAAATAAATCAAACAAAACTAAAATCACATTATTTTAATGGTAAAAAATATATTGGCCGAAAATAATGTTTATAGTATTTTATTACATCATTATTGGGTCATTATGATGTTATAAAACACATTATATATTTGAACGGTATTTAATTTTTACCCAAAAATTTGAGTGTCTCAGAAAATTATGAAAATTTCACCATTAGATAATTTCGACATCTTAATTCCAAAAATAATATTCATTTTATCTAAATAGTTTTCTAAATATGTGAATTTTTACTTTTAAAATAAAAACTGAAGTTTATCGAAAATTCATGGGTTTTGACAAAAATAGCTTTCAAACCACAATAAAAATTACAATTGAATTCATAAAAATTATACGATAATTTATATTTAATAAAAAGTAATTTAATAATAATAATAATTTATTAAAATATTATTTAATTCAAAAATAAATTAATTTATCAAAATAGATTTCTTATTTGAATATTAACTAAAAATTCTATTTGAGTTTTAAAAACTACTTACAAAGTAACAACAATAATAAAATGAATGTATATTCCGTATTATATACAAAAATAATGTGCATAATCATAGTTATATGGTCTTGTTACATAACCACTTATAACACCCGTATAATACTGAAGGATAATGTAACACCCCATGCTTCCACGGTACGTTTCCCTTTGAATAATGCAATAGCTTGCGTTGTACGTAACTTCGAGATTCTAACACACTGTGACCTATCAAACTAGCTGTTATGAATAGTAAAACTCACTTTTTGAAATTTTATAAATTTTAACTTTCAAAATGGACTTCATTTTTGGATTCAGAATATCGAAATTAGCTTAGGGTGAATTTTGGGTACTTTTCTGAAAACTTTCAATTTTTAATTAATAGTACTAAATTTTAATTGAAAACAAATTTTTTAATAAAAATAATTTATAGTGTTAAATTATAAAATTGAGTGGTTTTAAAGTATAATTAGATTATATTTTTATCATTTAATACAATTTAGGTAATTTTATTTAATCTCGCATTTAAACTAAACATAAATAAGAGTCAATCTTTTGATAGTTATTATTTCTTAAAAACACGCATTTTTTTTTGACAACAGAAATTAATTTTAAATTAATTTCTGCCACTTCTATGTTTTAAATTTGGAAAAATGGATTCCATATTTGGAATAAAGAGGTCTAAATTGTGTAAATAGGTAAATTTTATTTTTATACATAATGAATAATTACTTTGGTAAATATTTTATTTGACATGGGTAAAGGATAAATCTGGTAAATAAGGGTAAACAAATAATATTATAATAATATTAAATTACACTAAAATGTGTCATATTCTTATGGGTTGATACATGTATGACACTAGGAATCCTTGGGTCTATTTTGGGACCCCATAGAGCCACTTGGTAGTGATAATGACATTTTACATTAATTAATCTAAAGTAAAGACAAAAATAACAAAAGCATGTATCTTTTAGAAAAACATTTTTATATGGGGTTATATAATTGATATCTTCGAATATAAATATTAATTTTAAAGCTAAAAATATTTCCTAAATGATGATATTTTATTTATAATTTTTAGACATCAAATAATTTAATATATTTATGACACAATTATGACGCATTAATTACCTTAATGATGAAATATTAAAATAATTGAAATTATAAATATCCAAACAAATGTAAATTGAGACTTTTGATGAATTACACTAATTTTATAGGTTAATATGACATTTTAGTATTGAAATTATGAATTTATTTCTAATTAATAAATTTTCTATGACTTTAACAAAATTGATTTATTAAATAATGTCAAAATTGACATAATTGAGTTTTTAAAACAAATACTATATTATTGGTTGATATAATATTCCTAAAAATATAAGGTTTAGAAAAAGGGAACAAATAATATTATATATGTCATTAATGAAACTATTGGGGTTTTATTTGAAGTTTATAGTAAGTTTATTAACCATATAATATAAAAATAAAAAGAGACATGGTAAATGACAAACTATTTAACTAAGAGTTAAATCTTAAATATAAGGTCAATATGCTGACCTAAACCTGTCTAAAACCTATTGGTTGAAATTTTTTCGACCCATAACCACATTATACTCTAAATAAATCATTTTGGAGCCCTCATAAATCGAAAATGATTTTATTATAAAATAATATTTCAAGATTTTCATAAGGTGCCCCTCATCCCTCTTATAAAAGGGAACTTTTCATTCTCTCAAATTCACACATTCAAAGCCAATTGGCTCAGCCAAACCCTACCCAAATATCCTCACAACTATTTTCACTTCATTATATAGGCCTTTATTTGGTCATAAATCCAACCTAAGGAGCCATTTTGATCAAATCAAAAGGAAGAACCTGAAGAAGAGGTAAATATTTCATCACCTCTTTCAAGTTCTTTTCTTCTTCCACTTCCTCTTTATTTGTTTTTTCCATTCTAAAATAATAAATCCAATAAATTATATATACAATGAAGTTATTATAAAAATGGTACAACCATATTATTTATTCTATCCATCCTATAAATGACAAAGTCACCATATGTGCGTACGTACGGCTTATCGTCTCCACATCGTGCTGAAGTTTGTTATTCAAACAATTAATTATTTAGATGGGTATAATAATGAGTATAACTAATTTAAATAACAAATATAACATGATAATGATTTTTTATATATGATATACTATCCAATTATATACTATTTAAATATCAAAAGAGTGATATTGTCACTCATGCGTACGTACAGATTACCGTCTTCATGAACGCTATGAGATTCATTTCCTCATTGTAATCTTTCCAGAATACTTTTTATTTGATGATTAAAAATAACTTTTAAGAACATAATATAATTCAGGTTATAAATCAAATACATCCTATCCTTAACAAACACAGCTTATGTAACAAAACAGATAAAGGAAAATGAATCAGTTAACACCCGAAATGATGATACTACTAAAATATTATTAACAAAGCAATATTATAAGATCATATATTATATCATATTTATGTATATGATTCTTTTATAATTTAATAAAAATATTTTAACTATTATACAAGAGTTTAACATACCATCAACTCAGAAAAAGTACAAGGTAAGGGTTAATTTCACAATCTCTTTATTATCCGAGGTTGGTTTTACGTAAGTATCTACTGGGACCTCTTTATCATCAACATCCATATTTCTTAAAAATGTATTTCAAAACATTTTTACTATTTACTAGACTATGGGTTAAATTCATTTATACCCTTTTTTTAATTTTTATAAAATGGTTTGAAATGAATCTTTCCATCATTTTCCAAATAAGGTACTTTATGATCTTTTCGACAAAATTAAGTTAAGATTGTCTTTTTTAAATTTATACTGTGGGTGTGGCTATTTTATACCATTATAACATCGTCGAAGCTTCTCATACAAGCTTATAAAAATATTTTCAAAATAAATTTTTTCTTTTATAATTATATGTTTGTTAAATAATTTTAAAATAGAAATACATATTTCTCTACAAAAAATTTTATTTTCATCTATATCAGCATCCTTTGATAGATTTTAAGCTTGTTTGAAGTTGATTTATTATGATAAAAATCTTCCATATTTTATTTAAGGTTTTGGGATATTTTTGACTGTGGATATGTTATTTTTATAATATTCATGTTTTATGGATAAAGTATTGACATTTTATATGATAGTTTTAATACTAATTTTTATGTTATATTTAAACCTTTTCATATGAGGAATGCATTGGACTTAGTAAGTGACGGGTGGAGCCCTCTATAGCTCCTTGATGCATCAGTAGGTATCATGAGACAAACTAGTATCTTGTCATAAGGCCTTAACAAAATCTTATTTGTAGTCTTGGCACAAGGCCTAGACTATATGGTTATGAAGTCTGGCATTATGTGTTCCATCATTATGAAAGTGGCTATTGATATTGCATGTGATTATTCGACTAGTAGAATATCTATGTGATTAATTAAATAGAATTATTTGATTTTATCTTTTCCGTATTATTCTGATGTTTAAGTTTAAAAGGCTTTTGTTTTAGTCTTATACATTTCCTTAAATGTTTATGTTTATTTGTGAAAGTTTCTACTATATTGTTATCCTTACTGAGCATCTGAGCTCACCCCTTTCTATGTTTTATTTTTCCCAGGATGTGAAGAATTATTTTATGGTTGACCTATAGGGATAGGCTAAGGTATATAAGTGTGTTAAAAGGGTAAAAAAATTTGTTGTTGTTTTTATCTCATGATGTAATGTAAAACTTATGTATGTATCTAGTACTTCCAAGGATTCTAAACTAATCGGTCTTTCAGGACAAGATTCCTTGTATCATGCCAATGTTATGTAATAATTCACCAACTCTGGGTAACTAGGGTCGGGGCATTATAGTTGGTATCAGAGGAATTTTAGTACAAACCTTGGAAACTATATTTAGATAAACTCTGATTAGAGCGCATTACCCTAAGATAGACTTTGAGGATTGGTATGGAATAACATCCTAGAATTTTTGTAATGTAGAGATTTTGTGTATTTTCCAAGCAATAAATCCTTGTCTAGATATGATAAGGTAGAGGCATCTCTGGAACAGATGTACCGAGTTAAAACTCCAACAATGAGTTTCAGGATTGACCCGGGGTATCCTGGTACATGATAATGGGCTCTATTGCACTCTTGGTTACGACACTCCTGAGGGATATGATTAGGATAATTCACATTTTATTTACAAAACCATTATGAAGGATTTATGAGTATATACCACCTCAAAGAAATTTTTTTTATGATTATAAATTATATCACAAAATTGTTAAAATTATGTTAAGTGTTTATTTTTTTTATTTTTTTTATGTATTGTGATTCATAAACTAATCTCGTGTATGCCAATGTTTAGGTATGGAGCCTAGTGGAATGAATGGAAACCATATCAATGCACGTAATCCATATAGGGATTTCCCTCCTACTCAAGATAATTATAGTGGAGATGGTGACACAACTGGTTCTGATCAGCTTATCACCATACTAGGACAACTCACTCACATTATGAATAATAACCTTACCCGTATAGAGCACCCTAATCCACGACACAGAGGATCAATGTTAGACCACTTCATGAGGAAAAAACCACCAACATTAAATGGGAGTACAAATCCATTAGTAGTTGAGAAATGGTTAAATTCCTTAGAAAAAATATTCCATGCTTTGGGGAGTAGCGAAAGGGAAAAAGTTGTCATAGCAGTTTATCACCTCATGGGAGATGCAAATCAATGGTGGTCATTAATCCAAAATAAAATGGAAGATGAATAAGTATTGAACATGTAATGGAGGGAGTTTAAAGTTATTTTCTTAGAAAAATACTTTCCTCGTGACCATTGAGCGGATATGGAAAGGTAATTTCTGATTCTGAGGAAAAAGGAGGATAATAATGTCGCAAAGTATAAGGCTAACATTACAAGGTTAGAAAGGAATGAAACATATTATATACATAACCCAAGTAGTAAGATTGATCAATTCATTGATAGGTTAAAACCATTTATCCATCGAGCATTAGTCTCACAATCCTTCTCATTGTACGAAGATATTGTCTCATGCACTATCAAGATAGAAAAGGAATTATCTAAGTCTTATGACTTCAAAGAAAATAAAGAGAAGAAGAGATCTGTTGATCACTCTAGAAATGGAAATAAGGGAAAGAAGGGAAAATTTGAATATCCATCCTTCAGTAAATGTGCGAAGAAACACCTCGGTACTTACCTGAAGGGAATGAGCGTCTATTACAAGTGCATTGAAAAGGCCACCAAGATCATGATTGTAAGGGAAATAAAGAGGATATCAATTTTTAATGCTAAAATTATAGAGAAAAAGGATATGGTGAAAATGAATGTCTTATGTACCAAGGGAACTTACCTCAGAAAAGGATAAGAGAGTAAGGACAAGCTTATGCGATCACTACTGCTGAGGTTGAAGCTCCAAAAGACGTGGTGGTAGGTAATTTAATGGATTCATCAAGTTTATCCAATGCTTTATTTGATTCTGGATCATCGCATTGTTTCATATCTTCCCAATTTGCTAAGAAAATTATATATTTTAAATTTGACTTAACAAGGGTGTTTTCAGTCAAAAATCCTAAGGGAATTATCATTGAAACAAAGTTTTGTGAATCAATTAACATTAGGGAATATAAATGTTCTTTATTTTATAATATCATCATCATACCCATGATTTAATTTGATATAATCCTCAAAATGGATTGGATTTTGGACCATGATGTGAAAATTTATTATAATAATAAGGAGGTTACAATTTTCAATTATGATATGGAGTACCTTATCTTTAGAGTAGAAATGTCACCACCTGATTCTTATCTAAATCCACCCCTAGAAGCTATACTAAATTCAATTATTGGGGAGGAAGAGAATGAAATAATTATGGGTGAGAAAAATAATGTTCTAATAGAGGATCTACCTGTTGTTCAAGAATATATTGATGTGTTTCCATAGGATTTACCTGGAAATCCTCTAGAATGAGAAATTGAGTTTTCCATTGATTTAATTCCTGGTTCAAGGCCCATATCAAAGACCCCTTATAGAATGGCCACTGTGAAATTAGTGGAACTAAAGAAACAACTAGATGAATTGAGTAATAAGGGATTTATTCACCCAATTTTTTCTCCATGGGGAGCCCCTATCCTTTTTGTTAAGAAGAAAGATGGATCTATGAGGTTGTGCATTGACTATAGGGAGATCAATGCTATAACAATAAAGAACAAGTATCCACTACCTCGCATTGATGATTTATTTGACTAACCTCATGGAGCTCAATATTTTTCATAGATTGACCTTCGATCTGGATATTATCAGTTGTGTGTGAAGAAGGAAGACATTCTGAAAACAGCATTTCAAACCAGGTACGATTATTACAAGTTTACAGTAATGCCTTTTAGGATGACTAATGAACCCTCTGTTTTCATGGATCTAATGAACAACGTTTTCAAGGAATATCTTGATTAATTTTTAGTGGTATTTATTGATGATATCTTGGTATACTCTAAAAGCTATGAAGATCATGAAAATCACTTGAGCATTATCCAAAGACTCTTAGAAGAAATGAATTATATGGGAAATTTTGTAAGTGTGAATTATGGATTCAGGAGATTTCTTTTCTTGGTCAAATTGTCTCTAAGGATGGAATCTCTGTTGATCCTTCTAAGACAAAGGGAATCCAAGAATGGCCAGAACTGATGAGTATAACTGAGGTATGTAGTTTTATTAGTTTAGCAGGTTATTATCGGTGTTTTGTCCAAAATTTCGCCCAGTTGGCTAACCCATTTACCAAGATCACATGTAAAGGGGTTAATTTTTTTGGACAAAAGAGTGTGAAGAATGTTTTGAAGAACTAAAGAGAATATTAGTCAATGCTATTATCTTGACTCTACCATCAGGGAACGATGGGTTTGTTATTTATAGTGATGCTTCAAAGAAAGGACTTGGTTGTGTCCTTATTAATAATGATAGAGTTTTCGTGTATGCATCATGACAGCTAAACATTCTTGAGAAAAACTATCCCACTCATGATCTTGAGATAGAAGCTGTAATATTTTCTCTGAAGATATGGAGACACTATCTATATGGTAAAAAAATGTGAGATTTACACTAATCACAAGAGTTTGAAGTATATTTTCTTACAGAAAAGAACTCAACAAGAGGAAAAGGTGAAGGCTTAAATTACTCAAGGATTATGATTGAACTATACACTACCACCCGGGGAAGGAAAATAAGGTGGTAGATGCTTTGATCAGAAAGGATCATGGAGTTTTGAACAAGATGAGAGTTTAAAGGGATCCTATTTTTATAGATCTGGTAAATATGGATATGAAAATAAGCATGGAAGGTGGAATATCAATACTTTTTCAAATGGTTACCAAACCATCTTTAAAAGAAAGTATAAAGAGTTCTCAGATAGATGATGAGGAGTTACAAAAGAAAATTAAAGATGTGAATGATGGGAGATTGATCGACTTCGTATATGAAGATGGGATTTTAAAATTTGGGAAGATACTTTGTGTTCTCAATATACCTGATCTAAAAAGAGAATTGTTGGATGATTCTCATAGATCTAATTTCTCTATACACCCTCAGAGCACCAATATGTTTATAGATTTAAAGTAACATTTTTGGGGGGACAACATGAAGAGGGAGATTATTGATTTTGTGTTAAGATATATGGTTTGTCAACAAGTGAAAGTTGGAAGGCCACAGCCTAGAGTAGTCATGCAACCTCTTCCCATACCTGAGTAGAAATGGGATAATATTATGATGGACTTCGTCATGGGGCTACCAATGTGGTCTCGCTTGTCATTGATTGAAGTTATATGTGTCCCAAATTAATTACACATTCTTAGAACTTTAGTATACCATAAGTTTGGGGTCGATCCACAGGGAACTGTGGCGTGCATGAATTCAATTGAGTTAATACTTAATTTAGGTGAAGTATACAAAATTTAGAAACGATTGGGTTGATTTTGGGTTTTGACTGAAACTAAATTGATTTACTTTGAAGAATGGATACAGTTTGAAAGAAAACAACGAGTAAATTTAAAGAGTTCTTAGAAATGGAAAGAAAAGACGTATCGGGGCTATGGTGAATAAGGAGTTCTTATGCAGATTGTTTAAATGGATGTGTTATTCATAATAATTCAATCATTCAAGATTTCATTTTGTTGCAAGATTTCCTTGGTCCGGTTCCTCTTGTTTGGAATTAGAGCAGCTGACTCCTTGGTCCGGTAGTCAATGTCCTTAATTCTTTATTACGTCCAGTCCATTATTTGAATCGGTGAAAACCTTCCAATGGTCATGGATGTTTTCACTGTTACTTTTCTTTTGTATCGTTGAGAATCCTTCCCTTGGTCCGGTTAATAATTCTCAGTTATATTAGACAGTGGTTTGAGAAGAGTAAGATGAATTACAACGATTCAAACACAACTATATAAAACAATATACAAATTATGATCCCATCATCCACAGCCCCAACATGAGGGGTTTAGTTACACATATAATTTAGGAGAGAAACGACACACATGATACCTGATGGATTCATCGTGTAGGCGTTGAGGTAGATTATTGGAAGGTGGAATGGTGGAGTGATGACAGTAGCTTCGGGAATGGTGATAGCAGAGCTTCTCTTTCCTCTCAATGGTTCTGAACTCCCAAAATCTGTAGGCCAAGGCCTCATTTTACCCATTGTTTTCTTTCAAACTGTATCCATTCTTCAAAATAAATCAATTTAGTTTCAGTCAAAACCCAAAATCAACCCAATCGTTTCTAAATTTTTCATACTTCACCTAAATTAAGTATTAACTCAATTGAATTCATGCACGCCATGGTTCCCTATGGATCGACCTAGAACTTATGCTATACTAAAGTTCTAAGAACGGGTAATTAATTTCGAACGCATATAACTTCAATCAACGACAAGAGAGACCAAATTTTGGCACTGTTGTCGGGTACCCCGTTTGGTTTTAGTGCTAAGATTTAAATTGTGTTAATAATTGATTTAAGGGAAAATAAAAAAATAAAAAATTATTAATAATCTCTTTTCTAATCCCATTTCAAATTTTCTTTTTTTTTTATTTTTTCCCTTTTATGCCTGGTATTCGTTTTTGTGTTGTGTAGAGCTTAAAGTGTTTGTTTCGACATTTTACACGATCCATAAGTGCCTAGTCATCGGAATTAGTTCCGCTTGACCCAGAAATCGAACGGACCTTACTTCATCGTCGGCGTACACGGACAGAAACTCACAACCATCAACCACAACCCATGGCGAACAAGGAAGAGGGAGCACCAGCCGTAGATGCTGCAACTAAGCATCAGTACCAGGATCAGTAGCCTCCCACTGCTGGTCTACCAGAGCAACCTCCTGGAGCCTTCATAGAATTCCTCCCAAGGGATTACCAACGTTCGTCGCAGCAACTCTTCCCACGACCATACTTTTCCCCTCAGGAGTAGTTTATGGAAGCTCCACCCCATCAACAACAACCTCCAAGACGTACCCTTATGGAGTACGGACTTCCATCGATTCAAGGAGCTGATACGGGAATCGTTTGTCCTACGGTCCAGGCTCAGCACTTCGAGATCAAGCATGCTATCATGCAGATGATCCAGAACATAGTCCAATTTGGAGGCCTAGCCAGTGAGGACCCAAATGCCCATCTCTCCAACTTTCTGGAGATCTGTGATACCTTTCGGTACCATGGCGTGTCCAAGGACGCCATCCGTCTTCACTTATTCCCCTTTTCTATATGGGATAAGGCGAAGGACTAGATCAAGGGGTTGCCACAACGATCTATCCTCACCTGGGAGGAGCTAGCCCAGGCATTCCTGTCTAAATACTTCCCACCATCCAAGACGGTGACACTCTGGAATGAGACTCATAACTTCCAGCAGCACGACTATGAGTCCTTGTACGAGTCTTGGGAACGCTTCAAGGAAATGTTACGAAAATGACCCCATCATGGACTCCCACTCTGGATGCAAGTCCATACCTTCTATGGAAGACTTACCACGAATACCAAGTCCACGGTGGACGCTGCTGCTGGAGGTACGGTGATGCGGAAGTCCCCCTAAGAACTATTCGAACTACTAGAAGACATGTCAGCCAATAGCTTTTAGTGGCACTCTGAGCGGGGGACTCAAAAGCGAGGTATGCACAACATTGATGTTACCACTATGTTAGCTGCTCAGTTGGACGTTGTGTCCAAGAAAATCAACGCATTGAACCTCAAAGGAGCATCTCAAGTTCATGCGGTGAACCATCCAGCACGTGGAAATTGTGGTGATAACCACATAATGGGAGAATGTCTGGGTTCGGCTGGAGGCCCCTCGACGAGCGAGATGAGTTCTGTTGCCCAAAATCGAGGGCCCAACCAGTACCAGCAGTACCAAAACCCGGCATGGCGAGATCAAAAGACCACAGGTTGGGGCCAACATTAGCAGAATCCTCTACCCCAGCAACCGCCCAACTACAACCAGCCTCCATATCAGAACCAATTCCAAAGGCCGCAACAACCCCAGCAGGGTCCTTATCAGCAATAAGGGTATCAAAACCCTCATCCACAGCAGCCACGGTAGCCACCTCCTCCACCGGCTCAACAACCACCTCAGTAGGATAACACCTCAAGGTTAGAGTATCTGATGACTAAATTCATATCTACTGCTGAGACTCGGTTCCAGAATCAAGAAGCTTTGATTCGAGGCTTGGAGAATCAGATTGGCCAGCAGGCAAATCAAATCTCAGGGAGGCAGCCCGGTACATTACCGGGGAACACCGAAAAGAACCCAAGGGAGGAGGCCAACGCTATTATGCTCCAGAGTGGAAAAGAGCTCCACTAGAACCAATCAGCATAGCAAGGTGCATCCACACCCATTGTTGATGAAAAAGGTACCACTACCGACCCTCCTCATCCAAAATCCCACAGAAGGATGCTTTACAAAATAAAGAAAAGGAAGTGATCCAACCATTCAAGCCTGCCTTACCCTTTTCGGAAAGATTGAAGCAGAGGAATCTAGACCATCAATTCAGAAAATTCATGGATGTTTTCAAGAAGCTACATATCAACATACCATTTGCGGAGGCCCTGACACAAATGCCAACATACACCAAATTCATGAAATAAATCCTCTCGAATAAGAGGAAAATGGAGGATTTGGGCGTTATTGCACTAACGAAGGAGTGCTCCGCGGTGGTTCAACATTCCATTCGTACCACACTCCAAGATCCAGGTATTTTTAGCATTCCTTGTACCATTGGATCCTGCGAGTTTGGGAAGGCCCTCTGAGACTTAGGAGCCAGCGTGAACCTCATGCCCCTCGGAGTTTTCAAAAAGTTGGGACTCCACAAGCTCAAGCCTACCCGCGTCACCCTTCAACTTGCTGATCGATCCATCAATCACCTGAAGGGACTACTAGAGGAAGTACTGGTCAAGGTGGGTAGGCTGATTCTCCCTGCTGATTTCATAATCCTCGACATGGGGGAGGATCCAGAGGAACCTCTAATTTTGGGAAGACCTATCCTTGCCACTGGTAAGGCGCTCATTGATGTGCACCAAGGAGAGCTTATTTTCCGGGTAGAAGATGAGAGAGTCTACTACAATGTTCTCAAATCCATCAAGCATGCATCATTGTACGATAATGAGGATTGTTCTGCAATAACTACTATGGACGATCGCCTGGTGGATGATCTGGTATATTCTTATATTTCTGATAACTTTAACATTCCAGATATTTCTGTTGAAGAAGAGCCCGAGAATTTGCAACACCTGGATGGCCAGGGCGGCCAATATTGGGACCATTATCCACCATAAATATCAGGTAAGCAAGGTAAGTAGTTCGAGCCAATGACCTAAAACGAAGGTGCTTCCTGGGAGGAAACCCAGAGGTTACATGTTGTGTCCCACTTATATACACAGCATGTACTAATCCTTTTTAATTTATAACCTTAATAGTATAAATCTATAGAATTAAAAATAAATAACCAGGGATGATGTCGGTGCCGATGGAAAAGTCACTGGAGTTTATTCGAGCCGTCCTCGGTTCGAATCCTCCTGACCTACCTTCGGCACAGGGTTCCTCGTTTTAATTACACGACGTGTGTGGTATTTTCAATATATATATATATAAATGTGTTTAATAAAACCCATGTTGGGGATGGACCGGTTGGCTAGAATCGTAATTCAGTTTCAAAAGACCCGGGTTCGAATCCAAACAACCATCCCATTTCCATCATTTGGTCTTTTAATAAAACCACATGACGTGTACTCTGATATATGCCGTGTGCGCCATGATTTTTCAAATATAAATGAAAACCGTTTTAAAAATAATAAATTACATGCGGGAGAAGTTGGTGGATTGGCAAAGTCTCGGCACCAGGTTCACAAGACCCGGTTTCGAATCGCGCTAATCTCCCCTCTTCACCCCCATCCTTTCCTAAATAAAAACCACATGCCATGATTTTCTTTCTTTCTGTGTGTATAGGCCATATAGAATAAATATATATATAAAATAAATTTGAACAGCAGAACAACCTTTGCTCCAGTGGGTGAGGGTGTCCGTTCGAATCGGTCGATCGCCGGTTCGAATCCCACCCCAAGCACCGGACCAAAGGTTGTACTTCTCTTTTTCTTATTTTAAAATACACGGCGTGTATTTCCCGATGTACGTCATGTATAGGTTTATGTATAATAGAATTTATAGATATATCTATTTTTAATTATTAATAATAATTATTATATAGTTTACTATAATAATTATATTTATTTATCTAAGCCACAACACAGAACAAAAAAAATTGGGATACACGGCGTGTACCGAAACTACACACCCTGTACCGCGGCTATATAAGCAGTGGGGTACCCGGCTTGAGGCCATGTCGCACGGCCTTCCCAATTTCCTCCCCTCTTCCTGTTTCTTCTCCCGAACTCCACCCGAACCCCCCCCCCCCTCGCCAGATCCATCGATTTGGGGCGTTTCACCTTCTGATTCTTCTCACAGTGTGATCCTCAGTCCAGGTACGCCGTTCTTCACCATCTATTTCAAGTTTTTAGAATCGTTTAGGGTGTTAATTGGATTGGGTGACCATTCGGCTACCTCCAGTACATGACCCCGATATGAAGAACACACGCCGTGTACATCTATACACGGCCACACACAAAATATTTCTATATTTGAATGTACACGGTGTGTATGTTCGGTACACACCATGTAGACCATTTCCTTTGGTCCCTTCGTGTGTGGCGCATAACACGGCCTTTCACCCCATGTTCCAAAACACGACGTGTATGTTCAGTACACGCTGTGTCCTTTATATCTATAGTCGGCCCGTGTATCCCCCTCTACATGGCCATGTTCTTCATGTGCAATACACATCGTGGCCTATACTTACACGGCGTGTATTGTTTTCTTAGAACTGATAGCAACATGGTCATGTCCTTTTTATTACAGGACCACTTGCACTTTGATGTGAACACGGTGTGTATGTTCGGTACACGCCATGTCCTATTACATGGTCTCTTTCCACCCTCAGCGTGTCTTTCCGGAGAACATGGGATACTCTCCATTTCTGACTACACGTAGTGTACTCTAGAGTACACGCCGTGTACTTTTATTTTCCAATTTTATCACATTTTCTTTGTTTTTCTTTTTCTTTTGTTTTTTTTCTTTTTCTTTCTATTTCAAGATATGGAAAATCGTGATCCTTCCTGCGGAAAGCAGCCAGCCTCCGCCACCGAGGGCGAGGGGCCCAGCTATCGTCGGATCCGACTCTGACCACCTACGCAGTCGGACCCCGACGCTCCGGTCTTTGAGCTCACTCCCTCAGATGAGGCTAGGCCTACTTCTTCTGTACTAGCTGCCACTTTACCTGTACCCTCATCCTTAGCAGCTGGTCCCTCTTCGAGCACACCTTCCACCGAGCCACCTTCTTCTTCGGCGGATCCACCTCCAGAGCCAGATGTTGCTGCTGCACCAGCACCTGGGATGGGACCTACAGGTGCTCCCTATCCCTGCACGGTATTCCCGGTCAATAACCTCATATATGATAGGATCTGATGCTTCTCTCGTCGGCCAATACCATTGAGCGGTCGGTACCTTGACAGCAGCATTCTGCAGTGGCTCGATATTTGGGAGGAGTTGCAGGTACTTCTCAGGCACACTACACTCCTCGAGATTTTGCAGGTCATCACTCCTGTGTTCCAAGATTTATTTTTGGAGTTTGCAGCCTCCTTTGAGTTTGATGGAGTAGAGTACCGGGAGACACTTGGCGATGCGGTGCCAGTAGTTCAATTTCGGCTAGGCGGCCGGCATTTTTCTCTGATGATGACAGAGTTTGGCCGAGGGTGCGGCTTCTACCCCCATCCTATCACACCACCCCCCGTTTCTGACTTAACCCAGCTTGAGCGCTCTGACCTTATTTCCATGTGGCGGGAGATCGTTGGGCATGACCACCGGTACTCCCCCACTTCCCAGAAGAGCACTCTTATAGCTGACCCTGTCCTTCGCTTCACCCACCGGTGCTTCAGCGCCATCCTTTTTCCCCACCATGAGGATATGGGGGTCATGACCGGCTGTGACATGGAGCTTCTTACCTGTTTCATCTGGAACGCCTACCCGAACCTCCCCTATCTTGTCGCCTCCTATTTCTACTCCATGTTTACCAGCCCTCAGGGGAAACTTGAATGGAAGGTTTTACACCACTCGTCTTGACCACCACTTGGGGGTATTCGAGCCCTCATTACCTCATGACTTGATAGGTTCACCCCAGTGGATGGACTTCCTCATGGTCATTCGCATGGGATTGGTCCAGAAGCAGAGGGGTGCTTACATCCTTGCTCAGGCTCGAGCCCCGCCACCTACTGACCCTACCCCAGCTGCTGACCCCGCTCCTCCTTCCCCACCCCCTCCAGCTTCTCCACCTCACCCACCACCTACTGACCCCACTTCTTCTGACCTTCCTTATTCTGTCCCATCCTCCATCCCACCTACCCCCACACCCTCGGTCGATCCGACCCTTTACCTCCGCCTAGAAACGATGGAGCAGAAGTTATCCCGTATCATCAGCCGCCAGGACACCATTGCACGCCATTTGATTCATCTGGACGGCCGCCAGGACCGGATGGAGCATCTGTTGGTGCATATTGCTCAGCATCTTGGTGTTCCACGGCCTCAGCCACCAGCCTCTGCCTCCTTTCCTGGCCCTTCTGCTGCTGCTCCACCGCCATCTCCTGCACCGGCCACTGATTTCGTTCCGATGACTACAGTGAGCTCTGCTGCTGCCACTTCTGTCGGGCCAGGGCCTACTGTTGAGCTTCCAATCCCGAGTCTAGCACCTGCGGCTCCTACTTCTTCAACTACCCTTCCTGATGCCGTGTCCGAGCCTCACCCTTCCACACCTCTTGTGCCGTCTCTACCGGTCGATTCTGTACTAGATGATGTCTCCCCTGAGGTGACCCCATGATAGTGACATTTTCCTTTATCTTATATATCTTTTCTGTCATTTTCTGTGTTGTGTTGTTATGCATGTTTGTAGTTTTCTTTTTTCTCGCCAGTCACAGATACGGACATGGAGCGCCTTGGGCATCACTTTTTCACGAGGGGAGTATTTTTCCATTTCTATTTTCTTTCTTTTTGGATTTACTTCTTCCACTGATTTCCCTCATTTTGTCCCCCATTTCTCCCCGTTTCCCACCCTTTCCCTTTCTGTTGCACTTGGTGGACCATGTGCAGTATTAAGTGTGGGGGAGCATCTATATCTTTCACCTTAGTCTTTTCCCTTAAACTAACCTAGAAGACATCATTATTAGACTCTATATTTTAAAATGTAAAGCAATTTTGGTTAATCAGTCTTCTAAATGCTAGAGTTATCAGTAGGAAATTTTTTGAAGGTTACATGCTTTTTAGTTTTTAAGTAGTTTAAAATGATTGCTGATATAGTTTCAATTGCAACCTTTCATCCTTGATTAAATTACATTGATTAGGCTAATCATTTATATGCATGTCATGACCTGATTGTCCCTTTATTATTTTTCCACTCTTGAGAGGTATTCTAAACCATTTTTCGTATTTATTTTCTAATACCCTCTTTCTTGATAGATTCTTAGGATATGCATCACTACCAGAATTTTCAAGTTTTTCTTTTCGAAACATGAAGAAATTTTTGAATTACTTTAACATGATTTAGGCATTAGATTGTTTCAACCCCTTTATCTTGAGACCTACCCTACATTTAATCTTCGTTAAGCCCATAGAATCCATGAACAGCCTTTATAGGAAGCCACATTACAAGCCTATTTCCCTTCCTACCCTATTTATTTTTAAACTTTGCATGATTATCCATTTAAGCTTTAAAGAGGGAGTTGGCATTACATGGCATGTTTTTGTGTACAGCCATGCAATAAAGTGTGGGGGAGTGCCTCTTGATTATTTGGGGCAGAATGGGTTCCAAACATCTACTCAATGTATTCATAATAGATTCCCTTGTGTTTTTTTGTTTAAAAAAAACAATAAACAAACAAACAACAAGGGGACCTTATGCTTATTTTCCCATAGAGTGTATATGCCTTGGATTGATCATAACTTTGATCAAAAACATCTTGAGTGTGGAGTGTGATTTTAACTGGTAAGGTAAATCATCAAGTGGCATGTTTATTTTTGAAAGGTTGAAAAATGTGTTGAAAGAGGATGAGAGTAGTTAATTCCATTATATATGAGGCATGATTTTAATATCTTATTAATTGAATTTGTTTGTGCATTTTATAATTTTTCCTCAATAAATTTATCAGTTATACGTTTGATTAATTAAATGCCTTCCTTTTAAAGTATATGATCTCTTAATTAGATGTTGATATTTTTCTTGAGGGCAAGCAAAAGACTACGTGTGGGAGAATTTGATGCACCCAATTTGTGTATACATTTTCCATATATATAATTGAAGATAAAAACATTTTTTCATAAAATATCTGTTGTTTTATGAACATATTCCTTGATTTTGGTGATTCTGTTTACTTTCAGGAGCTTTCTGGTTAAATACAGGAATCAAGGGATGCATGTGAAAATTTTGAAACTACATAGCGTGTACTTTTATACACGCCGTGTACATCCATGAACGGACACAGACTAAAGGAGGGAGTACAAGCCCTGTCACCAGGTAGAAGATATACGTCGTGTGTGGTGGTGCTACACACCGTGTACTACTTTCTAGAAGTGGTGGTTGCCGAAGAAAAGTCTACACGCCCATGCAGTCGTTGATGAAGACACGGCGTGTTTGAACTTTTACACGCCGTGTCTGCTATTCTAGAAGGGGCTGTCGGCCAAACTTTTGATACTAAACGCCATGTATGGAGGTGTTACACACCGTGTACACTCATCTTGCAGGCGGTGCTGTGTTCAAAAGTCAAAAACGGCGTGCTCGGCCACCTGCCAGTGGAGAAAATGGCGCCAAAATGCGTTGATGAAAAGTACACGGCGTGTACTTTCTATACACGCCGTGTACTTTATTTTTCTATAAAATGAGGCCTTGACCTACGGATTTAGGGAGTTTAGAACCATTGAGAGGAAAGAGAAGCTCTACTATCACCATTCCGGAAGCTACTGTCGTCACTCCACCATTCCACCTTCTGATACTATACCTCAACGCCTACACGATGAATCTGTCAGGTATCACGTGTGTCGTTTATCTCCTAAATTATATGTGTATCTAAACCCCTCGTGTTGGGGATGTGGATTATGGGATCATAATTTGTATATTGTTTTATATAGTTGTGTTTGAATCATTGTAATTCATCTTACTCTTCATAAAACACTGTCTAATATAACTGAGAATTATTAACCGGACCAAGGGAAGGATTCTCAGCGATACAAAAGAAAAGTAACAGTGAAAACATCCATGACCATTGGAAGGTTGTCACCATTACTTTTTTTTTGTATCGCTGAGAATCCTTCCCTTGGTCCGGTTAATAATTCTCAGTTATATTAGACAGTGGTTTAAGAAGATTAAGATGTATTACAACGATTCAAACACAACTATATAAAACAATATACAAATTATGATCCCATCATCCACAGCCCCAACACGAGGGGTTTGGTTACACATATAATTTAGGAGAGAAATGACACACGTGATACCTGACGGATTCATCGTGTAGGCGTTGAGGTATAGTATCGGAAGGTGGAATGGCGGAGTGACGACAGTAGCTTTGGGAATGGTGATAGTAGAGCTTCTCTTTCCTCTCAATGGTTCTCAACACCCAAAATCCGTAGGCCAAGGCCTCATTTTATAGAAAATTAAAGTACACGGTGTGTATAGAATGTACACGATGTGTACTTTTCGTCAATGCGTTTTGGCGCCATTTTCTCCACTGGCAGGTGGCCGAGCACGCCGTTTTGGACTTTGAACACGGCACCGCCTGCAAGTTGAGTGTACACGGCGTGTAGCGCCGCCATACACGGTGTGTAGTATCAAAAGTTTG
Organism: Viscum album; assembly: GCA_963277665.1. Lineage (NCBI taxonomy): Eukaryota > Viridiplantae > Streptophyta > Magnoliopsida > Santalales > Viscaceae > Viscum > Viscum album. Next base: position 1,299,790,282 of record OY728141.1, on the reverse strand, counting down.
GCCTCCATCCCCTTCTAGAACAGTAGACACGGCGTGTAAAAGTTCAAACACGCAGTGTCTTCATCAACGGCTACATGGGCGTGTGGAATTTTCTTTGGCAACCACCGCTTCTAGAAAGTAGTACATAGCGTCAGTGCTGCCACACACGGCGTGTATCTTCTGCCTGGTGACATGGGTGTGTACTCCCTTCTTCGGTCTCTGTCCCTGCCTGGATGTACACGGCATGTATAAAAGTACACGCCGTGTAGTTTCAAAATTTTCACATGCATCCCTTGATTCGTGTATTTAACCAGAAAGCTCCTGAAAGTAAACAGAATCACCAAAATCAAAGAATATGTTCATAAAACAATAGATATTTGATGAAATCATGTTTTTATCTTCAATTATATATATGGAAAATGTATACACAAATTGGGTGCATCACAAAGACTCCTAGAAGGAATGATGCAATATGGGTCACTGTTGATCGTCTTACCAAGTCAGCACATTTTCTTACTATAAGAAAAAATTTACCACTTGAACTTCTAGTAAGACTATATATTAATGAAGTTGTAAGACTCCATGGTGTACCCCTATAGATTTTTTCTGATTGTGATCCTCATTTTACATCAATATTTTGGAAAAGTCTTCAGAAGGCCTTGGATACTGAACTTTGTTTGAGCACTGCCTACCACCATCAAACTGATGGAAAATCAGAACAGACTATTCAAACCTTAGAAGACATGTTGAGATATTGCTCACTTGACTTTAAAGTTATGTGGGATCAATATTTATCTATGGTAGAATTTTCTTATAACAATAACTTCCATTAAAGTGTTCATATGGCACCATATGAAGTGTTATATGGAAAGAGATGTCGCACACCAACTTTTTGAGATGATGTAGGTGAAAGAAAACTCATAGGCCCAGAACATGTTGAGAAAAAAATGGAAAAGGTGAAGGTTATCCAAAAACACATCAAAGCAGCTCAAAGTAGGCAAAAAAGCTATGCCGATAACTGAAAGAAGGATTTGTAATTTCAGGTAGGAGATCATGTTTTTTTGAAGGTATGTCCATGGAAGGGAGTTATACGATTCGGTAAGAAGGGTAAATTATGTCCCAGGTACATCGAAACTTTCGAAATTCTAGAACGAATTAGGGATATAGATTACCATTTGGAAATTCCACCAAGTCTCTCCAAATTTCATGATGTGTTCCACGTATCAGTATTGAGAAAATACATGTCTGACCTAACGCATGTACTCACCTATGAGGATATTGAACCGGAACATGATCTGTCTTATTGTGAAGAGCCTATCTGGATTCTTGATACCAAAGAACAAGTTTTGAGAAACCGAATGACTCATCTGGTAAAAGTTCTATGGAGAAACCATAAGATGGAAGAGGCACATGGGAACTATAGGAACTTATGATAAAGAAACACCCGAATATTTTTATGCGGTAGTATTCTAAAAATTTCAAGGAAGAAATTATTTGAAGGAGAGAAGAATGTAACACCCCAAGCTTCCATGTTATGTTTCCCTTTGAATAATGCAATAGCTTGCGTTGTACGCAACTTCGAGATTCTAACACACCGTGACCAATCAAACTAGTCGTTATGAATAGTAATACGCACTTTTTGAAATATTATAAATTTTATCTTTCAAAATGGAATTCATTTTTGGATTCGGAATATTGAAATTAGCTTCGGGTGAATTTTTGGTACATTTCTGAAAGCTTTCAATTATTGATGAATAGTACTAAATTTTAATTAAAAACAACTTTTTTAATCAAAATAATTTATAGTGTTAAAATATAAATTTGTGTGGTTTTAAAGTATCATGAGATTATATTTTTATCATTTAATATAATTTATTTCATTTTATGTAATTTCACATTTAAAATAAACATAAACAAGTGTCAATCTTTTGATAGTTATTATTTCTTAAAAACAAGATTTTTCTTTTGACAATGAGAATCAATGTAATGGCCCAGGGTTTTGGGGTCCATTACATGGTGAAAATCATATGTTTAGGGTGTTCTGGGTGGTCTGGAAGGCCATCCCAGCTTCTCGGTGAAGCTTAAGACTCCTAACGGTAGCCTTGGCCTACTGGTAGCCTCAGCCTACAGGTAGCCTCGGCCTACTGGTAGCCTCGGCCTACTGGTAGCTCGACCTATCGGTGGCCTCGGCCTACTGGTAGCCTCGGCCTACCGGTAGCTCGGCCTACCGGTATCTCGGCCTACCGGTAGCCTCAGCCTACCGGTAGCTCGGCCTACTGGTCGCATCGGCCTACCGGTGGCCTCGGCCTACCGCTACCCTCGGCCTACCGGTGGCCTCGGCCTACTGGTAGCCCCAGCCTACTGGTAGCCTCAGCCAACTGGTAGCTTTGTCTACCGGTAGACCTATCCTACCGGTGACCTCCATGGGTTTTCCAGTAACACCTCCTTTTTGCGCGAATTGGTTTTTAAACCATGTTTTGACCACTTTAATCCTGTTTTAAAGCCCGTTAATGGTGTTTAATTAAATGATTGGTGAGGTACCCTCCTTAAATGGAAAACCATGCGTTTTGGCCGTGCCTTTAACCGCATTTTCAGAAACTCCTCTACCGCATTCTGTGAGGAGTCCTTCCTTGTTTAAGGAGTTGTGTGTCAGTTTTAACTACCCCGAAGGGCAGGGTCCTTTTAAGTTAGACGTGTGGTGTGGCCCAGCTGCGTGGTCAACCCACGATCCCGCTTATTCCATGGTTTCGGGTTTTTCGGCATATCTTAATCGTCCTGAGGATTCGGTATCTCTGCCTTTATAACCTAAAGGCTTCTCTTCTCCCTAGGTTTCTTTTTCTCTATCACCCTGTGCTCGGAATACCCTTCTTTCGGACGAGTTTTACACTGGTGAAGTTTTCCTTGATCACGTTATGTGGAGTTCCTGGTACTCCTGATTTCCAGTTTCCACGCAAAGACTTAACATCAATCCTTGATCAATCAAGTAGGGATATTACCTTTGTCTCTCCTCCTTGTGTATCATGAGGGGTGGGTGTTCTATGGTTCCCACGAGGCAATAAATCAATTCTATAATGAAGATAATAACCGGTTAAATAATGGGGATGAGGAAGTTTGTTAATGTTGTTACATGTTTTTACCCATTTTTTCCCTATGATGTTGTTTTGAATTGAATGGGATTAGGCCTACTGAAAATCACGGTCTTTGGGGGCCTTTGTTTGTGCATATATTCTATGCTCTATTTTACGCATCGTCTGGTGAATGGGAATCGTGTATGAATCAGTTAAACACTTAAACTTGGATGTTGAATATGAATGACCATAACCTTGTGTGATCACCCCAGTTGAACTAAATATTATAAAATAATGAATTATGAACGCTGGGATGGTTCAGTTCTAAAATGGGTGAAGGGGTGAATGGGTTTATTATGGATGGGTGAACAGTGGGGTTGTAAATGGTGTGAGTGGAATGGCATGAGTTGTTGTGTGGCTGTGGTGGTGTTTGGCAGTAGGGCAGCAGTTTGGGTTCTGAAGATAAATAAAAGTGGAAATTTAATAATGAACTAGGTGTAATGGTGATGAATTAATGTGGGGATAACCAATAGTTGTTGAGTTTTTCATTGGTTCCAGTTTTTCGAGGGTTTCCACTGATACCACTTTGATGCTATTATTTACAAGAGAACCAGGTGTGAATGCTTAAATTACCTGATGGTTTTCCATCCTGATTTAATGTTGTTTCATCTGTGATTGTGCCTATTAGTTTCCCAGTAATGAAGGGATTAACTCATACTGAACTATTGTGAAATGATAAATTGAATAGGGAAATTGGGAACTATTTTTTGTGTGCCTGTTTTCTAAGGTTTTAGTGCTTGCGCACCTGCTTGTATCTGTTTGAGGAGCCAAAGGTTGGTATGTGTGTCGGTATATGTATTTTTAACTGTATGTTTTGTTTTTAGTCGCACCCCACCCGCTTTGGGCACTTAGTGTCAGACACCCCATCTCATGGGGAAGGGTGTTTCCCCCTAGTTACTCTCCTTCCTACTCCCTCTTCCCTAGGCTGTGATGGATGGAGGAAACCTTACACCCAAGACTCTTCGGGTAGGTTTCATTTGGTGTGTTGTTGGCTCAGGAATCTTCGGGCAGGTTTGTTTTCCCAGGTGTCTTCGGGATGAGGCCCAGGTGTATGCGGGCATGGATGTGTGGTTATGAGGCCCAGGTGTGTGCGGGCACGGATGTGGATGGTTGTGAGGCCCAGGTGTGTGTAGGAAGGGATGTGGATGGTTGTGAGGCCCAGGTGTGTGTGGGTGGGAAGAGCTTGGTAGCGTCGGGACGTTTATCGTTAGGGATGAGCCGCTAGCTAGTGGGGGGAATAGTGGTGTGGAGTACTGAAATGTTTTGTTCTTTACTATTATCTTACTACTTGTGTTATTTGGTGAGTGTAGCTGGTGAGGTGGGATTGATAGATTCCTTTATAGATGATGTTTCTTCTGCTTCTCATGGGACTTTTGGACGTCTCCCCACTTGTGCACGAGAGCTTTAGGTTTTCCTACTGAGTATACTTTTTATGCTCACCCTACGTTTACTTTCAGGTTTCCAGGAGGGCTTAGGATGCCGTGCGAGACCTTACTATTCTGGAAGTTGGAGTTTCTATTGGTTGTTGTTGGATTATGCTTAGCCTTTTTCGTTTCATGTTGGGTATTTTACTTTGGAGTCCTTGTACTTTGTTCAGTTTTATCATTAAAAACATGCATGTTGTTTGGTTTTTTTTTTACCTTGAGTTTTCTATACTTGGTGGTGTTTGGTGTTGACTCATTCTTTCTCCCAATCTTGGTTAACTAAAAAGGGTAATGCCTCCCATATTGTGAAAATTTTATACCCTTGGTGCTAGTCTCTACTCTGGGGCCTACTAGAGGCGACACTCGGGGGGTCATTATCTCTCCTTAAACTTAAAGAAGGAAGGACTTGGCAATCTGTTGTCCTTTCCCTCCTTTTGGTGAAGGCGGGTCGTGACAGAATAGTATCAGAGCAGAGGTTTAGGGATAGAATGGAGTCTGGAGTTAGGCACAGTGAGCATTGCATGGGATGATAGGGAAACAATGTCAGGTGATCTTGGATCGTGAAATCAACCAGGGAGGACCGGCTAGGACACAGGATTTTAGGTCCCCCCGTGATCCGATGCAATGACTTTAAGCCTATCAAACGACCAAGTGAGACTACATTTTTTGTAGGGTAGAGATCCTAGGGAAGGTACATGCATCATACTGATTGTATTTTTAATTGATTTGGGGCACCTTGGGGAGAAAAAATTATTAATAATAATAATAATTCCCTTGCTACTCGGGCTTAGGAATTCTTTGTTTACCATGCAGTTATGGCACCCGGACGTTATCCATGAGTGACTCGGGTGGTTGAGGCCTAGAGGATCGGGGCAGTTGACTAGCAGAGGGTTGACCGAGATGAGGAGGATGACTCGTGGCATAGGAATCTGAGCTCCTTCCAGTGACAAACCCTCAAGAAGTACGAGGGTAGGATTTCTGACTCTGTAATGGAGGGATGGATCGAGGAGCTAGCCATCACCTTCTCTTTGATCCATGCTCCGAGGGAGTGCTGGGTTCCGTTGGCTGTCAGTCAGCTGAGAGGAGTAACACGTTAGTGGTGGATTCTTTTCCTAGGAGAGAAGACAGAGGCAGAGGTTTCATGGGCCAGTTTAGATAAGGAATTTGGTGAGGAGTTCCTCTCCTCTACAGCGAAGGCTGAGAAGAGACAGGGGTTTCTCTCCCTTCAGTAGGGAAGCATGTCAGTGAGGGAGCTAGGGATCAAGTTCAAAGATCTCTTGCGTTTTTCCTTAGATCTCTTTCTGAATGAGGAGTCTCGGGCAAGACGGTTAGAGGAGGCACTTTGTCCTTATCTTCAGTACGTTGTCACTCCCTTCACTCTTCCGACGTACCTAGAAGTACAGAAGAAGGTCGAGATAGTAGAGAGGATGCAGTCGAACGGAGGCACACCACGAGAAGGGAACCAGCTGAGTTCATCAAAGGGTAATGAGGTCAGTAGTAGGTCTCCAATGATAGGGCCTTCTAGGTTTCGACAAGCAGGGATTAGACCTCATCAGTTCCAGTCCCGAGCTTCTCACCCTCGCCCCTTTTCCACAGGGCCATGACCTAAGTGTTTCTCTTGTGGAGTTTTCAGGCACATACAGAGCAGGTGTCCAACTCGAGCTCCACATAGTGGAGGTGGGCTGTTTCAGCACCCACCTCAGCAGCATCTGTTTCCAGTGATGCCTTTCCAGCAGTAGCAGTAGGCCCCTGGCCCTTTGAGGGATGACCTTGCGGGAGGAGATCGACACCATGGTGCTCCTCAGGGACCTCGACCAGGGCGTGGTCGTGGAGGTGGTCGACAGCAGTGAGGCAGATGAGCTGGGCGTGGACAGTTGCACACTGCAGAGTTAGTAGCTCTGACGGGACTAGAGTTCGTTTGAGGTACGATCAGTTTATTTAGCACTCTTGTTTCTTCCATGTTTGATTCGGGAGCTTCGAACTCCTTTGTTACACCCGAATTATCCCATGCTCTGGGTCTGGATGCCGAGAGACTTTTTGTACCCCTGGTGTTGAGAACACCACTTGGGGGTCAGACTGGCATATCTTACTTTTTCTGGGGATTTAGACTGATGTTGTGACCACATCAGTCCAATGAAGACCTTCTTTCATTGCAGATGCAGCAATACAATGTCATTCTAGGCATCGAATGGTTATTCTTCATGCATTCCATCATCGACTACTATTAGAGAAGGATCTAATTCTATAATGAGGATAGACAGCGTGTGGCTTTTTTTAGGGAGTGGAGTTATCAGGTGGGGAGTCAACACGTGGAGCCACTTCGTTCTATGTTGAATGGGGTGTTAGTGGAGTCGACGGACGCAGGAATGATGGATGTCCCAGAGGTCGTAAGAGAATTCCTTGATGTCTTTACCGATGAGGTTGTGACTCTACCCCCTCAACATTACATTGAGTTTGGGATAGACTTACAGCCTAGTGCCCTCCCAATCTCGATGGATCCTTATCGAATGGAACCTTCTGAGTTGTGGGAGTTTCGGATTCAGATTGAAGATTTGATGGAGAAGGACTTTGTTCGGCCCAGCGTGTCGTCATGGGGTGCTCCAGTTTTGTTCGTAAAGAAGGCATATGGTAGTCTACGACTGTGCATATACTACCGTAGGTTGAACCAGGCGACGGTCAAGAATCGTTACCCCCTTCTGAGGATAGATGATCTTTTCGACCAGCTGAGGGGAGCAGGTTGGTTCTCTAAGATCAATCTGCAGTCTGGATACCACCATTTGAGAGTGAAGGATGGTGATATCTCGAAGACGACTTTCAGGTGAAGATATGGCCACTTTGAGTTCATGGTCATGCCGTTTGGCGTTACGAATGCACCAGTTATGTTCATGAACCTCATGAACTCTACCTTCCGAGAGTTTCTGGACCAGTTCGTTGTGGTGTTCATCGACGACATCCTTATCTACTCAAGATCATAGGAAGAGCACGTTGACAATCTTAGGGCAGTTTTGGGAGTCCTTAGACCCCACCATGTTTATGGGAAACTGTCTAAGTGCAAGTTCTTAATGTGATAAGTAAAATTACTTGGACACGTAGTGTCTTAGACGGGAATAGCATCCGACCCGTCGAAGGTCGATCCAGTCGTTTCATGGGCAACACCCAAGATTGTGGTAGAAGTCCGTAGTTTCCTGGGTTTGGCGGGCTATTACCGGAGGTTTGTGCCTGACTTCTCTCAAGTTACAACTCTATTGATAGATTTGACTAGGAAGGACCAGGCCTTCATGTGGAGTGACCAGTGCCGGGTAGATTTTGGATACCTAAAGGAGAAGCTGGTTAGTTCTCTAGTACTTAGATTACCAGAGGAAGGGGTTTTGTTTGAAGTGTTCTATGATGCTTATGGCCTTGGTTTGGGATGTGTGCTGATGTAGTAGCGAAGAGTGATATCTTATGGGTCTAGGAAGTTATGTCCTCATGAACATAACTATGCCACCCACGATCTGGAGCATTCGGTCGTGGTGTTTGCATTGAAGTTGTGGCGGCATTATCTCATTGGAGAGCGCTTTGTTTTCTTATCAGATCACAAGAGCTTGTGTTATGTCTTTTCCCAATGGGATATGAACTTGTGGCAGCGGATATGGATTGAGTTCCTCCAAGACTACGACTTCGAGATCTCTTATACTGAGGGAAAGGGTAATGTTGTGGCTGATGACCTAAGCAGGAAATTTCAAAAGGAAGTAGTTCAGGAATATGCAGATGCTTGGAGAGCGATGGAAGAGTTAGCGGCCTTGAATTTGGATGCAAGGGTGGAAGGTGGAAGATGCTGTCTGTTTCATATGACTGTAGTTTCCTCTTTAGTGGTGCAGGTGGAAGAGTCTCAGTGGGGGGACTCATAGGTGGAAGTGATGCGAGATCGTGTTTATCATGGAAATTCTCCTGAGGGATGGTAAGAGGATGGTCAGCATTGAATGCTTTTCCGTTGAAGGCTTTTTGTTCCAGAGATGATGCGTAAAGGTGTTCTCCATGAGTTACATGGATCAGCTTTAGCGGTACATCTTGGGGTCTCAAGGATGTACCAAGGCCTGAGGGGACACTTTTGGTGGGCTGGGGTAAAGAGGGCGGTGGCAGAATTTGTGGCTAAGTTCCTAGTGTATCAGCAAGTGAAGTTTGAACACCATTTTCTTGGAGGGTTGTTACAGCCTTTAGATTTTCCTGAGTGGAAGTGGGATGACATCTCGATGGACTTCGTCACAGGGCTACCCAGGGCTGAGGGAGGATATGATGCCATCTGGGTAGTGGTGGATCAGTTGAAAAAATCAGCACACCTCTTGGAGATTAAGGAGTCGATCCCGGTAATCACCTTATCCCAGAGGTACATCGATGAGGTGGTGCGGTTTCATGAGATTCCGAGATCTATTGTCTCCGATCGAGACACGTGGTTTACCTCATGAGTCTGTAGGGGATTACAGCATGCCTTTGGAACCCATCTATGCCTTAGCACTACTTTCCACCCTCAGACAGATGGGAAAACAGAACAAACGATCCAGACGTTGGAATACATGCTACGGGAATGTGTTCTGGATTTTGGGGGATCATGGGTATGACACTTTCCTCTGGTGTAGTTTTCTTATAACAATAGCTTCCACTCCACTATTGGAATGACACCGTTTGATGCCTTGTATGGAAGGTCATTTCGTTCACCCATTTGTTAGACAGAGATTGGGTAAGCAGCTGTTCTTGGGCCAGAAGTGGTGCAGGGCACCACTGAGAGGGTTCATCTCATGCGTGAGAGGATGAAGGTAACCCAGGATAGGCATAAGTCTTATGCCGATCGTAGGAGGAGGCCCTTGGAGTTTGAGGTTGGAAATCATGTGTTCTTGAAGGTTTCCCCTTGACGTGGGCAGCGAAGGTTTGGGAAGGGGAGTAAGCTCTCCCCTAGGTTCATCAGACCTTTAGAGGTGTTGGGATGAGTTGGTGAGGTGGCATATCAGCTGGAATTTCCCCCTTAGTTGGAGAAAGTTCACAACGTCTTTCACGTCTCCCAGCTTTGTCAATATCTACACGACGAATCCCATGTCATCGATTGGGGAGAGTTAGATGTTGAAAATGATGTGACCTTCATAGAACAATCGATCAAGATTGAAGATCGTAAAGAGAAAGTGCTTCTTGGAAAAACCATCCCCTTGGTTCGTGTTTTGTGGAGGCATGGTGTCCTGGAGGAGAGCACTTGGGAGCAGGAGGCCTAGTTACGTGTTCAATACCCAGAGCTATTTTGACTTCCTTGTTGTTGTTGTTATTCTGAGTTTTGTTGAGATGTTTCACCTTGTGCTTTAATATATGAAATGATTTTTATGCTTGTTTTGACACCGAATGTGTGATGATGGGAAAACCTGACTGCTAATCAAGGTGCATTAATGTGGATGCGATTAAACCCGTGCGGGCGAGTCAGTGTCAGCCAAAGCGGATAATATCCTGACATGTAGGAAGGGACTCCCTGACTCATGTGTTGGACAGTGTGATCCTTATGCTTGTTGTGAATGTTTGTGGTTGATAACTCTTGGGGGAGTATTCCTGGATGTAGGGGGTTCTATTCTATATTTCTAAAAACTCTGGGGTTTTCCCCTGAGAAGTATCTTTAGAGGGTGGTTGTTTGAACCACACTTTTCTCCTCTCTGGTTTGTTCTTATATTCTCGGGGATGAGAATAGTTTGAGAAGTATCTGATGTAATGGCCCAGGGTTTTGGGGTCCATTACATGGTGAAAATATGATGTTTGGGGTGTTATGGGTGGTCTAGAAGGCCATCCCAGCTTCTTGGTGAAGCTTAAGACTTCTAACGGTAGCCTCGGCCTACCGGTAGCTCGACCTACCGGTGGCATCATCCTACCGCTAGCCTCGGACTACCGGTAGCTCAGCCTACCAGTGGCCTCAGCCTACTGGTAGCCTCGGCATACCGGTAGCCTCGGCCTACCGGTTGCTCGGCCTACCGGTGGCCTCATCCTACCGGTGTCCTCGGCCTACCAGTCGCTCGGCCTACCGGTGGCCTCGGCCTACCACTCACCTCGGCCTACCGGTCGCCTCGGCCTACCGGTAGCATCGGCCTACCGGTGGCCTCGGCCGACCGGTAGCCTAGCCTACCGGTGAACTCAACGAGTTTTCTAGTAGCACCTCCTTTTTTCATGAATTGGTTTGTAACCCATGTTTTGACCCCTTTAAGCCTATTTTAAATCCTGTTAATGGTGTTTAATTAAATGATTGGTGAGGTACCCTCCTTAAATAAAAAAACATGTGTTTTGGTCATGCCTTTAACCGCATTTTCAGAAACGCCTCTACCACATACTGTGAGGAGTCCTTCCTTGGTTAAGGAAGTGTGCGTCGGTTTTAACCGCCCTGAAGGGCGAGGAGCTTTTAAGTTGGATGTGTGAGGTGGCCCAGCCGCGTGGTCAACCCATGATCCCGCTTCTTCTACGGTTTCGATTTTTTCTCCATATCTTAACCATCCCGGGGATGTTGTATCTCAGCCTTTATAACCTAAAGTCTTCTCTTCTCCCTAGGTTTCTTTTTCTCTATCACCCTATGCTCGGAATACCCTTCCTCCGGACGAGTTGTACCCCCGCGAAGTATTCCTTGATCGCATTCTGTGGAGTTCCTGTTACACCTGATTCCTAGTTTCCACATGAGGACTTAATGTAGATCCTTGATCAATTAGGTAGGGATCTTACCTTTGTCTCTCCTCCTTGTGTATCATGTGGGGTGGGTGTTCTATGGTTCCCATGAGGCAGTAAATCAATTCTGTAATGAAGATAATAACCGGTTAAATAATGGGGACGAGGAAGTTTGTTAATGTTGTTAAATGTTTTTACCCATGTTTTCCCTATGATGTTGTTATGAATTGAATGGGATTAGGCATACTGAAAATCACGGCCGTTGGGGGCCTTTGTTTGCGCATCTATGCTATGCTCTGTTTTATGCATCATCTGGTGAATGGGAATTGTGTATGAATAAGTTAAACACTTAAACTTGGTTGTTGAATATGAATGCCCATAACCTTGTGTGATCACCCCAGTTGAACTAAATAATATAAAATAATTAATTATGAACGTTGGGATGGTTTAGTTCTGAAATGGGTAAAGGGGTGAATGGTTTTCTTATGGATGGGTGAACAGCGAGGCTATGAATGGTGTGGTTGTAATGGCATGAGTTGTTGTGTGGGTATGGTGGTGTTTGGAAACAAGGCTGCAGGTTGGGTTGTGAACATGAATAAAAGTTTAAAGTTAATAATGAACTAGGTGGAATGGTGATGAATTAATGTGGGGATAACCAATGGTTGTTGGGTTTTTTGTTGTTTCGTGTTTTTTGAGGGTTTCCACTGATCCCACTTTGATGTTATTATTTACAAGAGAACCGGGTGTGAATGCTTAAATTACCTGATGGTTTTCCTTCCTTCTTTAATGTTGTTTCATCTGTGATTTTTCCTGTTAGTTTCCCAGTAATGAAGGGATTAACTCATACTGAACTGTTGTGAAATGATAACTTGAATAGGGAAACTGGGAACTGTTTGTTGTGTGCCTGTTTTCTGAGGCAGCAGTGCTTGGGCACCTGCTTGTATCTGTTTGAGGCGCCATTGTTTGGGTTTTTTGTCGGTATATGTATGTGTAACTATATGTTTTGTGTTTAGTCGCACCCCACCCGCATTGGTCACTTAGTGTCGGACACCCCATCTCATGGGTAAGGGTGTTTTCCCCTAGTTACTCTCCTTCCCGCTCCCTCTTCCCTAGGTTGTGATGGATGGAGGCAACCTTACACCCAAGACTCTTCAGGTAGGTTTCGTTTGGTGTGTTGTTAGCCTGTAACTCTTCATGTAGGTTTTTTTCCCAGGTGTCTTTGGGATGAGTCCCAAGTGTATAAGGGTATGGATGTGTGGTTATGAGGCTCAAGTGTGTGCGGGCGCAGATGTGGATGGTTGTGAGGCCCAGGTGTGTGTGGGTAGGGATGTGGATGGTTGTGAGGCCTAGGTTTGTGCGGGCAGTAAGAGCGTGGTAGCATGAGGATGTTTTTCATTATGGATGAGCAGCTATCTAGTGGGGGAAATAGTGGTGTAGGATACCCAAATGTTTTGTTCTTTACTATTATCTTATTGCTTGTGTTATTTGGTGAGCATGGCTGGTGAGGTGGGATGGATAGATTCCTTGATAGTTGATGTTTATTCTGCTTCCCACGGGACTTTAGGATGTCTCCCCACTTGTGCACGAGAGATTTAGGTTTGGCTACTTATTATACTTTGTATGATGACCCTACGTTTACTTTCAGGTTACCAGGAGGGCTTCAGAGGCCGTGCGAGACCTTACTAGTCTGGATATTGGAGTTGCTTTTGGTCGTTGTTGGATTCTTCTTAGCCTTTTTCCTTTCCTGTTGGGTATTTTACTTTCTATTCCTTGTGCTTTTTTCAGTTTTATCATTAAAAACATGCATGTAGTTTGGTTTTTTTTACCTTGAGTTTTCTATATTTGGTGGTGTTTGGTGTTGACTCATTCTTTCTCCCAATCTTGGTTAACTAAAAAGGGTAATGCCTCCCATATTGTGAAAATTTTATACCCTTGGTTCTATTCGCCACTCCAGGGCCTACTGGAGGCGGGACTCAGGGGTCATTATCTCTCCTTCAACTTAAAGAAGTAAGGGCTTGGCAATTTGCTGTCCCTTCCCTCCTTTCGGTGAAGGCGGGTCGTGACAATTAATTTTAAATTAATTTATGCTACTTTTGTGTTTTGAATTTGGAAAAATGGATTCCATATTTTGAATTAGGAGGTACAAATTTTGTAAATAGGTAACTTTTATTTTAAGACATTATGAATAATTACTTCATTAAATATTTTATTTATCATGGATAAAGGGTAAATCCAATAAATAAGGGTAAAAATAATAATATTATAATAATATTAAATTACCCTAAAATGTCTCATATTTCAATTGGTTGATACATTTACGACCATAGGCATCATTGGATCTATTTTGGGACCCCATGAAGCCACTTGGGAGTGATAATGACATTTCACAATAATTAATCTAAAGTAAAGACAAATATAACAAAAGCATGTATCTTTTAGTAAAATATTTTAATATGGGGTTATATAATTGATCTCTTAGACTATAAATATTCATTTTAAAGATAAAAATATTTCATGCATGAAGATATTTTATTAATAATTTTTATACATTAAATAATTTAATTTATTTATGACACTATGATGAGGCAATAATTACCTTAATGATAAAATATGAAAATAATTGATATTATAAATATCCAAAAAAATGTGAATTGATACTTTTGATCAATTCCACTAATTTTCTAGGTTAATATGACATTTTATTATTGAATATATGAATTTATTTTGAAGTAACAAAGTTATTAGGACTTTAACAAAAATCATTTATTAAATAATGTCAAAATTGACATAATTGAGTTTTTAAAACAAATACTATATTATTGGTTGATATAATATTCCTAAAAAACTAAGGTTCGGCCAAAGGGCCTAAATAATATTATATATTTCATTAATTAACATATTGGGGTATTCTTGGAAGTTTACAGTAAGTTTATTAACCATATAATATAAAAATACAAGGAGACGTGGTAAATGAAAAACTATTTAACTAAGAGTTAAATCTTAAATATAAGGTTATTATGGTGACCTAAACCTATCTAAAACCTATTTTATGAGAGTTTTTTGACCCATCCCCACCTTATCCTCTAAATAAATTATTTTTGAGCCATAAGAAACCGAAAATGATTTTATTATAAATAATATTTCAAGCTTTTCCTATGGCGCCCCTCACCCCTCTTATAAAAGGGAACTTCCCATTCTCTCAAATTCACACCTTCAAAGCCATTTGGCTCAGCCAAACCCTGAAAAAATATCCTAAAAACTTTCCTCACTTCATTCGAGAGTCCTTACTTTGGTCATAAATCCAACCTAAGGAGCCCTTTTGACCAAATCAAAAGGAAGAACCCGAAGAAGAGGTAAATATTTCATCACCTCTTTGTAGTTATTTTCTTCTTCCACCTCCTCTTTCTTTATTGTTTCCATTATAAAATAATAACTAAAATATATTCTATATACTATGAAGTTATTATAAAAATGGTACAACCATATTCCTTATTCTTTCTATCCTATAAATGACACAGTCACCTTACATGCGTACGCACGGCTTACCATCTCCACGTCATGGTGAAGTTTGTTATTCAAACACTTGATTATTTAGATGGGTATAATAATGAGTATAAATGGTTTAAATAATAAATATAACATGATTATTATTCTGTATATATGATATACCATCCAATTATATACTATTTTAATATCAAAATAATGATATTGTCGCTCATGCGTACGTACGGATTACTGTCTCCACGAACGCGATGAGATTCATTTCCCCATCGTAACAATTCAAGAATAATTTTCTCTTTATGATTAAAAATAATGTTTAAGAACTTAATATAATTCTGGATATAAATAAAATACATCCTATCCATAACAAACACGTCTTATGTAACAAAATATATAAAGGAAAACGAATCAGTTAACACCCGAAATGATGATACTGCTAAAATATTATTAACAAAGAAATTTTATAAGATCATATATGATATCATATTTATGTATATGATTATTGTATAATTTAATAACAATGTTTTAACTATTATATATAAGGTTAACATACCATCGACTAAAGAAAAGTACAAGGTAAAGGTTAATTTCACAATCTCTTTATTATCCGAGGTTGTTTTTATGTAAGTATCTATTGGGACCTCTTTATCATCCACATCCATGTTTCTTAAAAATTTATTTCAAAACATTTTTACTATTTACTAGACTATGGGTTAATGTAATTTATAACCTTGTTTGAATTTTTATAAAATGTTTTGAAAGGAATCTTTCCGTCGTTTTCCAAACAAGGTACTTTATGACCTTTTCTAAAAAATTAAGGTAAGAATGTCTTTTTTAACTCATACGGTGGGTGTGGCTATTTTATTTCATTAAAACATCATCAAAGATTCCCATACAAGATTATACGAATATTTTCAAAATAAATGTTTTCTTTTATAATTATATGTATGTTAAATGATTTCAAAATAGAAAGAGATATTTCTCTACAAAAAGTTTTGTTTTCATCTATGTCAACATCCTTTGATAGATTTTAAGCTTGTTTGAAGTTGATTTATTATGATACAAATCTTCCATATTATATTTAAGGTTTTGTGATGTGTTTTATTGTGGATGTGTTATTTTTACACCATTCATGGTTTATGGATAAAGTATTGACATTTCTTATGCTAGTTTTAATACGAATTTTTATGTTATGTTTAAACCTTTTCATATGAGGAATTAATTGGACTTAGTATGTGACAGGTGGAGCCCGCTATAGCTCCTCGATGCATCGGTAGGTCTCATTAGACAAACTAGTGTCTTGGAACAAGGCCTTGAAAAAAATCTTATTTGTAGTCTTGGCACAAGGCCTTGACTATGTGGTTATGAAGTCTGGTAATATGCATTCCATCATTTTGAAAGTGGCTATTGATATTGTATGTGATTATTCGACTAGTAGAATATCCATGTGAATAAGTAAATGGAATTATTTGATTTTATATTTTACATATTATTTTGAAGTTCAAGTTTAAAAGGGATTTGTTTTAGTCTTATACATTGCCTTAAATGTTTATTCTTATTTATGAAAATTTCTACAATATTATTATCCTTAATGAGTATCTGAGCTCACCCCTTTCTATGTTTTATTTTTTCCATGATGTGAAGAATTATTTTATGGTTGACCTATAGGGATAGGCGAAGGTATATAAGTGTGTTCAAAGGGGACAAAATGTTGTTGTTGTTTTTATCTCATTATGTAATGTAAAACTTATGTATGTATCTATTACTTCCAAGGATACTAAACTAATAGGTCTTTTGGTAAATGATTCCTTGTATCATGCCAATGCTATGTAATAATTCACTGAATCTTGGTAACTTGGTTCGGGGCGTTACAGGTAAGGTGTGCGATGGTGAAAGACTCTTGGGGTAACTCAGATAACATCATTCAGGTGGTAATCTCTATCAACTTCCACTTCTCCAATAGGTGGTTCCATTCGAGCTTAACATGTTGAATCTCAGCTTAGGATTGGTCAAGATAAAATCCCAATTATGCCACCTCCTTTCTAAACACCAACAAATGGGATTCATATGGGGAAAGTCTACTGGATGAGGCCATCGCTTCCTTTGTCTGAGTAAATTAGATTTTTTAAAGATCTACATTTATAATAATCATGTGATCACTGTTCAAAAACTATATTAGAAATAGTCACAATTATTAATGGTATTTTAAAAATAAAAAAAAACATAAAACCAAGAAATTCCATATGTTATATAACCATATTACATAATAAGACATTTAATTATATCAAGAGGAATTTTCATTAATAAAAGTTTGGGTCATAAAAATCTTCCCCCCTTAAGAAATTTCACCCTCAAGATTTCCTTTTCCCACACTAAATAGATGTGGGTAGCTTTGCTTAATCACTTCCTCTAATTCCCACACCGCTTCTTCAAACTTGTGGTTTCTCCACAACACCTTGATGAGGGGCATTGTCTTATTTTATAGAACTTTTCCTCTACGATCTAAGATATTCACTGGTTGCTCCTCGTAAGAAAGAACATTCTCTAACAATACTACCTATAAAGAGAGTACATGTGAAGGGTATGATATGTACTTCTTTAAATGGGATACATGAAAGAAATCATGAAGTTTGGCCATAGTAGGTGGAAGTGATAGTCGATAGGCCACAACCCCGACACGATCAAGAATCTCGAAGGGGCTGATGTACCTAGGACTTAAATTCCCTTTCTTTTTAAACCTAATTACCTTATTCCATGGAGATATGCATTCAAATACCATGTCTCCAACTTTGAACTCAAGGTATCATTGAAAGTTATCTACATAACCCTTCCGTCGACTTTGGGCTGCCTTGATATTCTACTGAATGGTTTTCACCTTCTCCACCATTTCTTCAACCATTTCAGGTCCTTGCAGCTTACTCTCACCAACTTCATGCCAAAACACCAATTTTATACACATTTTCCCATAAAGGGAATCATATGGTGCCATTCATATGCTTGAGTGGAAACTTTTATAATATGATAATTAAACCAGTGGAAGATGTCAGTCCCATCCTCTTTTGAAGTCTATAGAACATGATCTTATCATATCTTCAGGTGTCTGAATAGTTCAATCATATTGGACATCAGTTTGAGGATGATAGGTCATAATGAAGTTTGGTTTAGTGATTAGAGAATTTTTGAGAATTTTCCAGAACTTTGAGGTGAATCTAGGGTCATGATTAGATATAATAGATAGTGGTACTTCATGCAGCCTTACCACTTATTTGATGTAAATCTGTGCAAGTTAATCTAATGAGAAGTCCTCTCTAATCACGATAAAGTGATATATCTTCGTTATAAGATC
This sequence comes from Viscum album, assembly GCA_963277665.1. NCBI lineage: Eukaryota > Viridiplantae > Streptophyta > Magnoliopsida > Santalales > Viscaceae > Viscum > Viscum album. The sequence goes on along the minus strand of OY728141.1, from coordinate 1,299,772,247 downwards.
CACAACGAACCATATATCATTGTTTCATCTGGATTTACTTAGATGTACAATGACAAAGTCCATGGTAATGTTCTCCCACTTTCATTTTGGTATGGGTAGTGGTTGCATCACCCCCTTAGACTTTTGTCTCTCAGCCTTTACTTGCTGACATACCTGGCACTTTGATTTATATTCAGCAGTCTCGCTTTTTATATTGTCCCACCAAAAGTTTTCTCAGAGATCTCGATGCATATTTGTGCCCCCCTAGTGAATAGAGATGGTTGAGATATGTGTGTCATTCCGAATCTCCTTCTTTATCTCTGGATCGGATGGTACACATAATCGTGACCCAAATCTCAAAATTCCATCCTTATCAACCAAGAACTATGAGGATATCCCATTTGCGATGGCTTCCACCCTTTTCAAAATTTCCACATCCTTTCTTTGAGCATCCTTTATTTTCTCCATGAGGTACGACTAAGCAATCATTTGTGAAAGGATGGATGATGTTCCCTTCTTTATGATTATCATGCCCATATTTTTCAAATCTAAGAAGATTGGATCCTTATCAATTCTCATCAATGACATAATTGTTGGATCCTTTCTACTTAGAGTATATGACACCTTGTTTTCTTTCCTAGGGTGGTAATAGATTGAGCAGTCATAATATTTTATCAGCTCTAACCATCTTCGTTGGCGCATATTCAACTCTTTCTATGTGAATATATACTTGAGGATTTTGTTATCCATGTATATTTCAAACTTCTCCATAAAGAGGTAATGCCACCAATTAAGTGAAGATCACCGTAACCAACTCTAGATCATGTGTTGGATAACTCTGCTCATAAAAATTCAATTTCCTTGAAGCATAGGCAATGACTTTGTCATTCTGCATCAACACACAACCTAGGCCCTTCTTTAAAGCATCACTGAATACCAAAAAATGTTCTCCACTTATGGGTAATGTGAGAATAGGTGCAGTGATAAGCCTCCTTTTAAACTCCTTGAAGCTTTCTTCACATTCATCACTCCAAGAAAACTTTAATCCCTTTCGAGTTAGCTTGGTAAGAGGGTTGGATAATCATGAGAAGTTTCTCACAAATCGGCAATAATATCCAGCTAACCCCAAGAAGATATGTATATCTATTACCAATATTGGCCTCGGCCATCCCACAACTGTAGTTATCTTGGAGGAATCCATAGATATCCCATTTCTTATGATGATATGACCCAATAATGAGACCTCCTTCAACCAGAACTCACACATGATGTACTTTTCATAGAGATTCTCCTTTCGCAGGGTCTCTCATACAATTCTTAGATTCTCCCCATGATCCTCTTTGGTTTTGGAGTATATTAGAATATCATCTACAAATACTACCAAAAATTTGTCGAGGTAATCTCTAAAGACTCTATTCATCAAGTCCATGAATTTTTATGGAGTATTAGTGATTCCGAAATGCATTACTATGAATTCATAGTGCCCGTATCTTGTATGAAAAGTAGTATTGGGGATATCTTTCTTCTTCAACCTTACTTGATAATATCTCGATCGCAAATCTACCTTGGAGAATTATTGTGCTCCATGGAGCTGATTGAACAAGTCATTAATTCATGGTAGGTGATACTTTTTCTTTATTGTGATTTTGTTAAGATCACGATAATCAATACAAATCCACATTGACCCATCTTTCTTCTTGACGAAGTGGACTAGTGCACCCCATGGTGAAGCATTTGGGCATATAAACCCTTTATCCATATTCTCGTATAGTTTTTTATTCAGCTATTTAAGCTCCACAATAGTCATTATATACAGAGTCTTGGATATTGGAAACTCCCCAGGTATAAGGTCAATTGAGAATTGAATATCTCTTCTAGGAGTAAGACCAAGAAATTCCTCAGGAAACACTTCAGTAAATTCCCTCACAATAGGAATGTCTTCAAGGATGGTTTCCTCCTCAGACTCAATCATCTAAGTTTGATATTCATACTCATCATGCAGTAATATCCACACTTGAGATGATGGTGATAAAGAAGATTCATCTTCATCCTTGCACTTATATAGAATCAGGGTTCGATTCTCCATATTGAGATTTATTTCCCTCTCACGACAATTTATGTTGGCTCTATATAAGGAAATCCAATCCATGCCAAGAATTTCATCAAATTCCACCATAGGGAGTATGAAGATGTTCACTGGGAATTTCAATACAAAAATTATGATAGGGGAGGAGTTATATTCATGGGATGCAATGATTGACCCATTTTTCGTACTCACTCACATCTTTACTTCCATGATGTGTGGTGGTGTTGGGATTGTTCTACTAAACTTTTGGGATATAAGAGAATTCGTAAAACCATAATCAAAAAGTAAGTTCGCTATTCTTGAATTAATAACTAGCATACATGTCACCACTTTATTGTCTGGGTTCAATTTGGTAGTAGTGATGGAAAAATATCTCCCTTACTTCCTTGGAGGTTGTTGGTTGCCTCTGAAAACCCTTGGCCTAGGGAGCCGATTTGCAAGGTGCCCTAGTTCTTCGCAGTTGAAGCAATGAACAATGCATTGAGAGTCGAACGAAGAGTTCCTATCCTTTGTCATAGTTGTGGGTTTTTCTTGTGAGCAGTTACCATATAGGTGCCCTCCTCTTCCACATCTAAATCATTTTCTCATCCCCTTTAGGAAAGTTCTGGGGTTCTTCTATCAACACCTTTGGTAAGTGGGGTGCTGGATTTTCTTAGAATCGTTGGATTTATCCATCAGACTTCTAGAATTTAAGTTCACCTTATGATTCTTATCCCTATGATACCCTTGAGATTCTCTAATCTTTATTTCCACCTTGAGGGTACATCGAACAATTTCCTCATAGCTGTCGAAGTCACGGATCACCAGGGCTTTCTATAGGCTAGGTTTCAGCCCACCAAAGAAGCACTCAACCTTGTATTCAGGGGTAACAACAAAGTCAGAGGCATATTGTTCAAGACTTGTGAATTTTTTCTCGTATGATCTTATGGATTCGTCAACTTTTTTATTGAGGGAAAGGAAGTCCCTTTCCATATTAAGCTGGAGGGTGAGTGGAAAATATTTATCAAAAAAATATTCTAGAAATCCTTTCATCACAACCCCTCGATCTCCTCCTCGGGCTTCGTATTTTTTAACAATGTCCACCATTGGTCAGCTTCACCCTTCATACGATAAGCATCCAAAAGAACCTTATCTTGTTCGAAACATTGAAGGATAGAGAATATCTTTTAAATGGAGTTGATCCATTGTACAGTGATTGAGGGATCAAATGATCCATTAAAAGTAGGAGGCTTTTTTCTCCTGAAGCTCTCGATAACGACTTTTTCTTTCTTAGGGGGGTTGAATGTTCCTAGTGACCCATGTTTCAATTCAAATCTTGAGTTAACTGAGGGAGTATCATGAAAAAGTTTTCAATTCCTTCTCCCATTGGACTGGGAATCTCATTAGATCAGTCATCACATTAATCTTTGCATCAGTTGTTAGCCTGAGTCCTCCTATTACCAGCCATTGGCTGGAATAAAAGTAAAGTTAGGGGTAACACATAAAAGGTAATCCAAGGACAAAATATATGACTTATAAATAGCTTTTATTTCCTTAACTTATGAATTTATAGGCTTCAGTCTATGTTATACATGATCTTGTTTTTAACATATATTCTTAGGGGAATTTCTTTATTCCCTTAACAATGGTTCATACTAGGCTTGTGAATTTACCAAATCATTTCCCCCAGGATTGTCGTAACCAAGAGTGCATCAAGTCTCGTTTTCATGTACGAGGATACCCCGGGTCAAGCCTAAAACTCCTTTTTGGAGTTTTCACTCCAAGGTACATCTATGCCAAAGCCGCCTCTACCTGCTCGTATCCAGACAAGGATATATTTGATTGATAAACCACTCACTAAATAATCACCAAGACTTAGGGATTTTTTTATTATACTTAGTATTATCCCTAATGATTTCACTAGGTTTTCTAATCCTAATCTCAAAAATAACTAAATCTATCCTTTGATACCAACTATAACAACCCTACTTTTTATTACATATGTAAACATGATCTATTACATAAAACCTTCACTTGATACAACATAGAAGATCAAGAGGTCTAGTGTATTTGTGGATTAGGAACATTACATAACAACTTAAAACATAAAATTCAACATCTTATTGAAAACTTCTTTTATATGACCACTACATTCCATCGTACTTAGCATTTCATGGGATAACCTAAGAACTTACATAAGAAAGGGGTGAGCTATAAAGCCCAGTAAGGAAATAGACATGGAATAACATGAGGAATAAAATATATGTTAGTAAATAGGAATATAATTGGATCACAAGAGAAACATGAACATAAAGGCATGATAAATTATGATAATCATAACATGGATATGTGGCAACAACACCTAGCATGGAATTAGCATGAGCCAAGGCTCATTGCACATTGAGCATTAGTAAACCCTCATTTCACATGAAGAATCAGTAAAACCTCATTGAACTTTAATTATAATGAGTAAACTCCCATTTCACATGACTTACCATGATACTATACTTTACCCAATGCATTGGAGTGCTATTAAAGTTCACCCTTCTTAAACATTTCATTTCATGCATAAGTGTGCCACATGAATCATACAACATGGAATCAATCATCATTGTTTATTACATGATAAAGGGATTTAGAATACATATATGAAGCTTTATAATCAATAAATAAATGTTCATAAAGGTGAATACCCTTTATAGAGAAATGGTCATGGTATTCACTACACAATGTCATTGACTTGGAAAATTGGTGTAATTTCGACAGTGTAACGGCGTGAGGTAAGAATTCATAAAAATAGGTGATGAGAGAGAAAGGGTTTTATCATTATATTTACACAAAATGGACAGTAAGGGGTTTATATGGATACATGTACCAACATATGCAATGTAATTTAGATTCATAATACAAAAGAATTGCTTGAATGTAAATGAGGAAATAGAGATTCCTTGCGGAATTTCGGCATGGTAACGGGTGTACATGGGAGGCATTAATGAGAGATAAAGTGGTATCTCACCATTAAAACATAAATAGGGAAGTATGGGGGAGGTGAAAAATCATACCCCAACATTTATAATTGAATACAAAATGACATAATAATATTACAAAACTTGGATAAAATGAGAAAGGAATGAATCCCTTACTTGTAAGTGTGCTTCCAAAGGCTTGGGATAGGCTATAGAGAGGATTATTGGGAGATTTGGATGCCTTGGGAGGATTATAGAGATAGTATGGAAGAGTTTGGATGAACTCCAAGGGCTTTAGTGAAGAGTAAGTGGGAGTTTGGGTGGTTTTATATAGGAAAGGAGAGGGAATTCTTTATTATTTAGGTTTGGGTCACCACACATTAAACTAATCCAAACCACAAACCATCCCATGGTTTTTACCCATGGTTTTTTCAAAATTGGAGTGTAAATAAATATTTTATAATTCCAATGGCCTAAATTATTAAAATAATAGGGTTTATTATGTGTAGGTGAGTCACACTCTCAAGGAAATCAATTCAAAAAAGGTAAAATGTTTTATAAGTTTTGAAGGGTTCACTAAAGCTTTTTAAAATAAATAAAACTAAACTAAAATCACATTATTTTAATTTTAAAACACATATTGTCTGAACATAATTTTTATAGTATTTTATTACATCACTGTTGGATCATTATGATGTCCTAAAACATATTATATATTTAAACGATATTTAATTTTGACCCAAAAAATAGATTGTTTCAGAAAATTATGAGAAATTCACCATTGGATAATTTCAAAGTCCTAATTCCAAAAATAATATTCATTTTATCTCAATAATTTTTTAAATATGTGAATTTTTACTTTTAAAATAAAACCAATATTTATCGAAAATTTGTGGGTTTTTCCAAAAATAGCTTTCAAACCATAATAAAAACTACAATTGTATTCATAAAAATTATAGGATCATTTATACTTAATAAAAAGTAATTTATTAATAATAAAATTTTATTAAAATATTATTTAACTAAAAAATCCATTAATTTATCAAAATTGGTTTCTTAGTTGAATAATAACTAAAAATACTATTTGTTCTTTAAAAACTATTTACAAATTAACAACAATAATAAAATGATTGTATATACTTTATTATATACAAAAATAATGCACAAAATCATACTGCTAAGTTATTGTTATATAATACCTTATAACACCCACATAAGACCGAAGGGTAAGGTGTAAGATGTTGAGAAACCCTTGGGGTGTCTTGGATAACATCACTCGGGTGGTAATATCGATCAACTTCCATTTATCCTATAGGTTGTTTCGTTCAAGCTTAACATGTAAAATATCAGCTTGGGCTTGGTCAAGAGTGAAAACCAATGATGCTACCTCCTTTTTGAGCTCCCAAAAATGAGATTTATAAGGGAAAAGTCTACTGGATAACGCCATCGCTTCCTTTGTCTGAGTAAATTGGATTTGATAAAGCCCTATATTTATACTAATCATGTGATCACTGTTCAATATATATATTATAAACGGTCACAATTCTTAACGGTATTTTAAAAATCCAAAAACATAAAACCAAGTAAGTTCATATGTTATATAACCATCTTACATAATAAGATATTTAATTAGTTCAAGAGTAATTTTCATTAATAAAAGTTTGGGTCATTACAAAATCCCTATAATTTTTAGGATAAGAATCATAAAATACATTCATGTGAAGTATATACACCACATAAATGATATAGTTGGTGAATATGACATGTGTATCATAGAAGTAAAAAGTGAGATAGAAATCCCTTACCACTTTTGTAATATTTTGGATTGTAAGCCCCAATAAATCATAAAATAAAATGAAACATTTATAATCATTAAAATAATTATATCCATGGCATAAAATGTCAAAGGTTCAGTAAATACACAACACACAATAAATGAGTGGTGAATTTTCATATGCCTCGCAAAAATAAAAAGAGACTAGAAATCAATTACCTTAAGTCTCAAATTCCTTTCTAAATGTTCGAAACTCCTATGTAATAAATATAATTTTATTATACATATATTATAGAACCATAATTATATATATTATATCATATATGATTTAATTATGACCATTAATTTCCCATTTGTTACCAATCCTCTTTTAAAATCATGTTTTGGGTAATAACCTCTTTATTTTTCGTATATATTTTGATTTTTGATTTTTGGACCTCTTAATTTGATCAAGGTTCCATCATATACAGAATAAGAATCATGAAATAATTATAATATTTATACATCAATTATACTTTTAATACTTATCATGAAAGATAGTTTTTCTAAATGAAGTACATTATGATCATGAATACGGTAGGTCATAAGTACGCATGAATAACGTTTCTATTTTCAACGATAATTATGGAAAGGAGGTAAATAATATTTTATATTTAAAAAATGTTCATAATAACCTATTATTTATTTAAATATACTTATATATATTATCCATTTGGTGTGGTGATGAAAATCGAGAGTCGCATCGCTTTGTGAAGGAAATAGTCCACATGTACAAGAACGAAATTATCGTCTTTTAGTGAGTGAAAATGTAAGAAATAAAATAATATATTATATTCTCATAATTATAAATATGTCATTAATGTAATAATTGTTTTATTTATATGACATATATTCATTAAATTTAACATTATTATTTTCCATGTAAAGCATTGGTGAAAAATGAATCACATCACTTCATGAGGCGCTAGTCCACTGTACACATGAGCGACGTTATCATATCCCCTGTGGAATGGAAATTAATTTTTTTATATTATATAATGAATAAATAGGTATAATTATGTTATAAATATGACATTTATACTTTATATCCATCATCATACCCAACCATAAGAGGTGGTAATGGAAAAACGAATGACATAAGTTCGTGAGGCAATAGTTCGCCATACACACGAATGAGGATTTCAAAAACCATTTGATGTAATTTGGGATATTTGTAGGTCATGAACATAAAATAAAAACGTATTAGTATATTTAATATACTTAAATTTTTATATTAGTATGGTTTAATAATAATTTAATGAGGTGGATGAAAAAATAAAATAAAAATGCCCATTGAAGAACATTGCCTCTTATGTGGGTAACCTCCTTAGGTTTACACCAAAAGCCTTAATAGGTCAACTTTATGCCCAAAATAAGGATTATAGAATGATGTTAAGTAATTTTATAAGTTATTTTGGTAGATATTTTTTGAACCAAAATGGTTTTAATGTTTATAGATGAGAGGATATGGGTGACTTTTTATAAGTGTGGTGAGTGACACACTTGTAATTTTTGAAAATAAAATAATGTAACCATGTTTTTCACATGTAATAAGGATAAAAAATGGGGTATTATAGAGACTTAGAAATTATAGGGTCTAAATATTTCCATAAAATATATTTTAAACAATTTTTTAAGTCATTTTAACCCTTATATTTTTAGTTTTTTCCCCAATAAACCCTTTTTTACATTAAACACAATAAATATTTTTTAGTGTTTTTACCATTGATTATGGTAAAAAATTAAGTTGAACTTATTAAATAATATAAATTATTATTATTTCAAATATTTAATACATTTTTCAAAATTTAATTCAGAAAATAGGAAAATTTTAATTTAAAATTAATCTCGCGGTTGTGGCGAGAAAGCGAGTTTTCAAAGAAAAAAAGTTCAAAAGTTTACAAGTATTTTATATCAAGATTCTATATGAAAATAATTTCAATGAACTAAATTTGATTAATAGATATATAATTTTAATAATTTTAATTTTAAATTAATTTTAAATATAATTTAACATTATAAATAATTTAAACAAAAGAGCGGTTCGCAACTAAAATTCAGTATTTTTCCCTATTCATCAAAAAATTAATATTTTTAGAAAATTATCAAAAATTCACACTAATATAATTTTTACATGATTATTTCAAAAATAAACATTATTTTTTCAAATAAAGTTTCTAAAAGTGTTAAAATTTATTTTTAAAAATAAGTGCGCAAAAAATAGACAAAACTTTTTTTAGAGAAATACTATTTTTAAGCATAAAATTGGATTTATTCTTATCTCTTGTCTATAAAACACATAAAATGAATTTTATATAGTTTATTGAATATATAATATATATATTTCATTAATATAATTTAAAAAATGTGATTTATTTAATTTTTTTGAGATAAAATGTGTTTGTGTGCATAAAAATATTTTTCTTTAGAAAAAGATTACATTTATTTTCAAATGGTTTTTTTTCATTTCAAAATTAATTGGTCTGTAAGGAATTAATTATATATTCATGTATAAAAAATATATTTTTATAATCTATTTAATCCTATTCATACCCTCCATTCTAATGACTAGGTGATAACTATCATATTAAATAACAATTTCTTAATAGTAAGACATGTTTCATTTAAACTCGACATTTCTGTAAAGTAAGCTAAAATTAGTGTTGCGTATAATGAAAGATGGACTCAGTGTTTCATGTAGTGAAAAATATTGAGAAGATAATGCTTTAGGAAAAAAATTCAAAAAATCTCAAGGTGTTACAATTGGAGAGAAGAGTTGTTTCCTATGTTTAAAGTAACATTATAAAGTCGTATGTTGCTTCGATGATCCTCAAAGTGTCTAACATCATGATACTCAAAGTATTCATGGTTCAAGATTAGTTTATTCAAAAAAATCATATGGAAATTTTTTCTAATGGTTTCAAACAAATAATATTCATTATAGTTTTGGATGGAGAAAAACTTGTAAATGTTTCAGGTAGGAGAAAGTTTGTAAAAGGTATGGATGGAGGAAAGTTTGTAAAAATTTATTGATGGAGATACTTGAAATTTTGATATGTAGAAACTTGAAAGTTATGAACATATAAAACTAATAAATTTACTATACATTGAATGTTTTTAATTTTAATGGATGAAGTAAGTTAAGACTATTTTTAAGATTACCAGATTGAGAAATTTAAGAAGATTTGTAAGTTTATCAGATCAAGTAATTTAAGAATATCTATAAGTTTACTAGATAAAAAATATAAATAAATTTGTAAGTTTAGTGAATGGAGAAATTTGAGGTTACCAGATAGAGAATGTTCACTATAGTTTGACAAAGTTCACCAAACAAAATTTAGGAATCTTTTATCAAAGATTTTTGAATTTCACCAGGTGAAGTTGAGGAATTGTTTATCAAATATTTACAAAGTTCATCAGATAAAGTTGAGGAATTTTTTATCATATTTGTACAAATTTCAACTTATAAATTTGATTTATACAAATTTGGAGTTATAAATTTGAGTTGTATAAAGTTTTGTTCATAATGTTGAGTTGTGCAATGTTTGACTTATAAAGTTGAGTTGTATAATGTTTGAATTATGAAGTCATAAAGAAATTTTGTACACTGTATAAAGGTTTGAGGAGATTTAACAAAACTTTATAAAGTCAAACATTGTGATGATTATGAGATATACATTTACATTTTTAAATCTAGCTGAGATTTGAGGAAGATTTGAAGAGTTTGTTGACATTAAGATTTGAGGAAACTTTGATGAAGAATGTTGACTCCAATTTCTTTATAGGTTTATGAAGGCGGACAAACAAAGTAAAAGTGAGTAGGGAATTCAAACTTAGAGACCATTTTTATTCCATACTTTTTGGAGGAAACTGAGATTATTAAATAAGTATAGATCATTTAAAATGAGAGAACTAATTTATTTGTTGATAGGAAGTATTTTTAGTTCAATGTGAGTTGTCAAACAATAATTTACTTGTTGAAGAAAAAGAGAATCAGAGAGAAGAGTTCAAGATAGAGTTATTTTGGATAGAGAAGTTTTAAATAGATGCACACCGAATAGAGGTGCACTGGACACAACATACCAAATAAAGGATTATTTTACAAACACTTTCTAAAAGAGTAATATTTCAAAACAATGTTTTGGAAAGTTGATATTTGAGTATATCAAGGTATTTTAAGATCAAAAGGACGTTTTGAGACCATCATACTTCTTAGATAGCTCTTTAAAATCTTAAATAAGTTTTACATAGGTAATGGAAATGCAACTTGATTGTGGAGGAAGAACATCAGAATAATTTTCTACACTAGATAAATACTAAAGATGATCTTGTCGCTAGGGGGTATAACCAGCTACTTAAGGCTTGTGATTTGAGGGTTATAACCAGTAATTAAAGAAGTTTGTAATTTGGGGGTATAACCAATTACTGAAGTTTTCAATTTTGGGATATAACCAATTAATATTGAAGTTAATGGAGAATCAATGTTAGGGGGTATAACCAACATGACGAGGAGTAAGTTCTCACATTGATGCAGAATTTTTTAAATATCACATGCCGATATCTCTTTATATTTTATGTATACAAGGTGTGGTTGTGAGATATATTTGATTGGATGGAATCTCTAACAAGTTTTATAGGTTTAACTTGAGAATAATTCATAAAAAATAGATCATTGATTCACCCCCTCCCCCTTAGTGATCTTGCACCGATATGTGCACTTCAATTGGTATTAGAGTGAATGTTGCATCTGAAAGATCAAAATATATACTAATAATAGAGAATATTAATTATGTTAATAACAGGGGTGTCCCTATATTTTATGTTAAGAACTATCATAGAAAGAGGAATATGATGTAACTCTATATTGTATCTCTTATATTAGAAGTTAGAGATACTGGTACAGTGAGATTGCTTCCCTTTAATGGGGTTGTTATGAGAACTTCTAATAAGATAAATCTATAAGTTGATGAAAATGATCAAAATTACATTTTTATGGCTCTCTATGAGAAGGGTTATACAGAATTTATGGGTTTTCCATATTCTAAAGATATTTGAGATAACTTGAGAAGCAATTATAAAGAAAATGTGAAATCCAAATAGGATAAGTTACAAATCTGGAGGAGATGGTTTTAAGATGTTAGGATGAATGATTATGAAATTATTGACAAGTACATTGTAAGGGTTAATAAAATTGTTAGAAATATCATATGTTTTGGTGATAATTTGGAAGATTATATTATTGTTAATGAAATAGTGAGAAAAATTTTAGAGTGGTTTGATCAAAAGGTTTCAACTCTAAAAGATCGATATGATTTATCTCTGGATGATCTTCATAACATTTTCATAGCATGTGAAATTATAAAAAATAGCAATATTTAACAAAAAGTCAAAGTATGAGATATATTTTTATTCAGTGTTAAATGGGAAGTTTAAACATGAAGAAATAGTAGATGAATCAAGTGATTCAAATTCTATGGAGGATGAATGTGATTTCAACAAAATTATTGCTCTTCTTTATAAGAGATACAAAAAAGGAAATTGTAAATGAAAAGTTAAACAATATATTAAGTGATGAAATTATAATAATAGTGTTCGTTTTTCTTGTAAATGTCCAAAGAAGAAGATTTTTTATTTTGATATAGATGAATAAGATAAGAATCCTTAGAAATATAAGTTGATGAAACACAAGAAAAGATGTTCTAATAAGAAGAGGAATTTATTGAACAAAAAAGAGGAGGATGGTTCATGATCTAATAGTGAATATGATTTTAAATACAACATCTTAGATCATGTTAATAAGGAAATTGTTTCATCAAGTATTGATGATTATGGGGAAAAATTATAGAACTATAATGGATTATAAAAGAAAATTTGGAAGAAAATATTGAGAAAATTATACAATTCAAAAATGATAAGAAAATATTGAAGAAATAAATGAAGGATAGAATTTTTGAAAATTATGAGAATATCGAAAATTAGATGAAATTCCTTAATAATATTAGATCATATAAAGTGAAAATTAGTAAACTATAAATGAATCAAAAATATCTTGAAGAAAAACCATCCAGAAAGGAGGATATCAATAAGTAATAAATAACACTTATTGAAAAAATTAATAAAAACATATTGAAGTTGGTTGAATTTGAGAATATAGTAAATGATATTGAGAAAATTTGGATAAAAAGGATTAAGGGTATTTTAAGACACAATCAATGTGTCTTGAAACACAAATTGAGTTAAAGAATATTATATAAGAATTCACCAAATTAGTTGAGTTTAAAATAGAATCTTCTCAAGCTGGTGAAAATAAGGGTCCATAAAGGTTGGATGACTCTATTCCCAAAAAATATCAATTTATATCCGCATATACTAACAAGGTAGGTTCAAAAGAGAAGACTGGATCAACTAGGACTAAGAAGATTAGTGATAAATCACCTTTTACAAAAAAATGGAATACTTTAAGAATATTTCCCCTAGAAAAAGACACCCATAGTTTTTAAAAAGACAACAACATAAAAATTCAGAGAATAAATACTATTTGTCTGAAAGATAAACATTTTTCATTCATTGCTAATGTTGTGGATTATTCAAACACAGAACCTACTCATGCTGGTATAATATGTTTCTACTAGGAAATAAGTATAAATTAAAGGGGATCCATGATAGCAATATAAGAATAATATTTTCAAGAAAGAAATATGATGAATTAAATAAAGTTCTAGAGAAGAATTATAAAGTTTCATGTGAGACATGTGAGGAAATTAATAAATTTTAGAAAGGAAAGAAAGAGTACATAGTGTAACGCCCCGACCCCTCTAGACTGGAGCCGGTGTATTATTAAGTACATCGGAATGGTTAGAAAGAATAAAAATCATGAAGGAATGATCAGTTTAGTATTATTTAAGAAACTAGATACATAGATGTAACTCAAATTACATTGGAAAGGGTTACAAAATACAATACAAAACAAAAACTAAATACTGCATCCATAAGAACTCAATAAATGATCTCCTCTTCGTCACCTGTAGAAAGTAAACAATGAAAGGGGTGGGCTCAAATGCTCAGTAAGGGTTATAAATAGCGGAATCTTGAATCAATAATAATTGAATTGTAAACAATTTTACATAATCAAAATGGCATTGTGAACAAATGAAAAACTCACGCCATTAATAACTAAGAATGAAACTGCATCCATAGATTTTGTCATAGTGAAAACCTCATGGATAATAATAATTGATAATGAATAAATAGAATTATTATTAATTGGATTCCATGTATCTGGAACATTATATCATAATACCGTTAAAAAGGTTTAGTTCTATGGGTAGAAACTCGTCTGATTTTTGGAAACAAACTCGAAGGGTTTGTCGCCAAACTAATTATCTCATGAGACCTACCGATGCATCAAGGTGTTATTGTAGGGCCAACCACCACTTCATGTCCAAATAATTCTTTATACATTGATTCAATATAAGAGCAATTTTCCATTTCAATATCCATATAGAGTAGAGTATACAGAGTCATCAATATTTCCATAGTTAAAATAACTTTCCAAATAAACAACGTATGTAAAATGGTATACGGTTTAGACAACAAACATATACATGATATGATATTATGGATATTTAATATAAATATAATTTCAAATGAAAATTTATCTCAAATGGGCGTACACCACATAAGGATTATTAGGTTCACAATACAAAGTTAGTCACAACAAAATAGTAGTTGAGACAAAGTCTCTTACTACAATGTAATCGGTCGAATCATATGACCAGAACATAATAACCCTCAAATGAGTCATTTAATACCATGAATATAAATAGAAACATGTTATTATATATCAAATGGAAGTACACATATAACACATACAAGAAATAATTTGTGAATAATGGAAATATCACGGAAATGAAAGTGAGATGAGAAACCCCTTACAAACATTTCAGCATGGTAACGAGTGTTATTTCAAGGGTTTAATGAGAGGTAAAGGAGTATCCCATTATTTATATGTCATAAGGGAAGTATGGGGGTGTGATAAAACATACCTCATCATTAGGTATGAAAAATAAAAGGGCACAACATAGGGAATATGTTTGAATAAAAGGAAGAGAGAGGATCCCTTACCTTATGCTTGAAGGTGTTCTTGATTGTTCTTAACAACCGGAATAATCAAATTTAGATTCATTAATTAATATTTCCATAACCTCATCATCATGTAATTGATATGGTCTAAATTTATTAGGCTCATTAATGGTTTTTTTATGGGTTCAAGATATTCAATTTTATTGTTTTGGAAGCATTTTCTTCCTTGGTTTTCATGATTTGTTTACTTGAATTCATGAATGGAAGTTCATTTGAAATGTGGTTAAACATATATAATTGTTAATATATATTATTAGTGAAATTAAAGGGATATAAATGATCTTATAATGAGTCTAGGTTATATACTTGAGGATGATTCATTAGTTGAAAGTTATTGATAAACACTTGGATTTAGCTTGGTGGTTTTGTGCATAATAAAATTGTTTTGTATTATTATTCCATATTATGAGTGTGTAAGGATTCCAGAACATAAAAAAAGATAAAATAAATATATTAAGATCTGGTTAAACCATTTAAAAAGGGTTCATGACAAGTATTTAATATAGTAATGGAAATTGAAAACCCTTCTTCCATGAGTTTGATAAATTAACACATCTCAAACGGTGTTTGCATTTATTGTACAAAAGGAGGGAAAAAAGATAGATTATGATAAAATATTCCATTAGAATAATGAAAACATAGTACATTTATGGTAATGGAATTATCATGGAATTTGTATGAGGTGAGGTGAGAAGATATCAACCAAATAATAAAACTTGTAAAAGAATTTGAAAGAAAAGAGAAGAGAGGTTCAACTCTTGAGTACTCCTCCTTAAGAAACTCCTTAAGACCTCTGTTTTTGGCATTTTGGTGAGACCGAAAGGTCTTGGACGTTGGTAGAGGGCTTGGGAATAGTATTTGGCATAATTTGGGTAGGGCTTGAACCTTGAGTGGTGTGGGAGGAAGAGCGGGTGAGGGGTGGTTTATATAGTGGAGGGGAGAGGAATTTTCTTTATATTATTATCATTAATTTATTATTTCCCCTCAAGAAAAGAAATAGTGAGTATTATATGACCAAAAATAGTAATATATACATGTGAGTTCTATATTTGGGTGCTTACTTGTCACGACCCGTCCTCGGGGCCCGTGCCGTGACTACCCCAAGCCTGTCTTCCATAGGCCAGGGGCAGGAGACTAGCACCAAAGGCGTAAATCCCGATAAAAGAAAAGGAATTGCCTTTATAAAGTAAAAAAACACCACAGAGTACAAAAAATTAAGTAAACACTAAGTAAACTGAGAACAAAAGTAAGTGATGGAAATTAAATGGTCCAGAATACAAACCCAACTGAAAGTAAAGTACAACTGAAATAAAGTACAGCAGCATAAGAGTAAAGCAGCAACACCGAGCTGTCCACTGGAAATCCCACCTGAAGGGTGGGTACAGATAGTCTCCATAGCTCCTCGGCTCCAGTATTCCACTCTTTGTACGTCCCGTCCAGTGATCCACCTCCAGGTACCATCCAGCTTTATGAGCCTCCACCTCGATCAGCGTTGTCTGTCGTCTGCATCCAAGACAACGTAGTGCGGGCATAGCCCGTTTAGGGGTGAATATATAATACTCAGTAGGGACCCTGAGACTCCCGAAGGTCTCCTAGAATCCAAGAAGGATAAAACAAAAAGGAAATATACAATCACAAAGTATCAACCAACTCTACTTAGGTATCTTCCCATACATATACCTAAGTCACCAATTCTAGTTCTGCTCTAACTCACGAGCCCAAGTTCAACCCAGTCCACACAGGAGAGTAAAACCCAATCCACATAGGAAAGCACAACCCAATCCACACAGGAAGAAAGTCAATCATATCAAAGATAATGATTGAAAGTCACGACTCATCTCACACAGTTATACACTTCGTAAGGTGATAGAGATGATCAGATGTAGCCAATGATTCATCTAAGCTGTCGGACACACATATGATACAAGACCAGCTAAGTTGTCAGACCCACAAAGGATTTAAGACCAGCTACTCTGCCGGACCCACATAGGATACAAGTATAGATTCAAATACTGCCAAACCCACATAGGATACAAGAACAGTAATCATCTCTATTGAACCCATGGAGGATCCCAGTATGGTCATCTTTGATGTTGAACCCATGGAGGATCCAAGTACAGTCGTCATCGTCGTCGCAGTCGCAGCCAGCTCTAGGGTTCCAACACACAGCACACTTGATTCCAGGAGGGTCCTCTCCATGATCCAAGGGGTCGATAAATCAACTGTCACAAAGTCTATATTTTATGTATCACAACGTTATGTCTTGTCAAAAGGAACTCAACACCATAGACGGCGCGTCAATCGGACGCCCGGTCTGAGAGTTATTGGCTTTTTCGTCTGAGGGGCCATGTTCGTTTTTAAGCTAAAACCAACCCGACCATACTCTAGATGTGTCCAAACCTCAAGCGGAGTAAGCCAAAATTACCGTCTCACTATGATGAATCCAACCAAGTTGACGGAACGTCAATCGGACGTCCGGAGCTCAAGTTATAAGTGTTTCCGTTCCGAGGGCCCTGTTGGTTTCGTGTTCGAACCGACCCAGTTATACTCAAAGTTCTCCGAAACCTTGAGTGTAATGTATCGAAATGGCCGTCTAGATCCAAGAATCCCAACGCAACTAACGGTTCATCGATCGGAGGTCAGTATCCCAAGTTATGGGCGTTTGCACGGAACTGTCCGAAAACAGGGGGTTTGGGCCCGATCCGACCCGGCCCGAACCAGGTCGACCCGACCCAGGTCTGGGTCCAGCCCAGTTGGGCGCGGCCCGGCCCAGTGCGGTTGGCCCGGCTCGGCGCGGCTGGCCCGGCCTAGCGCGGGCGGCCTGATCCGCGTGGTCGGCGGCTCGGCTCTAGGCCGAGCGGGATGCGGGGGGGGGGGGTGCCCCCCTTTATTGAAGAAACGGTCGGCCGTTAAGGCCAGCCTTAATTGAACTCGTGGGACTCAAGGGATCCCACTTCTAGCTGATGCCAACAGCCGGCTCGGCCGGCCGCTCCTCTGAACCGCCGCGGCTCCTACCCGTCTGGCACAGCGCGACGGCGTCGCGCCCCTCCGTCGTGGCCCACCCCGGCTCCAGCCTTTCATGGTGCTCTGGCATGGCGCGATGGCATTGCGCCCCTCCATCGCAACCCGCTCTTGGCCGATGCCTCCTTTGGCCTCACCGGCGCGGCGCGATGGCGTCGCGCACCTTCGTCGCGGCCCGCTCCGGCCGTGATTCTCTCATCCCCACGCGGTACAACGGCACCGCGTCATCTCCATTCCAAACCACAATGATGATCAACAACAAAAAGGGGAGTAGGATCAGCCGTGTTTGTGCGGTCCGTCCCCCTCTCGTTATATTGATAACAAGCGGCCAAAAATTAACGAAGAACGTCAAATTAATCTAGAACGTAAAATCAACCCCTACCTCAAAGAAATTCGTGGAAGCTAGTATCGCAGGGGGGTGGTTTCGATGATGGCGTTGATGTGATCCCATGGAGGGGATGGAATCACACACCGGTTATGGAGAGGAGAAGGAACGACACGTCGATCACTCCTGGTGGTGACGGCGTTCTTCGTCGAAGTCTTGAAGTTCTTCAACGAAAGTGATGGCGTTCTTCAAGAGTTATTGTTCTCTCCCCAAATATCCTCACACAACAAAACCCCCAAAACAAAATAAGGCCTTACTTATTTTATTAACACATGCCAAGCTTTTCAAAACTTCAAAAACTCAATCTCTTAATTAAATTAATTGAATAGATTTAATCAATCAATTTAATGTGAGAGTTGGCATGCAATAAAGAGGGGGAGTGGGTGAGTTACAAATTAATGGGAGGGGGTTGCCAAATTTAAGAGGGGTTAGAGGAATTTGAACGGGTGGAGATTGTGTGGGCCCCACCTCACTAATATCCTATCAAGAGGAGTTTAGGATGAAGTGGGTCCCACCTCGACTCCCACACATGGGACTAAACCATCTAGATAAGAGAAATAAAATTTTAACCCAATTTTATTTTACCTAACACTTAATCCACATTTTTAAACATCTCTTCCCAAGAAAATGCAACTCCAGGAAAAGTCTTCTCATGAAATTATCGGCGTTGCGGTTTCATCGGTGCCCTCAGATTTTGATTCCGAGCACCAGTTCAGAAGTTAGAAAAACCCGCTCGTTCGTTCACTGAACGTACCCAAGCTAAACTTCAGAAATTGATTCCGGGCATACCGGGCCTCGGAAATCAGGTGCCGTCAGAAACTGCGTACTCGTAAAATCCCAAAGAAATTAAAAACAATTCCTTGAAATTTACGGGTCTTTAAATTACTCCCACCTCAGGGATTTATATCCCCATACAGATAAAACATAAACTAGGGAAACAAATGAGGGTACTGAGCATGCATCTGAGCCTCCCTCTCCCATGTGCTCTCTTAGAGGTTCTCGTGTTGCCACCTGATGCGCACTAGAGGTATCGATCATCCACATAGGACCTGCTCCTATCGATCCTCGATCTCCACTGGGACCTCCGCAAAAGTCGCCCTGTCATCAATGTCCATCTCTCCATGGTGGATGATATGCATCGGGTCGTGCACGTATCTCCTCAGCTGAGATACGTGGAAGACGTCATGCACCCAGTGCAACTGAGGTGGAAGAGGCAGGCGATAAGCCACCTCACCTATCCTGCTGAGAACCTGGAATGGTCCGATGAAGCGTGGAGACAACTTGTCACCCCGGACAAATCTCCATAATCCATGTCGAGGTGATACCCACAAGAAAACGTGGTCCCCATCCTCGAACTCTAGTGGTCTCCGTCTCCTGTCAGCATATGACTTCTATCGGCTCTGAGCTATCCTCGTCCGCTCCTGGATGACCTGAACCTTCCTTGTCGTGGCCTGGACCATCTCTGGTCCTACTAGTGCTGACTCCCCAGGATCTGTCCAGCACAGAGGTGATCTGCAAGGTTGGTCGTACAATGCCTCATATGGTGCCATCTCGATGGTGGAGTGGTAGCTGTTTTTGTACGCAAACTCTACCAAGGGTAGGTGATCCTCCCAGCTGCGACCAAAGTCGAGGACACATGCACAGAGCATGTCCTCGAGAGTCTGAATGGTCCTCTCTGTCTGACCATCCGTATGTGGGTGAAAGGTGGTGCTCAGGCGTAGTTGCGTCCCAAATGCTTCCTGCAACCCCTTACAAAGCCAGGAAGTAAAGCGGGCATCTCGATCGGAGACGATAGTCGATGAAACACCATTAAGCTGTAAGATCTCCCAAAGGTAGAGGCATCCCAAGCTCTCAACTGAGCCCTGCTCTCTGAGGGGTAATAAGTGGGCCGACTTGGTGAGTCGGTCGACAATCACCCAAATGGAGTCGTGACCTCTGGAAGTACGTGGAATCCCAGTCATGAAATCCATAGATATTCTGTCCCACTTCCACTCCGGGACCTCCAATGGTTGTACCAAGCCTACTGGTAACTAGTGCTCCGCTTTCAACTGCTGACAGGTGAGGCATCGAGAAACGAACTCTGCTACAGCCTTCTTCATACCCGGTCACCAGTGCTGTCGTCTGAGATCCTAGTACATCTTCGCTACTCTAGGATGTACCGCTAGAGGGGAAGTGTGAAACTCTCTTAGCACCTCCTCCTGTAATATATCTGGTACCATGGTACGTCCTTTGAAAAGGAAGACGTTATCTCCTTCTATATAGAATCCATCATGTGTCTAACCTGAGGATATCTGTGCATGTCGTGTCTCACAGTCAACATCCCCTCGTTGTTCCTCTCTGACCCGCTGAAGAAGTGGAGGAGTGACTTTGAGTGACTGAAGAAAGGCTGCCCCATCTCTATCCACGAAGGATATCTGTAACGTGGATAACTGCTCCGTCGCCTCTCCAAGTAGCTGAATACTCGTCCTCCTGCTAAGGGCATCGGCTACTACGTTCCCCTTTCTAGGAGTATAGACTATCTCAAAGTCATAGTCTTGGAGGAAATCGATCCATCATCACTGTCTCAGGTTCAGGTCCTTCTGTGATAAGATGTACCTGAGACTCTAGTGGTCAGAGTAGACTGTAAAGCGCTCGCCCATCAAATAGTGCCTCCACATCTTCAGAGCGAAGACCATTGCTGTTAACTCCAGGTCATGGGTAGCATAGTTCTTCTCAAGCTACCTCAACTGTCATGATCCATAGGCGATCACTGCCCACTCCTGCATCAGGACACACCCGAGTCTGGTCCCTATGCATCGTAGTAGACTACGTACCCTACTCCCTCCTCCGGTAGCCTCAACATGGGTGCACTGGTTAATCTCCATCTCATCTTCTGGAAGCTCTGCTTACATCTATCTGACCACACAAAGGGTTTCTCCTTCTTCGTCAAAGATGAGAGTGGTGATGAAATTCTGGAGAAGTCTGGCACAAACCTTCGATAGTACCCAGATAGACCTAGAAAACTCTGCACCTCTGTCACGCTCCTAGGTGGCTACCAAGCTAGCACTACCTCGATCTTCACAGGATCCACTACAACTCCCACCTTAGAGATGATGTGTCCCAAGAAGTGGACCTCACATATCCAGAACTGACACTTTGAGAGCTTACCATAAACTTGGTGATCTCGGAGTGTATCCAGTGCAACCCGCAAGTGGTAGGCGTGCTCCTCCTCAGTAGTCGAGTAAATCAATATGTCTTCGATGAAGACTGCGACAAATCGGTCGAGGTAAGGCTGTAATATCATGTTCATGAGACTCATGAGAACTGTTGGAGCATTGGTTACGCCGAAAGGCATAACCAAGAACTCATAGTGGCCATACTGACACCTGAAGGCCATCTTATGCACATCCTCATCTCGAACTATGAGCTGATGATAGCCTGACCTGAGGTCTATCTTCGAGAACCATCGTGCTCCCTTGAGCTGATCGAAGAGGTCGTCAATCCTTGGTATTTGATACTTGTTCTTCACAGTCACCTGATTCAGGCGACGGTAGTCGACACACAGTCACAAGCTCTCGTCCGCCTTCTTTTTGAACAAAATCGGGGAAGCCCAGGGTGAAACACTGGGTCAGATGAATCCCTTGCCCTGCAAGTCCTCCAGCTGTACCCGTAGCTCTCGAAGCTCAGCGGGAGCC
Organism: Viscum album; assembly: GCA_963277665.1. NCBI lineage: Eukaryota > Viridiplantae > Streptophyta > Magnoliopsida > Santalales > Viscaceae > Viscum > Viscum album. The sequence continues at coordinate 1,299,750,202 of OY728141.1, read as the reverse complement.
ATCCGATATGCTAGAGTAGATATAGGGGTTGTCCCGGGGTACAGGTCAATATAGAAGTCTACCTCTCTGCGAGGAGGTAGTCCTGGAACATCGTTAGGAAAAACGTCTACATACTGATCCACCACAGCTGGAAAACTCGGACTCCTCACACCAACTGCTCCCAGGATAAGACTAGCAAACTGATGAGTGATCGGCTGTCCTCTCCTTTTTGTGAGTCCATCCTGCGCTGTAAAGGCTCCCTTCTCGCCGGTGAAGGTGAACCTACTCCCATCTGTGCGGACACACCTCACCTTGCGCCTAATACAGTCGATCTGGGCATTGACTGTAGATAACCATTCCATACCCAAGATGATGTCGTAAGGCCTCGATGCCTCTACAAGAAGATCCCAACCAAAGATCTCACCTCCTAGAGTAAGCTCACACTGTCGGCACCAGTGTGTGATTGTCGAGTCTGCCCCCGTAGGAGTCTCTAGCCGTAAGAATCGAGCCAACGGCTCCGTCAGAATCTCCGAGCTCCGAACAAAGGCAATGAAAATGAAATAATGACTCGCTCATGTGTCTATAAGAACTGCAGCAAGGGTGGAGTAGACACAGATAGTACCTCGAATCATCTCAGGTGCGTCGTGGTCGTAGGCCTCCGCTGCCTGAAGCTGAGCCTGCCTCTGTCCGCCAGCTCCCTATGGTCGGGGTGGACCTCCTTGTGGTGGTGGTGGTGGTAGAGCCTCAAAACGTCATCCACCACCTGTTGCTTGGCCAGCTCCTCTGCCTCGTCTGCCTGCTCCCTGCAGACCGCCACTATCAAACCTCTACCTCTTCCTGGGTGGTCCCTCAACCGTCTGTTGCTCCTCTGCATGGCGGGTCGGGCAGTCACGAGCCATGTGGCCCTGCCCGCCTCATGCATATCATTGTCTGCTCCTCGTAAGGCTGGTTCTGCACCATGTTCCCCACACCTCTGAGCCAGTATCCTGAGGTCGCCCACCTAATGGTCTGATCCACTTGGACCCCTGTGACATCTGTCGACTGCCAGCTGCAAAAGACTCCACTACGTGCCACCCTGCGGTAGGTCTCACTACTAGTGTAGGCTCAGTAAGAAATCTCTCCACAAGAAGGGCTCACTCCAGTACTCATGCCTGTGTCGGAATGCTGAGGGAGATCATCGATGCACTGATCTCATGCCTCAGTCCCTACTCGAAGGTCCAGCCCCGGAAGAATGGGTCTCGTACCATGTCTGTGGAGTAGCGCGAGAGGAAGGTAAATCTTGCCGAGTACTAGGATAATGCCATGCTACCATGTCGCAGCTATAGTCGCTCCTGAATGCGCATCACACAGAGGTTGGATGGAATGAATTCTGAGCAGAAGAGGCTCCCAAAGTCCGTACAAAGAAGAGATGCCTCGTCGTGCACCTGGAGCATCAAGCTCCACCATCTACCTGCTTCCGCGTATAGGAGACTCGCCGCAAGGATCACCATGAGGTCAGCTGGTGTCCCTACTAATCTGAAAACTTGAACAACAACTTCCAGCCAATCCTCGGCTACCTGAGGGTCCATCTCCCCATGGAACCTGGGCGGTCTCTGATGCTGAAACTTGTGCAGTGCACTAAGGCGGCGTGCACTCTCAACTGTTGGGGCTGGTGGCATCGGTGGATCGGTAGGTAGAGGTACCGCCAGTGCCTCCACTGTAATGGGGCCCTGCACGGAGGCCTCATCGCTCGGTGGGCTTCCATCTCGCACAAAGCTCAAAACCCTAGTTGGCTGCCATCGTGGGGCCATCCTGAAAAGAGATAGGTGATCCATGGTCAATACAATATACCTGGTGAGCTGACACAAAGTAATCACAAAGAAAACTTTTGAAACACACATGCAGTCAATGTTTTCGTGCACTAAGTCGGAAATCAGAAGTCAGGGTCCTGGTGTATGGATATGTCGGCCGCCGCACCAACACTGGACTCCCTGGACTGATAACCACACTCAATACCCTTAACACAATTGTTTCACATAAAATAAAGATCAGAGTCCTGAGTTCTGCGGTAGAACCAAACTCCTCTGATACCAATTTGTCACGACCCATCCTCGGGGCCCGTGCTGTGACTACCCCAAGCCCACCTTCCATAGGCCAGGGGCTGGCGACTAGCACCAAAGGCGTAAATCCCGATAAAAGGGAAGGCATTTCCTTTATAAAGTAAAAAAACACCATAGTGTACACAAACTGATGTAAACACTAAGTAAACTAAGTACAAAGGTAAGTGATGGAAAGTAAATGGGCTAGAATACAAACCCAACTGAAAGTAAAGTACAACTGAAAGAAAGTACAGCAGCAGAAGAGTAAAGCAGCAGCACCGAGCCATCCACTGGAAATCCCACCTGAAGGGTGGGTACAGATAGTCTCCTCAGCTCCTCGGCTCCATTCGTCCACTCCGTGTACGTCCCATCCAGTGATCCACCTCCAGGTACCGTCCAGATCCACGAGCCTCCACCTCGATCAGCGTTGTCTGTCGTCTGCATCCAACACAACGTAGTTTGGGCATAGCCCGTGCAGGGGTGAGTATACGATACTTAGTAGGGACCCCGAGACTCCCGAAGGTCTCCCAGAATCCACGAAGGATAAACCATAAAGGAAAGATACAATCACGAAGTATCAACGAAATCTACTTAGGTATATTCCCATACATATACCTAAGTCATCAATTCCAGTTCTTCTCCAACTCACGAGCCCAAATTTAACCCAGTCCACACAGAAAAGTACAACCCGGTCCACACAGGAAAGCACAACCCAATCCACATAGGAAGCAAGTCAATCATATCGAAGATCATGATTGAAAGTCAAGACTCAACTCACACAAGTATACACTTTGTAAGGTGATAGAGATCGTCAGATGTATCCACTGATTCATCTAAGCTGTTGGACCCACATAGGATACAAGACCAGCTAAGCTGTCAGACCCACAAAGGATACAAGACCAGATACTCTGCCAGACCCACATAGGACACAACTACAGAGTCAAATACTGTCGGACCCACATAGGATACAAGAACAGTAATCACCATCATCGAACCCACGGAGGATCCCAGTATGGTCTTCATCGCTGCCGAACCCACGGAGGATCCAAGTATAGTCGTTATCGTCATCGTAGTCGCAGCCAGCTTTAGGGTTCCTGCACATAGCACGCTCGATTCCAGGAGGGTCCGCTCCACAAGCCAAGGGTTTGATACATCAATTGTCACGAATTCCAGAGTTTATGTATCACAAAGTTCCATCTCGTCATAAGAAACTCAACGCGACAGACAGCGCGTCAATCGGATGCCCGGTCTGAGAGTTATTGGCTTTTTCGTCCCAAGGGCCAGGTTGGTTTTAAAGCTAAAAAAAACCGACCGTACTCCAGCTGCATCCAAACCTTGAGCGGAGTAATCCAAAAGAACCTTCTCACTATGAGGAATCCACCAAAGTTGACAACACATCAATCGGACGTCCGGAGCTCAATTTATAAGCATTTCCGCTCTGAGGGCCCGGTTGGTTTCGTGTTCAAACCAACCCATCCATACTAAAAGGTCTCCAAAACCTTGAGTGTAATATACCAAAACGACCTTCTAGATCCAAGGATCCCAACGCAACTGACGATGTGTCGATCGGAGGTCTGTAACCCAAGATATGGGAATTTGAACAGAACTGTCCGAAAACAGGGGGTTTGGGCCCGGTCCGACCCGGCCCAATACCCCCTGGGTCGGCCCGAAACGGGTCGACCCGACCCGTGTCCGGGTCCAGAACAGTTGGGCGCGGCCCGGCTTAGCCGGCGCGGGGGTTCGGCCCAACGCGGCTGGCCCGGTTCGCGTGGTTGGCGGCTCTGCTCTCAGTCGAGCGGGATGCGGGGGGGCGCTGCCCCCCTTGATTGAAGAAACGGTCAGCCGTTAAGGCCGGCCTTAATTGAACCCGCGGGACCCGAGGGGTCCCTCCTTCAGCTGGTGCCAGCGGCCAGCTTGGCCAGCCGCTCCTCTGAACCACCGCGGCCATAGGCCGCGGCTCCTGCCAGTCAGGCGCGGCGCGACGGCGCTGCACCCCTCCGCCGCGGCCTTTTTTGGCCTCACCGGCGCGGCACGACGGCGTCGCACACCTTCATCGCGGCCCGCTCCTGCCGCGATTCACTCATCCCTGCGTGGTGCAAAGGCACTGCGTCGCCTCCGTTCCGAACCACAATGATGATCAACAACAAAAAGGGGAGGACAATCGGTCGTGTTTGTGCGGTCCGTCCCCCTCCCGTTATATTGATAACAAGCGACCAAAAATTAACGAAGAATGTCAAATTAATCTTGAACGTAAAATCAACCCCTACCTCAAAGAAATTCTAGGAAGCTAGCGTCTGGGGGGGTGGTTTCGATGACGGCATTAACGTGCACCCAAGGAGGGGATGGTGTCACACACCGGCTGCAGAGATGAGAAGGAACGACATGTCGATCACTCCTAGTGGTGATGGTGTTCTTCGTCGAAGTCTTGACGTTCTTCAATGAAAGTTATGGCGTTCTTCAAGAGTTAGTGTTCTCTCCTCAAATATCCTCACACGACAAAACCCCCAAAATAAAATAATGCCTTCTTTATTTTATTAACACATGACAAGATTTTCAAAACTTCAAAAACTCAAACTCTTAATTAGATTAATTGAATAGCTTTAATCAATCAATTTAATGTGAGAGTTGACATGCAATAAAGAGGGGGAGTGGGTGAGTTACAAATTAATGGGGGGTTGCCAAATTTAAGAGGGGTTAGAGGAATTTGAAGGGGTGGGGATCGTGTGGGACCCACCTCACTAATATCTTATCAAGAGGAGTTTAAGATCAAGTCGTTCCCACCTCAACTCCCACACATGGGACTAAACCATCTAGAAAAGAGAAATAAAATTGTAACACAATTTTATTTCACCTAACACTTAATCCACGTTTTTAAACAACTCTTCCCGAGCAAACGCAACTCTAGGAAAAGTATTCTTAAGAAATTATCGGCATTGCGGTTTCATCGGTGCCCTCGGATTTCAATTCCAAGCACTGGTTCAAAAGTTAGAAAAATCTACTCGTTCGTTCATTGAATGTACCCGATCTAAACTTCGGAAATTGATTTCGGGCACACCAGGCCTCGGAATCAGGTGTCGTCAGAAACTGCGTACTCATAAAATCCCTAAGAAATTAAGAAAAAAAATTCCTTGAAATTTATGAGTCTTTACATTACATCACTCATGATTCTAGGAATAGTTAATTTAAATTATAATGTATTTATACGGTAAATTAATGTATTTTACTATTCACCAAAAATTCAAGCATTTCAGAAAAATCCTAAAAATTCACCCTAACCATTTTTCAACGTATAGAATCAAAAAATGAAGTCCATTTTTTAAAAATAATTTTCTAAATATTATTAATTAAATATTTAATTAAATCATTATTTAATAGAAACATATAAACACTTAAAATATTCATCTTCATTTTTAAGGTGCCTAAATTCATTTATACATTCAAGGGTATGGATACCATTCATAAGGGTCATATTACTATTCATAAGGGTATGTTGCCATTCATAAGGGTGCGTTACTATTCATAAAGGTAGGTTACTGTTCATTGAAAATTAAGTTAATTCTATCAGACTCTAAATATCATATTGAACACAACTGTGTATGTCAGATTTTTAGAATTCAAATCACAGAGCTGGAAAATTTAAGTTTAGTGACTAGGTTATAGATATCTACTATAATTAACCATGTTTCATTCCATATAGGATCATTGATTCATGAAATATATCATATCTAATGAATTCAATGTATTTAAGAGAAACATACCATAAAATATTTGGGGTGCTACACATAGTTATTTGGCCATATCAAATAACCAAGGGTTAAAATATGGATGAAGCACACAAGCCTGATAAAGTAAAAGGGAAGTGATAGATTTTAAAATATTATAATAAAGTTGATGATAAGTCATCTATAGATGGTGGTTTGAAGATTTAGAAGAAATTTAAGATGTGTGAACTAGATGGATATGATATTAAATAGAATATGACTATCTTTCTATCCTAAGAGAAAATCATGAAAGGGATGTTGCAAACTCAAGGGAATGAAGATATTTCAAAAATAGAAGATAAGATGAAAACTTCATTTGAAGAAACAACATATGTGAAGAAATCCATTAAAAAACCTATAAAGGCTAATCACAAGGAAGAAATCGCATCTCATGTTAAGGATAATAATAATAATAAGAAGTCTATACTGAGAAAAAACTATGATCTTGAATCTTACTTCTAAGTAACATTGAGGTTCCTCTTTATTCCCATTATTATTGTTTATTTGAACTAACTTACAAGTAATTAAAGGCGAAGAAGTAGATGAGCTGACTAAGTGTTATAGCCTCTATACAACAAGAATAGATAACCATAATGGAACATTTTGATCACCATGATGAAGAATGCAGTGCAAACTTCAAGGGGAGAAAATATGATGTTGTGGTATGACTATAACACTTTCCTTGGTTGTATCAAACTGATATTTAAGGTGGAGTGATAATTTTTTAGAAAGATGAGATGTATAAGGAGTTGTGTTTATACACTTGAATTGTTTTTATGTGTTTGTTGAGATGGGTGTAGGTTTTATCTTTACAAACTTACTTAAATATCCCATGACATAAAGATGATGGAATAAACTTGAGGAAAGTATTATATAAAATATTTTTTATGGAAAACATTTATCACCTTGATTATACACTCTTGTTTTATATATTGGGTTCTCCCATGTAGACTTATATTTTTCTAATTAAAGGATCTTTAGATAATCATGTGATACTATTCTTCTCTCATGGAAAGTTCTTAGGATTTTGAGATGAAATAAAATGAGTTTATATTACCCTCATGTTTCGCTTATTCATTTTATGGTTAGTAAGGGGGAGAAAGAAAATGCACAAACATATAGGGGATAAAGAACTAAGCCCACATATTGACTTTGTAAATGTGTGGGGATATTGGTAGCAAACACAGATGGGGATATTTTTATACTCAAATTATTTGATTTTCATTTATTTATGTCAATATGTGTTTTTAGGAGTTACTTGTAATATTTTAGAGAAGTTTTTTTCATAGTTTAGAACAACATTATAAAGTCTGACGATTCTTTGATTTTCTAACATCATGATCACTCAAAGTATTCATGTTTCAAGCTAAGTTTATTCAAAAATTTCTGGATGGAAAAAATATTCTAAATGTTCGGGATAGGGAATGTTCATAAATTTTTGGATGGAGAAAAAATTGTAAATTTTTCATAGGAAAGTTTGTAAAAGGTATGGATTAAGGAAAGTTTGTAAAACCTTCCTTATATAGAAACTTGAAATTTATGGACAAAGAAAACTTATAAATTTACCAGATTAAGTGAGTTAAGAATATTTGTAAGTTCATAGGATGTATAAATTTAAGAATATTTTTAAGTTTATCGAACAAAGTATATTTAAGAAGATTTGTAAGTTTACTAAAAAAGAAAATTTAAGAAGATTTATACATTTACTAGATGGAGAAATGTGATCATCCTAGATGAATAATGTTCCCTATAGCTTTACAAAGTTCATCAAATGAAGTTTAGGAATTTTGTATTAAATATTTACAAAGTTCAATGGAAGAAGTTGAGTAATCTTGTATCAAATTTGTACAAATCTCGAGTTATAAGGATGATTTATACAAATTTAGAGTTATAAATTTGATCTATAGAAAGTTCAAGTTATAAAGTTGACCTATAATAGGTTCAAGTTATAAAGTTAAGTTGTAAAAAGTTCAATTTATAAAAAAAAATTTGTACATATTTTGAGTTGTAAATATGATCTATACAAATTTTTAGTTATAAATTTAAGTTTTACATAGTTTAACTTATAAAGTTTATTTATATAAAGTTTGAGTTATGAAGTCATGAAGAAAGTTTGTACACCATACAAATGTCTGAGGATCTTTAAAAAACTTTGTAAATTCAAACATTATGATGATGTTGAGTTGTACTTTCAACATTCATAAATCTAGCTAAAATTTAAGGAATATTTGAAGATTGTTTTACACTGATATTTGAGAAAACTTTTTCAAAAAATATTGACTCTAGTTTCTTTAAATATTTATTAGGGTGATCAAATGAAGTAAAATTTGAGCAAGAAATTCAAAATTGAAGCCCTCATTTATTCCATATTTTTTTAGAGAAAATGAGAATATAAAAGGAGTTCTCATTTAGAGAAAGGGAGATAATGCATTTTTTGAGAGTAAGTATTATTATTTCAACATGATTTTCTGACCAAGAATCTAATTTTTTGAAGAAGAGGAGAACCGGATGGAAGAGTTCTAAATAGATTTATTCCAGACAGAGAAGTTTCAAACATATAAGTTCTGGAAAGTCACACACAGGACATAGGTTCACCAGACACAACATACCAAAAGGAGGATTATCAGATGGAAAATTGATAAAGGAGGAATAATTCTAAAAAAGTTCTGGAAAGTTGAGATTTGAATATATCTAGGTCTTTGAAGATGAAAAGGAAGTTTTAAGACCAGTAGGATTTTCAGACAGCTGTTGAAGATTTTTAATAATATGTACATAGATAAAGATGATCCAACTTGATTATAGAGGAATACCATCTAAAGAAGAAGATATTTCTACACTGGATCAACACTTAAAAAGGATCTTATGGTTGGGGGTATTACTAGTTGTGTGAGGCATGTTATTGGGGGGTAAAACCAATCGTTGAAAAATTTTGTAACTAGGGGTTATAACTAGTTACTGAAGTTTATAATTGGGGGTATAACCAATTACTAGTTAAGTTAATGGAGAATCCATGTCAGGGGTATATCTAATGTGACAAGGATTTTGTACTCAGTTTGAGGATTGAACTTGTAAATATCTTGTTCCAATCCCTCTTTATATTTTCTACATACAAGGTGAGGTTGTGAGATATCTTTGATTGGATCGAAACTCTAATAAGTTTTAGAGTTTGAATTTGAGAATAATTCATAAAAATAATGGGATCACTGATTTAATCTCTCCCCCTATCAATGATATTATAATAATCAAGTAACATTAAACATTTTTTTATTCAATGTTACCATATATTTGGCCAACAAAATTGGAAGTCTAAATGGTTGGCCTTAAATTTTTAGGTGGTTTATTAACCTAGAAAAATTAATTAGTACATGAAATATTTATCTAGATTGAAAAAAGAGGGGATGGATGGGAAGTTATAAGGTAAAATTTTATGGATGGCTACATATAAGACATTTTTGATTGAGTTTTATACCCTCCAGAAGAAGCATAAACAACACCCAAAGCTCTCGAGTATTATTGCATCCCTTAAATAGCAATTTGAATCCCAGACTGGGTACACTTTATAAAATTTAATGTTTTGTTTTCATGTAAAATTGGTGTCATCTAGTAAGTATATTCTTATTTTCAAGTTCATGCATTATTACCATACTTATAATGTAGGAGGAAACATGGGATTCCTCAAAACATACAAAATATTTCTAGCTAGTTTGTTTTGGAAGGGAATGACATAACAAATCTTGCAATATATCCAAGAATGTGAAATGTGAATTGTGATAGTGTAAAAAGTATCTAGTTATTACTCTAGTAGTGTTATTACATCCATTTACTATTTAGGAATTCATGTGTGGCTAAATTTATATGAACTTTATTTTTGGGTTGCCTAAGTCTTAAGGGTTCGATGTTTTGCTGGTGGTTGTGGATTGGGTGTCCAAGTATGAACATTTCATTATGTTATAGCATCCGTATGTGTATAATATAGTAAAAAATGTTTTTAGGGATTACATCATCAAACTACACATAATTCCCAACTCTATTATTTTTAATAGAGACCCCATATTTGTTAGTAATTTATGAAAAATACTATTCCAATTAGAATACACATCTTTTAAAAATGATCTCTTCATATCATCCTCAAATGGGATGACTCGATAGAGGTTTTCAATAGGTTCTTGGGGTATTATTTGAGGTGTTTCAAATTTTAATGATCTAATAAGAGGGATTATTGGGTACCTTGGTCAAAGTGTTTTAATAATAAATCCACTCATTCTTCCACTAAACACACTCCTTTTTTGGTGGTGTGTGGCCAGAAACCACCTACTGCCACATGATTCATAGGGGAGCTGTTAGTTGACTCTGTTTTAGAGGTCCTTGTGGAATGAGATGTAGTGTTAATTTAGCTTCAACAAAACCTTCATCGAGATCAGCAATTGATGACCATATTCGTAGATAATCATAGGTTAGATGTGAATTTTTCTGTTGGAGAGTCAATATTTTTGAAACTGAGGCCTCAAATTTAGTCTACATAGTCCAAATATAAATTTCCTAAGTTGGTCACTCATGATTACAGACAATTCAAAAAAAATTCCCAGATTGAGAATACTATATATAAACTTTCATTACCTGAGGTGATGAAACTACACCTAGTGTTTCGTGTGTTGCAAATAAAGTAGGTAGTGGTTGATTTAGCTTTTCAAATAGTTCCTCATAACTTACGGGATATTGAGTCTGATTAAACTAGTTGAGATCTTAGCTACCAAAGAAGTTCCTAACCATCCGTGTGGGATACGGATCATCAGTTGGAAGGGGAATTCCAATGAGGAGTCTAAATAGAAGGATGTCTCATATATTCTTGATTAGTTTCCAAGAATTCTCCTTGAGGATAAGAAGTATTTTGATGATGGGTAAAATGTTAGATATTGGAAGGTTAGTCTGATTATTTTTCCTAGACCCTCACCAATATATACTTCTCTAAGGGATAAAATGGGAATTTTGTTTTTGAGACTATATAATTGAAAGTTTGGCTCGAGAATTGGTAGTTGGGTAATTGTTAGTGGAAGGGTTTCCTTCTTGGTAGTATCCTCCAGGAGAGGTAGTCACTCTCTGGTCATTCTATCTCCCTAGAAAAGGTTGGAAGTGTACATAGGTGGTATCTCCATCATTTTCTCTTTCTATAGTTCTTGTTGTACATTCTCCTTCTCATACTACTCATATAGATTCAACACAGAGAATAAAAAAACATAATAGAATAGTATATTTCCTATTTTAATTCATTTTCCTAAAACTATGTCTTGAATTTGGTGATCAAATAAAGAATAAAATTAAAATTTTATTATTAATAGAAATAAATTTCTTCTTAGGTTTTTAAGTGGTGTGAATGAATGAAAAAAATTATTTTTCATATGAAAAGTAGGACATTATTTATTAAAAATTTTTGGCATGAATAATTCATTAGAAGTAAACACTCATATGGTTATATCCTAAAAACTAAGAAAAGGTGAAACTTTCAAAACTATAGATCAAAAGGACTTCAAAGACTCATTGGAAACTTATTGTATTTGATAGTGGTAAATCTTCACATAATGTTTGTAGTATCACTGTGTGCAAGATTTTAAAGTAACTCAAAAGAGTAACACTCAATTTATGTTAAAATTATAATCAAATATATCAATAAAACATCAAATTTTTATTATTATTATAATAAAAAAGGTTTAATGTTCATGTATTTATAAATTTTTAGTGGAAAAAAACATGTAGTATGGAATTTTTATATTAAGTGAAATATTTTTTTTGGGAGATAGATATGCTTGATACATTATGAAATATGATTATGGCACACTAAACAGAACAAAAACTAAATATGTCACATCCACCCAAGCCTATAATTAAATGATCTAGATGAAACAACTTACATATTTTAAGAAACTTGTGAAATTATCCTTGTTGACTGGCTATAATAATCAAAGAGTAATAAATTTATTCATGAATTAAGCTTAACCCTTCACTATAAAACAAATTGATATTAAATATAGTTTTATATAATAAAATATTCCAAAAATAAAGCAAGGTTGGATTATGTGCATACTTAGGTCATGTTTTACAGCACTTACTTAAAAGTTCTTATAGAATTTATAAATCATGATAATTTTTTTGAAAAAATATGTGTTTTTATTTTAAAAAAATTCTTACACTTAAATTCTTGAAAAAAATACTTAAACTAGTGAAATAAAAACACATTTTTTGACAAGTAATCTAGAAAACAAAATTTTTCATGATTGAACAAAAATATTGAATGGGGTCACCACTTTTTTAGTGAGTATTGTGAGAATAAAAACCTCAATTTCACCTATGTTTAGACAGCAGAATAACTTGCTGATATGTTTACTAAAGGGGTTTCAGGGTCATGAGTAAAAAATCTTGTATAAAAAACTAAACATTATAAATACATATTCCCCAACTTGAGGGGTGTTTATGTATTTTTACATGGATATCTTTAGGTTCATTGAGCTTTAATAATTATATATTATTCTCCCATATCATGTGTTTTCAATTTTGAAGATCCCGTATATCTAGAGTTTATCTTATATATTGATCTATGAATATAAATACCTCGACTCACTTGATGGGAATAGTTTATGTTTCTATTTTTTCTAGACCTCTCTTATTATGGTTTTGGGAGTGTAATTGGTGTATTTTGACTATGGTGTTCTTATTATGACATAATCAATTTCATTAGTGTTTATTCACCTCAAGTTGGTTTATATGTACAATAAGATTTTTTTGGGGGTTAATTTAGAGACTTTGATTTAGGGTTTCTTGCAATATAAGAATATTTTTATAGGTGGTGGCCTAAATGGATATGTATAAATAGATTATAGAGATCACATATATTTCCATAAAGGTTTTAGTTTGGTTATATAAAATGATTACCAACTATCTTAGACTTTTTGTATAACTGTGATATTTTGGTAGCAAATATGCTCTTTAGAAAATGAGAGAAACATCTTATTCCTTATAAAAGCGGAGTTGCAAGGTCCCGAATTTATTATTTCTTGATAAAAATTAAGATAAGAGATTTATTAAGGATTGAACACCCAACATAATTTATTAGTTTTATACTTACATGTTAAGAATTTTAGGATAAGATATTTAGCAATAAATAAATCTAAGAATCAGATGATGGTGCCTAAAGGAAAACGTTATAATTAAATTTAAGAACAAAATTTTGAAAGATTTGGATTAGGAAACTTGGGGAACTACCAAAAATATGTGGAATGAGGTGGCTAAAAGTGTTCTCAATATTGATACTTATATTTTAAAGTATCAAAATTATTTTTTCAAAAATTAAAATCATTGTGGTGGTAGAACGAGAATATCTAACTAAAAGTTAAAGTGAAATGATGATGTTTTAAGGATTTACACCTTTGTATAAATAAAGATACTTGTACTTGATATCATGTTACTCATAGAGTATCTAAGAAAAAAATTAGTGAAACTAATTCTCAAGCTTTTTATGAATTTTACCATTAATTACTTACTAAACATAGTAAAAGAAAAATAGATTATTTACCTATAGGTAAAGAAAGAAAAATAGAGATTTAGATCAATTTTTGTGTATAAAAAGTGAATAATGGAATAATATTTTTAAGGATGAGAAAATTAAGAAAATATGAGGATATTACTTTAATGATGTCTTCAATGAAGAGTGGATGCGTGCATTAAACTTGTATAATCTAATTATTATTAGATATAATCTTAATTATAATTATTATTGAAAAAATTATCCTTTTGAGGATAAATATGATTTAATAAGGATGAAAGTTGGTAAAGAAATTGGGTTAGATAACATCTTCATTGAAGTATGGAAATATTTAGGGGGATGGGTATTAATTGGATAACTAGTTTATTTAATGAGACTATGATATCTTAGAAAATGCACAATTAATAGAGGAAGAGTTCTGTATCACCTATATATAAAAATAAATGATACATTTTAAGATGTGATAATTATATATACATTAAAGCTTATGAGTTTTACATATAACTTTGGGTGTGAGTGATTGAAAAAAGTATTCAAAGGGAATATATAGTATCGTATAATCAATTTTCTTTTATGCCTGGATGTTCAACCACAAAATAAATTTATTTTATTAGAGTTATAATGAAGTATTATCGACAAAAGGACAAGATTTTCATGTAGCTTTCATTGATTTGGAAGATTATTTCTATAATGTTCCTAAAAATATTTTATGGAAATATTTTGAAAGAAAATGGTTGAAGGTGACATATGTCAAAATCATGTATGACTTGTATGAAGGAAGTTTTAATCGAGTTGGAAGTCTAGTACGTGATATCACAGACTTGCTTATCTTTTTAGGAATGCATCAAGGTTTATCTTTAAGCCCATAGTTTTTTTCTCTAGTCTTAGATGAACTTAAAAACCATATTCAAGATGTGATACCTAATTTCATGATTTTTACCTATGATATAGTTCTAATTATAGAATCCAAAGATACCATCAATTTAAATTTATATTTATCAAGAGAAACTTTAGAATCAAAAGGTTTTTATCTTAGTAGTGATAAGAAATAATATATGAAGTGTCATTTTAGAAAATGATTGTATAATAATGCTATGAATGTGAGATTGAAAGCCCATTTTATTTTAAAGTTTGACCATTTTTGATATTTAGGCTTATTTCAACAATGTGATGGAGATATTAATGAAAATGTTTTTGATAAGATTCAAAATAGGTAGATAAAATGGATAAAGGCTTCTGGGGTGTTTTGTGATCATATAATTCATTTTAAATTAAAGGGTAAATTTTATGGGACTATTATTAGACCAACTATTCGATATGGTAGTGAGTGTTGTCTTATGATGAGACACCTTGAAAAAAAAGGGAAATATAAATGAAAATGTTAAGATAGAAATGTGTATATACTAATGTGGATAAGATTAGAAATGAATGTATTCAATAGAAAATTGAAGTAGCTCCAATTTATGAGAAGAAGACCAATACTAGATTAAGATGGTTTGACCATGTTAGAAGAAGACCTAAGGATGCACCTGTTAATAGGTAAACTTAATGAAAATTTTACTTATTAAAAGAATTACTGATAAACCTAAAAAGACTCTTAAATAAATCATTCGATATGATCTTATTCTAAATGGTTTCTATGAAAATATGGTGTTTTATAGATCAAATTGAAGGTATTTTATTTCATGTATCTAGCCTCATTCAATTGAGTTTAAGACCTATTTTTGTTGTAGTAGTAGTAGTACAGAGAAAATGTGGTGGATTTTGAGAACTAGACGAATTGGATTTATTGATTTGTGTCTTTATGTAGTTTTTATTTTTTATTTTTTCTTGTGAATGTGGTTTTTTAATTATGAGAGTATTTGGATTTGAATATGTAAATATTAACAATTTTTACCATTAATCATAAAAAAGAAATAGGAAAAAGTGAATCCTTTCTTGTCTGTGTATGAATGCTCATATTTATTTTCCTACTATTTGATTTTTAGAAGGATAACAATAAAAAAATACATTAAACCACAAAATACATTAGTTTTTTGATGATATTCTCATTTGTTTTGATTTTATTAAATGATGACATTTTCTATTTTTATTTTTCAAAAATGTATTATAAAATGTTTTTGAGATGGGGAGGGGTGGTTATATAGGATCAGAATTTTCCATACCAAACGATTTCATTTTTTGAAAAAAAATGAGAACATGTTTTTTTATTTTAAAAAATATATTATTTTCATTTTTATTCAAATGCTTTCCATTTACATAATTTAATGAATTTTTTAATATATTTTTCAAAAATAAAAATAGAAAATATTTTCATATATCAAGCATAAATTAAAGATGTCATATGCAGTTGAAATATTTTTTTGTCGGTTATTTTTATCTCCCTAATTATGAAAGAATTATAGATTTAAAAAAGAAGATTTTTTTTAGTGGATGAGAGTTTTTTTTTTAATATTTTGATAAAAAACAATTTCTATTGTTATGTATGGATTTTAACAATCTTTCAGATTTGGTTTCTTTTCTAGAAATGGATGTTGAATCCTTGGATTCAAAGCAAGGGTCTAATAGAGTGTTTTTTTTAAAGTGTTTTATTTAAAAAACAAAAGATAGGTTAGAATTTTACATATTATTAAAAAGGGGGTTAAGGGAAGCATGAATCTTGTTCACACTTTTTCCTTCGCTAGGAAGAGTGAATAGGATTCACGCTTCTTATGTGACATTTATTAAGGAAGAGTGAATGTCATTAATTATTCCTATCAGATTTTTTTATTAATAATTATTACTAAATGTATATATATTAATAAATATTAATTAAATATCAATAACTATTAACGAAAAAATCATCAATATTAATAAAACATCAATAAATCTTAATTAAATATTAATAAACATTTATGAAATATTAATAAACATTAAATAAATATTAGTAAATATTCATAAATACAAATAAATATTAATATATATTAGATATTTGAGGTTACAATTACTACGAAACACAAACACACACCTCACACCCACATGTCGGAAGGGAAGATCATTGCTCCCCAAGAGGATAACCCATAGATCAATCCCTTTATTTATTTATTATATAGTTCTGCAGACTCTATTATATATAGGACTAAAGACCCTTAGTACATGGATCGTAGGCTCCCATAATTTCTATTGCCTCCAAGGCCTTCTTCACCATGGTCCAAAGTCCTGCACTAATTGACCCAAAGCCCTGCTGCATTCGTCATTGCCTGCTGGTTGGTGGAGACCTCCCGCTTCTATATTTCTGTGGTCATTGTCCCCCATATCACTTGGATACAACACTCCATCGACACTAGTCCACCCAACTGCCACAAAGCTACCCAGGTGCAAGCCACTGGTGATCAAACCTCCCCTGCCACCCTCAATGGTCAGGCTCTCCCATGCTTGCATTGTGCGATCCCCGCGCCACCACCACCACCCATCTCCTGCTATTAAAATGACGATTGCCATGTCATAAATCCCACAACCACATCACCTATGATCAGAACCCCCTCCCCATAATTCATCGACCATCGTGAAGCTTCCCCACCACATGTTTTTGTCAGACTACTGCCCCCACCGTCGAGTGGGGGTTCACTTGTTCCATTACCGACACCTACAACCCTACCGTGAGACACCTCGCCTATCGACAATACCCGACACAATGATGATGTCAGCATAAACATACCCTTATGATTTATGAAACACTATCCCCATATCAGAAGTCATATTAATAGCGTGATCAAGATTTGATCTCAGGCAACCTGGATGTAGATGGTGCAACTTAACCAATCAACCGCAGCTCAGGTTACATTAAATATTAATAAAAATTAAATAAATATTCAATAAATATTAATAAAAAACAATTAAATAATAATGAATATAAATAAATATAAATAAATATAAATAAATAAAAATAAATATTAATAAATAATAATTAAATAGTAAAAAATATTTATAAATATTTATAAATATTAATAAATATTTATAAATATTACTAAATATTAGTAAATATTAACAAATATTAGTAAATATTAATAAATATTACTAAATATTACTAAATATTATTAAATATTATTAAATATTAATAAATATTAATAAATATTACTAAATATTACTAAATATTAATTTTTTTTGATTCAATAATGGGAGGAGGGATTACACCAAACGAAAGGATGGAGTTTTGTTTACATCACGAATATAAAGTGGGATCAACTAAGCAAGGAGATCATCACTCCACGTAATAGCATGGGCTACACCCATGTTTTCCAGAGCATCAGCAATCCTATTGGCTTCTCTATATGTGTGTGTTGCAATAAAGTTGATGGAGGAGAGAGAATGTAGGTAGTCAATCCAACGGGAAGTGAGCTTCCAAGCTAGGTGAACTGTACCCTTCCAAATATCTTGAACAATGGTAGATGAATCAATCTCAATCCAGATTTTGCTCTAATTACGGGATTTAGAAAATGAGATAGCATGGATAACACTCCACATCTCAGCTTCTAAGGAGGAGGCAGATCAACATGAGCCGTAGAAGCATCCAAGGATCTGGTCCAAATGATTTCTGAAGATGCCACCATAACCCGCTGGTCTCGGATTTCCTTTTGAGGCCCCGTCCACATTTATTTTTATCCACCCCGTAGGAGGAGGTTGCCAAAAAACTTCCATCATAAATTTGGGATGAGGAAATTTCCCGTCAACTCCAATGCGCCTCAAGATCCCAAGATCTATAATATAGTTAGAGCAGTGATCGTTCTGAATCAAGGACGCCTCTCGAATAGAAATGAGAATTCTCATTTTACCTGCATTGAGATTAAATAAGTTTTTTCGAAATATGTAGTCATTCTTTCCATACCAGATCACATGAAGAATCTCTGTAATAGTCGCCATAAACAGATTCCTGATTCTCTTAGAATCCAAGGTTTCCATGCATCTCTGTATCTGCGAAGTTAGAGATGTACCAAACAACCATCTGCAGTCAAATATATCAAATACATGATTCCAAAGAGCAGAATCTATATCACAAGATAGAAAGATATGATTGATATCCTCCCTATGCTGATTACACATACAACATTTAGTGCAGAGGTTGACCCCAAAAGCCTGTAGACAGGAGTCGACGGGAATCCTACCATGTGCAATACGCCACACCAAGGTGAATCTCGAGGGTTTTATCCACACTTTGTTAGAGTTTTTGAACCAGTCAAGAAAGTTGTTATCATTGTTGAAAAGGAAGTTGTAATAACTCTTAGAGTCTAGAATGGCATTATGCACAGGCTACCATATAATAAAATCATCATTTTTCAAGAAGGAGTAGGAGTCAAAAATATTCTTGATTTCATCTGGAAGAAAGAAATTTTGAGAGTGCATAATGTTCTTTATGGTATCATTGATGTTCAAGGGGGAGTGACGAGGAGACAATAAAGAAATAAGGGGGGAGCCCGTCCAATTGTCCAGCCAAAATTTTAAGTTGGAATTTTTATTGACCATCCATCTAGAATTAGTCATAATAACATTGAACGAACGTTTGATGGAAGTCCAAATAGAAGATGTGCAAAAATTAAAATTTTTGTTCCTCAGTTTTTCAAGAAAGCGAGCTCTAAGAAAGTAAGTGTCAGGCAAGTTATTACAAATAAGGTTCCATGTCAGCTTGGCCTGAAGGGCGTCATTAAAGAAAGTCAGATTTTTTTTGCCAATTCCACCCTTATATATGGGTTTACAACAGGTGGACCAGGGTATGGTGACCATTTTCCTTTTAAGAGTACTCCCTGTCCAAACAAAGTTTTTGATGGCAGTATTAATGTGTTTTAAGAGACTCATCGGCCATTTGTAAATCATCATAGAGTAGACAAGTTTAGAGACAATAGTGGATTTAACCAAGAAAATTCTACCAGCCATAGAAAGATTTTTCCCTTTCCAGGAGGAAAGGTTCCGAAGATTATGATAAATTATAGAAGAGAAATAGGTAGCCATAGGTCTTCCCCAAAAGATAGGGACACCCAGGTAAGTAAAGGTAAATGTGCCATCCCTAATTCCAAGATCATTTGTGATCCTACTTTTCCTGCTAGAGGGGAACTCTTTTCCAAAGTAAATATAAGATTTTTTCCAATTGATATGTTGCCCAGAGACAAACTCATAGTGAGAGAGGATGAATTTTAAATTGTTTAAATTCCTTTTTTCCCCTTTCAAAAAAAGGATTATGTCATCTGCATACAATAGGTGAGAGGGGGAATTCAGGTTCCTGGAGGTAGGTATCAGATTAAGGTTGCCATTTTCAACAGATTGTGAGATAAGTCTGCTTAAATAGTCTTTAGAAATGGAGAAAAGGATGAAAGAGATAGGGTACCCCTGTTGAACCCCCTTAGAACATTTGAAGTACCCCTTTGGGGATCCATTTAAGAGGATAGAGATGTGGGCCGAATTAAACAAGGTTCTGATATTGTTTAAGAAAGTATCATTGAAGCCAATGTTGGCTAGGATTTTAATTATAAAATTCCAATCAATAGTGTCTAAGGATTTGGCAATATCATGTTTTATGGCAACATTCCCTCCTCTCGTTTTCCTATTGAGGAGATTCGTTGATTCAGAGGCAATAAAAATACAATTTTTTATTGATCTACCTGCTATGAAACCAAATTGATTCTAGGAAACAATTCTATTACTAATAGGAGCAATTCTATTGGAAATGACTTTGGTAATAATTTTCATGATGGAATTTATCTAAGAGATAGGTCAGAAGCTGTGGAAATCATCAACATTTTCATTTTTGGGAATAAGCACCAGGAATTGGGAGTTGAGACCTTGAGGGAGAATGCCACGAGAAAAAAAGGCTTTAACCATGCAACAGACATCCTCTTGTAAGACATCCTAGTGATTTTGATAAAATCCATTGTTAAAACCATCAGGTCCAGGGGCACCATCCGAATTAAGACTAAACACAGCATCTTTAATCTCTTGGTCTAATGGAATGTTGTTAAGCATAACATTCTCTTCCTCAGTAACCAGATTGGGAATCACATCAGGGCGAAGATCAAAATCAATACCCAGGCCGTTGAGGAGATTATCAAAATAGGAGACCACATGATTGGAGATGTTTTCTTCCGTGTCAAAAATTTGATTTCCTTCTCTAAGGAAGGAAATGGGTCTACAAGATTTTTTAACCCTATTAAGGGCGTTTTAGAATTTGGTGTTTCTATCTCCATCATTTAACCATTTAATTTTGAAAATTTTCTTTTCAGGTTCTCCTTGAAGTTCAAAAGAGAAATCAACTTAGTAGATATAATTAATTCATGTTGAGAGGTGTCACTAAAGTTGGAGGAGGTGTTATGATTTTGGAATTGATTAAGATCCTTTTAGATAAGAGAAATAGTATTATCGATATCATTAGACTTGGATTTACACCAATTTTTAAGGGTTTGCTTAAGAAATTTCAGCTTTAGAGTACAAGCAAAGGGATCCTTATTATTATGCAGATTATTCCAGAAGTTGTTAACGATGCTGACACAACCAGTGTCAGAGGACCAGGCATTATTAAATCTGAAAGGGTACCTGGGCTTCGAGGAGATATAGGAGAAACTAACAAGAATGGGATGATGATCAGATGAAATTTTAGGGAGAGTGATACTATAGATATTGTCCCATTTATCCAGGGCCAAGTCATTAGTAAAGGCTCGGTCCAGTTTACTGGCAACTACCCTTGTGGACTGATGATGATACCAGGTAAACTTAGCACCTATTAAATGTATCTGAGTAAAGTTATTATTTTCAATGCAAGCCTTAAATTCTACAGAGGAGATTCTGGTAGGTGAAGGACCCATTTTTTCATTGGTATCCAAAATGGCATTAAAATCACCCACTAAAAACCAAGGACTCTGAATCCTACCTTTCAGTTGAGAGATTTTATTCCATAGGGGGTCTCCTATCTTGATATCTATTGAAATCATAAATAAGCGTTGTGAAAACAAGAGTTTGATCAATAATAAATTGACAAGTAAAAGCTTGGTTTGAGAAACTGTGAATGTTAGCATTTTGAAGCGAAGAGTGGTTAAAAACCAAAAGGGATTCAGAGGTCAAATGATTAGAACAGGCACCTAAGAAAGAGTAACCAAAGGAGAAAATGTGTTGATATTTAGACATGAAGTTGACTTTTGGTTCAGTAATAGCAAAAAACTTCGGGGAGTGAGTAGTGATAAATTGTTTCAAAACATTTAAAGTATCAGAATTCGCAATACCTTGGAAATTCCAATACATCACATTCATTTGACCCTTTTTTGGTGGGGCTGTCCCCTTTCTTTTTAGAATCCAAGGCTTGTGCTTTAGTTGAGACATGCGACGGTTCATTTCTCTGAAAATTTTCTTGCTTACCCTGTGCTTGCATGTTTACATTAGGAACATCAAAGTTAGCAGGGATTAAAGTATGGTGAGGAGTCTCCTGTAAAACTGGAGAAGAAGAGGCAATACCCCCCTGTTGGGAGGACCCTATATCCAGGATTGGGACAGGGATTATAAACCTTGCAGGGACCAGATTCTGCTCAGACTAAGCATCCAGGTCCAGTACAGGGTTATTCTTCTCAGCATGAACAGGTGTCAATGGAGGATTTTGAGTGCTATGTTTTTGTACAGAAGTGAAGATAGAAGTAGCCAGGCCCCCCTTTTGGAAGGACTCTTTATCCACAACTGGGGTTATTCCTGAATCCCTTATAGGATCCAGGTTCTACTCAGATTGAGTAGCCAGGTCCTATACTAAAATATTTTCCCCATATTGAACAAGGGTCAAAGAGGATTTTGGAGTCCGTTGTTTTTGTACAGCAGGATAGAGGAGAGCATTCTTATAGGTCTCAACAGATACAGACACAGGATTTTCCTATTCATTCCCCTCTATTTCATGTGAAGAAGGAATTGGACAGATGATATGAATATCTGAAGATGGGTCAGCCAAAACAGTGGAGAAGGAAGCATCTTTCAGGGCAGAAGAATGTTGTAGGGGGCTAGAAGTGGACTGGTCAAAAGGATCAATCCCAACTTCTTTCAGAGAATTTCCCAGGATGAGATTGGGAACCTCTGAAGATTTACAAGGAGCATTGGGATCCATGGAAGGGTTAGACAGCATACAAATGACATCCTGCTCAAATTTATTTTTAATTTCTTGTTCAAGAACATGATTGTCATGCTCCTCTGTAAGGTCATCCCAGGACTTGCCATTATGTCTTCTAGAATTGTGATTTTTTGCCACCCATTTATCCTCTCTTCCTTTAGAGGTCTCAGGTTTCACATGATCTTTCCCTTTCTTGTTTTTCCTAACCTCTATCCAATCATTAGAGGGTTGGGGATTGGGGGGTTTCTGGACAAAACGGCAGTTGTGGACAGTGTGTCCAACAACATTGCAAAAATCACAAAAGTAGGGGAAGTTCTCATATTCAACATTGACTACGGTTTTGTAGTCTTTAGCAGTTAAATTAAAAAACCTTTAAAAAATATTAATAAATATTAATTAAATATTAACTGGTATTAAATAAATATTAACATGAATTAAATTAACATTAAATATATATTTAGATAATAAAAAATATTCATATATATTCATATATATTCATAAATATTAACAAGTATGAAATAAATATAAATAAATATTAATAAATATATATAAATACTAAAATAATATTAATAAATGTTGATAAATATTAATCAAATATTTATAAATTTTAATAAATATGACTAAATAGAAATAAATATTCAACAATATTCAGAAATATTTAATTAAAAAATTAAAAAATTATATTTATATATATATATATTTAATATTTTTTTAATTAGGTTAGGATAGGACCCATGGCCCTTACTGTGTATTAAGAAGAAAGAAACAAAGTAGAAATTTAAAGATGGGGTTAGACAAGGTGGGAACTATCCTCATCAATAAAAGCATAACGCAAAGCCAAATGGGAATGTTTCCCTCCAAATCCTCAGCAACTACCTCAACCCTGAGGATGTCAACCATGCCTCCATGCCTTAACCCCCTAACAAGGATCATCCTCATCATATGAGGATGATGTAGATAATCTATTATCAACAAAGATCCACAATCCATTTTTCAAAGAGAGGTCCTGAATATCTTACTCAGGATTGGACCTAACTTTGTCCTCAATATTGAAGGATAAAAACCTCAAATTTTCAAGGTAGTCATGAATTCTATGGGAACCATGCTCTAAATTTATAAAACAAACTTCAACTTTTAAATCAAACCATTATGTCATTTCCTTATCGAGGCCATGAGGTGACCTCTCACCCACTAGCTCACCTAAAAGGATTTTTCTATCAGAATTACTTGACTTTGTTTTCTCACATTCTTCAATAGTGTCTTTTCCAAATTTTTCATTGGTAAATATCATTAAATTAGAGAAGTTTGAAGGATAAGAAGATTTTTGGGAAGGTAAAGTACCCATACTTGAGTTTGTCTAGATCCATTTCTCTTCTCTGAATTACCATGTGTTTGTCCATATTCGGGCATTAGAGTCATCAGTGTAGTCTTTCTAGAGCCAGTGATCTTGGTCAATTCATCTTCCCCTCTGGTGTGGGCCTTATGAACATCTACACTCCTAATGGAGTCCTGGTTCAAACTAGCATAATTGGGTGTAATAGAAGCCCCCTATTCATTAATTAATATTTTTTTGATATTTTTATTAATATTGATGAATTTTTAATTAATATTTATTGATATTGATAGATATTTAATTAATATTTAATTAATATTTATAAATATTTAATTAATTTTTATTACTTTGTATTTAATATTTAAGTAATATTTATTTATATTCATTAACATATATGTATATTTGGTAATATTTATTAATAAAAAATATGGAAGGAAGAGAGAAAAAATCTTACATTAGAAGCGTGAACCTCGTTCACTCTTTCAGATGAAGGCATAAGCATGAACGGGGTTCACACTTCCCTTGAAAAAAATATATAAACCAGGTGGACTATGTGGACTAGGTTTTAAAAATATTTAACACCTTAACCTATTTTTGTTTTTTTAATATAACTTGTTTAAAAAAAACTCATCTAACATATACAGACTAGGTGTTGGCATATTTTTTCATCTCAGAGATTAAAGAACATCTAATTGACAAAAAGACTAATACCAATCCTGATGGATTAACTGTAACATATAGGAAATGGGCATCATCAGTATTTTCATGATCGCATATTGATTACCTATATTTCAGGTTTTTTAAACTCTTTCTTGTCTTTTTAATCATGTTTGACATCTATGTGGTGACATGAGATAACACATGAGAAATTGAGTAAAATAATAATGGTGGGAAATATGGACTTTAGACACCTATTAATTTTAAATTATTAGGATGTGTTTTATTACAGTCTCAGTTTTCTTTGATTTCATTTTTCTACACTTACTGAAATCACTAGAGGATCATAGAACAAACAGAAACTCTGTTTAAATATATTGAATATCCTATGTGAATACAGAGAGTATTTACTTTTTAAGAAATCTAGGTTTTGATGATATGTATGAAAATTTATTCATTCATAACATATTATTCCATTCCTATGGATGTGTAACATTTTTTATTTTGAAATAATTCTATCTTGAAGGATACGTAATAAAATATTCAATACATATGAGTAATATTTTCATGCATAAGAAAATAATATAAACACAACATATTTGACTTATCGAGATTCAAGGAAAATATCATACACATCCCAAAAAATATATTACTCATTGTATTCCCTATAAAAATTATATTATATATCACTTGATCTAGGGAAAATATATTATGTATCAACCATTTTTTAAGAATGTGTGGGGGTTGGTTTGCTGGGGTTGGCTGGGGCATGTGTGGGGATTTTATTTTCTAGGAGAAGTTATGTATTTTCATTTACCTTTATTATTTTTTTGTGCTACCATATGTAGTATATAGGATTAGTTTATGGGTTTGTTTTGGTTATTAAATAATGTGTAGGGTTTCATGTGGGGTGTATGATTCATTTTAGTCTTGTAGTCGGTCACTAGAGATGTTGGCCCTTGGGTGGTCATGTCTTGGCTTGAGGAAGAGTGTTCTTATTCCATTGGGTTATCATTCTTATCTCTTACATATTTTAATTCCTCTTTTTTGTTGGTTCTGTACACCAATAAATTTAGTATATATTCTAGCTTTCAACTTCATTCTCTCAACTGTACAAATTTTCTTAATAATTTGAAAACTCTACTATAGAAACAAATGTTGGGAAGACAAATATAGGGGATTCACACCTTCTACAGAGAGATTCACATATGATGGGGATCTGTAATCATCATAGAGAGACCACAAACACTATAGGGAGGCACCTTCATGGTTGTGGAATGAAAACGCTGGTGTACTGTGTGTGATGTGAGTGTGTTTTTCTGAAAGTGGAGATATAAATTTGGAAGTCGAGAGAGTCATTATGTCTATGTTTTTATGGTAGGATACTCTTGGTTGGTTTTGTAAAGAAGAATCTTACTTAACATTCTATTATATGTAAAAATATATAAAGATACATCTGGTGTAGTTGAGTTTGGAGTACACAGTTTGGTGCTGGTTCTTATCATGAAAATATTATGAAACTAATTTTAATTAGAAGTAGATGAAGCCGATGCTTATGCATAAATATGGGAGTGAAAATGAGTTGTAGTTTGGAACTATTCTAGAATGGCCTGAAGAGGTATTCCTAGACTTGTGTTCTATCGTGGAAAAGAAGTTTAGTCATTTCCAGGAGGAAAAGTATGATTCGAGAAAATTTTAAAAATCTTTAGTCATGGAAGTGGAGAAACAATGTGTACCGTCATTTTCACCAAATTCTGAGGAATAGAGGATAAAGCCTCATATGCTGCTCAATGTGATAAGAACATAAGAGAAAATTGCTTTTGGGAGGATTTTCAGGCTTATCTTAGGCTACTGAGCTTAATTTCTTATGCAAGAGATGAACCTTTTAAATTGGAAGAGTTTATTACTAGTTCAACAAAATAATCCATTATGAATACTAGTAGTGATGTTTAAAGTGAGTGAGAAACTACTAATATAGAAACTCAAATTTTAAATTAGTATGATGTTCTTTCTAGAATCAATGACTATAATTATAGGAAGTGACAATCACAAATTTTTCTATGGAGTTTGCTTGCATACTGGACTAAAGGCTCCCCAAGGAGAAAAAGACCAATCAAGTGTCATGTGTGTTTTTACCACTGGCCATGCATACTCTGGTAGAGAAATATTTAGCTACTGAGATGGTCGAAAAAGGTTGCTATGTGGATGCCTAAGCATCCATGCTTCAAAGGGTGTATAGTTTTCCTATAAGATTTTTTTACAACACATGCAACAAATTTCATGACTCTATAATTTTAGTAGCAACTCAGAAGACCAATTTGAATACATGAAAACCATCACTATCCAACACTAGAGATGTTTTAGACCCATGTTAGGTGGATAAAATTCTTGATATGTGAAACCAAGGAACAAGGGGTCTTGAAAACAATGTTATATTTTTTGGTGGTTTGAGTAATGTACTATGAAGGGGATCATCCTCTCCTTTTTGAAACTTGAGATTATTAATGTACACATGGACGTAATACATGGAAATTTGGGATGGGTTTTCGTGGATAGAATAGTTACTCTTATAGAGGTATTAGTTTTTCTTGAATAAGAAATGAAGAATGGCACACCTGGTAATGGTAAATTTGCACTCCTATATCATGGTTCAGATGACATTGAATAATAAGGTGACAAAGTAGTGTCATTGACTATGATTTCTGATGAAAAATAGAATCTATTGGAAAGTGATTTAGATGAACGTGGTGATCAGGAGTAAATTGATTTGGATAGAGATGGACCAAACAATTTTTTAATTAAATTAGCCTCTGATAAAGATATAATAATGCCCAATTCTAGAAACAAAAGTACTAAAAAATCACATATTTTTATTGGTCCACTCATGCCCAGTGATAATCTAGTTCATTCAATATCATGAAAAATAGGGCGTGAATCTAGAGGTTGTGATTATAATTCCCTAACATTAACCCAATGAACTGACTATGAAATGCATAGGCCTCTAAGATTTAGTGTCCCATTAATTCTCCCAAACAAGGCCTAGGATCACAATTTATCAATTTTAATAAAACCATCAAAATTACTCAGAGATTCCTGTGATTTGAATGTTGAAGATTTTGATTGAATTCTTTCTACTAGAAATGAATCAAATTATTGTGGTATTAAAAACACTACATGTGAAAATTATACTAATGTTGAACATTTGAATATAAAAGAAAATGGTTTTCATATTGGAGAAAGTATGACTAACTTGGAGTTTGAAATTATACTAGAACTGATTTTTAATATAGAATTTAATAGGATAAATACCAATGGAAGAAATTTCATTGCTACTACTACAAATGTGGATGAGTTTATGTCGCTATATTTACTTATTATGTTAGTATATTATATTTCTACTATGGGAGGGATTAACGCTAGATACAAGTGATTGAAAATTTAGTTAACCTTGCACATTTTCAAGATATAGCTACTTTAAAACATGTTGGATTTGTTTTATATGACTTTTAGATTCAAAATTTTGTTTCAGCAGTTTCCGGAGTTGCAGTTATGAGGTTATGTTGATATCTTGGGAGGTTTTGGGGGAAAAGTTTTTCATTTGAGATATAATTCTTAGCTACAGCATTGATCATAGTTCTAAATGATTTTTTTGTATTTCCTTAATTTTTTATGAGAATTGTGTTGTTAAAAACCTAAGGCGTCATGAAATTAGTGTTGATTTAGTTGTGGTGGTAGACAAAACAGAAGGAAAATATCTTAATATGGGAGTTTTCATGACTAAAAATGATGTCAAAAGGGATGTGACATCTGATGGAGTGGTTCTTCAATCTAATGAGAAATATTTTTTGAAGGAATCTATTCTATCAGGGGACCTAGCCCATCTTGGTTGGACTATTCAAAAATCCCAATCCACAACCCATATTTGTTTTTCCAAATCATTATAAAAGTTTTGGAATGGGATATCTTATAAAGGTTTGATAATATATTTTCAGCAAGATTAGTTTGTTGAGTTGCAGTTTGAGGAAACTTAAAGGGAAGGAAACTCAATTTACTTATCTTTTTCATATGTGTGGAAACTCTTCTACTCATATTCTAAGTTAGCTGGGAATGTTGCAGGTGCTAGATCAGGTGTGCTACCATTATTAAATGGGACCTACCATTCCAGTGCTGAAGTGGTTTAGTAGTGTTTTGGCAGTCCACTTTGGGTACAATGTGTCTTTTCAAGTAGAGTTTAATGTTAGGAATGTGTGGGGTCTACCTTTCTGAGGCTTTTTGGGATTTGTATGGTTATTTTTTGAACAAAGGAAGCTATGTCTTTACATTTACCTTAATTAGATTTTTGTGTTTCTAGATATAGTAGATAGAAGTTTTTGTTAGTTTTTTTGTGGGTATTAAATATGGGAGAGGGTTATATGTTGGGGATATGATTAATTTTATTCTTTTAGCTAGTTTCTAGAGGTGTCGACCATGGGGTGGTCATGCATTTTCTTGAGGGAAATTGGTCTTCTTCCATCAGTAGTTTTCTACTTATTTATCTAAATCACAAAAATTTCCCTAACAAATTTCTCCTATGAAAATATTTTATTATATGATAATATAACGACCCAAGCCTTTTATATATAAGATTACATGATTTTAATCATAATTATAAATCAGAGTATAAGTCAAGGATCATTAAGTCTAGTGTATTGGAAGACTAGGTACATAAAACATAAAACATGGGGCTAAAAAAATTCTTTATTTAATCTCCATTAATAGATCCTAACTTTATTTGAGCCCTTACATCTGCATAGGGTACCCTGGGGAACACATGAGAAAAGGGATGAGCTAAAAATACCAGTAAGGGAATGAATATAAGGATACATCTTAAGCACATGAGTTAGGAGGCATGACGTAATGAAAACAAAACAAGAAACATATGAAATCATATCATATAAGCATGGGATCATATAAACATGGAATCATATAAATGTGGCATAATCATAAAACATTTCTTTAGTATGGTTCAAGGCTAACTTCCACTCCTGTTTCCCATTTTAGTACGGGTCAAGGAGAACCGCCAATCCCGTTTCAAATCACATCTCATGAGACTTAACTTTACCCAATGCATTAAAGCGCTATCTGGGTGAAAACATCTCAACATTTTCATGAATATTCTTGCCACATAAATATTATTTCCACATAAATAATAATACTTAATCAATCATTAATAAACATAAGGATACCCATGGAGTGAATTAGGTACCACAATCATGACATAAAGCATAACCAATGAGTGTATCATGAAAGTTTCCATAAAAAAAGGGATTAAAACATACATGGAAGTTCATAAGGTAATATAGGCCTATAAAATGTTATGTGGTTACAAATATAAGTGACAACATATAAGAAATGTATTTGAGAAACATTAACATTAAAACATTTTTGTGCGGTTTTAAGGAAAATACTATAGAGATTTTAAAATAGTAAAGAGGAAATTCTTTTACATAAAACCATAATTGAAACAATAATTTTTTCATAATAAAAATACAGATTTTATAATTACAATGGTGTCTTAAAATATAGGATGTAGTGCATTTGAAATTGGGTAAAAATTCGAGAAGTTCCTTTAAAACGAGTGTGCTTATTGGGAAGTATCGAGGAGGGATTCACTTAAAAGCATGTATATCCCTGAAAGAGAATGAGATATGGATCTTGGAACATGATTTTGGAGCATATACACAGAATTTATAAGTTTTACATAAAAATAAAATATGTCTACATTTTGGTAAAAATATAGATAGAGCAACCCGAAGGAATAAAGGATGTTCGGGTAGAATCCATTACGGTTTATCATCATGGTATCAGGTGTAACTATGAGAGATTTTTGAGAGATATAAGAGGTTTCTAATCACTTATAAAACATTAGATCAGTATGGGGGAGGTTATAAAACATACCCCATTACTTGGTATTACACAAAAAATGAATATCATAGAGAACAATCATGATTAAGAGTGAAAATGAGAGGATCCCTTACCTTAATTTCGGTGGTGTCCTCCAATTGTTATTAATTACCTGAATAAACAAATTAGGTTTATTAATTAATAATTCCAGAAACTATTCTATATGTAATTGGTTTAGTATAATCATTTTAATTTCATTTATAATCATTTTTATTGGTTATGAGGTTCAATTTCATTGTTCGGGATTGTTTGTTTACTTGGTTTTAAAAGATCGGTTCACTTATATTCAAGTTTGGATAAACATAAAAGATGGAAGTGGTTGTTCATAAATGAAGTTATATAATATTAGTGAACATCTAGGAGATTAAATTGTTTTAAAATTAATTTGGTTACTTAGATTGAAGTCGAACTATTATATAAAACCACAGTGACAACCGTTTTTGTTAATCGGTGGGTTTGAATACAAAGAACATGTTTTGCTTTATAACTTAATACCATTTGTACAAAAATATTACAGAATAAAAATAGGATATATTACATGTATATACTCTGGTTCAACCATAGAAAAAATGATTTTTTGAATATAATTAAAGATTATAATAGAAATTGATAAATGGTTGTCCTTGAATGTGTTAAATTAGCACATCTCAAACGGTGCTTTCATTTCTTTCGAATAAAAGGTGAGGAAAGGAGAGAAGATAATGAAGTATCCCATTAGAATATTAGAATTCCAGTACATTTACCCTACTGGATTTATCATACCATTTTGGTGAAGGGATGTGAGGAAAGAAACAAAAAGAAAACAATATAAAAGCAAAGAAGGAATTGGAAAGAGGAATTTACTTCTTGAGACTTCCTCCTTTGAGAACCATTTATGTAACGCCCCGACCCCAGCTACCCAGAGTCGGTGCATTAATTACATAACATTGGCATGATCACAAGAAAGATCAAATCTCGAAAGACCGATTGGTTTAGTAGCCTTGGAAACACTAGATATATTCATAAGTTTTACATTACATCATAAAATGAAAAACTAATACAACAACATAATGTTTCCACAATCCACACTATTAACCCCTCATAAAACCCCTGCAGGTCATTCATAACTTACTTCTTCACATCCTGGGAAAAATAAAACATAAAAAAAAGGGGTGAGCTCAAATGCCCAGTAAGGATAACAATAAAGTGGAAACTTTCATAAATAAGAATAAACATTTAAGGTAATGTATAACTAAAACAAAAGCCTTTTAAATACGAACTTTCAACATGGTATGGCATAAATAAAATGAAATAATTCCATTTACTTATTCACATGGATATTCTACTAAATGAATAATCACATGCAAAAATCAATAACCACTTTCATAATGTTGGAATGCATAATGCCAGACTATCATAACCACATAGCCAAGGCCTCGTGCCAAGACTACAAATAAGATTTTGTCAAGGCCTTGTGCCAAGACACTAGTTTGTCTCATGAGACCTACCGATGCATCGAGGAGCTATAGCGGGCTCCACCCGTCACTTATTAAGTCCAATGCATTCCCATATGAAAAGGTTTAAACATAACATAAACATTCGTATTAAAACTAGCATACGAAATGTCAATACTTTCACAATAAACTATGAATGGTATAAAAATAGCACATCCACAGTCAAACATATCACAAAACCTTCAATACAATATAGAAGTTTTGTATCATAATAAATCAACTTCAAATAATCTTAAAATCCATCAAAGGATGTTGACATAGATGAAATCAAAATTCTTTTTAAAGAAATATCTCCTTTTATTTTGAAATCATTTAAGATCCATATAAAATAAAACATTTTCTTTGAAAATATTCTTATAAGCTTGTAAGTAAAGCTTTGAAGATTTTATAACGGCGTAAAATAACCGCACCCGCCGTATAAGTTAAAAAAAACATTCTTACCTCAATTCTGTCGAAAAGGTTAAAAAGGACCTTGTTTTGAAAACGACGGAAAGATTCCTTTATAAACCTCTTATAAAAAGTCAAAAAAAGGTATAAATGACTTTAACCCATATTCTTGTAAATAGTAAAAATGTTTTGAAATACATTTTTAAGAAACATGGATGTGGATGATAAAGAGATCCCAGTAGATTATTACATATAAACAACCTCGGATAATGAAGAGATTGTGAAATAACCCTTACCTTGTACTTTTCCTTGGTTGGGGTAGGTTAACCTCCTGTATAATGGTGAAATAATTGTTATTAAATTATACAAGAATCATATATATTAATATGATATCATATATGATCTTTTAACATTGATTTATTAATAATATCTTAGAATTATCATCGTTTCGGGTGTTAACTTACTCATTTTCTTTTATGTGTTTTGTTACATAAGCCATGTTTGTTGTATCTTATTCATATCCAGAATGATATCAAGTCCTTAAACATCATTTTTAAATCATAAAATGATAATTATACTTGAATGGATACGATGGAGAATGAATCTCATCGCGTTCGTGGAGACGGTAGTCCGTACGTACGCACGAGCGACAATATCATTCTTTTGATATTAAAATAATATATAAATGAATGGTATATCATATATACAGAATCATTAACATGTTATATTTATTATTTACATGAGTTACACATCATTATTATACCCATCCAAATAATATTATATTGAATAACAATTACACCACGACGTGGAGACGGTAAGTCGTACGTACGCACGTATGGTGACATGTTATTCAAAGGGTGGATAGAATACTGAATATGGTTGTACCATACTTATAATAACATCACAGTATATGTGAGATAATGGAGTTATTATTTTAGAATGGTAAGAACAAAGGAAGAATAAGTGGAAGAAGAAATGAACTTAGAAAAGGGTGGTGAAATCATTACCTCTTCTTCGGGTTCTTCCTTTTGATTTGATCAAAAGGGCTCCTTAGGTTGGCTTTCTGATCAAACTAAGGCCTCTAGGTTGTAGTGAGGGATGTTGGGAGATTATTTGGGCAGAGTTTGGCCGAACCAAAAGGCTTTGAAGGTGTGAAGAAATGAGAAGGAGGAGTGCCCTTTTATAAGAGGGGTGAGGGGCACCTTTGGAAAAGCTAGAAATATTAATTTATAATAAATTCATATTCGGTTTCTAATGGCTCCAAAGCTTATTATTCAAAGGTTAAGGTGGGGATAGGTCTAAAACCACTCAACCAATAGAATTTAGACAGGTTTGGGTACTTATATTAACCTTATCTTTAAGTATTAACTCTAAGTAAATTAGTTTCACTTTTACAATGTCTCTTTGTATTTTTATATAATATGGTTAATAAACTTACTATATACATCCAAGCGACCCCCAAGTGGTCCATTAATGATTAACCTATCATAATATAACTCTCTTGGCCGAACCTTAGATTTTTAGGAATTTAATATCAATTAATAATATAATATTTGTTTTAAGAACTCTTTTATGTCAATTTTGACACTATTCAATAGTTGATTTTTTGTGAAACTCATAACAGATTGATTACTTAGAAAAAAAGTCAATTAAATCAATCCTAATATATCATATTATCCTAGAAAATTAGTTTAATTCATTAAAAGCTTCATATTATATTTATTTGGGTATTTATAATATCAATTATTTTAATTTTTCACTATTATAGTAATTACTGCATCATCATTGTGTCATAAATAAAATAAATTATTTAATGTCTAAAAATTATAAATAAAATATGATTATGTAGGAAATCTTTTTATCTTTCTAATGAATATTTATAATCGAAATTCCAACATGTATAACCCTATGTAAAAATTGTTCTTCTAAAAGATGTAAGCTTATGCCATTTTTATTTTTATTTTAGCTTTATTAATATAATGTGTCATTATCACTTACAAGTGGATCCATGGGGTCCCAAAATAGACCCAAAGATGTCCATGGTCGACCATGTATCAACCAATAGGGTTAAGACACGTTTTAGGGTAATTTAGTATTATTATAATATTATTTTTTTAACCCTTATTTACCGGATTTACCCTTAACCATGGTAAATAAAATATTTACCGCAGTAATTATTCAAAATGTCTAAAAATAAAAGTTACCCATTTACACAATTTGAACATCCTGATTCCAAATATGGAATCCATTTTCCTAAATTCAAAACACAGAAGTGGCAGAAATTAATTTAAAATTAACTCCCGCTGTCAAAACAAAAAGCGTGTTTTTAAGAGATAATAACTATCAAAAGATTGACACTTGTTTATGTTCGGTTTAATTGTAAAATTATGTCCAATGACCAAGATTATATTAAATGGTAAAAATATATTCTAAATATACTTTAAAACCACTCAAATTCACAATTTATCACTATTAATTATTTTGATTAAAAAAGTTGTTTTTAATTAAAATTTAGTAATTTTCACTATTCATCAAAATATGAAAGTTATCCGAAATGTACCAAAATTTCACCCTAGGCTAATTTTGATATTCCGAATCCAAAAATGAAGTCCATTTTAAAATATAAAATATATATGATTTCAAAAATTAGGTATTACTATTCACAACGGCTAGTTTAATTATTTGTGGTGTGTGTTAGAACTCGAGGTTGCGTACAACACACGCTATCGCATTATTCAAAGGGAAACGTACCGTAGAAGCTTGGGGTGTTACATTCTCCCCTCCTTCAAATAATTGCGTCCTCGCAATTTCTAGGGTATTACTGCATAAAAAGACTCGGGTGGTTCTTCATCATAAGTTCCTCAGGTTCCCACGTTGCCTCTTCCGTCTTATGATTTCTCCACAAAACTTTTACTAGACGCGTCGTCCGGTTTCTCAGTACTTGTTCTCTTGTATCAAGAATCCTGACGGGCTCTTCGCAATAAGACAGATCGGGTTCCAGTTCTAATTCCTCATAGGTGAGTACATGCGTCGGATCAGGCATGTATTTCCTCAATAGAGATACGTGGAACACATCGTGAACTTTGGAGAGACTTGGCGGCATTGCCAATCGGTAAGCTACAACCCCAATTCGTTCTAGAATTTCGAAAGGTCCTATGTACCTGGGACTCAATTTACCTTTCTTACCAAAACGTATGACTCCCTTCCACGGAGATACCTTCAGAAAAACATGATCACCGACTTGAAATTCCAAATCCTTCCTTCGATTATCGGCATAGCTCTTCTGCCTACTTTGAGCTGCTTTGATGTGATTTTAGATTACTTTCACCTTTTCCACTGTTTCCTCCACCAGCTCTGGGCCTACAAGTTTTCTTTCACCAACGTCATCCCAACAGGTTGGTGTACGACATCTCTTTTCGTATAACGCTTCATATGGTGCCATCTGTATACTCGAATGGAAGTTATTGTTATAGGAAAATTCTACTAGTGGTAAATATTGATCCCACATACCCTGAAAATCAAGTGAGCAAGATCTCAACATGTCTTCTAAGGTCTGAATAGTCCGTTCTGATTGTCCGTCTATCTGAGGGTGGTAAGCAGTGCTCAAATGAAGTTCAGTATCCAGGGATTTCTGAAGACTTTTCCAAAATCTTGAAGTAAAACGGGGATCACGATCAGAAACAATCGATAAGGGAACTCCATGAAGTCTCACAACTTCATTAATGTATAGTCTTGCTAGACGTTCCAGGGGTAGATCTTCTCTTATATCAAGAAAATGTGCTGACTTGGTAAGACGATCAACAATAACCCATATTGCATCGTTCCTTCTAGGAGTCTTCGGTAGCCCCATGACAAAGTCCATCGTAACATTGTCCCATTTCCACTCCGGTATGGGAAGAGGTTGCATGACTCCTCCAGGCTGTTGCCTTCCAGCTTTCACTTGTTGACAAACCATACATCTTGACACAAAATCAGCAATCTCCCTCTTCATGTTGTCCCACCAAAAATGTTCCTTCAAATCTCTATACATTTTGGTGCTCCCAGGGTGTATAGAGAAATTGGAACTATGAGCATCATCCAGCAATTCCCTTTTTAGATCAGGTATATTGGGAACACAAAGTCTCTTCCCGAATTTCAAAATTCCATCTTCATACACAAAGTCTCTCAATCTCCCATCATTCACAGCTTTAATCTTCTTTTGGAATTCGTCATCATCGGTCTGAGAACTCTTAATCCTTTCTAGTAAAGATGGTTTGGCAACCATTTGAAAAAGCATTGATGTTTCACCTTCCCTGGTTATTCCCATGTCCATTTTCACTAGATCCATGAAAATTGGATCCCTTTCAATTCTCATATTGTTCAAAACTCCATGGTCTTTTCTACTCAAAGCATCTGCCACCTTGTTTGCCTTCCCTGGGTGGTAGTGTATCGTACAATCATAATCCTTGAGTAATTCAAGCCATCTCCTTTGCCTCATGTTGAGTTCTTTTTGTGAGAAAATATACTTCAAACTCTTGTGATCAGTATAAATCTCACATTTTTCACCATAGAGGTAGTGCCTCCATATCTTCAAAGCAAATATCACAGCTGCTAACTCAAGATCATGAGTAGGATAGTTTTGTTCATGAATTTTCAACTGTCGTGATGCATAGGCAATAACTCTATCATTCTGCATAAGGACACAGCCAAGTCCTTTCTTTGATGCATCACTATAAATAACGAACCCATCATTCCCCGATGGTAGAGTCAATATAGGAGCATTGACTAATCTTCTCTTCAGTTCTTCGAAACATTCTTCACACTCTTTTGTCCAAACAAATTTAACCCCTTTACGTGTGAGCTTCGTTAATGGGTTAGCCAATCGGGCAAAATTCTGGACGAAACGTCGATAATAACCTGCCAAACCAATAAAACTACGTACCTCAGTTATACTCGTAGGTGCTGGCCATTCTTGGATTGCCTTGGTCTTAGAAGGATCAACAAAGATTCCATCTTTAGAGACAATATGGCCAAGAAAATAAATCTCCTGAAGCCATAATTCACACTTGCTAAACTTTCCATATAATTCATGCCTCCTCAGAGTCTTCAAGATAATGCGCAAGTGATTTTCATGATCTTTGTAGGTTTTGGAGTATACCAAGATATCATCAATAAATACCACCACAAATTCATCGAGATACTCCTTGAAAACTCTATTCATTAGATCCATGAATACAGAGGGTGCATTAGTCAATCCAAACGGCATTACAGTAAACTCGTAATGCCCGTACCTGGTTCGAAATGCTGTCTTCGGAATGTCTTCTTTCTTTACACACAACTGATGGTATCCAGACCGAAGGTCAATCTTTGAAAAGTATTGAGCTCCATGCAGTTGGTCAAATAAATCATCAATACGAGGTAGGGGATACTTGTTCTTTATTGTTATAGCATTGATCTCCCTGTAGTCGATACATAACCTCATAGATCCATCTTTCTTTTTAACAAAAAGAACAGGGGCTCCCCATGGAGAAACACTAGGGCGAATAAATCCCTTATTACTCAATTCCTCTAGTTGTTTCTTTAGTTCGACTAACTCTACAGTGGCAATTCTATAAGGGGTCTTCAATATAGGCCTTGATCCAGGAATCAAATCAATGGAAAACTCAACTTCTCGTTCTGGAGGATGTCCAGGTAAATCTTCCGGAAATACATCTACAAATTCTTTCACAATAGGTACATCCTCTATTTGAACATTCCTTTCCTCACCGACAGTTATTTCATTCTCTTCCTCCCCAATAATTGAATTAAGTTGAACTACTGGGGGTGGATCTAAATAAGAATTAGGTGGTGACGATTCTGCTCTAAAAATAAGGTGTTCCTTATCATTATCATCAAGAATCGTAACCTCTTTCTTCTTACAATAAATCTTCGCATCATAGTCCGAAAGCCAGTCCATACCGAGGATTATATCAAACTCAATCATAGGTATGACGATGAGATCAGCAGATAAAGAAAATTTATGTGCTCTAATTGGGACTGATTCACAAAACTTTGTTGCAACGATACTTCCCTTAGGAGTTTTAACTGACAACTCCCTTATTAAATCAAATTGGAAATATCTAATTTTCTTAGCAAACTGGGAAGATATGAAACAATGCGATGATCCAGAATCAAATAATGCATTTGCTAAACTTGAGGAAACCATTAAATTACCTGCCACCACGTCTTTCGGAGTTTCTACCTCAGCAGTAGTGATAGCATAAGCCTGGCCTTGATCCCTTGGCCTTTTCTGAGGTAAGTTCTCCTGACGCTTAGGACATGCATTTGCATAATGCCCCATCTCCCTGCAATTGTAGCACTGAACGTTGGTAGCTTCCTTCTTCCCCTTGCAATCATGAGCTTGGTGGCCTTTTTCACCACACTTGTAACAGACTCTCATTCCCTTCAAGCAAGTACCAGGATGTTTCTTCCCGCATTTACCACAAGATGGATATTCAACCTTTCCCTTCTTCCCCTTATTTCCATTCCCAGATTGATCAGCAGGTCTCTTCTTCTCTTGCTTTACTTTAAAGTCATAAGACTTAGAGAATTCCTTTTCGGTCTTTATAGCACATGAGACAATGTCTTCGTACGATGAAAAGGATTGTGAGACTAATGCTCGACGGAGAAATGGTTTTAACCCATCAAAGAAACGATCAATCTTACTTCTTGGGTTGCGAATATAATCTCCAGCGTACCTCGCTAACCTTGTAAAGTTAGCCTCATACTTTGTGACATTCTCATCCTCCTTTTGTCTCAGACTCAGAAATTGTCTTTCCATATCTGCTCGATGGTCGCGAGGGAAGTATTTTTCTAAAAACAGATCTTTGAACTCCCTCCATTCCATGTTTGATACTTCATCATCTTCCTTCATGTTTTGAATCAATGACCACCATTGATCAGCATCTCCAGTGAGGCGGTAAACTGCCATGGTGACTTTTTCCCTTTCACTACTCCCCAAAGCCTGAAATATTTTCTCTAGGGAAAATATCCATTGCTCAGCTACTAAGGGATTTGTACTCCCATTGAACGTTGGTGGTTGTTGTCTCATGAATCGATCTAACATTGATCCTCCACGCTGCGGATCAGGGTGCTCCATACGGGTAAGGTAATTATTCATAACCTGAGTAAGTTGTCCCAGTACGGTGATTAGCTGATCAGCACCAGTTGCATCACCATCCCCACTATAATTATCTTGAGCAGGAGGGCAATCCCTACATGGAGTGCGTTCATTGATACGGTTTCCATTTCTTCCACTAGGCGCCATTTCTAAACAATGTCATAAACTAGATCAGTTTATGAATCAAAATACATAATCCCATACTTATAAAACACTAAACATAAATTGAACTATCTATGGATATAATCCATAATCATAAATATGTTTTCTTTGAGGAAGTATATACTCATAAACCCTTCATAATGATTTGTAAAGAAAGTGAGAGTTATCCTAAGCATATCCCCCGGGAGTGTCGTAACCAAGAGTGCAGCAAGGCCCGTTGTCGTGCACCAGTTCCCGTTCGAGTCTAGCTCAAAGCGGTGTTTTCGGGTTTTACCCCTAGGTACATCTGTGCCAGAGCCGCCTCTACCTGCTCGTATCCAGACAGGGATGTATTGCTCGGAAAACTCACAAAGTCTCTACAATACCAAAATTCTAGGAAGTTCTTCTATACTAATCCTCAAAGTTCATCTTAGGTCTATGTGCTCTAATCAGAGTTTATCTAAATCTAGCTTCCAAGGTTTGTACTAAACTTCCTCTGATACCAACTGTAACGCCCCGACCCCAGCTACCCAGAGTCGGTGCATTAATTACATAACATTGGCATGATCACAAGAAAGATCAAATCTCGAAAGACCGATTGGTTTAGTAGCCTTGGAAACACTAGATATATTCATAAGTTTTACATTACATCATAAAATGAAAAACTAATACAGCAACATAATGTTTCCACAATCCACACTATTAACCCCTCATAAAACCCCTGCAGGTCATTCATAACTTACTTCTTCACATCCTGGGAAAAATAAAACATAAAAAAAAGGGGTGAGCTCAAATGCCCAGTAAGGATAACAATAAAGTGGAAACTTTCATAAATAAGAATAAACATTTAAGGCAATGTATAACTAAAACAAAAGCCTTTTAAATACGAACTTTCAACATGGTATGGCATAAAAAAAATGAAATAATGCCATTTACTTATTCACATGGATATTCTACTAAATGAATAATCACATGCAAAAATCAATAACCACTTTCATAATGTTGGAATGCATAATGCCAGACTATCATAACCACATAGCCAAGGCCTCGTGCCAAGACTACAAATAAGATTTTGTCAAGGCCTTGTGCCAAGACACTAGTTTGTCTCATGAGACCTACCGATGCATCGAGGAGCTATAGCGGGCTCCACCCGTCACTTATTAAGTCCAATGCATTCCCATATGAAAAGGTTTAAACATAACATAAACATTCGTATTAAAACTAGCATACGAAATGTCAATACTTTCACAATAAACTATGAATGGTATAAAAATAGCACATCCACAGTCAAACATATCACAAAACCTTCAATACAATATAGAAGTTTTGTATCATAATAAATCAACTTCAAATAATCTTAAAATCCATCAAAGGATGTTGACATAGATGAAATCAAAATTCTTTTTAAAGAAATATATCCTTTTATTTTGAAATCATTTAAGATCCATATAAAATAAAACATTTTCTTTGAAAATATTCTTATAAGCTTGTAAGGAAAGCTTTGAAGATTTTATAACGGCGTAAAATAACCGCACCCGCCGTATAAGTTAAAAAAAACATTCTTACCTCAATTCTGTCGAAAAGGTTAAAAAGGACCTTGTTTTGAAAACGACGGAAAGATTCCTTTATAAACCTCTTATAAAAAGTCAAAAAAAGGTATAAATGACTTTAACCCATATTCTTGTAAATATTAAAAATGTTTTGAAATACATTTTTAAGAAACATGGATGTGGATGATAAAGAGATCCCAGTAGATTATTGCATATAAACAACCTCGGATAATGAAGAGATTGTGAAATAACCCTTACCTTGTACTTTTCCTTGGTTGGGGTAGGTTAACCTCCTGTATAATGGTGAAATAATTGTTATTAAATTATACAAGAATCATATATATTAATATGATATCATATATGATCTTTTAACATTGATTTATTAATAATATCTTAGAATTATCATCGTTTCGGGTGTTAACTTACTCATTTTCTTTTATCTGTTTTGTTACATAAGCCATGTTTGTTGTATCTTATTCATATCCAGAATGATATCAAGTCCTTAAACATCATTTTTAAATCATAAAATGATAATTATACTTGAATGGATACGATGGAGAATGAATCTCATCGCGTTCGTGGAGACGGTAGTCCGTACGTACGCACGAGCGACAATATCATTCTTTTGATATTAAAATAATATATAAATGAATGGTATATCATATATACAGAATCATTAACATGTTATATTTATTATTTACATGAGTTACACATCATTATTATACCCATCCAAATAATATTATATTGAAT
This sequence comes from Viscum album, assembly GCA_963277665.1. NCBI lineage: Eukaryota > Viridiplantae > Streptophyta > Magnoliopsida > Santalales > Viscaceae > Viscum > Viscum album. Next base: position 1,299,708,355 of record OY728141.1, on the reverse strand, counting down.
AACAATTACACCACGACGTGGAGACGGTAAGCCGTACGTACGCACGTATGGTGACATGTTATTCAAAGGGTGGATAGAATACTGAATATGGTTGTACCATACTTATAATAACATCACAGTATATGTGAGATAATGGAGTTATTATTTTAGAATGGTAAGAACAAAGGAAGAAGAAGTGGAAGAAGAAATGAACTTAGAAAAGGGTGGTGAAATCATTACCTCTTCTTCGGGTTCTTCCTTTTGATTTGATCAAAAGGGCTCCTTAGGTTGGCTTTCTGATCAAACTAAGGCCTCTAGGTTGTAGTGAGGGATGTTGGGAGATTATTTGGGCAGAGTTTGGCCGAACCAAAAGGCTTTGAAGGTGTGAAGAAATGAGAAGGAGGAGTGCCCTTTTATAAGAGGGGTGAGGGGCACCTTTGGAAAAGCTAGAAATATTAATTTATAATAAATTCATATTCGGTTTCTAATGGCTCCAAAGCTTATTATTCAAAGGTTAAGGTGGGGATAGGTCTAAAACCACTCAACCAATAGAATTTAGACAGGTTTGGGTACTTATATTAACCTTATCTTTAAGTATTAACTCTAAGTAAATTAGTTTCACTTTTACAATGTCTCTTTGTATTTTTATATAATATGGTTAATAAACTTACTATATACATCCAAGCGACCCCCAAGTGGTCCATTAATGATTAAACTATCATAATATAAGTCTCTTGGCCGAACCTTAGATTTTTAGGAATTTAATATCAATTAATAATATAATATTTGTTTTAAGAACTCTTTTATGTCAATTTTGACACTATTCAATAGTTGATTTTTTGTGAAACTAATAACAGATTGATTACTTAGAAAAAAAGTCAATTAAATCAATCCTAATATATCATATTATCCTAGAAAATTAGTTTAATTCATTAAAAGCTTCATATTATATTTATTTGGGTATTTATAATATCAATTATTTTAATTTTTCACTATTATAGTAATTACTGCATCATCATTGTGTCATAAATAAAATAAATTATTTAATGTCTAAAAATTATAAATAAAATATTATTATGTAGGAAATCTTTTTATCTTTCTAATGAATATTTATAATCGAAATTCCAACATGTATAACCCTATGTAAAAATTGTTCTTCTAAAAGATGTAAGCTTATGCCATTTTTATTTTTATTTTAGCTTTATTAATATAATGTGTCATTATCACTTACAAGTGGATCCATGGGGTCCCAAAATAGACCCAAAGATGCCCATGGTCGACCATGTATCAACCAATAGGGTTAAGACACGTTTTAGGGTAATTTAGTATTATTATAATATTATTTTTTAACCCTTATTTACCGGATTTACCCTTAACCATGGTAAATAAAATATTTACCGCAGTAATTATTCAAAATGTCTAAAAATAAAAGTTACCCATTTACACAATTTGAACATCCTGATTCCAAATATGGAATCCATTTTCCTAAATTCAAAACACAGAAGTGGCAGAAATTAATTTAAAATTAACTCCCGCTGTCAAAACAAAAAGCGTGTTTTTAAGAGATAATAACTATCAAAAGATTGACACTTGTTTATGTTCGGTTTAATTGTAAAATTATGTCCAATGACCAAGATTATATTAAATGGTAAAAATATATTCTAAATATACTTTAAAACCACTCAAATTCACAATTTATCACTATTAATTATTTTGATTAAAAAAGTTGTTTTTAATTAAAATTTAGTAATTTTCACTATTCATCAAAATATGAAAGTTATCCGAAATGTACCAAAATTTCACCCTAGGCTAATTTTGATATTCCGAATCCAAAAATGAAGTCCATTTTAAAATATAAAATATATATGATTTCAAAAATTAGGTATTACTATTCACAACGGCTAGTTTAATTATTTGTGGTGTGTGTTAGAACTCGAGGTTGCGTACAACACACGCTATCGCATTATTCAAAGGGAAACGTACCGTAGAAGCTTGGGGTGTTACAATTTAAGGGGAGAGGTTTTAGTATTTTGAAGAGTCTAGGAGCTTTTGTACATGGGGGAGTATCTTGGGGAGATATTTGGGTAGAATATTGGCAAGTCACAAGGCTTTAGAGCAGTGAAGAGAAGAGGGAGTGAGGGGGGTTTATAGTGGAGGAGAGGAGGGTTTTCATAATTTTTTAATCGTTAGTTTATTATTTCATCACAAGACAAGGAATAGTAAGTATTATGTGACCAATAATAGTAATAAATTAATTTTAATTCTAACCAAATGGCCTTACATCACCAGATCATCATTAATGACTCAATTAATCCGTTATTTAGCATTTATTGTGAATTATCAGATTCTACTATTCATCAAAAATTCAAATATTTCAGAAAAATCCCAAAAATTCACCCTACCCATTTTTCAATGTGTATAATCCAAAAATGAAGTCCATGTTTCAAAAAATAATTTTCTAAATATGATTAATTTAATATTTAATTAAAATCATAATTTATTATTAAAAACCAGTTTTAAAACATTCATTTACTTATTCTAAAATATAGGCACATAAAACTTTTACTTGGATATTATTTTATGACTATCATAGGTAAGGTTACTATTCATTAGGGTTTTCAATATTCATAAGGGTGTGTTAATATTCATAAGGGTAGGTTACTATTCACCAAAAATTAAGTTTTTCTTATCGGACTCCAAATAACTTACTGATTGCAACAATGTATGTCAGATTTTCAAAATTCCAAACACAGAAGTGACAAACTTATGTTTAAAGTCTACTTAGTACTTAGTAGTTCATTATGTTGTGTTTTCATGTTATTTTATGAAATATTTATAAGAAGGAAAATTTCCATTGAAAACTTTGGGTCGTTACAGCTAAATATTCTATGAATTTCCATTTTCTATTTAAAATTATGTTATACATGATTCTTCTTCAAATTTGTCAAAGGAGAACATGATAAGCATGATCCAGACTAAAAAAATACATTATGTGCTAATAAAATTTCATACGTATCTAATGAAATATATTTCTCATGCCAAAATTGTGTTATGTATTCCCTTGGTTTTCAAGAATACATTACATATCATCATTTCTATTGGAAAATATGATATATATCATCTTGTCTTAGAAAAATATATTGCATATCACATTTCCTATTATAAATTATGATACATATACTTCCTTTTTTAAATTTTAAATCTTTCCAAGAAAAAATCTTTATATAAATCTCAATAACCATATGCATTCTTGACTTAGCCAAAATTCTGTCTATTTTAAATTCCAATTTTTTTCATGAATTAACATAAAAATAAATAAAATACCTGCCTTATTCAAAGAATTCTAGAGATAATTAAAAACACATTAAATATTGTGAATTGATTAATTTTCAAAATAATTAACAAAATATCCAATAATTCTATAAAGAATTTAATTTCCCTTAAAATGAAAAAATTATGGGGATTAAATCATTAAAATTCAAAGTAAAAGTGAAGAAAATATGTTCTCTATCAATTTTCCCACACATGAGACTTGAACTTTTGGACAAGTAAGAATTAAAAGTAATTATAAAGTATATTCAAAACACAATCCCATGAGAGACACCAAATTAAACATCCCAAAATTATAATTCCTCCTAAATAACCTCAATTAAAAAATTTCTATTAGGTACATTAATTCCATTCCTACTTTCATCCTCCCATTCACACAAACACTTACCTTACTGTAATTTTTCTCTCTTCATACAAAAAAAAGTTTTTATTAAATATTTTCTCATCTAAACATATGAAAGATTCACCATAATCTTGATGAGTTTCTAAATATACACCCAATTAAGTTAAGTACTTTTGTTAATCATGAGGACTTATTAGGTTTGTTCAATGATTGAGGGTTAGTAGGTTTTAGATGTTAAAAGGTTTGATTCATAATAAGGAGGTTATTTTTTAAAAGAAAAATGCAAGATTCCAGTTTTACACTCAAGAATGATCTTCTTATTCCCCTTGATAATGAATCAGCTCTAAACACATATTTATTTTATATGGAAAATTCACACTTTCAAAACTTCAGAAATATAATTTTTTTCTAATCAACTTCCTTTAGTATATTTGAACTTTTGTTTTTTATTTTGAAATTTTGCACAAAATTGTAGATTTTGAAGGTGTAGAGGGTTTATTTGAATTATAAACAAGGGTCTAAACCTACCAACCTAATTTTTGAGTGATAAATCTTCTTTTATATTTTCTAAATGTGATATTTATATATTTTATATAAAATTTTAAACAATAACTCCTTATCATAGTTTTAACATTTAAAATTCTTCTTCAAGCATCTCCAGCTAATACGACTTAAAAACAACTTTTTACCTTATATTTCTATCTCAAATCATCCTCATATGATATGGGAAAACACAATATAGCACCCCTATACTTGATTTTGACTAGATAATGCAATTTATCCAAAGATCATGTTATATAGGGATTTAAGTTGTAATGTGGTTTCCCAACAATTTTTTCATGGATACTAAGGGATCAAAAAGGTCAAATATAAAAGGTATGAAAAAATAAAATATTATTTACAAAAAATATAATTTTTTTAACCAAAATAATTACAGTAATCATCTTCAATATAAAAACGTTAAAACTCCAATGTTTTGATAGAAACACAACAAATTATACTTAAATAAAGTATTTTTTGGTCCCTTAAAGGAGTGAGTTTATTAGGAAGACGTAAAAAGGGTCTATAATCCTCAAAAGAAATTGATTTCAAAATTAGACAATAATTTATGGAATAAGATTTAAAATTTTAGAGTTATTTTCATGAATTTATAAAAACATTGAATATGAAACAAAGCTCATTTCAACAATCATTTAAATTCAGTTCAATGTGTCAAATTAGTTTACACATTGATATGAATTTCAAAAATTACAATGGTATTCATTTTTAGCTCATAAGATTCTAAAATATAGAAAAAAATGGAAAAAAATCTCAAAAAAATAAACAAAATAGAAAAAAATGAAAATCATCAAAGCAAAATGAAAAACAAAAACAAAAAATCCAAATATAATAATATAACAAAGTATATTCTCCCATGATTAAACTATTCAATTTCCTAATTATAAAATATTTTATATGAGAATTTAAAACCATGAATCATAGAAATAACCAAAATAGGTGAAAAGGTAGAGCATAACTTAGGTTTAATTGTATCCAATAGCATGAGGTTGAATATCCTCCCATGGAAGCTCTTGAAATTTTTTTCTAAACAACTTCAATATGTTTACATTGACTGTAAATGGTTCTTGTTTATCATTTTCTATAATTTTCACAACACCAAATGCAAAAAACATGAGTAAAAATAAAAATTCAAGATCATACCTGAATATAGCTTGAGTCTGGATTCAAATAACAAAAATTTTCTTCCTTCTTTGAATTCATTATTAAGGATAAAATCATCATTAAAATATTTTTTGTTCTATTTGTACAACCTGAAGTTTTCATAATAATTATTTTTGATTTCATTCAAATACTTTAAATATAATTTTTCCTCTGTTCCATCTTTAAACATATTCTTATAGCATTTTTTGATAGCCTAGAATTATTTTTGTTCTAAATCCACAAAAAAATGATATGGTTTTTCATACACTAATCTAAAAGGTTACTTTTAAATTGGAGTTTTGAAAGTATCCATATAAACCCAAAGAACATCATCTAATCTCAAACTCTTATATTTTCTATTTGGATGGACATTTTTTTCCAAAATATATTTGATTTCTTCGTTCAAAATCTCAAAAATTCTATTTGTTTGAGGATGATGGGGTGTTAAGACCCTATGGTGAACTCTATATTTCCTAAAAATGGATTCTATATTTCTATTACAAAAATGGGTGTCTTGATTAATAATGATAAATATTGGAAACCTAAACCTACAAAATAGACTGCCTCTCACAAACTTGGAAACAATTTTAGCATCATTATCTCTAATATGATTAACCACTATACACTTGGATAGATAATCAACAATAAGTAATAAGAAAAGGTAAAAAATATTTTGGAAATGGTTTTATGAAATCCATACTCCAAATATAAAATGTCTCAATAAATAAAAAGATTTTTTTTTGGAATTTCATTTTTCTTGGAAACATTACCTTGATAATGGAAGGATTTACATGTTTGAAAAAATTCAAAAGAATCCTAAAAAATGTTGGGCCAAAATAAAACTGATTAAAGCACTTTTATATATAATCTTTGGGGTCCAAAATGACCAACACAACTCAAAGTATGAAAAAAATTCAACATGGATTTAATTTTAGAATCTAGAATGAATCTTCTAATTATTTGGTCACTTCCAAAATGTCATAAGTAATTATCATACCAAAATTATTTTATTCCATCACTCGCGAGATTGAAAATTTTTTGTATATAAAACCTTTGAGGAAATTTAATGGAAGAAAGATAATTCACAAGATCATTAAACTATGGTCTAACCCTTATAATAACATGAAATTCATCATGATGAAAATTTCCTAAATTAGTGGATATAGTTGGGGTTTTCACTTAAAAATAGTGGGTAAAATCCTTAAATTTTCATCTAATAAGTTCCTAATGTCCTTCTTATCTTTTATTTCAATATTAAATTCTCTAAACATCAAAATTAATCTTAGTAACCTAGGTTTTTCATCATGATTTATTAAAAATTTGATTGTAGAATGGTCAGTAAAGACGTTTACTTTATATCCTAACAATAATCATCTATATTTATTTAAACAAAAAATATCTATAAATTTCTTTTCAATGGTAGTATAATTAGCTTTTGGTTGATCTATAGTCCTAGATACATAAGGTATGCCATGAGATTAATTTTCTATTCTTTGACTTAAAAACATCCCAAGTGAAAAATATGATGCATCTGTCATTAATTCAAATGGAAAATACCATTTAGGTGGTTGGATAATGGGTGAGGATACTAGCTTGGTTTTTTTATAACTCTCATCAAAGACAAATCAAGATTCTTTTTAAATAAATATGGAAAAAATAAAAAGTTATCTTTCCAAAATCTTTTATGAATCTCCTATTAAAACCTGTATGTTTAAGAAAATATCTCACAAACCTCACTATGTTTTGGTTGGGATTTTAATAGATGATTTCAACCTTATATTTATCCACTTTAATACTATTTTTAAATGCTACATGTCTAAGAACAATTCCTATTTATTCCATAAAATTCTATTTTTCATAGTTGAGAATAATATTTTTATCAATGCAAGTTAATAACTAAAATTTTTAAGCAACTCTCAAAAGATGGTCAATAAACTATGAAATCATCCATGAAAATTATCACGACCCCAACCCCCACCATTAGTACCCCTAATTGGATGGAAATGAATATGGAGATGATCCCTGAAGTCTGAGGGTATATAATGTATACAAATGAGAGTCATTAACTTCAATATATAATTTAAGGATAAGAGTGAAAATGAGATCAACTGGTCAAAACCATTATATAAATAAATAAAAAATATAAATACATGAATGTAATATAATACAAGTGAAAATAATATTAAATAACAAAAAAAATTGTAGGTATTGATCATTAAGCTCTAACATATCCTGAAAAATTCCATGAAACCGTAAATCCCAATTCAATTATTAACCATCTCCAACAGACCTGAAAAACTGTTTATAATTATATAGGGTGAGTATACATGTTCAATTAGTAGGATCCTACCAAGAACCTCATGAAAAATTTAAGGAATCATACTAAGGTATAATGAGTAAAAAAAATTTAATCAACTAATCACCTAACTAGGTAAAACTATGTCCCATCCTCACCATGGATCGCTCACCAAGTAACGCATACAAGCACACATATCCATATCAAAATAATATATGTAAGAAAGGTATCCCACATCCACTTCCCCATGGGTTTTTCACTTTTATACCCCAATTACAAACTCCCTATGCTATAATACCTTTCATAAGGCATCGTCCTCACACACATATCTCAACCTCGTCATCACCATTTCATCTAAAACCAAGTAGTAAGTCCAAAATCCACTATAGAAAATGTATCATTCAATATACCTCAAGACATAATAGCCCATGTAAGTACACCTATAATAACTATAGTCAATACTTCCTAAATACAAGTATATTCTATTACCTCAAGCCACTTCAGCCTACACATACATATATAATAAAACTTAGAGCCATCACAACCCTTATAGGAACATAACCTATACCTTAAGACATCACAACCTGATCATGACTACACTTATATGTTATAACCAAAGGGAAAGTAGGGAAGAGGGATAATTCAACTATATATTCTCTCATCAACCTAGATGTTAGGGAAAACACACTAGACCCAAAACATTTGGGTTTCAAATTCTTACCCAATTTATGTGGTAGATCATATGAAATTAGAAAAAAAAATATATATCACACACAACCACACTAGGAGAAACTATATAGCCTTCAACTAGAATGAAACTATCATCTAACATGAAACCCAACTTCCACCACTAAGGTATAGGGAGTTATATCTCATACATTCACATCACCATCAAGATTCACCATCATTAATCATCTTCATTTAGTAATTTAGAAATTACTATTCATTCATTAATCTCATTACCTAATATTGTTTAATCAATTTTTTCATCACAAGCCAACATTATTCCATAATTCATATTACAACTTCAATTTTTCATTCCATTATTTCATATCATTCATTCCAACCATCCCATGAATCATTATTAATTCATTAATCATCCCATAATATGAGTATTCTAGGACTCAACCTGAAATACCATCATAAATACGCACACATAGTGTATAAGAAAACAACAGTATGGAGTTATAAATCATCAAAAAAACCATATGAAAAATAATCCATCAAAAGAAAACAAAAAGTAGTATGCACACATGGTTCATAAACCAACTTCATTAAGTAGTTAGATATCATGAAAAAATAACCATCTCAAAAATCATCCATCAAAATAAAACAAGAAATATGGGAAATCCCACCACTCAACCCATAACAAACAACCACTCAAAAATCAACAAAAAAATAAGCATTAATAAAACCCATCTATAAACTTGTACCAACCATCCCAATGTCAACCTCGTCTCAATGAATAAGAAACAATAAAGCTCATCTCTCAACCTGCACTGTCCATCTCTCACCTAATATCCCAACCATAACGGTTTAAAAAATCACAAAAAGGTATCTACCATTATATAACATATATAAATGGAAACAAAAATCATTTCTAACACATAAATTCAAGGAGAAACCAAGGCTGTAACACTCAAGCCTATAAAGATAAACAAATAAAGATAGACTTACACAACCCTGAAAATGTATCTCCCAACAAACACCATTTTCGTTACCTTATTGAATTAAAAAATTCATTATAAATAGGTTTTAAAAATAGGAAACATATCGTAACCAACTTAAAATAACTAATATTCAGCCATAAATATGCTTCAAGAATTACTTTCATATTCAATCATTTTCACGGAAGAATGGTAATCAAACCCACATGACTCTTTCATTATTAACTTAATATTTACCATATTTACATTTTTTAACCAATCTCAAACATATCAATAATGATAAATAATAAAAATAATAAAATCCATAATCAGATAACACATTATCCAGTAAATATTAGGATTCATCATCAACATATCATCACCACATGCGATCACAGTACCCCTCTGATTCATTCTTAATTCTAGTCATTATCTTCTTTTAGGTAAATTCCATTTTTAACCAATGAAACTAAAGTATTACAACCCAAAACTTTCACATAAAAAAATAAAGGTCATGAATCCCCTACCTAGATACAAGGATTCATGGAAATCACAACCCATGAATGGAATAATTAAGGAATCAATCACCACCAAACTCAAAGAAAACTACTTAAAAACCTATCCATAACAAACCATCATCAGATCATGCTCAAAAATTGACCCAAACTAGAGAAAATACACCAAAATAAACCTTAAGAAAAAAAATACAATAAATATGAGGAGAATAGGATAATAGAACACCTTCAATTAAGGGATTTTGATCTCTACGACCAAGAGGTTTAATCTCTCAAAAGAAATGGATAGAGAGTGATAGGAGGGCCTAGGGTTAAACTATGGATTGTTGTAAGAGAATAAAAATCAAACCAAGGAGGTCCAAACCCTTTATTTATAGAGGAATCTCTAATGACCTCCACTATGATGTGATGAAGACACACCCTTGGTGCCTCTAGTTAAAGTGATATATGATTTCCCAGTATTTGAACCTTCAAGCTTCACACACATTTAAAACCACATTAAATCCTTTGATCACCACCACACTTTACACTATCATTTGGTAGACATTGTTTCATATGTCCAAGTGCCACCATGTCTATGAAATAAGGAAAATACTCATTTTTTAGTTGACCATGCCCAAGACTTTGGTGTGGAGACCCCCTCTTTCCATTTCCCTTCCCCCGCGCACTACTTGGCTTATCCTCAACTCTAACCAAGCCCATAAAATGGATTTACCTATTTATTTCAATGCTCCCCATTTCTCATATGTAAACTCCTCATGTTTATCATGACACCATGCTCCCCGCTATGACATGACGCCCTTCCCCATTTCCCACTGGGTAGCTTTCCAAAGAAAACTCCCTCCAAAATGGCCACCCTGGGCGTTTCACTCCCCATGGTGCACTAAAGCGACCCAAGATAAATAAAAACACTTATTTAATTATTTTAAATGAATAATCATTCCATCTCATAAATATTTACATAAACCATAGTACCAAAGTTTTATTGTCTTAGAAGAATAGCAACATAAAAAACTCATTTTACAACAGTCATCTTAATTTCTTCATAACCTCTCAACTCTAAACCCACTTCTAAACATCTCACATGTAATACCCATATTTGTATCCAAGGGAAACAATACATAATAAAGGGTTGAGATTATATTCCCAATAAGTGAAATATAAGATATAACAAATGATGATCATAAGTGAGAAAAATATAAATACATGAATATGAGGGCATAATCAAGATCCAGGAACCTAACATTAGGAAAATATACCCAGATAAAACATGGATCATAACACATGAGAAATAATAACATAATAATGTTTCAAAACATAAGAATATTAAAAAAACATGAGAATAGGAATCATAACATAGTGTATCAGACATCACAACATGTTTCCCTTAATGGATCAAGCTTCACTCACCAATTTACCTTGGTGAATCAGAAATCACTCACTTGTTTCCCTTGGTGGATCAAACATAACTCACCTATGTACCTTTGTGGATCAAGAATCACAACTCGTTTCCCATTATCTCATGAGATATAAATATTTACCCAATTTATTGGAGGACTATATAGGGCCCAACAACCACTTAATGAAAAACTATAAATATGTGCACCACAAAATTTTTTCCACCTAATCTAACAATATACTCTTAATAAAAAACAATACATATGTGGGAAATATGGTCACTTCATCATTTGGACAAAATATAACTCTCCCAATAAGTCTCTTAACTTCAACATGTAGGTGCTTAAAGTCTCATGGTAGCTCTAATAGTTTATCAAAATCCCAACATTGTTATACAGTTGTATAAACATCATCATGTGATTGATTGGAAATAAATGTGGGATCACTCTAATACCTAGTGATATTTCACATACAGATAAACCATGTAGTTGCTTCACATTTTCTTAATAGTCATTTGGTTTCTCACTCAATTAATTTAGGTTTTATTAATAAATCTACCACAGTCAATCCAATAGGTATGTGGTCAATCTAATTATCATGTGGGCACTTAAACCCTTTGAAAAAATTTCCAAGAGAGTTTTGATCAATATATTATATAACATACAGTCACTCTAATTAGTATTGTGGTTACTAGAGTACATTGTGAGATTTTCTTCATGGTCAATCAGATAGTCATACGTTCAATGCATTTTCCATGTGATCACAATGGCATTTTCTAACTTTTTTCCTATCCAAATTTCTTTATTCGGTTGATAGAGAGTATTCATGTGCTCTATAAAGTCCTCCATATGCTTTCTTGAGCACTTGGTGAAATTTCACTCCTTCAGACTCATGGTTTATAGTCTAGCTTGATTGGATTTATGGTTGCTTCCAGCCTTTTTTAAAATTTCCAAATTTCCTAGAAAAATATTTAACTTCCATAAAACAAAAAATTGATTAGAAAAACATAGAAATTATTTGTGACCATTAAAATAATGAATTACTAACCAAATCTAACAATATCCCCTCTTTGATGATAAAAAATCATGGCATACATAAATACACAAAATATACTAAAGAACTATGTAAATATATATATATATAACAATCTATTATATAATACAATTAGCTGACATGATAACATACCATATTTCACCCCCATTTTAGGATTATAAAAAAAATGTAGAAATGGTGAGATATAAAAATGAGTGAAAAAAATATTTCATTGATATTCAAAAAAAATGTATTACATATATCCCTATCAGAGTCCATAATCAGAATTTGATTCATCAAAGTCCTAGATGATGGAAGGATCAACGGGGGATTTTCCTTTTTCAATAATTGGAGTGGGAGGAGGTGTAGGTAAAGGAGTATAAGAAGATATTGAGATCATAAGATATTTGGAAATAGGTATTTTTTTATAAAGGTATTGAGGTAATATGATAGAAAATGGTTATGTAGGAGGTGCAGTAGGGAAATCAGTGGAAGCTGGAGCCGAAGTAGTTATAGAAGCTTGAGATGAGTGAAGGTAACAGGGAATTTAGTAGAAGTATATGGGCTAAGGATTTAAAAAATTTATCACTGGGTTGATGTAACTACATTATCTTCGGTGATGTGTATCCTGGTATGAAATCTAAGGATCTTGCATGAATTTTTTTAAGCGCAAAAATAAAATGAATAATTACATTGTTTGATTTGAAGGTGTGTTTGACAACCACTTGTCACCGAAGACCATTGCTTGAATAAATCAAGGTCAGGTCCCTCTAGATCATCCACACATGCATGTGAAGTCTAAGGGAATGTAGATCATCGATATCTAGGTTCTAGCATAGATATTCGATGAATCCTTAGATATCTCAATGATCACCGCTACACCAATCCTTTGATCCATTAAGAATTATTGAAAGTGGGTTCCCCAGTCCCAACTTGTGTTGTACATTGATTACCACTACATGTGTGTAGTTTTTTATATATATACATGTGTTTATATTTCCATAATAGTGTAGATATTTTTTTATCCACTTTATTTATGGCAATGTTTTTAGGTTAAATGTTATATAAAAGGGTTATAGAAGATCTCTCAAGTTATAATGAGAACCTCAAGATGGTATGATAGTAATCTCTAAGTAATGTTCTATGGTCCAGTTACGTCATTCTGAAAAGACACTGATGATATGTGACTATCTAGTGTTGGGGGCTCATAAGCATTGAGAATTCTTCTCATGAAGTTCACACTTGATGATCTCTAGTAGTTCAGATCATGAGGACTGGCCCACAAAGAAGGAATACCACATGTTTCAGGTGTCATTGTTTGTTCCTATCTACAGAAATGTGTAATGTGTAAGATTTGTTGTCTTATAACCAACTAGTTTTACTTTGATTACATGAATACTTAATGTATTATTTCATATTGTTCCTTGTTATGCATGAATATAATGTCCTAGAGTATTTGTTACATTGATAAGGTCATGGAAGTTCCCAGCTATGATGAGAAACTTGAAATGCTATAACAATATTCTTAAATATAGTTCTGTGGTTGGATGACATACTATTATTGGACACATATCAAGTAGACCGTCAGGTGTGAGTACTTGTAAGCAGATGAGACTTCCTCTCATGAAGTTCACACTTAGTAATATCCAAGATAGAAGATTATGAAAACATGCCTGCTAGTTGGAATTTCGCATGTTTTGGTGTCATTGGATATTTTTATCTGAAATCATGTGTAATGATCCTTCGACTTTAATATTATCATTAATATGTGTCATGACTCGCGCACTTTGATTTACTGACAAAAACTGTCACACAGACAGTTGGCGAGAAGTAGGGTATGTGGGGTACATCATGAGTGGAATGTTATTAATGGATAAGTTGAGGAAGGATTTGTCCCTTCCATTTATGAAATTTGATATCTCATCCCTTTGATTGAAATAGAACCGTCATGTGAAATTCCATGTCCATGGTGTAACGATGAATTTATTTCAGGTAGTCAAATAACGAAATATCAAGCATAAAAGTTGATGACACTATCATGAAACCTAATTGATGATATATTATGACAAAGGTATTATATTACATATTGAGAATTTTTATATGTATGTCATTGTTGTGAATTTACGTTCTTTATCTTGGGTGCCTTGACCCATTACTAGATAGTGCTCTTGGACTTTTGGAAGCCCGCCTAATGCCAATGAGAAAGAATCCTAAAGGGTCACACACTAAGTGTTTTTTGTGGTCTTTGTTAAATTATATTTGAATTTAATTAATGAAATAAATATTATTCTCAAGACTACGGAATAATTTTATTCAAGTTAAAATGATCTCATAAATTAAATAAAATATATTTATTTATTTTACTGAACTTTTAATAAATATTTATTTACTAGTTTGAAAATAAAATATTTATTTAAGAGAATAAATTATTTATATATTTATTCAGGTGTTAAATAAATGGAAGTGAAGTTTGAGTGGACTATGTTTGGTCTAGTAGTAAAATAATTATTTAACTAGTTGGAACAAGTTAAAATAATAATGACACTGCTATTATTTTGTGACGCGGAATTTTATTTTATAATTCTGTTTTGTGGAAGTTGAGGCACCATGAATAATGACATGGTATTATTTTCATGAGCATGGGTTTTCTATAAGTTCATGAATGTATTTAATTGTTTCTATGAAATTAAATATTTTCACTAAAATTCCATGTATATAAATAGACAAGTAGGCCTATTGTGCCATACACCACACCACATGCCTGGTGAATTAAGAATTGTTGAGCCAAACAATTTCTCCCTTGAATACTCTTCTCTCCCATATCAAGAACAAGATATGTTCTTCAAGGATGAAGAACAAGCAATCAAGAATGGCTAACACAAGACACTCGCTTCGCCATGCTAACACCAGAAGAATGAGTGGTGTCAATTAGAGGCCATCGGAGCACGTGTGGATCACCGATAGAGGGATTCTGGTTTGGATCCTTACAAGCACAATGAGATAATCTGGAAGGTTCATTCTAGATTATCAACATCATCAATGAAGAAAAAACCAAAGATCCATGTATTATTTTTCTTTATGAAATTAATTAAATTAATTATAAATATGATGTGCAAAATCCACTCTAAAGGTTTTAGGTCTCTTTATTCTTTGTCTAAATCTTTGATTATATTCAATGGAGACTGGATTTCATCATCATACTGATCCCGGAATAATCATTGATCATGGAAAACTCAAAATTGGGAGTCGTCCCAACCACTCTTTTGCTGCGCCCGGAACCTTAAAGGGGTATTAGAGAGGTTACATCATAGTTTATAATTATTTAAATATTTTGTTGATGAATTACGCATTTAATAATTTAGTTGTTTCAATTCAAGTTATTCATTTTTCAAATCTGAATCTTGGGATCTATTCCTCCTCTTTCGTTTCTCATTCACCTTATAGAAACGATCTTTTGTTTTAATTTTGATTAAAATAAAATATAGGATATCATCTAGAGTTTCCAATGCTTCCTGGTTGTACAACACCAGAACACATGGTGTGTATTCGGTAGTACATTCCATATATTCAAGATTCAATGCATCAGACCGGTCTGCCAAAACAAGTCGTGTGTTGGAGTCTTTCTTGTCTTAAATGACTTTTTGTGTTGACCAGGAATAGGTGTCATGTGGTTTCTAGATTACATGTCATGTGGCCCAAATGGACACGGCATGTAGTCCCTTCGAGTTAGGGTTAGACCGTGTACCCTGTACACGGCTAGCCCAGCTGGAGACCACGTAACAAGAAACTACATAGTGTGTGGCCAAATGGGCATGTCGTGTACTCCAAAGATTTCCGAAGTAAACTCACACGCTGTTTCCCCAGGCGTGTACATCGGGTGGATGGTGAACAATAGTACATGTCGTTTAGTTGGAACTACACATCGTGTACTCATCCAAATTATGAAGATTTATTAAAATTTATTATTATATTATACAAACCCTTGAGACATGTACCGTCGTGCGGGAACAAAGATGAGGCACAATAGGTGGTTGGTGTTTTATATATATTTGTTTAATTTAACATTTGTGTAATGTTCATTTCTACTCACTGGGTAGTTATGAATAAGAATTCACCGAGTTTCCTCCAAGGTACAAGTTACGTATAAAGATAATTTTAATTGAATTTATTTGTTTAAAATTATGATGTATGAGAATCTCAAGGAAATTCAGAAAATGATTTAAGATAAAACGATTGATTAATTAAAGATAATAATTAATTGATTCAAGCGTGATTTATCTTAAATAAGAACGATTAAAGAATTGAATGCTAGTTTTATTTATGTGAAAATCTCATTGCATGTAAGGATGAGCATGAGCTAGACCAAGACCTTTGTATGTAGATAGTTTCTTTTAATTTATTTATTTGAATTAAATTTGTTGTCCTGTGAGCCTTCTCCTCATTAATATGTTGGGCCTGCGTTCCCAACGTTTATTTTATGTAAAACCCCCTTTTACCCTTCACCTACATGTGAGTTAAAAAAGGGCATGTGTAGTGGATGTAACTCCCAAGTTAGTGGAGGCGGTTCAAGATGGAGCTGAGATGAAACCAATCCCAGGAGATACAGAGGTGGACAGGTGGAAGCTGTAAACACGAACCCAAAAGGTTCAAGGTGTTTCTCCCCTATGACAGGGTTTGTTTATCATCTTCTAGATAAACTAAACATTAGAAAATCTGATGATCATTCCATTTACATTATTTTATTTCTGTCATTTTCCTAGTTTATCCTTATGGATGTGTTGTTTCGATCACATAATTAATGAATTAAACAAGCATGCAAGATGGAACAAAAATAAACCATACTTATGCATAAATATTATCAAGACATGGTTAATCACTTAAGTAAGCTCCACTTAATTTCAACAAGCATGTGATAATAATCAATTCATGCATAAGAGATAAAATCCATCAAATAAAATATTAATTCTGACCAAGCCTTTTGTTACTTGATTAAGGTCAAAACTCAATAAAACTATATGTTTGACCAACCCTTGTTGGGAAACATACTTTTATACATGAAGCCCTTATGAAAGGTTTTAGGTTGACTTAACCATATTACATCAAGAGGAGTATCCCTTACTAGACTTGGTGTAATATTGGTGGCAAGAGTTGAGGAAATCCAAAGTCATGATTTTAGGATTGAGGAGTCCAATCAAAAGATCAAGGAGCTGCAAGCCCGTAGTTAGCAAAGACCTTCCAACTAAAATTACTTCTAATAGCTTGACCAACCCTTTTTGGGTTTATGAAATAGGGAATATGGATCATTTCCACTAGAATTTCATGGAAACTAGACATTCTGAGTTTAATGGTGAGGGCCATTGGGACTTGATAAAATAGTGGGAGACTTAATAAAATTTATTATTTCTTATAAAATGTAATCAAGAAAGTACTAATGATCCACTCTTTTAATTGTAGAATAAAAATGACAATATCATCAACCACACTATCCCTGTGATTAATTATAGATAATGACAACATCCTCACTGGAAGTAACTTATAGGAATGGTTTAGACGCCTTCAGGTTATCCTACACCATGAACAGAAGTCTTATGTGCTGGAGTTAGCATTACCTGATCCACCTACCAAAGAGGTGAGTGATGAGGATTTTCTGGTCTATGAGAAACATATGAATGACATGGTCGACATTCAATGTTTGATGTTATCATCAATGTCTAGTGAGCTTATGAAGTCTCATGAAAACATGGATGCTTATAGAATGCTCGAGCACCTCTGTGGTCTTTACCAGGAGAGATCAAGATAGGAAATGTTTGAGATCTCTAAGGCACTCTTTCAGAGTAAGCTTGGACTGGGACTCATGTAGTCAAGATCATTGGCTATATTGAGCGGTTGGAGGTTCTAGGGTTTAAAATCCCCGATGAATTGGGAACCAATATCATTCTCACATCACTCTCTCAGAGCTTCTCTAAATTTTTTTATCAATTTCAATATTAACAACACTGAGAAGTCTCTATCTGATATTCTTATCCTCATTATCCAAGTGTAAAAATACATGAAGCACGAAAAAAATTTTGTTCTTATGGTTAATAAGAGGAAAGTGAAGGCGAAGAGCTTTAATCCCAAAGCTTCTTCATGACCTTCCAAGAAAAGGAAGATCAAAAGGGAAGAAAGGGAACAAGAGGCTGTTTTTTTCGCATGTGGCAAGAAGGTCCACTGGAAAAAGAACTGCACCCATACTAAGAAGCATGAGGAAGCTTCAGGTGCATTTGTTATTGAATACAATCTATCTGTTTCTACAAATTTAGTATTAGATATAGATTTTGGTGCTCACATATGTATCCAAATACAGGAACCAATTAGATTCGGGAATATTTATCGAGGGGAGGTAGATCTACGAGCAGCCAATAGAGACAGACTTGTTGTTGTAGCTATTGGGGACTACCACCTCACGTTTCCAACTGGGATTATCTTGGTGTTAAAGGGTTGTTTTTATGTGCCTTTTGTAACCAAAAACATAATTTCTGTATCCAGACTAGATATATATGGATTTTTTTTCAAGTTTTGAAATGAATGTTTCTTCTTTTATAAAGATAGCATTTGTTTTGGTAGGGAACATTTATACAATGGTCTTTATGTGTTGGATTACACAAACCAAGTAATGAAAATATATGACAAAGATCCTTCACATGACTCATACCACACCCAACTTTGGCATCACCGGCTAGGTCATGTAAATGAGAAATGCTTGACAAAGTTACATCAAGATGGATATTTAGATTATTTTAAACTAAAACCATTTGGGGTATGTCATGCATGTTTACAAGGAAAAATGACCAAATCCCCATTTGGTGGGAAATGTGAAAGGGCTAAAGAGCTTCTTGAATTGGTTCATACCAATGTGTGGGGACTATTTTTAGTTGAAGCAAGGGGTGGGTACTCATACTTCATAACTTTTACTAATGATTTTAGTAGATATGGATATATATACTTAATGAGGTATAAGTCGGATTCCTTAGATAAATTCAAGGAATACAAGAATGAGGTTGAGAACCATCTTGGTAAGAATATTAAGAAACTCCACTCAGACTGAGGTAGGGAATATCTTAATCAGGACTTCATTGATTACTTACGAGATTTTGGGATCCTATCACAAATCACTCTTCTTTACACACCTCAATGGAATGGTGTAAGCGAAATGAGGAACCACACCTTTTTGGAAATTGTGAGATCAATGATGAGTCATGAAAGTCTTCTATTATCCTTTTGAGGGTATCCGTTACAAATAGCGGCACACATACTAAACCAAGTACCAACTAAATCGATAAATGGTATTCCATGTGAGTTTTGGAGTGGAAGAAAATCCATGTTATCAAATTTAAATGTGTGGTTAGAGGATTGTTTTCTAAGGCCTCTTCAAGTAACAAACTCGCACCCTGAGGCACAAAGTGTACCTTTATAGGATGCCCCAAGAAAACAAGGAGATATTACCAATTCAACCCCTTGGAAAAAACATTATAGTGGAAATACATTCCATATTACTTGAGAGGGAAAACATCTCCAAATAGATAGTGGGAGAAAGATATAATTCAATGAAGTAGAGGCTCAAGGTACACAAGAGTTGGTACAAGAATAGATTCTAAAAAACCCTTTTGAAGAAGAATCTGTTCTAGAAAAACAAGTATTTTGTAGGAGTACAAGAGAGTTTAGAGGACCGGAACGGTACAGTTTTCTAGTTACTGAGGATGGTGACTCATTATTAGTTGATAATAATGATCCTCTAACCTACAAGGAAGAAGTAAGTGGCACAGACATTGCCAAGTGGAAAGAAGCCATGAATTATGAAATGGATTCCATGTACCAAAACCAAGTCTGTATTTTGGTAGATCCTCTAGTTGATGTAAAGACTATTGGTTTTAAATGGGTATTCAAGAAGAAACTGGACATGGAAGGAGAAGTAAGTACCTATAAGGCACAACTGGTTGAAAAAGGGGTTAAACAGTGTCAAGGAATTGACTCTGATGAAACTGGATCACCAGTTGCAATGCTGATATCCATTATAATTCTACTTGCCATTGTGGCTTACCATGACTAGGAGATTTGGAAAATGGATGTCAAAACAGCATTCCTTAATGGTAACCTTCAGGAAGATGTCTGTATGACACAACCTGAAGGTTTTGTGACTCAAACGGATGCTAATAGTGTATGCAAGTTATAGAAATCCATTTATAGATTAAAGTAAGAATCCAGGTCATGGAACATTCTTTTTGATGAAGCCATAAAATAATTTGGTTTTACCAAGAATTAATGTGATCCTTGTGTCTACAAACGTTTTAGTTAGAGTGTAGTCATTTTCATAATAGTATATATTGATGACATATTTCTTATTGGAAACGAGATACCAGTCTTACAGTTTGTTAAGGCATGGTTGAATCAATGCTTCTCTAAGAAACACTTGGGACAGGCATCATATATTCTTGGGATCAAGATCCATCGTGATAGATCCAAGAGATTTATGGGCCTTAGTTAAAGTACATACATCGACAAGATACTGAATAGATTCAGTATGAAACAATCCAAGAGGGGATTGTTTCCAACATCACATGGAATTCATATTTCCAAGAAAATGTGTCCTCAGACACATGAGGAAAGAAAGATAAGGACAAGGACTCCATACACATCAGTGATTAGGTCATTCATGTATTCCATGCTATGTACTAGGATGGATGTCACCTACGCATTGAGTGTGGTAGGAAGATATCAAGCTGGCCCAGGTGACCGCCATTTGATGGAATTCAATACTATCCTAAAGTATTTGAGGTGTACTAAGTATATTTTCAATGTTTATGGAGGATATGAAGAACTAGTCATCAGAGGATATGTAGATGCTAGTTTCCGTACTGATCAAGATGACATGAAGTCGCAAATGGGATACATCTTCACCTTGAATGGAGGTGCAGTGAGATGAAAGAGTTCAAAGAAGAGTGTGGTCACAGATTATACAATAGAGTCCAAGTATATCATAGATTCTGAGGCAGCTAAAGAAGAAGTTTGGATGTGAAGCTTCTTCCCATAGCTAGATGTGATACCAAGTAGTAAAGATCCCATCACACTGTACTGTGATAATATTGCAGCAGTGGCTCTCGCAAAAGAGCCAATTTCGCATCAGCGGACGAAGCACATAATTCGAAAGTATCATCTCTTGAGGTATTTTTCTTAGAGAGGTGAAGTTTTAGTGAGAAATATTTCCATAGAAGACAACATGGTGGACCCCTTGACTAAAGCCTTGACTCATCAAAAACATGATCATCATGTGAGGTCTAGAGGACTAAAAATTGTAGGCAGCTGGATCTAGTCCAAGTATGAGTTTTTAATAATTGGTGTCCTAGAACCAACTGGTTTTACTTTTATTACATGTATATTTAATGTATTATTACATATTGTTCATTTTTATGCAAGACTATTATGTCCTAGAGTATTTGTTACATTGATAAGGTCATGGAAGTTCCTCACTAGGATGAGAACCTTGAAATTATATAACAATATTCTTAAATATAGTTCTATGGTTGGATGACATACTATGATTGGATACATAGAATGTAGACCATCAGGTGTGAGTACTCATAAGCAGATGAGACTTCCTCTTATGAAGTTCACACTTGGTAATCTCTAAGATAGGTTATTATGAGAAGAGACCCACTAGAAGGAATTCCACATTGTTTTGGTGTCATAGGATATTTCTATCTTCAATCATGTGTAATGATCCTTAGACTTTAATATTATCATTAATACATGTCACGACTCACACACTTTTATTTATTGATGAAAACCATCACATAGACAGTTGGTGGAAATTAGGGTACATTGGGTGCATCACGAGTGGCATGTTATTAATGGATAAGTTGAGGAAGTATGTATCCCTTCCATTTATGAAAGTTTATATCTCATCCCTTTGATTGAAATAGAACTATTGCATGAAATTCTATGGTCATTGTGTAATAATGAGTTTATTTCAGGTAGTCAAAGAATGACATATCAAGCATAAAAGTTGATGAAACTATCATGAAACATTCTTGATGAGATATTGCGACAAAGTGATTATATTACACAGTGAGCATTCGTATATGGATTTCATTGTTGCGAATTTATGTTTTTTCTCTTGGGTTTCTTGACCCATTTCTAGACAGTACTCTTGGACTATAGGCAAGCCCGCCTAATGCCAATTAGAAATAATCCTAGAGGGTCACCACTAAGTGTTTTGGTGGTCTCATTTAAAATCTATTTGAATTTAATTAATGAAATAAATATTATTCTCAAGACCGTGGAATAATTTTAGTCAAGTTAAAATGATCGTATAAATTAAATAAAATATATTTATTTATTTTATTTAAAATTTAATAAATATTTATTTACTAGTTTAAAAATAAAATATTTATTTAAGAGAATAAATTATTTATTTATTTATTCTGGTGTTAAATAAATTGAAGTGGAGTTTGAGCAGAACAAGGTCAGTCCGGTTGTCACATAAATGAATTAATTTATGGGTATTTTTAATTTAATTTTTATTATTGCTTTGTTTTGGGGGTTTCTCTTGTATTTTGGTGGAAATGGTGGGTTTTCAAAATTTGGGGCAAACTGTGAGCCCATTTCCAGATTTAAAAACCAATTTTATTTATTTTATAAATCCTTAATTTTTTCAAAAAATTTCATCCATTATAATTCCTACTTGGCCTACCCTGACCTATTAACACCACCATATCAATTTGGATCCTTTAGAAATCCAAAATCATGGTGTATTGGGGTGTTTTGATTAAGTAATCGGGTCTGCCCGTAAGCCCATTTTGTGCTTTAAATTTTTTTTATTCTTTAATATATCCTTCATATTTTAATATTTTTTAGTGATTTTACCTTCCTCTCTAAGACAACGTACCTAGTATCTCCCCCATTATTGGTTTATCCTTTTTAGGTCTCATTTGAACTACGAATTAGGGTGAATCTTTTCAGGGTTTCTGAAACCATCCAGATTTGAGAGGGTAACTTTCTTCTTTCATAAATCATTCATTTTTTCACTCTTTTTCCCCCATTTCAGTACCCAAATGACCTCCATATCCGTATTTTGGCCTCACTATCAGGTTTTTTTCTTGGATATTCAACATTTGGTTGATTTGGGGTGATTTCTTCAACTTCTCTTCAAGTAAGTGTTTCTCCATTTGATTTCTTCTATTTCATTAGGGTTTCCTTCCTATTTATTGATGTTATAAAATTTCCAGAAGGTGGGGTTTGAACCTAGGGTTTTATTTGGTGTATTTTGGGTGTAATATTCAGGTTTTAGGTTCCTATTAACTTCTTTGTGGTGCGGCGGTGGTGTGGTTGATGTTTCGCACCAAGATTTGAGGGATTTGACACTTTTGGTAGGTGGTTAAATGTGTAAAAAATTATTGATGAGTTATATTGATATATTTACTCATTATTAATATTCCTCATATGTTTTGTGTGGTATGAAAACGTTTCATGATTTATTTTGTTAAGAGTTTAATTTTATAGTATCATTTTAGCTTGAAATTAGGTGTTTCCAAGTGTAACACTTGGGGTATTATTTGGGTGTATTTTAGAACATATGAAATTGGTTTAATAAATCTTATTTGGGATTCCAATTATTCTTTGGTATGGTCTTGGTGTGCCATTGGGTTTGAAATATGGTGTTTGAATGGGTTTAAGGTGTAAAACTATGTTGTACTTCTTCAAAGTGATTTTGAAAATAAGTGTTTTTCATGTGGATTTATTGTGGTATTATTTTAGGTATTTGTATAACACTTGGGGGTGTCTTAATAAATGTTTTGGGAATCAAAATTATATTTTTAATTGGTATTAGTGTGATTTTTTCCTTTAATGATGGTTTTGAAATGAGTTTTATGTGAAAAGCTTGGGTACACTCCTTGGAATTGTTTTATGAAAGTTTTGAATGGTTTAATGATTTATGTAAGAAGTGAAACCATATTGGAAAACTATTTTTGAGTGTGTATATTTTGAAATGTTACATTTTAAATGTGAAAGGGTCTATTTTTTATGTGTTCCATCTTGGAAATGTTTTATAAAAATGTTTGAAGGATTTACTAAAGTGTGTAAGGGATGTGAAAGTAATGTGGGATGTTTTGTGTGAGTGTGATTTGAAAAATGAATTTTGGTTATGAAAATGGTATTATGTAACAAGTGATTGGGATGTTATGTGAGTTTTAATGTATTTTAATGGTTTTATAAAATTGTTTAATGTGTTTTTGGAAGTGTTAAAGAAATGTGAAAAGTGTTGTGGGCTATTTTAGTGTGAGTCGGATTTCAAAATCAAGTTGAAAGAAAAGTGAACTTTTGTGACTTGTGTGGTATACATGTGGGATTTTTGGTGAATTTGTGATGTGGAAATTATATTTTCCTATTAAAAGTATATTTCT
This sequence comes from Viscum album, assembly GCA_963277665.1. NCBI lineage: Eukaryota > Viridiplantae > Streptophyta > Magnoliopsida > Santalales > Viscaceae > Viscum > Viscum album. Next base: position 1,299,683,675 of record OY728141.1, on the reverse strand, counting down.
TGACTTTTTAAACTTGTTTAAGCACAAGGGGAAAACCTGACTATCTAGGTGGGTGGATGTGTACTAGTATGCTAGTGAATCTGTGGGGTTTGGCCTCAGTTTCACTTAGAAACATTGACACTCAAAACTCTAAATAAACTATGATGATGATGATTTGGGACCACTAGGTTATTGGTATGTTCCATACTAGTTTCTCATGCATGAGAACATATATTTTTTATGGTTACTCTCACCGAGATACGAGGTACCTGGGACCCACTGCTAACCAGTGCCTAGGGGTTATTTCCTATTGCTTGTGCTAATTAGATCTTTTATAATTACCATAGGAATATGGTATATTTGGATGTAAATTTTAGTAGCTTTGGAATTTATTTTAAAAGTGTTTATTTTTTAAATTATCCCACTTGAAAACTATTTTAATTTGTAAGTTTCAACTTTTAGAAATTGTAACTAGCATTTCCTATTTATGAAAACTTGCATGCTTTTCGTCTTTGAATATTTATCAAATGTAATATATTAGTGGTGGTATCCTAATAGGTATTGGATAACACCCTACTTATACCCTTGGGTGTAAGTAGACTTGGTTTTTTTTTTGTCGTGGGTTGGGTACAGTTTTTAGTTCCAGTGGTTTAGGTTTCTAGCAGGTCCTTGGTGGTGATGTATTGCGAAGATGGCTTGAGGGCAGTGCCCCTTTCCTTGATCTGGTTTTTGGGATAATTATTTTTGGTTTTTTATCATTTTTATAGTCCTTTTGAGTTGTTTTAAACTATGTAATTCAGTTCGGAATTTTTGTAAATGATTGTTGGGTTTGAAAAATCCAGATTCGTTTTATTGGGTTTATTTGTTGTTTTAAGTTTATAAACTCGGGAAAATCATTCCCAATTTTCAGTTTATGATACTCGGGAACTTGTGCCATCCCATGGGAATCGGGAACACCCTTTGGTCCTTTTCACAAGATGGGTTTGGCACTGGTTTCAATGGAGTCTAGATTTGGTTCATGAAACTGGTAGTAAAATAATTATTTGCAAAATGGTAAATAATTATTTAACTTATTGGCATAAGTTAAAATAATAATGACACTGCTATTATTTTGTGATGTGGAATTTTATCTTATAATTCTGTTTTGTGCAAGTTGGATCACCATGAATAATGATGTGGTATTATTATTATGAGCATGGGTTTTCTCTTAGTTCATGAATGTATTTAATTGTTGTTATGCAATTAAATATTGTAACTAAAATTCCATGTATATAAATACAGTCATAAACCACACCACACGCCTGGTGAATTGAGAATTGTTGAGCCAAAAAAGTTCTATATTGAATCTTCTTCTCTCACATCTCAATAACAAGAGACGTTCTTCAAGGCCAAACAACATACGATCAAGAACGACCGACAAAAGACACTTTCTTCACCACGCTAGCACCTAGATAACGAGCGGTGTTGATCAGAGGCCATCAGAGCACGTGTGGGTCACCGCTGGAGGGATTATGTTTTGGATCCTATAAGTGCAACGAGATAATCCATATGGGTAATTCTAGACAATAAACATCATCAATGAAGAAAAATAACAAATATCTAGATATTATTTTTCTTTATGAAATTAATTAAATTAATTATAAACATCATGTGAAAGATCCTCTCTAAAGGTTTCAGGCCACTTTCTTATTTATCTAAATATTTGATTATATTCTGTGGATACTGGAATTCATCATCGTATTGACCCCAGAATAATCACTGATCATGGTAAAAATAAAAATTGGTTGTCGTCCCAACCATGATTCTGCTTCACCCAGAACCTTCATAATGGTCTCTAGACTTGAGATCATTATCAATGTATGTCATTTAATTCCATACTTTGATGCAAGGAGAAAACCACAAAAATGAATTCATGTAAAGGTAGTTCTTGTTGGGTACATAATTGGTGACATGACATTGATTGAATGATTAAGATAGGATTTGTCGCTTTTGATCCAAGGAAGAGATATCTCAGGCCTGGATGATTAAGATGGTAGCACCTTGATTAAATACATAACCATGGTAGTTGAAGGTAGGACAGTTTGGAAAGATCAAATAATAAAATAAAGTAAGATAAAGGATGATGACACTAGTGTGCATTCTGCTTTATTGATATATCGATGATGAAGAGATTATGTTACACAGACCATGTTCGTAGGAAGGCATTCATTGCTTTGAATTTTTCCATATATCTATAGGGGCCTTGATGGGTTGCTAGACCCCTCTCTTGGTTGGTGTATATTAATCACTACTACTGAGATAAGGGCCTAGAGGGTTACACACAATAGCACTTTGAGAATCTTCCATATTCTGTGGAATAGGAATATAGACTGTGGTGAGCCCTACCACAAGGTTTGAGTATTATTTGGGTTCTATGAATCACCAAGTAATAAATTAATTCTTTAATTATTCAAATTTAAAATAATTCATTGAATTTATTTATAGCATGTATTTAAAAGTGATTAAGTAAATACAAGGATAAAATATTATTCAAATGGATTTAAACATCCCGGGTTTTTTGAATATAATAAGGAGATGTGAGTCGAGTTAAAGACTTAATTTTATCAAACAATATATATTTAATATATATTGTAGTTAGTGATAAAATTATGAATATTATTTATTGGATAATTTAATTTTTTTAGAATTAAATATTTATAATACGTAAATTTTGAATATTTATTACCGGGGGTCGAGAATCCATATTGGGTATTTTAGATATTCCTTATATAAGTAAGAGAGAGACTCATCCCATTGAACTATTCATTTTTTGGAATTGAGAGCATCTCTCTCCTCCTAAATCCTAGAGAGATATTCTCTCATCAAGAAATATCTGTAAGTTTCTTCTTATTGGATCAAAGACACTTTCTTGTGGTGATCATCACTATATCAAAGTGTTTGTCAGTGTACCACGGTATCACACAAATTCCGATGAATGATGCGCGAGAAAATTTAAGAGGTGTGTATGGATGATCTAGAGGGATTCGACATTAGAGCTTTCGAGCAACGATTGCTGACATCTAGTGAAGGGCTTCTACATGTCATATCTGAATGATGTACATGTTCGAATTTTATTTTGTTCTCTCTTAAATCCATGTGTGGTCCTTAGACCGTACCGGGATAAAATCATTGGATTCAATGATGTTATGTCACTCCAGTGACACAAAAAATTAAATTTCTCATCCCATCAGCTTCTAATGCTCTTCCTAGTACCTAACAGTGGTATCAGAGGGACGCATGGTTTTTTAGAATCAATGAAAATTTAGATTTCATTAAATTTAAGTATGAGGTGCTTAAATAGTTCCGTCGGATCTGACCGCACATCGTTCCGTTTTTGAATGACCAAGTAACAGTCATTTGAAAATTCCTAATTAGATTAATGTCATCTGATTTAAGTTCTTCAGATTATTATTTTTAAAGAATCCAATTTTAATTTATTTATGTGTTCTTCAAAGTATTATAATCCGACCATGTTTTGGCCAGAATTTGGTCACCAGATTTTTTCTGGTGGACTTTTGTTAGGAGTTAAATAAAATATATTATAATATAACATAATTTTATTTTTCTCAATTAAGAATAAAATCAATTTATCTTTTGTAAAAGTTTTTCCATAAAATTTTACATATATAAAAAATTCTATTATATTTTTTTCAACTCTTTATTTTATTTTATTAAATTATTTTATACTTTAGAAAAATAAAATTTAAAAAAAAGTCTATTAGACTTTTGGTAAGGATGACTAAAAAAACAAAGAAGAAGACCCGTGGGTCTCCTTCCACGTAGAGGTTTCACCCCTAACCCTACTCTATCCTCCCCTTTCCCTCCCTCACAGCTGGACCAACGCAGGAGCAGCCCTCCCTTCTCCTTTGGTCATTATCGGACCAGCGCATCTCCCCTCCTTCCTCTGAGATCGCCACTCCGCACTAGGTCACCACCACTCCTCTGCCGGAGGCCATGCGCGACGGCCCTGTCCAGGCTGTCTCATCCCCACGTTTCCCCGTTATCTCCTCACTACGATGTCGACCTAGTCTGCATTCCTCCCTCGATTGCCACCGCTGCAGGGGCTCGACTCCCCCACTGTCGTCTCATCCGTAAGGTAAAACCCCACCTCCCTCTGTGCATTGCCAGAGCTCGACGCTGCCGCCCCTGTGCGGTCTACCTATGGTCGGTCGTGCTTCTCCGGAGGATACCGCTGCCACTCCCCTCTTCCTTATCAGAGGTTGTGTGCTACCTCTCCAGTCTTATTGGTCTCCTTTTCCCACAAGCAGTGTCGTGGGGTGTCATTGGACTGGGTGCACAATGTCGCGGTCATGCTATAGTGCATCCCTGCTCTAGTGAAACACCCTTGTGGAAGTTCATAGTCCTGATGGACTCCTTCCTCGGCCGGAGGTAACCATTTTAATTAGATTTAATTAATTTAGTTTTTTGAATTAAATTAATTAGAATTAATTATGGGTTCAAAATTAAATAGAATTTGAAAACTTTAATTTAATTTAAGATTAAATTAAATTAATGGTTTAATTTAATTTTGGAATTAAAAAATTAAATTAATTGCTTAATTTAAATTTTGGAATTGAAATTAAATAAAACAATTAGTACTGATAAAAAAATAATTTAATTTATTTAATTTAATTTAATTTATTAGAACACTCTCATTCTATTTAAATTTAATTCATTTTAATTTTAATTACGCTTTGTATATACCGATTGTACTTGAGCTAGAGACCAACCTATGCATGCATGGATTTTTTTTATTTAATTATTTATTCAATGTGTGTGATGATTGTAAAAATTAATTAGATAAATGATGATCTGTTGATCATCTTTTAATTCAAATACGTATAAGGGAATGAACATCCAATTCACCTATTGTATTTTGTACACCAAGACCCCCTCTCAAGCACATGGGTATATTTGTTAAAAGATGATCATATTGCAAGATGTGGTCCCTACCAAGTTGAGGTGGAAATCCAGATGGGAGCCAAACACTATGCACTGAGGGGAAGTTGTGATACGAGTCAGTTTTACACTCAGGTATGGAAGCCCCTAGGTAAAGATTGATTCGTTATGGATCGATCATAGTTTAATGCTCAAGACCAGTCAGATTTCATGATTTAACTTTATGCATTTTTTATTGTTTTATGTGAGTTCATGATTATTGCTTTATCACATATAATAGTAAACACGATAAAAATTCATAAAGATGTGGCAAATATATTTCTATTTAATGTTCAATTGTGAGAGCGACTATCTAGTTTGAACATATAAATAGAAAAATATTATATTCGTAAATAAATATCAAAATACCTTAATGGTATATTAATTATTAATGCCTTCCATTACTCACATTTGAACAAAACTAGGTGTTAGGGATGCTCATCATCCATAGTTCACAATGCCTTTTACTATCGGGGCATTTTCATGAGATAACTGGGTCAACTTAACTAAAGTGAGTAGTCAAGTATTAGACATAGCTAACTTCATATCACTTTAGAAGAAATACGTCGAGGGAATTAGGTTAGGATTCAAAAAGTCGAGACTTTACTCAATATAAAAAGGAACCACAAGTTAAGTGGTTGGCCAGCCTAGTGCCTACCTGAAACCCTATGAGTAGTGGTGTAGCCATAGCTTGTAGACTTTGAGGTAGGTTTTTATGATCCTTGCCACTAGAGTACTCAAGTGATAGAGTATTCTAAATCTAATAGTGAGGGATATTATGGTTCGTCAAAATAGTGGGAGACATTAAAATGATATAATAATTAATTAATCATAAATTTCAGAAGGTAATCAAGATAAAGTACTAACTACTGATATTGATCTGATGTAGATTTAAAATGGAAATCACCAACACCACAAGTACACTATCACTACGATCAATTCTAGATAAAGAAAATATACTAACCGGTAATAAATTCTAGGAGTGGTAAAGGTTATTACACATATTACAATGCCAAGAAAATATGTTATATGTGTTGGAATCCTCAGTTCATGCTGAGAATCCTCAGGGAGCAAGTAAAGAAGAAAAAGATAAATGGAAAAGCGTGTATAGGATGCACTTGATGTTCAATGTATCATGTTGTCATCCATGTCTATCCAATTGTAGGAAATTTATGAGGATGAGGATTCCTACAAGATGATTTCACATCTCCAAGAATTTTATCTAGATAGGGCCATGCAGGAAAGGTATGAGATCTCAAGTGCCCTATATAAGTGCATGCTAGTATAAGGGAACCAACATGATCATCATGGCCTCAAGATGATTGGGTATATTTAAAGGCTTGAACCCTTTGGTTCAAATTTAACCAAAAACTAGTATTGTATCTCATTCATTCCTCTTTACCGTGAAGAATTTGGACTTTCATCATCAATTATAACATGAATGATATGACAAAGTTGGTCCTGGACCTTTTGGCTTTAGTTCTCCAAGATGACAAGGATATGAAAAATACCAATTCATTTTTCCTTATGGTGAACAAAAGAAATAAGTTCAAGGTAAAGGGGTCTAAGGACAAGTCAAGGCTGAAGACACAAATGCACCATCCTGCAAAAAATCACAAAATTAAGAGGTTGTGTAATGAGCAGAAAGTTGTCTAATTTGGATGTGGAAATAAAGGCCACTGGAAGAATAATTTTAGAGCTAGGAAGAAGAAGTAAAATGATGCTTCTACTTTATGTATTTTTTTCATTGAATTCAATATATCTTTATCTATAAGTTGGGTATTGGATACAACACGTGGCTCACTCATTTTTATTCATATACAGGAACCAAGTAGATTCAAGAAGATTGTAAAAGGTGAATTGGATCTTTGAGTAGAAAATGGTGCAATTCTGGTAGCCTTCATAGTGGAAGACTATCACTTAACCATTCCAAGTGGTTTGGTACTAGTTTTAAAAAAATTATTATGTACCTTCGGTAACAAGGAACATAATCTCTGTGTAATGTTTAGACACTATGGGATTTTATTTCAAGTATGGAAGAAAATTTTATCTCTTTTATTGGGATAACATATTTTATGGTATGGAATATCTTAATAATGGTTTATATATGCTTGAACTTGAGAACCCTATAATGACGATCAATGAAAAAATTAAACATGACTCATATATAATCCACCTATGGAACTTCAGGTTAGGTCATGTAAACAAGAAGTGATTATGAAGATTACATGGAGAAGAGTATTTATACTCGATAAAATTATAACCCTTGGATATATTTCAAGATTATTTACAAGGAAAAATGACCAAATTACTTTACCTAGGGAAAGGAGAAAGAGCCAATATAGTACTATAATTAATTCATAATGATGTATGTGGTCCATTTCCAGTTCAGGCAAGGGGTGGTTTTTCATAATTCATTAATTTTAACAATGACTATAGTAGGTATGAAGATATATACTTAATCTGGTATAAGTCTGATTAATTTTTGATATTTAAGGAATACCAAAATGAATTAGAAAACCAACTTGTTAAGAAGATAAAAGAACTACACTCAAACCGTGGTGGAGAATATCTTATCGAAGATTTAACTGATCACTTAAAGGATTGTGGGATAGTATCCCAACTCACTCCTCCTTATATACCATAATATAATGGTGTTAGTTAAAGGAGTATTAGGAAATTAATTTACATAGTCAGATCAATGATGAGTCATGAAACACTTCCATTATCCTTTTAGGGATACACTTTGCAAAAAACAACATATAACCTTAACCAAGTACTAACTAAAGCTATATATGGGATTCTATATGATTTATGGTATAGAAAGAAACCTAGTTGGACACACATATGTGTATTAGGGTGCGAATCATTTGTAAAGACTTTACCAAATGACAAATTAGCATCCAAAAGCACAAACTGAATATTTATAGGTTGTCCTAAGGAGACCAAAGGATATTACCTATATAAAACTTTAGATAGAAAATTTATTGTGGAAATACATGCCATATTTCTAGAAAGGGAACACATTTCTGTTGGAAATAATGGGATCTAGATTGAATTTAATGAATTTAATGCTCTGGATGGACCAGAGTTGGTACGAGAACAATCTCCCAAGAGAAAGTGGAAGAAGAAGTTGTTCCTGAGATATAAATATTGTATAGGTCTATAGAATATGTTAGAGAACCAGAGTGTTATGGTTTTCTTGTCATCGAGTGAGGTGACACATTACTAATTGAGGATGATGAACCTATAACCTACAAAAAAGTAGTAGAAGGCAAAGAAGATTCTAAATGGAAAGATTCCATGAATTATGATATAGAGTCCATGTACCAAAATCAAGTTTTGATTTTGGTAAACCCTCCAGTTGATGTAAATCCCATTGGATGAAAATGGGTTTTTAAAAAGAAGATTTAAATGGATGGTAATGTTAATACCTTTAAATAAAGACTGGTTGTAAAGGGTTTCAGGAAACATCAAGGCATTGACTATGATGAAACCTTCTCACCAGTAGCAATGCTTAAATCTATAAAAATATTGCTTGCAATAGTATCCTTTCATGATTGTGAAATTTGGAAAATTGATTTAAAAATAGCTTTTCTAAATGGGAAGTTGGTTGAAGATGTCTATATGATTCAACCCAAAGAGTTAATCAAGTCAAATAATGCCAATAAAATATATAAGCTGCAGAGATCCATTTATGGGTTGAAGTAGGAATCATGGTCATGGAATATTTGTTTTGATGAGGGCACAAGAGAATTTGGTTTTTTCAAAAATGTAAGTGATCCTTGTGTCTATAAAAAGTTTGAAGGGAATGCCATCATTTTTCTAGTATTATATGTTGATGAAATATTAATTATGGGAATCGAGGTCCAAGTCTTATAGTTAGTTATGACTTGGTTAAATGAATGCTTCTCTATGAAAGACTTTGGTGAATCGGCCTACATTCTAGGGATCAAGATCTATTGAGATAGATCTCAAAGGCTTCTTGGGCTAAGTCAAAGTACATATATTTACAAGGTACTCAAAAGGTATAATATAGAACAATCCAAGAGAGGATTGTTTCCTATGTCATGTGGTATTAATCTCTCCATGAAAATGTGTCCAAAAACACATGAGAACATTGAAAAAATGAGTAGAATCCTTTATGACTCATTAGTGGGTTCTATTATATATGTCAGGATATGTAATAGGTTTGATGACACCTTTTCTTTAATCATGGTGGGTAGATATCAAGCTAATCCATGAGAGCTACTTTGGGAAGCTGTTAAAACTATCCTAAAGTACTTAAGGCATACAAAGGATATGTTACTGGTATATAAAAGAGATGAGAAACTAGTAGTGAGAGGATACACTGATGCTAGTTTCTAGATAGATCATGATGATATGAAATCATAGTCATGATAAATATTTTTCCTGAATGGTGGTGGAGTGAGCTAGAGAAGCTCGAAGCAAGTTGTGGCTGCCGATTCTAAAGTAGAGTCTGAATATATTGTAGCTTCTGATGTAGCAATGGAATTAGTCTGGATACATAGATTTATCTCAGACATTGGAGTTGTGCCTAGAAGTACAGACCCTTTTCCAGTATATTGTGATAATATTGCTATAGTGGTGCTTGTGAAGGAGCTCAGGTCTCACCAGAGGACAAAGCATATTATTCAGAAGTTTCATCTTCTGAGGGATTTAACTCAAGGCGGTGAAGTTGTAGTTAGCAGAGTATCCACAAAGGAAAATGTGGCAGACCCCCAATTAAATCCATTTCTCAACAGAAGCATGATTCTCATGTGAGATCTAGTAGATTGAGACTTGTTAGAAGTTGGCTTTAGTGCAAGTGGGAGTGTTGAAAGTGGATTCCCTAGACCCAACTTCTGTTGTACTTTGATTACCACCACATGTATGTAGTTTTCTATATATACATGTGTTTATCTATCCATAATATTTTATATACTTCTTCATCCACTTTTTTTATGGAAAATTCCTTAGGTTACATGTCGTATCAATGGGCCATAGTAGTTCCCAGGCTATAATTAGAACCTCAAGATGCTATGACAATAATCATTAAGTAATGTCATATGGTCCAGTTACATCATTCTAAAAGGAAACAAATGATGTGTGACTATTAGGCGCTAGGGGTTCAAAATAATTGAGACTTTTTCTCATGAAGTTCGCACATGATGATCTATAGTAGTTGAGATCATGAGAACTGACCTGCAAAATAGGAACACCACATGTTTTAGGTGTCGTTGGTCATTCCTATCTGTGGGCATGTGTAATGGTCTCTAGAATTGAGATCATTATCAATGTTTTTCATTTAATTGTGTACTTTGATGCAAGTTGAAAACCACGGAAATGAAGTCGTAGCAAGGTAGTTTGTGTTGGGTACATCATTGGTGACATGACATTGATTGAATGATCAAGATAGGATTTTTCACTTCCGAGCTGAGGAAGAGATATCTCAGGCATGGTTTATTAGGATGGTAGAACCTTCATAAATCCATGGCCATGGTAGTCGAAGGTAGGACCATCTAGATAGATTAAAAAATAAAATAAAGTAAGATAAAGGATGATGACACTATTTTTCATTCTACTTTATTGAGATATTTATGATGAAGAGATTATATTACATAGAACATGTTCGTAGGAAGGTAGTCTTTTCTTTGACTTTGTCCTTATCTCTATAGGGGACTTAATGGGTTGCTAGACCCCACTCTTGGTCAGTGTATATTAATCACTGGTATTGAGATAAGGGCCTAGAGGGTCACACACAATAGCGCTTTGAGAATCTATCATATTCTATAGAATAGGAATATAGAACATGGTGGGACCCACCACGGGGTCTGAGTATTATCCAAGTTCTATGAATCACCAAGTAATAAATAAATTTTTTATTTATTCAAGTTTTTAATAATTTTTTGAATTTGTTTATAACATGTATTTACAAGTGATTAAGTAAATACAAGGATAAATATTATTTGAACAAATTTAAACATCCCGGGTTCGTTTAATATAATCAAGAGATGTGATTTGAGTTAAATACTTAAGTTTATCATGAAATATATTTTTAATATATATTTCAGTTAGTGATAAAATTATAAATATTATTTATGGAGTAATTTAATTTGTTATAAATAAATATTTATAATACTTATATTGTGAATATTTATTACACGGGGCCGGAGAAACCATACCGGGTATTTCAAATATTCCCTATATAAGTAAGAGATAGGATCATCCCATGGAAGTATTCATTCATTGGAATTGATATCCTCTCTCTCCTCTTAATTCCTAGAGAGATATTCTCTCAAGCAAGCAAGATCTTCAAGTTTCTTCTTCTTGGATCGAAGATGCTTTCTTGCAGTGATCATCACTATATTGAAGAGGTCATCGAGGTACTATTCTAGCACTAATATTTCAATGAATGATGTGTGAGTAGATTTAAGAGGCATGTGTGGATGATCTAGAGGGCTTTGACATTGGATTCTTCGAGCAACGGTCACTGACATCTAGTGACGGGCTTCTACATGTCAGATTCAAACAAGGAACATGTTCAAATTTTATTTTTTGCTATGTTAAATCCATGTGTGGTCCTCAAATCGTATCAGGATAAAATCACCAGAGTCGATATTAAGTCTCTTCGGTGATGCATAAATTTTAATTTTCCATCCCATCGGCTTCTGCTACCCATCCAGGTACCTAACAAGAATAACTTGGATCAAAGGCTTAGATCCCCTATTTATCTATCTAGGATGTAGGATAGATGATAGAGAGGCTATCAAATTCATGTAGTGAATCTTTTTCTAAATGAGATCCTCTCTCACTTATATATCTAGGTATAAAATACCTGAAAATGGTTTTCCAGCCCCCTGGACATGTTATGACCAACCAACTATGTCATAAATGACATTTATATTTTAATCACTTAATTATAATATAACAAAATATATTATGTGATAAAAGTGAGCCATTTAACTTGACTCTTTGTTCTCAAAAATATTAAACAAACCTTGAATATTAAAATAATATTCATATGTTAAATATTTTTCCTTTTATTCAATTTAATACTTGTAATTATAGTAAATAAATAAATTTAACTTCAATTATTCTATACTCAAATAATAATGGATTTAATTATTCTATGAGGTTGTATATTCTCATACATCTCCCATAACCCTTGTTGGGGTCCACCATGTCCTATAATTATATTCATTTAGATTAAGCCAAACTTTTAAATATGCTTAGTGTGTGGCCATCTAGGTATTAATCTCATTAGCAGTGAATACAATTCACAAACCAAAAAGTGGTATGGTAACCCATTAATCCCTATAAGGGAATAATGAATAATGATATTAACAAGAACCTCCTATGAACACAAACTATGTAACATAATCTATTTGTCTCATGATATCTCATAAATTCAGATTCACACTTTCTATCATAGTCCTTTCTTGATTTATTATTCATTAACTGAACTAGACATACTTACCTTATTCCACCATTACTATGGATTTAGTGAAGGTATTACCATCCTGGTCAACTAGGATTGAGATGTCACTTCCTTTCGAAAGTGATCAATTCTATCTTGATTACTCAGTCAATGTCATACCACCAATGTCATGCCCAATAAAAGCTACCTCACCATGACATAAATTTCATGGTTTTCATCATGAATAAAAGTGCATAATAAAATATTATACACTAATAATAATCTCAAGTCAAGAGACCACTACACATGTTCGCAGACAGGAAATACCAATGACAAGTAAAACATGTATTGTTCAGATTGGAGATTAAATCCTCATGATCTCATCTACTTGAGATCACGAAATATAAACTTCATTAGAATAAGTCTCAATTATTATGAGCCTCTATCACCAGATGGTTTAACATCATCTATTTACTATCAATATATTGTATCTAGACCATAGGAAATAAGTTTAATGTTACTATCATGGTATCTTTAGGTTCTCATTATAGCACATGAAATTATATAATATTTTGATATGATAAGTAATATAAGCAAATTACCATATAAATAGTGGATTCTTAAATATCAACACTATTATGGTAATAATACATCATATGTAACTCATTGTATACATAATATGGTAATAAAAAATTATTCTTCAACTTGGGTCTAGGGAATACACTTTTACAACACTCCCACTTGCACTTGATCCAACTTTATAACTATCCTTGTTATCTATCACATGATAATATCTTTATTCTATTGAGTTATAACTTTAGTCATTGGACCTGTCATATTTTCAATGCATGGCTACTTTTTATATCTGCAACTTCACCAACTTGAGTAAGACTCCTCAAGATATGATACCCCTAGGTAAATTCCTTTTGTCCACTATCAAAACCTGATATCTTGGATAGTACTAATAATATGATTATCATAATTTATATTATTATAAAACTATACTTAATATATGTGATTCCAAGAATTGGAATAAATCATTCAGTATTTTACATTGCTTCTTTAGCTGTATCAGAAGCCACAACACACTCAGTATTTATAGATATGATAATCACTGACTAAAAGGATCTTCTCTTTCTAATTACCTTATCCTAAACATGATATTGAATAATATTTAAATATTAGAATACTAGTTTTTATGCCATTATAACTATTGTTCCTTCCTCTTCAATTACTATGAATATATACCTTGTACTCTCTCAAGTACAATTAGATTGTTCTAACTATTTCCCGTGCAGTTATCCCGAACTCAACCAATATTTTCCTACCATAAAATATATGTTGTAAATATAAAATATATTACATAACATTAAACATTTTATTGATCTATCATAAAATAATATGTAACTCTAGTCACCATATTAATCTCCTCCCATGTCTCATACATATCTTTTGGAGAGATTTATGCCATGGGACATTGGTAACAATTCTTCCTCTAATTATTATAACTTTTATTTTTCAATACCTTATTAGCATATGTACTTTGACTTTGTGTTAGTATCCCATTATATCTACCTCATTATATATCATTACTTATAAATTTTGTTTCTACTTTAATTAAATATATGTATAGTTACTCTCATTCTGGTCTTAACTAACTGTAAGACCAAAAGTTATTTTTTATATGTTATCAAACATACATTCCTTGGAAAATTTTGGTGCCCCAATAAACTCTTATAAATAAATGGTGAAAATTAATTATATTTATGATCATGTTGGTTACTTCAATTAAAAAACTAGATTTTAGTAACTTTCACCCCATATTAGAATTATATGAATTCTATGTTTACCCCAAATCTTTCTGGTTATATCATATTGACATTTTCCAAGAAAGTTGGTCTTGAAATACAATGCCCAATATAGTTATTATAGGAAGTACTTGTGACAAGTATATTTCTAATGGATCTTGTAATGATGAATTGGTATTAATAATTGATCCTTATTTGTACCACTCTTATACCACCCACTTATAGTATCTCTTGAATACCCATTAATGGATTTACATATATTGAGGAAGTTGTAAAAATATAGATTTTATTTTGGTACATGGAATCCATTTTCCAAATTAAAATAAACTTTTTAATCATAGGTAATTTCTATTTACTACTTTCTTTTATAATCCATTATTCTTAATGAATAATGTATCACCAGCCACGGTGAATGTAAAACCACTACTATAGTTTAAACCTTCATACACAATACGTGTATTTGGAAGATTATTTTTACACAATATATTTTGGAACTTATTATTATTCCAAACACATGGGAATATATAACATTTACTAAATACAAATTAATCTTTCTCCCATTGTCTCAAATAGAGATGGACACCCTTTTATAGAAATATAGTCTATAACTTGACTATTATTTTTCTGTCATAGGGATTTATATAGTATCTAATAAAACAAATTTTTTAATGAATATTTTATTGGTAATAAATGATAAAATTTCCTCACATTGTGTTAAATATTTTTATTTGTAAAATATTTGAGAATAGATCATTTATTTGAAAATTTGATGAAATTCTAGTTTTACCCTTTATAGTGCACTGTAGAATTTCAGAGATAAATATTTTTATATTTATTATTTGAACTTAAAATTTTGTAATTGTGTTCCTGAAGTAATTGGATACAACTTTTTTTCAGGACATTGGAGATAAATCTATCATTTGGTTGGACTAAATAGACCATGAAAGAAAAGGTGGGCTGGACCATTCAGATTGGACATCAGTTATGTATTTGGGCCATAACTTCTTCATCCACGCTTGAATTAGTCCCAAATTTGAGAGTATATCACCAACCCAATTTTTCAAAAATTATTATTCTAGAATAACAGCTGGTTCACTCATTTTGGAGGTCAAATGGGTGGTGAAATTTGGCTTAAAATATTTGGCCGAGATTCCCCATTCACACTTGAAACCTCTTTAAACCTATCCTCCCCTACACTCTATAAATTTGTTTTTTTCTCATTTTTATGGGTTTTTACGTGCATTAGGATGTTTAGGGAAGAGGATACGTGGATCCACTCAAATTTTCCAACCATTTCAACAAGGGTAGATCTTGAAGCAAGGACCCCTTCGACGAAGCCTTCTTATTCTTCTTCATATTGTAATGCTTTTGTTTGTGTAATAAACTTCCTTGTTATTATTTTATTTGTTCTATTTTCTTATGTTTTTTTCAAATTTATTCTTCTATTAATCTTACTAATTGGGATAGAATCAATAGTAGAAACGATATTGGGTTCTACCCTCTCTAAACCTTTTCAAATGAAAAATGTTTCTACGATGACTGCATCGCCCATGGAAGAGTAGTTCTTTTTAGTAATTGATCTACCTCTCACCTAATTCATTCATTTATTTTGAATAAATGAGAAAATATAATTCACATAATATGATCTATTAATTTATTTTTTAATTTAAATGAAACTAAGCAAGAAATTGAACAATAAACACAAATCATGCGTGGTCAAGAATTGTCTGAATTGTGAGAGCGCGATCTTAATTGGTAATTCAAAACCACACGAGGCCAATTTGTAGTGTTCAAATATAATCCATAAACTCAATTAATTATAATTTCTAGAGAGGATATGTGCCTTAATTTACCACTAACCATAATATAACCTTAGAATATCAATCAAAGTAGGGTGTTGTGATTGCATGTTCCGAAGTTAGCCTAGGGTTAACTTCACTTCATCTTTATGGTAAAGTTAATCCTCATAGGGTTCAGGATTTAAAAAATTAATGAATCATAATTAAGTGGATATTAATTTAAATGATAATTATTAATAAATTATTGAATAGGTATATTTAGATTACTCCTTTTAAAATATTTTCTTAAAAAACATCTTCTTGTTGTGTCTTTTTAATCGAATGTTATTTCAAAAATAAAAACAAAAAGAATAATACAATCTTCTTCCAGTAAACTTATTCTATATTTATGAATGGTAAACCCCCCCCCCCCCACACACACACATTCTTTAAATTAGTGTTATTATTCCATTTTATGTTATTTTCAAAATACCTTTAATAAGTTGTCAAATTTACTTACTTCTTTAAGAGATGACCTTGGTCAGCCACTCTACTTCACCTAAGTACCCAAAAACCACTAATCATTTGAGGGTTCCCATGACAGAACCTTTCAAATTGGAATCTTTTCTGGAGAGTTAATTAATTATCAACTAATTTTAGGTATTTTTTATTTTATATTTTATTCTATTCTTATCTTCTTTCTTCCTTCTTTACCCAATCTGATTTTTTTCCTTCTTTTATTTTCTTATTCTTTTTGAACCTTCAACTCAAAATTCTTGTCTTTTATTTCATTATGTTACACTTTTCTTCTTTTCATTTTTATTTGATTTATGACATGAACTAATCCCAAATATCTATTAGATCTTGATCCTGAGATTTAACGTAGCCTTCGGGCTCTAGTTAGACATTCTCAGTCTACAGGAAGTTTCAACATTCAACCAGTTGGAGAATTCCTCCACTCTCAGAGCATTGAAATTAGAAGAAATTCAAATTCAATCATAAAAAAGGAACAAATTGCCGAAAATAATAAAAATGAACTTAATATAACCATTATAGAGTTGGTTTCACCTGATATTAATTATCAACCAAATTTCATTGTATACCTAATTCTTGAATCGGACTTTGAACTGAAATCAGGATTAATTCACCTTCTTCAAAAATTTCATGGATTATTTAGTGAGGACCCAGAAAAACACCTTAAAGAATTTAATATGGTTTGATCAACCCTGAAACCAAGAAATATATCTGAATATCAAATCAAATTAACATCATTCATGTTCTCACTTGATGGATCTGCGAAAGATTGGATGTATTATTTACAACCTGAAGATGTAACTTGTTGGAACGATTTGAAATGTATTTTCTTGTAGAGATTTTTTTCTAGATTCAAGGACCACATCCATTTGAAAGGAGATCTTGGGGATCAACCATGCCCAAGTAGAGTCAATTTATGAGTACTAGGAGCGATTCAAAAAGTTCTGTGCAAGCTGCCCACATCACCAAATCGGTGACCAACTACTCTTACAATACTTATATGAAGGACTCACACCTATGGAGAGAAGTATGGTAGATGTAGTGGTTGGAGGAACATTGGGGGACAAGACTCCAGTAGTTGCACATGCATTGATTGACAACATAGCCCAAAACTCCCAAAAATTTGGCGATCGAAGTACACCACATGTTAGGGGAGTACATTAGGTAAGTCCTTCTTCTCTTGAGATTAATTTGAATGATACCAAGTTTACATAATTTACCACTATGGTGAGGAAATTGTTTTGGCTCAAAAGACATCTCAAACCACTCCTTCAAGGCCTTGTGGAATTTTCACTGAGACAAGCCACCCAACTGACTGTTTCCTCCAACTACAAGAAATAAAAGATTGTGCAGTAGTGTTTCCTAGGAGACCATATCAGCATAAGCAACAACCATATCCCCAAAATAAGCTTGATTCCTTTTCTCCAACATACAACCAAGGGTGGAAGGATCAATAATACATGTGGTATGTATCTGGACAACATCAAAGTTCCCCTTTTCAATAAAATATCCAGAAGCCTCCACCCTACCAACAGGGTTTCCAACAACCCCAAAGGAAATTTGAATCTCAAGCATCAACAAGTCAACAACAAGGGAACTCTCAACCAAAGGTAGATTTTAAAACTGATGAACTTTTGAAGAAAATTTTTCTTAATCAAAAGAATGAGATGAAGAGTTAAGTTTCAGAGCTAAGGGAGTTCAAGACTCAAATGAGCTGGATTACCACCACCATCCATGAACTAGTAAGTAAGAACTCCAGAAATCTTCCTTCCCAACCTAATCCAAATCCAAAGGGGAATTTCAGTTCCATCACATTGATAAGTGGGAAGAAAACAATTGATACATATGCACCTATCGTTCCACCGGGATTCACCTCAACTCCATAGAATCCTAATTCCACACCAACTATTGAGAAACCTAAGGAGAAATATAAAGGTAAGAAAAATATTGATGATATTACTCCTAAACCGCTTCCTTTTCCAAATAGAGTTGTTCAAACCAAAAATATGGTTGAATAGGCGATGAAAAAAGAAGTTTTGGACACATTAAAGTGTGTAGAGATAAACATTCCTTTAATCGAGTACATTAAGAAAATCCCAAGGTATTAAAAATTCTTAAAAGAACTTTGTACCAATCGAAGAGGTATCAAGGGAAATGAGAGGATAAATATTGGAAGGAATGTTTCATCACTCATTACACCAACTCTAGTAGTGCCAACAAAGTACAAGGATCTCGAGACATTCACCATCCCTTTCACCATTGGGGAGTTACACTTTTTCGATACACTTTGTGATTTAGGAGCTTCCATAAATGTGATGTCTCACTCTGTATTCTCTTCTTTGTAGGTTGGTGAGTTGAATCCAACAAGAGTAGTGGTGTAGTTGGAAAATAGAGCTACAATATATCTAGCGGGAGTCCTTTAGGATGTACTTTTCTAGGTAAAAGGCATGATCTTTCCAGTAGATTTCTATGTGCTTAACATGAAGGATGATCAAGTAAGTTCTCATGCTCCCATTATCTTTGGGAGGCCCTCCCTCAAAACTGAAAAAAACTATCATAAATTTCAATGAGGTTACACTTTCCATGGAGTTTTGGGATGAAGTTGTAATATTTAATGTTATGGACTCCATGAATTACCCATCAGAGGACCATTCTGTATTTTTTATCTCCCATTTTGAACCACAAAATAAAAACCTCATGGAATTTGATTATCCTATGCTTAGGGAGATTATGAGTATTGGTTCTAGTTTGATGTCTATGATTACTTCCACACTAGTTTCTAATGCACAAGAATCTCTTATATTTGATTTTTAAATGGATTCAAATTCTTATTTTGATAATGTGATCTCTGATTATGATATGGTTGTTGAGTATGTTGATGTATTTGATGCTTTATTCTATGATTTTGATGATGTATATTCTGATACTGATGTTCATTGTGCACATATTTCAGTTCCTTCAATTTCTCCATCTATACATCACCCCCTACATTGGAACTCAATCCATTGACGCCTAATCGCAAATAATCATACTTGTTATGTGGTGATAAATTACCTATTATCATTGCTAAAAATATCCCTTCTGAACATGAAGAAAAACTTTTGAATATTATGAGGGAGAAAATTAAGGAAATTGGGTGTACCTTGGCTAATATATCAGGTATTATCCCCTCTATTTTCATGCACATGATTCTTTTTTAGGATGAGGCTAAACTAGTTAAGTATCCACAAAGGAGACCCAATCAAACCCTTCTGGAAGTTGTTAAAAAATAGGTTGAAAATTTTCTTGAGGTAGGTATAATTTATCCCATTTAATATTATCAATGGGTGAGTCCTATTCAGGTTATACCTAAGAAAATTGGTGTTATAGTTGTTAAAAAGGAGAAATATGAGTTAGTTACAATGAGGGTTCAAAACAGTTGGCATGTGTGTATTGATTATAGGAAGCTAAATCAAATAACTCGCAAGGATCATTCCCCCCTCCCATTTATTGATCAAATTCTTGAGAGACTAGATGGGAAGACACATTATTGTTTCTTGGATGGATTTTCTAGATATTTTTAGGTTCCTATTGCTTCATAGGATTAAGAGAATACAAAATTCACTTGTCCATTCAGTATGTTTTTCTACCTAAGTATGCCATTTGTAATTTTCAATGCCCTAAGAACCTTCTAGATATGCATGGTGAGTATTTTTTATAATTTTATTGAGACATGCATGGAGGTATTTATGGATGATTTTACAGTGTATGGTTCTTCATTTGATGATTGTATATCTAGATTGGGAAAGGTTTTGAATCATTGTATTGAGAAGAATCTGGTCTTAAACTTTGAAAAGTTTCATTTCATGGTAGATCATGGGATTTTCTTAGGGAATGTAGTGTCAAAACATGGGATAGAGGTTGATAGATCTAAGGTAGATATCATTTCATCCTTACCCTTTCCTTCATGTGTGTGTGATGTTAGATCTTTCATTGGGCATGAGGGATTTTATTAGTGCTTCATCAAATATTTTAATAATATTTCTCTTCCTATGTCACAATTACTTCAAAAGGATTCTGATTTTGTGTTTGATGATTCTTGAAGGACATACTTTGATGATCTAAGGAAGTGTTTGGCCACTCCACCTATCATACAGCCCCCACGGTGGGAGCTTCCTTTTGAGCTTATGTGTGATGCCTCCAACTTCACAGTTGGGGTTGTCATATCTCAGAGGGTGGAGGGACGTTCACATGTGATTTCATATGCATCACAGACATTGGATTTAGCCCAATAAAATTACACAACCACGTAAAATGAGTTTCTTTCTATCATATTTTCTTTAGATAAATTATGTTCATATTTATTGGGCTCTGAACTAGTTTTTTTCTAACTATACAACTTTGAGGTACCTCTTTAAGAATCCAGATGAAAATTCAAAACTTATCTGATGGATGATCATTCTTTAAGAATTTAATATTCAGATAAATGACAAGGAGGGGTTAGAAAACCTAGTGGTGGGCCACATGAGTAGGCTCACTCACACACTAGAGGATGATACCTTGGACCATGTACCACTTCGGGACACTTTCCCCGATGAACTTCTTTATTCCATCTCAGGTATGCATCCTTGGTATATTGATTTAGTGAACTACCATGTGGCCTCTAAAATTACTACAAATTTAAAGAAACATCAAGTCCAAAAATTAAAGAGCGATTCTATATTTTATGTGTGGGATGATCCCTATTTATGGCGCATGTGTAATGACCAAGTTATTAAGAGGTGTGTTCTGGATCATGAGTTTGAGTATGTTCTGCAAATATGTCGTACACTTGCTTGTGGTGGGAAATTTGGACCCAAATGCACATCTAGGAATGTTTTAGACTCTAGATTATATTGGACTAGCTTATTCCATGATGCTCATGTGTATTGTAAGTCATTCTCTCGTTACCAAAACACTAGGAAAATTTCTAGGAGACACGAGATACCCCAACAACCCATACTATTCAATGAGATTTTTGATGTTTGGGGCATTGATTTTAGGGGTCCTTTTCCTAGTTCATTTGGGTTTTTGTATATTTTTGTTGATTTTTATTATGTGAGTAAATGGGTGGAGGCTAAGGCCACCCGAACTGATGATTATCATGTTGTAGTGGACTTTGTAAAGACACATATTTTTTGTAGGTTTGGAGTACCAAAGGCCATCATCAGTGACCCGGGGACACACTTCTGCAATCATAATTTTTCTTTCCTCCTTCGGAATTATGGGGTGACATAAAAAACATCAACACCATATCACTCCCAAACAAATGTCCAGGCCGAGGTTTCAAATAGTGAGTTGAAACAAATTTTGGAGAAAATTGTGCATCAAAATAGGAAGGATTGGAGAAAGTGCTTGGATGATTTATTGTGGGCCTATAGGACATCATAAAATACCCCCATCTGTATGTCCCCATTTCGGATTGTTTTCGGGAAAGCGTGTCATCTCCTCGTGACAGTTGAGCATCGGGCTTATTGGGATATAAGGAAATGTAACATTGATTTTTCCCAAGATGGAATCCAAAGGAAGCTAAGAATTCAAGATCTTGAGGCGATTCAATTTTCTTCATATGAGAACTCAAGGATCTATAAATAAAGATCAAAATTAGCTCATGATAAAATTATCCAGAAAATAGAATTTCAAGTTGGAGAGAATGTCTTGCTCTATAGTTCACGACTGAAGTTGATGCCTGTTAAGTTGCATTCTAGGTGGTTAGGTCTTTATATTGTGACTAATGTTTTTCCTTATGGTGCAGTGGAGATTACACAAGAGGATGCAGGAAGGACCTTTACAATCAATGGGAGACTTTTGAAAAAATATATTGAGGGACTTCCTACAGATGTAGTGGGTTTCATCACACTGCATGACCCCATCATCACTTGATCATATCAGGCTATTCCTAACCCTTTCACTTTTATATTATTTTTCCCATTTAAAATTATACATTTCATGTGCATATATCATCTCATAGGTTCACATTGTGGACAATGAAATATTTTAAGTGTGGGGTAGGGGACAACATTTTGGGGAAGATATTTAGGATTTTCATTTGTGTGTTTTATGTGTATTTTCTATTAAGTTTTTGGTTAAAAATTAAAAAAACAAAAAAACAATATAAAAAAAGAAACAAATCTATCATGTAACATTATCATGTGGAAGGAAAATGAATGTTTTCAAAATTCATTGGTAAAAATATAAGCATGATTAAGATTTAATCATCAATGGTTGACTTTTATAAAAATTGAAGTCGTCGATGATATTAATGGTTGTGTCATTATAAAACATTTTAGATTTTGACATCATTAATTGTGATATTTTTTCATGGTAAATTGTGTCATTAATTTCTCTGCACAATTTTTCACACAATCATAACTTGTGAGTTTCTCTTACCCAGTTGAGTGTAT
The DNA here is from genome assembly GCA_963277665.1 of Viscum album. NCBI lineage: Eukaryota > Viridiplantae > Streptophyta > Magnoliopsida > Santalales > Viscaceae > Viscum > Viscum album. Next base: position 1,299,660,757 of record OY728141.1, on the reverse strand, counting down.
ATTTATGGTAAGTAATTCTTTTCAACTTATAACATGGTCTTTCCATACGTTTCTTTCTCTTTCGATCATTTCCATCACTGTACTATATTTACCTATGGATGTGCACCTAATATCATAATGTTGAACTCCCTCTAAAAAAATTAGAAGAAAAAAAAAATAGTCAATAAAGAGGGGAGTAAATAAATGTACAACATATGGGGATATTTACGTCGGGAGCTCATAGTTTGACTTCTGGGAATGCCTAAATGAGTGGGTTTGGAATTTCATTTCAAAGGATGTTGAATAGGTTCAGTGGAATAGAATCAGTTAAGAAGAAAAGTTTTTATTGACCTGAATATACTATATATAGGGTGGGGATACAAGCTTGTAATGGTTGGAACACACACACATGGAGAATTAGTGGCATGGTAGACCCATGACTTGTTTATCTATGATTAGTGTTATTAATCTCACTAGATTTTGTTTTGACACAATTTATGAGACAATGAATTTAAAATTTATTGATATTGACTCTTTATTGGATTCTTACTTTGCATATATTTGCACTGTGGGTTGAGAAATTTGATTATGCATATCTTGTCACAATTTTTTTGAATACATGATATTAGGTTTTTTCCAGGAGTGCAAAAGGGTAAGTGTGGGGGAGTTGATAAAAAAAATTATTGAATATTTTATTTATAATAAATGATAAACTTTCCTCACATTGTGTTAAATAAGTTTATTCATAAAATATTTGATATTAGATCATTTATTTGAAAATTTGATGGAAATTTTAGTTTTACCCTTTATAGTGCACTGTAGCATTTCAGAGATAAATATTTTTGTATTTATTATTTGAACTTAAAGGTTTTTAAAAATATTCCTAGAGTAATAATATACAACTTTTGTTCAGGAAATTGGAGATAAATCTTTCATTTGGATGGACTAAATGGACCATGAAGGCAAAGGTGGGCTGGACCCATCAGATTGGACATCAGTTCTGTATTTGGGCCATAACATCTTCATCTATGCTTGGATTAGGCCCAAATTTTGAGATGATATCTTAAACCCAATTTTTCACAAATTATTATTTTTGTATAATAGCTGGTTCACACGTTTTTTATGTAAAATGGGTGGTTAAATTTGGCTTCAAATATTTGGCTGAGATTCCCCATTCACACTTAAAACCTCTTTAAACCTAGCCTCCCCTCCACTCTATAAATTAGTGTTTTTATATTTTGGATGGGTTGGGATGTGAATTAGGACGTTTTGGGAAGAGGATAAGTAGATCCACTCCAATTGTCTAACCATTTCAACAAGGGTAGCTCTTTAAGCAAGGATCCCTTCGATGAAGCATTCTTCTTCTTCTTCGTGTTGTAATGATTTTGTTTGTGTAATAAACTTATTTGTTCTTATTTTATTTATTATATTTTCTTATATTTTTTTAAAATTTCTTCTTCTCTTAATATTTTTAATTGTGATGGAATCAATATTAGAAACAATATTGGGTTCTACCCTCTTTAAACCTTTTCAAATACAAAATGTTTCTACAATGACTACACCGGCCATGGAAGAGAAGTTCTTTTTAGTAATCGATCTACCTATCACCTACTTCATTAATTTATTTTTAATAAATGAGATAATTTAATTAAAATAATATGATCTATTAATTTATTTTTTAATTTAAATTAAACTAAGCACAAAATTGAACAATAAACACAAATCATCTGAGGTCGAGAATTGTATGAATTGTGAGAGCGTGAACTTAATTGGTAATTAAAAACCACACAGGATCAATTTGTAGTGTTCAAATATAATATCTAAACTCAATTAATTATAATTTCTATAGAGGATATGTGCCTTAATTTACCATTGACCATAAGCTAACCTTAGAACATCAATCAAAGTAGGGTGTTGAGATTTCATGTTCCGAAGTTAGCCTAGGGTTAAATTCACTTCATCTTTGTGGTAAAGTAAATTCTCATAGGGTTTGGGATTTAAAAAATTAAGAGATAATAATTAAGTTTATATTAATTTAAATGATAATGATTGATAAATTATTGAAGAGGTAGAGTTAGATCAATTACTCATTTTAAAATATTTTCTAAAAAACATCTTCTTATTGTGTCTTTTTAATCGAACATTATTTCAAAAATAAAAACAAAAAAAATTATGTAATCTTCTTCCAGAAAACATATTCTATCTTTATTAATGGTAAAAAAAATACACATACTTTCAATTAGTGTTATTATTCCATTTTATGTTATTTTCAAAATACCTTTAACAAGTTGTCAAATTTAATTCCTCCTTTGAGAGATGACCTTGGTCAGCCACTCTACTGCACCTAAGTACCCAAAAACCACTAATCATTTGAGGGTTCCCATGATAGCACCTTTTAGTATCTTATAATAACTTTAGGATACTAATAGAGATTCACTTTTTTGTTTTTTCTTTATTTTAGTTTATTTAAATTCATAGATAAATCCTTCTATCTAAACACATGTTCATATGATATAGTGGATTTATATCATACTAAAACTCATAAGATATCAATTTTCCATTATATTTAGCGTATGGTTATGGGATGATGCCTCTATTTGTGAATCATGCCTCAAAAATAATGGAAGTTTCTACAATGAATATGAGTGTCAACATTGATGCTCCTTTTACTTAGATCATGTCTCTAATGTGTATAAAGAAATGTATATTAAGGAATTACTCCACAATATTTTAATTATCAATGTTTTCATGTAAGAATCATCATCAATCCTACTTAACAACATCATAATTTTTTTTGTGTAAGGAAATGTACATTTAGGAAATACTCCATGATACATTATAATGATCAATAAGTGCTTTGTCAAGATATTATTTGGCACATAGGCCCAAAGAAACTCATATCTTCTAACCATTCCTTTTTCGTACATCACTTTTACATTCCTTAAAAATCTTAAATTGAATCTTATGAAGTATATAAATTTACTTTTATCTTAACATTGTAATATTCCATGCTCTCTAGTTGAAAAAAACTCTAAAATATTTGTGGCTTACCATTATTTTTAAAATGTTACTTTATCAAAAAATAGATAATTAAATGTGTTAATAATAACTAAGGTATTTAAATATAAAGAGTTTAAAAGTCATACTAGGTATATCCTTTAAAACTAAATATCTTTACTAGAAAAATAATTATCTTTCCACGCCTAGGTATATTCGAGTCTTATATTTTATATTCATCAGTTATTACTAATGATTCAAGAAAAACTAAACTATTAGTTGAGTATGGTACACCACAAAAAAAATCAATCCAAAATGGAATAATGTGTCCTTTTTTCAATGGACATGTAAGATAAATGTTTTGGTAATAATTAAAAGTTTTAAACTCAACCTATTAAGATTAGAAATTTGATGTTTTTTACTTCTCATTGCTAACTTAGGAATCATCCTTTCAACCACTTAGTGAATTCACCTTACTTATTGTAGCATTTCTATTCTTACTTGGTTACTATATTTAAATAGACACCTGTGATGTAAATATTTTATTTAATACCCCATAAGTATAAAAAAATTATATACAATTATGACTATAATTTAGTTGAAGTATTTGCTTCCCTATATTTTAATTCATTTCATTTTATCTTCTATAATCTTATATTATGACATGTGAATCAAATTGAATCCTATATGATGATCTACCTCTCTTATTTGAAGGATTTTGTGATGGTTCCTTTGGATTCACAATTTCCATTGACTTTTCACCTTTTATTTTAACTTTTTCATCATAGGAACTAGAAATTAAACTTTTTAAAGTTCTTATCTACTTGGAAAACATTACCCAAAAGATAGTGAATCATTTTCTCCATTTACTATTTGTTTTGTAATTTTAAAAAAAAATTAGAGTAATTGGGTGATAAATATATAAGAATGAAATGTATTTAAAGATTGTGATCTATATTTCAATTTACACATATTTAGTATAATCATCAACTCATTTATTTCTTGTTAAACATTCACCTTAAGGATTCTCAAATATGAGATAACTTGTGAAACCTTTTATCTACTGATGTTGTTTTTACAACACATAAGACATTGATGATATAATTATGATGTAAACTTAAAATTTTCCATACATGGGTCTTATATAAGCATATTTTACACCCTCACTTCCTGATATGGTTCAATAGGTAGTGGAGACTCTAGCACATCGAATTTTCTTTCATATCGGAGTACTTTGCATAAGCGCTTGTAATACACTTGGAAATTGGTTCTGTTTTGGACATGTTCTTTGCTTAAAATTAATTATAGTGATATTTTGTTATTAATTTTCAATGCTTTACAAAATAAAACTTATGAAAATAAGGGTGTTATCTTGATTTATAAATAAACACTATTGATTAATTAAATCATTATATGTCTTCCACTATTTTATCAAACCATTTTTCCCTCACTAATATATTCAAAATACCTGATTGTTTGAGTATTGTAGTTTTAAGTATTCCTATAAATTCTCATCATATTACAAGATATGTCTACACCACTACTTAAAGAGTTTTAAGGTTGGCATTTAACTGGCCATCCAAATTAACTTGTGGCTCCTTGAACTTCTGAGTGAAGTCATAACTTATATAAATTAAAAAGTTTATTTACTCAAATACTTACTACTAAATAGGAAGAAAATCTATGGATAATTATTTATTTCCATATTTAGTTAATTTGACCCATTACTTTCATAAGGACTCACCATTAGTAGGAGACACCCTTAACTAGGGTTAATGAGCACCTCATACAACCGGTTTTGTTTAATTCAAATGACGGAAGGTGTTGTGCCTTAAAATTTCTTTGCGGGTTTTAATTATTTCTAAATTAATGAAATAATTTTCTATTTGATATATCCATACATTATGATCACACTCACAACTTTATGATTAATTAAATATAAAACATTCATCATGTCTGAATCTATGAATTTTATTTTATTATTTTATGTGACCACGTAAACTTTCATATTCATAAAAAAAACCATGAATAAATTAAATATAAAATGAATCTAATCATTAGAATTTGGTATTTTGATCCATTTATTCTCAATGGATCAACCTTGACCCTAGGGGTAAAATATCAAAGTCGTTCCTAACTCATATCGCAACTCACACCCCGGTCTAATGTATACACATCTTGTCTAGAATACTGCATTGTCTCGACATGGTAAAAGTTTTATAAGATCCTCATAATTATATATATACTCTTGGGAAAAATAAAAATACATGAAGAATAATATACATGGACATGATGACCCATATATATATATAAAGTAGGGAATGAAAATTCAAAGACCGTAAAAAATAAATTAGTTATTGCATACATCATATGAAATTGAAATAATTAATTAAATAAATTAAATTTTAGGCATACATTGGTCAGTCAATTCTTGAGTTCAATAAAGAGATAATATAAACATGATATAAAATTAATTTTTTAATATACTCTACTCAAGGAAAATTTAAATGAATTAAAAAAATATCTCATTTTAATTCATAAAATCATAATCACACAACTCCACAAATTTTTTATAGAATTATAAAAATAATAATTAATTTATTATTTTTATTTTGAATTTGTTTCTAGACCCAAGGTGGAATATAAACCCCTAAAATGAGTTAGGAGTCATTTCCAGGTCCAGATAGAGCTGAGTGGGTTGGAAAAGATCTAAATCAGCCCATCATGGGTCAACCGGACCCACTGGTCCACTGGTTCAGCTGGTAGTAGGTACCCTACACTCTGTATGAGGTGTGTCCAGTGAAGGGAGACAAAATTGTAACAAAAAAACCATTTTTTATAAGTTTATCCTTTAATGCAGGTGGTTGTGTGTCAACTCCTCCTAAATTATTGGGGGTTGGAGTAATGAGTTTCATAAAGGGATACTTAGACACCCCCTTTATTAAAAAAATCCTGGGTGGATTTGGACAACACCCCCCCATCTATATATATTTTTATCTTAGGTCGGTCGGAATCTGATGAACTTCTACGGGAAAAAAATAAAACTCACACACACACATGTTCTTCATTTTATAATATCTAAAAATTTAGTTTTGATTTGATTTAAATATTTATATGGATGCAACTTGGCCATCCTTGATTGGATTGAAGCCTGATTTCATGAAATGAAACCATGATGACACCCTCTACATGAATTTATTGAAAATTTAATATTTCCTTGGATTAAATCACCAGATGATTTCTCATATACCAATTGAAGGTATTTGCGTGTGCAATGAAAGTAGATTGGTTGGGGATTTAAAATTTTAACACTGGATCGACGTAACTAAATTGTCTCCGATGATGTTCAAACCGATATAAAATTTAAGGATCTTGTGTGAATTAATTTAATCACAAAATTAAAATGAATAATTAATACATTATATTTGAAGGTTTGTTTGACAACCTCTCAACGTTGGTGATCATTTATCAAAGGAACTGAGATTGTATCCATCTAGATCATCCACACTCACTACTAAAGTCTATAGGAATGTCAATCATAAAAATTTGGGTGTTATTATGGATAATTGATGAAGCCTTCAACTTCCTAACAATCACCGCTATGTTGATCCTTTGATATGTAAAGAAGAACTTGGATCATAGTCTTATATTCAATACTTATCACTCTAGGGTGTGGGATATATGAGAGATAGGATCTCAAATTCATATAGTGAATAGGTGGAAAAATGAGATCATCTCCCACTTATATAGTGAGTTATAAAATACACATAAATGGTTCACCGACCCCTTAGGTATGTATTACCCACTAAATATGTCATTAAAAAAATGTTATATCCAACTAACTATGTCAAAAATTTCATTTATATTTTTATCACTTGTAATATAAAAAAAATTATGTGATAAAAGGGATCCATTAAACTCAACTCATTATTCAAGAAAATATTAAAATAACATTGAATATTAAAATAATATTTTTACATTAAATATTTTTCTATGTATTCACTTTAATACTTATAAATAAATTAAATTAATTAATTAAACTCCAATTATTCTATACTCAAATAATAATGAATTTATTAATTCTAGGAGATCATATATTCTTCAGTATCTCCCAGACCCCATGATGGGGTCCACCATGTCCTATACTTCTATTAATTTAGAGTAGGATATACTTTTGAATACGCTTAGTAGATGACCCTCTAGTAATTTATCTCAATAGTAGTGAATAATATCCACAAACTAGGAGAAAAGTGTAGAAACCCATCAAGGCCCCTAAGAAGATAAGGAATAGTCATAGAAATGAAAACCTCCTATGAAAAAACATCATATAATATAATCTTTTTGTCTCATGATATCTCATAAAGCAGGACACACACTATTTATCATCATACTTTCTCGATTTATTATTCATTGATCTAATTGGATGGACTTAACTTATTTAACCATGGCCATGGATTTAGTTAAGGTACTACTATCTTGATTAACTAGTCTCAGGATATCACTTCCTTTCATAAGTGATAAATACTCTCTTGATTATTCAATCAATGTCATACCACCAATGCTTCACCCAACACAAGCTACCTCACCATGACATAAGTTTCATGGTTTTCATCTTGTATCAAAGTACATATCCAAATAGTATACACTAATAATAATATCATGTTATGATACCATTACACATGATTGGAGATAGGAACTACTAATGACACCTAAAATAAGTGGTGTTCCTATTTGAGGGTCTGTCCTTATGATCTCATGTACTTGAGATCACCAATTGTGAACTTCATGAGATGAAGTATCAATGCTTATGAGACCCTAACACCTAATTGTCACACATAATATGTGTCCTATCAACATGATGTGTCTAGGCTATAGGACTTAAGTTTAAGGTCAATGTCATTGTATCTCTAGGTTTTCATTAAGAATTTTAACTACTATAACCTTTTTATATGACATTTAATCTAAGAAAATTAACATATAAATAGTGGATGTATAAATATTAACACTATTATGGTAAAAATAAAACATTCATAACTCATGGTATTCATGATATGGTAATCAAAAATTATTGTTCAAGTGGGGTCCAGGGCACCAATTTTTACAACATTGAGACTAATGTTGAGGATCGAGAAAGAGAAGAAAAAATGTTGGGTACAGGAATAGCCAGAGGTACTAGAACCGGATCATTGACAAAATATATATCAAGATCCAATATCCTGGTAATGTTTTTCATAAATTTTGACCCATGATCTATGAATGATAGGTTCTTTTCATTATCGGACACAAACTGGTCCATAAGGGGTTCCATAATTAACATCTTCTACCCAACGGCTTTGAAAGTTGTGGTTAAGGGGTCCATTTTTTGGTCTATAGCCAAAGATCAAAACTGAGACTTCAAGTCTATCTTGTTTTAATGTTTGGATAATACTTCATAGCACCCTTAATCCTTTTCGTTTATAGTCTTTTCTGATTCTTCCATAAAAATGTCATAAATCTTCTCACCATGGGAACAAACATCCATATAAACTTAATTCCTTACATCCTTAACATTTTCCAATAGAATATTAATTTCATTAGGCATAGTTAATTTGATAATATATTCATCAATAGAAACAAATGAAGAAGGATCATAAGAAGAATGTATGGAAGGACTGGTGATACATAAACATATCTCTTATCTAGCTTAGTAATAATATCTATCAAGTCTACCAGAAGAGCTCCAATTTTTACCTATAAATATTTCATCTAAGTTATAAAACTCCTAATATCATGAGAGATATGATATAAATTTAGAAAAATATTAGGTTTTATATGAGAAACCACACTCTCAATAGTAAAGGAAACATCTTCATTCCTTTCATATTCATTATCACTACTTATACTGATAAAATATTCTTTTAACACATCCAAAATATAATTCTTGAATTGGATAAAATATTCTAAAGTAATAACTAAGGTAGAAGAAGTTTAAGTTGGTTGAGGTGGAGTATGTGTATCTTGAGTATATGGAGAAATATTAGGATTAGAAGTTTATTCACTCAACTCTAACTTAGAAGGTCTCAACATACATCCTTTATTATCTGAAGAGTCATCTTGAGGTATCTTAATTTCTTAAACTAAACTATATTAATCTTCAAGGAGTAAAAATTTAGTCCTATGAGATTAATCATAAATAGGATATCCCTAAAACAAATTATATAAAACATGTCTAGCATAATATGGTATAGAATTTCCTTGAGGAGTAGATCCTAATATCTCTTTTAGAAGATATATATGACCCTATTCATGAGTAACTAAAGAAGAAGGAGCCTACTGAAACATCTTTAAGGTATCAGGCATATTGGAAATAGACATTCCACCATGTTTGGGTGGACTTTCACCAGTATCATCATCTTTGTCATCATTAGGACTAGGTGGATCCAAGCTAAATAAAGGTCTATAAGGAGATTCATATTCCCTAGTAGGTGTTAAATCAAAAATAGGGGCTTATCCTATTTCAAACATATGAGTACGTTCTATAACTAGATCTTCATCAGCATCACTCCTTGAGTCAATGAGTTTTGGTTCCAAAAAACATAGAAATAGGAGCCTTCTACCCTAAATAGTTGTTACTCTTCCCCTTACTGATTAAACCTCTATTTTTACTTCTAAATCCTTTGAAATTTTTGGGCTTGGAAAGTAGCACATTCTCTCTTCATAATCCATTTTGGACTCTTTAATAACATTTATAGTGGATTTAGATCCATTATCATCAAAAGATTAGTCATATTCAACTATATTTTCATGATATAAGCCTTGATCTATTAGATTCATTGGTCTAGTTGCATTCTTTAAAAGATTGATGCACTCATAATTCTTATCCTGGTCTATTACCCATATCTTTTTCCATGAATTCCAAATGATTTTTATCCTCTTTCATGTAGTTTCGTTAAGAAAAATACCATCTAAAAGTATTGAATTTTATAATCCTTTAGGAATAAGTATCTTTTGTTTGAGTAGAGCTGAAATAAACTTTGGGTAAGGTAGAGTATTAAATATTGAGTAATTCTAACTCATCTCTCCCATATCTCTCATTATAAATTTATGCAGATTTATATGAATCCCATAAACAATCAAATATGAAAGGAATTGGTCTCAAATCCTAATAGTAATAAAATCCCCATTTTTAGGGTAGATGGTATATTGTATAAACTTTAGAAATATACTAAATTGTCACTTTAATTCACTAGCACTAGACCTTCAATCAGTTTTATCATTAGTTAACTCTTCTAAAGCATTTCCAATCTCAAAATACAGATGGTTTATAAGATACAAACTTTGGTAATCCTCATACTCACCTTGATGAGGTACTTTTAAGCTCTCAACCCAAAGGCTTAAATAAAACTCACATTCATGATGGTCAACAAAGGTTCTAATGAGATACGAATGATCCCTATCCTTAAACACTATATTCACATAAAACACCTCTACTAATTGAAGATAGAAAATTTGATTATATTCCAAGAACCAATTGGTCAATAATTTTTGAAGCATGGATCTCTAAAATATAGAACAAATTTTTTTAAATTGGGTGACCTATCCCCAAATTGTGTATGTAATTTGATTTCCATTACATGTATAAATTTTGATATATGCGTGTTTTTTTCTTACCATAATAGTGTTGATAATTTTTCTTCCACTATGTTTATGGTAATTTCCTTAGATTACGTGTCATATAAAAGGTTATAATAGTTATCAGTTTATAATGATAACCCATAGATACTATGATAGTAATTTTAAAGTAATATATTATGGTCTAGATATGTTATACTAATATGACACTAGTGATGTGTGACCATCAGGTGTTGGGGGCTCATAAGCATTGATACTTCTTCTCCTGAACTTTACACCTCATGATATCTAGTAGATGAGATCATGAGGGTAGAACCGCCAATAGGAACACCACATGTTTCAGGTTTTATTGGTTGTTCACATCTATAGATGTGTGTATTGGTCTCCTAACTTGATATCATTATCAATGAATTCCATTTGATTGTGTACTTTTATGTAAGGAAAAAAACTATGACATTGAAGTCATGGTAAGGTAGCTTTTTTGGGTATGTCATTGGTGGCATGAAATTTGTTGAATGATCAAGATAGAATATGTCACTTCCAAGTTGAGGAAGTGACATCTCGAGACTAGTTAATCAAGATGGTAGTAATTTCATAAATCCATGGTCATGGTAGTCCTAGGTAAGTCCATCAAGTTAGATCAATAAATAATAAATCAAAGAATGATGATGACACAAGTGTGAATTTTGTTTTATGAGATTCATATGACAAAGAAAATATATTAAATAGTGTGTTTTTGTAGGATTATTATTGTTTCTATGACTATTCCTTATCTCTTTAGAGGTCTTGATGGGTTACTAGACTCTTCTCTTGGTCTGTGAATATTAATCACTGCTATCGAGATAAGGGGCTAGAGGGTCACACACAACAACATATTTAAGAATCTTCACTATTTTTATGAATAGGTAAATAGAAAATTGTGGGCCATACTATAGGTTTTGAGAGTTTTCTAAGCATTATTGATCACTAATAAGAAAAGTCATTATTATTCAAGTATAGAATAATTGGATTGAAATTTTTTATTAAATGTATTTACAAGTGGTTAAGTAAATACAAAGAATAATATTATATGAATAAATATTATTTTAATATTCAAGGTTTGTTTAATATTAGTGAGAATTGAAATTCAAGTTAATGAATTGGGTTAATCATGTAATATATTTAATATATATTATAAGTATGTGACAAAATAAAAAAACAATATTTATGATGTAGTTAGTTCTTCATAATTATTTATTTATTAATTACATAGTGGAAGTTAAATATATGGGGGCCGAGGAACCCTAATTGGTTATTTTAGATATTCACTATATAAGTTGAGGATAAGCTCATTCGATCAACTATTCCACAGTCAAAATTGAGAGCTTCTCTATCTTACTAAATTCTAGAGATATAAATGCTCTAACTGAGAGAACAATCCAAGAATTCTTTCACAGATCAAAGGTACGAGATCAAGGTGATCACTTATATGTTGAATAAATCATCGAAGCTCCACACTAGAACCTTAGATTCAATGAATATTATATGCACAGATTCTTGAAATGTGTGTGGATGATCTTAAGGGGTTCAGCCTTGGAACCTTTAAGCAACAGTCTCCATCAACGTGCAAAAAGTGATCTTGATTAGAGCCAAATAAGGTAATTTTTTGTTTATTTTTATTCTTTGAATAATTCATGTGATATCCTTAGACCATATTGGGGATTAGATCACTAGAGACGATGAATTTTCATTAATATGCTGATGAAAAAAATTTAAATCCCCAACCCACAAGTTTTCATTGCATGCCCTAATACCATAAATTGGTATCAGAGGGATTGTGTGGATTTTATGAGCCAAGAAATATTATTTTACTTTAAATTTAAGTAGAGGGGTTTAAATAGGTTTCAATGGATTGAACTATGCTATAATCCGATCTCGAATTTCCATGTTACGACCATCCAAAAAAATTATGGATCAAATGTGGTTGGTTTTTGGGTATTAAAAATCAAAGAAAGTAAGTTAAATATGTGTTAAAATTAACATTAATTTCCAGAAAAAATTTATTCCAGTGACCCTGATTTATTCAGGACAAGAATAGGCCAAAAGTCGGCTATAATTTAGTAGCTAAAAATCCTCCAACCAATGATTTGAAATTCCACCATCTATGGAATTTATAACAAAAAAACAAAAAAAAATTATATATCCTAATTTTAGGCTATAAAAAATATATTTATGGTGTGACTTGGAGTCTCAAACAATAACTTGTCAGTTGGAATTTAAAAAATGAGATGAAAGTATGACTTTCTTAAAAAAATTATAAAAAAAATCGGATTCTTCCTGAGGAAGAATCTAGGTCTCCAACCTATTCCACCCTCTCTATTCACTGAAGAAACCTGTTTCCACACTCCTCACTCTATACACCATGCCACCCTCCTCGCTAGCCTGCTACCATGATGTTTCTTTTCTTCCTAGATCCATACACTCATGGCCATTCCAAGCACGAACCACTACGCACAGCTAGAACCTACTATCATTCTTCTCGACCAAGACCACCACCTCCTCACTAAGTCATTGTGACTTGACTGGGTTGTCGCTGATGCCCTCTCCCATGATCAAGCATCATTGCCTTCTCGAGCTTGCTATTCAGCCAGCCGAATCTAGATCTAGTGAGTTGGACACCTGAGCTCCCATCACTGCTGGCTTTACTGGAAACTGTCATACCGAACAAACACCTCTTGGATAGTCAATTTTGTTGTATGGTGTCACTGATCTGTTCATCTATGGTGTTGTTGCCTAACTGGGTGCCTGACAAACGGGTGAACCCCTCATGACCGGTACAAACCTACTATGAAACCCTTCCCCTCCCCTATATACTTCAAGCCACCTCTTCCAGGTCCTAGGTGACCCAAACCACCCCGTAACGAGCCAAGGTGGGTCAGCCTGACCCGGAACAGGTCTGAGCAGGCTGGCCTAGCCCAATATAGCCCTACACGGGGTTAGCCAAGCCCGAAATGGGCTATGAGATTATGGTCTAACCCACAATGGGCATGGGTGGGGTTTTGGGGTCCAAAAATATTTTATATATTCAAAAAATGAATTAATTGATTTTTGGTTTAAAAATAATAATATTTTAATATTCTAAAAATAATAATTTAAATTTATTATTAAATTAAATTAATTTTTGTACCGAGATGAAATAAATTATTTGAATTAAATTAATTTATTTATTTTATTTTAATTACCCTCATACTTTAAATTTATATCAATTTAATTTTATCACATTTTTTTATTTTACCCATTGACTGGTCTTGAACAACTGACTGAACCTATGTATGTCTTAATAAAATTATTTAATTATTACCTTTTTTTAGGTTTGTAATAAGTAGTTAATTTTATGATGGTATACACATCATCTTATTTTCATTCAATGTGTATAAGGTTCTATATATCTAATTTATCTCTTTGTATTTTTCACTTCTCCAAACCCCTCGCCTACATATGAGTATAATATTACATTTGATGATGATGTTTTAAGATGAAGACTCTCCCAAGACGAGACAGTAATCCAGAAGAGAAACAAAAAAACTGGATTGGGGATGAGTTGTGATATGATTTGGTACTAGACTCGGGTATAATACCCCATGGGTCATGATTGATTCATTAAGTTTAAAATGGATCAATCACAATTATATTATCAAGACCTGTTGGGTAAAATTATTTCCTTTATATATTGTTTATTATTTTATACATGTGCATTTTTACTTTGATATCATATAAAATAATAAATAAATAAAATACATAAATATGATATGGATGTTTTCTATTAATGATTTTTCAGTTGTGATCATTTCAACATAGTTTGAAAATATTTAATATAAATGGAATACATTCATCAAGAAATAGGAAAAATCCCTTAAAGATATGTTAAGTTGTAATGTCTTCCATTGCTCAAATTTGAACAAAACCAGGTGTTTGGGGTGCTCATCAGCCAAAGTTGAGGGTTCCTCCTACTACTACGGAGTTCTTATGAGATTGATGGGTTAACTTAACTAAATTTAGTAGAAAATAAGTATAAAAATCTAGCATGTAATCACTTTAGAGGCAAAGCATTGAGGGAATCAAGGTTATGATTCTAATAATCTAATACTTTACTCAATAGTTCAAGGAAACATGAGTTAATTTGGTTGTCCAACTTAGATCCTACCTATAAACTCTCCAAGTAGTGGAATATCCAAATCTTTAAGACTATTAGGAGAGGTTTCAAGGATCCTTCGCACTAGAATACTCAAGCGAATTAGTAGTCTGAATCTAGTATTGAGGGATCCTAAGCTTTGATAAAATAGTGGGAGATAGTTAATGATTTAATTGATTAAACAATAATTTCTAAAAATGTAATCAAGATAAATCACTAAATGCTAAATTTTATTTATTCTAGATAAAAAATGGAAATCACCAACACCATTAGAAAAATATCACCAAAATCCATACTGGATAAAGAAAATATCCTCACAGGTCATAACTTCCAAGACGGGTACATGAACTTGCTCATAGTACTATGACAGGAGAGAAAGATTTATTTTCTAGAGTCCTAACTTCCTGTTGATCCCGCTCAAAGAAAAAGAAATGAAGATAAAGAAGAATGGAAAAATTATGTACATTATGCACAAGATGTACAGTGTATAATGTTTTCATCAATGTCCAGTCAATTGCATAAAACACGTGAGGATGAAGAAGCCTACAAGATAATGACTTGTCTACAATAATTATATTAGTATAGAGCTAGTAAAGAAAGGTATGAGATTTCCAATTCATTTTATTGGTGCATGATATCAAAATTGAATCAAACAGGACCTCGTGTACTCAAATTGATTGGGTATATTGAGAGAATTGAAGCCCTTGGGTTCAAGTTGAACCAAGAAATAGTGAAAAATCACATTATCGCCTCTTTACCATCAATATTCTCAAATTTTATTGTTAATTAAAATATGAATAACATGAAAAAGTCCCTCCCATATATTTTGGATTTAGTTTTCCAAATTGACAAGGATATGAAGAATACCAATTCTTTAATTGTTATGGTGAAAAAGTGGAGGAAGGGCAAGGCTAATGGGTATAAGGATAGGTTTAATCCAAATACATTGATGCACCATAATTAAAAAAATACTAAGATATAGATATAGGGTAATGAGCATGAGGTTGTCTGATTTACATGTGGAAAGAAAGGTAGCTGAAATAAGAATTGCAGAGCTGGGAAGAAGAAGTAAGGTAATGATTCTACTTAATGTATTTTTATCACTGAATGAAATATATATTTATCTATAATTTGGGTATTAGATATGTCATGTGGCTCACATATTTTTATTCATATACAGGAAACAATTAGATCTAATAATATTTCAATAGGTGGAGTGGATCTCTAGGATGCAAATAGTGCAAGTCTAATAGCCTTGTAAATGGGATATTATCACCTAAATTTTCCTAGTGGTTTGGTTATTGTATTGAATAACTTTTATTATATAACCTCAGTAAAACTATATTTTCACCAAGAAAACTAATCAAATAACACACTAAATTTATTAAACACACAAATTAATTCATCAAACAACAAATATATGTGGTACCACCTACCTCAATTTAGAGAACCTTAAAATTTTTGTGTGAAACTATTACCGCACGCCAATCACACTATGAGCAACCTCAATTTGGCTCTAATTCAAATATTTGAACAAAAATCATCAAAATAGACCCCCAAAATATCATAAAAGCCTATTAAAAAACATTCCCTAGGAAAAATGAGTTATCAAAGGGGATTCTTCTTTGCAAGGAGGTTCGACAGGGGAGTGTCGCACGGCTAAGAGAGGGTGCGAAGCTATGTTAGGCGGTTGTGGTGCACCAGTTTGAATTCCAACTAGATGGGTTGTGGGGAGGCATGATGGAGAAAGGAGACAAGGGGGAATCATTGATTAGAAGTGATTTGGAAGGAAGGTGCAGCCCGAGGCGGTTGTGGCGTGGGTCGTCGGTCGGTTTCATCGCCGGAAGAGAGACACGATAGGAGGGAGAAGCAGCTGTGAGGGTTGGGATAGGGGTGTAGTGCGGTATTAGTGTGAGGTAGACTATAGCAACAGAGAGGGTTGGTGTGAGGCGGACAGGGTAATGCGGGTCGGTGAGAGGGGGGTCGTTGGTCGGTGCAGCCGGATGGAAGAAGGAAGGTGTCGACTAGGGTTGGGAGTAGGGGAGGTGTGGCGTGAACCAGGTAGTCTGCTCTGCATGATGGGTAAGGGGGAAGGAGGAGAGGAACACAAAAAATAATAAAATGAAATAAAACCTAAAAAAATCATAAACCAATCTAAATTAATAATAAATATAAAAAATAATGATGATAATAATAATAATAATATGATAATAATTTTACAATTATGACCAAAATTATAATATTAATTGCCTATATAAAGTATTTACGATAATAATAATAATAATAATAATAATCTTATTATTATTATTATTAGTAAAAAAACAATAAAATAATATTATATTTGTGACCACAATTTAATATTAAAACCAAATTAAAATATTAACTGAAATAATAATAATAATAACCTAATTAAAATATTAACACTAATAATAATAATAATAATCTTAATATTATTATTATTATTATTATTATTATTATTATTAAAACTCTTAAATTAGTAAATAATTTTTCCTTGTTTTATTTTTCTACTCAAGCTATTATTCAACTCATTAATTAATTAATTACCCTCAAATCGGATGCTAACAAGCCAAAGATTCTTGTTTATCTACAAAAGTGAAAAAATTTCATTCGGGCATAGACCGCGCTTCGGCAAAACAAATTTAAAGCCAGATAAAATTATAAAATGAAAATAAAAAAAAAATAGGGATGTCTAGGTTTGAAAATGTGTATCAGTCTCATTACTTGAGATAATTATCAATGTGTTCCATTTGATTGTTCACTTTGATGTAGGGAAAATACCATGACATTTAATTCATGGTGAGGTAGCTTGTGTTGGGTGGTTATTAGTGGTATGGAATTGGTTGAATTATCAAGATAGAATTTTTCACTTTTGAGTAGAAAAAGTAATACCTCTAGCCCACTTAATCAAGATGGTAATACATTTATAAATCCATTTCCATGGTATTCTAACGTAAGGATATATAGTTAGATCAACAAACAATAAATCTAGTAAGAATGATGACACAAGTCTGTGTCCTTATTTATGATATATCATATGACAAAGAGATTATATTACATAGTGTGTGTTCGTAGATTAGTTATTGTTGTTATGAATATTCCTTATCACTTTAGGGTCCTTGATGGGCTACTAGACTCTAATCTTGGCTTGTGAATACTATTCACTTTTATTGATATAAAGTTCTAGATGTTCACACACAATTGTGTATTCAAGAATCCTCCCTATTTTGACGAATAGGTATATGGGACATGGTGGGCCCCACAATGGGGACCGAGCATTTCCCAAGTATTATTGATGATAGATAAATAAATAAAATAATTATTATTTGAGTATAGAATAATTGGGTCAAATTTATTTAGTAAATTTATTTAAAAGTGGTCAAGTAAATATAAGGAATAATATTATATGAATGAATATAATTTTCATATTAAATTTTTATTTAATATTAGTAAGAATTATGAGTCAAGTTAATGACTCAGGTTTATTACGTAGTATATTTAATATATATTAAAATTATGTTATAAAATATAAATAGTATTTATGATGTAGTTAATTCGTCATAATTATTTATTTATTACTTATTTAGTGGGCGTTAAATATATGGTGGTTAGGGAACCCTAACTGGGTATTTTATAAATCCACAAAATATGTTGAGGATAATCCCATTCTATAAACAATTGATCTGTCAAAATTGAGATATTATTTATCCTATTGAATTCTAGAGTGAGAAACACTCTAAACGAGTGAACAATCCAAGGATGCTTTCACAGATTGAAGTCATGAGATCAAGGTGTTCACTACGATGTCAAATAAATCCATAGAGCTCCACTCTAGAACCTGGGATTTTAAAAATAGCATACTCATGAATTCTTGAATCATATGTAGATAATATTTAGGGGTTTAGCCTTATATCCTTCAAACAACGGTTGTCGATGGCATGCAATAGATGAGTGTGCTTTAATTCATACAAGGTAATTGTTCAGTTCATTTTTATGATTTGAATAATTCATGTGAGATCCTCATACTGTATATGGGCTCAGATCACTACAAATAAAAAAGGTTCATTTCTCTGGTGATGAAAAACATTTAAATCCTCTTCCCACTAACTTCCATTGCATGCATCGATACCATAATACTTTCCCAAAACCAATCAACATCTACTTATTTCACTGGAGTGACTTCATGTGAAAAAATTATGGCTTCAAGAGTTTTCTAGATCCACTCATTCTTTCCTTGAAATATTACTTCATCTCAATTACTCACAACTGAGATTAAAAGTTCAGAAGGCTAGAGATTTAGTAAAGGAAGGGTTGAAAGGGGGTTCAACTTGAGATGGAAAGGGACATGGTGATTTGAATTTTATTTTGCGATATTAAAATAACTTAGTTATCAATGTATATTAAAACATGGGAAATAAAAATTAAATATAATTTAAATACTTAAAAACACAGACAATATAATTAAATAAAAATAGTTAATTGAATATTCCTTATAAGTAGAACTTATCATTCCATATTAACTGTACATATATAAAAAATTAAATATTTATCAAATTAAAAATTAATAATTCAAACATATTCAATCATTCCTAACTCATGTTTTGCATAATTTAACTTCTCATGATTCATTGGCATTGAAAAAATGTCAACAAGATGATGTTCTGTGCTAATGGATTCAAGAGTGATATCCCATTTTTGAAAATGATCTCTCAAAAAGTGATGTCTTATGTCAATGTGTTTTTCCCTAGAGGGAGATACAATATTATTGGAAATGTTAATAGTACTTGTATTATCATAATTTATAGTTACATGTCTAAATTTATGTCCATAGTCTAGAAAGGTGTGTTTCATCCATATAATCTATACACATAAACTTCCTATAGCTATATACTCAACTTTAGTAGTAGATAATGCAATAAAATTCTGCGTTTTACTACACCATGACACTAAAGACTTTCCCAACAAATGACATGTTTTAGAGGTGATTTTTCTATCTAACTTACAAACACTAAAGTTATCATCAGAGTATAAAATTAAGTCAAATCCATGTCCTTTATAATATAACAATCATTGATTAGTTGAAATTTTGAGGCATTTTAAAATATATTTAATGAAAGGTAAATGAGATTCCCTATAATTTTCTTGAAAACATGCATTCATGAACACAATAAACATAATTTCAGGTTGACTAGCTATTAGGTAAAGTAAACTCCCAATCATGCCTCAATAAATGGTTAGGTCAACTAGTTTCCTAGTTTCATCAAGATTCAATTTACAAGCAGTGCTTATTTCAGTATCACTTCCTTTGAACTATAATTTACTTACTTTAGTTTAAAACAATACCTTATTTATTTTTAAAGATTTAAAAACCAATAAATAATTTTAGTTTTCCCATAAAACTCATTAAGGACATCCTTAAAATAACAAGTTTTATTTAGCATAAGATTTATCCCATTCCATAATTCATATAGATTCTTCTTAAAAGTGGTCTTATTAAGAATATATTAAGTATATAACAAGATGTATTTATAGATTCATCCTGAAAATAGACTAGTAGTTCATATTCACTAATCATGGTTTAGGTTATCTCTTGAAGATTACTATTCCTTATTTTAACCACCTTATTTTGTTGAGGTGTTTGAGGACTAAAGAAATTGTGATTATAGTCGTGTTGTGAGGATCAGGATTAAAAATCTTTATTTTCAAAATCATATCCATGATCACTTCTCACACTCTTATAGTTAAGTCTACTAAGTTTCTCTAATGATTTTTTCATACTTAGAAAAACATCTACAAGCTTCAATTTTGTGAGTCAGGAAATATAACCAAGTAAACATTGAATATTCATCAACAATTACATAAGAATAATGTTTTCTTACTAAAATTTAAACTCTATATAGTCCAAAAAAATCCATACGAACCAATTATAGTTATTTATAGGTAGAAACCTCTTTATATGGGTTGAAAGAAACTTTATATTACTTTACCTTTTAGAAAATATTGCACACTTTTTATTTTGGGAAATATAGAATAGGTAGATCCTTGACTAAACCATTTTGGATAACATTATAAGAGAGTATATATTATAGTGGAATATTCTACTATGCCACAACCAAGATTCATGATAAAATTAATTTAAACAATAAACATTTTGAGAAAATAAAGAGTTTAAATATACTACATAAACATTATCATTTATCAAATTAGTAAATAGTAAATTAAATTTATAATCATAGATCTTGAAAACATTATTCTCAATCTTAACATGATATCCATCATCACACAATTGAGATATTCTTAGTAGATTATACTTTAAGCCAAAAATAATTAAATCTTTATAAATTAGGTATTTTTTAGAGTTAACAAATTGACTAAGGGAAATAAGTTTTCCTTTTTCATTTTCACAAAATGTGACATGAACACCATCAACTTTGGTCAAATTATGGGAGCTTGATAAGTGCCCTATTATGTTACTAGAACACCCACTTTCTGGATACTATATCTATGTACATAATCTTTTCAAATATATTTTCTACAATCAGTAAAATGTAACTGATTTGGTTACCTAAGTCTGTTTGGGTCTAGAAAGGTTAATAATCAAATATATGGGAATCCATATCTCTTTGATAAATTTATTCCTAGATTTATGAATAGACATAAATGAATTAGAAAAATAAGATCTCTTAGGTACAAACTATATTGATCCAGATTTAGATGTTCTAGATGTATTATTTACTACATATTTATTTATAGCATTTGAACTAAGAATGTAGTGACTTGACCCCATAATCCTAAAACCAATGTCTACTACCATTACATTGGCATGATTGAAAGGAATCAAATCTCGAATGATTGAAGAGTTTATTAGTCTTGGTAAACTAGATACATACATGATACTTTTATTATAAATGAATACATTAATTACAACATAACTTTTTTTATTTTGAGAATAAATTTATTCCATCTAGTATATCCTTTCATGTCTTTCTCACTACACTTCTTAGATTCCTGGTGAAAGGAGAAAAATAAGGGTGATCTAAAATGCTCATTAAGGTCAAGTATAGAGGAAGCAATAATTAATTAGTGGGAATAGTCAATATGGAAAGGTAATAAATGAACACACATGCCATATATTCAATAAACTGAATGGATAAACAATATGGGAAGAGAAATAACTGAAACACATGCCATTTAATCAGTTAACTAAGAATGAAATTCATCCATAGATATGTTGACACAAAATATTGTGGATAAATAATAACTGAATCAAAATTAAGTGAATCATTAATTAATAGACTTCATGTTGACTAAGTACATGGTGCCTTTACCATCAAGTTATATTCTCAAAAAAATTAAATATATAGGTAGAAACCCATCAATAATGCTTAGAAAAAACTCAAAGGGTTTTTCACCAACTGATTTCATCTCATGTGACTACCAATGCATCGTGGGGTTTTCTTTAAATGGTCCCCAACCTGTAGGGATTTCTTTAACTGGTCCCCAACCCAAAGGGATTGAATTAAACAATCCACAACTCATATAGTGCATGTCCAAAGCATCCCTTATATATCGAATAATCAATTTGAATAGACAAAGTGTCTTATTTAATATCCCTATTGAGTAAAGGATAAAGATTTATCAATATTTCCCCAATCAATTAAATAACTTTCAACATAAACACCATGTGTAATAATGGTTTAATGTTTAGGAAAAAATCATATCTATGATAAAATGATATGGATATTTATGGGAAATTCAGTGTTAAATAATCATAGGAAATTGAATAATTCAAGGGGTATAACAAAAGAAATAAAGGAACTGAATGTTAATATTATCCTTAGACAAATCAATAATAAACCATCCAATGGAATAATAAGGATGATATCAATAAAAAATATCCCAAATAGAGTAAGGATAAAGGGTTATTGTCGTTGATGAATGAAAATACTATAAATAAATATTTTAAAAACATTCTTGAGGAAAATATCCTTTTTATTTTGAAAAAAAATTAAAAACATTTTGAAAAACATTTTGAAAATACTTTTCTATGAAAATTCATTATGAAAAATTTTATTTAAAAATAACATTTTAAACTTGAAAAGGAATCTTCAAAGAAGTGACGGTGGGTAAATTCATACATGTCGTACAAGGTAAATAGAACATTCCTTTTTCACATTAAAAGACTAGAAAAATTACTTGTTTGGAATGTGACAAGAATATTCCTTTGAAAACATTTATAAAAGATAAAAAAGGTAAAAATTTATTTAATAAATCATTTTTAAAGGTTAAAAACATTTTTCAATGCCTTTTTATAAAATAGTGTTTTAGAAGAAAATAGGTTCTCCTACTAAAGAAGGAAATAAAATTGGGTTTTCTTAAAAACATTTTCTAAATTTGATGAGTTTTCACCTGGCATATATGTTTACCTTTTCAAAAACCATATTAATAAATATGATTTAAATCCTTTAAATTTAGTCATTAAATGATTCTTTAACTAATCTTTTCAATACCACATCAATACATAAATACTTAATCCATTTATTTCCACATAGGTCCTTCCTTGGTCTAGGGTTTATCCTTTTGAAGATTTCATTGACTAGGGTAATTCCTAGGTTCCAAAAATTTAAGTAAACAAACCATAAATAGATCCTTAAGGTGGTATTTATTTCCTTCCATCATACTCTTCATTTCTCCTCATTAATTCTTTTCTTTATTAACTTCTTTCGCACACATATAACATTTCTTCATTCCGTTGAGACACTTTCTTGGGTGTCACCTTACAAATTTCTTACATAATGGAAATCAAAACTTCTTCTCTACATGGTCTCCACTACTTGAGATATTAAAAAACTATATCCTTCTCTTATTTGGTGAGTTTATAAGTTAGTTAAGGTATATGTTGTCAATAATGTTTCAGGAAAATTGATTAGGCATAAACACGATAGATTTCACTCCTATCAACACCTCATTTGGTTACTCATTGTCACCACCTTGTTTTTTATATGCAATGTTAACTTGACTCTTTGAGGTTCCAACCATTGGAAAAAATCATAAATCATAGTGTGACTAACAATAGTAATAATAAGAAAATCATATAATCATTTATTAGATATCTAAATCATGAAACCATATTTTCAATCTAAAACACCTTACTTTTATACTAGGCCATCCATTTTCATCACATATTTGAAACCTTAATAATGGTTTGTATATAAAATGTTAATTATCTTAAGCATATCCCCTAGGAGTGTAAAATCATGTTTTCATTAAGGCCCATTGTTGTGTACCAGGTTATGCTTGAGTCAGACCCAACACACCTTGTCATAGTTGTTACCCCTAAGAACATCTATGATAGAACCAAATCCACATACAGTATAAAAACAAAGATGTATTTCTAGGAAGACTAACATAATCTATACCTTACCAAAATTCTAGGATGTTATTCTATTATTATCCTCAAAATCTATCATAGGGTTATGTTCCCTAATCCAAGTTTTCTAAATCATGTTTTCAAGGTTTCTGCTAAACTTCCTCTGATACCAACTATAGAAACCCAACCCTAGAAGCCCAAATCTAGTGTCTTCTACCATTACATTGGAATGATTATAAGTAATCAAATCTCAAAGGTCTAAAGATTTTAGTAGTCTTAGTAAACCAAATACATACATGAGTCTTTTATTAAAAATAAATAAACTAATTAAAATATAATTTATTTTTCTTTTGAGGATATATTTATTTGATCTAGTATATCCTTTCATATCATTCTTAGTATATTTATTAGATTCTTGGGGAAAGTAAAAAAATAAGGGTGAGCTCAAATTCTCTATAAGGTCAATTATAGAATAAGAAATAATGAATCAATGAGAATAGTCAATATGGAAAGGTAATAACTGAGCACACATGCCATATAATCAATAAACTGAATGGATAAACAATATGTCAAGGAAAATAATTGAAACATGTGTCATTTAATCAATGAAATTATAATGAAATGCATCCATTAATATATCAATGAAAAATATCACAGATAAATAATAACTGGATAAAAATGAAGGAAATGGTTAATTATTGGATTTCATGTTTCTAAGGTACATGGTACTTTTAACAACAATATCTATTATCAAGATGATTTAAATATATGGGTAGAAACCCATTTATTCTACGTGGAAACAAACTCAAAGGGGTTATCACAAACTCATTTCATCTCATGAGACTACTAATGCATCATGGGGATTACTTTAAATGGTCCCCAACCTATATGGATTACCTTAAATAGACTCCAAGATGTATAGTGCATGTCCAAATCATTCCTAATATATCAAATAATATATTCAAATAAACAAAAACTCAATATCAAATATCTATATTATGTAAAGGATATGAATTTATCAATATTTTCCAATTAAATAAAATAACTATCAAATTAAATATCATATGTAAGAATGGAATATGGTTTAGGAAATAATCAGATCCATTATAAATGATATGGATATTTAGGGGAAATTCATTTTTTATTGGTCATATGAAATTTAATGTTTCAAGGGGATTAACAAAGTAAATCAAGGAAGTGATTCTTAATATTTTCCTTGTCCAAATCAAACAAAAAACATCTAGAGGAATAATTAGGATGGTATCAACAAAAAATATACCAAGGGGAGTAAGGATAAAGTTTTTTCTTCATTGATTAATGAAAATAGTATAAATAAATATTTGAAAAAAAAATTGTGTAAAATATCCTTTTTATTTTGAAAAAAAAGTTTAACATACTTTTCATATAAAATAACTTCTAAAAACCATTTATATAAAAATATCCTTTTAAACTAGAAAAGGAATCTTTGAATAAGTGATGGAAGGTAAATTTTTACATATTATACAAGTTAAAAAGATCATTCCTTTTTCACGGTAAAAGGTTAGAAAAATTACTTGTTCAAAAAGTGATAATAAGATTAATTTGAAAAAAAGGTAAAAATTTATTTAATAAATAATTTTTTAAAGTTTAAAAAAATTAAAAAACTTTATAGAAAATAGGGTTTTTAGAATAAAATGGGTTCTCTGACTAACAAGGGAAATGAAGAAAGGTTTTATTAAAAACATTTTATAAAAAAAATTGGGTAAAAAAGAGTGTAAAAATGGTATTATTACTTGGAAAATGTCATGAATAACCATAGGAGAATAAAATTAAATGATTTATTAGAAAATGATCACATAATTTCATCTGATGTAAATTCAAGTGTAAAAAATCCAAAAAAAAAAGAGATTATGAATTAAACCCTTGAAAAACCATAACATTGATGTGAGAATAAATCAATTAATAGATAATGTGTTTTAAATGTAAATCCACATAAAACAAGTGTAAATAAAATAATATACAGTAAAAAGTGATTGCACATGTAATCTTAGAATATTAACGACAACGAGGAAGTAATATTTTCTAATGAAAAGGAATTGGGTTATGAAATTATTTACCACATGTTAACTTTTAATTAAAATCCCCTTAGAAGAAATAATTAAAATTAAAAGTCAAAATACCATGAAGACAAATAAATTCATGATATAATATATCACAATGGGTAGTAGTTACTATTAGAGTTGGTTTCCTAAAACCAACTATTTGTAATTTTATTACATGAATATTTGATGTATTAAATATTAAATTAAAAATATTATTACATTTTGTTCATTGTTCTGCATGAATTCAATGTAATAATGTCCTAGAGTATTTTTAGCATTGATAAGATCATAGTAGTTCCCCACTATGATGAGAACCTTGAAGTGCTATGAAAATTTTCTTAATACAGTTCTCTAATTGGATAACATACTAGGATGGGATACATAGTTTATAGACCGTCAGGTGTGAGTAATCATAAATCAATGAGACTTATTCTCATGAATTTCACACTTGGTAATAAAAAAATATGGAAGATTATGAGAACAGACCTACCAGTAGAAATTTATCATGTTTTGGTTTCATCGGATATTCCTATCTATAAGTGTGTGTAATGGTCTTTAGACTTTAAAATTATCAGTAATGTATGTCACAAATCGTGCACTTAGATTTTCTGATGAAAATAATCATGCCATATGTTGGCAGGAAGTATGGTATGTTGGGTGCATTACTAATGACATTTTATTGATGGATAAGTCAAGGAAGTATTTTTTTCCTTCCATCTTTATAGAAGTTGATATCCCATTCCTTTGATTGAAATAGAACTGTAACCCTAAATTTTATGGCCATGGTGTAATGAAGAGTTTATTTTAAATAGTCAAATAATGTTGTATCAGGCACATAGGATGATGAAGCCTTCATGAAACCTTCTTGATGAGATATTATAACAAAGGGATTATATTACATAGTGAGAATTCGTATGTGGTTTTCGTCATTGAGACTTTAAGTTCTTTCTCTTGGGTTCTTTGACATGTTTCTAGACAATAATCTTAAACTTTGGGCAAGCCTACCTAACGATAATGAGAAAGAATCCTAGAGGGTCACACACTAATTGTTTCTATTGGTCTTGATTAAATTCTATTTGAATTTAATTAATGGAATAAATATTATTATCAAGACTCAGGAATAATTTTATTCAAGTTATATTGATCGCATAAATTAAATAAATATTTATTCACCGAATTGAGAATAAAATATATTTATTTATTTTATTGAATATTTAATAAATATTTATTTAATAGTTTGTAAATAAAATGGTTATTTAATAGATTAAAATATTTATTCAGGTGTTCAATAAATGTAAGAAGAGTTCGAATGGACCAAGACCGTGTTCGGTGATAAAGTAATTATTTATGAATCGGTAAATATTACTTATCCATTTTTCACATGTTGAAGAACCACAAAATAAAAATATTTTTATTATTATGTGGAGTGGTATTTCATTAATGGTTATAATAATATTTAATTTATGTTATGCAATTAAATCTTGTAACCAAAATCCCAGCTCTATAAATAAATGGCTATGTTTATTGTTTAAAGCATTCAAAACCAATTCCAAGTTTGGGAATAGAGAATTGTTTCACAAAATGAATTCTCTCTCGACTCCTCCTCTTCTCTCCCTCTCAAAAATGAGAAACCCAAGAGATAATTTCTTCAAGGCCAAATAATAGGTGATCAAGAATGAACAACATAAGGTATTTGATTCACCGTGCTAGCACCCAGAGAACAAGTGGAATTTCTCATAGACCATTAGAGAACCTATGGATCACCACTATATGGATTCTACCCTTGGATCCTCATAATAGAAATGAAGGTAATCTGGAAGGGTCTTTTTGGATGATCAAAAATCACCAACGAAGAAAGTTCCTATGCCCAAGTATTTATTTATTCAGATATTAAATAAATTATTTATAAATTTTATGTGCAAGATCCTCACTCTTGGTTTTAGGCAATGATTATTTAAAGAAATTTTAATATATCTCCCTCCTCCCAAAAACTTCTACTGCGCCTGGAACTAATAAGTGGTATCAAAGGGAGGTTGGGTTTTGTTGAAAGTGGGTTCCCTAGACCCAACTTGTGTTGTACTTTTATTACCACTATATGTATGCAATTTGTTATATATACATGTGTTTATCTAACCATAATAGTGTAGATACTTCTTCATCCACTTTGTTTATGGAAATATCCTTAGATTACATGTCGCATCAAAGGGTTATAGAAGATCCTAGGCTATAATGATAAACTTGATATGCCATGATAGTAATATTAAAGTAATTTCCTATGGTCTAGTTATATCATTCTGAAAGGACACAGATAATGTGAGACTATTAGGTGCTGGGGGATCATAAACATTGAGACTTATTATCATGAAGTTCTCACTTGATGATATCTAGTAGTTAAGATCATGAAGACTAACCTACATAATAGTAACACCACATGTTTCAGGTGTCATTGTTCATTCCTATATATGGACATGTTTATTGGTCTTCAGAATTGAGATCATTATCAATGTATGTCATTTAATTTCGTACTTTCATACAAGGAGAAAACCGTGAAAATGAAGTCATGGAAAGATAGTTTGTGTTGGATACGTCATTGAAGATATGATATAGATTGAATGATAAAGATATGATTTGTCGCTTTCGAGTTGAGGAAGAGATATCTCGATCCTGGTTGATTAGGATGGTTTCACCTTCATTAAATCCATGGCCATGGTAGTGGAAGGTAAGACCATCTGGATAGATCAACAAATAAAATAAATCAAGACAAAGGATGATGACACTAGTGTGCATTATTTTTTACTAAGATATAGATGATGAAGAGATTATATTACACAGACCATGTTCGTTGGAAGTTAGTTGTTTCTTTGACTTTACCTTGTCTCCATTGGGTCATCGATGGGTTACTAGACCCCACTCTTGATCGGTAAATATTATTCACTGCTATTGGGATAAGGGCCTAGAGGGTCACACATTATATCACATTAAGAATCATCCCCATTCTGAGGAATATAAATATAGAAATTGGTGGGCCCCGCTACAGGGTCTGAGTATTATCCATGTTCTATGGATCGCCAAGTAATAAATAAATTCTTTAATTATTCAAGTCTTGAATAAGTTTTTGAGTTTATTTATAACATGTATTTACAAGTGATTAAGTAAATACAAAGATAAAATATTATTTAAAAGAATTTAAATATCCTAGGTTTATTTAATATTTTCAAGAGACATGAGTCAAGTTAAATACTCAAGATTATCACGCAATATATATTTATTATATATATATATATATTGTAGTTAGTGATAAAAATTATAAAAAATATTTATGGAATAATTTAATTTGTCATAAATAAATATTTATAATACTTATACTGTGAATATCTATTACACAGGGGTCAGGAACCCATACCGGGTATTTTAGATATTCCCTATATAAGTAAGAGAGAGGCTCTTCCCATGGAACTATTCATGCATTGAAATTGAGAGCCTCTCTCTCCTCCTGAATTCTAGAGAGATGTTTTCTCAAGCAAGAAAGATCTTCAAGCTCCTTCTTAGATTGAATACTCTTGCTTGCAGTGATCATCATTGCATCGAAGTAGCCATTTGTGTACCGTGATAGCACCTAAATTTTGATGAATGACATACGAGCAGATTTAAGAGGCATGTGTAGAAAATCTAGAGGGCTTCGACGTCAAAGTCTTTGATAAATGGTCGCCATCATCCTACAACGGACTTGCACACATCAGATCCGAACAAGGTATATGTTCAATTTTATTTTGTGCTCTTTCAAATCCAAACGTGGCCCTCAGATCGTATCGGGATAAGATTACTAGAGTTGACATTTTTACGTCGCTCCAGTGATGCAAAAAATTTAATTTTCTAACACATCGGCTTCCGCTTCCCATCCCAATACCTAATAGTGGTATCATAGGGACACGTGGTTTCTCATTGCACTTTATTTATATCGACTGGTCTTAAGCAAGTGATTGAACTGTTCATGTCTGGTTTTATTTATTTTATTATTTATTCAATTTGAGTGATGATTGTATTAATTAATTAGATAAATGATGGTCTGCAAATTGTCTTTTAATTCAAATATGTATAAGGGTCTGCGTGTCCAATTCACTAGTTGTATTTTGTATCCCTATACCCCCTCTTATACGTGCAAGTATATTTGTAATTATATGGTGATGATCCGAGATGTGGACCCTGCCAAGTTAAGGTGGTAATCCAGACAGGAGTCGAGCGCATTGCACTGGGGCTAGCTATGACATGATTCAGGTGTCGACTCAGGTATGGATTCCCCTAGGTCAAGATTGATCTGTTATGGATCGATCGTAATGGAATTCTCAAGACTAGTTGGATTTCATGATTTACCTTTAGGCATTGTTTAGTGTTTTATGCGAGTGAATGATTATTGCTTGATCACATAGAATAGTAAACAAGATAAAAATGCATAAAGATGTGATGAATGTATTTCAGTTGTGAGTGCGACAATCTAGTTTGAACGTATAAATAGAAAAAGATTATATTCGTCAATAAATATCAAAATAAATCAATGATATATTAATTCATAATGCTTTCTATTACTCACATTTGAATAAAACTAGATGTTTTTGGTGCTCATCAACCATAGTTGAGAGTGTCTCTTACTACCGAGGTTTTTTCATGAGAGAACTCGGTCGAATTAACTAAAGTGAGTAGTCAAGGATTATCCATATCTAACTTTCTATCACTTTACAGGAAAGATGTTATGGGAATTAGGTTCAAATTCCAAAAAGCTGGGACTTTACTCAACAATGCAAGGAACCATGAGTCAACTGGTTG
The DNA here is from genome assembly GCA_963277665.1 of Viscum album. NCBI lineage: Eukaryota > Viridiplantae > Streptophyta > Magnoliopsida > Santalales > Viscaceae > Viscum > Viscum album. The sequence goes on along the minus strand of OY728141.1, from coordinate 1,299,629,709 downwards.
GCCAGCCTAGATCCTACCTTGAAACCCTCCGTGTAGTGGCGTAGCTATAGCTTATAGACTATGAGGGATGTTTTGAGGATCCTTTCCACTAGAGTACTCAAGTTACAAAGTATTATGAATCTAATAGTGAGGGATATTAAGGTTTTATAAAATAGTGGGATACATTAAAATGATATAATAATTTATTATTCATAAATTTCAAAAGTTAATCAAGTTAAAGTACTAACTGCTAATGTTTATTTGATGTAGATTTAAAATGGAAATCACCAACACCACAAGTACTTTTTCACTAAGTTCAATTTTGGATAAAGAAAATATCCTGACTGGAAATAACTTTTTAGAGTGTTACAGGCTCTTTTACATAGTACTACGCCAAGAAAGGAAGTTATATGTGATGGAATCCTCAGTTCCTGCTAATCCTCCATAGGGAAAAGGTAATGCAGAAAAAGATAAATGGAAAAATCATGTAGAGGATGAACTTTATGTTCAATGCATAATGTTTTCTTCCATGTCTATTCAATTTCAAAAAAATTCATGAGGATTAGGATACCTACAATATTATTTCACATCTCTAAGAATTATATCAGGATAGGGCCAGGCAGGAAAGGTATGAGATCTCAAGTGCCCTATATAAGTGCAGGCTAGCATAAGGGAACCCAGCTGATCCTGATGTACTCAAGATGATTGGGTATATTGTGAGTCTTAAATCCCTTGGATTAAAATTTAACTAAGAACTAGCAGTGGATCTTATTATTGCCTCTTTATCGCCAAGATTCTCAACTTTCATTGTCAATTATAACATGAATGATATGACAAAGTCACTTCCGCACCTTTTGGCTTTAGTTCACCAAGATGACAAGGATATGAAAATTACCAATTCATATATCCTTATGGTGAAAAAAATAAATAAGGGAAAGGAAAAGGGGTCTAAAGCCAATTCAAGGCCAAAGAAACCAATGCATCGTCCTGCAAAGAAGCCAAAGATTCAGAGGTAGAGTAATGAGCATGAAGTTTTCTACTTTGGATGTGGTAAGAAAGGCTATTGGAATAATAATTTCAAAGCTGTGAAGAAGATCCAAACTGATGCTTGTACTTCTGGCATTTTTTTCATTGAATGCAATCTATCTCTATCTAAAATTTGGTTATTGGATACGTCATGTGGATCAAAAATTTTTATTCATATACAGGAACTAAGTAGGTTCAATAAAATTTCAAAAGGTGAAGTGGATCTCCGAGCTACAAATGGTGCAAGTTTGGTAGCCTTGGTAGTGGGATACTATCACTTAACCTTTCAAAGTGGTTTAGTTTTAGTTTTTTTAAAAATTATTATGTACCATTTGTAACTAGGAACGTTATATCTGTATAGATTTTAAACACTATAGGATTTTATTTCAATTTTGGAAGTAAATTTTGTCTCTTTTATAGGGATAACACTTGTTATGATATGTCACATCTTAACAATGGTTTATACATGCTGGAACTCGAGAACCTCATAATGTAAATCAATGACAAAACCATCCAACATGACTCATATACCACCCACCTATGGAACTTCAGGATAGGTTATGTAAATGAGAAGTGATTACAAAAATTATATCAAGAAGGGTATTTATACTTGGTACAGTTAGAACCCTTGGATGTTTGTCAATATTGTTTACAAGGAAAAATGACCAAAGCACCTTTCTTAGGGAAGGGAGAAAGATAAAATGTAGTATTGGAATTAATACATACTGATATATGTGGTCCATTTCTAGTAGAGGAAAGGGGTGGTTTTTCATACTTCATTAATTTTACTGATGACTGTAGTAGGTATGGTAATATCTACCTAATGTGGTATAAGTTTGATTCATTTCAGATATTTAAGGAACAACAAAATGAATTAGAAAACCAACTTAGTAAGAAGATAAAATCACTACACTTAGACCGAGGTAGAGAATATCTTAACCAAGATTTCATTGATCACTTAAAGGAGTGTGGGATAGTATCCAAACTCACTCCTCCTTATACACCATAGGGAATGGTGTTAGTGAAAGGAGGAATAAGATCTTTCTTGACATGGTCAGATCAATGATGAGTCATGCAACTCTTCCATTATCCTTTTGGGTATACGCTTTGCAGACAACATCATATACCCTTAACTGAGTACCAACTAAAGCTGCAGATGGGGTTCCATATAAGTTATGGTATGGAAAGAAACCCGGTCTGACACACATACGTGTGTGGGGGTGAGTGGCATTTCTCAATACTTTACCAATTGAAAAATTAGCATCCAGAAGCACAAAGTGCATCTTTATAGGTTATCCTAAGGAAACCAAAGAATATTACCTATATAACCATTTAGATAGAAAAAATTTTGTGGAAAGACATGGTATATTTCTAGAAAGGGAACACATTTCTAAATGGGAAGTTGGTTGAAGACATCTATATGACTCAACTCGAAGGTTTTTTCAAGTCAAAGAATTCCAATAAAGTATGAAAGCTGCAGAGATCCATTTATGGGCTAAAGCAGGCATCACGATCATGTAATGTTCATTTTTATGAGGCCATAAGAGAATTTTGTTTTTCTAAAAATAAAAGTGAGACTTGTGTCTATAAAAAGTTTGAATGGAATTCCATCGTTTTCCTAGTGTTATATGTTTATGACATATTAATTATGGGAAATGGGGTTCAAGTCTTATAGTCAGTTAAGACTTGGTTAAATGAATGCTTATCCATGAAAGAATTAGGTGAAGTAGTATACATTCTAGGGATCAATATCTATTGAGATATATCTCAAAGGATTCTTGGGATAAGTCAAAGTATGTATATTAACAAGGTACTCAAAAGGTACAATATGGAATAGTCCAATATAGGATTGTTGCCTATGTCGCATGGTATAAAAATCTCCAAGAATATGTGTCTATAAAAATAGGAGGATATTGAAAAAATGATTAGAATCCCTTATGCCTCGGTAGTGGGTTCAATCATGTATGTCATACTATGTGCTAGGTTTGATGTCACTTTTTCTTTAATCATGGTGGGTAGATATCAATCCAATCTAGGAGAGCCGCATTGGGCAGCTGTTAAAACTATCCTAAAGTACTTGAGGCATACAAATGATATGGTCCTGGTGTATGGATGAGATGAGGAACTAGTAGGGAAAGGATAAACTAATGCTAGTTTCCAAACAGATCATAATGATCTGAAATCGTAGTCAGGATACAACTTTTTCTTGAATAGTGGTGCAGTGAGCTGGAGAAGCTCAAATCAAGTTATGGTTTCTGATTCTATAGCACAGTTAGAATATATTTCATATTATGATGTAGTAAAGGAAGTAGTCTAGATACATAGTTTTATCTCATACATTGGTTTTATGCCTAGCATTGAAGACCCTGTTCCAGTATATTGTGATAATACTACTATAGTGGTGCTTGCCAAGGATCTTAGGTCTCACCAGAGGAAAAAGCATATTCTTTGAAAATTTCATCTCTTGAGGGATTTTACTCAAAGAGGTGAAGTTGTATTAAGTAGAGTAGCCACAAATGACAACATATAAGACCCCCTGACTAAATCCATTTCTCAACAGAAGCATGATTATCATGTGAGAGCTAGCATATTGATACTTGTTAGCAGTTGGATCTAGTGAAAGTGGGAGTGTTGAAAGTGGGTTCCCTAGACCCAACTTGTGTTGTAATTTTATTAACACTACATGTATGTAGTTTGTTATATATACATGTGTGTATATTTCTATAATAGTGTAGATACTTCTTCATCCACTTTTTTATGGAAATTTCCTTAGATTACATGTCATATCAAAGGTTTATATAAGATACCAAGATATAATGAGAACCTTGAGATTCCATGATAGTAATCTTAAAGTAATGTCTTATGGTCTAGTTAAATCATTCTAAAAGGACATAGATGATGTGTGACAATCAGGTGATGGGGGCTCATAAGCATTGATACTTCTTCTCATTAAGTTTGCACTTGAGGATCTCTAGTAGTTGAGATCATGAGGACTGGCCTATATAATAGGAACACCACATGTTATAGGTGTCATTGGTCTTTCTTATCTATGGACATGTGTATCGGTCTCCAGACTTGAGGTCATTATCAATTTATTTCATTTAATTGCATACTTTGATGCAAGGCAACAACCATGGAAATCAATTCATGGTGAGGTAGTTTGTGTTGGGTACGTCATTGATGATATGACATTGATTGAATGATCATGATAGGATTTGTCACTATCAAGTTGAGGAAGAGATATCTTGGGCTTGGTTGATTAGGATGGTTTCACCTTCAATAAATCCATGGACATGATAGTGGAAGGTAAGACCGTCTAGACAGATCAACAAAAAAATAAAGATAAAGGATGATGACACTAGTGTGCATTCTGATTTATTAAGATATCAACGATGAAGATATTATATTACACAGACCATGTTTGTATAAATGTAGTCATTGATTTGACTTTACCTTGTCCTTATAGGGTCCTAGATGGGTTGCTAGACCCCACTCTTGGTTGGTGAATATTATTCACTACTATTGGGATAAGGGCCTAGAGGGTCACACACTATAGCACATTGAGAATCTACCCTATTCTGAGGAATAGTAATATAGAACTTGGTGGGCCCCGCCATGGGGTTTTAGTATTATCCAAGTTCTATGGATCACCAAGTAATAAATGAATTATTTAATTATTCAAGTTTGGAATTATTTTTTGAGTTTATTTATAACATGTATTTACAAGTGATTAAGTAAATACAAAGATAAAATATTATTCGAAAGGATTTAAATATCCCGGGTTTGTTTCATATTTTCAGGAGATGTGAGTCAAGTTAAAGACTCAATATTATCATGAAATAGATATTTAATATATATGTATATATATATATATTCTATTTAGTGATAAAAAATTATAAATATTATTTATGGAATAATTTAATTTGTTATAAATAAATATATATAATACTTATACTGTGAATATCTATTACACGTGGGTTGGGAACCCATACCTAGTATTTTAGATATTCCCTATATAAGTAAGAGAGAGGCTCTTCCCATGGGACTATTCATGTGTTGGAAATGAGAGCCTCTCTCTCCTCCTAAATTCTAGAGAGATATTCTCTCAAGCAAGCAAGATCTTCAAGTTCCTTCTTCTTGGATTGAAGACTCTTGCTTGTGGTGATCACCAATGTGTCGAAGTGGTCATTGGTGTACCACACTAGCACCTGGATTCTGACGAACGACGTGTGAATATATTTAAGAGGTGTGTGTGGTTGATATAGAGGGATTCGATGTCGGAGTCTTAGAGAAACAGTCGCTGACATCTTGCGACAGACTTTCACACGTCAGATCCAAACAAGGTACATGTTTGATTTTATTTTGTGCTCTGTCAAATCCACACATGGTCCTTGGACCATACCAGGATAAGATCACCATAGTTGATATTGATATGTCTCTTAGATGATGAAAAAAAATTAATTTACGAGCCCACCAGCTTCTGTTGCCCGTCCTTGTACCTAACAGGTTTAAATTTATAATTATTTATTTGATTTTTGATCTATGCACAATAGTGGTTAGATTTTTATTTCATGTTATTAATTATTTAATCTGATTTTAATTAACATGTTATTGACATAGTAATCATGTTCATTCAGTGTTTTATTTTCTTATATATTTAATAATAAATTAATAATGACTGGAGAAGCCACCAGGAAGTTCCAAATATTTAGCTAATAAATATGGGTTACACGGCGTGCAGCCAGAGCACACACTGTATACCCATGTCCATTGTATCAAGATGCATCCAGAAATTAAAAACATGCAGTGCTTTTATTGAACACTACGTGTTGACCGGGCCAAACTAGAAAATGATAAGTAGATACATGGTGTGTATCCAGCATGTACACACTATGTAGTCTGGTTAAGTTAACATACCAAAGCCCCAGGCATGTGACTTGTATATACATCAACTGAGGTACATGGCATGTAGTTGGATGTACACACCATGTAGTCTCTCATTACTGGAAAAAATTAAATTACATTAAATTTGAAAAATAACAGCATTAAAACATTATTTTATTGATTGGAACACCATTGTGTGTTTGAAATTTTAATAATTATTTTAAATAATTTTAAATGCTCAATAAATTTTCTGTAATAAATATGTCATTAATGGTTATTCTATTTATTTTCCATGAATTTAAAATTGATGGGTTTCTCCAATTATGTTTGGGTGATCATTAAAATGAAAAGGAATTAATTAATTAATTAATACAAGCGTGTTTATCTTAATAATAAAGAATGAATAAATTAATTAATGTTATCTAGTTACTTTTTGCATATTCGTTATATGTTTGACTGGTCATGAGCTTGACCAAGACCTGTGTATGTTTTTGCATTTATTTAATTAAATTTATTTCACAATTTTTCAATTATTTAATATTAAATTAAAAGATGGCATGGGATTCATACCCCCCTCCATTATTTTGTAAGACCAATATGTTTAAGGATATTTATGTAATTCCCTTTAACCAATCCTTTTGGTTCCCCTAACCTACATGTGAGTAATAAATATTTGTAATTAATCGAGCATCCCAAGGTGCATGGAGATGGTTCAAGATGAATCCATAATGGTTCCAACTCAGTGATACATAGTTGGACATGTGGAATGTTGCAGCTCATGCCAAGTCCAGCATAAGGAGTTATTTCTCCTAGTTTATAGGTTGATTTAATGTACACTGATTAAATCAACCATTAGATAATCTCATGATTTGGTCATTTAATTATTTATTTATTTTCTGTCTCATAAATTAAAATTATATTTTTTGATGCAGGATCATGATCACAAAAATGAATTAATATGAAAAGAGAGAATTTAAATAAAATTGATTATGCATAAATATTTTATCCAAACATGGTTAATTAATTAAGTAAACATTCACTTAAATATTAACAAGACATATAAAGGATAAAATAAGATAAAAATTTATGCATAATAAAATAAAATCCCTCAATATAATATTAATTCATACTAAGCCTTTTGTTACTTGATTAGGAACAAAACTCAAAAGAACTATGTGTTTGACCAACCCTTGTTGGGACACTTAATTTTATAAGGGGGGTTCTTATGAAGGTTTTAGGTTGACTTGACCATTTTACCTAAAGAGGAGTAGCCCTTGATAGACTTGGTTTAATTTGGAGGCAAGTTTTGAGAAAATACAAGTCAGGATTTCTAGATTGGGGAGTCTACTCAACAGATCAATAAGTTGTAAGCCCACAGTTGTCAAAGACTTTCCTACATAAATACCTTAAAAATAGCTTGACTAACCCTTATTAGGGTTATGCAAAGAGGAATATGGATCCTTTACACTAGAATTTCCTAGAAACTAGATATTCAAAGTTCAATGGTGAGGTCTATTGGGACTTGATAAAATAGTGGTAGATTTAATAAAATCAATTAAGTTATTGTTTTTTTACAAAATTTGTAATCAAGAAAAGTAATAATAATATTCTCTTTTAATTTTAGAATAAAATGAAAATATTTTCATCCACATTATACCTTTGATCAATATTGGATAAATACAATCTTCTCACTAGAAGTAAATTTCATGAGTGGTTTAGATGCCTTCAGGTAGTTCTATGCCATGAATGGAAATCTTATGTGTTAGAATCCTCAATGCCTGATTTTCCTGCTCAAGAGGTGAGTGATGAAGAGTAACTAGTCTACAAAAAAACATATTAATGACATGGTTTATGTTCAATTTTTGATTCTTTCATCTATGTCTAGTGAACTCATGAATTCTCATGGAAACTTGTATGCATTAAGAATGCTTGACTACCTCTGTGGTCTTTACCAGGAGAGAGTTAGATAGGAATAGTTTGAGATTTCCAAGGCACTTTTTTAGAGTAATATTGGATAGGGTTCCCTAGATGGGCCTCACATAGTCAACACCATTGGATATATTGAGTTCCTAGAGGATCTAGGGTTTAAAATACCTAAATAACTGGGCACTGGTCTCATTCTGGCATCACTCCCTTATAGCTTCTCTAGTTTTGTTGTAAATTTTTATATGAAAAAAATTGAGAAGTCTCTTCTAGATCTTCTTATCTTCCTTTTTCAAGTTGATAAAGTTATGAAGCATGAAAATACTTTTTTCATTATGGTGAAAAAACTAAAATGGAAAGAAAAGATCTTTAAGACCAAATCTTCTTCATGCCCTTCCAAGAATAATAAGATCAAAGGGGAAGCAAGGAAACCAGATGTTTTCCATTTTGCATGTGGCGAGAAGGGCCTCTAGAAGAAAAACTGCACCCAACTAAAGATGTAAGGGGAATATTTAGGTGCATTTTTGATCGAGTGTAATTTATTTATTTCTATAAATTGGGTATTAGATATGGATTATGGTTCTCATATATCTATTCAAATATAGGAACCAAGTAGATTCAGAGAAATTGATTAAGGGAAGGTAGATCTATGTGTAGAAAATAGAGATAAACTTGTTGATGTATCTATCGGGGACTACCACCTTACATTGTTGACCGGAATGATCCTAGTTTTAAGGAGTTTTTATTATGTGACTTCAGTTAACAATAACATTATTTTCATATCTAGACTAGATACATATGGATTAATTTTAAAATTTGGAAATAAATGTTCATTATTTTATAAAGATAGCATTTTTATCGTATGGAACATTTACATAATAGTATTTACGTGTTGTATTGCATGAACCAAGTAATGGAAATTGATAACAATGTTACTTCACATGGCTTACACCACACCCAACTTTGGCATCCCTAGATAGGTCATGTAAATGAAAAACTCTTGAAAAGAGTACATCAAGATAGATATTTAGATTATTTTTAACTAACCACACTTGGTGTATGTCACACATGTTTACAATGAAAAATAACCAAATCCCTATTTAATGGGAAAGGTGAAAGGGATAAAGAGCTTCTTGAATTAGTTCATACCTATGTGTGTGGGCCATTTCCTATTGAAGTAAGGGGTGGGTTCTTATACTTCATAACTTTTACTAATGATTTTATTAGATATGTATATACTTACTTAATGAGGTATATGTTGGATTAATTTGATAAATTCTAGGAATAAAAGAATGAAGTTGAGAACCATCTTGGTAGGAAGATTATGAAACTCTGCTCAGAACATGGTGGAGAATATCTTAATCAAGACTTCATTGATTACTTATAGGATTTTGGGATCCTATCCCAACTCACTTCTCCTTATATGCCTCAGTGTAATGGTTTAAGCATAATTGGGAACCACACCTTGTTGGACAAGGTGAGATCAATAATGAATCGTGTGAGTCTTCCATTATCCTTTTGGGGATATGCATTACAAAAAGCGGTAAACTTACTAAAACAAGTACCAACTAAATAAATAAATGGTATTTCATATGAATTTTGGTGTGGAAGAAAAACATTTTTATCGAATTTACATGTGTGGGGAATAAAAGTGGTCATTAAGGCCTATTTATGTAAAAAAACTTTCACCCTGAGGCACAAAGTGTAACTTTATAGGATACCACAAGGAAACAAGGGGGTATTACCTTTATGAACCCTCAAAAAAATTTATAGTGGAAATACATTCCATATTTCTTGAGAGGGAGAAAATATCCAAAAGAGATAGTGGGAGAGAGATAAACATCGATGAAGTCGGGGCTCAAGGAAAACAAGATTTTCTATAAGATCAGATTCCACAAAGCCCTATGGAAGAAGAAACTATTCTAGATACATCAGTATTGTATATGAGTACAAGAGAGGTTAGAAAACTATAATGGTATGGTTTTCTAGTTACTGAGGATGATGACTCATTATTAGTTGATAATAATGATACTCTAACCTATAAGGTAGCAGTAAGTGGCACAAATGTTTCCAAGTGTGAAGAACCCAAGAATTCTAAAATAGATTCCATGTACCTAAACCAAGTCTGGATTTTGGTAGATTTTCCAATGGATGTAAATCCCGTTGGTTTCAAGTGGGTATTCAAGAAGAAACTAGACATTGAAGGATAAGTCAATACATATAAGTCACGACTGGTTTCAAAAGGTTTTAAACAACATCAAGGCATGGAATACAATGAAACCTTTTCACCAATTGCAATGTTGAAATCCATCATAATCCTACTTGCCATTGCGGTTAACCATGACTATGAAATTTGGAAAATGGATGTCAAAACAACCTTCCTTAATGGGAACCTTTAGAAAGATATATAGATGACACAACCTAAAGGGTTTGTGACTCCAAAGGATACCAATAAGATATGAAAGTTGAAAAAATCCATTTATGGATTAAATTAAGTATCCAGGTCATAGAACATTCATTTTGATGAATCCATAACAGAATTTTGTTTTATAAAGAATGAATGTTATCCTTATGAATACAAACAGTTTAGTGGGAGTGCATTAATTTTCATAGTAGTATATATTGATGACATATTTCTTATTGGAAATGAAATACGAGTCTTACAGTCTCTTAAGGTGTGGTTGACTAAATTATTTTCCCTAAAATACTCAAGTAAGGAAACATATATTCTTAGGATAAAGATCTATCATGATAGATCCAAGAGGTTTATCATCCTAATTCAAAGTACATACATTGATAAGATACTGAATAGATTCAGTTTAGAACTGTCTAAGAGGGGATTGTTTCCAGTGTCATATGGAATTAATATTTCCAAGAAAATGTGTCCTCAGAACCATGAGGAAAGAAATAGAATGGAAAGTATTCCATTCACATCATAAATTGATTCAATCATGTATGTTATTCTATGTACTAGGCTAAATGTCACATGTGCATTAAGTGTGGTAGGTAGATATCAAGATGATCCAGGTGATCACCATTGGATAGAATTCAAGTCTATCCTTAAGTATCTGACCATACTAAGGAAATGTTCTTGGTTTATGGAGGATATTAGGAACTAGTCATTAGAGTATATGAAGGTTCAAGTTTAAAAATTTATCAAGATGACATGAAGTCACAAATGGGATACATCTTCACTTTGAATAGAGGTGTTGTGAGTTGGAAGATCTCAAAGCAGGATGTGGTCACAAATTCTATAGTAGACTCTGAGTATATTGCAGCTTCAGATGAAGCTAAAGAAGTAGTTTAGATGTGAAATTTCTTCAATGAGATTGATGTGGTACCTAACAGTGAAATCCCATCACACTCTATTGTGATAACACTATAGTGGTGGCTCTCTCAAAGAGCCAAGGTCACATCAGTGGATGAAGCACATACTTTAGAAATATCATCTCTTGATGGAATTTTATCAAATAGGTAAGGTTTTATTGAGTATTATTTCCATGGAATACAATGTGGCAGACCACTTGACTAAATCCTTAACTCAGTATAAACATGGTTATCATGTGAATTTTAGTGAACTGAAAGTCGTAGGAAGTTGGATCTAGTCCAAGTGGGAGTTTTTCATAGTTTCTTTCCTAGAACCAACTATTTGTACTTTTATTACATGAATATTTGACATATTAAATATTAAATTAAACATATTATTACATATTGTTCATTGTTATACATTACTTTAATGTAATAATGTCCTAGATTATTTGTCGCATTGATAAGGTTATAGTAGTTCCCCGCTATGATGAGAACCTTGAAGTGCTATGAAAATATTCTTAATATAGTTTTATAGTTGGATAACATATTATGATGGAACATATAGTATATAGACTATCATGTGTGAGTACTAGTAAGATGATGAGACTTATTCTCATAAAATTCACACTTGGTAATCTCCAAGATAGTAGATTATGATAATAGACCCACCAGTAGGAATTATGCATGTTTTTGTGTCATCGAATATTTCTATCTATAAATGTGTGTAATGGTACTTAGACTTTAAGATTATCATTAATTCATTTCAAGACTCATGCACTTAGATTTGATGATGAAAAGCATCACACCATTCGTTGGAGGGAAGTAGGGTATGTTGGGTGTGCCACAAATGACATGTTATTGATAGATAATTCAAGTAAGGATTTTTCCCTTCCATATTTATAAAAGTTGATATCTCAGTCCTTTTATTGAAATAGAACCATCACCCTAAATTTCATGGAAATGGTGTAACAAAGATTTTATTTTAGATAGTCAAAGAATGATGTATTGATAACACAGTTCGATGACACTTTCATCTAACCTGCTTAATGAGATTGTCATAAAGGGATTATATTACATAGTGAGTTTTTTATGTGGTTTTCATCATTATGACTTTATGTTCTTTATCTTGGGTGCCTTGGCCCCTTTCTAGACAGTAATCTTGGACGTTAGGCAAGCTCACCTAATTCCAATAAGAAATAATCCTATAGGGTCACACACTAAGTGTTTTTGTTGGTCTATATTAAATTCTATTTGAATTTCATTAATGGAATAAATATTATTCTCAAGACTGAGGAATAATTTTATTCAAGTTATATTGATATTATAAATTAAATAAATATTTATTCAACATGATGTGAATAAAATTTATTTATTTATTTTATTGAATATTTAATAAATATTTATTTACTAGTTTGTGAATAAAATATTTATTTAAGATAATAAAATATTTATTTTTGTGTTCAATAAATGCAAGACAAGTTTGAACAAACCAAGATTGTGTCTGGTGATAAAATAATTCTTTACGAGTTAGTAAATATTATTTATCAATTTTTCACAAGTTGAAACACCACAAAATATTATTATTATTATTATTATATGCCATGAGATTTCATTAATGGTTATAATTATATTTAATGGCTATTATTAAATTAAATTTTGTAACCAAAATCTTGGATCTATAAATAGATGGATATGCCTATTGTGTTAAGAATTTGAAACTAATTCTACGTTTGGGAATAGAGAATTGTTGCACATAAATAATTCTCCCTCAACTCCTCCTCTATCCCTATCAAGAATTATAAAAATAAGAGATAATTTCTTCAACTCTTAAGAACGGGTGATCAAGAACTTACAATGCAAGGAATTTGATTCACCGCGCAAGTACCCAGAGAATGAGTATCATTGCTCAGAGACCATTAGAGAATGTGTGGATCACTAGTAGAGGAATTCTACCCTTGGATCCTCACAAAAAAATCGAAGGAATTCATAAGTGCCTTTTTTATGATCAACAATCGTCAATGAAGAAGGTTTCTAAGCCTAGGAATTTATTTCATTGGATATTAAAGAAATTAATTATAAAAATGTTAAAGATCCTCACTCTTTGTTTTGGAAAGTGGATATTAAAATAAATTTTAATATATCTACCTCCACCATAATACTTCCACTGCATCAAAACAAATAGTTACACCACACAAAATAATTAAGTGGTGAATATAACATTTATCTCACGGATGTAAAAAGTGAGATGAAAATCCCTTACCTTGAGTTTCCTTTGGGGTTAACATACTTTAACCTCCTGTATAAGGGTTTCAATCATGTCACTAACTTATACCATAACCATAATCATGTTTATAATTTCATATATTATCTTATTATAATATCTTATTACCCATTTCTTTATAATCTTTCATTATATTCACTATTTTGGGTGTTAATGGCTTAGTTTTTTTAGTTTGTTTTGACTTGTTATTTTTTTTATTATATAAATCACGATTTCTTTATATAAATAATTTAAAAGTTAGTGGATTATTGAGAACTTGGTGAAATTTCACTTCTTCAAAATCATGGTTGATAGTTTGGCTTGATTGGATTTATGGTCGCTTCTAGAAATTGGAAAATTTCTAAATTTCCCAGAAAAATATTTAACTTCCATAAAACAAAAAATTGATTGGAAAAACATAGAAATGATTTATGACTATTAAAATAAGGAATTAATAGCATAATAAAAAAATATACCCTCTTTGATGATCACAAATCAAGGGTCTTCTATAAGAATATTTTACACCATCACTTCCTAAGATGGTTCAATGGGTAATGGGGATTCTAGCGCATATAATTTCCTTTCATATCATAGTAATTTGCATAATTACTTGTAATAAAGTTGGAAATTGGTTTTGGTTTGGACATGTTCTTTTCTTAAAATTAATTATAGTGATATTTTGTTATTACTTTTCACTATTATATAAAATAAAACTTAAGAAAATAAGTATGTTCTCTTGATTTCTGAATAAACACTGCTGATTAATTAAATAATTAGATGTCTCCCACTATTTTATCAAACCATTGTTTCCCTAACTAATATATTCAAAATACCTGATCACTTGAGTATTCTAGTGGTAAATATCCATATAACTTCTCATCATAGTCCAAGATATGGCTACTCTAATACTCATAGAGTTTTAAGGTAATAATTTGACTATCCATCCAAATTAACTTGTGGCTCCTTGAACTGGTGAGTGAAGTCCTAAGTTATATAAATCATAATGTTTATTTACTAAACTCTTTATTACTAAATAGGAAAAATAAATCTATGGATAATTATTTATTTCCATATTTAGTTAATTTGACCCATCACTTTCATAAGAACTCTCCAGTAGTTGGAGACACCCTTAACTAGGGTTAATGAGCACCTTGTACAACCAGTTTTGTTAAATTCAAACGACAGAAGGTGTTGTGACTTAAAATTTATTTGCGCATTTTAATTATTTCTAGATGAATGAAATAATTTTATATTTGATATATCCATACTTGATTATCACACTCACAACTTGGAAATGAATTAAATATAAAACATTCATCACATCTGAATCTATGCATTTTATTTTATTATTTTATGTGATCATGTAAAATTTCATATTCATAAAAAAAATAAACCATGAATAAATTAAATAAACAATGCAGCTAATCATGATAATTTGGTATTGGTTGATCCATTTATTCTCAATGGATCAACTGTGACCCTAGGGGTAAAATATAAAAGTTGTTCCTAACTCGTATCATAACTCACACCCTAGTCCAATGTATCCACATCTTGTCTAGAATACTGCCTTGTATCTGCATGGTCAACATCTTATAACATCCTCATCATTATATATATACTCTTGGGAAAATGAAAAATACATACAGAATAATACACATGGATATGCAGACCCTTATACATATAAAGTAGGGAAATACAATTCAAATATCATCAAAAATAAATTAATTATTATATACACCATACACAATTGAAATAATTAAATAAATAAATTAAATTTCAGGCATAAATTGGTCATTCGATGCTTGATTTCAATCAAGAGATAATATACACATGATATAAAACTAATTTTTTTATATATTCTACTTAAGGAAAATTAAATGAATTCAAACAATTTTATCTAATTTTAATTCATAAAATAATAATCACACACCTCCACAAAAAATTTTAAATAATTTTGAAAAAAATACATGATTTATGTTTTTTTTAATTTATTTGGGCCCCAAGGTGGCCGATAAACCCCCTAAAAATATATAGGAGTCATTTACAGGTCCAGATAGAGCTGAGTGGGTCGGACAAGATCTAAACTGTCTCATCTCGAGTCAAGCTGACTCACTAGGCCACTGGGTTAGTCGGTAGTAGGCGGCATGTGCTCTGTATGGGGTGTGGCTGGTGAAGAGATACAACATTGTAACAAAAAAAACCTTTTTTATAGGTTTCTCCTACAATGCAGGTGGTTGTGTGTCAACACCTGCTAAATTATTGGGGGTGGAAGTCATGAGCTTCACAAAGGGAGACTCAACTTCCCCCTTTATTAAAAAAATATTGGGTGGATTTGTACAACACCTCCCCCCCCCCTCGTCTATATATTTTTTTATCTTAGTTCAGTCGGAACCATATGAACTTCTACTGGAAAAAAATAACACACACACACACACATTTTCTTCATTTTTTAATCTATAAAAATTCAGTTTTGATCTGATTTAAATCTTTATATGGATGTAACTTGGCCATCCATGATTGTATTGAATCCTGATTCCATGCAATGAGACCATGATGACACCGTATACATGAATTTATTTCAAATTTAATATTTCATTAGATTAAAAAACCATATGATTCCTTATATACCAATTGAAGGTATCAGGGTGCTTAATGGATGTAGATTGGTTGGGGATTTAAAAAATTTAACACTGGATTGATGTAACTACATTGTCTCTGATGATGTGAAACCTAATATAAAATTTAAGGATCTTGTGTGAATTGATTTAATCACAAAATTAAAATGAATAATTACCACATTATATTTGAAGGTTAGTTTAACAACAGCTCATTCCTGGTGACCATTTCTCAAAGTAACTGAGCTTGGATCCATCTAGATCATCCACACTCACTTCTAAAGTCTACAGGAATGTCAATCATCAAAATTTGGGTGTTAGCGTAGAGAATTAATGAATCCTTCGACATCATGACGATCACTGCTATGCTGATCCTTTGATACATGAAGAAGAACTAGGATCAAAGTATTAGATTAGATAATTATCTCTCTAGTATGTGGGATATATGAGAGAGAGGATCTCAAATTCATGTAGTGAATAGTTTTAAAAATGAGAACATCTCCCACTTATATAGTGAGGTATTAAATACACATAAATGGCTTCATAACCCCCCAGGTATGCATTACCCACTAAATATGTCATAAATAACATGTTATATCCAATTTATTGTGTCATAAATTTCATTAAAATTTTTATAAATTATAATATAATAAAATGTATTTCGTGATAAAAGGTATCAATTTAACTCAACTCATTATTCTAGAAAATATTTAAAGAACCTTGAATATTAAAATAATATTTTGACGTTAAATATTTTTCCATGTATTCTCTTTAATACTTATAAATACATTAAAAAAATAAATTAAACTCCAATTATTTTATACTCAAATAATAATTAATTTATTTATTCTAGTAGATCATATATTCTTTAGCATCTCCCAGATCCCATGTTGGGTCCCACCATGTCCTATACTTATATTAATTTAGAGTAGGTTAGACTTTTGAATACGCTTAGTGTGTGACCTTCTAGGACTTTATCTCGATAGTAGTGAATAATATCTAGAAACCAGGAGAAACTTATAGCAACCAATCAAGGCCCCTAAGGAGATAAGGAATAGGCATAGAAAAGAAAAACTCCTATGAAAAAAATCATGTAAATTAATCTATTTTTCTCAAGATATCTTATAAAGCAGAACACACACTTTTTATCATCATACTTTCTTGATTTATTATTCATTGATCTAACTAGATGGAATTAACTTATTTTACCATGGACATGGATTTATTTAAGGTACTACTATCTTTATTAACTAGTCTTAGTATATCACTTCATTTCAAAAGTGATAAATTCTCACTTTATTATTCAATCAATGTCATACCACCAATGGTGCACCCAACACAAGCTACCTCACCATGACATAAATTTCATGGTTTTTGTCTTGCATAAAAGTACATATCCAAATAGTATACACTAATAATAATCACAAGTTAAGATACCATTACACATGTTTGAATATAGGAACTACTAATGACACCTAAAACATGTGGTGTTCTTATTGCCGGGTCAGCCCTCTTGATCTCTTCTACTTGAGATCACTGAATGTGAACTTAATGAGAATAATTATCAATGCTTATGAGCCCCTAATTATCACACATCATATGTATCCTGTCAACATGATGTATCAGGAATATAGGAAATAATTTTAAGGTTAATTTCATGGTATCTCTAGGTTCTCATTAATCATTTCAACTACTATAACCTTTTTATATGACATGTAATCTAAGGAAATTAACATAAAAATAGTGGATGTAGAGATATCAAAACTATTATAGTAAAAATACAACATCCATAACTCATTGTATGAATGATATGGTAATAAAAAAGTATTTTTCATGTTGGGTATAGTGCACCAACATTTACAACACTGATACTGATGTTGAGGCTCGGGAAAGAGAAGGAAAATTGTTGGGTACAAGAATAGCCAGAGGTGCCAGAACTGGATCATTGACAACATACATGTCAAGATCCAATATCCTGTTAATGTATGTCATACATTTTGACCCATGATATATGAAATATAGGTTCTCACCATTATCTGACACAAAATGATTCAATAGAGGTTCCATAATTAATAGCTTCTTCCTAATGGAATTGAAAGTTGTGGTTAAGGGAGGCATTTTGAGGTCTCTAGCCAATTATCAAAACTGATTCTTCAAGTATATCTTGTTGTATTGCCTATATAATACTTTATATCTCCCTTAATCCTTTTCCTTTAGAGTATTTACTATTTCTTCCCTAAACATGTCATAAATATTCTCATCATGGGTAGAAACATCCATATAAACTTGATTCCTTACATCCTTAACATTTTCTAATAGACTTTTCATTTCCTCATGCATAATTATTTGGATAATATATTCATAAATAGAACCAAATGAAGGAGGAGCATAAGTAGAAGGTATGGAAGGACTGGTGATACATAAACATATCTCTTATATAGCTTAGTAATAATATATATCAAGTCTACCAGAAGAGCTCTAATTTTTACCTATAAATATTTCATCTAAGTTATAAAACTCCTAAGCTCATGAGACATATGATATAAATTTATAAAAAAATATTAGGCTTTATATGAGAAACCACACTCTCAATAGTAAAGGAAACATCTTTCTACTTTTTAAATTCATTAGCACTACTTATATTGATAAAATATTATTTTAAAACATCCAAAAGATAATTCTTGAACTTGATAAAATCATCTAAAGTAATAACTGAGGTAGAAGTAGTTGAAGTTGGTTGAGGTGGAGTATGTGTATCTTGAGTAGATGGAGCAAGACTGGGATTACAAGTTGAGTCACTGAACTCTAACTTAGAAGGTCTCAACATAGATCCTTCATTATCTGAAGAGTCATCTTGAGGCTTCTTAATTTCTTAAACTGAACTATATTAATCTTAAAGGGGTAAAAATTTAGTCCTAGGAGATTAATAATAAATAGGATATCCCTAAAACAGATTATATAAAACATGTCTAGGAGAATATGGTATAAAAATTCTTTGAGTAGTAGATCCTAATAGCTCTTTTAAAAGATATATATGATCTTATTCCCGAGGAACTAGAGAGGACAGAGCTTGATGAAGCATCTTTAAGGTATTGGGCATAATAGAAATATAAATTACACTTGGTTTGGGTAGACTTTCACCATTATCATCATCTTCATCATCATTAGGACCAGTTAGATCCAATCTAAAGAAAGGGTTCTCAAGAGATTCATCTTCTCTAAGAGGTGTTAAATCACAAAAATCCCCCCCTATTTCAAAAATATGAGTATTGTCTGCAACTAGATCTTCATCACCATCACTCCCTGATTCAATGAGTTTCCGTCCAAATAACATAGAACTAGGAGAGTTCTCCCCATAAATAGTTATTACTCTTTCCCTTACTGATTCAACCTCTATTTTGACTTCTAAATCCTTTGAAATTTTTTGACTTGGAAAGTAGCACATTCTATATTCATAATCCATTCCGGACTCTTCAATAACATTAGCAGTGGATTGAGATCCATTCTCATAATAAGAGTAGTCATATTCAACTATATTTTCAGGATCTAATCCTTGATCTATTTCATCCCTTGGTCCAGTAGGGTTCTTTACAAGACTGAATCACTCATAAATATTATCATGATCTACTACCCATATCTTTTTCCATTAATTCCAACCGATTTTTATCTTCTTTCATGTAGTTTCGTTAAGAAAAATACCACCTAAAAGTATTGAATTTTATAATCCTTTAGGAATAAGTAACTTTTTATTGATTAGAGTTGAAATAAATTTTGGGTAGGTTAGAGTATTAAATATTGATTAATTCTTACTCATCTCTCCAATATGTCTCGTTAGAAATTTATGCAAATTTATCTGAATCCCATGAACCATAAAATATAAAAGGAATAGGTCTTAGTTCCTAATAGTACTAGAATCCCCCTTTCTAGGTTAGATAGTATATTTTTATAAACTTTAGAAACATACTATATTGTCCCTTTAATTCACTAGCACTAGTACTTCAATTAGTTTTATCATCAGTTAACTCTTATAAAGCATTTCCTATCTCAAAATACATATAGTTTAAAAGATATACACTTTGGTAATCCTCATACTCACATTTCTATGGTAATTTTAATCTCTCAACCCAAAGGGTTAAATAAAACTCACATTCATGATGTTAAATTAAGGTTCTAATGAGATATGATTGATCTCCATATTTAAACACTATATTCACATAAGACACATCCACCAATTAAGGATAGAAAAGTTGATTATCTTCCAAGAACCAATTGTTCAATCCTTGTTGAAGCATGGATCTCCAAATTAGAGAATGAATTTTTTGAAATTGGGTGACTTAGCCCCAACTTGTGTTTGTACTTTGATTACCATTGCATGTATACATTTTTATATAAACATGTTTTTTTCTTACTAGAATAGTGTTGATATTTTTTCAACCACTTTGTTTCTGTTAATTTCCTTGTATTATGTGTCATATAAAAGGGTTATGAAAGTTCTCAATTTATAATGAGAACCTATAGATACTATGAAAGTAATTTTAAAGTAATATCGTATGGTTTAGATACATCATACCGATATGACACTAGTGATGTGTGACCATCAGGTGCTAGGGGATCATAAGCATTGATACTTATTCTCATGAAATTTACACTTCGCGATATCTATTAACTGAGATCATGAGATTAGAACCGCCAATAGGAACACCACATGTTTTAGGTTTCATTGGTTGTTCACATATATATATATGTGTTTATTGGTCTCCCAACTTGATATCATAATCAATATGTTCCACTTGATTGTGTAATTTGATGTAAGGAAAAAACTATGAAATTAAATTCATGGTGAGGTAGCTTTTGTTGGGTGTGTCATTGGTGGCATGACATTGGTTGAATGGTCAAGATAGAATCTGTCACTTCCGAGTTGAGGAAGTTATATCTTGGGCCTAGTTAATCAGTATGGTAGTAATTTCATAAATCCATGGTCATGGTAGTACAGGTTAAGTCCATAAAGTTATATAAATAAACAATAAATCGAGGAAGAACAATGACACAAGTGTTCATACTATTTTATGAGGCATCATATGATAAACAAAATATATTACACAATGTGTGTTTGCAAGGATGATTGTTGTTTCAATGACTATTCCTTATCTCTTTAAAGGCCTTCATGGGTTAATAGACTCTTCTCTTTGTCTTTGAATAATAATCATTGTTATTGAGATAAGGGGCTATAGGGTCACATGCAACAATGTATTTAAGAATCTTCCCTATTTTCATGAATAAGTAGATAGGACATGGTAGACACCACAATAGGTTATGAGAGTTTTCCAAGCATTATTGATTAGTGATAAATTAATAAACTCATTATTATTCAAGTATAGAATAATTGGTTTGAATTTATTTATTAAATTTATTTACAAGTGGTTAAGTAAATACAATGAATAATATTATACGAATGAATATTATTTTAATATTCAAGGTTTTTTTAATATTAGAAAGAATTAAAATTTGAGTTAATGAATTGGGTTAATCATTTAATATATTTAATATATATTATATGTATGTGAAAAAATATATAAAATATTTTTGATTCAGCTAGTTATTCATAATTATATATTTATTAATTACTTAGTGGACATTAAATATGCAGGGGTCGAGGAACCCTAATTGGGTATTTTAGATATTCACTATATAAGTTAGGAGAAGCTTATTCCATCAACTATTCAACAGTCAAAATTGAGATCTTCTCTCTCTTACCATATTCTAGAGAGATAAATGCTCTAACTGAGATATTCATACAAGAATGCTTTCATGGATCAAAGGTGTGGGATCAAGGTGATCACTAGACTATTGGAATCCTCATGTATTAATCATGTTTAAATGATCACAAATCCTATTCAGACTATAAACCTTGTTAACTCTATGAAATCTATATCACATCAAATGCACAATTGTTTAGTAAAAGCTATCCAAATATATTAAGTTCTATACACTCAGTTTGGTTACTATATACTATCTGTTGATCTACTTTATAATGACTTCTCTGAACCAGACACCATGAACCAGACACCATGAACAAGACACTGTGAACCAGACACCGTGAACAAGACACCATGAACCAGACACCGTGAACAAGACACCGTGAACAAGACACCATGAACCAGACACCGTGAACAAGACACTGTGAACCAGAAACCATGAA
The DNA here is from genome assembly GCA_963277665.1 of Viscum album. NCBI lineage: Eukaryota > Viridiplantae > Streptophyta > Magnoliopsida > Santalales > Viscaceae > Viscum > Viscum album. Next base: position 1,299,607,514 of record OY728141.1, on the reverse strand, counting down.
CCAGACACCATGAACAAGACACCGTGAACCATACACCATGACATCCAAACACCGTGAATAAGACACCTTGAACCAGACACCGTGAATCAGACACCGTGAATGAGACACCATTTCCATGACATACTGTGACACCATTACTTAATATGTTTTGTTGTCTTTCAATTTAATAACTAACGGTCATATTTGAAAATTTTAAATGCACTGACATAATTAATATTTCTTTGTAGACATGTCATATGAAAGTAAGAGGTATGAGGTGTAGAATACATGTAACTTGTCGGCTCAAACACATGAACTCCAAGATAAAAGAGTAATTCCCAGAAACATTGAAGCGTGGAACGATACTAAAAATTGAAACAAGCTAGTGGGTGTGAGAACAACAACATAATACACTTAGAAAGTTCTTGAAGAAAGAATTATCCCATGAAACTCAATTTTGTTGGAGAACACATGAAGCTAAATTGAGTTCCAGAATTGAGAACATCTTCACACTATCAAACATCACAAAGAACACAAGCCGGATCTTTCTAACTTGAAACACTCTATTTTTCATACGAGGACTTGATTTCTACATCTACTTCATCTCAGAAGTCCAGAGCTGCAAAGAATAACATTCAGAGCATTTATAAACCTATATCAATATTTTTTCTCTATTGTGTATCTTTTTACTATCTTTCGAGCAGTGTGTGTATCTGTATAAAAACACACTTTGTATCCTACCTTAAATTGAAGGATACAAGATATCCTTTCTCAAACATCTTTTTACACTTGTGTATACCCACAAATAAGTGTGGAAGAGGTCCTTGTGTGACCTGGATAGTCCTGTGTACTGTTGTTTAACCCCGATCTAGGGTATGGATCAAGTTTATTTATATAAACTACTTGGTGTCAAGTGATCACCAAGTGGAGTGGATTAGGTCTTAGCTTGAGACTGAACCACTTGTTTCATATCCACTTTGCTACTTAATTTAGTCTTCTCTATTTTACTTCTTTACTGTATAATTCAAAAATCACCAAATTTTCTTTGATAGTTAATCTTGGAAAGAAGTTAAAATTGTATTACCTTAGTAGAATTGCTTCAAAAGTAATATTAATAACTCGTCATAAGATTACTGAGGACTAATAAATCTTCTAAGAAGTTATTTAAACAGTAAAACTCTTATAACAGTATAACCTTGATTAATTGGGTTGTATTTAACCTTTTAGGGAAACCTTATTAAGAATACTTCTTAACCAGAAATTTGTATAGTTACTCAATTCACCCCCCCTATTGAGTAATCTACTCCGACCAACATAGACTTTGAAGAAATAATCAAAGATCCACACTAGAACTTGGGATTAGATGAATAGTATATGCATGAATTATTGAAATGTGTGTGGATGATCTAGAGGGGTTCAGCCTTGGATCCTTGAAGTAATAGTCTCCATCGATGTACAACAAGTGAGCTTGATTCAATCCAAACAATTTGATTGTTCAGTTTATTTTTAGGATTTAAATAATTCATGTGATATCCTTAGACCATATTAGGGCATAGATCGCCAGAGACGATGAATTTTCATTACTCTACTGATGAAAAAAAAATTAAATTCTTAACCCACCAGTTTTTTTTTGTGCCTCGATACCATCAATTCATATCAGATTGATTGTGTGGATTTTATAAGCCAAGAAAAATTATTGTTCTTTAAATTTAAGTAGAGGGTTTTAAATTGGTCTCAATGGATCCAACTATGCTGTAATCCGATCTCAAATGGCCATGTTATGGCCATCCAAAAAAAATATGGATCAAATTTGGTTGGTTTTTGGGTATTAAAAATATAAGAAAGTATATTTAATATGTGTTAAAATTTAAATGATTTTCCTGAAAAAAATTATTCCAATGACCCCAATTTATTCTGGCCAACATTTGGCTAGAAACCAGTCATAATCTGGTAGCCAAAAATCCTCCAAATAATGATCTGAAATTACACTATCTATGGAATTTCTAACAAAAAAAACAAAACATTTTTTATGTAGCCTAATTTTAGGCTATTAAAAATCTATGGATGGTGTGACTTGGAGACCAGAACAAAAACTTCTTGGTTGGAATTTATAAAAGGGGTTGGTAGTGCACTTTAATTAAAAAACTATTTTTATAAAAAAAATAAAATCATATGCTTCCTGAGGAAGAATCCAAGTCTCTGACCTAGTCCACCCTCCCTATTCACTAAAGTAACCCAGTACCACCCTCCTCACCTTGGCCACCACACCACCCTCCTCGCTGGCCCGATACCATGATGTTTCCTTCCTTCCAAGTGGCATCCACCCATGGCCATACCAAGCACTGAACACCGCACATATCTAGACTCTGTTATCATTATGCTCAACCAAGACCACCACCTCCTCACTAAGTCATTGTGACTCGACTGGGATGTCACTGATGTCATCTCTCATGATCAATTGTTGTCACCTTTTTGAGTTCACCATTCGGCCACCCCAATCAGATTCAGTGAAAAGGGCACCTGATCAACCATCACTGTTGCCTTCACTGGAAACTGTCATATCGAACAAAGACCTCTTGGCTGATGAATTTTTTGGTATGGTGTTGCTGAGTTGGTTAGCTCCGGTGTCGTTGATTGATTGGGTTCTTGACACGTGGGGGCACCCCCTGTGACTGGTACAACCCTACCATGAACCCCTTCCCCTCCCCCATTAGCATCTATCCACCTTTGGCGGGTCCTAGGTGACCCAACCCACCCCTCAATGGGTCTAGTTGGGCCATCCCAACCCGGAATGGGCCCGAGAAGGCCGGACTAGGCCAATATAGCCCTATATGGGGTCAACCTAGCCCGAAATGGGCTACAGGATTACAGTCTGACCCACAATGGGCCTGGTCGAGGTTTTGGGGTTTGGAAAGATTTTATATAATCAAAAAATGATTTAATTAATTTTTAGTTTAAAAATAATAATATTTTAATATTCTAAAAAAAATTAAATTAAATTTGTAATTAATTTAAATTAATTCGCAGATCGAGATGAAATAAATTATTTGAATTCAATTATTTTATTTTATTTATTTTAATTTCCCTCATACTTTAAATTTATAACAATTTAATTATATCACATTTTTTTATTTTACTCATTGACTAGTCATGAACAATTGACTGAACCTGTGTGTGTATTAATAAAATTATTTAATTATTACCTTTTGTGATGTTTGTAATAAGTAGTTAATTTTATGATGGTTTTCACATCATCTTATTTTCATTCAATGTGTATAAGGGTCTACATATCTAATTTATCTATTGTTATTTTTCGCTTCCCCAAACCCCCTTGCATGTATGAGAGTATAATATTACATTTGACAATGATTCTTTAAGATCAAGACTCTGCCAAGACGAGGCGGTACTCCAGACGAGAAGCAAAAAAACTGGACTAGGGGTGAGTTGCGATATGAGTCAGTACTCAGCTCGGGTATGATACCCCCTAGGTCACGATTGATCCATTAAGTTTAAAATTGATTAGTCACAATTATATTCTCAAGACCAGACAGGTAAAATTATTTCCTTTAAATATTGTTTATTATTTTATGCATGTGCATTTTTACTTTGATAACATATAAAATAATAAATAAGAAAAATATATAAATATGAGATTAATGTTTTTCAATTAATGAGTTTTTAGTTGTGAGCATGACAATATAGTTTGAACATATTTAATAGAAATGGAATACATTCATCAAGAAATATGAAAAACCCATCAAATATATATTAAGTTGTAATGCCTTTTGATGCTCAAATTTGAACAAAACTAGGTGTTTGGGGTCTTCATCAACCAAAGTTGAGGGTTTCTCCTACTAATAAAGAGTTATTATGAGAGTGATGGGTTAACGTAACTAAATTTAGTAGAAAAGAAGTATAAAAACCTAGCTTGTTATCACTTTAGAGACAAAGCATTGAGGGAATCAAGGTTACTATTCTAATAAGCTAAGAATTTACTCTATAATTCAAGGAACCGTGTGTTAATTTGGTTTTCCATCTTAGTGCCTACCTAGAAACTCTCCAAGAAGTGTCCTATACTAATCTTGTATACTATTAGGAGAGGTTTCAAGGATCCTTTATGCTAGAATACTCAAGTAAATGAGTATTCTGAATCTAGTATTAAGGGATGCTAAGGTTTGATAAAATAGTGGAAGATAGTTAATGATTTAATTAATTAAAAAATAATGTCTAAAAAGGTAATCAAGATAAATCACTAACTATTGATGTTTATTTGTTGTAGATAAAAAATGGAAATCTCCAAAACCGTTAGAAAATTTTCACTACAATCCATACCGAATGAAGAAAATATCATCACCAGTCATAACTTCCAGGGGTGGTACATGTGCTTGATCATAGTGTTATTCCAAGAGAGAAAGCTTTATGTATTGAATTCCTAACTTCTTGGTGATCCCCCTCAGAGAGCAAGAAAGGCAGATAAAGACAAATGGAAAAAGTATGTAGATGATGCACAAGATGTATAGTGTATAATATTTTCATCTATGTCTATTCAATTGCATAAAATACATGAGGATGAAGAATCATAAAAGATAATGAATTTTCTAAAAGAATTATATTAGTAGAGAGCTAGTAAAGAAAGGTATGATATTTCCAATGCATTTTATAGATGAAGGATATCAAAATAGAATCAAACAGGACCTTGTGTACTCAAAATGATTGGGTATATTGAGAGACTTGAAGCCCTTGGGTTCAAGTTGAACCAAGAAATAGCGAAAAATATCATTCTCACATATTTACCATAAATATTCTCAACTTTTATTATTAATTAAAAAATTAATAACATGAAAAATTCCCTCTCATATATTTTGGATTTAGTTTATCAAACTGACAAGGATATAAAGAATAAAAATTCTTCAATTATTATGGTGAAAAAGTGGAGGAAGGGTAAGGCTAAGGGGTATAAGGATAAGTTTAATCCAAAGACATCGATGCAACGTCCTTCTAAAAATACAAATATATAGATGGAGGGGAATGATCAGGAGGCTATCTAATTTTCATGTGTAAGGAAATTCCACCTAAATAAGAATTGTAGAGTTGTGAAGAAGAAGTAAGGCAATGATTCTACTTCAGGTATTTTTTTCATTGAATTAAATCTATCTTTATCTATAAGTTGGGTATTGGATATGGCCTTTATATCACACATTTGTATTCATATATAGGAAAAAAGTATATTTAAGAATATTTTAAAAGTTGGATTGGATCTCTGAGATGCAAATAGTGTAATTCTAACAACTCTATAAAAGGGATATTATCACCTAAATTTTCCTAGTGGTTTGATTATTGTTTTGAATAACTTTTATTATATACCCTTAGTAACCAAAAACATAATATTAGTGTTAAGTATAGACACCGTGGGATTTTATTTCAAATTTGTAAATAAATATTTTCTCTTTTATAAGGATAACAACTATTATGGTATGTTGCATCTTAAAAATGGTTTATATATACTTGAACTTGAAAACCTGGTAATGAAAATCAATAAAAAAAACTAGTGAACATGACTCATACAACACCTACCTATATCAAAATATGATTGGTGATGTAAACAAGAAGCGATTACATAAATTACATCAAGTAGGGTATTTAGACTCAGCTGAGTTAAAACCCATAGATGTATGTCATGTTTGTTTACTAGGGAAAATGACCAAAGAATCCTTTTCTTGAGAGGAAGTAAGAGATACTAAATTATTGGAATTAATTCATACTGATATATGTGGTTTATTTCCATTAGAGGTAAAGAGTGGGTTTTCATACTTAATTTCTTTTACTGATGACTATGGTAGGTATTATTATGTTTACTCAATGTGGTATAAGTCATATTCCTTTCATATGTTTAAATAATACCAATATAAAGTAAAAAACCATCCTAGTAAGAAGATTAAGTCACTCTTCTTAGACCAAGTCCAATAATATATTTACCAAGCATTCATTGATCACCTAAAGGAGTGTTGGATAGTATCCTAACTCACTCCTTATACACCACAATGTAATGGTGTTAATGAAAGGAGGAATATGACCTTTCTTGATATGGTCAGATCAATGATGATTTAGGAGACTCTTCCATTATCCTTATGGGGATACACCTTGAAGATAACAACATATACTCTTTACTGAGTACCAACTAAATCAAAATATGGGATTCATAATGAGTTTTGGTGTGGAAAAAACCCAATCTAGCACACATATGTGTATGGGGATGTAATTATTTTTTCAATACTATACCTAGTTAAAATTTTCCATCCTAAAGCATGAAGTGCATATTTATAGGTTATCCTAAAGAAAAAAAAAGGATATTACCTATATAACCCTTCAGATAGAAAAGTGATTATGGAAATATAAGATGTGTTTTTAGAAATGGAACAAATTTCCAAAATAAATGGTGGGAGTAATATTGACTTTGATGGTGTTCATGCTCTAAATGTACAAGAGTGAGTATGGGAATAGTATCCAAAAGAGAAAGTGGGATATGAAGAAGTTCTAGAGACACAATTACAACATAGTTTAACTCGATAGGTTAGATAACTATAGAATTATGGATTTATTATCACTGGGTTAGGTGACACATTACTCCTTGAAGATGATGAACCTATAACCTACAAGGAAGAAGTAGAAGGAAATAATGATGCTGAATGGAAAGATTCCATTCATTCTAAGCTGGAGTCCATATACCAAAATCAAGTTTGGATTTTTTTTTATACCTTCTAATTGATGTAAAACACATTGGGTGCAAATGGGTATTCAATAAAAAGTTGGACAAGGTTGGTAAGTTCAATACCTATAATGAAATATTGGTAGTGAAGGGTTTTAGACAACATCAAGGCATGGACTACAATGAAACCTTCTTACCAACAGTGATGCTTAAATCCATCAAAAATATTACTTGCAATAGTATCCTTACATGATTATGAGATTTGGAAAATGTATGTCAAAAAAATTAAATGTGAATTTGGTTGAAGACGTCTATATAACTCAATTCGAAGGGTTTATTAAGTCAAATAATTTCAATAAAGTGTGCAAGCTATAGTAATCTATTTATTGAATGAAAAAATAACCATGATCATGGACTGTTCATTTTTATGAATCCATAATTGAGTTCAGTTTTGTAAAAAATGAAAGATATCCTTGTTTCTATGAGTAGGTTAATGGGAATGAAATCATTTTCCTTGTATTATATGCTGATGACATATTAATTATGGGAAACAAATTAAAAGTATTACAGTTAGTTAAGACTTGTTTAAATGAATTATTCTTCTTGAAATACAAAGGTGAAGAGGCCTACATTATAAGGATCATTATCTATCAAGATAGATCTCATAGGATACTTGGTCTATGTCAAAGAACATATATTAACAATATACTTAAAAGTTATAGTATAGAACAATCCAAGAGAGGATTGTTTCCCATGTCACATGGTATCAATATCTCCAAGAAAATGTGTTGAAAAACATAGGATTATATTGAAATAATGAGTATAATCCCTTATGATTATGTAGTGGGATCTATCATACATGTCATGTTATATACTAGGTATGATGTTGCCTTTACTTTAAACATGGTGAAAAGATATCAATATATTCCAGGAGAACTGCATTGGGTAGCTATGAAAACTATTCTGAAGTACTTGAAATGTATAGAGCATATGTTCCTGGTGTATGAAGGATATGAGGAACTAGTAGTGAAAGTATACACTAATTATAGTTTCTAGAAAGATCATGATGATGTAAAATCATAGTCATGCTATGTATTTTTCCTGAATGGTGGTCTTATGAGTTGGAGAATCTCAAATAAACATGTGTTTGTCGACTATTCAGAAAAATATGAGTATATAGCATCTTTCAATGTAGTGAAGGAGGTGGTCTTGATATACAAATTTGTCTCAAACATTGGTGTTGTGCCTAGCAGTGAAGACCTTGTTCCAGTTAATTATGATAATACTGTAGTAGTTGTGCTTTCCAAGGATTCCAAGTCATGTCAGGGTATAAAAAATATAATTTGGAAGTTTTATATCTTTAGGTATTTTACTTAGATTGGTGAACTCATAGTTAACAGAGTAGCCACAGAGGACAACATGGCAGACCCCATGACTAAATCCATATCTTAGTTGAAGCATGATTCTCATATGAGAGATAGTGGATTGATACTTATTAGTAGTTTGTTCTAGTACAAGTGGGAGTATTGAAAGATGGTTCCCTAGACCCAACTTTTTTATGTACTCTCATTACGATTACATGTGTACAGTTTGATATGTACATGTGTTTTTCTTACCATAATAATATTGATACTTCAGTTTCCTTTTTGTTTTTGGTAATTTCCTAGGATTATATGTCATATCAAAGAGTTATAGTAGTTATCATACTATAATTAGAACCTATATATACTATGAAAGTAATCTTAAAGTAAGATACTATGGTCTAGATACATCATACTGATAGGACAAAGGTTATGTGTGACTATCAAGTGTTGGGGGATCATAAGCATTGAGTCTTCTTCTCATAAATTCCTCACTTGGTGATCTATATTAGATGATATCATGAGGATAGAACCACTAATTGGAACACTACATGATTCGGGTGTCATTGGTTATTCCTATCTATGGACATGTGTGTCACGAACCAAACTGGGTCTCCATCTGACCCGGTGCCTGACCAGGTCTGCGGCATGGCCCGAAAGGCGTTTCTGATCCCCACGGGCTGGAAACTAGTGTCGGGAATTGAAACAAGCAGTTAGGAATGATTTAGCCCAAAAAATAAACGATAGATAAATAGAAATAAACTATAAAAAATAGGTAAACACTAATAGCAGAAAAATAAAATAAATATAACCAGCTATACATACCTCCAAGTGACCCCATGGGTCACCACCAAACATAGAACCATTCTTTATCCAAGAGATATCCAAGACTGGAACCTAAAACTGAAAGGTAAAGTGGTCATGAGCACCGAGATGCTCAGTATGAAAACCAAGGAATAACAACACCCTATGCCTTTTACTTTAAAAAGAAACCCAATAATGCTATTTTGAAAATAATACACATTAAAATAAGATTTTTTAGTTTTTTAAAACCCAAGTAAAAATTTTAAATTTTATTAAGGAAAGAATTTATCTTCCACTATATTTTAAAAATATATTACAATCATGTGTTATCATTTCCAAATGAAAGGGGGGAAATGAAGATTAAAATATAGTTTTTCAAAATGGGGCATCAAGCATGAGCAATAGAAAAGAAAATCACATCACAAGCATTATGCCACAAACAAGTACCATGGGAAATCCTTATAGGTAACTAGAACATGTGGGACCCTAGAGACCTTGTACCTTAGTGAAAACATGGAATTAGAGAAAAAAATGTCTATGTTATTGTGCATGAGCCACTATTCGGTAACACGCCCTTAACCTAGTGGTCTCCAATCGTCACAAGTATTTAGTTAGTGTTGTAATGTCAATCATGCTAGACAAAACTGGGATAAACCACTTACATATCATCTAGCGTACTAGTCCTAGTCCACCCACCTAGGTACCCAGGGTTTCCCTTGTGTTTAAGTTAAAGTTCACATACACACACACCACACACCTACATTCACACAAAGGCCAAACATTTCAATGAAAATACCCCTCTTTACAAAACATCACCTTTGTCAATTTACGTACACCATAGAAAAACCTTTTTTAAAATATATTTTTTTTAAAACAAGCCTTTCCCCTTTTCAAACACTTCACAAATCAAATAATGCATTTATAAACTCAAACAAGAAAAATTAAAATCATCTAGTGATGCTAGGGTATGGAACCACCTACCATTTATATATATATATAGTACTTATGCATTTCATATAAAAACCAAGGAAATGATTTTATATGAACATAAAGTAATAATGGAAATTGTAATTAAAGATCAAGGCATAGGGAACCTACCTCATACATGATGCTATTTGTCGATTACCACTCAAACCGACACTTGGTGCATACACGCACATGAATTTATACATACATACATACATACATACATATATTTATATACCCCCTAGATGCATTTCACATATTCCCCACACCTTGAGGAAATATGTACATAGAGGGCATATATATATATTCCTCACCCTATGCATGTACATGTTGGAATCCTCGACACCCACAGCCCAAAACCATCGTAGCGAGGTCCAACGCACTACACATACAATTTAATAAAACAATTAAACACTTGAACAATCTATAAAACATTTCAAAATAACACATCAAGGGTTTTCACCAATAACACATTCAATTTCAAGTTGGAAAATCCACTTCAAAACCAAAAGAACAGCAAAGAGACATTAAAACATACTTTTCATCTTTTAAAATAATTTACAATACATATTGAGAAATTCACAACAAGGAACACACACACAAATACCTCTATTTTCATACTCAAACCCACTTTTGAAAACATACACACACCAAAACAATATCCAAATATGTTTCACACACTTTATAATATTTAATAAACTACTTAAAAATTTTATGAAACAACTCCAAGCAGTATAACAAGACTTTGAACACCAAATCCCACCCAAAATCATCTTCTAAGGCCAAACTCACTCCACTTACATGTCAAAAATAGAATTTACATCCCTTGTTAAACACAAAAAACCAACTGCACAGTTTATAAAACACTACAAATGGATCATCGTGGGTTTTCATAGAATCAAAACATTCATATCACATAAACATGTTACTAAACACATCAAAATCATGTTAAAACTCTAGTAAAAAAATATTCGCACCAATAAAACTTATCAAATAACACACTAAATTGATTAAACACAGAAATTTTTTCATCAAACAATAAATATACGCGGTAATACCTACCTCGATGTAGAGAACCTCAAAATTTTGGTGTGAAACTATTACCACATTCCAATCGTACCGCAAGAAACCTCAATTTGACTCTAATTCAAACATTTGAACTAAAATAATCAAAATATACCACCAAAATATCATGGCACCCTAATGCAAAAACTGTCCATAGAAAATTGGAGTTATAAAAGAGGATCGCGCGACTAAGAGAGGGTGTGGAGCTATGTGAGGCAGCTGTGGCGCACCGGTTCAAATTCAGGCCAGAGGGGTTTGGGGAAGCGCGATGGAGAAGGGAGGAAAGGGGGGTGTTTTAGGTCCATGGGAGTCATAAGGAAGGTGCGGTGTGAGGTGGATTTTGTGCGGGTCTCCGGTCGGTTTCGTCACTAGAAGAGAGGTGTGGGAGCAGGGGGAAGCAGCTGTGAGGGCTGGGAGAGAGGTTATGTGTGGGATTGGTGTGAAGTGGACCATAGGGGTGGAGGGGGGTCAGTGTGAGGCGGACGTGGAAGCATGGGTCGATATGAGGGGGGGTTGCCGGTTGGTGCAGCCGGAGGGAAAAAGGAAGGCACCAGTTAGGGTTAGGATGAGTGGAGGTGCGGCATGAACTAGGGGGTCTTCTATGCGCGATGGGTAAGGGGGGAAGGAAGAGAGGAATAAGAAAAAAATAGAATAAAATAAAATAATAAACGAAAAAAATAAAATGAAATGAAATAAAACCTAAAAAATCATAAACCAATCTAATTTAGTAATAAATATAAAAAAATAATGATGATAATAAAAATAACATGTTAATAATTTTAATATTAATATCCTATGTAAAGTATTTACAAAAATAATAATAATAATAATATAATAATTATTATTATTATTATTATTATTAAAACAATACTAAAATAATTTTATATTTATGACCACAATTTAATATTACAATCAAATTAAATTATTGACATAAATAATAATAATAATTATAATATTATTATTATTATTATTATTAAATAAAATCTTAAATTAGTCAATCATTTTTTTTCATTATTTTATTTTTGGGATAAAATTATTATTCAACTTGTTAATTAATTAATTAACCTTGCACAAGATGATAACTATCCAAAGAAGCCTTTTTATCATCAAAAGCGCAAAAATTCCATTCGAGCTCAGCTCGTGCCTTGGAAAAATAAATTTAAAGCCAGATAAAAATTATAAAATAAAAAAATATTAAGGATGTTCAGGTGTGACAATGTGTATCAGTCTCATGACTTGATATAATTATCAATGTGTTCCATTTGATCGTGCACTTTGATGCAAGGAAAAAACCATGACATTTAATTCATGGCGAGGTAGCTTGTGTTGGGTGGTTATTGGTAGTATGGAATTGGTTGAATGATCAAGATAAAATTTTTCACTTCTGAGTTTAGGAAGTGATATCTCTAGCCCAGTTAATCAGGATGGTAATAAATTCATAAATCCATGTCCATGGTAGTTTAAGGTAAGGCTATCTAGTTATATCAACAAACAAAAAAGCTAGTAAGAACGATGACATAAGTGTGTGTCCTTCTTTACGATATATCATATGATAAAGAGATTATATTATGTAGTGTGTGTTTTTTGGATGGTTATTGTTTCTATGAATATTCCTTATCTCTTTATGGGCCTTGATATGCTATTATACTCTGCTCTTGGTATGTTAATACTATTCACTTTTATCTAGATAAGGTCTAAGAGGTTCATACACAATAGCGTACCCTATTCTGAAAAATAGGTATATGGGACATGGTGGGCCCCACCATGGGGTCTAAGCATATTCCAAGAATTGTTGATCATAGATAAATAAATAAAATCATTATTATATGAGTATATAATAATTGGGTTGAATTTATTTATTAAATGTATTGAAAAGTGGTTAGGTGAATATAAGGATTAATATTATATGAATGAATATTATTTTAATATTCAAGTTTTGTTTAATATTAGTGGGAATTATGAGTCAAGTTAATGAATCCGGTTTATTATGTAATATATTTAATATATATTACAAGTATGTTATAAAATATAAATAATATTTATGATGTAGTTAATTCGTCATAATTATTTATTTATTACTTATTTAGTGGATGTTAAATATACGATGTTCGGTGAACCCTAACTAGGTATTTTATACATCAACAATATAAGTTGAGGAGAAGCCCATTCCATCAACTATTCATCAGTTGGAATTGAGAGGTTCTTTATCCTCTTGAATTCTACAGTGAGAAATGCTCTAACCAAGCGAACGATCCAAGAATTCTTTCATGGATTGGAGGCATGGGATCAAGGTGTTCACTACAATGTGAAGTAAATCATTGGAGCTCCACTCTAGCACCTAGGATTTTAAAAATAGCATACTCATGGATTCTTGAAGCATGTGTAGATAATAATGAAAAGTTCAGCCTCATATCCTGTGATCAATAGTTGTCAAAGGCATGCAATAGATGAGTGTGCGTCAATTCATACAAGGTAGTTGTTCAGTTTATTTTTATAATTTGAATAATTCATACGAGATCCTCATATCGTATAGGGGATCAAATCACTACATATAAAAAAGTTTCATTGCTCTGGTGATGGAAAAAAATTAATTCCTCTTCCCACTGACTTCCATTACATGCCCCAGTACTATAAGACTTAACCAAAACCACTCAACATCTACTTATTTCACTGGAGTGACTTCATGTGAAAAAAGATGTGGCTTTAAGAGTTTTTTAGATCCACTCATACTTTCCTTGAAATATTACTTCATCTCAACTACTGACAACTGAGATAAAAATTTCAGAAGTCAAGAGTTTCAGTAAAGGAAGGGTTGAAAGAGGGTTCATCGTGAGTTAGAAAGGGACATGGTGATTTGAATTTTATTTTGGGATATTAAAATCATTTAGGTTTCAATGTATATTAAAAAATGGGAAATAAAAATTAAATATACTTAAAAACACAGAAAATGTAGTTAAATAAAAACAATTAATTGAATATTCCTTATAATTAGAACTTATCATTAGATATTAACTGTACATATATAAAAAATTAAATATTTACCAAATCAAACACAAAATAATTAAAACATAGTCAATCATTCCTAACTCATGTCTGGTATAATTTAACTTCTCACTATTCATTGGCTTTGAAAAAATGTAAGCAAGATAATGTCATGTGCTAATGGATTCAAGAGTGATATCCCATTTTTAAAAATGATCTCTCAAAAATTAATGTCTTATATCAATGTGCTTTTTCCTAGAGTGAGATACAAAATTATTGGAAATGTTAATAGCACGTGTATTGTCATAATTTATAGGTACATATATGAATTGATATCCATAATCTAGAAAGGTGTGTTTCATCCATATAATATATACACAAAAACTTCTTAAAGTTATATACTCAACTTTAGCAGTAGATAATGCCATAAAATTCTTCTTTTTACAACACCATGATACTAAATACTTTCCCAACAAATAACATTTTTTAGGGTGCTTTTTCTATCTAACTTACAACCACTGAAGTTAGAATTAGATTAGCTAATTAAATCAAATTCATGTCATTTATAATATAACAATCCTAAATTATTTGAAATTTTGAGGCATTTTAAAATCTATTTAATGATAGTTAAATGAGATTCCTTGGAATTTTCTTGAAAACATGCATGCATGCACAGAATAAAAAAATGTTAGGTTGAATAGCTATTATGTAAAGTAAACTCCCAATCATTCCTCTATAAATGGTTTGGTCAACTAGTTTCCTGGTTTCATCAAGATTCAATTTATAGGTAGTTCTCATTTGAGTATCACTTTATTTTGAACTATCCATTAAAAAATATTTTAAAAGATGTTTAATTTACTTACTTTAGTTTAAAACAATAACTTATTTATTTTTAAATATTTAAAAACTAAGAAATAATATTATTTCATCCATCAAACTCTTTTTAAATTCATTTTTCATTAGTTTTGAAAAATTAGTACATAAAGAATTTCTTGAAGAACCAAACATAATTTCATCAAAATATATTTGTGTGATCAAAACATCTTTCAAGGTTATTTTGATAAATAGTATAGGATTAACAACACTTTTTTAAAACCATTTAAAAAACTATTGATCCTATCATACCAAGCTTTAGGAGCCTTTTTAAACCATAATGTACTTTTGTTAGTTTAAAAACATGATTTGGTAAATAAGGATTTGAAAATCTAGGGAGTTATTCAAAAAAATACTCAAAAAAATAACTATTAATAATAGTTCTCTTGACATCCATTTGATATAATTTTAAATTTATATGTGTTTCATAAGAAAGAATAATCTTGATATATTCAATTCTATCTATAGGAACAAATTTTTCTTCATAGTCAATGCCATGTTCTTGACTATGACCTTATTCCAAAAATCTAGTTTTATTTCTAATAATATTGCTAGATTCATCAACCTTGTTTATATATACCCATTTATTACCAATTATTAAATATCATTTAGGTTTCATAACTATTTCTCATACTTTATTCCTTTCAAACTGATTCAATTCTTCTTTCATATCCATCACCTAACCTATAGGGATTGCATTAACTAGTCCCCAACTTGTAGGGATTTATTAACTATTACCCAACCCATAGGGATTAAATTAAATGTTCCCCAACCCATATAGTGAATTTCCAAAGCATTCCTTATATATTGAATAATCAATTTAAATAAACAAAGTGCCTTATCAAATATCCAAATTGAGTACAGGATACAAATTTATCAATATTTCCCCATTCAATTAAATAAATATCAATGTAAACACCATATGTAATAATGGTATAAATTTTAGGCAATAATCATATCTATGATAAATGATACGGATATTTAGGAGATATTCAATGTTTAATAATCATAGGAAATTTAATATTTCAAGGGGTCTAACAAAGAAAATCAAAGAAGTGAATTTTAACACTACCCTTGTCCAAATCAATAATAAACCATCTAGTGTAAGAATAAGGATGATATCAATAAAAAAATATTCCAAATAAAGTAAGGATAAAGGTTTTTTGTTGTTGATTAATGAAAATATTATGAAGAGATCTTTTAAAAACATACTTGAGGAAAATATCCTTTTTATTTTGAAAAAAAAAATTGAAAATAGTTTTCTTTAAAAATCACATATGAAAACATTTTCTTTATCAATAACCTTTTAAACTTGAAAAGGAATATTTGAAGAAGTGATAGTGGGTAAATTTATACATGTTGTACAAGGTAGAAAGAACATTCCTTTTTCACAGTAAAAGGATAGAAAAATTACTTGTTTGAAAAGTGACAAGAATATTCTTTTGAAAACATTTATAAAATAAGAAAAGGTAAAAATTTATTTAATAAATCATTTTTTATATGTTAAAAACTTTTTTTAATACCTTTTTATAAAATATTGTTTTTAGAATAAAATAGGTTCACCTACTAAAGAAGGAAATAAAGTCGGGTTTTCTTAAAAACATTTTCTAAAACATTTTGAGTACCAAAGAGTGGAAAAATGGTACTGTTAATTGGAAAAGGTCATTAAAAACCATAGTAGAATAAAATTAAATTTTTTATTATAAAATTATCAAATAATTTTCTCTAATGTAAATTCAAGTTTAAACAATCCCAAATAAAATGACATAGTGAATTAAACACATGAAAAGACCATAAATTTGATGTGAGAATAAATCAATGAATAGATTATATGTGTCAAATTTAAATCCACATAAAACAAGTGGAAATAAAAAAAATATATAAAAAATTAATTATACACATAATCTTATAATATTAATGACATCTAGGAAGTAGTATAACCCAGTGAAAAGAAATCGGGTTATGAAATTATTTACCACTTGGAAACTTTAAATTAAAAACCCCTTAGAAGAAATAATTAAAATTAAAACTCAAAATAACATGAAGATACATAAATTCATTATATAATATATCAAATTGGTTAGTAGGTAAACCACACAAAATAATTAAGTGGTGATTATGGCATTTATCTCACAGATGTAAAAAGTGAGATGAAAATCTATTACCTTGCATTTCCTTTTGGGTAAACATCCTTTAACCTCTTTTATAATGGTTTTAAGAATGTAAATAAATTATAAAATAAACATAATCATGTTTATAAGTTTATATATTATCTTATTATAATTTATTATTACCCATTTCTTAATAATCTTTCATTATTTTCACCATTTCGGGTGTTAATGGCCTAGTTTTCAAGTTTGTTTTGACTTTTTTATTTTTGTTGTTATTACATATATCATGATTTAATCATATAATTAATGTAAAACATTATTTAAATATAATATATATTTATTATATATGTATTTATAATAATCCATATTAAACAAAGATAATAAATGAAATTCACTCTTCATGGAGATGGTAGGTTGTACATGTGTATGAATGCTACTTTCAATTCATTTTCAGATTAAAATAATGAAAATTAAAGTATATTTGTGTATATTATAATTAAATTATCATATTTATGTCATATATTTCACATATTTGTATTTAAACCATCCTTTATACATTCCATGTATAGCGTGAAGGAATCGCATCGCTTTGAGGAGGCGGTAGTCCACACTTCCCCAAATGATGTTATCATATTCCAAAAAAATGGAAAGAATAAAGGTATAAGAATTAAACAAGAATAAAGAAATTTTAAATATCATATATATAAAATATAAATATATTTTCCATCATAATTCCCAATAATGAAAGGTGGTAAAGTAAAAAATTAACAGTCATTGTTTCGTGAGGCGATAGTTCGTCGTACACATTAACGGTAATTTTGATACCCATTAGATAGAAGTGTGTGTAATTTTAGGTATAAAAATCAATATAACAACATATAATTATATTTAGGATACTAATTTTATTATTTAATTACATAATAATAATATTTTATGGGATGGGTAATGTAAATAAAACAAAAGATCTTGAGGAAGGATGTTACCTCTTCTTTGGGTGAACCCCTTTTGTTTTTCACCAAAGGGATTCCTTGGATGTATTTATGCCCGAAATAATTAGTATGGGATGATAATATGGATTTTTTGATCTTATTTTATCATATTATTGGTGATACAAAGGGTTTTAGAGGTGTGAATAAAGTGGAGGTGTGAGTGCCTTTTTATAGTGGTGGAGCGGTGGCCTTCTTGTAAATTTCTGTAAAGGGAATTCCATCCACATTTTTTCCATTGAAAGTGGAAAAAATAATGGTCATAATTATATTAGAGTGATTATAGGGTTTAAATATGTCGATGAAATATATTTTTTAAAAGTTTATAGGTCATTTCGGGCCTTAATATTAAGGTTTAGTCTCTTGTTAAACTAATTTTTCTCTTAATCACTATAATTAATTTTAATCAATTTCACAAATAGTTTTTTGTAAAATGCTAAGTTGAAATTATTATACATTATAAATTATTATTATTCCAAATATTGATTAAAATTTACCAAATTCCCATCATATAATTGGTGGAAATTAATTTAAAATTAATCCCGGAGACGGGATGACAATATGGGTTTTTAAAGTAAAAACGTCTGAAAGTTTTCTCTGTTTTTATGTCCAACATCAAAGTGAAATTAATTCCAATGAACTAAATTGGATTAATTTATGTAAAATTGATCTAAATTTACTTTAAAATAAATTTAAAATATAATTTAACTATATAAATAAATTAGAAGAAAAATTAGTTTTGAAGTGAAATTCGGTATTTTTTACTATTTATTAAAAAACGAAATTTCTCAGAAAAATACCCAAAATTAACCCTAAGATAATTTTAATGTTATTATTTAAAATTTTATTTTTATTTTTACATATAAGATTTATAAAATTTACAAAAATTTGATTTAAAATAGGTTTTCCATTAAATAGCGGTAAAGTGCCTTTAAAAAAATATTGATTTTTAAGCAAAATATTGGGTTTGTTCTTATATCAAGACAATCGAACCTATTGGATGAATGTAAAAAATATTTGATTAAATATATAGCATATATATTTCATTAATATAATTTTCTAATTGTAAATAATTTAATTTATTAGGATAAAATAGCTTTATGGGAATAAAAATAGTTTTCTATAAAAACATTCCATTTATATTCAATTGGTTATTATATTCATTTCAAATTAATTTGTTACTAATAAATTCATTTATTTTTCTATAAACCATATATTTTCTTAATTTAGTCAATAATATTTATAATTTATAATTTAACAGCTATGTTATATCTTATTATATTAAATAATAATATTTTAATAATATATTATGGTTCAGTAAAACTCAATCTTGTGTGTAATGAACGCCATTGAAGAAACTCATTGTTTAATGCGATACAAGATAAATCAGTGTTGTATGCATTTAAATATATTAAATTTATTTAAAATATTAATCATATTGTAAATTCTCAGGATATTATATTCTCTTAAGTTTTTAGTGTTGCATTTCATACACGTTAACAAATACAATGTTCTTACTTTAGAATTTCAGGGTGTTACATTCTCCCCGCCTTAACTAAATTGTGTCCTCACAATTTAAACTATATCTTGGTAATAGATTGTTTGATATTTCTTATGTTGAAATCCCATATCATGAGATGGGTTCATAAAACATCCTCTATAAAAGAGAGATTGGAAAGTACAAATTTCACATGGACTAACATATAAATTGGTCTCTAAGTAAGAGAAAATTAGTGGAAAGTATAAATATGTACATATAGGAAAATCATAAATATTTATAGGGAGTTATTAAGGTAATTAATCAAAAAAATCAAATGATCAATAGAAATTTGAGTTCCTCAAATCCATAAATTTTTAATGATTCAAAAGACTATCAATTCAAAAAAATTATGGTATTAGGATAAAAAAAATTATAATTTTCCTAATGTTGAATAATTATTTTATTTCCTATGAATATAAAGAAATATACTTACATAACATACTTATATAAACACAATTTTCATCATTTTTTTGATTTTATCAATTTATAATGCATCCATTGCTTCATGGAATGGATATCCAAAAATTAACTTTGATGACTAAAGCACTAAAATACGCTTTTAATGGATCTTAAGGCCCATAAAAGAGTGAAAAGTATAAATATTTGTCTCTAAGTATTATCCAAAACCAATATGGTTAATACAATAACCTATAAACCTAAAAATTAACAATACTGGTTCATTATTAATATTTATTTGTTAAATTGTTTAACTAAAAACAATGATATATTAACTAGGACATTGTGTAGGTCATTTCTTAGCATTAAACCTTTATCATCCTTTAGTCATGGGTTCAAGTCCCATAGCCTTTTCAAAGTTGATGGGTTTTCACCCAGTATACAGGTTTCCCTTTTCAAAAACCATATTAATAAATATTATGTAAATTCATGAAATTTAGTGATTAAATAACCATTTAACTAATATTTTCAATACAACATCAATACATAAATACGTCATCCATTTATTTCCACATAGGTCCTTCCTTGGTCTAGGTTTTATCCTTTTGAAGAGTTCATTGACTCGGGTAATGAACAGGTTCCCAACATTTAAGGAAATAAACCATAAATGGATCCTTATGATGGTTTTTATTTCCTTCCATCATACTCTTCATTTCTCCTCAATAATTATTTGCTTTATGACCTTATTTCCCACACATAAAACATTTCTTCGTTCTGTTGAGACACTTTCCTGGGTGAATCCTTACAAATTGATTACATGATGGAAATAAAAACTTATTCTCCCCATGGTCTCCATTACTTGAGCTCTTAGAAAACTCCATCCTTATCTTCTTTAGTAAGTTCAGAAGTTGGTTAAGGTATATGTTTTCAATCATATTTCAGGAAAAATAATTAGGAATAAATAGAATAGCTTTCACTCCTATCAAAACCTCATTTGGTTTCTCATTTTCACCACCTTTTCCTTCATGTTCAAGGTTAACTTGACTCCTTCAGGTTCCAACCACTGACTAAAATCAGAAATCATAGTGTGATTAACAATAGTCATAGTACAAAAATCATATAAACATTTATCAGATATCTAAATCATGACATCTTATTTTCAATCTAAAACACACTATTTTTATACTAGGTTATCCATTTTCATAACATAATGAAAACCTTCATAATGTTTTGTAAATAAAATTTGAATTATCTTAAGCAAATCCACTAGGATTGTCAAATCAGGTTTTTAGTAAAGACCATTGTCATGTACGAGGTTACGCTCAAGTCAGGCCCAAGACACCTTGTCGGAGTTGTTAACCATATGATCATCTATACCAGAACCACATCCATTTACAGTTTCCAAACAAATATGTATTTCTAGGAAGACCCACATAATCTCTACCTTACCAAAATTATAGGATATTATTCTATTCTTATCCTCAAATTATATCATAGGGTTATGTTCCCTAATCCAAGTTTTCAAAATCTAGTTTTCAAGGTTTTTGTGAAACTTCCTCTGATACCAAATATAGAAACCCAACCCCAGAAGCTCAGAGATGGTGTCTCCTACCATTACATTTTCATGATTACAAGTAATAAAATATCAAAGGTCCAAATAGTTTAGTAGTCTTGGTAAACCAAATATAAACATGATTCTTGTATTATAAATAAATATACTAATTAAAATATAATTTATATTTCTTTCATGGTTAAATTTATTCCATCTATTATATCCTTTCACATCATCCTTAGTACATTTCTTATATTCTTGGGGAAAGGAACCAAAATAAGGGCGATCTCAAATGATCGAAATGGTCAAGTATAGAGAAGAAATAATAAATCAATGATAATAGTCAATATGGAAATGTAATAACTAAGAACACATGCCATATAATCAATAAATTGAATGGATAAACAATATTTAAAGGTAAATAATTGAAACACATTCCATTTAATCAATGAACTGAGAATGAAATGAATCCATAGATATATCGATGTAGAATCTCATAGACAAATAATAACTAAATAAAAATGAAGGTAATGGTTAATTATTGGATGTCATGTTTCCAAGGTACATGGTACTTTTATGATCAAGATCTATTCTCAAGATGATTTAAATCTATGGTTAGAAACCTTTCTATTCTACTTAGAAACAAACTCAAATGGTTTGTCACCAACTGATTTCATCTCATGATACTACTGATTCATCATAGGGATTGCTTTAAATGGTCCCCAACCTGTATGGATTACATTAATTAGTCCCCAAGATATATATTTCATGTCCAAATCATTTCTAATATATCTAATAATCGATTTAAATAAAAAAAAGTTCCATATCAAATAGATATATTGTGTAAAGGATATGAATTTATTAATATTTCCCCATTAAATAAAATAACTATCAAAGTAAATACCATATGTAAGAATAGAATATGTTTTAGGAAATAATCATATCCATTATAAATGATATGGATATTTAGGGGAAATTCAATGTTCAATGATCATATGAAATTGAATATTTTAGGGGGATTAACAAAGGAAATAAAGGAAGTTAATGGTAATATTATCCTTGGACAAATCAATCACAAAACATCTAGAAGAATAATTAGGATGGTATCAATAAAAAATATACCAAGGGGAGTAAGGATAAAGGTTTTTTGTCATCAATGAATGAAAACACTATAAATAAATCTTTTAAAAAAACTTGAGGAAAATAACCTTTTTATTTTTAAAAACATTTTGAACATACTTTTCTTTTAAAATCACTTATAAAAACATTTTATTTAAAAATAAACTTTTAAACTAGCAAAGGAATATTTTAATATGTGATGACAGGTAAATATGTACATGTGATACAAGGTAAAAATAACATTCCTTATGCATGGTAAAAGGTTAAAAAATGATATGTTTGGAAAGTGATAAGAAGATTAATTTTGAAAAAAAAAAGAAAAAAAGGTAAAAAAAATTAATAAATAATTTTTTATAGGTTAAAAACATTTTTGAAATCCTTTTTAGAAAATAGGGTTTTTAGAATAAAATGGGTTCTCTGACTAAAGATAGAAATGAAGTCTGGTTTTCTTAAAAACATTTTATAAAAAATTTTGAGTAACAAAGAGAGTAAAAATGGTACTATTACTTGGAAAAGGTCATAAATAAATATAGGGGAATAAAATTAAATTATTTGTTATAAAATTATCAAATAATTTCCTCTGAAGGAAATTCAAGTGTAAACAATCCTAAACAAAATGATATTGGAAAGTAACCCCTTGAAAAAATCATAACATTGATGTGATAATAAATCAATTAATAGATAATGTGTTTCAAATGTAAATCAACATAAAATAAGTGGAAATAAAAAAATATGTATATTAACAATTTATTACACATTTAATCATAGAATATTAACAATAACGAGGAAGTAATATAACCCAATGAAGAGGAATTGGGTTATGAAATTATTTACCACTTAGTAACTTTTAATTTAAATAACCTTAGAATAAATAATTAAAATTAGAATTAAAAATACCATGAAGTTAAATCAATTTGTGATATAATATATCACAATGGGTAGTAGTTACTGTTAGAGTTGGTTTCCTAGAACCAACTATTTTTACTTTGATTACATGAAGATTTGATGTATTAAATATTAAATTAAATATCTTATTACATATTATTTATTATTCTTCATGACTTTAATGTAATAATTCCCTTAAGTATTTGTCTCATTGATAAGGTCGTAGTAGTTCCCCTCTATGATGAGAACCTTGAAGTTCTATGAAAATATTCTTAATATAGTTACGTAGTTAGATAACATACTATGATGGGATACATAGTATACAGACCGTCAGGTGTGAGTAATCATAAGCCGATGAGACTTATTCTCATAAATGTTTCACTTGGTAATCAACAAGATGAGAGATTATGAGAAAAGACCTACCAGTAGGAATTCCACATGTTTTGGTTTCATCGGATATTCCTATCTGCAAGTGTGTGTAATGGTCCTTAGATTTTAAAATAATCATTAATGCCTGTCATGACTCGTGCACTTAGATTTTCTGATGAAAATCGTCACGCCATATGTTGGTAGGAAGTAGGGTATGTTGGGTGTGTCACGAATGACATGTTATTGATGGATAAGTCAAGGAAGTATTTTTCCCTTCCATCTTTATAGAAGTTGATATCTCAACTCTTTGATTGAAATAGAACCATCACCCTAAATTTTATGGCCATGGTGTAATGAAGAGTTTATTTCAAATAGTCAAAGAATGGTGTATCGAGCACATAGTTTGATGACACCATCATGAAACCTTCTTGATGAGATATTGTAACAAATGGATTATATTACACAGTGAGTGTTTGTATGTGGTTCTCCTCATTGATACTTTAAGTTCTTTCTCTTGGGTGCTTTGACCCATTTCTAAATAATAATCTTGGACTTTAGAAAAGTTTGTCTAATGCCAATGAGAAAAAATCCTAGAGGTTCACATACTAATTGTTTCTATTGGTCTCGATTAAATTATATTTGAATTTAATTAATGGAATAAATATTATTCTCAAGATAGAGGAATAATTTTATTCATGTTATATTGATCATATAAATTAAATAAATATTTACTCAATGGATTGCGAATAAAATAAATTTATTTATTTTATTGAATATCTAATAAATATTTATTTACTATTTTGTGAATAAAATATTTATTCGGGTGTTCAATAAATGTAAGAAGAGTTTGAATGGAACAAGACTGTGTCTGGTGATAAATTAATTATTTATGAATCAGTAAATATTATTTATCCATTTTTCACAAGTTGGCACACCACAGAATAAAAATTGTATTATTATTATGTGGTATGGGATTTCATTAATGGTTATAATTATATTTAATGGTTGTTATGAAATTAAATTTTGTAACTAAAATCCCAACTATATAAATAGATGACTATGTCTATTGTGTAAAGCATTCGAAACCAATTCCAAGTTTGGGAATATATAATTATTGCGCACAAAAAATTCTCTCTTGACTTATCCTCCTCTATCCATATCAAGAACAAGAAACCAAAAAGATAATTTCTTCAACACCAAATAATAGGAGATCAAGAATGAACAATGTAAAGAATTCAATTCACTATGCTAGCACCCAGAGAATGAGTGGTGTTTCTCATAGATCATTGGAGCACTTGTGGATCACCGCTAGAGGGATTCTACCCTTGGATCCTCACAAAAGAAATGAAGGAAATCCAGAGGGCCTTTTTGGGTGATAAAAATCATTAACAAAGAAAGTTCCTAAACCCAAGTATTTATTTATTCAGATATTAAATAAATAAATTATAAATTTGATGTGAAAGATCCTTACTCTTGGTTTCTGGCAGTGATTATTAAAAAAAATTAATACATCACCCTCTACCCCAACACTTTTGCTGCGCTCAGAACCAATAAGTGGTATTAATGGGAGGTTACATTTAAATTTATAATTATTTATTTTATTTTTGATATATGCACAATCTTGGTTATATTTTTGTTTCATGTTATTCAATATTTAATTAGATTTAAATTGACATGTTATTGACATATTAATCAAGTTCATTCAGTGTTTCATTTTCATATAGATTTAAGAACGAATGAAGAATGACTAGAGATGCCATTAGTATGTTCCAAATATTTGGCCAATAAAGCTGGTTTACAAGGCGTGCGGCCATAGCACACGTTGTATACCCATGTGCATTGTATCAATATGCACTGAGCAATTAAAAACATGTGGGGATTTTATTTCACATTGTGTGTTGACTAGACCAAAGTGGCACATGGAAATTAGATATAGAGTTTGTAGATAGCATGTACACACTATGTAGTCTGGTTAAGTTAACACACCAAATCCTTGGGCTTGTGACTTGTATATATGTTAATTTAGGTACACGGAATGTAGTTGGATTTACACACCATGTAGTCTCCCATTATTGGAAAAAATTAAAATTACATTAAATTTGAAAAATCACAGCATTAAAACCTTATTTTATTGATTGGAACACCATTGTGTGTTTGAAATTTTAATAATGGTTTTAAATAATTTTAAATGATTAATTAATTTACTATAATAAATATTTCATTAATGGTTTTACTGTTTATTTTCTAGGACTTCCAAATTTATGAGTATCTCCAATTAAGTTTGGGTGATCATTAAGTTGAAAAGGAATTAATTAATACAAGTTAATTTATCTTAATAATAAAGAATGAATAAATAAATAAATGCTAGCCAGTTGATTTTTGTGTATCTGTTGCATGTACGACTGGTCATGAGTTTGACCAAGACCTATGTATGTTTTGGAATTTATTTAATTAAATTTATTACACAGTTTTTCAATTATTTAATATTAAATTAAAATATGGAATGTGATTCATACATCCCTCCCCTATTATTTAAGACCTACATGTTCAAGGATATTTATGTAATTCCTTTTAACCAATAATTTGGTTCCCCTCACCTGCATGTGATTAATAAATATTTGTAATTAATAGAGCATCCCAAGGCGTATGTAGATGGTTCAAGATGGAATCATAATGGTTCCAACTCGGTGATACATAGGTGTACATGCAGAATGTTTTAGCTCATATCAAGTCTGGCATAAGGAGTTATTTTTCTTAGTTCATAGGTTGATTTAATGTCCACTGATTAAATCAACCATTAGATAATCTCATGATCGGGTCATTTAATTATTTATTTATTTTCTATCTAATGAATTAAAATAATATTTTTTAATGAAAGACCGTGATCACATAAATGAATTAATATGAAAAGATGGAATTTAAATAAAATTGATTATGCGTAAATGTTTTATCCAAACATGGTTAATTAATTAAGTAAATATCCACTTAAATATTAATAAGACATGTAAAGGATAAAACAAGATAAAAATTTATGAATAAAAAAATCCCTCAATCTAATGTTAAGTTAGATTATGCCTTTCATTACTTGATTAGGAACAAAACACAATAGAACTATGTGTTTGACCAACCCTTGTTGGGACACTTACTTTTATAAGGGGGTTATTATGGAGGTATCAGGTGGACTTGAAGATTTTACATAAAGAGGAGTATCCCTTTCTAGACTTGGTGTAATTTGGAGGTAATTTTTGAGAGAATACAAGTCAGGATTTCTATATTGGGGAGTCCACTCAAGAGATCAAGGAGTTGTAATCCAACTATTGGAAAATAATTTCCTATCTAAATACCTTAAAAATAGCTTGAACATCCCTTGTTGGGGTTATGCGAAGGGGAATATGGATCCTTTACACTAGAATTTTTTAGAAACTAGATATTCCAAGTTCAATGGTGACGGTTATTGGTACTTGAAAAAATAGTGGTAGATTTAATAAAATTAATTAATTTATTATTTTTCACAAAATTTGTAATCAAGAAAGGTAATAATAATCTTTTATTTTAATTATAGAATAAAATGAAAAGATCTTTATCCACACTATCCCTATGATTAATATTGTATAAAGACAATATCCTCACTAGAATTAAATTATAGGAGTGGTTTAGATTCCTTTGGGTAGTTCTTACCATGAACAGAAATCTTACATGCTAGAATCCTCAATGCATGATCCACCTACTCAAGAGGTGAGTGATGAAGAGTTACTAGTCTAAAAAACATATGAATTAAGTGGTTTTCATTCAATGTTTGATGCATTCATCTATGTCTAGTAAACTCATGAAGTCTCATGAAAACATGTATGCATAGAGCATGCTTGATCACCTCTGTGGTCCTTACCAGGAGAGAGTTAGACAATAAAGGTTTGAGATTTCCAACGCACTTTTTTAGTGTAATCTTGGATAGGGTACCCTATATGGTCCTCACATAGTAAAGATCATTTTCTAAATTGAGTGCCTAGGGGTTCTAGGGTATAAAATCCCTGAAGAACTAGGAATCTGTCTCATTCTGGCATCACTCCCTTAGAGATTCTCTAGTTTTGTTATGAATTTTTTTATGAACAACATTGAGAAGTATCTTTTAGATCTTTTTATCCTCATTTTCCAAGTCGATAAATATTTCAATCATGAAAAACCTTTTGTCCTTATGGTGAAAAAACTGAAAGGTCAAGAAAATATATTTAAGATCGAAGCTTCTTCACACCCTTCCAAGAAGAATAAGATCAAAGCGGAAGCAAGGAAACATGATGTTTTCTACTTCGCATGTGGTAAGAAGGGCCACTAGAAAAAAAACTACACCCAACTAAATAAGAAAGGTGAATATTCATGTGAGTTTTTTATCGATTGTAATTTATTTATTTCTACAAATTGGGTATTAGATATGGCTTCTGGTTCTCACATATGTATTCAAATACAGAAACCAAGTAGATTTATAGAAATTGACCAAGAGGAGGTAGATATAAAAATATCCAACATAGATAAACTTGTTGATGTATTTATTGGGGACTACCACCTCACATTGCTAACTGAAATGATCTTGGTTTTAAGGGGGTTTTATTATGTTCCTTCAGTTACCAAAAACATTATTTCTATATCTAGACTAGATACATATGTATTCGTTTTAAAATTTAGAAATAAATGTTCTTTATTTTATAAAGATATCATTTTTTATGGTATGGAATATTTACATAACAGTCTTTACTTGTTGGTTTGCATGAACCGAGTAATGGAAATCGATAACAAAGTTACTTCACATGACTCATACCACACCCAACTTTGGCATCACTGGATAGGTCATGTAAATGAAAAACACTTGAAAAGATTACATCAAGATGGATATTTAGATTCTTTTGAACTAAACCCACTTGGTGTATGTCACACATGTTTACAAGGAAAAATAACCAAATCCCAATTTAATGGGAAAGGTGAAAGGGCTAAATAGCTTCTTGAATTAGTTTATACCTATGTGTGTGGACCATTTCCTATTAAATAAAGGGATGGGTACTCATACTTAATAAATTTTAATGATGATTTTATTAGATATGGATATATTTACTTAATGAGGTATATGTTGGATTACTTTGTAAAATTCAAAGAATACAAGAATGAAGTTGAGAACCAGCTCGGTAGGAAGATTAAGAAACTCTTCTTAGATTGTGGTGGAGAATATCTTTATCAATTTTCATTGATTACTTACAGAATTTTGGGATCATATCACAACTCACTTCTCCTTACATGCCTCAGTGGAATTTTGTAAGAAAAAGGAGGAACCTAACCTTATTGCATATGCTGAGATCAATGATGAGTCATGTGAGTCTTCCATTATCCTTTTGGGGATATGCATTAAAAACATAGGCACACATACTAATCCAAGTACCAACTAAATCAATAAATGGAATTCCATACAAATTTTGGAGTGTAAAAAAATCCATGTTATAGAATTTACATGTGTGGGGAAGCAAAGTTGTTGTTAAGGCCTCTTTAGGTAAAAAAAATTTCACCCTGATGCACAAAGTGTAACTTTATAGGATACCCCAAGGAAATAAAAGTATATTACCTATACAAACACTCAAAAAATTATAGTGGAAAGACATTACATATTCCTTGAGAGGGATTAAATCTCAAAATTAGATAGTAGGAGTGAGATAAACATCGATGAAGTTCGGTCTCAAGGAAACAAGAGTTGGTACAATATCAGATTCCACAAAGCCCCATGGAAGAAGAAATTATTCCAGAGACACAAGTAATGGATATGAGTACAAGAGAGTTTAGAGAACTAGAACGTTATGGTTTTATAGTTACCAAGGATGGTGACTCACTATTAGTTGATAATAATGATCCTCTAACCTACAAGGAAGTAGTAAGTGGCATAGATGTTTCCAAGTGGGAGGAATCCATGAATTTTGAAATGGATTCCATGTACCAAAACTAAGTCTGGATTCTGGTAGATCCTCTAGTGGATGTAAATCCCATTGGTTTCAAATGGGTATTCAATAAGAAACTAGACATGGAAGGATAAGTTAGTACCTATAAGGCATGACTGGATGTAAAATGGTTTAAACAACATCAAGGAATAGACTACAATGAAACCTTTTCACCAATTACAATGTTGAAATCCATCAGAATTCTACTTTCCATTATGGCTAACCATGATTATGAAATTTGGAAAATGGATTTCAAAGCATCCTTCCTTAATGGGAACCTTAAGGAAGATATCTACATGACACAACCCGAAGGGTTTGTGACTCCAAAGGATACCAATAAGATATAAAAGTTGAAAAAATCCATTTATGGATTAAAGTAAGCATCCAGGTCATGGAACATTCATTTTGATGAATCCATAACAAAATTTGGTTTTATAAAGAATGAATTCAATCCTTATGTCTATAAACAGTTTTGTGGGAGTGAATTTATTTTCTTAATAGTATATTTTGATGATATATTACTTATTAGAAATGGAATATCAGTATTATAGTCTATTAAGTTGTGGTAGAATAAATGCATTTCCCTGATAGAATTGAGTGAGGAAACATATATTTTTAGGACCAGGATTCATCATGATATATCCAAGAGGTTTCCCAGCCTAAGTCAACGTATATAAAATGATAAGATACTGAAGATATTTAGTATGGAACAATCTAAGAGAGGATTTTTTCCAGCGTCACATGGCATTCATCTTTCCAAGAAAATATGTCCTCATACCCATGAGGAAATAAATAGAATGGAAAGGATCCATGCACATAATCAATTGGGTTAGTCATTTATTTTATGCTATGTACTATGATAAATGTCGCCTATGTGTTAAGTGTGGTAGGTAGATATCAAGATGATCTAGGTGACCACCATTGGATGGAAGTCAAGTATGTCCTTAAGTATCTGAGTGTACTAAGGATATGTTCCTGGTTTATGGATGAGATGAATAACTAGTTATCATAGGGTATACGTATTCTAGTTTCCAAACTGATCAAGATGACATGAAGTCACAAACAGGATACATCTTCACTTTGAATGGAGGTATTGTGAGTTAGAAGAGCTCAAAGCAGGATGTGGTCTCAAATTTTATAGTAGAATATGAGTATATTGCAGCTTCTTATAAAGCTAAAGATGTAGTTTAGATGCATAATTTCATCCAATATATTGATGCGGTACCTATAAGTAAAAATCCCATCACACCCTATTGTGATAACACTATAGTGGGGGTTCTTACAAAGGAGCCAAGGTCACATCAGTGGATGAAGCACATACTTAGGAAGTATCATCTATTGATGGATTTTTCTTAGAGAGGTGAGGTTGTAGTGAGTAGTATTTCCACATAATACAATGTGGAGGACCCCTTTAATAAAGCCTTAACTTAGCAGAAACATGGTTATCATGTGGGGTCTAGCAAACTGAAAGTCATAGGCAGTTGGATCTAGTCCAAGTGGAGGTTTGTTAGAGTTGGTTTCCAATAACCAACTATTTTTACTTTGATTACATGAATATTTGATGTATTAAATATTAAATTAAACATCTTATTACATATTGTTCATTTTTCTTTATTAATTTAATGTTATAATGTCTTAGAGTATTTGTCGCATTGATAAGGTTAGAGTAGTTCCCCTCTATGATGAGAACCTTGAAGTTCTATGAAAATATTATTAATATAGTTCTATGGTTGGATAATATATTATGATGGGACATATAGTATATATACCATCAGGTGCGAGTACTCATAATATGATGAGACTTCTTCTCATGAATTTTTCACTTAGTAATCTCCAAGATAGTAGATTATGAGAACAGAACCACTAGTAGGAATTCTGTAAGTTTTGGTGTCATCAGATATTCATATCTATGAGTGTGTGTAATGGTCCTTAGACTTTAATATTATCATTAATTCATTTCAAGAATCATGCACTTAGATTTGCTGATGGAAAGCCTCATGCCATACGTTGGAGGGAAGTAGGGTGCGTTGGGTGCATCACGAATAACAATTTATTGATAGATAATTCAAGAAAGGATTTGTCCCTTCCATCTTTATGGAAGTTGATATCACATCCCTTTGATTTAAATAGAACCATCACCCTAAATTTCATGGCCATGGTGTAATAACGATTTTATTTCAGATAGTCAAAGAATGATGTATCGAGCATATAGCTCGGCGACACTGTCATGAAACCTAATTGATGAGATATTGTGATAAAGGTATTATATTACATAGTGAGGTTTCATATTTTGTTTTCATTATTATGACTTTAAGTTCTTTATCTTGGGTGTCTTGACCAATTTCTAGACAGTAATCTTGAACTTTAGGAAAGTTCTCCAAATTCCAATGAGAAAGAATCCTAGAGGGTCACACACTAAGTGTTTCCATTGGTCTCGATTAAATTCTATCCGAGTTTAATTAATGTAATAAATATTATTCTCAAGACTAAGGACTAATTTTATTCAAGTTTTATTGATCATGTAAATTAAATAAATATTTATTCAACGTAATGTGAATAAAATATATTTATTTATTTTATTTAATATTTAATAAATATTTAGTTACTAGTTTGTGAATAAAATATTTATTTAAGACAATAAAATATTTATTTGGGTGTTCTATAAATTCAAGAGGAGTTTGAACAAACCAATACCGTGTCTGGTGATAAAATAATTATTTACGAGTCAATAAATATTATTTATCAATTTTTTACAAGTTGACGCACCACAAAATAATATTATTATTATTATATGGAATGGGATCTCATTAATGGTTATAATTATATTTAATGTCTATTATTCAATTAAATTTTATAACTGAAATCATGGCTTTATAAATAGATGGATATGTCTATTGTGTAAAGCATTTGAAATCAATTCTATGTTTTGGAATAGATAATTGTTGCACATAAATAATTATCCCTCAAATCCTCCTCCTCTATCCCTATCAATAATGATAAACATAAGAGATAATTTCTTCAAGTCCGAAGAATGAGTGATCAATAACAAACAATGCAAGGAATTCAATTTATCGTGATAGAACCTAGAGAATGAGTAGAATTTCTCATATACCATTGGAGTATGTGTGGATCACTGGTTGAGGGATCCTAAACTTGGGTCCTCACAAGATCAATGAATTAAATCCAAAAGTTCCTTCTTGGATGATCAAAAATAATCAACGAAGAAAATTTCTAAGCCTGTGTATTTATTTCTTTGGATATTAAATAAATTAATTATAAATTTGACGTGCAAGATCTTCAGTCTTTGTTTTGGGAAATGATTATTAAAATAAATTTTAATATATCTCCCCCCACTGTAATACTTCCACTACATTGGATCCAATAGTTACGCCACACAAATAATTAAGTGTTGAATATTACATTTATCTCACAGATGTAAAAAGTGAGATGAAAATTCATTACCTTGAGTTTCCTTTTGGGTGAACATACTTTAACCTCTAGTATAAGGGTTTTAATCATGTCACTAACTTATACCAGAACCATACTCATGTTTATAATCTCATATATTATCTTTTTATAATATCTTATTACCCATTTCTTAATAATATTTCATTATGTTCACTATTACAGGTGTTAATGGCCTAGTTTTTCTAGTTTGTTTTGGATTTTTATTTTTGTTATTATTATATAAATCATGATTTATTCACCTCAAGAATGTAAAATTTATTGGTTTCTTGAGCACTTGGTGAAATTTCACTCCTTCGGTCTCATAGTTGATAGTCTATCTTGATTGGATTTATGGTCACTTCCAAACTTTGTAAAATTTCCAAATAAAATATTTAACTTCCATAAAACAAAAAATTGATTGGAAAAACATAGAAATTATTTGTGACCATTAAAATAAGAAATTACTATCCTAATACAACAATATCCCCTTTTTTGATGATCACAAATCATGGCATAAATAAATACACAAAATTCACTAAAGAACCATGTAAATATAAATTTGACAATCTATTACATAATAAAATTAAATAACATGATAACATACCATATTTCACACCCATTTTAGGATTATCAAAAAAAATGTAGAAAGGGAGAGATAAAAAATGAGTAAAAAAATATTTCATTATTATTCAAAAATAATGTACTACATATATCCCTATCAGAGTCTATAATTAGAATTTAATTCATCAGAGTCTTAGATGATAGAAGGATCAATGGGGGATTTTCATTTTCCAATAATTGGAGTGGGAGGAGGTGTAGGGAAATGAATATAAGAAACTATTGAGATCATAATATATTTGGAAATAGGTATCATTTGATAAAGTTATTGAGGTAGGATGAGAGAAAATGGTCATGTAGGAGGTGCAGTAGGGAAAGCAGTGGAAGTTGGGGCAGAAGTAGTTGTATAAGCTAGAGCTGAGTGAAGGTAATGGGTAATGTATTGGAAGTATATGGACTAGGGATTTAAAACATTTATCACTGGATTTACATAACTACATCATCTTCGGTGATGGGTATCCTAGTATGAAAGTTTAGGATCTTGCGTGAATTTATTTAGGCGCAAAAATAAAATGAATAATTACCTGGTTTGATTTGAAGTTGTGTCTGACAACCACTTTTCACTGGAGACCATTGCTTGAAGAAATCGAGGTCAGGTCCCTCTAGATCATCCACACATTCATGTAAAGTATGCAGGAACGTAGATCATCTATATCCAGGTTCTATCACAGATATTCAATGAATCCTTCAACATCTCAATGATCACTACTACACAAATCCTTTGATATATTAATAATAACTTGGATCAATGGATTGGATCACCTATTTTTCTCTCTATGATGTAGGATATATGGGGTAGCATCTCTCAAATTCATGTAATGAATCGTTTTCTAAATGAGATCCTCTCTCACTTATATAGTGAGGTATAAAATACCTGAAAATGGTTTTCCGGCCCCCTGGACATGTTATGACCAACCAACTATTTCATAAATGTCATTTATATTTTTATCACTTACTTATAATATAATATACTATGAAATAAAAGTGATCCATTTAACTCAACTCGTTGTTCTCAAAAATATTAAATGAACCATGAATTTTAAAATAATATTCATTTGTTAAATATTTTTCCATGTATTCACTTTAATAATTGTAAATATATTAAATAAATAAATTCAACTTCAATTATTCTATAATCAAATAATAATGGATTTATTTATTCTAGGAGATCGTATATTCTAATACATCTTTCATACCTCTTGTTGGGGTCCACTATGTCTTATAATCCTATTCATTTAGAGTAAGGAAAACTTTTTTAATATGCTTAGTGTGTGGCCCTCTAGGTCCTTATCTCAATAGTAGTGAATACAATTCAGAAACCAAAATAGGGTTATAATAACCGATTAAGGCCCCAAAGGGGATAATGAATAGTCATAGTAACAACAACCTCCTATGAACACACACTGTGTAATATAATCTCTTTGTCTCATGATATCTCATAAAGTAGGATTCACACTTTTTGTTATAGTCCTTTCTTGCTTTATTATTCATTAAACTGACTAGACATACTTACCTTCTTCCACCATTACTATGTATTTAGTGAAGGTACTACCATCCTGATCAACTAGGCTTGAGATGTCACTTCCTTTCGGAAGCGATGAATTCTATCTTGATTACTCAATCAATTTCTTACCACCAATGTCGCACCCAATACAAGTTACCTCGCCATGACATAAATTTCATGGTTTTCATCATGCATCAAAGTGAATAATAAAATAGTATACACTAATAATAATCTCAAGTAAGGAGACCACTACACATGTTCGCAGATAGAAAATACCAATGACACCTAAAACATGAATTGTTCCTATTGGAGATTCAATCACCATGATCTCATCTACTAAAGATCACTAAATTTAAACTTCATGAGAATAAGTCTCATTTCTTATGATCCTATAGCACCAGGTGGTTGCACATAATCTGTGTCCTATTAATATATTGTATCTGGACCATAGGACATAAGATTAAGGTTATTATTATGGTATCTCTAGGTTATCATTATAGCATATGAAATTCTATAATCTTTTGATATGATAAGTAATATAAGTAAATTTACACATAAATAGTGGATTCATAAATATCAACACTATTATGGAAAGAATACATCATGTATAACTCACTATATACATAATATGGTAATAAATAATTATTGTTCAAGTTGGGTCGAGGGAATACACATTTACAAAACTCCCACATTAACTAGATCCAACTTTATAACTATCTTTGTTAGATATCTCATGATAATATTATGATTATATTGATTTATAACTTTAGTCATTATATCTTCCATGTCTCTGATGCATGGCTACTTTCCTATCTGTGACTTCACCACCTTGATTAAGACTCCTCAGGAGATAAAAACCTAGGTAAATTCCTTTTGTCCACTGTCAAAACTTGATATCTTGGATAGTAATAATAATATGATTATCATAATTTATATTATTATAAAACTATACTTATTAGGTTTGATTCCAAGAATTGGAATAAATCATTTTATATTTTACATTGC
Organism: Viscum album; assembly: GCA_963277665.1. Classification (NCBI taxonomy): domain Eukaryota; kingdom Viridiplantae; phylum Streptophyta; class Magnoliopsida; order Santalales; family Viscaceae; genus Viscum; species Viscum album. The sequence continues at coordinate 1,299,571,277 of OY728141.1, read as the reverse complement.
TTCTTTAGTTGTATCAGAAGCTGCAACACACTCAGTTTTTATAGATATGATAGTCACTAACTAAAATGATATTCTCTTGCTCATTAACCTATCCTAAACATGATATTATATCATATTTAAACAAAGGAACACTAGTTTTTTTTACCATTATAACTAGTGTTCATTCCTATTCAAGTATCAGGAACATATCCCTTGTACTCTCTCAAGTACAATTGGATTATTCTAACTACTTCTCATGTAGTTATCCTGAATTAAACCAATATTTTCCTACTATAAATTATATGTTGTAAATATAAAATATATTACATAACATGAAACATGTTATTGATATATCACAAAATCATATGGAACTCTAGTCACCATATTAATCTCCTTCCATGTCTCATACATTCCTTTTTTGAGAGATATATGCCATGTGACATTGGTAACAATTATTCCTCTAATTATTCATACTATTATTTTTCAATACCTTGTTAGCATATGTACTTTGACTTTGTTCAATTATCCCATTAGATCTACCTAATTATATATCATTCCCTGTAAATTTGGTTGCTTCTTTAAGTCAATCTATGGAGAGTTACTCTCATTATGGTCTTAACTAACTATAAGACCAGAATTTATTTTCCATATATTATCAAACATACTTTACTTGCAAAATTGTGGTGCCCCTACTAACCACTGATAGACACATGGTGAAAATTTATTTTATTTATGATCATTTTGGTTACATCAATTAAAAAACTATATTTTAGTAACTTCCCCTGAATGGCCCGAAGGCCTTCATTTTTGTTGATTTTTTGATAACCCCCCTTTCAAGGGATGAGGGGGAACCCTTAAAAGGCCTGTAGGCTCATAGATTACATGGCACATAGGATTAGAAGATTACATGACCTGAAGGTCTTAGGGAATTCAACCAGACTATATACAAGGAACTACCCCTCCCCAGCATCTGTATAATGAAAGTAGCTCTCCTCCTTTGCAAGGCTGTCTGGCTAGGCTTCCCGTGCAAGCACAGGATGGTCCTGATGGCATAGCCATACCCTCTCATTCTGAAAAATCCATTTAGCTCTACTCTGGTAAGTGCACCTGCTCTGAATCCTCTTCTGGGGCTACTCCTTTTTTTGTAGTGTGTTTGGGGAAACTACATGTGGCCCGAAGGCCTTGAGGTGGCCTAAAGGCCTTAAAGGAGGATCAAAAGCCCTACTGACCCTAAGTCATGGGTGTCCCGAAAGCCTTAAGGACTCCATGGCCAAACTGGTGGCCCAAGGTGAATAGTTCCAGCTGCTACAGTACCGAATAGTACCTGCTACAGTGTCTGCTACAGTATCCACACAGTATACAGTTCTGCTACGTTACCTGTACAGTGTACAGTTCTACTACAGTACCTACATAGTGTACAGTACTACTACAGTACTACTACAGTACCCCGGAAATATGCCTCTACCTGGTTTTGAACCTGTGTCTTTTGGATCTTTGAATGATGAATTGGTACTACCAATCGATCCTTATTAGTACCACTCTTATACCACCCATTTATAGTCTCTCTTGAATAACCATTAATGGATTTAAAAATTTTTAAGAAACTATCAAAATATAGATTCTATTTTGGTAAATGGAATCCATTTACTAAATTCATATAAAATTTTCAATCATAGTTAATTTCTATTTACAGCTTCCTTGTATAATCCATTCTTCTCAAAGAATAATGTATCACCAGCCACGGTGAATGTAAAACCTCTACTATGGTTTCAAACTTCATAAACAGTATGTGTCTTTGGAACATTATTTTCCCACAATATATTGTGGAAATTATTATTCCAAACACATGTGAATCTCTATCATTGACTAAATCCAAATTAATCTTTCTCTCATTTTCTCAAATAGAAATGGAAACACTTTTATAGAAATATAGTCTATAACTTGACTATTATTTTTCTATTGTTTGGATTTATATAATATCATATAATAACTTTAGGATACTAATATAGATGCAATTTTTCTTTTTTATTTATGAAAGTTTGTTTATATTCATAAAGAAATACTTCCATCTAAACACATTTTCATATAATATAGTGGATTTATATCATACTAAAACTCATAAGATATCCATTTTCCATTATAGTTGGCATATGGTTATGGGATGATGCCTCTATTTTTGAATCATGTCTTGAAAATAATGTAATTTTCTACAGTGCATATGAGTCTCAAAATTGATGCTCCTTTTACTTAGATCATATCTCTAATGTGTATAAGGAAATGTATATTTAGGAATTACTACACACTATATTTTAATTATCAATGTTTTCATGTAAGAATCATCATCAATCCTCCTTACCAACATCATAACTTTTTTGTGTATAAGTAAATGTGCATTTAGTAAATACTTCAAGCTACATTATAATGATCGATGAATTCTTGATCAAGATATTCTTTGGCACATGGTCCCAAAGAAACTCATATCTTCTAACCATTACTTTTTTGTACTTCACTTTTAAATTTCTTAAAACTCTTAAATTGAATCTTATGAAGTATATGAATTTTATTCTAGATTAACCTTATAATAGTTCATGCTCTCTAACTGAACAAACTCCAAAATATTTGTGGCTTACCATTATTTTTAAAATATTACTTTATAAAAAACTAGATAATTAAATGCGTCAATAATAACTAAGGTATTTAACTATAAATAGTCTAAAAACATAATGGGTATATCCTTGACAACAACATAGATTTACTATAAAAATAATTATCATTCCACAACTAGGTATATTTGAGTCTTATATTTTATATTCATCAGTTATTACTAATGATTTGAGAAAAACTCAACTATTAGTTGAGTATGATACAACACCAACAAAATTCATGCCAAAATGGAATAATGTATCCTTGTTTACAATGGACATGTAAGATAATTTTTTTGGTAATAATTAAAAATTTTAAAATCAAAATATTAATATTAGAAATTTGAATTTTTTTTCTTCTCATTACTGACTTAGGAATCACCCTTTCAACTACTTAGATAATTCACCTTACTTCTTGTAACATTTCTATTCTTACTCGATTACTGCATTTAAATACAAAAATGTGATATAAATGTTGTATTTAATACCCAATAAGTATAAAAAACATTATATACAATGATGACTATAATTTAATTGAAGTATTTAATTTCTTTCTTTTTTAATTCATTTCATTTTATCTTCAATAAACTTATATTAGGGCATGTGAAGCAAATTGAATCCTATATGATGATCTGCCTCTCTTCTTTGAAGGATTTTGTGATGGTTCCTTTGGATTCACAATTTCCATTGACTTTTTCACCTTGTATTTCAACTTGTTCATCATTATAACTAAAGATTAAACTTTGTAAAGTTCTTATCTACTTGGATAACATTACCCAAAGGATAGTGAATCATTTTCTCCCTTTACTATTTTTTTTTAATTTTAAACAAAATTAGAGTAATTTGGTAATAAATATATAAGAATGAAATTCATTTAAATATTGTGATCTATCTTTCAATTTACACATATTTAGTATAATCATAAACTCATTTATTTCTTGTTAAAATTTATCCTTAAGGCTTATCAAATATGAGATAACTTTTTAAACCATTGATGTTATGATGTTGTTTTCACAACACATCAGACATTGATGATAGAATTTTGATGTAAACATAACATGTTCCATACATGAGTCTTCTATAATAATATTTTACACCCTCACTTACTGAGGTGGTTTAATAGGTAGTGGGGACTCTAACTCATAAAATTTCCTTTCATATTACAGTACTTTGTGTAAGCGCTTGTACTATACTTGGAAATTAGTTCTGGTTTGGAAATTTTCTTTGCTTAAAATTAATTATAGTGATATTTTTTTATTAATTGTCCTTTTTCAACAAAATAAAACATAAGAAAATAAGTATGTTATCTTTATTTCTGAATAAACACTACAGATGAATTAAATCATTAGATGTACCCCCACTATTTTATCAAAGCATTGTTTCCCTCACTAATAGATACAAAATACCTAATCTCTTGAGTATTATAGTGGTAAATATCCCTAGAACTTCTCATCATATTCCAAGATATGGTTACAACTCTACTCATAGAGTTTTAAGGTAGGCATTTGACTGTACATCCAAATTAACTTGCAGATCCTTGAACTACTAAGTGAAGTCCTAAATTATATAAATAATAAAGTTTATTTACTCAAATATTTTCAACTAAATAGGAAAAAAATATGGCTAATTATTCATTTCCATATTTAGTTAATTTGACCCATCACTTTTATAAGGGTCTCCAGTAGTATGAGACACCCTTAACTAGGGTTAATGAGCACCTCATACAACCAGTTTTGTTCAATTCAAACGATGGAAGGTATTGTGAAATAAAATTTATTTGTTGGTTTTAATTATTTCTAAATGATATAAATCATTTTCTATTTGATATATTCGTACTTGATTATCACAATCACAACTTGAAAATGAATTAAATATAAAACATTCATCACGTCCGGATCTATTCATTTTATTTTATTATTTTATGTGATCACGTATACTTTCATATTCATAAAAAAATAATAAACCATGAATAAATTAAAAAAATGCATCTAATCATGAAAATTTGGTAGTGGTTGATCTATTTATGCTCAATGGATCAACCATGACCCTAGGGGTAAAATATTAAAGTCGTTCCTGACTTGTATCGCAACTCGCACCCTGGTCCAATGTATCCACATCTTGTCTAGAATACCGCCTTGTCTCAGCATGGTCAATGTCTTATAACATCCTCATAATTATATATATACTCTTGGGAAAATGAAAAATACATGAAAAATAATATACATGGACACACAGACCCTTATACATATAAAGCGGGGAATGACGATTCAAAGACCATCAAAAATAAATTAATTATTACATACATCATATGAAATTGAAATAATTAATTAAATAAATTAAATTTCAAGAATACATTGGTCATTGGATGCTTGAGTTTAGTCAAGAGATAATATACATATGATATAAAATTAATTTTGTAATATATTCTACTTAAGGAAAATTTAAATGAATTCAAACAATTTTATCTAATTTTAATTCATAAAATAATAATCACACAACTCCACAAATTTTTTAAAGAATTATAAAAAAATAATTAATTTATGATTTTGTTTTTCAATTTTTTTGAGCCCCAATGTGGCCTATAAACCCTTTAAAAGATTTAGGAGTCATTTATAGGTTTGGATAGGGCTGAGTGGGTCAGAAAAGATCAGAACCAGCCCAACCCGGGTCCGGATGACCCACTGGCCCACTGGTTTGGCTCGTAGTAGGTGCCATGTTCTCTGTATTGGGTGTGGATAATGAAGGGATACAACATTGTAACAAAAAAAACTTTTTTATAAGTTTCTTCTATAATTCAGGTGGTTGTGTTTCAATGCCTCCTAAATTAATGGGGGTGGGATTCATGAGCTTTAGGGAGACTCAGCCGCCCCCTTTATTAAAAAAATCTTGGGTGGATTTGGAAAACACCCCCCCCCCCCCGTATATATATATTTTTTATTTTAGGTTTTTTGGAACCTGATGAACTTATACTGGAAAAAAACAACACACACACACATGTTCTTCATTTTATAATCTCTAAAAATTCTGTTTTGATCTGCTTTAAATTATCATATGGATTCAACTTGGCCATCCGTGATTTGATCAAACCCTGATTTCATGCAATGAGACCATGATGACACCCTATACATAAATTTATAACAAATTTAATATTTCCTTGGATTAAAACACTAGATGATTTCTAAAATGCCAATTGAAGGTATCGGGGTGCGCAATGGAAGTAGATTGGTTAGGGATTTAAAAATTTTAACACTGAATCGATATAAATACATTGTCTTTGATGATGTACAACCCGATATAAAATTCAAGGATCTTGTGTGAATTTATTTAATCACAAAATTAAAAAAAAAATTACCACATTTGATTTGATGGTTCATTTGACAACAAATCATTTTTGTGACCATTTCTAAAAGGAACTGAGATTGGATCCATCAAGATCATCCAAAATCATTTCTAAAGTCTACAAGAATGTCAATCATCAAAAATTGGGTGTTAGTGTGGAGAATCAATGAATCCTTCAACATCCTGAAGATCACTAAAATGTCGATCATTTGATACATGAAGAAGAACTAGGATCAAAGTATTAGATTAGATACTTCCCTCTCTAGGATATGAGATATATGAGAGAGAGGATCTAAAATTCATGTATTGAATATCTGGAAAAATGATATTGTCTCACACTTATATAGAGAGTTATAAAATACACATAAATGGCTCCCCGACCCCCCCCCCCCAAGTATTCATTACCCACTAAATATTTCATAAACAACATGTTATATCCAACTAACTGTGTCATAAATTTCATTTATATTTTTATCACTTGTAATATAATAATATATATTATGTGATAAAAGGGATCCATTTAACTCAACTCATTATTCTAGAAAATATTAAAAGAACCTTTAATATTAAAATAGTATTTTTACGTTAAATATTTTTCTATGTATTTGATTTAATACATATAAATACATTAAATAAATAAATTAAACTCCAATTATTCTATACTTAAATAATAATTTATTTATTTATTTATTCTATGAGATCGTATATTCTTTAGCATCTCCTAGACCCCATGTTGGTTCCCACCATGTCCTATACTTCTATAAATGTTGAGTAGGCTTGAATTTTGAATACACTTATTATGTGACCCTCTAGGCCTTTATCTCAATAGTAGTGAATAATATCCACAAACCAAGAGAAAATTTTATCAACCCATCAAGGACCCTAAGGAGATAAGGAATAGTCATAGAAATAAAAATCACCTATGAAAAAACATCATGTAATATAATATCTTTATCTCATGATATCTCATAAATCATGAAACACACTTTTTATCATCATACTTTATTGATTTATTATTTATTGATCTAACTTGATGGAATTAACTTATTTTACTATGTCCATGGATTTAGTTAAGGTACTACTATCTTGATTAACTAATATTCGAATGTCACTTCCTTTCAGAAGTGATAAATTCTCATTTGATTATTCAATCAATGGCATACCACCAATGGTGCACCCAACACAAGCTACCTCATTATAACATAAATGTCATGGTTTTCATCTTGCATCAAAGTACATAGCCAAATAGTATACACTAATAATAATATCAAGTTAGGATACCATTACACATGTTTGAAGATAGGAACTACTAATGACACCTAAAACATGCGGTGTTCCTATTGGCGGGTCAGTAATCATGATCTCATATACTTGAGATCACTAAATATGAATTTCATGAGAATAAGTATCAATACTTATGATCCCCCAACACATAATTGTCACACATGATATGTGTCCTATCAAAATGATGTATCTGGACTATAGGACATAATTTTATGGTTAATTTCATGGTATCTCTAGGTTCTCATTAAGCATTTGAACTACTATAACCTTTTTATATGACATGTAATCTAAGGAAATTAACATATAAATAGTTGATGTAGAAATATCAACACTATTATGGTAAAAATAAAACATGTATAACTCACTGTATGCATGATATGGTAATAAAAAAGTATTCTTAAATTTGGGTCAGGGCACCCACTTTTACAACACTGAGACTGATGTTGAGGCTTGGGAAAGAGAAGGAAAAATGTTGGGTACAGGAATAGCCAGAGGTTCCAAAACTAGATCATTGAAAACATATATGTCGAGATCCAAGATCCTGATAATTTCTATCATGCATTTTGACCCATGATCTATGAACGATAGGTTATCACCATTATCTGACAGAAACTGATCCAGCAAAGTTTCTATAATTAATATCTTCTACCTAATGGATTTGAAAGTTGTGGTTAAGGGAGGTATTTTGAGGTCTCTAGCCAAAGATCAAAAGTGAGTCTTCAATTATATCTTGTTGTAATGTTTATATAATACTTCATATCTCCCTTAATCATTTTCCTTTATAGTATTTACTAATTATTCCTTAAACATGTCATAAATAACCTCACCATGGGAAGAAACATTCATATAAACTTGATTCCTTACATCATTAACATTGTCTAATAGACTTTTCATTTCCTCATGCATAATTATTTTGATAATATATTCATCAATAGAAAAAAATGAATGAGGAACATAAGTAGAAGGTATAGAAGGATTGAATACACATAAGCATATCTCTTATATAGCTTAGTAATAATATCTATCAATTCTACCAGAAGATCTCTAATTTTTACCTATAAATATTTCATCAGAGTTATAAAAATCCTAAGCTCCTGAAACATATGATATAAATTTAGAAAAATATTAGGTCTTATATGAGAAACCACACTCTCAATAGTAAAAGAAACATCTTCATGACTTTCATATTCATTAGCACTCCTTATACTGATAAAAGATTCTTTTAACGCATCCAAAAGATCATTATTGAACTAGATAAAAATTGATAAAGTAATAATTGAGGTAGAATTAGTTGAAGTTGGTTGAGGTGGAGTACATGTATCTTGAGTAGATGGAGCAAGGCTAGGATTAGGAGTTGTGTCACTGAACTCTAACTTAGAAGGCCTCAACATAGATCCTTCATTATCTAAAGAGTCATATTGTGGCTTCTTAATTTCTTAAACTAAACTATATTAATCTTCAATAAGTAAAAATTTATTCCAAGGAGATTAATCATAAATAGGATATCCCTAAAAAATATTATATAAAACATGTCCAAGAGAAGATGGTATAGAAATTCATTGAGGAGTAGATCTTAATAGCTCTTTTAAAAGATATATATGACCATATTCCTGAGGAACTAGAAAGGAAGGAGCATGCTGAAACATATTTAAGATATAGGGCATAATAGAAATAGACATTCCACTAGGTTTGGATGGAATTTCACCATTATCATCATCTTCATCATCATTAGGATGAGGTGGATCCAAGCCTAGAAAGGGTTATCAGGAGATGCATCTTCCCTAGTAGGTGTTAAATAAAAAATAGGGGATCCCCCTATTTAAAACATATGATTACTGTCTACAACTAGATTTCATCAGCATCACTCCCATAGTTAGTGAGTTTTGGTCCAAATAACAAAGAACTAGGAGCCTTCTCCCCCTAAATAGTTGTCACTCTTTCCATTACTGATTCAACCTCTATTGTGACTTCTAAATCCCTTGAAATTTTAGGACTAGTAAAGTAGCACATTCGCTCTTCATAATCCATTTTGGACTCTTCAATAACATTATTAGTGCATTGAGATCCATTCTCATCAGAAGAGTAGTCATGTTCAAATATCTTTTCAAGATCTAAGCCTTGATCTATATAATCCCTTGGTCTAGTAGGGTTCTTTACAAGATTAAAGCACTCATAAAGCTTATCCTAATCTACTACCCATATCTTTTTCCATGAATTACAACTATTTTTTAACCTCTTGCATGTAGTTTGGTTAAGAAAAATACCACCTAAAAGTATTGAATTTTTTAATACCTTTGGAATAAGTATATTTTCTTTGAGTAGTGTTGAAATAAACTTTGGGTAAGGTAGCGTATTAAATCTTAAGGAATTCTTACTCATCTCTCCCATATGTCTCATTGGAAATTTTTGCAGATTTATCTGAATCCCATGAACCATCAAATATGAAAGGAATATGTATCAATTCCTAATAGTACTAAAATCTCCATTTCTAAGGTATATGGTATGTTGTATAAAATTTAGAAACATACTAAATGTCCCCTTTAATTCACTAGAATTGGGACTTTCATCTGTTTTATCATCAACTAACTCTTATAAAGCATTTCCAATCTCAAAATACAGATAGTTTAAAAGATACAAACTTTGGTAATCCTCATACTCACCTTGATGTGGTACTTTTAATCTCTCAACCAAAAGGGTTAAATAAAAATCACATTCGTGATGGTCAATAAAGGTTCTAATGAGATATGATTGATCTCCATCTTTAAACACCATATTCACATAAAACACCTCCACTAATTGAGGATAGAAAAGTTGATTATCTTCCAAGAACCAATTGCTCGATCCTTGTTTAATCATGGATTTCCAAAATAGAGTACAAAATTTTTGAAATTGGGTGACCTAGCCCCAACTTTTTTATGTACTTTGATTACCATTACATATATGCATTTTGATATATACAATGTTTTTTTCTTATCATAATAGTGTTGATAATTTTTCACCCACTATGTTTATGGTAATTTCCTTGGATTATGTGTCATATAAAAGGGTTATAATAGTTCTTAATTTATAATGAGAACCTATAGATAATATGAAAGTAATTTTAAATTAATATCTTATGGTCCAGATACCTCATACCGACAAGAAACTAGTGATGTGTGACCATCAGGTGTTGGGGGATCATAAGCATTGAGACTTATTCTCCTGAATTTTACACTTGGTAATCTCTAGTAGATGAGATAATTAGGATAGAACTGCTAATAAAAACACCACATATTTCAGGTTTCATTGGTTGTTCACATCTATAGATGTGTGTATTTGTCTCCTAACTTGATATCATTATCAATGTGTTCCATTTGATTGTATACTTTAATGTAAGGAAAAAACTATGACATTGAAGTCATGGTGAGGTAGCTTTTGTTGGGTGTGTCATTGGTGGCATGACATTGGTTGAATGATCAAGATAGGTTCTATCACTTTAGAGTTGAGGAAGTTATATCTTGGGGCTAGTTAATCAGGATGGTAGTAATTTCATAAATCCATGTTCATGGTAGTCCAAGGTAAGTCTATCAATATAGATCAATAAACAATAAATTAAGGAAGGATGACGACACAAGTGTGAACCCAATTTATGAGATATCATATAACAAAGAAAATATATTACACAGTGTGTGTTTGCAGGATGAATGTTGTTTCTATTACTATTACTTATCTCTTTAGAGGTCTTGATGGGTTACTAGACTCTTCTCTTGGTCTGTGAATACTAATCCATACTATCGTGATAAGGGGTTAGAGGGTCACACACAATAGAATATTTAAGAATCTTACCTATTTTAATGAATGGGTAAATAGGACATGGTGAGCCCCACTACAGGGTTTGAGATTTTTCCAAGCATTATTGACCATTGATAAATAAATAAATTCATTATTATTCAAGTATAGAATAATTGGTTTAAATATACTTATTAAATGTATTTACAAGTGGTTAAGTAAATATAAAAAATAATATTATACAAATGAATATTATTTTAAAATTAAAGGTTTGTTTAATATTAGAAATAATTTAAAGTTGAGTTAATGAATTGGGTTAATCATGTAATATATAAAATATTTATTATAAGTATGTGACAAAATATAAAAAATATTTATGATGCAGTTAGTTCTTCATAATTATTTATTTATTTATTACTTAGTGGATGTTAAATATACAGGGGCCGAGAAACCCTAACTGGGTATTTTAGATATTCACTATATAAGTAAAGGAGAAGCTCATTCCATCAACTATTCAATAGTCGAAATTGAGAGCTTCTCACTCTTACTAAATTCTAGAGAGAGAAATGATCTAACTGAGAGAATGATCCAGTAATTCTTTTATGGATCAAAGGTACGGGATCAAGGTGATCACTTAGATGTTGAATAAGTCATAAAATCTCCACATAAGAACCTAGGATTCGATTAATAGCATACGCGTGAATTCTTGAAATGTGTTTGGATGACCTAGAGGAGTTCAGCCTTGGATCCTGTAAGCAACAGTCTCCATCGACGTGCAACAAGTGAGCCAGATTCGATCCAAATAAGGTAACTGTTCAGTTTATCTTTATGATTTGAATAGTTCATGTGATATACTTAGACCATATTAAGGAATAGATCACCAGAGATAATGAATTTTCATTAATCTACTGAGGAAAAAAATTAAATCCCCAACCCACCAGTTTTCGCTGCATGCCCTGATACCATCAATTGGTATCAGAGGGATTGTGTGGATTTTATGAGACAAGAAAAATTATTTTGCTTTAGATTTAAGTAGTGGATTTTAAATTAGTCTCAATGGATCTAACTACATTGTATTCTGATCTGAAATGGTCATGTTACGACCATCTAAAAAATAATTATGGATCAAATTTGGTTGGTTTTTGGGTATTAAAAATCGAAGAAAGTATATTTAATATGTGTTAAAATTTACATGAATTTCCAAAAAAAATTATTCCAATGACCCTAATTTTTCTGGCTAAGAATCAGCCAAAATTGGCCATAATCCGGTAGTTGAAGATCCTCCAACTGATGATCTGAAATTCCACCATCTGTTAGATTTCTAACAAAAAATAAAATAATATATATATAGCCTAATTTTAGGCTATTAAAAATCTATGGATAGTGTGACTTGGAGACTAGAACAATAAATTGTCGGATAGAATTTAAAAAAGGGGTCGGCAGTGTGACTTTAATTAAAAAACATTTTTTATAAACAAAAAAGAAAATAGGATGCTTCTCGAGGAAGAATCCAGGTCTTCGACCTAGTCCACCCTCCATGTTCATTGAAGCAACTCGGTTCCACCCCCCCCCCCCCCCCCCACCCTGGCCACCATTCCACCCTATTCGTTGTCCTACTACCATGATATTTTCTTCCTTCTTAGATCCATCCACCCATGGCCATGCTAAGAACTGGCCAACATGCATAGCTAGACCCTGTTATCATTCTACTAGACCAAGACCACCGGCTCCTCACTAAGTCATTGTGACTCAAATGGGATGTCACGGATGCCCTCTCCCATGATCGAGCATTGTCGCCTTCTCGAGTTCGCCATTGGGCCACCCGAATCTAGATTCAGTGAGGTGGAAACCTAAATTCCCATCACTTCCTCCTTCACTGGAAACTATCATACCGAACAAACACCTCTTGGATGGTTAATTTTTTTGTACGATGTCACTAAGCTGGTCATCTCTAGTGTTGTTTCCTGACTGGGTGCCTGACGCACGGGTGCACCCCCCCCCCTCCCCCAGTGACCGGTACAACCCTACCGTGAACCCCTTCCCCTCCCCCATAAACTTCCATCCACCTCTGGAAAGTCCAAGGTGACCTAAACCACCCCGCAATAGGCCTAGGTGGGTCATCTCGACCCGAAATAGGTCCGGTCAGGCCGGCCTAGCCCAATATAGCCCTACACAGGGTCAGCCTAGCCTGAAACGGGCTACGGGATTACGATCTGACCCACAATGGGCCTGGGTGGGGTTTTGGGGTCTTAAAAGATTTTATATAATCAAAAAATTATTTCATTAATTTTTTGTTTAAAAATAATAATATTTTAATATTCTAAAAAAAGTTAATTTAAATTTAGTAATAAATTAAATTTATTTTCGGACCGAGCTGAAATAAATTATTTAAATTAAATTAATTAATTAATTAATTTTAATTGGCCTCATACTTTAAATTTATAGCAATTTAATTTATCACGTTTTTTTATTTTACCCATTGACTGGTCTTGAACAATTGACCGAACCCATGTATTTCTTAATAAAATTATTTAATTATTACCTTTTGTGATGTTTGTAATAAGTAGTTAATTTTATGATGGTCTGCACATCATCTTATTTTCATTCAATGTGTATAATGGTCTGTGCATCTAATTTATCTATTTTTATTTTTCACTTCTCCAAACCCCCTCTCTTATATGCAAGTATAATATTACATTTTACGATGATGGTTTAAGAAGAAGACTCTGCCAAGACAAGGTGGTACTCCAGGCGAGAAGCAAAAAAGATAGACTGGGGGCGATCTGTGATATGATTCAATACTTGACTTGGGTATGATACCCCCTAGGTAATAATTGATCCATTAAGTTTAAAATTGATCAATCACAATTATATTGTCAAGACCAGTCTAGTAAAATTATTTCCTTTATACATTGTTTATTATTTTATGCATGTGAATGTTTACTTTAATAACATATAAAATAATAAATAATAAAAATACATAAAGATGCGATGAATGTCTTTCTATTAATGAGTTTTCAATTGTGATCATGACAACATAGTTTGAACATATTTAATAGAAATGGAATACATTCATCAAGAAATATGAAAAACACCTCAAAGATATATTAAGTTGTAATGCCTTCTATTGTTCAAATTTGAACAAAACCAGGTGTTTGGGGTGCTCATCAACCAAAGTTGAGGGTTCTTCCTACTACTAAGGAGTTCTTATGAGATTGATGGGTTAAATTAACTAAATTTAGTAGAAAAGAAGTAGAAAAATCTAGTTTATTATCAATTTAGAGGCAAATCATTGAGGGAATCAAGGTTACGATTCTAATAATCTAAGACTTTAATCAATAGTTCAAGGAACCATGAGTTAATTTGGTTGTCCAGCTTAGATCCTACCTAGAAACTCTCCAAGTAATGTAATATCCAAAGATTCTAGACTATTAGGAGAGGTTTTTAGGATCCTTCTCACTAGAATACTCAAGAAAATAAGTATTCTAAATATAGTATTGTGGCTACAGAGGTTTGATTAAATAGTGGGAGATAGTTAATGATTTAATTAATTAAACAATAATGTTTAAACAGTTAATCAAGTTAAATGACTAACTGCTAAAGTTTATTTGTTGAAGATAAAAAATTGAAATCTCTAACACCATTAAAAAATATGAATACAATCCATACTGGATGAATAAAATATCCTTATAGGTCATAACTTCCAAGAGTGGTACATGCGCTTGATCATAGTACTATGCCAAGAGAGGAAGCTTTATGTTCTTGAGTCCTAACTTCCTGTTGAGCCCCCTTAGGGAGCAATAAAGGTAGATAAAGACAAATGTAAAAAGTATGTAGATGATGCACAAGATGTAAAGTTTATAATGTTTTCATCTATGTCCAGTCAATTACATAAAATACATGAGGAGGAAGAAGTCTACAAGATAATGACTCATCTATAAGAATTATATTAGGAGAGAGCTAGTCAAGAAAGGTATGAGATTTCCAATGAATTTTAAAGGTGCATGATATCAAAATGGAATAAAACAAGACCTCATGTACTCAAAATGATTGGGTGTATTGATATACTTGAAGCCCTTGGGTTTAAGTTGAACCAAGAAATAATGACTAATCTCATTATCGCCTCTTTACCATCAATATTATCAACTTTTATTGTTAATTAAAATATTAATAGCATGAAAAAGTTCCTCCCATATATTTTGGATTTAGTTTTCCAAACTGAAAATGATATGAAGAATATCAATTCTTCAATTGTTATGGTGAAAAAGTGGAGTAATGGAAAGGCTAAGGGGTCTAAGGATAAGTTTAAACCAAATACATCAATGCATTGTCCTTAAAAAATACAAAGATATAGATGGACGGGAATGAGAAGGAGGCTGTCTGATTTTCATGTGGAAAGAAAGGCCACTTAAATAAGAATTTCAGAGCTGGGAAGAAGAAGCAAGGAAATGATTCTACTTCAGGTATTTTTTCATTGAATGAAATCTATCTTTATCTATAAGTTGGGTATTGGATATGGAATTTTTCACACACATTTTTATGCATATACAGGAAACAATTAAATTTAAGAATATTTCAAAAGGTGGAGTGTATCTTTGGGATTAAAATAGTGCAAGTCTAATAGTCTTGTAAATGGGATATTATTACCTAAATTTGCCTAGTGGTTTTGTTATTGTATTGAATAACTTTTATTATATACCCTCGGTAACCAAAAAAATTATATCAGTGTTAAGTATAGACACCATGGGATTTTATTTCAAGTTTGTAAATAAATATTGTCTCTTTTATAAGGATAACACATGTTATGGTATGTTATGTTTTAATAATGGTTTATATATACTTGAACTTGAAAACCTGGTAATGAAAATCAATGAAAAAACTAGTGAACATGACTCATACAACACCTACCTATATCACAGTAGGATTGGTGATGTAAATGAGAAGCGATTACAGAAATTGCATCATGCAGGGTAATTAGACTCAGTTGATTTGAAACCCCTAGATGTATGTCATGATTTTTTACTAGGGAAAATGACCAAAGAATCATTTTATTTAAAGTAATTATGAGATACTAAATTATTGGAATTAATTCATACTGATATATGTGTTCCATTTCCAGTAGAGGTAAGGAGTGGGTTTTCGTACTTCATTACTTTTACTTATGACTATAGAAGGTATAATTATGTTTACTCAATGTGGTATAAGTCATATTCCTTTCATATGTTTAAATAATACTAATATGAAGTATAAAACCATCATGGTAGGAATATTAAGGCACTTTACTCAGACCAAGGCCAATAATATATTTACCAATAATTCATTGATCACTTAAAGGAGTGTGGGATAGTATCCCAACTCACTCCCCCTTATACACCATAATGTAATAGTGTTAGTAAAAGGAGGAATAGGACCTTTCTTGATATGGTCGGATCAATGATGAGTTAGGAGACTCTTTTATTATCCTTCAGGGGATATGCCTTTAAGATAACAAGATATAATCTTAATTGAGTACCAACTAAATCAAAATATGGTATTAATTATGAGTTATGGTGTGGAAAGAAACCCAATCTGTCACACATATGTGTATGGGGATGCAAGGCTTTTTCCAAGACTATACCTAGTGAAAATTTTCCATCCTAAAGCACAAATTACATCTTTATAGTTTATCATAAAGAAACCAAAAGATATTACCTATATAACCCTTTATATAGGAAAAGTGATTGTGGAAAGAAAAGATGTATTTCTAGAAAGTGAACACATTTACAATATAAATGGTGGGATTAATATTGACTTCGATGATGTTCATGCTCTACATGCACAAGAGTTGGTACAGGAATAATATTTAAAAGAGATAGTGGGAGATGAAGAAGTTCCTGAGACACAAGTATTACATACGTTAACTCAAGAGGTTAGAGAACTATATAATTATGGTTTTCTTATCACTGAGTTAGGTGACACATTACTCCTTGAGGATGATGAACCTATAACCTACAAGGAAGCAGTAGAAGGAAAGAATGTTACTGAATAGAAAGATTCCATGCATTCTGAGATGGTTTCTATGTACCAAAATAAATTTTGGATTTTGTTATACGCTCCAACTAATGTAAACCCCATTGGGTGCAAATTGGTATTCAGGAAAAAGTTGTGCATGGTGGGTAAGTTCAATACCTGTAAGGAAAAACTGGTAGTGAAGGGTTTTAGATAACATCAAGGCATGGAATACGATGAAACCTTCTCACCAATAGTGATGCTTAAATCCATCAAAATATTACTTGAAATAGTATCCTTACATGATTATGATATTTGGAGAATGGATGTCAAAAAAACTTTTCAAAATGTGAAGTTGGTTGAAGATGTCTATATGACTCAAGTTGAAGGGTTTATTAAGTCAAATAATTCCAATAAAGTGTGAAAGATATAGAGATCCATTTATTGGTTGAAACAAGCATCATTATCATGGAATGTTCATTTTGATGAAGCCATAATAGAGTTTGGTTTTGTAAAAAATGAAATTGATCCTTGTGTCTACGATTAGGTTATTGGGAATGAAATCATTTTCCTTGTATTATATGCTGATGACATATTAATTATGGGAAACAAATTGAAAGTTTTATAGTCAGTTAAGATTTGGTTAAATGAATTCTTCTCCATGAAAGACAAAGGTGACTTGTCCTACATTATAAGGATCAATATCTATCAAGATATATCTTAGAGCATGATTGGTCTATGTCAAAGTACATATATTGAAAAGGTACTTAAAAGGTATAGTATGGAACAATCCAAGAGAAGGTTTTTTCCCATGACACATGGTATCAATCACTCTATGAAAATGTGTTGAAAAACATAGGATGAGATTGAAATAATGAGTAGAATACCTTATGATTATGCAGTGGGATATATCATGCATGTAATGATATGTACTAGGTTTGATGTTGTCTTTACTTTGAACATGGTGGGAAGATATCAATCTAATCTAAGAAAACTGTATTGTTTATCTGTGAAAACTATTTTGAAGTACTTGAGACGTACAGAGGATATGTTCCTAGTGTATGAAGTAGATGAGGAACTAGTAGTTAGATTATACACTAATTATAGTTTATAGACAGATCATGATGATCTAAAATCATAGTCAGGCTGTGTATTTTTCCTAAATGGTGGTCTCGTGAGTTGGATAAGCTCAAATAAACATGTGGATGCTGACTGTATAGTATAATATGATTATATATAAGCTTTTGATGTAGTGAAGTAGGTGGTATTGATACATAGCTTTGTCTCAGACATTGGTTTTGTGCCTAAAAGTGTAGACCTTATTCTAGTTTATTATGATAATATTGTAGTAGTGGTTCTTTCCAAGGAGGCCAAGTCATGTCAGGGTACAAAACATATAATTTGGAAGTTTCATATCTTGAGGTATTTTACATAGAGAGGTGAACTCACAGTTAACAGAGTATCCACAATGGACAACATGGTAGACACCATGACTAAAGCCATATCTCAGCAAAATCATGATTCTCATATGATAGCTAGTGGACTAAGACTCGTTAGTGGTTGGTTCTAGAACTAGTGGGAGTATTGAAATCTGGTTCCCTAGACCCAACTTGTGTATGTACTATGATTACCATTACATGTATACAGTTTGATATATACATGTGTTTTTCTTACCATAATAATATTGATACTTCAGTGTCCACTATTTTTATGGTAATTTCCTTGGATTACATGTCATATCAAAGGATTATAGTAGTTATCATACTATAATGAGTACATAGAGATGCTATGATAGTAATCTTAAAGTAATTTAATGTGGTACAGATACATCATAATGATAGGACATAGGTTATGTGTGACTATCAGGTGTGGGGGGATCATAAGCATTGAGTCCTCTTCTCATGAAGTTCACATTTGGTGATCTCTATTAGATGAGATCATGAGAACAGATCCACTAATAGGAACACCACATGATTCGGGTGTCATTGGTTGTTCCTATCTATAGACATGTGTGTCACGAACCAAGTCGGGTCACCATCTAACCCGATGCCTGACCCGGTTCATGGCATGGCCCGAAGGGCATTCCTGATCCCCATGGGCTGGCAACTAGTGTCGGGCATTAGAACAAGCAGTTGAGAACGATTTATCCCATAAAATAAAATATATATAAACAAAAATAAACTAAAAAAATAGGTAAATACTAAAAATGGAAAAATAAAATAAATATAACCATCTAGACATACCTCTAAGTGACCCCATGGGTCACCACCAAACATATAACCATGCTCTCTCCAAGAGTGATCCAAGACTAGAACCTGAAACTAAAAAAGTAAAGTGGGTGTGAGCACCGAGATGCTCAGTAGGAAAGCCAAGGAATAACAACACCCTATGCCTTTTCATTCAAAAATAAACCCAATCATGCTAGTTTGAAAATGATACACATTAAAATAAGGTTTTTCAGTCTTTTCAAAACCAAGTAACGAGTTTACATTTTTTTAAGGAAAGCATTTATCTGACACTATATTTTTAAAATATTTTACAATCATGCGTTAACATTTCCAAATGAAAGGGGGGTAATGAAGATTAAAATATGGTTTTTCACAATGGGGCATCAAGAATTATAAATAGAAAAGAAAATCACATCACAAGCATTATTCCAAAAACGAGCACCATGGGAAATCCCTATAGGTAACGAGCAGATGTGGGACCCTAGAGATCTCGTACCTTGGTGAAAACATGGCATATGAGCCAAAATGGTCTACGTTCTCGTGCAAAAGACACTAGTAGGGAACACACCCATAACCTAGTGGTTTCCAATCATCACAAGTATTTTGTTAGTATTGTAAAGTTAATCCTAACAGACGAAATAGGGAAGAACCACTTACATATCATCTAGTGTACTAGTCCTATTCTTCCCACCTAGGTACTCGGATTTTACCTAGTGCTAAAATTAAAGTTAACATGCACACACACCATACCACTACATTCACACAAAGGCCAAACATTTCAATGAAAACGCCCCTCTTTAAAAAACATCACCTTTTTCAATTTACACACACCATAGAAAACCCCTTTTTCAAATACCTTTTTTTAGACAAGCCTTTCACCTTTTCAAACACTTAAAAAATAAAATAATACATTTATAAACTCAAACAAGCATAATTAAATTTATCTAGTGATGATAGGTCATGGAACCACCTGCCATTTATATATATAGAGAGAGAGCTTATTCATTTCATATAAAAACCAAGGAAATGATTTTATAGGAACATCAAGTAATAATGGAAATTATAATTAAAGATCAAGGCACAAGAAACATACCTCAGAAATGATATTATTTGTAAAGGACCACTCGAACCAACACTTGGTGCATACATGAACATGCATTTATACATATATATACACACACACACCCCTACTTGCATTGCACATATTCCCCAGTCCATGAGGTAATATACACAAAGAGGGCATATATATGTATGTATATATATATATATGCCTTACCCTATGCATGTACATGTAGGAATCCTTAACATCGATGCCCAAAACCATCATAGCGAGGTCCAACGCACTACACATATAATTTAATAAAATAATTAAACACTTAAAAAATCTATAAAACATTTCAAAATAACACATCAAGGGTTTTCACCAATAACACACTCAATTTCAAGTAAGAAAAGCCACTTTAAAACCGAACGAACAAAAAAGTGATATTAAAAAATACTTTCCATCTTTTAAAAGAATTTATACTACATATTGAAAAATTCACAACATGGAACACACACACAAATACCCCCATTTTCATACTCAAAACCACTTTTGAAAACATACGCACACCAAAACAATATCCAAACATGTTTTACACACTTTATAAGATTTAATAGACCACTTAAAAGATTTATGAAATAACTCCAAGCAGTATAAAAAGACATTGAACACAAAATCCCACCCAAAATCCTCTTCTAAGGCCAAACACACACCACTTAAATGTCAAAAAAGAATTCACATCCATTACGCAACATAAAAAACCAATAGCACGGTTTATAAAACACTAAAAAATAGCTCAGAATGGATTTTCATAGAATCGAAACATTTACATCACATAAAAATGTTACTAAACACATAGAAAGCATATTAAACCTCAAGTAAAACTATATTCTCACCAAAAAAAGAATCAAATAACACACTAAATTTATTAAAGACACAAATTAATTCATCAAATAATAAATATAAATGGTACCACCTACCTTGGTGTAGAGAACCTCAAAATTTTGGTGTGAAACTATTACTATATGCCAATCACACCACGAGCAACCTCAATTTGACTCTAATTCAAATATTTGAACCAAACTCATCAAAATATACCCCCAAAATATCATCAAACCCTAATTAAAAAACCTTCCACTAGAAAAAGTAGTTACCAAAGTGGATCGTGTGTTTCATGGAGGTTTTGCAGGGGGCGTAGCGTGGCTAAGAGAGGGTATAGAGCAGTTCAAGGCAGCTGTGGGGCGCCGGTTCAAAGTCCAGCCAGAGGGGTTGTAGGGTGGCGCGATGGAGAAGGGAGGCAAGGAGGAAGCACTAGTTAAAATTGAGTCAGAAGGAAGGTGCGGCGTGAGGTAGCTGTAGCGTGGGTCGCCAGTCAGTTTCGTCACCGGAAGAGAGACGTGGGAGGAGGTGCAAGCAGCTACGAGGGCTAGGTGAGGGGTGTATCATGGGATTGGTATGAGGCAGACTGTAGGGGTGTAGAGGGGTTGGTGCGAGGCGTACAGGGCAGTGTGGTTAGGTGCGAGGGGGGTCACTGGTCGGTGTAGCTGGAGGGAAGAAAGAAGGCGTCGGGTAGGGTTAGAAGGAGGGGAGGTGTGGCGCGAACCAGGGGGCCTACTGTGTGCAACTGGTAAGGGGGTAAGGAAGAGAGGAACAAGAAAAAAAATAAAAAAATAAAATAATAAAGGAAAAAAGGAAAATAAAATGAAATAAAACCTAAGAAAATCCTAAGCCAATCTAAATTAATAATAAATATAAAAATGGTGATAATAATAATAATATGTTAATAATTTTACAATTATGACAAAAAAATTAATATCAATAGCCTATGTAAAGTATTTACAAAAATAATAATAATATTCTTATTATTCTTATTATTATTATTAAAACAATACAAATATAATTTTATATTTGTGACCAAAATTTAATATTACAACCAAATTAAAATATTAAATGAAATAATAATAATAATAACCTAATTAAAATATTAACACAAATAATAATAATAATAATAGTAATAATCTTATTATTATCATTATTAGTAAAACAAATCTTAAATTAGTTAATCATGTTTTCCTTATTTTATTTTTTTCTCAAATTATTATTCAACTCGTTAATTAATTAATTACTCATACACCAGATTCTAACAATCCAAAGATTCATGTTTATTAGCAAAAGTGCAAAAATTTCATTCGGGCTCAGCCCGTGCTTCGGCAAAAGAAAATTTAAAGCCAGATAAAAATTATAAAATAAAAATAAAAAAATATTACTGATATAGAGGTGTGAAAAAGTTTATCGGTATCATGACTTGAAATAATTATCATTGTGTTCCATTTTATCATACACTTTGAGGTAAGAAAAAAACCATGACATTTAATTAATGGTGAGGTAGGTTGTGTTGGGTGGTTATTGGTGGTATGGAATTGGTTGAATGATCAAGATATAATTTGTTGCTTCTGAGTTGAGGAAGTGATATCTCTAGCCTGGTTAATCTGGATGGTAATACCTTCATAAATCCATTTCCATGGTAGTCGAAGGTAAGTCTATCTAGTTAGATCAACAAACAATAAAGCTTGTAAGAATGATGAAACAAGTGTGTGTCCTTCTTTATGATATATCATATGATAAAGAGATTATATTATGTAGTGTGTGTTCCCAGGATGGTTGTTGTTTCTATGAATATTCTTTATCTCTTTAAGGACCTTTATGGGTTACTAGACTCTTCTCTTGGTATGTGAATACTATTCACTTTTATCAATATAAAGTCCCATAGGGTCACACACAATAGCATATTCAAGAATCCTCCCTATTCACATGAATAGGTATATGGGATATGGTGGGACCCACATTGGGTTCCGAGCATTTTCCAACCATTATTTATCATAGATAAATAAATAAGATAATTATTATTTGAGTATAGAATAATTGGGTTGAATTTATTTATTAAATGTATTTAAAAGTGGTTACGTAAATCTAAGGAATAATATTATATGAATGAATGCTATTTTAATATTCAAGTTTTATTTCATATTATCCAGAATTATGAGTCAAGTTAATGACTCAGGCTTATTACATAATATATTTAATATATATTACAAATATGTTATGAAATATAAATAATATTTATGATGTAGTTAGTTAGTCATAATTTTTTATTTATTACTTATTTAGTGGATGTTAAATATAAGTGGTCGGGGAACCCTAACCAGGTATTTTATAAATCCACAATATAAGTTGAGGATAATCCCATTATGTAAACTATTCATCAGTCGAAATTGAGAGCTTCTTTATCCTCTTGAATTCTAGGGCGGAAAACTCTCTAACCAAGCGAATGATCCAAGAATGCTTTCATGGATTGAAGGCATGGGATCAAGGTGTTCATTGTGATGTCAAATAAATAAATGTAGCTCCACTATAGTACCTAGTATTTTAAAAATATCATACTCATGGATTCTTGAAGCGTGTGTAGATAATAATGAGGGGTTCAGCCTCATATCCTTTGAACAATGGTTTCTGATGGCATGCAATAGATGAGTGTTCTTCAATTCATACAAGGTAATTGTTTAGTTTATTTTTATGATTTGAATAATTCATGAGATATCCTCATACCATATAGAGGATCATATCATTGTATATAAAAAAGGTTCATTGCTCTGGTGATGAAAAAAATTTAAATCCTCGGCCCACTGACTTCTGTTGCATGCCCTGGTACCATAAGACTTTCCCAAAACCACTCAACATATACTTCTTTCACTGGAGTGACTTAATGTGAAAAAATATATGGATTTAGGAGTTTTCTATATCCACTCATGCTTTACTTGAAATATTACTTCATCTCAACTACTCACAATTGAGATTAAAAGTTCATAAGGCTATAGTTTCAGTAAAGGAAGGGGTCAAAAGAGGGTTCAGCTTGATTTGGAAAGGGACAGAGTGATTTGAATTTTATTTTGGGATATTAAAATCATTTAGGTCTCAATGTATATTAAAACATGGGAAATAAAAATTAAATATACTTAAAATACTTAAAAATAGAGACAATATAGTTAAATAAAAACAATTAATTGAATATTCCTTATAAGTAGAACTTATCATTCCATATTAATTGTACATATGTAAAAAATTAAATATTTACCAAATTAAGAACAAAATAATTCAAACGTAGTCAATCATTCCTAACTCATGTCTGGTATAATTTAACTCCTCATGATTCATTGGCTTTGAAAAAATGTCAGTAAGCTGATGTTCTATGCTAATGGATTCAAGAGTGATATCCCATTTTTAAAAATTATCTCTCAAAAGGTGATGTCTTATATCAATATTATTTTTCCTAGAGTGATATACAAGATTATTGGAAATTTTAATCGCACTGGTATTATCATAATTTATAGGTACATGTCTGGATTGATATCCATAGTCTAAAAAGGTGTGTTTCATCCATATAATATATACACAAAAACTTCCTATAGTTATATACTCAACATTAGCAGTAGATAATGTAATTAAATTATTCTTTTCACTATACAATGATAATAAATACTTTCCTAACTAACGAAATTTTTTAGAGGTGATTTTTCTATCTAATGTACAACCATTGAAGTAAGAATCAGATTAGCTAATTAAATCAAATTCATGTCCTTTATAATAGAACAATCCTAAATTAGTTGAAATTTTGAGGCATTTTAAAATCTATTTAACAACAGTTAAATGAGATTCCCTAGAATTTGATTAAAAATGTGCATGCATGCACACAATAAATATAATGTTAGTTTAACTAGATATTAGGTAAATTAAACTCCCAATCATGAATTTATAAATGGTTTGGTCAACTAGTTTCCCAGTTTCATCAAGATCCAATTTATAGGTAGTGCTCATTTGAGTATCACTTCCTTTGGAACTATAGATGAAAAAATATTTTAAAAGATGTTTAATTTAGTTAATTTAGTTTAAAACAATACCTTATTTATTTTTAAAGATTTAAAAACCCAAAAATAATTTTAGTTCTCCCATCAAACTCATTTCAAATTCATTTTTCATTAGTTTTGAAAAATTAGTACATAAATAATTTCTTGAAGAAACAAACATAATATCATCAACATATATTTGTGTAATAAAATAATCTTTCAAGATTATTTTGATAAATAATATAGGATTAAAACACTTTTTTTAAACCATTTCAAAAAAGAAAATTGTTGATCCTATCAATACCAAGATCTAGTATACTTTTTAAACCATAAAGTGATTTTGTTAGTTTAAAAACATGATTTGGAAAATGAGGATATGAAAATACAGGGCTTTATTTAAAAACAAATCCTTAACAATATAACTATTAATAATAGTTCTCTTGACATGCATTTGATATAATTTAAAATTTATATGTGTTCCATAAGAAATAATCATCTTAATAGATTCAATTATATCTATAGGAATAAAATTTTCTTTATAGTTAATGCCTTATTATTGATATGACCTTATGCTACAAATATAGTTTTATTTCTAATAATATTGCTAGATTAATAAACTTTGTTTCTATATACCCATTTAGTACCAATGATTAAATATTATTTAGGTTTCATAACTATTTCTCATAATTTATTCCTTTCAAAATGATTCAATTCTTCGTTCATAGCCATCACCAAATGTTTGTCACTAATTTCCTAATTAATGTTCTTAGGTTCAAGTTGTGATAAATCTGATTGATTTTCAACCTAGTTTCTAAGTGACACTCAAGTTTGAATTTCTATATTTATATCTCCAATAATAGAATCTAAAGTATGGTATTTATGGGTTTTAATGGTTCTAGGTATACCATATTCCTCTAAAAGATATAAACTTTGGATACAAAAATTTTGAAATAATTTACCATAGGATTTCTCCCATTCCATAATTCCTATGGATTCTTCTTAAAAGTGGTCTTATTAAGAATATATTAATTATATAACAAGTTTTATTTATAGATTCATCCCAAAAATAGTCTAGTAGGTCATATTTACTAATCATGGTTTAGGTTATCTCTTGAAGATTACTATTCCTTGTTTTAACCACCTTATTTTGTTGAGGTGTTTGAGGAGTAGAGAAATTTTGATTATATCCATGTTGTGATCATAATGATTTAAAATCTTGATTTTCAAAATCATAGCCATGATCACTTCTCACGCTCTTATTGGTAAGTCCACTAAGGTTCTATAATGTTTTTTTCATACTTTGCAAAACATCTACAAGCTTCAATTTTGTGAGTCAGGAAATATAACCAAGTAAACCTTGAATAGTCATCAAAAATTACATTAGAATAATTATTTCTTACTAAAATTGAAACTTTATATAGTTAAAACAAATCCATGTGAACCAATTATAGTTATTGATAGATATAAACCGTTATCTATGGGTTAAAAGAAACTTTATATTTCTTTCCCTTTTAGAAAATATTGCACACTTTTTCTTTTAGGAAATTTAGGATAGGTAGATCCTAGAATAAACCTTTTTTGATAACTTTATAAGAGAGTATATATTATATTAGACCATTATACTATAGCAAAACCAAGATTTATGATGAAATTCATTTAAATAAGAAACATTTTGAGAAAATAAAGAGTTAAAATATACTACATAAACATTATTATTTATCAAATCAGTAAATAGTAAATTAAATATAGAATCATAGATCTTTCAAGCATTATTCTCCAACTTAACATGATATCAATAATCACACAATTGAGATATTCTTAGAAAATTATACTTTATGCCAAAAATAATTAAAACTTTATAAATTAGGTAATTTTTAGAGTTACCAAATTGACCAGGGTAAATAACTTTTCCTTTTTCATTGTAACAAAAGGTGACATGACCACCATCAACTCTGGTCAAATTATAGATGCTTGATAAGTACCCTATCATGTTTCTAGAACACCCACTTTCTAGATACCATATCTATGTACATAATATTTTCAAATAGATTTCCTATAATCAATCAAATGTAAACTAATTTGGGTACCCCAAGTATATTTGGGTCTAGAAAGGTTAGTAATCAAATATTTGGGAACCTATATCTATTTGATAAATTTATTCCCAGATTTATGAATAAACTTAAATGAATTAGAAAAATAATCTCTCTTATGTAAAAACTGGATTGATCTAGATTTAGATGTTCCAGATGTATTATTTACTACATATTTTTTATAGCATTTGAACTAAGAATGTAGTGACTTGACCCCAAAATCCCATAACTAATGTCTACTACCATTACATTGGTATTATTGCAAGGAATCAAATCTCAAATGACTGAAAATTTTAGTAATCTTGGTAAACTAGATATATACATGAGTCTTTTATTAAAAATTAATACACTAATCACAACATAATTTTTTTTGAGGATAATTATATTCCATCTAGTATATCCTTGCATATATTTCGTAGAACACTTCTTGGATTCCTAGTGAAAGGAAACAAAATAAGGGTGATCTCAAATGATTAGTCAGTTCAATTATAGATGAAGAAATAATGAATCAATGGGAATAGTCAATATGGAAAGGTAATAACTGAACACACATGCCATATAATCAATAAACTGAATGGATAAACAATATGGAAAGACAAATAACTGAAACAAATTCAATTTAATCAATGAATTGAGAATGAAATACATCCACAGATATGTTGGTGAAAAATATCATGGATAAATATTAACTGAATCAAAATTAATACAACGCTTAATTATTAGACATCATGTTTCTAAGGTACATGGTACCTTTACCATCAAGATATATTCTCAATAAAAATTAAAATCTCTAGGTATAAACCCATCTATTCTACTTGGAAACAAAATCAAAGGGTTTATCACCAACTGATTTCATCTCATGAGACTACCAATAAATCGTGGGGATTTATTTAAATGGTCCCCAATATGTAGGTATTTCATTAACTGGTACCCAACCCATAGGAATTGAATTAAATAGTCCCTGACCCATATAGTGCATGTCCAAATCATTCCTCATATATCAAATAATCAATTTAAATAAACAAATTTCCTTATCAAATATCCATATTGAGTAAAGGATACATATTTATCAATATTTCCCCATTCAATTAAATAATTTTCAACATAAGAACTGTATGTAATAATGGTATACATTTTAGGAAATAATCATATCTATGATAAATGATATGGATATTTAGGTAAAATTAAATTTTCAATAATCATAGTAAATTGAATATTTCAAGGGGTCTAACAAAGGATATCAAGGAAGTTAATGTTAATATTATCCTTGGCCAAATCAATAATAAACCATCAAGTGGAAGAATAAGGATGATATCAATACAAAATATCCCAAATGGTGTAAGGAAAAAGGGGTTTTGTCATTGATGAATGAAAATACCATAAAGAGATCTTTTAAAAACATTTTTGAGGAAAATATCCTTTTTATTTTGAAAAAACAATTAAAAATACTTTTCTTTGAAAATAACCTATGAAAAAAATTTCTTTAAAAATAACCTTTTAAACTTTAAAAGGAATATTTGAAGAATTTATGATGGGTAAATTTGTACATGTTGTACAAGGTAAAAAGAACATTACTTTTTCACTGTAAAAGGCTAGAAAAATTACTTATTTGGAAAGTGACAAGAATATTCATTTGAAAAAATTTATAAAAGACAAAAAAGGTGAAAATTTATTTAATAAATAATTTTTTTAAGTTGAAAAACATTTTTTAATACCTTTTTATAAAATAGGTTTTTTAGAAGAAAATAGGTTCTCCTACTAAAGAAGGAAATAAATTCGGGTTTTCTTTAAAAAAAATTCTAAAACATTTTGAGTACTAAAGAGTGGAAAATTTTATTATTACTTGGAAAAGTTCATTAATAAATATTAGAATAAAATTAAAGTTTTTATTATAAAATGATAAAAATAATTTCCTCTAACGGAAATTCAAGTGTAAACAATCCCGAACAAAATTAGATTGCGAAGTAAACCCATGAAAAGACCATAAAATTGATGTGAGAATAAATCAATGAATAGATTTTATGTGTCAAATTTAAATCCACATAAAAAAATTTTAAATACAAAAATATATATAAGAAATTTATTACACACGTAATCTTAGAATATTAACGACAACTAGGAAGTAGTATAACCCAATGAAAAGGAATCGGGTTATGAAATTATTTACCACTTGGAATCTTTTAATTCAAATCTAATTAGAAAAAATAATTCAAATTAAAATTCAAAATACCATGAATATAAATTAATTCATGATATAATATATCAAAATGGGTGGTAGTTACACCTCACAAAATAATTAAGTGGTGAGTATGGCATTTATCTCACATATGTAAAAAGTGAGATGAAAATCCATTACCTTGCATTTCCTTTTGGGTGAATATCCTTTAACCTCATTTATAAGGATTTTAAGCAAGTAAATAAATTATACCATAAAAATATTCATATTTATAAGTTTATATATTATCTTATTATAATATCTTATTACCCATTTCTTAATATTCTTCCATTATTTTCACCATTCAAGGTGTTAATGGCCTAGTTTTTTGAGTTTGTTTTGACTTTTTTTGTTCTTATTAAATAGATCATGATTTAATCATATAAATAATTTAAAAATTATTTAAATATCATATGTATTAAGTATATATGTATTTATAATAATCCATAATACATGGAGATAAGAAAGGAAATGCACTCTTCATGGAGATGGTAGGTTGTACGTACGCATAAATGCTACTTTCATTTCATTATCATATTAAAAGAATGAGAATTAAATTATATATGAGTATATTATAATTAAATTATCATATTTATTTCATGTATTTCACATATTTTTATTTAAAACGTCCTTTATTCATTACATTTATAGCGTGAACAAATCACATCGCTTTGAGGAGGCGATAGTCCACACTTCCACAAACGATGTTATCGTATTCCAAAAAATGAAAAGCATAAAGGTATAAGAATTAAATAAGAATAAATAAATTATAAATATAATATATATAAAATATAAATATATTTTCCATCATAATTCTCAACCATGAAATGTGGTAAAGGAAAAATGAACAATCATTGTTTCATGAGGCGATAGTTCATCATACACATAAATGGTAAGTTTGTTACCTATTAGATAGAAGTGTGTGTAATTTTAGGTATAAAATACAATATAAAAACATATAAGTATATTTAGGATACTGATTTTATTATTTAATAATTTAATAATAATATTTTATGGGGTGGAGAATGTAAATAAAACAAAAGAGCTTGAGGAAGGTTATTACCTCTTCTTTGGGTAACCCCTTTTGGTTTGCACCAAAGGGATTCCTTGGATGTATTTATTCCTAAAATAATTATTATGGTCCGATTTTATGGATTTTGGTATCTTAGTTGATCATATTATTTGTGATATAAATGGTTTTATATATGTGAATAGAGGGGAGGGGTGAGTGCCTTTTTATAGTGGTGGAGGGGTGGCATTCTTGTAAATTTTTGTAAAGGGAATTCCACCCACATTTTTTCCATTTAAAGTGGATCCAATAATGGTAATAATTCTATTAAAGTGATTATATATTTTAAATATGGCTATAAAACGTATTTTTTAAAATTTTCTAGGTCATTTTTCACCTTAATCTTAAGGTTTTGTCTCTTGTTAAGCTAATTTTTCTCTTAATAACTATAATTAATTTTAATCAATTTCCCTAATATTTTTTTGTAAAAAAATAATTTGAAATTATTATAAATTATAAGTTATTTGTATTCCAAATATGAATTAAAATTTTCAAATTCCCATCATATAAGTGGAGGAAATTAATTTAAAATTGATCCCAGAGACAAGATGACAATGCGGGTTTTTAAAGTAAAAACGTCCGAAAGTTTTCTATGTTTTTATATAAATTTTCAAAGTGAAATTTATTCCAATGACCAAAATTGGATTTATTGATATAAAATTTATCTAAATTGACTTTAAAATCAATTTAAAATATAATTTAACTATATAAATAAATTATAATAAAAATTAGTTTTGAATTAAAATTCATTATTTTTCACTATTTATTAAAAAATGAGACTTCTCAGAAAAAATACCAAAAATTAACTCTAAGATAATTTTAATGTTTTGATTGAAAAATTAAAGTTTGTTTTGACATATAATATTTATAAAAGTTCCAAAAATTGGATTTAAAATAGGTTCACCATTAAATTGTGGTAAAAGTGCCTTTAGAAAAGTATTGATTTTTATGAAAATTATTTGGTTTGTTTTTATATCATGACTATAGAACCTATTGGATGAATATAAAAAATATTTGATTAAATATATAGCACATATATTTCATTAATATTATTTTCTAATTGTAATTAATCTAATTTATTAGGATAAAATATCTTTGTGGGCATAAAAATAGTTTTCTATAAAAACATTTCCTTCATATTCAATTAGTTATTGTATTCATTTCTAATTAATTTTTAACCAATTAATTAATTTTATATTTCTTCAAACCATATATTTTCATAATTTATTCAATACTATTTATAACCTCTGATTTAATAGCAATGTTATATGTTATTATATTAAACAATAATTTTTTAATAATATATTATTGTCCAGTAAAACTTTGTCATGTGTGTAATGAACATCATTGAAGAAACTCATTGTTGCATGTGACGCAAGATAAATCAGTGTTGTGTGCATTAAAATCTATTAAAAAAATTAAAATATTAATTATATTGTAAATTCTAAGTATATTATGTTCTCTTACATGTTTGGTGTTGCATGTAATAAATTCTATCGAATACAACGTTCTTACTTTAGAATTTAAGGCTGTTACATTCCCCCTCCTTAAATATATTTCATCCTCACAATTTAAACTATCTCTTGGTAATATATTGTTAGATATTTCCTATGTTGAAATCTCATATCGTGATAGGGGTTCTTAAAACATCATCTATAAAAGAGAGAATGGGAAGTACAAAGTTCACATGGACTAACATATAACTAGGTCTCTAAGTAGGAGAACATTAGTGGAAAGTAGAGATATTTACATGGAGAAAAGTTTAAATATTTATAGGGAGTGATTGAGGTCATCAATCGAAAAAAAATTGAATGATCAATGGAAGGTTGAGTTCCTCAAATCCATAAATTTTTATTGATTCAAAAGAATACCAGTTCAATAAAAATTAAGGTATTAGGATAACATTTTTTTATCATTTTCCTAATGTTGATTAATTATTTTACTACCTATGAATATAAGGAAATATAATTACATAACATACTTCTATAAACACAATTTTCATACTTTTTATTAGCTTTTATCAATTTATAATTCATCCATTACTTTATGAAATGGATATCCTAAAATTAACTTCAATTCCTAAAGCACTAAAATAAACTTTTAATGGATCTTAAGGCCCATAAAAGAGTGAAAAGTACAACTATTTGTCTCTAAGTATTCTCCAAAACCAATATGGTTAATATATTAACCTCTAAACCTAAAAAATAACACTACTTGTTCATTATTAATATTTATTTGTCAAATTGTTTAACTAAAAACAATTACATATTAACTAGGACATTGTGTAATTTAGTGGTTAGCATTAAACCCTTATCGTCCTTTGGTCATAGGTTCAAGTCCCACAGCCTTTCCAAATTTTATGGGTTTTTACCCAAAAAATAGGTTTCCCTTTTCAAAAACCATATTAAAAAATATGATGTACATCCTTGAAATTTAGTCATTAAATAACCTTTTAACTAATATTTTCAATAAAACATCAATACATAAATACTTTATAAATTTATTTCCATATAGGTCCTTTCTTAGTCTAGGGTTTATCCTCTTTAAGAGTTCATTGACTTGGGTAATTCCTAGGTTCCCAACATTTAAGGAAACAAACCATAAATGGATCCTTAGGATGGTATTTATTTCCTTCCATCATACTATTCATCAATTCTTTGCTTTATGACCTTCTTTCCCACACATAAAACATTATTCGTTCTATTGAGACACTTTCTTGTGTGTCTCCTTACAAATTTCTTACATAATGGAAATCAAAACATCTTCTCTCCATGTTCTCCACTACTTGAGATCTTATAAAACTCCACCCTTCTCTTCTTTAGTGAGTTCAAAAGTTGGTTAAGGTATATGTTGTTAATCATGTTTCAGGAAAACAGATTAGGAATAAACATGATAGATTTCACTCCTATCAACACCCCATTTGGTTTTTTCATTGTCACCACCTTGTCCTTTATATTCAATATTAACTTTACTCCTTCAAGTTCCAACCATTGACTAAAATAAGAAATCATAGTGTGAGTAACAATAGTCATAGTAAAAAAATCATATAATCATTTATAGGATATCTAAATCATGACACCTTATTTTCAATCTAAAACACCTTAGTTTTATACTAGTCTATCCATTTTCATCACATATTCAAAAAATTCATGAGTTTTTTAAAATAAAATGTGAATTATCTTAAGAATATCCCCTAGGAGTGTCAAATCAGGTTTGCAGTAAGGCCCATTGTCGTGTACTAGGTTACGCTCAAGTCAGTCCCAACACACCTTGTTGGAGTTGTTACCCCTAGGAACATTTATGCCAGAACCACATCCACTTATAGTATCCAAAAAAAGATGTATTTATATAAATACCCACATAATATCAACCTTACCAAAATTCTAGGATGTTCTTCTATTCTTATCCTCAAATTCTATCATAGGGTTATGTTCCCTGATCCAAGTTTTCTAAATCTAGTTTTCAAGGTTACTGTTAAACTTGCTCTGATACCAACTATATCAACCCAACCTCAAAATCCTATATTTGGTGTCTACTGCCATTACATTGGCATGATTACAAGGAACCAAATCTCAAAGGTCCAAAGATTTTAGTAGTCTTGGTAAACCAGATACATACATGAGTCTTGTATTACAAATAAATACACTAATTACAATATAATTTATTTTTTCTTTCAATGATAACTTTATTCCATCTAGTATATCCTTTCATATCATTCTTAGTATATTTCTTAGATTATTGGGGAAAGGAAACAAAATAAGGGTGATCTCAAATGCTTGGTAAGGTCAATTATAGCATAAGAAATAATAAATCAATGAGAATAGTCAATATGGAAAGGTAATAACTGATAACACATGTCGTATAATCAATAAACTGAATGGATAAACAATATAGCAAGGAAAATAATTGAAACACATTTCATTTAATCAATGAACTGAAAATGAAATTCATCCATAGATATATCAATGAAAAATATTATGGATAAATAATAACTAAATAAAAATGAAGGTGATGGTTAATTATTGGATTCCATGTTTCCTAGGTACATGGTACTTTTACCATCAAGATCTATTATCAAGATGGTTTAAATCTATGGGTAGAAAACCATCTATTCTACTTGTAAATAAACTCAAAGGGTTTGTCACCAACTGATTTCATCTCATGAGACTACGTATGCATCATGGGGATTACTTTAAATGGTCCCTAACCCATATGGATTACATTAACTAGTCCCCAAGATATATAGTGCATGTCCAAATCATTCCTAATATATTGAATAGTCAATTTAAATAAACAAAGTGCCATATCAAATATCTATATTGTTTAAAGGATATGAATTTATCAATATTTACCCATTAAATCAAATAAATATTAAAGTAAATACCATATATAAGAATGGAATATGGTTTAGGAAATAATAATATCCATTATAAATTATATGAATATTTAGGGGAAATTCAATGTTCAATGATCTTAGAAAATTGAATATTTCAAGGGTATTAACAAAGTAAATCAAGGAAGTTAATATTAATATTATTCTTATCCAAATAAATCATAAAAAAATCTAGAGGAATAATTAAGATGGTATTAAAAAATATACTAAGGGGAGTAAGGATAAAGTTTTTTTTCATTGATGGATTAAAATACTATAAAGAAATATTTTACAAAAAATCTTGAGGAAAATATCCTTTTTATTTTGAAAAACATTTTGAACATACTTTTCTTTTAAAATAACTTTTAAGACATTTTATTTAAAAATAAACTTTTAAACTAGCAAAGTATTCTTTGAATAAGTGATGGCATATAAATCTGTACATGTCATACAAGGTAAAAAGAGCATTCCTTTTGCACGGTAAAAGGTTAGAAAAATAAATTGTCCAAAAAGTGATAAGAAGATTCATTTGAAAAAAAATTAAAAGAAAAAAATGTAAAAATTTACTTAATAAATCATTTTTTAAAGTTTAAAACATTTTCAAAACCTTTTTAGAAAATGGGGTTTTTAGAAGAAAACGGGTTCTCCAACTAAAGAGGGAAAGGAAGTTGGGTTTTCTTAAAAAAATTATAAAACATTTTGAGTAACAAATAGCATAAAATGGTACTATTATTTAGAAAAGTTCATGAAAAACTAGAGGATAAGAAAATTAAATGTTTTATTATAAAATGATCAAATAATTTCCTCTGATGGAAATTCAAGTACAAATAATCCTAAACAAAATGAGATTGTGAAGTAAACCACTGAAAACCTATAACATTGATGTGAGAATCAATCAATTAACAGATAATGTGTTTCAAATGTAAATCCATGTAAAAAAAGTGTAAATACAACAATATATAGTAAAAAGTGATTACACATGTAATATTATAATATTAATGACAAAGAGGAAATAATATAACCCAATAAAAAGGAATCAGGTTATGAAATTATTTACCACTTGGTAACTTTTAATTAAAATTCCCCTAAAATAAATAATTAAAATTAAAATTCAAAATACTATAAAGATAAATCAATTCATGATATAATATATCATAATGGGTAGTAGTTAATTTTAGAGTTGGTGTCCTAGAACCAACTATTTGTAAATTGATTACATGAATATTTGATGTATTAAATATTAAATTGAACA
Organism: Viscum album; assembly: GCA_963277665.1. Taxonomy (NCBI): domain Eukaryota; kingdom Viridiplantae; phylum Streptophyta; class Magnoliopsida; order Santalales; family Viscaceae; genus Viscum; species Viscum album. Next base: position 1,299,535,108 of record OY728141.1, on the reverse strand, counting down.
TCTTATTACATATTGTCCATTATTCAACATGACTTTAATGTAATAATTTCCTAGATTATTTTTCTCATTGATAAGGTCTTAGTAGTTCTCCTATATTATTAGAACATTGAAGTGCTATGAAAATATTCTTAATATAGTTTTGTGGTAGGATAACATACTGTGATGGGACATATAGTATATAGACACTCAGGTGTGAATAATCATAATCTGATGAAACTTATTCTCATTAGGTTCACACTTGGTAATTAGCAAGATGGGAGATTATGAGAACATACCTTATAGTAGGAATTCTTCATGTTTTGGTTTCATCATATATTCCTATCTACAAGTGTGTGTAATGGTCCTTAGACTTTAAAATTATCATTAATGCATGTCATGACTCATGCACTTATATTTTTTTGATGAAAATCATTACGCCATATATTTATAGGAAGTAGGGTATGTTGGGTGTGCCACCAATGACATGTTATTGATGGATAAGTCAAGGAAGTATTTTCCCTTCCATCTTTATAGACGTTGATATCCTGACTCATTGATTAAAATAGAACTATCACCATAAATTTTATGGCCATGGTGTAATGAAGAGTTTATTTCAAATATTCAAATAATGGTGTATCAAGCACATAGGTTGATGACACCGTCATTCAACTTTCTTGATGAGATATTGTAACAAAGATATTATATTACACAATGAGTGTTCGTATGTGGTTGTCATCATTGCGACTTGAAGTTTTTTCTTTTGGGTGCCTTAACCTATTGCTAGACAATAATCTTGGACATTAGTAAAGTCTGCATAATGCCAATGAGAAAGAATCCGAGAGGGTCACACACTAATTGTTTCTGTTGGTCTCAATTAAATTCTATTTGAATTTAATTAATGGAATAAATATTATTCTCAAGACCGAGGAATAATTTTATTCAAGTTATATTGATCACATAAATTAAATAAATATTTATTCACCAGATTTCGAATAAAATATATCTATTTATTTTATTGAATATTTAATAAATATTTATTTACTAGTTTTTGGATAAAATAGTTATTTAAGAGAATAAAATATTTATTTAGGTGTTCAGTAATTGAAATAAGAGTTAGAACGGATCAAGTCTGTGTTTGGTGATAAAATAATTATTTATGAATCGGTAAATATTTTTTAACTATTTTTCACAAGTTGGTGCACCAAAAAATAAAAATATTATTATTATTTGGCATGTGATTTAATTAATTGTTATAGTTATATTTAATGGTTGTTATGAAATTAAATTTTGTAACCAAAATCCCAGCTCTTTAAATAGACAACTATGTCTATTATGTAAAGCATTCAAAACCAATTCCAAGTTTGGGAATAGATAATTATTGCGCACAATGAATTATCTCTTGACTCCACCTCCCCTCTCCCTATCAATAATGAGAAACCCAAGAGATAATTTCTTCAAGACCAAAGAATGGGTGATCAAGAATGAACAACATAAGGTATTCAATTCACCGTGCTAGAACCCAAATAATGAGTGGCATTGATTGTAGACCATTGGAGCACCTGTGGATCCCTGCTAGAGGGATTCTACCCTTGGATACTCATAATAGAAATGAAGGCAATCCGGAAGGTCCTTTTGGATAATCAACAATCATCAATGAAGAAATTTACTAAGCCCAAGTATTTATTTCTTCAGATATTAAATAAATTAATTATAAATTTGATGTGCAAGATCCTCACTCTTGGTTTTGAAAAATGATTATTAAAAGAAATTTTAATATATCTATGATGACCCAAACCTGGATGCCACTTAATGGGTTCCCCGATCCCAATGGGTCACATGGCCTCAAGCGCATCTTCCTGAATGCCAGAGGCTACCGGCTAGTAGTGAGGGCCTAGGGTGTGTTCGTGGGAAGACTATGCCCTCATTAGCAGAGTGTAGCACAGCGGAAGGAATATAATGGAATAGTAAACAACATAAGAAATATAAATAAATAGCGGTAGAAAACTGATGCAATAGATAAACAAGAATAACAATAACTGTATCAACTCTAACAGTGATAATGTAATGTCATGTCACTAGAAACTGGAAAGCATGGATACAAGACAATAGGCATAACATGTTCCACAAGGTAAAAGAAAACAAAGTCTACTCTAAGCATCCCAAGATCCTACTTGTTCATCTTCTATAAAGCTCTATCCTATCGGCACACAATCAAGTATTGGATGCCACATGCTTCCCTTTGTCAATACCTACAACCATGTAATCACCTCCGGGTACCAAACGGTGCCCGGAGAGGGTGTGAGATAAATCTTAGTGGGCCACCACCAATGGTGTCTATAACATCCAGCCTGTGCAATGGAATATAGCAGTGTGTAGGCATGAATATATAATATAAAGTAAGCATTACAATATAACTAAATAACCAAGTACCTGCTTCATCCCTCTACTAGTGTCTGAATATGTAACTAGTTCATTAATTAATCAATTTCCATTTAATACTAATAGTTCATGTGAGGAAAATCCAACACTGACATCACCTCGTGATAGTATAAGTAGTGAAGGCCCCAAGATGTAATAAGGTAACCAGACAATGATATCCAGTGAGGTAGATCCAAGGTAAAACACAAAGGTAATGTAAACTCATGGAAATCTAACACAGTAGTATCTGAGTCTAGATAAGTGGTTAGAGTGTAATCCAAGGAGCGTTATCCAAGGAATTCCACAATAAGGTTCCTACCGAGTCCAAGGTGATCGACCAAGGTAAAATGGAGCTAAGAAAAGATAGGGCCCTATGGGATTTCACTATGGCACCTATTATTCAATGCTGGATCCAATGAGTGTATATGAGGTATCCTGTAATAAAGAAAGGGACCCAACAGGTAGTATATCGGGCATCCAAACAATAGACAAGAACCATATTCTAGGTGGGTATAAACCTAATAAAATTGCATCCTTCAATCTGAATGGGGTTCCCAAGACCCAAGGTATTCTCCTCTCAGAATAAAAGGAAAGATCGAGTCAGTCCATTCCTATTTGATATTTTAATCATGTATCAATTCATTTAGTTCAATTCTTGCCTTCCATTAGTGTGGATAGGTCAAGTAGAGTTTAAACTATTTATTTATTGTTCCAAGCCTTGTCTTACATTAGTGTGGATAGGCCAAGTAGCATTTAAACCATTTAGTCAAGTCTTAGTTAGTCATTAAGGCTTATTCAAGTATTGAGGTTCACTCCACTACCTTTCATAAATGTGGAAAGGGGTGCTATGAACATGTAACCTTTATTCAATCTCTTTTGATAAGGCCAAGTTATATACTTAGTATACTTTCCATTTCACATTTCATATTTCAAATTTAATAAACATTTGTAAGCACTTACCTTAGGTAGGTCAAGTGGTGAAAATATAGGGTACATTCCATTATGCAATTCTCAGTAATAACAATCCATTTATAATAAGAAGAATCGCCTTTATAAAGTTCAAATAAGGTCACAAGTAAATGGTGGCTCAAACATATCGAAACACTAAAAACCCAGTTATGGCATAACCTTTGACATGGGGTGGATTGAGTTGTGGGTGTAACTACTAACAACTAATCACATAATTGGAAGGAGAATAATCATATGATTCCAACAATTATAATCATGGAATGTGAATTTAAGAAATAGTTTCCAACGAAACCGGTGGGTCCCACAAAAACATTCCAAAATCAATGAACTTTATGTATAAGTTATAGACCACCCACCTTAGGTTTGAACGAGCCTTCTCCTCCGATATCGGCCCTTGATTTGCCTCAGATCGGAGTAGATATAAGAAAAGGTGAAAAACACTCACATGGTGATATCTAGGTCAAGAGTGAAATAGAAGAAGTACGACTAAAGAAGACTCAAGTACTTACCATTGTGCATCTAACGTGATGAACAGAAGCTCGATCGGATGTTGGAATAAGGAGATCTCTTGATTCCATGTTTAGATCCTCAAAAAGCTCCAAAATGAGAGATAATTAAGTCAATCCCGCATAAACTCAGATTAGGGAGGAAGGGGAAGGATTAATATATCATTAAGGTAGTTTGGGACATTTTATATAGGTTTTTATCTTGTGCACGGTTTGTCAAACCATGCGTAAACCGTGTGGGATGGTTCAACCTAAAAATTCTTCCTCCACACGATTTGATCAAACCGTGAACCACCCATGCATGGTTACCTAGGAAAAATGTGTGTTCAAACGGTTTGGATGCATGGTTGTGCGCCAACCATGTGAGGTGGCACTGTCCAAAAAACACCTTCTTCACGGTTTACTCTAAACTGTGTGCAGAGTCTGTTTCTTCCAAAAAGATGGGTTTTGAGCTCCAAAAAATCCCCAGACACCTTCAGAACCTTAACTAACTCATTACAAATACATATTAGGTCCAAGGTATAAATTTAGATTGAAAATTAAAGGATCCATTCCTAAGTAAAAATCGGGTTCTTACAGTATTTCCCCCTTAAAAGAACTCGCCCCCAAGTTCTCCTTCCAAGGGTAAGGAAACATTGTTTGGAAAAAACTCTAGCCACTGAGCACGTATATCAACTTCCATCTCCCAAGTCTCATCCTATACTCGGTCTTGATACTATAGAACCCATATGAGAGGGATAGACTTTCCTCAGAGAGCCTTCATGCTTTGGTCCATGATGTGTACTAGATATTCTTCAAAGACATCATTGGCATCTAACTCAACTTCATCGGGATCAAAGGTATGAGATGGGTCAGCATGGTATTGGGGAAGCTGGGAGACATGAAAGACATTTTGCATGGCATGGTACCTCTGAGTTAGTAGCAACTGATAATCTATCGGCATGACTCTCTCTAGAATCTTGAATGGCATGAAATAACGAGGCGACATCTTCCCTACTTTCTTAACCATCTATACCCTAGCCTGGCGATACCTAAAGAAAAACATGATTCCCAACCACGAACTCAAGAGGTCATCGATGGCGATTGGCATAAGATTTCTGTATAGACTGAGCAGTAGTCATACGCTTCCTGATCAGCTGAACCTATTCTGAAGTCTCCTAAACAAGATGAGGACTAGTAGGGTTGTCTCACCTACCTCTAGCCAGCATAATGGTGAACAGAATGGCTTACCATATAAGGCCTCAAAATTATCCATCTGAATCATCGCCTAGAAACTGTTAATATAGGTGAAATCATTGATAGGGATATGCTTCTCCCAAGAACCACTTAAATCAAGGATTCATACTCGAATCATATCCTCAAAAACATGTATTGTCCATTCCGATTGTCCATCAGTCTGAGGGTGAAAATTTGTTCTTAGAAGCACTTGATTTTCCATAGATTTCTTCAAAACTTTCTAGAACATTGAAGTGAAACGAGCATCCCTATCTGAAACAATAGTATGTGGAACTCTTTGTAGTCATATGATCTCAAAAATATACAATCTTCCCATCTCATAAACTGATAAAGTATCTCAAATAGGAATGAAGTGGTATAATTTTTTTTGTTGGTCAATGACTACCCAGATATCACTACCCCTCAGTGACCTAGGAAAGCCGACTACAAAATCCATAGAAAAATCTTCCCATTTTCATTCCAGGACTGGAAGTGGCTGTAACAAGACCATAGGTCTCTGGTGCTTCACCTTCACCTGCTGACAAGTGGAACACCTAGTGATGAAACCTACAATTTGACATTTCATCCTATGCCACCAATACTGGCGTCGCATATCTCAATAAATCTTCAAGATGATTGGATCATCCTCCTCCAATGGCCCGAAGGCCTTCATTTTTTATTGATTTTTTATAATCCACCTTTCAAGGGGTGAGGTGGAACCCTTAAAAGGCTCGTAGGTATAAGTATTATATGGACCATAGGCCTTAGAGAAATTCATTTCCCATAGGCTTCAAACATTACATGAAACCCAGACTAATTACTTGGAACTACTCCTCCCCAACATCTTCATCATGAAATCAGAACTGCACCTTCGCATGGATGTTCCAAGATGCTTGGATGAACTGCCCACTAGGAAGTGTGGGACTATTTCATCAACTCCTATCTCACTTATGAAGAAACCCAGATACGTCCACGTAGATGCAGGACGTCATCTCTGTCCATAGTCCAATCTGTAGGTGGATTATCTCCTGATATACTCTCATGGAGAACCAAACATTTAGGATCTGTAAACGATCTACTCTTCACCTTCTCAAGGAGGGAAGAGATAACTATTAAAGCTAAGAGGTAAGACTGCTCGTGAATATCGTGAAACTCCAAATGAAGTTCAGAAAATATATCCATTGACTTCCATTCGTCACTGGCTTCTTGTACATCCTGCTTTTGAGTTTTCCAACTTACTGCATCTATAACCACATTTCCTTTTCCAGGCGTATAGGCAAGCTCAAAATAAAATGATTGTAGATATTTGAACCATCTTCACTATCAGAGGTTCAAGTCATACTGAGAAAATATATAATTGAGATTCTTGTGATCTGTATACACCACAAAGTGCTCACCCAAGAGATAGTGTCTCCAAAAACATAAGGCATGAACAACTGCTGCTAGCTCGAGGTCATGTGTCAGGTAATTTCTCTCATGATGCCTCAAATGTCGAGATCCGTATGCAATGACTTTGTCTTCCTGCATCAACATTTATCCTAGTCCAATTCCTGATGCATCGAAGAAGATGATATAACCCTTACCTAGTTCTGGAAGAATCATAATAGGTGTCGTGACAAACTTCCCTTTCATCTCCTGAAAGGATTTCTCGCATGCTTCTGACCACAGGAACTTAACACCCTTATTTTTAAGTTCAGTAAGAGGTGAAGAAAGATGTGATATGTCGTGTATGAAATGCATGTAATATCCAGAGATCCTTAAGAAACTCCTAATATAAAACATGTTCTTAGGATGGTCCTAGGAGAATACAGCACTCGTCTTTTTAGGGTCAACAGATACTCCTGACTCTGAAATAATATGGCCTAATAAGTGGAACTTGTCAATCCATAAGTTTCATTTAGCAAGCTTGGCATAAATCTGATGCTCTCTCAGTGTACTCAGAATGATATTAAGATGTTTGTCATGGTCATTACAAGTACACGAATACACCAAGATGTCTTCCACAAAGACCACGACAAAAGAGACCAAGTGGGGATGGAAAACCCTATTCATCAAATCCATGAAAATGGCAGGAACATTCGTAAGACCTAATGGCACAACAAGATACTCATACAGACCATACCTACTACATAAAGTTTTACGAGGTATGTCAGAGGTTCTGACTTGCACCTGATGATAACCCGATCTCAGTTCGATCTTAGAAAACACCTTTGCTCCTCAGAGTTGGTCAAAGAGATCAGATATTCAAGGAAGTGGATACCGTTTATTGATAGTAAGCTGGTTCAACCTTCTGTAATCCATGCATAAATGAAGAGTTTCATCCACCTTCTTAGAAAAAATCACGGGTGAACCCCAAGAGGATGTACTAGGGCGTATAAAGTCTTTGGACTCTAAGTCCTCTATCTGTTGCTTGAAATCCTAAATCTTAGTAGGTATAATCCTTTAAGGGGGAATGGACACTGGAGTTGCTCCTAGAATAAGATCAATTACAAACTCTACCTCTCTCTTGGGAGGTAATTCAGAAAAGTCATTAGGAAATACTTCCCTGAAATGATCAACTACAAGAGGGAAATCATTTTTAAGAAAATCATGATCCTCCATGAAAAGATTTGAAATCTAGAAGGTCACTCTACATATCCCTCTTTGGTCCCACTCTCCCATCTTGGACATCCCACTCACCCTTGAAAATATAACTGTTTCCTTCTAGTGATGTAAAAGTATCCCTTCGGTGATAATAGTATACAAAGGCATGATAGTGGACCAACCAGTCTATCCCAAGAATGAAATTGAAGCTCGTAATCTCGAGAATAAATAGATTCCACAAGAAAGGGTAACTTCCTACCTCAAGGGGACAGTCTATGTACTGGTGTATGTCCTCCATATGTATTCCCAACGGTGTATCGAGGGTCATTACACCGTAGTGATACTGTATCTCTAGTCCAAGACTTTCCATGATAGATACAAAAATAAAAGAGTTTGAAGAACTTGTATCAAAAAAATAAGAGACAATAGTAGAGGCTACTAGAATAGTACCTCATACTGTAGATGGTCCTACAGCCTAATCCACAGGTATCGGCTGTAAGGCATGCAACTGACCTGATCCACAGCTATGTGCAACAGATGGACTACTAAGATCATGAATGCTTTGCTAGTGCTGATGGTGATCAAGGATCAGACTACCATGACCATGAACTCCTCCTCATCCAGACCTTCTGATGCTACTCCAACTCCCTACCTGACGTGGCACAAAATAACTCGCTCCTGAAGGTGGAGCTGAATCTGGTCCTTTTCCACTCGAAGCTGGTGGAAAGGTCTTGAAAAAGTGCTGAAGATGACCCATACGACCACAAGCCCAGCACTCCATAGTGTCTCTATCACATTGGTCCTTCTTATTCCATAATTTTCCACACTGATGACACACTATAGAGCTATCAAACTGGATACTCTAGTTTCCACTACCCTAATTATAAACCTTAAGGGAATGTTTCCCGCCACCGGAAGAACTATTGTCCTGACGTAGCACTGATCCTTTAAACCCAGTACTTTCTTTTTCCCTTAGGTTACACTTAGTAATAAGGTCTTGATCAACTATTTCTGAAAAGGTAGGAAGGATAAATACATTCACCTGAGTTCAGATGGTGTACTGGATCCCATCCTCAAAATGTCTAGAACGTGAAAGCTCATCACCGAATAGAAATGGTGCAAAGCACTGTAAATTAGTGAAACATGCTAAATATTTCATAACGGACATAGAACCCTTCTCGATATGCATTAACTCTCTAGATATGTTAGCTCTCAATGAATAAGTAAAGAATTAATCATAGAAGGTAGTCTAGAAGTCAAACCAAAACATGCCATGATGACGTCCGGCCTGGGTAACGACATCCCACCAACACCTGGATGAATTCCAAATCATTTATGTAGCAAGCTTGAATATTATATTTAGAGTCATTTCTAGATGCTCAAATATAGACAGGATTTCCTCTAGCCAAGACTCAGTAGCCTAAGATCCACCATCCCCTGAAAAAGTAGGAGGAGGATGTTGCTAGAACTCATGAGTCAGATTAGCCATCGTAGGTGAAACCCTTGGAGCACCTTGCATAGACTGAATCAGATGTAAGAAACTATCATGGACTTGGGAATCAGTGCTCGGATTAGGTATAGTAGGTGGTTCCTCAATTAGAACTCCTATAAGTAAGACTGGCAGCTCAGGGCCCTCCATGTCTAGAGCATGGTTGTCACCACCCTCCTAGCGAACGACACAAGGACATCATGGTGGCATTGGTCTACAAATTCCAAGAAGACACTTTAGAAAAAGCTTAGAAGTAAGGTGATATAATCACTAGAAGAAAAATATCATAAAAAAACTCACTACCCAAGGCATACTACCTAAACTACCCTCTTAGATAGCCAGGTATCGGTAATTACTCAATTATAAGTTTTATGTCATTTTGAAATTAATTCTTAGGTTCACTCCTTTACCTTTCATAAACATGACAAGGTGGAATAAGGATGTGAAAACAATTCATTTTTGATTTCAGGATTCACTTTATAATGGATAGTCATTTCTGATGAATCAGTTCTCATACACCTATCACCAGAAATGACACCCATTTACTTATAGCATAATGGATTGAAACAGTAAATTACTCATCCCAACCCATGAGGGTCCATACACATCATGAATTGAGATAGGAAATCACTCAATCGAAGAATAAATAATATAAGTACAAGTAACTATCATAGAATCACTCAGAAATTACAAGCATATTAAGCAATTCAAAGAAGTGAAATGCACCTATATGGCATGGAAATATGCATGACATGTGAATTCTAGGTGCCTATAATGATGCATGTAGCAATACTCCTTGCCCTCATATCATCAGGATAAGGATGAAATAAATTATCAAAATATTAATAATCAATAACTCCACACAACATGTACATCACCCAATGGTGAAATAATATCAACTCTAATAGGAAAAATCGTAACAACAATTTCATTTTGGGTAACTTGGATTTTACCCTAAACATGGGTTTAGAACACCCAAAAAATCCTTATGAAGAAAACCCAAATGTTCCTATTCTCAAATCTATTATCACTAAATAGTAAATAAATAAAAGAAACCACCTATAATACCACTTTGTGATGACTCAGACCTGGATTCCAATTAACGGGTGCCCCGAGCCTGGTGGGCCACATGGCCTCAAGAACATCTTCCTGAACGCCAGAGGCTGCCGACTAGCAACGAGGGCCTAGGGTGTGTCTATGGGAAGAATATGACCTCATTAGCAGAGTGTATCATATAGAAAAGAATATAATGGAATAGTAAACAATAGAATCAATATAAATAAATAGCAGAAGAAAACGAATGCAATAGATAAACAAGAATAATAATAACTGTATCAACTGGAATAGTGATGATGTAATGTCATGTCACTAGAAAACTGGAAAGCATGGATACAAGAAAATAGGTATAACATGTTCCACAAGGTAAAATAAAATAAACTCTACTCCAAGAATCCCAAGTTCCTACTCATTCATCTTCTATCAAAATCCATCCTATCAACACATAATCAAGTATTGGAAGTTGCATGCTTACCTTTGTCAATACATGCAACCATGTAATCTACTTTGGGTAACAAATGGAACCCAAAGAGGGTGTGAGATAAATCTCAGTGGGACACCACCAACGGTTTCTGTAACATCTGGCATGTGCAATGGAATATAGCAGTGTGCAGGCATGCATATATAAAGTAAAGCAAAAATTAAAATATAACTAAATAAACAAGTACCTGCTTCAACCCTTGATGGGTGTCTGAATATGTAAATAGTTCATTAATTAATCAATTACCATTTAATGTTAATAGGTCATGTGAGTCATAGCCAACACTGACATCACCTCATAATAGTATAAGTAGTGAAGGTCCCAAGACGTAACAAGGAAACCAGACAATGATATCCAGTGAGGGAGTTCCAAGGTAAAAACCAAGGTAACTTAAACTAACAGAAAGCTAACTCAGTAGTATCTGAGTCTAGATAAAGGGTAAGAGTCTAATACAAGGAGAGTAATCCAAGGCATTCCACAATAAGGTTCCTACCAAGTACAAGGTGATCGACCAAGTTAAACCGGGGCTAAGAAAAGACAGGGCCTTATGGGATTTCACCATGGAACCTACTAGTCAATGTTGTATCCAAGGAGTGTATCTGAGGTATCATATAATAAAGAAAGGGACCCAATGATAGTATACCAAGAATCCAAGGAAATGACAAGAACCAGAGTCTAGGTGGGTATCAACCTAAGAAAATTGTATCATTGAATCGGAATGGGGTTCCCAATACCCAAGGTATTTCCCTCTAAAAATACAAGGTGAGCAGGAGTCAGTCCATTCCTGTTTGATATTGTAATCATGTAGTAATTCATTTGGTTCAAGTATTAACTTACATTAGTGTGGATAGGTCAATTAGAGTTGAAACCATTTATTTATTGGTCTAAGCCTTGTCTTCCATTAGTGTGGATAGTCCAAGTAGAATTGCAACCATTTAGTCAAGTCTTAATTAGCCATTAAGGCTTATTCAATTATTGAGGTTCACTCTACTACCTTCCATAAACAAGGAAAGGGGTGCTACAAAAATGTAACCTTTATTCAATATCTTTTTATAAGACTAAGTTATATAATTATTATACTTTTCATTTCATATTTCAAATTTAATAAACATTTGTATGCACTTACCTTAGGTGGATCAAGTGGTGAGCATACATGGTATATGCCATTATGAAATTATCAGTAATAACAAGCCATTTATAATAAGAAGACTCCCCTTCAGAAAGTTCAAGTAAGGGAACACCCGAACGGTGGCTCAAATGTACTAAAACACTAAAAATCTGATTATGACATAACCTCAACATGGGGAAGATTGAGTTGTGGGTGTAACCACTAACAACTAATCACGTAATTAGAAATAGAATATTCATACGATTACAAAAAGTATAATCATGGAATTTAAATTTAAGAAATGGTTTCCAATGAAACCGGTGGGCCAGACACAAACATTATAAAGTCAACGAACTTTAGAGATAAGTTATAGACCACCCACCTTAGGTTTGTATGAGCCTTCTCCTCTGATATCGGGCCTTGATTTTCTTCGGATCAAAGTAGATCTAAGAAAAGGTGAAAAACCCTCACATGGAAATATCTAGGTTGACAGTGAAAGAGAAGAAGTGCGGCTAAATAAGACTCGAATACTTATCGTTGTACATCCAACGTGATGAACAGAAGCTTGATCAGATGTCAAATGAAGGAGATCTCTTGATTTCAAGTTTAGATCTTCAAAAAGATTTAAAATGAGAGATAATTAGTTCAATACCACATAAACTCAGATTAGGGGAGAAGGGGAAGGATTAATAGATCATTAAGGGTGTTTTGGATATTTTACACTACTTTTTAGCCTGCACACAGTTTTTCCCCATGATTTGTAAAACCGTGCACAAACTGTGCGAGATGGTTCTTCCTGAAAAGTCTTCCTCTGCACGGTTTGATCAAACCATGAACCACCCATGCACAGTTACTTAGTAAAAAGGGGTGTTCTCACGATTTGGTTGCACGACCATGTGTTAACCGTGCAAGGTGCCACTATCCAAAAAAAACCTTCTACACTGTTTTCCAAACCATGTGTAGAGTCTGATTCAACCAAAAATATGGGTTTTGGGATCTAAACAAGCCCCAGACACCCTCAGAACCTTAACTAACTCATTAGGCATCCATATTAGGTCCAAATTATAAATTTCTACTAAAAATTAAAGGATCCATACCTGGGTGAAAATCGGGTTCTTATAATATCACCCTCCACCCCAATGCTTCTACTACGCTCCGAACCAATAAGTGGTATCAAAGGGAGGTTGTGTTTAAATTTATAATTATTTATTTGATTTTTTATCTATAAAAATTGTGGTTAAATTTTATTTCAAGTTATTCATTATTTAATCTGATTTGAATTAACATTTTATTGACATATTAATCATGTTTATTCAGTGTTTCATTTTCTTATAGATTTAAGAATAAATGAAGAATTACTAAAGATACTAGAAGGAAGTTCCAAATCTTTGGCCAATAAAGTTGGGTTACACAGCGTGTAGAGAGCACACATTGTATACCCATGTTCATTGTATCAAAAAGCACCGAGAAATTAAAAACATGTGGTGATTTTATTGCACACTACATATTGACCGGGCCAAACTGGCACACAATAAGTAGATACAGGGTGTGTATCCAGCATGTACACACAGTCTTATTAAGTTAACACACCAAATCCCCAGGCATGTGACTTGTATATATGGAAATGGAGGTACATGTAATCTAGCTAGATGTACACACCATGTAGTCTCCCATTATTGGAAAAATTAAAATTACATTAAATTTAAAAAATAGCATCATTAAAAACTTATTTTATTAATTAGAACACCATTGTGTGTTTGAAATTTAATAATGGTTTTAAATAATTTTAAATGATCCATTAATTTACTGTAATAAATATTTCATTAATGGTTCTTCTGTTTATTTTCCGTGAATTAAAAATTCATGGGTATCTCCAAATAATTTTGGGTGATCATTAATATGAAAAGGAATTAATTAATTAGTTAATTAATAAAAGTATGTTTATCTTAATAATAAATAATGAATAAATAAATAAATGCTAGATAGTTACTTTTTGCGTATTCATTGCATGTATGATCAAGCATGAGCTTGATCAAGACCTATGTATGTGTTGGCATTTATTTAATTAAATTTATTGTACAGTTTTTCAATTATTTAATATTAAATTAAAAGATGGAATGTGATTCATCCCTCCCTCCATTATTATGTAAGATCTACATGTTCAAGAATATTTATGTAATTCTCTTTAACCAATTCTTTTATTCCCCTCACCTGCATGTGAGTAATAAATATTTGTAATTGATGGAGAATCACAAGGTGCATGGAGACGGTTCAAGATAGAACCATAATGGTTCTAACTTGATGATACATATGTGGACATGCAGAATGTTGTAGCTCATGCCAAGTTCGGCATAAGGAGTTATTTAACCTAGTTCATAGGTTGATTTAATGTCCATTGATTAAATCAACCATTAGATAAGCTCATGATTGGGTCATTAAATTATTTATTTATTTTCTATCTAATGAATTAAAATTATATTTATTTATGAAATATTGTGATCACACAAATGAATTAATATGAAAAGAGAGAATTTAAATAAAATTGATTATGCGTAAATGTTTTATCCAAACATGGTTAATTAATTGATTAAACATCCACATAAATATTAATAATACGTGTAAAGGATAAAACAAGATAAAAAATTATGCATGATAAAATAAAATCCTTCAATCTAATATTAAGTCATACTAAGCCTTTTGTTACTTGATTAGGAACAAAACTCAATAGAACTATGTGTTTGACCAACCCTTTTTGGGACACTTACTTTTATAAGGGGGGTTGTTATGAAGTATTCAGGTTGAATTGACCATTTTACATAAAGAGGAGTATCCCTTTCTAGACTTGGTGTAATTTGGAGGCAAGTGTTGAGAAAATCCAAGTCAGGATTTCTAGATTGGGGAGTCCACTCAATAGATCAAGGAGCTGTAAGGCCGCGGTTGGAAAATACTTTCCTAACTAAATACCTTCAAAATAGATTGACCAACACTTTTGGGGGTTATGCGAAGGGGAATATGGATCTTTGCCACTAGAATTTTCTAGCAACTAGATATTACAAGTTCAATGGTGAGGGCTATTGGGACTTGATAAAATAGTGGTAGATGTACTAAAATCAATGAATTTATTATTTTTCAAAAAAATTGTAATCATGAAAAGTAATAATAATATTATCTTTTAATTGTAGAATAAAATGAAAAGATATTCATCCACACTATCCTTACAATAAATATTGGATAAAGATAATCTCCTAACTTGAAGTAAATTCCAGGAGTGGTTTAGATGCCTTCGGGTATTTCTACGCCATGAACGGAAATTTTATGTGCTAGAATCCTCAATGCCTGGTCCTCTTTCTCAAGAGGTGAGTGATGAAGAGTTCCTAGTCTAAAAAAACAAATTAATGACATGGTTTATGTTCAAATTCTTATGCTTTCATCTATGTCTAGTGAAATCATGAAGTCTAATGAAAACATGTATGCATAGAGAATGCTTGAGCACTTATGAGGTCTTTACAAGGAGAGAATTAGACAGGAATGGTTTGAGATTTCCAAGGAACTTTTTTAGATTAATATTGGATAGGGTTCCCTATATGGGCCTCACATAGTCAAGATCATTGGCTACATTGAGTTCATAGAGGTTCTAGGGTTTAAACTCCCCAAATAGCTGGGAACCGATCTCATTTTGGCATCACTCTCTTAGAGATTCTCTAGTTTTGTTGTGAATTTTTATATGAACAACATTGAGAAGTATCTTCCAAATATTCTTATCCTCCTTTTCCAAGTTGATAAATATATGAATCATGAAAATATTTTTGTCCTTATGGTGAAAAAACTGAAAGGGAAAGAAAATAGCTTTAAGACCAAAGCTTCTTCATGCCCTACAAAGAAGAATAAGATCAAAGGGGAAGCAAGGAAATGGGATGTTTTCTGTTTCACATGTGGTGAGAAGGGAAACTAGAAGAAAAACTTCGCCCATATGAATAAGTAAGGGGAATCTTCAGGTGGGTTTTTTATCAAGTGTAATTTATTTATTTTTATAAATTGCATATTAGATATGGATTTTGGTGCTCACATATGTATTCAAATACAATAACCGAGTAGATTCAAAGAAATTTACTGAGGGCATGTGGATCTATGAGTAGCCCATAGAGATAAACTTGTTGACGTAGATATCGGGGACTACCACCTCACATTGCTAACCAAAATGATCTTGGTTTTAAGGGGTTTTTATTACGTTCTTGCAGTTACCAAAAACATTATTTCTATATCTATACTAGATACATATGGATTAATTTTCAAATTTGTAAATAAATGTTCCTTTTTTTATAAATATATCATTTTTATGGTATGTCACATTTAAATAACAGTCTTTACGTGTTGGATTGCATGAACCAAGTAATGGAAATCAATAACAATGTTACTTCACATGACTCATACCACACCCAAATTTGGAATCACCGGATAGGTCATGTAAATGAAAAAAGATTGAGAAGATTGCATCAAGATGGATATTTATATTCTTTTAAACTAAAACCACTTGGTGTATGTCATCCATGTTTATAAAGAAAAATAACTAAATCCCCATTTAATGGGAAAGGTGAAAGGGATAAAGAGATTCTTGAATTAGTTTGTACCTATGTGTGTGGACCATTTCCTATTGAAGCAAGTGGTGGGTACTCATACTTCGTAACTTTTACTGATGATTTTTTTAGATATGGATATATTTACTTAATGAGGTATACATTGGATTACTTTGATAAATTCAAGGAATACAAGAATAAAGTTGAAACCAATATCGGTAGGAAGATTAAGAAACTCTACTCAGACCCTAGTGGATAATATCTTAATCGAGACTTCATTGATTACTTATGAGATTTTGGGATCCTATCCCAACTTACTTCTCCTTACAAACCGCAATAGAATGGTGTAAGAAAAATGAGGAACCACACCTTTTTGAACATGGTGAGATCAATGATGAGTCATGTGAGTCTTCCATTATCCTTTTGGGGATATGAATTACAAACATTGGCACACATACTAAACCAAGTACCAACTAAATCAATAAATAGCATTCCATATGAATTTTGTAGTGAAAGAAAACTCATGTTATCAAATTTACATGAATGGGGAAGCGAAGTTGTTTTTAAGGCCTCTTTAGTTAAAAAACTTTTACCCCATGGCACAAAGTGTAACTTTATAGGATACCCCAAGGAAACAATGGGATATTACCTATACGAACCCTCTGGAAAAAAAATTATAGTGGAAAGACATTCCATATTCCTAGAGAGGAAGAAAATATTCAAAAGAGATAGTGGTAGTGAGATAAACATCGATGAAGTCAGGGCTCAAGGAAATCAAGAGTTGGTACAAGATTAGATTACACAAAGCCCCATGGAAGAAGAAACCATTCCAGAGACACAAATACTTTATATGAGTACAAGATAGGTTAGAGAACTAGAACAGTATATCTTTCTAGTCATTGAGGATGGCAACTCACTATTAGTTGATAATAATGATCCTATAACCTATAAAGAAGAAGTAAGTGGCACAAATGTTTCCAAGTGGGAAGAATCCATGAATTTTAAAATGGATTCCATGTACCAAAACCAAGTCTGGATTTTGGTAGATCCTTCAGTGGATGTAAAGATCATTGGTTGCAAATGGGTATTCAAGAATAAACTAGATATGGAAGGAAAATTATGTACCTATAAGACACGACTGGTTGTAAAAGGGTTTAAACAACATCAAGGAATGGACTACAATGAAACATTTTCAACAATTGGAATTTTGAAATCCATCAAAATTATACTTTCCATTATGGCTAACCATGACTATGAAATTTAGAAAATGGGTGTCAAAACAACCTTCCTTAATGGGAACCTTCAGGAGGATATCTACATGACACAACTTGAAGGTTTTGTGACTCCAAAGAATACCAATAAGATATTCAAGTTGAAAAAACCCATTTATAGATTAAAGTAATCATCCAGCTCATGGAACATTCATTTTTATAAATCTATAACAAAATTTGGTTTTATAAAGAATGAATGTGATCCTTGTGTCTACAAATGGTTTAGTCGGAGTGCATTAATTTTATTAATAGTATATGTTGATGACATATTACTTATTGGAAATGAAATACCATTCTTACAGTCTCTTAAGGTGTAGTTGAATAAATGATTTCCCCTAAAATATTTGAGTGAGGAAACATATATACTTAGGACCAAGATCCATCGTGATAGATCCAAGAGGTTTCTTAGCCTAAGTCAAAGTACATACATTGATAAGATACTGAAGAGATTCAATATGGAACAATCTAAGAGGGGATTGTTTCCAGTGTCACATGGCATTCATCTTTCCAAGAAAATGTCTCCTTAGACCCATGAGGAAAGAAATATAATGTAAAGGATTCGATACACATCATCAATTGGGTCAGTCATATATTTTATGCTATTTACTAGTCTAAATTTCACCTACGCATTAAGTGTGGTATGAAGATATGAAGATGATCTAGGTGACTGGAATTTGATGAAAGTCAAGTCTATCCTTAGGTATCCGAGCGTACAAAGGATATGTTCTTAGTTTATGGAGGAGATGAGGAACTAGTCATCATAGGATATGCAGATGCTAGTTTCTAAACTGATCAAGATGACATGAAGTCAAAAACGGGATACATATTCACTTTAAATTGAGGTTTTGTGAGTTGGAAGAGCTCAAAGCAGGATGTGGTCACAAATTCTATAGTATAATCTGAGTATATTGCAGCTTCTGATGAAGCTAAATAAGTAGTTTAGATGTGCAATTTCATCCAAGATCTTGATGTGGTACCTAGTAGTAAATATCTCATCACGCTCTATTGTGATAACACTATAGTGGTGGATCTTGCAAAGGATACAAGGTCACATTAGTGGATGAAGCACATACTTTGGAAGTATCATCTCTTAATAGATTTTTCTTAGATAGGTGAATTTTTAGTGAGTAGTTCCAAACAATACAATGTGGCAGGCCCCTTGAGGGAACATTAGTGGATGAAGCACATACTTTTATGTCCTCTTATGAGGATAAGATTCACTCTTTCATCAATAGTTGGCTCTAGTCCAAGTGGGATTTTTTTAGAGTTGGTTTCCTAGAACCAACTATTTTTACTTTGATTACATGAATATTTGATGTATTGAATATTAAATTAAACATATTATTACATATTGTTCATTGTACTGTATTAGTTTAATGTAATAATGTCCTAGATTATTTATCGCATTGATAGGGTTATAGTAGTTCTCTGCTATGATGAGAACCTTGAAGTAGTATGAAAATATTATTAATATATTTCTACAGTTGGATAACATGCTATGATTAGACATATAATATATAGACTATCTGGTGTGATTACTCATAAGACTATGAGACTTCTTCTCATGAAATTCACACTTGGTAATCTCCAATATAGTAGATTATGATAACAGACCCACCAGTAATAATTCTTTATGTTTTGGTGTCATCATATATTCTTATTTGTGAGTTCATGTAATGGTCCTTAGACTTTAATATTATTATTAATGAATATCAAGACTCATTCACTTATATTTGCTAATGAAAAGCGTCATGCCATACGTTGGTGAGAAGTAGGGCACGTTGGATGTGTCACAAATGACATGTTATTGATAGATAATTCAAGGAAGGATTTGTCCCTTCCATCTTTACAAAAGTTAATATCTCATCCCTTTGATTTAAATAGAACCATCGCCCTAAGTTTTATATCCATGGTGTAACAAAGAGTTTATTTCATATAGTGAAAGAATGATGTATCGAGCTCATAGGTCAATGACACTATCATGAAATATACTTGATGATATATTATAATAAAGGGATTATATTACATAGTGAGTGTTCATATGTGGTTGTTGCCATTAAAGATTTAAGTTCTTTCTCTTGGGTACCTTGACCTGTTACTAGATAGTAATCTTGGAATTTAGGTAATCCCGCCTAATTCCAAGGAGAAATAATCCTAGAGGGTCACACGCTAAGTGTTTCCATTGGTCTCGATTAAATTCTATTTTAATTTAATTAATGATATAAATATTATTCTCAAGACTGAGGAATAATTTTATTCAAGTTATATTGATCGCATAAATTAAATAAATACTTATTCAATGTAATGTGAATAAAATTTATTTATTTATTTTATTGAATATTTAACAAATATTTAGTTACAAGTTTGTGAATAAAATATTTATTCTAGTGTTCAATAAATTCAAGATGAGTTTGAACAAACCAAGACCATGTCTGGTGATAAAATAATTATTTACGAGTTGGTAAATATTATTTATCAATTTTTCACAAGTTAATGCACCAAAAAATAATAATTTTATTATTATTATATGGAATGTGATTTCATTAATGGTTATAATTATATTTAATGGTTATTATGCAATTAAATTTTGTAACTGAAATCTTGGCTCTATAAATAGATGGTTATGTCTATTATGTAAAACATTCAAAACTAATTCTAAGTTTATGAATAGAGAACTATTGTGTATAAATAATTCTCTCTCAAATCCTCCTCCAATATCCCTCTTAATAATGAGAAAAATAAGAGGGAATTTCTTCAATTCCAAAGAATGAGTGATCAAGAATGAACAATGTAAGAAATTTGATTCACCATGCTAGCACCGGAAGAACAAGTAGCATTTCTTGGAGGCCATTGGAGCATGTGTGGATCACCAATAGAGGGATTATACCCTTTTATCCTAACAAGTTCAATGAAGGAAATCTAGATGTTCCTTTTTGGATGATCAAAAATCATCAATGAATAAATTTTCTAAGCCTAGGTATTTATTTCTTCAGATATTAAAGAAATTAATTATAAATTTAACGTGAAATATCCCCACTCTTTGTTTTGGGAAATAATTATTAAAAGAAATTTTAATATATCTCCCTACACCTCAATACTTCCACTTCATCAGACCCAATAGTTACACCACACAAAATAATTAAGTGGTGAATATGATATTTATCTCACAGATGTAAAAAGTGATATGAAAATCCCTTACCTTGAGTTTCCTTTTGGGTGAACATACTTTAACCTCCTGTATAAGGGTTTTAATCATGTCACTAAATTATACCATAACTATAATCATGTTTATAATTTCATATATTATCTTCTTATAATATCTTATTACCTATTTCTTAATAATCTTTCATTATTTTCACTATTTCGGTTGTTAATGGCCTAGTTTTTCGAGTTTGTTTTGACCTATTATTTTTATTATTATTATGTAAATCATGATTTCATCATATCAAGAATGTAAAACATTATGTATATATCATATATATTCAGTATATATATTTTTATAATAATCCATAATATTTTTATATAAGAAATTAAATACACCATTCATGGAGACGGTTGGTCGTACGTATGCATGAATGGTACTTTCATTTCTTTGTCACATTAAAAGAATGAAAACTAAATTATATATATTTATAATATAATTATATTATCATATTTATGTCATTTATGTCACATATTTTTATTTAAACCATCCTTTATACATTCCATGTATAGCGTGAACAAACCACATTGCTTTGAGGAGACAGTAGTCCACACTGTCACGACCCGCCCTCGGGGTCCGTGCCGTGACTACCCCAAGCCCGCCTTCCATAGGCCAGGGGCTGGCGACTAGCACCAAGGCGTAAATCCCGGTAAAAAGGGAAGGCATTGCCTTTGTAAGGTAAACAAACACCACAGAGTAAACAAGCGGAAAGTAAACACTAAACAAAAACAGAGTACAACTGAAAGTGCGGAAAAGTAAATGGGCCAGAATACAAACCCAAACTGGAAGTAAAGTACAACTCGAAAGGGAAAAACAGCAACTGAAAAGTAAAGCCGCTACTCCGAGCTGTCCACTGGAAATCCCACCTGAAGGGTGGGTACAGATAGCTCCTCTGCTCCACGGAACCCGCCGTCTGCTCCGTGCACGTCTCTCCCAGTGGTCCACCTCCGGGTACCGTCCCGCTCTGCAAACCTCAGCTAAGGTCAACGCTGTCTGTCGTCTGCAACCAACACAACGTAGTGCGGGCAAAGCCCGTGCAGGGGTGAGTATAAGTTACTCAGTAGGGACCCCGAGACCCCTGAAGGTCTCAAAAATCCACAAAGGATAAACCACGAAGAAAGGAACAAATCACGAAGTAACAACCGACACTGCTTAGGTATATGCCCATACATATACCTAAGTCATCAATTTAAATATGCTCCAACCTCCAAGCCCTAGTACAACTCAGTCCACACAGGAAAGTAAACGTATTCCACACAGGAAAGCAATAGGATTCAGCTCACACAGGTATACTTCTTCAAGGACGATAAAGATGATCACTGATCCATCTAAGTCGTCGGACCCACGAAGGATCGATAGGTAACTAACCCCCGCAGAAGACCCACACAGGATCGGGCTCACACAGAACCTGTAGGCGCTGGCTCACACAGAACCGCTGAGCGCAAGGACCCACACAGGATCGGGCTCACACAGAACCTGTAGCACTGATCCACGTAGGATCGCTGAGTGCCGTAGTCGTCGTCGTCGAATCCACACAGGATCTCTGTACTGTCGTCGTCGCAGTCACAGTAGCAGTAGCAGTAGTAGCAGTCGCAGCCAGCACTAGGGTTCCCGCACACAGCAAGCTCGTACGGAGGGTCCGCTCCACGAGCCGAGAGGCTGATACATCAACTGTCACGAAGACCGAAGTTGTTGTATCCAAAAGTTCCGTATCGTCAACAGGAACTCAACGCAACAGACGGCGCGTCAATCGGACGCCCGGTCTGAGAGTTATTGGCATTTTCGTCACCGGGGCCCGGTTAGTTTTTAAGGCAAAACCAACCCGACCGTACTCCACCTGCGTCCAAACCTCGGGCGGAGTATGCCAAAAGATCCGTCTCACTAAGAGGAACACTACGTGACTGACGGCACGTCAATCGGACGTCCGTAGCTCAAGATATGAGCGTTTCCGCTCCGAAGGCCCGGTTGGTTTCGTGAACGAACCAACCCGGCCGAACTCAAAGTAAACCGAAACCTTGAGTGCGATATACCGAAACGACCGTCTCGATCCAAGGATCGCGTTGCCGCAGACGGTTCGTCATTCGGAGGTCCGAGGCTCAAGTTATGAGCCAAGAACCGAATCTGGTCCGAAACGGGGGGTCTGGGTCCGGGCCGACCCGGCCCGACCCCCCCCCTCTGGACGGCGCGGCGGCCGGCGGCGGCGGACGGCGGCGGCGGACGGCGGCGGACGGCGGCGGCGGCTGGCCGCGTGGCGGCGGCGGCGGCGGGCCGCGTGGCGGCGGCGGCTGGCGAGCCGCGTGGCGGCGGCGGCTGGCGGGCCGCGTGGCGGCGGCGGCTGGCGGGCCGCGTGGCGGCGGCGGGTGGCGGGCCGCGTGGCGGCGGCGGGCGGCGGGCCGCGTGGCGGCGGCGGGTGGCGGGCCGCGTGGCGGCGGCGGACCGCGGCGGGCCGCGGCGGCGGCGCTGGGCGCCGCACGTGGGTCACGCGGGGGGCAATCAAGCCCCCCCTGCTTTGTGAGGGCGGCACGGCTTTGAGCCGTGCCTTTGCCCAAAAACGGCCCCCGCAAATGGGGGCCGGCTGGTCAAACCGGGGGGGCTGTTGCCCCCCCCCCTCCTTAAATGAACCGCCCCCCTCTTTAAGAGGGGGGTTTGAAGAGCCGGCCGGGGGTTTTAAACCCCCGGTTTTTATGATATCCGGCCGGCCCGCTGGCCGGCCGGTTTTTACTAACGGGACCGGGAAATTCCGGTCCCGCCCTTGATTTCCGACGCCGGCGGCACGGCCGCCGGTCTTTCCTTCCGCCGCGGCCCGGAACCGGCCGCGGTCTCCTCGTCTCACCGCGGCCCGGAACCGGCCGCGGTGTTCGTCGTCCGGCGCGGTGCGACGGCACCGCGCCCCTTTCTCCGTGCCAAGAATCCTCCCAACGCGGCGCGACGGCGTCGCGTTCTTGAAATCTCTCCTCGACGAAGCGCGACGGCGTTGCGGAAAATATCTGAACGTTCATCCGCGTGGTGCGACGGCACCACGTTACTTGTTTCCTCCAGCATGAACAACATGAACGATGGAGGGGGATTCGGCCGTGTTCGTGCGGTCCGGTCCCCCTCACGTTAAAGAAATAAAAACGGAACTTAAATAAAATAAGTCACACGTTAAGTCATGCTAAAATCCACGATTCAAGAAAGGAATAAAAATAATCAATAAAGATCATCCCCTACCTCTGGTTTCAAGAACGAAGATCGTCAACGACCCGCGGAAGACGCGTCGCGGTGGTCGGCGTCACGGAAGAAGGACGTCGATGTCGTGAAGCGAGGATTCGAAGTTCTTTGACGACGATTTCGTCGCGGGAAAAGATGACGCGGAAGAAGACGTCGTCGGTGTCGCGGGTATGGCGTCGCGAAAGACGATTCCCGAGTACGTGGCATTCTTCGTCGATGTTCGAAGGTTCTTCGCGTTCTTCAAGGAGGAAAAAGAAGTTCTTCAAAGTGTAGAACTCTTCCTCTCTCAAATCTCCACACAACACAGCAACCCCCAAAATAAAATAAGCTACCCTTATTTTATTTTCACTTTGCCCACCTTTCAAAAATTCAAAAGTTGAATTTATTACATTAATTAAAATCTTGAGTTGTCAAGAAATTAAATGGAAAGATAAGTTGGCAAGTTTTAATGTAGGGGAGAGTCACAAATTAAAGAGGGGGTTTAGAGGGGTTAGGGAATTTGAAAAGGTGGGGGGTTCGTGTGGGCCCCACCTCCCTCATAACCACACATGGGAAGTTGGGTGGTTGCGGGCCCCACCAACAACTTCCCATGAGAGAGTCTAACCACCTAGAATAAAATAAAATTCACACACAATTTTATTTTACTTATCTTTTAATCCCCAAAACTAACTTTCAACCCGCAACATACGCAACTCCCGAAAGGGTCTCTTTAAGCGAATATCGGCACTGCGAGTTCATCGGTGCCCTCGGATTTCAATTCCGAGCACCGGATCAAAAGTTAGGAATTCCCGCTCGTTCGTTCACTGAACGTACCCGAGCCAAACTTCGGAAATTAATTCCGGGCACTCCGGGCCTCGGAATCAGGTGCCGTCTGAAACTGCGCTCTTGTAAAATTCTAAAGAAAATTAAGAAAAAATTTCCCTTGAATTTTACGGGTCTTTACATTACTCCCACCTCAGGGCTTTACGTCCCCGTAAAGATACATCAAAACTAGGGAAACAAATGAGGGTACTGAGCACGCATCTGAGCCTCCCGCTCCCATGTGCTCTCCTGGAGATTCCCGTGCTGCCATCTGATGCGCACAAGAGGAATCGATCGCCCACGTAGGACCCGCTCCTGTCGATCCTCTATCTCCACCGGGACCTCCGTAAAAGTCGCCCCATCGTCAACGTCAAGCTCCCCATGGTCAATGATGTGCGTCGGGTCGTGCACGTATCTCCTCAGCTGGGATACGTGAAAGACGTCGTGCACCCGGTGCAACTGAGGTGGTAGAGCCAGGCGATAAGCCACCTCGCCAATCCTGCTGAGAATCTGGAAAGGTCCGATGAAGCGCGGAGATAACTTGCCGCCTCGGCCAAATCTCCGAATACCACGTCGAGGTGAGACCCGCAAGAAGACGTGGTCGCCATCCTCGAACTCTAGTGGTCTCCGCCTCCTGTCAGCATATGACTTCTGCCGGCTCTGAGCTGTCCTCATCCGCTCCTGGATGACCTGGACCTTCTCTGTCGTGGCCTGGACCATCTCCGGTCCCACTAGTGCTGACTCCCCTGGGTCTGTCCAGCACAAAGGAGATCTACATGGTCGGCCGTACAACGCCTCGTACGGTGCCATCCCGATGGTGGAGTGGTAGCTGTTGTTGTAAGCGAATTCCACCAAAGGTAGGTGGTCCTCCCAGCTACGACCAAAGTCAAGGACACATGCACGGAGCATGTCCTCGAGAGTCTGAATGGTCCTCTCCGTCTGACCATCCGTCTGAGGGTGAAAAGCCGTGCTAAGACGTAGCTGCGTCCCGAACGCCTCCTGCAACCCCTTCCAAAGCCGGGAAGTAAAGCGGGCATCACGATCGGAAACGATAGATGATGGCACGCCGTGGAGCCGCACAATCTCCTGAACGTAGAGACGTCCCAAGCTCTCCACCGAGCCCTGCTCTCTGATGGGTAAGAAGTGTGCCGACTTGGTGAGTCGGTCAACAATCACCCAGATGGAGTCGTGACCTCTGGAAGTGCGTGGCAGTCCAGTCACGAAGTCCATAGATATGCCGTCCCACTTCCACTCCGGAACCTCCAAGGGCTGTACCAAGCCTGCTGGTACCTGATGCTCAGCTTTCACCTGCTGGCAGGTGAGGCATCGAGAAACGAACTCTGCTACTGCCTTCTTCATGCCCGGCCACCAGTGCTGTCGTCTGAGGTCCTGGTACATCTTCGCCACTCCAGGATGTACCGCTAATGGTGAAGTGTGAAACTCCCTCAGCACTTCCTCTCGCAAAGCGACTGGTACCATGGTACGTCCTCTGAAAAGGATGTCGTGCTCTACTCCAAGGGAGAAACCATCAGGTGTCTGTCCCGAGGATATCTGTGCACGTCGTGTCTCACAGTCAGCGTCCCCATGCTGTGCCTCCCTGACTCGCTGCAGTAGTGGAGGAGTGACTGTGAGAGACTGAAGAAAGGCTGCTCCATCTCTATCCACGAAGGATATCTGCAAAGAGGCTAGCTGCTCCGTCGCCTCCTCAAGTAGCTGAATGCCCGTCCTCCTGCTGAGGGCATCGGCTACTACGTTTCCCTTCCCAGGAGTATAGACTATCTCAAAGTCATAGTCCTGGAGGAACTCGAGCCATCGTCGCTGTCTCAGGTTCAGGTCCTTCTGCGAGAAGATATACCTGAGACTCTGATGATCGGAAAAGACTGTAAAGCGCTCGCCCATCAGATAATGTCGCCATGTCTTCAGAGCGAAGACCACTGCTGCTAACTCCAGGTCATGGGTAGCGTAGTTCTGCTCATGCGGTCTCAACTGTCGTGATCCATAGGCGATCACTGCCCGCTCCTGCATCAGAACACATCCGAGTCCGGTCCCTGATGCATCGCAGTAGACCACGTACCCTACTCCCTCCTCAGGCAACCTCAAGATAGGTGCGCTAGTCAATCTCTGCCTCAGCTCCTCGAAGCTCTGCTGACAACTGTCTGACCACACGAAGGGTTTCCCCTTCTTCGTCAACGCTGTGAGTGATGCCGCAACTCTGGAGAAGTTCGGCACAAATCTCCGATAGTATCCAGCTAGTCCCAAGAAACTCCGAACCTCAGTCACGCTCCTGGGTGGCTCCCATGCTAACACAGCCTCAATCTTCGCGGGATCCACTGCAACTCCCGCCTCAGAGATTACGTGTCCCAAAAAGTGGACCTCACGTATCCAGAACTGGCACTTCGAGAGCTTACCATAAAGCTGGTGCTCTCGGAGTGTATCAAGAACAACTCGCAAGTGATAGGCGTGCTCCTCCTCTGTCGTAGAGTAAATCAGAATGTCGTCGATGAAAACCACGACAAACCGATCGAGGTATGGCTGAAAGATCCTGTTCATGAGAGCCATGAACACTGCTGGAGCATTGGTTACACCGAAAGGCATAACCAAGAACTCATAGTGGCCATACCGACATCTGAAGGCCGTCTTCTGCACATCCTCGTCTCTGACTCTGAGCTGATGATAGCCTGACCTGAGGTCTATCTTCGAGAACCACCGTGCTCCCTTGAGCTGATCAAAGAGGTCATCAATCCTCGGTAGCGGATACTTGTTCCTCACTGTCACCTGGTTCAGGCGACGATAGTCAACACAAAGTCGCAAGCTTCCGTCCGCCTTCTTGGCGAACAATATCGGGGAAGCCCAGGGTGAAACACTGGGTCGGATGAATCCCTTGCCCTGCAAGTCCTCCAACTGTACCCGTAGCTCTCGAAGCTCGGCGGGGGCCATCCGATATGCTGGAGTGGATATCGGGGCTGTCCCGGGGTACAAGTCAATATAAAAGTCTACCTCTCTGCGAGGAGGTAGCCCTGGAACATCGTCGGGAAAAACGTCCGCATACTGATCCACCACTGCAGGAAAACCAGGACTCCGCACGTCAACTGCTCCAAGGATAAGGCTAGCCAACTGATGAGTGATGGGCTGTCCTCTCCTCCGCGGAAGTCCATCCTGTGCTGCTAAGGTTCCCTTCTCGCCGGTGAAGGTGAACCTGCTCCCGTCGGTGCGTACACATCGCACCTTGCGCCTAAAACAGTCAATCTGTGCATGGACCGTAGACAGCCAATCCATGCCCAAGATGACGTCGTAAGGCCTCGACGCTGCTACAAGAAGATCCCAGCCGAAGCTCTCGCCTCCTAGAGTAAGCTCACACTGCCGGCACCAGTGCGTAATCGTCGAGTCTGCTCCCGTAGGAGTCTCTAGCCGTAAGGATCGAGCCAACGGCTCAGTCGGAATCTCCGAGCTCCGAACAAGGGCAGCGGCTATGAAAGAGTGACTCGCTCCTGTGTCTATAAGAACTGCAGCAAGGGTGGAATAGACACAGATAGTACCTCGAATCATCTCGGGTGCGCCGTGGTCGTAGGCCTCTGCTGCCTGGAGCTGAGCCTGTCGCTGCCCGCCAGCTCCCTGTGGTCGGGGTGGACCTCCTGGTGGTGGTGGTGGTAGAGCCTCAAAGCGTCGGCCACCACCAGCTGCTCGTCCAGCTCCTCTACCTCGTCCGCCTCCTCCCTGCGGACCGCCACGGTCGACCCTCTGCCTCTGCCTCGGTGGTCCATCTACTGACTGCTGCTCCTCGGTACGGCGGGTCGGGCAGTCACGAGCCATATGGCCCTGTCCGCCGCATGAGTAGCACTGTCTGCCTCTCGGAAGACTGGCTCCGCGCTGTGTGCCCCGCACTGCTGAGCCAGTGCCCTGAGGTCGTCGGCCTGAAGGTCTGGTCTGTCTGGACCCCTGAGTCATCCGTCGACTGCCTGCTGCAGATGACTCTGCCACGTGCCGCCCTGCGGTGGGTCGCTGTGCTGGTGTAGACTCAGCAAGGAAGCTCTCGATCAGAAGAGCCCGCTCCAGTACTCCTGTCTGAGTCGGTATGCTGAGGGAGATCAGCGATGCCCTGATCTCGTGTCTCAAACCCTGCTCGAAGGTCCGGGCCCGGAAGAATGGGTCCCGTACCATGTCGGTCGAGTAGCGCGAGAGATCGGTAAATCTCGCCGAGTACTGGGCGACCGTCATGCTGCCCTGCCGCAGCTGTAGAAGCTCCTGGATACGCACCGCTCGAAGGGTGGCCGGGACGAACTCAGAGCGGAAGAGGCTCTCGAAGTCCGTCCAGAGTAGAGATGCCTCATCGTGCACCTGGAGCATCAGGCTCCACCATCGTCCTGCTGCTGCGTGTAGTAGGCTCGCAGCGAGGATCACCATGAGGTCTGCTGGTGTCCTCACTAGCCTAAACACTCGAACCACTGCCTCCAGCCAGTCCTCTGCTGCCTGGGGATCCGTCTCCCCGCGAAACCTGGGCGGTCGCTGTCGCTGAAACTCATGCAGTGCGCTGAGGCGACGTGCATCGTCAGCGGCTGCTGCTGGAAGCATCGGGGGATCGGCGGGTAAAGCTACCGCCGGTGCCACTACTGGAAAAGGGCCCTGCACCGAAGCCTCGTCGCTCGGTGGGCTGTCGTCTCGCTCGACTCTCGGAACCCTAGCTGGCTGTCGTCGTGGGGGCATCCTGAAAAGAAAACAGGTGCGCCACGGTCAGAACAGTATACCTGGTGAGCTGATATATAAGTAATCACAAAGAAAACTTTGAAACACACACGCAATCAATGTTTTCGTGCATTAAGTCGGAAATCAGAAGTCAGGGTCCTGGTGTATGGATACGTCGGCCGCCGCACCAACACTGGACTCCCTGGACTGATAACCACACTCAATACGCTAAACATTATTGCTTCACATAGAAAAGATCAGAGTTCGCGGTAGAACCGAACTCCTTTGATACCAATTTGTCACGACCCGCCCTCGGGGTCCGTGCCGTGACTACCCCAAGCCCGCCTTCCATAGGCCAGGGGCTGGCGACTAGCACCAAGGCGTAAATCCCGGTAAAAAGGGAAGGCATTGCCTTTGTAAGGTAAACAAACACCACAGAGTAAACAAGCGGAAAGTAAACACTAAACAAAAACAGAGTACAACTGAAAGTGCGGAAAAGTAAATGGGCCAGAATACAAACCCAAACTGGAAGTAAAGTACAACTCGAAAGGGAAAAACAGCAACTGAAAAGTAAAGCCGCTACTCCGAGCTGTCCACTGGAAATCCCACCTGAAGGGTGGGTACAGATAGCTCCTCTGCTCCACGGAACCCGCCGTCTGCTCCGTGCACGTCTCTCCCAGTGGTCCACCTCCGGGTACCGTCCCGCTCTGCAAACCTCAGCTAAGGTCAACGCTGTCTGTCGTCTGCAACCAACACAACGTAGTGCGGGCAAAGCCCGTGCAGGGGTGAGTATAAGTTACTCAGTAGGGACCCCGAGACCCCTGAAGGTCTCAAAAATCCACAAAGGATAAACCACGAAGAAAGGAACAAATCACGAAGTAACAACCGACACTGCTTAGGTATATGCCCATACATATACCTAAGTCATCAATTTAAATATGCTCCAACCTCCAAGCCCTAGTACAACTCAGTCCACACAGGAAAGTAAACGTATTCCACACAGGAAAGCAATAGGATTCAGCTCACACAGGTATACTTCTTCAAGGACGATAAAGATGATCACTGATCCATCTAAGTCGTCGGACCCACGAAGGATCGATAGGTAACTAACCCCCGCAGAAGACCCACACAGGATCGGGCTCACACAGAACCTGTAGGCGCTGGCTCACACAGAACCGCTGAGCGCAAGGACCCACACAGGATCGGGCTCACACAGAACCTGTAGCACTGATCCACGTAGGATCGCTGAGTGCCGTAGTCGTCGTCGTCGAATCCACACAGGATCTCTGTACTGTCGTCGTCGCAGTCACAGTAGCAGTAGCAGTAGTAGCAGTCGCAGCCAGCACTAGGGTTCCCGCACACAGCAAGCTCGTACGGAGGGTCCGCTCCACGAGCCGAGAGGCTGATACATCAACTGTCACGAAGACCGAAGTTGTTGTATCCAAAAGTTCCGTATCGTCAACAGGAACTCAACGCAACAGACGGCGCGTCAATCGGACGCCCGGTCTGAGAGTTATTGGCATTTTCGTCACCGGGGCCCGGTTAGTTTTTAAGGCAAAACCAACCCGACCGTACTCCACCTGCGTCCAAACCTCGGGCGGAGTATGCCAAAAGATCCGTCTCACTAAGAGGAACACTACGTGACTGACGGCACGTCAATCGGACGTCCGTAGCTCAAGATATGAGCGTTTCCGCTCCGAAGGCCCGGTTGGTTTCGTGAACGAACCAACCCGGCCGAACTCAAAGTAAACCGAAACCTTGAGTGCGATATACCGAAACGACCGTCTCGATCCAAGGATCGCGTTGCCGCAGACGGTTCGTCATTCGGAGGTCCGAGGCTCAAGTTATGAGCCAAGAACCGAATCTGGTCCGAAACGGGGGGTCTGGGTCCGGGCCGACCCGGCCCGACCCCCCCCCTCTGGACGGCGCGGCGGCCGGCGGCGGCGGACGGCGGCGGCGGACGGCGGCGGACGGCGGCGGCGGCTGGCCGCGTGGCGGCGGCGGCGGCGGGCCGCGTGGCGGCGGCGGCTGGCGAGCCGCGTGGCGGCGGCGGCTGGCGGGCCGCGTGGCGGCGGCGGCTGGCGGGCCGCGTGGCGGCGGCGGGTGGCGGGCCGCGTGGCGGCGGCGGGCGGCGGGCCGCGTGGCGGCGGCGGGTGGCGGGCCGCGTGGCGGCGGCGGACCGCGGCGGGCCGCGGCGGCGGCGCTGGGCGCCGCACGTGGGTCACGCGGGGGGCAATCAAGCCCCCCCTGCTTTGTGAGGGCGGCACGGCTTTGAGCCGTGCCTTTGCCCAAAAACGGCCCCCGCAAATGGGGGCCGGCTGGTCAAACCGGGGGGGCTGTTGCCCCCCCCCTCCTTAAATGAACCGCCCCCCTCTTTAAGAGGGGGGTTTGAAGAGCCGGCCGGGGGTTTTAAACCCCCGGTTTTTATGATATCCGGCCGGCCCGCTGGCCGGCCGGTTTTTACTAACGGGACCGGGAAATTCCGGTCCCGCCCTTGATTTCCGACGCCGGCGGCACGGCCGCCGGTCTTTCCTTCCGCCGCGGCCCGGAACCGGCCGCGGTCTCCTCGTCTCACCGCGGCCCGGAACCGGCCGCGGTGTTCGTCGTCCGGCGCGGTGCGACGGCACCGCGCCCCTTTCTCCGTGCCAAGAATCCTCCCAACGCGGCGCGACGGCGTCGCGTTCTTGAAATCTCTCCTCGACGAAGCGCGACGGCGTTGCGGAAAATATCTGAACGTTCATCCGCGTGGTGCGACGGCACCACGTTACTTGTTTCCTCCAGCATGAACAACATGAACGATGGAGGGGGATTCGGCCGTGTTCGTGCGGTCCGGTCCCCCTCACGTTAAAGAAATAAAAACGGAACTTAAATAAAATAAGTCACACGTTAAGTCATGCTAAAATCCACGATTCAAGAAAGGAATAAAAATAATCAATAAAGATCATCCCCTACCTCTGGTTTCAAGAACGAAGATCGTCAACGACCCGCGGAAGACGCGTCGCGGTGGTCGGCGTCACGGAAGAAGGACGTCGATGTCGTGAAGCGAGGATTCGAAGTTCTTTGACGACGATTTCGTCGCGGGAAAAGATGACGCGGAAGAAGACGTCGTCGGTGTCGCGGGTATGGCGTCGCGAAAGACGATTCCCGAGTACGTGGCGTTCTTCGTCGATGTTCGAAGGTTCTTCGCGTTCTTCAAGGAGGAAAAAGAAGTTCTTCAAAGTGTAGAACTCTTCCTCTCTCAAATCTCCACACAACACAGCAACCCCCAAAATAAAATAAGCTACCCTTATTTTATTTTCACTTTGCCCACCTTTCAAAAATTCAAAAGTTGAATTTATTACATTAATTAAAATCTTGAGTTGTCAAGAAATTAAATGGAAAGATAAGTTGGCAAGTTTTAATGTAGGGGAGAGTCACAAATTAAAGAGGGGGTTTAGAGGGGTTAGGGAATTTGAAAAGGTGGGGGGTTCGTGTGGGCCCCACCTCCCTCATAACCACACATGGGAAGTTGGGTGGTTGCGGGCCCCACCAACAACTTCCCATGAGAGAGTCTAACCACCTAGAATAAAATAAAATTCACACACAATTTTATTTTACTTATCTTTTAATCCCCAAAACTAACTTTCAACCCGCAACATACGCAACTCCCGAAAGGGTCTCTTTAAGCGAATATCGGCACTGCGAGTTCATCGGTGCCCTCGGATTTCAATTCCGAGCACCGGATCAAAAGTTAGGAATTCCCGCTCGTTCGTTCACTGAACGTACCCGAGCCAAACTTCGGAAATTAATTCCGGGCACTCCGGGCCTCGGAATCAGGTGCCGTCTGAAACTGCGCTCTTGTAAAATTCTAAAGAAAATTAAGAAAAAATTTCCCTTGAATTTTACGGGTCTTTACACACACTTCCACAAACAATGTTATCATATTCCAAAAAAATGGAAATAATAAAGGTATAAGAATAAAATAAGAATAAAGAAATTATAAATATCATATATATAATATATATAAATATAGTTTCCATCATAATTACCAACCATTAAAGGTGGTAATGGAAAAATGAACAATCGTCGTTTCATGAGCCGGTAGTTCACCATACACATAAACGATAAGTTCATTACCCATTAGATGGAAGTGTGTGTAAGTGTAGATATAAACCTTAATATAAAAATATATCAGTATATTTAGGATACTAAGGTTATTATGTAATCATATAATAATAATATTTTAGGGGGTGTAGAATGTAATTAAAACAAAAGAGATTGAGGAAGGATGTTACCTCTTCTTTTGGTAACTCCTTTTGGTTTGCACCAAAGGGCCTCCTTGGATGGATTTTTGAAAAAGGGAGGATTCTAGGATAAGTTTAGGGATTTTGGGATATTATTTGATCAGATTTTTTGTGATCCAAATGTCTTTATAGGTGTTAATAAATGTGATGTGTGAGTGCCTTTTTATAGTGGAGGAGGGGTGGCGTTCTTGTAAATTTTTTGGTAAGGGAATTCCACCCACATTTTTTCCTTTGAAAGTGGCTCAAATAATGGCCCAAATTCGATACAGGTGAGGATAGGGTATAAATATGGCCATAAATAAACTTTTTATAAGTTTCAAGGTCATTTTGAGCCTTAAGAATAATATTTAGTCTCTTGTTAATCTAATTTTTCTCTTAATCCTTGTAATTAATTTTAATCACGTTCACTAATATTTTTTGTAAAAAACTAATTTGACCCTATTAAAAATTATAAATTATTATGATTCCAAATATAAAATCCATTTTTCTAAATTTAAATTACATAAGTGGTAAAAATTAATTTAAAATTAATTCCATAGACAAGATAACAATGCGGGTTTTTAAAGTAAAAACGTCCAAAAGTTTTCTATGTTTTTATATCCAATTTGAAAGTGAAATTAATTAAAATGAACTAAATTGGATTAATTTATGTATATTTGATCTAAATTTAATTTAAAATCAATTTAAACTATAATTTAAATATATAAATAAATTATACAAAAAAGCAGTTTTGAATTAAAATTCAGTATTTTTCACTATTCATTAAAAAATGAAATTTCTTAGAAAAATATAAAAAATAACCCTAATATAATTTTAATGTTAAAATTTCAAAAATAATATTTATTTTGACATATAATATCTATAAATGTTCAAAAAAATGTATTTAAAGTAGGTTCACCATTAAAAGACGGTAAAGGTGCCTTTAGAAAAATATTGATTTTTATGTGAAATATTGGGTTTAATCTTATCTTATGACTATCGAATATATTGAATGAATGTAAAAAATATTTTATTGAATATATAACATATATTTTTCATTAATATCATTATCTAATTGCAATTAATTTAATTTATTAGGATAAATAGCTTTATGGGCATAAAATAGTTTTCTATAAAAACATTCCCTTTATATACAATTGGTTATTATATTCATTTATAATTAATTTTTAACCAATGAATTAATTTTATGTTTGTATAGACCATATATTTTCATAATTTATCTAATAATATTCATAAAATCTAATTTAAGATCTATTTTATATCTTATTATATAAAATAATAATATTTTAATAATATATATGTGTTTAATAAAACTCGGTCTTGCGTGTAATGAATTCCATTGAAAAAACTCATTATTGCGTGAGATTTAAGCTAAGTCGGTGTTGTGTGCATTAAAAGATATTAAATTTATTTAAAATAGTAATTATATTGTAAATTCTCAGGATATTATATTCTATTACACGTTTGGTGTTGTGTGTTATACACGCTATCGAATAAAATGTTCTTAGTTTAGAATTTATGGGTCTTTCAAAGAATGAAATAATTTTTGTAAAGTTTTTTTATGTATAGTTTGATTACCAAATCTAGATCTTGGTTTGGGTATACTTTAATACCTATAATTTTATTAAGGTTTTCAATTCTTATCTAAAAACATTTAATACCTTTCTTCATTTTTTCATTTACTAGTTTTAAATCCTTATTTTATTTGAGAAGCAGTGGGTTATTTTCCTTTTCAGTAGTAAGATCAGATTTAATAAAATAAGATAAATCATTTTGTTTCTTTAAATTATTATATTTATCTTTAATCTCATTAATTTTATCTTCCAACACATTTCAATATTCAAATATATCTTCATTGTATATATCATTTTCATCATTATTTTCATTTTTAGAGATATTAGAAATATGAGAAGAATAAATATGAATAACATTTATTACCTTATATGTGTTGTTATAAAACACATATTAACCCTTTCATTATTGTCTTCCCTACTTGAATCCAATTCATAGAATCTATCCTTATAAGCACTTCAGGTTTCCTTTCTGGCCTTCTTGTATTTCCTCCCTTTATCCTCATACTTTTTCTTGGGTTTAAACTTCAGATAATCTTCCTTGATATATCCTTTTATCTTACACTCATAATAGTTAACTTCAAAATTATTATTTTTTATACCTTGATATGTCCTTGATCTGACTTTATTATCATCTTTTATTATCATAATTTCCTTTGAAGTTTTATTTCCTAAAGAAAAATTTCATTCTATATAATTTGTTGAATCTTGTAGCTAGATGAGTCATTTCTTCATCATTGTCAATTTCACCATCACTTCCACTGGTACTCTCTTCTTTGATTATTTATTTAGAATTTAATTGAGATGCCTTTAATTTAATTGACTTTTTTTGTTCAACATATTAATCATTTACTTTGATATATTCCTCATACATCATCCTTTTTCATATTATCTATTTTATTGGTAGGTTGCTAACATCACATGATTCTCACATGGATACAGTAGTGCCTCTCCTTCTATCTAGTAATCATCTTAAAATTCTTAGCACTTATGACTTGTCATAAATGGCCTTTCCTAGTGAATTCATAATATTTATAATTTCATTAAACCTAAGATACATATTGTAAATAGAATCATCAAGTTTCATTTTAAATGTATCATATTTAATAGTATAATTATTTAATCTCATTTCTTTGACATTCAATGTGCCTTCATGAGAAAAAAATAAAGTATCCCAAATTTCATAAGTTGTCTCACATGAAAATATTATATTAGATTTATCTTCTCCTATTTAATAGTATAAATCATTCATTTATTTTTAATTAAAATTATAAGTATCCTTAGTGGAATCACTTCAATTACCTGTAATAGCTTTAGGTTTTTCATATTTATCTTCTATTATAGTTCATATGTCATAACCCATGATTTCAAGATAAATTTTCATTTTAATTTTTCATTGATTATAGTTTGTACCATTAAAATATAAAAGTCTATTAGTATTAGTTGTCTTAAGTCTATTATTATCCATAAAGATAGAAATTTATAATTATCAAAAATTTAGATATTTTGGGTAAAACTTTATCATAGTTAAAACTATATAAAAATAAAAAATAAATAAATGACTTTGATACCAAATATTGGTCAGAGTGGAGCACTAAATAGAGGGGAAATTGAATATCTAATAAAAATTTATATTAAAAATATTTTATAAAACAAAATCCCCCAATTTGAAAGTCACTCAATTAATTAATATATTAGGTATATCAAATTGAATTATTTTAAATAACCTCTCAGAAGTTTGATCAAAACTCAATTAGAATAATCTTATGATTATCATAATCTTTTGATATTACTCTACTCACATCAAATAGTATAAATATCACATGAAAAAGCTAACTATAAAAGTATAGTTTTGTAAAAGATATTAAAAAATAGTTTTAAAATAGAGTAACCAAAACTTTGAAACACACATCAAAACATAAAAATACAAGAGTATTAGTATCAAGATGAGACCTAATCCTATCCACTTTACAGTCACCTGCTTCCAAGATCATTTATTAAAAATAAATAGATGATTTACAACCAAGATCAGGGAAAGATTACAATAGGGAACAAGGTTTTCGAGGCTAATATACAGCCTCTTCTATAGTTTTCATGAGAGAAAAAATAAAAGGGGAATTAAGTGAGAGTATTTGAATACTCTTCTATGATCTACAGAAGTTTTTTATTTAATATATTTACAATAAAACTCAAGAAAAAATACAAAGTAATAAAAATAGTAAGAAAAGGAATTGAAAATAATTTTATACAGAAAAGATTAAAGTTCAGTTGTTCTGCAAATGCATCTTCTCTTCTTGATGTATTCTTTTAGTTCATAGATGAGATGAGAAGATATGAGGATTTTCTAATATCATACAGTCATGTTATCATGAAAAATAGAGTATCATATTATCTAGAACAAAGAAGTTCATATTTTTTATGCTCAAATTTTTTTTTACTTTTTTTTTCAAACCTCGGTCTTCTATAAAATTAAATATTCCTCTAAAAATAGCCATTAGAAATCATCATTATGAATCCTCTTACTCAAAATGAAATCTGGGAGTAATAAATATCACTAACCAAGCATTTAATTATGAAAAAAAGTGGTTTAAATATATTATATTAAAATATAATTACCAATTTTAGACACAGTCTCTTAATGTGTACCACATCAAATTATCCATGGTAGCTTCAACACTTAGTGAAAATACTGATCAAATTCTTTAAAGATCAATATGGTTAATTTCTTTGAATTTTTGGTTGATCCAATACTTTTTAAAATTATAACTACATAACACTATCTTTTCAATAGACCATGCATTTTCTTGAAGTACATATGGTTGCTTCATAACTTGGCCAAAATACCCCTTTCCCATGTGGTCGCTTCACTTGAACATATGGTATCTTTAAGTATCATGGTTGCTCCAACAGTTTGTAAAAATACCAAAATTTTCATATGATCTCTTTAACTTCATCATGTGGTTAATTGGAAACCAATGTACGGTCGCTCCAATACATTGCAATATTTCATATAAGGATAAACTATAAGTTCACTTCACATTTTCCTATTGGTCATTTGGTTTCTTATATGGTTGACTGATCATTTAGATAGAGATATTACATAGTCGATTGAATAGGTATGTGTTTGACCCAATTATCATGTAGTCACTTCATCCCTTTTAAAAAAAATCTAACATAGTTGTGGTTTCTCTAAGATATAACATGTGGTTGCTCTGATTGGTCATGTAGTTGTTTGATTACTTTGTGATATTTCCATTGTAGTCGATCAAATGGTCATATGGTTGATGAATTTTTCATGTATTTACTCTATTAATTTTTGAAATTTATCCTATCAATATTCCTTTATATGGTTGATAGAGAGGCTTCATGTGGTTGATTGAGTCCTCCTTATGGTCGCTTAATCACTTTATGAAATTTCACTCCTTCGGAATCATGGTCAATAGTATTTCTTGATTGGGATTTACGGTCACTTCTAGACTTCAGAAAATTTTCAAATTTCCCAGAAAAATATTTAACTTCCATAAAACATAGAATTTATTATAAACTCATAAACATGATTTGGGATTATTAAAACACGAAATCGATGGCCTAATATAACACCTTACAACCTTGATATCCTTTGAATTGAAATAAATTTAAATAGGGAACAAGATATGTCACTTTAAACCCCATGAATTAAATTAATATGGAAAAATAAATTCATTAAGAAATAATCACACCACATAAAATATGTCATGTTTCATGATAAGAAATATGTCTCAAGAAATTAAATTTGAGACAAAGAGCTCCCTTACCTTAATTCCTAACTGACACTAAAGTGATTGAATCCTTTGTATGGAAAAAATAACTATCTTAATCACATATTTTACTACCTTATTCATATATATAACCCTTTAAAAACATTATTTATAATTATTCTCTACATGTATATTATCTAGTTATTATCTATTTTCAATATCGAGTGTGAGTAATCTTGATCATTTTGAAATAGTTACATAATAGTGGTGTTGTTCTTCATTATTCTCCAAAATTTCATCATTCCCATATCATAAAAGGTACTGGAATTGATGTTTTAGGATATTTTATAAAGTTATAATTTCATTAAAAGAGAGTTTTTTTCATGATTCTTGTAGACGAGATTTGTGAAAAAAATGTTTCAGTGGTCTTTAACAAATGAATGGTGGTATCTTAATTAATGAGTTTAATATTAATGTTACCATTCTAGAACCAAAATAAAATCATTATTTACTTATTTATATCATATATCATTGGTAATTAAGTTCTCATATTCATCCATGATATTATTTTATAGCATTGTTCAAGTAGGTCATTAGACTGGCCCAAACATGAACATACCATAATTAATGGATGAGTATGGTTATGAAAGTGATTTATTTTGGAATAATATCATTATTACAGAAGAATAATGATATTTTTGTATATATTTTTAATGTGTTTAAATATATTTTATGAGATTTTAATAAATAATAAATAGATGGAAAACTAGAAATGTTACTTTATGGAGGTGGTAGTCTACACACGCACGAATAACATTTTCCTTTTTCTTAAAGGAAACATAGAAAAGTGGTTAATAGTTATTCACTTAGAATAATAAAATTAAGTATACAAACAATACTTATTTCATTATATAGTAATGTAAAAATTATATTTGGTAGAGTAAGATATAAAATAATGGAAGTTGAGAAAAATTAGTACTCATGTGGAGGACTTAAGTTTTACATTGGAGGACTCCTTGAAAATAAATGGATTCAGATAACTTATTATGATTAGAATCTAAAGTAAGTGAACGATTATTTTAGGGGAATTAAAGAGGGTTTATTTTCAATAGGAAATATAAATTTTGGAGTGGTATTGAAGGGGTGGTCAGATGCCCTTTTTATAAGTGGTGAGAGTGACATTTTTGTAAATATTGAAACTTAGTATAAAGATAGTACATGTTTTATATGTTAAGAAGACTATAAAATGGAAAATAATGGATTGGATATAATATTTGATCTTTATAAACCTCAAAAAATTAATTATAAACATTTTTTTAACATGATAGGTCTTTTACTCCTTTGGTTAACCCTTTTTAACCCTTTTGGATTTTATTGTGGTAAATAATTTTTACCTAAGTAATTATTTTTCAATGACTAAAAATAAAACAACCCTTATTATTAATTTGGACCTATTGATTATAAATATTAAATCTATTTTATTTTATAAAATTTATATTCATAATAAAATTTAATTATAACATTAGCACATGTAACGCATAAAAACCCATTTTTAGAAAAAGTGTATTTTAAAGCTTAAAATTTATATGTAAGATAAAATTATCAATGTATTTAATTTAAATAAAATAAATTGGTTTATTATAAAAAAATAAAATTTATGTTTCATTGAAAACATTGTCTTCAATAGTGAACTCTGAAGGTTTTCTCCTCCAGTTTGAATATGATTGATGCCTACTCTGAGCGGTCACTAACCACTTCCTGGTCAATTGAACCCTCTCTATAGTCTCTTGTACCATACTAGGCCCAACAACTACTACCTCACTTGCCTCATTCCAAAATAGTGGTGAGTGGAACAGTTGTCTATAGAGAGCCTCAAATAGTTACATCTGTATAAAATCCTAGAAACTATTATTTTAAGCAAACTTCACCAAGGCTAGGTGCTTATATCAAGTTCTATTGAATTCTAGAATTAAAGCTCAGAGAATATCCTCTAGTAATTGAATCATTCACTTTGACTATGTGTCTATATGAGGATGACATGCTATGATCAATATCATATGAGTCCCTAGGTCTTTCTTCAGGACCTGTTAAAACCATGGAATAAAACATGTGTCTTTATTAGATACTATTCTCAAGGGAAATCCATGTAATCATATGATCTCACAAATATAAATTTTTTCCATCTCATTAATTGAGTGAGTCTCATAGATCGATAAGAACTGTTCAAATTTCATCAGTTGGTCGACAATCACCTAGATAGCATCACGACTCCTCAGGGTCCTGGGAAACTCCATCACGATGTCCATCATGGAATCCTCCCACTTCCATAGGGGAAAAATAATTGGTTGGAGTAAACCACTAGGACGTTGGTGCTTAGCCTTTACCCTATAGTAGGTAAGGCATTAGGAAACAAAACCATCAATGTTACTCTTCATCCTTGACCACCATAACTATCTCTTAAAGTCACCATACACCTTTTCCACACCAGTATATACCTCCCACCTATAAGTATCACATAATATCTTCCCTGATGGAAGCATGGACTAATACTCTCCAATGAACCGTGATCACATCATCACAATCCATCAACCATCTGGGTATAGGGTTACCTCCTTCTAGTTTCTCCTATATCACAACACACTCTAAGTCAGAATCTTAATCATCCTTCACCCAATCTACAAGAAAATATGTGATCGCTAAAGGGGTAAAATTCATAAATCCCTAATCTTCATAAGTATCCATCATCTAGTCATCTAATAAGATCATAAGTCACCATTGCTCCTCATAAGGCCACTCACTAAGAACTTTCTCCACCTGCATCTTATGAATAAGAGAATATGTGATAAAATTACCTTTACTAGGTGTATAGGACATCTAAAATTCAAACATTTTCTGGTAATCAACCTAACACCTCTACCTCAAATTCTTTCCCCGCTATGTGAATATGTAATGAAGGATCTTATGGTCATTGTAAATAAAAATCCTCTAACTAAAGAGATAGTTCCATAAAAAATTTAGAGTGTAAACCAAAAATTCCTACTCCAAGTCATGAGTAGGTTAGTTACTCTCATGGGATCATATCTGGCATGGCCCATAAGATACTATATACTCCCTCTGCATCATTTATTTTCCCAAACCAATACCCGATGCATCATAGTATATGGTGTATCTAATATCTGGCTTGGGAAGTATTGGTACTATAGATTTATTCAGCCTCTCTTTATCTCAAGAAATGAATCCTCACACTGGCATTACCACGATAACTTTAATACCTTCTTCATCATCATCGTTATAAGTTCTGATAGATGGAAAATTTCTTAGATAAAATGACAGTAGTATCATGATTAACCCAAGAAGCTCCTGATCTCAAACACATTTTGGGGATGTGTCTAGGACGTCACTACCTTCACTTACTTCATGTCCATGGATATACTTTTCTTATACACCACATTTCCTCAATAACTTATCCTCAAGATTCTATAAGTTTCACTTTGAAATATTAGTGTAAAGAAAATGTGATCGAATCATACACAGTACTATCTTGAGGTGTCTAGCATATTTCTATGGGGTCAGTGAGTATATAAGGATGTAATCAACAAAGACCATGATTAATGAGTCCATATATGGGTGCAAGATCTTGTTCATGAGATCAATGAACACTTTTTGTGCATTGGTAAAACTAAAAAGATTCACCAAATACTCATACAGCCTGTACCTACTCTAAAACACCATATTTGAGATGTCCTCCTCTCTAACCCATAGATGATGGTAGCCCAATAGAATATCAATCTTGGAGAACCACCAAATCCCAATAAATAATTGAAAAGATCATTGATCTTGGGAAAAGTATATTTTTTCATCACCATCACCTGGTTTATATTTCGATAATCAACACAGAGTTAAAGACTATCATCCACCTTCTTGGTGATCAATATAGGTTCATCTCTACACTAAAGTACTCAACCTGATAAATAAATTTTTCTCCATGTCCTTGAGCTCTATATTGATCTAATTTAACTTGGAAGACACCATATGATATGGAGGTATCAAAATGGGTTGTGCACCCATTATAAGCTTTATCTCATCTTAACTTACAGATCCTTTAGAGTCTCTACCAGGTCAAAGATTACCATAATTATTTCTATCCATTCTTCACCATCTTGAGGACCTCTAGTGACCTATAAGGATGAAGAATGTTGTATTTTAAAGTCATGACATATTTGAACATAGTTCTGAACTTCTATTCCTAATAAAATCACTTAGTAAAAGTTTATTGGATGAAGTGTCCCTGCTTCCTAAACCACAGAGTAGGAGTGGGAGCATTCTCAGTCGCATACTCCTACATGTCTGGTGGTAGAGAAAGAATATCCTCACTTTAAGAAGCATTAAATTCCCACTTCATAAGTATTCTCATAAGATTGTGTTGAGGGGATATCTTCTATGGCATTAAAGAAACACTTTTAAAAAAACCAAATCCATTATGAAAGATCATAATCAAACTATGAGATCTTAGAAATGTTTCCTTAGGAGTCTACCCAAAACCCAAGGTATAACCCTCCCAGCACTAACCAAGCTCTCTATACCTATAGGTTAGTCGCAATAATCATATATATATATATATATATATAACACAACAACATAAATGGTTCAACTAATTAATTCAAATAGAGATATATCATAATAGTAAGGAAAATAAATATATCACACAAAAGAGAATTTATCCTAAATAGATAGCACAAATCAAGGAATTAAATTCAAGAACTAATATGTAGAATAACAACAATTACATATATGGAATGTGATCTAATGTTCCTAATCATGATGCATAAATTCACCTAGAAATATTATAAAATTATAAAATTAATCCAATCGATAGTAACTATGGGGTTTTTTACACATGATCTAGTCAAAAACATTGAAACTCACCTACCCGAGTCACAAAAAATTAACTCTTTTCTAACATTTCCCAGGTTAGTCCAAAAAGAAAAGTAGAAAACTTCCCTCTGGTACCATTTTTTAATGCCCTGAATTGAACTGCCAAGTTCGAATTAGATTTCCATGTGACCTCATATGTGCTTCCCCATATACAAGAGGCTTCAGACTAGCAGCGACAGTCCGAGTCTAT
The DNA here is from genome assembly GCA_963277665.1 of Viscum album. Classification (NCBI taxonomy): domain Eukaryota; kingdom Viridiplantae; phylum Streptophyta; class Magnoliopsida; order Santalales; family Viscaceae; genus Viscum; species Viscum album. Next base: position 1,299,490,850 of record OY728141.1, on the reverse strand, counting down.
TAGTGGGAACTCAATACCCTCAGTATCATGTCATAGAAAAAATTATAGTAAAATAATATAATAAATATAATAATCAGAGTATCATGTAAAAGATAAAATATGGCATACCAGTCATATAGGTAATAAATAGGCACCCAAAGTGAAAATCTAAACTATAGTAATGAAAAAAGAAAATAAATAAATAAAATAGTGGGGTCCTTTGGATTCTTTCCTGGTCCACTAAAAGCTCTGTGCTCCTCGTATTAGGTATCGACCATAGGTCCCTTTCCCTTACTTGGATCCCTATACATAAATTTTGTATGTGTATCGAAATGACCATACAGGGTGTGAGTAATAAACCTAGTAGGATACCACCAATTCATCCTTAATAAGTGTTCTCAAGTAGAACAAGTTTATGTCATGATAATAATAAATTCAATAATAATCATAAAAACACACAATCACATACTGATTGTTAGTTCACTAACCAAGTCATTAAGAACCCTCATTCATACTTTCTTCATATCCATGCTGGATAGATAATAAAGATATTAGTAAAATCAATACTGACCATAAGTTTTTCAAAATGTAACTCAGAATCCTCAAAGAATCAAGTGGATATACTACTTGGTATCCACAATACATTGAGTTTACATGCTACTCAGTATCTACAAGGCATTGAGTTTCAGCATGTTCATCAAAATCCTCAAGGCATCGAATTACGTTTGAGCCACAAGGCTATCATGATCTACCATCATCATTGTTGCACATAATTTTCACTCCCCCTTTAAGGGGTAATCATACCATGATAGTCACTTATTATGTATACCAATCACCAAACCTCCAAAGGAAAGATAATATACAACAAGTTAAATCATGATAAACATACATAACATGGAACCATGATAGATATGGTAGTATCAAACACATCATGTTAATCATCATCAGATGTGGAAATAAGCTACTCTAATAAAACACATGGATCAAGGATCATATAAGGGTAGCATGATAATGCACACACACATAAGAAATAGCCATCAATAGAGAACATAAACCATGATAATACATGAATAAAACCATGAAAAAAAGTGTATACGAGATAACCAAATGATAAGGAACTTCCTACATCAAGTTTGTTGACATCAACATCAAGGTTTTTCAAGGTTTTTCACCCAAATCTTACTCACACACCAACCAAAATTCCACACATTCCAAGGACTTTGGAAATGATATCCCATTAAAAAAATGTTTCTCTTAAGAATAGAGGAGAGAGGGTTAGGTTTATGCCACACCTAAAACTCAGAAGGATTCATATTGTTTGGATAAGGATTCACCAACCTTGAATAAAGGGATTCCTAGACTCCTTAAACTCAAGAGAATACCCAAAAATTGAAAGTAGTAATGTTCAGATATTTTCAATAAGGTAAGCCTCCTAAATGTCTGCAACATTAAGAACTAGAAATTAAATTCACTGTTTAATTTGTATTTTAATTATTTCTTAATTATAGAATGTTTAAATTATTTTATAAATATTAGTTACAAATTTATAAGATTTAAATAATTAATTATCATGATTTTTAGCATATAAAATCTTCAAAATTCATTACAGGTGAGAGTTCAGGATGAAGAAATGAAAAAAAAAATTTAAATAATTTTTTTCCAAAAAGGGTGTTGTATAAGGGTAACAGGGTTTTACCCTTACAAAAAATACAATTAATCACATAAGGGTAATGTGTTTACCCTTAAGTAGGTCATAAACCCAGACTTACCCTTATGAATATCCATATTACCCATACACAACCTTCGAAAACTCCTCCCAACCTTTATAAAAATCCTAAGGTACCCTTACACAGCCTTTAAAAACTCTAAATTACCCTTACACATTGTATAAATTACCCTTACACAACTTAAGGAATCATGGGGTTAATCTTATGTGAGGCATGGAAATTACTTACACAACACATGGAACTAGGGAGTTACCTTTATGCATCATTTAGAAATTCAAACATACCATTATGCAGTGGTTGTTTACCCTTATGTAACCCTTGAAAAATAAATTTTACCTTTACGTGAAACCCAAAATATCTCCTTTGTATACGTAGAATCCTTTTTACCTTTACATAGACCCTAGGTCATACATGAGGATTAAAACAAAGTTAAAAATTATTAATTTTCCACAAAAATAACTTATAAAATATAATAAAAAGAGGGTTTTAAAGAAATTTAAAGATTTAAAATGTTACACTTATCCCCAATATTGAGTTTTTATCTAACTATTTGAGCCAAGAGTATATCATTATTTAGTATTCAGACCCACATTAAATATTTTCTTTCTAAATGGTGTTCAAAACCATCCTTGCATATATATACCACCATAGGTCATTATGAAATGTGATTTCCTTATTCCAAATAATTATTCCTTTAAGTAGAGAGAACCAATCCATTACATTAAATTCATCTAAAGGATGCATAATAATATTTTCATAAGGAATGTTCCCATAAAATTTAACATGTAATAAGATACAACAATATGTTTTCTTCAATAATTAAATCAATGGGGTGGTGATTTTATGTTATTAGCAATAATTCTAGGTATAAAGATGTGTGTTGAACAATAATCAGATATGTGACTCATATTTATTTAGTGGGTGATCAGTGTACCTTACTCTAATTCATTTTTAAGAACCACCTTAGTAGTTTTTATTGCATAGTTTTTCCCTTATTCCTTCGGATCTAGAGGTTTTTGACATTGATTATTTCCATTGAATCTTATATCGGTGCACTGATTGGCATAATTCTCATACTCCTTACAAATAAATCAATAGAGTGTGGGTGGTTTATTAGTTGGAATCTTATTTTACACTATTATACTAACCATACTCTTTATCCCCTTTCGACACTCAATAGATTTATGGAAAGCCCTTCCACACTTGAATCACCTTCTGGTACCTTTTAAGTTATTTTATTGGTGTTTCCGCCCATACTTTTGTCATGTATGAAGCTGATTTTTCTTACCTTTGTGTGATTTTTCATTCAATTTTTCATTAAAATCCATCTTCTTTTTTTATATCAATAATAATGAGAGTCTCTTTCTTCTATTTACATCATAATTACACATAAAAAACATTTTCATAGCTACTAAAGTCTCTTATAGATAATGCCTTTTGAAGACTTGTTTTTAGGACACTAAAGAATCGTTTGATCTTACTTTTGGTGCCACTAATAAAATTGAATGCATACCTTGTGAGTCTCATGAAGTTATCCACATAAGTTCCAATGGATTCATACTCCTTTTGTTTTAGCTCTATAAATTCTCACTTCATTTTCATGCAATGAGTTTAGGGAAAATACTTAGTGAATAATATTTTCTTGAACTCCTCTCATCATATAGAGTCAACTTTCTCATTTTAAATTATATTCTTAATGAGATTCCACCATTGGTCAACCTCACCATCCAAATGATAAATGGATAGAACAAACTTATCATGTTCTAAGCATTAGAGAATATAAGATCTCTTTTCTATTTCATTAACCCACTACTCAACAACCAATGAATTAGAAGACCCACTAAATATAGTGACCTAGGCTTTTAATACGTAGATATTACATCATTTTAGATGAATATTCATTACATTACACAAACACATTCCCAAATATTATAAAGTTATAGTGCCTTTGGAAACTTGAAAACATAAAAAACTGGTTCATAAGAGTTCTACATCATCTCCTACTTAGTTCCTTATAAATATCACCCTTATTAGACATATCACATATAATATCTATCATCATAACCTAGGTAAAAACATAATATAGGGTAATATTAGATTCTCATTAAGGGTAAACAAGTGAAATATGTGAGAATAAGGGTATGAGAACATGATCATAACATATGAAAATCATACCCTGCATATCAAATATCAAAATTGTGAGTCATGGCATAAATATTGGTAGTTAATAAGACATAAATCATAAATAAATCAAATAACATGATCTACGAGAGCATAACATTACCATAAGACATAGAATTATAGCATACACATAAATATAAAATGTAATTTTTCTAATAGTCAAGGATCATTTCCAAGGAAATCATTGTGGAATGGGTTCACTTCTCAAACCATTATAGTAGTCGAGGTTCACTCCCAATACTATCATAGTGGAAAATTTTCCGTATTAAATTGGGTTCACTCTCCATTATAATCCTATTTATATCATGAGATATCAATATTTAACCAATGAATATGAGTTATATTTAGGTCCCACCCATCACATATTGAAAATCATATATACATGTGCCAAAAGATCATAAAATATTCATCACATCATAACCCATGAAAAAATAGGCTTCATAAAACATTCATAATATCATAACCCATGAAAAGAAATAGGTTTCATGAAACATTTCATCATAGCATAACCCATGGAAAACAAATGGGTTTAATAAAAAATCATCATAAACATAAACCATCCAAAGAAAGAATAAATATTGTATCATTGGATCATATCCATAGTAAAGTTTAAGTTACATCAAAGGATTTCATCTTAAATGGAAAATGATTTTTAAATATTTCTTGGAATATTTCTTGAGAAAAATATCATTTCCACTTTTAAAAAAACTTTTTAAAACATAAAACATTTTCAAAATCCTTTTATTTTAAAATAACCTTAGAAACTTATAAATGAATCTTTAAAGATCATTTAAAATATTTCTTGAGGAACATATTCTTTTCTATTTAAAAAATAGTTTTTTAAAACATAAAAATATTTCAAAATCCTTTTCTTTGAAAATAATATTTGAAACTTATAAAGGAATATTTAAAAAAAATTGGTTGTTTATGATGGTGGTAAATTCCATTCATGTCGTACATGTTAAAATAAATAATCCTTTCTCATTTTCAATAAAATCTAAACGGGACTTGTTTGGAAAAACACGTGAATATTTCTTTTAAAGAGAAATTTAAAAATTCAAAAATGGGTAAAAATATATTTAATAAATTCCTTTTATAATGTTACAAACATTTTTGAAAAAAAAATTATAAAACATGGATATGGAAGAAAAAGGGTTTTTGACTAAAGAGAGAAATAAAGTCAGCTTTATTTAAAAATTTCTTTTGTAATATTGAGTACATAAATAGGGGAAAATGAAGAGAATATGTGTATTTTCAATACATAACCTGAGTAAAAGAAAATTCATGAAGATATTGATAAATAGATCATAAAATTTCATCATCAAAATCATAATCATAAACAATACTGATAAGCAATGAGATTATAACATCAAACCCTTACCATTTTGGTAACTTTTGAATCGTAAACCCCATTAAATAATAACATAAAATAAAAATTTAAATACCCTATATTGAATGATATTCATGATATATCATGTCAAAGGGGTACTATATAAAAAAAGATCGGTGCATGACATGGAATATATCTCAAAGAAGGAAAATTGAGACAAAAATACATAACCGCTTTGGTAACTTTTGAACTATAAACCCCATGAAAGATAGATAATCAAATGGACATGTAAACCCCTATAATTTTTAGTAGAATAATGATAAAATACATTTATAGGTATTATATACACTAGATTGATTGGAGGGTTACATATCAGACTGTTGGCTCTCTGCCTCCCCGCTCCTCATGTCGATGCCCTAATCTGATGACGACGGACCTTCCCCCTTACCCAATATAGGGGGTAATATTTTTCTATGTCCTATTATGAGGATAAGATTCACTCTTTTACCCCATTCTCAAACCTTGATTTTCTACCATCTTTTACTTCAATCTTGGTTATCCATAAGGTCCCAAGTCTCTTTAAGGGTGTACCTCAAATCTATATTTCACCTTCCAAATTAAATGAAGACTTGGTTAATCTAGATATAATGTTGGTTTCTTGATTCAAGACTTTCCATCCTTTAGTTGATAATTTTGAAAAGTTTTTTTTAGATCTTGGGTTTTGTAGGAACTCACAATCATCAGCCTTATTGATGAGCGGTATATCATGATTTGTTTTTCTTCTATAGAGGATATAATTTTATCTTGGTCCATAGTTCCATGTAGTTATAATAAAATACATTTTTATCTATTTTGGTGGACCTATGACTTTCATATGAATAAATACTCTCGTACCACATTCATATGGTAAAATCTCCCTAAACTACCACTGCCATTTCAAAATCCCTCAATTATCTGTTTGTTGGGAAACCTGGTGGGTCTATATTTGTGTTCATATAGCATAACAAGATTGGTATTCTACCCAATTTCCCTCCAAATTTGTGTCAATGTGGACATATATAATCCACTGCTGAAATGTATTTGGATCACTAATGGTAAGGAGTTATGATGTAAACAAGTATTTTTTTTGAATCCTGGATAGAGTTATATACGTTATGCAAGTGTTTGGGTCATTGACCTTATTCTTTTCATTGAGGGTATCAAGAGGATAATGGGGCTCCAATTTTTAGTTATAATGGAGATGATAAGGCCATTTTGATTATTGTGGACTAGGTTGATCATGGTGGGTCAATTCTATTATAGGTGGAGGTGAGGCCTAGGAATTTTAATCCAAAGATCTTAGGTGTATTCAACTGATTGAGAAATGATTTGGTTTTCCCCAACATAGTTCATGATCCTATGATGTCAATGGATAGCAAGAGAGTGGTTATGTTCTTGGAACCCAGTCCCAATTCTTTGAATTATTAATTCTATGTTGGGGTAGTGCACTTTGGAAGTGCTCATAACCATAGACAACTAGTATAGGTGTCCAATTGGAAAGGATTTATTAGCAGTGAGTTTGGGGAGAATAAATTGAAAGGGTCGGAGAGATGGGTGGATGTAGTGGATGGGTCCAGTCCTAGAAGAATGATTCCAGTGATAAAGATTGACAACTGGTTTGATGCCTTGGGAACTGAGGATGTGGCTATAGATAATAGTGATCATGATTGGGTAGAGATATGCAAGGAGGGTCAAGGTTTACCTAGGGATGATTCAATTGATGAGGTCTATAGTCTGGTTCCAATTGACAATATGGATGAAGATCATAGTAGAGGTATTTACATCCCAAGGATAAAAAAGGGAGTAAGGTTTCTCAAGACTCGAGAAGATGAATTCTTATCTAGGAGAAGACTATTAAAGGGAGTAAGGATTACTTCTACCATCCTAAACCAATAGAGACCAGATCAGCCTTGAAGTTGAGAAGTAGGGAGACGATGGGAAACTTATATTACACCAAGAACGAAACCTAAGGTGAGTATTAAAAATAAAATGATAAGAAAGTTTAGATAAAGGATATAGTTTTCATGTTTTCTAGTAATGAGCACTTGTAGGTTATCCCTGGAGTAGAAGATAATGAGAATGGTGAGGCTATGTCTGATAAGTTCACCCCACTCAAGGGTTTATTGACTATCCATTAGTGGGAGAGAGATGAGGAGGATACTATAAAAGAAAATATCTAGATTTTTTTATGAATTTGGAGGAATAAATTGTGGAGGAGGATCTTTACATCAATTCCACACAAGAGCGGTCTCACAAGATGATTCATGTTGATACGAATGGTGATCAGTGTGCTTGGATCAACAAAAAATACCTTATACTGATAAGAGGATACAAAAAATGGAAGATAAATAGAAATGAGTACATCAAAACTTAGGAAAAATTGGATTATCAAATTGAATACCTTATAAAGGACGATCGAGGAACACGGGTAACAATGCTCTCTGGGAAATTATTTAGGAAGATTTCTTCTAATAGGCTTAAACTCTTTTTCAATGAGTTTGTAATATATTATGGTGTTTTTCAACCTATGTGAACATTTTTGGTTGCTCAATTTCATCCTTAAAATTTTTTTGATAATAAAAAGGTCAATTTTCATTCAGTTTCCACATAAAAGAAACACGTGGTAAATATGGCATGTGTCTCATGGAAAATAAAAGTAAGACAGAAATCTATTACCATAAGTTTAAAATTCTTTTACACATATTAGAACTTACTTTATAATAAATATAATTTTATTATGAATATATTCCAGAATCATAATTATATATATCATACCATATACTATTTACTTATGACCTTTTATTACCCTTTTATTAACATTTCCTTGTTAAAATCATGTTTCACATAATAACTGCTTTGTTTTTCATGTATGTTTAGATTTAGTATTTTTGATCCTTTTAATTTGATCATGATTCCATAATGTAATTAATTTTAATCATGATATAAATATTGTATATATTTATTATATATTTATTTATAGTAATCCATAAAAGTTAGAGATACAAAATGAAATAGATTATTTATAGAGACTATAGGTTGTATGTACGCAAGAACTTTGTTTCTATTTTATCAACGGATAAAATTAAAGAAATTTAAAAAATATATTAAATTTAAATAATAATTTAAAATTAATATATATCATATATATTCATTAAATTTATCTTTTTTCCTTCCATTAAAAGTGTTAGTGAAAAATGAATCACATCGCTTCGTGAGGCGGTAGTCTATCATACACACAAACGATGTTGTTGTATCCCCCATAGAATGTAACATAAGAAGTTATATGTGATATAATAATTAAATAAGTATTATTATGTTAAAAATATCATATATATTCATTTAATCTATCCTTATTACCATCCAAGTAAAACATAAATTAAAAAACATCACATCGGTTTGTGAGGTAATAGTTCACCATGCACACAAGTGATGTTATAGTTTTAAAACAGGTTGGGAGGTAATAAGGTAGATGTAGTATTATAATTAAATGGGTATAATAATTTCATAAATATAATATATAAATATTAAATCCATCATTATATCCAATCGTGGGAGGTGGTGATAGAAAATTAATAACATTAGTTCACGAGGCAGTAGTCCACGGTACACATTATCGACGGTTTCGTTTCCCATTTGCTAAAAGTGAAGATAGATATAGTTATTCCATTAAAATAATAAAATATAAGAATATTTTAAATAATTTTTTTTATTATATCATCATAGTTTAATAATATTTGAAGGATTTAGATGAATAAATTAAATGAAAACATAAGTTTAAGGATTATACCTCTTCTTTGGAGAAACTCTTTATCTTTACACCTAAAGACTTCTTAGGAGGAATTCCTAATAAAAATAATGCCTATAGGATGTGTTTATAGAATTAATTAAGATATTTGGGTGATTATTGGATGAACCAAATTTTTTTTTTTAAGTGTGAAGAGGATAGGATATGGGTGGCCTTTTATAAGTGGGGGAGAGGACACACGTGGAATTTTTTACAAGAATAAAGTATACCCACGTTTTTCACATTCCAAAAAGAAAAAAATGGGTCCTTATCAAACCTTAATGATTATAAGGTATAAATATTTTCATCCAATGGATGTTGTAAAATTTTATGGGTTATTTTACCCCTTTTATTTTTAGTTTAACCCTTGGTAAAATTGTTTTAATCATAACTGTGGTAATTAATTTTTACTATTTTTACTATTAATTTTGACCAAAAAATAAAATAACCTTATAATAATATATAAATTATACTGATTCCAAAATATAAAATCTATTTTTCTAAATTTCATTCATATAAGTGGTAGAAATTAATTTAAAGTTAAACCTACATATGTGATGAAAAAATAGTTTTCCAAAGAGAAAAGTATCAAAAGTTTTAAAAGTTTTTATATGAAAATTCAATATGAAATTGATTAAAATGAAATAAATTGGATTAATAAATATATAATTGAACTAATTTTACTTTTAAAATCATATTAAAATAAAATTTATCTTTCAAATGCTTTGAATGAAAATACAATTTTTAATAGAAACTGGTTTTTCCACTATTCACTAAAAAATTTATCCTTTCATAAAATTCTCAAAAATTCACACCAATATAATTTTAAAATTATAACTTAAAAAATGAATTTTATTTTTTAAAATGTATTTAATAAAAATTTCAAAAATTAATCTTAAAATAAGCGGGAAAACTGTGATAAGACTGGTTTTTAGAAAAATACAGTTTGTAAGCATAAAATTGGATTTATTATTATCTCATGTCAAGAAAACACATAGGATGAATTTTAAAAAATTTATTGAATATATTATAAATAAATTTATTTAAAATCATTCACCAAAAGTGATTTTTTTAATTTATTGAGGTAAAATGTGTTTATGCAAAGAAAAATAGTTTTTTCAGAAAAATATTTCCTTTATTTTTAAATAGTTCTTATTTTCATTTCTAATTAATTGGTAACCAAAGAATTAATTTTATATACATGTGTAAATAATATATTTTCATAATTTATTTAATATTATTCATACATTTTATTTCAATAGTTAAGTGATAACTATTATATTAAATTATAATATTTTAATAGTATATTGTGCTTTATTAAAACTTGGTGTTGCATGTAGAACAAGCTATCAATGAAATTAAATTTAATCAAAAATAATAATAAAATCTTGCGGTGTTACATTCTAATTCCCTTAAAATTAATTTCACCCTATAAATTTTTTCAATTTGGTATAAAAAATGAGGATACTTCTGACTCATTACATCCTCAGGTTCCCATATAGCTTCCTCAAGCTATTGGTTTTGCCACAAAACTTTGACTATGTGAGTGGTCTTGTTTTATAGAACTTTATCTCTATGGTCTAGAATCTTCATCAGTTATTACTCATAATAAATATGTTTTTCTATTAGTTAGACCTCTGATTTAAATACATTTGATGGATCAGGTATGTACTTCTATATAAGTGATACATAGAACACATCGTGAACTGGAGAGAGGTTCAGTGGAAGCGTCAAACGATAAGTTACTATTTTGATATGATCAAGAATTTCAAAGGTAATGATATCGATAGGGATAATTTTTACCTTATTTATTCCATGGATAAATTCATAAAAACACCTTGTCACCAATTTTAATTTCTAGATCACGTCGATGATTATCAGCATAACTTTTCTGTTGACTTTATGCCACCCTTATGTGTTGTTAAATATCTCTAACATTATCTGTTATTTATTTAGCTATCTCAGGTCCTGATAGCTTTATTTATATAAATTCATTCTATCATTTTGTATCTCTACACTTATTTCCACATAGGGATTCATAATGATCCATTTGAATGCTTTGAGTGAATGTTATTATTGTAAGAAAACTCAACTAAAGGAAGGTGTTAATTCCAACTAACTTTGAAATCCATAGAACAATATCTTATAATATCCTCTAGGGTTTTAATTCTTATCTTATACTGAACATTTTTCTTAGGATGATACACAGTTCTAAAACTCAACTCTCTATCAAGAGCTTTCTGAAGACTTTGTTAGATCTTTGAGGTAAACCTCATATCTCGATCAGACACAATGGAATGTGGTACACCATACAACCTTACTCCTTAATTAATGTATATCCTAGAAAGATGATCCAAGGATAAATATTATATGATAGTGATAAAGTGTGATAAATTCGTAAGGAGATAAAATACAATCCATATATCATAGTTCCTTTTATATTTTATAGAGAGTTTAATGACAAAATCCATGGTGATGTTTTCCCATTTCCATTACTATATAGATAATGGTTTTAGCATCCCATTATATTTTTTCACTTAGCCTTAACTTTATGACATACCAAGAACTAAGATAAATACTCAAAAATATCTCACTTTATGTCTTCCTGCAATAAATACTCTTTCTCATAGGTTAGTGGTAGGTATTATACCCTTTTCATCCTTTGGTTGTGGGTTTAAGCCCCCCGTCCTTGCTGGATGTGGAAAGTTGTCACTTGATATATGGGTTATTATTTATCAAAAACTATATTAATATAATTCCTACAACATCCCCAAATTTCAATAACCCATAATTACCTCAACATCAAATATAAGATAAACCCTAAATGTTAGCAATACCATTAATATTATGTCTACAAAATGTAAAGGCATTACTACTCAAATAACTTTTTCACTAAAACTTATACAAAACCAAAGGATTTTATTTCCACTAATATATCCCAAAATATCTTTAATCTTGATAAACACTCATCATATAAAACCTCAAAATGGGTGTCTAAGACTTTGAACTTATGATCAACCTTATACTCCTAAACTCATGATGGTATCCATAACTAAGAAATTAATATTACATGGATATATATATGATTCAAAAATTAATACAATCCTTATATGTTTCATGATTCTTATAACCAAAATACCATTGGTAAAATACTTCTACAGCATAATTCTTGAATCCAAATACAAAAATACTTCAACCCTTTATTCCTTAAATATCCTCTTATCTTATACAAAAACATTTCCATTTGAATATTGGGTTCATCCTTACATCGATATAATATAAAATGTGATATTATTATCCCAGAAACCATATAGAGGGAGATAATTAATGCTCATAATCACATCAAATTTCACTAAAGGTTGAACAATAATATTTTCATATCATTTATTCATACAAAATAAAACATGAAATTCCCAACTAATAAGTGAAAGATAAGTCTCCCCTAATTATCATGATTCACTTCATCCATTGTGGTTTTATACTCTTTACCTTTATCATTTGTCTTCATAAGGTGTTGTGCCTTATCATTCTCATTAAATCTTCTATTGGGGCATCGATTAGCATAATTCCAAAAATCCATGCACTTGAAGCACTGGAGTGTGGGTGGTCTATTTTTATGGAGCTTTCTCTATATTTTAATTATTAGCTAAATTCTTCCCATAATTTCAGAATTCAAATACCCGATAACCTCACTTTACACACTTAAAACATTTACCATTCCCCTTAAGATAATCTCATCCATGTTTCCTACAACACTTTGAGCATGAAGAAATATCATATTATTCTCTCAATGGTTCTTAGTGTTTACCTTAAACTCCATCTTTATTTTCTTATCAAAACAATGAGAATTATGGGTAACTCCAAACTCCATTTCCACATTTACAACACATCAAATGATTTATTCATGGCTATGGAAGTCCCTTATGGATAACTCTCTTCAGATACTTGGTTTTAATCCACTAAATAATTGATCAATTTTACTTTTAGGTTAGATGATAATTCTAGAAGTGTACCTCAAAAGTCTTCTAAAATTTTCTTCATAGGTACCAATAGATTCATCATCCTTCTGATTTAGCTCAAGTAATTCCTTCTCTATTTTCATAGATATAATATAAGGGAATTATTTATTGAAAAATAATCTCTCAAACCCATCTCACTCCATGGAGTCAATTTCATCGTGTTTGCTTATATTCTTGATGATATTCCACCACTGATCCTATTTTCCTTCCAAACAATAGACAAAAAAATGAATTTTTCAAGTTCTAAGCACTGGAGAATGGAAAATATCTTTTCAGTGGCACTAATATATTTCTCAGTAACTAGTGGATCAGTGTAACCACTAAAATATGGTAGATGTTTCCTTATGAATGAATCAACATAAAATTGTTCCCTGCTTTTCTTGTTTGGAAGTCTAGAATGATTCATAGATTGAGAAATTTGTTTAATCATAGCAATGATATTTTTCATTCTATCTCCCATAACATTTTATTGTTCTGGAGGACAATAATTACATTTTCTATTGCATTAAACATTAACACGGTTCCTTTGGGTTCTAAACATTGACTAAAATCAAAATTATAGTGTGAGTAATAATAATCATAGTGGGAAACCACATAATCATGAAGAATAAATTATAGGATGTCTAAATCATGAAACATTCTTTACAATATATTTCACGTTATTTTTAACCAAAGTCATTCATGGTCACTATTTAAATCCTTCATGATGGTTTAGAAAGAGTTTGTGAATTTCCACGCATAGCCCCTAGGAGAGTCAAAATAGGTCTACAGTAAGGCTCATTATCATGTACTAAGTAATGCTTGACTCTATATCAGTGCTCCCTTTTCAAAGTTATTACCCCTATGAACCTTTGTTCTAGATCCACATCCACTTGTAGTATCCAGACTTGGATATAATTTCATAGAAACCACTTACTCCATCATTTTCCAAAATTAAAGAACATTTTCCTATACTTTGACTCATTTATAGACTTATCCTTAGATTTATCCCTAGACATATACTTAGACATGTCCTTAGGTATCTCACTAAAGATTTCTCATCATAATTTCCAAAAGTAAACTAATCTTTTCCTCTGATACCAACTATAGTGGTCTAGAATTATTTCTTGTGGACTATAATTAATACCTATCAGGGAAATCCATAGGTGGATACACCTATTGGGAAGGAAACACCACAATCCCTAGTGGTATCCCTTTTATCATGAATCCCTTAGGCGGAGATCTATTCTCCTTCCAATGCTCACACATGAGAGTTCCTAAGGATTGGATTCCTTCCATTTCCTTTAATACCAAAAATATTAACCCATGATTTTCATGCATAGATATTAAATATTTTTATATTAATATTCATTATATTACACAAACACTCATTTCAGGATTGTAATGGTATAGTGCCTTTGGAAACTTAGAAACATAAATAACATTTTCATAAGAGTTTCATATATTCTCCCATTTATTTCCTCATAACTAGCACACTTCTTAGAAATATCACACGTAATACCTATCATCATAACCTAGTGAAAAGAAACTGAATAAAGGGCGAGCTCAGATGCTTAGTAAGGCTAAAAGGTGAAATATGTAAACATAACATGACAATAAAGGTATAAAAACATGATCATAATATATGAAAACCATAACCTATGTATAAAAGATCAAAATCTGGAGTCATGGCATAAATATTGGTAGTTCATAATACATGATTCATAAGGAAATCAAAGAACATGATCTATGCGAGCATAAAACTGACCTAAGACATGAATTGTGTCCTACACAAAATCATATAAAGTTATTTCCATAGTAGTAAAATATCATTTCCAAGGATGTCATACTAGAATGGGTTCATTTCCCAAACCATCATAGTAATCAAGGTTCACTCTCAATAATATCATATTGGACGAAGTCCCTTACTGAACTGAGTTAACTCCTCATTCCATTCCTAATTATCTCATGAGATATCAATCTTTACGTAATTCATTAGAGGTAGATATAGGTCTCACCCATTACATAATGAAAATCAAACATATGTGTGCCACAGTATTATAAAACATTCATCATATCATAACCCACGAAAAGAAATGGGATTCAAAAAACATTTATCATATCATAACCCATGAAAATAAATGGGTTTCATGAAACATTTCATCATAGAATAACCCATGGAAAAGAAATGAGTTTCATAAAAAATCATCATAAACATAAACTATCTAGAGAAAGAATAATAATGGTATCATTGGATCATATCACTAATAAATTTTATGTTTCATTAAAGGATGAAATCTTTGATGGAAAATGATTTTTAAAGTCCACTTGGAACATTTCTTAAAGAAATAGCCTTTATGATTTGAAAAATACTTTTTAAAACATAAAAAAATCAAAATCCTTTTTTTTTGAAAACAACCTTAGAAACTTATAAAGTAATCTTTAAAGGTCGTTTAAAAATTTTCTTGAGAAAAATTTTCTATACACTTTGAAAAAACATTTTTTAAAAACATAAAACATTTTCAAAATCTTTTTCTTTGAAAATAACATTTTAAAATTATAAAGGATTATTTAAAAAAATCTGAGTTCATGATTGTTAGAAATTTAATTTGTGTAATACATGTTAAATCAAATATTTCATTCATATTTTTAGTAAAAGCCAAATGGGTCTTATTTGGAAAATGCCATAAATATTCCTTTTAAAACACTTTTAAAAAAGAAAAAATGGGTAAAATTTTATTTTATAATCCCTTTTATAATGTTAAAATAATTTTTGAAAACATTTTTAGAAAACATTGATATGGAATAAAAAGGGTTTTTGGTCGAAGAAATAAATAAATTTGGTTCTATTTAAAAATTTATTTTGGAATCTTAAGTACATAAAAACAGGAAAATGAATGGAACACATGTATTTTCAAGAAATAAATTTAGGATAATAAAATTCATTAATTTCTGGAGAAATTGATCATAATATTTAATCATATAAATCATAATCATAAAAAATCCTGATAAACAATGAGATTATAACATCAAACCCTTACCACTTTGGTAACTTTTGAATCATAAGCACCATTAAAGAAAAAAAATTAAATAAAAAATTAAATATAATTTATTAAATAATATTCATGATATAACATTTCAAATTTTAATTATATACACCTCATAAAATAAGATAGGTTCATGACATAACATATGTCTCAAAGAAGATAAATTGACACAAAAATATTTTTTCGCTTTGGTAACTTTTGAACCATAAACCCGAATGAAAGAGAGATACTCAAATGGATATATAAATACCCATAATTTTTAGGATAATAATAATAATATACATTCATGTGTAGTATATACACCTCATAAAAGAAACACATGGTGAATATGACATGTGACTCACAGAAAATAAAATTGAGGTGAAAATTCATTACATTAAGTCTCAACTTCCTTTGTACATGTTAGAAACTCCTGAATAATAAATAAAAGTTTATTATAAAAATATTATAGAATCATAATTATATATACCATACTATATATTATTTAATTATGACCTTTTATCATTTTTTATTAACAATTCCTTGTTAAAATCACGTTTTGAGTAATAATTGTTTCATTTTTCATATAAGTTTTGATTTGGTATTTTTGATAATTTTACTTTGATAATGGTTATATAATCTTTATAATTTTAAAAATGATATAAATATAATATATATTCAGTAAATATTTATTTATAGTAATCCAAAAAAGTTATAGATATAAAATGAAATACACCGTTCATGGAGATGGTGGGCCATATATACGCATGAACGTTTTTCAATTTTCTCAAAAGATGACAAAAAATAAAGTTAAATAATATATTAAATTTAAATAATAATTTTTATTTCATATATATCACATATATTTATTAAATTTACCCTTATTACCTTCCATGCAAAGCACTAGTGAAAAACAAATCACATCGCTTCGCGGGGTGGTAGTCTGTCGTGCATATGAATGACGTTATCGTACCCCCCATAGAATGTAAAGTAAGAAGGTATATGTGATATAATAATTCAAAAAGTATTATTTTGTTAAAAATATTATATATATTAATTTAATCTTTCCTTATTACCATCCAATCAAAACAAAAATGAGAAACATATCACATCGGTTCACAAGGTGGTAGTCCACCGTACACAATAACGATGTTATTGTTTTCCAATGGGTTGGGATGTAATAAGGTAGATGTTGTATTATAATTAAATAGGTATAATAATATCATAAATATAATACATATACATTAAATACATAATTATATCCATCCATGAGAGGTGGTTATGGAAAACGAATAACATCGGTTTGTGAGGTGGTTGTAGTCCGTCGTACACGCGATCAGTGGTTTATTTTCCCATTTGATGGAAGTGGAGATGGATATAGGTTGTGAAATTAACATAATAACATATAAGTATATTTTAGATACTTTTTTTATTATATAACTATAGTTTAATAGTATTTTAAGGACTTAGAGAAAGAAATAAAATGAAAATGAAAGTTTAAGGACTATACCTCTTCTTCAAAGAAACTCATTAGGTTTATGCTTAAAGAATTATTAGGAGGGTTTACTGATATAACTAAGTAAAATAGTATGTGTTGATGTAATTAATTAATAGATTTTTTTCATTTATTTTATGAAGTAAATATTTTGGGAAGTGTGAATAGGAGAGGATAGGGTTGTCCTTTTAAAAGTGGGAGAGAGGACACACATGGAATTTTTTAAAAGAATAAAGTGTGCCCATGTATTTCACATTCCAAAAGGAAAAAAAATAGTCATTATTGAAACTCATAGGTTATAATGTCTAAATATTTCCATAAAATGAGATTTTTAAAAGTTTCTAGGTCATTTTACCCCTTATCATTTTAGTTTAACCACCAGTAAACTTGTTTTAACCTTAACCACAGTAATTATTTTTTACTATTTTTACTATTCATTTTGACCAAAAAATAAGTTGAAATTATTATATAATAAAAATTATTCTGATAAAAAATATGGAATACATTTTTATAAATTCCATTCATATAATTAGAATAATTTAATCTAAAATTAAACCCACAGACGTGACAAAAAAATAGTTTTCCAAAGAGAAAATTTTCAAAAGTTTAAAAGGTTTTTA
Organism: Viscum album; assembly: GCA_963277665.1. Classification (NCBI taxonomy): domain Eukaryota; kingdom Viridiplantae; phylum Streptophyta; class Magnoliopsida; order Santalales; family Viscaceae; genus Viscum; species Viscum album. The sequence continues at coordinate 1,299,472,671 of OY728141.1, read as the reverse complement.
TATAAAAAATTAATATAGAATTGATTAAAATTATTTAAACTTTATTAATAAATTTATAATTGAAATAATTTTAAATTTAAAAACATATTAAAATAAAATTTAGCTTGTAAATTCTTTGAAAGAAAAGGCTATTTATAATAAAAACCAGTATTTTCACTATTCACTGAAAAATTTATCATTTCAGAAAATTCTGAAACATTCACTACAAGATAATTTTGAAATTATTTTTTAAAAATTTTATTTTATTTTTTAAAATATTTTTTCTAAAATTTTCAAAAATAAATTTTAAAATAAATTTGAAAAATGCGACAAAACCGCTTTTTAGAAAAATATAGTTTTTAAGCATAAAATTATATTTATTCTTATCTCGCATCTATAAAACACATAAGATGAATGTTAAATATTTTATTTAATATATTATATATCAATTTCATTAAAATCATTCACAAAAAATAATTTGTATAATTTATTGAGGTAAAATGCATTTTTGCGTAGAAAAATAGTTTTTAGAAAAAGATATCCTTTATTTTCAAATGGTTCTTAGTTTCATTTTTAATTAATTAGCCACCAAATTGTTCATTTTATTTACATTTTTAAACCATATATTTTCATAATTTATTTAATCATATTCATACCCACCATTCCAATGGATAAGCGATATCTATCATATTAAATAATAATATTTTAATAGTATATTGTGTTTTGTTAAAACTTGGTGTTCTGTATGGCATGAACTACCAAAAATATTAAATTTAATCAAATAAATCATAAAATATCAAGGTGTTACACTAAAATAGGGTGGTTTTGCCTCATGAATTACTTAATAGTGATTTTTTCCTTCTTTTGTGTGTTTGGGAGATCAACATGATTTTAATTTTTTCTCATGACTTGAGACTATTGGGTGAGCATTGATATGAGTTTTTACATCCCAACCCAAATATCATTATGTTTCCTATTGGGGTAATCTACACATTTCCCATTACACCCATTGTTAACTCAATTATTTTATGTTCCTTCCATTACCATGAATAAATGAAAATTTGGAATTAATATACTTAAATTAATCAATGTACATATAAGGCAACTATGAACTTAGAAGGAAGATTTCCTAAATGACATGTATACATTAGCTGATAAATATCTAGGTTTTAATCTAGGTTATTCTTGGTAATTTTGATAACTAAACCAGTTATATATTGATTTTTTTAAAATTATTCATAAATATAATGTGAATTAAACAAAACCTATCCCTCGGGACTATTAAATTAGGTGTATAGTTAGGCCTCTTTGTTGTACACTGTGTGATGATTGATTTAATACCCAATACACCCCTATTGGGGTTACTACCCTTAGGTGCATCAATTCCAGATCTTGCATCCACTTTTATTATCTATGAATTGATTTTATTTTTAGGAAAATCATACAATCTCTACTTTATAAAAATTTCATGATGTTTTCCTTTAATTATACTTATCCCTTAGTCTTATTCTGAGAGTTTTCAAAAAAAATCTATGAACTAATCCCCAAAATAATTAAACCATACTTTAATACCAACTAAATAAATCTAATATAAACATAACTTAAATAATACGGTAAGAAATTGAATCTTATTCTTGAGGTATGGGTTTTTTATTTTCCTTTTTCCTTTAGTGTTTTTGAGAAAATAAGGAAAATGGGGGGAAATCCCAAAATTTGTGGGTACACACCGTGTACTTTTCCAAACACCATGCACTTTAGTCGTGTGGGATGAGTATACAGGGCGTGTAGGCCTGTCGGGGATGAAGGGTGTAAAAACTGACTACACGTCATGTACTTAGTATATACATGCCGTGTAATTAGTCAACGGGTGAATAGTAAGTCAGTGGGAGTAGTCACCAGCGAAACGATAGTACACATCGTGTACTCAGAAATACACGTCGTGTAATCAAGTCGACGTTTAAATAATGAGGCGGTGGAAAGTGGCCACCAGAGGAACAGTTAAAAAATGGAAAGTACATGCCGTGTAGTTATTTTTTTTCACTTAAAACAGGAAGTATCCTTCTCTTTTGATAGAGGAAGCTTAGAATGCCTGAGATCCATGGGAGAGAAGGTCGGATCTTAGAAGAGCTCTGGACCGCACACCAGGACTCTGATTCCTTCACCGACGATCTCGTTTGAACCGTGTGGGTGAGTTCTTCTCTCTTCTTGAACGTTTTCTACCAATTCTTTCCCCAAGGGAAGTTATTTATGTTTTAATGGGTAATATTCTATCTCAGATCTATGTCTTCTGTGGTTGTTTCGGGAGGTTCTGTTTACGTATATCGATCAGAGGAGATCGAGGTAGGTGGTCTGGTGTTTATTTCCAACTGTCAAGTTGTTTTTGTGTACCATTGTACTACGCACCCATGTTGGGGGGTCGTATGGCTAAGGAATTGACTGTTAAGATGCCTAGAATTTCTTATGTGATTTAATGAACAAGTATAAACTGATGTTTGGGATCGTTGCCTTGATCCAGGGCCACCCTGTGGGTGCGTTTCCCTTGTTTAGTCGTTTGGCCAGGATACCCGAGGGTATGCTGTGATTATAGCATGCTTTGAGTTTTCTTGAGAGAAAATGTATATGAACTTCTTACTTATGTGTTGGGCTCAGACCGGTTACTTTATTATCCTGAGGGCAATGTTTTTCTTAGCTTGAGGGTAGTTTTTCGTTTAGCCTGAGGGCAACTTTTCTTATGCCTAAGGGTAGTAGCTTCTGTGCCTGAGGGAAATATATCGTATGCCTGAGGGAAATATTTGTTATTACTAAGGGCAATAACCTAAGGGTTTCGATTCTGAGTACCTGAGGGTAAGGATTTTCATGTCTGAGGACACTGTTTACTTTGAATATTCACTGTGGTGATTTATTATGTTATACCTTCCAAGCTAAAGCACAGGCTTGGTATTGTTTTACCTTCTACTTGTTAGATATACTATTGTGGTTTTTTCTGTGGCATTGTATAGGATATTTTCAGTTGAGGCAGAGTCTCAGGAACTTATAATTCAATTATATTGAATTGTTAAATAATAATTAAATGGAAATGGAACTTGTAGGAGTAGCTTCTTTTGAGTACTTCCTAGTTTACTGCATTTCATTATTACACACTGTTTTTGAACAATTTCACTGACAGTTGGGCACGGGCCTTTGGTGGTTGCCTACTGGGATTTATTTCTCACACCTAATTTGGGTCATTTCTTGGGCCCAAACAGATTATATTGTTTTAGGTGTTGATAAGGGAAAGATTCCCTATACAGGTACTTGATTGTTGCAGAGGAGCAGGAGAGCATGGGACTGAGCTTAGCCTTGCGATGTTGTTGAGTTCCTACTGCACTACTTTAGTTTTGTTTGTTGTACTTTGTACCCTGTATTGTATTATTATATCGCAGTTCTTGTTTTGTCTTCTTTCTTAGAATTAGTGACAAGTTGCATCATGATATCTATATGATTTCTAGCTATCTTTTCCTTCTGTTGTCCATTTTATGGTTTATATTGTCTACTTCTTCCGCTTTGGTATGTTTATTTATTTTATTCTACTACGCTACACTTTGATAAATGAGGGTGTAGTTTCCCCACTATCAGCCTTTGGCCCTCGCTGCTAGTCGGAAGCCTCTGGCGTTTGGGGAAATGTGCTTGAGGTCATGTGACCAACAGGGTTCGGGGTACCAGTTATGTGGCTTCCGGAATCGGGACGTTACAAAGTGGTATCAGAGGATTTTCTTTTCTCTGAGTTATTTTATTATTGGTGATGATGGAAAGAGATATATTCCTAAGGGATTCGGTAATAAACTGTGCCCGAGAGTAGCTACCCCATGTACAGGTTAAGGCCAGATTTCCTCGAATTAAATTGTGATTTTATATTTATGATTATTACAATTGAGTTGATTTTCACCATTGGGTGATGCACTTGTGGTGTGTTGTTTATATCTTTATACTTGGGTTCTATTTATTTTCAACCCAATGAGATGAGGGTATGCCATCTCATGCATCATTTAGGCACATGTTAGAATCACATGCCATGTATAGTTTCCATCCCATGTGGGTGCATTAGAATTTGCATATTGTTGTGATAGATGATGTGATAGAAAATGAATTTTTTTATGATAGGTACCTTTTTAGATATGCCTACTATTGATAGGGTATTGGTACATGTTATGGTTGGGTTTATGGACGCTAAACTTTGGTTCCTGAGAAGTATGGGCTCTCTTGGACCGGAATTTAGTGGATCATGATCCAGCTTTTTGTTGCGTTTTGTACTATAATGTGAAATTTCGGGTGTTAAAATTTGGTTCGCGGGGAGTATGGGCCCCCACGGATCGAAATTTAGCATACTGACGCTTGAAATTTAAGGAAAAAGGGGCTCCAAAGTAGTTTCTAAGGTATACTATCTAGAAATCCAGACAACACAGAATGTGGTTTTATGAACACACGCCATGTACTCTTCTGTTCGGAAAGAAATAAAAATTTTCTAAGTACATGCCGTGTAACTTATGTACACGCCGTGTAGTTCCTAACTGTTTCATAGGCTGTGTAGGCAGAAACACAGGATTGGGAAAACGCTAGAGGGAACATGCAGTGTACCGGTTGTACACATTGTGTCGTGTTGACCCTATGTCTGTCATGTGACTAACAACACGGATGGAGAAATATTCACTTAAATACGTTGTGTCACTTTTGAACACGCCGTGTAGTGTAACCTAGGAATTCATACATGTAACTAATAACACAGGTTGGTGTTATCCTTTCTAGTACATTCCATTTCCATCTGAAACACGCCGTGTAGTGTGAGTCGTGTATCCGGCCGTGTCTCGAACAACACGGATCGGTGAAGCTTGTCTAGTACACATCGTGTACCTGTGGGACACGCCATGTATTCTTGACCAGTAATAGACTGTGTGGACTTGACCGTGTGGCTAGGGAAATGGGGTGGTGTACATGCTTTTTGTGGGTGTAACACATCGTGTAGTGTCAGTCGTGTAGTTATCCATGTCACTAACAACACGGGTAGTTGGAATCTAATTCGTACACGCCGTGTCCATCTAGAACACGTCGTGTAGTGTGAGCTATGTACCCAGCCGTGTCATGAACAAAACGGGTCGGTGAAGCTTTTTTAGTACACACCGTCTAGACCTTATACATTTCGTGTAGACTTGTTCAAAAGATAGTTGTGTGGCTAAGCCATGTAGAAGGAATCGGGTGGGGGAAGAAAATTCAAGTACACTCTATGTGTAAGGACAACACACCATGTGGTTGAGGTGTTACATAGCCAGTTCTGGCAAGAAGTACACGCCCATGTGAAATACTTAAGGGAACATTCCATGTAGTTATTATACACGTCGTGTAGTCTTGTTTTGTAAAACTTGAATGTTTTCTTTTTCCTATTCCCTTCTTGTGGTTCCAGTTTTTAGTCCTTGATGATCTTAATATAAGGAGTGTGTTTGACCTTGTAGAGTCATGTCGCCCAGATGACCTCGAGTTCTTCACCAAGAGAGAGGAAAAGATTATACTCTAGAGACGGTAGGCCATGGGCTACCGATGGATCCTCCAGTAGTTCCAGATATGGCGCCAGCCGTTATACCGGATGAAGGTGCGGATGTGCAGTTCTGTGAAGGCTTCATGCGGTTTATGAAAAATTTCCAGGGGGCACCTCCGGCTGCCACATCTTTGGAAGATCTGACATGTATATTCCAGAAACAGCATCCACCTATGTTTTCAGGGGAGGGAGGACCACAGGCTATGGAATCATGGTTGGGTTCTATGCAGACTATCTTCAAGCATCTGGAGACACCTCCTGGGAGGAGGGTCAAGCTCGCTACTTACATGCTGCGTGATTCTGCCAAGAGATGGTGGGATGTTACCACACAGACTAAGAATCACTAAGACATAGTGTGGGAAGATTTTCATATAGTCTTCTATGAATTTTTCTTTCCAAAGATGCTAAGGGAAGATTGAGCTCGAGAGTTCATGAATCCGTGGTAGGGAGCCATGTTAGTGATGGGCTATTCTACCCGCTTCACCGAGCTACAGTGTTTTGCACCTGTTCTAGTGGGTGATGAGACATTGAGGGCTAGACGCTTTGAGGATGGTCTTCGATATGACATTCGAGCACTGGTGAATGTTTTCATGTTGCCTACAGTGCATGATATTGTGAACCATGTGTTGATTACTGAGCGGAATCTGTGGGAATCTAGTGGTGCGGACCAGGTCAGTTCAGCACCAGTCTCTGGCACTATTTCTACTGGCAAGAGGAAGAGGCAGATGGATTTCTCTCACGGTGGTAGTACTAGCCAAAATAATTATTCAGGTGGCTAGGTGATGTGTTACCAGTGTGGTAAAGAGGTGCACAAGAGACCTTAGTGCCCATTTGACCCAGTGGTGTGTCGATCTTGCGGCAAGATGGGTCATTTGTAGCGTTTTTGCAGGGCGTTTTCACCAGTGGTGAGTGAGAGGGGTTCTGTGCAGAATTCGCATGCAAGAACAGGGCCAGTAGCTTCTTATCAGTCTGGGAATTGGAATACATCAGAATGTTCAAGCTGAGGTGGTGGTCATGGTCGTGGTAGCCAGACACCAAGATCTCAGAGACAGCAGGATGGGTCAGCTCAGGGTAGCCAGGCTGTGTCACAGAGTCGCGGCACTGGGCAGTCATATACAGTGAAACAGACCCAACAATAGTAGGATCTCGGACCTTCCACGGTCATAGGTACTATTCTAGTTGCTTCTGTTTTATCTTCAGTACTTTTCGATACTAGTGCTACACATAGATTTATATCTGTGACCGTTGTGGAGATCCTTGGGCTCTGTGTTTCTTCCTCTTCTGATATCATGACGCTAGACACTCTGTTGGGAACTAGGATAGCTGGTGTGCGTCAGTGCAGGGAGTGACCCCTAGAGGTTGGTGGGTGTCACTTTTTATGGGACCTCTATGTCATAGAGATGAAGAGCTATGAATTCATTCTTGGTATGTACTGGTTGAAACCCTTTCGAGCCTTTGTATATTGCTATCGTCGCAGGGTGAGTTTCACGTCACCAAAGGGAAAAGAGTTTCTATAAAAGGGTGAACGGGATGTCCAGGTGAGCCAAGCTGGACCTGAACATCGTGGGTGAGGTGGAGTGACAGCCCAGATTGTGAGTTTGTATCTAGATTACCAGGAAACTTTTTAGGATTTCCCTCCAGTGGTTAATTGTTTCAGGGATGTCTTCCTAGATGATTTCTCAAGTCTACCTCAAGAGTGAGAGGTGGATTTATCTATTGAGCTTGTTCCAGGAGCGAAACCAGTGTTCATTCCTCCTTACAATATGGCTACACTAGAGTTGTAGGAGCTTAAGAGGTAGTTGGAGGAGTTGCAGGCAAAGGGTTTCATCTGAACCAGTACTTCTCCTTGGGGTTCGCCTGTCCTTTTTGCGAAGAAGGCGGATGATACCCTCAGACTCTGTGTGGATTATCGGAAGCTAAACCAGTTGATGGTCAAGAACCGATATCCCTTTCCAAGGATTGATTATATTTCTGTTCAAATTCGAGGATAACGAGTGTTCTCGAAGATTGACTTGAGATCCGGATATCATCAGTTGCGCGTTAGGCCATCAGACCTACAGCTTACAGCTTTTCGGAGCAGATATGATCTATATGAGTACTTGGTCATGACGTTCAGACTTACGAACATGCCAGCAGTTTTCATGGCTCTGATTAATCTTGTGTTTCACCCATATCTAGATTATTTTGTGGTAGTCTTCGTGGATGATATCTTGGTGTACTCTCACACTCAACACGACCATGCCACCCATCTTGAGATTGTATTCAGTACACTGAGATAGCATCAATTATATGTTAATCTCTCAAAGTGCCACTTTTGGATGGACCAGATTCACTTCCTGGGTCATATTATCTCAGAGGGAGGAGTTGCGGTAGACCCAGAGAAAGTGAGAGCAATATTTTCCTGAGAGCAGCCTAAGAAAGTGTTTGAAATACAGAGTTTATTGGGGTTGGCTAGTTACTACAGGCGCTTTATATAGGACTTATCCTGCTTATCATCACCGTTGATGGGTTTGACTAAGAAGGGTGTGAAGTTCGTTTGGTCAGAAGCTTGCGAGACAGCCTTTCCGGAGATGAAGGGAAGGTTGACATGAGCACCAGTCCTGATACTTCTAGAGAAAGGGAAGAGCTATACAGTTTACTATGATGCATCAGGAATTTGGTTGGGAGAAGTGTTGATGTAGGGAGATCGAGTAGTTGTGTACGGGTCTCGGTATTTGAGTTCACATGAGAGGAATTACCCGACGCATGATCTCGAGTTGGCTGAAGTTTTTCATGTGTTATTCTTTTGAAGACATTATCTCTTGGGAGAACATTTTGTGGTGTTTATGGACCAAAAAAGTCTCAAATACATCTTTACCCAGCATGACCTGAATTTGAGATAATGAAGGTGGGTTGAGTAACTTCAGTCCTTCGACTTCGAGCTTGCCTATACACCTGGTAAGGGTAACACAATTGTTGATGCACTGAGTAGGAGGACTCAGATATAGGCAGTGCAGGAGGCCAGTGGTGAGTGGAAGCTTATGGATTTGTTCTCTGAGATGCATTTGGAGGTGCATGATAGTTATGGGCAAGCCTATATTTCACCCTTAGCTGTGACTTCTACCCTCCTGGATATAGTGAGAATGAGACATCTATCAGATTCAGAAGGCCTAGTTCTACAGGAGTCAGTGGCAAGTGAGGACCCTCCTTCTGGTTGGACGATAGGCGATGATGAGATACTGCATATTCATGGATGAGTGTGGGTTCCAGGGGATATACACGAGGATTTGATGCAGTAATTTCACACTTCAGCTTGGGCAGTGCATCCTGGAGTTACCAAAATGTACCGTGACTTGAGACATCAGTATTGGTGGTCGGGTATGAAAAGAGAGGTAGATGGTTTTTTTACGAGATGTTCCACCTGTCAGCAGGTGAAGGTGGAGCATCATAGGCCAGCTGGACTGTTACAATAGTTACCCATTTTGGAGTGGAAATGGGATGATGTCACGATGGACTTCGTGACCGGGTTGTCGAGGTCAACTCGAGGTAGTGATGTTGTATGGGTTATTGTGGAAAAACTTACGAAGGTAGCTCACTTTTTGTCGATCAAGGAGACCTTCGGTGTTGATGAGCTCGATAAGTTGTATATCTAAGAGGTAGTACATCTTCATGGGGTCCCTCGTTCTATCATTTCAGATAGGGATGACTATTTTATGTCTTGTTTCTGGAAGAGTTTTTAGAGGGAACTGGGTACACAGGTGATCCTGAGCATAGCTTACCACCCTTAGACTGATGGCCAGTCAGAGCGTACGATACAGGTGTTGGAGGACATGCTACGTGCATGCGTCCTAGACTTTAGGGGATCTTGGGAGAAGCACATACCCCTGGTCGAGTTTTCCTACAACAATAGTTTTCAAGAAACTATTGAGATGGAACCTTACAAGGATTTATATGGTAGGCCATGTCGATCACCCTTGTGCTGGTTAGAGGAAGGTAAGGAAGCTTTACTGGGACCATGTCTTGTGCATGAGACTTCAGAGAAGGTCCAGTTGATTCAGAAGTGGGTGGCTACTGCACAGTCTCGTCAAAAATCTTATGTTGATCGCCACAGATGACCCTTGGAGTTCATAGTCGGGGATCAGGTTTTCTTGCGTGTTTCACCGAGGTTGGGACACAAGTGGGTTAGGGGATAGGGTAAGTTTTTTACGAGGTATGTTGGGCCATTTGAGATTCTGGAGAGAGTCAGTCCGGTTGCCTATCGATTGCAGTTACCAAAGAGGTACTGGTCCATGCACGACATCTTCCATGTATCTCAGCTGTGCTGTTATCACTCAGACCCATCTCACGTTTTTCAGCCTGAGGAGGTTGAACTTCATGTCAATGCATCCTTTGAGAAGCATCTGATTCATATTGTTGATAGGAGCATGAAGTTTCTCTAAGGCCAGTTTTTTCCTCTCGTACGGGTGTTAGGGAATCATGGCCAAGTGTAGGACGAAACCTGGGAGTGGGAGACCAATGTACGTGCTTATTGTCCAGAGTTGTTCTCAACTTTATCTTCACCACCCTTGGAAGGAAAATTCGGGGATGAATTTCTTTAAGGGGGGAATTTCTTAAGAACCTAGTTCTTATTCTTGAGGTATGGGTTTCTTCATTTCCTTTTTCCTTTAGTGTTTTTGAGAAAATACGGAAAATGGGTAAAAATCCCAAAAATGTGTGGGTACACACCGTGTACTTTTCCACACATCATGCACTTTGGTCATGTGGGATGAGTATATAGGGAGTGTAGGCCTGTCGGCGATGAAGGGTGTAAAAACTGACTACACGTCATGTACTTAGTATATACACACCGTGTAATCAGTCGACAGGTGAATAGTAAGGTGGTGGGAGTAGCCACCAGCTGAATGACAGTACATGTCGTGTACTCAGAAATACACATCGTGTAATCAAGTCAATATATAAACAGTGAGGTGGTGGAAAGTGGTCGCCAGAGGAACAGTTAAAAAAATGGAAAGTACACGCCATGTACTTGAGAGTACACGTCGTGTAGTTATGTTTTTTCACTTAAAATAGGCAGTAGCCTCTTCTTTCTACAGAGGAAGCTTTGAACGCCCAAGATCTGCGGGAGAGAAGGATGGATCTTGGAAGAGCTCCCAACCGCACATTGGGACTCTGATTCCTTCGCTGATGATCTCGTTTAAACCGCGCGGGTGAGTTCTTCTCTCTTATTGAACATTTTTTGCCAATTCTTTCCCCAAGGGAAGTTATTTAAATTTGAATGGGTAATATTCCATCCCATATCTATGTCGTTCGTGGTTGTTTTGGTAGGCGCCGTTTACATATATCGATCAGAGGAGATTGAGGTAGGTGGTCTGGTGTTTATTTCCAACTGTCGGGTTGTTTTTGTGTACCGTTGTGCTACGTGCCCATGTTGAGGTATCGTATGGCTGAGGCCTTGACTGTTAATATACCTATAATTTCTTAGGTAATTTAATGAACAAGTATAAACTACTGTTTGGGATGGTTTTCTTGATCCAGGGCCACCCCATGGGTGTGTTTCCCTTGTTTAGCCATTTGGCCAGGATACCCAAGGGTATGTCGTGACTATAGCATGATCTGAGTTCTCTTGAGAGAAAATGTATATGAACTACTTACTTATGTGTTGGGATTGGCCCGGTTACTTTCTTAGCCTAAGGGAAATGTTTTTCTTACCCTGAGGGTAGTGTTTCGTTTAGCCTGAGGGAAACTTTTCTTATGCCTGAGGGCAGTAGATTCTATGTCTGAGGGAAATATCTCTTATGCCAGAGGGAAATATTTGTTATGCCTTAGGGAAATCACCTGAGGGTTTCGATTCTGAGTACCTGAGGGTAAGGATTTTCATGTCTGAGGACACTATTTACTTTGAATATTCATTGTGGTGATTTCTTATGTTATACCTGCCAAGCTAAAGCACAGTCTTGGTATTGTTTTGCCTTATACTTGTTAGATAGCCTGTTGTGGTTTTTTCTACGGCACTGTATAGTATATTGTCAGTTGAGGCTGAGTCTCAGGAACTTATAATTCAATTATATTGAATTTTTAAATAATAATTAAATGGAAATGGAACTGGTAGGAGTAGTTTCTTTTGAGTACTTCCTAATTTACTGCCTTTCATTATTGCACACTACTGTTACACAATTTCACTGACAGTTGGGCACGGGCCTTTGGTGGTTTCCTACTAGGATTTATTTCTCACAACATGTTTGGGTCATGTCCTGGGACCAAATAGATTATATTTTTGCAAGTGTTGATAAGGGAAAGAGTCCTTATACTGGTACTTGATTGTTTTAGAGGAGTAGAAGAGCATGAGACTGAGCTTAGGCTTACGATGTTGTTGAGTTCCTGCTGCACTTCTTTAGTTTTGTTTGTTGTACTTTATACCCTGTATTGTATTATTAGATTGCAATTCCTATTTTGGCTGCTTTCTTAGAATTAGTGACATGTTTCATCATGATATTTGTATGACTACTAGCTATCTTTTCCTTCTATTGTCCATTTTCTAGTTTATATTGTCTACTACTTCTGCTTTGGTATGTTTATTTATTTTATTCATCTATGCTACACTTTGAAAAATGAGGACACAGTTCCCCCACTGTCAGCCCTTGGCCCTCATTGTTATTCGGCAGCCTCTAGCATTTGGGGAAATATGCTTGAGGTCATGTGACCAACCAGGTTCGGGGCACCCGTTGTGTTCCATAATTTCACTGACAGTTGGGAACAGGCCTTTGGTGGTTGCCTACTGGGATTTATTTATCACACCCTCTTTGGGTCATATCTTAGGCCTAAACAGATTATATTTCTACAGGTGTTGATAAGGGAAAGAGTCCCTATATAGGTACTTGATTGTTGTAGAGGAGTAGGAGAGCATGGGACCGAGCTCAGGCGTGCGATGCTGTTGAGTTCCTACTACACTGCTTTAGTTTTGTTTGTTGTACTTTGTACTCTGTATTGTATTATTAGATTTCAGTTCTTGTTTTGGATGCTTTCTTAGAATTAGTGACATGTTGCATCATGATATCTATATGACTGCTAGCTATCTTTTCCTTCTATTGTCCATTTTCTGGTTTATATTGTCTACTGCTTCCGCTTTGGTATGTTTATTTATTTTATTCCACTACGCTACACTTTGATGAATGAGGGCATAGTTTCCCCACTATCAGCCCTTGGCCCTCACTACTAGTCGGTAGCCTCTGGGATTTGAGGAAATGCGCTTGAGGTCATGTGACCAACCGGGTTCGGGGCACCTGTTGTGTGGCTTCCGGAACCGGGACATTACAAATACATTGATTTCATGATTTAGATAATACATCTCATAAACAATCACACAACCTAAGGACTAAAAAGTTTTATGTCTTGAATATTAGCTGCATAAATATCTTATTTTACAACACTTTAAAATATTAATCCATAATATCACTCCTCTAGACCCTTTTCTAGATATCTTACATATAATAGTCATCTTCATATCCTGGGGAAAGAAAATGTAAGAAAGGGAGAGCTCATATGCTCAGTAATAGAAACATAAGAGATGACCAATGATGATTATAAGTGAGAAAAAGATAAGTATATAGGTATAGGATCATAATCAAGATCTATGAACATAAATTTAGTAAAATATAACCAAATAAAACATAGATAATAATACATGAGTTATCATAACATAAGTACATTTAAAAACATAATAATATAGAACAAATGTGAGCATAATAATTATAACATTGTGGATCGGTCATCACAACTTGTTTACTTTAGTGGATCAATCTTCACTCACTTGTTTCTCTTGGTAAATCAGGCTTCACTCACTTATTTTACTTGGTGGATCGAGTATCACAACTCATTTTTCATTATCACGTGAGATATAAAGCTTTACCCAATGCATTGGAGGGATATATAGATTTCAACCATCACTTAATGAAAAAAAACATATGTGTGTCATAAGATATCAATTATTAAACTTATCATGAAAATATGTGAGAGAATGTGGGTTTCATTTATCACATCACAAAGAAACCATGGAAAGAAATATGGGTTTCCAAACATTTCAAGTCAGTATTTCAAAAATTGACCTCAATAATGTAAACTATTGGTACCTTCAACTCAATCACCCTAAAATAGTATTTTATAAGGGGTTTTATATTAAAATATCTCTTTTTACCATGATTATTTATGATTAAATTTTTAATGATAAAATTATATGATCCATCTCTCATAAAACCAATGTATCTTATTCCCCTCTAATTATTTCTAGATATTACACATTTTCCTCTCATTTTCCTCTCTCTAAGTACTCATAAGACTAAAAGAATGTTTTTAAAGAAAATTGACTTTATTTATATTTTTGGTTAGGAATTTTCATCTTTAATTTTCATATTTTCTTTAAAATGTTTTCAAGACTATTTTTACTATTCTACAATGATTGAATAAATTAATTTTCACCCATATTTTATTTTCTATAAAAAAATAAAAGGAATCTTTTTTTCATTTTCTAAATGAGGTAATTTTTTCAAAGTTTATCAAACAACCAATTGAAGGTGAGTCTATTTTTTATTCATAATATTCATGTATTTTTAGAATATTTTAATAATTTTAGGGGTGTGGATACTTTGTTTACTATTAAGGATAAAGTTTACAAACCATCTTTATCTAAAAGGAATAACTATTTTTTAATGGGTGTTAGCCTTCCCATTATAGAGAAAAGGTAATACGGATACTCTAAAAGTTCAAGATCTATATGCGATCGATTTATTATGAGAGATAAGAAAGTTTAATCATATAAATTTTATCTATTATTTCATGGAAGTTATTTTTTCTGATTTTTTCAAATTGAATATTTTACCCTACTCTTGATTTCTGAACTCGATGATAGTGAAAATCCTTTAAATGGAAGGAGTCTCGGACTTTGGAAATAAGAAGATAATTAGTGGAGTTTTTTTCATTCATGAGACCATAGCTAGGATAAAACTAGTTTATGTGATTAATGTGGATAAATTTATTTAATGTGGAGAGGAAGATAATTTTCTAGACTCAAAGAAGATGAAGAAGTTGTTGTGAAAGAGAAGAATATAAATTTTTCAGAATCTATATAACTTATGATGTCTAATCATCTCTCTCAAAAAAATGTGATGGTTTTAGAGACCATTAAAAATAAATAAAAGAGTTATTTTTATATTTATAGAGATTATTGGTCTCATAAAGCTGATTATATTTTATATAACTTAGAATAAATGAATTTTAAAAATCATTTTTTCAAAATATCAAAATCTGAAGTAATATATTTAAGAGAATAAGAAGTGATTTAAAAGTTTGATATTAAGAAAAATTAGTTCTTACTAAATAATGAAAAGAATAAAATTATTCTTCCCATAATCTTTATCAGGTATTATCTTATAAAATATTATAATGTTTCGAAGAAGTATAGTTTTCCTAAAATAGCAACCAGAAAAGGAAAAGAGAAAGTAAGGGAAGATGATACCCGAGTCTCTTCCAAAACTCTCTTGTAGACTCTTTTAAAAAAGGTTAAAATATATTTCTATATAGTCAAATATTTAGAGGAGAACCCTCATAAGAAATTTTATACTTTTTGAGAACCATAATTGAAAGTGAGGTCAATGGAAATTAGATCTTTAGAAGCTAAATCTAAGGAGGATAAATCTATTATTGGATATGTTCAACTAAAGTCAATAAATTTTAAAATCGGAAAGAAGATATCTTAGACAAAGGAATCCATTAAAATTTCTATCCTTTTAATTTTATTTCTAAAATATATGAATTTCTAGTAAATTAACTGGAAGATAAATATAAATTTGAAGTTAATTCATAAATCCCATTTAAACCCTCTTCAAGTTATATATTTCATAATATAAAAATGAAATTAACTAAATTTCATAGTAATTGGTGAGATTTTCAAATATTATTTCTTTATTTCTTGATGTTAATTCAAATATCAATGTTTTGTAGTCTCATATCATCAATATTTAGGTATTGAAATGGAAAAGTAAAGTCACATATTATCTTATAGATATTAAGCCAAATGTGTTTAATCTTAAGGAATATTATGAGCTTTATTTTTATAATATAATATGATTAGATAGATATGTTAAACCATGGGACTTTAATATTAAATATTTATTTAAATATTTAAATTAAGAAAATTCTCTTTTAGTTGATCTTTATCAAAATTAATAGAAATAAGAGAAAATTTTTGAGAAGCTGATAAGTGTTATAAAATAACAAAATTAAAAGACAAACCAGTAATATAATAGATTGGAAAATGTAAAATTAATGATCACTAAATATCATAAGAAATTCTAAACTTTAAATATATTTGTATTAATACCACTTTTTTACTTTGAATATGATGAATTCTTATTTTTTGTGTTTAAATAATATTTTCATTTAGGAAGGAATAAATAATAAAAAGGTAAACTTTATAAAATAAAATAAAATCTCACCTAGGGGGAAGTTATTTAAAATTAATGGTAAATTATCAAACATTAAACCCAAGGGGAGAATATTGTAAAATAAAAAGATAATTTCATAATTTATATTTCGTATAGGGCTTTATTATTTCTTTTGAAAATCACTAATGAAACCAATCAAAATATTAAGGGGGAAGCTAAAGGATTTTGAACCTTTAGAAAATTATTCTTCTCATATTCCTTGAATTTTTAATAATGAGGGAGTTCAATTCAATGTTTCATAAATTTCAACTTTCTTGGATTTTATTTTCTTTGGATTTATTTTTCAAAAACACAAAGGGGTGAAGATTTTCTAAAATTAATTTTGTAGGATAATTAAGTTTTTTATATTTGTTTTTTCAATGGTATATAAATTTATACAGAGGATATTTTCTCACAAAGGATAATTTGATATAATGGTAAATATTCTAAATGTTAATATTTTTGTGTAAGTTGTAGGGATATTTTTTTAATTATAAACTTAATATTTTTATTCATGATTTTTATTTTCAAAATGGGGTATTTTTTATTAAATGACTCAGCCTCATCCTAGGTTTTAAAAATTATAATACACTCAGGTTACCCTCTTATTTAAAACCAATTGTTTAGGTGATTATTTTTTGAGTTTTTCTTGTATGGAATGTTTTGTTCAATTAATTTTTTTTTTGTATTGATAATTTCACTATATGACATGACCTGAAGTGTTTTTGATGTATGATTCAAGAATTTTGATAGATTTAAACAGATTAGATGATAAAAGCTGAGTTAAATCTTGTGGATTATATAGTACAACTTCTAATGTTATTGCAATTGAACTTGAATAACTCATAATACAATTTTTGGAGTTTGTTATGCAAAATTCTATAAATTGAACCCAAGTCATTGAGGATCAAAAGAAATTTAAAAGTGTTAGAAAGTTGATTTCTAGAAAATTCATACTAACATCTCGTTTCTTTTGAGTGATCTCACATGTAATATTTTTCTAAGTGTACTAAAATCTATCATCCATGATGTTTTATTTTAAAGTTGTTAGTTTTTCTTAATGTAATAATTATTTATCTAATCTAATTGATTGAAGATCTTATGGGGATGTAAGTTGGTTTGTTTGATTGTTGATATCAAGGGCTTCCAAGTATGGGAAGAATGATCCCTTTCAATATAGTTATAATCAATAAATATCAAGGTGCTTAAGCTTGTCAATTTGGTTGATCAGGGGATTATAGGGATAATAAGATAGAGTGCTCATGGATAGGACACTAATATCATTCAATGGGTTTATATTTTAGTACATTCCAGTCTTAGAGTGGGGATACCTTGGTTTAGGTTACAAACTACCCAACACTTTTGTCTAAAATTGAAGGGTTCCTTTATTGAATTTTTTTTTCATAATTGATATCCTTTAGGGTCATTTGAGTTGTTACTCAATACTCTATGCATTATTTTAACTTTACTTTGTTTAAATTTAATTTTTTATTTTATTTATTTTTTGTTCTTATTTAATTTATTAGAACATATTTTAACTAATAATAAGAATTTATTATACTCTATTTAAACATTTTTTAATTTTATATATTCTATATTTATTGGAAGATTATATTATCCAACCAACTTACACTTTAGTAGGAAGAAAATTTATAGTTTTTTTAACTAAAATTCACCCCCTCTTGTAGTGTCATGTCTACACATTTTGATACCAACATTGATACAACACATGTCACTCATTCAATAGATAATCACATTATATGAAACTTGACTAGTTATAGTCATACACTGTATTTTTTACTCTATTGAGGGCTCAATCATCATACCCATCATACAAAAATAGAAATTCCATCTTGGTTGAGTAAAACCAACCACATGATTAGCAACATGCCCAATCACCCCTGATTTTCAAAACATTAAGTCTAACATGTATTTTACCTTACTAACCTTATGTAATGGATATTAATATGAATCATGGACCCAAAGTATACCAATCGCATTATGTATAACATTCTATGTGGTATAAGTAAGTAAATCCTGAAAAAAACATACTTGTGCCTTATAAGTGGACTCTAAATCTATATATAAGACTAAACTCATGTTAATATTAAGATATTGTCACAAAACATTCCATTCTATAACAATTACTGACTATGGATAACTCATAGGTTTACCTCTTGGGGTTTAATTGTTATTTAACTCTTATGTTAAAATTTTAGCATACATGAAATAATGAAAAATGGAAATTACATTAAATATAATAATGTGATATGTTTTCATATTCCAATGCTTCCATCATATGAATGGATTTATAATACATAGACAAAACCACATACACAAGAGTTGAACTAATCACATCATAATACATAATAACCTTAAATGACATTATGCTTTATTTCTTTTATTAAACTTTTCAAAACATGCTACATCAACATGTAACACTTACATCAACATATAACTCCTACTACATTTTCATGTAGCTATATGAAAAATCAATATGTTAACCATCCCACTAAAGTATTTAATGTGATAATGTATTTAAAAGAATGACTTTATATAATTATTATATTATGATTTTTAATCTTATGCTCAAAATTTTGGCTAACTATCGAAATAATTTTCTTAATAACATATGATGTTGAGTTCATACTTGATTTTTGTTATATGAAGAAATGGTTACTTGTAACTTCTCTAATTTTCTTTCTTTGGCTTTTAAAATATAATCCTTATTTTATTTAAAACATCCGAAAAATAATAATTTATATAACTATTTATAAATAGATTTACTTTTTATCAATATAACATAAATTTATCTCAATTACATTGAATAAACTCTAAAATTACACAATTAATTCCACTTGGATCAAAATGTTATTTTAGATATAAAAATTTCTTTTTATTTTAATTATTTTAACTTGAACCTTAATAAGTTCAATTCTATCCACACTAGTCTCTTAGAAAATATATTTATCAAATACATTATTCCAAGGCATAAACATTTTGTATAACAATGAAAATAACTTATTTATTTTCCATGAAATTTTTTAAAAATAAACCCACAACCATATCTTATATAAAGTATTTTCATACCAGACTGGATCATTTTTTGATTATGAACATAATATATTATTACTTAAATGTGATATATTTTATATTTAAAGAGATACCTAGATGGAGTATTCTTATTTTTATTTTATAAAAATCTCAATACATTTATCCTTATATTAGTTTTCACATTATGTTATAAATTATATCATCAGATCATAAACCATATGCTTCAAACATAATTTATTTCATTTATGAAAAAATGATCATTTTCTAATTCACATTACATGTTTTATCTATTTTAAAATAAGGGATTATGAAATAAAACAAAGTATCATAATATTTTATAGATACAAAAATCCATCAAGTTTATGTAAGTCATACATTTATTCCTCTAAAGTAATAATTCATTCTTATTTTATTTGTAAAAGATTCCAATTTCCCTCTATAAATTCCTATTTACTTTTGGGAATTTTTACATATGTATAAAAGTGAAATTTATAACAGGTATCTTATACTTATAATCAAAAATAGAGTAATTTATTTTTATAACATAAATACATAATGTATACTCTCCATGATATTTCCTAAAATATTTCAGGTACTTGAGGAACTTAAATTTCCAATGCCCTATCTTTATACAATGGAAATATTTCTACTCCTTTGTGATGCCTCATTTTAGTTTTAAATAAAAAGGTGAATTTCTAAACTTTCCATAGAATTTTTTTCTTCTAGATAAAACTTTTACCCTTATCCTTATACGCTATAATAATATAGATTAAGTCAGAACCAAATACATATTTCTCAACAACCCTCAACATTTTTATCAGATCTATTTAATTCATTCATATTATAATTAATAATGAATTAATTAAATTTTTTTAATGATAATTTCAATATAAGCATTTGGACAAGACTAGCGTGAGTAGTGACCCCAATATTTCCATATAATTTACATACTTGGTCATATTGATCACATGACTGGGAACTAAATCCAACTCTATCATATTATATTGAAACAACATTTTTGAAATCACATGCCTCTCATATCTTGCTTGATCCTGATAGATACATATATATCCATGTTATCATGTTGGTTTTTCAATTTTAGTTTCATGGAAATGAAAATTATCTTAATATTTTATTTATGAAATCCACATAGTAATTATTCATAACACTCCCCCTTGGATGTCATTATTTCATGGAATCTCATATAATATTCACTTAAAAAACTTTGTGGGAAAAACATGTGAATCCAAATTAATTGAATTTAATGTCATATTTTCTAATTGAAAACCATATCATTTGGGAAAGAAACTTCACAAATGATGGGTTGTGATTTAATAATAAGAACACATGGGAAATCTAGTTTATGCATCAATAAATATCATAAAATATCTAATTGGTCCATATGGAAGATAAATTGAACCATTGCATATGTCACCATGAATTATTTCTAAAACATAGGGAATTTTTTCTTAATATTCATTGTAAAGGGTCTTGTTATCAATTTTCCTTGAGAATAAACAACGCATGATAAATCATTTAGTATAAGAACCCTTTTATTGATTTTGTATGGACTAAATGATCATTTCATCCAATAAATGTATCATGGTAGATAAACTTATAGCTTACCATATTTAATAGGATCATACAAATATTAATATAATATAATCTGGAAGTGAGTCTTGAAATTTTCTCTCAAATCAACTTTTTCTCATTATTAATCATTTTTATATAAAGGTATTCAATACCTCCTTAATCCATAGTGTCTATGTGATATCCATTATCATGAATATTTTTAAATATTAATAAATTTCATCTAAAATTATGATAAAAACAATAATTATTTATTAAAACCCATGTACCACCAAGTAGGAATATTTTTTATCTTTTGAATACATTGATTAATTTCACACCACTTGTTAATTTACTTACATGATCACTTCATAAATCAAGGTTGATAAAATATTTCTCATATTTAAAAATAGTTTGTGCCATGGTTCTATTAACAAGACAAATATCTTCAATATGTGGATTAATCATGATATATCATTTCATAATATCCATTTCTAATAAAAAAATAATACATGCATATAAAAAACAAAATAAAAGGAAACAAAATAAATCATTAATTGTAAAATATTAAAAATTCAAAAATGTATTTCCATCATGAGAATTTACACATTATCCATATGCTTGATACCTTTAGAGTTTATAAAATAATCAGAGATATTGTAGTTCATAATATCATTATAATACTTTAAGGCTTATTCAAAAAAGACTTGTTTAATTCTATTCTCTTTTACTTTTAATGATTTTTGATAAAGATCATAAAAATGATTTGGAATCCTATAGGTATGTGACCAGTTCCCCTTCATACCACACTAAAATCATTCACTTTTATTATTTTTTTCTTTCTTTGATTATGGTTCATTATGTGGCCACTTATGGTGGTTCCCTCTACTCTTATAATTTGGTGTATGATCACATCAAAAAAGTGTTTTCCTCAACCTCAACTACATTTATGACATCCACAACCATGATTATGAGTAGTCACATTCACTTTAGGGAATAATTCTACACCATTAATTCAAGATTCATGATTCCTCATCATACATTTGTTTTTTTCTACAATATGAAGGTTATAGAGAAATTCGTAACATTTAATAAATCTATTTTCTTGAAGTTGTTGTTTCATAATAATGTTCGAGGTGTGGAAGGTAAAAAAAATCTTTTCAAGAATATCAATGTCAGTACTATTTTATCTACACAGTTTTAATTATGATGTAATTTTAAACATCGTAGAGTTATATTAACTTACCAATTTATAGTCTTTAAATATTACTCAACTCTATCCCTACCATGATTTTGGTATTATTACCAATCATAAGTGATAATAACATTATTTGAGGTTTTCCCATAATAATAAAGGATACTTAATTATTAGGTGTTCATTCCTCAAATCCTTATGCAGGAGATGGTGAAATAATATCAAGGATTGGGCATGTTCTTGAGAGGAAATTTGATTTCCAGCTTTGATCATCTCCCCAAGGTCATTTGAACTTAGATACATCTCAGCATCCAAAATACAAGACAAGTAGTTATTTCCAAAAATTTCAAGTGGGAGAAAACCAGGCTTTGTCATAATTTACATAGAAATTTTGACTTACCATTTTTTATTAAACTCTTCTAAAAAATTAGTATTGTGATGATAAAATGTTGGGAAAATGATAAAATGATGACTGAAACCATGAGAAATTTAAAAAACGAACATGCATGCTTGATTGTAGTTGAAGTAAATCATTAGAAAAACATAATGTAGAATATTTGGGTCGATGATGATAAGTGGAAATAGTAATGTATAAGTTATACACAAGTAGTATAGAGGGGAAGTATAGAGGGTAAATATGGAGGGACAAGAGTCTTACATTACATTAGCATGCTATCATGTATATAGGTCACATGAGGTTGCAATCAATGGTCCATATCAATCTCTATATCCCATATCTAATCCAATGGTTAGAATATCAATAGTTCATGAAAATTAAAGATTGTATATATAAATATTTTTTTATTCAAAAATGAAAATTTGTCTTAGTATTTGGTTTATGAAATTTTCATGAACATGTTACTATTTTTTATCAACACACTCTTAACACAAAAATAGAATTTAAAAAGATTGGTAGTTATAATAATAATTTAATGGCACAAAAAAAATAATTATTATTATAAAATATATGACAATAACACCTATAAATAAAATTTTAAAAAAGGACATAATGAAAACAAATCATTTAAAAATGATAGAATTAAAACAAAATAAACTACATAAATACTTTTCTTGGACACATTCTTAACAATAAAAAAATTCAACAACTCAATAATAGGAAGAAATATTTCATTAGCATAATTTTCCATGATAAGAACCCTAAATTGCATACTTTTTGGGGTTTTAAAAAAATTATAAAATGGGTTAGGTTTTGACATATTTCTCAAAATGGGTCCCGGTAAGCAAGAACTTCATATTCTTCCTTCATCGCCCAAGTAGAAGGTGTGAACCACATTCATTCCTCTTGTGCAACCTATAAATAGGAGGTGTGAACTCGGTTCATGCCTCTTTATTATATTATTTATTTATTTATTTTTAAATGTTTTATTTTTATTATGTTTTGTTATGTGTGTGTTTAATTAATATATATATGTAATAAATAATTAATATATATATATATAATTATGATTAATATATATGTATATATATATTTCAATAATATTATAGTTAATATAATTAGTAATAATACATATTTAATTAATTAAAACAACTATTGGATAAACTAATTAAAATAAATAACATCTTAAAAATAAAATTAATTAATTAATAACATGATTTAAATAATTAATAATTAATAATAGAATTGATAACTGATTATATAAAAAATAATAATTAATTTATTGATATAATTATCAATTAATAATGTAATTAAAATAATTAATATTTAATAATATAATTAATATAATTAGAAATTTTTAATAATATAATTAATATTAATAATTAATAATATAGTTAACTTCATTAATGATTAATAATTTCAAATATTAGTAATTATACAAAAAAAAATTAATAATTATTAATGAAAATAATACATAATAATATTATTTATAATAACAATTATTAAATTAATTAATAAATAGTTGTACAACAACTTCTATTATTAATTATATTTTTACTATAATTGGTAATTGTATTGATAATTACATTATAAATTGCTTGATAAATTATAATTATTAACTATTAACAATATTGGTAATTATTAATATTAAGTATTAATTATTCATAATATCTTGAAATTATATTAATTAGTTACTAATTATAGAAATTGATTTTTTTAATTGTTAATAAATTTAATATAATATTTTTTATTAATTATATTAATTAATTATAAGATGTTATTATTTAAATAACATAAAAGTAAAAAATGAAATAAATATATAACATATATTTTAGTTCAAATTTTATGCGCAATGAAAAAGTATCATTGTTATCTCTTTTAATGCCTCATATACTCCTTTGTATCATAGCCTGGTGTATAAAAAATGTGCTCAAACTATGTATGTCAATTTCTATGTTGTGGTGTATGCTCCTACAGAGTATATGCTCCAGTTTCCCCTACATCATCTTGTGTGATAAGCGGTGGATCCAAAGTCCACATACCCATACCCTATCTTACATGGAAGGAAGATGGTAGTTGGTTATAACTCTCTCCCATGTGGGATAAAGAAGGTTATTGGATAGAACTTTCTCCCATGTTGGAAGAAGATGATTATTGTGTAATGAGTATCTCACCACTGATGAAAAATATACATTCAAATACCTTCTAGTTGGCAACTATCACTTTAACATAATATGTCACGACCCGACCCACCAGGGCCCACCTAGCTAGTGATAATCCAAGTTTGATGCTCAAGATCACCTCTAATAGGCTAGGGGCTAGTGACTAATACTGAGTAGGCATATCACTAAAATGTGAGGCCTTATCCTAAAGTAATTATATGAACACAAACAACCAATGTGAAATAGTGCAAAGATATAATAAAATATCGAACATCTAGAGAGTAAACAATGCATGAAACAACCCTCTAGAAAATACATATGAGAGTGAAACAAGGTATAAAAATTATAAGGGGAAAAATACATGACCAACAAGAAATATTGGGGGAAAACCTAACTAATAATAATTTTAAAGAGTAGAGCAGGGTAGATCCCGACTCAAGATCCTAGATCCGACTACCGAAAAAGGTTAGCATCACCATGTACTATTAATATTCACTAAAACTAGGTCCATCAAAGTTACTAATAATATTCTTGTTAACCACATAAGATACAAAACAATATGTAAAATCCCATAAAAATTTGAGTATATACATACCTAATAGGATTCCTTGGAAACCAAGAAGGGGGGAAATAGAAATAAACAATAGTAAGCTCAAGCCATAAGGTAAGATGGAAACAAAACCCTAAATCAGATATGATCAAAAGAAACCCAAGTGATAAAGAAAGGGGATCTGTATCTTCACAACCCAACTAAGAATGATGAGTCATCCTACATCTCCCAAATTTCCATCTCGAATGCCCATCACCATGTGTAACCGCATAAGATAAGAAGTGTAGGGACCACTCCTCGCCACTATGTGTCACTGGTAAGGGATAATTATTTCCTACCCACGCACCTCATGTAAACTCTCATGAATCTAAGTAAAGGGGCCCTCTCCTTCCTATTATTCTTCATATCCAAGGGAAATCTAACTCCTACAGTGGACTTTCTCCCTGCTGGAGCTCAATAATGAGAGGGTACCACTCCACATATTGAGGACCAACACCCTCTATGGTATGGGGTATAAACTATACCTATATAAAGAGTACGATGGACCCACTCCCTAGTGTGAAAGAGGGGTATTTACCCTAACATCACTCTAATGATCAAAACTAATCACTATCATCGACTAAGAATCACTGAAAGAATCATCTCACTTATAACACCTCATGTTGTATATATGATTCCAAAACAAAGGCCACCATTGCATCGTATGTGGAAAACTACTTAGGATAGGTTACTTTTGGGCCCAAATATGAGTCCCAAAGAAGAAGATACATAAGGTGGAAGTCTCATAGAAAAGTAAACAGCATGTACATAGGGTCACATGGTGTGTGACCTTTCCTAGACACATGGGTGTGTCCTCACCTAGACACGGCATGGGAAGTCATATGAAACTCCACAACATATACAAAGGGTACACAGCATGTATTTCCTACCTGAGATATACCCATGTGTTGTATCACATTCCCATGTACTTCATCTTGTGACAGTGTACTCCAACTAATTCTCAGGTGCTTTGGGAATGTACACAAGGTACATGGCTTATCTAGCCATGTATATATGCATAGAATGTCCCTTAGGATACACGTAATGTCTTACCACACTAGGTGATGGGCATCTTCCTTCAGCACATGGCTTGGATGGATGAGTATGGTCACATGGAATATGGGCCCATCCACATGACATGTGGTATTTATCTCACTCAAAACCCTAATTGTCATGTATAGGGGACTATATAGAGTGTGTTTCTGAACTACACATTGTGTATGTTGTGAATTATTTTAGTCTTCATAAAATATAATAGATCTTCCAAAATAGATTCCTACACCACTATTTTATTGCCTAAAATCTTAATAAATCAAAGGGGGCCTCTAATAATCGATTTTCAACCTCCGGTTGTCCAAAAATAGAAATTCATTCACTTGTAGGTGTAACTAACATACCATCATTATCGTTCGGGTTCTGAACCACAAATCCATCACCTAAATCCCACAACACACAATGATCCATCTAGAAACATTGATCCATTCATCATTCATGCATCATACATAAATCTAGGGGTTTGATCATACTCAAATCTGACCAGGCAATGTCAAACAGTGACCTTGTGGGACAATGATGAATAATGTGAAGAACGATGGTGGGAAAACCACAAGAATGAAGGTAAGATCATCATTATACGATGTTATCTAGTCCAATGATCATTAAATTAAAAAAGCATTGATGAAATCAGGGTCATAACAAAATAAATTAATTTGGTTCAAGAATGCCAAAAGAAATGGGGCTCATGTGAAGAATGAGAAATTGAAAAACTAATAAGCAGGTAAGTAAAATCCATGCTTTTCAATTGAATAAAATAGGGAAAAAATGTGCCCTACTTTATAAATGGATCAATATTTGGTGAATAAGATGTACTCTAGTGGTGAAGATGAATATCCCACTGCATTTTTTATTCATCTCATGTTTTTCCATGATAACTTGTTATCGATCCACGTTCCTAGGCCATCTATGTCAATAGTGCTCTCCTCCTCATCCTCTATAATCTCATAGGTTTATGTGGATAACCTTGGATATTTTCCATAATAGAATACATATAGAGTGGGAACTAGGTTTATGTAATTAAATAAATTAAATTATTTAATTATTTAACTAACTTAACGCACCCGCCAACGGCTGCCCTCAACCGGATGCGTGATGTCGACCAACCTTATGTCATGCCTAGAGTAAACCCTATATTCTAGAAATGAATATGGTCTCAAATTTCCCATATGAGTTCTCAATAAATTAGAAAACCATTTATTCTAAAAAAATGCACTTGCTTTAATATATATTAATATTTTTAATATATTAATTTCAAGGTCTTGAGATACCCAAAACACAATGATAACTTCAAGTAAAAATACATAGATATATTTATAAATATTAAAAGGACTAAACAAATGAATACTAAGTCATTAAATTATCCCCTACTTGAAGGATTTTCACCCCAAAAACTATAAGCTACACAAAAAGGTGGGGTACTAATCCCGCATCTAAATCACACGCTCTTGGGATCTCTCATGCATTCTCTCATGCTGCCAAAGCACTTAAAACAAAGTAACAGTCTATCTACACAAGATATTAGCCTTTCAGTCCTTTATTACCACTGATTACTCTGAGAAGGTGAATCTATCCTCAATTTCTAGCTCACCGTAGTTGATAACGGGTGATGGGTCATACACATATCTCATTAACTACGACACTAGATGATGCCATGCACTTGGTCCAACTGTGGGGGTAAAGGTAAGTAATAAGAAACCCCACCAACCCTCCATAGGACCTAGAATGGCCTGATGAACCTTAGGGATAGCTTATTCCCCAACCAAAACTTTGAAATCCATAACATGGAGAGACTCTTAAGAAGACATGGTCTCCCTGCTCAAACTCCAAAGGTTTATAATGTCAATTTATTCAAGATTTATATTGACACTAATCTATCCTAAAACATTCATGAATCACTAGAACCCTTATTTGATGCATTCTACACCATCTTTGGCCCAACAAGAGAAATCTTGACAACCTAATACCAGCACAAGGGTGACTTGTAGGGTCTCCCATACAATTATTCACATGGTGTCATGTCTATAGTGTATTTATAGTTGTTATTATAAGAAATATCCACTAACGGGAAGTGATCCGCACAACTCTGACAAAAAAACCAACATGTTGGACCACAACACATTCTCTAACACCTATATTCTCCACTTAGATTAGCCATGTGATTGGGGTGGAATGTTGTGATCATATATAATTGGGTCCTGAAAGCATCCTATTATCCCCTCCACGACTATAAAATATATCAACTGTCATGTTCAGAGACGAACATCATGGGAACCCATGAATTTAGATGATATCTCATATATAAAACTACCTAAAACTCTCATCCCAACTCTACTAACTGAGGGTAAGAAAGTGTGTTAACTTGATGAGTCATTAGACAATCACCCAGATATCACTATGGCCTCTCACTAGTTGTAGAATCCCCATCACAAAATCCATAAATATTACATCCCACTTCCATTTTTTAATCTTAATAGGTTTATTCAAAACTACTGAAACCAAATGTTAAGCCTTTACCTACTGGCATGTGAGACACCGATAATCAAACTTGGAAATGATATACCTCATACCACCCCACAAAAACTACCACTGAAGGTCTTTATACATCCTCACCACACCCAGATGTATAGCCAAGGTGGAAGTATGAAACTCCCTCAAAACCTCCTCATGCAATGATACTAGAACTACCATCCATCCCTAGAAAAGGATGATGTTCTCTCCTCCTTTAGAAATTCCATATGGTGTATCTCCTGAGGATATATGGTCTTGAAAACCCTCATAGTTGAAATCTCCTAACTAATCATCTCTCACACACTAAATATGTGGTAGAGTCACTAACATCAATTGTATATAAGTTTTACCCCTCTACTCCACCAGGGTTAGCTTCAATAAAACCAACTTCCCAGATGCCTCCTCCACCAAGCAAGAATTAGATATCCTACTAAGGGTATATACCACAACATTTACCTTACCTAAAGTAGAGACTATATTGATGTCATAGTTATATGGTAAATCTAATTAACTCCTCTATATTAGTTTAAGATCACTCTATGTGAAAATTCACTTGAGACTCTAATGGCCTAATTAAATAATAAAAAACTCACCCAGAAGATAACACATCCACACCTCCAAAGAAAATACTTCCACTTCCAAAACTAAGTAAATCATGTAATCCTTCTCATGGGTTCTCAAATACCTCAACCCACAAGAAAATGTCGTCTGCCTCCACATCAACGCACATCTGATCCTAGCTTCAAAGGAATTAAAAATCACTATTCATTCAACTCCCTCCTTTGGAAATCTCAACATAGGATAACTGATAAAGCTATGCCTCAGTTCCTTGAAGTTTTTGTCACTACTTATCCTGAGAAAATTACTTCCCTTTCTATGTCAAGGAAATTAAAGGGTTTTCTATCCTAGAAAATTCCATCACAAACCTCTAATAGTAAACTTCCAAAATTAAGAAATCCTCCACTTATGACATGCTCCTAGGTAGCTCACAAGAAAGAACTAAATCAACCTTTATTAGTTCCATAACTACACCAAGTTCAAAGTTGACATTCCCTAAAAGTGAACCTCAATTTTCCAAAATTGATATTTTAGGATCTTTATACAAATCTAGTGCTCCCAAAGTAAGTATAAGACCATTCTCAAATGATTTTCATGCTCCTAATTTGGTGTAGAGTATATGAGAATGTCATCAATGAAGATGATTGTGAATCAGTCCAATTAAAAATGGAATATTTGATTACTAATAGATGTGAACACAATGGGGGAATTAGTCAAACCAAAGGGCATCACAAGAATATCATCATGCCCATAATGGAATCAGAATTACATCTTTAGAATACCATCCTAATGAACCCTAAAAATGTGGTGGATAAACCTCAGGTAAAACTTTGAGAACCATATATCACCTTACATTGGGTTGAATAGTTTATCAATACTTTTTCAAAAAGGGTACTTGTCTTTGATCATCACCAAATTTAGGTGATGAAAAACAACGTAAAGATTTCATCTCTCATACACCTTTTTCATGAACAACTATGAAGCTACCTAGGGGAAACACAATAGGTCTAGAAGAAACCTTCCTATAATGTCTACCACTCCAAGGGTCACACTATCCAACTAAAGAGAATTTGGTTGTATCCTAAAATACATGCTGAAAAACACCATCAGGTCTCATTGCTACTATAGAAAGATCCCATGAGAATCTCTCTTCTTTGTGAGACAATTCACACTTCCATAAGAGAAGTGAAATCTTCAACATTTCCTTAGTAGGAGTATCCAGATGCAAGGGTCAAGATAAAGTATCCACTGGAATCTCTAGGTCTCAACCAAGGTATATAGTAATGAAAGAGTGACTTTCACCCATGTCTACTAAAATTGTGGATAAATTTGATAAGTCATGAGTTATACCATGGATCACTCTAATGCCTCCAGTTCATAAGCCTCAACTTTATAGATTTATACTTCCACTTTCCCCATAGATTCCCCACAAACTTGGATACTCACATTTGACACCATGAAACCACCAAAAAGACCTCAAACATACAATTCAAAGGAACATGTCCATCGAACTATGAGACTATCTACTTTGGTTGGCACTAACTCACCCACACGTCTTTAAATAGAATCACAAGATAATGTGTCTTGGTGGAGGAATCATCCCTCTTCCTTACATGTTTTAAGTCACATCACATCATCAACATAGGGATCCATCAACACCCTATATTTTCCTGAATAAGTCTAGCTTTCAGGTTCACCACCACGCCAAGAGGAGTCCCACACAAGGTGGAAAACCCAATCCATCACCTCTAGCTAAACCT
This sequence comes from Viscum album, assembly GCA_963277665.1. Taxonomy (NCBI): domain Eukaryota; kingdom Viridiplantae; phylum Streptophyta; class Magnoliopsida; order Santalales; family Viscaceae; genus Viscum; species Viscum album. The sequence goes on along the minus strand of OY728141.1, from coordinate 1,299,441,824 downwards.
CGATTACCTATAGGGTTACTAGAAAGTAATCCTCTATAAATAGATGTTTATATCTATCCTAAGAGAGGGTCACCTCATCATATATCTGGATGACCAAACCACCCCACCACCCTGTTTCTCTATGAATAAAACTAGTTGCGAGTGTAACCATCTAATCAGTCTAGGTCCCCAAGCTAGAAAACCCAGACCACTACCTCGAGCCAATCTTACACTACCTGAAGGTATGGATCACTGTGAAACCTCAGTGGTCACTATCACTGGAACTCACGTAATATGATAATCCTACACACATCATCATACTACCCTAATGGTGTTATCAATTGCTTAACATGTATAGGATCATCTGCTAAACCACTAGAGGTGAATCCACATGCCACTCCATAGGTGGTGTCACTACTCGATTCCCACTTGGAGGAAACACATTAGGAATGGGTCCCTAAACTGAGGCCTTATCACTCAACTAGTCATCATAAGGTCACTATCTTGGAATCCTATATGGATGTATTTATATGGGCATCATGAAAATTATCAAGATGTACCATGATCAAAGAGTATATATGGGGAGCTTATTTAAGAAGAACATGAAAGTCAAAAGACCTAATATTATATGATTCATATAATATAGGTTTCCCAAAAATTGAAATCTCAATATACCAAGTTGACAAGAAGGTATTCAGAGTCCTAGTGTATGGATATATCAGTCACTGCAATATCAATGGGTTCTCTATCCTAAGATTCAAACTTGATACACTCTAATAATGTTTCCCTATGTTCCCAAACCAAACCTCAAATAGGTCCAACTCCACGCACTGGACTAGGGGAAAGACCACCGATGATACCACTCTATCATGAATCAACCCACAAGGTCCCACTCGATTGGTAATAAGATAAGTGTGACTCCCCAATCCCACCTCTAATATGCTAGGTGTTGGAACTGGCTCCGAGTAGGCATATCACTAAAGTGAGAGGCCTTAGCCTAAATTAGATATACACATACACACAACCAACTCCATGAAAAATTGAAGATATCTAAAAAAAGAATGAACATATATAGTATAAATAATGCATGAAAAAATACTCTAGGAAATATGTATGGAGTGTAATAAGGTATACAAAGTATAAGGGGAAATATACAAACCTAACCAAAAATATAGGGGAGAAACCCAAACTGACAGTAACTATAAAGATTATATAAGGGTGGATCATGGATTAATATCCTAGAGTCCAACCACTAAACACTATCGGCATCACGACATACTATTAAGATCCACTAAAACCAGGTCCATAAAATTCACTATTCTTCTTGTTGACTCCATAAGACGCAACATGTGCGGGTAAAGCCCATGCAAGGTTGAATATATACATACCTAATAGGATGCCTCAAAAACCAAGAAGGAAGAGAAATATAAATAAATTATACTCAGATCAACCCATAAGGCAATAGGGTAACAAAATATTACATCATATATCCTCAAAAGAAACCCAAGCATGAGAGAAAGGGGGTCTTCATATCCATAACCCAGCTATGAATGGTGAGTCAGACTACAAGTCCCAAAGGTTTGTCTCCAATTCCCAACACTATGTGAAACCACATAATATATATAGTGGAGGGACCACTCCCTAGAATTGTGTGCTAAATCTAAGGGAGAACTATCTCCTTCCCAAGCACCTCGCATAAACTCTCAATAATCTGAGTGGAGGGGCCCATAACTCACTACTATCCTCTACAATCGAGGGAGCACTAACTCTCGTAAAGGACCCATTCCCCACAAAAGCTTGATGATGGGAAGTATCACTCCATATATAGAGGACAATAACCCTCCATAGTATGGGGGAGTATAGACACTACATGTGTAAAGAGTATGGGGACTTGTGCCCCAGTGAAATAGGGGGTACCAACCCCAGCATCACTCTAATGATCAAACATGACCACTGTCATCATCCAAGCATCCTTGAAAGAAGAATCCCACTCATAACACCTCGTATCGCATTTCTGATTCCAAAATTAAGTCCACCATCATGTCCTAAATGGAAAAATGCTTAGGATAGGGTACTTACAAACTCAAATTTGAGTCCCAAATAAGGATATACACAAGGTAAAATTCTTATAGAAAATTACACAACGTGTACATAGGGTTACATGGTGTGTAACCTCACATGTACACCTAGGTATTTCCTCAACTAGAAATTTCTTGGGAATCCATTTTAAACTCCATGATGTGTACAAAGGGTACACTACATTTCTTGAATGCCTAGGGTATGTCAGTGTACTTCAGCTCGTGCTAATGTAATCCATCCTGTACTCATGTATTATGGCCTATTCCTGTGTACGCCAACCCATTTCTGGGTGCACTAGGCATGTAAAAATATCATCTAGACATGTATATATACATGGTGTATCCCTTAGGGTACATGGGGTGTCTTACTAAATAGGGTCATGGGCATGTGCCTTCAGCACATAGCCTGGCTAGTCGAGTAGGGTCACATGACATGTGGGCCTATCCACAAGTCATGTGGTATTTATCTTTCCCGAATCACTAACCAAAATATCCAGGGGGCTACATGGAATGTGTTCCTAAACTACATTCCAAGTATATTGGTAATTACCACAATCTTCACACGAGGAATCGTATCCTCTAAAAAGCTACATCTACCACTGTTTAAAACCCCAAAATCTTCCAAAATCAAAGGGGAAGCCTTTGATCATTAATTTGTGGCCTGTAGTTGGCTGGAAATCTAACTTCATTTACCCAAAGGTGTAGTTAATGTTCCATTATCATCATTTGGGGTTCCAAACCTTGAATCAATCACCCGCATCCCCCAACACACCATGATTCATCCAAAAAACACCAATTTGTACATTATGCACATATCTTCCATGAATCTGGGGGTTCGATTATACATTATGTAACGAACCTGAATTTTATCAGTGTAATTTCCATTCTTATAATTATGTTATAAAACACATGTATCACATAGAGAACCTAATAAAAACATAATTATTATAAATTAATAATGATACATTATTCATAAAATAAATTAATAAGAATGAAAAATATTACAGTGGGACAATAAATAGAAAATAAGATAATAATAATGAGAAAATTTGGATCCGCTCAATCCACTAGAATGACCGCACTCACGAACAAAGCTGTAGAAATAAAACATAAATTTAATAATAAAATACTCATTTTTAAGATGAAATTATATATATATATAACCTTAATAGAAAATATAAGTGAATTAATAATGAATGAAATAATAGGTATTTATAGAAATTAAGGAACCTATACCATTGGAATAGTAACCCAACCATTAGAATAGTAATCTGACTATTAGGAATAGTATTATAGACATTAGAATAGTAACCTAAAATGTGAAAATATAAAATAAAATTTAGGTATCATGTAAATAAAAAAATTATATATTTATATCATGGTATAAGTAAATAAATATTTTAAAAATGATAAATTAGTTGTTCGTATTTTTGTAAAACATAAATGTTTATTTATAACTTTATAATTAATATAATGATTTAAAAAAATTGTATATTTATAACACAGGTTCATAAATTAATATTATTTTGTATTATAATTATAAGATAATTTTATGAGGGCTTAACTAATTTTTCAAAGGGTCATAAAATTGATTATAATATTAAAATCGGTATTTTTTGAATAAATGATGATTTTATTTAAAATTAAATTTATAATATTTAGAAAATTATTTTCATAAAATGGATTCCATTTTTAAAATCTAAAAATCAAAAAATGGTTAGGGTAAATTTTTGGAATTTTTCTAAAATAATTGAATTTTGTGAATAGTGAAATACAATAATTTACGGTATTTAACATTATAATCCAAATACATGATTTTTTTAGTCATATATGATGTAATAACTCATTGGTTAAAAATATCATGAACCATTTACTGTATTTAGTTATATAAATCTATACTATTGATAGTATTGAGACAAATTAATAAACTAATGAATATAATAATCAAAAACACCCCTCTCCTCCCCTAATAAATACCACCCCTCACCACCCCTTATCCTCACACCTTTTAAACCTTATATCTTGTCAATATTCTACCCAATTAACTTCCCAATCCTCTTCCCCATTTTCAAGAGCTTATGGTCTTAAAAAAACACCAATTCTAAGTTTCTTAAGGGGTCTTTTAAGGAGGTGATATTCAAGGGGTAACTTTCTCAAACCATCTCTTTTAATTTCATTTCTTCTTCTACATTCTCATCACCTCTTTCATCCATGAAATCATAATAACTAAAGTATCATGTATATAATATAATTTTATATTAATAAAATAATATATTTTTTACACCTCTTTTCTCATCTTCTCTTATTCAAAGAAATGAAACCATTTTCCAAATTATAGCGGTTTACTATCTCCATGGATAATGAGTTTTTGATTTTTATTACTGCATTCAAGGCTGGTTATAAAACAATTATTATAGATAAATAATATTTTATTGTTTATATTATAACTTATTTCATTTTATTTAATTAATATATAAACATAATATTCAATAAAACAAAACTAGTTCGTGATAGTCGAAAAAACCACCAAAAAACTTAACAATTATCATTAACATTTTATCAAATGAATCATCCTCATATCAGAAAGAAATGATATGTGGGAAAATTTAAAAAAAATTAAGTGAATTAATACTATATAATTTCACTTCTATGTAATTTTTCCCATTTTACAATAACTTCCATAATTTTACATAAGTGAACTGACCATGAAACCATGAAATGAATGCTCCCAGGACGACAAAATTGAACTTTATAACTCATTAAAATGGTCATAAATGAACTTAATAAAATTATAATAAATAAAATAAATATATAATAGGTTATTAATTAAGTAATTAATGAATGTAATTTGATTATCTAGGACATTTAGTGTAAGTGCATAACGCATTCGGACATAAGGTAAGGGATATTTCTGAACCTCCATATTTCCTTTAAGATGTGTTCTCTCTATATCTACCTCAATATATCACTTAATTATTATTATATACTTCTTATATATTCTTTATATATGTCTCACACGTATATACCATGTTTATTTAATCTTTATTTTATGGGGATATGCATGTATTAAAGGTTGCATTCTTAATTACTTTCAAAAGGATGATTAAAGGAAACTTATCTATTTTCTTTGCCTGTTTTAAAGTACCACTCAATTAAATGTTTTATAACTTTTATGATTTATAAAAACACTCCTTATTATTTTTAAAACAATTTTATTTCATTTCTGGTTTTATTTAAATTATTATTCTCTTACCCCTTTTAAATACTCTTTTCCACTTCTCTTAAAACCCCGCTTAAGCGGTACATTTCCAAGGTTACTTAACCACTCTTTTAACATGTTTTCACTTTTTGGACTAAATAGACCAAAGGCCAAAAAATTTATTGATTTTATATAATCCCCATTTTAATGGTAAAGGTGGGGGAACCAAAACTTCAAGGGAATCAATACATTAACGAAATTCGAGAAGCAAGGGGGTTGCAACCTAGAACAAGACTACACATAAGTGCCTCTACCCAGTATCAACATCATGTTTTCACCTTATTTGAACATAATTTATCTTTATATATTCTTATTTTTACTTTATTAATGTCTAATTATGTTTTAAATCACTTCTTTCATAGATACCAATATGATACACCCTTTGGTTATGTCTTATGACATGATTATGATGTCCATTTCATTCCATGGGTAACTCTTATGTTTATTCCTGATGTTTGATTTCTTATTTTGGAACAAATATTCATAAAAAAATTATGATGTATGATCCCATATAGTGATCCAATGCATTGTGTAATGTTTAGTCTCATGAGATCTCATGTATGGGATTAGGGAGTAAACATAATCCATTATGGTACTTTGTCCACCATGTGATATAGTCTTAGCAGTTAGCCTTGACTAATGTTTTTGTCATATTATATGTTATTGAAAAATTACAATATTTTCATGATCATATTATTCCATGTTCCATATGTTATTCTTCCATATATGTATTCATGATTCATGCCTTTTATTCTATCATGTTATGCCTTTATAACTCACGTGTTATGTTTCATTCCAATATTTATTCCCTAACCGGTCGATTTAGCTCATCCATTTTGTTTATATATTTTTCAGGTTATTCTTTGTAGTATTATGATCTCAAATGGAATTAGGGGATCATTATAGAGATTAAATAAAAGATGTTTTTATTTTTAGTTTCATGTTTCCTAATCATGTACCTATCCAAAGACACTAGACTTTTTGATCCTTTGTTTGTATTTTTTGGAAAATTATGATTAAATAATGTAATATTATGTGTAATAGGCTAGGTCCACTATAGTTTTCATCATATAAAAGGAGGTAATATGATCCTTGGGAACTATAATGTGTGAGAATTGGATGAATCATGGCTCTGCACCCAAGGGATTCATGAGGTAAGGGATGACAGTAGGGATGGTGGTGTATTCTGTCCAGGTGGTGCAGCTTCCCATAGAGTTCTTTGATAGGTATCAGTTATAGTCCACTAAAAATAATTCTCAAATAATATAGTTAGTATCAAAGAACAGTCCAGATATTTTTGGGGATTGAGACTAAAAACTTTATTAAGAAACCTAGGGATAATTATATCACCATGGATAACCTAGATTGAAACTTAGGGGATCATAAGTTAGGATATAATTTTTATTTATATATGATTCCTTCTATTTTAATAGTTTCCTTTTTATTTTCTCATTATCTTATTATTAAATCCACCTAATTGTGTTTATTTATTTTTATTAGTTAATGGTGGGAAATGGTAGAATTCATGCCAGCAATCAATGTGATAGGAAATATGACGATTACCTAAATGAGATGCCAAACTTGATGGGAATGGGAGCTCAGAACTTCATCATAGTACTAAATCAACTGGATCAAGTTATGAATAATAACTTAAATCATGTAGAACACCTTACCTATCCTAAGAAATAAAAAGTTTTTGTTGAATCTTTTATGATACAAATACCTCCTATATTTATAAAACCTTATGATACCCACATCACATAATAATGGATTAACTCTATTTAGAATATATTCTCTAATATTCAATTCTTATAATAATAGAAATCCATACTGGTGGTCTATAATTTTGAGGGGAATCTAATAAGTGGTGGAAAATGATCAAAAATATGAATTCTAGAGGAAATTTATTCCATTGAATGGGAAGGATTTAAGAAAATATTTTTAAATAAATATTTTCCATGAACTCTCCATATTAAGATGGAGAGTCAATTCCTTAAACTGAAGCAAAAGGAATATGAATATATCATGACGTGTGAGTCATACTTTAAAAGTCTTTCATGATATGCCTTTGGATTTTTCATGAATGTTGAAATTTAGGTGGACCGATTCTTTAGTGTATTAAAGTTAAGTCTATGAAAAGCCTTGGTGATTATAGACTTTGAAAAATATGAAAAGATTGTATAATGTTCCCTAAAGGTTGATATGGTGATTGGTGACTCTTAATGGTCTCATGGGATCAGATATAAAAAATAAGAAAATTGATTTTAATATGGGAGGATAAATAGATAAATACCATGATGGAAAGAAAACCCAACATCCCACATGTTAAATGTGTGGGAAAAAGAATCCTCAGAACTATCTAAAGGGAACCAAGAGATGCTTTAAATGTAGAAGAGAGTGGCATCAGGATAATTATTGTTGAAGGGATTTAAAGAATACCACTAATTCAGAATAATAAAGGAAGTTTCAGATCAACATTCAGCCTGTAGTGTAGCATTTCAACTATAAGGAATATGGGTATTATGCGGATCAATTCCCTGAGCCAAGGGTTGTCAGAGGAAATAAACAACTACATCCTACAAGGTAGTAAGTAAGGGAAAATTATATCAATACTTTTGAGGTGGAGCCTGGAAACAATGTGGTGATAGGTATGCTAGTTATTCAATCAAGAGTAGTGAATGTACTATTTAGTTCTGGTTCTACACATTCTTTCATATCTTTCAAGTTTAGTAGAATTACTCAAAAACCAACTCAAAATGTGAATGTTGAGTTATCTTTGAGAATATAGAATGGGAAAATTATTACATATAAATTATATAAATCCTCCCCAATTAATGTTTGTGTACTGTACCTTCCATCAAATCTCTTATTACTTTCTTTGGTGGAGTTTGATGTTATATTGGGAATTAATTTGCTATCTTTATACAAAGACAACGTCAACTATCGGGAAAGGGAGATCACTCTTCACATCCCAAGGAATACCCTAATTATTTATAAGTGTAAGGAGGAGGATGAATCTCCTTAAGAATCATCACATCAATTATGGATATTATTGCCTTATGAGAAACCATGTCTAGCACAAATTATTGAGACAAATGAGAGAATAATGCTCAAAGACATGCCCATTATGAGGGACTACAATGATGTGTTCACTGAAGAATTTCCTGGTATTCCACCTAAATAATAGGTTGAGTTCTCAATTTATCTTATAACTATATCTATACCTATATCAAAGACTCCTTATTGGATGGCCACCATTAAGTTAGAGTAACTGAAGAAGTAGTTACAATGGAATCTTGAAAAAAGTTTTATACACCTAGTTGCTTCACCATGGGGTGCACCAGTCCTCTTCATCAAGAAGAGGGATGAATCAATTCACCTCTAAATTTATTATAGTAAGCTCAAAAAAATCACAATAAAGAAAAATTATCCCCTACCATGGATAAATGGCTTGTTTCATCAACTATGTGGGGCCAAGTATTTCTATAAGGTGGACCTTCGGTTAGGATATCACTAATTAAAGGTGAATAATGAATATATTCCCAAGAATTCCTTTAAAATGAGGTATGAACACTATGAGTTCATAGTGATGACCTTCAGACTCACTAATGATCCAAAAAAATTCATGGAATTAATGAATAGAGTATTTATATATTTCCTCAACAAATTTGTTATAGTCTTTATAGATGATATTCTGATATACTCCAAGAGTAAGGAGGAACACGAGGAGCACTTTAACATTGTGCTAAAGACTTTGAGGAGGGATAAAATATATAAAAACTATAGTAAATGTGACTTTTGGATGGAGGAAATATCATTTTTGGGTTATGTTATCACCAAAAAAATATCTATAGATCATTCTAAAATAAAGGTAATTGAGGAGTGGCCTAGACCAGTATCCATAACAGATATCCATAGTTTCCTTGGTCTGGCTGGGTATTACCGATGATTTGTGAGAAACTTCTAGTGATTGTAAAATCCATTAAACAAGGTAACTTGGAAGGGAGTAACGTTTTTATGGACTATTTAATGTGAATATAGCTTCAAAGAGTTAAAAAAGAGGATTATCAATGAACCAATACTTGCACTACCAAAAAGTAGAGAACTCTTTGTGGTATACATGGATGCTTAAAATAATGGAATAGTCTATGTACTTATGAAAAATGATAAAGTAATAGCCTATTTCTAAAGGCATTTGAAAAATAATTAGAAAAATTATCCCTCACATGATTTGGAATTGGATTCTATGATCTTCACATTAAAAATTTGATGGAATTATCTCTATGGGGAGAAGTGTGATATATATACTAATCACAAGAGCCTAAAATATATATTCACATAAAATGAGGTTAATATTCCCCGAAGTAGATGGTTAAATCTCATCAAGGATTATGATTGTTCAATTCACTACCATCTTAGTAAAGAAACTAAAGTGGATTGTACTCTAAGTAGAAAGGATCTTGTAACTTTATCAATTATGAGAATTGAGAAGGATCTAATATTCTTAGACTTGCAAAGGATGGAAATGGGAATCATAAATGAAGGTATGTCATCATTCCTTTAACAAATTATTTCCCAACCATCCCTTTTGGAGAAGATAAAATATGATCAAAGAGATGATGTTGAAATTCATAAAAAGGTGGAAGCTATAAGAAAGGGGGAATCCTCAGAGTTAAAAATTGATAAGGAGTTGTAAAATATGGGTCACGACTATGTGTACCATCCAATATGGATATAAAGAAATATTTGTTGAATGATACACATAGCTCAAACTTATCTATTCACCCAGGGAGAAAAAAGATATATTGATATCTCTAAGAGAACTATTGGTGGGATAATATGAAGAAAAAGATCATTGAATATGCATCAAAATTCTTGGTATTCCATAAAGTGAAGGATTAAATTCAAAAGTCTAAGGTAATTATGCAACCATTACTCATACCTACATGGAAATGGGAAAACATCACTATAGACTTTGTCATTAGACTTCTGAAGACATCCAAAGGAAATAATTCTATATGGGTCATTGTGGATCATCTTACAAAGACTACTCACCTCATTTTGATTCAAGAGAACTTCTCACTTGACCAAATCGCATGGGTATACATTAGATAAGTGGTGAGGTTTCACGGAGTACCATTATCGATTATATCCGATCATGATTTGAGATTTACATTAAAGTTTTGAAAAAGTATACATCGTGCTCTAAATACTCAGTTGAACTTCAATATGGATTATCACCCTCAAAATAATGGCCAATATGACCGAACTATTCAGACACTAGAAGACATATTGAGAGAATTCTCAATGTATTTCAAAGGAGGATGGGATCAACGTCTTCCACTGGTCAATTTATATTAAAACAATGGTTTCTACTCAAACATACAAATGGATCCATATGAATCACTTTATGTTAAAATATGTATAACACCTTCATACTAGTATGAAGTTGGTGAATGTAAGCTGCTAGGACCTGAAATGGTTGAGGAAATGATAGAAAAGGTAAAGACCATCCAGCAGCATGTTTGGTCTTTCCAAAGTTGATAAAAGAGCTATGCAAATAATTTTTTACTAGACTTAGAGTCTGAGTTTGGTGATAAAGTATTCCTCTGCATATCTCCATGGAAGAGGGTCATGATATTTGGGAAGAAAGGAAAGTTAAGTCCTAGGAACATCAACGCCTTCTAGATTCTTGACTGTGTTAGAGCTGTGGCCCATCGACTAGAACTTTCACCAACTATGGATCAATTACATGATGTATTCTAGGTATCCCTCTTGAGGAAGTACATACCAGATCCATCATGTGTACTGAACTCATAGGCGGTACAACTAGAAAAAAAATCCCTCTTATGAGGATCATCTCATTAAGATTTTGGACCATAGATACAAGGTTCTATGTAACAAGACCACTCACCTAGTCAAGATACTATGGAGAAACCATAAGTATGAAGAGGTTACATGGGAACTAGAGGAAGTGATGAAGGATAAATAACCTCAAATTTTTTCACCTGAGTATATAAAATGAAATTTTTTGGGTGAAATTTCATAAGGGGGGAAGAATTTAATGACCCGTAATTTTATCAATGGAATTTTTCTTCTTATAATTATGTCATAAAACAGATACATCAAATAGAGAACCCAATAAAAACATTTTTCTCATAAATGAATAATGATACATTATTAAAAAAATAAACCAATAATAATTCCAAATATTACAATGGGATAATAAATAGATAATAAGATAATAAGAATGGGAAAATTTGGATCTTCTCGATCCACTAGAATGACCGCACTCAGAAACAAAGTTGTAGAAATAAAAAATAATGTTAATAAAAAAATATTAATATTGAATATGTAAGTATATATATATATAACCTTAATAGAAAATATAATTGAATAAAGAATAAATTAAATAAGATGTATTTATAGAAATTAAGGAACCTATATTGTTGTAATAGTAACATGACCATTGGAATAGTAATTTAACTGTTATGAATAGTAATCTGGCCATTAGAATAATAATGTAACACCCCGACCCCAGTTACCCAGAGTCGGTGCATTATTTCGTAACATTGGCATGATCACAAAAGATCAAGTCTCGAAAGACCGATTAGTTTAGTAGCCTTGGAAACACTAGATACATTCATACATGTTACATTACATCATAAAGTGAAAAACTACAATAAAAAAGTCTCCATAGTCCATACTCATATCCTCTTCTGACTATCCCTGCAGGTCATTCATAAAATACTTCTTCACATCCTGGAAAATATTAAAACATTGAAAGGGGTGAACTCAGATGCTCAGTAAGGATAACAATATTGCGGAAGCTTTCATAAATAAACATTAATATTTAAGGCAATGTATAACTAAATAAAAAGGCTTTTTAAACTTGAACTTCATCATAATATGGCAAAAGTAAAATGAGATAATTCCATTTACTTACTCACATGGATATTCTACTAGTCGAATAATCACATGCAATATCAATAACCACTTTCATAATGATGGAATACATAATGCCAGACTATCATAACCACGTAGCCAAGGCCTCGTGCCAAGACCACAAATAAGATTTTGTCAAGGCCTCGTGCCAAGACACTAGTTTGTCTCATGAGACCTGCTGATGCATCGAGGAGCTATAGCGTGCTCCACCCATCACTTATTAATTCCAATTCATTCCTCATATGAATAGGTTTAAACATATCATAAACCATAACATAATCGTATCAAATAAAACATGCATAAAGGAAACATAAGATTTCCACACTTCAATCACAAGATATCAATACAACACATTAATGTAATAAAAACTTTATCAAAACCATTTTCAATACCAAAATAAAAGAAAAGTAAAATATGGTATTTATTTATCTTTTAAAAAAAGTTATGGCTTATAGAGGAAGCTGAAACTCAAATAATAGTCACGGCGGCAGAGAAGTCATTGTCGCCGCATACGTAAGAAAAAAAACATTCCTTTTTTAGTTTAGTAAAAACGCTTTGTATAAAAAGATTCCTTTTGAATAAAAGTAAAAGTCAAAGGGGTTTATACACCGTATAAATGAAAGTTGTGTATAAAACCAAAAATGCCTCAATGAAAGGAGATTGAGACGAAGTCCTTACAAAGATCATTTTTTAAAATAAAATAGATCTATTATGTGTATTCACTATATTTACACATAAATAAAGTATAAATACAAGATAGAACATAATAATATCATGACATAATTTGAAAGTAGAAGATTAACCCAAAGAATGAAAATTGGGTTAAGAAATTCCCTTACCTCATGTCCGACTTGACTCGACCATTCTTTAACCTCCTGAATAATAAACTAGAGTTAATATATAATTGCTTAAGAAAATTTTTCAAGTTTATTATTCCTTTTATATCATTTATTACCATGTTATGAACATTATGTAATTATTTATGTTAATAACGGTCGTTTTGTCGATCTTTGGTACTTGAGTCAAAAATAAACTTCTTAAAATTACAAGTTGTTCATGTGGTAAAATATCCATTATATCCATAATTATATTCATGATGTAGATACCATATACATCATATATATCCAGTATATACATTAATTTATAATATTACATAACATTTAGAGGTAAGAAATGAAATGCACCGTTCATGGAGACGGTAAGCCGTATGTACGCATGAACGCTACTTTCATTTCTATTTCATATTTAATGGAATGAAGTTATAATTATATAAAGTTATAATATAATTCCAGTATAATATAATGTATAATACCATTTACTCCATCCTTTATACATCCCACATATGGCATTAACGATTCAAATCACTTTGAGGGAGAGGTAGTCCGCACTTCCTAAAATGAAAATATCGTGTTTACCCATAATGGAAACCATAAAGGTATGCCATAAATGAAAAATAGAGAAGCATAAGTAAAAAAATAAACATATTATATATCATATATAAATATAGTGACACGTGTTTACCCATAATGGAAACCATAAAGGTATGCCATAAATGAAAAATAGAGAAGCATAAGTAAAAAAATAAACATATTATATATCATATATAAATATAGTGACATCTTAATGGCCACCTTTGAAGGTGTTATATGAGTGTTGAACAATCATCATTTCGTGAGGCAGAAATTCTCCATCCACAGAAACAGTATGTTCTTTAACCACTAGATGTAGGTGTGTGTAAGTGTAGCTCGAATAATTCTTATAACAACATACTAGTATATTGAGGATACTGGTGTTGTTACAAAAGAAATTAATAAAAAGAGTTTAAGGGGTTGGAGAAGCAAAATAAAACAAAATAACATAAGAGAAGACATTACCTTAAAATCAGGTAACTCTTTTTTTTATTTGAGCCAAAGGATTCCTTGGGAAGAATTATTCCCAAAGTGAGGCTTCTAGGAGTAATAGAGGGAAGTTTAGAGAGTATTTGGGCAGAGGTTGGCTGAGAAAAATGGCTTGAAAGTGTGAATAAGGTGGTAGAGGTGGGGGCCTTTTATAAGAGGAGAGAAGGGGCACTCTTGGAAAGATTGAAATGTTACTTTATTATGAAATGCTTTTCAGATTCTAATGGTCCCACAATAATATATTTCGAGGCTAAGGTGATAAGGGTTCGAAATATACTCATACAATAGGTTTTTGACAAGTTTAAGCCTTGTATTTTACATTATCTTTTCATTTTATTTAAATCGTTAATTAATGAGGTAATCGCTGCATCATCATGGTGTCATAAATAATTTAATTTATTTAATGTCTAAAAATTATAAAAAAAATATCATGATGTATTAAATATTTTTATCTTTCTAATAAATATTTATAGTTAAAAAATATGACTTATATAACCCCATTTAAAAATTGTTTTAGTAAAACAACTCATGTTTGTGACATTTTTATTTTAACATTAAATAAAAAGTTTTTAATGTCATTTTCCTACCAAAGTGGCTCCATGGGGTCCCCAAGTTGACCCATGGATTGTATTGGTCGGCCATGACACATCAAATAGGGGTAGGATAAGTTTAAAGGTCATTTCATATTATTATAACATTATCTTTACCTTAAATTACACTAATTACCTTTAATCGCGATTAATTAAACTTAAAAGTTACTATTCACCAAAAAAATTATTTTAATCCCATTGAACCACATTTTACTTCCTAATGACAACCATGTATGTCGGATTTTTTAAAATCAAATCACAGAAGTGGTAATGTTTCATTTAAACGAAAAATTAGTTTTTTAACTACCACTTAGTGGTTTCACTATTCATCAAAAATTGAAGTTTTTCAGAACAGTGCCAAAATTTCACCCTAAGCTATAATTGATATTCCAAATTCAAAAATGATGTCTATTTTACAAAATTCCAAACATATAAGTTGCATTAATTAATTTTATAATTAATTCCCGTTGTCACAACAAATAGCGTGTTTTTAAGAAATAATATATATCAAAAGATTGACAATTGTTTATGTCCAATTTCAAAGTAAAATTAATTCTAATGACCACCATTGGATAAAATGGTAAAAATATATTCTAATTATACTTTAAACCCACTCAATAGTATAATTTATCACTACAAATTATTTTTATTAAAAAAGTTGTTTTTAAGTATTTTTCACTATTCATAAAAAATTGGAAGTTCTCAGAAAAATACCAAAAATTCAACATAGGCTAATTTCGATATCCCGAATCCAAAACTGAAGTCCATTTTGAAATATAATATATATATAATTTAAAAAGGTGGGTATTACTATTCATAATGGCTATTTTGATTGGTCGTGGTGTGTTAGAATCTCGAACTTGCGTACAATGCAGGTTATTGCATTATTGAAAGAGAAGCGTATCATGGAAGCTCGGGGTGTTACATTCTCCCCTCCTTCAATAAATTGCGTACTCGCAATTTGAAATTTTTCTTTGAAAATAAAAGGTTGAAAATAGAAAATACCTTTGTGGAAAACCCACATCGGAAATAAGGTTAATAAAATTTAGCCTTAATAAGAGGGAAAGGGAAATGAAAAAGTCACCACCAAATTATGATCTCGATAAGGAGAACATTGGTGGAAATTAGATACATATAATTGGAGGAAAAACTTAAATATTTGTAGGGAGTGATTGAGGTCATCAATCACAAACAAGTGTAAAATTGAGGGCCTCAAAGCCTTCAATCTATGTTGATTTAAGATATTATCAGTTCAACAAGACATAAGGTATTAGGATAACACATTTTTTGTTTTAATATCCCTTTACTAAAGTTTAAGAATTAATTTATTCATATAATAATAGATAGGTATATATATATTTATGCTTGACAAGTAGAGTTTCAACCTTCAACTAATTTCTACCACAAACTCATCTTTCACTCAAAAAGATAACAGAACTCAAAAATATTATATTTATCCTAATAGTACAAGGTTCAAAATATTAACACATACCATTTAGATTAGGAAAACTATTTTGTAATAACTAGGGACTTCCTGTAGGCTAGTGGTAGGTAATAAAGTCATGTCGCACTATGGTTGTGGGTTCAATTCCTACAGCTTTGTCCGACGCGATGGGTTATCCCCCAACCTGCAGGTTATCCTTTTCTTAAAAATATAGTATTATAATATTCCAAAAATAATCTTCATAAATGTTATAACCTTAAACAGTACTATCCAAATTTCAACTTAATCCATTCCAACCTTTATAGTTATCCAAAATACCTCTGTCCAGACTTTCTGTAAAAGGTCTCTAATTTCCAAAATCAATTGTAACATCAGATTCCCCAAACAAGGTAAAGTTTCTCTTATTTCCACATACTAAAAATATTATTACCTTAATCATATTAAAACCTTAATGAAAACAACAAGTACTGTAGTACAATCCTTATATATATATCACATTATCCTTATAACCAGAATATAATCCTTGAGTCAAAAAGCACCAATACATTAATTATTCCACTTCAACTGTAGTAATAGCATAAGATTGTCCTTGATCCCTTGTCCTTTTCTAAGGTAAGTTTCCCTGATGCTTAGGACATTCATTTGCATAATTCCCCATTTCCCTACAATTGTAGCATTCAACATTGATAGCCTCTTTCTTTCCCTTGCAATCACGAGCCTGGTGACCTTTTTCTCCACATTTATAACAAACTCCCATTCCTTTTAGGCAAGTACCGGGGTGATTCTTCCCACAATTATCACATAATGGAAAATCCTTCTTTCCCTTTTTCCCTTTATCCGTCTCTTGTTCCACCGTTCTCTTCTTCTCTTGCTTTACTTTGTTGTCATAAGACTTAGAGAGTTCCTTTTCTGTCTTGATAGCACATGAGACAATATCTTCGTACGATGAGAAGAATTGTGATACTAAAGCTCGACGGAGAAATGGTTTTAACCCATCAAAGAAACGATCAATCTTACTTCTTGGGTTACGTATATAATCTGCAGCATACCTCACTAACCTTGTAAAGTTGTCCTCATACTTTGCGACATTCTCATCCTCCTTTTGTCTCAGACTCAGAAATTTCCTTTCCATATCTGCTCGATGGTCATGTGGAAAGTATTTTTCTAAGAAAATTTCATTTAACTCCCTCCATTCCATACTTGATACTTATTCATCTTCCTTTGTGTTTTGAATCAGCAACCACCATTGATCGGCATCTCTAGTGAGGTGGTAGACTGCCATGACAACCTTCTCCCTTTCGCTACTCCCCAAGGCGTGGAATATTTTCTCTAAGGAGTTTATCCATTGCTCAACTACTAATGGATTTGTACCCCCATTAAATGTTGGTGGTTGTTGCCTCATGAAGTGGTCTAACATTGATCCTCCATGTTGCGGATCAGGGTGCTCCATACGAGTAAGGTTATTATTCATAACTTGAGTGAGTTGTCCCAGTATGGTAATAAGTTGATCAGCACTAGTTGTATATCCAGATCCACAATAATTATCTTGAGCAGGAGGGAAATCCCTACACGGAGTGCGTGCATTGATACGGTTTCCATTCCTTCCACTAAGCGCCATTTCTAAACAATAGCATAAACCAGATTAGTTTATGAATCAAAATACATAATTCCATACTTATAAAACACTTAACATAAATTGAACTATTTATGGATATAATCCATAATCATAAAAAGAAGTGTTTTCCTTGAGGAAGTATATACTCATAAACCCTTCATAATGGTTTGTAAAGAAAATGAGAATTATCCTAAGAAAATCCCCTGGGAGTGTCGTAACCAAGAGTGCAGCAAGGCCCGTTGTTGTGCACCAGTTCCCGTTCAAGTCTACCTCAAAGCGGTGTTTTCGGGTTTTACCTCTAGGTACATCTGTGCCAGAGCCGCCTCTACCTGCTCATATCCAGACAGGGATGTATTGCTCGGAAAACTCACAAAATCTCTATAATACCAAAATTCTAGGATGTTCTTCTATACTAATCCTCAAATTCTATCTTAGGGCTATGTGCTCTAATCAGATTTTATCTAAATCTAGCTTCCAAGGTTAGTACTAAACTACCTCTGATACCAACTGTAACGCCCCGACCCCAGTTACCCAGAGTCGGTGCATTACTGCGTAACATTGGCATGATCACAAAAGATCAAGTCTCGAAAGACCGATTAGTTTAGTAGCCTTGGAAACACTAGATACATTCATACATGTTACATTACATCATAAAGTGAAAAACTATAATAAAAAAAGGTCTCCATAGTCCACACTCATATCCTCTTCTGACTATCTCTGCAGTTCATTCATAAAATACTTCTTCACATCCTGGAAAATATTAAAACATTTAAAGGGGTGAGCTCAGATGCTCAGTAAGGATAAAAATATTACGGAAGCTTTCATAAATAAACATTAACATTTAAGGCAATGTATAACTAAATCAAAAGCCTTTTTAAACTTGAACTTCAGCATAATATGGCAAAATTAAAATGAGATAATTCAATTTACTTACTCACATGGATATTCTACTAGTCGAATAATCACATGCAATATCAATAACCACTTTCATAATGATGGAATTCATAATGCCAGACTATCATAACCACGTAGCCAAGGTCTCGTGCCAAGACCACAAATAAGATTTTGTCAAGGCCTCGTGCCAAGACACTAGTTTGTCTCATGAGACCTGCTGATGCATCGAGGAGCTATAGCGGGCTCCACCCGTCACTTATTAAGTCCAATGCATTCCTCATATGAATAGGTTTAAACATATCATAAACCATAACATAATCGTATCAAATAAAACATGCATAAAGGAAACATAAGACTTCCACACTTCAATCACAAGATATCAATACAACACATTGATATAATAAAAACTTTATCAAAACCATTTTCAATAGCAAAATAAAAGAAAAGTAAAACATGGTATTTATTTTTCTTTTAAAAAAAATTATGGCTTATAGAGGAATCCGAAACTCAAATAATAGTCACGGCGGCGGAGAAGTCATTGTATCCGCATATGTAAGAAAAAAAACATTCCTTTTTTCGTTTAGTAAAAACACTTCGTATAAAAAGATTCCTTTTGAATAAAAGTAAAAGTCAAAGGGGTTTATACACCATATAAATGAAAGTTGTGTATAAAACCAAAAATGCCTCAATGAAAGGAGATTGAGACGAAGTCCTTACAAAGATAATTTTTTAAAATAAAATAGATCTATTATGTGTATTCACTATATTTACACATAAATAAAGTATAAATACAAGATAGGACATAATAATATCATGACATAATTTGAAAGTAGGAGATTAACCCAAAGAATGGAAATTGGGTTAAGAAATTCTCTTACCTCGTGTCCGACTTGACTTGACTGTTCTTTAACCTCCTGAATAATAAACTAGAGTTAATTTATAATTGATTAAGAACATTTTTCAATTTTATTATTCCTTTTATATCATTTATTACCATGTTATGACCATTATGTAATTATTTATGTTAATAACGGTCGTTTTGTCGATCTTTGGTACTTGAGTCAAAAATAAAATTCTTAAAATTACAATTTGTTCATGTGTTAAAATATCCATTATATCCATAATTATATTAATGATGTAGATAACATATACATCATATATATCCAGTATATACATTAATTTATAATATTACATAACATTTAGAGGTAAGAAATGAAATGCACCGTTCATGGAGACGGTAAGCCGTACGTACGCATGAACGCTACTTTCATTTCTATTTCGTATTTAATGGAATGAAGTTATAATTATATAAAGGTATAATATAATTCCAGTATAATGTAATGTATAATACCATTTAATCCATCCTTTATACATCCCACATATGGCATTAACGATTCAAATCACTTTGAGGGGGCGGTAGTCCGCACTTCCTAAAATGAAAATATCGTGTTTACCCATAATGGAAACCATAAAGGTATGCCATAAATGAAAAATACAGAAGATTAAGTAAAAAATAAACATATTATATATCATATATAAATATAGTTACATCTTAATTTCCACCTTTGAAGGTGTTATATGAGTGTTGAACAATCATCGTTTCATGAGGCAGAAATTTGTCATCCACAGAAACAGTATGTTCTTTAACCATTAGATGTAGGTGTGTGTAAGTATAGCTCGAATCCTTCTTATAAAAATATACTATTATATTGAGGATACTTTTTTTGTTACAAAATAAATTAATAAAAAGAGTTTAAGGGGTTGGAGAAGCAAAATAAAACAAAATAACATAAGAGAAGACATTACCTTAAAATCGGGTAACTCTTTTTTTATTTGATTTGAGCCAAAGGCTTCCTTGGGAAGAATTATGCCCAAAGTCAGGATTCTAGGAGTAATAGAGGGAAGTTTAGAGAGTATTTGGGCAGAGTTTTGCTGAGACAAATGGCTTGAAAGTGTGAATAAGGTGGTAGAGGTGGGGGCCTTTTATAAGAGGAGAGAAGGGGCACTCTTGGAAAGATTGAAATGTTACTTTATTATGAAATGATTTTCGGATTCTAAAGGTCACACAATGATATATTTCGAGGATAAGGTGATAAGGGTTAGAAATATACTCATCCAATAGGTTATTTACAAGTGTAAGCCTTGTATTTTACATTATCTTTTCATTTTATTTAAATCGTTAATTAATGAGGTAATCGTTGCATCATCATGGTGTCATAAATAATTTAATTTATTTAATGTCTAAAAATTATAAAAAAATATCATGATGTATGAAATATTTTTATATTTCTAATGAATATTTATAGTCAAAAATATGACTTGTATAACCCCATTTAAAAATTGTTTTAGTAAAACAACTCATGTTTGTGACATTTTTATTTTAACATTAAATAAAAAGTTTTTAATGTCATTTTCCTACCAAAGTGGCTCCATGGGGTCCCAAAGTTGACCCATGGATTGTCTTGGTCGGCTATGACTCATCCAATAGGGGTAGGACAAGTGTAAAGGTCATTTCATATTATTATAACATTATCTTTACCTTAAACTACACTAATTACCTTTAATCGCGATTAATTAAACTTAAAAGTTACTATTCACCAAAAAATTATTTTAATCCCATTGAACCACATTTTACTTCCTAATGAAAACCATGTATGTCGTATTTTTGAAAATAAAATCACAGAAGTGGTAATGTTTCATTTAAACAAAAAATCAGTTTTTTAACTACCACTTAGTGGTTTCACTATTCATCAAAAATTGAAGTTTTTCAGAACAATGCCAAAATTTTACCCTAAGATATAATTGATATTCCGAATTCAAAAATGATGTCTATTTTACAAAATTCCAAAAATATTAGTTTCATTAATTAATTTTAAAATTAATTCCCGTTGTCACAACAAATAGCGTGTTTTTAAGAAATAATATATATCAAAAGATTGACAATTGTTTATGTCCAATTTCAAAGTGAAATTAATTATAATGACCACCATTGGATAAAATGGTAAAAATATATTCTAATTATAATTTAAAACCACTAAATAGTATAATTTATCACTACAAATTATTTTGATTAAAAAAGTTGTTTTTAAGTATTTTTCACTATTCATAAAAAATTAGAAGTTCTCAGAAAAATACCAAAAATTCAACATAGGCTAATTTCGATATCGAAAATCCAAAAATGAAGTCAATTTTGAAATATAATATATATATAATTTCAAAAGGTGGTATTACTATTCATAATGGCTATTTTGATTGGTCATGGTGTGTTAGAATCTCGAACTTGCGTACAATGCAGGCTATTGCATTATTGAAAAAGAAGCGTATCGTGGAAGCTCAGGGTGTTACAAATAACCTCACCTATGAAAGTATAAAATAAAATTTAGGTATCTTATAAATAAAAAAAGGATATATTTATATCATGGTATAAGTAAATAAATGCTTTAAAAATCATTAATTAGGTGTTAGTATTTTTGTAAAACATAAATGTTTATTTATAATTTTATAATTAATATAATGATTTGAAATAAAATTTATTTTTATAAAATAGATTCATAAATTAATATTATGTTTTATTATAATTATAAGATAATTTTATGAAACCTTAATTAATTTTTCAAAGGCTCATAAAATCGATTATAATGTTAAAATCAATATTTTTTAATAAATAGTGATTTTATTTAAAATTTAAATTTATCATATTTAGAAAATTATTTTCATAAAATTGATTCCATTTTTTAAATATAAACATTGAAAAATGGTTATGGTGAATTTTTGGATTTTTCTAAAATAATTGAATTTTTGGTGAATAGTGAAATGCAGTAATTTACGATATTTAACATTACAAGACAAATACATGAATTTTTGAGTCATGGATGATGTAAGAATCCATTGGTTCCAAATAACTTAAACCATTTACTATATTTAGTCATATTAATCAACACTATTGATAGTATTGATCTAAATTAATAAATTAATGAATATAATGATAAAAAACACTCCTCTCCCCCCTATAAATATCACCCCTCACCACCCCTTATCCTCACAACTTATAAGACTTGAATATTGTAAATATTCTAACCAATTTACTTATTAAGCCTCTTCCACATTTCTAAGATCTACCAGTCTCAACAAAATACCAATTCCAAGTTCCTTAAGGGATCCTTCAGGGAGGTGATATTCAAAAGGTAACTTTCTCAAACCGTCTCTTTTAATTTCATTTCTTCTTCTAAATTATTCTCACCTTCTTCATTAATAAAATCATAATAACTCCAGTATCTTTTATATACTATAATTTTATATTAATAATGTAATATATTCTGACTACCATTTTTCTCATATCCTCTTATTCAAAGAAATGAAATTGTTGTCCAAATTAGGGCAGTTTACCGTCTCTGTGGATAATGAGTTTTCATTTTTCATTAATACCTTCAAGACTAAACATAAAACTATTATTATGGTTAAATTATATTTTAATATGTATATTATAAAAATTTTCATGTTTTTTAACATATATATAAACATAATATTCAATAAAATGAAACTAGTTTGTGATGGTCGAAAAAACCACCAAAAATAAACTAAACAATTATCATTAAGGTTATATCAAATGAATCATCCTCATACTAGAAAAAAAATGATATATGGGATCATTTAAAATTATATAAGTGAATTAATACTATATAATTTTACTTCTTTATAATTATTTCCATTTTGCAAGAACTTTCATAATTTTATACAAGTGAACCGACCATGAAACCATGAAATGAACGCGCCCAGAATGACAGAATTGAACTTTATAAATCATTTAAATGGTCATAAATGAACTTAATAAAATTATAATAAATAAAATAAATATATAATAGGTTCTTAATTAACTAATTAATGAATCTAATTTTATTATCCATTACATTGAGTGCAAGTACATAATGCATTAATACATAAGGTAAGGGGTCTTTCTGAACCTCCATATTTCCTTTAAGTTGTGTTCTCTTTCTATTTTACTCAATATATCACTTCATTATTATTATATAATTCTTAAATATTATATATATATATATGTATCAAATATATATACCATGTTTATTTAATATTTATTTTATGAGGATATACATGTATTAAAGTTTCCATTCTTAATTCCTTTCAAAAATCAGATTAAAGGGGACTTCTCTGTTTTATTTGCCTCTTTTAAAGTACCACTCAATGGAATGTTTTAAAAAATTATGATTTCTAAAAAACTCCTTATTATTTGTAAAATCATTTTATTTTAATTTTGTTTTTATGTAAATTATTATTCTCTTATCCCTTTTAAATAATATTTACCTTTTCTCTTAAAACCCCGCTTAAGCGGTGCATTTCTAAGGTTACTTAACCACTATTTTTACATTTTTTCACTTTATTTGGACATAATTTATCTTGATTTATGCTTATTTTTCCTTTATTAATTTCTAAGTATTATTTAAATCCCTTATTTCATATATACCAATATGATACACCCTTTGGTTATGCCTTATGATATGATCATGATGCCCATTTCATTCCATGGGTAACTCTTATGTTTATTAATTATGTTTGATTTATTATTATGGAACACATATTCATGAACATGTTATGATGGATGATCCTAGGTATCACTCTGATTCATTGGGTAATGTTTAGTCTCATGATATGTCATGTATGGGATTATGGAGTAAACCTAATCCATTATGGGACTTTGTCCACCATGTGATATAGTCTTGAAAGTTAGACTTGACTCATGTTTATGTTATGTTATATATTAATTACACATTCTAATATTGAAATTATAATATGATTCCATGTTCCATGTGTTATTATTCCATATGTTTATTCATGATCCATTCCTTTTATGTTATTATGTTATGCCTTTCTAACTTGCATGTTATGTTCTATTCCCATGTTTATTCCCTAACTAGGCTTTTTAGCTCATCCCTTTTGTTAATGTATTCCCCAGGTTATCCTTTGCAGTTATAAGAGATTGAAGGGAGTTAGGATCTCATTATGGTGATTAAATAAAATATTTTTTTATTTTTAGTTTCATGTTTTCTAATCATTTAC
The DNA here is from genome assembly GCA_963277665.1 of Viscum album. Classification (NCBI taxonomy): domain Eukaryota; kingdom Viridiplantae; phylum Streptophyta; class Magnoliopsida; order Santalales; family Viscaceae; genus Viscum; species Viscum album. The sequence continues at coordinate 1,299,417,050 of OY728141.1, read as the reverse complement.
CTAGTCTTCCAAAGACACTATATTTTTTCAATCCTTGGTTTATATTTCTTGGAAAATTATGCTCAAAATCGTGTAATATTGTGTGTAAAAGGATAGGGTCACTATAAAATAATTTGTCTCAAAAATGTCGAACCATGACCCTATAGTCCAATGTAAAATAATTCAAAGAAATTTGGTGGGAAAAGCACAAGAATTAAGGTAAGATAAATATTGTTCGTTGTTATCCCAATCAATTCTCATTAAATTATAGAAACCATGGGTGAAATCAGGGGAACAAAAACATAAATATATTTAGTTCAAGAATTCCAAAAGAAATGGGACTCATGCGAAGAATTAGAAATCACAATACTAATAAGAAAATAAGAAAAATCCATGCTTATCAATTGAATAAAATACGGTGGAAATATACAAAAATAGCATGCCTTACCAAGGGAATGGATCGATAATTGGTGAAAACCCCTTTTTTCTAGTGATGAATATGAATATCCTGCTAATTTTTTCATCCATATCGCATTTCTCTATGATTTTCAATTGTTGATACATGTTCTCAGGTTGTCTATCCTAATGGAGCTCTACCCCTTCTCCTCTATAATATCCTAGGGTTATATGGATAACCCTGGGAATTTTCCATAATGGGGTACTTATAAAGAGGGAAATAGATTTATTTCATTAAATAAATTTAATTATTTAATTATTTAATTCACTTAACGCACCCTCCAACAGCTCCCCTCAACCGAATTCCTAACACTGACCAACTTTATGTCTTGATTAGGATAAACCCCAAATTTTGGAAACGATTGTAGTCTGAGATTCCCCATCTGAGGTCCTGATCAATGGGAAACCCATTTATTATAAAAATATATGAATGTTTTCTTTAATATATATTAATATTTTTCATATATTAATTCCAGGGCCTTGTGATACCCAAAACTCAATGCCAACTCTGAGGAAAAATCCAAATATATATTTAGAAATATTCAATGGACTAAACCAATGAAACTAGAGTCATTAAATTCTCCCCTCCTTAAAGACTTTTCACCTTGAAAAACATAAGTTACATAAAAGGTCAGGGTACTGAGTTTGCATCTGACTCTCATACTCTTGTGATCTCACCTACATGTTCCCATGCTGCCGAAGCACACGAACCAAAGGAACAATCCATCCACAGAGGATCTTCTCCTATTGGTCCTCGATTACCACTGAGTACTTTAAGAAGGTCACTCTATCCTCAATATACAACTCTCTATAGTTCATAATGTGAAATGGGTTGTACATATATCTCCTTATTATTGACACATGGAATATTTCATGCACTTGGTCCAACTGTGGGGGTAAGTATAAGCAATAATTAGCCTCATACACCCTCCATAACACCCAAAATGGACTGATAAACCTTAGGGATAGCTTAATCCCCGACCAAAACTCTATAATCCACATCATGGGGAGACTCTCAAGAAGACATGATCTCCCTTATCAAACTACAAAGGTGTACATTGTTGGTATATGCAATATTTATATCAACACTAAGCCATCCTAAAACACTCATGGATCACTATAACCCTTCTATGATGTTACCTACACCATTTCTGGTCCAACAAGATAGGTCCTTCCAAACTCAGAACAACACACGGGAGACCTATAGAGTCTCTCGTATAGTTATTTTTATGTTATCATGCTGATATTGGATAGATGGCTGTCATTATAATAAATATCCACCAATGGTAAATGATCCATATAACTCCAGCCAAAAAACCAACATGTTGGACCATAGAACATTCCCCAATGCCTATATGGTTCACTTAAACTGGCTATCATCCTAGGGGTGGAACTTTGTGATCTTCCCTAATTGGGTCTCAAAGCCTCCTGGTATCCCCTCTAAAACTATTACATATATCGAGCATCATTTTCAAAGATGAACATTGTGGGTACCCATGAATCCAGAAGATCTCTCATATATACAACTTCCCCAAAATCTCAACCAAAATCTACTCCCTGATGGAAAGAAAGTGTGTTGACTTGGTGACTCAGTCAATAATCACCTAGAAATATTCATGGCCTATCATTGTCCATGGAATCCCTATCACAAAATCCATCGATATTCTATCCCACTTACATTTTGGAATATTAAGTGGTTTAGTTAAAACTACTAAAACCTAATGTTCATCCTCTACCTACTGACATGTGAGACACTGATAAACAAAATCTAGAATGATATACCTCATTCCATCCCACTAAATTTTCCACTAAAGGTCTTATTACATCCTCACCACACCCAAATTTACAACTAAAGGGGGAGTATGAAACTCCCCCAACACCTTCCCACATAATGTGATTGGAACTACCATTAATCCCAGGAAAAGGGTTAAGTGCTCCCCTAATTCAGAAAATCAATATGGTGTATCTATTAAGGATATCTGGTAAAGAAAAACCTCATAGTTTATATATCCCAACTATGAATCTCTCGCACACATAATAAGTAGTGGAGTCACTACCATAGACGGTAGATTATTTTCACCCCTCACCTACACCAAGATCAAATGAAACAAAGCCAACTGAATAGATGATTCCTCCACTAAGTGAGAATAGGAACTCTTAATAAGTCCATATACCACATTGTTTCCCTTCACTGGAGTATATACTATCTCGAAGTCATATTCCTACATGAAATCTAACCAATACCTTTATATCAGGTTGATATTTCTCTGACTGAAGATATACCTAAGACTCTAATGGTCTAAGTAAACAACAAAACACTCAATAAGAAGAAAATATGTCCACCTCTCCAAGGTGAATACTTCCACTACTAAAATTGATTCGATCACGTAATCCTACTCATGAAGTACCAACTACCTCGACCCACAAAAAAATGTTCCTTACATCTACATCAACACATATTTGATCTCAGATCCAGAGGCATAGATTAACACTACACACTCGACTCCCTCCTCCAACAGTCTCAACACAGGAGCATTGATCAAGCTCTTTATCAACTCCTTGAAGGTTATGGCACTACTTATCCTAATAAAAAACTTCCCTTTCCACATCAAGGTAGTAAAAGGGGATTATATCATGTAAAATTTCATCATAAACCTATGAAATTACCTTGATAAATAGAGAAAAATTTGTGTCTCTACCACTTTCCTGGGTGAATCACAAGAAAAAATTGCATCAACCTTTTTTTAGGTCCAAAAATACACCAATATCAGAGTTTAAATTCCCATAAATTGAACCTCTTGTATCCAAAAATGACACTTAAAGAACATTCCATAAATCTGGTGCTCCAATAGTAAGTCTAAGACCATTCTCAAATTTTTTGTTTGCTCCTCCTCTGATGCAAATTATATGATAATTTCATAGATGAAGACGATTATGAATCGTTTCAAGTATAGATATAAGATTGTATTCGTAAGAGTCATGATCATAGTGGTGGAATTAGTCACACCAAAGGGAATAACTAGGAACTCATTATGGTCATAATGATATTGGAATTCCATCTTCAACATACCATCCTAATAAACCTTAAACATATGGTAATTGTACCTCATATCAACCTAAGAACTATATTTCACCTTACATTAGGTTTAAGAGGTTTTCAATCCTTTAGAAAAAAGGGTACTTTTCTTTTATCGTCACCTGATTTAGGCAATGAAAAACAACTTAAATCTTCTAGCTCTCATCTGCCATTTTTTATTAACAACTACATAGCTACCCAAGGGAAGCACATTGGGTCAAAAAGAACCCTTCTCATAGTTTCTAGCTATTCAAGGGTCATACTATCCAATTAAAGATAAGTTGGTTGTATCCTCCAATACATGTTTTTATACATCGTAGGGTTTCATTACCTCTATATAAATATCCCATGAGAACCTATCTTCTTCGATAGTTAAGTCACACTTTTAGAATAGAAGTGATATCTTTGAAACTTCCTCAGTAAGAGTCTCTAGATGCTAGGGTTGAGCTAAAGACTCCATCAGAATCTCTAGGTCTCAACTATGGGATGCAGCAAGGAAGGATTGACTTGTTCCTATGTCTACTAAAATTGTAGGTGAAGTAGAGAAGTCATGGGTTGTACTATATATCACCCGAACACCTATGGGTCATAAACCTATACTTTATGGAGCTATCCTTACCCTTTCCCCATCGATTTCCCACGACCAAGGTTTATACCTGGAACTATAACACCACAAAAATGACCTTGAACATACAATTCAAAGGAACACATCCACCAAACCTCACCATTATCCTCTTTTGTTGGAACCAAATCACCTTCAAAACTTTAAATCACATCATAAAAGAACATGTCTTGGTTGGGAAAGTATCTCTCTTCCTTGCATGTTCAAAGTCACATCATGTCACCAATATAGGGATTCATCAATACCCTATGTTTCTCAAAATAATTCTAGCTATCAAGACCACCATCTCACTAGGAGGGTTCCTACACAAGGTGGAAAACCCAAGACATCACCTCTAGATAAACCTCAGTTTCCCATGGGGTTGCTAGAAATTACTTCTATCTAAAGAGATTCTCATCTCTATCCTAATATAGGGTCACCTTATCATGGATATGGATGACTAGTGTAAGAACCCGGATCTTCTTTTCAGGTACGTTTTTCCTTTTTCTGGAGTTTTTTAGAAAAATGAATTTTCTGGAAATTTTTGAAGTACACGCCGTGTAATTTATGAGTACACGCCGTGTACTCCCTTTTCCGCTCGAAGCTGTGTGCTGGCTGTGTTCGGGCCACACACACAGTGTGTAAGGGTGAGGTGAAGGCTGGTTAATTTGGAGTACAGAAAACTGAATTACACCAAGTACTCAAGAAGTACATGTCGTGCACTTCCTTTTTTTCATTAAACGGACCGAGGTCGTGCCTCATCATGATATTTGCCTTCTTCTAGGTCTGGTTCATCCGAGAGCGACCCGTACGGCCGAATTTTAGACAAACTCCCACCTCGCCATCCTTTCTCCGATTCAAGCACGGTCGATTGTGTTGGAAGCGCAGTGGTGAGTTCTTCCTTATGCTTGAGCCTTGTTTCTAGATTCCTTTTTGTTTTCAAGATATCGTAGGTTGAGAGTTTTGTGCATTTTCTCAGATCTACATCATTATAATGGGAATATATCATCTAGGTTCATGTATATCGATCTCCTAGGATTGAGGTAGGTAGTTTGTGCCTTTCCATAGAAAGTTGATGAATATTATGTGCAAATTACACCAATACCCTTGAACGGGGTATTGCGTGCTTCCTGTTTTTCCCCTGTTGTTTGCCTGCTTTTCTTGATTGCTTTAGTAGAGGTTATTGCTTGTGAGTAGAGTAATTTATTTTTGTGCTCAGGTTTCTTTTCCATGCTTGTTGTGTTGTTTAGCGTTGCTAGTTTATATGCCTAGTTGTAGGATAGTGGAACTTTTGTTTTATGATTGCTATTGAGACTTAGAATGATAGCCAAGTAGTTCTTGAGGTTTACATGGACAGTGTGCATGAGTGCTGAGCATGTTTTACTTTTCCACACAGGACTGTGAGAGCCTAGTGTAGTAGACCATAGGGATAATCAACGTAATGGCTTCTCCAGAGTGTCTTTTAATACGATGCAAGACCATAGGGGGATTTGATGATGAGTGATTCCTTAGAGATTTTGTAGTTACTCGACACGGGCCATAGGGGGAATGAGACATTGAGTGCTTCCCCAGAGAGCCTTTAGTATGATACGAGACTATAGGGGGAATTGATGGTGAGTGCTTCCCCAGAGAGTCTACTTTTTAGCTGAACCAGAGGGGTGAGACTGTGTGTGCCTCCCATAGGGTTGCTAGTACTTATAGGTTGAACCATATGGGTTAGGCTGTGAGAGCTACCCAGAGGGTTACCTGTTTCTTCTTTTATTGCTGGCTACTTACTGGTGTACTTTACTTGTTAGAATTGTGGATTGTAGCTGCTTATGCTTTCCTGTTTATTGCTTCTTGTTTATTTACTGTCATGTATTCATTGACTGTTAGGCACAAATCTTTGGGTGATTGCCTACTGGGATTGTATCTCACACCCTGTTTGGGACATGCTTTTGGGCCCAAGAAGACTATGTTGTTGCAGGTATAGATAAGGGCAAGTGCCCTTCTACATCAGGTTCTTGATTGCACGGGATCTGGAGAGCATGGGACCGAGCCGTGGATCGCGATGCTGAGGAGTCTACTTTGTTTTTATTTTGAACTTGGTTTCAGTTGTATTTCATCACGTTGTTTTGTTTGCTTATTTCCTTATATGCTTGTACCTACTGCATCATTATCCCCATTACTATATGTATTCATTGCTCCCGCTGTTGGTTTCAGTTGTTATGTATGTTGTTATTGCTTCCGCTCTTGATGGTTGTTTTCCTTACCTTGTATACTTTACCAATTGAGGGCATAGTTTCCCCACCAACTCACCAAGGCCCTTGCTGCTAGTCGGTAGCCTCTGGCATTTGGGGAAATGCGCTTGAGGTCATGTGGCACACCGGGTACGGGGCACCAGTGGAGGGGCTCCGAATTCGGGTCGTTACAAAGTGGTATCATAGGAGTTCTTTTCTCTTACTTTACTGTTTGGAGACCTTAGCCAGGGATAGGATGGATTCGGTACTTGGAATTAAGCTGTGCTTGGGAGTAGCTAACCCATGTACAGGGAAGAGCCATACTACCTCGTTAATTGCAGCTTGCTAGTTTTGAGATTTTATAGTTGATCTGATTTCACCTAGAGTGATTCACATGACTTGTGCTATTATTGTTTTGATATTGCGGTTCTTTTTCTGTCGCAACCCGATGAGATGAGGGTATGTCATCCCATGCATCATATAGGCACTTGTAGAAATCACATTCCATGCATTCTTTCCATTCCATCTAGGTTGCATTAGCGATTGCATGTTGTTGTGATAGATTTTGTGTAGATTATGCATGTTGTTGTGATAGATGCTTGATAGATCCTCTGCTGTCATGTTAGAAAACTGTTTGTTTTGTTCTTTACTTAAAGTGAACGCCAAATTTTGGTTCTTGAGGTGTTATGGGCCCTCACGGATAGAAACTTGGCACCTCTTTCCCTTGTTTTTAGTGTTTCTGGAATTCTGTGCAGTTTCTGAGCTACTACCCGGGAAAACCCAGAATACATGACGTGTACTTTTTGGATACACGCCGTGTAGTTTTTAGGCCATGTCACTGACCATGTGGGCAGAACACGGGGTCGTGAAAGTAACTTCGGGAACACGCCGTGTACGGTAGGTACATGCCGTGTGAGTTCAGAGCCGTGTACCCAGCCGTGTCACTAACAACACAGGTCAAGGAAGCTCGGGTAGAACACGTCTGTCCATAGGGAACACGTTGTGTAGTCCTTTCTAGGTACCCGGCTGTGTCATGAACAACACGATCCGGCTTTACCTTCTTTTCCACACACTGTGTTTGTTCGGAACACGCCATGTAGTCGTGTCCAGGTACCCGTCCGTGTCACGAACAACACGGGACGGTGTCACCTTCACTTATACACGCTGTGTTTGTTAGAAGCATGTCGTGTAAGGTTCATCCGTGTAGACGACCGTGTGCTTAACAACACGGGCCGTTGAATCCTTGTCTAGTACATATCGTGTTTTTTTAGAACACACCGTGTAGTCTCAGGTTAAGTCGGACCGTGTGGGTTAGCCATGTAAAGAGACTCGGGAAGGGAACTAGTTTTCTTGTACACGCCATGTGTTGGGGTCAACACGCCGTGTAGTTTGAGGTGTTACATGACTTGTAGGGTAGGAGTACATGCCCATGTCAGTGGATTAAGAATACACGCTGTGTAGTTTTTATACACGCCGTGTAGTCGTGTTTTGCAATATTTTGTGTTTTTCTTCCCCTATTCCCGTTTCATACTCTTGTGTTCTCTATCCTTGTTTTTCTGATCTAAGGTGTACTTTTGATCTTTCAGAGCTATGACTCTGAGACGTCCTCCGGTCATACGTCTGTCATCAGGTAGGGATCAGACTCCAGACAAGGCTGATCAGGGACTTCCAGCTGATCCCCCAGTCGAGCCAGCCTTGGCACCGGTTGTCATACCAGTTGTGGGCGCTGATACGTAGTTCAGGGAGGGCTTCATGAGGATGATGCAGGCCTTCCAGGGAGCACCGCCTCCTGCCACGACTATGGAAGACTTGACACGGGTTTTCCAACAGCAGCATCCTCCCACGTTCTCAGGGGAGGGAGTACCTCAGGCTGCAGAGTCATGGATGGAAGCCATGCTGACTATCTTCAAGCATCTGGAGACGCCTCTAGAGAGGCGGGTCAATCTTGCCACCTACATGCTCCGAGACTCTGCCAAGAGGTGGTGGGACGTGATCTCACAGGTGGGTCAACAGCAGGCTATGACTTGGGAGGAGTTCCAGCGCGTGTTCTACGACTACTTCTACCCAGAGACCCTGAGGGCCGATCGAGCCTGGGAGTTCATGAGCTTAGAGCAGGGTACTCTATCTGTCATAGAGTATTCCTCTTGTTTCACCGAGCTGCAGCGTTTTACACCCCTTCGGGATGGGAGTGGGGTGTTCTTGTAAAGGAAGTTTGAGGAGGGACTCAGGCGAGAGATCTGCTCGTAGGTGAACATCTTCCAGTTGACTTCCATCACTTCCATCATCAACCAGGCACTGATTGAAGAGCGCAATCAGAGAGACTTTGGAGCTATGATCCAGGGTGGTTCTTCTTCTAGAGTTAGCTTTCCTCCATATGATAGCAAGAAGTGTCGTAGGGTGTCTACGTGTGGTGATTCGAGGAAGCAAGATGCATCATTAGGCAGCCAGGTGACATGCTACCAGTGTGTCCGGACAGGGCGCACGAGGCCGTAGTGCTAGAGAGACCCTGTGGAGTGCCGATATTACGGCAAGATGGGTCACCTTCAGCGTTTCTGTTAGGTTTTCTCACCAGCAGCTGGTGACCAGGGTTCTTCCATGACTCCTCGTTCAGGAGAAGCCCCACCAGTTTCTCACCAGTAGGGAAACTGGAGTTCTTCTGTCCATTCGGGCTGAGGTGGAGGTCGAGGCCATGGCGGTCAGCCACCAGTTCCTCAGCACCATCAGGGCGGTTCAGCTCAGAGTGGTCATCCAGGGGCGCAGGGCCGCAGTACAGGCCAATTTTTTTCCGTGGAGCAGACTTATCAGGAGCAGGATCCCGACCCTTCTACTGTTTGAGGAATGATTTTAGTAGCCTCAATTTTATCTTCATCCCTTTTCGATACTGGTGCTATGTATAGATTTATCTCTGTTGCTATCATGGAGAGCCTTGGGCTCTGCATCTTTTCTTCTTCCGAATCGTTGACACTAGACACACCTTTGGGAACGAGGACATCTAGTGTACGCCAGTGTAGAGAGTGCCCTCTCGAGGTTGCAGGGTATCACTTCTTATGGGATCTCTATGTCCTATAGATGACAGGATATGATGTCATCCTCGACATGGACTGTTCGATTCCCTTCCAGGAAGTTGTTGACTGTTATCACCACAGAGTCAGTTTCATCTCACCAGAGGGTGAACCTTTTCTTCATAGAGGCGAATGGGACGTTCGGGTGAGTTGGGCAGGACTCAAGCATCTTGGGATAGGAGGGGTGACAGCCCAGATTTCTATCTTTTATCTGGATGATCAGGGGACTCCACAGTTAGACTTTCCTCCAGTGGTGGATTGTTTCAGGGATGTCTTTCCAGAGGAATTTTCGGGTTTGCCTCCGGAGCGTGATGTAGACTTCTCTATTGAGCTCGTGTCGGGAGTGGCACCGGTGTCCATTACTCCCTATAGGATGGCCACACCTGAGTTTCAGGAGCTCAAGAAGTATTTGGAGGAGCTACAGGCTAAGGGTTTCATCCGACCCAGTACTTATCCTTGGGGTTCGCCTGTCCTATTTGCGAAGAAGTCAGACGGTACCCTTCAGCTTTTTGTGGATTATCGGAAGCTGAACCAGTTGACGGTTAAGAACCGATATCCTTTTCTGAGGATTGATTAACTTTTCGATCAGCTTCGAGGAGCTCGGGTGTTCTCTAAGATCAACTTGAGGTCCAGTTATCATCAGTTGCACGTTAGACCATCAGATATACCTCTAATAGCCTTCAGGAGCAGGTATGGTCTTTACGAGTATACAGTCATGTCGTTCGGTCTCACGAATGCACCTGCAGTTTTCATGGCACTGATGAACCGAGTGTTCCATCCTTACTTGGACTCCTTCGTTGTGGTCTTCGTGGACGATATCTTGGTGTACTCTCACACTCGACACGACCATGCCACACACCTTGAGATCGTTCTGAGTACACTGAGAGAGCATCGGCTCTATGCTAAACTCTCGAAGTGCCACTTTTGGATGGATCATATTCACTTCTTGGGTCACATCATCTCAGAGGCAGGAGTGTCAGTAGACCCAGAGAAAGTGAGATCTGTAGTTTCTTGGGAGCAGTCGAAGAATGTCTTTGAGGTAAGAAGCTTCCTAGGGCTAGCTGGATACTACCGACGCTTCATTTGGGACTTTTCTCATCTAGCAGCACCTTTGACAGGTCTAACCAAGAAGGGTTCAAAGTTCTTATGGTCAAATTCTTGTGATTCATCCTTTCAGGAGCTAAAAGGGAGGTTGAAGTCGGCACCTATATTAGTCTTTCCATAGCCAGGAAAGAACTATACAGTCTATTGTGATGCTTCAGGTATCGGTCTAGGAGTTGTGCTTATTTAGGGAGATGGATTTGTTGCGTACGGGTCTCGGCAGTTGAGGCCACATGAGAGGAACTACCTGATGCACGATTTGGAGTTAGCAGCTGTCGTTCATGCCTTGCGTTGTTGGATACACTATCTTCTGGGAGATCACTTTGTGGTCTTCACTGACCACAAGAGTCTCAAGTACATTTTCACTCAGCATGATCTGAATCTGAGGCAGCGTAGGTGGGTTGAGTATCTAAAGTCTTTTGACTTCGATCTCGCCTATACGCCGGGAAAGGGCAACGCCCTGGCAGATGTGTTGAGCAGGAGAACTCAGATTTAGGCAGTTCAGGAGGCCAGTAGTGAGTGGAAGCTGATGGCTCTGTTCTCTGAGATGCATCTGGAGGTGCACGACAGACGGGGACAGACTTTTCTATCTTCTGTAGATGTTACCTCCACGCTACTTGATTGGGTATGGATGAGGAAGCTATCAGACTCAGAAGGCTTAGTCTTGTGGGAGAGTGTGTCAGGAGAGGACCCTCTTCCTGGATGGACAGTGGGCGAGGATGAGATCTTGCATTTCCAGGGATGCGTATGGGTTCCAGCAGACATACGCAAGGAGCTGATGTGGGATTTCCATTCCTCAGTTTGGGCAGTTCATCCTGGCGTCACCAAGATATATTGGGATCTTCATCGCCAGTATTGGTGGCCAGGTATGAAGAATGATGTTTCTGGTTTTGTCATGAGATGTTCTACTTGTCAGCAGGTGAAACCAGAGCATCAGCGACCAGCGGGGCTTTTACAGCAGTTACCCATTCCGGAGTGGAAGTGGAACGATGTTGCGATGGACTTCGTGACCGGGTTTCTGAGATCAACTCGAGGAAATGATTTTGTTTGGGTTGTCGTCGACAGGCTTACGAAGGTTTCTCACTTCTTTCCGATCAAGGATACCTTCAATGTCGATGATCTGGGACGACTTTACATCAGAGAGATCATTCGTCTTCATGGAGTTCCGCGCTCTATTGTTTCAGATAGAGATGTGCGCTTTACCTCTCGGTTCTGGAAGGGACTTCAGTAGGCCTTGGGTACAGAGTTACTTTTGAGTACAGCTTACCATCCCCATACTGATGGCCAGTCCGAGCGCACAATCCAGGTGCTTGAGGATATGCTCCGGGCTTGCATCATTGACTTTGGCGGTTCTTGGGAAAAGCATATTCCTCTGGTGGAGTTCTCCTACAACAACAGTTTCCAAGCGACCATTCAGATGGAACCATACGAGGCTTTGTACGGTAGGCCATGTCGATCACCCTTATACTGGTTGGAGGAAGGAGATGCAGCTTTTCTGGGACCTCGTCTTGTTCAGGAGACTTCAGAGAAGATAGAGATGATTCGGAAGAGGATGACTACAACGCAGTCTCGACAGAAGTCTTATGCTGATCAGCGGAGACGACCTTTGGAGTTCGAGGTCGGAGATCAGGTTTTCCTACGTGTCGCACCGAGGTTGGGACACAAAAGGATTCAAAGACAGGGTAAGCTTTCATCGCGGTACGTCGGGCCGTTTGAAGTCTTGGAGAGAGTTGGGCCGGTCGCCTATCGGTTGCAGCTACCTCAGCGGTATCGGGCCATGGATGACGTCTTCCACATCTCTCAGCTTCGACATTACTTTTCAGACTCGTATCGTGTCTTTTAGCCCGAGGAAGTCGAGCTTGAAGCGGATGCGTCATTCAAGGAGCATCCTATCCAGATTGTCGATCGTAGTACGAAGGTTCTCCACGGGCGGTCTGTTCCTCTGGTACAGGTGCTATGGCAGCACAGACGAGTACAAGATGAGACCTGGGAGAGGGAGACCGATGTATGATTGCAGTGGCCTGAGCTATTCAGGGTTTCTTCTTCTCTGCCTCATTAGGGAAATTCGGGGATGAATTTCTTTAAGGGGGGAAGTTTGTAAGAACCCATATCTTCTTTTCAGGTACGTTTTTCCTTTTTTTGTATTTTTTGAGAAAAATTAATTTTCTGGAAATTTTTGAAGTACACGCCGTGTACTTTCTGAGTACACGTCGTGTACTCCATTTTCCGCTCGAAGCCGTGTGCTGGCCGTGTCCGGGCCACACACACGGTGTGTAAGGGTGAGGTAGAGTCTGGTTAATTAGAAGTATGGAAAATTGAAGTACATGCCATGTACTCAAGAAGTACATGTCGTGTACTTTCTTTTTTTTTTCATTAAACGGACCGGGGTCGCGCCTCATCATGATATTTGCCTTCTTCTAGGTCTGGTTCATCTGAGAGTGACCCGTACGGCCGAATATTCGACGAACTCCTGCCTCGCCATCCGTTCTCTGATTCGAGCACGGTCAATTGCGTTGGAAGCGTAGCGGTGATTTCTTCCTTCTTCTTGAGCCTTGTTTCTGGATTCCTCCTTGTTTTCAAGATATCGTAGGTTGAGATTTTTGTGCGTTTTTTTAGATCTACATCATTTTAAGGGGAATATGTCATCGAAGTTCACTTATATTGGTCTCCTAGGATCGAGGTAGGTGTTTTGTGCCTTTCCGTAGAAATTTGATGAATATTATGTGCAAATTCCACCAATACCCTTGAACGGGGTATTGCGTGCTTCCTGTTTTTCCCTTGGTGTTTTCCTGCTTTGCTTGATTGCTTTAGTAGAGGTTATTGCTTGTGAGTAGAGTAATTTATTTTTGTGATCAGGTTTCTTTTCCATGCTTGTTGTGTTGTTTAGCGTTGCTAGTTTCCATGCCTAGTTATAGGATAGTGGAACTGTTGTTTTATGATTGTTGTTGAGCCTTAGAATGATAGCCAAGTAGTTCTTGAGATTTAGTTGGACAATGTGCACCCGCGCTGAGCATGTTTTACTTTTCCACACAGGACTGTGAGAGCCTAGTGTAGTAGACCATAGGTAGAATCAACTTAAGGGATTCTCCAGAGTGTCTTTTAATACGATGTGAGACCACAGGGGGAATTGAAGATGAGTACTTCCTCAAAGAGTCTGTAGTTCCTCGACATGGGCCACAGGGGGAATGAGACGTTGAGTGCTTCCCTAGAGAGCCTTTAGTACGATACGAGACTATAGGGGGAATTGACGGTGAGTGCTTCCCCAGAGAGTCTACTTTTTAGATGAACCAGAGGGGTGAGACTGTGTGTGCCTCCCAGAGGGTTGCTAGTACTTATAGGTTGAACCATAGGGGTTAGGCTGTGAGAGATACCCAGAGGGTTACCTGTTTCTTCTTTTGTTGTTGGCTTATTACTGGTGTACTTTACTTGTTAGAACTTTGGATTGTAGCTGCTTGTGCTTTCCTGTTTACTGCTTCTTGTTTATTTACTGCCATGTATTCGTTGACTGTTAGGCACAAATCTTTGGTTGATTGCCTACTGGGATTGTATCTCACACCCTGTTTGGGCCATGCTTTTGGGACCGAGCAGACTATGTTGCTGCAGGTATAGATAAGGTCAAGCACCCTTCTACATCAGGTTCTTGATTACACGGGAGATGGAGAGCATGGGACCGAGCCGTGGCTCGCGATGCTGAAGAGTCTACTTTGTTTTTCTTTTGTACTTGGTTTCAGTTGTATTTCAGCACGTTGTTGTGTTTGCTGCTTTCCTTAGATACTTGTACCTGCTACATCATTATCACCATTACTATATGTATTCATTCCTTCCATTGTTGGTTTCGATTGTTATGTATGTTGTTATTGCTTCCGCTCTTGATGGTTGTTTTCCTTACCTTGTATACTTTACCGATTGAGGGCATAGTTTCCCCACCGAGTCACCAAGTCCCTCGCTGCTAGTCGGCAGCCTCTGGCATTTGGGGAAACGCGCTTGAGGTCATGTGGCGCACCGGGTACGGGGCACCAGTAGAGGGGCTCCGGATTCGGGTCGTTACAACTAGACTGCCTAAACACCCTATTTATCCATGAAGACAATTGGTTGTGAGTGTATACATCTAATAAATTGGGATCCCCACACCAAAAACCCTATACCGCTACCATCATCCAATCCTCCATGTCCTGAGGGTCTTTCTCACCACAAAACCTGAGTGGTCTCTATCATCGGAACTGTCATAATGCACTAAGATTTCATGAATCATCATCTTACCCTATTAGATATATTGAATGCTCAACATTAATAGTAATATCCATCTAGACAACTGTAGGTGGATCCATGTGTTGTTCAACTGGGGGTAGCACTGCTCTGTGCCCACTTGGAGGACACACCTCATGAATGGGTCCCCAAACCGAGGCCTCATCACTCAATTGATCACCATCACAACATTTTCATAGAATCCTTATTGGCTATCATCATTGAGGTATCATGAAAATTATCATATCTTACCATGGTCATAGATAATATCTAGGGATCTAACTCAAGAAGGACATGAAATTCCAAAGAATTAATCCTATATGATGAATGTATCATTGGTTTACCTATAATTGATGCATAGGTATGTTGAGTCAACAATCAGGTAGTCAGAGTCTTGGTGTATGGACATGTTATTCACCACACCATCACAAGGTTCCTTAGACCGTGATCTGAACTCGAGACACTCTAACAATATTTTCATAAGTTCCAAAACTTAAACTCACACAAGTTTAACTCCAAGAACCAACCTAGGGAAAATACCACCTTTGATATCACTCTTCCATGACCTAACCAACCGAGTCCAGCTTGGCTAGTGGTAAGCCTAGTGTGACACTCCAAGACTTCCACTAATAGGATAGGGGATCTAAACTAGCATCGAGTAGGAATATCACTAAAATGAGAGGCCTTATCCAAAAGTAACTATATGCATGCATACAACCAACTTCATACAATAGTACAAAGATATAATAAAATACTGAATATCTAGATTGTAAACAATGAAATAAAAAATCCTCTAGGAAATACATATCAAATTTCAATAAGTTATACATAGTATAAAGGTTAAAATAGATGCTCAACCAGAAATGCAAGGGGAAACCCAAAATGAAAGCAGTTGTACAGAGTAGAGAAGCGGAGATCCCAGATCAATATCCTAGAGTCTAACCATAAAAAATGGTCAAATTCACCTCATAGTTCTAATATCCACTAAAACTAGGTTCATAAAAGTCACTAATAATAATCCTATCAATAGTATAAGACACAACATGTGTGGGAAAACCCCATGTAGGGGTGATTACATACATACCCATTAGGATTCCCTAAAAACTAAGAAGGGGGAGAAATAGAAATAAAAAATAGTCAAATAAACACATAAGGAAAGAGGGTAACAAAAATCTATATCATATATGGTCAAAATAAACCCAAATGGTAGATAAAGGGGATCTTCATCTCCACAACCCAACTAAGAATAATGATTTAGCCTACAGCTCTAAAATTTCTATCACTGATGCCCAACACCATGTGAAACCACATAAGATATAGAGTGGGGGGCCTATTCTCTCTATTGTGTATCACAGATGAGGGATTACTATCTTCTACCCACACACCTCATGTAAACTCACAATAATCCGAGTAGAGGGGCTCATTCCTTGCTACTATGCTTCACATATTAGGGAGAACTAACTCTCATGGAGGAACCACTCTTTGATGGAACTCAATGAATGGTACAACTCCGTAGATAGAGGACTCTCACCCTTTATAGTATGATGGAGTACCAACTCTACCTATGTAAAGAGTATGGGGGACCCATGCCCTAGTGAGAGGGGGTAATGACCCTGGAATCTCTCTGATGATCAAACCCAATTGCTGTCATTGGCCAAGAATCTTTACAAGAAGTGTCCCACTCATAACACCTTGTTTCATATCTCTAATTCCAAAAAAATGCCACCATCATGTCTTAAGTGGAAAATTGTTTAGAATAGTCTACTCATGAGCCTAAATCTAAGACCCAAAGAAGGAGATACACAAGGTGTAAGTCTCATATAAAAGTATATAGTGTGTACATAGGGTCACACAATGTGTGACCTCACCTAGACACCTCGGAGTGTCCTCACCTAGACACAGATTGGGAAGCCATGTGAAACTCTGTGGTGTATATAAAGGGTACACAATGTGTCTTACCAACCCTGGGTATGTCTGTGTACTCATTCCCATGCTCATTTACTCCATATCATTCCCATGTACTATGGCCTATGTCTATGTACTTCAACCCATGACTAGGTGCATTGGGCATGTACACAAGGTACACAGATCATCTATCCATGTATATATACATGGAATATCCCTTATGGTACACAATGTGACTTACCACATGAGGTCATAGAAATGTGCCTTTAGCATGCGGCTTGGCTAGCCAAGTTGGGTCATACAACGTGTGGACCCATCCACATGGCATGTGGTATTTATCTCTCTTGAATCCCTAATTGTTGTAGTTAGGGGACCACACAACATGTGTTCTTGAACTACACACCATGTATGTCATGAATTCTTATGGTCTTTTTGCAGGATCTTAGATCCATCAAAATAGACACCTCCACCACTGTTTGAAAACCTGAAATCTATAAAATCAAAAGGGGTCCTTTAATTATCGATTCCTAGCCTCTAGTTGGTCTTAAATCAAACTCCATTCACCCGTTGGTGTAGTCATTGCACCACCATTTTTGTTCAAGTTTATAAACCTCAAATCCATCACCTGAATCCCACAACACACCACAATCCATATGAAAAACACCAATATGTACATCATACATGCATTTTCTATGAATTTGGGGGTTTGATCATGCTTGAATCTGGACTGATGATATAAAGCCACAACCTTATGGGCTAACAGAAAAGATGAAAAGAACAATGGTGGGGAAATCATAAGAATTAAGGTAAGATCATTATTTTTTATCCCATCTAATGGTCATTAAATTTCAGAAACCATGGGTGAAATCATGGGTGAAACAACATAAATAAATTTGGTTCAAGAATTATAAAAGAAATGGGGCTCATAAAAAAATGGGAAATCACAACACTAAAAAATAGATAATAAAATGCTTATAAATTGAATAAAATAGGGTGTAAATCCACAAAAATAGTGTTCCTTACCTCATGAATAGATTGATTATTAGTTAAGAACACATCCTCTAGTGATAAAGATGAGGATCCCACTGTTTTTTTCATTCGTCTCACGTTTCTCTACAATCGCCTATTGTCAATCCATGTTCTTAGGTCATCTATGCCAACGGGGCTCTCCTCCTCCTCCTCTTTAATCTCCCAGGGATATGCAGTTAACCCTAGGGATTTTCTATAATGGAATACTTATAGATAGGAAACTAGGTTTAGGTAATTATATAAACAAAATAATTAAATTATTTAATTTACTTAACGTGCCTTCCAATGGCTAACCTTAATCAAATTTCCGACGCTGGCCAACTTTATATCATGCCTAGGGTAAACCCCAAGTTCCTGAAACAACTATGGTCTTGTATTTCTCATCCAAGGTCTTGATCAATGGAAAAAAAATTATTCTAAAAATATGCACGCATGTGCTTTGATATACATTAATATTTTTAATATATTAATTCTTGGGTCCGGTGACACCTAAAACATAGCGCCAACTTTGAGAAAAAAATATAGAGATATATTTATAAATATTTAAAGTACTTAACCAATAAAAATAAAATCATTACATAATTTTGATAAAGTAAGGAAATTTTCTACAGAATCACTAAAAGAATCAGCATGAACCATTGTTGTAAAGACATGGATTTTCCATGTAATTTTTTTTAATTATATGGAATTATTTCAAGACTGTGAAATGTGAAGGCGCATGATTATGAGGCCCAGAGTGCCTGGAATGATCCATAGAAGTTTTTTTAAGCTTTAATTAGCGTGTGTAAGTAGTTTTCCTTAAAAAAATTGGAATAACTCTTAAAAGGTTTCCCGAATCAGAAATCAGAGGGAACCATTGTGTTCAGGATGGCGGGTTTACTCTAGGCTTGACATAATTTTAGTCAGCACAGGCCTCTAGTGGGAAAACCTGAAAATGGCATAACCATAAATAAAATAATTAAATAAAATTATTTTATTTTTCAAATGATTATAACTCATGAATGATAACTTGGATTGAAAATCCAAGACCACCCCTGAACTTTTAAGGGTGTGTTTTTCTTAGAATAATACTAACATTGGTCGGTGCGGGCCAACTGTAAAAGTTAGTTTTTGTCCGTAAATAAAATAATTAAGTGACAGTTATTTTATTATAAAATACATAAATTCTAAATGGTAACTCAGATTGAAAATCTGATAGTGCCGTTGAGTTCGTTGGGACATTTTTCCCTTAGTCGGAGTCTAACCTCGACCGGCACGGGTCGAGGGTGAATTTTAATAATTTTCTGAACTTTTTTAGGTACGATCAATAAACGCATGAGCAGCATTTTCTAAATTTTGAACCGGTGCTCTGATTAAAAATCTGAGGGCACCATTGAATCCACAGCACTGGGATTCACTTAAATGAGGCTTTACTTTGATCGTAGTAGGTCTGTAGGAAAATTTAAGTTTTGGGACTTTTTAAAGAATAATAAAAATAACTTAGTTAATTTTTATTTTCTTTCTTTCCCTCCAACGGACAAACAGAAACATGGGACCAGCAGTGTGTCAAGACAATAAATGTCTTGACCTTTCAAACTTAAGTAACAACATCGTTGGAAAATTAGAAAGGTTTCTAATTAATGAGCCCCCATTAATTCCCAATGTCGTTACTTACCCTCCCCCTCTCCTATTTATATGGAGCTTGGAGAGAGGTGTCGGCACTGCTTCACCAAGCAAAGAAGTGCTGGAAAATTACCAAGACACCAAACCCTTGGAAGATGGAGCCGGTTCTGGTGAGCGGTGATGAGAGACACCGAAACCCAGAATCGAAGATCGACGATCAAGCGACGTCGTTGAAGGATAGCTGCAGGGACGGAGAACACCGACTCACTTCCTCAACTACGGGTGTTTCTCCATCATTCTTGAGGTAGGGGTTTGATCCTTGTTTAAATTCAAGTTAATTTCTTGAACCCTTTAATCCTCCCTCATGATTATAAGCTAACGTGGAGGGCATGGGCCTAATGAACTCGGCCCAAACCCTCTACTACTTTGCTACCCTTGCGCCCTCTGTGGAAGACCTCCAGCACGGTGGCACCAACCAGCTATGAAGGAGGCGATGCGCCAATGAACGTCAAAAAAGGAGGTCACGGCACTAAGTCACGGTGGTCATCGGATCGGCCAGCACCGGTCGGACATGGAGGAGGTGTGGCACTCCGTCGCACGCCGATGGTGAGAAAAGGGTCACGGCTCGTCAACCGTGGTGGTCAGAGGAGGCGGTTGGCACATCATTCGGCCATATAAGGGGAGGCGGCACGACCTGCGCACCATTGGCGAGTTGGAAGGTGGCATGACCAGCGCATCGCCGGTGAGTAGAGGGTCGTGGCCGAAGCCGTGGTGAAGGCAGAACCCATGCCTACCCAGTGGGTTCTGCAATGACCAGGCGGCGCCAACGTGTTGTTGCCGTTTCACAAACCCGAACGGCCTCTGGGATATTCGGGATACCAAGGGGAAATGCTCCCCCCTTTCCAGCTCAGGCAGACCATGGGCCACCCCCTTGCGGGTCTCACCTCACGCGGTCGGGCCGCCACCCAGCAGGACGAACCTCCCCCTTGCAGGCCACCCTTTGGGGGCCACCCCCTTGCGATCCGCCCTTTGTAGGCTTCCCCCTTGCAGGCTTGGCCGGACCTCGGCCCAGCGGGCCGAGCCCACCGCATCCCAGCCTAGACTGGGTCGGTCCAACCGAGTCGGACCGGACCCAAGCCTAACCGGACCCAGAAACACTTAAAAGGTCATATCTTGAGAACCATACGTCCGTTTGACGAACTGTCTATGGATTTGGGATCCTTGGATCGATATGGTACTTTGGGTATACTTCACTTGAGTTTTGGAGACAGTTGGAGTACGTTCGGGTTGGATCGAACCCAAATCCAACCGGGCCCTCGGAACTAAAACGCTTATAACTCACAGACCAGGCGTCTGATTGACGCACCATCTGTCATGTTGAAACCCTTATGATATATTGGTCCTTTGGGTTACTCCTTTTTGGAGATTATAGGTAGTCTAGGTACATATAATATCTCGATGGGAAGATTCTATGGAACTCAAGCGCACCAGGTGCGAGGAATCCTGTGGCAAGCTATAACGTGAAGGAAGAACAGTAATCATGTGTGGGTCAGTATCTATTGATCCTGTGTGGGTCAACATCTATCAGATCCTATGTGGTTCAGCACTCAATGATCTTGTTTGGGTCAGCACATACTGATCCTGTGTGGTTCAGATCCTATGTGGGTTGGCGGGGGTTAGTACCTATCGATCCTGTGTGGGTCAGCAGTAGTGCCTCTTAACAGAATAAGATGATCTAGCTTATGACTAATCATCTGTACTTCTGTACTTAAGTTATACTTGGTGTGAGTTGAGTCTTTAAACTTCATGGTGTTAACTTCATGGTGTTATCTTTGTGGTACTTCTACCTTTGTGGTGTTATTTTCATGGTGTTTCCTGTGTGGAACTTCTATCTTCGTGGTGTTACCTGTGTCATACTCCTACCTTCATGGTGTTATCTTTGTGGTGTTACCTATGTGGTACTTCTACCTTCGTGGTGTTATCTTCATGGTGATACCTGTGTAGTACTTCTATCTTTGTGGTGTTACCTATGTGGTACTTCTACCTTTGTGGTGTTACCTTCGTGGTGTTGTCTTCATGGTGTTACCTGTGTGGTACTTCTATCTTTGTAGTGTTGCCTATGTGGTACTTCTACCTTCATGGTGTTATCTTCGTGGTGTTACTTGTGTGGTACTTCTATCTTCATGTGTTACCTGTTTGGTACTTCTATCTTCATGGTGTTATCTGTGTGGTACTTCTACCTTCGTGGTGTTGCCTTTGTGGTATTATTTTGTCATGTATGAGATGGGTATGTATTGATAACTTAGGTATATGTATGGGCATATACCTAAGTAGAGTTGGTGTCTATTGATTCCTGCTCTGATATTGATGTCTTGCATTGTGTTATTTCCTTTGTGGAACTCTGGGAGACCTAAGGGGGTCTTAGGGTCTCTACTGAGTAACGTTATACTCACCCCTGCACAGACTACGCCTGCACCTTATTGTTTCTTTTGCAGACGACAGACAGCATTGACCGAGGCTGAGGGAGCCGGGACAGGACGGTACTCGGAGGTGGACCATTTGGCGTGATGTGATGCAGGGACTACTGATCATGAGTTGTACCTACCCTTCAGGTAGGATCTTCAATGGATGATCCAGAAGCTTTTTTTCACTTTTCAGCTGTATTTTTAATTTCAGTTGTACTTGTACTTTTCAGTTGGGCTTGTATTTCAACCCCTTTACTTTCAACACACTTTTATTACAGCAGTTTACTTCATAGTGCTTCTTATTGTGTTATTGGAATGTGTGTCTGTACATGTTAAAAAGGCAATGCCTTCCCATTTTTAGGATATGTCTTTCCGGTGCTAGTCGCCAGCCCCTGGCCTATGGAAAGCGGGCTTGGGGTAGTCACGGCACAGACCCCAAGGGATGGGTCATGACAAAGTGGTATCATAGGATTCGGTTATACCGAAGAACTAGGACTCTAATATTTTCAATGTGGAAATAGTGTTAAGTGTTATGAGTGAAGTTTTTAGTTCGAGGAGTCTAGTTTTGGTGAGGCGACCGACGTATCCATACACCAGGACCCTGAATTTTGATTTTTGACTCGGTGCATGAAAACACTGATTATGTGTGTTTTGGAAATGTTTTTACTTGGTTTCATTAGAGTCATCTCATCAAGTATAACTTAATGATCGTGGCGCATATGTTTCTTAACAGGATTATATCACATAGACAGCCAGCTAGGATTCTCGACAAAGTATGCGATGACGGCCCACCGAGCAATGAGGCCTCAGTGTAGGGCCCTCTTATGGTGTTAGCACCTTCAGGTGGTGTACCATCTATATCACTGCATGTTGGTCAGTAGTTACAACCGGCAATACCGGTAAAGGACACATGTAGGATTAGTGCCTTACACGTGTTTTAGAATCAAATACCCCTTAGGTTCCGAGGCGAGCCCGACTCACGGGTGGCTAAGGACTATCTTGAGGAGGTGGTCAAGCTTTCATCTACTCAGGGCACCATTCGATCAGATGGCGGTCCTAGTAGAGAGCCTTCTACATGGCTCAGTAGGACGATGATAAGGTTTATATTACCCTAATCTTACAAGGAGGTGACTATTTTTGTTGATAATCTTGAGAACCTTCCTCAGAGAATGGGGTCTCTTTCCATAAAGAGCTAAGGGATGAGTGTTCTCTAGAGATTCTACAGCTTTGGTAGGATGACATGTCAGTAGATGAGTATTCATCAAGGCATACCAACTATCCTAGGTACTCGATGAATACAGTACGGTCAATGCATCAGGTCTTGAACCTCTGAGTGAGGTGTGTTTAGGGATATCCAAGCCAACACTATTCCTCTATGCATTCCTACTTATGTTAGGGTGCTAGAGAGAACCTTTGTGGTTGAATGTTCTTTGGCTGAGCGGATGCATCCAGTAGATGTTAATAGTGGGAAAGCAGGAAACTGGTGACAATCTCAGAGACTTGGGCGTGTAAAATGTTTTGGTAAGAGGAAGTGATAGGGATGGATGAATCTGTATGGCAGTAGACATGGAAGTGGAGTTAGGAGAGTAGCATGAGGTGGTATACATTTTGACTTGTTACGACCACCACCTCAATGTGGTCCCCACTAGGCTTAGAAATCTGGAGGACAGGGGAAGTGGGTATCTTCATGTGGTCAAGGAGTGTGGCCCAAGGGCTCCAGGAATGATTAGAGGTACAATCTATGTCTACTAATAGATGCCATGTTAATAGACATGGGAACTAATAATTCCTTCCTTCCATGAATCTTGTTCAAGACCTAGAGTTTCTGGTTAACCATTGACTTGAACCTTATGTCTGGAGATACCTTTGGGAGAAGACTCAATAATCACACTTATGTCGATGGTGTGATCTGGCCCTTGAGGTGAGAGTTTCGGTAGGAACCTCTTGGTGGCAGCGTCGAGGCCTTACGACATTAGTTTGGGTATGGACTGGACATCCACAGTTCATACTCAGATTTACTGTATTAGGAAAAAATGTTATGGTTTATCTACAATGTTGGAATGAGGTTTTCCTTGGTCATTGAAAAAGGAAACCCAGGCAGCATAGGATAAACTCACGCATAGGAGGGTGCAGCCGATCACTCTTGAGTCAGCCAGCCTTACCCTAGTGGCAACTGGATTTTTTAGTTTTTAGTTCCCAACAGGAGTGGAAGAGTGTGGGGATATCTTTTTAAAATATGTTTCCAGAATTACCTCCCTGAAGGGAGAGGGACTTCTACTTTGGTTGGGTACTACCAGAGTTTTGAACCAGACTTCTCTAGGGTAGCGATGCCCTTGACAGCTTTGACGAAGAAGGGGGAGCCTTCCCTATGGAAGGAGAAGTGTCAGAAGAGATTTCAAGAGCTGAAACAGTGATGATGTCTAGAGTTCATCCAGTACTATGACCTTGATATAGTATATACTTCTGGGAAGGGGAATGTGGTAGCAGACGCACTCAGCAGGAGGTCTGGTCTACAGCTGTTGAGTGAGGCATTAGAGCAGCTAGTCACGCTGCAGATATCCTTCGTGGATAAAGATGGAGCAGCTTACCTCCAGTATATGACTGTCACTCCCCCAATTATTCAGTGAATTCTAGAGGCAAAACTTGTGATGTTGACTATGAAGCCCGATGTGCTCAGATATCCTCAGGATATTCTCCTAAAGGATTTTTTGAAGGTAGGGAGCACGTCATACTCTTCATAGGACGCACAATGGTGTCAGTTATGCTTTAGGAGGAGGTGTTGAGAGAGATCCATACATCCCCTTTAATGGTACATCCTGGAGTGGAGAAGATGTACCAGGACCTCCGGTGTCAGTAGTGGTGGCCAGGGATAAAGGAAGTGGTGGTAGATTTTATATCACGATGCCTAACTTTTCAGCAAGTGAATACTACACAGAGCTAGCAGAAGTCATATGATGACAGGGGGCTAAGACCTTTGGAGTTTGAGGAGGGAGACCATGTCTTCCTAAGGGTATCACCATGATGAGTTTTAGAGAGATTTGGCTAAGGCAGAAATTTATCACCGAGGTTTATCAGACCATTTTTGATACTTCATAGGATTGGCGAGGTGGAATACCACTTGGCACTTCCACTGTAGTTGGAGAGGGTGCACGACGTCTTCCACATATCCCAGTTGAGTAGATGTGTGCATGACCTATCTCACATCATCAACCACGAAAATCTGGACTTTGATGATGGGGCAACATTTACAGAGGTTCTAGTAGAGATTGAGGATCGACAGGATCAGGTCCTTCCTGGGAGTTCAATACCTCTGGTGTGCATTCGCTGGTAGCACGGAAACCTCCAGGAGATCACAAGGGAGTAGGAGGATCAGATTCATGCACACTATCCCCATTTGTTCCCTTAGCCTATGTTGTGGCTTTTGGAGATGAAAATACATAAGGTGGGGAGAATGTAAAGACCCATATTTTACATGTAACTTTTTTTACTATATAAAATTATTTCAAGACTGAAAAATCTGACAGTGCATTATTCCAAGGTCCAGAGTACCCAGAATGATCCGTCAAAATTTTGTTAAGCTTTAATTAGCGCGTGTAAGTAGTTTTCCTGAAAAAATAGAATAACTCTTAAACAGTTGCCAAGATCAAAAATCTGAGGGCACCGTTGTGTTTAGGATGGTGGGTTTACCCTAAGTGCAACATAAGTTTAGTTGTCGCAGGCCTCCAGTGGGAAAACCCGAAATGTCATAACCGTAAATAAAATTATTAAATAAAATTATTTTATTTTTCAAATGCTTATAACTCAAGAATGTTAACTCAGATTGAAAATCTCAGACCACCACTGAACTTGTGAGGGTATTCTTTCCTTAGACTAATACTAACATTGGCCGGTGCGGGCCACCAGTGAATGTTAGTTTTTTTCCGTAAATAAAATAATTAAGTGACAATTATTTTATTGTAAAATTCATAACTTCTAAATGGTAACTCGGATTGAAAATCCAAGAGTACCGTTGAGTTCGTTGGGATGTTTTATCCTTAGGCAGAGCCTAACCTCGACTGGAATGGGTCGAGGGTGAATGTTAATAATTTTCTGAACTTTTTTTAGGTACATTCAGTAAACGCGCGAGCGGAATTTTCTAACTTTTGAATCGGTGCTCAGATTAAAAATCCAAGGGCACTATTGAATCTGCAGTGCCGGGATTATCTTAAGGGAGGCTTCACTTTGACCATAGTAGGTCTAGAGAAAAATTTGAGTTTTGGGACTTTTTAAAAAATAATCAAAATAACTTAGTTAATTTTTATTTTATTTATTTCCCTCCAACGGAAAAACAACAATGTGGGACCAGCGGTGTGTCAAGACAATAAATGGATTGAACTTTCAAACTTAAGTAACGACGTCGTTGGAGAATTAGGAAGGTTTCTAATTAATGAGACCCCATTAATTCCCAATGTTGTTACTTACCATCCCCCTATTCTATTTATATGGATCTTGGGGAGAGGTGTCAGCACTGCTTCACCAAGCAACAAAGTGCTGACAAAGTGTCGAGATGCCAAACACTTAGAGAACAGATCCGGTTCTAGCGAGCGGTGACAAGTGACATTGAAACCCCGAACCGAAGATTGACGATCAAGCGACGTCGTTGGAGGCTAGTTGCGGGGATGGAGAACACCAACCCACTTCCTCAACCACAAGCATTTATCCATCGTTCTTGAGGTAGGGTTTTGATCATTATTTAAATTCAAGTGAATTTCTTGAACCCTTTAATCCTTCCTCATGATTACGAGCTAACATGGAGGGTGTGGGCCTAATGAACCCGGCCCAAACCCTCCACTACTTTGCTACCCTTGTGCCCTCTGTGGAAGACTGCCAGCACGGCGGCACCAACTGGCTACGAAGGAGGCAGCGCGCCAACACACGCCGCAAGAGGAGGTCGTGGCACTACGTCGCGGCACTCATTAGATTGGCCAGCACCGATGAGCCACAGAGGAGGTGCAGCGAACCATCGTGCACCACTGGTGAGAAAAGGGTTGCGGCTCATCATCCACGGCGGTCAGAAGAGGTGGTCGACACATCTTCTGGCTGTGGAAGGGGAGGTGGCACGACCAGTGCGCCGTCGAAGAGCAGAAAGGTGGCACCACCAACGCGCCACCAGCGTGCAGAGGGTCGTGGCCAAAGCTGTGGCGAAGGCAGAACCCACGCCTACCCAACGGGTTCTGCGGCGACCGAGTGGCGCCCACGTGGCGCCGCCATTTCACAAATCTGAATGGCCTTCGAGCCATTTGGGATACCAGGGGGAAATGCTCCCACCTTGCTAGCTCAAGTGGACCACAAGCTTCCCCCTTATAGTCTGCGCCTCTCACGGCCGGGCCACCTGCCCAGCGAGCCGCCACCCAACAGGCCGCCACCCATCAGACCTTCTATCTAGTGGGCCGCCGCTCAGCAGGCCGGGTCACCCCCTTGTAGGTTTCCCTTTGTGGGCTACCCCCTTGCGAGTCACCCCCTTGCGGGCCGCCCTTTGCAGGCCTCCCCCTTTGCGGGCTGGGCTAACCTTGCGGGCCACCCTTTGTGGGATTCCCCCTTGCGGGTCAGGGCAAGCCCTCCGCGGCCCAGCCCAGACCAGGTCGGGTCGGGTCAGACCGGACCTAGGCCCAACCAGACCCATAAACACTTAAAGGGACTTATCTTAAGAACCATAAGTTCATTTGATGAACTATTTATGGCGTTGGGGTACTTGGATCGAGATGGTTCTTTGGGTATAATCTACTTGAGTTTTGGAAATAGTAGAAGTACGGCCAGGTTGGATCGAACCCGAATCTAACTGGGCCCTCAGAACTAAAATTCTTATAACTCACAGACTTGGGTGTCTGATTGATGCACCGTCTGTCACATTGGAACCCTTACGACATAGTAGTCTTTTGGGTTACTCCTTTGTTGAGCTTAGCGGCGGTCAAGGTATGACCTATATATTGAGGGGAATATTCTACGAAACTCAAGCACACCGGGTGCGAGGAATCCTATGGAAGACTATAAATTGAAGGAAGAACATCGATCCTTTTTGGGTCAGCATCCTATGTGGGTCAGCATCTATCAGATCCTGTGTGGGTTAGCGCTCAGTGATCCTATATGGTTCAGTGCATACCGATCCTGTGTGGGTCAGATCCTATGTGGGTCAGTGGGGGTTAGTACCTATTGATCCTGTGTGGTTAAAAAGTAGTGCCTCTTAATAGAATAAGATGATCTAGCTTACGACTAATCATATGTACTTATGTACTTAAGTTATACCCGGCGTGAGCTGAGTCTTTAACCTTCGTGGTGTTAACTTAATGGTGTTACCTGTGTGGTACTTTTAACTTTGTGGTGTTATATTCGTAGTGTTACCTATGTGGTAATTCTATCTTCATGGTGTTACCTATGTGGTACTTATACCTTCATGGTGTTATCTTCATGGTGTTACCTATGTGGTACTTCTACCTTCGTGGTGTTATCTTCGTGGTGATACATGTGTGGTACTTCTCTCTTCGTGGTGTTACCTATGTGGAACTTCTACCTTTGTTGTGTTACCTTCGTGGTGTTACCTTCGTGGTGTTATATTCGTGGTGTTACTTGTGTGGTACTTCTATCTTCGTGGTGTTGTCTATGTGGTGCTTCTACCTTCGTGGTGTTATCTTCATGGTGTTACCTGTGTGGTACTTCTATCTTTGTGTGGTACCTGTGTGGTACTTCTATCTTCGTGGTGTTATCTTTGTAGTACTTCTACCTTCATAGTGTTTCCTTTGTGGTATTCTTCCCTCGTGTATGAGATGGGCATGTCTTGATAACTTCGGTATATGTATGGGAATATACCTAAGTAGAGTTGATATCTATTTCTTCATGCTTTGAGATTAAGGTCTTGCTTTGTGGTATTTCCTTTGTGTAACTCTGGGAGACCTACGGGGGTCTTGGGGTCCCTACTGAGTAACGTTATACTCACCCCTGCACGGTCTACACCCGCAACTTGTTGTGTCTTGTGAAGACGACGTATAACATTGACCTTGGCTGAGGGAACCGGGACCGGACGGTGCTCGAAGGTGGACCATTTGGCGTGACATGATGTAGGGACTACTGATCATGATCTGTACCTAGCCTTAAGATAGGATCCTCAATGGATGATCTAGGAGTTGTTTTTCACTTTTCAGTTGTATTTTTACTTTCAATTGTACTTGTACTTTTCAATTGGTCTTGTATTCTGGTCCCTTTACTTTCAGCACACTTTTACTATAGTAGTTTACTTTGTAGTGCTTCTTATTGTGTTCTTAGACTGTGTTTTTGTATAGGTTAAAAAGGCAATGCCTTCCTGTTTTAGGGATACGCCTTTCCGGTGCTAGTCGCCAGCCCCTGGCCTATGGAAGGAGGGCTTAGGGTAGTCGCAGCATGGGCCACGAGGGATGGGTCGTGACATTTGTAATCATAACTTGTGTCCTAGATATTAAAAGTGGGATTTTTTTATTGTAATATGGAGATGTATTTGGAGGACTATGCATTGACATGGGGATCAATATCATGAAATAAATCAAAAAAAATCACATGATAAATCTCATTTAAGGGACAATACATATCTTCCACTACTCTGTGAAAATAGCCTTGGTCAAATATGAATC
Source organism: Viscum album (assembly GCA_963277665.1). NCBI lineage: Eukaryota > Viridiplantae > Streptophyta > Magnoliopsida > Santalales > Viscaceae > Viscum > Viscum album. The sequence goes on along the minus strand of OY728141.1, from coordinate 1,299,387,673 downwards.
CCTCTTATGGGTCAAATATACGTATGAGGTGTGTGATACAACCATCTTATAAAAAAAAATATGTGCAGTTAATTACAATTAGTAAAAGATAAATTCAAAAGGGTGAAATTTATTACTAAGTCACGATAGTATCACTAGTGTCATGTAAGATATAACAATGAGCTCATGTGGTACCAAATATTATAATATAGCTACTATGATAGATTCATGTGCACTATGTCTTCCCCCTATAATCAGGACTCATGATATCTGTATCATTTCTCAATATATCACGCATGATATCACATCTAGTCAATGTCTCATTTCCCTAACATCTTCAAAGAATTAAGTGAAGGAAACTGATTGAACAGTGCAGGAATGGGTAGAAGGAACCCAAAATGCCTCATAAATTGATCAACATGATGCTTCTTGGCCATATGAAAATGCATAAGAGGCACCACACATATGCTGGAAATAATCATCATCGTGTGGTAAAGTGGGAGACTCTGGAGAATAAACCTAACATATAGTATCCATGAAACCTAAAAAATATATTCAATTGATAAAAAAACATTTTTCAATAAACAATAATAATTTAATTATATAATTAATAATCACATACAACATATAACCAAAGACTACCCATCATAAATCTATAAGTGTGGACATCAGGCCTGGTAGTATTTGGATATCTATGGGACTAACTTCAACTATAGATAATATTATTTTAGTTCTAATCTCATAATATAAATTTATAGATTTTAATTTCACATATAAAGGATGGATAAACATACCATCATCCACACAAGAAGTCCTATATAACATTCATAAGAAATGACATGATAACATGTAGAGAAAAGTGAGGGATACACTCTTATACCCACATCCATATTTGAATAACACATCCTAAAAATGGAATCTTATTGATATGGAATGAACTGTAGATTACTTTGTATATAAGTATAGGTCATGCTAACTATCATGACTCTATTCCTCCAATAGTATCCCTCCTGGGCTAGTAGTGAATTAATAGAAATAATAACCCTTGAGAACTACTTCCAATGGACCTCGGGTTGGAGACAAACACTAAGGGTATAAAAATTGAACATATAGGAGTCATTACCCACTAATAATACAAGATCATGAAATAGGATTAACAAACACCAATAAAACCCATCATTTTATATAAAATAAAGTAACTAAAACCATCCCACAATTCATGTATAGAATAAAAAGATACAATATTCTCCAAATAAATACCCAAAAGAAAATTAATATAGTATTAACTCAATGGAAGCTCCAAAGTATGAGCTAGAAATGTCTAGAATGGTTTTTGAAGTCCTCCTAGAAACCTAAAAAATAGTTTGTATATATGTAGGGTGAGCATGCAAGTATACTCAATAGGATCATACCCAAAGAATCCTTTGAACATGTGGAAAGGCCATATTAATGCACCTGTGAGTGAACAGCAGAACCAAAAGCGCCTAATCAGGACAACTAACCTATCCCATCCTCACTATTGAATACTCGCAAAATAACACAACTAGGTATAATAACATAATAATAAGAATATCGATAAAAGGGTACCCCACACCACTTTGATGTTGATTTTCTGCACTCAAACCCCAATGAAGTATGTCGTGATGCTCCCATTTATTCCATATAATAGCTCGCTCGAAGACACATGGGTCATCACATCACACCTCACTCAAAGACACCAGGGCCATCACATCACATCTCACCTTAAGACACCTGATCCATCACATTAAATCTCGCTCAAAGACACATGTTCCATCACATCACATCTCTTCATATCCATAATTATAATAGTAAGGTATCATGAACATGATAGACATCAACCTCATTCCCTACTCTTACCATGCAAGACCACCAATATGAGACACCACATCATACTCATCAAACTGAATCATATCACACTTTTGACTTCTGGAAATCATAGCATGTTCATGTCAATGTTTCCTATAAGAGAAAGTGGGGAAGTGCATGTATCCATCCAACCATCCTCACCATAGGGATATTGGGAAAAACACACCCAAAACATTTGGTTGTCAGAACATGGTCCTAAACATGGTTGGGGTGAATATAAAAATCATGAGGAAATACAATGTATGTATATAATAGCCTCAATACACAATCCCAACCTATGGGTTTAAAATAAGAGTTCCATAACAACTCAAAAAATCACCCCAAGGCCTCACAATCATCACTACTTTCACTGCCACCAATAAATTCATCACATCACACAAACAAGCCACAATCCACAAGAAAAATTCCATATTATTTATTTTTAAGTTAATCCAATTCCATATTTTCCATTATCGACCCCTTTTAATAAACCTATCCATTTATTTTACATTTAAACATCCACCACATTTAACCACACTTCCCATATTATTTCAAGCATTCATTAGCCATTTCAACCCATTAACAAAACCATCCCATGCCATTTCATATTTCATTATTAAAAAATTATTCCATCACTACCGAGAAACCACTAAAACACCACAAAACACAAAAACAACCCATATTTCTCATTCCAACAAAACCCACATTACCACCATTTCAAAACCACAACCACTTTACACATCACAACCACTTTCCAAATCATAATTGCCATGTACACATATCATCATATATGTACCCACATAGAAACTAAAAAACACCTCCACACAACACAGCCACACATAAAAACACTTTTTACATCATTCACATATCAATTTTTTCAGATTTAACTAAGGTCTTTTCATCACTCACACTTTAGTATTTCAAGGGAATTCTCACACAATCCATAATTTCCATGTGAAGCCAATTTATTTTCTAAATATATGTGATTAGCCACTTTAATTTTAGGTGATAACAAGAAACCACACAACAAGGGTTCCATAGTCACAACAACCATAGTGAAAACAAAACCCCCCAATGACCATGATTTTATTCAAGTCATCAAGCTCGTACAATCACAATATAAATAATATCAAAATTGGTAAAACGTGATATTTTATTCTCCTTCCCCTTAAATTTAAATTAAAATTATTATTTAAATTTATTAGGCTAGTTCATACTATCTTTCCAAAAGATAACAAGAGTATAACCCCTTACACATGATACTACTAGATAAGAAGTGAAGTATCCCCTACCTCAAACAGATCTTCCCAGACCATTGTGCAAGGTTGTAATGAGAGGATAACAACCATAAAGCACCAAAACAAAGAATAACACATTTACCATCCTATAACACGTTAACTCAAGTTATTCCTTTACCAATATGACACAAAAACTAATGATTTCCTAACAACACCCTTATTTGGGTGAAGAACAAGAAGAAAACAGGGAGAATGAAGGAAGGGAACTTACCCAAAACCACCATGGATTAATCTCCCAAGGACGAGGTTGAAAGTCACTACTTTGGGGATAAAATTCCTCCAAATGATTCACTTGGGTCACCCAATAAATGAGAGAGAATTTGGGATAATGAGGGGGGTTGGGGGGATTTTGGGTTTTATAGGTGGTATAAAAAATATAAGACCATGGTGAAACCCCCCTCACCATGCTACAGAATTAATAAAAAATATAATATCATGGTGAAAAGGGGAGGGACCACACCAAAACCTAGCTGATCAAATATTCCTTAGAAAAACTTTGTTATCTATACACCATAGATCTGAAAAGATATGAGAAGGGACCATGGCACAGTGGGAAGTACCATGTCACTGAACCCTTTTTTCATGAAGAGGAAACACCACATCCCTATGCCATGACACGACTATGCTGAAAATGGAAGTATCACCAAAACTTTACTCAATACTCTACGTCGTAGCTAAGAACTCCATGCCAAAGTCATGCCAAAATTGGAAGAACTCGTGAAAACTTCACTCTAATAAACTACTTCATAGCTAGACTCTCTACATTGTAGGTGTTCTCCTCTATGGTGAAACCCAAGGCTCTACATCATAGAAACCTCTTGAGTTGAAATATTGACTCCATATCCTATTTTCACCCTCCAAACTCCTTAGGACCTCCCCTAGATACATCCACCATCAGAACTCTCACAACATAATGGGTCGAAAGGTATGGTCTATTATATTTGATACCTCCCAAATTATTCTCACCCTCAATATTTAAAATCAAACCCAAAAAGGAAAATGGGAAAGGGGTCCAAACAACCATCCTATGAGATAACTCTTAAGAATATAATTATAATCAAGCACCACCACCAACTAAACACACCAAAACCAATAGAAAAAATTCACCAAACATCCATCACAACCACATTACCACACCACCTCATACTATCCTCAATCTATCACTCCCCCACACAATCATCTGCACCACCATATCAACCTCTACATATCCCAACTAACCATCAGCACAATCATCACACAACATGAGCCCAAGCTCACAAATCAAATAATTTTATCTTCCATATCAATATATTATTCGTTTTTAGAGGAACTAACTTGACCACATGATTTTAATACATGTCATGGTATAATGTATATTGATTAGGAGTTAGGTTATCCCATCTTTATATGCTAGAAGATTTAACACACATCACATCAAGGAAAAATCACATTTCATAAACCAACAAGATCCAAACTTCACATCAGCAATGCAAATAAAAACATGACAAAACTCAAAACAACTCTAGGTATGTTACCATGCCTCCACAACACTTGAAAAAAAGTGATATTTCATTCGCAAAGCATTTTCTCCTAATGATATTGGATCTCTACTATCCACTCTATAAATTTTGCATCATACTTGATATCCAACTGTTCCCAATCAATGACATGAGAGTCATCATGAAGATACTAATGTAACTGAGAGATGTGGAATATGATATAAATTTGGTCCAGTCATGGTGGGAGTTCCAACTGATAATCCACCTTTCCAATGTTCCCCAACACCTCAAAAGGCCCAACAAAATGGGGTGAGATCTTACTCCACCTACTAAAATGTTGCTTCCCACATAGAGGGGATACTATCAAGAACACATGGTACCCAACCTCAAACTCTAAGGGCCTCCTCCTATGATATACATAAGACATATTTCATTCGTGTGCTTCTTTTCTCCTCTCAGAAACAACCTGAACCTTCTCTATCATGCTCTGCACCACCTCAGGATCAAGAACTGGAGACTCTCTAACCTCAGACCATCACAATGGAGAACGAAATGGATGCATGTACAAAGATTAAAATGGGTCCATGCTAAGGGATGATTGATAGGTATTTTCATAAGAAAACTCAACCAAAGGAAATTTATTTTCCCAAGATCCACTAAAGTATAAGATGCATTCCTGCAACATATCTTCTAAAATTTGGATAGTCCACTCCATCTTCCCATCCTTCTAAGTGTAGAAAGCAGTGATGAGGCGTAACTGAGTCCCAAAAGCATGTTATAATCCTCTAAAGACTCACAAAGTAAAATTACTATCCTGATCCAAGACAATGGACCTTAGAACTCATATATTTTCACAACCTCATCCACATACCTCCTTTCCAAAACATTCATGATGCATGAATCCTTGATCACTAGGAAGTGAGCTAATTTCAACAACTGATCCATGATTACCCTAATAAAATCACAACCACCATGAGATTAGGGTAACCCTATGATAAATTCCATTAATAATTCATCACATTACCACTCAATAACATCCAAGGGATTCATCAAACCATCAAGAACAGGGTGAAATACTTTTACCTTATGGAAAACCAGACACCAATCCACAAACCCTACCACTTCCCATTTCATCCTAGGCCACCAAAACTATGTCCTAAATACATGGTACATCTTGGATACCCCTATGTGTACTATGAATGATGATATATGAAACTCATAAAGGATTCCCTCATGAATCGCCACTAAAATGAAAAACTTCCACAAAAACAACATTTGTTTCTGACCATCCTCTAACCATCCCTATAGAGAATCATTAGGGCTAACATGATCATGTATCACCTTTGCCTCTGAGTCTCCCCACTACGAATCCTAAACCTGCTACATCTGAGAATATTACATTATCAACTGAAATAAGAAACCTCCATCAACAACCTCCCTTGCATCTTAGTTTTGGGCTACAAAATCCTATATCACCCTCCAAAAATCTTTGAACTCCTGAACAACATCCTTCCATGAATTCCTATTAAAAATTTTGACCATGAAATTACCATTTCCTAAGGTTTAGGAGATATCAAAGTAATAGTCCAAGAGAAACTTCATCTACCTCTATTGTTACAAATTCAGGTCATGCTGAGAAAATATATACCTCGAGATCTTTTGATTGGTGAAGATCACAAAATGATTCCTAATGAGGTAATGTCATCACAACTTCAGTGTAAACACAACCACTACTAGATCCAAATCATGGGTGGAATAGTTACTCTTTTGGGGACATAACTTACTAAACCCATAACATATCATCACTTTATGATGCCTCAAGATGCATCACAAGCATAGAAGGGAAGCATCATAGAATTCTACAAACATCACCCCCTCCCATGGAAACTGAAGCACCAGAGAAGTGGTCAATCTTCCCTTCAGGTATTCAAACACTGCCTAACACTGATCAGTCTAGAAATAATCTTAGTCCATCCAAGTCAAAGATTTCAATGGGTATACAATCTATGAGAAATTAGATAAGAACCTCTAGTAATATCTTACAAGATCAAGAAATCTATGAACCTATGCTACATTCTTGGGTGTTGTCCAAGAAATAACAACCATGATCTTTGATGGGTATATAACCACACCTTGATAGGACACCACACGCCTAAGAAAATACACCTTTTATGTCTAGAACTCACACTAGGATAACTTTCCATAGATCAGGTGGCGTCAAATGATTTAAAAGACATCTCTCAAATGATCATCATGATCCTAATCTGACTTTGAGTATATCAATATGTCATTGATGAACATGAAAATTAATTGGTCTAGTAATTCATGGAATAAAGATTTCATAAGTCCAATGAACATAGTTAGCTCGTTTGTGACACTGAATGGATGAACATGAACTCGAAGTTTCTATACTTGTATCTGAAGGAAATCTTCAGGGTATTATCCTTATTCACCCTCAACTGGTGATATCTATACCATAGATAAATCTTTGAAAATCAACTATCTCACCTAAAATGGTCAAAAATACCATAAATCCTCAAAAGAGGGTAATAATTCTTTATTGTTACCTAATTCAGCCTCTGGTAGTCTATACACGACCTCAAAATACCATCCACCTTCTTATAGAATAACATTGGAGAACCCCATGATGACACACTGGGCTAGATGAAACCTTTCTATATCATATCATCTATCTAAATCCTCAACTCCCACAACTCAAAATCTATCATACAATAGGGATCCATCAAAATTGGATAATCACTAGGCTATAGGTCTATCCTATACTCAAAATTACATCAATGGGGTAACGTCACAACATCCTAGGGGAAAAATACAAAAAACACCTAATGAACCTAGGAACCTCCACCATTCTAGTGTCTACTGATTTTATAGACAACTCATCCATCAAATAAAGAAGGGTCTTAATTCATCTATTAACCAACTAAAAGCTCTAATATCTAATGAAAAATACATGCTAACCATCAACATTTGAGAACATGAATCTCCATTAGAAAAATTTGATAACAACATGCACAGAATTCAACTAGTTTATTTCAAGAATGAAATTTCACAGCTACATTTGTATCAATAAATATCCCCATGTGATTTATGTGGCCCTATCATTAGTCTACACCCCTTGAACTCATCAAAAAAATCTATATGGCATCTGACTGGCATAGTCAAAACCAAGGGAAAGAGAAGCCTCTCTAAATCTAGTCTCATAGCATGAAATACAATGGGTGATACAAAGGAGTGTTAATATTCTAAATAAAACAAGGCATAAAAATAGTATATGACAATATACTCATACTTATAATGATCTATTCCCCTTTTGGGGATGCCTCCCCCACTACATGAAACTAACCATGCCTAGCTCCTCTCACTCTCTACTGATGACCACCCCCATGGCCATGCTCAAGTTAGGTTCCCTAAAGATAAGGAATATCCTAAGTTCAATCATTTCCTACTCCATACCCTCATGTATAAGAATAATTCAATTTCTCCTATTGCTAAAATGGCCTTGCTGGTGGTTTCTTTTAAGGATGATGTTAAACCAAAACACCTCTACCTTATTATGATCAAAGAACTTTGGGGCTCTAATTATGATGATCACCATAGACCCCACAAGAAAAGAACACTAGCCCAAGGCCCCTAGTAAAATAAAAAAATGGATATCCCCATAAGGATAAAAAGTAATTGGTTGCGGTCGACTCCCCACTAGTCAAAATGTCAAAGGCACTGGATCTTTAGACTAGCTAGTGAAAACTCTAATCCTCAAGGAACCCCATTGGTTCCCCTATCATGGTAAACCTCCTCAAAAGTTCATATTCTCAATCACTTTATCTTTCTTATGAACCTACAAATACATTGGAAATATAAAATAGGTAATTTCATTCTGGATAAAAGGGTGGAGTGCCTCCTCAAGACGTCGTGATTGAGACTCCTCATCTAGAAAAAAATCTAGAGAAAAATGTAAAAGGTCCTTTAACTTTTTCCCAAGATACCACATAAACATACTCTCCTACTGAAGAGACAAAAAATAATACCTCTTTATTTCCCTCATAGTCAATGAGAGGAACTCTTCTTAGAACTCCCTCTGAAATTCAACCCATGAAACATCTACCTCATTCTGTTCACCAAGAAATAGTGTCCACTACTGACGTGAAACTCCCCACATCTGGCTAAACACCAAAGGGACCTAGTACTCCATCAAGGCCTAGATAAAAATAAAGGAAAACTCTAACTCCTTTAACCATATCTCTATCTACATATCAGAAATGTTTCCCTCGTACTTCCCTAGACTCTACCACTAGAATCCATGCAAGGCACTCTACTATGCCTTATCCTCCTCAGTCAAGTTGATCACCCAAAAATAAATTTCATTTATCTATTATACCTACACATATGGATGATGACCAGGATCCATATATGAAATGGGAACAAATATTTTCTAAACTTGATAGTATAGAATTTTATCAAGATTAAATTAATTAATTTTAACACCCTATAACCACCCATTTCAGATAAGAATATAAGGAATAATGATTCATCTACCTCCCCTAGATCTCTACCCTGCAATAAATTCCACCTCACTTGGTATTTTTATAGGCTCGGATTCCTTGCATCAGAACACCAGAACCCTAAAATATTGTGTCCCAGCTGGTCTTCCCTAGCCTATGTCACACACCAAGGTCAAATGACACAGTTTCCCTACTAACCCATGCAATAATCACTATTCCTAACTCCAAATTCCATCCTATATCTCAATAAAAACCTTTGATACCACTCTGTCATGACCCCCTCCCTCTAAAGGTTCTCCTCCTAGGTCAGAAATGAAGGAAGAGAGATAATGAACCCTAAGTCTTGCCTCCAGTAGGCTCCAAGTTAGCAATAAGAACCGAGGGTATAAAAATCTCACATATGGGAGGCATTATCCTCTAATAATATAGGATTGAAATATAGGATAAATAACCACCAAGAAACTATAGTATATAATATAAAATAAAGTAACCAAATACATCTCATAATGCATGTATAAAATAAATAGACACATGGGTCTCCAAATAAACACCCAAAAGAAAATTCATATAGTAGTGACTCAATATAAGCTCCAAAGTCTGAGCTAGAAATGTCCAACATAGTTCATTAAGTCCTCATAGATACCTGAAAAATAGTTCATATATACCAACAGCACCTAAACATGTCAAATAACCAATCTCATCCTCACCATAGAATTCTCACCAAATAACAAATCCAATTATAATAACATAATAAGAATCATGTAAATAAAAAGGGTGCCCCAAGACACTTTCCATCTGATTTTCTACTCTCACACCCCAATGACATATGTCCTAGATCTCCCATATCTTTTATATAACATCTCGACCGAAGATACCTAGGCCTTTACATCACACCTTGCCTAAAGAATCATGGTATATCACATCACATCTTTCCCAAAGACACCTATTCCATCACATCATATCTTGCCTGAAGACACCTGGTCCATCACATCACATATCATTACTATCATAAACATAATAGTAGGTATCATGAACATGAAGGAAATAAACCTTGTTCCCTCCTCCTACCATGCATGAACCCCACTATGATCTTCCATATCATCCTTATTAAACCAAATCATAGTTCACTTTTAAATTATGGCCATCACAACTCGTGCATGTCAATGTATCTTGGAAGAGAAAGCAAGGAAAAGTGGGTAGCTAACCATCGATCCTCACAATTGGGGTGTTGGTAAAAACACCCCCAAAACATTTGGTTGTTGGTACATGGTTCTTGATGTGGGTGGGGTGAATATATAAATCACTAGTGAATAAAATTTATGTATATAATATCCTCAACACACAATCCCAACCTATGGGTTTATAATAAGAGTTCCATCCCAACTCACAACATCACCACTAAGTCCTCACAACTATCGCTACTTTTGATTCCACTACTAAATGCATCATGCCACACAAACAATCCACAATCCACATTCCATCTTCTTTCTTTTCAAGTTAATCCAATTACAGATTTTTCATTATCAACCCCTTTCAATTAACTAGCATATTTATTTCACATTTAAATATCCACATTTAACCACCCTTCCTATATATTATTCAAGAATTCATTAGAAATTTCAACCCATTAACCAAACCTAACCATGTCATTTATTATTTAATTATTAATGAATTATTACATCAATACCAGTCAACCACCAAAACACCACATAACATAACAACAACCCATCTTTCTCATGCTAATAAACCCCACATTTCCACCTTTTCACAACCACAACCACTTTTTACATCACAGCCGCTATGTACCATATCTCATCACATCCACCCCCACATAACAAAAAAAACATCACCACTACACAACATAACCACACATCACAACACTATTCTCATCATTCACAAATTATTTTTTCATATTTATCAAGGTTATTTTCATCACTCTCACTTTAGTATTTTAATATAATTCACATCCAATCCATAATTTCCATGTGCAAAAAAATTATTTGGTGGATATAAGTGATTGTCCACTTTTATCATAGGTGATAACAAACAACTAAACAACAAGGGTTCCATGGTCACAAAAACTACATCACAAAAAAATCCCCCAATGTCCATTATTTTCAATAATACATCAAGCCAGTATAATCGTAATATCAATAATATCAAAAGTGATAAAGCATGAAATTTCATTCCCCTTCCCCTTTAATTTAAATTAAACCAATTATTTATCTTCATTAGGTCGGTGCATACTATATTACCAAAATATAACAAGATCATAACCCCTTATACGTGATATAACTAGTTGAGAAATGATAGATCTCCTACCTCAAACAGAGCTTCCCAAACCACTGCACAAGGTTAGCATGGGAGGAAGACAATCATCGAGAACTGCAATGAATGATAACACCTTTACCATCCTAGAACACATTTACCCAAGTTATTATCATATTGATCCGACACCAAAACCAATGATTTATGATATAACCCTTTTCTGAGTGAATAATTATAAGAAAATAGGGAGAATAAATGAAGGGAACTTAACCAAAACCACTATGGATCAATCTACAAAGTATGGGATTGAAAGACACTAATTTAGGACTAAAATATCTCCAAATTATGCACTTGGATCACCCAATAAATGAGAGAGAATTCAAGGTATTAAGGGGGTTTGAGGGGATTTTTGGGTTTTATAGGTAGTCTGTAAAACATAAGACCATGGAACAACCCCCTCACCACACTGTAGAATTGCTGAAAAAGATAATACTATAGTGAAAAGGGGGGGACCGCACCATAGCCTGTATGTTCAAAGATCCCTCTAAAAAACATAGCTATCTCCATGTCATAGATCTGAAAATATAAAATAAGGGACCAAAACGTAGTGGGAAGGACCATGACACATAACCCTTTTTCCAATAAGAGGCTACATCATAGCCCTACTCCATAATGCATATATGCCTAAAATAGAAGTAGCACCAAAACTCCATTGCACCTCCACACCATAGCTGATACACCCATGCTATAGTCATGAAAAAATTGGTAGAACCATTGAAAACTCTACTATGAGCCACTATATTGCAATCATCTTATCCATATAATAACTATTCTCCTCCATGGTGAATCTTAAGGATCCATGCTATAGAAACATCCTATACTGAAATCTTAGCTCCATCACCTCCTTTCACCCTCCAAAATCATCGAGACCTCCACTGAACACCTCCACCATTAGAAATATCACAAATTATTGAGTTGAAAGGTTTGGGCCATTACACTGACCCCTGGTTGTATCTCCCTATCTGGTCAAGGTCCTCAATTAAAGGAAAATAAATCATATGGATGAATTTTATAGAATGATAAATAAATATCATGTTTTTAATAAACCATAAAATGTATGTATGTGAAAATATCAAGACAATGATCTCATTATCATCATCATTTAGATGGGTGAAGTGTTCATCTATCCATGACATGTGTAGATGGTTTCCAATGATGGGACTTCCATCATCATGAACCCTATACACCTAGTAATATTTGTACCAAATCAAACCAACCTCTAAAAATTAAACCTACTACGGTCGTACCCTTGATGGGGGAGCCTAATATAATGGAGTCATCCTTGAGATTAGTGGTCGTCTCTCCATTTGGTATATGTAATGTATGGGTCTCTACTCTCCATTTCTCTATTAGTATTACAATGAGCTCGTGATTAATAAACATGAAGTCACACATCATTATACCATATAACCCTACATGTTGTGGAGGGGGACGATCATAGTAGGGGGTGTAGTGTGTTGGAAGTTGTGTGGCCTTCATACATTCAAAGGTGGAATGAGATGACCCTCTAAGACAACGTGAGAAACATAAATATCCTATAAGTTGAGAAAAGGAACATTGTTCATATCTATGTACAATTTAATCATTATTGTTTATACTTAATACAATACTGATATCCCCATAGAGCGTCATTAGTTCCCTATGGTGTAATGAAAAAAAATTTATAAAACTCAGACAATCCTAACTCAAAATTTAGTATCTAGAAAGTCTGAGTTTCGAACCCCCAAGGATGATTCATATGTTCTAAATTAATTATTAAATTTAAATTGCAATTGATTGGTTGTTTGAGAGATAATAGAAACAATAGTAGCAAATATTAAGATTTGGAATCAATATGGGAGGCATACCAGGATTAGTGATGTTCAGGGTCATGTGATAGGGATTCAATTGATATGGGTTTGTTCAGTTTTGGTGTCATAATTGGGTCAACAGGGGTCCTTAGTCTTGGTATCCCATCCTAGTCCTATGATCGCACCTTTGGAATGGTCATCTACTTAGTGAAATCATATAAATAGGTGACTTAAAACCCATTTTTAAACCTAACTATCCTAGATTTCACAATGGTCATGGGAAAATTAGGCTAATTAATTGAAGCAAAAAAATGAAACACCTCAAATTGAACACAATGGTCATGAAATACGAAGATAGAGAGAGAATTGGAAAATAGTTTTCAACAATCCAAAACATTAATAGAGTGTATAAATAATCCCTAAGCAACACTCCCCCTACAAATCACATCACTCGGCACTATGTGGACTACTCTCTCATGGTGGGAGCGAGTGGAATTGGTACCTGAGGTGGAATGGTGTCGAAGAACGACTTCAAATCATCACCCATGGTCTGGTGGATGTCCCTTGATGTTCATTGTCTAGTTATTCCCTAGAGTGTCTTCAAATGGCAGCTAGAGGCCTCCTTTTATAGCCAATATCATCCAAAACCTGCGGCCTACATCGCCTAATTTTTCTCTACGCGTCGACCTCTACACGATGTGTACTTTGGGTACACAATGTGTACCTCATATCCACTTTTTCCTCTATCACGTTGAATCTGTGAAAATCTCGTACGATGGTTTGACTTCCGTCGCATCGTGTATTGGTGGTACACGACATGTGTTTGGCTTTCATGATATGTATGCTCGTCACAACTTGTCCTGTGTAGATCCACTTTACTTGAAATGGTCATGATGTGTACTTGGGGTACACGATGTGTAGTCAGTTTTTCTTCAGTTTCCATCTCTTCTTTACCTCCAAAAATTTGGTGTCGCACCGCTTCGCTTCACTCACGGCGCAAAGGGTTGTTCGGATCAAATTTCCTCTCCTTTCATTCCTTATTCACAAATTCGTCATTTCCTTCCACAAATATTAAAACAACTCAATTTTTTCCAAACATGGCAAGTTTATTCATTAAATTATAAAATCAACACATTAAAATGCATTAAAATACATGCATGAAATAGATGTATCAAATACATATTCTAAAATATTTTTATGATATATAAGTATAAAAATAAGGTACATGGTCAATATTCATAATAAAAAATGTAATAATACAAAATATGATAAAATGTTTACATAATAGGGATAAAATATATATATAAATGGTCAATGCTAATGAGAATTGGAGCTCAGTCCTACCATGTTGGGACATTTTTTATGATTGTGACCTTCTATGTGACATATAGTCTGCCATAGTTCCACTTCTCATTATCAAGTCCAATCTATATTATTTTTAATATGAGTAGAGTTTTTCATTCCTCAAGGACACAACCTAGAAACATCAGGTATTATAGTTGGCTGATGAGCATGCATGATAAAATGATGAAAATCCCCAACAAGCATCCAAGTCATATTATAGTAGTTATCCAGGGTGATCAAGTGATATATTAGATTGATATAGGTTCTTAGGATAATATAATCGATGCACAAGCTACAATGACATGTTTCCAAGGATACCTCAGTGCTAGAAAATCACCATAATCACAGTACTTGCATTCCAGTAAGACTACTAGCACTTGACCACTATTTTTGGTGAGTGGGTTGTGATACTCTATTACCTCAAAGTAGTTTCCTTCTTTATTGAAGCTTCAAACACTAAATAATGATGCATCTTGAATATTCTTATCACCATATCTTTAGAATTTTCTACCAAACTTCATCCTCTGATAAGACTAGTGGGATCATTCTATAAATTACTTCACACATTGATAAAATGTATCATAACATAAGCCTATGATTGATAGTTTACAAACACACTTGGAGGCCCTATTTATGCACTCAATGGTATTGGTGTTCATGTTTCCATATCTTCTATTATCATCATATGATAATGATCATTTATCCTTCAAACCACATTATGTAATCATACATGTCCTGATTGTCATAATGAATTCCTTACATCCACTCATTGAATTCCCCATGTTATGGATTTTATGTTGAAATGAGTCATCATGGATATATTTAAAAGGATGGTAAAAAAATATTTTAATAGATATAAGCTTAAAAGAAGAATTCCCAACTTGATAATTTCCTTTTTATTACTTCATCTTTAAAATACTTATAGAAATTACTAACAATATGTCTGGTGCAATATCAATGATAAGAATTAGGTTCTTACCATAAAATTCCATCATAGTTATCAACCTCTATAATCACTCAATGGTGATAAAATATCAAGAACACTCATTGGATTTGCGTAACATGGATGTGTTTACATGCCAAGAACCAACTATGTGATTCAAAGTTCTTTTTATCAACAGTGGTGAATGCAAATGGACCAGGAGCACAATTTTCATCCTGTGAGGTGGAAATGAGTATTACACCTTTATAATTTCCATAAATTAATGTTTAATCCACTTAATTAAACTATTTTCAATAAGTAAATGTGGAAATACATGGTCCAAATTCCTAGAGTAGTCTATGAAACATCACTTTTATTTGATCAAACCGATTACCTTGGAAAACATACTCAATGGTGTCAAGATGATAAATGACTTGATTACTGAGAGAAATCAATCCCATTAGTTATGATAAAACCTTATATGATTGATATCAACCACCTTAGACTTTTAAAATTTTCTTTTTATTTTCCATCCAATCCTTTCCATGGGATATCCTATATTTGAAAAACCATTATATTCATTCTTGTGTGAGAGACAAGAGAACATTATGATACTTTAATATCATCTCAATAATAATAGTTGGTATTAATTTTTTATCTAGTGTAGAATAATACTACGACGGGATTAGGTTTACACAAGTGTGTGGTATTTCCAACTTAGATATCTTCCAACATGAAAAGGTTTTATAATAAATTTACCAGATGAAAAATTTACATTATTTCTCATATTTTTCACATTAAATGATTTATTTACTATTTTTTAACTAATTAAACATGAATTAAAAATGTTTCTTAATTTGGTGTTTTTTAAGCATATTTTTTAAATAACTTTTACTTTCAAACTCTCTTCCAACGTGTAATTTGTAATCGGTTTGGGCAGATGTGTTACCTATGGCACCTAAGAATTAATTAATTAGTTTAATAAATCCTAATAAAATTGTCATGAACATGACATTAACTCTACTAAGGAATTCAATAATAAAATATATTTAATAATGTCCATGTGATTTCCCAGACCATCACCCCTAGATATGGTGCCATAAACACATATATTACATAAGAGATTTGATACCAACTATAGATTATCAGATATAACTATCCCATAATTACATGACTTAAATAAAATATTATATTGCATACAATCCCAAGACCTTTTAGGTTTAGATATTTAGATAAATAAGAAAAAACATGAACTAATAAAGTATATGTCTCTCTAAATTAATGGATATTTTTCCATTGTATAAGAAACTACTTAATCCATAAGGAGTCTTCAACATCTCCCATAAATTCTTCCACACATTATATCAATCTAAATATATCACATGTACTGCTTTTATTCATAACCTGGGGAATGAAAACATAAGAAAGGGGATAACTCAAATGAATAGTAAGAGAAACATATAACTAAATCTATCAAAAACATAAGCATGATATACATAATATGGACGAAATAAATAATATGAATAATACCATAATAAACTGAAATTGAGAACATGCTATATCCATGATAATAAATTAAATAATGGATATCAATAACACTAATCTCATAATGATGGAATTTATAATGTCAGACATCAAAAACTTATTTCCAATGTCTTATTCTAAGACACTATGCTGATATGGGGAGAAGTATATTCCCTACGATATTTTGTCTCATGAGATCTGTTAATGCATTGAGGGGCTATATAATTTAGGTCCCCATTTGTTACTTGTTTCAGTTTAATGTATTCTCTATAAGGGTAAAAAACAATTTATTTCATTCCCTAAGGAACCTATGGATGAATCAAAACATGGTTATCCATATAATGAAAAATATATAATTTCAATTGATAATTAAGATATGTTATGTGTCAATAATCATCAAGAATATCAATACTTTTCTCCATGTAAATAAAAGAGATAACATGATCATAACCCATCCGAATAATGAAGGTGGATGGTCAAACAATACATAGTCAAATTTCCAATAATAATATCTTTTGGAATAACAATATATGAAATGTAAATATACTTCTCTATTTCAATAGAATATAATTCTTTTTAGATGAGAATTATCCAATCTGAATTATATAAAATGTGATGTTCACATCATATAGAGAAATGAGTATATGACTAAGTCAATACTTGAATAACATGATCATAAATAATTCATATAATTAAGGTGAATGGTTTCAAAAGAACATATCACCAGTGTAACAAATGAAACCTAGAAGGATGTTAAAATGGATGTAAAATGTCCTTGCAAAGTAATACTTGAATGATATTTCCAAAGTAGGGATCATGAATTGGATTGTTTGGTACCATGAGTTAAAAACCACAAATGATAAATATATATATTAGAGTATAAATAGTGAAACACAAACCATATTAGGGTAAATCCTTTTGACAATGACATAAAAGAGGAAGTTACTAGTCATTTTGAAAAGTATTTTAAAAAAGTTGAATTAAAAACACTTTTTAAAATAATTACTTTTAAAAAAATCTTCAATAATAGGGCCTTTAAAATAAATAAGTTTTATCTTGGATAAATGTGTAGATGAAGATAAAACATATGAAAGTGAAATGAAAACCCCTTCTTAATATCTTGAAAAATACCTTTGTTGAAAACTTACATTGTAAAAAATAATAACAAAATAATAATTTATATAAAAATATATTTTTACCCATAGAGGTAAAAAAATTAACAAAAAATAAAATATTATGGTGGTAGAAACCAAGTGTGGGTTGAGGAAGTTCATGATGAAACAATATAACTCAAGGAAATGAGACTTATTTTATCAATATTCCTTATGGGAAACTTTCTCCTTGAAGTAAGAAATAATTTATAAAGGTTTATTATGTGGAAAAAATGTAAAATAATAGAAAAAAATAGAATACCACTTAATATAACCAATTAGTATAATGTACCCAACTTTTAAATCTGAGAGGATTATCATAACTCAATGAATGAAAATTTAGTTTCCAAAAGGCCTTACAACCGGGGTAATAATTGATTAAAAAGTATTTTGATGAAAACAAAATGATTTGGATTATTATTTACCTTGAATAAAAAAATATATTATAAAAATAAATTTATGGGTAATTAATACACCATTCAAATGAAAACATGGTGCATAACATAAACATGTCTCACGAAATTAAAGTTTGAGACAAAGAACTCTTGTGACTTGAGTAACATTTTAATCAAAACACCTTGAAAGAGAGGGATTGTAATTGAAATTAAAATACCATGATTAAAATATAATTCATGATATTAAATCTCAAATAGGTATTATATACATTACATAAATGAAATTAGGTTCATAATATCAAATATGTCTCAAAGAGAGGAATTTGAAATGAAAACCCTTACCATGTTTATTTTCTTAGTTGATGACACTCTATCCTCTTGTAAAACAAACATAGATACATTAATAATATATTTAATAACCTTATTAATATATATAATTATTTATATCTATAATTTATAATTATTTATTATGGATATATTGGTTAGTTATAACTTATTTCAACCATTAGGTGTTAATAACTTTCATCATTTGCACACGTTTTATAATGTTGATATCATTACCCATTATTTGATACCAAGTTCATCATTAATATATAATTTAATATATTATAATATATAAATTATATTGATTTATAATTATATTATATCATTTCATAAGCATTTTAGTTATGTTGTGTGAAAATGGAATCGGTGTTGGCCTATTTCAGTGATTTCAGCGAACGAATATGATACTTTAATAATAAGTTAAATACTTAATATTATATTTATATAACCATATATGAATCATGATTTTCTTATTATATTATAATAATATTGTTATTTATGTTCAAATATTCATCTATGATAACATTTTATAACATCTTTCATGTAGGCGGCTAAACTGGCCCAAACTTGAACACACTTTAACTCGATGGGTGAGTATGGTTAAGGTGGTATTTTTTTTGAAATAATATTATTATGACTAAAGAATAATGGTGATAAAGAAGGGTTATAACATTAATATAAAAATATATCAGTATAATAATGACATTTAATTCATCATATTATTATGTTGATAACATATTAAGAAGAGTAATATTAAGAAGAAAAACTTAAGAATGAGATAATACTTATGTTGGAGACTTGATCTTTCCCTAGAATACTCCTTATAATTAAAGGGATTAGGATTAAATAGAGTCACCAAGGGTTTTAGGGAGTGTTATTGGGTTATATTGTGAAAAAAATTCCATAGTTTCGAGAAGGAATTTTAAGGTAAAGTGTAACTTTGAAAGGGTTAAAGTGTTATCCTTTTATAAGAGAAGAAGTGGGAATTTTGGAAACACTCGTCATTTTTAAATAATTTCTAGATATTATTCAAGGTTAAATGGATAAAAAGTAGAAAATATGGGTTTTGGGGAAATATAAGGACTAAAATCTTCTCATACATTCATTTTAAGACAAGTTAAAATTGATTTAAGGCTTTTTTTACTTTTAACCTTTTACCCAAATTAATGTTTACTATGGTAAGTAGTTTTTAACTAAGTAATTTTATATATTATTAAATATAAAAGGTATCCTTTCTTACCTAAATTTTATATGATGAACCTATAATTAATCTCCATTTAATCCAATTAAATTTCTAAATGAGATAAAATTAACTTTTAAAATAAAACAAATTATATATAAAAAAAATGTTTTTGTAGAGAAAGGTTATTTTTACCATTAAGAATTATTAACATTATTTAGTATTGATTAACCATTAAATGAGTGTTAATATATTTATATATATGTTTAAACATCATATTAAGTTTCTCATTTAAAGTGGATTGGTATAATTTATCAGATAAAAATTACGTGTCATCAAAAAAAATCAAAAGTAATCATTTTACCGTTAATGTGGTAATTAGCATTAACTATGGTAATAAAATTTTTATGCCTAAAAATGAAAATTTCCTTATTAAATAATATTAAAATTTTGATCTCAAACATTAGATCCATTTTATCAAATTAACTTTCAGCAAGCAAGAAAATTAAATTTAATGTTGGTGTATATAACACGTAAAAACTAGTTTTTGAAGAAGTGTGTTTTTAAGCATAAAGTTTATGTATAGAACAAAATTATCAATGTTATTAAAAATTATGCATCATAATTAAAATAATTCAAAATTAAAATTTTCACTATTAATGTGGAAATTATAATTAACCCTGGAAAACAAATTTTTATGCCTAAAGATGAAATTTCCCATATTAAATAATATTAACATGATGATCTCAAATATTAGATTCATTTAATATAATGAAAAATCGTCTTTACTAGAAAACGAAATTTTCAAATATTAACTATTATTATTATTATTATTTAATATCATTTACCAACTAAATTTGTGATAACCAATTATTAATATCAAATATAATTTTTCATCATTAATCACATGTTTCTTGAAATAGAAATTAATATCACATAGAAGGCATTTTTTTATAAAAATACTTTTTTAAACAATAAATAATCTTATTAGTCATTTTAAGTAAAAAAATTAAATCTTATCTATATTAAAAGTATCCTTTATTTTATTTATACCTATATTTCATAAAGAAGTTAAACCTATTAATTCTCATTAATTCAGCGATTATGTTCTAATAGACATACATAAATATTTATATTTTATCTAAATATATCACACTTTCGTTTACGTTCAGTGTTGTGTGTGGTGGAAGATATCAAGCACATTGACTTATTTAAAGGTAATCATATATTAATATCTTGGGGTGTTACATCCCCCCCCCCCCAAATAAATTTCATCCTCATGGTTTTAATTATTACTCATTGAAGAAATTAAGGGGGGTATTCTTAATATATTCATCATTCAGGGTATAACCTCTTTTATGACATCTACCATACTCTCTTAGACTATATCAAGTTACTTATTTTTATTCAAACAACTTTATCCATTCATATAATCATAAACCTAAGTATGTACATTCCTTAATAATGTATTATCCCTAACATATTTTTTCCAAAACCATTTGAATCTCCAAGTCAATAAACCACAATGAAGTTATACATTCCTCCTAGAAATTAACTCTATCTTTAACCCTCAAATGTTATTAACCATTAGTTCATAAGGTCACAAACTAGTAAATATATATCATAATCCCAATAGTTATATAAACATTTCCAATTAATTATCGTCAATCCCAAGGATATTGATACTGCATAACTTACATTTTCAAAATCATCCAACCCTTTATTATCTTGACATCAAACATATACTAAACCTAAAACTTATCAATCCCTAAAACACATATTATTCAGTAGTTATATCCAAAAATATAAGCTTAGTATAAAATCATTTCTAAAGGTTATTGATACCATTTAATATATGATTTCAAACCATTAATGTTAAACCATTGAATAATGGTCCTTAGATGTTTCACATAAACGTCAAAAACATTTAGAATATACTAAAATGTCATCAATAAATATCAATTCACTATAAAAATAGTTACGAGTATCAAGAATTAATTTATATTATGATATAAACCTCACTATCATATGTAAGACTAGGAAACTCACCTTTTATATCATAATAGTAATATATTGAAATTCTTAACCATTTTTATATGCTTCTTTATTCAATTATAACACATAGTGGTTTCTAGATACATATTATTCTCATATTCATTTTTTGAACCTATATAAACCAAATACTAAAACCAAAATGTTTATGATAATATCCAAAATATGAACATGTAACATCAATTTGAACATTACTCCCCTTATGAAACCATTGGTTTTAACATGTGATACTTTCAGATCAACCTATGACTCTCCTTGGTCGATCATTGGTTATCCATGGTCATTTTCTTATTAGGTTCTCTAACCCTATTAGATAATAACATAATTAAATCCTTCATAATGTTTCATTATATAAAATTAGAATCATCCAAATCATATCTCCTGGGAGTGTCAAACTAGGTGTATAGTTAGGACTCTTTGTCATGCACCAAGTAACAATTGAGTTAGTACCCAATCTTCTCATTTAGAGGTTATTACCCCTAGGTACATCTGTTCTATAGATTTTATACACTTTTAGTATTTATATAGGGATGTAATTTCTATTATAAACACATAATCTATACTTTACCAAAGCTTCAGGATGTCGTCCTATACTTATAATTCCCACTTAGACTTATCCCTAGGGTTTTTATTAAAGTTATCTTATCCTAATCCTCAATTAAAAAGAGAATTATTATCATAGAATTAAATTATATAATATTCCAAAGGGTTATATATAACATTGAAATAATGATCAAAATTAACTTATCATGTAACATCTTGGTTAATATATTCTCTCTTTTTGACGTTTAAGAGGTTGCTCTTCAAGTTTCGGGGGTTTCAGGGGTGATCTAGGGGTTTTCTAAATGAATTAGATTGGATGTTGGATATGGGATCCAATTCATATCATGAACCATAAATTCATAACATGAATTAATCTTGATTATAATCCATGATTATATTTTATGATGTTAAAAACATTCACAAAATGAAATTATATTCAAATTTTGAACTTGGATTTCAAGTTGCGGTGATGCGTTTTTTGGTATATCATCTATCCTATGAGTTTACATCATATAATAGTAATTTACATCAAGAATTATACCTATTCCAGTGAATTATATGTGTTTAGTACTAAACTCATTTCTCATTCACCTTCCACCTCTCTCTATTGAACCTTAGTTCTACTCCACGGAATTTTGGGTGAATTCAGCTCTTCTGGGATTCTCTAATTGGCGCTTTGATATATGAGTTGGCTAGTTTCTCCTCTTTTGGTAAGTTTGATCATTATCTTCCCATTTTATCTATTTATCTTGAAATTATCAATGGAATTGGGTCACATTTTAGGGTTCTTCTGATCATTTTATGATTATTCTCCAATACCTTCAAGATCTATTGTGAGCTTGACTTACAGAGGCCAATTCTTGTGTTGGTTATGGTGTAACATGTGATATTATCATGGTATGTGATGATCTAACTTCTCTACCTACCCATTTTATTTTTCAAAATATATTCTAATATGTGATAATCAATGTTAGGGCCTTAGTTCATTGTTCTTTTATCCCTTTCCTTCCAGTCGGTAGATCCCATCATGGTTGGTGTTTGACCCAAGTTTTAGATAGATGTTTCCATCTCTAGCCTATATTCTATGAAATATTGATGTTATTGATTTATTAAATTTTTTTCTAAATGAAATGTAATTATTATTGATTGAATTATTTGTGTTTGTAAAAAGGGGTTTTGTGAAAAGATGGTTTCCCCCCTCATTTTGGTGAAAGAAATTGTATTTTAAAGCATTGTGAAATGGGTTGTCAAAGCATATTTTTTATGAATAAAAAGTTGTTTGGAATTGTTTGTGAAATGTGAAATCCCTTTAAAACTAATTTTATATATTCCACTCATGAGAGACTTGGTTACTTAGGTGGAAGGTGTAGTATTGGGCCTTGTCCATTGGTATTATAAGGGGGTTAACTTCCTGAGGTGTTCTCCCATTTCTAGATCATATATACTCTATATCTAGGACATGATTGAAATTATAGGGGGTTCACTTTCTGAGGTGTTCCTTTGTTCCCTACACTTTGATTCATGGGCTTTGGGTACTTGATCGTGCACTAGTATTTGATTGAGATTAAGTTATGAGTGACCTAACCAGTCTGACCATATGTTATCCTTATGGTGTCTTCCTTTGTGTGTTGGATTATTCCTACTTAGTTTAATTTGAGATGATACATTATTTGATTTATGAAAATGGTTATAGAAATTATTTTTTGAAACTATTTTACCTAGTTTTGTAAAATATTTGTAAAGGGGAAACATTTACCATTCTTTGATATAAAATTGTTTAACTACTTATCATGCCTTGTTTTCTTTAGATTTGAGTGTATTGGGATTATTGTGTAGAGAATTGATATGAAACACCTGGGTGGGATCCTACTGATAATATTTATCTCACACCCATCACACTCCTTTGGGGGTGTGTGGACCAAATTTTATCTAGTGTAGGAAAGGCCAAGTCATCAAAGTGAGGTGAAGAAGTTTCTGTCAGCTAGGTATGGGTAGCTAGAGGTGAGATGGTGGGATGTGGTCCACACATCACATGGATTAGTTATTTACAGTTTTGGGTTATCCTTTTGGTTATTTTGTGGACATGCACTTGTATTTTTTTAGATACTTTTAATTCATATCACTGCCATTGGAACTATTTGTTATGGAATGTTATTTTTCGATTATTCTTTCCACATGTATATATTCCATGTATCTTGTTTTGGGTTAGTAGAAATCATTCCATATTGTTATTGTTTGATGCCCAGGTTTTAGTCGCCAACCTATGGGGATTAAGAACTCCCTTTGGGTCTTTTCGTGGTCCATCTCAAAGCCTAGATGGATGGGTTTTCCAGTTTGGGTCATGAAAATTTAGTATTAGAATATGGTTGATGCTCAGTCTTGGGTAGTTGGTAGACATGATATGGGATTGTTGGGACTTGTGGGTAATTCTTAGTGATTTTCTGACTATCTCTTACCGTGATGAGTCTTAAGTCACATGGAATGTTGAGATTTATATCTCCAGTGTTGGGTTTTGACCTTGATCATATTTTTTATTGGTGTTATTATGGTTTAATCTAAGATTATCTTATTATCTAAACTTATTCTTTTATTTTTGGTGTGTAATAACATGCCTCTGAGACATCTTCCATGGGTTTCTCATGAGGTTGAAGTAGGAGATACTCCTCAAGGGAATGCTTCTCTAGATCATAATATTTTAGAGGCTATCATGTGGTCAGTTTATATTATGGACCAAAATATACTGAGGGTTTAGAACCAAGCTATTGAGGATCAATTAGGAGCTGATGGGGACTGGGATAAAGATCAATAATTCCTATATGATAATCCCCAATTTTTTAAGGGTGTGAATGAACCCCAAGGGGTGGAGGACTAGATGGATAATATTGATCAATTCTTCAACTTCCTAGATACACCTGAGGTTATCAAGGTAAAATGTTCATCATTTAAACTCGAGGTTCCCAACAAGAAGTGGTAGGATTTTATGGTACAATAAAACCAACACATGTGCTTGGATTATAAGTGTTTCAAGAACCCATTCTTTTCGTATTTCTATCAAAAATCTATAAGGATAGAGCACTCTTTGTAGCAGGGAGAGAATTTTATGTTAAAGTACACCGACTATTTTATAGAACTGCTTTGTTTTTCTCTAGAGGTGGTGATGAATGATAAACTGAAAGCTTAGAAATACCTATAGGGATTAGGACTAGACACCTGGTCATAGGTATACATGTTAAATATTTCTTCTTATGATGATACAATTGATAGGGATATGCTGATAGAGATGTATATAACGAGAAAGGTTGTATATTTATCTCTTCCTTTTCACCCAATGGCAGTTATAGTGGAGTAAAGGGAAATAAGAGGAAGTGTAAAGATAGTTATAAGGGTGTATGAGGTGGTTATTAGCAATGGTCCTCCAATGTATCATCATCAACAGCTAGTTGTGTGCCCGTAACTTGCTATTATTGTGGCAAGGTAGGGTACACCCAACATTATTTCCCTATACCCATGAAGATTTACAGTGTGTGTGACCATTGAGGCCATCTGTAGAGGTTATACTATGATATATCTATGATAAGTTATGGTCAGGTGTCTTCATCTCTAAAAGAAATTTGGTATAGTCATATGCTTCAAATTCCACAAGGCTCCAGCCATAGGCCTCAAGAGTGAATCACCTCCACATAGTGGATGAGTTTACAATGGAGGTTGATGTGGGCCTAACTATAATGAGAGATACCATCTTCATTTCATATTCTATAGAAAATGATCTATCTGATACGGGTGTCTCGCACTCATTTACATCTTCTTGATTTATTTATATGCTAAAACTTTAGATAGATCTCATGTTCTTTATCATGTAGATGGATACGGCTCTTGGAAAGAGGAAAGGACATGGGTTTTTTTGTCATGTGTGTTCTTTATCGATAGTTGACATGGAGTTAGTCTGGGATTCTTGATTATTGATATAGATATATTTAACATTTATCATCAAGATGGATTTAATTGTTACTTATCATGTTGATATTGATTTTTATCATTGGTGTGTTTCATTTTTTTTCTATCGATGGGAGTTATTGGGTGTTCCAGGGAGAGTGATACCTAAGGTCCGATCATGAAAGACCTTCCTATATAGAGTTTAGGAGTGTGATGTCTTCCATTGCATTTAATCCTGATGATATTTCCTTCCTTATTGATTTTCCAATGTTTGTTTAAGACTTCCCCAATGTTTTCTCGGATTAATTTTCATCTCTTCCTCCAAAAAGGGAGGTAGAGTTCAAAATTGATCTGGTTTCAAGTACACAACCAATTTCTATACCCTCTTATCATATGATACATACTGATCTAAAAGGTTTTAAGACCTAGTTGGGTGATCTGCTTGAGAAGGTATTTATTAGTCTCAGTGTTTCATTGTGGTTAGCTCCCATTCTCTTTTCCAAGAAGGTTGATGATTTTTTTATCTCTATATATACTATAAAAAACTAAACCAGGTGTCTGTTAATAATAAGTACACTTTTCCCCATGTGGATGACCCATTTTATCAGTTAAAGGGGGTGAAGTGGTTTTTGAAAATCGATATTTAATAGAGTTATCATTATCATAGGGTAAGAGTTTTCTATTTTGAACAACACTTTCAAAATAAATTATGGCCATTATTAATATCTTGTAATTCCTTTTTTTCTAACTAATGATGTTGCATTTGTTATAACTTTGATGAACTGAAAATTTCATTAGTATCTTGACACCTTTGTCATGGTGTTTGTGGAATACATCCTAATTTATTTGAGATTTGAGCATGAGCATGGGAACCATCTGAATATTATTTTAGAAATATTGAAGATACACTAACTTTATGGGAAGCTTTTGAAATGAAATTTCTAGATTCAAGAAGTAAAGTTCTTGGGACATGTGATTTTGAGACACGGTCTCTCAGTCGATCCTGAAAAGGTTAAGGTTATCTTGTCATAGGAGGAATCATGGAATAGCTTCAATATATGAATATTCCTGGATCTAGATGGATATTATTAGTGTTTTATCAAGGATTTATCAAATATAGAATCACCTTTGACTTCTATTACCAATAAAGGAGTAAAATTCAATTGGGATGCTAAGTATGAGACTTATTTTGAGGAATTGAAATGGATTCTAACATCAACTCCTATATTTATCTTTCCTGATCCAGATAAGGGGTATTTAGTATACTATGATGCTTCTATCTCTATTCTAGGTTGATTTCTTATGCAAGATGATCACATCATGGACTATGGTTCTTTTTAGCTTCATCCACATAAGAAAAATTTCCCCACTCGTGATTTAGATCTTGCAACTGTTATGCATGTGATTAAGTGTTAGCGACATTATATTTTTAGAGAGAGGTTCATGGTCTTTTCTTATTATAAGAGTATGAACTATATCTTTTATCTGAAGGACCGAAATCTTAGGTATAGGTGTTGGGTAGAATATCTCTATAAATTTGACTTCGATATCACCTGCACTCTTGGGAAAGGGAACATTTTTGACGACACCCTAAGAGGAAATTTTCCTTCAGAAACCATCTTAGAATAGAAGGAGGAGTGAAACATTATGGGACTTTTCACCCATTTACATCTAGAAATGTAGGAGGATGATTTAGGTATGGTTCTAACCAATGTTCAGTTATCATAATCTCTCCTTGAGTTTATTATACAGGATCATCATTAAGATGATGAGTTTAGAGGAATTGAGGAAACCTTATATGGTGAGGATACCATTTCTGGTTAGTCTCTCCCTTCTTATGTATTCTATGCTTTGAGAATCAATTTTTCATCCCACCATCCATGAGGAATTAATTATTTCATGATTTACATGGTTCTTCATGGGTCGTTCACCCTAAAACTATGAAGATGTACTATGAAATGATACGACGTTTCTAGTGGTCGGGTATGAAGTGCGACATTACTTATTATGTGTCCCATAGTTACACCTATCAGTAGATAAAGGTATAACACTTAAATCCTTCTATTCTGATTCATCCTCTTCCAATGATGGTTTGTAAATGGGACAAGGTGTCTATAGACTTCATTGTTGGATTACCATGGAATCCTTGAGGTAAGAATTCTATTTGGGTGTTGATTAATCAATTGATGAAATTAACTAATTTTATTCCAATTAGGAACACTACCAAGGTTGGAGATCTCAATAAGAAATACATATAGGATATTGTGAGGTTTCATGGGGTCCCTTTTTCCACTATCTATGGTAGGGATCCCAAGTTCCCCTCTTGATTCTAGAAGAGCCTTCAAGAGGTGATGGGGAATTTGGTGAGATTGAGTACAGTTTACCATCCATAAAAGGATAGTTATATAGATCATTCTATATATATTCTAAAGGATATGATTCATTCTTGCATATTGGATTTTTTTGGATCATGGGACAACTATCCAAAACTGGTTATATTCACTTACAATAATAGTTACCAGTCCTCGATCATAATGGCTCCCTTAGAGGCTTTATATGATCTCCCGTGCAGGTCACCTCTTTGTTAGGAAGAGGTGGGTGAGGCCTCTTTTATGGGACCAAGTATTTTTTAGGAGAAATCAATGATGATTCTAGATATATTTTGATTCTTAATTACAAATCAGATTTGGAAGAAATCATGTGCAGATCTTTGACACTGTCCTTTGGAGTTTTTTGTTGTTGGATGGGTTTTCTTGAAGGTTTCTCCTCTTTTTGGTCACTATCAGCTTAGAAAACAAGGTAATATGGATTCAAGATATGCAGTGGCTTGGTCAAGTTTCTTATTAATTGGAATTAATGACTTAGTTTATGAGTATTCATGATTTTTTTCCACATATCCCAGCTCAAGAAGTATCATCATGATCTTTCCAATGTTCTGAGTTGAGAGAAGATTGAGTTGGAGATAGACATTTCCATTATGGAAAAACCAATGGAGAATGTTTATTTCCATATGAGAGTCTCGCATGGAAATTATATTCTATTTTTTAAATTATTGTGGTGACACATGTCAAATTATCATGAGAATTTGGAGCATGAATCATCGGTGAGGGAGCAATGGTCTCGCCAATTTCTAGAGTATTATTATTCCATGTGACTTTTTGGGGATAGAAATTTCTATGGTGGGGAGAATTGTAACATCATAGTTAATGTAAATTCTATTTTTAATGTTTAAGAGGTTTTTCTTCAGGTTCAAGGGGTTTCTAAGGTGGTTTGAGGATTTTCTAAAAGACTTGGGTTGGACACTGGCTATATAAGATGGTTCACGCTGTGAATCATACATTCATGATGTGAATTAATCTTGGGAAGAATACATGATCCTGGTTCAAGAAATGAAAAAAAAATTAAGATGTGAAATGATATTCACATCATTAACATATATTTTAGGATTTCAAATTGAGGTGATATGTTTTTCATCGTATTCGTCATCCCGTGAGTTCACGTCATGAAATAATAATTCAAGTCATGAATTATACCTATTCGAGAAAATTATATGTGTTGAGAACCCAAATCCTTTCTTATTCACCTTCTTTTTCTCTCTCTCCTTAGAACCCTAGGTCTACTATTGAGAATTTTGGGTGAATCCAACTCTTTTATACTTATCCAATTGGATCTTTAATCTCCAGGTTGGTTTTTCCCCTCTTTTGGTAATTATGATCGTTCTCTTACTATTTTATCTATTTCTCTTAGAATTGGTAGTGTTTTTGTTCTGGATTTATGGTATTTTATGATCATGTTATAATTCTTCTCAAATACCTTCTAGAACAGTTGTGTTCTTGTCTTCTGAAGGCCAATTCTTATGTTGGTTGTGGTGTAGCACATGAGATTCTCAAGGTATGTGATGATCTAACTACTCTATAGACCCTTTTTATTTTATAAACTTGATTCTAATATGTGAGAATCAATTTTAGGGCCTTTTTTTGTTATTCTTCCATCCCTTTCCTTCAGGTGTGTTGATCCCATCATGGTTGGTGTGTGGCCTAAGTTTGAGGTGGGTGGTTATGTCTTTAGTATTTGTTCTATGAACCATTGATGCTCTTGATTTATTAAATGGTTTTATAAATTAAATGGAATGATTTTTTATTTATTTATTTTTGTGTGTGTAAAAAGGGTTTTTGAGAAAATATGGGTTTTCCCCTCATTTTGGTGAAATAATGGTATTTTCAAATCATTGTGAAATATATTATGAAATTATTTTTCAAAGAATGTTTTGATGAATATAGGGTTCTTTTGAGTTTTTTTTTAAATTTAAAATCCCTTTGAAATTGATTTGATGTATTTTGTACATGGGAGCCTTGGGCACTTAGGTGGAAGGTTTAGTATTATGCCTCTTCCATTGGTATTATAAGGTGGTACCCTTTCTGAGGTGTTATATAATTTGGATCTAGGACTTGATTAACATTATATGGGGTTCACTTTTTTGGGTGTTCCTCTATTTCCTAGAGTTTTATTCATGGGGTCTAGGGACTTGAGTGCACATTGGTCTTTGATTGAGATTGAGGTACAAATGATCTATCTAGCATGGCCTTATGTTATCCTTGTGGTGTTTTACTTTGTGTGTTAGATTATTCCTTCTTGGTTTGATTTGAGATGATACATGCTTTGACTGATGAAAATGGTTATTGGAATTATTCATTGAAATGGTTTTACCTAGTTTTGTGAAATATTTGGAAAAGCGAAACTGTTTAGCATGCTTTCGATATAAAACTACTTAACTTCCTAACATGTTTTGTTTTGTTTAAAATTAATAATATCAGTATTATTGTATAGAGACTTGATATGGAACACCAAGGTGGGATTATATTAGGCCTATTTATCTCACACCTTTCACACTTCCTTAGGGGTGTGTAGACCTTGTTTTATTTTATGTAGGAATGGTAAAGTTATCATAGTGAGTCATAGTGGTTTATATTAGTTGGGTATGGGAATCTGGTGGTGAGATGGTGGGACATGGTTCATACATCACATGGAGTGGTTTTTGATAGTTTTGGATTGTCCTTTTAGTAATTTTTTGGACATGTACTTGGGTTTTTTCTGGCTACTTTTGGTTTGTATCACTACCATTGGCACTCTTTATTATAGAATATTTATTTTACGGTTGTTCTTTCTGCATGTATATACTTCATATATCTTATTTAAGGTTGGGCTAAATCACTCCCTATTGTTGTTGTTTGATGCTTGGATGTTAGTTGCTAGCCCATGGGGATCAGGAATGCCCTTTGGGTCTTGCCATGGTCCATATCAAAGCCTAGATGGATGGGTTTTTTCAGGTCGAGTCATGATATATCAACCCATAAATTATCCTCAACAAACATATCAATCTTCAAAGTTATCTAAACTCTACTCTAATGCAAACTATGATGCTCAAACTTATACTCCCAGATTCAGTGTCATAAACACATACTTTACATACTGACTTCAATACCAACTTTAGATTGTCAGATATGACTATTCCATAATTTTATGACTTAAATCAATTATTTTGTTACATACATTCCCAATATATTTTAGGTTTAAAGATTTAAATAAATTGAATAAAATATAAACTAATAAAGTCTATGTATATCTCAATTAATGGATTTGTTCCCAATATATAAGAAACTACTTAATCTATAAGGAATCTTCAACATCACCTATAAATTTTTCCACACATATTATCCTTCTAAACATATCTTGTGTTCTACTTTTATTCATAACCTATGTAATGGAAACACAATAAAGCGGTAATATCAAATTCCCAATAAGAGAAATATATAACTGAAATTGTAAGAAACCTAATCATGAAATACATAATATGGAAGTAATAAATAATCTAAATAATGTCATAATTAATTGAAACTGAGATCATGTTATATCCATGATAATAACTGAAAACATAGATATCAATAATAATGATCTCATACTGATGGAATGCATAATTTTGGGAATATAAAATATGTTTTAAGCCTTTTTCCAACATACTATACTGATATAGGGAGAGGTATACACCAAAACCCAAGTTGTTTTGTCTCATGAAACATATCGATGCATAAAAGGTCTATATAATTTCAAGAATTTACCTTAACTCATTTATGTCCAATGAATTCACCATAAGAGTCAACAAGACATTTCATTCCACACTATAAAGAACTTGTGGATGAATGAAAACATAAATATTTTTATAATGAAAAATACATAATGTCAGTACATAATCAACCAAAGTTAGCAGTCAATAATCATAAAAAGGTCAATAAATTTCCCTAGTCAATAAAAGGGATAACATGATCACAACTCATCTAGATAAATAAGGTGGATGGTTAAATAATACAGAGTCAATTTTCCAATAATCATCTATATTGGAATAACAAGATACAAAATACCAATACATTTCCCTATGTCAATATAATATCATTCTTTTTAGGTGAGCATTATTTAATCTGAATTATGTAAAATGTGATGTTCACACCGTATAGAGAAATAAGAATATGGAAAAGTAAATAATGGAATAAAATAATCATAATTAATTCATAGGGATAAATTTTATGGTTTTAAAAGAACATATTACCGGTGTAATAAATTAAACCTTGAGGGATGTTTACATAAATGAAAAACATTCGTGCAAAAGAATGCTTGAACAATACCACCTAAGAAAGGAATAAGAATTGCATTGTTTAGTACCATGAGTTAAAACCCACCAATTGATAAATATATATATTAAATTATAAATATTTAAACATAAAACCTATTAGGGTAAATCCTTTTGAAAATTAAAAGGGAAATGTAAGTAAAAACTTAAATGGGTTTTTAAAAAAACATATTTAACATTGATGTAAAAGAGAAATTTATGGGTCATTTCCAAAAGTATTTTTCAAAAGGTTAAGTGAAAAATATTTGAAAATTATTAATTTTAAAAATAATATGCAATAATAATTCCTTAAAAATACATAATTTTTATCTTGTATAAATGTGGAGATGAATATAAAACATATGAAAGTGAAATGAAAAAAAAAACACTTTTTAATATCTTGAAAAATACCTTTGTTCAAAACTGACATTGTAAAAAATAGTAACAAAACATTCTTTTGTATCAAAATATGTTTCCCCATAGAGGTGAAAAAATTATCATACAATCAAATATTAGGATGGTAGAATCCAATCATGGGTGGAAGAAGTTCATGATGAAATAATATAACTCAAGGAAAGGAGACTTAATTTATCAATATCCCTTACGGAAAACTTACTATTTGAAGTAAGAAATATTTCAAAAGGGTGTATTATGTGGTAGAAATGTAAATTCGTAGAAAAAAATATAATACCACATAATATTATCAATTTGTATAATGTACCTAACTTTTAAATCCAAGATGATGATCATAAATCAATGAATGAAAATTGAGTTTCCAAAAGGCCTTACAGCCTGGGTAATAATTGATTCAAAGGACTTTTTATGAAAAAGAACTAATTTGGAATATTATTTAACATTAATAAAAAATATATATGATAAATATACATCTATTGGTAGTGAATATACCATTAAAATGAAAAAAAGATGCATAATATAAACATGTCTCAAGGAATTAAAGTTTGAGACAAAGAACCCTTATGACTTTAATAACATTTTATTCAAAACCCATTGATAAGGAAGGAATGGAATTGAAATTAAAATACCATTATTAAAATATAATTCATGATATGTTTCTAAAATAGGCATTATATACACCACATAAATTAAATTTGGTGCATATTACAAAATATGTCTTAAAGAGTGGAATTTGAGACAAAAGCCCTTACCTTGTTTCCTTTCTTAGATGATAACACTCTATAATACTATAAAACAAACATAGATACATTAATAATATATTTAAAATCCTTATTCATATATATTACCTTTTATATCCCTCATTTATAATTATTTATTATGGGTATATCGGTTGGTTATAGCTTATTTCAACCATCGGGTGTTAATAACTTTCATCATTTGCACATGTTTTATAATGTGGATATCATTAACTATTATTCTATAACATTTTAATAATTAATATATCATTTAATATAATTTAATATATAACTTATATTTATCTATAATTCTTTTATATTATTTCATAAGTGTTTTAGTTATGCTGTGTGAAAATGGAATCGGGTTGGCCTATTTCAGTGATTTTAGTGAACGAAGAAGTTACTTTAATAATAACTTAAATACTTAATATTATATTTATATAACCATATATAAATAATTATTTTCTTATTATATTATAATATTATTATTATTTATGATCTTGTAGTCATCCATGATATATTTTTCTCACATAGTTAATGTAAGTGGTTAAACTAACCCAAACTTAAACACACTTTAACTCGATGGATGAGTATGGTTAAGGTGGTGTTTCTTTTGATATAATATAAATATAATAGAATAATAATGATATTTTTTTTGAACTATATTTTAAATTTTTTGTATAAAGTATGAAAATCTATATGAAAAACGAAAAATGGTTCTTCGTGGTGGCGGTGGTCCACACACGCGCATGATTGATGTTTCTTTGTTTTTATAAGTGGATGGATTTGAATAAATAAGGGTTATAAAATTAACATAAAAACATATATGTATACTAATTATACTTAATCCATTATATTTTTATGGTGATAAGATATCTGGAAGAGTAATATTAAGAATAAAAACTTAATAAGGAGAAATATTGTTGGAGATTTAATCTTTCCTTGGAATACTCCTTGGAATTGAAGGGATTGTGATAAATTATTGAGAATAGGGGTTTTAGGAAGTATGATTGGGTTATATTTGGATAAAAATGGAAGATTTAAAAGGATTAATTCTAAGGTTAAGTGTAACTTTTAAAGGGTGGGAGTGGGATCCTTTTATAAGAGAAGAAATGAGAACTTTTTGAAACACTCGTCATTTTTCAATAATGTCATGACACTATTCAAGGTTCAATGGATCAAAAGTGAAAAAATATGGAGTGTGAAACAAATATAATGTCTAAACTCCACTCATACATTCATATTGATACAAATTAAGAGTGATTTAAGGCTTTTATTTTTAATTTTATCCTTTTACCCAAATTAACTTTTACTATGGTAACTCATTTTTAACTAAGTAATTTTATATATTATTAAATATAAAAGGTAAAAAATATTACATAATTTTTATTTTATGAAACTAAATTTAATATACATTTAATAAAATTAAATTTTTAAATAATTTAAAGTTAGCTTTTAAGTTAAAACAGATTACATATAGAAAAACTGTTTTTGTAGAAATTGGTTGTCTTTGCCATTAAACGCCATTAATCTTATTTAGTATTGATTAAAAATTAAATTAGTGTTTTTTTTAAAGGTTGGGGCCGAAGCCTCATTTTTATTATTAAATCAAAGCAAAGACCTCTTTTAACTGGGTAGAGGGAAACCCATTACATAGCCTGAAGGCCCAGTGGGCTTGTAGCCCATTACATAGCCCGTAGGCCCAAATTCTAAGGCCAATTCACATTCTGTGAATAGTAACATGCTGCTACAGTGCCGCACAGTATCGTCGCCGCTACAGTGCCCTGCCGCCGCTACAGTACCCACAGATGAACAGTGCCGCCACTGCTACAGTGGCGCTACAGTACTGCTACAGTACCTGCGCCCCATGGGTTTTGAACCCCCATTTTCCATGTAGTATTACAGGGTGCTTACCACTAAGCCAAACCCCAACTAAAAAAATTAAATTAGTGTTAATATATTTATATATATGTTTAAAAATCATATTAGAGTTGTTATTTAAAATATATTAATATAATTTATTTGATAAAAAGTATGTTTTTTCATTAAAATAGTTCAAAAGTGACCTTTTCATCGTTAACATGGTAATTAGAATTGAACATGGTAATCAAAAATGTATGCCTAAAAATGATTTTTTTTTCTTATTAAATAATATTAACATGATGATATAAAATTTTATATCCATTTTATTAAATTAAATTTCTATAATTAGAAAAAAAAATAACACATATAACACATACAAACTCGGTTTTTGAAGAAGTGTATTTTTAAGCATAAAGTTTATGTATAGTACAAAATTATAAAAATTATTAATTATAATAAGATTAATAAGATTATTATTTTTCAAATAATATTTATGTGGCATTAAAATAAATCTAAAACCTAATTTCCTCATGTGTAAATTGAATTAAGGAAATATATAAAAATTGGTTTTCATAAAATATAACTTGATTTTCTAAAATGATATTCATGAGTTTTATAAATTGAAAATAATATTTTAAAATAATTTATTTTAATTTATAAATATATATTTTTTATACCAAAAAGTTTTCAAAAACATCTAATTCGTATGAAAGTGACGACATTGGCAAAATTAGTATTTTCTTCTATTCACCTAAAAACCAATTATTTCATAAAAATCTCAAAAATTCATCTTAATATAATATTTTTATTGTAAATACAAAATTGATGTTCATTTTTTCAAATTAAAATCCTAATATTTATAAATTAAATTTTTAAATAAAATCTTATAATATAATAAAAAATTGTCTTTATTGTGAAATGATATTTTAAAATATTAATTGTTTATATTATTATTTCATATCATTTACCAAGTAAATTGGTATTATCAAATTATTAATATCAAACATAATTTATCATAATTAATCAAATTATTCTTGGAATAGAAATGTATATTTCAAATAAGTAATTTTTTAAAAAAATATTTTTCTAAACAATAAATCGTCTTATTAGTCATTATAGGTAAACTAATTGAATTTTATTTATATTAAAAATAGTATTTATTTTACTTATACACATATTTCACAAACCAGTTACTCTTATTCATTCCCACTAATTCAATGATTATTTTTTAATAAACATACTTAAATACTTATATTTTATCTGAAAATATTTTAATTCCATTCAAGTTTAGTGTTGTATGTGGTTCAAGCTATCAAACATATTGACTTATTTAAAAGTAATCATATATTAAGATCTTAGGGTGTTACATTCTCTTCCCCTTAAATAAATTGCTTCTTCATAATTTTAATAATCACTCATTGAAGGAATAAAGTGAGGTTATTCTTAACATATTCATCATTCAAGGTATAATCACTATTATAACATCAATCATACTCTCTTAGGCTATATCAAGTTACTTATCTTTCTTCAAACAACTTAATGAATTCATGCAATGATATACCCAAGTATGCATACAAAATAATCATATATTCTTCATAACATATTTTACCAAAATGATTTGAATTTCCAAGTTAGTAAACCACAATGAAGTTATATATTCCTCCTATAAATTAACTATATCTTTAACCCTAAAATGGTATTAACCACAATTTCATAAGGTCTTTCACTAGTCAATATATATCATAATCCTAATAATTAGATAAACATTACCAATTAATTATCATCAATCCTGAGGATATAAATGTTACATAACTTACATTTTCAAAAATAACTCAACCCTTTATTATCTCGACATCAAACATATACTAAAGCTAAAACTTACTCATACATCAAACATGTGTTCTTTAATATTTATATCTAAAATTATAATTTTGACATAAAATCATTTCCAAATTTATTGATATCATTTAATATATGATTCCAAACCATTAATGAAAAAATTATGAAGAATGATCCTTATATTTCCAACATAATCCTCAATAACATTTAGAATATACCAAAATGTCATTGATAAATATCACTTCACTAATTAAAATAGTTAAGAATATCAAGAATTGATTTATATTATGATATCAACCTCACTATCATAGGTAAGACTAGGAAACTCAAATTTTCCAACATAATAGGAATATATTGAAATTTTTAACCATTTATCCATGCTTCTTAATTAAGTTATAAAAGAGTGGTTTCTAGATACATATCATTCTCAGCCTCATCTTTATTGTCCTATCTAAACCAAATTCTAAAACCAAAATGGTTATGATTATTTCCAAAACATGAATATAAAAACATTGATTTTAACATTTCTTCTCCTATGAAATCATTATTTTTAACATGTGATGCTTTCATATCAACCTATGACTCTCCTTGGTCAATCCTTTATTATCCATGGTCATTTTCCTATTAGGTTTTATAACCAAATTATTTAACATCATACTTAAATACTTCATAATTGTTCATTATAGAAAATGAGAGTAAACCAAAGAATATTCCCTAAGAGTGTCAAACTAGATGTGTAGTTAGTCCTATTTGTCATGCACTAGGTGATGATTGAGTTAATACCCAATCTACCCTTTTGGGGTTATTATCCCTAGGTACATCTATTTCAGAGTCTTCATCCACTTGTAGTATTTAGACAAGGATGTAATTTCTAAGAGAATCACATGATCTATAATTTACCAAAACTTAGGGAAGTTATCCTATACACATAATTCTCACTTAGACTTATCCCTAGGGTTTTCACTAAAGTTATATTATCCTAATCCCCAATTAAAAAGAGTATTATTTCCTTAGAAATAAATCCTATATTATCCCAATGGGTTATCTATACCTTTTAAATTATGATCAACCTTAACTTATGAACACATAAATTATCCTAAAAAACATCCTAATAACCAATGTTATCTAAACCCTACACTGATACCAATTGTAACACCCTGGACCCGCACTCTTGGATCCTATGCCATAAACACATACTTTATATATCAGCTTCGATACCAATTATAGATTCTCATACATAAATATCCTATAATTACATGACTTAAATCAAACATTGTATTATATAAATTCCCAAGACATTTTAGGTTTAGATGTTTATAGAAATATGACAAAACATAAACTAATAAAGTGAATTTCTATCTAGATCAATGGATTTTTTGTCCACTATATAAAAAACTAATTAATCCACAAGGAGTCTTAAACATCTCCCATAATTTCTTCCACATTTTTTATCCTTTTAAACATATCACATGTACTACTTTTATTTATAACATAGGGAATATAAACATAATAATAAGGTGATATCAAATGCTCAGTAAGAGAAACATATAACTGAATCTGTCAAAAACATAAGCATGACATACATAATATAGCATAAATAAATAATTTGAATAATGTCAT
This sequence comes from Viscum album, assembly GCA_963277665.1. Lineage (NCBI taxonomy): Eukaryota > Viridiplantae > Streptophyta > Magnoliopsida > Santalales > Viscaceae > Viscum > Viscum album. The sequence goes on along the minus strand of OY728141.1, from coordinate 1,299,347,912 downwards.
AATCAATTGAAAATGAGAGTACACTATATCCATGACAATAAATAAAAACATAAATATCAATAATACTAACCTCATGCTAATCGAATTTATAATTCCAAACATCAAAAACAAGATGTAAAGACCTTTTACCAAGACACTATATAGATATGGGGAGAGGTATGCACCAAAACCCAATACGTTTTGTCTCATGAGACATGTCAATGCATCTAGGGGCTATATAATTTCGGTCCCCACCCATCACTTGTTTAAGTCCAATGTATTAACCATAAGAGTCAACAAGACATTACATACCATTCCCTAAGGAACCTATAGCTGAATGAAAACATGGCTATATATATAAGAAAAAATGTTAAATGTTAATACATAATCAAACTATGTTAGCATTCAATAATCATTAAGAATGTCAATACTTTTCCCTATGTCAATAAAATAGATAACATGATCATAACTCATCTAGAGAAAGAAGTTGGATGGTTAAAAAATACATAGTCAATTCATCAATAATGATATGTATGGGAATAACAATATATTAAATGCTAATAAATTTCCCTATGTCAATTGAATAACATTATTTCTTGGTGAACATCATTCAATATGAATTATATAAAATGTTATGTTCACACTATATAGAGCAATGGGTATATAAATAAGTCAATATTGGAATAACATGATCATAAGTCATTAATATGAATAAGGTGGATGGTTAAAAAAGAACATATGCTTATTATAACAAAGGAAACCTAGAAGAGTGTTGATATATATATGAAAAACATCCTTGTAAAAGAATGCTTGAATGATACCACCCAAGAAGTTGTCGAGAATTAGATTGATTGGTAATGTGAGTTTAAACCCCCAAAAGATATATATATATATATATATATATATATATATATATTAGAGTATAAATAGTTAAACATAATCCCTATTAGGGTAAATCCTTTTTAAAACAAAAAGGTAAATAGAATTCAAAACTTAAATGATATTTTAGAAAACATTTTTAATAGTGATGTAAAAGAAGAAGTTACAGGTCATTTTTGAAAGTCTTTTTTAAAAGGTGAGGTGAAAACCATTTCAAAATCATTAATTTTACAAATAATATTCAATAATAGGTCCTTGAAAATTCATAAATTCTATATTTTAGGAATGTGTATAAGAATACAAGACATATGAAAGTGAAATGAAAAAACCCTTTTAATATCTTGAAAAATACCTTTATTCAAAACTCACATTGTAAAAAATAGTAACAAAACATTCTTTTATATCAAAATATATTTTCTCCATATAGATAGATAAATTATCATACAATCAAATATTAGGGTGTTAAAACCTAAGTATGGTGGGAAAATGTTCATGATGAGACAATATAACTCAAGGAAATGAGACTTAAGTTATCAATATCCCTTACATGCAACTTACTCCTTGAAGTAAGAAGTATTTAAAAAATTTATATTATGTGGTAGAAATTTAAATTCATAGAAAAAAATATAATACCACATAATATAATCAATTTTTAGAATGTACCCAACTTTTAAATCTAAGAGGACAATCATAACTCAATGAATGAAAAATGAGTTTCTAAAAGACCTTACAACTATGATAACAATTAATTCAAAATCCATTTAATGAAAAGGAACTAATTTGGATTAGTATTTACCATGGATAAAAAATATATAAGATAAATATATATCCATGGGTAGTTAATACATCATTCAAAGGAAGACATGGTGCATAACATAAGCATGTCTCAAAGAATTAAAGTTCAAGACAAAGAACCCTTGTGACTTGAGTAACATTTTAATCAAAACCCCTTAAAAGAGAGGGATTGTAATTGAAATTAAAATACCATGATTAAAAAATAATTCATGATATTATATATCAAATAGTCAGTATATACACTACATAAATTAAATTAGGTTCATAATACCAAATATGTCTCAAAGAGAGGAATTTGAGACGAAAACCCTTACCTTATTTCCTTTCATAGTTGATGACACTATAGCCTCCTATAAAACAAACATATCTACCTTAATAATATATTTTATAACCATATTAATATATATTACCTTTTATATCCCTCATTTATAATTATTTATTGTGGGTATATTGGTTAGTTATAACTTATTTCAACCATCGGGTGTTAATAACATTCATTGTTTGTGCACGTTTTATAATGTTGACATCATTAATCATTATTTGATACCAATTTTATCATTAATATGTCATTTAATATATTTTAATAAATAAATTATATTTTTTTATAATTCTCTTATATCATTCCATAAGTTTTTTAGTTATGTTGCGTAAAAATGGAATCAGTGTTGGCCTATTTCAGTGATTTTAGCGAAAGAAGATGATATTGTAATAATTAGTTAAATACTTAATATTATATTTCTATAAACATATATAAATAATGATTTTATTATTATATTATAATAATATTAGTATTTATGTTTACATATTTATCCATGATAGAGTTTTATTGCATCGTTCATGTAGGTGGTTAAACCGGCCCAAACTTGAACATACTTTAACTTGATGGGTGAGTATGTTTAAATTAGTGTTTATTTTGACATAATATCATTATAAAAAAATAATAATGACATTATTTTGATTTTTTATGATGTTTAAACATATTTTAAGATATTTGGATAAGTAATTAAAAGCTAGATAGAAAAAAACAGTTCTTTGTGGAGGCGGTGGTCTGCCCACATGCATGTTTGGCGTTCCTTTATTTTTCTATGTGGATGGAAATGAATAAATAAGGGTTATGCCCTTAATATAAAAAATATAAGTATAATAATTATATTGGATTAATTATATTATTATTTTGATAAGATATCTATAAGATTAATATTAAGAATAAAAACTTAAGAAGGAAAAAATACATACGTTGGTGACTTGATCTTTCCTTGGAATACTCCTTAGAATTGAAGGGCTTAGGATAACATAGTGTGACCAATGGTTTTAGGAAGTGGTATTGGGTTATATAAGAATAAAAATGGAATATTTCCAAGTAGAAATTCAAAGGTGATCTGTAACTTTTAAAGGGTGTAAGTGGTGTCCTTTTATAAGATAAGAAATGGGAACTTTTAGAAACACTCATCATTTTTCAATAATTTCATGACACTATTAAAGGTTAAATGGATCAAAATTGGAAATATATGTGGTGTGGGTAAATATAAGTTTTAAAATCCTCTAATACATTCATTTTGTGATAAGTTAAGAGTAATTTAATACTTTTATTTTTTACTTTTAACCTTTTACCCAAATTAACTTTTACTATGGTAACTAGTTTTATATCTTATTAAATAAAAAAGGTAACCATTATTACCTAATTTTTATATTATCAACATAAATTTAATATAAATTTAATCCAATTAAATTTATAAATGATAGAAAATTAATTTTTAAATTAAAAAAAATTATGTATTGAAAAACTATTTTTGTAGGAAAAAAAGTTGTTTTTTTCCATTAAGTGTTCTTAATATTATTTAGTATTGATTAAACATTAAGTGATCATTGATATATTTATATATATGTTTAAAAATAATATTAAAATCATAATTTAAAATATATTATTATAATTTATTAGATAAAAATTATAAGTCATCATTAAAATGATTTAAAAGCAACCTTTTCACTCTTAATGTGGTAATTAGCATTAACCATGGTAATCAAATTTTTATGCATAAAAATAAAAATTTCCTTATTAAATAATATTAAAAATATTATATTCATTTTATCAAATTAAATTTCTACAAGTGGGAAAATTAATTTTAATGTTAATGCATATAAGGCATAAAAATCCGTTTTTGAATAAGTGTATTTTTAAGCATGGAGTTTATGTATAAAACAAAATTATAAATTTTATTAATTATAAAAATATTAATAAGTTTATTATTATTAAAATAAGATTTTTGTGACATTAAAATAAATCTAAAACCTAATTTACTCATGTGTAAATTTAATTAAACAGATGAGAAATTGTTTTCATAAAATATTACTTAATTTTCTAAAATGATATTCATGAATTTTATAATTTGAGAATAGTATTTTTTAAATGATTTATTTTACTTTATAAATATATATTTTTTATATTAAATTTTTTTTAAAAAAATATAAGTCGTATAAAAGTAACGGTGATAGCAAAATCAGTATTTTTTACTATTCACCTAAAAACCAATTATTTTTTAAAAATCGCAAACATCCGTCTTAAGATAATATTTTTATTATAAATAAAAAATATATTTTTTAAAAAAATCAAATACTAAAATCTATAAATTCATTTTTTGAATAAAATTATACAATATAATGAAAAAAAATCTATTGGAAAATGAAATTTTCAAATATTAACTATCATTATTCTTATTTCATATCGATTATTGAAGAAATTGGTGTTAACCAATTATTAATATTAAACATTATTTATCATCATTAATCACATGTTTCTTAAAATATAAATCCATATTTCATGGAATAATTTTTTTTATAAAAATACTTTTATAAACAATAAATGATATTATTAGTCATTTTAGGTAAGCTAATTGAATTTCATTTAAATTGAAAGTTGCCTTTATTTTATTTATAGATATATTTCATAAAGAGGTTACTCATATCCATACATGTTAATTCAATAGCTAGTTTTTAACTTACATACTTAGATATTTATATTTTATATAAATATATCACGGTTTAATTTAAGTTCATTGTTGCATGTGGTGCAAGTTATCAAACACATTAACTTATTTAAATGTAATCATATATTAAGATATATGGGTGTTATAATCTGGTTATTTATTTCCTAATAAAAGAACCTCTAAATTCGATTAACCACATCTTCCTCACCTAACTCATATCTTATTATATCATTAGATTCTAGAGTATCAATAGGGATATCTCCTATATTTCTCTTGACATTCTCATCTCCATGCTTAATATTAACATCATTTAATATTATGCGCCTCACAATATTTGGATCTATAGTCTCTATCATCAGATTCATATGATAAGGTATTGAATCATATTTTTATGAGGGGATGACTTTAAAATATCTCTCGTAATAGGGTTCTATAATAGTGTGTTATTTCTCCTCAATCATAGAAATGTCCATATATAATTCCATTAAACCATGATTGCACTATTGCCTGAATAAATATGATGTCTTCATCTAATCCTCATCATCCAGTGGAGTATATGCAATATGTCATATTTTGTTAACACATTGAAGATGTTAACATGTGAATGATGTGATTACTTTATCAAGCCTCAATTTCAAGTTACTATGCATCATCATAATATGAACTTCTTCTAACATCATACAATCATGGGTGTTGGAAATTATTTTTAGTGGTAAACTATAGTTAATACCCTAAATATTATAAATTGATTCACTGTTGCAATATATAGACACAAACATATTTACCTATAAAGAATATCTAGCAACCTATTATACATATTTATATCACATCATTAAATGCCTAATTTTTTTAATTAGTTCTAAATAAATAAATGTCACTTGATCTTGATATCTTTTATATGGGTTGGTTTATCATTGTATGATAAACCACCAAAATTTGTGGGGAAACTCCTTGAGCCTCTATTGTCATGGATTTTATATACCTTCATTTCCATTTCATTCATGGTGTACAGATTCAACATCAAGCATCATAACATCTTATGGAACTCTCTTTTGTTATGAATAGTTGTTACTTGCTACATATGAGAACATAATTTAAACTATATCTTACCAACATTTCTTGCATGTTGGGAATTAAAAAACAAATCCATGTTAGAATAATATTTAATGTTTTAATATTTTGAAAAATATTATTACATAAAATAAATTTAATATATATTTTTAAATGACTTATATTATTTGAAAACTTTCAAAAGAAATATACATCATGAATTTTTAAAAGTTTCACAGCACGGGTGACAACGTGTAATACATGATGGTGTGAGCAGCGATGAGAGGGAAATAAGAAAGTGACAAAAAGTGACCATTGGGGTTAGAAATGGTGACTAGTGTAAGGGATGATGAGAGGTGCATGTGGAAATCGTGAAGGCCTTTGCATTCATGAGAGCCTTTTGCAATCACGAAATCCTTTGACATCTGAGAATTATTTTGAAAATCACAAACATATTTGAAATTTACATAGGTCTTTAGTGGTAAAATGATCATGAATTATTTTATTATCCATAAAATAAAACATTTTCATATTTTATAATAAAATTATTTTGATAAACATTTTATAAAAATGCAATGATGCGGTTTATTTTGTAAATGTATATACAAAATAAATTTCATTTTCAAAAAATTTTCAAAAAAACATTTAAATTAATCTTTTAATTATTTTTAAAATATATATGTATTCATATTTTTTAAAATATTTGTTTTAATATCATATTTGTATAATCATTTATAATTAATTAAATATTTTAAATAAAATTTAAATTTCATCCATTGAACATTTGTTATTAAATTTCCTACATATATCGACCTCGTTAAATATTTAAAAATTATTGTTAAAAAAGTAAAATGATCATGATCTATATGATGTGAGTTTGGTTTATCAAAAATACAATAAATCAATAACATCTTATGGAGAAATATTCATATGGTTTGATCAACTTGACTAAAAAAAGTTGTCATTCTGCTCCAACCACTATGTACTAATGCAACATCAAACATTGTCAACTTATTTGGAACCTTCATTTTTTTAGAACATTACTTTGTAAGTGATGTTGGGAGAATTAGATACATTAAATTTACCATAGGCACACAAATAATGCATACAAAATAAAGGGATGATATGAAAATCATCAAGAATAAAGTTAAAATTAATTATTATAAACTATAAAGGCACATAAAAAATAAAATATGCACTAACCAATCTAACCCATGACTAATCTACATTTACTAAAACCATTGATAAAATACATTTATTAATTCATTATATCTTTGAAATAATTTATTTTTAGATATAATAATCAATATGGATTTATTAAATCACTCAACAATGTTTAAATAATCTAAACATCATAATTAAATTTAGTAAATAAATCAATAGTATTTAAATCATACAAATAATTTATTATTCAAATCATAAAATCTACATACTTTTTAATTAATCTAAACATTTAGGTAAAAATATAAATAAACTAACTAAAAAGCTAAAGTTAAAAAATATAACTTCTCAAACTCCATGAATAATAATCCAAGAGAGAGATTCTAATCTGAAAAGGTTTTATGGGAGATGAGGAATTGAATGGGGATAGGGGAGGGGATGGTGTAGCTACCCCTTTTATAGTGTTTTCCCAATAAGAGGTGTGAATCACGTTTATGCTTCCAATTTTTAAGTTGCACAACAGGCATGAATACGGTGGTAGAGGAAGCACAGTCAAAGCATAAGGGTGAAAACATCTTGATAAATATTTCTAAAGTTAACACATTTTCTACTATTTTTATAATAAAAACCTAAAAAATCCCCAAATCACGTGTCAAAAATATTTATCAATAAAATTTAAAAAAAATACTTAATAAAAATAAATCATAGAAATTTTTAATCTGTTGTAAAATCGGTCAATTGGAGGAATTATGGATCATGAAAATATCAATTGGAGGTGAAGAAAAGATAGGCATATATTGACTTTGAATGTTCAGGATGATGATTGCAAAATAAAGCAACTTGATAATAATAGAATAGAATAAGAGAGAAAGAACAGAAGTATATGGCCAACAAAATCACCATGTTTCGTTAACATATCACCGTATATAGGGTACATATGACTTGATCCAAAGGTCAATATTAATCACTAAAAATCAAATCCAACAGTGGGAATACTAAAAAAAATTCCACATGAAGGGTTTTATTGGGTAATGAAAATTATTCATTAATTATATATTTATGACATCCACACAATAAATGATCATTTATAACACTCCCCCTTATATGTCATAATTTCATAGAATCTAATAAAAATATTCACTAAAAATAGCTATAGTAAAAACAATTAAATCCAAATTAGCATGATTCCATGATATGTTACCTCATTAAAAATCTTATTAGGAAAACCCAGTGGGAAAACTTGATGAAGGGAAAAAGATTACAGTGTTCCCAAATCCTCCTCATAAAGTCACGATAGACTTTTTAGTCTTTGCATCCTAATTTTATAAATCAGTTTCTCAAATTTTGAATTTGGAAATTCCTTTGTGAATAAATCTATGAGATTAATCCAAGACCTTATTTAATGGATATCAATTTCACCATTCTTTTGAATTTCATGAGTGAAAAATAATTTTTGTGTGATGTGTTTTGTTTGATTACCTTTAATATACCCACCCTTCAACTATGATATGCAAGAAACATTATCTTTGTATAATATGGTGGGAATATTATTATTCATATCTAATCCATATATACTTATAATATGATTAATAACTGATCTTATCCAAACACATTCTCATATTTCTTCATGAATAAAAATCGACTCATCATGATTGGAGTTGTAGAAATTGTTTATTTTATATAATTCCAAGAAATAGCAGTTCCACCATATGTAAATAAATATATAGTCTAAGATCTTAATTTATATGGATCGGAAAAGTATCCAACATCAGCATAACCAACTAACTTTGGTTCTAAACATTTATAATAAAGTAACCCCCAATCTTTGGATCCTTGAAGGTATCTTAATACTTGTTTGACACCATTCTGATTTTGATGAGTATGAGAAGAACTGTAAATTGCCAATAAATTTATAGAAAATGATATATCTGGACTTTTCTTTATTTTTAAGGTACATCAATGATCCAATAACACTTAGATATGGTACTACAACACCAATCAGTTCTTCATTATCCTCTCATGGTTTAAAAGGATCACTATCTCTATCAAGAGATTGTATAACCATTGGTGTACTTAATGTATGTAATTTATTCATATTAAATCTTAGTAGGACTTTAGTAATGTATTGTGATTGATGAACAAAAATTTCATCCTTAAGATGTTCAATTTATAAACCAAGGTAGAACTTTGTCTTTCCAAATTCTTTCATCAAATATTACACTACCTTGGAAAGTTCATCATTAGTCCCAATAATATTTAAATCATCAACGTATACTACAATGATCACAAATTCAATCCAAATCCTATTAATTAATTCACATGGGAAAATTGGATCATTTTTATAACCTTCCTTCATCAAATATTTACTCAGAAAGTTATACCACATACGCCCTAGCTACTTTAATCTATATAATGATTTATTCATATTAACTGAATAAAGATCTTGAGATCCAAAATATTTTTTTGGTAATTTGAATCCTTTATGGATTTTTATGTAAATATCATTATCAATATCACCATAAAGATATGTAATCACAACATCCATCGGGCGTAATTCAAGTTGTTCATGTACATCAATGTCGTGAGATACCAAAAGGTTGTCGCATCCATTACAGGAGAGTATGTTTCATCATAATCAATCCTAAGTTTTTGTGATAAGACTTGAGTAAATATTTGTGCTTTATATATCATGATTTTATTATTTTCATTTCTTTTTCTCACAAATACTCATTTATATCCAACAAATTTTATCCCTTCAGTGGTTTTCACAATCGACCCAAGAACCTCACATTTAACAAGTGAGGCGAGTTCAAACCATATTGTGACTTTACATTGATCCCAATATGGTATTTTTCAAACTTCATTAACCATTTTAGGTTCTTTATTCTCATCCATAATTTCAATGACTACATTGAATGAAAATGTTTTATCAATAATGGTCTCCACTCAGTTTCAACATCTTCTGGTGTTGTTGAAATTTATTGAAATTTCCTCTCGATTATGATCATGTACTTATGATACATTTTCATTCTATTAGAGTTCATTTATATATTAAACCAACATATTTTGTTTCCCTTTTAATTGATGGGGATTTTTATCTTTTTAACCAAGTGGTCTCCCACGCTTCAGGTGTGGATTGGAAGTATTATTGGTAATACCTGTCAGATTATCCTTCAGGGAAATCTATTCTTATCGGTGCATTCACAACATGTATATATGATTTTGGAACCTGTTTTGAATCAATGAATGCATCATGAAATTTATTTGAAAATATTTTAAAATTAATAATCTTTTGAAATTCAAGTTTACTCGTATTCGTATGAGGATCGAGACGTAATAATGAATTCATCTTCCATGATATTTATTTTGAAGTTGATCAATTTTCCTCTTTTAATGTTAGAAATAAGTTTTCATTAAAATTAAAATAATAAAATCTTGTTTTGAATACATATCCTATCATAATCTCAATATATTTAATGATCAAGGGAGACTCAAAACAAACATATATACCCAATCTCCTTTGGGGTCCCATTTTTGTTCGTTGTGAGGGGTGCTATAGCCACATATACAGCGCAACCAAATATCCTTAAGTTTGAAATATTTGATTCTTGGTTATAAGATAATTACAAAGGGTAATAATCATGATAGCTTGATGACCTTATTTAAATTAGTGTTGTTGCATGCAAAATTGCATGCCCCCATACCGAACTAGGTAATTTAGTTTTCATAAGTAGCGGTCAAGTGATAAGTTGTAATCATTTTATAAATGATTCAGCTAGAACATTTTGGATATGAACATAATCTATAGGATTCTCAACACTTATTCCCAATGAAATGCAATAATTATTAAAAACATGTGATAAATACTCACCAGTATTATAAATCCTAATATGCTTGATTGAATAATCTAGGAATTGTACCCTTAACCTTATTATTGGGGCATGCAATTTCGCTAATGTCAGGTTTCGAGTAGATAATAAACACACATGGTTACATTTTATTGATGCATAAATCATTATCATAAAATATATGAAAGGTCAACATGGTGTGTGAATTGTGTAATGATCCATGTTTTGACCCAGATGAAAATCTAGAGAAAATTTGAATTTTTCTTTTAGTGAACATATCATTTTTAAAATTGAGATTCGTAATGAAGTTACAATAGTTGGAACCTTTCAAAGTGATTTTTTTGGACTTATGTGAAGGATAATTTGGTTTCCTAGGTGTCCTAAGGAGTTTTTGGAGTATCAAAACTAGAAAATCGTGGTTTTGAAAGGCTTTAGAAGGCGCATGGTTTGTCTGAAATGGTGCGGCCCACTACAGGAAATCATGTATCCTATAGAGGGTGGATAGAGGTCGTCACACAGGTTGTGCATGGTTTTCCTAAACCACGCACTTATCCTACAAGGTTGGTGGAAAATACAATAGATCAACACTATTCACCGCATGGTATATGCATGATTAGGCAACCCGTGTGAGACAAACTGTGCGGTATACTCCAGGTGCCCAGTATAGGGTGCATGGTTGGTGCACAGTTTGACAAACCGTGTGGCCCAAACTATACATGATGACCTAGATAAAAAAATGAATTATTTTAAATTAAATTAAAATTAAACAAATACCTCACCCCTCTCTCCCTCAAAATCATGACACACCCCCTAGGGGGCTCCCCTTTGGCCACACGCTTGAACCCCCCTCTCGGATCCCTCACCATCCGCCAATTCGATGTGGTTCCTTCACGGTTATCAATCGATGTAGCAAGGTAAGGCCTTGTCCCTCCTACTACTCCTTCACTTTGGTTGTTTTTTGTATCTTGTCACCCTAATTTCATTCAGCCAAAAACTATAGGGTTAGGGTTGATCCATTTCTATTGTTTCTTCAGTTGTTAGGATATTCAACGGGTTCCTAGAGTCATGTTCGTACGTATTCCAACATCTGCTGCCAAAGGCGAAGGAGATTGGGTCGATTCGTCTCACCATCATTGCTTCAAGTGAGGGTTTCTTCCACTGAATTATTTTTCACCCCTTTTATTAGGGTCCTTCAATGCTGTTGACTTCCTAAAAATTAATCAGTAGTGTGTTGGACTGTGTCGTGTGCTTTCAGGTTTTCGTCGCTGTCCAAGAGTGTTTGGTGGATCCTTTAAGTCTTGCGCACATATATACAAGTGTATATATATATACCCCCTTGTACATGTTCCCTCATTGTTAGGGGAATATGTACATGGGTTTAAAGGGTATAAATATATATATAGGAATTTATGTGTGTGCAAGGGTGAAACATTTTTTGTCATTGTCAAAGCTATCAAGTACCGAGTGTTTGGCTTGGTTACTCTTTGAGGTAGGATCCCTTTACTTTACCTTTTAATTTAAAATTCATAGTTACCTACTTTATGCTTCTTTGATAAATTAAATTGTGATCATTGATAAAATTCTTAGTTTTGATAGATGTTTTTTTTGATAAAAAAAAGTCATGATTTTATAATAAAACCCCTCCATTGGAGGTGTACTGCCTTCAAGTTAAAAAGCAGAGTTTAGAATTTTATGCTTTCTTATTTCTTTACTTGGTGTTTTCTTATGATTTTTCCTTGGTTATAATTGTTAAATGGCATGTTTAGGTGCTTGGTCCATTTTTGTTGCATTTTCCCAAGTGGGCACGTGCCTTGTTTCCATGACACCTCTCCTTTACACTCGAGCCGTGTACTATAGTTTCTATGTCTTAATGAGTTAAATGAAATGTATAAGATAAATGGAATGGTTAGAATGAATTATACAAGATGGTATATTCCCTTAAGGGTAACGAACATGAACCCTTTGGAACTTATACCTTAAATCAGTTTTCTATGCTTAGTAAAATTGAGTGATATGACCTTGAGTAGGATGGCTCACACTAAATGGCCTACCTTGTATTAAATAGAATTGAATATGGATAACGAGATGCATGGGAGGACCTTTCCTCGTGTATGTGGATTGAATGTGATCAATCCTATGTTAATGTTTTGATTGAAATTCTTAATATGGGTTGCCTTAAGTATAAATGTGAACATGACTACTTATATGTGAATGAGATGGGTTGATAGGATTCATGAGAGGTTAATACCTCATGCATTATATACTTTGAATGATTATTCCATGTAGGAACATGAAGTACAAGAGACTATGAGGTCTCTTAGACTTGGGTTAGGGGTAGACCACGAGAGCTCCCCTGGAATTGGATGGTGGTGGTACGCCCCGATCCACCCCAACATATATCTAATGAATGAAGGCCAAGAGACTATGAGGGATCTTGGGATTGGGTTAGGGGTAGACCATGAGAGATCCCCTATAATTTGGATGGTGGTGGTACATCTTGATTCACCCCAACATATATATAATACATGAAGTCCAAGAGACTATGGGGGATCTTGGGATTGGGTTAGGGGTAAACTGTGAGGGCTCCCCTAGAATTCAGATGGTGGTGGTGAGTCCTGATCCACCCCAACATATATCTAATACATGAAGGCCAAGAGACTATGAGGGATATTGTATTTGGGTTAGGGATAGATCATGAGATCTCCCCTAGAATTTGGATATTGGTGGTATGTCCCGATCAACCCCAACATATATCTAATGTGTGAAAGCCAAGAGACTATGAGGTCTCTTGTACTTGGGTTTGGGGTAGACCATGGGACCTCCCCTGGAATTGGATGGCGGTGGTACATCCCAATCCAACCCCACATATATATATATATACTACTAATATATATATATAAAGTTTACATGATCATACATACCAGCCATGGGTTGAAGAAGGTATCACTATCAGGTGTCCCTTAGGAACCTGGATGAGTGTTTAATTATTCTTTCAGTTCTATCATTACTTATATATTCTTGTTCACTACATAATTAATATTACACTAGATTAGTATTAACACCATGGATGTCAACCTACTGAGATTTTATCTCACACCCTATTCGGGTACCCTTGGTACCTGAGTAGACCTTATATTTGCAAGGTATAGGTTGATTATTGTATTTCTTGTACCTAGGAGTTGGTAGAAAAGGACCGAGCTGGAGTTCAGAATGCTCATGAAGATCACTCATGGGGCTCTGATGTCGTTTCTTTATTTTTATACTATATTGAGAATCATGTTGTATGTTTACTATCTAGCTTATTTATCATCATCAATCATGCATGGTTTTTTATAAACTGGCATTGGCCACTTTTTGTTTAGTTCTATAAAATATGTCTTCTGTTGTTTTAATTGTTTCTTTTTACTACTTCCACTATTATATACTATTTATATTCTGTTATACCATTATGAATCTCTGATAAGAGGGTATATTCTCTCCACTATCACCTCTTTAGACCCTCACTGCTAGTCAGTAGCCTTTGTCATATGGGGAGACACGCTTGAGGCCATATAACCCACTGACTCAGCTACCAATTTGATGGTAATCTAGATTGGGACGTTACAAAGTGGTATTAGAGGGTTGTTTCATTTCCTTTATCTTATTGTTTTGGGTTGGTATATAGAATACTAGGAATGTTTTGGTGCTTGGTTAATATTCATTCTTGGGAATGATCACCCCACATATGGGAAATGACAAAGTGGTCAAGGCTGGAAATTATTGTTCGTGCTATTTGATGCTATAGTTGATGTGATTTCCCCTAGAGTTATTGGTGTATTTTCCCGCTGCTTATTGATTTATGTAATTTCTATTATTTTTACCCTTATCCTGGTTCAACAAGTATGAAGCATAGCATTAATCATATTAGTTACATAGAAATTAACATATCATACATGTGCCATGTCATGTAGTTGCATTTTAGTTTGCCTGCTAAATGACCATGTGTCGTGATTGATATTTCATGCTTAGTTTTATACCTATTTAGGTAATTCATTAGCATGCCTTCTATACTACTTGTTATATCATGTTTTGTGTCACTGCTTACAATAACATGATATGTTTTTTTGATATGTAATTGGTTGCATGGGCTGAAAATATATGGATTGTGAATGAACGGAAACCGATTTTCAATTATGAAGTGTATGGGCGCCTTACAACCAGGAAAGGGTAACCTATATATTCAAACCATATTGAGCATAATATATATACATTTTAAGGTTGTTGTTAAAATGTAAAGGGTGCTAAAGTTGAATTGTAAAGTGAAATTGGTTTTGACTTAAGGGAGCCAAATGCCAAACTGTAAAGTCTATGGGTGCTTTATAGGTTGGTATATGGCCACCCATATGATTGGACCGTTGTTTTCAAGCATGTTAAAATATTAAATGGGTTGGTTTGGATTAATTGGGTGGGGGGATTTTCAATCCATGAAGTGTATGGGTGCTTCATGAATTGGGAAATGGCAACCCATGTAGTTGAGCTTTTGTATGACCATATTATAAATTGAAATAAGGTTGGTCTCGATTAATGGGATCTAATTTTCAATCCATGAAATTTATGGGTTCTTCATGAGTTTTTAAATGTAATCCCACATTAAATTTAGTGGCATGATGTTTTTTGAAATGTCTATAAATGTAAAGGGCTGTTTAATTTTGATCTGAAATGAATTGAGAAACTACCATTACTGTTTTCTAGAAGAACTAGATTGGCTCGTTGGGACCTTCATAGGTTTCTTTATCTATTGAAAAGGAATTTAGATACTAAATTTCCTATGTATGACGGGATGTATAAAAAAATTTAAAGTTTTAAAAGGAAGTTTTGTGAAAGCTTTACTTGTTTTCTCTTGGGGCGCTGGTTAAAAAAATCAAGTGCCTTTTGTTTTGTTTTGAAAAATGGTACTTGATGTTTTTATTAAATCTTTTGATGATTAAATATTAAATTTGAATAAATATAAAGGGATTGGAAATGGAACCTATAGTGGTTTCCTCTATTTAAGACCCTCGTGTAAGGGTAGTTTGATCTTCTCTTTGAGTGCCTTGGAATGGAAATGGTAGTGTTTTCTATAGGTTGTTTGCCTTTTAGAAATAGCTTTAAATGTTAAGTTCTTGAGCCTGTGACTTCTATTGGTGTGACCTCATTATGGGTCGACAATTTCTTCTTTATAAGGGGCTAGCTCGTGGTAGGTAGCACCCTTAGTGTTTCAGTACCTTGTTAAATGTTGTGAGCTTTCCGATGTTTGGAATTGTTCGGGTTCCATCGTCCCTTTCAGGACTCTTTGTTTCTTATGAAACCCTTGTTTTAATGGGTGTTCATTGTGTTTTTAAACTTTTTGTGGGCTTGAGCATCAGGTAATGCACGGTTTTAGTAGGTTAGATATTCATCGAGCATGGTCGGCCGCTTCTTAGGTCATTTGACCTTTTCTTCTTCCTCCGTAATGGATGACTTGGTATGTTTTCATCCATGTTAATGATTGTATGGGGAAATACGACGTTGGGATAAATATCTTTTGTTGTTGGGTATGGTCTCAGGTCATCACATAGTAGATTGACCGATCATTAAGGAATCAAGTTTGTCCCAATGATCAAGATGAAGTTTCTAAAGACTCGGGTGTTTTGACATGTTGGTCTCGTTGGTTCAGATTTCTTGTATTATTTGACATACGTGAGAGTGGCTCAAAGGATCGACATGCATACGGTTAAGGTGGTTTGGTCTAGCGCACTCATGAATGGATAGTTTATCTTTTCTTTCAATAACTAGGACACTCTTAAGGTGGAGAGCATCACATCAGTTATAGTGGCTATGTGTCATTCCAAGTAGAAGGAACACAACCAAGAGTGACCATTTGGAAATGGTCAGTTTTCTTAAAAGCCCTTGGGGCTTTGGGGTTTTGTAAATTTCTGTGCTTGCTTGGAAGTATGATGTTTATGTGGTTTTTAGTGTATGAAACCAATTAAGTTCCATTGGTCTTCGATGGACTTTGGTGGTTAAATCTTGAGCAATCACGGAAATCCTCGACTTTTCTTCTTTCCAGTAATTGAGTGTGTTTGACTGGAAACCCTTTTTAATCCTCTTGGTGTACTTTTCTAAGAGGCGAGCATGTCCCTTATCTTGATGTCATCCTAGATACACTAAGAGAGTGTCGGTCTTACGGTATGCTAAATCTTTGAAAGTTGTTGAACTTGTTGGGTGGAACTCTTTCGATGTTGCACACTAGATGTGTGGTTTACTTCGTGGTTTAGTTAGGAATTTTATAGGAATTTGGGTAGGTGCTTCATTGGACGTGTTCTTAGTGAATGCGAGATTCCTTGGGAGAAGGCATCGTGGTTCAGTTTGTAAAATTTCGATCATATAAGCAAGTGACTTCTTGAATGGTCAGTCGTAGTGGCTCGACTTGTATTTCTTTCTATCGACATAACGGTTGGTGAAGGACCGTCCTTGGGCATGTTTTCAGGTGTAGATGAGTGTATTGTGTGTCATTCGGGGATTTTCATGAAAATATGGCTTAACTTGTGCTTTGAGGTTGATGGGGAATCGACCATTTGATTGTTTCAAAATCATGCCAAGTGCATCATCAAAATTATTAAGGGCGTGATTTGAAGGAAAAATTCCATCGGTGGTGATTCCATGACTTGTAATTGGCCCCATTAAATGTAAAAACCTAAGGTGGTAAGTACCTTTAGACAAATGTTTAATGATACAATAATGTGATTGTGTCTCTAGCTAAATGGGCTCGAGTTAGATCTGTCTTGGTGTTTCAGTTGGAGAACGAACGCTGGCTCGAGTTTTGACAACTTAAATGTCATGTGCTTAAATGAAATGCTTAAAGGTGTGTTGGGAATTTGTAAATGCAATGCGGTCATCTGAATGAAGCTTTATGACCCCGGTAGATCATGTGATATTTATATTGTTCTCTAAGGCTTCTTGGGGATGAGAAGTTCTAAGGTGGGGAGGTTATAAATATCTGTGTTTTAAACCAGATGAAAATCCAAAGAAAATTTGAATTTTTCATTTAGTGGATGGACCATTTTTAAAATCGAGCTTCAGAATGAAGTTCTAAAAGTTGGAATATTTCAAAGTGATTTTTTTGGACTTAGGTGAAGATCTGTTTGGTTTCCAGGGTGTCCTGAGGAGATTCGGGAGCACCAAACCCAAAAAATTAGGGTTTTGAAAGGTTGTAGAGGGTGTATGGTTTATCTAAAACTATATGGCCCACTGCAGGAAACTGTGTGGCCTACAAAGGGTGAACAGAGGATGTTTCACGGGCTGTGCATGGTTTTCCCAAACCGTGTGCTTATCCCACACGGTTAGTGGAAGAGGCGGTATCTCAACACTATTCACCAGATGGTTTGTGCATGGTTAGGCAAACCGTGTGGGACAAACTGTGTGGTATACTCCAGGTGCCTAGTAGAGGGTGCATGGTTGATGCACAGTTTGGAAAACCATGCGGCCCAAACTGTGCATGATGACCTATATAAAAAATTGAATTATTTTAAATTAAATTAAAATAAAATTAAAATTAAACAAATACCTCACCCCTCTCTCCCTCAGAATCATGACGCACCCCACTGGTGGGATCCCCTTTGGTCATGCGCTCAAACCCCCCTCTCATCTCCCTCCCTGTCTGCTGATTTGATATGGTTCCCTCATAGTTATCACTCGATGTAGTGAGGTAAGGCCTTCTCCCTCCTCCTCCTCTTTCACTTCTGCCATTTTTGGTCTCTCATCATCCTAATTTCATTCATCCAAAAACCCTAGGGTTAGGGTTGATTTTTTTTTGTTTCATCGGTTGTTAGGGTATGCAATGGGTTCCTCGAGTCATGTTCATGCATATTCTGACATCTGCCGCCGAAGGAGAAGCAGATTGGGTCGGTTTGGCTCATCATCATCACTTTAAGGTGAGGGTTTCTTCCACTGTGTTGTTTCACACCTCTTTTATTAGGGTCCTTCAGTATTTTTGACTTCATAATAATTAATCGGTAGTGCGTTGGACTATGTCATGTGCTTTCGGGTTATCGTCGTCATCTGAGAGTGTTTTGTGGCTTCTCAAAGTCTTACACACACATATACAGGTGTGTGTGTGTGTGTGTGTGTCTATATATATACACACTTCATTGTACATGTTCCCTCATGGCGAGGGGAATGTGTACATGGGTTTAAAGGGTATATATATATAGGAATCTATGTGTGTGTGAGGGTGAAGAGTCTGTTTTCATTTTCAAAGTTGTCAAGTGTCGAATGTTTAGTTTGATTCCTCTTTGAGGTAGGATACCTTTCCTTTCCCTTTTAATTTAAAATGAACAGTTACCTAATTTATTCTTCTTTGGTAAATTAAATTGTGATCGTTGATAAAATGATTAGTTTTGATAGATGTTTTTTTTATAAACAAAGTCATTATTTTATAATAAAACCCCTCCAATGAAGGTGCGCTGCCTTCAAGATAAAAATTAGATGTTAGACTTTTATGCTTTCTTAGTTCATTACTTAGTGTTTCCTTGTGATTTTTCCTTGGTTATAATGTTAAATGGCATGTTTAGGTGCTCGGTCCCTTTTTCTTGCATTTTCCCAAGTGGGCACACGCCTTGTTTCCATGACACATCTCCTTTACACTTGAGCCTTGTACTATAGTTTCTATGTCTCAATGAGTTAAATGAAATGGCTAAGGTAAATGGAATGGTTAGATTGACTTATGCAAGATGGTAGAATCCCGTAAGGGTAAATAACATGAACCCTTTGGAACTTGTACCTTAAATTGATTTTCCATGCTTAGGAAAATTGAGTGAGATGACCTTGAGTAGGATGGCTCACACTAAATGGCCCACCTTGTATTAAATAAAATTGAATATGGATAACGAGATGCATGGGAGGACCTTACCTCATGTATTTGAATTGAATATGATCAATCCTATGTTAATGTTTTGATTGAAATGCTTAAGATGGGTTACCTTAAGTATAAATGTGAACATGGCTGCTTATATGTGAATGAGATGGGTTAATGGGATGCATGAGAGGTTAATGCCTCATGCATTATTTTCGTTGAATGGTTATGCCATGTAGGCGTGTGAAGGCCAAGAGACTATGAGGGCTATTGGACTTGGGTTAGGGGTAGACTGTGAGAGATACTCTCAAATTGGATGGTGGTGGTACGTCCCAATCCACCCCAATATATATCTAATACATGAAGGATAAGAGATTATGAGGGCTCTTGGGCTTGGGTTGGGGGTAGGCCATGAGAGAACCCCTGTAATTTGGATAGCGGTGGTACGTCCTGATCCACCCCAACATATATCTAATGCATGAAGGCCAAGAGACTGTAAGGGATCTTGGTCTTGGGTTAGGGGTAGACCATGAGAGCTCCCCTGGAATTTGGATGGTGGTGGTACATTGGATCCACCCCAACATATATCTAATGTGTGAAGGCTAAGAAACTATGAGGGATCTTGGACTTAGGTTAGAGATAGACCGTGAGAGCTCCCTTGGAATTTGGATGGTGGTGGTACGTCTTGATCCACCCCAACATATATCTAATGTGTGAAGGCCAAGAGACTATGAGGGATCTTCGACTTGGGTTAGGGGTAGACCGTGAGAGCTCCCCTAGAATTGGTTGGCAGTGGCACGCCCTGATCCACCCCAACATATATCTATATATACTACTACTATATGTATATATATATATAAAGTTGACATGATCATACATACCATCCATGGGATGAAGCAAGTATCACTGTCGGGGTGTCCCTTATGAATATGGACGGGTTTTTATTTATTCTTCAAGTTCTATCATTACTTCTTTACACCTATGCACTGCATAATTTATATTACACTAGATTGGGCTTGACATCGTGGGTGTTGACCTACTAAGATTTTATCTTACGCCCTTCTCGGGTACCCTTGGTACTTGAGTAGAACTTATATTTGTAGGATCTAGGTTGATTTTTGTATTGCTTCTACCTGGGAGTTAGGAGAAAAGGACCGAGCTGGAGCTTAGGATGCTCATGGAGATCACCCATGGGGCTCTTATGTCGTTTCTTTGTTTTTGTACTGTATTGGGAAGTATGTTTTATGTTTACTGTCTAGATTATATATCATCATCAATCATGCATACTTTGTATAAACTAGCATTGGACAATTTGTGTTCAGTTATATAAAATCGGTCTTCCGTTGTTTTAATTATTTATTTTTACTACTTCCGCTATTATCTACTATTTATATTCTGTTATACTATTGTTCATATTTGATAAGAGGGTATAGTCTCCCCACTATTACCTCTTAAGACCCTCGCTACTAGTTGGTAGCCTCTGGTGTATGGGGAGACGCACTTGAGGCCATGTGACCCACTGGTTCGGCTACCGTTTTGATGGTAATTCGGGTCGGGATGTTATAAATTGGTCCACATATATCACCATGAATTTGATCCAGGAAATTACACTACTGGAAAACAAGTCTATACACATGATTCTCTAAAAAACGGTGGGTATAGGTCACCCCTATACCCACGTTTTTTTGTAAATCATGGGAATAAGTTTCACAGGGAAAAAAATCACGAGAATGACTTATAATCACGGTTCTCCAAAAAACGTGGGTATAGGTCACCCCTATACCCACGGTTTTTGTAAACTGTGGGAATAGGTTTTGCAGGGGGAAAATTGTGGGAAGGACTTATACTTGTGGTTCTCCAAAAACCATGGATATAGGTCACCTCTATACCCATGATTTTTGTAAACCGTTGCAATAGGTTTTGTGGGAAAAAAATTTTGTGGGAAAACCAAACCATGGGTATAGGTTGGCCCATTATTTTCCTATAATAATAATAATAATAATAAGTAATTTAATATAAATAATTTTTTATATTTATACATGTATATTTTTGAATATAAGAATAAAAAATGTGTTCTAGGATAGTGGAAAAGTCGTTAGAGTGTAGGAGGAAGGTACCGAGATCAAATCTCAACAGAGGATTTTTTTTGGGTACAGGTTGGACCAATATTTTTTCATAATATAATAAATAATTTAATATAAATAAATTTATATATATATATACATATATTTTTTTTGAATATAAAAACAAGAAATGCGTTGTAGGATAGTGGTAAAGTCATTGGAGTGTAGGCGAAAGGTGTTGAGATCAAATCTCAGAGGTGATTTTTTTTTTAAAATAAGGACTTATACCCACGATTTGATCAAACCATGGGGCATCAAGACTTGAGAGAAAACAAATCATTATTTATCATAATTTTTGTACCACCATGTAGACATATTTTTTCTCTTTTGGAACCTTCGATTAATTGCATGTAACCGGTTAATGTACTTATATGAGCACTCCCCATTTGAAGGGTGATAAAATATTTCTCATGTTTAATAATTGTGTGTGTCGTGGTGTTGTTGATGAGGAAAATATCTTCATTATGGAAATTATCCCTAACAGATCGATTTATATCATCCATTTCTATTAAAGAAAATAAAACATACATATAAGAAATGAAATAAAAGAAACAAAATGAAACATGCGGCATTCATTTTAAAAACATTACAAAAACCAAAGTTCATTTATTCCATGAACATTCATGCATGATGTATATGATCAACACCTTCAGGGTGTACAAAATAATTAGAAATATCAAAGTTCATAATATTATCATCATATTTCAAGGCTTGGTCAGTAAAATTCAATTTAACGTACTTTTCCTTCCCTTTGACAGATTGTTGATAAAGATCAAAAAAAAATGTTTCATCATATGATAGGTACGCGACCAGTGCCCCTTCATACCACATCGAAAACATTCACTTTCATCGTTCTTCGCTTTCTTTGACTGTGGTTGTTCATTATTGGACCACCTCTAATGGTTCCCTTTCCTCTTCTCATTTGGCGTATGACCACCTCAAGCAGACGACTTCCCTCGACCTCAATTGTGTCGATTCTTTCCACAACCTTGATTATAAGCAATCACATTCGGTTTAGGGAATGGAGCTGAACTAGTAGGTCGTGATTCATGATTTCACATCAAGACACTACTACAAAAGAGGCCTTTAACAACGTTAAAATATGCATTTATCATTGCTAAAAAAGTGCTGACTACCAGATCACGGTTAACAGGCCTGGGGTTTTATCAGCGCTAGAAAAACACTAATAAATGAGTCTTTTTCAATGCTAAAAAATGCTAATAAATCACCCCTTTATCAACATTTTTTTAGCGTTGTTAAAGATAGTGAAATTATATTTTTTCAGACATCTATGAGCCTGACTTCCTTAATCAGTGCTTCCATGACCCCTTTAATAGCGTTCTGCCCCCATTTATCAGCACTTTAGATAATTCTAGCCTCTTGCACGCACCCCTACCTCCGGTGAGTTTCGAACCTGAGACCTCTAGCTCATACGCCAATGCCTTTTCCACTCACCTATATTGTTTTGTTTTCCATTTTATGATATATCTATATATTTATATATATTTCGTTACATTTTTATCCATATATTTATATATATGTGTGTGTGTGTATATATATATATATTTAAATACATATATAAAATATGTTTTTTTGTGTATGTGGTGTTTATAAATACATACATACATACATACATATATATGTGTGTGAGTGTGTGCATCTATAAATATAATTATACATATTTATATTTTTTAAAATATATTATATATTAATATTTATATACATATATTAGAATATGTAGATAAATATATATTTTTTGTCAATAGACACACAAATATATGTATATATATACACACTACATATACATTAATTGTATAGGTATATAAATATTCATACATTTTTATTTTAAATAAAATGGATATTAGTTTTTATTTAGAGAATGTTTATATATTGAGGAGTATATTTTATATGTAAATATGTTTAAATATTTATTTATAAAATTAAATTTTTATGTGTGAATGTATAAAAAACATGTATATATCGTTATATATTTGATTATAAATAACATTACATTGTGAAAAACGATAAAATTTTAAAGTCATAACATCAATATGAATGTAAGCTCTGAGAACAAATTTAGTCCATACTAAAAAAGGGCAAAAAGATCCCCTTAAATGAGGCTGAAAATCCATCGAATGTTGAAAAATTAGGGTGTCTCAACTAAATATCTTATATATTGAGTGTAAATGCCTATTTAACACTATCTAGTACAAATTTTAAAAAATATATATTATATTTATATCAATATAAATATATTTATATATTAATATTTTATTTTTAATGATTTTTTTAAATATACTCTTAGTCATCGTTTTTTTACCAGAGCTGATAAAGGGACCCCTTTGTGACCATTTTTTTACTAGCGCTGTTAAAGAGGTGCCTTTATCAGCGCTTTCTTACAAGCACTAGTAAAAGACCCCCTTTAACAATGTTTTTAACTAACGTCATTAAAAGCCTAGTGCTGGATAAACACGGTTTTGTAGTAGTGAGAGTTTATTATTTTGTTCAACAATAAGAATGTAAGAAAACAATTCATAGTATTTTGTAAACCCTTTCTCGTGATATTGTTACTGTAGAACGACACTTGAGGCATAAAAAGTAGAATAAGTTTTTCCAGCATATCGACGTCGGTGATAACGTCTCTGCATAATTTTAGTTGTGATGTTATTTTAAACACGACAGAGTTGTATTCACTTACTGATTAATATATTTGAAACTGTAAATGACTCCACTCGATCCATGCTCTTGGTAGTATTACTAGTCAAAGGTGATCATGCCGCACCTTGAGATTTTGTCATAGCAATAGAGGATCCTTCACCACGAGGTATTCATTCTTCAAATCCCCATCAAGGTGACGACGGAGGAATATTAGGGCTCAGACACAGTCTTGAGCGGAAGTGTGATTGCCGACTTTAATTGTTTCGCCAATGATGTTTGCATCGAGGTGCATTTCTGCATCTAAAGTTCATGTCAAGTAATTTTTCCTGAAAATGACCAGAGGGAAAAATCCATGTTTCGCAATATTCGTCATAGAAAAAATATCTCACTAGTGTGACTAACCTTTCCACTTGGGTGAACAACCGTGCTAAAACATGTTGTGAAACCGGTCAACTGGAGGCGTTATGGATCACAAAAACGTTGATTGGTGACGAAACAAAGATGAGCGTATAATAACGTTGAATGTTCGGGATGACGATGACGAAATAAAGCACCTCGATGACTAGAGATCAAAAGAAGAAAAAAACAACATAGGTACATGACCAACAAAATCACCACAATCCATCAACATATTACCCTATATATAGGGTACATATGACTTGATGCAGCGATCAATATTAATCTCTACAAATCAAATTCAACCGTGGAATTACCAAAAGTTTTGACCATATGAAGTGTTTTGTTGAGTAATAAAAATCATTCATTAATTATAGATTTATGCTATCCACATCATAAATGATCATCTAAATGAGCATGGATAAAAAAAACGAAACTCTAAAAAACAGTATTAGACGTGTGGCTCTCCGTAAAACACGATGTCAAGTGTTACTGGACAGATGGAATCCGACGCTGAACCAATGGCTCGAAGGGCTCTGTTGGGTAGTTATAGCCATGGCAAGCACCGTCAGTCTCACTCCATCTAGCTCTTCGTTTCTCCCGAATCCCTCAAAACGCAGCACGCGACCTAGGGCTAAGGTCCCGCGGGCTATGGCGGCAACCAAGGTGGTTCCGGCGATTATAGTGGGCGGGGGGCGTGTTGGCAGAGCATTGCAGGGAATGGGCAGCGGAGAAGACGTTGTGGTGAGGAGGAATGGCTCGTTCCCGGTCGATTTTGATGGCCCCATCTTCGTCTGTACAAGGAACGATGATCTCGAAGCAGTTATCCAGTCCACTCCACAACCACGGTGGAAGGGTAAGACCTGATTGCACCCTTCTCTTCTTCTCTGTTTCCCCCTCTTTGTTGATGATACTTTGTTATTTTGGGGAAACATGAAAGGATCGGTTTGGGGTATTAACCAGACTGAGAATGGGTGGGATCACTTTTAATCCAATTTATACTTTGTTGGAAATGCCCGACGGATCAACACGAAAACATAAGTGGAAGTATTGGAATGATGAGATAAAAATGTTAAAACACGGGAGATGTTTTGAGAACCACCAAATGAGATGATTTTATGGAGAGTTTTCCATTGATTTATATACACACATAAAAGCAAGACGTATTTACAACGCAATTAAAACCACGCGGCGGTCTTAATGCGGTCAAACAACATTGAACCATAAATGAGGGAGAAGAATAAGGGGGGAGGGAAAATAACGGTGGAATAAATCTCCATTATTGAAATTAGTTAGCGATCACCCTCCTAATTTCTGTTGCGTTCACTGAATCTCAACGACGCCAATCTTCACGCACAGCTCCTGAAACATGACACGCCCAAGTGACTTCGTGAGAATGTCTGTAAGCTGCTCCTCGGTGTGAGTGTTCTCGAGATTGATTTTTCCTCCCTCAACGCACTCTCGAATGAAATGGAATCGAGTGTAGATGTGCTTGCTTAGGTCATGAAAGACGGGGTTCTTGTTTAAGGCAATGGTGGACTTGTTGTCCACTTTGAGCACCGACGCACTGAGGGTTGGGTAGAGAAATTCTCTTAACAGCCGAGCCAACCAGATGCCCCGGCATGCCGCGGTCGTTGCGGCTATGTACTCCGCTTCGCATGAAGACAACGCCGCCACCTCTTGCTTCTGTGATTGCCAAGTGATGGGCTTGTCTTCAAGGGAGAAGAACATCCCAGTGGTGCTCTTGCGGTCATCAACATCATCGTAGTTGCGTGTCCCGACGATGTAGCGCAATAGGTGCTTGACTGTAGCCAAGTGATCTTCGTGTGGTTCCTCCATGAACCGACTTTCGTAACCTACAACGTAGGTAATGTCTGGTCGTGTATGCACTAGGTATCGAAGGGTGCCGATGATGCTCCGATACCGAGAGACATTGACCAACGGGCAGGTGCTAGACTTGCTCAGCTTCAAGCGAACCTCCATTGACACTTGACAGGGGTTGCACTCTCCCATGCCGCTCTTCTCCAACAGCTTAGTCGCATAGGCAGACTGACACAGGGAAATGCCGCTTGGCCCTTGGTTCACTTCAATCCTGAGGTAGTAGGAGAGCAATCCCAAGTAAGAGTTTCTTCATCTCGACCCTGAACATGCTGATGTTGGTGACGTCAGTGCCGATGATGATCAAGTCGTCTACGTACACCCCGACGATCAGATGAGATATGCCGTTGCCAGGAGCGTACACAACGTGCTTAGAGCCGCTCCTGTGAAACCCAAGCGTTATAAGGCTGGCGTCGAGCTTGGTGTTCCACGCTCTTAGTGCTTGGCGGAGGCCATAAAGTGCTTTCCAGACCCGGTGCACCTTGTGCTTGTGGTTGTCGATGACTAAGCCAGGTGGTTGTTGGACGTGTACCTCCTCTTCGAGGTCGCCATTCAGGAATGCCAATTTGACATCCACGTGGTGGACCTCCCACCCTTCTTGCGCCACCACCGCGACGAGTAGCCGCACTGATTCCATGAGTGCAGCAGGGGAAAAGACCTCCTCGAAGTCGATCCTCTGCTGCTGGACGTATCCCTTTGCAACGAGCTTCGCCTTGTTCTTTGCTTCGTCATGGTCATCGTGCTTCACCTTGAAGACCCACTTGAGCCCAATTGGACAATGACCAATGGGGAGATCGACGAGCTCCCATGTGTCATTGTCCCCAATCGACTTCATCTCCTCAAGCATCGCCTTGCGCCAACACTGGTGTTGTTTTGCTTCGCCAAAAGAGGCTGGCTCGTCGGCTGTAGTGAAATGTAGCTCACTAGGGTCGAGCTCGCGTAATGCAAATTTGGGCGGCGTTGTGACCCCGATGATGTTGTCGATGGTACGTAATCGAAGCGGGACATCATTGTGATCGACGTCTAGTGCTTCCACCATGTTGGATGGCGGCGAGACGAACTCCATCGCGACTGATGGCACGAGCACCACCTTGACCACGTCTGGTGTTGCAACTTTTGCAGAGCGCGCGCTAGTGGGTGTGAGTGATGATCTCTGGTCTCCGACAGTGTTGTCAGTCTCCGTCATCCCTGACATACATGTCGTGTGTTCGATGGTGAATGACTCCTCACTACTCAACACACCTTGTTCATTATGAGCACACCTGTCCCACTGCTCCATCTCATCGAAGATGACGTCGCGTGTTACGTGCACGCGCTTGCTGACGGGATCGTACACACGATATGCTTTGGATCCGAACTCATACCCGATGAAGATCATTGACGTACTTCGGTCATCCAACTTATTTAGGCGAGCCTTCACGATCTTGACATGTGTGCAATGCAGCCAAAAGTGCGGAGAAAGTGCACCATCAATCGTTTGCCATGCCAGGCCTTGTACGACGTCATCCCATCAAGGCTTCGTGTCGGTGCTCGGTTGAGGATGAAGACGACAATGGAGACAACCTCACCCCAGAATATCCCGGGAAGACCCTTTGCCTTTAGCATGCTTCGAGCCCGGGCTACCACTGTCTGGTTGCGTTGTTCAACGACCCCATTCTGTCGTGGTGAATTGGGGGTCGTGAGTTGCCATTGTATGCAACACTTAGCACAGTATTCACCGAATTCCACTAAAGTGAACTCGCCACCGCGGTCCGTGCGGAGGACCTTCAACTTGCGCCCTATGTCCACCTCCACCGTGGCCTGAAAGCGTTTGATTGATGTCGGAGCATGGTCCTTGTTTGCGAGTAGATTGAGCCACATGTAGCGGCTCATATCATCCATGAGTAGCAGAAAGTAGCGGTTCCCGCTTGGCGTTGTTGGCGTGATTGGCCCGCAGAGGTCACCGTGGAAAAGGTCGAGTACTTGCTCCGCACGATGCTTTGCTTGTTTAGGGAAAGACACTCATCGGTGCTTCCCAACGAGGCAGCTGTCGCAGATTTGATCCACCTGATCAATCCATAGAAGCCCTCGCACCATATCGCATTGAGCGAGCTTACGCAGAGTTTGGAAATTCAGGTGGTCGTATCTCGCATGCCAACGCCATGCCTTCTCCGAGTCCCTTGCAGACAAGCATATTGGCTGTGCAATGTCGAGTTTGAGCTTGTACATCCGTCTGGGGAAGCGCTTCACCTTAGCCAGCAGGCGCCGCTGCTGGGCATGGATCCTCAGGATGCCCTCTTCGATCAATATCTGACAACCGTTCTCATCAAGTTGTCCGATGCTAATGATGTTAGTGGTGAGCCTCGGGATGAATTACTCCCCTGTGAGAATGCGGTGCTCGTCGCGGATCCCAATGTCAAACTCGGAGAAGACACAGTGCGGGACCCAATCATGTGGTTTGTGGCATTGATGTCGAGGTACCCAAAGCCGTCATCGCGCGTCTCCTGATCCAGTTGTGCGAAGACATTCGCCTTGACCAGCCGTAGAGGGCTGCATTGTGGTTGTAGAATATTGGTGGCAGCGGATTGCGGTGGTGGGGAATCGGGCACCGCGGTGCACGACCTTGCCATAAGGAGCGCAGACTCATCATCGTCACCTTGGGTTAGAAGGGCCTCAACCCTTTTCGGCCTGCTGCGACAATCTTTGTTCCAATGACCCATTTTGCCGCAGTTGCGACATTTGTCCCTTGAGACTTCACGACCACCGCCGTATCCTGAGCCATACTTTCCATTTTCGCTATTGCCATCGTCAGTCTTTTGTCGTGGTCCTCGACGATGCCGGTTGCCGGACTTGTGTTAGAGTTGGTGTCTTAGGACCAACTATTTGTACTTTGATTACATGAATATTTGATGTATTGAATATTAATAAAACTTCTTATTACATATTGTTTGTTGTTCCGCATGACTCTAATGTAATAATGTCATAGAGTATACGTCGCAATGATAAGTTCACAAGCTATGATGATAATTTTGATGTGCTATGACGATATTTTCAAATAATGTGATACGGTTGGATAACGTACTATGATGGGACACATAGTACATAGACTATCAGGTGCGAGTACTCGTAAGCAGATGAGACTTCTTCTCATTAAGTTCGAACTTGACAATCTCTAAGACGAGAGATTATGAGAACGACCTGCCAGTAGGAATTCCGCATGTTTTGGTGTCATCGAATATTCCTATCTATGAGCGTGTATGATGGTCTTTAGACTTTAAGATTATTATTAATGCATGCTACAACTCGCATACTTAGATGTATTTCGTAAACTATGACGATAACAGTTCATGGCGAAGTTGGATACGTTGGGTGCGTCACGGGTGACATGTCATTAATGAATAAGTCGAGGAAGAATTTGTCCTTTCCATCTTTATGGAAGCTGCTATCTCGGCCCTTTGATTGGAATAGAATCGTCGCATTAAATTTCATGACCATCGTGTAACGACGTGTTTATTTGAGATAGTGAAAGAAAGACATATCGAACATATAGGTTGGTGATACGCTTATGCAACCTGCTTGACGGGATATTGTGACAAATGAATTATATTACACATTGAACGTTCGTATGTGGTTGTCGACGTTGCGACATTAAGTTTTTTCTCTTGGGTGCCTTGACCTGTTGCTAGATAGTAATCTTGAACTTTAGGCAAGCCCGTCTAATGACAAAGAGAATGAATCTTAGAGTGCCACACACTAAGTGTTTTCGTTAATCTCGATTAAATTCTATTAGAGTTTAATTAATGGAATAAATATTATTCTCAAGTATGAGGAATAATTTTATTCAAGTTATATTGATCGCATAGATTAAATAAATATTTATTCGCCGACATGTGAATAAAATATTTATTTTATTTGTTGAATATTTTAATAAATATTTATTCGCTTGATTGTGAATAAAATATTTATTCGGTTGTTCAATAAATGATAGGAGTTCGAACGAATTAAGACCAAGTCCGGTGACAAATATTAATTAAGAAAATCGTTACATAATATTTGTTATTGCACAAGTTGGCGCACACCACAAAATAATAATAATATAATTATTATTATGTGGCATGAGGTTTATTAAAGGTAATAAATGTTATTTAATGGCCAGTATGCAATTAAATAATATTTTAACTTAAATTCCAACTCTATAAATAGGCGGCCAGGTCTATTGTGTAGAGCATCCAAAAAATTGAGAATAGAGAATTGTTGTGTCCAACGAATTCTCTCTCAACTCTTCCTTTCTCCCTCTCAAGAACGAGAATGCAAAAGAGATTTCTTCAAGATCGAAGAACGAGCGATCAAAAAACGAACGCAAGACATTCGACTCGCAGCACTAGCACCCGGAGATCGAGTGACGTTTCTCAGAGATTATTGGAGCATGTGTGGATCACCGTTAGAGAGATTTTATTCTTGGATCCTCATAGCGCAATGAAGGTAATCCGAAAGGGTCTTTTCGGACGATCAACATTTACCAACAAAAAAAGTTCCTAAGCCCAAATATTTATTTCTTCAAATATTAAATAAATTAATTACAAATTTGACGTGCATGATCCCCGTTCTTGGTTTCGGGCAACGATTATTATCATTTTTTTAATATATCGCACCCCTACGCACGCTTCCGCTGCGTCCGAAATCATTAAGATCCTCGCTCTTGGTTTCGGGAAGTGCCAAATCATTGACTGGTAAAACTGGGTTACACGACGTGCTGTCAGAGCACACGCCGTATACCCATGTGCATTGTATCTAGATGCGCCGAGCAATTAATTGCATGTGGTGCTTTTATTGTACACCGCGTGTTGACTGGGCCAACCTGACACACGACAAACGAATACAGGGTGTGTAGCTGACATTTATACACCATGTAGTCCGGCCGAGTTAACACGTCGAAGCCCCAGGTGTGTGACTTGGATATACGACAACCAAGGTACATAGCGTTTAGCTGCATGTACACGCCATGTAGTCTCCCATTAATGGACAAAATTAAAATTACATTAAATTTGAAAATTGTAGTATTAAAACCTTATTTTATTGATTGACACACTATTGTGTGTTTGACAATTTAATAATAGTTTTAAAGAATTTTAAATGCTCAATTAATTTATTGTAATTAATATGTCATTATTGGTTCTACCGTTTATTTGCCATGAATGCCATTAATGATGAGTATCTCCAAATAAGATTGAATGATCATTAAGATGAAAGTGAATTAATTAATTAATTAATTAATTAATGCAAGTGTGTTTATTTTAAATAATAAAAAAATTAATAAAGAAATAAATGTTACCCGTTCACTTTTGCGTATTCGTTGCATGTATGACCGTTCATGAGCTTGACCAAGACCCGTGTATGTGTTGAATGTTTTAATTTAATTTATTGCATGAGTTTGCAATTATTTAATATTAAATTAAATGATGGCTTGTGAGTATTCCTCCCTCAATTATTATGTAAGACCTACGCGTCCAATGATATTTATGTAACTCTCTTTAACTAATTCTTTGGTTCCCTTCACTTGCGTGTGATTAATAAATATTTGTAATTAATGGAGCATCCTAAGGCGCATGAAGGCGGTTCAAGACGGAACCATAATAATGCCACCCAGGTGATACACAGGTGGACTAGTGGTAATGTTGTAATTCATGCCAAGACCAACGATAAGAGTTATTTCCCCTAAGTCGAAGGTTGATTTAATGTTCGCTCATTAAATCAACCGTTAGATAAAGCTCATGAACGAGTCATTTAATTAATTATTTATTTCTGTTTGTGCAATTATTTATTTTATGGATGCAAGACTGCGATCATATAAATAAATGAATTAATGTGCAAAGACGAAAATTAAATAAATGAATTATACGTAAATGTTTTATCCAACATGGTTAATTAATTAACATTCACTTAATATTAACAAAATGTGTAAAGGATAAAACAAGATAAAAATTTATACATAATAAATTAAAATCCCTCAATTAAATATTAAGTCGAACTAAGCCTTCCATTACTTGATTGAGAATGAAACCATAGAACTAAGTGTAATACATGGCCAAAGTCTGAACAATTGCTTTTATTTGGGAGTTCTTGTGAAAGTTTTGGATTGACATAACCGAAATTGTATTGAGTTTAACGGCCAAAGTCTGTTCAATACAAATTTGGAGGCAAGTGTTGAGGAAATTCAAGTCAAGATTTCAGGATAAAGGAATCAACTCAACGAATCAAGGAGCCGCAAGTTCGCAGTTGGGAAGACCGCCTACCTAATTACTTTGTTATGGTTTTCATGATCAAAGTCTGAATCATTAAGAAAATTAATGAGTATCCTTGCCACTAGAATGTTAAAATAACTAGATATTCCGAGTTCAATAGTGAGGGTTATTGAGACTTGATAAAATAGCGGAGATTTAATAAATAAATAAATAAAAACATTTAATTTATTATATCTCACTTATTTTGTAATCAAGCCAAATACTAATAATCTGCTCTTTTTAATTGTAGAATAAAATGACAAGTTCATCATCTACACTATACGATCAATATTGGAGAAAGATAACCTCCTAACTGACAGTAACTTCTAGGAGTGGTTCAGACGCCTTCGGTTTATGCTACACCATGAACGAAAATCTTACGTTCTTGAATCCTCAATGCCTGATCCGCCTGTTAAAGAGGTGAGTGATGAAGAGTTCCTTGTCTATGAAAAACATTTGAACGACGTGATCGACGTTAAATGTTTGATGCTTTCATCGATGTCTAGTGAACTAATGAAGTCTCACGAAAACATGGATGCGTATAGCATGCTTGAGCACCTCCATGGTTTTTACCAGGAGAGAGCTAGACATGAACGGTTTGAGATTTTCAAGGCGCTTTTTCAGAGCAAGTTTGGAGAGGGTGCCCCACCCGGGTCTCACGTAGTCAAGCTCATTGGCTATATTGAGGGTTTAGAGGTTCTAGGGTTTAAACTCTCCAAAGAATTGAGCACCGACCTCATTTTGCCATCACTCCCTCAGAGCTTTTCCAGTTTTTTTGTGAATTTTAATATGAACAACATTGAGAAGTCTGTGCCAGATCTTCTTACTTTTTTTCGCCAAGTAGATTAGGATACGAAGCCTGAAAAACCTTTCGTTTTTATGGTAAACAAACATAAAGGGCAAGCGAAGAAAAGTAAGAAGATCTTCATGTGCCCTCTTGGTCACTTCCAACCACAAGACCAACTGCTCCAACAACGAGCACACGAATCAGGAACCTGAACCTGCAAAACAGCTCGGGTCTACCGATACCGAATGGTACAAGTAGGGTGTGAGCTTAAACAGCTCAGTAGACAATCACCACAGAATCCATGCGTTTCCTTTTCAAAAAACAGTCCATTAACGCTAGTTTGAAAATACATTTATAAAGATTGTTTTTTCTCATTTTTAATAAACCATACCGCCTTTCTTTTTAAAACATGCACACCACACCCCTGTTTTTCAAAAACGGGTTACTACTTGAGAATTAAAACACATTCCAAAATCCACACAAAACAGTACCAGGCTACGCAGAAAAATAAACAGGCAGAATAAACAAGGAAATAAAAGCAGTACAAGGTAAACAAGAAAATATAGATAGTAATCATGAACTTTTCTAAACGTCCTTAGAGTGACCTTTGGACGTACTCTGTTCGGAACCACCTATCGGCTTATCAGTGAAGTTCCCTAGTCTATAACTAACTGACCGTCCTCAACTGATCAATCCAGCGACACAACCCACTTGGCCTCTCAGCAAATTCAGGGGGTACCAACCCGTTTAATCGAGGCTGGAAAGCAACCGTCACTCGATCCTCTAAAAGACGCCCAGGAACCCATGGTAATAATATACTGCGTAAATAGGAGGCTCTTGCACCTGTGACCCATCTTACCTGTCGTCACCGCACTTGCCTACCCCAAACACGCACACCACTTATACGATAACCCATAAAGGGGAATCCCTCCTATAGAGGTGCCCACTAAATACACCCAAACGGGCTTTTAACATTACACACCCAAATGCATTTGCCAACATTACAAAACCATTTCCAAAACCACGCGAAATGCCACTTCCCTTGCCAAACGGGCCTTTACACCAAGTATTCACCGAAACACATCTCAATTGCCAAACGGGCTTTTACCCAATTCCATCTTTAACCAAAACATGTTTCAATGCCAAACAAACCAAACTTTAAGGAACACATTTAAAGTTACATTTTAAAATCACTAGAACCAACACTTTCCCCATTTGGGAAAACATGGAACCATTTTAAGAAAAATAGGAGGAAGGAGATATGATAAGTTTTTAAGGGAAAAGTGTTCTAGAGTGCCACCTTCATTTGATTGCACATCCATGTGTGCACCTAGTGCACTCATGGATGTGCCAACATCCAATGACACACTTAGAGTGTCCAAGAAATCATCTAAAACCCATTTTAAAGGGAAATCACTTTCCTTTAAACTAACACAAGAATCACAAAATTCCAACGTCAATAATAATCATTCTAAAACCGGGGAAAATCTTTCTAAAGCGTTTTACCACAAACCACTATACCATAAAAAGGCATCCAATCAACTCATCAAGCCCAATTTATAATTTCACCTAAGTTATCAAAACACAAACAAGGTCAAATGACACTATAAGTGCTCAAATTCACTTTAAAGCTTAATTAACATTTTAGCAAATACCTTATTTGCATGACTATTTAACACATTTGAAGAAACCTCTTTAAAAACCACTTCCACTAATTTTCGCCAACATAAAAGCACCATACAAAGCCTAACAAATATACCATAAGCATGCGAAATACAATTTTATATTATTTAAAAATTCACAAGCATCAATGGAATGAATTAGAAAGGAAAATAATGGAAACACCTACCTCAAAGGTGTACGGAAGCGATGAAACCTTTGGAGAAGAGTGATCTAAGCCCCACAGACCATTTGCACGCCCTAGAATCCAAAAAAACACAACCCACACACAAACCCTAGCCATTAGGGTTCGACCAAGAGAGAAACCCCCAAAGAAAAACCAAAGAATCAAGAGAGGAGAAGGGTGAGAGGAGAAAAAGGGGCCAAAACCTTAAAAACTTACCTTGGATTCGAAGGATAAGCACCAAGGAGGGAGGAGATCCAAGGGGAGAAGGGTTTAGGAGCCCTCTTGTGTGCCAAAGTCGACCAAGGAGGGAGAGGCCCAATTTTGGGATAAAAAGAGGGGGAATTTTAAGTTTTAAAATTTTTGGACAGCTCGCACGGTTTGGCCGCACAGTTTATCAAACCGTGCGCCAACCGTGTGGCAGCTGCTGTCCAAGAAGAGAGCGACTGCACAACTAACCCGCATGGTTTGTGCGACTGTGCGCAATCTGTGTGGTAGCTTTTTCCGAAAACCCAGACCTGCCACATGACCAGGCCGCACGGTTTGTGCGACCGTGCGACAACTTCTGTCCGCTTCCTTGACTGGCCGCACAGGTACCTGGGCTGATCCGCACAGTTTCTACTAACCGTGCGGTGCCCATGCATAGGCTGAAATCCACCGAAATTTCCAAAAACTAAATTTTTTTAACCGGATCTCAACCCGAACCTCGACCAAAGAGATCAAAAACCAATAAAAGGACAGAATAAAAGAGTATCCAAGGTCGGGGTGTGACAAATGTTGCTTCTTTTATAAAGATAACATTTGTTATGGTAAGACACATTAAAATAACGGTCTTTATGTGTCGGATTACACGAACCAAATAATAACAATCGATAACGAAGTTACTTCAGATGACTCATACCACTCCCAACTATGACATCACCGACTAGGTCATGTAAATGAAAAGTGTTGACTAAATTACATCAGGATGAATATTTAGATTCTTTTGAACTAAAACCACTTGGTGTATGTCACCCATGTTTACAAGGAAAAATGATCAAAGGCTCATTTAGTGGAAAGCTGAAAGGGCTAAACAACTTCATAAATTAGTTCATACCGATGTGTGCGGACCATTTCCTGTTGAAGCAAGGAGTGAGTATTCATACTTCATAACTTTTACTGATGATTTTAGTAGATGTGGATATGTCTACTTAATAAGGTATAAGTCAGATTCTTTTGATAAATTCAAGGAATACAATAATGAAGTTGAGAACCAGCTTGGTAAGAAAATTAAGAAACTTCAATCACGGTGGAGAATATCTTAACCAAGATTTCATTGATTATGTACGGGAGTTCGAGATTTTATCTCAACTCACTCCTCCTTACACGCCTCAGTGGAATGGAGTAAGCGAAAGGAGGAACCACACCTTGTTAGACATGGTGAGATCAATGATGAGTCATGCGAGTCTTCCATTATCCTTTTTGAGATACACGTTACTAACAACAACATACGTATTAAACCAGGTGTCAACTAAAGCAACAAACGGTATACCATACCAATTGTGGAATGAAAAGAAACCCGTGTTGTCTTATTTATGTGTGGGGTTGCGAAGCATTTGTTAAGACCTCTTCAGGTAACAAGCTTGCACACCGAGGCACAAAGTGTATATTCATAGGATATCCCAAAAAAACAAAAGGATACTACTTATACAATCCTTCAAACAAAAAAGTTGTGGTTGACAGATGTCCCACATTTCTTGAGGAGGATCTTATCTCTAAAAGCGATAGTGGGAGCGAGATAGATTTCAATGAAGTCTAGACTCAAGATACACAAGAGTTGACATAGAAACAAATTCCACAAAGCCTCGTGGAAGAATTGTTTTAGAGACACAATTTAGTTGATAATAATGATCCTGTAACCTACAAAGAAGCAGTA
This sequence comes from Viscum album, assembly GCA_963277665.1. NCBI lineage: Eukaryota > Viridiplantae > Streptophyta > Magnoliopsida > Santalales > Viscaceae > Viscum > Viscum album. Next base: position 1,299,310,505 of record OY728141.1, on the reverse strand, counting down.
AGTGACACAGATATTGCCAAGTGACAAGAAGCCATGAATTCTGAAATGGATTTCATGTACCAAAACCAAGTCTGGATTTTGGTAGACCCTCTAGTAGATGTAAGGCCCGCTGGTTGCAAGTGGGTATTCAAGAAGAAACTGGATATGGAAGGACAAATCAGTACCTATAAGGTGTGATTGGTTGCAAAAGGGTTTAAACAGCGTCAAGCCATTGACTATGACAGGACCTTTTCACCAGTTGCAATGTTGAAATCCATCAGAATTCAACTTGCCATTGCGGCTTTCCATGATTACGAGATTTGACAAATGGATGTCAAAACAACCTTCTTTAACGAGAACCTTCTGAAAGATGTCTATATGACACAATCTGAAGGGTTTGTGACTTCAAAGGATGCCAACAAGGTATGCAAGTTGCAAAGATTCATTTATGGATTAAAGCAAACATCCAGGTCATGAAACATTCGTTTTGATGAGACCATAATAGAATTTGGTTTTATAAAGAACGAATGTGAGCTGTGTGTTTATAAACGGTTTAGTGGGAGTGCAGTTTTTTTCTTAATAGTATATGTTGATGACATATTACTCATTGGAAACGAAATATCAGTCTTACAATTTGTTAAGGCGTGGTTGAATAAATGCTTCTCTATGAAGGACTTGGGCGAAACAACATATATTTTTGGGATCAAGATCCATCGTGATAGATCCAAGAGGTTGCTCGACCTAAGTCAAAGTACATACGTTGACAAGATACTGAAGAGATTTAGTATGGAACAATCCAAGAGGGGATTGTTGCAAGCGTCACATGACATTCATCTTTCTAGGAAAATGTGTCCCCAAACACATGAGGAAAGAAATAGAATGACAAAGATTCCATATGCATCAGTGATTGAGTCAGTCATATATGCTATACTATGTACTAGGCTAGATGTCGCCTATGCATTAAGTGCGATAGGAAGATATCAAGCCGATCCAGGTGACCGCCATTGGATGACAGTCAAGACCATCCTTAAGTATCTGAGGTGTACTAAGGATATATTCCTGGTTTATGGAGGAGATAAAGAACTAGTCATCAGAGGATATGCAAATGCTAGTTTCTAAACTGATCTAAATGAGATGAAGTCACAAACGGGATACATCTTTACTTTGAATGGAGGTGTTGTGACCTCGAAGAGCTCAAAGCAGGCTGTGGTTGCAGATTCTATAGCAGAGTCCGAGTATATTGTGGCTTCTGAGGCAACTAAAAAAGTAGTTGGATGCGCAACTTCGTCCAAGAGTTTGATGTGGTACATAGCAGTAAAGATCCTATCACACTTTATTGTGATAATACTACAGTGGTGACTCTTGCAAAAGAGCCAATATCACATCAGCGAACGAAGCACAAACTTCGGAAGTATAATCTTTTGAGAGATTTTTCTCAGAGAGGTGAAGTTGCAGTGAACAATATTTCTATGGAAGACAACGTGACAAACCCCTTGACTAAAACCTTAACTTAGCAGAAACATGACTATCATGTGAAGTCCAGCGGACTGAAGGTCGTAGGCAGTTGACTCTAGTCCAAGTGGGAGTTTGTTGAAGTTGGTGTCCTAGGACCAACTGCTTGTACTTTGATTACATGAATATTCAATGTATTGAATATTAATAAAACTTTTTATTACATATTGTTTGTTGTTCTGTATGAGTCTAATGTAATAATGTCTTAGAGTATACGCCACATTGATAAGGTCAGAGCAGTTCCCCGCTATGATGAGAACCTTGATATGCTATGACGATATTCCCAAATAATGCTGTGCGGTTGGATAATGTACTATGTTGGGACACATAGTACATAGACTGCCAGTTACGAGTACTCGTAATCAGATGAGTCTTTTTCTCATACTTGGTAATCTCTAAGATAGGAGATTATGAGAACAAACCCGCCAGTAGAAATTCCGTATGTTTTGGTGTCATCAAATATTCCTATCTATGAGCGTGTGTGATGGTCCTTATATTTTAAGATTATTATTAATGCATGTTACAACTTGCGTACTTAATGTATTTCGTAAACCATGGCGATAACAGTTCATGGCAAAGTTGGATACGTTGGGTGCGTTACGAGTGACATGTCATTAATGAATAATTCGAGGAAGGATTTGCCCCTTCCATCTTTATGGAAGCTAATATCTCAACCCTTAGATTGAAATAGAACCGTCGCATTAAATTCCGTGACCATGGTGTAACGATGTGTTTATTTCAGATAGTAAAAAAAGACATCGAGCATATAGGTTGGTGACACGGTTATGCAACATACTTGATAAGATATGGTGACAAAAGGATTATATTACACAGTGAACGTTCGTATGCGGTTGTTGACGTTGCGGCATTAAGTTCTTTCTCTTGGTGCATTGATTCGTTGTTAGACAGTAATTTTGGATTGAAGGCAAACCTGCCTAATGCCAACGAAAAAAAATCCTAAAGGGTCACAAACTAAGTGTTTTTGTTGATTTTGATTAAATTCTATTTGTGTTTAATGGAATAAATATTATTTTCAAGTCCGAGGAATAATTTTATTCAAGTTATATTGATCGCATAAATTAAATAAATATTTATTCGCCGACATGTGAATAAAATATATATTTTATTTATTGAATATTTTAATAAATATTTATTCGATAGATTGTGAATAAAATATTTATTCGGTTCAATAAATGCTAGAGGAGTTCAAACGGACCAAGACTGAGTCCGGTGACAAATATTAATTAACAAGACCGTTACATAATATTTGTTATTACGCGGGCGCACGCCAAAAAATAATAATAATATAATTATTATTATGTAGCATGAGGTTTATTAAAGGTAATAAATGTTATTTAATGACCGGTATGCAATTAAATAATATTTTAACTTAAATCCCAATTCGGCTAAATCTATTGTGTAGAACATCCAAAAAATTAAGAATAGAGAATTGTTACGCACAATGAATTCTCTCCTCTCTCCCTCTTAAGAACGAGAAGTGCATGAGAGATTTCTTCAAGATTGAAGAACGAACAATCAAGAACGAACAACTGAAGACATTCGACTCGCCACGCTAGCACCCAGAGATTGAGTGGTGTTGTTCGAAGATCATTGAAGCATGTGTGGATCACAGCTAGAGAGATTCTATCCTTAGATCCTCACAACGCAACTAAGGTAATCCGAAAGAGTCTTTTCAGACGATCAACAATCACAAATGAAGAAAGTTCTTAAGTCCAGGCATTTATTTCATTAAATATTAAATAAATTAATTATAAATTTGACGTGTAAGATCCTCGCTCTTGGTTTCAGGCAACGATTATTAAAAGAAATTTTAATATATCGCCCCCTTACGCACACTTCCGTTACGCCCGGAACCATCAACTTGTAGTCGTTGAAGGATGCCGCCCTCGTCTGCCGCCCCTTCATCTGTGCAACCCACTCCTCGGTGAGGAGCAGCTTCCCTATAGCGTTGGTGGTGGGTGCTGGCTCAAAACGGTCCTCCGCGACTTTGAGTCTCCCTATTACCTTCTCCACAGAGAGCGTCGAGATGTCGAGAAGTGTCTCAATTGAAAGAGCAATTTGGGAGAACCTGGAGGGGACGACACATAGGTACTTCTCAACGAGCATGTTTGAGGCTCTGGACCACCGAGGATTGTGAGTTGGTTGACCAACCCGGTGAGCTGCATCGTAAAGTCGTCCACTGATTCGCAGTTGCGAAAAGCAATGTTTTCATACTTCTTGCGAAGTTTCTGAGCATTGGACTTGCGTACGCAATCAATGCCGATGCACATGGTTTTGACGGTGTCCCATGCTTCCTTGGTTGTTGTCTTGACGACAAGTATAGAGATCATCTCCGGCGGGACAGCGTGGAGGATGGCCTCCAGCGCCATCCGATCTTCCTAGAGTTCGGCACCACTGGCGTCGACGACATCCCAAAGCCTGCGTGCTTGGGGCATAACATTCATCATCAAGGATCATTCGCTGTAGTTCGTCTTCATAAGGATTGGATACGTCGCCGATCCTCCGATCTTCTTCACCACCCGTTGTACCACCAGAGGGCCGTTACCGCCGTCAATGAGGATTCCAGGACATGCTGATGATGTCTGGGAGAGTTGGGGCGATGAGGGCTCAGAGTCCGGCATCGTAGATCAAGTCAACCTCGCTCTGATGCCAAATGTTGGAAATGCCTGACCAATCTACACGAAAACACAAACGAAAGTATTGGAATGATGAGAAAAAAATGCTAGAATATGGGAGACGTTTTGCGCACCACCAAATGGAATGCTTTGCTTTATATTCACACATAAAAACAAGACGTATTTACAACGCAATTAAAACCACGCAACAACCTTAATGAGGTAAAACCGCGTTGAACCATAAATGAGGGAGAAAAATAAGGGGGGAGGGAAAATAACGGTGGAATAAATCCCCATTATTGAAATTAGTTAACATACTTTTTATCCCATTTCAATTTATCTCCGGTCTTTTTGTTATCTATTCTCACTTTTGTTCTTTCTCATAGCACAACCAAATACACACACATGAAACACAAAAATTTTTAAGGTTCACCTCTCAGTATGAGAAGGCTAATCCTTGGAGTGATCCAGTAAAACTTGAGCTCACACAACCCACTAGTAAAACCTTGTGAGCGTTGCGCTTTTGTATCCCGATATTGTCGAGTGTGCAGCCGCACACTTGTTAGGTGTATTCTGCACTCAGGTACATTGATAGAGACCGACTGTCTAGCTAGAGGAGAGAATATTCTAATAAGAGGGATAGAATGGTCTTTTGGAGGTGAGTTTGTTAAGTTGTTAGGGGGAGGGTTCTAGACCTCACTTGTGGGGCTGGAAATAACTATATAAGCAGTACGTGGGGTGAGAAGGAGGGGAAGGAAGAAAATAGTTGGGAGTTCGGCCATCTGGCTTGGGAATCGGCCTGCGGGTTTGGGCGAGGAGCTTATGCTCTCTCGAGGTGTCTTCTTCTTCATTTGCTGTACCTCTGATATAATTTTCTGTTCTGCTTCATAAATATAGTAGTTCGTTCTTCGGGTTCCATCAATTGGTCCGGCCTGCCCTTGCTCCCTGTTGGATCACACTTGCCCAACACAGGAGACGCTGCCGCTACGCCTCTTTGCTCAACAGAGGCGCACTGTCGGATTGCCTTCTAGCTCGCGACGCTCTGTTAGCCGGATTCATCTCGTCCAGGGGCAGCACGCATCACTGCTGGAAATCATCTCACTCAGATAAACGTGGTGTGGATTCACACCGAGGAGACTCTCACTGCCAGCTCACCTCTCCTGCAACACGACTGTTTTCATTCGCGCGAGCTGCACAACACTTCGTCGGAGGGGCGCACAGAGGAGTAGCGCTACTTTGCTCGTCTTGCGACCGCGCGACTTATAGAGACCTGCTGTATGTTCTCCTTCCCGTTTCATCGCGTTCAACGACACACTGCTCGTCAACCGCTCATTGCCGCAACACGCTCTCTTCCGGCTCGCGAGGAGGCACACACCGCGGGGACATCCATCTCTTTGCACGGACTGAGGCCATTTGTTCCGTCACCGCGCCTTCAACTGCTTCCCATCGACGAGTCGAACTGAGCGCTCAACGAGATTTCGCCTGATGGAAACGGGATGAGGCGCGCACATCCACTCTCTCGGCCGCGGGACCTGCTGTAGGGGCCGCGTTCTGTTTCGACTCCCACCACCGTTCTTCACAGACGCGGGCGCGAGCGCAGGAGAGGAACGTGCACATTTCCTATCGCGCGGGAGGAGGCGACCTCCTGTTTTGTTTAGGTACAGTAGCGCTGCTTAAAAAAAAAACCAAGCTAGGGGCACCCCGATTTTTATGCTTCGGGAGAGAAACGCAAGAACAAAAAAAGGGGGGGGGGGTCAGACTCTGTAAAAAAAAAAGAGGTGCATAAAATTATCTACGAAGGGACTGCCAACAGGGACACAACACGACACACACTGCCCGTTCCCTACCAGAGGATACTCGTATACTTGGGAGCGCCCCGTTGTTCGGGCGCCACAACCTATGATGGCGACGCAAATGCCGGAAATCTGTGCTTCACTGGCCCGGGTGACTCGAAATCAGGAAAAATACTTACAGAAAGAGTTTTTACCGGAATTTTCTGCCACCCATTTAGAATCTTGGATCTCGCAAGCTGAGGAATATTTCTCACGCAATCAAACACCGGATCAGATGAAGGTGCCGATGGCACATCTCTACATGTCCGAAATGTCTGCACTTTGGTTTTTAGTGGTTAAAGGCCATGCATCTACGTTCACTTGGGAGCATCTTAAAGAAGCAATCCTTGCAGATTTTGGCAGCTCCATCAGCGAACCCCCTCCAACTACATTCGAGGTCCCGCCACCGGTAACGCAGTTGTTCGCGTTGCACTTCGAGGGGCCTACCGAACATGGGCCGCACATCTGGGGCAAAGGGCTGACCGAAAATCCTAACAACACTTTCTCCAGCCAGTCTGTGATATATTTCCCGCATATTGAGGAGCCTGACACTTCCACGTTCGTAATATTGGAGCACGAGCCCCATCAGATTGACCCAGCTCCTACCTGGGCTCTTGTTACTTTACCTCCAGATGCACAGGTCACGCTCACAGTGTTGGGTTGGGGTCCCTAAGCTCATACAAAAACTTCATACAATTTTTATCCACCAGATGTCGGGTGGTACTAGCCGTACTTGCAACCCACTTCATGGAAGCACACAAGGGGCCTCCAAGGGCGGGAGGGAAAGCATTACAGAAGGAGGCGTTTTCAAACTCGTCCATGATGAAGGCCGACGCATTTGGGAGATTGCTTGGTATGCACCAGCGGCACAGACACCTTATACAGGACCACAACAGATTGGTCCTCAGTCGACGATATTGCTTGTTCTGACCCAACTCACCAGAGTAGGACGCCGAATATGGAAAATTGCTTGGCTTAACTATCTGCCCAACACCCCTTGTTCGCAGTTCCCTGGAGCACGGCTAGTATGAGAGATCGCTTGGAGTACCTGCGTGCTCCACCACCTTGAGGACAAGGTGGTTTTTTCGGGATGGTGGTAGTGATAGAGACCAGCTGTCCAGCTAGAGGATAGAATATTCTAATAAGGGGTAGAATGGTCTTTTGAGGGTGAGTTTGTTAAGTTGTTAGGGGGAAGGTTCTGGATCTCACTTGCGGGGCTGGAGAATAACTATATAAGCAGTACGTGGGGGTGAAGAGGGGAAGGAAGAAAGTTGGGAGTTTGGCCATCTGGCTTGGGAATCGGCCTGCGGGCTTGGGCGAGGAGCTTATGCTCTCTCGAGGTGTCTTTCTTCTTCTTTATCTGCTGTACCTCTGATATAATTCTCTATTATGCTTCATAAATATAGCAGTTCGTTCTTCGAGTTCTCCTGTACCTTTACAATGAATGTAGGGGTAACAACAAATATTCTACACCAATTTAGAATACTGCCTTGTTGTCGATGTGCTGAATCCTTCCTCATCTTCCTCCCTTGCACACTAGCAAGTCATTTCTTCTATTTGTATGCACAACACTGCATACAACATCGTCTTCTTCACAGTAGCAAAATGATATGCTACTACTTCATCCACTTCATTTCTCTTCTTCTGTGCGAACTGATGTGCACATATCTCTTCTTCTGGTGAACTTCACGACCAACTGGCCGATTCTTTTTTTTCTTCCCTCTTCTTCTCTTACTCCACTGAATAAACAGAATTGCACTAGTTCTTTTTCTTCGATACCAAAGGATTTCTCTGATTGTATCTGGTATCGGGTCTTCTCTCTCTTGGCACACATAAAATATTCTCTATAAAATAATCGTGCCGAACTTCAACAACCACATTCTTTGACCTACAACAATATATATAAATATTAATATATGCAGCATCGGTTATTTGATTTTCTCTTTCATGTTCATTCTAGTTTTTATGAAACTGTGTAAATACTTTTAATTCAAATCCTAGAATAACCGGATCTGGAATTTCCGGCTGAACCTCCTCCATTACGATTTGAAAAACCTCATGCAGTTATGCATTAACCATGTTAATTCAAACAGGCGGAATAATCACAGATTTCTCTCTTCTTTCTATCCATGAAATCCACTTCATATGAAACACCTGTAATTAAGTGCATAAATAAATATTATGCATGCGTGTAGCAATTGCGGACCTGTCTTCTTCATTCATCTGCGGCATGAAGCATACTCGTGAATTCTTCATTCTTCATTCCATGGAATCAGCTTCATATCAATTGGCCTGTAAATACATGCATGAATGCATGGACCTGTTGTGGTTGTGGCACTTCTATTTGCGGCATAAAGCTTCGCAAGTTATTCTTCCAAAATCATATGCGAACAATTACACCTCGCGCAATCCCGCTTCTCTTCATCTTCATTATTCTTTATGCAGGAGATATCAACCCTTACGTAAATAGGGAGATTTCTGAGCTACCCTTACGTGTGCAGTGAAATATCCAGGGGGACCTTTACGCAGCTCTTGAATAAGCTGTAGGACTTTTACGCAAGAGGTATAAACTCTTTCGCAACATTCTCCTTACCTTTATGTTGGCAACGCTGTTTGCAAAAGACTCTTCCTTCTCTTGATCGATTTATCATGTGGTCGATTGTTCATTCGTGCGGTCAGTCATCCATCTGTGCGAACATCCTACCGTGCGGTTGATCAACTTGCCGTGCGGTTGGTCGACTTACTGTGAGGCTCACGGTCACTCTACTTATCGCGTGAAGGCAACAACAACCTATTCTTTTCTATTTCACAGAGGTTTTCTTTCTTCCTTTCGAGCTTCACATTATCTCATATGGTGCATCTCAATGTAGTCTCAAGCTCGGCTTGATCTCGAGGGCTTCGTCTTGATTGTGGAAGTCGTGCGGTTGATCGTTGTTGCTTGCGGTTAGTCATTTGACCGTGCGGTCGTTCAACCTACCGTGAGGCCCACGGTTGATGTGAATCTCTATTCGCAAAAGCTCATGGAGCTCGAGTTCATGAAGACTGACACAACATGTACTGGTGCAACGTAGAACCTTTGGTTGAGAGCTAGAAGACGACACCATACTTCGTCGTTTAAGGCAACACAAATATGTTCGTATCTTCTTAAACGGATGAATAGTGCAGCGCAATCCGGTGCCCCACATTGAAACCTCGTTCGAATGGCCATTCCTTAATATTACAAGCCGCTCCAATGCTGGGCATTCAAGACCGCAAGGGCGCCAGAGTTCACCCTCGTCCTCCCGTGCCGCCCTGCACATGAGAGGCTAAACTCCACAGGTGCCTCCTGTACGCTGACCCGTGCGCGCCCCACATGTGCTCTGCCTGACCCGTGCACGCCCTCTGCCTTCTCTTCACAGCTGCTCTAGGCTGGCTCTGCCTATGTGAGTTTGGGTGGGCTTCCCCTGTGGAGACCTGGTTGCTCGGGTGTTGAGTTGGCCAGGAGTTGGCAAATTTTTTGCTAACTCAAATATCTTCTTTGTAAAATATTAATGCCAAACACCAAATGCAACTTCCAGCAAAAAACTCTTTTCTTTTATTCCACCTTCAAAATTCATCTATTTTTTTTGCTAATCCGTCTTATAAACCGTGGACGAGTCTTCTTCAAAACTCCATCATGGAAAGACTTGTGAAATTGTCTTTGTTGTCTGGCTATGATAGTCAAAGCTCAATAAATTTGTTCAAGAATTCAGTTTAACACTCCACTGTAAAGCACATTGATATTAAATATCATTTTATCTATAAGAAAAGATGCCAAAAAATGAAGTGAGGTTGGAGTATGTGCATACTAAGGCCGTGTTTAACAGCATTTGCTAAAAAGTGCTTATAGCATTTATCAATTATGATAAACAATTTGAAAAAGTGTTCTGCTTCTGAAAAATTGATTACACTTAAATTCCTGAACCCCCCCCCCCCACTAAACTAGTGGCAGAATAACACCTTTTTCAATAAGTAATCTAGAAAAACTTTTTCATGAGTGAACAAAACATATTGAGCCCGACCACCACTTTGTTAGGGAGGATTGCGAGAACAAAAACCTCACTTTCAGCTATTTTCAGACAGCTGAATAACTTGCCAATATGTTTACTAAAGGGGTTGCAGGGTCATGAGTAAAACTCTTGTATAACAAACTGAATGTGCTAAATACATATGCCCCAACTTGATGAGTATTTATGCATTTGGTACATGGATATGTTCAGGTTCGTTGAGCTTGACTAGTCCTATCCTATTCCCCTATCCCATGTGTTTTCAATTTTGAATATCCTGCCTATCTAGAGTTATTTATCTCATATCTTGATCTATGAATAGAAAGACCTGGACTCACTTGAAGGGCATGGTTTATGGTTCTATTTTTTCTGGACCTTTCTTATTATGGTTTTGGGAGTGTCATTGGTGACTTTTGACTATGGTGTTCTTATTGCGACACAATTAACTTGTTAGTGTTTATGCGCTTCAAGTAGGTCTAGATGTACAATGGAAGTTTTTTTTTGGGGGTTAATTTAGAAACTTTGATTCAGAGTTTGTTGCAACATGGAAGTTTTTTTTAGGTGGTGACTTAAATGAGTTATAGGGAACGAGAGAAACATCTTATTACTTATAAAAGCGGAGTCGCAAGGTCTCAAATTGATTATTTCTTGATAAAAAGGCCAGATAGGAGATTTATCAAGGATTGACCACCCAACATCGTTTATTAGTTTTAGATCTACAAATTAAGAATTACAAGAGAAATATGAAGCAGTTAAGAAATACAAGGATCAGATAATGGCGCCTAAAGGATAGCCTTATAATGGAATTTAAGAACAAACTTTTGAAAGATCTGGATTGAGAAGTTCAAGGAACCACCAACAATATGTGGGATGAGGTGGCTAAAAGTGTTCGCAATATTACTACTTCTATTCTAAAAGTATCAAGAGTTTTTTCCTAAAGGAAAAGAATCGTGGTGGTGGAATGAGAACGTCTAACTAAAAGTTAAAGCGAAACGAGAATGTCTAACTAAAGGTTAAAAGCGAAACAAGAATGTTTTAAAGCTCTATACCTTTGTAGTAATGAAGATACTTGGACTAGATATTGTGTTGCTCGTAGAGAGGCTAAGAAAGCAGTTCGTGAAACTAAATCTCAAGTTTTTGAGAAGCTGTACCATTCATCACATACTAAGAATGGTAAAAGAAAAATCTACTCTTTAGCCAGAGGTCAAGAAAAAAAAGCTAGAGATTTAGATCAAATTTGGTGCATAAAAAACAAAGAAGGATGTACTCTTTTTAAGGATTAAGAAATTAATAAAAGATGAGGATGCTACTTTATCAATCTCTTCAATGAAGAGCGGATTTGTGGATCGGACTTGGATAATATAAGTATTAGTAGAGAGAATCTCAATTACAACCTATTATTGAAAAGTTCATCCTTTTGAGGTTAAAGATGCTTTAAGAAGGATGAAAAATGGTAAAGCTGTTGGGCTAGATAACATCTGCATTGAAGTATGAAAATATTCAGGAGAGTTGGGTATTAATTGGCTCACTAGGTTATTTAATAAGACTATGAAATCTAAGAAAATGCCCAATGAATGGGGGAAGAGTTTTGTAGCACCCGTGTATAAAAATAAAGGAGACATTTTAATTTGTGGGAATTACAGAGACATTAAAACTTATGAGTCATACCATGTAACTTTGAGGGAGAGTGATTGAACAAAGGATTCAAAGGGAAATTAAAGCTTCAATAATCAATTTGGTTTTATGTTCGAATGTTCAGCAACAAAAGCAATTTATTTGATTAAAGTTCAATGGAGTATTGTCGATGAAAAACTCAAGATTTGCATATGGTTTTCAGTTCATTGATTTGAAAAAGGCTTATGATAAAGTTCCTAGAGAGCTTTTATGGAAAGCTTTTGAAAAAAAATGGGTGCAGGCTGCGTATATCAAACTCATCCAAGACATGTATGAAGGGAGTTACTCGAGTCAGTACTCCAGTAGGTGATACCACAGACTTCCCTGTCTCGTTAGGGTTGCATCAAAGTTCGACTTTAAGCCCATACTTTTTTGCTCTGGTCTTAGATAAACTTACAAAACATATTCAAGATGAGATACCTAATTGCATGCTTTTTGCGGATGATATAGTTCTAACTGTAGAATTTAAAGAGACTATCAATATAAAGTTAAAGTTATAGAGAGAAACTTTAGAATCGAAAAGGTTTCCATATTAGTTGAGATAAAAAAGAAGATATGAAGTGTCGTTTTAGCAAATAATTGCATAATAATGCTATGGATGTGAGATTGAAAGCCCACGTTATTTCAAAAATTGATTGTTTTTGATATTTCTGCTCATTTCTGCAATGTGATAGAAATATTAATGCAGATGTTTCCCATATGATTCAAACTGGATAGATAAAATGGAGAAAAGCTTCTGGGGTGCTTTGTGATCATGAAATTTCTTTGAAATTGAAGGGTAAATTTTATGGGATTGTGATTAAACTAACTATTCAATATGGTAGTGAGTCTTTGAAGGGTCACCTTGAACAAAAAATAAGAGTGATTAAAATGAAAATGTTAAGATGGACACGTGGATATACTGAGATGACTAAGATTAGAAATGAATGTATTCGAGAGAAAATTAAAATGACTCCAATTGACGAGAAGATGACCGAGACTAAATTAAGATGGTTTAACCATGTTAGAAGAAGACCTAAGGATGCACCCGTTAATAGAATAAACATAATGAGTAGTTCACTTATTAAAATAAGTAGAGGTAGACCTAAAAAACCCTTAAAATAAATCATTCAAAATGAGATCTTGTTCTAAATGGCTTTAATGAAAATATGGTCTTCAATAGAGCCAATTGACAACATTTGATCCATGTAGCCGACCTCATTTAATTAAATTTAAGGCTTGTTTGTTGTTGTAGTACAGAGAAAATGTGGTGAATTTTGGGCACCCGACGGACTGGATTTGTTGATTGTGTCTTCATGTAGTTTTTATTTGGTTTGCTTGTGACTCTAGTTGTTTTCTTTATGGGAGTATTTGGATTTGAATATGTAAATATTAACCGTTTTTATCATTACTCAGAAAAAAGGAATAGGTAAAGAGCAGTCTTTCTTGTCTGTGTATGAATGCTCATCTTTATGTTCCCATTATTTGATTTTTAGAAGGATAGCAATAAAAAAAAGACATTAAATTGCAAGATCCTTTAGTGTTTTTGATGATAGGCTCCTTTGTTTTGATTTTAGTAAATGATAACATTTTCTATTTTTATTTTTAAAAAATGTATTATAAAATACTTTTGAGATGGGGGAGGGGTAATTATATAGTATCTGAGTTTTCCTTACCAAACGATTTCATTTTTGAAAAAAAAATGCGAACATGTTTTTTGATTTTTAAAAATCTATTGTTTTTGTAGATGGGTGAATTCCCCTTACCTCAATGTGAGGTGATGATATTCTTTTATAGATTAGGAAACCAATATACAAGACGGGTAAGTCCGATGTGGGACTCACCCATTTACACTTAAATGGGTTCCAACACTCCCCCTCAAGCTGGACATGCCCAGATTGGATAGAGTCCCACACAAAAAGAATAACAAGACAATCTCAAACTCCCCCTCAAGCTGGGCCATGGAGGCTGTGAATACCCAGCCTGGAAGTGAGAGACTCAAGACGAGCTCCGGGAAGACCTTTGGTGAAGAGATCGACAAGCTGATCGGCCGTCGGGATATGGCCGAAACCGATATGGTGCTGCTCCAGATGGTGGCGGAGAAAGTGACAGTCCACCTCGATATGCTTCGTCCGTTCATGGAAGACGGGATTCGAGGCAATCTTCGTGGCGGCCTGATTGTCACACCAGATATGAGCAGGAGTCGATGCCGGGAAACCGAGCTCCTGGAGAAGATGACGAAGCCAGAGGATCTCAGTAGTGACAGTGGCCATGGCTCGATACTCGGCCTCGACACTAGAACGGGAGACCACAGTCTGCTTCTTGCTGCGCCAAGAGATGAGATTACCGGCGAAGAATACGGCGAATCCCGAAGTAGACTTGCGGGTAGCGAGACAACTGGCATAGTCCGCATCACAAAAATCCTCAATATCCATGTGAGCATGATGTGAGTACCGAAGGCCGCGTGCAGGGTCTTTCTTGATGTACTTGGCAATGCGGAGGACAACATCCCACTGAGAGCAGGTGGGATGCTCCATGAACTGGCTGACTTTGCCAACGGCACAGGCAATGTCGGGACGCGTCATGGTGAGGTAGTTGAGTTTACCAACCAAGCGCTGATAGCTCTCAGGATGAGGAAAGAGTTCCGAGTCGGAATGAAGGGAGCGTTCCCCAGGCTCAAGGGGAGTGTCAACTGTGGTGGCGGTGCTCAACCCGACATCCTGCAATATATCAAGAGCATACTTGCGCTGGCAGAGAGAGATAATGTCCGCAGTTCGGGAGACCTCGATGCCAAGAAAGTACGTGAGGGGACCAAGATCCTTGGTGTGAAAGTGCTGGTGAAGATGCGTCTTGAGGCTGGCGATGCCTCTGGAGTCGCTCCCTGTGATGATGATGTCATCAACATAAACTACAAGCAAGATACAGCCGTGTGCCGTCGTACGGAAGAAGACGGTGTGATCTTTCATACTCCGAGAGAGGCCAAAGGCGGTGACGACAGTGCTGAAGCGGCCAAACCAGGCGCGAGGAGACTGTTTGAGGCCGTAGAGGGAGCGACGGAGACAACAGACATGAGAGGCGGCACCAGAGGCAGAGAAACCAGGGGGCTGCTGCAGGTAGACCTCCTCGGCAAGAAAGCCATGGAGAAAAACATTCTTAACGTCGAGTTGATGAAGTGGCCAGTGATGATGAGCAGCCAGAGAGATGAAGAGGCGGACCGAGACCATCTTGGCGACTGGAGAGAAGGTTTCAAAGTAGTCGACGCCATATGTCTGAGCAAATCCCTTGGCGACAAGCCGGGCTTTGAGGCGGGAGAGAAAACTGTGTCTGGATTTCCTAAAAAAATGTCTGAAAGGTTGAGAGAACCTCTGTTCGATCTCGAAGAAGGTAAAGCCAGGTCATGCGGGAGTAATCATCAATAAAGGTGATATAATAACTGTACCCTGACTGGCTAGGAACCCTGCAAGGACCCCATACATCGGAATGAACAAGAGCGAAAGAAGCCGCTGCACGTGGTTCCGGGCGAGGAGCATACGTCGTCCGATGATGTTTGGCAAACTTGCAGGATTTACAATGGAAGGAGAGGTGAGAACTGAATTGGGGGCAAAGTTTATGGAGGGTGGAAGGTGGTGGATGGCCAAGGCGGTAATGGAGGTCAAGGGCTCGGGCTGTGGTGGATGAGCAAGCAAGGGATGATGGGGTATCAAACAGGTAAACCCCATCCCGAAGATAACCTCGACCAATTTCCCGATTCGTTTTCCGCTCCTGAAAAACAACACCAGATGAGCTAAAAGTAGCAACACAATTCAAATCTGTGGTGAGTTTGCTGACAGAGATAAGATTAAAGGGACTTTGAGGAACATGAGCGACCGACGTCAGGGGAAGAGACGGGGTCAAGGAACATGTGCCATATCCGGTAATAGGGATTGTTGAGCCATTAGCAACAGTAATTGCAGAGGCACCGGTGTACGGATGATAGGTAGTGAACATACCAAAGTCTCCTGTGAGATGTTCTGACGCACCGGAGTCAAACATCCAAGCTGTCTGTCGATGAGAAACACAGGCGGTGGAGTTGCCAGTCTGAGCAAGTGGGGCGAGAGAAGAAGATGGTGGCGCAGTCGCTCGATAAGATTTTACCAAAGCAATCTCCTCCGGCGAGAGTGTTGTCCTGTAACGGGTACTGGATGAAGGAGGACCGCTGCGCGGTAGAGCCGATGATGGAGGATGGGAGAGCTGCTCGGCTGAGTGCATAGGTGCTCGGGAAGGCCGACAATGGAAGTGAGGGTGCGGCCCTGCCGGAATGCTGTCGTTCGGAGGTGATGCCGGAGGGCCGCGGGCGGACACGCCCGCCATTAACGCAGGGGGCTGGGCCGACGACGCAGGAAGGCCGCAGGGTAGCTGCAGGGAAGCCGCTGGGAGACGGGCTGGGGAGCGGGACGGGAGAGGCCGCCGGAGAGGGGTCGCCGGATTGGAGGGAGATCCGCCGGGAGCCGGGAGCCGCGAGCACGCGGGAGCAGCGGGAGGCGCGGGAGGCGCTCGAGCAGCGGGAGGCGCCGGGAGCAGCGGGAGGCGCGGGAGGCCGTCGGGGCGTGGACGCCGACGGGAAGAACCGCGGAGGGCCGCGTCGGGAGAAAGGCCGACGGGAGGGAGGCGGAGCCGGGAAGCCGCAACAGGAGGCGGGGCCGGAAGTCCGCCGTGAGTCGCGCAGGAGGAGCGGGCGCAGCTGGAGAAGCCGGAGGGAGGCGGGGCCGGTCGTCGCAAGGAGGTGAAGCCGGAGGGAGGCGGGGCCGGTCGTCGCAAGGAGGCGAAGCCGGGAAGCCGCCGGGTAGCCGTAGGAGATGCGGAGATGGCACGCGCAGGAGGTGCAGGGGCGGGGGAGTCCGCCGGAGGAGTTGCCCGGAAGAACAAGGGCGGAACGCGGCCTGGTGCTGGAGGCCGGGTGCTGGAAGCGGGAGGGTCGCGCTCGGGAGGGGCAGCGAGAGCGGACAGCGGGAGCGCGCAGGGAAGGCGGGGGCCGTCGCGCGGGGATGAATGGAGCCGGCGCGATGGAGGGGTGCGCGACCGGGAGCCGGCAGGGAAGAGGCGGGCCGTCGGGAGGAGGTGCGCCGGGAGTCGCGGCGACGGGAATCGCGCGCAGGGGGAGCGGGGCGGGAGATGCCGCCGGGAGCCGCGAGGGCGAGGGCGCGGGCGCCGGGCGAAGGCTTGCTGGGACGAGGGCGCACCGCGGGAGGACGGCGGACGCCGGGCGCCGGGCGAAGGCCCGCTGGGCGAGGTGCCGCGCCTGGAGGGAGGCCCGTCGGGAGGTGGAGGCGTAGCGGGAGGGACGACCGTCGGGAGGAGAGGTGCGCCGGGAGGGAGGAGATCCGCCGGGATGAGTCGCGGGAGCCGGGAGCCGCGGGAGGGACAGGCCGGAGAGGAGCCGGGCGAGATGGCTGCGCTGTGATGGGGGGGGGGCCTGCCGGGAAAGGCTAGGGCAGCAGGGAGAGAGGCGGGGCCGGGAGGATTCCGGGAATCCGCAGGGGAGGGAGGGTTCGGGATAAAAATCCCTCTGATACCATGTAGATGGGTGAATTCCCCTTACCTCAATGTGAGGTGAGGATATTCTTTTATAGATTAGGAAACCAATATACAAGACGGGTAAGTCCGATGTGGGACTCACCCATTTACACTTAAATGGGTTCCAACAGTTTTCATTTAAAAAAAATGATTTCCATTTGCACAATTCAATGATTTTTTTTATATATTTTTGAAAAATGAAAACAGAAAATATTTTCATGTATCAAGCGCAGTTTAAAGATTTCATATGCAATTGAAATAATTTTTTTGCAGATTATATTTATCTCCATAATTATGAAAGAATATAGACTTAAAATAAGAGTTTTTTTTTTTTTAATTCTTTTGATAAAACGATTTCTATAGTTATGCATGGATTTTAACAATATTGCAGATTTGGTTTTTTTCCAGAACGGGATGTTGGATCCTTGGCTTCAAAGCAAGGGTCTAACAGATGCTGACCAGGTGTTGGCATATTTTGCCGTCTCAAAGCTTGGTGAACCTCCGATTGACGGAAAGACTGATACCAATCCCGAAGGATTGACCACAGCATATGGGAAATGGGCATCATCAGTATCGGCAAGATTGCATGCCGGTGGCCTCTCTTGCAAGGTTTTGAAACTTTTGCTTGTCTTTTTAATCATGTTTGACACCTCTGTGGTGACATAAGCTAACACATGAGCAATCAAGTTAAATCATAATGGTAGGAAATATGGACTTTAGCCTTCTATAAATTCTGAATTGTTAGGATGTCTTTTAATGTAGTCTGAGTTTGCTTTGATAGCATTTGTTTACACTTATTGAAATCACTTGAGCAACACTGAACAAACACTCTGCGTAATATATTGAATATCCTACGTGAATACATAAGATATTTTCTTTTGAAAAATTTTAGGTTCCGATAATATGTATGAAAATTTATTCATTCGTAACATATTCTTCCATTCCCCTGGATGCGTAACATTTTTTCTTTTGAAAGAATTCTAGCTCGAAGGATACGTAAGAAAATCTTCAATACGTAAGAAAAATATTTTCATGAATAATCCAAATGGAACATGTTTGACTTAGCCAGATTCAAGGAAAATATCACACATTCCAGAAAATATATTATGCATTGTATTCCCTGGAAAAATTATATTACGTATCACTCAAGCCAGGGAAAATATATTACGTATCAACCTTTTGTTAGGAATGTGTGGGGGCTGGTTTGTTGGGGCTGGCTGGGGCGTTTGTGGGCATTTGATGTCTAGGGGCGATTACCTTTATTAGTTTGTTGTGCTGCGAGCTGTAGTAGATTGGAGTTATTGGTGGGTTTGTTGTGGCTATTAAATAAGGGGGAGGGTTGCATGTGGGGGATACGATTCATTTTAGGCTTGCAGCTGGTCGTTGGAGGCGTCGGCTCTGGGGTGGTCTTGCCTTGGCTCATGGGAGAGTGCTCTTCTTCCGTCGGGTTCTTCTTCTCTCCTCCATGCTGTAATTCCTTTTTTCAGTTAGCTCTGTACACCAACCAATTTAGTATAAATGGTAGTTTTCTATTTCTTTCTCTCAGCCGCACAAATTGTCCTAACAGGTTGGCGACTCCGTTGAGGAAACACACATTGGGGAAACAAACGCTGGGGAAGCGCGTCTGCTGCAGAGAGTCGTGTATGTTGGGGAGCTGTGATCGTCATAGAGAGACCACAAATGCTGTAGGGAGGCACGTTCACGGTCGTGGAACACATACACTAGTGGACTGTGCACGACGTGAGAACGAACGAAACAGGCCGGACTTGGAGAGGTAATCGGGACGACAGCGCGACTGCAGTTGATAGGTCTGCGATTGCTATTGGAAGACACGAACGCAACTGAGTGGTGCGACTGCTGGTGAACTTAGTTGGAGTTAACTGACCAGTATGACGGCAAGAGCTGTTGCAGAGGAGTCGGATTTGGAATAATATATGCAAGCGCAGGCATCCCAGTGGCAAGTGTTTCAAACAACTCTAAAGGAGTAGTTGCAGACCTTGCAGGCACAAATACGGGAGATGAAGTCGCCAGTGGATTGTTGTACAGAACCTGGAAAGCGAAGCGAGGCAACCTCTGTGTGTTTGTCTGGAAATGTAGACAAAAATGTGGAAGTCGGGAGAGTCGTGCTGCCTGCGTTTTCAGGGGAGGATCCTCTTAGTTGGATCTATAAAGCTGAAATTTACTTCATGCACTGTCAGATGTAGGAAGATATGAAGATACATCAGGCGCAGTTAAGTTCGGGGTACACAGTTTGGTGCTAGTTCTTGTCATGACAATATGATAAACCCGATTTGAATTGGGAGCAACTAAAGCCGACGCTTGTGGAGAAATATGGGAGCATGGAGCTGCAGTTTGGAACTATTCTAGAACAGCCTGGAGAGGTATTTCCTGACCTGAGATCTGGTGTGGAAAACTGGTTAGGGGTTTCCTGGAGGACCAGTATGATCCTGGATTGTTTTCAGAATCTTAGTCGTGGAAGAGGAGAAACAGAGTGTACCGCCGTTTGCACCAGATTGTCGAGGAACGGAGGATAATGCCTCATCTGCTGCTCATTGCGACTAGATCCCAGGATTTTCAGGCTGATCTTAGGCTAGTCAGCTTAATTGCTTTTGCAGGAGACAAACCTTTGAAACCGGAAGAGTTTGTTGCTGGTTCAGCAGAGGAAACCCTTGTGAATACTGGTAATGATGTTGAAAGTGAGCTAGCAACTGCTACTACAGAAACTCAAATTGGCAACAAGCGTGATTTTTTTTTCCAGAAGCAGCGGCTATCATGCCAGGCAAGTGATAAGTGCAGCTTCTTCTGTGGAATTCGTCTGCATGCTGGACCAAAGGCTCCTGAAGGCGCAAAAGCCTGATCAAGCGTCCCGTGAGTTTTTCCCATAGGCCATGCGTACTATGGCAGAGCAGTCTTTGACTGCTGAGATGGAGGGAAAAAGTTTCTGTGTGGATGCTGAAGTAGCCAGGTTGCCAAGAGAGTACGGTTTGCCTGCAAGATCTGTTTACAACACGTGCAGCAAATTTCGTGACTCTATGGTTCTGGGAGCGGCTCCCAGGGCCTGTTTGAAGACATGGGAACCATCACTGTCCGTCACTAGAGAGGTTTCAGTCCTGCTGCGTGAGGCGGCCAAAGGTCTTCCTATACGAAACCAAGGAACAAGGGGTCCTGAGAACAGTATTGGAGTTTTTAGTGGTTCGAGTAGCATACTGTTGAAGGGGATCATCCTCTCGGCTTGGCAATTTCGGATTATTACAGGACACATGGACCTAAGATAGGGAAAAGCGGGTTGGGTTGCTGTGGCTGGATTAGTTACTCTTATAGAGGTATTAGTTTTTCTCGGATAAGAAAGGAAGAATGAAACACCTGGTAGCGGTAAAACTGCATTGCTTTCTCATGGTGCGGATGACAGTGAACAAGAAGGCGGCAAAGAAGATTCATTGACTATGATTTCTGGTGAAAAAGGGAATCTATCGGAAAGTGATTTAGTTGAATGTGGTGCTCAGGAGGAAATTGATTAGGACAGAGATAGAAAAAGCACTTGTTTAATGAAATCAGCCCAATACAAGAACTTAAGTACTGAAAAATCATAGATTTCGGAGTGGGCCATTCATGCCCGGCGACAAGCAGGGCCATTCATTATCACGCAAAACAGGACGTGAATCTGGAGGTTGTGATTATGACGCCCCAGCGTTAACCCAACGAATCTACCATGAAATGCACAGGCCTTCAAGCTTTAGTGGTCCATTAATGCTCCCAAACTGGGCTTCGGCTCACAGTTTATCTGTTCCCATAAAACCATCAAAAGGAGTGTTGAAGATTTTGATCGACTTCTTGCTACTGGAAATGCAGCAACCGGTTCTGGGATTGAAAGCAATGCGTGTGAGGATTCAACTGATGTTGAACATTTTAATATGAAGAACAATGGTTTTCATATTAGGGGAAGCAGAACTGATTTGGAGTTTGCAGTTATAGCAGAACTGGTTGTCAAGATTGCATTTACCAGGAGCAATACGACTGAAAGCGATATCATGGGTGCCACTGCACAAGTGGATGAGTTTGTTTCGCTGACTTTACTTGTTGTGTTAGTGGATTGTTTTTCTATTGTGGGAGGACCCGACGCTGGAGGCAAGTGGATGAAACTTGAGTTCACCTTGCTCGTTTTCAAGTGGTTGCTACTGGACAGTACGTTGGATTTTGTTTCCTACGAGTTGCAGATTCCGGATTTTGTTGCAACATTTGCAGGTGTAGCAGTTGTGGGGCTATCTTGCTACCTTGGCAGATTTTTGGGGCCAAGTTTTGCGTCTGAGATAGAACGCTTAGCTGCAACATTGGCAGCAGTGCTAAATGGTTTTGTTTGCCGTGCCTCAGTTCTGTATGGGAATTGTGTTGCTGAAAACCTGGGGCACCATGAAATTGGTGTTGAGTCAGTTGAGGTGGTAGGCAAAATATAAGAAAAATCTCTTAATATGGGAGCTGTCACAACTGAAAATGATGCCGAAAGGGATGTGATATCTAATGGAGAGGTTCCTGAATCTGATGAGAAACCAAATTTGAAGGAAGCTGTTCTATCCGGGGACCCAACCCATCTTGGTTGGATTGTTCAGCAATCTCGATCCACAACCCATCTTGGTTTGTCTACATCAGAATACAAGTTGAAACATGAGATATCTTACAAAGGGTTGATAAGATATTTGCAACAAGATGAGTTTGCTGAGTTGTAGTTTGAGGCAGTTTGAAGGGCAGGAAACTGGGAAGTTTGAAGGGGCAGGAAACTGGGTTTATCTTTCCTTATGTGCGGAAACTCTTCCACTCACAGTTGGAGTTGGCCGGGAATGATGCAGGTACTGGATTAGGTGTGCCACCATCTTCAAAGGGGCCCTACTGTTTCAATGCTGAAGAGGCCGAGCTGTGTTTTGGCGGTCCGCCTTGGGGACAAGGTGGCTTTTCAAGCGGGGGGTAATGTTAGAAATGTGTGGGGGATGGTTTGTTGTGGGGCTGGTTTGCTGGGGTTGGCTGGGGCGTGTGTGGGCATTTGCTTTCTAGGGGTTGTTATCTCTTTACATTTACTTTTATTAGTTTGTGGTGCTGCTAGTCGTGGTTGATAGGAGTTGTTGATGAGTTTGTTGTGGGTATTAAATAGGGGGTGGGGGGGTTGCATGTGTGGGATAAGATTCATTTTAGTCTTGTAACTAGTCGCTGGTGGTGTTGGCCCTGGGGTGGTCACACCCTGGCTCGAGGGAGAGTGGTCTTCGTCCCTCGGGTTCTCCTTCTCTTCTCCATATTGTAATTCCTCTTTTCTGTTGGCTCTGTACAATGATCAATTCAATATATACGGCAGTTTTCTACTTCTTTCTCTCAATCGCACATATTGTCCTAACACCTTTCTCCTATGAAAATATGTTATGCATTGCAGAATATGCTAAGGCATTGCCCTTTGCGCTTTAAAAATATGTTACACACGACTCTTCAAATTTGGCAAAGGAGAAAACGATATCCATGATTCAGACTCAAAAATACATTACGTACCGATAAAATTTCATTCGTATCAGATGAAATATCTTGCGCATGCCCAAAAGGTGTTACGTATTCCCTTGGCTTCCCAAAATATATTACATATCATCATTTCCCTTGGAAGATATGATATGTATCATCTTGGCTTGGAAAGATATATTACGTATCACCTTTCCTCTTAGAAAATATGACACGTATGCTTCCTTTTGTGAATTTTAAATCTTTCCAGGCATGACATGCTAGATATGAATCTCAAAAACCATCCGCATTCATGACTTAGCCAAAATTCTGCCCATTTTAAGTTCCAAATGAATTTTTTCCAAGAATTCATATAAACACAAATAAAAACATGCTTTGTTCAAACTAGCCTAGAGATAATTAAAAACACTTTAAAAACCATGAATTAAGCCATTCTCACAATAATTCCCAAAATATTCCAAAATTCTAGTAGTTCAATTTCTCTTAAAATGACAAAAATTGTGGGGATTAAATCATTGAAATTCAAAGTAAAAGTGATTAAAATATGAGGTCTATCAATTCCCCCACACTTAAGACAATTTTTGGACAAAAATCAAAAGTGTAAAGTAAATTCAAAACACAAGCCTATGAGAGACACCAAATTCAACATCCCAAAATTATTATGCCTCCTCAATAACCTTAATTCCAAATTTTTCATTAGGTACATTCATTCCATTCCCACTTATTTCATCCTCTCATGCACACAAACACTTACCTCACTGAAATTTTTTCTGATCATACGAATATGAGTTTTTATTAAAGCTTTTCTCATCCAAACACATGCAAAAGTTACCATAGGCTTGATGAGTTCCTAAATCTCTACCCAATTGAGTCAATGATTTGTGTTAATCACAAGGACTTCCCAGGGTTGTTCAGTGCTTGAGGGAAAAAGTTTGAGGCAGAATAAGAAGATTTGTTTTTTTTAAAGCAAAATGCATGATTCCAGTTTTACACTCATGTGAGCAGCACTGAACAGACAAACTGAAGGTTCTGGGCGCAGCGGAAGCGCGTGGGTGGATGTGCCCACTTGGCTTTTTGTCATTAACAATTATCAATTCGGGATCAATACGACGATAAACGCCAGTCTCCACGGATCGAATCACATAAATGGACAAAGAAAAGGAAAGTCCCGGAACCACAAAGTCGGATCGTTACAGGTTGATTATAATTAATTTAATCAATTGAAAAGAAATACCTTTTGGGTGTTCTTTCTTCGTTGATGTTCTTGATCACGTTCCGATGTGATTCATCGTTGCGTCGCAGAAGTCAAGTGTAGACTTCCTCTAGCGGTGATCCACACGTGTACCTCGTATCTCAGGACGTCGCCAAAGGAGTCTCCGGGTGCTAGCGTGGAGAAACCTTTGCTTGCGTTGTCAGCCTTAGATCGTCTTGATTCGATGGAAGATGATCTCTCTCGGTCTTGAGAGCGTTCTTGGAGGAAGATGTTCTTTCGGCCTTGAAAGAATTCTCCAGAATTGTTGTGCACAATGATTCTCTTGTGTGTCGGAAAAGAGTTGGGGTTGTGAGGATATTTATAATCAGGTTTGAGGTTGTAGAGTTATGACAATAAATAAACGCGTTACGCGTTTTATTTATTTCATTGACTCTTATTTATAACCCCCATGTCGAATAATTAATTCCTTGACATGCGCCCACGCTGATTATAATAAATATCATTTAAAACAATATTATATCCTCAAAATCCCGACTGGAAAAACTACACGGCGTGTACTTGTTTTTCATTGAAAACTACACGGTGTGTACATTTAATGTACACGGCGTGCATATCTTGTTTTCATTTATTCATTTCCTTTCCAAAATAAAAACTACACGACGTGTACATTTAATAATACACGGCGTGTACTTGTTTTTCAAAATAAAACTACACGGCGTGTAATCATTGACACACGACATGTACTTGTTTTATTTTATTCTTCCTCCAACATTAAACCACGTACGAGAATAATTATTAAACCACGTACGAGAATAATCTTTATTCTACTTGAGATACTTGAATACACTTAGTGTGTGACCCTCTAGGCCTTTTTCTCGTTGGCATTAGGCGGACTTGCCTAAAGTCCAAAATTACTGTCTAGCAACGGGTCAAGGCACCCAAGAGAAAGAAGTTGACGTCGCATTGACGTATCACCTCATACGAACGCTTACTGTGTAATTTAATCCCTTTGTCTCGATATCTCATCAAGCAGGTTTCATGGCAGTGTCATAAACCTATATGCTTGATCCGTCGTTCTTTGACTACCTGAAATAAACTCGTCGTTTACTGATTAGCCACTAGATGAGGCTAATATTCATTGTTAATATATATAATATTCATGTTCTTTATTATTAATAAACACCATTTTAGTGCATTTTACACTTTGAACATCATTTCACATTATGATTGTAATACCTTCTTAAAATGAACTATTATGTGGTACATTTTTGAACATCATTTAAAGTACCCAATGATTCATCTGATTTTAAGGAATCTAATTATAAATATTTTAATTTGATATTTTTGGAAATTGATCTACGCTTAAATATGAACATGTTTGATTCAGGGATCAATGGAAAATTCATGGAGGATGATGGAGATATTTGACAATGAAAGGAAGCAATTCTGTAGAAGGAAGATTGGACACCAGCCCACTGATGAGACTGTGGGGCCCAACATAAAGGCCCAATTAATCCCAACTTTCTTCGGATGATAGAAGACATGTATAGGAACAAATCACTTTTCAGGATCCAATGCTAATTCGGCCTCCATGATGTCCATTTAGGCGGCCCAAGTTAGAGATAAAATTCTGGGTCAGATTCTGCGGCCCGGAAAAATAGCCCACTAATATGATCATATCTCGGAATTCACAACTCCAAATGGGCCCAAAGTTTACAGGAGGATAGAAGACATTCGGAGCTCCTTTTGATTCTTCTATGGCCCACTCTGATTCGACCATCTAGAGGGTCTTCCAAGCGCGTCTGTTCGGTGAAGGAAATCTGGCTGCCACCTCGGGTCAAGGGTGGAAAAATCAACTCTCCCTTACTTTCCACCCACCTATGGCCTACCGCAATTAATTGAGGAGACTTGGACTGTTGGAGGCTCGACCCAAGGGCTCAAAAATGCCTATTTAAGGCAGTGGTGTTGGAGGATTGAAGAATCTTGGATGCTTTGTTCAATTGTAATGTTATGCTGCAATTTTGTTGTCTCAAATTTGTCTTTCACATGTAAGCTGTTCAATTCACTTTAGTTTCTTAATAAAAGTTCTTCTTCTACTCTTATTCTGTTGTTCTTCATATCACTTTGATACCGTTTGATCAAGGTGTGAATTTATTCACACCAAACCTTGTGAAATTATTCACACAACGGTGGAGTGATCATTTTAATTTTGTTGTTTTCTTTACTTCTCCATTTCCTCCCTCATGAGTGTACTTTCCGCTTCCATTGAAACCATGGGATCAATGAAGGGCTAACCCACTTATGGGTTGATCCAAGGGAGTAGCAAGGGGCTGGATTGGATGTTATTTATCACCTCATTAATGTATAATCACTTCTTTAATTGAGATTTTTATTTGATGATTTTTAAACTCCATCGTCCTTGTTGAATTTAAGGCCACACACTTCAAGTGCTAATACGAACCTTTACCTTGAAGTGCTCAAAACTTTGATCCTTCAAGTGTATAGGTGATTAGTATTAATAGGTGTAGGCATTAAACCAGTAAGTGATGATGTTGTTTTATCTCCTTAAATGAACCCATCTCAAATATAAGAAATTGAAATCATTAAAAAGGAAATACGTCCAATCCACCCCGAGCGATAACCTAGGATCAACTCATTCTTTTAAATTGAATTCACTTAAGTCTCTTAGAGTTCCTTTGAACCCATCTAAAATCAACCCAAGTTGGCCACTTCATAGCCAAAAACAGTCCTTAGAATGTGCGTGTCTATAGGTTACTTCTTAGGTCTCTGTGGATTCGACAACCCAAGCTAGACTACAAGGACCGTTCTACCTTCATATCTTGGGTAAATTTGAGCGAGAATCATTTACCATGGCCATGAAATTTCATGTGACAGTTCTATTTCAATCAAAGGGCCGAGATATCAACTTCCATAAATGGAAGGGACAAATCCCTCCTCGACTTATCCATTAACAACATGTCACTCGTGACGCACCCAACGCACCCTACTTTCCGCCAACTGTCTGCGTGACGGTTTTCGTCAGTAAATCTAAATGCGCGAGTCATGACACGAGTTAATGATAATCTTCCAGTCTAAGGACCATTACACACGCTCGCAGATAGTAATGTCCGATGACACCAAGACATGTGGAGTTACTACTGGCGGGTCTGTTCTCATAATCTCCCATCTTGGAGATTACCAAGTGCGAACTCTATGAGAGAGAGTCGTCTTCTTACGAGTACTCGCACATGACGGTCTGTATACTATGTGTCCTATCATAGTATGTCATCCAACCGCAGAACTTTATTTAAGAATATTGTTATAGCATTTCAAGGTTCTCATCATAGCGGGGATCTGCCATGACCTTATTAATGCAACAAATACTCCAGGACATTATTATATTATAGTCATACAGAACAATGAACAATATATAATAAGTGAACATTCATGCAATCAAAGTACAAAACAGTTGGTTCTCAGGACACCAACCCTTACACAAACTCCCACTTGGACTAGAGCCAACTGCCTACGACTTTTAGTCCGCCAGACCTCACATGATGATCATGTTTCTGCTGAGTCAAGGCTTTAGTCAAGGGGTCCGCCACGTTGTCTTCTGTGGAAATACTGCTCACTACAACTTCACCTCTCTGAGAAAAATCCCTCAAGAGATGATACTTCCGAAGTATGTGCTTTGTCCGCTGATGTGACCTTGACTCTTTTGCAAGTGTCACCGCTGCAGTATTATCACAATAGAGTGTGATAGGATCTTTACTGCTCGGTACTACATCCAGCTCTTGGACGAAGCTTCGCATCCATACTGCTTCTTTAGCTGCCTCAGAAGCTGCGATATACTCGGACTCCGCTGTAGAATCTGCCACCACACTTTGCTTTGAACTCTTCCAGCTCACTGCACCTCCATTCAAACTGAAGATGTATCCAGTCTGTGACTTCATGTCATCTTGATCAGTCTGGAAACTAGCATCTACATGTCCTCTGATGACTAGTTTCTCATCTCCTCCATAAACCAGGAACATATCCTTAGTATGCCTCAGATACTTAAGGATAGTCTTGACTGCCATCCAATGGCGGTCTCCTAGATCAGCTTGATATCTGCCTACCGCACTTAATGCGTAAGCAACATCTAGCCTCATACATAGCATAACATACATGACTGACCCAATCGCGGATGCGTAAGGGATCCTTGCCATTCTCTTTCTTTCCTCATGTGTTTGAGGACACATTTTCCTGGAAAGATGAATGCCATGTGACACTGACAACAATCCCCTCTTGGACTGTTCCATACTGAATCTCTTCAGTATCTTGTCAATGTATGTACTTTGACGTAGGCCCAGCATTCGCTTGGATCTATCACGATGGATCTTGATCCCAAGAATATATGCTGCCTCGCCTAAGTCTTTCATGGAGAAACATTTATGCAACCATGCCTTAACAACTGTAAGACATGTACTTCGTTTCCAATTAGTAATATGTCATCAACATATACTATTAGGAAAACGACTGCACTTCCACTAAACCTCTTGTAGACTCAAGGCTCACATTCGTTCTTAACAAAGTCAAATTCCGTTACAGCTTCATCAAAACGAATGTTCCATGACCTTGATGCTTGCTTTAATCCATAAATGGATTTCTGCAACTTGCATACCTTGTTGGCATCATTTGGAGTCACAAACCCTTCAGGTTGTGTCATGTAGACATCTTCCTGGAGGTTCCCGTTAAGGAATGTTGTTTTGACATCCATTTGCCAAATTTCAAAGTCATGGTAAGCGGCAATGACCAATAGGATTTTGATGGATTTCAGCATCGCAATCGGTGAAAAGGTTTCATCATAGTCAATTCCTTGACGCTGTCTAAAACCTTTTGCAATCAGTCGTGCCTTATAGGTGCTGACTTGCCCCTCCATGTCCAGTTTCTTCTTGAATACCCCATCTATTACCAATAGGCTTTACATCAACTGAGGATCTACCAAAATCCAGACTTGGTTTTGGTACATGGAATCCATTTCAGAATTCATGGCTTTTTGCCACTTGGCAACGTCTGTGACTTCAACTGCTTCCTTGTAGGTAAGAGGATCATCATTGTCAACCAATAATGAGTCACCATCCTCGGTGACAAGAAAACCATATCGTTCTGGTTCTCTCACCTCTCTCGTGCTCCTACGCAGTTCTTGTGTCTCCGGAACAGATTGTTCTTCCACGGGGCTTTGTGGAATCTGTTCTTGTACCAACTCCTGTGTATCTTGAGCCTCGACTTCATCGAAGTCTATCTCACTCCCACTATCTCTTTTGGAGATGTGCTCCCTCTCAAGGAATATGACGTGTCTTGCCACTGTAACCTTTTTGTCTGAGGGGTTGTATAGGTAATATCCCCTTGTTTCCTTGGGATATCCTATAAAGATACACTTTGTGTCTTGGGATGCAAGTTTGTTACCTGAAGAGGCCTTAACAAATGCTTCGCTACCCCACACATGTAAATTTGATAACATGGCTTTGCGTCCACTCCATAACTCGTATGGAATACCATTTATCGATTTAGTTGGTACTTGGTTTAGTATGTGTGCTGCTGTTTGTAATGCATATCCCCAAAAGGATAATGGAAGACTCGCATGACTCATCATTGATCTTACCATGACTCATCATCGATTTAGTGGATCGTCTTCTTCATATGTAGCTCATTTCGGGTTAGGGTTTTTTACCTGAAAAACTTCGTAATTTGTGCTCCCGAAATAGTGAAGTTCTGCTTCTCCGTGGACATAGGGATTATTCTCGAACCACGTAAATTTGTGTCCCGTGTGTTTTCCTTTCTTCTGCATTTTCTTTCCGTATCTCGTTTCTGTCGTTGCGACTCTTGACGCTTCTACAACAGAAAGTGAAATTAGTGTTTGATTGCCACAACTAGATACAAATAAAAAAGGTTAAACTGATGGTTATTGAATCTTTGGATGATGCGAGGAGGTGAGCAGAGTTGCTCCACCCCTGACTTGTTTTATTTTTAGACTGCTTATTAATTTTAAGGTTTCATTTGACAACACTAATTCAAAAATGTTTACGACACTTATCACTTATGACAAATGTTTTTGTACAAGTGTTTCTAGATTGCTTTTATTGGGTCATGAATTTATCTTTGATAAATGTGTGCTTCATTTGCAGGTTCTTGAAAAGGAAGCCTTTCAAAAACAAATGTTGGAGAAGCTGATATGGATTTCAGCATTTATGCTGGTCGGAGCTTGCCATCCCGGAGCAACCGTCGGTGTGGTTGAGGCGCAACATAGATCTGAGGTTTGCTTACTGCTTTTCTTTTATGATTTAGGAAACGTGTTTGGAGGGCATTTTAAAATTTAAGGACATTCTTAGGATGACAATGAAATTTAGAAACCTGAATATTCAAACCTGTTTAGTTTATAAAATCTGAAACTGTTTATTTTTAAAGCCTAGAATCCTAATCCTACTCTATTATATATTGAAATACATGTTTAACTATTCAAATCCATTTTAATACTTGATTATAAATTCAAAATGTTAAAATCCATGTATAAATCTAATATTAATTGAACCAAAATTAAATAAATATATTTTATAATTTTATTATCATTTAAAAATATTTAGTTAATGAATCATGTTCAGATTCATGGTATGTTTGAGAGTTTTTAAATTGTGTGGTGTGACCTTGCATGAAACGACTTCTAGGCTAAAGCCATAGTTTGGGAGTTTTTTTTATGTGAGTGGGATGACAAGTGATACCCTCTTTTTCGACTCTGGAGAGGGTCATCGATAAAACGATAAAAAAAATAAGTTATTTTTATAAACATATATGTAACAAAATTAAGGAAAATATTATGTTTCATAAAAAATTATTATTTATAAATAATTTTATTTATTAATTTTATGAATAAAAATATGGTATGACCATTTCATTCCGTCATAAAACCCACAAACCATGGAACATTCAATTCCGTTATGTTCCATTCCATTCCATTACTCCATCAATGACCATTCTATTCCATTATATAAAAACTCTTAAACATAGCCTAAATTTCCCAGCAGAACTATCCGAACAGGATTCGAATATTAAACAGTTTTTTAATTTCCTATTTTTTTAAAGCTCGATTAATTATTATTCAAACCCTACTTAATCTGATCGGGTGATGTGAGATATTCGATTTATGAAATGAATATTCATTGTCATCCCTTATCCCTTTCAAATATATAATTTATATAAGTCTTCTTTTTTGTAGGTGTGCAGCCTGATCACAGAGCTTGGGTCGGCTGCATCAATGGAGAAAGGCATAGTTTTGGCTGGGGGCGTGGAGGATAGGCTATGCGCTTATGCACGGGCTGTTTCTCACTTTCCAACAGCTGTGAAGGAGGTAAGGTTTTGGATATTGGCTTTCTATTTAATAAATAAATAAATAAAAAAACATACAATTTGTTTTTGGGCTGGTGGTAGTTCAAGTGGAGAAACGGGTGGTTTTATTCACTGACGCAAAGGGCAATGGCAGAAGGGAAACCGGATCCATGCCCCCTCCATACCGCACGCCTCAAAGCCCTGAAAGTAGTCTAACAAATCGGTACGCATTCGATTGTTTCAACAGTTTCTTATTGCAAATCTGTTCTAGAGTGCGAAGCGCTCTGTAAGTTTATCAACCCTAGTATATCTGTAATGCAACTGTAGATGTAAACCAAGGCCTCCACAATCAATCATGTGCCTCCAGCCAATACAAACAATTTAATTCATTTCCTATATCAAAGCTTTCAAAAAATGCTTTTTTTTTATGAGCAATGAGGTGATATGGAAATACAATTTCTCAATCAAGGATAGAAAGAAGATGAAAGTGTTGCTGAGTACGAGGTTTACAAGATTAGCAAGACATGTTATGAACTGCATACGTAATCAGTAAATTAAGATTGATTGTTTCTTTGATGGGATTAAGACAAGCTCCGAATAACACCATTAGAATGGAGGAAGAATTATGCAAGTCATATTTTCAAAATGAAGAGAATAAGACGACTGCTAAGCACCAAGAAAAAAGAAATGAGGTGAAAGAAAAGATGAGAAGGGTGGAACTTCCCACATGTGATAATTGTGAAAAGACACTTCGGTACTTTCTTGAAGGGAATGATAGTTTGGTTTAAGTTTGACGAGAAATGTCATCACGTGTGTGGATGTAAGGGAAAAAAAGAAGCGGTTGATGTCCAATTGTTTCAACTGTATAGAGATGAACTATGCAAATGAATGTCCCAAGCGTTAAATGAATTTACCTTAGAAAAGATGAAGGGAGTAAGACCAAACTTATGAAATTACTACAGTTGAAGTTGAAGTCCCTTAAGTTGTGATAGCTAGTACATTGATCATAAACTCTTGCTTTATTTGATTTCAGATCTACACACTTAAATTTTGCATGGATATCAAATCATCCCTTGACACTCGAGCATTGTCAATCAAGACATCAAGTGAGAATTTGGTTATAATGAGAATATATCGAGTGATTTCATTTAAGATGAATAACTATCACCTAATTGCAAACATGGATGTTATATTGATATTTGGCTTTGACATAATCCTTATTTTTGGGGTTTAATTAGTTTTGAGGATCTGGGAATTATATGTAAAAATGTTTTCCTTGACACAAAAAATGAATTCAATCAAAAAAAGTTTTACATTTATCTAATAGTTGTTACAAGTCAAAGTATAAGTGTAAATTTATTTTATGCCATAAGAATGCATTCTTCATAAAAATGGTTTTTAGGTTTTTTTATGTGCAAATAATTAGAATTGATTTTTCCATTTTTAGAAATTATATTTGAAAAAATGAAGTTCATTTTTGAAATTAGCATATCAAAATTAGCTC
The DNA here is from genome assembly GCA_963277665.1 of Viscum album. Classification (NCBI taxonomy): domain Eukaryota; kingdom Viridiplantae; phylum Streptophyta; class Magnoliopsida; order Santalales; family Viscaceae; genus Viscum; species Viscum album. The sequence goes on along the minus strand of OY728141.1, from coordinate 1,299,277,746 downwards.
AGGGTGAATATTTGAGATTTTTCAAAAATAGTTGATTTTTTGGGTGAATAGTGAAAAATACTGATTTTACAAAAAACTGTCACTTTTATGATAATATAATGATATAAGAATAACTTGAATGTTTATGAAACTTTTTTTCTAGAATAAATATATATTGAAGAAGTAATATAATGCATATAAACATATAATGTTAAACTTATAAATATTTGTTTAACATTTTGGTTGTCTAAGTAATGTTTTTTGTTCAAATAAAAGTTATTTTTAGTTCTCCTTTAATTTAACACAATCCATTTAATTTCACTGGAATCAAAATTATACTTGATTTTGTTGTAAAATCATTTTTACGCTTGAAACAAACATTTTTCTATAAACAGTTTTCGTTGCGTTTTACGAACATATGTTAAAAGTAACTTTTACCACTTCTTGAAATTGAATTTTATAAAATGTATTCTATATTTAGAATCAGAATAATTAATATTATGTAATAAGATCAACTTAATTTTTGGTCTTAATGAACATTAAAAATAGTAAAAAAAAATCACTACGTTAAGGTTAAAAGGGTTTACCTGGGGGGGTGGTTCAAATAAGAGAAGTGTAAAAATGCCACTTAACCTTCTTTCTTGAGTTTTTGTTCTTATCTAAGATCATCCTAAGAAGGCTTAAGGTGTAAGCTGAAGGAGCTCTCTCTAATCGCCTTACCTGACTCTTTCAAAATTTATTTTTTCTTTTACTTTATCTAAATCTGTTGTATCTATCCTAACATAATAATCCAGTATCATAAATTTATAGAGTTGTTATTATGATTTTGAGACAATTATTTTTCACATTCTTTTCATCAAATGAGAAATGAAAGTATCGCTCGTGCGTACGTGTGGACTACTGTTCCCACATAGCGATATGATTCATTTTCCATCATCACATCACATTGATGGATCTAATGATGAATTTATTATATATATATGATATGATTATAATTCTGTAATGATAAAATATTATTTATTTTTCTTTAATTCTTTTCGTTAGAAAATGAAAACAACATTTAGATATATATACGGACTATCGTCTCTATGAACGGTGCAATTTATTTTTCCATGCATGCATTACATGGATAATTATAAATATGTATATGATGAATATATATGATATTTATATCATGATTAACATTTTAAAGATGATGGAACCATGATCAAAATGCAAGGATTGTAACTGCTGAATCGAAACATACATGAATAATGAAGCAGTTAACACTCAAAACGATGACGATAATGAAAAATTATTAATAAGCGAGTGATAAGATGTTATAAGTAAACCATGCATAATATTATAGGTATGAATATGATTATGCTTTAGAGGTATAATAAATTTAAATTTATTATATATAAGGTTAAAAACACTTATGAAGCAAGTCAGACATGAGATACGACTTTCGCGTCTCACTTTTAAATCTGTGAGACATATGCTACATTCACCGCTTGTTTCTTTCATATGGTGTATATACTACCCCTTTGATATGATATATCATGAATCTATTTATATTAATGATATTTAAAGTTTCATTTGATTTTATTTCTTTCACGGAGGTTATGACTCAAAAGTTACCAAATCGGTAAGAGTTTTATGTTACAATCTCACTTTTTATAGGGATTATTTATGCTTAAATTTTTGATGATCAAATTATATCACCCATCTCTCACAAATCTTATGTATTTTCTTCTCATTTAGTTATTTTTAGTAATTATAAGTTTTCCTTTCATTTTTCTCCCACTCAAAAGTTTGAAAGAATGTTTTTAAGGAAAACTGATTTTGTTTTTCTATCCGGCTGAGAATATTTTTCTTTCATGTCCATATTTTCTTTAAAATGTCTTTAAGGATGTTTTTATTATTCTTCAATGATTGATTAAAGTCATTTTACTCATGTTTGACTTTTTTGTAAAAAAGTTTAAAAAGAATATTCTTGTTGTTTTATGAACAAGATACTTTTTATTAAAGGTGTGAATAAAATCTTTGTTTTAATATTTACCGTACAAACAATTTTTCCCATCATCATAATTATTATTTGTCTTGAATCAACATTTACAAGTCTTCATGGTTCTTTTCAAAGTTTTTTTTTTAATATTCTGGAAATTTTTAGATTTTAAATAAGTGATTTTAAAATGAAAATGTATTTTCCTCAAGAAATGTTTCAGTGATCTTTTAAAAGCATTTTCATCTATGTCAACATCTTTTGGTGAATTATACTTTATTATATACTCTAATGATACTATCCACCACATTACTCTGGATGATTGATGATCATGTTGCTTTAGTGATTGACTGAGGAAAATATTAACATTTTTATATGCTAGTTTTTCAATACGAATGTTTATGTCGATTACGTATTGAATTGCTATTCATTTCATTCATATGATGAATGCATTGAGCTTAGTAAGTGATGAGTGAGACCCTTTATAGTCCTTCGATGTATCAGTAGGTCTCATGATAACGTCACTCCTGAACGTGTGGGCTAGTGCCTTCACGAAGTGATGCGACTCTCTTTTTATCACCACACCACATGGATGATATATATAAGTATATTTAAAGGAATAATATGGTATATATGATATTATTATCATTCTGAAAAGATAAAATATTACATACCTTCTTTCTATAATGATCATCGAAAAATTGAAACGCTACTCATGCGTACATACGGTCTGCCGTCTTCATGATTGTAACGTACTTACTTTCTTAAAACTATCTTTCATGATTGGTCTTAAAAGTATAATTGATGTATAAATATGATAAATATGCCATGATTATTATTTTGGAGATGTTTAAATAATGAACTCTTTGACCATAGCCAACCTACTAAAGTCAATTTTGATACATAAGTCGAATATGGTCAAAACATCCGACGTAAACTTAATTGATCAAGTAATTCTATACAACATGATAATAAGTGAAATAAAAGTAATAATAAACTAGAAAAAGGTTCTCAAGTAAGTAAATAATTAACATAAGTTTATTATTCAGGAAGATAAAGACACATGTGACAAGTCAGACACAAAGTAAGAGATTTTGTCTCAATTTCCTCTCATTGAGGCATATTTTGATGTTATACACACATACTCTTTTACGAGGTGTATATACAACCCCTTTGACATGTTATATCTTGTATTTCTCTATTCTCATGGTATTTATAATTTTGTTTAATGATATTCTTTCATGGGGTTTATGATTCAAATATTTCTAAAGCGATAAATGATTTTTCTTTAAAAAAACTCTCTTTTAATGTTTTCCTTCCAACTCTTTCTTTTCCATGTCCATGTTTTTAAAATGATTTTTTGAAAATTTTTATATGAACATAAAAGGTTAATAAAGTACATTTTACATCTCTTTTTATTTTATTTTCAAAGGTTTTCAAAAGGAATATTTTTACATGTTTTATACGGATCGTTTTGACAAACAAAAGAAGGAATGTTCTATTCTTAACGTACACAATGACAATGACTTGTCCACCGTGATGACCATTATTCGATTTCTGGCTTCCTTTGTAAGATTTCATGCTTTCTTCAATGAAAAACCTTCTTTCTCTTTTGTTGGATATTTCGATATTGAAAATGAGTTTTTAAAATAAAAGAGTATCTTTATTCGAAAATGTTTTTCATATGGGTTTAAAAGAGTTTTTCTAAGGGTTTTATGACTAAAGTGTTTTATTCATGATATGATACTTGAGCATTATATGAAATGGGTGAGCCCAATACAACTTATACGAAGGGTTGAGCCCCATTATAGTTTACGAGTGAACCCAATATAGCTTATATGAAGGGTTGAACCCCATTATATCTCATGAAAAACAGGTGAACCCAATATAGCTTATACAAAGAGTGAGTTCCATTATAGCTCTCCAATGCATTGAGTAATGATTATATTGAAAGTTGTCTGTATGATTATTCCAATTAAAAGAGTTTTGAAAGAGTTTTATGAATATGATGCTCCAAGTCACCAAAAGAGGTTTGTAATTGATTGCTATTGGTTTTAAATACTTTCTTTGAGAAAAACATGTGCGTTTTTCATGTGAAAATGTTTTATTTCATACACTCAAAGAACATTGAAGGTAAATGTAAATGTTATATGAGTTTTCCTATTTTTCACTAGACTAATGATTTTTTTATGTCCCTTACTAAGCTTTTTGTGCTCATCCCACGTTTTAAAATGTTTTTCATAGGGTTTAAGGATGGGTAAGGGAAAAAAAGAAGTCAAGTTGAAAGTTGTGGAGATTTGCCATGAAATGAAATCATACTTTATTTTAAAAGTTTTATATTATGAGAAAATGGATACTAATCGGAAGTGTCCACTTTGTATTTTATGATTTTGTTATGTATGAGTTATGACCTATTTCTCTAAAACTCTAAACCTAAAAAGGTCATCAAATGTAAAAGAATGAAGTCTTGACTTAAAACTCAAGATTATATAATGTTCAAGGTCAGGTCCTTATAAGCGCTCTCTATAGCTCAGTGTTCTGGATCATATGACTACCGCCAAACTCTCCAGCAAACCTGCATTAAGAGCCTCACTGTGCTCTGTCGGGTCATGAAAGAGGCATCCTAACATGTGCAAATCAGATGCTGGGGGTGGTATGCTGCCCTCCATTTCTGCCCCATCCCATGACAACGACATAATCGTCAATTCAGCCCATTCGCTGACAGTGAAGGTTCCTCTCTGACTAATGCCACGGTGCATGCGGTCACTACCGACCTGCTAGAGGATCAGAGAAACAGGGCCACCAGTGCAAGGCACGATGGGGAAAACCAGCCTCACGGGTGACACAGTACCAAGCAGATCCCTCGACAGGCGTCCGCACTCGTCAGCAGAGACAGGCATTGGGCCACAAGAGCCTCCCAATGAGTTGTTACCGTCTGCTCGACGATACATTGACAAAGGAAAGGGGCCCGTCGAGCTTATTGACCCACCTGAGGTTGTGCCAAAAGCTGAGTCGGACCCAAGGATAACTGTGTTGCTCCAAGAGCTTGAGAATATAAAAGGCTCACTGCCAAGCTTATTGCCGAGCAATGCCTGGATCTTGACAATGTCACAAAGGACCCCGTCTCTCCTTTGGTAGGGCACTTGGTCCTCCTTGGAAAGACGCCCCAATTTGAACTTGGTGGCCCCGCACACCCGGTTAGGGCATAAGCCGGGGGCTACGCCAAACAACCGAGATATGAGTTGCCCACCCCGCTTGATCAGCGTGATTATCCGCCTCGAGATCAAGGTCGTGCTACTCCCCAAGTCGATGAGTCCGTTAACGCATTGATCACCACAAATCCTCGTCAAGATGACGCGACAGCTGCTCTCGTCGCTCCTCTCGAGGCTCTGGAAACAAGACATGTGGCAGTTTCACCTGAAGGAAAGCCGCACCCAGCATGGGTGGACCATGTTCGAGCACCCTCAAAGTTTGGTAATCCAAGTTTCACCTCGTTTAATGGGATGGGTGGCCCGCTAAAACATTTGACCCACTTCACCTCAAGCTGCGGTCCAATACTGGGGACTCCAGAACAGCAGGAAGTCACCAAGATTTGATGCTTTGTCCAAACTTTGGAAGAATTTGTGTTCATATGGTATAGCTAGTGGCCCATAAGGTCTGTTTCCAGTTGGACGGACCTCCGTAGATAGTTCCTCTACCATGTTCGGCTTCACCTCGCGCAAGACGAGCATTGCCGGCCTCTTCAGAAATGAGATGGTCCCTACCCTCATCTCCTTGAACCACCCGAGCAGATTTAGGGAGTTCTCTGAAAAAGCTCAGCGTTTGGAAGAAGTCTTGCAGCGGACTAAACAACACTTGCGCCCATTGCCCTTTCCAGCTCCCACAAGAAGGCTCGTAATAGTAGAGACAACTGCCACTGTGCATGTCGAGGTTCCCGAGACAGTACACCCGCTAGCCCCTTTATCGGACGAGCCTTGTCGAGTACAACCCTGCTGAGTACAACCTCGCCAAGCGCAACTGCCTCATCGAGAGAATGTGGACCTGACCCCCGTCAAAGCCAGACTCCCAGGATGCCTTTCACAGAAAGGAGAACAAGATTTATACCTTCAAGGATGCACAGGTCCTGGGATATTTCATCCGCGCCCCGAAAAAGGGAATCCTGAAGCTGCTAGAATGCAGAAGATCTCAGGAGGCCCAACTCATTGGCCGCGCTGATCACTGCCCGTATCACAAGATTCTCAGACACACCATCAAACAATGCTTTGTTCAAAGATTGACTCTAGGACCAAGTAGATTGTGGGTTAGTCAAGTTGGGTGACTTTCCAGCACGTGTGACACATGTGTCCGCTAACCCCGACAATGACAGTGAAGACTTTGGTGAGTGACAATATGTTCAAAGCTATGAGGCGCAGAAGTACAACGTCTGGTTAGCTCATAAGTAAGTCACCCGCGCTCATGGTATCATTTGTGCCCTCTTGAGCAAGCCAAAACCTTACGTGGTTGCTGCGCCTTCTCTGACCGCTGCCTCTACATTTGCGTAGCAACCTCCCAAGTTCCGAAAGAATATTCACCGATGACATAAGGGAAATCAGAGTCCCTCGTCAGTGCCAAAACCTGCTCGCATTCTTGGCGATGTCATGCCTTTCGAACTGAGAGATGCACCCAGTGTAGGCCTAACCCTAGGCTATTCCACTGATGATGAACAAAAATACACCATCGTAAATGTTGTTGAATTAATGGACTGCTTCACAACGCCCAACAACGAGGAATGATATGCGGGCCCATCAGGCACCTCCAGCCAACGCCGTCAAAGGAGAGGTAGAGGACACACCAACAGATGAAATGCTCATGTCAACGCTCTAAACCAATGTTGTTCACGCTACTGAGACTAGGCAGCAAGCCTTGCGTAGGGCTCAACAAGCACAACTGTCAGGTACGTCTCCACAGCCCACTGTATTAGTTGACCGTATGACTCAGCCACGACCGTGTTGTGATCAACCACATCCAAACAGGGTTCGACCTCAGCCAACCGACATCCAGCCATCAGTTGTTTGGAGTAGACTAGTTAGCTAACAACACAATATCGCTAGTACTATCCAGACTTCAGCACCCCAACCAACGACATCTGCCACACCCTCTGCCAAGGAGCGACCCTTCGCAATCAAAAATATGCCCATAACACGGAAGAATGATGTGCTAAAACACCTCACCGACACACTCGCGAGACTTTTGATTCTTGAGGCACTCCGTTTGTCAAAGGAAATGCGCAAGACCCTTATCGAAGCCTTGAAAATCCCACTTCAGTTTGAGGTGGAGGTAGCTGTCGCTGAGGCCTACTACACAGAGGAGGCTGAGAAAGATAAATGTCAATCCATTATCTCATTTTTTGGAGAAGACAAGGGTGTCACCATTCAGGGGCACATACACCTACTGTATATCATAGGTCAGTTTAATGGCGTGGAAATCCACCGCTGCCTAGTGGATACTGGCTCCAAGATCAACCTCATTCAGACCTAGACACTCCATAAGATGGGACTTACAGAAGGAGATCTGACTCCCTCTGATTTGATAATTCAGGGGTATGACAAGAGTGAGCAGAACCCTCGTGGAAAAATTCAGTTGAAGACTCAATTTGGTGGCCTAGTATCAAGCATTGAATTTAAGGTAGTCTTGCAAGATACTGCCTACAATGCGCTATTGGGAAGACCCTGACTTCATTTGCATGCAGCAGTCCACTCTTCGTATCATAAGTGCCTCAAATACTCCCTTGATGGTCAAATAGGGTACTCCAGGGCGATGCGTCCCCCTTTGACTCTTGCGAGACCCACTATCTGGATGCTGGTTACTACAAAAGGGAAGGAAACTAGGTCCAGACTGACAAGGTTGAGCGCATCAATGCCCCTAAAGATCTAATGATCGCTGTAGCTGATCCATGGCTAGACTTGAAAGACAGTTTTGTCCTCCCAATTCATCGGTTAGAGCCCATGACGCTAGACTTGAGAGGTTGTTTCATTGTCTCCAAGAAAAAGGAGTGTTGACATATTACCTCACACTCTTACAGTGGACAAGCCCGACTGATACCAAAAGACCCTACTCCTGTAAAGTATCGAGAATTTCACCCCATGACCACCAATCCACGACATTCCCACATGTTTCACAAAGCAGGGCTGACTTGATGAACGTCGGCTCGTCGCCATTGCTTTAATATCAAGAGTGGACCCCACAGCTGGAAGCTGAATGAAATTGGCTCGACAGCTTCTGTTGCCACAGTCTCTACAAAACGAGAACCCCTTGTCAATGATTCTGTATCCTCTAGAGCAGACACTAGTGCCCCCTGGGCTAGCTAGCCCAGAAGAGTCGCCTCCGCCCTTTGATCCCCCTGTCTCAGATGAGGAGGAGGATTTGGAAGACGCCCCTTCTGCATTTGAAGAACCTGTCTCCACCACTATTGATGAGTTAACTCTGGTGAAACTTGGTACTAGGGAAGATCTGTAGTTGATGCTGATCAACGCAACCATGTCTCCAAAGGAGAAATAAAAGTATGCGACCTTCCTGAAACAACACTGTGACGTGTTCGCCTGGAGTTATGACGAGATGCCAGAGCTAGAACCATCAGGTTGTTGTTCATCGCCTTGACCTCCCAGCGAGTCATCGCAGATTTAAACAGCCTCCTAGAAAGATGCACCCCTCTCACAGTGCTATGGTCAAGGTCGAAGTTGACAAGCTTATTAAGGCCAACTTTGTCAGAGAGGTCTAGTAGCCCAGGTGGCTGGCCAACATTGTCCCACTTAGGAAGAATAATGAACAGATTAGAGTCTGTATCGAATTTCAGGGCCTCAACTGCCATTGTCTGAAAGATGATTTTCCCCTTCCGGTTGCAGAACTGTTGATTGATGCTATGATGGGTTTCAGACTCTCCTTCATGGATGGATACTCTAGGTACAATCAGATCCAGATAACCCTAGAGGATGAGAAGTCCACCGCCTTCAGGGCGCCCCAAGGAACTTTTTGCTATCAGGTGATGCCTTTCGGTTTGAAGAACGTCAGAGCCACTTAACAGTGGGCCATGCACCACATCTTTAATCCAATTCTCAGGACATTGGTGGAGTGTTACGTGGATGATATGGTAGTTAAATCCCGCCAGCATCAGGACCATCTCAAGGAGCTTGAGAAAGTGTTCGACTTCCTCCGCTCCTGACACTTGAAGATAAATCCCCTTGAAGTGCGCATTCAGGGTTACCTCTGGAAAATTTCTTAGTTTTTCATAAGATACAGAGACATCGAGATTGACCCAAAAAAAATCTAGGCCTATCAATCAAATGCCTCCCCCAAACAATCTTCGCAAGTTGTGGGGCCTCCAAGACCACTTTGCCTACATACGCTGATTTATCGCAAATCTGGCTGAAAAATGTAAGCCCTTCTCAAGGATCATGAAAAAAAGGTGTCGTTTGCCAGTGGGATGAGGAGTGCCAGAATGCCTTTGCGGATATCAATCATCTCCTGCTATAGCCTCATGTTTTGATGCCGCCTGTCTCGAGAAATCCTTTGGTCCTCTACGTGATCATTTTGGAACGGTTCCTCGGTGCCCTTATACCCCAGAAAAACAACGAGGGTAGGGAAAACAACCCATTGAGAAGAGTTGCTTCACATTGGTCTTTGCAGTGCAGAAGCTGCAACATTATTTGTAGCACCATGAGATACAATTGATGTCTCATGTAGACCCACTAAAGTACTTCCTCAATCGCCCCATGCTGACGGGATAATTAGCGCGCTAGGCGATAATCCTCTACCAGTCCGACATCAGTTTTGTCCCACATAAGGTTGTTAGAGGCAATGCGATGACAAATACTTTCTGGTCGCATATCCAACTCCTGAAGAACTACCCCTAGATGTTGCTTTCCCGGATGAAGCTATTCTCTTAGTGGAGTAGACTGTACTGTGTTGGAAGATGCATTTTGATGGTGCCTCCCGAAATTCGACCGGTAGAAGGCTCCATGACCCCAAGCATAATAGGGTAGACCCGGGGATTGTCTTCAAAACTCTGAAACAAGACTTCTTACCGTATTTTTTTCTAGAAGGCTGCACGAACAATGGGACAAAGTATCAGAATCTCATTATTGGTCTCGAGTTGGTCATCAAGATTGATTCCATTTGTTTACACATGGAGGGAAACTCTGATCTAGTCATCAAACAAGTCATGGGTAACTACCTCATCAGAAAGTAAGAGCTCGTGCCCCTGCTGGAACGTACCCGTCAGTTGATAGCCAAGTTCCCTTCCCAGCCGAAGGTGACCCACGTTCCTCGGTCGCAGAATGGTCGAGCCGATGCTTTGACAAGTTTAGCCGCATCTCTTACAGAACATGACCAGGATGACCTGGTCATTTATGTGGCACATAAGAGGGTCATCACTCCTGCCACCTTAGATGTTGACAACCAACAGGTATATCAGTTGGCTGTCGGTACTTCTGTTCCAGGTTTCTCAGACCCCCCCAAATGCGAGGAAACGACCGATTGAATGACTCCCTTTGTCGAGTATCTCCAGAGTGGCATTCTCCCGCCAGACCGAGCCGAGCGTGAGCGAATATGCCGGCATGAAACACAATTTACCCTCTAGAGTGGACCTAACATTGAGAAAACCCTCTATAGGCATGGGTTTGATGAAATTATCCTCCATTGCATCCAAGGCAACGAGATACCTCAGGTCATGCAGGAGGTCCATGCCGAATCTTGTGGCGCCCATCTCCCACCAAATTAGAAGGCTGAGATACTTTTGGCCCACCATGGTTCACAATTGCATTGAGTTCTCCAAGAGTTGTAATGTGTGTCAGATCGACAATAACTTTGTGCATCAACCTCTAGAGCTTCTCCACACTACCAAGTACTCTTGGCCCTTTGCAGTACGATGACTCGACGTTGTGGGGCCATACTCGCTAGCAAAAACTCGACAGTGTATGTTCACTTTGACCGCAACAGAATTCTTTTCCAAATGGGCCAAAGTGGTTCCCCTCATGGATGTCGAAACCCTGTCCGTGATCGAGTTCGTGAGCTCCCACATCATCTATTAGTTTGGGGTTCCTCAAACTATTAATGACACCAACTTCCCGGTTGCCGATCTGAAAAAATTGTATGCCAAGTACAACATCCGATCCAACCATAGTTCTTGCTACCATGCACAAACAAATGGGCAGATTATTGTTCAACAAGACCCTCTCTAACATCGTGCAGAAAATGGTGGGCCAAAACAAAAAGAGGTGGCTCGACAAGCTCCCTAATTCCCTTTGGTCCTATCAGATGACAACTCGAAATTCCACCCAGGCCAACCCCATACTTCTTGGTGCATGTAATATAGGCAGTCATACCTATTGAGGTCTAGTTTCTGTCGCTCTGAATGGATGTTTACGACCAGCAGATGCCAACAGAATGAAAGAAGTCCGTCTAGCTGAGTTGGAATCCCTTGAAGAAATCTGGTTTCAAGCCTTGCATAACTTAGAGAGACACCAGAATAGGATAGAGAGAGCGCTCAACAAGAAGGTTCACCTATGCTCCTTCCTTTAGGGTGACATGGTACTGATGTTGGATTGCTGTAACCTGATCTGTTTTTTGGATGATGTTGGGATGAATGCTTGCGGCCTATACTGTGCACCAGGCCACAACAATGGGAGTTTACTGGTTTTGGAAAATGTGAGTTATATCCCTGGTTTAAGAAGAAATCTTATTTCTGTTGGGTAGCTTGATGATGCAGGCTTCAGTACCACGTTTACTGGTGGTGTCTGGAGGATTACCAAGGGAGCTATGGTCATAGCTCAAGGAGCGAAGAATGATACTTTGTACAACATGAAAAACACTTTCATTGACATGGTTGCATTAGTTAATTCTATCGGAGATTCACAACTGTGGTACTACTGACTAAGCCACATGAGTGAGAAATGGATAAAGATGCTGACCACAAAAGGAATGCTACCGGAGCTGAAGTCGGTAGAAGTAGGCTTATGTGAGGATTGTATCTTTGGAAAGCAGAAGAAAATATCTTTTTCGAAAGGAGGAAGAACACTGAAGGTTGAGAAGTTGGACTTGGCGTACAAAAATGTTTGGAGGCCCACATTAGTACATTCTCTTGGAGGGTCACAATATTATGTGACATTTATCGACGACTCAACAAGGAATGTATGAGTTTACTTTTTGAAAATAAAATATGATGTATTTAAGGTGTTTCAAAAGTGGAAAATCATGGTGGAAAAGGAGTCAGGAACAAAGATGAAATGCTTGAGGTCAAACAACGGTGGAGAGTACGACAAAAATAAGTTCAGGGAATTCTGTTTAAATAATGGAATTTGGTGGGAGAAGACTATTCCAGGAACACCACAACAGAATAGTGCAGCTGAAAGGATGAATAGGACACTGAATTAACGTTCCAGGAGCATGAAGCTACGTTCAGGGTTACCCAAGACCTTCTGGGATGATGTAGTAAACATGACAACATATCTTATCAACAGAAGTCCATCTATACCAATGAGAGAATGTCTACCAGAGGAGCTCTGGTCTGGTATGGATGTAAAACTCTTACATTTACGAGTCTTTGGCTGTTTGATATATGTACATATTGATGCTGATGCAAAGGACAAGCTTGATGCTTATTCCAAGCCATGTATCTTTATTGGCTATGGCGCTTAGGAGTTTGATTACCGCTTTTGGGATGGTTTTAACAAGATGGTCATCAGTAGCCAGAATGTGTTATTTGATTAAGGTGTCATGTACAAGGATCGTCATGCAACTGAAGATGAAAATGAGAACAAAGAATCAGAGTGCAAAGAGCAAGTGGAGCTTAAAGGTGAACCTGACCATGAGACACCAGAACCAGTGGAGCCTACTCGTCAAGTGGAGTTGAGAAGATTAACAAGGGTGAAAAGTCCTGTGCAAAGGTATTCACCATCCTTACATTATTTGTTATTGACTGACGGTGGAGAACCAAAATGCTTTGAAGAGGCAACACAGTTGAAGAAACCGAGCAAGTGAGAGTTGACCATGAAGGAAGAAATTTCTTCACTGCATGAAAAGAATACTTAGGATTTGACACATCTGCCACAAGGGAAGAAAACATTACAGAACAAATGGGTGTACCAGGTCAAGGAAGAACATGATGGAAAACAGAGGTTCAAGGCAAGGGTAGTGGTGAAAGACTTTCAATAGGATGAGAGAGTGGATTTCACTGAAATTTTCTCACATATAGTGAAGCTTACCACCATCCGGGTGGTTCTCAGCATTGTGACATCAGAAGACCTCTATCTTGAGTAGCTTGATGTGGATATTACTTTCCTTCATAGAGATCTGGAGGACATTTATATGTAACAGTCAGAGAGATATGTTGAGTCTGGGAAGGAAGACCTGATGTGAAAACTCCAGAAGAGCTTGTATGGGTTGAAGTAGACACCCAGACGGTGAAACAAAAAGTTTGATGCATTCATGACTAAAAATGCATACTAACGATGTGGCATGAATCAATGTCTCTACATTAAATATTTTGGTGATGAATATATTATACTGCTTCTATATGTGAATGACATGCTCATTGTAGGATCATGTATGCAGAGAATTGGTGAGATGAAATGGTAGCTGACTAAAGAGTTTGAAATGAAAGATCTTGGAGAAGGAAAAAAGATTTTGGGGATGTAGATCAAGAGAGACCGCACAACTAGAACCTTGATGTTATCACAAACTGACTACATTGGAAATATTCTGAGAAGATTCAGCATGCTGGAAGCAAGCAATATTTATTCCCCTAGAAGGCCATTTCAAATTATCAAAGGAGCAATCATCGAAGATGATATAAGAGGCTGGGTACATGACAAATGTTTCATATGCATCGGCTGTTGGAAGCCTGATGTATGCCATGGTTTGTACTCGACCTGACATTGCTCATGCAGTGAGAGTTGTGAGTAGGTACATGACTAACCCTGGAGGAAAACATTGGGAATGTGTGAAGTGGATACTGAGGTATTTGAAGGGCAATATGGAGGTATCCCTGTGCTTTGGGAAATGAAATTCATTGAGGGGTACGTGGATGCTGACCTTGGAGGTGACGCCGACAATAGGAGGAGTACCACATGTTATGTATTTACATATGGAGGAACTGCAGTAAGCTGGATATCACAACTGTAGAAGGTGGTGACTTTATCCACCAAAGAGGAAGAATACATTACTATAACATAAGTTGGAAAATAGATGTTTTGGTTGAAGAACTTCTTGGATGAGCAGGGTAGAAAGTGAGAGGAAGCACATTCAGAGTGCTATACATCTTGAAAAGATCCCATTGTTTCATGCCCGGACAATTCACATTCAGATGAAGTACCATTTTATCAAAGGGTTGATGCACGATGGGTTGCTGACATTGAAGAAGATTTGTGGAACAGACAATCCAACCGATATGTTGACGAAGCCGATGGTAATACAAAAGTTGAGGCACTTTTGTGGCTCTGTTGGTCTCCACTGATGAATGGAGGATGAGAAGCGGAATATGAGAGGACACCATGAGAGCCCAAAAGGGAAAACAACTGGTATTTCATGAACCGTTAGCTTGAAATTGAAGCTGTGAATGGAAGAATGCATTGGTGAGTGAAGAAGAGTAGGAACTTAGATTAAGTAAGTTGTATAAGTCAGTGACATCGAAGCAGGTCAATATAGTGGATTATGATCCAAGTGGGACATTGTTGGATTGGTGTAGCCTAATCCGTTTTTTTGGATGATGTTGACTTGAATGCTTGTGGCCCATACTACGCACCTGACCACAACTCCATGGGTCAAGCTCTGCTGTGAGCTTATTGGGGGTTGTAGGGGGAAATGCGTTCCTACTCCGAGGGTCGAATGTCCTTGACCCAAAATTTGGGGCACTATAGCAACTATGACCGACTGTAGCAGAGCTGACCAACCGACACCGATAGGGCACTGTAATATTGTAAAATTTTGGCATGACTACTGTAGCATGTCAGACTTTGGAGACAACAGCACTATAGCTTCACAGACTTCTAGCTGCCGACCACTGTAGCATCTTGGACTTGGGTGGCCGCAACACTGTAGCGATGTGGACTTCCAACCGCCATTCACCGTAGCAGTGTGGACTTTCTGTGTGGTTGGTGACACAGTTCTTCATATTCTTTATTAGCCCATTTCGAAAAAGAGTTTCTGTGCGTGAAACTTTGAGATATCCCTGTATTTTTTTTGCTTTCGAAACTAGTGAAATTTCTGCCTCTTCGTGGAGGTAGGGATCATTTTCCCAAATCATGTAAATCTCTGTGTCTTGTGTGATTCTTTCTTCTATCTTTTCTTCATCTGCAAACCTATTTTGTCATTGTGACCCCTGACGTTTCTGCAACAACTGACTCTTAGAACGCCGATGATACCCAGTAAAAATCCGTCGAAGTTCGAGCATAAATGGGAATGAACTTACATTATTTATAAGATATATTCCAATGAAGCATACTTTTTAATCACCATGGATGGAGAGCGTATCACACCTCCTACAAACACCAAGTTTCTCAAGCAATAGTTCGTGTGAAACCACAGCCCAAACTCTACGGCCTTAAACTAGGAGTTTTGGTCTAAACTCTACAACCTTAAACTAAGAGTCTTGGTCCAAACTCTACAGCCTTAAACTAGGAGTCTAGGTCAAAGCTACATGACCTTAAACTGCATCAACCATAGTTAAAGCTACGTGACCTTAAACTGTAGCCCCCATGGTCAAAGTTATGTGACCTTAAACCGTAACAACCAGGGTATGATCTCTATGACCTTAAACTAACAACAACCTCTTTGGTCCAAGCATTATGACCTTAAACTATTTACAACCTCTTTGGTCTAAACATTATGACCTTAAACTATTTTCATCCCCAATGGTCCGAGCTCCATGACCTTAAACTAGTAGCATCCACAGTCCAAGTTGTATGAATTTAAACTGCAAAGCCCAATGTCCTCAGTGCACAATGTTAAACTGAAGCCTTACCTTGGACAATAAACACAAGATGCCTCACATACCAAGTGCGAGATGACCCAAAAAAATTAACATCCTCACCACACGGTGATAAACTGTAGCCTTACCCCGTGTCATAAACAAAGGATGCCCCATGACAATAGTGGGATGCGTCAATGCCCTCGTCAGAGAGGACACCACCCCACTTCTGGCATTGATCTTCTATCGCATTGAGATCTAGAACTACATGTGGCTTGATTCTCATTCCCACAAGATACGTAGTGATGCCTAGACCATCTGTCTTCGGGCCTACCCACCAATTCATCATGAACCCTTCTCCCTCCTGGGGGGGGGGATTACATTCACCAAACATTCGGCCCCTTGGCCCCACTTACGGTCCAAACATCATGACCTTAAACTATGTGTAGTTTGTTTCAGGATATTTATGTGGCACATGGGCTTGCATTTCCCTCCTTTCACGTTGGGTTTTACCTCTTTCGTTCCACACAAATATCCTTAAAACATTTTCCTAGTCCAAACATCATGACTTTAAACTATTTTCCAAATTCCCCTAGTCCAAACCTTATGATCTTAAATTGCGTGCAACTGGTTCTATGATTGTTTTGGGTGGTTCATAGACTTTTTGGCCCCTCCTTCACATCGAGTTTCAACTCTTAAGCACGACCCGAACATCCTCGAAGTACCTACTCCTAGTCTAAGCATCATGACCTTAAACTACGTGCATCCTCCCCTCATTCTCACGGTTTGCTTCATCCTAATCCACATCTTAAACTACATGTGTCTTGATTCTCATTCCCTTGGGATACGTAGTGATGTCTATACCTCCTGTCTTTGGGCCCAGTCGTGAAATTCACCACAAAACCACCCTTTACCTACGATGCTATTGCCCCCAAATGCCATTATGGGCCTCCTCTTTCGGTATATGCCCCAATCACATTCCCCAGCTTGTTAGCGAATCAAAATTCCATCTTAACCCGACATGAGGAAGAAAGGAACCGACATCTCAATGCGCAAGCCCCCAACGTCCTCAGCACAAGATGTTAAACTGTAGCCTTACCCCGTATAAATTCAGGATGCCTCATATCATAAACATGAGATGATTTAATATCCTCACTCAAGAGGACAACCCCCTACCGATATTGGTCTCCTACCATGCCATGTTCTAGAATTACGTATGACTTGATTCCCTTTTCCATGGTATACGTAACAACGCCTGAATCTCATATCTTGGGTCCAACCTCCACCGTCAACTCATCATGGGGTCATTTTTCCCTCAGCGTCATGTCATCAACTTGGGTACAATTTGTCGAGTTTTGTGTGGCAACATGCCTCTTTGTCCCTCCTTTCACATCAGGTTATCACCCTTTCATGCCACACAAGCCTCCTTAGGATACCCACACCCTTTGGTCCAAGCACTACCACCTTAAACTACCAGCTACCCCAATGGTCCGAGCTCTATGACTTTAAACTAGTAGCACCCATAGTCCAAGTTGTACGACTTTAAATTGAAAAGCCCGACGTCCTCAGTACATGACATTAAACTATAGCCTTACCCCGTATAAATTCGTGATGCCTCATATGACAAGTATGAGATGTCCAAAAAACAACGTCCTCAGCACATGAAGTTAAAACTGTAGCCTTACCCCGTATAAAACCAGGATGCCTCATATGACAATTATGTGATGACCAAAAAACATTTCCATTAGCATATGACATTAAACTATAGCCTTACCCCATATAAAATTGGGACGCCTCATATGAAAAGTATGGGATGAATCAATATCCTCACTAGAAAGGAGTTCACCCTTCTGGTGCCAGTCTCCTACCACTTCGCGGTCTAGAACTACGTGTGGCTTGATTCCCATTCTTATGAGATACGTAGTGACACTCAGATCTCATATCCTGGGTCTAAACCTACCATCAACTCATTTCAGGCTCCCCCCTTTTTGGGATAGACTTGATCCTCGCCTATCGGTATGGTAATCTAGCACATTTGAGCACGTGGCAGAATAGCTCCCAGGGCACTCAACATTCCCTCTGAGACATTCCCTGCTTTCAATTTCGCGCTTAGCGCCTTTTTCAGTTTGGATAATTATCATCATCTCGATCTGAACGGGCTCTCTAACGGTAATGGCGCCTAGCCACACTGACTCACCTACCATCCTGGGCTCACGCCTCGAAGGATCCCCAGTAACAGATAGTAACTCCTGTGTTTCGAACTCGGTTAATGGTCGATCCTGCATTTTTTCGCCCCATCCTCGACCAGTTTGGGTGTAGAACCTGTATTTTGAACACGGTCAATAGTTGTTCCCCGCTCGTCAGTCATTCTCCTTTTACTATACAGGTCTTGAAAGTCATGATCTACCTTCGTGGGACTTCCTTAAGTCAGTCACTTTTTTCCCCTTGTTGTTTTCTCCCCTGCAAAAAATGGAAACTCCGCACCGCTCCTTGTTTCTCGCATTGATCATGGATCATACAGGCTTAGGAGTTAGGAGAGAGTTTTCCTTAAGCAAGTTTGAGATGCACAGGTGCCCCCTTTTTGGTCCGAACTCTACGACCTTAAACTAGTAGCCCAAGTCCAAGCATCATGAATTTAAACTATGTGCATGTCGTCCTGGGAATGTGTCATGTGGCGCTGAGCCTCCTTAGCCCCCAATTCACATCGGGTCACCTCTCTTCCGTGCCATGTGCACTCCTTTGAGACACACAAACCAAGGTCTAGGCATTGTGACCTTAAACTATTTGCAATCTGTTCAAACTCTACGACCTTAAGCTCGAAGCCTAGGTCCAAGCATCACGACCTTAAAACTATGTGCAAGTTGTCTCCGAGATTATCTGTGTGGAAGAGCCTCCTAAGGTCCTCATTCACATCAGGTTATCTCTCCCCTATGCCATACACATCCCTTTGAGACACACAACCCTATGGTCCAAGCATCATGACCTTAAACTATGTGCTACTCGTCCCAGATTCTTTTTCTTGGTGTAGGGACTCCTAGGCACCCCATTTCCATCGGTTTTGAACTCTCTGGTGTCATAAGAACCTTTCTGGGGGGGGGGTCTCTTAGGTCTAAGCATTAAGACCTTAAACTATTTGCAACACTGTGGTCCAAGCTCTATGACTTTAAACTAGGAGTCACGGTCAGAACAATATGACCTTAAACTATTTGCAACCCTATGGTCTGAGCATTATGAACCTAAACTATTTGCAACTTCTTGGTCTGACTGGTATGACCTTGAACTACCAAAAGAAAGAGGCACAAACGTCTGTCAGGTTGAAAACTCATAAGAGAAACCTGAGCAAGAGTCAGACTCTCCCCGTCAGGCTGCTCTCGCAACTTGGGAAAAAATAAGGGGATAAAAAGAAAGAGGTACAAAGCCAGCAATGACCCACTATGGACACAAAAATCCATCTGTGCTCGCTGAACACATCATTCTAGAAAAAAGTTGGAGCCAA
Source organism: Viscum album (assembly GCA_963277665.1). NCBI lineage: Eukaryota > Viridiplantae > Streptophyta > Magnoliopsida > Santalales > Viscaceae > Viscum > Viscum album. The sequence continues at coordinate 1,299,258,348 of OY728141.1, read as the reverse complement.
ATATTAAGCTGCCTTTGCCTCACGAGCCCCTCTAGGGGTACCCCCATTGTGTTACCCTCTTACGCCCCCACCACCTTGGTTGGGTGGGTGTTATTCACATCAATTCACACGTCCTGGTCACAAGATGCTAAATTGTGTTACGAACATCCCAATCACACGACATTAAATTGTGCGATACATCGTCCTCACAGTATGATGTTAAATTGTGTGTACATTGTCATCATTGTATGATGTTAAACCGCGTATACATCATACTCACTGCATGACATTAAATTGCGTGTTCATCATCCCCATTGCATGACATAAAATCATGAAGCGTCTTAGACTCTCGCCCAAGAAGCCTTTTCCCCCTTTGATGCTGGTCATCTATCGCGTCATTCATGTTCCTCGATCATCGCTTGACATTTGAGACGTTTCTCCCCTTGGAAGACGAGTCTGACATTTGTTCAGACCGATACGCCTACCCAATGTGCTAAAAGCCACGACGACGTAATTCTGAAAGTGCTGAACTCCATTCAAACATTCTATCAATTCATTCCCACACTTTGTGTCCTCCATGATTTGGATCCCCATTCTCCTTCACATATGAATGGCCCCCTAACGATAATGGTGCATGGCCACACTGGCTCACATATCGTCCTGGGTACACGCTCCGAAGGACTTCTGATGACATTTTGAGATATGACCCGCATTTCGAACATGGTCAGTGGTCGAACCTCATTTGTTTGTACCAATCATTGGCAAAATGATATTGGATTCTATGTTTCGAACATGGTCATCAGTTATCCTCCATTGTCACGCCACCCTCTTCGTGTTCCAGATCCTGGGAATCTCGATTCACGCTCTTCATCACCCCTATGTTTGGGTAGAATTAAACACCCCTGACATTACCCCATTCGTGCTCTAGCGCATGTTAAGAAAGCAAGTTGACTGTTCAGAGATCCCCACCTCCAACCATAGCCTTTCTAGTCGGGACACTCCCGGTGGTCAATAAGCAAGTTCAAGCCTTGAGTGTTCGACCCTTATCTAACACTCTCACATAAACGAGCAATCTTCTATTTGTCTCTTATTTCCCACACCGAGCGTAACTCACGCATGCTTAGAGATTTATTGTTGGTCATCTTGTTAATGTGTCCGAGATGAAAAAAAAAGTTTTTTTAAAGCACACAGGGAATTCAAAACAAGCCTTCCAAAGTTTGGGAGGGTCATCCACATGTCGGATGTAAGGCTTCGACTCCAGTTTCCCGGAGCTGGTGCCTTATTTTATTATATTGGCATACAAACAAAGAATATGCATCCCGAAGGACCGAGTAGTTTAGTAGATTTGGAAACAAGATACATAAATAAGTTCAACATTATAACTTGAAATGAAATACAACATATAAGTTTTGTTGGGAATATCCACAACTATAAGTTTATCATTGCAGGTCAATCATAATAAAATTCTTCATGTCCTGAGAAAATGAAACATATGAAAGGGGTGAGCTCAAACGCTCAGTAAAGGTAAAAAATATAGCAAAATATATCATAAACATAAACATTAGGCATGGTGAATAACTAAAAACACATGCCTTTAAAAATAAACTTGAACACATTATGACAGGAGTAAGAGTTGAATAAACAATGCCATAATAAAACATAATCATAAGTATTCTACTAGTCGAATAACCACATGAACTATCAATACTATTTTAATAATGAGGGAATGCATAATGTGAGAAATCATAACCATACCATCAAGGCCTCGCGCCAAGACCATGAATATCCATTTTGTCAAGACCTCACGCCAAGACAATAGTTTGTCTCATGAGACCTACTGATGCACCGAGGAGCTATAGCGAGCCCCACCCAACACTTACTAAGTCCAATGAATTCGTCATATGAACATGGATAAAAATAAACAACTTATACATTCATATTGAAACTAATATATGAAATGTAAATAATTTTCCCCGAACATTAAGCATAAAAACTAACCATTCAGAGTGAATTGGTGAATGATTTTAAGATAGCACATCCACAGTAAAAATAATCATAAACCATTCAATTAAATATGGTAGATGATATCATAAAATATTAATCCCAATAATACATAAGAATCAACAAGAGTGTTGAAAGAGATGAAGATACACTTATAAAATCATCGAGTAATTCTTGAGATAAATAATATTTAACTTTGAAAAGAAGAGTTCTTTTGGAAAAATCTTTGTATAAAACCAGAAGTGAAGTAAGATAGTATTTTCATAATAAAATGAGAGATTTTATAAAGATAATGGTTTTCAAAAACAGATTATAGAGTTCTCTTAAAAATATGTAAGAATTTGAGAAATTCTCTTGAATTGGGCTTGTATTACGAGAAGAATTTTTGAAAAATCCTTTTAAAACATATAACTCTCCATAAATGAAAGTAGCATTATGGTTTTCACACATATATAGAACATTCTCACAGAATATATGAGAAACACATATGAATAAATAATAATTTAATCGAGGTAAGTAGAGAATAAGAGTAACCCGAATGAAAATGGAGGTTCAAGTACAAAATCCTTACCTTAAGTCCGAATGTTACGCTTTTGACCTTATGGCCATGAAATATGAAATTAGAATCATTAATAACTTAATTCAGAACCTATTAGACATGTTTTTAGTTTATCAAAAAAAATTTAGTTCATTTATGTCCTTATTGATAAGTTATAATATTGAATTCCATCATTCCAGAGTGTTTGTTTTCTTGATTTTCATAACTGGTTTACTTGTTTTTAAGTAATGTAGTTCATGTGGAATGGATGTAAATCTCCAAAATTGAATTTGCATATTATTTATGAACATCCATAGGTGTTAATGGTCATTTATATCATTTAGTTACATGGAAAGAGGATGAATCCTTAGATGAAATATTAATGACAATCACATAGATTATTTTAGCGGTATTTTTATTATGAGGAACTATTTTGGTCATATGATTTAATATTATGTACATATACTGGTCCCTAAATATTAAATAGTTTATAATACATATATTATAGCCTGTTTCAACCATAAAAATGGTTTCATGACCAGTATTGAAGGAGAAATTGAAGAACGAAACTTCATCGTCCACGAAGGTTGTAAATTGGCACCTCACAGACTATGATTTCCTTTATAAAATAAAAGAGAGAGAGTAAGGATATTGATGATGATTATTCCATTCACATGATATAATTCCAGTATATAGATGATATTGGAGTTATCATGTTCATTTGGACAGAGGAGGTGAGGAGAGGATAACAAGAGAAAATAAATTGAAATGAAATTGAAAGAAATAGAATGTGAATTTACCTCCTGAATCCACCTCCTTGAGAACCTCTTTAAGGGAAATGGTTTTTATCTTTTGGAAAGACTAAGAGCTCCTGGACGTGAGGAGTGACTAGGGAAGGGTATTTGGACAAAATTTTGAGGAGCTTCAAGGCTTAGAGGAGTGAAGAGAAGAGGGAGTAGGAGGTTTTTATAGTGGAGGAGAGGAGAGTTTTCCCACTATTTTACTCATTCTTTTATTATCTTTCCAAAGACAACCAATAGTATTGATTCTTGTGTCCAAGAATATTAATATATGTATGTGAGTTTGAACGAAGTGTTCTTAAATCATCTATGATACTAGGAATAGTGAATTTAACTGATAATGTATATATACGGTAAATTACTGTATTTTACTATTCATAAAAATTCGAGTATTTCATAAAAATCTCAAAAATTTACCCTAACCATTTTTCGACGTGTAGAATTCAAAAATGAACTCCATTTTTTGAAAATAATTTTCTAAATATTATTAATTTAATTTTTAAATAAAATCACAATTTATTCGAAAAATAACAATTTTAAATCTATATTTCGTTTTATATCACCTTGAAAAATTAATCAAGATCTCATTATCTTATAACCTTAAGACAATAAAATAATAAAATAATTTACTATTCATAAGGGTTATATTACTATTCATATTACTATTTATAAGGGCATGTTACTGTTCAACAAAAATTAAGTTTGTCTTATCAGACTCTAAATATCTTACTGAATGCAACCGTGTATGTCAGTTTTTCAAAATTTAAATCACAGAGGTGGAAAAATTATTTTTACAAGTTAGGTTATAACAAAGTGGTGTTTTGTAGAGACTTAGTGTTTCATGCATTCTATATAAAATTTATGTGCTGAATCTTGGGGTGTTACATTATCCCCTCCTTACAAAAATTTCGTCCTTGAAATTACCAGAATGTTACCTCACAAAAATATTTGGGTAGTTCTTCATCATAAGCTGTTCAGGCTCCCATGTTGCCTCTTCAATTTTATGATTATTTCAAAGTATCTTTACCAGTCGAGTTGTCCGATTCCTCAACACTTGTTCTTTAGTGTCTAGAATCCGGATAGGCTCTTCACAGTAAGATAAGTCAGGTTCCAATTCTATACCTTCAGAAGTGAGGACATGCGTTGGGTCTGACATGTACTTTCTCAGCAATGAGAAATGGAACACATTGTGTACTTTAGACATGCTAGGTGGCGTAGCCAAACGATATGTAACAACTCCAATTCTGTCCAGAATTTCAAAAGGGTTTATGTACCTAGGGCTCAGTTTTTGTTTCTTCCCAAATCTTATAACACTCTTCCATGAAGATACTTTTAAGAAAACATGATCTCCCATTTGAAACTCCAAATCATTTCTTTGATTATCAGCATAGCTTTTTGTCTGCTTTGAGATGATTTGATATGACCTTGAATAGTCTTTACCTTCGCTGCTATTTCCTCCACAAACTCTAGGCCCACTAGCTTCCTTTCACCAACTTCATCCCAACATGTTGGTGTACGGCATCTCTTTCCGTACAATGCTTCATATGGTGCCATTTGAATTCTAGAATGGAAACTATTATTGTAGGCAAACTCCACCAAGGGTAAATCCTGATCCCACATACCTTGAAAGTCAAGCGAGCATGATCTCAACATGTTTTCTAAAGTTTGGATCGTCCTTTCTGATTGTCCATCAGTTTGAGGATGATAAGCAGTACTCAAACGAATCTCAGTATCCAAAGCTTTCTGAAGACCTTTCTAGAATTTTGATGTAAATCAAGGATCACGATCAGACACTATTGGAAGAGGTGATCCATGAAGTCTTACAACTTCATTGATATAAAGTCGTGCAAGACGCTCCAGTGGAAAATTCTCCCTTATAGGGAGGAAATATGCAGATTTTGTAAGTCGATCAATAATTACCCATATTGCATTATTCTTTCTTGGAGTTTTGGGTAATCCAGTGACAAAATCCATAGTGATTTCATCCCATTTCAATGTAGGAATAGGTAGAGGTTGCATGACTCCTCTAGGATATTGTCGTTCAGGCTTTACTTGTTAACAAACTAAGCATCTTGATACATAATCTGCAATTTACCTCTTCATGTTGTCCCACCAGAAATGTTTCTTCAAATTTCTATATATTTTAGTGCTACCAGGGTGTATAGAGAAATTCAAGCTATGAACATCATCCAATAACTCCCCTTTTAGCTCGAGTATAGAGGGAACACATAGCCTCTTCCCAAATTTCAGAATTCTATCTTCACATACAAAGTCAACCAACTTCCCCCTTTTCACAACATTAGTTTTCTTTTGCAGGTTCTCATCATCAGGTTGAGAGATTTTAATCCTTTCTAATATAGATGGTTGGGCAACCAAATGAAAAAGTAGTGATGTTTCACCTTCTTTGGTAATTCCCATATCCATCATCACTAGATCCATGTACAAATGATCCTTGTCCATCCACATTTTTTTGAGAACTCCATGATCCCTCCCGCTCAATGCATCAATTACCTTATTTTCCTTTCCTAGGTGGTAGTGTATGGTACAATCTGTTGAAATAGTGGGTTCCCTAGACCCAACTATTCAGTGATTTTGATTACCATATCGTGTATACAATTAGTTATACATGATGTCATCTTACTATTATAGTGTAGACTTTTCTGCATCCATTATTGAAATGGTAATGTCCAAAGATTAATTGTCTTATCGAAAAGTTATAGTAGTCTCAGGCTATAATGAGAACCTCTAGATACTATGACATTAATATTAAATATATGTTCTATGGCCTAGATACATCTTACTGATTGGACACAGTAGATGTTTGACTATCAGGTTTGGACACAGTAGATGTTTGACTATCAGGTGTTGGGGGATCATAAGCATTGAGACTTCTTCTCACGAAGTTCACACTCGATGATCTCTAGTAGTGAGATCATGAGTACTGACCCGCCAATAGGAACACCACATGTTTCGGGTGTCATTGAATGTTCCTATCTACGATCATGTGTAATGGTCTCCTAACTTGAGATCATTACCAATGTATGTCATTTGATTGCGTATTTTGATGCAAGACTAAAATCATGGCAATGAAGTCGTGGTGAGGTAGTTTGTGTTGGGTGCGTCATTGGTGGCATGACATTGGTTGAATGGTCAAGAAAGGATTTGTCGCTTCCGGGTCATGGAAGTAATATATCTCATGCCATGTTGATATGGATGACAATACCTTTATAAGACCATGACCATGGCAGTCGATGGTAAATTTGTCTAGTAAAATCAACAAACAATAAAGCAAGAAAAGGGAGATGACACAAGAGTGTGTCCTGCTTTATGAGATATTACAGACAAAGAGATTATATTACACAGTGCGTGTTCATAGGTTGATTATTGCTGCTGTGACAATTCTTATCTCTTCAAGGGCTATGATGAGTTGCTAGATCCTGCTCTTGGTTTGTGAATACTATTCACTACTGTCGAGATAAGGGCCTAGAGGGTCACACACAATAGCGTATTCAAGAATCTGCTCTATTCAGTTGAATATGAGTTTTGGATATGGTGGGTCCCTCCACTAGGATTCAATATTTTTCCAAGGAAAAACGATCACCAATGCAATAAATAAATTCATATTATTCGAGTTTAGAATAATGAGAATTGAATTTATTTATTGAATGTATTTACGAGTTTTAAGTAAATACATGAAAAATATTAATTGATGAATATTAAATATATTCAAGGTTCTGTTAATATTTATGGGAGTGATGAGTCGAGTTAATGACTCAATTATTATCGCATAATATATTTAATATATTACAAGTAAATGATAATAATATTTATGACTCAGTTTAACAGTCATAAAATGTCGTTAATAGTATGTTGATTATTTAGGGGCTGGGTTGGCATTTTTGGGTAATTACATGACACTATAAATATAATAAGAGAGGAGATTGACACACACTATTCATGAAACTTCTCTCTTTTCTCCTCTATCCTAGGATCTAGAGAGAGATGCTCTGGATCCAAGGAACATGGATCAAGCACTCTCTTAGGCATCGCTTGCGAAACGATGTGGTGATCGTTGGAGCATCGAAGACATCATCGTAATTCCGTGCTAGCACCTAGGTTACGACGAACGACGCTCCCGCGGATTTCTTGAAGCGCGTGTGGATGATCTAGAGGAGTTCGATGTCGGATTCTTCGAGAAGCGATCACCAACAACGAGCAGACATCGTGCCCAGATTCAGAATTAAACCAGGTATTTTTTACGGTTTATTTTTGTGCTTAAAACTCTTCACGTGTGGTCCTCGGCTAAACCGGGTTGCTGTTCACGGACGCCGATGGATTTATGTCGATCGTCAGTGGAAATTTTTTAAAATACCACCTGTTTGGGGCTTCCGTTGCGTGCCCGGTTCCAACACAATCATAATTCTTGAGTAGTTCGAGCCATCACCTTTGCTTCATGTTGAGTTCTTTCTATGAGAAGATATACTTCAGACTCTTGTGATCTGTAAATATCTCACATCTTTCACCAGAGAGATAGTGTCTCCATATTTTTAGAGCAAAGATCACAACATCTAACTCAAGATCATGAGTAGGATAGTTTTGTTCATGAATTTTTAACTGCCTTGATGCATAAACAATAACTCTATCATTCTAAATAAGGACACAACCAATTCATTTCTTTGATGCATCACTATAGATCACAAACCCATCATTCCCCGAAAGTAGGGTTAGGATCAGAGCATTCACTAATCTTCTCTTCAATTCTTCAAAACAGTCCTCACATTCTTTTATCCATACAAATTAACCCCTTAATGTGTAAGCTTGGTCATTGGGTTGGCTAAACGGGTGAAGTTTTGAATGAAATGTCGATAATGACCTGCTAAACGAATAAAACTATGTACCTCAGTTGTGTTCGTTAGAGTATGACATTCTTGAATAACCTTTCTCTTTACAGGATCAACAGATATTCCATCCTTAGAGACAATGTGACCAAGAAAGGAAACTGATTGAAGCCAAAATTCACACTTGCTAAACTTCTCATATAATTCATTTCTTATAAGAGTCTTTAGAATAATGTGCAAGTGATTTTCATGATCTTCATATCTTTTGGAATATACCAAGATATCGTCAAGAAATACCACCACAAAGTCATTAAGACATTCCTTGAAAACTCTATTCATCAGATCCATGAAAACAGAAGGTGCATTGTCAGTCCAAAAGGAATTACTATAAACTCGTAATGCCCATACCTGGTTCGAAATTTTGTTTTTGGAATATCTTCCTTCCTCACAAGCAATTGATGATATCCAAATCTAATGTCAATCTTCGAAAAATATTTATCTCCATGAAGTTGATCAAATAAATCATCAATGTGAGGTAGATGATACTTGTTCTTTATTGTTATAGCATTGATCTCCCTGTAGTCAATGCACAACCTCATAGATCCATCTTTCTTCTTAACGAAAAGAACATAGACTCTCCCATGGAGAAACATTAGGGTGAATAAATCCTTCACTAAATTCCTCTAGTTGTTTCTCTAGTTCCACTAATTTCACAGTGGCCATTCTATAAGCGGTCTTTGATATGAGCCTTGAACCAGGAATTAAGTCAATGGAAAACTCAATTTCTCGCTCTGAAGGATGTCCAAGCAAGTCCTCTGGAAAGACGTCAACATATTCTTGTACAATAGGTACGTTCTCTATTTGAACATTCTTTTTCTCACCCATAGTTATTTCATTCCATTCTTCCCCAATAATTGAATTTAGTAGAGCTACTGGGGGTGGATCTAGATGAGAATTAGATGGTGATGTTTCAACCCTAAAGATAAGGGATTTCACATCGTCCTGAAAAATTGTAACCTCCTTTTTGGAATAAATTTTTGCATCACAGTTCGAAATCCAATACATATCGAGGATTATATCAAAGTCAATCATGGTTATGACAATAAAATCAACAGATAAAGCACATTTATATGCCATAATGGGGACCAGCTGACACAATTTTGTTGCAATGATACTTCTCTTAGGAGTTTTGACTGAAAACTCACTTATTAAATCAAATTGGAAATATCTAATTTTTTTGAAAAACTGGGAAGTTATGAAAGAATGGGATGATCCAGAATTAAATAAATCATTGACTAAGTTTGAGGAAACGATTAAAGTACCTGCCACCACATCGTTAGGAATTTCAACCTTTGTAGTTGTGACCGCATAAACTTGGCCATGCTTCCTTGGCCTTCTTTGGTGAATGTTTCCCTGACGCTTTGAACATTCATGTGCATAATGTCCCATCTCTTTACAACTGTAGCATTGAACATTGGTAGCTTCTTTCTTCCCCTTACAATCCCGAGATAGGTGGCCTTTTTCTCCGCACTTGTAAGAGACTCCCATTACCTTCAGGAAAATACCCTCATTCCCTTCAGGAAAATACCAGGGTGTTTCTTTCCAAAATTATTGTAGTATGAAAGGTCAACTCTTCCCGTCTTCCCCATTTACTTACTTCCTTTTCCAGAGTTTTCAGCAACCCTATTCTTCTCTTGTTTTCCTTTAAAGTCATAAGATTTAGAAAATTCCTTTTTCCGTCTTGATAGCACTTGAGACTATATCTTCATATGATAAGAAACTTTGGGAGACAAGTTCCCTTTGGAGGAATGTTTTTAAACCATCAAAGAATCGATCAATCTTTCTCCTTAGATTACATATGTAATACGCGAAATGTCTTGCTAACCTTGTGAAGTTTACTTCATAATTTTCAACATTTTCATCCTCATTTTGACTTTGATTAAGGAATTGCCTTTCCATATCCGCTTGTTGTTCGTGGGGAAAATATTTTTCCAGGAAGATTTCCTTAAAATCCCTCCATTCCATCTCTTCTATTTCTTCTTCCTCCTTTGTATTTTGGATTAAAGAACACCACTGATCTGCATCTCCCAATAGACAATAAACTTCCATGAAAACCTTCTCTCTTTCGTTACATCCCAAAGTGAGAAATATATTCTCTATGGAACTTATCCACTGCTCAGCTGCAAATGGGTTTGTAGCCCCATTGAATAATGGAGGCTGTTGTAGCATAAAGCGATCCAACACAGCTTCTCCACATTGTGGAACAAGATTCTCTATACAGGTAAGGTTATTATTCATAACCTGAGTCAGTTGTCCCAATATAGTTATAAGTTTCTCAACACCAGTCATAGCTCCAGATCCAACATCATTTTCTTGCATCGGAGGGAAATCCCTACATGGGATACGTGTGTTCATGCGATTTACATTCCTTCCACTAGGTGCCATTTCTAAATAATAGAATACACTAGATTAGGTTATGAATCCTAATGTATAATCTCAATGTAGAAAAATAATTAGAATAAATTAAAATTCTATACATAGCTAATATCATAACCATAAACATGGTTTCTTTGAGGAAAAATTTACATTTAAATCCTTCATAATGACTTTTAAGAATTATCCTAAGCATATCCCCCAGGAGTGTCAAACCAGGTGCGCAGTAAGGCCCGTTGTCGTGTATCAGGATACCTCGGGTCAAGCCCAAAACTCCTTGTCGGAGTTTTCACTCCTAGGTACATATGTGCTAGAACCACGCCCACCTGTAGTATCCATACAAGAATGTATTTGCTATAAAGATTCACATAATCTATTCCTTACCAAAAATTCCAGGATGTTCTTGTATGTTTTATCCTCATAGAATATCTTAGGGGTTTGTTCCCTAATCTATGTTCTCTAAATCTAGTTTCCAAGATTTCTACTAAACTTTCTTTGATACCAACTGTAAGGACCCGACTCCGGTTGCCCGAAGCCGGTGCCTTATTTTATTACATTGGCATACAATCAAAGAATATGCATCTTGAAGGACCGAGTAGTTTAGTAGATTTGGAAACAAGATACATACATAAGTTCAACATTATAACTTGAAATGAAATACAACATATAAGTTTTGTTGGGAATATCCACAACTATAAGTTTATCATTGCAAGTCAATCATAATAAAATTCTTCATGTCCTGATAAAATGAAACATATGAAAGGTGTGAGCTCAAACGCTCAGTAAAGGTAAACAATACAACTAAAGATATCATAAACATAAACATTAGGCATGGTGAATAACTAAAAACACATGCCTTTAAAAATAAACTTGAACACATTATGATAGGAGCAAGAGTTGAATAAACAATGCCACAATAAAACATAATCATAAGTATTCTACTAGTCGAATAACCACATGAAATATCAATACTATTTTCATAATGAGGGAATGCATAATTCGGGACATCATAACCATATCGTCAAGGCCTCATGCCAAGACCATAAATATCCATTTTGTTAAGGCCTCGTACCAAGATCATAGTTTGTCTCATGAGACCTACTGATGCACTGGGGGGATATAACGAGCCCCACCGAACACTTACCAAGTCCAATGCATTCCTCATATGAACGAGGATAAACATAAACAACTTATACATTCAAATTGAAACTAATATATGAAATGTAAATAACTTTTCCCGAACATTAAGCATAAAAACTAACCATTCAGAGTAAATTGGTGAATGGTTTTAAGATAGCACATCCACAGTCAAAATCATCATAAACCATTAAATTAAATATGGTAGATGATTTCATAAAATATTGATCCCAATAATACATAAGAATCAACAAGAGTGTTGAAATTGATGAATATATTCTTATAAAATCATCGAGTAATTCTTGAAATAAATACTCTTTTACTTTGAAAAGAAGAGTTTTTTTGGAAAAATATTTGTATAAAACCAGAAGTGAAATAAGATAGTATTTTCATAATAAAATTGGAGATTTTATAAAGATAATGGTTTTCAAAAACAGATTATAGAGTGCTCTTGAAAACAGGTAAGAATTTGAGAAATTCCCTTGAATCGGGCTTGTATTACAGGAAGAATTTTTGAAAGATCCTTTTAAAACATATAACTCCATATAAATGAAAGTAGGATTATGGTTTGTACACATATGTAGAACATTATCACATAATATATGATGAGTATATATGAATAAATAAGAATTTAATTGAGGTAATTAGAGAATAAGAGTAACCCGAATGAAAATGGAGGTTCAGGTACAAAACCCTTACCATAAGTACGAATGTTCCGCTCTTGACCTTATGGTCCTGGAATATGAAATTACGCTTATTAATAACTTAATTTAGAACCTATTAGACATGTATTTATCTTTTCATAATTTTTTAGTTCATTTATGTCCTTATTGATAAGTTATAATATTGAATTTTATCATTCTAGAGTGTTCATTTTCTTGATTTTCATAATCGGTTCACTTATTTTTAAGTAATGGAGTTCATGTGGAACAGATGTAAATCTCCAGAATTGAATTTACATATTATTTATGAACATTAATATCTGTTAATGGTCATTTATATCATTTGGTTACATGGAAAGAGCATGAATCATTAGATGAAATATTAATGAAAATCACTTAGATTATTTTAGCGGTATTTTGATTATCAGGAACTAGTTTGGTCATATGAGTTAATATTATGTACATATACTGGTTCCTGAATATTAAATAGGTTATAATAAATATATTATAGCCTGGTTCAACCATAAAAATGGTTTCATGACCAATATTGAAGGGGAAATTGAAGAACGAAATTTCATCATCCACGAAGGTTGTAAATTGGCACCTCACAGATGATGATTTCGTTTAAAAAATAAAAGGGAGAAAGTAAGGATATTGATGATGGTTCTTCCATTCACATGATATAATTACATTATATAGATGATACTGGAGCGATCATGGTCATTTGGAGAGAGGAGGTGAGGAGAGGATAACAATAGAAAGGAACTTGTAATGAAATTGGAAGAAATAGAATGTGAATTTACCTCTTGAATCCACCTCCTTGAGAATCTTTTTAAGGGAAGGGGTTTTGGTCTTTTGGAAAGACCAAGAGCTCCTGTACGTGGGGAGCAACTAGGGAAGGGTATTTGTGCAAAACTTTGAGGAGCTTCAAGGATGATATGAGTGAAGAGAAGAGGGAGTGGGGGGGGGGGTTATAGTGGAGGAGAGTAGGGTTTTCCCATTATTTTACTCATTATTTTATTATTTTGCCAAAGACAACCAATAATATTGATTCTTGTGACCAATAATAGTAATATATGCATGTGAGTTCAAACCAAGTGTGCTTACGCTAGCCATGATGTTAGGAATAGTGAATTTAACTGATAATGTATATATACGGTAAATTACCATATTTTACTATTCATCCAAAATTTGAGTATTTTAGAAAAATCCGAAAAATTCACCCTAGATATTTTTCGACGTGTAGAATTTAAAAATGAATTCCATTTTTTGAAAATAATTTTCTAAATATTATTAATTTTATTTTTAAATAAATCATAATTTATTTGAAAAATAACAATTTGAAATCTATATTTCATTTTATATCAAATTGAAAAATTAATCAAGATCTCATTATCTTATAACCTTAAGATAATAAAATAATAATATGATTTACTATTTATAAGGGTCATATTACTATTCATAAGGGTATGTTACTATTCACTAAAAATTAAGTTTGTCTTATGAGAATCTAAATATCTTACTGAACGCAACCGTGTATGTCAGTTTTTCAAAATTCAAATCACAAAGGTGGAAAAATTATGTTTACTGGCTATGTTATAACAAAGTGGTGTTTTGTAGAGACTTAGTGTTTCATGCATTCATTATTAAATTTATGTGCTGAATCTCGGGGTGTTACATTATCCCCTCACAAAAATCTCACCCTTGAAATTACCAGAATGTTACCTCACAAAAATATTTGGGTAGTTCATCATAATCTCCCCAGGATCTCATGTTGCCTCTTTGATTTTATGATTTTTCAAAGTATCTTTACCAATCGAGTTGACCGATTCCTCAACACTTATTCTTTTGTGTCCAGAATCCAGATAGGCTCTTCACAGTAAGATTAATCAGGTTCCAATTCTATACATTCAGAAGTGAGGACATGCGTTGGGTCTGACATGTACTTTCTTAGCAATGAGACATGGAACACATTGTGTACTTTAGACAGGCTAGGTGGTATAATCAAACGATATGCAACAACTCCAATTCTCTCCAGAATTTCAAAAGGGCCTATGTATCTAGGGCTCAGTTTCCGTTTTTTCTCAAATCTTATAACACCCTTCCACAGAGATACTTTTAAGAAAACATGATCTCCCACTTGAAACTCCAAATCCTTTCTTCGATTATCATCATAGCATTTTGTCTGCTTTGATTTGCTTTGATATGACCTTGAATAGTCTTTACCTTCGCTGTTATTTCCTCCACAAGCTCTAGGTCCACTAGCTTCCTTTCACCAACTTCATCCCAACATGTTGGTGTATGATATCTCTTTCCGTACAATGCTTCACATGGTGCCCTTTGAATACTGGAATAGAAACTATTATTGTAGGCAAACTGCACCAATGGTAGATACTGATACCACATACCTTGAAATCCGAACGAGTATGATCTCAACATGTATTTAAAGTTTGGATCGTCCTTTCTGACTGTCCATCAATTTGAGGATGATAAGCAGTACTCAAACAAAACTCAGTATCCAAATCTTTCTAAAGACTTTTCCAGAATTTTGTTGTAAATCGAGGATTGAAATCAGACACTATTGAAATAAGTGCTCCATGAAGTCTTACAACTTCATTGATATAGAGTCGTGCAAGACGCTCAAGTGGAAAATCCTCCCTTATAGCGAGGAAATGTGCAGATTTTGTATGTCGATCAACAATTACCCATATTGCATTATTATTTCTTGGAGTTTTGGGTAATTCAGTGACAAAATCCCTGGTGATGTCATCCCATTTCTATGTAGGAATAGGTAGATGTTGCATGACTCCTCTAGGATGTTGTCGTTCAGCCTTCACTTGTTGACATACTAAACATCTTGATACATAATAAATAATTTCTCTCTTCATGTTGCCCCACCAGAAATGTTCCTTCAAATCTCTATACATTTTAGTGCTATCAGGGTGTATAGAGAAATTCGAGCTATGAACATC
This sequence comes from Viscum album, assembly GCA_963277665.1. Classification (NCBI taxonomy): domain Eukaryota; kingdom Viridiplantae; phylum Streptophyta; class Magnoliopsida; order Santalales; family Viscaceae; genus Viscum; species Viscum album. The sequence continues at coordinate 1,299,242,988 of OY728141.1, read as the reverse complement.
ATCAAATAACTCTCTATTTAGCTTGGATATAGAGGGAAACATAGTCTTTTCCCAAATTTCAAAATTCCATCTTCACATACGAAGTCAGCCAACTTCCCCTCTTTCACGACATTAATTTTCTTTTGAAGGTTCTCATCATCAGGTTGAGAGATTTTAAACCTTTATAATAAATATGGTTGGGCAACCAAATGAAAAATTAGTGATGTTTCACCTTCTTTGATAATTCCTATATCCATCATCACTAGATCCATGTACAAATGATCCTTCCCATTCCACATTTTATTGAGAACGCCATGATCCTTCCTGCTCAATGCATCAGCTACCTTATTTTTCTTTCCTGGGTGGTAGTGTATGGTACAATCATAATCCTTGAGTATTTCTAGCCATCACCTTTGCCTCATGTTGAGTTCTTTCTATGAGAAGATATACTTCAGACTCTTGTGATCTGTAAATATCTCACATCTTTCACCAGAGAGATAGTGTCTCCATATTTTCAGAGAAAAGATCACAACATCTAACTCAAGATCATGAGTAAGATAGTTTTGTTCATGAATTTTTAACTGTCTTGATGCATAAGCAATAACTCTATCATTCTAAATAATGACACAACCAAGTCATTTCGTTGATGCATCACTATAGATCACAAAACCATCATTCCCCGATAGTAGGGTTAGGATCAGAGCATTCACTAATCTTCTCTTCAATTCTTCAAAACAGTCCTCACATTCTTTTATCCATACAAATTAACCCCTTTACGTGTAAGCTTGGTCATTGGGTTGGCTAAACGGGAGAAAAACTGAATGAAATGCCGATAATGACATGCTAAAACAATAAAACTACGTACCTTAGTTTTTTTCATTGGAGTAGGGCATTCTTGAATAGCCTTTGTCTTTACAGGATCAACATATATTCCATCCTTAGAGACAATGTGGCCAAGAAAGGAAACTGATTGAAGCCAAAATTTACACTTGCTAAACTTCCCATATAATTCATATCTTCTAAGATTCTTCAGAATAGTGCGCAAGTGATTTTCATGATCTTCATAGATTTTGGATTATACCAAGATATCATCAATAAATACCACCATAAATTCATCAATATATTCTCTAAAAACTCTATTCATTAGATCCATGAAAATAGAGGGTGCATTAGTCATTCCAAAAGGCATTACTGTGAACTCATAATGCCCATATCTAGTTCGAAATGCTGTTTTTAGAATTTTTTCCTTCCTCACAAGCAACTGATGATATCCAGATAGAAGGTCAATCTTTAAAAAGTATTGAGCTCTATGAAGTTGATCAAATAAATCATCAATGCGAGGTAGGGTATACTTGTTATTTATTGTTACAACATTGATCTCCTTGTAGTCAATGCACAATCTCATAGATTCATATTTCTTCTTAACGAAAAGAACATGAGATCCCTATGGAGAAACACTAGGGCGAATAAATAATTTATCACTCAATTCCTCTAGTTGTTTCTTCAGTTCCACTAATTCCACAGTGGACATTCTATAAGTGGTCTTTGATATAAGACTTGAATCAGGAATTAAGTCAATTGAAAACTCAATTTCTCGCTCTAGAGCATGTCCAGGTAACTCCTCTGGAAAGACGTCAACATATTCTTGCACAATAGGCACGTTCTATATTTGAACATTCTTTTCCTCACCTATAGTTATTGTATTCCATTCCTCCATAATAATTGAATTCAGTAGATCTACTGGGGGTGGATCTAGATGAGAATTAGATGGTGATGTTTCTGCCCTAAAGGTGAAGGATTCCGCATCGTCCTAAAAAATTGTAACCTCCTTCTTGCAATAAATTTTCGCATCATGGTTTGAAATCCACTCCATACTTAGGATTATATCAAATTCAATCATAGGTATGACAATAAAATCAGTAGATAAAGTACATTTATATGTCGTAATGGGGACCTCCTGACACAACTTTGTTGCAATGATACTTCCCTTAGGAGTTTTGACTGACTACACCTTTATTAAATAAAATTGGAAATACCTAATTTTCTTGGAAAACTGAGAAGTTATGAAAGAATGCGATGATTTAGAATCAAATAAAGTATTGGCTAAGTTATAGGAAACGATTAAAGTACCTGCCAGCACATCATTAGGAATTTAAACCATTGTAGTTGTGACCGCAAAAACTTTGCCTTACTCCCTTGGCATTCTTTGGGGAATGTTCCATGACACTTAGGACATTCACGTGCATAATGTCCCATATCATTGCAATTTTAGCATTGAGCATTGTTAGCTTCTTTCTTCCCCTTACAATCACGAGATAGGTGACCTTTTTCTCCGCACTTGTAACACACTCTCATTCCCTTCAGGTAGGTGCCAAGGTGTTTCTTCCCATAATTATTGTAGGATGAAAGGTTAAATCTTCCCTTCTTCCCAATTTCTTTATTTCCTTTTCCAGAGTTTTTGGCAGCCCTATTATTCTTTTGTTTTCCTTTAAATTCATAAGACTTAAAAAATTCCTTTTCCATCTTGATAGCACTTGAGACTATATCTTCATATGATAAGAAAATTTGGGAGACAAGTGCCATTTGGAGGAATGGTTTTAAACCATCAAAGAATCGATCAATCTTACTCCTTGGATTACGTATGTAGTCCAAGACATGTCTTGATAACCTTGTGAAGTTATCTTGATAATTTGCAACATTTTCATCCTCCTTCTTCCTCAGATTTAGGAATTGCTTTTCCATATCTACTCGTTGTTCGTGGGGAAAATATTTTTCTAGGAATATTTTCTTAAAATCCCTCCATTTATTCTCTTCTATTTTTTCCTCCTCCTTTGTGTTTTGGATTAAAAAACACCACTGATGCGCATCTACCGATAGATGATAAACTTCCACGACAACCTTCTCTCTTTTGTTACATCCCAAAGCGAGAAATATCTTCTCTAGGGAACTTATCCACTGCTCAGATACAAATGGGTTTGTAGTCCCATTGAATAATTGATGTTGTTGTCTCATAAAGCGATCCAACATAGCTCCTCCACGTTGTGGATCAGGATGCTCCATACAGGTAAGGTTATTGTTCATAACCTGAGTTAATTGTCCCATCATAGTTATAAGTTTCTCAACACCAGTCGTAGCGCCAGATCCAACATCATTATCTTGCATTGGAGGACAATCCCTACATGGGATACGCATGTTCATGCAGTTTCCATTCCTTCCACTAGGCTTCATTTCTAAATAATGACATACACTAGATTAAGTTATGAATCTTAATGTATAATCTCAACATAGAAAAATATTTAGCATAAATTTAAATTCTATACATAGCTAATCTCATAATCATATACATGGTTTCTTTGAGAAAAAATTTAATTTTAAATCATTCACAATGGCTTGTAAAGAAAATGTGAATTATCCTAAGCATATCCCCTGGGAGTGTCAAACCAGGTGCATAGTAATGCCGATTGTCGTGTACCAAGATACCCCGAGTCAAGTCCGAAACTCCTTGTCGGAGTTTTCACTCCTAGGTACATCTGTGCCAGAACCATGCCCACTTGTAGTATCCAAACAAGGATGTATTTGCTAGAAAGATCCATATAATCTAATCCTTACAAAAAATTATTGGATGTTCTTGTATGTTTTATCCTCATAGACAGTCTTAGGGATTTGTTCCATAATCTACATTATCTAAATCTAGTTTCCAAGTTTTCTACTAATCTTCCTTTGATACCAACTGTAAGGACCCGGCCCCAGTTGCCCAGAGCTAGTACCTTATTTTATTACATTGACATACAAATAAGGAATATTCATTCCAAAGGACCGAATAATTTAGTATATTTGGAAACTAGATACATACATAAGTTCAACATTACAACTTGAAATGAAATACAACATATAAGTTTTGTTGGGAACATCCAAAACTATAAGTTTATCCTTGCAGGTCAATCATAATAAACTTCTTCATGTCTTGAGAAAATGAAACATAAGAAAGGGGTGAGCTCAAACGCTCAGTAAGGGTAAGCAATACAACAGAAGATATCTTAAACACAAACATTAGGCATGATGAATAACTAAAAACACACGTCTTTAAAAATAAACTTGAACACATTATGGTAAGAATAAGATCTGAATATATAATACCATAATAAAAGATAATCATGTGTATTCTACTAATCGAATAACCACATGAAATATCAATATAATTTTGATAATGAGGGAATGCATAATGCGAGACATCATAATCATATTGTCAAGGCCTCGTGCCAAGACCATAAATATCTATTTTGTCAAGGCATCATGCCAAGACCATAGTTTGCCTCATGAGACCTACCGATGCACCGAGGGGCTATAGCGAGCCCCACCCAAAACTTACTAAGTCAAATGCATTCCTCATATGTATGAGGATAAACTTAAACAACTTATACATTCATATTGAAACTAATATATAAAATGTTAATGACTTTTCCCAAACATTAATCATAAATACTAACCATTTGGAATAAATTGGCTAATGGTTTTAAGATAGCACATCCACAGTAAAAATAATCATAAACCATTCAATTAAATATGGTATATGATATCATAAAATATTAATCCCAATAATACATAAGAATCAATAATAGTGTTGAAATAGATGAAGATATTCATATAAAATCATCGAGTAATTCTTGAGACAAATACTCTTTTACTTTGAAAAGAAGAGTTATTTTGGAAAAATCTTTGTATAAACTAGAAATTAAATAAGATAGTATTTTCATAATAAAATGTGATATTTTATAATGATAATGGTTTTCAAAAAAAGATTATAGAGTGCCCTTGAAAATAGGTAAGAATTTGAGAAATTCCCTTGAATTGGACTTGTATTACGAGAAGAAGTTTTGAAAGATCCTTCTAAAACATATAACTCCCCATAAATTAAAGTAGGATTCTGGTTTGTACACATATATAAAACAATCTCATGGAATATATGAGGAGTACATATGAATAAATAAGAATTTAATTGAGGTAAGCAGAGAATAAGAGTAACCAGAATGAAAATGGAGGTTCGGGTACAAAACCCTTACCTTAAGTCCGAATGTTCCGCTCTTAACCTATGGTCATGGAATATGAAATTAGACTCATCAATTACTTAATTCAGAACCTATTAGACATTTATTTAGTTTATCATAATTTTTTTAGTTAATTTATTTTCTTATTGATAAGTTATAATATTGAATTCCGTCGTTCCGGAGTGTTCGTTTTCTTGATTTTCATAATCGGTTCACTTGTTTTTAAGCAATGAAGTTCATGTGGAATAGATGTAAATATCCAGAATTGAATTTAAATATTATTTATGAACATCCATAGGTGTTAATGGTCATTTATATAGTTTGGTTACATGGAAAGAGGATGAATCATTATATGAAATATTAATGATAATCACTTAGATTATTTTAGCGATATTTTGATTATCAGGAACTAGTTTGGTCATATGATTTGATATTATGTACATATACTGGTTCCTAAATATTAAATAGGTTATAATACATATATTATATCCTGATTCAACCATAAAAATGGTTTCATGACCAGTATTGAAGGGGAAATTGAAGAACAAAACTTCGTCGTCCATGAAGGTTGTAAATTGGCACCTCATGGACGATGATTTCGTTTATAAAATGAAAGAGAGAGTAAGGATATTGATGATGGTTATTCTATTCACATGATATAATTCTAGTATATAGATGATACTGGAGTTATCATGTTCATTTGGACAGAGGAGGTGAGGAGAGGATAATAATTGATAGGAACTTGAAATGAAATTGAAAGAAATAGAATTTGAATTTACCTCTTAAATCTACCTTCTTGGAAATCTCTTTAAGGGAAGGGGTTTTGGTTTTTTCGGAAAGAGTAAGATCTCCTGGACGTGGGGAGCGACTAGGGAAGGGTATTTGGGCAAAAATTTGAGGAGCTTCAAGGATTAGAGGAGTGAAGATAAGAGGGAGTGAGGTGGGGTTTTTATAGTGGAGGAGAGGAGAGTTTTCCCATCATTTTACTCATCATTTTATTATTTTTCCAAAGACAACCAATAATATTGATTATTGCGAACAATAATAGTAATATATGCATGTGAGTTTTAACCAAGTGTTATTACATCAACCGTGATGTTAGGAATAGTGAATTTAACTGATAATGTATATATACGGTAAATTACCGTATTTTACTATTCATCAAAAATTTGTGTATTTAAGAAAAATTTCAAAAATTCACCCTAGCCTTTTTTCGACGTGTAGAATTCAAAAATGAACTCATTTTTTTTGAAAATAATTTTCTAAATATTATTAATTTAATTTTTAAATAAAATCATAATTTATTCAAAAAATAATAATTTTAAATCTATATTTCGTTTTATATCATCTTGAAAAATTAATCAAGATCTCATTATCTTATAACCTTAAGACAATAAAATAATAATATGATTTACTATTCATAAGGGTTATATTACTATTCATAACGGTCATGTTACTATTCATATTACTATTCATAAGGGTATATTACTATTCACCAAAAATTATGTTCATCTTATCAGACACTAAATATCTTACTGAACACAACTGTGTATGTCAGTTTTTCAAAATTCAAATCAGAGGTGAAAAAATTATGTTTATTGGTTAGGTTATAACTAAGTGGTGTTTTGTAGAGACTTAGTGTTTCATGCATTCAATACTAAATTTATGATCTGAATCTTGGGGTGTTACATTATCCCCTTCTTACAAAAATTTCGTCCTCAAAATTACCAAAATGTTACCTCACAAAAAGATTTGGGTAGTTATTCATCATAAGCTCCTTCGAATCCCATATTGCCGCTTCGATTTTACGAATTTTCCAAAGTATATTTACCAGTCGAGTTGTCCGTTTCCTTAACATTTTTTCTTTAGTGTCTAGAATCTGGATAGGCTCTTCGCAGTAAGATAGGTCAGGTTACAATTCTATACCTTAAGAAGTGAGGACATGCGTTGAGTTTGACATTTACTTTTTCAGCAACGAGACATGGAGCACATTGTGTACTTTAGATATGCTAGGTGGCATAGCCAAACGATATGCAACAACTCCAATTCTGTCTAGAATATCAAAAGGGCCTATGTACATAGGGCTCAGTTTCCGTTTCTTCCCAAATCTTATAACACCCTTTCATGAAGATACTTTTAAGATAACATGATCTCCCACTTGAAACTCTAAATCCTTCCTTCAATTATCAGCACAACTTTTTGTCTTCTTTGAGCTGCTTTGACATGACCTTGACTAGTCTTTACCTTCGATGTTATTTCAACCATAAGCTCTAGGCCCACTACCTTCCTTTCACCAACTTTATCCCAACATGTTGGTGTATGAAATCTCTTTCCGTACAATGATTCATACGATGCCATTTGAATACTAGAATGGAAACTATTATTGTAGGAAAACTCCACCAAGGGTAAATACTGACCCCACATACCTTGAAAGTCGAGCGAGCATAATCTCAACATGTCTTATAAAGTTTGGATCGTCCTTTCTGATTTCCCATCAGTTTGAGGATGATAAGAAATACTCAAAAGAAGCTCAGTATCCAAATATTTTTGAAGACTTTTCTAGAATTTCGATGTAAATAGAGGATCCCGACCAGACACTATTGAAAGAGGTGCTCCATGAAAGTCTTACAACTTCATTGATATAGAGTCGTGCAAGATGCTTCAGTGGAAAATCCTCCCTTACAATGAGGAAATGTGCAGATTTTGTAAGTCGATCAATAATTATCCATATTGCATTATTCTTTCTTGGAGTTTTGGGTAATCCATTGACAAAATCCATGGTGATGTCATCCCATTTACATGTAGGAATAGGTATAGGTTTTATAACTCCTGTAGGATGTTGTCGTTCGACCTTCACTTGTTGACAGACTAAACATCTTGATACATAATCAGCAATTTCCCTCTTCATGTTGTCCCACCAGAAATGTTTCTTCAAATCTCTATACATTTTAGTGCTACCAGGGTGTATAGAGAAATTTGAGCTATGAACATCATCCAATAACTCCCTTTTAGCTTAGTTATAGAGGGAACACATAGCCTCTTCCCAAATTTCAGAATTCCATCTTCACATATGAAGTCATCCAACTTACCCTCTTTCACAACATTAATTTTCTTTTATAGGTTCTCATCATCAGGCTGAGAGTTTTTAATCATTTCTAAAAAAGATGTTTGGGCAACCAAATGAAAAAGTAGTGATATTTTATCTTCTTTGATAATTCTCATATCCATCCTCACTAGATCCATGTACAAATGATACTTGTCAATCCACATTTTGTTGAGAAGTCCATGATCCTTCCTCCTCAATGCATCAACTACCTTATTTGCCTTTCCTAGGTGGTAGTTTATGGTACAATCAAAATCCTTGAGTAGTTCGAGTCACCCTCTTTTCCTTATGTTGAGTTCTTTATGTGAGAAGATATACTTCAAACTCTTGTGATCCTTAAATATCTCACATATTTCACTATAGAGATAGTGTATCCATATTTTTAGAGAAAAGATCACATCATCTAACTCAAGATCATGAGTAGGATAGTTTTGTTCTTGAATTTTGAGCTGCCTTGATGCGTAGACAATAACTCTATCATTTTGCATAAGGACACAACAAAGTCCATTCTTTGATGCATCACTATATATCACAAACCCATCATTCTCCGATGGTAGGGTTAGAATCTGAGTATTTACTAATATCCTCTTCAATTATTCGAAACAATCCTCACATTCTTTTCTCTATATGAACTTAACCCCTTTACGTGTAAGCTTGGTCATTGAGTTGGCTAAACGAGTGAAGTTCTGAACGAAATTCCGATAATAACCATCTAAACCAATAAAAACTACATAACTTAGTTATGTTTGTTGGAGTATACCATTCTTGAACAACCTTTGTCTTCACAGGATCAACATATATTCCATCCTTAGAGACAATGTGGCCAAGAAAGGAAACCGATTGATTCCAAAATTCACACTTGCTAAACTTCCCATATAATTCATTTCTTCTAAGAGTCTTCAGAGTAGTGCGCAAATGATTTTCATGATCTTCATAGATTTTGGAGTATACCAAGATATCATCAATAAATACCACCACAAAGTCATCAAGATATTCCTTGAAAACTCTATTCGTTAGATCCATGAAAACAGAGGGTGCATTAGTGAGTCCAAAAGGCATTAATGTAAACTCGTAATACCCATACCTAGTTTGAAATGCTGTTTTTGGAATGTCTTTCTTTCTCACAAGCAACTGATGATATCCAGATCAAAGGTCAATCTTCAAAAAATATTGAGCTCCATGAAGTTGATCAAATAAATCATCAATGCGAGGTAGATGATACTTTTTCTTTATTGTTATATCATTTATCTTCCTGTAGTCAATGCACAACCTCATAGATCCATCTTTCTTCTTAACGAAAAGAACATGGGCTCTTCATAGAGAAACACCTGGGCGAATAAATCCTTAATCACTCAATTTTTCTAGTTGTTTTTTCAGTTTCACTAATTCCACAATGGACATTCTATAAGGGGTCTTTGATATGAGCCTTGAATCAGAAATCAATTCAATGGAAAACTCAATTTCCTACTCTAGAGGATGTCCAAGTAAGTCCTCTGGAAAGACATCAATATATTCTTTCACAATAGGTACGTTCTCTATTTGAACATTCTTTTCCTCACCCATAGTTATTGCATTCACTTCCTCCCCAATAATTGAATTCAGTAGAGCTATTGGGGGTGGTTCTAGATGAGAATCAGATGGTGATGTTTCTTCCTTAAAGATAAGGGATTCCACATCGCCCTAAAAAATTGTAACCTTCTTCCTCTTGCAATAAATTTTCACATCATGGTTCAAAAACCAATTCATAACAAGGATTATATTAAAGTCAATCATGGGTATGATAATAAAATCAGCAGATAAATCCCATTTATATTCCATAATGGGGATGGCCTGACACAACTTTGTTGCAATGATACTTCCTTTAGGAGTTTTGACTGAAAAATCTCTTATTAAATCAAATTAGAAATATCTATTTTTCTTGGAAAACTGGGAAGTTATGAAAGAATGCGATGATCCAAAATCAAATAAAGTATTGGCTAAGTTATAGGAAACGATTAAAGTACCTGCCACCACATCATTAGGAACTTTAACCTTTGTAGTTGTGACCGCAAAAACTTTTCCTTGATCCCTTGGCCTTCTTTGGGGAATATTCCCTGACACTTAGGACATTCATGTGCATAATGTACCATCTCTTTGCAATTGTAGCATTGAACATTGTTAGCTTCTTTCTTCCCCTTACAATCACGAGACAAGTGACATTTTTCTCCAAACTTGTAACACACTCTCATTCCCTTTAGGAAAGTTCCAGGTTGTTTCTTCCCACAATTATTGTAGGATGGAAGGTTAACTCTTCCCTTCTTCCCCATTTCCTTATTTCCCTTTCCAGAGTTTTTGGCAGCCCTCTTCTTCTCTTGTTTTCCTTTAAAGTCACACTAGTTAGAAAATTCCTTTTCTGTATTGATAGCACTTGAGACTATATATTCATATGATAAGAAACTTTGGGAGACAAGTGCCCTTCATAGGAATGGTTTTAAACCATCAAAGAATCGATCAATCTTTCTCCTTGGATTACGTATGTAGTCCGCGACATGTCTTTCTAACCTTGTGAAGTTAGCTTTATACTTTGCAACATTTTCATCCTCCTTCTTCCTTAGATTTAGGAATTGTATTTCCAGATCTGCTCGTTGTTCGCGGGGAAAATATTTTTCTGTGAAGATTTCCTTAAAATCCTTCTATTCAATCTGTTATATTTTTTCCTCTTGCTTTATGTTTTGGATTAACGAACACCACTGATCCGCATCTCCCAATAGATGATAAACTGTCATACAAACCTTCTCTCTTTCGTTACATTCCAAAGCGAGAAATATATTCTCTAGGGAACTTATCCATTGGTTAGCTACAAGTGAGTTTGTAGTCCCATTGAATAATGGAGGCTGTTATCACATAAAGCGATCCAACATAGATCCTCCACGTTATGGATCAGAATGTTCTATACTGGTAAGGTTATTTTTCATAACCTGAGTCAGTTGTTTCAATATAGTTATAAGTTGCTCAGCAACAGTCGTAGCTTCAGATCCAACATCATTATCTTGAATCCGAGGGCAATCCCTACATGGGATACCCATGTTCATGCGGTTTTCATTCCTTCCACTAGGCTCTATTTCTAAATAATTTCATACACTAGATTAGGATATGAATCCCAATATATAATCTCAACATATAAAAATACTTAGCATAAATTGAAATTCTATACATAGCTAATCTCATAATCATAAACATGGTTTCTTTGAGGAAAAATTTACATTTAAATCTTTCATAATGGCTTGTAAAGAAAATGTGAATTATCCTAAGCATATCCCCAATGAGTGTCAAATCGGGTGCGCAGTAAGATCCATTTTTGTGTACCAGGATACCCCGGATCAAGCCCGAAACTCCTTGTTGGAGTTTTCACTCCTAGATACATCTATTCCAGAACCACCTCCACTTGTAGTATCCAGACAGAGATGTATTTTTTAGAAAGATCCACATAATCTATTCCTTATAAAAAATTCTAGGATGTTCTTGTATGTTTTATCCTCATAGATATCTTAGGGGTTTGTTTCCTAATCTACATTCTCTAAATCTAGTTTCCAAGTTTTCTACTAAAATTCCTTTGATACTAACTGTAAGGACCCGATCTCAGTTGCTCGGATCCGGTGCCTTATTTTATTATGTTGGAATACAAACAAGGAATATGCATCCCAAATGATTGATCATTTTATTATATTTGGAAACAAGATACATACATATGTTCAACATTACAACTTGAAATGAAATACAACATATAAGTTTTGTTGGGAACATCTACAACTATAAGTTTATCCTTGCAGGTCAATCATAATAAACTTATTCATGTCCTGAGAAAATGAAACATAAGAAAGGGGTGAGTTCAAACTCTCAGTAAGGATAAACAATACAATATAAGATATCATAAACATAAATATTATGCATGGTGAATAATGAAAAACACATGCCTTTAAAAATAAACTTGAACACATTATGGCAGGAATACGAGCTAAATAAATAATGCCCTAATAAAAGATAATCATGCGTATTATACTAGTCAAATAACTACATGAACCATTAATACTATTTTCATAATGAGAGAATGCATAATGCGGGACATCATAACCATACCATCAAAGCCTCATGAAAAGGCCATAAATATCTATTTTGTCAAGGTCTTGTTCCAAGACCATAGTTTGTCTCATGAGACCTACCAATGCATCGAGGGGATATAGAGAGACCCACCCAACACTTACCAAGTCCAATGAATTGCTCATATGAACATGGATAAACTTAAACAACTTATACATTCATATTGAAACTAATATATGAAATGTAAATAACTTTTCCCGGACATTAAATATAAACACTAACCATTCAGAGTAAATTGATGAATGATTTTAAGATATCACATCCACAATTAAAATAATCACAAACCATTCAATTAAATATGGTAGATGATATCATAAAATATTAATCCCAATAATATATAAGAATCAACAAGAGTGTTGAAATAGATGAAGATATTTTTATAAAATCATCGAGTAATTCTTGAGATAAATACTTTTTTACTTTGAAAAGAAGAGTTCTTTTGGAAAAATCTTTGTATAAAACCAGAAGTGAAGTAAGATAGTATTTTAATAATAAAATGAGATATTTTATAAATATAATGGTTTTCAAAAACATATTATAGAGTGCCTTTGAAAATTGGTAAGAATTTGAGAAATTCTCTTGAATTAGGCTTGTATTAAAGAAGAATTTTTGAAAGGTCCTTTTAAAACATATAACCCCCCTTAAATAAAAGTAGGATTATGGTTTTTACACATATATATAACATTATAACAGAATATATGATGAATACATATGAATAAATAAGAATTTAATTGAGGTAAGTAGAGAATAAGAGTAACCTGAATGAAAGTGGAGGTTCGGATAGAAAACCTTATCTTAAGTCCGAATGTTCTCCTCTTGACCTTATGGTCCAGGAATATGAAATTAGAATCATTAATAACTTAATTCAGAACCTATTAGACATGTATTTAGTTTATCATAATTTTTTTAGTTCATTTATGTCATTATTGATAAGTTATAATATTGAATTCCGTCGTTCTAGAGTGTTTGTTTTCTTGATTTTCATAATCGGTTCACTTGTTTTTAAGTAATGGAGTTCATGTGGAATAGATGTAAATCTCCAGAATTGAATTTCCCTAGTATTTATGAACATCAATAGGTGTTAATGGTCATTTATATCATTTGGTTACATAGAAATAGGATGAATCATTAGATTAAATATTAATGACAATCACTTAGATCATTTTAGTGGTATTTTGATTATTAGGAACTAGTTTGGTCATATGATTTAATATTATGTACATATAATGGTTCCTGAATATTAAATAGGTTATAATATATATATTATAGCCTGGTTCAACCATAAAAATGGTTTCATGACCAGTATTTAAGGGGAAATTGAAGAATGAAACTTTTCCATCTATGAAGGTTGTAAATTGGCACATCACGGAAGATGATTTCGTTTATAAAATAAAAGAGAGTAAGGATATTGATGACGGTTCTTCCATTCACATGATATTATTACATTATATAGATGATAACAGAGTTATTATGGTCATTTGGATAGAGGAGGTGAGTAAAGGATAACAATAAAAAGGAACTTGAAATGAAATTGAAAGAAATAGAATGTGAATTTACCTCTTGAATCCATCTCCTTGAGAATCTCTTTAAGGAATGGGTTTTGGTCTTTTAACATGAACAAAAACTCCTGGATGTGGGGAGTGACTAGAGAAGGGTATTTGGGTAGAACTTTGATGAGATTAAAATCTTAGAGGAGGGAATAGAAGAGCGTGTGTGTGTGTGGGGGGGGGGGGGTTATAGTGGAGGAGAGAAGAGTTTTTCCATTATTTTACTCATTATTTTATTATTTTGCCAAAGACAACCAATAATATTGATTCTTATGACCCAGAATAGTAATATATGCATGTGATTTATAACCAAGTGTACTTACATCAGCCATGATGCTAGGAATAGTGAATTTAACTGATAATGTATACATACGGTAAATTACTGCATTTTACTATTCATAAAAAATTCGGGTATTTCAGAAAAATCCCAAAAATTCACTCTAACCATTTTTGACGTGTAGATTTCAAAAATGTACCCCATTTTTTGAAAATAAATTTTTAAATATTATTAATTTAATTCTTAAATGAAATCATAATTTATTTGAAAAATAACAATTTTAAACCTATATTTCGTTTTATATCACCTTTGAAAAATTAATCAAGATCTCATTATCTTATAACCTTAAGATAATAAAAAAATAATATGATTTATGTAAGAACTCGGTTCTTCGTTTTGAGGTACGAGCTTCTTCTTTTCCCTTTTCCTTAAATGTTTTTGAAAAAATATGGAAAATGGGGAAAAATCCCAAATTTTGGAAGTACATGCCGTGTACTTTTTCCACACGGCGTGTACTTTTGGCCGTGTGGGATGAGTACACAGGGCGTGTACCCATGTCGGTAATGAAGGGTGTAGGAACCGACTACACGCCGTGTAGTGGTCCCTTACACGCCGTGTAGTCAGTCGGCAGGCAAATAGTAAGGCAGTGGCCAGCTGTGCGACAGAACACGCCGTGTACTCAAGAAGACACGCCGTGTACTCAAGAAGACACGCCGTGTACTCAAGAAGACACGCCGTGTACTCAAGAAGACATGCTGTGTAGTCATGTCGGCAGATGAACAGTGCCACGTTGGCGGGAAGCCGCCAGAGGAACAGTTTAAAAATGGAAAGTACACGCCGTGTACTCAAAAGTACATGTTGTGTACTTTGTTTTCTTCGCTTAAAATGGGCAGTAGCCTCCCCTGTTCACAGGGAAGGCTTAGAATGGGAAGAGGGCTCGGGAGAGGAAGGTCGTAGCTTCGAGGATTTTCCAAGTGCACGTCGGGAATCCGATTCCGCCTCCGTCGATGTCGTTGGAACCGTACGGGTAAGAGATTCCTCCTCCTGGTGTGTCTCTTGCCAATTCTTCCTCTAATGGAAGTTATTTAAGTTTAAACGGAGTTTATTATACTTCAGATCTACGTCGTTCTTGGGCGTTTCTGGAATCGACGTTCACGTATATCATACGTTGGCGTTAAAGGTAGGTGGCTTAGTGTTTATTTTCCAACTGTCGTGCATTTTTGTGTGTTTTTGAGCTACGAACCCATATTTGGGGTGTCGTGTGGCTGAGGTCGTGGCTATTTTAAATACCTAGAGTTGATTAGGTAATTAATTGTGATAATAAAACTACTGTTTGAGATCGTTGCTTGGATCCAGGACCACCCCGGGGGTGAGTTCCTCTGTTTAGCCGTTTGGCCAGGATACCCGAGGGTATGCCTTGTTTAAATTATGCCTTTAATGTAATGATTTTAGAATTTTCTTGAGAGGAATTGCTTGTTTAATGCTTGTTTACATGTTGGTCTTGGCCCGGTTACCTGTTTAACTTGAGGGTAGTGTTGTGATTAGCCTGTGGGCATTGTACTACTTAGCCTGTGAGCAACTTCCTCCATGCCTGTGGGCAACTGATTCTATGCCTGTGGGCGACACTTCTTACGCCTATGGGCAAAATCCGTATGCCTGTGGGCAGATTCTTGTGGTTGGATTCTCTTTACCCGAGGGTAGGAGTTTACGTGTCTGAGGACACCAACTATTTACTTAGAATATTCACTGTGGTGATATTTTAAATAAAATGATTAAATGAAATTAAAATGGAAATATAACTGGTTAAGTTAGTTACTTTTAGTACTGCTTACCTTATTGAATTTTATTACTGCACACTGTTGTTGCATGATTTCACAAGTTGGGCATGAGCCTTTGGTGGATGCCTACTGGGGATTTATTTCTCACACCCTGTTTGGGTCATGCTTTTCGGCCCAAATAGATTACGTTTCTGCAGGTGTGGATAGGGGCAAGAGTCCCTATACATGCACTTGATTGCTGCTGGGGTGTAAGATGGGACCGAGCATTGGATCGCGATGCCGCTGACTATTCTTTTTTGCTTTCCTGTACTTGTACTTCAGTTGTATTGTATTGTATTTTAGTGTAACATGTTCTCGCTGTTTTATAGAATAGAGAGATGCTGCATCTTCATATATATATATGACTGCTGGTTTCCCTTTTTGTTATCAGTTATCCATTTCAGTTATATATACTGTTGCTGCTTCCGTTATTATTGTATGTTGTATTACATTCCGCTGCGTTTCACTTTGACAAATGAGGGCATAGTTTCCCCACTATCAGACCTGGGCCCACGCTGCTAGTCGGCAGCCTCTGGCGTTTGGGGAAATGCGCTTGAGGTCATATGACGAACCGGGTTCGGGGCACCCGTGTAGTGGTACCCGGATCCGGGACGTTACAAAGCGGTATCAGAGGGGTTCTTTTCTTTGACTTACTATTTGGAGCCTTAGTCAGGGATAAGACGGACCGGTAATTGGTAATAATCTGTGCCCGGGCGTAGCTAACCCGTGTACAGGGAAAAGCCAATTTACCTCATGTTGTAATTTTTCTGATTTTGCAATTTTACAGTTGAATTGATTTTCACCGTTGGGTGACGCACTTGTGATTGTGATGTTGATATTTTATCTATGGGTTCTACTTAGTTGCAACCCGATGAGATGAGGGTATTCCATCTCATGCATCATTTAAGCACATGCTAGAAATCACATGTCATGTATAGTTCCATGCCATGTAGGTGCATTAAAAATTGCATATTGTTGTGATAGTTGTGTTAGAAAAGCATGCTGTTGTGATAAATGCTTGAGAAATACCTGCTATGTGATAGGGTATTGTTGTATAAACTTGTTAAAATAATGGACACCAAACTTTGGTTTTTGGGGAGTATGGGCCCCAATTTACCAGAATTTGGTGGATCATTGACTGTTTATTTTGTTATAACACAGATAAGATGTCAAACTTTGATTCGTGGGGAGTATGGGCCCTCACGGATCAGAATTTGGAACTTAGGTGTTTTTTTTCAGTGTTTTCTGGGTTCTGAGGAAGTTTCTGAGGCATACTGTCCGGAATTTCCAGTATACACGCCGTGTAGCACCTTCAACACTCCGTGAATGGTCTTCTGTTTGGGAAGAAAAATAAACTTTTTAAGTACACGCCGTGTAACTAGAGTACACGCCGTGTAGTGTCTTCCCGTGTCACAAACCGTGTGGGAGGCGACACGGGGAAGGGAAGAGATTGAGGCAAACACGCCGTGTACCGGATGTACACGCCATGTAGTGTTGACCTGGAGACCCGACCGTGTAACTAACAAACACGGGCCAGTGTAGTCGTTTCTTGAACACGCCGTGTCAATGAAGAACACGCCGTGTAGTGTGACCTGGGAACCCGACCGTGTAACTAACAACACGGGTCGATGTTATCCTCTTGAGTACACGCCATGTCAATGATGAACACGCCATGTGGTGCGACCTGGGGACTCAGTCGTGTAACTAACAACACGGGTCAGTCTCACCTCTCCTAGAACACGCCGTGTACCTGCGGGACACGCCGTGTAGTCTTGTCTAAGGACAGACCGTGTGGACTTAGCCGTGTGACTGGGAAATGAGGTTGTTGACATGCCGTGTGCGGGGTGTAACACGCCGTGTAGTGTCAAGACGAGTAGTCGGTCGTGTCACAAGCGACACAGGCAGTTGGAAATAACACCATACACGCCGTGTAGATGATATACACACCGTGTAGTTTTTTTCAAACGGGAGCCGTGTGGATTAGCCGTGTAGAAGGACCCGGGCAGGCGAAGGGAAGTCAAGTACACGCTGTGTAATCTTGTTTTGCAAATTTTAAGTGCCTTCTTCCTCCTATTCCCTTTTGGGTTTCTTCATTTTCGGTCGTTGTTAATCTTGTTCTTAAGGTGTGCGTTTGACCTTGTAGTGTCATGCCGCCTAGACAACCGCGCGTTGTTCTCCAGGAGAGCGGTGATGACTATACTCCAGAGATGGTGGGCCATGGGCTACCAGTGAATCCTCCAGCAGAGCTAGATGCGGCACCCGCTGTTATACTGGACACAGGCGCGGAGGTGCAGTTCTGTGAAGGCTTTATGCGGTTCATTCAGACCTTTCAGGGAGCACCGCAGGCTGCCACATCTATGGCTGAGCTGACTCGTACCTTTCAGCAACAACATCCGCCTACGTTTTCAGGGGATAGAGGACCACAGGCTGCAGAGTCTTGGCTAGGATCGATGTAGACTATTTTCGAGCATCTTGAGACGCCTCGAGGGTGGAGGGTCAAGCTCGCGACATACATGCTGCGTGATTCCTCCAAGAGGTGGTGGGAAGTTACCACCCAATCAGAGCATCACAGAAACATGACGTGAGAGGATTTTTAGGCAGTCTTCTATGATTTCTTCTTCCCAGAGATGCTGAGGGAAGATCGAGATCGAGAGTTCATGAATCTGCAGCAGGGCGCTATGTCGGTGATGGATTATTCTGCTCGTTTTACCAAGCTTCAGCGTTTTTCACCCATTCTAGTGGGAAATGAGACGCTGAGAGCCAGACGCTTTGAGGATGGTCTTCGGTATGACATCCGGGCGCTGGTGAATGTTTTCAGGTTGCCTTCAGTACATGCTATTGTGAACCAGACACTGATCATAGAGAGGAACCTGTGAGAAGTTAGTGGTGTGGGCCAGGGCAGTTCAACACCAGTTTCTGGTACTATTTCTACTGGTAAGAGGAGTAGACAGAGGGACTTCTCTCAGGGTGGCAGTACCAGTCAGAAGAATGCTTCAGGTGGCCAGGTCATGTGCTACCAGTGTGGTAGGGAGGGGCACAAGTGACCTCAGTGTCCACGAGACCTAGTGGAGTGCTGAGCTTGCGGCATGATGAGTCATCTGTAGCGCTTTTGCAAGGTGTTTCCACCAGTGGCTGGTGAGAGGGGTTCTGTATAGACTCCGCGTGCGGGAGTAGGACCAACGGCTTCTTACCAGTCAGGGAACTGGAATACGTTAGGGCGTGTAGGCAGAGATGGTGGTCGTGGTCGTGGTAGCCAGACACTAGGATCTCAGAGGCAGCAGGGCGGGATAGCTCAGGGTAGCCAGGCTGTGTCGCAGGGCCGTGGCACTGGGCAGATATATGTAGTGCAACAGACCTAGCAGGAGTAGGATCCGGGACCTTCCACAGTCATAGGTACTATTCTAGTAGCTTCTGTCTTATCTTCAGTACTTTTTGATACGGGTGCTACACATAGTTTTATATCTGTGCTCGTTGTGGAGAGCCTTGAGCTCTGTGTTTCTACTTCTTCTGATATCATGATGCTAGACACTCCGTTGGGGACTAGGACGGCTGGTGTGCGTCAGTGCAAGGAGTGCCCCCTTGAGGTTGGTGGGTGTCACTTCCTTTGGCCCCTCTATGTCTTAGAGATGAAAACTTATGACGTCATTCTCGGGATGGACTGGTTGGTTACCTTTCGAGCCTTTATAGACTGCTATCATCGTAGGGTGTGTTTCACGTCACCAGAGGGCGGAGAGTTTCTATACAAAGGTGAATGAGATGTTCAGGCGAGTCGAGCTGGACCAGAGCATCGTGGGCGAGGTGGAGTCACAGTCCAGATTGCGAGTTTATATCTAGATGATTAGGGGACTTGTCAGACGGATTTCCCTCCAGTGGTTGAACGTTTCAAGGATGTCTTCCCGGATGACTTTTCAGGTCTTCCTCCAAAGCTTGAGGTGGATTTCTCTATTGAGCTCATGCCAAGAGCAGCACCGGTGTCCATTCCTCCTTATAGGATGGCTACGTCTGAGTTGCAGGAGCTCAAGAGGCAGTTAGAGGAGTTACAAGCAAAGGGTTTTATCCGACCCAGTACTTATCCTTGGGGTTCTCCGGTCCTTTTTACGAAGAAGGCGGACGGTACCCTCAGACTCTGTGTGGATTATCGGAAGCTGAACCAGTTGACCGTTAAGAACCAATATCCCTTTCCAAAGATTGATGATCTTTTTGATCAACTCTGTGGATCACAAGTGTTCTCAAAGATTTACTTGAGATTAGGATATCATCAGCTGCGCGTTAAACCATCTGATATACCTCTCACAGTTTTTAGGAGTAGGTATGATCTATACGATTATACGGTTATGTCGTTCGGACTCACGAATGCGCCATCAGTTTTCGTGGCTTTGATGAATCATGTGTTCCATCCTTATCTGGATTCTTTTGTGGTAGTATTCTTGGACGACATCTTTGTGTACTCTCACACTCGACACGACCATGCCACCCATCTTGAGATCGTATTGAGTACACTGAGAGAGCATCAACTATATGCTAAGCTCTCAAAGTGCCACTTTTGGATGGACCAGATCCACTTCCTGGGTCATATCATCTTAGAGGCAGGAGTTGCAGTAGACCTAGAGAAGGTGAGAGTAGTAGTTTCCTGGGAGCAGCCTAAGAACGTGTTTGAGATATGGAGTTTCTTAGGGCTGGCCGGTTACTATAGACGCTTCATACAGGACTTCTCCCGCTTAGCAACGCCGTTGACGGGTTTGACTAAGAAGGGTGTGAAGTTCGTATGGTCGGAAGCTTGCGAGATAGACTTTCAGGAACTGAAGGGAAGGTTGACATCAGCACTAGTCCTGATACTCCTAGAGCAGGGAAAGAGCTATACAGTTTACTGTGATTCATCTGGTATTGGGATGGGAGCAGTGTTGATGCAGGACGATCGAGTAGTTGCGTACGAGTCTCGGTAGTTGAGGCCACATGAGAGGAATTACCCGACGCATGATCTCGAGTTGGATGTAGTTGTGCATGCGTTGCGCTGTTGGAGACATTATCTCTTAGGAGAACATTTTGTGGTGTTCATCGACCACAAAAGTCTCAAGTACATCTTTACTCAGCGTGACTTGAATCTGAGATAGCGAAGGTGGGTTGAATACCTTCAGTCCTTCGACTTCGAGCTTTCCTATACACCTGGTAAAGGTAATGCATTAGCTGATGCATTGAGCAGGAAGGCTCAGATATAGGCTATGAAGTAGGCCAGCGATGAGTGGAAGCTCATGACTTTGTTCTCTGAGATGAATTTGGAGGTGCATGACGGTCAGGGGCAAACTTATCTTTCATCTTTAGCTGTAACTTCTACCCTCCTGAATAGAGTTAGGATGAGACAACTATCTGATTCGGAAGGTCTAGTTCTACGGGAGTTAGTGGCAAGTGAGGACCCCCCTCCTGGTTGGACGATAGGCAATGATGAGGTATTGAATTTCCATGGATGAGTGTGGGTTCCAGGGGATATACGCGAGGAGATGATGCGGGAGTTTCATGCTTCATCTTGGGCAGTTCATCCCGGAGTTACCAAGATGTACCGTGACTTGAGACATTAGTACTGGTGGCCGGCTATGAAGAGAGATGTAGATGGTTTTGTTACAAGGTGTTTCACCTGTCAGTAGGTGAAAACGGAGCATCAGAGGCCAGCCAGACTGTTACAACAGTTACCCATCCTGGAGTGGAAATGGGATGATGTCGCGATGGACTTCGTGACTGGGTTACCGAGGTCACCTCGAGGCAATGATGCCATGTGGGTTTTTATGGACAGACTCACGAAGGTAGATCACTTTTTTATGATCAAGGAGACCTTCGGTGTTGACGAGCTCGGGAAGTTGTATATCCGCGAGGTCGTACGTCTTCATGGGGTCCCTCGTTCTATCCTTTCAGATAGAGACGCCCACTTTATGTCTCGTTTCTGGCAGAGTTTTTAGAGGGTGATGGGTGCACAGGTGCTTCTGAGCACGACTTACCACCCTCAGACTGATGCCCAGTTAGAGCGTACGATACAGGTGCTTGAGGACATGCTGTGTGCATGCGTCCTAGACTTTGGGGGCTCTTGGGAGAAGCATATACCCCTAGTCAAGTTTGCCTATAACAACAGTTTCCAGGAAACTATTGAGATGACACCATATGAGGCTTTATATGGTAGGCCATGTTGATAACCTTTGTGCTGGTTAGAGGCAGGTGAGACGGCTTTACTGGGACCACGTCTCGTGCAAGAGACTTCTGAGCAGGTCCAGTTGATTCAGAAACGGATGGCTACCGCACAGTCTCGTCAGAAATCTTATGCTGATCGCCGCAGATGACCTTTGGAGTTCATGGTCAGGGATCAGGTTTTCTTGCGTGTTTCACCGAGGTTGGGACACAGGCGGATCATGAGACAGGGTAAACTTTCACCGAGGTATGTGGGTCCATTTGAGATTCTGGGGAGAGTCGGGTCAGTTGCCTATCAGTTGCAGTTACCACAGAGGTACCGAGCCATGCACGACGTCTTCCATATATCTCAGTTGCGCCGCTATCATTCAGACCCGTCTCACGTTTTTCAGCCTGAGGAGGTTGAGCTCGAGCCAGATGCGTCCTTTGAGGAGCATCCGATTCGTATCGTTGATAGGATCACGAAGGTTCTCCGAGGCCGGTCAGTTCCTCTCGTACGGGTGCTATGGCAGCATGGCTGAGTGTAGGACGAAACCTGGGAGTGGGAGACCGACGTACATGCTCAGTGGCCAAAGTTGTTCTCAGCTTTATCTTTTCCACCCTTGGAAGGGTAATTCGGGGATGAATTGCTTTAAGGGGGGAAGTTTGTAAGAACCCGGTTCTTCATTTTGAGGTACGGGCTTCTTCTTTTCCCTTTTCCTTAAGTGTTTTTGAGAAAATATGGAAAATGGGGAAAAATCCCAAATTTTGGAAGTACACGCCGTGTACTTTTTCCACACGCCGTGTACTTTTGGCCATGTGGGATGAGTACACAGGGCGTATACCCATGTCGGCAATGAAGGGTGTAGGAACCGACTACACGCCGTGTAGTCAGTCGACAAGAAAATAGTAAGGCGGTGGCCAGCTGTGCGACAAAACACGCCGTGTACTCAAGAAGACACGCCGTGTAGTTATGTCGGCAGATGAACAGTGCCACGCTGGCGGGAAGCCACCAGAGGAACATTTTAAAAAGGGGAAGTACATGCCGTTTACTCGGAAGTACACGCAGTGTACTTTGTTTTTTTCGCTTAAAATGGGCAGTAGCCTCCCCTATTCACAGGGAAGGCTTAGAACGGGAAGAGGGCTCGGGAGAGGAAGACTGGAGCTTCGAGGATCCGCTGAGTGCACGTCGGGAATCCGATTCTGCCTCCGTCGATCTCTTTGGAACCGCACGGGTAAGAGCTTCCTCCTCCTAGTGTGTCTCTTGCCAATTATTACTCTAATGGAAGTTATTTAAGTTTAAAAGGAGTTTCTTCTACTTCATATATACGTCATTCTTGGGCGTTTCTGGAATCAACGTTCACGTATATCGTTCGTTGGCATTAAAGGTAGGTGTCTTGATGTTTATTTTCCAATTGTCGTGCATTTTTGTGTGTTTTCAAGCTACGAACCCATATTTGGGGTGTCGTGTGGCTGAGTCCGTGGCTATTTTAAATACCTAGAGTTGATTAGGTAATTAATTGTGATAATAAAACTGTTGTTTGGGATCGTTTCTTGGATCCAGGACCACCCCGGGGGTGAGTTCCTCTATTTAGCCATTTGGCCAGGATACCCGAGGGTATTCCTTGTTTAAATTATGACTTTAATGTAATGATTATAGAATTGTCTTGAGAGAAATTGCTTGTTTACTACTTGTTTACATGTTGGGCTTGGCCCAGTTACCTGTTTAGCCTGAGGGCAGTGTTGTGATTAGCCTGTGGGCATTGTACTACTTAGCCTATGGGAAACTTCCTCCGTGCCTGTGGGTAGATGATTCTGTGCCTCTGGGCTACACTTCTTACGACTGTGGAAAAAATCCGTATGCATGTGGGCAGATTCTTGTGGTTGGATTCTCTTTACCCGAGGGTAGGAGTTTACGTGGCTGAGGACATCGGCTATTTACTTAGAATATTCACCGTGGTGATATTTTAAATAAAATGATTAAATGACATTAAAATGGAAATATAACTGGTTAAGTTAGTTACTTTCTGTACTGATTACCTTATTGCATTTTATTACTGCACACTGTTGTTGCATGATTTCACACAGTTGGGCATGGGCCTTTGGTGGGTGACTACTGTGAATTTATTTCTCACACCCTTTTTGGGTCATACTTTTCAGCCCAAACAGATTACGTTTCTGCAAGTGTGGATAGGGGAAAGAGTCCCTATACAGGTACTTGATTACTGTTGGGGTGTAGGAGAGCATGGGACCGAGCATTGGCTCGTGATGACGCTGGCTGTTCTATTTTGCTTTCTTGTACTTGTACTTCAGTTTTATTGTATTGCATTGTAGTGTAACATGTTCTGGCTGTTTTATAGAATAGAGACATGCTGCATCTTCATATATATATATGACTGCTGGTTTCCCTTTTTGTTATAAGTTATCCATTTCAATTATGTATACTGTTGCTGCTTCCGTTATTGTTGTATGTTGTATTACATTCCGCTGCGTTTCACTTTGACAAATGAGGGCATAGTTTCCCCACTATCAGACCTGGGCCCTCACTGCTAGTTGGCAGCCTATGGTATTTGGGAAAATGTGCTTGAGGTCATGTGGCGAACCAGTTTTGGGGCACTCGTGGAGTGGTACCCGGATCTGAGACGTTACAATTTACTATTCATAAGGGTCATATTACTATTCATGTTACTTTTCATAAGGGTATGTTACTATTCACCAAAAATTAAGTTTGTCTCATTAGATTCTAAATATCTTACTGAACACAACTATGTATGTCAGTTTTTTGAAATTCAAATCAGAGTGGTGGAAAAATTATGTTTACTGACTAGGTTATAACAAAATGGTGTTTGTAGAGACTTAATGATTCATGCATTCAATATTAAATTTACGTGTTGAATCTTGTGGTGTTACATTATCCACTCCTTAAAAAAATTTCACCCTAGAAATTACTAAAATGTTACCTCGCAAAAAGATTTGGGTAGTTCATCATAAGCTCCTCAGGGTCCCATGTTGCTTCTTCAATTTTATGATTTTTCCAAAGTATCTTTACCAATTAAGTTGTTCGATTACTCAACACTTGTTCTTTAGTGTTCAAAATCTGGATAGGATCTTCACAGTAGGATATATCATGTTCCAATTCTATACATTCAGAAGTGATGACTTGCGTTGAGTCTGGAATGTACTTTCTTAGCAACGAGGCATGAACCACATTGTGTACTTTAGACAGGCTAAGTGGCATATCCAAACGACATGCAACAACTCTAATTCTCTCCATAATTTCAAAAGATTCTATGTACCTAGGACTTAGTTTCCCTTTCTTTCCAAATTTTATAACACCCTTCCATGGAGATAATTTTAAGAAAATGTGATCACCCACTTGAAACTACAAATCTTTCCTTCAATTATCAACATAGTTTTTTGTCTACTTTGAGATGCTTTTATATGACCTTGAATAGTATTTACCTTCACTTTTATTTTCTCCACAAGCTCTGGGCCCCACTAGCTTCCTTCACCAACTTCATCCCAACATGTTGGTGTACGATATCTCTTTCCATACAATGCTTCATATGGTGCCATTTGAATACTGGAATGAAAACTATTATTGTAGGAAAACTCTACCAAGGGTAAATACTGATCCCACATACTTTGAAAGTCAAGCGACCATGATCTCAACATGTCTTCTAAAGTTTGGACCGTCCTTTCTGATTTCCCATCAGTTTAAATATGATAAACAATACTCAAACGAAGCTCAGTATCCAAATATTTCTGAAGAATTTTCTAGAATTTCTATATAAATCGAGGATCGCGATCAGACACTATTGAAAGAGGTGCTCCATGAAGTATTACAACTTCATTGATATAGAGTCGTGCAAGACGCTCCAGTGGAAAATCCTCCCTTATATTGAGAAAATGTGTAGATTTTATAAGTCGATCAACAATTACCCGTATTACATTATTCTTTCTTGGAGTTTTGGGTAATCGAGTGACAAAATTCATGGTGACATCATCCCATTTTCATGTAGGAATAGGTAGAGGTTTCATGACTTCTCAAGGATGTTGTCATTCGGCTTTCACTTGTTGACAGAGTAAACATCTTGATATATAATCAGCAATTTCTCTCTTCATGTTGTCCCATCAAAAATGTTCTTTCAAATCTCTATACATTTTAGTGCTACGAGAGTGTATAGAGAAATTCGTGCTATGAGCATCATCCAATAACTCCCTTTTAGCTCGGGTATAGTGGGAACACATAGCCTCCTCCCAAATTTCAGAATTCCATCTTCATATATGAAGTCACATACTTCCCCTCTTTCACAACATTAATTTTCTTTTGCAGGTTCTCATCATCAAGATGAGAGATTTTAATTCTTTCTAATAAATATAGTTGGGCAACCAATTGAAAAAGTAGTGCTGTTTCACTTTCTTTGATAATTACCATATTCATCCTCACTAGATCCATGTACAAATGATCTTTGTCAATCCACATTTTTTGTGAACTCTACGATCCTTCCCCCGCTCAATGCATCAGCTACCTTATTTGCCTTTCTTGGGTGATAGTGTCTGGTACAATCATAATCCTTGAGTAGTTCGATCCATCACCTTTGCCTCATGTTGAGTTCTTTCTATGAGAAGATATACTTAAGACTTTTGTGATCCTTAAATATCTCACATCTTTCATCATAGAGGTAGTGTCTCCATATTTTTAGAGAAAATATCACAACAACTAACTCAAGATTATGAGTAAGATAGTTTTGTTCATGAATTTTTAACTGCCTTGATGCATAAGCAATAACTCTATCATTATGCATAAGGATACAACCAAGTACTTTCGTTGATGAATCACCATAGATCACAAAACCATCATTCCACGATGGTAGGGTTAGGATCATAAAATTCACTAATCTCCTCTTCAATTATTCAAAACAATCCTCACATTCTTTTATCCATACGAACTTAACCCCTTTATGTGTAATCTTGGTCATTGGGTTGGATAAACAGGTGAAGTTCTGAATGAAAACCCGATAATAACCTACTAAACCAATAAAACTACGTACCTCAGTTGTGTTTATTGGAGTAGGACATTCTTGAACAGCCTTTGCCTTTGTAGGATCAACATATATTCCATCCTTAGAGACAATGTGTCCAAGAAAGAAAACTGATTGAATCAAAAATCACACTTGCTAAACTTCACATATAATTCATTTCTTTTAAGAGTATTCAGAATAGTGCGCAAGTGATTTTCATGATCTTTATATCTTTTGGAGTATACCAAGATATCATCAATAAATACCACAAAAAATTCATCAAGATATTTCTTGAAAACTCTATTCAATAGATTCATGAAAATAGAGGGTGCATTAGTCAGTTCAAAAGGAATTACTGTAAACTCGTAATGCCCATACTTGGTTCGAAATGCTGTTTTTGGAATGTTTTCCTTACTCACGAGCAATTGATGATATACAGATCGAAGGTCAATCTTCGAAAAACATTGATCTCTATGAATATGATTAAATAAATCATCAATGTGAGATAGGAGATACTTGTTCTTTATTGTTATAACATTGATCTCTTGTAGTCAATGCACAACCTCATAGATCCATCTTTCTTTTTAACGAAAAGAACATGAGCTCTCCATGGAGAAACACTAGGGCGAATGAATATTTTATCACTCAATTCCTCTAGTTGTTTCTTCTGTTCCACTAATTCCACAATGACCATTCTATAAGGGGTCTTTGATATGAGTCTTGAATCAGGAATTAAGTCAATGAAAAACTCAATTTCTCACTCTGGAGGATGTCCAAGTAAGTCCTCAGAAAATACGTTAACATATTTTTTCACAATAGGTACATCCTATAGTTGACCATTCTTTTCCTCACCCATAGTTATTTCATTCCCTTCCTCTCCAATAATTGAATTCAGTAGAGTTTCTGGGGGTAGATCTAGATGAGAATCATATGGTGATGTTTCTGCCCTAAAGATACGGGATTCCACATCATCCTAAAAAATTGTAACCTCCTTCTTGCAATAAATTTTCGCATCATGGTTTGAAATCAAATACATACAAAGGATTGTATCAAATTGAATCATGAATACGACAATAAAATCAGCAGATAAAGCACCTTTAAATGCTATAATGGGAACTTCCTGACACAACTTTGTTGCAATGATACTTCCCTTAGGAGTTTTGACTGACAACTCCCTTATTAAATCAAATTGGAAATATCCAATTTTCTTGGTAAATTGAGAATTTATGAAAGAATGTGATGATCCAAAATCAAATAAATCATTGTCTAAGTTCGAGTAAATGACTAAAGTACATTCCATCACATTGTTAGGAACTCCAACCTTTGCAGTTGTGACCTCATAAACTTGGCCTTACTCTCTTTCCCTTCTTTGGGGAATGTTTCCCTGAAACTTAGGACATTAATGTGCATAATCTATCATCTCCCTATAATTGTAGCATTGAACATTATTAGCTTATTTCTTCCGCTTACAATCACGAGATAAGTGACCTTTTTCTATACACTTGTAACAAATTCTCATTCCCTTTAGGCAAGTGCTAGGGTGCTTCTTCCCACAATTACTGTAGTATGGAAGGTCAACTATTCCCTTCTTCCCCATTTTATTATTTCATTTTCCAGAATTTTCGGAAGCCCTACTCTTCTTTTGTTTTCCTTTAAAATCATAAGACTTATAAAATTTATTTTTCATCTTGATAGCACTTGAGACTATATCTTCATATGATAAGAAACTTTGGGAGACTAGTGCCCTTCATAGGAATGGTTTTAAACCATCAAAGAATTGATCAATATTTTTCCTTGTATTACGTATGTAGTCCGCGACATGTCTTGGTAACCTTGTGAAGTTAGATTCATATTTTTCAATATTATCATCCTCCTTATGCCTCAGATTCAGGAATTGCGTTTCCATATTCTCTCGCTGTTCACGGAAAAAATATTTTTCTAGGAACATTTCTTTAAAATACCTCCATTCCATCTCTTCTATTTATTCTTCCTCCTTTGTGTTTTGGATTAATGAACACCACTAATCTGCATCTCTCGATAGACGATAAACTGCCATGACAACCTTCTCTTTTTCGTTACATCTCAAAGCGAGAAATATCTTCTCTTGGGAGCTTATCCACCGCTTAACTACAAATGAGTTTGGAGTCCCACTGAATAATGGAGGCCATTGTCTCATAAAGCGATGCAACATAGATCCTTCACATTGTGGATCAAGATGCTCCATACGGGTAAGGTTATTGTTCACAACCTGAGTCGGTTATCCGAGTATAGTTATAAGTTGCTCAGAACCAGTCGTATCTCCAAAGACAACTTCATTATCTTACATCTGAGGGAAATCCCTACATGGGATATGTGTTTTCATGCAGTTTCCATTCCTCCCACTAGGCTCCGTTTCTAAATAATGGCACACACTAAAATAGGTTATGGATCCTAATGTATAATCTCAACGTAGAAAAATACTTAGCATAAATTGAAATTCTATACATAGATAATCTCATAATCATAAACATTGTTTTTTGAGGAAAAATTTACATTTAAATCCTTCATAATGGATTGTAATGAAAATGTGAATTATCCTAAGTATATCCCCCGAGAGTGTCAAAATAGGTGCGCACCAAGGCCCGTTGTCGTGTACTAGGATACCCTAGGTCAATCCCAAAACTCATTGTCGGAGCTTTCACTTCTACCTACATCTGTTCCAGAACCACATCCACTTGTAATATTCAGATAATGATGTATTTTCTAGAAAGATCCACATAATCTATTACTTACCAAAACTTCCAGGATGTTCTTGTATGTTTTATCCTCATAGACTATCTTAGGGGTTTGTTCCCTAATCCACATTCTCTAAATCTAGTTTCCAAGTTTTCTACTAAACTTCCTTTGATATCAATAATAAGGACCCTATCCCAGTTTCCTGGACCCAGTGCCTTATTTTATTACGTTGGCATAAAAATAAGGAATATACATCCCGAAGGACTGATTATTTTAGTAGATTTGGAAACAACATACATACATAAGTTCAACATTACAACTTGAAATGAAATACAACATATAAGTTTTGTTGGGAACATCTATAACTATAAGTTTATCCTTGCAGGTCAATCATAATAAACTTATTCATGTCTTGAGAAAATGAAACATATGAAAGGGGTGAGCTCAAATGCTCAGAAAGGGTAAGCAATACATCGGAAGATATCATAAATATAAACATTAGTCATGGTGAATAACTAAAAACACATGACTTTAAAAATAAACTTGAACACATTATGGGAGGAATGAGAGCTGAATAAATAATGCCATGATAAAATATAATCATGCGTATTCTACTAGTCGAATAACCACATGAACTATCAATACTATTTTTATAATGAGAGAATTCATAATGCGATATATCATAACCATACTGTCAATGCCACGTTCCAAGACTATAAATATCTATTTTGTCAAGGCCTCGTGTCAAGACCATAGTTTGTCTCATGAGACCTACCGATGCACCAAGAGACTATAGCGGGTCCAACCCAACACTTAATAAGACCAATGTATTTCTCATATGAACAAGGATAAACATAAACAACTTATACATTCATATTGAAACTAATATATGAAATGTAAATAACTTTCTCTGAACATTAAGCATAAAAACTAACCATTCAAAGTAAATTGGTGAATGATTTTAAGATATCACATCCACAATAAAAATAATCATAAACCATTCAATTAAATACGATAGATGATATCATAAAATATTAGTCCCAATAATAAATTAGAATCAACAAGAGTGTTGAAATAGATGAAGATACTCTTATAAAATCATCGAGTAATTCTTGAGATAAATACTCTTTTACTTTGAAAAGAGGAGTTCTTTTGGAAAAATCTTTGTATAAAACTATAAGTGAAGTAAGATAGTATTTTCATAATAAAATGGGAGATTTTATAGAGATAATGGTTTTCAAAAACAGATTATAGAGAGCCCTTGAAAATATGTAAGAATTTGAGAAATTCTCTTAAACCAGACTTGTATTACAGGAAGAATTTTTGAAAGATCCTTTTAAAACATATAACTCACCATAAATGAAAGTATGATTCTGCTTTGTACACATATATAGAACATTATCACAGAATATATGAGGTGTACATATGAATAAATAAGAATTTAGTTGAGGTAAGTAGAGAATAAGTGTAACCCAAATGAAAATAGAGGTTCGGGTAGAAAACCCTTACTTTAAGTCTGAATGTTTCTCTCTCGACCTTATGGTCATGGAATATGAAATTAGACTCATTAATAACTTAATTAAGAACATATTAGACTTTTATTTAGTTTATAATAATTTTTTTAGTTCATTTATGTCATTATTAATAAGTTATAATATTTAATTCCATCGTTTCAGAGTGTTCATTTTCTTGATTTTCATAATTGGTTCACTTGTTTTTAAGTAATGGAGTTCATGTGGAATGGATGTAAATATTCAGAATTGAATTTTCATATTATTTATGAACATTTATAGGTGTTAATGGTCATTTATATCATTTGGTTACATGGAAAGAGGATGAATCATTTGATAAAATATTAATGACAATCACTTAGATTATTTTAGCGGTATTTTGATTAATAGAAACTAGTTTGGTCATATGATTTAATATTATGTACATATATTGGTTCCTAAATATTAAATAGGTTATAATACATATATTATAGCCTGGTTCAACCATAAAAATGGTTTCATGACTAGTATTGAAGGGAAAATTGAAGAATGAAACTTCGTCATCCATGAAGGTTGTAAATTGACACCTCACAGATGATAATTTTGTTTAAAAACTAAAAGAGAGGGAGTAAGGATATTGATGATAGTTATTCCATTCAGATAATATAATTTGAGTATATAGATGATAATGGAGTTATCATGATCATTTGTATAGAGGATGTGAGGATAGAATAATAATAGAAAGGAACTTGAAATGAAATTGAAAGAAATAGAATGTGAATTTACCTCTTGAATCCACCTTCTTGAGAATCTCTTTAAGGGAAGAGGTTTTTTGTCTTTTTGCAAGAACAAGAGCTCCTAGACATGGAAAGAGACTAGGGAAGGGTTTTTGGGCATAACTTTGAGGAGATTCAAGGCTTAGATGGGTGAAGAGAAGAGAGAGTGATGAGATGTTTTATAGTGGAGGAGAGGTGAGTTTTCCCATTATTTTACCCATTATTTTATTATTTTTCCAAAGACAACCAATATTATTGATTTTTATGACCAAGAATATTAATATATTCATGTGAGTTCAAACCAAGTGTGCTCACATCAGACATGATGCTATGAATAGTGAATTTAACTGATAATGTATATATACGGTAAAGTACCGTATTTTACTATTCATAAAAATATTTAGTATTTCAGAGAAATAAAAAAATTCACCCTAACCATTTTTCGACGTGTAGAATTCAAAAATGAACTCCATTTTTTGAAATTAATTTTCTAAATATTATTAATTTAATTTTAAAATAAAATCATAATTTATTCAAAAAATAACAATTTTAAATATATATTCCATTTTATATCACCTTGAAAAATTAATCAAGATCTCATTATCTTATAACTTTAAGACAATAAAATAATAATATGATTTAATATTAATAGGGGTCATATTACTATTCATATTACTATTTATAAGGGTATGTTACTATTCATCAAAAATTAAATTTTTCTTATCAAACTCTAAATATCTTACTCAACGCAATTGTGTATGTCAGTTTTTTAAAATTCAAATAACAGAGGTGGAAAAATTATGTTTACTAGCTAGGTTATAAAAAAGTGGTGTTTTGTAGAGACTTAATGTTTCATGCCTTCAATATTAAATTTATGTGCTGAATCTTGGGATGTTACATTATCTATTCATTATAAAAATTTCCTCTTCAAAATTATCAGAATGTTACCTCACAAAAAGATTTGGGTAGTTCTTCATCATAGGATCCTCAGGCTCCCATGTTGCCTCTTCGATTTTATGATTTTTCCAAAGTATCTTTACCAGTTGAGTTGTCTGATTCCTCAACACTTGTTCTTCAGTGTTCAGAATCCAGATAGGCTCTTCACAGTACGATAGGTAAGGTTTCAATTCTATATATTCATAAGTGAGGACATGTGTTGGATCTTGCATGTACTTTCTCAGCAATGAGACATGGAACACATTGTGTAATTTAGACAGGATAAGTGTCATTTCCAAACGATATTCAACAACTCTAATTATCTCTAGAATTTCAAAAGGGACTATGTACATAGGGCTCAGTTTCCCTTTCTTCCCAAATCTTATAACACTCTTCCATGGATATACTTTTAAGAAAACATGATCTCCCACTTGAAACTCCAAATCCTTCCTTTGATTATCAACACAACTTTTTTTCTACTTTGAGCTGCTTTGATATGACCATGAATAGTCTTTAACTTTGCTGTTATTTCCTCCACAAGCTCTGGGCCCACTAGCTTCCTTTCACGAACTTCATCCCAACATGTTGGTATACAACATCTCTTTACGTACAATGCTTCATATGGTGCCATTTGAAAACTGGAATGGAAACTATTATTATAGGAAAATTCCACCAAGGGTAAATATTGATCCCATATACCTTTAAAGTTGAGCAAGCACGATCTCAACATGTCTTCTAAAGTATGGATCGTCCTTTTTGATTGCCCATCAGTTTGAGGATGATAAACAATAATTAAACGAAGCTCAGTGTCCAAATCATTCTGAAGACTTTTCAAAAATTTCAATGTAAATCAAGGATAGTGATCAGACACTATTGAAATAGGTGCTTCATGAAGTCTTACAAATTCATTGATATAGAGTTGTGAAATACGCACCAGTGGAAAATCCTCCCTTATAGCATTGAAATATGCATATTTTGTAAGCCGATCAACAATTACCCATATTGCATCCTTCTTTCTTGGAGTTTTGGGCAATCCAGTGACAAAATCCATGGTGATATAATCCCATTTCCATGTAGGAATAGGTAGCTGTATCGTGACTCCTTTAGGATTTTGTCGTTCGACCTTAACTTGTTGATAGACTAAACATCTTGATACATAATCAGCAATTTTCCTCTTCATGTTGTCCCACCAGAAATGTTCCTTTAAATCTATATACATTTTATTGCTACCAGAGTGAATATAGAAATTCGAGCTATGTGTATCATCCAATAACTCCCTTTTTAGCTCGGGTATAGAGGGAACACATAGCCACTTCCAAAATTTTAGAATTCCATCCTTTCATACGAAGTCAGCCAACTTCTCCTCTTTCACATCATTAATTTTCTTTTGTAGGTTCTCATCATTAGGCTGCGAGATTTTAATCCTTTCTAATAAAAATGTTTGGACAACCAAATGAAAATGTAGTGATGTTTAACCTTCTTTGATAATTCCCATATCCATCCTCACTAGATGCATGTAAAAAGGATCCTTGTCAATCCACATTTTGTTGAGAACTCCATGATCCTTCCTAATGAATTCATCAACTACCTTATTTTCATTTTCTAGGTGGTAGTGTATGGTACAATCATATTCCTTGAGTAGTTTGAGCCATATCCTTTGCCTCTTGTTGAGTTCTTTCTATGAGAAGATATACTTTAGACTCTTTTGATCCATAAGTATCTCATATCTTTCACCATAGAGATAGTGTCTCCATATTTTTAGAGCAAAGATCACAACAGCTAACTCAAGATCACGAGTAAGACAGTTTTGTTCATGAATTTTTAACTGACTTGATGCATAGACAATAACTCTGTCATTTTGCATAAGGACACAACCAAGTATTTTCTTTGATGCATCACTATAGATCACAAACCCATAATTCCCCGATGGTAGGTTTAGGATTAGAGCATTCACTAATCTCCTCTTCAATTCTTTGAAATAGTCCTCACATTCTTTTTTCCATACGAACTTAACCACTTTAAGTGTAATCTTGATCATTGGGTTGACTAAACGAGTGAAATTATGAACAAAACGACTATAATAACCTACTAAACCAATAAAACTACGTACCTCAGTTGTATTCATTGTAGTGAGACATTCATGAATTGCCTTTTTCTTCACAGTATCAACAGATATTCCATCCTTAGAGACAATGTGGCCAAAAAAGGAAACTGATTGAAGCCAAAATTCACACTTGCTAAACTTCTCATATAATTCATTTCTTCTAAGAGTCTTAAAAATAGTGCGCAAGTGATTTTTATGATCTTCATGGATTTTAGAGTATACCAAGATATCATCAATGAATACCACCACAAAGTCATCAAGATATTCCTTGAAAACTCTATTCATTAGATACATGAAAACAAAGGGTGCATTAGTCTGTCCAAAACACATTGCTGTAAACTCATAATGCCCATACCTAGTTCGAAATGCTATTTTTAGAATGTATTCATTCCTTATAAGCAACTGATGATATCCAGATCGAAGGTCAATCTTTGAAAAATATTGAGCTCTATGAAGTTGATCAAATAAGTCATCAATGCGAGGTAGGAGATACTTGTTCTTTATTGTTATAGCACGATCTCTTTGTAGTCAATGCACAACCTCATAGATCCATATGTCTTCTTAACAAAAATAACAGAGGCTCCCCATGGAAAAACACTAGGGAGAATAAATCCTTTATCACCCAATTCCTCTAGTTGTTTCTTCAGTTCCACTAATTCCACAATGGCCATTCTATAAGGGGTCTTTGATATGAGACTTGAATCAGGAATTAACTCAATAGAAAACTCAATTTCCAGCTCTGGATGATGTCAAGTTAAGTCCTCTGGAAAGACATCAAAATATTCTTGAACAATAGGTACGTTCTCTATTTTAACATTCTTTTTATCACCCATAGTTATTGTATTCCCTTTCTACCTAATAATTGAATTCAGTATAGCTATTGGGGGTGGATCTAGATGAGAGTCATATGGTGATGTTTATGCCCTAAAGATAATAGATTTCACATCGTCCTAAAAAAATTGTAACCTCCTTATTGAAATAAATTTTCGCATCATGGTTCAAAATACAATCCATACAGAGGATTATATAAAAGTCAATCATGGGTATGAAAATAAAATCAGTAGATAAAGCACATTTATATGCCATAATGGGGACTGCCTGACACAAATTTGTTGCAATGATACTCCCTTTAGACATTTTGACTGACAACTCCCTTATTAAATGAAATTGGAAATATCTAATTTTCATGGAAAAATGGGAAGTTATGAAAGAATGTGATTATCTAGAGTCAAATAAAGCATTGACTAAGTTTGAGGAAATGATTAAAGTATCTTCCACCACATTGTTAGGAACTTCAACCTTTGATGTTGTGACTGCATAAACTTGGCGTTGCACCCTTGACCTTCTTTGGGGAATGTTTTCCTAACGCTTAGGGAATTCATGTGAATAATGTATCATCTCACTACAATTGTAGCATTGAACATTGGTAGCTTCTTTCTTCCCCTTATAATCCTGAGATAGGTGACCTTTTTCTCCGCACTTGTAACAGACTCGCATTCCCATTAGTCAAGTTCCAGGGCGTTTCTTCCCACAACTACTGTAGGATGGAAGGTCAACTCTTCCCTTATTCCCCATTTCCTTATTTTCTTTTCCAGAGTTTTCAGCAGATCTCTTTTCTCTTGTTTTCCTTTAAATACATAAGACTTAGAAAATTTATTTTCCGTCTTGATAGTACTTGAGACTATATCTTCATATTTGGGAAACTAGAGCCCTTTGGGGGAATGATTTTAAACCATCGAAGAATCAATCAACATTGCTCTTTGGATTATGTATGTAGTCCACAAAATGTCTTTATAACCTTGTGAAGTTAGCGTCATACTTTGCAATATTTTTATCCTCCTTTTACCTTAGATTCAGGAATTGCCTTTACATATCCATTTGATGTTCGCGGGGAAAATATTTTTCATGGAATATTTCCCTAAAATCCATCCATTTCATCTATTATATTTCTTCCTCCTCCTTTTTGTTTTGGATTAATGACCACCACTGATCCGCATATCCCGATAGACGATAAACTGACGTGACAACCTTATCTCTTTCGTTACATCCCAAAGTGAGAAATATCTTTTCTATGGAACTTAACCGCTGCTCAGCTACAAATGGGTTTGTAGTCCCATTCAATAATGGAGGCTGTTGTCACATAAAGCGATCCATCATAGCTCCTCCACGTTGTGTATAACACCCCGAGATTTTATGAAAAATATTCTTTTAATTTCATTAATGTCTTGTGTTGTATTCTACACCAAGATTACCTTGCGCTATACGCAACACCGTATTAGCTTGCAGTATACGCAACACTATTCTTGGATCGTGTTAAACAAAATTTTGATAATAGTTATTCTACACAACATTGAGTATATATATATATATATTCAATGTATAAATGAAATATGGTTGGATTCTGTTATACGAAACAACGAAGGATTCTTTCACAACACGCAACCCTGACTTGGCTTACATTACACGCAATCGCGACCTTCCTCGATAGCGTGTGTTGTACGCAATACCGGGTTTTAATAAACAACGATATATTATTATAATATTGTCATGAACTAGCCGTTATGAAGAGTATTAACTAAATTTTTAATTTTATAACATTATTATTCATCTTACACATTTTCTAGAACATGGTATAAGAACAAAATAAATTTTTCGGGTAAAATAAGTATTTTTCAAAAAATGCAGTTTTGCCGCCTTTTGATGGTGCACCCACTTTAAATCTAGTTTTTGACATGTTTATATGTTCAATTTGACAAAATAAAATTCTTCTTTTGAATCAGGATATAAAAATTTACATTAGATAAAGTTTTGATATTTTTCCGATAACTTTCATATTTAAATGAATAGTAAAAACACACTATATTTTAATTAAAAACAACTTTTTTCATTGTAATATCTTACGTGGTTAAATTAAAATATTGAATGGTTTTAAAGTATACATAGAATATATTTTTACCATTTAATATAATGTATGTCATTATCATTGATTTTACCTTGAATTCATAGGTTAAAACAATTCAATCTTTTGCAATGTTTTAAAGAAAAACCCGTTTTCTTTCGAGAACGGGATTAATTTTAATTTAATTTCTGCATCTTTTGTGTATTGAATTTGGAAAAATGGATTCCATATTTGGAATCAGTGGGTCCAAATTATGTTAATAAGCTACTTTTTATTTTTGGGCATTGTGAATAGTAACTACGGTAAATTTTATTTACTATAGTTAAAGGTACATTGGATAATTAATGGTAAATATAAGATTATAAAATTACCCTAACACTTGGAAAAATCCTATTGGATGGCTAAAAGTAGATCCATATAACCTAAGGGTCGTATTAGATTCATTTTATGGACTTTTTTCCATGAAAATAATTTAATTATTATTAAAACCAAAGAATGTGACAACATGTCACTTTCTTAAATCTTATAAGTATAATAATTTTAATTTAGTGATAAACTTCATGAAACTTCGAACATGAATAGTCTCCAGAAAGATAATACAATTATCTATATCATAGGAATTTATTTATAATTTTTAGGGATTAAATAATTATCATTTATTATGACACAAAGATGATGCAGTAATTGTCTTATTAATGAAATATTGACATAATTGATGTTATAAATGCCCAAATAAATGTAATTTGAGACTTTTTATGACTTAAATTAATTTTCTAAGTTAATATGACATGTTATTATTTATATAAGTAACTTTTTTAGAACGTATCATTCTGTTATTAATTTCATAAAAATCATGTACCAAATAGTGTCAAAATTGACATAAATTAGTTTTTAAAACAAATATTATATTATTAATTGTTATTTAATTCCTAAAAATCTAAGGTTCGGCCAAATGACTTATATAAGGATAGATATATTAATAATAAACAACTTGGGGTTCTTTTGACTTGATATAGTAAGTTTATTAACCTTATAGTGTAAGAAAACAAGAAGACACGGTAAAAGTTAAATTATCTAACTTAAAGTTAAATCTAAATGGTAAGGTTAAAATTGATACCTAAACTTGTCTAAATTCTATTGGATGAGGGAATTTTGACCCATACCCACCTTAGCTTCAAAATATATCAATTTGGAGCTATTTAAAACCAAACTTGACTTTATAATAAAATAATATTTTTAGTTTTCCCAAAGGTGCCCCTCTCATCCCTTATAAAAGGGCACCTCCTCCCTCTTCTACTCACACCAATTTGAGCATTAAAGCTCGGCCAACCCCTACCAAAATCTCTTCTCCACTTCCTTAGTATCATCCTAGAGGTCCTGGTCTTCTTCAATGACCATCCTTAGTTCTTTAAGTGGAGGTTAAGAAAAGGCGCGTCAAAAAGAGGTAATATCCATTAACGATCTTTTTCAATTTCTTTCTTCTTCAACTTCTTCTTCTTTAGTTGTTTAATGATAAAGTAATAACATCAGTATTTATTATATACTGATATGTTATTATAAATATGAAACAATTCTAATTAACCTTATATCCATCCTACGGAAAAAGGAAATCACCGCGCGTGCGTACGTACGGAATACCGTCTCCACGCCGTGGTGTAATCTATTTTCCGCCACCACCTTAATTGGATGGGTATAATGGTGTAATGAGTAACTATATATGATTATTATAAATTTATATTGATACTGAAATAGTATACATACACTTCAACACAATTTCACGATCATGAGAACAATATCATCGCTCGTGCGTACGTACGGACTACCGTCTCCACTACGCGATGAGATTCATTCTCCATGTTAACCATTTAAGAATGATTATAAAGTATATATAAGAAATAATAATGAAATATATGACATTATAAAGCTACTCGATTTATGTATATATGTATGTCATCTACTTACTTCCATTCAAGACAATAAGGAAAGGAAAACAGCGTTCATGCGTACGTACGGACTAACGTCTCCATGAACGGTGTCTTTCATTTCATTTATCTATATATTATATATATATATATATACTAAATATATATGATATATAAATCATGTTTTATATTCTGGAAGTAAGTAAATCATGATATAATTAATAATAATGTCAAGAACAACAAGTCCAAACACCTACGATAAATGAAACGATTTTACCCAAAACGCTTCTTTAACATGGAATTTACAAAAGAACGGGTAATATAAAGTCATAAGTGAACCATATATGATATCATAACAATGAATATGATTCTGTAATAAGTTAATGACATTATTTAAATCATTATACAGGAGGTTCGGACACTTACGAAGCAAATCGGACTTAAGGTAAGGGAAATATCACAATCTCATTTTTATCCGAGATTGTTTATACTTTGGTATTTACTGGGGTGTATTTTATCATCCACATCCATGTTTCCCCAATATGTAATATTTATATCCTTATACAATAGTTTATATCCAATTTTACCCTTCGGTGAGTTTTTAGTAAAAGATATGAAAAGAATCTTTTGTCGTTTTTCGTACAAGGTACTTTTTGACTTTTCCGACAAAAGTACGAAAGAATGTTTTCTTTTAACTTATACGACATGAATGGATTTTTAAAACATTATTTCCAAGAATCTTCCCTTATAAGTTTTCAAGTTTATTTTTAATCAACTTCTTTTAGTTATAATTTTATGACATGTTAAGAAATGAAAAGTGTTTTTTAAGTAGAAAGGATATTTTCCTCAAGAATGGAGTTCAAGTGTTTTATCAAAATTATTTTCCATCTAAGATAATAAAGGGTTCTGTTTTTATACCTATTATTACATTGATTTGATTATG
This sequence comes from Viscum album, assembly GCA_963277665.1. NCBI lineage: Eukaryota > Viridiplantae > Streptophyta > Magnoliopsida > Santalales > Viscaceae > Viscum > Viscum album. The sequence continues at coordinate 1,299,202,124 of OY728141.1, read as the reverse complement.
TTGTGATGGAATTATTTTTATGAATTACTTTATCTTATATGAATTGTTTTATGATGTCACAATGTTTAAGAATCCCATTTTTATTACATGGGTTATGCTATGATGTGTGGTTTATGATTTTGTGGCACACATAAGAATGGTATAATTATGAGATGGGTGGGACCTATATCTCCCTCCAATGAATTGGGTAAAGATTTTATATCTCATGAGATAGACATGGATGGAACAGTAGGTTATACCGGTTCAGTGAAACAGGACTGAAATGAGGAGTGAACTCGGTTCAGAAAGGGACTTTTTCCACTAAGATAGTCTTGGAAATGAGTCTTGACTAATTAGATATGATTCTCTATGATTATGTGTGTATGCCACAAAGTTTCATATTTTAAGTTATGATTATTGGGATTACATTTCACTACTATGATTTATCCCATGTTATGAATTTATGATCTCTTTTGCAGGTTAAGATTTCCAAAAGATATGTTCTTATGAATATGACGTAATTGATATTTCTTTTGTTTACCCTTACTGAGAATTTGAGCTCACCCTTTTATGTTTTCTTTTCCCCAAGACATAAAAGAAAGGATTTAGGTTTTAAAAAAAGAATATCTTTATGAGAGATGTTGAAGATCTTTCACCACGATTAGAAGATTATATTCCGAGTTTCCAAAGACACTAAACTATTACGGTCCTTGTGTGTCTATTTTTCTTATGTATTAAGTATTCCGCAAAAGTAATGTAATGTCCATGTACGTCAAGCTTCGGGTCTTTACAGTTGGTATCAGAGGAAAGGTTTATTCAACCTTTGGAACCTAGGATGTGAGAACGTTAGTGAGATCCCTAGAGATATTTCTAGGGTATGTCTAGGGATGTCTCTAAGGATAAGTATACGTATAGGATATAGTCCTAGAACTACGGTAACGATCTTAGAATTTAACCTAAGATGTTAGATATTAATGTTACTCCCCATTTATTATGTTGTTTTCCCTAGCATGATTTTTTCCTCTCACACTATTCTTTTTGGGTTTTAGACGATGGCTGGAACCCGAAGGAACCGTGTTGATCACTGTAATGGAAAATGCAATGATTTTCCTCCTGAACAAACAAATGTTATGGGAGATGGAGTGCAAAATCTTATAGCTATACTTACACAAGCTATGAATCATTCTGGACTTCCAAATGAGCAGAGAAGGGAACAATATTCTATTGAGTCCTTCATGAGGAAACGTCCACCTTCTTTCAGTGGGTCTTCCGATCCACTTGTTGCTGAACAATGGATCAGTACCACTGAAAAGATATTTTCAGTTCTTCAATGTTCTGAACATGATAAAGTCATCTTAGCAGTATATCATTTGGAAGGTGAAGCTGATCAATGGTGGAATCTTATCAAGAATACGAGGCCAAGAGATGAAATTGAGTCCATGGAATGAGACGAGTTCAAGAACTTGTTTTTCAGTAAGTAATTCCCTCATATTCTTAGAACAAAGATGGAAAAGGAATTTCTTGAGCTGAAGCAGAAGGATGATGAATCTGTTGGTATATACGAAGAGAATTTTACAAGACTTGCAAGGTATGCATCTAGAATTACCATCCAACCTGAAAGTAAAGTTGATCGATTTTTCAGTGGCTTAAAACCAAGTCTTCGAAGGGCATTAGCTATAAAAGACTTCAGTAGCTATGAAGAAATTGTGCGTTGTGCTATCAAGGTAGAAATGGAAGTTGGTGTTACATATCCATCTCATGGTTTTGACAAGAAACGAAAGATGGAGTTCAAGGAGAAATCTCAGAATAATGGTGAAAAGAAGATGAATGTTTCCTTATGCACAAAGTGTGGAAAGAAGCATGGTGGAGATTGTCTTAAAGGGACTAGAAAATGTTTTAAGTGTGAAAAAGAAGGTCATCGAGCAGCTGAGTGTCGAAGTAATGGAAAAAGGGTTTTTAATGATGTGAATAAAGCAAACACTGCAGAGAACGCACCACCAACACTTCAATGCTTCAAGTGCAAGGAAATGGGGAATTATGCTAATAAATGCCCTAATCCAAGGGTTAGTGATGATCGACACGAGCAACCGCTTAAGGCAAAGGACAAAGGGAAGTCACATGCGATCACTATTGGTGATGTTGAATATGACAACGATGTGGTGAAATGATTAAGTGTTTATGTAATGGGATTTCAAAATAGTATCATGGAATCTCATTTATGGTATTGTGGAATTTTGGAATATTTACGTATTGGTTTTCAATAATTATATGATATTGGTAACCAGGAAAAAAAAGTGATTGAAATATTTTTGGAAAGTAGATGATATGCGCATAATGAAGGGATAAGAAAATAATGAGATGTTTGATTGTATTCATGAGCTCATTATTGATATAAGGACTAAGTATATAGAATTTTGAGGATTTTGGTATGTGGAAAGAGTTATCTTTTGACAGCACTCATTTTTTCACTAAGATTCAATGGGTATTCATTTTTCAAGAGATTACATGATTATGGTATTCACATGAATGGAATGTGACGAACAAGATATATGAGGGATAAATGATGGCATTCACGTGATCATTTTCTCTATACTATGAGCTTGGACCGAAGTATTTTAGATAAGCCTAAATATTGGAATGGATTATGTTGGACATAAGTTAGTATTGTTTAAGGATAAAACTTTTTTTTGATATTGTTGATGGGATGTTATAATAATGTAGTTTTAGAAAAAGGACAACCTTAAGGATGTGCGACAACCCATCGCGTCAGCCAAGGCTGTGGGAATCGAACCCACAACTAAAGTGTGATGGGACTTTATCGCATACCACTGGCCTACAGAAAGTCCCTGGTTAGTAGAAACTAGTTTTATTTTATTAAGCGGTATGATATATGAAGTATAAGTTCATTTTTGGAATCGTATATGATTAACCTCACCAAAGATGGACTTATGTATATTTGATAACTATTGCTAAAATTTTGTTTGAAACAGATGGAATGACCCATCATTCTATCACATGATCTATTAACACTTCACGAATAACAAATTCAACTTCATTTCTTTAAGAGATGAAGTGGAAATTGTTCAAAGCACGAACAACAGTGAGATTGTACCAAAATCAAGTAAGTATTTCTTCTAATTCAAAATTTTCAACTTTAGGGAAATGATATTGAAAACCAAAAATGTTGTCCTAGTGATCTTATATCTGATGAATCAGATGGTACCCTAGATCATCACAAATTTATGGTTTTTTGATTGTTGGCTTTTTCATAGCCATGTTCTCTACCACTCTCCATCAGAACTTGATGGTTAGATTTTTCTTCCATATCCATATTTTCACCTATGTTCTCCTACGTGGAAACCCAGTGATGAGTTAATTTGGGTAACCGTTACATTTCATACTTTAGTTTTTAAATCCATATTTTGGTATTCCTTTTTACGATGTGGGTTTCTATTAAACAAACTTTCGAGTAGTAAACCATTTATAACCCTGACGAATTTCGAGGGCGAAATTCATTTTAAGGGGGGTAGAATGTAACACCCTGAGATTTTATGAAAAATATTCTTTTAATTTCATTAATTTCTTGTGTTGTATTATACACCAAGATTACCTTGTGCTATACGCAACACCGTATTAGCTTGAAGTATACGCAACACTATTCTTGGATCGTGTTACACAAAATTTTGATAATGGTTATTCTACGCAACATTGAGTATATATATATATATATTCAATGTATAAATGAAATATGGTTGGATTCTGTTGTACGAAACAACGAAGGATTCTTTCAAAACACACAACCCTGACTTGGCTTGCATTACACGCAATCGCGACCTTCCTCGATAGCGTGTGTTGTACGCAATACCGGGTTTTAATAAACAACGATATATTATTATAATATTTTCATGAAATAGCCGTTATGAATAGTATTAACTAAATTTTGAATTTTATAACATTATTATTCATCTTACACATTTTATAGAACATGGTATAAGAACAAAATAATTTTTTCGGGTAAAATAAGTATTTTTCAAAAAATGCAGTTTTGCCGCCTTTTGATGGCGCACCCACTTTAAATCTAGTTTTTGACATGTTTATATGTTCAATTTGACAAAATAAAATTCTTCTTTTGAATCAGGATATAAAAATTTACATTAGATAAAGTTTTGATATTTTTCCGATAACTTTCATATTTAAATGAATAGTAAAAACACGCTATATTTTAATTAAAAACAAATTTTTTCATCGTAAAATCTTATGTGGTTAAAATATAATATTTAATGGTTTTAAAGTATAAATAGAATATATTTTTACCATTTAATATAATGTATGTCATTAGCATTGATTTTACCTTGAATTCATAGGTTAAAACAATTCAATCTTTTGCAATGTTTTAAAGAAAAACCTGTTTTCTTTCGACAACGGGATTAATTTTAATTTAATTTCTGAATCTTTTGTGTATTGAATTTGGAAAAATGGATTTCATATTTGGAATCAGTGGGTCCAAATTATGTTAATAAGCTACTTTTTATTTTTGGGCATTGTGAATAGTAACTACGGTAAATTTTATTTACTATAGTTAAAGGTAAATTGGGTAATTAAGGGTAAATATAAGATTATAAAATTACCCTAACACTTGAAAAAATCCTATTGGATGACTAAAAGTAGACCCATATAACCTAAGGGTCGGATTAGATTCATTTTATGGACTTTTGTCCATGAAAATAATTTAATTATTATTAAAACCAAAGAATGTGACAACATGTCACTTTCTTAAATCTTATAAGTATAATAATTTTAATTTAGTGATAAAATTCATGAAACTTCGAACATGAATAGTCTCCAGAAATATAATACAATTATCTACATCATAGGAATTTATTTAGAATTTTTAGGGATTAAATAATTATCATTTATTATGACACAAAGATGATGCAGTAATTGTCTTATTAATGAAATATTGACATAATTGATGTTATAAATGCCCAAATAAATGTAATTTGAGACTTTTTATGACTTAAATTAATTTTATAAGTTAATATGACATGTTATTGTTGAAATAAGTAACTTGGTTCAAACTTATCATTCTGTTATGAATTTCATAAAAATCAGGTACCAAATAGTGTCAAAATTGACATAAATTAGTTTTTAAAATAAATATTATATTATTAATTGTTATTTAATTCCTAAAAATCTAAGGTTCGGACAAATGACTTAGATAAGGATAGATATATTAATAATAAAGAACTTGGGGTTCTTTTGGCTTGATATAGTAAGTTTATTAACCTTATAGTGTAAGAAAATAAGAAGACACGGTAAAAGTTAAATTATCTAACTTAAAGTTAAATCTAAATGATAAGGTTAAAATTGATACCTAAACTTGTCTAAATTCTATTGGATAATAGGATTTCGACCCATCCCCACCTTATCTTCGAAATATATCAATTTGGATCTATTTAAAACCGAACTTGACTTTATAATAAAATAATATTTTTAGTTTTCCCAAAGGTGCCCCTCTCCTCCCTTATAAAAGGGCACCTCCTCCCTCTCCTCCTCACACCAATTTGAGCATTAAATCTCGGCCAACCCCTGCCAAAATCTATTCTCCACTTCCTTAGTATCATCCTAGAGGTCCTGGTCTTCTTCAAAGACCATCCTTAGTTCTTTAAGTGGAGGTTAAGAAAAGGCGCGTCAAAAAGAGGTAATATCCATTACCGATCTTTTTCAATTTATTTATTCTTCAACATATTCTTCTTTAGTTGTTTCATGATAAAGTAATAACATAAGTATTTATTATATACTGATATGTTATTATAAATATGAAACAACTCTAATTAACCTTCTATCCATCCTACGGAAAAAGGAAATCACCGCGCGTGCATACGTACGGAATACCGTCTCCACGGCGTGGTGTAATCTATTTTCCGCCACCACATTAATTGGATGGGTATAATGGTGTAATGAGTAACTATATATGATTATTATAAAGTGATATTGATACTGAAATAGTATACATACACTTCAACACAAGTTCACGATCATGAGAACGATATCATCGCTCGTGCGTACGTACGGACTACCGTCTCCACGACGCGATGAGATTCATTCTCCATGTTAACCATTTAAGAATGATTATAAAGTATATATAAGAAATAATAATGAAATATATGACATTATAAAGCTACTGGATTTATGTATATATGTATGTCATCTACTTACTTCCATTCAAGACAATAAAGAAAGGAAAACAACGTTCATGCGTACGTACGGACTACCGTCACCATGAACGGTGTGTTTCATTTCATTTATCTATCTATTATATATATATATATATACTGAATATATATGATATATAAATCATGTTTTATATTCTGGAAGTAAGTAAATCATGATATAAGTAATAATAATGTCAAGAACAACAAGTCCAAACACCTACGATAAATGAAACGATTTTACCCAAAATGCTTCTTTAACATGGAATTTACAAAAGAACGGGTAATATAAAGTCATAAGTGAACCATATATGATATCATAATAATGAATATGATTCTGTAATAAGTTAATGACATTATTTAAATCATTTTACAGGAGGTTCGGACACTTACGAAGCAAATCGGACTTAAGGTAAGGGAAATATCACAATCTCATTTTTATCCGAGATTGTTTATACTTTGGTATTTACTGGGGTGTATTTTATCATCCACATCCATGTTTCCCCAATATGTAATATTTATATCCTTCTACAATAGTTTATATAAAATTTTACCCTTCGGTGAGTTTTTAGTAAAAGATATGAAAGGAATCTTTTGTCGTTTTTCGTACGAGGTACTTTTTGACTTTTCCGACAAAAGTACGAGAAGAATGTTTTATTTTAACTTATACGACATGAATGAATTTTTAAAACATTATTTCCAAGAATCTTACCTTATAAGTTTTCAAGTTTATTTTTAATCAAATTCTTTTAGTTATAATTTTCTGACATGTTAAGAAATGAAAAGTGTTTTTGAAGTAGAAAGGATATTTTCCTCAAGAATAGAGTTCAAGTGTTTTATCAAAATTATTTTCCATCTAAGATAATAAAGGGTTCTGTTTTTATACCTATTATTACATTGATTTTATTATGTTGTGATGGAATTATTTTTATGAATTCCTTTATCTTATATGAATTGTTTTATGATGTCACAATGTTTAAGAATCCCATTTTTATTACATGGGTTATGCTATGATGTCTGGTTTATGATTTTGTGGCACAAATAAGAATGGTATCATTATGAGATGTGTGGGACCTATATCTCCCTCCAATGTATTGGGTAAAGATTTTATATCTCATGAGATAGACATGGCTGGAACAGTAGGTTATACCGGTTCAGTGAAATAGGACTGAAACGAGGAGTGAACTTGGTTCAGAAAGGGACTTTGTCCACTAAGATAGTCTTGACAATGAGTCTTGACTAATAAGATATGATTCTCTATGATTATGTGTGTATGCCACAAAGTTTCATGTTTTAAGTTATGATTATTAGGATTACATTTCACTACTATGATTTATCCCATGTTATGAAGTTATGATCTCTTTTGCAGGTTAAGATTTCCAAAAGACATGTTCTTATGAATATGACGTAATTGATATTTCTTTTGTTTACCCTTACTGAGCATTTGAGCTCACCCTTTTATGTTTTCTTTTCCCCAGGACATAAAAGAAAGGATTTAGGTTTAAAAAAAATAAGATCTTTATGGGAGATGTTGAAGATCTTTCACCACGATTAGAAGATTATATTCTGAGTTTCCAAAGACACTAAACTATTACGGTCCTTGTGTGTCTATTTTTCTTATGTATTAAGTATTCCGAAAAAGTAATGTAATGTCCATGTACGTCAAGATTCGGGTCTTTACATTATGGATCAGGATGCTTCATATGGGTAAGGTTATTTTTCATAACATGAGTCAGTTTTCATAGTATAGTTATAAGTTGCTCATCACCAGTCGTAGCTCCTGAGCCAATATCATTATCTTGCATCGGAGGTAAATACCTACATGGGATATGCATGTTCATGTGGTTTCTATTCCTTCCACTAGACACCATTTCTAAATATTGACATACACTAGATTAGGTAATTAATCCTAATGTATAATCTCAATGTAGAAAAATATTTAACATAAATTGAAATCCTATACATAGCTAATCTCATAATCATAAACATGGTTTCTTTGAGAGAAAATTTACATTTAAATCCTTCATAATGACTTGTAAAGAAAATGTAAATTATCCTAAACATATCTCCCAAGAGTGTCAAACCGAGTGCGTAGTAAGACCTTTTGTCGTGTACCAGAATACTCTAGGTCAATCCCAAAAATCCTTATCAGAGTTTTCACTCCAAAGTACATCTGTACAAGAATCATGTCCACTTGCAGTATATAGAGAGATTTATTTGCTAGAAATTTCTACATAATCTATTTCTTACAAAAAACTCCAAGATGTTCTTGTATGTTTTAACATCATAGACTATCTTAGGGATTTGTTCCCTAATTTACGTTCTCTAAATCTAGTTTCCAAGTTTTCTACTAAACTTTCTTTGATACCAATTATAAGGAACGGGCCCCAGTTGTCTAGAGCCGGTGCCTTATTTTATTACATTGGAATACAAAAAAGTAATATGAATCCCGAAGGACCGAGTAGTTTTGCAGATTTGTAAATAAGATACATACATAATTTCAACATTACAACTTGAAATGAAATACAACATATAAGTTTTGTTGGGAATATCCACAACTATAAGTTTATCTTTGCAGGTAAATCATAATAAACTTCTTCATGTCTTGAGAAAATAAAACATAAGAAATGGGTGAGCTCAAACGCTAATTAAGGGTAAGAAATACAATAGAAGATATCATAAAAATAAACATTAGGAATGATGCATAACTAAAAACACATGCCTTTAAAAATAAACTTGAACACATTATGGAAGGAATAAGAGATGAATAAATAATAGAATAATAAAACATAATCATGGATATTCTAGTAGTCTAATAACCACATGAATTATCAATACTATTTTCACAATGAGGGAATTCATAATGCCGTACATTATAACCATACCGTCAAGGACTCATGCCAAGATCATAAATATCCATTTTTTCAAGGCCTCAATCCAAGACCATAGTTTGTCTAATGAGACCTACTGATGCACCATGGGGCTATAACGGGCCCCGACCAAAACTTACAGAGTCCATTTCATTCTTCATATGAACGTGGATAAATTTAAACAACTTATACATTAATATTTAAACTAATATATGAAATGTATATAACTTTCCCCGAACATTAAGCATAAACATTAACTATTCAGAGTAAATTGGTGAATGGTTTTAAGATCGTACATCCACAGTCAAAATAATCATAAACCATTAAATTAAATATGGTAGATGATATCATAAAATATTAATCCCAATAATACATAAGAATTAAAAAGAGTGTTGAAATAGATGAAGATACTCTTATAAAATCATCGAGTAATTTTTGAGATAAATACTCTTTTACTTTGAAAAGAAGAGTTATTTTGGGAAAATATTTGTATAAAATTAGATGTGAAGTAAGATAGTATTTTCATAATAAAATGAAAGATTTTATAAAGATAATTTAAAAAAAACATATTATATAGTGACCTTTAAAATAGGTAAGAATTTGAGAAATTCTCTTGAATTGGGCTTGTATTACGAGAGGAATTTTTGAAAGATCCTTTTAAAACATATAACTCCCCATAAATGAAAATAGGATTCTTCTTTGTACACATATATAGAACACTATCACAGAATATATGAGGATTAAATATGAATAAATAATAATTTAATTGAGGTAAGTAGTGAATAAGAGTAACCCAAATGAAAATGAAGGTTCGGGTAGAAAACCCCTACTTTAAGTCTGAATGTTCTGTTCTTGATCATATGGTCCTGGAATATGAAATTAGACTCATTAATAATTTAATTAAGAATATATTAGACATATATTTAGTTTATCATAATTTTTTAGTTCATTTATGTCCGTATTGATAAATTATAATATTGAATTCTTTCGTTCAGGAGTGTTCATTTTCTTGATTTTCATAATCGGTTTACTTGTTTTTAAGTAATGAAGTTCATGTGGAATGGATGTAAATCTCCAAAATTGAATTTAAATATTATTTATTAACATACATAGGCATTAATGGTCATTTATATCATTTGGTTACATGGAAAGAGGATGAATCATTAGATGAAATATTAATGATAATCACTTAGATTATTTTAGCGGTATTTTGATTATTAGGAACTAGTTTGGTCATATGATTTGATATTATGTACATATACTGGTTCTTGAATATTAAATATGTTATAATACATATATTATATCCTGGTTCAAGCATAAAAGTGGTTTCATGACCAATATTGAAGGAGAAATTGAAGAATGAAACTTTGTCGTCCATGAAAGTTGTAAATTGGCACATCACGGATGATGATTTCATTTATAAAATAAGAGAGAGAGAGAGTAAGGATATTGATGATGGTTATTCCATTCACATGATATAATTACAGTATATAGATGATACTAAAGTTATCATGGTCATTTGGATAGAGGAGGTTAGGAAAGGATAACAATAGAAAGGAACTCGAAATGAAATTAAAAGAAATAGAATGTGAATTTACCTCTTGAATCTACATCCTTGAGAATCTCTTTAAGGGAGGGGTTTTTGGTCTTTTGGCAAGACCAAAAGCTCCTGGACTTGGGGAGGGACTAGAGAAGAGTGTTTGGGAAGAACTTTGAGGATCTTCAAGCCTTAGAGGAGTGAAGAGAATAGAGAGTGAGAGATATTTTTTATAGTGGAGGAGAGGAGAGTTTTCCCATTATTTTACTCATTATTTTACCAAATACAACCAATAGTATTGATTCTTATTACCAAGAATAGTAATATATTCATGTGAGATCGAACCAAGTGTGCTTACTGATAATGTATATATACGGTAAATTAACATATTTTACTATTCATAAAACATTCATGTATTTTAGAAAAATCACAAAAATTCATCCTAACCAATTTTCGACATATAGAATTCAAAAAACGAACTCCATTTTTTGATAATAATTTTCTAAATATTATTAATTTAATTTTTAAATAAAATCATAATTTATTAGAAAAATAAAATTTTAAATCTATATTTTGTTTTATATCCCCTTGAAAAATTAATCAAGATCTCATTATCTTATAACATTAATACAATAAAATAATAATATGATTTATTATTCATATGGGTCATATTATTATTCATAAGAGTATGTTACTATTCACCAAAAATTAAGTTTGTCTTATCAGATTCTAAATATCTTACTGAACGCAACTGTGTATGTCAGTTTTTCAAAATTCAAATCACAAAGGTGGAAAAAATATGTTTATTGGATAGGTTATAACAAAGTGGTGTTTTATAGAGACTTAGTGTTTCATGTATTCAATATTAAATTTATGTGTTGAATCTTGGGGTGCTAGATTATCCCCTCCTTACAAATATTTCATCCTCAAAATTACCAGAATGCTACCTCACAAAAATATTTGAGTAGTTCTTCAACATAAGCTCCTCAGGCTCCCATGTTGCCTCTTTAATTTTTTGATTTTTCCAAAGTATCTTTACTAGTCAAGTTGTCTGATTTCTCAACACTTGTTCTTTGGTGTTCAGAATCCAAATAGGCTCTTCACATTAAGATAGGTCAAGTTCCAATTCTATACCTACATAAGTGAGGACATGCATTGGGTCTGGCTTGTACTTTCTCAACAATGATACATGAAACACATTGTGTACTTTAGACATACTAGGTGACATAGCCAAATGATATTCAATAGCTTCAATTCTCTCCAGAATTTCAAAAGGTCCTATGTACCCTGATCTTAGTTTTCATTTCTTTCCAAATCTTATAATACCCTTCAATGGAGATACTTTTAAGAAAACATGATCTCCCACTTGAAACTCCAAATACTTCCTTCAATTATTAACATAACTTTTTGTCTGCTTTAAGATGCTTTGATATGACCCTGAATAGTCTTTACCTTTTCTGTTATTTCCTCCACAAGCTCTGGGCCTACTAGCTTCCTTTCACCAACTTCATCCCAACATGTTGGTGTACGAAATCTTTTTCTATACAATGCTTCATAGGGTGCCATTTGAATACTAGAATGGAAACTATTATTGTAGGAGAACTCCACCAAGGGTAAATACTGATCCCATATACCTTGAAAGTCGAGCGACCATGATCTCAACATGTCTTTTAAGGTTTGGATCGTCCTTTTTGATTGCCCATTAGTTTGAGGATGATAACCAGTACTCAAACGAAGCTCAGTATTGAAAGATTTCTGAATAATTTTCTAGAATTTTGATGTAAACCGAGGATCGAGATCATACACTATTGAAAGTGGTGCTTCTTGAATTCTAAAAACTTCATAGATATAGAGTCGTGCAAGACGCTTCAGTGGAAAATCCTCCCTTATAGCGAGAAAATGTACAGATTTTGTAAGTTGATCAACAATTACCCATATTGCATCATTCTTTCTTGAGTTTTGGGTAATCTAGTGACAAAATCCATGGTGATGTAATCCCATTTTCATGTAGGAATAGGTAGAGGTTTCATGACTCCTCTAGGATGTTGTCATTTGACATTCACTTGTTGACAAACTAAACATCTTGATACACAATCTGCAATTTTCCTCTTTATGTTGTCCCACCAAAAATATTCCTTCAAATCTCTATACATTTTAGTGCTACCAAGATGTATAGATAAGTTCGAGCTATGTGCATCATCCAATAACTCCCTTTCTAGATCAGGTATAGAGAGAACACATAACCTCTTTTAAAATTTCAGAATTCCATCTTCACATACAATGTCATCAAACTTTCCCTCTTTCACAACATTAATTTTATGTTACAGGTTCTCATCATCAGGATGAGAGATTTTAATCCTTTCTAATAAAGATTATTGGACAACCAAATGAAAAAGTAGTTATGTTTCACCTTATTTGATAATTCCCATATTCATCCTCACTAGATCCATGTACAAAGGATCATTGTCAATCTAAATTTTGTTGAGAACTCCACAATCATTCCTTCTCAATGCATCATCTACCTTATTTGACTTTCTTGGGTGGTAGTGTATTGTAGAATCATAATCCTTGAGTATTTATATCCATCGCCTTTTCCTCATGTTGAGTTCTTTCTGTGAGAAGATATACTTCAAACTCTTGTGATTTATAAATACCTCACATATTTCACCATGGAGATATTTTATCTATATTTTGAGAGACAAGATCAAAATAGCTAACTCAAGATCATGAGTAGGATAGTTTTGTTCAGGAATTTTTAACTACCTTGATTCATAGACCATAACTCTATCATTCTTCATAAGGACACCACCAATTCCTTTCTTTGATGCATCACTATATATCACAACCCCACAATTCTCCAATGGTAGGGTTAGGATCAGAGCATTCACTAATCTCTTATTCAATTCTTCAAAAAAGTCCTTACATTCTTTTGTCCATAAGAACTTAACCCATTTACGTGTAAGCTTGTTCATTGGGTTGGTTAAACGGGTGAAGTTCTGAATGAAATGCCGATAATAACCTACTAAACCAATAAAACTACGTACCTCAGTTGTGTTCATTGAAGTAAGCCATTCTTAAATAGCCTTTTTCTTTGCATGATCAACAGATGTTCCATCCTTAGAGATAATGTGGCCAAGAAAGGAAACTGATTGAATCCAAAATTCACACTTTCTAAAATTCCCATATAACTCATTTCTTCTAAGAGCCTTCAGAATTGTGTGCAAGTTATTTACATGATCTTCATAGATTTTGTAGTATACCAAGATATCATCAATAAATACCACCCCAAATTTATCAAGATATTCTTTGAAAACTCTATTTATTAGATCCATGAAAAAATATGGTGCATTAGTTAGTCCAAAAGACATTACTGTAAACTCGTAATACCCATACATGGTTCGAAATGCTATTTTTGTAATTTCTTCCTTCCTCACAAGCAACTGATGATATTCAGATCGAAGGTCAATCTTACAAAAATATTGAGATCCATGAATTTGATCAAATAAATCATCAATGAGAGTTAGATGATACTTGTTCTTTATTGTTATAGCATTTATCTCCCTATAGTCAATGCACAACCTCATAAATCCATCTTTCTTATTAACGAAAAGAATAAGGGCTCCACATGGAGAAATACTAGTGCGTATAAATAATTTATCACTCAATTCCTCTAGTTGTTTCTTTAGTTTCAATAATTTCACAGTGGTCATTCTATAAGGGGTCTTTGATATAGGGTTCGAATGAGGAATTAAGTGAATGGAAAACTCAATTTCCTGCTCTAGAGGATGTTTAGGTAAGTCATTTGGAAAGACGTCAACATATTCTTGCACAATAGGTACGTTATCTTTTTGAACATTATTTTCCTCATCCATAGTTAATTCATTCCCTTCCTCCCCAATAATTGAATTCAGTAGAGCTACTGGGGGTGGATCTAGTTGAGAATCATATGTTGATGTTTCTGCCTTGAAGATAAGGGATTCCACATCATCCTAAAAAATTGTAACCTCCTTCTTATTGCAATAATTTTTTGCATCATGATTCAAAAGTCAATCCATACCAAGGATTATATCAAATTCAATCATGGTTATGATAATAAAATCAGCAGATAAAGCACATTTATATGCTATAATGGGGACTGTCTGACACAACTTTATTGCAATGATACTTCCCTTAGGAGTTTTTACTGACGACTCCCTTATTAAATCAAATTGGAAATATCTAATTTCTTTGAAAACTGGGAAGTTATGAAAGAACGTGATGATCCAGAATCAAATAAAGCATTGTCTAAGTTTGAGAAAACGATTAAAGTACCTACCACCACATCATCAGGAACTTCAACCTTTGCAGTTGTGACCGTATAAACTTGGCCTTTCTACCTTGGCCTTATTTGGGGAATGTTTCCTTGATGCTTAGGACGTTCATGTGCATAATTTCTCATCTTCCTGCTATTGTAGCATTGAACATTGGTAACTTCTTTCTTCCCCTTACAATCCTGAGATGGGTGGTCCTTTTCTCCTGACTTGTAACATACATCCATTCCCTTCAGGCAAGTGCCAGGGTGTTTTTTCCCACAATTACTATTGGATGGAAGGTCAAATATTCCCTTATTCCCCATTTTCTTATTTCATTTTTCAGAGTTTTCGGCAGCCCTCTTCTTCTCTTGTTTTCCTTTAAAGTCATAAGATTTAGAAAATTGATTTTCTGTCTTAATTGAACTTGAGACTATATCTTCATATGATAAGAAACTTTGGGAAACTAGTGCCCTTCGGAGGAATGGTTTTAAACCATCATAGAATTGGTCAATATTGCTCCTTGGATTATGTATGTATTTCGTAACATGTCTTGATAACCTTGTGAAGTTAGCTTCATACTTTGCTACATTTTCATCCTCCTTCTGCCTTAGATTAAGGAATTGACTTTCCATATCTGCTCATTGTTCACGGGGAAAATATTTTTCTTGGAAGATTTCTTTAAAATACATCCATTCCATCTCTTCTATTTCTTCCTCCTCCTTTGTGTTTTGGATTAACGAACACCACTGATCTGCATCTCCTGATAGACGATAAACTACCATGAAAACCTTCTCTCTTTTGTTACATCTCAAAGTTAGAAATATCTTCTTTAGGGAACTTATCCACTACTCTGCTACAAATGAGTTTGTAGTCCCATTGAATAATGGAGTTTGTTTTTGCATAAAGAGATCCAACATAGCTCCTCCACATTTTGGATCATGATTCTATATATGGTTAAGGTTATTGTTCATAACTCGAGTCAGTAGTCCCAATATAGTTATAAGTTTCTCAGCACCAGTCGTAGCTCTAGAGCCGACATCATTATCTTGCATCGGAGGGAAATCCCTACATGGGATATGCGTGTTCATGCAGTTTCCATTCCTTCCATTGGGCACCATTTCTAAATAATGTAATACACTAGATTAGGTTATGAATCCTAATTTATAATCTCAATGTAGAAAAATACTTATCATAAATTGAAATTCTATACATAACTAATCTCATAATCATAAACCTAGTTTCTTTGAGGAAAAATTTACATTTAAATCCTTCATAATGGCTTGTAAATAAAATATGAATTATCCTAAGAATATCCTCCGGGAGTGTCAAACCAGATGCGCAGTAAGGCTTGTTGTCGTGTGTCAAGATACCCTGAGTCATGTCTGAAACTCTTTGTCAGAGTTTTCACTCCTTGGTACATTTGTGCTAGAACTATATCCACTTGTAGTATTTAGATAGAGATTTATTTTCTAGAAAGATCCACATAATCTATTTCTTACCAAAAATTACAGGATTTTATTTTATGTTTTATCCTCATATACTATCTTAGGCATTTTTTCCTTAATCTAAATTTTCTAAATCTATTTTCCAAGTTTTCTACTAAAATTCCTTTGATACCAAATGTAAGGATCCAACCCTAGTTTCCGGGAGCCGGTGCCTTATTTTATTACATTGGCATACAAAAAAGGAATATACATCCCAAGATACTGAGTAGTTTAGTATATTTGGAAACAAGATACATACATAAGTTCAACATTAAAACTTGAAATGAAATAAAACATATAAGTTTTGTTGGGAACATCCACAACTATAAGTTTATCCTTGTAGTTCAATCATAATAAAATTCTTCATGTCATGATAAAATGAAAAGGGTGAGCTCAAACACTCAGTAAGGGTAAGTAATATAGTGGAAGATATCATAAATATAAACATTAGACATGGTGAATAACTAAAAAAACATGCCTTTAAAAATAAACTTGAACACATTTTGCAAGCAATAAGAGATGAATAAATAATGGCATAATAAAACATAATCATGGGTATTCTACTAGTCGAATAACCACTTGAACTATCAATACTATTTTCATAATGAGAGATTTCATAATGCGGGACATCATAACTATATCGTCACAGGCTCCTACCAAGATCATAAATATACATTTTTTCAAGGCCTCGTGCCAAAACCATAGTTTGTCTCATGAGACCTACTGATGAACCGAGGGGATATAGCGGGCCCCACATGACACTTACTAAGTCCAATACATTCCTCAGATGAACGATGATAAACATAAATAAATTATACATTCATATTGAAACTAATATATAAAATTTAAATAACTTTCTCCGAATATTAAACATAAACACTAACCATTCAGAGTAAATTGGTGAATGGTTTTAAGATTGCACATCCACAGTCAAAATAATCATAAACCATTCAATTAAATATGGTAGATGATATCATAAAATATTAATCTCAATAATACTTAATAATTACAAGAGTGTTGAAATGGATTAAGATACTCTTATAAAATCATCGAATAATTCTTGAGATAAATACTCTTTTACTTTGAAAATAAGAGTTATTTTGAAAAAATATTTGTATAAAACCAGAAGTGAAGTAATTTAGTATTTTCATAATAAAATGAGAGATTTTATAAAGATAATGGTTTCCAAAAACATATTATAGAGTGCCCTTGAAAATCAGTAAGAATTTAAGAAATTCCTTTGAATCGAGCTTGTATTACGAGAAGAATATTTGAAAGATCCTTTTAAATCATATAAATAACCATAAATAAAATAGGATTCTGGTTTGTACACATATATATAACATTCTCACAGAATATATGAGGAGTACATATAAATAAATAAAAATTTAATTGAGATAAGTAGAGAATAAGAGAAACCCGAATGAAAATGGAGGTTCGGATAGAAAACCCTTACGTTAAGTCCGAATGTTCCGCTCTTGACCTTATAGTCCTAGAATATGAAATTAGACTCATTAATAACTTAATTCAGTTTCTATTAGATGTTGAAAGTTGGTTCCCTAGAACCAACTTCTGTTGTACTTTTTTTACCACTACATGTATATAGTTTCTTATATATACATGTGTTTATCTTACCATAATAGTGTAGATAATTATGCATCCAATTTGTTTATGAAAATTTCATTAGATTACATGTCATATCAAATGGTTACAGAAGATCCCAGACTATAATGAGAACCCCAAGATGCCATGCCACTAATCTTAAAGTAATGTCCTATGGTCCAGTTACATTATTCTGAAAGGACACAGATGATGTGTGACTATCAGGTGTTGGGGGATCATAATCATTGAGATTTCTTCTCATGAAGTTCTCACTTGATGATCTATAGTTATTGAGATCATGAGGACAGACCCGCATAATAGGAACACTGCATGTTTCAGATGTCATTGATCATTCCTATCTACGAACATGTGTAATGGTCTCCAGAATTGAGATCATTATCAATGTATGTCATTTAATTTCATACTTTGATGCAAGACAAAAACCATGGTAATTATGTCATGATGAGGTAGTTTGTGCTGGGTACATCATTGGTGACATGAAATTGATTGAATGATAAATATAGGATTTGTCGATTCCAATTTGAAGAAGAGATATCTCATGCCCGATTGATTAATATGGTTGCACCTTCATTAAATCCATTTTCATGGTAGTGGAAGGAAAGACCATCCGGACATATCAACAAATAAAATAAAGAAAGATTAAAGATGATAACATTAGTTTGCATTCTTCTTTATTGAGATATCGATGATAGAGAGATTATATCACATAAACCATGTTCGTAGGAAGGTAGTTGTTGCTTTGTCTTTACCTTATCTCTATAGGGGCCTCGATGGGTTCCTAGACCCCGCTCTTTGTCAGGGGATATTATTCACTGCTATTGAGATAAGGGCCTAGAGGGCCACACACTATAGCACTTTGAGAATCTACCCTATTCTGGGAATAAGAATATAGAACTTGGTGGGCCCTACCAATGGGTCCGAGTATTATCTAAGTTCTATGGATCACCAAGTAATAAATAAATTCTTTAATTATTCAAGCCTGGAATAATATGTTGAATTTATTTATAACATTTATTTACAAGTTATTAAGTAAATACAAAGATAAAATATTATTCGAATAGATTTAAATATCCATGGTTTGTTTAATATTTTTAGGAGAAGTGATTTGAGTTATAGACTCATGTTTACCACTCAATATATATATATATATTTAATATATATTGTAGTTAGTTATAAAATTATAAATATTATTTATGGAATGATTTAATTTGACATAAATAAATATTTATAATACTTATACAGATAATATCTATTACACGGGGGCTAGGAATACATACCGAGTATTTTAGATATCATCTATATAAGTAAGAGAGAGGCTCTTTCCATGAACGATTCATGTGTCAAAATTGAGAGCCTCTCTCTCCTCATGGATTCTAGAGAGATATTCTCTCAAGAAAGGAAGGTCTTCAAGCTCTTCCTTCTTTGGATCAAATACGCTTGCCTTGGGGTGATCACTGTTGCGTAGAAGAGCTCGTTGGAGTATCGTGCTAGCACTCAGATTCCAACAAACAACACACAAGCAGATTCAAGAGGCATGTGTGGATGATCTAGAGGGATTCGACGTCAGAGTATTCAAGAAACGGTCACCAACATCCTACGACGAACTTGCACATGTCAGATCCGAACAAGGTACTTGTTCGTTCTATTTTTTTGTACTATGTCAAATCCATGTGTGGTCCTCAGACCGTACCTTGATAGTTCACCGGAGTAGATGTTGTAACATTGCTCCGGTGATGCGAAATTTTTTAAATTCCCGGCCCATCGGATTCCGCTGCCTATCCCGGTACCTTACAGTGGTATCATAGGGACATGTGATTTCTCAGAGTCAAAGGAAAAATTAAATTTCATTAAATTTTATTACGGAGCATAAAATTGGTTCCAACAGATCTGACCGTACATCGATCCATTTCCGAATGGCCAAGTTACGGCCATATGAAAATTTTAAATGGATTGATTTGTTGGTTTAAAATTGTTAGGATTATTACTTTATTAAGAACACATTTTAATTTTATTTATGCGTTCTTCAAAGTATCGGAATCCGGTCATGCTTGGATGGAATCCGGTCGCTAAAATTAATCTGGTGGGTTTTATTTTAGGAGTTAAATAAAATATATTATAACATAATATTATTTTATTTTACTCAAATAAAAAATAAAATTAAAAGGGGTCTTTGAAGACTTGAGGTCAAGTCTTCTTTTTTTATTTATTTGAAGTCTTTAGACTTTAAAGTTAAAAATTTAAATAAAAAAAATTGGAGACCAAGACCTGAAAGTGGGTCTTATTCCTTTTTAGTTTTAATTTTAAAAAAGGGAGTTTATGTTTTGTCAAAAGACAAAAAAAATTAAAAAAGTGAAGAGAAGACCCTTTGGGTCTTCTACCTCACGCGACACACAACCCCCCCTAAACCCTAGCCAAGGCCACCACACCGCTCCCTTGGCCACCTCCCTTTGCACTGCCATCTCCTGCCGCCAAGACAAGGTCACGCCGCCCAGAACCCCATGCTGCGGCCTCCTTGCATTGTGCTCGGCCGAACCACACTGCGCCCGGACCTTCTCATTGTCGCCGGCCCGCTCCGCCTCGGGTCGCAGCACCGCCTCCTCCGAGCTCCCCGTACCACCTGCCGCTGCCGAATCGCGCTGCTTCCAGACCGCACCGGCTCACCCCGCCTCCCTGCTCGGTGCCATGCCAGAACAGCTAGATTCTGCCCATGTGGCTGGCCGGAGCAGCGCGTCGCCGCCATCACGGCTGGACGATGGAGTAACCCGTCACTCTCGCACCTAGCCGAAGGAGTCCGATTCTAGTCGGAAGATGCCACCGCCACTGGTTGCTGCTGGATTCGACAGATACGCCATGGTCACACTGCGGTCGCATCGTGGTTACACCGTGATTTGGATCTGCTTCAGTAAGACTCCGTCGTAGTGGTTCGCAGTCCTGCCAGACTCCTTCCCGGCTAGAGGTAACCCCACTAATTAGTTTTAATTAAATTAATTTTTTAAATTAAATTAATTATAATTATATTGGGGTTTAAGTTTATTTTAATTCGAAACATTAATTTAATTATAATTAAAATTAAATTAATAGTTTAATTTAATTTTATAGTTAAAATTAAATAAATGGTTTAATTTAATTTTTGGAATTAAAATTAAATTAAACAGTTGGAACTGATTAAAATAAATTAATTGAATTTATTTAATTTATTAGAGCGCCCTCTTACTATTTAAATTTTATTGCAGTTTAATTTTTAATTGTGCTTTATTTATACCGACTCATCTTGAGCAAGTGACCGAACCATGCATGTCTGGTTTATTAGTTTATTTAATTATTTATTCAATGCGTGCAATGATTATAATAATTAATTAGATAAATTATGGTCTGAAAATCTTCTTTTAATTCAAATATGTATAAGGTCTTGCGTGTCCAATGAACAAGTTTTATTTTATACCCCTAGAACCCCTCGCCTATGTGCGAGTATATTTGTAATTAAACGATGATGATATGAAATGCAGACCTCACCATGTCGAGGCGGTAATCCAAAGGGGAGCCGAGCGCATTGCACTGGGGATGGATGAGACGCGAGTCAGGTGTCAACTCAGGTATGGATGCCCATAGGTCAAGATTTATCCATTATGGATCGATCATAATAGAATTCTCAAGACTATTTGGATTGCATCATTTACTTTTATGCATTGTTTATTGTTTTATGCAAATACATGATTATTGCTTGATCACATAGAATAGTAAACAAGATAAAAAATGCATAAATAAATGACAAATGTATTTCTATTGCATGTTCAGTTGGGAGCGCAACAATATAGTTTGAACATATAGATAGAAAAATGATTATATTTTTTAATAAATATTAAAATCCCTCATTGATATATTAAGTCCAAAAGTCTTCCATTTCTCACATCTAAACAAAACCGGGTGTTTGGGGTGCTCGTCAGCCATAGTTGAGAGTGCCTCTTACTACCAGGGCGTTTTTTCATGTGAGAACTGAGCCGGATTAACTAAAGTGAGTAGTCAAAGATTATCCATAGCTAACTTTCTATCACTTTAGAGGCAAGATGTTGAGGGAATCAGGTTCAGATTCGAAAAGCTGGGAATTTACTCAACAAAACAAGGAACCACAAGTCGAGTGGTTGGACAACCTAGTGCCTACCTTGAAACCCTCCGAGTGGTGGCATAACCATAACTTGTAGACTATGAGGGAGGTTTCGAGGATCCTTTACACTATAACACTCAAGAGACAGATTATTCTGAATCTATTAGTAAGGGATATTAAGGTTTGCTGAAATAGCAAGAGACATTAAAATGATATAATAATTTATTAATCATAAATTTCAAAAGGTAATCAAGACAAAGTACTAACTGCTAAATGTTTGTTTGATGTAGATTTAATATGGAAATCACTAACACCACAAGTACTTTATCATTGTGATCGATTCTGGATAAAGAAAATATCCTGACCGGAAATAACTTCTAGGAGGGGCACAGGCACTTACGCATAATACTATGCCAAGAAAAGAAGTTATATGTATTGGAATCCCCAATTCTCACTGAGCCTCCTCAGGGAACAAGCAAGGTGAAAAAATATAAATGGAAAAAACATATAGATGATGCACTTGATGTTCAATACATCATGTTGTCATCCATGTCCATCCAATTATAAAAAAATCACATGGATGAGGACACATACAAGATGCTTTCACATCTCCAATAATTATATTAGGAGAGGGCCAAACAAGAAAGGTATGAGATCTCAAGTGCCCTTCATAAGTGTAGGCTAGCAGAAGGGAAAAAATTAGGTCCTCATGTACTCAAGATGATTGGGTATATTGAGAGGCTTGAAGCCCTTGTGTTCAAATTGAACCAAGAACTAGCAGTTGATCTCATTCTTGCCTCTTTATCGCCAAGCTTCTCGAATTTCATTGTCAATTATAACATGAATGATATGAAAAATCCGCTCCCAAACCTTTTGGATTTAGTTCACCAAGCTGACAAGGATATAAAAAATACCAATTCATTTATCCTTACAGTGAAAAAGAAAAAAAAGGGCAAGACAAAGTGGTCTAAGGCCAAGTCTAGGCCAAAGACACCAATACATCATCCTGCTAAGAAGGCAAAGATTCAGAGGCAGAATAATGACCAGGAAGCTGTCTGCTTTGGATGTGGCAAGAAATGCCACTAGAAGAAGAATTGTGATCTGGGAAGAAGAAGCAAAATGATTCTTCTACTTAAGGTATTTTTGTCATTGAATGAAATCTATATTTATCTACAAGTTGGGTATTGGATACGGAATGTGGGTCACACATTTGTATTCATATACAGGAACCAAGTAGGTTCAAGAATATTGCAAAAGGTGAAGTGGATCTCTGAACTGTAAATGGTGGAAGTCTGGAAGCCTTGGTAGTGAGAGACTATCACTTAACCTTGCCAAATGGTTTGATTCTATTTTTAAAAAATTGATATTATATACCTCTTGTAACCAGGAACGTTATCTCTATGTCGAGTTTAGACACTATGGGATTTTATTTCAATTTTGGAAATAAACGTTGTCTCTTTTATAGGGATAACACATGTTATGGTATGACACATCTTAATAAAGGTTTATATATGCTGGAACTTGAGAACCCCCTAATGGCAATCAATGACAAAAACATCCAACATGACTCATATATCACCCACCTATGAAACTTCAAGATTGGTCATGTAAACGAGAAGCTATTACAGAGATTACATCAAGAAGGGTATTTAGACTCGGTACAGTTAGAACCCTTGGATGTATGTCAAGCTTGTTTACAAGGAAAGATGACCAAATAACCTTTCTCGGGAAAGGAATACAGTACTGGAATTAATACATACTGATGTATGTGGTCCATTTTCAATAGAGGCATGAGGTGGTTTTTCATACTTCATTAATTTTACCGATGACTATAGTAGGTATGACTATATCTACTTAATGCGGTATAAGTTTGATTCCTTTCTTATTTTTAAGGAATACCAAAATGAAGTAGAAAACCAACTTGGTAAGAAGATAAAATCACTCTGCTCAGACCGAGGCATAGAATATCTTAACAAAGCTTTCATTGATCACTTTAAGGAGTGTTTGATAGTATCCCAACTCACTCCTCCTTATACACCACAATGGAATGATGTTAGTTAAAGGAGGAATATAACCTTTCTTGACATGGTCAGATCAATGATGAGTCATGAAACTCTTCCATTATTCTTTTATGGATACGCTTTGCAGAAAACAACATATAACATTAACCGAGTACTAACTAAAGTTTCAGATGGGATTCCATATTAGTTATGGTATATAAAGAAAACCAGTCTAACACACATTCGTGTATGTGGGTGCGAGACATTTTTCAAGACTTTACCAAGTGACAAATTAGCATCTGGAATCACCAAGTGCATCTTTATAGGTTACCCTAAGGAAACCAAAGAATATTACCTATATAACCCTTTAGATAGAAAATTTCTTGTGTAAAGATACGCCATATTTCTAGAAAGGGAACACATTTATATTGGAAATAGTGGGAGAAAGATTGATTTCGATGAAGTCAATGCTCCAGATGTACAAGAGTTGGTATAGGAACAATCTCCACAAGATCAAGTGGAATAAGTTGTTTCTAAGACACAAATACTGCGTAGGTCTACAAAAGAGGTTAGAGAACCAGAACGTTATGGTTTTCTTGTCACTGAGTCAGGTGAAACATTATTCCTTGAGGATGATGAAACTTTAACTTACAAAGAAGTAGTATAATGAAAAGAAGCTGCTAAATGGAAATATGACATGAATTTTGAGATGGAGTCCATGTACCAAAATCAAGTTTGGATTTTGGTAGACCCTCCAACTGATGTAAATCCCATTGGATGAAAATGGGTATTCAAGAAGAAGCTGGACATAGATGGTGAGGTTAATACCTTTAAAGAAAGGCTGGTTGCAAAGGGTTTCAGGCAATGTCAAGACATCGACTATGATGAAACCTTCTCACTAGTAGCAATGCTTAAATCCATCAGAATATTTCTTGCAATAACAACCTTTCATGATTATGAAATTTGGAAAATGGATGTCAAAATTTCTTTTCTAAATGGGAAGTTGGTTGAAGACGTCTATATGACTCAACCTGAAGGGTTTTTCAAGTCAAATAATGCCAATAAAGTATGTAAGCTTTAGAGGTACATTTATGGATTGAAGTAGGCATCACAGTCATGGAATGTTCATTTTGATGAGGCCATAAGAGAATTTTGTTTTGTCAAAAATGAAAGCGATCCTTGTGTCTATAAAAAGGTTGAAGGGAATTCCTACATTTTGTAGTGTTATATGTTGATGACATATTAATTATGGGAAACGAGGTACAAGTCTTACAGTCAGATAAGACTTGGTTAAATGAATGCTTCTCCATGAAAGACTTAGGTGAAGCAGCCTACATTCTAGGGATCAAGATCTATCGAGATAGATCTCAAAGGATTCTTGGGCTAAGTCAAAGTACATATATTGACAAGGTACTCAAAAAAGGAGAGGATTTTTTCCTATGTCACATGGTATAAATCTCTCCAAGAAAATATTTCCACAAACACAGAAGGAGATTGAAAGAATGAATAGAATCCCTTATGCCTCGGAAGTGAGTTTTATCATGTATTCCATGATATGTACTAGGTTTGATGTCACCTTTTATTTAAGCATGGTGGGTAGATATCAAGGAAATCTAGGAGAGCTGCATTGGTAAGCTGTTAAAACTATCCTAAAGTACTTGAGGCGTATAAAGGATAGGTTCTTAGTATATGGAGGAGATGAGGAACTAGTAGTGAGAGGATACGCTGATTCTAGTTTCTAGACAGATCACGATGATCTCAAATTGCAGTCAGGATACATCTTTTTCCTGAATGGTGGTTCAGTGAGCTGGAGAAGCTCAAAGCAAGCTGTGGTTGCCGATTCTATAGCAGAGTTTGAATATATTGCATCTCTAGATGTAGCAAAGGAAGCAGTCTGGATACACAGCTTTATCTCAGACATTGGTGTTGTGCCTAGTAGTGCAGACCCTGTTCCATTATATTGTGATAATACTGCTACAGTGATGCTTTCCAAGGATCTCAGGTCTCACCAGAGGACAAAGCATATTCTTCAGAAGTTTCATCTATTGAGGGATTTTTCTCAAAGAGGTGAAGTCACAGTTAGTAGAGTAACCATAGATGATAACGTGGCAGACCCCCTGACTAAATCCATTTCTCAGTAGAAGCATGATTCTCATGTGAGAGCTAGCAGATTGAAACTTGTTAACAGTTGACTCTAGTGCAAGTGAGAGTGTTGAAAGTGGGTGCCCTAGACCGAACTTCTTTTGTACTTTGATTACCACTACATGTATGCAGTTTGTTATATATACATGTGTTTATCTTGCCATAATATTGTATATACTTCTGCATCCACTTTGTTTATGACAACTTATTTAGATTACATGTCATATCAAAGGGTTATATCAGATCCCAGGATATAATGAGAACCCCAAGATGCCATGAATGTAATCTTAAAGTAATCTCGTATGGTCTAGTTACATCATTCTGAAAGGACACAAATGATGTGTGACTATCAGGTGCTGAGGGATCATAAGCATTGAGACTTATTCTCAAGAAGTTCAAATTTGATGATCTCTAGTTATTGAGATCATGAGGACAAACCCGCATAATAGGAACACCACATGTTTCAGGTGTCATTGGTCATTCCTATATACAGACATGTGTAATGGTCTCCAAACTTGATATCATTATCAATGTATGTCATTTAATTGCGTACTTTGATTAAAGGTGAAAACCATGGCAATTAAGTCATGGTGAGGTTGTTTGTGTTGGGTATGTCATTGGTGACATGACATTGATTGAATGATCAAGATAAGATTTGTCACTTCTGAGTTGAGGAAGAGATATCTCAGGCCCAGTTGATTAGGATTGTTGCACCCTCATTAAATCCCTGGACTTGTTAATGGAAGGTAAGACTGTCCATACATATCAACAAATAAAATAAAGCAAGATTAAGGATGATGACACTAGTGTGCATTCTGCTTTATTGAGATATCGATGACGAAGAGATTATATTACATAGACCATGTTCGTAGGAAAGTAGTCATTGCTTTGTCTTTACCTTATCTCTATAGGGGTATCGATGGGTTGATAGACCCCGCTCTTGGTCAGTGGATATTATTCACTGCTACTGAGATAAGGTCCTAAAGGGTTACACACTATAGCACTTTGAGAATCTACCCTATTATGGGAATAGAAATATAGAACTTGGTGGGCCCTACCAATGGGTCTGAGTATTATCCAAGTTCTATAGATCACCAAGTAATAAATAAATTCTTTAATTATTAAAGATTGTAATAATATGTTGGATTTATTTATAACATGTATTTACAAGTGATTAAATAAATACAAAGATAAAATATTATTCGAACGGATTTAAATATTCAGGGTTCGTTTAATATTTTTAGGAGAAGTGAGTCGAGTTATAGACTCGAGTTTATCACACAATATATATATTTAATATATATTACAGTTTTTGATAAAATTATAAATATTATTTATGTCATAATTTCATTTGACATAAATAAATATTTATAATAATTATACAGAGAATATCTATTACACAGGGGCTGAGAACCCATACCAGGTATTTTAGATATCCCCCTATATAAGTAAGAGAGAGACTCTCCCCATGAATGATTCATGTGTCAAAATTGAGAGCCTCTCTATCCTATTGGATTATAGAGAGATATTTTCTCAATAAATGAAGGTATTTAAGCTCTTTCTTCTTTGGATCTAAGACACTTTCTTTGTGGTGATCACCATTGTGTCAAAGAGCTCGTTGGAGTACCACGCTAGCACCCAGATTCCAACGAATGACGCATGAGTAGATTCAAGAGTCATGTGTGGAAAATATAGAGGTCTTCGACATTGGAGACTTCAAGCAACGGTATTCGACATCCTATAATGAACTTGCACATGTCATATCCGAACAAGGTACCTGTTCGTTCTATTTTTTTTGTGCTATGTCAAATCCACGCGTGGTCCTCAGACCGTACCCGGATAGTTTATCAAAGTCGACGTTGTAACGTTGCTTCGGTGATGCATTTTTTTAAATTTCTAGCCCATAAACTTCTGTTTCCCATCCTGGTACCTTACATTAGACATGTATTTAGTTTATCACAATTTTTTTAGTTCATTTATGTCCTTATCAATAAGTTATAATATTGAATTCCGTCATTCTGGATTGTTCATTTTCTTGATTTTCATATCTGGTTCACTTGTTTTTAAGTAATTGAGTTCATGTGGAATGTATGTAAATCTCTAGAATTGAATTTACATATTATTTATGAACATTCATAGGTGTTAATGGTCATTTATATCAGTTGGTTACATGTAAAGAGGATGAATCATTAGATTAAATATTAATGACAACCACTTAGATTGTTTTAGAGGTATTTTGATTATTAGGATCTAGTTTGGTCATATGATTTAATATTATGTACATATACTAGTTCTTGAATATTAAATAAGTTATAATACATATATTATAGCCTTTTTCAACCATAAAAATTGTTTCATGACTAGTATTGAAGGGGAAATTTAAGAACAAAAGTTCATCGTCCACGAAGATTGTAAATTGGTCTCTCACGAACGATGATTTCATTTATAAAATAAAAGAGAAAGAGTAAAGATATTGATGATGTTTCTTCCATTCACATGATATAATTCCAGTATATAAATGATACTAAATTTATCATGGTCATCTGGACAGAGGAGGTGAGGAGAGGATAACAACAAAAAGGAACCTGAAATGAGATTGAAAGAAATAGAATTTTCATTTACCTCTTGAATCCACCTTCTTGAGAATCTCTTTAAGGGAAGGCGTTTTGGTCTTTTGGAAAGACCAAGAGATCCTAGAAGTGGGGAGTGACTAGGGAAGAGTATTTGGGAAGAAATTTTAGGAACTTAAAATATTAGAGGAGTGAAGAGAAGAGGGAGTGAGGGGAGGGGGGTTATAGTGGAGGAGAGGTGAGTTTTCTCATTATTTTATTATCTTGTCAAATAAAACCAATAGTATTGATTATTATAACCAAGAATAGTAATATTTTAATGTGATTTCAAAACAAGTGTACTTATATCAGCCATGATGTTTGGAATATTGAATTTAACTGATAATGTATAAATATGGTAAATTTTCGTATTTTACTAATAATAAAAAATTCAAGTATTTCAGAAAAATCCCAAAAATTCACCCTAACCATTTTTTGACATCTAGAAATTAAAAAATGAACTCAATTTTTTGAAAATAATTATCTAAATATTATTAATTTAATTTTTAAATAAAATCACAATTTATTCCAAATATTACAATTTTAAATCTATATTTTGTTTTATATCACATTGAAAAATTAATCAAGATCTCATAATCTTATAGCCTTAAGAAAATAAAATAATAATATTATTTACTATTAATAAGGGTCATGTTACTATTCATAAGGGTATGTTACTATTCACCAAAAATTAAGTTTGTCTTATCAAACTCTGAATATCTTACTAAACGCAATTGTTTATGTCAATTTTTCAAAATTCAAAATTACAGAGGTGAAAAAATTATGTTTACTGTCTAGGTTATAAAAAAATGGTGGTTTGTAGAGACTTAGTATTTCATGCATTCAATATTAAATTTATGTGCTGAATCTTGGGGTGTTACATCAGAGAATCTCCTTTATTTTAGTATAAGATGATTTTTCCTAAGACTCAACCCCAGTGACCAAGTGCTCTAGCTCAACCAGCCACTGTTGAGTACCCTCCATGGTCCGCTGCTACTTCATCATATCATCCTCCTCCTCCTCAGTGACAAGGCGAACTTCTTCACCACTGATTCAACCCCAATCCCACTCAGATTATCACTCATCCATCAGAGATGCAGCCTCTGTTGCCTTGTCCTCAGCAACCACCAACTAAGCCCTCCATCGACCGATGATATCTACTTGAGTAGTGAAGATGGAAACTGTTGGAATTGGTGTAGCCAGATACTCTTCAGATCTTGTCAGGTTGAATGCTTCTGGCCCATACTGCGCACCAGGTCTCAATCTTCGTGGGTCGAGCTCCGTAGTGAGCTTGTTGGGGGTTGCAAGGGGCAACACTGTAACACCTCGACCCCTCTAAACCGGAGCTGGTGCATTAATAATTCAATTGGAATGGTTAGAAGGAATAAAATCCCAAAGTAACGATCAGTTTAGTAGTCTTTAAAAAACTAGATACATAGATGCAACTCAAATTACATTGGAAAAGGTAACAATGTACAATACATAACAAAAACTAATAAACTGCATCCACGGAAACTCAATAAGTGATCTCCTCTTTACAACCTATTGAAGGTAAAAAAAATGAAAGGGGTGAGCTCAAACGCTCAGTAAGGGTTACAAATAACAGAATCATGAATCAATAATAACTAAATCATAAACAAATATGGCATGGTGAATAAATAAAAAACACACACTATTAATAAACTAAGAAAGAGCTTGCATCCATAGATTTTGTCATAGTGAAAACCTTATGGATAGTAATAACTGAAAATGAATAAAGAGAATGCTTATTAATTGGACGTCATGTATATGGAACATGATACCATAATACCATTAAAATAGTTTAGTTCTGTTGGTAGAAACCCATCTGATTTTTTGGAAACAAACTCAAAGGGTTTGTTGCCAAATTGATTGTCTCATGAGACCCGTCGATGCATCGAGGGGCTATAGTGGGTCCCAACCACCACTTCATGTCCAAATAATTCTTTATACATTTATTTAATACAATATAAATATGCCTTTTCAATATCCATATAGAGTAGAGGATACAGATCCATCAATATTTCCACAGTTAAAAAAACATTCTAAATAAACACCCTACGTAAAATTGTATATGGTTTAGACAATAAACATATCCATGATATGAGAATATGGATATTTAATAGAAATATAATTTCAAATGAAAATTTATCTTTAATGGGCAGTAGTTACACCACATAATAATTATTAGGTTCACAATACAAAGTAAGTCGCAACGAAATGGAAAATTGAGAGAGAGCCCGTTACCACATTCTAATCAGTCGTTTCGTGTGACCAAGATTTAGTAATCAAAAAATGAATCTTTGAATACCATGAACATAAAGAGAATCCTGATATTATATATTTAATGGGATTACACATATACCATATATAAGAAATAAGAGGCGAACAATGAAAATACTATGAAATTGAAAGTGAGATGAGAAACCCCTTTCAAACATTTCAAAATGGAAATGAGTATTCTTATGAGGGATTAATGAGAGGTAACGAGGTATACCATAATTTATATTACATAAGTGTAGTATGGGGTATGTGTGAAAACATTCCCCATCATTAGGAATTAAAAATAAAAGGGCACAACATAAGGGAATTCTTGGACAAAAGTGTGAGAGAGAATACCTTACCAAGAACGTATCATTAGATTGAGGAAAAATCAATAACATAATTATGTGTGAAAAACATAAACCCATGCAATAAAAATGTATATATAGAATAAAACAATCATAGGTCATTTACACATATTCTAGGAAAATACAAAAACCAATGACATTGATGTTTAACTCAACAAATGAAAATTTAGTTAAGATATCCCTTACCTTATGCTCAAAGGTGTTCTTGATTGTTCTTAATGACCTGAATAATCAAATTAAGATTAATTAATTAATAAGTCTAGAACCTAATCAACATTTAATTGATATGTTATGACCTTATTAGGTTCATTAATGACCTTTTTATGGGTTTAAGAGGTTTGATTTTATTGTTTTGGAAGCATTTTCTTCTTTGGTTTTCATGTTCCATTTACTTGTATTCATGAATGGAAGTTCATTTGAAATGTGGTTAAACATACAGAATTGTTAATATATAATATTAGTGACATTAAATAGAAATAAATTATCTTATAATGATTCTGGTTATATACCACGAGGACGACTCATTCGATGAGTTAATGATAAATGCTTGGATTTGGTTTGCCGGTTTTGTGCAAAATGAACTTGTTTTGTATTATTATTCCATATTATGAGTGTGTAAGGATTACAGAACATTAAACAAGATAAAATAAATATATTATGAAAAGGTTTCATGACCAGTCTGGAAGATAGTAATGAAAATTGAAAACCCATCTTCCTTGAGTGTGATAAATTAACACATCTCATACAGTGTTTGCATTTATAGTATAAAAGGAAGGGGAAAGAGAGATTATGATGAAATATTTCATTAGAATAATGAAAATACAGTAAATGTAAGGTATTGGAATTATCGTTACATTTTTATGAGGGGAGGTAAGGAGAGATCATCAAAATAATGGAACTTGTAAAAGAAATTGAAAGAAAAGAGAAGAGAGGTTCACCTCTTGAGTACTCCTCCTTGAGAATATCCGTAAGGAATTTGTTTTTGGCCTTTTGGTGAGACCATCAGGCCTTGGACATGGGGAGAGGGATTTGGAAGAGTATTTGGCAGAAATTAGGCAAGTATTGAAGCTTTAGTGGTGTGGGAGGAAGTTGGGTGAGGGGTGATTTATATAGTGGAGGGGAGAAGAGTTTTCTTAATATTATAGTCATTAATTTATTATTTCTTCTCAAGACAAGAAATAATGAGTATTACATGAACTAGAATAGTAATATATGTATGTGAGTTCTAGATTTGGGTTCTTAAATCACTCATGATGCTAGGAATAGTTAATTTAAATTATAATGTATTTATACGGTAAATTAATGTATTTTACTATTCACAAAAAATTCAAGTATTTCAGAAAAATACCAAAAATTCACCCTAACCATTTTCAACGTGTAGAATCCAAAAACGAACTCCATTTTTTAAAAATATTTTTCTAAATATGATAAATTTAATTTTTAATTAAAATCATTATTTAATTGAAAAGTACAGCCACTTAAAATATTCATCTTCATTTTTAAGGTGCCTAAATTTATTTATACATTCAAGTGTATGGATACCATTTATAAGAGTCATATTACTATTAATAAGGGTAAGTTACTATTCATAAGGGTAGATTACTATTCACTAAAAATTAAATTAATTCTATCTGACTCTAAATATCAATTTAAACACAACCGTGTATGTTTGATTTTTCAAAATTTAAATCGCAGAGTTGGAAAATTTAAGTTTAATGACTAGGTTATGACTATGTCCTATAAATAACCAAGTTTTGTTCCATATAGGATCATTGATTTATGAAATATAGGCTATCTAATGAATACTGTGTATTTAAGAGAAACATACCATAAAATGTTTGGGGTGCTACATTATTCCCTCCTTCAGAAATTTCGTCCGCGAAATTTTTCATTTATAAAGCCCTTCAAAAAGATTTGGGTGGTTCTTATTCATAAAATCCTGAGGTTCCCACATTACTTCATCCATATTATGGTTTCTACAAAGAACCTTTACTATATGAGTTTTCTGATTTCTCAATACCTGGTCCCTTGTGTCAAGAATCCCGATAGGCTCTTTACAGTATGACAAATCAGGTTTTGTTTTTATTTCTTCATAGGTGAGTACATGCATTGGGTTTGACATGTATTTCTTTAATAATGACATGTGGAACACATCATGAACTTTGGAGAGACTTGGAAGCATCACTAAACGATAAGCTAAAGCTTCGATTCTTTCCATAATTTCAAATGGTCCGATGTACCTAGGGCTCAGTTTCCCTTTCTTTCTGAACCTTAAGATGCCCTTCCATGAAGATACTTTCATAAAGACATGATCTCCCACTTGGAATTCCAAATTATTTTTATGTTTGTCAGCATAACTCTTCTACCCACTTTGGGCTACTTTAATATGGGCTTGAATTGTCTTTAACTTTACCATGATCTCTTCAATAAGTTCTGGGCCTATAAGTTTATTCTCACCAACTTCGTCCCAACAAGTTGGAGTTCGACATCTCTTTCCATATAATACTTCATATGAAGCCATCTAAATACTATAATAGAAACTATTAGTGTAGGAAAATTCCACCAAAGGAAATTATTGATCCCACATACCTTGAAAGTCAAGAGATCACGATCTCAACATGTCTTTTAGTGTTTGAATAGTCCTTTTAGACTGTCCGTCGGTTTGGGGGTGATGAGAAACACTCATATGAAGCTCAGTATCCAAAGCCTTCTGGAGACTTTTCCAAAATTTTGATGTAAAACAAGGGTCTTGATCGGACACAATTGATAGAGGTGCACCATGAAGTCTTACAACTTCATTAATAAAAAGTCTTGTTAGGCGCTCAAGTGTTAAATCCTCCCTTATTTGAAGAAAATGTGTAGATTTTGTGAGACGATCAATAATTACCCATATTGTATCATTCCTTCTAGGCATCCTCAGTAGTCTGGTGACAAAATACATCGTAATGTCATCCCACTTCCACATAGAAATAAATAGAGTTTGCATCACCCCTCTAGGATGTTGTCTCTCTACCTTTACTTGTTGACAAACTAGACACCTTGACACATAGTCAGCAATCTTTCGCTTCATATTATCCCACTAAAAATATTCTTTCAGATCTATATACATATTTGTTCTACCTGGGTGTATAGAGAAATTTGAGCTATGAGAATCATCTAATAGTTCCCTCTTTATCTTAGGTACAGATGGAACACATAACCTCTTCCCAAATTTTAGAACTACTTCTTCATACACGAAGTCTTCCAATCTATCATCCTTGACAACATTAATTTTCTTGTATAGATTTTCATCATCAGATTGAGATATTTTTATCTTCTCTTGTAAATATGGTTTAGTAATATTTTGAAAGAGAAAAGATTTTTCCCCTTCCTTAACAATTCCCACATCCATCTTCTGTAGATCCATGAATATATGATCTCTTTCAATCCTCATTTGGGCCAGGAGTCCGTGATCTTTCCTGCTTATTGCATCTTCCAACTTATTTGCCTTTCATGGGTGGTAGTGTATTGAACAATCGTAATCTTTGAGTAACTCGAGCCATATCCTTTACCTCATGTTGAGTTTTTTTGTGTGAATTTTTTTTTTCAAACTCTTGTGATTTGTGTATATCTCGAATTTTTCATCGTAAAGATAATGCCTACATATTTTTAGAGCAAAGATTACAGCTGCTAACTCAAGATCATGAGTTGGATAATTTTTATCATGAGTCTTTAACTGCCTTGATGCATAAGCAATAACTTTATCATTTTTCATAAGGACGCAACCTATCCCATTCTTTGATGCATCACTGTATATTACAAATCCATCACTTCCATATGGAAGAGTCAAAATTGGAGCATTGAACAATCTTATTTTCAATTATTCAAAGCATTCTGTACATTCTTTCGTCTACACAAACTTAACTCCTTTATGTGTGAGCTTGGTTAGCAGGTTAGCCAGTCAGGTGACATTCTGAAAGAAATGCCGATAGTAACCTACTAAGCCAATAAAACTACAAACCTTGGTTATGTTTTTCAGCTTGGTCCAGTCTTGGATTGCCTTTGTCTTTACAGGATCAACTAGGATTCTATCCTTAGAGACAATATGGCCTATAAAAGAAACTGATTGAAGTCAGAATTTACACTTGCTAAACTATCCATATAATTCATTTCTTCTAAGAGTTTTTAGAATAATATGTAAGTGATTCTCATGGTATTCATAGATTTTGGAGTATAATAGGATATCATCGATGAATACCACAAAAAAGTTATCAAGATATTCCTTTAAAACTCTATTCATTAAATTCATGAAAACAGACAGTGCATTAGTCAGTCCAAAAGGCCCACTGTAAACTTCTAATGCCCATACCTGGTTCAAAACGTTATCTTTGGAATATCTTCCTTCCTCACACACAACTGATGATATCTAGATCGAAGTTCAATTTTTGAAAAGTATTGTGCTCCATGAATTTGATCAAATAAATCATCAATTCATGGCAGATGATACTTATTATTTATTTTAATAACATTGATTTCCCTGTAATCAATGCCTGGCCTCATGGATCTATCTTTCTTCTTGACAAAGAGGACATGGGATCTCCATGGAGAAACACTAGGTCGAATAAATCCTTTGTCACTTAATTACTCTATTAGTTTCTTTAGCTTCACTAATTATATAGTGTCTATTCTATAAGGATTATTTCATATAGGTATTGCACTAAGAATTAAATCAATAGAGAACTCGACTTCTCGCACTAGAGGATGTCCAGGTAAATCCTCTGGGAATACATCAATGTATTCTTTCAATATATGTACATCTTAAATTTGAAGATTTCTTTTCTCACCCATAGACACTGGGTTCTCTTCCTCTCTAATAATTGCATTCAATAGAGCTACTGGGGGTGGATCTAGATAAGAATCAAATGACGAGGTTTATAATCTAGAAATAAGGGATTCTACACCATTTTCAAAGATTGTAACTTCTTTATTCTTGCAATAAATATTCGTATCATAATTTGACATCCAATTCATACCGAGAATTATATCAAATTCATTCATTGGTATGATGATAATGTTAGCAACTAAAACACGTTTATGTGTCATGAGGGGGACTAATCTACATGTCTTTGTTGCAATGATACATACCTTAGAAGTTTTGACTAACAACCCCTTTATTAAATCAAATTGGACATATATTATTTTCTTAGAAAACTGGGAAGATATAAATGAATGTGATGATCCAGAATCAAATAAAGTATTGGCTAAGTTTGAGGAAACAATTAAAGTACCTTCCACCACATCATTAGGAACTTCAACCTCTGCGGTTGTAATCGCATACACTATCCCTTGCTCTCATGGCCTTTTCTGAGGAAAGTTTCCTTGGTTCTTAGGACACTCATTTTCATAGTGTCCCATCTCTCTAAAATTTTAGCATTGAAAATCATTGACTTGTTTCTTCCCCTTACATTCACCAGATCGATGACCTTTTTCTCCACACTTATAGGAGACTCTCATGCCTTTCAAGCATTTTCCAAGATGATTCTTTCCATAGATCTTTCATAATGGTAATTTCTTCATTCCCTTATTCTTCTTTGGTGCTTCACTTTTTCCTTGGTTATCGGAGTACTACTTCTTATATTGGTTTCCCTTGAACAAATTTGATCTAGAAAATTCCTTCTCTGTTTTGATTGCACTTGATACAATTTCATCATATGTTGAAAATGTTTGAGAATCTAGTGCCCTTCGAAGACTTGTCTTAATACGTTCAAATAAATGATAAATCTTGTATTCCATGTCACATACGTAATCTATGGAATACTTGGCTAGTCTTGTGAAGGTAGCCTCATACTCTACAACATTGTCTTCTTCCCTTTTCTTCAAGCCCAATAATTTTCTCTTCATTTCAGTTCGCTGATCACGAGGGAAATATTTGTCGAAGAATATTCCCTTAAAAGTACTCCATTCCATATCTTCTATCTCTTCTTCCTCTGTGGTATTCTAGATCAAGGACCACCATTGATCAGCATCACCCTTGAGACAATACACTGCCAACACTACCTTTTTATTATCATTGCATCTTAATGCCATGAATATCTTTTCAAGGGACTTGATCCACTGATCAGCTTCCACTGGATTGGTATTCCCACTAAAATATGTGAGATTCTACCACATGAAATGATCCAACACAGATGTAGCATGGTTATTCGTCACAACCTGAGTAAGTTTTCCCAATATGGTCATGATCTAATCTGCTCCAACATTGACTGTGTTGACTTGCTTAGTGGGGCAATCCCTACATTGTCCACAAGTATTGATTCTCCTTCTTCTATTAGGCACCATTTCTAAATAATGGAATACACTATATTAGGTTATGAATCATAATTTATAATATTGACTAGAAAAATACTTAGCATAAATTGAAATCCTATGCATAGCTAATCTCATAAACATGGTTTCTCTATGAAAAAATTTACATTAAAATCCTTCATAATGGCTTGTAACAAAAATTTGAATTATCCTAAGCATATCCCCCAGGATTATCAATACTATGAGTGCAGAAAGGCCCGTTGTCATGTACTAGGACACCCAAGGTCAAGCCCGAAACTCTTTGTTGGAGATTTCACTCCTAGGTACATCTGTGCCAGAGCCACCTCTACCTTTTTGTATCCAGACATGGATGTATTTTCTAGAAAGATTCACATAATCTATTCCTTACCAAAATACCAGGACATTCTTGTATGTTTTTCCTCAAATACTAATTTAGTTCTTTGTTTCCTAATATACGTTTTCTAATCTAGTTTCCAAGTTTTCTACTAAATTTAATTTGATACCAACTATAACACCCCGACCCCTATAAACCGAATCCAGTGCATTACTAATTATATTAGCATGGTTAGAAGGAATGAAATCCTGAAGGAACGATTAGTTTAGTATTCTTGAAGACACTAGATACATAGATGGAACTCAAATTACATTGGAAAAGGTAACAAGGTATAATACATAACAAAAACTAATAAACTGCATCCATGAAAACTCAATAAGTGATCTCCTCTTCACAACCAGTTGAAGGTAAAAAAATGAAAGGGGTGAGCTCAAACGATTAGTAAGGGTTACAAATAGTATAATCATGAATAAATAACAATTGAATCATAAAAAAATATGGCATGTTGAATAAATTAAAAACACACGCCATTAATAAACTGAGAAAGAGCCTGCATCCACAGATTTTTTCATAGTGAAAACCTCATGGATAGTAATAACTGAAAATGAACAAAGAGAATGATTATTAATTGGATTTTATGTATCTAAAACATGATACCATAATACTGTTAAAATGGTTTAGTTCTGTGGGTAGAAACCTGTCTGATTTTTTGGAAACAAACTCAAAGTGTTTGTCACCAAACTGATTGTCTCATGAGGCCTTTCGATGCATCGAGGGGCTATAACGGGCCCCACCCACCACTTCATGTCCAAAGAATTATTTATAAATTGATTTAATACAAGTGGAATATTCCTTTTCAATATCTTTATAGAGTACATGATATAGATTTATCAATATTTCCACAGTTAAAACAACATTCCAAATAAACACCGTACGTAAAATGGTATACGGTTTAGAAAATAAACATATCCATGATATGAGAATATGGATATTTAATATAAATATAATTTAAAATGAAAAGTGATCTCAAATGGGTAGTAGGTACACCACATAAGAATTATTTGGTGTAGAATACAAAGTAAGTCACAACAAAATGGAAAATTGAGACAGAGCCTATTACCATATTATAATCAATCGTTTTGTGTGACCAAGATTTAATAATCATAAAATGAATATTTGAATACCATGAACATAAGGAGAATCATGATATTATATATTTAATGATAGTACACACATACCACATATAAGAAATAAGAGGCGAACAATGGAAATCCCACAAAATTGAAAGTGAGATGAGAAACCCCTTACAAACATTTCGACATGGAAATGGGTGTTCTTGTGAGCGATTAATGAGTGGTAACAGGGTATACCATCATTTATATTAAATAATTTCAGTACGTGGGAGGTGAAAAAACATTCCCCGTCATTATGAATTAAAAATAATAGGGCACAACATATGGGGAATTCTTGGACCAAAGTGAGAGAGAGAATCCCTTACCAAGAATGTATCATTAGATTGAGGACAAATCAATGACATAATTATGTGTGACAAACATAAACCCACACAATAATAGTGTATATATAGAATAAAACAATCATAGTCCATTCACACATATTCTGGAAAAATACAAAACCAATGACATTGATGTTTAACTCAATGAATGGAAATTGAGTTAAGATATCCCTTACCTTATGCTCAAAGGTGTTATTGATTATTCTTAACGACCTGAATAATCAAATTAAGATTCTTTAATTAATAAGTACAGAACCTAATTAACATGTAATTGACATGGTATAACCTTATTAGGTTCATTAATGGCCTTTTTTATGGGCTTAATAGATTTAATTTTATTGTTTTGGAAGCATTTTCTTCCTTTGTTTTCATGATTCGTTTACTTGTATTCATGAATGGAAGTTCGTTTGAAATGTGGTTAAACTTACAGAATTTTTAATATATAATATTAGTGAAATTAAATAGATACAAATGATCTTATAATGATTCTGGTTATATACCATGAGGATGACTCATTCGATGAGTTAATGATAAACGCTTGGATTTGGCTTGACGGTTTTGTGCAAAATGAACTTGTTTTGTATTATTATTCCATATTATGAGTGTGTGAGGATTCCAGAATATTAAAAAAGATAAAATACATATATTATTATGTGGTTCAACCATTGAAAAGGTTTCATGACCATTATTGAATATAGTAATGAAAATTGAAAACCTGTCTTCCTTGAGTGTGATAAATTAACACATCTCATACGGTGTTTGCATTTATAGTATAAAAGGAATAGAAAAACAGAGATTATGATGAAATATTCCATTAGAATAATGAAAATCCAGTACATTTAAGGTACTGGAATTATCATGGCATTTGGATGTGGGGAGGTGAGGAGAGAGCATCAAAAGAATGGAACTTGTAGAAGAAATTGAAAGAAAAGAGAAGAGAGGTTCACCTCTTGAGTACTCCTCATTGAGAATATCCTTAAGGACTTTGTTTTTGGCCTTTTGGTGAGATCAAAATGCCTTGGACGTGGGTAGAGGGATTGAGAAGAGTATTTGGCATAAATTAGGCAATTTTTGAAGCTTTAGTGGTGTGGGAGGAAGAGGGGGTGAGGGGTGGTTTATATAGTAGAGTTGAGAAGAGTTTTCTTAATATTATAATCATTAATTTATTATTTCTTCTTAGGACAAGAAATAATGAGTATTTCATGACCTAGAATAGTAATATATTCAGTGAGTTTGAGATTTTGGTGCTTACATCACTCATGATGCTAGGAATAGTTAATTTAAATTATAATGTATTTATACAGTAAATTAATGCATTTTACTATTCACAAAATTCAAGTATTTCAGAAAAATACCAAAAATTCACCCTAATAATTTTTTGATGTGTAGAATCCAAAAATAAACTCCATTTTTTGAAAATAATTTTCTAAATATGAAAAATTTAATTTTTAATTAAAACCAGTAATTAATCGAAAAGTACAACCACTTAAAATATTCATCTTTATTTTTAAGGTATCTAAATTTATTTATACTTTCAAGGGAATAAATACCATTTATAAGAGTCATATTACTATCCATAAGGGTAAGTTACTATTCATAAGGGTAGATTACTATTCATAAGGGTAGGTTACTATTCACTAAAAATTAAATTAATTCTATCAGACTCTAAATATCATCCTAAACACAACCGTGTATGTCAGATTTTCAAAATTCAAATCGCAGAGCTGAAAAATTTAATTTTAATGACTAGGTTATGACTATCTCCTATAAATAACCAAGTTTTGTTCCATAAAAGCTCAGTGATTCATGAAATATAGGCTATCTAATGAATATAGTGTATTTAAGAGAAACATACCATAAAATTTTTGAGGTGCTACAAACACGCCCCTGCTCCGGGGGTCCGAGGAGCCGAAGGCCCCCAACCCAAATTTTGGGGAACTGTAGAAATGATGAAAATTGTAGCAGATCTGACCGACTGACACCAATAGGGTACTGTAGTAATGCATAATTTCTGTCACCATTCATTGTAGCTCCTTGGACTTTTATCCAGCAGCCACTATATCACTTTTGACTTGGGTGACTGCCTTTCACTGTAGCGATGCAGAATTCCTATGTGGTTGGTGGAACAATGAATCTTATTCCTCCTTTTGTAGCCCATTTCAGGCTAGGGTTCAGTTGTGAGAAACTCTGATAAACTCTTGTAAATTGTGCTCCTGAATTTTTCATAGTGAAGTTATTCTGCCTCTCTGTGGATGTATGGATCATTTCTCGAACCACATAAATATTTGTTCTTTCTTTCTATTTTTTCCCCTTTTACTCTTCTTGGAATAATTTATTTTCTATTTTTTGAAACTCCCATCATTTCTGTATCAACTGGTATCAAAGGGAGGTTGAGTTCGGGATTCTCCAATGATGGCTATGGAAGAAATCAAGGTGAAGATCAATCATTTCAATGGAATTGACTTCAGTTTCTAGAGGATGCATGTCAAGAATTATCTTTATAAAATAAATATTCACTTGCCGATTTTGGGTCTGAAGCCAATAGACATGGAGTAGTTGGAGTGGAAGCTACTGGATCAACAGGTTTTGGGTGTTGTGTGCATCACATTGGACAAAAACATGACGTTCAACATTAGAGAGGAAAAGACGATGATTTAAATGATGAAAGATCTCGCCAATATGTATGAGAAGCCTTCTTCAACAAAAAAGGTGCACTTGATGCAACGATTATTCAACTTGAAAATGTTTGACGGTAGAATTGTGGAACATCATATCAATGAATTCCACACCATCATAAGTTAGATGAAATTAGTTGACATTGATCTTGGTGATGAGGTATGTGCACTGGTATTACTGTCATATTTACCTAATAGTTGAGAAGCAATTGTAATGGTCATGATCAGTTCTTTGGGGAATTCAAAGTTGGCTCTGAGAGATGTACGAGACTTGATCCTCAATGAGGATATACGAAGAAGAGAATCAGGCAGTTCTATGGTTCTGATCTGATGTTGAAGGAAGAGGAAAGTACCCACAATGAGACAATCATAGAAGATGATCAAATTAATGAGGGAAAATCCAAGACAAGGAAAATGGGGATGATCCTACCTGCTGTACATGCAGAAAGAAAGGACATGTCAAGAAGGAGTGCAGATAAAAACAGAAGAGATATGAAACCGGTGTAGAAAACACGACGACTGAAGGAACTGATAATGTGTTGCTGTTGAGTGTGAATAAATCAATGGAGTCTTGAATTTTAAACTTTGGGGCGTCTTTCCATTCGACATCAGAGAAGGGTTTCCTAAACAATTATGTTTTTAGAAATTTCGGAAAATTATATCTTACTGATGACGAACCCTTGATGATTGAGGGTAAAAGAGATGCACAAATCAAGTCCAATAGTGGAATTTTATTGGTTTTGGAAAATGTGAGGTATATCCCAGGTTTAAGAATCAATCTCATTTCTATTGGGCAACTTGATGATGTAAGATTTAGTACCATGTTTACTAGTGGTTCCTAGAAGATTACTAAGGGAGATATGGTTATATCTTGGGGAGTGAAAAATGATACTCTGTACAACATGATAGAGACTTAAATGAACATGGTAGCATCAATAAATACTACCGGGGATTATCAACTATGGCACTACATAATCGGCCACATGAGTGAAAAGGGTATGAATGTGCTGAAAACAAAAGGGATGCTACCAGAGCTGAAATTGGTGGAAGTTGGCTTATGTGAAGATTAAATCCTTGGAAAACAAAAGAAAATATCGTTTGCAAAAGGAGACAGAACACTGAAGGTTGGGAAGCTGAACATGGTGCACACTGATGTTTGGGGGACTTCACCAATACTTTCCCTTGGAGGATCACAATACTATGTGACATTCATCGATGACTCAACAAGGAATGTATGATTTTATTTTCTAAAAAGAAAATATGATGTGTTTATGATGTTTCAAAAGTAGAATGTCATAGTGGAGAATGATTCAGAAGAGAAAATGAAATGCTTGAGGCTAGATAATGGTGAAGAGTACGACAACAATGAGTTCATAGAATTCTATTCTGATAATGGAATTTGGCGGGAGAAGAAAATTCTAGGTACTCCGCAACAGAATGGTGTGGTAGAGAAGATGAATAGGATGTTTAATGAATGTTCCAGAAGTATGAGGTTACACTCGGGGTTACCCAAGACCTTATGGGATGATGCATTGAACATGAAATCATATCTCATCAACATGAGTTCGTTTATACCAATGGGAGAATGTCTACCGGAGGAGCTCTGGTATGGTAAGGTGGTAAGACTATCAACTTTACGTGTCTTTGGAAGTTTTTCATATGTTAATGTTGATACTAATGCAAAGGAAAAACTTGATGAAAAGTCTATAAGATGTTTCTTTATTGGATATGGTGTTGAGGAGTTTGGTTATCGTTTTTGGGATGATCTCAACAAGATGGTCATCAGGAGCCAGAATGTGATATTCAATGAAGGTGTCATGTACAAAGATCTCCATGCAGTTGAAGATAAAATTGATAACATTTAATTATATTGAAAAGAGAAAGTGGATATTGAAGGTGTATTTGAGCATGAAACATCGAAATCGGTGTAACATACTACTCCAATGAAGTTTAGGAGATAAAAAAAGGTGAGAAGGCATGTGTAGTGGTATTCACAATATTTACATTATATGTTATTGACTGACGATGGAGAACCAGAATGTTTTGAATAGGAAATGAAGTTGAAAGAGTCGATCAAGTTGGAGTTGACTATGAAGGAGGATATTTCTTCATTGCATGATAACAACACTTGGGAGTTGACACCTCTGCCAAGAGGAAAGAAAGCATTGTGAA
Source organism: Viscum album (assembly GCA_963277665.1). Lineage (NCBI taxonomy): Eukaryota > Viridiplantae > Streptophyta > Magnoliopsida > Santalales > Viscaceae > Viscum > Viscum album. The sequence continues at coordinate 1,299,157,626 of OY728141.1, read as the reverse complement.
ACAAATGGGTGTATCGGGTCAAGGAATAACATGATGGAAAGAGGAGGTTCAAGGCAAGGTTGGTGGTGAAAGACTTCCAACAAAATGAGAGAGTGGATTTCATTGAAATATTATCACTAGTAGTGAAGCTTACCACCATCTGGGTGGTTCTCAACATTATGATGCCAAAAGACATGCATCTTGAGAAGCTTCATGTCAATAACTCTTTCCTTCATGGATATTTTGAGGAGGACATCTACATGCAACAACCTGAGAGATATATTGAGTCTGTAAAAGAAGACAAGGTGTGCAAACTCTAAAAGATATTATATGGATTGAAGAAGACATATATGTAGTGGAATAAAAAGTTTGATTCATTTATGTCTAAAAATTAATATAAATGATTTGGCATGGATCAATGTTTCTAAATAAAGTCTTTGGGTGATGAATATATTATATTTATTTTTTATGTGGATGACATGATCATTACATGATCATGTATGCATAGTATTGATGAGTTGAAAGGGTAGTTGGATGAGAAGTTTGAAATGAAGGATATTGGAGAAGCTATCAATATTTTGGGAATAAAGATCAAGAGAGATCGTGCAGTTAAAACCTTGATGTTATCACATGCTGACTACATTGAGAAGGTTATGAGAAGATTTAGTATGCTGGAAGCAAAGACAATCTCTATTCCCTTGGCATACCATTTCAAACTATCAAAGGATAAATCATCGAAGATGGTATAAGAGGTTGAGTACATGGAAAAGGTTTAATACGCATCAGCTGTTGGAAGCCTGATGTATTCCATAGTATGTACTTGACCTAACATCACTCATGTAGTGAGAGTTATGAGCAGGTATATGGATAACCCTGGTGGAAAACAATATTGGGAAGCATTGAAGTGGATATTAATATATTTGAAGTGTAGCAAAGAGGTATCTATGTGCTTTAGAAAAGGAAATTCACTACAGGGGTATGTGGATGTTGACCGTAGAGGTGATGTCGACAGAAGTAGGAGTATCACATATTATGTATTTACTTGTGGAGGAACTGCATTAAGTTGGATATGAAAATCGTAGAAGGTGGTGGACTTATCCACCACAGAGGCAAGATACATTTCTGTAACAGAAGCAGGGAAGGAGATGGTCCATCTGAAGAAATTCTTGGATGAGTTGATAATAAAGCGATAGGAAAATTTGTTGTACTGTGACAATCAGAGTGTGATACATCTGGAAAAGAACCCAGTATTTCATGCCCGGATGAAGTACATTCATCTAAAGTGTCATTTCATCAGAGGTTTGATACATGATGGGTTTCTGACATTGCAAAAAATTTGTGGAACCAACAATCCAGCAGACATGTTGATGAAGCTGATAGTAATATAGAAGTTGAGGCACTATTGTGCCACTATTGGTCTCCACTGATGAACAGAGGATGAGAGGCAGAACAAGAGAGTTCACAATGGGAAAACAAGAGGAAAATAACTTGTATTTCATGAATTGTCAGTTTGAAATTGAAGTTGATAATGGAAATCATACGCACTGGTAAGTGGAGAAGAGTAAGATCTTAGATTAAGTAAGTTGTCTTATTTAGTGACATTAAAACAAGTTAGCACTGCATATCAGGCTCCAAGTGGGAGATTGTTAGAATTGGTGTACCTCGATCCTCTTCGGCCAATATTGTGCACTCGGACGCATCCTTTGTGGGTCGAGCTCTACGGTGATATCGTTGGAGGTTTCAGGGGGAAATGTGCCCCTGCTCTAGGAGTCTGGGGGGCTGAAGTCCCCCACCCCAAATTTTGGGGACTATAGCAATGATGATCACTGTAGTAGAGCTGACCAACCGACACTGATAGAGCATTGTAGCGACACAGACTTCCAGCCGCTATTCACTATAGCTCCTTGGACTTCCAACTGATATCCACTGTAGCACTTTTGACTTGCGTGACCACCTTTCACTGTAGCGATGCAGACATCCTATGTGGTTAGTGGAATAATGAATCAACTTTATCCTTTTTTAGCCCATTTCTGGGATAGGGTTTGGTAGTGAGAAATTATGATAAACTCCTATAAACTGTTCTCCTAGTTTTTTCATAGTGAAATTATTCTACCTCTCCATGGACATAGGTATCATTTTACAAGCCACGTAAATCCTTGTGTTCTTATTCTGTTTTTCCCCTTTTACTCTTCTTTAAATTGTTTCTTTTCTATCATTTGCGATTCCCATCATTTACACATCAACTGCATGCACTTACGTCTACTCCTCCAGAAAAGTAATATCTTCCTCAGCTTCTTGAAGTGCCTAGGTACCCTTAGAATTCTTCTTGCTCCAGGAAACACCAAACTTTGGCATGTGCCTGTTCAATGAGGAAGTATTGATCTAGTGAATGGGTCCTGCTAGAGTACAACTGGTCAGTCCTTAGGATGATTAGCCAATGACGGAGAGATCCCACCTGGTTTGGAAGATCATCCAGTGAAGTGCGAGTGATGAAATTTTGCACAATCCTCCACATCTTTCATTGAATAAATCAGTTATCCTCGAAAATGTCCAAGTAAGAATCCTCAAAGTCCTCAGGCGGTGCAGGCTCGTATTGAGTAAATACTGCCAAAATGTTAGTGGTCAGTTTATCTGCAGGAAAATCCTCAGGCGGCTGAGCCCTAGGTCTAGGGAAACTACGTCTTCACCTTACCCATCATCCATAATGGAAGCCCCAACTACCTCCCATGGAACCTTCATCATAGGCTCAATGAATACAACATCCTCGACTCCCTTCATCAGTGACATGTTCTCGACCACATTCGTTGATCCCTTAGCTCTAGTGGATACCACTAATGAAAGTTTTGAGATAGGTGCGATCATCATATCCTCCCCGATCATCTTGATTACTGACATGATTTACACCTCCATTTAGGATTCAGATCTAGCAGCCACCCCCCGTGGCACTTCTATAGCAAGCTCAACAACCACAACCTCCTCAACTACTTTAATCAAAGGCATAGCCTTGTTCGTTGTCACTTCCCCGGGTTCGAGCGTCGTCGTAGTTGGCTGAGCTCCAAATATGGTTTGAACTTCCATTTGAAGAACTGGTTTAGCCGAGTGTGACTTATGAGAGACAAAACACGATTGAAAAGGTGAAAATTTGAAAGGGATTATAGAAATGTTACAACCCAACAAGAAACTCAGAAAGGTTCATGGGTAACCCCCTGGTGAGGACATTCCCCCAGTAGTCGTCTCCTTGGTTGCAGACATCAATTCCACCGACGGTTGGCCGCCTGTGACCGCAAAATTAGGTAGAGGACTCACGCTCGCCCCCTCAAGGGTTGTAGATACCTCTTCCTCTTTCAGTGGTTCATCATGAACCTCCCCCTCCTCCGTGATCTCCAATTACCGTACATGTAAAAAAGGAGTTAGACAAAAATCTTAAAGGATTGTTGATCAATGACATGATCTCCACCTCGAGGAGAGTCCTGATATGTGTTGCTTCCCCAAGACTCCTCTGATCCTTCTCCCTTAGTCACACTAGAATCCATGTAGCTCATATGAAAATCTAAAGAAGAAGGAATTCCCAATAACAACTTTACCTGGTTGGTTAAGGGACACACAATGCCACGAGAGTAGATCAAGTTTTTCAGCTCCGCCATGTATTGCATCACCTCAGTGTGGGAAACATGGAGGCCTTCCCTCACATGACCTTGCCTAGTGAGGAATACCCCTTCTTCATAGAGGATTTTCCATATCCCACTAAAAGAGGTGATCTATTTGTGGATCCCCCAACTCTCCTAGGCATTAGGAAAAACAACGTCGCATCACAGTGAACATTTGGTTGACATAGCTGCTTCCCCGGACCTTGGATGTGTGTCCTCATAATAGAACTAGAGGGACCACCTTCCTACTGAAGTTTCTTACCTAGGAGAGTCGAGCCTATTGTCAGTCCCCTCCATGCGGTTTCCACCTGTGTAGGTCTAGGAATTTCCAGCTCTGCAGCTGCTGCTCCACCCATCGGACTGAATCTACCTTCATAGTGTGCCCTGCCTTCCAATCTCCCTCGACACCACAACCGTGGGACCCCTTTTCCCTTGTCGGAATGAGCATTCTTCCTCATCAGCATGTCCTCGGGATATGTTCTCTCCTAGCTTAGCTCATATTCGTGGATGAGCCCATAAGTAGTGGTAAGTGACAAAAACTCATTCCACCCATTATCTTATTTGCGTGAAAACACATTCTATATCTTTATGAGGATGGAGGGTTGACGCTCACGACACACACCCTGTTTATACCCGTGGGGTGAGCCATTAGAGTCATCAGAATTGCCTCGCGAACTGGTGTGGGGCGTACGGCTCGCAGATCACCTTGCAGTTCACCCTCGCTGGTAGTACCCCACCTCGAAAGGCCAGGAGGTATGACCGTTGTTTGATGGTCCACGTGTTGTCGTCAGTCATTATTCCCATAAGGAGAGGAAACAGATGAAAAATGAAGCGGTCCGCCAACCCGATCCTTGATAGCATGTCTACCAAGCCCATGTTGAGAGGGAGACTCTTGATGATGTTTAGGGTCGATGAATGGAAGTCTGTGATGAGAGGGGAGATTAGGTTTGAGTATTCATATCCCCCATGCATGTGGCTACCTAACTATATAAGAAGTGGAAGGACCTGCATACACGGAAGGGTTTCTTCCCCTGGTTAATATGGAAGAGCACTTTATACAACTTTTACAATATCAAGACCGCTATGTTGATGCGTTTCCCCATCACCAACATCACTTCAATAATGAGGGTGCTCGACCGCACCCCCATGTGCACATCACACCCCAAGAGCATCCATACATAGACCAACATGATAATAAATCCTCCTATCCTGACCACATGAGCCTTGGGCTTCACACTGTAGCCCCACAAATGCCACTAACTCACCTCTAAAATCCTCCAATATGAGTTCTCCTTGCCTCGTTGGTTTACTTTTAGACATTGACACGACCTCTAGGGTTGCTCGTCCCTTGGTTAATTCAAGAAATACCCAAACCATTGCTTGAAAGGGATGTCCTTCATCCCTAGTTTGTGGTTACTCATCCCCTACACCAAGCGCAACAACACCCTTTCTATGGGTGGTAGTTTCTCCAGGTCCTCCCAAATATCCTCTATGGGGAGGAGTTCATCGTACATGGACCCTTGTATTGGGATCCCAACAATCTGGTAGAAATCCCACAAGCTGATGCGGACCCCTCCCCATAATGCAGACAAAATGCATTGGCCCCTATTGACCACTTTCTCAACAGCTCCAACATAATTTCCAGGTGATGGTAGACGTGGAAATGTGAGGACCATGCTGCCTCATATAGCCCAACCCGCTTCATATCCACCTCAAAATTGTTATAGGACTAACATACCCAGTATTACCATGCCCATTCGTTCGTGATGTTTCCACCCTGACATAGGTCCCAGTTCTCAGTCTAGCCTTTGTGATGGTTTTTCAGACCCATCTTGATAATATTCTCATACTGAGGGGGATATGCATTTGCCTCTAACACCTCCCCGTTGACGCTATTCACGTGGTTACATAGGGTGTACACAATAGGGGATGCACGATTATTCATAACGTGGCCTATAATAGACCTATTCCACTAGTGTTGTCCAAGCATGCTCCTAAACTGGTAGGCATGCTCATCTCGATCAACACTGGGGATGAACACATCATTCCTCAGCTCGAAACCATAAAACGACAACCTCTTGTGTAGTGGGTATTCCTGCTTATCCTCCTTCAACAATGTGGTGAGTGTGTGAATGCGTTATTGTGACATGTAAAATTGATTATGATTTAAAGATGATTTTATAGTCTAGGGAAGACCCTAGATTGTCTCTCAAGGAGCGTTGATGGTTTATAGTGTGTATTTTTAATAAAAAGGATTAAAAGAGGGGGTGGTTTTGAAAACTATTTTAAAAACAAAATGACTTAATTTAAAGAGTTTAATAGTTGACAAAGAAGTGGATTTTGACAAATATATGATAAGTGTGTGATCATTTCTAAGTTACTACACCACTTGAAAAGTTCCTTGATGTTAATTGATTATTAGGTTTTAGTGTAATCCTTTGGTTGAGGGTTAACCAAGATATTAGGTACCCACAAGCCTCTTAAAATGATGAAAAGAACACTAAACCTTGACATATCAATTGTGTAGTTAAGTTCCAGCCCCTTATCATGCTTTAAGGTTTGTAAAGGGACACAAAAATCTCAAATGTTTGGGAAAGAAGATGATTCTTATTTTTTCCAATCAGAGTCGCACACTTAAAATTTCACACCGATCAGTTGTGATATAAAAAGTGTTTCAATTAAATGTATAAAAAAAGTTAAGATACATATAAAAGAAAAATTATAAACCACAATATACACCAAAACAATAGATAATTATATGATGGAACTCCCTCTTCAAGTGTATAGCTCCATTTAAATGATCACCCTCCATTTAGCTTGACATCTAGAGGAGGAGGAAGCTCGAGTGGTTCCTTTTCTTCATTTTAGCTCTCCCTAAGAGGATAAGGAGTTGTAGAACCTCCAAGGTGATTAGAGGACTCCTCTGAAGCTCTAATTTGACATCACTTCAATCCCTTGGTTGAACTTGAAAATGAGGTTCCCATGGAACCCTTTTATAGCCAAAATGAGAAGTGGTTTTGGGCACCCAATTTTGGTTATACCACTTGTATCTCAGTTTTAGACAAGTAAAAGGTTGTATCACGACTTGGAAAAAAGAATTGAGTTGTTGGTAAACCTCTTTACTGTCTCCATGTAAAATTTTGTGTCCATTAGAAACCTATATTGGGATATATTTTCAATATACCGAACCTAACTTTGGAATTCGTTCAGATTTTGTCCCCCAGAAAGATTAGTTCGGATGGGTCTCCATATGAAAGAATTGGGTTTTGGTTTCTTCAGATTAGTTGTATCCCATGAAGTTATGGATCCAACCACAAAATTTCATCCAATTTGGACACACATATTTCGATCAATGTGAAAAATAGTGGATAGGTGTCCTTGGGATTCAATGAAACTCGACCCATTTTCCTTCTGGATCATCTTCGGCCCTCTAAATCACCTCCTCCTATAATAAAATCACCAAATCAAGTAGAATTTCCCTTTTTTACAATGATAAACATTAAATTATTTAATCAAATGGGAAGTGAAATTTGTTATTAAATTTTGAATTTCAAATACAAAACCAGTTTAAAACAGTGGTGTAAGAGTGAAATAAAGCAGTGAATCGTGGTGCGACCACACCCCCACACATAAACATTTGCACCAAAGCCACATTTAAAAAAATTATTCATGGAGATATTATAAATTTTGTGAAGATCTAACATTCAATGAAAATTTAATTCCTGATAGAAATTTGATCGAATCAAAAATCACACCGAGGAGTTATTCTCAGCGATCATGGAAAAAGACGTCTCATAAATTGTATCAAAATGAAATTCCAAGAGATGCATGATACCAATAGAATAAAATAATTCAAAAGTTAATCATGTTACTAATTCTCCACATGTGTGTGTGAAGACCATTTCATGATATTCTTTTCACTTTCTATTGAGTAAATATAAGTTATTTTTAAATTTGTCTACTTACATGATCCTTTCCACTGAACCTTCCCTACATCCTTTGCAATAAAATTTCAAAACCCACTCACTGAAGTATTTATAGAAGTCAAACCATAAGCTCTAGACCTAGATATCCCCATATGTTGTAAATTTCACCACTCTCCTCAATGTTTATTTGTTTTTTTTGTTTTCTTTTTATTTTTTTAGGGCGTACAACAGTCAGATAACAGGTACACACGTATAGGTCAATCTGGTACAGTAATGAAATAGATCGGATAAGGAACGAACATATGGAAAAATAATTTTGGAAAGTAGATAAAAATTAACCAAACTCATTTTTACCTTCTATTAAGTAAAATGTTTTCACACTTCATGGTAGAGTAAAAATGTGCGTGGAGAAATTAAGTGACACAATTTTCCATTAAACTAATCACACAAAATGTACCATTATTCTCAAAGGTTTCAAATTTATACAATGATTTATATCATCAAGAAATAACCAATTTTCAAGAGAAAGTCACACCAAAATGTTGAATTCATGATGAAATGCACATTTCATCAGTGATTTGTTTTGAATGTTAAAACAAATTTAAATAGGGACATTCCTCATTCATGTTCAATAATTTCCATGATTAATAAGAAATAATTTTCCATGATTTAGTGGGCATAAAAAAATAATATTTCGACACAAAAGTGAGGGGAAACTAGGGATAAAAGTAACAATACTATTCAGTATGATAAAAAGAGAAAAAAGAAGAAAGATAATGAAAATTCCCAACCAACCTAGGGATATACCCATCCCCCCACACTTAGAGTATGCAGTGTTCTCAATGTAATAAAAGGGAATGTGGGGAGGAAGGATAAAACTTGGTGGGTGTCATTGATACTTTGCTTCTTGAACATGGAGTTCCTCCACTGGGGACTTTGGAATGACTTCATGAAAGTGATTTAGCCGCTTCCCATTGATAGTGAAGGTTTGTTTTGTTTCTTTATTTTGAACCTAAACAACACCAAATAGATAAACATTAGTAATAGTGTATGGTCCAAAATAGCGGGAATGAAGATTACTTGGATGAAACTTCAGCCTTACAATGTAAAGGAGTACCTTCTTCCTAATGTGGAATTGATGATGAAGGATGAGGTGATCGTGGGTAGCCTTGATTCTCTCCTTATAAATCTAGGATTTCTCATATGAATCATTAAACATTTCTTCCAACTCCTGAATCTATAGATTCCTTTGAACACCAGCACCAGAAATATTATAATTGCATTGTTTGATGACTCAGTAGGACTGGTGTTCTATCTCAACAGGGAGGTGAAAACTCCTTTAAAAAACTATCCAATATAGTGACATGCCAATAGAAGTTTTGAAAGCAGTATGGTAGAACCATAATGAATCATAGAGTCTAAGACTCCAATTTTTTTGATTGGGATGAAATGTTCTTTCAAGAATTTATTTTATCTATCTATTCAACACCTTGAATTGACCATTGGTTTGTGAGTGATATGAAGTAGACACTATATGCCCGACCCCATACCGATGCAAAATAGATTGCATCATTTGATTTTATAAATGAGAACCTTGGTCAATGATGATGAATCTAGGTGATCCAAACCTACAAAAGATTTGAGTTTTTAAAAATTTCACAACTGTTATGGAATCATCTGTCCTTGTGGATTGTTCTTCTTCCCATTTTGACACATAATCAACTACCAAAATAATGTACAAGTTTCCATAGGAATTGAAAAACAATCCCATAAAGTCAATGCCCAAAACATAAAAAATGTCATGGAAGATAAAGAGTTGTTGTGACATTTCATTTCTTTTAGATAAATTCCCCATTCTTTGACAGTGATGAAATGATTTATAGAAATCATGGGAATCCCAAAATAATGTTGGTCAAAAGAGACCGGAATTGAGGACCTTGTGTGTAGTCCGTTGGGGACCCAAGTGGCCCCCACAATCAAGAGTGTGACAGAACTTAAGGATAGACTGAAACTCGCTATTTGGAACACAAAAACTGAGGACCGGATCACTACATGTGTGCCAAAGGTAGGGGTCATCCCAAATGTACCAATGAGACTCATGTTTTAGATGACCAACTTTGTTTTTGTTGAAATTAGTGGGAATGAAAGATGCTACCAAATAATTTAAAATTTTGGCATACTAAGGAATAAAATCTTTCACTCGGTATGGTTTGTCATCAGGAAACATGTCATTTATGAGAATAAAGGGGGATGATTTAATGTCTAAGGATGAAAAGATCCTACTGATATGGTCAACCACCACATTCTCTTATTACTTTTTTATCTCTAATTTATATATTGATTTCTTGAAGGAGGAGCATCCAACGAATGATGCGTGGTTTGGATTCTGGTTTCTTAAGGAGATACCGGATGACTACATGGTCTGAGAAAAAAATGAATTTGGACCCTAAAAGGTATGACCTAAATTTATCCATGGAAAACACAATGGAAATGAATTCTTTTTTAGTTACAGTGAAGTACATGATGCATAGACAATGACATGTGGAGCTTAATCGACCCTTTGTGATAAGACTGCCCCAACTGCATAGTTAGATGCATCACACATGAGCTCAAATGGTAAATCCCACTGAGGTGGTTGTATTACTAAGGATGATGTGATACTAATTTTTAATTTATTAAAATATCCATAACATTATTTATAAAAAAACAAATTATTTTTCTCTTTGGAGTAAGCAGGAGAGGGGGATTGCAATCTTACTAAATTCACGAATGAAACAATGGTAAAATCTAGAATGACTTAGGAATGAACGCACATCCCACAAATTTTTGGGGATTGGTAGGGAAGAAATGACATCCATTTTTGATTTATCTACTTGGATATCATCCCCAGAAATGACATTTTCTAATACTATAACTTATCACACCATTAAATGACATTTCTCATAATTTAATACGATATTCTTTTCAATACAACAATGTAGGAATGAACCAAGATTACTCAAGCATTTATCAAAAGAGGATCCATAAAAAATGAAATAATCCATGAAAACTTCCATGAAATTCTCCAGGTAATCCAAAAAATTACTAACCATGAATCATTGGAAATTACCTAGAGCATTGATCATACCAAATGACATCCTCCTATATGAAAATGTGCCGAAGGGCCAAGTGAATATTGTCTTTTCTTGATCCTCATGGGCAATATGGATTTGAAAATATCCAGAATACCCCTCAAGGTTACCATAGCGGGACTTACCTGCTAGAATATCTAGTATTTGGTCAATTAATGACAATGATAAATGGTACTTTCTAGTGTTTTGGTTTAGTTGACTATATTTTATTCAGACACACCAACTATTCTACACACGAGTTGGAGCCCATTCATTGTTTTAATTTTTAATTACATTAAGACCAATTTTTTAGGAACTACTTGAATGAGACTGATCCATTGGCTATTATATATGGGGTAAATGATTTTAGAAACCATTAATTTTGTTACCTCCTTTTTAAAAACATCTAGGAGGTTTGAGTTCAGTCGATGTTGCGTATGCCTCACTGGTTTAGCCTCATCATTTAACAATATATGATGTGTGAAAATTGATGGGCTAATGGCAGTAATGTTTGCAAGTGTTCATTCTGAAGATTTTTTATACCCCCTTAAAAGTTTAATCAGTCACAATTTATGCTATGGAGGGAGTGAACTAGAAATGATGATAGCCAACTTGTTTTCATTCTCAAGATAGGAATATTTTAAATCTTGAGGCTATTATTTCAGTTCCAATTCAGGTAGATTTTGGATTTATGGGAGTGAATGTGACTGTAGATGGTCAGTGATCTCATCTAACTTTTCAATGGTGTCATCCTCAGATGAGAAATGAGCTTTTACAAGCTTAGCAGTATCATCGATGGTTATGGGATCCTTAGTGTTCAAGAAATCATCAATTAACAAACATGCATGACATTTTTCTAAACCAGTACAACATTCTATGCATGATTCATTACCTAGAATGTCTATTAATGATGAAAACTCATAAAGGGGATCATGGGAAAGAAAAGAAGTTTTTTTAGGGGAGGGAGTACATAAATTTAATTAACTGAAAGTGAGGAATTCTCTTCTGAGGGATGATTCATGGAATCAAGGATGTTGAAGTGAACAATGTAACCACCAAACTCCATATATAATGTACCATTGTGTACATTAATTATGGTTTTGGCAGTTTTCAAGAAAATCCTCTCCAATATAATTGGGTCATGTCCATTCATCCCATCATCTTCTATTTTTAGCACATAAAAATCATCAGGAAAAATTAAATTTCGTACCCTCACAAGAACATCCTCTAACACACCAGTGGGGTGTGTTGTACTTCAGTTTACGAGTTGAACAAAAATTACTATAGGCTTCAGTTATTCGACCTAAAATGAAGAGTAAATGGTGTGAGATATCTCATTTATAGAAGAACCCTAATCAAGTATAGCATTGGAAAAACAATACTCTCATATGGTGCACAAAATTGAGAATGTTCCATGATCATTGAATTTGGTAGGAAGTGATGACTCTATCAATGCTGATAAATTCCTCCCCAAGATCACCTTCTCATAACCTCAAAGTATCCTTAGGTGTATACACATCTCCTTCAGAAACTTGGCACATCTTGAAATTTGCTTCAGGACATCAATCAAGGTGATGTTAATCTAAACTTTTTTGAATGTTTCCAAGATTTATTTACCTAGTTAATTTTCTTTTTGTTTTCTTGGTTGGGTGGACCTTTGGGGAAATGAAATAGGAATGGTTGGGCTAGTCAACTCATCAAATGAAAGTCTCGTTTCTTTTCCAGGGATTTTCTCAGGATATGGATTTTTCTTATTTGGGTAATTTAAGATGGTTGGAATAGAAGTTTCCTCAGGATGGGATGAATCAATTGGATGGGTAATTTGGATTTTAAGTTGAGTTCCACTTCTAAGGGTGATGACACTAACATTTTCCTTATCCCTATAGTTTATTAGTGGTTGAGAGATTAGTTTACTCAACCCATGACTTTGGATTTCCCCCACTAAGTTGGAAAGTTTTACTAATTGGGTTTTTAAGTCTTGTATGGCTGATTAAGTGGTTTTTTGGAATTGGAGATTGTTTATAGCCATTTGTTTCATCATGTCTTCTAGGCTAGACTTAGGTTTTAGAGGGGGTTGTTGGAAAGGCCTTTGTGGTGGTTGGGTATTTTTGGGTGGTGGTGGTGTATGACTACTCTGCCCTGGTTGGTTTCATTATTGACGAGGTTGGATTGAATACCCCCTTACCTATAGGCTTGGTTTCCTTTCCACCCAGGGTTGGATGGATAGTATACCTAATTGGTTGATTATAGGGGCGGTCTGGAAAAATTGTCTCACAACTCTCAGATGTTTTTCTCAGTTGAGGGCATTAGTCAGAATAATGGGTGTCAGAAGATACCACAATTGATGAGAGGAGAAGATTGAGATTTCTCTTGGGAAATAGAAAGCTGTCAGAGAAGGGTACTTACCTATTCAAACTTCAAGTCCACCTTCTTCTCAAATTCGGTGTTTTGTACCTCATGGACACCTTAAATGGGTACATTGGATCTTGAACTGATTTGTTGAGTGTTCTGCACCATGTTATCAATTAGAGTTCTTATAATAATTATATTCTTATCAACTATTTCACCACATGCAACATCATCAATCATATTTTGATCAATAGGAATTAAACCTTCATTAAAATACTGAATTAAAAGTTAATCACTTAGTTGGTGGTGTGAGAAACTTGAACAAATCCTTTTAAATCTTTCCCAGTATTCATAAAGTTTTTTACCTTGATATTTTTTATACCACATATTTATTTCCTTATAGTTGTAGTTCTAGAGGTTGGGAAGTGATTTTTAAGAAAAAAACATTTCATGTCTGCCAACCTCTAATTGGTGAGTTGACATAGTAAAGCTAATCTTTTAAAGTATCTTCTAATGAAAAAGGAAATCCCCTAATCTTTACTTGTTATCTATCAACATTAGAAGATTTTAAGGTTTAACACACAGTGTGAAATTATTTTAAATGCTTATGTGAGTGTTCTTGAGCAAGTCCATGAAATCTTGGTAATAAGTGAATTAAACCAGATTTTAGTTCAAAATTGGGTGCCTCGCATTGCATTTGAATATATGTGGGTTGGATATCAACATCAGGTGAGGTTAGTTATTTTAGTGTTCAATTATTTTTATCCATGTTATACAAGTTATGTTCATTTTTAATGTGGGTTTCAAAAGAATAAGGATTGAGAAAATTTTCAATGTTTTAGGTGTCCTCCTTGAAAGGGTTCCCCTATGTGTCCTGGTGTCGCTGATGTAAGGTCCTCTCTGGTTTGGGTTTGAAAGGTGGTAAATCTCTCGGAGTAGAACACGTAATGAAAAGAACATACACAATAAATAAATTAGAACAAAAAAATATATGTAAATATAGAAGATAAAACAAATAAATATTCACACAATTAATAAAAACACTTATCAAAAACCCGCACTAAAAACTAAAGCACTCCCTGACAATGATGTCAAAATTTGAATGCGTTATCGTGACATGTAAAATTTATTATGATTTAAAGATGATTTTATTGTCTGGGGAAGACCCTAGGTTGTTTCTCAAGGAGAGTTTGTGGTTTATAGTGTATATTTTTAATAAAAGGATTAAAAGAGGGGGTTATTTTGAAAATAGTTTTAAAAAAATGACTTAATTTAAAGAGTTTAATAGTTGAAAAAGAAGTAGATTTTAACAAATATATGATAATTATGTGATAATTTATAAGTTACTACACCACTTGAAAAGTCCTTTGTTCTTAATTTATTATTAGGTTTTAGTGTAATCCTTTAGTTGAGGGTTAACCAAGATCTTGGGTACCCACAGACCTTTTAAAACGATGAAAATAACACTAAATCTCAACATAACAACCGTGCAGTCAATTTCCAGCCCTTATCATACTTTAAGATTTGTAAAGAAACACTTAAATCATAAATTTTTGAGAAAGAAGAGGATTCTTATGTTCTCCAATCAGAACAACACAAGTCGCACACTTAAAATTGCACACCGATCAATTGTGAAATAAAAAGTGTTTCAACTAAATGTATCAAAAAAAGTTAAAATACATATAAAAGAACAATTCCAAACCACAATATACACCAAAACAATAGAGAATTATGTGCGGGAACTCCCACTTTAAGTGTGTATCTCCCTCGCAATGATCACCCACCATTTAACTCGACATTATGAGGAGGAGGAAGCTCGGGTGGTTCTTCTTCATTTCATCCATCCCTATGAGGATAGGGAGCTCCAGAACCTCAAATGTGATCAGAGGAATGATATGGAACTCCAAATTGGTATCAATTTAATCCCTTTCTCTAACTTGCAAATGGGGTGCCCATGGTGCCCTTTTATAGCCAAAATTGGAAGTGGTTTTGGGAACCTAATTTTGGTTATACCACTTGTATCTCATTTTTGGACAAGTAAAAGGCCATATCACGACTTGGAAAAAAGAGGAGAGTTGTTTACCGTCCTCTTTACTGTCTCCATGTCAAATTTGGAGGCCATTGGACACATGTATTGGGAGATATTTTCAATATACTGAACCTAACTTTTGAATTTGTGCAGATTCTGTCCCATGGACAGATTAGTTCGGATGGTCTACCAGATGGAAGAATTGGGATTTGGTTTCTTGAGATGAGTTGTATACCATGAAGTTATATATCCTAACACAAAATTTCAGCAACTTTGGACCCACTAATTTCAAGAAATGTAAAAAACAGTGGACAAGTGTCCTTGGGATTCAGTAAAACTTGGTCCATTTTCCTTCTGGATCATCTCTGTCCCTCCAAATCACCTCCTCCTACAATAAAATCACCAAAACAAGTAGAATTTACCTTTATGAAAGTGATAAAAATTAAATTATTTAATCAAATGGGAAGTGATTTTTTTTATTAAATTTGAAATTTCGAATACAAAACCAGTTTAAAATAGTTGTGTAAGAGTGAAATAAAGCAGTGAATCACGGTGCGATCAACGTGTCATGATCCGACATGCTCTGGATGGTCTCTTCGATCAAGATATTGTCGGACATCTCCCTTCATTGGTTAGAAAAGGCTAAAACACCTTTGGAAACCATTTTATCCAAGACTTATAAAGTTTTTGAGACTAGTTCGTGAAGGTTGGTTCGCGGAGGTTGACTTGCGAAGGTCGAGTTCACGAAAGTTTTAGACTTGTAAAGATATGTTCTCGGAACAACGGTCCTCAAAAGAGGCTTGTTTCATGAGCAGCGAGGATCGAAATCACAAAACTCTTGTGAAGTTCTTGAGTTTCTTGAAAAGTGATCACTGAACTATCTTTCACAAAATGATCATGGCCCCCTAAGGGACCCCAAATCCTATTTATAGGCACTGGGTCAGATTGAGTTTCGTAAATAGGGCTTTCTAATCACCAATTTTCGGTTGTTTTTTACTTAGAATCCAACCATTCTACCCCTCATTAGATCCAATTCTGAGTAGTGTGGGGGGATTTTTTGACACCAAAATATGCATGTCACGAGAGAGGTCAAGGAAGACACAACCGTTTCAAAGTGAATTCGGGCCAAAACTGCTTAAAAATCAACTTAAGGGGATGAATTTTTGAAGTTATAAACTGTCACGGACAATAGTAGCTCGCGAAAGTCCCCTACAACATGAATATTGAGGTTTTAACCTTCGCACAACATAGATCCGGCTCATGGAAGTCCCTGGTCGCGTGAATCTTGAGGTGGTAAACTTCGCATAGTGTAACTTCGGTTTGTGGAAATTCCCGATTGCGCTAAGCATGGGGAGGTAACCTTTGTGCAATGTAACTCTGGT
This sequence comes from Viscum album, assembly GCA_963277665.1. NCBI lineage: Eukaryota > Viridiplantae > Streptophyta > Magnoliopsida > Santalales > Viscaceae > Viscum > Viscum album. Next base: position 1,299,141,204 of record OY728141.1, on the reverse strand, counting down.
ATGCGGAACCCCATCAGTTCACGAAGTTCATAATCTTCTGCAAAAGCCTCTATATTTCATGAAATGATAGTCCTTTCCTCTGTTAGGCCTATAAATACTCCTCTATGTCTAGCATTTAAGGGGACACAACCTTTCAGCTTCCAAAAAAAACTTTGAATTCATGAAACTCATAATCTTCACGAGTGAGAGAGGAGATGGATTTACAAATGTGTATTATTTGAAAAACTGCCTCCCATGTGTTTTTGATAATCTAGACCCCTGGTGTAGATGAATTTCACGATGGTCCACGACCTTCGCATGAGAAGAAATCCCTTTCTGGCTCTTGGGGTTTTTTGAGATAATTATCCTTCCCAAAACCAACCCCGCGAGAACCAAGACTTCACTTCGAGGTAGTGCCACCCTATTTCATGAAACATATTCTCTCATGAGACCCTTTACCTTTGCAAGACCCCATCCTCCATGAATCCCAAACTTTCACAAAACCCATCATCTAGGCCTCTCCATAGTTCCCCCTTTCAGCCAATACCCTTTTTCAAAATTTGAGTGCCCGTGGCCTACATACCCATCCAAGATTAGTTCAACCATACCCCAAGTCCCCGTGCAACTGGTACCACCTACCCTTGTTCCGCCCACTTTGCTTCAAGTGCTACCTGGTCCTTTACCCTACATGTTTCTCTTAAGCATATGTACCCTAATGACTTTTTCTCATAAGAATAAACACCTTAACATCCGAACTCCTGATTGCCACTCTTCCATGGTAGTGTTTATGCTATGTCCTGCCAAGAGGCCTATGAGAAGTGGAATCATAATCCCTGAAGGCAGCATCACTGAGGGAAATAGCTTACCTATCTTAGTAGAGAGTCCTTTTGAAAATATTCCTCCCTCCTTGACACGACCCCCTTGGGGTGTAAGCACTATCCACATCTGAGCTGCATGACATAAAACTATCTAGCTCCACGTCCTATTTGTAGGATGTTAAATTTCACAACAACATCCTTAATAAATGACGTTAAATTGTATCCTTACCCCATGCGATAATCCTGATATTCCTTATGTATGATCATCATAGGATTCCACCCTCTCCCTTATTGTAATAGTGGGTTTCCTAGACCTAGCTTTAATAATACTTTTTGATTACCATTTCATGTATACAATAAGTTTTGCATGATTTACTTTTACCATTATAGTATAGAAATTTCTGTGTCCACTATTTAAATGGTAATGTCCATAGATTAATTTTCATATCAAAAGTTTATAGTAGATCTCAGACTATAATGAGAACCTCGAGATACTATGTCATTAATCTTAAACGTATGTCCTATGGTATAAATACATCATACTGTCTGAACACAATTTATGTCTGACTATCAGGTGCTAGGGGCTCATAAGAATTGAGACTTCTTTTCATGAAGTTCTCACTTGGTGATCTCCGGTAGGTGAGATCATGAGAAAAAAACCACCAATAGAAATTCCACATGTTTCAGGTGTCATTGGTTATTTTTATATATGGATATGTGTATTGGTCTCATGACTTGAAATCATTATCAATGTGTGCCATTTGATCAAGTACTTTTATGCAAGACACAAACCATGATAATGAAATCGTCGTGAGGTAGCTTATGTTGGGTGTGTCATTGATGGTATGCCATTGGTTGAACGATCAAGATAGAATTTGTCACTTCCAAGTTGATGAACTAATATATCTCATGCATGGTTGATCAGGATGATAGCACCTTCATAAATCCTCAAATAAGGTAGTCGAGGGTAAATCCATCCAGTTAGATCAAGAAATAATAAAGTAATAAAGGATGATGTTATAAGTGTGCGTCCTACTTTATGAGATATCAAAAGACAAAGATATTATGTTACACAGTACATGTTCATAGGTTGGTTGTCATTGATATGACTATCCTTTATCTCTTTAGAGTATTTGATGAGTTTCTAGACTTTGATTTTGGTCTTTGAATACCATTCACTGCTATTGAGATAAGGTCTTAGAGGGTCACACACAACAGCATATTCAAGAATTTTCCATATTATGGTGAATAGGTAAATATGACATGGTTGAAGGTACCAGGACGAAAAAAGAAGCTAGTGGGCTAGAGATTTTAAAATTTTTCATCATTAGTATGATAAGACTTGTCATCTCTAGCAGTTTGAGTTCCAGTATGGTTTGAGCATCTCGTGTGAATTATTCAAAGAAAAAAAATAAATCAAAATGTGTACCTCATTCCAAATAGGAGCACGCTCGATAAAAGCTCATCGCCAATGACCATTGCTGAAGGACCCAAATTAAAACACCTTTAGATCATCCACACATGCTCTAAGAATATTCACGATCATCATTCACTGAAATATGGGTGCTAGCATGGAGATATGAAAAATTCTTCAGCGACGCAACAGTCACCTCGATCCCTTGCCTTTGATATGATGAAGGCGAATTTAGATCATATGCTTGTATAGAGGCTTTCTCTCTATAGAAAGTGGGAGGAGAGTGAAACTCTCAATTCCGATTGCATGAACAGTGCATTGAATGAGCCTCTCCTCTACTATTTATAGAGGATGGTCTAAATATCAAGAAAGTGTTCCCCGACCATCGTATATTTAACGTACACTGTATTAGAAATAAATAAATAATTATGATGAACCTTCATAAATATTATTTATATTTTATCACATACCTATAATATATATTAAATATATTATATGATAAATCCGAGTCATTTAAATGAACTTGTCATTCCCGTTAATATTAAACGAACCTGGAATATTAAAATAATATTCGTTCGATTAATATTATTTCTAGTATTTACGTAAACACTTGTAAATAAGTTTAATAAATAAATACAGCCCAATTATTCTTTATTTTACTGATAATGAATTTATTTATTTATCGATGATCGATAACTTGGAAAACACTCGAAAAACGTTTTGGGGCCCACCATGTTTGATATACTGATTCACCAGAATATGGCAGATTCTCAAATAGACTATTGTGTGTAACCCTCTCGACCCTTATCTTGATAGCATTAAATAGTATCCACAGACCAAGAGTGGAGTCTAGTAACCCATCAAGGACCCTAAAGAGATAAAGAATAATCATAGAAATAACAACCAACTAATGAACACACACACTGTGTAATATATTTTCTTTGTCTTTCGATATCTCATAAAACAGGATGCATAATTGTGTCATCTCTCTTTCCTACTTTATTATTTGTTTATCTAACTGGATGAATTTACCCTCGACCACCATGAACATGGTCTTATGATGGTACTACCATCGTAATCAACCTGGATCAAGATATTACTTCCTCAGCTCAGAAGTGACAAATCATATCTTGATCATTCAACCAATGTCATACCACTAAAGACACACCCAATACAAGCTACCTCACCATGATTTTTTTATCATTTTTTTATTTTCATCAAAGTATGCAATCAAATGACACAAATTGATAATGATCTCAAGTCCAGAGACCAATACACATGTTCATAGATAGAAATAACCAATGACACCTGAAACTGGTGGTGTTCCTATTAGCGAGTCTATCCTTATGATCTTAACTACTAGAGATCACTATGTGTGAATTTCATGAGAAGAAGTATCAATGTTTATGAGCCTCCATCACCTGATAGTCAGAAATCAACTATTTCAAGTCTGTGTGATGTATCTAGACCATATGAATTTTTTTTAAGATTAATGTCATAATATCTTGAGATTTTCATTATAGCCTGATATCTATTAGAACCTTTTGACACAACAATTAATCTATGAACATTACCATTTAAATAGTGGACATAGAAATATCTGCACTATAATGGTAGACATACATCATGTATAACTAACTATATACATGATATGATAATCTAAATGTACTATTTAGTTGGGTCTAGGTTACCCACTATTACAACACTCCCACTTGCACTAGATCCAACTTACTAACCATAAAAAACCATTTTCTTTGAAAATAATCATGAAAACATATAAAGAAATCATCATATCATTAAAGCGTCATGATGGTGAGAAAATACGCTCATACCATATAAGTTAAAAAAAACTTTTTTTTGACCTGTAAAAAGAAACTTTAAAAGAAGATTCTTTAAAAGAAATTCCCTTGCAAATATCATATCATTGAAGTGAACATTAATCAAATGAATCGATTATGTGTTTTTACTGTAAATCCATATTTAATAACTGTAAATACAAAATAAAATATTTAAAAGTAATTTCAAACATAATCTTATCACGAGATAATCAAGAAGTTGAAGTTTAACTCAAAGAATGAAAATTGACTTAAAAAATCCCTTAGACTTTGTAATCAGTCGAATCATATGCACCATAAAAGTAATAATTATGAAATGAAACATGGAACAACATAAAGAAAATTAGATTCATGATATGATATATGAAAGGGTAATATATACACCATACACAAGAAATAAGTGGTGAATAAGGCAAAAATCTCACAAAAGTAAAAGTGAGACAAGAAACCCTTACCCCACGTTTCCATTTAGTTTTATGTACCATAAACTTCTGTATAATGGTTTAAATAATGTTATTAATTCATTACATAACTATATTCATATTTACAATACCTTATGTGATGATTTTATAGCATCTTATGACCCATTCATTAATGATATTTCATTATTTTCATGGTTTCAGGTACGTTCGTTTCATGGTTTTATGATCGGTTCATTTGTGTATAATTATGGATGTTCTTGTAAAATGAGATTACAACTCTAGAAGTAGAATGAAATAGTATTAATGAACTTCCATAAGTATAAATTTTCCCATATATCATTTGTCTTTCTTATATGAGGATGTTTCATTTGATAAAACGTTAATGATAAATATTTAGTTTATTTTGACGGTTTTTCTAAACACCATGAACTAGCTTTGTTTTATTTAATATTATTAGTATATATTAGTTCCAAAACATAAAATGGTTATAATTTACCTATTAAAATTTTATTTAACCAGAATGATACTTTTTTTACTAGCTATGAAGACGGTAATGGAAAACGAACAATTTAATTTTTCTAGGCTCATAAAATTCATGCAATCTCTCTGATACCAATTGAAGGTACCGGGGTGGAAATGGAAGCCGGTGGACCAGATAATTTAAAAAATTTCATTGCTGAAACAAAAAGACTTGTTGTCTTTGGCAATCAGAGCCACGGTATGGTTTGATGATCTCACGTTAACTATTCAAATTATAAAAATAAAATCGAAACATGTACCTAGTTCCGAATTATATCCCGCTTGACAACAACTCGTTTCTGGTGACCGTTTCTCGAAGGATCTGAATCCAAACTCATTTAGACCATCCACACATGCTCCAAGAATTCATGCGCTCGACATTCATCAAAATCTGGGTGCTAGCATGGAGATTCGACAAATCCTTCGGCGACGCGACGATCACCTCAATCCCTTGCCTTCGATCCGACGAAGGTGAACTTGAATCAGATGAACAGAGAGAGACTTTATCTCTCTAAAAAGTCATAGGAGAGTAAAAATCTCAATCCTGATTGCATGAAAAATGTCTGGAATGAGCCTCTCCTCTGCTGTTTATAGTGGATGCTTTACATACCCAGAAAGGGTTCCCCGACCCCTCATATATTTAACATCCACTATATTAGCGATAAATAAATAACTATAATGAATTAAACCATTCCAAAAATATTATTTATATTTTATCACATACCTATAATATATATTAAATATATTACGTGATAAAATCGATTCATTTAACTCAACTCGTCATTACAACTAATATTAAACGAATCTGGAGTATTAAAATAATATTCATTCTATTAATATTATTTCTAGTATTTACATAAACACTTGTAAATACTTTTAATAAATAAATTCAACCTAAATATTCTTTAATTGAATAATAATGAATTTATTTATTAATTGGTGATTGATAACTTGGACAACACTTGGACCCCATGGTGGGCCCACCATGTTTGATATACATATTCACCAAAATAGGGAAGATTCTTGAATACATTATTGTATGTGACCCTATAGGCCCTTATCTCGATAAAAGTGAATAGTATCCACAGACCAAGAGTGGAGTCTAGGAACTCATCAAGGCCTCTAAATAGATAATAAATAGTCATAAAAATGACAACCAATTTGCAAAAAACACTGCGTAATGTATTCTCTATCTTTCGATATATCATAAAGCAGGATGCATACTTGTATCATCGCCCTTTCTTGATTTATTATTTGTTGATCTAGTTGGATGGATTTACCCTCAACTTCCATGGACATAGTATTATAAAGGTACTACCATCCTGATCAACCTTTTCCGAGATATTACTTCCTCAACCTGGAATCGACAAATTTTATCTTGGTCATTTAACCAATGCCATACCACCAAATACACACCCAACACAAGCTACCTCACTACAATTTCATTATCATGGTTTTTGCCTTACATAAAAGTACACAATAAAATGACACACATTGATAATTATCTCATATCAGGAGACTAATGCACTTGTTTGTAGATAGGAGAAACCAATACCACCTGAAACATGTGGTGTTTCTATTGGCATGCCTATTCTTATGATCTCAACTGCTAGAGATCACCAAGTGTGAAATTAATGAGAAGAAGTTTGAGTGATTATGAGCCCCCAACACATGATAGTCAGACGTCAATTGTGTCTAGTTAGTATGATGTATCCATATCATATGACATTTTTAAAAGATTAATGTTATAGTATCTTGAGATTCTCATTATAGTCTGAGATCTGCTATAACATTTTGATACAATAATTAATCTATGGAAATTACCATTTAAATAGTGACTGAAGAAATATCTAAATTGTAATGGTAAACATACATTGTGTATTACTAACTTTTTACATGATATGGTAATTTAAAATTACTATTTAGTTGGGTCTAGGACACCCATTATTACAACAATGGTGAGCCCCACCACGGGGTCCAAGTGTTGTCCAACTCATCAATCACCCACAAATAAATAAATTCGCTATTATGAGAGTAAAAAATAATCGAGTTGAATTTATTTATTAAATTAATCCACAAGGTTTTTAGTGAGTGCAAGAAAAAGTATTTTAGGTTCGTTTAATATTAGTGGGAATTACGAATCGAGTTAAATGAATCGGTTTTTTCATGTAATATATTTAATATATATTACAAGTATTTGATAAAATATAAATAATATTTATGAGGTGTTTTAATTCATCATTGTTTTTTATTTATTGCTTTAGTGTACGTTAAATGTACAGGGGCTGAGAAACCATTTTTGGGTATTTTGAGCATTCACTATAAATATGAGGAGAGAAGGTCTTGCACAACGATGATTCACTATGAGTTTTTTTAGAGCCCATCTCTCCTCTCCGATTTAGAGTGATAAGATCTCGATCCAATTTATTGGATCGAGTTTATTTCCTTGCATTAAAGGAATATCAATGCGGTGATCATCGGGACATCGAAGACATCATCGGATTGCCACGCTTGCACCCGAAATTCGACAATCAATGCCCCTGCAGTTTTTTGAAGCGTGTGTGTACAATTTAGATTCATTCTTATTTGGATCATTAGAGCAATGGTCATTAGTGTCCAGTGATGGAAAAACACGCTTCGATTTAAACGAGGCACATGTTCAATTTTAATTTTTGTGATCTGCCTAATTTATTCGAGATGTTCGGATATACTGGGGCTCAGATTACTAGAGATGACAAGTTTTGTTGTTTTGATGATGATTTTTTTTAATCCCCGACCCATTGGTTTTCAATGAACTCCCCGGTACCAAAAATTGGCATCATAACGACCTCATAAATTATCTGAACCAATAAAAATTAAGTTGCATTAAAATTAAGTAGAGAGTATTAAATTGGTTCCAACAGATCTGATCACACTTCGATCGGATGACCAAGTTATGACCATTCGATTTTTTGTGGATCGTTTAATGTTCAGTTTTGGGTATTAAAATTTTAAAAACATATATTTTATATATGTTATTACACTTTTTTTTGTTAGTTGGAGATGCTTTTGATGGATTTCGGTTAACCCAAACTATTCTGGCCAAACACCGTGGCTAGAATAATGTTTTCTGATCATGTTTTATTCCACTAAAGATGGAATGTTTTTTTAAATAATATAATATAATTTGTTGGTTTTAAAAATAATTGGATGACTTGACTAACCAAATAAAATCAAAAGAGGAAAAATAATCAGTTGGAATTCTTGGCTAACGCACACAAAAAAGGGTAAACCCACCCTTTATTTTTCTACAAGACTATCATTAGGTTTTTTGGAAAAAAAATTAATGTTGGGAAGGTCGGGCTGAGCCCCACCTGCCTTCACTACTGCGACGTTTCTCTATGCCCACCCACCATGCCATGTACCGCTGCCCTCCTCCCAAAACCAAGGCCACCGGTGCCCCCACCTTCTTTGTCTCGCTGTGCCGCATGCACCTTGACTGGTGCACTGGAATCCTCGCGAGCCACTGGAATCCCATGTCACATAGTCACTATCAATCGGAACCATGTGCCTCCACTACGCACCCAAGGCCATTGCCGCTGGTGTTCCCCAGTCCTCACCGCACGCCGTCGCCAGATCTGGCCAACCATGGACCGCCGTCTGAGCACGCGCAATCTATCGTGCCCCCCTCAAACATTTGCTGCCGCGGCTTCCGGCTGGCGGTGCTACCTACCTATTTTCTAGACCGTTGAGAGCCCTCCAGTGAGCCAATATTGTCCCTGACGGGCCTTCACACCGATAGTTAGTCTGGATCCTGTCAGGTACCTGCGTACGAAGATCCCAACAAATAGGTAATCCACTACACACCCTCGTCTTGCCCTGTAATGAGTTCGAGGTGGGTCCTCCCGACCCGGAACGGGTCTGAATATCCGTGCATGGGGTTTACACCGCTTGAAACAAGCCTGCACGGACCCGCACAGACCATACCCGAGGTTTTCAGGACTGGAGTTAAATTAATATAATCAAAATTAATTAATATAATCAATTTAATTTTAGTTTTAAATTAAATTATTTGAAAATAATTTTAGTTTATAATTTTTTTAATACTTTGAAAAATTAATTTAATTTTGCTATTAAATTAATTAATTAATTTAAATTTGGGAATTAAAATTAAATTAATTTCGGGACCATATATAATTAAATTATTTAAATTTAAATAATTCATTTAATTTAATTAATGCCCTCATACTTAAATTATTACAGTTTAATTTTTTTATCATGCTTTTATTTTACCCGCTGACCGGTCTTGAGTATTGACGAACCTGTGTATGTATGATTTATTTGATTAATTATTTAACTGCGTACGATGAATGTAAATAATTAAATATTTTTATGACGCTCGACACATCATTAGTTTTATTCAATATGTAAAAGGAACTGCACGTCCATCAACTTTTATCTGTATGTACATTGTACTCTTGAGATCCACTCGTTTGTGTGCGGGTATTTTTTATACTATGACGAAGACTGTGTAAGTCGCGAAGCATGCCAAGTTGAGGCGAAATCCAAATGATAAGTGAACATACTGGACGAGGATGAGCCGCATCATGAGTCAACCTACGACTCATGTAAGATTCCCCTAAGTTATGGTTGATCCATTAAGTTTAAATGGATAAATCAATATTAGATGCCGAAGACTAGTTGAGTTTTTATTTCCTTTATGCATTTGTTTATTATTTTATACATTTTCATGACAGTGAGAAACACATAAAATAATAAACAAGAAAAATGCATAAAGTGATGAATGTTTTTCTATTATTGTTCACTTGGGAGTGTGACAACATAGTATGAAAAAATTAATATAAATGGATTACATTCATCGTAAAAAATATTAAAACCCCCCCAAAAAATATTAATTAAAAAATTCATTCCTTCATTTGAATTTGAATACAACCATGTGTTCGGGGTGCTCGGTCATCCATAGTTGAGTAGGCCTCCTACTACTGGGGAGTTATTATGAGAACAATGAGTTGACTTAACTGAAGTTGGTAGTAAAAGCGTAGTCATATCTAGATTTCTTTAACTTTAGAGGCATGTATTGAGTAAATCATATTTATGATTTCAGAAGTTGGGACTTCACTCTGTAGATCAAGGATCCACGAGTTAATGTGGTTGAGCAGTCAAATTCCTACCTTGAACTCTTTGAGTAGTGGAATAGCCATAGCTTGTAGACTACGAGGGGAGGTTCAAAGATACTTGCTACTAGAATACTCAAATGATAGAGTATCCCGTTTCTAGTACAGAGGGTTTCTAGAATTTGATAAAATAATGGGAGACATTTAATGATTTAATTAATTAATCAATAATGTCTAAATCAGTAATCAAGATAAAATTACAATATGTTAGATTTTATTTTCGTAGAAAATGACATGTCATACCACAAAAACACTGTGATAACTATTGGTCAAAGTCATTTTCCTATCCAGCATGAATTTTGAAGTGTAGTACATGCGCTTGCACACAATACTACGATATCAGAAATTCAAGGTGCCGGTGACCCCAATACCTGTTAAGCCACATCGGGAAGTGAGAGTTGAATTTTTTTTACAGGAGACTCATTTATTATGCATATGATGGTTTTTTCATAATGATATCATCAACGTCTGATGTGAGTTTTGGATTTAAACATCAAAAAATAGATGATTGCACATGTTGTCTCATATCCTAGAAGATTTCATGGAGAAAGTGAAGCGAGATATAATGAGTGATGATTACACTGACTATGTATAAATTGAAAACTGGATCATGATTTTTTAAAACATATCATTCTTATATTTTTTCACCTAATTGATCCAGTTTCATTTAAGAATACAAAACAAAAAGTTTGGAGAAAAATGTTTCATTACCATTTGAGTATGTTTTTCCAAGAAAATAAGAACATTAAAGAAAATATAATCTTTGCAAAGGTGAAAATAAAAGGTGAAAATGCCAATGGAAAGAGTGATTCCAAAGGAACCTTTGCAACATTTTTCATAAAAAGAGGTATTAAGCAAGTGGTTATTTTCTTAGAATATCATTAAATAAATCTATGGAAGTTTAAATACAATGAACTGAATTAAAGAACCAAGTAATCAATTATTTTTCAGGTATATTCATTCATTGTATGTTATCTTTCTGACATGTTTCTTGGGTATTAAATACAATATGTTTATCACATATGTGTATAAAAATACATTAACCAAGTAAGTATAGAATCATCACAAGAAGTAAGGTGTATTCTCCAAGCGACTGAGAAAGGGTGGTTACTAAGTTAGTGGTGAGAGGCACACAACTTCTAATTATCAAGTGAACGATTCTAGTATAACTTTTATTGAGTATATCCAAAACATTTATCTCACATGTCCTTTGGACATAAGGATACATTGTTTCGGTTTATGAATGAATGTTGTTTATGGTGTTTCATACTCAACCAATAGTTCAGTGACACTTGAATCATAGGTAATACATGATGAATATAAAAATATAAAGCTTATATACCTTATTGTGGAAAGTTAATTCTTTTTCAAGTAAAAGATTAAAGTGGATGTCAAGGATACACCTATTCTAGTATTTAGACTCAATGGAGATAAAATGTTTAGGTATTATCGATGTATATACTTGTTTAGTTTGGATAAAGAAACCTTTATAAATAAAGTTACGGCACAAAGATTTCAGAATTAGTTCATCAAGAGAGCGTGAAGTATTCCAAGGGTAAGTTATAGATAAATACACTTCATTAGATTCCTTTAAGTGTTTATTAAGGAATTTAAAAGTGAAGTATGATATATGCATGGTCAGAAGATATGAGTTTCTTTGGGGTGGCATGCTGAAGAATATATTGACTAACCATTCATCGATCCTTATAATGTAGCATGGAGTAATTTCTAAATGCACATTACCTTATCAACATCAGAGCTATGATACTAATTAGGAGGATCGATTGCAAGTCTTACATGTTAACATTAATCAAAATAAATATAGCTTGGAGTAATTCCTAAATGAAAATTTTCTTATACACATTAGAGACATGATGTTAGTAAAAGGAGTATCAATGTTGAGACTAATAATCATTGTAGAAACATCCATTATATTTCAAGATACGCTTCACAAATAACAGCGTTACCCCATAACTGTATGAACTATAATGAAAAATGGATATTATATCAGTTGTATTATGATGGAAATATATTATCATAAGAACACGTGTTTAGATGCAAATAATTGGTTAGGATATAAACAAACTTTCATCAAGGAAAACACAATGTGCATCTATAATAATCATCCTAAAGTTTCTTAGGATATTACATAAATACCTATGATAGAAAATCTATAGTCAAGTGATAGACTACATTTATATAAAAGGGTGAACATCTCTACTTTATATAGTGGGAGAAAGATTGAATTGGATTTAGTCACTGCTAAGAGATGTAAAAATAGTTGATATAGGAATAAGTTCGACAAGTGGTGTGGAAGAGAATGTTCCAGAGACACATATTCCGTAGGAAGCATAAAACCATGCTGATGGTTTTATATTCACCATGGTGATGGTTTTATATTCATCATGGATGGTGATATATTATTCACTGAGAATAATAAATCCTACAAGCGGTATATGGAAATTAGCTAAGAGTTACACGACCATTTAAAATTCAATAATGGATTCCATGTATCAAAGTACACATGGCTTGTTATTTTGAATACCGTGGTAGGTATTCAAGTGAGATGATACATGGATGGTAAAACCGTGATACCAATAAGGATTGATTGGTAATACCAAATCTTTCTTCCTAAATCCATTAGAATTTTACTTTTCATAGCTAAATTCTATGGTCATTTTATTGAGATTTTGGTGTCAAGACCACCAATCGTGGAAGGTGTCTATACGACACAACCAGAAAAGGATGATGACATCATAGAATTCCAATAAGGGTGAAAGTTACACAAATCCAATTTAGTATTAAAGTAAGAAACAAGATCTTATAGAATTCATTTGGAATGAATATTTTCCATGTGTCTACTAAAGGTTTGTGGGAGTGTTATTGTTTTCCAAGTAAAATATGTTTGGTGATATATGGAAAAAAACTATTGGTTTAATGTTAGTTAAGACCAAAATGAATATAATTCTTCGGTGATCAACTTAAAGAAGCTACCTAAGTGCTAGGGAACATGATCTACTGAGTTAGATCTAACAGTTTCTTAGACCTAGTCAATCATATATATATTGACATAGTATTTTAAAATACAAGTAGGATCAATTCAAGAGAGAATTGTTACCAATGTCACATGATATAAATCTATCCAAGAAGACATACATGTGCATGGGATGAGATTAAAGTGGTGAATTTAGTTCCATGCTCTTTTATGATGGATCAATAACATATTCCATAATGTGTAAAAGATATGATATTGCCAACAAATACTTTATAGTAGGAAAATATCAGTTATATCCAAAAGAACTACAAGGGAAGCAGTCAAAACCATATGATTGTACTTGAGAAAGTACAAAAGATCTGTAACAGGTATGTTTAGAGGATGAAATACTAGTTTTTCGGTGAAACAAACTAGTCTTTTCGGGATCTATGTGATCTAATATCATAGTCAGACTAAGGTAATGAGCAGGAAAAGCTCATTTAATCCAGTGGTATCCATGTTTACAAATACCGAGTGTGTTGTAGCTTCTGAGGTAGCTAAGAAGCAGTGAAAAGTACATAACGATTTGTTCCAGTTCTTGGAATTACACCTAGTAAGTAAAGTATTATCATAATGTAAATTATGATACTATTACTAGATAAGATGTCAAGTTTTGACAGTGGAAAAAAATGATATCTACTAGGGGTTTACATCTCTTGAGAATTTTTACTCAAGAATTTGAGGTCGCACATAGCAGAATATCCATGAAACAGAGATGTGGAAGACCCCGCAACTAAATCCACAACTTATTAGAAACATGATCTTAATCATGTGAGAGATAACAAAGATGATTAACAAGTTGAATCTAGTGATAGTGGGAGTGTTGTAATAGTGGGTTCCCTAGACCTAATTGTAACAATAGTTTTAGATTACCATTTCATGTATATAGTAAGTTATGCATGATGTACTCTTACCATTATAGTGTAGATATTTCCGTGTCCACTATTTAAATGGTAATTTCCATAGATTTATTATCATATCAAAATGTTATAGTAGGTCCCATGCTATAATGACAACCTTGAGATACTATGACATTAATATTAAATGTATGTCATATGGTCTTGATACATCATATTGATTGGATATAGTTGATTTTTAAATATTAGGTGTTGGAGAATCATAAGCATCGAGACCTATTTTCATGAATTTCTCACTTGGTGATCTCTGGAAGGTGAGATAATGATGACCGAACCGCCAATAGAAACACTACATGTTTTAGGTGTCATTAGTTGTTCCTATCTATAGACGTGTTTATTGGTCTCATGATTTGAGATCATTATCAATGTGTATCATTCGATCACATACTTTGATGCAATGAAAAATCCATGATAATGAAATCATGGCATGGTAGCTTTTTTTGGGTGCGTTATTGGTGTTATAACATTGGTTGAATGGTAAAAATAGAATTTTTTGCTTCCGAGTTGAGGAAGTAATATATCTCAGGCCTAGTTGATCAAGATGGTAGTACCTTCATAAATACCCGACCAATGGAGTTGAGGTTAAATCCATCTAGTTAGATCAATAAATAACAAATAAATAACGATGACACAAGTGCGAATCTTGCTTTATGAGATATTGAAAGAGAAAAAGATTATATTACACAGTACGTGTTTGTAGGTTGGTTGTCATTTCTATAATTATTCCTTATTTATCTAGGGGTCTTTATGGTCTTGTAGAATCTATTTTTGGTCTGTGAATATGATTCACTTCTATTGAGATAAGGGTCTAGAGATTCACACACAATGGCGTATTAAAAAATCTTCCATATTCATATGAATAGGTAAATAGAACATTGTGGACCCCACCACGGAGCCCGAGTGTTGTCCAAGTCATCAATAACCGATGAATAAATGAATTCATTATTATTTTAATACAGAATAATTGAGTTGAATTTATTTATTAAAAGTATTTGTGAGGTATTTAGCGAATACAAGAAAAATATTATACAGGAGGATATTATTTTAATATTCCAGGATTGTTTAATATTAGTAGGAATTATGAGTCGAGTAAAATGACTCAATTTTATTAGATAATATATTTAATATATATTACAAGTATGTGATAAAATATAAATAATATTTATGACATAATTTAGTTCTTCATGATTATTTATTCATTGATTATTTAGTGTACATTTAATATACAGGGTCCAGGGGACCCTTTTTGGGTATTTTGATCATTCACTATAAATAGGAGGAAAGAGGTTCTTGTGTAATGAAGATTCACTACGAGTTATTCAGATCCTCTCTCTCATCTTCTGCTATCTAGTGAGAGAAGCTCTCGATCCAAGTGATCGGATCAAGCACATCTCCTTGCATCGAAGGAATATTGATGTAGTGATCATCAGGAAATTAAAGGTACCGTTGGATCGCCGTGCTAGCACTCAGAATTTGATGATCAATTCTACTTATTAAGGTTCCAGATCCACATGGATTGATGTTTTGTGCGTTTTAGAAGACCGAGGTTCTCAAAGGAAACTTAGAGGAAGTCTAGAGGAGTTCAGCTACTAAAATCTAGAAACAGGGAGATTTCACACCATGTAAACATTTACATGATCTAAAAGTAGGATTCACAACGTGTAATGAATCAGGGTTAAAAAAAAGTGATTCGTTTTTAGGAAAAAACTAAACCCTGAGGATTACAAGACATGAAAGGGGATTACACATCGTGTAAATCCCCAATACTGTATGTTTTAAATGTTATCAGCCTCCTAGGTTTGTCAAACCCTACAGCTAAAACACCTATCTCTTGCTTCTAGGAGACCTGGAAACCCCCTATTAAACATTTTGGGGATTCCTTTATTAAGGATTGATCTCTGGATTCCCTCCTTTGATCCATAGCAATCCACCTTTGAAATAAGGTATGTTTTAATTTCGTTCTTGCAATTTATTTTATATGTTTTGTCTCATTCCTCATTGTCATGCGATTAAGCTTTATCTTCTTGTTTATAAAGGAGTTTTTTTGGTTGTTTATTGGTGCGATTGTGGCGTGAAATCCCTGGGTGGATGCAGTTCTTGTGGGAGAGGAGATCATGATTTGTAGTGTTGGTCTATTCCTGTGCAAATAACGTTGACTCCCTTTTTGAGGTAGGGGTGTCACAATCCTCCTTCTTCAATATGAGGGAAGGGACAATAAAGTTCCATGCCATTCCTTCTTCAAGATGAAGGAGAGATAATGAGCCTTGAGTCCCGCCTTCAATAGGCCTCAGAGTGGTGACTAGCCCCAAGGGTATAAAATCTCACACAAAATGGAAGACATTACCCTTTTTAATGAAAGTAGGATCGGGAGATAAGATAGTAAAAATCCCAAACAACACCAAAAATTTTTATAAAGGAAACCAAAATCCAAACCTTTAATGATTTAAACGTATACTGCGAAGAAATTACAACCAAAACACCAAAGAAAGAAGTAAAAGGAAGAGACTAAGTAGCAACACAACAACTATCTCGACGGTCGAGCTAGTAACGTCCAAAACGGTCCTCAAAGTCCTCCTAGAAACCTACCTAAAAACAGTTTTATAACATAGGATGAGCATAAAAGTATACTCAGTAGGTCGACCAAAGTCACTCGTACGCAAGTCAAGTAAGGTAATAATATAATCACATCAATGATTTGGGTACCCCACACCACTTTTCCCACCGATTAAATACTCATTCCTAATGGCTAACGTCTTGACGCTACCGCTCTTCCCCAAATGCAGTCCCACTACCACAACTTCCCAAACACACCTGAGCCACAAACCACACATATCCCACCCGAAGACACATGGGTCACAACGACCACACCTCTTCACTCAAAAACACTTAGGTCTCATCCTAAAGGCACCTGGGAAGCAAACATAGTCTTCAGACACATGGGCCCCTCATCAACAACACAACCTACTTGAAGGATCTTGGGATATGTAAACTTCAAGACATTATAGCCTACTCGGATACAATCAAATGGTAAGAACTTGGAAGGGGATGCGAGGAAGAAAGTTAGTAACCAGCCATCCATCCTCCCACCGAGATGTTGGGAAATACACTCTCCCCTATGAAATGAGGGTGTTCGGCAAGTAGTGCTCAATAAGGGTGGGATGCGTATTGAAAATCACAAGGAACTAGAATTTATACATATATGTAAATAAGAACTCAGCCCAATATATGAGTTTCAAACAAACAACTAGCCCACACAAAACCACATTTTCTACTACCCCTATATGCACAACCACACAACAACCACACAACAACCACAACCAAAGCATAAAACCAACCCCCTTTTCATTTAATCACTGGTCATTATTTATTAAGAAGTTCACTGTAAATAATTCCAACACTACCTAGAAAACCACTATCCACAACCATTCTCAACACAATAATAAAGTCAAGCTGCAGTCCCACTACACAAACAACACATAACCACATTTTAGTCCCACTGCACAATGTCATTCGATGGAAACAACACAAAAAATGGCAGTCCCACTGGCTAAAAGTTCATTCATTCCAAAATCGACTAATCTCTCAACTTGAGATTCCATCACACCTCCTGTACCACCCCATACACAAACCCCACAACAAAGCACCACCAAACAGCAGCCCCGTTGCACAAACATGTCATACCCCAAACATAGTCATTCCCTATGTCTACCCCCGTACCCATAATAATTATACTAAAAACAACTTCACATAACTCCCACGAAGTATAAAATCCAACCAAACACACCACACAACCACACTATTAAGCCAAGAATATTCAGATTTAGCAAGAGAGGCTCTTTAATTCCACTTTAAATAATAGGGACGATCATATAAAATGTTTGATACTGGGGAATCCATTTATTTAACCAAGTGTACATGATTAAATGGATTGATATTTGAAGTTATTCATAGAGTATCAATAGTAAGAATAAGAACATCACTAGTGCACAATAAAAGGCCACCAATGACCATGATTTTTAGTAGGAATTATAGCCACAACAATTTATAACATGAAAACAATTATAATAAAATAAAACAACACTCAATATTCATCCATATTCAATTCCCTTTCTTCTATCATAATAGTTCATGTTATCTTTTTTATCATCATATTCCCCCCTCATTTATTACTATTGTTAAAGAAATAATTCATCTGTTCTCTCCCAAGAAGAATTACTACACCCACCCTGCATGATACACAATTAAAGAGAGACAAAAGAAAATATCTACTTGGAACAACAAACGATCAAAGTTCCCCCTTGCACGAAGAAAAAGGGGTTGCGTGAGTAGCAGGGGACTCCAACAAAACCGAACAGGGAGGATGCTACAACACAGGAAGATGACTCTTTGAGGAAGAGGGACCCCAAGTGAACCAAAAGAGAATGAAAGAGTCTAAGGAAATATGAGATCTCGTCTTAAGAAAGAGCAAGATCCCAATAACAAGGAAGAAAATTTCAATGTGCATGAAAATCAGATCATGGTTTGACCACGCGACTAGGAAGTTACAAGGTTTTCAGGATGTTACAGATATTGAGAATTTAATTATTCTTCTCAAAGATGGTGGAAAGTGAATTAAAAGGGATAAGAGTTGATAGGTTCTCATTTAACGATGAAAAACACGTAAGAGGGAAGAAACTGGAAAAAACCTGAGAAAACTGGAAACGACGTTGATGCCGATGCCGACAGTACAAAAAAGAATCACCGACACCGACAGTACAAAATGACTCGCCGACACCGACTGTACAAAAATGACTGACAATACAAAATGACTTGCTGATAGAAAAACTAATTTTTTTTGTCAAACTCCGAAAATGAGTCACCGAAACCTCCCATAACACCCCAAACACTGGATTTTCACAAATAAATGACCTAGAGAGGTCTGGGTTATCACATCAAATACCTCTCAAACTATTCTTGCCCTCGAGAATTCAAAACCAAACCAGAGGAAAAAGGGGTCCTAAAAACCACCCTATAAGATACCTCTCAAGGACAAACCACCCTATGTTATTCCAAAACTGGAGTGAAAACCTCGACATCCAAGAACACCTCTCTGATAGCTACCACCCCAAAAAACCACGTGAACCTCAAATATCACATTATCCCAGTACATGGATTAGGGAGCTCATTCATCCATGTCAAGATACTATCCTCTTTGGGTGGTACTGACTCACCCGCATGGGTTTAATCATATCCTCATTAATGCGTCTTGATTGGGAATTAAGTCCTCCCCTTCTCATATGTCGGGACTTCTCACACATCAGAGAAATGGAAACAACTCATTTCAAATCAACAAGGTCAAGCATTACAACATAATTAAAGAGTAAATCAAAACACAAAAGAAAAACTCAGAACAACTCTAGGTATGAGGCACACATCTGTGCCTCCCTCTCCCAAGTACTCTCCTCGAGGCCACCATGCCTCCACAACACACAAACCAAAGGAATGGTCTATCCATGAAGCACCTTCTCTCGATGGTCCTCAATCTCCACCAGTTTCTCCACGAACTCCACATCATCTTCAATATCCAAATCTCCCCATTAAATTCCATGAGAGTCATTGTGTAGATACCAATGAAGCTGAGAGATATGAAAGATGTTGTGGACCCTCTCCAACTGTAGTGGCAATGCCAGCTGATATGCCACCTCACCAACTCGTCCCAAAAATTTGAAGGGCCCGATGAACCTAGGAGAAATATCACTTCCCTTACTGAATGTAACGCCCCGACCCTAGTTACCTAGAGTAAGTGCATTATTACGTATAATTGGCATGATTACAAAAGATCAAGTCTTTAAAGACCGATTATTTTAGTAGCCATGGAAGTACTAGTTACATTTATAAGGTTTACATTACATCATAAAATGGAAAAATACAATAACATTGTTTCCATAGACAACACTGAGATCCCATAGACTATCCCTACAGGTCAGTCATAATATACTTATTCGCATCCTGGAAAAAATAAAACATAGAAAGGGGTGAGCTCAGATTCTCAGTAAGGATAATAATATAGCGAAAGCTTTCATAAATAAGCATAAACATTTAAGGCAATGTATAAAACTAAAACAAAAGCCTTTTAAACATGAACTTCAGCATAATATGGAAAAGATAAAAATCAAATAAATGTCATTTACTTATTCACATGGATATTCTACCAGTCAAATAATCACATGCAATATCAATAGCCACTTTCATAATGATGGAAAGCATAATGCCAGACTTTCATAACCATATAGTCAAGGCCTTATGCCAAGACTACAAATTATATTTTGTCAAGGCCTTGTGCCAATACACTAGTTTGTCTCATGAGACCTACCGATGCATCGAGGAGCTATAGTGGGCTCCACCCGTCACATACTAAGTCCAATGCATTCCTCATATGAAAAGGTTTAAACATAACATAAACATTCGTACTAAAACTAGCATATGAATTGTCAATAATTTATCCATAAACCATGAATGGTATAAAAATAACACATCCACAGTCAAAAATATCACAAAACCTTCAATACAATATGGAAGTTTTGTATCATAATAAATCAACTTCAAATAAACTTAAAATCCATCAAAGGATGTTGACATAGATGAAATAAATACATTTTTTAGAGAAATATATCTTTATATTTTTAAATAATTTATAATTAATATAATTATAAAATAAAACATTTATTTTGGAAATATTCTTATAATCTTGTAAAGGAATATTTGATGATGTTATAATGGCGGAAAATAGCTGCACCCTCCGTATAAGTTAAAAAAAACATTCTTACCTTAATTTTGTCGAAAAGTTTATAAAGGAGCTTGTTTGGAAAATGACGTAAAGATTCCTTTATAAACATCTTATAAAAATTCAAAAAAGGGTATAAATGACTTTAACCCATATTCTATAAAATATTAATAATGTTTTCAAATATATTTTTAAGAAACATGGATGCAGATGATAAAGAGGTCCCAATAGATACTTACGTAAATACAACCTTGGATAATAAAGAGATTGTGAAATTAACCCTTACCTTGTAATTTTCCTTGGTCAAGGGTAGGTGAACCTCCTGTATAATGATTAAATAATTGTTATTAAATTATTCAAGAATCATATACATTAATATGATATCATATATGATCTTTTAACATTGCTTTGTTAATAATATCTTAGTATTATCGTTGTTTCGGGTGTTAACGGATTTGTTTTCCTTTATATTATTTATTATGTGAGTCATATTTGTTATGGATGGGATGTATCTTATTCATATCCAGAATGATATGGTCTTTAAACATTATTTTTAATCATCTAATGAAAATTATTCTTGAATGGATACAATGGGGAATGAATCTCATCGCGTTCGTGGAGACGGTAATCCGTACGTATGCACGAGCGACAATATCATTATTTTGATATTAAAATAATATATAATTAGATAGTATATCATATATACAGAATCATTATCATGTTATATTTATTATTTACATCAATTACACATCATTATTATACCCATCCAAATAATAATGTATTGAATAACAATTACATTACGACGTGGAGACGGTAAGCGGTACGTACACATGTATGGTGACATGTCATTAAAAGGATGGATGGAATAATGAATTTGGTTGTACCATATTTATAATAACATCAAATTATATAGAATATACTATAGTTATTATTTTATAATGGAAACAATAAAGAAAAAGGAAGTGGAAGAAGAAAGGAACTTGAAAGAGGTGATGAAATATTTACCTCTTCTTCGGGTTCTTCCTTTTGATTTGATCAAAAGGGCTCCTTAGGTTGGATTTATGACTAAAGGAAGGCCTCTAGAATTAAGGGAGTATATTTTAGATGGTATTTGGGTAGAGGTTGTCCAATACAAATGGCTTTGAAGGTATTAATTATAGATAAGGGTGAGTGCCCTTTTATAAGAGGGGTGAGGGGCACCTTAGGAAAAGCTAGAAATATTATTTTATAATAAAATAATTTTCGCTTTTTAATGGATCAAAAATGTATTATTTAAAGGATAAGGTAAGTATAGGTCTAAAAACACTCAAAAAAAAATGTTTTAGATAGGTTTGAGTCACTATATTAACTTTATATTTTAGATTTAACTCTTAGTTAAATAGTTTGACATTTACCATGTCTCTTTGTATTTTTATATTATATGGTTAATAAACTTACTATATACTTCAAAGAGAACCAAAAGTGGTTCATTAATTATAAAACTATCAATATATAAGTATTTTGTCCGAACCTTAGATTTTTAGCAATAGAATATCAATTAATAATATAATATTTGTTTCAAAAACTCTTTTATGTCAATTTTGACACTATTTGGTATTTTGTTTTTGATAAATTCATAACAGCATTATTACTTTGGAAAAAATTCATATAACCAACCCTAACATGTCATATTAACCTATAAAATTAGTGTAATTCATAAAAAGTATCAAATTAAATTTATTTGGATATTTATAATATCAATTATTTTAATATTTCATTAATTAGGTAATTACTACATCATCATTGTGTCATAAATAAATTATATTATTTAATGTCTAAAAAATATAAATAAAATACAATTATGTATGAAATATTTTTATCTTTATAATTAATATTTATAGTGTAATATATCTTATGTATAACCCTATATTAAAAATGTTTTAGTTATTAAACTTTGATTTTAACTCTTTTAACTCTTCTTTAAATAAAATAATAATAAGTGTCCTAATCTAATCCAAGTGGACCAAAGAGGTTCATATTTTATTCCTAAGGTTTTTTTTGGTAAAATTATACTTATCCAATAGAATTAAGACATGTTTTAGGATAATAATAATATCATTTTTACCCTTAAATACCCTATTTACTTTTAACCGTGGTAAATAAAAGTAAAAAAGTACTATTCACCAAAAATTATTTTCATTTTATTGAACCACATTTTTCTTACTGATATCAAACATGTCTCTCATATTTTTGAAATTCCACTCACATAAGTGGTAAAATTAAATTTAATGTGAATTTGCAAATTCTCCAAGGAGGTGGGTAAAAGACGGTGAAAAGTTTAATAAAAATTTTATATATCTAAAATTATTATAAATTGAATCCAATGAATTACATTGAAATTATATAGGTATTATGTATCTATTTTGAACTAAAATAAATTTAAATAAAATAAATAATTATTTAAATAAAAATTCAGTTTTAAACTATAACTCAGTGTTTTTCACTATTCATCAAAAATTGAAAGTTTTCAGAAAAATTCAAAAAATTCACCCTAAGATAATTTTGATATTTCAAATCCAAAAATGAAGTCCATTTTGAAAGATAAAATTTATAAAATTTTAAAAAGTGGGTATTACTATTCATAATGGCTAGTTTGATTGGTTGTGGTGTGTTAGAACTCGAAGTTGCGTACAACACACACTACTGTATTATTCAAAGAGAAGCGTACCATGGAAGCTTGGGGTGTTAAATTATCCCCTCTTTCAAATAATTTTGTCCTCTAAATTTCTAGATTAATACTGCATAAAAAGACTCAGGTGGTTCTTCATCATAAGTTCCTCGGGTTTCTACGTTGCCTCTTCCATCTTATGGTTTCTCCATAGAACTTTTTACCAGACAAGTCGTCCTGTTTCTCAACACCTTTTCTCTTGTATCAAGAACCTTGATAGGCTCTTCACAATAAGATAGATCAGGTTCCAGTTTTAATTCGTCGTAGGTGAGTACATGCATTGGGTCAGGCATGTATTTTCTCAACAATGATACGTGGAACACATCATGTACTTTGGAGAGACTTGGTATCATTTCCAACCAGTAAGCTACAACCCCAATTCATTCTAGAATTTCAAAAGGTCCAATGTACTTGGGACTCAATTTTCCCTTCTTACCGAAATGTATAACACCCTTCCATGGAGATACCTTCAAGAAGACATAATCTCCTACCTGAAATTCCAAATCCTTCCTTTGGTTATTGGCATAACTCTTCTTCCTACTTTGAGCTACTTTGATGTGGTTTTGGATTAACTCCACCTTTTCCATCGTTTCCTCCACCAGTTTTGGGCCTACGAGTTTTCTTTCACCAACATCATCCCAGCAGGTTGGTGTGTGACATCTCTTTCTGTATAATGCTTCATATGGTGCCATATGAATACTTGAATGGAAGCTATTGTTATAGGAAAATTCTACCAGATGAAAATATTGATCCCACATACCTTGAAAGTCAAGTGAGCATGATATCAACATGTATTCTAAGGTTTGAATAGTCTGTTCTGATTGTCCATCAGTTTGGGGGTGGTAGGCAGTGCTCAAACGAAGTTCAGTATCCAGGGATTTCTGAATATTTTTCCAGAATCTTGATGTAAAACAGGGATAATGATCAGAAAAAATCGATAGTGGTACTTAATGAAGTCTTAAAACTTCATTAATATATAGTCTTGCTAATTGTTCAAGTGGTAAATCTTCTCTTATAGCAAGAAAATGTGATGACTTGGTAAGACGATCAACAATGACTAATATTGCATCGTTCTTTCTAGGAGTCTTTAGTAGTACCATGACAAAGTCCATCGTAATATTATCCCATTTCTACTTCGGTATAGGAAGAGGTTGTATGACTCCTCTAGGCTGTTGCCTTCCAGCTTTCACTTCTTGACAAACCATACATCTTGACACAAAATACGCAATCTCCCTCTTCATGTTGTCCCACCAAAAATGTTCCTTCAAATATCTATACATTTTGGTGCTACCAGGGTGTATAGAGAAATTGGAACTATGAGAATCATCCAACTATTCACTTTTTAGATCAGGTATATCAGGAACACAAAGTCTCTTCCCAAATTTTAAAATTCTATCTTCATACACAAAGTCACTCAATCTCTCATCATTCACAACTTTAATCTTCTTTTGAAACTCTTCATCACTGGTCTGAGAACTCTTTATCCTTTCTAGTAAAGATGGTTTGGAAACCATTTGAAAAAGTATTGATGTTTCACCTTCTAGGGTGATTCCCATATCCATCTTTACTAGATCCATGTATATAGGATCCTTTCCAACTCTCATCTTGTTCAAAACTCCATGATCCTTTTTAATCAAATCATCTTCCACCTTATTTGTCTTTCCCGGGTGGTAGTGTATAGTGCAATCATAATCCTTGAGTAGTTCAATCCATCACCTCTGCCTCATGTTGAGTTCTTTTTGTGAGAAAATATACTTCAAACTCTTGTGATTAGTATATATCTCACATTTTTCACCATAGAGATAGTGTCTACCAATCTTCAAAGAAAATATTACAACTGCTAACTCAAGATCATGAGTAGGATAGTTTTTCTCATGAATTTTTAGCTGTTTTGATGCATAGGCAATAACCCTATTATTCTGCATAAGGACACAACCGAGTCCTTTCTTTGAAGCATCACTATAAATAACAAACCCATTATTCTCCGATGGTAGAGTAAATATTGGAGCATTGAATAATCTTATCTTTAGTTATTCAAAAAATTCTTCACACTCTTTTGTCCAAACAAATTTAAACCCTTTTCATGTGAGCTTTGTTAATGGGTTAGCCAACCGGGAAAAATTCTGGACGAAACGTCGATAATAACATGCTAAACCAATAAAACCGCATACCTCAGTTATACTCATTGGTGCTGGACATTCTTGTATTGCCTTGGTCTTTGAAGGATAAATGGAGATTCCATCCTTAGAGATAATATGGCCAAGAAAAGAAATATTCTGAATCCATAATTCACACTTGATAAACTTCCCATATAATTCATGTCTTCTAAGAGTCTTCAGGATAATGCACAAGTGATTTTCATGATATTCATAACTTTTGGAGTATACCAAGATATCATCAATAAACACTAATACAAAATCATCGAGATATTCCTTGAAAACTCTATTCATTAGATCCATGAAAACAGATGGAGAATTAGTCAATCCAAAAGGCATTACTGTAAACTCATAATGCCCGTACATGCTTTGAAATGTTGTTTTTAGAATTTCTTCCTTCTTCACACACAATTGATGATATCCAGATCGAAGTTAAATCTTTGAAAAGTATTGAGCTCCATGAAGTTGGTCAAATAAGTCATCAATGCGAGGTAGGGGATACTTGTTCTTTATTGTTATAGTATTGATCTCCCTGTAGTCAATGCACAACATCATAGATCCATATTTCTTCTTAACAAAAAGGACAAGGGATCCCCATGGAGAAAAAATAGGGTGAATAAATCCCTTATTACTCAACTCCTCTAGTTGCTTCTTTAGTTCCACTAATTCCATAGTGAATATTCTATAAGGGGTCTTCGATATGGGCCTTGATCCAGGAATTAAATTAATGGAAAACTCAATTTATCATTCTGGAGGATGTCCATGTAAATCTTCTGGAAACACATCAACATATTCTTTCACAACATATACATCCTCTATTTGAACATTCCTTTCCTCACCCATAGTTATTTCATTCTCTTCCTCCCCAATAATTGAATTTAGTTGAGCTACTGGGGGGTGGATCTAGAAAAGAATTAGGTGGTGATGATTCTGTTCTAAAGATAAGGTGTTCTTTATCATCTTCATCAAAAATCGTAACCTCCTTCTTCTTACAATAAATTTTTGCATCATGGTCAGAAATCCAATCCATACCGAGGATTATATTAAATTCAATCATGGGTATGGTGACGAGATCAGCAGATAAAGAGTATTTATATTCCCTAATGGGAACTGATTCACAAAAATTTGTTGCAATGATACTTCCCTTAGGAGTTTTGACTGAAAAATCCCTTATTAAATCAAAATAGAAATATCTAATTTTCTTAACAAACTGGGAATATATGAAACAATGTGATGATCACGAATCAAATAAATCATTGGCTAAACTTGAGGGAACCATTAAATTACCTGTCACCGCGTCTTTCAGAGCTTCAACCTCAGTAGTAGTGATGACATAAGCTTGGCCTTGATCCCTTGGACTTTTCTGAGGTAAGTTCCACTGACGCTTAGGACATTCATTTTCATAATGCCCCATTTCTCTACAATTGTATCATTCAACATCAATAACCTCTTTCTTCCCCTTGCAATCATGAGTTTGGTGGCCTTTTTCACCACACTTGTAACAGACTCTAATTCCCTCCAGGAAAGTACCAGGGTGTTTCTTACCACATTTACTGTAGGATGGATATTCAACTTTTCCCTTCTTCCCCTTATTTCCATTTCCAGAGTGTTCAACAGATCTCTTCTTCTCTTGCTTTGCTTTAAACTTGTAAGACTTATATAATTATTTTTCTGTCTTGATAGCATATAAGAAAATATCTTCATATGTTGAGA
Organism: Viscum album; assembly: GCA_963277665.1. Classification (NCBI taxonomy): domain Eukaryota; kingdom Viridiplantae; phylum Streptophyta; class Magnoliopsida; order Santalales; family Viscaceae; genus Viscum; species Viscum album. The sequence continues at coordinate 1,299,113,753 of OY728141.1, read as the reverse complement.
AGGATTGTGAGACTAATGTTCAACGGAGAAATGGTTTTAACCCATCAAAGAAATTATCAATCTTACTTCTTAGGTTACGTATATAATCTGCAACATGCCTCACTAACCTTGTAAAGTTAGCCTCATACTTTGCAACATTCTCATCCTCCTTTTGCCTCAGACTCAGAAATTGTCTTTCCATATCTGCTCGATGGTCACGAGGAAAGTATTTTTCTAAGAAAATATCTTTAAACTCCCTCCATTCCATATTTGATACTTCATTATCTTCCTTCGTGTTTTTAATCAATGACCACCATTGATCAGCATCTCCAGTGAGGTGGTAAACTACCATGACAACTTTTTCCCTTTCACTACTCCCCAAGGCATGTGATATCTTCTCTAAGGAATTTATCCATTACTCAGTTACTAATGGATTTTTACTCCCATTGAACATTGGTGGTTGTTGCCTCATGAAGAGATCTAACATTTATCCTCCACGCTGTGGATCAGGGTGCTCTATACGGGTAAGGTTATTATTCATAACCCGAGTGAGTTATCCCAGTATAGTGATAAGATGATCAGCACCAGTTTTATCACCAGCTCCACTATAATTATCTTGAGCAGGAGGGAAATCCCTACATGGAGTGCGTGCATTGATACGGTTTCCATTCCTTCCACTAGGCACCATTTCTAAACAATGACATAAAATAGATTAGTTTATGAATCAAAATACATAATTCCAAACTTGTAAAACACTAAACATAAATTGAACAGTTTATGGATATAATCCATAATCATAAAAAACTGTTTTCTTTGAGGAAGTATATACTCATAGACCCTTCATAATGGTTTGTAAAGAAAATGAGAATTATCCTAAGAATATCCCCCAGGAGTATCATAACAAAGAGTGCAACAAGACCCGTTGTTGTGCACCAGTTCCCGTTTGAGTCTAGCTCAAAGTAGTGTTTTCAGGTTTTACCCCTAGGTACATCTGTGCCAGAGCCACCTCTACCTGCTCGTATCCAGACAGGGATGCATTTCTTGGAAAACTCACAAAATCTCTACAATACCAAAATTATAGGAAGTTCTTCTATACTAATCCTCAAAGTCTATCTTAGGTCTATGTGCTCTAATAAGAGTTTATCTAAATCTAGATTCCTAGGTTTGTACTAAACTCCCTCTGATACTAACTGTAACGCCCCGACCCTAGTTACCCAGAGTCAGTTCATTATTACATATCATTGGCATGATCACAAAAGATCAAGTCTCGAAAGACCAATTAGTTTAGTAGCTTTGGAAGTACTAGTTACATTCATAAGGTTTACATTACATCATAAAATGGAAAACTAAAACAACATCGTTCCCATATAAAACACTGAGATCCCATAGACTATCCCTGCAGGTCAGTAATAATATACTTCTTCACATCCTAGGAAAAATAAAACATAGAAAGGGGTGAGCTCAGATGCTCAGTAAGGATAACAATATAGCAGAAGAATTCATAAATAAGAACAAACATTTAAGAAAATGTATAAAACTAAAACAAAAGCCTTTTAAACAAGAAATTCAGCATAATATGGAAAAGATAAAAATCAAATAAATTCCATTTACTTATTCATATGGATATTCTACCAGTCGAATAATCACATGCAATATCAATAGCCACTTTCATAATGATGGAATGCATAATTCCAGAATTTCATAACCACATAGTCAAGGCCTCGTGCCAAGACTACAAATAAGATTTTGTCAAGGCCTTATGCCAACACACTAGTTTGTCTTATGAGACCTACCGATGAATCGGGAAGCTATAGCGGGCTCCACCCGCCAACTACTAAGTCCAATGCATTCCTCATATGAAAAGGTTTAAACATAACATAAACATTCATATTAAAACTAGCATAATAAATGTCAATACTTTATCCACAAACCATGAATGGTATAAAAATAACACATCCACAGTCAAAAATATCAAAAAACCTTCAATACAATATGAAAGTTTTGTATCATAATAAATCAACTTCAAATAAACTTAAAATCCATCAAAGGATGTTGGCATAGATGAAATCGATACCTTTTTTAGAGAAATTGTAGCACCCCAAACATTTTATGCTATGTTTCTCTTAAATACATTCTATTTATAACTGTGTTCCTTTGAAACAACACTAGGTTATTTAGGAGATAGTCAAAACCTAGCCATTAAATATAAATTTTCCACTTCTATGTTTTGAATTTCAAAAAATGGTCATCTAGAGTTGTGATCAGTAAGTCATTTGGAGTCTGATAGAACAAACTTGATTTTTGGTGAATAGTAACATACCCTTATGAATAGTAATATGAATAGTAATATGACTCATATGAATAGTAAATAATAATATTATTTTATTTTCTTTAGGAAATAAGATAATGAGATCTTAATTAGTTTTTCAATGAGAAATAAAACTAATTGCACCTTTAAGATTGTTATTTATCAAATTAACTATGACTTTATTTAAAAATTAAACTAATAATATTTAGAAAAGTAATTTTGAAAAATGGAGTTCGTTTTTTAATTCTAAACAACGAAAAATGGTTAGGGTAATTTTTTGGGATATTTATGAAATTCTAGAATTTTTGATGAATAGTGAAACACGATAAAATACTGTATATACAATTTATCAGTTAAATACACTATTTATGGCATCATAAGTGATGTAAGTCCACTTGGTTCGAACTCACATGCACTTATTACTATTAGGGGTCACATGAAATAACACTATTGGTTGTATTGAGGGAAATAATAAAACAATGAATTAAATATTCAAAATTTACCCCTCTCCTCTACTATAAAAACCCCTCACCATTCCCTCTTCTCTTCACTCCTCTAAGCCTAGAAGATTCTAAATGTTCTACCCAAATACCCTTCCCTAGTCACTACCCATGACAAAGAAGCTCTTGTTCTTTCCAAAAGACCAAAATCCCTTCCCTTAAGGAGGTTCTTGAGGAAGTTATTTCAAGAGGTAAAACACCTTTCTTTTTCTTTTAGTTTCATTTGAATTTATCTTAATTTGTTATCCTCTCCTCACCTCCTATGTCCAAATGATCATGATAACTCTAGTATCATCTATATACTGTATTTATATCATGTGAAAGGAAGAACCATCATCAATATTCTTACTCCCTCCCTTTTATTTTTATAAACGAAATCAACGTCCATGAGGTTCTAATTTATAACCTTCGTGGACGACGAAGTTTCGTTCTTTAATCGTTCCTTCACTACTGGTAATGAAACCATATTTATGGTTGAACCAGGTCATAATATATGTATTTTATCTTGACTAATTTTCTATAATATTTACATGTACATAATATGGAATAATAATACAAAACAAGTTTATTAAGCACAAAACCGCCAAGCCAAATTCAAGCATTTATTTTTAACTCATCGAATGAGTCATCCTCATGGTATATAACCAGAATCATTATAAGATCATTTATATATCTTTAATTTCAGTAATAATTTATATTAAGAATTCTGGATGTTTAACCATATTTTAAACCAACTTCCATTCATGAATACAAGTAAACAAATCATGAAACCAAGTAAGAAAATGCTTCCAAAACAATAAAATTAAATCTCTTAAACCCATAAAAAAGGCCATTAATGAACTTAATAAGGTTATAAAATATAAATTACATGTTGATTAGGTTCTGTAATTATTAGTTAATGAATCTAAATTTGACTATTCAGGTCCTTAAGAACAATCAAGAACACCTTCAAGCATAAGGTAAGGGATATCTTAACTCAATTTCCATTTATTGAGTTACACATCTATGTAATTGGTTTTGTCTTTCCAAGAATATGTGTTAATGGCCTCTGATTGTTTTATAATATATATCCACTTGTATTTTTTGGATTTTTATTTGTCACACATAAATATTTCATTGATTTATCGTCACACTAATGACACAATCTTTGTAAGGGGTTTCTCCTCTCACTTTCATTTCTGTGATATTTTCATTGTTCACCACTTATTTCTTGTATGTGGTATATGTGTACTTCTATTTAATATATAATAAAATTATTCTATTTATATTAATGTTATTCAATGATTCATTTTATGTTCATTAAGTTCTGGTCCTATGATTTGACTGATTACATTGTGGTAAATGACTTTGTCTCAACTACCTTTTCGTTGTGACTAACTTTGTATTGTGCACCTAATAATCTTTATGTGGTGTACCTACTGCCCATTTGAGATCACTTTTCATTTGAAATTATATTTATATTAAATATCCATAGTCTCATGTCATGTATATTTTTTTTGTCTAAACCGTATACCATTTTACATATGGTGGTTATTTGGAAATTTATTTTAATTAGGGAAATATTGATGAATCTGTATACTATACTCTATACAGATATTGAAAAGGCATATTTCTCTTATATTGAATCAATGTATAAAGAATTATTTGGACATGCAGTGGTGGGTGGGGCCCTCTATATCCCCTCGATGCATCGATAGGTCTAATGAGACAAATCAGTTGGAGACAAACCCTTCGAGTTTGTTTCCAAAAAAAATCAGATGGGTTTCTAACCATAGAACTAAACCGTTTTTATGGTATTATGGTTTCATGTGACAGATACATGATGTCCAATTAATAAGAATTCTCTTTATTTATGATCAGTTATTATTATTATCCATGTGGTTTTCACTATGACAAAATCTATGGATGCAGTTTCATTCTTAGTTTATTAATGGAATTAGTTATTCATTTATTCACTATGCTATATTGATTATATTAGATTGATTGTGATTCACTTATGTCATGACCCGACCCAATGAGGCTTGAGCCGTGACTCCCCAAGCTGGCCTCCAATAGGCCAGGGGCTGACATCTAGCGCCGAGTAGGCTATCACACACATGGGAGGGATTAGCCTAAAGTATCCATACACATGCACCAATATACACCTCCATGCAACAATACAGAGATATATATAAAACTGAAAAGTAAAATGCATGCATACAACTATCCCATCCAGAGTGCAACAACAGAAGTACAAAAGGGAAAAACAGGGCCCACCAAAAGAAAACTGCAAAGTTTCCAACCTGCTCAGAAGGAGGGAAAACACTTTCAAAACACCTGCTGGTAAGTTCCTCGGCACAGCTCCGGTAAACACCTCGGTCAAAACCGGTCACTAAGCTCTGCCTACTCCGGGTCCTCCTGGGACTTCGTCGAAAGGCCTGTGGTCTGCACAATACACAAACATGTGCGGGCAAAGCCCGTGCAGGGGCGAGTATAAACATACTCAGTAGGTACCCCAAAAACCCAAAAGCAAAGAGAGAAACTGAAAGGCAACAGTCCTCTCATCCCAGCTAGAGGGAAACCTGATGAGAGAGAAACTTCATCTCGTGACTATACTTAGCTAAACAAAACTAGTCAGCTCAGCTCAAGTGTATGCCCATACATACACCTTGAACAATCCATATATACACAGTTCATGCACCAAGCCACAAGAGGTACCGAACTCATCACAAACAACTGTACACAACCAGGAGAGCACCCTCCATGATCACTGTCATCCCAGATGACACTCGTCTGAGAGATACACTCCATCGGGTTTCATACAAACATCTAAGACACTCACCCGAGAGATCCCGCTCGTCGGATAGCGTCACTGAGGAAAACCTCACTGAAACAGCAAGAACAACAAACTCCTCGGATAGGAGATCGCTCCTAGGGTCCTCTAGGGGATACCAGAACCCACATCGGTATAAGAATATCTCACATATAGAGGATAACTCCCAGGGTCCCCTGGGGGATACCACAACCCGATCTGACATTCGACAGGAACCCGCCACTCAGATAGAGGATCATCGCCCGCGTAAAGGTGGTCACGACGATACCAGAACCCTATCTGGTATAAATCGCGATGTAGGGGATCGAATTGACGATGCCGCAACCCTACTGAAACCATGCACTAAGTAGGGGATTGTATAACCGACGATACCACAACCCCACTGAAACCACGCACTGAGTAGGGGATCGTATAGTCAACGATACCGCAACCCTACCATAATCCTCATGTTGAGTAAGGGATCATATACCCGACGATGCCACAAACCAACTAAGAACGACCCACTATGTAGGGGATCATATTCCCGATGATGCCACAAACCCTAAGGGGTTAACCTGCTAGATAGGGAATCACTGCCCGTGGATAAGCGGTCACAACGATACCAAGAACCCATTCTAGGGAAACGATGCTAGAGGATCCCGCTCCGGGCCCACTGGAGGGATTCCACAACTCTAACAGATTAAACATCCCATTGAGAGGATCACAAGCCTATACTAGGTTTGTGATGCCGCACGAACCCTCGTAGGAACGAACTAAGGGAGTACCCTCAACCACTGCTGGTCTAAACATCGTTAACCCGAGCGACCCACAACAACACCACCCTACGTAGCACTAAAGATGATAGCGAGGCCACCATTGCGATCCACATGGAAAAACATGCAGGATGGGCTGTTTAATCGCTTGAAACGGACAACCGGTGAAAAAAAGGTACTATTCACCGTAGCTTGCCCGTGCGGGGCCCACGCAACGATCCTGAAACTCATCAGGAGGATCATACCACAGCGATCCCCTTAGAAAAACACACGGAATCAACTACTCTTTTGTCCGAAACGGACACCCGGTGAAAAAGGCACTATTCACCGAAGTTAGCCCGGGTGGGGCCCATGACCCGATCCCAATACACATCGAACGGATTGCACCATTGCGATCCTCTCGGAAAAAACACACATGATCGACTACTCGCTCGTCCAAAACGAACACCCAGCGGAAAAGTTGCATTTATCTGAAAACGCCAAAACCCAGCCTAGTGGGGCCCGCACCCCGTTCTCATTCCCAACACACGGAAACCATCTCAAAAAGTCCTCCGTACCATCAGGGTCTCAACGCCACTGACGGCACGTCATTCAGACGCTCCAGGTAGAAGTTACAACGACCTGAAGTCGAATAATAATAAAATATTTTTATTTTATTCGACCTTTCAAGCCCCTGGGCCAAAATCCCGACTCACAAAATTCTCAAAGTGAGTTCAAATGGTCCTTCTCAATGCAAGGAATGCGTTTCCGCAAACGGATCACAAATCGGAGTTACGGTTTGTGAGTTACGGGGGTTTAAAGAACCCCCGGAAAATCCTGGACGGACCACCGCCGGCCTTGCCGGAAACCACCGCGCCACCACCGGATTCTGCCGCGCCGCTGCCACCGCCGCGCCTCTCCGGATTCTACCATTGACGCCACCAGAAAACCGGGATTTCGCCGGAAAACTTCCGGGAGCCACCGGGAGCACCCCGGTGCTCCAAATTCAGATCCGAAAAAAGTTACGGAAACCTCGGGACCCAAACTACAAAATCCTTAAAATTTTTTGAAGAAAAACAACACAAAAACAGGATCTGGGATTGTAAAACTCAAACCACCTACCTTTTGGCAGAACGTTGAAGCTTCGCACGCCTCGTAGCGGCCGCTGCATGATCCAGGAACGCCCGCCGTTAAGATCTGAGTCCAACGACACCATGATCGCGCAATTCAGTCGCCGATTCGCCATTGACGGAAGGAGGAAGAGGAGGGAGTCCACTATTCACGTCAAAGAGGAAGAAGGGGGGGGGGAGATATTTGTTACCAACAAATATCCACTTAACTCCCTGGCCCGACACACCCCCGACCCTGCGCCCGACACGGACAAGGATAAGGTCGCCCTTAGGGTAAACACGACGTTCTGAACGCAACAGCGGACTTAGAATTATGACCCGAGACTCCGTTCAGAAGTTATTCAAGCCGACGCTTGTAAATTAACTTTTCCACTTATTTACGAAAATGCCTCTGGTGGCGTTTCTCACCGCAGGCCCACGCCCGCAAAGTTTACACCCTGCCCAGGGTAAACGGAATGTTCTGGACGCAACCGTACCCTCAGATTCCCGTTCTGAGCTACCGTTTGTGAGATATCACTCCCTCGCCATGTGCATAGTATAAAAATACTTAATATTTTTATAAAATTAATTTCGGGCACACCGGGTCTCAGAATCGCACGCCGTCTTCACGCCTAGCTCTATAATTATTCGTAGAAATATTCCAAAGGCTGACAGGGCCAAAAACCCGAGTTGCTACATCCTCCCCCCTTAGAACTTTTCATCTCTAAAAAGCCCTAAGCTCAAGGAAAGCAACTGGACTCTCAACTGGGTCCCACACCAGTGAGTTCACCAACAAACACCCATGTCCAAACACATAAGTCAGAAGGAATCATCCACCACATCTCAACACTATCCACTTTGGGCGGCACTGACTCGTCCACACAATTTTAATTGCGTCACAAAAACACGTCTCGATGGGGAAATGATCGCTCTTCCTTACGCATTCGAAGCACGCCAAACAAAACCCTCACACAAGGTCTTACCAACGCCCTAAACACAACTTGAGCAAGCAACGAAAAGGGAAGAGTACTGCTAAATAGTGTCTATCAAACTACAACAGTAAGTAGAAAGGACACAAGGCGTACCTCTATCCAATCGCGGAGCCTCTGGGTCAACAGCCCCTAGGGCATGCAGCTATCCTCGCCCTCGACCACCAGCTCCCTGAGCCTGGCCTGGACCACCTGGGGGTGGGGGTGGTGGCAACTGATACCGCCTACCACCTCCTGTTGTTGCACCAGCTTCGTAGCCATGCCCGCCACCCCGCGGACCTACTTGCTCGAGACGCTGCTTCTACCAAGGTGGTCCATCGACCGACTCCATCTCAGCAGCACGTCAGGTAGGACAATCTCTAGCAAGATGTCCCTAACCGTCGCAAGTGTAACACTGTCTCTCCTGCAGCTGACCAACACTGGCCTGCGAGCCCTGTGAACCCTGGGCCTTAGATCCTCCATCTTGGGGTCGCCTCCTGAAACGTCGCCCACGCCCAGACCCCTACGTCTGCCGTCGGCTACCAGATGCCGACGTCTCTACTCTTGCATGCCCAGCACTAACAGGGGGACCTGATCAGCTAGAAATCTCTCCACCACTAAAGCTCACTACATCACTCCAGCATAGATGGGCAGGCACAAAGAAACCACACCCGCCCGGATGTCTCTGCGTAGGCCCTGCTCGAAGGTCCGATCCCTAAAGAACGAGTCTCGAACTATATCCAGGGAGTAGCATGATAGGTCTGTAAACCTCGTTGAGTACTCCGATACAAACAAGACCTCTTGCCAAAGATGCAGAATCTCCTGTATCCGCATTGACCTCAGCGTCACGGGATAGAAATATTCCCTGAAGAGATGCTCAAACTCAGCCCACGTGAGCGTCTCCTCATCACAGGACTGTGTCACTAAACTCCGCCATCGCCCGACCAAACCATGTGGAAGGATCGCCGCTAGGACCACCATCTGATATGGAGGTGTCCTCACTAGGAGGAAAACTTAGGTGACTACCTCAATCCAATCATCAGCTGTCTGGTGGTCTGGATCACCCCAGAACCTAAGAGGTCGCTGCCTCTGGAACTCGTGCAGTGCACTCAACTTGCGCGCAACCTCATCCTGCACTGCCGGCACAACCAGCTGCTCGACAGGTGGCGACTCAACTGGCAGACCACCTGGAGGTGTAACTTCAGAACCTGCACCCTGGTCCATAGCCTCCACACGGGTTGGATCGTCAGCACAATCTTGCCGCGGAACCCTCACTGGATGTCGTTGTGGAGGCATCTTAAAATACATTCAAGACACACCATAGTCAAAGAGTATATCTGGAGAGCTAACTCAATAAGGACAAGGAAAAACCCAAAAACCAGTCCTATATGATGCATGTACCATTATGTCCCTACGACTGGTGTACGAATGTCCTGAGTCGAAAGACAAGTTATCATAGTCCTGGTGTATGGATACGTCGGCCACCACACCAACACTAGAGTCCCTGGCCTGAAAGCTGAACTCGAAACGTCCTAAAACTTCCGCTATGCAACACAAACCAAACTCACAGATAGACCAGCTATGATCTAAGATCCCAAAGGTGGAACCTCTTCAGATACCACTCTGTCATGACCCAGAGTCTTGGTGTATGGATACGTCGACCGCCGTACCAACACTGGAGTCCCTGGCCTGAAAGCCGAACTCAAAACGTCCTAACACTGCCGTTATGCAACCCAAACCAAACTCACAGCTAGACCATATATTCTCTGAGATCCCAAATGTGGAACCTTCTCTGATACCACTCTGTCATGACCCAGAGTCATGGTGTATGGATACGTCGGCCGCAAAACCAACACTGGAGTCCTTGGCCTGAAAGCCGAACTCGAAACGTCCTAACACTGCCGCTATGCAACCCAAACCAAACTCACAGCTTGACCAACTATACTCTGAGATCCCAAAGGTGGAACCTGCTCTAATACTACTCTGTCACGACCTGACCCAACTGAGATCGAGCCGCGACTCCCCAAGACTACCTCTAATAGGCCAGGGGCTGAAGTCTAGCGCCGATTAGGCTATCACACACATGGGAGGCATTATCCTAAAGTACCTATACACATGCACCCACATACACCTCCAAGCTACAATGCAGAGATATATATAAAACTGAAAAGTAAAATGCATGCATACAACTATCCCAACCAGAGTGCAACAATAGAAGTACAAAAGGGCAAAACAGGGCCCACAAAAAGAAAACTGCAAAGTGTCCAACCTGCTCAGAAGGAGGGAAAACACTTTCAAAACACCTGCCAGTAATCTTCTCAGCACAGCTCCGGTAAACACCCCGGTCAAACCCGCTCACTAAGCTCCGCCTGCTCTGGGTCCTCCTGGGACTCCATCGAAAGGCCTGTGGTTTTCACAAGACACAAACATGTGCGGGAAAATACCGTGCAGGGGTGAGTATAAACATACTCAATAGGCACCCCAAAAACCCAAAACAAAAGAAAGCAACTGAAAGGAAACAGTCCACTCATCCCAGCCAGAGGGAAACTAGATGAGAGAGAAACTCCATATCATGAACATCATTGGCTAAACACAACTATTTAGCTCAACTCAGGTGTATTCCAATACATACACCTTGAACAATCCAGATATACTCAGTTCATGCACCAAGCCACAAGAGGTACCGACCTCATCACCAACAACTGTCCACAACCAGGAGAGAACCCTCCAAGATCACTATCATCCCAGATGACACTCGTCCAAGAGATACACTCCATCAGGTTTCATACAAACTTCTCAGACACTCACCCGAGAGATCCCACTCATCGGATAGCATCACTGAGGAAAACCACACTGAAACAACGAGAACAACAAACTCCTCGGATAGGGGATCGCTCTTAGGGTCCGCTAAGGGATAACAGAACCCACACTGGTATACGAAGATCTCACATATAGAGGATCACTCCCAAGGTCCCCTGGGGGATACCACAACCCGATCTGGCATTCGACAGAAACCCGTCACTCAGATAGAGGATCGTTGCCCGCGTAAAGGTGGTTGCAAAGATACTGGAACCCTATTTGGTATAAATCGTGATGTAGGGGATTGAACCAACGATGCCACAACCCTACTGATACCACACACTAATTAGGGGATCGTATAACCAATGATACCGCAACCCCACTGAAACCACGCGCTGAGTAGGGGATCGTATAGTCAACGATACCACAACTCTACCATAATCCTCATGCTGAGTAAGGGATTGTATACCCGACGATGCCACAACCCTACTGAGCATGGCCCACTGCGTAGGGGATCATATTTCCGATGACACCACAAACACTACGGGGTTAACCTGCTAGATAAGAGATCGCCGCCCGTGGATAAGCAGTCACAGCGATACCAATAACCCGATCTAGGGAAACGATGCTAGAGGATCCCACTCTGGGCACACTAGAAGGATGCCACAACTCTAACAGATTAAACATCCCATCGAGAGGATCACAAGCCTATACTAGGTTTGTGATGCCGCACGAACCCTCGTAGGAACAAACTAAGTGAGTACCCTCACCCACTGTTGGTCCAAACATCGCTAACCTGAGCAACCCGCAACAACGCCACCCTACATAGCACCAAAGCTGATACCGAGGCCACCATCGCGATCCACGTGGGAAAACACGTAGGATAGGCTGTTTACTCGCCTAAAATGGACAACTAGTGAAAAAAGGTACTATTCACCATAGCTTGCCCATGCGGGGCCCAAAAAACGATCCTGAAACTCATCAGGCGGATCATACCACGACGACCACCTTGAAAAAACACACGGAATCAACTACTCATTCGTCCGAAACAGACACCCTGTGAAAAAGGCACTATTCACTGAAGCCAGCCCAGGTGGGACCCACGCTCTGATCCCGATACACATCGAACGGATTGCACCATTGTGATCCTCTCGGAAAAACACACAGGATTGACTACTCGCTCGTCCAAAACAGACACCCAGTAGAAAAGTTGCGTTTCTCCGAAAATGCCAAAACCCGGCCTCATGGAGCCCGCACCTCATTCATAGTCTCAACACCCAGAAACCATCTCAAAAAGTATTCCATACCATCAGGGTCTCATCGCCACTGACGACACGTCATTCGGATGCTCCGGGTAGAAGTTACAACGGCCCGAAGTCGAATAATAATAAAATATTATTATTTTATTCGACATTTCAAGCCCCTGGGCCAAAATTCCGACTCAAAAAATTCTCAAATTGAGTTCAAACTTTCCGTCTCAATGCAAGGAACGTGTCGCCGCAAACAGCTCGCAAATCAGAGTTACGGTTTGTGAGTTATGTGGGTTTAAAGAACCCCTGGAAAATCCTGGCCGGACCACCGCCGGCCTCGCCGGAAACCACCGCGCCACCACTGGATTCCACCATGCCGCCGCCGCCACTGCCGGAATCTTCCGCGCCGCCGCCACTGTCGGAATCCTCTGGGCCACCACCGTGCCTCGCTGGATTCCGCCATTGACGCCGCCAGAAAACCGGGATTTCGCCGGAAAACTTTCGGGAGCCACAAGGAGCACCCCGGTGCTCCAAATTCAGATCCGAAAAAAGTTTCGGAAACCTCAGGACCCGAACTACACAATACTTAAAAAAATTTGAAGAAACTAAACCCAAAATCAGGATCTGGGATTTTAAAACTCAAACCTCCTACCTTTTGGCGAAACGCCGAAGCTTCACACGCCTCGTAGCTGCTGCTGCACGATCCAGGAACGCCCACCGTCAAGATCTGAGTCCAACGACACCCTGATCGCGCGATTCGGTCGCCGATTCACCGTTGATGGAAGGAGGAAGAGGAGGGAGTCCGCTGCACACTTCAAAGAGGAAGAAGGGGGGGGATATTTGTTACCAACAAATATTCGCTTAACTCCCCGGCCCGACACGCCCCCGACCCCGCGCCCGACACGGACAAGGATAAGGTCACCCTTAGGGTAAACACGACGTTCTGAATGCAACGAGAGACTCAGAATTGTGATCCGAGACTTTGTTCAGAAGTTATTCGAGCCGAAGCTCGTAAATTAACTTTTCCACTTATTTACAAAAATGCCCCTGGTGGCGTTTCGCACCGTAGGCCCGCGCCCGTAAAGTTTACACCCCGCCCAGGGTAAACGACACGTTCCGGACGCAACCGTACCCTTAGATTCCCGTTCTGAGCTACCTTTTGGGAGATATAACACCCCCTCTATGTGCATAGTATAAAAATACTTAATATTTTTATAAAATTAATTCCGGGCACACCGGGCCTCAGAATCGCACGCCGTATTCGTTCCTAGCTCTATAATTATTCATAGAAATATTCCAAAGTCTGACAGGTCCAAAAACCTGAGTCACTACATTATTGTACTCATGATACCACTATTTGTAACCCTTACTGAGCATTTGAGCTCACCCCTTCATTGTTTACTTTCAACAGGTCACAAAGAGGAGATCGTTTATTGAGTACTTGTGGATGCAGTTTTTAGTTTTGTTATATATTGTATTTTGTAACTTTTCCAATGTAATTTGAGAGAATCTATGTATATAGTTTCTTCAAGACTATTAAACTAATCGTTCCTTTGGGATTTTCATTCCTTCTAACCTTTCCAATATCAAAATTAATGCATCGACTTCAGGCTAGAGGGGTCGGGGTGTTACAGTTGGTATCCGAGGAAGTTTAGTAGAAAACTTGGAAACTAGAGTAGGAAATGTATAGTAGGGAACAAATCCCTAAGGTATTATTTGGGTATAAAAATACAAGAACTTCCTAGTATTTTGGTAAGGAATAGATTATGTGGATATTTTAAGCAATACGTCCCTGTCTGGATACGAGCAATTAGAGGTGACTCTGGCATAGATGTATCTAGGGGTAAAACCTGAAAACACTGCTTTGAGCTAGACTCAAATGGGAACTGGTGCACAAAAATGGGCCTTGATGTACTCTTGGTTACGACACTCCTAGGGGATATGCTTAGGATAATTCAAATTTTCTTTAAAATCCATTATAAAGGAGTTTAATATAAATATTTTCTCAGAGAAACCATGTTTATAAGATTATCTATGCATAGAATTTCAATCTATGTTGAGTGATTTTCTGTTTGAGATTCATACACTAATATAGTGTATCCCATTATTTAGAAATGGCATCTAACAGAAGAAGGGGAATCAATACTCGTGGGCAAGGTAGGGATCTCCCTACTGAGAAAGTCAACACAGTCAATGTTGGAGTAGATCAGATCATGAACATATTGGGAAAACTTACTCAAGATGTAATGAATAACCATTCCACACTTGTGTTGGATCGTTTCATGCGTCAGAAGCCCCCATCTTTCAGCGAGACTACTAATCCAGTGGTAGCTGAGCAATGGATCAAGTCCACTGAAAATATATTCATGGCATTAAGATGCAATGAAAATGAAAAGGTAGTACTGGCAGTATATTGTCTCAAGGGCGACGCTGATGAATGGTGGTCCCTGATTCAAAATACCACAGAGGAAGAAGAAATAGAAGATATGGAATGGAGGAATTTTAAGGAAATATTCTTCGAAAAATATTTCCCTCATGATCAACAAACTGAAATGAAGAGGAAGTTCCTTGGATTAAAACAAAGGGAAGAAGACATTGTTGCAGAGTATGAGGCTACCTTCACAAGGCTGGACAGGTATGACTTAAATTACGTATGTGACTCGGCAGACAAGATTGATCATTTTTTTTAAGGTCTTAAGCCAAGTCTTCGAAGGGAACTGGCTTCTCAATCATTTTCATCATATGATGAAATTGTATCAAGTGCCATCAAAACAGAGAGGGAATTTGTTAGATCAAATATTTTCAAAGGAAACCAAGATAAGAAGCGGTAATCAGATAACAATGGAAAAGGAGAAGCACCAAAGAAGAGAAGGGGAACAAATCTCTTCCCATTATGTGAGAACTTTGGAAAGAATCATCTCAGGAAATGCTTGAAAGGCATGGGAGTCTGCTATAACTATAGAGAAAAGGGTCATCGATTTGATGAATGCAAGGGGAAGAAAAAATTCAATGATATTAAATTCTACAATTGCAGAGAGATGAGACACTATGTAAATAAGTGTCCTAAGCACCAAGGAAACATGCCTAAGAAAAATCCAAGAGAACAAGAGAGAGCCTATGCGATTACAACCGCGGAGGTTGAAGTTCCTAATGACGTGGTGGCAGGTACTTTAATTGTTTCCTCAAACTTAGCCAACACTTTATTTGATTTTGGATCATCTCATTTATTTATATCTTCGTAGTTTTCCAAGAAAATTAGATATGTCCAATTTGATTTAATAAAGGAGTTGTCGGTCAAAACTCCTAGGGGATGTATTATTGCAACCAAGGCGTGTCGACTAGTCCCCCTCTAGACACCAAAATGTGCTTTAGTTTTTAACCTTATCATCATACCAATGACTTAATTTGATATAATTCTCAGTATGGATTGGATGTCAAATTATGATGCGAAGATTTATTGTAATAAGAATGAAGTTACAATTTGTGAAAATGGTGTAGAATCCCCTATCTTTAGGGAAGAAACTTCACCACCTGATTCTTATCTAGAACCACCCCCAGTAGCTCTACTGAATGAAATACTTGGAGAGGAAGATAAACCAATATCTATGGGAAAGGAAATAAATCTTCAAATTTAATATGTGCACATAGTTAAAGAGTACATTGATGTATTTTCAGAGGATTTACCAGGACATCCTCCAGAGAAGGGAGTTGAGTTCTCTATTGATTTAATTCCTGATGCAAGACCTATATCAAAGACTCCCTATAGAATGGCTATTATGGAATTAGTAGAGATAAAGAAATAACTAGAGGATTTGAGTGAAAAGGGATTTATTCGACCTAATGTTTCTCCATGGGGAGCCCCTGTCCTCTTTGTCAAAAAGAAAGATGGATCCATGAGGCTTTGCATTGATTATAGGGAAATCAATGCTATTACAATAAAGAATAAGTATCCTCTAACCCGGATTGGTGATTTATTTGACCAACTTCATGGAGCTCAATACGTTTTGAAGATTTAACTTCAATCCGGATACCATCAGTTGCGTGTGAGGAGGGAAGATATTCCTAAGACAAAATTTCAGACCAGGTATGGGCATTACGAGTTTACAGTGATGCCTTTTGGACTAACAAATGAACCCTCTATTTTCATGGATTTAATTAATAGATTTTTCAAGGAATATATTGATAACTTGGTTGTGGTATTCATTGATGATATCCTCGTATAATCAAAAAGCTATGAAGACCATGAGAATCACTTGCGGGTTATTATGAGAAATCTTAGAAGAAATAAATTATATGGGAAGTTTAGCAAGTGAAAATTCTGGCTTCAATCAGTTTCTTTTCTGGGCCATATTGTCTCTAAGGATGGTATCCTAGTTGATCTTGTGAAGACAAAGTCAATCCAAGATTGGACCATGCCAGCAAACATAACTGAGGTACACAATTTTATTGGCTTAGCAGGTTATTATTGACATTTTGTTCAGAATTTTGCCCAACCGGCTAACCCGCTAACCAAGCTCACACATAAAGGAGTTAAGTTTGTGTGGACAAAAGAATGTACATAATTCTTCGATGAATTGAAAAGAAGATTGGTCAATGCTCCAATTTTGACTCTTCCATCTGGAAGTGATAGATTTGTAATATACACCGATGCATCAAAGAATGGACTGGGTTGAATCCTTATACAAAATGATAAAGTTATTTCTTATGCATCAAGACAGTTGAAGACTCATGAGAGAAATTATCCAACTCATGATATTGAGTTAGCAGATCTAATCTTTACTCTGAAAATATGGAGGCATTATCTCTATGGAGAGAGATGTGAGATTTATACGGACCAAAAGAGTTTGAAATATATTTTCACACAAAAATAACTCAACATGAGGCAAAAAAGATGGCTTGAGTTACTCAAATATTATGATTGTTTAATAAAATACCAACCAGGAAAGGCGAATAAGGTGGAAGATGCATTAAGCAGGAAAGATCATGACCTTTTGATTCAAATGAGGATTGAAAGAGATCATATGTTCATGGATATACTGAAGATGGATATGGGAATTGTTAAGGAAGGGGAAACATCACTCCTCTTTAAAATGATTGATAAACCATCTTTACCAGATAAGATAAAAATTTCTCAATCTGATGATGAGAGTCTGCATAAGAAAATTAACAGAGTTAAGGATGGGAGACCGGCTGACTTCGTGTATGAAGAAGGAGTTCTAAAGTTTGGGAAGAGGTTATGCGTTCCATCAGTACCTGAGATAAAAATGGAACTATTAGACGATGCTCATAGCTCAAATTTCTCTATACACTCGGGTATCACCAAGATGTATAGAGACCTAAAGGAATATTTTTGGTGGGATAATATGAAGTGAGAAATTGCTGACTATGTGTCAAGGTATTTAGTTTTTCAACAAGTGAAGGCGGAGAGACAACATCCCAAAGGAGTGATGAAACCTCTACCTATTTTTATGTGTAAGTGGGATAACATTACAATGGATTTTGTCACCAGACCATCGATGACACCTATAAGGAATGATGCAATATAGGTAATTGTTGATCGTCTCACAAAATCAGCACATTTCCTTCCAATAAGAGAGAATTTTCCACTAGATTTCCTGACAACACTTTATATTAATGAAGTTGTGATACTTCATGGCACACCTCTATCAATTGTCTATGATCGAGATCCCCGGTTTAAATCAAAATTCTGGAAAAGTCTCCATAAGTCTTTGAATACTGAGCTTTATATGAGTACCGCATATCACCCCCAAACAGATGGACAATCTGAAAGGACTATTCAAACTCTAGAAGATATGCTGAGGTCATGTTCTCTTGACTTCCAAGGTATGTGGGATCAATACTTTCCTTTGGTGGAATTTTCATACAATAATAGTTTCCATTATAGTATTCAAATGGATCTATATGAAGCATTGTATGGAAAGATATGTCGAAGTCCAACTTGTTGGGACGAAGTTGGTGAGAGGAAGGCCCATAACTTATTGAAGAGACCACAGAAAAGGTGAAGAAAATACAAGCCCATATTAAAGCATCCAAAAGTAGGCAGAAAAGTTATGCTGACAACCGGAGAAAGGACTTGAAATTCCATGTGGGAGATCATGTATTTCTGAAATTATCTCCACGGAAGAGTGTCTTGAGGTTCAGTAAGAAAGGGAAACTGAGCCCCAGGTACATCAAACCATTTGAAATTTTGGGAAGAATCAGAGATTTAGATTTCTGTTTACCGATGCCACCAAATCTCTCCAGAGTTCATGATGTGTTCCACGTATCATTGTTAAATAAGTACATGCCAGACCCAACACATGTACTCACATATGAAGAAATAGAATTGGAACCTAATTTTTCATACTGTGAAAACACTATCAGGATTTCGGACACAAGGGAGCAAGTATTGATAAATCGAACAACTCATCTAGTAATGGTTCTTTGAAGAAACCAAAATATAGAGGAAGAAACATGGGAACCGGAGGATGTTATGAAAAAGAATCACCCACATCTTTTTGGTGGGCTTTAAATATAAAATTTCAAGGACGAAATTTCCAAAGGAGGGAATAATGTAGAACCCCAAACATTTTATGGTATGTTTCTCTTAAATAAATTCTATTCATCGATGTGTTCCTTTGAAACAACACTAGGTTATTTTGGAGATAGTAAAAACCTAGCCATTAAATATAAATTTTCCACTTCTATGTTTTGAATTTCAAAAAATGGTCATCTAGAGTTGTGATCAGTAAGTCATTTGGAGTCTGATATAACAAACTTGATTTTTGGTGAATAGTAACATACCCTTATGAATAGTAATATGAATAGTAATATGCCCCTTATGAATAGTAAATAATAATATAATTTTATTTTCTTAAGGAAATAAGATAATGAGATCTTAATTAGTTTTTCAATGAGAAATAAAACTAATTGCACCTTTAAGATTGTTATTTATCGAATTAACTATGAATTTATTTAAAAATTAAATTAATAATATTTAGAAAAGTAATTTTGAAAAATGGAGTTCATTTTTGAATTCTACATGTCTAAAAATGGTTAGAATAATTTTTGGTATTTTTCTGAAATTCTAGAATTTTTGATGAATAGTGAAATACGATAAAATACCGTATATAAAAATTATCAGTTAAATACACTATTTATGACATCATAATTGATGTAAGGAAACTTGGTTCAAACTCACATGCACTTATTACTATTATGGGTTACATGAAACAACACTATTAGTTGTCTTGAGGGAAATAATAAAATAATGAATTAAATATTCAAAATTTACCCCTCATCCACTATAAAAACCCCTCACCACTCCCTCTTCTCTTCACTCCTCTAAGACTTAAAGATCCTAAAAGTTATTCCCAAATAACATTCCCTAGTCACTCCCCATGACCATGAAGCTCTTGGTCTTTCCAAAAGACCAAAATCCCTTCCCTTAAGGAGGTTCTCGAGGAAGTTATTTCAAGAGGTAAAACACCTTTATTTTTATTTTAGTTTCATTTGAATTTATCTTCATTTGTGATGCTCTCCTCACCTACTCTTTCCAAATAATCATGATAAATCCAGTATCATCCATATACTGGATTTATATCATGTATAAGGAATAACCATCATCAATATTCTTACTCCCTCCCTTTTATTTTTATAAACGAAATCAACATCCATTAGGTTCAAATTTATAACCATCACGGACGACGAAGTTTCGTTCTTCAATAATTCCTTCATTACTAGTCATGAAAGAATATTTATGGTTGAAATAGGTCATAATATATGTATTTTAACTTGATTAATGTTCTGTAATCTTTACACGTAAATAATATGGAATAATAATACAAAACAAGTTTATTTAGCACAAAACTGCCAAGCCAAATTCAAGCGTTTATTTTTAACTCATCGAATGAGTCATCCTCAGGGTATATAACCAGAATCATTATAATATCATTTATATATATTTAATTTCACTAATAATTTATATTAATAATTCTTGATGTTTAACCATATTTCAAACCAACTTCCATTCATGAATACAAGTAAACAAATCATGAAACCAAGTAAGAAAATGCTTCCAAAACAATAAAATTGAATCTCTTAAACCCATCAAAAAGGCCATTAATGAAATTAATAAGGTTATAAAATATCAATTACATGTTTATTAGGTTATTTAATTATTAATTAATGAATCTAAATTTTATTATTCAGGTCATTAAGAACAATCAAGAACACCTTCGAGCATAAGGTAAAGGATATCTTAACTCAATTTCCATTTATTGAGTTACACATCTATGTAATTGGTTTTGTATTTCCAAGAATATGTGTGAATGTCCTCTGATTATTTTATACTATATATCCACTTATATTTTGTGGATTTTTATTTTTCACACATAAATATTTCATTGATTTATCGTCACACTAATGACACAATCTTTGTATGGGGTTTCTCATCTCACTTTCATTTTTGTGAGATTTTCATTATTCGCCACTTATTTCTTGTATGTGGTATATGTGTACTTAAATTTGATATATAATAACATGATTCTATTTATATTCATGCTATTCAATGATTCATTTGATGTTCATTAAGTTCTGGTCATATGATTTGACTGATTACATTATGGTAAGGGACTTTGTCTCAACTACCTTTTCATTGTGACTAACTTTGTATTGTGCACCTAATAATCCTTATGTGGTGTACCTACTTCACAATTGAGATCACTTTTCATTTGAAATTATATTTATATTAAATATCCATAGTCTCATGTCATTTATATGTTTGTTCTCTAAACCGTATACCATTTTACATACAGTGTTTATTTGGAATGTTATTTTAATTATGGAAATATTGATGAATCTGTATACTATAATCTATAAAGATATTAAAAATGCATATTTCTCTTGTATTGAATAAATGTATAAAGAATTATTTGGACCTTTAGTGGTGGGTGGGGCCTGCTATAGCCCCTCGATGCATCGATAGGTCTCATGAGATAAATTAGTTGGAGACAAACCCTTCGAGTTTGTTTCTAAAAAAATCAAATGTGTTTCTACCCATAGAACTAAACCATTTTTACGGTATTATGGTTTCATGTACCGGATACATGACGTCTAATTAATAATAATTATCTTTATTTATCATCATTTATTATTATTATCCATGAGCTTTTCACTATGACAAAATCTATGGATGCAGTTTCATTCTCAGTTTATTAATGACATTAGTTATTCATTTATTCACTATGCCATATTGATTATGTCAGATTGATTGTGATTCAATTATTATTGTACTCATGCTTCCTCTATTTTTAACCCTTACAGATCATTTTATCTCACCCCTTCATTGTTTACTTTCAATAGGTGACAAAGAGGAGACCGTTTATTGAGTACTTGTGGATGCAGTTTTTAGTTTTGTTATATACTGTACTTTGTAACTTTTCCATTGTAATTTGTGAACATCTATGTATCTAGTTTCTTCAAGACTACTAAACTGATCATTCCTTTGGGATTTTCATTCCTTCTAACCATTCCAATATCACAAGTAATGCACCGTTTCTAGCCAAGAGGGGTCGGGGTGTTACAGTTGGTATCAGAGAAAGTTTAGTAGAAAACTTGGAAACTAGAGTAGGAAATGTATAGCAGGGAACAAAGACCTAAGGTAATATTTGGGGATAAAAATACAAGAGCATCCTGGTATTTTGGTAAGGAATAGATTATGTGGATTTTTTAAGCAATACGTCCATGTCTGGATACTAGCAAGTAGAGGTGGCTCTGGCACAGATGTATCTAAGGGTAAAACCCGAAAACACCGATTTGAGCTAGACTCGAACATGAACTAGTGCACGACAACAGGCCTTACTCTACTATTGGTTACAAAACTCCTAGGGGATATGATTAGGGTAATTCACATTTTCTTTAAAATCCATTATGAAGGAGTTTAATGTAAATTTTTCCTCAGAGAAACCATGTTCATAAGATTAGCTATGCATAGAATTTCAATCTATGTTGAGTGCTTTTATATTTGATATTCATAAACTAATCTAGTGTATCCCATTATTTAGAAATGGTGTCTAACGGAAGAAGGGGAATCAATAATCATGGGCAATGTAGGGATCTCCCTACCGAGAAAGTCAACACAGTCAACGTTGGAGCAGATCAGATCATGACCATATTAGGGAAAATTACTCAAGTTGTAATGAATAACCATTACACACCTGTGTTGGATCGTTTCATGAGGTTGAAGCCCCCATCTTTCAGCAGGACTACTAATCAAGTGGTAGCTGAGAAATGGATCAAGTCCTTTGAAAAGATATTCATGGAATTAAGATGGAATGAAAATGGAAAGGTAGTTCTGGTGGTATATTATCTCAAGGGCGACGCTGATCAATGTTGGTCCCTGATTCAAAATACCACGGAGGAAGAAGAAATAGAATATATGAAATGGATGAATTTTAAGGAAATATTATTCGAAAAATATTTCTCTCATGAGCAATGAATCGAAATGAAGAGGAAGTTCCTTGGATTAAAACAAAGGGAAGAAGACAGTGTTGTAGAGTATGAGGCTACCTTCACAAGACTGGCCAGGTATGCCGTAGATTACGTAAGTGACTTAGCAGACAAGATTGATCATTTCTTTGAAGGTCCTAAGTCAAGTATTTGAAGGGAAATGGCTTCTCAATCATTTTCATCATATGATGAAATTGTATCAAGTGCCATCAAAACAGATCGGGAATTTTCTAGATCAAATATTTTCAAAGGAAACCAAGATAAGGAGTGGTACTCTGATGACAAAGGAAAAGGATAAGCACCAAAGAAGAGCAAGGGAACCAAGATCTTCCTATTATGCGAGAACTGTGGAAAGAATCATCTCAGGAAATGCTTGAAAGACATGGGAGTTTTCTATGACTGTGGAGAAAAGGGTCATCAATCTGATGAATGCAAGAGGAAGAAACAATTCAATGATATTCAATGCTACAATTTCAGAGAGATGATACACTATGAAAATGAGTGTCCTAAGCACCAAGGAAACATGCCTCAAAAAAAGCGAAGAGAACAAGGGAGAGCCTATGAGATTACAACCGTGGAGGTTGATGTTCCTAATGACATGGTGGCAGGTACTTTAATTGTTTCCTCAAACTTAGACAACACTTTATTTGATTCTGGATCATTGCATTCATTTATATATTCCCAGTTTTCCAAGAAAATTATATATGTCCAATTTGATTTAATAAATGAGTTTTCAGTAAAAACTCCTAGGGGATGTATCATTGCAACCAAGGCATGTCGACTAGTCCCCCTCCAGTACCAAAACGTGCTTTAGTTACTAACCTTATCATCATACCAATGACTGAATTTGATATAATTCTCGGTATGGATTTTTTGTCAAATTATGATGCGAAGATTTATTGTAAGAAGAAAGAAGTTACAATTTTTGAAAATGGTGTAGAATCCCATGTCTTTAGAGCATAAACTTCGCCACCTGATTCTTATCAAGAACCACCCCCAGTAGCTCTACTGAATAAAATAATTGGAAAGGAAGATAAACCAATATCTATGGGAGAGGAAAGAAATCTTCAAATTGAAGATGTGTACATAGTGAAAGAGTATATTGATGTATTTCCAGAGGATTTACCTGAACATCCTTCATAGCAGGGAGTTGAGTTCTCTATTGATTTAATTCCTGATGCAAGACCTATATCAAATACTACCTATAGAATGGCCACTGTGGAATTAGTAGAGCTAAAGAAACAACTATAGGATTTGAGTGAAAAAGGATTTATTCGACCTAGTGTTTCTCTATGGGGATCCCCTGTCCTCTTTTTCAAGAAGAAAGATGGATCTATGTGGCTTTTCATTGATTACAGGGAAATCAATGCTATTACAATAAAGAATAAGTATCCTCTGCCCCGTATTGATGATTTATTTGACCAAATTCATGGATCTCAATACTTTTCAAAGATTGAACTTCCATCCGGATATCATTAGTTGCGTGTGAGGAGGGAAGATATTCCTAAGACAACATTTCGGACCAGGTATGGGCATTACGAGTTTACAGTGATGCCTTTTGGAATGACAAATGCACCCTATGTTTTCATGGATTTAATGAATAGAGTTTTCAATGAATATCTTGATAACTTTGTTGTGGTATTAATCGATGATATCCTCATATACTCAAAAAGCTATGAATACCATGATAATCACTTGCGGGTTATTCTGAGAACTCTTAGAAGAAATAAATTATATGGGAAGTTTAGAAAGTGCGAATTCTGACTTCAATAAGTTTCTTTTATGAGCCATATTGTCTCTAAGGATGGAATCCTAGTTTATCTTGTGAAGACAAAGGCAATCTAAGATTGTCCCATGACAATAAAAATAACTGAGGTACGCAATTTTATTGGATTAGCAGGTTATTATTGACGTTTTGTTTAGAATTTTGCCCGACTGGCTAACCCGCTAACCAAGCTCACATATAAAGAAGTTAAGTTTGTGTGGACAAAATAATGTACAAAATGCTTTGATGAATTGAAAATAAGATTGATCAATGCTTCAATTTTGACTCTTCCATATGGAAGTGATGGATTTGTAATATACAGCGATGCATCAAAGAATGGACTGGGTTGCGTCCTTATACAAAATGATAAAGTTATTACTTATGCATTAAGACAGTTGAAGAATCATGAGATAAATTATCCAACTCATGATCTTGAGTTAGCATCTCTAATATTTGATCTAAAAATATGGAGGCATTATCTCTACAGAGAAAGATGTGAGATTTATACGGACCAAAAAAGTTTGAAATATATTTTCACACAAAAATAACTCCACATGAGGCAAAGAAGATGGCTCGAGTTACTCAAAGATTACGATTGTTGAATACACTACTACCCAGGAAAGGCGAATAAGGTGGCAGATGCAATACGTAGGAAAGATCATGGCCTTCTGACTCAAATGAGGATTGAAAGAGATCTTATGTTCATGGATCTACTAAATATGGATATGGGATTTGTTAAGGAAGGGGAAACATCACTCCTTTTTCAAATTATTTCTAAACCATATTTAATATAGAAGAAAATAATTTCTCAACCTGATGATGAGAATATGCACAAGAAAATTAACACAGTTAAGGATGGGAGACTGGCTGACTTCGTGTATGAAGAAGGAGTTATGAGGTTTGGGAAGAGGTTATGCTTTCCATTAGAACCTGAGCTTAAAAGGTAACTATTAGATTATTATCATAGCTCAAATTTCTCTATACACCCGGGTAGCACCAAGATGTATAGAGATCTAAAGGAATATTTTTGCTGGGATAATATGAAGCGAGAAATTGCTGACTATGTGTCAAGGTGTTTAGTTTTTAAACAAGTGAAGGTAGAGAGACAACATCCCAAAGGAGTGATGAAACATCTACCTATTCTTATGTGGAAGTGGGATAACATTACAATGGATTTTGTCACCGGACTACTGAGGACACCTAGAAGGAATGATGCAATATGGGTAATTGTTGATCGTCTCACAAAATCAACACATTTGCTTCCAATAAGAGAGGATTTTCCACTAGAGTACCTGACAAGCCTTTATATTAATGAAGTTGTGAGAATTCATGGTGCACCTCTATAGATTGTCTCTGATCGAGATCCCCAGTTTACATGAAAATTATCGAAAGTCTCCAGAAGGCTTTGAATACTGAGCTTCATATGAGTACCGCATATCACCCCCAAACTGATGGACAATCTGAAAGGACTATTCAAACTCTAGAAGATATTTTGAGGTCATGTTATCTTGACTTCCAAGGTATGTGGGATCAATACTTCCCTTTGGTGGAATTTTCATACAATAATAGTTTCCATTCTAGTATTAAAATGGATCCATATGAAGCATTGTATGGAAAGAGATGTCGAAATCCAACTTGTGGGGACGAAGTTGGTGAGAGGAAACTTATAGGCCCAGAACTTATTGAAGAGACCACGACAAAGGTGAAGAAAATAAAATCCCATATTAAAGTAGCCCAAAGTAGGCAGAAGAGTTATGCTGACAACCAGATAATGGACTTGGAATTCCAAGTGGGAGATCATGTATTTCTGAAAGTATCTCCATGGAAGGGTGGCTTGAGGTTCGGTAAGAATGGGAAACTAAGTCCTAGGTACATATGACCATTTGAAATTTTGGGAAGAATCAGAGCTTTATCTTTCCATTTAGTGATGCCGCCAAATATCTCCAGAGTTCATGATGTGTTCCACGTATCATTGTTAAATAAGTACATACCAGACCCAACACATGTACTCACATATGAAGAAATAGAACTGGAACATGATTTTTCATACTATGAAAAGTCTATCAGGATTCTTGACACATGGGAGAAGGTATTGAGAAATCGAACAACTCATCTAGTAAAGGTTATTTGGAGAAACTAGAATATGGAAGAAGAAACATGCGAACCTGAGGATGTTATGAAAAAGAATCACCCACATCTTTTTGGTGGGTTTTATACATAAAATTTTGAGGACAAAATTTTCGAAGGAGGGAATAATGTAGCACCCCAAACATTTTATGGTATGTTTCTCTTAAATACATTATATTCATCACTATGTTATTTTGAAACAACACTAGGTTATTTAGGAGATAGTGAAAACCTATCCATTAAATATAAAATTTTCACTTTTATGTTTTGAATTTCAAAAAATGGTCATCTAGAGTTGTGATCAGTAAGTCATTTGGAGTCTGATAGAACAAACATGATTTTTGGTGAATAGTAACATACCCTTCTGAATAGTAATATGAATAGTAATATGACCCTTATGAATAGTAAATAATAATATTATTTTATTTTCTTAAGGCAATAAGGTAATTCGATCTTAATTAGTTTTTTAATGAGAAATAAAACTAATTTCACCTTTAAGATTGTTATTTATCGAATTAACTATGAATTTATTTAAAAATTAAATTAATAATATTTAGAAAATTAATTTTGAAAAATGGAGTTCATTTTTGAATTCTACACATCGAAAAATGGTTAGGGTAAAGTTTTTGGATTTTTTCTGAAATTCTAGAATTTTTGATGAATAGTGAAATATGATAAAATACCGTATATACAAATTATCAGTTAAATACACTATTTATGATATCATAAGTGATGTAAGGACACTTGGTTCAAACTCAAATGAACTTATTACTATTAGGGGTCACATGAAACAACGCTATTGGTTGTCTTGAGGTAAATAATAAAATAATGAATTAAATATTCAAAATTTACCCCACTCCTCCACTATAAAAACCCCTCACCACTCCCTCTTCTCTTCACTTATCTAAGCCTTCAATATCCTCAAAGTTCTACAAAAATACCCTTCCCTAGTCACTCCCCACGACTAGGAAGCTCTTGGTCTTTCCAAAAGATCAAAATCCCTTCCCTTAAGGAGGTTCTCAAGGAAGTTATTTCAAGAGGCAAAACACATTTCTTTTTCTTTTAGTTTCATTTGAATTTATCTACATTTGTTATAATCAACTCACCTCCTCTGTCCAAATGATCATGATAAATCCATTATCATCTATATAATGGATTTATATAATGTGAAAGGAATAACCATCATCAATATTCTTACTCCCTCCCTTTAATTTTTATAAACAAAATCAACATCCATAAGGTTCCAATTTATAACCATCGTGGATGATGAAGTTTCGTTCTTCAATCGTTCCTTCATTACTAGTCATGAAACCATATTTATGGTTGAACCAGGTAATAATATATGTTATTATCTTGATTAATGTTCTGTAATATTTACACTTACATAATATGGAATAATAATACAAAACAAGTTTATTTAACACAAAACTGCCAAGCCAAATTCAAGCGTTTATTTTTAACTCATCGAATGAGTCATCCTCATGGTATATAACCGGAATCATTATAAGATAATTTATATCTCTTTAATGTCACTAATAATTTATATTAACAATTTTTTATGTTTAACTATGTTTCAAACCAACTTCCATTCATGAATACAAGTAAACAAATTATGAAACCATGTAAGAAAATGCTTCCAAAACAATAAAATTGAATCTCTTAAACCCATCAAAAAGGCCATTAATGAACTTAATAAGGTTATAACATATCAATTAAATTTTTATTAGGTTCTATAATTTTTAAATAATGAATCTAAATTTGATTATTCAGGTCGTTAAGAACAATCAAGAACACCTTCGAACATAAGGTAAGGGATATCTTAACTCAATTTCCATTTATTGAGTTACACATCTATGTCATTGATTTTGTCTTTACAAGAATATGTATGAATGGCCTCTGATTGTTTTATAATATATATCCACTTATATTTTGTGGATTTTTATTTGTCACACATAAATATTTCATTTATTTATCATCACACTAATGACACAATCTTTGTAAGGGGTTTCTCATCTCACTTTCATTTTTGTGATGTTTTCATTATTCACCAATTATTTCTTGTATGTGGTATATGTGTACTTCCATTTGATATATAATAACATGATTCTATTTATATTCATGTTATTCAATGATTCATTTTATGTTCATTAAATCCTGGTCATATGATTTGACTGATTACATTGTGGTAAGAGACTTTGTCTCAACTACCTTTTCGTTGTGACTAACTTTGTTTTGTGCCCCTATTAATCATTATGTGGTGTACCTACTGGCCATTTGATATCACTTTTAATTTGAAATTATATTTATATTAAATATCCATAGTCTCATGTCATGGATATGTTTGTTGTCTAAACTGTATACCATTTTACATATGGTGTTTATTTGGAATGTTATTTTAATTATGGAAATATTGATGAATCTGTATACTATAATCTATACAGATATTGAAAAGGCATATTGCTATTTTATTGAATCAATTTATAAATAATGATTTGGACCTTCAATGGTGGTTGGGGCCTTCTATATCACCTCGATGCATCGATAGGTCTCATGAGATAAATCAGTTTGAGACAAACCCTTCGAGTTTGTTTCCAAAAAAATAAAATGGGTTTCTACCCATAGAACTAAACCATTTTTACGGTATTATGATTTCATGTTCCAGATACATGACATCCAATTAATAAGCATTCTCTTTATTCATTATCAGTTATTATTATTATCAATGAGGTTTTCACTATGACAAAATCTATGGATGCAGTTTCATTCTCAGTTTATTAATGGAATTATTTATTCATTTATTCATTATGCCATATTGATTATGTCAGATTGATTGTGATTCACTTATTATTGTACTCATGCTTCCGCTATTTGTAACCCTTACTGAGCATTTGAGCTCACCCCTTCATTTTTTACTTTCAACAGGTGACAAAGAGGAGATCGTTTATTGAGTACTTATGGATGCAGTTTTTAGTTTCGTTATATATTTTATTTTGTAACTTTTCCTATCACATCCCAGCTTCCGAGTACCTGGAGCTGATGCCATACAGAGGATCGAATTCGGTTCGGGCTCTGAGAAACCAGCTACTTCTTAAAAACCTTTTTAGTAAAATCCCAAACCTGAAAAATTTTAACCAAAAATGTAGGGTGAGCATAAGAATTCCCAGTAAGGGGTTTTAAAATAAACCAATTTAACTTTTCGAAAACATTATTTAAACCATTTCATAAAAAAATCTTCTTAAATAAAAGTTATAACACATTTACACATCATAAAGGTGCTCAATTTAAAACATTCCAATAGAATCACAAGGATACATGATTTGAATATAGGCATGATGATTAAAAGAAACTCTAAACATGTATGACATAAGAATATGTAAGCACAAATAAATCAGCTAAGTGTAATAAATATTCAAAGTTGCGCATAACAGTAATCACTTCAATTTCATACATCAAATACTAAAATCACTGAGTGCTATACATATGTCACGCCATAAGATTTTACTTTTATATTACTCATAAGTAATGGCTCTTAACCATGGATATTCTACTAGTCGAATATCCATTTGGTAAATTAATTAACATACACATGATGTATAATGCCAGACATTCTGAAACATATTGTCAAGGCCTTGGCCAAGGAATCTAATGACTAAGGCCTTGACCAAAATCCATAATATCTTTAACCAAATATTCTACTAGTCTAATATTTTTTTGGTTAATTAAATTACTTAGTCATAATGAGGGAAGTGCATATGCTGGACCATGTCAAGGCCTCGTGCCAAGACCTAGGGGATAACTGTAACTGGACCCCAACCCAGAGAGCCTCTGTAACTGAACTCCAACCCGGAGTGCCTCTAATAACCAGACACCCACCTGGAGTGCCTCTGTAACCAGACACCAACCCAGAGGGTCTGCTGTAACTGGACCCCAACCCAGAGGGCTTACTTTTACCGGTCCCCACCCCGGAACATATTAGGTCCAATTCATTCCTCATATCTCTAAATCAAAGTGCACATATCACTTTGATTTATTAATTACTTATCATTCCCAGTACACATATTACTTGGTTTCATAATTCACATTATTCAAAGTGTCCCATACCACCTTGAATAATTAAATGCTTATCTCATAAATTATTAATAATAAATTGTTTAATTATCACATAAAATAATAACTTTACAACTCTTCCATAGTAATAAACTTTTGATGCAATAACATACATGATTATTATTCATACTCAATTCATGTGCTTCTAAATGGTAATGACGTTGGACTAAATTATAATGTGTCAGTTATTATTTAGGTAATAAATTTCCCAATGACATGTAGTATATAGTAAACGTTATTTGCATATGTGATATTGATTCAAAATATGCAAGTAATAAATGGATGGGGTTACCACATAAAATGATAGTTCCTTAATTTTCAAAATCCTTGTTGTATGAAGATGAATATTTATAGTTTAAAATGATTAATTTTTAATCAAGACATATGTCATTGGTGCACAAAGCAAGTGCTGATAAACGGTCATGTCTTAATAAATGACCATGCCTTATGTTACATAGCATATAAGGACAATTAATTTGCAGTGCATCATTTGTTTTATGTAATGAATATATAAAATTAAACATATCAAAAATATACTTTAACCTCCGAATTTTATTATAGGACAAGTTAATTCATACTATGATTAAAACTTATAGGTGCATACATATATCCATATGTATATATATATAAAATATGTACATGTAGCACCCAAGTCTTTATTTAAAGATTGTAAATCATCCTTAATATCATATACTAGGATTAGATTTAATTATGTATGTATGTACAATTATACCCTAAGTGTACAATGGAAAATAATTATAAATTAAAATAACCCTTAACTCATGTGCACATAATAAGATATATTTATGTATATATAAATATACACACACACATATGAAAACCGTAATGTAACCAAATTATACCCTTATGTATACACATACTGAAAAAAAGGTTATTTATATAATATATATATATATATATTTAAGTACATACATAATTAAGTATTAAAGTTTCTTTACAAAATGACTCCATGCATTTTGGATTTTCATTAAATCAACCTTGGAAAATCTTTATCCCGGGAATATGATGTTTATTAAAATTTGAGGGTTGTGTATATTGCAATTATATATTTTCATATATATACATATATGTATATAACCGTATATGTGTTTAAGGAAAAATAAACAAGATAAATAAATTTTCATGGGATGTCCGTGCTTAGGGTTATTAATACATTTTAACTCAAGATACTGCAACGTTAAAGAATTAATTTCTAACCATATGATGATGTATATTGATTTACAAGTATATGTATATATATTTTCATACAACTTAAAAACTGAAAGCAAGACAAAGGCTAATCCCTTACAAATCATATGATTTAGAAATAAAATTTTAGTACAAGAACATAGTTCATATATGCATTTTAAAATAGAGATATATGAACTTACATAAATATATATATTTAAATGTTTAAATATTTTCTGCAAAGTATATAATAAAAAATAAATAGAATCCTTATAAATAAAAGTAAGACAAATTATAATAAACCCTTATTGAAGTAATTAACCTGAAACCGTGAGGTGATGTATCTTATATCACAAATGTAAATACATATATATACAAAACTTAAAACCACACAAGCAAGAAAAAATAACCCTTACTTCAAACATAGTTTTAAGAAATTAAACATAATTTAAATAAATGAAAAATCTTATTAAAATAATAATGGAATTGCAAAGATATTATAAGCAAGTCCCTTGCATATTTTATGTTATCCGAACCCAAATCCCGAAAGTCTAGATTCAACACAGAAGAATTTTTAAACTAAACTGCAAGGTTATACTTTCATGAGTATGTATATATACGTATATACTCTCAAAGAAACAAAATAAGGCAATTATAAATCCCTTACACAAACTTAAATTAGAACTTAACATATAATATCCTCATATGATTTGCAATGGGAAAATTGAAGAAAACCATTTCCATTATATGAATAAATTTTTTATAAATAGACACTTGAAAATAAATTGTTTTTTCCCTTACACAACCAGAAAATAGAGGGTATAAATAAATCTTCCTTACATAACATAAGATAAATAAATGCATGAGAAAAGTATTTAATACTTACCGATTTCAGGAATGTTGATAGGTTGTTTTGAACACACCCACCGAGCATCCAATAAGGCCTCCCCCTCACCCTTTTTATTTATGAAAGGAGTAAGGCCTTTAAAGCCATACTCATAATGTTTAAGTGGGATTGGTAGAGACATTTTAATTTTTTTTTATAGTGACAGATTCAAGCTTGTTGTGCAAGCTCGATGTACAGGTACATATTCCATAATTTGCATTCAATCAATTAAAAAAAATATTGACACCAAATTGACATAACTAATATTAAATAAAATTAAGCAAGGTTGGGAACAAATTAGTAGACCAAAATGATATTCCCACTATTTATAGTCTAAAAGAAAAACTTTAACAGGTTAGGAACTGCAGATGAAAACAAGGAACAAAGAAAAGCAATGATTTAGGGAACCAAACACTTCACTAATAAACCAAAGAATACTGGGACCTAGAAGAAAGAAAGGCATAATTTAGATCCAAAGACTCATAACATAAAGACTACCTTAAATTCGGTTAGGAAGAAACCCTAACTCGACCCAAAACCAGACTGAGTGAACAAAATATAACTTGATTCGAAAACCTCAACAGACGAACACCGATCTGTAGCGGAACTCCCGGACCCAACACTGCATGATCACCACTGGAACCGCTCGGCCATCCATAGTTCACCACAGCTAGGACCCAAATTTCTAGTTCTTCACGCCTCAACCCGATGCAGAAGACCCCGCTCGACTCCAGCCCTGA
This sequence comes from Viscum album, assembly GCA_963277665.1. Taxonomy (NCBI): domain Eukaryota; kingdom Viridiplantae; phylum Streptophyta; class Magnoliopsida; order Santalales; family Viscaceae; genus Viscum; species Viscum album. The sequence goes on along the minus strand of OY728141.1, from coordinate 1,299,079,975 downwards.
CGCGACCCCATAGACCCGCGTGACTCCATCACTCGGACACCACCCCCTGCGAAACCCTGCACGCATCATGGACCCAGGACCTACAGCCAAGGCGCAGACTCCCCCCATTTTCGGACCTCAATCCCTGCATGGTATTTCTTTATTTTTTTGGTCCATTTCTCTCCTCTAGATCAGCGCCTAACCCTATCCAGGATTCCCCATTTTTTTCTTTCTTTTGTCCGGTTTCTTCATCTATTACTACTGTTATAATTTTTCTTTTATTATATTTTTTAATACCCATATCATTATCTATATATATTATACTATTAAAATCCAAAAGTTAAACAAAATAATATATTAAACTTATTCTATCAATACTTTTAAAAGTAAAAGTTATTATTATTTATCCCTTTATAAAACATTTACTTTTATATTTTATTATATATTATATAATGTTATTATAAATTGAATTAGTAATTGAAAAATGAAAATGTATTATTAACATAATAATTATCATAATTTGTACAAATTATTTTTAATTTTAAAACTTTTAAACAAATGTTAATATGTTATGATTATATTTTTATTAAAAGTTCATATGTACAATTTTAATCATTCTACTAATATATTTTATTAAAAATATTTTTATCATTTCTTTTTAAAAGTAAATATTTTTATTATTAAACTCTTATATAAATTTCTTATTGTATACCTATAACGTTATAATTTAAATTAATATTTGAAAATTTATTAACTCCAAAATAATAATTTTTATAATTTGCTAAAAAATATTTGTAAATATTACACACATATAAATGTTTTAAAGTAACAATAATTTTTATTAAAATATCATTCATATACGTAAAATTTTAATCACTCTATTAAATTGGTTTTATTATTTATTCAAAATGTTAATGATGTTATGAAAATTTAATCCAATTTATAATCTAATAATTGTTATATTTTAAAATATATTTAAAACACTATATAATTATTTGTATAATAGTTTAATTAACTATATGCTTAGTTAAAACATCACAAAATGATGTCATTAAAATATTTTAAAACAACAATTTTCAATGTTATGTACAACCGCAGTATTATATTATAATTTTATAATAGTATTTTCATTCAAATCAAATATAAATATATATATATATATATATATATCATCGTTTTTTTTGGAAAAAAACCCAATTAGTTATATTATTATAGTTATTATTTAAAATATTCTATTAATTAATTATTCGATAAGAATAAATTATGTTCGAAAATAATAGTTATTTTTTTATTCCTTAAACAACGTGAGATAATATTTACTTAGAAGTTTTTACTTTGTTCGGATAACAAAATAAAACCTCAATACTACCAATACACGAGAAACAAGTTTTTGGGGCATTACATTATTCCCCCTGTGTCCTCACAATTCCAAAATGCTCATATACAAACCACAACAACACCAGACACATGTCACTCCTGAAGTCCCTTTACTGGGAACACCGCCAATGGTAGGTTGCTGTTGACCTTAGGTGGATCCCTATTGTAGTATTCAGATGCTCGATTTCCTTAGCCCAGACACACTGCGGATAGCTATGGTCAAATATCTACCTAAAGCACTCAGCCCTCCATAAAGAATAACGAGAGGTGTAGAGGTTGGAAAATTCAGAGTGAACTAAATCTCTATAAGTCCCACACACCACATAGTTCTTGAAAATATCGATGTCGTAGAGTTCTCCATACATACTAAAACTCAGGACCTGGAATAGGTAGGCCGCTCAATGGTCACCATACAAAGCAGCTTCTAGAAATTTACCGACAGCTCAGTAGTTATCAGCCAAAGTAAAACATAGAAAAAGAGCTTCATGAAACTTTCCCCTCTGCCTATAAGATGAAAATTGTTCAATTGTAATACGATAATAGTTCAGATTTCATCCTTGGTAAAGATGGAGGATATTTGGGCGGTTCGACACCCGATGGAGTTGTTTACAAGACAATCAAATGTTTTTGAAAGTCTTGTAGTCCCCTGGATATGACTTGGCAACTATGATTTCCACTATCTCCATTAGGAGAGACAAAAGGCATGATTCAATAGCCATATGAATATTTCAGGAAACTACTACTTAGTAACACATAACCAATTTTTTAGTATTGTTCTAATATTATCAGATGTCTCCGAAAAGACATAGGACTAGTATTTTTTTTACAAGAAAACATCATACTTAGTAATGCTTAAATAAATTTTTATTGTTTTAACTTCTAGTTTTCCAGATTTAACTAAACCGAATCCTCTGATACCAACTGTCACACCCTAGCTTCTGAGTACCCGGATCCAGTGCTATACAGAGGATCAAATTATAATGACCCAAATCTGGAGCCACTCAACTGGTTCCCCATACCTAGTTCTCCACATGACCTCAAGCGCATTTCCCCAAACGCTAGAGGCTGCCGACTAGCAGCGAGGGCCTTGAAGAGTCATTAGGGAAACTATGCCTTCATTTGGTAAAGTATACAAGGGAAAGGAAATAACAGTCAATAGCAGAAGCAGTAAACAACATACAATAACTGAAAATAAATAGCAGAAACAATGAATATATAGTAATGATGACAATGATGCAGCATGTACAAGTATCTAAGGAAAGCATCAAACACAACAACATGCTGAAATACAACTGAGAAACAAAGTACAAAAAGTAAACAACAACTCCTGCAGCATCGGAAGCCTAAGATCGGTCCTATGCTCTCCATATCTAACCAGAAATAATGTACCTGAAGTAGAAGGGCCATAATCCCTATCCACACCTGCAACTATATAACCTGTTTGGGCTAAAAAGCAGGACCCAAACAGGGTGTGAGACTAATCCCAGTAGGCAACCACCACAAGATCTGTGCCCTACTGTCAGTGAGTAAAATAACAGAAGTAATGAAAGTAAATGTAGTAATGAACTAGGAGTACACAAGTAAACAATCCTACCAATTACCATTCACATTAATTTAACAATTAATTAATTAATTTAATTAAAAAACCAAGGAATCTAGAAAAGCTCTCTATTTCAATGTAAACAGGTAACACAACAGGCATTAAAAGACTACCTAAACAAACACGCAGGCCAAAAAGATCCAAGCTTGTGCTTTGGCTTGGTAGACTCATCTAAACCAACCAAACAATCCACATTCACACTGACTCTCTGGGTGGCTCAAACTAGCAGACCCCTATAGTCAAGTAAACATACAAAGGCACAAACACTCTGGGAAGCTCTCACGTCAATTCCCCTGTGGTCTTGCAACGATAGATACAACCTCTCTGAGGAAGATCTTACGTCTAATTCCACCTGTGGTCTCAATACATGCGTAAAATAAGGACACTATTAGGAATCACAAAGTCCAATTCCCGTAGGTCCTGCGTACAAAACTAATTCCAACAGACCCACTAGATAAGCACTAATCGTCTATTCCCTCTTTGGTCTCCCGCACCAGGTTCTCACAGCCCTGAGCAGTCCAGTCGTGTGTAATCAACTATCATCATCCCTAAGTAAGTTTATCAACTACTTGGATAAAATCTACAATGCATCAAAAACATCAAAACAATAGGCAATACATGCAATCAGTTATAACAAGCAAACTAGCAATTGCAATAGGGTTTGCCTTGCAGGTAAACTGTGCCAAACAGTGATAAATAGCCAAATAAGGATAAAACCCATGGAGTGATCCTAAAACATGAAAACAAGAATATATTATTATCAATTAACCTTAATCTAATAAGAAATATAATGAAATTGAACAATAAGACCAAAATCCCTAACCCGAGATACCCGAAACATGGGAATCTGACAATTTTGCACAAAAACTCAAAGAAATTCAATGTAAGGAAAAAAAACACCTACCTCGATCCTAGGAGATCGATATACTTGAGCCGCGACCCGTGAATCGGCCTAGAACAGAGTAGATTTGAAAAAACGTCTAAAAAATTCAACCTACGATAACTCTCATAAGAGAAAAAATCATGAAACATGGTCAAAGAAGAACCAAGAACTCACCGCTGCGATTATATTGCAATCGACGACATTCGATTCGGATAACCGGTGACTGGTCGATGGCTTGGAGAATATTCGGCCTCCTCGAATGCTCTAGATAGAATTAGGCAAAGAAGAAGATGGAAAAAAGGATTAGACAGGACCTCGGTCCGTTTAATGAAAAAAAGAAAGTACACGACATGTACTTCTGGAGTACATGGTGTATACTTGCCTTTTCCGTACTCCACATTAGGCGGCCTCCAAGTCACCCTTACACGGCTGTGTGTGTGGCCATGACATGGACAGTACACGGCTTCCAGTGGCATTGAAGTATACGTTGTGTACTCATAAAGTACACGGCGTGTACTTCGAAAATTTCCAGATTTTCCACTTTTTTCTCAAAAACTACCAGAAAAGGAAAAACATACCTGAAAAGAAGATCCAGTTTCTTACAAACTTCCCCCCTTAAATAAATTTCTCCCCAAATTTCCCTAACAAGGTGGTGAAGAAGAAACCTCAAACAACTTTGGCCAATATGATCATATATCGGCCTCCCTCTCCCAAGTCTTATCCTGTACACAACCGTACTTCCATAGTACTCATACCAGAGGAATAGACTAGCCACAGAGTACCTTTGTACTACGATCAACAATCCTGATAGGATGCTCCTCGAATGATGCATCCTGCTCCAGATCAACCTCCTTGGGTTGAAAAACATGAGACGGGTTTGAGAAATAGCATCGAAGTTGAGAAACATGGAAGATGTCGTGCATAGCCTGGTACCTCTGAGGTAACTAAAACCTATAAGCAACCAGCCCGACTCTCTTCAGAACCTCAAACGGCCCGACGTATCTCGGTGAAAGATTGCCCTGTCTCCTAATCCTCTTGTGTCCTACCCTCGGGGTAACACGTAGGAAAACATGATCTAAGACCTTGAACTCCAAAGGTCTTCTCCGCTGATCAGCATAAAATTTCTGCCAAGACTGTGAAGTAGCCATCCTTTTCTGAATCAACTCCACTAGTTCTGTGGTCTCTTGAACAAGACAAGGTCCAAACATAGCTGCCTCTCCTGCCTCCAGCCAACACAAGGGTGATCGACACGACCTACCGTACAAAGCCTCGTAAGGTTCCATCTGAATAGTTTCTTGAAAACTATTATTGTAGGAAAACTCCACTAGAGGTATATGTCTCTCCCAAAAACCTCCAAAATCAAGGACGCATGCTCATTGCATATCCTCTAGCACCTGAATCATGCGCTCTGACTGACCATATGTCTGGGTCTGGTAAGTTATACTCATAAGTATCTATGTACCCAAATACCTCTGTAGCCCTTTCCAGAAATGTGATGTGAAGCGGGCATCCCTATCTGAAATGATAGAACTCGAAACCCCATGCAAGCGTACAATCTCACGGATGTACAACTATCCAAGCTCATCAACACCGAAGGTCTTCTTAATCGGAAAGAAGTGAGCAAACTTCATGATCCTGTTAGTGAAAACCCATACCGTGTCATTACCTTGAGATGATCTTAGTAACCCTATCACTAAGTCCATCGTGAAATCATTCCACTTCTACTCGGGAATGGGTAGCTGCTGTAAAAGCCCTGCTGGTCGCTGGTGCTCCAGCTTCACCTGCTGACAGGTGGAACACCTCATGACAAAACCAGAAACATCTCTCTTCATACCTGGACACCAATATTGGCAGTGTATATCACGATACATATTGGTGATTCCAGGATGAACTGCCCAAATTGAAGAATGAAAGTCTTGCATCATCTCCTCGCATATATCTGCTGGCACCCATACGCGTCCCTGGAAACACAAGATCTCACCCTCGCTTACGGTCCATCCAGGAAGAGGGTTGATTAGACAATAAAAACACATATTTTGATTACATTTTAAGGGTACTAAATGTTAATTTTTGATCTTATGGGCTTGAGTTAGTGGATTTTAATTTTGAACATCCATTCTCATCATTTGTACACTTCATGCCTAATATGCACCAATTTAGGCCCAATGTTTCATCTGATTTTAAAGAATTTAATTATCCATATTTTAATTTGATATTTCAGGAAATTTATATAAATATAAATATGAACATTTTTCATTCAGGGATCAATGGAGGATTCATAAAGGATGATGAGGATATTTGGCGATGAAAGGAAACAATTCTGGAGAAGGCAGATTGGATATCATCCCACTGATGGGAATGTGGGGCCCACAATACAGGACCAATGAAGGCCAAAATTCATGGGAGACTAGAATACATATAGAGGAACAAATAATTCTTCTGGATACAGTGCTAATTCGTCCTCAATTGTGGTGATTAAGGCGTCCCAAGTTAACAATTCAATTCTGGGCCAGATTCTGCGGCCCAGAAAAACAGACTACTATTTATATCATATCTCTCGAAAGATTTATTATTTTGGGCTGCAATTTTACATAATGTTAGGGGACATCCGGGGATGAATTTAAGTATTCTAGGGCTCACTCAAATTCTGCCTTCTAGAAGGTCCATTAGACACGTCTTTCCGGTGGATGCAAGCTGGCTGCAACTTCGGGGAAAGAAGTGGAAAAGTCTCTCAACATTAATGTTCCACCCACCTTTCCCTAACAAAATTAATTAAAGGCACATGAGATATTGGGGGCTCGGACAAGAATTAATTTTTTCCTATTTAAGGCAGTATTGGTGGAGGATTTAGGCATCTTGGAGCTTTTTTTTGATTGTAATGTTATTATGCCAAAGTGTCTTTGTAGCATTTTTCCTTCCCATGTAAGTTGTTCGAATCACCTTAGTTTTTAATAAAATTTCTTCTTATTATCTTGTTCTATTCTTCCTCTCATCACCTTGATATCGTTTCCTCAAGGTGTGAATTTATTCACACCAAACCTTGTGATTTTGTTCACACAACGGTGGAGTGATCATTATTTTTGTTGTTTTTACTTCTTCAATTCCACCCTCATAAGTCTACTTTCCACTTCCATTGAGAACTTGTCATCAATGGAGGGCTAGATCTTTTATGGGTTGATCCAAGGGAGTAGAAAGGGGCTGGATTGAATGTTATTTCTCATTCCCTAAATGTGATTAATTTCTTTTAATTGAGTTTCTTTCATTCAATGATTTTTATTCTTCCTGTTCTTTATTGAATTTATTCACCCCACTTTCATGTGCTAATTACATCCTTTACCTTGTAGGGATCATGAAAATGATCCTACAAGTGTATAGGTAATTATAATGTGTTTTGAAGGTGTTTAATCATTAAGTGATAAGGTTAGTTTGAATTCATTGCATGAATCCTTCTCGAGTCAATGAAATTAAAATCGTAAAAAAAAGGAATTCATTCAATCCACCCCGAGCAATAACCTAGGATCAACTCATTTTCTCATAATTTGAATTCACATAGATCTTTTAGTTCTCTTTAAAAACCATCTAAAATCAACCCAAGTTGGCCACTTCATAGCAAAAAATCCATCTATTTTTATTGAGTGTCTAAAGTTTCTTCTTTGGTCTCTGAGGATTCGACAACCCAAGCTACACTACAAGCGACCACTTGACCCTTAAAACTTGGGTAAATTTGGGCGAAACCAATTTTTGGCACTGTTTCCTGAGACCAAGTAAGTTCCTTAGACAAAAACCTTCTTTCCTCACCCCCATTCTTCTATTCTCACCCAAGATATCTTATCTTTTCCCTTTCTCGCTTTTTTTTTTCTTTTGGCGCATGTCCGCCTTCACCCGCGATAACTCAAACAGACTAGTTAGGGTGGAAAGTCATAGGATAGTGGAGTCAAGTACACCATTGGATCCTAATATTCCTAATACCCCAGAGTTAAATATTTATTCAATTTCAATGGAGGGTCTTCAAATAAACCAACTCATAAACCTGGGCGGGAACCAAAATGGAAATCCAAATGAGGCAGCCCCAAATTTGGGGAATGCAGTCGATCAAACCATGAATGACTACCTTACACCTACCTGGACCAACGCACCCTCTTGCATTAGAAATGCTGCCCTAGGATATGCCCACTATGTCTTTAAACCTCATGTCCTAAACCACCTTCTAACTTTCCATGGGATGGAGTCAGAAATGCCTTACCTTCATGTCAAGGAGTTCAATGACATTGTTGAAACCATGTGCTCACCACATCAACTTGAGTCAACTAAGATGAGGCTCTTTCCTTTCTCACTTAAGGATCGAGCAAAGAACTGGTTAAATAATCTGAGACCTTCATCAATCCACACTTGGAACCAACTGCAAAGAGAATTCTACAATAAATACTTTCCCCACCACAAAACAATTGCACTTAAAAAGAGTATCCAAAACTTTTTTGAAAAAGAGGGAGAGTCATTCTATGAAACATGGGAGAGGTTCAAAGACACCCTAAACATGATTCCACACCATGGTTTTTCTATTCCTAAACAAGTAAGAATTTTATATGAATGTTTGGGCCCATGGAACAAACAATTCATTGGCATGATGTGTAATGGGACCTTTAAAAACAAATCCCCAAATGATTCTTATGACTATCTAGAAATCCTTGCTGAACAAAACCAAACATGGGGAACATCACCTTATTCCGAAAAGCCTCAAAGAACTCCTGGAATTCATACACTTAGAGAAGAGGAAAGCCTTAGGGCAAAAATTGCAGCACTCTCTAGGAAGGTTGAAGAGATAGACCATATGAAAATCCATGAAATCCAAGCTGTAGACCCTGTTTGCACAATCTGTGACAAACATGACCACAAAACAGACAACTGCCCAACCATTCCAGCCATAAAGGATGTTATTTTAGGAGGACCACCTGCTGAAGTCAATGCCCTAAACTTTCAAAATCCCCAATACCCAAACACATTCAACCCAAGGTATAATGACCACCCAGGCTTCCGATGGAAAGATAACCAAAAACCTAGCCAACCACAAGGACCAAACCCCTACCCTACAAAAAATTTTCAAAACCATAAACAATTCCAACCACAACTAGTCAAATACCAACATACTCCAGTCCAATAACAAAAACCCATCCAACAACCAAAGTATACCCCTGGGATAACCCAACCAACACAAACCCCTTCCCAATCTGTCCCTCTCCCAATCCTTGAACAACTATGAAAAAAAATGGAAAGGATGAACTCAGAAGTCTCTTCCCTGAAACAAGAACTTCAAACCATCAAAACTGGAAAGGCACCCATTCCCACACAGGCCATTCCACAATAAACATCAAGGGGTGAGACAAGTTTCACTCAAACAACTCATGAACAACTAAAGGCTGTGATAGTTTTGAGAAGTGGGAAATCAATTGAGAAACCTGAACAAATAGTTCAAAACCCACCTTAAGATTCAAACTCTAATGAAAATTCAAATGAAACACATGAACAAACTGAAGATACTAATAAAAATTTGAAAGAAACAACTCTTCAAAAAACAACCCCACAACCTGCCCCATTTCCTCAACGCATGAGGGGGAAAACCAAGCCTGAATTGAGTGAAACATTGAGGGAAATATTCTCACAAGTCAAGCTGAACATTCCACTCCTCAATGCCATTCAAACCATTCCTGCATACTCAAAATACCTTAAGGACCTCTTCACATTTAAATGAAAATTCTCACATAAGAACTAAGTCCTTTTGGCATTAAATGTTAGCACAACAATCCAAGGAACCCTTCCTCTAAAGATGAAAGACCCAGGATGCCCTTACATAAATTTTGAACTAGGAGAGAATAAAGTTGTCAAAGCCTTGTGTGATCTAGGAGCCAGTGTGAACCTCATTCCTTATGCTATGTATTGTCAGTTAGGGCTCGAAGAACTCCAACCCACATCTGTCACTCTTCAACTTGCTGATCGTAGTATTCGAGTTCCAAAGGGGATCTTAAAGGATGTTTTGGTGAAAGTTGAAAATTTCATTTACCCAGCTGACTTCATTGTTCTAGACAATCACCCAAGCTTAGGTCCTAGGGAGCAAACCCCAATCATCCTTGGCCGTCCCTTCCTTGCAACAATCAACTCTGTTATCCGAGTCCGAAATGGGAACATGACCATCACCTTTGGAAACATGAGTCTAGACTTGAACATCTACAATGAAAACTCTCAAATTGGGGATGATGAAGAGATCCATGAGGTTAATTGGATAGGTAGTGTTGATAGTGAACTCAAGGAACATCAAGGAATTATCAAAGGATGTTTAAGTCAAGAAGAGATTGATTTTTTTTTTGTTCACATGAGGGAAATTTGTCTCCTTGGCTTGAATATCTTTCAAATTGCTCTATTGATGATTTTATAGAATCACCAATAAATGATACCATGGGTGAAATCAATAACATCGAGTCCATACCCATTCATGAAACTACTCTAGCTAATTTAGTGGATGAAAATTCTTTTCACAAGGAACCAATTTTGTCAAGAAATATGAACAAAGAAAATGAGTTCAATACAAAGTCTCATAATTTCTTGGAAAGTGATAACCACTATGATCTTGAATTTAAGGTTTTACCTTCATCACTCAAGTATTCATTCTTAGGGGACAATCAATCCTTTCCTGTTGTCATTTCTTCCTCTCTTGAAGCCAATCATGAGAGGATGCTTCTAGATGTCCTTAGGAGACACAAGAAATCCATTGGATGGACCCTATATGATATTCCTGGGATTGGCCCACTTATCGGGACTCATAGAATTGTTCTAGAATTCGATTCAAAGCCATGTCGTCAACGTCAGCGGCGACTCAATCCTAATCTCATGGAAGTAGTGAGAAAAGAACTTTTGAAATTGTTAAAAGAAGGTATCATCTATCCTATAGCTGAGAGTGAGTGGGTTAGCCCAATCCATGTGGTTCCAAAGAAGGCTGGAATCACAGTAATAACCAATAATGATGGAGAGATGCTTCCAACAAGGGTTAGTAGTGGATGGAGAGTCTGTATTGACTATAGGAAGCTCAACTCTTGTACCAAGAAAGACCATTTTCCCTTGACCTTTATTGATCAAGTCCTCGAGCGAGTGGCGGGTCATCAATTCTACTGCTTCCTAGATGGATTCTCAGGGTATAATAAAATCGAAGTCTTCTTAGTGGATTAAGGAAAAACAACCTTCACCTGTCCATTCGACACTTTTTCCTTCAAGCGCATTCCGTTTGGGTTATGTAATGCCCCTGGTACCTTCCAGCGGTGCCTGATGGGAATCTTCTCAGACATGGTGGGATATTGTTTAGAGGTCTTCATGGATGATTTCTCCATCTTTGGGGATACTTTTTAGGGATGACTTCTAAATGTTGAAATGGTTTTGTCAAGGTGTGAGGATAAGAATCTCATACTAAATTGGGAAAAATGCCATTTCATGGTAAGGGAAGGACATGTTCTAGGTCATCTGGTATCTGGTAGAGGGATTGAAGTTGATAAAGCTAAGGTTGACATCATTCGTCACCTTCCCTCTCCTAAAACTATTAAGGAAGTGAGGTCCTTCTTAGGACATTCTGGCTTTTATAGAAGGTTCATTAGGAATTTCTACTCTATTTCTCGACCACTTTGTGCTCTATTGGTAAAAGATGCTCCATTTTTATGGATAGAAAGCTGTGAGGAATCATTCTCTACACTCAAGTAAACTCTTATAGATCCACTTATCATGCAATCTCCAAATTGGAAACTTCCTTTCGAGCTCATGTGTGATGAAAGTGACTTCGCTGTAGGAGCAATCTTAGGAAAACGGTGTGATAAAACTCCATGTGTCATTACTTATGCAAGAAAATCTTTAAATGATGCACAAATAAACTACACCACCACTGAGAAAGAGCTTCTTGCTGTTGTCTTTGCCTTAGAAAAAATCAGGTCTTATCCCTTAGGATCACCCATCATTGTCTTCACTGACCATTCAAACCTAAAATACCTTTTCCAAAAACAAGATGCCAAGGCTAGATTGATTAGGTGGGTCCTTCTTCTTCAAGAGTTCGATTTAACCATTAAGGATAAAAAGGGTGTTGAAAATGTTGTAGCTGATCACCTCTCTAGGATGAAATTAAAAGAAAACTCACACCACCTATCAGTGTCTGATTCATTTCCAGATGAGCACCTCTATTCAGTGAGTGATTTCCCTTGGTATGCTGACATAGAAAACCATTTGGTGACGGGTGACATTCCAAAATTCCTGGGGACCCAAGATAAGAGGAAATTCCTTTTTGATGTCAAACACTACGTGTTTGATGATCCTTACCTATTCAAGTTCTGTCCTGATCAAATCATCAGGAGATGTGTTCCCAAGTCTGAGCAAGAGTCTATTCTAAAATTTTGTCATGAAGAGGCATGTGGAGGACACTTTTCTACAATGAAAACCACTACAAAGGTCCGCCAAAGTGGTTTCTACTGGCCGAACCTCACTAAGGATTCCTTCGAATTCTGTAAAAGTTGTCCTCAGTGTCAACAATTAGGATCCATTTCCAAAAGGAATCAAATGCCCCTCACTCCCATTCTAGTCATTGAAATCTTTTATTATTGGGGAATTTATTTCATGGGACCCTTTCCAAACTCTAAGGGATACCACTACATCCTCTTAGATGTTGATTACGTCTCAAAATGGGTTGAGGCCATTCCCACCAAGACTAATGATCATCAAGTTGTGATCTGATTCCTAAAAGAGCATATATTTTCTAGATTTGGAGTTCCGAGGGCTATAATCAGTGATCGTGGAACCCATTTCTGTAATCTCCCATTCTCTTCACTCATGTCTAAGTATGGAATTTCTCATAAAGTTTCCAATGCGTACCATACTCAAACCAATGGTCAAGCTGAGTTAGCAAATAGGGAGATTAAACAAATTCTTGAAAAAACTGTCAACCCCTATAGGAAAGATCGGTCTGAGAAACTCTTTGATGCTCTTTGGGAATATCGTACAGCATTCAAAACCATCCTAGGAATGTCACCATATAGGTTGATTTATGGAAAAGCATGCCATTTACCTGTTGAAATTGAGCATAAGGCATTTTGGGCAATCAAAAAAATGAATTTCGACATTTCTTTAGCCAAAGAAAAGAGGAAATGAGATCTTAATGAACTTGAGGAACTTAGGATGGAGGCTTATGAAAATTCAAGGATAAATAAAGCTAGAGTTCAATCCTACCAATCTAGGAATATCAAAGTCAAACAATTTGAACCGGGAAAACCTGTGCTCTTGTATAGTTCAAAACTTCATTTACACCTAGTAAAGTTAAGGTCTAGATGGCTAGGTCCATTCATAGTGCATCATGTGTACCCCCATGGGGTAGTAGAGATTCAGGATCCCACAAGTGGTAACATTTTTAAGGTCAATGGTCATAGGTTAAAACCATTCATTGAATCATTCAATAAACAGGAAATAGAGGTAGAGTTAACAGATCCAACCTATGAACCAAGAAAAAATTGATAGATTTAGGATCCATGTCGGGCTAATGACGTTAAACAAAAGCGCTGCACGAGAGGTAACCTGTGGTCTTCATGTTTCTAATCTTTGTGAATCATCTTTTTTTCCTTCTTCTTCATTTTGTTATTAAAAAAAATATAGACTGTTGACCTGTTCTTCTTTTATGAGTAAGGATGGGTATGAAAGGGGAGCACCGTATTCATCCGTGTCTTGCGGTGTGATCCCTGAGTAATACCTTACCCAGAAAATATAAAGAAGATAATGTATCATCAGTGTATTTTATTTTATTTTATATTTTTGTAGGTATTTTTTTAAAAAAATAGATTGTTGACCTGTTCTTGTTTTATGAGTAAGGATGGGTATGAAAGGGGAGCACCGTATTCATCCGTGTCACGCGGTGTGATCCCTGAGTAATACCTTACCCAGAGTTTTAAGAGAAGACAATGTATCAGCAGTTTATATTATTTTTACCTTTTTTTTAGGTTAAAAAAAATACAAAAAAAATATATATATTAAAAAAAATTTAAAGGCATGTCATAGGTCATTGGGAAAAGCTGGTCACAACTGTCCAAGCCATTGGGAGACAAACCAGAACTGAAGGGAGACATGATAATGCATTTTCAACATCAACCACCAGGTGGCTTTATTCCATAATTTTCATTTTCAATGTCTTCATTGAACTTCTATCCTGCCCCTTCTATATTTCAATTCTTTAAACACTGGGGACAGTGTTATTCCAAGTTGGGGGGGGGAGATGTAAATGTGTGGAAGGAAAAATATCATTAACCTTGAACATGATAACACACATTCCAAACTCTGAAATTGGATATCAAATAATTTTTCATGCCTTGATTCTGATTTTAATGCAAGTTTATGTTCATGTGCATAGATATTGGAAAGTGCGGTTGTCCGATGTGATTTTTCACTGTTATATTTTCATCCATTTAATAAAAAAACATAATGAAAATCCTCTAGATTGTGGGGTTTTAGTTTTAGTTCTTGGTGACCCATAATAAATAGCATAGGATTGGAGATCATTTTAAATTTAACATGAGTATTCAAAAAAAATCAATTGCGCGTAGAGCAATGAATTGACCTAATGTGTGGCTTTCGGCACTTGGGGATCGTGACTCCATAGTTGTCTGACCTGGAGTTGGGCATTTTATCTTTATTTTTGGTAATTTGAATTTTTTTTGATTGAGTTAACTCGAGATGATGCCCGAGTATGTGAGCTTCACTTGGTGCCCTAAGGTCTTTGAGCCTGGGAGTCATCGGTAAAGTCTTGCTACATGGGTTGACTCGATTGAGTTCAATTTCAATTACCATGGAAAAATTACAAAAAAAAAACAAAAAACAAAAACAAAAAAAATGAGTACTCATCTTATTATTAAAATTTGATTGCTCCTAGCGCTTCCATCTTTTCTCCTTCGAATGGAAATGAACCCCCATGTCTATTGTGACACACAACACTTCATCATGATTAATTGAATTTGGATGAAATATGGAAATGAATATGAACAAAGGAATGGGCTTGGGCTTGAGATATGCATGTGGACATAGCTTGTTTTAAATGATTTTTATGGGTTTCATAATTTTTTGGTATGTGATCTTTGGGTGAGAAATGTGTATTAAAATGTTTTTGGAAAAGGTCATTTGAATTTCATTTTTGTGAGATATATTTTGCTCGGGACTAGAAAAACTCAAGTTGGGGGGTGTGATTAGCCAATAAAAACACATATTTTGATTACATTTTAAGGGTATTAAATGTTCATTTTTGATCTTATGGGCCTGAGTTAGTGGATTTTAATTTTGAACATCCATTCTCATCATTTGTGCACTTCATGCCTAATATGCACCAATTTAGGCCCAATGTTTCATCTAATTTTAAAAAATGTAATTATCTATATTTTAATTTGATATTTTTGAAAATTTATATAAACATAAATATGAACATTTTTCATTCAGGGATCAATGGATGATTCATATAGGATGATGGGGATATTTGGCGATGAAAGGAAACAATTCTGGAGAAGGAAGATTGGATATCATCCCACTGATGAGAATGTGGGGACCACAATAATGTCCCCATGAATTCCAAAATTCATGGGAGACTATAAGACATATATAGGAACAAATAATTCTCCTGGAGCCCATGCTAATTCGTCCAAAATGGTGGTGATTTAGGCATCCCAAGTTGAAGATTCAATTCTGGTCCAGATTCTGCGGCCCAGAACAATGGCCCACTATTTATATCATATCTCACGAAAGGTTTATTATTTTGGGCTGACATTTTACATATTATTAGGGGACATCCGGGGATTCATTTAAGTATTCTAGGGCCCACTCAAATTAGGCCTTCTAGAAGGTCCATTAGGTGCGTCTTTGCGCTGGATGCAAGCTGGCTGCAACTTCAGGGCAAGGAGTGGAAAAGTCTCTCAACATTAATGTTCCACCCAACATTCCCTAACACAATTAATTAAAGGCACATGGGATGTTGGGTTCTCGGCCAAGAATTAATTTTTTCCTATTTAATGTAGTAGTGGTGGAGTATTTAGGCATCTTGGAGATTTGTTTTGATTGTAATGTTATTATGCCAAATTGTCTTTGTAGCATTTTTTCCTTCCCATGTAAGTTGTTCGAATCACCTTAGTTTTTAATAAAATTTCTTCTTATTATCTTGTTCTATTCTTCCTATTATCATCTTGATACTGTTTCCTCAAGTTGTGAATTTATTCACACCAAACCTTGTGATTTTTTTCACACAATGGTGGAGTGATCGTTATTTTTGTTGTTTTTACTTCTTCAATTCCACCCTCGTAAGTCTAGTTTCCACTTCTGTTGAAAACTTGTCATCAATGGAGGGCTAGATCTTTTATGGGTTGATCCAAGGGAGTAGAAAGGGGATGGATTGAATGTTATTTCTCATTCCCTAAATGTTATTAATTTCTTTTAATTGAGTTTCTTTCATTCAATGATTTTTATTCTTCCTCTTCCTTATTGAATTTATTCACCCCACTTTCATGTGATAATTACATCCTTTACGTTGGAGTGCTCATAAAAATTATCCTACAAGTGTATAGATGATTATCATGTGTTTTGATGGTGTTTAATCAGTAAGTGATGAGGTTATTTTGAATTCATTGCATGAATCCTTCTCGAGTCAATGAAATTAAAATCGTAAAAAAAGGAATTCATTCAATCCACCCCGAGCAATAACCTAGGATCAACTCAATTATAAAAATTAAATTCACATAGCTCTTTTAGTGCTCTTTCAAAAACATCTAAAATCAACCCAAGTTGGCCACTTCATAGCCAAAAATACATCTATTTTTTATTGAGTGTCTAAAGGTTCTTCTTAGGTCTCTGAGGATTCGACAACCCAAGCTACACTACAAGTGACCGCTTGACCCTTAAAACTTGGGTAAATTTGGGCGAAACCAAGGGTCCTATCCTGACACAATTTCCTGTAGGACTAGGCCTTCAGAATCTGATATCTACCTGATTTTAACCCAGTCAAGAAGGGTAGAGGTAACATCTACAGAAGAAAGAAAAGTCTGCTTCTGTCTGTCGTGCACATCCAAATGCATCTCAGAGAACAGAGCCATGAGATGCCACTCACTACTGGCCTCATGAACTGCCTGTATCTGAGTCCTACTGCTTAACGCATCAGCCATTGCATTGCATTTCCTAGGTGTATTGGCAAGCTCAAAGTTAAAGGACTGAAGATACATGACCCACCTGCACTGCCTCAGATTCAGATCACGCTGAGTGAAGATGTACTTGAGACTTTTGTGGTCAGTGAAAACCACAAAATGCTCTCCCAGAAGATAATGTCTCCAACAACGTAAGTCATAAACAACTGCTGCCAGCTCGAGATCGTGTGTCAGGTAGTTCTTCTCATGTGGCCTCAACTACCGAGACCCGTACGCAATGACTCCATCTACCTGCATAAGTACAACTCCCATCTTGATACCTGAAGCATCGCAGTAAACAATATTGCTCTTGCCTGGATCTGGAAATACTAGTATCGGTGTTGAAGTCAACCTTCCGTTCATCCCCTGAAAGGCTGAATCACAAGAATCTGACCATGAGAAATTCACACCCTTCTTGGTCAGACCTTTCAACAGTGCTACTAAGCATGATAAGTCCTATATGAAGTGTCTGTAGTATCCAGCCAGCCCTAGAAAACTCCACACCTCAAAGACGTTCTTCGGCTGCTCCCAGAAAACTACTGCTCTTAATTTCTCTGGGTCTACTGATACTCCTCTCTCTGAGATAACATGACCCAAGAAGTGAATATGATCCATCCAAAAGTGGCATTTCGAGAACTTAGCATATAACTGATGCTACCTCAGTGTAATCAGAACGATCTCAAGATGGGTAGCATGGTCGTGTCGAGTGTGAGAGTACAACAAGATATCTTCCACGAAGACCACCACAAAAGAGTCTAAGTATGGATGGAACACACGGTTCATCAGTGCCATGAAAACTGCAGGCGCGTTCGTGAGACCGAATGACATAACCATATACTCGTATAGACCATACCTGCTCCAAAAAGCTGTAAGAGGTATATTAGATGGTGTAACGTGCAACTGATGATAACCGGACCTCAAATAAATCTTCGATAACACCCGGGATCCTCAAAGCTGATCAAAGAGGTCATCAATACTAGGCAAGGGATATCGGTTCTTGACTATCAACTGGTTCAACTTCTGATAATCCACAAAAAGCCTAAGGGTGCCATATGCCTTCTTCACAAACAGGACAAGCGAACCCCAAGGAGAAGTACTGGGTCGGATGAAACCCTTTTCCTGCAACTCCTCCAACTGCTTCTTGAGCTCCTACAACTCAGGTGTAGCCATCCTATAAGGAGGAATGGACACCGGTGGAGATCCTAGCACAAGATCAATAGAAAATTCTACCTCACGCTCTGGAGGAAAACCTGAAAAGTCCTCTGGAAAGACATACCTAAAAAGATCCACCACTGGAGGAAAGTCTAACTGTGAAGTCCCCTGGTTATCCAGATAAAGACTGGAAATCTGAGCTATAACTCCCCCTATCCCATGATGCTCTGGTCCTGATCTACTCGACTAGACATCCCACTCGCCCTTATGAAGAAAAGATTCACCCTCTGGGTATATGAAACTCACCCTACGAAAATAACAGTCGACGACTGCCCAGAAGGGAATGAGCCAATCCATTCAAAGAAAGACATAATAACCTGTCATCTCCAGGACATAGAGGTCCCATAGAAAGTGATAACTATCCACCTATAGAGGGAACTCCTTGCACTGACGTACACTAGCCATCCTAGTCCCCAATGGTGTGTCTAGTGTCAACATGTTGGCAGAAGAAAAGATACATAGCCCAAGGCTCTCCACAATATCAATAGAGATAAAGCTATGCATAGCACCAGTATCGAAGAGAGAAGAAGATAAAACTGAGGCTACTAAGAACGTACCTTGAACTATAGAAGGTCCAGGATCCTGCTCCTGATGAATCTGCTCTACCACAAAAGTCTGGCCTGCATTGTGGCCCTGTGTAACAACCTAAGATCCCTGAGATGACCCTCCCTGAGCCTGAACACTATGTCCATGGCCTCTACCCTGGAATGAACGACCTAAAGAACTCCAGCCCCCAGTCTGCTGTGGAACTGGTAATCCTGATCCTGTACGCGGAGTCGGAACTGATCCTCCTTCATTAGGCGCTGGAAGGAAAACCTTGCAAAAATGCTGTAGATGACCCATCTTGCCACAAGATCGGCACTCCACTAGGTCTCTTGGGAACTGAGGATTATTATGCTCGCTTTTTCCACACTGATAGTACACCACTTGGTTTCCATAAGGAATATCCCGTCTACCAGAAGGAATACCTCTCTTCCTCGGGTCACCTCGTGTAGACTCTCAGTGGCACTTTCGACTGTCTATCTGAAATGAATCAGCCCTGGATGCTAAACTACCCGGGTCCATAGCTCCAGTCTCCCTCAGATTTCTCTCTGTGATAAGCTCCTGGTTGACTATCAGAGTAATATAATTCAACTGAAAGACGTTCACCTGTGATCTGATGTCCGGTCAGAGGCCTTTCTCAAACTTCCTCGCTAAAAACAGCTCGTCATTCCCCAGAACGGGAATGAAATGCTGTAACTCTAGGAAGTGAGAGGAATATTCCATAATTGTGAGAGTACCCTGCTGTAGGTTCATGAACTCTCTGTCTCTGTCAGCCCTCAGTTTCACCAGGTATAAGTATTCGTAGAACGTATGCTGAAACTCATCCCAATCCATAGCCTGTTGGCACCCTACCTGCGAAACCACATCCCACCATCTCTTGGAGGAATCTCATAGAATATAAGTTGCAAGATTCAATATCCTCTCTTGAGTCGTCTCTAGGTGCTCAAAGATGGATAACATGGCCTCTATCCATGACTCCGTAGCCTATGGTCCTCCATCCCCTGTGAACGTGGGAGGCTGATGCTACTGAAAAACCCGCATCAGCTGTGCCATAGACGGGGTAGGATGCTGAGCTCCCTAGAAGGTCCGCATGAATCTCATGAAACCCTCTCTGAACTGAGCGTCAGCACCAGTGTCTGGAATCACTGCAGGTTCCATGTCCAGAATGATAGGCGGAACTACTGGTGGTCCCTGATCTGCCGTATCAGGTATACGGTCACTGCCTTGAAACTAATGGACAACCAGAGGACGTCTCGGTGCCATAGCTATGAAAGGTCAAAAGCACACCTCAGATTTAGGATTAACAAAGACAGAAAAACTGAAGGCACAAGAAGGAACAAGTAAAATAAGGAATTCAAGTTATGCAAAACATGACTACACAGAGTGTTCTTTCCCTACATGATGTGTTCCCTTAGGTCATTCACATGGGCGTGTACTTCTACCTAAACTGGTCGTGTAACACCCCAAATACACGGCATGTTGTCCTAAAACATGGCGTGTACTTGAATCCTCTTCCCTTCCCGAGTCCTTCTACACGGTTAAGACACACGAATCATCTAAGACAAAACTACACAGCATGTTCAAGGAAGACACAACATGTACTAGGCATGCCTTACCTGGCCCGTGTTGTTAGCGACACGGCCTAACACACGAACGAAACTACACGGTGTGTTCTAGACAGACATGGTGTGTGCGAGGAAGGGTAACACTGACTCGTGTTGTTCGTGACACGGACGAGTACCTAGATCAAACTACATGATGTGTAAGATTCAGACACAGTGTGTATGTGAAATGATTACACGACCCATGTTGTTCGTGACACGACCGAGGTACCTATTTTATACTACAAGGCGTGCTAAACTAATAGACGACGTGTTCCTACAAGATTTTTCAGAACCCTGTGTTTCTGATCATATATTCAGTGACACAGTTTACAAACTATACGGCGTGTATTAATAAAATACACACAGTGTATTCTGGGTTTTTCTGGCCAGTAGCTCAGAAACTGCTCTGAAGCCCAGAAAACACAGAAAACAAGATTTAAGGTGCCAAATTCTGATCCTCGAGGGCCCATACTCCCCGTGAAGCAAATCTTGACATCTTATACAAGTTATAACAAGGAAACCAAGAAATGATACACTGAATTCCGATCCTTGAGGGCCCATACACCTCTAAGACCAAAGTTTGGAATCCATGTTAAAGAAGCTCTAAACAAAAGATACCCTATCAACATAGCAGATATTCTATCAAATCAGCTATCAAAACAACATGCATAGTCTATCACAAATTCTATCACAACAACATGAAATTTATAATGCAATTTAGATGGCATGGAAATATACATGACATGTGATTTTCTAACAAGTGCCTATATGATGCATGAGATGGAATACCCTCATCTCAACGGGTTGCAACAAAATAGAACCACAATAATATAAACAGAAGCAACACAACACAAGTTCACCACCCAACGATGAAGTCAATTAAACTGTAACAATTGAAAAACTCAAAAATTGAAATATTTGAGGTAACCTGGATTTTTCCCTCTACACGAGTTCTAGAACTCCCAGGCACATCTATTTACCATTTACTTATTCCTTCCTATCCCTGTCTAATGTCGCTAAATAGTAAGTCAATAGAAAATAAAGGAAAATCCTCTAATACCAATTTGTAACGACCAAAATCTAGAGCCACTCAACTGGTGCCCCATACCCAGTTCACCACATGACCTCAAGTGCATTTCCCCAAACACCAGAGGCTACTGACTAGCAGCGAGGGCCTTGGAGAGTCATTGGGGAAACTATGCCCTCATTTGGTAAAGTATACAAGAGAAAGGAAATAACAGTCAATAGCATAAGCAATAAACAACATACAATAACTAAAAATAAACAGAAGAAACAATGAATATATAGTAATGATGAAAATGATGCAGCAGGTACAAGTATATAAGGAAAGCAGAAAACACAACAACGTGATGCAATACAACTGAGAAACAAAGTACAAAAAGTAAATAACAACTCCTGCAGCATCGCAAGCCTAAGCTCAGTCCTATTCTCTCCAGCTCCAACCAGAAACCATGTACCTGAAGTATAAGGGCCACAATCCGTATCCACACCTACAACCATATAACCTATTTGGGATAAAAATAAGGACCCAAAAAGGGTGTGAGACTAATCCCAGTAGGCAACCACCACAAGATCTGTGCCCTACTGTCAGTGAGTAAAATAGCATAAGTAATGAAAGTAAATGTAGTAATGAACTAGGAGTACACAATTAAACAATCCCACCAATTACCATTCACATTCATTTAACAATTAATTCATTCATTTAATTAAATAACCAAGGAATCTAGCAAATATCTCTATTCTAAGGTAAATAGGTAACACAACAGGCATCAAAATATTACCTAAACAAACAAGCAGGAAAAAAAGATCCAAGCTTTTGCTTTGGATTGGTAGACTCATCTAAACCAACCGAAAAATCCACATTCACACTGACTCTTTGGGTGGCTCAAACTAGCAGACCCCTATAGTCCAGTAAATATACAAAGGCACAAACACTCTGGGAAGCTCTCACGTCGATTCCCCTATGGTCTTGTAATGATAGCTACAGACTCTCTGAGGAAGCTGTTATGTATAATTCCTCCCATGGTCTCGATACGTGCGTAAAATAAGGACACTCTTAGGAAGCACAAAGTCCAATTCTCGTAGGTCTTGAGTATGAAACTAATTCCAACAGACCCCCCAGGGAAACACTAATCGTCTATTCCATCTTTGGTCTCCCGTACTAGGTTCTCACAACCCTAATCATTCCAGTCATGCATAATCGATTTTCAATAGACCTAAGTAAGTTTAGAAACTAATTGGATAAAATATACAATGCATCAAAAGCATTAAAACAACAGGAAACACATGCAATCAGTTATAACAAGCAAACTAGCAATTGCAATAGGGTTTGCCTTGCAGGCAAACTGTGCCAAACGACGATAAACAACCAAACAAGGATAACACCCATGGGGTGATCCTAAAAAATGAAAACAAGCATATATTATTATCAATTAACCTTAATCTAACAAGAAATCTAAGACAATTAAACAATAGGACTAAAATCCCTAACCTGGGATACCCAAAACATGGGAATCCGACACTTTTGCACAAAAACTCAAAGACATTCAACGTAAGGCAACAAACCACCTACCTCGATCCTAGGAGATCAATCTACTAGAACCTCAGCCCATGAATCGGCCTAGAATGGAGTAGATCTACAAAAACGTCTAAAACGTTCAACTTATGATAACTTTCATAAGAGAAGGAATCAGGAAACGTGGCCAAAGAAGAACCAAGAACTCACCGTTGTGATTCTATTGCAACCAACGACATTCGATTCAGATAACCAGTGACGGATCAGTAGCTCGGAGAAGATTCAACCTCCTCGAATGCTTTGGACAGAATTAGGCGAAGAAGAAGATGGAAAAAAGGATTAGACGCGACCCCAATCCGTTTAACGAAAAAAGAAAGAAAGTACACGGCGTGTACTTCTGGAGTACACGGCATGTACTTGCCTTTTCCGTACTCCTCTTTAGGCAGACTCCAAGTCACCCTTACACGGCCATGTGTGTGGCCATGACACAGCCATCACACGGATTCTAGTGGCATCTAAGTACATGGCGTGTACTCATAAAGTACACGACGTGTACTCCGAAAATTTCTAGATTTTCCTCTTTTTCTCAAAAACTACCAGAAAAGGAAAAACATACCTGAAAAAAGATCCAGGTTCTTACATGAATTTGGTTTGGGCTCTGAGAAACCAACTACTTCTGAAAAACTTCTTTAGTAAAATCCCATACCTGAAAATTTTTAACAAAAAACGTAGGGTTAGCATAAGAATGCCCAGTAAGGGGTTTTAAAATAAACCAATATAACTTTTTGAAAAAATTCTTTAAACCATTTCGTAAAACAATCTTATTAAATAAAAGCTATAACACATGTACACATCATAAAGGTGCTCAATTTAAAACATGCCAACATAATCACAAGGATACACGATTCGAATATAGGAATGATGAATAAAAGAATCTCTAAACATGCACGAAATAAGAATATGTAAGCACAAATAAATCAGCTAAGTGTAATAAATATTCAGAGTTGCACATAAGGTAATCACTTCAATTTCATACATCAAATACCAAAATCACTGAGTGCTATACATATGTCATGCCATAAGATTTTACTTTTCTATTACTCATAAGTAATGGCTCTTAACCATGGATATTCTAATAGTCGAATATCCATTTGGTTAATTAATTAACATACACATGATGTATAATGCGAGACATTCTGAAACATATTGTCAAGGCCTTAGCCAAGACATCTAATGACTAAGGCCTCGGCCAAAATCCATAAGCTCTTTAACCAAATATTCTACCAGTCAAATATTTTTCTGGTTAATTAAATTACTTAGTCATAATGAGGGAAGTTTATATGCTAGACCGTGTCAAGGCCTCGTGCCAAGTCCAAGGGGATAACTGTAACCGGTCCCCAACCTGGAGAGCATCTGTAACCGAACTCCAACCCAGAGTGCCTCTAATAACCGGACACCAACCTGAAGTGCCTTTGTAACCGAACACCAACCCGAAGGGTCTACTGTAACCGAACCCCAACCCAAAGGGCTTACTTTTACCGGTCCCCACCCCGGAACATACTAGTTCCAATGCATTGCTCATATCTCTAAATCAAAGTGAACATACCACTTTGATTTATTAATTACTTATCATTTCCAGTACACATATTACTTGGTTTCATAATTCACATTATTCAAAGTGTCCCATACCACCTTGAATAATTAAATGATTATCTCATAAATTATTAATAATAAATTGTTTTATTATCACATAAAATAATAACTTTACAAATATTCTATAGTAATAAACTTTTAATGCAATAACATACATGCTTATTATTCATACTCCATTCATGTGCTGATAAATTGTAATAACATTGGACTAAATTATAATGTGTCAGTTATTATTTAGGTAATAAATTTCTCAACGACATAAAGTATATATTAAATGTTATTTGCACATGTGATATAGATTCAAAATACGCAAGTAATAAATAGATGGGTTTACCACATAAAATGATAGTTCCTTAATTTTCAAAATCCTTGTTTTATGAAGACGAATATTTATAGTTTAAAATGATTAATTTTTAATCAAGACATATGTCATTTGTGCACAAAGCATGCGCTGATAAACGGTCATGTCTTAATAAATAGCCACGCCTTATGTTACATAGAATATAAGGCCAATTAATTTGCAGCGCATCATTTGTTTTATGTAATGCATATATTAAATTAAACATATCAAAAATATACTTTAACCTCCAATGTTTATTATAGGACAAGTTAATTCAGACTATGATTAAAACTTATAGGTGAATACATATATCCATATGTATATATATATAAAATATGTACATGTTACAACCAAGTCTTTATTTAAAGATTGTAAATCATCCTTAATATCATATACTAGAATTAGATTGAATTATGTATGTATGTCCGATTATACCCTAAGCGTACAACAGAAAATAATTATAAATTAAAATAACCCTTAACTCATGTACACATAAAAAGATATATTTGTGTATATATAAATATATACACACACATATAACAACCGTAATGTGACCAAATTATACCCTTATGTATACACATACTGAAAACTAAGGTTATTTATATAATATATATATACATATTTAAGTACATACATAATCAATTATTAAAGCTTCTTTACAAAATGACTCTATGCATTTTGGATTTTCATTAACCCAACCTTGGAAAATATTTATCCCAGGAATATGATGCTTATTCAAATCTGAGGGTTGTGTATATTACACTTATATATTTTCATATATTTATATATATACGTATATGTATATAACTATATATGTGTTTAAGGAAAAAGAAACAAGATAAATAAATTTGCATGGGATGTCCATGCTTAGTGTTATTAATACATTGTAACTCAAGATCCTGCAACGTTAAAGAATTAATTTCTAACTATATGATGATGTATATTGATTTATAAGTATATGTATATATATTTTCATACAACTTAAAAACCGAAAGCAAGACAAAGGCTAATCCCTTAAATATCATATGATTTAGAAATAAAATTTTAGTACAAGAACATAGTTCATATATCCATCCAATGGTCTGAAGGCCTTCATTTTTATTGATTTTGATAATCCACCTTTCAAGGGGTGAGGTGGAACCCTTACAAGGCCCGTTGGCATAAGTATTAAATTTCTTGTAGGCCTTAGAGGAATTCATTTGCCCGTAGGTTTCAAACATTACATACAATCCTGACTAACTACTTGGAACTGCTCCTCATCAGCATCTTCATCGTGAAATCAACTTTCCACCTTCGCATGGTCAACAATTTCATACAAAGGACTTAGAACATAGTTTATATATGCATTTTAAAATAGAGATATATGAACTTACATAAATATATATATTTAAATGTTTACATATTTTCCGCAAAGTATATAATCAAAAATAAATAGAATCTTTATAAATAAAAGTTAGACAAATTATAATAAACCCTTATTGAAGTAATTAACCTCAAACAGTGAGGTGATATATCTTATATCACAAATTTAAATACATATATACACAAAACATAAAACCACACAATCAAGATAAAATAACCCTTACTTCAAACATAGTTTTAAGAAATTAAACATAATTTAAATAAATGAAAAATCTTATTGAAATAATAATGGAATTGCAAAGATATTATAAGCAAGTCCCTTGCATCTTTTATATTATCCTAACCCAAATACCGAAAGTCCAGATTCAAAACAGAAGAATTTTTAAACTAAACTTCAAGGTTAAAATTTCATGAGTATGTATATATACGTATATACTCTCAAAGAAACAAAACAAGGAAATTATAAATCCCTTACACAAACTTAAATTAGAACTTAACATATAATCTCCTCATGTGATTTGCAATGGGAAAAGTGAAGAAAACTATTTCCATTGTACGAATAAATTTTTGATAAATAGATGCTTGAAAATAAATTGTTTTTTCCCTCACACTACTAGAAAATATAGGGTATAAATAAATCTTCCTTACATAACATAAGATAAATAAAGGCATGAGACAAGTATTTAACTATTACCGATTTCAGTAATGTTGATAGGTTGTTTTGAACACACCCACCAAGTATCCAATAAGGCCTCCCCTCCCCCTTTTTAGTTATTAAAGGAGTAAGGCCTTCAAATCCATACTCATACAATTTAAGTGGGACTAGTAGAGTCATTTTAATAAATTTTTTATAGTGACAGATTCAAGCTTGTGGTGAAAGCTCAGTTTATAGGTGCATATTCCATAATTTACATTCAATCAATTAAAAAAAATAAAGAAACCAAATTGACATAACTAATATTAAATAAAATTAACAATATGGGGAACAAATCAGTAGACTAAAATGATATTCCCACTATTTATAGTCTAAAAGTAAAATTTTCATGGGTTAGGAACTGCAAATGAAAACAAGGAACAAAAGCAAGCGATGATTTAGGGAACCACACACTTCACTAATAAACCAAAGAAAACTATGACCTAGAAGAAAGAAAGGCATAATTTAGATCCGAATAATCATAACATAAATCCTACCTTGAATTCGGTTAGGTAGAAACCCTAACTCGACCCAAAATCGGATTGAGTGAAAAAAATATAACTTGATTCAAAAACGTCAATAGACGAGCACCGATCTGCAGCGGAACTCCCAAACCCGACACCACACGATCACCACTGGAACCGCTCGGCCATCCACAGTTCACCACGGCCAAAACCCAAATTTCCACTTCTTCGCACCTCAACCCGACGTAGAAGACCCCGCTCAACTCCAACCCCGACGCGACCCCGTATACCCCCGCGACTCCACCACTCGGACACCACCCCCTGCAAAACCCTGCACGCGTCATGGACCCGCGACCTGCAGCCGAGGCGCGGACTCCCCACTTTTTCGGACCTCAATTCTTGCATGGGATTTATTTATTTATTTTGATCTGTTTCTCTCCTCTAGATCAGAACCTAACCCTATTCGGGATTCCCCATTTTTTTCTTTCTTTTGTCCGGTTTCTTCATCTTTTACTACTGTTATAAATTTTCTTTTATTATATTTTTTAATACCCATATCATTATCTACCTATATTATACTATTAAAAGTCAAAAGTTAAACAAAATAATATATTAAAGTTATTATATCAATACTTTTAAAAGTAAAAGTTATTATTATTTATCCCTTTATAAAACATTTACTTGTATATTTTATTATATATCTTATAATGTTATTATAAATTGAATTAGTAATTGAAAAATGAAATGTATTATTAAAATAATAATTATCATAATTTGTACAAATTATTTTTAATTTTAAATTTTTTTAAAAAATGTTAATATGTTATGATTATATTTTTATTAAAAGTTCATATGTACAGTTTTAATCATTCTACTAATATATTTTATTAAAAATATTTTTATCATTTCTTTTTAAAAGTAAATATTTTTATTATTAAACTCTTATATAAACTTCTTATTGTATACCTATAACGTTATAATTTAAATTAGTATTTGAAATTTTATTAACTCCAAAATAATAATTTATATAATTTGTTACAAAATATTTGTTAATATTACACACATATAAATTTTTTAAAGTAACAATAATTTTTATTAAATTATCATTCATATACGTAAAATTTTAATCACTCTATTAAATTGGTTTTATTATTTATTCAAAATGTTAATGATGTTATGAAACTTTAATCCAATTTATAATCTAATAATTGTCATATTTTTAAATATATTTAAAACACTATATAATTATTCATATAATAGTTTAATTAACTATCTACTTTGTTAAAACATCGCAAAATGATGACATTAAAATATTTTAAAACAAAAATTTTCAATGTTATGTATAACCGAAATATTATATTATAATTTTATAATAGTATTTTCATTCAAATCTAATATACATATATATATATATATATATATCATATTTTTTTAGAAAACAACCCAATTATTTATATTATTATAGTTATTATTTAAAATATTCTATAAATTAATTATTCGATAAGAATAAATTATGTTCGAAAATAATAGTTATTTTTTTATTCCTTAAACAAAGTTCGATAATATTTACTTAGAAGTTTGTAATTTTTTCGGATAACAAAATAAAACCTTAATACTACCAATACACGAGAAACACGTTTTTGGGGCATTACGTTTCCAATGTAATTTGAGAAAATCTATGTATCTATTTTCTTCAAGAATACTAAACTGATCATTCCTTCATGATTTCATTCCTTCTAACCATTCCAATATCACAAGTAATGCACCGGCTCCAGCCTAGAGGGGTCAGGGTGTTACAGAAATATATATTTCTATTTTTAAATCATTTAAAATTTATATAATTATAAAAGAAAAAATTTATTTTGGAAATATTCTTATAATATTTTAAGGGAAGCTTTGATGATTTTATAATGGTGGAAAATAGACACACCTTCCGTATAAGTTAAAAAAACATTCTTACCTTAATTTTGTCGAAAAGGTTATAAAGGACCTTGTTTGGAAAACGGCGGAAAGATTCTTTTATAAACATCTTATAAAAATTCAAACAAGGTTATAAATGACTTTAACCCATAATATATAAAATAGTAAGAATGTTTTGAAATATATTTTTAAGAAATATGGATGTGGATAATAAAGAGGTCCCAGTAGATACTTACGTAAAAACAACCTTGGATAATAAAGAGATTGTGAAATTAACCCTTACCTTGTACTTTTCCTTGGTCGAGGGTAGGTTAAACTCTTGTATAATGGTGAAATAATTGTTATTAAATTATACAAGAATCATATACATTAATATGATATCATATATGATCTTTTAACATTTCTTTGTTAATAATATCTTAGTATTATCATTGTTTCGGGTGTTAACGGATTTATTTTCCTTTATATTCTTTGTTATGTGAGTCATATTTGTTATAGATGGGATGTATCTTATTCATATATAGAATGATATAAAGTCTTTAAACACTATTTTTAATCATATAATGAAAATTAGTATTGAATGGATATGATGGGGAATGAATCTCATCGCGTTCGTGGAGACGGTAATCCGTACGTACACACGAGCGACAATATCATTATTTTGATATTAAAATAATATATAATTGGATGGTATATCATATATACAGAATCATTATCATGTTATATTTATTATTTACATCAATTACACATCATTATTATACCCATCCAAATAATAATGTATTGAATAACAATTACACCACGATGTGGAGACGGTATGCCGTACGTACGCACGTATGGTGACATGTCATTCGTGACATGTCATTCAAATGATGGATAGAATAATGAATTTGGTTGTACCATATTTATAATTACATAATATTATATATAATATATTGGAATTATTATTTTATAATGGAAACAATAAAGAAAAAGGAAGTGGAAGAAGAAAGGAACTTGAAAGAGGTGATGAAATATTTAACTCTTCTTCGGGTTCTTCCTTTTAATTTGATCAAAAGGGATTCTTAGGATGGATTTATGACTAAAGTAAGGCCTATAGGATAAAGGTAGGATAGTTTAGATGGTATTTGGGCAGATTTTGGCCGAGCCAAATGGATTTGAAGGTGTGAATTAGAGAGAAGGGGGAGTGACCTTTTATAAGAGTGGTGAGGGGCACCTTAGGAAAAGCTAGAAATATTATTTTATAATAAAATAATTTTTGGTTTTTAATGGCTAAAAAATATATTATTTAAAGTCTAAGGTGGGTATGGGTATAAAATCACTCAAACAATAGGTTTTAGATAGGTTTGGGTCACTATATTAACTTTATCTTTTAGATTTAACTCTTAGTTAAATAGTTTGACATTTACCATGCCTCTTTGTATTTTTATATTATATGGTTAATAAAATTACTATATACTTTCAAGAGAACCCCAAGTGGTTCATTAATTATACAAATATAATTATATAAGTCTTTTTTTGGATCCTTATATTTTTAGGAATAGAATATTAATTAATAATATAATATTTGTTTTAAAAACTCTTTTATGTCAATTTTGACACTATTTGATATTTTGTTTTTTCTAAATTCATAACATCATTATTATTTCGAAAAAAATTAATCTAACCAACCCTAACATGTCATATTAACCTATAAAATTATTTTAATTCATAAAAAGTCTCAAATTACATTTATTTGGATATTTATAATATCAATTATTTTAATATTTCATTAATTAAGTAATTACTGCATCATCATTGTGTCCTAAATAAATTAAATTATTTAATGTTTAAAAAATATAAATAAAATACCATTATATAGGAAATATTTTTATATTTATAATGAATATTTATAGTTGAATTTATCTTATGTATAACCCGATATTAAAAATGTTTTAGTTATTAAACTTTGATTTTAACTCTTTTAACTCTTCTTTAAATAAAATAATAATAAGTGCTCTAATCTAATCCAAGTGGACAAAAGTTGTTCATATTTTATTCATAATATTATTTTTGGTCAAATTATACTTATCCAATATAATTATGACACGTTTTAGGGTAATAATAATATCATTTTTACCCTTAAATACCCTATTTACTTTTAACCGTCGTAAATAAAAGTAAAAAGTTACTATTCACCAAAAATTATTTTCATCTTATTGAACCACATTTTTCTTTCTGATATTAACTATGTCTCTAAGATTTTTGAAATTCCATTCACAGAAGTGGTAAAATTAAGTTTTATGTGAATTTGCAAATTCTCCTAGGAGGTGGGTAAAAGACGGTGAAAAGTTCAATAAGATTTTTATATATCTAAAATTATTATAAATTGACTCCAATGAATTAAATTGAACTTATATAGGAATTATGTATATATTTTGACCTAAAATAAATTTAAATAAAATAAATAATTATTTAAATAAAAATTTGGTTTTAAACTATAACTCAGTGTTTTTCACTATTCATCAGAAATTGAAAGTTTTCAGAAAAATACCAAAAATTCACCCGAAGATAATTTCGATATTTCGAATCCAAAAATGAAGTACATTTTTAAAGATAAAATTTATAATATTTTAAAAAGTGGGTATTACTATTCATAACAGCTAGTTTGATTGGTTGTGGTGGGTTAGAACTTGAAGTTGCGTACAACACACACTACTGTATTATTCAAAGAGAAGCGTACTGTGGAAGCTTGGGGTGTTAAACTGAAACTTCGCTGCCCACATCGAGGGGGAACCTTCAATAACACATGGTTCCCAACTCGAACTCCAAGTACCTCCTCCTATAATCAACATAAGACTTCTGTCTGTCCTGATCTGCCTTCATCCTCTCACACACAAGCTGAAACTTCTCTATAGTGCTCTACACTACCTATGGTCCAAAAATGGTTTCTTCCCCAACCTCTATCCAACACAAGGGTGAATGACATGAACTTCTGTAAAAAGCCTCGAATGGTGCCATGCCAATGGTAGAATTATAACTATTATTGTAGACAAACTCTACCAGATGCAAGTGACACACCCACAATCCTCTGAAGACCAGAACACATGCTCGAAACATATCCTCTAATGTTTGGATGGTTCTTTGTGTCTTCCCATCTATCTGAGGGTAGAAAGCAATGATAAGGCATAGTTGGGTTTTGAAATAATGATGTAATCCCCTCCAGATTCATGAGGTAAACCATGCGTCCTGATCTAAGATGATGGATATCAGAACCCTATGCAGCTGCACCACCTCATCCACATACCCCCTTACCAAGACACCCACTACGCTTGACTCTTTGATCATTAGTAAGTGAGGAGATTTCGTCAGCCGGTCCACCACTACTCATATATCATCGTATCCTCCCTGATCCCAAGGTATCCCTATGACTAAATCCATGGAAATTCCATCCCACTTCCACTCAAGGACATCTAAAGGTTGTAACAGACTGCCAAGAACATGGTGCTCAACCTTCACCTGCTAACACACCAGACACCTTTCCACAAACTCCATTACTTCTCTCTTTACCCTGGGACACAAAAACTATTTCCTCAAGCCTCGGTACATCTTGAAAACTCCTAGGTGAACCATTATGGGTGAGCTATGGAAATCACAGAGAACTCCCTCACGCATTGCCACTGGAAAAAACAGCTTCCCACGGAAGAACATCCGATTCTGATCATCCTATAACCATCCCTCCGGAGCATCAACTTGGTCAACACGATCATGCATCACTTCAGTCTCTAAGTCTCCTAACTAAGAGTCCTTCACCTACCAAATCAAGGAAGAATATACTATCATTTGAAACATATATCCTGTGCCATAATCCACCCTAGCATACAGGTGCAAGGAAGCTGACTCCTCAATTGGCTTCCAAGAATTCACAGATTCTCAAACCACTTCCCCCTGCGAATTCATGCTCAAGGGATCATCCAAAATGTTTTCCTTACCTTTGGTATAATAGATCTTGAAGTCGTAGTCCTGAAGAAACTCCATCAACCTCCACTGTCATAAGTTCAAGTCCCATTGGGAAAATATGTACCTCAATATCTTATCATTTGTGAAGACCACAAAAAGACCCCCAATGAGGTAATACTGCCACAACTTCAGCACAAAAATGACCGTTGCAAGCTCCAGATCATGGGTGGCATAGTTATTTTTGTGGGGACGTAACTTCCTAGACCCATTTGAGATCACTCCTCACTACTGCATCAACACACACCCAAAACCAAAGGCTGAGCCATCACAAAACACCTCGAACACCACCCCTTCTTCCAGAAACCTGAGCACTGGATCATTGAACAACCTCCCTTTTAGATAGTTGAAAGCTACCTGACAATGATCGATCTACACAAAGGCCTGGTCTTTTCTGGTCAAAGATGTCAACAAAGCTGCAACTTGTGAGAATTCGGTTACGAACCTCCGGTAATAGCCCGCCAAACCTAGGAATCTATGAACCTCCACCACATTATTTAGTGATTCCCAAGAAACAACAACTTAGACCTTTGACAGGTCCACTGCTATCGCCTATTGAGAAACCACAATCCCAAGGAAGTGAGCATCTCACGTCTATAACTTTCACTTGGAAAACTTCCCAGAGAGTTGGTGGTGTTGGAGGACCTCCAAGACAGTCCTCAAATGCTCGGCATGCTCCTCCTCTCACCTTGAGTAGATCAGGATCTCGTCGATGAACACGATGATGAACTGGTCCAGGAACTCACAGAAAATAGAGTTAATGAGCCCCATGAACACAGATGGTGCATTCGTGACACCGAACGAGACGACCACAAACTTAAAGTGCCCATACCTGCACCTAAAAGCAGTCTTTGGGATGTCACCCTCCTTCACCCTCAAATGGTGATATCCAGATCAAAGATCGATCTTATAGAACCAACCTACTCCCCTTAGCTAGTCAAAAAGATCATCTATCCTCGGAAGGGGGTAACGGTTCTTGACCGTTACCTGATTCATTCTCTGGTAGTCTATGCACAACCTTAGACCACCATCTTCCTTCTTTTCAAACAAGACCAGAGCACCCCACGATGACACATTGGGCCAGATGAAGCCCTTCCTCATCAGATCGTTGATTTGAATCCACAACTCCCATAAATTAGAAGGCTTCATTCAATAGGGAGTCATCGAAATCGGATGGGCACTGGGTTACAAGTCTATTCAAAACTTAACATCATGTCGATGGGGTAAATACACAAACTTCTTCGGGAATAAATATAGGCACTCTGTGACAACCCCTAGAACCTCCACCATCTCTGTATCTGCTGATTCTATTAACATCTCGGCCTTAAAATAGATAAGAGGTTCTACATGCTGGCTGTCCACATGACAGATCCACTCACTAACGAAAGCTATATGCTGGCCATCCAGATATGAAAACATGACTCTTTTCTAGAAGCATTCAATAACAACGTGCATAGAAAACAACCAGCTGATGCTTTGGATGACATCGTACGATTGTATCTATAGCATAAGAAGATCCTCAATGGACTGATACATCCCCAAAATTAGTCTACATCCCCCCAAACCATCAAAAAAACTAACCTGACTTCTGACTGGAATGCTGAACACCAGGGGAATAGAAAGTCTCTCTATGTCTAGTCCCAAAGCATACGAAAGAGTGAGAAGCTCCTGAATCAAACAAAGTACAAGAAATATTTCTAAACAGACTTATCGTACCTCGAACAACCTCCGACCCCACTGAAACTGCTGCCTCAACGGTGTGAAACTACCCACACAAAGCTCATAGTCCCCTCGGCTATCAGCCACCTCCCCAGCCACTCCTTGGTCAAGGTCCCTGAGGAGCTCCCTGAGGTTGACCTCTCCTGCACCGTCTTCCCTCAGTGGAATGGGAGCCTACTATCCCTGCTGCTGAAAAGGTCTGGCCGACAACTATTGCTGATGTGGGTGGTGAACTTTCCCACCTCCACCATACTGAGCTTGAACTGAGCACTAGCTCCGAAGATGTCCACAACCTCCATAGACAAAGCACCTCAGTCCTGGGCCCATGGGGAAAGGGCGAGGACTAGGAGACCGGAACTGGAACTACTGAGACCTACTCTCCACTAGACAAAATCTGGAATGCCTTGACACCATATATTTTCTTCTTATTCCCTTCCCCTTTGATGAAATTGGATGACTCCCCTCTCACGGTACACCTCCTTGCGAGTTAATCCTCTCCACTACCTCATCCTTCTTCTGAACCTCTAAGTATGTCGGCAGTGTGAAGGGGGTAACTGCATACTGAAGATAAGGTCTAAGGGCCTACTCCAAGCGTCTCGCTCGAGACTCCTCATCTAGAAAGGGGTTCATAGAAAAATGGAGATCCTTGAACTTGATCCCTAGTTCCCTCACCGACATAATCCCCTACTAATGAGAGAGAAACTCCTATCTCTTGTCGGACTTCTTTTTCGAGGATAGAAACTCAGCCCGAAACTTCTTCTCAAAGTCAATGCATGAAACATTGGTCTCCTTCCTCTCACCTAGGTAAAGTGTCTACCACTGATGCATCACTCCTCACATCTGGCTCACTGACAAAGGAAACCAATACTCTCTCAGATCCCGGATCAAGGTAAAGGTGATCACAAGCTTCTTGAGACATCCTCCTATCTCTAGGTCTGAAACACTACCTTCGTACTTACCGAGAGTCTTCCGCTGGAAATCACGAAGGGTCTTCTGCTACAAGTCATCTTCCTCTTCTCGATAAACTCTTCGTTGATCAACCAGGTCAGCCTAATGGGGATCAACTTCTGATACCACACATGGATGATGTCTGAGTTCCATATATGAAAAGCTAAACAAGGAACTCCTAAGCCCGTGTAGTATGAAATTTTCTTTTAATATTTATTTTAACTCTTTATTTATCTTAATTTACAAAAACACCCAAATATGCACAAGAACACAATTCATTATGATGCATGTACCTTTTCTAGGGTATCTACCCTGCAATCAATGTGGCCTCACTTGGTCGTTTGGTAAGCCTAGAGTCCTTGCATCGGATCATGGGGGGAACTAAAATCTAGTTTCCTAGCTGGTCTTCCTTGGTCTATTTCACACACCAAGATTTGAAAAAGCTATTGCCCTACCATCCCATGCAATCCTTACCATTCCTAATTATGAACTCCATCCTATCTCTCAACAATCACATCTAATACCATTCTGTCATGACCCACATTCTTCAAGATGAGGGAATGGACAACAAAGTGCCACACCCTTCCTTCTTCAAGACGAAGGAGAGATAATGACCCCCCGAGTCCCAACTTCAATAGGCCCTAGAGTGGAAACTATAACCAAAGGTATAGAATCTCACACAAAATGGAAGACATTACCCTTTTTAATGAAAATAGAATCGGGAGATAAGACGGTAAAAATTAAAAACAACGCCAAAAATTTATATAAAGGAAACCAAAATCCAACCCATGCATGATTTAAACGTAAACTACGAAAAAAGTACAACCAACACACTAAAGAAAGTACCAAAAGAAAGAGACTAACAACCATCACAACAACTATCCCAATGGTCGAGCTAGTAAAGTCCAGCACAGTTCTCAAAGTCCTATTGGAAACCTAAAAACAATTTTATAACGCAGGGTGAGCATACAAGTATACTCAGTAGGGAGACCAAAGTCACTCGTGCAAAAGTTGGAGAATCATACTAATTACCCTATGAAAACAAAAGAAACCGACCACACCTACCAAGGAAAAATACTAACCAGCCCAACCTCACCAAGAGACACTCACTTAATAACGCATGTCAAGTAAGGTAATAATATAAGCGCATTAATGATTTGGGTACCCCGCACCACCTTTCCCACTGGTTAACTGCTCATTCCTAATAGCTAACAACTTGATTCTATCGCCCTTCCCCAAATACAGTCCCACTACCACAACTTCCCACACACACCTAGGCCACAAACCACACACACACCACCCATAGAGACCTTGGTCACAACAACCACATCTCTCGCCTAAAAACAC
Organism: Viscum album; assembly: GCA_963277665.1. NCBI lineage: Eukaryota > Viridiplantae > Streptophyta > Magnoliopsida > Santalales > Viscaceae > Viscum > Viscum album. Next base: position 1,299,042,584 of record OY728141.1, on the reverse strand, counting down.
CTGGACCTCATCCTGAAGACACCTAGGAAACAAACCTATCCCACAAACACCTGTGACCCTCATCTACAACACAAACTACCCGAAGGATCTTGGGGTATAGTAAACCTCAACCCATTACAGCATGCCCGGATACGCTCAAGCGATAAGAAATCGGAGGGAGGTGAGAGGAAGAAATTCACTAACCGACCATCTATCCTCCCACTGGGATGTTGGGAAACACACCCTCCCCAATGAAATGAGGGTTTTCGGCACATAGTTCTCAATAAGGGTGGGGTGAGTATTGAAAATCAAAAGGAACTAAAATTTATACATATAGGTAAATAAGCACTCAACCCAAACTATGAGTTTCAAACAAACAACCAGCCCACATAGAACCACCTTTGATGCTACCACTATATGAACAACCACACAACAACCACAACCAAAGAATAAACTTAACCCCGTTTTCATTTAATCATTGATCATTTTTTATTAAGGACTTCACTATAATTAATTCCAGAACTACCCAGAAAACCAATATCCGCAACCATTATCAACATAACAAGAAAGTAAAGCTGCAGTCCCACTATAAAAACAACACATAACCACATTACAGTCCCATTTTACAACGTTGCTCAATGGAAAAAACACAAACAAAGGAAGTACCACTACCTACAAGTTCATACATTTCAAAATCAATCAATCTGTCAACCTAAGATTCCATCACACCTCATGTACCACCCCATACACAAACCCCACAAAAAAAACACCAAACAATAGCCCCACTGTACAAACATGCCATACCCCAAACACAATGTCATTCCCTCTATCTACCCCCATACCCATAACAAGGATACCAACAACAACTTCATGCAACCTCCATGAAGTACACAACCCAACCAAACACAACACACAACCATTCCATTAAGCCAAGAATATTCATATTTATCAAGAGAGGTTCTTTAATTCCACTTTAAATAACAGGGGTGATCACAAAGCATGATTGATCCCAGGGAATCCATTTATTGAACCAAGTTTACATGATTAAATGGATTGATATTTGTGATTATTCATATAGTATCAACAAAAAGAACAAGAATAACACCATTTCACAAGAAAATACCACCAACGACCATAATTTTTAGAAGGCCTTACATCAAAAAAAAATCATTAAAAGAAAAAAGGATAATAAAATAAAATAGTGCTCAACATTCATCCATATTTAATTACCTATCTGTTATCATAACATGTCCTATTATCTTTTTTATCACCATCCTCCCCCTAATTTATTATTCTTGTCAAAGAAATAATTCATCCATTCTCTCCCAAGAATCATTACTAAACCCTCCCCACATGATACACAATTAAAGAGAGACAAAGGAATATCCATACTTGGAACAACATACGATCAAAGATCCTTCTTGCGCCAAGAATAGGGGGTCGTGTGAGTAGTAGGGGACTCCAAGAAAACTAAATAGGGAAGGAGATACAACAAAAAAGCACGACTCTTTGAGGAATATGGACCCCAAGAACACCAAGAGAGAATGAAAGAGTCTAAGGAAATAGGAGATCTCAGCTTAAGAAAGAGCAAGATCCTAATAACCAGGGAAACACTTTCAAAGTGCATGAAAATCAGATTGTGGTTTGACCATGTGGCTAGGCGGTTACAAGGTTTTTGGGATGTTAAAAATATTGAGAATTTAATTATTATCCTCAGAGATGGTGGAAAGGGAATTAAAAGATCTAAGAGTTGATAGGTTCTCGTTTCATGATGAAAAACATGTAAGAAGAGAGAAATTTGAAAAAAACATGAGAAATTTGGAAATGACAAAGACGTTGACACTAACACTGATGTTGATGCTGACGCCGAATTTGACACCGACACCAACGCCGAACATGATGCTGATGCCGACACTGATTCCAATGTCGAACCTGGTGCTGACACTGACACTGATGCCAACACCGATGCCAATACTGATGCTGATGCTGATGTCGATGCTGACTATAAAAAATGATTTGCCGACTCCGATAGTACAAAAATGGATTTCCAACACTGAAAATACAAAATGAATCACCGAAACTGACAATACAAAATTACTCACTGACACTAACAATACAAAAATGAATCACTGACATTGACAGTACAAAATGACTCCCTGACAGAAAAATTGGATTTTTTTGGAAAACTATGGAAATGGGTCACTGACACCTCCCAGATCACCCCAGATACTGGATTTTAACAAAGGAATGGTCTAGAGAGGTCTGGGTCATTACAAGGGGATTCATTGATTTTATGTTTATTTATGTTAAATCATAAATCTAGTATGATTTATCTCCTTTCATCACAATGAAATTAACCTAATAATTACTTGAATCAGATTAAATAATTGGTATCGATCGTATAATTATGTTATTGTTTTGTCCCATGATAATAGTTTGGATCTTGTTTTGCTAGATAGTGTGGTATCTATGCTATTATTTTTATGCTTGGATTAACACGTGGAATTGGTAAAGTACGTAAAGCTAGAATTAATTGTTAATTAATTGGTTATAAGATTAAAAATACATGTTTAATAAATCCGGTGTGATGTATTCTTAATTTTGTAAGAATTTTTAAATTAGTTGACCTTCCATGTGTTAATGTAATTGAATAAATATGTGAAGCATATTTATTCTTGTTGATAAAGGAATTAAAGACTTGTTAACTTAATTGTTTAATTAATTTGTGACAGCTTGTGCTTACTTTCTAGTTAGGTTTCCCGCACTTGGAACCTGTAAATATTGAATTAGTTAATTCAAGATGAGATAATAATTAGTTGTGTGATAAAAGATAATTCCTTTGTAGGGTCTGAGTTTCCAACTTTCTTGTGAAGGACGAATGTCTTGTGCTTTGGATCCACGAGATATTGTTGTTTGTGAATGATGAATGCCTTGATTTAGGGCTAAGAGCCTGGTGGCAATGTTTGTTTTCTGATTCTTATGATGTGCTATGGATACGAGCCTTGTGATGTGGGATGAGAAGGCCCAGATGTGACGTGAGCCTGAGATGGATGACCCTGGAGGGCTATTGTGGTATATTGGGTAGGGAGGTGTGGATGTGATGTGAGCTTGGGATGGCTGATCCTGGAGGGTTGTTATGGTATATGGGGTGGGGAGGCTCGGTTGTTGTAGTAGTTTACGATTCTAATTGTGGGATGCATTGAGATTTGCATATTGGTATCAAGGAGGACACCTGAGATGAAAAAATGGGTTTAGGATAGGCTTACCCATTGATATAAAAGTTTGATGCTTGTTTGAATCTGTTTTTTGGATGACAACCATGTTGTTTGTTTATCCGCTTTCCTTTACCCACTACTTAGGCAGATAAATGTGTTTGGTTTTTTTACCTTGTTTGGTATCTTAGAATGTTTTCCTAGAGTACTTGGTAATATGGAAAGTTATGATGTTAATAAAAGAATAAATTTTTATCCCATGGGGTTGGATCTTGCTGGGATGCAATGTTGAGATTATAATTATGAGAATTCATGGACTTAGTTACTTATGCCCGAAGGGCATGGAACTTTGTTGTGATAGTAATGAAATGTAATGTGGAAATTGTTAATAGTTAATTAATGATTAAAGAATTAATTAACATAAAGTGAAATTGATGAAAAGGGTTAAAATAATTCAATGTATCCCTTTAAATGATTGTGTACTTATAGGATATCTGGTCTTAGTAGTGGTAGTCTAGAGTTTGAGAGATGTTAGCTGTAGTTTAGTCTGAGACTAGGTTATGACCATAGTGTGGTTATTAGATATATTATATAATGTACATTTTGTATTTTTATATGCTAATAGACCATGTTCGTTAGGGAAACTAACACCCCAGGGACTTTGAGCCCTCTAAGCCCTAAGGGGTGTTTTACCCAACATCTCGGTGGGAGAGTGGTTGACTAACCACCTTTGATCCCACTCTATTCTCTTGGTAGTTACTTGTGATAGTATGCATGATGGTTAGTTTTCCCCATATATGTGTGTAGAAGTTTGTAATAGCTTGTGGTTATTTCATACAAATATTTTGGATATAGTTTCCTAAGGACTACTATAGGTATAACGTGTATTGGCCATGATGGCTTGAGGATCCTTACTTGGTGTATGGGTTGTGATGACTTGAGGTATAATACCCGATGAATGATACATGTTATACGGGATGTGATGGATCCCATAAAATACCTATTTACTTTTGGTTACATGGACGTGGTGGTGTGTTTCACGAGGTGCATGTTGTGGTGCTTCACCCAGATGTCTGCAGGCTAACCTTTTTGGAGAGAGATTCTTAGGACACACGATGTTGGGGTAGAGAATCTAGCTAGTGGGGAATTGATGGAAGAGTATCCTTGATATTATTTATTATATAATATGATCTTGTATGCGATACTTGGTTAAAGTATCCATGGTGAGGTTGAAAACTTAGTTTAAATATTTATGTGACGATTTATTTTCACTTATTGTTCACTATGATTTATCATGATTTCTTTACCTTTTTCATGATAGGATCCTAGAAGGATCCTATTGAGTAGACTGTTATGCTCATCCTACATATATATAAATTGTTTTTCAGGATAGTTAGAGCAGATTTGAGATCAGACTGGTTACTACTATCTTGGGGTTTTTTAGGATCTGTTTGGGCTTCATGGACACCATTTCCTTTACTTTATTTTGGTACTTGTAGTTTTTTTAGTTATAGTAGTTCTTACATGCCATTATATAGGTTCCCTTGCGTTTTCTTTTATATTGTATTCTGATCAGGATTTGGTTGGTGTCTATATTATCTCTCTCTTTCACATGTGTTTTCTTAGAGGGTTATGCCTCCCATCTGTGTGTTTACTATACCCTCAGTGCTAGTTTCCAACCCAGGACCTACTAGAGATGGGAATCAGGTGTCACTATATGTCTTCTCCTATTACCGGCCTAAGAGGAGTACGCTTTTTGGGGAGGGGTCATGATAGAGTGGTATCAGAGGTCTGGTTAAGGGATAAGATGAAGTTTGGAGTTCGGCACAGATGAGGTTGCATGGGATGGTAGGGAAACAATGTTAGTTAAGTTTAGAAAGTATTGTAAACTCAAGATACTAGTTTAGATATGGGTATTTAGGGCCCCCTGTAATCTGATGCACATATTTTTAAGCTTACTACAACTACTAAATGAGGTGATACTGGTTTCAGAGTAGAAACCTAAGAAAAGAACATGCATAATTATTCTTTTCACATGTGTTTGAATGGGTAGACCTTGGGATATGTTAACCTAAAATGAATAAAAGAAAACAATTAATTAATTTCAAAGTTTTCTATATTTCAGGTTAGGAGATCTAACTGTTTTTTATTTTACAGGCATGTCTCTAGGTTGACATTATCATCAGGTTCACACATAATATGTTCAGAAGGTTGTGCCAGTCGATTGCTATAGATTAGAGGTTGAAAAAAACAACACATGGAGGAGGACACTCTGAGAGTTTTAGCGCCAGAGTCTATAGAGGTATGGGGGCTCCGTTTCAAATGTAGTCATAGAAGAATGGTTAGAGGAGGTTGAGATAGCCTTCAGTTAGATCTGTGATCTGAAGTAGAACTAGGTATCGTTGGCTGTGACGATGCTGTATAGGGAATCAAGATAGTGGTGGTTCTTGTTCCTTGGGGATCTCGAGGAGTCGACAGTCTCATGGGAGGAGCTCCAAGACTAGTTTAGAGCCAAGTTTCTTTCTTAGACTGCGAAGGCGTTCAGTCACCAGAAGACACTTACCCTTTGGCAGAAGATATCCAGTGTGCGAGAGTTTGATATCCATTTAAGGAATATTCTGCCATATGCTTTAGACCTATTGATATATGAGGAGGATAGAGCGAGCTATTTCGAGGAGGTTTTGCATCCAGAGATCCAACACTAGGTCACACCATTTATGCTAAAGATATATCTCAACGTGTTGGAGAGAGAAGAGGTCATCGAGAGGAAATTATCCATATCCAGATCATCTCGAGAGGGAAGTCTTTAGGATTCCTCATGAATTATAGCTATGGTTTGGGGTTCCTAGTTGTCTGGACAGAAGAGCTTCCAATCAGTCGGGAGTAGGTACCGACACTCAATGTCTCATTTGTCTGGGGGAAGCGACTCTCAGGACTATTTCAAGTGATCATAAACATGTTTTTATTATGGATACCAAGGTCATCAGCAGAGAGAGTGCCTGACCTTTCTGAGCAGTTAGCATGCATCAGTTGTTCCAATTTAGGATCCTCCGCTGAGGCAGTTCGAGCCAAGGTAGCAGCAACATGTTTCTCCAGTTGGGGATTGGAAGAGAGTAGATGAGGCAAGCAGATGATAGCCTTAGGACACTCCCCATCTTCATAGATCAGAGTGTGACCATGTAGGTGGTTGTTAGTATGGTCAGAGAGGCCATGGAGCAGGTCGTGGATGGCTTCATGTTTTAGCGTTTCCAGTTCTAGGTGAGGCAAAAGTCATTCTAGGTACCATTTTCTTGTTTTCTACTTAGGTGTATGCCTTATTTGATCTTTTATTAGCACAATATTTCATATAACATGTCCTTGTCTATGCTTTGGGACTTTATTTAGAGATACTTCTAGTATCCTTGGCATTGACTACTCCATTTGGAGGTTGAGATGACTTGTTTGATGTATGTAGAGACTGTGAGCTAGTGTTAGGGAAACACCGCTCTTGGGGAATTTTCCTATGTTTACAAATACAATCATATGACATCATCCTCGACATGGGTTGGTTGTATATAGTTCAGGATATCGTGGATCGCTTCAGGAGGCATATTGTGTTCTTTGATGCTGATGATGAGTTTGCAGTGTTTTTTGGCAAGAGAGTCCCTCAGATGGGTTAGAGGTGTGTTCCGTCCTTTCCATCCTTTATGGATGAGATGATGATGAGTTTTTTAGAGGTTTAATAGTCATAATTTCTTAGGGTCATAGAAGAGCACCCTAATGACTTTCCAGAGGAGGTTGTAGCGTTACACCCTCGATGAGAGATCGAGTTTGGTATTGAACTACATCCAGGTGTGTCTCCTATATCGACTTTCTTCATATAGGATGACGCCTTATAAGCTGTGAGAGATGCGTATACAACTCAATGGTCTGTTTTAGTGTGGTTTTGTTTGACTAAGTGTGTCATCATGGGGTGCACTAGTTTTTTTTTAAAGAAGGCTGATGGAAATTTGTGGTTGTGTATCAATTATCGTCGCTTGAACTAATTGATAGTGAAAAACCGCTATCATCTTCCATGGATTGATGATTTATTTGATCAATTAAAGGGTGAAATTTAGTTCTTAAATATTTATTTTCGGTTAGCATATCATCAGATGCGTGTGAAGGATGAAGATATAGTGAATACTACTTTCTATTGTTGTCATGAGCATTACAAGTTTGTTGTGATGTCGTTCGGTGTGATGAATGCTCCAACTATGTTCATGGGGTTAATGAACATTGTGTTACATGAGTTTCTGGATAATTTTTTGGTGGTTTTCATTGACAAAATCCTTGTGTACTCCGTGTCTGAGGAGGAGAATGTAGAGCATATGTGTGCCAATTTGGGAGTTCTTCATTGTGAGCAGTTGTTTGGGAAGTTACTGAAGTATAATTTTGGACTCGAGAAATACTTTTCTTAGGGCATGTTGTATCCCAACAAGGATTAGCTGTGGATTCATCGAACATAAAAGTGGTTTTTGTCTTGGGCTTCTCCCAAGACAGTGATGGAAGTGTGAAGTTTCCTTGGTTTTTCAAGCTATTACAGGAGGTTTGTAGCTGATTTCTCTTGGGTTGAGACTCTTCTGATAATGTTGAGCAGAAAATATTAGGAGTTCTTGTGGAATGATTAGTGTCAGATAGATTTTGAGTATCTTAAGGATATTTAGTCAGTGCTCCAGTTCTTTGTATGCCAATAGAAGGAGTTCAGTTTGAGGTTTTCTATAATGCTTTGTGTCTTGGGTTGGGCTGATGCAGCAAAGATCAGTCATTTCTTATGGGTCTCGGCAGTTAAGTCCCCATGATTCTAACTATTCTACCCACAATCTCGATTTGGCAGCGATAATGTTTGTCATGAAGTTTTTGAGACATTATCTCATAGGTGATCATTTTTTGGTCTTCATCAATCAGAAGTGCTTGCGGTATTTTTTCTACCAACGCGAATTGAACTTGCATCAGGGTCGATGGATGAAGTTTTTGCAGGATTACAACTTTGAGATTTTGTATACACCTAGAAAGGGTAATGTTATAACCAATGCGCTAAGTAAGAATTTGCATTGTGGTGCAGTACATGAATCAGATGATTCCTAGAGAGTGATGGAAGATATTTTAGAATTTCATTTAGATATGGGAGAAGTTGGGGGAATAGATTTTCTTTTTTAGATAATGTTGTAGTAATCTATGGTGCAGTAGGTGGAAGAGTCCTAGTTGGGGGATCTTGAGGTGGAGGTTTGGAGAGATCGAGTTGTTTGTGGCGAGATCCCTGATGGTTGGTCTGATAATGAACATCACCAAGGGTTGTTTCATGGATGGTTTTTTATTCCTTTGGAAATGTGTGAGATGGTTTTCAGAGAGTTCCATAGTTCTCCTTTGATAGTACATCCTGGTGTGACAAAGATGTACCCAAATTTTAGGGTATAGTTTTGGTGGCTTGGATTGAAGCATGCAGTTATAGAGTTTGTGTCTTGATGTTTGGTCTTCCAGAAGGTGAAGGCTCAGCACCGTGTTCTTGGTGGTTTTCTCCAGCCGTTAGATGTTCCTCAATGGAAGTGGGAGGACATATCAATGGGCTTTGTTATTAGTTTAACTCGATATCAGGGAGGATATAATTCTATATGGTTGGTATTGTATCATTTAACAAAATCGGACAACTTTATAGAGATCAAGGAGTCCAACTCAGTGAAGGTTTTGTCAAGGTAGTATCTAAAGGAGGTGATGATACTCCACGGAGTCCCAAGGATGATCATTTCCTATTGAGATCCTTGTTTTGACTCTAGGGTGTGGAGAGGTCTCTAACATGATTTTTGTTCTCATCTATGCCTTAGGACCAATTTTCATCCGTATATGGATGGTCAGGAAAAGTGGACCACAGAAACTCTTGTAGACATGTTGTGCTCTTGTTTCCTAGATTTTGGAGTGGTAGATTTTGCTTACGATAATATTTTTCACTCCATCATTGGTATGGTGATGTTTAAATCCTTGTATGTATAACATTTACATTCTCCATTGTGCTGGACAAGGGTTGGAGATTCAACAATTCTCATGCCCGAACTGGTACAAAATACAATCGAGATGATTTTACTGATTCGCGATAGGATGAAAGCATCGCAGGATCATCATAAATCCTATTCTTATCATAGAAGGATACCTATGGAGTTCAACATTGGGGATCATGTATAGCTACCCGCCTTTTTATCCCATAAAATTTCATTACATTATACGAAACCGAGGATCTTTAAGGTTTAGTGTCTTGGAAACCAGGAACTTAATACATGAAAACATAAAACATTCTTATTAAACACTTGAAAGGATTCTTCATTTGTTCATCCTAAGTTCATTACAGTATCTCATAACCTGGGGACATACATCAAAAGAATGAGTGAGCATATGGCCCAGTAATGGAAACAAGGGAACCATTTTACATGTGAACTTGAGATACATCAAAAGTCATGAAAAATAACTTTAAGGCATGAGAAAGAGATAATGAGGCATATCATAATAAAAATAACTTGTTTCATAACTTGAATATGTGGCTAAAACATTTAACTTAGACAATCATGAACATATCACCAAGTTAAACCCCAAGGTGTCATTTGAAATTACTAGGGTAAACCCCAAGGTATCGTTAAAATTGTAATCTCTAATGGTTACATCATTACCCAATGCATTGGTGCGCTATCAGGGTGCACCCTTAAATTTGTAATCTCTAGTGGTTACATCCTTACCCAATTCATTGGAGTGATACCAGGGCACACCCTTAAATTTGTAATCTCTAGTGGTTACATCATTATCCAATGAAATGGGGCGCTATCAGGGCGCACCCTTAAATTTGTAATCTCTAGTGGTTACATCATTACCCAATGAAATGGGGCGCTATCAGGGTGCACCATTAATTTGTATTTATGATCATGTTATCCACATATATCATCATCAAAAATTTCATAAATAACCTATATATCATAAAATAAATGGGTTTCATTTCATAATCATAACGTTTTAAAAACTGCTTTTAAAGACATGATCTTTATGTCACTTTAAACCCACAGAAAAGGAAAGTCGGTTTTCATGTATGTAAATACCAGAATTTAAAATAGAAAATTTTGATATATATGTGAATACCCCTTTATAATAAAGATATTTGAGTATTAACTTAATAAAATAAAATAATTTGAGAAAAAGAGAGAGACATTTTGAGACAAAAATTCTGCAGCATAACGGCTATGTTACAGGGTTTTAGAAAACATTGAAAAGAGAGGGGACATGGGTCACCCACTCATAAATGATCCATAAAATAGTAGAGGGACAGAATATAAAGGATATATTAACATGGTAATTAAATTTTAAGGACATACCATTTTAAATGAAAAACATTGGTGGAAGAAAAAAATAATATTTTTCTTATGAAAATTCGGCAGCCTAACGACGTCACTTAAACTTCAAAAAAATGAATTGATGAGATAAAATAGGGTCTCTCATCATATGAAAATAAAAGATCAGTATGATAGATATAGATATCATAACCCAACATAAGAAAATTAACTTTAAAGACTTGACATGAAAATTGATCTTGAAAACGAGAAGGGTGAAAGAATCCGTTACAAAAATTTCAGCAGCCTAACGACGCCACTTAAAGCATCATAAAACGAAATGATGAGAGTAAGAGGGGATCTCTAATCATATTAACATGAAAAGGGAAGTAAGAGGAATAAAAAATAACATCCTACAACATAAGAACATGGAGCATAAAAGAAATGACTTAAAAGAGAGTATTTGAAAAGAAAGAGAGAGTTTGGATCCCTTACCTGAAAACGTAACTCTTAAAACTCGAAGGTTGGGACCTTGAGGGCTTGGGGGCACCTTGACAGGACTTATTTGGAGGTAATGAGACCAGATATTTGTTGTGGGAGAGTTTGTAGTGAAAACTATATGAGGAAGGGGTGGGTATTTATAGGGAAAGTGAGGGGACAAGGCATTAATGGCCAAGGGACACCTCATTGGTGGTATTGGAAAAACCATGGGCTTGCCCATGGTATTTTCCCATGGTATTGGACACTTGGGACACCTCATACAATAATTCATCCTCTTTAGTCGACCATCCATTAAAATATCTCATGACATCATCATGATGCAGTCATGATGTCATTAAACATACCAAAACCCTAAAACTGTATTTTTACTATTCACTGAAAATTCAATTTTTTCCGAAAACTCCAAAAATTTTACCTTAACCAAATATCAATGATCTGATTTCAAAATTGAACTCCATTTTATAAAAATAATTTTCCAAATATCTTTAATTTAATTTTTAAATAAATACACTATTCATCAAAAATTCATTTTTTTCAGAAAAATCCCCAAAAATTACCTTAACATAATATCGATGCTTTGAGTTAAAAAATGAAATCCATTTTATAAAAATAATTTTCTAAATATTTTTAATTTAATTTTTAATTAAAAAAAACTATTCACTCGAAAAAACTAATACTTGACTAACAATTTCTGAAATAGTTATTTACCTATTTTATTGAATCACATTACTTAATCAAGGTGCCTAGATTATATTAATACTTTTTTAAGTGAGATTACTAATCCATTTGGTCACATTACTAATCCTAAGCATAAAATCACTATTCATAATTTAATATTCATCAAAAATTAAGTTGATCTTATTAGACTCTAAATTTCGTACTGAACACATTTGTAGAAGACCATTTTTTAAAAATCATTACACATTATTAATTATTTAGGGTATACAAAAATATTTTAAGATATCCTTTTTCTATAATTCATTAAAAATATGCATACTATAATTATCCAAACATTTGAAAATTCACATACTTCATCATAAGGAGAAATCACAATTTTTATTTAAATCAAATGTTTACACAAGGCAGTTATGGTCTCCTTACATATCCCCTTATAACCCCAGCATAGGACCTAAGTGTAAGGTGTGGTAAGGTGAGAGAATCTGAGGGTGGATCGACCAACATCGCACAAGTAGTAATATCTATTAGTTTGAACTTCTCACGAAAGCGATTCCGTTCTAGCTTCACACGATGAAGTTCGTCTTGGGTTTGGTCCAGAGCAAAGCCCAGTGGTGCTACCTCCTTCCCAAGTTCTGTTATATGGGCTTCGATCGGTACAAGACTACTGGATGAGGCCAATAAATCTTCTTTCTATACTAATTAACCAAGATCACTTGTATTTAGAGACAATAATCAAAACGTTTAGTTTCCAGCAATTATATTGACCAACGATCATATAACAGTCGAAACCCAACGATCTCATTTTGATTATACTCATGTTATCAAATGAAACAGTTTTGTTGAGTATAAAATAACCCACAAAATTAGGAAACAATATTTATTCAAAATTTCGGGTCATTACATTCTTTCCCCCTTAAGAAATTGCATCCTCACAATTTTTAAAATTGGGTTTGGAAATTTCATTGAAAGCCCCACATCGGAAAAGGAGTGAGTAATACTATTACTTTAAATGAAAGAAAGGGAAGTAAAAAGGTCACCTGAGTTAACCCATACTAGGATTCCATGTAGATAAACATGGATATGGAAGAAAAAACAAAGGTTCCAATTATAAAGGTCACTGATAAAAAACATGATTATGAGAAAGTTAACCACAAGAAAATCACAAACTTATGATGTGTGTAAACGGTCTTTGATTACCCAGTAGGAAACGTAAACCAACAACATTTTTGTTTTGCATTCCTTTTCATAATTTTGGGGAATTAATTTACAACATAGAATAAAAACATAAGAAAATATACCTACCTTCGAGTAGAGTTCCATCCTTTAATAAGTTTCTACCAGAACTAATCTTTTCTCCAAACGATGAGCATTCAAAACTACTTGGTCTCATCAAAGCACAAGAATCATCTTCTAGAGAATCACATAATCCACAAAATATTAACTATCTATTTCTTATATCTTTAAACATTATACCAAAAATAGAAGGGGTAAGATAAAACAATTCTTCAAAAAGAAAGAATCCCATAGGAAGGGAAACTTCTTTAAATCTTCAAAATTCCATGGTACTACCAAAAGTTCATCATAGACCATTCCATAAATAACTGTCCTTAAAATTCCTGGAAATAAACCAAACTAAGATTGAAACCCAAATACAAGAAAGATTTGATAACATAGTATTCCAAAATAAACTTCATAATTCATCTCCAAACAACATAAAACACTCCTAACATCTTATAACAAAAGTAACTACCCTAAACATTTTCCCCCCAAGATAGGTTAATTGTTTCCATAAGTAACCTATATTACCATAAGTTCACCTTAAATTCACATATTATTTAAAAATATAAGTCAAACTTTACTTATCAAAGAAATTACTGTAGTAATCTATTTACCTCAATCATATAGGGTTCCCAAAATAGTGAACGTCTTCCAAAATAATATTCATCTTTTAACCCCCTAAACATTTTTTAGAAGAACTGCTTCACAATATCAACATGTGATTCATAACAATAGATGTTTTCCTGTATTTAATATTTTCATTAGTAAACCTTGTAAAGTTTTCAAATCCTAATTTCCACAAATAACTAAACCATCCTTTGATACCAACTATAGAGACCCGCCTTTTTATCACATAAACTTTCATTAATTATACGAAACCGAGGATCTTTAAGGTTTAGTGTCTTGGAAACTAGGAACTTAATACACGAAAACATAAAAAATTCTTCTTAAACACTTGAAAGTATTCTTCATTTGTTCATACTAAGTTCATTACAACATCTCATAACCTGGGGACATACATAAAAATAAAGGGTGAGTAGAAGGCCCAGTAATGGAAACAAGGGAAACATTTTACATGTGAACTTGAGATACATCAAAAGTCATGAAAAATAACTTTAAGGCATGAGAAAGAGATCATGAGGCATATCATAATAAAAATAACTTGTTTCATAACTTGAATATGTGGCTAAAACATTTAACTTAGACAATCATGAACATATCAGCAAGGTAAACCCCAAGGTGTCACTTAAAATTACCAAGGTAAACCCCAAGGTATCGTTAAAATTATAATTTCTAATGGTTACATCATTACCCAATGCATTGGAGCGCTATCAGGGTGCACCATTAAATTTGTAATCTCTAGTGGTTACATCATTACCCAATGAATTGGAGTGATATCCGGGCGTACCCTTAAATTTGTAATCTTTAGTGGTTACATCATTACCCAATGCAATGGGGTGCTATCAGGGCGCACCCTTAAATTTATAATCTCTAGTGGTTACATCATTACCCAATGCAATGGGATGCTATCAGGGCGTACCCTTAATTTGTCTTTATTATCATGTGATAAACATATATCATCATCAAAAATTTCATAAATAACCCATATAGCATAAAATAAATGGGTTTCATTTCATAATCATAACGTTTTAAAAACTGCTTTTAAAGATGTGATCTTTATGTCAATTTAAAACCACGGAAAAGGAAAGTGGGTTTTCATGTATGTAAATACCAGAATTTAAAATAGAAAATTTCTATATATATGTGAATACCCCTATAGAAGAAAGATCTTTGAGTATTCACTTAATAAAATAAAAGAATTTGAGAAAAAGCGAGAGACATTTTGAGACGAAAATTCTGCAGCATAATGACTATGTTACAGGGTTTTAGAAAACATTGAAAAGAGAGGGGACATGGGTCAACAACTCATAAATGATCCATAAAACAGTATAGGGACATAATATAAAGGATATATGAACATGGTAATGAAATTTTAAGGAAATACCATTTGAAATGAAAAACATGGGAGGAAGACAAAAATAAGATTTTTCTTATGAAAATTCGGCAGCCTAACGACGTCACTTAAACTTCAAAAAAAATGAATTAACGAGATAAAATAGGGTCTCTCATAATATGAACATAAAAGATAAGTATTATATATATAGAGATCATACCCCAAATTAATAAAAGGAACTTTAAAGAATTGACGTGAAAATTGATCTTGAAAACGAGAAGGGTGAAAGAATCCGTTACAAAAATTTCGGCAGCCTAACGTCGCCATTTAAAAATTCATAAAACGAAATGATGAGAGTAATAGGGGATATATCATCATATGAACATGAAAAGGGAAGTAAAATGAATAAAAAATAACATCCTCCAACATATGAACATGGAGCATAAAAGAAATGATTTAAAAGAGAGTATTTGAAAAGAAAGAGAGAGTTTGGATCCCTTACCTTAAAACGTAACACTTAAAACTAGAAGGTTGGGACCTTGAGGGATTGGGGGAACCTTGGTAGGACTTATTGGGAGGTAATGAGACCAGATCTTCATTGGGGGAGAGTTTAGAGTGAAAACTAGAGGAGGAAAGGGTGGGTATTTATAGGGAAAGTGAGGGGACAAGGCATTAATGGCCAAGGGACACCTCATTGGTGGTATTGGAAAAACCATGGGCCTGCCCATGGTATTTGCCCATGGTATTGGAAACTTGGGACACCTCATACAATAATTCATCCCCTTTAGTCGACCATCCCTTAAAATATCTCATGACATCATCATGATACAGTCATGATGTCATTAAACATGCCGAAACCCTAAAACTGTATTTTTACTATTCACTGAAAATTCAATTTTTTCCGAAAACTCCAAAAATTTCACCTTAACCAAATATCAATGCTCTGATTTCAAAAATGAACTCCATTTTATAAAAATAATTTTCTAAATATTTTTAATTTAATTTTTAAATAAATACACTATTCACCGAAAATTCATTTTTTTTTCAGAAAAATCCCAAAAAATTATCTTTACATAATATCGATGATCTGAGTTAAAAAATGAAATCCATTTTATAAAAATAATTTTCTAAATATTTTTAATTTAATTTTTAATTAAAAAACACTATTCACCCGAAAAAACTAATACTTGACTAATAATTTCTGAAACATTTATTTACCTATTTTATTGAATCACATTACTTAATCAAGGTGCCTAGATTACATTAATACGTTCTTTAAGTGAGATTACTAATCCATTTGGTCACATTACTAATCCTAAGCGTAAAATCACTATTCATAATTTATGATTCATCAAAAATTAATTTGATCTTATTAGACTCTAAATTTCGTACTGAACACATTTGCAGAAGACCATTTTTTGAAAATCATTACACATTATTAATTATTTAAGGTATACAAAAATATTTTAAAATATCCTTTTTCTCGAATTCATTAAAAATATGCATACTATATTTATCCGAACATTTGAAAATTCACATACTTCATCATAAGGAGAAATCACAATTTTTATTTAAATCAAAGGTTTACACAAGGCAGTTACGGTCTCCTTACATATCCCCTTATAACCCTAGCATAGGACCTAAGTGTAAGGTGTGCTAAGGTGAGAGAATCTGAGGGCAGCTCGGCCAACATCGCACGAATAGTAATCTCTATTTGTTTGAACTTCTCGCGAAGGCGATTCTGTTCTAGCTTCACACAATGAAGTTCGGCTTGGGTTTGGTCCAGAGAAAAGCCCAGTGGTGCTACCTCCTTCCCAAGTTCTGTTAGATGGGCTTTGATCGGTCCAAGACTACTGGATGTGGCCATAAAATCTTCTTTCTATACTAATTAACCAAGATCACTTCTATTTAGAGACAATAATCAAAACGTTTAGTTTCCAGCAGTCATATTGACCAACGATCATATAACAGTCGAAACCCAACGGTCTCATTTTGATTATACTCATGTTATCAAATGAAACAGTTTTTTTTGAGTATAAAATAACGCACAAAATTAGGAAATAATATTTATTCAAAATTTCGGGTCGTTACATTATGTGTTCCTGAAGGTGACTCCCCATCATGGGTAGTGAAGGTTTGTTCATGAGAGTAAGCTTTCTCCCTAATTTTTTAGGAATTTTGAGGTGTTAGATTGTGTTAGATCCATGACGTATCAAATAGTGCTTGCCCCATAGATGATCCAAATACACGATGTTTTTCACATGTCGCAGCTCTATCATTATCTTCATGATGACTCTCACATCATCGATTTGGGTGATATCGATGTTGATGATGATGAGACCTTCAAGGAACAACCTATAGTGATCCAAGACCGCCAGGAGTAGGTTTTGCGTGAGCATGCTATCTCCTTGGTTCATGTCTTGTGGCAATACGATGGCATGGAGGAGAGTACCTGGGAACTTGATTCATAGATACACGCTCAGTACCATGAGTTGTTCGATGTCTAGATCTTCTCTTGCAACACTATTCATTTTGTGGTTGTAGACCTTTTCTGGTATATGAGATGTTTTTCTCTTGTTGCTTGTCGTGGCTTACTCTCTTTGAGTGGTATCTTCCCCAAGAGATTATTTAGGGGATGATTATGGTTGTTTCATGGTTTCACTCTATTTTTTTGATGAGTTTGTTGATCTCATGTGGTGGTAAGAAACTTAAGAGTTATCTCGTAAGGTTACTATTTTGACGCCCCTTTTTGGTTTATCTTCTCTGGATTGGTTTTGGATTCTCAATGATGAGAATGTTTTGAGAGTTATCTAATTTAAGGGACCAGATCCATGTGGATTGCCCCTTTGTGCATTTTCTAATACCAAGGTGCTCAGAGGAGGCTTGGAGGAAGTATAGAGGAGTTCGACTGCTAAAAGATGGTAGTAGAGAGATTTCACACCGTGTAAACATTTACATAACATGAAAGTAGGATTTAATACATTTAATGAATCAGGTTTTTCCTAGAGTACCTAGTAATATGGAAAGTAATGATGTTAATAAATAAACAAATTTTTAACCCATGGGGTTGGATCTTTCTTGGATGCAATGCTGATGTTATAATTCTGAGAAGTTGTAGACTCAGTTTCTTATGCCTGAAGGGAATGGAATTTTTTTTTGATGGTAATGAAATGTAATGTGGAAAAAATTAATAGTTAAAGAATTAATTAACATAAAGTTCAAATGATGAAAATGGATAAACTAATTTAATGTTTCCCTTTAAATGGTTGTGTTCTTATAGGATATATGGTCTTAGTTGTGGCATCCAAGAGTCCGAGAGACGTTAGCTACCGTTGAGTCTGAGACTTGGTTATGCCCATAATGTGGTTGTGAGCTATAATATATCATGAACCTTTTGTGGTGTTATATGCTAATCCACCCTATCAGTTAGGGAAATTGACACCCTGAGGATTCTGAGACCTGGGAGGTGTTTTCCCCAATATACCAATGGGAGGATGGATGAATGACTACCCCCTTTGACCCCACTCTCTTCTCATAGCAGTTACTTATTATGGTATGCACGATAGTTAGTTTTAACATTATATGTGTGTATAGGGATATAATGACTTGTGTTTATTTCACACACATATATTATGGATATAGATTCCTAAGGACTACTATAGGTGAAATGTGAATATGTTGTGATGACTTGAGGATCCTTACTTGGTGTATGGGCTGTGATGACTTGAGGCATAATACCTGATGTATGATGCACATTATATAGGATGTGGTGGCTCCCAGAAAATACCTAGTTACTTTTGGTTATGTGGACATGGTGATGTGTTGCATGAGGTGCATGTTGGGGTGGTTCGTCTATGTGTCTGTGGGATATCCTTTTTGGAGATAGATTCTTAGGATGTGCGATATTGGGGTAAAGTGGAAAACTCACGGGGAAGTGGTATCATGGTACCCTTGATATTCTTTATTATATTACATCATCTTGTATGCGATACTTTTTCAAAGTATCCATGGTGAGGCTGAGAACATAGTATATCTATTTAGGTGACGAGTTAGTTTCACTTGTTGTTCACTATGCTCTAGCATGTTTTCTTTACCTTTTTCATGAAAGGATCAATGGAGGATCCTAATGAGTATACTGTTAACTCACCCTATGTATATATAAACTATTTTTAGGTCAGTTAGAGTAGGTTTGAGATCAGGCTAGTTACTACTAGATTGGGGTTTTGCAGGAGCTGTTTGGGCTTCATGGGCACTTACACCTTTACATTCTTTTGTTACTTGTAGTTTTACTTTCACTTTTAGTAGTTATTTCATGTCATTACATATGTGCACTTGTGTTTTCTTATATATTGTAGTCTAAATAGGAGTTGGTTGGTGTCTATATTATATCTTTATTTTGCATGTGTTCTCTTAGAGGGTAATGACTACCATCTATGTGTTTACTTTAACCTCAGTGCTAGTCGCCAACCCAAGTCCTACTAGAGGCGGGACTTGAGTGTAACTATCTCTCTTCTACCATTTCCGGACAATGAGGGGTACAATTTTTGGGGAGGGGGTCATGAAAACTGCAGATTTTTGAAGCATGTGTGAACGATCTATAGGGATTATGATTTAGATCCTTTGAGAAATAGTCGTCAGTGACGAGTGACAAACAAGTGCACTTTGATTTGAATGAGGCACATGTTCAATTTTAATTTATATGATCTTTTTAATTTATGTGAGTTACTTGGATTGTATTGGGAATCAGATCACCAGAGACAATAATGTCTGTCATCCTAGCATTGAAATTTTTGGAATCCCCAGCCCACCAGTTTCTACTGTACACCCCAGTACTAAAACCCCTCATCATGGGATGACCCTCCTCCTTCAGGAAGCTTATACATGTAATCCCCACACCATCCCTCATTGACACTCCCTCCACAACACTAAAATACTTACCACATGATGTTAAAATTCATGAAATAGTCATGTCATACAACCATAAAATTTGACATCAAATTGCATGGGTTTTGTTCCCTATATCTTAAATAGGGTATGTAGAATACCTCCCTAAGGTTCTATCCCGACACCCCAATGCCACAAAAAAATACCAAGTGTGAAACCTTTCCCTCTGGGGACACACTTAACCACCCATATGTCCTTTCAAGCTGTTAAAATTGTGACCCATCTGTCCCATCAAGATGTTAAACCAATGACCCATCTGTCCCTGCAAGACATTAAACCTACGACCCACCTATCCCCACAAGATGTTAAACCTCTAGCCCAACTGTCCCCACAATCCATTAAACATGCGACCCATATGTCCCATCAAGGTGTTAAACCTAAAACCCATATATCCCAAAAAGGCATTAAACCTGTGATCCATTTTTCCCCACAAGACATTAAACCTGCACCCCATCTGTAACAAACCAACCTGGGATACCATCTAAATAGATACCCGAGCCGATTCACCACTAATCCGAATAGCATTCCCGGTCTACACTGGATGACAACAAGCACTTGGACATCTAAAAATAAACATTGGGAAAAATTTCACCTTAAAAATATTACAATAACATTGTACAATGTGGAAAAATCATTATATATATATATCAATTAATAAATACATTCATATCAAGTAAAAGGAAACACTAAATAATTTTAAAGTGAAAAATAACCATTAATACCCTTCTCCTAGTGGTCCACGACCACCCGCCATGTCCCAAGTCACCCACTCTTAGTCACCCAAGGTTGAATTTAGAAACAAAGGTGAGTGAACAAACACTTGATATAAGATAATAAATGCCTGAAAACACCAAAAGGTACAAGCATAGTGTAATCTAAAGAGCCTAGTAGGATTCCACCAAATATTTCATGTAATTACTTCATAAGGAAATTAAAATATGTTAAAAGATGAGTAAAAATGATAGAATATGAGTATTAGTTTGAAAATACAGTTTTAAACATTTAAAATCATTTATTAAACTAAACCTATAAAACATACCATTTTACCTTTAAAAAACTTAACATTTTCTTTAAATACTTTGAAAAACATTTCAAAAGATAAAGTTAGATAATCAAGAAATGATGATAATATGCACCTGATATATAAAGATGAATAAGAATCAATACAATAGATTCAAGGTGCATAATAATAATTAATGAAGCAAGCAAAAAAACTCTGGTGCCAAATGGTGACAACCAATGTTGTCATGTATCGAGATCAAGTATATGGATTTCATGGGTACAAGTAGTTTATATAAATTGACAAGGCATATAAAACAGTTCTCAATAATAATAACATATATTTCAAATACAAAAAATCAATCCACATGGTCATATTTCTAATAAGGTACAATAATTATAGGCTAAAGGGACTCCACACACTCTCAAGGTGACATGGAAATATGTACATTTTTTTTTCAGAAGGTGGCGCTTTGGTCAAAAGACCAAAGCAATTTTATTAGCAAAAAGAAAAGAAAGATTACAAGAGTCTAAAAGACAGGATCAAATTACAATCTTTGACTTGCAACAGAATCAGGTTTTCTGGGAGATCCTCCATCCAGGTTATTTCCTGATTAATGCCTTTGTTAGCGAGAGCATCCACAACCATATTAG
Source organism: Viscum album (assembly GCA_963277665.1). Lineage (NCBI taxonomy): Eukaryota > Viridiplantae > Streptophyta > Magnoliopsida > Santalales > Viscaceae > Viscum > Viscum album. Next base: position 1,299,021,063 of record OY728141.1, on the reverse strand, counting down.
CTTCACGGTAAGTATGAGTTGCAATGTAATTGACGTCATGGAGAGATTTAAGGCAGTTCATCCAGCGCGTAGTAATCAGCCAAGCAAGATGAAAATCTCCCTTCCAAATGGCTTGAACAAAAGTAGTAGAGTCTCTCTCAATCCATAAGTTGTTCCACCCATGTCGAAGAGCAAAATCAGTGGAATGAATAACACTTAGCATCTCAGCTTCCAGAGAGGATGCAATACCACAACCTCTAAAAAAGCATCCCACGATGTGACCATGATGATTTCTGAAGACAGCTCCACATCCCGCGGGACCTGGATTTCCCTTAGAGGAACCATCCACATTGATTTTAATCCAACCTAGAAATGGAGGTCTCTAGAAAATCTCAAAGGTGCACAATGGTTTCAAGAAAATGGCCTCAACTTGAAGACGGCGAAGGATCATAAAGTCTGCCACCGAATTGTTGCAGGAACCATTCTGGATCAAAGAAGCTTCCCGAATAGCGATGAGAATTCTCATTTTACCTACATTAGTGTTGTGTGAGCAATTATTATGTAGAATAGAGTTTCTATCATACCAAATGACATGAATCAGCTCAGAAACCCCAGCTAGGAACAAATTTCTAATTTGGTGAGAGGAGTCCATAGCAACGCAACGTTTAATCTGCTCATCAATAGAGTTATAAACCGGCCATCTGCAATCAAAAGTGTCAAAAATATATTTCCAAAGAGCAGTGGCAGTAGCACAAGATAGAAATAGGTGGTTAGTATCTTCTCTATGCTGATTGCAAAAACGTCATTTTGAACAAAGTTGAATACCAAAACTTTGAAGACAAGCATCAGTAGGGACCCTATTGTAGGCAAGACGCCAAATGAGAGTGAGTCTGGAAGGTTTAATCCAGGGCTTGTCAAAATTTTTTATCCAGTTCGAATCATTATCAGTGTTTTGTAAGGAGTTATTATAAAACTTTTTGGAGTTAAGAATCCCATTATGAGAAGGTTCCCAAATCAAGAAGTCACACGAGGCAGAAAAGTGGTAAGAATCAATAATTTGAACAATTTTTTTAGGAATATTATCAATGTGAGAATTAAGCACATTAAAAATGGTAATAATACCCGCTTCCTTTCACAATTCATCATAAAAATGCCAAATAAGCCCTTAAAAAATCATTTGTTTCAAAGAATACCTAAAACATTTAAAAGAAGTATTAAAATTTTAAAAGGATTAAATATATTTCAAAATATGGGTTTACACCCTATTTCTATGAAGATAAATAATTTTTTTCAAATAACCCAAGAACACCCATTTTAAAATAAAGTCAAAATCATTCCAAGTGGGTTCTTGGTCATTTAATAAATTCATAAATTTAAAACTATTTTTGAAAATGTCAAATAGTTCAATTCATTCAATTTAAATCATGGAAGTTCATTTTATAAATAAAAATCCAAGTAAAATCCCTCAATTTCACCAAAATACCCTTTAAAATATCTATAAAAATAAATCAAAACAAACGTGACATTTTTCAATTCACAAAAGGTGAGAGAAATCAAATTCAAAGTGATTTAATTCATGCCATATTCAATTTGGAGAGAAAAGGGTCAAAGAAGATTTTATGAGAAATTAAATGAAAATATTTCATAGAACATGTGTTAGAAATTAAGAAACACATATACATGAATTTATCAAACAATGATGAATTAAAAAATGAAGGAAAAATATAGAAACACATACTTGGAAATTAAATAATCCAACCACAATAAATTTGAGATGCATTTCCTTTGAAGGTAATCACAGGATCTAAGAAGATAGATCTTGAAAGAAAATAGAGGATATCCTAGATATACAATTCCACATATATCAATCCAGATCTAACAAAATACAAGGCTTTCACAACCTTTAAGAAGAAGAAATAAAGAGAATAAGGGAGATCCAAGAAAATAATAGAAGAACTCACCGAAATAGAAGATCTCCACTTTGATTGGCGCTTAGATACACCATGAGTGAGGTTTGTGGAGCCAAAATGACTCTAATGGTCTCCCAAAAATCCAAAGGATCAGATTATGATCTAGTGTGAGGACTTTAGGGTTGTTTAGAGGGGTTTTAGGTATTTAATTATAATTTTTTTAATTTTAATTATCATGTGAACAGTTTACTGAGAAAAGTCGCATGGTTAGTACTAACCATGTGAAAACCATGCAACATGTGGCACACCTTGTTTAAACCATGTGAAAACCATGAAAAAACCATGAAATAGGTTACACACTTTGTTTAAACCATGAAAAAACCATACAAATGCCTAGATACCTTTAAAAATGCTTTAGTAAAATACCAAAAACAACCCAAAAAGGGATCCAAACATTGGGTACTCAAATCAATGAGTGAAAACACATAAAAACAAGTAACGGGGTGTTACAAAATCCCCACCATAGGAATTTCTATCCCCAGAAATCATCTAGTTCAAAAGACAGGACATGATGACACAAGAATAAATCCATCAGTCATATTATGAGGTGAAAAGTCCATGTTCTAGAATTGAGACTCACCAAAAGGCTAATGAAACACACAACTCCAAGATCAAAACACCAAGATCATCACATGTTTCCAAACATGATAAAGACTGGATACCTAGCATAGGTCTCCCCACCGTTTAAAGACTCACAAAAATGGTGTAATATAAGAAAATCATGTTCCCTAAAACCAAAAGAAGATTCTTCACCCACTCACTAAGGAGACACATGTAATATCAAGCATCTATAATAAAGGTAAATAACTAAAAAAATATTTCTACCCTCTTTAAGTATTTGACGATAACCTATGATTTTTTTAAAACTGATACTCATACCTCGATGATCTCATTAAATCAAATTCCAGCACAACCAAGTGCTTGGTCTATCAAAAAACACATCACCCTAGTCACACAAGTACATTCCCATGGTCTATCCAAGTCCAAATGGAAAGAGCTCACACATCCAGTTCAGTGCACAAATGGGCACTACACTCTCACATGGGAGATCATTCGTTATATAAAACATGATATCTAACCATCAATTAAAAATAAAAGGATACCAAGGAACAACAACTAAGATTTCAAGAAAAGGAAACCATTATTACATCACAAATATATAAATTATCTGAACCAAGTTGTATAAGATACCATCACAAGGATCCCAAAACAAAAGGTTTCCAAAACAAGACAATCCAAAATAATGAAAACTCAAAGATTTTCCACTATGATGTCAGAAACAAGAAGCTAACAACCAGAAGCTCCTCCACTATGTGAAAAGATCCACTCCGAGGCCTATAGATGGATCCCTATTATAATGAAGATTCTTCTTCCCCAAATTATGTAGATGATATCCCCAATCGAAACATACTTTTCCATCCTAAAATCTTATAGAACCTCTTAAGATGACCCAAATGGCCACAACATTTACAAAATATTGGATATTTCGAACACAACATATTAAAATGACTAGGTTCTCCACACTAGAAACACATGTTTGTCCTATTATTTTCCCAAGGAGATTGAAATTCCTCAATTGAGAATGTTGAATTTAGCCATTACTATTGGTTTTCTTGCTCCACTTCAGTTGAAAATTCCCTTTCAAGCATCTTTGGATAAGAGATCAACCATTCCATAGGTATGGTGGTTACAAGGTCTGGGTGAAGATCTTTTCTAAAAGAGGCAGCCTTACTAAATAATTCCAAACAAGTCTAGGTATGAAACATAATACACATGAGAACTTATTGGAATACATAGAAATTGATAGATCATATTGAATTAAACTCAATAACATAGAAACTTTATTATTTTCATTTACTCATGATATTTCCATTGAATGAAGACTAAGTTGAATAATTCCTAAGTCATTATTTCATACACACAATAGGTAATCATAACTTCCCACCAATCTTGGCCAGGTCCCTTAAATAAAGAGTAGATAGACTTGTCCTTTATATATTCAAGAGTCTTGGGAGTATCAAAGATCACATCAACTTCTTCAAGCCCCTGAATTTACCCAAGAGAACCTCATTCAATTTTATAAGAAGGTGGATGACAATCCAGGAATTCAAGGATGAGCTTAAAATGTTGGAAAGTATCTATATCCACCACTTTATATGATGTGTGTTTAGAGTCTATGAAAATGGATTAAATTTCCTTAAAATGTAATTAACTACCTCAAGGATCGGACCGTTGGACCGAAATTCTATCTTTCTTGAAGGAATTTTTAGGGTACATTTCTGAACATCATAAAACACAATCATAACAACTTAGGAATCAATGAACACTCAAAAAGAGCATAAAATCTTTTAAACAAATTTACAACCCATTTTAATCAATTTTTTATTGATTTAAAAACACATAAGATTTCACCATTTATAAAAAATTACTCTTTACTTTCAAAATGATAAATCATTTTATATATCAATAAAAGTTTCAAAAACCCTTTAACAATAGTTTTAAATTATTCCATGGTTTCAAAATAATTTACCCCCTTTTCCAATTAATAAAAAAATTTCCATTTAAATCCATTACAAACAAAAATTATAAAACATTGTTTTACCACATCACATAATAGTATTTGATAATTAGTTTTCCAAACCAAAAATTTCAAAAAACTCACTATTTGGTAATTGAAAAAATTTCTCAAAGAACATACCAAAAGTTTTTTTAAGGCACAATTTAGTTTTCACAAGGGATTTAAAATTACTAACAAGGGATTAAATTTGAAACCACCAAACGAGTTCACAAAACAACCCACATCCATAACCCACATAACCAACCTCAAATAATTGAAGTAAATTTTAAGAAAATGGATAAGGTTTCAAGTTAATATAAGAGGTATGGTCGTATGGGATAGTAAACCACACACCAACCTCAAAACTATTCATGGATTGATTTTTAAATCATCAACACTGATTACTCATAGTTTACCGGGCTGTGAAAACATGGTGACACTATGGTCATCATTCCATTATGGTTCAAAAACTTATAATAGATTCCCAAATCAAAGATAGTATCATTGGAAATATAAATATATTTCATCATTAGAAAACCAATAACTCAAAAGAAATACTCAAGTCCCAACATCCCTGGTATATCAAGTCTCATTATGAAGGGGTGGTGATCAAACACCTACTCACATACTACTTATTGAGACCCAATATATTATTAATTTTCTTTCTCTCATGGATCAACCCAAATAACATAAGGATTTAAAATTAAAGTATTTAACTTTAATAAAAACATCCTATGATACCATTTGTAACGAAACAACTCAGTACACCATCTAAACTGACACCCAAGCCTATTCGCCACTAACACAAAGAGCATTCCCGATATCCACGGGCCAACAACAAGCTCTTGGACATCTAAAAATATATGTTAAGAAATATTTCACCCTCAAAATATTACAATAACATAGTGCATTGAAAAAACATCAATATATATATATATATATATATATATATATATATATATCAATCAATACATACATATCAAGTATAAGGAAACACTAAGAAAACTAAAAGTGAAACATAATCACTAAAACCCGTATTCTGGTTGTACACAACCACCCACCATGTCCCAAGTCACCCACCCTTGGTCACCCAAGCACAAACCCACAAAGAAAGGGGAGAGCACAAACACCTTCTATAAGATAATAAAGGGTTTCAAACACCGAAAGGTAGAAGCATGGTGTGAGTTAAAGAGACTAGTTGGATTCCACCAAATATTCTTTTCAACTACAAAATAAGGCAATTAAAATATTCTAAAAGAGGATTAAAAATAAGAGAGTATAATGATTAATTTAAAAATAGAGTTATAAACATTAAAAAATCATGAATTAAACGAAACCTAAAAAACATGTCATTTCCCGTTTTAAAAACTAAACTTTTTCTTGAAATGCATTGAAAACCATTTCACAAGCTAAAGACAGATAATCAAGAAAAGATATAAATATGAACCTGGTATGTAAATATGAAAAATAATCAATATAATAGAGTCAAGGTGCATAATAACAATAAATGAATCAAGTAAGACAACTCTGGTGCCAAATGGTGACAACCAACACTTTCATGTATCGAAATCAAGTATATGGATGTCATGGGTACAAGCAGTTTATATAAATTGAAAATGCATGTAAAAAATTTCCCAAAAACAATTATATATATTTAAAATACAAACAAGGGACCACATGGTCATATGCCTAAGAAGGTATGATAGTTCCACGACAAAGGGAATCCACACACTCTCAAGGTGACACGACAATATGTACAAATGTCCCTTTAAGATCCAGTTAAAGAGGAATCATCACCATCACCTAAGGGATGTGAGGTGCTGCATTATTGTTTTAGAACATTTTAGAATAATAGTGTTCTATCCAAATAACTCACTAACTACCTAATACTTTCATGTGATCTAGTACAAAATTAGTGATGAGAAATTCATTTTATAAAAAAGTGAAATTCATCCCATTCTCTATTTCAAATATTCCAATTTTTGATTTAAAATCCATAAAAAGAGTTTTTAATTAAAACACACTTTTTTCCATGATAAAACTCAAAGGTTTCTATCAAAACTAATTTAATCCATTTTCATGAAATACAACTTTGAAATCAATTTCATCAAATCAATTTCCACAAATTAAATTCCAAAATTTAATTTCAAAAAAATTACATCCAATTTTAATTCAAATTATTTTATACAATTCAATATTAAAAAGGGTAATAATACCCTCTTACATTAAAAATTCATCATAAAAATGCCGAACGAGCCTTTAAAACTTTCATTTATTTCAAAGCATACCTAACGCATTTAAAGGAATTATTAAAATTTTAAAAGTATTGAATACATTTAAAAACATGGGTTTTCACCCTCTTTCTAGGAATAAATTATTTGTTTCAAATAACCTAAGAACAATAATTTCAAAACAAATTCAAAATAATTCACATGGGGTTCTTAGTCATTTAATAAATTCATATATTTAAAACTATTTTGAAACATCAAATAGTTCAATTCATTTAATTAAAATCAAAGAATTTCATTTTATAAATCAAAACCTAATAAAAATCCCTAAATTTCACAAAACCCCCTTTAAAATATCTTTAAAAGTAAATCAATACAAACATGACATTTTTTAATTCACAAAAGGTGAGAGAAATCAAAGTCAAATCCATTTAATTCATGTCATATTCAATTTGGAGAGAAAAGGGTCAAAGAAGATTTTATGAGGAATTAAATGGATATATTTCATAGAAAATGTTTTAGAAATTAGGAAACACATATCCATGAATTTTTCAAGAAATAATTAATTACAATACAATGGAAAAGTATAGAAACGCCTACATGGAACTTAAGGAATCTAGCCGCAAAAAATTCAAAATGTGATTCCTTTGATGGAGATCACCAGATCAAAGAATATAAATCTTAAAAGAAGGTAGAGGGGATATTAGATCTAAAATTACACATCAATCAATCAGGATATAGCAAAATCTAAGGCTTTCAAAAGCTTTAGGAAGAAGAAATCAAGAGAAGAAGGGAGATCCTAGAAAATAAGGGAAGAACTCACTGAAAGAGAAGATCGCCACTTTTATTAACGCTTTGATCTACCAAGAGATGAGGTTTGGGGAGCTAAAATTAATCCATAGGGCTTCTAAAAGGATAAGGATCGAATTATTATCAATTGAGAGGAGTTTAGGGTTGTTTAGGGGGGTTTCGGGTCTTTAATTACAATTTACAAAACTTTAATTATCGCATGCATGGTTTACTGAGAAAAGTCACATGGTTAGTACTAATCATGTGAAAATCATGAAATAGGTTGCATAATTTGTTTAAACCATGTGTAAACCATGAAAAAACTATGCGACATGTTGCACACTTTGTTTAAACCATGCACAAACCATGTGAAAACAATGCAACAGGTTGCACACTTTGTTCAACCATGCGAAAACCATGCACAAATCATCCAAAGTCCCAGAATCCTTTAAAAAGGATTCAGTAAAATACTGAAGAAAACCCAAAAAGAGATACAAACATTGAGGACACAAATAAATGGGTCAAAACTCCTAAAAACAAGCAATGAGATGTTATAACATCCCCACCATAAGATTTTCTATCCCTAGAAATCATCTAGTTTGGAAGATAGAACACAATAACACAAGAAGAAATCCACCAGTCATATTATGAGGTGAACAATCCATGATCTATAACTGAGACTCAACCAAATGAAAATGACACAAACAACTCCTATATTAGAACACAAAAATCATCACACGTCTCCAAACAAGAGAAAGACTGGAGACCCAACATAGGTCTCCCCCCATTTAAACATTCACCAAAATGGTGTAACATAAGAAAAGAATTTCCCATAAAACCCAAATAAGAGACTTCAACTACTCACTAAATAGAAAGATATAATATCAACCATCCATAATAAAGGTAAATAAATAATAATTATTTCTACCTTGGTTAAGTACTCGACAATAACCTAGGATTTTTTTTTCAAATCCAAGATTCATACCTCGATGAGATCATAAAATAAAATTCCAGAACAACCGTTTCCCTGATCTATCAAAATAAACATTATCCTAGTCACCCAAGTACATTCCCATGGTCTATCCAAGTCCCAATGAAAAATCTCACACATCCAGTTTAGTGCCCAATTTGGAATTACAGTCTCACCAGGGAGATCATTCGGTATATAAAAAATGAGCTCTAACCATCAAGTAAAAAAGGATACTAAGGAATAACAACCAAGATCTCAAGAAAAGGAAACCATTATTACATCACCAATTCATAAATTATCCAAACCAAGTTTAATAAGATACCATCACAAAGATAAAAAAAGGTTTCAATAAACAAACAAGCCACAAGAAGGAAAACTCAAACAGTTTCCGCTATGATGTCAGAAACATGACACTGGAAACCAGAAGATCCTCCACTACATGAAAAACTTCACTTTCAGTCCTATGGATGAATCAATTATATCATGAAGAATCTTCTTCCCCATAGTAAGGAGTTTATATCCTCCACCTAAACATCCTTTTTTGACCTAACAACTTATAGAACCTCTTAAGGTGACCCAAATGGACACACCGTTTACAAACTCTTGGAGCTTTAGAACACAACTTCTTAGAATGAATAGGTGATCCACACTAGAAACACATGTAATTTCTCTTATTTTCTTGAGTAGACTTAACTTTCTCAATTGGGAATGTGTAATTTATCCATTCCTATTGTTTTTATCACTCCACTTCAGCTAAAAAGTCCCTTTTAACCATCTTTTGATAAGAGATCTACCATTCTGTAGGAATAACAGTTACAAGGTCTAGGTGAAGAATTTTTTTAAAATAGATATCCTTACTGAATTAATTAAAAACAAGTCTAGGTATGAAACATACTAAACATGAGAACTTCTTGGAATACTTTGCAACTTATAGATCATCTTGATTGAAACTCAAGAACTCAGAAACTTTATCTGTTTTCACGTCCTCAGGATACTACTATTGAATGTAGACTAACTTGAATAATTCCCAAGACATTATTTCATACATACAAGAGGTAATCAAAACTTCCCACCAATCTTGTTAAAGTACCTCAAATAAGGAGAAGATATAATTAACCTTTAGAGATTCATGAGTCTTGAGAGTATCAAAGATCACATCAACTTATTCAAGCTACTACACTGCCTCAAGATAACCTAGTTTACATTTATAATAAGGTGGACAACAATCCATGAATTCAAGGATGGGGTTAAAAGGTTTGAAAGTATCTATCTCCATCACTTGATATGGAGTTTGGGTAGAGTCATTGACAAAGGGTTAAACATCTAGAAAATGTAAAGAACTACCATGAGGACCAGACTGTTGGATCAAAATTCTATATTTTTTGAAGGAATTTCTGGGAGACATTTCTAAACATCACAAAACACAATAATACCGAATTAGGCATCAAAGAATACTAAAAAGAGCAGAAAATATTTTAATCAAATTCAAAACCCATTTTAATAAAATATTTATTGATTAAAAAATGTACAAGATTTCACCATTTATAAAAAAATACTATTTCCTTTAAAAATGATAATTCTTGTTATAAATCAATCAAAATTTCAAAAAACCCACTACCAATAGTTTTAAATTATTCCATGGTTTCAAAATTATTAACCAATTTTTCTATTTAAAAAAACCATTTCCATTTAAATCCATTACAAACTGAAATTTATTCATAAAACATTGTTTTACCACATCACATAATAGTCTTTGATAATTAGTTTTCCAAACCAAACATTTCATAAAATTCAGTCTTTGGAAATTGAAAACATTTCTCAGATAACATCCCAAAACTTGTTTTAAGGTGAAATTTATTTTTTATAAGGGATTTAAAATTACTAATACGGGATTAAATTTGAAACAATCAAATGAGATCATGAAACAACCCACATCTATAACCTACATAACCAACCTCACATAAGTGAACTCACTTGTAAGATAATGGATAAGGTTTCAAGTTTAGAACCAAGTTATAACTGTAAGAGGATTGATTGTATGGGCTAGTAAACCACACACTGACCTCAAAAGTGTTTATGGATGGATTTTTAAATCACACACACCAATTTCTCATAGTTTACCAAACTGTGAAAACATGGTTCCACTATATTCATACTTTTATTATTGTTCAAAAACTCACAAGAGATTCCCTAAATCAAATATAGTATCATTGAGAATTTAAATATATTTTATCATCAAAAAACTAATAACTCAAAAGAAATTCTCAAGTCCCAATATCCCTGGTAACTCAAGTATCATCATGAAGGGGTGGTGATCAAGCACCAGCTCACAAACTACCTCTTGAGTCCCAACACATTATTAACCTCTTTTATACAATGAATCACCCCAAATAACATAATTACTTCAAATTCAAGTATTTACCTTTAAGAAAAAACATCCTATGATACCATTTTTAATGAACCAATTTGAGATACCATCTAAAACTACACCTCATCCGATTCACCACTAACTCAGAAATAATTCCCGATCTCCACGGGCCGATGATAAGCACCTGATCATCTACAAATAACCATTGGAAACTATTTATCCCTCAAAATATTACAATTACAAAGCACAATTCGAAAACATCATTATATATATATATATATATCAATCAATACATACATATCAAGTACAAGGAAACACTAAGAAAAATGAAAGTGGAACATAACCACTAAAACCCGTCTCTTGGTGGTCCATAACCACCAACCATGTACCAAGTCACCAATCCTTGGTCACCCAAGAACAAACCCACAGAGGAAGGCGAGAGAATGACACATTCTATAAGATAATAAAGGAATGAAAACATTAAAAGGTACAAGTGAGGTGTGTGCAGAAGATCCCAGTAGGATTTCACAAAATATTCTATGAAATTACTTAATAAGGAAATCAAAATATGCTAAAAGGGGAGTACAAATGAGAGAAAATGTGGATTAGTTTAAAAATATATTTTTAAACATTTAAAAATATTTTATTAAATTAAACCTGTAAAACATGCCATTTCACCTCTTAAAAACTATACATTTTCTTTAAAATATTTAAAAACCATTTCACAAGCTATAATAAGATAATTAAGAAAAGATGAGAATATGCACCTGGTATATAATGATGAATAGTAATTAATACAATAGATTCAAGGTTCATAATAACAATAAATGAAGCAAACAAAGAAACTCTAGTGCCAAATGGTGATGACCAACACTATCATGTATCGATATCAAGTATATGAATGTCATGGGTACAAGCAGTTTATATAAATTGATAAGGCATGTAAAACAATTCTCAACAATAATAGAATATATTTAAAATACAAACAAGTAAGACACATGTTCATATGCCAAAAAAGGTATGATAGTTCCAGTCTAAAGGGACTCCACACACTCTCAAGGTGATACGATAATATTTACATACATATCTTTGAGCTCAGGTCAAAGAGGACTCATCACCATCGCCTAAGGGATGTGAGGTGCTGTATTATTGTTTTAGATCATTGTAGAATCGAAGAGTGCTGTCCAAATAACTCACTAACTAGCTAAGGATTTCATTTGGTCTTGTACAAAATCAATAATGGGAAATTTATTTTATAACAAAAATGAAATTCATCCCATTTCCCATTTCAAATATGCCAATTTTCCATTTAAAAACCATAACATGAGTTTTTAATCAAAACATGCATTTTTTCCATGATAAAACCTAAAGGTTTCTATAAAAACTAATTTAATAAATTTTTATCAAATACAAATTTGAAATCAATTTTATCAAATCAATTTCCACAAATTAAATTCCATAATTTAATTTCAAAAAAATTTCATCCAATATCACAATCCATACAATTTCAATTCAAATCCTTTTATACAATTCAATATTCAAAAGAATAATAATACTCAATTCCAGTCACAATTAATCATAAAAATGGAAAACCATCCTTTAAAAGAATCATTTATTTCAAATAATCCCTAAATAATTTAAAGGAAGTATTAAAATTTTAAGAGTATTTAATACATTTGAAAACATGGGTTTATATCTGTAACATCCCAGGTAAATAAAGAATAAAAAATTTTCATATTTATTAATATTTACGAATTAAATATTAATTTTACTTTAAAGGGGTTTCTATGTTCGATAGCGTACCCGATACACAACAAAGAGATTCTTCGAAAGCTTACGTTGCATACTAGTAATAAAATAATATTATTTTAAATAGTAGTTAACACGTAGCCGTTGTATTGGAAGGAATGAATAGAAATAACTAAAATATGATTATATATATTTGTTAAATTGTTTTACATTTATCCAATAAAGGATAAAGGCATAAAGTACAAAAAGAATTCAATTTTAGGCATATATACTCTAATATTCACTAAAGGTCCACTTATCGCCTTTTGATGGTGAACCGTAATTAAATATAGTTTTGGTCACTATTATAAATTCTATTGGACCAAATAAAATTCTTCTTTATAATTGGGATATCAAAATTTACTTTGTGTAAATTTTTGGTATTTTTCCGATAAAGTTCATTTTTTAATGAATGGTGAAAAATGTTGTATTTTAACTCAAAACCTCTTTTTAATCTAATTTATTTACATGATTATAATATCTTTTGAATTGGTTTTAAAGTAAAATTAGAATATATTTTTACCATTTAATCCAATAGTGGTCATTGGAATTAATTTCACTTTGAAATTGGACTTAAACAAGTGTCAATCTTTTGATATATATTGTTTCATAAAAATACGCTATTTGTCATGACAGAGGGAATTAATTATTAAATTAATTAAAGTAACTTATATGTTTTAAATTTTGTAAAATATACATCATTTTTTAATTCATAATATCAAATATATCTTAGGGTGAAGTTTTGGTATTTTTCTGAAAAACTTCAATTTTTGATGAATCGTGAAACCACTAAGTGGTACTTCAAAACTGATTTTTTGTTTAAATGAAATTTTACCAACTCTGTGTTTTGAATTTAAAAAATCCGACATACATGGTTGTCATTAGGAAGTAAAATGTGGTTCAATGGGATTAAAATATTTTTTTGGTGAATAGTAACTTTTAAGTTTTTAATCAAGATTAGAGGTAATTAGTGTAATTTAAGGTAAAAATAATGTTTTAATAATATGAAATGACCTTGAAACATGTCCTAACCTTATTGGATGTGTCATGGATGACAAAGAAAATCCATGGGTCAACTTGGGGACCCCATGAAGCCACTTTGGTAGGAAAATGATATTAATAACTTTTTATTTAAAGTTAAAATTAATACGTCACAAACATGTGTTGTTATACTAAAATAATTTTTAAATGGGGTTATAAAAGTCATATTTTTGACTATAAATATTAATTATAAAGATAAAAAGATTTCCTACATCATGATATTTTTTATATAATTTTTAGACATTAAATAAATTAAATTATTTATGACACTATGATGATGCAGCGATTACCTCATTATTTAACGATTTAAATAAAATGAAAGGATAATGTAAAATATAAGACCTAAACATGTAAAAAATCTATTGTATGGGTGTATTTTCGAACTCTTATCACCTTATCCTCGAAATATATAATTTTGGGACCTTTAAAATTCTAAAATCATTTTATAATAAAGTAACCTTTTATAAATTTCCAAGAGTGCCCCTCCTCTCCTCTTATAAAATGCCCCCACCTCTACCACCTTACCCACACCTCTCAAGCCTTTGGCTCAGCCAAACCCTACCCATTTTGTCTCTCCACATCCCTCTATTACTTCTAGCAGCCTCACTTTGGGAAGAAGTCTTTCCAAGGAATCCTTTTAGCTCAAATCAAAAAGAGTTACCCGATTTTAAAGGTAGTGTATTCTCTTGTGTTCTTATGTTTTATTTTGATTCTCCAACCCCCTAAACTCTTTTTATTCCTTTATTTTGAAACAACAACAGTATGTTCAATATAATAGGATTTTTTTATGAGAATTATTAGAGATACACCTACACACACCTTCGTCTAATGGTTAAAGAACATACTGAATCTGTGGTTGGCGATTTTCTGCCTCACGAAACGATGATTGTTCAATCTTATTTTAACACCTTTAATGGTGGACATTAAGATGTAACTATATTTATATATGATATATAATATGTTTATGTTTTAATTAATCTTCTGTATTTTTCATTTATGCCATACCTTTATGGTTTCCATTATGGGTAAACACAATAATTTCATTTTAGGAAGTGTGGACTACCGCCCCCTCAAAGTGATTTGATTCGTTAATACCATATGTGGTACGTATAAAGGATAGATTTAATGATATTATATATGATACCATACTAGAATTATAATAAAATTATGTATCACTATGTTTTGATTCCATTAAATATGAAATAGAAATGGAAGTAGCATTCATGCGTACGTACGGCTTACCGTCTCCATGAACGGTGAATTTCATTTCTTACCTCTAAATGTTTGGTAATATTATAAATTCATGTATATACTAGATATATATGATATATATGATATCTAAATCATGAATATAACTCTGGATATAATGGATACATGAACAACTTGTAATTATAAAGAGTTTATTTTTGACTCAAGTACCAATGATCGTTAAAACGACCGTTATTAACTTAAATAATTATATAGTGTTCATGACATGGTAATAAGTGATATAAAGGGAATAATGAACATAAAAAAGGTTCTTAAGCATGTAGAAATTAACTCAAGTTTATTATTCAGGAGATTAAAGAACGATCGAGTCAAGTCGGATATGAGGTAAGGGAACTTCTTAACCCAATTCCCATTCTTTGGGTTGAACTTATCTTTCTTATTTATGTTGTTCTTTGATTATGTGAGAAATGAATTTTTATACCTTATCATGTATTTATACTTTCTTTATGTGAGCTTATAGTGAATAAAAATGAGCGATCTATTTTATTTACAAAATGATCTTTGTAAGGGACTTCATCTCAATCTCCTTTCATTGAGGCATATTTTGTTTTATACACAACTTTATCTTATATAGTGTATAAACCCCTTTGAATTTTATGTTTATTAGAAAGGAATATTTTTTATATGAAGCATTTACTAAATGACAAAAGGGAATGTTTTTTTTCATACGTATGCGGCGATAATGACTTCTCCGCCGCTGTGACCATCATTTGACTTTAGGCTTCCTCTACAAGCCATAACCTTTTTTAATGTAAAATAAATACCATGTTTTACTTTTATTTTATTTTGGTATTAAAAATGGTTTTCATAATGTTTTTATTATATCAATGTGTTTTATTGATATCTTGTGATTAAAATGTGGAAATTTTATGTTTCCTTTATGCATGTTTTACGTGATACGATTATGTTATGGTTCTTGGGAATTGTTGTGAAGATGAGTGGTTTCGTGATAAACATAGGGCGGGTGAGCCCGATACAGCTCTCCAATGCATTGGGTAACCCGAAGGAGTTAAACGTTATGGTTTCTCCGAAGATATTTAGGGAATATACTGTTATGGGTATTCCAAACGTTACCATGAGGGTTACTCCTGACGTAAGAATGTTATGAATGCCTCAAGTTACCTTTATGTCTTATGATTTCTATGATTTATTCATGATTTGATGAGGTATGTTGAAATGCTTATGTTTTATGAGTAAAGAATGATTTCATACATGGACTAATGTTTTCATTTCGTACTTTTATATCCCTTACTGAGCTTTTTATGCTCATCCCATGTTTTTGAAATGTTTTTCACATGTCAAGGGAAAGGTACATGATGTGATGATAGGGTCAAGGAAGTGTCATGAAAGAGTCTATGTTTTGTTTTAAATATGTTTCCGTTGATGGAAAAAAAATGAATACTATCTTTTATGTAACCACTTTGTTTAAATGTGGAATGTAATGCATGATTTATGATCTAATTCTATAAAACTCTAAACCTGAAAAGATCCTCAATGTGTAATCTTGTAATAACTCACGATTAAGTAATTTTTAAGGCTGGAGCCTTATAGTTGGTATCAGAGGTCGGTTTAGATAACATTAGGAGTTAGAATTCTATTAAATTATTATCCAAAAATATTTTTTTATGTTCAAATTGAAATGATATAGCATTTAAAGATTACCATGTTGCTTCACCTAAGATATTTCTCTATGTTGAGAATGGTTTTTCGTAGAGGAAACATGGAAGTTGTGATGGGAAGGAATACAGAGAGAAATGACCTTCCAAATTAGCAACCTGAGATGGTCGAAATCAGAATTGAATAGTTTGCTGCAGTGATGGATTAGTTGAATCAGGTGTTAAATGGTGGTTGTGTTATTAATGATATTTTGGTGTTTTCTAAAATTAAATAGGATAATGAAAGTAATTTTAGGGTTATCTTGAAAACCTTTAAAGAAAAGAAACTGTATGGAAAATTCAGCAAGTGTGAGTTTTGATTACAACAAATTTCTTTCCTTGGTCACATTGTTTAAAAAATGGCATAACTATTGATCCTGCTAAAACAAAAGTTGTTAAAGAATGGACAAGACCCACAAATGTAACTGAGATCTGTAGTTTTCTTGGTTTGGCAGGTTACTACCGAAGGTTTGTTGAAAATTTTTCACGGTTATCTAGTCCAATGACTAAGCTAACTCGGAAGGGTGTTAAGTTTATCTGGAAAAAAGAATGTGATGATTGTTTTCAGAAGTTGAAAAGAAGATTGGTGAATGCTCCAATTTGGCACTTCCATACAGGAATGGTGAGTTTGTTATCTACAGTGATGCTTCATTGAAAGGACTTGGTTGCGTCCTAATGCAGAATGATCAGGTAATTGCTTATGCTTTACGACATTTGAAAACTCATGAGGTAAATTACCCTACACATGATTTGGAATTAGCTGCTATTGTTTTCACTTTAAAAATTTGGAGACATCATTTGTATGGTGTAAAGTGTAAAATATATACCGATCACAAAAGTTTAAAGTATATATTCACTCAGAAAGAATTGAACATGAGACAGAGGAGATGACTGGAATTAATCAAGGATTATGATTGTACAATTCATTACCATCTGGGAAAAGCAAATAAAGTGGATGATGCTTTGAGTCGAAAAAGTAATGCTTCATTAACAATGTTGCATTTGGAACGTGATTTTTTGGTTAAGGATTTGATGGACTTTGGCATATAATTTGTTGGTTTAGGATGTTCTTCTGTTTTGTTTCAGGTATCAGTGAAATCTTCTCTATCAGAAAGAATTAAGCAAGCACAAAAGCAAGAAAGTGAGTTGCAGAAAAAGGTAGTGCTGGTTTAGAAGGGTAAGTTACCTGAATTCAACATTGATAATGATTGTGTTTTGAGATTTGGGAAGAGATTGTGTGTGCCTTGTGATTCAAAGTTGAAGAGATAGTTGTTATGTGAAGCTCATAGTTCCCCGTTTTCAGTTCATCCTGACAGTACTAAGATGTAGAGAGATCTGCGGGAGTATTACTGGTGGGATGGAATGAAAAGAGATATTGCTGATTTTACTGTGAAGTGTTTGACTTGTCAGCAGGTTAAAGCATAGCGGCAGTTACCGAAAGGGATGCTTCAGCCTTTACTAGTGATAGAGTGGAAATGGGAAAATATATCCATGGACTTTATTGTGGGATTACCGAATACATCTCGAGGTAATAATACAATCTGGGTTATTGTTGATCGCTTGACTAAATATGCTCATTTCCTTCCTATTCAAGATACTTTCTCTCTAGATCAACTTTCTCGATTGTATCTTAAAGAGATAGTCAGGTTGAATGGAGTTACCCTATCCATTGTATCTGATCGTGATCCCAGGTTTACTTCTAACTTTTGGAAAGGCCTTCAGAAGTCGTTGGGCACTGAATTAAATTTTAGTACAGCTTTTCATCCTCAATCAGATGGGCCGTCAGAACGAACAATTCAGACTTTGGAGGATATGCTATGTGCTTGTTCGATGGATTATCAGGGAAGTTTGGACCAACATCTTTCTTTGGTTGAGTTTTCTTATAATAACAGTTTTCATTCCAATATACAGATGGCTCTATTTGAGGCATTATATGGTAAACGGTGTCGAACTCCAGCTTTTTGGGATGAAGTGGGTGAAAGGAAGCTGATGGGAACAGAATTGGTAGAAGAGATGGCAGAAAAAGTCCAGTTGATTCAGAAACACATGAGAGCAGCTCAGAGCAGGCAGAAGAGTTATGCGGATAACCGGAGGAAGGATCTATCTTTCGAGGTAGGTGATTATGTTTTTTTATCAAAGTTTCACCGTGGAAAAGTGTGGTGCGATTTGGTAAGAAAGGAAAGATGATTCCAAGGTTCATTGGACCATATGAAATTTTGGAGAGAGTTGGATCAGTAGCTTACCGAGTGGCTTTACCTCCGAGTTTATCTCAGGTACACAATGTTTTTCATGTTTCGATGTTGAGAAATTATATGCCAGATCCATCTCATGTTTTGATCCCAGAGGTAGTTCAGCTGGAAGAGAATCTCTCTTATGAAGAACAACCAGTCCAGATTCTTGACCATAGAGAGCAAGTGTTGTGAAATAAGGTAATTCACTAGGTAATGGTTTTGTGGAAAAACCATATGGTTGAAGAGGCAACGTGGGAATCTGAAAATGCTATGAGGGATAAATACCCCCACTTATTTTGATAAGTGAATAAAATTGCGAGGATGCAATTCCCAAAAGGGGGAAAGGATGTAACATCCCAGGTAAATAAAGAATAAAACTTTTTCATATTTATTAATATTTATGAATTAAATATTAATTTTACTTTAAAGGGGTTTCTATGTTCGATAGCGTACCCGATACGCAACAAAGAGATTCTTTGAAATCTTACATTGCACACTAGTAATAAAATAATATTATTTTAAATGGTAGTTAACATGTAGCCATTGTATTGGCAGGAATGAATAGAAATAACTAAAATATTATTATATATGTTTGTTAAATTCTTTTACAGTTATCCAATAAAGGAAAAAGGATTAAAGTACAAACAAAATTCAATTTTAGGCATATATACTCTAATATTCACCGAAGGTCCACTTATCACCTTTTGATGGAGAATCGTCATTAAATAAAGTTTTGTTCACTCTTATACAATCTATTGGACCAAATAAAATTCTTCTTTAGAATCGGGACATCAAAATTTACTTTGTGTAAATTTTTGGTATTTTTCCGATAAAGCTCATTTTTTAATGAATGGTGAAAAATGTTGTATTTTAATTCAAAACCTATTTTTAATCTAATTTTTTTACATGATTAGAATATATTTTGAATTGGTTTTAAAGTGAAATTATAATATATTTTTACCATTGAATCCAATAGTGGTCGTTGGAATTAATTTCACTTTGAAATTGACTTAAACTAGTGTCAATCTTTTGATATATATTGTTTCATAAAAACACGCTATTTGTCATGACACCAGGAATTAATTATTAAATTAATTAATGTAACTTATATGTTTTTAATTTTTTAAAATATACATCATTTTTTAATTTGTAATATCAAATATAGCTTAGGGTGATGTTTTGGTATTTTTCTGAAAAACTTCAATTTTTGATGAATAGTGAAACCACTAAGTGGTACTTAAAAACTGCTTTTTTGTTTAATTGAAATTTTACCACCTATGTGTTTTGAATTTCAAAAATCCGACATACATGGTTGTCATTAGGAAGTAAAATGTGGTTCAATGGGATTAAAATAATTTTTTTTGGTGAATAGTAACTTTTATGTTTTTAATCGCGATTAGAGGTAATTAGTGTAATTTAAGGTAAAAATAATGTTTTAATAATATGAAATGACCTTGAAACACGTCCTACACTTATTGGATGTATCATGGCCGATCATGAAAATCCATGGGCCAAATTGGGGACCCCATGGAGCCACTTTGTTAGGAAAATGACATTAATAACTTTTTATTTAAAGTTAAAATTAAAATGTCACAAACATGTGTTGTTTTACTAAAACAATTTTTAAATGGGGTTATACAAGTCATAGTTTTGACTATAAATATTCATTAGAAATATAAAAAGATTTAATACATCATGATATTTTTTTTATAATTTTTATAAATTAAATAAATTAAATTATTTATGACACTATGATGATGTAGCGATTACCTCATTATTTAACGATTTAAATAAAATGAAAAGATAATGTAAAATATAATACCTACACATGTCAAAAACCTATTTTATGGGTGTATTTAGAACTATTATCACATTATCCTAGAAATATATAATTTTGGGACCTTTAAAATCCGAAAAGAATTTTATAATAAAGTAACCTTTTATAACTTTCCAAGAGTGCCCCTCCTCTCCTATTATAAAAGGCCCCCACCTCTACCACCATACACACACCTCTCAAGCCTTTGGCTCGGCCAAAACCTGCCCATTTTGTCTCTACACATCCCTATCTTACTCCTAGAAGCCTCACTTTGGGAAGAAGTCTTTCCAAGGAAGCCTTTGAGCTCTAATCAAAAAGAGTTACCCGATTTTAAAGGTAGTGTCTTCTCTTGTGTTCTTATGTTTTATTTTGCTTCTCCAACCCCATAAACTATTTTTATTACTTTATTTTGAAAAAAAATAGTATATTAAATATAATAGTATGTTTTTATGAGAAGTATTAGAGCTACACCTACACACACCTTCATCTAATGGTTAAAGAACATACTGTTTCTGTGGTTGGCGATTTTCTGCCTCACGAAACGATGATTGTTCAATATTCTTTTAACACCTTTAATGGTGGAAATTAAGATGACAATCTATTTATATATGATATATAATATGTTTATGTTTTACTTAATCTTATTTATTTTTCATTTATGTCATAACTTTATGGTTTCCATTATGGGTAAACACGATAATTTCATTTTAGGAAGTGCGGACTACCGCCCCTTTAAAGTGATTTGATTCGTTAATACCATATGTGGTACGTATAAAGGATATATTTAATGATATTATATATGATACCATACTGAAATTATAATAATATTATTTATCATTATGTTTTAATTCCATTAAATATGAAATAGAAATGGAAGTAGCGTTCATGCGTACGTACGACTTACCGTCTCCATGAACAGTGCATTTCATTTCTTACCTCTAAATGTTATGTAATATTATAAATTCACGTATATACTGGATATATATGATATATATGATATCTACATCATGAATATAACTTTGTATATAATGGATACATGAAAAACTTGTAATTATAAAGAGTTTATTTTTGACTCAAGTACCAATGATCGTTAAAACGACCGTTATTAACTTAAATAATTACATAGTGTTCATGACATGGTAATAAGTGATATTAAAGGAATAATGAACTTGAAAAAGGTTTTTAAGAAAGTTTAAATTAACTCAAGTTTATTATTAAGGAGATTAAAGAACGATCGAGTCAAGTCGGATACATGGTAAGGGAACTTCTTAACCCAATTCCCATTCTTTGGGTTGAACTTATATTTCTTATTTATGTTGTTCTTTGATTATGTGAGAAATGAATTTTTATACCTTATCATGTATTTATACTTTCTTTATGTGAGATTATAGTGAATAAACATGAGCGATCTATTTTATTTACAAAATTATCATTGTAAGGGACTTCATCTCAATCTCCTTTCATTGAGGCATATTTTGTTTTATACACAACTTTCTATTATATAGTGTATAAACCCCTTTGACTTTTATGTTTATTGAAAATGAATATTTTTTATACGAAGTGTTTACTAAACGATAAAAGGGAATTTTTTGTTGTTGTACGTATGCGGCGACAATGACTTCTCCGCCGCCGTGACCATTATTTGAGTTTCGGCTTCCTCTACAAGCCATAACCTTTTTTTAATGGAAAATAAATACAATTTTTTACTTTTCTTTTATTTTGGTATTGAAAATGGTTTTCATAATGTTTTTATTATATCAATGTGTTGTATTGATATCTTGTGATTGAAATGTGGAAATGTTATGTTTCCTTTATGCATGTTTTACGTGATACGATTATGTTATGGTTCTTGGGCATTGCTGTGAAGACGGGTGGTTCCGTGATAAACTAAGGGCATGTGAGCCTGATATAGCTCTCCAATGCATTGGGTAACACGAAGGAGTTAAACTTTAAGGTTTCTCCTAAGATATTTAGGGAATATACTGTGATGGGTATTCCAAACGTAACCATGAGAGTTACTCCCTACGTAAGAATGTTATGAATGCCTCAAGTTATATTTATGTATTATGATTTCTATAATTTATTCATGATTTGATGAGGTATGTTAAAATACTTATGTTTTATGAGTAAAGTATGATTTAATACATGGACTAATGTTTTCATTTCGTACTTTTATATCCCTTACTGAGCTTTTTATGCTCATCCCATGTTTTTGAAATGTTTTTCACTGGTCAAGGGAAAGGTACATGATGTGATGATAGGGTCAAGGAAGTGTCATGAAAGAGTCCATGTTTTGTTTTAAATATGTTTCCATTTATGGAAAAAAATTAATACTATCTTTTATGTAACCACTTTGATTAAATGTGGAATGTAATGCATGATTTATGATCTAATTCTCTAAAACTCTAAACTTGAAAAAATCCTCAATCTGAAATCTTGTAATAACTCAAGATTAAGTAATGTTTAAGGCTAGGGCCTTATAATATCCACTTTCCATGAACATAAATCATTTATTTCAAATAACCCAAGAACAACCATTTAAAAACAAGTGTAAATCATTCAAAGCGGGTTCTTGGTCATTTAATAAATTCATGCATTTAAAACTATTTTGAAAACATTAAATAGTTCAATTAATTTAATTCAAATCCTCGATGTTCATTTTATCAATCAAAACTCAGATAAAAGCCCTCAATTTAACCAAATTACCCTTTAAAATCTCTTTAAAAATAAATCAAAACAAACATTGAATTTTTTAATTCACAAAAAGGTGAGAGAAATCAAATTCAAATCCATTTAATTCATGCCATATTAAATTTAGAGAGAAAAGGGTCAAATACGATTTTATGAGAAAATAAATGGAAATATTTCGCAGAACATGTGTTAAAAATTAGGAAACACATATACACGAATTTATCAATAAACGATGAATTATAAAATGAAAGAAAAGTATAGAAACACCAACTTAGAAATTATGTAATCCAACCGCAACAAATCTGAGATGTGTTTCCTTTGATGGTGATCACCAAATCTAAGAAGATAGATCATGAAAGAAGATAGAGGAGATCCTAGATCTATAACTACACATCAATCAACCAAGATCTAGAAAAACCCAGGCTTTCAAAACCTTTAGAAGGAAGA
Source organism: Viscum album (assembly GCA_963277665.1). NCBI lineage: Eukaryota > Viridiplantae > Streptophyta > Magnoliopsida > Santalales > Viscaceae > Viscum > Viscum album. The sequence goes on along the minus strand of OY728141.1, from coordinate 1,298,997,264 downwards.
AATCATGAGAAAAGGGAGATCCAAGAAAAGAAGATAATAACTCATAAAACGATAAGATCTCCGCTTCAATTGGTGCTTTGATCCACCAAGATATCAGGTTTGGGGTGCCAAAATTCCTTCAGAGGGCTCCCAAAATTTTAATTACCAGATTATGATTGATTGGGAGAAGTTTAGGGTTGTTTAGGGGGGTGCGGGTTGGGTCTTTAATTACAAATTTTAAAACTTTATTTATTGTGTGTACAGTTTGTTGGGAAAATTTGAACAGTTCATACTAACCATGTGGAAACAATGCAAAGGGTTGCACACTTTGTTTAAACTATGTGGAAACCATGCCCAAACTGCGCAACATGTTGCACAGTTTATTTAAACCATGCACAAAGGCTAATGACACACAAAAATCCAAGATCAAAACACCAAGATCATCACACGTCTCCAAACAAGAGAAATACTAGAGACCTAGTATAGGCCTCCCCACCATTTAAAGATTCACCAAAATGGTGTAACATAATAAAATCATGTACCCTAAAACCTAAATAACATACTTCACCCATTAAATAAGGATAAAAATATAATATCAAGCATCCAAAAGCAAGGAACTAATTAGGATTTCTACCCTGGGTAAGTAATCAACGCTAACCTAGGTTTTTTTTCAAAATCAAGACTTATACCTCGATGAGATCATAAAATGAAATTCTATCGTAACCAGGTTCCTATTCAATCAAAATCCACAAATTTCTATTCACCAAGTACATTCCCATGGTCTATCCAAGTCCAAATGGAAAGAGCTCACACATCCAGTTCAGAGAAAAACTGGGCACCACACTCTCACCAAGGAGATCATTTAGTATGTAAAAAATTAGATCTAACCATCAAGTAAAAACAAAATGATTCCAAGGACCAAAAAATAAGATCTCAAGAAAAGTAAAACATTATTACATCACCAATCCATAAATTATCCAAATCAAGTTCCACAATCTACCATCACAAAGATCCTAAAAAAAAGGTTTCCAAAAATAAACAAGCCACAAGAAGAAAAACTCAAAGAGTTTCCACTAAGACGTCATAAATAAAAAGATGGAAACCATATGCTCCTATATTATATAAAAATATTCACTTAGAGGCCTATGTATGGAGCCCTATTATCATGAATAATCTGCTTCCCCACAGTAAGAAGATGATATCCTCGACCGAAACATCCTTTTTTGGTTTAACAACTTACAAAACCTATTAAGGTGGCCCAAATTTCGACACCATTTACAAAATATTGGAGCTTTCGAACACAACTTCTTATAATGACCAGGTTATCCACATTGGAAACACATGGTAGTCTTATTCTTTTCCTGAGTAGACTATACTTCCTCTTTTGGGAATGTGGCATTTAGCCATTCCTGTTTCTTTTCTTGCTCCATTTTAGCTGAAAAAGTACTTTCAAACATCTCTGGATAAGAGATCAACCATTCCATAGGCATGGGGGTTACAAGGTCTAGGTGAATACCTTTTCTAAAAGATACAACCTTACTGAATTCATTATAGACAAGTGTAGGTATGAAACATACTAAATGTGAGAACTTCTTGGCATACTTTGTAACTTATTGATCACCTTTAATGTTACTCAATAACTTAGAAGATTTATCCTTATTCACTTCATTAGGATACTGCCATTTAATGAATACTGACTTGAATAATTACTAAGAAATTATTTCATACACACAAGAGGTAATCACAAATTCCTACCACTATTGGCCAGGTCCCTCAAATAAAGAGTGGATAGACTTGACCTTCAGAGATTCACGAGTCTTGAGAGTATCAAAGATCACATCAACTTCTTCAAGCCAGCACACTACCTCAATAGAACCTTGTTCACCTTTATAAGAGGGAGAATAACAATTCAGAAATTCAAGGATGGGGTTTAATGGTTGGAAAGTATATAGCTTCATCACTCAATATGAAGTCTGGGTAGAGTCATTGATAAGGGATTCAACTTTTGAAAAAATTAAGAACTATCCTGAGGACTGGACCACTGGACCAAAACTATATCTTTCTTGAAGTAATTGATGGAAAAAATTTCTAAGCATCATAATACACAAGCATACCAACTTAGGAATCAAAAAACACTAAAAAGTGAACAAAATCTTTTAAAAAAATTCACAACCCATTTTAATAAAAAATTCATTGATTTATAAACACATAAGATTTCACCATGTATAAAAAATTACTCTTTCTTTTCAAAATGATAAATATTGTTATAAATCAATCATATTTTCAAAAAACACTTTACCATAAATTTTAAATTATTCCATGGTTTCAAAAGCATTAACTCAAATTTTCCAATTAATAAAACCATTTCCATTTAAATCCATCGAAAACCAAAAATTATTCTTAAAAAATTATTTTACAACATCACATAATAGTATTTGATAATTATTTTTCCAAACCAAAAATTTCATAAAACTCACTATTTGGTAATTGAAAAAATTTCTTAAAGAACATCCCAAAACTTGTTTTAATTCACAATTTAGTTTCCACAAGGAATTTAAAATTACTAACAAAGGATTAAATCTGAATCAACTAAATGAGATCATGAAACAACCCACATCCATAACCCACATAACCAACCTCACATAAGTGAAGTCACTTGTAAGAAAATGGATATTGTTTCCAGTTTAGAAGCAAGTTATAACTGTAAGATTCTTGGTCGTATGGGTTGGTAAACCACACACCAATATCACAACCATTCATGGATTGATTTACAAATTAGCCACACCAATTCCTCACAGTTTACCAGACTATAAAAACACGGTGACACTGTGTCCATGATTCCATTACGGTTAAAAAAATCTTAAGATATTCCCCAAATAAAATATAGTCTCATCAAGAATCTAAATATATTTTATCATTATAAAACTAATAACTCAAAAGAAATACTCAGGTCCCAACATCCCTAGTAACTTAAGTCTCATAGTGAAGGGGTGGTGATCAAGAAACCACTCATAGACTACCTCTTGAGTCACGACACATTATTAATATCCTTTCTACCATGACTCACCTCAAATAACATAAGGATTTAAAATTAAAGTATTTAACTTTAAGGAAAAATATCCTCTGATACCATTTATAATGAATCAACTAGGGATACTATCTAAACTGATAGCTAAGTCGATTCACCACTAACTCAAAGAGGGTTCCCGATCTCCATGGGCTGGAAATAAGAACCTGGATATCTAAAAATAACCATTAGGAACAATTTCACCCTCAAAGGATTAAAAATATATAATACAATGTGGAAACATAATTATATATATATATATATATATATATATATCAATCAATACATACATATCAAGTACAAGGAAACACTAAGAAAACTAAAAGTGGAACATGACCACTAAAACCCATCTATTGGTGGTCTACGACCACCCACCATGTCCCAAGTCACCCACCCTTGGTCACCCAAGAACGAACCCACAGAGTAAGGAGAGATCATGAACACCTGCTATAAGATAATAAAGTGATGAAAACACCAAAAGGTAGAAGCACAGTGTGAGCTAAAGATCCCAGTATGATTCCTCCAAAGATTCTATGAAATTACTTCATATGGAATTCAAATATGCTAAAATAGGAGTTCAAATTGGATAGTATGGGGATTAGTTTAAAAATAGAGTTTTAAACATTTAAAAATCATATATTAAACTAAACTTGTAAACCATTCCATTTCACATTTTAAAAACTAAAAATTTTCTTGAAAATATTTGAAAACCATTTCACAAGATAAAGTCAGATAATCAAGAAAAGATGAGAATATGCACCTGATATGTAATGATGAATAATAATCAATACAATCGAGTCAAGGTACATAATAACAATAAATGAAGTAAGCATGACAACTCTGGTTCCAAATGGTTACAACCAATTCTTTCATGTATCAAGATCAAGTATATGGATTCCATGGGTACAAAAATTTATATAAGTTGAAAAGGAATGTAAAATAGTTCTCAACCACAACGGAACATATTTCAAATGAAAACAAGTGATCCACATGGTTATATGCATGAGAAGGTATGATAGTTACAGGCTAAAGGGAATCCACACACTCTCAAGGTGACATAAAAATATGTATATACATCCCTTTAATATTAGGTCAAAGAGGACTCATCACCATCACCTAAGGGATGTTACATATTGCATTATTGCTTTAGAACATTGTAGAATCATATAGTGCAATCAAAATAACTCACTAACTATATAAGTATTGAATTTTCTCTAGTATAAAATCAATGATGGGAAATTTGTTTTATAACAAAAATGAAATTCATCCCATTCATCATTTCAAACATGTCAATTTTTTATCTAAAAACAATAACATAGGTTTTAATCAAAACATTACTTTTTCCAAGATAAAACCCAAAGGTTTCTACAAAAACTAATTTAAAACATTTTTATCAAATATAACTATGAAATCAATTTCATCAAATCAATTTCCAAAAATTAAATTCCACAATTTAATTTCAAACAAATTTCATCCAATTTAACAATCCATCCAATTTCAATTCAAAACATTTTATACAATTCAATATTCAAAAGTGGTATAATTCCCACTTCCTTCCACAATTCATTATAAAAATTCCATACAGTCCTTTAAAATAATCATTTATTTCAAATCATCCCTAAATCATTTAAATGAATTATTAAAATTTTAAAAGGATTGAATACATCTCAAAACAAGGGTTTACACCCTATTTCCATGAAGATAAATCATTTATTTCAAATAACCCAAGAAAGCCCATTTCAAAAAAAAGTCAAAAATCATTCAAAGGGGGTTCTTGGTCATTTAATAAATTCATGCATTTAAAAGTATTTTAAAAACATCAAACAGTTCAATTCATTTAATTCCAATAATGGAAGTTCATTTTATAAATCAAAGTTTGGGGAAAATCCCTCAATTTCACCAAAATTACCATTTAAAATATCTTTAAAAACAAATCAAAATAAACATGGAATTTTTTAATTCACAAAAATGTGATAGGAATCAATGTCAAATCCATTTAATTCATGCCATATTCAATTTGGAGAGAAAAGGGTTAAAATAGATTTTTCGAGGAATTAAATGGACATATTTCATAGAACTTGTGTTAGAAATTAGGAAACACATATCGATGAATTTATTAAGAAATCATGAATTAAAAAATGAAGGAAAAGCATAGAAACACCTACTTGGAAATTAAGGAATCCAATGAAAATAAATCTGAAATGTGTTGCCTTTGATGGCATCAAATCTAAGAAGATAGATCTTGAAAGAAGATATAGGATATCTTAGATCTACAATTCCACATCAATCAATCAAGATTTGAAAAAATGCAAGGATTTCATAGCCTTTAGGAAGAAGAAATCAAAATAAGAAGAGATATCTAAGAAAAGAAGAGAATAACTCACCGAAAGAGAATATATCTTCTTTGATTGGTGCTTCTATCTTCCAAGAGATGAGGTTTGGGGAGCCAAAATGCCTCCGGAGGGCTCCCAAAATCTTAAGGATTGGATTAAGATCAAGTGAGAGGATTTTAGGGTTGTTTAGGGGGGGTGGGGTGGGTTTAAGGTCTTTAATTACAAATTTCAGAACTTTAATTATCACATGCACTGTTTTCTAGGAAAAGTCACATGGTTAGTACTAATCATGCACAAACTATACAATAGGTTGAACAATTTGTTTAAAACATGATCAAACTATGCACAAACCGCACAATAAGTTTCATGATTTGTTTAAACATTGTGAAAACCATGCTTAAACCATGTAATATGTTGCACAATTTTTTTAAACCATGCACAAACCATGCGAAAACCATGAAATAGGTTGAACATTTTGTTTAACCATGTACAAACCATGAATATGACCAAGAAGCGTTGAAAAAGGCTTTGATAAAATATTGAAAACAACCCATAAAGATATCCAAACATTGGGTACTCAAATCAATGGGTCAAAACACATAAAAACAAGTAACAAGATGTTACACCATCCATCTCCACAAGATTTTAAACTTATGACTTGATCCAAAATACCTACCCTATATAATGAACATCAGATGCCTGAGGTAAAAGTCTTAGAAGAATTGTGTCCCTGACGTTAACTACCTTGTGGCTGATACAAAATGCCTTAGGTTCTACACCTAATATCCCTCACACATGAGATACCTCCGACTTCAAAAGGAGATGAATTTACAGGTTCCCAACCTACCCCATGTACAAAAATTCCCATACATTCCCCAAATTACCACCTCTTTTGATTAAAGGTTGCTGTCCTATTAAGATAAAATTAGAATAATTAACCAGAATCTTCCTTGAGTTGGAACCGGGAATGGGTTTCACAAACATGACTCAAATCTATGATGGAAACCTAGGCTAGGCGATGTGATTTGAAGAGAAATCAATGGAAGGAGGAACCAACATCCCATAATCCCATTTCTATCAAGGAATCAAAATCACTGATTAAAGTGATAGAATCCGTATGACTTTGGAAAGTGGGAATATAGGACAGAAGCACACATGATGCGCAACCCCAAATAAAAGCATTGAAAACATATTTATTGAATATTGTTGGCTAAATAAAGACACATGAAAATAACACTTCCCTCTACCTTTTTATCAAATAAATTCTATAACTATTTTCTTGGAAGTCTCATTATTATTTCCTTGATGGCTATTCAGGTTATTTTTAAATTCACATAGCCCTTGAAGATCATGAAAATACATCATTTACCTATCAATTCATTACATTTTCATATAGGAGGAAGCCATTTTTTATATTGAATACTCTTTATTCATTTTATCATTGTATGTTGGGTAGTTTATTTAGAGTACCTTAAAAACCACATGAATGTTTTCATGAATTATTTTATAGTTTATAAATCTTCCTTTTATGAGTGTTTAATGTACTTAGGTGATTTCCTCCATCATTTCATTGAAAAATATCTCATATTAAATTTTGAGAAATGACCTTTTATTGTAGATCAGGGGGTAATAATTTGATATGTCATTTTTGAGTGATGGAATTCCAGTTTATAAATCAAAAATTGAATTATTTTTTCCCTATCATATACAAAGTGTTATTAAGGTGTAGAATTTGTTAGGCCATGATAGTTTTTATCAAAAATTCCTTAAATAATTTAGTAAGATCACAATTCCCTTGTTGTAGTTATTGTGAAAATATTTTGAGTTTGTTTTTGATATAAATTGTGAGGATGAATTTAATTCACTAATAAAGAGGATCATATATCTTCTCATCATCTAACCACCTAAGCAGGATATCCCCTTCAAGATTATGTGTGACACCTCTAGCTTTGTAGTTGGGTAATTTTTATCATAAAGGGTCGAGGGGGATACTCATGTCATTGCATATGCATCACATACCCTATACCCTTCCCAAAAAAACTACACTACTACTAAAAAAATGCTTCTTTCTATTGTGTTTTCCTTGTAAAAATTCTATTCATATCTACTTGGTTCAAAATTCATTGTGTTTTCTGATCAAATTGTCCTTAAGTTTCACTTTAAGAATCACAGGGCTAGGCCCTACCTCATAAGGTAAATACTTCTCCTTTAAGAGTTTTACCTTGATATTTGAGATGATAGGAGTTAAAAATGTAGTATTTGACTACATTAATAGGATTTTACCATAGTTATACCACCATGTTGATTCATACCTCCCCATTGGTGTGTTATTCCTTGATGAGAACCTTTGTGATGTAGTGGATGTTAACCATTGTTATACAGATATTGAGAATCTTTTAGAAGCATATAAAGTTCCCAATGATTTTAGAAATGTACAATCCCAATGAATTAAGATTGAGTCATGATGGTTTATTTGAGATGAACCATACTGGTAGAGGATTTATAGTGACCATGTTGTTCCTTAGTGTGTCCCCGACAATGAGTTCACATCTTTTTTGAGTTTGTTTCCACATACTAACTTATGGGGGTCACTTTGGCTCTCATTATAGAACTAGAAAGGTTATTGAATCTAGAATTTATTGGAAAAAATTTAATAAATATGCCCATTAGTTTTTTAAGTCACGTGAATGATGTCAATTCATAGGGAATATATCTTGGAGGAATGAAATTCCCTAACAACCCATATTGTTCTATGAGATATTTCATGTTTGGGGTATTGACTTCATGGAGAATTTTATAAATTATTTTGGGTTTATGTACATCCTATTGGTTTTTTATTATGTTCTAAATGGGTGGAAGCAAAAAAACAATGATCAATGACTCTCAAGTGGTTTTTGAACTCATGAGATCTTAAATTTTTAGAAGTTTTGGTTGGTCGAGGTTTATCATCAAAGATTAATGTTCTCATTTCTATAATTGAAACATGAAAACATTGATTCATAAGCATGAGGTTGTTCATAAAGTCTCTAATGAAAATAAACCACAAACTAATAGATAAGTTGGAATTTTAAATCAAGAAGTTAAACAAATCTAAAAAAATGGTACAACCCAATAGTATATATTGGATTTTTCACTTTGATGATGTTATTTGGGCGTATCACAGAACTTTTAAAACCCCCATAAAAATGTCACCATACATGATTGTATTTGGAAATAATTTTCATCTATCTATATAGGTATCACACTTTGAATATTGGGTGGTTAAATAATGTAATATGAATCTATCATATGCGGGTGAGCATATAAAATTGAAAATTATTGAGTTGGAAGAAATTCTACATGATGAAAATGAGAAATCTTGAATTTAAAAAGAGATGAAAAAGGTTATCCATGAAAATATTATTCATCTAAAGAAGTTCCATATTTGTGAGAAGGTCCTCATATAAAATTCTAGGTTGAAAATACTCCTAGGTAAACTTCATTCCCAATGGATTGGTCCTTATACCATTATTAATATTTATCCTTTTGGTGCAATACAAGTTTTACATGAGAAGAGTGGATAAAAGTTTACTGTCAATGAGTATTAGATTAAATACTTATATGAGGGGTTTTAAAAAATCCAATAAAAGAACTCTTGATGAAAGATTACACCTATGACACAACATACCAGAATATCCATTCTCCTTAACTTTATTTATTTGTCCATTTATTCAAATTTAGTACATTGATGATAATTTAATTTCTAGGTGTGGGGGTGATATACATAACATAGTTAGGATTTAAGTTTTTTTTTCAAAACTAACAAAAAAAACCAAAAAAAAACAAAAAAATAATAACCTGTTTCCATTTTTTCTTCTTCTTTGTTTTGTGTTTTCAGATAATCTTTGAGAATAAATTGAATATACAAAATAATTTTACATATTTTAGTCAATGGTGAGGGAATTCATTGTTTTTTTGGAAAATAGTTTCAAATTAATATTGATATGTAATATTTTTATTGACTATGGATTTTAAAAACATTATTAAAAATTTAATGCATTTTTGAAACCCATGCCTTATTAGAAATGAAAAAAAATTAATTTTGACCAACCAGAGAGGTGCTCTGAACCAATGTTGTCATATTTTTCCTAATATTATCCATTATTGAGTGAACTCAAGTTTTGTTTGTCATCTATAAATTGTTTGTATCCTTTATCAAAACTTTTGATAATAATGAAATAAGATAATGTTATTGAGGTGTTTCTTTGATATTAAGCCCATGATTCTATCCACTTTTGAAACATTATTTTCTATTATCCCTTATTAATCCCCCAGTACCTAATAAATCCTTTATAGGATCACCCCATTGTAATCTTATTTTCCCTACTTACCCTTACTCTTGTTTACATTTCATGATCATAGTTCATTGTGAGTGTGGGAGAATCAAATAAATTCATGTATTATCATGGGGATGAGCTATATTTTATGGGAATTTTGAGGTTGGTTACTATTTAAGGGAAGGTATAAAACTTATTTATATTTCATTATAATTCATTTGAATTATATTGATTTTTTTTAAAAATGGATAATTATTCATTATGCTCATTTGTATGACTCATGAATCCAATCAAAGGAAAGGTTATAATTTATTATTCATTAAATATATTTTCCTATCACCCCATTCTCTTAAAAAAAGATAAAAATATATATAAAAAATGAAAAAATAAGAGGAGAAACATTTCATTGTACTTTATTTGATATACTTGTGGACTTATATTTTAAAAAGAGAAATTGAATTGGGTGATTCATATTTTGGTACATTGATCAAGGAATTTTTATTACTTTTTGAATGATGTATCATGCATTGTATTCTAAGATAAGAACCTCCTCTTTGTAGCCTTAATTTTTAAAATTAAAACACACAAAACCTAATCCTCAGTATAAATCCTTGAAAATCTTCATGATTGGTTGAAAATTTTCTATTGTGTGGAGAGTTGTGATTTAAACATTCCTATGATATGAATTGAATGATTTTTAGATGAGTAAAACTTTACAGAAATTTCACACTCAAGAGATGAGTGTTTTAAAATTCATTATGAGCTTGGTTGAGAAATATTTCCTGAGTGAATGAATAAAGTTTAAAAGATTTGAATATTAGTTAAGAATAATGATAAGAAAATTTATTTCATAAAAGAGATGTGATGGATTTAACTTTGAAAAGAAACTTGGAAATTTTCTCAGTTTTGATTTATGTATGTATTTTGATTAGGATATATGACTTTTTCCTGAAATGAAAAGGTCTAGGTGTGGGGGTATAACCAAAAAATGATATATATATATATAATAGTTTTATATTTATACTTGTGATTTATATTGTTCAGGGGTTTCAGTATCCAATTATTAAACCCTTTTTAATCAACATATATGTTGAATTTATTTTCTGGAAACGTTCTAAAAAATATGAAAGCACAGACTGACCCTATTGGACAACATGTTAGTAGTTTATATAATAACCTTATATACATAGATATAAATCATAAAATTCCTTTTTTGTAGGATAAATAATTCACTGGAATATAATTTATTAAATTGGACCAAAAGTTGGATCCAACCACAAGAGGCCTAATGGGGGACCTCAATGAGAAGAAAATCTAGGTGAGATAGATTGGACCCACATTATGTATTTGGGTCATATCTTGGGAAAATACATCCAAATGGGAGGATTACACCTCTATTTGAAATATGAATCAAATTATCACCTCTCAATTGGATTTCAAGTCAAGAATTGGTGTATAAGTCAATCTACATGGCTGATTAAGTCAAGGTAGACAGTCTGACATGGAAAAACCACATATACCCTTGGTCTCATTGACTTATTTTGAAATTTTATTGTGTAAAATTTTAATAAAAATCCTCTTATCCATCCCTAATTTCTAGAGAATTATCAAATAGAGGGTTAGATAGGGAAGCTTGGGATGTTCTATTTGTTCATATTTTATTCCTTCCCCTTCTATGGAGTTATAATAACCTTGTGATCTTCCAAGGGTGGAACATAGATATAATCTCGAGATTATACTTATAATTTTCTTTGTGTTCTATTTAATTAAAAGTTTTTATTATATTGTACTTAAATTAATTTATTTTATTTTTTATTCTAGTAAAATCACACAAGAATAAATGAATTGTGATTCCACATGTTTTCATACATAATTTGGATTATGTGATGATTTGAGATTGTTTTCCTCTTCCTTCCTAAGCACTATTATGGATTGTTTCACTTGATAAATTATAGAATTATATTTCAATAAGATTCATGATTTTGTATTGAGTTTATTATAAACTGAGAAACAATCCTGGACAATATGTCAAGTTCTTTTGGTTTTTCCTTAATGAGTTTTGGTTATGAATTTGGGCATAATTTACTTGATCATTGATGATAATCGGCGAATCAATTTATATTTATAGTCGAACCCTAGGAGGCATCCTAGTGTAGACTTAGTAGCATTTTGGTTCTTAGTGTTGAAAATTAGGGTTTAAAAAATCAAATACTTTCCCTTGAAGCGATGGAAAACAAGCATCAAGGGGATTACCTAGGGTGACCACACTTCTGTCGAATTGTTTTAACTCTTACGCTTTAATTGTATAATTTTTAATTTTCACATAAAACCAAACCCAAACCTCATTAAAACCCTTATCTTTTTCATAATAAAAACATTATTTAAAAATTAATGATATAAGACTCTATCAAGAGATCATCTAGGGTTCCTTCTATACTATAAATATTATAGTAAAAAGGAGACATATAATTTGATGTGTTGAAAAACACGATCAATATAAAAGGGAGAAAATGAAGAAAGAAAAAATATGATTGAAAATTGAGAATTTTATTGTTGATTCTTTGGTGCATTAATAAACTATTATATTAAATAGAAATAAGAGAAAACAGACCAGTGTTTACTACTGTTATTGATTGTTAGTACCGAGGAAAGTGATTTTGTTACTGATCATTTAGAATCTTAATTGTAAGGTGGAAGAAGACCGTGGTGTGTGTGAACTCTCATGAACAATTATATCATTATTAAATCTTTATTAAGAAGGTCAACATGCATGTGATTTTGGTGATATTTCATTGGTAGTTGAAGACCTGATTTTGAAGATCTTATTCTCAGATATAGAGACATCCATAAGTACGATTAAGATCCTTTTCATTCCAAGATCAAAATAAATTCTTAAAAACTGGTTCCATCCGTATAAATAATTCTATAATTCATCTGAGAAGTGGATGATACCAACTATGGGAAGTGTATAATACCCTCCAAACCATTTTTTTCGATTCTAAAGCACTTGTAATCACTGAAAATTGAAACAGTGTTATAATCAGTGCCTTGAAAGAACCCAAACATAGTATGGAGTATGTTTCCTCATTGGAGATGAATCTTTTAAAAAGTTAATTTATGTTTTTGATTTTTTTTTATTATTACACAATGAAAGATATAGTGTTTAAAGAAGCATGGATAACCCCATTAAAAAGTCACAAAGGTTTATTTCTAAAAGAAATAGTTAAAACCTACACCATTAATTCACCTCTATATTAGCGGTGTATCAATTTACTTGGGATATTTAGTTGTTTTTTTGTGACATTGTATAGTCCTATTATAAATCATGGTATCATGAACTTCTAGGTCATGATTGGATCTTGAGATGTAGAATTTTATCTGTTTGGGACTCCCACTGTGATGCTTTTTGTTTAAAATTTAAATTTTTTATGTGTTTTTGGTTTCTGAAATGTGTGTTTATTGATTTTTTGTAATTTTGGATATTGTAACTGATTTACCACATCCCATAGTGTGGATTAAATAAAATCAAAAAAAAAAATTGAGAGAGATATGATATCAACTATATATTTTATAAGTGTTATAAATATTTAGTAGTTCAAAATCATTGTAAGAATTGATAGACCTTATTGTTTGTATTCAAGTGATAAAAAATTTGTTATACCAGATAGTTGAATGCAAAAGAATAAATCAAGTTCATATGGATCTAAGTAAATTATGTGTATATTCATCTCATTTATCTTATTTTATAAAATAATTTGTTTATTAACCAAGTTCTTATAAACAATATGAGACAATTAAATCAATATAAATAGTTTATGTTCATCAGATTCTATAACATGTTTTGAAAAGGATACAAGGATAAAAATGTTTTATATAGAATAAATTTTTTATTAAAATACTTTTTAAAATATTAGGGATGAATTTCTCACCACCGATCAGTTGTATTTTTTATAGAATAAAGACTTATTTTTAGAGAGAAAATGCTCCAAATACATATAATAATGTATATGATATGGAATTAATAGTTTATTTCTCAAATATTTATACTAAAAGGAAATAAATGTTATTTTATAAAATATAGGATTTTTTATATTATAATTATATTTTAAAGATAATATTATGTCTAAGAGGCTATTTGGAGTATGATTTAACTTAAAGAAGTTTGAAGTTAACAAATAAAAGATTATACCAATATAAAATTATAGTGATTTATACATAATTTCCTAGTGGTTAAGATATATAATGATAAATATAAATGTAAATATTTATATTTAGTTACCATGGGAAAGTGAATATCACTATTTATGAAAGGATTATACTAGTCAAAATAAAAAGTTAATGTTACTATCATAAAAGAGTTTAGGATGTACTAGAGTAATAATATAAATAGTTACATTAGTTATCAAAATATTTCAAGGAATTTTTTTTGAAAGGGTTATAATAATACTAATGATGTACTTGAAATAATTCTAAGTATACAATAGAAATTAATATCATAACATTTTATGTTGTGTAGTTAAGAAGTTTGAATATGATCAAGGAGTTTAAAATTAAGAATATGATTCCTAAATGTAGTCATTATTCAAAAGTGATTTTATCATGAACCCTCCTATCAAAGATGACACAATTAAAGGAGAGATATAATGACACCCCTGAGTCCCACCTCCAATATACCACATGTTTATGACTAGAACTGATGTTATAAAAATTACATAGTATGAGAGGCATTACCCTTTATAAATAAATAGGATTAGAAGATAGGATAAATAATCACCAAACAACTTCAGCAGACTATATAAAGATAAATAAAAAACCATCCCACAATGAATGATTAAATAAAATTGATACATACAAAACTATCCAAATTAAAAAAAAGACAAGTCTTCAAGAACGACTCAAAAACAACTCCAACCCAGCTAGTAATGTCAAACTCTATCCCCGAAGTCCTCTTGAAAACCTAAAAATATTTTATATACGTAAGTTGATCATAACATGTATACTCATTAGAGACATAACCAAGGCCTCAAGTGAACATGTGAAAAGATCATACTAACTTGACAATGAACAAACAACAGAACCAAAAAGAACCTATATAGTCCATTTAACCAAACCCAGCCTCACTACAACTTGCTCACCAAATCACACATCAAACATAATAATATAATATCGAGATCATAAAAAATAAAGATGCCCCAGTGTCTCTTTCCCACTGATTTTCCACTCTCATTCCCCAACATCGAACATCCTATGCTCCTATACCTTCCACACACATCACATCACATCCCACCCACACATACCTAAGCCACACATTACATCGCATCCTACCTACACACACCTGGGAAACATATCACAACTCATCTCGAAGACACTTGGGACCACACATCACAACTCATCCCGAAGATACCTGGGGCCACACATCACATCTCATCTAGAAGACACATGGGACCACACATCATATCTCATCTCGAAGACACCTGATACCACACATCAAATCTCACCCCGAAGACACCTGAGACCACACATCACATATCGCCCTGAGGACACATGGGACCACACATCACCTCTGAAGGAAGAGTGGGAAAGAGTGGGTAGCTATCCATCCATATCAACACTATCTTGGATGTTGTGGGAAACACCCAGAACTCAACACCTCTAAGAATTGGTAAGGATATCTTAATCAGGTGGGGTGAGTATAAAATAAATTAAACATACATGATACATAGATATCACAAAATACCCAACCTATGGGTTAACATCAATAACACTAGCACACACAACATTACCACCACGTATCACACATCTATTGTCATAACTACTGTCACCGATTTTATTAATTATCCCTTTCATTTAACATTATACAACCCATTAAATTATATTTAAGAAATTTATCACATATTAATTTCACCCATTACATTCAATTACTAAACCCTTCATTTATTCATTTCATTCAACATTGTAAATTATTCCACTGCTACCCAGGAAACTAACACAACCACACCACACAACAACTGACCCAACTCACATAACCACTATCAAAACACCACACATCTACCATAATCACTGCATCACATCACCCAATCCATCTCACCACAACATGCCATTGCGCCACTACCACTGCTTCATAACCACTACTCCAAAACCACCATGCCACAACCACCACATGACAACCACACTACCACAAGCACGACACCACAACCACTGATCCACAACCACTCCACTACAACCATCACTTCAAAACCACCATGCCAAAACCATCATGACACAACCACTGTGTCACATCACACAACTTCCCACATCGAATCCCTGATAACCAACCATCACATCACTACCTCCCACACCACACTACCCAATCAGTCACATCTATCATCACATAACAACCCAAACCATATAGGGGAACACAATAATCACAAGTACACATCACAACACACATCCAACTTCTATTTATTTAAGGGCTTTATCACATTACTTTTTTATATTAGCATGGGTATTATCACACAAACCAGATATCCAGGGGAAACCAATTATGATCCAAATATAAGTTCTTTAACCTTTTATTTAGGATGCTATCACACTACAACACAAAAGGGCCATAACATATATCAACTGCAACATAATCAAGACTTCTAACAACCATAATTTTCAAAATTGGTAACATGAATGCATAGAAACATCAAAAACATATAAAAACATAAAAAAATGTGATAAATCCACATACCCATAAATTTTAGACATTCCAATTTATTATATGATTATATTGACGCTTAATTTCCATCCAAAGGTAAGAAAAATCATGCAATTCCCACACGTAGCATGAAAAAGTAGAGAAAATGAGGATCCCCTACCTCAAAGAAGATTTCTATACTCACTATACACTGTAGTGAGAATAAGAAACCACCCAAGAACCACCATCACACAAGAAACTTGCGGGTCAACCTACACCACACCCAAATATCGTCAAACGTAGCCCAAACACATAAACCAAACCAAAATGCACCACCATAATGAACTTTAAAGAATAATAGAAGGAAACAGATAATAATGTGGAGAGAACTCACCAAGGATCAAAGATGGGAAGTCAAAGATCAAAGGCAGGAATCCATAGATCAATCCCCATTGAAGGAATCCCAAGATTCCTCAAGAGAGCACCATCGAACTCTTGTAATGAGATAGATAGAGTGTAGGATTTTAGGAAAAACCTGAGGTGCTCCAACCTTTAAAGTTGTTCTTCACAAGGGAATTACATGACGTGTAAACCATTTACATGTTGTGTAAGTGTTGGTAATTATATATCACCAAAAAATAAAGTGATTTTTATTATTTAACCCTAAAAATTCACATGTAGTGTTACATTTTTTAAACCTACTTCAACAAGTCATGAAACAAACTTACACAATGTGTAAGATTTACTCATCGTGTATTCACCCTGCTTCTGGAATTTAATAGCAAAACTTCTCCAAATCACTTCCAATCCTCCTCCGAGCACCATGATCCATTGAAAAATCAAAGGGTTGGTCCACATGGATATGAGACTTTACATTAGATACCTCTCCAAAAATTCTCTTACTCGAGAATCCAAAATGAAATCCAGAGAGAAACAAAAAGGGGTCTTCTGAACAACCACCCCACAAGATACCTCTCAAGGATATCTTCATACCTCAAATACTACTACCATCAAAAAATGATAAATCAAAGACCACAAACACTCCACAATCACACCACCACCTCTCACTGAGCACAACATTGCATCATCTAGTTCCATCCACAACCAACACTTTTCCACACAACCACTACACAACCATCTAACCTCCGCACAACCCAAACCAACAAGCCACTACCATGAACATACAAATCAAGAATTCTCATCCTCCATGTCATGATAATATCTTCTCTAGGTAGTATTGAATCACCCACACCGGTTTAACTGCATCACAATTAATGCATCTTGAATAAGATTCAGGGCTTCTCCTTTACATATTTCAAAACTTTATCATGCATCACAACATCAAGCAAAACAACACATAAAATATCATAAAAAGATCCAAACATCACATCACAAGAAAAGGAAGGCAAATAAAAACTAAAAATAGCTCTTATTTTGGGTTCACATTCGCGTCTCTCACTCCCAAGTACTCTCCTCCAGGCCACCATTCCACCACAACACACGAACCAAGGGAATGGTTCATCCACTCAACAACTTCTCTCAATGATCCTATATATTTTCAAAATGATCCATGAATGTTTCATCATCTTTTAAATATCTACCCATTCAATGGCATGAGATTCATCATAAAGAAACTGATGAAGTTGAGATACATGGAAGACATCGTGGATCGTCTGCAATCGTGGTAGTAATGCCAACCGATACACCACCTCACCAACACACCCCAACACCTAGAAGGCCCCAACAAACATGATAGAAAACTTATACCATCTACCAAACCTCCACTACCCATGATGAGGGGATACAATCAAGAACACATGGTCTCTAACCTCAAACTATAGAGGTCTCCACCTATAATCAGCATAGGCCTTCTGATGGTCTTGTGCCACCATCATTCACTCTTGAACCAACAGAATATTCTTGGTCATGCTCTGCACTACATCAAGAACAAGAACTACCGACTCTCCAACCTCCTTCCAACACAATAGAGAATGAAACGAACATCCGTACAATGCCTCAAATAAATCCATACCAATTGATGATTGATAGCTAAAACTTGACCAAAGTTAGGTGTCGTATTGAAGATCCAACAAAGTCTAAGTTGCATGTCTGCAACATATCCTCCAATTTCGGGATGGTGCACTTTGTCTTCCCATCTGTCCGAGGGTGGAAAGCAGTGCTAAGGTGGAACTGGGAGCCAAAAGAATATTGAAATACCCTCTAGAATCTTGAGGTAAAACAAGTATGCCTATAAAATATGATTTTCCTAATTGCCCCATGAAACCTAACCACATCATCCATGTACCACCTCGCCAAAACATCCATGACACTTGACTCAGAGATCACTAGAAAGTGACCCAATTTCATCATCTGGTTCAGTATCACCCAAACTACACAACAACCTCTCAGAGGTCAGGGTAACCTTATGATAAAATCCATTGATATGTCCTCCCATTTTGACTTAGGAACATCCAAGGATTGCAAAAAAAAAACTCAAGGAACACAGTGTTCTGATTTCATTAGCTAACAAACTAAACATCTTAACAAAAACTCTACTACTGACTATTTCATCCCTAGACACCAAAGATATCTCCTCAATCCATGTTACATCTTTTTCACACCAATATGTACCATTATAGGTGATCTGTGAAACTCATGGAGAACTACCTCATGGATCACATGTGGGACAAACAACCTTTCCTAGAACAACATCCAGTTTTGACCATCCTCTAACCATCCCTCAGGAGTATCATCATGGCCAACACGACCACACATCACCTATGCATATGAGTCTTCCAACTAAGACTCCTCCAACTTCCACATCAAATACCTCCATGGTCATCTAAAAAAGTCAACCTTGACCACTTCTCTCTCTAACATCAATATGAATCACTACAATATCCTCTATTCCTTTCCAAACATCCATAGACTCCCAAGCCACATCCTCTCAATATTTTCAATTCAATGCATCGACAACTACATTACCCTTCCCTAGGGTGAAAGAGATCCTAGAATTTTAACTATGAATAAACTTCATCCACCTCTTCTGGTGTTGATTCAAATCCCATTGAGAGAAAACATATCTCAGGCTCTTGTGGTCTTTAAAATCCACAAAACATTCACTGGTGTGGTAATTACGCCACAAATTTACTGCAAACACAACTTCGGATAAGTCTAGATCATGGTTGGAGTAGTTACCCTCATGGAGATGTAACTGCCTATACCCATAAGAGATTACCACCCTCAACTGCATTAACACATATCTCAATCCTAGATGCGACACATTACAAAAAACCTCAAACAACACACCCTCCTTAGGAAACTAAAGCACTAGAGAACTAACCAAATTCTCATTCATGTAACCAAACACAACATGAAATTTATCAGTCCACACAAAATACTGGTCCTTCCTGGTCAATGCAGTCAACGAAGCTCCAACTTGAGAGAAATCAGGCACAAATCTCTGATAATAACCCACAAGACCACGGAAACCTCCATATTCCTGGATGATTTCCAAGAAACAATGTAAAGACCTGTAAATTTCAAGGAAATTTTTTTCTTAATTTTCTTTGGAATTTTACAAGAGTGCAGTTTCTGACAGCACCTGATTCCGAGGCCCGGTGTGCCCGGAATCATTTTCCGAAGTTTGGCTCGGGTACGTTCAGTGAACGGACGAGCGGGTTTTTCTAACTTTTGAACCGGTGCCCGGAATCGAATTCTGAGGGCACCGATGAAATCGCAGCGCCGATATTCGCTTAGAAACGCCTCTTCTGGAGTTGCGTTTGCTCGGGTGTGGTTTTTAATTTTCGGGCTTAAAGTTAAGAAATAAAATAAATTTTGTGACAACTTTATTTTATTTCACTTAAGCCACTTGGAAGCCACTTGAAGCCATTTAAAGGCGGCTTGAACTGAGTTGAACTGGATAGGATGCTATCCAGAAATATCCTAATCCCTTGGTAGGATATTTGTGAGGTGGGGCCCGCACGAGCCCCGCCGTTTCTTTCCGCTAAGAAACGCACCCGTGAAAACCCTTCTTAATGAAAGTCAACCGACGCGTTTTCTAAATTCTTAACAGACCATTTAATTGGGCGGTTTATTTCGTGAATTAAATGGGCTTTTTCTTTCGTGAATTAAATGGGTCGTTTCCTTCGTTGAATTAATTCAACGAATTGATGGATCGTTTCTTAACCAGATTTTCAAATTCGTTGGCGTAATAATAAAATAAGGCCAACGCTCGACCTCTGGTTATTTGCGCTGGAGAAGATTTGAGAGAACCCTCGTAACTTCTTCTCCCTCGCGAAGAACGCGAAGAACGCGAAGAACGCCGAACCCGGAAATCAACGACGCTTTCGTCCGAGACGATCTTCCGATCTCCGATCTCCGATCACCGACCATTTGAGGTGAGTGGTTTCGGATTTCCGCTCAAGGTTCTTTCCTTTTTGTTTTAAACACAGATTTAATTAATCATGATTTAAATCTGTTGTTCTTGGTTCGTTGAGTTCGCCGACTCAACGCCAGTTTCCGCGACGACGCGACGCCTCCCCGCGACGACGCGACGATTCCTCTCTTCCGCGACGATCCTTTCCGCGAAGAACGCCCGCGCGCAAAGATCGACGAGGTAGGGATTTCATTATGGGAATTACCACCCCTTTTTAAATTAATTCCCGTCAATGTTTCTTTAACGAAATTAAAGAACCGTTTGTGAACAATTTTAATCCTATTAAAATTGTTGTTTCCTGTGTGGAATCTTTTTCTCCCGGTTGTTTATCTCTAACGCGGAGGGTGCGGGCCAAACAAACACGGCCCGACGACTCTCCGTCGTTCTTCGTGTTTTGCGGATTTGGCGGGCGATGAAGGAACGTGCCGCAACGGGTGTTTGACGATCCCGTAGTAAAGAACGGATCCCGGGAGGAGCAGCGGCGCAGACGAGAAGGAAAACGGGCCACCAGAGCGACGCCGGCGGCCCGCGGAAGTTACCGGCGGCGCCCCGGTGCGCCGCCGGACGAGTCCGCCGCGGCTGAAGCCGCGGCGGCGGCGGCCGACGGACCCGAGGCCGCGCGGGTCCGGTCCGTTCAGGCGGGACGCGGCAGAGCCGCGTCCGTGGTTCACCAACGCGGCCCGCACGCGGGCCGCAGTTCTTCCTCAGGCCGCGGGTCGGCGCCCATGGCTTCCACCCGCGCCGCTCGGCCAAGCCGAGCCGGCCGAGCTGGACCGGCCCCGGCCGGGACAACCGGGTCGGGCCGGGTCGGCCCGGGCCCGTACCCCCCTTCTTCGGACGTTTTCGTTCAAACGCCCATATCTTGAGCTTCGTGCCTCCAAACGACTCTCCGTCAGCGGTAACGCGATCCTTGGATCGAGACGGTCGTTTCGGTATATCGCACTCAAGGTTTCGGAATACTTTGAGTCTAGCCGGGTTGGTTCGTACACGAGACCAACCGGGCCCTCGGAGCGGAAACGCTCATATCTGGAGCTACGGACGTCCGATTGACGTGCCGTCAGCTTTGTTGAATTCCTCTAAGTGAGACGGATCTTTTGGAATACTCCGCCCGAGGTTTGGACGCAGGTGGAGTGCGGTCGGGTTGGTTTTTCCTTAAAAACCAACCGGGCCCCTGGGACAAAAATGCCAATATCTCTCAGACCGGGAGTCCGATTGACGCGCCGTCTGCGATGTTGAGTTCCCGTTGACAATACGGAACTTTTGGATACATCAACTTCGGACTTCGTGTCAGTTGATGTATCAGCCTCTCGGCTCGTGGAGCGGACCCTCCCGAACGAGCTTGCTGTGTGCGGGAACCCTAGTGCTGGCTGCGACTGCTACTTCGACAGCGACGACCGTGCAGAGATCCTCAGTGGACTGCAGTGACGACTGTGCAGAGATCCTCCATGGACTGCGACGACGACCGTGCAGAGATCCTCAGTGGACTGCAGCGACGACTGTGCAGAGATCCTCCGTGGACTCCGACGACGACCGTGCAGAGATCCTCAGTGGACTGCAGCGACGACGGTGCAGAGATCCTCAGTGGACTGCATCGACGACTGTGTAGAGATCCTCCGTGGACTCCGACGATGACCGTGTAGAGATCCTCAGTTGACTGCAGCGACGACGGTGCAGAGATCCTCCGTGGACTCCGACGACGACCGTGCAGAGATCCTCAGTGGACTGCGGCGACGACTGTGCAGAGATCCTCAGTGGACTGCGGCGACGACTGTGCAGAGATCCTCAGTGGACTGCGACGACTACTGCACTCAGCGATCCTACGTGGATCAGTGCTACCGATCCTGTGTGGGTCCGATCCTGCGTGGCTCAGCGCTCAGCGGTTCTGTGTGAGCCAGTTCCTACAGGTCCTGCGTGGGCCCGGTCCTGTGTGGGCCCGATCCTGTGTGGGTCACTGTGAGGTTAGTACCTATCGATCCTTCATGGGTCCGACGACTTAGATGGATCAGTAATCATCTTTATCGTCATCCGAAGAAGTATACCGTGTGAGCTGAATCTTCTGTTTTACTCGATAGAGGTGGTGCACTTGGTTGTAGCGGCAGACCCGCGATACTGGAGACGAGCGTACGGAGTACGGAGACCGTGTAGCCGGCTGAGACCTGAAGACTGCTCGACCGACTTGACTTGGAGTGAGTCGACTAGCCCAGTGGACGGAGCGCCCGATATTTGGCGGCAGACCCACGACGGATGGAGCGCCTGGTAGTTGGCAGCAGACCCGCGATACTCGACTGGAGGAGTACCTCTGTAGGCTATTTGGGTGAGCGCCCAGTATTTGGTAGCAGACCCTCAGCGGACGGAGCGCCCGGTAGTTGGCAGAAGACCCGCGGTACTCGACAGGAGGAGTACCTCAGCAGTCTTAGGTTAGTGAGCAGTACCTCGGAGTCGTGACAGAACCAATGTACACTTCAGAGGTGGGGCTCTTCAGCAGTTACGGTTTCGATAATGAAAATCCTGGTTTGAGGTGAATCTTGTGTTACTCTCCTTTGTGGATTGTGTTGAGCTATCCTGCGTGGATTTACTGTTTACTCTCCTTTGTGGATTGTGTTGTTCTGTCCTGCGAGGGTATGCGTTTTGCTTTCCTGTGTGGACTGGGTTGTGCTTGGGCTCGGACGTTGGAGCCGATTGGGGAATTGACGACTTAGGTATATGTATGGGCATATACCTAAGCCGTGTCAGATGTTACTTCGTGATTGTACCTCTTCTTCGTGATTTTATCCTTTGTGGATTTCGGGAGACCTTCGGGGGTCTCGGGGTCCCTACTGAGTAGCTTATACTCACCCCTGCACGGGCTATGCCCGCACTTCGTGGTGTTGGTTGCAGACGACGGACAACGCTGATCGTGGAGGAGGCGTGCGGAGCAGGACAGTACCTGGAGGTGGACCACTGGGTGGGACGTACTCGGAGCGGTTAGGTGGACCCGAGGAGCAGTGGAGTCTATCTGTACCCACCCTTCAGGTGGGACTTCCAGAGGACGGCTCGACGCTGCAGTTTTCCCTTTTTCAGTTGCTGTTTTTCCTTTCAGTTGTACTTTACAGTTGGGCTTGTATTTCCGGCCCCTTTTTACTTTCAGCACAGCTTGTACAGTTTTACTTAGTGTTTACTTTTCCGCTTGCTTACTCTGTGGTGCTTGTTTACTTTTCAAAGGCAATGCCTTCCCTTTTGTTGGGATTTACGCCTTGGTGCTAGTCGCCAGCCCCTGGCCTATGGAAGGCGGGCTTGGGGTAGTCACGGCACGGGCCCCGAGGACGGGTCGTGACAAATTGGTATCAGAGGTGGTCGGTTCTACCGCAGACTCTGATCTTTCTTCTATGTGAAGCAATAGTGTTTAGCGTATTGACTGTGGTTATCAGTCCAGGGAGTCCAGTGTTGGTGCGGCGGCCGACGTATCCATACACCAGGACCCTGACTTCTGATTCCCGACTTAATGCACGAAAACATTGATTGCGTGTGTGTTTCAAGTTTTCTTTGTGATTACTTGTGTCAGCTCACCAGGTATACTGTTCTGACCATGGTGCACTTGTTTCCTTTCTAGGATGGCACGACGACAGCAGCCAGCTAGAGTTCCTAGAGTAGGGCGCGACGACAGCCCGCCGAGCGACGAGGCCTCGGTTCAGGGCCCGTTGACAGTAGAGGCACCGACGGTACCTTTACCCGCCGAGCCCCCGATGCTTCCAGCACTGGTAGCTGACGACGCACGACACCTTGGAGCTCTGCACGAGTTCCAGCGCCAGCGACCACCCAGGTTCTATGGGGAGTCAGACCCCCAGGCAGCCGAGGACTGGCTGGAGGCGGTCGTCCGAGTTTTCAGGCTAGTGAGGACGCCAGCAGACCTCATGGTGATCCTCGCGGCAAGCCTACTGCACGCAGCAGCCGGACGCTGGTGGAGCCTGATGCTCCAGGTACACGATGAGGCCAACCTCATCTGGACGGACTTCGAGAGCCTCTTCCGCTCAGAGTTCGTCCCGGCCACCCTCCGAGCGGTGCGCATCCAGGAGCTTCTTCAGCTGCGGCAGGGAAGCTTGACGGTCGCTCAGTATGCGGCGAGGTTCACCGACCTTTCTCGGTACTCGACAGACATGGTACGGGACCCCTTCTTCCGGGCCCGGACCTTCGAGCAGGGATTGAGACACGAGATCAGGGCATCGCTGATCTCCCTCAGCATCCCGACCCAGGCAAGAGTGCTAGAGCGAGCCCTTCTGATCGAGAGCTTTCTAGCTGAGTCTACGGCGAGACCTACCACAGGGCGGCAGGTGGCGGATTCTTCAGCAGCAGGTAGCCGACGGATGACTCAGGGTTCCGGAAGACGACCTCGGGACAGTGGCTCAGCAGTGCGGGGCACACAGCGCGAAGCCAACCTCCCGAGAGGCAGGCAATGCTACTCATGTGGCGGGCAGGGCCACATGGCTCGTGACTGCCCGACCCGCCGTACTGAGGAGCAGCAGATGGTGGAGGGGCCACCCAGGCAGAGGCATAGGGTCGACCGTGGCGGTCCGCAGGGAGGAGGCGGACGAGGCAGAGGAGCTGGCCGAGCAGCAGGTGGTGGGCAATGCTTTGAGGCTCTGCCACCACCACCACCAGGCGGTCCACCCCGACCGCAGGGGACAGGAGGACATGGGAGAGCTCATCTTCAGGCAGTTGAGGCCTACGATCATGGGGCTCCGGGAGCATATGGACAGGAGCGAGACTAGCTCCAGACCTGGAGACTTTTGCTTCTAATTTTGTTGATGTATGTTTGTAGATGCTTTGTGTCTTTGTACTTGAGCTGCAGTAATAAAAGACACCTTTTCTTGTGGCATTTACTTCCCTGTCCTCTCTTGTGTTGTTACTAAGAGGTTCTAGTTTTGACCGTTGACTTGACCCTCACTTGTGAGACATATACTGGAGGAGACCCAGTTACCACACACTGATGCCGACAGTGTGACTCAACCCTTGGAAGCGAGAGTAACGGTTGGATCTCTTGGTAGTAGCGTCGAGGCCTTACGACGTCATCCTTGGTATGGATTAGTATCATCCATGTCGGGATTGACCGCATTAGGCGAAGAACGTGGTTCATCCAGGGGATGAGACCATATTTCTCTTATCGGAAAGGAAGAAATCATGGAAGCTCTAGTGGGACCAGAGGTGGTCCGGGCCACGATAGAGAAGGTCCAGGTGAGCACATGGGAGCGGAAGGCTCAGATGCGTGCTCAGTACCGCCTTTGTATCCCTAGTTTGTGTTGAAGCTTTATGGGGACGTAAAGCCCTGTGGTGGGAGTAATGTAAAGACCCTTAAATTTCAAGGAAATTTTTTTCTTAATTTTCTTTGGAATTTTACAAGAGCGCAGTTTCTGACGGCACCTGATTCCGAGGCCCGGTGTGCCCGAAATCATTTTCCGAAGTTTGGCTCGGGTACGTTCAGTGAACGGACGAGCGGGTTTTTCTAACTTTTGAACCAGTGCCCGGAATCGAATTCTGAGGGCACCGATGAAATCTCAGCGCCGGTATTCGCTTAGAAACGCCTCTTTTGGAGTTGCGTTTTCTCGGGTGTGGTTTTTAATTTTCGGGCTTAAAGTTAAGAAATAAAATAAATTTTGCGACAACTTTATTTTATTTCACTTAAGCCACTTGGAAGCCACTTGAAGCCATTTAAAGGCGGCTTGAACTGAGTTGAACTGGATAGGATGCTATCCAGAAATATCCTACCCCCTTGGTAGGATATTTGTGAGGTGGGGCCCGCACGAGCCCCGCCGTTTCTTTCCGCTAAGAAACGCACCCGTGAAAACCCGTCTTAATGAAAGTCAACCGACGCGTTTTCTAAATTCTTAACAGACCATTTAATTGGGCGGTTTATTTCGTGAATTAAATGGGTTGTTTCTTTCGTGAATTAAATGGGTCGTTTCCTTCGTTGAATTAATTCAACGAATTGATGGATCGTTTCTTAACCAGATTTTCAAATTCGTTGGCGTAATAATAAAATAAGGCCAACGCTTGACCTCTGGTTATTTGCGCTGGAGAAGATTTGAGAGAACCCTCGTAACTTCTTCTCCCTCGCGAAGAACGCGGAGAATGCGAAGAACGCGAAGAACAAGGAGAACGCCAAACCCGGAAATCGATGACGCTTTTGTCCGAGACGATCTTCCGATCTCCGATCTCCGATCACCGACCATTTGAGGTGAGTGGTTTCGGATTTCCGCTCAAGGTTCTTTCCTTTTTGTTTTAAACACAGATTTAATTAATCATGATTTAAATATGTTGTTCTTGGTTCGTTGAGTTCGCCGACTCAACGCCGGTTTCCGCGACGACGCGACGCCTCCCCGCGACGACGCGACGATTCCTCTCTTCCGCGACGATCCTTTCCGCGAAGAACGCCCGCGCGCGAAGATCGACGAGGTAGGGATTTCATTATGGGAATTACCCCCCCTTTTTAAATTAATTCCCGTCAATGTTTCTTTAACGAAATTAAAGAACCTTTTGTGAACAATTTTAATCCTATTAAAATTGTTGTTTCCTATGTGGAATATTTTTCTCTCGGTTGTTTATCTCTAACGCGGAGGGTGCGGGCCAAACAAACACGGCCCGACGACTCTCCGCCGTTCTTCGTGTTTTGCGGATTTGGTGGGCGACGACGGAACGTGCCGCAACGGGTGTTTGACGATCCCGCAGTAAAGAACGGATCCCGGGAGGAGCAGCGGCGCAGAAGAGAAGGAAAACGGGCCACCAGAGTGACGCCGGCGGCCCGTGGAAGTTACCGGCGGCGCGGGTCGCCGGCGCGGCGGCCGACGGACCCGCGGCCGCACGGGTCCGGTCCGTTCAGGCGGGACACGGCAGAGCCGCGTCCGCGGTTCACCAACGCGGCCCGCACGCGGGCCGCGGTTCTTCCTCAGGCCGCGGGTCGGCGCCCGCGGCTTCCACCCGCGCCGCTCGGCCAAGCCGAGCCGGCCGAGCCGGACCGGCCCCGGCCGGGCCGGGCCGGGCCAACTGGGTCGGACCTGGGTCGGGCCGACCCAGGGGGGGTCGGGCCGGGTCGGCCCGGGCCCGTACCCCCTTCTTCGGACCTTTTCGTTCAAACACCCATATCTTGAGCTTCGTGCCTCCAAACGACTCGCCATCAGCGGCAACGCGATCATTGGATCGAGACGGTCGTTTCGGTATATCGCACTCAAGGTTTCGGAATACTTTGAGTCCGGCCGGGTTGGTTCGTACACGAGACCAACCGGGCCCTCAGAGCGGAAACGCTCATATCTGGAGCTACGGACGTCCGATTGACGTGCCGTCAGCTTTGTTGAATTCCTCTAAGTGAGACGGATCTTTTGGAATACTCTGCCCGAGGTTTGGACGCAGGTGGAGTGCGGTCGGGTTGGTTTTTCCTTAAAAACCAACCGGGCCCCTGGGACGAAAATGCCAATATCTCTCAGACCGGGCGTCCGATTGACGCGCCGTCTGTGACGTTGAGTTCCCGTTGACAATACGGAACTTTTGGATACATCAACTTCGGACTTCGTGTCAGTTGATGTATCAGCCTCTCGGCTCGTGGAGCGGACCCTCCCGAACGAGCTTGCTGTGTGCGGGAACCCTAGTGCTGGCTGCAACTGCTACTTCGACAGCGACGACCGTGCAGAGATCCTCAGTGGACTGCAGCGACGACTGTGCAGAGATCCTCCATGGACTGCGACGCCGACCGTGCAGAGATCCTCAGTGGACTGCAGCGACGACTGTGCAGAGATCCTCCGTGGACTCCGACGACGACCGTGCAGAGATCCTCAGTGGACTGCAGCGACGACGGTGCAGAGATCCTCAGTGGACTGCAGCGACGACTGTGCAGAGATCCTCCGTGGACTCCGACGACGACCGTGCAGAGATCCTCAGTTGACTGCAGCGACGACGGTGCAGAGATCCTCCGTGGACTCCGACGACGACCGTGCAGAGATCCTCAGTGGACTGCGGCGACGACTGTGCAGAGATCCTCAGTGGACTGCGGCGACGACTGTGCAGAGATCCTCAGTGGACTGCGACGACTACTGCACTCAGCGATCCTACGTGGATCAGTGCTACCGATCCTGTGTGGGTCCGATCCTACGTGGGTCAGCGCTCAGCTGTTCTGTGTGAGCCAGTGCCTACAGGTCCTGCGTGGGCTCGGTCCTGTGTGGGCCCGATCCTGTGTGGGTCACTGTGAGGTTAGTACCTATCGATCCTTCGTGGGTCCGACGACTTAGATGGATCAGTAATCATCTTTATCGTCATCCGAAGAAGTATACCGTGTGAGCTGAATCTTCTGTTTTACTCGATAGAGGTGGTGCACTTGGTTGTAGCGGCAGACCCGCGATACTGGAGACGAGCGTACGGAGTACGGAGACCGTGTAGCCGGCTGAGACCTGAAGAATGCTCGACCAACTCGACTTGGAGTGAGTCGACTAGCCCAGTGGATGGAGCGCCCGGTATTTGGCGGCAGACCCACGGCGGACGGAGCGCCTGGTAGTTGGCAGCAGACCCGCGATACTCGACTGGAGGAGTACCTCTGTAGGCTATTTGGGTGAGCGCCCGGTATTTGGCAGCAGACCCTCAGCGGACGGAGCGCCCGGTAGTTGGCAGCAGACCCGCGGTACTCGACAGGAGGAGTACCTCAGCAGTCTTAGGTTAGTGAGCAGTACCTCGGAGTCGTGACAGAACCACTGTACACTTCAGAGGTGGGGCTCTTCAGCAGTTACGGTTTCGATAATGAAAATCCTGGTTTGAGCTGAATCTTGTGTTACTCTCCTTTGTGGATTGTGTTGAGCTATCCTGTGTGGATTTACTGTTTACTCTCCTTTGTGGATTGTGTTGTTCTATCCTGCGAGGGTATGCGTTTTGCTTTCCTGTGTGGACTGGGTTTTGCTTGGGCTCGGACGTTGGAGCCGATTGGGGAATTGACGACTTAGGTATATGTATGGTCATATACCTAAGCCGTGTCAGATGTTACTTCGTGATTGTACCTCTTCTTCGTGATTTTATCCTTTGTGGATTTCGGGAGACCTTCGGGGGTCTCGGGGTCCCTACTGAGTAGCTTATACTCACCCCTGCACGGGCTATGCCCGCACTTCGTGGTGTTGGTTGCAGACGACGGACATCGCTGATCGTGGAGGAGGCGTGCGGAGCAGGACAGTACCTGGAGGTGGACCACTGGGCCGGACGTACTCGGAGCGGTTAGGTGGACCCGAGGAGCAGTGGAGGCTATCTGTACCCACCCTTCAGGTGGGACTTCCAGAGGACGGCTCGACGCTGCAGTTTTCCCTTTTTCAGTTGCTGTTTTTCCTTTCAGTTGTACTTTACAGTTGGGCTTGTATTTCCGGCCCCTTTTTACTTACAGCACAGCTTGTACAGTTTTACTTAGTGTTTACTTTTCCACTTGCTTACTCTGTGGTGCTTGTTTACTTTTCAAAGGCAATGCCTTCCCTTTTGTTGGGATTTACGCCTTGGTGCTAGTCGCCAGCCCCTGGCCTATGGAAGGCGGGCTTGGGGTAGTCACGGCACGGGCCCCGAGGATGGGTCGTGACAAAAAACCTCTTTGAACTTCGATGGGTCCATTACCACACCCTGATGAGACACCACATGTCTTGGGAAAATCACCTCTTACATCCAAAACTCACACTTATAAAACTTCCCATAAAGTTTGTGGTGTCGAAGGACCTAAAAAACAACTCTGATATGCTTGACATGATCCTATTATGACTTCAATTAGACCAAGATATCA
This sequence comes from Viscum album, assembly GCA_963277665.1. Classification (NCBI taxonomy): domain Eukaryota; kingdom Viridiplantae; phylum Streptophyta; class Magnoliopsida; order Santalales; family Viscaceae; genus Viscum; species Viscum album. The sequence continues at coordinate 1,298,966,707 of OY728141.1, read as the reverse complement.
TTGATTAATACATTGATAAACCCATCTAGGACGTCACAAAACATAGATTTCATAAGTCCCATGAACATGGTTGGTGTGTTTGTAACACCGGATGACATAACCAAAAACTCAAAGTGCATATACCTTCATCTAAATCTAGTATTCTTAATATCCTAATTGTCACCGTCAACTGGTGATGTCGAGACTATAGATAAATCGTTGATAACCAATTATCACCTCTGAACTGGTCAAACATATCATCGATCCTCAAAAGAGGGTATTGATTCTTGAAATTTACCTGATTCAACCTCTAGTAGTCTATACACAACCTCCGACTACCATCATCCTTCTTTGAGAACAACACTAGATCTCCCCACGAAAACACAATAGGTTAGATGAAACCCCTCTACATCCTATCATCCACCTACAGACTCAACTCATGAAACTCTGTGGGTGCCATCTGATAGGTATCTATTTAATTTAGAGACGCACCTGGTTGCAAATCTATCCCGAACTCGACATCACGTTGAGGAGGTAGTTCCATAACCTTATATGGGAAAAAATATAACAACTTCTCCAAAAACTTGATAACATTACCAACCTGAGCTTCTATAGACAACTCTACCAACTGTGACAAAATAGGATCCACTTTCTTAACATCCAACCGATAACCTCTCTCACCAATGAACGCCACTCACTGGCCCTCCACATACAAAGACACAACTCTTATCTAGAAGAAGTTGATGGATACGCACATGGAATATAGTCAATAAATACCAAGGATAATATCATATGGCTGTATTTTCAACAAGAAGAATCCCCCCACTAACTGGTGCTACCCCATCATGAGTCTATATTCTCATTACACATCAAACAAGGAAGCATGGACTCCAATTGGACTAGATAAAACTAGGGGAATCAAAAGATTCTACACATCCATTCCAAACATATTAACCAAATAAGGAGCACTAAATGAGTGCGAAGCTCCTAAATCAAACAAATCAAACACAAGGGTAGATGATAAATTGATCATACCTTGAACAACTCCTGACTCTGCTGGTGATAATTCCTCTAACACATGCATCTGAACACACCTAGATCCTCCACCTCTCTACTTCTAGCCTCTAAAAATATTCTTTGGATGGGTCCCTATATATGGGGAGAATCATGAGGTTTCCCTCTACAAACTCCACTCACTCTCAGCTGCTAAACAAAAGTCTGCAGTCCATACCACCAAAATTATCTCAAAGGAAAATGCTTCTGTTGAAAAGGGTCATGAACGTTTATCTGAAACCAGCCTCCCTGAGCAATTGAACACTGATCTTGGTGGTTCCCATATCTACCGAAGATATGGAACACAAACAGAAAACCCCTAAAAGGTGATCAGAAACCACCTATCCCTGACGGTTGGGAAGGAAACTACCACGGTCAGTTCCCTACTGAATGGAACCTTGGCTGCCTGAACACCGAAAACCCACTACCTAAAGATCATCTACTCCAAATTCCCTACTGAACACTCTATTAAGGCTCAACTCTCAAGGAAATAATCCACTCTATAACCTCATCATTTTTCCACACCACTCAATACACCGAGAGCATAAATGGTGTGACTGAATTCTTGTTCACTGGGTGAAAATCCTTTTCCAGATTCCACACTCTAGACTCCTCATATGGAAAAACATCTATATCGGAGTGAAGGAGGTCCTTGAACTTGATCCCAAGATACCATAAGCTCAGAATCCATTAATTAAGGGAGATTGGATCCTTCCACTTAGCTTCCCTCATCATCAACGATAGAAACTCTGCCCAAAACCCCCTCTGAAAGTTGGGCCACAACACATCCGCCTCCATGAGGTAACCAAGAAATAGTATCCACCACTAACATGTAGATCCTTTCATTTGACTAACTTCCAATGGAATCCAAAACTCATATCATGCTCATATTAGACCGAGAGTGATCTCTATCTCCTCTATCCAGTGGTCTATCTCCAAATATGAGATACTCCCCTCATACTTCGCCAAACTCTGCCACTGAAAGGAACGTGAAGCCTGATTCCATGCCTCATCCTCCTCTGCCAATTCAACCCTCCTATGATTAACTAGATCAGCTTACTGAACCCTAACTTCTTGAGAAACTCATGGACGATGAACAAGAGCCATTCTTGAAAACAAAGTGAACAACCTAAACCTAATAGCTTGAAATTTTATCAAATATTATTTAATTTAATTCATTCTATTTTTCAAAAAGACCCAATTAAAACATGAACACAAGTCATCATGATACATGTAACTTTCCTAGGTATCTACCTTGAAAATAGGTCCACCTCACTTGGTCATTCAATAAGCTTAGAGTCCATGTGCTAGATCACGGGCCCCCTAAAATCCCATGTCCTAGCTAGTTTTCTTGGCCTATGTCACGAACCAAGGTCAACTTGCACTGTTTACATACCAACCCATGAAATCCTCACCATGAATAACTCCAAAATCTTTTCTATCTTTCAACCATCAACTTTGATACCACTCTTTCATGACTCCCTCCCACCAAAGATTCCACAATGAAGGGAGAGATATAATGACCCCCAAGTCCCACCTCCAATAGTCCCTAGGTTGGTGACTTGAATCGATGGTATAAAAATATCACATTATGGGAGGAATTACCCTTTATAACGAAACAAAATAGGGATACATGATAACCAATCATCAAACAACTCCATAAAACTATATAATGGTAAACCAATAACTATTCCACAGTGCATGAATAAATAAAAATGATACATATAAATTTCTCTAAAGTAAATACCCAAAAAAAGTCTATATAATTGACTCAAAAATAACTACAACCCAGCTAGTAATGTCCAGCTCAGTCCCCAAAGTCCTATTGAAAACCTAAAAATAGTTTATATATGCAGGGTGAGCATAATAGGTATACTCAATAGGAATATAACTAAGGCCTCAACTACACATGTGAAAAGAGTGTACTAATGCACCGGTGAATAAAAAACAGAACCAACAAGCACCTATATAGGTTATCTAACCAAACCCAACCTCACCATGGGTCACTCACCAAATCAAACATCCAATATAATAAAATAATATTGAGATTATAATAGAACTAGGTGCCCCACTGCCTCTTCCCCAATTATTTTTTTCTCTCATTACCCAACATAAAATGTCATATGATCCCACCCCTTCCACACACATTAAATAACATCCCACCCATAGACACCTGAGCCACACATCAAATCACATCCCACTTGCAAACACCCAGGCCACACATCACAGCTCATTCTGAAGATACATGGGAACACACATAATATCTCATCTCAAACACACCTGGGACTACACATCACATCTTGTCTAGAAGACACCTAGGACACACATCACATCTCGTCTCAAAGACACATGGGAACACACATCACTTCTCATCCTAAAGACACATAGGACTATACATCACATATTGTTCCAAATACACTTGAGACCATACATAACATATGACGGAAGAGTGGGGGAGAGGGGGTAGCCAACCATCTATATCACCACCATCCTAGATATTGGGGAAAACACCCATTAATAAGCACCTATGATCATTTATAAGGGTATCAAACTCGGGCAGGGAATGTATAAAATAGAATAAACATAAGTGATACATAGATAACACACAATACCCAACCTATGTGTTAAAATTGACAACACTAGTGCACACCACATTCCCACCATATACCCCATATCAAACGTCACTTTTATTCATTATCCTTTTCATTTCACGTCATACTACTCATTAAATTATATTTATTCCAATTATCACATATCAATTTTACCAATTACATTAAATTACCAACCCATTCATTTATTCATTTCATTTAGCATTGTAAATTATTCCACTGCTACCTGTGAAACTAATACAACTATGCCACACAATAACTAACCCAACTCACATAACCATCATCACAACACCACACACCTACCATCATCATCACATCACATCACCTAATCCATCTCACCACAACAATACACCACACCATAACCGTGACACCACAATCACGATACCAAAATCTTGACGACAAAATCATAGTGCCATAACAATGATGCCACAACCACCACACGACAACCACCATGCCACAACCATAACACCACATCCCACAACTTCCCACATCATATCCACACCAACCAAACATCACATCGCTGCCCCACACACTATACACCCCAACTTGTTAGGTCCACTAGGCTAGATACCCTGAGAGGGGGGTGAATCAGGGTATGACAGATTAAAAAAACTACCCTGTTTGATCTTGTTTTTCTATTAGAAAAAACCATATTCTCTCTCCTTCCAGTTGCAGAGTACGAATAAACCTTAAATCATACCCATGACACATCACTTTTTACTTGGTTCACCCTCACTGGGCTACATCCAAGGAGCATACACCGGCAGTGTGTCGATGTACCAATTCCACTATAAGTGTACTACTGTTTACAAGTTCGAAGTGGACTAACTGTCCCTCCTAGTTTACAACCACTCACAATTTGAGAACACACTGCTCTCTCAACTGAAGTTATCTCATTGCTTCTTCAGAAGATCCACTCATAGTTTATAGACCTGTAGGTGTCTTTATTATCACTAATGAATGCGTCCTATACTATATGAAGATGATCTATTGAAGTCCAAATTTCATCCACTGATGAATACCGCTTTTCCCCTAAACACTGAGCAACAACCTTTGGGAAGTAACTTCGCAAAGAACCCTACTTCGCGAACTCCCAATTTCACGAAGCTCAAATAATACTTTGCAAATTCCCTGCCTTTTCATGAAGCTCAAGACTTGTCAAAGCATAGGCCGTCGTGGAGCTCAAGTCATCACAAAGTGACTTCCTTCATGAATCTCATAGAGCCAACATGGAGCTCACAAATTTCGTATATCGATATTAGCCGTCGTGAAGCTCCTTCCTTTCACGAAGTACACTACCTTTGTGAACCACCTTTGTGAGCCTAGAGAAAAAGATTTTCTTCAAAAACACTCTACTTCTCTTGAGGGGGTCGAGGCCTATTTATAGGAGATTCCACCGACCCTCGATCCTTCCACACGAAGTCAGTGCCACGTCATCTCAAATCGCGAAGCTCCGAAACTTCCGTTGAAATTCTCTCAACATTGCGAAGAACAATGGAATTTTTTTTGTTGTGGAGCTCGTCATAATTGTAGAGTGTTCAATCAATTACTTCGCGCCGTCACTGTGAAGCTCCCTCACATTTAAACTCTACCATTTGTGAAGCTTGTCATAATTGCGAAGAATCACCACCAACATTCTTCTTGTCTTCGCGAGATCTAATCCATGAAGCCTATCTTTTCGAAACTTATTCCACTTCCATATTTTGATGATATCTTCATGGAAATTTATATTTTGCGATGCTCACCAAACTCCAAATTTTGGACCCCAAAAATTTGGAAAACACTAGAAAATAGTGCCACCTTGTATATACTCTTTTTGTACCGCCTCCAGATCATCCATTCCTTTTTCATGGTTCTTTTTCAACATGGATTGTCAACAACATCTATAGAAATTGAAAATTCACCATGGAAACTTGTTTTCTCAACAAACACAATCAACCCAAAAATGATGCAATGTTACCTTGAGGTATTTTTCACCAATAATCTCCCCCTTTGGGTTTGTTGACAACTCTTCTTAGAATGATGTTCTGCACTTTGATACCTCACTGAGTCTCCTTCCATCATCCACCATCCTTCACCACTTGAAATTCAGATAGCGACCAAAGATTCACTCACCACATACTCTAAGCCCACATGAGCAATGCCCGACGTGAGAAACAAGAGTATTATGAAAATTTCATCAATGAATCACTCCATTTAATACACCAACTGTTGATACCAAACTGATACCAATTGTCAAACTGATACCAATTGTTGATCACTGGAAACCTTCAAACACCATTCCAACATCACTCTTCTACTTTTATCACGACCCAACATCACCCTTCTAGAAACCTTCAAACACCATTCCAACACCACTCTTCTTCTTTTATCATGATCCTCATCTATTGTGATATCTAGTCATTGATCGATCACTTCTAGCATCGCTAGGTTTAATACTCTCCCCCTATCTCACTGCTCCACCTATCAACTTCTCCCTGTGTCTTTGACTAAGACATTTTCTCCCTGCATTATCCACAGTTTTCTCCCCCTTGAGGAGTCACTATTTCTCCCCCTTTGTCAAAAAACCCAAAGGTCACTCCTCTATGGTCTGAGACATTGGAAAGAACACATATTAGCACAGTAAAGAAAAACACACAATACCTCAAGGAGAGGGGGGGATTTCACATCCACACTTTTTTAAGTGTGGGGAGTCGACTAGACTTCCTAAGCCAACCAATGCCTCTCAAAAGATTCCTTAGGTAAGGACTTTGTCAGAATGTTGGCAACCAGTAGTTCTGTAGTCATATACTCCAACTTCACGATTCCCTTCTCAACCTACTCCTTGATAAAATGATACTTTATCTCAATGTGCTTTGTACTCAAGTGATGGACATGATTTTTGCTGAGATTTATAGCACTTGAGTTATCACAGTAGATGCCGATTGAAGATTTCACTTCAACTCCCATATCATCAAGCTGCTGCTTCATCCACAATAACTGTGTGCATGCTTGAGTGGCAGAAATATACTTAACTTCTGTGGTGATCAATGAAATGAAATCTTGCTTCTTGATCAGCCAAGAAATACACAATCCACCAAGATAGAAATAACCCCTTGATGTTGATTTCCTATCATCCGCTGAACCGACCCAATCTACATCAGTATATCCCAATAAATCGGACTGAGATTTGTTACTATATATCAAGATGAAATCCACCATACCCTTGATACACCGAAGTATTCTTTTCACTACAAGCATGTGGATTTCCTTGGGATTACTTTGATATCTTGCTGCTTGGAATGTGGTGAAAACGATATTAGGTCTCGTCGGTGTCAGGTACATTAAACTCCCAATAATCTACTTGTATTCTATGATATTAACTGCCTTTCCATTACCATCTTTTGATAATTTCATCCAAGTAGTGACCAGAGTCTTCATCTCATTAAAATTTTCCATTACAAATCTTCTCAGAAAATCCTTGGAATATTTGGATTGAGAAATGAATGTTCCATTCTTTCCTCGTGTCACCTGTAGACTATGGAACAATGTCATCTCACCAATCATAGACATTTTGAACTCATGTTTCATGAATTCGGAAAACTATCTGCACTATTCATCATCTGATCCACCAAATATTATTTCATCAACATAAACTATCACCATTATCCTTTGATTACTGTTGTTGTTGAAATAGATATTGTAATCAACTCCAGCACACTAGAAACCAAGTTTCTTTAAATACTGATCAAGCCTTGTGTACCATGCTCTTGGTGCTTGTTTCAACCTATATAATGCCTTCTTCAGTTGAAAAACCTTGTTCTTATCCTCATGGTTGAGAAAACCATATGGTTTCTCGATATAAACTTCTTCCTCCAGAATCCCATTCAAGAATGCAGATTTGACATCCATCTGGAACACCTTGAACTTCTGTTGCACTGCAATGTCTAGGAATAATATGATTGTTTATAGTCTCGCAACCGGGAAAAATGTCTCATCAACTTCTATTCCATCTATCTGGAAGTATTCTTTGCATACTAGTCATGCTTTGTTCTGAATCAGTATAAAATCTTCATTCATCTTGTTGCGATAGACCCATTCAGTCCCAATGACATTCTTATTTGTGGGCCTTGAAACAATATCCCATGTCTGTTTTTTCTCAATCTGATCAAGCTCTTCATTCATTTCCTGAAGCCAGTTTTCATCTTCAACTGTATCAGCAAATCACTTCGGCTCAACCTGAGATAAGAAATATGTTTGCTGTAGTTATTTCATTCTCGTTGTCTGAACTGGAGATGACTGATCACCAATGATATTATTCCTATCAATTTCAGCTCAAATCTTTGGATTTTGTGCAGATACAGATTTTAATTCCTCAGGCTCATTATTAGTATCTTCTTCTGAATCAACATCAGCCACTTCTTCTCCCCTGTGTTTCGTTCATACTCATCACTTTCATCAGGATACTGTTCACTGCATTGTTGAATGATCTACTCATTCTCCAATATAGTGACATAATTACTCTTAACTACTTTCCCAGCCTTTTGTTAAAGCATTTTTATACTTTTCTTTTTCTTGAGTAGCCAAGGAATATCCTCTCATCTCCTCATGACTCATATTTCTTATGTTTTCTTTGTTGAGGATAAAGCACTTGATTTCAAATATTCTAAATTATTTCACTTTTGGATTCTTTCTATACCACATCTCATACGGAGTGTTTCCTTTTTTCGGACACAACAGATAGCTATTAGAAATGTAGACCGATGTCAATACTACCTCCTTCCAAAATTTCTATGGTAGGTATTTTTCTATAAGCATCATTCTGGCCATGTTATTGATGATTCAATTTCTCCTTTCAACCACTCCATTTTTTTGGGGAGTTCTTACTGAGGAAACTCAATGTATTATCCAATTTTTCTCGAGATAGTCTGCCATGTGACTGTTTGTGAATTCCATACCATTATCAGTACGAAACTTTTGAATTTTCTATCCAAACATCCTTTCACACTCCCTCCAATACTTTTTTAAGCAGCTGAACACATTAGACTTATGGGTAATAAAAAAATACCCATGCCATTAGGCTATAGTCATCAATGAAAAGAACATAGTACCTCTTTCTGTCAATTTCTCTTGGTGTGATAGGCCCACAAACATCACCATACACCAATTCAAGCACTCTTGTTGACTTCTTTTCCTTTTCCTTATACATATTTCTGATGAGTTTCCCTTGTTGGCATGAATCGCATGTGTGATTATGATCACATGATAGCTTAGGGAGGTCTCTTACTATATCAAACTTTACCATATCTTCTAGGGATGGTTGGCATAGATGAAAAAGTCGTTTATGCCACAACTTATTTTCTTCTTCTCTGGATAGAAAACACATATCTTCTTCTCCACTTACCAGGTATATATTTCTCTTTTTTATTTTACCTTATAGAACCACTACCCCATCTCTTCCTTTGACGATACACATCTTCTTAGTAAACCTTATAAAATGTCCTGAGTAACATAGTTGACTAACACTGATAAAATTGTGACTGAGGCCTTCTACTACTAAGACATCAGCACATCTCATCTCTTTGCCCCCAAACTTGGCATTTCCTGAGTCAATAATCTTCAGGCCTTCATCATTTCCAAACTTGAAAACTCCTTCTTTGTCATATTTTATGCCTGTAACAAGATCTTTATTACCTGTCATGTGAGATGTGCAACCGCTATCAAGGATCCACACACCAGAGCAATCTGATGCTTTAAAGGAAATTTCTACCACCACTACCTTCTCATCCTTTTTCTTCTTGGTCTATATTTTTTCCTTCACACTCAGCATAGATTGAGACTTATGATCTTTCTCAGAGTATGATGGATCAACTTCAACTTGCAAAGCTGCAAATATATTTTTCATTTTTAACTCACCTGTTGGTTCATTGATCTGCTGCTTATGAACATTTTTATTCTCCTTTGGAACATTCCTCTATATGGTCAAGGTAAAATACCTAGCCATGTGCCCAAATCTTCCACACCAAAAATAGTTTCCTTCAAAATATGTTCTAGAGAACCGTTCTCTATATGGATGTCACCTCCGTTCTTATGCCCTTTGATATCTCTTGGCTATGGGACACACATACTGTGAATGTCCCATCCTTCCACAAAAATAACACCTGATATAAGGTGCATTTTTTTGTGTCACTTCTGCATTTATAGCATCCCCCTGGGATCTCTGAATGTTCTGATTCTTCTTTTTTCCCAAATCTACCTTTAATCTTGGAATGTGTGCTAGTGGTTTGACTTCAGTTTTCATAGCTTTCTGTTTTCGATCAAGGCCCCCGTCAACCTTAGTATCTGAACATAATTGATGCTTCCTTTTTTTTGAACCACTATTCTACGCTTTCAGATTCTCATTTTTATGAGTGACCTTCTTTCTTGATGTCCCAACATGAGTCAAGAGTTTTTCTTGATCCTCAACCTTTTTCCGCAGATCAAAAAATTATCCTTCAAGTTCTTCAATATGGTTGATTTGATCTTTCCTTATGTTATTCAAGCCATTGATCTCCCTTTTCTTTTCTTCAATCTTGATTTTATACTCACTAATTGATTCTGAGTCCTCTGGTTTTGATGACTTTAGTTTCTCAATTTCTTCCATAAACTTAGACTTCTCTTCTTCCTGATGCTGCATATAGAGTTTGGCATCACAAAAAACTTTGTTGGATTTCTTTTTGTTGTCTCTCCAAACATCTATCTCCTTAAGAGAAGACTATAACTCAGCTTTCATATCAACTCATCCCTCAACTTATTCTTCTTCTTCAACATCTTCGGTTTCATTCTTCTTCTGAGAACTACCTATAACTTCCACCATATCATTTTTCCCACGATCTATAAAGTTTTCTATCTCTTCAACCTCCTCAACCTCAGACTCATCTGAACTGTCACATTCTTTTGAAATAAGGTTCTTCTTCTTAAAGAAAATTCTCTTGAACTGTTTCTTTCCTTTCCTATAGGATAGCGACTTCTTCTTGGTAATTTTGATTTCATCGACATCATCATCCTCTTGGAACTTTTTGGGGAACCTTGCTGCAAGATTTCCAACCTTTATACATCGAAAACAAGCAAGTGGAAGTTTCCCTTTAAACTTTCCTTTTTCCTCTTTGAAGGTTTGAGGAGAGGAATGAAATCACATGATCTGTCTCTTATTCTTCCTTAGAATCTTCAATGGTGAGCTTCTTCATGGCCTTGAATTCCATCTCTTTGGATTTCCCCTTTTCCACATAATTGTTATCATCATTTCTCATTTCATATGCAACAAGGGTGCTATACAGGTTATCCAATGTTATCTCTTTCAGGTCTTTATCTTCCAAAACTAATACATTCGGATTGAACTAAGGGGGAAGTTTCTGAAATATGCACTTCACAATCTTTATGTCTTCAATAACTTCTCCAAGACCTCACATGTCCTCTACTACAACATTTACCCTATCAAATAATGCATCAATAGATTCACTCGGGTTCATTCTAAGATCTTCATACTTTTTCCACAACACTTGCAGCTTCACTTCTATGACCTTTTTATCTCCTTCATATATGTTCAAAAGATTTCCCCACATAGCATATGATGTTTTTCATGACATCACCATGGTATATATATCATTGGATAGGGCTCCCCATAAATCATTGATTCCCTTTGCATTAGTATCCAATTATTTTTGCTCATCTTCTGGTAATGCACCACTATTAATATCAGCTATGATACCATACATTGCTGCTGTAAACACATCCATTAACAAAGATCCAAAGTAGTGTTTGATCCTATTCTTCCATAGCTGAAAATTGTTCCCTTAGAAGATCAAAATCCCTTTGTTATTGGTGACCTCCATTTGAGAGAGAAACACTGATATTAACATTTCCCTCTGATACAAATTGTTAGGTCCACTAGGCTAGATACCCTGGGGGGGGGGGGGTGAATCATGGTATGAAAAATTAAAACAACTACCCCGTTTGATCTTATTTTGCTGTTAGAAAAAACCCCGTTCTCTCTTCTTACCATTACAGATTATGAGTAAACCTTAAATCATGCACATGACACAACAATTTTTACTTGGTTCACCCTCACTGGGCTACATCCAAGGAGCATACACCGACAGTGTGCTGATGTACCAATTCCACTATAAACACACTGATGTTTACACGTTCGAAGCAGACTCACTATCCCTCCTGGTTTACAACCACTCAAAATTTGAGAACACACTGCTCTCTCAACTGAAGTGAGCTCACTACTTCTTTAAAACATCCACTCATAGTTTATAGACCTGTATGTATCTTCATTATCACTAATCAATGCATCCTACACTATATATAGATGCTTTATTGAAGTCCAAATTTCATCCACTGATGAATACCCCTTTTCTCCTAAACACTAAGAAACAACCTTTGGGAATTACCTTCACAAATAACCATACTTCACAAAGCTCCCAATTTTGCAAAGCTCAAACAAGCCTTCATGAATTCCTTAACTTTTCACAAATCTGAATTCCTCAAAAAGATTAGGCCATCATGGAGATCAAGTCTTCAAATAGAAACTTCCTTTATGAATCTCACTGAGCCAATATGGAGCTCACAAATTTCATGGCGCGAAATTAGCCACCGTGAAGCTCCTTCCTTTCATGAAGTACACTGCCTTTGCGAACAACCTTTGCGAGCCGAGAGAAAAATATTTTCTTCAAAAACTCTCTACTTCCCTCGAGGTGGTTGAGGCCTATTTATAGATGATTCCACCGACCCTTGAACCTTCTGTAAAAATTCATCGCCACATCATCTCAAATCGCGAAGTTCCGAAACTTCTCCCGAAATTCTCTCAACATCACGAAGCACAATGTAAATTTTCCGATTGCGGAGCTCGTCATAATTGTGGAGCGTTTTGTCAATTACTTCGCACCGCCGCCGTGAAGCTTTTTCACATTGGCCTTCAACTCTACCATTCACGAAGCTTGTCATAATCTTGAAGAATCACTATCAACATTCTTCTTGTCTTCACAAGATCCAATACATAAAGCCTATCTCTGCGAAACTCATGCCTTTTCCATATTTTGATGAGATCTTCATAGAAATCCATATTTCGCGATGCTCACCGAACTCCAAATTTTGGACCCCAAAAATTTGGAAAACACTAGAAAACGACACCACCTTGTATTATCTCTTTTTGTACCACCTACAGATCATCCATTCCTTTGCCATGGTTCTTTGTCAACATGGATTGTCAACAACATCTCTGGAACTTGACAATTCACCATGGGAACCTGCTTTGTCAACAAACACAATCAACCCAAAAATGCTGCAATGTTACCTTGAGGGATTTTTTCCCAACACAACTGATCACATCTATCATCACATAATGGGCCAAACCACATAGGACAACACAAAAAGCACAAGCACACATCCAGAATTCCTTTTATTTCAGGGATTTATCACATTACATATTTATATTAGCATGTGTATTATCAGACAAACTAGATATCTAAGGGAAACCAATTATCTGGAAAATATAAGTTCTTTAAACTTTTATTCAGGATGTGATCACACAACAACACAACAAGGACCATCACTTATATCAACTATAGTTCAAGAAAGGCTTACAAAAGTCACTATTTTCAGAATTGGAAACAAGAATTCATAACAACACCAATAACATATAACAAAACAAAAAACGTTTGATAACTCCCCGTACCCATCAATTTTAGACATTCCAATTTATTATATAATTACTAAGACACTTAAAATCAACCCAAAGGTAAGAAAAAGTATAAAATTCCCACATATAGAACATAAAAAAGGTGAGAAAAAGTATCCCCTACCTAAAGGAATATTTTTGATCTTGTTGCACACTGTAGTGTGAAGAAGAAACCACCCAAGAACCAACGTCACACAATAAATGTTCGGGTCGACCTAAACCACACCCAAATATCATCAAACATATCCCAAACACATAACCCAAACTAAACCACACCATCATATAAAACTCTGAAGAATAATGGAAGTAAATAGATGAGAACAAGGATATAACTCAGCACAAATTGAATATGGTAAGCCAAGTATCGAAGATAAGAATACATGAATCAATACACATCGAAAGAATCCCAAGATACCTTAAGAGAGAACTACTGGATACCTAGAACAATAGAGTGCATGTAGAGTTTAAGGAAAAACCTTAGGAACCCCAAAATTTAAAGATGTAATGAACATGGGAATTACACTACATGTAGACCATTTACATGTCATGTAAATGTAGTGGGTTATATCTTACTGAAATTGCATCACTTTTTATTATTTAACCCTATAAATTCACACTTCGTGTAACATACCATGAAACGCCCTCAACAATATGTGAACTACACTTACATGGTGTGTACGATTTATACATAATATATTCACCCTACTTCTAGAATTTAACAACAAAACTCCTCCAGATCACTTCCACACCTCCTATGAGCACTACGAGCCTTAGAAACACACAAAGGGTTGGTCTACATGGATCTGGGACCTTATAACTTTCTTCATAGATGTTACTCACTAAAGAGTTTTGTGGTAGATTTTTATCAAATGGGTACATAGTGATGTGGTAGGAATTATATATAGATGTGATGAGTTAACAAAACCCTATAAAGTGCAAAAAACTTAAGGATGACCTGGAAGTCTATCCTATAGATATAATAGATAAGTTTTTATGTATGGTTTTATAATAATATAAAATGCATCATATAAAATGAAATATCCACTTTATCATTATTTTATATTGGATACATATATGTATATATTGATATATATTTGGTTATGTGTAATGATTATTGACCTCTCAATGTAAAATTTTGATTTTTCCCTAGTTGATGTTCATCATGGAGTATTATAGATTTTGATGAAATGTTAAGGTTAGTGTGAATAAGATTCTTGTATGAAAATATGAAATATTCCCTTGAGACACAAATTTTCTTTGTGCGATGGAGGACCCACTAAGTATATCACATGAAGTGTGATACACTATATCATTGGTATAATAGGGTTTCATAGATCATATTTAGAGTCCCCACTTTCAGGATTTGGCAAGATACCTAGCATGAGAACCTTCACTCTTTGATACCTTTCTCATGCAAGCCTTGAGGCTTAACTAATAAAAGGATGGTTGGATATGTTTCTGATCATGTCACTAATTGTATATCAACTAAGATGTGATTTTCCTCTCATATAAAAAGTATGACATTTAAGCCATTAATTGAGATATATTTAGGAGTGTATGGTTGAGATTACCTAGACCCACACAGTCAGATCCAGTGCTAAAAACATACCCTTTACACACTATCTTTGATACCAACTATAACAACCCAAACTTAACCATCTATAATTAAAATATAAATAACCAATATTAAGTCACTTACATACCTAAATACCTTTATATTTTTATATTTTTAGATAATTAGAAAAAAATTAGGTAACAAAACCAATTTCCTTCTATACAAATGGAAATTTTTCCCACCATACTAATGATTTCTTATTTCACATATAATATTTAACATATCCCATAAAATTATCTACACATGATACTATTTTAGACATATCATACTTAATATCATTCTTCATAACCTAGGGAAATTAAAATATAAAAAATTTGAGCTCAAATGCTCTGTAAGGGAAAACTTATCAATGAATCACAAATAGTTAGATCATAAGAATGTGTGAAAATATAAATCATGGAATAAATATTTGATTAGAAATAATGATGGAATAATAATTGATAATCATAAATAATTATAAAATAATATAGATCATGTAATGAGATCCTATAATTATTAAAGGAAAATCATGGATCGAAAACATGTGATAATAATTATAAACCATAGAATAATAACATTATAATGTTCTATAACACGGAAATATGGAATAAACATGAGAATATGTAATAAAAACATTATGGTAAAATCCAATAATTCCTAAATATTACATTCTGAACAAACCCAATCATGTCCACACATTATGATGGGAGAAAACCCAACCATGACCACACATTAAGTTGAGAAAAAATCCAATCATTTCCTTGAATAAAATTATTATCTAATGAGATATAAACCTTTAAATAATGAATTGGAAGGCTATATAGGAACCCACCCATCACATAATGACAAATCATACTCATGTATTCCAAAATAACATAAGAACATTCACCATTCCTTCATAACTTAATTAACTTGTGGAAAAGAAATGATTTTCATGAAAATTTCCTCAAAAAACCATCATAAGACATTCGAAAAAAGAAGGTGATGGAATAATTAGAGCATATACAAGTGAAGAATAATAATAAATAAAGTATATTGACATAGATGGAAAATAATTTTATAAAATAATTAAAAATATTATTTGAAAGACAAAAAGAAACACCCCTTTCTTTTGGTAACTTAAAAAAAATGAAAAATACAAAAAATAATGAGAATAATATTTTATTTGAAAAACCATGTAAACATGGAAAGTAAGATTGATAATAAATAATTGACATAATAGTAGGAAAATGAGATCGATTGGTAAATGTTAAAAAAACATACTTTTCATACTTTTGTAAAGAAGGTAAAAAATGACTTATAAAAAAATTGTTAAAAGGAATAATTTTAAAACCATTAATTAGAATGATTTTAAAAAAAATAACCTCAAAGGGATAATCAATAATTTATCTTTTAAAATAAATAAAATTTACATAATGAATTTGGAGTGTAAGATAAAAATCTATGAACGTGAAAAAAAAACATCTTTTTAGCCTTGAGGCTGTTTTAAAGAAAACCCACATTGAATAAAGAGTTGAAAAATTTATTTTTTGGAAATAGATAAAGATAAAAAAAAGAACAAAATATATAAATATATTTTTTATTTTATATAATTAAAATATAAAATCATTGTTATGAAATAATAGGTACATGAAAAAAACCATTTGAAAATAATTAGAATTATTATTAATAACAACATACTTTTTTATAAACAATGAAATACATCAAAGAAGAATGTTTTGATGTAAAGATGTAATTTATCCATAGATAGATAAAATATTATATATAATATAGAAATTAGAAAATAAAATAAACTTGTATGATCCTAGTTATGGAAAATAGTTTATGATCAAATGAAAAGGAAATTAAGTCGATGAATCCCTTGTGACTTTTATAACACTTGAATCAAAATCTATTGAAAGAAAGAACTTGATTTGGATTTTTATAAATACCATAAATTAAATTAATAATATATTTTAATATATTCATTTTGAATTAAATAAAAATAATACCATATAAAAGTAAACATGGTTCAAAAAATTAAACCCGACTTAGAGATTTGAAATTGAGACCAAAAACCCTTACCTCAGACTTCTGATTAGTCAGACACATTATAACTTCCCTGTATAATAATTTTAGGTTTATTATTCATATGAATTAGAACCTTATTTATAGTTATTTCACTTTATATCACACATCTGTATTTCATTATTACCCATGTATTAATTTTTTATTGTGAAAATTAATATTGGAGTGTTAACCATTTCACTTCCCTTATATAACCCGGTTTGGCAGTTTCAGTACTTAAGTATTGTTTGTGGTTTGATCATCTAAATAAGGTTCATGATAAGTTAATTCATTTATTTTATATAGTTTTGGAGTCCCATAGTCATTTCATGGAACTTATGCTGACAGCTCTCATGAAATGCTTATTTTTTTCATTTTTCAGTGACTATTAGGGATAAAAATGGGTATCCAATTTTTGGATACCCTTCCCACCCGATCTGATATAATCAGGTTTGGTTATGACCTAAATAGGTTAGTATAGATGTTGATTTTAATTGATCCTACCCAATTAATAATCAGGTGGGGTTCATGTACGTGGTAGAGTACTCATTTAATACCCTAAACCTAATTATTTAATACATATTTTATTAATTTTATTTAATACACCACATCAATGGAGATGATGGAAAAAACAAGTAGTATGACTACATTCATAGTCAGTGAGGATTGGTGTTGCATTTAGAAGTTTCTTGGTTCCAAATTTGGGAGGTGGTCAGTGTGCCACCTAAGAATGCCACCAGACCGCTCGATGTTCCCACCACCACTGTAGTGTATTATTATTATTTAAATAAATTAAGTAATAAATAACTAGATTTAGGGTATTAAACATGTATTACCCAACTAATCTGATTATAGATAGGTTATTAAATCATTGGTTGTAAGTGGGTTCATTTTAGTGTCTGGGTAGGTGTAATTTAAAAAGTTTAGGATTAGGGTATCCCAAAATAAGCGGGAAGCCTACCCGTTGACATCCCTAGTGATTATTGAATTGAAAAAAGAATTTAATTTATAGGTAAATATACTTTTAAATATTACCACTACATAATTATGAAGTTTTATTTAACTCATATTCATTACATCTTATTACTAGTATTTAAGTTTTCTTAGTTATTCATGAGATAAACATTATAGCAATATCTATGTAGGTGGTAAAACTGACCAAACCATGGAAACATTATAATTGGTGAATGAGTGAAAACATATTATTTTATAATGATAATATAAATTTTATATAATATTTTTGGTTTCATGTTTTTTTATGTGCTAAATAAAATTCAATAAGTGGTATATAAAGAAGATAAATGAAAGTAGAGATAAGAAACCATCACTTACAAAGAGGAAATCATATCTCTTATTGGAAACCTTCTAGTTTTCGATGGGATTTGGGAAATATATATATAACAAAGGCTAAAAAAAGTGGGATAGTATTTTTATGGAAGGAAATATGATATATTAATTAGAGTAATTTAAATTTTAGGTGTGGATTTAAAGGGGTGGTTTAGGGATCCTTTTATATAATTGTGAAAAGTGACATCTTTTTAATATTACTATCTTAATATAAAAAGGGAAGCCATATACATGGAAATTGGATCCAAAAAATGAAAAAAATTGATAAATAATAACTATTAGGTCTATAAAACCTCTATAAAACCATTTAAATATAAGTCTTGGTGATATTTTGTGACCTTATCCCTTAATTGAACCATTTTATTACATTTAACCCTTTCTGATGCGACTAATTTTACTATAGTAACTTATTTTTATGACTTAAAATGAAATGGAACTTATAACCTAATTTGAATATTATGATTCCAGATTTTAAAACCATTTTAAAATATTTTATTTCTACACGTGTTAAAAATTAATTTTAATAAAAGTGAATTTAGCACAACAAAAATAGTTTTCAGAAAAATTCCATTTTAAGCATAAAAATGATTTTAAACCAAAATATTCTATAGTATTAATTTATATGAAATTTATTAGTTTATATGTAAAAAATAATATTTTTTTGAATTTAAAATCAAGACAAAACTGAATGGATCATTTTGAATACTTAATTAAAAGAAAAATACTAAAATAGTTTTTTATTAGAATAAAATATAAATTTGGTTCTAAAGTCAATCATAGATTTATAAATTCAATATATTGATTTTAAATGAATATTTTACTCCATAAATTAATTTTTGGTTTAGAAAATGGTTTTATATATTTTTAATCCATGCTTATATCATAATGATTCTTTAAAATTTATGGTATTTGTAAAAACTATAATTTCACTTTTCACTAAAAAATCAACTTTTTTAGAAAAATTATAAAAATTCACTCTATCCTAATTTTTACACAATAAATCCAAAAATTAAGTTCATTTTATCAAATTTAAATTCTAAAATTTGGGAATTTAGATTTAATATAAAACATATATAATATATAATAATAGTAATATTTTAAAACAAAACCTTTTTGTTTTGGAATGGATAATTAAATTAAAATTATTTATAATTGATTAATTATTTATTTGATATTATTAATTATTTATAACTTTAATTTCATGAATACATTTTTCAAAAGTAACAACTTTAATAAAAATAACTATTTGTTTTTAAGATACCAAACGTATAAAACTACATATAGGTAATGAAAACATACAAAAGTTATTATGTTAACAATTACATTTTTATATAATCATAATTTATACATAAAAAACCCCTCAATATGTTCTCATAATATCTAATAGTAAGATAAGAAATGGTGACAATCATAGGTGGTTTTTCTGCCAGTATAGATCTCATAGTGATTTCAATGATCTTGAAATCTCTCATAGATGATTTTAAATCAAGATATACTTGTTGAAGTTCATCTTTGGCCTAGTCTAGGAAAAAACCTAGTGATGTTACATCCTTCCCAAGATTAGATAAATGAGATTCATAAGGAATTATTTTACTACTCAATGCCATTTATTTCCCTTTTCTATTTAGATTTTATAATGTAGTTACTTGTATTTATATGCACCAATTCAATGGTTAAGTTGAAATGATCATATAATACCAATGGATATATAATAAAAATGGAAATATAATGCCAATGATCATATAAAATGGTTAAATTTCATTCCCATACAAAAAAATCATTCATTATATTTTCTAATCTTTGAACATGCTTATTACATTTATAATTCTCTTCTTTACTTCCATAGTTACAACCAGGGTTATGATTTTCATAGAAAACCATGGGTATAAAGATTTTATATTTGTGGTCTTTTTATTTACTTGTAGATTTATTCCACTTGTACTTTTCTCAATATTGCTTCATATTTCATTCTACTAATCAATTAATGTTTATCTTGTATTGAAATATTTTTTCTTAATAAAATGTTTTTTGATTCATTTAAATTTGGAGTTGTGTGCAGTAAAAGCTAATCAACATAATATTTATTTAAAGGAAAATTCATACTAAAATCTTAGTGTATTACATTGTTCATGGTTAAATAAATTGAAACCTCACATTTTTTAATTTCAATCTCTATTGAAAACATATTCAGGTTTTCTTAATATAGTTATGACCCATGATGTGATTTTTAATGAGTTATATATCTTACTATCATGGGTCAGACAAAAATTTTATCTCATAATAGACATATATCTAGATTTTTATTTATCACATATATTTATGCCAAATATACTTAATTAGTTATAAGACTAAGGGGTTTCTAGAAACATACAATTCAAAAATTTATTTTCATGATATTATTTTCAACCAATTTGTAAAACAAAATAGCTATAATGACAATCAATAAATTTATTAAAATCAATAATATGTTTCTTATTCTATGACACCTTCATTTCAGCCTATGTTACATTCTATTGAACTATTGATTCAAACTATAACTATTTTAGTTCATATAAGATTTCATTATGTTTCTTCCACTTAATATCAATAACCTAATCCACCAAAATAACTATAACATAATTTACCACATTATTTCTTTCTATATTCTAAATGAAAAAATGATGGAAATATATTATTTTAGAATTAAACCTACATTTTATCCTAAAACAACATTTGAAACTCACAATTTGACATATAAATCAATATATAAATTAATAATAAATACTCCCAAAAAGATAATAATATTTTCCTAAAATAACATGCATCAATTTTTCACCAAATCACTTTTCAATACCCGATGAATCTGATCTTATATTCCTAAAATCAATTACCCTATTATCTCAATTAATCATATTTACCTCAACATTAAATCACATACCAACCCAAAGGGTTATCAAAACTTCAATCATGTATTCTTTGTAAGACCTAATAAAAATCTTCTAAAATATCATCAATCACCTCAAAATACAATCAAATAATACCTAAAAATTGGTATCTATGCCTTTAAACATAAGATAAACCATAAAATTATTAACCCATTATGGAATTGAAAACTTTTAAAATATCCTCATATTATAACACCCTAACCTATAATGTTATCTAAACCCTTATTTGATACAAACTGAGATGCCTCAGACCCACACACCTGAATCCTATTCTAAAAAAATACCCTTTACATATTGGATTCAATACCAACTACAACAACCCAAACTTAACCATCTATAATTACTATATAAATAACCAATATTGAGTCACTTATATACCCTGAAAACTTTTTTGTCTTAGAGTTTTAGAGAATTAGAAAAAAAAACCTTCATGTGACAAAACCGATGTCTTTCTATCCAAGTGATCATTTTTCCTAATGTATGAAGAATTTTTTATTTAACATAAAGTCTTCAAAATATCCCATAAAATTCTAAATATATGATATATTTTTATACATATATTACTTAATATCATTTTTTTTGTAGCTTGGCGAAATAAAAACATAATAAGGGTGATCTCAAGCACTTAGTAAGAGAAAAATTATTAATGATTCATAAAGGGTTAGATCATAATAATGTGAGAAAACATGAACCAAGAGATAAATATGTGGTTTAAAAAATCATTTAATCATAATTTATAATCATATAAATTGATAAAACATCATTGATCATGTAATGAGATCATATGATCATAAAAGGAACATCATCGAATCATAAAACATATACCTTAGCTAGGTAACATGTGATAATAATCATAAATCTTGGAAACATAACATCGGAATGTGTAATGACATGGAAATATGTAATTAAGATAATTATATGTTATCATAACATCATGATTTAACTAAATCATTCCCACACATTTAATTGTGAACAAACCCCATCATATGCACTCATTATGATGTGAGAAAACCTAATCATGCATGTACATTAAGCTGTGAAAAAACCCAATCATTTCCTCACATAACATCATTATATCATGAGATATAAAACAATAAATAATGAAATAAAGAGATATATATGACCCCACCCATCACATTATGATAAAATATACTTATATATGCCACAAAAATTAGAAAATTCATAATTCCTTCATAGTTTAATTAACTTGGGGACAAGAAATAGGTTTCATGGAAATTTCCTCAAAACATCATCAAAATCCATTCAGAGAAAGAAAGTAGCTGGTATCATTAGATCATATCCACAATTTATCATAACAATAATTAAAGGATATTGACATAGATGAAAAATAATTTTATAAAATTATTAAAAATAAGTTTTAAAATACAAGAACTATCATTCTTTTGATAACTTAAAAAAAGAAAAATTTATAAAAAATGGGAATAAGATCTTTTTTGAAAACCCTTGTAAAATTTTAAAGGAATATTGATAATGAAGAATATGCATAATAATGGGAGAATTAAATCAATTAGTAAATGGTAAAAAAATATTTTTTCACACTTTTGTAAAGAAGGTCAAAAATGAGTTGTGCATAAATCATTTAAAGGATTCCTTTTAAAATAATTAATTTGGATAATGTTTAAAACATTTACTTAAAGCTATAACCAATAATTTATCCTTGAAAAGAAATATAAGTTACATAATGAATATGGAGTGGGAGATAAAAAGGCACAAACATGGAAAGAAATCCCTTTTTAGAATTTATGAAGCTTTAAAGAAAACCCACGTTTAAGAAAGAGTTGAAAACATTATTTTTAAAAATAGATAAAGAGAAATACAAATAATGAAGATGATAAAGCATATTTTTATTTTATATAGATAAAAGAGAAAATATTTGGTAAGAAAGAATATGGACATGAAAAAAAGAGCCATTATAAAGGATGATAATTATTCTTAATAACAATATATTTTTTATGGATAATGAAAACCATCAAAGAAGAAGGTTTTGATGTAAAGATATAATTTACTCAGATAGGAAGGAAAAATAATATATATATTATATAAATGGAATAATAAAATAAACTTGTATGATAATAGTTAAGGAAAATAGTTTATGATTAAATGAAAAGGAAATTGAGTTGATGAAACTCTTATGGATTTTATAACACTTGAATCAAAATCCATTAAAAGAAAAAACTTCATTTTAATTTTTTAAATCCTATGAATTATATAAAAATTATAATATAAGATATCCATGTTCTAGTGAATCAAAATAACACCATATACAATTAAACATGGTTCCCAAAAATGAAATATATTTCAAGGAATTGAAATTAATACCAAGAACCCTTACCTAAATTTTTTTCTTAGTCATACATGCTTTAATAGGTGAAATGAAAATCCTCCATGACCCCAAGCCCTCATAAAATAGGCTATGGGGTGGATATTATCATTGAGTAGACATATCACACACATGGGAGGTCTTATCCTATGGTACATGTATACACAAACACACACATCCATTTCCATGCTATAATGAAAAAGATAATAATAAAACTAAAACCAAAGTTCATGAATACATCTATCCTATAACCAGAGTATGAAAAAAGTAGTAAAATCATTAAAAAGGGAAAAATAAAATCCCATCAAAAACTAAAAAAATCATCCATCCTACTTTGAAGGAGGGGACTTCTGTTAAATTCAACTACCGGTACACACCTCGGTCTCTATAGATCTCTAATATCAGTTTTCTCCATGTCCTCATAAGAATTCATCAAAAGTACCACCATTTGTATAAGACACAATATGTTCAAGTAGAGTTTATGTATGGGTGAGTATAAGAATACCCCATAGGTTCCCCAAAAACACAAATGAAAAGGGATCTACTGAAAGGAAATAATCCACTCATCCCAATGCTAGATGAGAAAATACAAGCGAGGGAAAACAAGAAACTCCATCTCAAAAACTCTTTGACTATACATGACTATTAAACTCATTTACACATGGTATTTAAACTATGATATGTTACATCACTACAAGTAATCCCAGATTATACCAAATATACTCATCCCATACTCTAAATCTCATGAGGTCTCGAACACATTGCTAGCCATAGGATTATACTCAAGGATAAAAGTTATCACTTATCCAGGAGAAATCACTCCACGATCCGTACTATCCCTAATGGAAATCATCCAAGAGATAGCACTCATCGGGTAACATAGAGCTAATGGAACATCCCTACCATCTCAGGTGGAATACATATATGAGAACATGCTCGTCGGGTCTCTCTACGAAGAAGGTCACATTAGAATCCAGTAGATCTTGTTACTTATATAGGGAATCCCACCCATCCTAGATGGGGGACTCCACTAACCCTACTATAAAATAATATCACATCACTCAAAATGGGGTTCACTCCTAGAACCCCTGGGATACACCACTAACCCAATCTAGAAACTCTAGAGATCACAACACTCATAAAGAGGATCACACCTAAGACTGTTGGGGTACACTGTAAACCATATCAAGACTTAGAACCATGATGCATGAAAAGGGGATCTGAATTAAGAATTATAGAAGATAATGTGAACCTAACCTCGATCAAATGCCAAGTAGGGGATTACACACTCGATGATACCACAAACCCTACTGAGACTGCTATCTATATAGGGGATTGTATACTCGATGATACCAAAAACCCTACTTGGATATCCTTTTAGATAGGGTATCCCCACCCTTTGTATGAAGGTCATGAAAATATGAAAAACCCCACCTAGGGAAGATGATACAATAGAGGATCGCGACACAACCTCCTGGAGGGTTAAACCAACTCTATCTAAGATAATATTGTAGAGGGGATCACAATCTTATGGTGAGGACGTAATTCCAAAAAATGGAGCCTCATAGGGATACACCAAGGCAACTAACTAAACTGATACTTGTCTATAAATCAATAACAAGTGACCTGATAGCCTCACCTCAGGTCACATCTCTCATTCCATAACTATGGACACCATCACATCCTACATTGGAAACTACTCAGGATAGACTACTCGCAAGCCTCCATCCGAGTCCTAAAGAAAGAGATGCATGGGGTAGAAGTATTTGAGGAGAGAACATGGAATTTACCCATAATACATGGTGTGTATCTATAATTAATCCCTTGGATTTGTACCCTTATAGTACTCAACATGTATTTGAGACATGATGTGTACCTCATATCACATGGTGTACAAACTTGTCTAATCTCTTTGGTGTGTCCTCACCCATACACGGCTAGCTGACCATGTCACCCCACATGGAATGTACCCTCGTTATATGGAGTGTATTGGATATATGACTACTTGGATATGTCTACAACCCATGCCCGTGTACCTGGCCATATACTTAGGCTATTGTACACCTTGGGGCTCTTACCGTGTACTCACACATAGCCACGTCCCCTTTAATTGGTGTTCCTACCCATGTTTTCAGGAACATGGCATAAGCTCACTACACGACATGTACTTATAGTACACAACACTTATTTCAAAAAGTTCATATTCCAAAAATGGGAAGAAAACAACACATGTTCTCTTACACTACATGTCGTGTGATCAGGAATTCTAAATAGGAATCCCCTGCGAGCCGCCTGAAACTCCTTGATTTCTACCGAAACCTAGAGATCTACCTCCATGGGATCTATAATAGTCAAAATAGGGATATCAAACCATGAAACAATCCATAAATGGGTGTGGGGGGTGTAAATATCATAAATATTCCTACCTCATGGTGAAGCAATGAATCTTTAGGTCCAAAACTATGCTGGAAAACTGCTGCATCTTGACTTGGTGATGATCAGCATAAAAAACAGGGTCTAGTAGTTCCTCCTCTCTATTTGGTTCATCCATCACCACAAGGGAGAAGAAATATCCTCTTATTATAATCATAGGTTCCAAATGGGGATGGGAATGTTTATTAATTTAATTTCATTAAATTAATAAACCACTATTTAACACTCTGCTAACGGTCACCTCTAACTGGGCAGCTGATGCTGACAAAATTTATGCCACGCCTTGGGTAAAACCTATGTTATGAACTCAACCATGGTATTATATTTTTTATTTGAGACTTCTATTAGGATTTATTACACTTTTATTGAAATACTATGCACAAATTATAATATATATTTAATATTTTTAATATCATCACACTAAGGCTCTCCAGGTCCTGAAATCCCACACCGACTCAGTTCCCAACTCCAAAAATATTTCTAAAAATATTCCAAAGTCTTAGATGAAAAAAACATAGTCACTAAAGGTTTCATATATTTTAAATTCATTATTATATCATAATTATGTATTAAAATCTATGGTATTTGTAAAAAAATTATTTTCACTATTTAGTTAAAAATTGATATTTTTATAAATATTTTAAAAATTTAACCTAAGATGATTTTAACATGTTGAATCCAATAATTAATTTCATTTTATTAAATTTAAATTATAAATTTTGGGAATTTATCTTTTAAATGAAACATATATAATATATAATAAAAATAATTTTTTAAACAAATTTTTTTTCTTTAAATATAAATAATTAAATCAACATTACTTAAAGTTTCTTAATTATTTATTAGATGTTATCAATTTATCATCCCTTAAATTTCATCAATACATTCTATTGAAATCAATCTTTAAAATTAAATCTATAATAAAAATGTATATTTTATAAAAATTACAAATGTATAAAACTATACCTGATAATGAAAATATATAAAATTTATCATGTCAATAATTAAATATTTATATTATCCTAATTTCTACTTAAAAAAACCTCAATAAATCTACATAATATGAAAGGGTAACATAATAAATGGTGGAATTCATAGGTAGTGATTCATCTAGTATTGATCTTGTAGTTATTTCCATGAGTTTAAAATTCCCCTGTAGATGATTTTTTCTCAAGCCATACTTGTTGAAGTTTATCTTGGTCTTGGTATAGGGAAAAACCTAGTGATACTACCTCCTTCCCAAACTCAAATAAATTATCCTAATAAGAAATAATTCTACTACTTAATATCATTTATTCCCTATTTATACATAGATTTCATAATGTAGTTACTTTTTTATATAATCACCAATTCAATGGTTATACTACAATGGTCATATAATCCCACTGTCTATATAATCCCAACCACTACATAAGACTAAAAATATATATAATCTAAATTACCATATAAAATAGTAATATTTAATTATTATATATGACCTAAATTAATTCATTTTATTTTCTTATCTTTCAACACATTTATTATGTTTCTAATTCTCTACCTTACTTCCATAATTGAAATCAGGGTTAGGATCTTAAAAAAACCATAATGATAAATATTTTATGTTTGTGTTATTTTTATTTACTTGTGGATCTATTTCACTTTTACTTTTATTAATGTAGTTCATGTTACATTATCATAATGAATTAATGTTTATCTTTTAGTAATATATTTTATCTCAATAAAATATGTTGTGATTTGTTTTAGTTCATAGTTACATGCGGTACAATCCACTTAACATAATATTTATTTAAAGGATAAAAAATACTAAAATATCAGGGTGTTATACTGGCCGAACTAGATAGAAATGAAATTAATTATCATTATTTTTTGGATCTTATAATCCATTAAAAGTTAATTTTAGTGATTCTAACATGAAAAATTCATCTTCATTTCTTAGAGTAAAAGATGAAGTGTAAATTAATAGAAGAAAAAACAAACGATAAAATTATTCTTATGAAATAAAAATAAATTATGTAAGTATATTTTCCAATGTTCTATATCCTGATAGTAAAATAATCACTCAAATTTTGGAAAAGGATCTTTAAATAAAAATTTTATACTTTTAACTTCATTTTAATGAATTGATGGTCTTTTCAACCATTAGAGATTTATGGTTTTGTGGTCATTAAATTTCCCATGAACATTTTCTCTATTACTCTATATTAGTCATTGGAAATTATTTTTCTCTTCCATGTTTATAATTTAACTTACCACCAATTTTCAACTTATCTGGGAACTATATTATGTGTTACTACAGGTAACCTTTATATTATCCATTTCTCCTTTTTGAAAGGAAGTTTTATTATCCCTCTAGGTGTCATGGGTTTTATATAAAGGTATTTTCAAATATCGAACCTTTAATGAAAAAGATAAAAGTTTTAGGGAATAATTTATTTAGGGGTGTGGGAGTCTAACACCCCAAAAATTTAGTTTTTAAAATAATAAGCTCGATATCTTTCTTAACATGAAACATTGAACTTTAAGTGAATTGTGATATATTAAAAAATATTATTATAACATAGAAATTTAATTGGTGGGTATGAATATGAGTAAACTAATTATGTAATATATTTATAATGGTCCTAATAAATGTAAAATTATTGATTTATTCTTAGGAAATAAGTACTCAGTCTTTAGTATAGTCATTTTATGCTTCAAAATGCATTTTATTCAAAAATGATATTTATTGATTTTTTATATAGAAATTATAATTAATTTATGAAACTTTTCAAAAATGTATTTTATAAAATAAAAATATTTTTTAGTCATCATATTAAAATTAACTTAGGGTGAAAGTTTGGGATTTTTTTTGAAAATATTGATTTTCCAGTGAATATTAAAAAATACCAATTTCTTTAAAACTCTCATTTATTTCCATTGAAAGGTCCCATTATGATTTTAATTTTATCTTAAAGTAATATATTTATCCTTTAATTTTATATAATATAATTAATTATATATTAATAATCATTAAACCTGAGGTTGGTCTATGTTCATTTTTGGGATTAAAAACACATTTAATTTTTTTTTTGCGCGCAATGTGTTTTTATCTTAATAAATTAAATTAATCACTATTGGTGAATTATTTTAATCAAATATATATATTATACATTCAATAATTTTTTAACATTTATATATTGTTTTTTCTATCCCTGGAATAAGAATAAATCAAGGCTTATTCTTAAAAATTTATTTTTCTAAAAGATTATTTTTTATTGTGTTTTGCGTGCTTATTTTAAAATAAATTTCTACCACCTATAGAAATATAATCATGGAAAATATATTCCACATTTTTAATTATTAGGATCAACTTTGGTAAATTGTTCACTTTTCTTTTACTCATTATGAATAGTAACCATGGTAAATATTTGTCACATCAACAATGGTAAAATGGGTAAAACATGGTTAAAACTTTGGGATATGACTTTAATTTGTTTTATAAAACTAGAATTTATCCTATTTTATTAGTGTATTTAATCCATTTATATAAAATTTTATAAAATATGGCAACATCATTCTATTTTTCTTTGATTATCACCTTTATATTATTTTAAGAAAAGAATAAATACAAAATGTCACTATCCAGACTTTAATAACACTAATTTATTTTACATCAGGATAAAAGGAGGTTATATTTGGTTCTAAATATTTATTTTAAATTTAAATTAATTTATTTTTTCATTTTAATTTATTTTAAATTTTTAGTGATTTGATAATTACCTTAAGTACTCAGACAATACCGACACAATATTTATTTAATTAATAAAAAATGATATTCATAAAATAAAAAGTAATAAAATTTGGGTGAATTATTGTGATCTTAAAATTAATTTGATAATTATAACATATTTTGGGTGTGTAAAAAGTTTTATTTTAATTTTATAACAATCTTGATGGCATTAAAGTCAAAGTAAATGAATAGTTCCAAAAATGACATTAATGATATTTAATAATAAAAAATATTTTATTAAATGATTTAAAATTCATAAAAATAAAATATTTAGAAAATTTAATGTAATATAGTTTAAAATATGAACCATTTTTAATTTATAGGTTACTTTTATTTTTATGGTAACATTCTTGACCCTTAAAGTGTAAAAAACCTTGATATTGTGGTAACTGCCAAAATGGTCAATGATGGGTTAAAACTAAGTGAAAAGAGTTAAAAAAACACATAAATTTTTATAAATATTATTTTATGAGGTTATTTATAATTATAATCATAATATATTATAAATATAAAAATTTGGATCCACTTTATTATAAAAATTAATTTATTTCAATTTAATACTTTAAGTAATTCCAAGAGTCCCCCTCCCCTCACTTATAAAAAAGCACCTCTTCTCATCAATTACTAGAAAATTTTGACCCTTATATCTCCTAAAATAAATATCATAATACATTTATAAATTTCTTACACATATCCCTTACCTTTTGGTTTTTCCAAAATACCATCCTTCCAAGGCTTAAGGTGTAAGCCAAAAGTGGTTTCTCAACAGAGGTATAACTCTTAATTGAGCATTTAAAATTTTATTTCCACTTATACCTACTATAAATCCATGGTATACATAATAAAATAATGAATTAATTATCTTAAATATACTTAATTGTTATTATGATGATGAAACAACCATTATCCTCCTTCTTTCCATCCTATGGGAACTGAACACAATGCTTGTGCAAACTTATGACTTATCGTCTCCATGTAGCGGTTTAATTTGTTTATCATCTGCACTTAGATAGTTATTAAAATTAATTTAATAAATATATTTTTCATTTATTATGATATTAATTTTTTTTTAAATTTTAATTGTTATTTACATTTCTCACATTCCATTTGTCAAAAAATAGAAACAACGTTCATGCGTACGTACGACCTACAGTCTCCATGAACGGTGTAAATAATTTTTGTACTATAAATTTTATGGATAAATCTAAATATTCATATAATTAACATATATTATATTTAAATCATGAATAAAATTATTTATATGATGTAACTATAATCAAAGTATAAATACAAGGACTACCAAACCAAAACATGTATGAAAAATGAAGCAGTTATCACATAGAATAAGTGATTTTAATAAAGAATTGTTAATAAACTAGTGATAAAATGTTATAAGTAATTCATATATAGTATTTTATATATAATTATTGTTATATATTATATTTATAATATATATATATATAATTATTATTTTGGAGGTTTTAACATGTACAAAGTAAGATGAGACTTGAGGTAATTGATTTTTGTATCACTTTTATTAATGTGAAACACATGCCATATTAATCACTATTTTTTATTATGTGGTGTATATACTACCCATGAATGTATTTTATTGTTATTATCATTAATTTTTTTGGATATTAATATCTATACAAGGCTATATCTTTCATGGGGTTTTGATTCAAAAGTTACCAAAGTGGTAATGGATTTATATTATTTTCATTATTTACATTTTTTATTATTTTTATAAAACCATATTCCCAAAGTGGAACCACAAAAAAACCACGCATTACAGCCGAAAGAAATTCAAAATTCAAAAATAAGATCAAATTCCATCAGTATCCTGTAAATCATGATCGCTGCCTAAACCACCCTGTAACACGTTGAGTCAAATGCACCATCCACGTCACCACTGTCATCATCACATCACCATCGTTGTTTTACCTTCACCTCCATTCATTCCAAACATCATCATCAACACCATTTTTGGTGACCAATCAAAACCACATTCACAACATCACTGAGAATCAATGCTTTTCATCACCCCCGATCATCTGAGAAAATCACCGTCGTCGCTGGGAAACTAAACCAGAAGAATATAACACTCAATAAACTCATAAAATTTATCCTCCTATGGTTATTTCTGTATAGAACATTCTTTCCTTTCATTTTCCTCTCTTTAATAACTCAATAGACTGATAAAATGGTTTTTAAGGAAAACCAACTTTATTTCTCTCTTCGGTCGAAAATCTTTTTTCTTACATATCCATGTTTTCAAAAAAAATCAAGAATGTTTTTAACATTATACTATGATTTTTAAAGTAATTTTTACCAATTATTGAATTTATAAAAAATAGTTTTAAATAAATATTCTTATCATTTTTTGAATGGGGTATTTTTGTATTTTTACTGAAAATGTGAAATGACACTTTATTTTAACATACACAATATGAACATAATTTCTTATCATTATGACCATTAAACATTTTGAAGATTCCATTACAAGTTTTTATAGTTCTTTTCAAAGAAATGGGTTTTATTAAATATTTTGGTAATATTTGGGTTTTAAATAAGTGATTTCAAAATGAAATGGTGTTTTCCTCAAGAATAATTCTATAGATCATTTGAATATTTTTTTTATCATTGATAACATCCTTTGATGTTAATTATGATTTACAGAGTATATGATCAAATGATTCCATAATTATTATTTCTCTGTATGTTCTATGATTAAAATGATGATATGTTAATGAAACCTGTTTATTTTCCACGGGTTATTATATAATGATATGATGAATGTTTTATAGTATTATGAAATTTATATGAATTAATTATGATTATGTGATGGTTGAGTCTATTATATCCCTCAAATGTATTAGATAAATATGGATAAATCATGAGATAAATATGTTATGCATGAACTTATTTTCATGTTCATAATTTTATGTGTGTAACTTGTTTTCATGTTCTTAATATTGTGTGTAGAAATGGTTTTAATGTCCATAAGATTATGTGTGGGCCTATATTTCATGTTCATAAGATTATTAATGGTCTTGGTTTCATGTCCATAAGTTTATGTGGGGTCCTGATTACACATCCTTAACTTAATGAGTGAAACTGTTTTTATTTACACATGTTCACAATGTTATAATATTTTCCCCACATTTATTATGTCTATGTTATGATATCATGGATAATGACTAATTGATTATGTTTCCAAAATCTTATAAATATTTCTTTTTTTATGATAAAGTTTTATTCCATGACTCATGAATATTATATACGATAGATTGGGTATGAAAATTTTTAGTTATGATCATGAAATCATACCCTTATTTTTATATTATTCTTGTATATAATCATCAATTAATATCTATTATTATTATCCATACCAAGCATCTGAGCTCACCCTTTGTTATATTTTACTTCCTTAGGTTAAGAATAAAGATTTTAAGTAGGGTATTCTAAGAATTATTCTTTGTGAGAAGATATTTGTAGGAGATGTTGAATATCTTTCATGAAATAAGAGGAATATGTATATAGTATCCAAATACACTAAACCTTTATGGTTCTCAGGAATGTATTTGTAAAATATATTAAATATTTATCTATTAAGATATAAAATATATATATGAAAAGTATGGGTTTCTGTAATAGCCACCAGCCAGCCAATGACCTCGGGTTGGGCTGAGTAAGTAAGGGTGTAATCATAATTATATGCCCTAAAAACCCTTAATTAACCCCTTAATCACTCATTCTCAAACCTAATATGACTATTCCTAATATGGAGTCTCCTCTTTGTCATTATAATATCCTTTGATATTATCCTCTTAGTGTTTCTATCCTAGTTTCATTATTTTTCAATGCTTTAGCATGTTTGATCAATTTTCTTCTCAGTATTCCATTCTTCTTTGAATTGGTAGTGGTTCTATGTTGCGCTTGTAATGACCCAACCCACACAGGACCACCTGGATGGAAGAAGACTAGGCTACCAAAACCCCAATCCTAAATCTATGGAATAGGGTATGGAGACAACCACAAAGAAGGAATAACTAAAAATGAGATGAAGTTTCCTAATGTACCTATACGCACACACCCAACCAACTCCATAATGATGTGTAGAGGAATACTAATAAAGATAGTAATATATAGGGTAAAACCATTTATGTAATAACCTCTAGGTAATATAAAAGAGTACAACAATGTAATCCAAAATGAAAAGGGTAAAAATAAAGTCCCAACCAGAAAAGATCTACCGACCGAACAAAAATTGGAATAAAGTAAAGTTGAGAGATCCCAACACCTGATATTCCATACAGACCTCCATACACATTCAATGCACCTAGGTATCAATATGCTCCACCATAATCACTATTGATATGTTTTTTTGTTTTTATAAGACATGAAACATGCAGGAAAATCCCATGTAGGGGTTAGTATATACATACCCAGTATGACAACTTGAAACCAAAAGTGAGTAATAAAGAGATACAACAATAGTCTTCTTAACCCAAATCAATAGTGAAACCAAACCCAATATATATATATATATATATATATATATGATCTTAAAGAAACTCAAAAAAAAGATAAAGGGGATATATATCTCATATCACATCCAAAGTTTTGGAGTAATCCTATAGCTTTAAAAGTCCATCAATGATTCCTAGCATCAAATGAAACCTCAAAAAAATATGAGTAGAGGGGTCTGCACCTTATAACAGCACTCCATAGCCAAGGTAGAAAACATATCTCATGGAGGAACCACACATTTACATAGCTCAAAGATGAGGGAGTACCAATCCATAGGTAGAGAACCCACACCCAGTAGTAAGGAGAATAATGACCCTTCATATATAAATGAATGGGAAACCCATGATCTGATTTGAAAGGGGAGTACTGACCCCGATATCTCTATGATAGCCTGAAGAACTCATACCCTAATGTGATAGGGGCATACTGACCCCAAAATTTTTATATTATCATAGGGAACCTATTCCATTATGTGGTAAGGGAGTATTAACCCCAATATCTCTCTAATAGAGTGTGTAACCCGCACCCTAGTGTCTCATGGGATTACTGACACCAAAAATTATACGATGATACAACCTGAACACTTCCATCATCAAGAATCATCTAAATAAAAATCAAACTCAAAACATCTCATTTCATATATTAAAATCTACTATTAATTCCCTAATTATGTTCTACACGGAAAAACCAGAATAGGCTACTGACAGGCTAAAATCTGAGACAAAATGAAGGATATATGAGAGGTAAAAAATTTATATAGGAGTACCAAGAGTGTATGGGGTCCACATGGTGTGTGGACCCACTATAATACCTGAGTATGTTCTCTCTAGACATAGTTTGGGAATCAATTTATTGGTACAAGGCATATCCTTTGAGATACATAACTTGTACCCAGGGTCCTAGTCATGCATCTCAACCCGTTCCCATGTACTCTAGTACACGACGTGTATATCCACATGGAAACTTGGATATGTGTAGCTGGAACATGGATCATCCACCTGGGGAGGGTCACACGATGTGTGGTACCAACCACATGCTATGTGATTCTTATCTTCCCCGAAACACTAGCACCGCTGCCAGAGGTACTACAGGGTGTGTGTTCATCATGATACATGATATGTAGTCTGATTTTCTATAGAGAGTTAATTTATTCATGTGGATTACATATTCATGTCCACTATTATGATTCTATTCATTTGAAAACCCAAAACTAGCAGGGTTGGCCTCTGACCATCGATTCCATCCATCCGGTGGTAAAAAATCAGATCTCAATCATCTGTGGTGGTCTATTGCGCATGTCGTACACCTCTCATTGCCCATCGGTCATATCGAATCCCAAATATACATGAATAATTAAAATTATCTAGAAATAAATCTTGATCCATCTATAAATATCAATATCAGTAATCATTCTAACAATCTCTATGAATCTGAGTGTTCAATCACACTTGAACCCACCATAGAAAATTTGAACCGTGACCCCATAGAAAAATGGAAAAGAATAAGAATAATGGTAAGGAAAATAAAAATAACAAGAGTAATAAACATCTTTGAACAATAATTATTAGATAAGTATTTCAAATCATGTAATATAGGGTGAGATTATGGAATAAATAATTAATTGAATAAAACATTTCAATTCAACAACATGCTCATGTGTAGGGTGTGCAATTGCTAATAATAAATAAAGAAGATAAAATACATTCTTTAAAAATTTAATTAAGAGGGTGGAAACCACAATTGATGATTCCTACCATGAAAAGGGATCAATCGTTAGTGAATAACACATT
Source organism: Viscum album (assembly GCA_963277665.1). Lineage (NCBI taxonomy): Eukaryota > Viridiplantae > Streptophyta > Magnoliopsida > Santalales > Viscaceae > Viscum > Viscum album. The sequence goes on along the minus strand of OY728141.1, from coordinate 1,298,930,586 downwards.
CTATAGAGAAGGAGAAGACCCACTGCACCCAATGCCAACCGACCCACCTTGATATGATCAACCATTTTCCTCTGATCTCGATCCACCAACAAATGAGGTTAATGATTCTCCAAATTATACCAGGGTTTAAGTAGATAAACCTACGAATTTTTTTAAAATAAGTATAAATAGAGGATTTTAGGTTATGGGTGTTTAAAAAAAATAAACAATTTTGATTATTTATTTTAATTAAATGCACATCCAATGACTGCCACAAATAGATGTCCAGTGATGACCATCCTCAGGTAGAGCCTAGGGTAAAAACTATGTTTTAGACTCAATAGTAGTATCATATTTTTGATTCAAGAATATATTTAAGAGTTATTCTATTAAATCTAAAAAAATATATGTGCATGATATTAATATATTTAATATATTTATAATATTAATTCCAGGATCATCAGGCCTAAAAATCTCACACCATCATAGCATCTCGCTCTGAAAATATTTCTTAAAATATTTCAAAGTCTTACATGGAAAAAATATAGTCACTATATTATTACCCCCTTCAAGGATTTTTTCCCCGAAAAGAAAAAACTAAACAAAAGGGTAGTGATATTGATCCCGCATCTGGATCTTCCGCTCCCAAGAGCTCTCCTATATGCTCCCATACTACCACAACACATGAACCAATGGAATGGTATGTCTTTACAAGATCCCCTCATACTGATCCTCGAACGCCATTGGATACTCCTTGAAGGTGGAACCATCATTGATGTCCTTCTCCCACCAGTCAATGAAATGTGTAGGATCATGCATATATCTCATCAACTATGATACATAGAATATTTCATGAAAATGATCCAACTATAGGGGTAATGTTAGGTGTTAAGAAACTTCACCAAACCTCTACATGATCTCAAATAGCCCGATGATCCTTAGGGATAACTTTCCTCCCTGGATGAACCTCTGTAATCTTCTTCATAGGGATAATCTCAAGAAAATATGGTCTCCCACCTATAACAAAAAGGGCCTAAAACATATATTTGAATAAGATTTATATCATCTCTAAGATGTCATCATATGATCATGGATCACCTAAACTTTCTCCATGATTTCACACACTAACTCTGGACTGACTAGAGACGCCTCACCAATCTTAGTCTAGTACAATGGAAACTTGAAGAGTCTCCCATAAAAGTCCTAGAAAGGTTCCATACCAATTATAGAGTGATATATTTTATTATAAGAAAACTCTACCAATGTAAAGTGATCCTCCTAGGTTTTTCCAAATTCCAAAACACAAGTTCTCAACATATCCTCTAACACCTAGATAGTGGGCTCAGTCTCCCCATATATTAGGGGGTCAAAAACCATACTCATCTAGAACTAGGTATTGAATGATTCTTGTAGGCCTATCCACAATCATGAAAATAACCACACATCATGATTAGAGATAATAGTCTATGGTAGCCCATGGATTTAGATGATATCCCACACTTACAACTATCCCAGACACTCCACCGAACTATAATACTTGATAGCAAGAAAGTGAGACAACCTCATAAGTCAGTCAACTATCATCTAGATGGAATCATGGACTTGTAATGTATGTGGAATCTGTATCATAAATTCTATGTATATACCATCCCATTTCCACTCTAATGACTCAATAGGATGTTTCAAACTTGTATGAACCTAGTTTTCATATTTCACCTGCTAACATGTGAGACACTGAGAGATGGAATTGGTAATAGTCCAACTCTTTAGAGCCCACAAAAAATGCCACTAACAGTCCCAGTAAATATTACCTACACTATGATGTTAATCTAAAGGAGAAGTCTGAAACACCCTCATCACCTCCTCTCACCTCATGAATAGAACCTTCATCTATCCCTAAAAAAATAATATATTACTATCCTTCAGAAAATCTATCTAGTAAATATACTAAATATATATGGTCATGGAGAACCTCACCATTGATTCCTACCAAATGATCCAACCTCACATGCTAGATAAGTGTAGGATTGAACACCATCAAATGAGGATAAGCGACACCCCTCTCCTACACCAGGGTCAGCTATAAAGAATCCATCTGCTTAGATGCCTCCTCCAAAAAATGATAAAGGGACTTCTTTATAAGGGAATATACACGATGTATGCATTCCTTGTATTATATAATACCTCAAAGTCATATTACTTTTGATACCCCCACTAGAAACTTTGTATCAGGTTCAGTTATATATTTGTGAAAAAATACTCGAGACACTGGTTATCTGAGTAAACCACAAAGCGCTCTCTCAAAATATAGTGCCTCCAAATCCTTAGAATGAAGATTACCACTGGATACTCTAGGTCACGAGTCACATAGTTCTTCCCATGGGGTATCAATTTTCTAGACCCATATGTGATCAATACCTACCTCTACATCAACATGCAATTGATGCCAGCTCTAGAGGAATCAAAATTCACTACAAAATCCATAGCCTCCCCCAGTTGTCTCATAATAAGAGCACTAGTCAGCCTCATCCTCAACTCCTCAAAGGATATCTAGAACTATTAATTCCATGTAAATGACCACCCTTTCCACATTAGAGTGGTTAAAGGGGATTCAATCCTAGATAAGTATACCAAGAATATACTATAGTACCCTATCAAGATGAGAAAACTACGCACCTTCTACATGATCTTAGGCGAATACTAAAAAATCAATGAATCAATGTTGTTCGGGTCCACAACTAATCCATGAAAAAAAGACATGCTCTGGGAAGTGAACCTCATGGATCCCGAACTAGCACTTAGAGAGATTACCATAAATATGGTTCTCCTAGAGTAAGTCTAGGACCATCATTATGTCCTCTATATACTCATCCTCTAACACAAAATAGATGAGTATGTCATCAATTAAGATAACCAAAAATTATTCTAAGTATTACTGGATGATTCGATTAATCAAATCCATAAACACAATGCGATAATTCATCACAACAAAAGGAATCACCAGGAATTAATAGTGTCCATAGCGATATCAGAATTCCAACTTTAGAATATTAGCCTCACAAACCCTCAACTGGGGGTAACCGGACCAGAGATCATTCTTTGATAATGAAATCATGCCTCAAAACTGATCAAATAGGTCATAAATTCTTAGCAAGGGGTACTTGTTATTTTTCATTTCCTAACTCAAGTGATGATTTTTAGTTCCACTAGGTAAAATACCCTGAGAGGGAGGTAAATCAGGGTATGAAAGATTAAAAAAAAACCCCTTTTGATCTTGTTTCGTTGATAAAAACCCTCTTCTCTCTCTTTTCAGTAGTAAATTATGAATAGAAATTAAAGCATGCATGAGATACAATAATTTTTACTTGGTTTACCCTCACTGGGCTACATCCAAGGTGCATACAATGACAATGTTCTGATGTACCAAATCCACTAAATGTTCACTACTATTTACAATGTTTGGAGTGGACTCACTATTGCTCCTAGTTTATAACCAATCACAATTTGAAATCTCACTGCTCTCTCAACTGATATGTGCTCACTATTTATTTCGAAGATCCACTAATTGTTTATGGACTTATAGGTCTTTTAATTATCATTAATTAATGCATCCTACAATATATTTATATGCTCTTTTGATGTACCACTTTCATACACTGATGAATACTGCTTTACCACAGATGTGCTTGGAAACTTCAAATATTTCATGAAACCCTTATTGCGTCTTATGTGAAACTTTCATGACTTCCATGCAAGATTTAAATTTTTTCATGAAACACCTATTGTGCGCAACTTCAATCTTATGCACAACTCAAATCTTATGCATAACTTCCTTATCTTGCGTACACCTCCAATTATTTCATGAAAATCCCTTTTCACAAAATTCTTATGTGATCTGGAGATCAGATTCTCTCAAAGTGTTGAGATCTTTCAAATGAGGGGGTCACCTCTTATTTATTGGAATCACCAACACCTACATGGAAGATTCAATGGATCACGCAAGATCCACTCTATGCGCAAAAAACCCAATTTGACGTCGCATTAGGCACACCGGTTTACTTTCAGGCAACCTCATATTTCATGCACATTTTGAATTCTTTTGCGTACTTCATGCCTTTTACATTTTTTGAAATTCTGATCCTAAAACATCCCTTGCGTGAAATTTTCCATACCTCATTCAATCTTGTGAGAAAATTCCTTTTCCAAAACACCTTTCTCCATTTTTCCGATTTTGAGGCCAAAAAATTTGGCAATCACTGGAAAATAGCGCCTCTTTGTATCTGGTATTTTTGTACTGCCTCCAGACCATACATTCCTTTATCATGGTTCCATGTCAACATAGATTGTCAATAATAACTTTGGAACTCCACAACTGACAATGGAAGCCCTATTTTTCAATAAACAAAATCAACCCAAAAATGATTCAATGTTACCTTGAGAGACTTTTTCCCAACAACAATAATCAATATAAAGCCACGATATCATGTATTCCTTTTTCAAGAACAAAACTGGTGATGCCTATGAGGGAACACTAATTTTTTATAAAACTCTTCTCTAAAAGGTCCTTCAAGTGCATCCTCATCTCTTGAAGCTCGGTAGGGGCCATCCTTTATTCCATAAAAGATATCAGTATGGTCTTAGTGTGAAAGTCATTGTATAAGTCAATCTCCCTCCTTAAAGGTAGTCTTGTAACATCCTCAGGGAATAAATCCATAAATTCATCTACTACCAAAAGTATCTAGATACCTAAAGAATTTTCTATGATAAGGACTAAACTCTCCAAGTATTGGGTGATGGGATATAATATCCAACACACAAGGCCACTATTTGTGCCATGAGATCTCTTTCTCCCATAAAAAAGAATCTCATACCATCTGTCCAAAGTAATATGACCCCCCTATGATGAAAGTAGATATAGGCCCAAACCATGGAAAAAAAATCTATAAACAAGATGATTTCATAAGATTTCATTGTGATGAACAAGAGGTCCCATGTGAAACTTTCTACACAAATAAATAACTCGCACTGACAGCAACAATTTATGTTAAAGAATTACTCCATGTAAGAACCTTGAGCTGCATCTACTGGGCTAAGGTATCAACTGGAAGCTCAATATATTGCACCAAGAATAAAAAGATTAAGGAATGAGTCACATCTATTTCAACTAGTACTAAAGAAAGAGTATAATAAACATATATCACACCTCATATCATCTCATGTGCAACTTGTTCATAGCCACTTAATGGCTTGTAACTACCCAGGAACCTAACCACCAGCTCTCCAAGACTAATGTGCGACTCTTGGTGGTAGTGGTGGTAAGATATAGAAATGTCATCCTCTTCCAAATTCTCATGCCTTCAAAGTTTCTCCTACTCCTCTACCATCATCACCTCCCCAAGGGCTATCCCGACCATGCTTGGGAGATCCTTTATCACAATGCTTCCTCTATCATAGAGGTTTATCCCCTGTCTTCCAATACTGATCAGCATGATGGGTCAGGAAATCACAATCCATGTGTCCATTCCTTTCACAAGAATAACATCTCCCCTCACTGGGATTACTAGATCCTCTATGAAATCCCTAAACCACAAAACTACATGCCCATGTACAAAAATGCATCATCTTCTAAGTCCTCAATATCTGAAATCTGCTACCAGCTGTACATAGCTTAGACACATGATTCCCACTATTGGTGCCAAATTTTTGATGCCCATATTATAAGAATCTCTTAGTCACTAGATCCCACTCTAGAACACCATCATAAGTGGGCAGACATAATCAGACCTCACTGGCTCAAATGTCTCTTCAAAGACCCTGCTTGAACTTCCTCATCCGGAAGAATTCATATCGAACCATGTTTAGGGAGTACCGTGTAAGGTCGATGAACCTCGTGACATAATCAACTACTATAATTCTACCTTTATATTGCTCCATAATCTCATGAGTCCAAACTAAGCATAATATCAATGGGTAATACTCCTCATAAAACAACTTCTAGAAGTCAGAACATGAGAGTGTCATCTCATCATGGGTATGTGTAACTAAACTCCACTAGCACCCAACTGATCCATAGAAAATAATAACTACCAGTGCTAACATCTGATATGTTAGGGTCTGAACCATCTTAAATAATTAAACTACCAACTCAAGACAATCCTCTACTGTCTGTGGATTTGGATCACTGTGGAACCTCAGTGGCCTATAGCTGTAAAACTCACAGAGTGTGTTAAGCTTATGCACATCCTCAGCTTAAAGTATCAGTACTAACTACTGCTCAATAGGTGGTGGGACACTATCTGTCCACCTAGAGGAAAAAAATCATTGTATGACACCTGAACTGTGGCCTCATCACTCATTGGATTATCGTCACGATCCTAAATCGGTAACAAGGATGATTACCTTTGTAGAGGCATCCTGAAAGTAATCAAGATGTACCTTAGTTAGATGAGCACATATATATATATGGATATATGACTCAACAAGGATAGTAAAAAGACTTAATAATATATGATACATGTTCCATTATTCCCTAAAACCAATTTCTTGGAACCAATTTTGACGCACACCTATTGTAGGGCATGGAAAAATAAATTTTTTATTCCTAATGCAACATAGTGGACGACTAGGGTTGTCTCACTTGAAGAGTGTTGCAGTCGGTTCAATCACTTAGTCTAGTTTACCTATTCTAATTAATTTTTTAATATTTATTGAAAAATAAGTTTTTCAGGGTTTTGGGAAACATTCAATTAAAATAATGAAATGAAAACTTTAAATCTAAATGCAGATGCAGATATTGACAGAATGAAATTAGGGAAGAAATAACTTGGTCCAAAGGTTGGATAACACAGGTTCATTAATTATTTATTATTTTTTTAAATTAAATTTTATAATTAATATTATGAAACCTAATTAATGAATTAATTTCCTTTGATTTTAATATTGTGTGATTTTAGCATGTCTCTGGCACACCAAACCACACCTTCTCCAATAGTCGACTGGGATAACAACTCAACCAAGAATGCTATCCCAAAAGATCCAGCTCCACCGTATGCCATTTCATTTCTTATGGAAACCCCAAATACACCATATAAAGGTTTTTCCTAAGATAAGGTAGGTAAAATGAGTTAATCAAGGAAAATAAATGGATTTGGAAATAGTGTCGTGGTGGATGACCGCCGCACCCGTGCAATAATCTCACATCCACCAAAAATAGTTTTAAAACATTTTGAATTTGAAGTGAAGTAATTAAGAACACCATGAAACCTCCCCCAAGGCCAAGCCTTATGTTAGTCACTTTCCATTTCAAAGTTATTAGAGATCATGATGGAGAGAGGGAAGAGAGAGAATGAGATAATTAGAGTTTGAAGAAAAGAAAGATGGAAGAAGAAATGAGAAACTCTTTAATAAAAAAAATAAATTTGTTACATGTAAAATAAATCTAAAATAAAAAAATAAAGAAATAAAATTACCAAATGGCCCTTGGTTTCCTCTCCTTGGTGTCCCAAATGGTGTGGGGATGGGAATGAATTATTTTAGAGGTAAGAGCTCCTCTCATTTTATAGGAAAAATCTATCTTCCAAAAGTTGTCACATTTTTTACCCATTAAACGGACTATTAATGTGTGGTACCCTTTGTTAATGTTTTTTACAATTGTATTTAGAATCTCTTCTCAAAATTTCAGCTCATTTGGCCACCTGATGTAGATGTTATGAATTATTAATTGACTATTACTTTTTCTGGATAAAGGTTCCAGGAAGCTTCCTTAAAAAATATAACATCCAATGGAAACCTTAATGACTTCAAAACTCACTAAAATTAATTTTATAGATATAACTATGTGTCCTATTTCTATTCCAGTTAGAATCACCTCAATTGGAGGTGCGTAGTTTGAGATGGTATTTCATTATAGTGGTGGAGTCCACATTGTGCGCTTGGAAAATTACCCAAATTCATTGAATTTTTTGGGCCTTTAGATGCTCAACTTAGCCCCTGGTTCAGAAGAAAAAGTTGAAGGAAATTAAAAAATTATTTAAAAAAAATAAATCAATTTGGAATTATATTTTTAAATAAATGACCAAAATACCCTTTGACGTAAAAATATGTAAAAAATCTAGAATTAATCACTTTTCACACTTTTTTTCAAAACGCATCATAAATACAAAATTGATCCATATAATATCAAATTGATAATTTGGGTGGATTAAAGCAATTTAATTGCATATAGAAAATGTGGGAAATATTCGCTTTATCATTCATGTTGACAAGTAGGTAGTCAGAGTGTTGGTGTATAAATATGCCGACCGCTGCTCCAACACTGGATTCCTTGGCCTGAAATCCACACTCAAGACACTTTGAAAACATTTCTTTAAGTCCCAAAAAGTCCTCATAAGGGGAAAACATTGAACACCATCCCAATGAATGAACTTCCCTGATACCAGTCTGTAAAAACCAGACCCCCCGGGGGCTGCTTGGATGGTGGAAGACCAGGTCACCACAACCCTAAGACCATCTCCATATTCCAAGGGTTGGTGATAACCATTGAGAAGAAATTACTAAAAACGAGAGTCCTTTTTCTAATCTACATGTACGCACAAACCCAACCATCTTAATTCATAATTATAGAGGAATAATAATATTGATAGTAACAACTAGATTAAAAACCATGTATGTAATAATCTCTAGGTAATACAATAGAGTATGATAGTATAATATGAAATGAAAAGGGTAAAAATACACACCTAAATAGAAAATATGTCCCATCCTAAAAAAACTAGAATAAAGTAAATATGAGAGATCTTGCCTCCTAATCTCCATGATCGACCACCATACACGGTCAATGCACTCAGGTATCAATATGCGGCACCGTAATCACCATCGATCTATCCACATTCTACATAAGAAAATAAACATGTGAGAAAATTCCATGTAGGGGTGTGTAACAAACCAATATTTGTTGAAATATTTTAAAAAAAAATTAATTTAATCTTTTCAATATTATGTATTTCACACAACATTGAAAATAGATTGTGTTATATGAAAGAACCAAGTTATTATTTTCCTATATGAAACACCATGTAGAGCTTGCACTACACAAAAAACATAGATTATCTTGTGGTGCACACACTACTATGTTTGGCTTGTGTTTTATACAATTTTGAGTTCCTTCAATAGCTTGTGTGACACACAAGACCTAGTTTTACCAAACTATAACATGCAATTAATAATATTAATAAAATATTATTATAGTTGTCACATAACCATTGTGTAAGAGCCTGGATTTTCACTCAGGTATGGATCCTTTAACTTTCTGTCTAAATCTTTACTTTGGACCTAATATAGATGCCTAATGAGTTAGCAATGGTTCTGAGGGTGTTCGAGGCTTGTTTGGAGCTCAGAACACCTATTTTTGGGAAAACAAGCGAAGTTGCACGGTTTGCGCATGGTTTGCCTAACTATACGAATTGTGTTTTTTTAGACAGTGGTACCTCACATAGTTTGGGTATAACCATCTCGCACGGTTTGCGCACAGTTTGAAAAACCATTCAGACAAACCCTGCACAGACTAAAAACCTGTGCAAATGTCTAAAATACCATTAATGATCTATTAAGCTAACCCCTCTCTCCCTAATCCGATTTTATGCGGGATTGACCTAGTTCTCTCTCATTTTGGAGCATTTTCAAGATCTAAAAATGGAATCAAGAGATCTCCTTCATCCGACATCTGATCAAGATTCCATTCATCACGTTGGATGCACAATGATAAGTACTCGAGTCCTCTTTAGCCGTTCTTCTTCTCTTCCACTCTCGACCTAGATATCACCATGTGAGAATTTTTCACCTTTTCTTAGATCTACTCCAATCCGAGGAAAATCAAGGTCCAATACTAGAGGAGATGGCTCGTACGACCCTAAGGAGGGTGGTCTATAACTCATCCCTAAAGTTCGTTGTTTTTGGAATGTTTGTGTGGGGCCCACTGGTCTCGTTGGGAACCGTTTCTTAAATTAACATGACATGATTATACTTGTTAGAATCATATTATTATTCTCTTTCCAAATATGTGATTATTTGTTAGTAATTTCACCTAAAACTCAATCCGCCTCATGTCGGAGGTTATGCCATAATTGGGTTTTAGTGTTTCAGCATGTTTGAGCCACCATTCGGGCGTTACTTTGCCTGACCTTTCTAAAGGTGATACTCTTTATAATAAATGGATTTTTGTTAATGATAATTTCATAATGGCATGTACCATGTATGCTCACCACTTGACCTACCTAAGGTAAGTGCTTAAAAAGGTTTATTAAATGTGAAATATGAAATGAAAAATTAGAAGTATACTAAGTATACAACTTGGCCTTATCAAAAGAGAGTGAATAAAGGTTATATGTCCATATCACCCCTTTCCATGTTTATGAGAGGTAGCAGAGTGAACCTCAACAATTTAATAAACCTTAATGGCCAACTAAGACTTGATTAAATGGTTGAAACGCTACTTGGCCTATCCACACTAATGGAAGACAAGGCCTGGATCAATGGTTTCAACTCTACTTGACCTATCCACACTAATGGAAGGAAAGACTTGAAACAAATTAATTAATACATGATTCCAATATCAAATAAGAATTGACTAACTCGTGATCACATTGGATTCTGAGAGGAGAATATCTTGGGAATCAGGAACCCCATTCCGATTCAAGGATACAGTTTACTTAGGTTGATACCCACCTAGACTCCGGTTCTTGTCTATTACTTGGATTCTCAGTATAATACCATTGGGTCCCTTTATTTATTACATGATACCTCAGATACACTCCTTGGATCCAGCATTGACTAGTAGGTTCCATGGTGAATGCCCACAGGACCTTGTCTTTTCTTAGCCCCATTTTACCTTGGTCAATCACCTTGGACTTGGTAGGGGCCTTATTGTGGAATTCCTTGGATTACACTTCTTAGATTAAACTCTTACCCCTTATCTAAACTCAGATACTAATCAGTAAGATGTTTGTGAGTTTACGTTACCTTGGTTTTTATCCTGGAACTCCCTCACTGGATATCATTGTCTGGTTGCCTTGTTACATATTGGGACCTTCACTACTTAGACTATCACGAGGTGATGTCAGTATTGGATATGCCTCACGTGACCGATTAATATTAAATGGTAATTGATTAATTAATGAACTGTTTATATGTTCAGAAATTAGTTGAGGGATGAAGCAGGTACTTGGGTATTTAGTTATTTTTTACTACTTTCTTTACCTTACATATTTATCTGTACACTACTATATTCCATTACACGGGCCGTATATTATAAACATAGTTGGTGGTGGCCCACTGAGATTTATCTCACACCCTATCTAGGTGTTGTTTCGTTCCTGGAGTAGATTATATGGTTGCAAGTATTGACAAAGAGAAGAATGAAGCTTCCAATACTTGATTGTGTGCTGATAGGATGGAGCTTGATAGTAGATGACTGAGTAGGATATTGAGATTCTTGGAGTATACTTGTTTTATTTTACCTTGTGGAACATATTATGCTTATTGTATTGTATCCATGCTTTCTAGTTTTCTAGTGACATGACATTACATCATCATTGTTCCATTTGATAAAGTTATTTTTATTCATGTTTATCTATTGCATCAATTTTCTTCTGCTATTTATTTGTAGTGATTCTGTTATTTACTATTCATTTACATTCCTTTCACTATGATACACTCTTCTAAGGATGGAATAGTCTTCTCACGGACACACCCTAGGCCCTCACTGCTAGTCGGCAACCTCTGGAATTCGGGAAGATGTGCTTGAGGCCATATGACCCACCAGGCTCGGGGCACCCATTAAGTGGCATCCAGGTTCAGGTCATCACAAAGTGTTATAAAATGTGGTTTCATTTCTTGCTTGACTATTTCAAGACAATAGATTGGAGAATAAGAATGATTGAGACTTGGACATAAGATGTGCTTGGGTGTCACAAACCCATGTTCGGGGTAAAATCCAAGTTACCCATAATGCAATTGTTGTTATATTTTGCATATTACAGTTGATATTTTTTCACCATTGGGTGAATCACATGTTGTGTGGTGTTGTTGATTATTAATCAGTTTGATAATTTATTTCATCCTTGGGTTGATGATATGAGGGAAAATAGTATTGCTACATGCATCATTATAGGCACCTAGAATTCACATGTCATGCATATTGCCATGCCATATAGGTTCATTCAAATGCTTTTCATTACTTGATATGCCTGTTATTGTTGAGTGATTTTGTGATAATTTCTTTTACTTATATTACATTTGATTCGATTGAGTGATTTCCTGTCTCAATTCATGATGTGTATGGGACCTTATGGGTTGGAATGAGTAATTTACCGAGTCAAGCCATTATACTATATGTAAATGACTGTTACTTTTAGTGATAGGTGTGTGGGTATTGATTCATAAAAAATGACTGTCCATTATAAAGTGAATCCTGAAATCAAAAAATGTATTGGTTGCACATCCTTATCCTTCCTTGTCATGTTATGAAAGGTAAAAGGGTGAACCTAGGAATTAACTGCAAAATGGCACAAAACTTATACTTAAGAACTTACCGATACTTGGCCATCTAAGCGGGTAGTTTGGGTAGTATGCCTTGGGTAGTGAGTTTTCTTACATTCATCTTCCATTAGTGATGCTATCTCCTGGCTTCTATTCTTGTTCTAAGATGTGATTTTGAAATTTGTAGACCAATTCCACAACGAAATCCTTGTGTCATTCTCTATAAGGGTGGTGACGACCATGCTCCAAACATAGTGGGCCCTGAGCTGCCAATCTTACTTACAGAAGTGCCACATGAGGCACCACATTCTATACCTAATCAGGGAACCGATTCCCATGTCTGTGATAGTTTCTTACATATGATACAGTCCAAGATTGGTGCTCCACGGTTTACAACTGCGATGGATGATCTGACTCGCGAGTTCTAGCAGTAGCATCCTCCTACTTTTTCAGGGGATGGTGGATCTCAGGCTGCTGAGTATTGGCTAGAGGCAATGATTTATATCTTTGAGCATTTGGAAATTCCTCCAGAGTGTAGATTCAAGATTTATATATACATGCTTTGGGATTTGACAAAGTATTGGTGAGATGTCATTACCCAGGCCGGACGTCATCAGGGCATGTTATGGGATGACTTACAGACTTCCTTTTATGATTAGTTTTTCCTCAGTCACTAAGAACTGACAAGGAAAGATAGTTCATGCATCTCTAGATGGGTTCTATATTAGTTATGAGATATTTAGAACGTTTCACTGATTTACAACGCTTTTCACCGGTTCTAGCTGGTGATGAGATTTCACGTGCTAGACATTTTGAGGATGGGCTCCAATACACCATCTAAACTTAGGTGAATGTCTTTATAATTCCTAATTTATCTGCAATAGTTGATCAGAACATTATCACTAAGCATAACTTGAGGGATGAAGATATTACTAGGTTTAAAGGATCAGTGCCGTGACATGCCAATAGTTCTTCCGGTGGCAGGAAACGTTCCCTTAAGGTTTATCGTCAGGGTAGTGGTAGCCAGAGTATCTAGTCTTATAACTCTGTAGCGTGTCATCAGTGTGTAAAACTAGGGAATAAGAAGACCCAGTGTGATAGAGACCCTATGTAGTGTCGGTCTTGTGGCCGTATGGGCAATCTCCAATGCTTTTGCAGGACCTTTCCACCAACTTCGATTGGAAAAGGATCAAATTTAACTCCACCTTCAAGATCGAGTTCTTTTTCACCGTGTCTGTAACATCCCCAAATGATAAAGGGTTAAATGAATAAATAATATGACTCATGTCAACAAGGTGCACCTTCCTTTTCGGGAGCCTGTCTGATTAGAACTCCATAGTTAAGTGTGTTTGGCCTGGAGTAGTGATCAAGATAAGTGACCTTCTGGGAAGTTTCCTAGGGTGTGTGTGAATGAGGACAAAACATACTGGAAATGACATGTGTTGGACTGTGGGGAATTTCATTAGTCAGATGACCCGTTCGGGCACATGGGTGGACCCTGGGGTGGGCCCCACGTGTCTGCGGGGCAACTGGTGGTACCTGGTAGGCTAGGACCCGACGACCATATTAAGGCGGGGTGTCTGTGTTGTCACCAGGACCCGGATGTTACATTTGGTATCAGAGCTGGTGCCCAGCCTTAAGTGCGGTGCACTGCCTGGGTTGAGATGTAGGGTCCCCAACGAGGGCGTTGTGCTCTAAAGGGGGGGGGGGGGGGTGATTGTAACATCCCCAAATGATAAAGGGGTCAATGAATAAATGATATGACTCATGTCAACAAGGTGCACCTTCCATTTCAGAAGCCTGTCTAATTAGAACTCCACGGTTAAGTGTGCTCGTCCTGGAGTAGTGATCAAGATGGGTGACCTTCCGGGAAGTTTCCTAGGGTGTGTGTGAGTGAGGACAAAACACACTGGAAAAGACATGTGTTGGGCTGCGGGGAAATTCATTAGTCAGATGACCTGTTCGGGCACGTGGGTGGACCCTAGGGTGGGCCCCACGTGTCTACGGGGCAACTGGTGGTACCTGGTAGGCCAGGACCCAACGACCATATGAATCATGTCAACAAGGTGCACCTTCCTTTTTGGAAGCCCGTCTTATTAGAAATCCACGGTTAAGTGTGCTCGGCCTGGAGTAGTGATCAAGATGGGTGACCTTCTGGGAAGTTTCCTAGGGTGTGTGTGAGTGAGGACAAAGCACACTGGAAAGGACATGTGTTGGCCTGCGGGGAATTTCATTAGTCAGATGACCCGTTCGGGCACGTGGGTGGACCCTGGGGTGGGCCCCACGTGTCTACGGGGAAACTGGTGGTACCTGGTAGGCCAGGACCCGGCGACCATATTAAGGCAAGGTGTCTGTGTTGTCACCAGGACCCGGTTGTTATAGTGTCAGGTGGGGAGTTGGAGTAGCACCAGCAGGTCTGGACGAGGAGGAGGTCGTGGCCATGGTAGTCCAAACCCTGATCACCGACAACACCAGAAGAGCAGTCATGATCGTGGAAATCCATCTGTTTCATAGGGTCGTGGATCAGGTCAGTTGTAGGACTTCCATCCAATACCTGAGGATCCGGCTGCGGGATTATCTACAGTATGAGGTACTATTGTAGTATCCTCTACTATTGTCTCTTCTTTGTTTGATACAGGTACTTAAAACTCTTTTATTTCTGTATATATTGTGTAAAGTCTCGGACTAGAGATAAAATATCACTATGGTGTAATGACCCTCGATACACCGTTGGGAATACATAAGGAGGGAATACGCCAGTGCAAGGACTGTCCCCTTGAGGTTGGTAGTTACCCTTTATTGTGGAATCTATTTGTTCTTGAGTTGATGAGATTTGATTTCATTCTTGGGATGGAGTGGTTAGTCCACTATCATGCCTATATAGACTGTTATCGCCACAAAGTTTCTTTTACATCACCAGATGATAGTAGTTATATTTTCAAATTCGAGTGGGATGTACAGGCTAGGAGAGCGGGACCTAAGCATCATGGGCTAGGTGGAGTGACTGCCCAGATTGCAAATATTTTTATAGAGGATCAGGGTTTGCTTCAAACTAATTTTCCTCTAATATTTTATCATTTCAGGGAAGTATTTTTGGATGACTTTTCAGGATTACCTTCTAAGAGAGAGGTAGAGTTTACAATTGAGCTTGTTCTAGGAGAAACTTCGGTGTCCATTCCTCCAAATAGAATGGAACCTACTGAGATTTAGGAGCTCAAGAGGCAGATAGAGGACTTATAGGCCAAAGAATTTATATGGCCTAGTACATATTATTGGGGTTCACCCATGCTTTTAGCCAAGAAGGAGGATGGGGCCTTATGTCTATGTGTGGATTACAGAAGGTTTAACCAGCTTACAGTCATGAACCGAAATCCACATCCTCAAATAGATGATATCTTTGACCTGCTCTGAGGAGTAAAGGTGTTCTCTAAGATTGAACAGAGATCAGGTTATCATCAGGTGTGAGTCTGACCATCATACATACCTTATACAACTTTCTGTAGTAGGTATGGTCTGTATGAGTATCTTATTATGCTTTTCAGTCTTACAAATGCGCCTTCCATTTTCATCGATTTGATGAATAGTGATTTCCATCCCTATTTGGAATCTTTTTTTGTGGTCTTTATGGAGGACATCTTGGTGTATTTGCGCACTTGTAACTACCATTCCAAACATCTTGAGATCATTCTGAGTACACTAAGAGAGCATCATCATTATTCCATGATTTCTAAATGTGACTTATGGATCGACAAAGTCTACTTCTTGGGTCATATTATTTCAGAATTTGGAGTATCCTTTGACCCTGAAAAGGTTAGTGATGTAGTTTCCTAGGAGCAGCCTAAGAATGTGTTTGATATCAAGAGTTTCTTGGGGATGGATGGATATTACATGCATTTTTTACATGACTTTTCATGTATTTATTCACATATTACTAGTCTTATAAAGAAGGGTGTCAAGTTCACATGGTCAAAATCATGTGATAAATCCTTTTAGGAGCTGAAAGGGAGGCTTTTCTCAACACCGATTTTGATTCTTCTAGAACCTAGAAAAGGTTATATTGTCTTATGCGATGCATCATGCATTGGACTTGGAGCGGTGTTGATACAGGAAGACAAAGTCTTTGTGTGCAGATCTTGGCAGTTGAGGCCTCATGAGAGAAATTACCAGACACATGAGCTCGAGCTAGCATTAGTTGTCTATGCCTTACGTTGTTGGATATACTATCAGTTGGGTGAGCACTTTTTGGTTTATACAGATCACAAAATCCTCAAGTATATATTTTCTCATCATGAATTGAACCTCTGACATCGAAGATGGGGTGAATATGTACAATCCTTTGATTTTGAGCTTACCTATACACCTGAAAAGGCAATGTGGTTGCAGATGCACTAAGTCGAAAAACTAAAATGTAGGTCGTACAAGAAGCCAGTGATGAATGGGAGTTAATGGCCCTCTTTTCTGAACTTCATCTGGATTTTCACGATAGTCATGATCAGTCTTACCTCTCAGCCTTAAAAGTTACCTCTTCCCTCCTTGAGAAGGTGAAGAGTAAGTAGTTTTCAGATCCCGATGGTTTGGTTCTCTGTGATAGTATATCAAGAGATAAACCACCTCCAGATTGGTTTGTGGACAGAGATAACATCTTGTGTCTACGCAGACATATCTGGGTTCCTACAGATGTGAGAGAGGAGCTGATGAAAGAGTACCACATTTCCCACTGGGCAGTTCATCTAGGAATCTCAAAGATGTATTGAGATATGAGACACCAGTATTGGTGGCCTGAAATGAAATGTCAGATTGCAAGCTTCATCACTAGATGTTCCACCTGTCAGCAGGTGAAGACAGAGTACCAGAGACCTGCAGGCTTGTTACAACCACTTATAGTCCCAGAATGGAAATGGGAATATGTTGCTATGGACTTTATAGTTGGATTAACTAGGAATCTGATGGGTAGTGATGATATCTGGGTAATCATTGACTAACTAATGAAATCATCCCACTTAATTCCTATTTAGGAGACTTTCTCAGTTGATGAATTGGTAAAACTATATGTTTGTGAGATCATACGACTACATGGGGTTCCATGTACTATCATTTAAAATAGGGATGCTCGTTTTACTTCACGGTTCTGGAAGGGTTTGCAGAAAACTATGGGAACTCAGGTGATTCTAAGAACATATTTTCACCCTTAGACCGATGGAAAATCAGAACAAACAATACAAGTTTTGGAGGATATGCTCTGAGAATGCATGCTTGATTTCATAAGTTCTTGAGAGAATCATATCCCTCTCATCTAGTTCACCTATAATAATAGTTTCCAGGTGATGACTCATATGGATCCTTTTGAGAACTTATATAGTAGGCTATGCCGTTCACCCTTGTACTAGCTAGAGGCAGGTGAGGCAGCCCTACTAGGTCCTTATCTCGTTCAGGAGACATCAAAACAGATCTAGCTGATCAGGAAGCGTATTAATATTACTCTGTCTATATATAAATCTTATGCCGATCACCATTGAATACCTCTTGAGTTTGAGGTTGGAGATCATGTCTTTCTTAGGGTATCGCCTAGGCTAGGGCATAGATGGTTAAGAAAGCATGGAAAGTTTTTGCCACTCTATGTTGCTCCATTCGAGATTCTAGAGAGAGTCAGGCCAGTAGCTTATCTATTGCTACTACCTTAGAGGTACCATTCAATGCACATTGTCTTTCATGTATCAAAACTTCTCAAATATCATGCTGACCCATTTCATACCTTTTATCCCGAGGAAGTTGAGTTAGATGCTGATGCTACCTTTGAGGAATATCCAGTAAGCACCGTTGAACGAATCATGAAGGATCTTCGAGGAAAGTCTTCCCCTCTCGTATGGGTGATTTAGAAGAATAGCCGAGTATAAGATGAGACTTGGGAGAGGAAAGAAGATATATGTTCTCAGTGGCTAGAGTTGTTCTCAGAAAATGTTTCCTTACCCTAGGATGGAGAACTCGGGGGCAAGTTATTTTACGGGGGGAAGACTATAAGAACCTGGTTTTTCAATCAGGTATGAATCCTTTAATTTTCAGTCTAAATATTTAATTTATACCTAATATAGATTCCTAATGAGTTAGCAAAGGTTCTGAGGGTGTTTGGGTCTTGTTTGGATCTCAGAAAACCTCTTTTTGGAAAAACTTGTCAAGTTTCTGGTTTGTGCATGGTTGGCACATGGTTTGCCTAACCATGAGGATTGTGTTTTTTCAGACAATGGCACCTTTCACGGTTGGCGCATAGTCATGCAGCCAAACTGTGCGAACTCCCCTTTTTCCTAGGTTCGGGCAGAACCATCTCGCACGGTTTGTGCAAGGTTTAAAAACTGTGTGTAGAATAAAAAACTGTGTAAATATCTAAAATTCCATTAATGATCTATTAATCCAACCCCTCCTCCTTAATCTGAGTTTATGCGGGATTGACCTAGTTCTCTATCATTTTGGAGCATTTTAAGGATCCAAACATGGAATAAAGATATATCCTTTGTCTAGTATCCAATCGAGCTTCTGTTCATCACATTGGATGCACAACGGTAAGTACTCGAGTCCACTTTAGCCGTTCTTATTCTCTTCCACTCTCAACCTAGATATTGACATGTGAGTGTTTTTCACCTTTTCTTATATCTAGTCCAATCCGATGCAAATCAAGGGCCAATACTGAAGGATAAGGCTCGTACAACCCTAAGGTGGGTGGTTTATAACTCATCTTTAAAGTTATTTGTTTTTGGAATGTTTGTGTGGGGCCCACCAGTTTCTTTGGGAACCGTTTATTAAATTATCATTCCATAATTATACTTGTCATAATCACTTGGTTATGATCTTTCCAAATATTTGATTAGTTTTGAGTGGTTTCACCCATAACTCAATCCGCCTCATGTCAGAGGTTATACCATAAATGGGTTTTAGTGTTTCAGCACGTTTGAGCCACCATTCGGGTGTTCCTTTTATTGACCTTTATAAAAGTTATAATCCTTATAATAAATGGATCGTTGTTAGTGATAATTGCATAATGGAATGTACCATGTATACTCACCACTTGACCCGCCTAAGGTAACTGCTTATAATTGTTTATTAAATGTGAAATATGAAATGTAAAATGACAAGTATACTAAGTATATAACTTGGTCTTATCAAAAGAGATTGAATAAAGGTTACATGTCTGTATAAAACCTTTCCATGTTTATGGGAGGTAGAAGAGTGAACCTCAACAATTGAATAAAACTTAATGGCCAACTAAGACTTGATTAAATGGTTGCAACCCTACTTGTCCTATCCACACTAATGGAAGACAAGGCCTGGACCAATCGTTTCAACTCTACATGACCTATCCACACGAATGGAAGGAAAGAATTAAACCAAATTAATTAATAAATTATTCCAATATCAAATAGGAATGGACTGACTCTATCTCACCTTGGATTCTGAGAGGAGAATACCTTGGGTCTCAGGAACCCCATTCTGATTCAAGGATACAGATTTCTTAGGTTGATACCCCCCGGACTCTGGTTTTTGTATACTACTTGGATTCCCATTATACTACCATTGGGTCCCTTTCTTTATCACAGGATACCTCAGATACACTCCTTGGATCCTGCATTGACTAGTAGGTGCCATGGTGAAAGCCCATAGGGACCTATCTTTTCTTATACCCGTTTTACCTTGGTCAATAACCTTGGACTCGGTAGGCGCCTTATTGTGGAATTACTTGTATTACACTCTTACCTCATATCTAGACTTAGATACTAATGAGTTAGCTTTTTGTGAGTTTACATTACCATGGTTTCTACCCTGGAACTCCCTCACTGGATATCATTGTCTGGTTTCCTAGTTACTTATTGGGACCTTCAATACTTATAATATCATGAGGTGATGTCCGTGTTGGCTATGCCTAATGTGACCTATTAACATTAAATGATAATTGATTAATTAATGAATTGGTTATATGTTTAGACACCAGCCGAGGGATGAAGCAAGTACTTGGGTATTTAGTTATTTTGTACTGCTTTCTTTACTTTACATATATGTCTACACACTTCTATATTCCATTACATGCACCAGATTTTATAGACACTATTGGTGGTGGCCCACTAAGATTTATCTCACAACCTCTCTGGGCTCCGTTTGGTTCCCGAAGTAGATTACATGGTTGTAGGTATTGACAAAGGGAAGCATGAAGCTTCCAATACTTGATTGTGTGCTGATGGGATGGAGCTTGATAGCAGATGACTGAGTAGGATCTTAGGATGCTTGGAGTAGACTTTTTTTCTTTTACCTTATGGAACATGTTATGATTATTGTCTTTTATCCATTCTTTCCAGTTTTCTAGTGACATGACATTACAACATCACTATTCCAGTTGACAAATATATTGTTATTCTTGTTTATCTATTGCATCAGTTTTCTTCCGCTATTTATTTGTATTGCATCGGCTATTTACTGTTAATTTACACTCCTTCTGCTGTGCTACACTCTGCTAATGAGGGCATAGTCTTCCCATAGACACACCCTAGGACCTTGCTACTAGTCGGTAGCTTCTGGAATTTGGGAAGATATGCTTGGGGCCATGTGTCTCACTGGGCTCGGGGCACCCGTTAAGTGGCATCTGAGTCTCGGTCTTCACACATTGGAATGATAGTTATGAATAAGAGTAATTAAATTATGAAACTATGGTTTAAAATTTTATATGATAATAATTATTTGGTGACCAATTAACAATAAATGAAAATAAAATCCCTTTTAAAATATAAGAAATATATTGCTGGAAAACTATATTTATAAAATCAAACAAGTTTTACCATAATAAATTAATTAAAACACTTTTGATAAAGGATTTAATGATATATATATATATATTGTTTATTAAAATATTTAACACTCATATTATGTATTTTATAGACAATAGATAATAATTAATCCAATTTTATGAATACAAAGATATATTTTTTAGAATGATAATTTTACCAACTTTTAATGGAACACCTATTTTAAATATATTTTTTTTATAATTTTATAATTTTTATTTTAAAAAATAAAATTTATTTTTGTAATTGGAATATCAAAATTTACTTTGGATGATTTTTTGGTATTTTTATGATAAGTTTCATTTTTTGATGAATAGTGAAAAACAATGTTTTTAATTGAAAACCGTGTTTTTTTATAATTTACTTATATAGTTAAATAATATTTTAAATTATTTTTAAGTATATTGAGAGAAATTATACATATATTAATAAAATTTATTTCATTCTAATCAATTTCACATTGAAATTGGATATAAATACAATTCAAACTTTTGAACATTTTCACTTTAAAAACCCCTTATTTCATTCCATCTGTGGGATTATTTTAAAATTAATTTATTCCACTTATGTATTTTGGATTTATAAAAATATATTAAATATTTGGATTCATAATAATTTATAATTTATAATATGTTCAACTTATTTTTTGACCAAAAATATTGGTGAAAGTAATTTAAACTAATTACAACGATTAAGGTAAAAATGAGTTTACTTAGTGGCTAAACATTAACTTAAGTGGATAAATAACATTGAAAAATGTCCATAATACATTTTTTGGATATATTTCAACCATATCCTCAATTTTATATAAAATAGACCATTATATATATGCACATGATGTAAGAGAAACCTCTCAATAGTGTTTACCTTTTTATATTCACAAGAATGCCACTCCTCATCCACTATAAAAGGGAACTCACCCCAAAACTTATCCACACATCTCAATCCATTTGTATCATAAAAAACATGACCAAATAATATCCCAAACTCTCTAATATCATCCTATATGCCTCAATTTTTTTATAAATCAAACAAAGTTAGTATTTTGGTGAAAACCAAAAGGAATTACCAAAAGAATAGGTAACATCCTTCAACAAGCACCTTTGTTTTATTTATTTCTCCATCCCTTAAATTATTATAATTACATGATTTTATAATAAATTATGTATCCTAAATATACTAAGATGTTTTTATGTAAATGGTTTGAACTACACTCACACAGACTTCCATCGAATCAGATACACAATTATCATTCATGTGTACGGAGGACTATCTTCTCATAAACTGATTTCATTTTTTCTTCCATTACCACCTTTCAAGGATGGAAATAATTATGGAAATACTATTTTTATATGATATATATGATATATATAATTTATTTATTCAATTTTAATTATTATATAATACATACCTTCTTTATTTCTATTTTGGGGGAATGGGATAACTTCGTTTGTGAACGTGTGGACTACCTCCTTCTCAAAGCGATGTCATTCATTCAGAATTTACATTGAATGTATTAAGGATGATTTTCATAAACTTATATGATATATATAACATAATAATTCTAATTTAATGATAATATATATATTAATAAATTTAATTTAATTACTTTCTTTCAATATAATAAGAAACAGAAACAACGTTCATGCATAAGTACAACATACCGTCTCCATGAGCAGTACATTTAATTTCATATTTATTACATTTATATATTATTATAAATATATAATTACTTAATATATGATATTTATATAATTTTTATATTTTTTGTGGTTATGAAATCATTATACAGGT
Organism: Viscum album; assembly: GCA_963277665.1. Lineage (NCBI taxonomy): Eukaryota > Viridiplantae > Streptophyta > Magnoliopsida > Santalales > Viscaceae > Viscum > Viscum album. The sequence goes on along the minus strand of OY728141.1, from coordinate 1,298,907,457 downwards.
AATATTTCCAAAAATATAGAAAATCAAAACATGTGTGAAAAATAAAGTAGTTATTACCTGAAACGTAACTTTAACATGGAATTATTAATAAATGGGTAATATAAAATCATAATAAAGTCATATTAAAATAATATATGGTATTATATATAATAATATGGTTATTTTTTTATATTTACAATAAAATTATATTTATTATATAGGATGTTTGAACATGTACAATGAAAGTCAAGACACAAGGTAAGAGTTTTCTCATCTCACTTTTATTTCTATGTGATATATTCTATATTCACAACTTATTATTATTTTGTGGTGTATATATTTACTGAAGACATTTTATATAATTAATTTAATTTATTTCATGATATTAAAGTTTTTAATTGATTTTATTCTTTCATGGGGATCTTGATTCAAAAATTACTCATGTAGTAAGAGGATTTCTAGTCTCACTTTTATTTCTGCGAGACTTACGCTAATTCACCACCCATTTATTTTGTGTGGTGTATATACAACCCATCAATGTATTCTATTATTATTATCCCTAAAATTATATTTATTTACATATCCATATGATGATCTCTCTTTCATGGTGTTTATGGTGCAAACGTTACCAAATCAGTAAAATAATTTCATCTCAATTTTCCTTATTTCAGACACATGCCATGTTATGCACATATATTCTTTTATGAGGTGTATATACTTACATTTTACATGTTATATCATGAATATACTTATTTTAGGGATATTTTAAGCTTCATTTAACTTTATTTTTTTATGGGGACTATGATTTAATATTACTAAAGTGGTAACAATTTATTGATACAATCTCATCGTTTATCGAGATTGTTTATGATCATGATTACATTGATGAAACTTTATGATTCATATCTCAATAAATATCATTAATTTTCTTCTCATATGTTTATTAATGATATATTTATTTATTTTTACCATTTTTATACTATTTTTAATATAATATTATTAAGAAAATATTTTTATTAAAATCCGAAATTATCTCTCTCATCAATCGAAAATATATTTTATTCAAAAACCATGTTTTCTAATTTTTTATTTGATTTTTTTAAATTATATTTTAAGCTAATTTTCAAGGAAAATTATTATTTTTTATGTTTTAAAGTGTTTATTTTTTTTCAAATATTACTTTATAAGTTTTGAAGATTTTTTTTTCAAAGAAAATGGTTTTGAAAATATTTTATGTTTTAAAAGTAATTTTATAACCAGAAATGATATTTTCCTTGAGAAATGTTTTAATTGATTTTTAAATTTTACTTTATAATGTTTTTAATTGGTTTAAATGAGAATGATTTTGAAAATGTTTTATGTCTAAAAAAATGATTTTTAAGGAATGGTTATTTTCCTTAAGAAACGATGCAAGTGATCTTTCAAAATGCTTCTCCACCCAAGATGGAACCCTTCGATATATTTAATGATTTATTAGGGAAATTATCCAGGTAAACCATTCTTATTATTTATCTTAATTGTTTATGTTTAATATGAAAAGTTTTTTATGAAACCCATTTCTCTTCCATGAGTTATATCATGATAAAACACTTATGAAACCTTCTTCTTTTCATGAGTTATTCTATTATGAAATTATTATGAAACATATCTATTTTCTATAGGTTATTATATGATGAAATTTTTATGATACCCAATTAATTACATGAGTTTTGATATGATATTTATGAAACCCACATCTTTTTATGGGTCATGATATGATGAATGTTTTATTATCTTGTATAACACGTATGTATGATTTCATTATGAGATGAGTGAGACCTATATCTCTATCCAATTCATTGTGTAAAGATTTATATCTCATGATATAATGATGGGAAAAAAGTTGACATTCTTGATCCACAATGGTAAAGAAGTGAGTCCTGATCCAAAATGGGAAAAAGGTGTGTCCTGACCCACAATGGGAAACAGGTGTGTCCTAATCCAAAATGGGGAATAGGTGTATCTTGATCCACAATGGGAAATAGGCATATTTGGCTCCACAATGGGAAACAATTGTGTCATGATCCATCATGTTTATAGTATTGGGAGTGAACCTTGACTGATATTATGTTGTGCATGGACCTGATTACATGTTCACAATGTTATGTGTGGACTTGGTTACTTGTATCTATGTTTATGCGAGGGCTTGATTTCATGTCTTTAACTTAATGAGTGAACCTATTTCTAATTATATATAATCACAAGGTTATAATCTGATGTGTATGCCAAAAATATATGTCTTATTTCTATTATATTCTCACATGGTTCATGTTCTTGATTATCTTATGATTCATGTCTTATGAACTGCCAATATTTACTCCATGACTCTTGATTGCGATCTTCGATATGCATGGTATGAACTTATAATTTTATGATCATGTTATCATACCATTATGATCATGATTATTATTACATATCTCTTTTTTTTCACCCTTATTGAGAATATTATCTCACTCTTTCTCATGTTTACTTTCACTAGGTTATGAAGAAAAGTTTTAAGTAGGAGTACTAAAGGGGAAGATCTTTATTGGTGACTTTAGAGATATTTCACCAAGTTAGAAGATATTGGGTTCCATGTTTCCAAAGACGCTAAAATATTATGGTCCTGAGGCATGTATTTTTTTAATGCTTTGAATATTCATAAAAAATTATGTAATATCCTTGTATGTTAAGACCATGTTGCTATAATTGGTATAAAAATGTTTAATTAACCTTTGAGAACTATGATAATAAAACTTTAGTGAGATACCTAGTAATATTTCTAAGGACATGTCTAGTGATGTATCTAAGGATAATCCTAAGGTGTCATATATTTAAATATTGGTTTCATGATTTAGGCATCTTATATGTATTTTTTCATGATCATTTGGTTTTATTCTATGATAAGTGTTGTACACACTATGATTTATGGTCTTAGTCAATAAAGGGAACTAGAAGGAGCTGGGTTAACATTGAATGTTTTATATTTGGAAAGTATGAGAATTATATAAATTGATGTCCTAAGTGGAAATCTAATGAAGATAATCAGGAAGGTGGTATGAGTACATGTTATATTGTTTAAGATAAAGAGACTGTAAATGACATTTGAAAGGTATGGGATGTTATAACAATATTTTTTACATTAAATATAAGAGTCATGATTAAATTAAGGCTGAGGAACCTTAAGAAATGATTAATATTTCATATTATATGAAATGGGTATTAAGGAATAATACGATGAAGCCTAAGTAATGGTTTAAGAATATATTTGGATGATTAAAGTGTATATGTATCAGAATTAAAGAATTATGTTATATGAATCATGAAGTATATGTTTTCTATTATGGATTTTCATAAATATATTTAATGGTGCTAATGAACTAGAAAATGGATTTAATGGAAGGGGGATATTTTGATTTAGGTAAGGTAACCCCTAAAGTTTCCTTTATATTGATATAATTTTGTTTAGCTTGGATAAATAGATGATTGATATGGATAAAGTAAATTGGATAGTGCTGATTACCCTAGATCTGATTATTGATTTATTGAAAAAGAGGTATATGTTATCATGGATGAAGTTTAAAACATTTTTTTGTATTTAAGGAAGATATCCAAAAATATTTTGAATAACAAATCATGCATGTTTTCAATAAGGTTTTATGGTAATTTCAGTTATTACCATGTTTCAAGAGAATACATGATAAAGGCATTCACATATTTATAATGTGACTACCAAGAGTTAATTTATAATGTGTGGTGATTAATGTTAAGTTTACTTTTAAAAATTTAGTGAAATTATTTCTAAAGATTTGTATTTTCATCTTTTTGAAGTTTTATAAGGTTAACCATTTATGGAATGGTTTAAGTTAAACACCGAATGAGGTTTTAGATATTAAAGTATTATCTCACCATATGAGGATTTATGCATGTTGGATAAATTATGATAACTATTTTTATATGGTGTTAACTAATAGATGAAATGACTTATCATTCTACCTAATGATATTTTAGTACTTTAGGAAAGAAAAATTCACCTTCGTTTCTTGGAGTAAGAGATGAAGTGAAAATCATGCAAGGCACAACCAAAGGGTGAGATTGTCTATATAAAAAGTAATTAAATATAGTAAGTATATTTACTTATATTCTTATACATTAAAATAATTATCCAAATCTAGGAAAATAATATTGAATAATATTTCTCCCAATACCATCGTTTCTTTTGAATTACCAGTCTTATAAATCACAACAGATTAATGGTTTTTAGGCCATTAACTTTCCATTAATCATTCACATGTTTGTGATCAATGACCTAAATCATGATCTATAATTATTTACACTTTTCTTTCATGTACAATATTCCCTTCCCACCTATGTTCTCTTATGTAGTAACTTGGTTGTGAGTTACTTTGGGTAACTGTTATGTTTCTAACTTTCTTTTTTAAAAGGAAGTTTTAGTTTTCATTTTTTATGATGTGGGTTTATATGAAAGGAAGTTTCAAGTATTAAACCTTTGATAACCCAAAAGAATTTAGAGGGATAAATTCATTTTAATTGGGGGGGGGGGTAGACTGCAACACCCTGAGATTTTTTGAAATATATATTTTTAAATTAATTTAATCTTGTCAATATTCTTCACATCACACAACATTTATTATAGCTTATTTTATATAAAATAACCAAGTTATTATTTATATATACACTAAACCATGTTGAGATTGTGCTACACACAACAATTAGATTGGATTATAGTACATGAAATACAATGTTTTTCTTGTGTAATATACAATGCCAAGTTCCTTCGATAACTCGAGTGACATGAAAGACGTAGTGTTACCAAACTACAACGTATTATTAATATTATTATAGTTGTCACCTAGCTGCTGGAATGGTGGATATGAATAAGATTAATTAAATTATGATTTTTTTAAACATGTATATAATATTAATTATTTGGTAATCAATTAACTAGAATTGAAAAAAAAACCATTTTCAAAATATAAGAAAACTTTTGGTAGAAAACTATATTTATGCATCAAACACGTTTTACATTAATAAATAAATTAAAACAATTTTGATAAATAATTTAAATTATATATATATATATATTATATTTCATCAACTATTTATCATTCATATTATTTGTTTTCTATAAAACATATAATAAAAAAAATCCAATTTTATGAATAAAAAGATGTATTTTTTGAAAGGTCATTTTACCACCTTTTAATAGTGCACCTATTTTAAATATAATTTTTGAAAATTATATGATTTTTAATTAAAAAAAATAAATTTAATTTGATAAATAGGAATATCATAATTTACTTTTTGTGAATTTTTGGTATTTTTTCGAAAAGTTTTATTTTTTATGAATAGTGAAAAACAATGAATTTTAATTGAAAATCGTTTTTTCATCGAATTTATTTATATTGTAAAATTATATTTTAAATTGGGTTCAAATTATATTTAGATAAATTATAAATATATTAATATAATTTATATAATTTTAATCAATTTACATTGAAATTTTATATAAAAACAATTGACCCTTTTGAATATTTTCACTTTAAAAACCCATTGTTTCATTTCGTATGTGAGATTTTTTTAAAATTAATTTCTGTCAATTTTGTGTTTTGAATTTGAAAAAATGGATTCCATATTTGGATTAATAATAATTTATAATGTCTAATAAGGTCAAATTAATTTTTTACAAAAAACATTCGTAAAAGTAATTAAAATTAATTATAATGATTAAGGTAAAATGAGTTTACTTAGTGGTTACAATTTTACTTAATGGTCCAAATAACCTAGAAACATGTCCAAAATCTATTTTATAGACATATTTATACCATATAATACCTTTTATAGAAAATGGACCATTATTGGATGCACATGATGTAAGGGATACCTCTCAACAGTGTTTAACTTTTTATAATTACAAGAATGCCACTCCTCCTCCACTATAAAAGGGAACTCACCCACTCACTTCTTAAAACATATAAATAAATTTTTACCAAAAAAACCTGAAAAAATAATATCCTAAATTTTCTCTTATAATCCGGTAATCCTCACTTTGTTAATAAAGCAAACCAAGTTAGTCTTTTGGTTCAGACCAAAAAGAATTACCCAAAGGAGAGGTAAAATCCTTCAATAACCACTTTTGTTTTATTTATTTCCCCACCACTCAAATTATTATTATTACATGATTTTATTATAAAATAATTTTCATAAATATACTTAAAAATTGTTATGTTAATTCTACAACCTACACTCACACACACTTCTATCAAATGGGATACACAATCATCGTTTGTGTGTATGGAAGACTACCGCCTCATGAATCGACGTTGTTAATTCTTCCATTAACACCTTTAAAGGTTGATAAACATAATTTAAATACTATTTTATATGATATATATGATATTTATTATTTATTTATGATTTTTAAATTATTATATAATGCATACTCTCATAATTTCTATTTTGCGGGAATACGATAACTTCATTTGTGGATGTGTGGACTACCACCTCCTCAAAGCGACGCGATTCATTCACAATTTAAATTGAATGTATTAAGGATAAGTTTAGTAAATTTATATGATATATATGATATAGTAATTATACATTAATTATAATATATATATACATATATTTCAGTTATTTTCTTTCAATATGACATGAAAACGAAAAACAACATTCATGCGTACGTACGACCTACTGTCTCCATGAACGATGTATTTCATTTCATATTTATATATTTTATAGATTATTATAAAAACATATAAAATGAATATATATGATATTTATACCATGTTTATCCTTTTTTAGGTGATTAAATCATGATATAAGTAAGTGGAAAAAAATACAACAAATCAAAACACATGCGAAAAACAAAGTGGTTATTACCTGAAATGTAACTTTAACATGAAATGGTTAATAAACAGGTAATATAAGGTCATAATAAATTCATAATAAAATAATATATGGTATTATATATATAATAATATGGTTATGTGGAGTATATAAAATAAAATTATATTTATTATATAATAGGTTTTAATGTGTACGAGGAAAGTCAAGACTTAAGGAAAGGGTTTTCTCGTCCCACTTTTATTTATATGAGATATATGCTATATTAACCACTTATTCTTATTGTGTGGTGTATATACTGACCTAATAAATTATTTATAATTAATTTAATTTATTTAATTAAATTTAATGTTTTCATTGATGTTATTATTTTATGGGTATCATGATTCAAAAGTCACTCATGTAGTAATGGGATTTGTAATCTCAGTTTTATTTCTGCAAGACTTATGCCATATTCACTGATAATTTAATTTTTTTAGTGTGTATACTAACCATGAATGTATTATATGATTATTATAACTAAATTTATGGCTATTTACATATATATTTTGTGATCTCTCTTTCATGGGATTTGTGGTTCAAAATTTACCAAACCAGTAAAGTAATTTTGGTTCGGTTTTCCTTCTTTGAGACACATGACATGTTATGCACCTATATTATTATAAGAGGTGTATATAATAACCTTTTACACATTATATCATTAATATAATAATTTTAGTTATATTTTAATGTTCATGTAATGTTATTTTTTCATGGGGATTATGATTCAAAGTTACTAAAGTGGTAACAATTTATTGCCACAATCTCATTGATTATCAGGATTTTTTATGATTATGTTTCCATTTATGAAATATTATGATCCATTTCTCAAGAAATATCATTAATATTTTTCTCATATGTTTAATAATTATATCTTCATGTATTGGTACCATTTTTTCCATTGTTTGATACTTAATATGAAAAATAAAATATTTCTAAGAAAATACAACTTTATCACTCTCTTCGATTGGAAATATATTTTATTCAAAAACCATGTTTTCTAAAAAAAAATTTCAAAATTATTTTAAATGATCTCTTATTATAATTTTCGAAGAAAATGTTTTTAATTTTTTCTATGTTTTAATGCGATTAAAATGTTTTTCAAATATTATTTTATATTTTTTCAAGGTTGTTTTCAAGGAAAATAGTTTTCAAAATATTTTAATTTTTAAAAAAAAATTTCCAAAGGGGAAATGATATTTTACTCAAGAAGTGTTTCAAAAGATTTTTAAAGATTTATTTATAAGTTTTAAAAGTTTTTTCAAATAAAATTATTTTGAAAATGTTTTATGTCTAATAAAATTTATTTTCAAAGAAAGGTTATTTTCCTAAAGAAAAGATCCCAGTGATATTTCAAAATCCTTCTTCATATAAGATAACAACCTTTGATATATTTAATGATTTATTTGGGATATTATCCAAGGAAACCATTATTATTATTTATCTAAATAGTTTATGTTTAATATGACAAGTTGTTTATAAAACTCGTTTCTCTTCCACAGTTTATACCATGATAGAACACTTATGAAACCTGATTCCTTTCATTCGTTATTATATGATAAAAGGATTATGAAACCTATTTATTTTCCATACATTATGATTCAATAAAATTTTTATGAAACCTTTTTAATTTCTTGGTTTATGATATGATATTTATGAAACACAAATCTTTTTATGGGTCATAATATTATGAATGTTTTATTATCTTATAGAACACGTATATATGATTTCATTATGAGATGGGTTAGACCTATATCTTCTTCTAATGTATTGGGTAAAGTTTTTTATTTCATGATATAATGATGAGAAACATGTCAAAATAATAGATACATAATGGTAAATAGGTATATACTAATACAAAATAGGAAATAGGTGTGTATTGATCAAAATTAAGAAATAATTGTATCCTGACCCTAATTGGGAAATAAGTGTGTCCTGATCCATAATGGGAAATAGATGCGTCCTGATCCACAATGGGAATTGGGTGTGTCATGATCCACTATGTTCATTATCTTTGGAGTGAATCATGAATACTATGATGTTATGCGTGAACCTAATTTTATGTTCACAATGTTATGTGTGGACCTGGTTGGATGTCCATAAGTTTATGAGAGGGCCTAATCTCATGTCCTTAACTTAATGAGTGAACATGTTTCTACTTATACATGTTCACAGTGTTATAAAATGTTGTGTATACCACAAATACATGTCTTATTCCTATGATATGCTCACATGATTCATATTATTTATTATCTTATGATTCATGTCTTATGAACTGCCAATATTTATTTCATAACTCTTGATTATGATTTAGGATACGCTGGGTATGATCTTATAATGTTATGATCATGTTCTCATACCCTTATTCTCATGATTATTCTTACATATATCCTTTTCTTACCCTTAATAATCATATGAGATCACCCTTTATTATGTTTAATTTCTTCAAGTTATAAATAAATATTTTAAATAGGATTACTAAAGGGGAAGATCTTTAAGGGAGACTTTGTAGATCTTTCACCAAGTTAGAAGTTATTGTGTTACAAGTTTCCTACAACACTAAACTATTATGGTCCCCGAGCATGTATTTTTTAGTGTTATGAATATTAATCTAAAATGATATAATATCCATTAATGTTAGGCCTGGTTCACTATAGTTAGTATCAAAGGAAAGGTTTAGTTAACATTTGGAAACTAGGAAAATAAAACTTTAAGAAGATCCCTAGGGATATTTCTATAGATATTTCAAGGTATGTATCTAAGGATATTCCTAATGTTTCAAATATTTAACATTAGGTGTCACGATTTAGGCATCCTATAAGTAACTTTTAAGGATTATTTTGTTTTATACTATGATAAGTTTTGCTCACACTATGCTTTCTGGTCTTAGTCAATAGTGGGAACTAGATGGAACTGGGTTAACATTGCATGTTTTAGATGTAGAATGTATGGGAATTATAAAAATAAACATACTAAGTGGAAATATCATTAATAGAATTAGGAAGGTGGTACGAGTACTAGTTATACTACTGAAGATAAAAATACCACAAACAACATGTGAAAGGTATGAGATGTTTTAATAGAATTGTTTACATTAAATGTTAGAATAATTATTAAATTGAGATCAAGAAACCTTAATAAATTATTAATATTTCATTTTATAGGAAAGGGGTATTAAAGAATAAAATTATGAGGCCTAAGTAATAGTTTAAGAATAAATTTGTATGATTTAAGTGTATATGTAAAAGAATTCAAGAATAATTTTATATGAATCATGAAGTATAAATTTTCCATTAAGGATTTGAAAAATCATATTGAATGGTGATGATGAAACAAAAAAGTGATTTAATGGAAAAGTGATATTTTCATTAAGGTAAGGTAACCCTTAATGTGTCCCTATTGTTGATAAAATTTTTTTATATTGGATAAAGAGATGATTGATATGGATAAAGTAAATTGGATATTAATTATTACCTTGGAACTGATTATTGATTTATTGACAAAGTGGTCTATGTTATCATGAATGAAATTTCAAACTTTTTTGTATTTAAGGAATATAACCAATAATATTTTTAATAAGAAATAAATAATTTTTTCATTAAGTTTTTATGGTAATTTAGGCTATTACCATGTTTTAAGAGAATACATGATAAAGGGATTCACTTGTTTGTATTGTGACAACCAAGAGATACTTTTTGATGTTTGCGGATCAATGTTAATATGGTTTTAAGAAATTTAGTGACATTATTTATAATGTTTTGTATTTTCATATTTTTAAAGGTTTAAAAGGTAAACCATTTATGGAATGGATTAAGTTAAAATTCAGATAAGGTTTTAGAGATTAAAGTATTATATCTTCATATGAGGATTCATGCATGTCAGATAACCTGTGCTAACCATTTTTTATGACGTTAAGTAAGAAAAGATGTAATTAATTATCATTCTACCTAATTATATGTTATTACTTCAAGAATGAAAAATTCACCTTCATTTCTTGGAGTAAGAGATAAAGTGGAAATCAAGTAAGGCACAACCAAAGGGTGAGATTGTGTATATGAAAAGGAATTAAATCATATAAGTATATTTCCTTATGTTCTTATATAGTAAAATAATTAATCAAATCTAGGAAAAGGATATTGATTTTTTAATTCTAATACCTTCATTTCTATTGAACCAATGTTCTTATAAATCATTACTGATTTATGGTTTTGAGGCCCTTAACTTTCTAATGATCATTCACTTGTTTGTGATCAATGAACTAAATCATGATCTATAATTATTTACGATTTTCTTACATGTAAAATATTCCCTTACCACCTATTTTATTCTATGTGGGAATCCATTTATGAGTTACTTTGGGTAACTGTTAGGTTTCAAGTTTCTTTTTTTAAAGGAAGTTTTAGTATTCATTTTTTAAAATTTGGGTTTCTATGAAAGGAATTTTAAATTATTAAACCTCTGATAACCCAGATTAATTTCAAGGGTGAAATTAATTTTAAGGAAGGGAGAATGAAACACCCATAGATTTTTTGAAATATATTTTTTTCTAATTAATTTAATCTTTTCAATATTCTACATTTCACGCAACATTGAATACAACTTGTTTTATATGTAAGCACATAGTTATTACTGCTATATACGAAACATGAAGTAGAGTTTTTTCTACATGAAACACTTATATTATCTTGTATAATACACAAAACTATACTTGGATTATGCTATATATAATTCTGAGTTCTTTTGATAACTTTCATGACACGCAAGACCCAATTTTACCAAACTACAACATACTATTAATATAATTATTAAAATATTAGTATAGTTTTCACCTTGACGTTGGAATGGAGTTTATAAATAATATTAATTAAATTATTAAGATATGGTTTACACATGTATATAAGAAGAATTGTTTTGTGATCGATTAACTAGAAATGAAAAAACCCTTTTGAAAATATAAGAAATCATTTGATAGAAAACTATATTTATGAAATCAAACAAATGTTACCTTAATAAAATAATTAAAACAATTTTGATAAATGAATTTAATGAAATATATTTATATTATATTAAATTAACTATTTAATGTTCATCTTATGTGTTTTCTAGACAAGATATACAAATAAATCCAATTTTATGAATAAAAAGATGTATTTTTTCAAAAAGGTAATTTTACTTACTTTTAATGGAACACATATTTTAGATATATTTTTTCAAAAATTTAAGATTTTTAATTTGAAAAAATAAACTTAATTTTTTAAATATGAGTATCAAGATTTACTTTGGGTGAATTTTTTCTATTTTTTTGAAAAGTTTCGTTTTGTGATGAATATTGAAAAACAATGAATATTAATTGAAAACTACTTTTTAATCTAACTTATTTATATAGTTAAATTATTTTTAAAATTTGATTTAAATTATATTTAGATAAATTATACATATATTAATACAATTTTTTTCATTGAAAGAAATTTCACTTCGAAATTGGATATAAAAACAGTTCAATCTTTTTAACATTTTCACTTTAAAAACCTATTATATTGTTGCGTCTGCAATATTATTTTTAAATTAATTTCTCCCACTTATGTGATTATAATTTAGAAAAATGTATTCCATATTTGGATTAATCTTAATTTATAATGTATAATTAGTTTATCTTAATTTTTGAAAAAAAGATTAGTGAAAGTAATTAAAATTAATTATAGAAATTAAGGTAAAAACGAGTTTACTTAGTGGTTAAACTTTACCTTAAGAGGAAAATAACCTAGAAAAATTTCCAAAATACATTTAATAGAAATATTTAGACAATATACTCAATTTTATAGAAATAATACCATTATTGGATGCACATGATGAACGAGAGGCCTCTCAATAGTGTTTACCTTTTTATATTTACAAGAATGCCACTCCTCTTCCACCATAAAAGGGAACTTACCCCCCTGACTTATTCACACATATAAAGACCTTTTTATAATAAAAAACATGTCAAAATAAGATAAAAAATTCCCTATTTTCATTTTAGAATTATTAAATTTAGGCATTAAGTAAATCAAGTTAGTCTATTGGTGTAAACCAAAATTAATTATCCAAAGAAGAGGTAACATATTTCAACATGCACTTTTGTGTTATTTCTTTATAAACCTATTAAATTTTTCTTATTACATGATTATGTAAAAATATAATTATCCTAAATATAATTATATGATTTTATGTTAAATGTTTTACCTACAATCATACACAATTCCATCAAATGGGATACACAGTAATTGTTCATGTGTATGGCTGACTGCCGCCTCACGAACCGATATTGTTCATTCTTACATTACCACATTTCAAGGGTCATATTAATTATGAAAATAATATTTTTATATTATATTTATGATATTTTTGATGTTGTTTTGAATTTTTAATTATTATATAATACATACCTTCATGATTTCTATTTTCTGGGAGTATGATAACTTCATTTTGTAGACATTTGGACTAACGCCTCCTCAAAGTGATGTGATTCATTCACACTTTACATTGAATGTATTAAGGATGGGTTTAATATAATTATATGATATATATAACTTATTAATTATAATATAATTATAACATATGTATTTATATATTTAATTTAATTTATTTCTTTCAATATGACAAAAAAAACAGAAACAACAATCATTCGTACGTACGACCTACCGTCTCAATGAATAGTGTATTTCATTTTATATTTATCTCTTTTATAGATTATTATAAATAAAAATATACTGAATATATATGATATTTATATCATGGTTATAATTTTGAATATGATTAAATAATGATATAATTAATAGGACAAAAAATATAACAAATTGAAACACTTGTGAAAAACAAAGCTGTTATTACCCAAAACATAACTTTAAAATGGAATTATTAATAAAAAGGTAATATAAAGTCATAATAAAATCATATATGGTATTATATAAAATAATATGGTTCTATGGTATATGTGTAATAAAATTATATTTATTATACCAGAGGTCTGAATGTGTCCAAGGAAAATTAAGACCTTTGGTAAGGGTTTTCTCATCTCACTTTTATTTTTTGTGAGATATATTATATATTCACCACTTATTTTTTTTGTGTATATACTAACCTAAGAAATTCTATATCATGAATTTTATTTATTTAATTGTATTAAATGTTTTAATTGATGTTATTATTTCAGGGATATCACGATTCAAAAGTCACTCATGTAGTACGATGATTTTTAGTCTCACTTTTTTCTGCTAGACTTATGCCATATTCACCACTCTATAATGTTTTTTGGTGTATATAATAACCATGAATGTATTATATTATTTTTATCCAAAAATTAATGGGAATTAAAATATACCTTTTATGATATATCTTTAATGGGATCTACGGTTCAAAAGTTACAAAATCGGTAAAGTAATGTTGTCTCAATTTTCCTTCTTTAAAATACATGCCATGTTATGAACCTATGTTATTATATGAGGTGTATATAATAAAGTTTGATATTTTATATAATGAATTTACTTATTTTAATGATATTATAATATTCATATAATATTATTCTTTCATGGGTATTATGATTCAAAGTTACTAAATTGGTAATAGTTTATTGCTATATTCTCATCATTTATCAGGATTGTTTATGATTATGATTCCATTGAGAAAATATAATGATCCTTATCTAAATAAATGTCATGAATTTTAGTCTAATCTGGTTATTCATAATATCTTCATGTATTGGTACCATTTTTCCACTATTTGGTACTTAAGATGATTAAGAAAATGATTTCAAAAAAATATGACTTTATCCTGCCCTTTAATAAAAAATATATTTTATTTAAAACACATGTTTTATAAAAAAAATTAATTTTTTTAAATTATATTTTAATTTAATTTTAATGGAAATGGATTTAAATTTTTATGTTTTAAATTGTTGAAAAGGATTTTCAATGTTTCCTTTATAAGTTTTTAAGGTTCTTTTCAAATAATATGTTTTTCAAAATATTTTATATTTTAAAAAGATTTTTCAAAAGTGGAAAGGAAATTTTCCTCAAGAAAAATTGTAAATTATTTTTAAATAAAAATTTATAAGTTTTCAAAGTGGTTTTGAAAGAAAAGTATTTTGAAAAATTTTTAAGTCTAAAAAATGATTTTAAAAAAATAGAGAAATTCCTTAAGAAATGATCTAAGTGATCTTTCAAAATACTTCTCTATATAATATGACACCCATTGATATATTTAATGATTTACTTGGGATATTATCAAAGTAAAACATTCTTATTATTTCCCTGAATGGTTTATCTTTAATATGACAAGTTTTTTATGAAACCCATTTCTCATCCACATGTTATACCATGATAAAACACTTATAAAATCTTCTTTTTTTCATAGGTTATTCTATAATTAAATGATTATGAAAACCTTATATTTTCTATAGGTTATGATATGATGAAATATTTATGATACCAATTTCATTTCATAGGTTATCATATGATGTTTATGAAACCCACATCTTTTTATGGGTCATGATATGATAAATGTTTTATTATATTGTGGATCACATATGTAGGATTTAATTGTGAGATGGGTGGGATCTATATATCCCTCCAATTCATTTGGTTAATATTTATATCTCAAGATATAATGATGGGAAACATGTCGATAAGATTATTCTACAATGGGAAATAGGTGTGTCCTGATCTAAAATGGGAAACAAGTGTATCCTGATCTATAATGGGAAATAGGTGTGACCTGATCCAAAATGGGAAATAGTGGTGTCTAGATATACAATGGTAAAAAAGTGTGTCTTGATCCAAAATGAGAAACAAGTGTATCTTGATCCACTATATTTATAGTCTTGAGAGTGAACCTTGAATACTATGATGTTATGAGGGAACATGATTACATATTCATAATGTTATAAATAGACCTAGTTACAAGTCATGATTTCGTGTCCTTAAATTAATGAGTGAACCGGTTTCTACTTATACATGTTCACAATGTTATAAGATTATGTGTATTCCAAAAATCTATGTCTTATGACTATGATATTCTCACATGGTTCATGTTATCTATTATCTTAGAAATCATATCTTATGAATTGCCAATATTTATTCTATGACTCTTATTAATTATCTTTGATATGTAGGGTATGATCTTCTAATGTTATGATCATTTTCTAATGAACTTATGCTCATGATTATTCTTACTTATATTCATTGTTTACCCTTACTGATCATCTAAGCTCACCATTTCTTATATTTCCTTTCCCAAGGCTATGAAGAAAAGTTTTAAGTAGGATCACTAAAAGGGAATATATTTATGGGAGAATTTGGAGATCTTTCACCAAGTTAGTTGATATTGTGTTCCTAGTTTCCAATGACAGTAAACTATTATGGTCCTTGGGCATGTATTTTTGTACTGTTCTGAATATTCATCTAAAATATCTTAATATCCATGTATGTTAATCCTGGTTCTCTATAGGGTGAGTATATATATAAGAACTCGTCCTTAAACATTACATAATCTTGAGTGAAGTCAAGAATTCACATTGAGGATCTTTTTAGGTTTATTGTTTTAGAGAATTAGGTCATAACTATTACATTACATCTATTTTTTTTTCAAAGTATACACTTCAACTTAGTTTCCATTTTTTATAAAATAAAAACTCTTAAAAAAGACTCATGGATAGTTATATGTTTTAGACAACATGAAATTTCCTTGATCCCATCCTTGACCCTATTAATCTTTAAGTCCTGTGAAAAACATTTCAAAACTTTGGATAAGCATAAAAAGCTCAGTAATTTTACAAAATAAAGAGAGAGAAAATTATTCCATCAATACATACCAAGCATAAGCTCATACCTCATGAAATCATCAGATTTATGAATAACACATAGAAATCATAAATCATAAAGGTAAATTGTGGCATCCATATCATACTTAAATTGTAGCTATCACAACTACATAGGGAGTTATGTTGGAATACCCATCACTGTATATTATCTAAATCTCTTAGGAGAAACATTAACGTTTACCTCCGTCACATAACCCAATGCCTTGGAGAGCTATCTAAGGCTCACCCGCCCTAGGATTATCACAAAACCACCCGTATACGTAAACAATGCCCAAGAACCATAACATAATCATAACACATAACACAAGAATAAATAAAATATAAAATTTCCACATTCCAATCACAATATATCATTTCAAGATATTGACATAATCAATGCTTTGTCAAAACCATTTAAAACATTTAATAGTGAGATTTTTGAATCAAAGTGACCCATAACACTTTGATGATTTTAAAGGAATTAAAATTTTAAAACATTAATGTACAAATAAATGAATCCTAAAAACCATTTTGAAAACATGGAAATTAATGAGAAAGATTTATAAGAATAAGTCTTTAAAACATTTATAATGATATTTTAGTTAAAGAGTTTTAAAAAAATGAGAGACACTTGAATACAAATAATCAAGGAATAACATTTAATAAAAACTTAATAATATCATGATAATAAAGATATTAATGATATAATATATCAAATGGTAGTATATACAACATATAAAAGTGAATTGGTGTATAACAACAAATAATTCTTAATAGAATGTAAATTTACACAACGTCCCTTACAAAGATCGTATCCTTAGATTAAGGATAAATCAATGACATAATTATGTTTGAAAAATAATAATACAACCAATAAAAGTGGATATTAAGTGAAAACAATCATAGGTCATTCACACATATTTATAGCACGACATAATCAAGAAGTAGAAGTTTAACTCAAATAATTGAAATTGAGTAAAGAAGTTCCCTTACAGAAATTTAATAGCCTAACAACATCACTTTAAAGTTCAAAAAATGAGTTGATGAGAGATAAAATGGTATCTCATCACTTGAACATAAAATTTACATCAATAAGGATATATAAGAACATATCCCAACATAAGAAGATGTAAATTAAAAGACATAACAAAAAAGAAGTCTTTTAAAAAGAGGAGGATGAATGGTTCCTTTTTCGATTTGGTAACTTACGAAACATACACCTCATGAAAGAAGGATCATATAATAAAGATTTAAATACCCATAAATTATATTACACAAATAATATAATCATGGGTAGTGAATAAACCACACAAAAGAAAATAGTGGCAAATATAGCATGAATCTTAGAGGAATAAAAAGTGAGATGAAAAACCCTTACCATGTGGTAATCAATCGAGTCATATGAATAAAAATTAATAACCACCAAATGAATCACAGAATACCATGAATATAAATATAATCATGATAATATATAAAAAATTTCAGTACACAATACACCACACGCAATAAATAAGTGGTGAACAATGAAAATCTCATGAAATTAAAAGTGAGATAAGAAACCCCTTACCTTGTGTCCGACTTGACTCGTTCATTCTTTAATATCCTGAATATTAAACTAAAGTTAATTTCTACTTTCTTAAGAACATTTTTCATGATTATTATTCCTTTTATATTACTTATTACCATGTTATAAACATTATGTAATCATTTAAGTTAATAATGGTCTTTTTGTCGATATTTGGTACTTGAGTCAAAAATGAACTTCTTATAATTACAAGTTGTCCATGTGGTAAAAAGATCATTATATCCAGAATTATATTAATGATTTATATATAATATATTTCATTTATATCCAGTATATATATTTATTTATAATATTACATAACATTTGGAGGTAAGAAATGAAATGCACTCTTCATGGAGACAGTAAGCCGCACCTAAGCTTAAACGCTACTTTCATTTCTAATTTATATTTAATGGAATGAAAAATTAATCATAAATAGGTATATTATAATTCAATTATAATATAATATATAATTTCAGTAACTGTATCCTTTATGTGTTCCACGTATGGCATGAACGAGTCATATCACTTTGAGGGGGTGGTAGTCCGGACTTCCTCAAATGAAATTATCGTGTTTACACATATTAGAAAGCATAAAGGTATGTTTGTAAATAAAAATTATAGAAGAATATAGAAAAAATAAACATAATATATATCATATATACATTTAGTTCTATCATAATTTCGACCATGAGAGGTGGTAGGAGAAGATTGAACAATCATCGTTTTGTGAGGCAGTAGTTCACCCTCCATAGAAAGAGTATGTTCTTTAACCATTAGATGGAGGTGTGTGTAGGTATAGTTCGAATAATTATCATAAAAACATCCTAGTATATCTAAGATACTAGTTTTATTATAAAATAATGGAATAAAAAGATTTTAGGGGGTTGGATAAGTAAAATAAAAGAAAAGATCTTAAGAGAAGACGTTACCTTTAAATCGGGTAACTCCCTTTAGTTTGAACCAAAATGATTTCTTGAAGTGCCTTCTGCCTAAGGTAAGGATTCTGGGTAGAAGAGAAGGATCTTGAGAGATTATTTGGGTAGAGTTTAGATGATACAAGGAGATTTATAGGTGTTAGTAACGGGTTATAGGTGAGGGATTTTTATAAGGGGGAGGAGAGGCTCTTTAGGGAAGTTTGAAAATATTATTTTATTATATAATGATTTTCAGTTTTTAAATGTAAAAAACTTACTAAAGTCTAAGATAATATGACTATTGTTAGAAATAAAATAATTCAATAATAATTGGGCAGGTTTTTGATATTGTTTTAATCTTTATAATATTATTTATTTAAATCATTCATTAATGAGGTAAACACTGCATCATTATTGTGTCATAAATAATTTTATTTATTTGTTGTCAAAATATTATAAAAAAATATCATTATGTAGAAAATAATTTTATATTTCTAATGAATATTTATAGTAAAATATATCAATTATATAACCCCACATTAAAATTGTTTTATCAAAAGAATACATGTTTATGATATTTTTATTTTTACTTTAAATAAAAAGTTATTAATGTCATTATCATACCCAAATAGATTTTAAATGCCAAAAATATCACCCAAGGATTGAATTAGTCGGTCATGAATAATCCAATAAGGTTAAGCCAAGTGTTAAGGTAATTTTATATTATTATAATATTATTTTTACCTTGAATTACCCTATTTACCTTTAACCACGGTAAATAAATGTCAAAAGTTACTATTCACCAAAAATTATTTTCATCTTATTGAATCAAATTTTAATTACTAATAACAAACATTTATCTCCTATTTTTGAAATTCAATTCACAAAAGTGGAAAAATTTCATTTAAATGAAAAAGTGGGTTTTTTAACTACTACTCAGTGTTTTAACTATTCATCAAAAATTGAAGTTTTTCAGAAAAATACAAAAAATTCAGCCGAACCTATATTTGAACTTCTAAATTAAAAAATTATATCTTTTTTTACAAAATTAAAAACATATAATTTGAATTAATTAATTTAAAATTAATTCTCCGTGTCAAAACAAAAAAGTGTGTTTTTAAGAAATAATAACTATCAAAAGATTGACACTTGTTTATGTCCAATTTCAAAGTGAAATTACTTCCAAGAATCAAAATTGGATTAAATTGTAAAAATTTAATCTAATTACACTTTAAAAACATTTAAAAAGATAATCTAACCTTATAAATAAATTAGATTAAAAGGCAGTTTTGAGTTAAAATTCAATATTTTTCACTATTCATTAAAAAATGAATTTTATCAGAAAAATACCAAATTTTACCCAAAGTAAATTTTGATGTCCCAATTATAAATAAGAATTTTATTTTGTCAAATATAATATATAAAAGTGAAAAAAACTATATTTGAAGAGTTTTCACCATCAAAAGGCGGTAAATCATCATTTTAAAGAATATTAGAGTATTTATGCTTAAAATTAGATTCATTCACATTTTAAGGCTCTAACTTTTATTGGATAAACGTAAAAACATTTAACAAACATGTATAATCATATTGTAGTTAGTTCTGTTCATTCCCACCATTACAATAGCTAGGCGCTAACTACCATTTTAAATAATAACATTATCTTATTATTTTTCAATTTAACTCAACATTGTGTGAAATGTAAGATTTCAAAGAAACCCGTTGTGGCGTATTGGGTACACCATAAAACATAGAATCCCCTTTAAAGTAAAATTAATATTTAATTCTCAAATATTAGTAAATATGAAAATGTTATATTCTTTATTTACCTGGGATGTTACAATATACATACCCAGCAGGACACCCTGAAATTGAAAGGTAGTGATAGAGAGATGAAACAATAGTCAACTTAACCCAAAGAAATAGGGAAACGAAACCAAAAAGATAAATATATACATACATACATACATATATATATATATTCTCATAAAGAAACCCAAATGAGAGAGAAATGGGATCTCCATATCATATACTGGATGAAACTGATGTGTATGTTTGTAGCTTTATAAGACTATAATCAATTCCCTACATCAAATGAAACCTCACCAGAATATGAGTGGAGGTTCCCTCACCTTGCAAAATCACTCCACAACCAAGGGATTACATATCTCTTATGGAGTACCAATACTTGGCCGGAGCTTGAAGGATAGGGAGTATAACTCCATTGGTAGAGAACCCACACCTTATAGTAAGGAGATTAATGACCCTAACTATATAAAGAAATGGGGAACCCACAAATCCATGTGACCAATAGTACCAACCCCAATATATCTCTAGTAGCCTGAGGAACCCATTCCCTAATGTAAAAGAGGAGTAATGAACTTGATATCTCTTTAATAGCATGAGGAACCCGCTCCCTAACGTGACAGGGGATTATTGACCCTAAAATTTCTCTAATAGAATGGTGAACCCACACCCCAGTGTGATAAAGGAGTACCGACCCCAATATATACTAGATGACCACTCCCGACCACTTCCATTTTCAAGCATCACCCGAATAAGTTTCACTCTCAAAACATCATTTATCATATCACAAAAACCATTATGAAGGAAACTATCATGTTCTACATGGGAAAAAACCTAGGATGGGATATTATTAGGACAACATATGAGTCAAAACAAATGACATATGAGAGGTAGAATATTAATACAAGATGAAATGATGTGTATGGGGTCCACAAAACATGTGGCCCTACTCCTCTTCAGGATATGTTTTCCCTGGACATAGCTCATGAAGACATGTCTCAGTACAATGTGTGTCCTATGGGATAAATGGAATATATGAAGACCCAAGGTCTTGGTAGTGTATCTCAAACCATGCCCATGTATTCCTGTTATTTTCCCTATACTCTAGTATAAGGTGTGTCCGTCACATATCTCGTTCGCCTCCCTTCGCCCATCGGTCGTCCCAAATACCATCTGTATGGGAATAATCACCTAAATCCTATAATAAATCTTTATCCATCTGAAAATCTCCATCCAAATCATCATTCACACAACCTCCATGAATATGGGGGTGCAATCATTCTCAAACATGCCCTAGAAAAGTCAAACCGTGACCCTGTAGTCCAATGATGAAGAACATAAAGAATTATAGTGGAAAAGCACAATAAAAATGGTTATAAACACTATTGGACAAGCGTTATCATCCAACAATTGAAAAGTGGGGAATCTGGGGTGAGATCCTGGCATAAAATAATCAATTGAATAAAAAAATTCAATTCAATAATGGTTTCATGTGAAGGGTTTGCAATTGTCAATATGAAATAAATAAGATCAGATCTATGTGTTTTTTTTAAATTTAATCAAGAGTGAAGAAACCACAAAGGATGAGTCATAACTTAAAAAGGGATCAAATTTTGGTGAAGAATGAATTCACCAGTGAAGGAGAAGACCCATTGGGTCCACTACCTACTGATCCGCCTTGACCCTTTCAAATGTCATCCTTCCATATTCATCCACCAATGAAGGTTGTTAGGGTTTCTCTCTATTATTATAGGGTTTAAGTAGATAAACCTAGAGAATTGTTATAATGAGGTATAAATAGATAATTTTATGTCATGGGTGTTTAAAATAAAATAAATAAGTTTAATTAATTATTTAAATTAAATTTCCTCCCAACAAATTCCTCAACCAGATGTCCAGTTCTGACCATCCTTAGCTCACACCTAGGGTAAACCCCATGTTTAAGACTCAATAGAGGTCTCATATTTATGATTTGAGAGTTTTTTCAATAGTTATTATATTAAACTTAGAAAATCCATGCATGTGATATTAATATATTTAATATTTTCATAATATAAATTCTCGTCCCATCAGGCCTCAGAATCTCACACCGTCTCATCACCAAGCTCTAAAAATATTCCATAAAATATTTATAAGGAAAAAACAGTGTCACTATAACATTGTTCGAGTCTATTTATCTCTTGGTTATGAATTCTCAATTTCTTATTGACCCATCATTTGTTTATCTATAAGAGGTAAAATATCATGTTATTAGGGGTGTGGTGGATGATATTCTTATTGTATGTGTTAATTAATATTCTTGGATAACCTTTTTTCTTATAGAAACATGATTATATAATGCGGGAATCTTTTCTTAGGGCCTCCTTCCAATTGATCTTTTATTCCATTTTCTTTTGGTGTGTGGATATCATTGTGGTTGGAATGTGGACTATGTTTTAAGTAGTTGGTTCTATCTATAGACTATGTTTTATTAACCATGAATTCTCTTGGTTTTCTAAATGGTTTTCTAAATGATAATTTTCATGATCTTTTAGTTTTTTTATACATATACACAAATGGTTTTTTGATAAAAGATGGGGTTTCCCATTATTTGGTAAATAAAAGGTGGTTTTTAAAGAAATATGAAATGGTTTTTCAAATGGGTTTTCAAAGTATGGTTTTGGGTTATAAGGGTTTTTTATAATTTTATTGTAAAATTTTATATGAAATTTTGATATAATTTAATATATGCAGCATATGAGAGCCTTGGGTACCTAGGTGGAGGGTTTAGTATAAGGCCCCAACCTTAAACCTTACTTAATCTTGAATTAAATTGAATAATTCACATTGAGGATATTTTCAGGTTTAGAGTTTTAGAGAATTAGTACCTAGATATTACATCTCAAAGATTACAAATTAGAAAAATCTACTTAGTTGCCATTTGTTTCCACAAAATAAAAACTCTTGAACAAAAGAGTCATGTCTAGTTCCTTGTTTTAGACAACCTTACATTTCCTTGATCCCATCCTTGACCCTATTCAACTTTATGTCCTGTGAAAACATTTAAAAAACTTGGGATGAGCATAAAAATCTCAGTAAAGGATACACAAAGAAGGAAAACTGTTAGGTTTTCAAAACAACAAGTAAACCAAGCATACTCTATCAAAGTATTACTTTTCACTTTTATGAAGTAGTAAAAACTCTTAAATGAATAAAAGATCATTACTTACCCTTTTGTAACCAAAATATTACCATAAAACCCATATAAATATCACATAACATATAAAGGTAACTTGGGACATAAACATAGCTAAATTGAATAACCATACGGTCGACTTCCACACATATCACTTAATGGAATAGCCATACGGCTGACTTCCATACCCAATGCATTGGAGGTTATAACGTAACCACCCGTCCTGGTATTCATGGCACCACCCATCATATGGTTTATCACGTAACCACCCGTAAAATGTCCAAGTACCATCATTACACATAAAATATTGAAAATATAAACATTTCAATAACAACATTTCATTTGCAAAAACAATAAGTAATTCCAAGATATTGAATTAAGCAATCCATTTTCAAAAACCATTTAAAATAGATTTTTGAATCAAAGTGTCCCATACCACTTTGAAGCTTTTAATGGAATTATAATTTTAAAACATTAATGTCCATATAAATAAATACTGAAAAGCATTTT
Source organism: Viscum album (assembly GCA_963277665.1). Lineage (NCBI taxonomy): Eukaryota > Viridiplantae > Streptophyta > Magnoliopsida > Santalales > Viscaceae > Viscum > Viscum album. Next base: position 1,298,882,747 of record OY728141.1, on the reverse strand, counting down.
TAAAACATGGAAATTAAATATAAAGATTTAGAATAATGAATCTTTAAAAAATTTAAAACGATATTTTTGTTAAAGAGTTTTTAACAAAATGAGAGACTTTTGAATACAAATAATTGCGGAATAACATGTAATCCGAGATTTATAATATCATGAGAATAAAGGGTTTCATGATATAATATGTCAAAGGACAGTATACACACCATATAAGAGTGGATTGGTGCATAACAACAATGAAGTCTCAATGGAAATGTAAATTGAGATGAAATCCATTATAAAGATGGTATCCTTAAATTAAGGATAAATATATCACATAATTATGTGTGAGAAACATAAATACACCCAATATAAGTGGATATTAAGTGTGAAACAATCAGTGGTCATTCACACATAATCTTGGAAAAACAAAACCAATGACATAGATATTTAACTCAATGAAATGAGATTGAGTTATGATTTCCCATACAAGTTCGTAAGAATTTATCAATGAGATGATTATGTGAAGAAATACTATATCTACACAAAGGTTTGTGGAAATTACAACATAGAGATTCCACACTTAATCTTGGAATAATAAAATCAAAAAGTAGAGGTTTAACCCAAAGAATTGAAAGTGGGTTAAGAAGTTCCCTTACAGAAATCCGACAGCCTAACACCGTCACTTTAAAATTCAAAAAATGAGTTGATGAGAGAGAAAATGGTATCTAATCACTTTGAAATAACATTTACATAAATAAGTATATATAAGAACATATCCCAACATAATAGTATGTTAATTAAAAGACATAACAAAAGAAGTCTTTTTAAAAAGAGGAGGGTGAAAGGTCCCCTTACCGAGTTGGGTAACTTTCGAAATGTACACCCCATGGAAGAAGGGTCATACAATGAAGATGTAAATACCCATAAATTAAATTATACTACACAATGTGTATAATAATGGGAAGTACATACACCACTCAAAGGAAATAGTGGAAAACGTAGCATAAATGTCATGGGAATAAAAGTGAGATGAAAAATCCCTTACGAAAACTCGGTAGCCTAACAGCGCCACTTAAAACTTCAAAAAATGGATTGATGAGATCAAATAGGGTCTCTAATCATATTACAATAAAATGTACAGAAATAGGAATATAAAAGAACATCCCCCATCATAAAAAAGAGGATCTTAAAAGAAGTGACATAAAGGAGAGTACTTAAAAAGAAAGAGAGAGGTTAGATCTCTTACGAAAATTCGACAGCCTAACGGCGCCACTCAAAACTTCCAAAATGGATTAGTGAGAAAAAATAGGGTCTCTAATCATATGAACATAAAAAGTAAAGTAGGAGTAATATAAAAGAACATCCCAATCATAATAAAGATGATCTTAAAAGGAATGACATAAAAGAGTGTACTTAAAAAGAAAGAGAGAGGTTGGATCCCTTATGAAAATTTGACAGCCTAACGGCGCCAATCAAAACTTCCAAAATGGATTGATGAGATAAAATAGGGTCTCTCATCATATGAACATAAAAAGTACAGTATGAGTAATATAAAAGAACATCCCAATCATAAGAAATATGAGCTTAAAAGGAATGACATAAAAGAGTGTACTTAAAAAGAAAGAGAGGGGTAGGATCCCTTACCTCAAGTCCGACTTGTCTTGTTCGTTTCTTTATATTCTTAAATAATAAACTTTGGTAAATTTATAATTTCTTAAGGACCTCTTTTAATTATTATTATTCAGTTCATGTAACATGTTATAATGTTATAATAATTGGTTAATAATGTGAGTTCATATCAGATGTTTTTGTCGATGTTTGGTACATGAGTCAAAAATGAACTTGTTTGAAAATGATTGTCCATGTAGTTATAAGTAAATCATCTCCAGAGTATTATTAATGATTTAAATATCATATATATCCAGTAAATATTCATTTTATACTGATCCATAACATTTGGAGATAAAAAGAAAAGAAATGCACCGTTCATGGAGACGGTAGGCCGTACGTACGCATGAACACTACTTTTATTTCTTTGTCATATTAATTAAAAATAATTGAGATATATATATATATATATATATTATAATTATAGTATAATATATATGTTATATAGGTCACATATGTTCATTAATTTAATTCTTTATACATTCCATGTATTGCATGAACGAGTCACATCACTTGAGGGGGCGGTAGTCCACACTTCCTTGTATGGAATTATCGCATTTTCACAACAAGAAAAGCATAAAGTCATGTTTTAAATATAAAATTCAGAAGCATATAGAAAACATAAATACCATATATATCATATATAAAATATAGTGACATCATAATGGCCACCATGAAAGGTGTTAAGAGAAGATTGAACAATCATCATTTCGTGAGGCAGAAATTCGCCATCCACAGAAACAGTATGTTCTTTAACCATTAGACGAAGGTGTGTGTAAGTGTAGCTATAATACTTCACATAAAAACATCCTAGTATATTGAAGATACTGGTGTTGTTACAAAAGAAATTAATAAAAAGATTTTAGAGGGTTGGAGAAGCAAAATAAAACAAAAGAACACAAGGGAAGACATTACCTTTAAATCGGGTAACTCTTTTTGATTTGAGATCAAAGGCTTCCTTGGAAAAGATTCTGCCCAAAGTGTGGCTTCAATGATGAAGAGAGGGACATGGAGTGATGAAATGGGTAGGGTTTGGCCGAGCCAAAGGCTTGAGAGGTTTGTGTAAGGTGGTAGAGGTGGGGGCCTTTTATAAGAGGAGAGGAGGGGCACTCTTGGAAAGTCAAAAAAAGTTACATTATTTTCAAATGAGTTTCGGATTTTAAAGGTCCCACATTGATATATTTCTAAGATAAGGTGATAGAAGTTTTAAATCTTAACATACAATATGTTTTTGACATGTTTAGGTCTTAGATTTTACATTACCTTTTCATTTTATTTAAATCGTTAAATAATGAGGTAATCGCTGCATCATCATGATGTCATAAATAAGTTAATTTATTTAATGTCTAAAAATTATAAAAAAAATACTATGATGTATGAAATCTGGTTATATTTCCAATGACTATTTATAGTCAAAAATATGACTTGTATAACCCCATGTAAAAATTGTGTTAGTAAAATAACCCATGTTTGTGACATTTTTATTTTAACTTTAAATAAAAAGTTATTTATGTTATTTTCCTACAAAAGTGGCTCCATGGGGTCCCCAAGTTGACCCATGGATTGTCTTGGTCGGCTATGCCACATCCAATCAGGGTAGGACACGTGTATAGGTCATTTCATATTATTAAAACATTATTTTTACCTTAAATTACACTAATTACCTTTAATCGCGATTAATAAAACTTAAAAATTACTATTCACCAAAAATTATTTTAATCTCATTGAACCAAATTTTACTTCCTAATGACAACCATGTATGTCGGATTTTTTAAAATCAAATCACAGAAGTGGAAAAGTTTCATTTAAATGAAAAATCAGTTTCTTTAACTACCACTTAGTGGTTTCACTATTCATCAAAAATTGAAGTTTTTCAGAAAAATACCAAAAATTCACCCTAAGCTATATTTGATATTCCGAATTCAAAAATGATGTCTATTTTAAAAAATTCAAAACATATAAGTTGCATTAATTAATTTAATAATTAATTCTTGTTGTCAAAACAAATAGCATGTTTTTAAGAAACAATATCTATTAAAAGATTGACACTAGTTTAAGTACAATTTCAAAGTGAAATTAATTCCAATTACCACTATTGGATTAAATGGAAAAAATATATTATAATTGGACTTTAAAAACAATTCAAAATATAATCCAATCATATAAATAAGTTAGATTAAAAAGAGGTTTTGAATTAAAATATAACATTTTCACTATTCATTAAAAAATGAACTTTATCGAGAAAATACCAAAAATTTACACAATGTAAATTTTGATGTCCCGATTCTAAAGAAGAATTATATTTGGTCAAATATAACATATGAAAATTTCAAAAAGTGGATTTAAAAAGCATTCGCCATCAAAAGGTGGTTAATCGACCTTTTAAAGAATATTAGAATGTTTGCGCTTAAAATTGGATTCATTCGCATTTTTAATCCTCTAACATTTATTGTAAAAAGTAAAAATATTTTACAAATATATATAATCATTTTGTAGTTATTTCTCTTCATTCCCACCATTACAATAGCAAGGCGTTAGCTACTATTTAAAATAATATTATTTTATTATTAGAGTGCAACGTAAGATTTCAAAGGAACTCGTTGTTGCGTATTGGGTACACTATCAAGCATAGAGTCCACTTTAAAGTTATATTAATATTTTATTCACAAATATGGATAAATGTGAAAATGTCATATTCTTTATTTACCTGGGGTGTTACATTTAGTATTGGGAATTGTCTATTAAAATTGTAGGGGGTTGAATTTATAGGATGTTCCTCTATTACTAGATCATATATCCATTTTATCTAGGAACTTAGTCTTGAATCTAGATGGGAGTTCAATTTATAGGGTGTTCCTCTATCCATATATTATAGGTTCTTTAGACCTAAGGAATTAAGTACATACTAGTTATTATTATTATTGGGGTATGAGTGACCTAGCTAGCCCAAACTATGTTTCCTTATAGAAATATCTATTTTTAATAAACTTAATGTGCTATATTTTATTTTATATTATTCATATTTGATAAAAATTAAACGGTTATTTGAAATATGATTTATAATTGTATCATCTAGCATTGTTTTAGAACCCTGAAAAGGGGGAATTGATTTTCCATGATTTTTATATAAATTTGAAAAATGTTTATCATTCCATGTTTTCATTTGAATTTATAAAATTGGGATTGTTTGATAGAGAATTTTTATAGAACACCTGGGTGGGATCCTATTGAGTCTGTTTAGCTCACAACCTGTACACTCCTTTGGGGATGTGTAGAACTGGTTTTTTCTAATACAGGAAAGTGAAAGGTTCCATAGTGAGGTGGTGAGGTTTACGTCAGCTGGGTATGGGTAAATAGTAGTGAGATGGGGGAATTTTTATAATGTATAACATGGATTGTCTATTGGTAGTTTTGGTTTCACTTTTTTAGATATTTATGGATATGTACTTTGGGTTTTGTGTTGCTGCTTTTGGTTATATCTCTATTGCTAATTATTAATTTTGTGTACCACCCTGAGTTTTTATAATTTTTCTAAATAAATTAAATTTATACGATATCTTGATTTATACACAATTCCAAGTTAAAATTTCATTACATGCAACACTGAGTTTAGCTTTCATTGCACGTGACAATGACTTTTAACAAAACCTTGACATATTATTAATATTATTCAAACACAACTATTATAACCTATCAATTAAACTTAGAGATATGAATAATAATAAATAATTTTTAAATATTAAGTATAATGGTTTTATATAAAGAAAACATATTCATAAAATTTTAATTATTATTTCAATAAATACTTATATGTTTCAAAAATACATTTTTCTCAAGAAAAAAAGTTTTTTACTTCTTTTTGTGAACAATATTTTTTTTTTAAATTTTAGAAAATTTATTTGATAAAATAAATTTAATTTTTAAAATAATCATATAAAAATTGTATTAATGTGAAATTTTTATAATTTTCCTAAAATAATAATTTTTTTGATCAATAGTGAAAAATACCGAATCTTAATCGAAAGCTACCTTTTCATTTAAATTATTTATAAATTTAAATTTCATTTAAAATTGTTTTTAATTAAAATAAGTTAAATAATATATATATTAATCTAATTTATGTCATTGGAGTCATTTCATTATTAAATTTTTATAGAAAAACCATGTAAATTTTTGAACGTTTTCTCTTTGAAAACCCACTTTTTTGTCAAGTTTTCAAGATTAATTTTAAAATAATTTTTCTACTTATGTGAATTGAATTTAAAAAAATAGATTCAATAGTTTTAATTAGAATAATTTATATTATCTATTGATTTTAAATTTATTTTTTACTAAACTTAATTTTGAAAACAATAAAAAATAATTACCATGGTTAAGGTAAAAATGAGTTTACCAGGGGTTAAACTAAAAAGATAAGAGTTAAAATGACCTAAAAGATTTTTTAAAATATATTTAATGGGAATATTTATACCCTAAAATTTCTAAGTATTGATAATAATTCATTTTTTTTTCTTTTGGGATGAGAAAAATGTGGGTACACCTTTTTATTTTCAAAAAATTACAAGTGTGCCACTCACCTAACTTATAAAAGGCCACTCCATCTCTTCTATTATTCACACCTTAAGAAAATTTTGTGTCAGAAAATACCAGCCATAATAACTTTAAAAATTACCTAATATCACTATATAATCCTTATTTTATCATAAATTCAACCTTGTAAGGCTTTTGGTGGAAAACTTACAGAGGTTACCCGAGAAAGTGGTAATGTTCTTCATCAAGCATTGTTATGTTATTTCTTCCTCCACCTCATTAAATTATTATTAAACTAATATAATATAATAAAATAAATATATTACATTTAATTATATTTTTTATGTTTAGTTAATGAACATAAACCATATCCACTTCCATCAAATGTGATACAAAATCATCATTTGTGTGCGTGGTGGACTACCGCCTCGCAAACTGATATCAGTCATCTTTTCATAACAACCTATAATGACTAGTTATAATGATGGATTAAATATTTAAATATTTATATATGATATTATCATACTTATTTAATTATTATATCACACATAACTTGATACTTTTTATTTTGTGGGAATATGATAATGTCGCTCGTGTGCACGGTCGACTACCGTCTCGAAATGTGATATGATTCGTTCATGCTTTACATGTAAGGTAATAAGGATGGTTTTAATGAAAGAATTTGATATATATAAAATAAAAATATTTTTTTAATTTTAATATATTATTTACCCCAATTTATTTTAATCCTTTGAAAATATGTAAACAACATTCATGCGTATATACGACCTACCATCTTCATAAACAATGAATTTCACTTTCTATATATAAATTTATGGAATAATATAAATAAATATATGCTGAATATATATTATATTTATATCACAATTAAAATTATTAATATTATGAAAACATGCTAAAATTAATATATCTAAAAATATAACAAATCAAAACATGCACTATAAAAGCGGTTATTTCTCAAAACATGATTTTAACTAAAAATTGTTAATAAATTGGTAATAAATGGTTATAATTAAATCATATGTGGTATTATATATATAATTATGGTTATATAATAGATTTATAATAAAATTAAATTTATTATATAGAAATTTAAAATGCATACAATGAAATTTGAGTCTTAAGGAAAGGGATTTCCATCTCACTTTTCACTTCTGTGAGACACAAGCCATATTCACCACCTATTTGTTTTATGTGGTGTATATAATAACCATGAATTTATTTTATTATTATTATAGTGAAAATTATTGGGATTTAAATATCCATTTTAGGATTTCACTTTCATCGGGCTTATGATTCAAAGTTACCAAAGTGGTAAGAGTTTTATGTTACAATCTCTATGATTATCAAGATTGTTTATGATTATGCTTCCAATGATGAAATCATATGATTTATCTCTCAATAAACTCATTAATTTTCTTATTCTCTAGTTATTTCATGCGAATACATGTTTTACCTTCATTTTCCTCTCTTTATGTACTCAAGAGTTCAAAATAATGTTTTTAAGACAAATTATCTTTATTTCTCTCTTTGGACAAAACCCATTTTCTTTCGAAACACCGCTTTCTAAAAATGTTTTAAAAAATGTTTTTATAAAATGTTTTATTAAATTAATTTTTACCCAAGTTTGAATATTTATAATTTTTTTTGAATTTAACATTCATGTCATTTTCCAAACAACTCCCATTTGTCCTTTATAAAAAAATTAAAAGAAATATTTGTTTTAACATGCATGACATTAATGGAATTTCCATATTTTATCACCATTATTCACTTTGAAACATTATTTATATGTTTTGAAGGTTATATTCAAATAAAATTAATTTCAAAATGTTTGAAAATGTTTTTTTTTCAAATAATAAAGGATATTTTATTTAAGAAATGTTTTAGATGATTTTTAAAGCCTACTTTAGAAGTTTCAAATTTTATTTTAAAATAAAATAATTTTAAAAATATTTTATTAATTTTTAGTTTTAAAAAGGGATTTTCAAATAAAGGTTATTTTCCTCAAGAAATATTTTATGTTATTTATCTTTCAAAATCATTTTCCATCTTAGATGACATCCTTTGATGTAACTTTTTCTTTACTAAGGATATGATCCAAGGACACCATTTTTATTATTTCTCTGAATAGTTTATGTTTATGATGAAAATATTTTTATAAAACCCATCACTCTTCCATAGGTTATAAATTGACAAATTATTATGAAACCTACTTATTTTTCATGAGTTATGCTATGATGAAATAATGAAATGATTATGAAATCTATTTCTTTTCTGCAAGTTATGATATGATGAAATGATTATGAAACCCATTTTATTTCATTGGTTATGATATAAGGAATGTTTTATGATCTTGTGGAAAATATAAATATGGTTTTCATTATAAAATGGGTGGGTCCTATTTCTCCCTCCATTTAATTGGGTAAATATTTATATCTCATTGGATAAAAAGGACTAGAACAGGGAGTGAACCAGGTCCAGTAAGGGACTTTGTCTACTATAATGGTCTTGGGAGAGAACCTTGAATACTATGATGGTTTAGGAAGTGAACCCATTCCACTATTATGGCCTTGTTATTGATCCATTAATATTATATATATGATGTTATATTCTTATGTATATTCCATAAATCTATGTCTTATTCCAATGTTATTTCTCTCATGGTTCATGTTCTTTGATTCTCGTATGATTAATTTCTTATGGACTTAAAATATTTATTCCATGTCTCAATATTATGATCTTTGATATATAGGGTATGGTTTTAAAATGTTACGATCATGTTATCATATCCTTATTTTCATGTTACTCTTACGTATCTCTATTTTTTATTCTTATTGAGAATTTTATATCACCCTTTATTATTTTTCATTTCCCTAGGTTACGATGAAAAATATTACGTATAATATTTCTAATATGTGTGATAATTATAAAGAATGTAGTGGGAGATGATATAATCTAACTATGGACTATTTTTTAGTGTTTATAGTCTCAAAATATGCTAAATAATTATGTTCCCTGGGTGTGTACTTTTTGAAGGTATTATATATTCATTTTAAATGATATAATATATATGTATGAAATTCTTGGGTAACTATAGTTGGTTTTAGAGGAAAGGTTTAGTTAACCTTTGGAAACTCATATGAGAAATATTTATTGAGATACCGAGGGGATATTTCTAAGTATATGTTTAGGGATGTATCAAAGTATTAGACTAAGGATGAGTCAATGTATTGGGTACTGGATTTGAATTTTGGTAAAGGAAAAATGAGTAGTTTATAAATAATTACATCCCTTTTTGGATAATACAAGTTGTTGTGGCTCAGGTATAGTGATATCTAGGGGTAATAAATCTAAAAAGGTTGCATTGAGATGGACCCAATCATCACCTGATGTACAAAAATGATCCTTTCTGCACATATGGTTTGACACTCCCAAGGGATATGCTTTAAAAATTCAGGAACTATTTACAAACCATCATGAAGGATTAAAATGGATGATGACTATGAGTAACCTAGGATAAACCTAAGGTTTCATAGATTAAAAAGAAGGTGTCATGATTTAAACATCATATAAGTGATTTTTATTGATTATGTGTTTCCCAACTATGATTATTTTTTCTTACAATATGTTTTTTGGTTTTAGTCAATGGCTAAAACCCAAAGGAACGATATTAATGATGAGTATGACGGAAAATGAAATGATTTTTCTTCTGAGAATCCAAAAGTTATGGGAGCTTGAATAAAAAAAATTATTTATATTATCACACAACTTTCTCAAGCTATGAATCAAACTGGATTTCTAAAAAACAAGTGATGGAATAATATTATATTGAGTCCTTCATGAGGAAACACCCAACTTATTTCAGTGGGTCTTCAAATTAACTAGTTTCTAAATAATGTATTAGCACCACTAAAATGATATTTTCCATTCTCTAATTATCAGAACATGAAAAATTCATTTTGGATGTCTATGATTTGTAAGGTGAAGCAGATAAATGGTGGAATATTATCAATAATATACAGTAACATGATTAAATTGAATCCATGGATTGGGATTAGTTAAAGAACTTATTTTTAATAAATAATTTCCTCATATTATTCATAAGAATATGGAAAAATGGGTTACTCAAGATGAAGCAAAAGGATAATGAATTAATTGTAACCTATGAAGACAATTTCTCAAGAAATGAGAGGTACATTTCTACTATTATCAACCAATATAAAAAAAAGTTTAATCACTTTTTTGGGGTTTAAAACCAAGTCTCTAGAGGGAATTAGCCATAGGAGACTTCAGTAGCTATGAAGAGATTGTTCAATGTTCTATAAAAGTGGAAATGGAGGTTAGGGTTATGTATCAATGTCATGGTTTTGATAAGAAGAGAAAAGTATAATTTAAAGGAAAATATAAAAACCATGGAGAGAAGAAGTTGAGATTTCCTTTATTCTCAAAGCATGGGAATAAACATGGTGTAAATTGTCTTAAAGAGACTAGTAAATGTTTTAATTGTTGAAGGGAAGGTCATCGAGCAATTGATTTCTAAAGTGATAAGAAGAAGTTATCTAATGATTTTAATAGAGATAAAGTTTCCCATAATTCACCACCCATACTCTATTGTTTAAAATTCAAGGTGTATAAGAGCTATGCTAACAAGTTCCCAAATCTGATGGTTAATGATGATGATTGAATTCAGAAACCCCTTAATCTAAGAGACAAAGGGAAATATTATGTGATCATTGTTTCTGAAGAAGGGTGCAATAAAAACATGGTGAAACGTACACTTACCATAAAATATAAAAATTCTAATGTCTTATTGGACTACATATCTACCCATTATTTAATATATGAAAATTCTTATAAGGGTATCAAGATTCCACCCAAATTATTTGACATAGAATTAGTAGTGAAAACTCTTAATGGTGTGATGATCACATCTTAAGTCTCTAATTCATATCCGATTAATGTTGGTGGAAATGTGCTTCCCAAAAATATTTTCATTCTTACTTTGGTATAATTTGATGTTATCTTAGCCATGTATTAGATTTGTTTACATAAATACCACATAATTGTTAAGTAATGGAATTTGAGTTCGATATTCCAAACCAACCTATGATCATATATTAATGTGATGATAAGTACAAACGTCCAATGGAGATCACATCCATTGCATGGGTCTTAATTCCCATTCATAAGGGGTGTTTATCTCAAATGGTTAGGTAGAAACATGACATCAATGATATGCCTATTGTGTAAGAATTTTTTTATGTCTTTCTAGAAGAGTTTCATAGTCTTCCACTAAATCATGAAGTTGAGTTTTCAATAGAACTAATACCTAGTGCCATATCGATTTCATATAATCACTATAGAATTTACCTAATAATGTTTTAGGAATTGAAAATACAACTCTAGGAGAACCTTTAAATATGATTCATTTGTCCAATTGTGTTACATTGAGGTGCACCTGTTCTTTTTGTTAGAAAGAAAGACATATTAATGCAACTCTACATTGATTATCTAGAGTTGAACAAAATAATGATAAGAAAAAGTATCCTCTACCCCATATTGATGACCTATTTAATCAATTGTAAGAAGCTCAATATATTTCCAAGATTGACCTTAATTATGGATATCCTCAATTGAGGTTTAATAAGGATGATATACAAATACAAAATTCCATACAAGGTATAAAAACTATGAATATATAGTGACTCCATTTAGTATTACTAATTCCCCCGCTATCTTCAAGGATCTAATTAATAGTGTCTTTAGTGATTACCTTTATTATTTTTTGGTAGTATTTATAGATGATATTCTTATCTATTCAAAGTGTAATGAAGAATATGAATATCACTTGAGAATTTTACTATGGAACTTAAGTAATGAGAAACTATATGAAAAATTTAATAAAAGTTAATTTTGGATGAAAAAGATTTCATTTTTTGGTTATATAATCTCAAGAGAGGGTATATCGGTAGATCCATCAAAGAAAAAGTCTATTGAATATTGGGAAAAACCAACCATGGTGGCTGATATCAGTAGTTTTCTTGGTTTATCTAGATATTATCGATGGTTTGTGGAGAATTTCTCATGAATATCTAACCCACTCACCAAGTTAACTCAGAAGGGATCCATGTTACTCTAGATAGATGAATGTGAGGAAAATTTCAAGGAATTGAAGATAATATTTTTTAACAAACCTGTTCTTACATTACCTTATATCAGAGAAGGGTTTGTAATCTATAGTGATGCATACAAGAGGGTATTGAGATGTTTTATTATGTATAATGAAATGGTTACAGCTTATGCCTCACAATAATTGAAGATTCATGAGAAAATTTCCCAATTCATGATTTGGAGTTATCTATAGTATTTTTGGCATTAAATATTTGGATGAATTATATTTATAGAGAAAATTGTGATATATATACCAATCAAAAAAGTATAAAGTATGTATTAAAATATATAGAGTTGAATATGCACCATAAAATATGTTTAGTGATGATTAAATATTATAGCTACTCAACACATTACCACCCTCGTAAAGTGAACAAGGTAGATGATTCCTTGAGTCAAAAGGATTATAAAATATTATCCATGATGAGGATAATAAAAGATCCAATATTTATATATTTTTAAAGGATAAATTTTGAAATCCTGAATAAATGGGAGAAAACTTATCTTGATCAATTGAATGTTCAACCATCTATCCAAGTGAATATTAAAGAGGTACATTAGGAATATGTTGAGATATAAAATAAGGTTAAATTTTTTCCCATGTTTAAACTTAATCATTATGGAATGAAAAGTTTTACGAACTATGTATTAATTCTATCCATACCAGATTTGAAGAAGAAGTTTTTTGAGGAAGCTCATAGTTCTTCATTATTTATTCATCCTACAAGTATGAAGATGTATAGAGATTTGAAAGAATACTTATTGTGGGATGGAATAAAGAGGGATATCATAGAGTTTTTTTCTCAGTACATGGTATGTTAGTTAGTTAAGGCTAAGATAAAAAATTCTAATGGGTTGTTACATCCATTACTCATACCAAAATAAAAATGGGAAAAAATTACCATGGAATTTGTCATCAGATTCCAAAAAAAAATATAAAGGGAATAATGTTATATGGGTTATAGTTTATCACTATACAATTTTATAAAAATTCATCACTATTAGAGAATATTTCTCTGTAGATAATTTTTATTGGATATACATTAAGGATGTGTAAATGTTTCATGGAGTAACATATTCCATTGTATCTGATCAGGATCCAAGGTTTACCTCAAAGTTGCAGTGAAGTCTTTAGAAATATCTTGATATGGAGTTGAGTATCAGAACTGTATATCATCCTTAGACAGATGGTCAGTCTGAGAGAACAATTCAAACATTAGAGGATATATTGAGATATTGTTATTTGTATTTAAAAGGTGACTGGGATCAATACCTTCCTCTAGTTGAGTTTTCTTATGATAATAACCTTCACTCAAGCATTCAAATGGATATTTATGAATCCCACTATGGAATGAAATGTTGATCTACAAAATGATAGAATAAAGTTGGAGAAAAAAATCTATTGGGACATGAGATAGAGAAAAAAAGGCATAGAAGGTCAAATCCATTCAATAATACATCATGGCAGCTCAATGTTAGAAGAAAAGTTATGTTGAAAATTTCCAGAATGATCTAGAATTTGAAGTTGGTGATGAGGTGTTTTTAAGAATTTATCTATAGAAAAAGGTTATGATATTCACGAGGAAAGAAAAATTAAGACCTAGGTATATTGGTATCATTGAAATTATTTATCATATTGGGACGGTACCCTATTGTTTTTTGCTTCCACCAAACCTCTCTTAAGTCCACAATGTGTTCCATGTATCTCTCCTGAGTAAGTACATAGTTGACTGTTCACATTTACTAAACTTAGAGGTTATATAATTGGAGAGTTATTTCTTTTGAGGAATAGATGGTAGAGATTTTGTATTACATAGATAAAGTTCAATAAAACAATAACACTCACCTAGTTAAATTTTTGTGCAAAAACCACCAATTTGAGGAAGCTTTGTGGAAACCTAAGGAAAAGATAACGTAGAAGTATCATATTTTTTTTTGTTTTGGAGTGATGAATTTCAAGGGGGAAATTTATTTTAAGGCAGTATAATGCTACATCCCAAGTTTTTTATAAATTATTTTCTTTGAATAAAATAAATTTCTTCAATATCTTTCATTACACACAACATTGGGTTTAACATACATTACACACGACACTGACTTTTAACAAAACCGTGTTATATTATTAATATTATTCCAAAAAATTGTTATATCCTAGATATTAAACTCATATATATTAATATAAAATAAATAATTTTTAAACATTAATTATAATTATTTTATATAAATAAAACATATTTATAAAGAAGTACTTATTTTTTGATAAAGTCTTTATATGTTTCAAAAATACTATTTTCTCAAAAAACATTTTTATTTATTTTTGTGAATAAAAAAAAGTAAATTTTTACACTTTTATAAAATTTATTTGATAAAAATAAACTTATTTTTTGAAATCATCATATCAAAATCAGCTTATGCTGAATTTTTGAGAATTTTTTGAACAGATTAATTTTTTGATGAATAGTGAACAATAATGAAATTTAATTGGAAACTGCCTTTTCATTTAAATTATTTATAAATTTAAATTACATTGTAAATTTGTTTTAAAGTAGAATTAGTTAAATTATATATCAATTAATCTAATTTATATCATTTTAATAATTTCAATATTTAATTTTGATATAAAGACCTTGTAAACTTTTGAACTTTTTCACTTTGAAAATCTGCTTTCTCTTCATGTCTGTAGGATTAATTTTAAATTAAAATTTTCTAATTATATGAATTGAATTTGAAAAAATGGATTAAATATTTGGAATCATCATAATTTATATAATATAATAACATTAAATTAATTTTTTACCAAAATGAATATTGATTATAATAGAAATTAATTACAACAGTTAAGGTAAAAATGGTTTTACCGTGGGGATAAAATAAAAAGATAAGGTTTATAATGACCTAATAACTTGTATAAAATATATTTTATGGACATATTTAGAATCTATAATGTATATTTATCTATAATAATTCATTTTGGATCCATTTTACATAATAAGTATGTGGGTACACCTTTTTCTTTTTAAAAAATTACAAGTGTGCCGCTCACCTCATTTATGTAAGGCCACCGATATCCTCTCTTATTTACTATATAAAATCCAATTTTTTATTAAAATAACTGACCAAATAACTTTTAAAATTCTATAATATCACCCTATAAACCTTATTTTGGTTATAAATCCAACCTTGTAAGTATTTCGGTGCAAACCTAGGGAGGTTACCCAAGGAAGAGGTAATGTTCTTCATCGATTGTTGTTAATTTATTTCCTCCTCTACCTCATTAAATTATTATTAAAAAAAATATGATATAATAAAATAATTATATTAAATATAATTTTTTATGTTATGGTAATTTATTACAACCATATAATCTTCCATCAAATGGGTTACGAAACCATCATTGTTGTGTACGACAGACTACCGCCTCACGGACCAATGTCAAATTTTCCCATTACCAGCTCTCACGACTGGTTATAATGATCGATTAAATATTTATATATTATATTTATGATATTATTATACTTTTCGAATTATTAAACCACACATACCTTCATAATTTCCATTCCTTGGGAATATGATAATGTCGCTCGTGTGTACAACAAACTATCACCTCCTAAAGCGATGTGATTCATTCACACTTTACATGGAATGTAATAAAGATGGGTTTAATGAAAATATGTTATATATAATACATATAAAATATTATGTAAATTTAATATATTATTTACACTTATTTATTTCAATCTGTTGAGAAAATAGAAACAATGTTCATGCATACGTACGACCTACCATCTCCATGAACGATGAATTTTGTTTTCCACCTCTAAATTTTATGGAATAATCTAAATAAAAATATAATGAATATATATTATATTTATATCATGGTTAACATTATTGAGATTATGGAACCATGATCAAAGTATGTTAACAAAAAATATAACAAATCAAAACATGTAGGAAAAACCAGAGTTATTAGTCAAAACGTGATTTTAATAAGGAATTGTTAATAAACAAGTAATAAATGGTCATAAGTAAATAATTGATGGTATGATATATATATGTATATGAATGGTTATATTATATATTTATAATAAACTTATATTTATTATATAGTAATTTCAAACTTTTATGAATGTTGTCGAGACTTAAGGTAATGGATTTTCATCTCACTTTTTACTTCTATGAGACACATTCCACATTCACCACCTATTTATTTTATGTGGTTTATATACTAACCATGAATGTATTTTATGATTATTACTCTTAAATTTATTGGTATTTACATATTAATGTGATGATATCCCTTTCATGGGGATTATGATTAATAGTTACCAAAGTGGTAAGTGCTTAATGTTACAATTTCATCATTTATCAGGATTGTTTATGATTATGCTTATAGTGATAAAATCATATGATTTATATCAAAAGAAAATCATGAATTTTCTTCTCCTATAGTTATTTCATGAGAATACATGCTTTAAGTTTATTTTAATCTCTTTATGCACTCAATATTTCAAAATAATTTTTTTAAGAAAAATCATCTTTATTTCTCTCTTCGGTTGAAAACCAATTTTCTTACAAAAAGAATGTTTTCTAAAAATGTTTTCCAAAATGTTTTTAACATTGTTAAAATTATTTATTAAATAAATTCTTACCCATTTGTAACTTTTTACAAATTTTTAAAGGTAATATTCATTTCATTTTCCAAACAATTTTTGTTGGGATTATACTAAAAATGTGAAAGGATTATTTGATTTAAAATGTACGACATAAGAAAAATTTCCACCGTCATGTCCATTTTTTTATTTGAAACTTAAATTATAAATTTTCAAGGTTATTTTCAAAGAAAAATATTTTCAAAATGTTTTAAAATTTATTTTTCAAATAGTAAATGATATTTTTATAATGAATTGTTTTAAACTATTTTTTAAATCTTTCTTTATAAGGTTTAAAATTTATTTTCAAATAAAATAATTTCCAAAATAATTTATAAATTTTTAGTTTTAAAAATAGATTTTCAAAGAAAATTTATTTTCATCAAGAAATGTTCCAAGTTATTTATCTTTCAAAATATATTTTTTTCATTTATGATAAAACCCTTTTATGTAACTTTTTCTTTACCGGGGACATGATCCAAGGATACCATTCATATTATTTCTCTAAATGGTTTATGTTTATAATGATAAGATGTTTATGAACCCTGTCTCACTTCCACAGGTTATACCATGATAAAATTACCATGAAACCCACTTCTTTTCCATGAGTTATGATATGATGAAATGAAAAAATGATTATTAAACCTATCTATATTCCATAGGATATGATATGATGAAATGTTTATGAAAACCATTTCATTTCATGGGTTATGATTTGATTAGCATTTTATGATCTTGTGGAATGCAGAAATATTTTTTTTCATTATGATATGGTTGGGACCTATATATCTCCCCAATTAATTGTTAAAATATTTATATCTTATGAGATAAATAAGACTATAATGGGGAGTGAACCTAGTTCAGTAAGGGACTTTGTGTAATATGATGGTCTTGGGAGTGAAATTTGATTCCTATGATGGTTTGGGGAGTAAAAACATTCTAATTTGATGTCATTGTAAGTGATCCTTGAATTCTATGGAAATTATTTTCTTTTCGTATGTATATTCCACAAATCTATGTCTTATGACAATATTATTTCTCTCATGTCTCATGTTCTTTGATTATCTTATGATTTATGTCTTATGGACTTTCAATATTTATTCCATGAATAAATATTATGATATTTTATATGAAGGGTATGGTTTTAAAATGTTATTATCATGTTCTCATACCCTTATATTGATCTCACCCTTTATTATGTTTCCTTTCCCTAGGTTATGAAGAAATGTATTACATATGATATATCTAAGAATATTTCTAGTTAGGAAGAGCATTGTCGGAGATGATGTGGTCTACCTATGAACTAGTTTTTTGTGTTTTTATTCTACATAGATGCTAAAATAGTATAGTTTTTAGGAATCTAATGTTTTAATGTGTTGAATATTGATATAAAAAATTTAATATCTATGTTCTAAAATCCTAGATTTCTATATTTTGGTTTATTAAATATTACTTTTCTGGTTATATTTTTATGTATATGCCATGTATCTTCTTTTAGGTTGGGAAAATAGTTCCTATAGTTGTTTTTGGATGCTCGAGTTCCATTCTAAAGGCTGTGGGGATTGGGAATTCCCTTCGGGTTTTGCCATGGTTTGATTTAGAGCTTAGTTGGATGGGTTGTTCAGGACAAGTTGTGAAAATGAGATCCATGCCAACTAAATCACCTCCCACGAATTCCATTATTTCTTACCTTAACATTAGAATATACGTGGAGGTATTGAATTGTTTTGTAATTAAATGTTAGTTTGATATAAACATGTAATTATTAATGTAATAAATTATGTTTTAAATATTTTTTCATTATTATGTCTGTTTATACATTTGAGTTTTTTTAAAATTTATCTTTAAAGAGTAAATTTAATTAAATGAAAAAGGTTGTTCTTTTATGAAAATGTATAGATAAAACTCAACTAATGTATAGTAAATAAATAAAAAATTTCAAAGATGTGAGAATAAAATCATTTATTATTAAAAGTGATATTTTTCAATGAAACTTTTTATGTGTTTATTATGTTTTTGTATTAGTAAATTAAATTGACGACTACTAAAAATTATTTTATGAAATTTATTGATAATATATAAAATAAAAAAAATAAATATTCATATAATGTTTATTATATGGCATAGAATGGGAATAAATTTATTTTATTTCTTAGATATACATTTTCCTAAAAATGGGGTTTTAGTATTCTAAATTATTATATTAAAATTAACATTTATCCCTTTATAAATTATATATATTAAAATGGATTATATATGTGGAATAAATATTTAAAAATTTGTTAACACGATAAATTTAATTTTTAAATAAAAAAACAACTTAACGTGGTAAAAATTGAGTTACCACTATGAATGTAAAATGAGGTAAATGTGTTTCACTAAGGGGTAAAGGCCTAAAACATCATACAAAATTATACTTAAATGAGTGGATTAGGACATGCTTGACCTCCCATTATCTTATCTTCACTCTTTATATGATTTAGATTCTATTTACTTGGGAAATTACATTCCTTACTCATTAATAAATGGTTAATTATAAAAATTCAACTCAAGAAAATATATAAAATGAACCCTCCACTACCTACCTCAAATAACACATTTCCATTGGTTTCCTCTTGAATCCATTAGAAAATTTTATCCCCAATAGTCATATTTCACATTTATCAATCTATGGTCATAAAAATGAGTCCCAAATCCTTTATTTCTAATAATATCTTTAAGATAAGTATGAATTATTCAATGAGCTTAAAGGGTGTCTAGCTAAGTGGGAATTCAAGGTAAGGGGTTTTCATCTCAATTTTCCTTCTTTGAGACATTTTTTTATAATATATGCTATTTTTAATTAATATTCTCTATATACTTACAATTTGACATATTTTTTTCATAATTATTTCTTAATTAATGGTATTTAACGTTCCATTTCAAGTTATATCTTTCAAGGGATTTTGATTGAAATTTTACCAAATCTATAAGGGGTTTTCATTAACTCAATTTATTTCATTGAGTTATAATAATTTCTTTAATGATTTCTAAATTATCAAAATTTTCACATTATACACATTATTTTTTTATATAAATATTCCTCTCTAAGTATTCATGGTTTTCCAAATCAATTTATATTTTTATTATTTTATAAATTATTTCATTTTAAAATAAAAGTTATTAAAAATGATGGGTTTTTCTGAATAAATCTATTTTCATTAAGTCATAATATTTATTCCTTGACTATGGTTTTCTAAGTTTGTTATATTATTACATGTATCTATTTTTTATGTTATTTTCTCCCTCTAGAGAGAAATTATATTTTTATTTCTTAATCGTCTTTCTATATGGATTTATTTCTTAATAAAAACATGATGTTGTAAAGAATAATTCACATATCTGTATTAGCTATTTCTCTTTACCATCCATATTATTTCTTTTCAAAATCATTTTTCATTTATTATTTTAAACTAAAAATATATATTATCTTCCATAATATTTAGATTTACCTTTATATATTTTCAAAAGAAAGTTTTATATCTTTTTCATAGATGTGGATTTTCTATAAAACTTCCCTAAAATCTTAAAAAAGGAATTTCTTATCACTTATATATATTTTATATCCCCCACTACAAATTTCTTCACACAATATTTATTTATTTTTAAGGTTCCATTATTGGAGTTTCTTTTAAAAAATGATATTTTAAAAATTATTCTTATTACATTCTTGAAAATGATTTTTGAAAGTGGTTAATAATTTTGGTTCTTATGACAACATTCAAAAATGTATTATGAGAAATCCTTCTATGATTTAGATTCTATTTTCCTATATATATGTAAAATATATACCTACTATATAGTTAGGTTTCATGAATCATCCTATAAATTCTCTTATGGAATACTTCTTTGTGAGATATAATTGTTGGTGTCAACCAATTTTTTTATGGATGTCATTTTATGTGATACCATTTCAAAATTTCATGAAACCAATTTTATTTACTTTCTTTTTTTCATGATGGGACTTATCATTGAATTTATATGGAACACATATATAGGGTTTATCTTTTTATATAGTGGGAGGGTCCGATATATCCATTTAATGCATTGGATAATGTTTTATATCTCAGGATATAATTATGTAGTGTATGGGCATTATTATATGTAGTTTTGTTCAAAAGTTTATGCATGGACATGATTGAAGGTAGATTTGATCACATGTTTGTGCATGGACATGATTATAGGTTGTTTTTTGTAACGAATTATCCCAGGATACCGATGAACCCAAAAAAACCTAGAATTTACTAAGGATCAAAGAGAATTCCCGATCCCCATGGGATGGAAACCAGTGCCTGGGGATCACAATAATCCCTTTGTGAATTATTTTATCTAAATCATACATAAAAGATAGAAGAATGAATATATGAATACCCAAAATAAATTATAATTTCCAAAAATTCATAACCAAGAACATTGATCCAACGCATTTTCATAAATAAAAACATCACTATCCATAAACATAAGGATAAATCAATGTATAAGTTGATATAAATCTAACAAAAATAAAAATACTATAAAAAATTCAATATGAGCCCGAACCATCTCTACGAAACCTATGATTTCTCACCACTACCTGACTCACCCCACATCATCCACAAAGTTTAAAACTAAATCCAACTGTAAACATGGGACCTAAAATAAAAAGTCATGAGGTAAAAAATCCATTAGGCCACCACAAACTTCTAAAACTATTTAATTCATTTTATAAGGCAATTCATCAATGTTAGTTTGAGAACAAAACTAAAAATTAATATTTTCAAGTATAACTTATTGAAAAATCAAAATAATTCCATAATAATATTTAAAAAAGTTTATCTTATTTTAATAAATTGAAAACAATACTTTGAAAATATTTCCACCAGCCCAAGTCATTTCAAAACCAAACACGCATTAAAATTTCAAAAAAATAACTCATTTGTTTTATTCAAATGAAAATAGCAACTTTGTAAACATTTATCTGGATGAAGCTATATTAAAACCAAAACACCCATTTTGAAATCCACTTTACAAAATGAAACAATAATCTTTAATTTCAAAATTGGAATTCCAAACATCATTGGGAACTCATTTTCCAAAGTAAATGACCCAACACATGCATCAATCAAGAATAAAAAAGAAAACACTATACCTCAAAAGGTAGATAACAGTGGGAATAATAAGTGGTTCCATCACAATGAAAGAAGGGTAAATGATAAAAAAAACTAGATCAAACTCACCTATATCAACAACTGCTCAAGAGATTGAATGTGTCATGGGATCTACCATGGATACCTAATGTGAAAATAATCTAACACTATAAAAAATTAAATTAATAATTTTTTTTCATTAGCGATGTTTTAAAATGTCACTAATTAATTTACTGATGTTTTTGAAAAACATCCACAATTAAGAACATTTATAAAATATATAATTAGAGACACCTCATTTACTAACGTTTTTATAAATATCGTTAAATCACACCTCATTTATAGAAGTTTCTAAAAAACATCGGTATTTTTTTTGAAATTCATAATTTTTTACCCCTGATTTAATTTTTTTTCAAACCCCAACTCAAGAGTACCCTACCTTGCACACCTCTCCCCATATCCCAAATCGACCCCACCCCTACCCTATGCGCCACTTTCCTTGTTGCTCACCCCAATGCTTCACCCTACCTGCGTGATGACATATCACCACCCCAATATAAAGAGATACGAAAATCTCCCTATACAAGGATTTGAATGCCATACCTCAACCTTCAAACTGAAAGATGCAACCAACTAACCTATGGAGATTTTGAATATTATATTATATATATAAATATATTTCAGTATTTAAAAATATAAAATCCAAAAAATATATATATTAATATATATTTATATGTGTGTTTGTTAATATTATATATTTTATATTTATATGTATATGTGTTTATATTATATTATATTATATATATATATATGTCTAAATTTTATATTATACACATATATATATGTTTATATTTTATGTTTATATATATATGTTTTTGTTTTATATTATATATATATTATATTTTGCGTATATATATATTATATTTATGTTTATTTATATGTTTATATTATATATATATATATATGTTTATATATATGCATGCGTGTGTGTATAAATATATATATTTGTATATATAAATATATATAATTAAAATTAAAATTATATATATATAATTAGTCATGTTCTAAAACATTAGTAAAAATGTCACTAAAATAGCCACATTTTCTTAAAAACATGACCGAATTTAAAATATATATGTATTTTTATATATAAGTATATGTATGTATATATTTATATATTTATATATATATGTGTGTGTGTGTTTATATATATATAAATGTATATATATGTATATTTATATATATGTGTATGAGTTTATATATATATTAATATATATATATATATATTTATATATATATATATATATCTAAATATGTATATATATCTATGCGAGGGAATGAGATATATAAATATATATGTTTTTAGTGATGTTTCCTGAAAAATATGGCTAAATTAATGATGTTTTTAAAAAACATATCCAATTTAGGGACGTTTTTCAAGAAACATTGCTAATTTAGCGATGTTTTTGAGGAAACATCACTAAATGAGCTTTGTTTTTAAAAATCATCACTAAATTACATTTTTTGTAGTGTAACCATATAAGAGTGTTCCAATATGTGAACCAGGTACTGAAATATTCTAAAATCTAAACCATAATTCACTCAACTATCCCACATAAGCCTCATTGCGATGAAACCCCCTCTTAGCCCTTATGCTCAGCATGAATGGAGGTCCACTAGTGGCATATGACCAAAAAGAATTTTCACTTAGTACCCGAGTTCAAATGATCAAAAGGGAACTAAGGTGAAATGATAAGCAAGCCAAGTATAACACACAAGGCAAAAGCAATGGATAACCCTCACCCCATAACACCTAAACAATGAATATCCCCTAACATCACATTCACCCATGGAATAAATAAAAAAATCCCACATAATGGGAGAAACACACATATCGTAGAGATCAACAACCCACACAAGGGGTAATCAAGGGGTGTCATCCACATCAACCATTTTAAAACCAAAGTTCCAACTGATCATTGAACACCAAAATACAGCTTGAAATGACAAGAAATTTTTACATGTCACCAAATACCATTTTAGTAATTTCTTATAAAATGATGGAAGTCACACTCACCATTTAAAAACATTTAAAATATGTACTTAAGAATGTGTATTACTATTTAAAATCCAAAAAAAGGAAAAATTACAACAATTTACATAAAATACATTTCATAATATCCATTAAGGTATTTCTCATAAGGGGCAAACCACACACTCATTTCCAATTAGCATTTGAAATCCACTAAAGAATACATTTAAAAATAATTTTGAGTTTAACACCACATGTTAAAATGAAACAAACTTTAAAACTATTTTTTCACTCAATGAAAATTAAAAAAATATTATAATCTAATATACATCATGAAAAAAATTTCCAAAATAATGTTAGGAATTTTATAAAATCTTAGCTCATGAAAGCATTCCATTTAAAACATGAATGCATGGAATTTAAAAGACATACCCATTATGCCAAAATCAAAACACATTGAAAAGGTTTTAAAATAGAAAAAAGATATCACATATATTAATTATTTCTTAAAAAATTAATTTTTAAAGAACAATCACACTTTGAATTATAAAATAAAAAACTTTCATAGAAACATCTACTTGGAAGAAGTGTAAAACAAGAAAAAACATGTTTCCTTGAATAAAAACAAAACCAATAAGGAATGAGACAATGTATAAAAACCCTAGAAACCAAAAACCTCAACATTAGATCCACTTAGAAAACTAAAAATTGGTCAATAGGGTTATATGGTTAATGGGACATGCCAAACCCAAGAGGAAATAGAGATTAAAGGAAAGAAGACAGAAAATAGTGGAATAATTACCTCAAAACCTATTGTAAATCACAAAAGTGAGGCCAATAATCAAAATAGAAGGATGTTGGAACTCCTCCTTAGGATCCCATGGATTGGATGATGCCAATGGGGGAGAAGGTGGTGAAATACCTCTTAATTTAGAGTGAGTATTTTGGGAAATTCTAAAAATTTACCTAATAAATACGCATGGTTTGGTCATATGGTTTTCTAAACCTTGCACCATCCATGTTCAAGCCGCTACCTAGGAGAAGAGCACTTGTAAGGTTTGACTTCACAATTTTCCAAAACCGTGTTCCAACCTCTTCCTAAGAAAAAATGGGTGAATAGCTTATGGGGAGATCCATATTGATAGAAAAACCATATGGAAGACATGAAAAATAGATCTTTCACCATGAAAGGAAAATCTGCATGGACATCACATGGTTACTAATAACCATGCAGTCTAACTGTGATTCATCCATAAAGTCTATTTTTTTTTGAAATTATTTCCCATAAACTATCAATACTTAAAATATACTTAAGATAAGATACAATAAGACAAAAACTAACAACACAGTGATATAATGGGTTTCATAAACTCCCTTCCATACCACTTTGTTCCGCCATAAATCCCGAGGTCAAAAACAAAGGAAAAAAGGAAGTAGATAATCTAAAGAGGATCTAACCCAAAGAACCACTCAACACAATTCAACCTTAAAACCAAAAATTGATATCCTTAAAAATAATCAAAACAAAACAACCACAAGTTTTCTTAATGTCTGAAAGATAAAAAAAATAGAACCTCAAACAAGAAGTTGTATGAAACATGAGAGATATAGAATGGTCTCCCCACCATTTAGAATTCCTCTAACATATTCAAACTAAAGAATAACTACTGAGATATGCATCCTAGAACAACCAAGAAACCATGAGAAAAAATAAATCCCACACTAAAGGCACTACTCTAACAAAAAGAAGGAAGAACAACCACATGTAACCTCAGAATAATGAAATGAGATCTAACCTCGATTAACAACATACCCAGATAACCTTGGTCCAAAACCTATATCACCCTCACATGGTTCATCCCAAATGGACAGAACCAACACCAACTAGTATACCTATCAACTAGTATACCACACACCCTAGTTACCCAATTGTACACCTAAGGCCTTTCTCATACCCAATTAATGAGAAAATAAAATACCAAACACAAGAATGGGTGAAACCAAAAATCTCCAGAAAGTTTTACCCAAAAAATGCGGCTAAATAAAAAGGCACTCACAACTAATCATAAAAGAATAAGGAAAACCCGAATAATAACCTCAAAATCCATCCATAAGGGATATTCCCAAAATAAACAAGGAATGCCATAAATGATATTCAAAATTAATCCATAAGAAACATATAAAAAAGTAACCATCTACAGGATTCCAAAAAACAAATCCAAAGATTCAAAATGAGGATTATAACCATCAAAGGAAAGGTCCCAAAAACAAAACATCCATAATAGGATTAAAACCAAGAACACTTATGAAATCCTAGATTACAAAACTTCAAAAGATTAACCAAATGACCAAAATAATGGAAAAATATATAAGACTTAAAGATAGGATGAATTGACATGTTCTGGATACCCCACTTGAAGTACAAAAGCAATAATTTTTTTATACAATAAATACTCTTTTCCCAAAGCTTTGGCTCATCTTGATTCCACTCCTTACTCACTAGGTTATCCTTATTCCAACCGGATGGAACTACGGTATCACACACCATATGTTGCCTATACTATTCATCTTCCACTTGAATGGACTTGTTAAGAACCTCAAAAAAATATCAGATGATACTCAAGTATATCTTAACCCAAATTTGAGTAAAGGAATCCATTAAAGATGTGATTTTCCTTAGAATCATTAATAAACATCTTTATAGAAAAGATGACCAACTTTAAGATGTGATGGAAAAACTCTCTCACTAATTGGTCACCCTGATTAAGGCTCACAATATCAAGTGATTTATCCACTTTTACCACCTTAGGAAAGAACCATTAGATAAACAACATCTTAAAGAGATTCCAAGACATACATTCACCCAATTGATAAGGTATCATTGAATCCCACAAAACTCAGCTAAAACCGATGAGCAATCTCTCTATAGCACTCACTCATGAAGCATCAAGTGTCCCATGGGAATTAAAGAAAACAAAAATCTATTAAAACCACCTTAAATCTTATAATTAACCTTAATAAACACTAAAAAATGTGGATTTTAACTCAATAAGTCCAATACGGAGTTCTATATCAAGCAAGGTTCTACACCCACCACTCAATTTGGGGTCTGGGTAAGATATATAACTAAAGAAATATTTTTTTAAATTCTAGGATGGGGTGGGGAGACCATAATAAATATAATAAATGAACTAAATGAAGTCATGAATCAAAACATACACCAAATAATTACTTTATGATCCATGAATAAATTCGAAACAAAAAACCATCAAGAAAGGTTCACATCAGTCACACAAAGAACACAAAAGTTTCTTTAGAAATTACCATTTTATATAAGGAATTTTGAAATCACCCACCACTAAGGTGTATGATTTAAAACCAATCCAACCCAATATTAAAAAATAAACCAACCTTAATGTAATACACACCACCTAAAAAAGGAACACCACATAAACTCCTTTAAAAATTCCATTTCATTTTGAAAACAAAGCATCCATGTAATGATTATCCAAATCACATTCCTTTTAAAAAAACATTCTAAAATTATTTTAAAATGATTTATTCATTTCTTATAAATCCATAAAACTATGTTTGAAAATGAACATTTCAAAAAATACCTTAATTTTATAAAACAAGGTTTTAAAATCATGAATAATTAAATAACAACACATGAATTCGAAAAAGTTTCACAAGAACTACATCCAAAAATGGTATAAATACACTCTTCAATCCACCTCAAACAAGTTATAATAACTCCAGAATAAATTTAAAACTAGGAAGAGTTAAAATACGATAACTAGGGGGGATAGTACTTCACATGATTTGGCCATACGGGTTGGGAAACCATTCACCAGTCAAGAAACACACTCTATAAAATGGGCATACTCAACCTCATGTGCACAGCATGGTTTCCCAATCCAAGTGAGCTAACTGCACAACTCATGTTCACCAATATTTTCTTCCTAAAACCAATGATTTACCCCCAATATCACTTAAATTCTCAAAGGGAATCAAGACAACATCAATTCACATCAAAATAGATTATAAACAACTAGAAAATACGTAAATTCACATTTCAAAACCCAACTTCCATTAGAAGCATGAAACTCAAGATGAGAAATAGCTAGATAGACTATCCTCACCATTATTTCTCAATCTCTAACAAACTTAATCTAATTTATACCAAGACATCCCCAAATAATAAGGGATAAAAAAAATTATTAGGCTCATACAAAATAAAACTCAAACAACTTATATCATTTTGTATTGACCTGACTCGGGCTTCCAATGAACCTTACACCTAACCAAACCCATCACACAGATTGAAGGTAATTCCTAATATCCATGTGATAGAAACTAGTTTCTGGACATCAAAATAGTACATTTAGAAATAATTTCACCTAAACTAGGGATCAAATATATCATAACAAATATATAGAGAACCAAAATGAATAAACATGCCAAAAAGTTCATAACCAACCACACTGATCCAACTTAGTTTCATAAATATAAACATCACTATCCATAAATATAAGGATACATTAAGGAACATGGGGATGAAAAATTAATTAAAAACAATAAAACTACAAACCAACTCAATTTGAACTATGAACTATCACCATAAAACCTCTGGTTTCTCACCACATCTTGACTCACCCCACTTTGTCCATAAATATCAAAAATAAATCCAACTAAATACATGGAAATTGGAATATATAGGTGTGATATAAAAATACTATTAGGTCATAAATACCCACTAAAATTGTTCAATTCATTTCATAAGGAAATTTATTAATTCTAGTTTGAAAATAAAACTAAAAAGTAAGAATTTAAAGTATAACTTATGGAAAACCAAAAATAATTCCATAATCATATTTCAAAAAATGTACCTTGTTTTTATAAACTGAAAATAATTCCTTGAAAAAATTTCCATTGGACCATGTTATTTCAAAAATGCACACCCATTAACATTTCTCAAAAACAATTTATTTGTTTTATTTAAATAAAAATTGTCACTTTCTACACATTTAACTGGATGAAGGCTTCTTTAAAAAAACACCCATTTTAAATCTACTTTAAAAACCCACACAAGAGTCTTTAATCTCAAAATAGGTTTTCCAAATATATTTTAAAACTTATTTTATAAAGGAAATGGCCCAACATCTAAATGGGTTAGGAATAAAAAAGTAATAACTATATCTTACAATGAATATTACAATAGAAAAAATAAGTGGTGCCACCAGAGTTAAATCAAGGAAAATGATAAAAAAAAAGAACTAGATCAAACTCCCCTATATCAATAAATGATAAAACAATCGAATGTGTTATAAGTTCTACCTTGGATACCTAATTTGAAAAGAAACTAACCATATAAGAGTATTCCAACTTATGAACTAGCTACTTTTATATGATAAAGTCCAAAACAAATGTTATAGAACTAGCCTACACAAGCCTCATTATGATGACACCCCCTTCTGTCCCTTATTCCTAGAGTGACTAGAGTGAAACTAGTGGTGTGTGAACTAACTAGAAGAATATAATTATATCTCTAACTTAGTTCCCTGGTTCAAATGACCAAAAAGGAAGTGAGGTGAAATGAAAATAAATCTATGTCTAACACACAATACATAATAAATGGATAACCCTAACCCTATAACACCCAAACAATAAAGTGCCTCCAAAAATCACTTGTACCAATGGCATAAATAAATAAATTCCTACATAAGGGGAGTAATGGAAATCTCATAGAGATTGAAAACCCGCACAATGGATGACCAAATAAAATGGGTGAATCAATGGGTGTCTTACACATTAACAATTTTAAAACCAAAGTGTAAACTGAGCCTTTAACACCAAAACATGTCTTGTAATGCCAAGTACCTTTCAAATTTTACAAAACACCACTTTAGGAATTTCTTAGAAAACAATCCAAATAACACTCTCCATTTAAAAACATTTTAAAGACACCCTTATGCATACGTATTCCTCTTTGAAATCCAAAACAATTCCAACGGCTAATAATTTCTATCAAATACATTTCAAAAGAGCCACTAAGTAATTTCTAACAAGGGTTAAACCACCCAATAATTTCAAATACATTTAAAGTCTACTAATGAACCCCTTTGTAGATAATTTTGAGGCCAACAAAATAATTTAAAATAAAAATCACTTTAAAAAATATTTTTTCAACCATTAAAAACTAAAAATGGATTAAAATCCAACACACATTATTTAAAACATTTTAAAAACCCCCTTGGGAATTTTATAAAATCTTAGAACATGAAAGAGTTCCATTTCAAACATTAAATCATAGAATTTAAAATAGAAAACCTTTATTATAAGATTAAAAAAACAACAAAATGGTTTTAAAACCTTAAAAGGATATCACATATATTCATACCTTCATAAAAAAAAGGTATTTAGAGAGAACAATAATACTTTGAGTTCCAATGAGAAATAATTGTATAGAAATACCAACTTTGAAGAAGTAGAAACAAAGACAAAAAGTGTCTCCTTAAATGATACCGCACCAATGGGGATGGAGACAGTGCCTAAAAAACCTTAAAACAAAAAAACCTAAACATTAGATCAACCCAGATCCCAAAAATAAACTATAAGGGTTCTAGGGTTCATGTGAGAAGCCAAAACCGAAGAAGAAAGAGAGAGGAAATGAAATAAAAGAAAAAGGAGGTAGGATTACCTCAAAACGTCTTGGAAATCACTAAATAGAGGACAAGAATCAAAATATGAAGAGGTTAGAGCTTATCCTTAATCTCCCATGAGTCAGCTAACACAAACGGGGTAGAAGAGGGTTGAAACCCCTCGTAATTAAAAGAGTGTATTTTGGGAAATTCCCAAAATCTTAACACCTAGTAAGGCCACACAGTTTTCCAAAACATGTGACAACTATTCATGAGACACTACCTAGGATAAGATAAACCATACCATTTTTTCACACGGTTTTCCAAACCATACACTAATCATTCTGCACCCTATGCCTAAGAAAAAATGGACACATAGTTTTTGGGGATCTACACACAGTTTGTCAGACAATATGAAAGCTGTGAAAAAATACTCTACCACCATGACAAGTTCATCCACAGGGTCACCACATGTTCACTACTAACCATGAATGATAATTGTGATTCTACAAAAAATCCTTTAAAAACCTAAAATTCCAACCCAATCAGAACTAAAAATGACTCAAGATAAGATAACATAATACAAAATCAATAACACAGTGACATGGTGGGTGTCACACTTTATTCACAAGTTTTTGTGTGAACATGATTGAAGGTATATTTATTCATAGGATTGTTTTTGGATATGATTGTGGGTGGATTTGTTCACAAGTTTGTGTGTGGAAATAATTATGGGTAGCTATGTTCTTAAGTTTGTGGGTGGGCATGATTGTGCTCAGCTATGTTCACAATGTTATTATTTCTTATTCCTATTATTATGCCCCATTTATTTGTTATACCACATTACTGTTATAACTCATTGATATTATTTAAAAAATTATTTGTTTCATTGAATGTACCACACTCAATATTGAGTTTAAAACAAGTTGTGATATACTATTAAAATATTACAATTTATATATGACTGTTATAAGCTAGTTGTTTAATTGGTGGATATAAACAAGAGTATCCATATTATGAAATATATTTAGAGAATTTTTCATTAATATTTTTTTTGATTAAATCATAGGAAATAAGAACTCAATTGTAAAAAATATCATATATGAATTATGAAGATATTTTTTAGAAAACCGATTTATTTGCACAAAGTATTTTTTTTTCAAAATAAATTATATTAATAACTATAGATGAATGGTTTTAATGAAATATATAGATCATATATTTAATAAATTATATTAACAATCATGTAATTGTTTTTACTAGATAATAAATAAGTATAAATTCATTTTATAATTATCAAATACATTTTCTTCCAAAATGTTTTTTAAATTTTTTGTAAGTGAATATTACGATTAATTTTTAAAAGTTTTAGAAATTTCATTTAATAAAAAGGGGAAAAATATTTAAATTTTGATTTAAAAATAATATGAAGATAAATTTTGGGGATTTTTGTAAAAATTTTGATTTTTGGATAAATAGTGGAAAAAACCAATTTGGTAAAAACTTTCATTTATTTAATTTTAGTCAAAGTAATTTCAATGTTTCTTTGGGTTTTATATATTTTTTAATTCATATAAGATTCATTTTTATATATATAATACAATAAACTATATGGTAATAATCATTATACTTTATTTTGGTATAAAATCATTTTTATGCTTATAACGATAATATTTATAAAAAATATTTTTTCATTTTGTTTCACACACTTATATTAAAATTTATTTTTACCACTTATGGAGATTAAATAATATAAAATGAATTAAATATTTTAAATCACTATATTCAAATTATTTAATAATTCTCATATCATTTTTTTCATAATGAACAATAACCATGATAAAAGCTTATCACCACAGTACACGGTAAAATGGGTATTAAGGATGAAATTATGGGATAAAGCTTTAAAATTTCTAAAAAACATGACTTAATATCCACATATGTCTTTATTTCATCCATAATCATCATAAATTTTAAAACATGGAAATTGTTTCCAATTTATTTTGATAATGTCCATTATATTATTTTGAGTAAAGAGTAATTAAAAAATATTACTCTCTCACTATTTTTTTGTAATGATATAGATATATATAAAAATTATATATGAATTAATATATATGATATAATTTATTAATAATAAAATATATTTATTATAATAATTTATTTTTAATTTTTATTAGTGGTATAATTACTTATAAAATTTATGAAACACTGATGTATCACTTGTGTAAGCAGTAGAAAAATAAAATAAATGATTTTAAAAACATTTAAAAGTAATGATTTTTGGAAGAATTATTATGTTCCACTAATTATATGGATAATATTAAATGGTAATTATTGGTAAAAATAATTATATTCAAATTATATTTCTATATTTCTGTCTTTAAAGTCCAAGTTTGTGAATAGTCTTAAAAAGGGCATTAAATGGTATTTAATGTTTAAATTTTTTAAATAAACATAAAATCATAAATATATAATAATAATTAAATTGGATGGTAAATTTGTATTATATCATAAATTTTATATTTTTTACACTTGTAAATATTAAAATTACTTTTCTGACCCATAGAGATTGAAATTTTTTCTACCACAGTTAAGGTTAAAAGGATTAATAATGGGGTTACACTAAAAGGTATGGTTAAAAATTCCACATAAACTTGTATAATTTTTATTTTTTGATTTTATTTTTTATGATATCCTCATTATCTTTGAATACATAGAACTTTAATACCATTTTACATGAGTTAAGAACATATTATATAATGATATTTCATGTATTTAAAAGATTGCCACTCACCTCACTTATAAGAGGAATCCTACTGTACTCTATTATTGAAACCTATTGAGACATTTAGATTAATATAACTATAAAATTTTCTTCCCAAGATTCCTCCACATTTATTAAATGTTATGGTCTCAAATAAAGACCAACCTTGAAGGATTAGGGTTTAATCTAGAGGGGGTTTTCCAAAGAAGATTTATAACTCTTAATAGAGTGTTTTCATATTTATTTATTCTTACACCTACTTAAAATAATATATAACCATGATGATATGATAAAAATAGTATATTATATATAACAAAATTTTAATATGTTGATGGAAAACCCTTTATTATCTTCAATTTCATTCCATGGGTAATGAAAACATCGCTCATGTGTATGTGCATACTACCACCTCCATGAAGTGATGAATTTCATTTTTTATCACCACCTTGCAAGGATAGTTATTATATTGTATTTAATGAATATATATGATATTCATAAAATTATTATGATTATAGAAAGATAATATATCACTTACCTTTTTAACCTTCCTTCTGTTGGAAAATGATAACGTCATTCCTACGTATATATAGACTTCCACCTCCATGAAGCAATGTGATTTGTTTTTCATGTTCATGTTTCATAGATCATTATAAAATTTTATTAAATGTATAAAAATGATAACTATTTAATTATTAATATTCTTTATATGGTGGAATAATTACCCCTTTGACCATGGTTAAGCTACCGAAGTTGTTTTAGGATTATGTACTGAATGTCCTCAAAACGTCTGACATGAAATTAATCTATTTAATAACCTTATAAGACATGGTAATAAATGAAATAAAATATATTATATTATGGTATAAAAATTAAATTTTATTTATAAATTAAATAATTAATATAATTTTTTTATATAGGATTTAAAGAACACATATGGTGACTCGAACTCAAGGTAAGAGATTTCTCATCTCAATTTTCTTTCATTGAGACTAATGCCATGTTAACAAAATGTTTTATTTTGTGTGGTATATATAATTCCATATGAATTTATTTTATCATAAATTTACTAATTTTTTTTTGGTTTATAAATCCTTATAATGTTCTCTTCTTTAATGATCTTAATAATTTAAAATTTACCAAAGTGGTAAGGGATTTTTTTGTTAAAACATTGTTTCAAATGTTTTAATATACTTTTCCTCCATGAAAATGTTTTTTAAAATGTTTCAAGAATGTTCTTATTTATGGTTAAAATATTTTTAAAGGTCATTTTAAACTACTTTTAAATTTTTTTACCACGGTTTAAAAATGAATGCTTTGATCAATTCCCATATCAGTAATTTTTGATTTTTTTACAAAAGTAAAAAAAGAATGTTTTTTATGTTTACCACTTTACCTTATTTTACCACCATAATAATTTTTATTAATTATAAATATTAATATTTATGTTTCTATATTTTTTCAAAAAATATTTTTTTCCCATTATTCTAGGAATTTTAAAAAACACTAAAAGGAAAAGTTGTTTTCTCTTATTTTTCAAAGAATAATTCTAATGATTTTATGAAATCATTTTTCATCTATATAATAATCCTTTAAAATATTTTATGACTCATTGAGGATATTATATAAATGATATAATCCATATTATTTCTCTGGATTGCTTATGATCATGTTGTTTTATTTTATTTAATGGGGAAATATTAACATTTCATATGCTAGTTTTCTAAATAAAAATGTTTATTATTAAGGAATATTGATTATATATTATATTTTTGATTTAATATATGATAGAGTTATTGAAAAATTCAAGTAATTGGTAGGAAACAATTAATATATCCCCTCGATGAATCTATAAGTAACATGAGACAAAACAATATGGGTATTTATTGGTGCATGTTGGCCCATAGAATAAAAATGTCTTGGAACAAGACCTTGATATTATGTAAAATGTCTTGGCTTAAGGCCTTGACGGTATGTAAACTATTTGGGCACAAGACCATGATATTAAGGTTAATGATGTCTTAGCATTATTCCTTTACAACAAGACCATGGCATCTAATATTATGAATTCTATCATTAGAAATTTGTTATTATTATTCATGTGATTATTTATATAGTTATCCTTGTATATATTTCATGTTCATGTTTTTGATGTGTTTTTATGGAAATATTTTGATTTCATAAGATAATAAAATGATATTATGATTTTTATGAAAATTTGATAATCTTTTAAGGTTGAATGTTTTGTTTTCACGGAAAAGTTTTCATGATTATCAAAGGACTAATGATTTCCCATTTTTTTATATCCCTTACTATTTTTTTTGTGATCATATCACAACTCAACACTTTAAGGTCAACCAGGCTAGTGATAAGCTGAGCATGACAACCCCAATCCCACCTTCAATAGTCTAGGGGCTGGAGACCAGTACCAAGTAGGCATATTACACATATGGGTGGCATTATCCTAAGGTACCTGTATGAAGACACACACATCTATAAGATCATATAATGATGAAAGTAATGAAAAAATGATACCAAATTCATGCATACATCTATATCCAAAATCAAAGTATAATAAGCACTAGAGAAAAAAAGGTCCAAATACAAGCCCACTAAAACTGTAAATAAAGTCCAACCTTCTCAGAAGGAGGATAATTATATCAAATATAACACCAATAAACTTCTATTTGTCCAACCCAAAACAATACTCTAACCACTCCTGATCCTCCTAGGACTCTATTAAAAGTCCTATCATATATACAAGACATGATATGTGTGAGAAGATCCCATTTATGGGTGAGTATAAAAATATCTAGTAGGAAACCCTAAAATCACTAAACATAAAGCATCAAGAGTAGTTAGCTCATGAATATACAATTATATAAATAAAGATATGAGAAATAATGATAATAAACCCAAAATATACTCGTAATAGACTCCAAGTCTCAAGGAGGTCTGAAAAACTTACATACACTTGATTCTTCTTGAGGATTTGAGGTAATTCTCATTAAGCATAATCCACTTCATGAGCTATGATATAACTAATAGAACTCATTTGAGAGCTCATTCCCATCGGGACTCAACAAATAAGTACCTATTAGAATGCCAAAGGTCTCAACTCCCAAATAGGGGATCCCTACCAAATCCATTGTGGGACTCCCCAAACCCTATTGTTTTAGACTTATAGATATGGGATTGAGGATCTGTGCATGGTGGTCACATCGATACCACCAACCCTACCTTGGATTAAGAAGGAATGATAGAGAATCCCACACCAATCACACAATGGGATAACCTGAACTATATTTAAAACAAAACCCATTGAGGGAATCATAATCCTTTTCTCAATAAATAATTATACACTATACGCTCATAGGGATAGAATAGTAAGCACACTCAATTGAACCTAGTCTATAATGAAGAAACAAAGGGCTCTAAACTACCCCAAAGGAAGTACATGCTGCATATTGAGGGTACAAAAGGTGTACCTATAAACATGGACCTACCCATGTTTGTGACTATGATCCTCTGTCCGTGACCATGTACACTAGCCATTCCCATGTAC
This sequence comes from Viscum album, assembly GCA_963277665.1. Classification (NCBI taxonomy): domain Eukaryota; kingdom Viridiplantae; phylum Streptophyta; class Magnoliopsida; order Santalales; family Viscaceae; genus Viscum; species Viscum album. Next base: position 1,298,845,562 of record OY728141.1, on the reverse strand, counting down.
TGTGGTGGGGCCTATGTATTGGGTCATGTCTAAGTACTGGGTCGTGCCTGTGTACTCTACTCGTGTCCATGTTCCTGGCCATGTATGTGTTTTTTTACCCTCTAGGGTATATTCTAAGGTACCAAAACCAGGTTAAAAGGCATGTGAAACATTTCACATGACATGTGATACTTTTATCTACATGTAAACCCTATAACTATAGATGAAGGACTAAACATAATGCATTCTTCCAGAGTATACATAGTGTAGTGAAGAATTTCTCAAAAATTATGGAAATTCATATGCGCTTCCACCCATATTTCTTCCATCACAAAATATTCCATGAACTTTAAGGTATTCTATGTATTTTTTTAATAAGGTCTTTCCATCATTTTTTACTAGAATCCAAGTGTCAAATATGATTAGGAATCACATCCATTTCACCATATCATTCGAATGTCAAAAGATTCAAACTGGGGAACCTCCAATCTGATCCCAATTGATCCTACATCATCATGCACCAAATATATGCCTTATATCTCAATAATAAACCTATGGTAATGATTAATTATGGAAAATACCAATTACTCAATGTTCATTCACCGGTTATTTATCGAATATTCAATCAAATGAAATACCAATGATGATATCACATAAAAACAGAGATAGAAATGCACAAAAAAATACATGAGGAATGAACCTCAACCATTATTCAAGTTGTTCTCAATTTATTTTCATTATAATGATGAGATAAGAATGAATAAATAAACAACAATATAAATTTCCTCAAATCCTAGGTAAATAAACAAACACCCACAACACGATCAAACCGTGAATCAATCTAGCAGTTGATTTGATTCATATTCACCATGGGAGAATAAAACAGTGAAATAAACCACACAAATAAAACATTGTTCCTTAGGTTAGGATTTATTTTTAATGAGTAATGAATCTTCATTGTTTTTGTTGGTGACATCTTTGAATTCCATTGTAAAAAACAATCCTCAATTCATTATCATTTTCCAAGATCTCCTCAAATGACTCCTCTCTCAATCCTAGTGTTATACAGCTAACCATATATTTATTAAGGATATAAGATCTCTATGTTTAGACATAAATAAATAAATAATAAGTAATAAATAAATAAATAAATTTATTTATTTTATTATTTGTGCCTGTGACAACACTTTATCAAAACACCTACCACCAAAAAAGATTTCATGAGACCTAGGTTAAAAACCACATTCCGGATTTAGTGGAGGCATCCGATTTTTGATCTAAGACTAAGTTCAGTAGTTATTACACTTTTTAAATAAATGCTAGTTTGTGTGACATAATATATTTAATATTTTTATTATATCAACACAGGGGCTCACAATGCCTCAGAATCTCGTACTGTCTCAACACGTGACTATGAAAATATTATTTGTTATATTTAGACTATTTATACAAAAAAATTACATTGTCCCCACATTAGGTATTTTCATCCAAAAAATTGAAAAGGACTACTAGAAAAGATGATAGTTATGGGATCACATATGGGTCTCCTGCTCCTAGGTTCTCTCTTGAAGATTCCTATACTACCACCAGACACACACTAAGGGAATTACACACATATGAAGGATATTCTCATACCAATAATCAATCCCCAATGGGTAATCTATAAAAGAAACTCCATCCTTGATTTCCAACTTGACCCATTTGATAAAATGTGATGGGTTGTTCACATACCAACTCAGCTATGACATTTGGAAGATGTCGTGTACCTAGTCTAACTATGGAGGTAGGTCTAAGATGTACACCACCTCATCGACCCTACATAGTATCTAGAAAGGGATAATTAATATCAGAGAAAAAATTATACCCATGAAAAATCATCATAATCCACGTCGATGTGATACCTTCAGGAACACATGGTCTCCCTCCTCAAACTTCATAGTCCTTATCCATTGGTATTCATCGGACTTATGATGGCTATGGGAAGTCAATATATTCTCTTGGTTGATCTGAGTCTTTTCTTCCATATCTTACACCAACTCTGGGCCCATAAGCACATACTCCCCTAGATCTATCCAACTTAGTGGTGACCTGTAGGGTCTTACATACAAGGCCTCAAATGGTTCCATACCTATGGTGGAATGGTAGATATTTTTGTTTGAAAAATATACCAAGGGTATGTGATCCACCAAACTATGGAAAAAGTCCAACATGCAATCCCATATCATATCCTCCATGACTTGAATAGTTTACTTAGTATGATCTTTAATCTTGGGTGAAACACTATTCTCAAATGGAACTGAGTCCCAAAGGAATCCTTCAATCTCTCAATAATTGGGATGTTAAGCGATTATCATGGTATAAAATGATCATAGAGGGAACTTTGTAGATATGGACTAGCTCCTACATGTGAAGGAATATAATTCTCTCTACTGAACTCTACTCTTGAACAAATAAGAAGTAGGATGACTTGGAGAGTTGGACTATTATCACACAGATGGAATCATGTACTATAAAAATTTGTGTTATCCTCATCACAAAGTACATAGATATACCATTCCACTTCCACTCTGGCACCTCAAGGGGTTGATCTAAACCCACTGGAACCTAGTCATCAACATTCACCTGCTGACATATGTGGCATATAGAGACAAACTCTGCTACACACTTCTTCATACCTGACCACCAAAACTTATTTAAAAGGTCCTGGTATATCTTATCCACAATTGGATGTACCACTAAGGGGGATTTATGAAACTAACTTATAACCTCCTCTCACAACATCAGTGGTAGCATCTTCTTTCCTCTAAAATGTTTTACATGAACCCAATCTTTAGAAAATCCATATGGACCACATCTAGTGGATATCTAAGTATCAAAATTCACATAGTTGGTATCTCCACACTAGGCATTCCTAAAAAACTATAGAAGTGGTGTGGTAAAAACTATCTACTATATATGTGTCATACCATCCTCATCTACTACAAACAACTTTAATGAGGCTAACTACTCTGAATCCCCATTCAGTAACTGATAACAAGATCTCCTGTTGAGAGAGAATTCCCCCATGTTCTCATTCTCAAGAATATAGACTATCTCAAAGTCATAATCATAGAGGAACTATAGCCACATCCTCTGTCTCAAGTTAATATCCTTCTATGATAAGATATACTTGAGACTTTTGTGATTATAATATATGATAAATCACTCACCCACAAGGTAGTGGCGCTACATATTTAGAGTGAATACTACCAATGATAACTCTAGGTCATGGGTTTTGTAGTTATTCTCATGAGATCATAATTATCAAGACCCATAGGCAATCACTACCTTCATATGAATCAAAACACAACACAGTATATCCCTTGAGGAATTTTAGAACACTACATACTTGAAAATGTCCCCTAGTAATATCAAGATAGGGGAAAAAATTAACCTCTTCCACAAATCCTAAAAATCATATTGAAACCTCTCTGTATATATGAAATGATACCCCTTCCAGGTCAATGTAGTCAAAGGTGATGATATAAGAGATAAATCAAGAAAAAATATTATATAATAACCTACCAACTTAAAAAAAGATCTATACCACAGTTATGCTCTTAGGTGGCTCCCAAGATAACACTACCTAAACCTTCACTAGGTCCACTAATACAGCCTATGATGAGATGAAATTTTATTGAAAGTGGATCTCTCGAATATAGAACTGGAACTTTGAGAGATTCGTATAAAGATGGTGCTTATAGAGTACGTCCATGACCATCCTCAAGTATCTTGTGTGGTCCTCCTTGGACAATGAGTACACTAGAATGTCATTGGTGAAGACCACCACAAACTGGTCTAAGAAAGTATGAATGATATGGTTTATGAGTCCCATAAACACCAATGGGGCATTTTTCATGCTTAAAGGCATCACGAAGTACTCATAATGACCATGGGGACATCATAATTTCATCTTTAGTATATCCACATCTCATAATCGAATATAGTGATAACCAAACTTTGGTCAATCATTGAGAACCATGAAAATACTCAAAATTGGTCAAAGAGGCCATCGAAACTTGGTAGTGGATACTTATTCTTCATATTCACATAGTTTAGGTGATGGTAATACACAAAAAACCTTAAGATTCCATCCACATTATTTGGTGAACAATACTAGGGAATCCCTTGGTGACACATTGGGTCTAATAAATCACTTCCTATACAAGTCCTCTAATTATACATTTAGCTCATAAAGCTCTACATGAGCTGTTCGATATGCTGGAAAAAATATCGATGAATTCCCTGTGTGTAATTACATATATAAGTATATCTCTCAATAAGAAGGTAATCCCAACACATTCTTAGGAACAACCTCCTTATAATCCACCACAACTGTAGGAAGCTGAAAGCCTATATAATCTACTACATCAAGTTTAATAATAGCTAACCAGTGAGTAATCGGTTTCACCCTCCAATGTATGATCCTATCATACTCTATGTGGGTTTCCTTCTCACCCAAAAAGAAAAATCTCATCCCATCACCATAGATGCACCTCATCCCCTACATGAATCAGTAAATATGGGCATGTAATTTTGATAACCATTCCATACCTAAGATAACATTATAAGGCCCCACCAGCATTATAAAGTGATCCCAAAAGAATATCTCACTCCAAGAGTCAGGTTACATTATCATCATAAGTGTGTGATCATTAAGTCCCCTCCCGTAGGAGGCTCCAAGTGCAAGGGTCGATCCAAGGGCTCAACCATAATCTGTAAGAATCAAACCATAGAAGTGGTAAGAAAATAGTGGCTCAAACTCATGACTATTAGTAATGAAAATAAAGTATTTAATACATATATTATACCTATAATAATCCACGGAGCCTTGGGGTTATAGGCCTCCATTGCCTGTAGCTTCCCTCATCCCTAACAACCATCTCTCAGAGCCTAGTGTGGGCCACCTAGTGGTGGTGGTAACAAGTCAAACTACCTACTATGTCTTGTTTCTCCTCCTACTACTATTCCATGTTATCTACCCTATATACCTCCCTATGTTTTCTATTGTCACTTATTATGCAGTCCATTGACCATATTTCTATCAACTATATGACGGGTTCGGAAATCCTGAATGAGATATTCCCAATCATTATAATAGAAACGTCACTTATCTCTAAGATGATTAGAACCATCCTTGGATCCTTGAACTACTGATTATATATCCTGGAATCATATCCTGAAGCATATCACATGCTCAGATCCCTTTATATGCCATCAGCTTCCAACTACTGAGGTCCCAACTCTTGTGTGACAACTACCACCACCCACTCTCAACATATTCTATGTCAAGAGGCTCTAAACTACCAAATTGTGATCTAGTACTCTAATATATATAGTAATTCAATGAGATATCACTCCAACCCTCATATCTAGTCATTATAACTACTTAAAATTCTTTTATCTAAAGAACATATTTCAAACAATATCCAGAGAGTATCATGGGAGGTCAATAAACCTCACTGAATACTCAACCACATTCATGCTACCCTACTATAGCTAAAAAATCTCTTATATGCACAATGATTGTAACATACATATATATATATATAACTACTCTCTAAAGTTATTCTTTAAATACGACCACAAGAGAGTTGTCATATCATTTTATAGAGTCACCAGACTCTACTATCTTTCAGTATATCCTTAAAGAAGATTCAATTCTAGGACCACCATATGATCTAGATGTGTCCTCACAAGTTTAAAATATTATGTGAATTCATCTATCTAGTACTCAACTTCTTGGGTGTCTAGATCATCTTGAAATGAAGGAGGTTTTTGCCTCTAAAATTTTCATCCTAAACACATTCTTGTCTAGTATTATCGATGTATCCTATTTCTCAATGAGCGGTGGAAAAAACTGGAAAACTACTTGGAGGTACCACCTCATGTATAAGACCATATACTAATGAATCATCAATTTTACAATTACCCTTATGATACCATAGTGGAATCCTTGTTGGTTTTATTCATGGAGGAATCCCAATATAAACAGGATGCACCACAATCAATGATTATATATAAGGTGATGACTCAATAAGGACATGGAAACCAAAATCAATTCCTATATGATGTTTTTACCAATGTTTTCCTTGAAACCAGTGTCTATATGTACCGAGTCAACAATAAGGTTACCAAATTCGTGATGAATGGATACATTGGCCTCCTCACCGATACTGGAGTCCCTGTCCTGATATCCAAACTCAAAACACTTTAAAAATATTTCCATAAATCAAAAACCAAAAATCATAACTAGATAGTTTCAAAAATATGGTTCTAGGATGAACAATTCATTTGATACCACTATGTCAGGACCTGATCCATTAGGGTCTGCCTGACAGTGATAAGTCAAGCATGAAAACCCCAATCCAACCTCCAACAAACTAGGGGATGATGACTAGTACTCAGTAGACATATCTCACATATGGGAGGCATTAAATGTTGGTACTTGTATGCACAAACACATCTCAAATCACATATAATACTATAAGTAAAGTGCAACTAATACAAAATGCATGCATACATCTATATCTTATAATCAGAGTAAGAAAAGAACTAGAAAACATATGGGTCACTTATAATCCCAACAAACTAAAAATAAAGTCCAACCTCCACTAAAGTAGGGGACCACTTCCAAATACAACACTGACATGAACCTCGGTCTGTCTATCCCAAAACTATGATCTTCTTTCTCCTTGTCCTCCCAGGACTCTATCAAAAGTATTTTTGCTTGCATACAACATAACATGTGTAGGAAGAGCTCATGCATGGGTGTTTATAACAATACCTAGTAGGACACACCTAAATCACATAAAATAAACCATTAAGAGTAGTCAAGTCATCAATATATAGGTATGTCAATCATTTTATGAGACATAAAAATAATAAATTATGATAGACACATAACAGAATCTGAGACTCAAGGAGGTATCAACCACTTCTAGAAACATGATCCTACTCGAGACTTTGGGGTAACATTCATCCAGGATAGTCCACTCCATGGTACATGTTGTCACTACTGGTGCTCATCTGAGAGATTGTGCTTGTTGGGTCTCACTAAAGAAGTACCCACTGGAACTCCAAAGATCTCAACTCTAAAAAAGGGTATCACTCCAAGGGCCACTAAGGGACACCTCATATGCTACTAGATAATTTTTCTAGATTAGGGATCAAAATACTTTTTTTATAGTGGTCATACTGATACCATTAACCCTACCTAGGATGAAAATGGAATGATAGAGGATCCCACCCTGGTCACAAAAAGGTAATACCCAAACACTATTTGAAAAAAACCCATAGATGGGATAAAAACCCTTTCCTCATAATATAATGATGCTTTGTACCCTCTTTGGGATGGACCAAGGAAGCATAATCAACTAAACCTATTCTATATTGAAGAAATGAAGGGCTCTAAACTACATCAATGGAAGTACACGTCATGTAAAGAGTGTACATGGATTATACCTCTAAACATATACCAATCCATGTTTGTGATAATGTTCCACTTCTTGTGACCATGTACACAATCCATGCCTATGTAAAATTCCATTCTCTTGTACTTGGTCATGTCCGAGTACTGTGAATCTCCTATGTACTCTACCCATTTCCATGTGTTTGGCCATGTACATTCCCATGTACCCTTTGGGGAAAATACTGAGCCACTAGCAGCGATTCACATGACATATGAAACATGACACATGATGTGTGATACTTTTATTTGAACATACACCATTATTCCATAAAATAGGTACTAAATAAAATGTGTTATTATGGAGTACATGACATGTAGTCGGGAATTTTATAGTAATTCTAGAAAGTAATATGTGATTCCACACACATTGCTGATGCCACAAAATACACTATAAACCTTTCAATAATACATGGATCATGCTATTACTATGTATTTCCATCATCGGTAACCAAAATTTGACTGTCAAATCCCATCAGGAATCACATTTGTCACACTACATCATCTGAACATCCAAATTCGTGAACCAGGGAACCTCCGATCTGAACCTGATCAATCCTCCATCATTGCATACTGAAACTATTCCATATATTTCTATCCTAAACATGTAGTAATGATTATTTGTGATAAATATTGATTTTTTAGTGATCGTTCACTGGGTATTTGTCGAATCCCTGGTCAAATGAAATACCAACAATGACCGCACATAGAATGGAGAGATAAATTCATAAAAAATTAAGAATGAAACTAAAAAATTATTATGGTTGGGCTCAGTTTTTTTTCATTACAATGATTATTCAAGAACCAAAAAATAAATAAGAATACTAATTTACCTAAATCCCAGGTAAATAAACCCACACCCGCAACACGACCAGATCACGAATCAATATGTTAGTTGATTCAATTCATGTTCACTATGGAATAATAAAACTAGGAAATAAACCATGAAAATAAAACACCCTACCTTGGGTTAATATTGATCGCTAACAAAGAATGAATCCATATTATCATTATTGATGAGATCCTAATTTTTTTGGAGAAAATGATCCTTGAACCATTGTCATTCACCAAGATATCCTCTAATGGATCCTATCTGAATCCCAAGGTTATGCAGATAACCCTAAGTATTTGGAATAACTGCATATTTATAAAGGATATTATGCCATTTCATTTAAATATAACAAAATAAATAAATACATTTATTTATTTTATTATTTATGCATGCAATATTACTTTTTCTAAATGTCCAATGCCGATAAAGATTATGTCACACCTAGGGTAAAATCCATATTTTGGATTCAACGATGATATCATATTTCATAGTTAAGACTCAATTTGAGAGTTAATATACTATTCTTGGAAAAATATGTGTGTGTGATATAATATATTTAATATTTTTATTGTATCAACACTGGGGATCACCAGGTATTAGAATCTCATGTTGTCTCAACAACTACCTCTGAAAATATCATTAGATATATTCCAAATATTTACCTAAAAAATAGAGATGTTATATCTCATACTAAGTTTTCATATGTTTTTCATGGGCATTAAGATGAGTATGAACTATAGAAAGGTCTTTATTTCTTCTACAAGGATCTATCATAAAAAAAGTGATCATGTTTTGAATAAAACATGATTTGAAATTTAATAATATGGTTTTTATAGAATAAAATAAACCTCAAGTAGAAGTTTTAACTTTATATTGTAAGAGTTTTATTTGTAGAAATTTTTATTAATTCTAAAAAACTCTAAATTGAAAAGATCCTAGAAATATAATAAATTAAAACCCTTGTTAAAAATCATAAAATTATGATTTGTTTATGTTTTAAGTCCATATATTTGGTATAAAAGGAAAGTCTTAGATAAATTTAGTGGTTAGGATGTTATTTAATCATAAGATAAAAGTATTATATAACCTAAAAGGTTAGCATGTTATAGAGAATTATGGTGTTATTTTGGATAAATTTAAATAATTGAATAAAAGGTGAAAGAGTTAAGGATATCTTAACGTTTATCCTCTTCATAAGATGGTTTATTATTATTTTATTAGATATACTCACACTAACACTTTGATTTTTTTAAATATATTGAAGTAGTTGGAACCAAGTTTTTGATGGATGTGGAGGATAATGCAGTGGTTTTTGGAACAAGAAACCAAACATGATAGGAGATGGGGTGAAAGCTCTTGTGTATATACCTAACTAGCTGTATCAGGTTAGGATTAACAACATGAAGCTATATGAGTTTATTTAATTACCAAAAAAAATAAAAAAAGGTTTTATTGAATTTTAGGTGATAATGATAAAAAATGCAAAAAAGTGTCAACTTTATACATGTTAATAATATATGAAGAAGCACTTAAATATATGTTTCAAAGGATAAAGATTATGTTTCAAATGTGGGTAGTATAGGCATTTTAAAAATCAATGTCCGAAGAGGAAACCCTGTGAAGAAGATTAAAAAGATCATATGAATAAAGGATTAGCATGATATGTTAAAAATATTGATACTTTGAATAATATATAAATAATATGAATTAATTTACTTATGTTCAATATAAGAAACAATATTAGATTGGTAATGATGAATATTAGTATATAATTCATATTTTAGGAAGTAATTGATAAGGAATAAGATGTAAAATATTGGTTAAAGGTTTCTAAAGGATATTTAATGATTGAAGTGTCTACATATTTGATTTCAAGAGTAATGATGCACTGTAATTATATTTAATGATTGATAATATTTATGAATGATCATATGTTCAAAATTATAGACACCCATTTTATGTTTTATGTGATGGGATTACTTTGGGAGACATTAATTAAGTATTAATATATGTTTGAGGTATATGTAACCCTTAAGATTAACATGTATTTTAATGAAAAATTTATTTGAGGAAGAATGATTTTATATTTTTTAGACATAATTTGAAAAGTATTGATAACCTTTATAGTTAATATAATATTTGATTCTGAGGTAATTTTGGTTAATTGAGATAAAAGGGTTAATAAATTTTGAGAATATATATTTTATCATATAGATAACCAAGATATTGAATAGTGATTTTGTGACTAAGTGATTATTGTTATTTTTGAATAAGTTCACTATATTGAGAACATTATATGATTAAGAAAAATAAAAATATTTTTGGCTTGGATGAGAGCTTATTTGATGAATGAAGGATGAATTATATATTGGAAGGATATACGTTTTTATTGAGGATTTATGGTAATTCAGGTTATATATGGAAAATATTATCATATTTTGGAGATTATATGATTAGATCATATAAATTTTTGGTATGTGAATTTATGATTGATTAATTTTGTTTATAGATAATTGTTAAAATGATATCAAAATAACATGTGATCAAATATTTATGATTTTTGTGTTTTGAACTTATTTAGGAATATTTTGAAGCATTTTAAGGTTATTTGTTTATGTAATAATTTAATTTGAACATTAGGTGTTATTTTTGAGACTTTGGAGATTAATGTAGTATTTATTCATTAGAAGATTTATTTATATTGGATATTATGTTAACTTGTGATTACAATTTGTGGTTTTGATTAATGTATATAAACAATAGAAAAAAAATTTCATCATTTTGTGGATCTTATGATATGATAGAAGATGAATTTAGTACTTCAGGCATGAAATACTCATCTTGAATATATATTTCATGAAGTAAGACAGGAGATAAATGTTGAAACTGATTAAAGTGAAAACAAATGATGGAATTCAACATATGGAGTGGAAAGCAATCAAGTGTGTATATTTCATTAAAATATTTATCTCAATGGTAAACTAATTTCTCAAATTTATCAAGTACTATATAGAAAGTAACACTCTACTATCAAGATATGATTTTAGAAACTCATCAGCAAGTATCAGTATTATAGTCTTACATTATTTTATGAAATAATAAGTTTCTTAATATTAAAAAAAATTAAAGTTCACAATGAAATCTATATTTGATTTTATAACTATAATATGATAAATTAATTTTGAAGAAATAAAATTAAAATTTAAATGATGAAATTTCTTAAAAGGGGAGAATGTGACACCCTAATATTTAAAAAAAATCTATGATTTATTTTTCGTACCATATCCCATACTAAGCTTAAAATAAATTACGATATACTATTAGAATATTAATATTTATAAATGATTGTTATAACCTAGTCATTGATTTGAAGGTTTTTAATAAGATTAAATTAAATATAAAATATACGTAGAAAAGTGTTCCTTAATAAATTTTTTGGGTTAATTACTAAAAAATATGAACTAGACTTTAAATAATATCATATAAAATTAATGGAGATATTTTTGAGAAAACTGATTTATATGCATAAAGTATATTTATAAACATAAAAAAGATAATAACTATAGATGAATGATATTATTGAAATTTATAGATTATATATTTAATAAAACAAATTAAAAATCATTTAATGATGGTTTTGTTGATAAGTAATAATTATAAATTCATTTTATAATTTGAAAATATATTTTCTTGAAAAATGATTTTAATTTCTTTTTGTAGATAGATATTGTAATTAATATATACCAACTTTTGATTTTTTTTTTGAGAAAATGGAAATAATTTTTTAAATAATCATATCAAAATAATACTAAGATATTTTTTGGGGGTTTTAATGGTTCATTTTTGGACGAATAGTGAAAAATTCCAATTTTGAAAAAAATTTCATTTGATTACTTTTAGTCAAATTAATTTGAATATTAATTTATTTTTGTTCATTTTTTAAATTCACATAATTTTTATTTTATAAAAAATAATCTAATATACTTCATTGAAATCAAAATTATACTTGAATTTGGAATAAAATCATTTTTTTTCTTAAAACATGAATTTTTCTAATTAATATTTTTCATTCCATTTCCCATACTTATATTAAAATTAAATTTTAATAATTATAAAAATGAAATTATAGATAATATATTTAATATTTATAATGAGCATATTCAAATTATGTAATAATTTTCATTTTTTAGTCATAATTAATAGCCCATGGTAAAATATTATCACCATGATAAAGGGTGTAATGCGTTAATCAAGGATGAAATTATTTGATAAGGCTTAAAAATATCTTAAAAAAATTCCTTAAGATATTTGGATGTGTATATTTCTTTAAAAACCAACATGAATTCTAGAATATGGAATTTTTCCACTTTCTTTTGAGTATGAACTTTATATTATTTTAAGTAAATAGTAATTACAAAATTTCACTCTCTCTCACTTATTAAGTTGTTGTGGTATATATGTAGATAAAAATGATATATTAATGAATATAAATGATAAAATTTATTAATAATAAACTATATTTTTGATAATAATTTTTTTAGTTTATAGTGATGATATTATTACATTGAATATTTTTGCAACACCGATGTAGTTCTTGTGCAAGTAGTAGAAAAATCAAGTAAATTATATTAAAAACATTAAAATTAATATGATTTTTTTGAATTATTATTTCACATGAATTTTATATATAAATATAAAGGTTTTGTTTTGGAAAAATTATTTATAATTTAATTATATTGTTATTGTGATGTATTTGAATTATTATTTTTTGATTAGGTCTGAAAATGACTTTAAATGGTATTTAATGTTCAAAAATTATTTTTAAATCATTATAATATTATAAAAACCTATATTTGATCAATTTTATTGGTAATTTTCAATTTTATCATGAATGGTCCATGTATGTTCCACTTGGAATTTTTAAAGTTACTTTCATGATAATTTAAGATTGAAAAATTTGTTACCACATCTAAGGTTAGATGCATTAACGAGGGGGTTAAACTAACATATAAGGTTCAAGATGTTACATAAAAATCTATAAATTATACTGATTGAATTTATTACTACTTTTATGAAACTTATATGTAAATATATAACAGTTTTAATCTATTTTAACTAAGTTAGACACATATTATATATTAATAATTCATGTATTTACAAGATTTACACCCGCATCACTTATAAAAGGGAACATAGTTTCCTATATTACTCACACATATTGATTTATTTATATTGACCAAGAACTACCAAAATCTATTACCAACCTTACTATACATTCAAAAAAGTTTCTAATAACATCAAAAGACCATCCTATAAGGCATAAGGTATAATCCAAAGGAGGTTTTCAAATGAAGAGGTACAACTCTTAACCGAGTGTGTTCTTGTTTATTTCTTCTTCGACCAATTTAAAAAATTCTATAACCATGATGATATGATAATATAAATATATTCTATATACTGAAATTTTTCATGTCAATGGAAAAATCCTTTATCAACACATGTTCCATCTTATGGGAAATGAAAACATCTCTCATGCATACATGTGGACTACCATTTCCACGAAGTGATGCGTTTCATTTTTTATCACTACCACACAAGGTGGAATATTATTATAAATTATATTTATATATATGATATATATTAAATTATTTTGATCTTAGAAATAAAATATATTAATTTCTTTCTTACCCTTCCATATGTTGGAAAAAATAATGTCATTCCTGCAGACATGTAAACTACCACCTCCATGAAGCAATGTAATTCATTTTTCATGTATACATTTCATGGATCATTATAAATTTTTATTTAATGTATAAAAATGATAATTATTTCCTGATTAACATTATGGTTACTGTGGAAAAATTATTCCTTTGTCTATGGTAAACCAATCAAAGTTGTTTTAGGATTATGAACCAAGTGTCCTCAAAATTCCCAACATGAACTTAATTGATTTACAAACTATATAATAATGGTGATAAATGAAATAAAAGAGATTATTATAATGGATAAAACCACAATGGTCCTTAAGAAATTAAATTATTAATATAAGTTCATTATGAAGGATTTAAATAACATACGTGGATAGTTGAACTCGAGGCAAGGGATTTATCATCTCAATTTCCTTCCATTTAGACACATTACATGTTCACCACATATTTTATTTTATATGGTGTATACAATTCCATATTAATGTATTATGTTATTAATTTACTAAAATTAAATTGGTTTACAATTCCATTTAAATTTATATCTTCCAATGATATTTTATTTTAAAACATACCAAAGTAGTAAGGGATTTTTCTTTAAAACACCGTTTTAAATGTTCTAAATTAATTTTATCCATTTCCATGTTATTTTAATGTGTTTCAAGAATGTTCTTATTTATAAATAAAATATTTTTAAATGAATTTTTCAACTACCTTTTATTTTCTTTACCAAGGTGTAAAAAAGAATATTTTTATAATTTCCCATATGGGATATTTTGATTTTAAAAAAGAAAAAATAGAATATTTTTTACATTTACCTCTCGAATTACTTCTCCCTAAATCATATCCATTATTAATTATCAATAATTACTTATAATTTGTTAGTATTTTTTAAATAAGATCGTTTTTTCATTATTTTAGAAATATTTAAAAGATACCAAAACAAAAGTTTGCTTTATCTTACTTTTCAAGGTATAATCTAAATGAATTTATAAAAGTATTTTCCATATATGTGAAAATCCTTTAAATTATTTTACTAACCTTTGAGAACATTATGAAAATTATACCATCAAATTTATTTCTCTAGATGGATTATGAACACATTTATCTATTTTACCAACTGGGGAAAATGATAACATTTTTATTCTTATTTTCCAAATATGATTTTTTATTATCAAGGAATATTTATTATATATTATATTTTTGATTTAATATATGATGAATTCATTAGATATATGTAAGTTATGGGTGGATCCCAGTTAATATATCCCCCAAATTCATCAAAAAGTCTCATGAAACAAAATAGAATGGGTATTTCTTGGTGTATGACAACCCATATAGTGATAATTTATTAAAAAAAGGCCTTGATGGTGTATAAATTGTCTTGACACAAGAAACTGATGATATATAAAATTTATATCACAAGGACCTAATGGAAATGTTTATAATGACTTGAAATGAGGCTTTGATGGTAATATCATGATTCCTTATATTAATGATTCCATCATTAGAAAATTAGTTATTAATATACATGTGATTTTTTATATTATTATCTTTGGATATATTTCATACTGAAGTTTTTTTTGTGGTTTTATGGGAATATAGTTATTCTATACGATATGAAAATGATCCTATGGTTTGAAATAAAATTTGATGATACTTTAAGGGTGGGATCTTTTTTTCAAGGAAAAATTTTCATGTTTTAAAAAGGACTAATAGTTTTACTTTCATTATATATCCCTAAATAAGATTTTTTTTATTATCCTAGGTTTTAAAATGTCTTTAATGGGGCTTAATAATGATTAGGAACTATAGCATGATCTATATTTCCACTATGGGGGTCCTTCTTAAAATAAATGAATATTTTTTGAATGAAACTTGAGTTTAAGATTAAGAATAATATTTTGGAGGAACAAAATTCACATTTACTGAAGTGTACACTTTTTATTGTAAGTCTTTGATATGTTATAGTTTTTATTAATTATCTAAAAATATAAACCAAAAAATATCCTTAAAATGTAAGAAAGTACAAATATAGTTATAAATCATTTAATTATGTGTTTCTTAAGTTATGGTCCATTATATCTATGCTATGCTCCATGGGTTATGATTATTTTATCATGCCAGCATATTTTTATTCCCTGGTATAAAAACAATCCTTTGAGGTTATATGTATTTCTATAATTATTTATAGACAATTACTATGATTCCATGTTATTTTTAAGTAGATATTTTCCCCATTCTCATGTTTTCTTATAAGACTATTATCTAACCCTTTATAGATTATTGATAAGTTTTTACCCTACTGATCA
Organism: Viscum album; assembly: GCA_963277665.1. Lineage (NCBI taxonomy): Eukaryota > Viridiplantae > Streptophyta > Magnoliopsida > Santalales > Viscaceae > Viscum > Viscum album. The sequence continues at coordinate 1,298,829,227 of OY728141.1, read as the reverse complement.
TTTTAGATTACTTCTTATATTTCCATTCCTTAAGTAATGAATAATGTTACCAAGTATAATGTGTCGTGAATTATATCAAGTGAGTAGGTTTTTTGAGGGATATGTTAAATAAATAATGTGATATAAGACATTTATATATCTATTCTACAAATAGTTTAAACCTTTAGCTTATAGGATTATGTATTTATTTGTGATATGTAATGTTTATGTTATGGAAATGATGTTAAATATATGTGTTTTATGCTCACAATTTCTCATTTAATCTATAAGTAGTTTAGTCAGTTATTCTACAAACTCATCCCACAATATGCTGATAATACTTACTCCTTTTTAATATTTAATTATAAAATTTCATGTATTAAATAATTGTATATGGAAAATAAAAATTATTATAAATATGAATTTATAATTATCACTCATACCTCAAAATAATATTCATCCTCTTATTATATTTTCTCTATGGTTTTGTTAGTTAATGGTGATGAAACTATTTAACAACATCTAATATAACTTTCAAATGAGTGAAATTTGAAAAGATCAATAATAAACTTGTATATATTGTTGAAATGTATTTTTAAATTGATAAGTTAAATTACGATTTGTTATATGAAATATTATGAATTATTATGTATGGTTATGGAAAATCTAAATTATTTTTAAAGAAGATACCAAGAGTGTTATTATTATCTATTAGTAAATTGAGGAATTACCTTGATAGGATGATATAATATGTCACTGTAAGTAAAAATATAATGATATAAATAAAAACATATATAACATTAAAATTTTAATTTTTATTTAATTTTATATAAATTTACCTATGTGGTATTCTTCAAGAACTCTCTATTGTTTATATCATAAAATAGAATAAATTGGAATCCAAAATATTAAAATTGTGTGTCACAAGATCTATTATTAGTAATCCAATAAAACCACATTTTTTTACCATTTTTCTTACAAGCATATTTTCTTTAATTTTTAGTTTATTTAATTTTATATTACATATAATAAACCTTCATAAAGATGTGATTTGTAATTTGATAATAGCTATCACTGTATAATTGTATCTTGAATGTCTGTTTCCCAAAATTATTAATGTATGGTAGTTATATTGTAGTTAAATTTTATGTATTTCTATATAATTTTCACTAGATAATTTATGAATAAAATATTAAATAAATTCAATTAAATATTGGAATACAATATCATGGGAATGGTAAAAAAATAGAACCAGTAAAATGGTTTTTGAGATAGTATCTATAGTTTTAGTAGAGATTATTATGCCGAAACTTTAATATATTAGTAAAAAATGAAAACTAAATAATATTTAACTATTATAGTAATTATAAATATTACACAGTGGAACATTTAAATGATTAAATACTAACAGTACATAGTATCGTAGATAATTTAATAACATATTTTATATATTAAGTAACAATATTTTTCAAAATTTTAAATTGTTATCAAATGAAACTTATATTTTCATCCGTATGGAGTGGGTCAATATCAAATTTATCATTTGACAATTTTTTTTATTTTGTGTACTACATTCATATGAAGCATACTTGAATCTTCAATATTTCTTTATATTCTGTTGAACTATTCCAAACATAAGTAAAATAACGATACATTCAAATAAAACTATATAATAAAAGAAAGAAAATTATTAATGAGTATATAGATATGAATTTATAATATTTTTGACATGAAAATAGTAAAGATAAAAATCTAGTAATGTTTCATAATTTATAATTATCAAAAAAAATTATATACCAAATGTATGTTTTGGAAAATATTATTTGCAAACAATATTAATTTTAAACTTCAAAGGTTTGATTTCATTTTCATTCATTAATAATATTAATCATTTTATTGGTAAAATATTGATAATTAAACCAAAATTTTACCATAAAAAAAATGGGTTGTCAAAGTTTCATGGAAATAGAAGAAGAATATTGGCCTTGAATTTTGTTAATAGTCATTAAAAATTAAATAGATAAAGGATATTGTATTCTTCAAATATTAAATAACAACTTTTAATATAAGTGTATTATACTACTCATGTATATAAAGGCATTGTTTCCATAAGTATCCCCTGATAGAATTGTTTCTATAATAACATGATTTACTAATTTTGTAATAATTAAACTAGTTACATTACAAAGAATAAAATATTAGTTAACATTCTTAAGAAACATAACTAACCCCCCCATTTTTAGGATTATTTTATTTCTTGATATGACATTTATATAAATAACATTAAAAATATTTGTAGAGTATATGTTTTATATAGTTTCTAAATCCAAAATTTCTCCAAACAACGAATTAGAACTAAGACAAACCTTCTGTTATCCAGTAACCAATGTTAATATATAATCATTTAGCTATTGAAAAATATCATGTTTAAGTGAAAAGATAGACCATGGTTTAAGTATTTTAGAACATTGTTGTTTTTTTTGAAATACATGGTTATGAACATTGAAAAATTACATTCAGTGGGTTATAAAATTTAATAATAAGATAATGTTCTGGAATTTTGATATTCATCTCACCATCATTTTTTCATCATGGTTTCCATCACCTATATTAAGAATCTAGTTTAGAAATCCTTGTAATTTAACAGGGAAAACACTTGTATTATAAGACATAAGTTTCATGTTCTTTTTCAAATAAAGAACACGAAAATTATGTTATAGATAAAAAGATTTGATACTTGAAAAATACTAAATCAATTCTATTTTCATGATGAATTACAAGAAACATTGTTTCCCATCTAAAAGGTAATTTAGCATCATTTAGAGTATGTGGTGACATTATATCCCTCAAGGAAAAATTAATACCTTCAAGGAAATATTTATGAGCTATTAGTGCCTAATTTGCGATAATTTCTTTTATTCTATGTAAAATTTCAGCCAAATCATTTTACAATTAAATGTTTTAAGTAGAGAATTAAATAACTGAAATTTTAATACAAAATTGAGAGTATTTTATTCTCCCATAAAATTAGAGTATGGATTTTATTCCACCTTTTCTTTTTCCAACATATACATAAACAAAAAAAATCAACATTTCAATGCAGATGATGCACTAATAACATTAGTTAACACTTTTTTCTATTAAATGGTGAGTTTTTTTTATCAAAATTGAACATTCTTCCCAAAGATGATCCTTATCAAAACTCTATTCATATGAATTCAGTCTGTTTCCAATAAATACAATTGATAAATTTGAAAGCGTCATGGGAGGTTAATTTTCTTACTTTAAATTCATTTATGTGAAGTATGCTATCAATATATGATGGTGAATAATATTAAAAAGTAACTATATTTGAGTTATAAATCATTTTTAATAATAAATAGTTACTAATGATTGAAATATGAATTGAAAATAGAAACATTTACACTATACTATAAATTATGAATTTTTAAAATAATATATAAACATGTATTAACTTGAATTATTTGAAATATGATATAAATAACAATAATATTGTAATAACATTATTTTAGGAAGGAATCATCTATATTGTTTTTTATAAACAGTACATAGATTTTTAAGAAGGTGTATGCATTTAGTTTAATTAGTAAACTATATTCCTAATGTCTATTCATAAAATATATGTATTATTTTGGAAATTAGTGAATATAGATATACTATAATAAGTTGTATGAAGATTATTCATAATTGGTAAAATATAGTGATTGTAGATTGAGTATAATATATTTCATATAGATTTTATTAACTAAATTATATATATACAGGTCTTACCTAACTTTATATTATGTCTATAGAAATGAATATATAATAGTAATTGTTTCTGATACATCAATATAGAAATGCAATGAAAAATTTATCCTAAACCTCAGAATGAAATGCATAGTGAAATATCAGACTTATGATATTTACTACAGTTAGATATAATATTTTATTTTATTTGGTATACCTAATCTAAATGTGTTATATATATTTTTGTATTCAATAGAGTTATTTTATTAAAAAGTTTCATGGAATAATGAAAAAATATATACAAATGTGAGTAAGTAATTATGAACATCATAGTACTAAAAAAATGTTAAACATTTATATACCTTGGAATTATAACATGTTTAATTGAATATATAATAAATCTTTTGAATGTGGTTTCTACATATTAATCTATATATTGTTAGGTAAATAAATCATGTTTGAGAAAATAATGTGAAAAAACAACCTTTACAAGGAGTCAGCAATGTAATAGCTTCAATGAACTCTCATCAATTTTTTGTAAAACCAAGGAGTAACATGATTTTTTTAATTTATGAAGAAAAATAAGATTGAAAGTTAAGTTATTATCCTATTATTTTTAACTTATAAATTTAGTGAGAAATACTCAAAGATAATTTAATTCTCTAGTTGTGGGAGGTATAAAATACAAGATTCCAATATCAAAACCCCAATTTCATGGATACCAGTTCTGTTCACGTTAGTCGAATAAAAATTTCAATGAAAATTCCTCAGTAGTGAGGTATTTCAATTTAAGATAAATTTCATATTATTCAAACCATGAGGTGAACATAACATGGGATTTTTTTGACATAATATCTTCAATATTGGAACGGTCTATATATGTTATAATTTTTTTTCACTAGGTAAATGTAAATAGAATATTTTAACCAAAGTAACTGTATAATGGATATTGTAACTAAATATTCCCTAGAGAGACTCATATGTTGAGATATATTATAGTTATCACACATTTTAATCACATATTCCTTTTCTCACATCAATGTGTAGTTTCATATCCATACAATGTTTTAGTTACATAGTCATGTCATTTATTGATATATTTAAACAAATATTTTGTGAAAGATGATTGAATACAAATTTTAAAATTAAGGAAAGCCTTATATTTAAGCAGAAAACATGTATTACAAGGGATACAATAATATTTATCTATTTGAACACAATTCTTTTATATTGTTATACCATCATCTCTTCTTCTATAGATATAATATCCATCCTTATCCTGACATGAATTGGAAACAAATTTTTTAGGAAAGAACTTTGGAAATCATTTTTTCATAAAAGTTGATCATGAACTATTTGGCCAATAGGGTCCATGAATCATGAAGTTTTTTTTATTGATTTATAGAATTGGGGTTGGAATTTTTTATCTGGAATTTCAGTTGAAACTATTTTATTAAAATTAGTAGTGGTTAGATTTTTTTTATGGAAAACCAAGGTATATAAGTATATGAAAACATGGAAAACCATGTTTTTGAAATTAAATAATATGAACAACTATATAAAGAAGTAATTTTTTTACCTAATTTTTTATTAATAAAGAAAAAGTTGTTACATATGGACATGTCAGAATGATATAAAATCTTAGAGGTAATATCTACTAGATACTGTCCAAATAAAATTCCATCTTTTTAATCATTATTTATATGTTCAACTTTGATATTGAAAACTCTGGAAAATATTCAGTAAAATTATTCAATTTGAAGACTTTTATTTTTTAAAATATATTAATCTCAATAAAACATGAACTGAATTCAAAAGTTAGGAACAAATTGGGATGTCTATCCTGATTACAAATCCTTACTGCATCTTGATAATTTTTAATCATGTGTCCAACACCACTAGGGAAATATGAATGAAATAAACTACGTTTTACATAAAAAGATCCATCATGATAACCTATAAGTTATTATTATTGGAAACCATTATGTAACTCAACTCTGAAATATTTTTATTAAATAAAATAAATGATAAATTCTAAGATTCAACCACTATATAAGAATGAACTGTAAACTTCTTTAATATCCATATTAAATGCAATCATGTTGTAATATGATTATGTCAAAATTGAAGATAGAATGAAATGAACTAACTCTTTATAACCTTTTTAACTTTATAATATATGGAGAAAGGGGATGAATTAAGATAAGCATTATTAAAATATTCATCTTCAATGGTTACAAAAATTAGAGGGCGTTGCAATGAAATATATAGTGGATAAATTTTTCCTATGCATTAAATTCTCCAGACTGTTTTTGTATGATAATATCTATATCCTCATTAAGATATTAAATATCACTAACTTTATAATAGTTATTTATGATTATATTGGTATGTTTTATGTCTATGAATCCACTCCCCTTAATCTAATCAGCTGTAATTTCAAATATAGAGCATTATTAGTAGTTAATAAATATATTGTAAGAATGAAATGATTGATTAATTGATATATTCATTAAACATAAAATGTATATTTTATACAATAATTGGTTTAAAAAAACCATTTAGTTGATTTCTATTTGATATAAAAAATACAAGGAGATATATGTCACTTAATCTAGATTAATATATAATTCCCCAAGTAAATGTTTTTAAGTTACCTAACAGATAGAATTTTGTTATGCACATTGTTTTATGTTTTTGAAACATTGATTTCTATAATTTTTTTAGTTAACCATTAGTTTATTGTAAGATCCAAATTTGGTTAATGTTTTGACCATTAAGATGGTAAATATAAAAAGCACCTAATTTGAAATGAACTTTCCTGGGGTACCACTAAACTAGTTCCTAAACCAACATTCCACAAGAACCAAAGTACATTCTCGATCCCCATGGGCTAGAAATAAGTGCCAAGGGTATCAAAATACACTATTTAAAATTATTTTACCCTGATATAAGCATATAAACAAGCAATAGAAACAACACTAATAATTCCACATGATCTATCCTAACATTAGAAATCCATGAATATCAAATAAGTAGATCCAAATAAGTAAACTAACCAAATGTGTGATAATAAAATAATATACAATTTAAATCATACAACTCGATCACAAAATAAAAATAGTGTAATTAGATATAACGAGGAAAAAATAAAAGATACACCCGGTTGAATTACCAAAAACAATAACCAAAAAATTAAACATAACCTAAACAACTCAAAAAATATCCACATTTCCAATAATTACCCACCATATCCCACCACACCCTAATATATAACCTATGAACAACCAATGAATGGGATCAAATATAGGGCACCTATGATAAAACATAAGATCCACACAAACACACACACACACACACGCCAGGGTATAAGTAGGGTGACATATAAACATGTCTAGTAGGATTTTAAATTTTTTTATATGATGTTATTTACATAATATATTCCATAAATGATAGTTTTAACATAATTTATAGAATTAGTTTTCATATGATCAAGCATAAAGATAACAATTATCATATTTTATCACTTTCCTCCCAAAAATAAGGAAATCATTTGAAGAACAAATGAGGCTCATTCAACATAAAGTCATAGTTTCCAACCTAAATAACCAATAAAATATTTTATTTAAAATCTAATTTAAATAATGAAAATAATACTTAAATTCATATGAAAACAAATTATTTATTCCTATTTATGAATACATTTCTCAAATATAAAAAAACATTAATTTCCGTTTAAATAAAACAGAATTCCCAATCCATTTATAAATTAGTTTTAAAATAAAACAAAACCACAACCAAATAGAAGGTATAAACACAAAAAACACTAATATATCATTGGATAAAAATAAAACACACCATAAGAATTCCATCATTCATTGTAACTAATCAGATATATGGGATTAAAATAAAGTATATATATATTTATTGATACCCTTTAAATCATCCTTAATGGGATCTAATCATAATGGGAAAGTCACTAGGATCTACCTTGAATGATTATTGACCAGGTACATCGAATCACTATATCTATGCTCCCAATATATGAAAATAGAATATCCTATTTTGACTCCCCTTTTAAGCCTCCTTGAGTACAATAAAAAATCATTGGAGGGAATAAAATTCCAATGGAAATATATAGCTTATTCACAATAAGATGATGCAACATATAGCCCAACCATATACTTAGTCACTTGAGGTTACCATGATATCGATAAATACCAGTGATTAATAAAAACTGATATGATCATCACATGAATAAAAATTTAAATAAAAAGAAATAAACCTTATTTCACCTCCAACACCCAATTAAGAAATAGCTCCATTTTACATCCATACATAAGCATCATCAATAAACATCCTCCATGAGGCCATAATCCATAATAATCATATTGTAAAAAAGTGGGATCAAACCTAAGGGTAGTCACAACATTAGATAAATTCATTTATAAAGTGATAAATAGTTATAAAATACGATTTAAGTTCCAAGACATTCCACCACCTTATGAAACTAATTTTATAAAAAATCCATTACAAACTATTTCGAAATGACACTTTCAATTGAAAATTCCATAAAACATTATAAATATCTATGAATACTAAAAATTTCATAAAATAATTAAAAATTATGGATGACACCCTTATTTATAATTAATTCCATGAAAAAACTAAAAATCCCCTTTTAAAATTAAATTGGTGTTAGACACACTTTTAAAATGATGAAATTATTTTCAAAGGGTCACTTATGAATTTTCAAAAACACTTGGCATGTGAGTGACTCAATCCTATGTATAGAAATCATTTAAAAACAAATTTTTAGATCCTTATCGGTAACAAATATATGTATAATTTTAAAATAAAAAAATTTAAAACATCCTTTCATCTCATAACATGTAATATAAAAGAACAATATAAAAACACTTACCTTGATACATGGAGAAACAATCTTAAACACACTGCTTCCAATGATAAAACTACAAAAAAGAAAGAAGAAACCTAATAAATCCCTAAAAAAAATACTAATTAATAGACCTATCCTATACCCTAAATCTATGTACGTTATGATTAGGGTTCATAAAGTAATGGAAAACCAAAGGGAAATGAGGAAGGGATAAGAGAGGTGGAGGAAATATATAAAATACCTTAGAAATATGCTTGAATATGAAGGAAAAAAGATGATTTAACTGAGGAGTAAGAATGAGGAGTATAAGATCAATTATCTCTCCCTATGTTTGTACATGATATCCAGAGATAATATAAATAGTTTCAAACCCTTTAAAATTCAAATAGGTGAAATACTAGAAATACAAAAAAATTAAAAATGGGTAAAGTAACACTATGACATAGCCCTATGAAACATGAAATAAGAATAATTCCTAGACACACACCATATAGAATCATCCCTTGAACACAATTTGGAGATCCTTTCCTAACATCCACCATGGAACTGATTTTGGATTGCAGCTCAGTGCACCTTAAAATGGTAGAGCTGAGGGTCCTATGCCCAAGTAATCTAAACTAAAACCACCCTCCTCTATGGTTCAAGGAAGATACTCAATATAACTCCATGATATATCCTATATCTCCATGGTGTAGTCATCCTTACCTAAAAAAAGAGACAATGTAATGGAAAAGACCCTTACTAGAAAATTTAGTCACCACATGACATAACCCCTGCTCAATGACACAGTCACCCATTTTCCGAAAGTTCACAATGGAAAGGATGTAACACCCTAGAATGATAACGGGCTAAATAACTAAATGATATGACTCATGTCAACAAGGTGGACTTTTATTTTCAGGATCCTGTCTAATAATAACTCAATAGTTAAGCATTCTTGGCCTGGAGAAGTGATCAGGATTGGTGACCTTTAGGTAAGTTTACTAGGGTGTGTGTGAGTGGGGAAACATACACTGAAAGAACATTGGTTGGCATATGGGGACAATCATTAGTATGATAAGAAAACCTGGTAGGTAATAGCATGTGGTGTTCTCAAAAGGCAACCAAGGTATTAGAGGAGACCCTTGGGGTTAGATAACTAGTTTCATGGCTCGAGGAAGGTTGGGTCATGAAAAATGATATCAAATCCAATACCCAGTCAAAAGTGTAGAGACACTGTCTAGGTTTCAGGTTTGATGTTCACAATGAGGGAATTGTGGTTTAAAGGGGTGCAGAGTGTAACAACCCTAGAAAATTGATAATTAAAATGATAAATGCTACCACCCATGTTAACAAGGTGAACCTGTATTTTTGAGAGCCAACCAGATTAGAACTACATAGTTAAGCATGCTTATCTTTGATTAGTGATCAAGATGGTTGACCTCCTGGGATGTTTCTCTAGGTTTGTGCATGGGAGGACAGAGAACACTGGAAAGAAGTTGTGTAGAGTGTAATACACCTAAAAAAGTGATACTTAAATGGGTAAATGTTACTAACCATGTCAACAAGGTTCACCTTTCTTTTTGAGATCCAACCTGATTAGAATTACATAATTAAGTTTACGTATTGTTCTTATCCTAGAGTAGTGATCTGGATGGTTGTCCTCTTGGGATGTTTCTATGGGTGTGTGTGAGATAGGACAAAGAACACTAGAATGAAGGTGTGTAGAGTGTAACACCCCTATAAAAGTGATACTTAAAAGGATAAATGTTACTACCCATGTCAAAAAGGTGAACCTTTCTTTTCAAGATCCAACCTAATTAGAACTATATAATTAAGCGTGCATATCCTATAGTAGTGATCATGATGGTTGAACTCCTTGAAAGATTCTCTAGGTCTGTGTGAGAGTGGAGAAAGAACACTGGAAAGAACCTGTGTTGGACTGTAGGGATAATCATTAGTATGATGACATGTTCAGGCATAGTGGTGGGCCCCATGTAGGGGACCACATGTCTACGGGAAAACTGGTGGAAGGCGAGGACCCGACGACCATGTTAAGATGGGGTGCTTGTGCTGTCAGTGGGGCCCAATTGTTATATTTGGTTTTAGAGTAGGAACTCAGCCTTATGTGCATTGGCATTACCTGGGTTGAGATGCAGGGTCCATAATAAAAAAATGTGCTCTAAAGGGGGTGAATATAACACCCCATAACAATAAAGGGTTAAATGAATAAATGATATGACTCATGTCAACATGGTACACCTTTATTTTCATGAGGCTATTTGATTATAACTCCAGAGTTAATCATTCTTGGATTGGAGAAGTGATCAGGATGGCTGACCTTCTGGGCGGTTTCCTAGGGTTTTTGTGAGTGAGGACAAAACACACTGAAAGAACATGTGTTGACCTATGGGGATTGTAAATAGTTAGATAAGTGACCCTGATTGGTAGTATCACATGGTGTGGTCAAAAGGAAACCAAGGTATTATAGGAGACCCTTGCGGTCAAATGACTAGGTTCATTGTGTAGGGAAGGTTGGGTAATGATAAAGGAGGTAGGTTGTAGCATGGTCTCTATGGGCTATGATGTGGTCTTCTACCATTTTGGCCTAAAACCATCGAAGACATCCTAAAACACTAAAAAAACGCTGGGAACACCCAACTACCTTTAAATAACCTAAAATTAAATAATATTTAAATTTTATGGTTATATGGGGTTTCACAATTATCCCCACAATGACACTTTCTTCCCCTTGAAAGTCATTAACAAATATAGAAATGATAAATGGAAAAAAACTCAACACTCGAATTAAAGATTTGGTTGGGTGGGGGAAAACAAGAGAAGCTCCTTTAAAAAGGGAAAACAGACTTATAACTATTCCTCAAAATCCATAGGAATAATTTTCAAGCATCATCAAATCACCTCATACATTACCCAAATCGCAACCATTAAATATAAATCTCCATGAAAATGGAGACCTAGAATAGGCCTCCCCACAATTTTTAATTCATCTAAAATGTCAAAACAAAGGATAAAAACACATAAGAGTATTAATATCACTAAAAAAATATGTTTATACTAATCATAAAAGGAAATGATAATATTCCACCAAACATAGACAATCACACAAGATTAGATAAACTCTGTAATTAAAGATCATCCTTGAAGGGAATCTGAAAGGCCACTAGACTACATCTCCGATCCATTACCTCCCATAACAATAGGAAAAACATACACGTCACAAACATGACTCATCATGGAATAACATGGTTCTAACCTCAAGTCAATAATTTTTAACAAAGGACAAATCATGGACAAACTCACAAAACATAGACTCATAGTGACATTGATAGGAAATCATAACGTGATAACATTAATAGTATTAAAAAACCAACTATTCATCCTAGTTACACCAAAACATACCCAAGTTCTCCCAATTATATCCATTATAAAAACTTTATGTTGTAGTATACACAATTCACAAGCAACAATGAGCATCATAAATTAACAGGGCACAAATATCCAAAAATAACCACTACCCACATAGGAAAAATCCATAAGGGAACCCAAAAGATTCACCAAATAAAGACCACCTCAAAGCATTTGAAATTATCCCAAAATATCATCACAAAAATCAAAACCATGCCCAAAATTTACCCCACTTCATCTCCTTACAAAAATACTAACACTGAACTAACTAGGTGCCACTAATAAGCACTAAGCCCTCACAACCATTGGTTCTTAAAATGCACAGGGTTACAAACTATAGTGTATAATGAACCAAAGCGTAATAAATTAACAACTTTGAATAACCTATAAATAAGAATCATAGACCTTTACCACTCACTTAATCCAAAAGAGGGATTAAGAAATCAGTGGATTCCCCAACTACATGGTCTTAGGATAATTACACTGAATAGAAACTATCTTGAATAATTATCCAAGATGAACTGGTATATAATGCAATTGAAAAATAGAATATAAAAATCTATTTGGAGCTTAGGTAGTTAAAAATTCAAATATAATAACAATCAAGTAACTAGAGGATTCACCCTAATGTTCATCCCATAAAACAAGCTTTCTACCTTTCACCAAACCTTTTTGGGTGGCGTACTTTAAATAAAAAATATGAATCCAACCAATTCACATTTCCTAAACCAAATAAAATAGTCTAAAAAAACCAAGGGGATAAATAGAAAAAACCCCATTTGTCAAAGAAAAAAACATTCCAAAAACTTTCTCTTTTACACAATAAAACCTTTTTTAAAACAACACATTCCTTAAGGAATCATTTTTTTAGTAAATATTTGATTGTTAAAATACCAAATTAACTAAAAACAACCCACTTAATTTAAAAAACATAACTCCCCCAAAGTAATTTCAAAATATTTTACCAAACATTGAAAATAAATAACTCCTTTTTTTGAAAAGAAGACCACATAAGCTTCACAAAGATCTTTTTTATTTCAAAGAACTTACATAAGAATATAATTACTATTCCAATGAAATAGAACCTTTAAAACAATTCAGAAAAATCACTTATATTTTTTTTATACCCCACCAAACCAGTTTTAAATCCTTGAATAATTTTAAAATTTTACTAAGAAATCAACCTTTTTAAATACATTTCATGAAAAAAGTCCATTTAAAAAAAATCTCTAAGGATGCATTTTGAACCAATTTTTTTTCATGAAAATTTTTTATTTCCCATAAAAAACCTATTTAAAAATAAGTAAATAAACTAAAAAATATCAAAAATAAAATAAAATACAATAATATTATCAACACATCACAAAACTTCCTTGAGTTCACCCCTATTACTAGAAACCACTCAAAAGTTTTCTAAATATCAAATCCAAATGGGATATAGAACCATGAATGACTTGGATTCCTTGTTTTATAGACCATAAAACAACCATGAAACAACATTTGAAACATATATTGAACCATGCACCCATCCTATACATGACTTGTTAGGCCATATTAACTAACTATGCACCCCTAATTATTCTTCTGTTCTCCCGGTAAAACAAAATGAAATCCTAACGAAACACAAAAAATACCAATGAGGATCAAAACACCATCAAATAAAACCTCAATCCAATAAGAATAATTAAAACAAAAAACAAAGCCAAACTTCCAATGGTAGCTCAAGTGTTATCATTAAAGTTAGTGATTAAGTACCTACTCATGATCCACTTCTTGAGTTCTGATGATAGCATTAATCTCTATTATATCATGAAACACCCAAGAAAATAAGAAGGTGCTCCAAGAACATATTACCTTTTGAGAACCTAATCTCTAATATCATTTTATAATGAACTATCTTGGGGTACAACAAAATCGGTTCCCAAACTAACCCACCACAATCCCCAAAGAACATTCCCAATTTCCATAGGATAGAAACAAGTGATAAATGGTGGGAACAATTTCAACCTTGTATAATCATATAAACATGCTGTGGTAACTACAATGGGAATATGGTATGATCTATCTAGATTTTTTACATCCATTCATATCAAATAGGAAGATCCAAATAAGTAATCCAAAAAAACATAGTTTAGAAAAATAATCAATCAACCAAAATATACAATTGTATCAATGAATAAAATACAGTGGAGGAAGATACAAAAATGATAAAGTAAAAGATACACTAGGGTGAATTTGATGATATAATTTAAAATTAAACATGAATATCTCCAAAATAACCTCCACATGACCCACAATCACTCACCACATCCCACCGCATCTAAATAGGGACCCAATGAATATCCAATGAATGAGATCAAATATTTTGTTCTTGATATAAAATATAATATCTTCACACACAAACACATTGGTGTATATATAGGGTGTAATCAAAACATACCCTATAGGATTTAATTAAATTTTTTATAGAGTTACTTTAATAATATGTTTCATAAGTTCTAGTTTGATCATAAATTATAAAATTGGGTTTTCATATGAGAATAAAAGAATAAAAAAGTATCACATTTTATATTTTTATTTCCAAAAACATGGAAACAAATTTAAGAATAAATTAGGGTCATTCATCATAAAAAAATTATTTTAAACCCAAAAATTAAATCAAAACTCTCCTATAAAATTTTCTTCCAAACAAAAAATGGGAATTTTATGTTTTTTAAAAAAAACTAACAATTTATTCCAATTTTCAAAAAACATTTCTCAAATTCTATTTTAAAACACAAATATATTTACTTTTAATTAAATGAAAATTACCAATATATTTATAAATCAATTTGAAATAAAACAAAAACTATAACAAAATATATTATATACAGACAAAAAACACCAATATATAAATAGATAAAAAGAAAATAAACCACAACCAATACATGGTTACATGTTACCAATCAAATATAGGGGATACAATATATATATATATATATATATATATATATATATTGGGATAACCTAAATCATCCTCAATAGGATTTATGCATCATGGGAAACTCACTAATGTCAAATATGAATTATACTGAACCTAGTTCATCAGATCACCATCTCTAGAGGCCCCAAATGTTTATCCAGAACAATTAATTCAATTTATGCTTTCAATTATTTCTAAGTAAAATATATACCCCTATGAGGGAATAAAATTCCTATGTAACAAGCTACATTATGAACACTAATCTATTTTAACATATATTCTGAAATTTTTCTTTGTCATGAAGGGTTCTTATGATATTAAAAAACGGAGGTGATAAACAATAAGTAACATGACCATCACATGAATCAACATTTAATAAAAAATCAATAATCCTTATCTCACCTCAAACACCCTCTCAAGAACCATACACTTTTCAAATCCATTCATATTCCTTAATAAAAAACTTCACCTATGTGGCCACAACCTATGAAAAGTATAATATAATAAAAGGGTTCTCAACACTAATTGAAGTCACACCATTAGATAAATTCATTTATAAAGTTATGAAGAGGTATTCTAAAACAATCTTGGGATTCTAATATATTCCACCACCTTATAAAACACCGTATAGAAAAATTCATTTATATACCATTTAAAAAACCCTTTTCTTGGAAATTTAATAAAATATTACATATTGTCATGAAGAACAAAAAGTTATTAAAATAATTAAAAATGATGGAAAATTAAATAATGTATAAATAATTCTATGAAAAACACAAAACACCCCATTTAAATGTTAAAACTATGTCATAAACCCCATTAAAATACATAAATACATTTTAAATGGCTACACAAGAATTTTAAAAACAATTGGAATTTAATAGACTCTATAAAAAATATAAAACAAGTTGAAAACCAATTACATCTACTCATGGGTAGATATATATGTATTATTCAGAAATAAAATCACTTAAATAATTTTAGTGACTTATAACATAAAATATGAAGGAGTGACTTAATAAAACCTACCTTAGTCCATGCAAGAAATAAGACACAATAGATCAATTATAACAAATGAAATAAAAATAAGAAAGAAGACAACCTAATTAATGACTAAAAACCCAAATCCCCATGATTAGACCCATATGATACACTAATATCAACGTATATAGTGTTTTTATTCTATAGGAAATGGGAAAACTAAGGGGAAAGTCTGTGGGGGGAATATAGGAGGGAAGAGAGAAAATAGATTAGAAATATACTTGAATCTAAATGAAAAAGGGGATTCAAACAAGAAGGATTAAGGAGGAAAAAGAAAATCTATACGATATCTCCTTAGGCCTGGACAAAAGAGAGAGAGAGAGAGAGGGGAGAAAGAGTAAAAAAACCCCTAAAACTATAAATAAGGGAGAAAATGGAAATTCAACAAAATAAAAATTGGTAATTGTAGCACCATGGTGTGGCAATAATAACGAAAACATAGTTCCCCTTCTTAGACACCCACCATAGAATATCTTCTATGGATTGCAACATTTGGATCCTCTCCCAACACCCAACATGGTGTAGCCTCTAGCTTGCAACATGGTGAACCTAAAAATGTCAGTTTCAAGGGTCTCAAGCACCGGGACTCCATGGTACTATCACACTCATCCACATTTTATGGGGACCAAAAATTTATAACTTAACATAACAAACATTCTCTCTATAGTTTGGTCCTCATTCTCCCAAAAAACTGACAAATTGATTGAAAAGACACCCACTAGAAAATTTAGACACACCAAGATGTAACCCCTAATACATGACATATTCACCCCACACCCAAAAGTTCATGTTGGTTGGAGTGGATACTCAAGAGGGGGGGTGAATTGAGTTATAATTAAAAATTTATATCTAAAAGATTTATATTAAAAATCCCCCAAATTAAATAAGAAATTAAACTGTAGTGAATTTATAAAGCTTGAAAGGTTTCAGTTAGTTTCTCAAAGATTGATTATTTCTCAGTTAACTTAATCTAAATATTAAGTTAGCTTTTGAAACTAATTTACTGGCTAAAAAAACTTATAATCACTTGCTAGTTTAACTATCAGATAAATCTTTAAAATGGATTTGTATTTAAAGTAATTAGTAGCGGAATATTCAATATAGTTTTAATTAAAATAAACATGAACAACAGTTTAAACCAAGAGGTTTAGTCTCAAGCTGAGACTTATTCCATTCAAACAGTTTTATATAAACTATGATCCACACCCTGGATTGGGGTTTACAACAGTTCTCAGACTGTCCAGGTCCTCTGACCTCTACCATAGTTATACGTGGGGAAAACCAAAACAATAGAATACAGGCTATCCAGGTCACACTTGACCTCTACCACTATCCATAGTGGGAATAAAAATACTTAGAAAGATTGAGTGTGGATATTAGATACCCTCCAGTTCAGCACAAGAGACAGTGTGTGCCTAAATATACAGATCACACACACTACTCAAAATGTAAATAAATGAAACAAAATAGATCTAAACAAATAGATATGAGTTTAGAATGCTCTATGTGTTTTGAGTGAAGCTCTAGACTCCATGGATTGATGCAGATGAAGCTTTGAGTCCTTCTTTGGTTTTTGTCAAGAAACAGAGTGTCATTTTTATATTTGACTTCTAGGTCCAAGTTGATCAGTCTGATCAGCTTGAGTGCAGTTTAAATCATTGAAGCTCTTTCCTACTTGAATGTTCAGATTATACAGATGCAGTATGTATTCTTCCTTCTTGTTCTATGCATGTGAGTCCTTGAGTATCTCCAGAAGATTTTCTCGTATTTTTATGTGAAGGCTGACCACCCAACATACATGTGTTTAGTAGTTCGAGGTTCCCTTATATAACTTTAGCTCTAGAAATGGGAATGATTACATTTTTACAGGTATGAGGTACGGTTCCCTGACATTCAATAAACAATAATTAATTAATAGTAGTTGCATTAAAAGTACCAAATATGACTTTTGTTAAATAAAAAAATATAATTAGGTTTTAGACATATAGTGACTGGTTTCCATCGGAAGCTCTTAGTATCAGTGAGCTTATATCAGTGAACTTGAGTCAGTATGTCTATATCGATAGCTATTACTTAATAACAGTAGACTATGTATCATTGATAGTGACTCTGTATTAATAGTCCCTCTTATCGGTAGCTCTTCTTATCAGTATCTCTTCTTATCAGTAGCTCTTCTTATCAGTAGATCTTCTTATCGGTAGTTCTTTCTGTATGAGTCGACTCGTGGAGACTGGTAGAATTATTCTATCAGTAGCTCAGGTGTCATGGTGACTATCTACATACCGGTGACCTTATCCATATTAGTGGACTTTTGTACCAGTGTACTTAGCCGTATCGGTAGCTGTGCACCTATGAACTTTCTGTAACGGTGAATGTTTGTATCGGTGGATCTTTATGTATATTGGTGACTCTGGTAGACTTCATCGGTAGCTGTCTATCTATCTGTATCGGTAACTATTGTGAATACCGGTGGACTTATGCATACTATTGGACTTACTCTATTGGTAGGTCTGTATCAGTGACTCACAAGCTTAACACTTATCTGTTCTATGTAAATAATATCCAGATTGAGTTAGAATTATTTCAAATCATGTATAAACATAGATAAACATTGATTAACATATTCCAATGATTATTTTGATATTTTTGTCAATATAATTTAACATATATATAGGATTATAAATACATATTAAAACAAAATTGAGATTATCAAAACAGGTGAGGTCAATAATCTCCCCCTTTTTTATAATCACAAATTATGGTATTATAATCCAAAATAATCATTAAGATATTAGTATAAAATACATTGAGTCTCACTTCTCAGTGTGAGTAATGACATTTTAAAATGTATCAGAGAATAGATTATTACATGAGAATTTATTAGAGGTATGAAACAACTGTATCAGAGATATAAAACAAATGTACCAAAGGTAGAATTATATTTTGGTAAAATTATATTATGCACATATTTCTCATATTTCTCATATTTCTCCCTTATATAAATTAAGATATATTTTTCTCATTTCTAATATATATTATGATCATATTTATCCCCCTTTATATTATTTCTCACCCTTTTTGATTAGCAAAAAGTAGGAAAGAAAGGATGATAGAAGTAGTAGAAGGTAAAAGAGAATAAAAACCTATATATGTCATGGGGAAAAAAGAAATAGAGAAATACAAAATTGATACAAATAGAGTACAAGTGATTCCTATCAAATTTCCTAGCTTCTATTCAATACACCTCTTGAATTTCCACTGTGGATTTGGCTTTGAGATCGGAGGTAGACTTGGGATTGGGAACTCCAGAAAGCACCACTGGAGGTTGAGCAACAGAGACTATTCCTGGCCTGTAGTGGGTACTCCTTGGAGTAATCAATGGTGTCAAGATTCTGATAGCTTGAGCTGGTGTCATCTGAGGAATAGAGGCAGACTGAGCAGAGGCAGGCAGAGCTGGAGGTGCAATGATAGGAGTACTGTCTACATAAAAAAATGGCAACAACAGATTCCTAAAGTCCATAATGATTCCTCCTCCTCTCTCTATAGTAGAGATAAAGTCATCCTTGTTCTCCATAAACTTTTCTAGAGCAGGAGTCAACTCCCTGAGCTTGCTAACTTGTTCTCTAAAAGCTTGAGTAACTGGAGGTAGTTCCATGTTATCTAATAGAAGCTTGAAATGGTTGTTGAGATGATTCTTGGTATAAAATTTCTGAAAGTAAAGATCAATCTTATCTTTTATTTCTTTTTGGGAAGCAGTAGCATCCCTCATATGATCCTGAAAAATTTTTTTGATATCTCTTGAGGTAGACAGTACCTGAGAATCAGTTGAGCTACTGGTACTAGCCTGACCAAGCTCCTCTTTCAGCACAACTCTAAATTGCTCAATATCTATTTAAGCACTAGGTGAACCTAGAGGTTTGACAGTGAATGGAACAGTTTCTTTGAAAGATTGGGTCAAACTACTTATCAACTTCTTGACAACCAATTCCTGTGTACTGGCATGCTCTTTGATATTCTTTTTAAAGGCTTTAAACACATCCAAAAACTTCTTTACTATACTCTTGATATAATTTATGTTAGCAGAAACTTGGGTTTGGGAACTAGCCAAGGTATGGAAAGAATCAACAGATTGATTTAAAGCACTAACAACCTCTGTCCAAGTTTCAATCTGAGTAAGACACACTTTGACTTCATTCACCATCTCTTCCATAGTGGTTCACACAGTACATCCAAGAGAGAGTTCAAATGATTTTTCCATTTTTCTCAGCTCTTCAACAAAATAGGTCTTTAAGTCTGTAACAGATGTAGTCCAAGTTTCACTAGTATAGAAAACGTTATTTACGTCGGTTATTTGTCATTTTTTATGTCGTTTATTTAAAAACTGACGTAAAAAACATAACATCGCGGTGTTTATCATGTCGGTTAATTAATAACCAACGTTCAAAAACTGGGGGGGGGGGGGGTTATAATGTCGGTTATTATATAACCATCGTGATAAACTAGGGGGGGTTATCACGTTGGTTATATAATAACCAAAGTTATAAACCCATGTGGGGGATGTTTATCACATCAGTTATTTAATAACTAACATGATAAACCATTTCCCAGGCCTTTTATCACGTCATTTATTTAATAACCGACGTGATAAACCATTTCCCTGGCCTTTTATCACATCGGTTATTAAATAAATGATGTGATAAACCATTCCCAAGGTGTTTATCACGTCAGTTATTAAAAAAAACCGACGGGATAAACCCTTCCCGATTTCTTTATCACGTCGGTTATAAAATAACTGATGTGGAAGACAATTTTTTTTAAAATTGAATGAAGTCCTCTGCTCTCCCCCAGAAACAACTAGAAACCAAATCAGGAATTCGTACCACAAAAACAGAAGTAGATCAAAACAAGAACTAAAGAAAAATTTAGCATTTACATTGATAACATATAAAACTTACCCCACTGGACAACCCTCCCACCACCCCCTGAACAGCACCCCCTCACCCCACTTGACAGCCCCCACCACACCCTTGGACTGCCCCCCAACCCCCTGGACAACCCCAAACACCCCGGGAAAACCCCCCCACCCTCCTGAACATCACCCCCTCACCCCCTCACCCCACTTGACAGTCCCCACCACACCCTTGGAATACCCCCCGACCCCCTGGATAGACCCAAACACCCCGGGACAACCCCCCCCACCCTCATGTATACCCCCCCCACACCCTGGACAACCCTCCCCCACCCCACTGGACAACCCCCACCACACCCCTGGACATCCCCCGACACCCTGGACAGCCCCAAACACCCCTAGACAACCCCCCACCCTCATGTATACCTCCCACCCCCTAGAAAATACTTCCATACCCCTGAACAGCCCTCCCACACCCCTGAAACAGACCAAAAAGTTACCGAAAACAAACCAAAACCCCATCACCCCACTCGACTGCCCCCACCACACCCCTGGACACTCCCCCCCACACACCCCTAGACATCACCACCATCCCTTGGACATCCCCCACCCTCCTGTAGACCCCCCACCCCCTGGAAAACACTCCCACATCCTTGAACATCCCTCCCACACCCTTGAAACAGACCAAAAAGTTACCAAAAACAGACCAGAACCCCCTCAACCCACTTGACAACCCCCACCACACCCCTGGACTGCCCCCACATCCCCATGGACACCCTGGACCCCCCCCACTGGATAGCCCGCCCACCCTGGAAACCCCCCTCACCCCACAAGACACCCACACCCCTAAAAACCCCCTGGACAGCCTCCCACTCCCCTGGACAACCCTTCCACCCTCCTGGAAACGCTCCCACCCCTCGGACTACCCCCCACTCTCATGGACACCTAGGACCCCCCACCCCACTGGACAGCCCTCCCAAACCCCTGGACAGCCCCACACCACTGAACACCCCCCACACCCTTAGAACCCCTCCCCCCCAGAACTGAATACATACCAGAAAAAGCATCATAAGTAGACCAAAACAAGAAGTAGAGAAAAATTAAACATTCACATATATAACATTCAAATATTACACTGTCAAATTCAAAAAAAAAACTAAATCTAACCTAAACTACTAACAAATACACAATTACAACAACAATATTCAAAATTACATTTTGTATTACAAACAACTAAAATTCAATCAAACCTGTAAAATAATTTGACCACTCCACTTGCAAGTGTTTGATGTCTTCAGCAGTATAGGGTTGAGGGCCATCAAAAATCTATAAATGAAAAGGATAGTAGTTAACGTGTATAATGAATAAATAAAATTGAAATATTATGGAAAAGTTTAAGAGGAAATCTTACCAGGTCAAAATTCACAACTGTCCCAGTTGTTATTATTTCATACATAAACCTTAACATATAATATCTGCATTCGATGATGCCATGTTGTTCATGAAAATTCTATTCGAATGAGTGTAAATTCAATATATTATTTTTATGTAATAAATCAAAAAGTACAAATTATAAATGGATATTTACCTTCACATTTACATATTTGATCTTTGCACTCCTTTTCTTTGTGTTTTTTCGAAAGTATACCCATGCCCTGTTAGAAAATAATACTAATGGGGTAAATTTAAAATTCATTATAATATATAAAACTATTGCGAAATTCAAACTCACTTTTATAATATATTCTTAAAACTTTCCCGCACATCATCATGGACAGAGTATATCCAATAAAGTGCTTTCTCCCTTGGGAAAAAACCCCGAACATCCAATGATCACTGATAAAAGGAAATTTAAGGTTAGTGGTTTTTTATGTTAAAAGATATTGAACTCTTTTAGATAGATGTGTTTCATACCACTCACAAAAAGGAATCATCCAACATTGTGTGACTATATTCTTTTCAAGTCTTTCAGCAATATAAATCATTCTTTATTCCTCATCCAATGCACATGATTTAGGGGAAATCAATTACGGGTCCATGAATCCATATACATCTGTCAGCTCATTCCTCTCACAAATTTTATAAAGATACCTAATACAAAACAGACATAAGTATACATTTTTAATAAATATAACAAAGGTAAAAGGTGTTAAGACTTACATGGAAATAATTTGCACCACGTTGATGCCCAACTTATCTCCAGTAACAAGCTCCATGATATCAGTTTTCATAATCCACACACTTATTGCACGTCCAAAAACAAGAGCTTACATTGGAAACTCAAAATGACCCACCAACAAATTTGAATATCTTGACAATATGTCAAGACTACTAGAATTTGTATCTGATGTCATAGCCATTTGTCTTTGTAGTTGTCTATACAGTATTTCATTACCTTTGAAGTATTCCTGTAAAAATAAATAGAAAAATATATTAGTTTTCAAATGATAAAACAACTTTAATAAAAAATAAAATAAAAGATATAACATTCATACCTCTATGGTAATGAGTCAAAGAAGTCTGGATGGCCAAATTAAAAAATGGTCGATACTATGTCCAACTGTCGTCACCTCATCTGTAGGTAATGGTACTCGAGGTGATCTATCTATAATATCATGTACAGTGACCCTCTGATTGTCTACCTCTAATTGTTGATGATGAAATGTATATCCTATAAAATATACCAAACCATATGCAACTATATGATGTTGAGGATTATCAACATACAACTCACAATAAGTAGGAAGCTGCGGCAGAGGAGTAGGATAAAAAATGGGGTTCGCAGGCTCAGGTGGGAGAGTGAGAGCTACTAGTGGAGGTGGAGGATAAATAATGGGGTCTGTAGGGGGAGGTGGAAGAGTGGGAGATGTAGTATGAAATTGTCTTTGCATGTCTGCAAACATAGACTGTACCGACTCTCTAATATTTTCCTCCATCGTTGCATTAATATTATGAAATTCAGCCTCCAAGGATTCTATTATTATAATAAACCCCCTCAACATTAGAAGTTTAAGAACGTGGCAACACTTTTCTTACCAACACACCTACCATATATCCTCTTACACGACTAGGATGTTCGGGCTTTCCCAATGCTACAGATAAAATATATTGCCTCCCAGTAGCTGTAAATTCCCCCTGTGAACTCTAATTATCAAGAGAGTCCTATATTAATTAATTGAACATTTCTGTAATGATTGAAATTATATGAAGAAAATAGTTAACTTAAATAAATAAAATAGATATCTTACAATCCTCTCAGCTACGATTATTGATTCTTCGAAAAGATATTTCCCTTTTTTGACCATCCGACCTCTCTTCCATTTTTCATGTCCAGATGGAGGGGATGGAGGGGCCCCCTCTCTAGAGCTTGAAGACTCAGCTCTTAGTTGTTGAAATTTTTCCACCATCATTTGTTCTTCCAAAAATTCATACCCTCCCTGAGATAAACTATGAGGGTATACATTTTTAGATTGGATCTCCTGATGGTCTTTCCTTGTTTGCTGTAAATTGAGAATAAGAAATCATTAACAAAACATTAATAAGATCATTTATATAAGAATGCTTATAAAAGTTTACATTTCCCTTACCAAAAAATGACTTTTTTCTCTTACTTTAAAAAAACTATCTCCATGTGTCTTCATCTATAAAAGGATATGTACGACATGGATTGTCATGACTCCTATGACAATAAATGAAATCGGATGAGAGGGTTGATTTCAAATCCCTCCATCTCCTGGAAGCCAATGATAAGCATTTCTTCCTGACTCCTCCAGTGTCAAGAATATCAAATGTCATCTGATAAAGAAGAGTTTAAACATATTATATATACTAGAAACATTTATAGAATAGTCAAACAATAGTAAAAGATCTTACCAAAATCATCTCCCACAACTGAGAGATTATTACCTTATCCACACTTCTCCAGTCATCATATAGAATTCTTACATTGCTCTTAGCCTGAGTTGATACAAAAATATTAAAATCCTTTTCATTTGGACCTCTAGGAATATCATCATCATCAAACTGAATGAGTATCCTCTGATACTGCGTATGGGAAAGTGCTAACTTTGGTAAACGTGGGCACCCACGTTTACCAAACTTTGAACTCTTTGTCGTAATAGGACCACATGAGGAAGATTGGGGAACATCAAGAGGAGCATGTGAATGTTCCTCCCTAGATGTATGACCAATATGATCATCTCCAGAATCATGTGGTTGATCAATTGAATGATCTTTCATTATCCTTCAAATCAAAAGAACAAAAATTAGTTCAAAAATATACAAATTCATATATTTTAATACTACTGTAATCAGAAAATAGAAAAGTGTACTAAGTTACGTAATAGTAAACATTGTTAATATGGTAATCATGTTAAACAATGGTAAAAATGGTCAAGATGGTAAACATGGTAAACATGGTAAACCTGGTAAACATGGTAAAGTAGTTTTCACTGAACAAAAATAATAGATATATAATTCCTTTAATGGTAAACATGTTAAAGTAAACTAAAAAAAGTTAAAACAAACAAAAAGTTATACTTATTTTGTTTTAATACATGTTTTAAGAAATAAAAAACTGACGATATCTAACATTTTATGAATAAAATAAATGTAAATAAGAAATAAACATATGTTACCTGTAATTTTAGGAATGTACAAATGGATTGTTTTCCCAAATTCCTTCTTCGTGATCGTTCCTTATGGCACAAACCATGTCTTTAACATGATCATCATTATGTTCTGTTAATCTTTCCATGGAAGTAGGGATCTCACATAAATCAATATCTTCATCAATTTCATCCTCACCAATATATTGTTTTTTCCTTGTAAAACAACAGCCCACTGCATATCTAATTGATCTACTACATAGAAAATTTGTTTTGCATGTGTTTCCATTATAAAAGAATTAGTTGTGACTTCTAATCTATTCAAATTAACAAGTGTCATTCCAAATTCATCGTGTCTGACACTTTTGTTACTGATAAACCGTTTATAGTTAAGAACAGTAACTTTAATTTTAAAGTAATCAACCTCCCATATGTCATCAATCACTCTATAATATGCACTTGATGTAGAAATTGGGTTTTTGTCCTTAGCACTCAAAAAACGCATTGCTTATATAAACACCAATACACCACTATTCTGAACTACACTTATGTTGTCCTGATCTT
This sequence comes from Viscum album, assembly GCA_963277665.1. Taxonomy (NCBI): domain Eukaryota; kingdom Viridiplantae; phylum Streptophyta; class Magnoliopsida; order Santalales; family Viscaceae; genus Viscum; species Viscum album. Next base: position 1,298,803,107 of record OY728141.1, on the reverse strand, counting down.
TCGTATGAAATGTATAGCCATTAATGTCATAACCGGACCATGTTATCACAGTTAAACATGGACCACCCACTATCCATTTTAATTTCTCTGATACATCTGATCTACCAAGCAAGGTCTTTTTAAACCATGACAAAAAAGTTTTGTTGTGCTCATTCAAAATCCACATTTCTTTCTTCTTGGGATGACATTGTTTCAACTCATTAATATGAAATGTTATATACATTTGAGCATCATCTATGTTATTCAAGATGTATGATTCTAAATTATTCAGTTGTTCAACTGACAATGATTTGAATTTCAAGCCACGAATCCCCTTTCCCTCATTATTAACTCGTTTATGGCGAGATGGAGGCAAACCTATGTGTTGCGCCACAACCAAGTAGCTCGTACAACACTCTGATACCTCCTCATAAATATACTTTTTAATAATGGAGGCTTCAGGTCGATATGAATTTTTAACATACCCCTTTAATATTTTCATATACCTTTCAAAAGGATACATCCAACGAAGATATACAGGTCCACAAAGATTTATTTCTCAAACCAGATGAATCATTAAATGCACCATTATATCAAAAAAAGTTGGAGGAAAATACATTTCCAATTTTCAAAGTATAAAAAATGCATCCTTTTCCAAAATGTTCAAAGCATTCACATCAATTTCCTTATTACAAATTGAATTTAAAAAATAACACAACTTCATTATAGTCTTTATGACACATATGGGTAATATTCCACACAATGCAACTGATAAAATTTATTGCATCATTACATGACAATCATGTGATTTCATACTTATCAACTTCAAGTCCTTCAATGAGACAAAGATTTTTACATTTTAAGAATAACCTTGAGGCACTTTGATATCATGAAGACACTAACAAAAGATAATTTTTCCCCTCTTCGATAATGTATGACATGCTGGGGGAAGAAATGTTCGTCTTCCTTTAGGAGTGGGAGATAACTCCAAATGTATTCCCATTGATAGTAAGTCTAATCTTGCATTCAACTCATCTTTTGTCTTTCCTTTAATATCTAACAATGTTCCAATCAAACAATCACATATATTCTTCTCCACATGCATGAAATCAATATTATGTTTAACTTCATGATAACTCCAATATGGTAGCTCAAAAAATATTGACCTTTTCTTCAAAATATGTCTATCATTACAAGATTTCTGTGTCTTTCCTAATGTCACATCAAGGTTTTTCACCCTCTCAAAATACAAATAAGGGGATAAAGGTTTTGGAGCAGTATCAAATTCTTGTGAGCCATTGAATTCCTTTTTTATTCTTCTATAAGGGTGATCCATAGGCAAAAACTTTTGATGACCCATGTACACTGTTTTCCTCCCATGATGCAATTGACAATATGACGCCTATTGTTCGCAAATTGGACATGCTTTATGCCCTTTAACACTGTATCCAGACAAATTTACATATTCTAGGAAGTCATTTATAGTAAACAAAAGCACTACATGTAGTTGAAAATATTCCATTTTATAAGAATCATACACCCTAATACCATCAGCCCATAACAATTTCAAATCATCAAGAAATGATGACAAGTAAACATCAATATAATTTTCAGGTTTCTTTGGACCAGAGATCATTATACTCAACATGACATATTTGCGCTTCATACAAACTTCAGGAGAGAGGTTGTAAATTACCAATAAAACAGGCCATGAACTATGTGTGCTACTGAGGGTTCGGTATGGATTTATTACATCTATGCACAACCCTAGTCTGAGATTTCTAATTTCATTTCCAAATGTAGAATACTACGCATCAATTTTCTTCAATTGTGGACAATCAGCTAGATGATGTATTTTTCCATGACATACCCACTCATCATCATGCCATATTAACCTTTTTGAATCATGTGAATTAGGAAATAAATGTTTGAAATGATAAATTATAAGAAGATAACAAAATACCTTTGAAGGGGTCTTTGTAATCTCTACATCAGCCTGTGATTTTTCTTTCACCTTATACCGTGATGTCCTACATTTAAGAAACTCTAACAGAAATTCATATTCCTTCCTATATATAATGCAGCCATTTGGACATGCATGTATTTTCTTGTATCCCAATCCCATCAGGCATAATATTTTCTTGGCCTTATAATGTGAATCTGGAAGATAGTTATCTTTTGGAAGAGTGTCTTTCATCAATTGTAGCAGCTCTGTAAAACTTCTATCACTCCATCCATGTTTCTCCTTCAGGTTAATAAGTCTTAACACCACCCAAAAAACCATAAAATCTATACAACCAGGATATAATGGTTTTTCAGCATCACCATATAGACGCGCAACTGTCGGTACTATCTCAATTTGTTCTGCTACAATATCGTGAATCATTTCTTCAATTCCATCAGAGTTACCATCTTACGAATCATCATCATCAGTGACATTCCGTCCAGTTTCACCATTCCAAATCCAAGGGCCGTAACTCAGATTAAAACCATGAAAAATAAGATGATCTTTTATCTCTATACTTTTCAACTTCTTCATATTCAAACATTTCAGGCATGGACAGAAAAAAATGTCACTACTTGGAACATTTCATTTAACAAATTCCAAAAAATGCATCAAAACCTTCCTCATATTCATTGCTCATTAGATGTGCTGTAATCCAACTTCGACTCATTATTACCTATAAAAAATATCAAAAATACATATATTTTTAAGATAAGACAAATATATGTTTATATGAAAAAAATCATAATTTGAATGTAAAACAATTTTGAAATATAAAACAAATCTATGCGTATATAAAAAATATTCTTGAATATTATTTTAAAAACAAAATTTAGTTAGATATAACAGTTTTAAATTCTATTGAATCAAAGAAAACCGTGGGGCCTATAATGGTTGTCAGAAAATTGGAGAAAATAGAGTAAACCTGAGAATCAAATCAAATTTAAAATAAAAATTCAGATGGAGAAAATCACAATGTAAAGCCAATCATCACAACATAATCGTCATGTCATAATCTCAGAAACCACGATGCAGTAGTCAATCCCAACTGACACTTATCCCCCACCCCCTTGGACACCCCCTGGACACCACCACCCCCTTGTACATCCCCCCACCCCCTAGACACCACCCCCACCCCCTTGGACACCCCATGGACACCACCACACCCTTGGACAACCCCCCACCCCTCCTGGAAACCCCCAACCCTGGACATCCCACCACCCCTCTAGATAGCACCCCCACCCCTCCTGGAAACCACCCCACCCCCTACCCCCTTGGACACCCCCTGGGTAGCACCCCACCCCTCTAGACAGCACCACCACCCCTCCTGGACCCCACCCCCGCCCCCTACCCCCTTGGACATCCCCTGGACACCCCCCAAACCTCTGGATATCCCCCATCCTCTGGACAACCCCACCCCTATAGACAGCACCCCCACCCCTCCTGGACACCACCCCCACCCCTACCCCTTGGACACCCCCCTGAAGAGCACCCCACCCCTTTAGACAGCACCCCCACCCATCTTGGACCCCACCCCACCCCCTACCCCCTTGGACCCCCCCTGGACACCCCCAACCCTCTGGAAAGCCCCCCATTCCCCGAACAGCCCCCACCCCTCTAGATAGCACCCCCACCCCTCCTGGACACCACCCCCACCCCCTACCCCCTTGGACACCCCCCTAGACACCCCCAACCCCCTGGACAGCCCCCACTCCCGGAAAAATCCCCCAAACCCTCTGGATAGGCCCTCACCCCCTTGGACAGCCCCCACCCACCCAACCCCTTGGACACCCCCCTGGACACCCCCAACCCTCTAGATAGCCCCCACCCCCCGGACAACCCCCCAAACCCTCTGGACAGGCCCCCACCACCTTGGACAGCCCCCACCCACCCACCCCCTTGGACACCCCCCAGGACACCCCAAACCCTTTGGACAGTCCCCACCCCCTAGAAAGCCCCCCACCCCTCTAGAAAGCACCCCCACCCCTCCTGGACACCACCCCCACCCCCTACCCCCTTGAACACCCACCTGGACAGCCCCACCCCTCTAGACAGCACCCCACCCCTCCTGGACACCACCCCCCACCTCTACCCCCTTGGACACCCCCAACCCTCTGGACAACCCCCACCCCCGGACAACCCCCCAAAACCTCTGGACATTCCCCCACCCCCTTGGACAACCCCCCACCCCCTTGGACACCCCCTAGACACCCCCAACCCTCTGGACTGCCCCCACCCCCTGGACAGCCCCCCACCCCTCTAGAAAACACCCCCATACCCCTCCTGGACACCACTCCCACCCCCTACCCCCTTGGACACCCCCTGGACACCCTCCAACCCTCTGGACAACCCCCCTGGACATCCCCCACCCCTCTAGAGAGCACACCCCACCCCCTACCCCCTTGGACACCCCCCTGGACACCCCCAACCCTCTAGACAGCCCCCACCCCTCGTACAACCCCCCAAACCCTCTGAACAGGCCCCCACCCCCTTAGACAGCCCCCACCCACCCACCCCCTTGGACAGCCCACCCACCCCCTTCGACACCCCACCCCCTTAGACCCCCCCCCCCCCACACACCCCTAGACTGCCCCCCCCCCCAACTCCATGGACACCCTGTATAGCCCCCAACCCCCTGGACAACCACCAACCCTCTTGAAAACCCCTCAGAACCATGAGATTTTGACCTCAAGCTACTAGTTTTGGCATATCTAGAGATTTTAACCTCAAGCTACTTGTTTTGGTATCAAGCCATTATTCAAAATGAGAACCATGAATTGTATCTCCTACTAGTCTAAAATGCTCTATTGTGCAATGAATCGGATTTTAATAGCACATGAAGACTTATAATAGTCTACGAAAATAAGCGACAAAAATAGATTATGGAACAAAATAAAGTGATCCCCAAAATAGAAACAACCAAGGATCCAAAATAAACATTCCACCATGAAAAACCATATATATACTTATAAAATAAATCACACTGGTACACAAAATGGGTGTATCACAATGGTTTACAGATAAATTGCAGTAATATAGGTGGATGAGATCATTAGTTGTCAATGAAAACAAAAATTACCATCAATGTCGGGCATTCACGAAACAAAAACAAACGAAATAGAAGTAGGTGAGGCTTACGTGAATATTGCAAGTTGATCTAACAGATATCGGGATAATAAATAAGATGATGATGGAAAAACGAGGTAAGAGGGTTTGAAATCGAAGAATCTTACCTAGTTTAAACAAAAAAAATCACAAAACATAAATATAGACTATCCGAAAAAAAAATGAATGAAATGAAGTCATGGGAGGCTTGCCTGAGTGTTGTGAGTTGAGATGATAGATCCGAGGAGAGTAAATATGATAAACGATGATGGAAAAACGAGTTTAACGCAACAAGATCGATGAGTCAATTAGGGTTTACCGCTGTAGACGCCGAAAAAGTCCATAACACATAGAGGAAGTTTCAAACTGACGAAGCGAAGTCATATTCAGACTCAGAGGCCCGACCCAAAGGACCGGGGAGTGGTATGTGAAATTAAGGAGGACTTGTGCGAAAAAAAATGATGTTCGCACGAATGACTCCCGGGTTTCGTGAAAAAGAACCGGCGTGGCGTGAAAATTTGCGCGCCTCGGTTCCGCGCGGTGAGGCTTCGCGCACCGACTAGTCCTGGTGCGGAAGATTTCGTGCGCCACCTGGATTCCGCGCTGGCGAATGCCTATAAATAGAAGGAGACCCCAACCATTTCAAGGTTGAGGAATTCAGACCAGCTCCTGTGTGTGCAATTCGGACTCCCGCGCGCGCAATATGACTTCGAGGTAATTCCCCTTTTCACGCAACCTTTCCCCGGAGTTCGCCTTTACGTGAAACCCCACTGGCTTATGTGAATTTTCCAACCGCTCCGGGTTCTTCTTTTGTGCGCAATCCTTGCCCGTTGCATGCAATCCCCTCCAATTTTGTGCAATCCCTTCCAAATTGCTCGAAATCCCTCTGTTAGGTTTCTCCATGAATTAGGGATCGGCCATTGCCCCCGCGCGCAATCCAAGCCCTTTGCATGAAATCCCCTATCCGCGCGCTATCCTTCTTTTCCAATTGTGTTCCATCCTAGTGTTTTGCATGCAAACCTTCTATTTGTGCGCCATCCCGGAGTTTTGCACACAAACCTTCTCTTTTCATGCCATCCCAGTGTTTTTCGTGCAAACCTTCTCCTTGCATGCAAAACCCAGGACCCCTCACCTTGATGCCCCTTGGTTGCCTCTCTACACCGGCGCCTGATGTGTTCCATGCCGGGCATGAACGCCATCCGTTGTTTTCCCGTATGGCCTTCCAGGATCGTATGAAGTAACCTCAAGGTCCCTTGGGCGGCGTTTCCTATTGCATTGCTTTACCTCATGCTTCTTTGCATAGGCACGCTAACGGCTATTGTTTCTTCGCATAGCCACGCTAACATGGACCCCTCAATGGTTCGCCCTGCGGCCCCCTTCACCATGGCCTTGCCTAAGCCTTCCCTCCCACAAGGGATAGAGGGTGTTGGGAATGTAATCCCTAGGGGTGTGGAGCAAACCCACCTCGTCCGAGCTGCAGGACGTTAAACTGCCGAGCACCTCGTCTTCAACACATGACGTTAAACTGTGGTCCGACCCCATGCCTCGCACGCAGGGTCCCCCCGGCTCGAACATTCTTTGTTCCACTCGTCTCCATGGGAATGGAATCTTCCTCACATGGAATGATATCCTCCCTTTTGGAGTGGCGTTTGTGCACAGGGGAACGGCTGCCTCAGAGTGTAAGACCCTAGCCTCTTTTGCAGAAGGTTGCACCAATGCACCTCCATACTTCCCCACTACCAAGGCCAGTGGAGTCCCTCTCCCACTATGCCTTGTCGCACCATGGGCCTCCATCATGAATTAATTCCCAGCACTAAGGTATTCTAACCACGCATAAGCCCCTGTTTCCTCTTTGGGCTGCTCAACGCGTAAGCCCCTCTCCGCTTTTCACGGATGCACCCTTCGCGACGTGATTGTCTGATCCCTACTGCCTCTTGTTTCTCACACAGAGCATGAATCACCTGGGCTTAGAGTGATAATCGACCATGAAATCCACCCATGGGCCACCTCAGAGCGTAAGACACATCGCAGCGAACTACGGGGACTTTGATCCGTGCTAACACATGGTACGTAGGAAGCCTCCATGAGGTTCAAGCCCACCACCCGGTCGTCCCGACCCCACTTTCGTGTCAGTTCTCCAACATCATGGGCCGCCTCAGTGCCTAATCCCCATACCCACATCCCACATGATGTTAAACTCTATGTGCATCCCGCATGACGTTAAACTGTATGCCCATCCCGCATGACGTTAAACGGTATGCCCGTCCCGCATGAGGTTAAACTGTATGATCTGAACTACGTGGATTTTGATCTGTGCTAACGCATGGTACGTAGGAAGACTCCACGAGGTTCAATCCTAGCACTCAATTGTTCTGACCCCTTCGCGTCGGTTCATGAGCACCATTGTGGGCCGCCTCAGAGCGTAAGCCCTATATCCAACACCCACGTCTCATCCTAACCTCTCCCTCAAGCCCACGTGCCTTGGGAAGCTCATGCCCTAGCCCATAGGTCTTACTCCCTCTAGGATCCAATCCATGCGTTCATCCTCACGGGTCGCCTCTTCAGGTGTCCCATTGTATCACTGAACTACGTGGACTTTGATCAGTGCTAACGCATGGTACGTATGAAGCCTTCATGAGGTTCAAGACCGTCACTCCATCACCCACCCTGATTCCTACCTGGGCCGCCACATCCCGGTGGGATCATGCTGTCTCATTCCACTCCATAGTATCCAGGAATCCGCCCATGTGCTGGCCCCAATATCGGAGTTCCCTTCAGAGGGTTCTTTCATCTGATCCACTCTTAGTGTTTTGATCAGTCCGATCCGTCTCTCCATGACGTTAAACTCGCGGCGTAACCCGTGTTAAACATGGGAAGCTGAGGAAAACCTCAGATGGAACACGATTCCACACATTTGATGTGGGATCCCTCGGGATTCCGCGCCCTCGAGAAGCCCTATAATAAGTGACAGAAGACAGACATGCCAATCCCCCGGCATTAAGACATGCCAACGACACCCCAGCGTGACCATTCTCCTCACCGAAGGTTGCTGCCCCGACCAGACCCCTTGGAGCATCTCGACGGAAGCAACATAATTAACTAGCATCCATGAAAATATGGCACCAGGAATGAGGTTCACAAATACGTCTTAAATCTATGAGGGAGACTCGAACTAGGTGACGAGATCCGAGGAGGAATCCACAGAAGGAAGAACCGATATCCCATCATCCTGGTTTCGATCAATGAGCAGACTTCCCTGAACAAGGAACGGATGCCGCCCGCCTTTGGAAAGTGGGAATGCAGGGTAACAGCAGCACGTCCTCACAGACGGATGTGCGCGCCCCGGTGAAAGCGTCGGAAATAACCGTGCGAGAGAGACGAGTCTCCGGACTGTCGATCGAAAAATCATAAATGACAATCCATGGGGCGTGTTAATTTTTTAAATGTTTTATAACATCCGTTATTTAATAACCAAAATTATAAACTACTTTTATTACATTTATAACATTGGTTATTATAATAACCAACATTATAAATGTATCAGATACGAATTTTTTTACGTCGGTTATTTTATAACCGACGTAAAAAAATCCGCGTGTTGGGTTTTTACGTCGGTTATAGAATAAACAACCTAAAAAATACATCATAAATCACAGTTTTCTATATCAGTTGTAATATAACCGACGTAAAAAATTCTATGGGTTGGTTTGTTACGTCGGTTATAAAATAACTGACATCAAAAAGGCCTCAAAATCGGATTTTTTTACGTCCGTTATTTTATAACCGACGTAAAAAATTTGCAGATACCTCTTTTCTTACTACGGTTATTTGATAACGGACGTAAAAAACAGCTCGCTTTGGTATTTTATGTCGGTTAATTTATAACCGACGTAAAAAACGAATGCGCACGATTTTTAAGGTCGGTTATTAAAATAACCGATGTTAAAAATTTACTCTCCGCATTTTTTACGTAGGTTATAAAATAACCGAAGTAAAAAACCACGTTTCATAGATTATCACATCGGTTATATATAACCGACGTAAAAAATGGTGACGTTAAAAACCTTTTCTGCACTAGTGTCTCCTTCAAATCAGCCTTTAAAGATTGAAGATTAGCCTTAGTATCCAGATTTTCAAGCACAACTACATGTGCTCTTTCTGACACAATACTAGCCACATAGTCATTCGTAACAGATTTAATGGATGATACTGATGAGTTTTCCATTCTTCTTATCTCTTCCATAAATGAGGTCTTAAGACCAGACTTCAACTGGTCTAGATTATCTTTTCTTACCACATCCTCAGGTAAAATCTCAGAAAGGATATTATAGTTAACTTATGGTCTGTTGATGGGTGTCTCATCTTCAGAATCAGGATAGTCCAACCCACAAACTATAAAACCCGGGTCTTCTGCCCAGTCTTCAATCTCATTAGCTACTGAAACTTTTCCACGTCTGGTTGGATGCTCCCCCTAAATGTGTGCATTCTCCTGTATAGTAATAACACCCTCAACAGCTCGGTTTTCCTCAGAAGAATCCTCCACAACCATCTCCAATTCAACAGAAGGAGGATCCTCAGAAATAGGTGCAGGTCTATCTTCTTCAACAATTTCCTTAGTAGGCATTGAGGAGTGCCCAATCAGTGGAATGAGACTCAAGAAGGTAGAAACAGATGCTTCAGTTTCATATTCTTCTTCCTCATTTTCTAGAGTAGGATAGTCTTCCTCATCAATAGGGGCTTCTTCATTGATTACTCCCAACACTGTTTCCTTTCTAGATGATACAAATTCAGCAACAGGACTTAGAGGCAAGTCCAGATTCCTTCCATCAACTATAGAGGTATCCTTCTCATCATTATCATCACTATACTAAGGTTCCTCTTCATTAGGTCCTAGACCTGGATCCCTCACATCCTTATGCCTAGAAGGATAATCCACAGGATTAAAATTATCATACATATTCCCTTCATCACTGACCCATTCTCCTTTCCACGGATTCCAATTGATCTTCATGTATTTAAAAATATTTTTGGTAATACAAAAGTTGTCTTTCATGACCACAGTCTCATCCTGAGACTTAGCCACACCTCTTACCTTGATCATCAAAGAGATCATCTTTGCAAAGAATAGAGCATTAGTTTTTGATTTTGGCCTGGTCATATCTTCAATTTGAATCATCAGATGCCTACCCAAATTTACCTTGACACCATGCCTCATCAAATGAAACAAATAAATATCATGGTATCTTAGATTTTCAAAGTCCCCTCTTCTTGGACTTATCATGTGTTGGATGAACTTGAACAGTAACCAGTTCTATGCATCCATTTGTGTAGAAACTACTTTTCTTGGTGTACTATCTTCTGTTAATTATTCTAAGGCAGCTTCATATTCAAAGATGTCACTGGTAGAAGGTATTGATTTCGATAAATACCCAAACTCTCCTTCATGTGGAACTTTCAGGCACTCAACCCACTCAATAGAAGAAAAATATATTGTCTTTCCATTCACTACTGATACAATCATGTTCTAAAATTATGATTTCTCAAAATGAACAAACTCATAGAATTCTTTTACCATCTTCAAATAATAAGGACCACTATTTTTCTAGAAGCACTCTACCCATTTTTGTTCTACCATCACTTCTAGAACTAAAGACTTACAGGTCATCAACCATTCCACACATAGCTCTTTCTCAACTAATATTTCCCTTTGAACGAGATGCATATTTGTAGGTTTCTTCACATCAATTACACCACTAGACTCTCCTTTGAGTATCTTAGCATTCGACTCATCATCCTTTTCACTAACTGATGGTCTATTCACTCTTTCCATTCTTCAAATCGCAAGTCTTAGGTTTAGAAAGAAACGAAGATTTGGGAGCTAAGGATTTAAGGTAAAGGGTTTGAGGTGGATTGAGATGAGGTCAAGACTTATGTTTTATCATTTAGGAATCACAAAATAAATAAATAAATCACAATAAGTATACTACAGATGATACAGATTCCGGCGGCTAAATATACGAAGTTTAAAAACAGCGCAATCCTAATGGTAATACATACTGGTGAGGATTCCTAACGGTGAGGTATTTTTATCGGTGAGGTCCACTAACAGTGAGGTGTAACAGTGAGGTTCATACCAGTGAGTTATAATAGTGAGGTTCATACCAGTGAGGTATAATAGTGAGGTTCATACCAGTTAGGTATAACAATGGGGTTCATACAAGTGAAGTTCATACCAGTGAGGTATAACAGTGAGGTATAACAGTGAGGTTCATACCAGTGAGGTATAACAGTGAGGTTCATACCGGTGAGGTATAATAGCGAGGTTTTGGCTAATGGTGAGGATTTGGCTCTATAAAGTCTATCATTCCTAACTCATGTCTAATGTAACTTAACATATCTGAACTTAAGGGCTTGGTGAATATGTCAGCTAATTGATTTTCAGTACCTATAAATTCAAGAGTAATATCACCCTTTTGGCAATGATCTCTCAAAAAGTGGTGCCTTACATCAATGTGTTTAGTCCTGGAGTGAGACACGGTATTCTTAGAGATGTTAATCGCACTAGTGTTATCATAGTTTATAGATACATGTCTAAACTGATATTCGTAGTCCAATAATGTATGTTTCATCCACATAATTTGTGCACAGTTACTACCAGAAGCAATATATTCCACTTTAGTAGTAGACAATGCAACATGGTTCTACTTTTTACTACACCACGATATCAGGGACTTACCTAGAATATGACATGTTCCAGAAGTGCTCTTTCTATCTAACTTGCAACCAGCAAAGTCAGCATCTGAATAACTTATTAAATTGAATGATTGTCCTTTTGGATAAAATAATCCTAAGTGTAACGACCCAAAATTTTGAATAAATCATGTTTCCTAATTTTGAGTGTTATTTTATTTCATACTCAACAAAACGTTTTCATTTAATAAAATGGGTATACTTAAAATGAGACTGTCGGGTTTTGAATATTATATGACCATTAGTTAGTATGACCTTTGGAAACTAAATGTAGCGATTATTGTCTCTAAATACAAGTGATCTTGGTTAATTAATATAGAAAGAAGATTCGATGGCCTCATCTAGTAGTCTCAGGCCAATCGAATCCCATCTAACAGAACTTGGAAAGGAGGTAGCACCACTGGCGTTACTCGGGACCAAACCCAAGCCGATCTTTATCGTGTGAATCTAGAACGGAATTGCCTTCGCGAGAAGTTCAAACTGGTAGAAATTTCTACTCGTGTGATGTTGGCCAAGCCGCCCTCAGATTCTCTCACCTTAGCACACCTTACACTTAGGTCCTATGCTGGGGTTATAAGGGCTATGTAAGGAGACCATAACTGCCTTGTGTAATCCTATGATTTAAATAAAAATTGTGATTTCTTCTTATAATGAAGTTTTTGGAATTTCAAATGTCCGGAAAATTATAGTATGCATATTTTTGATGAATTCTAGAAAAAGGATATTTGAAAAATATTTATGAAAACCTTAAATAATTAATTATGTGTAATGATTTTCAAAAAAATGGTCTTCTACAATTATGTTCAGTAAGAAATTTAAAGTCTAATAAGGTCAACTTGATTTTTGATGAATATTAAATTATGAATAGTGATTTTACGCTTAGGATTAGTAATGTGACCAAATGGATTAGTAATCTCACTTAAATAAAGTATTACTATAATCTAGGCACGTTGATTAAGTAATGTGAATCAATAAAATAGGTAAATAACTTTTTCAGAAATTATGAGTCAAGTATTGGTTTTTTCGGGTGAATAGTGTTTTTTAATTGAAAATTAAATTAAAAATATTTAGAAAATTATTTTTATAAAATGGAAATCATTTTTGAACTCAGAGCATCGATATTATGTTAAGGTAATTTTTGGGGATTTTTTTGAAAAAAATGAATTTTCGGTGAATAGTGTATTTATTTAAAAATTAAATTAAAAATAATTAGAAAATTATTTTTATAAAATGGAGTTCATTTTTGAAATCATAGCATTGATATTTGGTTAAGGTGAAATTTTGGGATTTTTCTGAGAAAGTTGAATTTTCGGTGAATAGTGAAATTACAGTTTTTAAGTTACGGGTGTTTAATGACATCATTAAATGATGTATTAAGTATGTAATCAATATGGTCGACTTATTAATAGTAATATAAGGTATGACGTGTCCCAAGTGGACAATACCATGGGAAATACCATGGGCAAGCCCATGGTTTTTCCAATACCACCAATGAGGTGTCCCTTGGCCATTAATGCCTTGTCCCCTCACTTCCCCTATAAATACCAAGGCATTATCTCATACTTTCCATTCCAAAATACTCCTCAAGGAATTTATGGTCTTTTTACCTCCCAAGGAGTCCTACCAAGGTTCCCACAAGCCCTCAAGGTCCCAACCTTTGAGTTTTAAGAGTTACGTTTTAAGGTAAGGGATCCTGCCTCCCTCTTTCTTTCCAAGTACTCTCTTTTATGTAATATCTTTTATGCTCCATGTTTTTATGTTGGAGGATGTTATTTTATATTCATACTACTGTCCATTTCATTTTCATATGATGAGATACCCCCTATTTCTCTCATTATTTCATTTTAATAATGTTAAAGTGGCGCCATTAGGCTACCGAATTTTTAAGGGATTCTTTCACCCTTCTCGTTTTGAAGATCTATTTTCATGTCAAATATTTAATGTTCCTTTTTATTATTTTGGGGTATGATCTATATATATATAATACTGATATTTTATGTTCATATGATGAGAGAACACATTTTATCTCTTCAATTCAGTATTTTTATGTTTTAAGTGGCGTCGTTAGGCAGCCAAATTTTTAAGGGATTCATTCACCCTTCTCGTTTTCAAGATCTATTTTCATGTCAAGTCTTTAATATCCCTTTTTATTATGTTGGGGTATGATCTCTATATCCATCATACTGATCTTTTATATTCATATGATGAGATACCCTATTTGATCTCTTCAATTCAGTATTTTGATGTTTTAAGTAACGCCGTTAAGCTGCCGAATTTTCATAAGAGAAATCTCATTTTTGTCTTCCTTCCATGTTTTTCATTTCATATGGTATGTCTTTAAAATTTCATTACCATGTTCTTATATCCTTTATTTTCTGTCCCTATACTATTTTATTGATCATTTATGAGTGGGTGACCCATGTCCCCTCTCTTTTAAATGTTTTCTAAAACCCTGTAACATAGCCGTTATGCTGCAGAATTTTCGTCTCAAAATGTCTCACTCTTTTTCTCAAATTATTTTATTTTATTAAGTGAATACTCAAAGATATTTCTTCTATGGGGTTATTCACATATATCAAAATGTTCTATTTTAAATTCTGGGATTTACATACATGAAACCCGCTTTCGTTTTTCTTGGGTTTAAAGTGACATAAAGATCATGCCGTTAAAGCAGTTTTTAAAATGTGATGACTATGAAATGAAACCCATTTCTTTTATGATATATGGGTTGTTTATGAAATTATTTATGATGATATATTTTTCTCACATGATAATAAAAACAAATTTAAGGATGCGCCCTGATAGCACTCTAATGCATTGGGTAAAGACTTAATCTCTAGAGATGACCATTTTTAACGACGCCTTGGTGAATAACCGTGGTAATTTTTAATGACACCTTGGGGATGGACCTTGGTGAAATGGAAATTATTGTCTATGTTAAATGTTGTATCCACATCTTCACTTTATGAAACACGTTATTTTTATTATTATATGCCTCATGATTTCTTTCTCATGCCTTAAAGTTCTTTTTTCACGACTTTATTGATGTATCTCAGGTTCACATGTTAAATGTTTCCCCTTGTTTCCCTTACTGGGCCTTATGCTCACCCTTTCTTTTGATGTATGTCCCCAGGTTATGAGATGATTTAATGAACTTAGGATGAACAATGAAGAAGCCTTTCAAGTGTTTAAGAATAATGTTTTATGTTGTCATGTATTAAGTTCCTAGTTTCCAAGACTCTAAAACTTAAAGATCCTTAGTTTTATATAATTTAATGAAAGTTAATGTGTTAAAAAGGTGGGATGTAATACTAATATAGTAGTATGTTTAAGATATTTGAAAAAAATTTAATAGAAATAAAGTGTGACACTTTTGGATTATCTTGAAATCCTTCACACATACACACACTAAACATAATATCTGGTCGACTAGCAGTAAGATAAAGTAAACTTCCAATAATACCTCTATAGTTGGTTTGATCCACTGGTTTTCCACTTTCATCAGCATCCAACTTACAACTAGTACACATAGGTGTATCACTTTCCTTAATACTATATAAACCAAAACGTTTTAAAATATAGTTTGTATATTTAATTTGATTTAAAATAATACCATTTTTATTTTGAAAAACTTGATATCCAAGAAAATATTTATGTTCTCCCATTAAAATCATTTCAAATTAATTTTGCATACTCTCTGAAAAATCAATACATAAAGCATTTTTAGAAGATCCAAAAATAATATCTTCAACATAGATTTGTACTATAAAAATATCTTTGGAAATTCTTTTAATAAAGAGAGTTGTATCAGCAATCCCTTTAGAAAAACCTTTTTAAATAAGAAAAATACTAAGTCTATCATACCAAGATCATGGGGCTTGTTTCAAAACATATAAATATTTAGAAATCTTAAAAAATAGATTTGGAAAAAGAGGTTTAATAAATCCATGTGGGTTTTCAACAAAAACATCTTCAATTATACAACCATTTAAAAAATCACTTTTAACATCCATTTGATATAACTTGAAATTCAGATGAGAAGCATAGGTGATTAGAATCCTAATAGCTTATAATCTAGATATTGGTGAAAATGTTTCCTCATAGTCTATTCCTCACTCATGACTATAAACTTGTGCAACTAGTCTTGCTTTGTTTCTAATGATATTTCCTGATTCATCAACTTTATTTCTAAAAACCCATTTATTGCCTATGGTCAAAGCGTCCTTAGGTCTGTCAACTAATTCCCAGACTTTGTTTATTTCAAATTGATTTAATTCTTCTTGCATAGTAATTACCCAAAATTCATCATTGATTGCATTGTTGATATGTTTAGGTTCTAACTGTGAAATAAAGGCTTGATGTTCAACCTGGTTTCTTAGAGAAGCTCTATTTTGGGCTCCTCTATCTAAATCTCCTACAATAGCATTTAAAGGATGATTATTTAGAATCCTAGTTAGTCCAGTCAATGTAGGACTAGAGAATTTAGGTTCTTCTGTAGGTTTGGTTCCAACAGAACGGGTTCTGGATAATTTCCAGAATTTTTTGGTTTTACAGAAGGTTCACTGATTTTGTCATTATGGTCCAGAATAGACAGATCTTATTCAAGATTTTCAAGAGAAGTCTTAGGTTCATGTGGATCAGTTTCATCAAATTTGATGTGAACAAATTCTTCCACACATTTGGTTCTTTTGTTAAAGACTCTATAAGATTTATTGGCTATAGAGTAGCCTAGAAAGATTCCCTCATCAATTTTAGAAGAAAACTTGTCAAGATTATCTTTTGTATTGAGAATAAATACTTTGAAACCAAAAACTCTGAAGTAACTAACTTTAGGATTCCTATTATTCCATAGTTCAAAAGGGGTATTCATAAGAATAGTTCTAATCAAGACTCTATTTATAATATAACATGCTGTATTCATAGATTCAACCCAAAAATAAATAGGTAAATCATATTCATTGAGCATAGTTCTTGCAATTTCTTGGAGGGTTATATTTCTTCTTTCTACTACACCATTCTGTTGAGGTGTCCCGAGGGAAGAAAAGTTGTGACTATAGCCATTATGTGAGCAGTTTGATTCAAACTCATGATTTTCAAACTCACAACCATGGTCACTTCTCCAGGTCATAATTTTAAGTCCACTTAGGTTTTCTATAGACTTGGAATATTTCATAAAGTAATAACAAGATTAACTTTTGTGAGCAAGAAAGTATACCCAAGTGTATCTAGAAAAGGAATCTACTAAGTCATAGAAATAGTGATTCCCATTTAAACTAGAAACTCTGGATGGTCCAAACAAGTCCATATTAACCAACTCGAGAGGTTGAGAAGTTGAAACTTATTTCTTTGATTTGAATGAAACTTTATGTTGCTTTCCCTTTTGATAGGGAGTACAAACATTGTCTTATGGGAATTTTAGTTGAGGTAGTTATCTAACTAAATTTTTGTTAGTTAGTTTCTTAAGTGAATAAACATTGCATTGTCCTAATCTTATGTGCCATAGCCAAGATTCTCTATGAAAAGAATTTAAATAGGTACCCTTTTGTTTGGCTAAGGAATTTAAATCTATAACATAAACATTATCATTTCTCAAGGCAGAAAATACTAAAATATTTTTAGAATTAAAAAAATTACAAGCATCATTTTCAAATTTAACATTCAACCATCATCAAACAACTGAGAAATTATTAATAGGTTATATTTTAATCTATAAACAAATAATACTTTGGAAATTAAAATTGAATCAGTGTTACCAATCTTGCCCAAGCCGATGATTTTTCCTTTTGAATTATCACCAAAGGTGACATTCCTTCCATCAACCATGATTAAAATTTTGAAACATGAGTAATCTCCAGTCATATCCCTTGAACATCCACTATCCAAGTAACATATCTTCTTATAGGAACTCTTTAGGCAAGTCTCCTCGGATGTGTTTGTCATGAAACACATATTATCTTTTTTATATTTTTCATCCTGAGTGGAGTTAGAATCACTTGAACTATCTTCTGAATCACTCCAGTTTTCTTTCATAGATTTATTATATTTTTTATCCTTGTACTTATATTTCTTCTTTTATTTTAACTTTGTACAGTCAACTTTCACATGTCCTTCCTCTTGCGTTCGTAACAGACTATGTCATCACTTTTATCAGTCCTTTTCCAGTGTTTCTTCCAATGACCTTTATTTTCATACTTTCCCTTGTAATTTGATTTTCTAAAAGACTTCTTCTTTCTATAAAACTTCTTAAATCGTCTGGCTATCTGAGCTATTTCAGCATTGTTTTCTGATGCACTTTCATCACAGCTTGAGCTATCACTTTCACTTTGAATTTTTTCCTTTGTCCTTGTTTTTTGAAGAAGAGGTCTTGAAGGCTACTGATTTCTTTCTTGGTTCATCATATTCTTCCTTGTTTACCTTCATTTCTTCTTCATACATCATTGACTTACCAAACAGCTCTTTAACAGGCAGTGCACTTATTTTACACAATTATATTATTGAAACTGATGTGCCTCTCCATCTGTATGAGAGAAATCTGAGTAACCTCATGATTTTCTCTTTTGTTGGAACAACCTTTCCCACTGAGCTCATTGTATTAACTATCTCATTGAACCTGAGATACATATTAGAAATAAGTTCATCAGGTTTCATGTTAAAGTTGTCATATTTAATAGTGTAAGCATTTAGTCTCATTTCCTCAACATTGGTTGTTCCCTCATGAGAAACACCCAAAGTATCCCAAATTTCAAAAGTAGTTTTACAAGAAGATATTCAATTAAATTATTCATCTTATAAAGCACAATACATGGCCTTAATTGCTTTAAAATTATTATTTTAAGTTGTTTTAATAGGTTCATCCCAATTATTTCTTTCAATTTATAGGATCTTATACTGAGTCTCTATAGCAGTCCAGATGTCAAATCACATAATTTCTAAATGAATTTTCATTTTCAGTTTCCACTGGGCATAATTAACACCATTAAAGAAAGGTGGATTATTGGTAGCAACACCTTGTAATCTATTATCCATAATTAGATTTTAGAAAATATATTTAAATAGATAAAATTTAGAACTAACAGAAATTTAAGATCTTTAAGATACAACTAAAATCAAAGTTGAAAAACAAAGTATTTGTAAATCCTTTATTAATAACAAACCTTTGATACCAAATGTTGGTTGGAGTGGATACTTAAGAAGGGGGTGAATTCAGTTCCAATTAATAATTTTTATTTAAAATATTTATATTAAAAATCCCCCAAATTGAATAAGAAATTAAACTGTAGTGAATTTATAAATCTTGAAAGGTTTCAGTTAGTTTCACAAAGATTGATTATTTCTCAGTTAACTTAATCTGAATATTAAGTTAGATTATTAAACTAATTTATTGGCTAATAAAAATTATAAACACTTGCTAGTTTAACTATCAGAGTAATATTTAAAATATGTTTGTATTTAATGTAATTAGCAGCGGAATATTCAATATAGTTTTAACTAAAATAAACATGCACAATAGTTTTAACCAATAGGTTTAGTCTCAAGCCAAGACTTAGTCCTCTCAAACAATTTTATATAAACTATTATCCACACCCTGGATCAGGGTTTACAACAGTACTCAGACTGTACAAGTCTTCATACCTCTACCACAGTTATACATGGGAAAAACCAAAACAATACACAGGCTATCCAGGTCACACTTGACCTCTACCACTATCCATAGTGGGAATCAAAATACTTAGAAATATGGAGTGAGGATATTAGATATCCTCCAGTTCAGCACATGAGAGAGTGTGTGCCCAAATATATAGAGCACACACACTACTCAAAATAAAAATAAATAAAACACAATAGATATAAAAAAATAGATATGAGTTTATAATGCTCTATGTGTTTTGAGTGAATCTCTGGACTCCATGGATTGATGTAGATGAAGCTTTGAGTACTTCTCTGGTTTTTGTCAAGAAATAGAGTGTTGTTTTTTTATTTGACTTCCAGGTCTAGGTTGATCAGTCTGAACAGCTTTAGTGCAGTTTAAATCATTGAAGCTCATTTCTCCTTGAATGTTCAGGTTATACAGATTTTGTATGTATTCTTCCGTCTTCTTCTATGCATATGAGTCCTTGAGTATATCTAGAATATTGTCTCATATTTTCATGTGATGGCTGACCACCCAACCAACATGTCTTTAGTAGTTCAAGGTTCCCTTATATACCTTCATCTCCGACAATGGGAATGATTACCTTTTTACAGGTACAAGGTATGGTTCCCTGACCTTCAACAGACATTAATTAATTAATAGAAGTTTCATTAAAGTACCAAATATGACTATTTTAAATAAACAAATATAAGTAGGGTTTAGAGATATAGTGACTGGTTTCCATCGGTATATCTTAGTATCAGTGAGCTTGTATCGATGAACTTGTGTTAGTAGGTCTGTATAGGTAGCTGTTACTTTATAATAGTAGACTATGTATCAGTGACAATGACTCTGTATTGGTAACTCCTCTTATCGGTAGCTCTTCTTATCGGTAGTTCTTCTTATCGGTAGATTTTCTTATCGGTATCTCTTCTTATCGGTAGCTCTTTCTGTATCAGTAGACTCATGAATACTAGTAGACTTATTCTATCGACATCTCAGGTGTAACGGTGACTATCTATATACTAGTGAACATATCCATAGAGTTAGACTTTTGTACCGGTGTACTTAGCCATTTTGGTAGCTGTGTACCTGTGACCTTTCCGTATCGGTGAACGTATGTATTAATGGATCTTTCTATATATTGGTGACTCTCATAGACTTCATCGATAGCTGTATGTCTATCTGTATTGGTAACTATTGTGCATACCGGTGGACTTATGCATACCAGTGGACTTACTCTATCGGTAGGTCTGTATTAGTGACTCGCAAGCTTAACACTTATCTGTTCTATGCAAATCATATGAAAATTGAGTTAGCATTTTTTAAAAGCATGTATAAACATAGATAAACATTGATTAACATATTCCAATGATTATTTTGATATTTTTGTCAACATAATTTAATATATATATAGGATTATAAAAACATATTAAAACATAATTGAGATTATCAAAACATGTGAGGTCAACAGTTCATAAGGGTAAGGAGGAAACCAGTTGCATGACATCCATAGTAAATGATGTGGTTTACAACCACCCAATCTAAAAACTATTTTGGACTTCCAAAAACACTCAAAAAACATTAGAAGAAACTAGAAAACATCAAAATTGCCCAGAATTAAATAATATTTAAATATAATAATGATGTGGGGGTGTCAAAACCTTTGTTATTGAGTTACCAAACCTTTAACCCATTTACATGAAAGAATATATTCTAATATAAATGTGGATAAGATCATGTAATAATTTTTCATCCATAAGAAATTCAAAAAATGAGGGATTTGAGGTAGTCAAGAGGACTATAGAGTTATTTTAGTTTGATTTTATCAATAGAATAATATAATGAAAACATATAATAATTTTTTCTTTTATATCATTCAACCCTTTCATCAAAACACAATATAGTAGAAAAATAAATGTAACATTGATGAGAATTTTTGATATCCAAGTACTCTATATTTAATAAATTTGTATTTAGGAAACATAATAAATTTAAAATTGAATATAAAAAACCAATACGAGGTTAAAAAATATAGTTGGTAGAGTTTATATAATTATATTGAAGAAAAAAAAGAATTCTCATTCATGTGTTTCAATAATTGTTAAAATCGATAATTTTTTCCATATGAGTATATTCCACATGAGTAATATTTAATGAATAGATCATTTTTAATAATGTATAAATGAATAATTGATAAGGTTTCCTAGAAATAAATTTATATATGAAACATTAATTTTTAGAAATATAAATTTTTTTAAAAGAAAATAGTTGATGGGCTTTATAAAATTTTGTTCTATAGGATTTCTAATGAAATTATTTATTTAAAATTAATTAGGAATGATTTCATAATAGAGTAATATGAGAGTTGGGTTATTTTTACAAAACATGACATGTTCAAATCATTCCAGTTAATGAAAATTTGAAATAATGGAATTTATGAAATTTAATTCATTTCTAGTACTGTGCAGTAGTACGAAAAGATTATTTATAAGTAAACTAAAAAACATACCATCAGTATAAAAGAAGGTTTTCATTCAATTATTTCATATTATAATTTTTTTTGAATCCATATGTTTTGAATAATAAATTTTCTAAAATAGTGGTACAACTATATTATTGGGTGGATTAATATTTTCCAATAGGAATAAATTTTTTTATCATTTTTTTGGAGTGGTAGTAGAAAGTCTTGTAATTCTTCAATTTAGAGGATTACCTATAGAAACTAAATAATCAATTAGTAGCTGATTTGAGTAAAAAAGGTAATGTTTTTGGAATCTATAAAATAAAATAGTTTCAATATAAGTTTGAGTAAACCATAAAAGTATCATTATAAATATATGGTAAAATATAGAGTCAAGAAAACCATTTATTATCAATTATGATATTGTAATTAAAATTCACTTTGTGTGTTATTTCCACCACAAGACATTAGAGTTATATCATCAAATTTGGGTATTAGATTAATATATTTTAATGAAATGTAGGTAATAAATGAACCTATAATTTGGGATTGAATTTAAATGTAAATATAATTAAACCCAAACCATAAAAATTAAGTAACATTTTATAAAAATTAAATGATATAAGATATGATTTAAACCCAAACCTATATGGTTGCAAAATTTTTTTCATAGTAAACTTTTGATATATCCTAGATTCCTTCTTTTCGGAATTTTTATTGGTAGAAAATTTTGATATCCTTTTCATATTATGAGAAGGATAGTGTAAACTAATAGTGTACATATAAGTCAAAGATTTTCTGTATAATAAGATAAATCAGATCATATGTAATAGATGTTATTGAAATGAATTTAAAATGACATTAAAGACTAACATAGATAAAAAATAATATCAATGACAATATTTTTTTAAAAAATGATCACTATAAAATATATAAGAATAAAAATATATGAAAAAATTATTTAAAAAATATATCAGTGATGTTTTTGAAATTTAGATGATAAACTATTCATAAGTGAGCATCATAATAAAGGGATATATAACATTATTTACATAATAAAAATTTAGGGTTTATAAAAATAAAAATAAAGTGTAATTTAAATAAATAAAACCTTTTTAAATGAGTGAGAGATGATATATGGAGATGATTCACCTCTATATTCATTTATTTTGACAACTAAAAGACAATGGTAGAAAGATGAGGCAACCATCGTTAAGGGTGTGAGATGTGGAAGTGGAGCACATCCAAAGTAACCTAGAATGGATGGTGGACTTATGGAGTGTATGAAAGAGATTTTAATTAGGGTGGAGTGAAAATATAAGATTTCTAGGGAGAATAAGTGGGGAGGGAATCCCAAGCGTGATGAAAGGGAGATAAAGATATTGTCTGGAGGGAACCCTTTAGGAAAATGGAGAGGTTGTGAGAAACAGGAAATGGGGTGAGAATAGGTTGATACATGGATAAGATATTATGAAAAAAATATAGTTATAGATTTTAAAAATATTAAAAACTAAAATTAAAACATATTTAATCAAATAAATATAAATCCTAAGAAAAATATATACAAAATATTTTTTAAAAAATAATGATAAATAAAAAATAAAACCACATGTAACACGTTGACCTGAATAACTAGATCCAGGAAGAATGCCATATAACCTCATGCTCGCCTCCCCATATAAAAGTGGCTACCAACTAGAAACAATGATCTAATTTAAAATATATAGACTATACCTGTTTTAATCATAGCCATCACTAGAAGAGTAATAACACAATAATCTAATCAAATATCACATCATGCAAATAACCTGAATAAGTTCAATAACAAATGTCATGTCAGTTCATAAAAGATAATAAAAAGGACCCCTGATGTGGAATTTCAACAAGGAAAACCTGAAGAGAAAAATAAATAAATAAATAAAATGAAACAACCATAATAAGTATTTCTTAGTACCAAATCCATATCTTGGCATTGATATCCTCAAAAACCTATTGTAGGTACCTTTACCTTATTTAGACCCCTGCTCATGAAGTCTTAATGTGAACCAATATTCCTATACATGGTATGATTATAAACTCAGAAGGAAACTACCAATTCAACCTTAATAGAATTAAAAATTTATGTATAAGCGTATAACATGAATTAAAAATAAATACATATACAACCATATAACCAATCACATACCAAGAATTTGTGTACTAACCAAGATATCATGAACCTCAGTCGTACTTTCCTCAATGCCACAATAGAATAATATCAAATATAGACAACTATATGACTTTGATCTTTTAATGTAACTCTATCTTCATTCAATGACAATGTGTGTTATAAATTTAAGGAAAAAATCCATTCCCGCCTTTAAGGGAAAGTTCCAACCATGTCACATGACTAACTTATCGCTTTGGATAGCATGGATGGATGGCTTGCTTGAACAATGCATCTATAAACATATGCATGCACATTACCCAATAGTTCATTATACTGATATACACACCCTCTTCCAAAGTTGTATGACAATATCTTATCATGGGATCATTACATTCCAAGATCTATGCTAATTATCCTATGAAAACCCACATCCAAAGAGTCATATTACTCAAACTCCCCCTCTAAGAAGTTAGTTATGGGTTTCAAACCATTTTAAACCTGAACACTGAGACAAGATTTCACTAGCTATGAACATATCTACAAGTAATCATGATATATAAATGAAGAAAATATCACTATAAATGTTATATAAAGTATTAATGGTACATAAAAATGTTATAACACAGAAAGGGATAACCATGGCATATCAAACATTCCTCAACTTTAAAATATTACAAAAATAATACACAATATATCAAGGAAAAACAATCCATAATAACTAAAGTCTCATGGGACAACCTATGTATGTAAAGTGTACCAATCATGCACGAGTCTCTACACTAGGAATATATATAGACCAAACATAAAAAATATATATATAATGGCCCAAGTTTCTAAGGACTTCAAGTATTTTGTGTGTTGAGGAAAAACTATAAGATTTTCCGAGGAAAGATGCATATATCATGATCTTACACCAAAAATCTTTAGAAAAAGGTCAAATCCATCAAATTAGAAACTTTAGGATTTTAATTTAAGTAAGGGAATACACCAATAGATTAAATACACATGAAATTACCTAAAGGGGTTCATTTTCAATGGCAGATCTAGGATTGATCAAAGAGAGACCACCAAATCATGTGATCCAACACCAATATATAAATTAACCATGAATTATACATTAGATCAAGATGGATATCCATAGATCTAGAAAAATATGGCTTGGATAAATGATTAATTGAAAATATTTCAAGAGAATTTGGCTTACAATAGATAGATCTAACCTCAAAAGACACATGGAATAGATTTAGACTTTATGAATCCAATAGGTGAGGAATATAATTCATAGAGTACCACGAGAGAGACATATAAGAGTATCTAGACACATTATGGATGGATTTGGGTGATTATTATTTAAATATTTGAATTGGTGTAAAATGATAGAAACACCATTAGTGACACCCAAATATGGGTTTTACATAATGTTCAGTGCTAGAACAATGACTGATCGGTGCATTGGGAATAATGTCAGACATTATTTCTTATCCACCAACTAGCTAGTGGGATCTAAAAAAATTCATACCCCACTACTAGAACTACTGAATGACTAGTTCAACCGACCAACTAGCTAGTGATCTTGTTTTATCCAATGAACATCCTACTAAAGCTCCTTACTCTAAAAAACTAACTATGATAACCCTTTTACCTATAAGACACACCTACAAAGGAAAAATATATAAGACACATAATAATTTACAAAATAATATACCTTAAAATTTTATGATGTGATAATTATGCTCCTCCAATAACTTCACATCCCTAAGAAGTTCCTCTAGTGGTCTTGATTTAACCACATAGGAAATTATTCCTAAATAGTAGGATCACGCTTACAAGTCTTATATTGAATCCATACATGCTTCTAATGGACTCTTAAGAGTGGCACACTATTTCCTCACAAAACCTTCTCACTCTAGTATATGATCTACATCAAGTGTTCCACAAATGATGCATGAGGATCCAGATCAATAACACCATAGTTGATCACATGTGTAGGATAGCGCATGTACCTTTTATGTTGAGATACATGAAAGAAATCATTCATAACTCAGTATCATGGAGTAATATCCAAATGTTAGGCTACTATCTTAACATACTCGGTATTCTTGAATGGTTTAACAAATAATTGTGCAAGATTACCTTGCTTCCACAACCATCAATTTCCTATTCAAGGAGTCACCTACAATAAAAATTGTTTTCCAATAATGAAATCCAAGTGTTTCATCATCCTAACATTATATACTAATTTCTTAATCTGAGTGGTGAATAACCTATTTTACATCAACTAAATCCTCTAAGAGATTTCCTTTTTCATAGTTATCCCTAAAACTATTTCCTCACCCACCACATGCTGAAATAACGACGAGAGACACCACTGGGTATAAAAAAACTAAATGGGATCCATATGAATTGAATCCTAGAATTTGTTCTTATACATGAAATAAATCAAGGATAAGTTATTATGTCATGATATATCTAAGTCCATATTATATGAACACATCATATACTCTAGTATCCAGATCATCCTCTATGACTGTCTGTTAGTCTATAGATGATACATTGTACTCAATATCAGTTGGGCACCCAAATAATTCCATAATACTTTCCAAAATAATGTTTTGAATAATATTTACTTGCCTAATATGATTCTAAAAGGATCTATTTTCAAGCATAAAATCTATAATATATACATATTCCCTAATTCATCCACTGAAAGGGTTTTTTAATTGATAAAAAAATGACCCACTTTAATATAAATATCATATACTACCCCAATGAAATCGTGAAACCTTGGGGTCCTAGGAAGACTCATCACAAAGTAGATCACCACGTCATCCCACTTACACATCAACACTGTAATTAGATGAAGTAATCCACAAGGATAATGATTCCATAAATTTATCCTCTGGAAGGAATGGGATCATAAGAAAAAACGAGGAATGCCTCTCTTTATGAGCTCCTCCCTTAAAAAATTTGTAACTATCACCCTATTAATAATGTAAATCACATTATCAACATATAGGGACCACCCTAGGACTTAATCATCTATTTTAAAGAATTCCAACATCCCTACACACTCAAGATCTAACAATTGGATCACCTTAACATGATCCAAAAAAAATACATGATAACTAATGGTGGAAATTTCATTAATCCATGATCCTTGGATGCATCCACTAGCCACTCTTTTATTAAAATAACCAGACACCATTCCTTCTATAAAGTTTTATCTCCAAGCACCTACATCTCTGGTGTTTTCTTACTAAGAGAATTTATAACAACACTACCTATCTTGGGAGAATAATCCATCTAAAATTTGAATTTATTTAGATACTCCACCTAATTATTCTACCTTAAATTTATATATTTCTTAGAGAAGATGTATTTTAATATTTTACGGTCTATGTAAATGGAAATACTTTTACCAAAGAGATAGTGGAACCACCACTTCAGAATGTAGAACACAACTTGTAACTCTATGTCATGTGTTAGGTCACTCCTCTAGTGGGTTCATAGATGATGTGATCTATAGGTTACTACCTGATCCCTCTATATCAACTAAGATTCTAACCCAAAAACCAAGTAATCATACTACACCATGTATCCTATCCCATGCTCCGAAAGAATAAAAACAAGAGATTTTGTGAATATATCATTTAGATATAATAAAACCTCTTCACACTTGTCAGACCAGTCAAACTTCACCCCATTTTTGTTCTCCATTTTCATCGGAACTTCCAAAAAAGAAAATTCATGGATGAGCCATTAGTGGTTCCCTATAATCTCAAGGAATCTCCTAATCTCAAAAACATTCATAGGACATGCCTAATAAATAATGGCCTCTATCTTCTTTGAGTCCACATAAATACCTACCTCAGAAATTGCATGCCTAAGGAAGTGAACCTCCTGAGTCTAGAAGTGGCACTTCAAAATTTTGTCATAAAGCTGATGCACTTGAAGTGTACTTAATATATTATCATGATTCCTAACATGAGTATCTGATTCCTTGGAATATATTAGGATATCATCCATGAATAAAATGATGAAAGAGTCAAGATATGGATGGAATTTTTCCATGGGAGCCATGAAAACTAATGGATTATTTTTTAAACCAAATGACATGAAAGATACTCATATATTTCATGTCAACTCTTATACATTATCTTGGGAATATATTCTTTTTTTACACATATCTAATGATATCCTGAATGAATATCAATCTTAAAAAACCACCATGTCCCCTATAAATAATCAAATAGATTATAAATCTTGGTTAAAGTGTACGTGGTCTTCACTGATTAATATTCTTTTAGTCCATATAGATCCATACACTACCATTTTCCTTCTTATAAAATATCACTAGGAACTCCAAGGATATATGCTTAGTATAATAAATCCCTTCACCTCTAAATCATCTAATTTCACCTTAAAATCTCTCAACTCAGTTGGTTTCAAATAATGAATAATATTTTGATATCATTTTCAAACTAGACATGAGTTCAATAAAAAACTCAATTCCCTTATCTAGAGAAAGCCATAATAATTCATTTGGGAATAAATCTTGATAATAATCCACCATTGGAGGAACGATAGAGGGGATATTGTTGATCCTTTAATGATATCCAAACTTACTACCTACATCATGATAGCTCTAATATGGATTAGGTTCGGTCTCATACCAACTTCTACAAGATCACTCTCATCGGTTAACATGAAACTCTATCTTTTGGGAACAGAAAAAGATACGCTTCTCTAGTAGTAGTAAATTTGATCTCGGTGACTGGACAACCAGTCCAATATATATATCACTTCAAAACTCTATATATATAAGATCATGAAGTCCCACAAGTATCCATATCTTTAAGAAACTACAGGAAACTTAGGAAATCACTGGAGAGGTCTAATTTTGTTTCCAAGGGTGTTTTAAGAGCGAGTAACTCAGACGATAACTTAACTGATAAATCTAGTCCATTAACCACTTGAGAAGATATTAAATAGTGGGGTGATTTGGCATAAAAAAATTTAATGGAAAAATTAGAGATAATCAATAATAAACCTATAACTATAGAAGGTACCTCTCTAATGGTTATGAGAACCTCAATCATTGCATAAATCCTTCCTATATTTAGTTCATGACCCTACCTTTATTATTCTTGATTTTCTTGAGTCACTAACATATGTGGTTCTTGGATATGCTGTCGAAGACCCCTACTTCCACCTTGACTAGTGATCCTTGAATTCAAATGTGATACTTAGGTAAAAATCACTAGATATGACCCATCCTTCCATATTAGTGATATTTATTAAGTGAATTTATGCCCGATGTACCAAAATTTACCCTGTATCCATAATTATAGCACTTGAATGAGGCTCCTTCTATTGAGGAAGTAAAAGAGTCTCTAATATTCTCTATATTTCTCCATGATACTATTAATTTTTATCCTTTATCTTTATACTACTAGAATAGTTGAGAAAACCTACAAGCATGTCCTCATCTACCCCATTCTCATAATTATGGTCCTTATGAAGAACATCCACATAAGTTTTCAGGTCAAAGATCCTAAAATGAAATCTAAGCTCTTGATAATGGTCAACATTGAAATTCGCAGACTTTTACACCTCATTTCTTTCAAAAGTAGGAGAAAAGTGTAGAAAATCCATGAAATAAATATGATTATGAAGGAACTAACTATATCCATTTTAAAAGTTATATAAACTCTTATGATTAGTCTATCTTCAATATATCGAGAAATAACTCCACAAAGAACAAATCCTTAAAGGCCTCCCAAGTAAGGCCCTCATTATTTCTTACCTATCCCATTATTACCAACCACCTCCTAGAGGCTTCCCAAAAAATAAAGCCTATAAGATTAAACATACTATCCCCATAAATCTCCACCAAGTCAAAGATGACCTCAGTGATTTCAATCTTGTCCTCATCATCCAGAGGGACACTAATACCCCTAAATTATGGAAGATACTGAAGTTAAAAATTTTAGTCATAATCATCCATCATCCTATGAACCCCTCCTCCCTGATAAGGCATAATTAGTAAGACTCTGGGATAGGGAGTGTTTACCATGTGAACCACAAGAGTAGGCGTGAGAGTATTCTTAGGTGTATCCTCCTGCATATCTTGTGGTGAAACTAGTGCACCATCTTGATAAGAATCATTTTAGAATATCTGAGGTGACATTTTTATAAAATACCAAATGAATATTTCAAATTATTGTACCAACTTTCTTATCAGAACAAATTAAAAAATTATAGATCATACATAGGGGATTCCTATTGGAAAAATTATCCAAGAAGATACAAACAGACAAGTTATAACCCTCATAGCTCTACCCAAGGTTTAATCCAAGTCCTTCATACCAACATGTCAATCATAATCATACAAACACACATATAAAACATAATAGCATGATCCAACTCAAGTAACTAATACCAACACAGATATATCACAAATATAAATAATAAATATATATCAATCTGTAATTATTATAGACCAATTAATTTAATTTAAGAACAATCATGAAAAAATAAATAGCTATATATATGACCTGTGATCCTACATGCTTACTCATGATGCATGAACACACCCAAACCCCATAAAACTGTAATAACAACACCATTACTGGTAACTTAGATGTTTATCATACCTGAGTTATCTAGGAATATGGAAACTCCCTTACATAATTTCTACAAATTCTACCACATTTAAACAATAACCCTAAAATAAATAAAAGGAATCTTCAAGGCCTTGACACCATTTTTAACACCCCAACCCAAATCACTGGATCGAAGCTAAAGTGACACATAACCACATGTGCTTATCCTCATATGCAATAGGATGATGCCTAGTGGAAAGGGTATAATGTAACATGGAGAGAATATACTCTAAGTAATAATATGCATCACTAAAAGAGTAATAAAAACATCAGACAATCAAATATAATATCAGAAAAATTACACGAAAAATACTATAAAATATTTCATGTTAAGTCATACAAGTATAATCAAAAGGACCCCCAATGTGGAAGGTAAAAAAGTATAACCAAAATAAACAAATAAATAAAGAATCTGCAGAAAACATATAGTGTTTATCCTAGTACCAAATCCATATATTAGATCTGAGCTCCTTAGTAACTATTGACAGTGCACGTTCCCTTTTTTATACCCCCAATCATGAGGTATGTATATAAACCAAGATTCCCATGAAAGATGTCAGTATAAACCTAGTAATACACCACCAGTGCGTACTTAATATAATTTTACATGTATATAGAAGTGTATTACTTGTTGGAAAAGTAAATTAACATACAAGAATACAAATAATCACATTCCAAGAACACATGTTCTAACCAATCTACCAAAAACCTTAGTTGTACCTGGCTTGGTGCCATGCTGAAAGAATATCAAATGTATTCAACTACATGACTTAGATCATGCCATGAAACTCTGTATTCCATTAGGGAAAACAAATTTTCCATGTTTAATGAACAAATCCATGCCTTAATTTAAGGGAATGTTTCACCCATGTCACATTACTACCTTCTCACCTTCGTTGGTAAACATTCTTGGAATTCCCAAACAATTTAACTTTATACATATACAAGGACATTCTATAATGGTACATTATACAGTCCTATGAAACCTCTTCGAAAGGTGTATAAAAATCTCCACTCATT
This sequence comes from Viscum album, assembly GCA_963277665.1. Lineage (NCBI taxonomy): Eukaryota > Viridiplantae > Streptophyta > Magnoliopsida > Santalales > Viscaceae > Viscum > Viscum album. The sequence goes on along the minus strand of OY728141.1, from coordinate 1,298,771,340 downwards.
TTCTCATCACATTCCAAGATTATTCCCAACCATCCTATGTATATCCACATCCAATGAGTCATATCAATTGAAATCCCCCTCTAAGGAGCCATCTAATCCCATCTGATCCATTTATCAATCTGATCACAAAGAAAAGATACCACCAACTATGCACAAATCCACATGTAATCATGACATAGAAAGGAAGAACATATCATGGTAAATATTACAAAAACTATGTATAGTAAATAATAAAGGTACATCATATAAATTAATAGTCATGGTATATCAAAAATTATTTAGCTATGAAATATTAAACAAATAATACACAACATAGCAAGAAACACACAATACATACCAAATATGGTCTCATGGGACACTCTATGTCCATAAAGTGTACCTATCATGAAAGGGTATATATAACAGGAATATACACAAACCAAATATGCCAAAAAATTATATATAAAGTCCCAATTTTGTTGGGATATCATAAATTTAGTGTGTAGAAGACAAACTCCAAGATTCACTGGGGAACGACACCTGAATCATGGTCACACACTAACATTCACTAGAACATGGTCCAATCTATCAACATAGAACCTCTATGATTATAATTTATCAAAGTTAATATGACAAGGTTTGGAATCCACATCAACTTACCGAAAAGGATTCTTTATCAATTATGGATTTAGGACTAATCCAATAGAGGCCACCAAATCTTATGATCCAACACTGATCTCTAAATCAAGCATGAATTATCCATTAAATATAGATGGATATCCATACATCTAGAAAACATGGATTATATCTTTGATAAATTCAAAATAATGAAGGATTATTTTGATTATAACTCATAGATATAACCTCAAAGGATTCCCAAGATTGATCTAACTTCATGAATCCAAGAGGAAAGGAAAGGAACATCTAGAGAACCATGAGATAAATCTCTAATAGGTATTTACCACATTAGGTTCATATTTGGGTGATAATTAGTTAAATATAGAATATAAAAGAAAAAATATTAATTAAACTGAAATATGAGTGCCACTAGAGAGATGGTGGGTCCCATCAGTTAGCCAATAGAACTAGCTGGTGGGCTCCCATAGGAAGTCCAATGAGGTATATAGAAATATAGACCCTACTACCCACACCATCAGTTGGTTGGTTCCCCCCACCATCTATCGTATGGCATTGTTTTAGTAATCTAGTATCCTGCTAAGGATCCATCCTCCTAGTTACTAATTCTAAGACCCCTTTACCCTCAAGACATACCTCCAATGGGAAAAGAAAGATAAGACACATCATAATTTAAACACTAATATTCCTTAAAAATTTAAGAATTTACACATCATTCCCACAAACTTGATCATTACATTTCATCAAGTAATTAATCCCAATAAGGGATCTCATGGATAATCCATATGTTTTCAAGTTTGAGTCTCAATAATTGAAGTTTAATTACTAAGGAATTATTTGAATCTAAATTTTTTCATTTCATTTTTTTTCAAATTCTCTTTACTCAAGATCATTATCCCACTTCACAATTTCACATAAGCAATGAACCATCATATGAACTAACTAAATAATACCATTTTCCTTGTATTAATATGAGTTTAAAAGTAACCTTACCCTTAACCCCTCTAAAAACATGGAATATTTTTCAATTTTTTTTATATCCACTACATTTATAGTGTACTTTTTCAATAATTGTGTTTGAATAATTTGTAACTAATAAATACCAAGCAACATGAATCCCCTATGACTAATTGGAGTAACTAGAGCATAGAGGTAGGGTAATGAATCTTTATCCTATATTTTAATTTACTCTTATTGATGCTTTTTTATTTTTCACACACACACTATGAAAAGCCATATATTTTGTACAATTTATTTCATGATTTATTATATAAAGGTACACATAATACAATCCTAAAAGTTTAAGAGGTCTAATGTATTTGATAAATTAAATACATAAAATAATAAATTAAAACATGGATACAATGAAATTATTTAAAAGTCATTAACATGATCTGATATATCTCTTATAAAACTGCATAGGATAAACTAGGGACATACTTAAGAAAGGGGTGATATATAAATCCCAGTAATGGAATAATTTAAGAATAACATGAAGAAAATATTACATCTGAGGGAATATGAATATCAAGGAGATATAAAATGGGCGAGAGTCATAAACTTTTATATTGAAGTGTGATATAAGATGATAAAATCAAGGAAATATAAGAATGTGGAAACAACATAAAACATGACATCATAAACATAAGTCAGGGATAACCACTGAGACATCATAACATAATGTGATTAGGATAACATCTAATTCACCATACATGATATATCATGAGATAAAAAAATTACCCACTTCATTATATGGATATATAATTACATAACCACACATCAAATTCATATCATTTACATGAATTTGTGTGTTACATATATCATACTATATACAAATGTATTTCATCACTTTTAATACCATGATTAAGGAGTATGGGTTATATAAATATGATTCCCCAATAAATGAAGGATATACACATCTAGGAAAATAATATTAAGTGGAAATGGATATGGGTACGCACAACACAAATTTTGTTTTATGGAAAATCCTAAGAAAATTTCAGTTGTATAATATGTGTACATAATGGTTTATAGAAGGGTTTAATGAGAGTGAATGGTGGTATCAAATTACTTGCGAATTATAAGTATAGTAAAAGGATGTGAAAAAAATATTTATACATGATGAAGTTGGGATAAATGATATCCCATTATTATGAAATAAATTTTAATATAAAGGGATATTTATAAAGTAATGAAAACATAATCAGTTGAGATTAAAATGGATAAATACAAAGAAGGATCTTTAATGGACAATAATAGCGAGAGATAGAGAAAGAGATCCCTTAACTTGTGAGTGTGATTCTAAATCTTGGGAGGATATTATGAAGATCTTGGTAACAACCTAAGAGATCTTTAGAGAGATTAAAGGATATAAACTTCATTCTAAAATTGTTTTGAGTAAAGTGGAGTGGGAGTTTTGGTGGGTATTTATAGAAATAGAGAGGATAATTATTTATTAATTTCTAAACTTCGGTTTTCTACTCAATATGATAAAATAGTAAAAACACAAAAAACCCATGGTTTCTATCAAAGATGAGTGTTTTTTAATATTTTCTAGAATAATATTCGAACACATTTAAATAATACTATTGGTGATGTATAAGTGAGTCATGTTTATAAAGAATTTATTTTTAAACCTTAAAATATAATATATGTTTTATAGGATTCATTAAGGGTTTATAATATTAATAAAATAACTTCAAAAACCCATTATATTAAAGGGTAAATCTATATTTGATCATGGATGACTTTTATAGTATTTAATACAACAATTTGGGTCTATTATTATGTCATAATACACACCATATATTTATATCATATTTAATTTTTAACCAAAAATTTGGTTGTCTTAGAAAATAATAAATATTTAGATTTCTCTAATTTCAAATTTATGATTTAAAAAGTGTTATTTATTTTTCCAAAATAATTTTCTATATATGAGAATTTATACTTTTGAATAAAAAACCTTATTTAATGGAAATACTTGTTTTTAAGACACTAATCACCTTCTGACCCTTATAAAAATTTTATTATACTTAATTAAATTATATTATATATTATAATTAAATAAATATTATTTTACAATTTTTATATTAAAATAAAATTTATTTATAAATTTATTTAATTTATCAAAAGTGTTTCTTAATTGAAACTAACTATTTTAAAAAATTGATTCTTTTATTTTGAAATATATTTTTTATCAAACTCGTCATGTAATAATTTATAAAGTAATAATAAAATTGGATAAATACAATCATTATTTTATTTAAAATAAAATATAAAATAGTATACTTTTAGGGTTTAGATAGATAATCCATTATTATATCAATATACATTCTAAGGGTAAGGTGTGCATTGATGTAACTATATTGGGATGATCTGGAGAACATGGTTTGATCCATGATTTAGATAAGCTTGAACTTCTCCCATAAATTTTTTCTATATAGATTTAGTTTTTGAATCTTAGATTATGATTGGAAAGGTAAAATCCCATTGATGCCATCTCCCTTAAAAGCTGTGATAAATGAGCTTCATAGGGTACGGTCTTTTTGGTCGAGGCCATCGATTCTTTTATCTATGTCAATTAGAATTTATAATAACCCTCAATATAAAATAATTATAACATCCAATTTATGAAGGCTATATTATCAATATTTATGATGATTAATTGTCTTTTAAATCTGACCGAATATATTTTATAATGGTCCAAAAATAACCCACTTAGTTCATGAGTTTTCTATAACTATATTTCTTAATGAGGTATTTATTTATTGAAAAGGGGATTTCATTTATAAAAGTTTGCGTCCTTAAATTCTCCCCCCATTAAGAAAATTTTCCTATGAAATTTCATTTCGTGCAATAAAATAGATGAGGGTAATTCTATTTCATCACTAAACGTAGTTCTTAGGTTTCTTACTCAAACTTTTTGTTCTACCAAAACACACTGACCAGGTGAGTTATCATGTTTCATAGATCATGTAGATTCAAATGATAAAATCCATTGTTATTTTTTCCATTTCCATACTTTTATGGGTAATGGTTTAATCATACCTTTATAATTCTATCATCCACCCTCTAATTTTTTGGCATACCAAGCATCGAGATGCAAATTGTGAAATCTCCATTTTCATTTTATCCCACTAGAAATTTTTCTTTATATCTATATACATGTCAGTGATTACTAGATGAATACATAAGTATGAGCGATAAAAATAATATATAGGTTCCCTCATCATCTAGGGTTTTTTATCGGACACATATCGGGGTTCCAAACCTTATAACTTCATTTTTAGAAAATCAGAACTAGAGAATATTTGATACCTTTTTTTGTAGATCCTCATCATATTTTTGGGTCTCCTTGGTCCTCAAAATAATGGTTGGTTTAGTAGTTATTTGGGTAAGGAATGATTAATATCTTTTAATTAATCCCATATCCATCATTTTCATGTCCTATAATATTGGATCACTTTCAATCCTCATCATGGATAGGGTTACATGATATGTTCTACATAAATAATATGCCACCTTGTTCCCCTTCCTAGGATTCTAATGAATTGAATAATAATAATCCTTCATTAGATACAATCACCTTCATTATCTCATATTTATCTCTTTTTGTGTGAACACATACTTGAGGGTTTTATCATCCTTATATATGTCACACTTCTCCAAATAGAGAAAATTTCATCAAATCTTCAATGAAAAGATCACTGCATCCAATTATAGATCATGTGTTGGGTATTTCTTCTCATGGATCTTTAATTTTTGGGAGGCATAATCTATTACCTTTTCATCTTTCATGTTAAAAACCCCAAGAACTTTTTGGATGCATTGCCATAGATCACTAATTTTTCCCCACTAGTGGGTAATGTGGGAACATGTGGAGTGACTAACCTCTTCTTTAGCTCTTTAAATATATCCTCACATTCATATATCAAGACATAATTCAGTCCCTTCTAAGCTATCTTGGTTAGTGTACTTGACAATAATGAGAAATTTCTCACAAATTAACTACAGTACCATGCTAATCAAAGGAAACTATGGATTTTCATTATAGATATTTTTCTGAGAATACATCAATTTCTTTTTTTAAGGATACATATACATTCCTTTGGTTGTGATAACATTCCCTAGAAATACTACTTTCTCTTGGTATAAGTTTAATTGAGAAACCAGCCTTTCTTTTAAGAGGAATATTAGACAATTAATTGAAGAACACATCATCATATTACCTAACAATGGGAATGTAACACCCCGAGATTTTATGAAAAATGTTCTTTTAATTTCATTGATGTATTGTGTTGTAAGATACAATAAGATTATCGTGTGCTATACGCAACACCGTATTAGCTTGCAGTATACGCAACACTATTCTTAGATTGTGTTACACACAATTTCATGTTCGATTGATAGTAGTCATTCTATGCAACATTGAGTGTATATATATATATATTCAATTTATAAATGAAAAATGGTTGGATTATATTATATAAAAAAACAAATGAGTCTTTCAAAATACGCAACCCTAACTTGGCTTGCATTACACACAATCACGACCTTCCTCGATAGCGTGTGTTGTACGCAATACCAAGTTTCACTAAACAACGATATATGGTTATAATATTATTATGAACTATCCATTATTAATAGTATTAAATAAATTTTTAAATTTATAACATTATTATTCATATTACACATTTTCTAGAACATGGTATAAGAACAAAATAATTTTTTCGGGTAAAATAAGTATTTTTAAAAAAATGCAGTTTTTCCGCCTTTTGATGGCACACCCATTTTAAATTTAATTTTTGACATGTTTATAAGTTAAATTTTAAAAATAAAATTATTCTTCGGAATCATGATATAAAATTTTACCTTGGATAAATTTTTCATATTATTCTGATAACTTTCATATTTTAATGAATAGTAAAAACACGCTATATTTTAATTAAAAACAACTTTTTTCATCGTAATAACTTATGTGGTTAAATTATAATATTTAATGGTTTTAAAGTAGAAATAGAATATATTTTTACCATTTAATATAATGTATGTCATTAGCATTGATTTTACATTGAATTCATTGGTTAAATCAATTCAATCTTTTGTAATGTTTTAAACAAAAACCCGTTTTCATTCGACAACGAGATTAATTTTAATTTAATTTCTCCAACTTCTGTGTATTAAATTTGAAAAAATGGATTCCATATTTGGAATCAATGGGTCCAAATTATGTTAATAGGCTACTTTTAATTTTTGGGGATTATGAATAGTAACTACGGTAAATTTTATTTACCATAGTTAAAGGTAAACCAGGTAGTTAAGGGTAAATATAATATTATAAAATTACCCTAACACATGCCAAAATTCTATTGGATGGATAAAAGTATACCCATATCACCTAAGGGTCGGATTAGATTCATTTTATGGACTTTTGACCATGAAAATAATTTAATTATTATTAAAACCAAAGAAAGTGACAACATGTCACTCTCTTAAATCTTATAAGTATAATAATTTTAATTTAGTGATAAACATCATAAAACTTAGAACATTAATTGTCTCCAGAAATATAATAAAATTATATACATCATGATAATTTATTTAGAATTTTTAGGGATTAAATAATTGTCATTAATGGTGATACGTTAATGATGCAAAAATTATTTATTAAATGAAAAATCAGCAATATAGTTTTTATTGAAATAATAATACCCATTAAAAGACCCACAAACCTAACCAAAACATATTGGTATTGTATATATACACTATAATAATCCAATTACCTAATATATAATTGTTTTGAGTCTTATAAAAGTGATTATGACACTTATATTATTTTATTTTAAATGATGAAAAAGTTGTCACCTTCATAATTTAATAAATATAACAATTTAAATATTGTGATTTTAAGATGATAAATTCGAGTAAAAGTATTATTGTGAAAGTTAATAGATTTATCTTCATCAAAGGATTTTATTTTCAATTTTTATGCAACAAATATGTATATTAAATAATTATTCAAAAATGTTGTAGTAATTACTTTATTAAGAGATAAACCAAATAAATGGTTTTAAAAATAATAAAATAAATATTATATGAACTATTTAATGTACTCCACTAATTTTCTAGATACATATGAACTTTTATGAATCTATTAAATCTTTTAGTTCGAAAATATCTTCTGTATATATTTTATTCAAATAAATGAATAGTGTCCAAATTGACACTATTGTTATTTTATAAAAATAACATATTATAAAATTGTTTAAAAATCACAAAAATATATAAAAATATAAATTGAAATTTATATAGTCTAAAATGTTATAAATTATCCAATTATGGAAAATTAAAAACAAATAAGTGATTATTTGTTATAATTTAAAATTTAGAATGTTATTACCACAAATAAAATTAAATTGATAAATCAAGTTGATAGTGTTTAAAATAATTTCCGAACATGTCTAAATTTTATTGGTTGATGAGATTAAAACCCTATCTCATCTAATATTCGAATATGAGTCATTTTTTGAGGTTTTTAAGTGGGGTTATATTTATTATAAATTAATATTTTTAAGATTTCCAAAGGTGCCCCTCTCCTCCCTTATAAAAGGGAACCTCCTCCCTCAATTCCTCACACCATTTTGAGCCTTGAAGCTCGGTAAAACCCTGCCAAATAATCTTCTCCAATTCCCTAGAAACATCCTAGAGGTCCTGGTCTTCTTCAATTTCCAATTTGAGTGCCCTAAAAGGAGGTCTCAAAGAAGCGCTTTAAAGAAGAGGTAATGTCCGTTACCGATTCTTTCAACTTTATTTCTTATTCTACTTCTTCTTTTTTAGTTGTTTCATTATGAAGTAATAGCATCAGTATCAAAAATATACTAATATGTTATTATAATTATGAAACAACCCTATTTCATCATCTATCCAACCTATGGAAAACAAAATCACCGCACGTGCGTACGTACGGAATACCGTCTCCACGCGGTGGTATAATCTATTTTCCACCACCACCTTAATTGGATGGGTATAATGGTGAAAGTAATGAATATATATGATTATTGTAAAGTTATATTGATTCTTTAATATTATACATACACTTTAATACAATTCCACAATCATGGGAATGATATCATCACTCGTGCGTACGTACGGAATACCGTCTCCATGACGCGATGAGATTCACTCTCCATGATAACCATTCAAGAATGATTATAAAGTATATATAATAAGTAATCATGAAATATATGACATAATAATGCTACAATATTTATGTATATATATTTATGTCATCTACTAAATTCCATTCAATTCAATAAGGAAACGAAAACAGCGTTCATGCGTACGTACGACCTACTGTCTCCATGAACGGTGTATTTCTATCCATTTATTGATCAATTATATATATATTTGTATTCTGAATATATATATTATATATAAACCATGTTTTACATTCTGAATTTAAGTAATCATGATCTAATTAACCATATGAATAATTACAAGTTAAAACATGAATGACAAATGAAACGATTTTACCCAAAATGTTACTTTAACATGAATTTACAAAAGAATGGGTAATATGAAGTCATAAGTGAACCATATATGATATAATAACAATTAATATTATTCTTTAATAAGTCAATGATATTATTTAAATCATTATACAGGAGGTTTGGATACGTACAAAGCATATCGAACCTAAGGTAAGGGAAAATATCACAATCTCATTTTTATCCGAGATTATTTATACTTTGGTATTTACTGGGGTGTATTTTATCATCCACATCCATGTTTCCTCAATATGTAATATTATTTCCATCCACCTAAAATTTTTTAAATCCAATTTTACCATTCGGTGAGTTTTTAGTAAAAGATATGAAAGGAATCTTTTGTCGATTTTCGTATGAGGTACTTTTTGATTTTTCTGACAAATGTACGAGAAGAATGTTTTTTAACGTATACGGCATGAAAGGATTTTTACTATTTTATAAATCCTTATTTTCATGAAGCTTCCTAAAAAATATTTGATGACTATTTTCAAAAAAATCCTTTTCTTTTTAAATTTCATGACATTTTGTGAAAAGAAAATTATTTTGAAGAAGAAAGGATATTTTCCTCAAGAATTCATTTCAAGTGTTTTATCCAAACCATTTTTCATCTAAGAAGAAATTATTTCATATGTGTATGTTTCAAGTATAATGTCTCTGTGATTTAAATGGTTTCAATTTTCTTATTATGAAATGATATCCATTTCCTTTATATGGATTATGTGATGATGGGATTATGTTTATGAAACCCATTTTATTCGTTGGGTTATTATGAATGATGTATGTTTATTTTGTGGCACAAGTAAGAATGATTTCATTATTAAATGGGTGGGACCTATATCTCCCTCCAATTAATTGGGTAAATATTTTATATCTCAGGAGATAGACATGTCTAGAACAGTAAGTTAATTCGGTTCAGTGTTACAGGACTGGAACGAGGAGCGAACTCGATTCAGAATGGGACTTTTTCCACTAAGATGGTCTTGGAAGAAATGCCTTGGATACTATGGAAATCATTACATGTGTTTAATGGATGCCAGAATTACATGTTTTATTCCCATGCTATTTTATCATGGTTTATGTTCCATTATGATCTATGCCTTATGTACTTCCATGTTTTATATCGTTGCTCAATATTTTGATGTTTAAACATTATGTTCATGTTTTTAAGTTCAAATGTATATGGTATGTTTTATTTTATCCATGCTTACCCTTACTGAGCATTTGAGCTCACCCTTTTTATGTTTTATTTCCCCCCAGGATCAAAAGAAAGGTTTTAGGTAAGGAAACCAAAAGTGGAGGATCTTTATGGGAGATGTTGAAGATCTTTCACCATGATTAGAAGATTACGTTCCAAGTTTCCAAAGACACTAAACTATTACGGTCCTTGTGTGTCTGTTTTTGTTATGTATTAAGTATTCCGCAAAAGTAATGTAATGTCCATGTATGTCAAGATTCGGGTCTCTACAGTTGGTATCAGAGGAAAGGTTTAGTCAACCTTTGGAAACTGGGATGTGAAAACGTTAGTGAGATCCCTAGAGATATTTCTATGGTATGTCTAGGGATGTCCCTTAGGATAAGTATACGTATAGGATATAGTCCTAGAACTACGGTAACGATCTTAGAATTTAACCTAAGATGTTAGATATTAAGGGTACTCCCCCTTTATTATGTTGTTTTCCCTAACATGGTATTTTCCTCTCAGACAATTCTTTTTGGGTTTTAGAAAATGGCTGGAAACATGAAGATTCACGATAATGGAGGATATGATAGACAATGGAATGATATTCTTCATGAGAAAACAAATGAAATGGGATTTGGAAGTCCCAACATCGTTATTATGCATTATCAGAAATCTCATAATATGATTAATAATCTCAATGTTGGTAACTTTCCCGACTCAGATAATAAGAGAAAGATGGAGTTTCATGATGATCATAGAGGAAAGAAAGTTCAATTTCCCTCATTTAAATCATGTGGGAAGAGGCATCGAGGAGATTGTTTCAAAGGAACTAGAAGATGCTTTGGGTGTGGAAAAGAAGGACACAAAGCCAGTAAGTGCAAAGGAAAAGGTTCAGTTAACACCATGGATGAGGATAATGGTATTTCTATGACATAAACAATGGTTAAATGTTTTAAATGTGGAATGTACGGGCATTATGCAAACCAATTCCCTAAGGGAAAGTCTCATGAAGAGAATCAGTATGGTCGTATGGGTAGTATTTATGTTGATGATGATGAAGAGACTACAAATGATATGTGAGATGAAAGAATTATTGAAGCACGGTCAATGGTTCAAGAAGGTAGTGGAATGATTACATGTTTATCAAGTGTAATGTTGTATAAGTAATCTCATTGTACTATGGAATAAAGAGAAATATAAGGATTGTTACACTATTGTCTTTCCTTAAGTTTTGAAAGTGTGTGATGAATGGTACCAGTATTTTTGGAAAGTAGATGATATGCACATAATGAAGGGAGAAAGAGAAAATTAAATGTTTGATAGTATTCATGAGCTCATGACTGATATAAGGAGAAGGTTATATCACGGTTTGAGTATATAGAATTTTTGGATTTTGGTATGTGGAAGGAGTTAACTTTTGACAGCATTCATGTTTTCACTAAGATTCAATGGGTATTCATTTTTCAAGAGAATGCATGATTAAGGCCTTCGAATGTTTGGAATGTGACCAACAAGACATATCTTATGATATATGGGGATCAATGATGGAATTAACATGCTTGTTATATGAAATATCTGGTAATCATTTTCACTATAATATGAGAATGGACTGTAGTATTATGGATAAGCCTAAAGATTAGAATGGATTATGTTGGACATAATTTAGTATTGTTTAAGGATAGAAGTTTTTTTTCGATATTATTTATGGGATGTTATAGTAATGTAGTTTTAGAAAAAGGACAACCTGCAGGATGGGTGACAGCCCATCGCGTCAGACAAGGCTATGGGAATCGAACCCACAACCGAAGTGCGACTCGCCTTTATTGCCTACCACTGGCCTACATGAAGTCCCTGTTTAGTAGAAACTAGTTTTATTATATTAAGCAGTATGATATATGAAATATAAGTCCATTTTCGGAACCCTATATGATTAATCTCACTATAGATGGACTTATGTATTTTTGATAACTTTTATAATCTTTTGTTTGAGACAGATGGAATAACCCATCATTCTATCACATGATCTGCTAACACTTCACGAATGACAAATTCAACTTCATTTATTTAAGAGATGAAGTGGAAATTGTCCAAAGAATGAACAACGGTGAGACTGTACCAAAATCATGAAAGTATTTCTTCTAATTCCAATTTCATCAAATTTAGGGAAATGATCTTGAAAACCAAAAATGTTGTCCTATTGCCCTTATATCCGATGAATCAGATGGTACCTTAGATCTTCGCAAATCTATGGCTTTGTTATTGATGGCTTTTTCATAGCCATGTTCTCTACCACTCTCCATCATAACTTGATGGTTAGATTTCTCTTCCATATCCATATTTTCACCTATGTTCTCCTATATGGAAACCCAGTGATGAGTTACTTTGGGTAATCATTACATTTCATAATTTAGTTTTTAAAATTAAGTTTTCTTATTCCTTTTTACGATGTGAGTTTTTATAAATAGTAAACGATTATAACCCCAATGAATTTCGAGGGCGAAATTCATTTTAAGGGGGGTAGAATGTAACACCCAGAGATTTTATGAAAAATATTCTTTTAATTTCATTGATGTCTTGTTTTGTAAGCTACAACAAGATTATCTTGTGCTATACACAACACCGTATTAACTTGCAGTATACGCAACACTATTCTTAGATTGTGTTACACACAATTTCATGTTCGTTTGATAGTAGTCATTCTACGCAACATTGAGTGTATATATATATATATATATATATTCAATGTATAAATGAAAAATGGTGGGATTCTGGTATGTTAAACAACAACGGAGTCTTGAAAAACACGCAACCCTAACTTGGCTTGCATTACACGCAATCATGACCTTCCTCGATAGCGTGTGTTGTACGCAATACCGGGTATCACTAAACAACAATATATGGTTATAATATTATTATGAACTAGCCGTTATGAATAGTATTAACTAAATTTTGAATTTTATAACATTATTATTCATCTTACACATTTTCTAGAAAATGGTATAAGAACAAAATAATTTTTTTGGGTAAAATAAGTATTTTTCAAAAAATGCAGTTTTGCCGCCTTTTGATGGCGCAACCATTTTAAATTTAATTTTTGACATGTTTATAAGTTCAATTTTAAAAATAAAATTATTCTTTGGAATCAGGATATAAAATTTTACCTTGGAAAATTTTTTCATATTATTCTGATAACTTTCATATTTTAATGAATAGTAAAAACATGCTATATTTTAATTAAAAACAACATTTTTTCATCGTAATAACATATGTGGTTAAATTATAATATTTAATGGTTTTAAAGTATAAATAGAATATATTTTTACCATTTAATATAATGTATGTCATTAGCATTGATTTTACATTGAATTCGTAGGTTAAACCCTTTCAATCTTTTGTAATGTTTTAAACAAAAACCCGTTTTCATTCGACAACGGGATTAATTTTAATTTAATTTCTTCAAATTCTTTGTATTAAATTTGAAAAAATGGATTCCATATTTGGAATCAGTGGGTAAAAATTATGTTAATAGGCTACTTTTTATTTTTGGGAATTATGAATAGTAACTACGGTAAATTTTATTTTCCTTAGTTAAAGGTAAATCGGGTAATTAAGGGTAAATATAATATTATAAAATTACCCTAACAAATGCCAAAATTCTATTGGATGGATAAAAGTATACCCATATCACCTAAGGGTCGGATTAGATTCATTTTATGGACTTTTGACCATGAAAATAATTTAATTATTATTAAAACCAAAGAAATTGACAACATGTCACTCTCTTAACTCTTATAAGTATAATAATTTTAATTTAGTGATAAACATCATAAAACTTCGAACATGAATAATCTCCATAAAGATAATAAAATTATCTACATTATGATAATTTATTTAGAATTTTTAGGGATTAAATAATTGTCATTAATGGTGATACATTAATGATGGAGAAATTATTTATTAAGTGAAAAATCAGTAATATAGTTTTTATTGAAATAATAATCCCTATTAAAAGACCCAAAAACCTGACCAAAACATATTGGTAGTGTATATATACACTATAATCATCCAATTACCTAATATATAACCGTTTGGAGTCTTATAAAAGTTATTATGACACTTATATTATTTTATTTTAAATGATTCCAAAGTTGTCACCTTCATAATTTAATAAATATAACAATTTAAATATTGTGATTTTAAGATGATAAATTCGAGTAAAAGTATTATTGTGAAAGTTAATAGATTTATATTCATCATAAGATTTTATTTTTAATTTTTATTCAAAAAATTAGTATATTAAATAATTATTCAAAAATGTTGTAGTAATTATTTTATTAAGAGATAAACCAAATAAATGGTTTTAAAAATAATAAAATAAATATTACATGAACTATTTAATGTACTCCACTAATTTTCTAGATACATATGACCTTTTATGAATCTATTTAAGGTTTTAGTTCAAAAATATCTTCTGTATATATTTTATTCAAATAAATGAATAGTGTCAAAATTGACACTATTGTTATTTTATAAAAATAACATATTATAAAATTGTTTAAAAATCACAAAAATATATAAAAATTATAAATTTAAATTTATATGGTCTAAAATGTTATAAAGTATCCAATTATGGAAAATTCAAAACAAATAAGTAATTATTTGTTATAATTTAAAATTTAGAATGTTATTACCACAAATAAAATAAAATTGATAAATCAAGTTGATAGTGTTTAAAATAATTTCCTAACATGTATAAATTTTATTGGTTGATGATATTACAACCCTATATCATCTAATATTTGAATATGAGTCATTTTTTGAGGTTTTCAAGTGGGGTTAGATTTATTATAAATTAATATTTTTAAGATTTCCAAAGGTGCCCCTCTCCTCCCTTATAAAAGGGCACCTCCTCCCTCAATTCCTCACACCATTTTGAGCCTTGAAGCTCGAAAAACCCCTGCCAAATTCTCATCTACACTTCCCTAGAAACATCCTATATGTCTTTGTCTTCTTCAAAGACCAATTTGAGTGCCCTAAAAGGAGGTCTCAAAGAAGCGCTTTAAAGAAGAGGTAATGTCTGTTACCGATTCTTTCAACTTTATTTCTTCTTCTACTTCTTATTCTTTAGTAGTTTCATTAAGAAGTAATAACATCAGTATCAATCATATACTGCTATGTTATTATAAGTATGAAACAACCCTATTTAATCATCTATCCATCCTACGGAAAACGAAATCACTGCGCGTGTGTACGTACGGAATACCGTCTCCACGCCGTGGTATAATCTATTTTCCACCACCACCTTACTTGGATGGGTATAATGGTGAAAGTAATGAATATATATAATTATTGTAAAGTGATATTAATTATTTAATATTATACATACACTTTAATACAATTCCACGATCATTGGAATGATATCATCGCTCGTGCGTACGTACGGAATACCACCTCCATGACGCGATGAGATTCACTCTCCATGATAACCATTCAAGAATGATTATAAAGTATATATAATAAGTAATAATGAAATATATGACATAATAATTCTACTGGATTTATTTATATATATATTTATGTCATCTACTAAATTCCATTCAATTCAATAAGGAAACGAAAACAACATTCATGTGTATGCACGACCTATCGTCTCCATGAACGGTGTATTTCTATCCATTTATTGATCCATTATATATATGTATATTCTGAATATATATATTATATATAAATCATGTTTTACATTCTGGATGTATTTAATCATTATCTAATTAATCATATGAATAATTACAATTTAAAACACGAACGACAAATGAAACGATTTTACCCAAAACGCTACTTTAACATGAATTTACAAAAGAACAGGTAATATGAAGTCATAAGTGAACCATATATGATATAAAAACAATGAATATTATTCTTTAATAATTCAATGACATTATTTAAATCATTATACAGGAGTTTTGGATACGTACGAAGCATATCGAACCTAAGGTAAGGGAAAATATCACAATCTCATTTTTATCTGAGATTGTTTATACTTTGGTATTTACTGGGGTGTATTTTATCATACACATCCATTTTTCCTCAATATGTAATATTATTTCCATCCACCTAAAATTGTTTAAATCCAATTTTACCCTTCGGTGAGTTTTTAGTAAAAGATATGAAAGGAATCTTTTTTCATTTTTCGTACGAGGTACTTTTTGACTTTTCTGACAAAAGTACGAGAAGAATGTTTTTTAACGTATACGGAATGAAAGGATTTTTACGGTTTTATAAAGCCTTATTTTCATGAAGATTCCTCCAAAATATTTCATGACTATTTTCAACAAAATCCTTTTCTTTTAAAATTGCATGACATTTTGTGAAAAGAAAAATATTTTGAAGAAGAAAGGATATTTTCCTCAAGAATTCATTTCAAGTGTTTTATCCAAACCATTTTTCATCTAAGATGAAATTATTTCATATGTGTATGTTTCAAGTATAATGTCCCTATGATTTAAATGGTTTCACTTTTATTATTATGAAATGATATCCATTTATTCTATATGGATTATGTGATGATGGGATTATGTTTATGAAACCCATTTTATTCGTTGGGTTATTATGAATGATGTATGTTTATTTTGTGGAACAAGTAAGAATTATTTCATTATGAGATGGGTGAGACCTATATCTCCATCCAATGAATTGGGTAAAGATTTTATATCTCATGAGATAGACATGGCTGGAATGGTAAGTTAATCCGTTTCAGTGTTACAGGACTGAAACGAGGAGTGAACTCGATTCAGAATGAGACTTTATCCACTAAGATGGTCTTGGCAGCAATTCCTTGGCTACTATGGAAATCATTACATGTGCTTAATGGTTTCGACAATTACATGTTTTATTACCATGCTATTTTATCATGGTTTATGTTCCATTATGATCTATGCCTTTTGTACTTCCCTGTTTTATGTTGTTGCTCAAGATTTTGATGTTTAAACATTATGTTCGTGTTTTTAAGTTCAAATGTATATGGTATGTTTTATTTTATCCATTATTACCCTTATTGAGAATTTGAGCTCACCCTTTTTATGTTTTATTTTCCCCCAGGATCAAAATAAAGGTTTTAGGTAAGGAAACAAAAAGTGGAAGATCTTTATGGGAGATGTTGAAGATCTTTCACCACGATTAGAAGATTACGTTCCAAGTTTCCAAATACACTAAGCTATTACAGTCCTTGTGTGTCTGTTTTTGTTATGTATTAAGTATTCCGCAAAAGTAATGTAATGTCCATGTACATAAAGCTTTGGGTCTCTACAGGGAATGCCATAAAGTATTTTCTCTTCCTTATTCTAAATAATTTGATCTAGTTATTCTTGGTTTTAAGTAAATAATATCCATATAGAGATGATGATTCCAAAATTAGATCCATCCAACTGATTTCACTTGTATAAAAATAGAGGGTGACTTGTGATATAGATGTTTTGTTCCTTTTCTCATCAATTTATGTTGGATATATATAAGGGAAGCCAATCCATACCTATATTATCATTAAATTATTCTAATAGGATTATCACAAGGTTTTATGGGAAATCCAGCCTACAATTATGGATGTGGGAGAAGTTAAATACTTGGGATATAATAATTTTCCTATTTTTCATTTTCAAAGATAACGCCACTTCCATGTTTTAAGGTAGGGTTTTAATAGTTGTTATAAACTTTAATTATAGGAAATAATGTATATAACAATAATAATATAGTAAATTTTATGTTTATCCATGGAAGATAATCATTGATTTCACTATTTGATTATGGTTATAATCATTTACTTCATCAAAAATACAACTAGGTTTGAGAATTATCGAACTATTAAACAACTAAAAGGTAAACTATGAACATTGAAGGGATAAATCATAAATGACATATATTCTATAACCTATGTATTTCTATGTTCCAATCTAAGTTATCCTTGGAATATTTCTTAAGATAAAATTTCATAAACATTTTTATTCCCTTCATATTTTTGTGTGTGAATAACTTGTGAATTTACAATGGAATATAAAATGGGTGTGTAAAAATAGGTGTGTAGAAAGGAATATTTTTAAAGTACCAGGTGAATACCAACTTAATACCCAATGCACCCTTTTGGAGTTATTACTGTTAGGTGAAACTATGACAGAGACACATCCACTTATAATATTCAGACAAGGATTTTGTCTCTTGTAAACCACTCACTCTATACTTTACCAAGATTTAGGTAAGTTTTTATTATTCTTATTCTTATCTATAATTATTTAACTAAGGTTCTATATTCTTAATCTCCATAAATAACTATACTTTCCTCTAATTCCAATCATGACAACCCATATCTTTTTTATACTTTATTTCATAAATTACTACATAAAATTACACATAAATCAATATCAGAAGATCGAGAGGCCAAGAGAATTTTGGAAATTATATACATAAAATAATAACATAAAACAAGGATACAAAATCATTATTTAAAAATCCTTAACATGACCTTAAAATTCCATGTATCTTCTAAAACTGCACGAGATAACATGCGGACATACATAATAAAGTGGTGATATATAAATCCCAGTAAGGGGATAATCCAAAAATAACATTATGAAAGTAATATATGTGAGTCAATAGTAATATAAAAGTGACATAAAATGGTTGATAATCATAAACATGAACATAAAATCATGATATAAGATGATAACATTAAGGCAACCTTAGAATGTGGAAACAACATAAAACATTACATCATAAACATAAGTCACAAATAAACACAGATATATTATAACATAATGAGATTTGGATAAAATACAATGAACCATAAATTAAATATCATGAAATAAAAACAATACCCAATTCATTTAAGGTATATACAATTATGGGACCACTCGTCCCATTTATATCATGTATATGCATTTATGCTCCAGATAGTTCATACAACATAAGGATGTATTTCACCACTTTTAATACCAAAATTAAGGAGTTTGGGTTATATAAATAGTATTAACTAATCAATTAATGATAGGTATGTCTACTTTAATATTGTTGAGTGGAAATTGGGATGGTTATACACAACACAAATGTTTTTCATAGAAAATCCTGGGACAATTTTGGCAACATAGTGGGTGTACATAAAGGTTTATGGATGGGTTTATTGAGAGTGTAAAGTAGTCTCCCATTAATTTTGAATAATAAGGATATTAAAGGGATGTGTAAAATAATATGAAAAAAAAGAACAATTGGAAATAAAAAGGCATAATTTAAAGAAATTACACGAATAAAGGGGATGATAGAATCCCCTTACATCGATATAGTAATGACTTTGGTAAAGGTTATAAAGAAAGGGGATAAATGATATATAATTCTTATAAAATCAATATAATTTTAAAGTAATATTTATAAATTCACAAAATCAAAATAAGTTGTGATTGAAAGGCTAAATACAAAGAAGGAGCTTGAATGCACTAGAGAGAGAGATAGAGAGAGAGAGATCCCTTACCTTTGGAGGGAACTTTCAAAAGCTTGGGAGGAGCTTCTTAAGATAATGGGAACATATTTGGAGGGATTTAAAGAGTTATATAAAGAGAGAATTCATTCTCAATGGGTTTTGAGTTAAGATTAGTGGGAGTTTGGGTGGGTATTTATACCGAAAGAGAGGGAAATTATTTAATAATGTCCAAACATAGGTTTTGGACTCAATATGAGAAAATAAAAAAAACATACTAGTTGTTTCTCCCATGTTTTATACCAAAGTTTAGTGTTTTAAAATAGTTTCTAATTCCAAGAATATAACACATTAAAATAATACCACCGGTGATGTTCTAGTGAGCCTGGTTCATGAAGAATTGATTTTAAAACTATAAAATATAATATAAGTTTTAGAGGATTCATTAAAGGTTTATAAAATCAATAAAATAACTTTAAAAATGTTATATTTTAATAGATAAATATATATTTTGTCATATATTCATCTCATATAATTTAATACATCACTTTTGGGGTATTATGATGTCATAATACATTCTGTATATTTATACCATATTTAATTTTTACCCAAAAATTTGACTGTCTCAATTTTTTTTGAAATATTAGCCATTGGATAGTTTCGACATGATAATTTAAAAAATGTTATTTATTTTACCAAAATAATTTTCTAAATATGATAATTTACACAATTAAATAAAAAACATATTTTATTATAAAATACTAGTTTTAAAAACCCTAACCACTTTATGATTGTTATAAACATTACATTGGAATTTAATAAATTATATTATAAATTATATTTAAATTAATATTATTTAATAATAAATTTATATTAAATAAAATATATTTAAAAAATTATTGAATTTATGAAAGTAGTTTCTTAATTGAAACTGTATATTAAAAAAATTACAATTTTGATCTTTTTTATCAAAATCTAATTTTTTTATCAAACTAATTATATAATTATTTATAAGGTAATAATAAAAGGGATAAATATAATATTTATTTTATTTAAAAGAATATATAAAAATTCATACTACTAGGGTCTAGATACATGGCCTCGTATTACACCAAAATATGCCCTAAAGGTAAAGTGTGTATTGGTGGAACTTTCTTGGGGTGGTTTATTGATCATGGTTTTGGTCGTGATCTCAAGAAGTTTAAAATTATCCTATAATTAATTTATCTCTTTCTTTAGTTGTTAAATATTGGATTAGGATTTTTCAATGGAAAATCAAAGTGATTCCATATCCATTAGAAACTCTAATAAATGGGCTTCATAGGGTACAATCCTATTAGATAAGGCCATCACTTCATTCATCTGTATCAATTAGACTTTATCATAACCCTCAATATATAATAATCCTAATGGTCACCATTAAAGAACATTATTATCAATGACCATGATACTTAAAGGTATTTTAAATCTGAAAATATATATTTTATAATGATAAAAAAAACTAAATTACTGTATGTGTTTTATATAACTATATTTCTTAATGAAGTATTTATTTATTAGAAAGTGAATTTAACTTATAAAATTTAAATTCACCACACACACACCCTTATGCTAAGTCATTATAATAAAATCAAGTTTAGATGTAACTCTCAGATTCTATTTACCCATATCCAATGGTTATTATAATACAATGGTATAGAATATATAAATTACCATATATAAGATCTAATAGTTTAGTAGTATTAATAAGATAGATACATAAATGATCATTAAATTACATTGAAAACATAATATACATAAACTGAATACATAAAAATTTATTATTTCTCTAAAATATATAATTCACACATAGTAATATGCATGGTTTCCTAGAGAAATGGGAAATGATATAAATGGGTGATCTCAGATGCTCAGTAAGGCATATGATACATTGGAAGCTATCACACATAGGAATAGAAATAATGATATGATAGGAATAAATAAATTCCATAATATATGGAGCTATAAGCATAATATATCCATGGATTACATAATAATTAATAAATTCATAGATAAGAATAAATGATCTCATAGTGATGGAATTTATATTTCTAAACATCATAAACATATCTTAAATGTATCATTCTAAAACATCATACATAAACACGTAAATATAACATTAAATTCCCAAATGTAGGATAAGATGGGTTTGGAGACCCTGATATCAGTACAATAATGTATTAGGAAAAGCTTATAAAGAGAGGTAATAAGTAATCAATAATTAAAAATATATCAGACAAAATATAGTACCATTGAATTAAAATAATGTTGGTATATGAAAAGTAATTTTAAATGATATTATAATTGAAGGACTATAACTGAAAAGGATAGAGGAGGACCAAGAACCCTTACCATGAATGGTATCTTCTTAAATCTTGAGAAGAGAATCTTATAACCTTAGAAACTCTTCAAAGAGAATATTTATAGATAAGAGCACCTTATAATAATATGTGGATAATCTAGAGGTATTCTTCAATGAATACTTCAAGAAATAATCACTGGTGATGAGTTGTTGTTGAGCGTGACTTTAGATTTTTAAAGGTATTTTTATAGTATTATTTTTGTGATCTTTTAATTTACAAAATATTCTCAGACCGTACAGGGACTTGGATCATCAGTGACGACAAGTTCAGTCATCCTGATGATGAAAATTTTAAAATACCTGGCACAACGGCATCCACTATGTGCCCTCGGTACCTTTAATTTGAATTATATTGAACATGTAAATTTTCTAAGCGAATAAAAAATTATTCTTCAGTTAAATTCAATATAGTATTTGAAGCTCGTCCTAATGATTTAGACCGTGTTTCGATTTGATTTTTAACATCTAAGTTATGGTCATTCGAAATTTTGGATGTGGATCGAATTAGCGGTTTAATCTTGGGTTTTAAAATTTAATTGATCATTTCATATCATCCAGACGATCTGGAAAAGAATCAGATAGTTTCCATTCATTGGAAATAATAACAGTTAAGTGAAAATTAAAAAATTATTTTTTTTATAATTTTCATTATAATTTTATTATAATAATAATATTTATTTTATTATTATAATTATATTATTATATTTAATGTCTTATAATTATCCTTTGGAAAATATTGAATGGGGTCATTGTCTGTATGTATGGAGTTATCCACAAAAACAAAATAATGGAATACTAATTGGGAGGGTGGATGCTTTAAAAAAGAGTTTAATAAAAAAAGGGTCAATAAGAGGGGATCTGCCTAGACCCTCTGTCCTCTTGCTCCACCGGCGCCCAAAAAGCCCGGGACCACACCACCACTGGGGAGGCTCTTTATCGATCCATCTTATCACTACCCAAATAGGGCCCTGCATCCCTCGTCCCACAGACTGGCAGTCGTAGCTCGTCCAACTCGAAGCCCCACGAGCTCCCTCTCCCTCACACCTGAGGCCTGATGTGAAGACCACCTCCGCCTACTCTGGTCTCCTCCCATGTGGATATGCACCACACCGACGTATCACCTCTAGCCAACAAAAATCATATCAGGCCACTGCCGCCATCACCGACCTCCCAGTCGAGTTCTCGGTCACCGTCGTAGGCCTCTCCGCAATCCCACAGTCTGCTTATCATGGCCCAGAACCACCAGATCACGCTCCCACCACCGGTCCTGCATCCACCCTTGGCTCCCATCATCGAATGTAGTCCTGAACTTTTACCATAGTGTGTCATCCACCATCCATTTTCATGGACAGATCTGGCATTCCCCACTCGAGCCCCCATGCTCGCTAGATCTGAAACTGGACCTCTAGGATAGCACCTCTACCAGCCATACTATCGATCTCACTTTATATTTTCCCCCTGCACTAGGTCTGTCCACCACTTCCACTTTTGTTGGAGTTAGAAACATTATTCCCAACCAGATACAGGTGGAGAACCCCCTACTCCTGGGGGAAAGGTACTCCTCTACTAGATCCACTAGATCAGTTTTTCCTCGATGAGGCTCAGGTGGGTACATCCAACCCAGAATGGGTCTCGAAGGACCTATCTGGCCCAAAAAGTCGAAAAAAGGATTTTCCCAACCCTTTACGGGTCTTTGCGGGTTTAACACGACCTGTAATAGGCAAGAGAGGTGTTTTGGGGCCTGAGTAACAAAAACTAATTTAATTAATTAATTTAATATTAGTTTTAAATTAAATTAATTAAAGTATTAATGTTGGTTTAATTTACTAATTTTAATACCATGGGAATAAAAATAAATTTAATTTTGGAATTGAATTAAATTAATTTATTGGTTCAAATTATAATTAAATTATTTGAATTTCACTAACATATTTAATTTAATTAAAAATGACCTCGTATTTTATTTAATGCAATTTAATTTTTTATCTCGTATTATTTATACCAATTGTTCTTGGGTAGTTGACTCGACCAATATATTATTGGTTGATTTAATTAATTAATTAATATTTTTTAAACTGTGTGGGATGTCTATAATAATTAATTAATTAAGAGAATATATGGATCATCTTTATTTTTGGTTAATTTTTATAAGGACCTGCATATCTAATTCACATAACGTACCATTACAACCTTAGTCCTCCTTGCATAGGTGTGAGTATCCTTGTATATTGGATGAAGATAGTGTATTGACTAGACCCTGCAAAGATGAAGAAGTACTCTAACACCCCGACCCTAGTTACCTAGAGTCAGTGCATTATTACATAACATTGGTATGATCATAATAAAATCATGTCCCCAAAGATAGTTCAGTTTAGTATTATTGGAAACAATATTCATATATAAGTTCAACTTTACCACTTGAAAAAAATACAACACTAATTTATTCCATTAGAAAAATCTAAGCCTCCTAGATTATGCCTGCAAGTTACTCATAACTAACTATTTCATATCCTGGGAAAATGAAACATAAGAAAGGGGTGAGATCAAACACTCAGTAAGGGTAAAAAATACAGCGGAATATAATAAAAATATTATGCATGATGAATAATTGAAAAAACATGCCTTTACAATTAATAAATAAGAACACTTTTATGGAAGGAAAATGAGCTGAGTAAATAATTCCATAATAAAACATAATCATGGGTATTCTATTAGTTGAATGACCACATGAACCATAAATATTATTTTCATAATGAGGGAATGTATCATGCTGGGCATTCTAAAACATTTTGTCAAGGCCTCGACCAAGATGTCTAAAAATGATTTTGGCCTCGGCCAAAACCATATATCAAATTGGGAAAGACCTCGACCAATTCCACGTCTAGTTGTCTCATGAGACCTACCGATGCACTGAGGAGCTATAGAGGGCTCCACCCGTCACTTACTAAGTCCAATACATTCCTTATATGAAAGGGTTGAAATATAACATATAAATTCTTATTAAAACTATAAAAAAAATGTAAATACATTAACCATAAACCATGAATGGTATAAAAATAACACAACCACAGTCAAACATATCACAAAAACCTTTAACACAATATGGAAGATTTGTATCATAACAGATCAACTTCAAACTAGTTTAAAATCTATCAAAGGATGTTAACATAGATGAAAGGAAAATTATTTTATAGGAATATATCTTTCTATTTTGAAATTTTTTAAAAGTCATATAATTATAAAAGAAAACATTTATTTTTAAAATATTATTATAAGCTTGTAAGGGAAGCTTCGACATTGTTATAATGGAAAAAAATTTCTACACCCGCCGTATAAGTTAAAAAAAAATTCTTACCTTAATTTTGTAGAAAAGGTCATAAAGTACCTTTTTTGGAAAACAACAGAAAGATTCATTTCTAAACATATAAGTTAAAATAAGGTTATAAATGTCTTTAACCAATTGTCTAGTAAATATTAATTTTTTTGAAATACATTTTTAAGAAACATGGATGTGTATGAGAAAGAGTTCCCAGTAGATAATTATGTATAAACAACCTTAGATAATGAAGAGATTGTGAAATTAACCCTTACCTTGTAATTTTCCTCGGTCCAGGGTAGGTTAACCTCCTATATAATGGTTAAATAATTTTTATTAAATTATAAAAGATCCATATACATTAATATGATATCATATATGATCTTATAATATTGGTTTGTTAATAATATTTTAGTATTATCGTCGTTTCAGGTGTTAATTGATTCATTTTACTTTATATGATTTGTTACGTAAGTAATGTTTTTAATGGATAGGATGTATCTTATTAATATTCAGAATTATATTAAGTCATTAGAAATTATTTTTAATAATAAAATAAAAATAATTCTTGAATGGATACAATGGGGAATGAATCTCATCACGTTCGTGGAGACGATAATATGTACATACGCACGAGTGACAATATCATTATTTTGATATTAAAATAGTATATAATTGGATGGTATTTCATATATACAGAATCATTATCATGTTATATTTATTATTTAAATCATTTATACTCATTATTATACCCATCCAAATGATGAAGTGTTTGAATAATAAACTACACCACGACGTGGAGACGGTAATTCGTATGTACGCACGTATGGTGACATGTCATTCATAGGATGGATAGAATAATGAATATGGTTGTACCATATTTATAATAATATAATAGTATATAGAAGATACTGAATTTATTTTTTTAGAATGGAAACAACAAGGAAAGGAGAAGTGGAAGAAGAGAAGAACATGAAAGAGGTGATGAAATATTTACCTCTTCTTTGGGTTCCTCCTTTTGATTTGATCAAAAGTGCTCATTAGGTTGGATTTCTGACAAAAGGAAGGCATCTAGGATGAAGGGAGGATAGTTGAGAGGATATTTGGGCAGGGTTAGCTAAGCTAAATGGCTTTTGAAGGTGTGAATTTGAGGTAAGGGGAAGTTCCCTTTTATAAGAGGGGTGATGGTCACTTTAGGAAAAGCTTGAAATATTATTTTATAATTAAGAAATTTTTGGTTTATAATGGCTCTAAAAAAATTTCTTTCGAGGATAAGGTGAGTATGGGTCGAAATACTCTCAACCAATAGGTTTTAGACAAGTTTAGGTCACCATTTCAACCTTATCATTTAGATTTAACTCTTAGTTAAATAGTTTGACATGTACCATGTCTCTTGGTATTTTTATATTATATGGTTAATAAACTTACTATAAACTTCCAAAAGAATATCAAGTGGTTCATTAATGACATATATAATATTATTTGAGCCCTTTCGCTGAACCTTAGATTTTTAAGAATATAATATCAATTAATAATATAATATTTGTTTTAAAAACTCTTTTATGTCAATTTTGACACTATTTGGTATTTTGTTTTTGTTAAATTCATAACAAAATTATTACTTTAAAAAAAATTTTAATCAGCCCTAACATGTCATATTAACCTGTAAAATTAGTGTAATTCATTAAAAATCTAAAATTAGATTTATTTATATATTTATAATATACATTATCTTAATATATTCATTAATAAGGTAATTACTGCATCATCATTGTGTCATAAATAAATTAAATTATTTAATGTATAAAAATTATAAATAAAATACCATTATGTAGGAAAGAGTTTTATCTTTCTAATTAATATTAATATTCTAATTTATCTTATTTATAAGCCTATATTAAAAATGGTTTAGTTAATAAAATTCGATTTTAACTCTTTTAACTCTTCATTAAATAAAATAATAATAAATGTCCTAATGTAATCCAAGTGGACCTGAAGGATCATATTTTATTCCTAAGGTTTTTTTTCATCAAAATAAACTTATCCAATACAATTAGGACATGTGTTAGGGTAATAATAATAACATTTTTACCTTTAATTACACTATTTACTTTTAACTGTGGTAAATAAAAGTCAAAAGTTACTATTCACCAAAAATTATTTTTATCTTATTGAACAACATTTTAATTAATGATATCAACTGTGTCTCTTGGATTTTTGAAATTCAACTCACAGAAGCGGCAAAATTATGTTTTATGCAAATTTGTAAATGCTCCTAGGAGGTGGGTAAAAGACGGTTAGAAGTTTAATAAAAATTTTATATATCTAAAATTATTATAAAATGACTCCAATGAATTACATTGAACTTATATAGGAATTATGTATCTATTTTTATCTAAAATAAATTTAAATAAAATGGCTAATTATTTAAATAAGAAGTCAGTTTTAACTGATAACGTTGTGTTTTTCACTATTCATCAAAAATTGAATGTTTTCAGAAAAATACCAACAATTCACCCTAAGCTAAATTTTATATTAAAAATCCAAAAATTAAGTCCATTTTGAAAAATAAAATTTTTAAAATTTTAAAAATTGGGCATTACTATTCATAACGGCTAGTTTGATTGGTCGTGATGTGTTAAAATCTCAAAGATACGTACAATGGAAGCTATTGAATTATTCAAAGAGAAATGTACTATAGAAGCTTGGGGTGTTACATTCTCCCCTAATTCACATAATTTTGTCCTCGAAATTTCTTGAATACTACTACATAAAAAGATTCGGGTGGTTCTCCATCAGAAGTTCCTCTGGTTCCCACATTACCTCTTCTATCATATGATTTCTCCATAGAACTTTTACCAGACGAGTCATCCGGTTTCACAACACTTGTTCTATAGTATCTATAATCTTGAAAGGATCTTCACAATAAGACAGACCGGGTTCCAGTTCTAATTCCTCATTGTTGAGTACATGCATTGGGTCAGACATGTATTTTCTCAACAGTGATACATGGAACACATCGTGAACTTTGGGGAGACTTGGCAGCATTTCCAAACGGTAAGCTACATCCCCAATTCATTCTATAATTTTGAAAGGTCTGATGTAATTGGGACTCAATTTACAATTCTTACCGAATCATATAATTTCCTTCCCTAGAGATACCATCAAAAAAACATGATCTCCTACCTGAAATTCCAAATCCTTCCTTCGGTTATCGGCATCGATCTTCTACCTACTTTGTGCTTCTTTGATGTGGGTTTAGATAACCTTCACCTTTTCCATCATTTCTTTAATAAGTTCTGGGCCTATGAGTTTTCTTTCACCAACATCATCCCAATAGGTTGGTGTGCAACATCTCTTTCTGTATAATGCTTCATATGGTGCCATATGAATACTTGAATGGAATCTATTGTTATCTAAAAATTCTACCGGAGGTAAATATTGATCCCACATACCTTGAAAGTCAAGTGACTAAGATATAAACATATCTTCTAAGGTTTTAATAGTATGTTCTGATTCTCCATCAATTTTAGGGTGGTAGGCAGTGCTCAAATGAAGTTTAGTATCCAGGGCTTTCTGAAGGCTTTTCCAAAATCTTGTTGTAAAATGGGGATCACAATCAGAAAAAATCTATAGGATTACTCAATGATGTATTAAAAATTCATTAATATACAGTCTTTCTAAACATTCAAGTGGTAAATCTTCTCTTATATCAAGAAAATGTGCTGACTTGTTAAGATGATCAATAATAACCCATATTGCATCGTTCCTTCTAGGATTCTTTGGTAGCCCCATGACTAAGTCTATTTTAATACCATCCCATTTCCACTCAGGTATGGGAAGAGGTTTCATGACTCATCTAGGTTGTTGCCTTCCATATTTCACTTGTTGAAAAACCATACATCTTGACACAAAATCAGCAATCTCCCTCTTCATGTTGTCCCACCAAAAATGTTCCTTCAAATATTTATACATCTTGGTGCTCCCAGGGAGTATAGAAGAATTTGAGCTATGAGCATCATTAAACAATTACCTTTTCAGATCAGTTATATCAGGAACAGAAATTCTCTTCCCAAAATTCAAAATTCCATCTTCATATATGAAGTCGGTCAATTTACCATCGTTCACAGATTTAATCTTCTTTTGAAATTCTTCATCATCAACCTGAGAACTTTTTATCCTTTCTAGTAAATATGGTTGGGAAAATATGTGAAAAAGTATTGATGTTTCACCTTCCATGATTATTCCCATATCCATTTTTACTAGATCTATGAAAATAGGATCCCTTTCAACTCTCATCTTGTTCAAAAATCCATGATCCATTCTGCTCAAATCATCTGCCACATTATTTGCATTCCCCGGGTGGTAGTGTATTGTGCAATAATAATCATTGAGTAGTTCTAGGCATCTCTTTTTCCTCATCTTGAGTTCCTTCTATGGGAATATATACTTCAAAATATTTTGATCAGTATATATTTCAAAATTTTCACCATAGAGATTGTGTCTCTGTATCCTCAAAGCAAAGATTACAGCTGCTAACTCAAGATCATGAGTAGGATAGTTTTCCTCATGAATTTTTAGCTATCATGATGCATAGGCAATAACCCTATCATTCTGCATAAGGAAACAACCAATTCCTTTCTTTGATGCATCACTATAAATAACAAACCCATCATTCCCCGATGGTAGAGTCAAGATAGTAGCATTGACTAATATTATCTTCAGTTTGTCGAAACATTCTTCACACTCTTTTACCCAAACAAATTTAACCCCTTAACATGTTAGCTTTATTAATGGATTATCCAGTCAGGAAAAATTCTAGATGAAACATCGATAATAACCTTTTAAACCAATAAAACTACGTACCTCTGTTATACTTTTTGGTGCTGGCCATTCTTGGATTGCCTTTGTCTTAGAAGGATCAACAGAGATTCCATCCTTAGAGACAATATCTTCGTATAATGAAAAGGATTTCAATACTAATGCTTGATTGAGAAATTGTTTTAACCCATCAACGAAATAATAAATCTTACTTCTTGTGTTATATATATAATTTGCAGCATGCCTTTCTAACCTTGTAAAGTTAGCTTCATACATTGCTACATTCTCATCCTCTTTTTGCCTCAGACTCAAAAATTGTCTTTCCATATCCGCTTGATGGTTACGAGGAAAGTATTTTTCTAAGAAAAATTATTTAAACTACCTCCATTACATACTTTATAATTCTTCATCCTCCTTTGTGTTTTGAATTAATGAACACCATTGATCTGCATCTCCTGTGAGGCAATAAATTTCCATTAAAACTTTTTCCCTTTTGCTACTCCCAAAGCATGAAATATTTTTTTCTAAGGAAATTATCCATTGTTTAGCTACAAATAGATTTTTAGACCCATTTAATGTTGGTGGTTTTTGCCTCATGAAGCTCTCTAACATTGATCCTCCACGTTGTGGATTAGGGTGCTCTATATGGGTAAGGTTATTATTCATAACCAGAGTGAGTTGTCCCAGTATGGTAATAAGATGATCACCCCTAGTTGCATCACCAGCTATACTTTAAATATCTTGAGTAAGAGGGAAATCCCTACATGGATTACATGCGTTGATACAATTTCCATTCCTTCCACTAGGCACCATTTCAAAACAATGTCATACACTATATTAGTTTATAAATCGCAATACATAATCCGAAACTTATAAAACACTTAACATAAATTGAACGGTTTATGGATATAAACCATAATCATAAATATGTTTTTTTGAGGAAGTATATACTCATAAAACCTTCATAATGGTTTGTAAAGAAAATGAGAATTATCCAAAGCATATCTCCTGGGAGTGTTGTAACCAAGAGTGCAACAAGACCTGTTGTCGTGCACTAGTTCTCGTTCGAGTCTAGCTGAAAGCTATGTTTTTGGGTTTTACCCCAAGGTACATCTGTGCCAGAGTTGCCTCTACCTGCTCGTATCTAGACATGGATGTATTTCTTCGAAAACTCACAAAATCTCTACATTACCAAAATTCGAGGAAGTTATTCTATACTAATCCTCAAAGTCTATCTTAGGGTAATGTGCTCTAATCAAAGTTTATTTAAATCTAGCTTCCAAAGTTTGTACTAAACTTCCTCTGATACCAACTGTAACTCCCCGACCCCACTTACCCAAATTCGGTGCATTATTACATAACAATGGAATGATCATAAGGAAAACATGTCCCTAAATACCGACCAGTTTAGTATTATTGGAAACAAGATTCATACATAATTTCAACTTTAAAACTTGAAAAGAAATACAACACTACTTTATTCCATTAGAAACATCCAAGACTCCTAGATTATGCCTGAAAGTCACTCATAACTAACTTCTTCATACCCTGGGAAAATGAAACATAATAAAGGGGTGTGATCAAATGCTCAGTAAGGGTAAACAATACAACGAAAGATAACACAAATATTAGTCATGGTGAATAATTGAAAACACATGCCTTTACAAATAATAAACACGGACAATTTTATAGCAGGAATATGAGTTGAGTAAATAATGCCATAATAAAACATAATCTTGGGTATTCTACTAGTCAAATGACCACATGAACCATCAATATTATTTTCATAATGAGGGAATGTATAATTCCGGACATTCTGAAACATTTTTTCAAGGCCTCATCCAAGACATCTAAAAATGTTTTAGGACTCAGCCAAAACCATATATCAAATTGGGAAAGTCCTTATCCAGTTCCACGTCTAGTTGTCTCATGTGACCTACCAATGGAATGAGGAGCTATAGTGGGCTCCACCCATCACTTACTAAGTCCAATACATTTCTCATATAAAAGGGTTGAAGTAAAACATAAATATTCGTATTAAAACTAGCATACAAAATGTCAATACATTAACCATAAAACATGAATGGTATAAAAATAACACATACAAAATATAACATATAAAAAAACCTTCAATACAATATGGAATATTTTTACCATAATAGATCAACTTCACACTAGTTTAAAATCCATCAAAGGATGTTGACAAAGATGAAAGGAAAATTACTTAATATGAATATATCTTTCTATTTTGAAATTATTTAAAAGTCATGTAATTATAAAAGAAAACATTTATTTTGAAAATATTCTTATAATATTGTAAGGGATTCTTTGACATTTTTATAACGATGGAAAATAGACTCACCCGCCGTATAAGTTAAAAAACATTCTTACCTTAATTTTGTCAAAAAGGTCATAAAGTACCATGTTTGGAAAATGACAGAAAGATTCCCTTCAAAAAATATAATGTCAAATAAGGGTATAAGTGACTTTAACCCATTGTCTAGTAAATATTAAAAATGTTTTGAAATACATTTTTAAGAAACATGGATGTGGATGATAAAGTGGTCCTAGTAGATAATTACGTATAAACAACCTCAGATAATGAAGAGATTTTAAAATTAACCCTTACCTTGTACTTTTCCTCGGTCGATGGTAGGTTAAACTCATATATAATGGTGAAATAATTTTTATTAAACTATACAAGAACCATATACATTAATATGATATCATATATGATCTTCTAATATTTCATTATTAATAATATTTTAGCATTATCGTTGTTTCGGGTGTTAACCGATTCGTTTTACTTTATATGATTTGTTATGTAAGTAATGTTTTTTATGGATAGGATGTATCTTATTCATATTCAGAATGATATTAAGTACTTAAAAGTTATTTTTAATCATCAAATGAAAATTAGTCTTGAATGGATACGATGGGGAATGAATCTCATCGCGTTCATGGAGACGATAATCCGTACATACGCACAAGTGAGAATATCATTATTTTGATATTAAAATAGTATATAGTTGGATAGTATTTCATATATATAGAATCATTATCATGTTATATTTATTATTTACATCATTTATACTCATTATTACACCCATCCAAATGATGAAGTGTTTGAATAACAAACTACACCATGACGTGGAGACGGTAATCCTTACATATGCACGTATGGTGACATGTCATTAATAGGATGGAAAGAATAATGATTATGGTTTCACCATATCTATAATTAAATAAAAATATATAGAAGTTACTGGATTTATTATTTTAGAATGTAAACAACAAGGAAAGGAGAAGTGGAAGAAGAAAAGAATTTGAAAGAGGGGATGAAATATTTACCTCTTCTTTGGGTTCTTCCTTTTGATTTGATCAAAATGGATCCTTCGGTTGGATATTTGACCAAAGGAAGGCCTCTAGGATTAAGGTAGGAAAGTTTAGAGGATATTTGGGTAGTGTTTGGATGATAAAAATGGCTTTGAAGGTGTGAATTTGAGAGAAGGGGAAGTGTCCTTTTATAAGAGGGGTGAAGGTCACTTTAGGAAAAGCTTGAAATTTTATTTTATAATAAAATCATTTTCGGTTTATAATGGATCCAAAATTATTTATTTCAAGTATAAGGTGGTTATTGGTTGAAATCCTCTCAACCAATAGGTTTTAGACAAGTTCAGGTCACCATTTTAACTTTATCATTTAGATTTAACTCTTAGTTAAATAGTTTGACATTTACCATATCTCTTTGTATTTTTATATTATATGGTTAATAAACTTACAATAAACTTCCAACAGAACCTCAAGTGGTTCATTAATGACCTATATAATATTATTTAATCCCTTTGGCTGAACTTTATATTTTTAGGAATATAATATCAATTAATAATATAATATTTGTTTTAAAAACTCTTTTATGTCAATTTTGACACTATTTGGTATTTTGTTATTTTTTTAATTTATAACAGCATTATTACTTCGAAAAAAATTCATTTAATCAACCCTAAAATGTCATATTAACTTATAAAATTATTTTAATTCATTAAAAGTCTCAAATTGGGTTTATTTGGATATTTATAATATCAATTATCTTAATATTTCATTAATAAGGTATTTACTGCATCATCATTGTGTCATAAATAAATTAACTTATTTAGTGTCTAAAAATTATAAAAAAAATATCATTATGTTGGAAATATTTTTATATTTTAATTAATATTTATAGTCGAATTTATCACTTGTATAACCCCATATTAAAAATGGTTTAGTTAATAAACTTTAATTTTAACTCTTTTAACTCTTCATTAAATAAAATAATAATAAATGTCCTAATCTAATTTAAGTGGACCTAAAGGATCATATTTTCTTTCTAAGGTTGTTTTTGGTCTAAATACACTTATTAAATACAATTAGGACATGTTTTAGGGTAATAATAATATCATTTTTACCTTTAATTACCCTATTTACTTTTAACCGTGGCAAATAAAAGTCAAAAGTTACTATTCAACAAAAAATATTTTTATCTTATTGAACCACATTTTACTTATTTATATCAATCGTGTCTCTCAGATTTTTAAAATTCAACTGACAGAAGAGACAAAATTAAGTTTTATGCAAATTTGTAAATGCTCCTTCGAGGTGGGTAAAAGACAGTTAAAAGTTCAATAAAATTTTTATATATCTAAACTTACTATAAAATGACTCCAATAAATTACATTGAAATTATATAGGTTTTATGTGTCTATTTTTACCTAATATAAATTTAAATAAAATAACTAATTATTTAAATAAAAAGTCGGTTTTAACCGATAACGCAATGTTTTTCACTATTCATCAAAAATTGAATGTTTTTAGAAAAATACCCAAAATTCACCCTAAGATAATTTCGATATTATGAATCCAAAAATGAAGTCCATTTTGAAAAATAAAATTTATGAAATTTTAAAAAGTGGGTGTTACTATTCATAACGGCTAGGTTGATTGGTCCCGGTGTGTCAGAATCTTGAAGTTACATACAATGGAAGCTATTACATTATTTAAATGGAAACATACCGTGGAAGCTTGGGGTGTTACAAGTACTCCTTTACAAAGGTGATTCACATTGTGGATCCCCCCAAGGTGAGGCATTACTTATAACTAGTGAAAGACATACTGGATGAGGGTGAGTTGCATCATGAGTCAAGTGACAACTCAGGTATTATTGTCCTAGGTCATTTTAGATTCTCAAGACCAGTCAAATATTAGTTTACCTTTATGCATTTATGAATTATTTTATTAATTTTATGTCATTGAAAAAATTCATTAAATAATAAATGATTAAATGCATAAAGAAGCGATGCATGTTTTTTTATTAATGATCCGTTGTGAGCGCGACACCATAGATGAACAAGATTAATAGAAATGGATTCCATTCATCAAGATAAAAAAACCCTTAAATAAATATTAAGTCATTACCACCTTCAATCATTCAAGTTTGAACAAAACTGAGTGTCTGGGTTGATTATCATGCCAAAGTTGAGAGTCCCTCTTACTACTGGGGAGTTATTGTGAGAGTGGTGGGTTGACTTAAATAAAATTTCTACAAATAAGTATCCAATGCTAGCTTATTTTAAGTTTAGAGGAATGTTTTGAGTAAATCATGTAATGATTTTAGAAGATGATACTTCACTCAATAGATCAAGGAACCAAGAGTTAATGCAGTTGTCCCCCCAAACTCCTACCTTGACCCTCCGAGTAGTGGAGTAGCCAAATCTTGTAGAGTATAAGGGGAGGTTCATGGATCCTTGCCACTATAATACTCAAGAGATAGAGTATTATACTTCTAGAATAGAGGGTTCATAGAATTCTATAAAGTAGTGGGAGACATTTAATGATTAATTAATCAAAAATTTATAAATTTATAATCACTATAAAAGTACTAATCTCCTGGGATTTTATTTGTGTAGACAAATGACTAGTAATACCACAAGAAAAACTATGATAAATATTTTGACAAAGTTAATTTCCAAACCAGGATGAATTTCCAAGTGTAGTACAGGTTCTTGTGCATAATACTACTATATAATAATTTCAAGGTGTTAATGTACCTATACATGTTAAGCCATCTCAGGAAGTGAGGGTGTAAAATATTCTTATAGGAGACTCATGTATATATAATATGATGCTTATGTGATGATTCAATCACCAGCGTTCAATGCTAGTTGCGGTAACAACATCGTGACATTGATGATTACACATGTAGTCACATCTCTGATATGTTTATAAGGAGAATGTTAAGAAAGATATGTGGATAAAAAATTACAATGGATTATGTGTAAATATGAACGAAATATCAAGATCTTTCAAATCATTTCATTATTACACACAATTACTGTGGGTTTGTTTTAGGTTACAAAACAATCAGGATGGAGTAAATAATTCATTACCTATTTAGGTAAGGTTCTCCAAGTAAATAATAATATAAAAGATAGATTAATATATAATTATTATGGGGAACATTTTGAAAGGCAAGGAGAAAATTCCAATGGAAATTGAAACAAGAAAGACACATTCACAACATCTTTTGATGACGATGTTAGTTATTTAATAGGAGGTTATTTGTATCACATAAATTCAAATAAATTTATGGAATTTTAAAATGAAATGAACTGAATTGAATAAGAAATAACTTTATTCTTATTTAGTATATATATTCATCAAATAAAAGTATTGTTTCTAACATACTTCTTGGGTATTAATTACAATATTCCTTTCATATATGTGTATTGAAATATAGTAACCATGTAAGTATAGAAACATTATAAGAAGTAAGGTGTCTTCTCTAAGTAGCTGAGAAAGGGTGATTCCTAAGTTAGTGGTGAGAAACACATAAATTCTATTTTCCAAGTGATATATTCTAGTAGAAAATTTGTAGAGTATAACTAAAAAACATTTATCTCATTTTTTTTCATTTGACATAATGTAGTAATGAATGTTTTTTTTGGTATCTAATACTCATTCTATAGTTCAGTGACACTTGAATCATATTCAATATGTGATGAATATAAAATGTAAGAGTTATTTACCCAGTTGTGGTAAGATAATTTTTGGTCAAGAAAAACATAAATTGGATTTTAGGCATATACCCAATATGGTATTTAGGATGGTTAAGGCTAAAAACTTTTGGTATTATAGATGTCTTTAGTTTTGACATAGAAACCATTAAAAATAAAGGTATTCTATAAGGATTTTAGAATTAGTTCAATAAGTAAGAATGAACTATTCCAATGGAATGCTGGTGGTAAATATATTTCATTATTTTTCTTTATGTTATTAAGGAATGTGATAGTGAAGTATAAGCATGTTCAGACAATAAGAGTTGCTTCGGATCGGCATGGCAAAGAATATCATGAACAATCATTCATCAATCAAGATAATGCAGCATGGAGTAATTTCTAAATGAACATTTATGTTATCTACATCACGACATTTATTATAATAAAGAGGATCGATAAAAAGTCTTACATATTAAAATTGATCAAAAAATCTAGTGTGGATAAATTCCTAAATACACATTTTATACATCAATGTTATAATGTAAGTAGTGTCAATATTTCAACCTGCAATAACATCTATCATATTTCAAGACATTATTTGAAAATAATAGTGAAATCCCATAACTAATATTCCAACTAAAAATGAAAAATTGATATCACAAGAGTCATAGTAGGATAGAAATACATTATTTCAAAGAACCTGTGTTTAGATGCAAAGAGTTTGTTAGGATATAAACAAGATTTCATCCAGATAAACACATAGTGAATATAAGTAATTATCCTAACAGTTGGTTATGATATTTAAAAAATCCTTATGATAAAAATGATATATTTAAAATATATTTCTATATAACGGTTCACATCTCTACTTTAGATAGTGGGAGAAATATTGAATTGGATTTAGTCAATTTCGTAGATGCAAAAGTAGTTGGCATAGGAACAAGTTACACAAGTGTATGTGAAACAAGAATGTTCCAGAGACACATAATACGTAGGAAGGTTAAACCATAGTGATAGTTTTATATTCACCATGGTAGGTGATACATTATTCAGTGAGAATAATAATTCATATAAGTAAGCATTATGTAGAAATCCACTAATAATAACAAGGTCAATTAAAATTCAATAATGGATTCCAAGTATCAAAGTGAAAATGATATTATTAAATTGAATATTGTGATGGGTATTTGAGTGATTTGATACATGGATGGTACAAGTGAAGTACCATTAACGATCGATTGAAAATATCAATTTGATATGCCAAAATCCATTTTAGTTTTACTTGTCATAGCTAACTTCTAAGATCATTTAATTAGGAATTGGATTTCATGACCATCAATCATGGAAGGTGTCTATACGATGCCACTAGAAAGGGTTGATGACACCATTGGATGCCAATAAGGGTTTTAAGTTATGTAAATATAGTTTAGGATTAATGTAAGCAACAAGAACTTAGATCATTAATATGGAATGAATATTTTACATTTGTCTACTAGTGGTTAATGGGAGCACCATAGATTTCTACGAGAAATATGTTCGGCCACATATGGAAAATAGATATTGGTCTTACAGTTAGTTAAGAGTAGGATGAAAATAATTCAACAATGATTGAATTAAAGTAGAAACCTACGTTCTAGGGAACAGGATCTCCTGAGGTAGATTTAACGGTTTCTTGGACCTATTCAATCGTACATATACTGACATACTATTAAAAAATACAAGTTGAAACAATTCAATGGAAGAATTGTTACCAATGTCATATGGCAAAAACTCTACAGTTTTTCATGTTCGGGAAATGAGAAGAGATTAACTTGGTGAGTTGAGTTACATACACATCAGATATGTATCAATGAAATATTACATGATATGTATAATAAATGTTATTTCCATGATATACTTTATTGTAGGAAAATATCAGTTGTATCTAGGAGAACTATAAGGGATGTAGTAAAACCTATATCAGTGTACTTTGAAAATTACAAATGATATGTACCTGGTATATGGAGAATTAAGGATAATAGTTATATTGGGACACAAACTAGTCTTACATAGATCAATTTGATCTAGTATTGCAGTTAGGATAAGGGTGATGAGAAATCCAAGCTCATATAAGCCAATGGTAGCCATATATACAAAACCCAATATATTTTAGCTTCTAAGTCAACAAAAAAGTAGTTAAATGCAATTATTTGTTTTAGTTCATGGAATATCACCTAGAAAGTAAAGTATTATCATAATATAAATAATGATATTCTTACTAGACAAGATTTCAAGATATGACAATGGAAAAAAGGGGTATACTCAGGGATACCTTATCTTGAGAAGTATTACTCAAGGTGGTGAGGTCACAAACAGTA
The DNA here is from genome assembly GCA_963277665.1 of Viscum album. Taxonomy (NCBI): domain Eukaryota; kingdom Viridiplantae; phylum Streptophyta; class Magnoliopsida; order Santalales; family Viscaceae; genus Viscum; species Viscum album. Next base: position 1,298,731,613 of record OY728141.1, on the reverse strand, counting down.
GAATAACTACACAGTAGAAACATGGAAGACCCAACAGCTAAAACAATTACTCAGCAGAAACGTGATTTTTATCATGTGAGTAGCTAATATGTATGTTTATGATGTTGACTCTTATAGAAGTGGGAGTTCTGAAATAGTGGGTGCCTTAGACCCCACTATTCAGTACTTTTGATTACCATATCATGTATACAGGTTTGATATACAAGATTTTTACATACCATTATAGTGTAGATATTTCTACATCCACTATTTAATGATAATCTCCATATATTAACTTTCATATCAAAAGGTTATATCAGATCTCAGGATATAATGATAACCATGAGATAATTTGACATTAATCTTAAATATATGTCCTATGGTCTAGATACATCATACTGGCTGGACACAATTGATGTCTGACTATCTGGTGTTGGGGGATCTTAAGCATTGACACTTCTTCACATGAAGTTCTCACTTGGTGGTCTCTTGAAGAGAGATCATGATGATAGACCCACTGCTAGGAACACCACATGTTTTGGGTGTCATTGGTTGTTCCTATCTATGGACATGTGTATTGGTCTCCAGACATGATATCATTAACAGTGTGTGCAATTTGATCGTGTAATTTGATGCAAGTCAAAAACCATGATAATGAAATCGTGGTGAGGTAGTTATTTTTGGGTGTTTCCTTGGTGGCATGAAATTGGATGAATGGTTAAGAAATGATTTATCTCTTCCATGTTAAGGAAGTAATATATCTCAGGCCTGGTTGATCAGGCTGGTGATACCTTTATAAGTCTTTGTCCAAATTAGTTGAAAAGTAAATCAATACAGTAATATCAAAAAATAATAAAGCAAGAAAAGTGAGATGACACAAGTGTGTATCCTACTTTATGAGATATAGAATGAAAAAGAGATTATAGTACACAGTACATGTTTGTAGGTTCATTGTCATTGGTATGATAATACTTATCTATTTTGGGGTCTTGATCGATTTCCAAACTCTTCTCTAGGTTTATGAATTTTATTAACTACTATTGAGATAAGGGCCTAAAGGGTCTCACACAACAACATATTAAATAATCCTCCTTATTTAATTGAATTGATATATTGGACACGGTGTGCCCCACCATGGGGTCTGAGTGTTGTCCAAGTATCGATCACCAAAGAATAAATAAATTCATAATTATTAAAGTTATGAATAATTGGGTGGAATTTATTCAAATTATTTACAATTTAATTAAATAAGAGAATATATTAATCAAAGGAATATTATTTTAATTTTCTAGGTTTCTTTAATATTAAGCGGGAATTGAGAGTCAAGTTAAATGACTTGAATTTATCACATAATAAATTTTATATATATTATATGTATTTGATAAAATAATAAATTATATTGACATAGTTTAGTTCTTCATAATTACTTTTTTATTAAATGTTAAATAAACGAGGTTCGGGGAACCCTATGAGGGATTTTAGAACCTACACTATAAATAGAGAGAGAGACTCTCAGAGAACAAAATATTCATTCATTATTGAATGAGATACTCTCTATCCTCCCACTTTCTATAGATATAGAATCTATCTGAAGTGAATATCCATGAATTCCATTAAGTATCGAAGGAAAAGGATCACAGTGATTGTCGAGACATCAAAGATATCATAAGATCATTGCGATAGAACTTAGAATTTGACAATCAACACTCTAATGGATTTTTTAAGTGCATGTGGATGATATAAAGAGATAATGTTATGGATCCTTCAAGAAATGAACACCGACAATGAGTTTCAGTTTAGTACGACTTCAGATCTGTAAAGTTATGTTTACAGTTTTATTTATTTTATCTTTCAATTTACATGATATACTCAGACTGTACCATGGCTCGGATAGTCGGTGATGAAAAGTTCCGTCATCCTGACGATGAAAATTTTAAAATCCTAGACCCACAAACTTCTACTGTGGCCCCCTGGTACCTTCATTTGATTTATAGAATCACTCATTTTTTTGTAAAACCATTTTGGTTCAATTATGGATTTAAACCAAATACCTTGTGCTTGAATTCTTAAGGACTATTTGAACTTATCTTTTATAAGAATATTTAATATAATCATTTTTAAATTTACTTCTACACTCATTTCATTGGATCATTATTTAATTAAAATTCATTTTCATGACCTATTATTGGTTATATAGTTATTAAAACTAAGAAAAATTTTAATCCCTTCATTACATGGGAATATTTATAACATTACATTTTTTATGAATTAAGACTAGATTATGTGACCCATATTCATTTCATGAGATTTCATTATGCAGATTCCTCATGTATGATTTTTCTTATGTGCCACACATATACCAATGGGTTTTGGTGGTTCATTATACAAATATAGTAGTGGAATAAAACCCATATTTGTGCACGATATATCCATGATGATGTCAACATGATTTATAAAATGAGGAACACAAAATATGCATTCCTAGATTTCCAATGCAATAGAATCCATATCCATGAAGTTTACTTGATGAAAATCACTAATATAGTAGATGAAATCCTTCTACCTCTGAGAGATGTACATCGTCCAAAGGATCTTGGATAATACCAAGAGGATCCTAATCCTATGAAGGGGTGATAAAACCTTATATAAGGATATTAATATAGGAAATGGTAATAATAGAACATTTTATATATCACATGTAACTAATTATTCTCATTAAAGGGAACTCATTACCTTTATATAGGTAGTGACCAATGATTTTCATTGGATAGTTTCAACTTATAATGAATTTTATACGTTACAAACCATTGGATAATATTAATTGAGTTTATTTATAGAATAAGAAATTCATAAATAGATTAACCATTTAGTCTGTAACTAATGAAATCATGTGGAGATGATAAATTCACTCAAAGAAATAGTCTTATACTATATTGGTTGTAACATAGTCTTGGGTTTCATAAAATTTAACCCAAACTATATTGAAATTAATGTAACCTCAGGTTTGAGCTTGAGGGTACATTAGATTCAATGTATACTCAATCCATATGAATCATATTCATATTCCATTATGTGTATGTCCAAAAATATCCCACTTTCACTGAAATCCCATAACGGCATTTTTACAAACTTCAGGACACTTTTTAAATCCATATGAACTCATTTTGGATAAAATTTCATCAAAATATCATTGTTTTGGAATAATATATATGTAAAAATTAATCCTTATCCAAATTCCTAAAAACATGATCGTTTAGGCCTTAATACAATTGATATTATATATGAAATCCATATTTTTTGTATGTAGGAAAATACACTACTAGAAATTTAGGCTATAGCCAACTGTGGCTATAGGCCCAAAAACCATGGCTATAGGTAATAGCCATGGTTTCATAAACCATGGCTGGTATTGGAAAGGCAATAGGGAAGATCCTAGAGCCATGGTTGCAAACCATGGCTATAGCCCTGTAACAACAGTTCCAACTATGGTTAGAGACCTATTTCCACAACTCCAACCGTGGTTATAGGGTCTTCCCTATAGCCACACCAATACCAGCCACGGTTCATAAAACTGTGGCTATAAGCCTATATACATGGTTCAAACCGTGGCTATAGGGCTTTAGCCACGGTTTAAAACCATGGCTATAGGCCTTTCCATTGCATAAAAAAACCAGCATTGTTCACCATGCTGGCTGTTGAGAGGACACTACCAGCACCCCCACCCCCTTCTTCTGCACACCTCCCCTGCCCTCCCCTTACACCCCCCGCACCTTGGACCCCCTTCCCCCTCCTCAATGCACACCCCCACCCCCTGGAAAGCCCCCCCTCCCTCCCCCTAGACCCCCACCACCACTCCACCCGCACCCCCTCCTTACCCCTGGACAATCCCCCTCCCACCCCTAGACAACCCCCATACCCGCTCTTCACTACACACCCCCTCCCCCTGGAAAACCCCCTCCCCCTAGACAGCCCCCACCACTCCACCTGCATCCCCCCTCCTCCCCCCTGGACACCCCCCCTACAACCCCCTCCCTTTCCCTGGATAGCCCCCCCACAACTCCCCTTAAAGACCCCCTCCCCCTGGACAACCCCCTAGACAGCCCCGCCCCACCACTCCCCCTACAACCCCCCTTTACCAGGACATCTCCCCTCTCCCTCCCCCTGGACAGCCCCACCGGACAGCCCCCCACTCCCTTGCAGCCCCTACCCCTCCCCTAGGACACCCCTCCACCCACTTCCCCTACAACCCCCCTCCCCCTGGACAACCCCCTCCCTCCCCATGTACACCCCCCCCCCCGGACAGCCCCCCACTCCCCTATAGCCCCTACCCCCTTCCCCAGGACACCCCCTCCCCCATTTCCCTAGACAACCCCCTCCCTCCCCCTGGACACCCCCACCCACCACTCCCCCTACATCCCCCTCCCTCCCTTTCCTTGGACACCCCCACTCCCCCACTCCCCTACAGCCCCACCCTCCCCCTGAAACCCCCTTTCCCTGGACAACACCACCCCCACTGCCCCTACAGCCCCCTTCCTGGACAACCCCCCATTCCTGGATAGACCCCCCACCTTACACACCCCATACTAGACATACCCCTCGGAAAGGCCCCCACCCTACACCCCAACCTGCCCTACACACCAGTAGATTGAATTATGAAAACCAAAAACATGCTAATATATGTCTATTGTACAAAAAATTCGAGTCAAATGAACTACACTAATAAAAAACATGCTAATATGACTAGAACCAAATCAAACAAAATTAATCCGAATTGAGTAGAGTTGAACCAAACCAAATGGTTTTGAAAAAGACGAAACTGAACCAAATTGAAAATAATGTAACCAAATTGTTTCAAACCAATCAAAACTTAATTTAATAAAGTGTAATAGAGAATGAAAAAATGAAACTAATGAAACATACCTAATTGAATCTAAAATTAATTTAATTGAACAAAATATCCCTGAATAGAACAAAGTGAACCTGTTAAAAATGATATAAATGAAAAAAATGAACCCAATAAAAAATAACTTAGAAAACATAATATGGACCAAACTGAACAAAGGAGCCGGTCTTTGTGGTGAACTTTTAGAAGGAATCATGCCCGTAGGTTGAGAGGATATCCCTATCATGCGGTGCTTCACTGTCCTCAATGAGATCCAAAACGAACTTCAAAAATATAGGGAACCCAAAAATCACAAAAACCCTAATTAAAATTGAGCCAAAGAATAAAAATGGAAGAAACCATACTTGAATCTAATGCTGAAGTCATTGCATTCTATGGAGGTGGGTAGAATTGACCTCATCATAAGTAACCAACTGTATGTAAATAATAGGAAAAAAGTGAGATATAACAACTTCTTATATATATGTGATCAGTGTGTCAATTGTACATGATAAATGATACATAACTCCATAACCAAAAATGAACAAAGAATATCCAGGTTGATATGTAAATCCCAATACTGAATAACATGATTGTTAACAAAGGATTTTTGTTCAAATGAAATCCAATTTCATTCAATACATACACAACATAAGCATTGGAGTAATATTATTCTATATATGTTGAGTTTTACATAATGGAGTAGGTTGCGCCACTATTAATGGGAAACATGAAAGATATGAGGGTATAGTGATGTAGTTTGACACCCCTTGGGTTGTGTTGTATTTTTTTGAAAAAATGTGTGGACTTTGCCCAAGATGATTTTTTGAAAAGATGAGGAGATTTATGGGCACGCCTAAGTGAGTTTGAGTTAGAAATGTTGACAAGGTTATTGTTGAGGAGTTTGAAGTTGTGAGAAAATAGATCTGATGGATATATATTAGATTTTTTGACAATGAGATGTGGTGGATAAAGAGTGGTGATGGATCTTGGCCATGTGAGGGAGTTCATATATTTAAAACAATAAATTTAGGTGTTTTTAATTCCAGCATGTAATCTTACACAATATCAAGATGGTTCATGTAAGAAATTCTTTAAGGCATTGAAATTTATCAATACCCATTCAGAATGATTTATTTCTCCTGAAGGAAACTTCAGATCCCATCAATAGGTAGATAATTCCTCCATGTTTCCCACTCCCTCTAAAATAGGGTATATATGAAATCTATGGGGATGAAAAACTAGGAATATAACTCAGTAGCTTGTGTCCTGGGGGTGTAACCACTATTTTAATGGTTCATTACCAGAATCATCAATATTTTCCTCTGAATTTCAGTAATGAGAGGATTCCTTGGTGAAATACCATTACCGGCCTTATTACCTCATTTTATGAATAATTATCCCCCTGCATCCCTCCTTCCACACTGGACAAACTCCCCCGCCCTTGATAGACCCCCACCCCCTCCCCCACTACAGACCCCCCTACTGAACATATCCCCCCACCCTACACCCCCCTGGATAGCCCCCTAGATAGCCCCCATGGACATGTGTCACGACCCATGCATTTTCTTGCCCTTGGTATTTACTAGACACAAAAAAAAATCTACCACCTAGCATTTACATTCCCAAAAACATGTACCCACTAATCATGATAGAACCGTATCCAACAAATAAACCAACATCTTAGTCATCATATGCTACAACTATTAATACAGATAACAGACATGAAAACTAAAGGATTAATCATTCATGAAACAAATATTCCCAATATAATAATTCAATAAAACAAGGAAACTTCCATTAAAAAACCCCCCAACTTAATCCAAATCTTTTGAAAAAAAATTTCCGCAATAATGCATTCCATTGAGCCAAAAAGAGGAGGGAATGGTTTCTAATTACTATGGCTATAACCATAAAATAGCCAACCAAATTCCCTTGAAATGTAGTGAGGCTTTAGTGAACACCCATTTTTAAACTGGGAGACTACCATTTCCCATTTTAATTTCTTATATATATGTCTCTAAATATATTTGTGTGGAAGGGGACCCATAATAGCTTCTTTGCAGCACAGGTCTAGACATTGGCACTTCTAGAAATAAGAAGCCCAAGATGTTCAGTTAAAATATCCAGGTTCCAAGAATTCTCTTCTAGAAAACCCCCCCACTCCTTCCTGAATAGACCCCCACCCACCCCTCCCCCACACTGCAAACCCCCTACTGGACATACCCCCCACTTGATTTCTAAGATACTACCATGTATTGTATACACCTATATTACCCAGAACAAAACTTATTGTATTCAAATATTGATCATTCATGAAAGAAATATTCCTAATATAATAATTCAATCAAACAAGGAAACTTCCATTAAGGAACCCCCAGCTTGATGCACAAATTTTGATTTTTTTTCCACAATACTGCATTCCGTTGAGCCAAAAAGAGGAAGGAATGGTTTTTAATTACTATGACTATAACCATAAAAAATCTAACCAAATTCCCTTGAAATGTAATGAGGATTTGGTGAACACCTAGTTGTCAACTCGGGGACTACCCGTTTCCATTTTAGTTTCTTATATATATGTCTCTAAATATATTTGTGTGTAAGGGGACCCATACAAGCTTCATTGCAGTACAGGGCTAGACATTGGTACATCCAGAAATAAGAAGCCCGAGCAGTTCAGTTAGAAGATCCAAGTTCCGAGAATTCTCTTCCGGACAGACCCCCCCAACTCCTTCTTGTACATCCCCCCCACCCACATCCCCCCAACTACAGACCCCCCTACTATACATACCCCCCACTTGATTTCCATGATACTACATAGTGCTGTATACACCTATATTACCCAAAACAGAACTTACTACATTCATTGATTGACATGAGTTCTGAAATTTTGTAACCTAGGTGTGGGATATGAATTTTGACCTAGATAGTATTTTTCCCCTCATGCATTCCACTACTTTAAGCCATAGTATTTCTAATAAATGAAAAACTCTTGTCGATCAAACAATGGTACGTAGATCTATCATTGATGTTGTCTTACACCACAAAGACATCTCCATACACACACTCCTTCAGGATACCAAGTGCTATCATATTCACATTGAACATGTCAGTTGCCAACTATATGGGTGACCCTAAACTAAATTCCCCAATGACCTACTATCACCACCTCCTTGGAGATCATCCACATGAATAGAAACATTCTCAATGGTCATATCAACACCTCACTCTATCATTTCAATAGACCCCGCATGTAACCACAATGTGAATCATCATTCACCAATTAATTTCCATAAAGTCATGATTACACTACTATTTACAATAACATAGTGATTCCCCCATGAGTCAAGAACCTCCAGGTCTGGACACACATTCCATCACATTTTTCCCCATTCTTGCAACCCTTAAAACACCATCAACTGTCTCAAATTCTTGTATCTAATATTGATCTTTTTTTCTATAATATTGATCTTCCCCAACATCATCATAAGAAGATTTTTCTTGATCCTAATTATACTTAATCTTTAGATCTTAAATCACTTATGGTTCCAACATAAATGGCCTTACCTCTTCCACAGATTGCTTTGTTTTACCAGAAGATCTAATAGGAATAGGAATCGATAAATTTGAATAATACTTACGATGCATTATTCTTTTCCCTTTACCGACTGGATATTTCCATGACTCACATATGTCTTTATTTCAATTCCGTTAGCCAACCCCAAATGGAACTATCACATGATGATCCTACACATAGTCTAAATCAAATTCAGAATCTACTTATTTGTCACTCGGATCTGGTTCTGCTTAGATATTTGAACTAACCTGCTTTATTTTTCACCTATTAAGGACTATCTTCCATCCTTAAGGATCATTATCAGCCTCAAAATTTTCATTAAAATATTTGAAATGGTTGAGAATATGGATTGAGTTAGGGGGGATCACATCTCTGAAGACAACTTCATTTCATAATCACTGGTATCTGGACCATAAAATGTATGAGGATTCAGTTCTACCACGTTTTTTTTCAAAAAAAGATATAATAATACCAAAAAAACCAACCTAGAATGTTGAAATATGAACTGAATCTAATGGAATTGGACTACAGTACTTCAGAATTCTGAAAGTAGTGATCATAACAACACCATCATCAAGATCCTTGCCTTTGTAACCATTTAGAGAAGTCTCGGATTGGGAATAGGTGGATATAATAACAGAAGAACTTGGCTCTGCCTCTCCCATGACTTGTATATCCCACTTGGATCTTTCCAAGTCTTTCCCCAAACTAATAAAGATATATGTTACCCTTAGTTCTAGTTGCGGTGACCTCACCCCCTTTCAGTGAGAATACTTTATTATGTTGTATTTGATTTATGAGTTACCTATTGAGAGGCCTACATGATGTTAAACTTCCTCCCCATTCTTGAAGTTTGATAGATCATGACCTATGTGTCTACATAATGATGAGAAGTCATCCCAAGATTCATAGCAGACCTGCTGATTCCAACAAAGCTCCCCTTTAATATCAATGTAGATAAAATACATTGGTACCATTGATACATCGAGCTCAACACATATTTTAGGAGAAACATGGTGTAATAAAGTTATAGTGTGATTATTAGTACATAAAAAGTGGCCAACCGATTACCAATCAATTTAAGAAGCACCAAATTCTGAAATGGGGGATGTAGGATAGGGACAGAAATCCAAATCACCTTGGAGGGAAGATCATATTTTAGGTGGAACTTGAAAAACCAATTAAAAATAGATAATTTTAAGATAGTGAAAGAATGTGGAGAATTAAATCAGGCGGAGACAAGGGCATCTTCAGTTGAAAAATGAATAAAAAATTTCCACTGATCCATAATCCCTATAATCACCCATTCAAGAAACCTACATGAATCAAAAATAAACCTATCAAAGTTTTCCATCGAGGGAAGACTCTTTCCAAAGTGAGCCACTAATGTGATATTAAATAGTGAATAATCTTTTAAAAATTCTAGGGGGAAACTACAGTCTTAATAATTTCATCATCTCATGACAGAATTTTAGGGCTAATTTTAATTTTGGGAAGCTGGGGAAAAGTCTAGGGTTGATGAAGGGGGATAATGGTCAGAACTATGAATCCAGAGTAGTGAGAATGAATCCTCCCACCCACCCCAAGAAAGGGGAGACCAGAGGGGCATCCATGCATCCTACAACATTATTGAAGGAATCCACATGATCAGAATAGGTCTAGCCTTATATGTAGACACACATAAGAGTTCAGTCAAAATAATTTCCTGAAAAACTCATATTAGTGCTTGGTCCCCAATAAGACTAACATCTCAACCATTCCAAGTCTAATCACACAACCACCCATCAACTATAATATTATCTAACCATGAGTGTATACTTGTACTCTATCAATCCAAGATCAAACCATTTAGGATCATAATCATATACCTCATTGGGATTCGTACCCAAAAACTGTCAGGCCAAGTATCCCACCAATCCTTCCCTTTGAAATCCAAACCTCAATACTGAAACGCCTAAAGTGATTTTCATCATGGAATCCTAATGAATCCCCATGCCTATACCACATGCTCGGTAGTACCTATAATGCACAAAAATCAAAATTTAAATCATCTACCCATGATTTTGTCTCTAAAGGAACTAACAATCCCAGGCTAACGCCTCTATTAGGTTACTATCATATACCACATCTAATCTCAGTCATAGTACCTAAATAACCAATATCTTGAGTCATATCTCAAGGGAATTAGGCCCTCTCCCCTAGCTCAATAACCACATCTCACATAGGTTAAATCTCATAGGGAAACATCTATTTTTTCCAGTTTGAAATATCTTAATGAAACTAATGTGCTAACACCCACTCTAAATTTCTCAAATATACGCATATCAAGAATTACATGAAAATCACCATCCTACTAGGGAACTGATCCTAAACTAAGGTTATACTGTCATCCCCAATCCTCACATTATCCCAATTTTCAATATCATCAATGATATCTTAGTCGATCTTGAAACTATAGGCTTCATCCCAACCCGAACCAATGATTAGATAATTATTCTCAAGTTCCCAAGCATCATGGCCACCCAAGAAGTGTTTGAGTACAAGAAAGTAGAGAACCACCAATGGGGTACTATTCATAACCAGAAAATATAGTGTATGGGTAGATGAAAAGCTTAGTTGAATAAATAAATAAACTGTGGAAGCATAAATAAATACCCATCATTGATCCTTGGGCAATAACGTGACACTCAGTATTGGTTATACATTCTTTGGTTTGTGTCAGAGTTTCTTTTATCATGTCACATGATCGTTACCACTAGTACAGAGCCCAATATAAATGTATTATAAAGAGAAACATGACAACCTTTCTTTTATTACAAACTTAAACATGATTTATTACATAAAAATTTCACTTGATACAACATGGAAGATAGAGAGGTCTAGTGTATTTGGGGATTGGGATCATTACATAACAACTTAAAACATGAAATACAACATCTTTATTGAAAACTTCCTTTACATGACCACTACATTCCCTCATACTTAGCATTGCATGGGATAACTTGAGGACATGCATAAGAAAAGGGTGAGCTATAAAGCCCAGTAAGGGGATAAAAATAGAATACATGAGGAGTAAAATACATGTTAGAAAATAGGAATATCAATAGAGAAAAAGAGAAACTTGAACATAAAGGTATGATAAAGCATGATAATCATAACATGGAAATGTGGCAATAATACTTAACATGGAATTATCATGATCCAAGGCTCATTGCACATGGATCATGAGTAAATTCTCATTGAAAATGAAGCACGAGTAAACCCTCATTTCACTTGAATTAGTATGATTCAACACTCATTGCACATGAAATATCATGATACTATACTTTACCCAATGCATTGGAGCGCTATAAGGGTTCACCCTTCATAAACATTTCATTTCATGCATAAGTGTGCCACATGGATCATAAAACATGGATTCATAAAACATAATAATTTATTCCAAGATAAAGGAATGTGGAATTAATACATTAATCTTTATAATCAATAAGTAAATGTTCATAAAGGTGAATACCCTTGATGGAGAAATGGGCATGGTATTCACTACACAATGGCATTGGCTTAGAAAATCGGTGCGATTTCAGCAGCGTAACGGCGTGACATAAGAATTAATAAAAATGGTTGATGAGAGAGAAAGGGGTTCCTCATCATATTTACATGTAATGGATAGTAAGTAGGTCATATAGATACATTTCCCAACAATTGTAATGGAATTTATATTCATGATACAAAAGTATTTCTTGAATGTAAATGAGGAGTGAGAAGTTCCTTTCGGAATTTTGGCATAGTAACAGGTGTACATGGGAGGAATTTAATGAGAGATAAAGGCTCTCCCATCATTCAAACATTAAGAGGGAAGTATGAGGGAGGTGAGAAACCATACCCCAACATTCATAATTTAAATTAAAAGGGAAAACAACTTAAATAAAATTGGAAAAAAATGAGAAAAGAAGAAAAACCCTTATTTGGATGTGTGCTTAAAAGGCTTGCGAGAAGCTTGATAGAGGCTTATTGGGAGCTTGGGGAACCTTTGGAGGATTCTAGAGATAGTAGGGCAGAGTCTGGACGAACTCCAAAGGGTTTGAGTGAGGAGGAAGTGGGAGCTTGGCTGGGTTTATATAGGAAAGGTGAGTGAATTCTTTATTATTTAGGTTTGGGACCCCTTACATTAAACTAATCCAAAACAAAAACCAGCTCATGGTTTTTGCCCATGGTTTTTGGAAAAGGGAAGAGGAGAAAAATATTTTATAAGTCCAAAGTTTGAACTTCCTAAAATAATGGGGTTGCTTATGTGGAGGTGAGTCACACTCCCATGGAAAATAATTTAAAAAGACAGGATGATTAATAAGTCTTTTGGGGTCCATTAATGCTTTGTAAAATAATTCAAAAAAACCCAAAATCACATTATATTAATGGTAAAACATATATTGGCCGAACATAAAGCTTATAGTATTTTATTACATCACTATTTGGTCATTATGATGTCATAAAACACATTATATATTTAAACAGTATTTAATTTTTACCCAAAAATCTGACTGTCTCAAAAAATTATGAAAAATTCGCCATTGGATAATTTCGATTTCCTGATTCCAGAAATAACATTTATTTTTTCTAAATAATTTTCTAAATATGTAAATTTTCACTTTTAAAATAAAAACCGACATTTATAAAAAATTCACGGGTTTTGACAAAAAATGGCTTTCAATCCTTAATAAAAATTACAATTGCATCATAAGATTATAAGATTATATATTTTTAATAAAAGTTAATTTAATAATAATAATAATATTTTATTAAAATATTATTTAATTCAAAAATACATTAATTTAATAAAATATAATTCTTAATTAAATAACAACTAAAAAGACTATTTGTACTTTAAAAACTATTTACAATGTATCAATAATGACAAGAAAGTATATTCATTATTATATACAAAAATAATGTACATGAACATATTACTAGCAATTTGTTACATAACCCCTTAAAATAGCCACATAAGACCCAAGGGTAAGGTGTGCGATGATGACCGACTCTTGGGGTGGCTCGGATAACATCGCTCGAGTGGTAATCTCTATAAACTTCCACTTTTCCCGTAGACGGTCTCATTTGAGCTTGACATGATGAAGCTCAGATTGGGCTTGGTCAAGAGAAAAACACAAGGATGCCACCTCTTTTCCAAGCTCCGACAAATGGGCTTCATATGGAGAAATTCTACTGGATGAGGCCATCGTTTCTTTTGTCTGTGTAAATTGGGTTCGTTAAAGCTTCATATTTATACTAATCATGTGATCACTGTTCAACGACTATAAAAGTAACGGTCACAACTCTTAACATAAAACTAAAGAAGTTGACATTTTATATACACGTTTTACATAAAGAGACATTTAACTAGATCAAGAGGAATTTCTATTAATGAGCCTTTGGGTCATTACAATATTCCCCCTTAAAAAATTTCACCCTCGAAATTTCCTTTTCCCACACTAAAACAGATGTGGGTAACTCAGCTTCATCATTTCCTCCGATTCCCAAGTCGCTTCTTCAAACTTTTGGTTTCGCCACAACACCTTGATGAGGGGCATTGTCTTATTTTGTAGAACTTTTTCTCTACAATCTAAGATCTTCACTGGTTGCTACCCATAAGAAAGAGAATCCTCCAACTGTACCACCTCAGAAGAGAGTACATGTGAAGGGTCCGGTATGTACTTCCTTAAGAGAGATACATGGAAGACATCATGTACTTTGGGCATGGTAGTTGGAAGTTCTAGTCGATAGGACACAACCCCGACACGATCAAGAATCTCAAAGGGGCCGATGTACTTTGGACTTAACTTCTCTTTCTTTCCAAACCTCACGAACTTCTTCCATGGAGACATGCATAGAAAAACCATATCTCCAACTTTAAACACAAGGTATCATCCATGATTATCTACATAACTCTTCTGTTGACTCTGGGCTACATTGATATGATGCTGAATGGTTTTCACCTTCTCCACCATTTCCTTGACCATTTCTGGTCCAAGCAGTTTACGTTCACCGACCTCATCCCAACATGCCGGTGTTATGCACCTTTTCACAAATCTCACAATTCTGTCTTCATTAACATTAAACTCTGAGGATTTCCCTTCTTCGATAGCTTCAACTTTTTCCTGAATTCCCATATCATCCTTTTGAGCATCCTTTAACCTTTCCAAAGGAGACGGTTGAGCAATCATTTGTGAAAGGATTGATGATTTTACCTTATTTATGATTCCCATTTCCATCATCATCAAGTCTAAGAATATTGGATCCTTCTCAATTCTCATCATTGATAGAATTGCTGGGTCCTTTCTACTTAGGGCATCTTCCACCTTTTTCAATTTCCCAGGGTGGTAATGTATTGAACATTCATAATCCTTGACGAGCTCTATCCATCTTATCTGGAACATATTAAGCTCTTTCTATGTGAATATATATTTAAGACTCTTGTGGTCAGTATATATATCCCATTTCTTCCCATAGAGATAATGCCACCAGATTTTAAAGGCAAAGATCACCGCCGTCAACTCCAGATCATGCGCTGGATGGTTTCTCTCATGGATTTTCAACTACCTTAAGGCGTAGGATATCACTTTATCATTCCGTATCAGCACATATCCTAAGCCCTTCTTCGAAGCATCACTGAATACCACAAATATTTTCCCACTTGTGGGTAAAGTGAGAACAGGTGAAGTGATAAGCCTCCTTTTCAACTCCTTGAACCTTTCTTTGCATTCATCACTCTAAGAAAACTTTACTCCCTTTCGAGTTAGCTTGGTAAGAGGGTTGGAAAATCGTGAGAAATTTCTCACAAATCGTCGATAATATCCAACTAACCCCATGAAGCTACA
This sequence comes from Viscum album, assembly GCA_963277665.1. NCBI lineage: Eukaryota > Viridiplantae > Streptophyta > Magnoliopsida > Santalales > Viscaceae > Viscum > Viscum album. Next base: position 1,298,716,303 of record OY728141.1, on the reverse strand, counting down.
GATATCCATTACCGGTGTTGGCCTCAGCCATCCCTCAATTTCATCTGTTTTGGAGGGATCCACAGATATCCCATTGCTTGTGATGATATGGCCCAAGAATGAGACCTACTACAACCAGAACTCACACTTTCTGTACTTTTCATAGAGATTCTCCTTGTGCAAAGTCTCTAGTACAGTTCTTAAATGCTCCTCATGATCCTCCTTGGTTTTGGAGTATATTAGAATATCAACTATAAAGACTACCACAAATTTTTCACGGTAATCTCTAAAGAATCTATTCATCAAGTCCATGAAGATTGCTGGAGCATTAGTGAGTCCGAAAGGCATTACTATGAATTCATAGTGCCTGTGTCTTTTACGAAAAGCAGTCTTGGGGACATCTTCCTTCTTCACCCTTACTTGATAATATCCCAACCACAAATCTACCTTGGAGAAGTATTGTGCTCCACACATCTGTTCGAACAAGTCATTGATCCATGGAAGATGATACTTGTTCTATATCATGATTTTTTTAAGTTCGTGATAATTGATGCAAAGCCGCATTGAACCATCTTTCTTCTTGACAAAGAGGATTGGTGCACGCCATTGTGAAGCAATTGGGCGTATAAACCCTTTATCCAGATTCTCCTGTAGTTGTTTTCTTCAGCTCTTCAAGCTCCACGATAGTCATTCTATATGGAATCTTGTATATTGGTAGATCCCCTGGTATAAGTTCAATTGAGAATTCAACGTCTCTTTTAAAAGGAAGACCAGGCAGTTCCTCAAGAAACACTTCAGAAAATTCCATCACAATAGGCATTTCCTCAAGGGTGGTTTCTTCTTTGGAATAAATCATCTGAGACAGATATGCGTGCTCATAGGGCAGTAATATCCATTCTTGAGATGATGGAGCTAATGGAGCTTCATCTTCCTCCTTAAACTTGTAAATAATCGAAGGTCGATTCTCCATATGGAGTGTGATTTCCCTCTCAAGAAAATTTATGTTGGATCTATATAAGGAAAGCCAATCCATGCCAAGAATTGCATCAAATTATACCAGAGGGAGTATGACGAGGTTCGCCGGGAAATTCAATCCACAGATTATAATAGGGGAGGACTTATATTCATGGGATGCAATGATTTCCCCATTTTCCGTACTCACCGACATCTTCACTTCCAAGATTTGTGGTGGTGCTGGGATTGTTCTACTAAACTTTCGAGATATAAAATAATGCGTAGAACCTGAATCAAAAAGTAAGTTCACTATTCTTGAATGAATAACTAGCTTACCTATCACCACTTCATTTTCAGGGTTCACTTCAGCAGAAGTGATGGAAAAATCTCTTCCTTGCTGCCTTGGAGGTTGTTGGTTGCCTCCGAAAACCCTTGGATTAGGGAACTGATTTGGAAAATGCCCTGGTTATTTGCAATTGTAGCAATAAACAACATGTTGAGGTTCAAATTGAGAGTTCTTATCCTCTATCACAACCGCAAGTCTTTCTTGCTGATAGTTAACAGTTAGGTGCCCTTCTCTTCCACACCTAAAGCATTTCCTTGTCCCCTTGGGTCAATTTCTAGGGTGCTTCTTTCTGCAATTTTGGCAAGTGGGGTGCTGGATCTTCTTATCACCATTGGATTTATCCATCGGACCGCCATCATTGAAGTCTACCTTACGCTTCTTGTCCCCATGATACCCCCGTGATTCCCCGATCTCCATTTTGACCTTGAGGGCACATCGGACAATTTCTTCATAGCTGTCAAAGTCACGGATCACTAATGCTTTCTAGAGGCTAGGCTTCATCCCACCAAAGAAGCGATCAACCTTGTATTCAGGGGTAACGACAAAGCCGGAAGCGTATCATGAAAGCCTTGTGAAGTTTGCCTCGTACGCTCCAACATATTCTTCATCTTTTTTCTTAAGGTAAAGGAAGTCCCTTTCCATCTTAAGACGGAGGGTGCGTGGAAAATATTTATCGAAAAACATCTTCCGGAAATCCTTCCATTCCAATGCCTCGATCTCCTCCTTAGGCTTCGTATTTTTTATCAACATCCACCATTGATCAGCTTCACCCTCCATACAATAAGCCTCCATGAGAACCTTCTCTTGTTCATAACATTGAAGGATGAAGAAGATCTTTTCAATGGAGTTGATCCATTGTTCAGCGATCATGGGATTAGATGATCCACTAAAAGTAGGAGGCCTTTGTCTCATGATGATATCGATTATGACTTGTTATTTATTAGGGGGGGGGGTAGAAGTTCCTCTTGACCTGTGTTTCTATTCAAATCTTGAGTTAGCTGAGAGATATGCATGACAAAGTTCGCGATTCCTGCTCCCATTGGATTGGGAATCTCATTAGTACATTCATCACACTGATCTTCACATCAGTTGTTAGCCCGAGTCCTCCTATTACCAGCCATTGGCTGGAATAAAAGGAATGTTAGGGGTAACACATAAAGGGTAATCCAAAGACAAAAGTTGATGACTTATAAATTAAATTTTATTTCCTTAACTTATGAATCTATAAGTTTCAATCTAGGATTTTCATGATCTACTTTCTAACATATATTATTAGGGGATTTTTTTTATTCCCTTAATAAGGGTTCATAAAAATCTTGTTAATTTACCAAAGCATATCCCCCGGGAGTGTCGTAACCAAGAGTGCATCAAGTCCCATTGTCGTGCACCAGTTGTCATTCGAGTCTAGCTCAAAGTGGTGTTTTCGGGTTTTACCCCTGGGATACATCAGTGCCAGAGCCGCCTCTACCTGCTCGTATCTAGACAGGGATGTATTTTCTTGATAACCCACTTAATCAATACTCACCAAAACTTAGGGAAGTTTTTATTGTACTTAGTCTTGTATATAAGGCTTTACTAGGGTTTTCTAATACTAATCCCAAAAATAACTAAACCTATCCTCTGATACCAACTATGACAACCTTTCTTTTATTACAAACATAAACATGATTTATTACATAAACTGTTCACTTGATACAACATGGAAGATTGAGAGGTATAGTGTCTTTGGGGCTTAGGATAATTACATAACAACATAAAACATGAAATACAACATCTTTATTGAAAACATACTTTACATGACCACTACATTCCCTCATACTTATCATTGCATGGGATAACCTGAGGACATGCATAAGAAAAGGGTGAGCTATAAAGCCCAGTAAGGGGATAAACACAGAATACATGAGGAGTACAATAAATGTCAGACAATAGACATATTAATATATCACAAGAGAAACATGAACATAAAGGCATGCTAAATCATGATAATCATAACATGGAAATGTGGCAAGAACACTTAACATGGAATTAGCATGATCCAAGGCTCATTGCACATGGAGCATGAGTAAAATCTCATTTCACATGAAGCATGAGTAAACCTTTGTTGCACTTTAATTATCATGAGTCAACACTCATTGCACATGATGTATCATGATAGTATACCTTACCCAATTCATTGGAGCGCTATAAGGGCGCACCCTTCTTAAACATTTCATTTCATGCATAAGTGTGCCACATTGATCATAAAACATGGATTCATAAAACATAATAATTTATTCCAATATAAAGGAATATAGAATTCATACATGAAAATTTATAATCAATAAGTAATTGTGCATAAAGGTGAATACCATTGATGGGGAAATGGGCATGGTATTCACTACACAATGGCATTGGCTTAGAAAATCGGTGTGATTTCGGCAGCGTAACGGCGTGACATAAGAATTCATAAATACCGTTGATGAGAGAGAAAGGGGTTACTCATCATATTTACATGTAATGGACAGTAAGGATGTCATATAGATACATCTACCAACAATTTTAATGGAATTTAGATTCATGATACAAAAGTATTGATTGATTGTAAATGAGGAGAGAGAAGTTCCTTTCAGAATTTTAGCATAGTAACGGGTGTACATGAGAGGCATTTAATGAGAGAGAAAGGGTATCCCATCATTAAAACATAAATAGGGATGTATGAGGGAGGTGGGAAAAACATACCCCAACATTCATAATTGAAATTGAAAGGAAAAAAAAACTTAAAGAAAATTGGAAAAAAACGAGAAAGGAAGAAAAACCCTTACTTGGAAGTGTGCTTCCAAAGGCTTGAGAGAGGCTTGAGAGAGGCTTATTGGGAGTTTGGGGATCCTTTATAGGATAATAGAGAGATTAGGGAAGAGGCTGGATGAACTCCAAAGGCTTTGAGTGAGGAGGAAGTGGGAGCTTGGGTGGGTTTATATAAGAAAGGTGAGTGAATTCTTTATTATTTAGGTTTGGGACCCCTTACATTAAACTAATCCAAACCACAAATCAGATCATGATTTTTGACCATGGTTTTTAGAAAAGGGAAGAGGAAAACAATATTTTATAAGTCCAAAGTCCGAACTTCTTAAAATAATGGGGTTTCTTAGGTGGAGGTGAGTCACACTCCTATGGAAAATAATATAAAAAGACAAGATGTTTAATAAGTCTTGAGGGGTCCATTAATGCTTTGTAAAATAAGTCAAAAAAACCCAAAATCACATTATTTTAATTTTAAAACATATATTGGCCTAACATAAATCTTATAGTATTTTATTACATCACTATTGGGTCATTATGATGTCATAAAACACATTATATATTTAAATGGTATTTAATTTTTACCCAAAAATTTGACTGTCTCAGAAAATTATGAAAAATTCACCATTGGATAATTTCGACATCCTGATTCCAGAAATAACATTTATTTTATCTAAATAGTTTTCTAAATATGTTAATTTTCACTTTTAAAATAAAAACTGTCATTTATAAAAAATTAATGGGTTTTGAAAAAAATGGCTTTCAAACCTTAATAAAAATTACAATTGCATTCATAAGATTATAAGATTTTTTTTTTTTAATAAAAATTAATTTAATAATAATAATAATAATAATATTTTATTAAAATATTATTTAATTCAAAAACCCCTTAATTTAAAAAATATAATTCTTAATTAAATAACAACTAGAAACACTATTTGTACTTTAAAAACTATTTACAATGCATCAATAATGACAAGAAAGTATATTCATTATTATATACAAAAATAATGGACATGAACATAGTACTAGAGATTTTTTACACAACCCCTTTAAATAGCCACATAATACCTAAGGGTAAGGTGTGCGATGGTGATAGACTCTTGGGGTGGCTCGGATAACATTGCTTGAGTTGTAATCTCTACGAACTACCACTTTTCCTATAGATGGTCTTGTTTGAGCTTGACATGATAAAGCTCATCTTGGGCTTGGTCAAGAGAGAAACCTAATGACGCCACCTCTTTTCCGAGCTTTGACAAATGGGCTTCGTATGGAGCAATTCTACTGGATGAGGCCATTGCTTCTTTTGTCCGAGTAAATTGGGTTCGTTAAAGCCTTATATTTATACTAATCATGTGATCACTGTTCAATGGCTATAAAAGTAATGGTCACAACTCTTAACATAATACTAAAGAAGTTGACATTTTATATAAATGTTTTACATAAAGAGACATTTAACTAGATCAAGAGGAATTTCAATTAATGAAACTTTATGTCGTTACATGAGAGCATCAATTCCTTGGACGTAATTATAGTAAATCTAATTGTATCAAGCCCATGCCTAATTAAAAAGAGTGCGTTCTAGGAGATCTTGTAGTATCGAACGTATAACAGATTCGTAGGGGGATAGGCCTAGGAAATCTATTAGTATCATTAATATAATAGATTCCTTGGGGGATGACCCTAGGTAATTATATTGACCCAACGATGGAATCCCAATATCCGGTAAATTCTATATAAACCAAAATATTGAATATAAGGGGATTTCCCAAGGCATTCATATTATATTAGGATCAACAGCCAGAGCCTAGGAGTACATCCCATGTAGCCTATTTCGATTATACAACGGAATCCTAGGTAACCTCTTGGGTATTCCTATAACACCCCAAGATTTTATGAGATATATTATTTTTAATTTCATTGATGTCTTCTATTATACACTACACCAAGATTATATTGTACTATACACAACACCATATTAGCTTGCAGTATATGAAACACTATTCTTGGCTCGAGTTACAAACAATTTCAAGTTTGTTTTGTGGAAATTATTCTACACAACATTAAGTATAGATTTTGTTTAATGTATAAATGAAATCAGTTTTGATTATGTTATACACAACACCAAATGGAGATTTCACTACACACAACCCTAACATGGCTTGCATTACACACAATCAAGACCTTCTTCGATAGCGTGTGTAGTACGCAATACCAAGATTCACTAAACGAGATATTATTATAATATTATTATGAACTAGCCGTTAGGAATAGTAATACCCAATTTTTGAAATTTTATAAATTTTATCTTTCAAAATGGACTTTATTTTTGGATTCGAAATATCAAAATTTTCCTAGGGTGAATTTTTGATATTTTTCTGAATACTTTCAATTTTTGATGAATAGTGAAAACACTGGGTTACTATTTAAAAACCGACTTTTTATTTAAATAATTATTTATTTAATTCAAATTTATTTTAGGTAAAAATTTATACATAATACCTATATAAGTTCAATGTAATTAATTTGAGTCATTTTATAATAATTTTAGATATATAAACTTTTATTGAACTTTTCACTGTCTTTTACCTACCTCCTAGGAGAATTTAAAAATTTACTTAAAACTTAATTTTACCGCTTCTGTGAGTGGAATTTTAAAAATACGAGAGACACGGTTAATATAAAGGAGTAAAATGTGGTTCAATAAGATAAAAATAATTTTGGGTGAATAATAACTTTTTACTTTTATTTACCACGATTAAAATTAAATAGGGTAATTAAGGGTAAAAATGATATTATTATTACCCTAACACATGTCTTAATTCTATTGGATAAGTGTAATTTGACCAAAAACAACCTTAGGAATAAAATATTACTCTTTAGGTCCACTTGGATTAGATTAGGACACTTATTATTATTTTATTTAAGGGAGAGTTAAAATAGTTAAAATGAATGATTAATAACTAAAACATTTTTAATATAGAGTTATACATAAGATAAATTAAACTATAAATATTAATTAGAAAGAAAAAAATATTTCCTACATAATGGTATTTTATTTATAATTTTTAGGCATTAAATAATTTAATTTATTTATGACACAATGATGATGCAATAATTACATTATTAATGAAATATTAACATAATTGATGTTATAAATACCCAAATAAATGTAATTTGAGACTTTTTATGAATTAAACTAATTTTATAGGTTAATATGACATGTTAGTATTGATTAAATTAACTGTTTTAGAACTAATAATGCAGTTATTATTTTTACAAAAATAAATTACCAAATATTGTCAAAAATGACATAAAATAGTTTTTAAAACAAATATTATATTATTAATTGTTATTATATTAATAAAAATCTAAGGTTCGGCCCAATGACTTAGATAAGGTTATATATATTAATAATGAACCAATTGGGGTTCTTTTGGCTTGTTATAGTAAATTTATTAACCATATAGTATAAGAAAACAAGAAGACATGGTAAAAGTTAAATTATTTAACCTAGAGTTAAATCTAAATGATAAGATTAAAATAGTAACCTAAACTTGTCTAAAACCTATTTGTGGAGACTATTTCGACCTATACCCACTTTAGCTTCTAAATAAATCAATTTTGAGCTATTATAAACTGAATATGACTTTATTATAAAATAATATTTTAAGTTTTTCTAAAGGTGCCCCTCTCCTCCCTTATAAAAAGGGCACCCCTTCCCTATTCTCTTCACAGCCTTTTGAGCCTTGAAGCTCAGAAAAACCCTACCAATTCCTCTTCTAAACCTCTCTAGTTATATCATAGAGGTTATGGAATTCTCAAAATACCAACTCTAGTTCCCTAAGAAGAAGTTTAAAGGCAGTGCGTCGAGGAAGAGGTAATCTCTTCTACCGACTCTTTCAAGTTTCTTTATTCTTCTACTTTCTCTTCTTTAGTTGTTTCATTATAAAGTAATAACATAAGTATTAATTATATACTGATATGTTATTATAAATATTAAACAACCCTATTTCACTTTCTATCCATCCTACGTAAAATGAAATCACCGCGCGTGTGTACGTACGGAATACCGTCTCCACGCCGTAGTGTAATCTGTTTTTCCACCACCACATTACATGGATGGGTATAATGGTGTATAGAATAAATATATATTATTATTATAACATCATACTGATTATAAGATATTATATTATCCACTCCAATTCCATTCAATAAATATGGTAATGATATCATCGCTCGTGCGTACGTACGGATTACCGTCTCCACGACGCAATGAGATTCATTTTCCATGTTAACAATTCAAGAATGATTATAAAGTATATATAATAAGTAATCATGAAATATATGAAATAATAATGCTAATGTATTTATTTATATATATATTAATGTATGTAATCTACTTAATTCTATTCAATTCAATAAGGAAACAAAAAACAATGTTAATGCGTACGTACGACCTACCGTCTCCATGAACGGTGTATTTCATTCCATTTATCGATCTATTATATATATATGTATATTCTAAATATATATTATATTTAAATCATGTTTTATATTCTGGAATTAAGTAATCATGATCTAAGTAATCATATTAATAATTACAAGTCATAACACGGACGATAAATGAAACGATTTTACCCAAAACGCTGCTGTAAAATGGAATTTACAAAATAACGGGTAATATAAAGGCATAAGTGAACCATATATGATATCATAATAATGAATATGATTTTATAATAATTCAATGACATTATATAAATCATTATACAGGAGGTTCGGATACATACAAAGCATATCAGAAATAAGGTAAGGGAAAATCTCGCAATCTCATTTTTATCCGAGATTGTTTATACATCAGAATTTACTGGGGAATATTTATCATCCACATCCATGTTTTCTCAATATGTAATATTATTTCTATCCTACTACAATTTTTTAAATCCAATTTTACACATTGGTTAGTTTTTAGTAAAAGATATGAAAGGAATCTTTAGTCGTTTTTAGTACGAGGTACTTTTTGACTTTTCCAACCAAAGTACGAGAGGAATGTTTTTAACTTATACGGAAAGAACTGATTTTTATGATTTCATAACACCTTATTTAGCTAAAGCATCCTATAAATTATTTCATGATTATTTTCAACAAAATACTTTTCTTTTAAAATTGAATGGCATTTTGTGAAAATAAAATGATTTTGAAGAAGAAAGGATATTTTCCTCAAGAATTTATTTCAAGTGTTTTATCAAAACCATTTTCCATATAAGATAACATTATTTCATATGAGTATATTTCAAGTATAATTTCTATATGATTTACATGGTTTCACTTTTATTATGATGAAATGATATCCATTTTGTTTTGTATGGATTATGTTATGATGGGATGATGTTTATGAACCCCATTTTATACATTGGGTAATGATGAATGATTTATGTTCATGTTGTGGCACAAGTAAGAAAGATTTCATTATGAGATGGGTGGGACCTATATCTCCCTATAATGCATTAGGTAAAGATTTATATCTCATGATATAGACATGGATGGAACGGTAAGTTAATCCAATTCAGTTTTACAGGACTGAAACGAGGAGTGAACTCGATTCAGAAAGGGACTTTGTCCACTAAGATGGTCTTGGAAGCAATGCCTTGGATACTATGGAAATCATAACATGTTCTTAATGGTTTCCAAAATTACATGTTTTATTCCCATGTTATTTTATCAGGATTAATGTTTCTTTATGATCTATGCCTTACGTACTCCCATGTTTTATGTCGTTGCTCAAGATCTTGATGTTTAAAAATTATGTTCATGTTTTTAAGTTCAAATGTATATGATTTGTTTTATTTTCTCCATGGTTATCATTACTGAGCATTTGAGCTCACCCTTTTATATGTTTTCTTTTCCCCATGATTTAAAGAACTATTTTAGGTAATAAAACAAAAAGGGAAAGATCTTTATGGGAGATGTTGAAGATCTTTCACCATGATTAGAAGATTATGTTCTGAGTTTCCAAAGACACTAAACTATTACAGTCCTTTTTCATCTATTTTTTTATGTATTAGATATTCCACAAAAGTAAGGTAATGTCAATGTACGTCAAGCTTTGGGTCTCTACAATTCCACTTAAATACATGAGGGCAGTGTGTCCCTCCCATAATATCTCATATAAAACATTATATACAAGTTTTCAATATTCTCAAACTCATCTAAAAAACAAGGTTTTCCCTCTCAAGTGCATGACCTATCATCATTGCTAATTCCGTATCTGGCTCACACACAATTTATTTGGGTTCCAAAGTGACACCTACAATCATCTATAATTCTTATTTCATGATCCATCACAAGGGTCAAAATCACTAAGGCACCCTCATGGGTTCCCTAGGTTACATTATAGCACGAACACCCTATGTGGATTCCTTTTATCAAATTCACATATATCATGTCAACACCCACCACTGGGAATCACGTCCCTCTAAATAGTCATAAAAATCTCATGAACTCACTATAATCATAAGAAAATTCTCACTTGCATTGGTCTAAAGAGATGGAGACCTTCTCACATCACCTTCCAAGGCACACTATGTCAGTCCTCTCACCAAACCTATCATCAATTTAGCTAAATTATACCCACCATGGTATCTAAACCTCAGTAGGGGAGGAACACCTTCCTACACTCATCTCTACTAGAAAGGAGGTATTAAGGAATATTAAGGGTCTTTCAGGGCCTACAAGGTATAATAACTATATCTCATCACATACCTACACTTGAAGGTCACCAAGGAACCTACACTAAGGTCCACTATGCTTATATAAATCACTTTATTTTATATACACCCTATATGGGGTTCATGTTTCTCAAGGAATACAATTATACTTATACTCTAATACATCTACAGTCGAGATATATAGTCAGTTCACAATAGTCCACCATGGACCTTGGAACTTTCTACATTTAATTCAAATGAATTCTATTATAATTAAACTAATTAATTAATTTATAAAGGTTAATCTCTTGAGTTGGTGAAACTGAACACATCACATATCACATAAATCCTGTATAAACCAAGGGTTATTCCCAAGAAACCATTGACCTTAATTGAAGTTATTTCCTTTAAAAAATTTTGACCACCTTCTAAGATTTTATAAGATCTAGCATCAAATGAGGCTCCTAACCTGGTCCCAAAATTACAAATAATCAATTATAATATTTTATAATTAATTATCTTATCCAATTAAATTAATTATATTGATTATAATTAATTTCATAATTTAAAACAAAAATACATAAATCTTTAATCAATCACTAGGCTACCTCAATGCACTGAAACCATGAACAAAAACACATGAATGTTCCATAGAATACACATGATAATGTCATGGTAAAATCCAAAAAAATGGTATCTATTTAATATGTGATTTCAGTAAATTTAGCTAAAAAACATAAATAAAATCATCAGGTGACATACCTTTGATGAAATAGCATGAAATAAAATATATACTTTATCTCAAGACATCCGCTATCTACACCAGGAAATATCCCCATCATGTGGGACAATTTACACCATCCTTTGGCGGAAATTTCTAATAAACCCAAACATAAATCTTCGAAAATTATTTACTATGGATGGAAACCAAAACAAAAGGAAATGGATGGAATAACTCACTCAAAATCATTGTCGAATAATACCAAAAATAGATCCCATTTTAAGGTGGATCAAAGGAGGGACAATGTGAGGTAGAACCATCAAGAGCTATCCTTTTCCTAATATCCAATACCCTTTAAACCCAAATCACCCTGATTTCAAATAAATGGGACTACCTATATGTAAAAAAGAAAATTTGGCTCCATTCATGGCATGGACAGGGGTTCATGGAATGATTTCCCTTTCACCTAAGTAGCTATTGTGAATGAGGAACTGCAGAAATATTCACAGAATGTGTAGGGGCTGGCTCAAGCAGATCCCACTCATGGAAGGTCTTGGTTCAGCTGATTCCCTGATTGGAGGAGGAACGCGCGACGAAGGGGGTGGAAGAGGAGATGAATGCACGAACAAGGGGATGAGAGGGATCATGTGAGGGAGGGGTAAACCGAGTCGAGAATCTTTCGAGGATCGGTTGAGGGAGAATTGACTAGTTGGAGATGATGGAGAATGGCGTCGCGGGTGGGAGATGAGTCCCGACGAGGGAGAGATGCAGGTGGGAGAGATATAGGTGGGAGATGAGTCCCGAAGAGGGAGAGATGCGGGTGGGAGAGATGCAGGTGGGAGATGATTCTTGATGAGGGAGAGATGTGGGTGGGAGATATGCAGGTGTGAGATGAGTCTCGATGAGGGAGAGATGCGGGTGTGAGATAAGACATAATAGAGTTAAACAAATTGAGGAACTATTGCCATGAGACTCAGTTTATACATAGGTTTATCTATCTTAATGCCATGGTTTTCATTTAATAGTGGTTATAATTTAATCTATAGCCATAGACTAATTAAACTGTGGCTATAGGTCTATGGCTATAGATCATCTTTCTAGTAGTGAGAGAGGCCTCTAGAAAAGAATTTGTGATACTCCATCTACTATGGTATATAATGTGATATCTATCAAACACAGTCACATTTCTAATGAACATGTATACATAAATATGTATTATATACATTATATATGCACCCATATAATCTTTTTTCAATGACATCGAGTGACCACTAGGCATGGAAAATAGTAATCTAGTATAGAACATCTCATATTTTCTTAATACTTCAAAATAGACTGACCAAAATTATGGATACATAACATGTCATTCATATAATAGAAGATATGATCAAATATGACTCATTTAAGTAGATATGCACATCATATGTGACATAATTAATCATTACCATGAATTTTGTTAATTTAAATCAATCAAGGGATAGATATTATTACTCATAATACAAGTGAAAAAATCCCATCTTGGTTGTACTCTAAAAGAGAGGAATATAAGGATGAATTACTAGAAGAGTTGTCTAATATTCCCCTTGATTAAGAGGTTTAGCTATCAATTGAATGTATACCTGGATCCCCCAATATTTTCAAGAATCCTTATAGAATAGTCCCCACTAAACATTAATAATATAATAATCAACAAAAAGAGAATTTGGAAAAGGATTTCATATGCCCATGTTCTTAACTGGTTATATTTTCTAAGAAGAATGATGGTTCAATGTATCCCTTCATTAATTATTGTGAACTCATAAGTATTTTGATAAAGAAAAAGTATCCTCTATCATATATTTATGTCTTTTTCAATCATCTACACGGCCCCAATACTTCTCTAAGGTGGACCTTTGATTATTCTATCATCAATTAGTTGTAAAGAAATAGAATATTCCCAATACTTTCCTTTTTAAAAGGTATGGTCACTATGAATTCAGAGTGATTTCATTCGCACTCAAAATAATCTATAAATTTTAATGCACTTGATGAATAGTGTCATTAAATATTACATCAAAATTTTTTGGTAGTCTTTATGGATGATATTCTCATATAATCCAAAGTAAATGAGGAATATGAGAATAATTTGAGTACTATGATTAATACATTATAAAAGGAGAACTTACATGAAAATTAAAATTAACCTAATTTTTTAATATATGAAATAAATTTATTTTTGAATATTATAAGAATAAAGGGGATATCTATGGATACTTTAAAGAAAAATGTTATGGAATTTCTTAGACCAAAATTTGTAAAAAAAAAATAGTTTAATTAGAATAACTAGGTACTATTAATTATTTTTTATGAACTTCTCTAGATTTTCAAACCCACTAACAATGTTAACTTTTAAGGGTGTAATGTTTTGTTGACTAATGAGTGTGAAGAGATATTAAAGGAGTAAAATAAGAGGTTAATCACTATTCATGTGATAATAATACCCATATATAGGGAAATATGTGTGATCTATAGTGATTCTCAAAGAAGTTATTTGGTTGTTTCCTCATGAAAAATGATAATGTGATAGCCTATGAATCATAAAAATTGAATATTTATGAGAAAAAATATCATAGAAAATATTTAGAGTTAACTTTAGTAATTTTCAATTTGAATATTTCTGATAATTGAGAAGGTTCCAATATTTTTATACATGAAATTAATAGACATGAGAATCATAAAGGAAGTAATAATATCCTAACTCACTCAAAACATAACTCAACTGTCCATTCAAGATAACATTATGAAACCTATAAGAGGTGATGTGGGGATACAAAATAGGGTGGATTCTATAATAAAGGGAAATACCTCAAAGTTAAATATTAATTAAGAAGGAGTTGTGATATTTGGGTTACAACTATGTGTACCATCCGATCTTCAGATAAATAAAGATCTATTTACTAATGCCCATAACTCAACATTCTCTATATTCCTAGGATGAAAAAATATGTATAAAGATATTTTAGAGCACTACTAGTGGGGAAATTTGAAAAATGATATTGGTGAATATACATCAAAGTTTTTGGTATTCTAACAGATGAAGGTATAGAGGAAAAATCTCAAAGGGACAATTAAACCATTACACATACCTATATAGAAGTGGGAGAACATCATACTAAATTTTTCTACAGGTCGTATGAAGATATGAAAAATATATAATTCCATTTGGGTTATAGGGAAATATTTTATAAAGACTACTCACTTCATCACTATACTAGAATACTTATCACTTGATCAATTTGAAAATATATACATTAGAGTAGTGGTGAGGCTGCATGGAACACCACTATTGATTTTATCTATTTTTGGATATGATGTTTACCTCAAAGCTTTAGAAAATTATCCATCTTTCCATGAATATATAGTTGAATTTTAGTATGATATGTCACCGATATACTAACTTACAATCTAAATGGAACATCTATACACTATAGGATATGTTGAGATATTTCTATACGGAATTCAGAGTATTATATGATCAACATATTCCTATGGTTGAGTTCTTATACAATAATATCTTCCACTCAAGAATTTAGATGGCCTATTCTGAATCTATATATGGAAATAAATAAAAAACTCTAACATGTTAGGATGAAGTTAGAGAATGTAATCTATTATGATTAAACTAGTTAATTAAATATAAGAGAAGATCAAATAAATTAAACAACACATTAGGGAAGCACATAATTAATAGATGAGGTATGTTTATATTCATTGATTATATTTGGAGTCTAAATTTGGAGAAAAATTGTTCCTTTGTATATCCCCATGGAAGAGAGTCATGAGGTTTGGGAAAAAGGGAAATCTTAATCCTTGATATATTAGCCCCTTTTGAGATTATTGATCACATCAAAGATGTGGGAAATTGACTATCACACCCAAAAAAACTATATCAAGTTCAAAATATTTTCTATATATCCCTCTTGATAAAGTACATACCTAATACATCACATACACTAAACCCTTAGGTGGTAGAGTTAGAGCATGAACACTCTTATGAGGAGTATACAATGATGATCTTGTAATGTAGAGACAAATTTCTATATAAAAAGAAAACCCACATTATCAAATTACTTTGGTGAAAAAATTAGTATTATGAGGAAACATGGGAACCTAAATAAGGCATAAAACCAAAATAATTTCATCTATTTTTATATTTATATGTGAGATAAAATTTCAAGGTTGAAAATTATAGGGCGGGAGAATGTAACGACTGATGCTTTTATCAAAGGAATAATCCTTTTAATTAAACATGTGTCATATTTAGTGATGTAGTATGGTATAAAATACTAAACTCAATGTCATAAAACACCAAATTGATTATGATTATAAAGTTGATTTATATTCTAGGGTAGACCCTAGGTCGTATCTCAAAGAGAATTAGTGAGGTTAAAGTGTGTATTTTTAATAATTACTAAAATATAGGGTGGTTTTCAAAATAGTTTTAGGATGAAATGACTTAATTTAATGTTTAAAAGTTGAGAAAACAAATGGATTTTGAAAAATATGAGATAAAAGGGTTCATTGTGAGTTAAATACACACTTTCAAGTTCATCATTATTGGAGATTAATTTAGGTTTTGAGTAATTCTTTGGTTGAAATTAATTGGAATCCAGATTAATTCCTAAGCCTTTATTCTATTGCTTGAAGAACCAAACCTTGAAATAACAATTGTATTATCATGGTCTAGAACTTATGGAAGGAATAAGATCTTACAAATAAGATTCAAATATCAAGAAATTGGGTAAGAAAAGGATTCTTGTGTTACCCAATCGGAACAACGCAAGTCACACGCTCAAATCCTCACACTGATCAGTTAGAAATTAAGAGCATCTCATTAGCATGCATCAAAATAAGAATTCAAATATGAATGTATATAGGATAAATGGAATGAAATGTTTTAACACCCAAATTAATCCAAACCAGTAGCTAATATATTCTTTGGAACTACCGTGACATTGTTTAACTCCCTCATAATGAATTCCAACCGTTTAGCTCGACATCAGGTGGAGGATGAAGCTCAGGCGAAAATCCTTCTTCATTCTTGATCCCCCTATGAGGATAGGGGCCTCCAGAACTTCTAGGATGAGTATAGGACTCCTATGAAACTCCCAATTGGTATCACTTCACTCTTTTTATGAACTCCCCAAATGAGTTACCCATGTTTCTATTTTATAGCAAAAATGTGAAGTGGATTTGAGCACACATATTGTGTAAAACCACTTGTCCCATTGTTTTCGGCCTCCATAAAGTCTTCAATAGATTTTGAACAAACTATAATGTTCTTTCCCCCACATCTCAGATATCTCCACCAAATTTTTAGATTCATTTGGATATCTACAAATTGAGATATAGACAACACACATCACACAACTTTTGACTCCGTGCAGATTCAGTGGCCTGGAATGATCACTTCGGTTGGGACCCTTAATGGATGAATGGGGCTTGGGTTTATTCATAAGAGTTGTAAAAATTTTAATTTTGGACCTGGAAAAAAATATAAGCCCATTTGGGTTCACTGAGTTTTCATACTATACCAAATAGTGGACATGTGTTCCTGGAACCCATGCAATTTTGGCCCATTTTCCTTCTGGATCATCTCTAGGGCCTCCAAATCACCACCGCCGTCAATGGAATCATAAAAAAGTAACATTTTCTTTTTTAATAATGATAAAAAATGATTCAAACATGTAATTAATTATTTTATTATTTTTATAAATTTTAATATAAAACAAGTTTAGCACTGTGGAGTAAGGTTGAAAATGAAACAATGAATCATGGTGCGATCACACCCCCACACCTAAACATTTTCACTCCTAGGTAACGTTAAATTTTCAGAAATTATTAAAGTAGACATTACCAACATCATGAAGATTTAACATTTTAGGAAATTTTAATTAATTAATGTAATATGATCAATGCACAAACCACACCAAGGAGTTATCCCTAGTGAAAATGGAAAAAGATGTCTCATAAATCATATCACAGTGAAATTTAAAGAGATTCATGATAAAATTTGTGAAAGGAATTCAGAAGTCAACCATGACACTAAATCTCCATGTGTGTGTGTGAAAACCATTCCATGCTATTCTTTCCACATTCTATCCAATAAATATAGGTTATTTTAACATTTTTTTATCTTAAATGATTTTTTTCCTTCAAACCTGCCCGAAATCCTTTGCAATAATATTTCAAGACCTACTCACTTATGCATTCCTAGAAATCAAACCATAAGCTGCTAACCTAGATATCCCCATATTTTTCACATTTCATCACTCCCCTCATTTATTTATTTTTGTTTTTAAGAAGTTTCATTTTGAAAAAATCTCACACTCACCTCTCAACCCTTGTTTGATCTCCTCACAACCCTAATGGTAATAGTTATAACTAGATAAAAAGGTTGAGGAGAAGTGGTTTTTGACCTGCCCAAGACACAACCCAATTTGTTTTTGATTTTTTAGGGCATACAACAGTCGGATATCAGGTACACACGCAAAGGTCAATCTAGTACAATAATGAAATAGATTTGATAAGGGAAAAACATATGGTAATATCATTTTAAGATGATAAATATTAAACTAACATATATTTACCTTCTATTAAGTAATAAATATTCACACTTTTTGGTTTGGTGAAAAAATGTGTGAAGATATTAGTAACGTGGTTTTTTCAAAAACTACTCACACAATGGGCATCCGTCATCTAAAAAGTTTCACATAGATACAACCATTTATACCAATGACAGAAAATCAATTCACTAAAAGTCACTCCCTGATGTTATATTAATACAAACATTTATTCCATAACAGAGTTAGGTTTTCATCAAATGTTAAATCAACATGGAATCAAAAATTTCAACATGCATTTTTAGTAAGTTCTATGATTTGGTGACCATAAGGGGTGGTGTAAAAATACCATAAAGAAGGTGAAAAGAGAAGAAAGAAGAAATATGACAAAATCCTAATGAACTAAACAAGATGGGGAAAAGTGAAAATAACATAAAAAAGGAGAAAAAGAGAAGATATAAAAAAGATGACGAAAATCCTAATGAACTCAATAAGATGGGGAAAAGTGAATACAACATAAAGAAGGTGAAAAAGAGAAGAAACAAAAGGCGATAAAAATCCTAATGAACTCGATAAGATGAGGAAAAGTGAAAATACCATAAAGAATAATAAAAAGAGAAGAAATAAGAAATACTATGAAAATTATAATTAACACAGAAATATATCAACCCCCACACCTAAAATGTGCAGTGTCTTAACTGTAATAAAATATATTTTGTGAAAGAAGGATAAAACCTCGAGGGTATCATTGGTATGTTACTTCTTAAACATGGAGTTCCTCCATCGGGAACTCCAGAAGGGCTTTATGGAAGTGATTTAGTCGCTACCCATTGACATTGAATGTTTCCTTAGTTTCTTCATTTTGAACCTGAACAACACCAAATGAAGATACATTAGTAACAATGTATGGTTAAAACCAATGGGAATGAAGCTTACCTAGATGCAACTTCAGCCTTTCATTGTAAAGAAGGACCTTCTGCCCGATGTGGAATAGACGATGAAGGATGAGACAGTCATGGGAAGCCTTGGTTAACTCCTTATAAATCTTATAGTTCTCATATGAATCTCTGTACATTTAGTCTAGCTCATGAATTTGTAACTGCCTATGAGAACCTACACCAGAAAGGTTAGAATTGCATTGTTTAATGTTCTAGTAGGCGTGGTTCTCAATCTCAACAAGGACGTGACAACTTTTTACAAAAAAAATCATATAAGGTGACATTATAATGGGAGTTTTAAATGTAGTACAGTAAGACCATAATGAATCATCGATTCTAAGACTCCAATATTTTCTGTTGGGTTGAACCATTTTTTCAAGAATTTGTTTTACCTCTATATTTGAAACCTCATATTGACCATTGGTTTATGAGTGATATATAGTATACACTCGATGACTAACCTCATACTGATGAAAAAGTGATTGGATTGTTCAGTTGCAGAAATGAGAACCCTGGTTACTAAATATGAACCTAGGTAATCTAAACCTACAAAAGATATGAGTTCTCAAAAATTCCACAACTATTTTGGAATCATATGTCCTTGTGGCTCGTGCCACTACCCATTTTGACACATAACCGACCACCAAAATAATGTACAAGTTGCGAAAGGAATTGTGAAATGGACCCATAAAGTCAATTCCCCAAACATAAAAAATTCCATGAAAGAGTAATATTTTTTGTATAATGTAATTTATTTTAGAGAAATTCCCTATTCTTAGAAAATGAGGACAAGATTTTCCAAATTCACTGGTATCCCAAAAAATTATTGGCTAAAAGAGACCAGAGTCAAGGACCTTGCGAGCAGTCCATTGGGGACCAAAGTGGACCCCACAAGCAAGAGTGTGTAAGAATATAAGGACAGACTGAAACACGCTATCAAGAACACAACGCCTAAGGACATGATCAATACATGTACGCCAAAGGTAGGTGTCATCCCAACTGTACCAATGAGACTCACGTTTTAGAAGACATACTTGGTTTTTGTTGAAATCAGTATGAATGCAAGATTCTACCAAATAATTTACAATTTCATCATACCAAGGAATAACATCTTGCACTCGGTACAATTTCTCATCGGGAAAAATATCATTTATAACAATACTGGGGATGATTCAATGTATGAGGATGGGGGGAATCCTACTGATATAGTCAACCACCCCATTCTATGATCATTTTTATCTCTAATTTGAAGATTGAATTCCTAAACGAGGAACATCCAGTGAATGAGACGTGGTTGTCTTCTAGTTTCTTAAGGAGATACCAGAGGGATGAATGGTCTAATAACACAATGGCTTTGTATCCTAAAAGATATGACCCGAATTTATCTAAGTCAAACACAATGGAAATGAATTCTTTTTCAGTTGTGGTGTAGCTTTCTTGGGTAGGGTCCATTGTATGTGAATCATAGGCAATGAAATGTGGAGCTCGATTGACCCTTTGTGATAAGACTTACCAACTGCATATTTAGAGGCATCATACATGAGATCAAATGGTAAATCCCACCGAAATGGTTGGATTACAAGGGGTGATGTGAGACACCAATTTAACTTATTAAAAACTTCTTCACATTATTTATCAAAAACAAATTCTTTTTGTTTTTGGAGTAATCGGGAGAGGGGGAGTGAAATTTTACTAAATTCATGAATGAAACGATGGTAAAATCTAGCACGACCAAAAAAAATTCACACCCCATACATTTTTGGGGAATGTTATGGAAGAAATGACATCCAATTTTTATTTAGCTACTTGAATACCATCTCCAAAAATGACATGCCCCAAAACTATACCTTGTCTCACCATGAAATGGCATTTCTCATAATTTAATACAATATTATTTTCAATACAATGATGTAGGACTGAACCTAAACTACATAAACATTCCTCAAAATAGGATCCATACATAGTGAAATAATCCATGAAAACTTCCATGAAATTCTATAGGTAATCTGAAAAATACTAACCATGCATTGCTGGAAAGTACCTGGAGCATTGCATTGACCAAATGGCATCCTCCTATATGAAAATGTGCCAAAGCGGAAAGTGAAGGTCGTCTTTTCCTGGTCCTTGGCGGTAATATGGATCTGAAAGTATCCATAATACCCATCAAGGAAATAGTAGTGGGAATTACCCGCTAGCCTCTCTAGAATCTGGACAATGAATGAAAAAGGGAAATGGTCCTTCCTGGTGTGTTGGTTTAGTCATTTATAGTCTATGCAGACACACTGACTATTCTGCACACGACTTGGAACCAATTAATTATGTTCATTTCTGATTACTGTAAAGCCAGTTTTTTAGGAACTTCTTGAACATGACTGACCCACTGGCTATCAGAGATGGGGTGAATGATTCCAGAAGCTAATAATTTTGTTACCTCCTTTTTCACAACTTCTAGGAGGTTTGGGTTCTGTTGATGTTGTGTCTACCTCTCTGGTTTAGCCTCATAATTTAACAATATATGATGTGTAAAAATTAATGGGATAATACCAGTAATGTCAGCAAGTGTCAATCCCAAATATTGTTTATACTCCCTCAAAATTTCACAAATTCTCAATTCTTTCTCAGGAGGGAGTGAACTAGCAATGATGATGGGCATCTTGTTTCCATTCTCAAGATATGAATATTTTAAATTTTTAGGTAGTTGTTTTAGTTCATATTTAGGTGGATTTTGGATTGATGGAAGTGTGTGTGAAAGTGAGAGGTCACTAATCTCATCTAACTACTCAATGGTATCATCCCCATATGAGGAATGAGCTTTTAAAAGCTTAGAAGTATCATAGATGGTAATGTGATACTCAGTGTCCAATAAATCATCAATTAATAAACATGCATGGAATTTTTCTAGACTACTACAACAATCAATGCATGATTTATTACCTAACATTTCAATAAATTATGAAAGCTCAAAAAGAGGATTAGGGGAATGAAATGATTTTTTTTTTCAAGGGAAGGGAGTACATCTATAGAATTAACAGAGAGGGGAATGCTCTTCTGAGGGGTGCTTCATGCCATCAAGGAAATTAATTTTCACCACTAATCTCCATAGATAATGTTTCATTATGGAAATTAATTATGTTTTTGGATGTTTTCAAGAAAGGTATCCCCAATATAATTAAGGCATGTCCATTCATCCTGTCATCTTTCATTTTAAGAACATAAAAATCTTCAGGAAAAATTAAAAATTTCACCCTCATAAGAACATCCTCTAACATTCCATAAGAGAGTGTGGTACTCCAATTGGACAGTTGAACTACAATTCCAGCAGGCTTTAGTTCCCTGACCTACAATGTAGAGTAAATGGAGTGAGGCATCACATTTATAGAAGTACCTAAGTCAAGCATGGCCTTGGAATATGAATACTCCCTTATGGTGCCTGGAATCAAGATTTTCCCAGGATCATTTCACTTAGTGGGAAGTGATGGATCTATCAATGCAGAAACATTCCTCCCCAATCTCACCTTCTCATCACCTCAAATTCTCCTTCAGTGTGTACACATCACCTTTATAAACTTGGCCTATTGTGGAATTTGCTTCACGATATCAATCAAAAGGATGTTAACCTTAACTTTTTTGAAAGTTTCCAATATTTCCTTATCAAGTTAAGTTTCCTTTTGTTTTATAGGTTGGTTTTCTCTTTGGGGAAATGGAAGAGGAATTATTTGGATAGATGACTCATCAATATACACACTCTTTCATTTGAAAGGGATTCTCTCAAGACCTATTTTTTCAACATTTGTAACATTTTTAATGGTTGGGATAGAGGTTTAATTAGGAGGGTATGAATATAATAGAGGATTCATTTGTGTTTTATGTTTTTTTCCACTCCTAAGGGTGATGGCACTAACATTTCCCTTATACCTAGGGTTAACTACTAGCTGAGAAGGTATTTTACCCGACCCATGACTTTGAATTTCTCCCATAGAGTTAGCTATTTAGCCTAATTGGGTTTTGTGGTCTTGTATGGCTAATTGAGTGGTTTGTTAGAATTGGATATTATTGGCAACCATTTATTTCATCATATCCTCTAGGCTAGGATAGGATTTTAGAGGGGGGTATTGGAAAAAAACATTGTCGTGGTTGGGTATTTCTGGGTGGTGGTGGTGGGTGACTACTCTACCCTAGTTGGTTCTATTGTTGTTGAGGTTTGTTATAATACCCCATTTTCTATAAGCTTGGTTTTATTTCCACCCAGGGTTGGATGTAAAATAAGGTTCTCTCTTAAAGGGTTGGTTATATTGGCGACCTAGAAAGATTTCCTCACAACTCTCATAAATTTCTCTCAATTAGGGGAATTGGTCAGAGTACTGGGTGTTAGAAGAACATATACCACAATGGATGAGAGGAGGAGATTAGTATTTCCCTTGGGAAAGAGAAAATTGTCTTAGAAGGGTACTTACATCTTTAAACTTTGCATCTACCTTATTCTCAAATTCAGTACTTTTCACCTCATGGACACCTTGAATGGGTACATTGGACCTTAAACCAAATTATTGAGTGTTTTGTTCCATGTTCTCAATTAAGTTCCTTGAAGTGATTGGGGTTTTATCCACTAGTGCACCACCTACAAAAACATCAATCATGTTTTTAGCAATTGGGATTAAACCTTCATAAAAATATTGTATTAAAAGTTGGTCACTTATTTGGTGGTGTGGAAAATTTGAACATAATAATTTAAATATTTCCAAATATTCAAGAAGTGTTTCGCCTTTATATTGTCTTATCCTACAAATTCATTTCCTTATCATTGTAGTTCGATAGGCTGTGAAATATTTTTCAAGAAAAAGGTGTTTCATATCCACCCAACCTCTTATTGGCGAATTAACAAAGAAAAGCCAATACTTTTCAGTTTCTTTTAATGAAAAGGGAAATTATCTAAGTCTTACTTGTTATTCATCAAAAATTTTAGGTTTTAATATTGAATACACAATATGAAATTATTTTAAATTTTTATGTGGGTCTTCTCCTATGAGTCCATGAAATCTCGGTAACATGTGAATTAGACTAGATTTTAATTAAAAATTTGGTGCCTCACCTTGAATTTTAATATATGTTTGTTGGTTGTCATAATCTGGTGATGTTAATTATTTTAGTGTTCTATTGTTTTCATCCATGTTATACCAGTTTATTTCAGTTTTAATGTTGGTTCCAGAAGAAGAATAAGAAGGATGAAGAAGAGGTCCAGTGTGTGGTGTGTCCTCCGTCAAAGTATTGTCGTGAGTGTCTCGGTGTCGTTGACGTATGATATTCTCTAGTTCAGGTTCGAAAGTTGGTAAATCTCTTAGATTAGAACTCTCCATGCACCAAAAAACACATGAAATAGATCATAACACAATATTATTGAACAGATAAAAGAGAAAAAAAATAAATATTCACAAAATTTACAAATATCTTATAAAAAACGTGCACTAAAAACCAAAGCGCTCCCCAGAAATGGTGCCAAAATTTGAATGTGATGTAGTAACATGTCAAATTGATTATGATTCTAAAGTTGATTTATAATTTAGGGTAGAACCTAGTTTGTATCTCAAGGAGCGTTGGTGGGTTTATAGTGTGTGTTTTTAATAATAAGTACTAAAATAGGGGGTTGTTTTGAAAATATTTTTAGGATGGAATGACTTAATTGAATGTTTAAAAGTTGAGAAACCAAATGGATTTTAAAAAATATGAGTTAAAAGGGTTTATATTTAGTTCACTACACACTTTCAAGTTCATCATTCTCGGATATTAATTTAGGTTTGGAGTAATTCATTGGTTTAAATTAATTGGAATCCCGATTAATTCGTAAGCCTTTATTAAATTGCTTGAAGAACCAAACCATGACATAGAAATTGTATTGTCAAGGTCCCACACATATGTATGGAATAAGAGATTCCAAATTAGAGTGAAATATCAATAAATTGGGTAGGAAAATGATTCTTATGTTACCCAATTGGAACAACACAAGTCACACACTGAAAACCTCACGCCTATCAGTTAGAAATTAAGAGCATCTCATTCGCACACATCAAAGAAAGCATTGAAATATGAAAGTATGTAAGATATATGGAAAGAAATGTTTTAACACCCAAATTACTCCAAACCAGTAGCTAATATATTCTTTGTTACTCCCTTGACATGTGTATTGCTCCCTCATAATGAACGCCCACCATTTAGCTTGACATCAGGTGGAGGAGGAAACTCAGGCGAAACTCCTTCCAAATTCTTGATCCCCCTATGATGATAGAGGACTCCAAAAATTATAGGATGAGGATAGGAAACCTATGGAACACAAAATTGGCAGCAATTAACTCCTTGTACGAACACCCCAAATGAAGTACCCATGGTGCTCTTTTATAGAAAAAATGGGAAGTAGTTTTGGGCACACAGATTGTGTAAAACCACTTGTCTTATTGTTTTATAGCTACCATAAAGTCTTAAATAACATTTAAAAAAAATATAAAGTTTTTCAAATCACCTTGGATATCTCCACTAAATTTTTGGCTTCATTGGGACACCTACAGCTCAAGATATGGATATCACACAACACACATCTTTTGACTTTATGCAGATTCAGTGGCCTGGATAGATCACTTCAATTTGGCCCCGTAATGGACAAATGAGGCTTGGGTGTCTTCATAATAGTCGTATAAAATTGAATTTTGGATTAGACCACAAAATATCAGCCCATTTATATTCACAATGTTTTCATAATATACCAAATAGTGGACAAATGTTCATGGAACCCATGCAGTTTTGGCACATTTTTCTTTTGGATCAACTCTAGGGCCTCCAAATCACCTCCTCCTACAATGGAATAATCAAAAAGTAACATTTACCTTTTTAACATTGATAAAAACAAAATAATTGATTCAAAAATATAATGAAATTTGTTATTATATTTATAATTTTTAATATAAAACAAGTTTAGCACAATGGTGTTAGGGTGAAAATGAAACTTTGAATCATGGTGCGATCACACCCCCACACCTAAACATTTTCACTACTAGGAAAAGTTACATTTTTAGAAATTATTCATGTAGATATTACCAACATCATAAATATTTTACATTTTGTGAAATTTTAATTCATTAAAGTAACGTGATCAATTCAAAAACCACA
This sequence comes from Viscum album, assembly GCA_963277665.1. NCBI lineage: Eukaryota > Viridiplantae > Streptophyta > Magnoliopsida > Santalales > Viscaceae > Viscum > Viscum album. Next base: position 1,298,690,120 of record OY728141.1, on the reverse strand, counting down.
CCAAGGAGTTCTTCCTAGTGAAAATGGAAAAAGATGTCTTATAAAACATATCATAGTGAAATTCAAAAAGATTAATGATATGAAATTGAAAAAAGTAATTCATAAGTCAACCATGCCACTAACTATCCATTTGTGTGTGTGAAAACCATTCCATGACATTCTTTACACTTTCTATCCAATAAATAAAGGTTAATTTAACATTTTTTAGGTAAAATGATTTTGTCCACCGAACCTACCCCACATCATTTGCAGTCATATATCAAGACCCAATAACTTAATCATTCCCAAAAGTAATACAATAATATCTCTACCTAGATATCCCCATATATTTCACATTTCATCACTCCCATCATTTTTTTTTCAAAAGTATCAATTAGAAAAAATCTCTCACTCATCTATCAACCTTTTTTTGATCTACTAACGTCATTAATTTTAATAGTTATAATGAGATAAAAGGTTGAGAAGAAGTGGTTTTGACCTGCCCAAGATAAAACCCAATTTTGATTTGATTTTTTTTGAGGGCGTACAATAGACATATATTAGGTACACCCCAATAGGTCAATATAGTATAGTAATGAACCAGATTGGATAAGGAAAAAACATATGGAAATATCATTTTAAGTGAAAAAATATTTACCTAACATATATTTACCTTCTATTAAGTAATAAATATTCACACTTTTTGGTTTGGTAAAAAAATGTGTGGAGATATTAGAGACACGATTTTCCCAAAAACTAATCACACAATGGGAATCGGTCATTTCAAAGGTTTCATAGAGATAAAACCATTTATATCATTGATAGAAAACCAATTCACTAAAAATAACTCCATGATGTTAAATTAATACAAACATTATTTCCATAATAGAGTCAGGTTTTCATCAAATGTTAAATCAATATGGAATCAACAATTTCAAAATTAATTTTTAATAAGTTCCATTATTTGGTGACCATAAGGTGAGGAGTAAAAATACCATAAAGAAGGAGAGAAAGAGAATAACGAAGAATGATGGTGAAAATCATAATGAACTGAACAATATTGGAAAATGTGAAAATACCCTAAAGATTGTTAAAAAGAGAAGAAAGAAAAAATATGATGAAAATCCTCATGAACTAAACAAGACGGGGAAAAGTCAAAATACCAAAAATATGGCGAAAACAAGAAGAAAGAAAAAGAAAATAAAAATCCTAATGAACTCAACAAGATAGGGAAGGGTGAAAATACCATAAAGAATGTGAAAAAGTGAAGAATTAAGGAAGAATATGAAAATACAAATGAAAATAGGAATGTATCCACCCCCACACCTAGATTTTGTAGTGACCTCACTGTAATAAAATAGAATGTGGGAAGGTAGGATAAAACCCGGTGGGTATCATTGGTATGTTGCTTCTTGAACATGGAGTTCCTCCATCAGGATCTCCGGAAGGGATTCATAGAAGTTCTTTAGTTGCTTCCCATTAACAGTGCATGTTTTCTTAGTTTCTTCAGTTTCAACCCAAACAACACTAAATGGAGATAAATTAGTAATAGTGTATGGTCCAAACAAATAGGAACAAAGATTACCTGGATGCAACTTCAGCCTTGCATTGTAAAGTAGGACCTTTTTCTCAATGTGGAACCGATGATGAAGGATAAGATGGTTGTGGGCAGCCTTGGTTCGCTCCTTATAAATCCTAGAGTTCTCATATACATCTCTACATATTTCTTCTAGATCCTGAATCTGTAACTTGCTATAAGAACCTACACCAGAAAGGTTAGAACTACATTTTTTAATGGCCCAGTAGGCCTAATACTCAATCTCAATAGGGAGGTGATTTTTTTTACAAAAAAAATTATATAAGGTTACATTCTAATTAGAGTTTTAAAAGCAGTACGGTAAGCCCATAATGAATCATCAAGTCTAAGATGCCAATATTTTCTTTTGGGTTGAACAATTTTTTCAGGAATTTTTTTACCTCTCTATTTGACACTCTCTATTGAACATTAGTTTGTGGGTGATATGCAGTAGATACTCGATGATTGACCCCATATTAATGAAAAAGTGATTGCATTGTTTTGTTGCAGAAATGAGAAACCTAGTCCCTAATGATGAACCTAGGTAATCCAAACCTACAAAAGATCTGAGTTTTAAAAAATTTCAAAACTATTTTGGAATAATCTGTCCTTGTGGATCATGCCTCTACCCATTTTGACATATAATTGACCACCAGAATAATGTACAAGTTTCCATAGGATTTAGGAAATTGACCCATAAATTCAATTCCCCAAACATCAAAAATATCATGAAAGAGAAATAGTTGTTGTGGAATTTCATTAATTTTAGAGACATGACCCATTCTTTGACAATGAGGAAACAATTTTACAAATTCATGGGAATCCCAAAAAAGTGTTGGCCAAAAGAGACCAGAATCAATGACATTGTGAGCAGTCTATTGGGGACCAAAGTGAACCCCACAAGAAAGAGTGTGTCAGAATCTAAGGACAAACTGAAACTCGCTATTGGGAACACAATTCATAAGGACTTGATCACTAAGTGTGCGCCAAAGGTAGAGGTAATCCCAAATGTACCAATGAGACTCATGTTTTAGATGACATACTTGGTTTTTGTTGAAATCAGTAGGAATTCAAGATGCTAACTAATAATTTATAATTTCATCATTCTAAGGAATAGTATCTCGCACTTGGTACAATTGATCATTAGTAAAAATATCATTTATAAAAATATAAGGGGATTAGTCAATGTCCATGGATGGGGTAATCCTATTGATATGGCCAGCCACCACATTATATCATCCTTTTTTATCTCTAATTTCTAGATTTAATTCTTAAAGGAGGAGCATCCATATAATGAGACATGGTTTGGATTCCAGTTTCATAAGGAGATACCGGAGGGCTGCATGGTCGGAGAACACAATGACTTTGGAACCTAAAAGATACGACCTGATTTTATCCAAGGAAAACACAATTGAAAGGAATTATTTTTCAGTTGTGGTGTAGTTTTTTTGGGAATGGTCCAGTGTACGCAAAGCATAGGCAATGACATGTGGAGCTCGATATAACCTTTGTGATTTGAGTGCCCCAACTGCATAGTTAGAGGCATCACACATGATCCCAAATGGTAAATCCCACCAAGGTGGTTGGATTACCAGGGGTAATGTGAGACTCCATTTTAACTTATTAAAATATTCTTCACATTCTTTATCAAAAACAAATTCTTTTTCTTTTTATAGTAATCGGGAGAAGGGAAGTGCAATTTTACTACGGTCGTGAGTGAAACGATGGTAAAATCCAGCATGACCTAGGAAATACCACACATCCCATAGATTTCTGGGGAATGGTAGGAAATAAATGACATCCACTTTTGATTTATCTAATTGAATACCATCCATAGAAATTACATACCCAAAAACTGTACCTTGTCACACCATGAAATGGCAAATATAATAATTTAATACGAGATTATTTTCAATACAGTGACGTATAACTGAACCTAAACTACTTAAACATTCATAAAAGAGGATCCACAGACAGTGAAATCATCCATGAAAACTTCCATGAAATTTTTAAAGGTAATCCCAAAAAATACTAACCATGCATCACTTGAGAGTACCTGGAGCATTGCATAGTCCAAATCGCATTCTCCTATATGAAAATGTGCCTAAGGGGCAAGTGAAGGTCATCTCTTCTTGGTACTTAGGGGAATAATTGATCTAAAATTATCCAAAATACCCATCAAGGAAATAGTATTGGGAATTACCCTCTAGCCTCTCTAGCATTTGTTCAATGAATGGAAAAGGGAAATGGTTATTCCTAGTGTGTTGGTTTAGTCAGCGATAGTCTATACAGACACACCAACTATTCTGCACACGAGTTGGAACCGATTCAATATTTTAATTTTTGATTACTGTAAATCTATTTTTTAGGAACTACTTGAACAAGACTGAACCATTGGCTGTCAAAGATGGGGTAAATGATTCCAATAACTAATAATTTGGTTACCTCATTTTTCTAAAATTCTTGGAGGTTTGGGTTCAGTCGACGTTGTGCCTTTCTCATTGGTTTAGCTTCATCATTTAACACTATATGATGTGTACAAATTGATGGGATAATACCAGGAATGTTAGAAAGTGTCCATCCCAAATATTGTTTATACTCCCTCAAAAGTTCAAGTATTCACAATTCATGCTCAGGAGGGAGTGAACTAGCAATGATGATGATCATCTTGTTTCCATTCTCAAGATATGAATATTTTAAATCTTAAGGTGGTTGTTTTAGTTCCAATTCATGTAGATTTTAGATTGATGGAAGTGTGTGTGAATGTGAGGGGTCACTAATATCATCTAACTGCTTAATAGTATCATCCTCAGATAAGGAATGAGCTTTTTCAAGATTAGCAGTATCATCAATGGTAATGTGATCCTCAGTGTTTGAGAAATCATCAATTAATAAACATGCATGGAATTTTTCTAGACCACTACTACAATCAATGCATGATTCATTAGCTAACATTTCAATCAATGATGAAAGCTCAGAAATGGGATCATGGGAATGAAATAATTTTTTTCAAGGGAAGGGAGTACATCTATAGAATTAATAGAGGGGAATATTTTTTTGAGGGGTGATTCATGGCATCAAGGACATTAATGTTCACCAACAAACTCTATAGATAATATTCCATTATGGACATTAATTATGGTTTTGGATGTTTTCAATAAAGGTCTCCCCAATATAATTGGGGCATGTCCATTCATCCTACCATCTTCCATTTTAAGCACATAAAATCAGTAGGAAAAATTAAATTTTAAACCCTCAAAAGAACATCCTCTAACACACCAGAAGGGTGTGTGGTACTCCAGTTGGCTAGTTGAACAAAAATTCTAGAGGGCTTTAGTTTCTTGACCTGGAATGTAGTGTAAATGGTGTGAGGCATCACATTTATAGAATCACCTAAATCAAGCATGGATTTGGAAAATGAATACTCCCCTACCGTGAATGGAATCAAGAATATGCCAGGATCATTTCACTTGGTGGAAAGTTATGGCTCTATCAATGCTGAAACATTTCTCCCCAATCTCACCATCTCATCACCTCAAAGTCTCCTTCGGTGTGTACGCATATCCTTTAGATACATGGTGTATCGTGGAATTTTCTTCACGACATCAATCAAGGTTATGTTAACTTGCAATTTTTTGAAAGTTTCCAATATTTTCTTATCAAATTTAGTTTCCTTTTGTTTTATAGGTTGGGTGGCCCTTTGGGGAAATGGAAGAGGAATGGTCTGGCTGGGTGACTAATCAATAGACACACTCTTTCCTTTGGAAGGGATTCTCTGAAGACATTAATTTTTAACATTTGGAACATTTTTAATGGTTGGTATGGAGGTTTTTCCTCAGGAGGGGATAAATCTAATGGATTATTCATTTAGATTTTATGTCTTGTTCCACTCATAAGTGTGATGGCACTAACATTTCCCTTATCCCTAGGGTTAACTACTGTATGAGGAGGTTCTTTACCTAACCCATGACATTGAATTTCTCCCGCCGAGTTAGCTAGTTGGCCTAATTGGGTTTTGAGGTCTTGTATCGATGCTTTAGTTGTTTTTTGGAATTGGATATTATTGGCAGCCATTTGTTTCATCATATATTCTAGGCTAGGCTTGACTTTTGTAGGGGGTTGTTGGAAAGGCTTTTGTGGTGGTTGGCTATTTCTGGGTGGTGGTTGTGGGAGACTACTCTACACCGGTTGGTTCCATTGTTGTTGAGATTAGTTTTAATAACCCATTTTCTATAAACTTGGTTTCCTTTCAACCTAGGGTTGGATGGATAGTAAGGTTCTTTCCTAAATGGTTTGTTATAGGGGCGACCTGGAAAGATTGTGTCACAACTCTCAGAAGTTTTTCTCAATTGGGGGCATTGGTCCGAGTAGTGAGTGTCAAAAGAACATATACCACAATGGATGGGAGTAGGAGACTAATATTTCCATTTGGAAAGGGAAAGTTGTCTTAGAAAGGTACTTACCTCTTAAAACTTTGTGTCCACCTTATTCTAAAATTCAGTACTTTGCACCTCATGGACACCTCTAATGGGTACATTGGACCTTGAACCAAATTGATGAATGTTCTCCTCCATGTTCTCAATTAAGGTTTTTGCAGTGATTGGGGTTTTATCCACTAGTGAACCACCTGTAGCAGCATCAATCTTGTTTCTATCAATAGGGATTAAACCTTCCTAAAAATATTTTATTAAAATTTGGTCACTTATTTGGTGGTGTGGACAACTTTAACACAATCTTTTAAAAATTTAAAAATTTTCATGAAGTGTTTCCCCTTGATATTGTGTTATCCCAAAAATTTATTTCCTTGTTATTTTAGTTCGAGAGGCTGGGAAATATTTTTCAAGAAAAAAGCATTTCAAATCCGCCCAACCTCTAATTGGTGAATTAACATAGTAAATCCAATCCTTTGCAGTGTCTTATGATGAAAAGGGAAATGCTCTAAGATTTACTTGTTCCTCATCAACATTTTCTGGTTTTAATTTTGAAGACACAATAAGAAATTATTTTAAATTTTTATGTTGGCCTTCTCCTACAAGTCCATTAAATCTTGGTAACATGTGAATTTGACCAGATTTTAATTCAAAATTGGGTGCCTCACCTTGCATTTGAATATATGTGGGTTGGATATAAACATCTGGTGAGGTTAATTCTTTTAATTTTTTGTTTTTTTTCATCCATTTTATGCAGGTTTATTTCATTTTCAATGTTATTTCTTTAATAAGAAGAAGAAGGTTGAATAAGAAGTCTAGTGTGTGGTGTGTCCTCCTTCAGAGTGTTGTCTTGTGTGTCTCGGTGTCATTGACATAGAATCCTCTCCAGTTCGGGTTCAAAAGGTGGTAAATATCCTGGATTAGAATCCTTCATGCACAAAACCTACACAATAAATAGATGATAACACAAAAGGATTGAAAAGTTATTAGAGAAAATAAATAAATATTCACAAAATTTACAAATATCTTATAAAAAACACGCACTAAAAACCAAAGCGCTCCCTGAAAACGACGCCAAAATTTGAATGCGATGTCATGAAACGTAAAATTGATTATGTTTCTGAAGTTTATTTATAGTCTAGGTAATAACCTAGGTCATCTCTCAAGGAGATTTGGTAGGTTTAGAGTGCGTTTTTTAATAAGAAGTACTAAAATATGGGGTGGTTTTCAAAATAGGTTTAGGATGAAATGACTTAATTGAAAGTTTAAAGTTGAGAAACTAAATAAATTATAAAAAATATGAGATAAAACGGTTCATTTATATTTCACTAAAAACATTCAAGTTCATCATTATTGGAGATTAATTTATGTTTGGAGTAATTCTTTGGTTGAAATTAATTGGAATCCTGATTAATTCCTAATCCATTATTCGATTGCTTGAAGAACCAAACTGTGACATAACAATTTTATTGTCAAGGTCCAGAACTTATGCATGGAATAAGGGCTTCCAAAGTATATTGAAATATCAATAAAGTGGTTATGAAAAGGATTCTTGTGTTACCAAATCAGAAAAATATAAGTCACGTAGTCAAAACCTCACACAGACCAGTTAGAAATTAAGAGCATCTCATTCGCACACATCAAAAAAAGAATTCAAATACGAAAGTATGTAAGATACATGGAAAGAAATGTTTTAACATCCAAATTTCTCCAAAATATTATCTAATATGTTCTTTGTAACTCCCTTGATATGTTTTTAGCTCTCTCACAACGAACGCCCACCGTTTAGCTCAACATCGGGTGGAAGAGGAAGCTCGGGCAGAACTTCTTCTTCATTCTTGATCCCCCTATGAGGACAGGGGCCTCCAGAACTTCTAGGATGAGGAGAGGAATCCTATGAAACTCCAAATTATCATAACTTCACTCCTTGTATGAACTCCCCAAATGAGGTATCCATGGTTCTCTTTTATAGCAAAAAATGTGAAGTGGTTTTGGGAACACAAATTGTGTAAAACCACTTGTCCCATTGTTTTCAGCCCCAAGGAAGTCATCAATCACTTCTTATTAAACTAAAGAGTTTTTACCCCACAACTTGGATATACCCACTAAAATTTTGGATTCATTGGGACACTTACAAATCTAGTTATGGACATCACACAACACACAACTTTTGACTTCGTGCAGATCTGGTGGCCTGGACAGATCACATTGGTTGGGCCCTTTAAAGGACATATGGGGCTTTGGTATCTTCATAATAGTTGTAGAAAATTTCATTTTAGACCATAAAACAAAATATCATCCCATTTAGATGCATTTATGTTTCATACTATACCAAATAGTGGACAAGTGTTCATGGAACCCAAGCAGTTTTAGCCCATTTCCTTCGGGATCATCTCTAAGGACACCAAATCACCTCCTCCTACAATGGAAGCATCAAAACAAGTAACATTGACCTTTTTAGAAGTGATAAGAAATAAATTATTCAAACATGTGATTAAATTTGTTATTATTTTTATAATTTTTAATTTAAATCATGTTTAGCACAGTGGTGTAAGGGTGAAAATGAAACATTTAATCACGGTGTGATCAAACACATGAACTACATATTTAAAAAAATTACTTAATATTTTTAGAATATTAAAATATTAAAATAAAAATATAAGAAATAAAAATCCTATTATAATTAGATATAAGTATTAAAAATGATAAAATTAATTTTTGACAAAAAAAACTTGCTTATATTTTTTGTTAAAACATATGTGTTTTATTTTTTAAAAATACATTTTTATGATTAATTTAGGAATTTAATGTAAAATATATTTTTTGTAAAGTAGTTTTATAAAGAACTAGTTATATTTATATAAATCATAATAATTTTTATGGTTCAAAATTTTTATAATGTTATAATAATTAATAATTTTTAAGAAATAATAATTTTATTATAAATTAAATTTCAAATATTTATAATTGTTTTAATAAAATTAATTTTATTTTTTAAATAGTCATGTAAAATCTATCTTGAGTTATTTTTTTGATATTTTCCTAATAAATTTTATTTATTTGGTGATTAATAAAAACATATCTTTTATAGATTCCATAAATTTTATGACATAATCATAATATAATCATGAATTAAAAAAATTATAATGAAATTTTCTAGAAAAATATTTATTTAAGGAGAAAAATAATTCATTTAAAAACAATATATTGAATTTAGAAAAATATGATTGAAATTTTGGAATTTGAGAATTTTTTTTTCTTGCAAACAACTATTTTTGGTCATATTATTTTAATTAAGTATTCAGAAGATTCCATTCAATTTTGGTTTGGTTTGAAATCCAAATAAACTAGATTTTTTATCCAAAATACTAATAAATAACATTTAAATTTATTATATTCATAATAATTCTCTTAAATAAGTATTTTTATACTTAAAAACATATTTTTATAAAATTTATTTTTATTGGGTTTGAACACTTATATTGAAGTTTAATTTAATAATATTTTGAAATTGAATTCAATAAAATAGATTTCATATTTTTAATTATAATTATATAAATTATATAGTATGTTTAATTTAATTTTTGGGCATAAGAATAAGATAAAAATGAAAAAATTAGTCACCACATTAAAGGCAAAAATGAGGTATAAGCGTTAAATATAAAGGTAAATTTATAAAATACCAAACAAATCCTATATAAATGGGTTGATGAGTGGATAGAAAACATTAAATTATCTTATCCTCATTATTATAAATTTTGCACCAAATTTATTTGAATATGATATCCCTTTTAATATTAAGAAATTAATATTTACAAAAGTCCCACCCCAATCACTTATAAAAGGATCCCTTCACCAATCCACATCTCTTGACACCTTAAGACTCTTATCTCAACAAATATCTTCCCAAAAAAATTTCAAATGGTCATATATATTTTCTAGAGGTTCTTTCTCATTAAAATACCACCCTTAAAAGTATTAATCCTTTGAACATGGGCATCATCTTAAGAAGTAAGGTAAGAACTCTTAGTCACTTTTTTATTTATATAACATTAAATTTTATTTTACCTCCCCCAAATCTATTATAAAAACTGTAATATGATGACATTAGTATTATTAGTATTCTGAATTCTTGGACCTAGTTCACTCATAAATAACCTAACCAGAGGGGCCACACAGTCTCAAGAACACTTTCCCATATGTCAGAGGTTTCCGACTAGTAATGAGAGTTTGATGAAATGGTTGGGAGGATATACCCTATTTATCAGAGTGAGTCGTAGAGGTAAAAAATAAATATCAGTAGAAATAATATGGTGTAACTATGGAATAATAAAAGGCACCTTAAATAAATATCTTGATATGGAATAACATATGTAAATAATAAATTTTATCACATAAAAATTATTTCATGTCTATACAAAATGGAACATGCATACATTAAATACATGCTATACAAAAAATATACAAAAAAGGGAAAAAGATAATATCCAAAAGAATCACGAGAACTAGCTCAATCCTTTGGTCTCTTACTCCATACTAGTACTAAAAATCAAGTGTCCATAACTGGGGATTCCCCTTGTCCCTACCTATATCTTTGAAGACAATCTGGGTACCTATCTATGGACCAAATAGGGTGTGAGTAAAACTCTGTAGGCCACCACCAATAGTATCTAATACTATCCATCCATTGAATATAAAATGAACAGTGTTTAGGTATAATGAATAAGGGAAATAAAAATAAAAAACCACATCAGTCTAGGTTCCTCATGGGATACCCATATGACCCCACATGCTTCAGCCTAGGATGAACTGTCTCTAATCATTTTACATTTTTAAATGTTATTGGGCTATGATGCATAGGCAAGGAGTCCATATTTAATTGTTATAATGGACCCAAGGTGAAATCGAGGCATCCTTGAACCTAGATGGTCAAGACTACTCATAGTAATAACTCATGTAGTTTAGCTATAGGAGGTTTAAGTGTAATCCCTGGATAATCCCTTGAGATTTCACTTCTCTATAAATTATAAAAAAACCTTATGAACAAGTCTTGTTTAGCTTCATGATAAAATTTATTAGATCCCATTGAGATAATCAGAGGTGATCCACATAATAATAAATCAATCCAAATCAATGGAGATAATCCAAGGAATTCTAATTTCTGAAGGAAGATAGTGAATCTACAATACCATTCTAAGGAATTCAAAAATGCAAGGCAAGGAATGAATGCAAAAGGGGTGTCTCTATTGAAAATCACATCCATGAATCAGGTGGTTTCTTCTAAGAATTTATGGAAAACTCAGGTGGGGAATCCAATACATAACCAAGAAAATACATCAGATAACAATATATAAATGTCATAATAATAGACTTAAGTATGTTTAATCCTCCATCAATTAAAAGTGAAGTATTCATGACATTCCACCTTCTATTCAATACTATTTAGTCATGGTCATAATTCACAATTTAACAAGGAACACATGGAATGGACTTACAATTCCCATTTCATTTAATTCATTTAACAATTTAATTTAAAGGACAAGAAAAACCAACCTATAAAGGTGGTTTGGTTATAAGGGCATGATAAAAGTGTCAAGGGAACATATACAAGCACACCCAAGGGGTGGATCATGTCGAGGCCTCTAACCTTCAACAATGTTAAGTGTTTATAGGAGTATTTTGATCAGTGTATACATAATTTAATATAAAATTACACATTTTTAAGAAAATGTGAAGAATTTTGGTGTGGAGCATAATGATTCATAATATAACAAGTAGACTATTCAAGGAAATTCCTAAACCACCTGCACTATACTAGTAGATGACCCATTTCTTGATATAAGATTCATATTTGGGCTAGAATGGTAGAAAAAAACTAGAAAACACCCTACAAATAGGGAATATTAAATCACATAGAAATAATTTCAAAGAATGAAGAGAAACAGAGAAAATAAGCAATATGATTCAGAGAATTACTATGGGTGATCCAATGAAAACAACGACATTCAATTCAAAGTTTATATCAGGGAGATTATTCAAATCCTATAAGATGGAATAAATTTGAGCCAAAGGGGCATATGAGCATGAAGGGGAGGAGGAGGAGTGAAATAGTTTTAGTAGGAAAAATAGTGGGAAAATAGTAATTTCACCCATTTTTAATAGGGCACATAGTTCGGCCACCCAATTTTTCAAACCATTAACCAACTGTGTGTGGAACACTACCCATGAACAATCCCCTCATACGGTTCATGGAAACAGTTAGACAAACCAGGTACAAACCATGTGTTTGGAACTTTCTAAAACCCCACACCCTATAGGTCTAGGTTCATGGCTGAACAAACCATGCACACACCATTCAAATTACAACTCGAATTTATTAGAGGCTACACATATCCATGAAACTCATCTATAATGGTTAAAAAAATCATGCCCATAGCCTTTGGTCTTCACGGCTGAGCTATGCAGTTAATACTCACTATGCCCCAACCATGCACATCACCTTTTTTTTGAAAACAAGGAATCCAGGCACTAAAAAATTCCCAAATGATCCCTAAATCTCCATTAACTCTTTAAGAATTTCAATATTGGAAAAAAACAAAAGGTTTAAACTAAAATTAGAATGGATTCACACCTTATGAGAAAAACTATGATTGTACAACCTCCCTTGCTTATAATTTTTTTCCCCGAGTTTCCCTTATGATGATGGTTAATATGAATTTAGGAATAAATAAAATTAATAAGAGTGTATTGTATAGACTCTAGTTTCTTCATGTAAGACTTCAGAATATTCCTAGGAATATTTTTGGAGTTAGGCACTAAGATGACACACGATTCTGAGGCTCGGTAATCTTATAATTAATTTTATAAAAATAATAAATATATTTTATATCACACACATGCAGTTTTCCTAAAAAAGTAAAATATATATTAAACGTTGTCTCGAATCATAAATCGTAGACCATGGTTGAGTCTAGAATCCGGTGTTTACCATCGGCGTGACCTAAAATGCGTTAACGCGGGATGTTCGGAACTGTCGCTTGTTTGCGGTCCATTTAAGTGGATTAAGTAATTAAATATTTGAGCTAATGATATATATATATATATAAATATATTTCTATGGAGGCATTTCCAGGGTTGCTTCATTATTCTAGTTTTTACTAGTGATCTCTATCCTCCCTCCTCCATTGATGAATTCTTTGCTGATGGGTGACAAGTCTTTAGATTAAGATCAAGAAGAATCGAAGCAAGGCAATCACAACTGATCTTCTCCTCAGTTAGAAAGCACGTTATTCATCAGAAAATGATCCAATATTGTGGTAGGGATTGTATTTTGTTTTATTTCTCCTTATTTTAATTAATCGAGCATGAATCTTGAATCTTATTTGAGTTCTTGGAAATTAACAACCTTCACATGATCCCTTCAATTTATTAATTATTGTTATAGTTCCTTGTTTTCATTATAATGGAAATTGATCATGGAAAATCCAAACATGGAGGGTTATCGTTTTAAATTATCGAGTTTTGTGGTTTTCTCCCCTTGTTCTATGCAGGATAATCATTATTTCTTTATTTCGACCTACCATCCATAGAATACCTAGAAAGTGATTGTTGAATGTTTGATATTTAGCACAAAAAACTATTTCTACAGGTCTCGATCTAAGACTGGGTGATAGAATCTGGATTTGTGGTGAATAATGGTGAGAAAGATCAGATTTGGTGCCTGATGTTGGGTTTTATCATGAGCATTGGATATGCATGGTATGTGGTGGTCCACGCAGAGGCGTGCAACTCACCGAAGAGGTTATTGGGCGGTGCAACAACCACATTTTTTTTCTATGCTACTATAGTTGGGGTTTTCCGAATAAGCAGTGGTCATTGGTGTCCAGAGGATATGGGAATGGCTAACCCGGAATAATGGTCGATCATGAATAGAGGGAGATCTAGGGTTTGCAGCATGATATCCAGTGCCCGCATGTATGATTTTAGTATACTATGTAAGGAGGTTCTCGTGGATGGAGGATCCTCCTAGGGTGGTGTACCACTAGGGTTTACAGTAGGGAGGCATTAATTGGGGAAGAATAAGTTAAAGGAGAGATAAGGAACTAAATGAAATAAAAGCGAGAGAGAGATAGAGATGCACCAAGAGGTGGGAGTCTAGCACAAAACAAAGGGGGAAAGAAATCAGTGCGTGGAATGAATTTGAATTAAGGTTAAAAAATATAATAATAATACTAATAATAAAATAATAATAATAATAATAATAATATTATTATTATTGTTGATAAAATTCTATTTCGGTTTTAACTTCTTCATACGACCTCAGATCGGTGAAAGGTCAGCGAAAACATGATCCTATAATTGAGATGGTCGTTTTAAGACCAATGTTGGATACCTTTTTCGGTCTTGTGGCTGGAGTGAATGAAACACCCAATAATAATAAAATTATTATTATTGCGGGATCTTGTTTCTGACATAGATCCTACTTACGGTGTCAAAATTACGAATAGTTTAGGATGATGTGACCCTTAAATTAATATTAATGTTTCAAGAACAATTTCAGGTATTTAATTATGACTTTTGGCTCAGGCCCATGAGATTCCATTCTAGCAGGATGCGTTGAAATACACCTTTTCCCTAGGTGTCCGATTGAGGCAAGTGAATAGCCTATCTTGAGTGTTTTTTCTATGAGGATCGCAACTGTGTGATCTATTTTGGTATATGGTTCCATTTGAAGAGGCATATTAGTGAAATTAGGTTTTTTACCTCAGACATGTGACGAGCCTTATGTGTTCCATAGGATTGTGGTGGAGACACATCATGTAGTACCCTTACATGCTATGTTGTGCTACATGGATAGAAAACTATTTTCTAAAGAGTACATGACCAGATATTAGAGTGGGACCACACACTATGTGGGTACCAAACATGCTGTGTACCTCTTTGTGAGGAACCTTCAATGTTTCGTCTCTCCTTCATTTGACCTCATATTTTGGCTTGCGAGTAGCCTATTCTGAGTGTTTTTCCTCATAGAACATGATGGTTCCCTCAGAAGATAATTTTGATATAAGATGATAGATGTTACAATCATGAAACTTTTTTAGGTGATTCTTGGGAATGGAAATGATTGGGAAAGATCATTAGAGATTTCAGATAGATACGGTACTCTACTGTCATATCAACACACGAGTACTCTATCCATGGAAATGGTAATCCGCTATCATATTAGTGTAAAGGGCCTCCACATTTCATATCAAATTATAGAAGGTACTCTACTGTCATATCAACATATATGTCCTCTATCTATGGAGATAATACTCTCTTATCTCATTAGGGAATTATTCCTCCATACTTGTTCTATAGAAAGAGATGGTACTACCCTATGGCACCAGGGTGTGGGTCCTCTATCCATGGATATGTTACTCCACTATTGCATTAGGTCATGAGTAATCCATACTCATTCTACAGATAGAGATTGTACTCCCCTATAACATAAGGACGTGGGTCCTCTATCCATGGAGATGATACTCCCCTATCGTACCAGGTAGTGAGTACTCCATACATGTTGTACAGATAGAGATAGTACTCCCTTGACACACCATGGCACATGTACTATATCCATGGAGATGGTACTCCCTTATCGTACCATGGTGTGGTTCCTCCATACATTTTTTATATACATAGAGTGGAATCCCCCTATTGGTATAGGGAGTGGGACCTCTCCTTGGAAATTTTACCCCTAGACTTTGCGGCATAATGATGAGATGTGGTTTGATGTATATTTGGACTCACAAGAAAGAGGGAGATTTTACCCTCTACGATGCTTCCATGTGATGCGACCTAAAACCGTGTAGGAGAGTTAGTGTAGCCCAATGAGGATAGTATAAAGGTGTGGTGATTGAGACCCTTAGACCTGTGTGTTTAGGGAAAACATGTGAGGTGTTGGAAATCATATATTGAGTATCTTTTAGAACAGTTGGGTACTCTTTTTCTATGGATGAGCTGTGAGATAGATATCCCCTTACTCTCTTGTATGGGATTCTTTTATTGGGCATATATATATATATATATATATATATATATATATATATATATATATATATATATATACTTCTTCAGCACCAACTCCTTGGGTTTCGGTTACTCTCCTTCTAGGAGAGGTGAAGATACACGAGGTATTCCATGTTCTTTCTGTTACTATATTCTCATGGTTGGATGAGTCTAATCTCCGGATATAGGTAGAGAAGCCTCAATGAGAAATTAATCTTCCCACTATTTCTATCTCCTTATGTTTGGATGAGTTTACTTTCACTCTCTTGTTGGGTTGAGACATACTTGTTTACAATACCTTGTTCAATACACTGCTTTCCTCTTCAGTTGTATCTCTTAATGCTCCCAACATAGCTTTCAAGGCATCATATTGGGTATGTTTATACTCACCCTTACATGATATTTTCTTATATGTGTCATTTATTATGAAGATAATCGTCTGGTTGATCATGACTACAGAGGATATTAGGGATACTAGGGGCTTGGACCACATATGGTGTTCGTGGATTGGGATTTTGGAGCTATGCTCTCTTAGTTGTTTTAATTTTCTATTTTTTTTGACAATTTGGGACACATTTCTAATTGGTCATGTATTTTACCCTTTACTTTCCATATTACACTACCATACATTCATACTTTCCAGAGGTTCATGCATTCTTGATTTACTTTATAGTAGTATTGCATCTGTTACTCATTACCTTTGCACCTTTGCATTGAGTTGGATGTGTGTGTTCATATAGGTACTTAGGAAAAGTCCTCCCTGAGTTTAGTTGTTCTTTTGAAACTTTTCACCACCCCTAGCATATGGAGGCTGGCTTGGGGTAGTTACAGCTTGATCCCTATTTTGGGTCAGGTCGGGATGTGTATATCAGAATCTAACTCCCAAGCCCCATATTTTACCCTACTATTCTTCCATATAACCCAAACTAGAGTTACTGACCTCCCTAAAATATCCATTGTGCTACCATCAATAATATGTACTATATACTCTTCAAAATAAGCATCAGTCTCTAACTCAACTCCCTCAGTATCAAAAGATTGAGATGGGTCAGAATAGCAATGGTGAAGCTGAGGAACACATAAGATGTAATTTATGGACCAATAGCTCTAAGGTAATTATAATATATAATATTCCAACCCCTATCACTGTAACATCTCATAAAGACTGAATGATATAGGTGATAACTTTCCTTGCCTACAAATCTTTTGATAACCCAACATATATGAAACATGTAAGAAAACCCATCCTACCACCTCAAAATCCAAAGGAAATCATCAACAATTAGTATAATACTTATTCCTAGATTGAGGTATATCCATACATTTCCTAATCAACATTAATTTCTATATTGTCTCTTTAACAAGATGTGAACCCAAAAGTGCTTCCTCCCCGAGTTCTAACTAGCACAGAAGCCAATGATACATCTTATCATAATGTGACTCATATGGATCCACCTAGATGGTGACATGGAAGCTATTATTATATGAGAAATATATTAGAGTTTAGTGTTTCTCCCAAGAACCCCCAAAATAAAGGACACATGCTCAAATCATATTCTTTGGTACCTATATAGTACACTAGAAAGATCATTATTATTGGGGTGGTAGGCATTACTTAGAAATACATATGACCAAAGAGACCTTATAACCATTTCTAGAACTAATAGGTGAACCAATAATCCCTATAATATATGATGGCATGTGGAACTCCATGAAGACATATAATCTCTCAAACATATAGCCTCCCAATTTCATCCATTTATAAGGTCTTCTTAATAGGCAAGATATGTGAAAACTTCATCAGTCTTTCCACAATTAACAATATTGTTTCACTACCTTGAGGAGTCCTTGGTAACTATAGTGACCCTGATTTTCTTTCATTACTTTTACATCATTTTAAATATAAAAAATATAAAATCATTACACATCAAGGATACAAAGTTTTAGTGGTATTTGGAAAACTGGGACTATAAAAAACTTTTACAACATAAAACATAAACATTTATTTAATTCTTTATTCTCTAGCTTCTTATTGGCTCTTAACTTCTCCTTAGTACTAGTAGTCACATGAGGGATATACATCAAAAATGGGTGATATAAATTCCTATTAAGAGGATATATAAGAACATGAAACAACATAATATGATATGATAATAATCATTTTTATCATAACATAGGAATATGATCATAATCATGAGAGGAAACATTAAGAAAAGACTTAGAATGTGACAATGCATAAAAAATGAAACACCATGTCTTAGTGGATAAATACCACAAATAGTTGTAAAAAAATATAGCATCATGTTCAAACATCATTTCAATTTAACTAATGATATTCATTACTTTACCAAATGTATTGTAGCACTGTATAATTCTAGGCACACCCGTTACATTCAAACATTCATATTGCGCTATATAATTCTAGGTGCACACGTCTCATCATAACATTTTCATTACAATGCATGAAACGTAGAACATATATCAATAATTATCCTAAATAACCATGTAAAATAATGGTTTTAAACTCATAAGAATACATTCATAAACTTGGGTTCCCAAAATAATGAGGGAATAACATACTTGATACAAGAACCACTAACCTTGAGTGAGAAGTAAAAGGTGTGTTTTTGAAAGAACAGTTCTTTTGGAAAAAAATTTATTTGACATAAACTCTAGTATAAAACATATATATCCCAAAAAAGGAAATATAGTTATGATATAATTATTTTTGAGTAACCATAACTAAAATGGAGTGAAAGAGGGAGAACCTGGAGAAAGTAAGTTGGGATTGAGAATTTCCCCTTACCACGTATCCAAATGCTTTATTAACTTTAATTTCCTTTATAATCACATTATAATCATTAATTTCCAGAACATTTTATACATGAAATTGGTTCATTATGGTTTCATTAAGGTCTTTTATGGGCCTTTGGATGAGTTATATAGTTTAAATTCATTGTTTGGGAGTGTTCTTTTTCTTAGTTTTCATGAACGATTCACTTTTACACATGAATGGATGTTCGTGTAGAACATGGATAAACATACAGAATGGATATTAAATGTTACTAAAGATATTACTGGAGTTTTAAGGATATTATAATGAATTATTTTATATACCATGTGGATGGAACATTAGTTAAAATTTAACGATGATCATTTTAGGTTAATTTGGGAGGTTTTTAGATCACAACGAACATGTTCTATTTTATCAATTAGTATTATGAATAAAATTTGTTTCGATAAGATAAAATCGTTTAAAAATACATATTACAATCTTTCTTAAACCATTTAATGGTTTTATTGGCTTCCTTGAAGGATTTGAAGGAAAATTGAAGTGCATCCCCCGTGATGTAGGTAAATAAACACATCAAAGGCAAATATTTCATTTTATTAACAAAGAGAGGGAGGGGTATTACAATGAATAATCTTGCATTTACATGATATCACACCATTATATCAATTATACTAGAGTTATAATGACATTTAGATAAGATAATTTTAGGATGATAGAAGAAAAAAATAAAATTTGAAAGGAAATTAAAATAAAAGAGAGAGAGGAATTACCTCTTGAATCCTCAGTTTGAGATCCTACATAAAGAACCTAGGCATGTTCTTTTTATGAGACCAAGATCTCTTAGACTTGGGGGAGGGGATAGTGAAGATCTTTGGTAAGAATTTGGGAATGTCTTGAAGCTTTAGAGGTGTGAAGAAATGATGGTGTGAGGGGTGGTATTTATAGTGGATGGGAGAGGGGTTTTCTCAATATTTTAATCATTAATTTATTATTTCTCCACAAGACAAGAAATAGTGATGATTACATGACAAATAATAGTAATATGTTCATGTGAGTTAGAACCAATTGAACTTACATCATCATAACATCATCCATGACTCTATAATTAATGTACTCAGCTTATTTTTTAAATTATAGTATTTCACTATTCATAAAAATTCATGTATTTTAGAAAAATACAAAAAATTAACTTTAATCATTTTTGAATGTGTATAATTCAGAAATGATCTCCATTTTTTAAAAATAATTTTCTAAATATGATTAATTTAATTTTTAATTAAAATCATAATTTTCATGGAAAAAAAAAATTTTAAAATTAGAACAGCTTTTCAAACACTTAGAAAAATTAATAAAGATCTCATTAAATTATATTATAATCACAAGACATAAGAATATTAATTTATGAATGAAAATAATTTTTTTTAAATTATTTAATTATTTATAATTAATTATTTTTGACTTACAAAAATACCATTACTTTTAATATGGTCATATTGTCACTTATAAGATGTCTAACTGTTATTTATACATTCATGGGTGAAGTTACTATTATTTTAGATGTTTTAATATTAATAAGGGTCATATTACTATTCATAAGGGTAGGTTACTATTCAACAAAAATTAAGTTTGTCCTATCGAACTCCAACCATCTTACTAATCACAACTATGTATGTCAGATTTTGGAAATTAAAAACATATACGTCACAAATTTATGTTTAAAGGTCACATATAGTTCATTTAAGAATGATGTGGAATTGTGTTTCCTAATGTGATTGATTATGAAATTTATACAGGAAGGTAGAAATTATATTAATAAAAGTTCCGGTAATTATATTTTTCCCCCTTTTGAAAATTTCCCTCGAAATTTTATTTTACATAAATAGGTGAGTGTACTTCTCATTAATTGCATCCTCTAGTTCCCAATATTATCCTTCATACTTATGGTTCCTCCATAACACTTTGACAAAGCGGGTTGTCTTGTTGCGTAGAACCTTATCTCTCTGGTCCAGAATCTTTACTGGCTGCTCCTCATAAGAGAGATCATCATCCAGTTGTACCACCTCTAAGTTTAGTACATGTGAGGGATATGATATGTACTTCTTCAAGAGTGATACATGAAAAACATCATGAACTTGATCAATATTCGGTGGAAGTGAAAGCCGATAGGCCACATCTCCTATTCAGTCAAGGATCTCAAGGGGGACAATGTTCCTTGGGATTAGCTTCCCTTTCTTTCCAAACCACATGAATCTCTTCCATGGTGATATTAGAAGGGAGACCTTATCTTCAATGTCGAACTCCAAGTCCCTTTGACATTTGTCCTCATAGCTCTTTTTCTAACTCTAAGTAGCTTTGATATGTTTTTGGATGACTTGAACCTTTTCTATCATCTCTTGCACAAGATCAGCTTCAAGTAGCTTTATTTCTCCAACTTCATCCCAACAGGATGGAGATCTACATCGCTTTCCATAAAGAGCTTCATATGGAGCCATGTGAATACTTGAGTGGAAGCTATTTTTGTATGTGAACTTAACCAATGGGAGATGATGATACCATCCACCTTTGAATTATAAATAGCAGGTTCATAGCATGTATTCAAGAATATGAATAGACTTTTTAGATTAGCCATTAGTTTGGGGTTACTGGCCATGATAAAATTTAATTCAGTACTCAAAGAATGTTGGAGACTCCACCAGAATTTAGATGTGAACCTTGGATCATGATCAGAGACAATCGAGAGTAGAACACCGTACAGTTTCACCACTACCATCACATATATCATTACAAGTTGTTCAAGTGATAGATCTTCCCTAATAGTGATAAAATGGATAGTCTTGGTGAGTCGGTCAACTACAACCCATATCACATTATTTCCCTTCGACGTCTTTGGGAGACCCATTACAAAGTCCATAGTGACATTCTCCCATTTCAACATGGGTATAGGTAATGGTTGCATCATCCATTTGGAAATTTTTCACTCTGATTTTTCTTGCTGACATTCCAATAACCTTGAGATATATTCTTCACTCTCCTTCTTCATGTTATCCCACTAGAAGTGTTCTCGAAGATCTCGGTACATCTTGGTGCTACCGAGATGGATAGAGAATGTTAACCTATGTGCATTTTACAATAGCTACTTCTTTATCCCGGGTGATGAAGGCACACAAATTCACATTCAAAACCAAATCATAGCATCATCATCGATATGGAACTCTTGTAGCTTTCCTTTGATTACTGCATCCACATTCTTTTGTAACTCCGGATCTCCCCTTCGTTCCTCCTTAATCTTCTCTTAGATATATGGTTGTGCAATCATTTGGGCAAGGTAGGATGTATCCCTTTACCTTATGATTTTCAAATACATCCTTTTCATATCCATGAAAATAGTGTCTTTTTCAATATGTAACATGGATAGAGTATCATATTCTTTTATTCTTAGAGCATCAAAATCCATGTTTGCCTTTTTAGGATGATAGTGAATAGAGAAATCATAGTCCCTAATTAGCTCTAACCATCTCTTTTGATGCATGGTGAACTCCTTTTTTGTGAATATATATGTTAAGCTCTTAAAGTTGGTGTATATGTCACACTTCTCACCATAACGGTAGTGACGCTAAATTTTCAAGGCAAAAATCATGGTTGCTTGCTCTAGATCATCCGTCGGTTAATTCTGTTCATGGATCTTCAACTGTCGTGAGGTGTAGGCTATCACATTATCATTTTTCATGAGTAAACAACCCAATAATTTCTTTTAAGAATCATTTTATATCACAAAACTTTCTCCACTTTTCAGTAATGCAAGTACATGTGTAGTGATCAACATTTTATTTAACTCCTTGAAGCTTCCCTCAAATTCTTCTGTCTAGACATACATTAACCCTTTCATTGTTAACTTACTTAGCAATCTTGACAATCATGCTAGATTTCTCACAAAACGTCATTTGTACCTATCTAATCCAAGAAAACTACAGATTTATGTGACACTAGAGGGTCTGGGACATTCATCAATCACCTACATTTTTGAAGGGTCCAAAAAAATTCCCTCACTTGTGATCACATGTCCCAAGAACACGACTTTCTTTATCCAAAAGTAACACTTGATAAACATGGGTTAAAAATTCTCCTTTCTCAATGTCACTAACACATGTCTTAGATGTTCTTAATGTTCCTCCGTTCTCTTAGAGTAGTTTAGAATATCTTCGATAAACAATACCAAAATTTTTTCGAGGTAATTTCTAAAGGCTTTATTCATCAAATCAATAAATATTGTAGGGGAATTATTAAGTATAAAGGAAATCCCCAAAAACTCATAGTGCCCATACCTTGTACGAAAGTAAGTCTTTTGAATATCATCATTCTTAAGTTTTAGTTGATGATATCCCAAATGAAGACCCACCTTTCAAAAGTATTGAGCTCCTCTTAACTAATCGAACACATTTTCAATTCTTGGAAGAGGATATTTGTGCTTTATGGAGATCTTTTTGTGTTCCTGATAATCGATACCCAATTTTATTGTTGCATCCTTCTTCTTCACAAAGAGCACTGGTGCCCCCCAAGGTGATTCACTAGGGAATATGAACCCTTTGTCCAAATTATATTGAAGCTACATCTTTAACGCCTCCAGTTCTATTGGAGCCATCCTATAGGGACACTTTTAGATAGGAGTGGCTCCGAGTATGACTTCTATAGATAACTCTACCTCATGATCTGGGGAAGTTCGGGTAACTCTTTTGGAAATATGTCACCATATTCCCTCACGATGGGAATTTTCTCTAGGTTAACACTTTCCCCTAACTCAACCATTTGAGCAAGGTATGCCTCTTCATAGGGAATCAACACCCACACTGTTGAAGGATTTTTCAAAGGAGATTCATGTTCTTCCTTGCATTTGTAGAGGAACATGGTGTGGTTTAGAATATGAAAAGATATTTCTTATTCCTGAAAGTTGACATGTGCTCTATATAATGAGAGATAATACATTCCCATTATAGAATCGAATTCTACCAATGGAAGTACTATAAGATTTTCTGAAAAAATCGTCCCACATACCCCAACAAGAGAAGAGTAAAACACTTGGGTTGCAATGATTGAACCACTTGGTGTTTTTATAGATATCTATACTTAAAGGTTTTGGGGATTAGATTCTATAGTTCTAGAAAACTTTTAAGATATAAAGGAATTCATAAAACTTGATTCAAATAAGACTTTTTCCATTCTTTAGGGAATAGGAAGTGTAACTTACATGACTTCATTATCTTGATCCACTTTCGTAGTAGTGATGGAATAATCCTTCCATTATTCCTTTGTATTTGGTGGCTTATGACACTGATTACCCTCGAGGACTCTAGGTTTAGTACACTAGCTTACATAGTTCCCTTATTTCATATATTTGTAGCATTGGACCATGAGTGGTTTTCTCCTTTCATACACTACATTATCCTTCCTTCTCATATATTTTCTATACTCTTGAGCATGATTTACTTCTTTCCCACACTTGAAACATTTCCCCATCCCTTTGAGGTAGTTCCCAGGATGCATCTTCCCACATTTTTGGCATGTGGGTAGTTGAGTTTTCTTCCCCCCTTTATCATTAGATCATCTAGCTTGAAACTCCAACTTTTGTTTCTTATCACTATATCCATGGGACCATTCTCAAAAAATCATTTCCACTTTCAGGGAACATCGAACAAATTATTCATAACTCTCAAAGTCTCTAATTTCAATATCCTTTTTATGGTGTGGTTTTAATCCACTAAATAATCTAACATTTTTCTATCATTATTGATAACAAAACCTAAACCGTGCATTGAAATCCTTGTGAAATTCTCTTTATAGGTCATGACAAACACTCCTTCCTTTTTTTGAAGCTATATGAATTCTATCTCTATCTTCATTCGAATAATTATTTTGAAATACTTGTTAAGACACATGATCTTATATTCTTCCCATTCCATCTCATCAATTCCTTCATCTAGCTTAGTGTTCTTAATCAAAACCCACCATTTATAGGCCTCTCCATCTAGATGATAAAAAACTAGAATCACCTTCTCCATCACATAATAGTAAAGCACAGAAAATATCTCATCCATGGTGTTGACCTACTATTCAACAACTAGCAGATCAGAAGATCCACTAAACGTCGGTGGTCATTTCCACATAAAACACTTGATAGCTAGTTTCTCCCTCTTTAGTGAAGGAGTTCGTTCTTCATTATTCAGGTTTTTATTCATAACATGATATAGTTGGGTAAGAATTATCATGAAGTTTTAAACTCCACATCCCAAATCATTGAGGATTTTATTCGGGTTATCGTTGCATTGGCCCTCACACAGGTTGTTGGCATGGTTTCTCCTGGTTCCCACTATTTTCTAGAATAGAAAAGGTTAGAACAAATCATAAGTCAACGAGTCCTGAATAAATAACTTATTAATTTGTGTAACTTATACTAAAATAATATTTTATGGGATCCATATGTTTATCAAAGCTTCTTGTGTGAATATTTGTACTTAGTCTCATTCTAGAGGTTTTCTTTAGGGTTCACTAATCTTATTTCCCAAATTAACTAAACCTTATATTGATACCGACTATAGAGACCCTTATTTTATTACATTACTTTTACATCATTTTAATGATAAAAAAATAAAAACATTACACATCGAGGATGCAAAGGTTTAGTGGTATTGGGAAAACTATGACCATACATAAATTTTACAACATAAAATATAAATATTTATTTAATTCTTTTTTCTCTTGATTTTTATTGGTTCTTGACTTCTCCTTAGTACAAGTAGTCACCCAAGGTATATACGTAAAAAGGGGAGAGATAAAATCCCAATAAGAGGATAGATAAGAACATAGAACAAAATAAAATCACATGAGAATAATCATTATCATCATAACATTAGCAAAAGATCATAATCATGAGAGGAAGCATTAAGAAAATGCTTGAAATGTGGCAATGCATAAAAAATGAAACATCATGTATTAGTGGTTAACTATCACACATTACTGTAAAAAAATCCAAAATTATGTTCAAACATAATTTCACTTTAACTAATGAGATTCATTACTTTACCTAATGGATTAAAGCGCTGTATAATTCTAGGTGCACCCGTCACATTTAAATATTCATATTGAGCAATATTATTCAGATCACACCCGTCACATAATAACATTTTCATTATAATGCATGACACATAGAACATATATCAATAATAAACATAAAAAACCATGTAATGAAATTGGTTTAAACTCATAATAACACATTCATAAACTTGGGTTCCCAAAAGAATGAGGGAATACCATACTTGATACAAGAACCATCAACCTTGAGTGAGATGTAATAGGTGTGTTTTTGAAAGAAGAGTTATTTTGGAAAACATTTTGTTTTACATAAAATCTTGTAGATAACTTTTATATCATAGAAAAGGTAATATAATGTTGAAAAAGTGATTTTTAAGGAGTAACCATACAAAAAATGGAGTGAAATAGGGATAACCTGAAGAAAGTAAGTTGGGTTTGAGAATTTGTCCTTACCTCGTATCTAAACGATTTCTTAACTTTAATGGAATGTATAATCACATTAAATTAATTAATTAAAAATTCAAGAACATTTTATAAATTAATATGGTTCATTATGGTTTCATTATGTTATTTTATGGTCCATTGGATGAATTATAGATTTTAAATTCATTGTCCAGGAGTGTTCTTTTTCTTAGTTTTCATGAATGGTTCACTTGTACAAATGAATGGAAGTTCATGTAGAACATGGATAAATATATAGAACAGATATTAAATTTTATTAATTATATTCCCATATTTTAAATTCTCTTATAATGAATTATTTTATATACTGTGTGGATGAATCATTAGTTAAAATGTAATGATGGTCGTTTTAGGTTAATTTGGGTGGTTTTTAGATCACAAAAAACATATTTTGTTTTATTAATTAGTATTATGAATAAAATTTATTTACAAAAAATAAATGGGGTTAAAATATAAATATTAAAATCTTTTTTCAACCATTTAATGATTTTATTGACATCATTAAAGGATTTGAAGGAAAATGTAAGTTCATCACCCCTGATGTAGGTAAATAAACACATCACGGGCAAAGATTTAATTTTATTAACAAAGAGAGGGAGGTAGGAGTATAATTAATAATATTAAATTAACATGATATAATAATAGTATATCAACAATACTAGAGTTATCTTGAATTTTGGATAACATAATTTTAGGGTAATAGAAGAAATGAAAAGAAGTTTGAAAGGAAATCGAAAGAAAGGAGAGAGTGGAATTACCTCTTGAATCCGCCTCTTGAGATCCTCCTTAAGGAACCCAGGCTTGGTATTTTGATGAGACCAAGATATCTTGGACGTGGGGGAGGGGATAAGGAAGATATTTGGGAAGTATTTGGACATGTATTGAAACTTGATAGGTGTGAATAACTGAGGGTTTTAGGGGTGGTATTTATAGTGGGGGGAGAGGGGTTTTCTCAATATTATATTCATTAATTTATTATTTATCCACAATATAATAAATAGCGACGATTCCATGAACAAGAATAGTAATAAGTGAATGTGATTTCGAATTAATTGGGCTTACATCAGCAGAACATCATCCATGACTCTATAATTAATGTATTTAGCTTATTTTGTAAATTAACCTATTTCAATATTCATAAAAAAATTCAAGTATTTCAGAAAAATACCAAAAAAAAAACGAAAACATTTTTCGATGTGTAGAATCCAAAAATGAACCCCATTTTTAAAAAGTAATTTTTTAAATATTATTAATTTAATTTTTAATTAAAATCATAATTTTCGTAAGAAATACAAAATTCTAATTTACAACTTCTTTTCTCACACATTAAAAAAATATTAAATATCTCATAAAATTATAGTATAATCATAATATTTAAAAATACTAATTTATGAATGAAAATAATTTTTATTTTTTAAATTATTTAATTTTTTATAATTAAATATTTATGACTTACAAAAATAAAAATACTTTTACTATGGTCATATTATCACTTATAAGATTTTTAACTTTTATTTATACATTCATGGGTGAAGTTACTATTATTTTAGATGATTTACTATTCATAAGGGTTGGTTACTATTCACTAAAAATTCTATTTTTCTTAACAGACTCCAAACATCTCACTGATGACAACTGTGTATGTCAGATTTTTGAAATTTAAAACACAAAAGTTGTAAATTTATGATTAAAGGTCACATAGTAGTTCATTTATTCATGATGTGGCATTGTGTTTCCTAATATGATTGATTATGACATTAATACAGGAAGAGAGAAATTTCATTATTTAATGTTTGGGTCATTACGGTAACCCTATCACAAAATCCATGGTTAATTCATCCCATTTAGACTAGGGAATGTGTAATGAATGTAAAAGTACAGTAGGCCACTGGTGTTCTTCCTTCACATACTGATAGGTGGAATATTGAGTAACAAAACCTACTATTAGCTTTTTCATACTAGGTCACCAATATTAGTGGTGTAAGTCACAATACATCATGGTGATTATGGGATGTAATTCCCTTTTAGTATAATGTGATTCTCACATTAATTCCTTTCACAGGTATACATAAACACACCCACAAATATTCAAAATCTCATCCTCATTAACAACCCAACTAGGAAGTGTGTCATCACCTGGAACACTTTCCCTCAGGACGAAGCCTTTGTGATCAGAAATATTCATTATCTTCACTCAACCAAAAGTGAAAAATTCATTGATATATTTGGGAGTACATGTTACCCTTGATTCTCAAGAACCTATAAATTCATCTCATAAAATAGATCTTTCAATTGCCATTCACCACTAGCTTTCTTAACAACTTGTGTTTGAGTCTTCTAGCTCAAAGCATCAGGTACTACATTTCATTTCCCATTCATATAAGCAAGATCAAAATAAAAATAATCAATTTATTCTACCCATCTAATTTTTATAAGGTTAAAATTTCACTGAGTGAATATTTATTTAAGGATCTTATGTTCTATATACACCAAATACCATTCTAAAGGAAATGAATGTATTAAAAAGTGAAATACATGAACCACTGCTACTAACTCAAGGTCATTCGTTAGGTAATTATGTTCATGAGGTGTTAATTGATGATCCCCATATGCTATGCCTTGTCAACCATGCATCAAAACTACTCCTAGACCAACAAATAATGCATCATAATAAACAATATATTTTCTACTCAGCTCAAAAAAATACAGATTATAACTGAGTTCAACCTTCCTTTCATCTCTTGAATATTCTGCTTATAATTTTATGACCATACGAACTTCATACCTTACATGGATAATTCAATTAGTGGTGCTGTAAGGTGTGAAAAATTCTAGATGAAACACCGATAGTAACTGGTTATCCCAAAAAATTATTTCTATATCAAAAATGTTCTTGGGAATCTCCTAGGAAACTACATCTCTCACCTTCTCTAGATCCATAGATACTAATTATTGTAAATAATTTGACCCAGGAAGTGAACTTTATCAATCCAAAAGTTAAATTTAGTTAGATTAAGATATATATAGTGCTCTATTAGTTTAATCAATATAATTTTAAGGTGTTTGGAATGATCATGTAGATTCTAAGAGTATAATAAGTTATTATCCATGAAAATTATCATATAAGAAACTAGGTACAGGAGAAAAACCCTATTCCTCAAATCCATAAAAATAATAGGCAAGTTTTTTAGACAAAACAACATTACCATATATTCATGTAAACCTTACCTACTTTGGAATTTCATGTGTTTTGTATCCAAATGCATAACTCTTACTTGATGATAGCCCAATATCAAATCAATTTTGAAGAATACCATGGATCCTCTGAGCTGGTCAAAGAGTTCACCAATACGAGGAAGTGGGTGCATGTTCCTAAATGTAAGTTGATCAACCCCTGGTAATCCAAACATATCCTTAAGGTACCATCGACCATATTGGAGAAAAGGATAGGTAAATCCCAATGAGAAGTAATAGGTTTGATAAATCTATTATATTCTAGGTCCTCTAACGGCCTTTTGAGTTCTTTAAGCTTAGTAGGATCCATCCTATATGGTGGGATAGATACTAGTTCCACTTCTGGAACAATATATGTGGTGAAAGTTTCCTCTCTCTTATGAGGTATCCCATAAAATTCATAAGACATATCTAAATAGGTCCAACACTGGAGGGAATATTGTTTGTTTCACCCCATAATCATTTAGAAAAGGCTAGTAATCTAGACTGACACAATGATCGAACCACATTTATCAGGTCTATCTCGACTTTCTTGGAAATCCCATTCACCCCAGAGAATATATTTATTTTCCTTTGGTAATGTAAAAGACACCTTCCAATGATAAAAATCAATATGGACTTGATAGGTAATCAACCGGTCCATCATGATAATGACATCGAAGCTTGTCATTTTAATGATGAAAAGGTTATATAAGAAATGGTGGCCACCCATCTCAAGGTGATACTCCTTGAATTGGGGTACAATTTCTAATTGGATTCATGGTGGAGTTTCAAGATTCATAACTTATTATAAATACCCAATTTTGATACCAATTCATCCAATGATATCCACATATATGAATGAATGTAAAGAACCTATGTCAAATAATTTAGAAACTAAAGTCGAGGATAATATGATCATACCTCATACTATAGATGTATGAACACTCTACTCCTTAGGTTTAGTTTTTACTATATATAACTGGCTTAATCCCTAACCCGAGCTACAAACTAAATACCCTTAGCAGGTCTGATTTGTTGGTGCTACATATCCCATTTCTAGATTCCTCAACCATGAACACCTTATCATCCTGATTTTCTAGTGGTATTCAAGCTTCTTGTCTAGCGAGGAGCTACTGATCCTGCTCTCAAGCTTGGAGTAAGTGAAAATCCCCTCTCACTAGGTACTAGTGGAGAATTCCTACAAAATCTCTAAATATGACCCATTATTACATATGCCTGACACTCTAGTGGGTCTCTAATTTACTGGGAGTTCATGTATCATGGCCTCTAACATGGGTGAAAAATCACATGGCTACCCATGCAGTTACTCTGACTGCCACTTCCCAAATGAGAAAACTCAAGGCGACGCTTCCTACCACTATATGAACTACTTCTTTTCCTGGGTGTTGAATTGACCTTCCAACACCTTCTTCTTATATCAATTTATTCTTATAGGTGAGGTCTTGGTTTACTATCATATATACAGTCCTCAAATGAATTATTTCCACTTATTATTGGATAGAATACTTGATCCCATCCATAAATCACTTAGCTCTATACTACTCATCACTAAAAAGAGTAATAAAAAAATCGTGGATTTATTTGAATTGATCTGATTAGTCTATAAAAAATAGATTTCCCAACTCTAAATGAATAAACTCTCTAACTCAAGCATCTCTCAACGTCTTTAGAAAAAATTAATCATATAAAGTAGTCTATAAATACCTCTAGACCATACTATGATACTGATATTACTATATAAGTACATCCCACCATGGTTTGGAAGCTCCTTGCATTCTGTACAGGGTGACCTTGAAAGTATTTTTCGAAGGAGTCTCAAGGTTCTCAAATATTGATACTATATCCTCCATCTATGACTTATTATATTGGGGTCCTCCTTCCCCTGATAATGTTATAGGTTGATGCTACTATATTTACTAGGAAGCTATGGAATAATTGGTGTAGGTTGAGGTCCTACCTATATACACTACAGAAGCCATATAAAACCCTCTCTAAGTTTAGCATCAATGTCTAAACCTAGAACAATAGGAGGTTCCATAGGTGGCAGTGCAGGAGGTTAACACTTGTGGTTTAGTTCCCAATACTTCTGGAGTATGGTACTCACCACCCCTTAGTATGTGACCAGAGGCCTTCATGGTGTCATATATCTAAAATACTAATCAAAAGAATCAAAATGATATTCAATAACAAAATAAATTATTATGGGATACAAAAGAGACTCTTGACTAGCCACAAATAAGGTTGGGTGAAGTTTAATGTCCGATGTTTCACAATATAGGTTCTATTGTATAGAGTTTCAAATATAATTTATATAGAAGAAACCCTTTAAATTGTAATTTGTATCTCTATTCAATGACAAAAAATAAATGTATGAGTAAGAATTTTAGAAAATTTATATTTATAAAGTTGTTTAGTTAGGTGAATAACCATTAACAAGTTATAATGACCCATGTTTTACAAGTTATAATTTTCACTTCATGTAACTTAAACTATACTTTTACACTTGTTCATAGAATGCAAAAATTCCATATACAATGGTTAGATTATATGGGTCATAATTCCCAATTTATTGGAAAAAATATCATATAAATTATAATTATAATTAATCATAACCAATTAACATTTCAAATCACATAAACATCGTTACATATTTTAAATATTTGATAATTTGTTTGGGAAGGTGTCACCATCAAGATATGTTAGAATACACTTATTAGGTTGATGAAAAAAATTTAAGTAATTTTTTCTCCATTTTCCTATAAGAAAAATTAGAACAATCCTAAGAATAGAAATGATGGAATATATGTTTTCCAATAGGCAATTCAAGTGATAAAATAAACATGGGATGACATATGCATGACATATAAATCCTTAAGTGCCTATGATGATGTGTGAATAATGATTACTTGACATACCAGAACAAGGGTAAAAATCAACAATCACAACATTGTAAGAAGTCATGTGCATCACCCAATGGTGAGAACATATACCACTACAATAGGTGAAATATATAAAAAAATTCTAATCCCTAGAAGCTTGTATTTTCCCCTGAATGTGGGTCAGCTACTCTGAGGAATAAAATCATTACCAAATTATGATACTTATTAGTCTCCTATATACTAACCCAAAATAGTAATGCAATGAAATAAAAAGTATCTAATACAACTTTGTGATGTCTCGAGGGTAGTTCACTCATAATTAACCTTAACCTAAGGGTCCACATGTCCTCAATCCCACCTCCGTATACGTTAGAGGATGCTGATTATTAGTGAGAGTCTATGATGGAATAATGGGGAGGCTACACCTTCTTTATTAGAGTGTGACACAATGGTAAAAAATAATGTAATAGCAGAAATAATATGGTGTAATAGGGAAATGATATAAGGAAATGGAAATAAACATCTATATAAGGAGTAAAAGACATAAATATTAAATTGTTTCATATATATATGATATAATGTATATAGAAAACTAAACATGC
This sequence comes from Viscum album, assembly GCA_963277665.1. NCBI lineage: Eukaryota > Viridiplantae > Streptophyta > Magnoliopsida > Santalales > Viscaceae > Viscum > Viscum album. The sequence continues at coordinate 1,298,657,031 of OY728141.1, read as the reverse complement.
ATACATGCAATACATTCTATATAGAAAATATATAAAAAAGGGAAAAAATATAATTTCCAATAGCATTATGAGAACAAGATGGTTCCAATTCTCCCATAATCCTTTTTAGTATATAAAATAAAGTGTCCACAACTTTTTTTATTTCCCTTGTACATATCTACACCCATAAAGTCTATACAGGTACTAATCAGCGTTCCAAATAGGGTGAGAGTAAAACTCAGTAGGCCACCACTAATGGATTTTAATACATTCCAGTCAATGAATATAAAATGAACAATGTTTATATATAATTATTAAGGTAAATAAAAGTAAATGAAACCATGTTGACCTGGTTTCCTCATGGGATACCCATATGATCCTACCAGCTTCGGATTAATCTATAATGTCTCTAAGAATTTAACATTTTATAAATAAGATTGAGACATGAGTCATAACCATGTAATCCATGTATAATATTTATAAAGGAACCAAAAAACACTATGTAATCCTTTACCTTATAAGTTCAAGACAAATCCAAGTAATAAATCTTGTAGTTATTATATATGGGGTCTAATTTTAATCCAGGGATGAGCCCTTAACATTGAAATTATATATAAATTTTAATAAATTCGTGGGAACAAGTCTCATTTATCCTTAGAATATAATTTATTTGAGCACATGGAGATAATAAAAGGTGGTACTCATCCTAATACATCAAGATAAATCCAAGGAGATAATCCGGGGAATTGTAATTTACATAGGAAGAGGGAGAATCCATAGTACCACACCGAGGAATTCAATAATTTAATATAAGGACTGAATCCTTGAGTGGTGTTTATCATGGAAATCACATCCATGAATTGGGTGAAATCCTTTGAGTAGTGAAGGAAATCCCAAGCGGGGAATCCAATAATTTCTCAATATAGTCCATCCTATTACAATATATGAAGGTCATAATAACAACCTTATGTATATTTAGTCATTTATCAAGTCTAAGTGAAGTATTTTTTTGTCAATTCTACCTTTCATATAATCTCATTTAGTCTTGGGAGTAATTAAAAATATAACTAGGACTAAGTGACATGACCATACCATTTACATTTCATTTAATTCATTTAACCTTTTCATTTAAAGGACAAGACAAACCCAACTTATGAGGTAGTTTTGTTATAAGGGAATGGTAATGGTTTCAAGGGCACATATACAAGCACAGCTGAGGGGTGGCTCTGGATGAGATCACCAACATCCAACATCATCAATAGTCTATGAGAGTTTCTAGATCAAGGTATAAAAAATTTAACAGAAAATTAAACATTTTGAATATAAATGTGTGGGAAGTCTGATGTGTGGAACAATAATGCATAATATAATAAATATAATTTTATAGAAAAATAATAGACCACCCACCTAAGACTAGTAGATGAATCATCATCCAATATCATATTTAGATTCAGGCCAAAACATGAGAAAATAGAAAACAAGACAAACACCCTAAAAATAGGTTATATGGTTTCACATGTAAATAACATCAGATATGAGAACAGAAATTTATAAATTAAGTAAGAGGACTCTTAGATTTAATGTGGTTGAGCTAATTAAACTTATGATGTTTGATTCAGAGTCTGGATGAGGGAGACACTTCAAAGCCTAGAAGATAGAAGAAATTGGATCCAAATGGTCCTTTTCACATTAATGGGGGAGGGTAGGAAAATAAGAATAGTTTTAGTGGTAAAAAATTAGAATATTAGTTATTTCAACCATTGTTATTAGGGTTCATCGTTTGAATGCACAGTTTTCCATACTATGCACCAATTGTACATGACACACTATACATGAAAAAGCCCCTAAAATGGTTCTTGTGCATGGTATGACAAACCATGAACAAGATTTGAATTCAATACTATCTAAAATCCCACACCATGCATGCTCTACACACAAAGTAAAAAAAACCATGCACACACCATGTGAATTACCACTACAATTTATTATAGGTTTCACATGGATGTAAGGATCCTCTCGCATGGTTATGAAAACTGTGATCCATCATCATTGGGCCACATGGTTGAGCCACATGGTTACTACTAAACACCATCTAACCATGTTCATCACCCATTTGTTTTTCAAAAATCCAGACTTTGGTCTTCTAACCATGGTTGAATGCTCAAGAAAAATCCATGACCTCTTTAGGCATTCCCATTTTGTTAAAAAAGGTTTCAACCCAAATTAAAAAGGATTCATACCTTAAAATAAAAATAGGATCTTAAATTTATAGTTAAATTTTATTATGTTGATGTAATAACCCTTATCCTCCTTTCTCCTATAAATTATATAAAATGAAAATTTCACTCTTATTATGGTTTGTTAACTGCCACTATGAATGACATATTTTATTTTTCATCACTGCATTACATGTATGGTTTTAATAATTTATTTAATTTTAATTATAAATTTCATGTTATTGGAATGATAAATAATATATATATATATATATATTTGTTGAGTTAATGGAACTATTTTGTAACACATTTTACCTTATTCAACACGTCAAATCAATTTTAGAGAAATTGAATGAGAAACCCCATGCGACCGATGAGAGAAAGAATGTCACAATAAATTAGAAACATATGATAGTGACTGAGACTTAAAAATTAAATATACACGAAAAAGGTTCTCAAAAAACTATTTAATAAATATATTTTGTTTATTTATTATGATATATTCTTGCAATAATAGATTTGAGACCTATGGTAAGGGATCTCTTGAACTACCCTATTTTACTTTGGGTTATCATTCAATCACCACATTTTTTACATCTCTATTCATATCAAGTATTTATTATATATTTTTTATATACGTTTATCTCATATTAAATTAGTTATCATACTATTCTTTTTAGCGATATACAAGATTTTAAGGTTCCCTTCTAAATCTCTGCTTTTAGAAAAGTTCGATTAAAGGGAATTTTTATACTTTTTATATCCATTCATGTACCACTCAATATAGTTATTATTATTCTTATTTGGTTTATAAAACTGCACATAATTTTATGAAAAACAATTTTTGTTCAATTCTAGTTTTAATGAAAATACCACGTGCTCACCTTCCTCAAAAATTTGTTATCCTTCTCTTTAAAACCTCATTCAAGAGGATTACTTTTAAACCCACTTTTCCACTATTTTCGTATCACCATTATTTACATAAAATTAATTCCCATGACTGATTATCCTTTATTTATTTATTAACATCCAAAAATACTTTAATACAATCTTTCCATCAGAATATTTATGATATGGAACTTTTTTTTTCTGAAGACATGATTACGTAACACATATCCGTTTCATGGGTTTTTTTATTTTCCTTATGCTGCATGTATGTATTTTTATTATATGGAACACATGTTTATGTACATATTTTGATTTTAATGGGTTGTATTGTAATCATATTTCTATATAATTAATTGTGCAATTTTTTCATCTCATGAGATACCACACATGGTGCAAGGGAAGTTAACCTTGAACACTATGTAATGTTGTATTAGCAGTGAGTCTTGACTTATGATTATGATGCCATGTTTTTTTCCCAAATGATTATTATCCATGATCTATTATTCCTTAAGAAATGATTATATATTGTATTATCCTTATATTTTATAATATCATGATGTGCCTCTTTATTCATATGTATTCACTATTATTTACCTTGATTATTCCTTTAATAGGCTTTATAGCTCAATGTTTTTATTTATATATTTTCATATGAAATCCCATGAAGTAATAAAAATTAAATGTGTCTTAGGAAAAATTATTAATATAAAAATAGTTTTGATGTATTATATGATGAATTTTTTATGTATATGATCTCCCAATGACACTACACCCCAAGATTTGTTACTTGTGATTTATGAGATTTTATATTAAATAACTTGAAATAATATATGTGTGATACTCAATTTTCAAAAGAAACCTTTTTCCCATTTACTTTTAGGTTTTTAAACCTCATTGAAGTAATATTTCATTCACTAAGAATTTTTAATGTTCTTCTCCTAATATAGAATGCATTACTTAATTAAAATATAAAAATTTATTTGTTATTTTCATAAATTTCTGAAAATTTCAGATTGTTTTAATTCTTCTTGATCCTTCCATGAATTATGGTTATGTATCCTCTATATTGGATATATGTACCCTTATTTAATGGGATAAAATTACTCTTCACATCCAATATTTCTAAAAGAAAAAACCCAACAAGGTCTCACAATGGTACGTCAACTTGGTCCCTAAAATCTGGATATTTAGAATCTGAGAAAAACCTATCCTTCAAAAGTTCCCATTTCTAAATAACTTGAAATATACCTTTAATTACATGATTTTTATCTTTATTTATGTACAAATAATCATTCCAAGGTCTTTTTATTTGGTTACTCCAACCTTTTTCCTTTAGACTTTTGTATTTCCAACTCCCCAAAGGATTATTTTTTAGGTTTCCCATGTAATTATCTTATATAAAGTGGTGATTTTATCCTATAATTAGATAATTATAACAATGGTTTAAACTATTTACTTTCAATACACTTAAATAAAACTCCTCATTTTTTCTTTTGGGTTCTTGAATCTAACTCTTATAACCATTTTAAAATTTTATCTATCTAAAAGTACAATTCTTTGTGGACTATGGTATCAAAAATTATATATTTTATTCAAATAATGTTCTTATCCCATTAGTTGGTAGGAAACATGTTAAAAATTTACTTAATATCGATGGTAATTTGTTTCTAAAAAAAATTCCATTGACATTGTCAGTAAGCTCATAACCACTAAGGTGGATCCCATCATAATTGAGTATCATGAGTAATGGGAGTGGGATTTAATTGGTTTAGCATTTTTTTAGTTCATATGGTACCATTCCTGAGAGTTATTAAATTTCACTTTATCCCCTTGGGTGAAATTGTTGATTCTCTTCCTAAATTCTTTTCTCTTCTCAACTAGAAAGTACCACCTTAAAGAATCATGTTGAATGGAATTACATGTGTCAAATAAATCATTTTACTTTTTTGAAAAGATAATTTCTTATATACCCCTTTATGTAAAAGGAAAGTAATTTCAAATTGAGATCCTCCTATTTTAACCCATTAATAGGGAATTATTAGATGACCATGATGAATTCATTAATGAATATGTAGATATCCTCTATTTTTTCTATATTGAAAACTATTAGGGATTCCATTTGATGGTTCTTGACCTCATATTCACTTTCTCATGGTGATATGTTGATGATTAATTAATTTCACCTCAATTGGGGTATTTCAAGTTCCTTCAATATTTCTAGATATTCATAGTAATTCTGCATTGGCTAGTGGTGAGATCGTTGTCCTCTAACTTAAAAAATGTGATAGTTTTTTTTATCTCATTCCCAAACCTTAATTTTTTTCTTCCCCACTATTAATATATATTTAAATCCTCAATTTAGTGGAATAAACATGGATAATATAAATCCTCGAGTTTAGTAAAAATTTATCTAAAAAGTGGAGTTCCAGCAGGAAGAACTCAATTATATAAATCTTTTTTAAAATGAAAATTAATATTGAATTCCAGTTTTGATGTATTTATATATTTTTATGTGTTTTTTTATTTTTATCTATAAATTTCATGTAAATCAATAAATTATATTATACAAATCCCTAAAATTGATGATGATTTTTTCATTGAAATATTTTTAGTTTAAATAATATTTTTACTTGGGTGTAACCAGGTTGAATACAAAGATAACACTATTTATTCACTGATTCAATTTAGGTTCATGAATGGAAAAATAAAATGTTTTTGGGTCTATATGTGCATAAAAATATAAGAACTAAACTTGTTTTTATGTTTTTATAATTAATGTGTGTGTGTGTATTGGTGGTGTTGGGTAGTAGGATGTGAGAAAACCCAAAAGGATACTTTATCCAATTATTCATGTGAGACAACCCAATCATAACATACATACATAGTACATAATTTTTCCAGATCATTCATTACATATCATAATAAAACCCAACCCATAACATATAGGTTTAGAGTATTTATAGAATAGTTACACAACTATCTAATTTTACAAGTATAATTTAATATCTCACACAAATTTTATTCACACATAATACCTTCAGAGAAATATTATCTATAATAATCAAATTCCTAACTCAAGGAAATGGAAATATAACAAAAGGGTGATCTTAGATGCTCAATATGGGGTAAAGATAAGATATATCAATCAATGATATTAAGTGAGAATAAGATTATCATGTGGGTATGAGAACATAATCATTATTTATGAATATAATTTATAGAAATAATACCCAATAAAACATGGATTATAAATCATTAATCGTGAAATAAGGCATTGTGAATGACATAATACATGATTTATTGAGTATGGAAACAAGATTCAATAATAAAAATCCCTGAGAACATATCACAGTTACATTTCATAACATAATAATTATGAATAAACATAATCATATAAAATCATCACATTCATTAATGATAACCACCAAGACCATTATAACATAGTTTATCAAACACCATAACCAGCTTCCCATTATATAGTGGAAACAAAATCACTACCTCACTTCCCTAGTGTATTGAGAATCACTACTTAAATACCATAATAATATGATGAGATATTAAACTTTATCCAATACATTTTTGGTCTATATTATACCAACCTATCAAATATTTTTAAACTATAAATATGTGTTCCACATGAATATGAAAACATTTATAAACCCATCACAACATAATTAACACATGATAAATAAATGAGTTTCAAGAATATTTCTACAAAAAATGATCACAAGTCAACCAAATAAAGTAGGTGGATAATATCATTAGTGAATAAACCTATTGAATTATAAGAAATTTTAAATTATGTTGACATAAATAAAACAAACTTTATTGGATCATTATATAATTAATTTTAAAAAAATAATAACTTGTATTTCGAAGGAAATATTTTACAAAAAAATGAAAATAGAAATTTATTTTTAAAACCATGAAAACAAGGAAAGAAATATTAATAGATAAAATCATATTAAATGGTAGAAAAATTTGATCATTTAGAATGTTATAAAAAATTTGCTTTCACCCTTTTGTAATGAAAGTCAAAGTCAATAGAAAATGAACCATGGGGAAACTTTTAAGCAAGTATTAATTTCAAATTTTTTTAAAGATAATAATAGTAAATAGAAAATGAACTTAATCAGTCATATAAGTAAAGATAAAGAAATCCATAACACAATATAAATATTATTGACATGGAAGGGAAGGATTCTCAATCCAAAAAATGAGATAAGGTCAGCTTCACTTACAGGAAACCTTTTAGATGATTTGTGAACCAAAGGGAGTTGAAATGGTAAGATGGTATGTAAAACACAATAATAACAATAGTAGATTAAAAAATATAGGGTTTTATATATAAATAACATATAATTTCCAAAAATAAGAATTTAGATTTGGACAATATCAATTTGAAAGTGAGATAGGAAATGAATCCATTACCTTAGAATTTTTATTGGCCATACATGTTCTAACCCACTATATAATAAATTTGTTTTTATTATTAATTTATATAAGAAACATATTAATATATATTTTACTTAATTACATTCATTTATATTTCCATATAATTCAGATATTAATTTTTTATTACTATAATTATTATTTGGGTATTAATTGTTCTTTTTTCCATGAATGCTTCAGTTTGGATGTTATTGTTCTTGCTCCTTGAACAAGGTTTCATCACCTAAAAAATTTTAATTATGATTTTATATATGTGGTGTTTATATATTTTGAGTCCCATATTAATTTCATGATACTTATGATTATGGTTTATAATGAATATTTTGAAAGTATTATTTTTTCTTGTGATTATTTATTTGATAAATGAATTAAATTTATTGGTCATTTAATTTGGAACATTACCAATAAAAAATAATGAAAAATTATAATAATAATAATAATTTCATCATATTACCATTATTTATGTTTTCAAAGTCATTCATGAGGTAAATTAGATCATATCATTCATGTTGGTGGCATAACAGGCCCAAACAAGAATGTGTTATAATGAGTAAATGTGTATGGATATGTTCTTTTATAGTAATAATAACACTCTTATTGAAGAATAACTATTTAAAAATAATTTATTAGAATTTGAAATCATATTTAAAAATATTTAGATAAGGAATATAAATTATAGTGGCTAAGGATAAGATATTAATTACATTGAAGACTTGAATCCCCTTTTAGAGAACCTCTTATAAATGATGGATTCAAGACTTTTTCATATTACCAAAGGTATCCAAAAGTGATTTAGGATTTTAGTGAAAAATTTTGTTATTGTATTCAAGATAAAACCAAATGAATGGTTTTCTTTGTTGAGAGTAGGTGATGTGTCTTTTAATTGATGAGAAGAGGTGTTATTTTTGTAAATACTAATTCCTTATTATAAAGTAAATATCATTTTTAGTAAAAGTGTATCCAAAGTATATAAAAATGGAAAAAATAAAATTTGTTTGATTATGAACTCATAAACTCATTTAGATTTTTTTTTGATATTTTAGGGATAATTGTTTTGTTAATTTAACCCTTCTTCCCATTTTATCCTTTACTCCGGTGAGTAACTTTTATCATGGTAACTTATTTTAATTCTAAAAAATGAAAATTAAATTAAAAAATATATTTTAAATGGTGAATAAAAATATTAAAAACACTCCATTGGAATCAATTTTTAATATATATAAGAAATAATTTTGAGGAAAATGTATATCTAAGCTTAAAAAACAATTTATTTTTATACCATACAAAGTAATAATAATTAGATGAATTTTATTTTATATATAAATATATATAATTAAATTAGTTAAAATAATTATTTAATATAGATAATTTTAATTTGATTAAATTTAAATATACAACATATAGAAAAAATTATTTAAAAAATAGATCTTTTTAATATAAGATCATTTTGTTTTTATTAGTATATAATTAATAGTGAATGAATGAATGTTTATTAATTTGTTTTTATATATAAACAATATAGTTCATTAAATTTTATTATTCAAATAATATAAATTTTATTTTTAAATAAAAACATATAATATATAATAATAATTTTTTAAACAAAATATTTTTTGAAAACCATGAATCATTAAATTATTATTCATTTAAAGTTGATAATTTATTTTTTTCATTTTTTTTGAAGTCCCATTTTAAACTTGGTTGAGGGGGAAACAAAATGAACCCAACATGTTTCCATTATATGGGGAAAATCCTTACACTCTTCTATTTTTATATGGGACATGGGGAAACCCCAAAATAATATGCAATCGGTTGAAACTCATATCTTGCGCCAACAACCCCAAATAAAACACAAATCTTGAGCCACACATATCTCTCAATTATGATCCTATCGAAGTGAATCAAGAGCAATCATTATCACATTTGAATGTAATCACACTCAAATATGCTTGGATAAGATGTTGTTGAATCTAGTGGAACTAGAACAGGGCAATAATGAAGATGAATCGTGCCAAAGAAGATGTTGACCAATGAAACTACCCCATGATAATGATCTGCAACTGGGTCATCCCGAACAACTATAGAAGCTAATGATAATAACCTGAGTGGGGTCATATATAAATGAGTATGAAGAAAGGTTATAGTCGGACTAGGGTCAAACATGACCATGCTATATAAAATCAAAAGCAACCAACACAAAAGAAAAAAGTGATTAGAGAAGGTCTAACTAAGGCTGCAACATAGGTAAAATTGAAGATCAAAATTTATAAGGATTCATAAGAGGAGGGTGAATGATAATGGAGGCATGTTAAAAATATCTGAAATATAGAACAATGAGACCATTGTTCCAAAAAGAGACACCATGCCACAAAATCACATGACAATAGAAAATGAGGGGAGTAAAGGATGGAGATAAATTATGAACTATTCAACCCACAATGAAACTCTATCAAAGGAGGATTCATGATTATAGATTATTCACTAACAAAGATCCAGAAAAATAATGTTGAAACCAACACATGGGTTAATTATTCTGCACACCTCACCAATATAAAGATCAATATAACAATAGGAAACCCAAAAACTTTGAATAATTCCAAACAAGGACCACTAGGATTAGAATGACATGGAATCAAGCATGATGCAAACTTGGAATAAAGGAAATATATATTCTTTGTAGACATAGTCCATAGAAAGATTGGAAGAATGAATTCAATCCATGTTGTGGTATCTATTGAGAGGGAAAGAAGGAATCCCTAGTAGCGAGCCTCATAGATAGGTTTAAATATCTTTTAATTATATTACAAGTGAATTAGTTCCTTTTAATTATATAAATAAATAACATGTTTTATCTAGATATACTTTAATATATTTCCTTTTATAAAATAAATTATTGTTCACTTTAGTTTGTTGTTGACTGTATCTGAAGATTTCAAATACAAAAGCTTTATTTAAATGAAATAAAATCATGTTGTGTTAAATTCTACCCCTTAATTTAATTTCACCCTTAAAAGTTTTCTACTCTAATTACTCTAGATACATTATGATCCCTTTGGAAAAATTTAACTTTATGTGATGTATCATTTCTTAATACTTCATCCCTATGATCTAATATTTCTATTGGTTATTCCTAATAAAATATTTCATGTTCTAATTGTCTAATATTTGATTTTAGTACATGTAATGGATCTGGTATGTATTTCCTCAAAAGAAATACATGGAACACAACATGCACTTTTGATAGGTTTTGTGGAAATGATAACTAGTAATCTATAGTTCCTATATGATGAAGAATCTATATGAGCTTGTTATATCTAGGGATATAATTTACCTTCTTCCCATATGTTATAACCCTCTTCCATGATTATATTCAATGAAATACCTTGTCCCAAACATCAAACTCCAAACCTCACTGATGATTATCAACACTGGTCTTTTTTGGACATGGTGTGGACTTAATATATCATAGAATGGTTTGAAACATATCTTTCATTTCTTGAACAATAATAGGTCCTAGAAGCTTACTCTCTTTGACTTTATCCCAACATGTTAGATTTATGTATATATTCCCATATAGAGCCTTATATGGTGCCATTTGGATTCGGTATTGGAAACTGTTATTATATAAGAACTCAACCAGAGGAATATGGTAGTCCCAACCTCCATTGAAATCCATTTAATAATATCTCAATAGATATTATGATTATATAAAGTATTTTCAGATTGACTATGAATATCAGGATGATAAACAGAGCTAAATATCGCATATATATGAAATTATTATTGAAAATTTCTCCAGAACATCATGACGAACCTTAAATCCCGCTCCGATACAATAGAAAGTGTTACACCATAAAACCTTAAAATTTCATTTTATTATATCATAGAAATTTTAGTGAGGAATAATTTTTATTGAATAGTAATGAAAAGTTACAAATTACTAAGGTGAAAACCTAAAACTCAAATGTAATTATTTCACTTAAAAGTATTAGAAAGACTTATAGAAATTATATAATGATATTCTTCTAATTATATACATTTATTGTTAGTGGTTTCCTAATACCCTTATATTTCTATCATTTTTCATTAATTTACTAGAATAAAAAATAATGAGATATATAATTCATAATAAACCACCTCATGTTTTCCCACTATAAATTTTCCTTGATATATATATATATATCTATCATTGTGCTTCTAGGATAGATATAAAATGAAGATATTTTTTCATTATCTCACACATAATTCATTGATTCTAGTATTAAAGGTATATATATTCATTTCATAAATCCTATAATCAAATCATTATCAATATTGGACACTAGAATGTTCCATACCTTATTCCATAGCACTATATATTCCTTCTACACATCCTTGAACATCACATGGATAACTGGTTGAGCAGTCATTTGGAAAAGGTATAATTTCTCCCAATCCATTATTATTTCAAGGTTAATCTTTTAAAAACACATGATTTTTTGGCCCCTTTAAAACCTCATCATAGATAAGGTAGCATGATCCTTTTTAATTAGAACATTAGATACCATGTTCACCTTCCCAATATAGTAATGTGTTGAGTAAGCATAGTATTTAATTAACTATAACCATATCGTTTTCCTCCATTTAAATTATAGACATGTGAATGTATAATTTAAGATATTATGATATATATAAATATATATATCACAATTTTCACCATAAATATATTACAACCAAATTCTTGACGCAAAAAAATTACTACTGCAAGCTATAGATCCTGAAAAAAATAATTTAATTATGGGTCTTTAATTAATGTAGGACATATACTATCTTCTTGTTAATTTTTATAAGGATACATCTAAAGCTTTTATATAAATCATCATTATAATTCACAAACCATTTTCCACTACTAGGTTGTATAAGTATAGGTGTAGTAACCAACCTCTTATTAGGATCCTTGAAATTTTTCTTCACATTCATCCATTTAGAGAATATTTTCTCTTTTTTATGTCATCTTGGTTAGTTGAATTAATAATAATGATAAATTTCTAAAAAAGCATTAATAGTATCCAGTCAATCTACTAAAATTATGGATCTCAATTATATACGTTTTTATAGCTTATTATTCAATCATACCTATCATTTAAGGATCCACTAATATACCCTACCTCATGATTACATGACCTAAAATGATATTTTTTTATAAAAAACTAACAAAATTTTAATATTTCATATGGTTTCACCTTTATCAAGTTATACATTACAACCCTCAAATTATCTTAATGTTCTTATTTTCTCTTATAATATATAAAAATATGACGTATAAATATTACCAAAAATTGACCAAGGTTATATCTAAAGACCCTATCCATCGTATCCATGAAGATAGTATGGGAATTTGTAAGTCCAAATGAAATCATGATGAATTCATAGAGTCTCTATACTATAGATATAGAATTATCTCTATTTACACTTTATTGATGGTATTTGGATCAAAGATCCACCTACGATAATAATTTATCCCCATTAATTTGATCAAAATAATAATAAGTGTAGGGTTGAGGATAATATTTCATGATCATGATCTTGTTAAGTTCATAATAATCGTTGAAAAGTCTCATTTATCCATCCTTTTTTCATGAAAAATAGGATTGGATCTCCCCATGGTGAATAACTTAGGCATATAAAACCCTTGTAAAAACCCTCCTGTAGTTTTTTCTCTAGTTATTCTAATTAAATGGGGTGAATTTTGTAACGACTCGTAGGTATAAGAATAAAACTATACATGAGTTCAATTGAAAAATCAATCTCATGTTCAGTAGTAAGAATAAACAATTATTTAGGGAATACATCACTATATACCCATAAATTTGGAATATCTATGATGTTGGGTTCCTCCCCAACCATTTGAGCTAAGAATCCATTATTGTTATGTATCAAGACCCAAATTAATGAATTAGTTTCGAATAGGGAATTAATAATTATCCTTGCATTAATATTGGATAATTTCATGATTTAGGATATGAAATGAAATTTCCTTATTTAGATAATTAATATAAAATATATGTATGGAGATCCAGTTCATACCTAATATCACATCGAATTCTACTAGTGGGTGAAGAACTAGATTGTAGGGGATATCATTTCATATACCTCAATCAAATAAGATTTATAAACATTTGATTCAATCATTACACCAATAGGTGTTTTAATAGCTAATACAATATCCAATGCCTGAGGATGTGCATCAACAGTCTTATTAACTATGAAATATAGGAAGGAATATATAGAATAAGAATAAAATAAGATGGTGAAAATAATGGGTTTACCTATCACTCTCTTATTTTCAAGATTTTGATTCAAATAATTTAATAAATCCAATATGGTTGTGTGAGTATCAATAAATAATAAATAGATTAAACAATCATGTGATAAGTAAAATAGATTCTATGATGTCCTAAATTAAGAAACATTAATTTCAACTTATGTGATTCAAGGTTCATCATATGAAACTTTTGGTTAAATATAAGTTATTTTAGGTGTTATCCTATTGTTGGTCACAACATATTCCCTAAAATTAGGAATACCTTCATATGATACCAAATGATACATACCAATCATAACATGCATATGTAGTACATAATTTACATGACCATTCATTATATCTCATAAAAAAATACACCCTATACCCTGTAAGATTAGTGTATTGGGAGACTAGATACAAAACCAACTTATTTTAGAAAAATTATTTAACATCACCAAAAAATATTCATAACACATGATACCCTTATATACATATTATACAAAAAATATTCTTCATAACTTGTGGATATGGAATGATAATAAAGGGTGATATCAGAAACTAAGTAAGGTGTGGACATAAGAGATATCAAACGAAGATAATATGTGGGAATCTGATGAGCAAGTGGGATGAGAACATAATCAAGGTAATATAATATAAAATAATAAAATCATTCCAATTAAAATATAGATCATGAATCATGATTCGTAATATTAATCTTTGATAATAAAATAATAAATGAGTCATAATATTATGGAAAAATGATTTAATAATCATAATCCATGAGAATATATCTTTTATATATCACAAAACATAATAATTTAGAACAAGAATAAGTATAGAAAATTAGAACATATTTTAAGTATAACCACAAATAAAATCATTAATAGTTGATCAAACATTACTACCTATATATCATACTTAATTAAACATCCTACTCACATCCCATACAAATTTAATGAGATATAAAACTTTACCAAATATATTGGAGGGCTATATTAGACTCACCCATAATATAATAATAAACTATAAAAATGTGTGCCAATTGAAAATGAAAAAATTTATAATCCTTTCATAACTTGATAAAACTAGGAGAAATAAATGGGTTTCATGAAATTTTACACAAAACCTATTCATATTCCTTCCAAAGAAAGTATATGGATGACATCATTAATGTAGTACCTAAACCAGTTACTGTACCATAAGGGGTGAGGAATTAGTTGCACTTGTTTTTAAAAATTATTTTATTTTTTGAATTAAAACCCCAAAAACTATCAGTGTAATTATACACTCTTAGAATATTTTATTTATCTGTATAAAAAAAGAATGAAATATATCACATAGTATTTTTTTTAATTTTCAGCCTCAATATGAGATCCTATAACTTTATAAGTTGAGGGAGAGTTCCTAGACCTAGACTATTATTAATATAATAGGGATTATAAGTTAGGGGTAGCATAATTCCTTAACTCTTGATAAGATATTGAATAGAAAACACAACGTATGCTCATATGAAATCCATGAAATTATAATGCAAAAATAGGTGAATGATGTTGTTTACCATAGTTTTTCTAACATTTTAATATATCATCCTCACTCTTAGATGAATCAAATATTTAGAGTGATTAAAAATTCCTTTACATTAAATATATTGTTAACTTATAAATGTTCTCTCACTACGTAAATACAATAAATATGATGAAATGGATATTGGTCTCTTCTCAAAATCTACTAGGTAATTTATTCTTTCATAATATCTTACATGCCTGGAAAATCCTACTTCTCCTTGGATTTAATATCCTAGTTGATCAATATAAAATCAAATTTCTTTGACCTATACTGAAATTCTAGATGTATGAAACTGGATGTTCTTACCCAAATATCATTATTTTATACTATTTTATATTGATCTCTTCCAATGTTCTTGAATATTCATTATTATTAGTTTTAATATTTTTATACAACCTTAATATTTGTTAGATTATATTTCAATAAAATTAAAACTCCCTTAAAATTTTAATTCTTTCAATTATCAAGATAAAATTAATTATAAAAAATAGAAACATGCTCAAAAGTAATTATTTCAATCATTTGAATTTAAAGTCTCCAATAAATTCACACGATATCCTCATTTATTTGAATTTTAAGTAGAATCAAAATGTTATCATTTTTTAAAACATTATTAAATACAAGGATTAAAATGTTTTTAAATCATTATCCCAATGAAAATGAATGTTTTCACATATAATATTTATTTTGTGGTACATTTTCACTGGGAGTGGAACAAATATTAGCCCTATAATGGATAATCTTTGAATCTATTCATTGTAATCATCTTAAATCTCAAGTCATTGTGATTTTTTACAATGAAGTAAAATTAATGAGAATTATCCAGATTAAAGAATCTTATTTAGAAAAACGTATTTTGAAAATTCTCTATTTTCATTCAATAGACTACCCTAAATTTACCAAGCTTTAAACTCTATACAGATGGGAATCAACTCTACATTCCTAGATAAACTCTATGTTGGGACTGAGAGACTATAATTTATAAAAATAGAGTGCATATGAACTATACATTAAATTCTTTTCAAAATTTCACTTTAACCAACTATATATTTCCATAGATAAAATCAAAATTTGTTCGAGGTAACTCTATGTTCTAAACGAAGAGCATAAATGAACTCTACATTTATGAATTTATTTATTTTAATATTGTAACTAATATATGGACTCTACATCATCATATAAACTAGATTTCAACCTTGATAACTCTACATTAGTTCCTTTTAAAAATTTATTCCTCTGGGTTGAATCTAAATCCACACTTGAAATCTATGCTAGATCCTTTTAAACTCTATATCACTCTAGACTTAACTAATGTTATTCTTCAAAATAGAAATTATATTTTTTTATCAAATGGATTTATATTCTTTCAAAATCAATCTTAACCACTTTCACATTATTCAAAAACTCTTCTTAAGTATTTGAACATATTTATCATATAGGTTTAACAAAATATAAAACTTATTTGAAAATTCCATGGTCATATAAATCTCCCCCTTTGTATTTTCTTTGATCCCATGAAACTATTTCTCAACACCATCTTAAAACTAAAATAATCATTTAATATAAATTAAATCATTAAAATATTCAAAATAAATGTAAGAACCCGACCCCAGTTGCCCGATGTCGGTGCCTTATTTGATTACGTTGGCATACATACAACGAATAAGAATCCCAAAGAACAAAGTAGTTTATTATTATTCGAAACAAGATACATACATAAGTTCAACTTCACATATGGAAAGGAAAGACGACACTAAATTATTCCAATAGCAACATCATGTCTCCTAGATTATGCTTGCATGACATTAATAAATTAATTCTTCATGTCCCGATAAAAATAAAACATAAGGAAGGGGTGAGCTCAAACTCTCAGTAAGAGTAAGCAATACAGCGGAAGATAATATAAACATTAAACATGGTGAATAATTGAAAACCCATGCCTTCAATAATAAATTTGAACACATTATGGCAGGGATATGAGTTGGGTAAATAACGCCATAATAAAAAATAATCAGGGGTATTATACTAGTCGAATAACCACATTAACTTACAATTACTAGCTTCATAATGAGAGAAGTGCATATTCCATACATTCTGAAACATTTTGTCATGACCTCGGAAAATACGTCTAATGATTAAGGCCTCAGCCAAAATCCATATCACCTTAGGAAAGGCCTCGACCAATTCCACGTCTTGTTGTCTCATGAGACCTACCAATGCATCGATCGGCTATAGCGGGACCCACCTGTCACATAATAAGTCCAATGCATTCCTCATATGAGCGAGGATAAACATAAACAAGATATACATTCATATCAAAACTATCATATGAAATGTAACTAACTTTTCCCAATTATTGAACATAAACACTAAACATTCCAAATAATATGGTGAATGGTTTTAGGATAGATAATACACAATAAAGTAAGTCATAAACCATTAAATAAAATATGGTATATTACATCATAAATTATTAACCCCAACAATACATAAGAATCAACATGGGTGTTGGATCAAATGAGAATAATCTTTTAAAATCATTAAGCAAATCTTTTGATAAATACTATTATTTTGAAAAGAAGTGTTCATTTAGAAAAATCATTGTATAAAACCAGAATAAAAGTAAGATAGTATTTAATTATAAAATGAGTTTTTTTAAAAGGATAATGGTTTCCAAAAATAGATTATAGCTTACCCTTGAAAATAGATATGAATTTGAGAAATTCCCTTGTATCGGGCTCGTATTTTTGGAAACAGTTTTGAGAACTTCTTTTAAAAAATGTATCTATCCAAAAAATAGGGAAGGATTATGGTTGGTGTACATATATAGAATACTCACACATAATTTATCATGAGTACATACCAACACATAAGAATATCATTGAGGAAATTAGACAATAAAAGTAACTCGAATGAAAATGGATGTTTGGGTGGAAAACCCTTACCACTTTATAATCAACGATTCATATTCCCCAAAAATTAATAATATAAAAATTATAGATTTAATACCATGAAGATAAATATATTCATGATATATGAAATCAATGGTCAGTATACATACACCATACAAAAGTATTATTAGTGAATATGGAAAATCTCACAAAAATGGAAGTGAGATGAAGAAACCCTTACCACATTGTAATCAAATGATTTGTATGCACCAAAAATTAATAATATAAAAATTATAGATTTAATACCATGAATATAAAGATATTAATGATATGTGAAATCAATGGTCGGTATACATACACCACACAAATGTATTAGTAGTGAATATGGAAAATCTTACGAAAATGAAAGTGAGATGAAGAAACCCCATCCACTTTGTAATCAAATGATTTGTATGCCCCAAAAATTAATAATATAAAAATTATAGATTTAATACCATGAAGATAAAGATATTCATGATATGTGAAATCAATGTTCAGTATACCTACACCATACAAATTTTTTTGTAGTGAATATGGAAAATCTTACGAAAATGGATGTGAGATAAAGAAACCCTAACCACTTTGTAATCAAACGATTTTTAAGCCCAAAAAATTAATAATATCAAAATTATAGATTTAATAACATGAAGATAAAGATATTCATGATATGTGAAATCAATGGTCAGTATACATACACCATAAAAATGTATTAGTAGTGAATATGGAAAATCTCACGAAAATGGAAGTGAGATGAAGAAACCCTTACCACTTTGTAATCAAACGATTTGTATGCCCCAAAAATTAATAATATAAAAATTATAGATTTAATACCATGAAGATAAATATATTCATCATATGTGAAATCAATGGTCAGTATACCTGCACCATACAAATGTATTAGTAGTGAATATGGGAAATCTCACGAAAATGAAAGTGAGATGAAGAAACCCTTACCTTAACTTCAAACGTGTTCTTCTCTCGAACGTAAGCTCCTAGAATATGAAATTGTAGTTATTAATAACTTATTAAAAAAACTATTAGATATATATTTATTTTATCATATTCCTGGTTAGTTCATTTATGTTCTTATTGATAAGTTATTGTATTGAATTTCTTCACTTCAGAGTGTTCATTTTCTTTATTTTCATCTTTGGTTAACTTGTTTTTTAAGTATGTGGAATGGATGTAAATCTCCAGAATTGAAATTATATATTATTTATGAACATAAATAGGTTTTATTGGTCATTTATATAACTTGGTTACTTGTAAATAGGATGAATTGTTTTATAGAACTTTAATGATAATTGTTTCGGTTAATTTGTGGGTTTTGATTACAACGAACTCATTTTCCATAAAAACTTTATAACATTTGTAAAAAGGGATTACTGAATCTTAAATAGATTATATAATATATATAAAAATTTGGTTCAACCATTACAAGAATGGTTACATGACCATACTTGAGAATGATAATTGAAATCGAAAGTCCATCGTCCTTGAATGTGTAAAATTGACACATCTCAGATGGTGTTCTTGTTACTAGTATAAAAGAAGGTAAAAAGGGGGAGATGACGATAAATTATTCCATTATCATGAAAACATTACAGTACATATAAGGTATTGGAGTCATCATAAAATTTGTATAAGGAGAGGTAATAGAAAAAGAAAACAAATGAACTTGAAAGGAAAGACAAAGAATTGAAAAGAGGAATTTACCTCTTGAACCAAACATCCTTGAGAGCCTCCTTAAGGGAGAGATTTTGGTCTTTTTGTGAGACCAAATCTTTATGGAAGTGGGAGAGGAGGTTGGGAGGGTATTTTGACAGAATATTGAGAAGGAACAAGGCTTGAGAGGAGTGAATGGGAGGGGGGGGGGGGGGTGAGAGGGGGTTTTTATAGTGGAGGAGATATGGGATTTCTTAATATAAAACTCATTAATTTATTATTTCTCCTCAAGACAAGGAATAGTGAGTATTCCATGACCAAGAATAGTAATTCTATCATGTGATCCCAAACCATTTAGGTTTAAATCAGCAGAACATCACACATGAATCTATAATTAATGTACTTATCTTAATTTTTTAATTTATGGTATGCCACTATTCATAAAAAATTCACGTATTTCAGAAAAATCCCCAAAATTTACCCCAACCATTTTTTGACGTGTAGAGTCCAAAAATGAAGTCCATTTTTCAAAAATAATTTTCTAAATAATATTAATTTAATATTTAGTTAAATCCTAATTTATTTTAAGAACAAGAGTTTTAAATCATTTGTTTACTTATTTTAAAGCATAGATATATCGTACTTACACATGAATATTATTTATATACTATCATAAGTAATGTTACTATTCATTAGGGTATATCACTATTCATAAGGTTATGTTACTATTCATAAGGGTAGGTAACTATTCCCCAAAAATAAAAATTTTCTTATTGGACTCTAAATAACTTACTGATCGCAACTGTGTATGCCAAATTTTTGAAATTCAAATCATAGAAGTGACAAAATCAGGTTTACATGGCTAGGTTATAACAAAGTGGTGTTTTTAGAGACTTAGTGATCTATTCATTCTATAATGAATCTATTTGAAAATTCTTAGGGTGTTACATTATTCCCACATTCAGAAATTTCGTCCTCGAAATTTTATTTACTTATTAAAAAGTTAGGGTACCTTGATTATGGTGTCCATCTGGGTTCATCATCATCTTTCTCATGTAAATATAAGGTCCATGAATTACAATAATGATTTAAAGATCCTTTAAAACCATTTGCTTCCTTCATCTTGATACACCTTGTACAACTTGGGTCATATGGGTTTTCACAGAAAAATAGTTTCGGAAAATAATTATGTATGACATATAATTTCAAAACATCTGATAAAACTTGATTTTTATAAAACAATCAGATAGAATTTGAGTTTAAACTTTCAATAAATGGTCCTTTAAAATTTTCATAAGTATGCGCTGAAAGATTATATTTCAAAAGAAAATATAAATAAGTTTTAGAAGGTTCTCCTTCTTCAGCACCTATTTCAAAATCATAATATGCTTCAAAATCTTGTGATAAGGTAAAATATTTTAAAATTCCTTTATAATATTTACCTTTCTTGAAAATATGAGAATATTGAGAAAATATGATTTGATTAAATACAACCCATGATCTACGATGGTATCAGGGTATAGTGGAGGTGTTTGATATCTCAAATAATTTCTTGCAAGTGAGTCATATGTTTGAAAATGTTTCAGAATTGTCATGGCATGAATTTGAAATAATAATTGCAAGAAAGTCATCAGGAAGGGATAGAAATGTCATTTGAGATCCTCCTCATTCTAGTTGTAATTGAATTTCCTTGATCTGAAAAGTTATAAAACAAGGGTTTAACTTAATGAATAGACATAGACACTAACCATATGTTTAATGAAAACTCATAATACCTAAATCCACCATTACTAAATAATGTCATACAATAGATTAATTTATGAATCATAATGTATAATCTTAACTTAACAAATTACATAGAAAAAAATTGAGATCCTACGCATGGCTAATCCCATATTTACAAAAATGGTTTCTTTGAAGAATATTTTACATTTCAATCCTTCATAATGGATTGTAAAGAAAATGTGAATTATCCTAAGCATATCCCCCAAGAGTGTCGTAACCAAGAGTGCAGTAAGGCCTGTTGTTGTGCACCCGTTTATGTTCGAGTCTATCTCAATGCTGTGTTTTCGGGTTTTACCCCTAGATACATTTGTGCCAGATCCGCCTCTACCTGCTCGTATCCATACATGGATGTATTGCTTGAAAGATCCACATAATCAATTCCTTACCAAAATACCAGAACGTTATTGTATGTATATCCTCAAAGACTAACTTAGGGACTCTTCCCTAATTATACATTTTCTAAATCTAGTTTCCAAGTATTGTACTAAACTTCCTCTCATACCAACTGTAAGAACCCAACCCCAGTTTCCCAAAGTCGGTGCCTTATTTGATTACGTTGGCATACATACAAGGAATAAGAATCCCAAAAGACCAAGTAGTTTAGTATTATTTGAAACAAGATACATATATAAGTTCAACGTTACATATGTAAAGGGAGAACAACACTAAATTATTTCACTAGCAACATCATGTCTCCTAGATTATGCTTGGATGGCATTCATAAATTACTTCTTCATGTCTTGAGAAAAATAAAACATAAGGAAGGGGTGATCTAAAACGCTCAGTAAGAGTAAGAAATACAATGGAAAATAATATAAACATTATACATGGTGAATAATTGAAAACACATACCTTTTATAATAATCTTGAACACATTATAGCAGAGATATGAGTTGGGTAAATAATGACATAATAAAAAATAATCATGGGTATTATACTAGTTGAATAACCACATGAAACTAAAATTACTAGCTCCATAATGAGGGAAGTTAATATTATGGACATTCTGAAACATTTTGTCATAGCCTCGGTAAAGATGTGTAATGATTAAGGCCTCGTCCAGAATCCATATCACATTGGGAAAGGCCTCAGCCAATTCCATGTCTAGTTGTCTCATGAGACCTACCGATGCATCGAGGGGCTATATCAGGCCCCAACCATCACATTATAGGTCCAATGAATTCCTTATATGAGCAGAGATAAACATAAACAACATATACATTCATATTTAAACTATCATATGAAATGTAACTAACTTTCCCCAATTATTGAACATATACACTAACCATTCAAAATAATATGGTGAATGGTTTTAGGATAGATCATCCCCAATAAATTTAGTCATAAACCATTAAATAAAATATGGTATATGAAATCATAAATGAATAACCCCAACAATACAAAATAATCAACAAGGGTGTTGGATCAAACGAGAATAATCTTCTAAAATCATTAAGCAATTCTTGTGATAAATACTCTTTTATTTTGAAAAGAAAGTTTCTTTTGGAAAATTTTTTGTATAAAACCAGAAGTAAATTAATATAGTATTTCATGATAAAATGAGTGTTTTTATAAGGATAATGGTTTCCAAAAATATATTATAACTTTCCCTTGAAAATAGATATGAATTTGAGAAATTCCCTTGTATCGGGCTCATATTTTTGGAAATAGTTTTGAGAAATTCTTTTAAAACCTGTAACTATCCAAGAAATAACGAAGGATTTTGGTTGGTGTACATATATATAATACTCACACAGAACTTATTAGGAGTACATACCAACACATAAGAATTTCATTGAAGATATTAGACAATAAAAGTAACCCGAATGAAAATTGAAGTTTGGGTGGAAAACCCTTACCACTTTCTAATCAATGATTCGTATGCCCCAAAAATTAATAATATAAAAACTATAGATTTAATACCATGAAGATAAAGATATTCATGATATGTGAAATCAATGGTCAGTATACATACACTATACAAAATAATTAGTAGTGAATATGGAAAATCTCACGAAAATGGAAGAGAGATGAAGAAACCCCTACCACTTTGTAATCAAACAATTTGTATTCCCCAAAAATTAATAATATAAAAATTATATATTTAATACCATGAAGATAATTAGATTCATGATTTGTGATATCAATTTTCAGTATACATACACCATAAAAATGTTTTATTAGTGAATATGGAAAATCTCATGAAAATGGATGTGAGATAAAGAAACCCTTACCACTTTGTAATCAAATTATTTTTATGACCCAAAAATAAATAATATAAAAATTATAGATTAAATATCATGATGATAAAGATATTCATGATATGTGAAATTAATGGTCAGTATACATACACCATAAAAATGTATTAGTAGTGAATATGTAAAATCTCACGAAAATGGAAGTGAGATGAAGAAACCCATACCACTTTGTAATCAAACGATTTGTATGCCAGAAAAATTAATATTATAAAAATTATAGATTTAATACCATGAAGATAATGATATTCATGATCTGTGAAATCAATGGTCAGTATACATACACCATACAAATGTATTAGTAGTGAATATGGAAAATCTCACGAAAATTGAAGCGAGATGAAGAAACCCTTACCACCTTATAATCAAACGATTTGTATGCCCCCAAAATTAATAATATAAAAATTATAGATTTTATACCCTGCAGATAAATATATTCATGATATGTGAAATCAATGGTTAGTATAAATACACCATACAAATGTATTAGTAGTGAATATGGAAAATCTCATGAAAATGGAAGAGAGATGAAGAAACCCTTACCTTAACTCCAAACGCGTTCTTCTCTAGAACTTAATCTCCTGGAATATAAAATTATTCTTATTAATAACTTATTTCAAAACCTATTAGATATGTATTTAGTTTATCATTGTTCTAGTTAGTTCATTTATGTTCTTATTGATAAGTTATTGTATTGAATTTCATCGCATAAGAGTGTTCATTTTCTTTATTTTCATATTCGTTTCACTTGTTTCTTAAGTATGTGGAATGGATGTAATTCTACAGAATTTAAATTATATATTATTTATGAACATAAATAGGTGTTATTAGTCATTTATATAACTTGGTTTTATGGAAAGAGGATGAATTATTTTATAGAACTTTAATGATAATTGTTTCGGTTAATTTTTGGGTTTTGATTACAACGAACTCATTTTCATTTATAACTTAATAACATTTTTAAAAAGGGATTAGAAAATATTAAATAGATTATATAATATATATATATAACATTCTGGTTCAACCATAACAAGAATGGTTTCATGACCATAATTGAGAATGATAATAGAAATTGAAAGTCCATCGTCTTTGAATGTGTAAATTTGACACATCTCAGATGGTGTTCTTGATACTAGTATAAAAGAATGTAAAAAGGGGGAGATGACGATAACTTATTCCACTATCCTGAAAACATTCCAGTACATATAAGGTACTAAAGTCATCACAAAATTTGGATAAGGAGAGGTAATAGAAAAAGAAAACAAATGAACATGAAAGGAAAGAAAAAGAATTAAAAAGAGGAATTTACCTCTTGAACGAAACTTCCTTGGGATAATAGAACATCACACATGACTCTATAATTTGTGTATTTATCTTAATTTTTCAATTTATGATATGTCACTATTCATAAAAAAATCACGTATTTCAGAAAAATCCCAAAAATTTACCCCAACCATTTTTCGACATGTAGAATCCAAAAATGAAGTCCATTTTTCAAAAATAATTTTTTAAATATTATTAATTAAATATTTACTTAAATTATAATTTATTCTAGAAACAAGAGTTTTAAATTTTTTTTTACTTATTTTAAAGCATAGATATATCATACTTACACATGAATATTATTTATATACTATCACAAGTAAGGTTACTATTCATTAGGGTATATCACTATTCATAAGGGCATGTCACTATTCATAAGGGTAGGTTACTATTCACCAAAAATTAAAATTTTCTTATTGGACTCTAAATAACTTACTGATCACAACTGTGTATGTCAGATTTTTGAAATTAAAATCATAGAAGTGAAATAACCAAGTTTACTTTGCTAGGTTATAACAAAGTGGTGTTTTTAGAGACTTATTGATCTATGCATTCTATAATAAATCTATTTGAAAATTCTTGGGGTGTTACAATAATAACATCTCAACACCACAATATATGTTTGAGTAGTGTTTTTGAGAGAACTTCATCTCTCAGTGACAACCAACATTTTGGCCAAGTAATAAGATCCCCCACCTCAATCCATGTACTCACTTCATAAAAAAAACTTTATTTTCACAATAAACATATCCATTAAATGATAAGGATATAAATGAACTTATCATCCTTTGAAATTCCAAATTTTAAGAAATGAGTTGTGACCTTAATTCTCCATCTTTGACAATATAATCCAAGGATTTGTGTTGGAAACTTTCAAAGGTTCTTAACGATGTAGGAGGGGTAGAACATCCATATTAATCCTCAATAACTTAGATATATCATTAGGGACAACCCTTGCGTGAATATCACAAATTTTTTTATTAGATAGAAATAAATTCCATTTTTATGCCTTCATTAGACACACAATCTTTGGTGCAATGAAATTTGATATCTATATTATTGATCCTTGAGTGGCGTAAGGAATTTATTTGAGAGGTCAAGACAACTTTGATTATCAAAAATATTACTGGAAGGTCTTTAAACGTTCACCCACAGATATTCTAATTTATCATTTATCTAAATAATTCAAGTACAATAAGTAGTATCAATAATATATTTAGACTCTAAAATACTTAGTGTGACTGATTTTTTTTGTATTTCCAACTCACACAAATGTCACTTAAAAGGAGAATTTCACCTAAAGTGGATGTTTTATTATCACGATCACCTACCATGTTAGCATATGTAAACCCAAATAGATTCAAATAATTTTTCCTATTAAAAATAATACCATATCTCTTAGTATCTTTGATATATATGAGAAATATTTTTAGAACTATAAGATGTAAATCCTTTGTGTCACTTTGATATCTGGAAAAATAATCATAACATATAAAAAATATATTTTATAAGTTATTATGTAAATAAGACCTGTAATTATTCTTCTGAATTCTCTTTGATTTACATTTTCACCTTCAGTAACAAAAAGAAATTTTAACCCTACCTGAATGGGTGTTGACACTGGTCTTGAATCCTTCTTCTCAAACTTCTTAAAAAATTATTTACAAGAAAATGAATTTTTCCCATGCACAAATTGTAATCTTATAAGGTATTTCTACTCACCCAATATGGAAATCTCAAATTTATGTTTCATATTTTTTGACAAATATTGGATGGAATTCTTATGGTAACCTAAAAAATGATATTATCAACATATAGAATCATAATAAGTGTATATGTTTTAAATTCCTTGATATACCGGTTATTTTTCACTTTTCCTTTGATTTATTTTATCTTATTTAAGTAGTTTTCCAACTTAGAAAACTAGAAACTTGGGTCTTGTTTTAATCCATATAGAGCGTTATTAAATTTTCATACTCTTATTCTATAATTATCATGAATTTTTTTTTTCATGCTACTTAATTAATACTTATTCTTGAAGATCACCATTTAAAATGGAATATTTTACATACATTTGAAAAATATTTACTATTTATAAGATGAAATATCGAGGAACATCTTGATAGCCTCCAAACGTATCACTAAATAAAAGGACTCTTCAAAATCCAGACCTTTTAATTAAAAATTTTACTTATATAAAAGTATTTCCTTATTTTTAATAAATTTTCTCAAATTATTCAGTTTATTTTTAAAGACCCACTTGGTTATAACTAAATTTTTATCATAGATTTTTTAATAAGATAACATGTGGAATTATTTTTAATTTAAATCATCTCTTCATCCATAGACTGAATCAATACCTCATGTTTAATGTCTTATATCATTGATTTAGAATTATTATGAGATATAAGTGAGGTATGATTTTAAAAACTCAACCTTTTTCTAGTTGGTTCTATTGTGTATTCATCATATCTTATCTTTCTTTTGGTTTTCTTAGGTTTATACTACTCTATAATGATATTATCTATATTAATATGACTCATCTACATTTTTCACATTTATTTTTAATTATATATAGTCTTATCATCATCACAAGCCTAATAAGGATCAACTTCAACAACCTATGGTTCTGATTTTTCCTATAGACCACCTTTTCCTCTAGATTTTTACATTTTTTCATCTACATTATCAAAAAATAAAACTTGTAGATCATTAATTATTGGATTAATTTTAATAATTTACACATAATAACATTGAAAAACTTTAATAAACCTCTTCTTACAACATTTATAACCTTTCCCACTTAGAAAATATTCCAAACATATAACCTCAGTATTTTCATAAAACAATCCAAACTTTTATTTTTAAAATTTTAATAAAGCAAGGGTAACTAAATAATCCAATGTAGTTCACATTGGGATTCATTTTGTACCAAATATCATATAAATTCATGTTATAATCTAGTCTCAACCAAAATTTATTTTTAATTTGGATAGCTATTCAAACAATTCATGTCTAATAAAATTTGGAGAGACAACATTCTGATAACATTTTTGTTTCCATCTCAACCAATATCCTATTTATTCTCTCAGTAACTCAAATTTTTTATGATGTATATGGAGTGAAATACTGGGGATTTATTCCATGTTTTTAAGATAGGTTTAAAATTCTATGTTTGTAAATTAATTCCCATCATCAAATCTAAATTTATTGATGAACATCCCTAACTCATTGTTAAATTTTTTTAAATGGTTTTAAACATGTCTATTACCTATGAATTATGTTTTATAAACATAAAAATGGTCATTCTTTTGTAATAATCTGAAAATGTAATGAAAAAGATATCACCTTAAGTATACATGATTCTCATTGGTCTACATAAATCTGAATGTATTAAGTCAATAGGTTTTGTGGTCTGAATCTCAAAATATTTATATATCCTTGGAGTGATTTTACCTTTATTTCGTGTCTTTTAAACTTATTCCATTTCTCTTTTAAGGTTAGGAAATTCCATTACCACACCAACCTTAAAAATATTTCTTTATATTTTCTATCAAAGATAAACCAACATTTTATAATATATTTTATTTTCATATTTTCAACTCATGTGGTTAGAATTTTATGTCTCTTATTTGAAATAGATTTCATAAATCCCTCTCATATAAAGTGATAATATTCACATATTTAATTATATTGACATGTAAAGTGTTTCTACTAAAAATAACCTCATTATCATCATCTCTCAACAAACTCAAACTTAAAAAAATATGTTGTATCCCATCAAAAAATAATATATATTTCGATTTATAGTTTTGGGCCTTGAATTTAGTTTTCCCAATGCTTTTGATCCTTAAATAACTATCATTTCTAAACTTTATTCACCAACATCTTATTTTTAAATATTATTTTAGATCCTTGTATTTCATGAAATTTTTTAAGTGAATCCACTATCAAAGATCCATTTATTTATCCCTTTACATGTTTTGAGATCCACTTCACCAATGAGTGACCTCCCATCATTGTATTTATATTTCACCATTCATTCAATAGTAATATACTATTACTGATATGTAATCATGGTCCTACATTATTTAATATAGTTCCCTTTTTGGTCAAATCTTCTATAGATCTCTTCAATCCCATCAAACCTATTTTGGATAGACATCATATATGAGTTATCATTTTTTATATTCTCATGGGTCTACAGTGTCTTCTATATAATAATATCACATTATTTTGGACTTGTTAAATTCAAAGGAAGAGAAACATTATACCAAAAACCCTAATATGTTTGTCAATAAGCCCCAAAAAAACTTTTAGTTTCTGATGAAACATAATATTCCATTATATTATTATGTCTATCTTTAAAAAATTGATTGGTTTCTTGTATAAATATCAGACTTATTCTGTATTTTTTTGAATAATTTTGCCTCTTTAGGACATTATAACCTACTATAGATATAGTATAATTCCACTAGGGATTTATCTCAACCTAGGATTTTTGTGATTTTCATTTTGAACATATAATTTTAGATTAAATAGGATTAAAAAATTTAGACACAACAGGTATATATTGTACATGATCTGATGCACAATAGTTATTATTACACTAAGATGATTTGACCTTTTCTTATATATAATTTTTAAAATTAATCTTTTCATTTTCAATATTCTTTTCAACATGTACATAATATAAGTCACATCACCTCCTTTTTCGTCTATAATGGTAGAGACATATTCATTTTTCACAACACATTACATGAATATGGTATCACATACTATCCTTACCATATCCTTGGGTTCCTTTTTGTGTTTATTTATAAGTGGCTCAAGGGGTTGGAGGACTGATTGGAAGACTAAAGAAGGAGTGGAATTGGACGTGTAGCCTTTGGATCTCCAAATAGTCCACCAGATTCCTAGTGAGAAACACCAACTAGATAGTATAGGTTGGAGTTTTCTATAAAACTTTGTTATATCCACCATCTTATTGGTGGGAGCAGTAAGGGATAAGAATTATTCCTACACCCACTACCTCTCTTACAATGTTACTGGGAATGGATTTTGGTAGGAGATTTTATATATTATATCTAGAACCCCTATTTTATTATTATTATCTTATCCTTATACGTTTCATCAACCTTTATGACCCAAGTGGATTTCCTTGTATGATTTTGGCTTCCCTAGACTCAAATCTTGGTGGATCAATGTGTTTTTCATTGAAGTTGATCATGATTAGTAAGTCTTTTTCTATATTGGTTTGGGAACATATTATTCATCTTTTTATTCTTGACCAAGGTCTATGGAATATAGGGTAGTTCATTGGATCCAATTTTTCTAGTTGGGAATTATGATTCGAAGGATCCACTTATCACTTCTTCAATTCGTTATTATCTTCAAATTGTGATTTCCTTCCAAGGTTTAGGAATTTTAGGTTGGTGTCCCAATATTATAACTTTATAATTTAATATATGATTTACTCTACTTTAATCTTGAGTATTTGGTGTGTTCTAATGTTTTAGCTTATATATAGTAGTTATATAAAAGATCGATTATTTATTTAGATTTTCATAAAAGTGGAACAAGGGTATTTTATGTCTAATTTGATATGAAAATTGTTTTGAAGGAATATTCTCTTATTTTTTAAATTGAATTGTCTAGTTGGTTCTTGATAAATTCCTTCAATTGGTTTTAATGATGATTTCCAAAATAATGAGATTTTTTTCTAAGATGAATTGTGTTTTATTTTTTTGAAATAATTATTTGAAAACCAGTATTTATTACATTTAAATGATTTATAATTGATTTTAAAAGTGTAATTTATTTTTTAATGGATTGGTGACTTGAAAGTAGTTTGGAAAGGCATGGTTGGTACTTTTAATAATTTATTAGAAAATAGAGCACCTAGAAGATGTTATTTTTTATATATAATGGGAATGGTATATGTTTTAATTCTTGTGATATAATTCCAAATTAAGGGAGGATGAATTGAAATGAATAGAATTGTATATATATGATTGATAAAGGGGTATATCAATTTGTGGGTGTTCATAGGTGTGAGAAAGACTTTTTTTGTTAGAAAACATGATAATATGATGTGATATATGGAAATATAGTATATTGAAATGATCATATCTATTTTATTTTAAAGGGAATACTCAAGTTTCTTGGGGGTGGGGTGTCTAGGTACACATGTTCACTAGTTTCGAATCATAATTTGGCTAGTGAACTTAGGTGAGACTTAAGTCAATCTAAGAGATTTCCCCTCAATTAGATCAAGAAACGGGAATACTAATTATTTGGGATGAGTTGGATTGATGTATTGATTTTATTCTTCAATGTGATATTTTTTTCATTTATAACCATGTTATATATGTCCTAGATGTTTCCAATTATAACCTTTAGATTCCATGATGAAAATTTATGTGTATTTCTTTCCATGGTATGGTTATTTTGGTATCTTTTCAAATGATATCCTATTTTACATTAATGTACCTTAAAAAGTGATTTAAACTAGAGTTCATGGTTTTGTATTTGAGAATATAAATTATAGTTTTGTTTAGAAAAAGGTTCGGATATGAAAAACTGGGTGTTTTGAAGGAAATTATTTTAATACTTGTTTTTATGAAAGAATGATTAAAAAAACTATTTTTATAACTTTATTTTCAAACCTGAATGATATGGAATATACATTAAAGTGTAATTATTTATAATAGAGGGTTTATACCTATTTGTATTTTAGATCACACTTATATATTTCATATTTTATAGGTTTATTAGCACAACATATATTCCTATACCTTTGGGTTCAAGCTTTAGTGGAGGTGCATGTTCCAATGCCACACTTAAACATATAGATGTTGGTTTAATGGTATATTCTCCATTATTATCATTTATATTATCCATTATCCTTGTTATCTAGTCTGTTTTACTTCTATTGTTTCTTTTTTCTATTAGATATCATAGTTTATGCCTTGTTTAGAATTTTGTTCTAATTTTTGTCTTTTATGTTTAATTTTGATGGGATAAATCATTCCCAATTCATACTTTTGAGGTGAATATGTTCTTTTAACTAGCCTCTGGGGATCTACAATTCCATTCAATCAAGTGGTAGATTGGTTCATATGGCATTTCCAATGGTTTCATTGGTTATTTCACTACAGTTTTTATAAGAAGTAGTATTTCATTGTTTTTAATAGATGTACAATAGTTATAAGGTAATACTATTCAAAAACAAGTATTCAGTCATGGGAGGGTTCTCTATCATGACCCATCCTTGATGACACTTATGTTATTAATGTTGTCTAGGATGAGTAAATATTGATTTCGAGCTCAGTCCATGACTTTTTTGAGACTTTTGGATTTAGTGTGAGTATTTATTTTTGGATTGGACAATTATCTAATGGTTTTTATAATATACAAGGTTTTTATGAAATTAATAGGGAACACTCATACTATTAATAGTTTGGAAAACTATGTAATTTCCATGTAGCTGGCTCTAGTTGACTCCCAATGGACTTCACATTTTTAGCGTATGATCCACCAAACCATCTAAAACTAATATTTCTTTGTATTTTTTTGATGTTTTATTTTTCTAATGTCATCTTAATTTTCCTTTATCTTAATTTTTGTTCATGTTGATTTTTGTTGTTTTTAAACAATGAATTTATTTGTGTTTTGGTTTGTTTAAGTGATATTTTAGATCAAAACCATATGCTATTTAAAAATGAGTTTGTAATTTCCTAGAGTTTTTCTATTTTTTTTATCATTTACATTATTTTTATAAAGTATATTTATTTTTATAAATGAAATATTGGCCCTCAAAATCTTTTAAGCTCAAAGGGGTGTTTGGTTTTAAGTTTTGATAAATTATTTTTAATTTAAAATAATTTTTTTTTGAAAAATATAACATTGTTGTTTCTTTTGGAGAAGGCTTAAATTCATAATTGTTTAAAAAAAATATATGGTGTTAATAATATTTAATTAGAATATATTAATTGTTTATTTTGAAATTATTTAAAATCAGGCTTTATAATATTTCAACGACAAGGACTTTTTATTTAAATTTTTTGAAGTGAGAGTAATTTTTTTAAAGAGTGAAAATTATTTTTATAGAAACTTATTAGGTAAAAAAGTGAATTTATTTCAAAAATAAATTAATACATGAATTTTTTGGGTTGTATCTTTTATATTTTTAGATTTTGATTTGGTTTAAATGTTGTTTTAAGCCCATTTTTTGGTTTGTGTCTTATCTTGTGACACTTGAGTACTAAATTTTTTTGATGGGTTTTTACCTTGTTTTTACATTATTAACTTGATTTAATTTAATATACTCTTTGGTAGATCAAGAATTTATTGGGACAATTATTCTATTGGACACAAAATTTGGGATCTATGTCATTCCTCTTATACCCCAATATAAGGATTTTTTTGAGGGGTTTCAATGCCTGATTACTACTAAATTATTTTGTAAAACATAGTCTCAGGAAGAAGTGATGTGGATAAAGAAGACTGAGAATGTATCCATTAAAAATAAACATCTTGAACATATCAAGATTTAGTTTTCAACCTTCACGCTAGAGGGTTTATGTAGGATGTGGTGGAATTCTATTTTACAGATAAAGCCACAAAAGGACCATTCTGAGGTAGCTTTTAAGTAATAGTTTACACAAGATTTATTTATCAATGAATTGAAGGTTCCGTAGGATATAGTGTTTTATAGTCCCTAGTAAGGTGATAAAATATTATTGGAGTATGCTTACTATTTTATTGAGTTGGCATCATATCTTCCACATCTGGCTATGGATGATTACCAAATGAATTTTCGTTTTTGGGAAGTTATTTGACAAGATATGTCACAGGTTGTGTTTCTTCTTGATCTTCAATATTATATAATGCTTCTAATTCAAGAAGTTAAGGTTGAAGTCGGTTTTTTAGGATCACTATAGGAATTTACGATTTACCTTATTCACGACTATGTTGAAGGAATCTTAAACATGGGTAAAATGAAGTGTGTAAAATCAAATTGAGTGAATGGGGGTATTTGGAGGCTCTCATATATATTAACACAATATACCATTGGAATGAAGCACTTATTTTTTTACCAGTGTAGAAAGTTAGTTCATACAAATTATGTGTTTCAGAGGCCTCCAAAATTCTATAGTACTTATGGCCATCTGCATCATCAACATTGTTTTTTTTTCAAGCTCTATCTCTTCCTTTATATGATTATGTTTTATCCTCACTGTAGGGAACTATGGTATAGTTATAAGCTTCAATAAAATTTGAATATATCTAGAGGACCCATAGTGAATAAGGTTTATAAAGTGGAGGAGCTACATGTGAAAGTTGATGTTGACAAATATTATTGATCCTGATGACGGAGTGAACACCATTTGAGTTTTCCTTGATGTTTTTCTACTCTTCTAATTGGATTTATGATGTTAGTAGTTGTTTTTCTAGTTACCCCAATTTATTTGTATTAATATTTTATTATTTTATAGTCTCATTATTTTACCCTTTTTTGGTGATTTTAGAATTTGATTTTATAGACTATCACATTTCCCCCCATTTTGTTAAATTCCCAATGTTTTATTAGTTGAGTTGAGGGAGTTTTAATCAGAGGTAAATTCAAATATGGTTGGGAGACCATAATTATTAAATTTCTAATGTTTAAATATTTTCAATTATTTTTCATGGGAATTATTTTTCATGCCTTTTGTACTCAAAAAAGGAATTTTAGTTTCCTTGATATTGAACATTAATCCTTATGATATAATCAAATAAGGATGTTCTTGTCTGAACCTCATTCCATGTTTTTCTCCAACCATGGCATTCCATGTTTTAGTTTAACCCCTTTGATTTATGATTGAGAGAAATTGGAATTTGTGGGTTTCTATGATGTGTTTTTTGAGTGTTCCTTGGTAAATTCTATATCGGAGGTTTTACATTTAACTCTTTGAGTGAGAATTTGTGAAAGTTATCATTTAGTTTTTCTTGGGTTCTTTAAATATTATCCATTTGTGTTCATTTTATTACCTGATACTTTTTACTATCCCTTATTGGATGGTCATTTTATTTAAAATTATTATTAATTGGTGTTTTTTATTCTAATTGATCATTACATCATGGGACCCATGTTGGGATATTGGGTCTAATTGTATATTGTACATAAGAAAGTTGGGTAAGTGCTAGGGTGGCTGAGAGCTAGTGTTGATGATCATATGATGTTTTGATTATAATTCTTAAAAGTTATTTTTTTTGGGAATTCAGTCTCAGGTTACCCTTGAAATACTTAATAATAGGCCATGTTGTTCTTGATGATGTTCATTTCTGGTTGATTATTTTTTCAATTGTACTTTGTTGTCTGATTTCATGACCTACTTGTTGGTTTTCTAAATATGATATTATTTTTAAGTGTCTTATTTGCAGACATGTATGAGGTTTTCACGTGAGGTGATTTTTTAGGTTGTGTTGAACTTGATGGTTATGTTATTTATCATTTGGATTCTTAAGTTACTTATGGTCAATCATTTAGTTTTTGAAGAAAAAATGCATGGAGAATCTTTTTTGGAGAGTTTCTCATACTAACATAAACCTGTTCTTTGGGTTCCTTTGTATATCTCATTTTGTAAATCTATGCTTTTGGATAGTTGTATTTTAATATATATTTACTAATTGGTTTAGTGTGAAATATATTTTTGTTTTCTTTTTATAAGGGTTGAGTGTTTGGATCCATGTTTTTTTTGATTCGGTGGTGTAGCTTGGGTTGTATTTTATCTTGAGTTACTTTTTTAGATTTCTTCTTAATCAACCAATGTCCATGAATCTTTATGGAGGAAGAAATACTTATGGAGAGGTGAATTTTAAAATCCTATACTTACCTTATCTTTGGGTTTATTTCTCTGTTTATTTTGAGTTGATCGAGGGGTTTGGAAACTACTCAGAGGAAAATATTGGGAGTGGACTTAGACATGAAACCTTTGGTGATGCATTTGGTCCACTAGATAGATAGTGAAGGACATTAGCTATCCAATGAAGGTTTTAAGTGATTAAAAAACTTTTTTATATCCATTATACTATTGATGGGATATCTAGAGTGTAGTTATTCTTTCTGCACCTGCCAACTAGTCGGTGGAGTCAACTAGCTCACCGGTGGAATCATTGGATGTGTATTTTTATCATCAATCTTATTATTTTACATATAACCCCTATTTTATTATATTTATATTCTCCCTAGTCCTTATTAAACCTATAGGCTCTTTTTTATGATTTTTTCTTCCCCAACCTCAATTATTCATGGATCAAAGTCTCGTTCCTTATGGCTACCCCCAATCAGTATGTCTTTCTCAATATTTGTATTAGATCATCTTTGTATTAATAATTTTCATAGACAAGGGATATGGAATCAATGATTTTTTTCTGGATCCATGTTTTAAATTGATAATTGTGATTATAGAGATATTTTCCCCCTTCTTTGAGTTTTTATTTTCTATGGCTTGAA
This sequence comes from Viscum album, assembly GCA_963277665.1. NCBI lineage: Eukaryota > Viridiplantae > Streptophyta > Magnoliopsida > Santalales > Viscaceae > Viscum > Viscum album. The sequence continues at coordinate 1,298,620,189 of OY728141.1, read as the reverse complement.
TTTTCCTTCTAGTGGTTGAGATTTCGAGGCAGGTTTCCCTATCATATCACTTCATAATTGAACTATGAATTATTGTGCTTTTACCTTGATTCTTTGTTGTATTCTAATGTTTTATCTTACATCTAGTATCTATTTAAAGTATTTATGATTTCAATAGTTTTTTATAAATGTGGAAAATGTTATTTTTGATATAATTTGATGTGAAAATTATTTTAATGGAATATGATTTTTTTTGGAAATTGAATTTCCCAGTTGGTTCTGGACAAACGAATTTGTGTTTTTATAATGATTTCCAAAAAATTTGAGAAAAATATTGTTTTTTAAACTCTATTTCATTCATCCCTTTTTTGAAATAATACTTTGAAAACAAGTATTTATTAAAGTGTAATGATTTATAAATTATTTTATATGTGGCCTAGAATTATTTAAATGGTTTAATAATCTGAGAGTATTATAGAAGGGTCTATTCGACACTTTAAATGATTTAATGGAAAATATAAACCCCATAGGATGTTCCCCTCTACATATAATAGAAATTATGGATGTTTTAATATTTTAATGAAATTTTACATTGAAGGAGGATGAATTTAATTGATATGTATGATAAAGGGGGGTATTCATATATGGGTGTTTAGAGGTGTGAGAAAGACTTGTGTTTTGTTGGAAAATATTATGTTATGATGTGATATATAGTATGAAACTATTTTGAAATAAAAACCTCGTTTTTAATGTATGGTAAGACTCAGGTTTCTCGGTGGGAAGTCTTGGTACCCATGTGCACTAATTTATAATCATGATCTAGCTAGTGGCCTTAGGTAGAAATTTTGTTAAATTAAGGTATTTCCCCTCAGTTAGGCCATGATAGGGTAAGACCAATTTTTTGGGATAAGGTTGATTGATGTGTTGGCTTTAATTCAACGTGTAGAATTATATTCATTGATGAATATGTTATATTTTTCCAAGATATTTACCTTTAGTGCCTTTATATTATATCACTTCAATTTATGTCTATTTTTTCCAAGGTATGGTTATTTTGGTAACTTACGAAATGATACTGGGGTTTCTTTTAATGTAACTTTAAAACTATTTAAAACTATAATTTATAAATGGGTTTTCATGAGAATTTAATTTTTTTATTTTTTTAGAAAAGGATCAGATCTACAAAAATGGGTTTTTTCATTGAATGTATTTTGATAGTTGTTTTTATGATAGAAAACAAGGAAAAATTATTTTTATATCATGGTTTTAATACCTAAATCATATGAAATCTATTTTAAAATATTATTATTTGTGTAGTTTTGTGGATAACTACAAGGATTTTAGCTTAAGTATATATATTAAATGGTTTTCAGGTTGATCGATGAAACATATATTCTTCTATATTTTGGTTCAAGCTTTGGTGTAGGTGTGTGTGGAAATTACATAATTTTATAAGGATATGTCGGTGTGTTGGTATCTTTTCCATTCTTATCAGTTGTAAAATCCATATAACTTATAATTTGTCACATTTTATGTTGATTTTTTCTTTTTTCCATTAGATATCTTAGTTTATGCCTTGTTTAGATCTTATTTCCACCATTTATCTTTTAGGATTAGATTTTATGGAATAAATGATTAACAATTCTTCATTTGTAGATGCCTAGGTGTTTGTAGGGATCCCTTAGGGATCCAGAACACCCTTCAAACCAGTGGTTGATCAGTTTAGTGGGAAAGTTCATTGCAATTTGTATCAAAGGTTTTTTTTCCTTATTTTTTAGAGTGTTTGGTAGTTTAAAGGTGGTACTATTAGAATTCAAGTATTTAGTGATGAGAGGGTTCTTGATCACTGCCCATATGAGATGATGCTTATGTTAGTAGGGTTGTTTGGGATGATTATGTCTTAAATTTTATCTTAGTCCTGGAATGGTTTTGAGACTTTTATCTTTTATTTGAGAGTTTCTTTATGGTATTGATAGTTCTTTAATGTTTTTTTTATAAAATCCATGTTTTGGGTTGGGGTTTGGAGGGAATTTATAGGGAACATACATACTTTACATGGTTTAGAATGTTATAAATAGGTCATGAAACCAACTATAGTTTAGTCCCTATAGACTTCACATAGTTAGCACATGATCCACCAAAGCATGCGGCCAAGATATTTTTAATTTATCTTTATTTGGGATTTTTTTTTCTTATTGTGTTTTATTTGTTTTCCTTTCTATTTATTTTTTTTCATATTGATTTTCATTTATTTCTTGGAAATTTGATTTATTTTTTTAATGATATTTTAGATAAAAAACTTTGGATGTTTCAAAAATAGTTTGGAATTTATTATATATTTTAAAAAATTTTAAACATTTTAATTATTTTGAGAAATGATATTTACTTTTATAAATTGTATATTCTCTACCAAAAAAATTTTAATTTCAAATTATTGTTTAGTTTTTGTGGTTCTAAAATATTTTTAATTTGAAACAACACATGGTTTTTGAAAAAAAATGTGGTTTGTGATTTTGGAGAAGGTTTTATTTTCAAAAAAATATCAACATTTTCATATTGTGTTAATATAGTTTAATTTAAAAATCATAAATATTTTTGGGTGAAATTTTATAAAATCAAGTTTAAAAATATTTCAATGATAATTAATTTTTATTTATATGTTTTTAAGTGAGTGTAAACATTAGTTTAAAGAATAAAAATTATTTCTTAGAATAGTTTTAGTAAATAATTATTGGGTCATGGAGGTGAATTTATTTCTTAATGAAATTAAGGCTTGCATTTTTTGTTTTTGATTTTGTTTAGTGTTGGATTTTTATTTTTTTAATAGTGTTTTTATTTATTTATTTTTATTTTGAGTCTTGCATACTTAATTTTTATGATGGGTTTGTTTTAATTATTTTTAGAGAATGATCACATTTATATTTAACAGACAATTTTTTTATCAAGAATCAATATGGATGGTTGTTATGTAAGATATAGACAAAGGGATATATATCCTTCCTCTCACACCTTAATTTTATAATTTAATTTGGGGGGTTCAAAGCATGAGTGCTCATAATTTCTTTGGGAAATCTGATTCTTAGGAAACAGTTACATGGTTGAAATATATTGAGTTTATATTCATAGAATTTTTTCTTCCTAAATATCATAGATTATTTTTTTAACCTTTATGCTAGAGGGTGAAAGTTTGAAATGGGGGAGTCTGTTATCAAGATTAATCCACATAAAGACCATCGCTAGGTAGCTCTCTACAAATAGTTTATCCAAGATTTATTTACAATTTTAGTAAAGGTTCCAAGTGATATGGAATTTTACATTATCTATCAAGGAGATAAAATAGTGTTACAGTATGATTTCCATTATTAAAAGTTTTTATAACATCTTCAACATCTTCCCATTTATGATTCTCTAATGGCTTGGTATTTTAGGGAAAGTATTCAAATAGATCTATCAGATGATATGTTTCCTCTCAGCCTTGAATCTTATGGATAATTACGGACTAATTTTGTTATCATTGAATTAGTATTGGAAAGATAATTAGAGTAATTTGATATGTATCTTATTCCTATATGTTATAGAGGTATCTATAGTAAGGTAAAATGAAGTGTTCCAAATCAGACCATAAAAATGTTGGAATTTAGAGTCCATCGTGTTTCTTATCAATGGATTCCTCTAGAAAGAAGAACTTATTTTTCTAAAATTGTGGAAAGGTGGGCCATATAAATTGTTCTGTTTAAAATCCACCTAATGTTTATAGTACTTGTTCTTCTATGGGTCATCTTTAGAGGTTTTGTTGGGTTCTATCTATAAATTTCTATGATCAGAGTTTATAAAATACTAATGGAACTAATTTTTTTTAAAGGATTAAATACAATGGGTCTCTATACATTTTACTCAAAGTCAAACAATTTCCCAATGTGGAAGAGTTTCCACTAAAAGTTGATACTGGCGCATCTTATTGACCCTGATGTTTGAGTGAAGACCATTTGAGTTTTCTTTGATGTTGTCATTTTCTTCTCATTAAATTTGAGATTTTGAGACTTTTCTTCTAGGATAACCTAGTTTATTTAAGGTAATTTTATGGTGTTTTATAGTCCAATGTTTAGATTACTTATTTCTAATTCAATAATAACTATGTATGTAATTTTGTATTTTTTCACATTTTTTTGAATTCATAGTGTTTGATGAGTTGTCTTGAGGGAGTTTAAATCCAAGGGAGATTCAAATATACTGGGGAGACCACCATTATTGAATCTCTCATATTAAAATATTTTACCTTATTTTAATTGGGGACTATTTCAGAAGCCTTGAGAACCTAGACAAGGGATTTTGGTTTCCTTGATCTTGATCATTCCTCTTTGTGTTGTCATAAAAATTGGATGTTCTTTTTTTATTCTCATTATTGGTTTTTATAAAATAATGGATTTATGAGTTCTTTTAGTGGCCATTTGGTTTGTGTTTGGTAGAATTTGGAATGTGGGAGTGAAGATCATTTTTGATATTTTGTTTTAACAATGTTATATTTTGGTTGAAAACTAATTTTTTTAAAAGAATGTTTTTTTTAAATCAGGTGAAATATTTTTTGGTGGAAGATTATAATTTTTTTGTTGTATGGTTTAGTAAAATCCAGATAAAGAAAGTGTTTTTCAATTTTGGTGATTGAACACTCCATCAAACAATCCATCCGAAATAGTTCTTTGAACGTCTATTTTTATGAGAAATTTTATGTTTTTATAAATATTAAAATCATCATAAAAAGATTTTGTTTGAAAGTTAGATGTTTCTCAGATAAATAATGTTATAAGGATTCTAAGACATGAAAAGTTGGGAAGTCATACAACTTTCAAAAATCAGTTAGATAATGTTTTTATGATCTCAAATTTCTAAATATCATGAAGAATTTATGATAAAAGATGGAGTTTATATAAGGAAAGGGAATTGAAATTAATAATGTATTATGTTTCTATGAAGTTGATTTTTTCCATACATAGGTCATTGAACTGAGAAATATTGGATCCATATGTCTCTAGAATACTGGAAGAATAATTTTTTTAAAGTTTGATGTAATGAAAAGTTACTGATCAGAACCACCTCCTAATATAGTTCACTAGATAGATTCATAATAGAATATGATATATTCAATGATAAAGTTTTATGAACTCAAATTTCTGGACACATTTATCTAGACTGAGAAGCTGTAAGAGGGAAAACAATATTGGTTCTATTGAAGATTGATAAATTTAAAACTCATTGATCAGACATAATGTTTTAAATAGAATGTTTTGGATGATGTTTTTGATAGAAAGTATGCTTTTTTAAAATAGATAATAAGTGTAATATGATGATTTCCATCTATAACAACAAGGCCTTCACTCTTAAAAAAATTACAACATTGAAACATTGTCTATCAGATAGTGTTGATTACATTGATGGAGTGGATTGTCCATATTAGATGATCCAAAGATGATGTTTGTGAAAAGTGAATATAGTTTTTGTTGATGATATTTTTTTGAAATTTTTTAAATTTAGAATAAATGAAAAGTGACACAAGAAACCAAATTTGAATATATATGATAATACAAAGGGGGAGACTATCTTTGTAATTGTACTTAGAGGTCCAGACATAAAAACTATAAAACCCCTCTTGACAGATGTGTGTGAGAAATTCATAAGATGATCGATGGAAGAGAGTTACAAAAATAATTTGTAATAATGCAGAAAAAGTGTTCATGTTTTAATCAGAGAAAGTTTTCCTATAGAGAAAATTCATATGTGTTTATGTTACTAAAAGACAGTTTTTATAGGATTCTGAATTATTTAGAAGTATTAACAATGTAGTCAACCATTTTTTTGTCTTAGAGAATTAGAGAGAGCATTCATTTATTTAATTTGTTTTATTTTTAAATGGTTAAAGATAAAAAAAATTATTTTATTTAAATTGGGTCAAGATAATTGAAATGATGAATTGAGTTTCAAACTGAGATGTTTCGGTCTATCAATTTTTTGATAGAACTATTGGTATAACTTCAAAAATTTCTATTTTGAGTAAAATGTTGAATTTATGGAGAATTTAGAAGATTTGAGAAGACCAAAAAATATTTTATATGAGTTGATAATAGATCAAATTAATTTCATATTAATGTGAAATTTAATGATTTAAAATTTGTGTAGGCTAAAAAATAAATTATTTTCCCACACTTTCCTTTTCTAGAGCGCCTATAAATAGAGATGGAAAGTACATCATACTTAGTTACATGTCATTTTTGCATAAAAGATGATTTTTTAGTATAATTATTATCATAAGTGAGTTTTTAAATTGAATTTATTTCATTTTAAATAAGGGTTTCTAGATAGAGTGTCCCATAAAAAATAAGATAGAGAAAATTTTATAAGATCAGGAAGAGGAAAAACGTGCAACGAGGATTAGATAATTTTCTGTGAAGAAGCTTTGTAAGGTGATGAGTTTTCTAATCTGACAGAATAGAATGGTTTTCAAGTGATGTTTTAGGAATGGTGTAATAGATGGGATCCACTAAATGAATTGACAATAGACTAAGATTAATGGATAGAGAAATTGAACAGAGGGTAGATTAGACTGAGATTCCAGACAGGCCTCCTGGGGAGTTAATATATTAAGTTTCATTTTCATTGTTTTGCTCAAATTTTTTAATAAAGATTTTTAAAACAAAAGGAGTATTTATAATCATTCTTATTGGTATATATAAGTTATCTAATGGGATTTGACACAAGTTGTATTCACTTCTTCATAATAGTGAATTTCCATAGACCCATGAAAGTTGCTATGACATGGATGTAGGCTCTCACATTGAGGACAAACCTTGTAAATCTATTGTGAATTGTTTAATTTCCATTTTTTACATGAATTTGATTTTACTAAAAGTTTATAAGGAAGAAACTATAACAATTTTCATGGGGTAAGTTTCTTAAATTTTTAAATTTATAAAAAAACATCTGATTTACGCCCCCCCACCTTCTAAGTTTTTCTATGATCCTTTGGAACTTCAATTATATCAGAGTAGAGGTAACCCTATTAAATCCTTATCATGGAATATCTAAATTCTATGAATAGTATATTAATTCCAACATTTTATGGGAAAAAATATAATGGATGAAAAAATAGGATGATTCCATATCTTTTTTCTGTTGTCTTGGAAGCTATTGATGCTGCTAAAATTAGTTTTCCACCCATTAAGAATGATTCCCCAATGACTTTTCCTGATAAGAAAAATATTTATATTTATGGAAAATATGGAAATTATATTCTTATGTCTCTATGAGGGAATGTTTATATAAAGGCGATTGATCTAAAAACCTCAAAGCTTATATATGACTGGCTCAAAATTATTTTTAAAGGGAATACTAAAGTGAAGGAATCAAAGATACAAATATGGAATTACATGTTTAAAGGCATAAGAATAAGAGATGACAAAAAAATCAATATGTAATTCACTAGAGTGAATGAAGTTGTTTGTGACAATAGTGGTTTCAAAGATTTATTAGAAGATTCTACAATTGTAAAGAAATTGATGGGAAACTTTATGGACCTGTTTTATTCTAAAATTTATGCTTCGAAAGATAAAAATGATTTATCTCTTGATGAAAATTATAATTTTTTTAATTTCTTATGAAATGAGAAAATATCCAATTTTTAAAAAGAAGATAAACAATGAGATGTATTTTAATTCTATGAAAAAATTGAAAATTTATGATGTTGAAGATGCTAAACCTTGTGATTTTGAAGATAAGAAGGATTATGTTTTTAATGAAATAATCATGTATCTTATATCAAAGAACTATCAATGATGAAGTGGAAGGTATAAAGGAAAAATTCATCTCAAATATTTTGAGTGTGGAAGAATTAGGCCTTTTTTCTATGACTTTCCCGAAAAATAATTCTGGTGAATTTGATGATTGTTATGATGAAAAAACTCAGTGGAAGAAGTCTGGAAAAACTTCAAAGAGAGAAAATAAGTACATTGTTTGAAATAATAAGTTCACTAGAAATAGAAGAATTATGCTAAGTAATAAAGTAATTTTTTTTGATGATATTGATTCATTAGAAGATGAATGTTCCAAAATAATCATAACCTTCTATACAAATGTAGAGAAAAAATATTCATCAAATTGTGATGAAGAAGGAGGTGAATAATCTTACATAGAGTATCATCTTAGATGAAATCTTTCTATATGTATTTATAAAAATAGAACTCTCAAGAAATAAGTTATAATGACGAAGAGAAATTGTGTAAAATTTATTAAAGGAAGAATAGATATTTATAGGAAAGTTGAAGAGTACTAAAATATCTTATGTTAAAAACTTAGAAATTATGAATATGGAAAGATGGTTGAAGACCTAAATAAGAAGTTAGAAGCTAAGGATGAGGATGTTAACCAAAATTAATAAAAAGTCCTTGAAGCTAAAAGTTCATTAATAAATTTGAATAAAAATTTCAGCAATTATTTATAAGTAAAATTTTAATCATCAAAATATGCATGAAAATCTCACTCTAAGATTCAGGTGAAATCTACACCCATTATTCTAAAAAGTTTATCCTATTTTTCTAACACTTATGGTGTTAATAAAGTTTTGGGAAATATAGGGTTTATGAATGTGAAAAATTTATCACATAACCAAAAGTTGAAAATTACTCCCATTAGAAGGCTTCCACACACCGAGAGGAAACTAAAGTTTAAAAATTTTATGAACCTTGATAGTATTATTACAGGGAAATATTACACTTCTATATACAATCAATATTTTATATATTTTAGTGGTGCTATAGATTCTATGGGAATAGAGAATATAATTTTTGGTATAATTTTTCACCACATGAAAGAAGGTACAAAAAAAGGGGAAGCAACAATGGATAAATAATGAGTAACTTTTCTAAATCACAAAAATATTTAAAAGTGAAATCTCAAGATGTTAGGAAAATTCCAATGGAGAAAAATTTGAATGTCTAGAAGAAGTTTGTGGAAGATGTGTCTAGTCTGGACACTATGCAAAAGAGTACATGAAAACAATCTTATAGAGAAGTTAATATGCTAGAAAATAATATGTTTAGGGAAATAAGAAGGTTGGGGAAAGAGATTTTTTTGTTGAGATTTTACTTAAAGAAAGAAAAAGGAGAAAACCATAGATACATGAAAGTGGTTTTTCATTGCACATGATAGGTGATTTGAAAATATTGTTTTTTTTAAAATCTATAAGGAGGGGATATTACCTTCAGGAATGATAGTTCCTTAAAAATTAAAGGAATTAGAATGGTTGTGATTGAAATAGAAAAGTTGAATTATAAGTAAGTTTTATTTATTTATGGACTAAAACCCAACTTACTTAGTGTAATTAAACTTTTTGATGATGGGAAAGAAGTTATATTTTTATTTTTTATATAATTATAATTCTTGAAGATGGAAAAGTTTCTATGATTGGAGAAAGAACAAATGGAAATCTATTTCAAATAGAAAAACTTCACAACTTCTATTACATGATTGTGAAATATGAAAACAGGTTTTGGAATCACAAGCTTCAGTATCTTGGAAATAAATATATGAAGAGAATTTATATTGTAAATTCTATTAAAATTTTTACAAAATTTAAAACAAGAGAAGAATATGTTTGTAAAATTTTTAGAAAGGGAAAATAACTAATAAAAGACATAATAATATTGATATTCAATCTACCAGACCTCTTATAGTTATTCACTCTGATTTTTGAGGACCAATGACATATCAATAAAAAAATAGGTTTATACTTCATCACTTTTATTGAAAAATTTACTTGAATGTCAAAAATCATGTTTATAAATTAAAATCCAAATATAGTAGAGATGTTCAATTTTTTTAAAAGAGACTTTAAGAGAGAAATACGGGTTTATATAAAGAAGATGAGAAAAGATAATGGTAAAAAGTTCACATGCAATTATATTAAATATTATCTGAGAAAGTATGATTTTAGAAATAAATATAGTGATAACTACACTCCAAAAAATAGTAGAAAGGAAAAATAGGATTTTGGTGTAAGTAGGAATAAGAATGTTAAAGTAATTAAAACGTTCAAAGTTAGTAAGAAAAATAGATTATTTCCAACCAAAGTGAAAATGAGTCAAAATACATATATTATGAATCATAAGAATAATTTTATTATGAATGTGAACCCAGAATAGATACATTTAAATTTACTACATTATATAAACATGATTAAATTGAAATATTATTAGGACTTATAAATCTATAGTTCAACTCATAATAATGTTGAAATTGGAAAATCAGTCATCAACCATTTCCAAAATTGAACTGAAACGAGTTCTTGGATTAGTTGAACCCTATTAATGGGTTGATGAGATGAATTAATAGTTGGATTATATTTAGAAAAAATATATTTGGGAACTTGTTCCACATCTAGAAAATAAAAATGTAATTGGAACAAAATGGGTGTAAAAAATAAATTTGATTAAACATGCAGAAGTTTAAATAAACAAAGAAAAACTTGTTTGTAAAGGTTTTTTATATGTAGAAGTTTTGGATTTTGAATAAATCCTTGTAAGATAATAAATAATCCCCACATGATTGGTATTTCAAACTTGATCATTATTTGATAATGTTGAATTAAAAAAAAGAAAATGTTGATAAAAACATATTTTTGAAAGAAGTTAACTATCATACCTTGATTTTAATTATTTACACATATGGTATAAATTTCTCAAAATATATAGAAAAAGTTTGTAAAGAATTTCTTGAGGAAGTGAAGATGAATTTTGAGGTATTAATTTTAATAGAATTAACATTATTACTTAGTTTAACAGTTAAAAAAAGGAAAAAATTCTTTTTCTATCTCAAGAAATGTTTCCCAGAGAATGATTATAAAAGTTTATCATGGAAGATTCCAAATAATATTTTATTCCTATTTCATTCCTGATGAACATGAGTAAATATGAACATAGAAAAAGTGTAAATCAGAAATAATTTTGAAAATTGATAGGAAGTATGATTTATTTAACAACTTCAATAGCTATTATTATTTATGTTGTGAATTTATATGCCAGATATCAAAGTGATATAAAATAATCTCATATCTTTTAATCAAATAAAATTTTGAGATACGTTTAAGGGAAAAAATCACAAGGGAAATTATTCAAAATAATGTGTGATATAAACTTTCATGGTTATACTAATTCTAATTGTACTAGAGATTATAATGATTGAAAATCATCTTCAGGAGGAACATTTTACTTTGGAGAATGTTGTGTGAGTTGGAATAGTAAGAAATAGAGTTCAGTAACTTTGAGAACAATAGAATCAAAATATGTTGTAGCTATATAGACATGTAATAAAATGTTATGGATGAAAGTGAATGTAGAATATTTAAATGTTCTCATTGTAAAACCATTGAAGATACTTTGTGATATCCAAAGTGCAATTTTTCATCTAAAAATCCAATAAAACAGTCAAGATCATGGCATATTGACATCATTTTTCACTTTTTAAGGAGAAATTTGTTATTTGAGATGCTTTTCTTGAATACATTTCATTGAAATATAAAATATTTGATTTTTTTACAAAATCAATTTCAAGGGAGATATTTGAATAGTTGAGGAGAAAACTTGACATTTATCATCCACCAAAAAAATACTAAACATCTTAAAGAGTACCCACACTATTCTTTGGATTATGTTGAAAAAGTGGGTGAATTTTGAAAACATTATCTTGTAAGGGAGAGAAGTAACTTTCATAATAAAATGAATCTAAAGCTATGGTTATCATAAAATAAGAGAGGCAAATGAAAAGCAAGAGGACTAGATAAAAGTGAGAGAGAGGGGGTTATCTTAACATGTACACATATTTTATTATCACTTAGGGATGATATTCCTTCAAAAAAATAATAATTTATATAGTAGTTTGGGGTTAGGAAACTCTCTTTTGAGAATGTTTGTTTTTTGGTAATAGTTAAAAATTTGAGTTGTTATAAAAAAGAGTTGTGAGAAAGTATTAGTATTCAAAAATTTTGAGTTTAAAAGGTTATTTACTAGAGTTGTCGAAAAATATTAAGGGGAATATTGAAGATCCTTTATGATGTTTTGTTTTAACAACGTTTTGCTTTTTATTGATAACTATCTTTTTGTAAAAGAATGTTTTTGTAAATGAAGTGAGGACCTGTTACTGGAAGTTTATAATTTTTTTTGTTGTGAAGTTTTTGAAAATCTAGATTTATAATTTTTTTTGAAATTTTTGTGATCATAATCTATATATGAAAATCCACTAGAATCAGTTCATCGAATGTAGGTTCTGTGAGAATGTATGTGTTTGCATAAAGATAAAAAATACCAGAAAATTATTTTTTTGAAATTGAAAATTTTATGAGATGAAGAATGTTATAAGGTTTCTAAGACTTGAAAAGTTGGGAAGTCATAAAACATTCAAAAATTAGTTAGAGGATGCTTTATTGATATCAATGTTATAAGAATCATGAAGAAGTCATGATAGAAGCTGGAGTTTGTGTAAGGAAAGGGAAGTTCAATTTCCAAAGTTTCATATTTCTATGAATTTAATTTTTTTCTAAACATAATTCATTGGACCAAGAGTAACTAGATAAAAAAAATATAGATTACAAGAAGTACCAATTTCATAATTTTAAAGTAATGAAAATTACCGATCAGATGCATCCCTAAATGAAATTCAATATACATAGTAGAAACAGAATATGATCTGTACAATGATGATGTTTTTTCGACTCAGATTTCCTGAAACATTTCTCAAGAATGAGAATATTTAAGAGAGGGATAATTTCAAAGTTTCTAAAGTTTGAAAAAGTTAAACTTTACTAAATAGGCATAATCTTTACAATATAATGTTTCATAAGATATTTTTATAGAAAATTGGATTTATGAAAATCACTTCGAAGATAAAGATGATAGTTTTATGTTAGACCAACAAGGAAGATGTTCTTATAAAAAACTACAAGGTTACTATATTTATTATTGGGTAGGATGATTAGTATAACGCAATAGAAAGAACATATCAAATAACATAGAGATAATGTTCGCTAAAAGTGAAGATATTAGATGTTTTTAATTTATTTTTTGTTGTTTTCCAAATGTAGAAGAAATGTAAACTGACTTAAGAAACCATATTTGAATATCTGAGCAAAGAAAAAGGATGGAAATCATCTTTGTAACTGGACTAAGAGGTCTGGACACAAACCACCAAACAAATCCATCCAGATAGAGATGTGTGAGAAAGTTAGAAGTTAATCTATAGAATAGTGTTACAAAAATACTTGTGAAGAAATAATCAAAAGAGTTCAAGTTTTTAATTGTAAAAAGTATACAGACATAGAAAAGTTATATGAATTGATGTTTCTACTGGATAGTTATTATATGATTTTTAATTATATATATGTTGAAAAAAATATAGTCAACCATTTTAAATTGACTTGGAGAATCATAGAGTGAATTCATTTTTTTATTTTACAATTGGTTAAGAGAAAAAAATGTGAGTTATTTAAATTAGGTCAAGAGACTTGGAATGATGAACAAAGTTATAGATTGAGATGTTATAGTCTATCATTCTAAAGACATAACATTTGGAAAAACATAAAAAATATCTATTTTGAGTATAATGTCGAATTTCTATATAATTCAATAAGATCAAAGAATACAAAAAAAGAGTTTTGAAGAGTTGATAAGAATGCAAAATGATTTATAATGATCATGAAAATTAGATTTTTGAAATTTCAGCAATTAGGAAAATAAATTTGTTACCCTCCCTTTAATTTTCTAGAGTTTAATATATAGATATGTAAGTTACATTGTACTTAGTTACTATAAACACAAGAATAAAAGAGGATACTCTAAAGAATTAGTGCCAGAAGTGAGTTTTCCAACTAATGTTATTTCATTTTGAAGAAGTGTTTATAGAGAGAGTGTTCTGATAGAATATCATGGGGATAAAAGGTTAGAATATCAGATAGAGGTTAAATAGATAGATAATATTATAAAAATTTCCATGCATAAGTATTATGAGGTAATGAGTTTTCTAATATGATAAAACAAAATGTTTTTTCAAGAGTAGATTGAGAAAAGGTGAAATAAATGGGATCTACTGAACATAGGCACACTAGATTGTGATTATGGGATAAATAAATCAGATATAGGGTAGACCTGACAGATATTATAGAAAGAACACATGGGAAGAAAAAATATCAAAGTTCCGTTATTTTTGTTTGGATCATGTTTTGTATGAAAAGTTTTTAAAATAACTGGAGTCAGTATATTCATTCACATCAAGATATATATGGTGTCTAATGGGAGTTGTCATAAGTTTTATTACTCTGAAATATATTTTTTAATTTTATTTTACAGTAAATCCATATTGAGGTTGAGTGGGAAATTATTACAAATTAGAAAAGAAACCGAACTTGAAAAAAGAACAATTAGTCAAACCACAACTATCTAAATAGAATTTAAAAACTACCATCAATAATGATTGAGTGAGTTTCTTTTATGTGGTTTTTCGAGTGTTCCTTTTAAAGTCTCTATAGAATTTTTTACTTTTAACTCTTTGTGTGATACGTAGTGTGAGTTATCCTTTTGTTTGGAATGTATTATTTGGAGTGAATATCTATGTGTTCATATTCTTGTGTTCTACTTTTGAATATCCCCTATGAAATTATGGTTTATTTTTAAATTCTTATGCCTCAATGTTTTTTGTTCTTATTTTTGATCATTTTTAAATGGTTCTTTTTTTGGGATAGTGGCAATAATTTATTATTGAACATAATAAAACTTTGGTAAGTGTTAGGATGGTCAAGAGGACTTGTTGATGATGATGTGATGTTTCAATTGAAATTACTGACAGAAGGTGTTCTGAGAATGTAGTCCCATATTACCATCACTTGACCTATGGATATAATTTGTAGTTATTGATAGAGAATGTTTTTATTGATGATTTTTTGGTAATTCTTCCCTATTTTCCCCTTACATGACCTTATTTATGGATTTCATTGAGGTTATAATATTTCTAGGTATCTGTTTTCAAGGGATATATGAGGTTTTCATGTGTGGTTCTTTTATGGTTTTGTGTAAGATTATGGTTATGTTTTTTATCATTAGGGTGATCGGGTTATTGAGGGTTAGTCATCCAGTTTTTAACACTTGAATAATCTTCTTTGAAGTGTTTCAAATCCTTACCAAAACTAGTTCTTTGATTTTCTTTGGAAGTCTCATTTTTGTGAATATATTATTTGGAGTAATTTTATTATGATCTTTGTTTCCTTCTTGTTCTAGACTGAAATATATTTTAGTTTCAATTTTTTAAGTGGGTCAAGTGTTTATAGTCCCTTATATAATTCATATTAAATGGTTTAACTTATTTTATATTTTTTATTCATTTACCATTACCTATTTATTATTGACCAACCAATGTATGTGAATCTTTCCAAGTAAGGAAAGCCTTATATTGGGGTTATTTTTCACATCAAGTCCTTTCCTTGACTTTGGGTGGATATTTGGGTTTGTTTACAAGTTTCTGAAGGGATTAAAGGTATACTTAGAATACTAGTAGAGGATTTCAAATCCAGACATTGCCTTAACATTGGGTGGGGTTTGTCGACTATCCAATGAGATCCATTGGCCAGCCTATGGAGGTTAGAAGTAGTTACATCACTTTTTTTGGCCACTGACTAGTTGGTGGGTTTCCACCAGCTCAATAGTTGTAGAGTCAATGAGTATTAATTCTTTCTACACCTACAAAAAATCTAGATGCCTAGAACTGGATGGCCGGATGGTTACAAACACTTTGTTAGAGTCCCAACGAAGGCCCACCAGCCAGCAGGTGGAGGCCGTTGGCTCACTGGTGGAATCTCTAGATGCATATTTTGGTTGGGTATTTTATATATTTTTTCTATAACCCCTAATTGTTTTCTTATTCTCCCTATTCATTTCCTTTAACTTTGTAAACCTAGAGGCTCTCTTTTGATGATTTTGGATTTTCCAAAAACAATTCTTGGTGGATCAAAATGTAATTCATCATTGTGGGTCCTAATCGGTAATTTATTCTCCACCTTGGTCTTGGATCTTATTTTTATTCATGTTATTACTTACTAAGGGCTCTAGAAGCCTTTTTTTGGATAAGATTTTTCTAATTTAGAATTTTGATTCAAGGGATCTCCCTCTTACTTTTGTGAGTCTATCTTCTCTATGGATAATATTTTCCTTCTAGTGAATGAGATTCCAAGGTAGGTGTCCCAATCACTTCCCTTTAAAATTTAATTTATGAAAAATTATGATTTCATATTGAGTTTTTAGTGTCTTATAATGTTTCCTCCCATGTTTAGTAATTATATCAATGATTGATGATTTCTTGTGATTTTTAAAAAAGTGGAAAAATTTGATTTTTATATGATTTTATATGAAAATGGTTATAAATGAATATGATCAAGTTTTGAAAATTGAATTTCCCAGTTGGTTATTAATATGTTTAATTGATTTTTTAGGATAATTTCCAAAATTATGAGATAAATATAGCTTTCTAATCTTTGGTGTTTTTGCCCCTTTTTGAAAGAATTATTTAAAAAAATGCATTAATTGAACTGTAATGATTTATGAATGTCTCATTAATCCAAGTGGATTAAGAAAGTCATGTCAGAAACTTTAAATGATTTATTAGATAATAGAATACTCATATGATATAAACCATTTTGTATAATGTAAATGATGGCATTTTTATGATTTTAACGAAATATCCTTTTAAGGGAGGATTAATTGAAATGAATTAAATTGAATTGATATGTCTGATAATGGGGGATGTTTTAATATGGGTGTTCCAAGGTGTGAAAAATACTTGTGTTTTTTTTCAAACATAATGATATGACATGACATATGGTATGATACTATTTTGAAATGATCACATATACTTTAATTTCATGGGAATAATTGGGATCCTAGGTGGTAAGTCTAGGTACACATATGCACTTGTTTATAATCTAGTTCTGGATAATGGTCTTAGGTGGGACATAAGTCATGCTAAGATATTCTTGCCTAGGTTAGGACAAGATAGGGTAAGATATTGTGTTTGGGATGAGGAAGACTATTGTGTTGATTATATATTGGTATAAATAATTCATTTCAATTATGAATATGTTATCTATATCCTAGATTTTTACCTTTAGTACCTTTAGATTCCATGAAAATAATTTATATGTATTTATTATAAAGTATTATTATTTTGGTAACTTGTGAAATGATATCCTGTTTTCTTTCAACGTACCTTTAAAACACTTTTAAACTAAAATTCATGAATGTTTTGTTATGAGAATTTAAATTATATTTTTTTGTAAAAGGATCAGATTTATGAAAATGGTTGTTTTCAAGGAAAGTATTTTGATACTAATTTCTATGAAAGAAAAATTGGAAAACCTATTTTTTATACCCTTATTTTCAAACATGCATGACATGAATTCTCTTTTAAAGTGTGATGGACTAGTTTTGTTGGTAGTCACCCACTATGATTTTATCTCATTACTATATATTATAGATTTGGTAGGTTTCTTAGCACAACAAATATTACTATATCGTTTGGTTTGATATTTTGTTAAGGTGCATGTGGAAATGCCACACTTTTATATAAGGATATAAGTGTTTTGGTATCTTTTACCTTGTAATCAGTTCTATTGGACCTTAACCTTATAATTCAATCTGTTATACTTCCTCTGATTCTTCTTTCATTATATATCTTAGTTTATGCTTAGTTTAGATTTTCCTTTTGATATTTGTCTTTTATATATAAATTTGATCGAAAACATCATTCCCAATTCATCATTTTCAGATTCCCAGGTGCATGTTACCAATCCATGGGGATATCAAATTCCCTTAGGGATGGTATTAGATTGGTTCAAATGATATATTTGATGGTATCTTGGGCCATTTCGTTATTGTTGTCATATATTATTTCATATTTCCTTTCAGAATCACTACTTGAGAAAGAACAATCCTCTTCTTCCTTACTCTATATATTATTCTTCTTTCATATTTTTAATCTATTTATTCCTTCACCAGACATGTTATTATCTTTAAAACATCTACATTTTGAATTTATTTGAGGCCTCTCTTCATGGTATTCCTCAAAATATTATAAAATTTTCTTTCGTCTATGTTAATTTCTAACAATTTTTTTATTCCTCCAAACAGAAATCATTTTATAGGATAATTTACTTTATAATTTCCATTTCCTATTTTCATATTATTTGATATAAAATTCAAAAATTTATTATGGATTTAATTATTTTTATTATCACCCACTAATCCAATAGAGGAAAAAACTTCTTTTTTATTATCTTTCTTTTATTAATTAGTATGAAATTCATATCCAATTTAGACCTCTTTTTAAATATGGGGACTTTTCATATTTCATAATTTAAAAGATTATTTTTCAGTTCATTAAGTGAAATGTTTTCCCTCTCTTTATTAGACAAAATCATCTGGTAAAATATTTTTCAAAAATTTTATATTTATTTTTTATCCATAGTAGTATCATCTAACATGCCACTAAACCATTGATATGAATGAAAATTTAATTTAACTTGGTGAAATAATTATCAATAGTTTCATAGCTATTAACTTTTACATATTTTAATTTATCCCTATAAATATTTAATTTGGGTTCGTTGATCTTGATGTTACCTTCATACATGTTCTCCAGTTTTTTCCAAAATTTCATTGGATATTTGAAAACCCATTACCTTAGAGTAAAATTTATCTAATAGAGATGAAAATTTAACATTTTATCCTTCCAATTAATCTCTAAATTCCTCATATTAGAAAATTTCATAGCTCTATATCATACAATGGGTTTATAAACCACAATAATAGCATTAATAACATCCAGAAATTGAGATAACAAATATGTAAGCATTCAATAATTACATCCGTGAAAATTTTTACCATTAGAAAATAGAACACTTATGTTGTTTATAATAGTCGTAACTTCCATAACTATCTTTAAAAAGAGTATGATATTTGTGGGACGTCATGTTAATACCAATATAATCCCCAGATCAGTTAGTATACCACTAGCGAGTGAATTAGTGGTACCTGTTTCTACTATTTAAATTTATTTTGGGAATTAAAACTGTGTGACTAAATAGAGTTGTGATCCTCTCATAAAATATTTTCCTCACCTATATGAAAAAATAAAATTACATGAAGAACATTAGAAATTTTTATAATATTCGATGTCATTGTGGTATCATAATCCTTGATTGGTTTGAGTTGATTCACGACATCTAGATTATCACTAATATATTTTTTATTACAAGAGAGGGGAGTGTACATCCTTGAATCTTTGGAAGATTTCAAATAGTGAGTATAATGTAATTTAAGATGGAATTCTTGAACTTATAATGAAAAAACTGATGAATTATGTGGTTTACCCCCATTCCACTAACTTTTAAATATATCATCCTCACTCATCAATGAATTAGAACATCATATTTATTAAAAATGCATTTTCATTAAATTTAGTAAATGATTCTAAATGATCCTTGACTGATTGAACAAAATAAATAACAAAAAATTTATATTATTCCCCACTAATGATATTATATATGGTTTATTATTTCATTAGATCATGCATTAATGAAAAAATTTACATCCTTATCTTTAGTATCAATTACATTCATGATCAATAAATGAATTATTTTTATTTAAACTATACTGAAATTCAATATGCGTATAGGTTGATGAACTTTTCAAAATCTCACTCTTTAATACACCATCATATCTATTTGTTTCAATGTTATCAAATATTCATATCTGATAATTTCATGATTCATACAAATCCTCAATATTCGTGAGAAAATATTTCCTTAAAAATTGAATCTTCCTTAATTCTCAACTCCTTTCAATTCATAGGTTAATAGTTTTCTTGATAAATAACATCATGTTCGTAATTAATAATTTTAGACTTTCAAATTTGAAATCTCTAATAAATTCACATAGTCTTCTCATTTATTCAAATACTCTAAATTCTTGTAATGTTATCATATTTTTAAATCTTCATGAAATATATGGATTAAAATCTTCTAAAATCCCCATCCATGTTAGTATGAAAGTTCACATGATTGAGCTTTGTGATGTGAAACATTAATAGATAGTACTAAACAAATATAATCCTTTTAATGAATCAACATTGACTCTATTTATTTTACTCTACTTAAATAACTACAAATTATAATTTTGATCAATGAAGACTTGTTCATGAGAAACATCACAATTAATGTTTTTTATTTGAAAAACATTATTATGAAAAGTCTAATATTCTATTATGCCAACTTCCAAAAATCAAGAGTGTTGAAATCTATGCATATTGGATTCAAATCTACTTTATAGATGGAATTTATAATGTCTATATACAATTCATATTTCATGACTTATCAAATTTTTTACTTTCACCTAATATATGTTATCATAGATGAACTGAACATCCATTCCATAAAACTCTACATTCCCAATATAAATTACAAAATAACTCATCATTCATGTATTTATTAATTATATGATTCATAATGAACTCTATGTTTATAGAAACTCTAATAGATAAAATTAACATTTTCATTTTAAATATCCATCATCCTTGTAAACTCTATATTAGTTCCTGTTTCAAATTTTTGCTTACATGTCTACTCTACACCAGCACATGAACTATTCATCAATGACATGGAAATTATATAATGAGGAACTCTAAGTCTCTCAATAATTATCAAATTTCCTTCTCTAACATTGAATTTATATATTTTATTAAATTGATGTATAATCTTCCAAAAATACTTAAGACAAATTTTACACTATTAAAAATCACTTCCCATGTTTCTCAAAATATTTCTTATATAGGGTTGAAAAAATAAAAAAAAAATTCATAAATTCCAAGTTCAATTCAATTAGAGTGTATTTCAAATTAATAATTATAAAAATTAATGTATATTTACATAGATTAAAATTCATTATAATGTAATTAGAAAATTTATTTTAAAAATAAGAAGAAACACCCATCATGTTTTTAATAACATTAATCTGAATGAAAATATTTTATAATATAATGAAAATAAAAAATACTTTTGAAAACCATGAAACATTGGAAAGTAAGATATATAGATAAAATTAAAGAAAATTGTGGGGGTATTCAATCATATTTAAAGTGTTAAAAATATATATTCCTTGATCCCTTTTGTAAATAATTACAACCTCAATAGAAAATGTGCCTTGCGAAAAATGTTAAAAAATATTCCATTTTTCAATTTTCTAATATTATTAAATTTAAATAAGAATTTTTGTTAAGAAATTATATATTTTTAAAGATTTAAATACATAAAACAATATAAATAATATATATGTGGGGGAGAATGAATCCTCAGAAAAAATATGATATAAGGTTGGATCTACATACAAGATACCTTTTGGTTAAGTTTTTAACCAAAGGGAGGTGAATGGTAATAAGACATGTAAAAACTAAAAATAACCAGTGGACAAAATATATATTAGTTTTTATAGAGAATTAATATATGATTTATATAATTCTGAATTTATACATAGAAAATCTCAATTTCAAAGTGAGATTGGAAAAGAAACACTTACCATGCATATTATATTATTCAAACATGTTATAGTTTCCTATATAGTAAATTTATATTTATTATTCAAAATTAAAATAACCTTATTAACATTTAACTTATTTATTAACATTAATTTATAAATCTATATTACTCAGATATTAAATTTTAATTGTTAGAACGAATATCCAAGTGTTAATTATTATGTTTTCCTTACATGCTTCAGTTTTGAGGTCTCTGCCCTTACTCTTTAATCATGGTTTCACCACATATAAAATTTTCATGATGATTTAATATATCTTTTTGAAATATTTCCGGAGTCCCATGGACCTTTTATAGAATGTCTTGTAAATAATGTTTTAAAAATATACCTGTTTGGTGATTATTGAATGTTAAAAAGAATTAAATTTATTGGTGATTATATTATTCTATATTAGCACTATAGAGTTATTAAAACACATAAAATTATTCATTATTACATCATATTACTATTAATTAGTATTAATTAGCAATTCATGTGGTAAAATTTATAACATCATTCGGGTCAGTGGTAAAATTGACCCAAATAAAATGTGTTATAATGATTAAATAAGTAGGAGGATGTTGTTGTATTATAATAATATCACTTTATCCAAAGCATAATGATCTTAAAATCATGTTATTAAAGTCTAAAATTATATTTAAGAAGAGTTAGAGGAATAATATAAATAATAATGATTAAAGAGAGGATAACAGTTACACTAAAGACTTGAATCTTCTCTAATAGAGCCTCTTAGAAATAAGTGATTTAGGACATCTTCTTATGACCATATGATTAAGAAACATTTTTACATTTTTAATATATGTTTATTATAAATAATAAAAATAATATTATATAATTGTATATATATATATATATTTCATTTTATTGTATAAATAAAGATATTAATGTGGAAATGAGATAAATCCAAATTTTAATTTATTTTATAATAATTATTATTTTAAATTTCAATTATTATATCTTGTTATTTTAAAATTTTCATAGTTTTTATTAATTTTAAATTGACATTCTATGTGGAGTACATGTTGCGTAAGGGTAATCACTCTTGTAATTTCATAAATGTAACTTCTATGTGTGAGCGCTACATAAGGGTAATGTGTAGTTGTATAAAGGGCATGTCATGAATAAAAAGGCTATAAAAAAAGATCAAAAAATAGATGTGTTAAGGTATAACTATAGGAAATTTGTTTTATAAATGTGTTCCATTAACTTTGTGATGATACAAGGTATGATACTGAGTTTACATGAGCATAATTAGGGATATATAAATTCCATTAACCATGAAAATGAGACAAGTCATGGTTACTGTACCATTATCACTCTCGTGTAAGGGTCATCTTTACAGAATATAAGCTATGTGGGGGTGATTACTTCTCTAGGGGGTTATTAAACACTAAATTTTTATAAAAAATTGAGCTCGACTTAAAATTAATAATTTATTACACTACTTTGGCTCAATCTAGAATTTATCATTAATTGTATCTATAGTAACCCAGTACTTAAATGAACTTTATTTCTTAATTTTAATATTCTTTTTCAACAAATAAAAGATGATAATCTAGAAGCCTATTGTATTTATAATATTAGACATAAAAATAAATCATCTTAAACAAAAAAACATCATATTTACTTTAAACACCTAATAATGTTCCTAAATTCTATATATGTTCTAAAATATCATATGATACCCTCAGGAAAATACATAATAAAAAGGGTGAGCTGGAAATCCTAGTTAGGGAATAAAAATTAAAATAAAGTATAACGTGAGAGTTAAGAGACATAACATGATATCATAAATAAGATGATCATAAGAATTTATACATAGAATAATTATATAATTTAATAATATCCCAAGCATTTTGAAACAATAAAAAATATGATATCATAAATATATGTCAAGGGTCACTCCCATTAACATCATCATAAATTGTAAAATGTTCCATGGTGGATCAAGTCTACTCCCTAATCCCTTACATAACATCGCATGATAAATAAAGATTTACCTACTGCATTGGAGGAGTATATAATTATAGAACATTCTATCAGATAAATTAAAAATCATATATATGCATGGAACATGTGGAAAATAAACCATACATAAATCATAAACATGATCAAACCCATGGGAAGGAAGTGAATTTCATAATCCTAATTCAAGGTAACCAAAGGAAAAATTATAAGTACTTATAATATAATATAGAATTATATAATTTTAAAACATTATAATTGAAAAATCGATATAGGTCTTGAAAATGGATTGAAAATGAATAAAATTTATGGGAATTATATGGGAAAATAAATAATAAAAATGCATAACCTGGGTTGTTCTTTGTGAAATAATTAATGTAACTTTTTCAAGAATGAAATCACATTTCGGTTTCTGTATAACCAGAATTAAACCAAGAGTTTTTTACATTATATAATAAGGGTTTTTATATTGTATTCATATTTAAAAAAATATAGGGGTGATTCTCAACGTGAGATAAGAAATAAGAATGTTCCCTTAAATCATGTTCACTAAAAAGTTGGAATTTCAAAGGGAACTAAAATCATGCATAATCCCAACAATGAATAATATATTTAACTCAATATATATATAAGTTGTACATATATGAAAATAAAATATATTCATGAAAATAATATATAATAAATAGGTAAAAATAAAGATAATGTGTAACCTGGATGTCGCAAATCCGATATAGAATATTTCTTTTTTAAGTTTCAAAATAACTTTGTTAAAATCCCACATCATAAAAAAATAGAAAAACTTTCACTATAGAAGATAAAAATAAAAATATTAAGTTTAAATTTGATAACATATATTTATGTTACCAATTAAAATTGAAAACATTTGCAGGAAAGTAAATTATAGATAAGGAGGGGAAACCATTATCTAAGAGGATGATAATTATTAATAATATAGTTTCATTTTCATAGAAAGTAGTATAAATCATAAATAATGAAAATTTGAGTTAAAAGTGATATACTAAGATATAAAAAGTGTATACCATATGAAATGAAAGATAAAAAACAAGGAGAAACATTATAACTCAAGAAAAAAAATTGATTTACAAAAGACCCTTATATTTTAGGGAATACATCAATCATATCCCATAAAAAATAAGAGAATTAACTGATGTTAATTTTACCTTTTCAATAATAATTTATGATATTAAAAATAGAAGGGGTAGTAATTACACCATACAAACAAATATTGGTGTATAATTTTAAAGAATGCCTCAATGAATGGTGTTTGACACAGAAACTATTACCTTATGTCCAAAAATGCTTTTCACATTCACATAACATCATAAAATACAAAATTTAGTTTATTAAAAACTTTCCTAATAACCTCCTCCTTGTATATTTTTTATAGGGTATATTTATCATGAAATGTCAAAGATTTAATATATTGTGTCCTATTATGTAGGCTACTTGAAGTTTTTAAATCAATTTCTTGGAAACATTCATGTTTTGTTGACAAAGTACAAAATTGTAAAACCATGATATTTTGTTTTATTTTTTTTGAATTAATTTAATATTTTTGATATTTTTCATTTCATGAAACATTGAATACAATATTTTTATATGAAAGCACTATGTTTGGATTGCATTATATGCAACAATAAGTTAATATTATAAAACACAAAACACATAGATTAGCTTACGGTACACACCACACCATGTTTTTATTGTGTTAAACACAATATCGAGTTCCTTTTACAGCTTGTGTAACACACAATACTATGTTTTACCGAACTACAATATAATATTAATATTATTATTAAAATATTATAATGGATACCACCCAGCCTTTGGAATGTGATTTAAGAGTAATATTAAATAAATTGAGAAAATATGATTTACACTTGTATATTAAATAAATACTTTGGTAATTAATTAGTATAAATAAGTGTAAAAATAATTTTTAAAAAAAGAAATTACTTTTCTATGAAAACTATTTTTCTATGTTCAAAAATATTATTATCTCAACAAATTTAACAAACCACTTTTGATTTTTTTCAATAAAATTTATATATTATATATTAAGTTAATATTTTTGATACACATACAATATATTTTATAGGTATAAGATAAGAATAAAACATGTTTTATGAATAACAGATGTATTTTTTTATAAAAAGCAATTTTACCACCTTTTAATAGAGAACCCATTTTAAATCATAATTTTTACACTTTTATAAATTTTATTTGAAACAATAAACATCATTTTGGAAATAATAGTATCAAAATTCACTTTGGGTAATTTGTTCATATTTTTCTGGGAAGTTTCATTTTTTGATGAATATTGAAAAATACAGAATTTTAAATCAAAACAGATTTCCATATTATTTATTTTTATATATAAATTATATATTAATTCTATTTTAAAGTATAATTATACCAATTATACATAAATTAATACAATATAGGTTATTTTAACTAATTTAACATTGAAACTTGATATAAAAACATTTCAATATTTTGGATTTTTTTGTTTAAAAACCCACTGTCGCGACACCTCTACGGGATTAATTTTAAATTAATTATTTCCACTTATGTGATTATAATTTTGAAAAATAGATTCCATATTTTTAATAATAATAATTTTTAATTTCTAATATGTTCAATTTTTTTGATCAAAAATATTAGTGAAAGTGATTAAAATTAATTATAGCGATTAAAAAAAATTTAGCTCAATAAAGAAGTAAACAATAAAAATAAGGCCCAAAATGACCCAGAAAAATTTCCAAATTCCATTAGATGGAAATATATAGGACAATTACACTATTTTACAGAAATTGGACAATTATTTGAGGCATAATATGTAAGGGAGACCTCCCAATAGTGTTCACATTTTTTTATTTACAAGAATGCCACTCCTCCACTATAAAAGGGAACTCACCCCTCACTTACTTACATCTATAAAGACACATTTTATCAGAAAAAACCTTCCAAAATATCTTCCAAAAATACCTCCATTAGACCTGTAATCCTACCTTTGGTAATAAATCCTATCAAGGATTCCCTTTAGTGAAAAACCAAATAGAGTTTCTCAAAGAAGAGGTAACATCCTTCCATAAACTCTTTTGTTTTATTTTCATTATCCCCCTATAAACTCTACTTATCAATTTATAATATAAAAAATAAGTATCATAAATATACTTATATTTTTTTATTCTATGTTTTTTACCTATAGTTATAAACACACCCATCTAATGGGTAACGAACTTACCATTCTCATGTACGGTGAACTACCACCTTGAGAAACAATGTTGTTCATTTTTCATTTACCACATAGTACGGTTAATAAATTTGATGAAAAAATATATTTTTATATGAGATATATTATATTTATGATTTATTTATGATTTTGGAATTATTATATAACACATTCATCCAATATTTTTATTTAGTGTAAACACAATAACATTGTTTGTGGAAGTTTGGACTACCACCTACTTAAAGTGATGTGATTCATTCACACATTACATGGAATGTATTAAAGATGGGTTTATTAAAATTATATGATATATATAAAACAATGATTCTAATATAATGTATATATATATATATGTAATTTACTTTATTTCCTTCAATACGACAATAAAATGGAAACAATGTTCATGTGTATGTACAACCTACCGTCTCCATGAACGGTTTATTCGATTTCATGATTCCATATTTTATAGATTATTATAAATATTAATATATGGATTATATATGATATTTATATATATATTTTTTAATTCTATAAATAATTAAATAATGATATATGTAAGAATATCAAGAATAAAAAGTCAAAACATATATAAAAAAATAGCACATATATTACCTGAAACGAAACATTTACATGGAATTGTTAATAAATGGTTAATGAAAATTCATAACAAAATAATATATGAAATTATAAATAATAATATGGTTATATGGTAGATTTATAATTAACCCATTTTTTATATAAGAATTTGGAATGCGTACAGAGAAATTCAAGGCTTAAGGTGAGGGAATTTTGATCTCATTTTGTATTTCTATGAGATGCATTCCATATTCACCACTCAAAAATTTTGTGTGGTGAATATAATTACCTATGAAAGGTTATATAATTAATTTACATTATTTAATAATCTTAAAATATTTTATTTAATTTATTCTCCTATAGGGATCATATTTCTAATGTTACTCTAATAGTAACCATTTTATCCTCACACTTTAATTTTCCATGATACAAGAGACATATTACCAACCTATTTATTATATGTAGTGTTTTTAATACTTATGTATGAATTATTTTATTATTATAATTAAATTTATGGGTATTTACATATCATTTTTATGCAATTTATTTAATGAGGTTTACGTTTTAAAAGTTACCAAACTAGTAAGGTAGTTTTTTCCCAATTTTCTATCTTTGAGGAACATGTTTTTTATGAATATATATTATTTTATGAGGTGTATATACTTCAATTTGACATTTTATATCATTAATATCCTTATTTTAATTATATTTTAATCTTCATTCAATTTTATTTTCTTACATGGTGAGTATTTTTCAAAGTTATCAAGTGGTAAGAGTTTATTACAACAATCACATCGTTTATCAGGATTAATTATGATTATACTTTCATTGATGAAAAATTATGATCCATATTTCATAAAAATTCATGAATTATATTCTCTTATATTGAGCCATGATATGTTCAAGTATTATTCCCATTTTTACACACTTTTTTACTTATGGTAAAAAGAAAGTGATTTTAATAAAATTTTACTTTATCTCCCTCTTCAATCGAAAATCCAGATTCATTAAAAATTATGTTTTCTAAAAATTATTTAAATTATTTAATTGATTATTTTATATATTTTTAACTTATTTTTAAAGAAAAACGTTATCAAAAAATATTTTTTGTTTAAAGAGTGTTTTTAAATTGTTAGCTTTTGTTATATGTTTTCAAGGAAAATGGTTTTCAAAATATTTTCAACATTATTTAATAACCTTCCTGGAAAATAGTTTTCAAAATTTTTGGAAGCTTATTTTATATGTTTTCAAGTAAAATGGTTTTAAGATATTTGAAATCTTGTTTTATATGTTTTCAATGAAAAAGGGTTTCAAAATATTTTCATGATTCTATTATATTTTTTCAAGGAAAATAATTTTCAAAATGTTTTCAAGATTCTTTAATATGTTTTCAAAGAAAATAGTTTTCAAAAATTATTTCAAGCTTATTTTATATGTTTTCATGTAAAATGATTTGAAAATGTTTTCAACCTTCTTTTATTTGTTTTCGAGGAAAATGGTTTTCCAAATGTTTTCAAGATTATTTTATAAGTTTTTAATGAAAAGGTTTTTAAAATGTTATAAAGTTTATTTATATGTTTTCAAGGTTATTTCTATGTCAAATGGTTTTCAAAACGTTTTATGTTTTAAAAATAATTTTTCAAATCATTAAATATATTTTACTCAAGAAATTATTTACACTATTTAATTTCATGATTGTATTATATGTTTTCAAAGTGGAGGATTTTGAAATTGTAATATCTTTTAACAAGTAATTTTAAAAGAAAATTTATGTTCCAATTGATATTTAAAAATCATTCTCCTTATAAGAAGAAATGAATTGTTATAGTTTACGCTTTACTAGGGATATGATCCAAGGATACAATTAATATTATTTATCTGAATGGTTTGTGTTTTAATGGCTTGATGTTTATGAAAAACATTTATATTTAACAGGTTATACCATGATAAATTATTATGAAACCCTCTTCCTTTAATAAGTTATTTTAGGGATAAATGATTATGAAACCTATCTATTTTCCATAGGATACAATATGATTAAATGTTTGTGATCCCCATTTCATTTCATGGGTTATGATATACTGTTTATGAAACCCATATCTTTTTATGGGTCATGAAAAGATGAATGCTTTATGTAAAACATATGTATGATATCATTATGAGATGGGTGGGACCTATATCTCCCTCTTATTTATTAGGTAAAGATTTATATCTCATTAGATAATGATGGGAAACAATTCGACTTTCTTGATTCACTATGGGAAATATGTGTGTCCTCATCCACTATGGGAAACATCTATGTCCTAATCCACTATTGGAAATAGATGTGTCATGATCCACAATGAAAAATAGGTTCATCCTGATCTATAATGGGTAACATGTGTGTCCTGATCCACAATGTGAAACAGGTGTATCCTGATATACTATGAGAAATAAGTGTGTCCGGATCAACTATGTTGATGGTATTGGAAGTTAAACCTAACACATGAAATGATTTTATATATTTATGATTATTCCAAAACTATATAACATGAGATTATTATTCATGATTTATTTATGATGATTTATTACCCTTATGATTTGTGTATTATGAACTGTCAATCATTATTCCATGACTCATGTATATGATCTTTAATATGCAGGGTATGATCTTCAAATATTATTCTCATGTTCTTATACCATTATTCACATGTTATATTTATGTATCTCTTTTTTTAACTTTAATAATAATCTGATCTCACCCATTATTATGTTTAATTTCCCAGGTTATGAAGAAAGGTTTTAAGTACAGGTACTAAAGGGGAAGATATTTATGGGAAACATTGATGACATTTCACCATGTTATAATATTTTGTTCTAAGTTTCTAAATACACTGAACTATTATGGTCCTCAGGAATTTACTTTTGTAATGTGTTGATTATTCATCTAAATTGATGTAATATCTATGTATGTTAAACCTCAATCGCTATAGTTGGTATCAAGTGAATTTTTTAGTCAAACATTGGAAACTAGGTTGAGAAAACCATAGTGAGTTCACTAGGGATATTTATAAGGATATATATAGGGATGTATCTAAGGATAAGCTTAAATTGTCATGGATTTAAATTTTTGTGTCACGTTTTAGGCATTCTATAAGTAATTTTTCCAGATTATGTGGGTTTCTTCAATGATATGTGTTGTTGAAACTATGATTTACGGTCTTATTTAATTGTAGGAACTATAAGGAACTAGGTAAACATTTAATTTTTTAGATGTGTAAATTATGGGAATTATACAAATCAATGTCCTAATTGAAAATCTCATGAAGAAAATAAGAGGGTGGTATGAGTATTGGATATACTGCTGAAGATAAAAAGGACACAAAACGTGATGTGAAAGGTATGGGATGTTCTTACAATATTTTATACATTAAACATAAGAAACATTATTACACTGAGGTTTATGAACCTTAAGACATGTTTCATATTTCATATTCTAGGAATATGGTAGTAAGAAATAACTTGATAACGCCTGAGTAATGGGTTAAGAATAAATTAGGATGATTAAATTATACATGATTTGGAATTCAAAGATTATGTTATATGCATCATGAAGTATATAAGGATTTTTTGTAGAAGTTTTTCTTTATGTATTTTCAAGAATGTGTAAAATGATACCGATGAACAAGAAAATTGATTTAATACCAAGGTTAAATTAATGAAAGGTAATCGTTAACATGTTATTAAGGATGATAAAATGATATTTTATATGGATAAAGAGACGAAAATATAGATTAGGTAAATTGGAGTGTAAAAATTAAGTGGTTTTTGTAAATTTATATGTTAAAATAAAAGTTAATACATAAAGAAAAACTATTTTTATTGAAAAAATGGTGTTTGTAACCATTAAGTGGACTTAATAATATTTCATATGAATTTATAATATTATATATATTAATATATTAATTTATATTTAAAAAAAATTAAAAGGTTTTAGTTTAATATAATATGATAAAATATAAAATATTTAATAAATTTTTTTTTTGAAAAAAATAAATATTACATTTATAATAAATACACTTTACCAAATACGATTAAAATTTTATTTTTTATATTATAAAATCTAATTTTAATACTAAATTGATATTAGAATATTTATTCATGTTTTATATATACATCATATCATATTTAAATTATAATATTAATATTTATATGTAGTGCATATATATATATATTTATAATATTTTAGTTTTATAATATTATATGATTATGAGTTATATTATTTAAAATTTACTACTTAACAATACAAAACATCAGTATACTTATCAGGTATATGACCAATGACCATATTTTCAATGACTATATTTGGAATGGCCATATTTTTTTCTTTATATGTATAGACTTAAAAATATTTGTTCATTCTAATATCACTTTGCAAGGCATATAGTTCTTTTTTTCATATTATATATTTTTCATAATACTATCTCCTCTCATGGTGATATTCCTCATTATCAATTTTTCTTGGCTATTGGTGATCCACAAGGTTGAGGATGATTATTTAAATTTCCTAGTCATGAAGATTTTATTATTTTACATCTATTATCCCATATTTATTTATAAACTTTTAATAGATGTTCTTAATATATGGTGAGAAATAATGCACGGTGTATAGTACATAGTTTTATATTATTCTATTTAAAAATTACATTATTGATTGAATAAAGTTTTTTTATTTCAATTAATATATCATATGACTTATTTATTAATCAATTTATATTCCCATAAGAAAATAACAAAATAGTTTATAATTATAAGGAGATGGTTTTTTAAAAGAATATGCTTTCTAAAAACCTCGAGTGTTACATTCTCACCCAATATAAATTGTTTAATCACAATTTTAATTAATCCTAACTATGGAATTTAGTGAGTGTATTATTATAAAATTCTGCATTCACAATATAAATTTTAATACGACATTTACCATACATTCTTAGGATATAAAAAATTTCTTATGTTTCCTCAAATAACATTGATCTTTTATACAATCATTAACCTTAGTATGTATATAACCTAACCACACATTCCCCATTACATAACTCTCCCAATACCATTTAAATATTAAAGACATTAAACCAATATAATATTATATATTCCTAAAAAAATTTACTTTATTTTAACCCTAAAATATATTAATCACTATTTTATGAAATCACAAACTAGTCAATTTATATCATTATTCCAAAAATTAGGTAAAAACCACCAAAACATTTTCAGTGATTTATAATTATTTAAATCAATAATAAATTCATATTCTATCTAACTCAATTTTATAAAAATTAACAAACCCTTTATTACATCAACATCATGATTATATTAATCCTAAGAGTTATACTTAAATCAATCTGGTTGTCTTCAATAGTTTTTTTTAAAAAAAATATAACCTTGTCATAAATTCACATTTCAAGGTTATTTATTTCATTTAATATATTTTTCAAAAACCTTGATGTGGAACCACTAAAGAAAAATCTTTAAGTGTTTCAAATATCCCTCATAATTCTTAGAATATACCAGAATACCATTGATAATTATCACTCACTAATTAGAAAATATATGATTATAAAAAACTAATTTTAATTATGGCATCAACCGATTTATCTCAGATAAGTATATGAAACTCACCTTTTATATAATAACATGAATATACTATGATTATCAACCATTTAAGTATTATCAATTATTTAGTTATAAGACGTGGTGAATTTTGGATATATAACTTTCTCAGTTTGATCATAGAGAACCTATTTCAATCAAATACTAATACCATAATATGAAAAAGAGCAGAGTATATGTATATGAAATCTCAATATTAAGATGTATTCTCAAATAAAACATTAATTTAAACATATGATAGATTTATTTCAACTATTTTATAATTGGTTAATTATATTACCCTCCTAGTTCTATATTGGTTATTTTTAGTTGTGTTCTATCATACTTATTAACCCAATCCATTAATGTAATTAGGAAATAAATCCTTTATAATGGTTATCAATGTGAATATGGTTGACCGAATCATATACCTCAAGAGTTTTAAAAAAGTACTATTTATCATCTTTATCATGAACTAAATAACAATTGAGTTAATACCAAATACACACTTTTCAAGGTTATTACCCCTAGTAACATCTATTCTAGAGCCTTCATTCACTTATATTATCCAGGAAGGGATGTAATTGCAATGGAAACCACATAATCAAAACATTTCCAAAATTTCAAGATTCCATCGTATACACAGTCTTAACCCATATGATTTTCTATAATGTTCTTTAATCTTAATATTCAAAAATAACTATACTTTACTTTGATACTATATATTGTAACCCAAACCATAAACACACTTTATTTTATAATTATTAACATAATTTTCTGAAGAATACATGTCGATGATCTAGAGGTTTAATATCATTGGATGATTAAACAAATAGATACGTCATATTAACCATAATAACATCTTATTTATCTAAAAAACCAAATAATTTTCCTAAATCCCATAGATATAATAAAACATTATAGGATTTCGTGGAGAAATATATAAGGAAATGTGAAATCTAGAAATCCTATATTAGAAAAAGCATTGAAAAAAGTATAACGTGATAGTTAATAGGAATAAAATGATATCATAAAGTAGATGATCATAGAAATGCTAATATGGAATAAGTAAATGATGTCATAAGATCATACAAACATGAAAACAAAATAAAACATGATATTATAAACATAATTCAAGGGCCAATCCCAATACTAATATTATAAATTAGACAATGCCCCATGGTAGATTATGTTTACACCCTAATCTCTTACATAAAATCTGATGAGATATAAATATTTACCAAATTAATAAGTTGGATATATAATTATTGGAAAAAAATAACATATATGAAAATCATACATATGCATGCCACATGAGGAAAAATGAACCATACATAAATCATAAGCATGATCAAACCCAAGAGAAGGAAGTGGGTTTCATAATTCTTATTCTAGGAATAATTGAAGTCTAAATCATAATTATTCCATAAATACGAAGGAATTATATCATTCAAAACATTTATAATTGAAAAATGGATATATATCATGAAAATAGAGTTCCAATATAGAAAATTCATGGGAAGGATCCATGAAAATAAATAATAAAATAAACCACCTGGGGGGTTCTTTGTGAAATAAACAAAGTATATATTTCAAGAATGAAAGTGATTATTATTTTATATAAATTTTTTTAACTAAGAGTGTTATCTATTAAATGAAGAGGGTTTTTATAATTTATTCAAGGTTTAAAAACAATTCTGGGGGTGATGATCAATGTGAGAAAAGAAAAAGGAAATATCAACTAAATTGAGATTACATTAAAGTGGAAAATTTTAAGGGAACTAAAAACTTGCATAAACCCAGAAATGAAAAGTATATTTAAATAGGTATATATTTAAGGTAAATATATAAAAAATTATAAAAATTTCAGGATATTACTTTCACATAAAGGGGAAAAAAAATAAAGATAATGTATAACTGGAAAGTCCCAAAGGAGGTACGAAAGATACCTTTTTATGTTTCAAAAAACCATTGTTGAAATTCCACATAAAAAATAGAAAAAATTTCTCTTGATAAGATTATAAAAAAAATTAAGTTAATATAAGATAACCCTTAACTGTGTATCTAATTAAAAAAGATAACATTGGAGTTAATTGAAATTATTAACAAGAAAGGGATACCATTGTTTTACATGATATGAATTATTATTAACATATTTAAATTTTAAATAAGGATCATAACTCATAATTAAATAATATTTCAAAAAAATGATATTCAAATATTTAAATAGGGTATACCAAATGATATTAAAGGTTAAACTCAAGCAAAAAATTATAAATTAAGAAATAAAATTGTGTTATTAAAGAACGTTATATTTTAGGGAAGACATCGATCATATCACATAGAAAGTAATAGCGTGAATTGATGTAATTTTTTAAATAATTATTTATGATACTAAAAATTATTGTTGTAGTTGTTACACCATAATTTTTTTTATTTGTTCAACATATCAAATCATGCCTTAACGAAGGGTGATTGGGAAACAAACCCTTACCTATTGTCCAAAGGAACTTTGTACTTTCACATAACATCATGAATAATCAAA
Organism: Viscum album; assembly: GCA_963277665.1. Lineage (NCBI taxonomy): Eukaryota > Viridiplantae > Streptophyta > Magnoliopsida > Santalales > Viscaceae > Viscum > Viscum album. The sequence continues at coordinate 1,298,584,575 of OY728141.1, read as the reverse complement.
TAACGTTTATTAAAAGCATTACTAAGAATCTTACCCATCTAAATTTATTTTTATATAGTCTATTTTTTATCACCTTTCACTAATTTATTATATCATTTATTTTAATGTCGGTCACTTGAAGTTATTAAGTAAATTTATCCAAAACATTCATGATATATTGAATAAGGGAAATTTGTTTTTAGTTTTTTAATAATATTTATAATTTCGTATTATTATTTTAATTTTATTGTATTACATGATAATTTATACTAGTAAATAGGTTTTTCATGAATGGACACAAATTAGAAAAGGTAGTTTGATATTTTTTAGGGGTTAATTATTCTATAAACATTAATTATTAATATCACTTATGGAACTTAAATATTATAAATATATAATATTAATTTGTTATTAAATAAAATATTTATGTATTATTTTTTTTCTATTGCACCCATTTTATTCAGTATGGAAAATGAATGAGAAACATCAACATATGGAGTCAGTAGCCCGAACATACACCTAGACAACACTCTCGCTTCCACAAAAAAGAAGGAAGAAATAAAATAAAATATTTTATCATTTAAGAATCATTTAAATGTAATAAATATCATATTAAACTAGTAAATAATATTTTGAAACCATATATTAAAGGTGGTTATGGAAAATTGAACACATCATTCATGGGGTGGTAGTCTCCACACATGCATAAAAATATTTTCATTTTCCTCAAAGGTTTTAGATAAATCTATAAAAGGAATGTAATAGTAGTATAAAAACATAACTTAATATTTATAATATTTTTTTATCATAATATCTTTGATATAAGAGGTTTGGGATGGTATATTTTTAAAATAATTAAGATGGTGCAGTGGGAAATATTACCTCTTGCTTTGGATGTTCTCATTTGGGAACCAACATAAGGCATCTTAGCTTGGTATTTTGGAAATATAAAAGATTATATGACATGGAAATATGGTTGATTATTTACTATTAGGAATTTTTGGTTTATACTAAGAGTATTTGGAAGTGTGGATATGTGGAGGGGGTGGTGGTTCCTTTTATTATTGAAGAGAAGTTCATTTGTGGAACATATAACACTTTCTTTTAAATAAATCATGTGTTTCATAAAAAATATAAATAAATATTGTATAATAGTAGAGTTTATTAAGGTTTTAGGTTGATTAATACTCAAAAAAAAATTTATACACAAGTTTTAAATTTTTTTTAAAGTCATTTACTCTTTGATTTTTATATTTACCATTTTTGGTTTTTACCAAGATAACTATTTTTTACCAAAGAAATTTATTTTTAATTCTTAAAAATATAATGTGAATTGTTAGATAATTTAAACATACTTATTAATAATATTTATTCCAATTTATAAAATTAAATTTCTATGTGTAATTAAAATTAATTTTTACATTAGCGTATGTAATGTGAAAAAACCGATTTTTTATGAAAGGAGTTATTTTAAGCATAAGTTTTATTTTTAAGAGAAAATTATAAAATGTATCAGTTATATAAAAATTAAAATTAATTTTATTAATAAAATAATATTCATCTAACATTAAAATAATTCTAAAACCTAATCCTACAATTTGAAAATATTAATAAAATAAATAGATGAGAAACAATTTTCAATAAAACATTACATAAATTTTTTAAAATGTTAATAATGAGTTTTATATATCAAAATATTATTTTAAAATATTGATTTTATATTTATAAAAAATATTTTATATTCAATTTTTTTAAATAAATTTATGACATTATTTTATAATAATGTCATCAAAGTGGCAGTTTTAGTAAGATTGGTAATTTTCACTATTCATCTAAAAAGAAACAATTTTTTTAATATAAAAAAATATCATAAGAAAATTTTTATTTGATTAAGTGTTGAATTTTTTTCATTTTAAAAAATATAAATAGTATAATTTATGAATTTATTTTATCAGATAAAATTCAATATATAATGAAAAACTACTTTTATTGAAAAAATGGCATTTTTAAAAGTGAGGTGTTCTTAATATTATTTCATTTCAATTTATAATTTAAAATATATAAATATAATCTCACATATATATTAATTTTTTTAATCTATTAGGATAAAATATCAAATACTTTAAAAACAAGTTTTTTTTTAAAAAAAAATTATTTTTATACTAAAGAAACTTTAATAAATACCATTAAAATTTAATTTTTATATTATAAAATTTAATTTTACATCTCTGTTGCTATTAAGATATGTACTTTAATTTTATATAAAAATTATATTATATTTTTATAATAATAATATTTATACGTATAACACACACACACAGATATATATATCTGTATATTTATAATATTTTAATGTCATATTTTTATGACCCTGTGAGTTATATTATTTTAAATTTACTACTTAAAAATATATGAAAAAGTATAAATATCAGATATATGACAAAATACTGTATTTTCAAAGCCCATAATTTCAACGACCATATTTTTCATGATCATATTTGAAATGTCTATATTTGCAATGACCAGATTTGGTTATATATATATATATATAATTTCTAAATCATTTGTTCATTACACTCACAATTCACAAGGAATGGTTACTATTTCATATTATAGATTTTACACAATCTTTCCTCATGTTATGGTTCTCTTCCTCATTATAGGTTTTTTTGGCTATTGGTTATCCTCATAGTTGAAAAGGTCAAATAGATTTTCTAGTAGTGAATATTTTATTATCTTTTTTCTATTATACCCTATTGATTTCTATAATTTTAATTTATATAAATTCTCTATGGTGAGTAATAATTCGTTGTGTGCAGTACTTAGTTTTATTTTATTTTTTTATAACATTACAGTTACAAATGAATAAAGTGTTTTTAGTTTAATTTGTAGTGGGTATCACTTATTTAGTAATCAATTTTAATGCCTTTAAAAATATAAATAATAGTTTAGAATTATAAAAATATGGTTTATAAAATGAATAAAATTCATAAAAACCTTTTGTGTTATAGTATCCACATAAAAATAATCGAGAAACTCATGAAGTTGAACTGATCATGGGAAGGAATCCAATAAAACAGAACACATGAGATGCCCTCGGTAAAAGAGATCATCAAACTTTATCACATACACAAGAAATTCAACCAAGGTATGAGGTAATTCACTACTCATGGCATTTAAATTCTAGAAGGATTTAATAGAAGGTGCAACACCTATAAAATATTTCCCTCCCTATTTAAAATGTTTTCCATCCAAGTTATTTCGATTGGAATTTTACTATATTGTTTTATGATTTGAAGCTCTAGTGATGGAATTTTAAGCTATGTGGAATAAATGAGGATAAACTCTCCCATTCCAACTCTACAATTTCAATGAATTTATATTATCATTTATATTACATAATTTTTTATAATTTTCAAGAGTTTCAAAAATAAAGTAGGTAATCATCACTATAATTGTGTATTTTATCTCAAGTTCTTCATATAATTTTGGTTTCACGTTATCCTAACTCACCCATATTTCATTTCTCATTTGGTGGAGGGGATTGAGGATTGAACAAGGAGTTATTGATAGTTTTTTATCCTTATGGGTAGGTGGAGTAGTGCTATAGTGATCATTGTAATTAGTTATAAGTTAAACACAATAGATTTAGAGTATTTAGCTTGAGGTATTGGGTTTATTATTATTATTAGATAGGGGAGTGAATTTATTTAGAGATATTGTGATATATTGTGTGGTAGAACTACTCAAGGTTATTTTATCCCTATTTTTTTTCTATTTTTATTCAATTTTTTTTCATACACACACTTTTATCATCCATTCCACCTTTATTATAAAAAAATAGTCATAGGTTAGTATAGGCGTGAATGTCATGGGTGAATATTTTCTTCCTTAGGAGAAAAAACCTAGGTCATCTTCCCTATAATCATTTCAAGGTCTCTAAAAATTTCATTATTTATCAAAAGAACATAGATAACTTTCACATCATTGGTGATGTTTTCAAGGAGGAGTTTTTCCTTATTCCATGTTTTGCACACTTTGTGCATTTATTTTCTCCATGTTTTCATTCACTTCAATTTTCTATTTTATTTCAATTACTTAGTTAAGAAAATTAGTTTAACCCATTTAACTAAAAATTGATTATAATTATTAATCCAATTTATAAAGGTACAGTGAGATCATTTTCATGTTCAATCAATCACTTGGTAATATCACTGGAAAATATTTTGACGCAAAAGTGCAGGAAGAGACAGATAAATTATTAATTAACATAGATGAACTTAAGAACCTTCTTGATCAATTCACATCCAAATTTAAATATCCCATGGAATAATATGTAGAATAAGATAAAGAGGTGGTAGAAGAGGTTGAACCAAACATATAACCTCTCATATACTCAACAGTGTAGGTGGAAGAAGAGATTGAAGAAAAATAACTACCATTATTTACTCTTGGAAATATTTTCCCTATGGCCTGTAACTTTGAAGAGGAATTAAAAAATGATATCATGAATGGAGAATAATTTATTTTTAAATTTTTCTTTTATAATTTTACTGAAAAAAAATTATCTAATGATCTCTCTAATGTTGAAAATGAAAAATTATAAAGATTCTTGTCAACCCTATATTTTTAAGGAAAATATAGATTTTTGGGGCTTGAATTTTGAGAAAATATATAATTTCCATTATTTTCCCCATCCACACTATAAAAATTTAGAGATGAAATTTCCATAGAAGATGAACTACATGCTAAAACATAAGGGGGATTTAATCTTAAACATGAATTTTTTTATTCACATTTTTTACAAACTACTTTAAAATATAACCTCCCTTATGTTGTAAAAGAAAACTCATATAAATTGATATCTATATTGAATAATAGTAAAGAAGGGATAAATGTATTATTCTTTTGAAAAAACTCAAGTACCCAAAAGACACCAGAATTACAAGATAAATCAAAAGGGAATTGTAAGAATTAAAAGAATAATAAATCGAAATAAATAAGGGGGAATTATTTACTTCAAATAAATTTTATTTAGATTTTATTGATCATTAAATTTACATTGAATTATATGGATCTAAAATTATAGATTTTATAAAATTTATACTTCCCCTATAATGAAGCCTAATTTACATATATTTATATTACTTAAAAGTTGATGACTATTCATTACAAAATATAATAAATCCATGATAGGATCATATAGGTATAGAGTCTTTAGAAACTAAGAAACATACACAACTGGTTCATAAGACATCTTTATTATCTTCCACATTTTTTCCATAACTAGACCCCTTTTGACATATTTTACTCAATACCATTCTTCATGAACTAGGGAAAGGAAACACATGAAATAGTGAGATCAGATGCCCAATAAGGTTAAAAAGAGAGATATAAATCATATCATAATAAAAATACATAATAACATAACATTTGAGAATCTTATACTGCATATGAAAGATAGTGATATCATGTCATGGGATTAATCATGAATGTTCATAAGAATAAATGAACATAATCTCAAAATTCATAACTTAAGACACGATGTTTTTTGGATTACACATAAGGATATAAAATCATTTCATATTAGTCAAGGTTCATTTCCAATACTATCATTACAGAAAAAGTCCATTACTGAACTGAGTTCACTCCTCGTTCTAACACTATATTACTTAAACGAGATGATTTCCCATTCCGGCCATGTATATCTCATGAGTTATAAATGATTAAACAATAAATTAGAGGGAAATATAGGTCCCACCCATCCCAAAATGAAATCATTCTTACATGTTCCACAATAATATAAATCATTCGTCATAACCCAAGGAATAAAATGGGTTTCTTAAACATCATTCTACTATAACATAACTCATATAAAATAAATGGATTTCATAAATAGAAGTTTATATTAAAAAAAATAAAACCATAAAAAGAATAGGGATAGAATTATTGAAACATAACCTTATTAAATAATGTCATCAAATATGGAAAATAATTATGATTAAACACTTGAAATTAATTTTTGTGGAAAATATTCTTTCTTCTTAGAAAATGATTTCTTTTCTTGAAATGTTGTTAAATTTTAAAAGAAAAAAAATTTATCTAAATGTTAACAAGAAATATTGTAGACTATGATTCTTGGAAATAATGTGTTATGAAGATGTCAAAATCTATTTATTCTTTATAAGTTAAAAAAACAATCTCGTCATTCTTTTACGAGAATAGTCTAAAAGTACCTCATATTGAATGGTGAAAAATTATTTCTTTCATACCGTTAAATAATAATTCACCAATGGGTTAAATTGAATTTAATTTTTTTAGAATAAGAGAAATAATATATCATATTTAGGAAACATGTACGTGGATGATAAATATACCCCAATAAATACTTATATATAAACAATCTCAGATAATAATGAGATAACGAGATTATCTGTTACCTTAGGTCTAATTTCCTTTGTATTCATCTGAGAATCCAATACAATGATTTAAATAATTTCATTGATTATTTAAGAATACTATTCATTTGTATGTTATCATATATGATCATATTATCATCCATTTATTAACAACATTTCATTATTACTTGTTATTCAGGTATTCACTACTTTGTTTTCTTATGCATGTTATGTAGAATAAGTTCTGTTTCTCCTTCACAGGTCATAGTTATATAATAAAAAATTATATTAACATAATATATACCATATTTATTCATTTTTTACATTTATATAATAATACTTTAATGAAGGTCATGTAGAATGAATCACAACACATCGTGGATATGGTAGGCCGTACGTACGCACGAGCGATGATATCATTCCTATATTTGTAAAATGGTATTAAATTGGATGGTGTATAATAATTAATAATTAATTCCATGTTATAATTACATGCTTGAATTCACTTCATAAGATCTACTACATTGCTACACATGCCTTCCGTGAAGCAAATGCAGTTGCTGATGCCCTTGCCAATAAAGGTGTCCACCAGAACATGACTTGGCTGGATGCGCTGCCAGCTGATTTTCTTCACCTCTATGAAAGAGATTGTAATAAAATTCCTTCCTTTCGCTTCATGTAAAATTTTGTTTCTTTTATTAATATATGGTGCTTCGGTCCTTAAAAAAAATATATTGTTCTTATTTACCTCATTATACCTATCCAAGTAAGGTGGTGGCGAAAAACATATTACACCATAGTGTGGTGATGGTAAGCCGTACGTACGCACGTGTGGTGATCTTTGTTTTTTGTAGGATGGATAAAAGGTGGAATATGGTTGTTTAATAATTATAATAACATCTCAGTATATAATTGATACTGGAGTTATTAATTTACAGTTAAACAAATCCTTAATATGATGTATAAGACAAAAAATCTTGAAATAATTAGTAGAGGAGATTACCTCTTCTTCGATGTGCTTCTTCTAAATCTCTTCATAGAGCATTGGAGTTGCTTTTTAAAGAAGACCAGAACATCTAGAATGTAACTAAGGATTTTGATAAGGTAAAAGGTCTGGGGATGGAACAAATTTAAGGCTCATAGTTATGTGAAGAGGTGAGGGAGTAGGAGCCCTTATATAATTGAGGTGATGGGTACTTTTTGGATATCCAAAAATATTAATTTTTTAAAAAATAGAACCCCATACGAAAACCTAAAAAAATGTCCTAAATTAGAAGATGAGATTATAAAAGATTTAAATATCATAAACTAATAAAATTTTAACATGTTTTTTTGTCAATTTACACTTTATCATTTTAATGAACACTTAATAATTTATTTTAATTTTTAACCAGGTATCAAATAATTCAATATTTAAAGGGTGAAATATTTACTTATTTGATGTAAATTTTAATATAAATAAATAATTTAGTATATTTTAAACCATATAATATTTATTATATATTTTTCAAAATGTTTTATTATTTTTAAATAATTTAGTAAAACATTATTTCGATAAACAATCAATAGTGTCAATTTTAACACTATTTAATTCATTGATTTAAAAACAATATTAAGATGATAAGTTAACTTCAAACCAAATTTTTTATTATATTACTAAGAGGTAAATTTAATCTATAATATTCATTAGACATATTAATTATCCCAGATTATATTTATTTTAGTATTTTTTAATAACATTTACTTATTATCTTTATTATTCATAATTTTTTAATAAAATTTAAAAATAAAATACTATGATTAAGATAAATATTATATACTTTAGAATATTATTTTTAGTCAAATTTATCTTCTAGAAAATCCAACATTTAAAATGTTATACTTATTAAATTTTGAATGTGAGAACTTTAAAATTACTTTGAATAATATAATATACGTATCAAAATCTCTTATATTAGGCTTAAAACAGTCCCTATCTTGACCCTTGGATGGATATAGTCTAGATATACTTGACCAATAAATTTTCTTTATGTTTTTTGGGTCCTTTTATGGTTATTATAATTTTAATAAAAATTGTTTTATTGATCTCTCATCAATTAATTAATTTTTACATCATCAAAGTGTATTCCTTTAAGGTAATTATTTATTTCCTAAAAATTAAAAATAAATTACCCGAATAAAGAAAAAAAAATTATGTTTAAAAATATTATTTATAATCGAATTTATCTTCAATATGACTTTATATAAAAAATGATGATGTTATTAAAATTTGAGTAATACATTTTAAATTTTTTTCTTTAAATGAAATAAATTAAATTTCATAATCTCATCAAAGTGGCTTCCAAAGGACACAATTCATACCCAAGGAAGATTTATGTTGAAAAAAAACTCATCCAATGATATTTAAAAAAGTGTTATGGGTAAATTTATAATAGTATTGTTACCCTTAATTACACTATTTACCCTTTTACTATATTAATAAAAATTACGAATGATACTATCCATAAAGCCCCAAAATAAAATAAATCTCCTTACATAATTTGGAAATAATTATTTTAAATATAAAATTCGTTTTTTAAAATTCAAAACATAGAATTTTTAGTGATTAATTTAAAATTATTTCCATTTTCAGAAATAGAGAACAAGTTTTTAAAAGTTAAAACATTTCAAAATATTTAAATGTTTTTACATCTTAATTCAATGTAAAATTAATGAAAATGAAATAAATTATATTTAATGATAAAAATATATTATATTTATACTTTAAAACCATTAAATATTCTAATTTAACAATATAAATTATCTTGATGAAAATAGTAGTTTTCAATTAAAATTTAGTGTATTTTTACTATTCATGAAAATTTGAAAGTTATTAGAAAAATATTAAAAAATAATCCAAAGTATATTTTTATATGGTCATTGAAAAAAAATCTATATGTAATATAAAAAATATTAATGTGTCAAAATATTAATTTAAAAAGGGTTCCCATTAAAAGGCTGTAAAATTGTCGTTTAAAAAAATATAGTTTTTTATACATCAAATAGGGTTTATTCATAACCTATGATAAAAATACAAATTGGATAAATATCAAAAATATTTAATTAAATATATAATACATATATTTCATTTATTTCATTTAATAATAGTAATTACCTCAATTTATTAATACAAAAATACAAATATATATTTGATTTATATTTTTCATGAATAACTTGTAGTGAATGACTTCACCATAAATTTTCATAAGTTAGTTATATTTATTCCCGATAATCTAATGAATAGGTTAAAATAGTCATTTTATACTAAGGTAATCTCATGGTTCATTTAAACTCATGATTATGTGAAATGAAATCTATTGAAGAATTAAAATTATTTAGAGAAAATATTTTATAAAAACATATGGGTGTCACCTTCTACCCCCCATTAATTTGAATTTTTTCCTCGAAATTAATCACTTAATTAAAAACAAATGAGTATATCTATCCCTCATCATATCTTAAAGTTCCCACGTAGCTTCCTCAAATTGGATATTCCACCACAAAAGTTTAATCAAATGAGTGGTCTTGTTTCACATAACTTTTTCTCTATGATCCATAATCTCTACAAACTTTTCTTTATAAAAAAGTTCTTTCTCTAGTGGTATGACTTCTATGTTTAGTACATATTATGTATCATGTATGTATTTTATTAAGATAGATACATGGAACACATCATGAACTTGAGAGAGATTCGGTGGAAGCGTTAATCAGTAAGTTACCTTCCCAACTTGATCCAAAATTTCAAAAGGACTGATATATATAGGTATTGGATTTCCCTTCTTTCCAAATCTCATTACTCTCTTCCAGGGAGTTATTTGTAGAAACAACTTGTCACCAACTTTAAACTCTAGGAATTTTTATCGATCATCAACATAACGTTTTTATCGAATCTGAGTAGATCTTATGTTTTATTGAGTAGATATGACCTATTTTCCATTTAATCAACAAGACTAAGTCTTAATAAATTTTTTCCCCAAATTCAACACTTAAAATTGGATTTATGCACTTATTTTCATAGTGGGCTTTATAAAGAACCATATTAATAATGCAGTGAAAGAAATTGTTGTAAGAAAATTCCACCAAAGGTAGGTGTTAATCGAAACAACCATTTAAATCCCTAGATAAAGATCTCAACATGTCTTATAGAGTTTGAATTGTCCTCTTAGACTAACCATATGTATAAAGATGATAAGCAGTGTTGAAACTTGACTATGTATCCAGATCTAGCTAAAGGCTTTGATAGAACATCGAGGTAAACCTCAAATCCTGATTAGATATAATTTAAATTGTCACCCCATGAAATATTATAACTTCCTTTACCTACATCTTGGAAGGTAGATCAAGAGATAAATCCTCACAAATAATAATAAAGTGCACCGACTTTTTAAGGTGATCAACTACAACCCATATAGCATTATGGTCTTTATATGTTATGGAAGTCTGATAAAAAAAGTCCATTGTGATGTCTCCCAATTTCTATTATGGTATGGATAATGGTTGTATCATATCCTTAGATTTTTATCTCTCAGCCTTAACTTGATGACAAACCAAGCATTGAGAGACATATTCAACAACATCTCTTTCCATTTTATCACACCAGAAATACTATTTTAGGTTCCTATACTTCTTTGTGCTTCTGGGGTGAACAGAAAATGAAGAACTATGAGCCCTATACAATAGCTCCTTATTTAATTTTGGTATGGGAAGAATAAAAATCCAGTTCCTGATCCTTATTATTCCATCACAATAAATGTTGAATTCATGAACATTTTTCATCTTCTTTTGTAACTCTGCAAATTCATGTTGGGCCTCATTAATCTTCAATTTTATAGATGGTTGAACAATCATTTGAGAAATATAATATTTATACACTTGTTTTAGAAATTAAAGATCAATCCTTTGAAAAACCATAAATATTGGATCTTTTGTGATCCTCGTCATGGATAATATAGCATGGTTTTTTTTGAATCAAAGTATTTTCTACCTTGTTCGCTTTCCTAGGGTGGTAATGTATGGAGTATTCATAATATTTAATCAACTCAAACCATATTCTTTGACGCATATTCATATACTTTTTAGTGAAAATATACTTTAAAATTGTATGATCAATATATATATCACACCTTTCACCATAAAGATAGTGCCTCTATATCTTTAGTGTAATGATTACTATAACTAACTCCAAATCATGGGTTGGTTAATTTTTCTCATGTAATTTAAATTGTCACGAGACATAAGCTATCACCATATAAATTTTCATGAGAACACATCCTATCCACTTTTTTGATGCATCATTGTAGATCAAAAATCCTTCTCCACTACAAGGTGGTGTGAGCACTGGGGCACTGACTAACCTTCTTTTGAGATCTTTAAATTTCTCTTCATATTCTTCCATCCACACAATCATAACTCATTTTCGAGTGATCTTGGTGAGTAGTTTAGATAATTGTAGAAAATATTTCACAAAACATCGATAAAATCCAGACAAAACAAGATAGGTTTGGATCTCAGTTACCATTGTTGGTCTCATCTAACTTTCAATAACTTCTATTTTTTTTGGATCCATATATATACATTTTTTGAGATTATGTGACCCAAAAATGAAACTGTATGAATCCAGAATTCATAGTTGGTAAATTTTCCATAAATATTATCATTTCATAGAGTCTTTATTACAATTATCAAGTGATCTTAATATTCTTCCTTACTATTCTAATAGACAACAATATCATCTATAAATACTATCACAAACTGATCAAGATAGTCCTTAAAGACTATATTCATTAGATCCATGATGATAGAAGGAGCATTAGTAAGACCCAAAGGAATCACTATAAATTAATAGTGTCCATACCTTGTACGGAATTATTTCATTGGTATATCCTCCTTATTTACCCTTAATTGATGATATCCTGAATGAAGATGAATATTGGAAATGTATTGGTCTCTGTGTAGTTTGTTGAATTAGTCATCAATATAGGGAAGATGATATTTTTTCTTAATAGTGATCTTGTTATATTCTCTATAATCAATGAAAAGTATCATTGATCTATATTTATTCTAAACAAATAGAACAAGTGCACCCTAAGGTGATGCACTAAGGATTATGGATACCTTGTCAGGATTCTCTTGGATTTGATTCTAAAATTCTTGAAATTCAATTGGGTCGATTATATAAGGTGTATTTGAAATAATAATAGCACTTGATAGAAGTTCCATTGAAAAATCAACCACACGATTCGGTGGAAGACCTATAAATTCATTTGGAAAGACATCATCAAAATCCCATACAATGTCTGTATTCTTATTGTGAGTTTCTCCCCAACCATTTTAGATAAATAACATTCATTTATATGGATCAGTACCCATAAGATAGAATTAATTTTAACTGGAAGGTTATACTCATCCATCCATTGATAGATGATCATAAATTGATATGTAACATGAAATGAGATTTCCCTTCCTTGGAAATTGATATGATCTCCATATAGCGAAAGTCAATCAATACCAATAATCACATCATATTCCACTATAGGTAGGACCACATGATTTTTAGGAGTAATTTCCCCTCAAACTTCAATAGGGGAAGAATTATAAACTTTAGATATGACCTTTGAACCATTATAAGTCATCACAACTAACTCAATATCAAATTTTTGAGGTAATACGTCAATACCCATAGAAAATTATTCAGAAATAAAAGAGTGGGTGGATCCAGAATCAAATAAAACACTTTCTACTTTAGAGTGGATGGAAATTGTACCATTCCCCACTTAATTATAATACTCCACATCATAAATAGTGATTTCATGTGACTTTCCTTTCACATTGTCCTTAATAGTTTTCTAACATCGATCATCATTTATATTCCTTTGGTTAGGTAATGGATTGGCTTAATTCCCCATTTCTCTACACTTGTAACATTGAAGTGTAAGAGGTGTATTATGTGTAGCCTTTTATCTATTTTTATAATTACAAATATTTTCCCATAACCTCAGTATCAAACTGCCTGATAATCTTCTTTTCCACACTTAAAACATTTTCTAGTCCCTTTAAGACAATTTCCTCCATGTATCTTTTCACACTTTGAGAATAACAGAAAATCATCTTATTTTCAGTGTGTTATTTATATTTTCCCTTTAATTCCCTTTTTCTATTTTTATCAAACCCATAGGACTGATGGGTTACTAAAATATCCATCTAAAACATGAGAGAACATTAAAGGATTTCATCATAGCTATTGATGTCCCTTATGGCTAATGACCTTCAAAGACATTGTTTTAATCCACTAAATAATCATTCAATTTTATTCTCTGGTTGGATAATAATTCCATAGCCGTACCCTGTAATTTTGGTAAAATTTTTAAAATAGGTACCAACGGATTCATCATCCTTTTTATTAAGTTCAAAGAACTCTTTCTCTATATTTATTAAAAGAATATGAGGAAAGTACTTATTGAAAAATAAGTTATTGAACTTGTTCCATTCCATGGATTCAATTTCATCTCTTTGCTTCACATTCTTGATAAGGTTCCAACATTAATTAGCTTTAACTTCTAAATGATAGACTAATATGATTAAATTATCATATTTTAGACATTTTAGAATTGAAATTTTCTTTTTAGTGGTACTAATCCATTGTTTATGCACTAATGGATCAGAAGACCCACTGAAAGAATGTGCACGCTGCCTCATGAAGGACTCTACAGAATTTTTTCCATCATTTGATCATATGGATGTCCTATATAATTAATATCTTGAGAATGTTGTGTGATCATAGCTATAACATTTTTATTCCATCTCCCATAACATTTGATTACTGAGGAGGACAATCATTACGTGTCCCATCGCATTTAGCATTAACACGGTTCCATCAGGTTTTAACCATTGACTAAAACCATGAATCATAGTGTGAGAAATAGTAATCATAATGGGAAAAATAAAAAATATAGAATAAAATTTCAATTTAAGACACTTTAGGGTTTATCCTAGGTTGTTAGTGATCATTTCTAAAATACTATGATTGTAAAATATTATTTGGAAAATTATTTCGATTCGTACAATGGTTTTCTCATCCAATTTTCCAAAGTTTAACTATACCTTTCATTTGATACCAACTATAAAAACCCATAATTTATAAACATTGATATCTATTCAAAGTTAAAGAATATTCATTACAAAATATAATAAATACATGACAAGATCATATAGGTATATAGTCTTTATAAATAATTAAACATAAACAATTGGTTCACAATACATCTTCATTGTCTTCCACATATTGTTCCATAACTTGACCCCTTTTTGACATATCCTAATTAATACCCTTATTCATGACTCGGGGAAAAGAAAAATATGAAAAGGTGAGCTCATATGATCATTAAGGGTAAAAAAGATAGATATTAATAATATAATAATCATAACACATAAGAATATAACATTTGAGAATCTTATCATGCATATGAAATATCGCGATATCATGTCCTGAGACAAATCATAAATGTTCATAAGAATCAATGACCAAAATCCCAAAAAATCATAACATAGGACATGAAGATTTGTGGAATATAAATAATAATAGAAAAGACTTTCATATGTGTCAAGGCTCATTTTCGTGACCATTATAGAGGACAAATTCCATTACTGAACCTAGTTCACTCCTTGTTCCAGCCCTGTATAAATAAAGTAAGATCACTTCTCATTCTAGATGTGTCTATCACATGAGATATAAATCTTTACCCAATTCATTTGATGGAGATAGAGGTCCCACCCAACTCGTAATGAAATCATTCTTATGTGTTCCACAATAACATAAATGATTCATCATAACCTAACAAATAAAATGGGTTTGTTAAACATAATTCAATCATAACATAATCCATATAAAAAATTATTTCATAAATAGAATTCATAATAAAAAAATAAAACACTAGTAATAATATGGATATTATAATTGAAACATAACCCTACTAAAGAATGTCATCTTAGATGGAAAATAATTTTGATAAAACACCTGAAATTATTTCTCGAGGAAAATATACTTTATTCTTAAAAAACATTTTCTTCACTCAAAATGTTATTCAAATTTATAACAAAATAATTTATTTGAAAAAAATATGAAATTGTGTTGATTAATATTCATGTAAATAATTAATTTTAAAGATTTCAAAATCCAATCATGTTATATAGGTTAAAAAAATTATACTCATATTTTTACCAAAAAGTAAAAAAGTAACTCGTATCGAATAACGACAAAATATTTCTTTCATACCATTTCATAAAAATTCACCAATGGGTAAAATTTAATTTAAAAAGTTGTATAGTAATAGAAATAATATTACATAGTTAGGAAACATGGATGTAGATAATAGAATATACGCTATTAAATATGTACATATAAACAATCTTGGATAATAATGAGATTTATAGATTATCCATTTCCGTAGGTGTGATTTCTATTATATTCCTTTGAGTATCCTATATAATGAATTAAATAATTTCATTGACTTATTTAAGAATCATATTTATTTTCATGTTATCATATATGATCATATTATTATCCATTTGTTAACAACATTTCATTATTAATTGTTATTTGAGTATTAAGTACTTCATTTACTTATGCATGTTTTGTAGAATAAATTTTGGTTCTCCTTCACAGATCATAGTTATATCATTAAAAAATAATATTAACATAATATATACCATATTTATTCATTTTTTACATCTAAAAATCATTCTTTAATGAAGATCATGTAGAATGAATCACATCACATCATAGAGAAACTAGGTTGTACGTACGCACGAGTGATGAAATGATTCCCATATTTGTTGAATGGTATTAAATTGGATGATGTATAATAATTCATAATTAATAACATATTATATTAATCATATATAGTTTTTATTTCCATCATTATACCCATTTGTGTAATGTGGTGGTGAAAAATAGATTACACCACGACGTGGAGATGGTAAGTTGTACGTAAACACACGTGATGAATTTTGTTTTTTGTAGGATGGATAGAATGTGGAATATGGTTGTTTTATAATTACAATTACATATAAGTATATAATTTATAATATATTTATTACTTTATAATTAAACAAGTCATTAAGATTAAGTAAAAGATTAAAAAATCTTGAAAGAATCGGTAGAGGAGATTTCCTCTTCTTTGACATGCTTTTTCTAAATCTCTGCTTAGAGCACTAGAGTTGTCCTTTGAAGAAGACCAAAACCACTAGAATGTAACTATGGGTGTTGAAAAAGGAATCGTTCAGGGGATGGACAAACTAGAAAGCTAAAAGTTAAGTGAAGAGGTGAGGGAGGAGGAGCCCTTTTATAATTTAGGTGAGGGGCACTTTTTGGATCTCCAAAAATCTTAATTTTGAAAAAAATAAAACCCTATAAATGACCTCCAAAATTACACAAATTAAAAGATGAGATTAAATAAGACTTAAATATAATAAAATAATGATTTTTTGACAAGTTTTTCTATCAATTTAAACTTTATAATTTTATTAACTCTTAAAATAATTCATTTTACATTTCAACTAGGGTAACAAATAATTCTATATTAAGAGGGTAAAATATTTACCTATTTGATGTAAATTTGAATATAAATAAATAATTTATAAAATTTTATACAATATAATTATTATTATATATTTTTAAAAATGTTTTATGATTTTTAAATTATTTAATAAAAAAGTATTTTGATAAATAGTCTATAGTGTAAATTTTGACACTATTTAATTCGTTGATTTTAAAAAAATATGAAGATAATAATTTAACTGTGAAAAAAATATTTTATTATATTTCTATGAGGTAACTTTAATCTATAAAATTTATTAGGTATATCAATTATCCCAAATTATATTTATTTTATAATTTTTAATAACATTTATTTGTTATCTCTATTAATAAAATAACTACTACTTCATTTTTTTTGTAATTATTTAATATACATATTTGTTGAATAAAAATAAAAAAATAGGATGAAGATAAATCTACTAGATTTTAGAATAGTATTTTTAGTCGAATTTATCTTCTATAAATTACAATATTTAAAATGTTATACTTACTAAATTTTGAATGTGACAACTTTAACATTACTTTAAATAAAATAATATAAGTGTCACAATATCAAATATAAGGCTCCAAATGGTCCCTAACATTAAACTTGGATGTTTATAGTCTAGATAAAATTGAACAATAATATTTTTTCAAGTATTTGGCATCCTTTTATGGTCATTATAAATTTAATAAAAATTGTTTAATACATTTCTCATCAATTAATTAATTTTTACATCATCAAAGTATAAGAATTTAAAGTAATTATTTATTTCATAAAAATTAAAAATAAATTAAAATGATAAAGAAAAATATTTTATATTTAAAAATAATATTTATAATTGAATTTATCTTCAGTGTGACCTTATATAAAAATGATATAGTTATTAAAATTTGAGTAAGACATTTTAAATTTTTTTCTTTAAATAAAATAAGTTAATTGTTGTAATCTCATACATGTGGATTATAAAAGACACAATTTAGACCCATGAATGATTTAAATAGAAAGAAAGTTAGAAAATGATATTAATACAAGTGTTAGGGGTAATTTTATAATAGTATTCTTACCCTTAATTACCCGATTTACCCTTTTTTCGTATTAATAAAAATCACTAAAGTTAATATTAATAATTCTAAAAAATAAAATAAATCTATTTACATAATTTGAACCTAATGAATAAAAATATGAAATCCATTTTTTCAATATTAAAAACATAAAATTTTTATTAATTAATTTAAAATTACACCTATTGCCAAAAAGAGATTGGGGTTTTAAAAGTGAAAACATTGTAAAAGATTGAAATGTTTTTACATATGAATTCAATGTAGAATTAATTCTAATTACATAAATTATATTTAATGTTAAAAATATATTTTATATTTACTTTAAAACTATTATATATTTTAATTTAACAATATTAAATTATTTCAATGAAAAATGTTTTTTTCAATTAAAATTTAATATATTTTTACTACTCATCAAAATTTGAAAGTTATCTGAAAAATATTAAAAATTAATCCAAAGTAAATTTATATACCCATCTTCCAAATGAAAAGTTTTTTTGTGATATAAAAATTATTAATGTATCAAAATATCAATTAGAATAGGGTTTTCCATTAAAAAGCTATAAAAAATCCATTTAAATAATATAGGTTTTTATACATCAAATAGAGTTTATTCAGACCCTTGGATAAAAATATATAATGTATGAATATAAAAAATATTATATTAAGTATATATCATATATATTTCATTAATTTTAGTTAATAATATTAATTCACTGCATTTATTAATACAAAAATACAAATATATAATTCATTTATATTTTTCATAAATAATTGGTATTGAATGACATCACCATAAATTTTCATAAGTTAGTTATATTTATTCCCACCAACCTAATGGATAGGTTAAAATGGCCATTTTATTCTAAGGGAATCTTGTGGTTTTTTTTAACTCGCAATTGTGTTCAACACTAGCTAATGATGAATTAAAATTATTTAGAGAAAATATTTCATAAAAAAACATCCGGGTGTTACATTCTACCCCCCTCAAAATGAATTTCTCCCTTGAAATTAAGCACTTGATTAAAAAAAGATGATTATATATATCCATCATCTTATCCTCAAGTTATCATATAGCTTCCTCAAATTGTTTATTCCGCCACAGTATTTTAGCCAAACGAGTGGTCTTGTTTCACATAACATTTTCTCCATGATCTGGAATCTCTATCAGTTGTTCTTCGTAAGAATGGTATTGATCCAGTGGTATGACTTCTGATATTAGTTCATGTGAAGGATCAGGTATGTACTTTCTCATAAGAGATACATAGAACACATCATGAAGTTGAGAGGGACTCAGTGGAAGTATCAATTGGTGAGCTACCATCCCAAAATTATCTAGAATTTCCAATAAACCGATATACCTATAGATTAAAATTATCTTCTTTCCAATTATCATTACTTTAATCTTGGTAAATATTTATAGAAGAACTTTTTCACCCACTTCAAACTCTATGAATTTTCTTCGGTTGTCATAATATCTTTTTATCGACTGTGAGCTACTCTTATGTTTTGTTTAATAGATCTGACCTTTTCTATCATTCTACCAATAGGACCAGGTCCTAATATCTTTCTTTCCCCAACATCATCCCAGTAAGTTGTATTTTTTCACTTATTTCCAGAGAGGGCTTCATAAGGATCCATATAAATACTATATTGAAAGCTATTGTTGTATGAAAATTCCACCAAAGGCAAGTGTTGATAATAAAAACCTTATAAATCTATAGATCAAGCTCTAATCATTTATTGTAGAGTTTTAATTGTCCTCTCAGACACGTCGTTTGTCTTGGGATGATAAGCAGCGTTGAAACTTTACTCTATATCCGTATCCTGCTAAAGGCTTTTCCAGAACTTTGAGGTAAACCTAATATCCCTATTAGATATAATTTAAAGTGGTAATCAATGAAATCTTAGTACTTATTTTACATATATCCTAGAAAAAAGATCAAGAGAGAAATTCTCTCTAATAGCAATGAAGTGTTCCTACTTTATAAGTCAATCAACTATATCCCATATAGAATTTTGGCCTTTAGATTTTTTTTGGAGTCCGACGACCATGACTATAGTGATGTTTTCCCATTTCCATTATGGTATGTGTAATGGTTATAACATCCCCTTAGACTTATATCTCTCAGCCCTAACTTTATGAAAAACCAAGCATCGAGATACATATTCGGGAACAACACTTTTCATTCCATCCCAAAAGAAATACTATTTTAGGTCCCCATACATCATTTTTCTTTTATAGTGAATTAAGAATGAAGAACTATGAGACTTATCCAATAGCTCCTTATATAATTTTTGTGTGGGAGGAATAACAACCCAGTTCCAATACATTATTATTCCATCATAATCATGGTTAAATTCAAGAAAATTTATCACCTTATTTGTTTCTCTACATCTTCCTTTTGCACCTCCTTAATCTTCCCTTGTATAGATGTTTGAACAATCATTTGAGAAAGATATGATTTCTCCCCTTAATTTAAAATTTCAAGATCCATCCTTTACAAAACCATAAATATTGGATCTTTTTTTATCCTCATCATTTATAGGCAAACATGGTCCTTTATAAACAAAGCATCTTCTACCTTGTGCTCTTTCCCAGGGTCGTAGTTTAAATTTATTGAAAAGCTATAATATTTAATCAAATCCAACCATATTCTTTGATTCATATTCAACTCCATTTGCGTAAAAATATACTTTAAAATTTTATGATAAGTATATATATCACACCTTTCATAATAAAGATAATGCCTCTATATCTTTTGTTCAAGGATTACTATAACTAAATCCCAATCATGAGTTGGGTAATTTTTCTCAAGGATATTCAATTGTCGCGAGACACAAGCTTTCACCATATATTTTTTCCCGAGAAGAAAACCCATCCACTTTTTTTATGCATCACTGTAGATCAAAAACCCTACTATACTACAAGGCAATGTGATAACTGGTGCACTAGATAACATTATTTTGAGAAGTTTAAATTTATATTCATATTCCTCTGTCCACACAAACTTAACTCCTTTTCATGTCAAATTGGTGAGTGGATTAGATAATCATGAAAAATATTTCACAAAAAATCAATAAAATACATCCAAACCAAGAAAAATTCGGATCTCAGTTACCATTGTCGGTCTCATCCAACTTTCAATAACTTCTGTTTTTACTGGATCCACATATATCCACACTTTTGAGATTATGTGTCCCAAAAATGAAACATTATTAAGCCAAAATTCACACTTGGTAAAATTTTCATAAAGATTATCCTTTCTCAGGGCCTTTAGTACAATTTTTATGTGATCTTTATGTTCATCCTTAATCTTTAAATAGACAAGAATATTATCTATAAATACTATCACAAACTGATCAAGACAGTCTCTAATGAATCTAATCATTAGATCCATGAATATAATGGGAGAATTAGTAATTCCAAAAGTCATCACTATAAATTCATAATTTCCATACCTTGTATGCAATTCTGCATTTGGTATATCCTTATTCTTGACCCTTCATTGAAGATATATGGAATAAATATCAATCTTGTAAAATTATTGAGCTCTACATAGTTGGTTGAAAAAGTCATCAATGCGGGGAAGTTGATGTTTGTTCTTGATAGTGATCTTGTTAAGTTCTTGATAATCAATGCAGAGTCTCATTGATCCATATTTCTTCTTAACAAATAGTATAGGTTCACCCTAAGGTGATGCACTAGGGCATATGAATCCTTTGTCAATATTCTCTTGGAGTAGCTTCATCAATTCCTACAACTCAATTGGGTCCATTATATAAGGTGTCTTTGAAATAATCATAGCACCAGATTTGAGTTCTATTGAAAAATCAACTTCATAATTCGGTAGAGGACTTGAAAATTATTATGGAAAGACATTATCAAAACTTTGTACAATGGGTGTATTCTTAATTGGGATTTTCTTCCCATCGATTTGAGTTAGTTAACCTCCATTTATAGGGATCAACACCCATAATATGGAATAAAATTTATCTGGAAGGTCATACTCATCCATGCATCGATAAATGATCATTGATTGATATGGAATATGAAATGTGACTTCCCTTAATTGGAAATTTATATGATATTAATATAAGTAAATTCAATCCATACTAAATATCACATCAAATTCCACTATAGGTAGGATAACTAGATTGGCAGGAGTAATTTTCCCACAAACTTCAGTAGGAGACGAATTATAAACTTTTTATGTGACCATTGTGACATTATATGTGGTCACAACTCACTCAATATCTATTTTTTGGTAATATGGAGATACCCAAAGAAAATTATTCAGATATAAATGAGTGGGTGGATATACAATCTAATAAAAAACATTATACTTTAGAGTGGATGGTAAGTGTAACTTTCACCACTTCATTATCGTACTCCACATCGTCGATAGTGATTTCATGTGAATTTCCTTTGCCTTTGGACAAAAGAGTTTTCTATCATCGATCATCATCAATAACCCTGGTGTTAGGGCATTGATTGGATTAATGATCCATTTCCATGCACTTGTAACATTGAAGTGTAGGAGGTGAATTATATGTAGCCTTTTCTCTATTTCCATAATTAGACATCTTTTCCCATCAATCCAGCATTCAACTACCTGATGAACATCTTTTTCACACTTACAACATTTACTAACCCATTTTAGAAAATTTCTTCCATGTTTAATTACACACATTGAGATAATGAATAACTCATATGTTTTTCAGTGTGATCTTTATATTTTCCATTTAATTCCATTTTTCTCTTATTATCAAACCCATAGGACTGAGGGGTTACTCCAATATCCATATCAACCTTGAGAGAACATCGAATGATTTACTCATATCTATTGATGTCCCTTATGGATAATTCCTTTCATAGACTTGGTTTTAAGACACTAAATAATCGATCAATTTTACACTCTAGTTGGATAATAATTCCATAAGCGTACCTTGTAAGTCTTGTAAAATTTTCTTCATAGTTACCAATAGATTCATCATCCTTTTTCTAAAGTTCAAGGAACTCCTTATTTATCTTTGTTTAAAGATTATGAGTAAAGTACTTATAGAAAAATAAGTTATTGAAATCATCCCATTCTATGGATTAAATTTCATCTATTTACCTCATATTCTTGATAAGGATCCTCCATTGATTAGCTACACCTTCTAAACGATAGACTGATAAGATTACTTTATCATGTTTTGAACATTAGAGAACTAAAATTTTATTTTTAGTGGTACTAATCCATTGTTCAGCCACTAATGGATCATAAGTCCCACTGAAAGAATGTGGAAACTACCTCATAAATGACTCAACAGAATGTTGTTCCCTCCTTTGATCATTTTTAATTCCAATATTATTAATATCTTGATAAATTTGTGTGATCATTGCAACATGTTTTTTCATTCCTTATCCCATAACATTTGGTTTCTTAGGAGGACAATCATTACATTTCCCATTACATTCATCTTTAACATGGTTCCTTCTGGTTCCAACCATTGACTAAAACCAAGAATCATAGTTTTAAAAACACTAATCATTATGGGAAAACCATATAATCAAGAATAAAATTTAAATTTAATACACTTCAGGGTTTATCCTAGGTTATTTGTGATCATTTCTAAAATACTAGTATTGTAACCTTTACTTCAGCATATCCATTGGGTTCTTACCAAGTTTTATCATCCTATTTTCCAAAGGTTAACTATACCTTTCGTATGATACCAACTATAATGAACCATACATTAAATACATTGATATTAATTCAATGCTAAAGAATATTCATTAAAAAATATAACTAAAACACAACAAGATCATTTTGGTATAGAATCATTAGAAACTGAGAAGCATAAACCACAGGTTTATAAGACATCTTCATTGTATTCTACTTATTTCTCCATAACTATACTCCTTTTTGACATATCATACTTAATACCCTTCTTCATGACCAAAGGAAACGAAAAATATGAAAAGGTGAGCTCATATTCTCAATAAGGGTAAAAAAGTGAGATATCAATTATATCATAATCATAATACATAAGATCATAACATTTGAGAATATTATCTGGTATATGAAATATTATGATATCATTTCATGGGATAAATCACAAAATTTCATAAGAATCAATGAAAAAAATAAAAAAAGTCATAACATAAGACATAATGTTTTGTGGAATACAAATAAGAATATAGAATAATTTCATATTAGTCAAGGATCATTTCCATGACCATCATAGAAGAAAAGTTCCACTAACGAACCTTGTTCACTGCTTGTTCCTGCCCTGTAAAACTGAACAGAGATCATTTCCCATTCCATCCATGTCTATCTTGTTAGATATCAATCTTTACCCAATGAATTGGAGGGATATATAGGTCCAAAAAATCTCATAATTAAATTATTCTTATGTGTTCTATAATAAAATTAATCATTCATCTAAACCCAATGAATAAAATTGGTTTCTTAAACATCATTACATCATAATAGAATCCACATCAAGAAATAGATTTCATAAACATAAGTTCATAACAAAAAAATAAAACCATAATAATAATAGGGATAGTTTACATGAAACATAACCCAACTAAAAAATGTCATCTTAGATGGAAAATAATTTTGATAAAACACTTGAAATTAATTCTTGAATAAAATATACCTGTTTCTTCAAAAATGTTTTATTTTCTTAGAATTTCATGAAATTTTATAAGGAAAGAATTTATTTGAACCAAAATTTAAATCTATTAGAGGACGTTTTGTGGAAATAAGGAATTTAAAAGATGTAAAAAACTATTCATACCTTATAAGTTAAAATATACATTCTCCTCATACATTTACCAGAAAAGTCCAAAAGTACCTCGTATCGAATACTGACAAAACATTTCTTTGATAACATTTCCTAAAAATTCAACAATGGGTGAAATTAACGTTAAAAAACAGCATATAAATATAATAATATTTCATGTTTATGAAAAATGAATGTGGATGATAAATACACCATAGTAAATACTTATGTATAAACAATCTAGTAATATAATGAGATTGTAAGATTATCCCTTACCTTAGGTCCAATTTCACTTACATGTATTATATCCTCGTGTATAACGATTCAAATAATTTCATTGAATTATTTCAGAATCATATTCATGGTTATGATATCATATAGGACCATATTATCATTAGTTTGTTAACAACATTTCATTATTACTAGTTATTTGGGTATTAACTACTTCATTTTCTTATGCATGTTTTATAGAATAAGTTCTAGTTATCCTTGATAGATTAAAGTTATATCATTAAAAAATTATATTAAAATAATATATACCATATTTATTCATTATTTAAATTTATATAATAACTCTTTAATAAGGATCATGTAGAATCAATCACATCACATCTTGGAGACAGTAGGTCATTTGTACGCATGAGTGATGATATCATTCCCTTATTTGTTGAATGGTATTGAGTTGTATGGTCTATAATATTTTAAAATAAATATAATTTTATAATAATCATATATAGTTGTTATTTCTTTGATTATATTAATCCTTTTAATATTTCAGTGAAAAATAGATTACACCACGGTGTGGAGGTGGTAAGCTGTACGTACGCACGCGTGGTGATTTTCATTTTTCATAGGATGGATAGAAGGTGGAATATTTTTTTTCATAATTATGTTAAAATATTAGTATATAATTGATACTGGATTTATTAATTTATAATGAAAATACTCACGAAGCAGAAGTATAAGAAGAAATACAGTTGAATGAATCGGTAGTGTGTAGCATCTGGGCGCAATGGAAGCACGTGGATGGGTTTATACAACTTTAATTTTACCATTAACAGTGATCACTATAAGATCCATCATGATTATGAAAAACCAGATCATTGGAATAGATCAAATAATGAAAAGGAAAGAGTGAAGTCCTAAAATCATAGAGAGGATCATCATATGTTGGTAATAATTAATTTAATTAAAAGACAAGAATTACTATGATGGAATTCTCTCTCCATTTATGTTTCGGGTCTCGATCCAATGTGATCCATCGTTGTGTTATAGAATACATGTATAGGCTTCCTCTACCGGTGATCCACACGTGATCTATGTATATATGGACTTTGTTGAAGGGATCTCTAAGTGATAGCACAGAAGAGCCTTTCTTTTCGATGTCTGCCTTTGATCACCTTGAGAGCCGCTTCCAAAGAACTCTCCTTGATCTGGTGGAGGAGGATCTCTCTTGTAACATGAGAGCATTCTTAGAGGAAAGGAATTGTCTCTTTTATTGAGATATTTCTCCAGATCTATTATGCCCAACACCAATTAATGGCTAGATATAATGAAAATAATGTAATTGGGATTCACATTACTTAGAATAAAAAAATTAATTAATTACCCAAAGGAATTTATTCCTTTAATTTAATTAATTGTAAAACACCATAACTAATAATAACATTTGACTATTATTATCACTTCACAAGCACCCAACAAATTACACCAATTATTATTTAATTAAATAAATAATATTATTTCTCAAAAATACACAGAAAAACTACATGCCATTTACTTTGGTATTTCCATTTTTCTTTATTTCCTCCACTACATTTATTAGACATTTAATAATGTTCATTTATTACTTAAATAAATATCACTCCATTACTAACTTTTAAATATATTATTTCTCCCCAAATACATTCTCTTGAATAACTAGTGTAGAAATAAATGTCATCAACCATACATGAATAATTATTAAAACACAATCCGGAAAAATATTTATTCAACTTGTTAAATGAATATTTAACTTAGATACTTAGACACACTTAGCGGGTGACCCTCTAGGCCTCTTTCTTAGAAGAAATAAGTAGATCCTACCTAAAGTCTAAGGTTAGAGTCTAGCAACACCCAAGGCACCCATTTAGAAAGATGTTAACGTCGTAATGATGTGTCACCTCATATGAACAATTACCTTGTAATGTAATACATTGGTATTGATATCTTCAATCAATCGGGTTGAATGCTAGTTCCATCAACCCATGTGCTCAATTATTCTTTCTTGGACTTCCCGAAATTGAACTTTCCCATTACTCACCATATCCATGGATTTATTTAGGCTATATCAATTTCGTAAAAAGGTTTGAGATATCAACATCTGTTATTGAACAGAAGGGATAAATCCTTTCTCTCATTATCTATTAATGCAGTATTACTCATGACGCACCCAAAATATCCTACCTCTCTGTGAATAGTTTGAGGTCATAGTTATCATCAATACATATATGTGCACGAATTTTAATACCCATTAATAATAATAGAAATGTCAAAAGACCAATACACATGTCCGCAAATAGGAACATCCAATTACACTATGAAATGTGGATTTCCTACTGCCAGTTATCGTTCTCATAATATCTTCCTGGATACTACCAAGGGTGTACACAATGATATAGTGACTCAATGTTTTATGAGCCCTCACCCCTAATGTAATTTATTATTTTTTCCTTCAAATAACATCATCTAGCCATAGAACATATATTCAAGAATACTGTTATGACAAATCTGGGTTCTCATCATAGCAGGGATACACTATGACCCTTTAGTGAAACAACTATCCTTAGAACATTATCAAATGAATTTTCATGTAGAAGAACAATCAGGATGTGATAAAGTATATTAAAATCCATTAATACCTATTTAACATAAAGTAAAAAGTAGTTTTTCTAGGCCACCAAATAAAATAGACTCTTACTTGTACTTGAGCCAACTACTAATAGAATTTAACGTGCTAGCTCTCACATGATATTCATGCTTCTACTGAGATAGGCCTTTAGTCATAGGGTCCTCCATGTTCTATTTCATGGACACTCTACTCACTGTAACTTCAAACCTTTGATAGAAATCCCTCAAGAAGTGATATTTCCATAGAATGTTCTTTGTTCGTTGATGTGACCTTCATTATTTTACAGGAGCCACCACTACAGTACTATCACAATACAATGTGATAGGGTCTCTAATTCTAGGCACCACATCAAGATCCTAGACAAAGTTCATAATATAGATGGCTTATTTTTCTATATCAGAAGCGACATTATATTTAGAATCTGATGTAGAATTAGTGAAAACAAGATTCTTTGAACTCTTCCATCTCATAAATCCTCCGTTGAGATAAAAAACATATCCTGATTAATAAGTCAGATCGTTTAGATATATTTGAAAACAAACATCAACAAACCCTCTAATGACAAGATCCTCATCTCATTCATACACCAGGTACATATCTTTAGCTCTTATCTGATACATAATGATAGTCTTAAAAACAGTCCAATGTTGTTCTCCTAGATCTTCTTGATATCTTCCTACCATGCTCAAGGAATATGAAACATTAAGCATATTACATAACATTACATACATGACATATCCTATAACCGAAGCGTATGGGATCTTACTCATCCTATCTTTCTTCTATTGTGTCCGAGGACACATTCTCCTAGAAAGATATAGGCCATGTGACACTGGAACCAATATCTTCTTGGATTGTTCCATACTAAATCACTTTAGTATCTGGTCAATATATATACCCTAACTTAGTTCAAGCAGCCTCTTCGATCTATCACGAATGATCTTGATCCCTAGAGTGTAGGCTGCTTCACCTAAGTCCTTCATGGAGAAAAATTTCTTCAACAGATCCTTAACACAATAAAAGACTGGTAAATGGTTTCAAATGAGTAATATGTCATCAACATTTACTACTAGGATAATGACCTAATTCTCATTAAACTACATATAAACAATTGCATCACATTCATTCTTAATAAAAACTTTTTCTTTTATATCTTCATCAAATTGAATGTTCAATGGCCTAGATGCTTTATTTACTCCATAAAATGATTTTTGCAACTCGATAACCCATTTCTCTTCACCTGGTGTGAAAAACAATTCTGGTTGTGTCATATAGACATCTTCCTGAAGGATCCTATTAAGGAATGATGTTTTGACATCCATTTTCCAAATCTCCTAGTCATGGTAAGCTGTCATGGAATGTATGATTCTTATGGATTTAAACATGGGAAATGGCGAGAAAGTTTCATCACAGTCAATTCCTTGAAGTTTTCTAAATCCTTTAGCCATCAACCTTGCTTTAGAGGTGCTAACTTGACCTTCCTTGTCCAACTTTCTATTGAACACCCATTTGCATCCAACATTATTTACATCAACTGGCTCATCGACCTGAACCCAGACTTGGTTTTGATACATAGAATCCATCTCATATTTCATAGATTCTAGAAATCTTTCAACTTATGATCTCTCTACTATTTCCCTATAAGAGAGAGGGTTATCATTGTACAAAAATAATGATTCACTATCCACAGTTACTAGTAAACTAAATCTCTCTGGTTCCCTTACCTCTCTTGACCTCATACGAAGTACTTGTGTTTCTGGAACCACTTCTGTAACACCCCAAGATTTCATAGTGTGTTATTTCTTCAAAATAATTCAATAACATGCACTACACGCAAAACCGAGTTCAAGCGCACCATGACTCACCAAACAAGCCGTTCAAAAAAGGTTATGAATAGTATTAACTAAATTTTAAACTTTATATAATCCTTATAATTTTAGAATCCATATTATGAGTTTCTTAGACATAATGTAAGAACAAATTCATCTTCAGTATTATAGTTTTACCAACTTTTAATAGTGAACCCTTTTTAAATAAATTATTTCAAACTTTTTGACTAAATGGGGACATCAAAAAATTTAAAATGAAACATCCCAAGCTTACACGGTACGCTTTCCTTTGAATAAAACAGTAGCGTGTGTTGTACGCAACTTCGAGTTTTAACACACACCACAACCGATCAAACTAACCGTTATGGATAGTAATACCTAAATTTTGAAATTATTTATATTTTATATTTTAAAATGGACTTCATTTTTGGATTCGGAATATCGAATTTAGCCTAAGGTGAAATTTTGGTACTTTTCGGATAACTTTCATATTTTGATGAATAGTGAAAATTACTAAATTTTAATTAAAAACAACTTTTTTAATCAAAATAATTAATAGTGATAAATTATGAATTTGAGTGGTTTTAAAGTATATTTAGAATATATTTTTACCATTTAATATAATGTTGGTCATTGGACATACTTTTACAATTAAACCGAACATAAACAAGTGTCAAACTTTTGATAGTCATTATCTCTTAAAAACACGCTTTTTGTTTTGACAGCGGGAATTAATTTTAAATTAATTTCTGCCACTTCTGTGTTTTGAATTTAGGAAAATGGATTCCATATTTGGAATCAGGATGTTCAAATTGTGTAAATAGGTAACTTTTATTTTTAGACATTTTGAATAGTTACTGTGGTAAATATTTTATTTACCATGGTTAAAGGGTAAATCCGGTAAATAAGGGTTAAAAAATAATATTATAATAATACAAAATTACCCTAAAACGTGTCCTAACCTTATTGGTGGACACATACCCGACCATGGGCATCCTTGGGTCAATTTGGGGACCCCTTGGAGCCACTTGTATGTGGTAGGGACACATTATATTAATAAAGTTAAAATAAAAATAAAAATGGCATAAGCTTACATCTTTTAGAAGAACAATTTTTACATAGGGTTATACATGTTGGCTTTTCGATTATAAATATTCATTAGAAAGCTAAAAATATTTCCTACATAATGATGTTTTATTTATAATTTTTAGACATTACATAATTTATTTTATTTATGACACAATGATGATGCAGTAATTACTAAAATAGTAAAAAATTAACATAATTGATATTATAAATACCCAAATAAATATAATATGAAACTTTTAATGAATTACACTAATTTTCTAGGATAATATGATATATTAGGATAGATTTAATTGACTTTTTTCGAAGTAATCAATCTGTTATGAGTTTCACAAAAATCAACTATTGAATAGTGTCAAAATTGACATAAAAGAGTTCTTAAAACAAATATTATATTATTAATTGATATTAAATTCCTAAAAATCTAAGGTTCGGCCAAGAGACTTATATTATGATAGTTTAATCATTAATGGACCACTTGGGGGTCGCTTGGATGTATATAGTAAGTTTATTAACCATATTATATAAAAATACAAAGAGACATTGTAAAAGTGAAACTAATTAACTTAGAGTTAATACTTAAAGATAAGGTTAATATAAGTACCCAAACCTGTCTAAATTCTATTGGATGAGTTGTTTTCGACCTATCCCCACCTCATACTTTTAATAGTCAACTTTGGAGCTTTTGGAAACCGAATATGAATTTATTATAAATTAATATTTCTAGCTTTTCCAAAAGTGCCCCTCACCCCTCTTATAAAAGGGCACTCCTCCTTCTCATTTCTTCACACCTCTCAAGCCACTTGGCTCGTCCAAACTCTGCCCAACTAAGCTCCCCAAATCCCTCTCCTCCTCCTTGAAGCTTCCCCTTAGGCAGAAAGCATTTCAAGAAGTCCTTTGGTTCCAACCAAAGTGAGTTACCTAGATTAAAGGTAACGATTTCTCTTAAATTATTTTCATTTATTTTGCTTCTCCAACCCCAAAACTCTTTTTATTTCCTTTCTTTTGTAACAACACCAGTATCCAAAATATACTAGGATGTTTTTATAATAAGGATTCAAACTACACATACACACAACTCCATCTAATGGATGATGAATATAATGTTTCTGTGGATGGCAAACTAACGCCTCACGAAACGATGATTGTTCAAATACATCTTACCACCTCTCATGGTGGCCATTATTATGGAACTGTAATTAAATATGATATTAATGATATATATTTTATATATAAGCTTCTTTAATTCCATTTTATTTCATACCATTATTCGTTTCATGTTGTATATACATACGATAATTTCATTTGAGGAAGTGCGGACTACCGCCCCCTTAAAATGATATGACTCGTTCATACCACACATGGAACGTATAAAGGATGGTGTTAATGAACATAAGTAACATATATAAAATATTATATTATACTGGAATAGTAATATACCTATGTATCATTTGGATTCGATTCTTTTAAAATAAAAATTAAATGGAAGTAGCGTTCGTGCGTACTTACGGACTACCGTCTCCACGAATGCGATGAGATTCATTCTCCATAGTATCCATTCAAGTATAATTATCATTTGATGATTTAAAAATGATGTTTAAGAACTTGATACCATTCTGGATATGAATAATATACATCCCATTAATAACGAATATGGCTCACATAACAAAGAATATAAAGTAAAATGAACCCGTTAACACCCGAAATGACGATAATTCTAAGATATTATTAACAAATCAATGATAAAAGATCATATATGATATCATATTAAAGTAAATGATTCTTTTATTATTCAATAAAAATTATTTCACCATTATACAGGAGGTAAACCTACCATCGACCAAGGAAAATGTACAATGTAAGGGTTTTCTTATCTCACTTTTAATTCCGTGAGAATTCCATTGATCACCACTTAATTATTTCATGTGGTGTATGTGTACTGCCCATGATCGCATTCATTGTGTAATATACTTTAATTTATGGGTATTTACATCATCATGGTATGATACTTCTTTTATGGGTGTATGTTTCGTAAGTTACCTAATCGATAAGGGAATTTGAGATTTCAATTTCAACTCATTTGGCTTTACACATATTTCATTGATTATATTACCCCAAGATTATGTGTGGAATCACTATTCATTTGATTATGTCATAATTTCCACTCCCCTTCTTGTGGATAGAAGTTTGATACACATAATCACTCCATTGGTAATTCTCAATTCATTGATATGAATTTGATAAGAGTAATTTTAACTCATTATCCATTTGTTGAGTTAAACATCCAATTCGTTGGTATTGTTTTTACAAGAATATGTGTGAATGTCCTTTGATTGTTTTACACTGAATATCCAATCATATTTAGTGTATTTATATTTGTCACACATAATTATGTCATTGATTTATCCTTAACCTAAGGATACAACCTTTACAAGAGATTTCATCTCAATTTACATTCCATTGAGACTTCTTTGTTGATATACACCAAATCACTTTTATGTGGTGTATATAACGTACTTTGACATAGTATATCATGAATCCCTTTATTCTCATGATATTACAAAGTTTTGATTACCACAATTATTTGTATTTAAGTGTCTCTTTTGGTTGGAATCTCTAACTAAAATACCATTTTTAAAATGATTTAAAGACTTATTCATCTAAAACTTTCTCATTAATGTCCATGTTTTAAAAAATGGTTTTAAGGATTTATTTATATGGACATTAAAGTTTACAAATTAAAACTCCTTTTAAAAAGTTTCAAAGTGGTATGGGACACTTTGATTCAAAAATCTACTTTTAAATGGCTTCTTGACAAATAGTGTGACTTTTAAATGTTTTCATGAAAAGGGGGATATTTCTCTCAAATAGTTTTGATGATTACTTTCATTTATGTCAACATCCTTCATTATTCATGATTGAGGTTAATGTGATACAATACAATCTTCCATATTGTATCAAATTAGTTATGTTTGACTGTGGATGTTCTATTTTTATACCATTCATGGTTTGTGGTTAAAGTATTGACATTTCGTATGCTAGTTTTAATACGAATGTTTATTTTATGCTTAAACCTATTCATATGAGGAATGCATTGGACTTAATAAGTGACGGGTGGAGCCCGCTATAGCTCCTCGATGCATCGGTAGGTCTCATGAGAAAAACTAGTGTCTTGGCACAAGGCCTTGGCAAAATCTTATTTGTAGTCTTGGCACGAGGCCTTGGCTATGTGGTTATGATAGTCTGGCATTATGCATTCCATCATTATGAAAGTGGTTATTGATATTGCATGTGATCATTCGACTAGTAGAATATCCATGTGAGTAAGTAAATGGCATTATTTCATTTTACCTTTGCCATTTTATGCTGAAGTTCAAGTTTAAAAGGCTTTTCTTTTAGTTATAAATTGCCTTAAGTGTTTATGCTTATTTATGAAAGCTTCTGCTATAATGTTATCCTTACTGAGAATCTGAGCTCACCCCTTTCAATGTTTTATTTTTTTCCCAGGATTATGAAGAAGTAATTTATGAATGACCTGCAGGGATAGTATGAGGGGATATGAAGACAAGATGTTTTTTTTATGATGTAATGTAAAAATTTATGGATGTATCTAGTTATTCCAAGGCTACTAAACTAATCGGTCTTTCGAGACTTGATCTTTCTCATGATCATGCCAATGTTATGTAATAATGCACCGACTCTGGGTAACTAGGGTCGGGGCGTTACAGTTGGTATCAGAGGAAGTTTAGTACAAACCTTGGTAGCTAGATTTAGATAAACTCTGATTAGAGCACGTAGACCTAAGATGAACTTTGAGGATTAGTATAAAAGAACTTCCTAGAATTTTGGTATTGTAGAGATTTTGTGAGTTTTCTGAGCAATACATCCCTGTCTGGATACGAGCAGGTAGAGGCGGCTCTGGCACAGATGTACCTAGGGGTAAAACCTGAAAACACCGCTTTGAGCTAGACTCGAACGGGAACTGGTGCACGACAACGGGCCTTGTTGCACTCTTGGTTACGACACTCCCGGGGGATATGCTTAGGATAATTTACATTTTCTTTACAAACCGATTTAAGTAATATATACATAAGATGAGAGTAAATGACCTTGGTTAATCCTAATATGTTTCAAATTGAGAATATGGTGACATTTTAATCTCTAAATGATTTTACGACTACTATTACTCACACAATTCTTTCTGGTTTTAGTCAATGGCTGGATTCCAAGGAAGTCATAGTGACTTTGAGAATGATGTACAAATTGGGAATAGTGGTGGCAATGAGCAACAAAATGGAATGTTGATAGGCGTAAAAGATATCGTCTTTATGCCAAATCAGTTTTCCAAAAATATGATCAACAACATATATATTAACCAACTCCCAGACTCAACAAGGAAGAGAAAGGTGATAAATGATAAGATCTCCAGCAATGGAGACCATGGAGAAACGAAACCTCAATTTTCATCATGCAGGAATTGTGGAAAGAGACACCCAGGAAAGTGTCTCAATGGGACAACGAAATGTTTTACGTGTGGGAAGGAAGGACATAAAGTGAAGAATTGCCGAAGAAAAATGAAGAGTACTATGGAAGAAGATAAAAATGGTCCCAAGAGTCCATTTACAGTCATTTGTCGTAAATGTAGGGGACCTGGCCATTACCCGAGTGAATGTCCTATTCTATAGGATATTTTCTTGGTCAAAGAAGAAGATATGTGGAAATAAATGGTTGGATAAAAATTTAAAAAGTATTAGCACTCCTTGTTGATGGGTTTACTTTGGAATAATTTTCTCTTGTATTTGTAACCCCACAGTTTTCCATGTGAGAATGATATTTGAGGAAGAATTGTCTCTTCCCTTGTGGATATAGATATAAATAACCATTTGGTTTTATATGATCATTGGGGTTTGAGAAAGTGATAAGTTATTATAATTTGGGATGAAAATGAAAAGTATGATATAACATTTGTGGTTAAATTTTGTTATTTTGAGGAATTTATCTCATTTTGGTAATATTATAGAATATAGTTTTTGAAAAAGGACAACACGTAGACCGTGTGACAACCCGTCGCGTCGGACAAAGCTGTGGGAATCGAACCCACAACCAAAGTGTGATTGGGATTTATCGACTACCACTGGACTACGTGAAGTCCCTGGTTAGTGTGACTATTTTTTTTGTTAAATGATTTTATTGATCAATAATAAGATGATTTGGGTTCTTATGTCTTATCAAATGAATACCCTTGGTATAGGAAAATGATTTGGTGATTTAGTGATAAATGTTATTTTGGAAGATGTTCGTTTTGTTAGGAACACTATATGCCCAAGGAAAATAGAATACAATGAGGTTTCATTTGTAGAGTAATGGTGGATTTTTATCTACATTTTTATTGTTGATTTATAGTGATTTGGGTTATTTATGGAAATGATTAACCTATAACAGAGAATATGTGATGATGTTGATTACTTTTAAGTATGTGACTTTAAGAGTATTTGATGTAATTTGGAGATACAATGTAACATGGGAGACTACATAATCAAATTCTTCTATGTTTTGGGTTTCAATATTAGTTTGGATTATATTAAAGGATTTTAAGGACAATTGGTTATTGAATGGTATCTATTTAACTTTGGGGTATTGTTGGTTTAATTTTAGAAATTAAGATTAGTGCATATTTATCTCAATGAATATCCTTTTGGGGGATCATTAGATCATTCACTAACCATTTTGGTTTTGATTAATCTTCAAAGACAATGTAAATATATGGTTTATCCTGCATGGATCATGTGATTCTATAGAAGTTTATTCTAGCTCTTCCAGTGTGACCAAGTCTTCTTGAATACTCATCGTTTAAAAAAAATTTGAGTTAGTGGTGGAAATTTATTAAAGAATGAAAATCTACTTAAAATTTAAGTATATCTCATAATGTTCTTAGTCAATATCATAAATGAATTCCTCTTCCTTATGTAATGTAACTTTGAAAAAAAAATGTTGTCCTAGATGGTACCTTAAATCATCACTAATTTATGGCTTTGGGATTGTTGGCCTTTTCATAGCCATGTTCTCTACCACTCTCCATCAGATAATTGATGGTTAGATTTCTCCTCTATATCCATATTTTCCTACATGGAACCCTAGTATGTGTTATTTTCGGTAATCTTCATACTTTCCACTCTTTATTTTAAATAGAGGCCTCATTAATTCATTTTTCGATGTGGGATTTCAACTAAGATATTTTGAAATGTCAAAAATGTGTGATCCCAATACCCTATATTTTGTTGAACCGATGGTACTTCAAATCATCATAGATTGATGAGTTTAAGGACCTCAATTTTATACTTGTTTGTGATTGATGACCTCAACCACTACCTATAAATATTTACGTTTTTCCTCCAATTATATGTCTCTAATTTCCACCAATGTTCTCCTAATCGCGATCATAATTTGGTGGTGACCCTTTCATTTCTCTTTTCCTCATATTAAGACTAAATTTTAGTAAACCAATTTCCGATGTGGGTTTTCCCACAAATATATTTTCTATTTTCAACCTTTTATTTTCTAAGAACAATTTCAAATTGCGAGGACGCAATTTATTGAAGGAGAGGAGAATGTAACACCCCAAGATTTCATAGTGTGTTATTTCTTCAAAATAATTCAATAACATGCACTACACGCAAAACCGAGTTCAAGCGCACCATGACTCACCAAACAAGCCGTTCAAAAAAGGTTATGAATAGTATTAACTAAATTTTAAACTTTATATAATCCTTATAATTTTAGAATCCATATTATGAGTTTCTTAGACATAATGTAAGAACAAATTCATCTTCAGTATTGTAGTTTTACCAACTTTTAATAGTGAACCCTTTTTAAATAAATTATTTCAAACTTTTTGACTAAATGGGGACATCAAAAAATTTAAAATGAAACATCCCAAGCTTACACGGTACGCTTTCCTTTGAATAAAACAGTAGCGTGTGTTGTACGCAACTTCGAGTTTTAACACACACCACAACCGATCAAACTAACCGTTATGGATAGTAATACCTAAATTTTGAAATTATGTATATTTTATATTTTAAAATGGACTTCATTTTTGGATTCGGAATATCGAATTTAGCCTAAGGTGAAATTTTGGTACTTTTCGGATAACTTTCATATTTTGATGAATAGTGAAAATTACTAAATTTTAATTAAAAACAACTTTTTTAATCAAAATAATAAATAGTGATAAATTATGAATTTGAGTGGTTTTAAAGTATATTTAGAATATATTTTTACCATTTAATATAATGTTGGTCATTGGACATACTTTTACAATTAAACCGAACATAAACAAGTGTCAATCTTTTGATAGTTATTATCTCTTAAAAACACGCTTTTTTGTTTTGACAGCGGGAATTAATTTTAAATTAATTTCTGCCACTTCTGTGTTTTGAATTTAGGAAAATGGATTCCATATTTGGAATCATGATGTTCAAATTGTGTAAATAGTTAACTTTTATTTTTAGACATTTTGAATAGTTACTGTGGTAAATATTTTATTTACCATGGTTAAAGGGTAAATCCGGTAAATAAGGGTTAAAAAATAATATTATAGTAATACAAAATTACCCTAAAACGTGTCCTAACCTTATTGGTGGACACATACCCGACCATGGGCATCCTTGGGTAAATTTGGGGACCCCTTGGAGCCACTTGTATGTGGTAGGGACACATTATATTAATAAAGATAAAATAAAAATAAAAATGGCATAAGCTTACATCTTTTAGAAGAACAATTTTTACATAGGGTTATACATGTTAGCTTTTCGATTATAAATATTCATTAGAAATATAAAAATATTTCCTACATAATGATGTTTTATTTATAATTTTTAGACATTACATAATTTATTTTATTTATGACACAATGATGATGCAGTAATTACTAAAATAGTAAAAAATTAACATAATTGATATTATAAATACCCAAATAAATATAATATGAAACTTTTAATGAATTACACTAATTTTCTAGGATAATATGATATATTAGGATAGATTTAATTGACTTTGTTCGAAGTAATCAATCTGTTATGAGTTTCACAAAAATCAACTATTGAATAGTGTCAAAATTGACATAAAAGAGTTCTTAAAACAAATATTATATTATTAATTGATATTAAATTCCTAAAAATCTAAGGTTCGGCCAAGAGACTTATATTATGATAGGTTAATCATTAATGGACCACTTGGGGGTCGCTTGGATGTATATAGTAAGTTTATTAACCATATTATATAAAAATACAAAGAGACATTGTAAAAGTGAAACTAATTAACTTAGAGTTAATACTTAAAGATAAGGTTAATATAAGTACCCAAACCTGTCTAAATTCTATTGGATGAGTTGTTTTCGACCTATCCCCACCTCATCCTTTGAATAGTCAACTTTGGAGCTTTTGGAAACCGAATATGAATTTATTATAAATTAATATTTCTAGCTTTTCCAAAAGTGCCCCTCACCCCTCTTATAAAAGGGCACTCCTCCTTCTCATTTCTTCACACCTCTCAAGCCACTTGGCTCGTCCAAACTCTGCCCAACTAAGTTCCCCAAATCCCTCTCCTCCTCCTTGAAGCTTCCCCTTAGGCAGAAAGCATTTCAAGAAGTCCTTTGGTTCCAACCAAAGTGAGTTACCTAGATTAAAGGTAACGATTTCTCTTAAATTATTTTCATTTATTTTGCTTCTCCAACCCCAAAACTCTTTTTATTTCCTTTATTTTGTAACAAAACCAGTATCCACAATATACTAGGATGTTTTTATAATAAGGATTCAAACTACACATACACACAACTCCATCTAATGGATGATGAACATAATGTTTCTGTGGATGGCAAACTAATGCCTCACGAAACGATGATTGTTCAAATACATCTTACCACCTCTCATGGTGGCCATTATGATGGCACTGTAATTAAATATGATATTAATGATATATATTTTATATATAAGCTTCTTTAATTCCATTTTATTTCATACCATTATTCGTTTCATGTTGTATATACATACGATAATTTCATTTGAGGAAGTGCGGACTACCGCCCCCTTAAAATGATATGACTCGTTCATACCACACATGGAACGTATAAAGGATGGTGTTAATGAACATAAGTAACATATATAAAATATTATATTATACTGGAATAGTAATATACCTATGTATCATTTGGATTCGATTCTTTTAAAATAAAAATTAAATGGAAGTAGCGTTCGTGCGTACGTACGGACTACCGTCTCCACGAATGCGATGAGATTCATTCTCCATCGTATCCATTCAAGTATAATTATCATTTGATGATTTAAAAATGATGTTTAAGAACTTGATACCATTCTGGATATGAATTATATACATCCCATTAATAACGAATATGGCTCACATAACAAAGAATATAAAGTAAAATGAACCCGTTAACACCCGAAATGACGATAATTCTAAGATATTTTTAACAAATCAATGATAAAAGATCATATATGATATCATATTAAAGTAAATGATTCTTTTATTATTCAATAACAATTATTTCACCATTATACAGGAGGTAAACCTACCATCGTCCAAGGAAAAAGTACAATGTAAGGGTTTTCTTATCTCACTTTTAATTCCGTGAGAATTCCATTGATCACCACTTAATTATTGCATGTGGTGTATGTGTACTGCCCATGATCGCATTCATTGTGTAATATACTTTAATTTATGGGTATTTACATCATCATGGTATGATACTTCTTTCATGGGTGTATGTTTCGTAAGTTACCTAATCGATAAGGGAATTTGAGATTTCAATTTCCACTCATTTGGCTTTACACATATTTCATTGATTATATTACCCCAAGATTATGTGTGGAATCACTATTCATTTGATTATGTCATAATTTCCACTCCCCTTCCTGTGGATAGAAGTTTGATACACATAATCACTCCATTGGTAATTCTCAATTCATTGATATGAATTTGATAA
Organism: Viscum album; assembly: GCA_963277665.1. Taxonomy (NCBI): domain Eukaryota; kingdom Viridiplantae; phylum Streptophyta; class Magnoliopsida; order Santalales; family Viscaceae; genus Viscum; species Viscum album. Next base: position 1,298,543,939 of record OY728141.1, on the reverse strand, counting down.
GAGTAATTTTAACTCATTCTCCATTTGTTGAGTTAAACATCCAATTCGTTGGTATTGTTTTTACAAGAATATGTGTGAATGTCCTTTGATTGTTTTACACTGAATATCCAATCATATTTAGTGTATTTATATTTGTCACACATAATTATGTCATTGATTTATCCTTAACCTAATGATACAACCTTTACAAGAGATTTCATCTCAATTTACATTCCATTGAGACTTCTTTGTTGATATACACCAAATCACTTTTATGTGGTGTATATAACGTACTTTGACATAGTATATCATGAATCCCTTTATTCTCATGATATTACAAAGTTTTGATTACCACAATTATTTGTATTCAAGTGTCTCTTTTGGTTGGAATCTCTAACTAAAATACCATTTTTAAAATGATTTAAAGACTTATTCATCTAAATCTTTCTCATTAATGTCCATGTTTTAAAAAATGGTTTTAAGGATTTATTTATATGGACATTAAAGTTTACAAATTAAAACTCCTTTTAAAAAGTTTCAAAGTGGTATGGGACACTTTGATTCAAAAATCTACTTTTAAATGGCTTCTTGACAAATAGTGTGACTTTTAAATGTTTTCATGAAAAGGGGGATATTTCTCTCAAATAGTTTTGATGATTACTTTCATTTATGTCAACATCCTTCATTATTCATGATTGAGGTTAATGTGATACAATACAATCTTCCATATTGTATCAAATTAGTTATGTTTGACTGTGGATGTTCTATTTTTATACCATTCATGGTTTGTGGTTAAAGTATTGACATTTCATATGCTAGTTTTAATACGAATGTTTATTTTATGCTTAAACCTATTCATATGAGGAATGCATTGGACTTAATAAGTGACGGGTGGAGCCCGCTATAGCTCCTCGATGCATCGGTAGGTCTCATGAGACAAACTAGTGTCTTGGCACAAGGCCTTGGCAAAATCTTATTTGTAGTCTTGGCACGAGGCCTTGGCTATGTGGTTATGATAGTCTGGCATTATGCATTCCATCATTATGAAAGTGGTTATTGATATTGCATGTGATCATTCGACTAGTAGAATATCCATGTGAGTAAGTAAATGGCATTATTTCATTTTACCTTTGCCATTTTATGCTGAAGTTCAAGTTTAAAAGGCTTTTGTTTTAGTTATAAATTGCCTTAAGTGTTTATGCTTATTTATGAATGCTTCTGCTATAATGTTATCCTTACTGAGAATCCGAGCTCACCCCTTTCAATGTTTTATTTTTTTTCCCAGGATTATGAAGAAGTAATTTATGAATGACCTGCAGGGATAGTATGAGGGGATATGAAGACAAGATGTTTTTTTTTATGATGTAATGTAAAAATTTATGGATGTATCTAGTTATTCCAAGGCTACTAAACTAATCGGTCTTTCGAGACTTGATCTTTCTCATGATCATGCCAATGTTATTTAATAATGCACCGACTCTGGGTAACTAGGGTCGGGGCGTTACAACTTCTACAGGGACTTGTGGAACATGTTCCTCTACAAACTCTAGTGTTTCTTTAGCATCAAATTTGTATATGTAAATCTTTCCCCCACTATCATTTTTTGAGGTTGTAATCCCTCTCAAGAAAGATGGATTGTTAGGTAACAATCACTTTATTTTATGAATGGTTATATAGGTAATATCCTTTTATTTCATTGGGATATCCTCTAAAGATACACCTCATTCCATGAGGTTCTAGTTTGATGACTGAGAAAGCCTTAACAAACTCCTTGTATCCCAATACATATGTGTGTGACAAAATGGGTTTCTTTCCATTCCATAACTTAGAGTGACTTTGAATTTCCGCCTTATTCTCTACTTGGTTTAATGTATATGATACAGTTTGTAATGCATATCCTCAAAAGGATAATGGAAGATCCGTTTGACTCATCATTGACCTCTCCATGTCTAACAAGGTGTAGTTCCTTCATTCACTAGAACTATTCCACTATGTTGTATAAGGAGGAGTGAGTTGAGATAGAATCCCAAACACCCATAAAAGGTCGATGAACTCTTGGTTTAGATATTCTCTACCAAGATCTGATCGAAGCTTTGTTATCTTCTTACCAATATGATTCTCTAATTCATTCCTCAACTCCTCAAATTTCTCCAAGGACTCTGACTTATACCTCATTAAGTAGATATGTCCATATCTTCTCAAATAATCCGTAAAAGTAGTGAAGTAAGATTATCCACCTCGAGATTCTACATGAAATGGTCCACACACATCTGTGTGTACCAATTCAAGAATCTCGGTGGCCCTTTCTCCCTGTCCACCGAAAGATGGCTGGGTCATTTTCACTTGTAAACAAGCGTGACATCTATCAAGTGATTTTAGCTCAGTAGAATATAAATAACTATCTTATAAGAGCTTTTTCAAGCACTTATCATTTACATGACCAATACGGTGATACCCTAACTGGGTGGTGGATGAGTCATGTGAGTTTGTTTCATTATCAATTGTCCACACTAGGTTTTTGAAATTTAATACATAAAACACATTATTTAAATGGATCATACCATAACATATGTTGTTATTATAAATGAAACAACCCTTATTTCCAAAAATGGAAATAAATCAATCCATATCCAAACATGATAATGAAATTATGTTCTTGGTAACAATAGTTACATAATAATAGTTTTGTAAAACCAAAATCATTCCCATTGGAAATAAGAGATGGTAATCTCCAATGTCTAATGAAGCCATCCTCGCACCATTGGTAGCTCGAAGATCCACCTCCCATCTGGAAATATTTTTAAATATAGTTGGTTATTTCATTTGAATACAGATGTGATCCCTAAAAGCTTTATCTAATACCCAATGTGTAGAAATGGAAAGATTACACTTGATAACAAACAAACCTTTAGTGTCCCCATGCTTTTGGGTGCATTTACTCTTCTAGTGGCCTCGCTTGCCACATGAAAAACATACCGCCTCCCATTCCTTTCCATACCTCTATATCTTCCCCTTCTTGGAGGGATGATTCTCAGGGGCTTCAAACCATTTATAAACCCTTGGCCCATTTTCCTTTTCTTTCCACTTTTTATTCACCATAAGAAATGTGGGTTTGTGATTCCCCATGTCCTTATATACCCGGAGAATCAAGGTCAATAGTTTTGATAAACTCTTATCATTATTTATCATGTTGCAGTTGACAATAAAGATAGATAAGGTCTTGGTAAGTAATGATAGTATGAGATCAATACACAACTCATTCGGGAACCTAATCCCTAAGATGTACATGAGTTCAATGTAACCAATAAGATTGACTACATGATGCCCATATGGAATAGAATCTACAATCATAGTTGTGAAAAAAGCACTAGAGATCTCATATATCACCTGTCTCTCCTTCTCTTTATAGAGATCCTTAAGATGAGACATCATGCTATACGCGTCCATGTTTTTAGGTTTCTTCAAGAGCTCATTAGACATGGTTGATAAAATGTAAAATTGGATCTTTGTGTCATCATACAAATGTTTCCTATAGAGATATATTTACTCATAAATTACCTCATTTCCAAGAGAAACTAGAATAGGCTCCTCCAGCACATACAATTTCCTCTCCTGGAAAAGGATAACGTGTAAACGCCTATGTCACTCCTAGAAATTGGTACCAGTGATATGGTTTTCCTTCTCGAGTATGGTTCTCAATGATATGTTTGATTTCATTTTTCATTCTTCTTCTACAAATTAAGATGAGAACAGATTTACTACTTTATAATGATAAAAATGAGACAAATATATAAATTAATACTTATTAGTCTCCAACTATTTTATCAAAATCCAATACCCCTCACCATTGAATTTGGAATATTCTGTTTCCTGAATATTCTAGTGGAAAGGATCCAAATTTACCTTTACATTACCCCAAATAGGGTTGATCAAATAACTTTAAAGGTTTTAGGTTGGCATTCCAAATTCCAACTGCATTAACTCGAAACTCCTTGATCCATTGAATGGAGTCTCCAATCATGAAATCCTTTAATTTTTGATTTCATCAACCTTTGCCTCTTGTCACAACAAGTCCTACTATAACAATAAACCCTTTATGTGAACCAACTCAAGTCAACCCAAACCCATGATTTAAAATTATCTGATAATTGAAATCACCCCAACTAGGGTTGGTCATGCACTTTGATTTATGGTTCAATTCTAACCAAGAATATAGAAGGCTGTAACGATTTGATAATTCCTTGGGGGATTTTATACTTATATGTAAATTGACATTTTATTATCTTTCTTACATGATTTTTAATATTATGTGGGATATACTTAAGTGATTAACCATGTCTATGATAATATTTACACATAAGCCAATCTTATTTTAGTTCCATATTGCATGCTTGTTTAATTCAATAATTGTGTGATTACAAAAACACACCCACAATAAATAAACCATGAAACTGATAGAAATTAAATAAATAGCATGATCATGAGCTTTTTTCGATTGGTTAGAATATCTAGTGGTTGAACTAACCCAAGACCTAGGGGAGAAAACACCTTGAGCCTTTTGGGTTCATGTTTATAGATTTCCATCTCTCCGCATTTGTATCTCCTTGGATTGGTCTCACCTTGGATCCTAACTTGAGCTACCTCCAATATCTTGAGAACTCCATCCATTACATATGCCTTTATCTCACATGTAGGTGAGGGGTAAAATAGGGTTTTAAATAAAATAAACCTTGGGCACACAGACCCTACATATTAATAAAGAGAAGGATCACATACCAAGAACTTTAATTTAAAAAAGTAATTTAAAAGAAATCATCCACGTAAAAAAGGTCCTTGTATAGCTCATAATCATCTATACAAGCAACCATATTTATGCATAAATAAAATTAGCATTAAATTATTTAATCTATCTTGTTTAAGATAAATCACGCTCAAATCAATTAATTATTATATTTAATTAATCAATCCTTTAATCTTAAACCCTTTTTGAATTTTATTTATATTCTTATCCATCATAATTTTAAAAAAAATCATTTAAAATTATCTATTTACGTTACTCATACCATGGAGGAAACCTGAAGAATTACCATTTATAACTACCCAATGAGTTGAAATGAACATTATAAAGATGTTAAATTAAACACATGTGTATAAAACATCTACCACATGTTGTTCCCCAGCTTTATTCCCACATCATGGTACACATCTCAAGGGTTTTTATAATATAATAATAAAATATAATAAATCTCTATAATTTGGATGAGTACAATGTGTGTAGTTCCTACTACATGGTGTGTACTATCCTTCAACATCCATCTATAGTACACTCTTGGGGAACGACGTCTAGATGTACTTTAGAAATATTCAGAATACACAGTGTGTCAAGTGGGCCACACACCGTGTGGCATCTACGTTACATGGTCATTATGCAGGCAATCTGTGTACGAGGTACATAGTCCAACACTAACCCGAAGGGACCACACACCATGTCCAGTTTTCCGCACGACATGTAAGCTGAAAACCGTGTGCCACCTATTCTTGGTCAACACAAAAAATTATAAAGACTCTGATAAACTCTAACAAATGGATTGGTTTGGAAAAACAGTCCCAATGCATTGAACCTTGACTACACTACCTGTATGCCAGAATACACATCATGTGTTCTAGTGTTGTACAGCCAGGAACCTTTGGAACCTCTGTATGAGAACCTCTATTTTTATTACAATCAACATTAAAAGAAAGGGTCATTTCTGTAAGATTAATGAGAAACAAAAGAGGGGGAACAAATCTCGAGATTTAGATTTACATAATGATTAACATGAATTGAGAAAACTAAATTATTAAATGTGTAAATCATCAATGAAAAAAATAAATATTTATTATTAATGATATAACCCCTCTGATACCACTTGTACATTCTGGGCATAGTAGAAGTGCATAGATGGGTGTAACCAACTTTAATTTTATCATCAACAACGATCAATCTGAGATCTATCATGATGATAAAACACCAGATATTTGGAAAAGAATGATTAATGGAAAGGAAAAGGGGAAGTCCTGGAACCATAGATAGGATCAAAATATGTTTGTTATAATTAATTTAATTAAAATAAAAGCATTACCTTGAGAGAATTATCTCTCTGTTGATGTTTCCAGTCACTATCTAATGTGATCCATCGTTGCATCATAGAAGCCAAGGGTAGGCTTCCTGTAGCGGTGATACACATGTGCTCCATGTATCTCTGGACATCGCTGATGGGATATATAGTTTCTAGCGTAGAAGATCCTTCACTTTCGATGTTCACCTTTGATTTCATTTAAATCCACTTCCAAAGTGCCTGCTTTGATCTGGTGAAGGAGGATCTCACTCATAACATGATATCTTTCTAAGAGGAAAGAATTTCTCCCTTCTCTTCGGAGATTTCTACATATCCATTGTGCACAACCAAAAATAATGGCTAGATCTAATGAGAAAAATTTAATTGGGATTTATATTACTAAGAATAATAAAATGAATTAATTATCCAAAAGAATTTATTCATTTCAATTAATTCCCAGTACGTCCCCATGTCTAATAATATCATTTGACTATTATTAACACTTGACATGCTCCCAATGAATTATACCTATTATTATTTAATTAAATAAATTATATTTTTCTCACAAATATCTTGAAAATGCAGAGGGCGTGTATATATTTATATAGACAACATGTACTTTTATTTTTCAATTTTAATTTATTTCCTCCACCATATTTATTAGACCTTTAATTATGACTATTTATTTCTTAAATAAATATCACAACATAAATTCTCAATAAATATATTATTTCTCCCGAAATATATTCTCTCAAATAAATAGTGTCAAAATAAATATGATCATGTATCTGTGAATAATTATTAAACAACAATCGAGAATAATCTCTATTCAACTTGTTAAATGAATATTTAATTGAGATACTTTGACACACATTGTGTGTGGACTTCTAAGCCTCTTTCTCAGTGGAATTAAGCAGAGCTTGCCTAAAGTCCAAGATTATAATCTAGAAACACACCAAGGAATACATTGAGAAATAAGTTAAAATCATAATTACATGTCACCTCCTACAAACAATTACCATGTAATCTAATCCATTTTTATTGATATCTCGAATCATGTGGGTTTCATGCTAGTTCCATCAACCCATGTGACTGATTATTCTTTCTTTGATATCCTAGAATTGAACTTGACCATTACTAACAATGGACATGGATTTATTTAGGCAATATCAATTTCATCAAATGGCATGAGATATCAACTTCTGTTATGGAACAGAAGGTATAAATACTTTATTGCATTATCTATTAATGCAGTATTACTCGTGACGCACCCAACATATCTTACCTCATTGTGAATAGTGTGTCGTCATTGTTTTTTTCAATAAATATAAGTGCATGAGTTGTAAAACCCATTAATAATAATCTTAAAGTATAAGGACCAATACACACTTCTGCAGATAGAAACATCCAATGACACTATAAAATGTGTATTTCTTACTAACAGGTATCGTTCTCATAATATCTTCTTGGATACTAACAAGGGCGCACACCATGAGAAATTGCCTCAAAGTTTTATTAGTCCTCACCCCTAATGTCCATAATTATTTGTGTCCCTAAAATAACATCATCAAGCTATAGAACATGTATTTAATAATAGTGTTATGTAACTTCTAGCTTCTCATCATAGTAGGGATCCGCTATGAACCTTTAGTGAAACAACTATCCTTATGACATTATCACATGCATTGTCACATAGAATAACAATAAATATGTGATAAGGTATTTTAATATCCATGAATACAAGTATATCAAAAAGTAAATAGTAGTTGGTTATTGGCCACCAACTCTAACATAGAAGAGATTACCTCTCCTTTGGTGTGCTTCCTCTAAATCTCTTCTTAGAGCACAAGATTTGGACTTTTTTGAAGTTCAAAACCTCTAGAATGTTACTAGGGAAGTTGATAAGGGAAAAGGGTAAGTTATGTCTGATCTTTAGGGCTCAAAGTGAAGTGAAGAGGTGAGGGAGGAGGTGACCTTTTATAATAGAGGTGAGGGGTAGTTTTGGGATCTCCAAAAACCTTAAATTATAAAAAAATAAAACCCCATAAAAAATCCTTTAAAATGATCCAAATTCGAATAGAATATTAGAAAAGGTCTCAATATCATCAACCAATTTTTTAACAAGTATTTCTGTCAATTTAAACCTCATAACTTTAATTAACACTTAGTTATTAATTTAACTTTTTAATTAGGGTAACAAATTATTTAATATTAAAAGGGAACAATATTTTATTAGTTGATGTAAATTAGAGCATAAATAAATAATTTAGAATACATTATACTATATTGTAATTATTATATATTTTTAAAAATGTTTTATGAATTTTAAATATTCAATAAAACATTATTTTGATAAAGAATCAATAATGTCAATTTTGAACTATTTAATTCATTGATTTAAAAAAAATATTAAGATAACATGTTAACTTTGAACCAACTATATTGTTTTATTCCTATTAGCTACAGGTATTATATTAAAATCGTTAGACATATTAATTAGCCCAAATTATATTTATTTTAGTATTTTAATAACATTTATTTATTATATCTATTAATAAAATAATTACTATAACATATTTGTGTAATTATTTAATGTACTTATTTATTGAATAAAAATTAAAAATAAAATATTACAATGAATAAAAATCTAATATATTTTTAGAAGAGTATTTTTAGTTTAATATATATTTTGTGAAATACAACATTTAAAATGATACACTTATTAAATTATAAATGTGACAATGTTAACATCACTTTAAATAAAATAATATATGTTTCAAAATATCTTCTATAATGCTTCAAATGGTTCCTTAATCGACCATTGGATAGTTATATTCAAGATATACTCGATAAATAAGTTTTCCATGTTTTTGGGTTCTTTTAGGGATATTATAATTTTAATAAAAAATTAATTTATTCATTTTTCATCAATTAATTAATTTTTTACATAATCAAAGTATACACCTTTAAGATAATTAATTATTCCCTAAAAATTACAAATAAATTAACATGATAATGAAAAAAAATTAGATTTTAAAAATATTATTTATAAAATAATTTATATTCTTTTTAATCTTATATTAAAAATTATATATATTTTAAAATTTTAGTAAGACATTTTTAAAATTTTCTTTAAATAAAATAAATTAAATGTCTGAATCTCATCCACGAGGCTTCCAAAGGATGCAATTTTGACCCAAGGATAATTTTGGCCAAATCAAATGCATCCAATAATTTTAAGACAAGTGTTAGGGTAATTTTATAAAATTATTCTTACCCTTAATTACCCGATTTACCCTTTTACTGTATTAATAAAAATTAACGAAGTTACTATTCATAATGCCCAAAAATAAAATAGAGTTATTTTCATAATTTAGACATACAAATTCAAAATATGGAATCTATTTTAAAAAATTAAAATCACAAAAGTTGCAGTTATTAATTTAAAATTATTCCTATTGACAGAAAGAGAGAATGAGTTTTAAAATTTAAAACATTACAAAATATTGAAATATTTTTACATTTGAATTCAATATAAAAATAGTTCTAATGATATAAATTATATTTAAGGATAAAAATATTTTCTATTTATACTTCATAACTATTAAATATTAAAATATAACAATATAAATTATTTCAACGAAAAAATTTTCTTTTAATTAAAATTTTGTGTATTTTAATTATTTATCAAAATTTGAAAGTCATCTGAAAATTATTAAAAAAATTTCCAAATTAAATTTTTATATCCCACTTCTAAATAAAAAGTTTTTTGTCATATGAAAATTATAAATGTGTCAAAATATTAATTTAAAAAGGGTTCACCATTAAAAGATGATAAAATTTTCCTTTAAAAATATATGTTTTTTATACATTAAATAGGGTTTATTCATACCCTATGATAAAAATACCTATTTTATTAATATAAAAAAATATTTTATTAAGTATATAACATATATATTTCATTAATTTCATTTAATAATAGAAATTCACTAAATTTATTAATACAAAAATACAATATATATATTTGATTTATATTTTTCATAAATAATTAGTAGTAAACGAATTCACTTTACATTTTCATAAGTTAGTTATAGTTATTCCTGTTAACCTAAAATATAGTTCAAAATGGTCATTTTATACTAATTAAGTATCTCAGTTCATTTAAACTCATGATTGTGTGCAATGCACGCTATTGAATAATTAAAATTATTTATAGAAAATATTTTATAAAGACATTCAGGTGTTACATTTTATTTAAGAAGAAGAAATGTTCATAGAAGAGGAAAGGGAAGAAATATCATGGGTTCCTACTAGGAGAGAGATAAGAGATTTCAATAAGGATTAATTTCATAATGAACTACTAGTTCTAGATGAACCAAAAGAGAAGCCAATCTTTGGATTAGGTTTCACCCACTAAGTGGGCTATACAAGGTTTCCAATAGTTCTAGAAGAGATGGATTCCAATTTTTTTTGTTAATTTGATGATGGAATTGGAAGATAATACCCAATTTAAATTGAATAAATTGGTGTAGGAGGAAAAATATAAAGGACTTATGGATCTTCCCTTTGAAGATCCCCCTCAAGAACACCCAGATGAATATATGTTGGGAGGAATAGTAGAGAATGAGTTCATAGTGTCCTCTCAGAATGGAATTGACATAAAAGACTATATATATGAGGGGGATATTTATAACATGAACTCAACTATTTTTAATTCTATCATTTTTTATTTTTACTAAATATCCCTTAGTTGAACATATCTAAATAACATCATTATAGCATACACTAAAATAGGAATGCATATGAGATATGTCTGAGGAGTACCTATACATCATCCTCACACTCCTACTTTTTTTTGATAAGCCACACTAATTAGAGGGCATATGAGAAATACTGAATTAAGTGAGACCTCAAAGGGGAAGTGAAATGGAGTAGCTATAAAATAAATATTTTTTTGTTTTCTGTATCACAAAAAACACATCCTATGGATTATTTGGGGTAATTAAAGGACTATACAGCTATGGAAAACCTAAATACATATATTCTTGGGAGGGAATAACCCAAGACTACTTACTCTATATAAATATTATTTTTCCATTTTCATAGATTTTAATGAAATTTTATGTTTATTTTTATTTAAAATATAGGTTTTTAAATGTGGAAAATAGTTTGGATTGTATTAAATAACATTGGAGAAAATAAACAAGAAACCCATTTAATAAACTTGATTTTTGTTACATTAAAATTTTATTTTACATTGCTACATTTTATTATTGTCTTTAATGATAATGTCATTAATAAAAAATTTAGGGAAGTTTAATAAATAAGAATGGGAGAGGGGAGATGTTAGTATAGGCTATATATATATTTTTATATTAAACATTATCTTCTGGAGTTTTTGTGGTATTTTAAATATTAAGTAAAATATAAATTTTTATATCACTTCCCTTAAAAAATATAATAAATTTAAACTAAAATCATGGACACTCATAATTTGGAATTAGTGAGGAATTTTATAATGTAAGAGAAATTTATGGAATTAAATTTTAAACCTGTGAAAAATGGATTTTTGAACATGATTATAAGTTACTTTACCAAATTTAAAAATAAATCCTCTATGATAAAACCAAAAAGAAATATATATATTTCCTTTGAAACTATAGTAAAATTGAAAATTTTGATTTCCAAATGAAATTCTAATATAGTTTGGCATAAGGTGTGTGAGTAATAATTTCCATTTTATATATAATATGGATATGAAAAATTCAATAAGTAAGTAATTATAAAAAATGAATTGATTTAGGTAAGGGGAATATTGAACCAAGATGAATATAGGGACAATTTACTTATAATAATTCTACTTGAGTTGTATCAAGGAATTGGAAAATGGAGAAGTTGTGTAAGGAGCTTTGGATAGAGGGAGAATTGAAGGTGTTACTTATTTGTATTATAATTCCATTAATTTATATTTTATTAGAAATTTAAGAATAAGGAGATTTTATTGGGAAGAACTAAGTCTATAATATCCTGATATATTAAATGAACACTATGTTCAACAGCATACACGAAACACAACTTTGAGATTTAACAACTATGTAATATTATCATTTAAATATGTCAGTTAAAACTAAGAGATTGCATTGAGTTTTATGAATATGATTAAAATTATTATGATATATATATACATATAATTTTACCAATAAATAAAACTATATTGATAAATTATTAGTAAATCAACACTCAATTTTTAGTAAAGTCATTTTATGCTTCAAAAAAATGTTTTCTCTAAAAAAGGTTTTTATTACTTTTTTTGAGTGAATATTACAATTAATTTATAATATTTTTAGAAATTATATTTTCTAATAAGGTTGTAATTTTTTAAATCATAACATTGAAATTATTTTAGGGTAAAATTTTGGGATTTTTATGAAAAGATTAATTTTTTAGTGAATAGAGAAAAAATACCGATTTTATAGAAAACTGTCATTTCCATTAAATTATATGGAAAGTATCATTCTATTTTTAATTAATTTTAAAATAAAATTATTTACTTGTTATTTAAAATAAATAAACTAATGTCATTTTAATTTATATTATAGTTAATTTTGTTATAAGAACATTTGTATACTTACAAATGCATTTTGTTTGGAAACCCATTTTTCATCTGGTTTTATGGGTTTATTTTAATTTTAATTTATGAAAATAATCCTGATTGAATATTTTAAAATTTATTTAATATTAATAATCTTTATATAAAAATTTTATAAATAGTTCAACTTTGTTTACGGTATTTATGAATAGTAACTAGGGTAAATATTTGTCACTTTGGTTAGGATAAATCAGGTAATTAAGGTAAAAAATATTGTGATAGGTATTTAAAAATATATATAACATAATAATTATTTCTATTGTAGTATTTGAGATCAACTATACCCATTGAATATTATAAAATGATTAATTTTTGAACCATTTTACTTGATAAAGGCCTTTATATTATTATTAGTAATGAGTAAATACAAAATGTAACTTTCTTTATTTTAATAACTATAATAATTTTTCATACGGATAAAAGGGGATAATGCTAGTTTTTAAATGTTTATTTAAAATTATGGTGATTTTATTTATCATTTTAATTTATTTTTAATTTTTAGTGATTTAATAATTACCTTAAATACTTTTACAACACCGACACTGATCCTGTGCAAGCAATAGAAACATCATATAAATGAATTTATAAACATAAAAAGTAATAGTTTCTTGGAGATTTAGGGTGTTCCATGAATTTTTAAGATAAATTTAATTTATTATTTATGTTTGAAAATATTATATTAGAACTAAATTACATTCTTGATACTTTTTAAAGTAAAATTATGTGAATAGTCTGAAAAATGACTACAATGGTATTTTATGTTAAATAATATTTTATTAAGTGATTCAAAATTCATAAAAATATTATATTTGGCAACGTTAATGGGATATTGAAAATTATATAAAAAAATTCACATTTATTGGTCAATTTTACATTTATTTTAACTTTCCTAACCCCTAATGTGTAAAAAGCATTGTTGTCACGTTAATTGTTAAAATGGTTAACATGCAGTTAAAAATAATAGATAAGTTTTAAAACATCACCAAATAATGTATTAATTTTATATTTTGAGATTATTTGTACATATAATTATCCTATCTTTTAAATATATCAATTTATATCCCCATAAAAAAATAAATTTAATTAATATTAATTTAAAATTGGAAGTAATTCCATGGGTTCTCATCCCCACACTTATAAAGGGACATCAATTCTCATATCCTCATCACACATCATGAGCCACTTATCTCAAAAATAACACTTTAAAAATCATTATCCACTTCATGGGACACATTTTAGAGGTGACGGTATTCTTAAAAGACCATCCCTATGATTCCTAAGGAGAGATCCAAAGGATGTCCTTTAAAGAGGAGGTAATCATCTTAACATAGCATTTTCATTTTAATTATTCTTATACATCCTTCAATTCTACCGAAATATATTCAATATAATAAAAAAAATCTTATCATATATAATTATATGTTATTATGTTAATGTAATAACCTTATTCATCATCTTTTTTCCATCATATTGGGAATGAAAATATCGTTCGTCCTTACATGCAGAGTGCCACCTCCACAAAGAGATGTATTTAATTTTCCATCACCACATCCCATGGTTGTATATAATGATATATTTAATATATTTATATTATATTGTTGATATAATTATCATTTTGTAAATATATTATATGTAACAACCTAATTTTTTTCCATGTATGATCCTTGGTTTATTTATTTTCACTTCCTATTTTTCATGTTGATATCTAGTTGCTTCTAATGATTATTGGTTGTAACTTATTATTTAATAATTTTAAGGGGTTGAGAGTGTGTTTTTATTTTTTATGGAAGTGATAATAGGTGTTATAGAGTTTCATAAAAGGGGTGTACATGGGCCTACAACCTGTAAATCCATAGGATGTCCACTAGCTCATTAGTGAGAGCCACTGACCAACCATTGGTTGATTAGCAGAAGGAATTTCTTATGATAACTCCACCGACAAAACGACGGGGTTCCTAACACTTTGAAACATATTACCGGTGCCAATAGATAGCTATTATATTAGATATTCTAGTTGGTTCCTCTAATTTATGAGATTTTAAAGTGGTAAGTATCATTAATGTGTTTCCCAAAACCTCTATTTTAATTCTAAACACAACGCCTTCAAATAAAATTTGACCCAAACAAGCCTGATTTCCCTCTTCAGGTGTATTTGTCCCACAAAACCTTGATTATACACATATCAATTTTCCAATTGAAGTGCTATCTCTCTCATAGTATGTTTTTATTATATGTTTTGATGAATTAACTACTCACTCATGTTTCTTATTATCTGAGGGCTATGAAATCATTGGATATCTTTGTATTTGAGTTTTTAGTTGATGAATTATTATTCTAGGATTATCACTTGATCAGTTCTATCTTTAAAACATCAATCCATGGATTCTGGGTAGCGTGTTAGTTAATACCTTGATTGGGAATGGTGGTTTTATAATGATTTTCCTATCAATTTATAATAGTGTTCCTTGATTTATTTGAAATGGATTTCCAAATGATTTCCAAAGCATTATTTGAGACTTTTGATAAATTTTTTTAAAATTTCTTATTGTGTGTGATGATACCTATTTGACCATGGATTTTTAAATAAAGTATTGAGTTCTAGAAAATGTTATTGAATTGAAAAATTTATTTTTATAATGAAATTTATGATTCTTAAAATATGAAGGAATGAAATTTTTTATGAATTTTAAATAGTGTGAAATATTTTAAAAGGAATGAGTTTTAATGAAAACTATTTTCTATTTGTTTTTAAAATTAATTGTAATATTTGAAAATTGAACATGAGGAAGTTATAAATTATTTATTAAAATTATTAGATATTGCTTAAGATAAATAAAAACCCCTCATATGATTGATTCACTTGAAGCACATGAGCACCTAGGTTGTTATGTGGGTTGTCTAAGACAAACACTCTAGAATTATATTAGGTCTACCTAGAAATAAATTGAGAATGATAATTCTATACAAACTATGATGATGGAAGGGAGTTTATTTGTTAGGGTGTTATCATATTACCCTTTGTTCTATGATTTAGTGATGTGTGAACACTTATATCCAAATTTCACTATGATGTGTGAGGACACTTGATACTTTATCAAAATAACCCTAGTTCTTATTACCATGTTTCTAGGATTTAAAATTATTTACACATCCCAATGTTTATGAAATTATTTATTCAGGACTATTTTAATAGAAATTCCCATCCATTCCTCTTTTCATGAAAATTAACTTTTGTACATATTTTATGAATTACATTGAATTATTTGAAAATAATGATTTATATTAAATTTAGAAAATACTAACATTCTTTATTTTATTTAAAATTGATCATATTTGGTTTATTTGATATGAATACATATGGAATTCTTGGTGGAATCCTATTAGGCTAGAGTTTCTCACACCTTACTTGTGGCTTTATACATTTATAAGCTTTCTTATGCTAGGTCTATGGAAAGTGAAAGAATATACTAGAAGTGATGGGTGTTCTTGATATAAGAACTATTGGATTTAGTGTTTATAGTTGGAGTATGTGTTCTACATATTTTGAATATATATTGTGATAATTTTATTGTTCGATTTAAATATATTTTGTTTGATGATTTTTATACCTTATGAGGTTTTTCTCTTCTTGACTATATTGGTATACCAAATTTTTATAGATTATTTAAATTTTTTCCTATATATTTGTTTGAACTTATGGTATAATATTTCCCTCATCATTTTTGGATGTCCAGGTGTTATTCTCTAACCCATGGGTATTGGGAATGACCTTCGAGCCATGTTTAGATTGATTCAGGTACAATTTATGTGGGTTATCTAGGTTGGTTAATTGAAAATTGGTATCATAGGAGGATGAGTATCTTCATGGAAGTAGGAATGAATTTTGGGATGTTATAATGGGCAGAATATAGGTTTGTTGGTAATTAAGGGGTCTGTTATGAGAGGTGTTCTTTCCAGATCTCATCATAATGAGTCTTATGTTACCATGGATGGTAGGGAAAAAGTGTCTTTGAGGAAATTTTTATCTAATTTTAGTAATTTCTAAAACATTGATATGAGATTTCTATTCTCATGTTAAATTCTAACTGACAGATTTGATGTTTCTATGCCTATTGATAAATTTTTCATTGTTATATGTTGATGTTTTATAGTAAAATTCTCCTAATAAGATGTATGATTAGACTTTTGGAGGTATATGTGGATGAACCATTGTAATATAACCTTCCAGTTGTCTATATCCTTGTAGAGGTTGTAGTGAATGTGGTCTAAGGTTTGCAGCATGGGGTTGAACCTACCCCTATTCGGCCTATAGAGGTTATACCATAGAGGGATTATAATAAAAGTTATTCCCTGAATTTTCGTCATCATAGTCACTATATGTTCATGGAATAAATGATCCTCATGAGGTATAGGATTTGTTACGGAATATTGAGTAACTCTTCTAGTTCATGGAGACACCAGATTTGATTAAGGTGAAATATGTTGATTTCAAACTTGAAGGGACTGGAAAGAGATGGTCGAATGTTGTAGTTTTGGAAGTTAATGATTAGGGATTAGAGTTTAATGGATTTAAGATAATTTTTATAGATAAATTCTTTCTAGAGTATATGGTGTTGGATATGTCCATAGTGTTTCCTAACCTTCAGCAGGGTTATTGGTCAGTGACATAGTACTCTTATCATTTTATTAAACCTGATTAGTTTTAACCTGAGGTAGTGTAAAATTAGAATCTGAAGGCTGGGAGTTTTGATATAGGAATTTGATTATATATCTAGGTGTATCTATTTATACATAATCATACTTTGTATGATGATTTTCTAGATATATTTCTGTTGGTAGAACATGACCTGGCTTATAATTTATATTTTTTTAGAGTACCTTCTACTCCTAATAGAAACATGAATACTTCTTTTAAAGAAAAAATTATGTGGAATTAGACTCATGGTATAATCCATTGTTTTGGTCCTTGATATAAGATTTTCAAAAATTCAAATTCAGTTTTATGTAAATTCATGATGGATTATTTCCAATGTGGCATGGTTGGACACTTGAAGTGTGCCTTCTTGGATTTATTGAAGATATGCAGGTCATGAAGTGGTTAAGGAAACTTGTAGAGATTCATACATTTTTTCACCACTCCACATAGTATTATGGGATAATCAGTTTTAATAGGAGCTATGGTGTAGTTATGTTCTTCAAGAATAAGGGGGTTCCACCCATAGGCATCAGGAATGAATATTATTTCAATAATGGATGATTCTGAACCGAGAAATAATGTGGGTCCGATGATAGTGAGATACACTACTATTATTTCTCCATATTTGGTGATGTATTAATTTGATACTAGTACCACTCATTCTATCATATCTACCTGTACTATAGATTTGTTGAATCTTTCTTTTGAGATCTCGTCTTATGTGATGGAAATTGTAATTATTCTTGGTATGAAGAGAGAGTAGGGTCTTTAATTCCCTTCTTTTAATTCCTATTTATTAGATACCAAGATCATATGATAATTTTTTGTTCTTGATATGAATCCTATGTATTCCATTCTTATAATGGATCACTTGGTGGCTCAAAAATATTAGATTTACTATTATCACTGGTGAATTTCCTTTACTACGCCCATTGGGTAATATAATGTTTTTTAGGGAGAATGGGATCTAAGGTCCATCCAGGATGGACCAAAATTTTCAGAACATGATAAGATGATATCCATGTATGTTTTTAACTAGATTATGAATAATAATGTGGTGATTTTCCTCTAATATTTGTTGAGTTTGAAATATTTTTTTAGTTAGAATTTTTTTATTTTCCTCTAAATAGGAAGGTATACTACTCTTTTATCTAGGTTCTAGATACACAGCCCAGATCTATCCCCTCTTATCACATGGAAATAACTAAACTAAAGGAGTTAAATAATCATTTGGATGTCATTAAATCCAAAGTATGCATTCAAATTAGTATTCCTCTTTGGGAATCACCAATTGTTTTATCCAAGAAGGCCAATGGAACTCATATCTTGTGTGTTTACTACTCGAAGATCAATTGATTTATATTCCAAAATAAGTATTTAATTCCCTGGATTGATTTATTTTTGAATTTCTAAAAATAGAGAATTGTTTCTCTAATATTGATCATTGGTCTAGTTACCACTAGACGAGGATCTAGAAGTTTAATATCCTAAGAAACACATTCTATATTAGGTGTGACCATTATGAGTTTCTTGTTAATCCATATAGATTAACCAATTATTATTTTGTGTTTATGACATCAATGAATCATATTTTACACTAGTATATGATTTTATAATTGTGTTATTTATTGATGGAATCCTATTTTACTCTAAAACTAAATAGGATCATGTAATAAATTTGAGAGTAGTTCTATACAACTTGATAAATCATCGACCCAATTCCATCTATCAAAATTATAATACTAGATTCAAGGGGAGTGGTTATTAGGGAAAATAATATTTTAGTTAATCTTGAAAAGGTGAAAGTTGTTAGGTATTGGGAAGAAATGGTAAATTTCTATGATATTCAATTATTTATGGGATTAATAGGGTATTAGCTCTAATTCATAAAATATTTTTCAAATCTGTATTATTATTGGAGTGGAATCTCATAGTTCTCTTTGCTCAAATGAATTTTGGTGTTTGAGAGGATGAGACCAAGGTTGTTTTTGAATTATTTATATTGACATACTCTCTTATTGATATGATAATTTAGGATAAGTAACTTTATTATTAGTTCTATGGTATCCATGATTCTTTATATGGTGAAGAGAACATCAGTGAATGTTCCTTATCTTCAAATGGTATCCTTTACTTTATGTACTATTATTTCAATTTTTCAACTATCTGGACAGATATAATGGGGGATGGTCATTATTCCATTTGATAGGTTCACCCAGGAATGATGAATAAGTTTTATAATAAGAGGTATCATTTTTTTGGTAAGCTATGAAACCTAACATTGTTGATTTTGAATCTAATTGCTATACTTTTAGGAAAATAAAGACCAAGCATAAGAAGCTATCAATTTTTCTTTAAAACCTTCTTATTATAACAAGGAAATGTGGTGAGATATCAATAGATATTTTTAGGTTTACACATACTCCTTAGGTAAGGAATGATATTTGGGGGTGATGGACAAATTTACCAAATCAGATCACTTTATTACAATTTGTGATATCACCAAAATTTAGAACTTAAGATATATATATGTGTAAGAGATTTTCATGTTGGAAGAAGTTTAATATGACATTGTTTCTAATTAGGACCCTTAGTTTACATATAATTTTTGGAGAGTCCTTTAAGAGAAAATTTGATCTTAGGATTACTTAATCAAGATTTTACATTCCATAAAGGGATGTTCTGATAAAATGATCTATACAGATTATTGAAGAAAAGATTTATGTTAATGTCCTTGAATTTAGAGGATCATTTTATTTCTATATGGGAATGTGTTATTTTTCCTACAAAAATATCTAATAGTAATCCATTAAAAATGAACCATTTTAGTCATTATATAGATAACTATGTAAATATTCATTCCATTGGTTAGAGATTAGTGAAGCTTCCCTTGTGGGACCTAGTTTGGTCTCAGAGATGTTTATGAAGATCTAGTTGATTCATCACAGGATGGTAATAGATTAGATCTGGTATAAATATTATTTTTATTATTTTTTAAATCCTTAAGAATTAATGATTGGAGACCAGGTGTTCTTGAGAGTCTCAACTCAATTGGGCCACCAAAGTCTTTGAAAATAAGGTACGTTGGCAAAGAGATTTGTGGGACTGTTTGAGGCCATTAAACTGATTGGGAAGGTTACTTATTGTTTTTATTTGACACCTATAATTAAATCTATACATAATGTTTTTCATGCTTTATTTATTAATAAATATAAGTTATACCCATATTTAGGTATGAATTGGGAGTACCTTGATGTGGAACCTGAAATGATAATGTTTGTGCATCTAGTTTATCTCGTTGATTCTCATATGAAGGTTCTATATAGAAAGACCATTAATTTGGTTCAAGTGTTTTGGTGTAATGGTTTTCATCCTCTTGAGACTTGGGAACATGATATGATTATGATAAAGATATGTAATTATATCTTTATAGATAAGTCTTTTTAATAACATATTTAGCGGAAAATCATTTATGAGAACAAGATTTGTAACATCTTAACACATACTTTTAGGTATGATATTAGGTTTATTTTATTATATTATTATTTTTCATGATTTTCTCTAGTTTTCTCAATTTATTCTTGGATAAAACTACATTTTGATAATTTTTAGGGGTCAAGAGTGTGTTTTGATTTGGGATTGAAGTGTCAAGTGGTGTATGAGAGATTCAGTAAAGGGGACGAACATTGTCCTATATCAAGAAAAACTACAGGAGTTCCAGTAGTGGTATAATGAGATCCACCAGATTGCTGGTGGTAGGACAGCAATAGGAATTTTCAATAAAATCAACATTGTCTTTCTAATGGGGTTCCCAGCACTATAGGAATTCTTCTTGGTGCTACTGACTTACTGGTGGATGCTAATGTATATACAATGACACTAATCTGGGTGAGTTTGGGATCATTAGTGTCATAAATATATTTCCCAAAACCCTTGATTAAATTATAAAAACCTCTCTCTCAAACATAATTTGAGATAAATGATATTACAGAACATGTTGAGGTAAATTTAGTCCTTCAAACCTTGATTCTTTTCAAATCAAACTGATGATTGAAGTGTTGTCTCTCTCATAATGAGTGTGTATCAGATATTATGAAGAATTATTTAATCCTTCATGTTTCTTATTTCTTGGGGGATATGAAATATTGGAATATAATCAGATTCAATTTTTTTATTTGATGAATTGTGGTTCTAGGATTCCTCCCTGATAGGTTCTAGCATTTGAATGACTATTTTAATATACCATGTTGGGTGTTCATTTACTAGTTGACTAAGGTATGTGGTTTTATAAGGATTTTACCATCACATGAAACTATTAATTCTTGTTTGATTTGAAATGTGTTTCCAAATTATTTTCAATGAATTATTTGACACTTTTGATATTTTTTAAATGGCATGGTGTGTGTGATGAAACATATTTGGAATAGAATTTTGAAATAAAGTATTGTATTTTAGAAAATGGTATTGAATTTAAATGAATGATTTGAAGAAAAAATTCAATGATACTTGAGAAATTAAGGCATGAAATGTTTTATGAATTTAAAATGAAGTGAATTTTTTAAAAAGGAATGAGTTATGATAAAAAAACATTTGACATTGGTTTTGAAATGAAATGGATTGGTTGAAACGTGAACATGGGGATACTTGAAATGAATAATTGAAAGGATTTTAGATTCATTGAAATGTAATATATCCCTATATGTTATATATTTACTTAAATAAAATGGGATATTGGGTTGTTAGGTGTGTAGTATAGGAATATTATTCTGATCATGTGTTATCTCTACCTAGATATTAATTGACAGTGACAATTCTACTTAAAGTATAATGAGTGAAATGAGTTCATTGGTTGAGGAATTCACCTATTCCCACTAGGACTAAGGACTATGGATGAGTGCACATTTGGAACAATATTTCTCTAAGATGTGGGGTGATCCTTGATCCTTGTTCTAACCAAACTAAAAGATTATAAACATGGTTCTGTGATTGAAAATTATATATAAATTTAAATTCTTATGAAATGATTTATTCATTCTTGTTTTGATAGTAATTGTTATTCATGTCTATTTTGATGAAAATTCACTTTGTACCTATTGTATGCTTTCCACTGGAATGATTTTAATTTAATTATTTATTTAAAATTGTGAATATATTACCATTTTATATTTTATTTAAAATCAATCATATTTGGTTTAATTCATATGAACTGCTTATGGATTACATGGTGAGGTCATACTGGGATAGTGTTTCTTACACCCTAATATTTCCATTGGGTTTTTTTAGAATTTATTATTCTAGATCCTGGGAAACGGAAAGCACCACTTAGAGGTAGTGGGTGTTCTTGATAGTGGGAACTTGGGAGTTGGTCCTGACATATAGAGTATGTGCTCCACCTATTGTGAAGAGATATTATGTTGATGTTGTCATTGATTTTTGAGTTATTTGATTTGGTGAATTATCTAAATTTTGGCATTTTTATCTTGTTTAATGTTTTTTATATCTACTATTTAGGGATTCTTTCCAATGGTTCTTTTATATCTATTGGAATTTTTGGTGAAATCATTTCCAATGGTAGTTTCTGGATACCCATATGGTAGTCATTAGCCCCTAGGGATCAATAATTCCCTTTTTCTTTTGTATATATTAATTCAAGTGCTATTTTATAAGGTTATATGTGTTGTTTCATGAAAATAAATCATCTATTTTCTTACCCTTCTATCTATTAAAAAATGACGAAATCATTCATTCGTACATGTCGTTCAACACCTCCATGGAGCGATGCGATTCTTTTTTCTTGTATGACTTTTTTGGATAGTTATACAATTGTATTTAATGAATTAAAAATATAATAATGTCATTATTATTATTCTATAGATTATGGAACAATTATCCCTTTACCATGTCTATCCAACAAAAGTAAAATTGAAATTATGAATTGAATGTTTTCAAAACACCCGATAAGGGCATAACCAGTTAATTAATTAAATATATTATTTAAATATATGAAATTAATGGTTTAATGATAAATTAATAAATCTATAAAAGGTTATAAAACAATTATACAATTAATACGTGTTTAGTATACATGTTTTAAAGGATATATATAACAAGTTTTGACTTGAGGTAACATGTTTCTTCACTCGATTACCATTTATTGGGTTATATTTATATTTCATTAACTATATTATCACATGATTACGTGTTAAATGAACATGGATTATATTATTTTTTATTTATAATTGTTTTTTATTTTGTTTTAAAATTGTTACACATAATCAACTAAATTATTAATTCTCACTTCAATGATATTATCTTTATAAATAATATTCATATCAATATTTTTCCTTTAAGATATGTATCATATTATGCACCTAACTCATTTATTTTGATGTAAATGTTTTCAATTGAGATATTATACCAAGAATTAATCTTTAATCATGATATTTAAAGTTCCTTTGATTTTTTAATTTTCATGAGATATTGACTCAAATGTTACAATAGTCGAAAGGGTTTTCATGTTCTCAATTTCAATTCATTGATACATAATTCATGCTATGAATTTTATATTTTTTATGGATAAAAATGTTTTCATATACTTATTAATAAAAATTATGGGTTCTAATGAATCATGTTATGTTCAGAAATTCAATGGCATTTTGATTCAAGCATTACCCAAGTTATAAGGGTTTCTTGTCTCACACTTTCTTCTTTGAGACCCCTTTTAATAGATGTACCTATATTCGTTTATATGGTGTATATACTAATTTATTAGATATAATATCATGAGCCTTTCAATTCTTAAAGTGATTTATGTTTCTTATTATGTAAATTCTTTCATATGGTTTTTGGTTTTATAATACCATAAATGGTTTATATTTATAAATATTGCATTAAATGCTTTAAAGTCTTTCAACCAAACTATTCATCCATGTTATTTATCGTATTTCAATAATTGTATTCATCTAAAAATAAATTATTCCCTAAATTTATTATCCATGATCACTGAACTTCATTTAAAAGGTTTTAAAAGGGAAATTTCATAATAATTTCTTCACGAGTCACTTTTGACACTCTTTACCCAAGTTCGAAAATATTGTTTATTTTTAACATTTAAGAAATGAAGGGGTTTTATCATCATCATAACTATTATACATTATGAATATTAAATTTCAATTATTTTTTTATTATTTTCAATGAAAATGTATTTCTCAAAATTTTGAGAATTTTTAGTTTTTAAATGTATCAAAAGAGAAGGGTATTTTCTCATATTATCTAAGAAAATCATTAAATGTTATCTTAATGGTATTTTCATATATTTCAACCCCCTTTAATGATTACTATGCTTCAATTGGGAGAATATTTTATGATTCCACTCAATTGATTTATTTTAATTTTTTATGATGATATTTTAAATATATTTTTGGAAAACTTGTTTCTGTTTTTATTGGTAAAACATGCTTCGATATTTTTGATGAAATTAAAAAATACATGTGTTTTATTTAATGGTATAGTACATTGAAATTATTGAATAAAGTGGGATTGTGGGAGAAAAAATATTATTAAGGTAATTTCTAATATATATAATGGGTGGGTTCGTTAAATCTATATAATTCATTGGGTAATGAGACTAAGTTGTCTAGATAGAAGTTAATCCTAAGAGAAGAAAAAGTTGTGTTACTTCTAAGAGATGATGCAATTTACTAATTGTAAGTTACTACTAAGAGAGGAAAATTTTTACAGGTTATAGGTTAATCCTAAGAGATTTCAGAATTATATGGTTATGTTATTCCATGATGAATGTTTAATGTTTCATGATACCTACAAATATTTTCAATTATCGCTATGATATCTAATCGATTTTTTCTAATGATTTTTTTACATGGCTCATGATTATTGATTTTTATGAATCTTTCATTTTGATAAAGAATTAATCCATGTCACATGTTGAATGATCCTTTTTATGGGTATGAAATCTATTATGTTAACCTCATCCACTTTGATTATATAATTATACCCTAGTACTCGTATTATTCTCCCTGATGACGTTAAATTGTTAATACTTATTTTTACCATTACTGGATTTTTGAGATCACCCTTGTTATGTTTTCCATTTCCTAGGTTATAAAGAATTATTTTAAAGTAATTTTTTCCATAAAATAATTTTGTGGGAACAATTTTACAAGACATGTTGGATGGATACAATTGGGTCACAATTATCTACATCAAATCCAAAAATGTAAAGACTATTTCATTAAATGAATTCAGGAGTGTAGGTTTAGTGCTGTTAAATATATTATTAGGGAGGGATGAGATTACTTTAGAGATTAGAATGTATTCATGTGAGCTTAACTTAATAGTTATCTATAACATCATGATTTTATTCTTTAATTTAAATAATAATTTCATTGGCATAAATACACCTTTTTATGTTTTCAATTATAAGATTTTAAGGTGATTAATGATTTTTTGGGAGATATTTTTTTAGGTTGAGGTATATGTAACCTTTATATTTAACATGAAAGATTATTTATGAAGAATGTTGTTACATTTTTGGAGATTTAAACTGAAACATATGAGTCATATTTTGAGGTTCAACCATTCTTTAATGTTTAGGTTATTGAATTTAATTGGGATATAGGGTTATTTAAATATGGAATGATCTA
The DNA here is from genome assembly GCA_963277665.1 of Viscum album. Taxonomy (NCBI): domain Eukaryota; kingdom Viridiplantae; phylum Streptophyta; class Magnoliopsida; order Santalales; family Viscaceae; genus Viscum; species Viscum album. The sequence goes on along the minus strand of OY728141.1, from coordinate 1,298,517,854 downwards.
TGTGAAAACTTGGGTGTTGTTGTTGAATTTCAAAGATTAATGTATTATTTCTTCATATGAAGGTTCATTAATTTTGGTTATTATATAATCTTATGATATCTATTTTGGTTTTGGTGAGTTTCTAATGACAGGAGGAATAAATTGTTATCCTTTTATAGATCATGTGACCCGTTAGAAGTTGATTTTATTTATTTAGTCATGAAAAATTCATATTTCATATTAATTTCTTGTAATAAGCGATGCGATAGAAGTGGAAATTTATTGAAGCACAACCAGAGGATGAAATTGAACATAGGAAATGAAAGAAAATTATTTAAATATATTTTCCATTGTTATTAGTCTAGATGGTACAATGAAAATTGTATTAAAATAAAAATATAATCATTTCATTTCATTTCATTTCATTTTATTTCATTTCATTTCATTTCCTTTTATTTTATTTATTTCAGATTTATTTCGTATTTATTTTATTTATTTTATTTTATTCGTATTTATTTTATTTTTTTAATTTATTTCGTATTTATTTTATTTATTTCGTATTTATTTTATTTATTTCGTATTTATTTTGTATTACTTTATTTACTTTATTTATCCATACATGCACATCCCATGCACATGCCCTTGCACATACTCATGCAATATAAAGAAATACTGCGTTTGGTGAGATTTGAACTCCTAACCTCTTGCATATTTTCCAAAGACTTTACCACTTCAGCAAGTTCGTCATGTGGTTAATAAACAGAATTTAACATACTTATATATATTAATTGAAAAAACAAATAATACATAAATAATAGATATAAACTCAATAATAATAAATAATATATAATGAATAATAAATAATAAATAATAAATAATAAATAATATAAACAAATATAAATAATAAATAAATATAAATAATAAATAAATATAAATAATAAATAATAAATAATAAATAATAAATAATAAATAATAAATAAATATAAATAATAAATAATAAATAAATATAAATAGTTAATAAATATAAATAATAAATAATAAATAATAAATAATAAATAATAAATAATAAATAATAAATAAAAAATAAAAAATAAAAAATAAAAGATAATAAATAAGAAATAATAAATAATAAATAATAAATAATAAATAATAAATAATATAAATAACACATAATATAAATAATAAATAAATATAAATAATAAATAATAAATAATAAATAAAAAATAAAAAATAAAAAATAAAAATAAATATTAAATATTAAATATTAAATATTAAATATTAAATAGTAAATAATAAATAATAAATAATAATAAATATAAATAATAAATAATAAATAATAAATAAATAATAAATATAAATAAATAATAAATATAAATAATTAATAATTAATAAATACAAATAATAAATAAAAAATAAAAAATAAAAAATAATAAGTAATAAATAATAAATAATAGATAATAAATAATAAATAAATATAAATAATAAATAATAAACAAATATAAATAATAAATAATATATAAATATAAATAATTAATAAATATTAATAATAAATAATAAATAAATAAATAAATCAAAAATAAATATAAATAATAAATAATAAATAATAAATAATAAATAATAAATAGTAAATAATAAATAATAAATAATAAATAAATATAAATAATAAATAATAAACAATTAATAAATATAAATAATTAATAATTAATAAATATAAATAATAAATAATAAATAAATAATAAATAATAAATAATAAATAATAAATAATAAATAAATATAAATAATAAATAATAAATAATAAATAATAAATAATAAATAATATATAATAAATAATAAATAATAAATAAATATAAATAATAAATAATAAATAATAAATAAATATAAATAATTAATAATAAATAATAAAAAAAAATCAAAAATAAATAAGAAATAAATAATATAAAATATATAAATATAAATAATAAATAATAAATAAATATAAATAATAAATAATAAGTAAATATAAATAATAGATAATAAATAATAAATAATAAATAATTAATAAATATAAATAATAAATAAATATAAATCATAAATAGTAAATAATAAATAATAAATAAGAAATAAATATAAATATAAATAATAAATAAATATATAATTAATAAATAATAAGTAAATATAAATAATAAATAATAAATAATAAATAATAAATAATAAATAATAAATAAATATAAATAATAAATAATAAATAATAAAAAATTAAATAATAAATAAATATAAATAATAAATAATAAATAAATATAAATAATAAATAAATATAAATAAATATAAATATAAATAATCAATAAATATAAATAATAAATAATAAGTAATAAATAATAAATAATAAATATAAATAATAAATATAAATAATAAATAATAAGTAATAAATAAATATAAATATTAAATATTAAATAATAAATAAATATAATTAATAAATAATAAATAATAATAAATAATAAATAATAAATATAAATAATAAATAATAAATAAATATAAATAATAAATATAAATAATAGATAATAGATAATAAATAATAAATAATAAATAATAAATAATAAATAATAAATAATAAATAACCAGTAACAAATATTATTATTAACAATATTTTATTATTAGTACTAATAAATAATTAAAAATAAATAATAAATAATAAATAATAAGTAAATATAAATAATAAATAAATAATAAATAATAAAGGTAACACATGAAAAAGTATGAAAAGACGTGGTAAGGGATGAAAAATCATGAAAACGCATGAAAACGGATGGAGAAGCATATGAAGAATGAGGCATTCGAAAGAATGAGAACGCATGAAAACTCATGACAACTCTGGAAAACCCCTTAATAATTCAACATAATCATCTCAATAACCCACAGAAAACCATTGATAAAGATAACAAGTCATGGAAACCCAAATAAACAGTAATAAATGGAGCAACCGTTAAAACCCGTCAAAACGGTCATAAAGAGACAAAAACATTGGACTCACATTAACGGAGATAACTTATGATCCGAGAGTCTGTTTTAGATCCAAGACCTGTCAAATCAAAGATCCTAAAATGATATTTGACCTGATAGGTGAAAGAGTTTGAATGGACAGGCGGATCTGATGTTATGACCATTTAAAAAAATGATGACGGGGAAAGGGTGCTAGAAACGAGGCATCGAAAAACATAACAAACCCAATACCCACTAAAAAGGCCATAACATATGATCCAAGAGTGCATGTGGGCGCCGAAACCAGTCAAATTGAAGCTCATGAAATGAGCTATGATCAGGCAGGTGGAGGTATCCGAACTGACACGCGGATCGAAAGTTAGGTCCGTTTGAAGACAAGTTCGACGGGACACCGGTGACAGAAATTGGGTTTTGGAGGCCTTTGGAGGGGTTTTGGGGTCAAAAGACAAGACAAGGGCATGCTTTTGTCGATCTGGTGCCTATCTCTCTTCGTTGGCTTCAATTTGATATGTGGTAGAGCCCAAACAGACACCCGGATCGAAAGTTATGGTCGTTTGAAGTTGGAGAACTTTTTTCAACTTTCGTTAAACTCAAATATCTTCCGCACCTTAGACCGTCTCATTGTTTTGATTATATGTGCATCTAGATATCTTCATGATATTCGATTTGATTGGTCGTGGCGCTCCAACGGACGCCCAGATCAAAAGTTAAGGTCGTTTTAGTGATTCGGGGGTTTCTCGTGTTTTTTTTATTTTTTCCTTTCATTTCACGGCGGTTTTAGCGAAACCGCCGGTATTTCACGGTGGTTTTTTAAAAAACCGCCGCTAATCCTCGAAAAAAATTTACAAAAAAATTAAAATAAATAAAAAAAATTATGGCATTTCGTGGCAGTTTAAAAACCGCCGCGAAACAGAAGCCCGAAACGCGTTTAGCGGCAGTTTTTAAAACCGCCGTGAAAAAACCGCCGCTAAACGGCAGTTTTCTTGTAGTGAATAATTTTTATCATATTTGGAAACCTAGTTATGTGATATTCTAAATTATATTAATATTTACCTTTCCCTCTTTTTACATAGATTTTTTATTAACCCTTTTACAATGTGTTTTTTTAAAAACAATTTTTTCTATTGTTAAAAGTTTTATTTTCAAGTTTAAGATTAAAATAAGAGGATGAAATTTAATAAAGTTTGGGAGATAATAATACCATGATATATTAAATGACCACTTTATATGATAGAATACACGACAATCATCACTGATCATTACTAACTCTGAAATATTATCATTTAAATATGATATTTAAAAACTAGTTGTTGAATTAGTGGGTATAAATAGGAGTAAGTGAATTATGAACTAATTATAAAGGTCCAAATTAATTAAATTTTGTTGATAAAATTTTATAATATAATTAAACAATTTTTAGTAATGTTATCTTATGTTTCAAAATATATTTCCTTCAAAAAATGGTTTTTTAGGGAATGTTATAATTAATTTATATTTTTTTAAAATTAAAATTTCAAAATTATATTAGGCTAAAATTCAGTTATTTTTCTAAAAATATTAATTTTTTAGAGAATTATAAAAATACAGATTTCATAAAAAATTTCTTTCCCATTCAAGTATTTAAAATGGACCATTTTTTTGAATAGATTTTAAAATTTCATTTTTTTCTAATTAATCATAATACAATTAATTTTATTATAATTAAATTATTCATAGTTTTTGTATGAAAACAATTTTATACATAAAAATTCATTTCTCTAGAAATTTTTTTTTCATTGAGTATTAAACATTAATTTTAAAAGTAATTTCTAAAACTTCTAAGGATTAAATTTTAAAAAATATTTTAAACATTGAAAATCATAATTTTGAAATTCCGTAAAAAGGCCATCTTTATTTTTTGACATTATGAAGAGTAACCATGTAAATTATTTGTTACCACGGTATGGATAAAATGTGTAATTTGGTTAAAAATAATGCGATAAGGCTTTAAAAATGTATATAAAACATAAATTATTTCTATTGTAAGAGTTTAGTTCAATTATCCCCATTCAATATTTTAAAATTTGGAATTTGGTGCCATTTTTCATTGATAAATACCTTCATATTATTTTATGTGAAGAATAAATACAAAATATAACATTCATTATTTTAAGAGATATACTATTTTTTCATTGGGATAAAAGAAAATTATTTTTAGTTATAAATAGTTATTTTAAATTATAAATATTTTTTTATCATGGTATTTTTTTTTATAATTTTAGTGATGAAATAATTACCTTATATGTGTAAGCAATGCCAACATAGTGCTTGCGCAAGTAGTAGAGAAATAAAGTAAATTATTTTAAAAACTAAAAAATGAATATTTTTTGGGAGGGTTATGGTATTTTAAAAAATTTAGTTATATATAATTTATTATTGATGAGTTAAATTTTTTTACTCTAACTAAATTTCTTTAATGATATTTTTTTTCAATCCAAGTTAGTTGAATAGTCCCAAAAAATTAATTTGATAGTATTTTATGTTAAATAATATTTTAATAAATATTTTAAAATTAATAAAAATATTATATTTATTCAAGTGAATGAGATATGGACTATATTATTACCATTTTTTTATTTTTGGGTCAGCTATCCTTTTATTTTAACTTTCTTGACCCATAAAAAGTAAATAAAACATTATTATCACAGTAACAGTAAAAATTGTTAATGGGAGGTTAAGACTATGTAATAAAGGTTAATACATAACCTAAACATATCTAAATGTTATTAAATGAGATTAATTAGACATATCTATAACACATAATAAATATTTCAATTCTGATCCACATTAAGATGAAAATTCATTTATATTAATATAAGACTTTATGTAATTATATGGGTGACCCTACCCTCACTTATAATGGGAAACCATCTCTACTTTTTTCATCCCACTTCTTAAGTAACTTATATTGAATAAAACCTATAAAAACCTTTTATTAATTTAATTATATACATTATAGTGGGCTTTATATTCTTAAAAGTCTATCATTATGGTTTTAAGGAGAGATCCAAATGAGGTTCTTTAAAGAAGAGGTAATCATCTTAAATCAGATTTTTCCTTTTACTTCTTCTTTTACCACATTAAATTCCATCCTAAAAATTTAAATATAATAACATCAGTATATACCATATAATTAAATTTTATTATATTAATGGAATAACTATATTCATCTTATTTTCCCATCAAATCTCAAATAAAAATGTTATTCATGTGTACGTGTGGACTACCACCTCCACAAAGCGATGTGTTTCATTTTCAGTCACCAAATCTCATGGATATTTATAATGATGGATTTAATATATATATATATATATATTATTTTCATGAAATAATTATCATTCTTAAAATATAATATATAATATGATTTCTCCCAATTCCATTTGTTGGAAAATGAAAACATCATTCACGCATACATGTAGATTACCACCACCATAAAGCGATGTTATTCACTTTTCAGGTATTCTTTTCATGGATGGGATTGAAATTTTATTTAACATACAAATATGATAATTATTTCAGGATTATTATTCTATAGATGATGTAATAATTACCTCTTTGACCATGGGAACCTTACCCATGCCATTTTCTAATTGTAAACTAAGAATCCCCAAAACACCCGATGTGGAATTAACTAATTAAGTAATTAATTATTTCCTTCAAATAAATAAAATATTTAGTTTAATGATAAATTAATAATATTAAAAATATTTCTTAAACAAGAAAATTATTAATATAATTTTATTATATAGGATTTAAATGACATAAATAGTAAGTCTCAACTCAAGGTAAGGGGTTTCTTAACTCAATTACCACTCATTGGATTATATTTATTCTTTATTGACTATATTATGACATGAATACGTGTTAAATATTATTTTATAATATTATTTTGTATTACCACTTGTTTATGTGTTGTCATAATTTTTACACATAATCACCATCATTGGGTTTTTTTTGTGAAACCATAATGAATAATTTCCCCATTAAAATTTAGCACAATGGCGACCACATGATTGTCTCACGAGGAGGTTACATGCAATATTATGAAACTGTCACTATGATAATTTGTTTTTGTTAAATTAAAACTAAATGTGGGGATTTTATAAGAGATAATACATTTAATTAAAAAAAATCGATTAAGATGAGAAATTATTGTTATAGATTTGAAATCATAATCAATATGGATTGAAAAACACAAGATAAAGAAAACACCAATGGGAAAACTTCGATCCTTGGAAACTCCCCTTATCACAACCAAAAAATATTTTCCCATTTAATTAACCAATTTATAATTAAAAATCATAATTTATACACCTAAATTTCTTATAAACCATACCTCAAATATTATTTTTATCTTATTCTAAAAATTATTCAATTAACCAAAGTCATATGAGAAATTGAAATTAATTAACCTTTTTTGATCAATGGGGAGACCTCTCCCAAAAAAATATACAATATGAAAAGTTTTCTATAGTCATAATTTGATTATAAATCTAGAGAAAAATATATGAAAGTTAAAAGAAGAAATAAATACACCTCCTTCACTCCATAAATAGTTTCTTATATAATTAAAAAGAAAAGAGTTGACAAAGAAAATAAAAACATAAAAGGTAAATGCCTTCGGATATTCACTTCCCACCACCACTTGGAGTTCAGCCCAACATGGATAGACTATCTTTCTTATAACAACTCTTCTCCAACATATCATGTCAATAATATCCAACTCCTTATTTATAACCATCCTTTTAAATTAATTGTAGATGAAAATATGTATTGAAAGGGGTAGAGAATATGTAGTCAAGTTTCCATCCTCAAAAAATTGATCTACATTTTCCTACATTGAATCCAAATCTCACTAAGTTATCTTTTTGAAATTTGTTTTTATGTATCCTCATCACCCACACAATTAATTTTAAATCCATTGAACATGATTTGAAAATGTTATTACTAAATTACTAAAGTGAATTTTTTCTATTCAAAGTGTCTCTTCATCTTCATCCACTTTAAAAAAATTCCTAAATAGCATTGATCAATGTATTTATCTATCATATTAACTAATAATTCAAATATTGTAGTCGTATTTATTTTCTATATGTAATTCATTTGGAGGTATGTATTTAAATTAATAACTTATTTACTAGAGGTAGGTCAATTCTATCTGACCATTAAACATCCAAAAATGAATAATTTTTCTTGGGATGAAAATTTTTCGATTAAGCACTTGATACAATTTTGTGAAATGAAGAAAATAATCTAGAGAATCCTAAAAAAATAATTTCAATAACTAAATCAGTATTGAAAATTTTATTCCCAAAATACCAAAGTGATAAAAATGGTAAAAATTCCAGAATTAGGACATTTGGCCAATTAAGCCCAAAATCGTCAAAATTACAAATATAATGCAATTACACACAAATTGAAAATTTAATGGGGATATATACATTTAAACAAACATAAAAATAATGAAAATATTATATTTATTTGTTATCCCACAATTAACACTTGGATTCCTTAATAATTTAGCACTCAAAATAAATTTCTAGTGAAAAATTCAAAACACATAATAATGAAATTCACAATGGTTGTAGTCAAAGAACTCAAGATATCGTTCATATTCAATAGATTAAATTCCAAATTTTCCATTATTTTAATTAATTCCATTTCCATTTAATTTATTATTACATACACAAGGACGCCTACCACAAAAATTTCACTCTCATCACACGATTTCAATTTGAAACAAAGTTTTCTTCATCCAAATAAATATAAGGGTAACTATAAGCATAAAAAATTCCTTAATCTATACCAAATATAGTTAAAAAAATTATATCCATCTTGAGGACTTAGAAATGATTGTTTTATGTTTTATGGCTAGTTGGTTTCAAATGTCAAAAATTATGTGGAAAAAGGAGAAGGCTTGGCCATTTATTGAAATAAGATTTTATGATTCTAGTTTCTAATTTTTTTTGTCTTATCATATTTATTATTGGAATAAAATCATCTATAAAATAACATCAAACTTTCTTCCTTGGAAACCCTACACATTACCAAAATTTAGCAGTAATATCATAGTAATTTATTCTCAAAATTTCAAATATCTTTTTTTAAATCTCCAGAAAAGAATTTTTCCCTCAAAGATCACGAATGGAAAAAATCTCAAGGTAAATAACTTCCTCTCCATAATTTGATTTTAATCCACCCCAAGTAGCATAAGATAATGTATAAATTCAAAAATATACTCCATCACAATTAATATTTATTGAAATCATGCAACTTACTTTAAGAGCTGGTTGGGTATTTAAGTTATCTTATAAAGAGGCCAACTAAATATAAAATTCATGTCTATTAAGGGATCAAAAAGGTCAAGTGAAAAATGTAGAATTAATAAAGGGATTTAATTTTTTTAAATGGTATTTAAATAAAAAATGAATTTCCTCAATCATTTTGAACAGATAATATTTAAATCTTTTATGTTTTGAAAGAAAATTGGAATTTTATAGTTAAAAAAGTATTATTAGGTAACTAAAGAAGTGGGGTTATTGTAAAGAAGACTCAAAACGGGTTTGTGTTATCATGGTAAAGTGATTTTAAACATTGGAAAATAAAAATTGAATGGAATTTAGATGTAAAAGGTCTTTTTATAAATTTCTAAAATTTGAATTTGGAATAAAACACATTTCAACATTAATTTATGTTTAGTTCCAAAAATCAAGTTGGTTATTTTAATTGTCAAATATTCTATGTTCATAAAGGTAATTAATTTTTATCTCACAAGTTAAAAAAAATTAAATAAAAAAAAAATTAAATGAAAATAGAAAATATAAGTTTAAAAATAAAATAAAAAAATCTTTATCTTCCCAGTATTCCCCCCATAATTATTTATTATAATTTCATAATTATTTATAGTTTTATTGAGAAGTGATAATCAAGAAGATAAGTTATAAAAAAACAGGTGGTAAATAAATACACAAAATGGTTTTTATAATGTAGTAAAAACCCTGAACTATCCTCTTATAAATTTAAAAATGAAAAAATACATGGAAAATAAAAATTAAAGAATAATAATTTTATTGAATTCAAAAAAGAAATAGAAGGGAAAATCTGTTATAATTTCTTCTATCAAATTTTAAAAACTATATTACAATTCATTTTTCAACTCCCCAAGAAAAGTTTCTTCAGTATCAAAATTGCATGGTAAAATAATTTCCTTTTCTTTGATTTATTTTTTATTCTTTAATTATTTCAATTATTTTGAATTATTAGTAATATTTTAAATTTTTTCTTGCTTCCTAAATCAATACAACATTTTTTGGAATAACCAAATAATTTTTTTTGGATTATGAAAGAAGCTTATTTGATTATGAAAGTATTTTTTTAGAATTTATATTTTAATTTTTTTTATTAATCTACCTATCAAATTTTTGATAGTCAATATAGTAATATAAGTTGTCGCTATGAAAATCCATTTTTTTGATTTTTTAATACTTTGAATTAGTGGTTTAAAGTATATAAATTTAAATTAATTAAAAACAACATAGGAAACTTCCCCAGAAATAAATAAAGTTTATGGATGGAATTTCTGTTAGAAAAAATAACTCAATAATTTTCCATAAAAAATGTATCACAGTGGTGACAACAGAATTGTCTCATGAGGAAATTGTAGGCTAAGTTATCAAACAGTAAATTTATTAATTTGTTTGTGATTAATTAAAACTTAAAGTGGGGATTTTTCAAAGAATACAACCAATGTTAAATAAAATAATAACACTAATAATAGAAATTAAATTTAGATAAGGGAAATTAGAAGTAATACAGAATGAAAAAGACAAGAATTTTTTTTAGTAGTGGACAAACTTTAATCCTCAGAAACCCCCTTTATCATTGTGAAGAAATGGTTTCCAATTAAATTACACAATGTATAATTAAATAACACAAAATATACACAAAAATTTACTAGAAACCATATCAATACCTTATATATGGGTTTTTATGCACTTATAAAAGTAACTAGATTTCCAAAAGAACTTTGAGAAATTGAAACTAATTAAACTTGTAGTGCTCGATAATGAGACCTCACCCAAAGAAATTGAAAAAACATAACAATTATTTTATAGTACTAAGTTAATAAAAAATATAAAAAACTAGAATAAATTGAAAATAAGAAATAAAGATACCACCTTTAATTAATACATCTTTTTCTATGATAATTGAAAATAAAAACAATTACATTGAAAAGATAAATCTCAAAGGTAAATTTTTTCAGATCTTTACATCCACCACCACTTGGAGTTCAACCCCATATATCTAGTTTATATTCCTTATAAATCATATTTTCAAGAAAATAATCTACATTATATCCCAATACCTCTTTATTACTATCATTTTTTTAATTGGATTTGAAAATATATAGTGAATAGGGGTGGAAAATATGCAGTACAATTTCTATCATCAGAAATATTTCTCAACATTTTTCTAGTTTGAAGCTGAATCTCACCAAGGTACCTTAATTAAAGAAGTTTTTGTTCTATGTAATTAATTAACCATGTAATTTTAGTTCTTTTTGACACATTATAATTTTTTCATTGAATTAATGAGGTTATATTTTTATAGTAAAATCATCTCTTCATCTTTTTCTAAGTTGGTTAATTGAAAAACTAACTCAATGAGAAAATTTCTCCATGATATTTAATGAGCATATGAATCCTGGGGTCCTATTTTATTTAAAAAATTTATAACCACATTTTGAGGTTGGTAACTCAATTTATTTCATATTTAGTAGAGGTAGGTCATTTTTAATAGACCATTCAACTTCCAAAATTGAATAATTTGTTTGGACCTCAAAATGGTCAATTCAACAAATGGACAATTTTGATTAAATTCATCCAAAAATCCATGTAAACATAAAATATAATAACTTATAAAAATTTATTATAATTAAAAAATAATTCCAAAATTAACTATGTGATTAAAAATGTTAAAAATTTATAATTAATGCATTTTCACAATTTACCACAAAACTCATCAAAATTCCAAGAAATGATGCAAATTAACATAAAATAAAATATCGATGGGGGATATATTCATTTAAATACAAATAAAAAATAATGAAAATACTATCTCTATAAGTAACCTCAATTATTAATTCTCATTTCAGTGATACAATATTTGAAAGGATTATTCATCTAAATATTATTTCTTTGAGAAAAGTATCATATTATGCACCCCCTTCATTTTATAAGGTGTATATGATGAAAATTATGATATTATATAATAAATTAATCTTTTATTATGATATTTTTAGTTCCTTTATATTTTAATATTTCATGATATATTGAATCAAATATTATAAAAGTTTTATGTGTTTTTATAGTCTCAATTTCAATTATTTGATACATAATTCATGTTATACACTATGTATTATTTTATATAGTGTACTTAATTTCCCATGAACATGTTCCAAATTTTATTTCTTGTAATAATGTCTCTTATATAATCATGTTAATTTCCTTCATTCAATGAATTTTTGAATCAATTATTACATAAGTTGTAATGGTATATCATCTCAAACTTCCTTCTTTGAGACATATTTTTATTGAAAAACCTATAATAATTTATGTAGTATATATAATGATACATGAAATATAATTCCATGAAGAATACTGATGGTATTTTATGTTTCTTATTATATTATATTATTCAAAGTGTTTTTGTTTTTAAAAGGCCGTAAATGGGTTTTTTATAAAAACATTACTTTAAAGGTTTTAATGTTTTTAACCAAAATCTCATTACATGTTATGTTTCTTCAAGAATGTAATTCTCAAAAAAATCATGATGTTATTTTACATGATATTTTAAATTTTTAAATGGACTTAGAAAGTAAATATCTAATTTTTTTTCACACGTGTCACTTTTGACTCTATTTACAAAATTTTGAAAATACTATTTAATTTTGGAATTTATGACATGAATGGATTTTATTTACATCTTAATTAGTATTTTTTAAAATATTCTATTATGATTGTTTTCAAATAAAATCATTTTATCAATATTTTTAGAATTTTTGTATTTTAATGGAACTGAAAGAAAATGGTGTTTTCTTATATTCTCTATAATTTTTTTTAAAATTTTATTTTAAAGGAATTTTTAATGTACATCAACATAAATTATTTATTGTTATGATTCACTAGGGATATAATGTTTTGATAAAATCCAATTTCTCTCTAGGAATGGTTTATTATTATATTTTAAATAGATTTTTAAAAATCCTAGTTCTTTTTCTTGGTTAAATCATTCTATGACAATTTTATTGAAATACAAGAATCCATGTGTTTTGTGTTATGATATGGTATTTGGAAATTATTTATAAAATTGGGATTGGGGAGTGAACCAAAATCCATTTAATTAATTGAGTAATGAGACAAATATAACTGGATGGAAGTTACACTTTAAGAGATGACAAGGTCAGGTTACTCCTAAGAGATGGCTAAGTTAGTTAATTATAAGTTATTCTTAAGAGATAATAGAGTTTAATGGTTATAAGTTAGTCATAAGAGATGTGAAAATTATATGGTTTGTTGATTCCATGATTAATGATTAATGTTCAAATAAACAGAAATAGTTTTCAATGCTTATAATGATTTCTAATGGATCCTTTCCTCAAGGATTATTTTCACATGGCTCATGATTATTGATTCTAGCCACTCTTGACATTGTTAAATATTTTTTCTACATCACATGTTTAATCATCCAGGTTTTGATAGCTGTAAACTCTCTTATGTTAATCTCTTGAACTTGATTGTCTCATCATACCCTTTTAATCATCTGATTCTCATTGGTGAAATTTAATTGTTAATTATTATATTTACCATTATATAGCATTTAATCTCACCCTTATTATGTTTTTCAATTAACTTGGTTACATGGAATTAGGTTAAATATTTTATTTCTAGAAATGATTCATATGTGAAAATTTTTATGGGATATTTTGAAGACTTAATGTGGAATAGGAAAAATAGGGTATAGTGGACAAAATTATCAATTGAATACATGAGTATTTTTATATAAGATTCTATCCAAATTATATTAAAATGTAAAACTGAAAGGTCCTTGGGTATGTAAGTGATCCAATATTTCCATTTGATGTTGTATGTTTTGGAAGGCTAAAATAGGGTCCTGATTATCAGTATCAAATTTATAAATACAGAGATTATGTTTTTTTCACCAAATTTGAGAGTGTGGGTTTGGGGATATTATAAAGACTAGTGTCAACTTGTAGAAGAGTTCTTGTCTATGAGTGGTGGAGTGATGAATCTGAATTTACACTTTATTTTATAATATTTTTAGTATATATAATTTTCATAATAGTCTATAATAGTGTAAATTTATATGTTTTTATATTAATATTTGAATAATTATTTTAATGTGTAAATGGGATAAATCATGATTTTAACGAATTTAAATATTATTTTTCGATTAAATGTAATTTTCATCGATTGGAATTCAATTTTTTTCATGTTTTTGTGATTTTGGGTTGCCTTTACGTGTGATGTACATGTTGCATTAGGGTAACCACTCCAGGTAATGTTTTAAGGAAAATTCTTTGGGTGAGCACTATGTGAGGGTACACCTCCTATTTTATAGGATATATAAAGGTGATGGTTAACTATATAAAGGAAATTTCATGTGAAAAAATGCTATGTAAATGTTAGATAAGAGTTTTTTCTAGGTAAAAACCTAAGAAATATGCTATATAGAGGTCACCCAGCTACATTGTAATGGTAGAACACATGTTCTATAGGATACATATGGGTAATGAGGGATGTATAAAAGTACTTTACCATGAAATTTAGTTGAATCAAGGTTAATACACCGTTACCAACCTACGTAGGGATCAAATTCATGGAAAGGTAGTTGCGTGAGGTTCATCACTTTTTCAGGGGGAGATTAAACACTAAATTTAACAAAAATGACAATCTTGACAAAAAATCAATATTTTATTCCACGGGTTTTATGAAATCATAATGTGTTCCTCTACTATAGATATGTGGAACCAATTGAGTATTTTAAGAAGATAATGTGACTATAGTAAGGAAGCAAAAATGTAGCAGATTCAGGACACACTCAACTGAAGAGACCCTCACCCTTTGTCTTATACACACCAAGCACATCAGAGGAAGGGGATAGTTCATTGATTATAGAAATAAAATTCTAATTGGATGGAGAAGAATGTTTAATACCAATATAAGTTTTCCCTTACCCATACTAATGTGTTCCCACCAAGTTAATTAATACATTTAGTAATAAAAAAATCATATATTTTATTAATCTATGTTTTAGTTAATTTTATTATTTATAAAAGATAATTATTCAATTTAGTTTTATTATTCATGGATAATAATCTTTCTAACACACAAGAATTATTTAAAAGGAAGAAAAATCACAGAGTGTTACAGATGTGTCCGGAGATTAGTAATTGAACATGTGAATCGTAACTTGTAAATTTAAAATATTTTTTAAAAAACATCACCAAATATAAATACTTGTATACCAATATAGAAATGAAACTACTAACCTTGAAAATAGTTTATCATGAGATTGATCTTTTTCTTGGGTGACAATGAATTCCGTTCACTATATTTTATTTTTTCCATAATATTCTTATAACTACTACCCAAAAAGATTCCATTATCATTAAATAAGTGTATAGATTGGGATTTAATTCCCATCACCTCACATAATCTTTAATATCATCCCTATAAGGGCTAATAAGTAAGAATCATCAGTAAAAAATCATTTTTAATAAAATATCTAGGTTTCAAAAATCATACAGTACAACTTACAATCACACACCCCTCATCCCCACTAAAAAGTACCAACCAATAGTTATAAATAAAAATAAAACAATATAGAGTGAGAATAACTCCCCCATGACAATTTATTAACCTCAATTATTCCATGGTGTGTTTCTACTTCCCTATACCCGAGTGAATTATATGCGTATAAAATGGGTGAATTTTGATGGGTGAGAAGAGAGATGGAGAATGGATGAATTGATATGAAATAAAGAATAGTGTAGGAATGGGGTATGAAAGGATATATGGGAACAAATGAGGTGGTATGTACAAGAGGATTCATGCTTTGGATGAATAGATACTAAAGAATTAATATTGAAGGAGAGGCGAATGAGTGATAATGGTATAATGGTTCATATATGATTGATATATGGTAAAATGGATTGGATAATTGAGAGTGGATAACTTGTCATAAAATTACAAAGATATATGTTCATGGGTATGTAAAAATTCATTTTACATATCTAGAATGATAATTTCCCAATTGAATTTGAGTTTTCCTACTTAAAATTTATCCCCCAAATCATTCTCTTCCAATTGACGAGATTTACCTATATATCTCCCAAAACTAGTATATTTTTGAAAATAGAACAATACATAACATTCATCCCCATTGTCACGTTTCCCATGTGGAAAATAAATATAATCCATGGATGAATGAGATTTATATTCCCCCTATAAGAATGGAATTTATTTCTTTTATTAAGTGAACTCAATTTGGTTTTTATATAGTTGGGAACCTGAGAATCCAAATGAAAGAACCATGATTACACTAGATCACATGAGTGTATTGGGATGTATCGAGTTAATGTTACACAAAATATTATATTGTTAAGACCCTAAGATTATGTATATCCTATTGGTTTAATATAATGACCATATAAACAAATGAATGCAATGAAAAAAAAACATTATAAAACAAAGAAATGTGTGGTTCAACAAGAAGTTCTTATACATGAAAGATAAAGGAGTTGAATTATAATATTCTTTGGATAAATCCTTAGAGGATGAAAAAATTACAAAAAAAAAGATTTTCATTGTGGTTTTATATGGAAATCAACCAAATTTAAAGGAGTAAAAATATAGTGACAACAAGGGTGGTTAACCTAACCTTGAAATATACTAATGATATCTAGATATTTTAAATCAAATAAAATTAATGAAGACTCTATGATATTTTATCTGAATTAGTATTGGTTTACAACCAATCTATAATAAACTAATTTATTTTATTTTTTCACTAGGAATCATGTCATTAACTGGGAGTGGCCCCCACATATATCCCCCTTATGACAAATTTAGGGTAGATCTATTATCATCATATCTTCCCTATTATCATCAGTGTAGTTTTTTTTAAATTTTCAATAATATTTCATCCAAAACATTATACAAAGAGTGATATCTCAAATTGATATGTTTGTAAATATAATGAAATTATGGGTTCATACTAAGATGGGAAACACTCATACTATCACAATAGTGAATTTAATTCTCCTGACTCTATCCCATATCTTGAAGAAACATCTAAAACAATAAAATATCTATTAAACACATATTGATCATGATATATTATACATTTTGGTAGATAAGGAAATAGAATTATATAAATGTTATTACCATGAAACAACTCCCCTTGAAAATGATATCAGATTCCTAGATATGGATTTCCTTGTGTCCATATATACAACCATATTCTAATATTGGGTTGTCACTTCTAAAATAAAAACCATGACTGGATGTACCTTGTATACACCTTATCTATTTTATCTCTATCTATTGATCATTTTAAATAATTTTTAAGAGAAGGTTTACAACATTAAAATTTAGATCAATATATATCCTAGTGTACACTATAGAATATACGAGATTTATTACTACAAACTAGTAAGAATTTTTTTCCATATCATCTTTCTTCTCTTTATTTGATGGAAAATGGATGGTCATAAGCCTAAAATGACTCTCAAGTAAAGTAATAACTTGATTTTTATTACTCAAGTTAAACATTTCAAGGACCCTCTTAATATACCAATATTGGGTTATCTAAATATTATGACTAATCCTAATATAAGTAATAATCATGTCAAGGATCTGTGTATCTTCTCCCAAGTCATTCATTTAAAATGACTCGTTTAACACCTTCTTTAACCTATCAATATTAGGTATATATCTTCTGATATTAATCACATCATTAACATAAAGAAATATAATAGTTAAATGACTGTTAGAAAAAAATTTAATGAAAATTAATTTATCAACGATCATTTATATGTACTCATTTTTCTTTATAAATGAGTCAAACTTCCTATAATATATTCTTAATGCCAATTTCCATCCATATATTTTCTACTAAGTTCAGATTGTATGTCTTATTTTAATTTCGGTTGAAAAATTTATATACACTAAATATACATATCTTTTTCAAAATTACCAAGTAATAATACAATAATTCAATTATGTTATTAATCCTATAGATCAGGAGTTTCTACTAATCCAAAAACAACTCCAACAAAAGATATTTTTAACACAGGGAAAAAATTTCATCACAACAAATTCCTTTCATCTAAACAAATAACTTCATAACCATGATGGATCTATAGAGTGGTTTTAATATTCATTCTTCACCTTTGATTCCACACACCCACTTTTTATTGATGCCTTCTTTCCATGTTGTAACAATAATTGGTCAAATATAGGGTTCTTATTAAAGGATCTCATATCATCTTGCATAGAATTTTTACATTCCATTTTTGAATGAATCATGATCACATCATCATAAATATTTGGGTTTCCCCCATTAGTAGGTATCATATACTAATGTGGTGAGTATCTATAACCCAGTTTTCATTCTCTGGAGGATATCCTAAACTTTTCTTTGGGTGGTATCTTTGATGGAGTTTTGTACGATAGATACATATCAGTATATACTGATATATTACCTAGTGGTGATGTTTCATTAGTGTCTAGAATTTATCCCTCAATGTATAGAACTGATAATTGTGTGACTAGTTCTAAATTAACTAGAGTTTTCTTACATTATGGGTTCTATTGATTTTTTAGTTTCTCCAAATCTTCAATTGTTTAATATTTAATAAATAGAACATATCTTCTTATGATGAACCACATTCTAATAAAATCCTAGAGTTTTCATATGAACTCCTTATGATAATATTCTTAAAAGATATAATTCATTCACTTTAGATGCAGCTTAACCCTCACGTTTTATGGGATGTGAACAAATTACTTTAATCCAAATATTATGATGTGCTCATTTGAAATATATTTACCTATACAAAACCTTTTTGGTACATTTTGGTTTGGTGGAACTGATGAAGAAATATTCATAATGTCAAATACGGTCTTCATTGTCTCCCACTAAAATGTGTTTGGTACTTTTTAATTTGAGAGAATACACCCAAATCTCTCATAGATGATTCTATTTATCCTATGAGAAGATCAATAACAACTGTTCATATAACTAATCATCAACTAAAATTTTCAAAGAGTTTAGTTTATTAATAATTAATGTTAACTCACTCGTGTTCTCTAATATGTTGTTCCCATCCTTATACTTGAGGTTGAAAAGATGGCGTATGTACGACATGATATTTTTGATAATTTAAAATACATACTATGTTCTATAACATGTGATAGAAACTAAACTTCAAATAAAAACCCCACAATATATTAATAATACAATATTAATGAAGCTACAATAATCAATATAATAGTAAACCATTAAAAGTTATTTCTTTTGGAAGGTTAAAAATTAATATAATTTAATATTAAAATGGTTATTTTAAATAAAATTTGTTTAATTTATTTAATATAGTTTGTTTTGAAAATATATATTTTTAAATATTAAATTTTAAATTTGAAAAAATATAATTAATTTTTAATTCCATAAAAAAATATCATAGAATATAATTTTTGTATTTTTCTAAAATAATTTTTTTCAGGTGAATAGTGAAAATATGGATTTTTCTAAGACTGAACTTTTATATGAATTCGTTAGTTTTCAACCTTTTCCTAAAACATTATTTGTTGAAAATTATAATAAATCATTTAAAGTAATATGTTTAATTTATAAACAAATAAAAATTGATTGTTCGACTGTTTTATTTAATTAATTATAACACTATGAATTAAAGTGTTTGAAAAATTTTAATTTTATAAAAATAATCCCTAAATTATAATACATATTTTAAATTCATTTTAAAAAATTTAATTTATAATTCTATCCTAATCGTAAATAATTTTTTGTAAAAATTATCTTTTTCAAAAAATGGGTTCTTATGCGTTACACGAACTACCGTTAAGAGATATTTTCTTAAAAATATAATGTTAATTTGATAAAATGAATCTTATATTTTGTATAATAATTTTAATATTATTTCATATTTTCAATTCCATTTTACGTAAAAAATTTAGATTATTAGGTTTAATGATAATCACCACAATAATGATGAAACAATTATTTTAACATTATTATTTTATTGAAATCATAGAATTTATAATGAAAAAATTAAACTATTAAATATTAATAAATTAATATAATATTATTCAAAAATATATAAAAATAAAAATATTAACACTCATTTAATGGTTAATCAATACTACATAATATTAATAATATATAATGGTCAAAATGCCATTTTTCTACAAAAACTATTTTTCTATACATTATCTATTTTAATTTAAAAGTTAATTGGATAATAGTTATAAATTGTATTGGATTAAATATGTTTTAATTTTAGTTTCATCATACCCATATTTGGTTAAATGTATAATTTTATATTTTTAATAAAATATAAAATCACATTTCAAAAAACAGTTACCTAGTTTAAAAGTAAAAAATGCCAAATGTAAAAAATTAATGGTAAAAACTCTATAACATGATTAAAAAATATCTGAAAACACATGTTTGTTCCCTTACTGACAAAAATAAAACTGAAACTCAATAATTTATAAACTTTTAATCAATTAAAATTGTAAAAGAGTTATAAAATTATTAAATTACAAAGGGTGTTTCAAAATTCACATTTTCCTCTCTCATTAAAGAATATGATTTACACCATTTCAAACAAAAACCTATCCTTTGAATTAATTTTATAAAATATTCAATTTTACTCTCTATAGAATCCAATTCCACAACCATAATCCCCATGGTACTCACATTTATCCCAATCCATTCAATTTCAAGGGAACTTCCAGGGGAAATATCAAGTCTTCAAAATAAGTGTTATCCCCTTCTTAAAAAATTATTTTTAATATTACTCTTTCAATTATGTGGTCAGAATAATAATATAAATAATTTAGTATAACTATTATTATTATATTTTTTATATTAGTGGTACAACCCTTATTTATTCATTTCTATCTGCTTAGAAAAATAAAACAACATTATTAGTGTTGTGTGTGGACTACCACCTCCACGAAGTGATGCCATTTGTTTTTCATTAAATCCTTTAATGGATAGTCAGAATAGAGGTAAAAATAAATAAATATGACATATCGAAAATAATTATGTTTCTTAAATTTAAATTTTATATCCATTTTCTCACCCACTCACGCATTGAGAAATGAGAATTCTAGTCATGCGTACATGCGGATTACCTTCTCCTCAATGAAATATTCATTCATTTTATATATAAATTTTTATAAAAATTATAAAAATATAAAAATAGGACTCAAAATCATAAAAAAATGAAACTAATATCATTATTATTTTGTTATAATTACATTATGTCAAAAGAAACACCTCGTTAACCATACTATAGAGTCTCATGATATATCAAGTGATAAATATGATGAAGAAAAAATGTTCAATTTCTAATATATCAAATTTCATTGAAAAGAACTATGGTAATTTCATTAAGGGTACTAGAAGATGATTTAATTATGTTAAATAAATCCATCAGGAATCATACAATCATAGTAAAATAAAGAGTTTGGTAAGAATTATGGGAGTTAAAATGATAAATTCAAAGGAACCACTAATTTAATGATTCCTTTCATGTTAAAATATAAGAAATTACCTAAGAAAATGTCATAAATATAAGGCTTATATGAATTATTATCATTAATAGCCACTGTAACTAAGGGAATAAGGTGGAGTATATTTAATGACTTATGGTGTGGTGGACTGTGATAACTTAATCCTACACTTTATAATTTTGGATATGGGATCTTTATTCTATCTACTCTATATTTCATAGATTGTTACTAATTGTACCACCCTAACTGTTTTAATCAAATAAAATATATAGTTGCATGATGGTTTAATTTTGGAATATAATAATATAAATATTAATATGGTCAATTTAGAAAGATTTTATGTGATTGATTGACTATTTAAATATAGATTCCCTATTCAAGGATCTTGTTTGTCTTATCCAAAAATTCTTCCCAATTGAATAAAATTTATGGGAGTAGATAAAATAACCAAAATCTATAACATAGAGATATTAACGTTACTGCAATAGTGGATGATAGTAACACATTGCCTTTATCGTCATCTCTTAATTCACTTCCACAACTTGTTGGTCCAAATGTTTCTAGAGAAGTTAAAACCACCATTATAATGGTGGATGTATATTATATCCCACTACCACCACCAAAAGTAAAGCAGAACACGATTGTTGGGTGAAAAATGGGGAGGCCGCGTAGTGATTTAAGAGCTAGGGGAAGTTTGAGAATCATGTTTGATTCCACAGAACATGTGAGCCCATCTGGCATGTGAAATAAGAAATTTGGGTATTGAAAATATTTATTTAGAAACATGAAATTCCATGGATGTCCCTTTGTAGGCCTTGCTCGAAGGTCCGATCCCTAAAGAACGGGTCTCGAACCATATCCAGGGAGTAGCGTGATAGGTTTGTAAACCTCGTTGAGTACTCCGACACAGTCAGGCCCTCCTGTCGAAGCTGTAGAAGCTCTTGAATCCGCACTGACCTCAGCATCACCGAATAGAACTCCTCCCTGAAGAGCCGCTCAAACTCTGCCCACGTGAGCGTCTCCTCGTCATGGGACTGCGTTACTAAGCTCCACCATCGCCCGACAGAACCATGCAGAAGGCTCGCCTCTAGGACCACCATCTGATCTGGAGGTGTCCTCACTAGGTGGAAATCTCGGGTGACTGCCTCAAGCCTGTCATCAGCTGCCTGGGGGTCTCGATCAGCTCGGAACCTCAGAGGTCGCTGCCTCTGGAACTCATGCAGCGCACTCAGCCTACGCACAACCTCGTCCTGCCCTGCCGGCACAACCAGCTGCTCGACAGGTGGTGGCTCAACTGGCGGACCACCTGGAGGTGCAACCTCAGAACCTGCACCCTGCACCACAGCCTAAACACGGGGTTGGTCGTCAGCACAATCCTGCTGCAGAACCCTCGTTGGCTGTCGTCGTGGAGGCATCCTAAAAAACATTCAAGACACACCAGAGTCAAAAAGTATATCTGGAGATCTGACTCAAGAAGGATAAGTAAATACCCAAAAACCCAGTCCTATATGATGCATGTAACATTATATCCCTTCAACCAGTGTACGAATGCCCCAAGTCGAAAGGCAGGTTATCAGAGTCCTGGTGTATGGATACGTCGGCCACCGCACCAACACTGGAGTCTCTGGCCTGAAAGCCGAACTTGAAACATCCTAACACTACCGCTATACAACCCAAACAAAACTCCCTCTAGACAAGCTACACTCTGAGATCCCAAAGGTAGAACCTCCTATGAAACCACTCTGTCACAACCCGACCCAACGGGGCTCGACCCGCGACTCCCCAAGCCCGCCTCCAATAGGCCATGGGCTGGAGACCAGCGCCGAGTAGGCTATCACAGACATGGGAGGCATTAGCCTAAGGTACCTGTACACACACACCCACAAGTACCTCCATGCAACAATGTAGAGATATAGAAAACTGAAAAGTAAATGCATGCATACACTATCCCACAACCATAGTACAGTAGAACTACAAAGGGAAAAACAGGGCCCACCAAAAGAAAACTAAAAAGCGCATCCAACCTGCTCAGAAGAAGGGGAACACTGCCAAAAACAACCGCCGTAAAGCTCCCTCGGCACAGCTCCGGTAAACACCCCGGTCAGCATGCTCACTAAGCTCCGCCTGCTCCAGGCCCTCCTGGGACTCCATCGAAAGGCCTATGGTCTGTACAAGACACAAACATGTGCGGGAAAAGCCCGTGCATGGGTGAGTATAAACATACACAGTAGACAACCCAAAACCCAAAAACAAAGAGAGCAACTGAAAGGCATTAGTCTGCTCATCCCAGCTAGAGGGAACCCAGACGAGAGATAAACTCCATCTCATGACCATCCTTGGCTAAACACAACTAGACAGCTCAACTCAGGTGTTTGCCCATACATACGCCTTGAATAATCCAGATAAACTCAGCTCACGCCACAAAGCCACAAGAGGTACCGACCTCGTCACCAGCTTCTGTCCACAACCAGAAGAGCACACTCCATGATCATTGTCATCCCAGATGACAAACATCCGAGAGATACACTCAATCGGGTCCCAAGCAAACTCCTCCAACGCTCACCCGAGAGACCACACTTGTAACACCCCAAGATTTTATGAAAAATATTCTTTTTAATTTCATTAATGTCTTGTGTTGTACGCTACACCAAAAGGGGCTTGCACAACACGCATCCCTGACTTGGCTTGCATTACAAGCAAGCGCAACCTTCCACGATAGAGTGTGTTGTACGCAATACTGAGTTTCGCTAAACAATGATATGCTATTAAAATATTATTAAAACTAGCAGTTATGAATAGTAATACCAACTTTTTGAAATTTTATAAATTTTATTTTTGAAAATGGACTTCATTTTTGGATTCGGAATATCGAAATTAGCCTAGGGTGAAAATTTGGTATTTTTCTGAAAACATTCAATTTTTTATGAATAGTGAAAACACTGGGTTACTGTTCAAAAACCGACTTTTTATTCAAATAATTATTTATTTTGTTTAAATATACTTTAGGTAAAAATTGATACATAATACCTATATAAGTTCAATGTAATTCATTGGAGTCATTTTATAATAATTTTAGATATATAAAAATTTTATTGAACTTTTGACCGTCTTTTACCCACCTCCTAGGAGAATTTGCAAATTTACATAAAACTTAATTTTACCGCTTCTGTGAATGGAATTTCAAAAATCCGAGAGACACAGTTGATGTTAGTAAGTAAAATGTGGTTCAATGAGATAAAAATAATTTTTGGTGAATAGTAACTTCTTACTTTTTTTCCACGGTTAAAAGTAAATAGGGTAATTAAGGGTAAAAATGATATTATTATTACCCTAACATATGCCCTATTTCTATTGGATAAGTGTAATTCGACCAAAAACAAATTTAGGAATAAAATATGACCATTTAGGCCCACTTGGATTAGATTAGGACATTTAATATTAATTTATTTAAAGAAGGCTTAAAATAGTTAAAATCAAAGTCTAATAACTAAATCATTTTTAATATAGGGTTATACATAAGTTAAATTCGACTATAAATATTCATTAGAAAGATAAAAATATATCCTACATAATGGTGTTTTATTTATAATTTTTATACATTAAATAATTTAATTTATTTATGACATAATGTTGATAGAGTAATTATCTTATTAATAAAATATTGACATAATTGATGTTATAAATACCCAAATAAATGTAATTTGAGACTTTTTATAAATTAAACTAATTTTCAAGGTTAATATGAAATGTTATTATTGATTTAAGTAACTTTTTTTGAATTAATCATGCTGTTATGATTTTCACAAAAATCAAATACCAAATAGTGTCAAAATTGACATAAAATAGTTTTTAAAACAAATACTATATTATTAATTGTTATTTTATTCCTAAAAATATAAGGTTCGACAACATGACTTATATAAGGTTATATATATTAATAATAAATTAGGGATTCGTTTGGCTTGTTATAGTAAGTTTATTAACCTTATAGTGTAAGAAAACAAGAAGACACGGTAAAAGTTAAATTATCTAACTTAAAGTTAAATCTAAATGATAAGGTTAAAATAGAATCCTAAACTTGTCTGAATTCAATTTTATGAGAATATTTAGACCCATCCCCACCTTAGCTTCTAAATAACTCAATTTGGAGCTATTAAAAACTGAATATGACTTTATAATAAAATAATATTTTTAGTTATTCCAAAGGTTCCCCTCTCCTCCCTTATAAAAGGGAACCTCCTCCCTCTCTTCCTCACACTACTTTGACCCTTCATGATCGGAAAAACCCTTCCAATTTCTCTTCTCCACTTCCCTAGAAACATCTTAGAGGTCCTGATATTCTTAAAAGTCCAATTTGAGTGCCCTAAGAGGAGGTCTCAAAGAGGCACTTCAAAGAAGTGGTAATGTCCGTTACCGATTCTTTCAACATTATTTCTTCTTCCACTTATTCTTCTTTAGTTGTTTCATTATGAAGTATTAAAATCAGTATCAATCATATACTGATATGTTATTATAAGCATGAATCAACCCTATTTCACCATCTATCCATCCTATGGAAAACGAAATCACCGTGCGTGCGTACATACGGAATACCGTCTCCACGCCGTAGTGTAATCTATTTTTCCACCACCAACTTACTTGGATGGGTATAATGGTGTAAAGAATAAATACATATGATTATTATAACATCATACATATTCTAAGATATTATATCATTCACTCCAATTCAATTCAATTAATATGGGAACGATATCATTGCTCGTGCGTACGAACGGATTACCGTCTCCACGACGCGATGAGATTCATTCTCCATGTTAACCATTCATGAATGATTATAAAGTATATACAATAATTAATCATGAAATATATGACATAATAATGATACTGTATTTATTTGTATATATATTTATGTCATCTACTTAATTTCATTCAATTCAACAAGGAAACGAAAACAGCGTTCATGCTTACGTACGGCCTACCGTCTCCTTGAACGGTGTATTTCATTCCTTTTAGTGATCTATAATATATATGTATATGATGAATATATATTATATATAAATCATGTTTTACATTCTGGAATTATGTAAATCAGGATATATGTAATAATATCAAGAACGACACGTCGAAACACATACGATAAATGAAACGATTTTACCCAAAACACTCTTTAACATGGAATTTACAAAAGAATGTGTAATATAAAGTCATAAGTGAACCATATATGAAATCATAACAATGAATATGATTCTGTAATAATTCAATGACATTATTTAAATCATTATACAGGAGGTTCAGATACATACGAAGCATATCATACAGAAGGTAAGGGATAACTTTTCCAATCTCGTTCTTATCCGAGATTGTTTATTCGTAAGTATTTACTGAGGTTATTGTTCTCATCCATGTCCATGTTTCCTAAAAATGGTTTTATGTATGTTTAATGTCCTTTTTACCCATTTTTTGACTTTTACTACATGTTATGTATGGAATATTTCTTTTACAAGGTACTTTTTGAATTTTCCAGAAAAAGTATGAGAAAAATGTTTTTTTAACTTATACGGCACGAACAGATTTTTACTGTTTTATAAAGCCTTATTTTCATGAAGCTTCCTCCAAAATATTTCATGAATATTTTCCAAAAAATCATTTTCTTTTAAAATTGCATGACATTTTTTGAAAAGAGAATGATTTTGAAGAAGAAAGGATATTTTCCTCAAGAATTCATTTCAAGTGTTTTATCAAAACTAATTTTCATCTATGACGACATTATTTCATATGTGTATGTTTCAAGTATCATGTCTCTATGATTTACATGGTTTCAATTTTATTATTGTGAAATGATATCCATTTATTTTATATGGATTATGTGATGATGGGTTGATTTTTATGAAACCCATTTTATTTATTGGGTTATTATGAATGACGTATGTTTATTTTGTGGCACAAGCAAGAATGATTTCATTATGAGATGGGTGGGACCTATATCTCCCTCCAATGAATTGGGTAAATATTTATATATCATGAGATAGACATGTCTAGAACGGTATGTTAATCTGGTTCAGTGTTACCGGACTGAAACGAGGAGTGAACTCGATTCAAAAATGGACTTTGTCCACTAAGATGGTCTTGGAAGCAATGCCTTGGATACTATGGAAATCATAACATGTGCTTAATGGTTTCCACAATTACATGTTTCATTCCCATGATATTTTATCATGATTGATGTTACCTTATGATATATGCCTTACGTACTTCCAAGATTCATGTCTTTTCTCAAGATTTTGATGTTTATATTTTATGTTCATGTTTTTTCATTCAAATGTTTATGGATTGTTTTATGTTCTCTATGTTTAACCTTAATGGGCGTTTGAGCTCACCCCTTTTACGTTTTCGTTTTCCCCAGGATATAAAGAAAAGTTTTAGGTATGAAAAAAATGGAAGATATTTATGGGAGATGTTGAAGATCTTTCACCACTATTAGAAGATTATATTCCGAGTTTCCAAAGACACTAAACTATTACGGTCCTTGTGTGTCTATTTTTGTTATGTACTAAGTATTCCGCAAAAGTAATGTAATTTCAATGTACGTCAAGCTTCAGGTCTCTACAGTTGGTATCAGAGGAAAGATTTAGTCAACCTTTGGAAACTAGTATGCGAAAACGTTAGTGAGATCCCTAGAGATATTTCTAAGGTATGTCTAGGGATGTCTGTAAGGATAAGTATACGTATAGGATATAGCCCTAGAACTACGGTAACGATCTTAGGATTTAACGTAAGATGTTATATATTGAAGGTAATTCCCCTTGATTATGATTATTTCCTCACACTGTTCTTTTTGGGATTTAGAAAATGGCTGGAAACAAAAAGATTCATGATAATGGAGGATATGACAGACAATGAAATGATATTCTTCATGAGCAACCAAATGAAACGGGATTTGGAAGTCCAAACATCATTATTATGCCTAATCAGCAATATCATAATATGATCAATAATCTCAACTTTGGTAAGTTTTCCGACTCAGATAATAAGAGAAAGATGGAGTTTCATGATGATCATAGAGAAAAGAAAGTTCAATTTTCGTCATGTAAATCATGTGGGAAGAGGCATCGGGGAGATTATTTCAAAGGAACTAGAAGATGCTTTGGGTGTGGAAAAGAAGGACACAAATCCAGTAACTGCAAAGGAAAAGGTTCAGTTAACACCATGGATGAGGATAATGGTATTGCTATGACATCAAAAATGGTTAAATGTTTTAAATGTGAAATGTATGAGCATTATGCAAACCAATGCCCTAAGGGAAAGTCTCATGAAGAGAATCTATATGGTCGAATGAGTAGTATTTATGTGGATGAGGATGAAGAGACTACAAATAAAATATGAGATGAAAGAAATGATGAAGCTCGGTTAGTGGTTTAAAAAGTTTGTAGAATGATTTTATGTTTATAAAGAATAATGTATGGTACTATGGAATAAAGAATCATCTAAGGATTGTTACACTATCATTTTTTCTAAAGTATTTGAAAGTATATCGTGAATGGTTTCTGTAACCATGGAAGGTTATTTAGATATTTTTGGAACGTAGATGATATGCGCATAATGAAGGGATAATAAGATAATGAGATGTTTGATTGTATTCATGAGCTCATGACTGATATAAGGACTAAGTGATATTATGGTTTGATTATATAGATTTTTTTTGGGATTTTGGTATGTGGAAAGAGTTACCTTTTGACAGTATTCATGTTTTCACTAAGGTTCTATGGTAATTTATGTTATGATATATGTGAGATAAATGCTTGTATTCACATTCTTGGTAGATAACCTTTCTAGTAATTGTATTCTTTATACTATGAGCTTGGACCGAAGTATTTTAGATAAGCCTAAAGATTAGAATGGATTATATTGGACATAAGTTAGTATTGTTCAAGGATACAATTTTTTTCAGTATTATTGATGGGATGTTATAGTAATGTAGTTTTAGAAAAAGGACAACCTGCAGGACGAGCGACAACCCATCGCGTCGGAAAAGGATGTGGGAATCGAACCCAAAACCGAAGTGCGACTGGCCTTTATCGCCTACCACTGGCCTACAGAAAGTCCCTGGTTAGTATAAACTAGTTTTATTTTTTTAAGCGGTATGATATATGAAGTATAAGTTCATATATGGAATCACATATTATTAACTTCACCATATATGGACTTATGTATATTTGATAACTTTTGCTAAACTTTTGTTTGAAACAGATGGAATGACCCATCATTCTATCACATGATCTATTAACACTTCACGAATAAAAAATTCAACTTCATTTCTTTAAGAGATGATGTGGAAATTGTTCAAAGCACGAACAACAGTGATATTGTACCAAAATCAAGTAAGTATTTATTCTAATTCAAAATTTTCAACTTTAGGGAAATGATATTGAAAACCAAAAATGTTGTCCTAGTGCTCTTATATCTGATGAATCAGATGGTACCTTAGATCATCAGAAATTTATGGCTTTGTGATTGATGGATTTTTCATAGCCATGTTCTCTACCACTCTCCATCAGAACATGATGGTTAGATTTTTCTTCCATATCCATATTTTAACCCATGTTCTCCTATATAGAAACCTAGTGATGAGTTACTTTGGGTAATCGTTACATTTCATAATTTATTTTTTAAAATTTAGTTTTAGTATTCCTTTTTACGATGTGGGTTTCTATTAAATAAACTTTTGAGTAGTAAACCATTTATATCCCCGACGAATTTCGAGGGCGAAATTCATTTTAAGGGGGGTAGAATGTAACACCCCAAGATTTTATGAAAAATATTATTTTTAATTTTATAAATGTCTTGTGTTGTACGCTACACCAAAAGGGGCTTTCACAACACGCATCCCTGACTTAGCTTGCATAACACGCAAGCGCGACCTTCCACGATTGCATGTGTTGTACACAATACTGAGATTCACTAAACAATGATATGCTATTAAAATATTATTAAAACTAGCCGTTATGAATAGTAATAACCACTTTTTGAAATTTTATTTTTGAAAATGGACTTCATTTTTGGATTCAGAATATCGAAATTAGCCTAGGGTGAAATATTTGTATTTTTCTTAAAACTTTCTATTTTTGATGAATAGTGAAAACTCTGGGTTACTATTCAAAAACCGACTTTTTATTTAAATAATTATTTATTTTGTTTAAATTTACTTTAGGTAAAAATTGATACATAATACCTATATAAGTTCAATGTAATTCATTGGATTCATTTTATAATAATTTTAGATATATAAAAATTGTATTGAACTTTTGACCGTCTTTTACCCACCTCCGAGGAGAATTTGCAAATTTACATAAGACATAATTTTAACACTTCTGTGAATGGAATTTCAAAAATCCGAGAGACACGGTTGATGTTAGTAAGTAAAATGTGGTTCAATGAGATAAAAATAATTTTTGGTGAATAGTAACTTTTTACTTTTTTTACCACAGTTAAAAGTAAATAGGGTAATTAAGGGTAAAAATGATATTATTATTACCCTAAAACATGTCCTAATTCAATTGGATAAGTGTAATTCGACCAAAAACAACCTTAGGAATAAAATATGACCATTTAGGCCCACTTGGATTAGATTAGGAAATTTAATATTAATTTATTTAAAGAAGGGTTGAAATAGTTAAAATCAAAGTTTAATAACTAAATAATTTTTAATGTAGGGTTATACATAATATAAATTCAACTATAAATATTTATTAGAAAGTTAAAAAGATTTCCTACATAATGGTGTGTTATTTATAATTTTTAGACATTAAATAATTTAATTTATTAATGACACAATGATGATGCAGTAATTATCTTATTAATGAAATATTGACATAATTGATGTTATAAATACCCAAATAAATGTAATTTGAGACTTTTTATAAATTAAACTAAATTTCTAGGTTAATATGACATGTTATTATTTATTTAAGTAACTTTTTTCGAACTAATAATGCTGTTATGATTTTCACAAAAATGAAATTCCAAATAGTGTCAAAATTGACATAATATAGGTTTTAAAACAAATATTATAGTATTAATTGTTATTTTATTCCTAAAAATATACGTTTTAGATAAATTACTTAGATAAAGTTATATATATTAATAATAAACAACTTGGGGAAAGTTTGGCTTGTTATAGTATGTTTATTAACCTTATAGTGTAAGAAAACAAGAATACACGATAAAAGTTAGATTATCTAACTTAAAGTTAAATCTAAATGATAAGGTTAAAATAGAAACCTAAACTTGTCTAAATTCTATTTTATGAGAGGATTTCAAACCATACCCACTTTATCTTCTAAATAACTCAAATTGGAGCTATTAAAAACCGAAAATGACTTTATAATAAAATAATATCTTTAGTTATTCCAATGGTGCCCCTCTCCTCCCATATAAAAGGGCACCTCCTGCCACTCTTCCTCACACAACTTTGAGCCTTCAATCTCAGCCAAACCCTACCAATTTCTCTTATAAACTTCCCTAGAAACATCCTAGATGTCCTTGTATTCTTAAAAGACCAATTTTAGTGCCCTAAGATGAGGTATCAAAGAGGCGCTTCAAAGAAGTGGTAATGTCTGTTACCGATTCTTCAACTTTATTTCTTCTTCCACTTCATCTTCTTTAGTTTTTTCATTATGAAGTAATAACATCAGTATCAATCATATACTGATATGTTATTATAAGCATGAAAAAAAATCCTATTTCACCATCTATCCATCCTACGGAAAACGAAATCACCGTGCGTGCGTACGTACGGAATACCGTCTCCACGCCTTGGTGTAATCTGTTTTTCCACCACCACCTTACTTGGATGGGTATAATGGTGTAAATAATAAATAAATATGTTTATTATAACATAATACTTATTCTAAGATATTATATCATTCACTCCAATTCAATTCAATAAATATGGGAATGATATCATCGCTCGTGCGTACGAACAGATTACCGTCTCCACGACGCGATGAGATTCATTCTCCATGTTAAGCATTCATGAATGATTATAAAGTATATACAATAAGTAATCATGAAATATATGACATAATAATGATAATGTATTTATGTGTATATATATTTATTTCATCTACTTAATTTCATTCAATTCAATAAGGAAACGAAAACAGCGTTCATGCGTACGTACGACCTACCGTCTCCATGAATGGTGTATTTCATTCCTTTTATAGATCTATAATATATATGTATATGATGAATATATATTGTATATAAATAATTTTTTAAATTCTGGAATTATGTAAATCAGGATATAAGTAATAATATCAAAAACGACAAGTCGAAACACATACGATAAATGAAACGATTTTACCCAAAACACTCTTTGACATGGAATTTACAAAAGAACAGGTAATATAAAGTCATAAGTGAACCATATATGATATCATAACAATGAATATGATTCTGTAATAAGTCAATGACATTATTTAAATCATTATACATGAGGTTCAGATACATATGAAGCATATCGGACAAAAGGTAAGGGAAACTTTTCCAATATCGTTCTTATCGGAGATTGTTTATTCGTAAGTATTTACTGTGGTTATTGTTCTCATCCATGTCCATGTTTCCTAAAAATGGTTTCATGTATGTATAATGTCCTTTTTACCCATTTTTTGACTTTTACTACATGGTATGTTTGGAATTTTTCTTTTACGAGGTACTTTTTGACTTTTCCGGAAAAAGTACGAGAAAAATGTTTTTTTAACTTATACGGCACGAATGGATTTTTACAGTTTTATAAAGCCTTATTTTCATGAAGCATCCTCCAAAATATTTTATGACTATTTTCAAAAAAATCATTTTATTTTAAAATCTCATGACATTTTGTGAAAAGAGAATGATTTTGAAGAAGAAAGGATATTTTCCTCATGAATTCGTTTCAAGTGTTTTATCAAAACCATTTTTCATCTCAGATGACATTATTTCATATGTGTATGTTTCAAGTATCATGTCTCTATGATTTACATGGTTTAAATTTTCTTATTATGAAATGATATCCATTTATTTAATATGGATTATGTGATGATGGGATGATGTTTATGAAACCTATTTTATTTATTGTGTTATTATGAATGATGTATGTTTATTTTGTGGCACATGTAAGAATGATTTCATTATGAGATGGGTGGGACATATATCTCCCTCCAATGCATTGGGTAAAGATTTATATCTCATGAGATAGACATGGCTGGAATGTTAAGTTAATCTGGTTCAGTGTTACAGGACTGAAACGAGGAGTGAACTCGATTCAGAAAGGGACTTTGTCCACTAAGATGGTCTTGGCAGCAATGCCTTGGCTACTATGGAAATCATAACATGTGCTTAATGGTTTCCACAATTACGTGTTTTATTTCCATGCTATTTTATCATGATTGATGTTCCCTTATGATATATGTCTTATGTACTTCCAAGATTCATGTCTTTTCTCAGGATTTTGATGTTTAGATTTTATGTTCAAGTTTTTGCATTCAAATGTTTATGGATTATTTTATGTTCTCTAGGTTTACCCTTACTGGGCGTTTGAGCTCACACCTTGTATGTTTTCTTTTTCCCCAGGATATAAAGAAAGGTTTTAGGTAAGAAAAAAATGGAAGATCTTTATGGGAGATGTTAAAGATCTTTCACCGCGATTACAAGATTATATTATGAGTTTCCAAAGACACTAAACTATTACTGTCCTTGTGTGTCTATTTTTGTAATGTACTAAGTATTCCGAAAAAGTAATGTAATGTCCATGTATTTCAAGCTTCGGGCCTCTACAACGCTCGTCGGATACTGTCACTGAGGAAAACCCTGCTACAACAACATAACCACCAAACTCCTCGGATAGGGGATCGCTCCTAGGGTCCGCTAGGGGAAACCAGAACCCACACCGGTAGACGAAGATCTCACAGACAGGGGATCACTCCCAGGGTCCGCTGGAGCATACCATGACCCGATCTGACATATGTAGTTCTCACAGATAGGGGATCACACCCAGGATTCGTTGGGGGATACCACAACCTGATTTGGCGCTCGAAAGAATCTCAACACTCAGATAGAGGATCATCATCCATATAAAGGTGGTCACGATGATGTCGGAACCCTATCTGGTATAACTCGCGATGTAGGAGATCGAACCAATGATGCCACAACCCTACCAAAACCACGCGTTGAGTAGAGGATCCCATAGCCAATGATACCGCAACCCTACCGACACCAAGTTCTGAGTAGGGGATCGTATAACCAACGATACTGAAACCCTACTATAAACCTCATGCTGAGTAGGGGATCATATTCTCGACGATGCCACAACCCTACTGAGCATGACCCATCGCGTAGGGAATCATATTCCCGATGATGCCACAAACCCTACGGGGTTAACCTGCTAGATAGGGGATCGCCGCCCGTGAATAAGCGATCACAATGATACCATGAACCCAATCTAGGGAAAAGATGCTAGAGGATCCAGCTCGAGGCCCACCTGAGGGATTCCACAAATATAACAGTTTAAACATCACATCGAGAGGATCACAAACCCATACGAAGGTTGTGATGCCGCACAAACCCTCGTAGGAACGAACCAAGGGAGAACCCTCAACCACTGCTAGTCCAAACGTTGCTAACCTGAGAGACCCTCCACAACGCCACACTGCGCACCTCTTAGGCCAAAACAGAGGCCACTATCGCATTCCACGCGGAAAAACATGCAGGATAGGCTATTTACTCGCCTAAAATGGAGCATCGGTGAAAAAGGCACTATTCACCGTAGGTAGCTCGTGAGGGGCCCACACAACGATCCCGAAACCCATGGAGCGGATCATACCACGACGATCCCCTTGGAAAAACAAGTGGAATCGACTACTCGCTCGTCTGAAATGGACACCTGGTGAAAAAATACTATTAACCGAAGCCAGATCGGGTGGGGCCCAAGCCTGGATTCCGAAACTCATCGAACGGATCGCACCATTGCGATCCTCTCAAAAAAAACACACAGGATTGACTATTCATCTGCCAAAATCGGACTATTGGTGCAAAAGCTATGTTTCTCCGCAAACGCCAAAACCCAGCCTCGTGGGGCCCGCACCCCATTCTTAGTCCCAACACCCGAAAACCAACTCAAAAATTCCTCTATACAATCAGGCTCTCAGCCCCACTGACGGCACGTCAAACGGACACTCCAGGCAAAAGTTACGACCAGTCAAAGTCAAATAATAATTAAAATATTATTATTATTCGACGTTTCGTGACCCCGGGTCACGGACCCAGCCCGAAAATAAGACAAACCTATCCCAATAGGTCCGCCTCAATCCCAGGGTCGCGTCGCCGTAGACGGCGCGCGAATTGGACCTCTGGATTACACAGAACGGGGGTTTTTAGAACCCCCTGTCAAAATTGGACCGTACCGGCCCCACCTGGCCGGTCCGGCCGGTCGCCGCCCCCGGCCCGCGCCGACCGGCAGTCCTCTGCCGCGCGGCGCACAGCGCCGCCGCGGTCCACCGGTGGATCTTCCGCGGACCGCTGGGGGCACCCCGGGGGGGCCATTTTATGATCCAGAGGAGTCTACACGACCCTCGGGACCCGATCTACACTGCCGCGGCTTCAATTTGCAGAAAAACGCAGCAAAAAACGGGATAGGGGGGTTAAAACTCAAATCCACCTACCTCGCGGGCGAAACGCCGACGTTCTGCCTTAGATCCACGCTCCAGAGCTTCCGCTGCGTGCTCCTAGAACATCCGCTATCGAATTCCGAGATCGTGGGTGCTTCGTTTGCTCGATTCGGCGGAGCGGTGGCGAAGAACGGCGAAGAACGATAAAAGGGGGGGGGGGGGGCTGATATTTATATCAGCCGCCCGCCGGCGCCAAACCCGCCTCAGACCCGGCGCCCGATGCGAACAAAAGTAAGGTCACCCCTAGGGTAAACACGCCATTATGAACGCAACAGAGGACTCGGATTTTCCATCCGAGACTCCGTTCATAAATTATTTGAGTCGACACTCGCACACTAACTTCTCCATTTAATTACGAAAACACCCCTGGTGGCGTTTCTCACCGCAGGCCCGCGCCTGTAATGTTAACACCTCGCCTAGGGTAAACGATATGTTTCGGATGCAACCGTGCCCTCAGATTTCCGTCCCGAGCTACCTTTTAGGAGATAACACACCCCCTCCACGTGTATAGTATTAAAAAAATTAATATTAATATAAAATTTATTCCGGGCACACCGGGCCTCGGAATCACACGCCGTCTTCACGCCTAGCTCTGGAATTATTCGTAGAAATATTCCAATGTCTGATAGAACCAAAAACCCGAGTCGCTACACATAAGTCTACCAGAATTATTACATAATTATAACAACCTTAATGATGTCATTAAACACCCGAAACTCTAAATTGAAAATTCACTATTCACCGAAAATTCAACTTTTTTAGAAAAATCCCAAAAATTCTCCTTAACATAATATCAATTATCTGAATTCAAAAACGAACTCCATTTTATAAAAATAAATTTCTAAATATTTTTAATTTAATTTTTAAATATAAAACACTATTCACCCGAAAAAATAATACTTAACTAATAATTTCTGAAACAGTTATTTACATATTTTATTGAATCACATTACTTAATCATGGTGCCTAAATTATATTATTACTTTCTTTAAGTGAGATTACTAATCCATTTGGTCACATTACTAATCCTAAGCGTAAAATCACTATTCATAATTTACTATTCACCAAAAATTAAGTTGAACTTATTAGTCTCTAAATTTCTTACTGAACACATTTGCAGAAGACCATTTTTTTGAAAATCCTTACACATCATTAATTATTTAAGGTTTATATAAATATTTTTAAATATCATTTTTTTTTCAAAATTCGTCCCTAAGATACATCCTATTTTTATCTGGACATCTGAACATTCACAAACATCACCATAGGAAGAGATCACAATTTTATTTATCTTAAAGGATTACCCAAAGTAGCTATGGTCTTGTTACATAACCCCTTATAACACCAGAATATGACCTATGTGTAAGGTCTGCTAAGGTGAGAGAATCTGAGGGAGGCTTGGATAACATTCCCCTAGTAATAATCTCCACAAACTTGAACTTCTCCCGCAGGTGATTCTGTTCAAGCTTGACACGCTAGAGTTCGGCTTGGGCTTGGTCCAAATTAAAGCCCAAAGATGCCTCCTCCTTCCCAAGCTCTGATAAGTGGGCTTCATATGGTTCGAGTCTACAAGATGAAGCCATCGACTCTTCTTTCTGCATTCACCATTAACATCTCTATTAAATTGTTAAGATTAAATTAATATACTATTCAAAATGTTTGGGCCATTACATTTCCCCCCTTAAGAAATGTCATCCCTGAAATTTTAAACCAATGACCTAGTCGAAAAGGTGAGGGTACTTTTTCTTCATTGTTTCCTCAGGCTCCCACATCGCTTCTTCATATATATGATTCCTCTACAACACTTTCACATGGTGGGTAGTCTTGTTGCGTAAAACCATATCTCTATAGTCTAAGATCTCCACTGGCTACTCCTCATAAGAGAGGTCATGTTCCAGTTGTACCACCTCTGGGTTCAGTACATGCGAAGGGTCAGGTATGTACATCCTCAAGATAGATACATAAAAGACATCGTGAACTTGAGCTATGTTCGGTGGAAGTGCTAGATAATAGGACACTGCTCCTATGCGATCAAGGATTTCATAGGGGCCATTGTACCTAGGGCTGAGCTTCCTTTTCTTCCCGAAATGCATGACTATCTTCCATGGAGAAATTCGAAGGAAGACTTTGTCGCCAACACCAAACTTCAAGTCCCTTTGACGGTTATCAGCATAGCTCTTCTGCTAACTCTGAGTAGCCTTTATGTGTAGTTGGATGACATGAACCTTTTCTGTCATCTCTTGCACAAGATCAAGCCCAAGAAGCTTTCTATCACCAGCTTCATCCCAATAAGTAAGAGTTTTATATCGCTTCCCATACAGAGATTCATAGGGTGCCATCTGAATACTCGAATGTATGTTGTTGTTGTATAAGAACTCAACTAATGGAAGGTGTTGATCCCATCCACCTTTAAATTCCATTGATCATAATCTCAGCATGTCCTCAAGTGTCTGAATAGTGCTTTCAGATTGGCCATCAGTTTGAGGATGATAGTCCATACTAAAATTCAATTCAGTATTCAGAGCATGTTGAAGACTTCTCCAAAATTTTGATGTGAATCCTGGATCATGATCAGATACGATGGATAGTGGTACCCCATGCAGCCTTACCACTTCCTTTATGTATATCATGGAATGTTGATCTAGTGAGAAATATTCCCAAAAAGAGAAAAAATGGGCGGTCTTGGTGAGGAGGTCCACTATAACCCATATCGCATTGTTCCTTTTGGATGTTTTCAGGAGACCAGTGACAAAGTCCATAGTGATATTATCCCACTTCTATGCTGGTATGGGTAGCGGTTGTAATACCCCCTTAGGAAGTTGTTGTTATGCCTTTACTTTTCGACACACTAGGAACCTTGTAGTGTAATCAGCAATCTCCCTCTTCATGTTATCCCACCAATAATGATCACGAAGGTCTCCGTACATTTTAGTGCTTCCCAGATGTATAGAGAAAGTAAAGATATTAGCTTTATCCATCATTTCTTTCTTTATCTCCTGAATAGATGGAACACATAGTCTTGTATGAAATTTCAACACACCTACTTGATCAATATTGAAATCAGAAAACTTCCCATCCTTCATAGCCTCAAACTTCTCCTGCAACAAAAGATCTTCTTTTTGAGCCTTCCTGATCTTCTCTAGTAATGAAGGTTGAGAAATAATTTGGGATAGGGTTGATGATGTCCCCTCTCTTACAATTCCCATGTTAATTTTTACTAGATCCTTAATCAAGGGATCTCCTAGGATCCTCATTGTTTCTAGAACAACAGGTTCTTTCCTTCTTATCACATCTGAAACATTGTTTGCTCCTCTAGGGTGATAATGAATTAAACAATCATAGTCTTTAATAAGTTCCAACCATCTCCTTTGTCTCTTGTTCATTTCTTTCTGCGTGGAAATAGACTTTAAAATTTGGTGTTCGGTGTATATATCACATTTCTCCCCATAAAGATAGTGCCTCCATATCTTTAGAGAAAAAAAAAACTGCCTCCATCTCTAGATCATGCGTAGGATAATTATGCTCATGTTGCTTTATCTGATGAGATGCATAAGCAATTACCATGTCATTTTGTATAAGGAAGCATCCAATCCCTTTCAGAGATGCATCACTAAAAATAACGAATCCTTCTTTGATAGAGGGTAGTGTTAACATAGGTGCAGTAACCAATCTCTTCTTCAGCTCTTGGAAACTTTCCTCACATTCCTTTGTCCAAATGAACTTAACCCCTTTTCAAGTAAAATTAGTTAGTTGATTAGAAAGCCGTGAAAAGTTTTTCACAAACCTCCTATAATATCCTACTAAACCAAGGAAACTACAAATCTCATTTACTGTTGTGGGTTGAGGCCACTCCTCCACAACCATTGTCATTGCAGGGTCAACTAAGATTCATTTATTGGTTTTGATGTTCCCAAAGAAAGCCACTTGTTGTAACCAAAACTCACACTTGCTGAACTTTCCAAAGAGCCTCTCCTTACACAGTGTTTGAAAAATAACCCTCATATGATCTTCATGCTCCTCACAAATTTTTTAATATATCAAAATATCATCATTAAAAACTACCAAAAAGTTATCAAGGTAGTCCTTAAAGACTCTTTTCATCAAATCCATGAAAATAGCAGGAGCATTAGTCAAGATGAAGGGCATAACAGTAAACTCATAATTCCCATATCTTGATCGGAAGGTAGTCTTTGGAATATCATCCTTCTTCACCATTAGTTGATGATAACCAGATCAAAGTTCAATCTTGGAGAAGAATTGAGCCCCATGAAGTTCGTCAAATAAATCATCAATTATTGGAAGATGGTATTTGTTCTTCACTATGATACCGTTCAGTTCTCTATAATCAATTCATAGCTGCATTGTTCTATCCTTCTTCACAAAGAGAATTGGTGCTCCCCAAGGATACACACTCGATCTGATAAACCCATTCTCCAACAAGTCTTGTAGTTGTTTCTTTAACTCCTCTAGCTCCACATTTTCTATTCTATACGGGGTATTTAATATCGGTTGAGATCCAAGTACGTGTTTAATGGAGAACTCTACCTCTCTTTCTGGGGGAGGTCCAGGTAACTACTCAGGAAATACATCCATGTATTCCTGAAGAATCAGAACATCTTCTATTTGTATACTCCCTTTTCCTTATTCATCCTCACCGATTAACTCCATAAAGAAGGCTATAGGAGGTGCCTCTAGACAAGGATCAGGTCCGGATATATCTCCTTGGAAGATAATTGTAGGTCATTCATTCAAAACTGCTGATATTTCCTTAATTCTTAATTTATCTTAGCATTATACTTTGAGAGCCAGTCTATCCCTAGAATAACGCCAAATTCCATCATGGGAATGACTACTAGATTTGAGATAAGATTGTTCTCACTAAAGTAAACACTGGAGTCTCTAAAAACTATTGATGCATGGATAATCCCACTTGGAGTCTTGACTGACAACTCTACCTCCATCATTTCAGGGATTGATTCTATATTCTTTACAAACTTGGAGGAAATTATGGAATGCGTTGAACCAGAATCAAACAAATCACTTTCTAGTTTTGAGAGGACAACAAGAGTATCTGCTACCACGTCATTCAGAGCTTGAACTGCAGTTGTTGTGATAGAAAAATAACGACCTTGCTCCCTTGGCCTTTTCTGAGGTTGATGATGATTCCCCTCCACTGCCCTTAGATTTGGACAGTGATTAAAAAAGTGGACAAGCTATCCACACTTGAATCATTGGACTTCGGGTCGGGCCAGAACCATCTTTCCTCTGTCGTTAGTATTGGGAAGTTGAGGATTCACCTCACTATGATAATTCAGAGCAATATGGCCTTCTATTACACACTTGTAGCACTTTCTACTTCCAATCAAGTAGTGCCCCAAGTTTTTCTTCCCACATTTACTGCATGTGGAAATTTTCATTTTCTTTCCACCTCTTTCCTGATCAAAGCTTATTCCCAAGCTTGTTTCTAGAGCTCCCTTCTTCTCATTAGATTTGTGAGACCACTGTGTCTCACCAAACTCCAGTTCGACTTTCATAGAACTTAGAACTATTTCTCCGTAGCTATCATAGTCTTGGTTGGATAGATTATTCCAAAGATGAGGTCATAGTCCACCAAAGAATCCATAAACCATTCCATTATGGTCCATAAAAAAGCTTGAGGTATAACGGTAAATGCGTGTGAAGTTCATCTTGTAGATTCCAACAGATTTGTTATCCTTCTTCTTCAGTTCAAGAAATTATTTCTCTATTCTCGTTCTCATCGAACGAGGGAAATACTTATTGAAGAATATTCCCCTGAAGTATTCTTACTCCATAGATTCCATCTCTCCTATTGTATTCATGTTTTTGATCAGTGACCACCACTGATCAGCATCTCCCTCTAGATGGTAAACAGCAAGGGTGACTTTTTCATGTTCCAAACAATGAATTACATAAAATATCTTCTTAATAGAGCTGATCCATTTATCAGTAATCAATGGGTCAGTCGATCCACTGAAGGTTGGCGGTCGTTGGCACATAAAGGACTCAACAGAATGTTATTCCCTTCGTAGTGAGATTGGCCTCTCAACTTGATTCAAGTTATTACTCATAACTTGAGTCAGTTGGTTCATCATTCTCATGAATGTTTCCAGTCCGGCTTCTATCAGAGGGCCATCATCGCATGGTCCATTGCGGTCACCATTTGAATGGTTCCTCCTATTGCCAATAGTTTTCTAAAAGAATAAAATCTTAGTGAGAAATTTATTCATTTATGAATATTTTAACTATAAAGGATTCTACATCTTAAAAATTCATTCTTAAACAATTATATTTCTCAATAATTCCTTCATTAAGATTCATAAAAAGCTTGTGATTAACCAAACATATCCCTCGAGAGTGTCATAACCAAGAGTGAAGAAAGGCACGTTGTCGTGCACCACTTCCCGTTCAAGTCCAGATCAAAGCAATGTTTTTGGGTTTTACCCCTATGTATATATGTTCCAGAGCCGCATCTACCAACTCGTATCCAGACATGGATGTATTTGTTTAATAAACCACTTACTCAATACTCGCCAAAATACAAGGAATTTTTCCCTATATTTAAACTTTTCTATAGGGTTCTTCCTAAAGTTTTCATAGCCTAATTTCCATATATAACTAAAAAATCCTTTGATACCAACTATAGCATCTCTCCTTTTTATAACATAACATTTCATTACATTTTACAAAACCGAGGATCTTTAAGGTTTAGTGTCTTGGAAACCAGGAACATAAAACATGACGACATAA
The DNA here is from genome assembly GCA_963277665.1 of Viscum album. NCBI lineage: Eukaryota > Viridiplantae > Streptophyta > Magnoliopsida > Santalales > Viscaceae > Viscum > Viscum album. Next base: position 1,298,474,545 of record OY728141.1, on the reverse strand, counting down.
AACATTCTTCTTAAAAACTTGAAAGCCTTCTTAAATATTCATCCTAAGTTCATTAAAACATCTAATAGCCTGGGAGAATACATTAAAGGAAAGGGTGAGTAGAAGGCATATTAAGAGAAACAAGAGAAACACTTTACATGTGAACTTGAGATATATCAATAAAGTCATGATAATTTATTTTAAGGAATGAGAAAGAGATCATGAGGCATATCATAATAAAAATAACGTGTTTCATAACTAGAAGATGTGGCTGCAACATTTAACATAGGCAATCATTTCCGTATCACCATGGTCCATCCCCAAGGTTTCATAAAAAAATTACATAGGTTATTCACCAAGGTATCGTTAAAATGGTCATCTCTAGAGATTAAGTCTTTACCCAATGCATTGGAGCTCTGTCTGAGAGAACCCTTAATTTTCCTTTATTGTCATGTGAGACACATATATCATCATCAATCATTTCATAAAAAACCCATATATCATAGAATAAATTGGTTTTATTTCATATTCATTACATTTTAAAAACTGCTTAAAAGACGTGATCTTTATGTCACTTTAAACCCATGGAAAAGAAAAGTGAGTCTCATGTATGTAAATCCCAGAATTTAAAATAGAAAATTTTTATATATATGTGAATACCCCTATAGAATAAAGAGTTTTGAGTATTAACTTAATTAAATAAAATAATTTGAGAAAAAGAGAGATGCATTTTGAGACGAAAATTCGGCAGCATAACGACTATATTGCAGGGTTTTAGAAAACATTGAAAAGAGAGGAGACATGGGTCACCCAATAATAAATGACCCATAAAATAGTATAGGGAAATAATATATAGGATATAAGAACATGATAAATAAATTTTAAGGACATACCATATGAAATGAAAAACATGAAAGGAAGATAAAAATAAGATTTCTCTTATGAAGAATTCAGCAGCCTAACGACGTCACTTAAAATATCAAAAAAATGAATTGATGATATTAAATAGGGTCTATCATCCTATGAAAATAAAAGTAAAGTATTATTAATATAGAGATCATACCCGAACATGGAAAAAAGAAATTTGAAATACGTGACATGAAAGTAGAACTTTGAAAATGGGAAGAGTGAAAGCATCCCTTACCTTGAAGAGTAACTTCAAAATCCTGAAGTTTGGGACCTTGGGATGCTTGAGGGAACCTTGGGAGGACTCCTTGGGAGGTAAGGAGACCATAACTTCATTTAGGAGGATTTTGGAATCGAAAGGATGAGAGAATGACTTGGTATTTATGGGGGAAGTGAGGGGACAAGGCATTAATGGCCAAGGGACACATCATTGGTGGTATTGGCAAAACCATGGGCTTTCCTAAGGTATTTTTCCATGGTATTGGCCACTTGAGACACCTAATACCTTATACTACTATTCATAAGTCAACTAGAATTATTAAAAAATTATTACATCCATAATTATTTCATTAAACACCCGAAACTCTAAACTGAAAATTCACTATTCACCGAAAATTCGACTTTTTCAGAAAAATCCCAAAAATTCACCTAAATATAATATCGATTGTATGAATTGAAAAATGAACTCCATTTTATAAAAATAATTTTCAAAATATTTTTAATTTAATTTTTAAATAAAAAACTATTCACCTGAAAAAACTAATACTTAACTATTAATTTTTGAAACATTTATTTACCTATTTTATTGAATCACATTACTTAATCAAGGTGCCTAAATTATATTAATAATTTATTTAAGTGAGATTACTAATCCATTTGGTCACATTACTAATCCTAAGCATAAAACCACTATTCATAATTTACTATTCACCAAAAATTAAGTTGATCTTATTAGACTCTAAATTTATTACTGAACACATTTGGAGGAGAGCATTTTTGGAAAATCTAACCACATCATTAATTATATAAGGATTATATAAATATTTTAAAATATCTTCTTTTTCCAAGATTCATCCATAAGATACATCCTATTGTTATCCGAAAATCTGAAAATTCAGAAACTTCACCATAAAAAGAAATCACAATTTTATTTATCTGAAAGGATTTCACAAAGTAGCTACGGTCTCATTAAATTGCCCCTTATTACACTAGTATATCACCGAAGTGTAAGGTGTGATAAGGTGAGATAATTTGAGGGAGGCTCGGATAACATTTCCCTAGTAGTAATCTCCACTAACTTGAACTTCTCCCATAAGCGACTCTGTTCAAGCTTGACCCGCTGGAGTTCGGCTTGGGCTTGGTTTAAAGTGAATCACAATGATACCACCTCCTTCCATGCTCTAATAAGTGGGCTTCATATGGTTCGAGTCTGCTGGATGAAGCCATCGACTCTTCTTTATGCATTAACCATTAACATCTCTATTAAATCATTATGAGTAAATTAATATACTATTAAAAACGTTTGGTTTGTTACATATACCTAGGTATTAGTTTTCCTAACTTCTCAAATCTCATTATCATCTTCCATGTATATATTCTTAGCAGAAAATTTTCACCAACTTTAAATTCTAGATGACAATAGTGATCGTCAACATAACGTTTTTATTGAATTTGAGATTCCTTGATTTATTTTTGGATGACTATGACCTTCTATAATATTCATTCAACAATATTAAGTCTCAAAATATTTATTTCTCCTAATTCATTCCATTCTATTAGAGCTCTACATTTTATTACATATAGGGATTCATTATAATCCATCTGAATGTTTGTGTGAAAGCTATTTTTGTATGAATACTCAACTAGAGGAAGGTGATAATCCATAAAACAATTAACATCCAAATAAAAATATATCAACATATCCTCTAGGTTTTTAATTATTCTTTGAAAATGATAATCTGTCTAAGGATGATATTTAGTGATGAAACTCAACTTTGTATCAAGAGCATGCTGAAGACATCACAAAAACAATCATGTAAACCTTAGATCCTAATAAAAAATAATGGAATTTTTTACTCCATGAAACCATACCACTCCCTTAATGTATATAATGGAAATATAATCATGGTATAAATATTCGATGATAGTATTAATGTATGATTACTTTTTAAGGAGATAGACTATAAAATATATAATATTATTGCATTTATAAAATTTCGGGAGTCCGACAAAAAAATCCAAGGTGAGGTTTTCCCATTTCCGTTATGGTATGGGTAATCGATGTGACATCCCTTTATAATTTCGTTTCTAATCTTTAAATTTCTGATATACCAAGCACTGAGATATAAAATCTATGATATATCTCTTTATTACATCCCAATATAGGCATTTTTTAAAATCTATATTCATCTTTTTGCATCTTGGATTAATAAAGAATAAATAAATATGATATTCCTCTAAAAAATCATTCTTCAAATTTAGTATGGACCAAACACATACATGGTTCCTGATACCTATCATTCCATCATTATTATGATTAATCCTAGTAACATTTCTAAATTTATTTTTTAGATCAATATCTTCCTTCTATTCCTCTTTATTATTCACTTGGAAAATGGTTGAATATTCAATTAATAAATATAATACACTTCCCCTTCTTTTAGGATTTCAATATTCAACCATTTGAAATCTAGAAATACATGATCTTTTTTGATCCTCATAATGTATATTATAGCATTATACTTTTTACTCAAGGCATTAGCCACCCATTCCCCTTTTTAGGGTGGTAATGTATTGAGAAATCATAATATTTAATCAGATCTTACCATATTCTCTCGAACATATTCAAATAATTATGTGTGACTATATACTTTAAACTTTTTTTATTAGTATATATATATCAATTCTATTATTAAAGATAATACCTCCATTCAATTAATGCAAAAATTATCGCATCTAACTCCAAATCATGAGTTGTGAAATTTTTCCCACGAATCGTAAATTTTCATGAGGCATAATCAATAATATAACTATTCATAACAATACTCCCCAATCGCTTATTTGGTGCATGAAAATATATTAAAAACCATTATCCACTATAGGTTAATATAAGCATAGGTGAAAAAACTAATCTACCCTTCAGTTCCTTGATATTTTCCTCACATTCATCTATCTAGATAAACTTGTCTCCCTTATTGGTTAAATTGGTTAGTTGATTAGATATTTATGATAAATTATACATAAACCATTAATAATATCTAGCTAAAGCAATAAAATTATGGATCTCAAACACTATTTCTGATTTGGGCCAACATTAAATAGCCTTCGTCTTTGATGGATACACTGATATACCCTATCTTAAGATTATATGTCCAAAAAATGATACCTTTTGTATCCAAAATTAATTTTTTTTATTTTTTATATAGTTTTACCTTCATTAAGGTCTTTAGTGAAATTCTCAAGTGATATTCACTATACTCCTTACTCTTTGAAGAGATAAGAATATCATCTATAGATGCTATGACAAACTGATCAAGGTAATCTATAAAGAATAAATTCATTAACTCCATAAAGATAGAAGGGGAATTAGTAAGATCGAATGGAATCACTATATATTCATAGCGTCCATATCTAATATAGAATGATGTCTTGGGTATATCATCCTTCTTTAACCTTAATTGATGTTATCTAAAATGATGGTCAATCATGTAAAAGTATTGAGATCTTTGTAGTTGATCTAATAGTTCATCAGGATGTGGTAGAGGATACTTGTTATTGATTGTGATTTTATTCATATCCAAATAGTAAATGCAGATTCCCATCAATCTATCTTTCTTTTTTAACAAATAGAAAAGTTTCACCCCAAGGTGCCACACTTCGTTGAATAAAACCCTTTCCAAGTTTCTCCTTGAGTTTAATTTTTAATTTTGTCAACTCATTATGAGCCATTATATAAGGATTAATTGAAATTTTTATAGAACTAGATATGAGTTCTATTGAAAAAACAAATTAAAAATTCAATGGAAGACTAGGGAACTCTTTTATAAAGACATAAAAAATACCTCATAATAGTCATAACATTAATGGTCATTTTCTCCCCATCCATTTGAGATAAACACACCTTTTTAATGAGAATTATGAACCAGAGAAGGGTTTTGATCTCCATTAGAATTTCATACTTATCGTTACAATGATAGATGATAATACATTGGTTTGAAAAATAAAACATGACTTCCCTTACATGATAATTGATGTCAGATTTTTTATATATAAATATAATAAATGCATAAGATAACATTAAATTCAACTATAGGAAGAATGAAAATGTTTTCTAGAAACACATTCCCATCGATTTCAATAAGATTGGAATTATAGACTTCAGAAGTGATCATTTTATAGTTATTGGTTTTCAATGATAATTATACATCTAATTATTTGGTTGGAATCTTGATACCCTTATAAAATTATTCAGATATGAAAAAATGGATAAATCCATGGTTAAATAAGATATTAGTATTTCCAGAGTGAATAATAAGTGTACCTTTCACAACATCATTATAATACCCTTCATCAAAAATATAAATCACATGATATTATCCCTTGTATCTCAAGATGAGGGGTTTTTGAATTGTATCATCATCATTATCCTTTAAATTTGGAAACTGGATAACATAGTTCCCATAATACATTCATTTTAAACACTAGATTATGAGTGGTTTATTTTGGGTAGCTTTCTTTCTATTCATATCATTAGCTAGAGTATTCCCATATCATTAGAAATCAATTTCTTGATGACCATCCATTCAAAACATAAAACAATTAGAAGTCCCCTTATGAAAATTTTCTCCATGTTTCTTCCCACTTATTGATCATAACGGAAATACCATCTTCTTCTTTCCATTGTTTTTATATTTTAATTTGAATTACACTATTCTATTCTTATCAAAACCAAGATATTGATATGTAACTCCAACTCAAACATCCTCCTTTGTAGCACAGAAAAAAATATCTTTATATCTAATGAATTATATCATGTATAAAAACCTTTATAGACTTAGTTTTAATGCACTGATTAATTTATTAACCTTACTTTCAGGTTGGATGATAATACCAGAATATTACCACCCAAGTCTTGTAAAATTTTCCTCATAGGTACTAATATACTTATCATCCTTTTTCTATATCTCAAGGATCTACTTTTCAATATTTGTATGAAAAATATGTGGAATTTACTTATTGAAAAATAATTTCATGATATCCTCATAATCCATGGAGTCTATTTCATATTTTTTCATAATGTTCTTAATAATAGTCCACAATTGATCTGCTTCACCTTCCAAACACTAGATGAACAAAATAACTATTTCATGTTTGGAAAAGTGGATAATGTAAAATATATTTTTAGTGGTGCTAATCCATTATTCAGCAACTAGTGTGTTAGAAGTCCCACTAAAATAATGTGTAAATTACCTCATGAAGGAATCAACAAAATGTTGTTCCCTCCTCTATTTTTTTGGAATAAAAACATGATTCATTGCATGAGAATGTTGTATGATCATAGAAATTAATTTTTTCAATCAAAATCATAGAAAATTTAGATTCTTATAAGGATAATTATTGAATTTTATATCATAATTAGCAATTTCATGATTCAATTAGGTTCCATCAATTGACTAAAACAAAATAATATAGTTAAAGAAAAAATAATCATTGTGGAGAACCACATAATCAATAAAAATAACTTATATGATGTCAAATTCATGGCACATTCTTTTTAATGTATGAAACATCAGGTTTATCCTAGGTCATTCATATTTATCATCCATTTAAATACTTCATGGTGGTTCATAATTTGTTTTTTAATTTCCAAATCATATCCCTCGAGAGTGTCAAACTATGTGTGCATCAAGGCTCATTTTCATACCCCATGTGATGATTGAGTCTAGATCAATGCACATTTTTCACAGTTATTACCACTAGGTTCCTCTCTATGAGAAAAAACATCCACTTTTAGTATCTAGACAGGGATGCAATCCCCGAGAAACCAGTATCTCTATTATTTACCGAAATTCTAGGACATTTCCTATACATTGACTCATATTTAGGCTTATCCATGGATATATCCCTAGAAATATCCTTCTAACTATCCCCTATGGATCAAAATAATGTATTTTCATCCTAGTTTCCAAAGGTTAATAGATACTATCCATTGATTCCAACTATAGTGAAACAATATTTTAATACAGAGTTATTGTATCTTTTTGGATAAATATTCAATACATTACAAAAGTACACACCTAAAGACCATTATTGTTCAGTATATTTGGAGACTAGAAACAAAACAACTAGTTCATAGGTAGATAATATCATATCCATATAGGTTCTTCATAGAAAACAATTCATAGACATATAATACGTAATAAATTTCATTATAACCAAGGTAAGGAAAACATAAGAAATGGTGAGATCAGATTCTTAGTAAGGATAAACAAGGTTGATGTGTAACTATAACACAAACCTAAGGGGGTGAGAACATGAGCATAAAATTTAAAAACCATACCCAAGATATTAAATATCATAATATGGATTCATGAAATAAATATTATAACTCTGTAAGACTTGAATCATAAGTGAATCAAAGAACATGATCCATAAGATAAATAACATTAGAACAAGACATAAATTTGTGGAATATATATAATAATAGAAAATTATTTACATGGTAGTCAAGGATAACTTTCAAGGCTATCATTGGTGAATGGTTTCACTCACAAAAACTTCATAGTAGTTAGGTTTCACTCCCAAGACTACCATAACAGAAAAATTACTTTACTAAACGAGGTTTACTACCCATTCTAGTCTTGACTATATCATGAGATATAAATCTTTTCCTAATTAATTATAGAGAGATATTGGGGCACCCCATGTTATAATGAAACTCACATTTTTATGTTCCACAAGATCATAAAACATTTATTATATCATAACCCATGTAATGAAATGGGTTTCATAAAATTTTCATAATATCACAACCTATAGAAAAGAGATAGGTTTCGTAATCATTTACTCATTTCATCATAGCATAATACATGGAAAACATGGGGTTTCATAAGAATTACATCATGGTAAAACCAATGGAAGAGAGATTTGTTTCATAAAAATCCAATCATCATAAATATAAACCATTTATAGAAATAATTTGAACAGTATCCTTGGATCATATCCTGATGAAAGAAAAAGTTACATTAGATGATTTCATCTTATACTAAAAATGATTTTGAAAGATAAATCACACGGATCATTTCTTAATGAAAATATAATTTCACTAAAAATTCTTTTTTGAAACTAAAAAATTCATATTTTTTAGAAACTCTTTTCATTTAAAATAAAATTTCAAACATCTAAAGAATGGTTTAAAAAAAATAAAGAATTTCTTATGAAAAATTTCCTTTCCTATTTGGAAAAACCTTTTATAAAAATTTGAAAGTCATTTTCTTTGAAAATATCATTTAGAACATAAACATTATTTTTCAAATAAAATAATGGTCATAATGGAGGGAAATTCTATTAATGTATTACATTTTAAAACAAATAATCCATTCACATTTTTGGTTGAAGCAAAACAGAAATTCTTTTTAAAATTACATGAAAATTCATTTAATAACATTTTTTAAAAATTTAAAAGGATATTTTTTAAAATATGAATTTAAGAGTGGTAAAAAAAATTGAGAACATTTTTAGAAAACAATTTTTTTGAAGAAATAAGGTTTCAGAATGTAAAGAGAAATAAACATGATTTTTATTAAACATATTATATTAAACAATTGAGTAAATAAAGAGAGGAAAATGAAGGGAAGACATGTATTTTCATGAAATAAATATTTTAGAATAAAAATCAAGATTTTATTGAGAGATAAAAAATTTTATTTCATCACAAGAATCAAAATCATAAATAATACCAATAAACAATAAGATTCTAACATAAAACTCTTAACACTTTGGTATCATTGAATTGTAAGCACTGTGAAATGGAGATACTAAAATGGATATAAAATCCAAATAATTTTCTGAAAAGTAATCATAAAATAAATTCATGGGAAGATGAAATAGGTGGTGAATAGAGAATTTGCCTTAAAAAAGTAAAAAAGTGAGATAGAAATCCCTTACCACTTTAGTAATAATTTTGATTCATAAGATCCAATAAAGAATAATATAAAATTGAAATCCAAATATCATGAAAATAATGTGATTCATGATATAACATGGTAATGTTTTCGTATATTCACCACACAAAATAAATGAGTGGTAAATTTTTATTTCTTTTCTAGAAATAAGAGTGAGACTAGAAATCCATTACCTTATATCTTAAATTACTTATTACTTGTTCGAACATCATGTATAATACATAAAATATTATTATAAAACTATTATAGAACAATAATTTTATATAAAATACCTTATTTTATTTACTAATGACTATTTGTTACCCATTTATTAATAATTCCTTGTTAAAATCAAATTTTGGTAATAAATTTTTGTTTTTCATGCATGTTTTGATCTGTTATATTCTTGGTTATATTACTTTGATTAGGGTTAAATAATCTCCATAATCTTAACCATGATATAAATATCATATATATTCAGTATACACATATTTTTTTGTTTTCTATAGAATTTAGAGATAGAAAATGACATTCATCATTCATGGAGATGGTAAGCCGTACATAAACATGGATGATATTTCCATTTTTATGGATTGAAATATATAAAGGTAAATAATATATTAAATTTTAAATACCTTTTTATATCATATGTGTCGCATATTTTCATTAAACCCATATTATCTTTCATGAAATGCATGAACGAATCACTTTGCTTTGCGAGGCGATAGTTCGCCGTACACACGAGTGACATTATTGTATTCCCAAAGATTGGAGAGTATGAATGTATGTATTATATAATTTTTCCAGAATTATATTAATATCATAAATATCATATATAAATATTTAATCCATAATTATAACAAGCTGTGAGAGGGGGTAATGGAAAAATGAATGACATTAATACACAAGAGGATAGTCTACCGTATATACGAATGATGATTTTATAACTTATTTGATGGAAGTGAAGATGGTTGTAGGCCATGAACTTAACATAAAAATATAGAATTATATGAAATATACTATGTTTCTTTTATTATAAGGTTTTAATAATATTTTAAGGATGTGGAGGAAGAAATAAAATAACAATGCTCGATGAAGAACATTACCTCTTCCTTAGGTATCATTAGTCTGGCACCAAAATCCATCCAAGGTTATCTTTATGATCGAAATAAGGATCATAGAGTGAGAGTATGGATGTTTCGAACTGATTTGGGAAGTTATTGGATAAAAAAATAGTTTTTATGGTGTACATAAATGGGAGAGTGGATGACCATTTATAAGTAAGGTGAGTGACAAACGTTTATATTTTTTGAAAAGAAAAAGTTGTACCCATTTTTTTCTCATGACACAAGGAAAAAACTAGATTATTATCATGATTTAGACATTATAGGGTAAAAATATGGCCATAAAATATATTTTTGAAATTTTTTTGGTCATTTTAACCCTTATATTTTTATTCTTATCCATGGTGAACCCATTTTAACCTTAATCGTTGTAATTAATTATTAGTATTTTCATAATTCATTTTGGTAAAAAATTAAGTTGACCTCATTATATAACATAAATTATTCTGATTCAAAATATGAAATCCATTTTTTAAATTTAATTCATATAAGTGGAAAATTTTAATTTAAAATTAATCCAAAAAATGATATGAGAAATATGGTTCACTACTAAAAATTTCCTCTGTCCCTAAAGATCTATACCCATAGTTTAGAGAAACAATGTGTATAGATTGTCTTCCAAAACCATTACTCATAGTTTTTTTAAAAACTCAGGGTATATCCCTTTAATTATGTATCTTTTCTTGGGATCCTCCTCCCCCTCATATTTGGATTGATATCTCCCCTGTCCAATGAGTTAGTGAAAATGGAATCTATCTCCCCTCAAGAGGCCTTAGTGTCCCCCATCCCCTCATGAAATTTTTTTATCACCCCTACGCTCTTCAGGTGACATTGCACCCATTAAACAATTGTTCCTCCACTATTTCTGGCAGTTTTTTTGTTTCGATCATTCATAGGTAATATTTCATTCTATCTTCTTGTCTTCTCCAGCGACCATGTGTTATTTATCTCATAATTCCTTAATTAAAGAAATGGCATGTTATGACTATCCCATTTTAGAAAAAAATTGGATTTTTTGGGTGTGAGAAATGGACTCTATGATATTTTTTTTATTTTATGTGATTCTTTAGGGTTTTTTGTAAAATGAAATATGTTTTTAATACTATATCAATTTTTCATGAAATGTAAATTATACCATCTTGAAGGTTATTTCAAGGCTAGTTATTTAAACATGTATTGTGTATGGAGTGTTTTGGTGTTAAAATAGTTGTAAAAGTTATAAAATAGAAATTGATTATTATAAGTGATTTGTTAATGGTAATTATTTTAATAAATATGATAAAATAGTGTTCTAAAAATACTTATGTTGGTATTAATAATTATAAAAAAATTAGTGATTTCAAAAACTAGATTCTTCATCATGATAGGGATTTACCGCATTAGTGGATGGTTAAATTTTTTTTCAAAATGTGTGGTTTTGTAATTAAACAAGGTGGTTATTTTTTGAAATTGTTTTCAAAGGTGTTTATATTTGGTGGGTAATTATTGGTATTTATCACTTATTTTTCTTTCAAACTCATTGAATAAATGGTTTCATATTTTTTAAAAAGGAATTTTTTTAAATCAATTTGATTATTTTTGGGAGTGGTTTGTTTTGGGAGAATGACCATTTTGGTTTGGTTTCTCATGTGGATTTATACAGGCCTTAGAGAATGGTCTATATTAAAGAAAAATTACTTGTCTTTGGGGGTCATTTTACACTTCCCTATCTCAAAATACAGTTCCATGTGCTATATTCTATCCTTTTTCTAGTATCGTGGATATTTCTATAGAGGTGATATATAGTGAGCATGTATATAGACCTTATAGTTTATGTGGTTTAAAATTTCATCATAGTCCTGATATTTGTATTCGAGAGGGATGGATTTCAAAGATACTTAAATGTGTGATATATTTTTGGCATCACTTCTATGAGTATGCCTTGGGTTTTTTATTTTTATATTCCATATCATTTGTTCAGATGTATATCAGAATATTCTATAATGGTAGGTTACATCTTTCATTTTATTGAATTTGGTTTCCTATTAGTGTTCTTTAATTTCATCTACACTATACTTTTAATTTTTATTTGAATTTACATATCATTGTAATTATAGTTTATATTATTGACTAGAACATAACTTTTCCCCTATTAAATAATAGATATAACTTTGATGTATCATACTAATCAGATTTCAATTGTGTTTCAATATAATTTGGAATCATTTTTATATTTTTCATTTTACAATGCTTCATATAGAAGGTACTATACAATTTCCATGTTATAGTTTTGTTGTAAGACCATGGTTATTTCGAGAATAAGTTAGCTACCATATAACTAAATATGTATTTAAAAAAAAACTATAATGATTGGTATCACAATGGGTATATGATACAATCTTATACTATTCATGAATAGAATGAAAAAAGCGGAATGGAGAATTGGAAATTTGATCAGGTTCGATTTGTGTATCATCAGGACATATATAGTATTCCAGTTCAAGAAAAAAATTATATCAATTAACATGGGGAAAATACTAAATATGATTATGTTGAGAGAGTAATAAATTTAATGGATGATTCCATAAATCTTGTATATTAAGAATGTAGTAAAATGACATAGTTAGACTTTTAATGCAGTTCTGTCATAGAAAAATGTTGTATGGAATTTATAATACTAACATAGATTATATTATTACCTTCTTTAAGTAATTTCTTATTTATGGTGCATATATTCCCTCAAATAATTATTAGGCATGACCATTAATTAACTAGCTCAGATTTTCTTCTAAAACAATTAATGATTGTCTGAAAAATTTCAGTTTATTTTGGGAGGAAAAAATTAACCTTCATGGCAATAAAGAATGTGGTACATCTATATGAAATTAAAATATATATTGAATATAATATCATGTCCCACATAAATTCATGTGGAAATTTCCATTGGTTCCCATTCTTTAAAATCAATTCATGTTTTCCAAAATCTCATCCAATATATAATGGAATGATGTTGAGAAAATTAAAGGCAATAGTGAGTTATTTTATCCTGCATATGGATTAACATGGTGGAGATTATATGTAAAACATCCCATTTTTTAATTTTAGCTACTTAATGTGAGGTTGGGTTTATCTTGTGATGGGTTTAATCCATTTGGGTGGATGCTTACTCCTCACAACAAGTTGCTAGTTTTTATTCATATTTATAATCTTCCTCAGGATGTGTATTTAAAAACCATTCTATTTATTTATTCTACTAATATTTATAATTTTTAATACAAGAAGTGATATATATTTTGACTTCCAACAATTAATAAGATAATTGACCCATCTTTGCGATATGGGTGTGTACACATTCGATGCTTCTTCAAAAAATATATTTTTGATGCATGTTTCCTGTCTATAGACTATAAATGATTTCCCTCCTAATAAAATTATGTATTATTGGAGAATGAATGGAAAACTATTATCTTCTATTTTAATTAATAATAAATGATTTTTAAGTCTTAAATATCATCGTAGTTTTATTTTCATGGGGAATCAACGATTCTTTACAATAGATCATGAATATAGGTAGAATCGCAAGAGGTTTGATAATATTGTTAACAATGTATAGCCACCTCAACATATGTCAGGAAATGATGTGCTTAATTAATTGAATGATTTCAGTTTTTCAATAGAAAAATTTTAGATGAAATCTAAAAAAAGGAAAAATGTTGTCACTGAAGTCACTTACAATTGAAAAAATAGAATTATCTTTTTTGAGTTTTAATATTAGTCTTCTTATTTGTTACCTCATTTTTTGACATAATTCACATTGATAAAATATATATGTGAAAATTGTCTTTCAATTATTCTAAATAACAAGGGGAATAACAAATATGACTTCCGATCTAACCAGGACATTTTTCATTAGGGTATTTGACCATAACTACATCCTGTGTGTATCTCTGAAAACAAATGGAAAGTTATTTATAGTTATTAGGTGATGAACCATTTAGAGGAAAATAAATTTCTAGACATATTGGAGAATATTAATTTTCTAATGGGTATTCCATAAGCATATCTAAATAAGTCAATATAAGGGATTTGGAACTAAATTCCCTAAAAACTAATGATTATCACACCCTTCTTCATGAATTGATTCCAATAGAAATATAGAATTTCCTATCCAATAATGTATGGGTGAACCTGATTCACATGTTCCATAATTTTAAATACCCTTGCACTAAAAGGTTACCAATTACATCATGATAAAAATATATAAGAAGGTGTCATTAATTTTTTGTGAGTCAAGAAAAAATTTCCTCCATTATTTGGCATACAGTATTTAATAGTTTAACTTACAATTGACACACTTCTTGGGGGATTTGTTTCTTTTTTTGTAGATTTATTCTACCAAAAGAATTATGTTAAAAAATGAAATTTTATGTCCAAAAAAAGAATCATCTTGAAGGTTCCACTATGAGAGGTCATCTGGCTCATAAATGTGTGGATTTTTTTCAAAGTATTTTTCAAATGTGATAATAAGACATATCTAACCGATGAGAAATGAAGATGGGAAGTATATGGAAATTTAACCCTTGTTTCAATCTCATCCCAAAATAGGAGAAATTCTAGGTTCATATACATTAGCCACATTGATCCTTGATGAGCGGGACATGCCACATCACATAATCAAATTTTCACATTGTGAGAGTTGATGTTGAACCTGAAGTAGTGGTGGGTAATATATAGAAGCAACCATATACTTTTATGGTTCATTAAGTTTAAATTGACATGGTTTTCTCAAGTTGGTATTAATGTAATTAATTTAATTTAGTTTCAGTTTGGAATGATATGTATGATTCAATATTTTTTGGTTTCATTTCATCTAATTATATTTATTTTAATTTATAAAACAGGGTTATAAATAGGTTTTTAAAAAAAATGAATAAATTGGTTTTAAATTATTAATACTAAAACATGTTATTAAATGGTTTATGACTCATTTTACTTATAAATGGTATGCAGGATTTTTAAAATACATTTATAAAAAATTTACATTTCATTATTATAAAGATTATGAAAAACACTACAGAAGTTTGAAGGAAGTGATTATTTGATACTGATTGACAGATGCACATGGGTCAGTTTCCCAATCTACTTCCTTTATAGAGTATAATAATATTAATATTTTTGTTCTGCATTACATATAATTTCATGTTTATATTCTTTATAAAATATTTTTAGGGATATTTAGTTACACCATATTTGAATCCTACTTATCCTACTAGCATGGGTGTGAGCGAGGATTCTCCTAAACCTAGATGGAGAGCCTATTGTTCAAGTTACCACTCTGACTCACCAGAAAAAACCCATTTACCACACCTTTTAATCCTTCTATTGAGCCTCTATGTTTGTCCCCACACATTCCTTCATCATCCTCTCATTCATTCTCTTCTTAACATTCCATGTCTATGTTTCCTACAGGGATGTTTCCACCATTAGAATTTCCATATCCTTCGATGTATCCCCAAACTTACTACCCAGATCCAACCATGTCTAAATCACCCCTATTTCCTACTATCCATATAGAATCTAATGATTCTATTCTTTCATCTTCATCTCCAATGCATGAAAATCACCTTGGGAATGATTTGTAATAGACATATCCTTCAAAGGATACTGATCCAGACAAGCCCATGGATTTATCAGAGCCTATTGAGTAGCCTGCATTGGGTTTTTTTATAATAAGTTATTTAAACTGCATAACGTCATTTTTTACTATTTTACCATGAATTAATTATTCTTTTCCCCCTTATATATTAATAAATGGGTTAAACTAGTAGGTGATATAAGGACCTGACCTTAAACATTAAAAAATATTTAGTTTTAGTTATGAATGCTAATTTATTTCGCATTGAGGATATTTTCAGGTTTATAGTTTTAGACAATTAGTCTATAAATCATTCAAAAAAATCATGAAAATACAATGTGGAAACTTCTGAACAATATCTATTTTTTCCATAATCTAAAACTCTAAAAATAATGTATGATAACTTTTATGAAAAATATTCACATCATTCAATATAAAATCTTCAAATATGTACTCATCCTTTTTTCATGTGAACAACATTAAAAAAAAGGGATAAGGGTCAAAATATTAGTAAGGGATATAAATAGATAAACCATTAGTACATTGATAAATATTGAAACCCCTGAAAAATTTATCATAAATCACTATTTTTGACCCTTAATAATTACTAAATTATTTCCTTTGAATCTATGTTCATTTTATACCTTTTTTTTACTCACTATATTACCCTAAAACTCATAAAAAGCATAGAAAATACATAAAGGCAACTAGGACAATAATAATACTTAAATTGAATAACTATACAGTCGACTTCAATACATGTCACTCTTATAAATTGAATAGCCATTTGAGTAACTTCCATACCCACACTAAAAGAAAAGGGCCAAGTATCAGTGTTTTTTTGTTTTGGAAATGGTTTAAACCATCACTACAGGGTTTTACAATGGTTAAAAAAAACTACCACTAAATTGTGTGTCGAAATCCAATATGTAGAAGTTTCTTCCATTTAGTGGTGGTTTCTTGTAAGCATCGTAGAAATCATATTTAGGATAGGTTATTTCTATTGAGTCAATAAGGCTGCCTTATGACTTTTCCATTCTTTCATATTTGGGGATATTGTTGAGTCAATAAGGTTTCCTTATGACTTCTCCATTACTTCATGTTTTGAAAATCACAAACACTCTATCTTAAAGAAAATTTCATTTTCCCTAAGATTTTACTTGATAAGGAAAATTGTCCTTCCCCAAGGAAAATTTATCATTACCTGTTTTTCATTTTTCATATTATATCCAAACTCATTCTATTTCTACGTGTAAAATTTGGTTCCACATCCAAATCATCGAAATCCTATAAACAGTAAGATATAGAGCATTCTATTTTCAGGATCCGAATTCTGGTTCCAAATTCTCTAAATTCAGACACTGAAATTTCTATGTTCAGACTTCGAACTTTCTAAGATCGAACTCCAAATTCTATCATATTCTCATTTCTAATTCCTGAGAAACAGAATTCAAATATCCTTTTAATATAGACTCAAAAGGTTAACTTGCTTAGATTATGAATTACATTTTTCCTTAGACTCTGAAAAATGAATTTGGTTGAACAACCATATTTATACTTACTCTTGTTTGAGTCATAAAATGATTTCATTCATTCTATTATTTACTAACTAATGTTTGAGTGACATGTATATAGGTACCTCTGAAATTCAAATAAAAATATGACCATTGGAGGAGGGAGCTGACCATTAAAGACGTGCCTAAAAATAGGAGCTCATTTGAAAGATCTAAGAAAATAATGAAGCACTTTTGGACAAATTACATAATGAAGTGATTTCTAGAGTGATGCTCTTTCAACTCTCAATGCTTCATTTGAATGTTGTGAAAAACTTGTTCGGGTGTGGAAAACTTGTTCAGACTTTCATTGTGCAGACTCCAATCATGCAGATTGTGGGCTTCCAGATTTGGAAGATAGAGGTTCCGATTTCTTTATAAATTGAGGGCTTGCGGGGATAGAAAGACAGATACTGATCTTCAGATTGAGGTCTTACCTGGGTTTGTGTAAGATAGACTTTATTGAAAGTATAAATCAAGTAACCTTTATCTATGGTTGTTGGATACCCTAATCTTTGGGTAAAAAGACTTCTATACTTGTTTCTTGTACCGTTTCATGTTTTTTTCCGCTGTAGTTTGGTTGTGGAGGAAAGTATAACTATCTTATACTTTCTTATAATCATACTCTAATTAAATAAGGTTCTATACACATTAAGGTAGAATCCTTATTTTTATAAACTTCTGTTAACATTCATTATCGAAACTACATTCCCAGAATCTAGTTAGTTTGTGGAACTAGCTCCATTTTTGGAATCTAGTTAGTTTGTTGAACTAGTTTCATTTCCAGAATCACATTTCCGGAATCCCATTTTCAGAACCTCATTTTCGGAATCAAGCACATGTGTAGAGCTTAGAGGTTTTATGAATTTAACTTATTTAACTTTGTTAAACAATATACAGGTTTCTAACCAACATTAAAAGTTCCTAAAGAATTTTGAATGAATAAAATTCACCCCCCTCTAGTATATTAAGAATCTACATCATTATTTCGATAGTACAATCTGTATCATTCTGATCCTACAATTGGTATCTGAGGATGATTAACTCATATCCTGAACCAGTCATATAATTAGTTCAAAAGTGGTCTCTTAAATACTTATATTCACATATAAGTTTTCTTTCTCATGTTTTGTTATTGTACTATATTTTCCTTGCATAGGATATTTGTATCCTTGTTTACAAACTTTTATTACTAACAAGTTTGTTTGGAAAGAATTTTTCTTAAAGATGGCAGGAATAAACATTGGTTCAATTGATAATATTAATCATACTAGACCACCTATTTTTGATAGGAATGATTAAGAATATTGGAGAGATCATATGAAGACTATTTTCATTAACACTGGAGTAGACAATTTTGTTATGCTTACTGGAGATTATAAGATTTCTGATAAGAAAGTCAAAAATTTTACAAATCAAGAGAAGTCCGAATAACAACTTAACTACATGGTATGCAATACTTTATTGTGTTCCATGACCAAGAATATATATAGCCATATTTCTTCTTGTTAATTAGTGAATTTTATTTGAAAGAAACTTGAAGTTACACATTTTGGTCCTTCCAAAGTTATTGAAACTAGAAGAGATATACTTAGAGCTGAGTACCACGATTTTTTCTTTCTTTATGGAGAACCTATATGTAAGGTACAACAGTGATTTATGACTATTGTAAACATCTTACAATCCATGGGTGAAAACGTTTTGGATGATGAGGCACTTTTAGAAAATATTATTGACATCATGCCTAATGAGTGAGAATAAAAGAGAACAGCTATTGATGAGAATAGGAAAGTCTCACAGATTACTCTTGATGAAATTTTTGGAACTCTTCTTCTACATGAGACTAGAATGAATAGATATTCTAATAATGTTAAGAATAAGAATGGTAATGGAGGTGTTGCTTTTAAAACTACTTCAAAACATATGAAATACAAGACTCCTGAGAGAATTAAAAGGTCAAAATCCAGGAAGGTTGTTGTTCAATCTAAATATAGTGAAAGTGAACATTCTAAGAATGAACTAGCTAATCTTTCTAAAAGGATGAAAAATTTAGTTGGGATGAAGAACTTTCAATATAGATACAAAAAGAAATTTGGAAAAGATAAGAATGATGAAGAAGTGACATGCTATGAATGTATAAGAACTAGTCATATCAAACCTGATTGTCCCTTACTCAAGAAAAGAAACAAGAATGATGGGAATTATAGGAGAAATAAGAAAAAGTTCTATAGATAAAAACATTAGAAAGTACTAAAAGACATCGACACTTGGAGTGCCAGTGGTGGATATTATTCTTATGATTCTTCTAAGGAAAAGAATATTGGATTAATATCACGAGATCTATTTCAAAATAAATGTTTTATGGATAAGGAACGAACTGCTGAATACTTAACCAATATGTCTTTGAGTGTAAATTTTCCTGATAATGATTTTTCTTCAGATTAAGAATATTCTTCATCAGATAATGATAATGATTTTTCTTCCCATGAGTAAGTTTCTAGGTTTTCTAAGTTTCTAGAGATAAGGAATGGTAATGTTTCTAAGACACCTGAAAAATAAAATTATAGATAATTAATTCTAACAAAATAAATTTTATATATTACCAATTATCTTGAAAAGAAATTTTTTTTTAGAAAATCATTCTATGAAACTTAAAAAAGACAATTCTGAGAAGGATAAGCTTTCTATGGATATTAAAAACCTATTTTTAGAAAAATATTCTTTAGAGGATAAACTTAATTTAAGTCTATTATTCCATAGGATAGGAATTTAGTCCTTAGACTAAAGTCTGAAATTTTTTCTTTGAAGAAACTTCATGAAAATTTTACTTCTGGTAAGGAAAATTTTAACCAGATGTATTCTCTGATCCGACCTCATGGTAATAATCAAGGGTTAGGTTATTCTAATGAAAAAACTGTTTTTAGAAACAATTATTTTGTTCCTCCTAGAGCCCATTTTTGTACTAAATGTAAAAGTGGTGGGCATTTGAAGAAGAATTGTTATTTAATTAATGTTCAATATCTTGGGTTTCATAAATCTTACATTTTTTTAAAAAATGTGGATACCCAAAATTTTATTGTCTAAGAATTTTGGATCCAAGAAATTTTGGATTCCAAAAGTCTAACACTCTTATTTTTAGGAAAATAAACAAAGTAGCAATAGCAATACATGGTACATGGATATTGGATGTTCTCGTCATATGACCGGTAACAAAAAATTCTTTGAAAATATTATCAAGATGAAAGGAGAAAAAGTAACTTTCAGAGATAATTCTAAGGGAGAAATTATGGGTATAAAATTGTTCTTCTTGGAAAAAGTTTGATTTCAAATGTTTTATTTGTTAATGGTCTTAAAAACCACCTCATTAGAATAAGTCGGTTATGTGAGGAAGGTTAACTTTTGAATTTTAAGAATGATAAGTGCTTAGTACACAATTCCATGGAAGAGCTTATTCTTTCTACCCTTAGGCAAGAGAATGTTTAAACACTAAACATAAAAGACCTTATGAGACAAGATCTACCTTGCCTTAGTGCAATGGAAGATAATTCTTGGTTTTGGCATAGAATGTTAGGACACTTTAACTGTAGAAACCTATGCAAACTCTCTAATAAAAGATTAGTTAATGATCTACCGAAGCATAGATTCTATTTTTCAAAAGTTTGTGATCCTTGTCAATATTTCAAGAAACATAAATCAAGTTTTAAATAAATTAGTGAAGTCTCAACCACTGATGTATTACAGTTGGATCACGTGGATCTTTTTGCCCCAAAAAAAACTGGAAGCATTGGAGGAAAATATTATGTATTTTTCTTAGTTGATGATTACACTAGATTTACATGGGGTTATTTTCTAGAAAATAAATCTGAATCATTTTCTTATTTTATAAGTTTTAGATCCCAAGGTAAAAATGTGACAAACCTTCCTTTTATTACTATTCATATTGATCATGGAGGAGAATTTCAAATTTCTGATTTTGAAACCCTTTGTAGTAGAAAAGGCATTACTCATAACTTTTCTGCACCCAAAACAACTCCAAAAAAGGGTGTTGTTGAAAGAAGAAATATATTTTTTCAGGAGATAACAAGAACCATGTTGAGTGAACATTTGGTAGCCAAACATTTTTGTGTTGAAGCTATAATTACTAATTTTTATACTATAAATCATGGTTTTTTTAGACCTTTTCTAAATAAAAATCATTATGAGTTATGAAATGGTAGAAAACCTAGACCCCTCTACTTTAAGGTTTTTGGTTGCAAGGTATTAATTTTTAATAAATAAGATGATCTACATAAATTCGCACCAAAATATGATGATGGAATTTTCTTAGGCTACTCCATAACTTCTATGGCTTATAGAGTTTTCAATAAAAACATATTTACTATTGAAGAGACAGTACATGTCAAATTTGATGAAATTGATCCTTTTGTTTTTAAACAACCTCAACCTACATCTTCAGATCTGTTTTCAAAAACTGATTATAAACCCTTGATAGAATATCCTTATGATAAGGAAAATGTTCAAGAAGGTATTCCAAAAACATTTACCCTAGAAGACTTCCTACCCTATGTTGATGAATAATTTTTACGAAACCCAAATAAGTTGTTTCTTATGAATAAGCCTAGTTATAGTATTATTGGTGATGTAAATAAACCTGTAAGGACTTGAAGTTCCTTAAGTAATGAAGTAGAAAATCTATCATTCCTTTCCCAATTAGTACCAAAAATCACTGATGAAGCTTTAGGTGATGATGATTGGATAAAATCTATGAAAGATGAGCTAAATGAATTCAAAAATAATAATGTCTGGACCTTGGTTGAAAGAACTAAGGAAACATCTATTATTGGAGTAAAATGGGTCTTCAGAAATAAATGTGATGAAAATGGAATCATTGTTATAAATAAAGATAGATTGGTTTCTAAAGGCTATAATAAACAAGAAGTAGTAGACTATGAAGAAACCTATTCTCTAGTATCTAGACTTGAATCTAGTCATATTCTACTTGCCTTTGCAACATTCTTCAATTTCAAACATTTTATATGGATGTTAAATGTGATTTCCTTAATGGTTATGTTCAATATGATGTTTTTATTGAACAAACTCCTGGTTTTGAAGATAAAAAACATCCTTAACATGTTTATAAACTTACTAAAGCTTTGTATGGACTCAAACCAGCCCCAGGAGCTTGGTATGATAGACTTACTAGATTCTTGAATCAAAATAATTATGTTAAGGTAAATGAAGATCCAACTCTTTTTATAAATATAGATAAAGAAAAATGTTTTGATTGTTTAAATTTATGTTGATGACATTATGTTTGGTTCAACCTTGCAATCTTTAACTGATTCCTTTGTGGATCTAATGAAATCTGAGTTTGAAATGAGTATGATGGGTGAGTTAACATTTTTCATTGGTTTTCAAATTTCTCAAAAACCAGAAGGAATCTATATATCCCAACATAATTATATTAAATATCTTATTCAAAATCATGGATATGATAACACTAAGAGTATATGTACTCCCATTGGTACCTCAAATTCACTTGATCTTGATGAAGCTGGGAAACCAGTAGATCAAACATCAATTAGAGGTATGATAGAAAGTCTACTTTACTTGAAAAATATTCATCCAGACTTAATGTTTTTAGTATTTTTATGTGAAAGATATTAATCCAATTCTAAGGAATTTCATTTAAAGGAAGTGAAAATAATTTTACGCTACTTAAAGGGAACCATGGATCTAGGACTCTTTTATACTTCTAGAAATTATTTAGTTTTAAAAAGTTTTTAGATGCTGATTTTAGTGGATGTAGAATGGATAGGAAAAGTACATCTAGAACTTTTCATTTCTTTGGAGATTCATTAGTTTATTGGTCATGAAAAAAGCAACACTCAGTAGCACTTTCGATTGCGGAAGCTGAATATATAGTAGCTTGAAGATGTTGTGCTCAAGTGTTGTGGATGCAACACACACTCACAGACTATGGTATGAGTTTTAATAAAACACCAATCTTGTGTGATAATAATAGTGCCATTTCCTTAATAAAAAAACATGCACATCACTCTCATGAAAAACACATAGATATTAGGCATCACTTTCTTAGGGATCACACAGAAAATGGAGATATCATTCATCAATTTATCAGAACACAAGATTAACTTGCTAATATTTTCAGAAAATTTTTACCCTCCGATAGATTTGAATAAATTAAACAAGAAGTTAGGAATGATAACAGTAAAGTAATATTCTATGTTAACTTTTTATTGAAACCTATATCCTAACAGTGAGAAACTCCTTTTCATAGGGGGAGTAAATTTTTTTGTTAGATTCCAAAATTTTTCATAGTTTAAAAATTTTCATAGTCTAAAATTTTCGTAGTCTAAAATTTTTCATAGTCTAAATTTTGTTTCCAAAATTTGTAGTCATAAAATTTCCCTAATGAAAATTTTTGTAATGAAAATTTTCAAACAAGAACTTTTTGTAATGATGATTTTCGTACTTAAATGTTTCCAATGAGAATTTTCATACTTGAAATATTCGTAATGTGTTTTTTTGTAATGAAGATTTTTTACTTAAAATTTTCATAATCAAAATTTTGGGAATCTAAAGTTCTTCAAGAAGAATTTTCTTCATTACAAATAATATTTATTGAAATCCTAAAGGTATGCTTCATTACCTAAATTTTCATAATCATCTTATAATTGTTGGTACTTTAATCGGTTTTTAAATTTTGATATTCATTTTTTTCTCTTAAATCCAAATTTTTTGTTTAAAAAACCCTCAAAAGATAGGATTCTATCAAAATTTCCTTCCAGCTATCATATCAAATTTTATTTGATCAGAAGGTTTTTCAACTATTGTATTGAGTATGGAAGTTGAACCATCATCTCACTTGCCTATATAAAGACCCCCAATGGTTGTACAACATCGAAACTCAAGATCATGTGTGCTGAAGCTCTACCCTCCTGCAAAAACCTATTTCGAACTTCTCAGACCTTTCTTACATCCGAATGTCTGTTGAAGTTTCATCTCAGAAAGGTATGTCAACCATCAAACCAATACTTGAATGGAAGATATACATAGAAAGTTTAGTAGATACTATGTTTTTCACGAAGTAAAACTCTATTATTTCAAAGAATATAAAGCATAATGGAAGGGAAAGTATGTGCCTTTCAAAACCAAAAGCTCGGGATTATGTTTACCCAGGTTTGCTTATATAATTCTACGAGTTAGTAGTTATCTTTAAATAAGAAGGGAGGAGTAAGTTATCCATCAAGTGCTATAGAAAGACATATTTTATTTCTTACACCAATTATTCAAGCTTGGTTGGTATTCTGTATTAAGGGGAAGCTATGTTTTGTTCTCATAAGTTTCCTGATGTGCAAGGTAGTTTTGATAAGGTAAATTCCATGTCTTTTCTTGGTCTTTCATAAGTAAAGATTCTGAAAATTCTTCACCTGACTACAAATTATAAGACTCTTTAATTGTAGGTTCAAGGATTTATCATACCGAGAAAAGGAGACAAGGATACGTTGAATAAGAGTGATATATACATCATGGATTTCTTGGTAAACCAATGGAAAATAAACTTGGTCATGAGTATTCTCGTTTCGATTGAGAACATTAAGAATGTAAATATGAAGGCTCATATTATTATGTATCAAGCCATTATTTAAAAGATGATTGTTCGGTGACTAGAATCCTTCAAAATTCCTTAAAAATATAAGTAGATGAATTGAAAAGTTATTCTATTAAGTGATGATACTTTGAGAAGAATGAAAGTTGGATTTTCCATAGAATCTGAAGAATTCTATGACTTGCCCAAAGAGGAAGGAGAATCTATTTCAAAGAAACATGAGACGGCTGAGACCTCTAATAAGGGAGGAAGGAAGAGGATGTTGAAGGAAGTGGAAGAGAAATAAAAAACACTAATGGCCAAGGAAACCCAATCCACACCACCAAAGCTAAAGAAACAAAAAAGCTTATTCAGATGAGGTTGTAGCTAAGTGGAGGGAAGACAAGAAACATCTGAAAGAAGGGGAGCCTAAGTTTGGATTGGATCTTAACAAAGAAAAATCACTGAACGAAAAGGAATTTGAAGGGCTAGAGAGGAAAGAGAAAGAAAATAAACAAAAAAGAATTTTTCTAAGGCAGATATAGTGAACTCACTTCTAACGGCCGTAGATAAAGCATCCGAGAACATTCTGGTACCATAATCCTTCCAGATAAAATCATTACCTGAGACTCCAGCGAAAAAGGTTATAATTCTGAAAAAACATCAAGAAAAAGTTGTTGAGAAAGAAGAAGTAGTGGAAGAAGAAAAAGAAGCAGGCAGTGGTGATATTGAATATCTGATAAAGCAAGTTGTGGATTTTCATGAGAAGGAACGCCCTTCAGAGAAATTATCAATCTGAACCCCTCAAGATGAATTATCAAAACTGGATGCTCCTGGGAAGGATGATGAGAAGGGTGAAGAAGAAGTTGATAATATATCTAAAGAATAAAGCATAAATAGAGATTTCATTCATCCAGAGGATGTTGAGGCAGGAGTAGAGAAAGTAGTGGTAGATGAAGACAAAATATTTCAGCTATCTGATAGTGAGCACAAATCCCCTGAACAAAAGGAACCCATTTCAAAGGCTGATAAAGGAAAACATGTGGTAGTTGATACACCTATCAAGGATATGGTTAAGAAGAAAGATGTTGGTGGATCTTCAAAGAGGAAAGCTGCTGAGATATAAAAAAAAACTCACCAAGAAAAATTTCTGATTTGGAATCATCCTCTCTATGACATGATTTTGTAGTCCAGTCCTTGAAAAAGATTGTTGGCACTATCCAAATATTTCCAAGAATTGACTCAAGAATCCAAATTCATCAACATTCTTTAAATCAGAAATCGAATTCAATATCTATAATAATGGATAAGTGTATCAAGTTTGAGTAAGATTTCAAAACCATTTTTAGAAATTACAAATCTCACAAAAGATATTGCAAGAAGATGACCAGTTGGTCAAAGATAACCATAGTAGACATGAGAATTCTTGTTGAGTTCCAAGAAGGTTTCAAGGATGCATTTTAGATTGAAGATGTGATGATCAAGAATCTCATAAATAGTTTTGAGGAGAAGCTAACTCTGGAGCAGAATTCTCAGACTCAAGAAGTGAAAGATTTGAATGGGAAGTTAAATTCAGTTACTCAAAGGAGGAAAAGATAAAGGGATATATAGATTGAGAGAGAACAGAAACTAGCTAATAAGGAAGAAGACTTGAAGGCTCAGGCAGAGGTTTTTTAGGCTCAAGAAGAAAGAATCAATGCCTTAGAAAAAAACAGAAGAATAGGATCAACTTCATAAATGTGTAGAGGAAGACCACAAGGAACTCAAGAAGCTCAAAACAATAGTAAATAAGTTGATACCGAAGGAGAAGGAAGGATAATGTTATTATATTCCAATATTTTGTTTTATTCCTTGTATAATTTTTTCCAATTGTCATGAAATTTTGAGTTACTCTTTATAATTTTGTTTGTCTAGTACTAATGTTTCAGGTAACATATTTCCTTTTCCATTCCCTATATTCCTTTTTAGAAATCACAAATGGTGAGAATGGAATGCTAAAAAAGAGTACAATGTAAAATAAGAAATTTCCCTAAGGGGGAGTTCATCTAAGGGGGAGTTTTTATCCAAGAAGATTTCTGTATGCAATAAAATGCTAAGTCTCAATCCAGAAATCAAGAATCTAATCCTTAGTATTTCCAAGGCCTAAGGGGGAGTTATTCATATACATCATTTCCCATGTGTTAAGAGAGATAAGTTTTATTTACAACCCTATAAAATTTCAAGGCCCTTAAATTCTTTTTCATAAGATTGTTTGTGCTTTCCAAAAATGGGGATATTGTTGGTTTAATAAGGTTTCCTTATGACTTTTCCATTCCTTCATGTTTGTAGAGATTGTTGAGTAAATAAGGTTTCCTTATGACTTCTCCATTTTTCTTCATGTTTTGAAAATCAAAAACACCCAATCTTATGAAAAATTTCATTTTCCCTTAGAATTTAATTGATAAGGAAAATTTTCCTTCCCCAAGAGAAAATTTATCATTACCTATTTTTCGTTGTTCATATTATAACCTAAATCATTTTATTTCCAAGTATAAAATTCAGTTTCACATCCAAAACCTCAGAATCCTATAAACACGAAGATATAGAGCATTCTGTTTTTCAGGATCCAAATCCTGGTTCCAAATTCTTTAAATTCTGACTCCGAACTTTTTATGTTCAGACTACGAAATTTCTAAAAGAAGACTCTGAATTCTAAAGTATTCTGATTCTAAATTCTTGAGAAACAGAATCTGAATATCTTTGTAATATAGAGTCCAAAGGTTAACTTGATTAGATTCTAAATTCTATTTTCTTTAGACTCCAGAAAATGAATTTGGTTGAACAAACATATTTTTACTTAATCTTGTTTGAGTCATAAAATGATGTCATGCATTCTATTATTTACAAACCATTGTTTGAGTGACACGTATACAGGTCCCTCCGAAATTCTAGGAAAAATATGACCGTTGGAGGAGGGAGTCGACCATTGAAGACGTGCTAATAAATAGAAGCTCATCTGAAAGAGATCAAAAAATAATGAATAACTTTTGGAAAACTTAAATGTGAAGTGTTTTCTATAGAGAGAGGCTCTTTCAACTCTCAGTGCTTCATGTGAATGTTGTGAACAACTTGTTCGGGTGTGGAAAAATTGTTCAGAATTACTTTGTGCAGACTCCGATCGTCCTGATCATGGGCTTCCAGATTTGGAAGATAGATGTTCCGATTGACTTCTAAATCGAGGGCTTGAGGGGATAACAAGACAGATATAGATCTTTGGATTGGGGGCTTACCTGGTTTTGGGTAACCTAGAATTTCTTTAAAGTATAAATCAACGATCCTTTATCCAAGGTTGTTGGATACCCTTCTCTTTGGGTAAAAATATTTCTATACTTGTTTCTTGTACTATTTCAAGTTTGTTTTCCGCTGTATTATGGCTTTTGAGGAAAGTATTACTATATTATACTTTCTTATAATCATACTCTGATTAACTAAGGTTTTATACACTTTAATGTAGAATCTTTGTTTTTGTAAAATTATGTTATGTTTCATTTTCAGAACTACATTTCTAGAATCTTGTTTTTTTTGTTGAACTATTTCCATTTCTGGAATCTAGTTAGTATGTTGAACTGGTTTCATTTCTGGAATAACATTTCTGAAATTTCATTTTCAGAACCTCATTTCTGGAATCAAACAAGTGTGTAGAACTTAGAGGTTTTGTGAAATTTACCTTGTTTAACTTTGTTAAACAATAGAAAGGTTTCTAACCAACTATAAAAGTTTTTAAACAATTTTTAAAGTATACAATTCACCACCTCTATTATATTGAGCATCTAAAAAATTATTTTGATACTACAATTAGTATCATTTCAATCCTATAATTTCCCTTTTCAAAGTGGTTTTCTAGTAGGTAATAAAATGATGATTTAGAGTTGGTTAAACTTCCACTAAATCCAAAAAACATTTCCCCAGAAAAACACCACTAAACTTATTAGAACTTCTACTAAATAATATTGTGTTATATTTAGTGGTAGTTTTAACCACCAAAATAAAAGAAAAATAAAACATATAGTGGTGGTTTTAACCACTATGAATACAAATATGCCATATAAAGTGGCGTTTTAAACCACCAATAAATGTTTATTAACAAAAAAAATTTGATGCAAGTTTTGCAGGCCTAGAACTACCTTGAAAAGAAAAAAATACAGAAAAAGTGTATCTCTTATCTGAATCACACAAAATCACTATCATAATCAAATTAAATCACACACATATAAGAAATTTGGAATTAATAAACAATTATATTAGTTCACATCCAACAATAAATTATTTTAGATCCGTGTTACAAATAATACATCAACAAACCCTCTCATTCCATGTTAATCCAAAACAAAAAATAGACCACTAATCACTACCAAATGAACTCCTCTCACAACCCACTCCATCTCCATATTCATCTAAATCTCTACTTCTGGCTACTGGCACCAGTAAGAAAATTATATTGAAAATTAAACAGTGTTGTATATTTATATTAAAACATAAAACCAATAAAATTTTGTGAATTGCAACACCCACACCCTAGAAGCTCGGATCTGGTGGATTATTTTAATAAATTTTCAAAAATAAAAGGAATCAAATCCCAAAGGACCAAGTAGATTAGTTGTTTTTGAAAACCAGATACATACATAGGTTCAACATTACAACTTTAAAGGAAATACAACATATAAGTTTTATTTGGAACATCTATAACTCTATGTTTATCCCTGTAAGGAAGTCGTAAAAACATCTTCATATCTTGGGAAATTGAAACATAAGAAAGGGGTGAGCTCAGATGCTCATTAAGGGTAAGAAATACATAGGAAGATATCATAAACATAAACATTATACATGGTGAATAACTAAAAACACACTCCTTTTAAAAATAATCTTTAACATAATATGGTATGAATATGAGGTGAGTAAATATTTCCATAAAAAACATAACCATGGGTATTATACTATTCTAATAACCACAATAATTATGAATATATAGCTTCATAATGAGGAAAATGAATATGCTAAATATTCTAAAACATACTGTCAGGGCCTCAGTCAAGATGTCTAAAAATGATTAATGCCTTAGCCAAAACCATATATCAAATTGGGAAAGGCCTCAGCAAAGTCCACGCCTATTTGTCTCATGAGACCTACTGATGAATTGAGGGGATATAAAGGACCCCAACCATAACATAATAATTCCAATTAATTCCTAATATGAATGGGGATAAACATAAATATTATATACATTCATATCAAAACTATAATGGAAAATTCCAATATATTTCCCCGAACATTAAGCATAAACACTAACCATTCAGAGTAAATTATAGAATGGTTTTAGGATAAAAAATCCATAGTGAATATAGTCATAGGACATCCAATAAATATAGTATATGACATTACAAATTATTAAACCCAAAAATATAAAATAATCAATAAGAGTCTTGAAATAGGCGAAAATGCTCTTATAAAATCAATGAGTAATTCTTCAGTTAAATACTCTTTTATTTTGAAAAGAAGAGTTATTTTTGAAAAGTCTTTGTAATAAACCCAAAATTATGTAAGGTATTATTTTAATAATAAAATTAGTGATTTTATAAAGAATGTGGAAGCTAAAAACATATTTTAGAGTTCCCTTGAAAGTAGGTAAGCATTTGAGAAATTCCCTTGAATCGGGCTTGTATTTCAAAAATAAATTTCAATGTTACTTTTAAAACAAGTTACTACCCATTAAATAAGAAAATATTCTTTTTTTTAAAACTATATATAACACTGACACAGAATTTATGAAGAGTACAAAATAATACATAAGATCTTCATTGAGGTAAGTAGACAATAAAAGTAACCCGAATGAAAATGGAGGTTCAGGTGAAAAACCCTTACTACTTTGTAATCTATTGATTCATATGCCCAAAAATTAATAATATTTAAATGATAAATTTAATAAAATTAAAATAAATACATTAATGTTATTTTAGATCAATGATATGTATACATACAACATACACAAGTATTAGTAGGGAATACATAAAATCTCACAAAAATGGGAGGGAGATGAAGAAACCCTTACCTTAAGTCTGAATGTGTTCCTCTCTTGAACTTAAGGTCATGAAATATGAAATTAATATTACTAATAACTTATTTTAGAACCTATTATACATGTATTTATTTTATCATAATTCTGTTTAGTAAATTTGTGACCTTATTGATAAGTTATTATATTCAATTTTGTCATTTTGGGTTGTTTGTTTTCATTATTTTCATAATCGGTTCACCTGTTCTTAAGTAATGGATTTCATTTGGAATGGATATAAATATACATAAGTAAAATTAAATATTATATATGAACTTCCAGAAGTTTTAATGTTTATTTATATCATTTTGATACATGTAAAGTGGATGAATCATTTGATTAAATATTTAGGACATTCAATTTGTTTATTTTAGATGTATTTTGATTATTTGGAAGTAGTTTGGTCATATGATTTAATAATATGTATGTATACTAGTTCTTGAATATTAATTATGTTATAATACATAAATAATGGTCCGGTTAAACAAAAAAAATGGTTTCATTACCATTATTGAATGGTAAATTGAAGAACAAAACTTCTTATTCCACGAAGGTTATAAATTGGAACCTCATGGACGTTGATTTCATTTATAAAATAAAAGAGAGAGAGTAAGGAAATTGATGATGGTTCTTCTATTCAAATGTTATAATTCCAGTATATAGATGATACTGAATCCATATTGTTCATTTTTACAGAGGATGTGAGGATAGGATAACAATATAAGATAAATTGAAATGAAACTAAAAGAAAAAGAAAGGTGCTTTACCTATTGAAATAACCTCTTTGAGAATCTCTTTAAGGGAAGGGATTTTGGTCTTTTGGAAAGACCAAGAGATTCTTGAATGGGTTAAGTGACTAAGGAAGGGTATTTTTGAATAAATATTAGGAGCTTCAAGGCATAGATAAGTGAAGAGAAGAGGGAGTGAGGGGGGGGGGGGGGGTGGGGGTTACAGTGGAGGAGGGGAGGGTTATCATCATTTAATAATCATTAGAATATTAATTTTTCTCAAGATGAGAAATAATGATGATTACATGGCCAATAATAGTAATAAATGCATCTGAGTTTGAACAAAGTGGGATTAAATCACTTATTATGTCATAAATAGGGTATTTAATAGATATATTGTATATATAGTATTTTACAGTATTTCACTATTCATAAAAAATTCATGTATTTAAGAAAAAAACAAAAAACTCAACCTAACAATTTTTTGACATGTAGAATCCAAAAATGAATCCCATTTTTCAAATATAATTTTCTAAATATGATTAATTCAATATTTAATTAAAATCATAATTTATTCTAAAAAAATAGTTTTAAAACATTTGTTTACTTATTCCAAAACATAGGTATATCGTACTCCAAATTGAATATTATTTATAAACTATCCGAGGTAAGGTTACTATTAATTAGTGTATTTAAATATTCATAAGTGTATGTTACTATTCATAAGGGTAGGTTACTATTCACCAAAAATTATTTATTTCTTATCAAACTCTAAATAACTTACTAATCGTAACCGTGTATATCAGATTTTTGAAATTCAAATCATAGAGGTGGAAAAATTATGTTTACGTGACTAGGTTATAAAAAAGTGGTGTTTTGTAGAGACTCAGTGTTTTATGAATTCTTTAATAAATCTATTTGTAAATTCTTGGGTTGTTACATTACCCCTCCTTACAAAACATTTGTCCTTGAAATTTGAAATCGAACATCGAAAGTTAATGGTTGATACTTGAAAATTTTCATCTGGTAAAACCACATCAAGAATATAGTTAAAATATTCTCTTAATAAGAGTAAAGGGGAAAGTATTGGTTACTACAAAACAAAACATTTTAATTGGAAAACATGTTTAAGAAAGAATAACCATACCATAATGAAGCAAAATTATACTCTAAAACCCATACAATAATAAACTTAAGCCTTTTAATTAATGGTTAAAAATTCAAAAAATATAATGATTCAACACATTATAATGAAGGACTATAAACTTATGAGAGTGAACTTATCATTAACCCTTAATCAATAAGAACCAGATCTAAAATTCACATTCCAAACATGTGAATAATTTCATCATGTATCCTCTTGAAATATGGAAAAAACTTGAATTAATATAAACACCATATTGGAATCATGTATTCCTCGGTATTCTTTAAGTAAGATACATGTTATTGGATATATTCCTTAAATCCAAAAGTATTGTAAACTCTATCAATGATAGAATATACCGCTTCTCAATAAGTCAATAATTAGTTCCAAGGTAGTCAATACTTATTCAAAACAATCATTTCTTCATCATTATCTCAACATGAGTTATATATTAAGGGTTTTCTTTCCCTTAATCATGTGTTTTCTAAAAAGTTTAACTTTCTACTATATAAATTTTCTTTTGTACCATTTATTAAATAATCACAAATACTTAATGAAATAGTACTGCTGTACAATACTGATATATCTTATAATTCTTACAACCAGTACATTATTGAAAAAATATTCAAATAACAAGATTTTTGACTAGGAATATTAATAATTCTACTCCATTTTTGATAGCATCATAACTTGATCAATATCCAAAATCATTATTTTGGGTATATTCATTTGACTCTTGGGACATTGATTCTCATAGTATCACATCTCCTTATAATTGAAGCATTGAATATATGAAAAATCTCTCATTATCATTAAATTATGAGTATGGTGGACTTTTTCTCCATACTTGAAGCAAAATCCTTTTCCTATCAAGAATATACCAGGGTGTTTCCTTCCATAATTATCACATGTGGGAAAATAAATCTTTCTCTTGTTTCCTTTATCTATGTTTTCCCCTACCATTCTCTTCATATTTTTCTTCACTTCAAATCCATAGGACTCATAGAAGCCTTTACATACCTTTTAAACACATGATACTATTTCCTCATATGATGAGGATACATGGGAGACAATCTTCAAATAATAGATTAAGACTATCAGTGATATGATCCTTCTTACTCTTTTCATGTTGTTCATCAGTGTGGTTATCATTTCTTTTTACAAGAACAATTTATAATCAATTCCATATTATATATTAGCTGGTAACATTATGAACTCTCTATGACTCTAAATATGGTATATCACATATCATAAATTTATGCATCATAAATACTAGAACCATATACATTGGTTACTTTAGGGGAATAAATACTTCATAATGGTGGGTAAATAAAATTTGAATTATCTTATGAATATCCCTTAGGAGTGTCAAAACCAAGAGTACAACAAGGCCCACTGTCATGTACCAGGATACCCCAGGTCAAGCACAAAACTCATTGTTAGAGTTTCCACTCCCCGTACATTTGTGCTAGATCCACCTCTACCTGTTTGTATCCATATTCGGATGTATTTTCAAGATAAATCCACATAATCTATTCTTTACCATGTTTACAGGTTTTTATTGTATGTTTTTTCAAAAATACTACCTTAGGGCTTCGTTCCCTAATCTATATTTTCTAATCAAGTTTCCATGTTTATTACTAAACTTCATTTGATACCAACTGTGACACCCCGACCCCAAAAGCTCAGAGCCAGTGCATTATTTAAATACATTATTATGATAACAAGGAATAACATCCCAATGGACCAATTAGTTAAGTAGTTTTAGAAAACCACATACACACATAGGTTCAACATCACAACCTGAAAAGAAATGATACATAAAAGTTTTATTGGGAACATCTATATCTCTATGTTTATCTCTATAGGGTAGTCATAAAAACAACTTCATATCCTGGGAAAATGAAACATAAGAAAGGGGTGAGCATAGATCATTAGTAAGTGTAATAAATACAACATAAAATATCATAACCATAAAATTAGACATAGTGAATAACTAAAAACACATGCCTTTTAAAATTAAACTTGAACATAATATGGTAGGAATATGAGTTGAGTAAATATTTCCTTAAAAAACATAATCATGGGTATTCTACTGGTCGAATAACCACATGAACTATGAATTTATAGCTTCATAATAAAGAAAATTTGTATTCCGGAAATTCTAAAACATACAGAATGGGCCTCATCCAAGACATCTAAAAATGATTAATGCCTTGACCAAAACCATATATCAAATTGGGAAAGGACTCAGTCAAGTCCACATCTATTTGTCTCATGAGACCTACCATTGTATCGAGGGGATATAGCAGGCCCCAACCATCACATAATAAGTCCAATGAATTCCTTATATGGGTGGGTATAAACATAAATAATATATACATTCGTATTGGAACTTTCATATGAAATGTAAATATATTATCCCGAATATTAAGCATAAACACTAACCTTTCAGAGTAAATTGGTGAATGGTTTTAGGATAGCACATCCATAGTCAAACTAGTCAAAGAACATACAATTAATATGGTTTATGACATCATAAATTATCAAACCCATTAATACATAATAATCATCAAGTGTCTTGAAATAGACCAAAATAAAATAATAAAATCATTGAGTAATTCCTGAGATAAATACTATTTTATTTTTAAAAGAAGAGTTCTTTTAGAAATGTATTTGTATAAAACCATAATTTAAGTAAATTATTTTTTTCATAACAAAATTATTTATTTTATCAAGATAATGTATGCTAAAAACAGATTGTAGAGTTCCCTTGAAAGTAGGTAAGAATTTGAGAAATTCCCTTGAATCAGGATTGTATTTCGGAAATAATTTTAAAAGTCCCTTTAAAAACGTGATAATCTCCATAAAATATAGAAATATTATGGTTTGTAAAAATTCATAGAACACTCAAACAGGATATATGAGGAGTACACAATAATACATAATAGTTTCATTGAGTTAAGTAGACAATAAAAGTAACCCGAATGAAAATGGAGGTTCGGGTGAAAAACCCTTACCTCTTTATAATCAATAGATTCGTAGGCCCCAAAATTTATAATATTCAAATTATACATTGAATACCATGAAAATAAAGATATTAATGATATGTTACATCAATGTTCTGTATAAATACACCATAAACAAGTATTAGTAGTGAATACATAAAATCTTACAAAAAATGGGGTGGATATGAAGAAACCCTTACCGTAAGTCCAAATGTGTTCCGCTCTTGAACTTAATGTCCTGGAATATGAAATTAGAATTTTTAATAACTTATTTAAGAAGCTATTATAAATTTATTTATTTTATCATAATTATATTTAGTTCATTTATTCCCTTATTGATATGTTATGATATTCAATTTTGTCATTTCAAAGTGTTCATTTTCTTTATTTTTTTAAAAATTGGTCCACTTGTTATTAAGTAATTGAATTCATGTGGAATGGATATAAATCTCTAGAATTAAATTTATATATTATTTATGAACCTCCAAAAATTGTAATGTTCCTTTCTATCAGTTGGTTACATGGAAAGAGTTTTTTAAATCAAGGTCTAAAAAAGGAAAGAAACTGATGGTTGACTCAGATGGTTTTGTCACTCTGAACTATAGAAAAGAAAAAAAAGTTTAGGACCACTCCAAAACTAAAAGAAAAATTATCACAAGATCCCTGGCTTCCCAGGTCACGGATGAAAACATCATCCCTCCACAACCTATGCCAACCGAAATGCTGTCTGAGTCTGAAGCAATGGATTCAGAATCCTCTTCCAGTGAGGATGATGAGGATGACCCTGATATTAGAGTTGCTTATGTAATAGAAGAAAATTTGGACTTCCCAAAATTTCTAGACTCATGGATTGACGAGAATGATAGAATTGCTTTTAGAAAATACAAAGATGGTGACATGAGCGCTGACACTTATTGGGAACTCTGGTAAAGAATGCTCATCATTGTTGTTGAGTAATTCAAGAAGAATCCAAATTTAGACTTCAAAGGGATTCCATGGAAATGATCTCTATTTTGCTTTTGAAGATTAATTTTTTGCTCTCTCATGGATCTGGATCAGATCTGTTCAGTGGATTTCTAACTGGGTTTTGCTTTGAAGGAACTTCTATGTCCTGTTTCAACTCTTCTTGCTTCCATTTTGCTTCTGTTCTTGTCTGCTCACCTTGGATTGGCTTGCTTTTTGAGGCTGTTTTAAATCTATTTGCTGGAATCTTTAGGATACAACTCTCTTATTGTTTTGTCTTTGATTGATGATGGATGTTTGAAGTATAGTTCAGGTTTCTGAATTCAACCAGTCTCTCTGTTTAAATTGAGGTTTGGGGATCTCTTGTCCGAATGTGAAACTGTTTGAAGGGAATCTTCTATATGCTTTATGACTACAACTGGACTGATCTAAATCTGGTTGTTGGGATTTTTTTGATGCACCTTGAACCTCTACCTCTAGACTGGTTTGGAGGGGTTTTGATGGAATATGAGTTTTTGTGTTTTAGCTTCACTCTGGTAATTTTGAAAGGTCATTTCAGTCGGCTTCATTGATTCTTTTTTAGAAGCTTCAATCAGGATGGTTTCTTTTATGCTTGATGTGAAGAATTTGGATGGATGGATCACTGATTCTGTTGGATTTTGTTTGAATTGAATGAAAGATTCATCTTCATTTTTCCCACACTCTGGAAGTTAGGATCTAATTCTCCTTCTTTTTGGCTTTGATTTTATGTTTTAGTGGCAGCTTGGGGCATGTTCGATCTGCTATAAACTTATTCTAAAGTATGAGTTTTAGGTTCTATATGGATTCTGGAAATAATTTCTTTTAGAGATCATCATGATGTTTCTTTGTTGGAGAATCCTTCATTTTTTTTGGCTATTATTTTTTGTTGAAGTTTCTGAGGTTTTCATTCTGGTTGGATCTCTCTATTTATGCGCTTGATGTGCAGAAC
Organism: Viscum album; assembly: GCA_963277665.1. NCBI lineage: Eukaryota > Viridiplantae > Streptophyta > Magnoliopsida > Santalales > Viscaceae > Viscum > Viscum album. Next base: position 1,298,436,694 of record OY728141.1, on the reverse strand, counting down.
ATGGATGGCTGTATCTGGAAGTTTTCTGCACTCTTATGGAGGTTGGATACAACACTCTTTGAAGGATTTCATCTCGATAGATATGTATCTTTGTTTTTGATTTTTTTTTCATGATTTCCAATGTTCTCTCTTTAAATCCCTGCTGGTGTAAACACATTACACCTCGTGCTTGTACTGCAACTATTTGATTTTAATAAATTCCCTTGATAACATGAACTGGGAAACTGGTTCATGTCATCACTTTAAAAAAATGTATGTATACTGGTTCCTAAATATTAATTAGGTTATAATACATATATAATGATCTGGTTAAACCATCAAAAGTGGTTTCATGAGCAGTAATGAATGATAAATTTAAGAACTAAGCATCATTGTCCACAAAGGTTATAAATTGGAACCTAATGGATGTTGATTTCATTTATAAAATAAAAGAGAGAGAGAGTAAGGATATTGATGATCGTTCTTCCATTCACATGATATAATTTCAGTATATAGATGATAATGGATCTATATTGGTCATTTGGAAAGAGGAGGTGAGGATACGGTAACCAAAGAAGATAAATTAAAATGAAACAAATTGAAAAAGAAAAGTGCTTTACCTCTTGAAATAACCTCTTTTAGAATCTCTTTAAGGGAATAGATTTTGGCCTTTCGGAAAGAGAAAGAGATTCTAGGACGTGGGTAGTGACTAAGGAAGGGTATTGGTGAAGACATTTTAGGATATTTAAGGCCTATATGAGTGAAGAGAAGAGGGAGTGAGGGGGGGGGGGGGGTTATGGTGGAGGAGGGGAGGGTTATCATCATTTTTTAATCATTAGTTTCTTAGTTTATCTATAGAACAGAAATATTGATGATACCATGACTAAGAATAGTAATAAATGCATGTGAGTTTAAAATAAGTGGTATTAAATAACTTATTATGTCAGAAATAGTGTATTTAACTGATAATTTGTATATACGGTATTTAACCGTATTTCACTATTTATAAAAAATGCATGTATTTAAAAAAAACCAAAAATTCACCCTAACAACTTTTTGACGTGTAGAATCCAAAAATGAAGTCCATTTTCAGAAATAATTTTCTCAATATTAATAATTTAATATTTAATTAAAATCATTATTTATTCTAAAAAAACAGTTTGAAAACATTGATTTACTTATTCCAAAACATAGGTATATCATACTTCAAATTGAATATTATTTATCAACTATTAGAGGTAAGGTAAATATTCATTAGTGTATTTAAATCTTTATAAGGGTATGTTACTATTCATAAGGGTAAGTTAATATTCACTAAAAATTATTTTTTTCTTATCAAAATCCAAATAACTTACTGATCGCAACCGTGTATGTCATATTTTTGAAATACAAATCCGAGAGGTCGAAAAATTAGGTTTACGTTACTAGGTTATAAAAAATGGAGTTTTGTAGAGGCTCAGTGTTTTATAAATTCTATAATAAAACTATTTTTAAATTCTTGGGGTGTAACATTATCCCCTCCTAACAAAACCTTTGTCCTCAAAATTTGAAATCGAACATCAAAAGTTAATGGTTGATACCGAAAATTTCCTTGTGGTAAAAGCACGTCATGAATATAATTAAAATATTATATTAATAAGAGTAAAGGGGAAAGCATTGGTTACTACAAAACAACACATTATAATTGGAAAAAACGGTCAAGGAAGAATAACCATACCATTATGTAGCGATATTATACTCTAAAACCAATACAATGATCAAATTAAACAATTTTATAAATGGTTAAAAATTAAAAAATATAATGATTCAACACATTATACTGAAGGCCTCTAAATTTCCGAGAAGAACTTATCATTAACACTTAATCAACAAGAAGTATCTCTAAGATTCACATTCCAAACATGTGAATAACTTTATCATGCATCCTCTAGAAATATGGTAATAACTTGAATTAACAGAAACACCATAGTGGAAACATTTATTCCTCTATATTCCTTAAATAAGATACATAATATTGGATATATCCAATAAATCCAAAAGTAGTGTAAACTCCATCGATGATAAAATAGACCACTTATCAACAAGTCAATAATCAGTTCCAAGGTAGTCAGTACTTATCAGAATCAATCATTTCTTCATCATTATCCCAACATGAGATTTATATTAATGGTTTTCTCTCCCTCAATCATGTGTTTTATAAAAATATTAAATTTCTACTGAATCAATTTTCCTTTGTACCATTCATTGTATAACCTCCAATACTTAATGAAATATAACTGTAGTACAATCCTTATATATCTCATAATTCAAACAACTAGTACATTACTGAAAAAATATTCAAATGACCTGATTCTTGACTAGGAATATGAATCATTCTACTAAATTTGTGATAAAATCATAACTTGATCATTATCCAAAATCATCATTTGGGGCATATTCCTTTGACTCTTGGGACAATGATTCCTATAATGTCACATATTCTTACTGTTGAAGCATTGAATATAGGAAAATTATAACCCTATTTTTAAATTATGATCATGGAGGAATTTTTCTCCATACTTGAAGAAAAATCTTTTTCCTCTCTAGAATATAACATGGTGTTTCCTCCCACAATTATCACATGTGGGAAAATAAATATTTCTATTCTATCCTTTATCCATGTTTTTTCAAACCATTCTCTTCTTCTTTTTCTTCACTTCAAAACCATAGGACCCATAGAAGTCTTTACATACCCTATCAACATATGATACTATTCCCTTATATGATGAGGATACTTGGGTGACAATATTGTATTGAAATAATGGATTAAGACTATCAGATATATGATCCTTATTACTCTTAGAATTTCATTCATTAGTGAAGTTCTCATTTCTTATTCGAGGCACCATTTCTAATCAATTCCATATTATATATTAGCTGGTAACATTATGAAATCTCTATGATTCTAAACATGGTATAACACCTAGCATAAATTTATGCATCGTAAAGACTATAACCATATACTTTGGTTACTTTTGGGGAATAAATACTTAATAATTATGGGTAAATAAAATATGAATTTTCCTAAGAATATCCCATGGGAGTGTCAAAACCACGAGTGTAGCAAGGCCCATTGTCATGTACTAGGATACCTAGGGTTAAGCCCAAAACTCATTGTTAGAGTTTTCACTCCTAGGTACATCTGTGCCAGAGCCACCTCTACCGATTTGTACCTAGATAGGGAAGTATTTTCTAGAAGAATCCACACAATATATTCTTTAACGAGTTTCTAGGATGTTCTTGTATGTTTGTCCTAAAATAAAACTGTAGGGATTTGTTCCCTAATCTACATTTTCTGATCTAGTTTCCTTGTCTGCTACTAATATTACATTGATACCAACTGTAACACCCCGACCCCAGAAGCTCAGAGCTGGTTCATTATTTTAATACATTGGCATGATTATAAGGAATAAAATCCTTAAGGACCAAGTAGTTCAGTAGTTTTGGAAAACCAGATACATACATAGGTTCAACAATAAAACTTGAAAATAAATAAAACATATATTTTTTGTTGGGAACATCCACAAATCTATGTTTGTCCCTATAGGGAAGTCATAAAAACATCTTCATAACATGTGAAAATGAAACATAAGAAAGGGGTGAGCTCAGATTCTTAGTAATGGTAAGCAATACAGCAGCAGATATTATAAACATTAACATTAGACATGGTGAATAACTAAAAACCCGTGCCTTTTATAAATAAACTTGAACATAATATGGTAGGAATATTTGGTGAGTAAATATTTCCACAAAAAACTTAATCGTGGGTATTATACTAGTCGAGTAACAACATGAACTATGAATTTATAGATAAATAATTACAGAAATTTGTATGTTGTAAATTCTAAAACATACAGTATGGGCCTCATCCAGGATGTCTAAAAATGATTAAGGCCTCGACCAAAACCATTTATCAGATAGGGAAAGGCCTCGGCTAAATCCACGTCTATTTGTCTCATGAGACCTACCAATGCATAAAGGGGCTATAGCATGCCCCAAACATCACATAATAAGTCCAATTAATTCCTTATATAAATGTGAATAAACAAAAATAACATATACATTCATATTGAAACTATCATATGAAATGTAAATATATTTTCCCGAACATTAAGAATAAACACTAACCATTCAGAGTAAATTGGTGAATGGTTTTAGGATAACACATCCAAAGTCAAACTACTCATAGAACATACAATAAATTTTGTAGATGAAATCATAAATGATTAAACCCATTAATACATAATAATCAACCAGAGTGTTGAAATAGACCAAAATACTCTCATAAAATCATTGAGTAATTCTTAAGATAAATACTATTTTATTTTTAAAAGATGTGTTCTTTTGGAAATGTCTTTGTACAAATCCATAAATTAATTAAGGTAGTTTTATCATAATAAAATGAGTGATTTTATAAAGATAATGGATTCTAAAAATAGATTTTAGAGTTCCATTGAAAGTAGGTAAGAATTTTAGAAATTCTATTGAATCAAGATTTTATTTCAAAAATGATTTTTAAAGTTCTTTTAAAAATGTTTTACTCCCCATAAAATATAGAAATATTATGGTTGGTAAAAATATATATAACACCCAAACATAATTTATGACGAGTACACAATAATCCATAAGAGCTCCATTGAGGTTTGTAGGCAATAAAAGGAACCCGAATGAAAATGGAGGTTCGAGTGAAAAACCCTTACCACTTTGTAATAAATAGTTCCATAGGCCCCAAAATTTATAATATTAAAATGATTCATTGAATACCATGAAAATAAATATAATCATGATATGTTACATCAATGGGAAGTATATATACACGTTTGGACTTAAGGTAAGGGTTTCTTGAAATTAAGGTCCTAGAATATGAAATTATAATTTTTAATAACTTTTTTCTGAACCTATTAGAAATGTATTTATTTTATCATAATTGTGTTTAGTTCATTTATTCCCTTATTGATAAGTTATTATATTCAATTTCGTTGTTTCATAGTGGTCATTTTTTTTATTTTTTAATAATCGGTTCACTTGTTATTAAGTAATTGAGTTCATGTGGAGTGGATGTATATCTCCATAATTAAAATTATATATTATTTACGAACCTATTGAATTTTTAATGGTCATTTATATCACTTGGATAAATGGAAATAATGTGAATCATTAGATGAAATATTAATTACATTCACTTATATTATTTTAGCGGTATTTTGACTTTTAGGAACTAGTTTGGTCATGAAATTTAATAATATGTATGTATACTAATTCCTGAATAATAATTAGTTTATAATAAATATCATATAGTTTGGTTCAACCATAAAAATTGTTTAATGTCCAATAATTAAGGATAAATTGAAGAATGAAACTTCATCATCCATGATGGTTATAAATTAGAATCTTATGGACGTTGATTTCGTTTATAAAATATAAGAGAGATAGAGAGAGAGTAAGGATATTGATGATGGTTCTTATATTCACATGATATAATTCAAGTATATAGATGATACTAGATCTATCATGGTCATTTGGACCGAGGAGGTGAGGTGAAGATAACTAAATAAGGTAAATTTAAATGAAACTGAAGGAAAAAGAAAGGTGTTTTACCTCTTGAAATAACCTCTTTGAGAATATCCTTAAGGGAATGGATTTTTGTTCATTTTGAAACACCAAGAGTTTCTTGGAAGTGGATAGTGACTAAGGATGAGTATTTGGTCAGAACTTTGTGAAGAGGCTTAGAGGAGGGAATAGAAGAGGGAGTGGGGGTGTTATAGTGGAGTAGGGGAGGGTTTTCAGCATTTTTAACCATTAGTTTATTAATTTCATTAAAGACAAGAAATAGTGATTATTCCATTACCAAGAATAGTAACAAATGCATGTGAGTTCAACCAAGTGGGCTTACATCACTTATGATGTCATAAATAGTGTATTTAATTGATAATTTGTATATATGGTATTCTACAGTATTTCAGTATTCATAAAAAATTGAGTATTTTAGAAAACTACCAAAAAAATCACCCTATCAATGTGAAGTGTTGAATAAAAAAATGAAGAACATTTTTCAAAAATAATTTTCAAAATATGATTAATTTAATATTTAATTAAAATCATAATTTCTTCTAAAAACAGTTTCAAAACATTTATTTACTTATTTCAAAACATAGGTATATCGTACTTTCAATTGAATATTATTTATAAACTATCAAAATAAAGGTTACTATTCATTATGGTATATCACTATTCATAAGGGTATCTTAGGATTCATACGGGTAGGTTACTATTCACCAAAAAATAGGTTTTTCTTATCGGACTCCAAATAACTTATTAATTACAACTATGTATGTCAGTTTTATGAAATTCAAATCATAGAGGTGGAAAAATTATGTTTATGTGAGTAGGTTATAACAAAGTGGTGTTTTGTATAGAATTAATGTTTTCTAAATTCTATAATAAATCTATTTGTAAATTCATGGGGTGCTACAAGAACTAAATGATTTTGATGTTGTGGGATTTACCTTCTCAGTACTAGTCATCAATGAAATATCACCATGGATAGATACTGTCATCTTCTGATATAAATCAACCAATGCTTTCAATGCCCACTTCTATAATATAACATAATAATGGGAAAGTGTAAAAACATATGTACAAAAAGTTTTTATTTTTAAATATTAGAATTTAGTAACATAATGACATTAAATTACACCATAATGTAATAAAATTACCATTATATGTGAATAAAAAACTTTATTTTTTCATGATGAAGGCATATGTCTCCAATCATATTACGTAATCGGAAGGGTAACTGGATGTACCTCCACCTATCCTAGAATCTGGAAAAATAATCCTATAACATCAGCCATATGGACCCCATAACAGCTAAAAGGGAAAACTATCTTTAATCCGTTCAGATTATAGACATTCGATGTTTTCAAATTTTTCTCCATAGTATCATTATTTCCATATTTTATGAAAAAGTATTTAGTAGTACAAAAAACTACAATAACATTATTCATATTAAAATTTGTTCCTATAACAATCACCATCCAATATCCTTGTGAAGAACATGGAGTGGCCTTATACCTCGATATTGAGTGTCAAATGGTATCAGTATAACGCTTACTCCTTGGAATTCCTATTATTTAATCAAATGAAGAGAACTTCATAACATATATTTCAAAACATTCATGCAGAAACATTATAAATGATAGAAGATGCACTATACAGACAAAAAATATACATAATTATGATAATGAATGATTGAAAAAATGACATAAGTGGTTTATAAATGAATGGATGACTGAATATACAATAATTTTCTCCTTTAACCATGTTTTTTCCTCTATCATTATATCATTTACATCACCCACCCTTAAATGACTAATATTTTCAATATCATGATGGGAAAATAAGTTCACCACTTATTATTGATGGGATTCAATGTCTAAGGTCAAATCATCCACTTGATTAGCCATATCATACATGTCTCTTTGTTTTATATGAGAAACTACACTCCACACTTCATCTGTGACATATTCCACATAATATACCACTTTTTATTGAGATTATAAGATATAAGAATCATGTAATTCATGTTCACAAACATCCATCAAGCAAGAGAGGTTCACAGATGTAAATTCCAAGGAATCTCTTCTAACACCCATAATAAAATCGGCCAAATTTCATTTTAATTAAACATATGACAAAGGATCATGATGGTTGAATTCAATAATATCAGATGAATTTTCATAATATCCCACTTTGGAAAACATAAATATAACACTATGATGTATTTTCAAACCCTCTTCCCAATCGATTGTATGAAATTTAAATCCATTCACATTTAGAGTGTCAACCATTCTAGTTTGTTATAAAGGAAGTCGATCAAGAAACATAAAATATTCTAATAACTCATCTTGAGTATCAGTATTCATGATCCACAAAAATTAATATACATTATTATATTTACACAATTTATGTGTCAACCAAATATTTATATTGATTGCAATATTTATTAACATTTACATCATGTAAACCATTGTACAAGATCTTTGTTAGTAGATTTTGTTATATATTTATCATTTCATGTTTGGCCTCTCATTCGTCAATTTTTTTATAATACACTCTTCAATAAATGGATCTACAATTTCACTATTTTGCAGCACATATCTATGTGCCTCTAATAGTTCCATTTTTTTCAATGTAATATTTGAGGTCCTCCCAACTGATTGACGAATATCATGAAAAATTCATGATTTCCCATGTAGTTGAGATTGATTCGATGTGTTGTAAAAACTCATAACTTGATTTAATCATGTATCAATATCATCAAGGTATCTAGAACAAAAGGAAAGACACTACTCTACCAAATATCCTTTAGAAATAGAGCCTTTATGTTGGGCTTTATTTTTCACGTATGATTTCAAATGACCAATTTAACTATGAAATAAAAAGGAAAAAACAAAAAAAAAATTAATTAAGTTCCAATAATTTTTGATGTAAATGGAAAACATAAAAATAATGGACCTCTCAATTGGATACATTCATTAATAATGTATGATGTCTCCTAATTTAGCTTCCTCAACCAAATGCACAGTTAAATGCATCGTGATAGTAAAAAATGATGGAGGAAAGATCATATTAGTTGAACAAAGTGTCAATACAAATATCTCTTGAAGGTTTTCAAGCTCAAATAGTTATAGAGTGATCTCACATAGTTTTCCAAAGAATTTAAGAAATTGTAGAGCAACAGTAGTAACATTTTTCGGTAATTATGTACAAAATTACAATAGTAGAAACTACTGTAAAAAAATATGTGTATTTTGACTTTTCAATCCATGTAACCTATGATGATTTTAGTTACCACACATTAATATGATACTAGAATACCCATCAGATACCTTTCCATGATTTAAAATTTAATTTAATGTATCGTTATCCCTATTTTTTCATTGCAAAAATGGTTGGAGCATACTTTCCATATTTATCTGGACAGATATCACGCTTTATGTTTATTGATTGTAAGTTATTTTGAGAATTGATGTGATTATTTGATTTTCCATGATCCTTATGAAATTTGAAGAACAAATTGTCACAAATATTTTTCACAATATGCATCACATCAAGATTATGCCGCAAAAAAAATTAAATTCCTAATATGGTTGTGTGAAGAATATTCTTTTTTTCTTCCATTATTGCATTTTGATTTCCCTTGAGGATACACTTCGAAGTAATTTACCACAAGCATTCAAATGATACACCTTCCCAAATTATGTTTCAACATTACCAAGTTACGCCAATATATCAGAACATATCAACAAATTTTGAGGTGATTTACAATCAATAGAACAATCGAATTTGGACTTGTTCAACCGAAATATATGTTATGCATCAAGAATTATTTTATGACATAAGAAGAACCATTTTCTACTATGAGGTAGTCATTCGGGCTCAAAATCAAAGTTACAAAGAGGAAAATCCAAACCTGTGTATGTGTTCCGACCAGCTAAATTTCCATGTCCAGGGAAGTCACTAATGGTTTACATTAGAGTCGCTTCCATTTTGAACATTTTTCTTGAAGATGAATCATGTCTCAACACTGTTTCTCCAAAACTCATATAATTATTCAATTAAAGACTACAAATATACATCAATATCATATACATGCATTTTTTCATATAATAATAATAATAAATGATAAAATACGTTTGTTTCATACACATCAATGGAGGTAGATTTTAAGAGACCCAAATTACCTTCCAAATGCTATAACTTGTTCTCAAAGTCCAAAATGTGTTGAATCCGTTTGCAACCAATCCCAATTGAACATTTCTAGGATAAAATTTGAAATCTATATGTAATAAATCAAATGTCCTCTTTGATTTTGAATCTCTTGGATGTCACATTAACCCATCATTGTTATTATCTATAGAATTCCACTTCATGTGTTTTTCAGTTTTTTATGACATGGATAATATTTACAATATAGAAAATGGGTACAACCGCGAAAGCGGCACACATGCAAGGATGAAAATTACATTAAATCACATGTCTGGGGACTTGACCCTGCGACCTTCCCATCACCCCCCAAACCCTTACCACCCCACCACCAACGGTGGGGAATCTTTACAATTTAGGCTTTAAAGGAAAGTAATGAAAAACATTTTCACATGTGTCACTTCCCTTATTCTTCATAGTATCATATTGATTCAGACTTCCAATATCACTCATTGACTGCTATCTAGAAGAAGAGCATTTTTTCCAATCATATCCGCTTGAATCCTCTCCCCAATAAAGCATACAATCATTGGAACACAAATATTTTTTTTATAATTCAGACCAATCTTGTTGAAAACCTTTTTTATATAATAAAAAAGACTCATAAATCATTTCTTTAGGAAATGAATAATGCAACAATCCCAATATCATGGACATATTCTTATTTTTAATTACACATTGGCATTTTATATGGTATAACTTTAGTAGAAAATAAATTTATGAATATTTCAAAAATCCACTATACAAATCATGATTTCCATCGTCAACAAAACCGTGAAATGAGTATATCTGCTCAGTAGAGTTTTCTCTTACATTAGTCTCCCCATAATCAAGAGATGGATACAATGATATGTTAAAATATTGATCTGGTTGTTCTATAGTCTCAAAAACATCATCTGTCACATTGGTATTTGTATCACCCTTAACTAGATTTTATGATATATTTTGATGTTGATGTTCTTGTCTTGCAACACTGAATGCATCATTAATAAGGTTTTTTATTTTATTTTCCATTTTCAACTAATTTGGGATATCATTCTGTTGATTGACATTACTGCTCAATGTTTTTGTAACGTTCAATTCTCCATGACAAATCAAACATAATTATTGATTATAGAATTACTTCAATATCAAGTGGTCATAAATATCATCTCTCTTAAACCATATTTTAATTTTTATTGAGGACATAGACATCTTATTCTCCTATCAACAGATCGATTGGAAATTTCAAAACATAAAACCACCTTTAAACCCTTATCATACTAAGGTGTGTTCCTCGACAATGTGATCTATTTTTTATCCATATATATCACAATGTTCCTACACATTATTAAAAAAATTAAAACACATAACTATTAATAAATAGGAAAATAGATAATGGTAAAATATGGTAATTTGGGAAATTATAATGAAGTGAATGAACATCCTAGTATGAGAATATAGAAAAACTGATATAAATTGTTTTTTAATTCTAAGATGACGTTAGGAGTTCCATCATTCAAAACAAAATAGGGAATACTTGACATCAGTTAGGGTAGATCTCACCTTCTGGTAGAGGTATAAAATAATGATAGATTTCAAATCTTTGGATTAAAGGAGATATATTCGAATCAAAATGAATCCCATTGTTATGTGAATTAATACACAAATTGTTCTTGATATAGAATCCCCCTATAAAAATATGATTTTTTTAGAGGAGGGAAAGAGATAAATGTACGGATGCTATGGTGAGAGATATGAATGAAACCATCATGTAATTAGGAAATTAATTATCTCTATAGTATTACTAGTTATGGAAATGGAAGCATTGTTTCATATATGACTTGATGAATTTAAAAATATCAATCAGAAAAGATGGCACATGTTGAATAAACATGAAATTATTTATAATAGAGTAAAATTATAATTTTACAAGATGGATATCTTCTAATCATTTATTTAAGGGGAACTAGTTCGGTCATTGAGAACTCTCATGATACCTTGGTAGAGACCTATGCTATTGGTGAAAAAATAGAAAGACCATGGTCTGTACATTTGGTCTATAAAATGAATCATGTTCCTTAAATATAATTCCTAGATAATATGTCATTCCTATCACTAATGCATGGTTTCTTATATAATACATATCTTAAAATATATCATCCAAAGTTTAACATAAGTTTCCATAAAAAACAATGACATAGTTATATTATTGAAGATTATAACAACCGTTTTTTATTATAGATAAAACCATATGTAAATATACCTCAATTGGGAGGATATGACAAAAAAGTAGAGCATATTAGAAAATGGATTATAGGGATTCGTATATGAGGGCTTAGATTGGAGTTCTACTAGAGAGGGATCGACTGGTGAGGGCTCAACCAATGAGGGATTGGAGGGATCTCGCTTAGGAAAAACCAACAAGGGTTTAGAGGGATCAAGATATAAGGACTCAGGATCATCAAATGAGGTATTGGATGGCTCGGTCTTGGGAGAAACTATTGAGGGTTTGGAGGGATTGGGCTTAGATATGCTGATGATGACTTTGACTGATCGAGATCCAATGATGTTGGAGGGGGTGGGGGTGGGGTTAGCTAAGGTTTGGGGTCAGAGGAGTCATGGGAGGAGGAGGGGGTCAGGGGAGAAGGAGACGAGGTTGTGGTAAAAGTGTATTTTTGATTAGAAACGTAATATTTAGTGGAATTTTTTAAGAAACCACCATTAAATCATAGAATTTTTTTAGCGGAGGTTTAGTGAACTATTTATAACAAACCGACGCTAAATAATGATTTTGGTTTTGTGAAAATGCATTGAAGGTTATAAAATAACAGACCATTCATTATTTTTTATATAACCAACCAAAATATTTTTATCATGTAACCACCTATCAAAAATATAAGTACTATTATATAACCATGGCACATAAAATATTGAAATTTTTAGTATTTAACTAATAAAATTTCAATAATAAAATTTCACTTTCAATCACAAGAAATAATTTCTAGGTACTGAAATAACAAATCCATTTTCAAAACAATTTTCAAAACAAAAATTTCTAGAAAATGGAATAAAGGATGTATTTTTCTTATAAAAACATTTATAATTATAGAGTATTCCATATATAAAATAATGGTCACACCGATGAAGAGGTTTTTGTCACTATAAACATTAAAAAAGATTAATTTTTTTCATTTGAAAAAACATTCCACATAAAACATGTAAAAAATATACCTTTCCAAATCCATTTAATGAAATTAATAATATTCAAAAAAATTCATTTATACAACTTTTATATCCATATAAATAAAATGGTAAAATAATATCAAGAATATAAACAAGGATAAAAGGACTTGATAATTAAATATTTAAACATTCAATGTTTCATATACCACTTTGAAAATTTAAATATTATTCAACATAAAATAATAATGTTTAAAAAACATTAATTAAATAGTGGATAGATAAAATATGGTTATGAAATGTTAAATGGGATTTATATACACCTTATCATCAAGAAATTTTTCAATGGATGGAGATTGAGATGAAATCTCTTACCTTGAGTGTGAGTCATCATGTATGTTATTTGTTTACCTATTACTTAGATGATATTCCTTGATTAACACCTTCACACCTTTTTAGACAAAAATTATACATTATGGTGCTTTTGGGTTGATTGTGTTTGTTGACAATTTTTTTGGCTTCTAACAAATGGTGGTTGTCAAAAAAGTCATGAAGAGTTAGAGTGAATGATTAAATGAGCTTGTGAAGAACAATTCCAGAATTTATCTCGCAATTTGATCACAAGAAGAACTAATTATTGTCTTTGGAACTTGAAATGGGTCATGAAAATCATTAGAAGATAACAACATTGATTGTCTCAAGATTACGCATTATTATTCTTGAGTCTCGTAGTGAGATCTCATGTCGCACACATGATTTCTCTTAGATATCACCAAGGGATCTTTAACAGCACTCATATATGTATTTGGAAGTCACGATGTGTCATGAAAATCATTAGAAGGCAACAAAATTGAAAAACAAAAGATTGTGTGTGATTGAATTTGAGTCTCATGTTGGGATCCCTCACAATGTAGATGATTGTCTTTGGATATCACGGAGGGATCTTACGTAGAACTCAGGATTGTCTTTGAGTATTGTGCATAGATCTTTCACAAATCTAAAATAGAACTTGCACTCAAGACTCACATAATTAAATTAATATAAAGGAAAAATATGGAAATTATGAAAGAGGTCATAGTCGTTAATGAACTCACAAAACACATGATTGCCTTTGAGACTTGCTCAAAGTGGGAATGATGACTATAGACTCATACAAAGTGTGAATGTGGACTCACACTAATTAATAACACAAAGAAAAAAAATTTGATAGAGGAAAAACACCTACATATCACACAAAGCATGAGAAGATATCGCACTTGGATATTTCAGTGAATATGATCCAAATGAGTTGGAAAATTTTCCAAGTTTTGTGGATTGATTTTTAGAGTTAAGGCGATGGATTAACACCTTGGAATACTCCAAGAACAATCCTAAAAAATTGATAGTGTTTTTCATAAATATTGATATTATTCTCATATGTATAAGAGAATCATGATGAGATATCACGATAGAGGTTTTAAGAGAAAAAGTATCTGTGATTGACATCACATAAGTGTTTAAGATGATCTGCAAAAGTCTTACGCAAAGAGATAAAGAAGACTCATGAAAGAGGACTTGCGAAAGAAGACTCATAGAAGAGACTTATGTAGAGTGGGACTCATGAAAGGTGTGAATAGGGGATCACACTAGGGGTTCACGGTGAAGGAGGTTCATGCCAAATCTTTACATCGAAGGAGGTTTTCACCAGTGCTTCGCAGTGAAGGGGGTTCGCACTAGGGTTTCACGGTGAAGGAGGTTCATTCAAGGCACTAGGGGCTCACGTCAGGGGACTCATGAAAGTTGAGACATGCACAAGGCACCATGGGTTCATGCTAGGGGAGTCAGATAATGTGAGACTCATGCAAGGCACTATTGGTTTGTGCTAGGGTGATCATGCAAGGTGAGACTTGTGCAAGGCACCAGGGGTTCGCACTAAGGGACTCGCGTAAAGGTGGGACTCATGCAAGGTGCTAGGGTTTCGAACAAAGATCTCTTGCAGGTGTACATTCTAGGATCTTGTGCAAGGAATTATGCATCAGGGTCTCATATAGCAGTGTCACAATAGAGTCTTACACACGGTGATAAACACCTACATTAACCCGTTTGATGTTTCATTGTCATATCTAAATTTAAAGGATAATAAGAAGGAATGATATTTTCACCATTCAACAATACTCATAAAAGAAGGTTATTCACTGATACATTAAAATTAGTGAATGTGAGACTTGGAATCACCTAAAGATCTTTCCAAATTGGTGGTAATTGTTGTATCTATTTTAATGAGAAGTTTGTGACAATTTTCTAGAGAGTATAATTGTTTCATCTAGGTGTTTTCAAAGTATTGAAGAAGTAACCTAGAAAGATATTCAATAGATCATCTAAACAAAATTGAGGATTCATTAATTAGAAATAATGAAGGGACCTACATATCCATAAACTATGTGGGGATAATTTTTAGAGTAGTGAGTAAAGGAAGTGGAAGATGGTGATCCTTTACACCGATAGTGATCCAGAGAAAGAGACATAGGGAGTGACCCTTGGGAAATGAATGCGCTGATGCAAAATCTTATAAATGTAGTGACTCTAGACATATAAATGATCTACCCCAAACCTTGTAAATTGGTAGTGAGCCTTTTTGGATTTAGTATGTTGACACATCATCATTTTATGATCCTTGGATGTATTCCAGTGAGGGTGAACCATGTAAATTTTTTGTGTCTCTTCTATGATTTAAATTTTATTCATATATTGCTACCTAAAAGGGTGGGAAGTGTGTTTTGTTTAATGATGAAACAAGATCTAAAGGTGAATTTGTTTTAAACTATCATACCCTAATTCACACCCTCTTAGGTTATATAACCTAGTTGGGGTAACAATTTGTATCAAACGTAAAGTTGTATAATTCGTGCTTCTATATCAATAGAAGAAATCAAGTTTGTCAATCACAAAGGGATTCCTATCTTTGATGGAAACAATTTTAAATTGTGGAAGAATCAGATGCAACAGAACTTATGATCTATAGAAATAGATGCCTTTATGACAGTGATGCATGGAATTTTGGCTAGTGTTGATCATGGTGTTTTATCAAAAGCTGGCCGAAGGGGATTAGATTCTGATGCTAAATAAATCATTTCATTTGGGGGAGCCCTATCTAATTATTTATACAAAAAGGTAATTTTAGGTAAATGATCACATTATATGTAGGGAAAGTTTTTAAATATTTATGTGGGTGACTCAGATGTTATATAAGAAAAGGTGACATTTTTATGGATCAAGTATGAGGATCCTAGAATGTACTTGAATGAGTATGTTGACATATTCTTTGACTGGGTGAGTGTTGTTGTGGAAAAAATTCATGTTCTTGGAGAATTATTGAAGATACACATATTTTCGAGGGCATTTTTAGAATACTTCCACCTTAGTTCAATCTGAAAGATTCTATATTAGAAGATAAATACCCAAAAAGATGAAATTCGATAAATTTAAAAGTACCTTTGTTGCATACAATATGAGAAATGACGATAATAAGTATGTAGAAAAGGGGAAGTATAAATAAGTGGAATTAAAATCCATAATTAAGCTCCCTATTGAAGATGGGATAGAAGAAGAAGTTACAGATGAATTCATGTCAATCCATTCATCAAATTTATGAATAGAAAATGAAAAGTTCAAAGGGAAAGTCCCACTTGCATAATTTTGACGTGGAAAGGTTGGATGTATTTCAGAAAGGCGCCCTAAGATGTTTCAAGATGATGATGTGGATAAAGTGAAAATTCCCAGGAAGAAATATATAGCCTATGTGAGAGGTAAGAAATTTTTTTAAGAAAAGTTTCTTAAAAAAGAATCATATACTTTCAATAGAACATGACAGATTGGAAGAATATTATGCCAAAGGGTCGAAGGACTATAATGATCCTGAAGTAGATTCTTTAGTGGCAGTTATTGGTATATCTCAGAAAACAGAAGAAAGCGATAGTGCTGAAGGCGAATCTAAAGGAAGAGTTGATATGCATACAGAATTAGAAGCTTCCCTCAAAGAAATAGATGTTTAGAGAGATAAAATGGAGAAATCCAACAAAGTGGTTCATGAATACAAACTTTATATGCAATAGAAAAAATAAGATAAGTCTGAGAAGAATAAAGAATTTGAAAAACTAAGGTATTTAATGTCAGAGAGATCATAAAATATTTGTGTGTATAAGATCAAAAATCGAAGAACAGAAAATAGAAATTGATATTTTGACTAGCACTAGAAAAGATAAAATAATGCATTTCTAAGAACATGAAGAGTAATTTTTTAATATATAAATGAAAATGAAAGATCCAAAAAAATATTGATTCTAAAAAATCTGGATACTAGTGTGAAGTAAAAGGTAAAATTAGAGTTCTGAGTCTAGTGAAGTCAAAAAAGGAGTGTTAGTAAAGGAAAATTATTGAGCATAATAATACAATTGGTGTGGTTCTTGATCGTAAATAGAAAGAAGTTATGGTCAAAGTTATACCAGAATATCTCACTCTAATATTGAATATTTATTTTGTTTTGAATTATAATTAAAATATTTAGAAAACCCAAGGTATAACTAACAGTGAAATATTTTCACATAGGAATACACCCCTTATTAGATGTGATTTTTTGTAAAAAAATGGGACAATCACAAAATGTATGTTCTATTTCCAAGAGCTACTGAAGGGAACAAAATAAACAGAGTAATTCAAATAGATCACAATATTCCAAGTCATAATTTGATGGTTACTATTTTATGTGTGGACGATTCAGCCACATGAAAAGGTATTTCTCATCAACCATGCAAAGGAATGTGCTAAAGTAGACTAAATTTGATTCTAAGCAGCAGATAAATATATCATAAAATGATCTGAAAATGAAAATTCAATTTTCATTTATAAAAGTTTATGTTGTTCTATCATACTTCAAGGAAGATTAATATCATAAATTTTTACTAGGTATGAAGTCAAAAACGTTGATAAAAATGAAGAGAGGCGAACACGCCATGGTGGAAAATACAACTTTAAATGCATGAGATTGCATTGGAATATGGATCATTGATATTGGATGCAGCAGTCATATGATAGAAAATAAGGATCTAGAAACCGACATTAGGTACTATAAGGAAGGTATCATAATATTTGGTAATGATGAAGGCCAAAATATTGGTGGATCAAGAAAGGCCTTGTTTGGGGGAAGAGACATGTGACGTGATGATGTCTTAATTGTTGAAGGTATAAGTCACAAATTGATTAGTGTCAATCAACTACGAGACTTAAGAAATTCCATAAGATTTTCCATGAAATTATGTCTCATCAGGGAAAAATATAGTTTTGTGGTTTTCTGGGAAAACATATGAAATGGAATCTAAATATTGTTAGTGGAGACGAAGATATGTGATTTCAACCCAAGGAAGAAGAAAAAAAGATATGGAATAAACATCTTGGTTACTTAATCCAAAAATCCTAGTAGATCTAGTAAATTATGATGCTTCTCAATACATCCCTATGTTATCACATGATTTTAATCAAATGTGTGATTGTTATAAACAAGGGAAGATCCTTCTCAAGACATATAAGTGAAAAGAAAAAATGTTAACAAAAGTGATTGAGTTGGTGCATATTGACATGTGCAAAATTATTTCACCAATAGCTATTAATGGGAGGAGATATTATGTTCTCTTCATTGATAATTTTAATATAATGGAATGGGTTTCTACCATCACCCAAAAATCTAAGGTGTTCAGTTTCTTACGAAATTATCGAAGAGAAGTAAAAAAGGCGCTTGGTCAAAAAATCATGAAGGTATGAACAGATAATGAAACAAAGTTCAACAATATCCAAGTGTAGGATTATATCTAAAAACATGGGAAAAGACATCAATTTTCAGTAGTAATAACTCCATAATAAAATGGTGTAGTTGAGAGAAGAAATTAAAATTATCAACAACATTGCTAGAATAATTCTCATTGAGAATGATATTTTAGAGATGTTTTGGAATGTATAAGAAATCACATTAGTCTACACATCGAATTGAGATTTATTATGTCCCAAAGTATAGAAGACTCCATATGAGATATAGTATGGAAAGAATCCAACTTTGAATTACTTTTGTGTCTTCGGAAGTAAGTGTTTCAATATCAATAATGAGAAACATAGGATGTTTGAATCCCATGAAGATAAGGGGATATTTATTTGATACTCAATGACAATAAGATCATATAACTGTTCAATAATTTTCTAGTAAAGGTAGTTGAATTTCATGATGTAACTAATGAATAGAATGAGAAGAATATTCAGCAAATACATGACCAGTCTCAAGAGGACAATGATGAAGAGATAAGAAGATCAGGGGATGTTCCAGTTTTGGAGGCTAACTCAGAACAATATTTAGATAATAAAAAGGATGATCACAATCCAGTTTGTACACAAAGATCAAATAGAAGATCCAAAATTGATAAACTAAACATAATCGATGATCAGATAGTGCTAGTAGGGACATAAAGAATGAATAATCTACATAAAGAATCATTCTTATCATAGGTGGATCCTAAATGTCTTATTTAAGTATCTAGAGATTAAAACTAGGTCCAGTCTATGAATGAATAGCTTTAATAAATTGAGAATAATCCGACATGGGAGACAATTTTTAGGCAAAAAAATAAGACTTTCATTCGGAACAAATTGGTCTTTCATAAAAAGTTGAATAAAGATGACATAATAATTTGAAACAAAGCATTATTTGTGTTAAAAGGGTACTCTTGGATATAGGGTATCAATGTTGTTGAAACATTTTTACCTATTTCAAGGCTAGAAACAATCATATTATTCTTGGCCATAATAGTGCAATGAAAGTTTAATGTTTTCCAGATGGATGTCAAGTCCATATTTCTAAATGTGGATATGGAATAAGAAGTTTATATTGAGTACCCATATGATTTCCTTATTCATGAAGATGATAATATAGTTTATCAACTGAATAAGGAACTATATGGGTCAAATCATGCACCAAGAACATTGTATTCATGACTAGATCAGTTTTTGAAGAAGCTTAGTTTTTAGTGTTGTGGAGTTGATTGAAATTTATATGTAAATAATGTTAGCAATCAAAGGATTATGGTGCTGTTATATGTCTATTACATAATATTTGGTGGATCAAATGAGTCTCAGTGCAATAAGTTCTTGAAATTCATGAAAAGCGGGTCTTAAATGTCAATGATTTGTGAACTTGCATTTTTTCCTTAGTTTATAGTTGACACATGGATAGAATGGAACATTAATTTTCCAATAAAAAATGCCAAGGAAGTTTTTAGAAGATTTGTAATGGATAATTCCAAGGAGATGAAGACTTTGGTGGCTGCCTGGATGAAATTGTCATGGGATGATGAAGGCAAAATAGATAATGTTACAGAATATAGGTAGATCATTGTAAGCCTATTATACTCAATAGTGACACAAATATATATTCTTTTTCCCACATTTTAATTATAATGGTATCAATTTAATAATAAGGAAACTCAAATTAATAAAGTGAAAATAATACTTCGGTATATCAAAGGAACTGTGGATTTTAGTTTTTTGTGTAATGAAAAATCTCAACAATAATTATTGGGCTTTATAGATGCAGATTGGGTTGAATTAGTGGATGATAGAAAATAATCATCAGGTGGTGAGTTTTATCATAGAAGGTTTTGTATTTCAAGGTGATGTATGATACAATATTTTATTTCATTAAGCACAATAGAACCTGAATACATTACAACCACTAAATTTTGCACACAAATATTGAGGATGATGCGGTAGATTGATGATATGGGTGTTGAAGTGAAGTCTCAAATCAAAATCCATTATGATAATTCATGTTCTATAAATCTGAGACAAAATTTGGTCCATCACAAATGGACAAATAACATTTAAATAAAGTTTCATGTAATCAAGGATAAAGTGGAGTAAGGGATGGTAAAGTTAAAGTATGTTCCTACAGAACTATAAGTTGCCGAAATTATGACCAATTCCTTACCCAAAGAAGAATTTTAATGTGATTGACTGGCTCTTGGAGTTCATCAAATTCCTCGTACTTGAAAAATTATGTATTTAGAACCCCCGCTCCCTAAGGAATGATGTGTTTTTCCCAAATATGATGATATGTTTTCTTTACTCTATACACACCACAATGAAGAAACCTTTTGGATAATTGATAAAGGGAATGAAATTATTCTTGAAAAGGGAGAAAATGTCTTAATCAAGGCAAGGGGATAAGCCGATAGGAGGAGTATTGATGTAGGGGAGATTTTAATCTGATGATGCTAGAGATGATTGATCGAAGATTATATATCACGACTTCTAAGGTTCATGATGAAATCAAAATAGGGATTTTATAATGAAATAAAGTGTTTCATTGTTTAACTTTGCATTATACTCTTCTTTATCAAACTGATCATATCTCATGTGTTCTTAATGTTTGTGTTTAGTAAATATATTATCACTATCATAATCTTAAGAAGTGATTTTTTAGAAAATAACGGAAAAAGATTTAATGTGGTATCAAAATGTAAAGAGATTACAACAAACCAAAATGGGGAGATTTTAGGAAATAAATTCCTCAAGATGGTTCTTTTGGGTTGATTGTGTTAGTTGACAAGGTTATAGGTTGTTGATAAAGTTTGGTTGTCAAAGAAGGCATAGAGAGTTAGCATGAATGCTTAACTAAACTTGTGAAGTGTGAGTGCTGAACTGATCTCGTAATGTGATCATGCATGACACTCGTAGTTGTCTATAAAGCTCAAGTGGGGTCAAAAAAAGTATTAGAAGATAACAACATTGAAAATAGAAACATTGTGTCTAATTGACTTTGAGTCTCATAGTGAGATCGCCCACGACACACATGATTGTCTTCGGATCTCATAGAGGGATCTTTTTCAACACTCAAAATTGTCTTTAGAACTCGCGATAGGCCACGAAAATCCTTGGAAGACAAAAAATATTGAAAATCACAAGATTTCACATGATTGAATTTGCGTCTCATGGTGAGATCTCACACAACGCACACAATTTTCATTGGATCTCATGGAGGGATCTTGGGCTGCACTCATGATTATCTTTGAGGCTTGCACCCAGATCTTGTGAAAATCATGTATAGGACTTGGACTCAGGACTCACAAAAGTGCATGAATATAATGAAAAAAATATGAAAATGATGAAAGAGATCATCATTGTTGAAGAACTTGTGAATCACATTATTTTCATTGAGACTCACGTAACGTGTGAATGCTGACTAGGGACACATGCAAAGAGCGAATGTAGACTCGCACAAAGGACTCATAAAAAGAGGGAATTTTGACCAAGGACTCGCAAAAATTAAGGATGTTGAAAGGGGACATATTCCCAAATCTCATGAAAATCATGATCAAATATCACACCTAGATCTTTTAGAGTGAATGATAAAAATTATGTGGACATTATTTCATGATTTGTGGAGAAATTTGTAGAGTTAAGGTGGTGGAAACTTGAATCTCAGTACCCCAAGACCCATCCTTAAACAATGATGATATTTTAATTATAATATTGATCTAAAAATCTTCTGGTAAAGAGGATTTCAATGAGATCTCATAAAAAACGTTTGTAGAGAAGGATTATACACGATTGGAATCACATAAGTTTTGCACATGATCTGAACAAGGTATTATGAAAAGAGAGAAAGAACACTACCAAAAGAGGACTCACGAAATAAGACTCATGGAAGAGACTTGTGCATAGTGGGACTCGCACAAAATCTGAGCAGGGGTTCATAACAGGGCTTCACGGTGAAGGAGGTTTGCGATAGGGATTCACAATGAAAGAGGTTCATGCAATGGGTTCATAGAGAAGGGGGTTTGCACCGTGGGTTCGCAGTGAAGGAGGTTAATGCGAGGAACCAAGGGTTTGTGCGAGGGGACTCACACAATGTGAGACTCATGGAAGGAACTAGGTCTTCGTTATAGGGGTCATGCATATAGTGACATATGAACAAGGCACCAGGGGTTTGCACCAGGGGATTCTCGCAAGGTGAGAATCATGCAAGGAACCATGGGTTCACACTAGGGGACTCACCCAAGGTCTGACTCGTGCAAGGTGCTAGGGGATCATGTCGGGATCTTTCTCTAGGGTATGTTCCAGGATATCATGCAAGGAGTTATATGTTAGGGTCTCATATAGGGGTATCACACTAGAGTCTTATGAATGGATATACACACCTACATTAATCTATGAAAAGTTTCATTATCAGATATGAATTCTGAAGGAGAAGAAGAAGACAAAGGATCAGAACCATTTTGACAATACTCGCAGAAGGATGTTATTCACAGATACATTCAATGTAGTGAAAGAAAAACTTGGCAGCACTTAAACATCTTTCCAAACTAGAGGTAATTTATGTATCTATAGTAAAGAATGATCTGTTCAAGTTTTATTGAAAGTGGAATTGTTGCATCAAGGTTTTTTCAGAGTAGTGAAGGAGACACCTAGAAAGAACATAAATAGATCATCTACATATAGTTTTGAATGCATTAATTATTAATAATTAATGTACCTACATGTTCATAAATTATGGGTGGACCATTTTTTGAGTAGTGAGCAATGGAAGAGGAAGATGATGATCCATTCCATAGGTAGTGAGCTAGAGAATAAGGCACACAGAGTGACCCTTGTGAATTTACTATTTTAATCCAAAATATTATAAATGTAGTGATCATGGGAAAAAAGTGATTTAGCCCGAACCTTGTAAATTGGAAGCGAGCCTTAGTAGATTTAGCACATGATCACATTGTCGTTGTATGCTCCTTGGACGTATCCTAGTGAGGGTGAACCATGTAAAATTATTGTGTTTCATGCATGATTTCAATTGTGTTCACACATTTCTATGGGAAAGGGAGAGAGGAGTGTTTTTTAATGATGAAACAAGATCCAAAGGGGCGTTTATTTTAAATTTTCATACCCTGATTCACCCACACAGTCATGGAATATAAACCAGATGGACTAACAACCTTTAATGAGGGTGTTCAGACTAAACTATGGCCTTTATAATGTTGGGAGCGAATCTAGGAATGGATTTGGGTAGATCATGGAAAAACCAAAAGGGTTTTGAAGTGTATTGAAATTAGAATAATGGGTTCCCTTTTATAGGAGAGGGGAGGGGCACTCTTGAAATTCATCATACTATTAATTAAATATATATTAATTTTCTAATCCAAATAGTTACAATGTTATTTATTTTGAAAATATGATGATATTGGGTTGAAAACAAGTAATCTAATAAAAATTAGAAAAGTTTTGAATTTTTTTGAATCCTTATCTTTTTTATACATATTTAACCATTTTAATTCTTACTCTGATATCATGAAATTTACACTTTTATGGTTAATATAATTACAATAAAATGAAAACCAACCAATATATGAGTCATTGATTCAATTTTTAGACTCATCCCAATTATTTGATAATATTTTATATTTTTATGTATTTTATATCACTTAATAAATTATTACTTATTTCAAAATATCAATAATGTCAATTTTGACATTATTCATTACTTTACTTTTTAATAAATCATAAAGAAATGATATATTTTAAAAAAAACAATTAAATCATCTATAATATGTCAAGGTCATCCATAAAATTCATGTATAGAATTAATTATATCAAATTATATTTTCTTAGTATTTTTAATATCATTTATTTGATATTTCCTTTCATTAAACAATTATTGCATCATCATTATGAATCCATTTGATTTAATTATTTATATCCTAAAAATTAAAAATAAACTACCATGATGTATATAAATGTTTTATATTTATAAATATTATTCATAGATGAACATATCCATTATATAATCCCATATTAAAAATGTTTCACTTGTTAAAAACAAAATTGTGAGAACATTATCATTTCTTTGAATAAAATACAATAAATTCCATACTCTCACCCAAGTATATTTCAAAGGTTATATTTCATCCCAAGGAGGATTTTAGGTCTAAAAGTATCATCCAATTAAATTAGGAAAACTTTTAGGGTAATTGTACAATATTTATAATATTATTTTTACCCTTAATTACCCGATTTTCCATTAACCATGGTAAGAAAAATAATTACTAAAGTTACTATTAAAAATATCCAAAAATTAATTTGATCCTATTAGATCATAAATATATTACTAATTAAAATTATTTATTTTTTTTCAAAAATTAAAGACAAATAAGTGGCTAAAATTAATTTAAAATTAACCCCGTTAAAGGATCTAGAAAACAAGATTTTAATGTAAAACCTTAAACTGTCCACAAATTTTTTATATCCAATTTCAATTTGAAATTTATTCCATTAACTTAACATGGATTAAATTATAAAAACAATATTTAGTTATACTTTAAAACCATTAAAATATATAATTTAAATCTATAAATAAATTTGATGAAAAATTAATTTTCAATTAAAATGAGGTATTTTTTCACTATGCATCAAAAAATGAATTTTATTTGAAAAATATCAAATATTCATCCAAAGTAAATTTTGAAACCCATATTTAAAATTGAAGTGCACTATGTTGCATTTTTTGTCAATTATGTATGTTGTTGTCAAAAGGTGACATGGAATGGATGGATGTCAAGGAGCATCAAGATGTGAATGTCAAAGGATGTGATGGTGATAGTGATGAATGGAGAATGGCCATGGACCATAGAGGAATGTCACTTAGGAGATTCACTAAGTGACATAGGAGATGATGGTTGAAACATTCTCTAGTGATATCAGAATATTATAGAGCTATTCTTAATGTTTCCATACTTGTATTAAGGTGATACTAAGTGACAACACTTGAAGAATGAATGATGATGGAGCATCATTACATCAGACGATTGTTGAGCTGATCTTTATGTTCCAAGAACTTGTATCAAGAGGATACAATGTCACACCATTGTTTGAAGACCATGAATTGTCATAACAATGCATGAGGAGTGGTAAATGATCCATCCACAATCACTGAGTGTATGAAGTGGTGTTAATGAAGTCCATGCACTATCAGTTAGTGGATGTGAATTTGAAGATGTTCCAATTTTATCTCTGATTGGATCAATGAAGAACTTTGATGAATTTGATTGATTCAAGAGTTCGGTTGAAGAAGACGAGGAATGTTGTTTAAAGATGAAGAAGGAATGGAAGAAGAGGGGCTTTGAATGGAATTTGGAATTGGAAACTTGGTTAATTTGTTTTATACAAAGCCCTAAGAATTTCCCTTTTCAAAAAATAGGCCAACCAGGGAGGCCAGCCGAGGACAGCACCTCGAGCACATGCGGGACCCGAGGGTCAACCACGCTCAAGAGAGTCCTCAGGCCAAGGCAGCAGCCCTGAGGTAGGGGCGCACCTGCAGGACGCAGCGTGGGCACCAGGGTCACGCCCGGAGGAGTGCATAGCACACCCATGTGTGCATTGTAGGTGCCAGTAGCACGCCCGAGTGGCAGGGGTGGGCACAAGAGCGCGCTCGCAAGAAGAACTCGGTGCGGGGAGGCACCGAGAGGGTTGGAAGTTCAATTGCTGAGAAGTAGGCAGCGCGAGTTTGATAAACCATAGAAGAACCGCGCTTCGTTTCGATGTGGGATGCGGGATTTTTCCGCGGAGCGAATCCTGGCCGCTCGATCGATCGCGCGCCAGATCTCGACCGCACGATCAATCCCGCGCGAGATCTTCTGATCCAGGACGTCCTATGTCTTTTAAACTCCGGATCCAATGGTTGAGGAGTCATCCTCTACCTCGAGCTCGGCCGAGGCACCTCCCGCGATGCCACCTGAACCAGTGGCCCTCCGAGCAAGCCAAATCAAGATTTTGGCCACCTTCGAACAAACCGAAGGGTCAATGGTGATCGTCTGGCCACACTGAACACGATCATGCCTAAAAATGGGTGTGCATGCAATGTATGGAAGATTTCGGTCGAGGCCGAGGAAAGAAATGATTCCAAGGCCATGTGGGGATTATGTTTTGCATGAATCGACTTAAAGGAGGCCATGGAAACGTTCTAAAATGCATGCACGTAAAGAAGGAGAAAAATAACGAACCCACAGAGAATAGAGGATAAAAACAAGATTTCACAAAATCTTGAAAACCCAAGAATTTCTGGAATTTGAGTTATATCTTAGCGGATGACAAAGGCATTTTTCTACCTATAAAAGGAGAGCCCGCGACATTGGAGAAGCTTGCTGATAATCTGAGAAGTCCCGTGAGAGCTCCAAGCCTCACGATGCCAAACCAGCGCGCACCACTTGCGCGGCAGAAGCCCGTAGCTCCCCTAGCTCCGTAAGGTTCATTTCGCACACCCCTTGCACGAAAAAAGACAAGAAGGCCCTGCACACCTCCCTTTAACGACAGGAAGAACCCGTGGCCGCATCCTTGCGCACCCGAGGTTACTGCCCTCCCTGCCCGCGGACTTGCGCGATAGGAGGAGCTTGCGCGGCTGAGGTGCTTTGACACCCTGCGCGCCCGTGGCTCTTGCCCAACTTGCGCGGCTGCCTTACACCCGAGGATTGTATAGCCCTTGCGGCTTGTGAACCTTGCGTGGAAGTAGGCCCTTGGACGTCTTGTGCCTTGCGCAGTGAAGAAGAGGAGAAGGCCCTATGTGGGCATGGGTTTCACACATTTTGTGTAACACCCTACGAGCATTTGAGTGTGTCCCAGGTACTAAGAAGACCACACTTTGAGATTGTGAAAGAGGAGGAAGGCCGTAGGCCGTGTTGGTGCTAAGTGAACAAGAAGGCCGTAGCATTTTGTGTCTGCAAGAGGAAGAAAGAACAAAGTGTTTGTGCATACTTGAACTAAACAAGTGAAGGCCGGAACCTAGTGTGTGCACAAAGTAAAGTGTATACACTTAGAAGAATAAGGATAAGAATTCCACACTAAAGTATAACACACTTTTAAGTGTGTGAACAAATTGAAAAAAGTGTGTGAATAAGGGAGAAGGTGTGTGTGCTTAAAGAGATTACACCCTTTGGGGTTTATCACACCAAGAAGAGGAAAGGGGAGTGCATGCATGCATGCATGCATGTGCACACGTGAACAAGTTGAATCTGCTTGTGTAAATTTTGAGTTGTCCAAGACTGAAAGTTCTTGAAGAAGATTTTGAGAGGCCATGCAGTCAGTCCATCAGGAAGAAGAGTTGCCATGCACTCAGTGCGTGATGTGAAGTCAGACTGAAGCCAGACTGAAGATAAATAAATCAGTCGTCTGAGTTTTCAGTAGATTGAGAAGAGCCTGATCAACTGAAGTGATCAGAAGTCTTGAGCAAGACCAACAGACCTTTTCAGAGGCTGTTGAAGATTCTTGAAGAGAGAGGCCAGGTAATCCTTAGAAGAAGGAGATAAATCATGAGCAATACGAGAAGTTATGTTCATCACAAGTGATAAGAAGTAGAGAGCAAGGCCAGAAGTCTTTATCCCAGACTGCTGAAGATACTTGAAGAAGCTTAAAGTGAAGAAGAGCTACTCGTGTGACTCGGGGAGCCAGGAGAAGCCCCCTGTGAGACTCAGGGTGGAAGAAGTCTTCAGTAGGATTCTGGAGCAGGCTAGTGAGACTCTGGTAACACAGTGGGACGCAGTATAAAGACCCTCCTGTGGGACTCAAGAGAGATACAGTGGGACTCTGTATCGACCATTGTAATTTTAACAGGTTATAATGGAGAAACCATGTTGGGGTGTATAACCAACATGGCAAGGACATAGGCCTTTGGTGCCGAACCTTGTAAATCCTTGTGTCATGTGCCTTTACATTTACTGCATCACTCAAGGAAAGGCTGAGAGATACAAGAAGAGTGGATTGAGTCTTTAACCAGTCATAGAGTTTTAATTGATAAGAATCAATTAGTAAAAAGTTTTTAAGGGATCACTGATTCACCCCCTCCCCCTCTCAGTGATTCACACTGATCCGGGCACTTCAATTGGCATTAGAGGGAGGTTCCTCTAAAAGATCCAAGGGAGTATTTATCAAGTGCATATTTGAGGAAGTTAGAAAATAACCTCAAATGGAGATATCTGCCAAGACTCAAAAAAATAGAAAGAAGAAACAGGCCAAGAAGATGAAGAAAGCATGTCCTAGCTGTGATGAAGTTGGAACAATGAATGATCTTTAAAATGCACTCAAATATCTTCAGAAGACAGTCCCCAAGGAAGTGGCAATGTGTATTACTACTAGCATCCTTGATCTTCAAGTTGAAAAATTACAGCTAGAAGAAGAAGCCAATTCTATGGAAGATCAATTGGAAAAAAGGGTTGGAATAACCAATACTCTCAGAAAGCTGGTGAATGCTAAGGATGAAACAGTTTCTCTTTGAAATGATAGATATGAAGATAATTGTGAAGAATTGCAAAGAAGCCTTTCTGAGAAAGAATTCTTTAAGACAATGGTCAAAGAAGTTTTCCATGCACTAGAAAAATTTAAGAGAGGTTCAATGGTTGTCAAAGATGCTCAACTAGAAGAGAAAGTCAAAAGGGTGAAGGAGATGGACAATTCATTGCAAGAAATGAAGAAAGTGCATGAAGACCAGATGAAACAGCTGGAAGAAATATGGGAAGGAAGGCTAAGAACCGTTGTGGATGAGAAGAACGCCCTCAACATGAAATGCTTAGAACGAGAGGTGATATTGAAAAATCTGCAACCACCCAAAGCTGAAACTTCCCAGTCAGCTGAAAGAAGAAATGTTGCTACATAAGTGTGCATTGAGCAGGATGATTCTAAAAGAAATACATCCTCTAATGAAAGTGCAACATCTTATAAAAAGAAGGTATCATCCATACCATCTTGTACCAAGGCTTCTAATTGTGTTTCCACAAAAAGTGTAGGATGGAAGAGCAACTCCAATCAAGTATGGATGATGAAGATGCAGAAACAGAGATCTCATGAAACAACACAACAGTTCAAGAAAACTGACCTGCAATCAGAAGGGCTGAAGAGGTCATGATTTGCGGGTCAGTGTTGGTGTTGTAATAAGTATGGGCACTGTGCAAAGTATTGTTGGTACAATCCACTCAATGTCAAAGCAAAAAGCAAGCCCATGCCAAGGGGGAGAAAGCCAGAGGAAAAGAGGCAACATCCATAGGTCCAGAGACATCTGTTTACTGCAAATATATTTGGATTTCTTGATAACATCAGGGATGTTTGCAAAAGTGGTCAAATAGATACATGTCAATATCCAACTATATCCAGAGCTCAAAAGAAGAAAAGATCACAGAACCTGGATCAGAGAGAATCCTTGGGAAGCAAGATGAAAGTAGAAAATGTTCCCAAGAAGATGTTGAAAAAGGAACATAAGTCCTTGGATTTTAAATCCAAGAAGGGTGATGCATCCAGAAGGACCACCAAGAAGAAAAAATTCTTCTACTGTGGAAAGAAAGGACACATCATGGATCTTTGTAAAGAAGCCATGAAATTCAATAGAGGAAGACTGGACTAAAACATACAATCAATCCAGAAGAAGCAGAAGGGATTGATTGAAAATAAGTTGCCTAAGAAAGGTAGCTTAACAGCATCAAAAGAACCATGTGGAATTTCCAAAACTGAGGCCTCACTTACAAATGACTTTTTAGTCATATGGCCTAATCAGTTGCAACTTGCCAAAGATCTGCAAAGAGCTGAAGATGAAGTTCTGGAAATTGCTAAGGCAAAAGGGAAGAAGAAGATTTCACATGAAGATGTATTCAGATCCACACCAGCACAAACATCATTGAAGATCAAATGTGCAAGTGTGAAGAATGGTGAAAATGGGACATCTCGGTTGAGAGAATCTTCTCAACCTTGTTGTTCACTTTGATGAACCAAGGAGGTCCCATCTTATTCCCTTATACTTCTGGTATTTACATGTGCTAACATTGCAAGGAATTGAAGATGATGATCATTCTCATCTGGAGAGTGGTTTGGACAGAATGGAGTGCACCCCTTGAGGGGGAGCCAATCTGTAGAAGATGGGATTCTGAGATTTAATACCATCTTGAGAAAAGTGAAGGTATTCCAATCATACATTCATCTCTTGTTTCTTAATTGAATTCATCATGAAAATTAAGGGGGAGTATTGATTGAAGACAAATGGTTGAAAGGGGGAGCTTAATCTTTGTACCTGAACTTTCTAATGAGTTTGGTGATGTATGTGCAGGATTTAGCAATTAATTGATATATCTGAAAAATTTCAAACCCCTTGAAGCATGATCTCACATGTACAGTGAATTTTGGACAGCATTGAGTTCCTTGGTTACATCACTCTTGTTTTCTACACCGGGTTAGCCCAAGTAGACTTAGAGTTGATCTACTAAAGGTTCTTTGCTAAAGAGAACATGTGACATCATCCCTCTCTTAGTGATTTTGAAGAAAATGCTTTTCTAAGGGAGTAAGAGATTTTTGAAAGTGAACCACACCACATCTTTGCATTTGATTGCCAATAAGGGGGAGAAAATATTGGCACACATATTGACCCATTCATATGTGCTGAAGAAGTGTATTAACAACAAATACAAAGGGGGGAGATTGAAGTACACTGTGTTGCATTTGTTGTCAATTATGTATGTTGTTGTCAAAAGGTGAAATGGAATGGATGGATGTCAAGGAGAGTCAAGATGTGAATGTCAAAGGATGTGATGGTGATGGTGATGAATGAAGAATGGCCATGGACCATAGAGGAATGTCACTTAGGAGATTCACTAAGTGACATAGGAGATGATGGTTGAAGCATTCTCTAGTGATATCAGACGATTGTAGAGCCGTTCTTAATGTTTCCATACTTGTATCAAGGTGATACTAAGTGACAACACTTGAATAATGAATGATGATGGAGCATCATTACATCAGACGATTTTTGAGCTGATATTTAAGTTGCAAGAACTTGTATCAAGAGGATACAATGTCACACCATTCTTTGAAGACCATGCATTGTCATAACAATGCATGAGGAGTGGTAAATGATCCATCCACAATCATTGAGTCTATGAAGTGGTGTTAATGAAGTCCATGCACTATCACTTAGTGGATTTGAATTTGAAGATGTTCCAATTTGATCTCTGATTGGATCAATGAAGAACTTTGAAGAATTTGTTTGATTCAAGAGTTTGGTTGAAGTAGATGAGGAATTTTGTTTGAATATGAAGAAGGAATGGAAGAAGGGGGGATTTTAATGGCATTTGGAATTGGAAACTTGGTTAATTTGTTTTATACAAAGTCCTAAGCATTTCCCTTTGCAAAAAATAGGCCAACCAGGGAGGCCAGCCGAGGATAGCACCTCGAGCACATGCGGGACCCGAGGGTCAACCGCGCTCAAGAGAGTCCTCAGGCCAAGGCATCAGCCCTGAGGCAGGGGCGCACCCATAGGACGTAGCGTGGGCGCCAGGGGCACGCACGGAGGAGCGCATAGCACGCCCGTGTGTTCATTGTAGGCGCCAGTAGCGCGCCCGAGTGGCAGGGGTGGGCGCAAGAGCACGCCCGCAAGAAGAACTCAGTGCGGGGAGACACCGAGAGGGTTGGAAGTTCAATTGCTGAGAAGAGGGCAGCGCGAGTTTGATAAACTACAGAAAAACCGCGCTTCGTTTCGATGTGGGACGCGGGATTTTTCCGCGGAGCGAATCCAGGCTGCTCGATCGATCGCGTGCCAGATCTTGACCGCACGATCGATCCCGCGCGAGATCTTCTGATCCAGGTCGTCCGATGTCTTTTAAACTCCGGATCCAACGGTTGAGGAGTCATCCTCTACCTCGAGCTCGGCCGAGGGACCTCCCGCAATGCCTCCTGAACCAGTGGCCCTCCGAGCAAGCCAAATCGAGATTTCGGCCACCTCCGAACAAACCTAAGGGTCCATGGTGATCGTCTGACCACACTGAACACGATCATGCCTAAAAATGGGTGTGCATGCAATGTATGGAAGATTTCGGTCGAGGCCGAGGCAAGAAATGATGCCGAGGCCATGTGGGGTTTATGCTTTGCATGAATCGACTAAAAGGAGGCCATGCAAAAGTTCTAAAATTCATGCACGTGAAGAAGGCGAAAAATAACGAACCCGCAGAGAACAGAGGATAAAAACAAGATTTCACAAAATCATGAAAACCAGAGAATTTCTGGAATTTGAGTTATATCTTAGCGGATGACAAAGGCATTCCTCTGCCTATAAAAGGAGAGCCCGAGGAATTGGAGAAGCTTGCTGATAATCTGAGAAGTCCCGTGAGAGCTCCAAGCCTCACGAAGCAAAACCTGCGCGCACCACTTGCACGGCAGAAGCCCGGAGCTCCCCTAGCTCCGTAAGGTTCCTTTCGCACACCCCTTGCGCGAAAGAAGACGAGAAGGCCCTGCGCAACTCCCTTGCGCGACAGGAAGAACCCGCGGAGGCATCCTTGCGCACCCGAGGTTACTGCCCTCTCTGCCCGCGGACTTGCGCGATTGGAGGAGCTTGCGCGGCCGAGGTGCTTTGACACCCTGCGCCCCCGTGGCTCTTGCCCAACTTGCGCGGCTGCCTTACACCCGAGGCTTGAGTGGCCCTTGCGGCTTGTGAACCTTGAGCGGAAGTAGGCCCTTGCACGGCTTGTGCCTTGCGCAATGAAGAAGAGGTGAAGGCCCTACGCGGGCATGGGTTGCACACATTTTGTGTAACACCCTACGGGCATTTTAGTGTGTCCCAAGTGCTAAGAAGACCACACTTTGAGTGTGTGAAAGAGGAGGAATGCCGTAGTCCGTGTGGGTGCTAAGTGAACAAGAATTACGTAGAATTTTGTGTGTGCAAGAGGAAGAAAGAACAAAGTGTTTGTGCATACTTGAACTAAACAAGTGAAGGCCGGAACCTAGTGTGTGCCCAAAGTAAATTTTATACACTTAGAAGAAGAAGGAGAAGACTTCCAAACTAAAGTATAACACACTTTTAAGTGTGTGAAAAAATTGAACAATGTGTGTGAATAAGGGAGAAGGTGTGTGTGCTTAAGGAGATTACACCCTTTGGGTTTTATCACACCAAGAAGAAGGAAAGGGGAGTGCATGCATGCATGCATGCACGTGCACACGCGAACAAGATGAATCTGCTTGTGTGCATTTTGAGTTGTCCAAGACTGAAAGTTCTTGAAGAAGATTTTGAGAGGCCATGCAGTCAGTGCATGAGGAAGAAGAGTTGCCATGCACTCAGTGCATGATGTGAAGTCAGACTGAAGCCAGAATGAAGATAAAGAAATCAGTTGTCTGAGTTTTCAGTAGATTGAGAAGAGCCTAATAAACTGAAGTGATCAGAAGTCTTGAGCAAGACCAACAGACCTTTTCAGAGGCTGTTGAAGATTCTTGAAGAGAGAGGTCAGGTCATCCTTAGAAGAATGAGATAGATCCTGAGCAATACGAGGAGTCCTATTCATCGCAAGTGAGCAGAAGTAGAGAGCAAGGCCCGCAGTCTTTATCTCAGACTGTGGAAGATACTTGAAGAAGCTTAAAGTGAATAATAGCTACTCGTGTGACTCGAGGAGCCAGGAGAAGCCCCCTGTGAGACTCAGGGTGGAAGAAGTCTTCAGTGGGATTCTGGAGTAGGCCAGTGGGACTCTGGTAACACTGTGGGATGCAGTATAAAGACCCTCCTGTGGGACTCAGGAGAGATACAGTGGGACTCTGTATCGACCATTGTAATTTTAACAGGTTATAATGGAGAAACCATGTTGGGGTGTATAACCAACATGGCAAGGACGTAGGCCTTTGGTGCCGAACCTTGTAAATCCTTGTGTCCTGTGCCTTCACATTTACTGCATCACTCTAGGAAAGGCTGAGAGATACAAGAAGAGTGGATCGAGGCTTTAACCAGTCATAGAGGTTTAATTGATAAGAATCAATTAGTAAAAAGTTTTTAAGGGATAACTGATTCACCCCCTCCCCCTCTCAGTGATTCACACTGATCCGGGCACTTCAAAAATAATAAGTTTATTTTTTCAAATATAACTTATAGAGGTATTAAAAATATATTTAAAACAGGTGTGCCATCAAAGGGCGTTAAAACTACTATTTTTAAGAATAATAGTTTTATTTGTAAAATTATATTTCTTCATATATCATGTCTAAAAAGAACAAAAAAATAATTTTTAAAATTATATTGAATATATTAAATATATATGTCATTAATATAATATAACAAGATTGATTTTTTTATTTATAAAACACACTTGTTCACATATAAATAGTTTTCATAAAAAAAATTCCTTTTATTTTAAAAAGGGATTTACATTCATATATAATAAATTGGAGATCGAAGAATTATATATACATGTGTAAAAACTATTTTCATATTTAAATTAACAATATTTAATTCGTCCATTCTAATGGATATGTTATAGATATAATATATAAATAATAATATTTAATTGTTCATTAAAACTAGATTTGGAAAATCATGTACACAATTGAATATAATATTTCCTTTAGAAAAATGGATGTTACATTATATCACCTTTAAAAAAATTTATCATCTTAATTTAAACGTAGGATCTAAAATTAGGGCTTTTACTATTCAAAATACATTTATTGAGATCCCACATCTAAAAAAAGGATTAAGAAGAATCCCATTAAAAGAAATAGGGAGAGGTACAAAGGTCACCCGAGATAACATATACTAGGGTTACATGTAGGAAAACATGAATATGGAATAGAAAAATAACCATCATGTTCTGATAGAGAGTGATGTAAAACATGATCCTGAAAAAGTTAATAATAAAAAACCATAAGTTTATGATGGGTTAAAAGGTAATTTATTTATTTGTTAAAAAATTAAATGGATAATTTTTTATTTTAATATTTTTTATAGAGTTTAGGAATTAATTTACTACCTGGAATATGAAAATAAGGAAATATAATTACTTGACATGTAGAGTCTCATTTTTTAATAAATTTCATCCTCAATATCTTCTTTTTCTCACAATTATGAGTATCTAAGATGGATTTTTAATGATAGAAGCAATATAATCATCATCTAGAGAGTCACATAATCCCAAAAATATTAACTATATATTTATCCAGTATTTATAAATTAACCAAAACCAAAATTTTTAGTAAAAGATAAGATAATTATCTAAAATTTAACATTAACACCAGAAGTTCAACATAGACAATTAAACAATGAATTATACATAGAATTCCTCAATAATATTATAACTAATATTAAAACAAATTAGATGGATTTGATCACATATTCATAAAAGATAAATTTTAGGAATTATTTCCAAAGAACATCAATTACTCTTGAAGTCTCATACTAAAAAGTAATTACCCTATTAATCTTAAAGATATTATAACCATTTCTATAAGTAATCTAAATCAACATAATTCTACATTTAAATCATATATTATTCAAAAATATAATTCAACAATTATTCATTAAATAAAATACCATAGTACTGTATTTACCTTGATCATATAGGATTCCCAAAATAGGGAATGTCTTTCGAAATAATATTCATTACTTAATCCCCACGTCATTTTTCAAATATGATAAAAATTTTGTTTCCAAAATCACATTATTCGTATTATATTAACTCATTTTACTAAAATGAAAAAATTCATCCTAACCCAAGACTTCACGTAGGGTAGTGGTCAGAGATGCATTATTTTTTCCTAAGGTTGTTGTTTCAAAATGCGTAGCCTTTCCAGATGTGGCATGTTGTCACCCATACTGCGGGTTATCCTTTTTAAAAAACTATACAATTCTTATAAAATTTCAAAAATATTATTAAATAACAAAAAATAACCATAAATTTTTTAACCAAAAATGTAATCTCATACATTTAATTTTTAATCCCAAAATGTAACAACCTATAATTTACTAAAGATGAATCTCTCTAAAAATACTATTAGTCACATAAAAAATTCACAACTTAAAGCCTCAAAAGGGGTTTCTAAGACATTGAACTTATGATGAGACTTAATATAATGAAACCATAATGATATCCCCAACTTTTATGAAAACATCCTAATCTCCAAAGTTGTCTAAACCTCCCTTTGATACTAACTATAAGGCCCAACCTTTAACATTAAATAATATTGAGTCTTAGTCAAGAAAAATAATTCATTTATTTATTAGAATATTTTTAGGATTATGGTTTTAGATAATTAGTCTATAAATTATACAATAAAACCATCATAATAAAATTTGAACACTTTTAAATATTTTCTATGTTTTCCATAATCTTATTTTTTTTAAATAAATACTGATCACTTTTATGAAAACTCTTCACGATATTCCACATGACATCTCAAAATCCATATTCATCTTTAAGTCATGTTAATAACATTAAAAAACATGTTACAAGTGTAAAAATGTCAACAAGTTACATAAAAATAAGGAAACCACTAGTCCAATGATAAACATTCTAACCCATTAAAAATTTATCATAAGATAATACTTTTGACCCATAATAAGTATTAAATTATTTACTTTGAAAATAAGTTCATTTCATTCATTTTATATACTCATAAGATTACTATAAAATCACTATAAAGAATAAAAAATACATAAAGGTAACTTGAAACATAATTATAATTAAATTTAATAACCATACGTTTGACTACCATACTTGTCACTCTTACAAATGGAATAGCCCTATGGCCAACTTCCATACCCAATGCATTGGAAGGTTATAATGGAACCACCTATCCTTAGTTTATCATGGAACGAACCATCCATATTTTATCATGTAACCAAAATTCAAATTTAAAAGTACCATTATATAATCATAAAACATAAGTGATTGTAATTTTTAGCACTTCACTCAAAAAATTTCATTTTCAATCACAAGAAATCATTTCAAGGTATTGAAATAACCAATCCATTTTAAAAACAATTTTCAATACCAAAATACCCAGAAAAGAGAATATGGTATTTATTTTTATTTTAAAAAAATTACAGCTTGTAGGGAAATCCCCATATCAAATAATGGTCGCAAGGGGAAAGTATTTTTTTGTATCTGTAAATGTTAAAAAAACATTTCTTTTGTAATTTTTCAAAATAGTTTGAATAAACTTGTAAAAATATTCCTTTTGAAAACCATTAAATGAAATTAGAAATATAAATAAAATGTCTTTTATATTACTATTATATCCATACAAATAAATATGTAAAATAATATCAAGAATATTTACATGGAAGAAAAGGATTTATAGTTAAATCTTTAAACATTCAAGGTGTCCCATACCACTTTGAACATTTAAATATTAATCACCATAAAATAATAACATTTAACAAAACATAAATTAACATGAGTATAGGTAAAATATAGTTATGAAAATTTAAAGGGTCTATATATTCAC
The DNA here is from genome assembly GCA_963277665.1 of Viscum album. Classification (NCBI taxonomy): domain Eukaryota; kingdom Viridiplantae; phylum Streptophyta; class Magnoliopsida; order Santalales; family Viscaceae; genus Viscum; species Viscum album. The sequence continues at coordinate 1,298,398,459 of OY728141.1, read as the reverse complement.
CTTATAATAGAATAATGTTGAATATCAACAAGAAATTCCTCAATTAATGGAGATTGAGATGAAATCTGCTACCTTGAGTTCGATTCATCACGTTTGTTTCCTCTTCTTCAAGGAATCTTCCTTGATTGAAACCTTAACACATCTAAGGGAAGTGTTATGTCAAAAATAAAGACTCTAAATGTGGTGAGGGGTTATAGTATGGGATTTGGGTAGATCTTGATTGAATCAATTAGGTTATTAATTGCATTTAAATGACAAGAATGAGATCCCTTTTATTAGATATGGAATGAGTAATCTTGTATTTATTCAAAATATTAATTTAATATAAATTAATTTTGTAATAGAAATAGGTCCAAAGTAATTTATTTCAATTATAATATGATATTAGGTAGAATCCCTTTCAGAAAAGAAAATTGGATATGTTTTATCTATTTTTTAATCCATATATTATTATTTTAACCCTTATTTAACATTTTTAATTATAATTGTGATATTATTAAATATACACTTTGATGGTTAATATAATTACTATCACACACCAATCTTTAAATTTTTTTATTATAATATTTCTTGGATTTGGTTAGTCTTTTCAAGGTGCGGGTAGAGTGCATGATTATTATTTTTTGATATTTGATGTTTTTGGTGGGTTTCAGATCGGTGCATGGGCACCACATGGTTGGCGGTAACCATGCGGTTGGCACGGATGCCCCTGTGTTTACCCATTACATAAAATACTAAAACATTATCAGAATGAAATAAATTAAAATTTTAAGATATAATAATAATAACATTTTTGTGTAGATAATTTTTTTAATTATAATCATTAATGATCTTATTATCATTAAAATGGTTATAAATATTATTATTATTAGGTTTCTATTAATTTTGTTATTACATAAAATAAAATAAATAAGATCATTATTATCATCATTATTATTTTTATTTTTATTTTTATTAATATCATAAAAAAAATTAATGGTGTTGTAATGATTATATAATTTTTAAAATTAATATAAATATTGTCATTAATTTTTTTTATTATTATAGTTATTTAAATTGTAATTATTATTATCATTATTATTATTATTAAAAAAAATTAATTTGTTACTATTATTAATTTGTTTTAAGGGTTTTAATCATCATATTTTTTTATCCATCACACTCACCCCTCTTCTTTATTTCCCCATGCACCTCCCTCTCTCCATGCTCCCCCTCTCTCCAATTTATTCCCTTTCTTTTTTTTATCCCTCTCTCCAATCATCCACTTCTTCTTTTTTTCATCTATCACGCCACCACTTTTTTATCTCATGCGCCCCATCTCTTCACTCACCCCTCTTTCCCCCTTTATTTCTCTTCCTTTTTATTCCTCTCTCCACTCGCCTGTCTCCAATCACACCCCCTTCTTTCATTACCCATCACACACCAATTTATCCTATTTAATTCATTTTTTGTATTCCCTCTCTCTAATCACCTTATTCTCTCATGCACCCCACCATTAATTCATTCTTTTTTTCTTAATTCCCTCTCTCTAATTACCCATCTCCTAGTATTCTCACTCACATCAACTATTTATTTTATCCCATGCACTCACCCCTCTTCCCCCAAGCCTTCACGCACCCCTCATCCTCTTACCCCCTTCATACATGCACTCCTCTCCTCTGACAATTCTTCCAGCGGCCGCTCGTCCTTCTGGCGGTTCTTTTCGGTATGTTCTCTTCCCATATTCTTTTCTCGTCACTCAATTTTAGGGTTTTCATGTGGGGGTTTCTTGTTGGACGAACCCTAAATGTTACTGTTAATATGTATCTCGGGTTTCATTTGGATTTAGGGTGTGCGTTTTTTCTGCGGGGCATTGTTATTCCTCCTGTTGAAGTCTTATTCCAATCGCATGCAGTTTCAGTAGGTGTTTCCAAGTTTTTATTTCTTATTGTCTTTCCATTGATTCATGCAATTTTAAATAAATTTATAAAATAGTTTTTTAGCCATATAGAACTCTTAATTAAATTATTATAGAAATTTTTAATTTATTTGATTTGTTAAAAATATGTTTTAAATGAGTTTTAGTGTAAATTTCTTAGTTTTATGATACCTGAAAATCTTGATTGAATTTCTTATGTTTACTTAAGAAGAAAGTGGTCCCTTATGAAATATATCAATGTTATTATGCTGCAATGATGTTGTTTATTAACGAACACGACCCGGTTGTGTTATGACTTAGTTATTGTGTTAAAACACTTTTATAGACATTTAATGAATTCAATGTTTTATTTGGAATTACTTTAAAATAATGTGGGTTAGTGGTGATTTTTGGGGAAAGGCTTTAAATTTTTTTCTCAGTTTGTGTTTGATTTCAAAGGAGTATTTCGGGTGTGTTTGGTTTGATGCTGGTATAGCATACTAAACGTGTTAAAATGTGTTGGAAAGGGTTTAATGTTTTTTATATATTGTTTTATGTTATATAAATAACATAGGTGGCCAGTTAGAGTTTTAAGGTAATTGGTGTTTTCTTGGAAGTTTAGTTTTCTAAATGGATTTTAGTTTTCAAATAAAGTTCCCCCCCCTTGAGTGGTTTCAAGAGTATTTTAAATGTGGTTTTGTAATGTGTTTCTTTAATTGTTTTGGAAATCATGGTCTATAATGTGCTAATTATGGTTTGGTAATTCAGTTTGAAACATGTTTTGGTGTGGGTCGGAAAAGGGTAAAATAATATTTGATAATTGTAAAGTGGATGAATGTGTGTTTAGAACTTAAGAGCCCATTTAGAATTGTAACTCAAATAGTGGTGTTTGTAGGATATTTTGAATAATTGTGTGTGCCTGGTTGGAAACCTAAAATGGTTTTTTAAATGGTTTGGTATGAACATGATGTGTTGGCCCATTTGGAACTTTATTTAATGTTAATTATTGAACACATATATGAGGTGCTCCTGTCTAGTGTAACCCTTTATGGTTGAATGTATAGGAAGTGTCCGTGTTTGAGGAAGGAAAGTGAAGTGAGATGAGTCACACGTGTGAGGGCCTTCCTACCTACATAGTATTATTATAAACACCGTGGGTTCCTAGGTTTCTTATAGATTATCAAGTGACAGTTGATCACCATCCCTGATTAGATGGGTTGGTGCTCCCAGGTAGATAGAGAGGCCAGTTGGGATTTTCCTCTGATTTTGTCGTGAGGGCGATCAGTGGGTTATAGACTATGGGGCTTCACCATACACCAGTATGTGGTTCTGAACTGAGTGCCTCTAGGGGTTGTCTAGGGATGTTCAGGATCACCCATGGTTACATCTTTTATTTCTTGCATATTTTCTATTAAACTGGTTTATTTGTATCTCGTATTTCTTGTTTATTTTTCTACTACATTTATTTATTTTCAGCATGTATTATTCACATGACTTTCCTTTTCACAACCCTGATATCACTTGTTTTGTTTTATTTATAAAATGATAAACTATTTTTGAAATAATATATAGCTTGAGTTGGTCCTCATTGTGGGAAAGATGTTTTGTTTTGTTTAAATGGGAAAACCTTATTTTTATAATTTTATTTCGAAACTTTTTTCATCAGACAACTTTGGGTAAGGAAACACTTGGATTCATTGGTTTACTTTTGGCATCCCTACTCAGCATTTTTGTGCTCAAGCCTATCCTTTACCATTTCAGTTGCATGTTAAGATGTTGTTTAGGCTTTTTCTTAGTGCTTCTCATGTGGGAGTAGTTTTGGGATTTTGGTTGGTGGTGACCAAGGGGTCACATGGATATCATTGTTGCGGGGTCATGTTTCAAATTTTGTTCTTTTTAATGAAACTTTGTATCTAGATAGGTTCTTTGTTTATTTGCGTTTTAGTTGTCGTTTTTCTGCATTCTCTATTTCTTCTATTTATTTATCTAGTTATGGTTTTATCTCTTAGGATTAAATCATTCCATCAGGTATAATTTGTTGCCCGATACTGGTTTCCATCCTGTTGGGTCTTGGGAATGCCCTTCGAGCCATGTCGCAGACCGACTCGGGTGACCGATTCAGGGTCAACCAATGCTGGTTCATGACAAAATGGTATCCGAGGAGGTTCTGGTTATTTCGGGTGTCTAGTAGATGGAGATTAGGACTGTACGGACTCAAGAGGTAGGTGTGGGAAAGGGCGTCATGAACCCTTGCTCATTTTGAACCTTGAGTTTCCAGGTGTAGTCTGGGATTTGAGTCTTGTGTCTTTGTTTTTGGATTGAGGGATGACAACGGAGGCAAGCCGTTGTCATTTCGTCACCTCACATGGAGTAGTGACCCTTGTGGAGTTTGAGTGCATGGTTTAAGTTCCTCATAGTTGTTGACACCTACTTGGGGCGTGGCTCACTTCCATGTCACTGGGTTAGGTGTAACTTCTAGTTCCTCATTCTGATGGTTCATTGTAAGTTTTACACTATTTGGTTCTGGTTGGTGAAAGTGTGCTTTTGGAAATGGAAGTGGATTTTTTTTAAATGAAAATGTTTTCTGTAAAATGATATTAAATTGATAAAGCATGTTTTAAAATTGGAAGGGTTTTAGTAAATTAGTTGGTTTTTATGAGGAAATGATGTTTCTCATGGTACTATTTATGGAATATTACATGTGTGTGGGTGTGTACGGTAAGTGTGTGGGGGAACTTTTTTATTGATGATGTGGATGGAAATGGATTGACACACATTTGATGGTCCATAGTATGACTTGGGTGCATTTTAATATATATAAAGGTTTTGGAAATTTGTTTTTACTTTAGTAGATTTTTGGCATGTGAGAAGTGGTTTTGGAATTTGAAAAATGATCGTGGGATAAGACAGTTCTGATATTTAAATGAAAATGGTGATTTTGGGAGTGGGTTTTGGTTGTGTTTCAATTTGATTGGCTTCTGGTCTAGTTATCTTGGCTTGGGGTGTTCTTTTTTGGTTGTCTTTTGGTTTGAGGAATGTTTTGGTTTTGTGTCTCTTTTATTGTTCGGAGTATGTCTCCCAGAAAGGTCCCTAGTGTTGCTGATGAGTCATGTCCAGTTTTTGGTTCTTTTAAGTGTCCTCTCCCTTTGAGGTGTTGGAGGTCTGGAAGTGGTGTTGAAATGACTTGAGGGAATTGGAGTGTGTCTTTGGGTGTTTGGTAACTCCGTAGGTTTTTTTGGTTCGTGTTGTTTCAGGTTTGTTTAAGGGTTACGTGTGGGACTAGTGGAGGTTGGTTGTCTTATCGTCATTGGAGTTTGGGGAGTAGTTGGTGATTGTGGGTTTTTTAAGGTTCCCTATCTAGCAAGGAGTGTGTGTAGGAGGAACCTTCCCTAAGAGGTTACCTTCATTTATCCTAGCACCTAGTTCTCCAAGATGCCTACATATGTGCCATCAGTATGGCTAGTTTTGGCATTCCAAGCCATCAGGCCGTATCCCTCGTAAGTCCTATCATCGTTGTGGTCATTCGGGTCACCGGGGGAAGTTATGTGGGAATTTTTATTCGAGGAAGGAGTTTTGTTCCGGGGATTCTAGTGTCCGACTGTGAGGAATAAGATGCTTCAGTCATCAGAGCCCCAGCCTCAGGTCTCAGGGTGAAGCTCACACATGGTCAACATGTCAAATGCATGTGATACATTTACTTGGTTCTTTGTCTTTCGTCTTGTAATAGAGAAATTCAGGGTTCCCTTGTTATTTTTTTCCTACTATTATAAGTTCATTTTTTTTGTTGATAGTGTGATGAACTTATCCTTTCTTTATCATGGTAGTTGCATTATTCTTAATGTGACAACTAGAATCATTAGTTTTTTTAAAATTGTTTTTGGCCCTTGTGTGGGTTGGTTCTAGTTTTATTTGTTATTTTTTGGAGATGCGATGTGTTGGATTGTCCTAGATTGGTGTGGGTAATTTATAGTTCCAGTGGTGTTGTTATAGGTAATTCCTTATTTCACTACCCCAGTTTGTCGGGTGGCCTTGTAGTGGGTTTTTACTTAAGTCTCAGCGGTCCTGTTCAACTCATGTGGAGAAGTCGGTAGGTTCGGTTGGGAGTTCCCGCGTTACCCCCCCCCCCCAGGGTGGTGTGTTTAAGTTCAAATTCTTACGTTAGGGTAATTCTTGTTGTGGGGAGAACCCTCTTATTTTCTCCCTTTGTTTGGATCTATGGTTTCTCTTTGAGTCGGTCGAGTGTAACTTTTAGGGTGAATAGTTAGCTCGAGGCTTATTTTTTTCTCCAACAGTTTTGGTCAGGCATTGACCTATGTTTTGGTTGTCTTTCAGCTGGGTGACTTTCTAGGGGAAAACTGTTTTGTGGTAGGGAGAATTTTCACACCCAATTCTTTTAAAATTTTTTATTTTAATATTTCTTGGCTTTGGTTAGTCTTTTCAAGGTGTGGGTTGAGTGCATGGTTAATTGTTTTTTACATTTGATGTTTTTGGTGGGTTTCAGATCAGTGCATGGGCACCACACGGTTTGTGGTAACCGTGTGGTCAGCTTGGATGCTCGTGTGGTAACCCATTACATAAAATACAAAAAAACATTCAGAATGAAATAAATTAAGTGTTTAAGACATAATAAATATAACATTTTTGTTTAGATAAAATTTTTTTTAATTAAAATATTTAATGAACTTTTTATCAATTAAATGGTTATAAATATAATTTTTATTTGGTTTTTATTAATTTTGTTATTATCTAAAAGAAAATAAATAATATCATGATTATCATTATGATAATTTTTATTGTTATTATTATTATCATTAAAAAAAATTAATGGCGTTGTTATGATTATATAATTTTTAAAATTATTATAAATATTGTCATTAAAATTTTGTTATTATTATTGTTATTTAAATTGTTATAATAAAAATAATAATTATTATTATTAACATTTATTTTATTTTCTATTGTTATTAATTTTTTAAGGGTTTTAATCATCACCCTTTTTTATCCATCACACTCACCCCTCTTCTTTATTTCGCCACACACCTCCCTCTCTTAATGATCCCCCTCTCTCCCATTTATTCCCATTCTTTTTTATCCCTCTCTCCAATCAGCCACCTCCTCTTTTTTTTCATCCATCTCGCCACCCCTTTTTTTACCTCATACGCCCCCTCTCTCAACTCACATTTCTTTCCCCATTTATTTCTCTTCTTTTTTTATTCCTCTCTATACTCACCTCCCTCCAATCACACCCCATCCTTTCATTACCCATCACACACTAATTTATCACAATTAATTCATTTCTTTTTTTATTCCATCTCCCTAATCACCATATTCTATCACGTACCCCACTATTAATTCATTCCATTTTTTAATTACCTCTCTCTAATAACCCATCTCCCCATATTCTCTCATGCATCACCTATTATTTTTATCTCATGCACTCACCCTTGTTCCCCCTTCCCTTACACACGTCTCTTCCTCTTACCCCCCTTCATGCACACATTCCTCTGCTCCGAAAATTATTCCAGCGGCCGGTCATCCTTCCGGCAGTTCCTTTTGGTATGTTCTCTTCTTATATTCTTCTACCGTCACTCAATTTATAGGGTTTTCATGTTGGGGGTTTCTTGTTGGATGATCCCTAAATGATAGGGTTAATAAAGATTTTGGATTTACTTTGGATTTAGGGTGTGTGTTTTGTCCAAAGAGCGTCTTTCTTCCTCCCATTGAAGTCTTATTACAATCGCACGTAGTTTCGGTAGGTGTTTTCAAGTTTTTCTTTCTTAACGTCTTTCCTTGGATGCTTTCATTTTTAAATAAATTTATAAAATATTTTATTATCTCTATTAAATGCTTAATAAAATTATTATAGAAATTTGGAATTTATTTGATATGTTTAAAATAGGTTTTAAATGAGTTTTAGGGTAAATTGTAGAGTTTTATGATACCTAAAAAGCTTATTTGAATTGCTAATGTTTATTTAAGAAGGAAATGATCCCTTCTGAAATGTATCCATGTTATTATGTTTCAAATACATATTTTATTAATGAACTTGGCCTGGATGTGTTATGACTTAGTTATTGTGTTAAAACACTTTTGTAAAGGTTTAATGAATTCAATAATTTATTTGGCATTCCTTTAAAATAATGTGGGTAAGTGGTCATTTATGGGGAAAGGCTTTAAAATGTTTTCTTGGAGGGCGTTTGATTTAAAAAGAATATTTCAGGTGTGTATGGTTTGATGTTGGTATAGTATACTAAACGTGTTAAAATGTGTTGGAAAGGGTTTAATTTTTTTATGGATTGTTTTATGTTCTATAAATAATGTAGGTGTCCAGGTAGGGTTGTAAGGTAATTGGTGTTTTCTTAGATGTTCAGTTTTTAAATGGATTTTTGTTTTCAAATAAAATTTCCCCCCTTGAGTGGTTTCAAGAGTATTTTAAATGTGGCTTTGTAATGTTTTTTTAAAAGGTTGGGGTCGAAGCCTCATTTTTATCATTAAAGCAAAGAAAAGACCTCTTTAACTAGGTAGAGGGAGACCCATTACATAGCCCATAGGCCCAGTGGGCATTTAACCTATTACATAGCCTGTAGGCACAAATTATAGGCCCAATACCCATTTTGTGAATAGTACTGCTACAATACCTGTGCTGCTACAGTACCCACCGCTGCTATAGTTCCCCTACCGCTGCTACAATGTCTCCATTGCAACAGTAACTCAGCTGCTACTGTAGTGCTATAGTACTACTACAGTACCTGCGCCCCATGGGTTTTGAACCCCCATTTTTCATATTGAATTATTGGGTGCTTACCACTAAGCCAAACCCCAACAACAATGTGGTTTTGTAATGTGTTTCTTTAAGTGTTTTGGAAATAATGGTTTATAATGTGTTCATTGGGGTTTGGTAATTCGGTTTGAAATAGGTTTTGGTATTGGTCGGAAAAGGGTAAATTCATGTTTTATATTTTTGTGTTTGAATGTGTGTTTAGAACTTGAGAAACCATTTAGATTTGTAAATGTAAGAGTGGTGTTTGCAGGATATTTAGAATAATTGTGTGTGCCCTGTTGGAAACATCAAACGGTTCTTTTAAATGGTTTCGATATGAACATGATGGGATGTCCCATTTGGCACTTTGTTTAATGTGAATTATTGAAATCATATATGAGGCACTCATGTCTAGTGTAACCCTTTATGGGTGAATGTATAGGAAGCGTTCGTGCTTGAGGAAGGCAAGTGCGGTGAGATGAGTCACGCGTGCGAGGGCCTTCCTACCTACACAGTATTATTATAAACACCATGGGTTCCTTGGTGGCTTATTCATTATCGAGTGTCAATTTCTCACCAGCCATGATTAGACAGGTTGGTTCCACCTGATAAATAGAGAGGCCATGTCGGATTTGCAGCTGATTTTGTCTTGAGGGAGATCAGTGGGTTAAAAACTATGGGGCTTCACCATATGCTGAAAGGTGGTTCCGAACTGAGTGTGTCCAGGGGTTATCTAGGGATGTTTAGGATCGCCCATGGTTGCATCTTGTATTGCTTTCTTATCTTCTGTTACAATGGTTTATTTTCTGCTCGTATTGCTTGTTTACTTTTCTACTACACTAATTTATTTTCAGCATGTATTATTTACCTGTCTTCCTTTTGCACAACCCTGATATCACTTATTTGGTTTTATTTATAAAATGATAAACTATTTTTGAAATAATATATGGTGTGATTTAGTTCTCATTAAGGGAAGATGTGTTATATTATTTAAATGGGAAAACCTTATTTTTATAATTGTATTTCGAAACTTGTGTCATCGTAAAACATTGGGTTAGGAAACACATGGATTCAGTGGTTTACTTTTGGCATCCCTACAGAGCATTTTTGTGCTCACGCCTATCCTTTACCATTTCAGTTGTTAGTTCAGATGTTTTTCAAGATTTTTCTTAGTGCTTCTCATGTGGGAATAGTTTTGGGCTTTTAGTTGGAGGTGACCAAGGGGTCACATAGAGAACGTTGTAGTAGGGTCTTGTTTCCAATTTTTTTTACTTTTAGTGATTCTTTGTATCTGGATCGGTTATTTGTTTATTTGAGTTTTAGTTGTCATTTTGCTACATGCTCTATTTGTTCTATTTATTTATGTAACATCATAGGTAAATAAAGAATAAGACATTTTCATATTTATTAATATTTCTTGAATTAAGTATTAAATTTACTTTAATGGGGTTGTTATATTCGATGGAGACCCTTTTTAAATATAGTTTTGTTCAATCTTATATATTCTATTGGACTAAATAAAATTCTTCTTTAGAATCGGGACATCAAAATTTACTTTGGGTAAATTTTTGGTATTTTTCTGATAATGTTCATTTTTTAATGAATAGTAAAAAATGTTATATTTTAATTAAAAACCTCTTTTTAATCTAATTTATTTATAAGGATAGATTATATTTTTAATTGGTTTTAAAGTGTAATTATAATATATTTTTACCATTTAATCCAATGGTGGTCATTAAAATTAATTTCACTTTGAAATTGGACATAAACAAGTGTCAGTCTTTTGATATATATTGTTTCTTAAAAACACGCTATATGTTTTGACAATAGGAATTAATTATAAAATTAAGTAATGAAACTTATATGATTTTAATTTTTCAAAATAGACATCATTTTTGAATTCATAATATCAAATATAGTTTGGGGTGAATTTTTGGTATTTTTCTGAAGAACTTAAATTTTTGATGTATAGTGAAACCACTAAGTAGTAGTTAAACAAACTGATTTTTCGTTTAAATGAAAGTTTACCACATCATTGTATTGAATTTCAAAAATCGAACATACATGGTTGTCATTAGTATGTAAAATGTGGTTCAATGGGATTGAAATATTTTTTTGGTGAATAATATCTGTTGAGTTTTGTTAACTGCGATTAGAGGTAATTAGTGTAATTTAAGATAAAAATGATATTATTAAAATATAAAAATATCTTGACAAATGTCCTAACATTATTGGATAGGTCATGGCCGAACAAGACAATCCATGGGTCAATTTGTGGGACCCCATGGAGCCACTTGAGTGAGATAATGACATTAATACTTTTTTTAAGTAAAAACAAAATTATCACAAACATGTGTTGTTTTACTAAAACAATTATTACACAGGGATATATAATCTATTTGTTTGACTATAAATATTAATTAGAAATCTAATAATATTTCCTACATCATGGTAATTTTTTTATAATTTTTAGACGTCAAAAAAATTAATTTATTTATGACACAATGATGATGCAGTGTTTACGTCATTAATGAATGATTTAAATAAATAAGAAGATAATGTTTAAAATAATATCCAACACTTTTTCAGTTCTTATTGTATGATTTTATTTTGAGCACGGACCACATTATCCCCAACTTTAATGATTTTTGGATCTTTAGAAACCGAATTTCATTTTATAATAAAATAATAGTTTCAATAGTTCCAAAAGAACCCATCCTCTCCCTTATATAAAGACCCAAATTCCTACCCATCTCTCACACTTCTCAAGCCCTTTGGATTATCCAAACTCTACTCAAATAAGCTCTCAATATCCCTTCCTTCATCCTAGAATCCTTACCTTAGGCATAAATCTCTTCAAGAAACCCTTTTGGTTCAAACCAAGAGGAGTTACCCGATTTAAAGGTAAAGTCTTCTCTAATGATCTTTTGTTTTATTTTGCTTCTCCAACCCCCAAAACTCTTTTTATTCCATTATTTTGTAGAAACAACAGTATCTTCAATATACTAGGATGTTTTTATAATAAGTATTCGAGCTACACTTACACACACCTACGTCAAATGGATAAAGAACATACTGTTTCTGTGGATGGCGAATTTCTGCCTCATGAAACGATGATTGTTCAATATTCTTTTAACACCTTTAAAATTATCCTTTAAGATGTCACTATGTTTATATATGATATGTATTATGTTTATGTTCTCCTTATTCTTCTGTATTTTTTCATTTATGGCATACCTTTATGGTTTCCACTATGGGTAAACACGATAATTTCATTTTAGGAAGTGCGGACTACCGCCCCCTCAAAGTGATTTGATTCATTAATGCCATATGTGGGACGTATAAAGGATGGAGTTAATGATATTATATATCATATTATACTGGAATTTTAATATACCGTTATATCATTATTATTCCATTCCATTAGATATGAAATAGAAATTAAAGTAGCGTTCATGCGTACGTACGACTTACCGTCTCCATGAACGGTGCATTTCATTTCATACCTCTGAATGTTTTGTAATATTATAAATGCATGTATATACTAGATATATATGATATATATAATATCTAAATCATGAACATAATTCTGGTTATAATGGATATTTTACCACATGAACGACTTGTAATTATAAAGAGTTTATTTTTGACTCAAGTACCAATGATCGTTAAAACGACCATTATTAACTTAAATAATTACATAGTGCTAATAACATGGTAACAAGTGATATAAAAGGAATAATGAACTTGAAAAAGGTTCTTAAGCAAGTATAAATTAACTCAAGTTTATTATTCAGGGGATTAAAGAACGATCGATTCAAGTCGGACACGGGGAAAGGGACTTCGTCTCAATCTCCATTCATTGAGGCATATTGTGTTTTATACACAACTTTTTTTTATATAGTGTATAAACCCCTTTTGAATTTTACTTTTATTCAAAAGGAAGATTTATATACGAAGCGTTTTACTAAATGAAAAAATGAATGTTTTTGTCTTACGTATGCAGCAACAACGACTTCTCTGCCGCTGTGACCATTATTTGAGTTTCAGCTTCCTCTACAAGCCATAACTATTTTTTAAATGGAAAATAAATACCATGTTTTACTTTTCTTTTATTTTGGCATTGAAAATGGTTTTGATAATGTTTTTATATCAATGTTTTTTAATTGATATCTTGTGATTGAAATGTGGAAATGCTATGTTTTTTATGCATGTTTTATGTGGTACGATTATGTTATGGTTCTTGGGAATTTTTTATGAAGATGGGTGGTTCCGTGATAAACTAAGGGTGGGTGAGCCCGATATAGCTCTCCAATGCATTGGGTAACACGAAGGGGTTAAACACTACAGTTTTTCTGAAGAGATTTATGGAATATACTGTGATGGGTATTCCAAACGTAACCATGAGGGTTACTCCCTACGTAAGAATGTTATGAATTCTTCAAGTTACCTTTATGCCTTATGATTTCTATGATTTATTCATGATTTGAGGAGGTATGTTAATGTTCTTTTTTATGAGTAAAGTATGATTTCATTGATTCTTATGTATACATGGACTAATGTTTTCATTCCATATTTTTATATACCTTACTGATCTTTTTATGTTCATCCCAAGTTTTTGAAATGCTTATCACTTGTCAAGGGAAATGTAAATGATGTGTTGATAGTGTCAAGGAAGTGTCACAAAAGAATCCATGTTTTATTTTAAATATGTCTCCTTTGATGGGAAAAATGAATATTGTCTTTTATGTAATCGCCTTGTTTAAATATGGAATGTAATGCATGATTTATGATCTAATTCTCTAAAACTTTAAACCTGAAAATATCCTCAATGTCCATTCATGAAATAACTCAAGATTAAGTAATGTTTAAGGCTGGGGCCTTATAGTTTGTATTAAAGTTCAGTTTAGATAACTTTAGGAGTTAGAATTCTATTAAATTATTATCCGTAAATATTTTTTTTATGGTGAAATTGAAATGATATAGCATTTGAAGATTAACATGTTGCTTCATCTAAGAAATGTTTGTTCAGAATGGTTCTCCGCAGAGAAAATAGGGAAATAGTGCTAGGAAGGCATACAAAAGGAAATGACCTTCCAAATCAGCATCCGGAGATGGTTGGAATTGGAACTGAACAATTTGTTGGAGTAATGGCGCAGTTGACTCAAGTGATAAATGGTGGTGGTATCCATGCACAAGATCAGCCAGATCAACCATAGAGGAACATGTCAGTGGTGGAACATTTCATGATGCAACATCTCCCATCATTCAGAGGATCATCTGACCCTGTGCTAACTAAAGGGTGGATTAAAGCACTGGAGAACATTTTCATTGTCATGGGGTTTTTAGATAATCAAAAGGTTAGTCTTGTTGTTTACCGTTTAGAGGGTTAAGTATATCAGTGGTGGTCAATGGTTAAAAATATTCGGGACGATGATGAGATTGATGCTCTTGACTGGGATGAATTCAAAGGTATGTTTCTTGAGAAATATTTTCCTAAGGTTGTTCGACTTAGGATGGAAAAAAATTCTTGGAACTGAGGCAAGATGAAGACTCAGTGGCTTCTTATGAAGAAAGGTTCACTCGTTTGGCAAGGTATGCTCCAAATTTTATCCGAGACCTTGATAGTAAAATCAATAGTTTTTACTCAGGAATAAAGCCAAAATATCGAAGGGCATTAGCTTCTCATAAGTTCAAATGTTACGAAAAGCTTGTTCGATGTGCTAAGAAGGTGGAAATGGAGTTTTCTAATGATCAAGTGGTTTATAACAACCAATAGAAGAAGAGACCAAGGTGGCAAGAGAACGGGAAGAATCCTTCAAACTAGTATGATGGTAAGAAAACTGTGTTTTCAATTTGTGATACATGTGGTAAAAAGCATGCTGGGGAATGTATTTTGAATTCTGGAAAGTTCTACCAACGTGGTAAGATAGGACATAAGTCTCATGATTTCACTGGAAAAGATCAGGGTAATGGTAAGACCAAACTTGATTTACATTTAGTGAAATGTTTCAAATGCAATGAGATGGGTCACTATGCAAACGGGTGTCCGAAAAAGAGCATGAATGCTGGGAAGCAGTCAAACTACAAGCAAAGAGGTGTGGTGAGATCCTTTGCAACTACTTCAGTAGATGTTGGGCCATCAAATGAAGTGGTATCAGGTACTTTGTTTGTTTTTTCATATTATTCCAATGTGTTGTTTGATTCGGGGTCTACACATTCTTTCATCTCTGAAAAATTTTCTAGTAAATTGGGAATTCCATCTCAAGAAATTACTCCTGAACTTGTGGTAAAAACACCTCGGGGGAAAAGTTAAGGCAAAATGATTTTATAAGAATTTTCATATCCTTATCTGTGAACGGAATCTACTTGCAAACCATATTGTTTTACCACTAGTAGAGTTTGATGTTATTCTGGGTATGGATTGGCTCTATGTTTACCATGCTAAGATAGACTGTAGAGCTAAACAAGTCTCTTTTCAGAAAGACATTCAGTTTGTGTACATGAATGAACCCTTACTGTTGATAACATATCAAGAGGATGAGAAACTTTTAAAAGATAGAAATTAATGTTACCTTGAACATATTGTTGAAAACAAAGGAACCGTTCAGATTAATGATGTGCTTGTGGTAAATGAGTATCCTGATATTTTTCCTGATGAGTTGCCTGGAATAATACCTGATTGGGAAGTTGAATTTATTTTTGACTCAGTTTCTGATGCTAATCCAATTTTAAAACCCCCATATCAAATGGCTCAAATTGAACTTTAAGAGTTGAAGGAGAAATTGAATGATTTATTAGAGAAAGGTTTCATTCGACCTAGCACATCACCATGGGGTGCTCTTGTCTTATTTGTTAGAAATAAAGATGGTTCAATGAGACTTTGCATTGATTATAGAGCCTTGAATAACATCACTGTTAAGAACAAATATCCTTTGCCTCATATCGATGATTTGTTTGATCAGCTCCAGGGGGATTAGTATTTTTCAAATATTGATTTAAGATCAGGGTACCATCAGTTAAAGGTAATGGAAGCAGATGTTCCGAAGACTGCATTTCGTAAAAGATATGGACATTATGAATTTTTAGTTATGTCTTTTGGACTAACCAATCCACCTGCTATATTCATGGACCTTATGAATAGAATTTTCCATGAGTTCTTGGATAAGTTTGTGGTCATTTTCATTGATGATATTTTGGTGTTTTTAAAAAGTAAAGAGAATCATGAATGTCATTTAAGGGTTATTTTTCAAACCTTAAAAGAAAATAAATTGTATGGGAAATTTAGCAAGTGTGAGTTTTGGTTGCAAAAAATTTCTTTCCTTGGTCACATTGTTTCTAAAGATGGAATAACTGTTGATACTGCAAAAACAATGTTTGTTGAAGAATGGCCAAGACCCAAAAATGTAACCGAGATTTATAGTTCTTTTCATTTGGCAGGACATTACCGATGGTTTGTTAGAAATTTTTCACGGTTATCTAGTCCAATGACTAAGCTTACTCAGAAGGGTGTTAAGTTTATCTGGAAAAAAGAATGTGATGATTGTTTTCAAGAATTGAAAAGATGATTGGTGAATGCTACAATTTTTGAAATACCTTCCAAGAATTGTGAGTTTGTTTTCTACAGTGATGCTTCATTGAATGGAATTGGTTTCATCCTAATGCAGAATGATTAGGTAATTTCTTATACATCACGACAGTTCAAAACTCATGAGGTAAATTACCCTACACATGATTTGAAATTAGCCGCAGTTGTTTTTGCTTTAAAAATTTGGAGGTATCATTTGTATGGTGTAAAGTGTGAAATATTTACTGATCACAAAAGTTTAAAGTGTATATTAACTCAGAAATAATTGAACATGATACAGAGGAGATGACTGCAATTAATCAAGGACTACGATTGTACAATTCATTACCATCCGGGAAAAGCAAATAAAGTGGCTGATTCTTTGAGTCAAAAAAGTAATGCTTCATTAACAATGTTACGTTTGGAATGTGATCCTTTGGTTATAGATTTGATGAACTTTGTCATAGAAGTTGTTAGTGCAGGATGTTATTCTGTTTTGTTTCAGGTATCAGTGAAATCTTCTCTATCATACAGAATTAAGAAAGCACAGAAGCAAGACATTGAGTTGCAGAAAAAGGTAGAGCTGGTTCAGAAGGGTAAGTTTCGTGAATTCAACATTGATAATGATTATGTTTTGAGATTTTGGAAGATATTGTGTGTACCGTTTGATTCACAGTTGAAGAGAGAGTTGTTATGTGAAGCTCATAGTTCTCCGTTTTCAATTCATCTTGGCAGTACTAAGATGTACAGAGATCTGTGGGAGTATTACTGGTGGGATGGAATGAAAAGAGATACTTCTAATTTTACTATGAAGTGTTTGACTTGTCAGTAGGTTAAAGCAGAGCGACAGTTACCGAAAGCGATGCTTCAGTCATTACCGGTGCCAGAGTGGAAATGAGAAAATATATCCATGGACTTCGTTGTTGGATTGTCGAAGACACCTCAAGGTAATAATGAAATCTGTGTTATTCTTGATCGCTTGACTAAATATGCACATTAACTTGCTATACGATATAATTTTTCCCTAGATCAACTTTCTCGTTTGTATCTTAAAGAGATATTCAGGTTACATGGAGTTCCCCTCTCCATTGTATCTGATGGTGATTTCAGGTTTAATTCTAACTTTTGGAAAGGCCTTCAAAAGTCATTGGGTACTGAATTAAATTTTAGTACAACTTTTCATCCTCAATTAGATGGGCAGTTAGAACGAAAAATTCAGAATTTGGAGGATATGCTACGTGCTTGTTCTATGGATTATCAAGGAAGTTGGGACCAACATCATTCTTTGGTTGAGTTTTCTTATAATAACCATTTTCATTCTAGTATACAGATGGCACCATTTGAGGAATTATATGGTAAGCAGTGTCGAACTATAGATTTTTGGGATGATGTGGGTGAAAAGAAGTTGATGGGACCAGAATTGGTAGAAGAGTTGGCAGAAAAAGTTCATCTAACACAGAAACCCATGAGAATAGCTCAGAGCAGGCATAAAAGTTATGCGGACAATAGGAGGAAGGATCTCTCTTTTAAGGTAGGTGATTATATCTTCCTCAAAGTTTCACCATGGAAAAGTGTGATTCGTTTTGGTAAGAATGGATACCTGAGTCCAAGGTTCATTGGACCATATGAAATTCTGGAGGGAGTTGGATCAGTTGCATACCAAGTGGCATTACCTCCGAGTTTATCTCAGCTACACAATTTTTTTCATGTTTCAATGTTAAGGAAGTACATGCCAGATCCATCTCATTTTTTGAGTCTAGAGGTAGTTCAGTTGGAAGGGAATCTATCTTTTGAGGAACAACTGATCCAGATTCTGGACCGCAGGGAGCAAGTGTTATGGAATAAGGTGATTCATCAAGTAAAGGTTTTGTGGAAAAACCACATGATTGAAGAGAAAACATGGGAATCTGAAAATGCTATAGGTGATAAATACCCCCATTTATTTAAGTGAATAAATTGCGAGGACGCAATTCCCAAAAGGGGGGAAGGATGTAACATCCCAAGTAAATAAAGAATAAGAAATTTTCATATTTATTAATATTTATTGAATTAAGTATTAAATTTACTTTAATGGGGTTTCTATGTTAGATGGAGAACCCTTTTTAAATATAGTTTTGGTCACTCAAATACATTTTATTGGACTAAATAAAATTCTTCTTTAGAATTGGGACATCAATATTTACTTTGTGTATTTTTTTTGTATTTTTCTGATAATGTTAATTTTTTAATGAATAGTTAAAAATGTTGTATTTTAATTAAAAACCTCATTTTAATCTAATTTATTTATAAGGATATATTATCTTTTTAATTGGTTTTAGAGTGAAATTATAATATATTTTTACCATTTAATCCAATGGTGGTCACTGGAATTAATTTCACTTTGAAATTGGACATAAACAAGTGTCAGTCTTTTGATAGATATTGTTTCTTAAAAACATGCTATTTGTTTTGACAACGGGAATTAATTATAAAATTAATTAATTCAACTTATATGTTTGGAATTTTTCAAAATAGACATCATTTTTTAATTCAGAATATCAAATATAGTTTGCGGTGAATTTTTGGTATTTTTCTGAAGAACTTCAATTTTTGATGAATAATGAAACCACTAGGTGTTAGTTAAACAGACTGATTTTTTGTTTAAATGAAAGATTACTGCTTCTGTGTATTTAATTTCAAAAATAAAACATACATGTTTTTCATTAGTAAGTAAAATGTTGTTCAATGGGATTAAAATATTTTTTTGGTGAATATTAACTTTTGAGTTTTGTTAACCGCGATTAGAGGTAATTAGTGTAATTTAAGATAAAAATGATATTATAAAAATATAAAAATATCTTGACACATGTCACAACCATATTGGATAGGTAATGGACGACCAATACAATCCATGGGTCAATTTGTGGGACCCCATGGAGCCACTTGAGTGAGATAATGACATTATTACTTTTTTTAAGTAAAAATACAAATATCACTGACATGTATTGTTTTACTAAAACAATTATTACATGGAGTTATATAAGTTATTTTTTGAATATAAATATTAATTAGAAATATAAAATGATTTCCTACATCATGGTAATTTTTTTTTATAATTTATAGACATAAAAAAATTAAATTATTTATGACACAATGATGATGCAGTGTTTACGTCATTAATAAATGATTTAAATAAATAAGAAGATAATGTTTAAAATAATATCCAAAACTTATCCAATTATTATTGGATGATTTTATTTCGAGAATGTACCACATTATCCTCGACTTTAATGATTTTTTGAGTATTAGAAACCGAATTTCATTTTATAATAAAATAATAGTTTCAAGAGTTCCAAAGGATCCCCTCCTCTTTCTTATAAAAATCCCCCATTTCCTACCCATCTCTCACACTTCTCAAGCCCTTTGTCTCGTCCAAACTTTACTCAAATAAGCTCCCAATATCCCTCTATTCATCCTAGAAGCCTTACCTTAGTCAGAAAGCTCTTCAAGAAACCTTTTTGGCTCAAACCAAGAGGTGTTACCCGATTTAAAGGTAAAGTCTTCTCTAATGTTATTTTGTTTTATTTTGCTTCCCCAACCCACTAATATCTTTTTATTACATTATTTTGTAGAAGAACCAGTATATTAAATATAATAGTATGTTTTTATAAAAATTATTTAGCTACACTAACACACACCTACGTCAAATGGCTAAAGAACATACTCTTTCTGTAGATGGCGAAAATCTGCCTCATGAAACGATGATTGTTCAATATTACTTTAACACCTTTAAAGGTGGCCATTAAGATGTCACTATGTTTATATATGATTTTAATTATGTTTATGTTTTCCTTATGCTTCTGTATTTTTTCATTTATGGCATACCTTTATGGTTTCCATTATGGGTAAACACGATAATTTCATTTTTGGAAGTGCAGACTACCGCCCCCTCAAAGTGATTTGATTCGTTAATGCCATATGTGGGATGCATAAAGGATGGATTTAATGATATTAAATATGATATTATACTAGAATTATAATATACCTTTATATCATTATTATTCCATTCCATTATATATGAAATTGAAATGAAAGTAGCATTCATGCGTACGTACGACTTACCGTCTCCATGAACGGTTCATTTTATTTCTTACCTCTAAATGTTTTGTAATATTATAAATGAATGTATATACTGGATATATATTATATATATAATATCTACATAATGAACATAATTCTGGTTATAATGGATATTTTACCACATGAACAACTTGTAATTATAAAGAGTTTATTTTTGACTCAAGTACCAATGATCGTTAAAACGACCGTTATTAACTTAAAAAATTACATAGTGTTCATAACATGGTAACAAGTGATATAATAGGAATAATGAACTTGAAAAAGGTTCTTAAGCAAGTATAAATTAACTCAAGTATATTATTCTAGAGATTAAAGAATGATCGAGTCAAGTCGGACACGAGGTAAGGGACTTCGTCTCAATCTCCATTCATTGAGGCATATTTTGTTTTATACACAACTTTATTTTATACGGTGTATAAACCCCTTTTGACTTTTACTTTTACTCAAAATGAATATTTTTATATGAATCATTTTACTAAATGAAAAAATGAATGTTTTTGTCTTACGTATGCGGCATCAATGACTTCTCCACCGCCGTGACCATTATTTGAGTTTCGTCTTCCTCTACAAGCCATAACTTATTTTTAAATGAAAAATAACTACCATGTTTTACTTTTATTTTATTTTGGCATTGAAAATTGTTTTGATAATGTTTTTATATCAATGTTTTGTATTTGATATCTTGTGATTGAAATGTGTAAATGCTATGTTTCCTTCATGCATGTTTTATGCGGTACGATTATGTTATGGTTCTTGGGAATTGTTTATGAAGATGGGTGGTTCCTTGATAAACTAAGGGAGGGTGTGCCCGATATAGCCCTCCAATGCATTGGGTAACATGAAGGGGTTCAATGCTAAGGTTTCTCTGAAGAGATTTAGGGAATATACTATGATGGGTATTCCAAACGTAACCATGAGGGTTACTCCCTACGTAAGAATGTTATGAATACCTCAAGTTACCTTTATGTCTTATGATTTCTATGATTTATTCATGATTTGATATGGTATGTTAAAGTACTTAAGTTTTATGTGTAAAGTATTATTTCATTGATTCTTATGTATACATGGACTAATGTTTTCATTCCATATTTTTATATACCTTACTGAGCTTTTTATGATCATTCAAAGTTTTTGAAATGTTTTTCATAGGTCAAGGGAAAAGTACATGATGTGTTTATAGTGTCGAGGAAGTGTCACGAAAGAATACATGTTTTATTTTAAATATGTCTCCTTTGATGGGAAAAAATAATACTGTGTTTTATGTAACTTCCTTGTTTAAATATAGAATTTAATGCATGATTTATGATCTAGTTCTCTAAAAATATAAACCTGAAAAGATCCTCAATGTGCATTCTTGAAATAACTCAAGATTAAGTAATGTTTATGGTTGGGGCCTTATAATTTATATAGTCATAGTTTTATCTCTTATGGTTAAATCTTTACCTCATGTATACTTTGATTCCCAACACTGGTTGTCGGCCCATGGGGATCAGGAATGCCCTTCAGGCCATGTCGCGGACCGACTCGGGTGACCGATTCAGGGTCGACCCGGGTTGGTTCGTGACAATTACTAAAAAAAATTAATGCGACCAATAAATGAGTCATTTTTGAAATTTTTAGACTCATCCCAATTAGTTGGCTGAATTTTATATTTTAATTAATTTTATATCATTTAGTAAAATATTATTTATTTTAAAATATCAATAATGTTAATTTTGAAACTATTCATTACATGAAATTTTAAAAATATCACAAATACTTGATATATTCTAATAATACAATATTAATTTATGCATAACATTTAAAAAGAATCTGAAAAATTATGTTATCACATTAATTACATTAAATTATATTTATTTTAGTAGTTTTAATACCATTTATTTCATATTTCGTTTAATTAAACAATTAATGCATCATCAATGTGAAAGCATTTAATTTAATTATTTATTACATAAAAATTAGAAATAAATTAACATGATGTAGATAAATATTTTATGTTTTTAAACGCTATATGTTGTTGAAAATATCCCTTATATTACACCATATTACAAATGTTTCACTTGTTAAAAACAAGTGTCAGAAAATTGCGTTTTCCTTGAATAAAATACATTTGATGTTATACTATCATCTAAGTATCTTAAAAAATTTATATTTAATCCCAATAATGGTTTTTTGTCGAAAAAATTTATCAAAAAAATTAGGACATGATTTAGGTTAATTTTATAATATTTATAATATTATTTTTACCCATAATTACCAGATTTACCCTTAACCGTGGTATAAAAAATAATTAATAAAGTTTCTATTCATAATATCTGAAACTTTTTTTCATCCTATTATATCATAAATATTATATTTATTACACCCTTATTTTAATATTTTCAAAATTCAAAATATTCTGAAATTAATTAAAAATTAATCTCATTGACGGATCAATAAAACAAGTTTTTAATGTTAAAATTTGTAAAAGGTCACAATGTTTTTATATCAAATTTTAATGTGAAGTTGATTTCAATGAACAAAATTGGGTTAAAATATAAACAAATTATTTAATTATACTTTAAAAAAAATCCAAAATATAATTTAACACTATAAATAAATTTGATGAAAAACTAGTTTTCAATTAAAATGTAGTATTTTTCACCATTCATCAAAAAAATGAATCTTATTAGAAAAATACCAAATATTAAACCAATGTAAATTTTTATAGTCCAATTCAAAAAATAAGGTTATTTTATATAATATAACTTATAAAGTATAAAAACTGTATTTAAAATAGGTTCCCCATCAAAAGGCGGAAAAATTGCCTTTTTTGAAAAATACTTGATTTATTTGTAAAAAAGGATTTGTTCATATATCATGCCTATATAACAATTATAATTAATCTAACACATTATATTGAATATATTACATCTAAATTTCATTAATATAATCTAACAAGAGTGATTTTATTATTTATAAAACACACTTGTTCACATTTAAGTAGTTTTTTAAAAGAATTCTTATTATTTTATAAAGGGTTTTGAATTAATTTATAATTAATTGGTCACCACATAATTATATATACATGCTTAAAAAATATATTAATAATTAAATTAATACTATTCATTCCCTCTATAATAATGAGAATGTAATAATTGTATCATTTAAATAATAATATTTCATTGTCATTTAAGCCTGATTTGGTGTATCATGTACATTATCAAACATTGAAATCCATTTTTAAAAAACTCAAGATGTTACAGGTGACATGGGAGCACCTATATAAGGGAATCATAGAATATAAAAATGAAACTAATAGTGGATTACAATGAAGAAAATTAGATGATGGGAGAAAATTAGAGGGAATGCAGAAGTTTCATGTCTACAATCGCCAAGTACCACAATATCATTCTGGTGGAACCAGTCTCGTGGGGACATATCAGTAAAGACATCAAGGACAAAACAGGGGAGGATATATGGGTAAGAAAATTTTTAAAATATATATCTATTTTATTATTTTATTTATATGAATTTACATATTTTTTTCAGCTTCAGTTTATCTTTCCCGATGGAGAAGGTGCTAAGGTTGCATGTTTGATAGATCTTGGGGAGTTTTGCTGATCATATAACCATCAGTTATAAGTTGGTTATCAAAGCGGAGTTGGTTCTCATTTAAAGGGTGTACCCACATACCACATATTCCCAACAACACAATATCAAATAATGATTCCATATTGGAAGTGTGATGACTTAGAGGCGTTCCCAATCATTAATGGGTTCCAATGAAAATTTAATTCTTATTACTTTTATTGAATTTTTGTTTTTAGGATGCCTCACAAAAAATAAAATAGAACAAAGATTCAATGATGTATATGCACACATTGGGAAAAACTACACTTCCCATGATAGAGAAGTTCCACATACGTTAATATGAATAAGAAGAATATCTAGATTTGTATTGTTACTTAGTTAGCTTGGAATGTTGAAATTTAAGTTTTATTGTCATTAATCCCATTAATATAGGGCTGAAAATACCCCTTTCAAAAGGTCTAATATCCAATTATCCTAATTATGTATTGTTAAATTATACTAAATTTATAAGAGAAAATTTTCCCATTAGACTGAAAGCCTAATATACTAATGGAAAATTTTTCTAAAGCCCTAGTGGCCAATTGGATAATTGGCCTAGAGGCATAATGGCCAATTAACCAATCACTAAAAAGGCATAAATTCTTATTGGAAAATTGTATAAAATTCCAATTGGCTTATTTCCCTAATTTACTAATGGACAATTAGACTATAGGAATAGTGAACAATTAGGATAAAGGTCTAATTGTATAATGGTACATTTTACGAAAGGCCTAATGCCTAAATGGCCTAAAGTCCTAATAACCAATTGACCAATTTTCCAAAATTCCTAATGGCCAATTGGTCTAAATTCGTAATGGAAAATTGGAAAATTGTCCTAAAGGCATAATGGACAATTTAAAAAATTTCCTAATGAAATAGTGACCAATTTTCCTAAAGGACTAATGAAAATTTGGTCAATTGGCATAAAAGCCTAATGGCCAATTTTCCTAAAGGCATAATGGCCAATTGGCCTAAATGCATAATTTCAAATAATGTCCAATTGGTCTAAAGGAAAAATGGTCAATTGGCCTGAAGGCCAAATGGACAATTGGCATAAAGGTATAACAGAAAATTGGCCTAAAGGCCTAATATACAATTGGCCTAAAGTCCTGAATTCCTAATGAAAAAATGGTCAATTGGTTTATTTGACTAATGGAAAATTGGCCTAAAGGACTAATGTAAATGTGTCTAATTGGACTAATGGAATAATGGCAAATTGGAAAAAAGGCCTATTGTCCAACTGGATAATTTTCCTAAAGGCCTAATTGAAAATTATCCCAAAGTCCTAATGTCCAATTGGTTTAAAAGGCTAATGATCAATTTGATAATTATCCTAATGGACTATTGTTCAATTATCCTATAGTCCTAATCCATAATTTTCCAATAGACCTAAAGTCCTGATAGCCAATTGGACTAAAGGACTAATGGCCAATTGGACTGAAGGCCAAATGGAGAATTGGCCATTTGGACTAATTGCCTAATGGAAAAATAACCTAAAGTAATAATTTCCATTTTAACTAAAGGCCTAATGACCAATTAGACAATTTTTATAATGACCTAATAACCAATTCACCTAATGGAATAATGAACAATTGGCCTAAAGGCCTAATGGACAATTGGCCTAAAGGAATATTGGCCAATTGGCCAATTGTCCGAATGGAATAATGGTTTAATGACCAGTTTTCCTAAATTCCTAATGGAAAATTGGCCTCATTAGCATAATTTCCTAATGACAAAATAGCCTAATGACATTATAAAAAATAATCCTCAATAGACTAATGACCTAATGGAAAAATGAAAAATTGGACCAAGGGCCTAACAGCCTAATGGCCTATTTTTCAAATCACCTAATGGCCTAATGGAAAATTATATAATTAGGTTATTGAAAATTAGGAAATTCTCCAATTTTAATTCCTTAATAATTAGAAATAAATTATCTATATTTAAACATTATGAATTCTTCATAAATAAATAATTTTAATTATTCATATTTGGGGCCTTATTTTGATATTATTGAAACCATATAAAAATATTTTTTAAGTTTGATTTGATCCAGGATTAATATATTATTATCTATGTTAAATTTATATTATCTAAATATTTTGTAAAATAAATTCAAATCTAAAATCATTAATTTAATAAAAATTTCATATATAAAAATGAAATTCCATATAATTAATAATATGGAGTTAATATTATGAAATGAATATAAAGAACTCATATTCTAGATTATGCAATGTTCATGATGAATATATAAAATTATGATGTGTCTGTGATTAGATTTATTTATGAAATTTTCATCAATGTTCATCACATGTTTAAATTTATTAATTTTCACTCTTTTAAAAGTTATTAGCATGTATTATTATTCAATATTATAAAATGTTTATATTGTGAATATTTTTATAATAATAAATTTCATTTTTAGAAATCTATATTGTGAATCAAAAGTCGTGTGCTACATGAAAAATTATTTTTCTTGAGTAGGAAGAAAAAACATGGATGTGCAATAAATGAATAAAAACAAGAAAATATTGTATGTTTTTTATTTATATTTCAAATATTTATCTGAAATTAAAAATTATATATCTTTCTAATATTTTAAAAAGTCTTCCTTAGAGTCCCTAAATGATATAGAAGATGAAAAATTTAAGGAAAATGATATTTTAAGTCAGGTATTCGGTGAGGAGAAACATTTTAGATTCTAATGTCAACCCTGAAAAACATCACCCCACTATGTATTGGTCCTCATCAGGATCCACTCAAACTTCTTGGATGACTGAGATACAAAGAGATCATGTAGAAGAAGATGAGGACAAAAAAATATCTTTATAGGAGAGTAAAAGAAGCAAACTGATCACCAAACACTTCCTGAATGATATGTCTTTTCTAAGTTAATCACTTTCATTAGAGGCTTCTAATACCGTTGATTTATATATTTCATCAATGTAATCTTAAAATGATGACCGAAGGGACTCCCATGATGGTCTTAGTGGATGTATAGCGGATGGTGGTGGCAATGATGATGATGATGATGATAATGATGATGCTACTCCAGATGATTCTTTTGGCGATGAGGATATTACTAATAGTGATGAGGATGAGGATGTTGGTGATGGGGGAGATATTGATCCCCTCAGTTTCTAACTAAGTGATAAAGAGACATGAGGATGTTTTTCTATGAAATGAATTGATTGGTTGTATGAATGTACAAGCATGTTATAGTATTGTAAATGGTTCAAAAATTATTACATGTAGTTGGTTGAATGTTAAATCTAAAATATTTGTATTGCATTGAATATGTATTATGTTTTTAATTTTTTTTATAAGTTCAGGGGATGGAATAGTGGTTGCTACTACCTAATGGGGAAATATACCTATAACCATGGTTTGGATAACCATGGGTATATGTGTTCTATTGGGAAAATCTATACCCATAGTTTTTGTTAAACTGTGGGTATAGATATATACCCATTGTTCGGGTTAAAACGTGTGTATGATAAAATCCTCTAAGAAGAAACCGTGCGTATAGATCTATATTGATGGATCCCAAGGCCACGATTCCTAAAATCATGGTGATTTCCTATACACAATGTTTTAAAGGATATACCCATGGTTCTAAACTATGGGTATAAGGTATTTTTCCAATAGTGGTTTTCAAGGAGAGAAAGTTAAAAAGTTTAGGTGGTTTTTATATCCCAATTATATATGGAAATAATTCCAATGACCTAAATTGAATTAATAGTTATATAATTGAACTAATTTTACAATAAAATCAATTTAAAATTTAATTTTTCATTATTGATAATTTAAAGGTAAAAGGCATAAAATTCAGTATTTTTTACTATTCATCAAAAAATAATCAGTTCAGAAAATTATCAAATATTCACCCTAAGATAATTTTGTTATTATGATTTAAAAAATAAAGTTTATTTTATCAAATAAAATTTCTATAATCCTAAAAAATTAATTTTATTATTTCTCACTAAAAGAAATAATTTTTTGAGAAAATAATATTTTGGAAACATATAATGAATTTACCAAAACAAATGTAATTGTATATATATATATATTCTTTATAGATAACATTTATACTTAATATTTATATAGTCATTTATATTAATATATATAAGTTTATGTTTTAGGTTATAATGATTTTATTTGAAAAATATTAATAATATATCATGGTTTTATTAAAAGTCAGTGTCATGTGTAACATAAGCTAAACCCAGTCTTGCATGTAACAAAAGATTATCAAAGTGTTATGTGAAAAATAATCTATCAAAATGGATTAATTTATTCGAAAAAAATAATTCCTAAAAACACGTTGTGTTACAAGAATCATATTCATTTGAAAAATATTGGAAGATACACTTATCGATCCACTACATGATTTTAGTAGTGCACATCCTGTTGAGCACAAAGCACTCCATATACATTGGTAGGGTAATTGTAGATATCTTCTCACTAGATTTATTTTCTATTAATGTTTCATTTTATTACACTTTAATGGGATTAATGTTATCTAAAATGATAATCCATCAATCTTTATTACAAAAACGATCTCTAATTTTGTATTTCTAGATAACATAAAGAAAAGATGTATTATTAATGAAGTTAATTATATTTTTCTCCATTTATTTTGTCTATATCTTGAAAAAAACTATACGTATGTTCTCAAAAAGGTTGATATAGTGTGAATCAACTCTTGAATTATGAAAAATAGAATCCCATTAACCAAGATATGGGAAAATCAATATCAATGGTTGAGACCGACTGATGACATGATGCTGAAATGTATCACCAAAGGTGTAACTGAAATAGTCAGTATAAATTCACCAATATTGTAAACTATGTAATATTCTATTTCATGGGGGATATATAGAACCCTAGAGTTGACTTGAACATTTATCACCTTTATAGAGATCATTTTTTCTCATTTTTTTGTTGTTTGTTCCATTAGAACCACTACGATGAAATATTTGAGGATATAGAATCAAAAACAAATTATGTATAACTAGAGTTTTATAGGTTCTAAAAAACCTTCCATGTTCATCCCCATTTCAACTCTAGTTGCACTGATACAACTTGGTTTGGGTAGATGAATGCTCAAAAAATGAAATGAATATGAAAGACAATAAACAATGTGAGAAAATAATGAAATTATGTGGTTCAAAAGGTTTTTCTGCATCCATTGTATAAAAGGGACTGATTCTATTCTTCTATAGATAAATCATTAAAGGATAAAATTTATTACAATAAAAAGTTATTTGATATAGTTTGATGAGAAAATAAACTCAATTTAAAGGAGTGAAATTCTAGCTGCATTAAGAGTGGTTCTCCTACCCATGAATTCATCAACAACCTAATGTATATGGTTGTTCATCTACCATTAATGACTACTCTATAGTGTTTTAATTACATTGGTTTTGTCATTATACCAAACCATTTTCAACTGGTATTTTTCTTTTCTCAACCAAAATCAACTCCCCAATCGATAGTGTCACCCACATAACCATTATTGATGGTTTAATAGAGGATACTATTCGTTCAACATCATAGAGTTTTATTTTAATAATAATAAGAATCTAAATCCAATTTCAATATTTATGTAGTGGTGATGGCTTGTTACTGCACCCATTTTCAAAAGTGTGGTATTACAGAATTCCATGGATGGGCATCATTGAATTTAATAAAATTGGTTGGTGAATAGTGATAAAGGATTGGCCATTCAAAAAGTATGATTCATAGAAGATTTTACCAAAGTGGATGAGGATGATCAGTGAAATTTTAATATTATAGGAAGGAAATATCAAATGGTAATGGACCCCAGGGAAATACTATATCTTCCCAGCACATTATCTGTTTTCTCATACGCGACTAAATCAGACACTAGCATTAGCATGGGATGACCATCTCATTAGTAATCCTCAATTCTTCCTTCCCACTAATATAGTGTTTGTTGGGTTTAAAAATATTTTATCTATAATGAAGTGTCACTTTGGGTTGCACTATTGATTATGAGAGCTTCCCTACTTTTGGGACATTCACCTCTAATGTGCTCTTAGACATTCTCTATGCATGCGGTCATCTATATTCACTATAATATTGTTCTAATTGAGGGTTATTGTAATTTTTTGGGGTTATTAGGATAAATTAACACTTAATATAAGTAGTAGAAGCAATAAAAAACCCATAAACCCAGGATCTAAAATTATTGAAACTGAAACCACGAGTAAATAAAATAATAAAATCATATACATTTTACTGATTATTTGTCATATCTTATTTAATTATATGGGCTTGATGAAGATCACAAGTGGAAGACAAAGGACATCAGCCATCCAAGGTGTATCCAAATGACATACTAAATCATCCATCACACAGGAAGGACACTTATCATTATCGTGGTATGCTAGTATCTCATCATGTAAAAAAACAATAATAAGAGAGCTTTTTAGAATAATATAAATGAAACATCCAACCATTTACATTACCTTAAAATATGATATAAAGGCCTTCATAATACCTTCCACCCTACTATACATTAACTAATATATTAAAATAAATTAATTATGATAAGACTATTTATACATTCATTATATGTGTAAATAATTTACTTGTGATAAATTTTATATTATAAAAAATAATTATTTAATGATAGATTAGGTGGGTAATTATTCAATTTATGTTTTTTAACATCCATCCGGTGGTATCATTATATTGTATATCATGAATTTTTAAATTTCTAAACTCATATTCATTTGATATACTTGTGTACATTCATGTCCTACAATATGGAATTCCATATATAATACACCATTACATGGATTTAGGGAATGTTAACAACAATCTCCCCCTTTCAATAATTCCTCACACACTCTATGCCATTTCAACTTATATTGCATCATATATAATAACATGTAAGGTCATTTAAAAAAACATTTGAATTTCTTCCAAAATTCTACTATAAAACAACCATTAATATCATAGTGTATAACATAATATGAAATACCTTATGAACACCTATCCCAAAATCCTATTTTATTAACTCTAAAACAAATTTAGAGAGGCTATCTACGTCATACATAATCCCAATTTAGTATGGAATAAATTGTAACCAATGAGACTTAATAAAATAGAAATAAATTTTAATTTTTGAGTTCATAAATGTAATAAAAGAGTAACATATAAAAAATAATCATTTTTATGTAAGATACTTAGGTATCTAGCATGGTCTCCATTGAACACATGTTTCTCTATACCTATGTTCACCATCCATCTCATATGAAAGCATGAATTTCTATATGATCCCTTTTTATAAGACATTGAATAACTATGGGAAATAGATTATTCCAATTCTATAAAAGCAACTCATATATTCATTATTCTACGAGTATAGACTATTCAGTTCGATGAATACATTAGATTTCATTAACCATTATGGATGAGAACATCACATACCCCTTATCCGAATATATACGAATATTGTATTTACTATCTTAGTATATTAATACACTACTTTATCATATCTCAATTGAGAGCCCATATATCATACCAATAATATGATAGGAAAAACCCCACCTTGGCTAATTTCTAATTGAAGACATGATTAGAAATATAACTAAATACCTCTTGATCAGCTGAGCATCAATACATGCATTGGAAAGTTATCAAAGTATAAAAGTTCTCATTCTAGGTATCTAACCAAAATTAGGTAACATGGACTCAAAATATAAACCATGTACCCCTAGTATAAAAATACATTGTTTAAAACAATATTGGTTCTATATACATAGTAGGTGATCCAGATCACAAAACACTTTTGGTGACTCATGAGCATATTCCATATCCCGATACAAGAATCATACTAACACGAACCTTAATATTTCATTTAAACAAATAATCACCCATGATGAACATTATTTATGGATGAATGAAAGTCATAAATTGAGAGTTCAATCATCATTTTTTGTCATGATATATATATATATATGCAGCCAACATGAAAGAATAATAAAGTAGAGAATCTCTTTTGTATAATGTGATTCATCTTAAATAATTTAAATGATTTAACAATTTAAAATAAAAATACATAGGAACCCATCTAACATATCATATATTATATATTTCTAGATCGACCTTATGTTTATTGTGATTTCAGTGGGTTTTGTAAAACACATTGCTTCTCTTTGTAATTCCTGTCACACATTTATGTGACTATCTGAATACTCTCCCACTAAAACCTTATATGAGTAACATCAATAGAGAAATATATTTTAAAAAATAATGAGATTTATGAGTCATATTCCAAATGTTCAATTCCTTGAAAATATTCCAAAACCATAACTTTAAAATATCAAATTATTTTAATAAATTATGTTATCTACATAATTTGTTTATAATTTCATCAACATAATCATACATGGAAGTATTTCTATCCAAAATTTTCTATTAAATATTTTCATAACTTAAGTAAGTATTTAAATTAAGCTTTTACTATCATATCATATATAATTTTTAGGAAATAAAGTGATATTCACTTTATATACTCAAACAATATTTTTTTTAACATCGATCTTATTAATACCTAAATACACCCAATATTCCCTTAGAAACACTACCCCATTCAGAATATCAGGATAAGATACAAAAACTCATTTTTATTAAGAAATAAAACTTGTTTCTTCTTAGTAAAAATTTTAAACAAATAAACCATGTCTTCCATATCACATATAGTATTACATTGAAAACATGATTTTATTCATAAAAATATGACATATATGGTGATGAGATCACATATATACCAATTTTACATAAACATGGATAAACAGATTTATCGTAGATAAATCATTTTATCATTATTCTCTTCTAAAACATGTTATATAAGTATATAAATCATAAACCTAGGTATTTAATTAATCCTAAAATATTTTTCACAATAACCCTTTTTCCTATAAAAAGATTATATTATCATATAATATAAATAAGTTGAAAAACACCCTTTAATTGTATCTATTTAAGCTTGATAAATTTCATTTCATTAATTTATTTGATTTGACATCCCTTTTGTTCATCACTTGAATGAAAATGAAAAATATTATATATTTAAAGTAGTTGTAATGTATAAATTTAGTGTTATATATGATTAAAAAATATAAATATAACTTTTATAACATTAATATTTTATATTGACAATAAATGAAGTTTTACAATCCCCGTTAGATATCATGCAAAATTATATTATATGGAAACGTCAGTCTTCCTTCATGATGGTCCAAAATTTTCATAACTTTGATAAGATATTTTAAGAATCATTATTTGAAATTTTAAATAATGTTTCTTCTTCTAGTTGGAAAATTTACCCACTTGTACTATTAGTAGAACACTTGAACCTAGGAAAAACATGCACTTGTTCATATACTCTAAATACTACACGAAATCATTGTAAAATTTTCTAGGGCTCATACATGGTGTCAATTTTTTTTATAAAAATGAAAAAAACATGAATCATATAGGTAGAAACAGAATTCAAGTTACTTTTAGTGAATTATTATATATGGTGATGTGATAAATATTGATGGTGGAGGATGACTCCACCTCCCAATGGAGGGAGGGGTAGGATGATCTGGTCCCACCATCTCCAGATCCGTGGAAACAACCCTTTATTCCATTCTCTAACCATGAATTTCTACCCAATTTCCCAATTATTGTTCTAATCTTGAAGGATTCATATCTCCACTTCAGTGCTTCTCATCTTTCATTATCTACATCAGAGTTCAATGAAGCCTCTAATCTCTTGGATAAGACCCTAGTTTCTCATTTTAGATATCGAAGATCATTGGTGGACAAATTTGACAGGTTCATTTTTTTCTTCTTGGGGGTTACAGGATCACAAAGTTGTGGGTCTCCTCACCAAATGCCATTTGATGATTCATTTATCCATGTAAGAAGATCTGATTTTCACATAGTCCACGACTCCCTATAAATTTAACAACTACAAGTTTTGTCTATTTCAATGGTCATATGATCGTTAAATGAACTTGGATTCACCCTTCCCTGTGACCTAGGTATGTTTCCCTAAGCTATATTTTCCCTTTCAAAACCCTTTAATTATTCAAATGTTGGGGAACCTTGTGGGTCAATTCCTGTGCTTCGACAGCTGACTATAATCTACGAGTCAACTAATTAATATGTGGATTACTATGTAATTGGATGTCTCAAGGCTACTAGTTGAGTTGGTTTGGATCATAGTTGGATAATAATTCAGATATAAGCAATCTATTGTATTTGAATCCTAGGTATATTACTACTCATTGTGTAGTCGTCTAAGTCACATGGCCTCCCACTATCACTGTGGTGTCTGCCCCAGTAGAACTGATCTACAGTTGGGTGTGGATGATTTTTTGGTCCAATCAGTAGATTAGGAGGGATACAGAGGAAATGTTCTGAATCATTCTATATAGAAAGATACTAAATATGAAGATGAAAAAAAATTAAGGATATTTTTGATCAACTAATGTCTGATATAGGGGATACCACATAGTCTAAACAGGTTCTTATTTCTAGTGGAGACATGGTATTTTATGATGCTGAGTACTACAAACTGCACCCTCCCACCCAAACTGAGGTGTTGAATCTATGTAATGTTTTATATAACCAATTTCAAGGTGTATTTATGGAGAATAAGTGGGTTTTAGAGGTCCCATGAAGCAGTTATGGCTTCCTCTATCATTTTCTGATGCTGTGAGACATGGTGTTACCCCTTTTCCAGGGATATTTTTTTAGGAGGCAATAAAGGAAGAATCATATGGTATCAACAACATGGGGAACGTTATGAGGATTTCCTTTGAAATGATAAAAATTCATACCTCACTAGGTATTGATAACTAGAATATCTTTGTGGTATAAGGAGATGAAACATCTATCCCATTCAAAGAACTGAAGGATGAGATGGAAGTTTGTGAAGAGAATCACCTATCATGAGTTGTGTTGGATTAAAAAAAATTAGATAATGATTCAACAAATGAATTTTAATCCTCTAAGTCTAGGAAAGAAGACCTTGCAGAGGAAATCTTTCATCCATTTTCAAAGAAAGGGAATAACACCATGGGGAACGAAAATGGGTTTATTCATCATAGACAGAATCTGTAGACAAAGAAGGACTCTTCAAATATCTCTAGTCCCCCTATCGCAAGGTAATATAGCAAACAGAAACTCTCCCAAATGATATTTCTGGACATCTTAGAAAACCCAAAGTGTAATCAAAAGGGAATGATCATACATGTGGATCCAGTAGATGATAAGGCGATTGGCTCATAGAATGAGGAATCAACAACCACTATTTTAGTGAAAGCAGATAAAGAAGATCACATATCAGATAATTACCCAAGATTTCCTCATGAATTCTAAGTACTAAATTCTAGAGGAGTCTTTCCTGATCAATTTATCAATGAATATTGCATATAGGATGTTTGAAATACTGATGCGAGTAGAAATTAATGAATGAAAAATATCTTGAATTGATTAGAAGAACCAGATTTTGATATGTGGTTTAAATGAGGATAAAACAAGTCTAGAGGAGCATGTGTAGTCTCAGGACAATATTGAATTTCACATCTAGGATCTCATTAAATACAATAAAAATATTGAGGTTTCCTCCATAAAAAAGAAACATTACTAGGAAAATAATTCCAACCACTTTAAATTATTCTGGAATGGGATGTTTATTTTTTATGAGGTCTGATTTATCTATACTCCGATTCTATTGGTTTCCAATATTTTTCCTTAAAAGTTCTTTGAAAATAAAAATATTTTATATAGACTATAATTTAATTCTTATATACTCCACATGAGCATATATATCCATTTATAAAATACCATCATCATTCGGTTACTCAGGAAGGGTTTTTTCATAAAAAATTTCTTGTTAAGAAAATTTATCATGTATTATATTTATCCAAAGACTTTATTACATTAATCTACCTATTTCCATGATTTATATAAAATTTTATGAATGATGACTATTTTTTACTTATATATAACATAATATTTTATTAAATTAGTATTATGTTTTATAAACATTTTATAATGAATTTTTTAAAATGCTCTTCCACTAAAATGATAAACCCAATTTGAATTCAACAAATCCATTTGTGGGTTAGGACCCATATTTCATTATGAATTACATTGGATATCATATAAAGAATACATGGATATATCTTATATAAATACATTCCAATAATATCTTATATAACTCTTAGAAAACTGAGTGGATGACTCCAATCCATTATATGGATTATCTGAACTTGATTTCTCTGGTATCTTAACAGTTAGGGTTTACTAGTTAAGTATAACCTAAAGTATACAACGAGAATGAAGCACCTAATAGTTATATTTACCCAATTACATTATTAAATTACAAAAAATAATCTAAGGAAAACCATAAATGAAATTAAATAATTAATTTAATGATTGAGGTCTTGAAAAGATTATGTTTGGATGGAAACTAACAATTAAAATTTTAATAAGGATCCAATCTCACCATTTTATCTCATGAATTCCATTTAAATATACATATGCATAATGATTTAATTTGGAAACTTATTCCTTACACCAAATAAATATTTTTCAAAAATATAGATGTGTAAATCTTTACACAACTCATGAAAAACTAATGATAATGTTGGGGAGAAAAAATCATTTATGATACCTAAAATAATACTCCTTAGAATTATGTATGAAAATTCAGTAGTAATATAACTATTTAAACTAATGAATACATTAATTCATAATTTAATAAATATAATTTGGAATAAAGTAGGGAATGGGATAAATAAATGAAAAATTCTTTTATTTATGCTTAAGGTAAAAAATTTATGAAAAAAATCATAAATTAAAACTAATTATAAACACTTTATAATTTTAGTTAATCAATATGTACCTTCCATAATTATATAAATATAAACACTTTATATTAATTTCCAATGTGAACATCATCATATTATTTTATAATATTTAATTTAATTAAAATAAATGATATTAAATGAATTTTAAATATTCAATAATATAATTTATATTATGAAAAATATTTATATAATTTTAATGTAATATATTAATTTTTATTTAATTATTATCCAAATTAATCATCAAAACTTATTTCGATTCATTTTAAATAACTTTTCAAATAATTTATTTAATTTGACCACATTAAATTAATTATTATAAAGAATTCATAATTTTTCATACAAAGCTATTTTTTTAATGTATAAAAAATTTATAAACAACCCTTATATTTTTAATATTGACATTTTTTATCTAAATTTTTAGCTATTCCATATAACATAAAAAATTATTTTTAGTATTAATAAATATTATTATGGAATATTTATTTAATAAATTCCTCATAAACATTTAATAAATTAATTGTGAAAAATTTCTAATTAATTAATTTATAGAAACCTTTATTAATTAAATAGATTTCCCAAAACACCATTTTCTAAAATTTATAAACAATTTATAAATTATAAAATTCATATTTAAATTGAAAATTTGAAAAATCTATTTTATATAATATATTGTATTTTAAATTGAATGGAATATCATACTACAAGATTCACTACATGGTAAAGAAAATACATGTGCTATCCATTATATATTATGATAGTTAAAATGTGGTTGTGCAAGAAAAAAACCGGTACACATGGCCATTGTAAAAATAATTGGTGTGGAATAGTGATATCACATACTACAGTTGGCCCACAAAATATTATTTTGTATTGTGATACACTAACATAGTGCCCCATTAGGAACACCATATGAAATAGATTTTTCATAAGGTGAGAAATTTTGATGGTGAACTACATAGCATATACCCCATGTTCTTGAGGCTTGTATAATATTAACCTATGGAAGATGATTATCTTTCATTTGGTATTAGAACGAAATTGGATTAATATTTTTCTCATATAACATTCACAAGAATAACACAACACTGTAGTTCCTACGTAAGTATTAAAACGTAGGCCTGACTATCTTGTCATATGATATACAGAAGGCATAGGATTAATTTATCATTAATCCAGCATAGTTTATCATAATGTCATGATATCCCCTTTTTTCCTTTTATACAATCATATTTGATGACATTCACTAATATTTCCTTGAATATTTATAAATATATTTTATTGAACCCATATCAAAAATTTTGTCTT
This sequence comes from Viscum album, assembly GCA_963277665.1. NCBI lineage: Eukaryota > Viridiplantae > Streptophyta > Magnoliopsida > Santalales > Viscaceae > Viscum > Viscum album. The sequence continues at coordinate 1,298,360,291 of OY728141.1, read as the reverse complement.
GTATGACCTTCAATATCATACACTATAATATATTATTAATCAATGATTTTCGCTATATCTCTTTAAATGATATCCTATATCCTATAAGGAATTCTAATCAGAGAAAAAATATCATGTTAATTGGTATAGTTTATTTTTTATATGACTTTTAATGATATAAAAATTAACAAGTAATATAACTTGAAATATCATCATTTTAAACATTAATTCAAGAATTAATGTTTATAATAAATTTTCAAATCTACTATAAGGATTCTAAAATTCAATTAACTATTAATTAATGTATAAAAAATAAGTACAAACCAAATATCCCATGAATACCATGCATTTAACATCAAAACCATGCATAAAAATAAAATGAAGAAACTATCACGTTCCTTTCAAAAAATGAGTTGTCACGTATTATTTTGTTATAAAAGATTAATGAAGATGACAATAGGTAGCTATAGAACATAACACCCCCATATTTTATCCATGGGATATAATAAATCACCTAGAAAATGGATAATACCCTTCTAGTTATCATGATATTCTATTATCACATGATATAAAGTGAGGCGAAGAAGAATGCATATGTAGAGAATCCAAAGTACATATCTAACCCTTTCTATGGAATTTTTCATGATTATTAAGGGATCAGAGATACTCCCCAAGATTCCATGAATTAAATATTATATTAAAAACATATATGTTTTTCTAAGGTTGTTCAAGCATTCATCATAAGAATACATTATTTACAAATTACCCCAGAACACCTTGAGAGAGGAGGGGTGAATCAGGGCGTCAAAATTTTCATCTAAAATGACGGATCTTGTTCCCACACTGGTAGGAAATTCTCAAACCTGCCTGAAGAGAAAGTACAAAAAATAATCAATCACATGAGAACATATGACACATAAACTTTTCTTGGTTCACAACTAATAGCTAGTCCAAGGAGAATACACTGATAGTGTTTCAATAGAACCAAATTCTACTAATCTTTACTCATTGGGGAGTAAAAATGTTTAGACATAGTCACTCTATTCCAGGAACACTTTCTTTACAATATATTAGGGACATCACACTACGTCCCTCAGAGCACTTCCGTTGACTCCCCCTTGCTCACTACCTTGGGTGAAGTCTCACTATATAAATCTACATGAAGGTCTCTTCAATAGATTTTCATTGTAGTCTTTGTCTCTATAAAAGAGGAGACTCTACTCAAATCGATTTCCTAAATAGATGCACTTGAAATCACTGAATTAACAAAATGGATAAATGATGCATGTTAGAAGCTCAACCCAACACTTTCACGGAACAACCCTTTTGCATACAAGTATGGGTATTATCAAACAAGCTAACTTTCATGAAACCCTTAATTTTCACGCAATACTTTTATGTTGCACACCACTTATCTATATCACAACCGTTATTTTTTATGAAATTTCACTATAAGTTTCACTATTATATTTGAGATAAAATAATCACTTTCATGCAAGTTTTTCTCATTGAAAGTCATTCATGTACAACTTCATTACACGCTAAGACAACATATCTTCATTGGAAAAAAAATCATGAGTCATGAGTGGGGGTACTCGCCAATTTATATGAATTTTGGTAAACCATCATGCAAGTTGAGAAACTTTCCCCTGAACATGCAAGCCACGACCGCCTTAGCCTCTGTCTCACAACTCATGTTGCGTTCAAAACTATTACTTTCATTCCCTTCCTTCCTTTTCCATATTTTGATGAACTGATCTTGAAAACCTCTTAGTGTGAAAATTTTCAATCCTCCTTAACACTAGTGTGCAACTCCCTTTTTAAAAAAACTTTTCTATTTTTTCCAATTTTTGGACCCAGAAAATTGTTAAAAATTCGAAAAAAACACCACCATCAATACTGATGACTTCTTTAACTATAATAATCCTTTACTTTTAAACTCTCTGATCGTCCATGTTAGGATTAACAACAAACAAAAAACATGATCCATTTATAGCAAAGAACAACCTTGATTCCAAAAATACCCCACTTTGGGTTTGTTGGAAATGTGAATATAAATTCAATAAAGAACAAGTCATTACAAAAACCTAATATGAAAGAAACAACTAATCCAACACTATAAGTATACATGAGAAATTATCAGTTTAGTAAACAAGAGTGAAAGAATTAATTGGGTTCCCATGATTTAGAATGCTTAAGGATTTCAAAGCTAAGATCTGACTATTTCCTCATAACACCGAATTATTATCTCTATTTTCATTTTCTCCCTTCATTTCGCACCTTTGTAACTCATCATTCTCACCCACAATAACAATTTCTGTAATTTCTCTATTTTTAATAATCTTGCAGCTAGAAAAAATATCTTTATTCTCTTTTATACCATGGTATTTCTCTATTCTCCACCATTGGAAATAAACCCAAAGAACCTTATTTTGAGTTTTAGTGATAAAAAATTCTCCCTAGATCGTGTCTCCCCTATAAACCTGCATAACTTCCACAAACAGATTAAAAAAGTTATCAAAAAAGGGGATAAGGGGGCCAATACTAACCACCTAATTCACAAAGAGGTTCTTAAACACCGAGGGTCAACCGATGCTTCTCGAATACATTTTCTAAGAATGGATTGGTCACTATGTCATTCACTTGATCATCAGTTTTAACACGATCAAATTTAATCATTCCTTGTTCAACATTTTCCATGATAAAGTGATATCTTATTTCAATGTATTTGGTATGATAATGATGAATATGATTCTCTATAAGATCAATTTATCTCTTGATATCACAGTGAATCACCATCAGCTATTTTACATAATCAATAATACGAGTCATTTGTTTCTTCGTCCACAATAGATGAGTGCAATGCTTTGTATTAGAGATATTCTTATCTAGCACTGAGAGAATTTTATTCCTATTTCTTACTCAACCATCACACACATTGCATTCCAATAATTAATTCTCCACCACTTGTGGAATTTATTTCCATCAAATCTCCATCGTAGTCGACAATAGAAAATAATGATAGTTCATTATCTCTTCCTACCAAAAAAGTGTAATATATAATTGTGAGTACCTTGACGGTATCTCATGATTCTATCAACTCCCTCCATATCCTCTTACATCAGATTAATTTGAAATAGGGATGCTAAGAATGTTGAAAATATGATATCTGACCATGTTTCATTCAAGTACAATAGGATTCCAATGATTCTTCTATATATGGCGGTATCCCCAGAAGTCCCATTCTCATGATTTCTATGCTTTGTTCCAAGAACAATTAGAGTCAACAATGGTTTGGATTCATGCATATTGAATATATTAATCAACTCTATTATATACATTACTAGTGAAATAAAAGTGTAAGGTTCGTTTTGAATCACTTGCATCCCCAATATGTATTCGAGTTCCCCAATCATAGAAATTTCAAATTCATATTTTCATGTGATTTGAAAATTCATCCACCGATCGATGCCTGCTTATGGAAAATATAACATCATCCATATACAAAAACACCATAAATTGATCTTACTTTAAATTATTCACATAGAATTTTTGGTCGACACCTCATCTTTTAAATTATAGCTTCATCGGATTAGAATATAGATGAGAATACCAATCTTGCGGTTCCTTCTATAGACCATATATATCCCTTTTTCAATATAAAAAGCTTCATTTAATCATTTAAAATTATAAAACCCAGCAGTTGTTTTATATAGAATTATTCTTCAATAACACTATTTAAGAATTTTTTTATGTCCATATGATAAACACTATATCCTTTTTGAATTTCCATAGCAAGGAATGTCATGATTGAATCCAGTCTCACCACCGATGGAAATGTTTCATTGACATCAAATACATCAATCTATGCATAACCATTACAAACCAATCAAGCCTTATATTCAACCAAATTTCCATACTCATAAAATTTATTTTTAAAAATCCATTTCTTTCCAATCACATTATGATTTTTTGAGCCTCTTAGTCAGTTCCCATTTTTTTTTCTTGTCGATACGATCTAACTCTTCATTCATGGATTTATCCCATGATTCATCCTTCAAAGATTTTTAAAATGAGGATGGTTACACAACTAATATAAAGGAATAATCTGCATTGTTCCCCATCCTCCTTTTCTTTGAGGGTGTTTTCCAAACCTCAATGATATTGGATTTATCAATTTTTTCTTTTTAATTAATCTAGTATGGTTCAAAAGAATTTTCTTCAAACATTGTTTCCTATTCCGGGTATTATTCTAAATCAACATCATTTTGTGATCTCTAATTTTTTTCACACCATCCTCTACTTCATCATCTAAATATGTTCCATGTACAATGTCTTTAACATCTTCAATTATATCATCATAAGATCCCCTCATGGTATTTATGGTCTTACCTTCAATGATCTTTACAAAACTGATTTCCACAATTATTCTAATATGATTATTGAAAGAATTATATGTTTTTAAATTCATTTAATATCGGAGGAATATTCCTTCATTTACAACTTCAAATATTTCACTTGATTTCCTTCATTGTTTGGAATGAAACGTTTACTTCTGAGAAATGAAAATACTTCAAGGAGGGCTTCCTTACACACCACAACTCATATAGTTTCTTCATTTCACCCATGTAAAATCTCAATTGATTTTGAATATAAACTGCAGCTTGAAAAAACTCTTTCTAATAATGGAATGATATACAACTCTTAATCAGCATAGTTCTGTCTATATTGTTCACCTACCAGTTCCTACGCTGAACGAATACATTTTATTATAGAGTTCTCAGAATAGTCACCTCATGTTGTATTCCATGTTTCTACAAGTAAATTTAAAACTCAATGGATATGTATTCCCCACCATTTTAATACCACAACACATTGATTTTACATTAAGTATCATTCTCAGTGATTTGACAATAATTTTTCATGTAAACAAGAAATTTTCATTTCCTATGTATAACCATAACATAAGACATTTTACTATAATAATCAATGTAAAGGGTGAATTAACTATCTCCAAATATTTATAAAATATTTTTTGGACCACATACGTCTATATGTATGAGAGAAAAAATATTTGATGAACTTTTCCACTTTGGCTGATATGTACTGCAGAAAAACATCCCTCGTATGCATGAATAATAAGTATTTTCTCATTCACACATCGGGTTAAGGATATACATGACCATCTTCATTTTTGATATCTTTTCAATATCTTTTTGATTAATGTGCCCCAATCTCATATGCCACAATTCCTTTCTTCATCAATAGTTAAGTAGAAAATATTCTCTGTACTATCAACCTGGTATAAGTTCTAATCTATTTTTCAAACCTTTCAGAAGTTAATTTCTTGTCCTTACCTTTGTATTGTATCCCCATTGATGGAATTTCACCATAAGTCCTGATTCATATATTTGAATCACACTAATGAGATTATGACCTAAATCGTCCTCATAAAGAACATCAGTTTTCTTCAGCTCATCGGTAGCAAGTTCAATACTTCCACTGCCTTTGATCTTCATAGAACAATCATTACTAAACATTACCATTACGTCTAACCTTTTCTAAACATTCACTAATTGGTCTGTTTTTTCTATCACATGGTATGATAATACACTATCAAGAATCTAGGTTCTCCTACTCTCTTTACCATTCAGGGATACTTCTTCAAGGTTAGAATTACCAATTTTCTTCTTTGTCTTCCATGAAATATTAGATTGAGTGAAGAATAAAGATGACCTTTCAAGTATTCTATTCATGTGAGTTGGTTATTCATACTAATGATTTTCTTCCAGAGGAGAAAACATGTTTATAAGACCAACACTACCTAGTTAACGAGTGTTGACTTATCTCTGATTTCTATTTCTGTATTGTTCATGCCTTTCTTATACCTATAATGAACGAATTTATAACCAAATTTATAACAATGAAAACAATATCCACATAAATTATTTATTCTATAAAAAGTAGGATATGTGTTTCTCCTCTTTGTTTACTTCCTTGATCTTCTCCATTCAAATAGCTCCTTTCTTCTTCACAGTATTACATGGAATGGCCTAGATTGCCACATATTTGACATTTCATAAGAGGAAATGCATTCTCATTTTTTTCCTCCTCAGGTATCATTCATTGGGAAAATATTTTTACTACCTTTCATTTTGGGAAACTTGTTAATATGATTCATTTATCCTTTCAGTTTTATTTGAAGATTTATTTATTAAGACTTTAGGTGACCTTGCGATATATTCATCTTTCAGCTTATCATTATTTTGGTTCATCTTATTTCGATCCTTCAATGTTTCAACATCACAACCAATTCCACCTTTTCTTATTCAAGCAAATATTTTACCATCCAACGCCCTCTCTACTTTTTTAGAACCACTCTTCACTCTCTATGTCAACTCAACATTTGAGAATCTTATAAACTGGATTTTCTTATTTTTTTATTTTGAATTTGATTTACTTTAATGTTTACTCTTAAGAGTAATAAATTCTTCTTTAAGACCTTCAATAGTGTTGGACTTATCCACTAGTATAAATGTAATGTCATTGACAAACATTTCTGTCTCTTCAATTCTGAGCATCAGTTCCACTACACATTTGATCTCAAAGGTTGTTGACTATTCTATCACCACTTATTCCAGTCGTTCTATTTCAGATTTAAGATGATCAACATATTCTGATGATTCTTCAAAAAATACTCTCTGTAATTTTCATATGTTACTTTTATAATCATTCTTACTAACAGAATTATTAAGTTGTAACATCAGTTCAACATCAATAGTCAACCAATTATATATAAACTTATCTTTTAATGGTTCTAAATTTTCAACTATATCCATCATAGATGCTCGGGTTACATATATAAACTCATGTTATTCTTCCTCAAAGAATTCATTATCATCATAATATTCGCAGAAAAAACTCTTTTTCTATAATTTATTTCTAGATTTAATGTCCCCATTTTGAGGAAACCTTTTCTGAGGCTTATGTGAGTTTCCAACTTCACCTCCACTAGCATAAAAATTCCTTGAGCACCGATAGGAAATGTTCCCAACTCCACCACAACAAAAACAAGACAATGGAATATTTTAATTAAATAGTAATTTTCATCTCTTGAATTTCTTGGAAAATAGGGAAAGGAGTTCATCTTCATTAATACCTTTATTAACACTATCTTTTAAATATTCAAGTATCCTTATGTATTTAAATGAAATTTCCTTACCGACACATGTCATCGTATCTTCTATCTTAACGATCATTTCATAATCCACTAGAATTCTTAGAAAATCATCTAGGGAGAGTTTTTACATATCCATTTCTTCAAGGTAAGACACTATTGGAATGTAAATCGGTGGAAGTCATCTCCTGAATTTCGTCAAAATGTCAATGTATTCGATTTATTCACAAATCCCATAAATTGTTCCTTCAAATTTAGTAATTTGATGGAAAAAGGTCTCTAAATTTCCATTAGGATGAATCTTTAGATCATAAAACCTTTAGCGAAAAACATGGATTTTCACCACCTTCACTTTGTTGTTTCCATCATATATGTTTTCTAGTTTTTCCCACATAATCTTTTTAGAAGTAAAACTCATCACCTTTAGAAAAATTTTATCATAAAGAGCTATAGTGAGGGAATTTGGTGATTTAGCACCTACATCAAGAATTTTCCTATATGTATCAGTCATAAACATCCCTATTGGATCATTGACATGTATTCCTTGCGAAGTATCAAATAGTACTTTTGTTCCAAGAGATATCTATTGAGAACTCATATTATTCTTCCATATCTGAAAGTTACTTCCATCAATGTGGGGAAATTACCTAGCATTAACTAAATTCTCCACGACAATAAAGAGGGATAAATATTACACCAGAGACCTTTATGATCTGATACCACTTGAAGGGCCCCAGAACACCTTGAGAGGGGAGGGGTGAATCAGGGTGTCAAAATTTTCTTCAAAAATGATGGATCTTATTCCCACTTTGGTGGGAACCTATTCAACCTTCCCAAATAGAACACATTAAAAAACAATCATGCGAAAAGAGATGACACAACAATTTTACATATTTCACTACTAAGGACTAGTTCTAGAAGCATACGCCGATATTGTGACAGTTATAGCGACCCGGCCTTTTCTTACATTACTATTACATCATTTCAAAGATAAACAACATAATATTATTACATATAGAGGATCCAGAGGTTTGGTGTCTTGGGAAAACTAGGACCATACATAACAAATACAACATCAACCATAAACATTTATTTAATTTCATCTTCTCTAGCTTCTTATTGGCACTTGTCCTCTCTTTAGAACTTGTAGCCACCTGAGGATATATATTGAAATGGGTGATATAGAAGCACAGTAATAGGGTAGATATGAACAATATATCATGGGGTGAGCATAATCATGACATAGGAAAATGATCATGAACATGAGAGGAGGATGAACAATAAACTTGAAATGTGGCAATGCATAAAAATGAAACATCATGTCTTAGTGGTTAACTACCACACATACTTGTGAACAAAGCTATCATTTTTTTCACACATAATTTCACATTTACTCATGAGATTCATCACTTTACCCAATGAATTAGAGCGCTATATAATTCTGGGCACACCCGTCACATTTAAACATTCATATTGCGCTATATAATTCCGGGCGTACCCGTCACATCATAACATTATCATTATCATGATTTCCACATAGAACACATATCAAACATGTACATAAATAAACCATGGAATGGAATGGGTTTAATATCATAATAAAACATTCATATGCTTTGGGTTCCCAAAAGAAAGAGGGAAGAACATACTTGATACAAGAACCATCAACCTTGAATGAGAGGTAAAAGGTGAGATCTTGAAAGAAGAGTTCTTTTGGAAAACATTTTGATGGAAATAAAAACTAGTGACAAACATGTATATCCCAGAAAAGTAAATTAAATGATGAAAAAATGATCTTTGAGGAGTAACCATATCAAAAATGGAGTCAAAGAGGGAGAACCCGAAGGAAGAAAAATTGGGATCGAGATTTCCCCTTACCTTGTAACCGAATGCTTACTTCTCTTTAATGTCCTATATAATGACATTATATTCATTAATTAGAAATCCAGAACCATTTGTACATTAATAGGGTTCATTATGGTTTCATTATGTTATATTATGTTCCTTTTGATGACTTATAGAGTTTAAAAACATTGATCGGGGATGTTCGTTTTCATGGTTTTCTTGAATGGTCCACTTGTATTCTTAAATTGATGTTTGGGTAGATCACGGGTAAACATCCAGAACTAATATTACATGTTATTAATGATATTACAGAATCTTGAATGATTTTATAATGAGTTATATTATATCCATGTGGACGAATCATTAGATAAGAATTAAATGAAGATTATTTGGGTTAATTTGGGCGGTTTTTGGATCACAACGAACTCATTTAAACTTTTCACTTAGTAATATGGCCATAGGTTATTTCCAAAACTTAAAATAGAAAATAATACATAAAAATTATTCTGGTTCATCCATAAAAATGGTTTCATGACCAGATTGAATGTAGAAATGGAAGAGGAGAGCATGTTGTTTTTGAAGATGATAAATTATCACCACATGAACAACATTCTCTTTGATAAAATAAAAGGAAGAGGGAAAAGGGATGGGGTGATATAATATACCATTAGATTCATAGGATTACAGTATATTTATAATACTGGAGTTACAATACAATTTGGATGAGTATAGGTGGGGAGAGATCAACAAATGAACTTGAACTTGAAAGGAAATTAAAGGAGAAGAGAGAGAGAAATTACCTCAAGAATATTCCTCTTGAGAACCTCCTTAAGGGCCTAAGCATGGCCTTTTTATGAGACCAACAGATTTTGGACGTGGGGGAGGTGCTAGGGAAGGTGTTTTGGCAGAGTTTAGAGAAGTCTTGGAGCTTGAGAGGTGTGAGGAAAAGAGGGAGTGAAGGGTTGCTTTTATAGTGGAGGGGAGAGGGGTTTCCTTAATATAAAATTGATTAGTTTATTAATTTCACCTAAGACAAGGAATAGTGAGTCTTGAACGACCAATAATAGTAATGTTATAATGTAATCCCAAACCAAGTGGGCTTACATCATTAGAACATCATCGGTGACTCAATTAATACATTATTTAGCATTTATTGTGAATTATCAGATTCCACTATTCAACAAAAATTCAAGTATCTCAGAAAAATCTCAAAAATTTACCCCAACCATTTTTCGACGTGTAGAATCCAAAAATGAAGTGCATTTTTCAAAAATAATTATCTAAATATTATTAATTTAATATTTAATAAAAATCATAATTTACTTAAAAAAACAGTTTTTAAGATTAAAACTGAATTTATAGTTCTTTCAAAAATTACGTAGGGTCTTATAAAATTATCTAAATGATATTAGAAATTGATTCATTAATTTATGAATACATTACAGGAAAATAAATATTCTTTTAAGTTAAATAATTAATTATAATTAATTATTTATGACTTATAAAATACCAAAAACGTTTACTAAGGTCAAATTGTCACTTTCTAAGACATCTAAATTTTATTTTATTATTATTAGGTAATGTTCCTCTTATTTACTATTCATAAGGGTGATGTTACTATTCATAAGGGCATGTTACTATTCATAAGGGTAGGTAACTATTCACCAAAAAATATTTTTGTTTCATTAGACTCCAAAAACCATCTTGAACACAACCGCGTATGTTGGATTTTCAAAATTCCAAACATAGGGGTGACAAAATTATGTTAAAAGGTCACTTATCACTTAGTAGTTCATTATTTTGTGTTTTTATGAATTAAATATAAGAAGGGAATTTTCCTTTGAAAAACTTTGGGTCGTTACATTCTTCCCCCCTTAAGAAATGTCGCCCCCAAAATTTCACTTTACACAAAGAGGTGAGGGTACTTCTTTTTCATTGCCTCTTCTGGTTCCCAAGTTGCTTCCTCAAACTTATGGTTCCTCCATAACACTTTGACAAGGCAGGTTGTCTTGTTGCGTAGAACCTTATCACTTCGGTCCAGAATTTTTACCGGCTGCTCCTCATAGGAGAGATCATCTTCCAGCTGCACCACCTCTGAGTTTAGTACATGTGAGGGGTCTGGTATGTACTTCATTAGTAGTCATACATGAAACACATCATGAACTTGAGACATATTCGGTGGGAGTTCCAGATGATAGGCCACGGCTCCTATGTGGTCAAGGATCTCAAAGGGGCAATTATACCTTGGTCTTAGCTTCCCTTTCTTCCCAAATCACATGACTCTCTTCTATGGAGATATTCGAAGGAAGACTTTATCACCAACGTCGAACTCCAAGTCACTTCGATGGTTGTCAGCATAGCTCTTTTGCCGACCTTGAGCAGCTTTGATGTGTTTCTGGATGACTTGAACCTTCTATGTCATCTCCTACACAAGATCGGGTCCAAGTAGCTTTCGTTCTACAACTTCATCCCAACAGGTTGGAGTTCTACATCGCTTCCCATAAAGAGCTTCATACGGAGCCATCTGAATACTCGAGTGGAAGATAATGTTGTATGAGAACTCAACCAATGGGAGGTGCTGATCCCAACCACCTTTGAATTCAAGAGAGCAGGCTCTTAGCATATCTTCAAGCGTCCGAATAGTCCTTTCAGACTGGCCATCAGTTTGGGGGTGATAGGCCGTGCTGAAATTTAATTCAGTACTCAAAGCATGTTGAAGGCTCCTCCAGAATATAGATGTGAACCTTGGATCATGTTCAGAGACAATAGAGAGTGGAACACCATGCAATCTCACTACTTTCTTCACATATATACTTGCAAGTTGTTCAAGTGATAGGTCTTCCCGAATAGCGATAAAATGGGCAGTCTTGGTGAGTCGGTCAACCACAACCCATATCGCATTATTCCCCTTTGACATCTTCAGGAGACCCGTGACAATGTCCATAGTAACATTTTCCCATTTCCACATGGGTATAGGCAATGACTGCATCATACCTTTGGACTTTTTCCGCTCATATTTAACTTTCTGACATACCAAGAACCTTGATATATATTCTGCAATCTCCTTATTCATGTTATCCTACCAGAAGTGTTATCGGATATCACGGTACATCTTGGTACTCCCAGGATGGAATGAGAAAGTTGAGCTATGTGCATTATCCAATAGCTCCTTCTTTATCCCGGGTGATGAAGGCACACAAAGCCACGTTCCAAACCGAATCACACCATCATCGTCGATATAGAACTCTTTCAGCTTCCCTTCCATTACTTCATTCACCCTCTTTTGTATCTCCACATCATCCCTTTGTGCTTCCTTAATCTTCTGTTGGATGGATGGTTGCGCAGTCGTTTGGGCAAGGTAGGATGTATCCCCTTCCCTTACGATTCCCAAATCCATCCTTTGTATATCCAAGAAGATAGGGTCTTTCTCAATCCTCAACATGTATAGAGTAGAAGGTTCTTTCCTGCTTCGAGCATCAGCTACCTTGTTCGCCTTCCCAGGATGATAGTGAACAGAGCAATCGTAATCATTGATTAGATCTAACCATCTCCTTGGACGCATGTTGAGCTCCTTTTGTGTGAATATATTCTTTAGGCTCTTGTGGTCATTGTATATGTCATACTTCTCTCCATAAAGGTAGTGCCGCCATATTTTCAAGGAAAAAATCACGGCTGCCTGCTCTAGATCATGTTTCAAGTATTTTTTCTCATGGATCTTCAACTTTCGTGAGGCGTAGGCTATCACATTATCATTTTGCATGAGTACACAACCCAAGACATTATTTGAAGCATCGCTGTATATCACTAAAAATTCTCCACTTTTCGATAGTGTGAGTACAGGTGCTATGATCAGACTTCTCTTTAGCTCCTTGAAGCTTCCCTCACATTCATCCGTCTAGACATACTTTACCCCTTTCCTTGTTAACTTAGTTAGCGGGTTTGACAATAGTGAGAAGTTTCTCACAAAACGTCGATAGTACCCAGCAAATCCAAGAAAACTAAGGATTTCTGTGACACTAGAGGGCCTGGGCCATTCCTCAATCTCCATTGTCTTTGAAGGGTCCACAGAAATTCCCTCACTTGTGATCACATGTCCCAAGAATGTGAATTGATTCATCCAAAAGTCACACTTGCTAAACTTGGCGTACAACTTCTCCTTTCTCAATTTCTCCAACACAAGTCTTAGATGTTCTTCATGTTCCTCCTTGCTATTGGAGTAGATGAGAATATCATCGATAAACACTACCACAAATTTGTCGAGGTAATCTCTAAAGACTCTATTCATCAAATCCATGAAGATTTCCGGGGCATTAGTAAGTCCGATGGGCATCACCAAAAACTCATAGTGCTCATACCTTGTATGGAAGGCAGTCTTCTGAATATCTTCTTTCTTCACCTTTTCCTGATGATATCCAGAACGAAGATACACCTTTGAGAATTATTGAGATCCTATTAACTGATCGAACAAGTCATACATCTTTGGAATAGGATACTTGTTCTTTATGGTGATCTTGTTGAGTTCCCGATAATCGATTCACAGCGGAATGGTTCCATCCTTCTTCACAAAGAGCACTGGCACACCACAAGGCGATGCACTAGGGCGTATGAACCCTTTTTACAGATTCTCTTACAGTTGCTTCATTAACTCCTCCAATTCGATAGGAGCCATCCTATAGGGGCACTTCGAGATAGGAGTAGCTCCGGGTATAAGTTCAATTGAGAAATCCACCTCCCGATCCGGGGGAATTCCAGGTAACTCTTTGGTAAATACATCATCGTATTCCCTTACGATGGGCATTTCCTCAAGGTTGGAACTTTCCTTCGACTCAACCATTTGGGCGAGGTATGCTTCTTCAAAGGGAATCAACACCCACACCATTGAAGGATTTTTCAAAGGATATTCATGATCTTCCTTGCATTTGTAGAGGAGCATGGGATGGATCGGAATATGAAAATATATTTCCTTTTCTCGATAGTTGATATGTGCTCTATATAACTAGAGCCAATACATTCCCATTATAGCGCCCAATTCCACCAAGGGAAGTATTACGAGATTTTCTGGAAGAATCTTTCCACATATGTCAATAGGAGAAGAGTCAAACACTTGGGTTGTGATGATTGCACCACTTGGTGTTTTTAAAGATATATCTACTTCAAGGTTTTTGCGCTTCGATTCTATAGTTCTAGAAAACTTGCATGATATAATGGAATGCGTAGAACCAGAATCAAATAAGACTTTTTCCATTCTTGAGTGAATAGGAAGTGTACCTTGTACGACATCATTATCATGATCCACCTCCATAGTAGTTATGGAATAAGCCTTCCCTTGTTCCCTTGGCTTTGGTGGTTGCTAGCGCTGATTACCCTCGAGAGCTCGAGGTTTAGTGCACTTGTTTGAATAGTGCCCTAGCTCCCTATAGTTGTAGCATTGAACCACGAGTGGTTCTCTCCTTTCATCGACTACATTATCCTTCCTTTTCATGTCTTTTCGACACTCGTGAGCAAGGTGTCCTTCTTTCCCACACTTGAAGCATTTCCCCGTCCCTTTGAGGTAGTTCCCATGGTGCAACTTCCCACATTTTTGGCATGTGGGTCGTTGTGTTTTCTTCCCCCCTTTGTCATTAGATCCACCAGCTTGAAACTCGATCTTTCTTTTCTTATCACCATAGCCATGGGACCATTCTCCAAACTCCATCTCCACATTGAGATCACACTGAACAACTTCTTCATAACTCCCAAAGTCTCGAATTGAAAGAGCCTTTTTAAGATGTGGTTTTAATCCAGTAATGAATCTATCAATTTTGCTATCATTTTTGATAACAAAACCTGAAGAATACCTTGCGAGCCTTTTGAAATTTTCTTCATAGGTTGCGAAAGATTCTCCTTCTTTTTGCTTGAGCTCTATGAATTCTCTCTCCATCTTCGTGCGAAGAGTTCTTGGGAAGTACTTATTAAGAACCATTATCTTAAAGTCTTTCCATTCCATCTCTTCAATTTCCTATCTTGGCTTGGTGTTCTTAATCAAAGCCCACCGTTGATCAGCTTCTCCATCTAGACGATAAATGGCTAGAGTCACCTTCTCCATCTCAGAACAGTGAAGAACATAAAATATCTTCTCCATGGAGTTGACCCATTGTTCCGCAACTAGTGGATCAGAAGATCCACAAAATGTCAGTGGTCATTTCCACATAAAACATTCGATTTCTAGTTTCTCCCTCTTTGGTGAAGGAGGATGTTCCCCATTATTATGGTTATTATTCATAACCTGAGATAATTGGGTAATCATCGCCATGAAGTTTTGAACTCCACCTCCAAAATCATTGGGGATGTCGTTCGGGCAATCGTTGCATTGGCCCTCGCAAGAGTTGTTGGCCTGATTTCTCCTGGTTCCCACCATTTTCTAAAATATTAAAGGTTAGAACAAAACATAAGCAAACAAGTCATGAATAACTTATTCATTTAAACAATTATACCAAAAACATAACATATGGGATCCCTAGGTAGATATTCTTGTGTACATATTTGTACATATTATTATGCTAGAGGTTTTCTTTAGGGTTTACTAATCCTAATTCACAAATTAACTAAACCTTTCCTCTGATACCAACTATAGTGACCCGGCCTTTTCTTACATTACTATTACATCATTTAAAATATAAACAACATAATAGTATTACACATAGAGGATCCAGAGGTTTAGTGTCTTGGGAAAACTAGGACCATACATAACAAATACAACATCAACCATAAACATTTATTTAATTTCATCTTCTCTAGCTTCTTATTGGCACTTGTCCTCTCCTTAGTACATGTAGCCACCTGAGGATATACATCGAAAGGGGTGAGCTAGAATCCCAGTAAGAGGATAGATAAGAACTATAAATCATGGGGTGAGAATAATCATGACATAGGAAAATGATCATGAACATGAGAGAAGCATAAACAATAAACTTGAAATGTGGCAATGCGTAAAAATGAAACATCATGTCCTAGTGGTTAACTACCACACATAATTGTGAAAAAAGATAGAATCTTGTTCACACATAATTTCACATATACTCATGAGATTAATCACTTTACCCAATTCATTGGAGAGCTATATAATTCCGGGCGCACCCGTCACATTTAAACATTCATATTGCGCTATATAATTCTGGGCGCACCCGTCACATCATAACATTATCATTATCATGCTTGCCAAATAGAACACATATCAAAAATTTACATAAATAACACATGGAATGGAATGGGTTTCATCTCATAATAACACATTCGTAAGATTTTGGTTCCCAAAATAAAGAGGGAACAACATACTTGATACAAGAACAATCAACCATGAATGAGAGGTAAAATGTGAGATCTTGAAAGAAGAGTTCTTTTGGAAAACAATTTGATGGACATAAAAACCATTGAAAAACATGTATATCCCAGAAAATTAAAGTAAATGATTAACAAATGATCTTTGAGGAGTAACCATATCAAAAATGGAGTGAAAGAGTGAGAACCCGAAGGAAGAAAAATTGGGTTCGAGATTTCCCATAACCTTGTACCCGAATGCTTCCTTCTCTTTAATGTCCTGTATAATGAAATTATATTCATTAATTAGAAATCCAGAACCATGTGTACATTAATAGGGTTCATTATGGTTTCATTATGTTATATTATGTTCCATTGGATGACTTATAAGGTTTAAAAACATTGATCGGGGATGTTCGTTTTCATGGTTTTCTTGAACGGTCCACTTGTATTCTTAAATTGATGTTTGGGTAGATCATGGCTAAACATCCAGAACTGATATTACATGTTATTAATGATATTACAGAAGCTTTAATGATTTTATAATGAGTTATATTAGATCCATGTGGATGAATCATTAGATAAGAATTAAATGAAGATTTTTTGGGTTAATTTGGGCGGTTTTTGGATCACAACGAACTCATTTTAGATTTTCACTTAGTAATATGGCCATAGGTTATTTACAGAACTTAAAATAGAACATAATACATAAAAAATATTCTGGTTCAACCATAAAAATGGTTTCATGACAATATTGAAGGTAGAAATGGAAGAAGAGAGCATGTTGTTTTTGAAGGTGATAAATTATCACCACATGAACAACGTTCTCTTTAATAAAATAAAAGGATGAGGGAAAGGGTATGGGGTGATATAATATACCATTAGAATCATAAGATTAAATTATATGTATAATAATGGAGTTAAAAAACAATTTGGATGAGTATAGGTGGAGAGAGATCAAGAAAGGAACTTGAACTTGAAAGTAAATTAAAGGAGAAGAGAGAGAGAAATTACCTCTAGAATCTTCCACTTGAGAACCTCCTTAACGGCCTAAGATTGGTATTTTGATGAGACCAGAAGCTTCTGGACGTGGGGGAGGTGCTAGGGAAGGTGTTTTGGAAGAGTTTAGAGAAGGGCTGGAGCTTGAGAGGTGTGAGGAAAAGAGGGAGTGAAGGGTTTCTTTTATAGTGGAGGGGAGAGGGGTTTCCTTAATATAAAATTGATTAGTTTATTAATTTCACCTAAGACAAGGAAGAGTGAGTCTTGAATGACCAATAATAGTAATTTTATAATTTAATCCCGAACTAAGTGAGCTTACATCATCAGAACATCATCGGTGACTCAATTAATACATTATTTAGCATTTACTTTTAATTATCGGATTCCACTATTCATCAAAAATTCAAGTATCTCAGAAAAATCTCAAAAATTTACCCCAACCATCTTTCGAAGTGTAGAATCCAAAAATGAAGTACATTTTTCAAAAATAATTTTCTACATATTATTAATTTAATATTTAATAAAAATCATAATTTACCTAAAAAACAGTTTTTAAGATTAAAACTGAATTTATAGTTCTTTCAAAAATTACGTTGGGTCATATAAAATTATCTAAAAACTATTAGACGTTGATTCATTAATTTATAAATACATTAAAGGAAAATAAATATTCTTTTAAATTAATTATTTAATTATAATTAATTATTTATGACTTATAAAATACCAAAAACGTTTACTAAGGTCAAATTGTCACTTTCTAAGATGTCTAAATTTTATTTTATTATTCATAGGCAATGTTCCTCTTATTTACTATTCGTAAGGGTCATGTTACTATTCATAAGGGTAGGTTACTATTCATAAGGGTAGGTTACTATTCACCAAAAAATATTTCTGTTCCATTAGACTCCAAAAACCATCTTGAACACAACAGTGTATGTTGGATTTTCAAAATTCCAATCATAGGGGTGAAAAAATTCTGTTTAAAGGTCACTTATCACTTAGTAGTTCATTATTTTGTGTTTTTATGACATAAATATAAGAAGGGAATTTTCCATTGAAAAACATTGGGTCGTTACAACAGTCATATCTAATTATACTAATATTCACTAGTTTTGGAGTAAAAAATATTAGACATAGTCACTCTATGCCAAAAACACTGCCTTTAGAATATTTTAAGAACATAATATTGTGTCCCTCAGATCACTTCTGTCCACTCCCCCTTTCTCAAAACCTTGGTTGAACTCTCACTTAGTTAATTTACTTAAATGTCTCTTAAATATATTTTAATTAATGTCTTTGTATTTCTCTAACAGGAGACTCTACTCCCATTCAAGTCCTTAATATATTAACCTGAAATCACTGAATGAACAAACCTGATAAACGAAACCTATTAGAATCTCAACACTTCACTTGGGCGAAATACCACTTCTGGCACACAAGTATGGGGATTGTTGCTCAATATAAATTTCATGAAACACATAATTTTCATTAAACCCTTATCTTTCAAGCAACATTTATTTATCAGAAAACTCTTATTCGTCACATAGATACACAATCAGTTTCACATGGTCTTTTAGAGACAAAAGAAACACCTACACATAAGTTTTACTATGCGCAAGTCGTTCACGTGTAACTCCCCTGCATTTGAAGACAAAAGATATTTATTGAAAAACCATCATGAGTCTTGTGTGGGGGTACTCGCCTATTTATTGGGATTTTGGTGACCCTGTGCATGAGTCATGAAACATTCCCCTAAACACACAAGCATCAAACACCTTTGCCTCGGTCACACAACTCACCTTACACGCCAAAACATAACTTGTGAACCCTTCCTTCCTTCTCCATATTTTGATGATCTGATCATGAAATATTCTTGGAATGCAAATTTTTAATCATACTTAACCCTAGCATGCAACTCCCTTTGCTAAAACACTTTTCTCCAATTTTTGGACCCAAAAAATTATCAAACAATGGGAAACAATTCCACCTTCAAAACTATTTACATCTTGAATTGTAAGAACCCTTTCCTTGAAAAGTCCATTAACATATGTGTGAGGATTGAAAAAAACACAAACCATTTTCCATTTATAGAAAAGAAAAACCTTGGTTCCAATAATTTACTCTCCATTCATTATATCATATGAAACTCTCATTATTTAATGACAAATTATATTGGTAAATATTTTAATGTTTATTATTAACAATTACCTAGAAGTATAATTATATCATATATCAGTCTTTTATGATATTATAAATGATATTCCATGTGACATCCCCTTTATAAATGCATGTTATACAATAAGACACACCATATATTATACACTTCATTATGGATTTCGGGTATATATATGAAAAAAAATATTCTTACTAAATATTTTTTCATTTTCAAAAGAAAAATGAAGTGGGGGAGCTATTGGAACACTATAGTAATCTTTAGGTATCATTATTTAAATAAAATATTTTATTTTTTATTTCCAATGTAACCTATATACAATGATGTTTTTTAATTCGATGTTATTTTAAAAATAAAAATATTTCCATTTGATCCATTAACTAGCACAGTGAATGAAACTCACTACAATAAGTACATGGTCATTCCACATGTTATTTTACTAGATCTTATAATTCCTCATTATAATTGAAATTACTATAAAAACTCATATTTTTATATTTGAGATTTATTCTATGTTTATTTACACATAACACATTTATAATATCTTTCTAATCAATCCCCACTTAATGAAACTTATTATAGAGTCACATTTTGGGACAAATTAAGCCATAATATCCAATAAAGTTCAATATGAAAATATTTTGAGGTATAAATAAAACTTGAATTAAAATATAAAAAATAAATTATGATATATATAGACACAAATTTGAATTGGAAATATCCCAATAAGAGAACTATAAAATGTCTGACCACTGAAACACGTGGCCTCATGTTTACTTTCAATTGTTTCAATATTTGATGTGATACTTTCATTGGTGAAATAGATACATTATAATAATATATTTCTTACTCTGTATTATGATGATGAAAATAATTTTTTTCCATATGTTTAATTATTTATGATAATTAATTGAATAATAATTATTAAATTAATAGTAAATAGACATATTGATATACTTGAAAATGAAATAAAATAATTATATTGAAGAATTGTGGATTACTAATGAAGAGAATCAACTTATTATAATAGGGGACTAAAAATGGATGTGAATTAAATATATTGATAATTATAAATTGTAAGAAGTGTATGTTGAATAAATTATGGAGATAAAATAAATTATTAGTAAAAATATGAGGGTCATTAAATGGAAATATTCAATTGACCCAATATATCTATATGTATTTTGAAATATTATTTTGTGACATTAAATTAATATGATAATTTGAATCATTCTTCAAATAATGTTAATAATTATAAATAAGGACTTGGAGATCTAAATTATTAAGTAAAGGTGGAATTTAATGGATATGTAATAATGATATATATATATATAATTTAAATTTATGTGAATCTAGATAAGGAATTGTCATCATATTATGATGAATTATCATCATAGGATGTGATATAAGATTAAATGTAAAATGTAAATACATTTAATTTTTTATGTGAATAATAAATTAAGAATAATAATTATCTTTATAATGATAAAAAACATTATAAATACAATGAAATATTTCAATAGTTATGTTATACAAATTGGGTTAATGAGATGTTATACCAAATAAGATGAAAATGAAAAAAATATAGACTTTTATAATTGTGGTGTTGAATTTCATCAGTCATTGTTTAAGATAAATTATAGTCCAAATGGGGAAATATCATGATGATTCTATAGATAACATACAATGACATGTATATGGTTATATGAAGAATGTTATTACATTAAAACAATAGTGACTTTATAAAATGAATAATCTAATGATACTAAATTTTTATTTCCTTTCGATGACCTATGGAGGTGGAAATTCCTAGGGAGTGATATAATTACAACATGAATAATTATGTGGTAATTTTCTCATGAAGTATAGAATGATAGATTAGATATTTTTAGGTGGTGTTATTTGTTTATTACTCACATTGCATTGTATGTGATGTGTAGTCTAGTGTTTAATGGATGCCAATAGATATGGTACACTTTAATGAATTTATCTCTTATCACCGTCTAATTTATAATATATTATATTGAAAATAAATATATATATCTATCATCATTTGGACCCATAGTTTCATTTTATTTGTTATTGATGATAAAATTGAGTATTATATCTTTATCTCACCCAATGATCTGGTTTTGTGATAGAAAATTGATGATGATATCTATGATTTCTAAAAATTTTAATGATTTTTAATTGATAATTAACACCCCAATATAGACATATTTGTTATAATTTATTTATTTTAGTAAAAAAATTTATGTTTGGACACTAAAAGTAAAATAACATAATTTATTATTTTTAATTTTTATTCAATTTTTGGGATTAATTGAAGGGAAACATGATATTTTTATTCAAGAATTTAATTATTTAAAGAATTTATTGTTTTCAATTTATTTAAATCAACAATTATTTGATTGGAAAATCCAATATTTAATTTTTTTATATGATGTGCAGGTTCAAAGATAAAAAAAGAAATGGATATTTACCATAGGTTTCATCCATGTCTGACATATTTTTATTCATTGTATGCTATATGTGTGATTATCAACCACTGTAATTGTTACTGGAACATGTTTATGTCACATTAATCTCATACAAAAAAGTTATTTCCCCTATGTATGTTCCATTTTCCCAATGTAGGTGTGATTTCTATCAGTATAAGTGTCACACCTTGACTAAAAATGGGCAGAGATATTGTGTGTCAAGGTTGTAATATTAAAACTATTATAAAGAAACTTTGGAGGATATAAAAGAGTAAAAATTGAGTTACATAATCTATGTAAGGGTAACATGAACTATGTCAATGTAACAAGTTGTTAAAAGAAATGTATCTATGTAAGGGTCACAATATCATCCATAGGGAAAATAAAATAATTCCAAAAATGGTAAAGGTTTGACCTAAAATTAAAATCCAATTACATTATTTGAATAAAATAAATAGAAGAACTAAAAGACTATTCACATAAAGATTATTGAGAAGAATAATTAGAATGTGAGAAGAAAATAAGATTCAAGATATGCATCTAAGTCCATCGTGACCCTCGAGGCAGACACAAGCCATCTATCTAAGGGAGAAGGTGCTCACAGCTCACAACTCATTACACTAAACCATATAGACTTAGGAATAAATAAACTCTATTACTTTATGAAAATACTCCCATATTCCATATGTGTTAGGTATTTGGTATCCTATTAAAGTGGGATGGATCACATTAAATTTTTATTCATTGATTTTATTTTTAGTGATGGTATTGAAATATGTTGTGGCCTAATAATGGAGAAACTCCCTTATCCCACCTATTTAATTTCACTAAATTTATATTTCCATTTCTCATATGTAATTTTCATGAGATCTTAGTGTTTATTTTTGAGTAGTAGATGATTATCCCTACAGTTTTACATTTTATGTTAGATTATTTTATTAATTATTTTTTAACATTATTTCACCTAAATATACTTTAATTTAACATAGTATAGAGGGGAGTGATGGTTAATTCACGAGTGATTGAGTTTCCATGATCACTGGGGGTAGGTGAAGTAATTATGTGATAATCATTTCATGAACTAACTAGTCAAACACACTAAAGTAGGAGTGGGTAGATCAAGGTCTTGAGTTAGTTATTGAGATTAGAAAGGGGAGTAGATTCATTAATAATATTTTATAATAGATAGAATTAGATAATGATATGAGGACTTCCCATGAATTTTTATTTTCATCGATCTTTATCTTGCAATTTTCTATACACAACAAATTTTACAAATTCATTATTTGATTATTTTAATTGTTAATAGTGGTAGATGATTATTGGAGTGTGGGTAATATTTTGTATTATCTTACTTGAGATAAAATCCTCTAGTTTTCTTCCCTAGCTATATTTTTTGGTCTCTAAATATCTCATTTTTGATTATAAGGCTCCTAATTGTTGGGTGATCAAATTGGCGTTGTTTTTAGGAGAATTGATACCACATTTATATTTTTTTCATATCTTATTAATTTATATTCTCTTTATTTTTCATTCAATTTTCTTATTTATTTTATTTTCAATAATATTTTTAGGACAAATGGGTAGTCAAATAATCTCATAATTGGTTACTATTCTGAATCACCATTTGATAAATATAAAATAGACTCTATATTATATCCAACTATGTCAATAAATAAAGAGGATATTAATGAATAATTTTTTAAAAAAATACAAAAATATGCTTAAGAGGAGTTCCTAGTGGTTTTTCATGGATAAAATTACAAGTTGTTACAGGTGATGTGGATAACATTAAATGGAACTAATCTTGTTTTAATTACAATCAATTTTAATGTTTTTCTAACTCTACCTAGGATGAACATTTATAAAAAGAATTAAAAGTGGGTAATCCATTGGAATATAATGTCTCAAGAACTATGGGTAAAGAGGGACCTAACATCATCCTTCCGCCCCCACTTCATATAATAGAAACACTCATGTATAGGTGGACATAAAGAACAATATCTAATGAGACCTCTAAATTTAAATGTAGTTGAGAAGATATGAATTAAAGAGGATGTGGTGGATTTCATCACACAAAAAACATTCTATGATAGACTTGGGATAATCAGTGGACTATAATGATATAGAAAAAACAAATATATCCCATGTTGGGAGGAAAACCCAAAGATTTTTTATCCTTTCATTTTTTTTACATTTTTATTGGTTTTTAATAAAAAACTAATGATGTTTCATTCTATTTTATATATTTTTTCCAAATTGTAAAACACATTAATAGGCTAGATCAAAGCTATATATATATATATAACTAAGGAAGATCTTAACATAATCCTAGTTTGATAATAAATATCAGGTTGTTTATATAATTCTATAACTATTTATCACTTTAATTTTTGATAATTTTATAGAATTTCTATTGAGAAGCATTGGATAAGTGTATGATATGAAATATATTACAATTTATAACATTTTTAGGATAATTTTTTATAATCCTTTAAATAAATTATATAAGACATTTTTATTTATTTATTTTTGTTTAGGAAACATTAATTTCACTAATTCCTTGTATAGTGGATTAATGAATGCTTGTTTTGAGGATTTCACGAATTCTAAATTTTTTGGATTTATATGATTATATATTACATTTTGATTAATTTTTTCATATAAATTTTATTTAATAACTAGGAAATGGAGTTTTGTTGAATGGGTTGAAGTGGAATTGTAATTATAACATAAGGAAACTAGATTTTTTAAAATTTTACCTTGATTATTTTTCCTTTGTGAAAAAGAACTACTCAAGGAGACAACTCAAAATATTATCATAAAATTATTCTAAAAATAAATTAAAAATGGGAAAGTTTATTAAGGAAATTATTTTTTATGATTATGAACGTGGTTTGTGACTAATCAAATCCCTATGCTAATTAATTAAGAGATTTATAAAAGCATAGTTGGAGAAAATTAAAATAAGTCCATAATCGTAAAAAATAATGGATTATGATGAGGGTAATATTGAATCCAAATTAATAAGGTTAAATTGACATATAAGAGTATCTTTTTAGTTTTAAAAACTATCTGTAATGTTCATCATTAGTACAAGGAACCTAGGGAGGAGTGACAATTTAATTTCCACTTCGTTAACATTTTAATTCCACAAAAAATTAATTTTTCCCACTCATGGAACAAGAAATTTTAATTGAATTAAAGTAATTTATTAGGATTAATTTACATATTACATATAAAATTTTAATAAAGGATGAGTGTCTATTTTATTTCATTTTTGTTGTGTGTGTCTAAAATTAGGTATGTGCAATAATTTTAGTTTGTTTGATTTATTTTATAAAAGGAGAGATCAATAATTTAAATATGTGGTAGTGATGAGAACCAATATTTACTAAATTTTTAATTATTTTTAAATGTTAATTAACCTCTAATCTAGATAATACATTTTTAATTTATTAATTTCAATTATTCTTGGTAAATCATTAATTTAAATGATAAATTCATTAATTAATTATTTTTAGTATTTATTTATTTTTCAAGGTTAATTTAAAGGATACATTAATTTATATATATGGAATTTCATTATTCAAAGGGGTTTTGTTATGATTTTATGTTGTCTAAAAAAATTCTTAATCATCAGGACAATGATATATTTAATTATTTTTTTTCTTGATGTGTAGTTTCTAATGTTCCATTGGTTTTTGATGATTCCAATATTTTATATTTTTTCAAATATCAAAGAATAATGTGGAAGTTAATGTGTACTTATATATTGGGGGATTTATTATATTAACCACCCATTTCATAAACCAGGTGCTCCCAATATGGTTTTAGTAAAGATCAATTCAGTTATTTCCATTAGAAATGAAAGATGAGTCTCACATGGTAGAAAAGGGAGTTTGAAGTGTTTGATGCCTTAGAAAAAATAGATGCATAGTTTCAAATGAAATACCATTTAAATCATATGATTTTATATTCTATACTTCATGTAAGAATATGATATGTAATGAAGAAAGAGTTTAAAAATTTTCTACAATAGTTTGGAATGGAGGAGGGGATGACTATAGTGAACAACTTAGATATTATAATCAGTGTTATATAAATAGATTATTAGAGTTTTTGAAGAATCATGAAGTAGGAGAACCCCATCATAGTGTGTAATTTAAATTTAGATGAAATTAGAATGTAACAATACTTGGATAAAGTTTTTACTGATACTATTGTAATGACAGAGTTTACAAGTAGTGAATTACTTGATAATACTCTCCCCATAGTGTTCAATCTCTTCCATGTAATAATGTACAGTACATCCAAAACATGGAAATGTTTGTATGAAGCTACAAATAAAAAATTTGAGATTTCCCAATTTATAAATTGCAGATGAAATTAAATGAGATAATGATGGAGATAGTTTTAAATTAAAAAAACATTAAATTAAAAGTATGAAACATGACTAATATTGGTTTGTGTTCATCTTCTTTGTGATTTAAAGAAAATCGATGTAGAAGGATTTTTGAAACATTTAAAGGATATTTAATAAATAAATTCTAGAAATAATAAAGTGATTTCTGTTAATGTTGTAACTTTTAAAACTTGATCTAAAAAACATTATGATATTAATATCCAATATAAAATACTTGTATTGTTGACGATGAGGGAATATAAACATGAAGAGATCGATGCTCAACCAGATTGAGGATTTTCAAATAAGAATTTCTGAAAATATGATATTGGGATTATAAATAATGAATAAAAAATAAAGATGTTAGAGATTATTTTGATATGTTTTAAATATAATATAAATATGTGATTTATTACATGTTTTCAATCAAGACTAAGATAATGTTTTTGAGTTATGCTAATAAAAACTGCATTATGTTACAATCAATGATGATTTAGTCAACCCAAATTTATGTTTACTATATATATTACAAAAAACTCTGTTAAATGAATTTATGCGGGGTTATAAGTGGTTTATTTTGAGATGAAGAAAGTTGTTCTTATGTATTATTCATAAGAAACTATAATATCTAGAGTTATTTCAAGCTAGAATTTCCAAAATAACTTAGAAAATAAGTGCTACCACTTATGCCTTAGATATGACTTTTACCTTAAAAAGAATTCAATATCTAGTAAATTATACTTGAGGAATATAGAATAATAATTTACCTTAAGATCGTACAGAAAGGCCACCCAGTGTTCTAAATGAATTGCATGTACCTAATCTTTTTTTAAAAAAATGGAGGCATGAATTGGTCACCCAATTCATTCCCCAAAGTAATTTATTAAATCAAAAGCATTACAATACATGATCGAGGTGTAATGAGTATACACCAACCCAAAAAAAAATATCGGCACATGTGATATAACAAAGAAGTTCACCTCATGCCAAAAGAAGAAAAAACCTGTGAAGGCCTCAAGCTGAGAAATCAGGAAGAGGAAGTTTTCCCAGCAGCAGCGATTTGGAGGCTCTCCCCCAATTCTACTCAACTTCCATAATATTCTTTTCACATAACTTCTGAAGCCCGTGAATCTGTCTTTGGGTAAAAAATAGTCAAATGTGTCTTCACAGCTCTTCAAATATGTAATCCATCCAAAAAACAGACAGCTATCCTGTTGTAAAAAATAGAATAGTCTGAGCCATCCTCCCCGGTCCAACCAAAGAAATAGAATGCTTAACTCCAGCACTATGAGCAGGTAAAAAAAATTTTCAGGATCAGCCAGAGTCTAGGAAAAGTGGCTGGAGGTCTAGAAAATCAAGACCTTGTGATTGAAGACATCAGAAAATTTCGGAGAACGGAATAATAGTTCACCAAACCACATGAACAAGGTGAAAAAGAAGTATAGTAACTCAAAGATTTTCCAAAAAAGACCTCAAAGCAAACTATGAAACAACTTCAAAATCCATCAACTGATCATGACAGCCCAATCATTAATACAGTCAAAGTCAGCAAGCACCAGTAAAACAAAAGCATCCGCAACAATCAGAAGAATACCAAAGTCTGTAATGCAGAGGCCGAAAAAAACATAAAAGATGAATTAAGGAGTTTTTTGAAACATCCTCTTCAATCTCTCATTGAAGATATCCTGCTTAATGGCAAGGTAAGTATTCTCTGATATCTCCCCTTTTCAAAAAGATTTATATAATATTTCATCTCTGAGATTCTCCAAAGACTCAGGGTCTTGACAACAAGGAACATCCGGCTCTTCTACCCCTCCATGATGTTGTGGGACCTCAACATGTTAAGATATGTAAGGGGGTGAAATTAATTAAAGTGACATGCCACTGAGAGTTTTAACTTGAGTAGATTCATTGGTTTCCATTCTAGAGGGATCAATGTAAACTTCCCTTCTTAAAACATCCAAGGATCTAATAACAATAGTTCTTTCAACTTGGGAATAATCCCTATGTTTCCTCATTTTTTTGGGATTGCGGGTAATGAACCCATCTGCATCCACTATTGGCTTTTTACCTTTCCTAGCCATGGTTCTCAGGTAATCTGCCTCAATGTGAGTATATTTTTCTCCCTCATCATTTGGTGAATCATATTTGCATGTACTTAATATATATTTTTTCAAATAGTGAGAAATAGAAGATAAATTATATAAACATGTTGGTGGTTCAAATCATGTGAAACCTACAAAAAACTTGGTGATGGAATTTATAATATGTCAAAGAAGAATCCCCCTAAAATATTTCTATAAAATTATGAACTATCTTAAAAAAAGAAATCATATAAATCTAGAAAATCTTGAAGGATTTTATAAAAGCTACAATTTGGAGGTTTTTAGAAAAACTTTAGAGCTTATATAAGCTTGGATACATAAATATGAATGTTGGTTTAATATGTTAGTGTAATAAATTATTTAATCCCAAATGAAATAGAGAAAATCTAAAAGAAATTGAAAACTAATTGAATAGAAGATTAATTTATAAAAAGGGAGAAATATTTCTTTTATTAAGAAATTTTAATAACTTTTTTTTTTGTGTTATCTAAGACTAGTGCACCCTATTATGAGATTTATTTGTATGAACATTCTAGGTATTAATCACATGATGATGTAAATAAAAAACCACAAAAAATGAAAGAGTAGGAATATGAGTCTATAATAAGGAGTGAAAAAATGATGAAAATTATTGAGAATTATTCTCCCAAGAAGTATATGAGGTTTCCAAGGAGTGGTGTCTCAAATATGAAGGAAATATTGAGTGAACGGTGTATTTTAGTAGGACACACTCCTAACAAATGTATGACTACTTTACCAAAATAGATTGATATATTGAATATTAAATGAAAATCACTAGTATTTTATACTTCAAAATATATTGCTACAAAGATTAATTCGACACCCATGAAGAAGGATTATCATGTTAAAACAGAATGAATACCTGTATGACTAGCCCAACTCAAAGTGAAAAAATACTTGAACATTATAATAGAAAAAAATCCCTATCATTTCTAAAGTATAAATTCCAAATCTAGAAATGTAAGAAGATGAAAACAAGAATGAAAACATACTACACCAAAGGATACACATTTATAAAAGTATAAAAAATGTGACCATGAAGAAAATAAGACATTTCAGATCTTCAAAGAAATATTAGACTAGGTTTTGGAGGAAGTAGCAATCTCTACCAACTTTTGACATGTAACACTCTAGTGATGGAAAAATAATTCATTAGTGGATGATAAAATGAGATTACTCTTACCCTATTAATTAGGAAATCCAATATTTGATTCTTTTTTTCTTGATGTGTTGGTTCAATGTTGAAAAATAAAAAATGGAAACCAATGTATGTTTCATCCATGACTATTGTACATGTCATTACCTACTTGGTGTATGTGTGATTCTATATTGTAAATTTAAAAATCTGACATTTTATTCTATTTTTCTTGACATGAATATTTAAAGATGAAAAATGGTAATGGAAAACTACAGTAGGTGTAAGAAAGGGACAACTTATATATCATTCTATTCTAACTGTATTTGTGATTATCTAAAATTGTAGGTGTCATGGTTGTTAATATGTGTCACATTAATCACCCTCATAAGTGGGATTCCCCCCCCCTATGTGGGTGTCATTTTCCCTATGTAAGTGTGGTTTCAATCAATTTAGGTGTTGTACCTATAGTATATAAAGGCCAGATATCATGTATGTCAAAGAATCAATTGAGAAAACTATAAAATTTGTAAAATTTAAACTCTTGTAAGGGTAAAATTGGAAGCTATATAATGGTGAATAGTGAGTTACATGATCTACATAAGGGTAACAGACACTATATAATGGTAATAAGCTAATTATTGAGAGGTGTCCTTGGAAGGGTAATCATCTCCACCATGGGGAACTTAAAATGAAAAATTCTTAAAATATAAATATGTTGAACTAAAATAAAAGTCTAATTTAAAGGTTATTAGAAATTGGGAAGAAACACTAAAAGATGATCCACATAGAGATCATCGAATAAAATAAGGATACTGTAGGAGTATGAGAACAGTTGAGATACCCATGTGAGGCTATCACTACTCTCAAATTAGGCATATTCCATCCATTTGATGGATATGGATCGAAATACACACTACTTGTGATAATGAACCAAATATATAGAGATTGGAGATAACATTAAATGTTTCTTTAAATACTCCTCTCATCCACACTTGTTAGGTGTTCAATCTCATGTTGATGTAGAACGAATTATACATTTTTTACATTATTTGTTTTAGTTCCAATGAATACTTTGTAAAGTTATTTTCCTTGGTTGAGGAGAAACTCACCCATAAAAACTCTTTATTTTCAATGAATTTCTATTTCTATATCTCTTATATAATTATCTAGATATTCTAGTGTTTTCACATGATAATAAAATGATTACCCCTACGACGATGAATTTAATCCTGGTTTTTTCTCTTAATTTGTTAGAATATTGGTCAAACTCAATATTCTTTTATTTTACATACGATTTAAATGGAGTTAGTGTAGATAAAGGTGTTATTGAATGTCCATAATCTTTGTGGGTAGGTGAATATGTTATTTATTGATCATTTCATACACATCCTTACCAAAAAAATTGAAGATACAGTCAGTAGCTTGAGGTATTTAGTTATAGATTGATATTAGAAGAATGAGTGAATTTATTTATAAAATATTATAATTGAGTTGGATGAGAGAATTATATAATGTCCACCCATGTATTTAATATTTTTATTTTTCTCTCAATCTCACATTTCTCCATTCAAAAACAATTTCACACCTTTATTATTTCATTCTTCTAAAAGTAAATAGGTGTATATTAGTGCAGGTTTGAGGATCAAGAATTTTTATTCCTTTACTTGGTAGAATGACCCATGGCTAGCCTCCCTAGATATATTTCAAGGTCTCTAAAAATTTCATTGCTGATTATAAGGCCAACGAAAATAATCTAATAAATGAATCACCATTGAATTTACATTTTTTCTCTTTTATATCTCTAGGATCATATTTTATGATAACAAATTCAGTACTAAGTTCTGGCATTTCAATGGAATGAGACTATAAATAAAATTATTTATCCAATATAACACTACGGTGCATCCATGGTGATTAATTATATGAGAGAACTTTTATGGGTTGAGAATGATATTATCATTATATATTGATATGATATTTTTTTCATGAGAATACTTTCCATTTGTGGGGTGATTGAGTTCCAAAATCCATCAAGGGAGGTGTGGTGATTCTCTAGGTGGATATATTATTATAACCATTAATCCACTCTATTTAGACCAAGTGAAAAATTTAAGTATATGGGGATTTGATCTTGGTTACTATTACTCATATTTAAAAGCCAAAGGATCTAATAATAGCATAGTGGGGATCGAAGCCTGGGTTTTGGGTGTAGGATCAAATATATATATTGATATGATCAAATAAAAGAGGGGGTGAATTGTATTCATTAAAAAAATCCTTTGGATTATTTAAAGTTGATATAAAAATTTCTTAAATAATGTTTCATAAACATAAAGAAAACTATTTCTTAAGGTTAGATTTTAACTTTAAGAAAACATATCTTAACAAAGTTGAAGGAAAGATTCTACCTTAAAGTGTATTGAATATTTAATACAATCAATGTAACAGAATTGGAATGTATAAGAACGTTATACATTCTAACTTTAACAAAGTTAAGATTAAATGTAAGAACCCAGATCTTCATTTCATGTATGTCCTTCTTTTTTCTAGAGTTTTTGAGAAAAATAAAGTTTTTGGAAATTTTTTAAGTACACGCCTTGTACTTTCTGAGTACACGCTGTGTACTCTTTTCTTGCTTGAAGCCATGTGCTGGCCATGTCCGAGCCACACACACGGTGTGTAGGGGTGACGTGGAGGCTGATTTTGGCGGAGTACGAAAAGATATAGTACACATCGTGTACTCTAAAAGTAGATGTCGTGTACTTTATTTTTTTATTAATCGGACCGGAGTCACGCCCGATCGCCATAGATGTCTTCTTCTCGGTTTGGTTTGACCAGGAGACGATGTATGGCCGTGAAACTTCTCTAGATTCTCGAGCCTCCGTCCATTCTCTGATTCGAGCATCGTTGATTGCGTTGGGATCGCAACAGTGATTTCTTCCTTCTGCTTGAGCCTGGTTTTCCAATGATTACACTTTCCCAAGTTATCATGGTTTGAATGTTTTGGGTGTTTTATCAGATCTACGACGTTCAAGGAAGAATCAGTCGTCGTGGTTCAAGTATATCGATATCCTAGGATCTAGGTAGGTGGTTTGTGCCTTACCGTTCAAAGTCTTTGAGTTTTATGTGAAAATTCCACCAATACCCATGAACGGGGTATTGCGTGTTTACCTTTTTACCCTTGTATTTTCCTACCTTGATTGTATGGTTGTGTAGAGGTAATTTAATCATGTTGGAGGATAAATTGTTGTGCCTGGATGTTTTTCCCATGATTTTCTCTGTTTACTACCTTTGGGTCTCGTTTTCCTTTGGCTATTACTCCTGGTTCCATGCCTTGTGATTACAGGTTGGAGAGAAATTCATAACATGTTTGGTTCCCTATAGACTGTTTAGCCAAGTAGCTCTATAGGTGTACATTGGTTAGCCAAGTAGCTCTATAGGTGTACTTTGGTCATATAGCATTATTATGAACTGACTGGAACAGGAATGAGAGAACCTGGTGCTATAGACTATAAGGGATAGTCTGAGTGAGCTTCCCTGAGAGTCTTAGATATTATTGACTACAAGAGGGTAGACTGAGAGAGCTTCCTCAGAGAGTCTTGGACATTATAGACTATAGTGGATGGACCGAGTGAGCTCCCAGAGAGTCTTGGATATTATAGACGACAAGAGGGTAGACCGAGTGAGCTTCCTCAGAGAGTCTTACCTTGTTTGAATATTTTTAAGAACCTTCCCAGGATAGAGGAGGAATTGACCGAGTGAGCTTTTTCAGAGAGTCTGTGGTATACCAAATATTATATGAGGATTTGACCGAGATAACTTCCATAGAGAGTCTCTAGACCTTGGGGAAAATAGGGTTAGACCGCATGATCATCCTCACAGAGTCCCTGACTACCCAAGACTGTAAGGGGAATTGACCGAGTGAGCTTCCCCAGATAGTCTCATAAATTCGTATGACCAAGCCATGGGGGTTTGGCTGATTGCACTAACCATAGGGTTGTGGTATTTCTTGTTTAGGACAAAAAGGGATGGCTATGGGTACTTCCCAGTGAGTTTCATATTTGTGTTAGTTGTTTTTCTTTACTGCTGCTATTGTTGTTGTTCATTACTGTTGTGTATCTTCTTGCTTCACTACTTACTATTTACTGCCTACTGCTTGCTATTTCTGTTTACTGATTATTGTACTTTTACGTGCCATATACTCACTAACTATTAGGCACAAATCATCGGGTGGTTGCCTTCTGTGATTTAATCTCACACCCTATTTGGGCCATGCTTTTGGGCCCAATCAGACTATGTTGTTGCATGTATAGACAAAGGCAAGTGTCCTTCAACTTATATAACATGATTTCTTGGAGCAAGATAGCAAGGGACCAAGCTTTGGCTTACGATGCTGAGGAGCTGTTTACTTTTATTTTGTACTTTTTTTGGTACTGTGGTGTGTTTAGTGTTGTGACTTGTTTGATTACATTCCTAGAGTTGTATCCTGCATCATTCCATATATACATATGTGCTCCAGTTTGTTGATTTAGTCTTCTAATGTTTATATTGTTGGTTATCACTGCTTCCGCTATTACATGTTTATTTATTTCCACTGTTTACTCTTCCAATGAGGGCATAGTTTCCCCACTATCACACTCAAGGCCCTCGCAGGTAGTCAGCAGCCTCTGGCATTTGGGAAAATGCGCTTGAGGCCATGTGACCAACCGGGTACGGGGCGCCTTTGGGTGGCTTCTGGAACCGGAACGTTACAAAGTGGTATCAGAGGAGTTTATTTTCTTTTTCTTTACTGTTTGGATACTTTATCCAGGGATAGGAAGAATTCGGTACTTGGTAATAAGCTGTGCCCGGGAGTAGCCAACCCGTGTACATGAAAAAGCCATACTACCTCATTTATTGTAGTTTTCTGGTTTGGGATTTTATAGTTGATATGATTTCACCCAGAGTGATTCACATGCTTTGTGCTATTATTGTTTTGATATTACGGTTCTATTTCTGTCGCAACCTGATGAGATGTGGGTATTCCATCTCATGCATCATAGAGAAACTTGTTAGAAATCACATTCCATGCATTCTTTCCATGCCATCTAAGGTGCATTAGTGATTTCATGTTGTTGTGATAGACTTTTTGTAGATTATTCATGTTGTTTTGAAAGATGTTTGATGGAATCTCTGCAGTTTGATAGTGAAATTTTTTGTTTTATACATTGCTTAAAATGAACGCCAAATTTTGATTCTTGAGGTTTTATGGGCCCTCTTGAATCGAAAGATGGTGGATCATGATCCTGTTTTCTCTTGAACATGACTGTAAGAGATTCCAAGCTTTGATTCGCGGGGAGTATAAGCCCTCAAGGATCATAATTTGGAACCTCTATGCCTTGTTTTCAGTGTTTCTGGGCTTCTGTGCAGTTTCTAAGCTACCACCCAGAAAAACCCATAATACACGGCGTGTACTTTCTGGATACACACCGTGTAGTTTTCAGGCCGTGTCACTGACCGTGTGAGCAGCAACACGATGTCGTGAAAATAACTTCAGGAACATGCCGTGTATGGTAGGTGCACGCCGTGTAGTTTAGAGTTGTGTACTCGGCCGTGTCACTAATAACACGGGACGAGGAAGCTCGAGTAGAACACTCCATGTTGGTAAATAACACACCGTGTAGTTTTGTCCCAGGTAACCAGCCGTGTCACAAACAACACGGATCAGTGTTATCTTATCCTATACATGCCGTGTTTGTTCGGAACACTCCGTGTAAGGTCATCCATGTAGACGGCCGTGTAACTAACAACACGGGCCACTGAGATCATGTCTAGTACATGTCGTGTCCCTAGGGAACACGCTGTGTAGTCTGGTGTTAGTTTGGACCGTGTGGGTTAGCCGTGTAAGGAGACTCATGCATTGGTTTAGAGATTAAGTACACACCGTGTGTGGGAACAACATGACGTGTAGTTTGGGGTGTTACACAACTAGTAGTGGAAGGAGTACACACCCATGTTAATGGCTAAAAGTACACGTCATGTAGTTTTTATACACGCCTTTTATTCATGTTTTGAAAAACTTGATAGTTTCTTCCCCCTGTTCCCATTTTTCACTCATATGTTTTCAGTATTTGTTATCTAGATCTAAGGTTTGATTTTGATCTTTCAGAGCTATGCCTCTGAGACGTCCTCCGGTTGTACGTCAGTTGTCGGACAGTGACCAGACACCATATATGGCCGATCAAGAACCTTTTGTTGATCCTCCTGTTGCTCCAGCTTTGGCACCACTAGTTATACCCATCGTAGGTACCAATACGTAGTTCAGGGAGGACTTTCTGAGGATGTTACAGACTTTTTAGGGAGCGCCGCCTCCTGCCCCATCGATGGCTGAGTTGATGAGGGTTTTTTAGTAGTAACATCCTCCTACTTTCTCAGGGGATGGAGGACCCCAGGCTGTAGAGTCGTGGTTCGAGGCCACCCTAACCATCTTCAAGCATCTGTAGATACCCCTATAGAAGAGGGTAAAGCTGGCCACCTATATGTTCCGGGACACCACCATGGGGTGGTGGGAGGTGATCTCGCAGTTAGGACGCCAGCAGAGTATTTCATGGTATGAGTTTCGACGCACATTCTATGACTACTTCTATCTGGAGACCCTGAGGGCCAATAGAGCCCAGGAGTTTATGAGTCTGCAATAGGGTACTCTTTCTGTCATGGAGTACTCCTCTCATTTTACAGATCTGCAGCGTTTCACACCAATCCTAGCAGGTGATGAGTTGTTCCTTGCTAGGAAGTTCGAGGATGGTCTCAGGTAGGATATCTGTTCCCAGGTGAATATATTCCAGTTGACTTTTATATCCTCCATCGTCAACTAGGCACTGATTACTGAGTGCAATCTGAGGGATTCTAGAGTAGTGAGCCAAGGAGGTTCGACATCCAGAGTTGGTGTTCCTCCTATGGGTAGTAGGAAGCATCACAGAGAGTATTATTGAGGAGATTGAGGTTTGTGGGATGTGTCTTCTGGAATCTTGGTTTTATGCTACCAGTGTGGTAGGAGTGGGCATACTAGACCTCAATGCCAAAGAGATCTGACAGAGTGTTGATCTTGTGGCAAGATGGGCCATCTTCAGCACTTCTGTCACATCTTCTCACCTTTATCGGGTGGTAGGGGTTCCTCTATGACCCCGTGTTCTGGAGATGCTTCTCTAGTTTCCCACCAGTATGAGAACTGGATTTCTTCCGGCTATTCGGGCCGAGGTGGAGGTCGCTGCAGTGGTGGTCAGTCACCAAGTCATCAACGACAACAGAGTGGATCAGCTCAGAGCTGTCAGCCAGGGGTGCAGGGCCGCAGTGCAGGCCAGTTTTTCACCGTGGAGCAGACCTATCAGGAGCAGGATCCCAGCCCTTCTACATTTCGAGGTACGATCTTAGTAGCCTCAGTTTTATCTTCAACTCTTTTCGATACTAGTGCTTCGCATAGCTTTTTCTCTATTGCGGTTGTGGAGAGCCTTGGGCTCTGTATCTTTTCGTCTGCCGACATGTTGACTCTTGACACGCCATTGGGATCAAGGACATCTAGTGTACGTTAGTGTAGAGAGTGCCTTCTTGTGGTTGTGAGGTGTCATTTCTTATGGGACATCTATGTCCTAGAGATGACGGGCTATGAATTCATTCTCAGTATGGACTGGTTGGTTCCCTTCCAGGCAGTTGTCGATTGCTATCGCCGTAGGGTGAGATTCGTATCACGAGAGGGTGGATCTTTTCTTCATAGAGGTGAGTGGATTGTCCAGGCGGGTAGAGCTTGACCGGAGCATCATGGGCTAGGGGAAGTTACAGCCCAGATTGGCAGTCTTTATCTGGATGACCCAGGGGCTTCACAGTTAGACTTTCCCCCATTGGTGGATCATTTCAAGGATGTTTTTCCAGAAGACTTTTCAGTTTTTCCTCCGGAGCGTGAGGTAGAATTTTTGATTGAGCTCGTGATGGGAGTGGCACTGGTGTCCATTCATCCTTATAGGATGGCCACACCTAAGTTGCCGGAGCTGAAGAAGCATTTGGAGGAGTTACGGGCAAAGGGTTTCATCCAACCCAGTACTTCCTCTTGGGGTTCTCCTATCCTGTTTGCAAAAAAGTCAGACGGAACCCTTCGGCTTTGTGTGGATTATCGGAAGCTAAACTAGTTGACGGTCAAGAACCGATATCCCTTTCCGAGGATAGATGACCTCTTTGATCAGCTTCGAGTAGACCGGGTGATCTCAAAGATCGACATGATGTCCGGTTATCATCAGTTGCGAGTTAGACTATCAGATATACCCCTGACAGCCTTCAGGAGCAGGTGTGGTCTATATGAGTATACAGTCATGTCGTTCGGTCTCACGAACACGCCTGCAGTTTTCATGGCACTAATGAACCGATTGTTCAATCCATACTTGGACTCTTTCGTCGTGGTATTCATGGATTATATCTTGGTGTACTCTCACACTCGACATGACCATGCCACACATCTTGAGATCGTTCTGAGTACACTGAGAGAGCATCGACTGTATGCGAAACTCTCAAAGTGCCACTTTTGGATAGACCAGATTCTCATCTTGGGTCATGTCATCTCAGAAGAAGGAGTATTTGTGGACCCAGAGAAAGTGAGAGCTATAGTTTCCTAGGAGCATCCGAAGAACGTCTTTTAGGTAAAGAGTTTTCTAGGGCTGGCTGGATACTAAATGTGTTTCAATCGGGACATTTCATGCCTAACAGCACCTTTGACAGGTCTGACCAAGAAGGGGGCGAAGTTTTTATGGTCAGATTCTTATAAGTCCGCCTTTCAGGAGCTGAAGGGGAGTTTGACGTCAGCACCGATACTAGTCTTTCTAGATCCAGGCAAGAGCTACACTGTTTATTGTGATTCTTCAGGTATCGGGCTAGGATCTTTGCTTATGTAGGGAGATGGAGCCGTTGCGTATGGGTCTCAGCAGTTGAGGCCACATGAGAGGAATTACCCTACGCATGATCTGGAGTTGGCAGCAGTTTTTCATGACTTACGCTGTTGGAGACATTACCTTCTGGGAGAGCACTTCGTGGTTTTCACTGACCACAAGAGTCTCAAGTATATCTTCACTCAGCGTGATCTGAATCTGAGACAGCATAGGTGGGTTGAGTATATTCAGTTCTTTGACTTCGAACTCGCCTATACGTCGAGAAAGGGCAACACAGTGGCAGATGCATTGAGCAGGAGAACCCATATTTAGGCAGTTCAGGAGGCCAGAAGTGAGTGACAGCTAATGGTTCTGTTCTCTAAGATGCATCTGGAGGTGCACGACTGGCAGGGATAGACTATCATATCTTCTGTAGTTGTTACCTCTACACTACTTGATAGGGTATGGTTGAGGCATCTATCAGACTCAGAAGGCTTAGTCTAGCGGGAGAGTGTGTGAGGAGAGAAACCTCTTCCTAGATGGACTGTGGGAGAGGATGAGATCTTTTATTTCCAAGGACGGATATGGGTGCCAGCAGACATACGTGAGGAGCTGATGCAGGATTTTCATTCATCAGTTTGGGAAGTTCATCCTGGCGTCACCAAGATGTATCGTGACCTACACCGCTAGTACTAGTGGCCAGGTATGTTGAAAGATGTAACTGGTTTTTTCATGAGATGTTCTACTTGTTAGCAGGTGAAGGCAGAGCATCAGTGACCAACGAGGATTTTGCAACAGTTTCCCATTCCTGAGTGGAAGTGGAACGATTTCGCGATGGACTTAGTGATCGGGTTACCAAGGTCACCTAAGGGAAGTGATTCTATTTGAGTTGTCGTCGACAGGCTTACGAAGGTTGCACACTTCTTGTGGATCAAGGAGACCTTCAGTGTTGATGATCTAGGAAGACTGTACATCTGAGAGATTGTACGTCTACATGAAGTTCCACAATCCATTGTTTCAGATAGGGATGTGCATTTTACTTCTCTGTTAGGGTAGGTAATTTAGAAGGCTTTGGGTACATAGGTAATTTTGAGTACAACATACCATCCCCGGACTGATGGCCAGTCTGAGCGTACGATCCAGGTGCTTGAGGATATGCTCCGAGCATGAATTCTAGACTTTGGAGGTTCCTGGGAGAAATATATCCCTCTGGTGGAGTTCACCTACAACAATAGTTTTCAGGCGACCATTCTGATGAAACCTTACGAGGCTCTTTACGGTAGGCCATGCTGATCACCCTTATGCTGGCTGGAGGAAGGAGAGGCATCTTTTCTAGACCACTCCGTGGAGACCTCAGAGTAGATAGAGATGATTCAGAAGAGGATGGATACAACATAGTCTCGAAATAAGTCTTATGCTGATCATTGGAGACGACCTCTGTAGTTCGAGGTCGGAGATCATGTTTTCCTACGTGTCACACCAAGTTTGGGACACAAGAGGATTCGAAGACAGGGTAAGCTTTCACCACGGTATGTCGGGTCGTTTGAGGTGTTGGAGAGAGTTGGGCCGGTTGCCTAACGGTTTTAGTTACCTCAAAGGTACCGGGCCATGCACGACGTCTTCCACATCTCTCAGCTCTGACATTACTTTTCTGACCCATTACATGTCATACAGCCGAAGGAGGTTGAGCTCGAAGCGGATGCATCGTTTTAGGATCATCCCATCTGGATAATCGATCGTAGTACAATGGTTCTCCGTGGGCAATGTAGAAACCCGAAGCCTGACGTACATGGACATTACATTACTTTTGCGGAATACTTAGTACATAACTAAAACACACACACACAAGGACCGTAATAGTTTAGTGTCTTTGGAAACTCGGAATAAATCTTCTAATCGTGGGGAAAGATCTTCAACATCTCCCATAAAGATCTTCCTTTTTTTACCTAAAACCTTTCTTTATGTCCTGGGGAAAATAAAACATAAAATGGTGAGCTCAAATGCTCAGTAAGGGTAAACAAAAGAAATATCAATCACATAATTTTCATAAGAACATAACATTTTTGGAAATCTTAACCTGCAAAAGAGAGCATAATTTCATAACATGGGATAAATCATAGTAGTGAAAATGAAACCATAACTTAAAACATTACTCATTGTGGCATACACACATAATCATAGAGAACAATTTCTTGTTAGTCAAGACTCATTGCCAAGACTATCTTAGTGGACAAAGTCCCTTTCTGAATCGAGTAATCCTCGTTTCAGTCCTGTTTCACTGAACCGGTATAACCTACCATTCCAGCCATGTCTATCTCATGAGATATGAAATCTTTACCCAATGCATTGGAGGGAGATATAGGTCCCACCCATCTTTTAATGAATCCTTTCTTATGTGTGCCACATAATCATAAATCATACATCATCTCATAACACATGTAACAAAAATGGGATTCTTGAAACATCATGACATCATAAAACCATTCATATAAGATATAGGAATTCATAAACATAATTCCATCACAACATAGTCAAATCAATGTAAAAATATTGATAGAAACAGAACCCTTTATTATCTTAGATGGAAAATAATTTTGATAAAACACTTGAAATGAATTCTTGAGGAAAATATCCTTTCTTCTTCAAAATCAATTTCTTTTCACAAAACATCATGCAATTTTAAAAGAAAGAGATTTTGTTGAAAATATTAATGAAATCTTTTGGAGGAAGCTTCATGAAAATAAGGCTTTATAAAACCTTAAAAATCCATTTGTGCCATTTAATTTTAAAAAAAACATTCTTCTCATACTTTTGTCGGAAAAGTCAAAAAGTACCTCGTACGGAAAAACGACAAAAGATTCCTTTCATATTCTTTACTAAAAACTCACCTAAGGGTAAAATTGGATTTAAACTATTGCAAGTGGATGGAAACAATATTACATATTGAGGGAACATGGATGTGGATGATAAAATACACCCCAGTAAATACTTACGAATAAACAATCTCGGATAAAAATGAGATTGTGATATTTCCCTTACCTTAGGTCCGATTTGCTTTGTACATGTCCGAAGCTCCTGTATAATGGTTTAAATAATGTCATTGACTTATTACAGAATCATATTCATTGTTATGATATCATATATGGTTCACTTATGACATTATATTAACCATTCTTTTGTAAATTCCATGTTAAAGAAGCGTTTTGGGTAAAATCGTTTCATTTATCGTAGGTGTTTTGACTTGTTGTTCTTGACATCATTATTACTTATATCATGATTTACTTACTTCCAGAATATAAAATATGATTTATATATCATATATATTCAGTATATATATATATATATAATAGGTAGATAAATAAAATGAAAAACACCGTTCATGGAGACGGTAGTCCGTACGTACGCATGAACGCTGTTTTCCTTTCCTTATTGTCTTGAAATGGAAGTAAGTAGATGACATACATATGTATATATATACATAAATCCAGTAGCTTTATAATGTCATATATTTCATTATTATTTCTTATATATACATTATAATCATTCTTAAATGGTTAACATGGAGAATGAATCTCATCGCGTCGTGGAGACGGTATTCCGTACGTACGCACAAGCGATGATATCATTTCTATAAATATTGAATTGAATTGGAGTGGATTATACAATATATCAGAATCAATATGATGTTTTAATAACTATGTATAGTAATTCTTTACACCATTATACCCATCCATGTAAGGTGGTGGTGGAAAATAGATTACACCACGGCGTGGAGACGGTATTCCGTACGTACGCATGCGCGGTGATTTCTTTTTCCGTAGGATGGACAGATGGTGAAATAGGGTTGTTTTATACTTATAATAACATATCAGTATATGAGTGATACTGATGTTATTACTTCATAATGAAACAACCTAAGAAGAAGAAGTGGAAGAAGAAATAAAGATGAAAGAATTGGTAACGGTAATTACCTCTTCTTTGAAGCGCCTCTTTGAGACCTCCTCTTAGGGCAATAAAATTGGTCTTTGAGGAAGACCAGAACCTCTAGGATGTTGCTAGGGAAGTGGAGAAGAGATTTTTTCAGGGGTTGGCCGAGCTTGAGTGCTCCAATTGGTGTGAGGAGGAGGGGGAGGAGGTGTCCTTTTATAGGGGAGGAGAGGGGCACCTTAGGAATATCTCAAAATATTATTTTATATTAAAGTCAAAATCGGTTTATAATGGTTCCAAAGGGTCTTATTTCGAAGCTAAAGTGGGGATGTATCGAAATCCTATCAACCAATAGGATTTAGACAAGTTTAGGGTATTATTTTAACCTTATCAATTAGATTTAACTCTAAGTTAAATAATTTAACTTTTACCGTGTCTTTTTGTTTTCTTTCACTATATGGTTAATAAACTTACTATAACATGCCAAAAGAACCCCAAATTGTATATTATTAATACATATATCCTTATCTAAGTGATTTGGCCGAACCTTATATTTTTAGGAATAAAATAACAATTAATAATATAATATTTGATTTAAAAACTATTTTGTGTCAATTTTGACACTATTTGATATATGTTTTTTTTGAAAGTCATAACAGAATTATATGTTCAAAACAAGTTGATTAAATCAACACTAATATATCATAGTAACCAAGAAAATTATTGGAATTCATAAAAAGTCTTAAATTACATTTATTTTGGTATTTATATTATCAATTATGTCAATATTTCATTAATAAGATAATTACTGCATCATCTTTGTGTCATAAATAAATTATATTATTTGATGTCTAAAAATTAAAAATAAAATACCATCATGTAGGAAAGATTTTTAGCTTTCTAATGAATATTTATAGTCGAATTTATCTTATGTATAACCCCATATTAAAAATGATTTACTTATTAAACTTTGATTTTAACTATTTTAACCCTTCTTTAAATAAATTAATAATAAATGTCCTAATCTAATCCAAGTGGGCCTAAATGGTCATATTTTATTCCTAAGTTTGTTTTTGGTCGAATTACACTTGTCCAATAGAATTAGGACATGTGTTAGGGTAATATTAATATCATATTTACCCTTAGTTACCCTATTTACTATTAACCGTGGTAAAAAAAGTAAAAAGTTACTATTCACCAAAA
This sequence comes from Viscum album, assembly GCA_963277665.1. NCBI lineage: Eukaryota > Viridiplantae > Streptophyta > Magnoliopsida > Santalales > Viscaceae > Viscum > Viscum album. Next base: position 1,298,316,655 of record OY728141.1, on the reverse strand, counting down.
AATTATTTTCATCTCATTGAACCACATTTTAGTCCTTGATATTAACCGTGTCTCTCGGATTTTCGAAATTCCATTCACAGAAGCGGTAAAATTAAGTTTTATGCAAAATTCAGTTTTTAACCTACCACTTAGTAGTTTCACTATTCATCAAAAATTGATGTTTTTCAGAACAATGCCAAAATTTCATCCCAAGCTATATTTCATATTCCGAATTCAAAAATGAAGTCTATTTTACCAAATTCATAACATAAAAGTTGCATTAATTAATTTTATAATTAAATCCCACTGTTAAAACAAATAGCGTGTTTTTAAGAAACAATATCTATCAAAAGATTGACACTTGTTTATGTCTAGTTTAAATGTGAAATTACACCCAATGACCAACATTGTATTAAATTGTAAAAATATATTCTAAATATACTTTAAAACCACTAAAATTAATGATTTATCACTATTAATTATTTCGATTAAAAAAGTTGTTTTTAATTATAATTTAGTAATTTTCACTATTCATCAGAATATGAAAGTTATCCGAAAAGTACCAAAATTTCACCTTAGGCTAAATTCGATACTCCGAATCCAAAAATGAAGTCCATTTTGAGAGTTAAAATTTCTAAAATTTAAAAAGTGGTTATTACTATTCATAACGGCTAGTTTTAATAATATTTTAATAGCATATCATTGTTTCGTGAAACTCAGGATTACGTACCACACATGCTATCGAGGAAGGTTGTGATTGCGTGTAATGCAAGGCAAGTCAAGGATGCGTGTTGTGCAAGCTCCTTTTAGTGTAGCGTATAACACAAGACATTAGCAAAATAAAAAAGAATATTTTTCATAAAATCTCGGGCTGTTACATTCTACCCCCCTTAAAATGAATTTCGCCCTCGAAATTCGTCGGGGTTATAAATGGTTTACTATTCGAAAGATTCTTTAATAGAAACCCACATCGTAAAAGGGAATACCAAAACTTGGCTTTAAAAACTAAAGTATGAAATGTAACGATTACCCAAATAAACTAATCACTGGGTTTCCACATAGGTGAAAATATGGATATGGAAGAGAAATCTAACCATCATGTTCTGATGGAGAGTGGTAGAGAACATGGCTATGGAAAAGCCAGTAATCACAAATCCATAGATTTGTGATGATATAAGGTACCATCTGATTCATCAGGTATAAGATCACTAGGACAACATTTTTGGTTTTCAAGATCATTTCCCTAAAGTTGAAAATTTTCTTAGAATAAATACTTAATTTATTTTGGTACAATCTCACTTTTGTTCGTGCCTTGAACAATTTCTACTTCATCTCTTAAATAAATGAAGTTGAATTTGTTATTTGTGAAGTGTTAGCAGATCATGTGATAGAATGACTGTTCATTCCATCTGTCTCAAACAAAAGGTAAGCAAAAGTTATTAAATATACATAAGTCATTCTATAGTGAGATTAATCATATATAGTTCCTAAAATGGACTTATACTTCATATATCATACTGCTTAATATAATAAAACTAGTTTCTACTAAACAGGGACTTCCTGTAGGTCAGTGGTAGGCGATAAAGGTCAGTCGCACTTCGGTTGTCGGTTCGATTCCCACAGCCTTGTCCGAAGCGATGGGATGTCGCCCGTCCTGCAGGTTGTCCTTTTTCTAAAAATACGTTACTATAACATCCCATCAATAATATCGGAAATCTTCTATCCTTAAACAATACTAACTTATGTCCAACATAATCCAGTCTAATCTTTAGGCTTATACATAATACTGCATTCCACTCTCATAATATAGTAACAACGATTACCAGAGATTTAATACTGTCGTTGATCCCCTCATATCACAAGATATGTCTTGTTGGTCACATTCCAAACATTCAAAGTCCTTAATCGTGTATTCTCTTGAATACCTTAGTGAAAACATGAGTGTAGTTAAAAGTTAACACTTTCCACATACCAAAATCCTAAAAATTCTATATACTCAAACCATGATATCACTTAGTCCTTATATCAATCATGAGCTCATGAATTTAATCAAACATCTCATTATCTTCTTATCCTTTCATTATGAACTTATAATCTACTTTCCAAAAGTATCTGAATAACCTTTCATGGTTACTGGTACCATTAATCATACACTTTCAAAACTTAAGGAAAGACAACAGTGTAACAATCCATAGATGTCTCTTTATTCCAAAATTACACATGATAAACATGTAATCATTCCACTACATTCTCATACCATTGACCGAGCTTCAAAAATTCTTTCATCTCACATATCATTTGTAGTCTCTTCATCATCATCCACATAAATACTACCCATATGACCATACTGATTCTCTTCATGAGTCTTTCCCTTAGGGCATTTGTTTGCATAATGCCCATACATTCCACATTTAAAACACTTAACCATTTTTGATGTCGTAGCAATACCATTATCCTCATCCATGGTGTTAACCGACCCTTTTCCTTTGCACTTACTTGCTTTGTGTCCTTCTATTCCACACCCAAAGCATCTTCCAGTTCCCTTGAAACATTCTCCTTGATGCCTCTTCCCACATGATTTACATAGGGGAAATTGAACTTTCTTTCCTCTATGATCATCATGGAACTCCATCTTTCTCTTATTAGTCGAGTCAGGAAACTTACCAAATTTTACTTTATTGATCATGTTGTGAGATTGCTGATTCGGCATAATAATGAAGTTTGGACTTCCAAATCCCATTTCATTATGAAGAATATCATTCCATTGTCCATCATATCCTCCATTATTGTGAATCATCTTGTTTCCAGCCATTTTCTAAAACCCAAAAAGAATAGTGTGAGACGAAAAAATCATGCTAGGGAAAACAATATAATAAAGGGGGAGTACCTTCAATATCTAACATCTTAGGTTTAATTCTATGATCGTTAGCGTAATTCTAGTACTATAACCTATACGTATACTTAACCTTAGGGACATCCCTAGACATACCTTAGAAATATCTCTAGGGATCTCACTAACGTTTTCGCATCCTAGTTTCCAAAGGTTGACTAAACCTTTCCTCTGATACCAACTGTAGAAACCCGAAGCCTGACGTACATGGACATTACATTACTTTTGCGGAATACTTAGTACATAACAAAAACACACACACACAAGGACCGTAATAGTTTAGTGTCTTTGGAAACTCGGAATAAAATCTTCTAATCGTGGGGAAAGATCTTCAACATCTCCCATAAAGATCTTCCTTTTTTTACCTAAAACCTTTCTTTATGTCCTGGGGAAAATAAAACATAAAATGGCGAGCTCAAATGCTCAGTAAGGGTAAACAAAAGAAATATCAATCACATAATTTTCATAAGAACATAACATTTTTGGAAATCTTAACCTGCAAAAGAGAGCATAATTTCATAACATGGGATAAATCATAGTAGTGAAAATGAAACCATAAATTAAAACATTACTCATTGTGGCATACACACATAATCATAGAGAATCATTTCTTGTTAGTCAAGACTCATTGCCAAGACTATCTTAGTGGACAAAGTCCCTTTCTGAATCGAGTAATCCTCGTTTCAGTCCTGTTTCACTGAACCGGTATAACCTACCATTCCAACCATGTCTATCTCATGAGATATGAAATCTTTACCCAATGCATTGGAGGGAGATATAGGTCCCACCCATCTTTTAATGAATCCTTTCTTATGTGTGCCACATAATCATAAATCATACATCATCTCATAACACATGTAACAAAAATGGGATTCTTGAAACATCATGACATCATAAAACCATTCATATAAGATAAAGGAATTCATAAACAAAATTCCATCACAACATAGTCAAATCAATGTAAAAATATTGATATAAATAGAACCCTTTATTATCTTAGATGGAAAATAATTTTGATAAAACACTTGAAATGAATTCTTGAGGAAAATATCCTTTCTTCTTCAAAATCAATTTCTTTTCACAAAACATCATGCAATTTTAAAAGAAAGAGATTTTGTTGAAAATATTAATGAAATCTTTTGGAGGAAGCTTCATGAAAATAAGGCTTTATAAACCCTTAAAAATCCATTTGTGCCATTTAATTTAAAAAAAACATTCTTCTCGTACTTTTGTCGGAAAAGTCAAAAAGTACCTCGTACGGAAAAACGACAAAAGATTCCTTTCATATTCTTTACTAAAAACTCACCTAAGGGTAAAATTGGATTTAAACTATTTCAAGTGGATGGAAACAATATTACATATTGAGGGAACATGGATGTGGATGATAAAATACACCCCAGTAAATACTTACGAATAAACAATCTCGGATAAAAATGAGATTGTGATATTTCCCTTACCTTAGGTCCGATTTGCTTTGTACGTGTCCGAAGCTCCTGTATAATGGTTTAAATAATGTCATTGACTTATTACAGAATCATATTCATTGTTATGATATCATATATGGTTCACTTATGACATTATATTACCCGTTCTTTTGTAAATTCCATGTTAAAGAAGCGTTTTGGGTAAAATCGTTTCATTTATCGTAGGTGTTTTGACTTGTTGTTCTTGACATCATTATTACTTATATCATGATTTACTTACTTCCAGAATATAAAATATGATTTATATATCATATATATTCAGTATATATATATATAATAGGTAGATAAATAAAATGAAAAACACCGTTCATGGAGACGGTAGTCCGTACGTACGCATGAACGCTGTTTTCCTTTCCTTATTGTCTTGAAATGGAAGTAAGTAGATGACATACATATGTATATATATACATAAATCCAGTAGCTTTATAATGTCATATATTTCATTATTATTTCTTATATATACATTATAATCATTCTTAAATGGTTAACATGGAGAATGAATCTCATCGCGTCGTGGAGACGGTATTCCGTACGTACGCACGAGCGATGATATCATTTCTATAAATATTGAATTGAATTGGAGTGGATTATACAATATATCAGAATCAATATGATGTTGTAATAACAATGTATAGTTATTCTTTACACCATTATACCCATCCATGTAAGGTGGTGGTGGAAAATAGATTACACCACGGCGTGGAGACGGTATTCCGTACGTACGCATGCGCGGTGATTTATTTTTCCGTAGGATGGATAGATGGTGAAATAGGGTTGTTTCATACTTATAATAACATATCAGTATATGAGTGATACTGATGTTATTACTTCATAATGAAACAACCTAAGAAGAAGAAGTGGAAGAAGAAATATAGATGAAAGAATTGGTAATGGTAATTACCTCTTCTTTGAAGCGCCTCTTTGAGACCTCCTCTTAGGGCACTAAAATTGGTCTTTGAGGAAGACCATAACCTCTAGGATGTTGCTAGGGAAGTGGAGAAGAGATTTTTTCAGGGTTTGGGCGAGCTTGAGTGCTCCAATTGGTGTGAGGATGAGGGGGAGGAGGTGTCCTTTTATAGGGGAGGAGAGGGGCACCTTAGGAATATCTCAAAATATTATTTTATATTAAAGTCAAAATCGGTTTATAATGGTTCCAAAGGGTCTAATTTCGAAGCTAAAGTGGGGATGGATCGAAATCCTATCAACAAATAGGATTTAGACAAGTTTAGGGTATTATTTTAACCTTATCAATTAGATTTAACTCTAAGTTAAATAATTTAACTTTTACCGTGTCTTTTTGTTTTCTTTCACTATATGGTTAATAAACATACTATAACATGCCAAACGAACCCCAAATTGTATATTATTAATACATATATCATTATATAAGTCATTTGGCCGATCCGTAGATTTTTAGGAATAAAATAACAATTAATAATATAATATTTGATTTAAAAACTATTTTGTGTCAATTTTGACACTATTTGATATATGATTTTTGTGAAAGTCATAACAGAATTATATGTTCAAAACAAGTTGATTAAATCAACACTAATATATCATAGTAACCTTGAAAATTAGTGGAATTCATAAAAAGTCTTAAATTACATTTATTTTGGTATTTATATTATCAATTATGTCAATATTTCATTAATAAGATAATTACTGCATCATCTTTGTGTCATAAATAAATTATATTATTTGGTGTCTAAAAATTACAAATTAAATACCATCATGTAGGAAATCTTTTTAGCTTTCTAATTAATATTTATAGTCGAATTTATCTTATGTATAACCCCATATTAAAAATGATTTACTTATTAAACTTTGATTTTAACTATTTTAACCCTTCTTTAAATAAATTAATAATAAATGTCCTAATCTAATCCAAGTGGGCTTAAATGGTCATATTTTATTACTAAGTTTGTTTTTGGTAGAATTACACTTGTCCAATAGAATTAGGACATGTGTTAGGGTAATATTAATATCATATTTACCCTTAGTTACCCTATTTACTATTAATCGTGGTAAAAAAAGTAAAAAGTTACTATTCACCAAAAAATTATTTTCATCTCATTGAACCACATTTTAGTCCTTGATATTAACCGTGTCTCTCGGATTTTCGAAATTCCATTCACAGAAGCGGTAAAATTAAGTTTTATGCAAAATTCAGTTTTTAACCTACCACTTAGTAGTTTCACTATTCATCAAAAATTGATGTTTTTCAGAACAATGCCAAAATTTCATCCCAAGATATATTTCATATTCCGAATTCAAAAATGAAGTCTATTTTACCAAATTCATAACATAAAAGTTGCATTAATTAATTTTATAATTAAATCCCGATGTTAAAACAAATAGCGTGTTTTTAAGAAACAATATCTATCAAAAGATTGACACTTGTTTATGTCTAGTTTAAATGTGAAATTACACCCAATGACCAAAATTGTATTAAATTGTAAAAATATATTCTAAATATACTTTAAAACCACTCAAATTAATGATTTATCACTATTAATTATTTCGATTAAAAAAGTTGTTTTTAATTATAATTTAGTAATTTTCACTATTCATCAGAATATGAAAGTTATCCGAAAAGTACCAAAATTTCACCTTAGGCTAAATTCGATACTCCGAATCCAAAAATGAAGTCCATTTTGAGAGTTAACATTTCTAAAATTTAAAAAGTGGTTATTACTATTCATAACGGCTAGTTTTAATAATATTTTAATAGCATATCATTGTTTCGTGAAACTCAGGATTACGTACCACACACGCTATCAAGGAAGGTTGTGATTGCGTGTAATGCAAGGCAAGTCAAGGATGCGTGTTGTGCAAGCTCCTTTTAGTGTAGCGTATAACACAAGACATTAGTAAAATAAAAAAGAATATTTTTCATAAAATCTAGGGCTGTTACAGGCAGTCTGTTCCTTTAGTATGGGTGCTTTGGCAGCATGTGCGAGTATAGGACGAGACCTGATAGAGGGAGGCTGATGTACGATCACAGTGGCCGGAGCTGTTCGGGGTTTCATCTTTTATGCCTCGCTAGGGAAATTCGAGGATGAATTTCTTTAAGGGGGGATGTTTGTAAGAACCCGGATCTTCGTTTCAGGTTTGTCCTTCCTTTTTCTAGAGTTTTTGAGAAAAATAATGTTTTTGGAAATTTTTGAAGTACACGCTGTGTACTTTCTGAGTACAAGCCATGTACACTATTCCTGCTTAAAGCCGTGTGATGGCCATGTCCGGGCAACACACATGGTGTGTTGGGGTGATGTGAAGGACAATTTTGGCAGAGTACAGAAATTCCTAGTACACGCCGTGTACTTTCTTTTTTTCCATTAATCGGACCGGGGTCACACCTGATCGCCATAAACGTCTTCTTCTAGGTCTGGCTCGACCGAGAGACGATGTACGACCATGATACTTCTCCAGATTCCAGAGCCTCCATCCATTCTATGATTCGTGCACCATCGATTGTGTTGGAATTGCATCGGTGAGTTCTTCCTTCTGCTTGAGCATTGTTTTCCAATTCTTTCTCTTTCTCAAGTTATCGTGGTTTGAACGTTTTGGGAATATTCTCAGATCTATGAAGTTCAAGGGGGAATCAGTCATCATGGTTCAAGTACATCAACATCCTAGTATCAAGGTTGGTGGTTTTTGCCTTATCGTTCAAGTCTTTGAGTTTTATGTGCAAATTACACTAATACCCGTGAATGGGGTATTGCGTGTTTACCTTTTTGCCCTTGTTATTTTCCTGCCTTGCTTATATGCTTGTGTAGAGGTAACTTAATCATGTTGGAGGATAAATTGTTGTGTCTAGATGTTTTTCGCATGCTTTGCTCTGTTTACGACCTTTGGGTCTCGTTTGCCTTTGGCTGTTACACCTGTTTCCATGCCTCGTGATTATATGTTGGAGTGAAATTCATAAAATTTTTATTTTCCTATAGACTGTTTAGCTAAGTCGATCTATAGGTGTAATTTGGTTAGCCAAGTAGCTCTATAGGTGTACATTCGTCATATAGCATTATTATGCACTGACTGGCACGAGACGGAGAGAACCTGGTGCTATAGACTATAAGGGATAGACCGAGTGAGCTTCCCAGAGAGTCTTCAATATTATAGACTACAGGAGGGTAGACCGAGAGAGCTTCCTCAGAGAGTATTGGACATTATAGACTATAGGGGATAGACCGAGTGAGCTCCCATAAAGTCTTGGATATTATAAAATACAAGAGGGTAGACCGAGTGAGGTTCCTCAGAGAGTCTTACCTTGTTTTAATCTTTTTAAGAACCTTCCCCGGATAGAGGTGGAATTGACCGAGTGAGCTTCCTCATAGAGTATGTGGTATACCTGAGGCTATAGAAGAAATTGACTGAGATATCTTCCTCATAGAGTCTCTAGACCTTGGGGCTAATAGGGTTAGACCACGTGATCTTCCTCCCAGAGTCCCTGACTACCCTCAAATATAAGGGGAATTGACCGAGTGAGCTTCCCCATAGAGTCTCATAAATTTGTATGAACAAGCCAGATAGGTTAGGCTAAGTTAACTACCCAGAGGGTTGTGTTATTTCTTGGTTAGGACCAGAGGGGATGGCTATGGGTACTTCCCAGTGGGTTTCCTGTTTGTGATATTTGTTTTTCTTTACTGCTATTGTTGTTGTGGTTGATTACTGTTGTGTATATTCCTGCTTCACTACTTACTGTTTACTGCCTACTTCTTGCTGTTTCTATTTACTGCTTATTGAACTTTTACCTGCTATATAATCACTGACTATTAGGTACAGATCTTCGGGTGGATGCCTACTGGGATTTTTCTCACACCCTGTTTGGGTCATGCTTTTGGGTGCAAGAAGACTATGTTGTGGTAGACATCGACAATGGAAAGTGCCCTTCGAATTCTGGAACATGATTTCTTGGAGAAGGAGAGCAAGGGACCAAGCTTTGTCTTGTGATGCTGAGGACCTATTTACTTTTCTTTTGTACTTGTTTTGGTACTGTGGTGTTTTTAGCATTGTGACTTATTTGGCTGCTTTCCTATAGTTGTATCTTGTATCATTCATTATATACATATGTTCTTCAGTTTGATGATTTAGTCTTGTGCGTATATATTGTTGGTTATCACTGTTTCCGCTATTTCATGTTTATTTATTTCCGATGTGTACTCTGCCAATAAGGGCATAGTTTCCCCACTATCACATCTAAGTCCCTCGCTGCTAGTCGGCAGCCTCCGGTGTTTGGGGAAATTCTCTTGATGCCATGTGACCAACCAGGTATGGGGTTCCTTTGGGTTTATTCCTGAACCAGTACATTACATTAAAGAAGAATAAAGAAACTTGAAATATAAGACAAGTAACAATAATATTCTTTTGACCAAAAGAGTCGGGTATCCAACAACCTTAGATAATGGTTCCTTGATTTATACTTTCAAGAAGGTATGTCTTACCCAAACCCAGGTAAGCCCTCAATATGAAGATTGGTATCTGTGTTGCTATCCAGGAAAGTCATAGATTTAGAAAGAAATCAGAACTTCTGTCTTCCAAACCCAGAAGCCCTCAATAAGCATGATTAGATTCTATACGAAGCAAGTCTGAACATGTTGTTCAAGCCTGAACAGGTTTTTCACGATATCTGCATGAAGCACTAGGAGTTGTAAGAGCCTCTCTTTCTAGAAATCACTTCACATATTTTTCACATACCTCATGTTCATCCAATCTCTTCATTGAAAGATTGTTCTTGTCCAAATGAACTTGTATTTGTAGGAAAAACATCACAACATTCAGCTCTACTCCAACATTCATATTTTACATAAATTTTGGAGGGACCTAGACACATGTCAAACATACAATGGTTATTTTATAACAGATTTTACAACATCGTTTCAAGTATATAAAATGATGTTAAGTTAAAGATAAATGTTAGGTATAAGAAAACATAGAATCTGATAATATTGGAATGATACATTAAAAAACTCTAACATTATTGAGAAAAAAAATTCTTAATAATAAGTAAATCAGATGGAGAAAACGGTCGCACATTTGTACCAGAATCGGGACCATAAAACAGAATGACTTTTGTACTGGATTCATAGTCTTAAAAAATGACTTCTATATCGGATTTGGAGTCAGAAATCAGAATGACTTCAGTACCTGATTCGGAGTCGTAAAATAGAATGTCTACTTTACTGGATTTGGAGCCATAAAACAAAATGAAGAAACTATAAGTATGATGGAATGAGAATTCTGTAAGTGTAACTGAATGAAAAAACTGTAAGTATAATAGAATGAAAAATTTGGATCTTAAGAAAAAAACATAACTTAGGACAAATTTTTTTGTGATTTTCAAAACATAAAACCATAAGAAATGGGGAAGTCATAAGATAAGCTTATTGACTCAAAAATCTCCCCCTTTTTTGAAATCACAAACAACTTTGCTAAGGAAGAATATGTTTACTTAGATAAACACGTATGAAAAACTCATCTCTCCTTTGAATAAGATTTAGGATGAATACGACTAACTCCCCTTAAGTTATGTTTCCCAAGGATCGTATTCTTGATCTTTATTGTCTTATTTTCTTCCTAAAAGAAATATATCTCCCTTAGATAAACAATTATTCATAAAATAAAACTCCCCCTTACATAGACATTATCTTTCTTACCATACCCCCCCTTAATAGATTATCCTCCTTTGGAGTCTTCATTAAATTTTTGGTCAAATAAATTCTACCCCTTTATGAATTTCATAAATTAATGGAGAAGTATAAGATGTAACTTTATGGTTAAAGAAGCATACATTAAAAAATAAAATAAAGATATTCAAGATAATTCTTAGGGAAATATTGTAGATAATGTTTAGATTAAAATAAAACATTGGAAAAAAATTATCATCCATCCTTATTTTGCTCGGATAACATTTTCTTTATCAAGGATTCATGTTTCTTCACTTCCTTATGATCTTCTTGAAGCTTCTTCAACAAGATATCTGATCTTGATTCTTCTTTTCTAAGGACAGAATCCTTTCATACTGAGATTTGATTCTATCATCTTTATTCTTAATGAACTCTTCCTGAGCAACCAACTTTTTCACTAATTTATCTATGACTTCCTTCACACTACTTACAGATCGGGCAACAGAATTGTGTAGAATAACTTTCTCAAAAATAGATGCCTTGACCTTGTTGAACTTAGTTTCACAAGTATTATAATCCTCTGTTTGTTGAATCCATAAAGTCACTGAACTGTTTTAGCACTTTATTGATGGTTTTGGTGCGGTTAAAGTCCTTCTTACAAGTCACCTTCTGAGCATTATAATCAATAAAAACATTATTGAAGTCTACCTCTTGATTGAACACCATGTCCATAATCATATTGGGTGACTGTGTCTTTTGATTCAGGGTTTCTTGCATCATTTGACTCCAGGAATCTATATTTAAAAGAACCAGAATGGTACTGACCAACTTTCATAAAGATATCTTGACAAAGTTATGTTCAATAGATGATGAGGATTATAAACATGAAACATCTTTTCCTTTCTCAACTACTCTTGGAGTTAAGAAAGATTTTTTCTCTATTCTCTTAGAAGACTTATGAGGCTTTTCCTTATCAGATGAGGCAACCAAAACATTCTTTCCTTTTTCAGGATTTCGAGCCGGGGATTGTTCATCAGATACTTGGATAACATTAATATCTTCCTGCTCATCTTCTTCCCCTTAAAAACCATGATTTTGATATCCTTCTTATTTTTATTCTTCCTGAATTTATTCCCTTTCACCACCTTGTTGATCAACCTCTAGATTCTCTTCTTCATCCATTTCAACTTCAACATTTTCTTCATATTCAACTTATACTTTTCCTCAACTTCTTCTTTAACTTCTTATTCAACATCATCTTCAACATTTTCTTCAGAAAAAAATTTAGAAACTAAACTCGGAGGAGTTCCAATGTAATCTTAATCTTCCCTTAAAACATCATCATAATCATCTTGAAAAATATGATCTTATATTTCTTGAACAGGTTATAATAAAGAACGTCCTTTCATGGATTTCTATATTTTCAGAGTGAAAGCCAATTTCTTATGAACAACTTGAGGTTGTGGTACTTAGGGAGATTTATTTTCTACAACTTTTAGTAAAGACTGACACACTTGAGAATCCAAGGATTTCTTCTTCAGGATTTTCTCCTTCTTTTCTTTCTCAATATTTTTAGCTTGCTTGATTTTTAAAGATTTATCCTCTGAAGGGTTTAGTCCAAAGTAAGGATCTTCTTCCTTTCTGGTGGCTTCCATTTCTCTCCCCTTCACAACTGTTGCATCGGAATAAGAATTCAGTTTCTTTGCAGAAGGAGGTGCTGACACTGGGACATCAGGAACTGGTACTAGCCTGATTGGTTCATTACGTTTCCTTTTCTTAGGTATTGATTTTCAATATTCTAGAACATCACATTTGTTCTGGTTAACCATTTCTTAAAAACTTTTGGATTCCTATATAAAATAAACCTTCATCCTCCTTAGAGTGTCATCACTGAGCAAAAAAATCTTGGAAGGATTTGAGACTGATCGACACGAGACATTCAACTCTTGAAGGCACATAATAATTATCCTGGAGATAGTTCTCAGATACAAAAGAATCTAAGATCTGATTGTTCTACTTTTTATTTCTTGGATTTTGAGAAAGATGTACTTAACCAAGTTGATCTTCCTCATGCTGACAAGAAAATCTAAAAGAAAGATATCACATATCTTTAGAGGGTCCTTATCTTATTTTCTTGGAATAATAAATCCTTGCATCCAGAGATCTGCCATTATGGGATTTGTTATAAGATTAGTAAAATTCAGATTCCTAACATACTTAAGACCAAAATAATCCAAATCCTTGACTTTTTCAAAATAACTTTCCTTCTCAGGGATGTTTTTAGAGAATATAATAGCTTCTGCTTCATACAGTATGTTGAGAACATTTGTCGCCTTCTTATAGGGAACTGTATAAGCCTTATTATAACATTTGAACTTAAACATGTCCTTGCCATACTTTTGAATAAAAGTAAAGGAATTGTAGAACTAAATAACAAGGTCAGGGTAAACCGTATCCTAACTCTTCTCTTTATCCACACAAACACTTTGCTAACCCTAATTCTTATCACCTTAGAGACGAGGGAGTCATACTCTATAAAGAAGTTAGGGATTAACAATATTTCCCTAAAGATTGAATAAACTTTTTTTCTTTTCTAATTTTCTTATGATCTGCGGAAGATTCAGGTGTCATTGAAGGTAAAAGAGACAAAGGAATCAGAATGTAGACTTTGAGAGCAACAGAACTTTGGCACAAAGGTAAATAAGAGTTTTACGACACTTATTAACTAAGCACCCCTTATATAGACATATCTATAACCATTACTCTTCTATAATATAATCAAACAACTGAAAATAACCTAATCTTATCTGACGATCGAGGATGATTATATAGAATATGAATTCTTATCTTTTGTATTGAGGTAAACCGGGATTTAAAATTTTGAATTACAAAATACTAAAACATAAGTTAAGAAAATAAAGAGAAAGAAAGTGTACCTTTTGGAATAATCTGAGTAATTTATCGGTATTATAAGAATTATTTTGGAAGTTTTAGATTCTCGGATTTTAATTTAATAAATATCAATTCTGAAATTTTTAATTCCAAAATTTTCGATTCTAAAAATTTTCAATTCTAAATACACATTTTATTAAAAGTGAAATAAAGAAACTAAACAAGCTTATGTACTCCCCCTAAAATAAGAAGTAATTTAATGTTAATAGATGATTAAAACAAGAAGTATATATGAATTATTACCTCAAAAATATCATTCCTAGCTTCTGTTTAATGTATTCAAATCAATCGAAGGATAATGGATTTGTAAAAATATCATCAAATTGTCCTTTCATTCCGATGAATTGTAGAATAATATCTCCTTTATGTGTGTGATCCTTAAGAAAGTGATGTCTAATATATATGTGCTTTTCAAGAGAGTGATGTGATGAGTTTTTACATAGGGAAATGGAACTTGTATTATCACACATTATTTAAGTCTTCGTAAAACTCATACTATAGTTTGTGAGTGTGTGTTTCATCCACAAAACTTGATCACAACAACTTACTGCTGCTACATATTCAGCTTGAGCAGTGGAATGTGCTACAGAATGTTGTTTCTTAAAAGACCAAGAAACTAAGGAATCTTCTAAGAAATGAAAAGTTATGTAAGTACTCTTTCTATCTATTTTACAACCACCAATGTCAACATCTGAAAAAATTTTAAGTTCAAAAGCATTTACAGAGGAATAAATTTGTCCCAAATCTAATGTTCCCTTTAAATACTGAAAAATTCTTTTCACATACTTCAAATGGGAATATTTAGGATTTTCTTGGAATCTTGAACATAATCATACTGAAAACATTAAATCAGGTAAACTAGATGTTAAGTAAAGTAAACTTCCTATCATCCTTCTATAAAATGTTTGATCGACAGGTTTCCCTGCTTCATCAATATCAAGAGTATTAGAGGTTCCAATAGGAGTAATTATAATATTAGGGTTATCAATCAAAAGATACTTAAAAATATCTTTAATACACTTATGTTGAGATATGTAAGTTACCGCTGAATTTTGAGAAATTTGAAAACCTAGAAAAAAATTAACTCACCCATCATACTCTCTCAAACTCATATTTCATAAGATTTTCAAAGGAATCAGTTAAGGATTGCTGAGTTGATCCAAAGATGATGTCATCAGCATAAATTTGAACAATAAAAACATATTTATTATTTTTCTTAATAAAAAGGGTTGGATCAGCAGTTCTCTTAACATAGTTATTTTGATGCAAAAAACATGAAAGTTTATCATACCAAGCTCTAGGGTCCTGTTTAAGTCCATATAAAGATTTGGTAAGTTTATACACATGATTAAGATATTTTGTATCATTAAATACACTGGTTTGATCTATATAGACATCCTTTTATACATAACTGTTAAGAAAATAACACTTTACATCCATTTGATATTGTTTAAAATTAAAGAATTCAGCAAAAGATAGTGGAATACGAAAAGATTCAAGTCTTTCTACAAGAGTATAAGATTATTCATAATCTACTCCTTCATGTTGACTAGAGTCTTTAGCAACTAATCTTGATTTATTTCTAAAAATAACTCCATTTTCATCGCATTTGTTTCTAAAAACCCATTTACTCCAACAACATAAGTTTCTTTAGGATATTCAACCAAGGTCCAAGCTTGATTCCATACGAATTCATTGAGTTCATCTTGCATATACTTTATCCAATCTTCATCACTCAAGGCTTCTTTATGAGTCTTTGGTTCATATTTCGAGAGAAATAAAACATGTTTAAATTAATTCCGTAAATAATTTCTATTTCATTTTGGTGGATTAAAATTTCCAATGATATTATCACTAGGATTATTCCTAAGTAACAACTAACTTATATTTTGAAAAACTAGTTTGTCCACATAGGATTGAAAATATTCATGTATGAATGTTTTAGAAATATTTTCTTGAACATTATCATTGAGTGAAGTATGTTCTTGAAAATTTTGGTGATTAGTTTTAGAAAATATATTAGTAAAAGATTAAGGTTTTTAAAAAATAAAAGGATCATTTTCATCAACAATAACATGTACTATTTATTACACAGTGCAAGTGTTTTTATAAAAAACTATGTATTCTGTAGAGTTAGTAGAGTAACCTATGAAAATTCCTTCATCGGATTTGGGTGAAAACTTATGTAAGTTATCCTTGGTATTCAAGATAAATACTTTAAAACCAAAAACATTGAAGTAAGAAACTTTTGGTTTTCGGTCATTCCATAACTCAAAAGGTGTTTTATTATGAAGAGGTCTTATTAAAACTCAATTTATAGTATCACAAGAAGTACATACACCTTCATCCCAAATGTGTTTAGATATATAATATTCACTCAACACGGTTCTAGTAATCTATTGAAGAATACAATTTCTTCTTTCAACAACACCATTTTGTTGAGGAGTTCTTGGAGTTGGAAAGTTGTGACTAATACCTTTATTACTATAAGAAGTTTCAAAATAAAAATTTTCAAATTCTTTACCATGATCACTATGAATAGTTATCAACAATCCAAGTAAATCTAGAGTAGTAATAAACTAGGAAAAACAAGTAGTATTTGACTCTAATACTTCAAGTTTGTGTTAGAAAATATAAGTCCATGTGTACTAACTGTAAAGCATTGGATGTTGTAACTTCACTTATGGATTTAATGTAAGATTTATATTACTTTCCAATTTTGACAAGGATCACATACTTTTGAAGAAAAAACCTTCATTCTGGTAGATCAAGAACAAGTTATTTCTTAGAATGTTTACTAAGATTAACTATGATACAATGTCCTAATCTTCTATGATAAATCCCTGATTGATCATAAAATGCACTAAGGCAAGGTAAATCTTGACATCTAATGTCTTCTAGGTTTAAGGTATATACATTCTCATGCCGAAGGGTAGAGAGAATAAACTCATCCTTGGATTGGTGAACTAAACATTTGTCTTTTCAAAAATTCACATGGTAACCATCATCACATAATTGGATTATACTAATGAGATTGTGCTTAAGGGATTTTACAAGAGCATCATTTGAAATAATAGCTTTACCAAGAAGGATAATGTTACATATACCGACAATTTCTCCTTGAGAGTTATCTACAAAGGTTAATTTTACACCTTTAGTCATTAAAATATTTTTGACATAGTCTTTGTTACAAGTCATATTCCAGGAACATCCACTATCCACGTACCATAATTTGTTGGTGCATGCTTCATTATACTAAAATAGAAAAAGTTTGGTTTTTAGAATCCAAACTTGGTTGGATCTGGAATTGTTAGATAATAAAATCTTGGGAAACTATATTTTTTTAAGAAAGTAAGATTTATGAAACCCAAGGGATTGAACTTTATTTAATGGAAATTTTTTCTTCCAATTCCATCCACTTTGAAATTTAGTACAAAAAGCGGATCTTGAAGGAAAAAAATAATTGTTCTTAAAAATTGGGTTTTCATGAGAATAACCTAATCCTTTATTATTACTATGATGTTGGATCTGAGAATAAATCTTGTCAAAATTTTCCTTACCTGAAGTAAAATTTTCATGATGTTTCTTCAAGGAAGATATTTCAGATTTTAGTCTCAGCAATAAATTCTTATCCTCAAGAATAATAGATTTAGAGTTAATATTATCCACTAGAAAATCTTTTTCTAAAAAATATTTTTAATATCCTTATAAAGTTTATCCTTCAAAGAATTAACTTCCTTAGTTTTCATAGAATGATTTTCTTAAATATCATTTTTCTTATCAAGATCTTTGGTAAGATCTAAAATTTATTTTATTAAAATAGATTCTCTTGAATGTTCTTTTTCTGGTTTCTTAGAGACATTACAATTTCTTATCTCAAGAAACATGGTAAATCTAAAAACATACCCATAAGAAGGTAATTCATTGTCATTATCTGAGAAGAATATTACTCATCTGAAGAAAAACCTCTATCAAGAATTTTTTCACCTAAAGACATATTGGTGAAGGATTAAACAGTTCGTACCTTAGCCATAAGAAAATGATTTTGAAATGGAGCTCTGGATATTAGGCCAATATTATTTTTCTCAAAAGATTCATATTCTGAAGAATCATCAAAATAATATCTACCAATAGAACTCCAAGTTTCATTAGATTTCAATACATTCTTATGATTGATTTTAAGAACTTAATCATGTTTCTTTCAGAATTCCTATCTTTCTTGTCTATTTTCTTAAGCAAGGGATAATCAGGTCTAATATGACCAGTTCTTCTACCTTCAAAACAGTTCACTTCTCCATATTTCTTATATTTTCCATCTTTCTTCTTGTATCAATATTGAATGTTATTCTGTCCAACAATCTTATTCATCCTCCGAGCAAGATTCGCTATCTCATTTTCTAAAGCTTCACATTCACTAGATTCAGATTGAATAAAAATCTTATTTGAATTATATCTTGTAATTATCTCAAGAGTCTTGGCTTTCATATGATTTGAAGTAGTTGTAAAAGCAACACCTACATTTGAATTATTCTTTTTAATATTATCAGCATCTCTCTTTATTCTACTTTCATGTTGAAGAAGAGTTCAAAAAAGGTCATCATGAGAAATCTTTGTGACTTACTTATTCTCATCTATAGCAGTCCTCTTGGATTTCCATTTGTTCGGAATGATGTCTATAATCTTGTCTACAAGAATATCCTCATCTAAAACTATCTCTCCCATGGATAGTAAAATGTTGACAATAATCATAAATCTTTGATAAACCTTATATATGGGTTCTTTATAAGGAAAGAAGAAACCATGATACTCAGCTCTGAGAATAACTCTTCTAGTATCAATGACATTGGATGTTCCAAAATGAGTTACTTGAAGCTTCTTCCAAATACTATTTACAACTTAGCAAGATGAAATTTGGATATAAATATTTCTATTCACGGAACAAAAAAATTAATAAGTACCTTAAAGTTCAACTAGTATTCTACTTTTTCTGGATTAGTAAAGGTTCTATGTTCCTTATCAGGAATCTTATAATCTATAGTTAACATAATGTAGTTGTCTATACCTATGTTTATCATGAAGGTCTTCATTTTATCTCTCCAGTACTCATAGTCATTTCCATCGATGATTGGTGGTCTAGTAGGATTGCGATTATCAAGAGATCCAACATGAATGCATGCCATACTAAAATAAATCTCTTTCCACAAAGCTTGTTAGTAATAAAAGATTATAAAAAATATTAAGGGGTTAAGAACAAATAAATATTGAGAAAGAAAACTTATATATGGTTATAATAATTTCAACGACCTCCTTTGATACCAATTTTAGGGTCAAATATATATAATGAGATTCTCAAATACAAGAGGGGGTGAATTGTATTCCTTAAAAAATCATTTGGAACCTTTAAAGTTGAAATAAAACTTTCTTAAAAAAAGTTTCTTAACCTTAGGGAAAACTTTTTCTTAAGGTTATCTTTTAAATTTAATAAAGATTATCTTAACAAATTTGAAGGAATGATTCTACCTTAAAGCATATAAAATCTTTAATATAATCAGAGTAATGGAATTAGAATGTATACGAAAGTTATACTTTCAAATTTTAACAAAGTTAAGATTACAATGGAATAAAAAAACATGAAATATAAAACAAGTAACAATAAGATTTTTTTACACAAAGAGAAGGGTATCCAAAAACCATGGATAAAGGTACCTTGATTTATACTTTCAAGGAAGTCTGTCTTAACCAAACACAGGTAATCCCTCAATCTAAAGATCAGTATCTGTCTTGTTATCCCCACAAGTTCTCAATTTAGAAGTAAATCAGAACCTATGTCTTCTAAACCTAGAAGCCCTCAATCAACACAATCGGAGTCTTCACGAAGTAAGTCTGAACAAGTTGTTCTAGCCTGAACAAGTTGTTCACGACATATGCATGGAACACTAAGAGTTGTAAGATCCTCTCTCTCTATAAATCACTTCACAAAATTTTCACACACATCTAGTTCATCCACTCTCTATGTTGAAGAATTTTTCTCATTCAAATGAAATTGTATTAATAAGTAAAACTTCCCAATAATCGACTCCACACTAAAAATCATATTTTCCTTAAAATTCAGTGGGACCTAGACACGTGTCAAACATACAACAGTTAGTTTGTAACAGATTATACAATATCGTTTCAAGAATATGAAATGATGTTAATATAAAGATAAATTATAGGAATAAGAAAACATAGAATCTGATAATATTGGAATGATAAATAAAACAACTCTATCATTATTGAGAAAATGGATTTTTAAGAAAAAGTAAACCAGATTAAGAAATTTTATCACATTTTTACTGAAACTGGAATCATAAAATAGAATGAGTTTTGTACCAGATTTAGAATCATAAAACATAATGGCTCTTGTACCGAATTCAGAGTCATAAAACTAAATGACTTATGTACCAGATTCGGAGCCATACAACATAATTACTTTTGTTCCGGATTCAATGTCGTAAAACAAGATGACTTTTGTACAGAATTCGGAGTCGTAAAATATAATAAAAAATATATAAGTATATCGGAATGAGAATAATATAATTGTAACTGAATGAAAAAACTATAAGTATAACAGAATGAAAAATTTGGATCTTAAGAAGAAGAAAAACATAATAATTTTTTTTGTGATTTTCAAAACATAAAACCATAAGGAATGGAGAAGTCATAATATAACCTTATAGACTCAATATTGGTTACCCTATTGTGAAAAATAATATATGATGAGTCTATTTTTTTGATATTATAATGTTTGGGTATATACATTAATGTAAATAATTATTTATTTAGTGAGTATGATTATGGTGTGATTTAGTATTCCTTGATATAAAATAAAATTCATTTTGACCATAAATCATATTTTTTGTAATGTTAGTCTTGCCAATAATTTTTTATTATAAGAATTCTCTTAGAAACATGTGGTATATGGTGTTCAATAACTTTTTATGATAAACTTACTGATAATTTTTTCTTACCAATTTATGTCCACCCATGCATTTTCCACTCCTTGATCTAGAAGATTAGTAGGTGTAGTTGGTGGATGATATCAGATTTATGGGATTAATGGTATATATGGTAATTGATTGTGTGGAGTCTTTATTGGTATAAATAAATTAGTTTTATCCTCCTAAAATATTATTTTATTATATTAGTTTGGTTTTTATATGTAAATTAATTATATTTAATTTTTAAGGATTCATTTATAACATGGAATATGATGTCTCAATTCAAATGTTGATAAGTTACATTATAAGTAAATTGATCCTAAATTTTTTTTGGATATCTCGAGGCTAGTCAACAGTCACTAGAATTTTGGTGGTAGGTTTAGAGATTCTATTTACTCATGTATCAGGATATGATTTATTAGTATAAGAGAGTTTATATAGAGTTTAGATTAAGAAAAATGTGCATTTTTTATAAGATATATTAATTTTTATTAGGGAACTTTAGTTCTTTGATTCATTATATAGGGATTTGAATAGTTTGGAGGAGACCATAATATTCCTAATAAATACTCATGTTAATAACAAAAAGTTATAAAAACATATTATAATGAAACATTGGGTATAAATTAGGGGATCGTTAATTATTAATACCATGAATTAATGATTCCATGTTTTCATAATTAAGTGAACATAGTATATTTTCTGTATGGGTTAACAAAGGGAAGATCTATAAATATTTTCAACACATGTTATGATCTTGAGATTAAGATATTTTTATGAAGGAAACGTGTAATTTTTAATGAAATTGAGATGTTACATTGTTCTTTTCGTGGTTGCAACAATGAGCTAAAATAGAGTTTGGTGAGATATTATGATGTAACTTTCTTATGATTTTAGAGATGGGGATTTATAGAAAACAAATAATACCCATATAGTGCTTAATTTTTAGTGTTCTTTGATTATTTTTGAATAAATATAATTTTTTATTTTCGAAAATTTTCCCTTCTTTGTGTTATGGGTTAATTTTGATTTTGGTTTTTTAATGTGATATTTGAAAATTTGAAGGACTTCCATGTGAAGTTAAACATTGGTAACATTGATTTTTTATTTATTAGAGAGATACATGTTGTTGATTATGAAAAAGAAAATATTTTTAAATTATATTATTTGTTATCTTCACCTGTGTCCATTTTTAAAAGCGTTCAATTTATGAAAGTAAGAATAACTCAAAATATTGGGATATTGAATGAGTATAGTCTGATGATATAT
Organism: Viscum album; assembly: GCA_963277665.1. NCBI lineage: Eukaryota > Viridiplantae > Streptophyta > Magnoliopsida > Santalales > Viscaceae > Viscum > Viscum album. The sequence goes on along the minus strand of OY728141.1, from coordinate 1,298,294,475 downwards.
AGTTAAATTTAGTTTTATAGGATTCAACTGGATGATTTTATCATAATGGGATATATTTTTACAATAAATTATTTTTATAATGGGTTTACCTTATTGGTAATAGATATATGAAATTTTATAAAGGAGAAGTAAGATGTACATTTATTCTCAGTTTCCATATGAGGGTACACAATAAGGGGTATGATGTAATTCTTATCATTTAGGCTTACTATATCTATTTATATGAGAAAATTTAGTTATTGATAATGTACCACAAAGACTAATTATATGTGTAATAAGAAAAATATCAAGTCATGTAAATAATCATTTATATAGATAGTTCAATTGAAGGGAATTAGATAATAATTTCATGCACTATTATGGAATTGTGATTATGTAACGAAATATCTAAAAAATTATTTCTTTGGAATGAAGTGATGAATTATAAAAACATTTATAAGAATGAGATTATTTCATTTATTTTAATTAAACTTTTATATTGTAATATATTATCCTAAGGTCTGAACCAAGATGATCATGGTTAGTTATATGTATTTAAGACTGTCTACTTCAGATATGGAGGTATGGTTCCTCGATAGACCGTTAAGAGTTGTTTATAATTTTTGGAGGCAATAGTAAACTTATCAAATATGAGACCACTTTAAATATAGTTTCAAAAAAATATAGATAATAACATGATTAGGCCACATTATCTTTGTAATGAAAATTGTGACCAAATGAGGTTAGTGGTATTAAATTTTGCAGAGGTTTAGAATTGGTTGAAATAGAGTTAAAATAATAGTCAAATAATGTTTATGGGGAAGTAATGGTGGAATAAATTGGTTGATATTTCTATTTATATAAAATTTAAATTCTTTTCATTCAATTATTTTAAATAATTTTTGATGTAATGGCCTGTGATGTGACCGTTTTTTGATTATGAGAGATATTATATTTTTAGGTCAAAATAAGAGTGTTTTATGAATTGGGATTATGATTAGTAATTTAAGAGTTTATAAATCCATATGGGGGGATTTTTAAACATGATAAAGTTTTTTTTAGTATTCATAATCATCTAGAGGATTCTTGGGATGTTGGTCTCGGTGAAGGGTTGTAGTGAAACTATAAGTGGAAGACAAAGCTGTAATATGGGATGTTGTAGTGTGGTATTTTAAACACTATTCTGTGTGTGAAAAACTACTAAAAATCTATGTTATTATAAATATATTATAAATAAAACCTTATGTTTTCAATATAAAGGGCTGGGAAAACTCATTTGTCAAAATTAGTTTAAATGGGTTCATTTGGTTGAGTTTAGTTCTAAAAGAAATTCATTTTTTATTCAAATTAATAATGTGAAAGGGGATGGGTTTACTGTCAGATTTCTAAATTTAATATTTTCATAGTCTTCAATGAAGTACATTCTTCTTCTTATTAATTAATAAATGAAATATTCCAAAATCATTACACCAATCATCAAAGGCTGAATTATATTGCGAATACTAGTCTACAAGTAATCAATAATTAACTTATCCTTATTCATATCTGTGTGAACCGACATCAATGAAACAAAAACCATGAAATACTCCTCAATAACATAGGAAATGAACAATTAGGAATTATAGTTATTGACAAATTCAAATATAATACACTTCCTTCACACACATTCCATAAATCACAAGACACTTCACCACTCATCCTAGATGATTACATTATATATAAACCAAACTGTATAAGTAGAGATATGGGATCATCAAAAAAAGATGTAAGAAATGAAAAGTAATTATACCTTAAAAATAGTTTAATTTAATTAATATCCAACTATTAATCACAAAAATAAACCACTAACGAAGATATTTACTCATTAAGTACAAGTATTGATCATTATAATTAAATCTCACTCCCTTCCCTGATCACCACAGTTTTTTCAGTCATCCAATCAAGTGATAAAAACAGTAAGAAGAGAAAGAAAGAATTATACAATATAAAATAGAAAATAAAATAAATTAAAACTCAAGAATTAAAAACATGGGAGACAAACTTAAATAATAATGGGGAAATGAAATATATTTATAACTAGAAGCATCCATGGTGAACTTTCAGTAGGGTTTCATGATCATGGTGAAAACCTTTGCATGTGCATGGATCGTGAAAATATGATATTTCCATATGGGAATAAACTTTTAAATATTATTTTAATTTTGTTATATATACTTTATATTTTCTACTTATTTTTATTTGAATTTGAATATATTTATTGAAATTTTAGGTTGATATCCTATAAACCTGCAACTTTAATTACATTCACTAAATATTTTGTCAATTTTGGGACTTGAGGATTTATTCTCTATTGTTTGAAAATAATTTTCTTGAATTATCCATTAAAACCACATGTTTTACAGAATATTTTGAAATTTTTGAATTCCTTAAAATATAGGGATTTCATCATAGTGTGATGAGATAACTCTCTGTGCAAATGAAATCAGCACATCACAAACATGATTTACCCAATAATTCACAGAACACAAGAAATTATGTGATAACTAGTGTGAAAAGACCCGAACATATAAAAAATGCACATTTCACATGATATATAACATGATTCCATTTTAAAATTAATTGATGTGATGATGCTTAACATGTTCACTTCATATAGAAGATGCATGATTTAGGAATATTTTAGGTTGAAAAGATATGATAAATTATTACTTGATATGTATGATGTATTTAATTTAAAAAATATAGTTTTTTATAAAACATGTAAGATGTTTAACTTCATATACATACCTAAAGACTTAGCATGATTTCATAATTTTAGTCCATGCATAAGAATTTCTGGGTAATACATATGATTAATGACTTAACCATGTTCTTATTTTTCATGTAATAAGAATTCTGAATGATCTGTTTGATGAAGGGCTTAATTTTTTTTTCATTTCCTAAAACCATCATAATTATTTTCTAGACTTTGTAATAACACATCAAAAATATCCCAAAGTTGTCCATTTTTCTACATTAGAATGCATCATACGTATAAATCCATACATCGAAAAATATTTTATAATTATTTAAAAATAGAATTCAAATACCTTAATTTAAAATATTTTTGAATATGAAATAAAACACTTAAAATTTAATTAATTGATCCATCTTCACAAATAATTCCAAATTATCCCTAGGAACTCAAACTGATACTATTTCCCTTAAAATAATAAAATTGTGGGAATTAATTCAATGAAGTAAAAAAATAATGTTAATGAAAATATGAACTCTATCAATTCCCTAATACATAGATATTTGAATCATGGATAAGTAAGAATAAAAAATATTAGTAAAGAAAAATTCTAAGACTAGATAATGTGAGATCCAATTTTTAATAACCAAGGAACTCAAACTTATTAGTCCTCAAAAATGTTCTTTTTCCAATTTATACATGAATTGTATTATATTAATTTACATATTTTTTGTAATCCCATAAAACATTATACCTTCCTTATAAGAATTATTTAACTCATCACTCATGGTAATATTTTAAGAAAAGTTTTTCTCTTTCCAATGTTGAGGTTACAAAAATATTTATGAATTTTTTAGTCTCTACTATATGATCCAATTACATGAGAATATCATAATGAATTTTTACTTTTGATATATTCGTAATTTTTAGATGGCACTAATTTGAGACAAATATGAGGATAAATAGGTAGTTTGGCATTATATTGAAGAATAATTCCTAATTTATAGGTTTTCCCTAATTTTGAAATCCACATTTCCTCTCCATTAGTTTGATCTAATTTCACCATCTTATAAATTTTGAGTAAAAATCAAAATTTATAACATTTCATTATTAGTAAAAATTAAATTTTATTAGTTTCCATAAGTTGAATCATTTTATTCGTTTTCCCTAATCTGATTATATTTGAGTTTTCAAGGCATAAAGAAACCATTGATTTTCACAAAACCATATAATTTTTTGCAACATCTTTGAATGCATTTTACTTCAATTTCCTTCAATTTTGATAACTTTTGGGTTGATTATTAAAATATTTTAAGAATATTTCTCAATAATCACCTCTTAATTGTCACATAAATAGTAGATTATGTTCTTTCACAACATTAATTCAGATAAACTAGCTACCTCCTCTATAATTGAGTTCAACTGTAATTCATGAATTAACATCAATAAAAAGTTATATAGGGATTTTAGGCTTATAATATAGATTCCTAAAAAGGAAATTCATTTCTACAAGGTTCTATAAGGGTAAAATTTCATCAATGTCTAAAATACGATTTCATTATATAATAATGATTTTTTCTCCAAAATTACTCAATAATTTATAAAAAATGTCCCAAAAGATCCACTATTTTGACTATATTTTTTAGAAATTTCTAGTTATTCATGTGTCAGAACCCACAAATTCCACCTCCAAAATTCCACAAGTGGGAAACTCGAATTGAGGGTATAATTAAAAGTGTGTGAGACATTATCCTTAGCATATAAAGTTATGTATATGAAGTAAGATGGGTACCACCAATTAACACCACATCATATTAAAAAATAATATCCCTTAAAAAAATCACATAATAAATGAAATGAAAATACAAACAATCTCCTGAAATAATGTACCAAAAGTGCTTCAGATAGACTCACTAATAACAAATCTCCACTCCATGCTAGTAAGGACCAATATGGTCACTAAAGCACTTATGATCACTAGGGAAAAAATTTATATATAAATGAGTGTGTTGATAACATGTATATTTAGTAGTATCCTATATAGGACCTCTCATTCAAATGTGAGAATATAATAATAATTTTCTGATGAGTAAGTAGTAGAACGAACATGAACCTACAAGGTCAACAAACCATTCCCAAAATCACAAATTCTCACTCACCTTTCATAGAACACAATTTAATAACATAATATAATAATAATATAATCATAAGCACATCATAACAACTTACACATAGGTTTGACACTCTCACACCCCAAATCATGACATATTTTTCTTCCATCCCTTCTATATCACCATACTCATCATAATAGGTAAAGACAACTCTCAACCCATACCCATAATCCTAATAATGAATAACATCCTAATCACAGTTGTATCTATCTTATCATAAGTATAATGAAGTTGGGTAACATGAACATTGGGGACACCAACCTAATGCCCTCCTACAGTCATTCAGAGCCCCCACTAAATAACAAGAATATATACTTCATAATATACTATTGTTTAATGGAGTATAGGGATGATGGGGTAATAATCCAGCCACCTTGACTAACATATTTGTTTTATGGAAACAATTAGAACATAAAACAATTGGGTGTTCATACTGGTATCTGACTCGGGTGGTGTGCATAAAAAATCTCAAGAAAATAAAAGTTTTTATAGTTACACAATATCAAAGCCTAAGGTTTCACAAAAAAGACTTATAACAAGTCATTTATTATATCATCACATCACTACTAATAATTATAAACCAGTGTTACCTCTTCAAAAATACCATCCAAGAACTATATGAGAACAACCATATAACTAACCATAACATCTCATTTATACTTGTATTAAGATAATTCATAATCCTCAATTTAGTGTTTTTTATTTAAGTATTACCCATTTTAGTTATACTCCATTAAAAATACAAAATATACCAACTGGTTTTTATGATCTATTCATCTCAAATGAATTCATTAACAAACTATGTATGTTAAATTATAACTTATAATCTTTCCAATATCATTATTCAGTTCACTCCATCAACCACATATTCAACTTCATCCCAAAAACCCAATTTTACGTTCCTTATTTCCCTTTACATACCATCAATCATCCTTAAAGAAATCCCACATCTTCAACACTAACAATGTAACCATCCCATTACTTTATAAACCAAATACTTCACCACTTACAAAAACAATTATATACATAAATGCATCACATTTAGTCCCATCCACCCATGAACAATATGTCACAACCTCTCTCAGAAAAAAAATATTTTTATGAATATATAATATCTTGAGATAGTGTTTGTATCAATTCAATTATTTTTAATAATAAATCTCTTTTTATATCATGATTCAATTATCATTCAATTTTGATAGGTGATTATGGTGTTTAAACACCAAGACAATCACGTATTTAATTAAAAAATAACAATAAAAATGGGGATCACATAAATTGGAAAACATGTAATAATATATCAATTTATGGAGGATTCAGTTATCATAAAATAGTTAGGTTCCCACCACAATTCATTCTAATATATTACCAATATCATTTCCATTTCATTACATTGTTACAAATGTTTCTATTAACAAATATATATTAGAAATAAAATATAATGATTTTACATAAGATTATTGACAAATGAATACAGATCACACCCAATATATATTTTTAATTATTCCTAATTATGTATCTTCATTATTGGTTTAACAAAAATCACGCAAAAATCCAATAGCATGATAATCCAACATTTTTTATTAATTAAAGGAGAGAGACTTGAATTGTATTGAACTTGAACCTAATATCCTCAATTTAGTGGTAAATTTGTTACATTGGTACTAGATATAGGCAATATTATCTTAAAGGGAATAATATTTTAGTTGTCTTGGTAGAAAATATACATACTTGAAATATCAAATACATTTCAAAATAAAAAATAAAAAATGTATTTTCTATAATGAAACAATTATTTACTTTATAATTTCTCTTCAATCAAATCATAATACAATTACGAGAATCCTAGGGAAAAGAAACATAAAAATTGGGTGAGCTCATATTCTTAGTAATGTTATTCATATAGTAGAATCTATTATGCAATGAATAATATATAATGAATAAATAATGATCAAATAATTCCATAAAAATAATCAAATGAGTTAGAAAATTTTCCATGGATATCATAACTATTCAGATTATCACATTTTCACCAATAAAATATTATCTAATAATGGAATTAAAAATTCTAGACATGTGAAACTTACCATCAATCCCGCATTCAAAGACATCTAAAACACACTGTCAAGGCCTCATTCCATGACATATTACATAAATGAGTAATGACTTGGAAAAATTATCAATCTAGTTTATATACCAATACCTATTGATTCATCTATGGGATAGGTAATTCTGGACCCCACCCATTACATAATAATTCCAATTAATTCTTCATATTAATAAAAAAACTCAATCAACATGCCTTAAAAATAAATAACTACCTCTTTTGGAAGAACTAGAATACAAAATAGAAATAATTTCCTAGTAATACTGATCATAAATAGTGAATAAAAATAAAGTGTATGATATCTTCATAGTATATCCTTATTAAATTGTATGATTCAATAAATTATGTTAACATATATGAAAGTACATTACCAAACCACGAGAAAATTTCTTCAGGGAAATACCCTTTTCACTTTGAAATTAGTTATCTAAAAATTTACATAATATTACGAAAAAAAGTATTTAAAAATAAATTTGTAAATATGAAATTTTATCTCCAAATCAATGAGTAATCATGATACTAGTAGGTTTTTTTCATGTTTTATATGTTAAAAAACATTCCATTCAGAATTTTATAAAAAAAGTCAAAATGTTCCTTATTTATAAAGTGGAAAGAGAATTCCTTTTAAAACATTTCATAGAAAGTGAAACATTTTTTAAAATTTACTTTTATAAATCATTGGATAATAGAGAAACTATTCTTTAAAATTTTTTAACAATAATATACACATGGAAGAAAAAAATTCTTGACCGAGTCGAAAAACAATGTTGGTTATCCTTAAAAACATTAGTTCAATATATTCATTACTTAATGAGGGAAAAATGAAATGAAATTTTTTAATTTCAATAAATAACTAGAGGTTATTAATGGTTTGGGATTATTATATAAATATTATATAATTCTCTTAGTAGAGCCTTAAACCTAAATAATCCTAAATAATGATAAAATTGTGAAATAAATCCTTTCCTTAGATCAAAATTCTTTATAATTCCTTCATAAATAATACATAATATATATATATATATTATAAATATATTATTGAACCATAATCATATAAATAATACCACATATTATTTATTTATAACCTTTTAACACATATTTATTTATAATTATTTGTTGAAATAACAGTTTTTTGTGATAAAAAAAATTCATTTTTCATGTATTTTTTGGTTTATTAGTTTTATTCCTTGAACATTGATCATGGTTCCATCATATCTAGAATTTAAATCATGATATATTTGTAATATATATATTCATTATATATAAATATTGATTTTTATAAAACATATAGATAGAAAAATTAATTATATCAATCATGGAGACAGTAAACTATATGTACACATGAGCATTGGTTTCACTTTTTTGACGAACCATAAAAAAGGTAATTTATAAATAACCATTAAAAAATTATTTGGATATCATATATATCATATATATTCATTAAATCCATCTTTACTACTATACATTTAAATCATTAATGAAAAACTAAACATAACTCCTTGAGGATGTAGAAGTCCACATGTATGCACATGTGGCATTATGTTTTTAAAATGAATAGAAGGTAAAAATGTGTATATGATATTATAATTATATAAGAATAAATATTTAATAAATATAATACATAAAAATTAAAACTTTCATAACACCCATCCATAATAGATGGTGATGAAAAATGAATTGTATTAGTATGTGGAGATCTTAAGTCATACAAATGCACGATTGATACTATCACATCCCTTTTGAGGAAAATAGGGTTGATAATTGAGGTTTAATAATTATAATTACATCATAGAATTGTTATTATAGAAAAGTTATTATTTTTTTATAAATAAAATATATTTATAGGAGGTAAAAGTTTAAGTAAAAAAGTAAGTGACAAATTAAATAAATGACCTATTATTTGAAATAAATCCTTTAAATATCCTCTTAAAAACCCTTAGGTTGGTATTTTTTTATGAACAAAAAAGCTCAAATTTTTTTAAGGATGTTTAGAAAAAAAAATCAGGGTTTTTTTGAGCTATATGGATCAATGAGGTGTGATTAATTGACTGAAAGGTGTTTCCTTTTGTAATGGAGGAAAAAGACACACACATAATTTAAAAAAAATGTTAAAATATAACTAACTAATTCTCAAGGATAATGTTTCTGAATTGAAATATGTTTTAATAAAAAGTGCATAAGATCTAAATATTATCATTAAATTATATTTATATTTTTTTATGTCACCTTATGTCTTTTATTTTTGTTTAACCCCTTTGTTAAGATATTTTAATTTTAACTATGGAAACGACTGTTTAATATTAAAGAGTTATAATTTAACTTATTAGGTGTAAATAAGTTGATAAATGAAATTGGGATTTAATTTTAAAACATATATTATCCTCCTCATCCTATTTAATTATATTTATTATTTTTAAATAATTTAATGAAATATTTTTTTTATAAAATATTAATAATTCCATTTTCACACTATTCATTTATATGATATCAAATAAATTAATAAAAAGATGTAATAATAATATAATAATTTTATTACATTAATAATATGTTATATTAATCTATAAATTTCTTTTAATACTATAAATAACTCAAATAATATTAATGTTTTTATATTTTAAACCATTTATTTTATTTTTCAATTAATTGAAGAAATACTGTGTCAGCATTATATAAAAATTTAAGTTAATAATAAAATTACTAAAAATTATAAGTAAATTAAAATTATAAAAATAATTTATTATATTAAAAATATACAATAATATTCATTCAAAACATTCTTTTATCCCTATGGGAAAAATTTAGGGGTATTTAAAAATATCAATGTGAAATTTTGTATTTTTCCTTGATTTAAATATAATATAGGTCAATATCATGAAAATCCATCCCTTAAATAACTAAATTTCATGAATAAGGTAATAATGGTATAATTACATTCATACAACAATAATTATGATTAGAAACAGGGACCCTAACAATAATTTTTAACCTAGGAAAACCCGATTTTACCTTTATAGAGTTGATAAATTTTACCATATTTACTATTAATAATGATAAAAAAGGGAATATTTACCCAAATTGAACATTATAATTAGAAATTTTATATTAATGTTTAAATATTAAAAATCTATAATTCAAATAAACTAATTTTTTGAAATAGTGCAAAAAATGTGATGAAAAAAACTTTTTTGAAAAATATTATTTTAATCGTAAAATTAGATTTATTATTATCCCATTCCCATTAAAAACACTAGATGAATGTAAAAAATTTGTTTTTATATATAATTTATAAAAATTATACAAATAATTTTCCCATATTGAAAAATCTAATTTATTAATATAAAAACACATTGCATGCATAATTTTGTTTTTCAAAAAAATCATTTATTGCATTCAAATGGTTTTTATTTTCATTTATAATTAATTGATAACTTATAAATTATTTTTATATATGTAAAAACCATATAACTACTCAAATTTAGTTAGTCATATTCATTTATTATAATTTTAAGGATATGTTTATAATGATAACATTTAAATAGTATTTTTAAAGTAGATCATTGTTCGTTTAAACTTGATATTGACTGTAACACATAATGTCAACGAAATTAAATATATTTTAAAAGAAAATATATCATAAAATATTAGGTTTTTACAGTCTACCCAATTTTATATAATTTATCCCTTGTAATTACATCACTCTAATATAAAAAACCAAGGATAAATTTTCATCATCACATCCTCAGGTTCCCACATAGCTTACTCAATTTATAAATTTTCTAGAAAACATTTACTATGTGAGTGAGGATATTTAATAGAACTTTTTATCCATGATCCATAATATCCATTAATTTTTCCTCATACTATATATATTTCTCCAGTGTTACCAACTTTGAGTTTAATACATGTGAATGATCAGGTATGTACTTCTTCAAGAGAGATATATGGAATGCATCATGAAGTTGAGAGTGATTTGGTGGATAATACAAGAGATAATTTACCATCCGGATATGATCAATAATATAGAAGGGTAAATTATACCTAGGGATCATCCTTCCATTTTTTTTAAATCTCTTTACATACTTATAATGATATGTTAATAGGAATACATTGTCACCATAAAAAAACTCTAGTTCTAATCGATGATTTTTAGTTTAAATTTTTTGTTGAATCTTAGCTGACCTTATGTTAGGTTGAATAGATTTAACCATGTTTGTTATTTACTCATCTATATTGGTTCCCAATATATTTAATTTTTAAACTTCATTATATCATTTTGGTGTTATGCACTTCTTATCATAGAGGATTCATAAGGAGAAATTTTATTACTTGAGTGAAATCTAGTTTTGTAATAAAATTACACAAAATGGGTTAATCCCAACCACCATTGAAATAAATAGATAAATATCTACAAATTTATTTTATATTTTTAATCATTTTATCAATCTTATAATATTTCTAAGGATGATAAGAAGTGATGAAACTCAGTATTATATCAAGAGATTACTAAATAATTCACCAGAAATTTATGGTAAACCTCATATCCTGATCATATACAATAGAAGTTGGTACTCTATACAACTTTAATACTTACACAATGTATATTCAAGAATGTGTAGAAAGATAGAAATATTATATGATAGTAATAAAATGTTTTGATTTCATAAGTAAATCAACTAAATCCCATATAAATTTTTTTGGTTTAGATGTGTAGGGGAGTCCGATGAAGGAATCCATGGCGATGTCTTCAGATTTATATTTTGGTATGTATGATGGTTATAAAATCCCATTAAATTTAAATCTCTTATAATTAACTTACTAATATAATAGAAATAATGATACTAACTCTACAATATCCCTTTTCATATTATCCCACATGAAATACTCTTTTAGATTACTATAAATCTGCATACTTCAAAGATGAATAGAGAAATATAATTTATGATTTTCATATGAAAACATATTTTTCCAGTATTTTATAGACGTGTCACATAATTAATTTATAAATCTTAGAAAAATAATAATCATGGTTAAAATCTAGTTCATTCCTCAAATTATGTAATTCTATATCTTCCTTATAGAATTTCTTGTTCATCTCATGGATGGATGGTTAGACATTCATATGAGAAAGATAATATTTTTCCCCATTTATCATGATTTCAAGATCCATCTTAAAAAAATTCATAAATTTTGGATCTCTTTCAATCATCATCATGAAAAATATCATGGTCTTTCCATATCAGGGTGTTGTCCACCTTTTTCACCTTCTTAGGGCGGTAATGTATCGGGTAATCATAATCTTTGATCAACTACAACTATATTCTCGATCTCATATTCAAAATTTCAATCTAAATATATACTTAAAAATTTTATGGTCAGTAAATATGTCACGCATTTCAACATATATATAATGTATCCATATTTTCAATGAAAAAATTACCACTGTGAACTCTTAATCATGATTTTGTTAATTTTACCATGAATTATTAATTGGTTAAATGCAAATTTCATCATCATATTATTCTATATATGTAAGCATCTAGGTCCCTTTTTTTATTTATAAATATAGATTAAAAATCATTTTCCACAATAGGGTAGTATTATAATAGGTGAACATATCAATATTCACTTTAGTTATTTGAAACTCTCTTCACATTAATCCATCCATAATAGCTCACCCCCCCTCAAACTCAACTTGGTGAGTGTATTAGATAGTTTTTATAATTCTATAAATAATTATATGTAGTATCTATCCAATATAAGAAAACTATAGTTTTCAGTTACAATGGTTGGTATAGTCCATTGCTCAGAAACATATATCTTTGAAGGATCCACCAATATACTCTCACATGAGATGATATAGCCCAAGAATTAAATTTTATGAAGGAAATATTCACACATTTTAAATTTAGCATAAAACATCTATTTCTTTAAGGCCTTTATAATAATTCTCAAATGTTCTTCATGATATTTTTTTCTCTTTGAATATATAAAAAGATAATTTATAATGACTACCACAAAATAGTCATGGTAATCTATAAAGACTCTTTCCATTATTTCCATAGATATATAAGGAGAAGTGGTATGTCCAAAATGAACTACAATAAATTAATAATTAGTATACCTCATAACAAAGGCTATGTTGGTTATATCTCCTTCCTAACCCTTAGCTAATGATATCAAGATAAAAAACGAATATAAAAAATATACTTAAAATCTATCAAAAAGATCATCGGTATGGGTAAAAGATACTTTTTATTAACAGTGATATTGTTATATTACAAATAATAAATTAAAAGGCGCATCAAGCTAAATTTTTTCTTAATAAAAAGAACAGGTTCACACCATGGTGAAGCGCTAGGATAAATGAATCACTTATTTAGATTCTTTTACAGTTTCTTCTACAATTCCGACAAATCAATCAGGGCCAATCTATATAAAGTCTTTGAAATAAGTGTAACACTTATTATGGGTTCCATTAAAAACTAATATTCATGATTTGGGGTAAGACTAGGAATGTCCTTAGGAAATAAATTTTTATATCTCCAAATAGTAAGCACATTTTCAATGTTGATTTTATCCTCAAAAATTTTAAGTAAATATCTCTATTGAGTAGGTCACCAAGCCAATATGATTCAAGTGATATCCATTAGGTTTTAAGGTTCATTATCACACTAATATATGATTTAAGGTTGATTTGGAATATCAAATTCAACTTCCATTCCTCAAAAATTGATATATGATTAATACTGAGAGGGAAAATCCATACCCAAAATTTCATCATATTCAACTATAGGAAAAATAACAAGATTACTAGTAAGAATATTTACAAAAAAAATTATTAGAGAAGAGCTATAGACTTTAGATATTTTCATCCAAACATTGAAAGTTTTCATCACTAACTCAATATATAGACTTTGAGGTGGTGATGTGATATGCTTAGAAAAATATTTAGTTATAAAAGATTATTTAAAACCAAAATCAAATAAAACATTTATAATCATATAGTGGATGATATGTGTACCTTTCACCATTTTAATAGTAAATTCCAATTTAGTTATAGTAATTCCATAATATTTTACACCTCCCCATGGATTTTTTTATAGTATGTGATCTTGATGTTGGGGGAATTGGTTGGAATAGTTCAGTATAACTCTATTGTTTAATCACTATAAATTGATGGATTATACATTTTCCTTACATTCATAATAATGATGCGATTTTAATAAATACTTGAAAAGAAAATACATTACCTTTTAACCATTTACCAAGGTGTTTTTTCAAAAGTGTCACATATTGTAAAAATCATCTTTCTCATATTCCCCTTATCCATTTTTGTCAATTTCATCCACATCTTTTCATACTTTTCATTGAATCCTTATGACTTAGATAATTAATTATATATATTGATAACAAAAGATACATATATTTCCTTTAATGATGAGAATGTTCAAGAGACCAGTTCCCTTTGAAGGATTGGCTTCATCTCATCAATGAAATGAATTATAATTATATTTTTATTACATATATATTCTGTTTCCTACCTTGCTATCCTTGTAAATTTAGATTCATAAATATAAATATTTTCCTCTTCCTTTTAACTTAGACTCATGAATCTTCCTACCGTACCTTCTCACTTTTTGTGAGGAAAATATTTTTCTAAATAAATACCTTAAAACACTTCCATTCAAAATTTAATATTTCCTCTTCATCCTTAGTGTTTTGAATAACTGACCAGTATTGATATTAATACCCTAAGAGATAATAAAATTCCATGACAATATTCTACATTTCATTACATCCAAAATTGTGAAATATATATTTATATGTAACTTTTCTATTCCTCAGATACATATGGATCTGTATTCCCATTACATGATTGAGGTTACTAAACCATGAGGATGTCAAACATTATCACACTCCTATAACGATTAATACTTTACATACATATATATTAATTAAAAAATAACGAATATTTAATTCAAAAAAATAAAAAAACCACTTGAGGAATATATAGGTTTAGTGTTTTTAGAAACATGGAAACATAAACAACTAGTTCATAAGACATCTATATTGTATCCCACTTATTTCTTCATAACTAGTCCCATTTTTGGAATATCATACTTAATACCCTTATTTATGACCTAGGGAAAAGAAACATAAGTAAGGGTGAGATTAATTATTATTAGGGGTAATAAATGGAGACATGAATCATATGGTAAGATATAATAACAAAACATTTGAAAATATTATCTTGCATATGAAAGTTCATGATATCATGTCATGTGATAAATCATAGATGTTTATAACAATCAATGAATGTAATCCCAATATTCATAACACAAGACATGAAATTTTATATAATACACACTAGTATATAAAATCATTTCATATTAGTCAAGGATAATTTCTAAGACCATTATAGTGGACAAATTCCATTACTAAACCATGATCACCCCTCATTCCAACCCTGTATTACTGAACTGAGATTATTTACCATTCTTTCTATTTCTGTCTCATGAGATATAAAAATTTACGCAATTAACTGCAGGGAGATATAGGTACCATCCATATCATACTAAAATAATTCTTGTGTGCTCAACAAAAACAAAAACCATTCATCATAAACCAATGATTAATATTTGTTTCTTTATACATAATTCCACCATAACATAATTAATGTAAAACAAATTGATTTCATAAATAACATTCCATAATAAACATAATCATACCACAAGATAAATAGGGATAGTATACATGAATCATAACCCTATTAAATAATACCTTATTATATGGAAAATATCTTTGATATAACACTTGAAATTAACTCTTGAGTAATAAATCATTTTTTCATCAAAAATATTTTATTTTATCAAAGTTCAATTCCATTTTAAAAGGAAATAATTTATTTGAATAGAAATTTTAAATCCATTAAAACAATATTCCTATAAATAATTCATTATGACAACATAAATATCCATTCATGCGATATAAGTTAAATGAAAAGATTCTTCTCGCACTTTTGTCCAAAAGTCAAAAAGTACCTCGTATCAAAAACGATAATAGATTCCTTTCAAATCATTTTATAAAAATTCACCAACGGGTACAATTGACTTTAAAAAATTATAAAAGTATATAATGAATATTTTTGAATACATATTTAATAAATATGGACCTGGATGATAAATATCCCAATTATATTCTTATGTATAAACAATCTAAGGTAATAGTGAGATCACAAATTTATTCCTTACCATTGGTAGGATATACTTTGTATGTATAAAAAAAATTCTATATAATGATTCAAATAATTTAATTTACTTATTCTGAAATCATAATAATTTTTATGATATCATAAAATATTTTTCATTAGCTTGTTAATAATATTTCATTATTACCCATTATTCAGGTATCAACTACTTCATTTTCTTATTCATGTTTTGTTTTATATGTTCTGGTTCTCCGTATTTAGGTCATAGTTATATCATTACAAAATGATATTGATATAATATATATATCATATTTATTCATTTTATACATATATATAATCATGTTTTAATGGATATCATGTAGAATGAATCGAATCGCATTATGGAGATGGTAAGCTGTATGTATGCACGAGTAACGATATCATTCCCATAATTGTGTTATGTTATGAAAGTGAATGGTTTATATATTTTTTCAAAAATATATATCATATTATAATAATAATTTTGAGTTATTATTTCCATAATCATACCCATCCAAGTAAGATGGTGGTAAAAAAACAGATTACACTACGGTGTGGAGACGGTAAGCCGTATATACGCACGCATGGCGATTTCATTTATCAGAGGTTGGATAGAAGGTGGAATATGGTTTTACATAATCATAATAAAATATAATATTATATGTGACATTTTATATGTGGATTTAGAACATAAATATCTCATTTATATGATGTATAAGAAGAAATAAATTTGAAAGAATCTGTAGAGGAGATTTCCTCTTCTTCAACATTCTTCATCTAGATCTTCTCTTAAAGACACTAGAGTTGTTATTTTGTGAATACCAAAACATATAGAATGTATATAAGGAAGTTAAGAATGGATATGGTCAGGGTATACCCAAGAATAAAGGCACAATGTGAAGTGAAGTTGTGAAGGAGGATGTGCCCTTTTATAATTGATGTGAGGGGCACTTTTGGAATCTCCAGAAATATTAATTTATAATAAAATAAAACCAAATATAACACCTAAAAAATGTCATATTTTAAAATATTAAATGAGATAATGTTTTCATATCATCAAAAAATAAATTTAAGATAATATTTTTAATTAATTTAAACATTATCAATTTAATTAACTCAAAGTTAATCTATTTTAATTTAAAATAAGGTAAAAACTGTTTCAATATTAAAATCATAAAATATTTATTTTTTAAAAATTATAAAATAAAGGAACAATTAATTTTTTGTATAAAATATAATAATAATATCATTTTTCTAAAAATATTTTATGTTTTTTCAATAATTTAATAATACAATATTTTGATAAAATATTTATAGTGTCCATTTTGACACTATTAATTTCATGGAATTTTAAAAAATAAAGATAAGATGTGAACCTCAAAATAATTTATTATATCAATAAGGGGTTAATTTAATCTAAATAATTCGATGGATATATTAATTATTCTAAATTATATTAATTTTAATATTTTTAATAACATTAATTCGATATTTTTATTAATAAAATAATTGCTACATCTCTGATTTTTTAATTATGTAATATACTTATTTGTGGTGAAAAAATTAAAAATAATATACCATAACAAAGATACTACTTCTATTTTTCATAAGAAAACATATATTCAAATATATATCATGCGGAATCCTACATAAAAATGTTATATGTATTAAAACATTATTGGGAAAAATTTAAAATCACTTTAAATAAAATATTATTAGTGTCACAATATTTCCATATGGATATAAATGGTCAATATCTCAAATACTGGATAATTATGGTCACTTTACACTACCAATAACATTTGGTGAAGTTGTTTCCTTTTTATGGTTATTATCAATTTAATAAAAAATATCTTATTGATTTTTAATCAATTAAATAATTTCTACAACATCAATGTATAAGCCTTTAAGGTGATTATCTATTTAATTAAATTTTTCAATAAATTAAAATGATAAATAAAAATAAATTTATATTTACAAAATAATATTTCTTCTGTATAACCATTTTTGATATATGATATAATTATAAAAATTTGAGTAGGACATATTTAACTTTACTTTTAAATAAAATAAAATAAATGTCTTACTTTTATTCAAGTGGCTTAAAAAGGATACTAATTATACACAAGGATGATTTGGGTCAAAAAACACTCATCCAGTGATATTGAGACAAGTTTCAATGTAATTTTATAATATTATATTTAACCTTAATTACCCAATTATCCTTTTTAGCAAATTAAGAAAAAATTATTGAAGTTATAGATTCACAATTCCAAAAAATAAAATAAATTTATTTACATTATTTTTATCCAATTATTAAAAATAAGGAATCCATTTTTCAAAATTCAGAATATAGATGTTTCTTTAATTAAATTAAAATTTTCCCATTGTTGGGAAAACAAGTTTTAAATGTTCAAACTTTGCAAAGGATTGAAATGTTTTACATTAAAATTCATTTTAAAATTAATGAAAATGAAAAAAATTATATTAAATGATAAAACTATAGTATATTTAAACATTAAAACCTTAATATAATATAATTTAAGTACATATATTGTTTTGATGAATACTGTTTTTTCTGTTAAAATTTATTATATTTTTAATATTCATCAAAAAATGAAACTTATTAGAAAAATATTAAAAATTAAACCATTGTAAATATGATTATATATATTCCAGAGAAGAATTTAATTTTTAAAAATATAATATAAAAGGTGTTAAAAAATGTATTTAAAATTGGTTCACCATCAAAAGTACGAAAAACTGCATTTCTTGAAAAGTACTTCTTTTGTCCAAAAAATTGAATTTGTTCTTATATAATGTCTGGAATAAATGTAAGATGAATTTTATAGATTATATTGTATATATTTCATATATATTTCATTAAAAAATACATCAATAGTGAATTATTATTTTATTAACTAACTAATTTTCATTTAAATAGTTTTCAGAGAAACATTTCGTTTTATTTGAAATGGTTTTATTTTCATTTATAATTAATTTCTCACGAAATAGTTAAGCATATTTTCATAATTCATTTAATACTATTTATACCCTCCATTAAAATGACTAGGTTATAATGTATCATAATAATATTTTATAGTTTTCTTAAACTCGGTCTCAAGTTAAATTAATTCTATCAAAATAACTTGAAAGTGTGTGTAACACAAGCCAAGAATAATGTTGCGTATATTGTAAGATTAGATGGGGTTGCATGTAGAAAATCTTATCTTGGTGTATCATACAAAAAAATAAATCAAATAAATAAAATGATTATATATCATAAAAATATCAGTTTGTTACATTCTTCCCTTTAAAATGAATTTCTCCCTCGAAATTCATCTTGGTTATAAAGGGATTAATAAAATCAAGTTTATTTCATAGAAACCCACATTATAAAAACAAATACTAAAACTTCCTTTTAAAAAATAATAGTTGGAAAATAATTTTTAACCAAAGTAAATCATAACTAGGTATCTATGTAGGAGAACATAGGTGAATATATTGGGATGGAGGAAAAGTCTAAATAATCAAAGATATTGACAATGATCACTAATCGAAAGAAAGTGGGTGATCCACAAAAAGTTAAAAAATAAAAAAACCATAAACAAAAGAATCAAGAAATATTTCATTGATAACTTCAAAAATAATGATATTAAGAAACCCTTTTACATCATTATCCCTTTTCCTAATGTTTAATAATTTTCATGAGAAGATATATTTATTAAATTTTACTACAATCTCCCCATTGGTCGTGCCTTGAAAATTTTTCCACTTTATCTTCTATTCCATGAAAGGAAGTTGATTTTTTTATTCCTGAAGCATTAATATATCATGTGATCCATAAATATAAGGAATAGTCATTACATTTGTCTTTATCACAACAAAAATGTTTGAACAATTTTTCAAATATGAATAAGTCCACCTATACTGAGAAAATATTAAAATTTAATCCAAAGATTAACATAAACATTCCATAAATTGATAACCTTAAAATCAGTTTAATATATGAAAATAAAAAACCTTATAAAGTGTTTCAATAACTCTTCTTAACATTTATCCCATGTATATCATAAGGTATCTCTTCTTGGTAACATCTCAAACATGTGAACACCTTCATCATGTATTCTCTTGAATCATGGTAATGACTAGAATATTCATATATCCTTATTGAAAACATGCATGTTTACTTATTTGAAAAATTATTACATATATTCCTTAAGTGCCAAAAAAATTTATACTTTATCCATGATAGAATAACCCAATTGATAAAAAGCCCGTAATTAGTTCCCAAGAAACTAGTATAATCTAAATTACATATACATATCTTACTTATCATTATACAAAAATCATTATCTTAACATAAGGGACATATTAATGGATAGATTTACCTTAATCATGTGTTCTCCAAATATATCATATTACCTTTAAATCACTTTTATAGGTATTAAGAACAATTCAAAATACCCATTCCAATCCTTAAGAAAAAATTATATGAAAAACACTTCAATGTATCATGATTCGAAGACTATTTGAATTCTGAAACATATACACCTCAATCATCCAAACTTATTCTTAAACCATTACTCAGGATCCATCATATTATTCTTTCCAAAAATACGAATCATTTATTAAGGATACTCAACCTTAATCTATCTAACATTCTTAGGATTAATGTAATCAATAATACTGGAATATCCCATAGTTTTCACATGTCATTTACAATCTCTTTATCCTCAACAGTATAACAAATACTTATACCACCTTCATGATTCTATTTATGAGATTTTACTCTTAGGTAATCATTATTCATAATTACCATACTTTCCACATAAATCATTCATGGTTAACTCTGTTCTATCTAGTTTTTTCTCTTGACTAAGACCAGAAACTAATGTGTGAGAAACACATATCATAGATCAAAAACACATAAGTAAGGTAAATTACATACAATATATCAATCTATTTACTTAGGTTTAATTCTAGGTAACTCTTGACTCTAAAACAAACTCTTGGACTATAAAATATAATTAAACATTTTCTTAGTACAATCCTAGACATATTCTTTGAAATATCTACTAGGATCTCACAAAAGTTTTTTCATCATAGTTTCCAAAGATTGACTAAACCTATGATCTGAACCAATTGTAATGACCCAATATTTACATACATAAAAAAACATTAATTTTCAATATACATAACACATGGCACAAATAGACACCCAAATACCCTATTTGTTTGTTGTATTTGGAAACTATGAAGCATAAACAACTAGTTCATAAGACAACTATATTGTCTCCCACTTATTTATTCATAACTAGACGGTTTTATGACATATCTTACATAATACCCTTATTCTGGACATGGGGAAAAGATACATGAGAAATGGTGAGATCATATTCTCAGTAAGGGTACAGAAGGGATATATGCATCATATCATAAGAAATAAAAACATAATATTTGAAAATATCATCCTGCATAAAAAAGATCAAGATATCATTTCATGGGATAAATCATAAAAGATCATAAGAATCAATAAACATAATAACAAAATTCATAACATAAGACATTAAATTTTGTGATTTACACATAAGTATATAAAATCATTTCATATTATTAAAGGATCATTTCCGAGACAATTATAGAGGACAAAGTCTGTTACTGAATCGATCTCACTCCTCAATCCATCCTTATATTACATAAACTAGATCATTTATCATTCTATCCCTATCTATCTCATGAGATATTAATATTTAACCAATTAAATGAAGGTATATATAGGTCCCAACCATATAATAATTAAATCATTCATATGTATTCCATAAAAACATAAATCATTCATCATAACCGAAGAAATAAAATAGGTTTCTTTAAACATTATTCCACCATAACATAATCCATGTAAAAAAATTGATTTCATAAGTAGAATTCCATAATAAACATAATAAAACCATAGGAATAATAGGGATAGAATAATTGAGACATAATCCTTGAAAATAATATCATCTTAAATGGAAAATAATTTTTATAGAACACTTGAAATTAATTCTTGAGGAAAATATACTTTCTTTATGGAAAACATTTTCCTTTCTCAAAATCATGTGCAATTTTAAAAGAAAATAATTTTTTGAAAATACACATGAAATCACATAAATTAATATTCATGGAAATAAGGAATTATGAAAATACAAAAAAATGTTCATGTATTATAAGATAAAAGAAAACATTCTTCTTGTACTTTTTTCGGAATGTCAAAAAGTACCTCATATCAAAAACCAAAAAAGATTCCATTCATACCATTTAATAAAAATTCAAAAAAGGGTAAAAATTTTATTTAACAATTTAATAAGGATATAATGAATATTTTTTAATACATATTTAGGAAATATGGATATAGATGATAAATATACCCCAGTATATACTTACGTATAAACAATCTTGGATAATAATGAGATTCAAAAATCATCTCTTACCTTAGGTTTGATATCCTTTGTATGTATCCTAAAATATTGTATAATTATTTAAATAATTACATTGACTTATTCCATAATCGTATTAATTTTTATGATATCATATATTATTTTCATCTATTTTTTAGTAACATTTTATTACTACTCATTATTTTAGTATTAACTACTTCATTTCCTAATGCATGTTTTTTTGAATAATATTTGAGTCTCCTTATTTAGTTCATATTTATATCATTCCAAAATGATATTAACATAATATATATCATATTTATTCATTCTATACATTTATATTATAATTATTTAATGGATATCATGTATAATGAATCGAATCACATCGAGGAGACGGTAGGTCGTACGTACACATAAGCGACAATATCATTCTAATAATTCTGAAATGTCATGGAAGTGGATTGTATATATTTTGTTCCTAAATATATATAAAAATATAATAACCATTGATAGTTATTATTTCCATAATTAAACCCATCCGAATATGATTTTGGTAAAAAAAATACATTACACTATGGAGTGGAGATGGTAAGCTGTACATACGCATGTGTGGTGATTTAATTTCATGTAGGGTGGATTGAAGATCGAATATGGTTGTTAAATAATCATAATAACATCTTAGAATATAGTTTATATTGTATTTATTAATTTATAATGGAACAAAATTAGTAAATTTATGTATAATAAGAAATAATTTTGAAATATTCGATAGAGGAGATTACCTCTTCTTCGACATGCTACCTCTAGGTCTCCTTTTAAAGACACTAAGGTGATATTTTAAGAAGACCAGCACATCTAGAATATATCTATGGAATTTTAGAAGGAAACTTTTAGGGGATATATGATATTGAAGGCTCAATGTGAAGTTATTTTGTAAGGAAGGATGTTCCCTTTTATAATTGAGGTGAGTCTCACTATTAGAATCTCCAAATATATTAATTTATAATAAAATAAAAACAAATATAGAAAACTAAAAAATATCATATTTCCAAATATTAGACTTTATAAGGTTATAATATTATTAACCAATAAATTTTATACAAGTTTTTCTATCAATTTATACCTCATCGTTTTAATTAACTCATAATTAATTTATTTTAATTTTAACTAAGGTAACAAATGTTTCAACCTTAAAAGAGTATATTTTTTTTATTATTTCATGTAAATTAGACCATAAATGAACAATTTAAAATATTTTTTACCATATAATTAATATTTTATATTTTTATGAATTTTTTATGATTTTTAAAAGTTTTAATAAAATATTATTTTGATAAATTATCAATAGTGTTCTTTTTTTTGATAATATTCATTTCATAGATTTTTAAATATATCAAGATAAGATGTTAACCAAGAAAAAAAGATTTTAATATATATATACAATGTGAAAAGGTAATTAAAAAATTAATATTATATATTAATTATTCTAAATTATATTTATGTTAATATTTTTAATAACACTAATTTGATATTTTTTTAATAAAATAATTAATAAATCAGTTCAATTTATAATTATTCAGTATAATTATTTGTTGTATAAAAATTAAAAATAAAATATCATAATAAAGATAATTATTCTATATTTCATAAAAATCATTATAGTTGAATAAATATATTAGAACATTCTACAATTAAAATGTAATATATATTAAAACATGAATGTGACAACTTTAACATCACTTTAAATAAAAATATTATAAGTGTTATAATGTTTTCCATATGACTGAAAATGGTCAGTAACTCAGACCATGGGTAATTATGATCAATATATAGTATAAAATGATATTTTGGGACGTTTTTTGTCTTTTTATTTTTATTATCATTTTAATAGAAATTATTTTATTGATTTATCATCAATTAAATAATTTCTACATCTTCAATGTATAAACCTTTAATGAGATTATATATTTCCTAAAAGTTAAAAAAATTAAAATGATAAATCAAAAACATTTTAGCTTTAAAATGAGTATTTTTAGTTGAATTTATCTTCTATATAACATTTTATTAAAAATGATATAATTATTTAAATTTGAGTAAGACATATTTAACTCTTCTTTGAATAAATTAAATTAAATGTCCTAATCTCATCCAAGTATATTCCAAATGATAACATTTAGACCTATGGATTATTTTGGTCTAAAAACAATCATCTAATTATATTATTACAAGTTCTTGTTTAATTTCATAACATTATATTTACCTTTAATTACCCAATTTACCTTTTTACCATATTAATACAAAATACTGATGTTACTACTCATGATGAAAAAAATCCATTTACATAATTTGGACCCAATTATTCCAATTATGGAATCCATTTTTCCAAATTAAGAGAAAATAACTTTTTATTAATTAATTTAAAATTAACCGCCTTGTAAAAAATATGGTCTAATAGTTAAAACATTTCAAAAGATTGATATGTAATTATTGCTAAATTCATATTAAAATTAAGTACAATTACCAAAATTATATTCAATGATGAAAATGTAGTATATTTATACTTTAAAATAATTAAATAATATAATTTAAACTTATAAATTATTTCCATGAATTTTTTTTTCAATTAAAATTTTGTATATGTTTACTAGTCATCTAAACATGAAACGTATCAATAAACACAAAAAAAATTAATCAAAAGTAAATTTTTATATCCCTCTTTCAAGGAAGAATATTATTTTTTAAAACATAATATAAAAAGATGTAGAAATATTTATTTAAAATGGGTGCTCCATGAAAAGTCAGAAAAACTAATTTTTTTATAAAATAATTTATTTATCTGAAAAATTGAATTTATTATTATATCATGTCTAGAAGACTTATAATATGAGTTTTAACCATTATATTGAAATTATTATATATATATATCATTAATTAAATATATTAATAGTGATTTTATTATTTTATAAATTCACTATTTTCTATTTAAATAGTTTTTTAGATAAACTTTTCCTTTTATTTAAAAAGTGGATTTATTTTCATTTATAATTAATTTCTCACCGAATAATTAATAAAATTTCATAATTTTGTTAATACGGTTCATAGATACTATTATAATGAATATGGTATAAGGTAACATAGTAATATTTAGTTGGTCACTTAAACTTAGTCTTGCATGAAATGGATTCTATCAAAGGAACTAGAAATTGTGTGTAACAAAAAACAAGCATAGTGTTGTGTATACTATCGGATAATCTGGTGATGTGTGTAGAACAAGATTATATTGGTGTAGTGTACAACACAATATATCTAAGAAATAAAAAACTACCTTATAAAAATATCTGGGTGTTATATCTGTATTTTAGATCAGTAGCTTTCTCCATACAAGAAAGGTTATTGGTCATAAACTGAGTTAGTTTCCCTAATATTGTGATAATTTTTTTATCCCTAATTGGAGCTGCATCTTAATTATCTTTCCAAAAGGGATAATACCTACATAGATTAAATTCATTGATATAGTTCCCATTCCTCTCATATGAAGTTATTTCTTAATAATAGAATACACTATATTAGATCATAACATTTTGAAACATAATGTATAATTTTGACACTAGTGAAACACTTAACATAAATTGAAAATTTATGGATAAATAATCTCATAATCGTAAACATGATTTCATTGATAATGTTTTCAAATCATAAAAATACATTCAAAATTTTCATTATGGTTTGTAAAATAATGTGAATTAACCCAATAATATCCCTTTAGAGTGTCAAACCATGTACACAGTAAGGGCACAGTCATCGTGCACTAGTTTACATATAATACTATACTATTCTATATTTTGGTATGCGATTACTTGTATCCAGTACACATGTAATAATGTAACCAAAAAAATTGGGAAACACGTCATGGCATCTGTCTCGCGTATCATCTGTCACCGTAGACATGATAGGGCACATGTCATCCACAACAGATCCTCACACCTGAATTGATTTATTTTAGGTGATTGTCATTACATACAGGACCCAACAACATATGACAAACCCCATCTTGATGTCTTTCCATGAAATCCACACTGCATCCACAAAGACTAACCCTGAGTTCACTTCAAATTGTCTCACTCGAATGGCATTGTCTTTGCACAATTTTCAGTCCGTATGACCCCAATGAAACAAACCCCAACTCATTGTTATCGCTTTTCATACGCACTAACTTGGAAAAGACAAGCCCCAAGCACCATACGAATCATCAATCATTCATGGCATTGTCTAGATTCCATTTTTCCATGTCACTGGGCTTGTCATTTACTGGCTTTGGGAACGCAGGACAAGAACCACGACCAAGGGGTGTCATAGACCCCTCCCCCCTAAAGAGACATTTATGCATTTCTATATATCCCTCCACGAAACATCAACATTGACGAGGAGATATACTGATGGGTTTAGACCACCCAAATGGAACCACAGTGCATGAAAGTCAACACGTGTTACCCTGGAAGTCCTATGATACCATAGGAACGACCACCGATGTGACCCATGAAGCACAAGAAGGACACCAACATGACATGGAATCTATCTCGTGTATCTTCAATCACCACAGACATGACATGCCCCATGTCATCCACAATAGATCCTTATACATGAATTGAATTTTTTTAGGTGATTTTCCTTACATACATGACCCTTAAGTATATGAAAAAACCCAACTAGATGTATTCCCTTTCAAGGCATACTGCATCCAAAAAAATAAGCCCCGAGAACCCTTCAAATAATCACACTCGGATGGCATTGTCTGTATGAAATTTTCAGTCCATAGGACATCACATGCGACAAACCCTAGCTCATTAATATTTATTTTCGGGCGCACTAACTTGGACAGAAAAATCCCCAAGCACTGGACAAATCATCAAGAATCCATGGAATTTTCTAGATGCCATATTTCCATGTCACTAGGCATGTTATTCGGTGTATCTGGGCATGCATTAAAAGTCCCATGCCCAAGGGGGGTCGTCAAACCCTCCCCCTAAAGAGACATTTATGCATTTCCAGTTATCCCACTTGGAAACATCAACATTGATGAGGATACATACTGAGGGGTTTAGACCACCCATAGGGCACCACATCACATGAAAGACAACACATGTTTACATGGAATTCCTATGAAACCATAGTAATAGCCACCGATGTGACCTCTGAATCACATGATGGCCACCAACACGTCACGACATCTATCCTGCGTATCGTCCATCATCACAGATATGACATGCCCCATGTTGTCCACAGAAGATCCTCACACATGAATTGATTTTTAGGTGATTTTCATTACATACGGGACCCAATACCATATGAAACCCCCCAAATAGATGTCTTCCCTTTCAAGTCACAACACATCCACCAATAAAAACCTCTATTCCCCTTCAAATCATCTCACTTTTATGGAATCTTCTATATGCAATTGTCAGTCTGTAGTACCTCACATGCGACAAACCCCAGCTCGTTGTCATCGCTTTTGTAGTGCACTAACCTCGACAAGAACAGTCCCAAGCACCGGATGAATCATCAAGCATTCACGGCATTGTCTAGATGTCATATTTCCATGTCACTAGGCATGTTATTTGGTGGCTTTGGGCACACAGGATAAGACCCACGCCAAAGGGGGGTCACCGACCCCTCTCCCTAACCCTTCTCTGATACCCACCATAAAGACCCCAAACATAGTTTCCCAATGTTTGTGGTTACTTTATTTTATGTATACTAGATACAAGTGATCGCATACCAAAATATATAATAGTATGTTAGTATATGTTAACTAGATACACACTTTAAATCTGACATTCATTTGAAAAAATAAAATAAAACAAATTGTTTTTTTTAGATCACCATTATTACCTTTAACATATCCATATATATATATAGATATATGTATTTTATAATTCACTTCCTAGAATCTTGAGTAATGGAAACATAATAAAGGAGAGAGATCATATGTTCAGTAAGGGTATGAATACAATGGAAAATAGTAAGGATTGAATAATATATAAATAATAAATGATGTTCAAATATTTGCATACAAATAATCCAATTAGCTAGAATATTATCCTTGGATATCATAACTACTAATGTAATCACATGGTCAAAAATTATTAATTTTATAATGATGCAATGCATAATTCTATACATCTGAAGATTATTTTCAAGTCCTCATTCCATGACATCAAAAGCATACATTCATTGGCTTGTGATAATATGTCTTACATAAAAAGTTAAGGGGTAAAATAATACCCAATCTAGTTTTTTCTAGAGAGTTACTAATACATTAATGGGTTATGTAATTTTTGTCTCTACCCACCACTTATTAAGTCTAATGAATTCAGCATATCAATAAACAATACAACTCAATAAACAAGACTTAAAAATGAATAATTATATGTATTAGAAGAACTAAAATACATAATGACAATACATTCCCAGGAAAAATTTATCATAAACCATATATAATAATATTTTGGATGGTATCATTATAATATATCCTCATTAAATAATATGATTCAATACAAAATTTAGATATAGATGAAAATACATAAAAAATATCACTGGATAGTTTCTTAAGGAAAATACACTTTACACTTTTAAATCACTTATCTAAAAATTTCCCAAACCCTAAGGAAAAAATTATATTTTAAAACAACCTTGTAAAATTATAAATGAATCCTCAGTGAATTGATGGATCATAACATCCTTATTTTCCATTCTGGTGGTATAAGTTAATAAACCATTCTTTTGACACTTTTTTTAAAAAGTACAAAAGTTCCTCTATTGGAAAATGAAATGAAGATTAATTTTAATACATTTTTTAAAAATATAAAAGTGTAAAATATTATTTATAATATTTTAATGAAAATATGTACATGTGGGAAATATATTCCCTACCAAGTAGAAAAAAGTAACTTTTCCATAAAAACACTAGTTCAGTATCTTATGTACATAAACAGAGAAAAAAATAAAAAAACATGTAATTTCATGAAATAATTATAGGCGAATAATTTTTATTGTGCTAAATATATAAAGATCAAATAATTCTTCCACCAAAGACTTAAACATAAACAATCACAAATAATGATGAGATTATTAAATAAACCCTTACCTCATGTTGGAATTTCCTTATATGTGTTAAAGAATGAAGTATAATAAATATATATTTATTATAAATTTATTTAAAAACAATACTAATATATATCATACAACATATGATTTACTTATAACCTTTTACAATAATTTAACTAAAAATTATTTGTTAAAATCACAAATCTTGGTGATAACTACTTCCTTTTTCACGTATGTTTTGATTCTATATTTATCCCTATATATTGATCATGGTTTCATCATATTAAGAAGGTTAATAACAATATAAATAACATATATATTCAATTTATATGCATACAGTTTTTTAAAAAAATATAGAGATAAAAACAATGAATTACACTATTTATGGAGACAGTAATATGTAAATATGCATGAACTTTGATTTCAATTTTCAATATATAGAAATAATAAAATTTAAATTATAATTCAACCTTAAAAAATAATTTTTATATATTATATATGCATGAAATCCATCTTTATTATAATCCATTTAACATGTAAATGAAAAATGAATCACATCACTTTGAGGCGGTGGTAGTCCACATGTACCCACATGTGATGTTATCATTCCCCAATGAATTTCGAAGAAAAAAAGTATATATGTTATTATAATTATTAAAGAATTACTATTTCATAAATATCATAGATAAAAATTAATCCCATCATAATACCCATCCATAATAGATAGTGATTAAAAATGAATTGTATCTCTACGTGGAGACGGTAAGTAATATATATGAATGACCAATACTTTAATTTCCCATTTAAAGGAAAATAGGATTAGTAACTGTGGTATAATAATCATATTATAATTTTAATATATTTAGAATAGTGAAATTATTATTTTATGATAAATACCATAGATTTAGAAGAGGTAAAATAATATGTAAAAAATAAAGTGATCAGTTAAATAGATTTCCTTATCTTTGAAAGAACTACTTTAGATATCATCTTAAGGACTATTGGGGTCGTCTTTTGGGATGAAAAAACCTTCAGAACATTGACAATAATGTTGAAAGAATTATTTTTCAGGGTTTGGTTGATCTAGATGGCTCAATTTGGTGTGAATAATTATGATAAAGTGTTTTATATTTATATAATTGAAATAAAGGGGCACATGAGGAGGTGGATGATGACACATAGAGGGTGGGGATACTTCATTGAAGGTCGAGAACTGGTCGGTATGCGAGTGACTCAATGGGGGTCAGGTGATCGTGGGGTGGGATTAAATTTTGGAACAGGTGGTGGAGGGGTGGGATTTGGTTACAGTATATGCTAGTGGGCAATGCAGTGAACTTCTATCGATAGGGGATTGACTCGTAGTAAGATACTTGAGCTCAAAGCAGACAGAATGATGATTACAATGTTTTTTGGGTCAAATATTGAGGTGTGATCCAAAAAGAGGTCATATAAATTAGAAACCACGAAAAATTCTATCATATTTGGCTGAATGAGAGGGTATGTCTTTTACATCATTACTTGGTCCATATAGTCAGGAATTATGATTACTAGTTGTGTAGATTTGTAGGCTGACTGTTGTGGTACAAAAAATTGTATCTACTGGGTGGGGATTCATGTTGGGAATTTTAACCTTAGGAATGTAATGACCATGTACTATGGTTTAGTTCCTCTGGGCCTATAGAAAATTCTATGGTTACCCCTCAACCTATTAAAGGGGATTATAAAAAACCATTTGGGTGTTCAGGTAGAGAATGGTGTTTCCTTCTATAAGGGAGGTAATGGGAACACTTGGGAGTTGGAAAAAAAATTTAAATATACCTATTTAATTCTCATGAAAAATGATTCTAAATAGGTAGATATTATATTAATAGGGGTATATGATCTAAATATCATCATAAAAAGATATATATTTCTTTTGGTTTCATTTTAAAACTTTTCTTTGGGTTTAACTCCATGGTTAAAAAATTATAATCCTAATTGTGGCAATTCGTTTGTTTAATATTAAATGGCTAAAATTTAACTTATAAGGTGAAAATTGGATTATAAATTTCAATGGGATGATATTTTTTTAGAATATATTATATTTCTAATAATCTTTCATGAATTTTATAATATTTAAAAAACTTAATAAAACATTAATTTCATAAAATATCATTAACACCTTTTTGGAAATTATTAATTTAATTCGACTTAAAATACATCAAAATAACATGGAATTTGAATATAATCCTGTAAAACCTCAATGATATGTTATACCCATCTATAAAATTCTTGTAAATACATAAATAAATCTTAATTATATTAATTTTAATATTTTTTTAATCATTTATATCATTTTTTCATCAATTGATGAAATATTGTATAGGCATTTTGTAAGAATTTAAAGTAATTATATAACCACTAAAAATTAGAAATAAATTAACAACATAAAATTAATATCATTATATTCAAAATAACATTTAATATTCATTCACAAATTTATTTTATCCAAATATGAACAAAAAAGAGATATTTAAAAGCTAGGGTGTGATATTTTACATTTTTCTTTTCTATAAATATTATATAGGTCATTTTCATGGAAAATTTTCTTGTAAATAACTAAATTTCGAGAATATGGAGGTAAGGTTTATATTAAAATTATTTATTATTAATTAAAATGAAAAATATTATTCTTTATAGTCACATTTAACCTACGATAATTATATTTATCCTTTACCAAGGTGATAAATTTTACCCTAGTTACTATTCATAATGAGAAAAAATAACAGGGGTATATTTAATGAATTTCAACCACATAATTAGATATACGGTATCATTTTTTCAATATTAAATATCTACTAGTGTCATTAATTAATTTTAATATAAGTTAAAAAAATGTGACGAAAACCACTTTTTAGAAAAATGCAGTTTTAAAGGATAAAAATTGATATATTCTTATCCCATGCCTAGAAAAAAATATATATGAATGTTAAAAAAAATTATTGAATATATAAAATATAAATTTCCTTAAAATCATTCACCAATATATATCGATTTTTTTTATTAATATAAGATTAGTTTACACACATAAAAATATTTGTTCACAAAAAATGTATTTCTGCCTTAAAATTTTTTTTTCATTTTTAATCTATTGAAAACTAATGAATTAATTATATATATATATAAACAAATTTTCTCCAAATTTAGTTATTCCTATCCATTCTATAAATTTTTAATGGCCAGGTTATTATGGTCATATTAAAAGAATATTTTCATAGTAGATCGTTGTTCATCTAAAATTGGTGTTGTGTGTAAAAAATATAACAATGAAATTTAATTTATTTAAAGATAAATATATCATAAAATCATGGGGTGTTACATGAATCAACTACATATATTCAAAGTTAGAAGAATTACTATAGAAGTGTGAATGAAACAATGATCAAATAAAACATAATTCAATGGGAAACACTCTAGAACATATCCACAAAACCCTCCTTCAATACATAAAATTATCCAAAATAGAGGAACCTCCCTAAAAATCCTTCAAAAGAAAATGGAACAATGAAAGTAAGGAAAAGAGAAGGGGTGATATGGTGATATACAATACCTTGATTCAAGGGAAATTGATTTGATGATCTAAGGTGGTTTAGATTATCCAAGGGAAATGGAAGGAGGGCAGTGAGAGGGGAAGGGTTTACTATAGTTCAAAGGGAAGAAAAGAAAATTGAATCTTGGAAGATCCATCCCTATATTTATAAGGTAATTTTAACTAATATCCACCATGTAAATTTGGTATGAAAACAATTTTTATAGCTCTATTAGTCAAAATAGATTTGAATATACCTATTCAAAAGGCCACATCCCCTTAATCTCACATGTTATTAAAACAACATTTAAAATTTTTTGTCCACACAACACCTTGCAGAATGATGTTATGAGAGATGTTTTTGACACAAAATAAGAAACCACTTCCTATCACCATGACATATGGATGAATTATAAATTTTTTTATGTCACCACATCATTGGTAGCAGTGTTGTGACACTTTGCTCGACTTCTTCCATATCTATCACATGATAAACTCTCCAAAACATTTTAAACTACCAAACCCTAGGTCCTACATATATAAGTGTCCACATTTTACAAATGTTGATCACCACTAGGAAAAACTCCTAAAACTTTCTTAGGACAATTTATGGTTTTCTTCATGCTAATGGAAACCTCATTAGGACCCCATAAAAAATCACTCCCATGTCTATGGTTTGGTACACCATGTTGTCACTAAAAGGGGGATTCCTCCATAATACCAAAACCACCATAGGTATTTCAATAACTACGGTGAACCAAGGATAAAATTGTTTATACTTATGACATATCCCCCAAAATAACCAACCAAAATGACATGCTCTATGCACACCACAACACCACATCCTCCACCATTCCCAAAACATTAGTAAACTGGACCTCATAAAGGCCAAAGTCCACTAGAGCCTCTAGAAAACCTCCAAAATACCTCACCACACCTCCAAACACCTAAAAACAGAAATGAATAGTTTGGGAAGGTCATATTAATTACATAAACTATCTATGAAATCATTCTCATCCACAAAAATAAAAATAAAATCAATGGAAGAGATATGTGAAGAAATAAATAACCACTTCATGAGATACTGTTTAAAGAACTATTTTTAATCAAAACATCGACATCACATCATAAGGATGGGTACTTAAATAATATGAAATCATTATATAAAAAATCATGATACCAGTGAAGATACCTCTCAAACAAAAACTTTTCCATCAATAAGACACCAAAACCAAGAGGAACAAAAAAATTTATAAGTTATATTCAGAAAATCATCACAACTAAAAGCACATCCAAAATAGTATTCAGTAAAAAGATTGGGATATTAAGAATGGATGTTCAACTCACACACCCACATACTCTCCTACAATCCTAAATAACTCAAGGAAACACAAAACAAAGCGATAGATCACCCACAAAACACCCTCTCTCGATGATCTTAGATCTTGATCATCTTCTCTAAAAACATCACATCATGATTTATATCTAGATCCCTATAATCAGTCACATGAAAATCATCACAATGATATGAGTAGAACTAAATAATATGGATGTAATCATATATCCTCTCTAACTAGGAGGGATGTGTTAATAAGCAGTCAAACTTGCCAACATTCTCCAAAACTGTAAAAGGACTAATAGAACTAGGAGATTACTTTATACCTTGACTGAATATATATATCCAATGACGAGGATAATCCTTCAAAAAAGATATGATATCCAAATTGATAAAATAAAGGTATCCACCTCCATATAATATAGTACTTCTTTTAGGCATGTGTTTTATTCATCCAATTTTGAATCTCATATAAATTTCGGTCATGCTCTGAATTAAATCGGGTACATGGACATCCATTTCAACAATCTTGGACCAACACAATAGAGATTCAAAATTTAACTCCACAAATTCATAAATGAATCCTTTCTAATAGAATAGTGTTAGTGGTTTTGGTAAGAAAACACCACCATTAGAAATTGATTCTGTCATGAATCGCTGAAATCCACTATATAATTCTAGAACATATCTTTAAAGGACTATTTATCCTATTCCATCTTACAATACATTTATGAGTGGAAGGATATGCTAAGGAATAACTCGATGACAAAATGACATTGAGGACCACACAAAAATCATGAGGTAAAATGGGTATTCCCAA
Organism: Viscum album; assembly: GCA_963277665.1. Classification (NCBI taxonomy): domain Eukaryota; kingdom Viridiplantae; phylum Streptophyta; class Magnoliopsida; order Santalales; family Viscaceae; genus Viscum; species Viscum album. The sequence goes on along the minus strand of OY728141.1, from coordinate 1,298,259,011 downwards.
CATAAATGAAATTCCTTGATACCCTATAGAGTATCACTATATTTTGTATATATTTTATCACTAGAGTATCCATGACCCCTAACTCCTTAATAAATAGGAAAAGTGAAAACATTTTCACCTAGTCTATGATCACCCAAATATAATTATTTTCACCTGGGGGTTATGGAAACCGAATGAAAATTTCCATTGATATTTCCTCCCATATTCGCTTAGGGACATCCAATAACTACGATTGGCCTCTTGGAACTAAATGCCCTGCCTTCACATACTGGAAAACTAAGAACAACAATGTGAACTATCCCTTATGACTCTTCATACTAGACCACCAAACCTACCTTCTAAAAGGATGATACATGTTGGAGACACTCAGATTCACTGCTAGATGTTTTCTATGGAACTCATTAGGGACCATATCTCATATAAACATTTAGATGAGAAACCTCTACGGGATCACCATATGATGATACCAATCTACTGACCAAAACTTTATGGTGACATTGTGAGTAACACGGTCACACATAAACTCACCATATATTTCTCTCAATTAATAATCCTCTAACTACCATAATTATCAAGATTCCAATACCATATTATATAAACATACTCTTCCATCAACCTCTTTGGCATCATGGTGCAATGTTTCTACCTCCCAAATCTCCTCTTTATGAATTCTCAAACTCCTAGATAATATATCCTTGGAAAATTTAGCTCAGTTTTTCAACAACCCCATTTCCTTTTCATATGGAGTAAGATATATTAGATCCATATTCCAAGAGAATCTCCATCCACCTCTACTAATATTGGTTTAGGTCCTAATTAGTGAATACATTCCTCATAATCTTATGATACATAAAGACTATAATGTACTCCTCAATATGGAAATTTCACCAATAAATTAGAGTAAAAACAATATCTAGTAACTCATGTTCATTGGTTTAATGGTTATACTCATGGGTATAGAACTTCCTAGACTAATAAGAGATCACATTAATTTTCTACAACAGAAAACATCTAAATCTCATATGAGAATCATCATGGAAGAACTCAGACATCACTTCCTCATTTGGAAGATAGAGAATGGTATCCCTAATAAACGTTTCCTTTAAATATTCAATAGTTTCTTGACACTAAAAAATCTTTAATAAACATCAGTCTTTTCCATTCAGGGATATTAATGGGGATACCAATAAAGATAAGTCGTCAAAAAACTTATGGTAGAAGTTTTATATACCCAAGAAGGTACTAAAATCTACCATGTTTTTGGGTGTTTCCCATGAAAAACCCACCTCAAAATTAGATGAATCCACCTGTTCTCATTCTGAGATACTACATATATAATCAATTTAAACTCCCACATTCTAAACAAAAATTTATATATATTCCCATAAATGTGGTGGTGTTAGTGAGTCTATAAGATAGATAAATGGTTCTCTATATTATTCTATTCTGATTTTATGTATATTAATATTTCATTGATATAAATGATGAGAAACTAGTCCACGTACTCCTGAAACATAGATTTCAGGATTACTATAAATATAACGGGTGTGTTCATGACACCAAACAACATGAAAAGGAACTTAAACTATCTATATCAACTTAGATAATAAGAATTTTGGATGTAATTATCTTTAATCCTCATTAAATGATGCCCATAATGAGAATATATCATTGAAATCTAATTAGACCCTTTCAATTGATTAAAAAATTCATGTAACCTTATATGTGGATTGAAATTATTGTTTTTCACCATGTTCAACTAGATATTATACACACATTTCCTGAAAACACAATATTATTTTGTGGAAAATAACACTAGAGCACCCTAAAGAGATACACTTATCCAGATTAAACTCTTTTTTATCAAATCACATATATTAATCCTCCATTATTACAATGTAGAAGGGTCCATATGATACAAATCCATAGAAATTAGTAAAGAATCTAAATATACCACTATTCAAAACTCAATTTCACATCAAGGGGATAGATTTACAACTTATTTAGCGAAAATGTTCGGATAACCCTCAATAACCATAGTAAAATCCACTACTTGACCCCCCCACTAAGTATAAGTTTGATTTCCTGACCCGGGTGCCACACACTGATGCCTTGAACCAGTCAGTCACATGACCAAGAGCACACCTCCCCATATGCTATAGGTTTCCAACTAACGGTGAGGGTCTAAAATAAATCTTGGTAAGACTATTCCTTCTTTTATTAGAGTAATAAACTAGAATAAAATGAGAAACAATAATAGAATAACAAATAATCATAATTGGAAGATTACAAATATCATATGATGACCAAAGAAGAGAATAAAATATCAACACTAAGGTATAGATATGCCATATTAAAGTACATTCCAATTGTCAAAATGATAATTAAAAGTGAATATAGTAATAACTCCCATGTGGGTCCCAAACCATATTAATTTCCATCATCTATACTCCATCTCGACTCAAATATATATCATGGGGCCTTTTCTCTAATCCTATCCTATGACCATGAAATATATTCAGGTACCAATCAGGAAGCTTGAGTAGGTTCTGAGTATAAATCTGTGTGCCACCACCAATGACAACTAAATCAATATATATTCAGATAATAGTGTATGAATTTTTATAAATAATAAATCACAATGCGTAAATAAAAAGTTATCACATTAAAAACTATTCTTTATTTAACCACATAAACCCATCAGTTCCTGTGGATACCCATACCTCAAAACCTACTTTAGTCGGTGATAGGGTCTGAACTATCCCAATGTGATATCATATCTCATAATTCCATTTTTACCATTCTTCATCTCAATCAATACATAATGGCCATTTTTACCATTAATTATCTCAATTAACACGAGATTTCTATTATTACCATTCATTATGTCAATTAACACATGAGTTCCATTTTACCATTATTTTTCTCAATTAACACATTAAATCCATTATTACCATTGATTATCTTAATTCATCCACTAATTCCACTATTACAATTCATTATTTCAAATCCATCTCATTTATTAATTCAAAAATTAATTAATCACCTAAATCACATAAATTAGCTCAATAATCAATTAATAATCTCAATTCCATTAATTAAATCAACAATTAATTAATCATGTCAATATCAATACTAATTCAACAATTAGTTCATCACATAAATCCACTTAATTAGTTCCTTAATTAATTAAGCACATCACTCCCATTTAATTAATTTCTAAATGAATTAATCAATATCCACAAGATCAATATATAATAATTAATTCTACAATTAATTATTCAATTCCGAATCTCATTAAACAATAATTAATTCAATAATTAGTTATTTAATTCACAATCCAATAATCTGATAATCAACTCAAAAATTAATATCCAAAAATCCTAAATTAATATTCTGATAATTAACTGAAAAATTAATTATCACCAAAACCCAATTTAGTATTTTGATAATAAAGTCAATAATTAAGTATCCCCAAATCACAATTCCTTAGTTAATTAATTGACAAAATTAATTAATTTAATTAAGAAATTCAATTTCTAAATAATCTATAGGAATTCTAAAATTACATGCAATTAATTTCAATCATGAATATTGAATTTGAATAATATACCACCTTCATGAATTTATTAACAAGTGCTATCCCAATGGAAATCCACAATATAAATGGAATAATGATGTAGAACGAGATTTGAATATTAAACCTATGTTCAAGATCATATGAATCAAGATCCAAAAACACTATATATAGTTTCACAATCCTAGATCTATATTCATCTAAAATAAGAAATAAAATACCTATGATGGATGGTAGAAGAATGGTAAATATAAATGAAACCAAATGGGATTAGATCCTTTAATTGGGAGGGTTCATATCTTCAATCTGGGGTTCATATCGCAATGAATGGATGTCATAATGGATTGGAATTTGTCTGGGAGGCTCTAAATTTATGAAAATTCATTAGGGGGTGAGTTAGGGATTAATGGAGTTTAATTTAGGAGCATGGGAAAAATTAAATCTAATTTTGGGGGATTAAAATCCCATACACATAATTTTTATCTTAGGGTGCACAATTTCCCTTAATCGTGCTCCTTAACCATGTCCCTATTCTGGGGGGGGGGGGTGCAAAATATCTCCTTTTAGGGTGAAATGTTATAAAAACCATGACTCCTTCATAAAAACCAACTCTTTATAGGGTTTCATGGTTTTCTAGGACAGGGTGCATGAGTAGGGAAAACCATGCGCCAACCATGGACTACCATCCTACTTCAATTTTCTCAAATTTCACCCCAAACACACCACTAGGTAAAACCAAAATGAAAATTTCTCAATACAAAAAAAAGAGTACCTGCAAATGAGATAGAGACTTATCAAAAAAGTCTAATGTTTTACAATATCCCAACCTTATAACATGTTTTCCTAGATCAATAGTACCCTGCATCGTTACGATTCTGATTAAAAATGTTTGGGCCCCTGAGACATTATATATGCTTATCACTCCCATGTTTCCTCTTGAACATAACCATGTTTCCACAATACATGAACTGTCAGCATAGTCTTTCCCTGCAACACATTCTCACTATGATCCAACAGACATATCCAAAGATTCTGAAAGGACACATCTATCTCAAGCTAAACTTCATCCACTACGATCATATAAGAAGGGTCGGGGTGATACAACGATAGATGTGACACATGGAAAACATCTTGCATTGAACTGTATCTATGTGGAAGATCCAATTAGTTTTCCCTGACCCAATTCTCTCTACAACCTCAAATGATCCATCAAGCATGGGAAAAAACTTTACCTACCTTTGTGTCATGTAGTGACCCAATCTAGGGGACACCCAAAGGAATACATGATCACCCTCTACAAGCTCTAGGTATCATCGAAATCTATCATCGTACAACATCTATCAACTCTATGTTGTAACCATATGTTTCCAGATAACCTCAACAAGAACTCAAGTCTCCTTTACGAGACTTAGTCTAAACAAATTAGACTCACCTACCTCTATTCAGCATAGAGGTGATCTTCAAATCCTACTATAATGTTAATCATATGTCACTATATGAATAGTTTCCAAATTATCTATTATTAATAGAAAAATTCACTTGAGCCAGGTGTTTCTCCAAAAACCCACTAATGTAAAGAACACACTCTCACAACATATCCATGAGCATGTTTGTAGTATTCTCTGACGACCCATTTTTCTGGGGGTGGAAATCCAAACTCAAAAGAATATATATACCAAGTGCCTTGTGTAAGACCTAATAGAAGTGAAAAGTAAAAAATGAATAAAAGTTTGAAACAATACTTAGTTTCACCCCATGCAGATGGACAATTTCTCGATTTTACAAATCACCTAGTGGAACTTCTGGGAAAGTCTACTATATATGTAAGAAATGAGATACCTTCATTCGTCTATACAAAATAAATCAAATAACATCATTCTTCCATAGAATCCTTGGGATACCCACCAAAAAGTATATAGTGACATCATCCCACTTCTATTACATAGTGCACTATGATTTTAGTAATCCACTAGGCCATTGATGTTTGGCCTTCACCTTCTCATAGGCGTAGTATCGTTTCATGAACCCTTCTATATAATTTTTCATGCTTGACCAGAAAATATAAAATCATAGGCAATGATATATTTTTTCCACTCCCAAAGTACTACCCACATCGAGGAAAGAAATTTAGGAATCAACTCCCCACATACTCATAGGAACAATAACCCAATTCCTAACATTGATGGTATCATATTAATCTATAATCCAATCAGAAGGTAACTCCTAACAATCTAGAATTTCTTTCAAGGCCAAACATTCCTGATCCCCATACTGTATGTCACTCATCTGTCTCAAAAGAATTGAATCCCCTGCAACTAAGATGAGATTCATCTTCTTCTTACTCTCCTAAACCAAAAACTTTATCTTTTAAAGAATGTTCATCATATTCAACTTAGCACTAGACTCGTGAATATCCCGAGTCTATGTTTTCCAACATAAAGAATCAGCAACACTGCTTCCCTTCCTGGGAATATATTCTATCTCAAAATCAAATGATTATATATTATCAACCCATCTCCACTACTGAAGATTCAAATATCATTGGAAGAAGATATATTTGAAGATATTGTGACTCATATACATATTGAAATTATCACCCAATAGATAATTCCGTCAACACTTTAGAGCACAAACCACCAAAACTAACTCATGGTCATGTGTTATGTATTTTAATTCTTGTGGCCTCAATTTATGAGCCCTATATTCCACAAATTGATCTACCTACATCAAAAAATCACAATGTATGATCCCAGAATCATTAAAAAACATCATATACTCTTCAATCGTCTCAGGTAGAACCAAGATCGATGCTGATTTCAACCACTTATTTAACACTTGGTTGGCATTATCGCATGTTTCAAGCCTTTCAAACATTATACCTTCTTGGTGAAGCCTGAAAGTCTCACTTATGAATGAGAAAAATTCTTAAATGAATCTATGATAATATCCAGGAAACCTTAGAAAGATATTAATATTGAATGTTTTCTTGGGATTATCCCAAGACACAACTACATGAACCTTCTTTGGGTCTACCGACACACCTTCCTCTAAGATGGTGTAACCCATTAAGTTTACCAGATCAATCAAAAACTAACACATAGATATCTTGGTGTATAGACGAAGCTCTCTTAGTATACTCAAGATGATTTTAAGGTGTTGGGAATGATCTTCATGAGTCGTGGATTACACCAAGATGTTATCCACAATCACTATAAAAAATTTATATAGGTATGGATGGAATATTCTGTTAATCAAGAATATAAAGACTACTGGTACATTCATCAACCCAAATGGCATTATTAAGAACTCATATAGGTCATATCTACTTTTAAAATAAATCCTCAGTATATCATAAGGTACAAATTTCAATTGAAGATACCATGATCTCAAGTAAATCTTGGAAAAAACACAAGCTCCTCTCAACTAGTCAAACATATCTTTGACACGCGAAAGAGGATAAATATTCTTCACTTTCATCTGGTTCAACTTACGAGGATCAATACACAAGCGTAAACCCCCACCATTAATCTATGAAAACAATATTGGAGAACCCTAAGACAACATAATCAGATGGATACATTTGTTATCCTCCAACTCTTCTAGTTGATTCATGGGATCTTGAAGCTCTGTTGGTTCCATTCTATATAGTGGAATAGAAACATGGTCAACCTCTGACATGAGATAAATCGTAAATTCCAAATCTTTCCCAGGTGGAATCTCTATGAATTATCCAGAAAACAAATCATGAAATTGATACAAAATTGGTGAAAAGACACCCTAATTCACCCCTCCAGCATCCAACAACAAAATAAAAACTTTGGTGGTAAGGTCCCCCAATTTCTAGTGAGATGGACCTATATGGACTGTCTTGATATTTCACTCTCCATGGTGAATATGGATGTCACCCTTATGATATGTAATGGTCACTATTGTTCGATAAAAATTTATGTGAGCTTAGTATGCTACTAACTAGTCCATACCCATAATTATTTTAAAGTATGACATTTCGAGGATGTAATGATACCATAGAATGTTATACTCCCAAACATTTAAACAACACCCCTTGCATAAACAGATGTCTCTTGATTTTACTCCCACCAATGTCTCTACCTTCAATACCTCACTCATGAACTCCACATCTAGGCTCAAAAAATTCTCAAATCAAGAGTAAATAAAGGAATATGAGGCATGAATATCAAATAAATCACTAACTATCATAGAAGCTATAAGAATAGTTCCTATCACGGTCGATGGTCCAATATCACTATCCATAAGAGTATGTTGAATGGCATGAAACTGTCCTTCCCCTCTACACTATTATATAATTTTAGTCCCCTATTCTACACAACTCTATTGAAATGGGACCTCTTTAGAAGAAGCACCACATCCACTTCCTCTACCACCTTAGATAGTATAACTCTAGCTGCTAGAATGATATGGTGTAGAAGATACCCTTCCCACACCCTAGTTATATCTATCTCCTCCATCTCCACACATCTGTCACAGGTTGTAAAAGATCTTATACAGATGTCCCATCCTACCACAAGATGGTAAATCCACTTGTTATTGGGTATAATGTCTAATAATGTTTCCCATCCCACCGTACTAGTGACATACGATCTGTGTAATTTATTTTACGACTAACCATTACCCCCGAACAATCATCCTTCAATCCCTCTAGATGAAACACTTATTGTGATTCTACATTCCCTTGGACGATATACCTCCTGATCATCCAACAATAACCACCTATCATGAACTAGAATTCTTCATCAGGTTCCCCTAGAAATTAGTGCCTTCTCCACTACTTTAATAAGCTTATTTAACCTAAATAGGTTAACATGGAACATAATATCACATTTATGTTCATCCTAGAAATACCTTATCATAGTAGTCTCATCCCCTACCAATGTTGGGGAAAAGATTTGTAAATCTATAAAGTTCCCAATATAGTCCATCACAGATATACACCCCTGAGTAAACCTCATGAACTAAATAGCTCTCTCCTTCATCAACATCACTAGATAGATGTTCTCCAATAACCCATCGAATAATTCCTCAAATAACATACCATAAAACTTCTTAGTATGAGCTTAGATGTCCTACTAGAGCTTCATTGATCCTCATGTTATATAATTATCCAACATGACCCTTTTATTTTTAGAAGTCTCTCAATGGAAATGTATAATATTGATGGACTCAATCCAAATAATTGGTCCCTCTATTCCACCCACTCTAGTAAAATTCATAGGGGGATGTAACTTAAACTCCCACATGAGGTCACACATACTCCTCACAACCCACAATGGGTATCTTTCCATGAATCTTAGGGAGCGAGAAATGTTTTCTTAGAAATTCTTCCCTCCTTACTTACTTAGCACTATCAGTTCCATAGGTCCCACTACTAGTAGACCATATCCATCCATATCATCTTTCCTTCCTATAGACAAGCATTATAGTGGAGGAATATCTCTAAAATTCCAAACACACACCTTAGGTCACATAAACCCACTTTATCACATTTTCGTAAGAGGAAAAAAAATCACAACAAGTATTTCTCCTAAACCCTGTCACATGTTTGAAACCAAGTATTTATCACTACCCTTAACCATATAATACCTAGGTCTTGGTTAATTAGGGTAAAATTATTCTCATTATTCATGTTTCTTTTTTAGACACCCATTTATTTTCATCTTTCATCATTATACCAATTTCAATTTCACAAATGTGTCATTTCTAAATTCAATTACCTAAGAAATGAAAAACTATTCATGTTCCACAACATACCCAAAACTCATTTTCACATGCATGCGAAAAATCATGGATAAAAAAAAAATAATCATGAGTTCCTAGAATGATGCTAATATACTCAACTCACATTCCATACTAATCCACGAGTCAAGTCTAATAAAATATTAGAAAAAATTATCACATCACAAAATAGGTGCATCACCCATGATGAAATAAAATCCAACCACAACAACACACATAAATAATAGAAATCCCACCCTGGGTACTTGGGTTTTCCCCTATACATGAGTTTACAACTACTATACATGATTTTATGTTCAAGGCCCAAATCTTCCTAATCTCTTTTATATGTTTATCAAATAGAAAGGAAAAATAAAAATAATATAAATATCCTTGGATACCACTTTGTGACATCCTGACCAATGTGCTACACATCGGTTCCCTGAACCGGCTAGTAACATGACATCAATCACACTTCCCCATACATCAAAGGCTTCAAACTAACTGTAATGATTTAATATCAATCATGGAGAGACTGTAACCACTTTTATCATAGTAATACACTCGTGTAAAATAAAAAATATTAACAAAATAAAATGTAACCATGACTATAATAGTTCCAATATAACATGATAACCAAAGTAGGGAATAAAAGAGAAAAAACTGAACTGTAGGAATGTCATGCTAAAGTATGTGACAAGTGTTATAATTAAACTCATCATTAAAGACACTAATAACTCCCAAGAGTTTCCCAAACCATGCTTGGTTCCCTAATACATTCTTTATCCTAAATCATCCATCTAACACTAGAAATTTTCCCGTATCCTGTCCTACAACCATGAAATCTATTTCAGCTACCGATCTGATAGCCCGAGTACCTTGTGATTACAACATAGTAGGAAACCACAAACTATGTCTAAAAAAAATCTAATCAAATAATATAGTATTCAGTTGTATAATAAATGAGTAACAATGAATAAATAAATAGTTATAATATTAACAACTATTCTTTATTTAGCCACATAAACCCCTGGGTTCCCAGGGACACTCGTACTACAATAATTGCTTTGACCTAAGCTGAACATTAAACTACTCCAAGGGATATCATATCTCATAATTCCAAGATTAATATTCTTCTTCTCAATCAACACATTAATTACATTATTACCATTCATTGTCTCAATTAACACATGAATGTCATTTTTATCATTCATTGTCTCAATAAACACATGAGTACCACTGTTACCATTCATTTTCTCAATTAACACATGAATTACATTTTACCATTTATTATGTCAATTAACTTTTAAATTCCATTTTTAGTTTTCATTATTTTAAATTATTCTAGTTAATTAATTAAAAAATTAAATAATAACCTCAATACCATTAATTAACTCAACAATTATGTTATCATATAAATTCCATTAGTTAACTCAATAATTAATTATTCATTTCAATCTCATTAATAATTCAAAAATTAGTTCATCACATCAATCCCCTTAATTAATTCCCCAATTAATTAATCACATCAATACCATTTAATTAATTCACACATTAATTAATCAATATCCACAAACACAATATCTCATAATTAGTTCAATAATTAATTATTAAATTCAAAATATAATTAAGAAATAATTAATTCAGCTTTTATTTATTCAATTTACAATCCAATAATTTGATAATTAAATCAACAATTAATTATCCCCAAATATCAATTCAATATTCTGATAATTAACTCAACAATTAATTATCCTCATATCCCAATTCAATATTCCTATAATTGACACAAAAATTATTTATCCCCAAATCAAAATTCCTTGATTAATTAATTCACCAAATTAATTAATTCAATCAGGAAATGAAAATACTAAAACATTATAGTAATTATACAATAACGTACACATAATATAAATCATGACAATGTGATTTGAATAATAGGCCTCCAACCTTATTTTTTGATGATATATTTCTAAACAAAAATTTCCATTATCTAATGACAAACGATGTAGAAGAAGATATGGATCTTAAACCTAAAATTTAAGATCATATGAATCGTGATCCTAAAAATCTAGATATAGATCCACAATCCTATATCTATAATAAAAAAATAGGAAATAACAACCCTGAAATTGTTGGGGGATGAATGAGAGATATAAAGGAAGCCACATGAGATGTGAGCCTCATACCGACTGGGGAGAAGATCTTCAATTCGGGCTTCAGATCATGAAGAACAGATTCCATAATGGATTTGAATCTCTGTGAGAGCCTCTAAAATCATGAAAAGGTGTTAAGTGTCGATTTAGGGTAGAATGGGTTTTAAAATGGGGGATAAATAAATTTTTAATCAAATTTTAGTGGGATTATAATCATATATGCTTGGTTTTCTCCTTAGGGAACACAATTTCTCTTAATCATGTGTCTCTTCAAGGGGGTACTTAGTTTCTCCATTTAGTGAACATGGTTTGTAAAACCATGTGCCATCTATGAAACCCATATCTATTCAAGGATGCATGGTTTTCTGGGATTGGGTGCATGGTTAGGGAAAATTGTACGCCAACTATGCACTTCCCACTTTCTTCTATTTTTCATATTTTTTCACAGAAACACACCCCAAGTTAAAACAAAAATGAAAAGTACTCAAAAAAATAAAAAGAGTATCTATAAATGATCCCGAGACAGCTCTAAAAAAATATAGGGTTTTAAAAAAAGTAAAATATTCTAGTTTTACCAACAATGACACCAAAACTACTAAGACCCATTTGATAATACCTCTCTCAAATAAACACTAACAATTGGCTCTCCAAACTAAAAAATATAATCCTAAAATAAAATAAATATATAACCATGTATATAGAATACACCCAATCATTTCCAAGGATGAGATAATATGGTTGCATCTATAACATGACAAAATCCCCATATCACTAATGCTACCATAAAAACAATTAACAAACCTAGAACACATCAAAGAAACTAGGAAAACCTCCAACAGGAGTAATTACCACTGGAATCACCAAAAGTATGTTCACTTTTAGTTAGATAAAATCGAAAAAGATAGGTGAAATGAAAATTTATGATGCACTTGAATAAAATAAGGAATAATCCAATATAGATGAAAATCTAATCATACCTTCAATGAACTTTGTACCCTTTGGAAATTTGACACTGTTGGAACAAAACTTCCCTAACCCATATCATTAGACTCACTAGCTTAACTAACATCCAAATTTGTAGCCATGTTTGTCTCATGGTCCTTAACAGTGTGGAACATCATAGGGATATCCTCCACCAGCTATTGTAATGCACCGGTTCCGGAATCCACCAAGAGGCGCCCCATACCCGATTGGTCACATGGCCTCAAGCACATTTCCCCGAATGCCAGAGGCTGCTGACTAGCAGCGAAGGCCTTGGGTGTGATAGTGGGGAAACTATGCCCTCATTGGAAGATTACACAGTGGAAAAGAGAAATAATAAACATTAACAGAAGTAGTAAACAACCCATACACAAGTGAAAAACGGAAGACTCAGTATGATAAGTAGTAGGAGCACATATATATAGAAATTATGCATGATACATGTATGTCTAGGTAAGTATCCAAACAAGTCACAATGCTTAATACAGTACTACACCAAAGTAAAAAATAAAAATAGATAAGACAACTCCTCAGCATCGCAAGCCTCAACTTGGTCCCATGCTCTCCGGCTCCAATGCAATCAAGAACCTGAAGTAGAAGGGTGATTTCCCTTATCGATACCTGCAATAATATAATTTGTTTGGGTCCAAAAGCATTACCCAAATAGTGTGTGAGACAAAGACCCAGTAGGAAACCCCCCAAAGATATGTGCCTAACAGTTAGTGAATATATGGCAGGTAAAAATGTAGTAAATAGTAACAGTAATAGGAAGTACTTAGCAGAAAACAATACACAGTTCTAGCAAATAATTTACAAACAAGAAAGCATCCACTCAAGAAAGTAGAACAAATAGGTAATATTTGGGTATTTCTCATAGGCTAATTGCTATGGTTCAACCTAAAAGTACTAGCGACCCTCTGGAAGTCACACACAGTCTCACCTGTCACGACCACTCCTTGGGACCCGTGTCGTGACTACCCCAAGCCCACCTTCCATAGGCCAGGGGCTGGCGACTAGCACCAAGGCATAAATCCTGACAAAAAGGGGAAGGAATTTCATTTATAAAGAAAACAAACACCACAGAGTAAGCAAGAAGAAGTAAACATTAGGTAAACTGAGTACAACAGTAAGTGTGGAAATGTAAGTGGGCCAGAATACAAACCCAAACTAAAAGTAAATTACAACTAAAAAGAAAGTAAAGCAACTGAAAAGTAAAGCAGTAATACCGAGCCGTCCACTGGAAATCCCACCTGAAGGGTGGGTACAGATAGCCTCCACCTCAGCTCCTCGGGTACAGCCGTCTGCTCCGTGTATATCCAGCCTAGTGGTCCGCCTCCAGGTACCGACTTTCTCCACAAGCATCAACCACGATCAGCACTGCCCGTCGTCTGTATCCAACACAACGTAGTGCGGGTATATCCCATGCAAGGGTGAGTATAAGTTACTCAGTAGGGACCCCGAGACCCCCGAAGGTCTCCCATAATCCACAAGGGATAATCCACAAAGGAAAGATACAATCACGAAGTAACTACCAACTCTACATAGGTATATTCCCATACATATACCTATGTTATCAATTCCAGTTCGGCCCCAACATCCGATCCCATGTTCGATCATGTCCACACAGGATAGTACAACCCCATCCACACAGGATAACACAACCCAATCCAATCAGGATAACACAACCCAATCCACATAGGAAAGAAAGTCAATCATATCGAAGATAATGATTGAATAGTCAAGACCCAGCTCACACAAGTATACTTATTTGTATGGTGATAGAGATGATTAGATGTAGCCACTGATTCATCCAGGTGGGACACACGTAGGATACTAGACCAGCCACTCCGTCAGACCCACGTACGATACAAGTAAAGAGTCCAATACTGCCGAACCCATGTAGGATACAAGAACAGTAGTCAAATACTGTCGGACCCACATAGGATACAAGAACAATAGTCAAAAACTGTCAGACCCACATAGGATACAAGAACAGTAGTCACGTACTGTCGGACTCACATAGGATACAAGAACAGTAGTCATCGCCGTCGAACCCATGGAGGATTTCAGTACGGTCGTCATCGCTGTCGAAACCACAGAAGATTTCAGTGAAGTCGTCGTCGCTGCCGAACCCACAGAGGATCCTATTATAGTCTTCATCATCGTCGCAGTCACATCCAGCTCTAGGCTTCCCGCACATAGCATGCTCGTTTCCGAGGGTGTCCTCTCCTCGAGCCAAGGGGTCAATACATCAACTGACACTTAGTCTAGAGTTTATGTATCCCAATGTTCCGTCTCATCGATAGGAACTCAACACGACAGATGGCGTGTCAATTGGACGCCCGGTCTGAGAGTTATTGGCTTTTTCGTCCCAGGGGCCCGGTTGGTTTTAAAGTCAAAACCTACCCGACAGTAATCCAACTACGTCCAAACCACGAGCAGAGTAATCCAAAAGGTCTGTCTCACTAAGATGAATCCAACAAAGCCGACGACATGTCAATCGGACATCCGAAGCTCAAGTTATAGGCGTTTCCACTCAGAGGGCCCAGTTGGTTTCGTGTTCGAACCAACCCGGCCATACCCAAAGTTCTCCGAATCCCTGAGTGTAATATACCTAAACGACCATCTCGATCCACGAATCACATCTCAACTGATGGTGTGTCGAGCGGAGGTCCTAGCCCAAGTTACATGCGTTTGAACAAACCTGTCTGTTTTTTGGGGTTTTGGGCCCGGACCGACCCGGCCCGAGACCACCTGGGTCAGCCCGATCTAGGTCTACCCAACCCGGGTCCGGGTCCGGCTCATCAGGGCGCGGCGTGGCCCGGCCCAGCGTGGGTGGCCAGGCCCGGCGCAGGCAACCCGGCCCGGCGTGTCCGGTCGGCCCGTCGAGGGCGCCGCACGCCGCGTGAGCATAGAAGAGGGAGCCGCCACCCCTTCAGACCCAATGGCGGACTCGCGGGGGGTCTGCCCTGCCGCGTTGACCGGGGGTCAAACCCATAGTTTTTCAGATCTGGCCGGACGTAACGGTCGGCCAGTGCACCACACGGGACCGGTTGGTCCCGCCCTCCAAGCACCGGTGGTCGGTGGTTCCGGCCACCGCTCCCTGCTCCGTCGCGGCCAAAGGCCGCGGCCTTGGTCCAACCAGCGTGGCGCGACGGCACCACGCCCCTCCACCGTGGCCCTCTCCTACCGCGGCCCTCTTCGGCCGTGACCCTCCATGGTTTTCCAGCGCGGCGTGACGGCGTCACACCCTTCCACCGTGGCCCCGCTATGGCCGCGGCCTCTTTCGGCCTCAACGGAGCGACGCGACGGCGCCACACATCTTTTCCACAATCCTCCTTGTTTCCGCACGGGGCCATTGCACCGTGCCACCTTCGTTCGAGCCGCAATGAATACAACCCCAAAGGGGGAGGAAGTTTGTCCACGTCCAGGCGGTCCGACCTCCTCCCATTTAATTGATAATAGGTGGCCCAAATATTCGACGAGGAACACAAATATTTATTCACGAACAAATTCAAACCCCAACCTCAAAGAGTTGCCGAACGAGGATCGTTGTGGGAAAAAGTTGTCACGGAAGACGGCATTGCGGAACGAGGCTCCATAAGCATCATCGGTGTTCGCCTAATGAAAGATGCAGCTCGTCGTCATTCTCTGAAGAAGGCGTCTCTCACCGGCTGTGGAGAGCAGAGGAGACAGTACGACGATCTCCCCTTGCGGTGAATGAGTTCTTCGTCATAGACTCGGCATTCTTCATGAAGAAGATGAAGTTCCTCAAGGCTCATGTAATTTCTCCCCAATCCTTATTGCACAACAATTCAACCATAATAAAATAACGCTTCCTTTATTTTATTACTCATTCCAACCTTTTCAAAATTCAAAATGAATTCACCCAATTAATTAACGTGCGTTTGTCAAATTAATGAGGCATTTTATTGGCATGTAATTTAAAGTGGAGGAGATACAAAAAATAACTGATAGAGGGGAAATAAATGGGGTGCTTAATGTAGTGTTAGAAATTTTAAGGAGGTGGGGGCTCCTGTGGGCCCCACACCAACTTCCTCACATCTTCCCTCCCATAACACTTAAACCATAGTAAATAAATAAAAATAAAATTGTAAAACAATTTTTATTTTTATTCCTCACAGTTTTAACATCTCCTCCCGAGTGAACGCAACCCAGAAAAAGGTTCTCTTAAGCAAAAGTCAGCACTGCAGTTTCATTGGTGCCCACAGATTTTGATTCTGAGCACCGGTTCAAAAGTTAGGAAAACCCGCTCATTCGTTCACTGAACATACCCGAGCTAATCTTCGGAAATTGATTCCGGGCACACTGGGCATTCGAATCAGGTTCTGTCAGAAACTGTGTACTTGTAAAATCCCAAAGAAAATTAAGAAATACATTTCCCTTGAAATTTACAGGTCTTTACATTACTCCCACCTTAGGGATTTACATCCCCGTAAAGATACATCACAAACTAGGGGAACAAATGAGGGTACTGAGCACGCATCTGAGCCTCCCGCTCACAAGTGCTATCCTAGAGGTTCCCATGCTGCCATCTGATGCACACTAGAGGAATCGACCACCCATGTAGGACCCAATCATGTCGATCCTCGATCTCCACCAGGACCTCTACAAAAGTCGACCTGTCATCAATGTCTAGCTCCCCATGGTCGATGATATGCGTCGGGTCGGGCACGTATCTCCTCAGCTGAGATACGTGGAAGATGTCGTGCACCTGGTGCAACTAAGGTGGTAGATCCAGGCGATAAGCCACCTCACCTATCCTGATGAGAGCCTGGAATGGTCCGATGAAGTGCGGAGATAACTTTCCGCCCCGACCAAATCTTCGTATCCACGTCTAGGTGAGACCCGCAAGAAGACGTGGTCGCCATCCTCGAACTCTAGTGGTCTCTACCTCTTATCAGCATAAGACTTCTGTCTGTTCTGAGCTGTCCTCTTCCACTCCTGGATGACCTGGACCTTCTCCGTCATGTCCTGGACCATCTCTGGTCCCACAAGTGTTGACTCCCAGGGTTTTTCCACCACAGAGGTGATATGAAAGGTCGTTCTTACAATGCCTCGTATGGTGCCATCCTGATGGTGGAGTGGTATCTATTGTTGAACGCAAACTCTACCAAGGGTAGGTGATCCTCCCAGCTGCGACCAAAGTCAAGGAAACATGCACAGAGCATGTCCTCAAGAGTATGAATGGTCCTCTCCGTCTGACCATCCGTTTGAGGGTGAAAGGTGGTGCTCAGACATAGTTGCGTCCCAAATGCCTCCTGCAACCCCTTCCAAAGCTGGGAAGTAAAGCGATCATCCCGATCGGAGACGATAAATGATGACACACAATGAATACATACGATCTCTTGAACGTAGAGGCATCCCAAGCTCTCCACTGAGCCCTGCTCTCTGATGGGTATAAAGTGGGACAACATGGTGAGTTGGTCGACAATCACCCAAATGGAGTCGTGACCTCTGGATGTACGTGGAAGTCCAGTCATGAAATCCATAGATATACCATCCCACTTCCACTCCCGGACCTCCAAGGGCTGTACCAAGCCTGCTGATATCTAGTGCTCCGCCTTCACCTACTGGCAGGTGAAGCACCAAGAAACAAACTCTGCCGCAACCTTCTTTATACCCGGCCACCAGTGCTGCCGTCTGAGATCCTAGTACATCTTCTCCACTCCTGGATGTACCGCTAAAGGGGAGGTGTGGGACTCTCTTAGAACCTCTTCCTTTAAAGCATATGGTACCATGGTACGTCATCTGAAAAGGACGACGTGCTCTCCTCCCATATAAAAACCATCAGGTGCCTGTCCTATGAAAATTTGTGCACGTCATGTCTCATAGTCAGCGTCCCCACACTGTGCCTTTCTGACCCGCTGCAGTAGTGGAAGAGTGACTATGAGTGATTGAGGAATGGCTGCTCCATCTCTATCCACGAAGGATATCTGCAAAGTGGAAAGCTGCTATGTCACCTCCCCAAGTAGCTGAATACCCGTCCTCATGCTGAGTGCATCAGCTACTACGTTCCCCTTTCCTGGAGTATAGACTATCTCAAAGTCATTGTCCTTGAGGAACTCAATCCATCACTACTGTCTCAATTTCAGGTTTTTCTGCGAGAAGATGTACCTGAGACTCCGGTGGTCAGAGTAGACTATGAAGTGGTTTCCCATCAGACAGTGTTGCCACAGCTTCAGAGCGAAGACCACTACTACTAACTCCAGGTCATGGGTAGTGTAGTTCTGCACATGCTACCTCAAATTTCATGATCCATAGGAGATCACTACCCATTCCTCCATCAGGACACACACGAGTCTAGTCCCTGAAGCATCGCAGTAGACTACATACCCTACTCCCTCCTCCGGTATCCTCAACATGGGTGTACTAGTCAATATCTATCTCAGCTCTTAGAAACTCTGCGGACATCTGTCTGACCACACGAAGGGTTTCCCTTTCTTTGTCAAAGATGAAAGTGGTGTCGCAACTCTGGAGAAGTCCGGCACAAACCTCCGGTAATATCCAGCTAGACCTATGAAACATTGCACCTTCGCCACGCTCTTGGGTAGCTCCCATGCTAGCACTGCCTCGATCTTCGCAGGATCCACCGCCACTCCCGCCTCAGAGATGACGTGTCCCATGAAGTGGACCTCACGTATCTATAACTGACACTTTGAGAGCTTACCATAAATTTTGTGCTCTCGGGGTGTGTCCAGTATAACCCGTAAGTGGTAGGTGTGCTCCTCCTTAAAAGTCAAGTATATCAAAATGTTGTCGATGAAGACCATGAAAAATTGATCGAGGTGAGGTTAAAAGATCTTGTTCATGAAGCTCATGAACACTGCTGACACATTAGTTATGCCGAAAGGCATAACCAAGAACTCATAGTGGCCATACTGACATCTGAAGTTCGTCTTCTGCATGTCCTCGTCTCGAACTCTGAGATGATGATAGCCTGACCTGAGGCCTATCTTCGAGAACCACCGTGATCCCTTGAGTTGATCGAAGAGGTCGTCAATCCTCAGTTGTAGATATTTGTTCCTCACAGTCATCTGGTTCATGTGACGATTATTGACACACAGTCGCAAGCTCGCATCCGCCTTCTTGCCAAACAAAATCGGGGAAGCCTAGGGTGAAACACTGGGTCGGATGAATCCCTTGCCCTGCAAATCCTCCAGCAGTACCTGTAGCTCTCAAAGCCTAGTGGGAGCCATCCAATATGCTGGAGTGGATATCAGGGCAGTCCCGGGGTATAGGTCAATATATAAGTCTACCTATCCGCGAGGAGGTAGTCCTGGAATGTCGTCAGGAAAAACATCCTCATACTGATCCACCACTACAGGAAAACCGGGACTCCGCACATCAACTACTCCGAGGATGAGGCTAGGAAACTAGTGAGTGATCAGCTATCCTATCCTCTGTATGAGTCCATCCTGTACTGCTAAGGCTCCCTTCTAAATTGTGAAGGTGAACCTGCTCCCATCGGTGCAGACACCCCACACCTTGCGCCTAATACAATCGATCTGATCATGGACTGTAGAAAACCAATCCATGCCCAAGATGACGTCGTAAGGCCTCGATGCCGCTATAAGAAGATCCCGACCAATGATCTCGCCTCATATAGTAAGCTCACACTGCTGACACCAGTGCGTAATCGTCGAGTCTGCTCCCGTAGGAGTCTCTAGCAGTAAGGATCGAGCCAACAACTCCATTATAATCTCCGAGCTCTGAAAAAGGGTTGTGGCAGTAAAATAATGACTCTATCCTGTGTCTATAAAAACTGCATAAAGGTTGGATTAGACAAATATAGTACCTAAAATCATCTCTGGCGCGCCGTGGTCGTAGGCCTCCGCTGCATGAAGCTGAGCCTGTCTCTACTCGCTAGCTCCCTTTGGTCGGGGTGGACCTCCTGGTGGTGGTGGTGGTAAAGCCTCAAAGCGTCGCCCACCACTTGCTACTCGGCCAGCTCCTCTGCCTCGTCTGCCTACTCTCTGCAGACCACCACGGTTAACCCTATGACTCTTCTTGGGTATCCCCTCAGCCGTCTGCTGCTCCTCTGCACGACGTGTGAGGCAGTCACGAGCCATGTGACACTACCCACCGCATGCGTAGCACTGTCTCCTCCTCGGAAGGCTGGCTCTGCGCCCTGTGCCCACACCTCTAAGCCAGTGTCCTGAGGTCGTCTGCCCGCTGGTCTGGTCTGCCTAGACCCCTGTGATGTCCGTCGATTGCCAGCTGCAGAAGACTCTGCTACGTGCTGCCCTGCGGTTGGTCTCGCTGCTGGTGTAGGCTCGATAACAAAGCTCTCTATGAGTATGGATCACTCCAGTACTCCTGCCTGCATCAAAATTATGAGGGAGATCATATATGCCCTGATCTCATGCCTCATCCCCTGCTCGAAGGTCCGGGTCTGGAAGAATGGGGCATGTACCATGTCCTTCGAATAGCACGAGAGAACGGTAAATCATGCCGAGTACTGGGCTACCGTCATGATACCCTGCCGCAGCTGTAGTAGCTCCTGAATGCCCACCACACATAGGGTGGCTGGGACGAACTCTGAGAAGAAGAGGCTCTCAAAGTCCGTCCAGAGGAGAGATGCCTCGTCGTGCACCTAGAGCATCAGGCTCTACCATCTGCCTGCTGCCGCGTACAGGAGGCTCGCTGCAAGGATCACCATGAGGACAGATAGTGTCCCCACTAACCTGAAAACTCGAAATACAGCCTCCGGCCAATCCTCAGCTGCCTAAGGGTCCATCTCCCCGTGGAACCTGGACGGTCTCTGACGCTGGAAATCATGCAGTGCACTAAGGTGACATGCACTCTCAATGGCTGGGGCTGGTGGAATCGGTGGCTCGGCGGGTAGAGGTATCGCCAGTGCCTCTGCTGAAAAAGGGCCCTGCACCGAGGCCTCATCGCTCGGTGGGCTGTCGTCTAGCACAAAGCTCATAACCCTAGCTAGCTGCCTTCGTGGGGCCATCCTGAAAAGAAACAGGTGCACCAGGGTCTAAACAGTATACCTGGGGATCTGACACAAAGTAATCACAAAGAAAACTTTTGAAACACACATGAAATCAATGTTTCCATGCACTGAGTCGGAAATCAGAAGTCAGGGTCCCGGTGTATTGATACGTCGGCCGCCACACTAAGACTGGACTCCTAGGACTGATAACCACACTCAATACCCTTTACACTATTGCTTCACACAGAAGAAAGATCAGAGTCCTGAGTTCTGCAGTAGACCTGAACTCCTCTGATACCAATTTGTCACGACCCGTCCTCAGGACCCATGCTGTGACTACCCCAAGCCCGCCTTCTATAGGCCAGGGGATAACAACTAGCACCAAGGTGTTAATCCTAACAAAAAGAGGAAGGCATTTCCTTTATAAAGTAAACAAACACCACAGTGTAAGCAAGAATAAGTAAACACTAAGTAAACTGAGTGCAATAGTAAGTGCAAAAAAGTAAGTGGTCCAGAATACAAACCCAAACAAAAAGTAAAGTACAACTGAAAAGAAAGTACAGAAATTGAAAATTAAAGCAGCAATGCCGAACCATCCACTAGAAATACCACATGAGGGGTGGGTACAGATAGCCTCAACCTCACCTCATCGGGTCTAGCCGTCCGCTCCGTGTACGTCCTGCCTAGTGGTCCGCGTCCAGGTACCGACTTGCTCTACAATCCTCAACCACGATCAGCGTTGTCCGTCGTCTGCATCCAACACAACGTAGTGCGGGCATAGCCCGTGAAGGGGTGAGTATACACTACTTAGTAGGGACCCCGAGACCCTCGAAGGTCTCCCAGAATCCACAAAGGATAATTCTAAAAGGAAAGATACAATCACAAAGTAACAACCAACTCTACCTAGGTATATGCCCATACATATACATAAGTCATCAATTCTAGTTCGGCTCCAACATCTGAGCCCATGTTCGATCATGTCTACACAGGATAGTATAACCCAATTTTCACAGGATAACACAACCCAATCCACATAGGATAACATAACCCAATCCACATAGCAAAGTAAGTCAACCATATCGAAGATAATGATTGAATAGTCAAGACTTATCTCACACATGTTTAGATCTTCGTAAGGTGATAGAGATGATAAGATGTATCCACTGATTCATCAAGCTGGGACCCATGTAGGATACTAGACCAGCTAAGCAATGAGACCCACATAGGATACTAGACCAGCCACTCTATCGGACCCACGTAGGATACACGTACAGATTAAAATACTGCCGAACCCACATAGGATACAAGAACAGTAGTAAAATACTACCGGACCCATGTAGGATACAAGAATAGTAGTCAAATACTGTCAGACCCATGTAGGATACAAGAACAGAAGTCATGTACTGTCGGACCCACATAGGATACAAGAACAGTAGTCATCACCGTCGAACCCATGGAATATTTCAGTACGGTCGTCGTCGCTGCCGAACCCACGGAGGATTTTAGTGCAGTCGTCGTCGCTGCCGAACCCACGGAGGATCCTAGTATAGTCATCATTGTCGTCATAGTCGCAGCTAGCTCTAGGGTCCCCTTAAACAACATGCTCATTTCTGGGAGAGTCTGATACACGAGCCAAGGGGTCGATACATCATCTAACACGTAGTCCGGGGTTGATGTATCCGAAAGTTTCGTCTCGTGGATAGGAACTCAACAAGATAGACGGCACGTCAATCGGACGCCCGGTCTGAGAGTTGTTGGCCTTTTCATCCCAGGGCCCGGTTGGTTTTTAAGTCAAATCCAACCTGAACGTACTACAACTACGTCCAAACCTCCAGAGTAGTAATCAAAAAGGTACGTCTCACTATGATTAATCCAACAAAGTCGACGACACGTCAATCGGACGTCCGGAGCTCAAGTTATAGGCGTTTCCGCTCCGAGGGACCGGTTGGTTTCGTGTTCGAACCAACCCATCCATACCCTAAGTTCTATGAAACCATGATTGTAATATAGCAAAACGACCATCTCAATCCAAGGATCACATCGCAACTAATGGTGCGTCGATCGGATGTATGTAGCCCAAGTTACGAGCATTTGAACGAACCTGTCTGTTTTTAGGGGTTTTGGGCCTAGACCGACCCAGCCCATTAGGGCGCGGCCCGGCCCAGCCAGCGCGGCGCAGCCCGGCGTGGGAAGCCCGGCCCAGCACGGGTGACCCGACCTGGGCCGGCGAGAGTGACCCAGCGTGGCTGGTCGGCCCGACGAGGGCGCTGCGCGCCGCGTGAGCATGGAAGGGGGGAGCCACCACCACTTCAGACAGAATGGCAGACCCGCGGGGGGTCCGCCTTGCCACGTTGACTGGGCGTCAAACCCCTGATTTTCTGGATCTGGCCGGACATAAGGGCCGGCCAGTGCTCTATGCGGGACCGGTTGGTCCCGCCCTCCAAGCGTTGGCGGCTGACGGTTCCGGCCGCCGCTCCCTGCTCCGCTACGGCAACGCTCCGGCCGCGGCCTCTTTCGGCCTCAACGGCGTGGCGCGACGGCACCACACTTCTTCGTCGCAATCCTCCTTTTTACCGCGTGGTACCGTTGCACCGCTCTGCCTTCGCTCGAGCCGCAACGAATACAACCACAAAGGGGGAGGAGGATCAGCCAAGTTTGGGTGGTCTGACCTCCTCCCATAAAATTGATAACAGGCGGCCCAAATATTCAACGAGGAACTTACAGAATTATTCACGAACAAATTCAAAACCCTACCTCAAAGAGTTGCCGAATGAGGTTCATCACAGGACAAAGACGTTGCGGAAGATGGCGTCGCGGAACGAGGCTCCGTAAGCGTCGTCGGTGTTCGCCCGATGAATGATGCAGTGCATCACCATTCTCCAAAGAAGGAGTCTCTCACCAGCTGCAGAGAGGAGAAGAGACAGTATGGTGATCTCCCCTTGCGGTGATAGAGTTCTTCATCATAGACTCGATGTTCTACGCGAAGAAGATGAAGTTCTTCATGGTTCGTGTAATTTCTCCCCAATCCTTCTCACACAACAATTAAACCATAATAAAATAAGGCTTCCCTTATTTTATTACTCATGCCAACCTTTTCAAAATTCAAAATGAATTCACCCAATTAATTAACGTGTGTTTTTCAAATTAATGAGATGTTTTATTGGCATGTAATTTAAAGTGGAGGAGACACAAAAAATAATTGCTAGAGAGGAAATAAATGGGGTGTTTAATGGGTTGTTAGGAATTTTAAGGAGGTGGGGGATCGTGCGGGCCCCACCCCAACTTCCTCACATCTTCCCTCCCATAACACATATACCATAGTAAGGAAATAAAAATAAAATTGTAAAACAATTTTTATTTTTATTCCTCACATTTTTAACATCTCTTCCCGAGAAAACACAACCCAGAAAAAGGTGCTCTTAAGCAAAAGCTGGCGCTGCGGTTTCATCGGTGCCCTCAGATTTCGATTTCGAGAACTGGTTCAAAAGTTATAAAAACCCACTCATTCGTTCACTGAACGTACCCGAGCTAAACTTCGGAAATTGATTTCAGGCACATCGGGCCTCGGAATCAGGTTCCATTAGAAACTGCGTACTCGTAAAATCCCAAAGAAAATTAAGAAATAAATTTCCCTTGAAATTTATGGGTCTTTACATCACCCCTTTGGTTACGCTAAAGAATAGACTCTCTGGGGAAGCACTCGCCGTCAATTCCCCCTATAGTCTCTTATCGTTCTAACGGTGCTCTGTGGAAGCACTCAATATCTCATTCCCCATGTGGCCCGTGTCGAGGAACTACAAAAACTCTGAGAAAGCACTCAAAATAAATTCCCCCTATGGTATCACATTGTAAATTAAGACACTCTGGAGAGGCCCTTACGTCCATTCTCCCCATCTTCTACTACACTAGGTTCTCACAGCCCGGTGTAATGTCAGCAAGTATCGCATCACATAATGGCCATGGGATCCTCAAGAACTACTTGTCTATCATATACAACATCTGAGCGAGGAAGAAAAGTCATACCATCCTACAAACTAGGCATGGAACTATCAATATCCTTATAGGAAAAAACTGACCAAGCAGTTGTAACAGGCAAAAAGCATGAGAAAAACATCCAAAGAATAGTAAATTACCCTATTAATAAGAAATTTCCTCTACACATCCCTATAAGCAAAGCATAAAAACAACAAGGGAAAAAAGGAAACACGCAATACCACGTTCAAGGGTATTGGTACAATTTTCAAAAAATACTCAAATAATTTCTATATAAAGGCACAAACCACCTACCTCGATGTTAACAGATCGATATACTTGAACGTCGAAGCTTGATTCTCCTTGGAACGTCATAGATCAAATAAAACGTCCAAAACACTCAACCCATGATAACTTGAAAAAGAGGAGAAATAGGAAAACAAAGCTCTAGGAGAAGGAAGAGCTTACCGCTGCGGTTCCATTGCAATCGACGGTGGTCAATTTGGAGAACATATGGAGGATCGGGGGCACGGAGAAGATCTGTGGCCGTAAAGAATGATCTCGGTCGATGAAGCTGGAGAAGAAGGCTGTTCTAGGGTTAAGACGCGACCTCAGTCCATTTAGTGAAAAAAGTACATGGTGTGTACTTTTGAAGTATATGGTGTTTACTATTCTTTTCCGTACTCTACTTTAGGAGGCCTCCATGTCACCCCTATATGGCTGTGTGCATGGTCATGACATGACCAGCACACGGCCTCGAGCGGCATCAATGTAAACTGCGTGTACTTATAAAGTACATGGCGTGTACTTTGAAAATTTCCAAAAACTCCAATTTTCTTAAAAACTAAAGAAAAAGGAAAACATACCTAAAAAAAGGTCTGGGTTGTTACAAACATCCCCCTTAAAGAAATTCATCTCTGAATTTCCCTAACGAGGCACAGAAGAAAAAATTCTGAATATCTCCGGCCACTGCGATCGTATATCGGCCTCCATCTCCCAAGTCTCATCCTGTACTCGCCTGTGCTTCCATAACACCCATACAAGAGGAACAAACCAGCCCAAGAGAACCTTCATATTGTGATAGATAGTCTAGATAGGATTCTCCTTAAACAATGCATCTTCTTCGAGCTCAACCTCCTCTGGTTGGAAGACATGAGATGGGTCAGAAAAGTAACGTCTGATATGAGAAACGTGGAAGTTTTCATGCATACCCCGGTACCTCTGAGGTAAATGAAACCAATCGGAAACCGGCCCAACTCTCTCCAACATGTCAAACGGCGCAACGTACCATAGTGAAAGCTTACCCTATATCTGAATCCTCTTGTGTCCCAACCTCGGTGCGACACGTAGGAAAACCTGATCCCCGACCTCGAACTCCAGAGGTCGTCTCCACTGATCAGCATAGGACTTATGTCGAGACTGTGCAGTATCCATCCTCTTCTGAATCTACTATATCTGCTCAGTGGTCTCCTGAACAAGACGAGGTCCCAGCAAAGCTTCCTCTCCTGCCTCCAACCAACATATGGGTGATCGGCATGGCCTACTATACAAAGCCTCATATGGTTCTATCTGAATAGTTTCATGAAAACTATTATTATAGACAAACTCCACAAGAGGTATATGCTTCATGACTTACCTGGCCTGTGTTGTTAGCAACATGGTCAGTCACATGTTCCACACGGTCGGGGTACCTATTTCATACTACACGGAGTGCTAAACTAGTACATGGTGTGTTCCTACAAGATTTTTCACAACCTCGTGTCCCTACTCGCATAGGAAGTAACACGGCTATAGACTACACGGTGTGTATTCATAAAGAACATGTCGTGTATTCTGGGTTTTTCCGGGCAGTAACTCAGAAACTGCTCTAAAGCCCAGAAAACACAGAAAACAGGAGTTAAGGTGCCAAATTCTGATCCGTGAGGGCCCATACTCCCTGCGAATAATAGGTTGGCATCTCATACAAGTTATAACAAGTCAATTTGGTAATGATCCACCAAATTATGGTCCATGAGGTCCCTTAACACCTCAAGAACCAAAGTTTGGCGACCATTTAGGCAAAGTAGTATACAAACAAATTCTATATCAAACAACATCGATTCTATCAAAGCCTCTATCACAACAACATGCATATCCTACACAACATCTCTCACAACAATATACAATTGATAATGAATCCTAGATGACATGGAAAGCATGCATGACATGTGATTTCTAGCAAGTGCCTATATGATGCATGAGATGGAAATCTCTCATATCACTGGGTTGTGACAAAAATAGAACCACAATAATAACAACGATAACAGAATAAAGCATGTGAATCACCCAACGGTGAAATCAAATCAACTGTAAAATTGCAAACCAATAAAAATTCAATAAACGATGTAGTATGGATTTTCCTTGTACACAGGTTAGCTACTCCCGGGAACAACTCATTACCAAGTACCTATTCTATCCTATCCCTGACTATTTCCCAAACATTAAGTCAAGAGAAATGAACATGCCACTGATACACTTTGTAACACCCCAGTTCCGGAAGCCACCCAGAGGCGCCCCGCTTGGTCACATGGCCTCAAGCACATTTCCCCGAATGCCAGAGGCTGCTGACTAGCAGTGATGGCCATGGTTGTGATAGTGGGGAAAATATTCCATCATTGGAAGAGTACACAACAGAAAAGAGAAATAATAAACAATAATAGAAGTAGTAAAATCCCATAGACAAGTGAATATCGGAAGACTAAATATAATAAGCCGCAGGAGAACATATATATAGAAATGATGCATGATACCTGTATATCTAGGAAATCATCCAAACAAGTCACAATGATGAATACCGTACTAAACCAAAGTACAAAAGAAAAATAGATAAGACCACTCCTCAGCATCGCAAGCCTCGGCTTGGTCCCATGCTCTCCAACTCTAGTGCAATCAATAACCTGAAGTAGAAGGGAGATTGCCCTTATCAATACCTGCCATAATATAATCTGTTTGGGCCCAAAAGAATGACCCAAACAGGGTGTGAGACAAAGTCCCAGTAGGCAACCACCCAAAGATCTGTGCCTAACAGTCAGTGAATATATGGAAGGTAAAAATGCAGTAAACAGTAACAGTAATAGGAAGTACTCAGCAGCAAACAATCCACAGTTCTAGCATATAATTTACAAACAAGAAAACAACCACTCAAGAATGTAGAACAAATAGGTAACCTCTCGGTAGTTCTCATAGCCTAACCCCTATGGTTCAACCTAAAAGTACTAGAAACCCTCTGGGAGGCAGACACAGTCTCACCCCTCTGGTTCACCTAAAGAAAAGACTCTTTGGGGAATCACTCACTGTCAATTCCCCCTATAGTCTCGTATTGTACTAAAGGAGCTCTGGGGAAGCACTCAACATCTCATTCCCCATGTGGCCCATATCGAGGAACTACAGACATTATGAGGAAGCACTCAACTTCAATTCCCCCTATAGTCTCGCATCATAAATTAATGACACTCTGGAGAAGCTCTTACATCCATTATCTCTATGGTCTACTACACTAGGTTCTCACAGCCTTGTTTAAACTCAACAAGTATCACATTACTGAACATCCAAGGTATCCTCAAGAACTACTTGGAAAGCATCTACAACATCTCATCATGGAAGAATAGTCATTCCATCCTACAAAGTAGGCATGGAACTCACAATAGCCTAACTAGAAAAACTAGACCAAACGGTCATAACAGGCAACAAGCACGGGAAAAACATCCAATGCACAATAAATTAAACTATTCACAAGAAAATTCTTCTACACTAGCATATAAGAAAAGAATGCAAACAACAAGGGAAAAATAGGAATCATGTAATACCATGTTCAAGGGTATCAGTAGAATTTTTACAAAATACTCAAAGTCTTTTTACAGAAAGGCACAAACCACCTACCTCGACGTTAGGAGATCGATTATACTTGAACCTTGAAGATTGAATCTCCTTGGAATGTCATATATCTAAGAAAACATCCAAAATGCTCAACCCACATTAACTTGAGAAAGAAGATGAATTGGAAAATAAAGCTCTTGGAGAAGGAAGAGCTTCCCGCTGCGGTTCCAATGAAATTGACGATGATAAATTTGGAGAACATATGGGGGATTGGGGGCACATAGAAGATCGATGGTCGTACAGAACACTCTCGGTCAAAGAAGCTGGAGAAGAAGATGGTTCTGGGGTTATGATGAGACCCCAATCCGTTTAATGAAAAAAAAGAAAGTACATGACTTGTTCTAAGCTTTTCCGTACTCTGCTTTAGGTGGCCTTCATGTCACCCCCACATGGCTGTGTGCATGGTCATGACATGGCTAGAACACGACCTCGAGTGGTATCAAAGTACACAATGTGTACTTATAAAGTACACGACATGTTCTTATAATATTTCCATAAACTCCACTTTTCTAAAAAACACTAGAAAAATGAAAAACGTACCTGAAAAGAAGGTCCGGGTTCTTACTACTATATCTCCTCATGGTGGGGTATAATCATGTGTTCATTAATATTGTATATATTTTGGTGTCCAATACTATAGGAAATTTCTATGAGGATGCTACTACTCAGAAATATATGGAACCTAGCTTCCCATACTAAATTGAATCATGTTGGGGGATGGTAAATATCTGAACTGATGTCCTTGATATATAAAACTAAAAAAATAGGTTATATGATCTTAGTAGATGTACAAGAACTATTGTCGAAAGAAAAATAGGAAGTTGAGCACTGATATCGACACCCTATCAATGAAAACCTCAACTGTCCTGACATTTTAGACCCTCCATCTGAAGCACTTCCACTTAAAGTATTTTTCTAAACCCCCTAAGAATACATCTTATCAATCATTTATACCATCCTATAAACATCCATGTATATAGTAAATAAAAATTGATTGATCATGAATTTGATGGTTGAATATAGAACCTCCACGAGAATCCTCACACTAAACTCTTCATCTTGAAAAAGACTAGGGGTAAAATGAAGAAGATCAATTAAACTAATCCATAGACACCATATGCTCAAGATCTCTTAATTAATTTATATTAGCTCTAAACTATTTATTTCCCACATCATAGATGATAAAAACAAATCATGAAAGTCCTTCTAAAAATCATCACACGAAACATTTGCCTCTTCCTACTCCTCAAGGTATAAAATGAACCACTAAAAATATTCTCCCCTTATATGACTAACCCCAAGTGAAACCCATTAATAGAACTAGCAATAAATCACAATGAATTTAATCCCAAAATACTTCATCCAATGATGCACTAATAAATCATTGATTCCCCATAATACTTCTCTAGCCTCAAATGATAAAAACATCATAGAATCCCCTAGAATAACACATCTTCCTCCACTAGGATAACCCCTTGAAAGTTCACCAGATCAGCCAACCATACCTAAACCACACATGGATGATGATCAAATATATATCTACAAGAAAGGGAAAAATTTTAAGCCATAGGTTATGTGATTTATTTAATAAACTTAATTTATTTAAATTTATTTCATTTTCTTCAAAACTACCCAAGTTTAAGCACAAGTAAAACCAAGAACGATACATCTACCTTTCTTAGTTCTACTCTGCACAAGAATCATCAATTAAATTTTTATTTTTGATAAGATTAAAGTTTTTACATCCTATCATGGAGAGACATAAAATTTCATTCCCTAAGAACTCTATCTTATATACCTCACAAACTAATTTCTATTGATGTTGCGTCCCTACCAACCCATGTAGTCCTCACAAGTTTCTATTCCCAAAGATGTATCTTATATCTCAAAAATTATATTTTAAACCACTCATTCATGACACCCCTCCCCTAGCACCCCTCCTAGGATGACAATAAAGTGAAGGAGTGACCACCCAAATCCCGACATAATAGTCTATAGGTTGGTGACTGGCATCGAAGGAATAAAACACATAGTGGGAGGAATTAAACACTTTATATGAAGTTAAAGACAATATATACATTAAGGACCATAAATTATTATAAAATAATATAAAATAAACCAAGAGTACTTAAGAAAATGTCACGATTCTTAAAATGGAATTTCATTTATTCTCCTAAAAAAATGTACCAAAAGAAACTGTGGTAGTAATACCAACAACAACTCTCCACTCCAAGATAGTATAAACTATCTTGGTCTAAAAATACCTCATGATCACCAAAATAAAGTTTATATATATATATATCATAGTGATAATAATGTGTATAATAAGTAGATTCAAACACAAGACCGACCATGATCATTTTAGAATGGCGTACTATTGATCCAATGAAAAAGTATTATAACCAACAAGCACATACATGGTTATGTTCCCATTCCCAACCATACTAATGATCACTCACCATGTATCACACACAATATAAGAACACAATATTTTAAGAGTATAATTTTACACACCCAAAACCACCCCCCAATTATTTTCCACTCAAACACCCTAAAATATGACGTATATTTCTCCTATACCATCCATATTGTGATACTAATCATTATGATAAATCTAAGATCTCTACCCATTCTAATAATTCCAACCACACATAATAACCTATTCACAACCACATCCATCATATAATTCTAGATCAATTGGGTATCATGTTCATGAAGGACATAAATATTGTTCCCTCCTCTTAGCATGGATAACCCCAACTAAATACCATCATTGCTAACTATGGATTATACTACTTCTTATGGGAAGGGAATAGGAGAAAACAAGAAATAATCCCTCACTAACCTAGATTTTTTTGGAAAAACACTCGAAAACCATAAAATTTTGGCATCAATAAGAGTATCTGACTTGGGTGGGTGGAAATCATAATAAAATATATGAATAATCATTTACTCACAATATCTTCTTCGGGGTGCATGTAAACAACCTTATAATAACTAATTTACTCTACCATCACATCACCACTACACATCAACAGCCATTATTTATACAAAAACATGATCAAATTAGAACAATTTGAAAATAAACATATAACCAACAAAAAATTCTCATTTATACATTCATTTATTAAATTACACATCTAACAGTTGGTTTTAATCATATCATTATTATACATTTTACTCAGAACCCATTCATAAAAAATTTCTGACCTTCCTTCTTGTTTAAATTAATCCATTCATCCTAAATTAATTCATTAGGAAACACCACATGTTAAATTTCAACCTATAATATTTCTATTATCATTATTCACTCACCATATTCCACATATTCAGTTTCATCAAATAACCCAATTCCATGTTCAATATTTTTCATTATATACATCAAGAATCACTAACAAATCCATTCATCACCCAAATATAATGACACAACCATCCCCTTATTTTTTTAATCAGTCACTTCAACACTACAATAACAACGATTATATTTTGAGTAATATATAATATCATGGGACATTTCTCACATAAATCATATTCAACATTAATCAAGAAAACATATTCCGTATCATCCTTAATTATTATTTAATTATGTGTGGTGATTATAGAATTTAAACCCAATAACAAGAAAGATTTTCACACCAAATAAATCACTGCTGGAAGGGGGACCACAATAATAGGAAAACCTGAAACAATTTTTCAATTTTGGGTGGGGGATACAGTTATCATAGAATACATAGTTTCACACCACACATTATTCTCATATATTAATAATTTCAATTATTAATTAATTATTATTTGTTTATGATTCTCTAAACAATACATAGTGGTATAAATAACAAATAAATTAATGTAATAATAAAGATAAACACATGTGAAAAACTTACCTTTTATATTTCCTTTCTTCCCAATTATTTACCTTTTTTGTGAATTCATACTAATCACCCATAGGACCAAAAAATGATAATCTTGAAATTTATGAAAAATAAAGGCAAGAAATGAATCCCCTACATAAATTCATATTCCAGAGAAACATCATACACTATGAGTTAAATGTGGATCAAAACCATTGAATTTAAAATAAACCTTACTATAA
Source organism: Viscum album (assembly GCA_963277665.1). NCBI lineage: Eukaryota > Viridiplantae > Streptophyta > Magnoliopsida > Santalales > Viscaceae > Viscum > Viscum album. The sequence continues at coordinate 1,298,225,604 of OY728141.1, read as the reverse complement.
ACTATATACAAACCCCACATAAAATACATGGTCTAAATTCAAAACAAAAACAAAAGAACCATGCTGAGACCTAGGCTAAGAAGCCCAGAGCTGGTGTCTACTATCAAATAAATTGGCCTGATTACAAGGAATCAATGCTTGAAAGACAGATCTGTTTAGTAGTCTTAGTGAACCAGATATATGAATGTGTATTTTATGAAAAATGACTACACTAATTACAGACTAATTTTTTTTCTTCTAAAATATAAACAAATAACTTCAAGGGTAACTCTAATACATTTATTAACTACATGAATATCATTTATCATATTCTTCTTGGATACTTGGTGAAAGAAATATAACAAGGGTGTTCTCAAATACATAATAAGGGTAATTAATGCAGAAGTAATGATTAATCAATGAGAATACTCAATATGGAAAGGTAAATAATTGAACAAAAATGTCATATAATCAAAAAACTGAATGGAAGTGCATAAATAATATAGAATGGTAATAACTATAAACACCTTTTATTCAAATAACAAGATAAGGGAAAAAATATGTCATCCTAATAAACTAAAACACGTGACATCTAAATAACTAAAAATAAAATGAATCTATAGACATATGGATTCAAAATCTAATGTATGGATAATAAATAAATCCTGAAAATGAAATAAGTCCATAGATATGTGAACCAAAAATATAATTGGGTCCTTCCTCTGTCATACCAGTCCAAAACATCCCTCATATATTGATGAATCTATTTATCAAATTGCCTTATCAAATATCTGTATGGAGTAAGAGATACATATTTGTGAATATTTAACCAAATATGCAATAATTATCAAAGAATACACCATATAAATAATGGTATATGGTTTAGGAAATAATAATATCCATGAAAAATTAAATGGATAATTAGGAGGAAATTCAATGATCAATGATCGTAGGAGATTTAATATTCATGTGCAAAAAGAAATCAAAGAAGTGAATGTGAACATTATACTTTGAAAAATTATTCATAAAACATCCTTCAGATGATTAAGGATTATATAAATACAACATATACCAAGTGGAGTAAAATAAAGGGTTGTTTTCATTTATGAATGGAAATAATACTAAATGATATTTGAAAAACATTCTTAAGGAAGAGAACATTCCTTATGCACGGTAAAAAAGTAGGAAAACTGCATTGTTTAGAAAGATACAAGAAGATTAATTTGAAAGCATTAGTAAAATAATAAAATGTAAAAATATATTTACCAAATAATTTTTAATTTTTTTTAATTTTTTTTTATTAAAACTTGGTTTTTAGAAGAAAACATATTCTCTAACTAAAGAGAGAAATGACGTCAGGTTTTCCAAAATAAAATTTAAAACACATTGAGTTCAAAACAGTGGGAAAATGGTAATAATACATGAAAATGGTCATGAATAACTATAGGAGAGAAAACTAAAATTTTTATTGAAAACTATTCCTAGTATTTCTTGGAATGGAAATACCATTTAAAGATAAATAAATTTGTTGTTGAGGAAAATAATCTTTAAATATTCCAAAGTGTCCCATACCACATTAAAACATTTTAAATCATAAACATCATGAAGGAATATTATTAAATGAAAGTTTAAGATACAATTAATATAAAAGGGTTAATTATATTATGTAAATAAAGGATCAGTAGATACACTATACAAAATATGTTTGTGGTGTATATGACATTTTTCTTACAGATGAAGGCTGAGATGAGAATCGCTTACTTTGGGTTTCCTTTTGGGTGAAAATCCATTAATATCATGTATAATAAATTTATGTTAATTTTATACTTTATTTATACCCTTTTTAATTTTTATCATTTCTTTTATTTCACCTATTACCATGTTTTATACAATTAGTTAAACAATTATGTTTACATAGGTTGTTTTTATCTAAATTCGGTTTATGTGTCAAAAAAAAATTTGGTACGTCAATTATGATCAAAGGGGTCAATATATAACATCTCAAGAATAATCATCAGGACATAATTATCATATTTATACATCAATTAGACTTTTAAAATCAACCATTAAACATTTTAGGGGAAATTAACCAACGTTACAATCATGGAGATAGTGGGTCATATGTACGAATGAGTAACATTCTAATTTTTTCACTAATCATTACATAAAGAAGGTAAGTAGAATTATATAATTATATAATGATAATAGTATCATGAATACCATATTATTTATTCAATCATAATTATACATAAAATTATTATGAAGTTAAAGGAATCACATCGTGTTGAGGAGGCGGTAGAGAACACATCCATGACTGACATTATCACTTTTTAGTGCATGAAAGGATAATAAAGAAAATGATGTAAATATATTTCCAAAAAAAATTGTTATTATATTAGTATAATATATATATATTTTCTATGTCTCATATGTTCAATTATAATAATATTTTATACATTACATGGATATTGTGAATTATTCACATCGCTCTTAAGGGGCGTTAGTCCACACTTCCTCAAATGATGTTATCATATTAACGCTAAATAGAAATTAAAAGGGTATTTGTTTAAAAATAATTAAATACTATTAAAGAAATTATAAATATATTATATAATATATATAAATATTTTTTCCATCATAATGTCCAACCATGAGTTTTGGAAATGAAAAAATGAATAATCATTATTTAGTGAGGTAGTAGTTCACCATACGCAAAACCTGTATGTTCGTTACCAATTAGATGAATGTGTGTATAATTTTAGGATTAAATATTAAAATAAAAATATCCTAATAAATTTTTAATATTAGTTTTTATGTTAAAATAAAATAATAAGAGTATAGGGGTTGAATAATGGAAACAAAACTAAAAAGCATGAGAGAATACATTACCTCTTAATTGGGTAAAATCTTTTGGTCTGAACCTAAATCTTCCTTGGAGTGATTTAATCCTAATGGGGGGATTCTAGGATGAGGTTATGGATTTTAGAAGTCTAAATTGGTATATTTTAGATCATCCAATGTGGTTTGAGGGTTTTGAAGAAGGGGGATAGGTGGTGGCCTTTTCTATGGAAGGAAAAGGACTCACTTGGATTTTTTGGAAACATGTTAGGTGTACACATGTTAGTACATAAAAAAGTCATAAAAGCTAAAAAAATCAGTAATTTAATGTTCAAGGACAAATTATGGACAACCAATGGGTGTTTTAAAAGTTTATAGGTCATTTGGGCCCTTAAATATACGGTTTAGTATATTTCAAAGCTGAATTTCACCTTAATCACTATAATTACTTTTAATCAAATTAACTAATCATTTTTGTAAAAAATTAAGGTAATATTATTATACTAAAAATATAATACAAATTACACTGGTGTATGTTAATTTTTATAAATTCAAATCATAGAAGTTAAAAAATTAAGATTTATGCTGATCATGCAGACAGACGATTTTACTGGTTTCAGTAGAATAATGTTCAAAGGATTGTTGGGTTTTTATATTCGATTTTAATGTGAAATTAATTATAGAAAAATACATTTTATTAATATATTTATTATTTATATAAAATTCATTTAATAAAAAAATTAAAATATAATTTATCATTAATAAATATTGATACAAAAATGCAGTTTTTAACTAAAATGGATTATTTTTTTACTATTCATAAAAAATTGAAGTTTCTTAGAAAAATAACAAAAATCCCTATAAGATAAATTTAACATAATGAATTAAATAATTAAGTATATTGTATTAAATTAAATTGATTAATTTGTCAAAATTAATTTTTAAACTAGGTTCACCATTAAAAGGTGATAAAATTGCCTTTATTGAAATATAGTTTTTATGTATAAAATAGGGTTTTTTCTTATCTTATGCATATCAAACCAAATGGATAAGTAAAAAATATATTTTATTTAATATATAAAATATATTATAAATTAAAATAATTCCCTAACTATAATTATTTTGGTATATTAAGTTAAAACTCATTTGGAAGCATAAAAATAAAAATAATTCTTTTTATATCCAGTTGGTTCTAATTTTCATTTATAATTAATTTTTAACTAATGAATTGCTTTTATATTGGTGTAAACCATATTTTTATAAGTTATTTATTATTTATCATGAAAACTAATTTAACAGCTAGATTATATGATATTATATAAAATAATAATATTTTAATAATACCTTGCTATTTGGTGAACTCGATCATTCATGTAACCCAAGATATCAAGGAAGGGTGCTATTATATATATCAGAATCTATCCAGGAAGGTATCTCTTCCATATAACACTATCTAACTCGGTTTTTCATGAAATACATGCAATATCATGTGTTGAATTTATTTAAAATATTAAATATATAGTAGAGTCTTGGGATATTATATTCCATTACACGTTTGGAATTTCATTTTATACACGCTACTGAATACAAAGTTGTACATTCAAATACTAGGGTTTTACATTATCCCAACCATTATTAAATTACATCATCACAATTTAAACTCAATCATGGAGATAGGTTGTTTGACACTTCTTATGCTTGGAATCCCACATCATGAGAAGGGTTTTTAATAAATCCTCTAGCTAAGAGAGAATGGAATGTACAAGTGTCACATTAACTACCATGTATCTGGGTTTCAATGTATGAGATCATTAGCGGGATGTAGAGACACAGACTTACAGAAAAATAGTTAATATTTATTGTGATTGAATGATGTTATCTATCAAAAATAAGTAAATTATAGATATAAATCGAAGGGAATTAAATCCATAAATCCGCATTGAATTAAGAGACCATCGATTAAAAATAAATTAAGGTATTATGAAAATATTTTATATCTATGTCATTTTCCTATTATTGGGATATTATTTTACTAATATTAAATATAAAGAAAAATCTATACCAGATAGTTTTCAATTTAATGCATGAAATACTTACCTTTGGTTGTGCATTAATCAAATTATAATTAATTCCTCTACTACTAGAAATTAATTACCAATAATGAATTATTTATGCCTAAATCACTAAAAGAAACTTTTAAAGGATCGCAAGGCCTATAAAAGAGTTAGAATTCCAACTATTTTTCTTTACAGAACTTCTAAAATCAATAAGTTAATAAATTAATCTCTAATAATCAAAAGTGATAATATTATTTGATCATTAACAATTATTCATCATTTTGTTTAACAAAAATCAATTAAAAATTAACCAGGAAATTGTATAGGTACATGGTTGGTGTAAAATCTTTATCGTCATTCGGTCATGGGTTTTAGACCCTCAACCTTGATGGATTCGATTTGGTGTCACCCGATATACATGTTTCCCTTTTCTAAAACAAAATTAGTATAATTTACAATATAAATACAATAGAAATCCTTGAAATTTAATCATTAAATAGTCTCTTAACAAAGGTTTTAAATTCATCATCAGTACATCTGTACTTCATCCATTTATATTCACATAAATCCTTCCATAGTCTAGATTTTATCATCTTAATGATGGCATTGACTTGGGTAATGTCCAAGTTCCCGACAATTTTGAAAATGAACAATAAAAGATTTCCTAGGATGTGCTTCATTTCATTCTATTGTACTCTTCATTTTTTATCAATCCTTTTCTTTATGTCCTAATTTCCCAAATATAAACCTTTTAATTATACCATTAAGTCACTTTCATGGGTGCCTCCTTCCACAATACTCACATGTCATAAATTAATCCTTATTTTCATTATAATCTCCACCATTTTAGCTCTTATCAACCTCCATGAATTTATTCTTTGGTGTGTTCATGAGTTGCTAAAGGTATATATTGTTAATCATATTTTGGGAAAACTAGTTTGGTATAGACAAGATATTTTTCACTTCTATCAACACATCATTTTGTTTCTCATTTTAACCACATTTTCCTTCATGTTTGTTTTCAACTTGAATCCTTCGGGTTCTATCAATTGACTGAAACTAGAAAGAATAGTCCGAGCAATGGTTTTTATTGGGAGAAAATGCTATAGTTCTCTACATGTTATATAAATTGTGACACCATATTTTTAAATGTAAAACAACTTAGATTTAATCCAGATTATGAAGTTTCACTATCTATTCAAATTCATCATAATAGATTGTAAATAAAATGTGTATTATCTTATGAAAATACCTCAGGACTGTCAAACCAGGTACGTAGTAAGGCATGTTCTCATGTACCAGGTTACCCTAAGTTAGGATCAAAATACAATGTAGTGTTTATTCTCTTGGGTACATCTATAACCAAACCAAATCTTCTTATAGTATCTAGATAGGGAGGTATTTCTAGTTATTTTCACATGATCTATAATTTACCAAAAAACTATGGTGTTTATCTATACTTATCCTCAAATTCTACCTTAATGTTATGTTATCCATCCTATGATTTTCTTAATCTAGTATTCATGTTTGATGCTAAACTTCCATTGATACAAAATATAATGAACTAAACATATAAGATCAGAGCATACATATGATATCTATTAAATTAGCATGATTATAAGAAATAAAGACCAAAAAGACTAATTAGTTTAGTAGTCTGGGTAAACCATATATATAAATGAGCCTTTTATGACAAATGATGATACTAATTAAAACATATTTTTTCATTCTAAAATATAAATAAATAACTTTGTGGGTAACTTTTATCCATTTAGTAAATCCATGCATATCATTCATAGTATGATTCATGGATACCTAGTGAAAGAAATATAATAAGGGTGATCTCAAATTCTCAATAAGGGTATGTAAAGAAGAAGAAATAATGAATTAATGAGAATAGTCAATATGTAAAGGTAAATAATTGAACACACATTCCATATAATAAATAAAATTAATGGAAGGTATAAAAAATTTAGAAAGTTAATAATTGGAAACAAATTCTATTCAAATAACTAGATAAAGGAAAAAATGTGGAAAGGTCTGAAACTGAAACACATATCATCTAAATAACTAAAAATTAAGTGTATTCATAGACATGATGACTCAAAATATAATAGATGGATAACAAATGAATCCAAAAAATTAAATACATTAATAGATATATGATTGAAAAATATCATGGATGAATAATAATTGAATATATATGAGGGGAATACTTTATTATTGGACACCATGTTTCCGAGGTACATTGTACCTTTACTATCAATACCTTTCACAAGATGGTTTACAAAATGTTGGGAAAAACCCATATATGGAGGCTATCCAAATGACTCATCCCCTAAGAATACTTATTCATCGAGGGGATATCTATAACTAGTCTCCACCAGGGTCGTACCAGTAAGAAAAATTCCTTATATATCGAATAATCGATTTAACAATGCGCCTTATCAAATATTAGTATAGAGTAAGAGATACCAATTTATCAATATTTACCCAAATAACCAAATAATTGTCAAATTATACATCAAATGTAAAATGTTAAACGTTTATTGAAATATTAATATCTATGATAAATGAAATTGATAATTTTGGGGAAATTCAATGGTCAATGATCATCGAGGATTGAATATTTCTAGGAGACAATGAAATGAAGGAAGTGAAGGTGAATAGTATCCTTATCTAAACTATTAATCAACCATCCTTTAGATTATTAAGTATGGTATTAATACAACATTCCCCAAGTGGAGTAAAATAAAGGGTTTTTGTTGTTGATAAATCAAATATTATAAAAATATATTTTAAAATAATTATTGTGGAAAATAACTTTTTGTTTTGAAAATCCTTTTCAAAATAATATTCCTAGAAAATCAATTTTAAAAACATTTTCATTATAAAAATCCTTTAAAAATGAAATGTATGCTTCAAAATATTGATGGTGGCTAAATCTATACGTGTTATACAGGGTAAAAATAATTCAGTTTTCACATTTAAAAGGTAAGAAAAATGCCTCATTAAGAATGAAAAAAGAAGTTTCCCTTAAAAACATTGGTAAAACATAAAAGGGTAAAAATTTATTTAACAAATAATTTTAAAATATTTTTGATAAAATTATAATAAAACATGGTTTTTAGAAGAAAATAGGTTCTTCGACTAAAGAGAGAAATCATATTAGGTTTCCATAAAAACATTTTTAAAACACTTTGACTTCCAAAGAGTGAAAAAATGGTACTAATACTTGAAAATGATCATGAATAAACATATGAGGTAAATGAATGGTTTTATTGAATTTCATTTATATAATTTCTTAAAGTATAAATACAATTGAAAAATAATGAATGTGCTTATTAAGGAAAATAATCTTTAAACATTCCAAAGTGTCTCATACCACTTTGAGACATTTTAAATCATAAAAATCATAAAGGAATAATATTAAATGATATTTTAAGATACCATGAACATAAAATGATTAATTATATAATATAAAAAAGGTTTAGTAGATACACCACACTAAATACGCATGTGGTGTACAATACAATTATCTCACAGATGTAAAAACGGGAGATGTGAATCCCTTACCTTGTGAATTCATTTGGGTGAACGCTCATAAAATTTTTATATAATTAACTTTTATTAATTTTCTATTTTACTAATAACCATTTTCATATTTATCATTAATTTTATATCACTTTTTACCTTGTTTTATAAAACTATTTAAATAATTATGTTTACAACATGTTCTTTGACGAAATTCGGTTTATGTGTCAAAAATAGCTGTAGTAGGTCAACTATGGTCAAAGGGGTCAATATATAACATCTAAAAAATAATAATGAGGAAATAAATATCATTTTTATACATAAATTATACTTTTAAAATCAATAATTAAATATGGTTTTGAGAAATGAACCACCATTACAATCATGGAGAAGGTAGGACGCGCAAACTCATTTTCAATTATCATTATGGAAATTAGGTAATAAGAAATATATCATTTAAGTATGATAATAATTTAATGAATACCATATTATTTATTTATATATACTTATATTTAAAATTTTCATCATTTTAAAGGAATCACATCATGTCGAGGAGGCGATAGTCCACATGTCCACAAGAGACATTATCACTTTGTAGTGTGGGAAAAGATAATAAAGGAATATATATATATATATATATATTGAAAGGTAATTATGTCATTAATATCATATATATGTTTTTTATGTCTCATATTTTCAATTATAATCATCCTTTGTACATTCCTTGGATCATGTGAATGAATCACATCTCTTTTAAGAGGTGGTAGTCCACACTTCCTCAAATGATGTTATCATAATACCGCATAATGGAAAGTATAAGAGTATATGTTATAAAATAACTAAATAAGATTAAAAAATAATAAATATCACATTATATATAAAAATAGTGTTCCATCATAATGGACAACCATTATAGTTTGAAATGAAAAAAATGAACAATCATCATTTCGTAAGGCAGTAGTTCACCAAACACAGAAACAATATGTTCACTACCCATTATATGGAGGTGTGTGTAAGTGTAGGTAAAATTATTAACATAAACACAACCTAGTATATTTATAATACAAGTTTTTTTATGGAATCACAATATAGGAAGAGTATAGGGGTTCAGAAATGGAAATGAAATTAAAAATATTGAGAGAAGACGTTACCTCTTAATCAGGTATCTTCTTAAGGTTTGAACCAAAAGCGTCCTTGGATTACTTTCTCCATAAGGGGATGCATATAAAAATATGGGACAAGTTTTGGATGGCTAATTTGGCATAGTTTGGATGAGCCAATGCGGCTTGAGAGGTGTGATAAAGTTGTAGAGGTGGTGGCCTTTTATAGGGAAGGGAAAAGACTCACTTGGATTCTTCTGAAACAAGTTAAGTTTACACATGTTCCTACCTAAAAAAGTAATAAAAAAACTAAATAATGTAAGGTTAATGGATTAATTATGGATAGAAAAGGTTTTAAAAGTGTTTAGGTCATTTGGGCCCTTAAATACAGGGTTTTGTCTATTTTAATCCTAATTACACCTTAATCAATGTAATTAATTTTAATCACTCTCACTAATCAATTAGGTCAAAAATTAAGGATATACTTTATATGAAAAATATACTCAAAATAGTATTCATATTACAATGGTGTATGTCCATTTTTTGAAATTCAAATCACAGAAGCTGTAAAATTAAGATTAATGCTAATCTTCCAAATGCATGACTTAACTGGTTTTAATACAAAAATTTCAATAGATTGTTCTGTTATTAAATTAAATTTTAATGTGAAATTGATTCCAGTAACCTAAATTTTATAAATATATGTATTATTTTCTAATTTTAGTTATAAAAATTTTAAAATATAATTTAATATGAATATTTATTTAAACAAAAATGCATTTTTTAACTAATGGATAATTATCAAAAATATTTTAATGATTATATAACATATATTTTTCATTAAAATAATTCACTAATTGTTATTAGATATGTTTATTATGGTAAAACTATATTGGAAGTATAAAAATAATAATATTTCTCTTTATATCTAACTGGTTCTTATTTTTATTTATCAGTAATTTTTAGCCAATGAATTCATTTTATATTCGTGTAAACCATAATTTTTATAATTTAGTTATTAGAATTCATAACAACTAATTGAATTGCTAGATTATATCATATAATATTTAATAATAATATTTTAATAATACATTGTTATTGGGTGAAACATTGTATTGCGTGTAACGAAAGCTATAGAGGAAGGTCACTCATGAATGTGACACTAGCAATAGAGGTAGGTCACTCTTGCATGTAACAAAAGATAACTTGGTGTTGTGTGCATTACCATAAATATCAGGTGTTTAAATAATTTAAAATAGTAAATATACAGTATAGTGTTAGGATATTACATTCCCTTATGCTTTTAGTGTTTCATGTCATACCTAATATTGAACACAATGTTGTATTTTAGAATTTAGGGTTGTTTCAAACAACACAAAACAATCCTACTAATGAAAAGAAAATAATTAATGAGAGTTAAAGAGGATGTAAAATTGAGAGAGAGTATACCTTGATTCAGGGGACTTAATTCCAACCATCCTTGGGGGTCTAGACTCTCCAAGAGAAATTTACAGAGATGGTAAGAGGGAAAGGATCAATTAGTGATTATGTATAAAGAAGGAAAATAAAATCATGGATGATCTACCCCTATATTTATAATGGATGTTTGATTAAACTTCACCACGACATAAAAGCATGAAAAAAATTTGGTTCTCCCCCCATTAAATATTTTCTAAATATATCATGTATGAAACCAATATATCCCTCAAATCTCATAAATAACGAAACCCACAATTATAAACTTTGACAGACACCATTCCTTCCACAATGGAATGGTACAAGGACTTTTGGACACTCGACAGGTGACCAAAACATCTCACTATAACATAGGGAAGAAATACCAATATCATTTTCCCTCACGAGACTTATGAACATGGTGAAAAGTCACCTTACTCACAATTTATAATCCCCCTTAAATGTTAACATTTCTTTTAATAACACACTACCATGACTTGTGTTTTATGAATTTTAGTGTCCATATTTTATATAGTTGGATTTCCTTTTGTGAAATGCTCATAAAAAGTCCCACATGCTTAGGAGTGGTATCCCCTACGATAAGGAAAACATCATAAATCTCCCATAAATCTATACTCCCATCACTTTTAAATAGTTTCCCCCACCATTCATCATTTGGGTACTCCCTATAGATAATATTGACCAACACTAGTGTTTTATTTACTATATGAGACCAAGCATCAAATTTATGAACCCCAAATCATCCCATTCAAAATGGACATAAAAAATTACCTTCTCCCTGGTCACCGCTAAACAACATTATACACCACACCTATAAATATGGTATGGGGGACCTAAAAAACTCCAAACTCCACTATAGTATATAGAACACCTCCAAAATACCTCATGACACCTCCAAATGTCCGAAAACACAAAATAACTAGTTGAGAAAATGTTGAACAATAAATTAAACATGTATTAGGTCTCATTAGAAATAAAGTTATTATAATAAGATGTAAAAATTGGTTTACAGTCCTCTTACGTAAGATGTTTTCCTTTATTTTTGTATTTCATGGAATTTGACAAAAAAATCAAGGTTATTTTCATTAATTTCACACACTTTGAATTTGAATTTTTGTATTTCAACATTTATTCAAAGTGAGTTCATGGATTAAATCAGTTTCAAATCATTATAATAGGTTTAATGTTTTAATAATAATTTAGATTGATCTCAATAGGATTCCAAACACACTAAAAATGAAAATGAAACATAGAAAAATGAAATAAAATGAAAAAAAGAATATAAATTTGAAAATTTTAAAACTGTAACAGTTTCCCTCCCCTAAACATGAATGACATGGTTTAGTCAGCGCATTAAAATAGATATAGTTTTTAGAATTTATTTAATAGAGTTATAAACATTAATCATCTTTTAAGGAAATTTACAACCTATTAGTTCTATTGAAATACGTGTTAGTGGAGTGTGATATATTCAACTTATTCTTGTAGAATATTTCAATTATTCTTCTTTAGAATATGAAATTTTATACTGAAGGGGTTTTTTCACATTATATAATGACATAAACAAGTAAAAAGGATATAAATTAGTAATACTATAAGTTATTTCACATTTGGAATCAATTTTACCTTCTATATAATTGAGCTAATAGTTTTAAAGCAACACATTTTCTGCTAAATGAATAGATTTTTATGAATTAGTGTATCATGGGACACTCAAGTTCTTTCCTTTTAAATCCTAGAGTTTTAAAAATATTCCATTTTAATGTCACTAATATTCTAACAAAATTGTTTTCTTTCTTTTCCCGTTTTCCCTATATTTATATTCATCCCTTTGACTTCCCAATAGTATTTATCCTCTATCAAAAAAATCATATCATAAATAATTCCATAGATAAACTAGTATAGACTCGTTATAATAGGGGGTTTTATAGGCTATCTTCTAATACAATAAGGAATCTACCAACATTTGTCTTCAATCATTTATATTTTTCATAATAGTTTTTCTAACCTTTAATCAATCTAATGTTTTAAAATCCATCTTTGAAATTAGTTTGTAGATGGTATGGTGTCAATATATTTGGAGGCACTCCATAAATTATCATAAAATATTTTATTCCCCTATTAAAACAATGAGTACCTTGATCACTAATTATTTTTATTGGGACTAAAAATCGATGAAAAATGTTAATTATAAAAAATTCATTAAAAATTTAGAAACCTTAGTTTTGGTAGATTTTAAAATATAATCCACCAACAATAAGATATAAAAATATCCAAAGGAAATGGGAATGTTTTATATGAAATACATTCCCTAAATTTTAAATAATACACAAAATCATATGGGTTTTTGAGGAATTTCCTTCATTTTGAAGATGTTACCAGCATAATTGAATGTCTGACATCAATTGAAAAACTAATGGAAATATTTAAACAAATTTGGAAAAAATAAAAAAAATTATAGAACATTAATTTAATTATTTTATGCCCAAATTGGCTTCTATTACACCCTAAGATTTTAAATTATCTATTTTCCATTAACACCTAATATGTTCTATAGATTTTTTACCTCACAACACTAAACCAAAATGAACATTGAAAGAATATATAACCATTAATAGGTAATTGTATAGTTGGTGGGTAATAATATAGGTTACTAAAATATGATATATATAAATAAATAGAAAATAAATTATATTTTTAATGCTATGGCATTGATGATAATTCCATCAGTGCAGCTAAATTATCAAGATGACTAATTCATGATTTAAAACATGGAATTGATAAAAATTGGGCTTCTATGTGTTTTATATGAAACTAAATATATTATTTAAAAAATATATTGTTGATATTATTGATACATTAAAACCAATTTTATTAGTAATTGATAGTAAATAAGAATATGAATAGTAATTTTTTTAAAAAAATTATTTTTCTATGAAAAACGTTTTCACAATTTTTTACTTTTTTATTTATATATTAAATAATCCAATTTAATAATTTTAATTTGAAAAAAATATTAATTTCTATATTCATGATGTCATCATTATCTTAAAATTAATTTTTTATATTTTTTCTAAAATAATTTATTTTTTTTCTAAATTGTGAAAATATAGTTTTTACTAAAACAATAAATTTTATGAATTTATAGTTATATAATAAAAATAATGAATCTTATAAAAAATAAAATTTAATAAAATATTTGTTTACGGATTTAAACAAAACATTTTATAAAACCTATGTTCCACATTTTATGAACATGAGTAATATTTTTCAATAAAAGAAACTAATTTTGTTATTTCTTTTTAATTAAATACTATTATAGGGAAATTTTGTTTTTTAGATACTTTAAATAGATATAAAACTTATATTTCCTTATAATAAAATAATTCATATTATTAAAATAAAAAAATGATAATTTTATCCTTGTTATAAATCTCAATCTTAAAATTAAACCTTTTCTAAAAATAGACTTTTAAACTTTACAAGTGGTAATGCTAAAATTAATTGTTATTTTATAAAAGTTATTTCATGTTTATAATCATTGGGTTAAAATAATGTGTGTAAATTCATGGTTGGGGAGTTTTCAAATTAATATCACCAAACACACCGTTATTGAAAACTTTTAGAGAAATTGAACCTTGAATTGTGTCCTTCAATTATTGAATAATAAAGGATGTTCAAAAAAGCTCTCTTATATTCACTTTTAAAAGGGGATCACTTCCACCCTTTAAAAGATAAAAATATATATATAATTTTCCTTAAAAAACAATCCAATTTTACTCTCATATAATCCAATACCATGACATATATCCCCTGTTCAACATAAATTACTATAACACCGTCATTTCCAAGGACACTCTTAAGAGAATGTTCAAGGTCCCAATATGGGTATTAATTAATCACTATCATTTTATTCTTAATATTTCTCTTACAAAACTACCATAAAAACAATAATATTATTTTTTAAGTATCATTAGTGTAATTAATTATTATTATATTAATGTAATAACCAATTTTTATTTATTTCCATTCACTAAGAAACATAAAATATCGTCGATTCTGCATACGTGAGGACTACCACCTTCATGAAGTAATATTCTTTGTTTTTTACAACCACCTAATATAGATGAATTTAAAAATGTATTTAATTTTTAAAAAAACATTTTTATTTAACTATTAATATTATATAAATATAATATTTGAAATTATACAGGTGATGTTAATAAAAAAATTTATTGTAAATATAACCACATAAAATGAACACATCAAAGTACACTACTACAAATATGGAATTTATTAGCTCAAGGAAACGGAATTAACAGCTCTAGAAAATCATTGTTAATCTTGGAGAATATTAGGGGTCCCTTTTATCAGCTCTCAGAAAAGTGGCGATAAAGGCCCCTTTTATCAGTGCTAATAAAATGCCTGATAAAAGGTCCTTTATCAGTGCTTTTTTAGCACTGATAAAAGACCAATTTTATCGGTGCATTTTTTTAACTATGATAAAAGTAAAAAAAAAGTTAAAAAGAAATTACAATGCTCTGGGGATTTTAACAATGCTTGACCCCCCATTCCCCTTATCAGTGATAGGCGGACCCCTCCTTCTACTCTCCCATGTGTTGCACTTTCCCACACATCCCCCACTAGCATGCGTGCCCCTACCTACTTCCACCTGAACTCGAACCCGAGACCTCCCTCGCCGACATCTTTACCACTAATCTATTTATTTTATTTCTCTATTTAGTGATATATCTAATTATATATATATATATATAAAATTATATTTATTCATATATTATAATAGATTCATATTAATATATATATATATATATTAATACATATATATTTATTCATATATTTAAATATTTATATTTATTCGTATCTTTATATGTATTTATATTTTTATATATAGTTATATTTATTTATATATTAATATAGATTCAAATTAATATAAATTTATTTAGTTATATTAATATATATATTTATTCATATATTAATATATATATTTAATCGTATATTAATATATATTTATATATATAGTTATATTTATTTGTATATTAGTACATATTCATATTAATATAAATATATAAATTTATATTAATACATATATATTTATTTATATATTTATATATTTATATTTATTCTTATATTAATTTATATTTATATTTATATTTATATATTTAGTTATAATTTTTTATTCGTGTTTTTATTTGTATATTAATATATATTTATAAGATTAGTCTTAAATAAAATTATAAAATATTTTTTATGTGTGTTTATAAATAAATAAATAAATAAATACATACATACATACAACACACACATGTAGAGACAGAGACACACACACACATATATATATTTATGAATAAATACATATATATGTGTCTTTGAAAACAATTGAATGTTAAAACAACCATAAATTCTAATATAAAAGTTAGTTTCAACTCCACAACTAGTATAACAGAAGAAAATGAAACAGTCTTCGATATGATATGTGGTACAGACCTAGAGGAATTCTGGATCAGAAGTTATACCTATTTAAATGTTAAACAATCAGGGTATCTGACTAAAATTCAGTTTTGAGGCCTTCTGAGTCTTTTGGGCCTTAAAAAATGTCACATAATGTTTCATTTTCTCACTACAGCATAATCTTCATTGCATTATTTTATTTTTTATGCTATAGAGCTCAAACTATCATTAAGATCAAAATTTTTTGTCGTTTGAAGTTTGAGTTACATTTTCAACTTATTTTAGATCTTTTATTAATTTTTTTTTGATATTTTGTGTCTTCAAATTGTTATTAAATGATTATTAGTCGATGATAATTAGAAAATTATTAATTAATAAAATTGTTTAAAATATTTTAAATCCATTTTCACTAAATTTATTAAATATTAAATGTAATAGTCTATTTATACATAACTAAAACATATTTAAAAAATATATATTATATTTAGATAAATAAAAATATACCTATATAAAAATATATTATTTTTCATGAATTATTTTTTGAAATATAAAATTTAACAGTGCTAAAAATAGCAATGATAAATCCCCCCTTTATCAGCGGTACTAAAAAAAGCACTGATAAAGGTGTCCCCTTTATCAGCTC
The DNA here is from genome assembly GCA_963277665.1 of Viscum album. NCBI lineage: Eukaryota > Viridiplantae > Streptophyta > Magnoliopsida > Santalales > Viscaceae > Viscum > Viscum album. Next base: position 1,298,208,508 of record OY728141.1, on the reverse strand, counting down.
TTTTTTTATTGTTGATAAAGTGTGACACTATGGAAACCCAGTTTTGTGGTAGTGGTACCTTTACAAATTGTTATTAATTTTATAAAAACATAGAAAACTATAAAAAAAATCAATAGAACAATAAAGTACATATAGTCCTTCAATTTATTTAATTAATAACTTGTTCTAGAACACCTTTAATCATGGAAATCGTACCAAAAAGTTACATAGAAATTGACCAAACCACCTCAAATAAACAACCTAAGAAAAAGAGTTATAATAAATAAATATAACATGTTCATACATTATGCTTATTAAATTACATATTGATGAATAATTTTCATAATATTGTATCCAATAAATTTAAATTAATTATCCATGAAGTTTTGAAAAAGAACATACTGAATCTAGATGACGATAAGGGGGTTTTGAAAGCTTAGTTTTCTTCCATTGAGTTATCAAAATTCTTATTGAACTCTATTATTTAATGTTTGATTTATTATACCTTATGAATAATTTTTATGATATTTCATAATTTATTTCTTTATTTTTACAATTTATCCTTAAAAAACATTATGAAATGATTCTTACCTCAATGACTATGTTACTTGATAGGGGTTTCCTGGTATTAATTCTTATTTATCATGTCATTCTTCTTGTTATCCATGGAATTAATTTTATAAATTGTATATAATACATATTTTTTAAATTATATCTTGAATTATATTTAATTAGTTTTATTTTAAGTTCAATTTTATGATCTTTATCCTCTTAAGGTTTTGATTTAAAGATTAATCAATCCAAAAGGATTATTTTCCCAACCTCAATTTGAAATAGAGATCACCCAAATATGATAATATATCTTGGGATTATTAATAGTAATTATTCTATTATCACAGTCATCTTTTTCCCCAATGGTTATCCCCAATTATCAATGTTCCTTAATCATCATTTATTTAATTTTATGTTTTATAATATTTTTAGGTGTTGTGGTTTTCAAAAAATGGTGTTATTAATAAAATAAAAAGAAAATTCCATTTCACTCATATTTTGTCATAGAAAAAAATTATTTGACATCCCTATATATTTTCAAAAATTGAAAAAGTTTATTTTCATGTATATAGATTTTTTTGAAAATGTTTTAATTTAAAATGAATTTAATATTTTATATATTGGTCATTTTATAGAAAACAATATCTTTTAGTGTTTTTGTGAGAAATTATATTTATTCTTCCATTCTTATTTTATAAGAAAATTTCTATGTAATATTTCATGGTTTCTAAAATAAAATAATTTTCTCTTCATTTAAAAAATATTCCTTTTAAATTTATTTCAATATATCAATGATATTTCAAATATCCAAATTTATTTATTAAAAAATATAAAATGTATTTTTTCATCTAAGTCATTTTCCATTGACATATATTATACTTGATCAAGGGTATTCTTCAAATGATATCATCCACATTCTTTTTCAAGATGTATTATGTAATTTTATTTTCTATCAATGATATGATTCATCACATTATTTTTCTCGCATAACCATCAACATTAAATAGTGATAAATTTTATTTAAATGTATTTATTTTGTGAATAACCATTTTTCTATTTGATTTATTGAAGGGTGTTCACCAAGATTATTTATTTCAATTATTTTGGGAAATTATTAAATTAACTATATACAACTCACTCTACATGGTTGCATTTTTATAGATGGTTAAATAGAATGTTATTTTATTTATTGATGGGGAAATATTAAAAATCCATAAACTCTTTATTCCAATATAGCCATTTATTGGTTACAGAGTCAAGTTGGTCATGTATTGTATAATTAATTCATTTTATCATATAATTAGTTCATTAAAATTAATTTGTGATGGATGAGACCTATAATATCAACTCTATGCATCAATATGTCTCATGAGATAAACTGGATTTGGTATTGTGGTGTATGCCTACACAAAAATAATATTTTCTAGAATTAGCGCCTTCAATATAAGGTAATAATCTCTAATATCATGATATACTAGATTAGGAAATAGAATTAGCTATAATTTATAATTAATTTTATCAAAAATTAATTAGTCACATTTATACATGTGATATATTTAATTACATTGTTATCCATGGATATATTAAGATTTCAGTTTTATTCTATTATGACAAAATTTTTTATTATCTATTCCTATAATATTATTTATTAAAATATTATTATCCCTTGGGATATCTGGTTGTTATTATTTATGTTTACCCTTAGTAGAAATTTTAGATCACCCTTATTTTGTTTTCATTTCCTTGGGTTATGAAGAAAATTATTACATAAGATATATTTTTGAAGAAAATAGAATGCGTGGAGAATTTATGGGAGGTTTAGAAGACTTATTATTGATTAAATATTTTTTATAGAGTGAAAAAATTCCATTAGTTTAGAAATGAATGGTATTTATTACTTAACATTTTAACATAATTATTTAAATCTCTATACCTAAATGGAAATAAGAATGAATTTAATGAAATTATTTCAATAATTTCTATGATTATTGAATAAAGTTTCCATGAATCTATATCTAGTATTAAAACTAAACTATAAAGTATGTGTTATTGAAATTAGATATAGGAGTGTGGTACTGAGGTAATGCAGCTTCCAAATGATAGAGAATGGAAATTATCAAGGACATAATTTATATCACTTTTAGGAAAACACTCCTTTTCCTTTTATGATTATATATTTTCAAACGATATAGACCAACCCAAATATAAAACATTAATTTAAATTTTAGTTTATGAATTATTTGGATGTCCAAGTGAGTTTAACTTGAGAGTTTACCAATATGTTCACCATATCTACATACCAGAGTACTTATCTCTTGGAAAATTGTATATTTTATCATTTAATGGAGCCATTTAATTGCTTATTTCTAGAATCTCCACTTAGGATATATGGTATATCCGACTTAGATGATCATCTACCTATCTAATAGATATATTTTTTTATTTCTCAATAAAATTATTTTATTAGTAACATTGATATTTCCCGCATTGTTTTAGCTTCTACTTTATCATTATATATTTAAGGGATACATTATTAGAAAAAAAAGTATATTTACTTTAGTTCTAGAAAAATATGACCTAAAATTATCAAAAGAAAAAAACTTCTAGAAAACATTTTCAGTGGTTTTATAATGGCTACAGGTAGAATATTAATAATTTGAAATTACTTGAGGTCACACATCAATTCATTGAGATATTATTTGTCCAACAATATTTTTGGAAGACTGAAAAATTAATTCAAAGGATTGTTCCTTATTTAGTGGAAACATCACTAGTGATGTTACTAGATTACTCATTAATTCATAAAAATCATCCATGAAATAATCATTTAATAAAAATTTATTATCCTTAAAAATTAATCTACAATGTGGAAGAGAACCCTTTTTAATACCAATTATTAAACTATTATAAAATGCTTCATGTCCAAGAAAAGATCTAAAATGATTTACATAGTTTTAATAATGAAATGTATTTATCACTTAAATTTTAGATGTATCCACATCAATTTGTTTTGGTGAATGATGATTCCATACAAATATTTTTCTTTAAAAATGATATATTATATTTCAATATATAAAACTAGTTTTTATCAAAATAGTTTTGAAGAAATTCATTATATTTTTCAAACAAGGATCAAATTATTATCTAAACATATTTTAATCATCTATTAAAACATCCAAGTAGTCCTAAACATGATCAGAGAAAATTCATACCATGAATATTTTGAATGCACCTAGTTCATCACAGAATCCAAATGACATTTTTATATATGTAAAGGTTATATAGGGACATGTAAAGGTTGAATTCTTAGGGTCTTAGGGTGAAATGGGAACCTGAAAATATCTTGAAACAATCAATATAAACATAATGATTTATTACAAAAACATTTTTTTAATATAGGTAATGGGGAGATGATAATTCCTAGTAACCTAGTTCAAATTATTATAGTCTGTATAAACTCTCAAACTATTCTAAATTTTATATGAATCCATTCATTCTGCACATTTATCACTATGTCCAATCCAGTTTTTTTAAGAACTGTGTGAATGGAGCTTATACATAGGGTCATAGAGTTGGTTTATATTATACCATATTTATTTTTTTATAAAATTAATAATTACCACCATCATGGTTGGATTTATTCTTCTCTTTATTTTCCAAACATATTGGTGTTTCTATCAAGAAAAAATTTGCGAAATTAGGATTTGGGGCATGTGGAAAGAATATCACCTAAACTACATCTAATAAAATTAATATTTTATCTTAATATATTTAAAAATATTTTTTTTGTATAGAGAAAGGTTTATAGAAATAATATTTGACCATGTTTCCCATCCATTTAGTACACAAAACATCATATTAGCATGAAATGGTTTTAATTATATGATTTGTAGTTGTTTTAAGGATGGAATGAGATTTGGTTTTTTACCAACATAGATTAGAATTTATATACATAATATGAACTATTATCTTCCTCACAATTGATCATATAATCAAATCCATTAAATAATATAGTTCACACATTTTCTTCATGGATGTACATTATATTTTCACGTTACGTCTAATTATTTTTCGTTTAAATTTTAAATATTAAATGTTTTTCTCAAGTTCAAAATTTATTTAAACAAACGAGATCCTTCTCTAGGATCTTCTACTTTAGTATGAGAAAATGTAATAAGTGTGTGACTCCCCTAGGTGGTATTTAGGGGGAAATAAAGTTGAAATGGATAGTGTTCTCTCAAAATTCAATAGATAGGTTTTTTTCATGTAAATTTATACTGGTGTTTGAAATATTAAATATGGGTTTACCTTGATTAATGGGTGACTATGGTGGTTCCATGTTACCCTCATTGTTCAATATATATAATCTAGGTAGAATGATAAGGTTTCTTAATCTATCTAGTATATCTTCTAGGACTCCTCCTCAAAATAAAATGGAACTATTTGAAATCATGAAAACCACTCCTATCGGCTTTAGTTCTCCCATATATAAATTATTAAATATATAATGTCAAAAAAAATTATATAATATTATAGGAAACAAAAATAATCCTTAAAATACATTTTAATGATGATAAAATGAAAATAAAATGTTCTTGGATCTTGAAACTAGGTGGTTATTTGTGGGGTAATCAAGGGTGAAACATTTCTTCCCATGCGTACTCTTAAATTATATTGAAGGCACACTTTATGGTTCACAGATCCATAAATAAATTCATATATTTTAGAATTTATTTGAGAGATTAAAGTAGAGGGAGTAAATTTTATCTTTATATAAAGTATCAACAATATTTTTTCAAACATCCCTTAATTATAAATTTATGAATAGGATTATTCTTGAGGGAAATTTTAATTTTATGTATTATTTATCACTTTTACATTTTATAAAGGTGTCACTTGTATATTTTAATTAAATATATATTTTATTCATGTCTATGTATTTTTTATTATTTGGACTACTCTCTATGTTTATCGCCAACTAGTTATTCTTAATTTTATTTAATAATGGACTGGTTTTTTATAGAATCAGGGTTCTCAACAATGTGGATTTTTCATACAACTTACTATGTCCACCAATCACACATTCCCTTTAGGTGTTGAGACTAGTTTAGTTATTCATATTCATTAATCATTAAACAAAATATCTAAAAGGATTCCTAGAGGACTGTTTAAATAATTTTCATCATTCCTGAACTACTCAACCTATAAAACTTTTTGGTTCTTATTGGAACTAGAAATTCATATAAACCTTTAAAATGATTTTTTTATAAAAATTGGAAAAAAATCATATTCAATGATAATTTTAGATAAAAGGGGATGTTTTTACACAACTCCCAATTCTTGCATTCAATTCAGTTTCATAACAAAGGTGATGTCAAATAACAACCTTAATAGATCTCCATATAATATAAAAGGCATGAGATTCATGAAACCCATAGTTGCATGATGATAACATGAGTTGCATGAAAAAGATAAAGTTTCATTCCATAGTTCCTCTCATTCCAATTTTTTTTATTAATAGATATTCACCCTCCCACCATCCTTAGAGACAGACTTCTATAAGTTAATGATTTAAGTTCTCATATGGGCGATTCCTTCTTTCACTAAATCACCCAACTAAAAACTCCACATAGATTTGTATATTTAGAAAACATGAGCTAAATTCCTCACATAGGCCCTAAAACACTTATCCAGTGTTTAATATGTCCTTATACAACTTGCCTTAATTTATAGTAGGGTTTACGCAAGATGAGAATCCTTTGTTCAATCACATACATCACACCAGACTAGATGTTGTGAAAAACCGTCAACCCTAAATCATTATATCTTCCATGTACTAGAACCCATGACTCGCAAAAATCAAAATTTTGCAGAAAAATAATTTTTTTCCTCTAAATCGATGCCTTCTTTTAAACATAATTAAATGAAAGTTGACTACTAAGGTTCCCACCATTACCCAAACATGGTTTAATTTTTTTAACCTTATCCCCATGATCGGTATCCTAAACCCTCATACTTAGACCCTCCTCTTGACGAACAATATGGATAGCCTTGTTGCTTTCTAATCCTAATAATAGGTACACTATCCTTAAGACCCATATATGATACCTTAACAGTGGCTTTATCAAGGGAAACAACTTTCTTTTCCCTTCGACGAGGGCATATAATATCCCAATAACACCATATTAGGAATGGTATCCCATTTGTGTAAGCACCAAAAATGTCCAAGATATAATAATTTAAACTGAATAGCCTAACTTCTAGGATATATAGATTTAAACTATATAGACTAACATCAAATCCACATGATGCTAAACTACAGGTTGAAGTCCTCATTAGATAATGTTAAACTATAGTCTTACTTTATGTGGAAAACATAGGGTGGTTCATGTAATAAGAATGTGATGATACCATATCCTATAGAAAGACTCTATGCCTATTCCCCAAACCATAAACTTGTTTTCTCTCCTTTCATGATAGAATCATACTTACTGCATGACGTTAAACTACATAGACAAGTCCTACCATACAACCTTAAACTGTGCACTCAAGATATGTTGGTTTGATCCCTATCTCATAACATGGTTCATAGGATTCCTCTAAGAGGTTTAGTCATAAAAATAAAATACAAACCACTTTACTACAATAGGTGGTGACTGTAGACATCCTATGAGAACAACCAAACCACTCACCACACAAACCACATCCCCAAAAGACATTAAATCTGTGACTATATACCCGTAGTATTTTAAACCTATGACCATGTCCCCATAAGAATTTAAACCTATGACTAGGTCCCCACAAGAATTTAAATTTGTGACCATGTATCTATGTGGATTTAAACTTATGACAATATCCCCACCTTATTTAAAAACATTAACTATATCCCCATAATACATTAAACCTATAGACATATCCCTATAAGAATTTAACCTTGTAAACATATCCCTACATGAATTTAAATCCATGAATATCTTGATTCATACAAACATATTCATCTTGTTTCTTGCATGATATTCCAAATGCAATGATCCTTGGATGCATTACTCCCCTTGTGTGATTTTCCATATAACAGACACATGATTCCCTAGGTTCTATGCATAAGATGCCTCATATATGAGATTCTCTTAATTGCAGAAGAAAAATGTTTCAAAAATTCTCAAAACACTCAATGTCTGCAGATGTAGAGACATTCCCAACATCACATTATATCAGACCATAGGTAGCTAATTAGTTATGCCCCTAAGCAGCGTAATTAACTGGTGTCAAATTAAATATTGAAACGAGAAATTTTGTCAAAAACATGTCTAAAATTTATGATGGAGACCAAGATAAGAAAATGAACTCTAGGGAGGAATCCATTGAAGAAGGATCAAACATCCCACCATCTTATTATCACAAAGGATTAAATATCATCAACATTGGTACCAGAGGTTTTCCACCTTTGGAAATATGGAACATAGTGAATACACACTAAATTGGATACAACTATCCCTTATAGTCCACACTAGGAGGAGGACCAACATCTTATTCCGATGCATACCATGGTAGAAGCATTAGAAAAAACGGAAAACACAACATATATCTCTTACCTAGAAACAGTGAATAGATAATTAATGTTCCACATCACAAATTTTTAACATCACTGTACCTAGAAATTTTCAATGATAGGATTTTACAAAACAAATGGTGAAACCGATGTGAAGCTATTTCCATTTAACAGTGAGAAGATGATGAATTTTGGGTATCCATTTTATGATACATCACTGAAATTTGGAATTTCATTCATCATAAATGTACTGATGATTGACCTCAAGTAATCAATAGGACACAACTTACAGTAAATTCTCAATGCCCACCGCTAACAAGCTCGAGGGTGGGATAACTAATGGTGTGACAATCAATCACAACCATGGTCCTACCACCATGGATACCACTCCCACATATATTGGGTACCTTCTCCCCCTCTATCCATAAAATTGCATTCAATAGAGTGTGATCAATAACTTTTTTCATTACTATAAACATGAAGGGGTCATCCCAACTCAGGATAAAGACCTAAAATACATGAAAGTTGTAGCGTTTTGAAAAACTCATTATTTATAGGGAGCACGCTTGGCGAATCTCCCCCTAATTACTACAATTGACTATTTCAGGAAGCTTTCCATAGAACACAGAAAAAGAACCCTCTAAAACGCCAATTTGGTAGATGATATATGGGTTTCACATTCTGTGTCCCCCACTATTGGGTTTCTTAGGATGTACCTGACCACTCATACATGAAAAAAATGAAGATCAACTCTTTGGGACAATGAACAGGTTCATCACATCCCTACTCTACCAACCTGGATCCAAAATACCTGACAACGACACTAGAGGTAGGTCTCCAACACTACATAATATGTCACCTCTCTAATAGTTATATTTTCCCCAGCCATTATTGGGGCCCTAACTCATTCTCTCAAAACCATTGTGTGGGTTCATGTATTAACAAGTTTGGAATTGAAGTCCCATCTATGTACCATGTGAGTCTAGTTTACTATCCCTATAACTAGTTTCACTAGAACCCATAATAGTTCATCCCATGATGAATCATTCCATCAAGGATCCCATCTGCAGATCACAATCTATAGACATAGAGGTCCCCCATGATGAATACTTCCCATATCCTTATGATCTATCCTAGGGTCAAAGAATAGATAACCACTATAGGGTCCCTGCCTATGGCACCAGCCATATAAAAATTTGTAAGAAATCCTTTGAACCTAAAAGGCTCATTATTGAGGAAATCCTACACCATTAAAGAGAAGAACCATAAAAATATCACATTACCATCGACCACTCAATGTATGAGGCGATGAATGAATTGATATAGATGAATCCTCCTTCATCTCCAGATCTAGAGGTAGGATCCCATCAGGTAAGGTTGGCCATCCACAATACTAAGGTATACAAGGTCCCTAGATCCCTATGAATTTACCAAGATGTGGTGGATATATTAGATTCAATCCAAGGACTATCTATGAAGTTACCTCTACCTCTATCAGTTTCCCACCTCTCTTCCTTCACTATGGATGTAAGGGAAATGTTAGGGTTAGTATTAGCACCCTTAGAAAATGGAGAAATATACTAACCCAATGGGGTATAACAACCTTCTCGATCAATGGGAGTTCATGGATACCCTATTCTATATGGAAACAGTTATCAATTTTCCCACACCTACAGAAGAAAATCGATTTCTTCAGGGATTTATTCCCATGAGATTCCCACTCTATTTAGAGATCAACAGTAGATCGGTTTTGCATCACTGCCACCTCTAGCTTCTTGACAATTTCCAATTGGATATTGGGGTGATCAAGAGCAAGATTACCCTCTAGATAGTGACAATGTGAGGAAATATTTTGGGATATCTTAGACGCTGTTTATATTATAGTAATTTTTTATCCACCCACAACACTACCCTTCACCATCCCAAAGTTCCTCATTGAGTACCATATGGCATGTGTCTGAAAAAAATATTCAGACAATAGTGAATCACCTTGGAGATCATGATTTAGCCAACTAGGTATCCCTAGTCTTCTAGAGGATATCCATCGGTAGTCCCAAAAATTGGATATTGCATCTCTTCTAGTAGCTTAGTGTCCAGACTAATGTGGAAACTTCTAGAGCTTCTAGAAAATATATGGTGAGAGCCTCACTGTGTTTCGGTGAGTCATGCAAGAGGAATATACCCTTATATAAATTAAGGGATTTGGGTAGTATGATACCCCCAACATCAGTCCCCTTTCCCAGTGAAAACATGATCATTAGAATAATCCATCAATTAGTAGTGAAGGTTTCTCTCTATATACTGCAACTGTGAATGTATTCATGATAAATCCCCTTGATGATATGATATGTTACAATGGTGATAAAGGATTCATATAAAGAAATCTATCCCATTAAGGGTTGAAATATCATGAAAATCCTATAATAAGTTCTTGTAACCATCAATAGAGAAAGATCATGGAATTCAGGGATACCCCCTCTAATGTGCTTCCACTTGATCATAGACATCTCAACAAGGTAAGGGGAATCATTAAGTCCATCGACCCATATGAGTCTATTACAGAAAAAGTGGAAAATTATATATTGATATATTTTATCTAGTAACTCAGGGGATACAATATTATCACTTCCAAAATCCTCATTGAGTAGCCAAAAGAAAAAGAAAATGTCCAAGGTGATCCTACCCCTCATTCAACTGAGAAGATAATTGACCTATGTCATATGGAAAGGATCTAGGTGGGTGGTCCCATGCACCCAATTACAATACAGTCCAAGGGACATAAAAAATGAAGGATATATAATATGTTTACCACTTCGGGGTAATGTGACTTCCCACCTATGGTGCATGAATGTTTTTTCATTTGAGTTAGTGGAAAGGTCAATGAATTGGACACTACCAAATCTCTCTTTTATAACATGATGGTCACTCTCACATCCATCCCTAAGGATTTGGAGATACATAAAGTTGTGAAACCACATAAATGTAATCCAAATAAAGCATGGGTGGACAATTTTCATCCACCCTATGAGTTTAGTAAAATGATATTTACTCCGTTCAATGGGACTGAAGTTCCACTACAACATATAGCCCACTTCACTTCATAATGCAACAAAACGATAGGAAATCATGAGTAGCATGATACTGAAAAGATTTAGGGTCTCATTAAAACATTATAAGGTCCCTATTTAATTTGATAAAGAGAATTTCCCATGATATATATTACCGATTGGGAGGATCTAGGTTGGAATTTCCTCTACTAGTTCAGTACTACCATGACCAATACTAGCATCACCCACCTCTCTAAATTAGAAATGATGTTCAATGAGTGGGTTTTTAACATCATTACCGGATGGAAGGGTGTTGCATAATCCCTATATGTATAAATGTATTACAAAAAACTATTAAATATTTTCTTGTAAAATGTCCATGATGAGCTTGTTCCCACCATCATCTCCATAAGGTATTTAGGAGGATTTGGGGAGTTCACAAAAAAGATATCAGAATCAGGAAGAATACCTAAAGTGGGTAAAGTGGTATTCACACCCATTACTGATTCCAAATAATTTTTTATAGACTTTTAATGTAAAATTAGACACCCCTGTAAAGACCTAGGGCATGAAACTGTTCTACCTTTAGGCATCTTCATAGGATTGGCATTAACAATAATAGCCTCACTATGACCGGGCTGTTAAAGACTCAAAATAGGGAAAGGAACTTGGGATTACATTTTCAAAAATAAATAATACGGTATAAAATTTTATGAATAAATATTTACAATGTTACTTCATATTATACCTGGATAAGAACATCCTGAAACTGCTGAAATATAGGAGACCTGAGAGGCTTGACTCATTGATCATTCCAACTACTACCTATATTATAGTGTCATGGGGGACAATATTAAATATTGATTTATATTTAAATATTTAATAAAATACCAGGTATTCTATGGTCTAGGTATGTTGGATGATGTCTCATCATTTGTGGCTTATGTTTATCCCAACCTTTATAGTGACAATGAAGACCTCTGTGAATGGTATCAGGTTTCTACTTGAGGTAGATGAATGAAAAATAATTGGTAGGATATTTTGTAAGGCATTCGTTCAACACCATGGAATTATCTATGAACATTTGAGAAAATTAGTACCCCCTTAAACACTGATTCCCTTTCCAGCCACCATATTAGAATTATAACTTTCTACTTCCCGGAAAAATAGGTGCTAGAAAAGATATGGATATCATATCCCCCACCAATTCCAAACCAACATGTACTCTTCACGAATTTATACCCCTTTAATTTGTAGAATAACCTATAATTAATGTTATGATGACACATTATTTACATATATAGATGTTATATAATTTTTATGAAAATTAATTATATTATAAAAAACGTACTATAGGACTATAATAGTTTAGTTCCTTTTGAAACTTGTAAACATGAAAACTAGTCAATAAGTGAGTTACATCATCTCCAACCAATTCTTCATAAATATCACACTTTCTAGAAATAGAAAATATAATACATATATTCACAACCTAGGTAAAAGAAACATGAGAAAGGGTGAGCTCATATTCTCTGTAAGTGTAAATAAGGGAGAAATATAATCATAACATGAATATAAAGGTATGTGAAAATGAGAATAAAATTTGAAAACAATACCCAGTATAACAAAGGTCATAATATTGGGTCATGGAATAAATATTGGTAGTTAATAATAAATAAATCATAAGAGAGTCAAATAACATGACCCATGAGAGCTTAATTATAGTATAAGACAAGGAATTCGTGGCGTATAAAAAAATCATTTCCATATTAGTCAAGGATCACATACAAGACCATCATAGAAAAAAATTCATTTAGTATACATGGTTCACTCGATTTTCTTAGCATATCTTACTAAATCCAGTTCACTCTCCATTTCACCCCTTCCTTACTAAACTAGATTTTCTCCCCATTCCAGCCTTGTTTTACTGAACATAGTTCACTACACATTTAGTCCTGTTTATCTCTTGACATATAAATCTTTAACTAATACATTAGAATGAGATATTAGTCCCACATATCCCATAATTAAAACCATAGTCATGTGTGCCCTAAGATCATAAATATTTATCATATCATAACCCACGAAATGTTATAGGTATCATAAACATTTCAACAAATTATAACTTTTGGAAAAGTGAAAAGTTTCATTATCATTTCAACCTAGAATTACCCATGAAATGGAGCTGGTTTCAGAAGAATTTCATCATGGAATAACCCGTGGAAGAGAAATTGGTTTCATAAACCTCATTCCATTGGAAAATAAACCATTCAAAGAAATAATATCAATGGTTTCCTTAGACCATATCCTCAGAAAGGCATACTAAACACAAAAAAATGTCATCTTAGATAGAAAATAATTTTTGAGGATCATTTAAAACATTTCATGAAGAAAATAAACTTTCCACTTTGAATAATTAGTTATAAAACTTTTTTTTAAACCATATTAATTAAAAATAATTTTAAATACTTATAATTTATGCTTCAATGAAATGATTTTTCAGGATGTTAGAAAATATTGTTTAGGTCTTATACATTAAATCAAAGATTCCCTTAATAGCTTTGGTAAATTCCAAATGTGAATTGTATGGAAAACAACATGAATATTACTTTAAAAAAAATGTAAAATGTGAAACATGGGAAAAAATGCATCTCAAAAATCACAAGAGATTGACAAAACAATTTTTTTAAGAATAGATGGTTTTGGAGAAAATGGATTTTCATTTTAAGAGATAAATAAAGGCAAATTTTCTTAAAAACATTTTCTTAAATGTTTTATGTACCAATGTGTAGAAAAATAGAATCGTTACTTGAACATATCATAAATAAATAGAGGATCAGAAAATTCATGAGAATTATTGATAGGTAGATCATGAGATTTCAAAATTGGATACTTATTCATAAAAAATCATGATAAATGAAGAGATTGTAACATAAAATATTAACCAATTTGACAAACATGATTCATAAGAACCATGACGGAATAACATAAAATTAATCATAAAATATAGTTAGGATGAATAAATTCATGATATTAAATGTCATAGGATATTTATATACACCTCATGAAATAATATATGTTCACAACAAAATAAATGTCTCAATGAAATAAAATTGGGAAAAAATCCCATACATTAAGTCTTGAATTTCACTATACTCATTGAAACCACCTGTATAATAAAAAATAAACTTATTATACACTTCATACAAAGATATATAAATATATATCATACAATATATTATTTTTTATGATAGTTTATTACCTATTTATTAACGATGTCATGTTAATATTATATCTCAGGTAATAAACAATTTTTTTTATTTGTTTTGATTTGTTATATTTGTGGTCCCCTAACATTGATCATTATTCCATCATATGAAAAATTATAATAATGATATAAATATCATGTATATTCATTATATATGTATTTACAACAATCCATATAATTTAACGATAGAAAATGAAATACACCATTTATAGAGACAACGGGTCGTACGTACGCATGAATACTATTTAGATTCTATTATTGGATTGAAAGAATGAAACTTAATTGATATATGTTTTCATAATAGAATAATTTTTATATCATATAAATAAAATATGTTCTTTAAACCCATACATAATACCATATATGTAAAGTATGAACAAATCCTATCGCTTTATGAGACGGTTGTGCACCGTACAGACGAACGATGTTATTATAGCCCCAAAAAATAGAAAATATTATGTTCAGTGTTATATAAAAATTAAATAATCATAATAACATAATAATAAAACATATATCACATATATACTATATATCCATCATTATTTTGAGCATCGATAGTTGGTAATAGAAAAACCAACAACATCGGTTCACGATGTGGTAGTATTCTGTACACACTACCGATGATTTTGTAGCCCATTTGATTGAAGTAGTGTTGGGGTTATGTCACTAAATTTACTTATAAACATCTAATTATATGGAATATAATTATTTTATTATATAATAATGATATAATAATAATTTATGTTGGTGAAGGAATAAATAATATAAAAACACTCATTGATTAACGTGACCTCTTCTTTGGGCATCCACCATAGATTTGCCATAAAAAGCATCCTAGGATAGATTTATTCCAAAAAATGAAGCCTCCAGGATGAGGGTGGATAATTTGGGATTGATTTGGGCATGTATTCTCCAAACCAATGATGTGTTAAGGTGTGAAGAAGGGAGTATTGGGGTGGCCTTTTATAAGTGTGGGAGAATAAATACTAGATATTTTTGAAAAGAATTGAGTTCTTTGACATTTATCATAATTCAAAAGGGTACAACATGAACCATTCTAAAAAACTATAGATTTCATGGTAGAAATATTTCCAATGAATTGTTTTTATACATTTGTATTGGGTGTTTTTAAAATTATCTTTTCTGATTAAACACTTTGTGAAGTCATTTTTACCTTAACTGCTGTAATTGATATTTACTACATTCAACATTCTTTTTAGTAAAAAAATAAGTCTAAATTATTATATAATATCAATTATTCCAACTAAAAATATGGAATCATTTTTTAATTCAAATCATTGAAGTGAAAAAACATAATTTAAAATTATTCCCACAGACATGTGAGAAGGCATCGTTTTAAAGAGAACAAGTTGAAACTTTTACATTGTTTTTATATCAAAATTCAAGATGAAATTGATTAAAATGACCTAATTTGTATTAATATATGTATAATAGATATAATTATATGTTAAAAACAATTTAAAATATAATTTTACTTTATAAATATTTTAAACGAAAAGGTATTTTTTAATTAGAATTTAGTATTTTAAACTATTGATCAAAAAAATTAAGATTTTCAGAAAAATACCAAAAAATCATCTTAAGATATTTTTGACCAACTAAATTAAAAAAATATTATTTTGTAAAATTTATTATCTATATGTGTCGATAATAATTATTATTATTTTTTACTAAAAAGAATCAATTTTTTTTAATAAAATATTATTTTTGAAATACAAAAACACTTTACAAAAAGTAAATATTTTATTGTCGATATGTTTTATTTTTATGAAACCATTATAATTAGTAATTAAAAATTATTTATTAATATTAATATGACTATGTTTACGAACTACGTTATAACGGTCATGTTTATATTACTATACATATAATATATCTTGGTTTTGGTAAAACCTAGTGTTGCGTATAATACAAGCTAAGATGGTGTTACTTGTAGGGAAAATTAATTTGGTGTTGCATATAGTGAAAATTTAACATGGTGTTTCATGTAACATAATCAATAAATTTAATTTGATTTATTCATAAAAAGTAATTCATAAAAACTTGGGTTGAAACATTCTACCCCCCATAAAATGAGTTTGGACAGAAAAATTCATCATTTTGATATAATAAAATGAGGATACTTATGCCTCATCATATCTTCAACTTATTATGTAACTTCCACAAAGTAGTGGTTTTTCCATAGAACATTTACTAAGTGAGTGGTTTTACGTCCTGGAACTTTCTTTGTACCATCCAGAATCTTTACCGGTTGGTCCCCATAAGAAATATATTTATCTATCAGTATTACCTCTATGTTTAGTACATGGGAAGGGTCAGGTATGTACTTCTTCATGAAAGATACATGAAACAGATAGTGGAATTGATATGGTTTCATGTGGAAGCACCAACTGATATGCTATCGTCCTAATCTGATCAAGAATTTCAAAGGGGGTGATATACCTAGGGATTAGTTTACATTTATTCCAAAATCTCCTAAAATACATCCATGGAAAGTTTATTAGAAACACCCAAGAAAAAAAATAAATTCAAGATCCCGTCAATGATTGTTATCATAAATTTTATACCAACTCTAATATGACATGATTTGTTTCTAAATTACATTAAAATTCTCCAAAATTTGTTCAGATATATCAGGTCCCAAAAGTTATCTTTATTAAACATTATTCCATCATGATGGAGAACTATATTAATTTGCATAGAGGGCTTCATAAGGATTTGTATGGATTCTTTAGTGAAAAATATTCTTGTAAGAAAACTCATTTAAAGGAAGGTGTTGATCCCAAACACTATTTAAATATAAGTTAACATGTCTCAAAATAACTTCTAAGGTTTGAATTTTTATTTTATACTGAAAATCAATTTTTGGATAATACAGATTCCCGAAACTCAACTCCATATCAAGACCATATTGAATACATTTATAGAACATTGAGTTAAACCTTAGATCCCAATCAGAAATAATAAAATGTGGTAATCCATAGAACCTTACCACTTCCTTAATGCATATACTCAAAATCTGACCCATATACATGTATTCTCTAATAAAGATTTAGTTATATGAATTGGTAATTAGATTCACTAAAACCCTTATATCATTATTCCATTTTGAATTAATGGGGTGTCAAAGGAAAAAATCCATGGTGATTTTCTCCCATTTCCATTCTAGTATGAGTAATTGATACAAAATTTCCATAAATATTTTTCTTTCATCCATAACTTGATAACATACCGAGCACTATTATACAAACTATGTGATATATATCATCATTAAATCCCACTATATTCATTATTTCAAATATCGATAAATCATCATACTCATAAGATGAATTGAGAATGATAGAATATGATATTCGTCTATCAAATCCTTCAAATCTAGTATGGACCAAAAATATACACAGTTCTTGAACCTTACCATTCCATCATGATCGAGGTAAACATCTGGAAAATTTCTACCCTTGTTTTATAGATCTAAATATTACTTATTCTTCTCTTTAACATTCAATTAGATATATGTTTCAGAATTAAATTGTCCAAGATAAGATTTTACCCTTCCTTCAGGATATACATATCCATCCTTTTATAATCAAGAAATATTAGAACTTTTGTTATCCACATCATGGATAAGATAGCATGATTCGTTTATCTCAAAGCATCATCCACCTTGTTCTATTTCCTAGGGTGGAAATGTGTTGACCAGTAATAATCTCTAATCATCTCTAACCATCTTCATTGATGCATATTAAACACATTATGTGTTAATATATACTTTAAACATTTGTGATCAGTATATATATAAAAATCTTCTCCATGATGATAATTCCACCATATATTTAATTCAAAAATTACCACAACCAACTCTATATCATGAGTTAGGCAATTTTCCTCATGAACCTTCAATTATCATAACGTATAATCTACGAAATTGTAATTATGAATAAGAACACATCCTAATATATTCATGGATACATCACTATAGATTACAAAACCTTATTCACTATAGGGTAATGTAAGCATATGTGTGATGAATAATCTATGCTTTAGTTCCTAGAAATTTTCCTCACACTCATCTGTCTAGAAGAACATGGACCCCTTCCAAGTTAACATAGTCATAAGATTGGATATTCATGATAAATTCTCCACAAACCATTGACAATATTTGGCTAAACCTAGAAAAATACAGATCTGAGACACCATAGTTGGTCTAGGAAAAAATTCAATAGATTTCTTTAATGATGGATCTACTGATATACATTCTATTGAGATTATATAACCGAAATAATGAAACCTTTTATTTCAAAAATTCAGAGCTTTTAAATTTGGACTTTATTTTCTCCTTTATTAGGGTATTTATTACAATTCCTAAGAAATCATCATACTTTACCTTAATCTTTCAGTAGATAATAATGCCATGGATAAAGAATAGAAAAAATTGATCAAGGTAATCTGTAAAGACCATATTAATTAAATCCCTGAAGATAATAGGGTAATTATTATGACCAAATGGGATCACTGTATATTCACAGTGTCCATACCTTGTACAAAAATATATATTGGGTACATCCTCAATTCTACCCTCAATTAATGATATATATAATTAAGGTCAACCATGGAAAATTATTGAGCTCCACATAGTTGATCAAACAAGTAATAAATACGAGGAAGAAGATACTTGTTCTTAATTATGATCCTATTAATATCCAAATAATAAATATAGTGTTGCATCAATCAATATTTATTTTTAATAAAAAGAAAATGTGAACCCCAAGGTTACACAATTATACAAATGAATCCATTTTCATGGTTTTCCTAGAGTTTCTTATTTTATTCCTACAACTTAGTCGGGGCCATTCTATAGCGAGTATTTGAAATTGGTGTTGTTTTAGGTATGAGTTATATCGATAAATCAACATAAATGTTTTGTGTAAGGTTGGGAAATTCTACTAGAAATACATCAAAAAATTCCCAAACAATTATCATATCATTGATGTCAAGTTTTTTCCCAACCATATGAGATAAATACCCCTTATAAATGGGAATTAATACCCATACACTGGATGTAATCTCCATCATAGGTTCTTAATTATCATTAGATAAATAGACGATCATATTTTGGTTTGTAATATCAAAAATGACATCTCTTACTTGATAATTGATATTGTATTTATGAAGATAAATCCATTCCATTTCTAATATGACATCAAATTCAACCAGATGAAAAATGAAAAGATTTATAGGATACATATTCCCACTAATTTCAATTGGAGAAGAATCCTAGACATGATATGTGATCATAATAAAATTATGGGGTTTTAATTATAATTATACATTAATAATTTGGGTGGAATCTAGGAACCCATAAAAAATTCTCTAGATATTAATGAATGGTTCGATCCAGAGAAAACAAAGACACTGTTAGTTATCGAGTGGATGGTAATTGTACCTTTAACCATGTCATTATCACAACCCTAATTATAAAAAATGATTGAAGGATTTTCCTCTTGTCACTTTTCTTAGGAGGCTTCTGATTTTTATCATCATCATTAGCCCTCAAATTTGGTCATTGGTTAGAATAATGCCCATTCTCCTTTGACTTGAAGTAGTGAATTGTTGGAGGTGCATTATAAGTAGCTTTCTCTATATTTTCATTATTAAGAAAATTATTCCCATCACATCGATAATCAATTTCCACATGACCTCCCATTATACAAAAAAACATTTACTATTCCCATTAGACAATTTCCTCCATGTTTTTTCCGACACATTGAGCATAAAAGAAATATATTTTTATTATATCCATGGTTTTTAGATTTTCTTTTGAACTACATCTTCCTTTTTTGGTTAAAAACATGAGATTGATACATAAATCAAACCTCCATTTCCACCTTGATAGAACATAGATTAATATATTCACATCTATTGAGGTATCCTATGGCTAACATCCTTTAGATAATTGGTTTTAAGACATTTACTAATTGATCGTCCTTACTTTCATGTTGGATGATAATACCCTATGTTCACCTCAAAAGTCTTGTAAAATTTTCCACATAGGTAATAATGAATTTAATGACCTTTTACTTTACCTCAAGTAACTATTTATACATATTTATAAAAATAATACAAAGAATGCACTTATTGAAAAATATGTTCTTGAACTCATCCTCAACCATGGAGTAAATTTCATCATGTTTTTGTGTATTCTTGATAAGATTACACCATTGATCTACTTCACCTTCCAAATATTAGAAAACCAAAATTATAATTTCATGTATCAAACAATGAATAAGAGAAAATATATTATTAGTGTTACTAATCCATTTCTCAGTAACTAGAAGATCAACAGATCAACTTAAGGATAATGGACATTGTCATATGATGGAATAAAAAAATTCCCTACTTTATTTGGAATTATATCATGATTTATAGCTCGGGAATGTTCTATCTGCAATGAAACAAGAATTATAATTTCAAAACACAATAAATTTGTATTCTCATGAGTAAAATCATTGAATATTCTATCACACACAACATTAACACAGTTACTTTTGGTTCAATCCACCAATTATAAAAAAAATCATAGAGTAAGAAACAATATTCACAGTGGGGAACCACATAATTATGAAAAACACTTATATGATTTCTATATCATGACACATTATTTTTAATATATGACACCTTGAGTGTATCCCAGGTAATTTATTTTCATATTATATTTAAATCTTTAAGGATGGTTTGTTAGGAGTTTGTGAATTTCCAAATAATATTTCCTAGGAGTGTCAAACCAGGTGTACAGTAAGGCCCATTGTCGTGCACCAGTTCCTAATCGAGTTTAGATAAATAAGGTTTTTTCAGGGTGGTTAACCAAATATAAATTTTCTCTTGAGACACATACACTATGTATAGCATGGAAATAACATGCTCTATATTTTAGTAAAATTTCTAGACATTTACCTATACATTCTATTATCCTAAAACATGTCCATATGGATCACAATAAGGTTTTCTTGTCCTAGATTGAAAAGTTTAACTAAACATATAATATTATACTAACTATAAAAGAACATGATTTTCATACATATATATTTCATCATTGTTTATGAATATTCATTAAATTATACAAGCACACACCCGAGGAATGAAATATTTTAGTGCCTTTGGAAAATTGGAATCTTAAAAACTGGTCCATAAGTGAGCTATATAAACTCTCACTAATTTCATCATAACTAGAATAATTATAATAAATATCATATATAATAAATATCTTCATAAAATATGGAAAATAAACATGCATAAAGGTGAGATCATATGCTTGTTAAGGGTAAACAAGGAAGATGCATAAACATAACATTAACATAAGGGTATGAGAATATGAAAATAACATTTGAAAACCATACCATACATAACAAAGATCATAATCTAGATTCATGGAATAAATATTTGAATTTCATAATACATGAATAACAATACAATCAAAGAACATGAGTAATGAGAGAATTTAATTAGTGTAATACTTTGAATTTGTGGCATAAACATAAGAAAAGAAAATTATTTCCATATTAGTCAAGCCTCGCTTCTAAGACCATAAAAATAGAAAAATTCCTTTAAAAAAATAATTTCACTCACTATTGGGGACATATATTAAAATTCTAGATTCACTCCCTATTCAAACCTTATCATACTAAATCAGGTTCAATCCCCGTTCCTGCCCTATTTTACTGAACTAAGTTCACTCCCCATTCCAGTATTGTCTATCTCATTTGATATAAATATTTAGCCAATGAATTTTAAGGAGATATAGGTCCCAAAATCACATAATGACCACCATATTTATTAATTCCACAAATAATAATAGGCCAATAAAACATTTTTGAAGACATTTATAAAAAAACATAGTTTCAGATGGAAATAGATTTCTGACCGAATAATGAAATGAAGTTGGATTTTATTAATAATTTTAAATACCGAAGAGAGGAAAAATGGTAATATTACTTTCATATATCATTAATAAATATTGGAAAATAAAATTAATTATAATTATAGAGATTTATATCATGATATTTCAATATTTTATACTCTATTATAAAAAATACTCACAAATTATGATATTGTAGCCTAAAATATTTACAACTTTGGTAAAATTGATTCATAAGACCCATGAAGGAATAACATAGTATAAGGCTTAAAAATTCATGAGGATGACTAAATTAATGATATTAAATTTAAAAGGAGATGTATATACATATCGTTAAATAATATAGGTGCACAACATAACACACGTGTCAAAGAAGATAAATTGAGACAAAAATCCAATACATTAAGTCTTAAAATCCATTGTACTCATTCAAAAATAATGTATAATAAATATAAGTTTATTATATGATAATTAATGAACCATATTCAGATATATAAAACCATATTTTATTTCCTTAAGACATTTTATTATCAATTTATTAATGATTCCATGTTAATGTTATGTGTTGGGTAATAACCAATTTTTTTTATATATCTTTTGGTTTTTTATTTTTTTGTCTTCTTAATTTTATTGTGTTTACATAATATAAATAATATTAACCATGATATAGATGTAATATATAATCATTATATATATTTATAATAATTCATATAATTTAGAGATAGAAAATAAAAAACACCGTTCATGGAGACGGTAGGCCATACATATGCATGATCACTATTTCCATTTTCTTATTGGATAAAATGAATGAAAAGTAACAGATATATACCATAATTATATAATATTTTTTATTTCATATATATCCAATATTTACATAAAAAACATCATTAATACCTTCCATGTAATGTGTGAATGAATCACATCGTTTCGTGATGTAGTAGTTCTTCGTACACATGAACGACATTATTGTATTCCCATAAAATGGAATATATGATGTTATATGAGATATAATAACCCATTAATCATAATAAAATCCTAAAATAAAATATATAATATATAAAAAATACATCTATCAATATTTACATCATTTAGTGGTGGTAATGAAAAAATGAACGACATTAGCTCGTGAGGCTGTAGTCCTTCGTACACAATAGCGATGATTTTATAACAAATTTGATTGAATTGTGATGGTTATAGGTAATTTTTATTACTTAGAAACATCTTATTAAATTTAATATAATTATTTTATTATATAATAATAACAAAATACTAATTTAATGGGGGTGTAGGAGGAAATAAAACAAAAAAAGCTCATCGATAAATGCTACCTCTTCTTTGGGTATTCTATTTAGGGTTGCACTAAAAGCCTTCAAAGGTTGAATTTATACCAAATATAAGGATTATATTATGAGTTAAGTGATTTTTTAAAGTGATTCGGATACTTACTGGCTGAACCAAAGAGGTGTGATAGTGTGAAGAAGGGAAAATTGTGGGTGACCTTTTATACGCGGGGGAGAGGGAACACTTGTTATTTTTTAAAATAATTGAGTTCTATAATGTGTTTCTCTTGTCCCAAGGGTAATGAAATGGACCATTATCAAAATATTTAGGTGTAATGGTCGATATATGTACATAAAATATTTATTATAAAAGTGTATATGTTGTTTTTACATATATCTTTTTTAGTTTAACCTCTCGGTAAACACATTTTTACCGTAATCATTATAATTTGTTTTTATTGAATTCAATAATAATTTTTGAAAAAATTATGTTGAAATTAATATATAAATTAATTTATGATGATTCTAAATATTAAAATAATTTTTAAAAATTTAGATCACACAAGTGGAAAAAAAATTAATTTAAAATTTACCCTGCAGGCATGATGAGAAATCGGGGTTTTAAAGTGAAAAAGTTCGAAAGATTACAAAGCCTTTATATCAATATTTATTATTAAATTTTTTAAAATGAGCTAAATTTAATTTATATATGTATAATGTAACTAATTATACTTTAAAAACATTTTATAAAATATTTTAACTTTATAAATAAATTTGAATAAGTAGTTTTCAATTAAAATTTATTATATTTCACTATTCCTCAAAAAATAAAACATTTTAGAAAAATTCAAAAAATTCACATTATGATAATTTCAAAATTAAAAATTAAAAAACTAATACTATTTTATCAAAATTAATTTTCAAAACGTGTAAAAAATTAATTTTATTATTGTTCACAAAAAGACATTAATTTTTTATGAAAATTGTATTTTTGAAACAAAGAATGACTTTACTACATTTTATATATTTTACTATAAATATGTTTTATTTATATAAATTCCTTATAATAAGAATTTAAAAATAATTATTAATATTCATATCACTAATTACAACTATTGGGTTATAGCAACCATGTTTTAATAACTATATTAATAATATATCATGGTTTGGTTAAAAATTAGTGTTACGTATAATGGAAGATAAGCTAGTGTGGCATGTAGTGAAACCTTAACTTGTTTTTGATTATAACATAATATTAACTTGGAATTTCATGTAACAAAATCCATCAAATAAATTTAATTTATTAAAAAAATATTTCATAAAAAACTCAATGTGTTACACGACTTGTCATGGAATATTCCACCGATGAAGAACATGAGTATGTATCTAGGAACACTATTAGGATGGTAGATCATTGTGAAATAATCAATGAAGGGGAAAAATATGAGACCAATTCATGAACCTCTATATGAAACCACCAAAGGAAGGGCAGGAACCATGATAGAATGAATGATGCTTGGGATGATACATCAATATAGGCAATTATTGACATCGAGACTAAAAGAAACTCCATTATCAAGGATTTGAAGTCACAGTCCTCACCAGCCTCATCAATGGGTGCACCCCCACAACTGACAATATTGGTTTATAATGTGGTTTATCCACAAAATTATAGTGCTCCACTACATTTGACTAATTATCTATCTATGTTGACTAGTACTCATACCATGTCATTAAATCAGCAATGGAACAGGGAAAGATCCAGTAATCCCCTATAATATCTTCCAATGAAATGCACTAAGATACTTGATAAATAATGAAATTTGGAAGGAATTAATATTACTCATTACTGGATGTATGATGTTTTCAAGAACCTCTATAGTATACAATTGAAACTTTTATTACTTTGCATTCTCTTCCTATTAATGGAGTTATGAGGGTCCCTGATTGCAACCCCAAAAGCCCTCTCCTATTTGAGACTAAGGTAGCTGCCACTGAGGCCTATCATATAGAATAATCCAAGAATTAATAATTGCAATTCTTTATTTCCTTCTACAAATAATGTGACGATTCCAATATCTAGGGGAATATAGACCCATTGTCTATCACATTTCAGTTCAATAGAACCTAAAGCTATCATTTCACAGTTGATATTAGCTGTAGGATAAATTTCATCCCAACCTAGATTATCCATAATATGGGACCACCTAATCAAATATGACTCCCTCTAACATCACAATTCCATGTTATGAAAAGAGTGAGTAGAGGAAACATGACTATATTTTCCAAGATACTCAATTCAGTGACCCGATAGTAAGAATTGATTTCATGGTTGTCTCACAAGGCACTATCAAAAACGACATGTTGGGATGGCCATAGATCCATCTACACATAGTGATCTCCTCTTCAAACAAGTTGTTCCTAAAATAATCCTTCAATGGTCAAGTAAGTTTACTCCATGTAAATGATACTCCATTTTACTATTATGAATCTCTCATCATGGATGATGGGTACCACAAAATAGAGGGGAATTTTTTTTAAAAATGGGACATGTGTATCAACAACCCAATAACTTGACATCCACTTTAATGGACCACTAGAAGGATTTTAATGTTATCTTTATCATATTGATCCATCAATTGTATCCAATTAACCCACATCATGGGATCCATTTCATAGTTCCCAGGAATAAATAACTCTTGAATATTACCTTGTATTCCATAATATAACATGCATTTTTTGATGCTAAAAGACCTAAAATATTGTGTATTGAGAGCTAAATCCCTTATCAATTGACCAAAGACAAAATTTTATGTTTTATAGGGTAGGGTTTAATCGAATAAGGTCAACCTATCATCACTTTTTTGGACATCACTATTTGATCCCATCACTTGAAATTACACTATATTTTCTCGTTAGAGTTTTCTAAAATTTTATCCACACAGAAGGAATCCCTTATCAAAGATTCCCCCCATGTACAAGATGATTCAAATATTTCTTCATGGTATCTTGATATATAGAATTTTCCTCCCTCATATGACCCTCAGGTCTCATATATTAATGGGGTCTAGATAATGCCCCTCCTACATTGGAGGAAGGTGTCTCCACCATTATCGATGAATTAACCAAGGTGAATCTTGACACTAAAGAAGACCCGGGGTAGAACCTGATTAGAAAAATCATATATCTATAGGGTTGGCATAAATATGTGTATTTCTTTAAATTAGAACCATTATGTGTTTTTCTAGGGCTACAGGTAACATCCATGGCTTAACCCCCATGTTTAATTTCATCACTTTGGCCTCCATTTTGGCCATAGAGGGTTCATATGACCTCCCAAGAAGATGTTACCTTCCCATGGTTCCATGTTTGAGATGAGGGTTAACAATATAATTATGTATAACCTCATTATGGAAGTATAGTACCTCAATTGGATAGAAAAATCATCCTAATCATGAAGAAAAATGGATAGATTAATGTTTATATTGAATTTTGGGACCTCAGCTTCCAGTAGCTGAAGGATGGTTTTATACTTCCAATCACAGAGCAACACATCGATGTGTCTGCCAGGTTCCAGGACCTATCCTTCATGGATGGGTATTTAGGGTATAATCTAATTTGGATAGACCTTAAAGATGAATAAATCTATACTTTCACAGTTCTTTAGATAATTATTTTACCAAACGATGTCCTTTAGTTAGAAAAATGTTGGTTCTATATACCAGCATTCCATGAACCACTTCTTAATAAATATTCCTGAGAAATTCATGGAATTATATGTTGGAGATTTTGTGGCCAAATCCTACCAAATTCAGAACCATATCACTGATATTGAGAAAGTGTTTGACTTCCTCAGCACCTGTTATATAATTTTTAATCCCATGATGTCTGCATTCAAGTTCACCTCTAGAAAGTTCATTGGATTTTCTTATATAGAGGCAACAAGATCGTTCCAAAGAAGATTAATTCCATTAATTACATTCCCCTTCTATGTAACCTCTATGTGTTTTATAGACACAAGGGTCTCATGGTCATGATAAGAAAAAATCCAGTCTATACCAAGAATGTTGTCGAATATGTTCATCTTTATGATGAAGAAACAGTAGAAGAATCAATACACACATATCTCAATGTGGAACTCCTCACACTGGTGTGTGACTTATATCATATCATCTAATGTAATTTCAAGAGACATGATTGCACTTAAATACATGATAATAAATCCATAACGTTTTGAAACTGTAATTGATATAGAGTAGTGTGATGTGCCTATATCAAAAAGGGTTTGAACAAAAGTGGATGCTACAAGAATATTATATCTAACTATAGAAAGTTGTAGACATTTTTCATCTTTTGTATGCTAAATAATATAGATATTTCTTGACATGAGACCCTAATATTCTGCCTAAGTATCCTGAGTATGCCAGTTCTTATGACGATGGAACTTTGAAGCATGTCTGCCTTGGCTATGACCACCTTCTCAGCCTAAACGACCTGTAGAAGACTAGATTCTTTCATGATGAGGTGTCACTGAACTTTCCCCTGAAGGAAGTTCTAGAATAAAACCCAATTATCTTGGAACTAATGGGAATTATGGGAAGAACTTCTGGAGTTGACCTATCCTACCACAATCCTCACACTCGACAGGGTTCCTCACACACTGGGGATTTTTATACATGGGTCTACCATACTGGTGACACACCATGAAGCTATCAGTGCATTCTACTTGGATGGTACTTCCCCCCACACGTAACAACAATGTTTCACCTCCTACCAATGGATATACCACTACTCTACTTGGATGATGAGCTTCCCAATTTCACATCACCAGAATCTCCCAGGTTATGCTCGGTGATGAGGTCCTGGATTATAGTATCTAGAACAGTTGTCATTAAAATGATATTCACCTATGAGAAGATGGTATATTCAAATCTATTATCAAATTACATTGAATTATTCACCTCATCATCGATTAGGACTAGGGAAAAAACTGCATTCGAAGAAGGGAGCTACATATTCGATTCTTAACATGTCACCTTACTCAAGGTGCATTAATTCTTGAACACAATCAGTTATCATGGATTGCGGAAAGAAGTAGAAAATGAAAAATTCGTTGAAGTCTTCCTAGACTATACCATCGTGTCGACCAGAATAATTCAATACATCCCACCAATTCTTGGGGGAATCACACATCATGAAGGTCATGATCTTGACTCTCCACTCCGGAGGCACTTTGATATGATCGAATATTGACACCGTGTAGTCCAACCAAGACTCAACATCATGAGGCCCAACATCCTCTGGGAAGGTGGTAGGATACTGCTACTGGAACTCAAGGGTTAGTTCCAACCAAGAAATGGCAAGTCAAGGTGTACCCTAAAATGATTTCATTATGGGAATGTAATTATCCTAGAACTATGAATCGACACACAGTAGAGGATCTGGATAAGGTTCCACAAGTGTAACTACAAGAGGTATCATAGGTGGATCAGGGCCCACCACCACCAGAGTATTCTCATTTCCACTTTTCTAGAGTACACCATGATGATTCCATGGTGTCATGAATCTTCAATTCGAAGCACATGCCTCATATTGGATTTATAACTGATAAAAAATTATGTAAAGAAGGGAAGGTGGAAAGTCATACCTATAAGAATGATACCATCCTTTAACAACTCCTAGAACTAGGTCTGGGTCATTATAATGAATCATATAAGGAACATATGATACATGGCATACTACACACTATTAGTTCGGGTCAAGTTAATGTATCATATAAAAGATCCATTCATTTTTAAGAACCATATTCAGTCTTATTTATTTGATTAATAATTTAAAAATCCAGCTAATTGAATCATTGATTCTAATTTATAAGGTCCCACACACCTTATAAATTGAAATTGGTGGGTCAAATAACTATATCCTAACCATTACACCAAGAAACTGGTGTAGCAGACCATGGTTGTGGTTTCATTAGCTAAGATTAAATTGGAACTAGCGAAAATAAACAACAAATGTGGCATCATTGGTCAATTAAACCAATCCTTACATCATTTATAATACCATCACACTACAAGAATAATTATAAGGAAAAAATTTCATAAAAAACAAGGTGCAATAAGAAACCACATGAAATAGTGGTAATTCACATAGAAATATAAATCTGGCATGGTATAATGCATGGTTAGGTATAAATCATGGAATTTTAGATCATAGAGTGCATAGTATGATACACGAATCATTGTACCCTTTTATCAATAGACTAGTGATGAATAAACAATTCAAATTAAATCAATATGAATAGAAACACAAATCAATTGATTCACCCAATGGTGAAATCCATGAAACCCTAACAATTCACACAATAACAACATTTACCCATCCCAGGTAATTTGTGTTTTCCCTATACGTGGGGTAGTTACTCCAAGGAATATTCTCATGAAAAAATTCAGACATCCAAGTCCCTTATCTAAATATAGTTAGTAAGAACAAATGAAAAGAGAGCCTTTGATGCCACTTTGTAGTTCCCCACCCAAGATTCCACTTACAGGTACTCTGAGAATGTTGGCCACAAGACATAATGTGCTTATCCACAAACACTTGAGGCTTTGGATTAGTAGTAATTACCTTAGGTGAGTGCATGGGGTGACTATTCCCTCAATGATCATAGTGAATAACAATAATTGATATTATAAATATAATATTTAATAGAATATAATAGCAAAATCAAATATAATAAAACACTCAAACTAAAAGAACAATAAGTAGAAGATGAATAACAAGAAGATATAATATGATGATGTCATTTCATAAACTATAAAATTGTCAGTATGAAAGGTGAAGGGGATAAAATAATGGACAACATGATTAAAAAATATATAAAAATTCCAAAACCAGTTATAACTAGTATCTCAAGCATAGGCTCGGTCCTCTACTATGAAAACTCCAACCAAGGAAAGAAATTCAATCATGCATTGGAAGTTGACTGCTTCTATTTCCCTATACCTAAAACCATACAGTCTACATATGTTCCAATGTTGACCGAGTGGGGTGTGACAAACAATCTCTATAGGCTTATACCCATAATGTCATTAAAAATCTGTAACATTGAATATAAAATAAGAAGGTAACCATAATAATTTAAATGTGAAATATGAATAAATAACTAGATGCATTATACTGGGTTCCTTTGGGACACCCATCCAATCTAACTACTCCAACCTTATCTGGTGAGTCTAAACCAACGGAACATTCAATGGAAAGTGATATGTATAAAGATTCATATGATGAATTATCCCAAAGCATGTTCTTAGGCATGGAGGACATGTCCCTACATTTTCCAAAACCAAGAATAAAATTTATTTTGAAAAAAATCTTTTTTTTAGTTAAACTGAATTTGAAATCTACTTTATAATGTGTAGAAATACACCCTAATCCCATACATAAAAATTAGGAGATAATTTACAATTTTTGGTTGAGGGGCTCATCATATGACCAATGTCGAGTATTTCATCCATGGAGATTTGAAAATTTAGTCCCACTTGTTACTAAAAGCATGTTTTGATATAGTGGAGTACTAAAAAACCAATAAGTCCATACCTAGTATCACATATAGGGTATCATGTATATCTCTTGGCATGGTACAAAAACTCATGCAATCGAGCCAATCCATTGGGTCTCCCCTAGGGATCTGGTGTCACTCATATAAAGGTGAAAATAGATAACACCCAGTGAGCCCATCGTAGGTATTGCTGATATATCCCCCTATATGTTTACAAAATTCAAATAAGTTAAAACTATGAAACAAGAGTCTATCCAGCATGTCCTCAAGTAATAACCCACTGTATTCACCCCCAAACTAAGATAAAGCAGCTAAATAAGCGACACCTATGTATATATATATATATAATTCCTAGAAATGATCCATTTCTTTGTCCAATAATTTATGACTATATGGAATATTTTTCATGGAAAAACCACTGGTAAAATTTCATTCAAGTTATAAGGAACAGGGAACAATCATTTCTTCAATTCAATCTAAGATCAACCATTTCATTGGGCATAATTCTAAACGGTCTAACCCATGGTTCCCAATTTCAATTCAAATAAACTATGGGATCAAGGAATTAATTAAGTAATGACACACCACATGTGTGTTAAGCTAAATTAGAACCTTGGATTTTTAGCCTCTATGGTTGAAAACAGGCACTTGGATGGAATAACTTAAAGAAATCAAACAAATTTTTTAATTCTCCACTTAATTTGGTCTCTAATGAAATGAGAAAGCATTCATTTTAATTTAATTGAAAAATTAGGGGCAAATATGAATGGATCCATCTCAAAACACAACAACATTTTTTAAAAAAGGTAATGAAATGATCGGAAAAATCAAAGGCCACCAACGTTAGACTTATAAAACTTACCTAACCCTGTGTCAACATTTGAGTCGATCTAGGTTGGATAAAATAAATGAAATTTTAAATTACCCTAAAAATGGGGAAAAAGGTCTTGCACCCAAATAGTGAAATAGAGGAAATAGAGAACTTGAAATAGATTGGCGAGGATAAAATATCTCACCTCTAGTTTTCCAATGGATCTGAAGGAATGAAATTCAGATCTTATGTGGGGTAACTCTATCAAAACCTATGAAATGATAAGGATAGAGATTCATATATGTACGAGACAAAGAATCCACTGTTTGTGGATAGAATATAAAGAAAGGGTTTAAAACTCTCATGAAATAAAGGTAATTTGGTAAATTCACCAAAAACCAACACTGTGCATGGTTTGAAAAATAGTGCACCAAGCGTGCACTAGTTAATACTTGAAAGGGGAATATTTTACGGTTAGGATTACCATTTGATTAAACCTGTTAAAATAGTGAAAAATTCTATATTCAAAAGTTACAGATGGGCCCCACAGATTGGAACCTCAGGAATCATGGTTGCACATAAATTGTGTGGTTCCCCATGTACCCACTATCTAAATAGGCATGGTTAATAAAAATCATACGGGTTGGAAGACATTGTTTTTCCTAACCATCTGGCCTTTTATTTTCTTCCCATTTTGGGTTCTAACCTTCGAATGATCCCTAGATACACCAAATATCTCCTTGACTTTATTAGGATTTATTATGAGGAATATTTAAACAAATTGAAAGAAAAATTAATTTATCCATACCTTTTGGAAAAGTCGTGATATTACACCACCTCTATATTGAGTACATTTGAGGGGTCTGGTATGCACTTCCTCAAGAGGGATACATTAAATACAGCATGTACTTGAGATAGGTCAAGTGAGAGTGCTAGTCGGTAGGCCACCACTCCAATGAGACCAATTATATCAAAGGTACCAATGTTTCTTGGAATAATCTTCCCCTTCTTCCTCTTTCTCAATAATTTCATCCATGGATACATGTAGAGAAACATTTATATCGAAACTCAAAATATATGTATCATTAATGATTGTCATCATATATCTTTTGTTAAATATAATAATCCTTGATGTGATTATGAATTTTTTTGACATTTCCACCATTTCCATGACTATTTTGGGACCTATCATTTTGCATTCCCCAAATTCATCTGAACATACATATGTTATACATCTCTTCCTGTAATGGGATTCATAGTGATCTATTTGGATGCTTGAGTGGAAACTATTATTATATGAGAACATGACCAGAGGAATATGTTGATCCCATCCTTATTTTAAGTCAATTGATAATGATCTAAAAATTTCCTTGAGTGTATAAATTATCCACTCGGATATTCCATCATGTTGAGGGTGATAATTTGTACTGAAGCTCAACTCAGTATTTATAGCATGTTGGAGACTCTTTAAGAAAATGGTGGAAAATATTGGGTAATGATTAGATACAATCGATAGTGTTGCTAAATGTTGCCTCACCACTTCAGTAATGTATATCCTTGAAATTTGATTGAGCGGGGAGTCATATCAAATTGAAATAAAGTGAGTAGTATTTATAAGACCATCCACCACAACCCATATAACATAATTTCCCCTTTATTTCTTCGGAAGACCAGTGAGAAATTCCCTGGTGATTTTAACCATTTACATATTAGTATTGGTAATGGTTTCATAATACCAATGGATTAGTTCCTATCAACATTTTCTTGATTACATACAAGACATCATGATGTATATTCCATGATAACCTTTTTCATATTATCCCATGAAATAGTGTCATCATAGATCTCAATACATCTTTGTTCCTCCTATATATAAGGAGAAGGTCAAGCTATGTGCATCATAAATAAACTCCTTTAATTTATTGATTTTATGGTACACATATTCTTAACCCAAATATTATATAACATTTTTCATTAACATTGAACTATGAGTATGTTTCCATTTAATATAGTTTCCACTTTCTTCTGAATCCCAAAATAATATCTTTGAGCATCCATTATAATATCTACAAGGGATGGTTGAGAAATCATTTCTGAAAGGATTGATGATGTTCTTTACTTTATGATTCAAATGTCCATCCTTTTATAATCTAATAATATTATATCTTCCTAAATTATCATCAATTATAAAATTGCAGGATATAGTCTCCTCATATCACCTCCACTTTATTTTATTTCTAGAAAATGTACTAGATTTATATTTTATAATCCTTAATCATAAATAAACATTTTCATTGGTGAATATTCATCTCTTTTTTGGGAATATAAACATAAGGATATTTTGATCGGTAAAAATTTCACACTTCTCCCCAAATAGGCTATTCCATAAGATTTTCAATTCAAATATCACTGTAGCTAACTCTGGATCATGCATTGGGAAGTTCTATTCAGTAAATTTCAAACTCATTATAGCATAGTATATAACTTTTCCATTTTATGTTAGAAATAAACCCAATCAATTTTCCGAAGCATCCCTGAATACCATGAAATGTTATACACACATTGGTAGTGTTTCTAATTTTGTAGTGGTATGCGTACTTTTGAATTCCATGAATATCTCTTCACATTCAAAATTCCAAAAAAAACTTCTCTCCCTTCCAAGATATCTTGGATATAGGGTTTGAAAATTGTGAAATTTTTTATTGGAAATGATGATAGTATCTAGATAATTCAATGAAACTTAGGATTTATGTCATAGGTGTTGGCGTCAGACATCCTCTAATAGATTATTTCCTTAAAAAGTCCTCAAATATCCCCTACATGTGATAATAGTCCCCAATAATGACACTTCATCCAGAACTCACAATTTATGTACTTTTCATTGATCTTATCCTATTGTAATTTTTTTTCCATAGTACTCAGATGTTACTCATGCTCCTCTTTGATTTTGAATTACTTTAGAATATCATCTATAATGACTACCACAAAATTTTGAAGGTAATATTTAAATACTATATTCAATAAGTCCATGAATATTTCTGGTACATTATAGAGTCTGAATGGAATTATTATGAACTCATAGTGCTCGTACCTTGTATGAAAAGATATTTTGGGGATATCCTCCTTATTTACCCTTTGTAACACCCCAAAATTTCATAGTAGGTTATCTCTTCAAAGTAATTCATTAACTTGCACAATATGCAACACCGAGTTTGAGCGCATCACATCTTACCAAACTAGCCATTCAAAAAGAAGTTATGGATAGTGTTGACTGAATTTTGAATTTTATATACTATATAAAATTTTAGAATCCATATTATGGGTTTCTTATACATAATATAAGAAAAAATTAATTTTTTTATACAACACAAGTATTTTAAAAAATTCTAATTTTAACGCCATTTAATCTAGAACCCTTTTTAAATCCAATTTTTGACACTTTTACATATTAAATTTGATAAAATAAATTTCTTTTTTGGAATTAGGGAAAAAATTTATTGATGATAAATGTTTTGTTTGTTTTGATAACTTTTATATTTGGGTGAATAGTGATAAATACTAAATTTTAACAGAAAAAATCTTTTTTAATCAATATAATTTATAGTGTTCAATTATACATTTTAATGGTTTGGAAGTATAATTAGACTATATTTTTATCATTTAATACAAATCATGTCACTGTAAATAATTTCAAATTTAAATTTGACATAAACAATGTCAAGCTTTTGATAGTTTTTACTATTTTGAAAAACTGATTTTTGTTTTTGACAAAGGAAATTAATTTTAAATTAATAAATGAAACTTATATGTTTTTAGTTTCATAAAATAGACTTCATTTTTGAGTTCTGAATATCAAAATTATCTTTGGGTGATTTTTTGGTATTTTTCTAAAAATATTCAATTTTTGATGAATAGTGAAAAACACTCTTTTATTAATTAAACCCAAATTTTTATTTAAGTAATTAGTTATTATATTTAAATTTATCATATATCAAAATAGATACACAATACCTATATATTTTCAATTTAATAAATTGGAGTCATTTTATAATAAGTTTTGATATATAAAATTTAATTGAACTTTTTACCATCTTTTACCCACCTTTTTGGAGAATTTGAAAATTTGCATAAAACATAATTTTACCACTTGTGTGAGTTGAATTTCAAAAATAAGAGAGAAATAGTTAACCTTAGTAAATAAAATGTGGTTCAATAAGATGAAAACAATTTTTTATGAATAGTAACTTTTGACTTTTATTTACCACGGTTAAAAGTAAATTCGGTAATTATGGGGGAAAATGATATTATAATTACCCAAAAACATATCGTAATTCTATTGGATAATTTTAATTTGACCAATAACAACCTTAGGAATAATATATGATCCTTTAGGTTCACTTGGATTATATTAGGAAATTTATTATTATTTAATTTAAAGAAGAGTTAAAAGTGTTAAATTCAGGTTTTCATAACAAAACCCTTTTAAATATCAGATGATAAAAAATCTAAATTTGACTATAAATATTAATTATAAGTATAAATATATTTAAAAAATAATGATATTTTATTTATAAATTTTATACATTATATAATTAAATTTATTTATGACACAATGGTGATACAGAAATTACCTTATTAATAAAAGATAAAAATAATTGATATTATAAATGCCCAAAAAAATGGAATTTGAGACTTTTGATAAATTAAAATAATTTTATAGGTTAATATGACATTTTAGGGTTTATTTTATTAATTTTTTTTCAATTAATCATGCTGTTATGATTTAAAAAATAAATAAATACCAAATAGTGTCTAAATTGACATAAAATTGTTTTTAAAACAAATATTATATTATTGGTTGATATAATATTCCTAAAAATATATGGTTCTTAAAAAAGGATTAAATAATATTATATATGTCATTAATGAACCAATTTAGGTTTTCTTGGAAGTTTATAGTATGTTTATTAACCATATAGTGTAAGAATACAAGAAGACACAGTAAAAGTTAAATTATTTAACTGAGAGTTAAATCTAAATGATAAGGTTAATATGGTAACCTAAACTTGTCTAGAACCTATTTTTTTGAGATGATTTCGACCCATCCCCACCTTATCCTCGAAATAAATCATTTCAGAGCTATTATAAACCGAATATTAATTTATTATAACACAATATTTAAATTTTTTCCTAAATTACCCCTCACCCCTCTTATAAAAGGGTACTCCCTCTTCTTTAAAATTCAAACCTCAAACGCAATTTGGCTCAGAAAAACACTTCCCAAATATCCTCACAACTATCCTCAATTCATCCATGAGGCCTTACTTTGTTTAGAAAGCCAACTTAAGGATCCCTTTTAATCAAATCAAAAGAAAGAACTCGAAGAAGAGGTAAATTTGGCATCCCCTCTTTGAAGTTCTTTTCGTCTTCCACTTCATCTTTATTTGTTGTTTCCATTATAAAATAATAACTCATGTATATTATATATACTATTTTGGTATTTTAAAAATGGTACAACCATATTCATTATTCTATCCATCATATGAATGACAAAGTCACCATACATGCGTACGTACGACTTACAGTCTCCACGTCGTGGTGTAGTTTGTCCTTCAACACATCACTATTTGGATGGGTATAATATTGAGTATAATTTATGTAAAAATAAATATAAATGTTAATGATTATTTATATATAATATAACATCCAATTACATATGATCTCACCATCAATATAATTATATTTTCACTCGTGCATACATATGGATTCTCGTCTCCACGAACGCGATGAGATTCATCTCTCCTTCATAACCATTCAAGAATAAATTTCATTTGATGATTAAAAATAATGTTTAATAAATTAGTATAATTATGGATATGAATGAAATAAATCCTATCCATAAAAAACACAACTTCTGTATCAAAACATACTAAGGAAATGAATTAGTTAACACCCGAAACAAAGATAATACTAAAATATTATTAACAATGTAATATTAAAAGATCCTATATGATATCATATTTATGTATATATTTCTTGTATAATTTAATAACAATGTTTTAACTATTATACCGGATTTTAACAAACCATCAACTAAGTAATAGTACAAGTTAATGGTTAAATTCACAATCTCTTTATTATCCAATTTTGTTTTTACGTAAGTATCTACTGGGACCTCTTTATCATCCACATCCATGTTTCTTAAAAATTTATTTCAAAACATTTTTAATATTTACTAGAAAATGGGTTAATGTCATTTATACCCTTACTAGACCTTTTATGTTTTGAAAATAAACCTTCCGTCATTTTCCAATCAAGGTACTTTATCACCTTTTCGACAAAATTAAGGTAAGATTGTCTTTTTTTTAACTTATACAGCGAGTGCAGCTATTTTCTACCCTTATAACATCATCGAAGCTTTCCTTACATGATTATAAGAATATTTCTAAGATAAATGTTTTGTTTTAAATGGTTTCAAAATAGAAAGATGTATTTCTTTAAATAGTTTTTATTTCATCTATGTCAATATCCTTTGATATATTTTAAACTTGTTTGACATTTATTTATTCTGATACAAATCTTCCATATTGTATTGAAGGTTTTGTGATACGTTTGACTGCGGATGTGATATTTCATAACATTAATGGTTTATAGATAAAGTATTCACATTTTGTATGCTAGTTTTAATATGAATATTTATGTAATGTTTAAACCTTTTCATATGAGGAATGCATTGGACTTAGTAAGTGACGGATGAAGTCTTCTATAGCTCCTCGATGCATAGGTAGGTCTAATGATAAAAACTAGTGTCTTGGAAGAAGGCCTTGAAAAAATATTATTTGTAGTCTTTGCACAAGGCCTTGACTATGTGGTTATGGAGTCTGGCATTATGCATTCCATCATTATGAAATTGGCTATTGATATTGCATGTGATTATTCTACTAGTAGAATATCCATGTGAATAAGTAAATGTAATTATTTTATTTATCATTTCCATATTATGATGAAGTTTAATTTCCGAAGGATTACGTTTTAGTCTTATACATTGCCTAAAAATATTTACGTTTATTTATGAATGTTTCCACTATATTGTTATCCATACTGAGCATCTAAGCTCACCACTTTCTATGTTTTATTTTTTCCAGGTTGCGAAGAAGTATATTATGATTGACCTGCAGGGATAGTATAAGGGAT
Organism: Viscum album; assembly: GCA_963277665.1. Lineage (NCBI taxonomy): Eukaryota > Viridiplantae > Streptophyta > Magnoliopsida > Santalales > Viscaceae > Viscum > Viscum album. Next base: position 1,298,169,334 of record OY728141.1, on the reverse strand, counting down.
ATAAGTGGTTCCTATAGAGACAATGTTTTTTTATTTTTTCATTTTATAATGTAATGAAAAATTGATGAATGTATCTAGTACTTCCAAAGCTACAAAACTGATCGGTATTTTGGGACATGATTTCTTTGTATCATGCCAATGTTATGTAATAATGCACTGACTCTGGATAACGTGGTTAATTGCATTATAGTTGGTATCAGAGGAAGTTTATTACAAACCTTGGAAACTATATTTAGATAATATCTATTTATAGCAAATTACCCTAAGATAGACATTGAGGATTATTATAGAATAACTTCCTTGAATTTTTGTAATGTAGATATTTTGTGAGTTTTCTAAGCATACATCCATGTCTGGATACGAGCAGGTAGAGGAGGCTCTATCATAGTTGTACCTAGTGGTCAAACCTAAAAACACCGCTTTAATCTAGAATCGAACAAGAACTGGTGCATGACAATGAGACTTGCTTCACTCTTGGTTACGACACTCCCAGGGGATATTCTTAGGATAATTCACATTTTATTTAAAAACCAATGTGAAGGATTTATGAGTATATACCTCCTAAAAGAAATTATATTTATGATTATGAATTATATCCTTAAACTTTTGAATTTACCTTAGGTATTCTACATAATTGGAATTATTCATTGTGATTCATAAACTGACCTAGTGTATGCCATTTTGTATAAATGGAGCCCAGTAGAAGGAATGAGAACTCCAACAATACGTATGATCCAAATAGTAAGAAAGATCTTATATTTCATGGTATTAAACCAATGTTTAGAAGGGAAATAGTCTCCCACGTATTCTCAACATATGAAAAAATAGTATTATGTGTTAATAAGATAAGTAAATAATTTTCAGAGTTTTATGGATTTGAAGGTAAGAAAGAGAAGAAAAGGATGGTATAGAGAAAGATGAATAAAGTGAAGAGGGGAAAGAAGAATTTTACCATATGTGATATATGTGGAAAGAATCACCTTGTTAAATTATTTAAGGGAATGTTAGTTTGTTATATGTTTGGAGAAAAAGAAAACCATGTATGTGATTTCAAGGTTATGGAAAAGGTTTCAAAATGTAAAATGCTTCATCTGCAAGGAGTTGGGACACTTGCGAACCAATGTCCAAGTCATTAGAGTATAACACAAATAATTCTATTGGATAATACTAAAGTTATGATACTACCACATATGAAGAGGAATGAATAGTGTTATCATGTTATTATTAATTAATTATTTCATTTCAGTGTTGTATTGATGATACACCAGTTATATGAATTATGAAAATAAATAAGGATTGTACTGCAGTACTATTTTAATGAGGATTTGAGATTATATGGTTTTATGAAAAGTTACTGAACAATAATGTAATTTTTTTTGGGAAATACATGGTTGGAGGAAAGATGAACTTTAATATGGTCCTGATACTGAGGTAGTAATTTTAGAATAAGATATGGTTGATTTGGATAAATTATATTGGATATTCCTGACTACCTTGGAAGTGATTAATGGTTTGTTTATTTCATCATTGATAGAGTATTAAAAAATTTTGGTACAAGGAATATATCTTTTATTCTATAAGGAATAGGGGAGCATGAATGTAATTAATAAGGTTTTATGGTAATTATGGGTGTTACCATGTTTTAAAAGAATACATGATGAAGGTTATTACGTGAGAAAAATGATCTTTATTGTGTTTACCTTCCTTATAAATTTTAAACTGTAAGTTTGGACATAAGTATTTTGGATAAGACTAAAAGTTTAAATGTATTGAGTTTGAAATTGGATAATATTGTTAAGGTTAATGAATTTATTAAAATTTTATTTGAATTGTTATAAAAAGGACAACCCGGAGGTCGGGCAACAACCCATAATGTCGAGAATGACCACGAGACTTGAACCCGCAACCGAAGGGTGACAAGGGTGCATCACCTACCACTGGACTATGTGATGTCCTAGGTATTGTAATGTTGTTTTCATTAAATATTTTAAAATATTAATTATAAATTAATTATTTTTGGAACCCTATACGATTACGATAAATAGAATATTTTTGAACTCAATTATCTTTTGGAGTGAAAGATGAGTTTGTGGTAGGAATTAGTTGAAGGATAATACTCTACTTGTCAAGTATATACATAAATTTTTTCTTCTTTTTCTATTAATCAATTAATTTATAAACATTAGGGAAGGTATCATTAAACCAAAAATGTTTTATCCTAATACCTTATGTTTTTTTGAACCGATGATATTTTAAATCATCATAGATTGATGGCTTTGAGACCCTCAGTTTTATATTTGTTTAAGGTTGATGACCTCAATCACTTCCTACAAATATTTACGTATTCCTCTAATTATGTGTCTCTAATTTCCACAAATATTCTACTAATTTAGATCATAATTTGTTGGTGACTTTTCATTTCCTTTTCCATCTTATTATGACTAAAATTTATTAACCCAATTTCCGATGTGGGTTTTCCACAAAGGTATTTTATATTTTTAACCTTTTAATTTTGAAGAACAATTTCAAATTACGAGGAAACAATTTATTGAAGGATGGGAGAATGTAACATCTCAAAGTTTCATAGTATGTAATCTCTTCAAAGTAATTCAATAACATGCGCAACATGCAACACCGAGTTTGAGCATACCACAACTTACCAAACTAGCCATTCAAAAAGCGGTTATGAATACTGTCATCTGAATTTTGAATTTTATATACTCTATGAAATTTTATAATCCCTATTATGAGTTTCTTAGACATAATATAAGAACAAATTCATTTTTTTCATATAAAATAAGTATTTTTCAGAAAATGATATTTTACCATCTTTTAATGGAGAACCCTTTTAAATAAATTTTTTGACACTTTTATATTTTTAATTTCACAAAATAAACTTTTTATTTAGAATCGGGATATAAAAATTTAGTTTTGATAAATTATTTTAGTTTTTTTGATAACTTTCATATTTGGGTGAATAGTGATAAATACTAAATTTTAACTGAAAAAAACATTCTTAATAAAAATAATTTATAGTGTTAAATTATAAATTTTAATGGTTTGGATGTATAATTAGATTATATTTTTATCATTTAATACAATTTTGGTCATTATAAGTAATTTCAAAATTAAATTTGACATAAACACATGTCAATCTTTTGATAGTTTTTACTTTTTTAAAAACACACTTTGGTTTTCACAATGGGAATTAATCTTAAATTAATAAATGGAACTTATATGTTTTTAATTTAGTAAAATGGACATCATTTCTGAATTCGGAATATGAAAATTATCTTTGGGTGAATTTTTGGTGTTTTTCTGAAAACATTCAATTTTTGATGAATAGTGAAAAACATTGCGTTATTTTTTAAATCCAACTTTTTATTTAAGTAATTGGTTATTTTATTTTAATTTATTTTTGATAAAAATATATACGTAATACCTATATATGTTAAATTTAATTCATTGGATTCATTTTATTATAAATTTAGATATATAAAATTTTATTGACCTTTTTACCGTATTTTATGCACCTTTTATGAGCATTTGAAAATTTTCATAAAACATAATTTTACCACTTCTGTGAGTTGAATTTAATAAATCCAAGAGAAACAGTTAAACTTAGTAAGTAAATTTTTTTTCAATAGGATAAAAATAAATTTTTTATGAATAGTAACTTTTGACTTTAATTTACCACGGTAGAAAATAAATAGGGTAATTAAGGATAAAAATGATATTATAATTACCATAAGACATATCTTAATTCTATTAGATAAGTGTAATTCGACCAAAAACATCCTTAGGAATAAAATATAATCCTTTAGGTCCACCTGGATTAAATTAGGACATTTATTATTATTTAATTTAAAGAAGAGTTAAAAGTGTTAAATTCAGGTTTTCATAACTATAACATTTTTAATATAGGGTAATATAGAAGATAAATTAAACTATAAATATTAATTATAAAGCTAAAAATATTTCATACATAATGGTATTTTATTTATAATTTTTATACATTAAATAATTATATTTATTTATGACACAATGTTTATACAATAATTACCTTATTAATAAAATATTAAAATAATTGATATTATAAATACCCAAATAAATGTAATTTGAGACTTTTGATAAATAACAATAACTTTATAGGTTAATATGACATGTTATGGTTGATTCAATTATTTTTTTTCAAAGTAATGATGATTTTATAAATTTAACCAAAAATAAATACCAAATAGTGTCAAAATTGACATAAAATAGTTTTTATAACAAATACTATATGATTGGTTGATATAATATTCCTAAAAATCAATGGTTCGGCCAAAAGGCTTAAATAATATTATATATGTCATTAATAAACCACTTTATGTTATATTGGAAGTTTATATCATGTTTATTAACCATATAGTGTAAGAATACAAGAAGACACATTAAAAGTTAAATTATTTAACTGAGAGTTAAATCTAAATGATAAGGTTAAAATGGTAATCTAAACTTGGATATGATCTATTGGTTTGAGGATTTCGACCCATACCCACCATAACCTATAAATAAATCATTTTGAAGCCATTATAAACCGAATATTAATTTATTATAAAATAACATTTCAATCTTTTCAAAAGGTACCCCTCACCCCTCTTATAAAAAAGAACTCCCCTTTCTCTAAAATTCACACATCCAAATAAATTTAGCTCGGCCATACTCTATCCGAATATCCTCCCAACTACCCTCCCTTCATCTTAGAGGCCTTACATTGGTCTTAAATTCAACCTATGGAGCCCTTTTTATAAAATCAAAAGGAAGAACCCGAAGAAGAGGTAAATATATCATCACCTTTTTCAATTCTTTTCTTCTTCCACTTAGTTTTTATTTGTTGAGTACATTATAAAATAATAACTCATGTTTCATATATATACTGTTATGTTATTATAAAAATAGAACAGAAATTTTCATTATTATATCATTCATATGAATGACAAAGTCAGCATACGTGTGTATGTACGACTTACTGTCTCCACGTCGTGGTGTAGTTTTTCATTCAACACTTCACTATTTGGATGGGTATAAGAATAAGTATAATTGATGTAAATAATAAATTTAACATGTTAATTATTCTGTATATATGATATACCATCCAATTATATACGATCTCACAATCTATATAATGATATTGTCGCTCGTGCTTAAGTATGGATTACCATATCCACAAAGGCGATGAGATTCATTTCCCCATCGTCACCATTGAAGAATAATTTTCATTTTATGATTAAAAATAATGTTTAAGAACTTAATATCATTTTGTATATTAATCAAATACATCTTATCCATAACAAACATGGATTATGAAACAAAAAATATAAAGGAAAATGAATCAGTTAACACCCGAAACGACGATAATACTAAAATATTATTAAAAATGTAATATGAAAATACCATATATGATATGATATTTATGTATATAGTTATTGTATAATTTAATAAAAATGTATTAACTATTATACAGGAGGTTAACATACCATCAACTAAGGAAAAGTACAAGGTAAGGGTTAAATTTACAATCTCTTTATTATCCGAGGTTGTTTTTCGGTAAGTATCTACTAGAACCTCTTTATCATCCACATAGTGTTTCTTAAAAATGTATTTCAAAATTATTTTCTATTTACTAGACAATGGGTTAATGTAATTTATTCCTTTAATTTAATTTTTTTTGAAAGGAATCTTTCTGTAGTTTTCCAAATAAAGCACTTTATGACCTTTTTGACAAAATTACGGGAAGAATGACCTTTTTTTAACTTATACGGTGGGTGCGGCTGTTTTCTTCCATTATAACATCATCGAAGTTTCCCATAAAAGATTATAAGAAAATTTATAAGATAAATTTTTTGTTTCAAATGGTTTCAAAATAGAAATAGGTATTTCTTTCTAATATTTTTCATTTCATCTATGTCAACATCCTTTGATGGATTTTAATCATGTTTGAAGTTGATTTATTATAATAATAATCTTCCTTATTTTATTGATAGTTTTGTGATATTTTTGATTGTAGATGTGATATTTTATACCATAAGGGTTTATGGATAAAGTATTGACATTTCTTATTCTAGTTTTAATATGATTGTTTATATTAGTATTAAACCTTTTCATATGAGAAATTCATTGGACTTAGTAAGTGACGGGTGGAGCCCTCTATAGCTCCTCGATGCATCGGTAGGTCACATGAGACAAACCAGTGTCTTGGAACAATGAATTAACAAATATTATTTGTAGTCTTGGCACAAGTCCTTGACTATGTGGTTATGAATTCTGGCATTATGCATTCCGTCATTATGAAATTGGCTATTAATATTGCATGTGTTTATTCCACTAGTTGAATAAAAATTTGAATAAGTAAATGGAATTGAATGATTTAACTTTGCCATATCATGATGAAGATTATGTTTAAAAGGATTATGTTTTAGTCTTATACATTGCCTTAAAATGATTATGCATATTTGTGAATGTTTCTACTATATTTTTATCCTTAATGAGCATCTGAGCTCACACCTTTCTATGTTTTATTTTTCCCAGTATGTGAAGAAGTATAATATGACTGACCTGCAAGGATAATCTAAGGGATATGAGTGTGGCCTATGGAGACAATGTTTTGGTATTTTTTTATTTTATAATACAATGAAAAATTTATGAATGTATCTAGTACCTCCAAGGATATTAAATTGATCGGTAAAAATTAATGGGAATGCCTAGGGACATACATATGAAATGGTTGATCTATAAATCCCAATAAGGGAATAACCATGGAATAAATTGAAGAATTTACTACATTTTATACAATACGAATATCAATGGGTCATAAAATGAGTGAGAATTTAAAACATGAATAATGAGTCATTAGATAACATAATAATCATAAAGGAAACATGGGAAATGTGGAAAAAATATAAAAAATACATAATAAACATATGTTAAGGAAAAATTATAAGAAATCATGATGGGGAAAAATCTCAGGACGGATTATTTTAACTTCCTAATCCATTGTGTGACGTCTCATGAGACTAATACATTACCCAATGTATTAGAGTTCTACATAATTTCTTCCTCTCCCATCACCTTCATATCATTCACAAGATTAATACTGCCACATTGGTCATAAAACATGAGATATTTTAGAAATTATGAGCAAAAAGTGTTTAATAAATATATATAATTCCCCAATTAAAAATTATAAGTGCATAAATGTGAACACTATTGGCAGGAAATTGTTATGGGTATTCACTAGAAAACTTGTTTGGCAGAGTGAAATTTCAGCTGCATAACATGAGTGTATAAATTTTCATGGAAGGTAAAAATGAAAGTGTAATAGGTATCCCATAATTTATGCATAAAATGGATAGTAATTAGGATATGTAATAACATATCCCATCATTAGAAATTGGAGATAAAAGATATAAGATAAAGTATGAACTTGAATAATGAGAAGCAGAGGATCCCTTAACTTGAGAGGGTGATTCCTAATTCTTGGGATAAGATTATTGAGAGTTTGGGGGAACCTTTATAGGACTATCAAGATGAAAATTACAGTAAGTATATGTTACAAGGTTTTTAAATGGAGTCTAATGGGATCTGGGGTGAGTTTATAGGAAAAGAGATGAGAGTTCTTTATTATTTCCCAAACATAGGTTTTTGAATCAATATAATAATATTACAATAACCTAAAACCTACCAATTATTTTTCCCCCTGGTTTCTACCAAATACGGTTGGTTTTAATTATTTTATTAGTCCAAGGGACTAAATTAATAAAATAATATGATTTATGATGTGGAGGTGAGTCATGTTTATAAAGAAGTGATTTTAAATCCTTCAAATATATTATTGTTTTGATGGATTTATAAAGTCTTTATAAAAGTAATAAATTATTAAGATATTAAATTATTTTAAAGTAACGACTTATATATTTCCATTTACACCCTTTATAATATTTATTACATCATTTTGGGGTTATCGTGATGTCATAATACACATTGTATATTTATACTGTAATGAAATTTTTCCCAAAAATTCAGATGTCTCAAGAAATTATGAAAATTTCACCACAGAACTATTTAGATGTTCTGATTCAAAAAATAATTTATATTTTATCCAAATAATTTTATAAATAGATGTATTTTTTCTTTTAAAATAATAATTTACTATAACTGCTAAATGTTTTGTTTTTGAAAAAAATTTTTTGAACCCTTATAAAAATACATTTCACTTCAGAAAAATTATATGATTATTTATATCTAATAAAAATTATTTAATTATAATATCTCAATTAAATATTATCTATTTAAAAAATCCATTAATTCATAAAAATAAAAAACTTAATTGAAATTTAATATTAACGAAAAATAAAATTTGTGTTTTCATTTATCAAAATCAAAATAATTAATAAAGTAACAATAATAAGATTTCAATATATTCATTATTATATAAAATATACATATTCATGTTATTTTCATATTGATACATATCCATTTGATACACTATAAAATTCAATAAGAGTTAGGTTCACAACCGTGATACTTTCATGGGGTGGTTTGGAATACATGGTTTTGTCCATAATCCTAATGAGTGTAAACTTCTACCATAAATGGTTTCACTAAAGACTAAGTTATTGGATATGTGATTGGTATTGGTAAAGGGAAAACCTTTTTGAAGCTATCTCCAATAGAATTTCTAACCAATGGGATTTATAGGGTATGATCATGGTAGTTAAGGCCATCACATTCTTTTTCTATGTCAATTGGATTTATCAAAACCCTATATTTTTATTATCATATGATCACCATTCATAAGATATATTATCAATAGTAATAATGCTTTATTATATTTCAAAACTGATAAAATACAATGAAACCAAATAAGGGTGTGAGTATTCTATATCAATAATATATAATAATGAATTTAATTAAATTGAATGTGATGTTTTATTTATTGAAAATCATGTCATTAAATTGGAGGCCAACCACTCCTGAGAAGCGGGATCCTCAGGGGTTGATGCTACCAAAGAGGTGGATGACGAATCCCAATGACCCTCATGCACACTTGGATACTAGGATTAATCCTTGTATACTAATTTATATGAAAGTAAATTGGTCACTATTGATCCAAAAAAATAAGGGTAAAAGTAATACATGTAAAAGGGAAATTATAAGCAATGAATATATAGACACCACCAATCTCTCGCACCCATTTGACAATAAATTCACAAGTGGATACTACTCCAAAAAACATTTCCATGATAAGGGTCTCGAAAAAGAATTCCAACACCAAAGTCCCCTCCATACTGGTAGGAACACCAATAGCAGCCAAGGTGTCCTTTGAGATTACATTCATATGATATATACAAGATAAAACAAAAATTAGTACAATATTTTAAAGAAATATCCAAGGAGAATAAAAAAATTATAATAATGGAATTTAGGGTTTACCTCAGAAATACATGGGGGTCTAGATGACTAGTTGTCCTCGGTTCCTACCCAAATAAGGGTAAGGGATACCATTGGAGTTTTAGGGTGCCCCCATATATGATTAATATAGTAGGAGAACATGAAGCCTCCTCCTTGCCCTCTTTCATGGGAACCTCTTCTCTTGAGAATTTCAGAAAGGACTCTAAAGTTGGATTCCAATTACTCATAGATGCACTATCCCTACCGACTATAAAATCTTCCTAGATCTATCTGAAAGATCTATAGATTGATTAAAAATATGATATTGATATTTTAAAAGGAAATAGATGTACAATTGAGACATCATATCACTGTTAAAGAATCATATCTCACAAAAGATGAGCTGGGTCAATCATCACCCTTGAGGGTGTCTTCCATGCTCTCTTGAGGAATTAATTAAATATGTTAGAGCCCAAGGAATTCATGCAATGGAAAACAAGGGAGCTATAGTTATGAGAATGAACCTCTTGGAATTATGGTTTAGTTGTATCCAACACCATTGTCACTTAGACATAAATAACTCATACCCAAGTAGTGAATGAATTTCCCTCCCAACATCAGTGCACCAAAGACTCCATATTTTCTAGGTATATGAGACTTTCCAAAAAGCCACCTCGGTGATGATTCTATAAAATCTTTACTCTGGTAGCATGAATCAATCCCATGCGGGACTCATCCATTGTTTATATAGAATCATTTACAATTTTATTATCTCCCATACATCCCATATCTCAGTATAGATAGAATCACTAACTGTATACACAAGATTGAAAAACAACTTCACCTCAACAACGTGGGACCTTCTCACTCCTACCGATAAGTTTTCATCCAAAACCCATGGCTTATTTTGAGGGATATTGATGCTATAATATGTGATCACCACAGGTCCCATGGGAGGATCTGGAGGTTCGGTAGGACCCTAAGCTATCTCCACCACCAAAACAATCATCCATGCCTAATTTTCACTCAACAGGGCATCATGGATACCGCTTGTTTACTCATATGGATCATCTTAGGGGGACACCTTTCAAACCAACTATAATAGAACTATATCTAGGTATGCTTCTAACCATTGGTTAGTGTAATTCTTGGTGATTTTTTCATTGATTTTTTTGGGTAAAATCATGATCCTCTCCCTAGATTCCTCAAAGTAAAACCTCCAACACAACTAGAAAAGGACGTAAGGAAATATGTTATAGAGCACCCCCATGATCACAATCTTCTCTTAATACTGGAAGAAACTGAACTATTGAACTAATTGATATGGGTTGTATGTTTCTCAATAGGTGTTTCCATCAGTCCATGAATCCGAATCCCCTCCTTCGAAGAAATATAGGTACTCTCCCTACTCTAGAATACCCTGCATGTTGTAAATCATTTCACCAATTTTGATTGACAATGGAAATAACTTGCAGTTTCAGATATTTTTGATGATGGAAAACACCTTGACATTTCTATGAATCAGTAATTAGACCCTAGAAATATTGGGGAGGGAAGGACATAACCTAGTGTTTTGGGGAGTAAGAGAATTCAGAAATTTGTGCCTCCCAAATATGTTTTGATCTTTTCATACATGAAATAAAATAGACTAAATATGTACCTTAGCCTTTCACCCTCATAACATTACCCAAAAACATATACTAAGGTTCTTATAATAGGATTCCTAGATTCACTATGTTGTAGGATTTCATGATCACCACCATCACTAAGTTCCCCTAACGTAGAACCATGTAACAATACCTAATATAGAGTATCCACCAACTTAAAAAAGTGTTTAAGAATGCCAGGTATTAGACATAAGATTACAACCATCCATGCTATAACCCAGTATTGATAACTTTTATCGTTTAGTATCAACCAATAAAACCTTGACCTCCAATGGTTTTGAGATATAGAGAACTTCTTTGACCCTTAATATATTATCCATTATTAGTTCTTTAAAATATTCATCGATATCTTGAAGTGGATATCCAAGATAAAGTGTGAGGGATAATTGAAGACTAGTGTCAGCTGGTCCACTAGGATCTTTATCGCAACCAGATTTTGATCAGTATCCCCCTATGTATTGGGAACTTTAATAAATTCATCATACTAGAAGTTTTTCAGGGGAAAAAACTGATGTGTTGAAAGTCCCATAGACCAATTCCTACCTCCCCATAATAGATATGGATGGTGTTTGTGTATAGATACCATCATCTTAGGATCTTTTGAATTATCTCCCATTGGTGTTAGACATTTAATTTGGACGTAAACACTTCCTTTAATAATTTGATACCACTAAGATCAGTCCTATAATCATCACATGTGTAACTTATCCAATATTCTTGTAGAGACCCAAGATTGAAATACATGGACATTACATTTATTTTTCAGAATACTTAATAAATGAAAAAAACAAAAGCCCAAAGACCATATTAGTTTAGTGTCTTTGGAAACTCAGAACATAATATTTTAATCAAGATGAAAGATCTTAAACATCTCCTATAAAGATATTCCCCTTTTGATTTGCTATTTAAAACCTTTCTTTACATCCCGGTGAAAAGAAAACATAGAATGGGTGAGCTGAAATGCTCAGTAAGGATAATCATAGAGAACATAAAAAAAACCCTAAACATTAGAATGTAAAAACATGAACATAATGTTTAAACATCAAAATATTGAGAAATAACATAAAACTTGGAAGTACGTAAGGCATGCATCATAAAGGAACATTAACCATGAAAGAATAGAATTGGAAATAAAACATGTATTTGTGAAAAAAAATAAGAACATAATATGATTTCTATAGTAGCCAAGGCATTGCTTCCGAGACCATCATAGTGGACGAAGTCCATTACTGAACCGGGTTTACATGTCGTTCCAACCCTGTATTACTAAACCATATTTATCTGCAGTTCTATCCATGTATATCTCATGGGATATAAATATTTACCCAATTAATTAGAGTTAGATATAGGTCCCACCCATCACAAAAGGAAATCATTCTTACATATTCTATGAAAAACATAAATCCTACATCATAGCATTACCCATGTAATAAAATGGGATTCTTAAACATCATGCCATTATAAAATATTCCATATAAGATAAGTGGAATTCAATAAAATTAATTCCATCAGAAAAAAATGAAATCATAGTAATATTAGAGATAGAAACATACACTTATGTCAACTTATATGGAAAATAATTTTGATAAAACACTTGAAATTAATTCTTGAGGAAAATATCATTTCTTCTTCAAAAATTCCTTCTTTTCTCAAAATGCCATGAAATTTTAAAAGAAAATAATTTAGTTGAAAATAAACATGAAATAGTATAAGGGAATCTTAATGTAAATAAGACATTTTTAAACCGTAAAATTCCATCATTCCATATCAGTTAAACAAAAACATTCTCCTTGTACTTTTTCTGGAAAAGTAAAAAGGTACCTCGTATGGTAAAGGAAAGAAAGAATTCTACCATATCATGTACTAAATGTCAAAATGAGTAAAAATGAATTTAAAAATATATATATGAGTACAAAAAAATTTATGATTTTTTTATAAAACATGTTCATGGATGATAAATATAACCCCAATAGTTAGTTACGTATAAACAATCTTGGACAAAAAATGAGATTGCAAAATTATCCCTTGCCATAGGTCTGATTTCTTATGTATGTGTCTAAAACTCTTGTATAGTGTGTTTAAACATATTATTAACTTGTAAAATACCCTAATAAAATTAATGATATCATATACGATTCACTTACATATTTATATTACCCGTTAATTTGTTAATTCAATGTTAAAGCAATGTTTTAGGTAATACTTGTTTTATTTATCGAACGTGTTTAGACTTATTATTCTTCATATGATTACAAAGATCATGATTTACATACATATAGAATGTAAATATATATATATATATATATTATATTTAGTATATAAATATATATATAATATATAGATAAAGGAAATGGAATACACATTTCATGGAGATGTTAGGTCATACGTACGCATGAACGCTATTTTCGCTTTCTTATTAAAATGAATGGAAGTAAGTAAATGACATATATATATATTAATAAATCCAGTAGCATAATTATATAATATATTTCATGATTATTTATTATGTATCTTTTATAATCATTCTTGAATGGTTTACATGGAGAATGAATCTCATCGCATCGTGGAGACGACAAGCCGTACGTAGGCACGAGCGACGATATAATTTCCACAGTTATTGAACAGTATTGAATTTAGTGGTGTATAATATCTCATAATTAGAATCATATTATTATAAGTATATATAGTTATTATTTCCACCATTATAACCATCCAAGTAAGGTGGTGGTGAAAAATATATTACACCACGGCGTGGAGATGGTAATCTGTACATACGCACGTTCGATGATTTCGTTTTTCATAGGATGAATAGAAGGTTAAATTGGGTTGTTTCATATTTACAATAAAATATCTATATATCAGTGATACTGATGTTATTAATTTATAATGAAACAACTAAGTAAGATTAATTTGTAGAAGAAATAAATTTCAAAGAATCAGTAGAAGAGATTACCACTTCTTTGACGTGCCTCCTTTACATTTCCTCTTAGAGAACTGGAGTTGGTATTTGGAGAAGTCCAAAACCTATAGACTATAACTAGGGAATTTGAGAAGAGAAATGGCAAGGTTTGGCCAATGTTGGAGGCTCAAAATGGAGTGAAGTGGAGAGGAAGGAGGTGCCCTTTTATAAGAGAGGAGAGGGGCACTTCAGGAAAGTTACAAAATATTAATTTGTTATAAATTAATTTTCTACTTAAAATAGTCCAAAAATTATTTAACTCTAAGATAGAATTATTTTGGTCGGGATAACTATCATACAATAATTGTTTGACATGTTTTGAATATTTTTTATCCCTATATTTTTTGTTTAACCATTATTTTAGCTTTTTTAATCTTCCCGTGATATCTTGTTTTATAAATATTGTTGGTTAATGTAATTACCATATCTTGTCAAACAACCCAAAAAAAAGTTATTTATGACATATTTGGATTGATATTAACCATTTGGAAGAATATTATTTTTTTATGAATTTAATATCATTTAATGTTCTATTTTATGTTTATGTTTTGAATTATGTCAATTTTGGATACTATTCATACTTGACGTTCTTCAAAAATTAATTACAACCATATTACATCGAAAAAAAGGAATTAAATTGTCCATAATATGATAATTTCAACCAGAAAATTTGTGGATGGCATAAAAATGTTAAATTAAAATTATTTTATTTTTATAAATTCATTTATTTGAATCTTTCATTAATGAGGTGATCACGACATCAGAATTTTCTCATAAATAAATATATTTATCTTATGTATAAAAATTATAAATAAAACACCATGATGTAGTAAATATTTATATATTTGTAATTATTATTTATAGACTTAGAGAGATGTTATATAACACCATATTAATATCGATTTAGTAAAATATATATGTTTAGGTTATAATTATCTTTACTTTAAATTAATTCTTATAAAGAGTCATTTTTATTTCCAAGTAAATACATGGGGTCCCACAATTGATGCAAGGATGCACATGGGTAGAAATATCTAATTAAATATTATTAGGGAATCTCTTAGGGTAGTTTAGTTTTATAATAATATTATTTTTTACCCTTATATACCAGATTTTCCCTTTAACCATGGTAAATAAAATAATTACTAATGTTACTATTCACAATGTCCAAAAATAAAAAGTGCCCATTTAAAAAATTTAAACCTTATGATTAAAAATATGATATCTATTTTTAAAATTCAAAACACATAATTTTTAGTAATTAATTTAAAATTAATCCTGTGGTTGAAAAAAATGGGTTTTTGTTTAAAACATTACAAAATATTGAAAAGTTTTTACATAGGAATTCATTATAAAATTAATGAAAATTAATTAAATTGTCTTAAACTATAAAATTATACTATAGTTATACTTTATAACCATTAAATAATATATTTTAACCACATAAATTATTTCAATTAAAAAATAAATTTTCAATTAAAATTAACGTATTTTCACTATTTCTCAAAATATGAAAGTTATCAGAAAAATATTAAAAATTTATCAAAAGTAATATTTTATGTACCAATTCCAAAAAATATGTTTATCTTTCCACATATAACTTATGAAAGTGTCAGAACTAGATTTAAAATGGGTGTGCCATCAAAAGGTGGGAAACCTGTATTTTTAAAAAAATACTTCTTTTAGCAAAAAATTGATTTTTTTTCACATATCATGTGTAATATGAATGATAATGTTATATAAAATTAAAAATGTGGTTAATAATATTCATAATAGTTAGTATATATCCCATTAAATAATAAAATTTTAATCATATATCAGTGTTTAGTGAAATTCGATATCGCGTACAATGCAAGTTATGGAGGAAGGTCACTCTTGCGTGTAACACATGCCAAGTTAGTGTTGTGTGTAGTGAAAGATTACATTGGTGTGATTTATTGCATAATCAAAACATAATTAATTTATAAATTGAAAAAAATCTATACTCAGTGATTCATGAAATGAATTCTATCAAAAGAACAAGAAATTGTGTGCAACACAAGCCAATAATAGTGTTTCTTATACTGAGAACTAATACGGTGTTGCATATAGTGAAAGATAATATCAATGTAGCATAAAACACCAGACATCAATTAAATTAAGAAGAATTTATCCCATAAAATCTCCGGGTGTAACTTTCTACCCCCCTAAAAATGAATTTCACCCTAGAAATTTGTCGGAGTATTAAATGATTTTCTACTTGAATGTTTCTTTCATGGAAACCCACATCATAAAAAGGAATACTAAAACATAATTTTAAAAAGAAATTTAAGAAACATAAAACATACCCAAGCTAACTCATCACTGGGTTTCCATATAGGAGAACATAGGTGGGAAGTGAAAACATGGATATGGAAGGAAACTCTAACCATCCTATTTGTATGGATAGTGATAGAGAATAAGGTTTGGATAAAGATAACTAATTGAAAGCCATAAATCTACAATGATTTAAGGGACTATATGATTCATCAGATAATACTGTACAAGGATAACAATTTTTTTTTCAATATCATTTCCCTAAATTTAAAGAATTTTAAATGAGAATAAATACTTACATGATTTTGGTATAATCTCACCATTGTTCATGCCTTGAACAATGTCCACTTAATCACTTAAATAAATGAAGTTGAATTTTTTATTCATGAATTGTTAGATGATCATGCGATAAAATGATACTTCATTCCATCTATCTCAACAAAATGTATATAACAATTTATCAAATAAGAAAAAGACCACCTAGAGTGAGATAATATATTAATCTAACAAAATTAAAATGGAAAATGACTTATAATATCCATAAATGGATAACATTACAATCCTTTCAAAACTATAAAACATATAATGAGGTGAACTAAATTGACATAACATTTATCTCCCATATCTCATAAGTTAGTTCTTGGTTTTCACATTAAAAACATGTGAATACCTTATTCATGTATTCTTTTGAAACATGAATTACTATAGAACCATAGTGAAAAAATGAATACTATGAAAACATAACTCTTTCCACATAACAAAATCACAAAAATTATATATATTCAAACCATGATATTACTTTGTCCATATATCAGTCATGAGTATATTAATACTATCAAACATCTCATTATCTTTTTATCACATCATTATGAACATATCACGTGCCTTCCAAAAATATATGAAAAATAATTCATGGTTATCGATACTATTAAATATATACTTTCAAATACATAAGGAAAATAATAGTGTAACAATCCTTAGTTGTTTCTTTATTCAATAGTACCATTAAATTACATATACAACATTACTCTTGATAAACATGAAATTATTCCACTACGTTCTTAAACCATTGACCAAAATTCATCATTTTATTCTTCAACACTTCTTTCATCTCATATATCATTTTTAGTCTCTTCATCATCATCAACATAAATACTACCCATACGACCATGATGATTATCATCATGAGATTTTCCCATAGGGTGTAGATTTTCATAATTCCCGTACATTCCACATTTAAATAAGTTAACCATTTTTGATGTATTAGTAATAAAAATTATACTTTTCCATTGTGTTATCAGAACCTTTTCCTGTGAAATTACTGGATTTTTTTCCTTATTTTCCACACCCAAATCATCTTCCAGTTACACTGAAACACTCTCCTTTATGTCTCTTCCCACATGATTTACATGAGGAAAATAGAACATTATTTGCTCTATGATCACCATGATACTCCGTCATTCTTTTTTTAACATCTTCAGGAAACTCAACAAATGTGAGATTATTGATCATATTATGATATTGCTAATTAGGAATAATAATGATGTTTCTCATTAAAACTCCCATTTCAATTGGTTGTTCATTAATAATATCATTGCATTGTCGGTCATATTCTCCATTAACATGAATCCTCCTATTTCAATCCATTTTATAAAACCCAAAAAGAATAGTGTGAGAGAAAAAAATCATACTAGGAAAACATCATAGTCATGGGGGGAGTGAGTTCAATCACTAAAATCTTAGGTTTAATCCTAGGTTATTTATGATTGTTACCATAATTATAGGACTATAATCAATAGTTAGACTTACCCTTATGGACATCCCAAAAAATACCTTGAAAATATATCTAGGTATCTCACTAAAATTTTCATATCCTAGTTTCCAATGGTTAATTTAATATTCACTATGACACCAACTATAGGGACACAAGATTGACTTACATAAAAATTATATTTCTTCTGAGGAATACTTAATACACAACACAAACAAAATCCCAAATACCATATTATATTAGTGTCTTTGGAAACTCGGAACATAATCTTCTAATCATGGTGAAGGATCTTCAACATCTCCCATAAATATCTTCCCCTTTTGTTTTCCTACATAAAGGCTTTATATAAATCTTGAGGAAAAGAAAACATAGAAAAGGTGATCTCAAATTCTCATTAAGTATAAACATTGAGAACATAAAAAAAACCAAAAACACTAGAACATAAAAACATGATCATAAATTTAAACATCAAAATCTTGAGCAATGACATAAAACATGGTAGTAAGTAACACATGGATCATAAAGGATCATTAAACAAGCTATAATAGCATTGGAAATAAAACATGTAATTTTGAAAAAAAAATTAAGAACATAATATTATTTCCATAGTAGCCAAGACATTTCTTCCAAGACCATCAAAGTGGATGAAGTCCATTACTGAACTGGGTTTACTTACCGGTCCAACCCTATATTACTGAACCGGATTTATCTTCCATTCTAATCATTCCTATCTCATGAGATATAAATATTTACCCAATTAATTGGAGGGAGATATAGGTCCCACAAATATCATAATTAAATCATTCTTACATGGGCAATAAAAAACATAAATCATACATCATGTCATAACCCATGTAATAAAGTGGGATTTTTAAGCATCATCCCATCATAACATAATCCATATAAGGTAAATGGAGTTAATAAAAATTAATTCCATAATGAACAAAATAAAATCAAAGTAATAATATGTATTGAGAAAAACCCAATGTCATCTTATATGGAAAATAATTTTGATAAAACACTTGAAATTAATTCTTGAATAAAATAACCTTTCTTCTTCAATAATGTTTTCTTTTCTCAAAATACCGAGAAAATTTAAAAGAAAAAAATTTAGTTGAAAATAAGCTTGAAATATTATGTAAGAAGCTTCATGAAAAGAAGGAATTGTGATAACATAAAAATTATTTCATGATATATAAGTTAAAAAAACATTCTCTTTCTCCTTTTGCTGGAAAAGTCAAAAAAGTCCCTCATACGGTAAAGAAAAAAATATTCCTTCCATACCATGCAGTAAATTTAAAAATGGGTAAAAATTACTTTAAACATACATTAAATAATATTACACATTTTATGACAGCATTTTTTGTAAAATTGGACATGGATGATAAATATAACCTCATTAGATACATACATATAAAGAATCTCGAATAAAAATGAGATTGAAAAATTATCCCTTACCTTAGGTCGATTTCTTATGTATGTGTCTGAAACTCATGAATAATGAGGTTAACAATATTATTAAATTGTAACAAAACCATAATAATATTTATTATATCATATATTATTCACTTACGACTTTATATTACCCATTTAATTGTCAACTCCATATTAAAGCCACGTTTTAAGAAATAATTGTTTTATTTATCGTATGTGTTTGGACTTGTTATTATTCACATGATTACATATATTATCATTTACCTAATTCAAGAATATAAAACATGATTTATATATATATTAAAAATTCATTATATAAATATATATATATATATTGTAGAAAGATAAATGAAATGGAATACACCGTTTCATGGAGACGGTAGGCCATACGTACACATGAACACTATTTTCATTTCCTTGTTAAATTGAATGGAAGTAAGTAAATAATATATATATACACACATAAATATATTAGCATTATTATGTAATATATTTCATTATTATTTATTATATATACTTTATAATCATTCTTGAATGGTTAACATGGAGAATGAATCTTATCACGTCGTTGAGACGGTAAGCTGTACGTACACATGAGCGATGATATCCTTTCTATAGTTGTTGAATGGTATTGATTGGATTGTGTATAATATATCAGAAATAGAATAATTTTATTATAATCATATATAGTTATTATTTCCACCATTATAACCATCCATGTAAGGTGGTGGTGAAAAACAGATTACACCAGAGCGTGGAGATGATAATATGTACTTAGGCACAAATGATGATTTAATTTTTCATAATATGGATAGAAGATGAAATAGGGTTGTTTGATATTTATAATAACATATACATATATGAGTGATACTAATGTTATTACCTTATAATTAATCATCAAAAGAAGAAAACATTGTAGAAGAAATAAATTTTAAAGAATTGGTAGAAGAGATTACCTCTTCCTTGATGTGCCTCCTTTAAATTTTCTCTTAGGGAACTAAAATTGGTCTTTTGAGAAGACCAAAACCTCTAGAGTATAACTAGAAAAGTTTATAATAGGAATGAGTAGGGGTTGGCTGAGCTTGAAGGCTCAAAATAGAGTGAAGTGGAGAGGAAGGGGATTCCCTTTTATAATAGAGGAGAGGGACACTTTATGAAAGTTCCAAAATATTTGTTTATTATAAATTAAATTTCAATTTTAAATAGTCCAAAACTTATTTAATTATAATATAAGATTATTTTTGTTCGAATAACTATAATCCCATAATTGTTTTAAAATTTTTTAATTTTTTTTATCCTTATCTTTTTAGTTTAACGCTTAATTTACCACTTTTAATCTTACCGTGATATCATGTTATTTACACATTTTTGGTTAACGTAATTACCATATTATTTCAAAAAAACCATGAAAAGTTATTTATGAAATATTTTAACTTATATTAACCATTTTTAAGAATCATATATTTTCGTGAATTTAATATCATTTAATGAACTATTTTATGTTTTAAGTTATAAATTATGTCAATTTTGGATACTATTCAAAATTGACTTTTTAAAAAAATTCATAACAACACTATTACTTCGAAAAAAGGCCTTAAATTATCCCTAATATGTCAATGTCGTCCCAAAATTTTTTTTATGGAACGAAAATGTTAAATTGAATTTATTTAATTTTTTTATAAATTCATTTAGTTGAATATTTCATTATTGAGGTAATCACTACATCGTAATTGTGTCATAAATAAATATATTTATCTAATTTATAAAAATTATAATTAAAATACCATGATTTAGTAAATAATTCTATATTTATAATTAATATTTATATACATATATATCGATAATATAACTCCATATTAAAATCAATTTAGTAAAAGATATATGTTTAGGTTATAATTTTCCTTTGAATTAATTCTTATAAAGTGTCATTTTTAAGTCCAAGTAAATCTATGGGGACCCAAAATTGAACCAATGATTCCCATGGTAAGAAATATATCATTAAATAGAGTTATTTCATGTGTTAGGGTAGTTTAATATTTTTATAATACTATTTTTTACCCTTATTTACCAGATTTAACCTTTAACCATGGTAAATAAAATAATTTCTAACGTTACTATTCAAAATGTACAAAAATTAAAAGTACCTATTTAAACAATTTGAAACTTTGGAATCCAAACATCGAAGCAATTTTTTAAAATTCAGAACACATAAGGTTCAGTAATTAATTTAAATTTAATCTCGTTGTTGGAAAAAATGAGGTTTTATTTAAAACAATGCATAAGATTGAAATGTTTTTACATATGAATTCAATGTAAAATTCATGAAAATGACTTAAATTTTATTAAAATATAAAAATAAACTTTTTATGATATAAAAACATTAAATAATATTTTTTAACCATATAAATTATTTTTATTAAAAAAGTTGTGTTCAATTAAAAGTTAACATATTATTACTATTCATCAAAATATATAAATTATCAAAAATTTATCAAAAATTTATCCAATGTAAAAAAAAATTAGCGAATCAAAATAATAAGTTTATCTTGTCAAATATAACTTATAAAAGTGTCAAAAACTATTTTTAAAATGGGTGCACCATCAAAAGGCTGTAAAACATCATTTTTTGAAAAATATTTCTTTTATCTGAAAAATTGATTTTGTTCTCATACTATCTGTAAGATGAATGATAATGTTATATAAAATTCATATTGTGGTAAATAATATTCCTAATATATAGTTAATATCCCATTAAATAATAATATTTTAATAATATATTGTTGTTTAGTGAAATTTGATATCACGTACAACACAAGCTATCGAGGAAGGTCACTCTTGCATGTAAGACAAGCCAAGTCAATGTTTATTGTAGTGAAATATTCCTTTGGTGTTGTTTATAAAATAATAAAAACTTAATTAATTTACAAATTTAAAGAATCTATACTCAGTGTAGCGTGAATTAACTTATATCAAGAGAACATGAAATTGTGTGCAATACAAGCCAAGAATAGTGTTGCTTATACTGCATGCTAATATGGTGTTATGTATAGAATAAGCTAATTTTGGTGTAGCATACTACACCAGACATCAATGAAATTAAAAAGAAACTATCTCATAAAATCTCAGGGTGTTACTCTTCCCATTCCCATTCATCCACACAATTTCCCCTATATAGCGTGTCCTAGTCTTAATACTACCCCATATGGTTGTAAATGATACTATATTAGATGAGGATAGAATTGTGGGATGGGAAATCATCTTATTCTAATTAATCCCCATTTGTTTTCATTAACCTACCACTTTGGGTGTAGATAAAATCATCATCACACAACCTTTGTATGTATCTTGTAGTAACAATATTTCAACATTAAAGATCATCATGGTGGGAGAACCAGAGCCTCATCATGTTGGTTTTAATATTTAGGATATGTGAATCGTTAATGAATCTAAAATTATAATCGGGTGGCTTATTTATCAAAATATATATCCTATTTTATTTAAAAAATTGATCTAACAGTGTATTTTTATAATAAAAACCTCATAGATGGACAATCATAAGGTTTTTTTTGGAAATTTCTCCCCACCTAGAAGTAGGAGTAACATCCATTGAAAATTGGTTGGCCATTTCTAATTCATTTCAAATGTTTATAGTGTCTAGTTAGTCAAACTAAAGGATACTTCCCACAAGTAATTTTTCATCTCAAACCTAGTATATGGATTGTGAAATTAGATAGTGCAAATTTCTTCTTTTTTATGCAAGATAAGTAGCATAAGTATCAGGCTACGTGAAAATTGTGGAATTAAATCTATATACTTTCATTGATATTAGTTTATTTATGTTCTTGATAGGTTTCTTATTGTGGCCAAAAAATGGTGACCATACTTGGGACCCCTTGGTTTTCACGCACACACCTGTGTTAAATGACCGTAGCTTAGACATTCATGAAATAGTGAAAAGTCCCCCAATGTTCAGCATTTTCCTTGGAATTTGAGAATTAGTTTCCATGTTATCTCCAATTCTAAGGAGATTTTATTTCCATTTAAAATAATTATCAACCATCATAATTCCATTTTTTCAAAAATTTGGGAAGAACTTATCTCTGCTGATCATTTTGGAGAAAATGGGACATGTGTGTGATTTTTTTTTTCATTTTACAGAACTCCTTGTTCAAGTATGCATGACATTTGTATGAGTAAGAATAAATAAAATCACATTCTTATAAAATATCACTATAGTTAAAAATTTGTTATATTCATGAATGTGATAGTTATGTGACCTATAAACAAGTTTCAAATAATAGGTGACGTTGTGTTCCCCAGCACATGGAAGACTATTTTTATATAAATAGAGCATCAAACCCATTCTTAGAGATAGAACTATATAAGTTGTTGCATAAATAATTAATTCGCAAAACTCTATTTTTAAAAAACTAATGCATCAAAAACATCCCCATGGATCCCCAATGGTATAAAATTTTCTCAACAGACCACACATAAGCCCCAACCCACTTCGGATAGTGTTTGAAATGTCCTTATGAAACATTCCTTGATGCATAATAGGGTTCATGAAAGATGGACTTACATCCTTTAAACCCAATATTCATGAAACAAAAAATATTTCATGCTGCCATCCCCATGAATCCTTGTTTAGTCCTTGTACTATATCCCATGGATCATGTGACTCCGATGTTTGGCATCATAACCATGGGGTCTCTATCCCAATTACTCCTTAAACTAAACATATTTTCATGCAAGTTGAGTGCTCAGGTGCCCTGTACCCATCCAATTTGGGTTTATTTGTGTGAAAAAATATTTTCAATATTGGTATAATCAATCCTCATACTCATATCATATTTTTTAAGCATGATCTATGTAACCTTATTGATTTATATTCCCAAGCATAGACATCCTAACCTTGATCCCCTCTGTGCCTCCCCAATAATGGAATCATCAAGGGAAACCATGTTCTTTTTCTATTTAAGGAGGGATTATGAGACCCATGTAAACACTACATGGGAATGGTCTCCCCCATGAAAAACTCTCAATAGCATCTAACCTATAATAATTTAAAACACATATCACAAAATCTAGGTAGTAAGAATTTGAACTTTGTATCCAAAATTCTAGATAGACATAATTAAACTAAACTGCGACATCCTCAGAACAATATAATAAACTATAGAATTGAACTATGTAAAAAGATATGATTTCTTATGTAAGAAGAAAAATATGATACCCCATCATATGGGTAGACTCTTTGAATAGTACATACACCATCCACTTGTTATCTCTCCTTTTCTAGAACAAGAATCCTTACCACAGGGCATTAAATTGTATGGAATGATACTTCCAAATGAACATAAATAGTGAAATTGAACTATGTGGGTTTTGATCATGGTCTCCTAATAGGGTATGTAAGATTTCCCCTAGAAGTTTAATCTAAAACGTCTACTACAAATGTTGTTTCGTTTACTAGGTGGTGACTCAAGACATATGACAAGCATAACTGAACCTCTCACCACCCAATCCACACCCCTTTAATACTTTAAACTTGTTACCTTGTCCCCAAAGGACCCTAAACATATTACCACTTCCCTTCAAGACATTTAACCTATGAACATATCCTAATAAAACATTAAATCTTTTACCATGTACCCATATGATATTAGACATGTGACCATATCCCAATAAGACATTAAACCTAAGACCATGTCCCAAAAAGTCATTAAACATGCGGTCTGTCTAGAAAACACATTAGACATGTGACCATGTACCCATAAGGCATTAAACCTGTGACCTCTATTGATGCATAAAAAATGCTACCTCATGTGAAAAACATTATGTATCAAAGGTAATGCGACATTGATTCCTTAAACCCATCACATGAATTTCCCCATAATAGATATTAGTTTACATGGGTTCTATAACTAATATTCCTCATATATGAGATTCCCACCATTCCAAAAACAAAATATTTTATACATGTCCAACAGACCCAAATTTTTCACATTTTCATTAATGGAAAACATTACTATCATCTCTGAACACATGTATCTATTATGTCATGATAAAAAAGTATAATTAACTAGTGTAAACATTAAGATAGTGTTATTAATGAGATTCATGAACATTTCTTGAATCTATGAGAGAGACATAAACATTGAAATGAACTCTTGGGAGAAATCCATGGAAGGTGGAACTAACAACCCATTATTTAATTCTAATCTAAGAGATAACATCATCAGCATTGGTGGTTTTGGATTTTAGTGTTTTGAAAGTAAGAATTTGTGGATGCCACACTAGAGGGGTTGTGACTATCCTAAAGATATGAAAAATTCCAGTAGAGTGACCAAAAGTGCATTCTGATGCATTCCCTCGTGAAATTATTAAAAAATAGTTTTTTATTGGATGTTATGAACTATTTGGGGGGTTTTGAAAACTCTTCATTTGATGAAAAGGGAGTTTTTGGTTGGATAATTGGTTGATCGGGTATTTATATTATTACTAGAATAATGGTGGTTTTTGGTACTATTTTATTATTGAGTGGTTTGGCATTATTTTATTGATTCCCAAAAAAATATTAAACATAGGAAGATTATCTTTATCATTAATCGTGGTACCAAAACTACCTTTATATAGGCTTTGGTAAAACTCTTAATTCCCTAATCCTCAATATATTGGTTAGAAAAATTATTTTGAAAATAAAAAAAATCACATAACCTTACTAGTGATTTCTATTTATAGAATTGATTTGAAATATCATACCCCATGGGGTCCTCTAGTAGTAGTACCTTTTGTACCATATTATTAAGAGTTCTATGTTATCCTTTTAATTACTCATATGGACAACACTAGTGATTTTCCAATGTGATCTCTTTATAATGATTCATCTAAATAGGTTTTTTAACTCTCATGTAGATCTTTATTGAAAAGTACTTTGATGTGATGCTCCTCTATGTCACATTGACGGGAAATAAAACATAACTTCTTAAACCTTTCCTATTATATATATATATATATATATGGTTTCTCCAAATTATTTAATAATTTAATTGATTTCTTTTATTATTTTTATTCTTAATAATGTGGGGATAAATCATTGGAGGAAGATCCGCTGTAGATCATCGCATCCATTTACCTATCCTTTTTGTAATCTATACTGCCATTCCTTACCTTTTTTCCTTCTAGTGAGAATGAAAACACTCTCCACTTCACACACCCCTCTTCGACTTATCTAGTATTGAGTGATGAGAAGACCAAGGTGAATAATTTGATATATTTTTTGGGGGTTTCACCGATAATAAAATATAATATATGAAAAAATTGGATGATTCCAATTTTTAATTCCTAATAATCTTGAAAGGAAGGAATGAAAATTTGGTTATTTTGGATAATGAAGTGAGGTGTGCAATGGTCCCTTGGGGTCTAGATAGGATTTATTACCATTATAGTAGGATCATATTGAATAATATTAGTTTAATTGTTGTCTATCCATAAATTTATTTCAAATGAATACTGTTATGTTTATATTTCAATGTTTTTTTAGTATTGTTCTATCAATATTAGGGTCAATATTTAAAATATTATAATTTCTTGATCTGATCATATAATTAAAAAGTTAATATTTTGGAACAAAATCTCTAAAAATGATTATTATTTTTAACATCACTACCTTGGGTGTTCAAAAAGAAATTAAAACCTCCATTATTATAAATATTTTATATTGGAAACATTAGGTTGTCTCAGATAGCGGTGAGAAAATAAATCTTTCACAATTAGATAAAAATGGATTTGTTTGGTGTAGGTAAATTTTAAATGTAATGAAACATGTTTTTTAAATTAATAAGGGGAAGGGTAATAGGTTCATTATTATATTGAAAATTATAATGATATAATATTATTTATAGTTGTCCACATCTATTATTATTTGTTAATAAATGAAATATTCCACAATTATTTTCAAAATCATCCATGGTATAATCATATATATAAGAATAATCTACCAGTAATCAATGTCTAACCTATCCTCCTTCTTATGTGTGTAAAAATGCATCAATGATGCTAAAAAATATAACTACACCTAAATCACAAAGGATATTACCAATTGGTTTTGGAGTTATTTAGTAGTGGAAAAGTAATATATTCATTCTCACATGTGCCACTGATTACTGGACTCAGTATATGGAGAAAACCTTTATTGAGTGACAATAAGATTCAATCATTAAAATTAGACATAGTTCCCTTCTCCAATAATCTATTTTCTCAACCCATCTATTTTAGGCATAACAATAATGAGAGGATAAAGTAAAAATGTTAAAATTTAAAAAATAAACTAAAACCGATAAAAAATTAAGTGGTAATAACATCGGTGTTTAAATCCAATAAAAATTGGATAAATAAATATTTTTTAGGAAGTAACATTAGCCGTGAACTTCTACCAGGGATTACAAATCACGGGGAAACTTTTATCAACCTCAAGGCTTAAATAAATAAGATATTTCCTTGTGAATAATAGATATTAAAACTCTTTGGAATTCCTCCAAAAATCATTAGTATTGATTCTTATTTTCCATGGAATTTTAATATCTTTTGTTAACATATTTATTGACTTTCCGTAAACACATAGATTTTAATCATTACTTTTTTTATGAGTGGGAGTTGTGGGGTCAATATTTTTTATTTATAAATATTTTCCCTAAATTATTATCTCAAACCACATATTCAAAAAAATATTTGGAAATATATTGAATTTATGAAAATATTAGGATTTCGTATTGGTATGAAAAAACTACTATCTGTGCCACTGAAGTTCTGAAGAGATGAACATGATTTTCCCTTCAATTCAAAATGTAAAAGAACATAAATTACTCATAATTTTAAAAAAATATTTTTAAGAATATTGAACATCCCATGTGATAAATAATATTATTAAATTTAAATATTCATTTATTTGAGGATGCATAACATGTTCACTATGTTGGTAAAGTGATTGAAATATAATGTCTTCTATAAGATGCAAGACTTAAAAAAAATCAGGTTGACAGGATATGGAAGAAGTTTACATGATAAGTATTTTTCACATTTTTTTTAAAAAAAAATT
Source organism: Viscum album (assembly GCA_963277665.1). Lineage (NCBI taxonomy): Eukaryota > Viridiplantae > Streptophyta > Magnoliopsida > Santalales > Viscaceae > Viscum > Viscum album. Next base: position 1,298,140,676 of record OY728141.1, on the reverse strand, counting down.
AAGAATATATTATAAGTTTAAATTCATATATATAAGGCATGACATAATTGGATTTCATATTTTTTTGTTTATACAATGTACAGGTTAATACGTATAATTAAAAACAAGAACAATTTTTTTATAAGAACCATTTGGACCGATATGTTTGATGAATGGCTTGGATAAATTTCCATTTCATTTCAACATCATATGTATCACATTGCCTCTATAGACACACATCTTACATATCCTAAAATTCTATATTTTTCCACTTTGGAAAACATAATATATATGAATGAAAACTTATCCAACTTTTCCATAACCATTATTTTAAAAACCAAGGCTCCAAAAACCTAGAGTGAGAAGTAATATTATGTTATTTTTAAATGAATGAAGAGTTCATGTAGGATCTAATAACTTATTAGTTTTGGATTACTGGATACATATATAATTTTCATGTTACACTTGAAAATATATAATAAAACATAAAAAATTCATGAGAAAAGTATTATCCCTTCTTGTATATCCTTGAAAACCATGAATAATAATCTTCAAGGTTTCATGAGTAAAAGAATACAAAATGATGGTGAGTTAATATACTTAGTAAGAAGTATCATAAAATGGAACCAATTAAAATGTAAACATTTAATAAATAGTGTGTAAAAAATAAATTATTAAAATCATGAAATATTCAAAGGAAACTATGAGAATAACATATAAGCAGTTAATAAGGGAAATGAAAAGACCGCGGGGGTAACACTGATGGATTTCATGGAGATGTAATTCGTAATAGAAGACATTTCAAATCATTATTCCAAGACATTACATACCATCATGACCTTGTTCTAAGACATCGAATTGATTTCAAGACTGAAACCAAGACATCTAAATATATGAGATAGTATACACTAAATACTTAGGATGGTTCACCTTTTATGAACTACCGATGAATGAAGGGTTTTTATATACTGTTCTTATGCATCCCTAATTAACTCAATTTAATTAATCATTGGAAATAATGAATGAAAAATAAAATACATAACAAATACAAATTAGTAATCAATAAGAAATCATATTTAAATAACAAGTATATTGATTTTAATTTTTTTTCAATAATAAATAAATGTAATAGATTTATATGATATCTTTCCTCAATATAACCAAATAAATAATCATGGTTATACAGATAATTAAAAATTTTCACCAATCAATAAATGGAATAATGTGGCTATCTAGGATAATATCTCAAAATCAACTTACAAATAATGGTGTAATCTCAATGTAGTAGTAAGTACAGTTTTCAGTGAAATATGGATAATATAGTGTTAGAGTGTATTTTTAAGGTTTGAGGTTATCAATAGAAGATATTAATTGAGTTATATAGTTTGAAATGGTATCAAAGTAAGGAATTTATTGATAAAACCTTCATTATGGTTCATAATGAACATGAAAATTATCCAATGTGTAACCCCTGGGTTTTGATTCATAGGAGTGAAGTAATATGACCACTCTACATGAACCAATGTGATTCTTGAGTTTAAAATTAACAATCATGTTATGTGTGATCTCCCTAAGGTGAATCTGTTCCATAATCATATCCACATTCCAGTATCTTCATATGGATGTAATTGATAGGAAAACCACACACTCATTACTTTACCAAAATTTATTACTTTTAGAAAAATTATTTAATGAGAAAAAAATATCATTTTCAATATATAAAATGCCTAAAAATGCATAAAATTATAAGAATTAACGAATTAGAATAATGGTTTGTAATTGAAAATGGAAGGGATGGAATGAAAACACTTATATTTGAATAATAAAGATATAGGTATACTACAACAATGAAAGGTGATAAGTATCCCCTCATTAATTAAATATAAAATGGGAGATAAAAATATGAAATTAAAATCAGTGAAATATTTGGATATGGCATTATAATAACACAATTTCAATTAAAAATGGTTGAGAATGATTGGGAGCCTTACATGAAATGTATATTTTTAAAGTTATAAATTTCCTCTTTGTAAGCTAAAAAACTCATTGGTGGGGATCTAGAGATGGAAAATGGTGGGAACCCAACGATTAATAAATTTTTAGAGTTTTGTGATGAAATAATGGGTACTAGTGAGGACCGTTTATTGGTGAATGGAGTGATATTCTTGTAATTTTATCCTCTTAATATAAAGAGAGAGAATTTTTCACATTTCATGTGAATAAGAAGTTGAAAATATTGGAGTGGGTAATGAGATTAGGTTTATCGTGACATCACTACCAATTTTTACACCTATTTTAATCATTTTTTTCTTTTACTCTTAGGGGTTTAACATTTTCCATTTTAATTAATAAAATTGTAATTAATATTTACCTAATAATTTAATATTAATTTCAAAAAATAAAATGGGCCTTATTAAATAATTTTTTCCTACAAATTCCAAATATTAAATATAATATATTTAATAAAATTTTAATGTGTAATTTTTTTTAACATTATCACATATACAATAAAAAACATTTTTTTAGAAAAAAAAAGTATTTTTAAGCTTAAAAATTATGTGTAAGATAAAATAATAATTTTTTTTCATTTCATTGAAAAAATAAGATTATTATATAATAAAATATTATGTCTCTTCCAAATAAATCCAAAATAGAATTTTATCAAAAAAATATTTAATTATTAAAAATACCAAAAATAGTTTCTATTAGAAATTAGTAATTATGTCCTTAAAATGTTAATTATAATTCCCTAAATTCAATATAGTATTTTAAAAAAATATATTTTTACTTATTAAATATAACATTGATTAATTAAAACGTTCTGTAGACCTCTAGGTATTACAAATATAAATTTATTGTTTTTATAAAAAAATTATTTTCCTCTATTCAATTAAAAATAATTAATAACATTAAAATTCCAAAAACTAAAAATAATATAATTTGGATATGATAAATCCCAAAATGAAATATTTATTATCAAATATATATACAATACTTTATGATTTTATCTTTTAAATATAATAATTAATAAAGTATCTTTAAAATTCTCATTGTTAAATTGTTTTTGAGATGCAGTGTTTTCTTGCTAGAGTAAGGTCTCAGGTATTACATTATCCTCCCTTAATTAATTTCATCGTTAAATTGGGACACATGTTGGGTACTAAACAAATGTGGGTATTTATACCTTATAGATTATTTAGGATCCTAGGTTTTCTCATCTGGTTTGTGATTTCTCTAAAATAATTTTACCAGTCGAGTTTTCTGATTGCATAAAAAATTTTCCATCGTGTCAATGATCTTGAAATAAAATTTGTTATAAGAAAACATAGGTTTTAAATATGTTACCTTAGATCTGATTACATGTTTTGTATCCAACATTTACTTATTCAATAGTGAAATAGTAATTAAATCATGTACTATAGGAAGGTTGTGTGGCATAACCAATCAGAAATATGATACTCTAATTCTCTCTATGATTTTAAAAGGACCAATGTACCTAGTTTATGAATTCCACTATCTACTAAATCTTACAACTCTCCTACCTTGGGACACCATTAAGAAAAAATTGTCCCCAATAAGAAATTCCAATTTTTTTCCATTGATTTCCACCAAAACTATTTTCTCTACTTTGAAATTATTTGATTTGATTATAGATAGTCTATACTTTCATAGTTTTCACCTCTCTAAATTATAAACCTTCTAGATTTGTTTCTCCAATTTTAGCACAAAAAATTGGAGTATAACATCTTTTCTCGTACAATGTCTCATATGGTGCCATCTGGATTCATGAATTGAAAATATTATTGAATTAAATTTTATACAAGCATAGATATTGATCCCATACACCTTGGATTTAATAATAACATTTTATTATCATGTGATATAATGTATAAATAGCCCATTAAACTTCACATTAGTTTTGGGATGATAGGTAATGCTGAAATATACTTTAGAATAAAGAACCCTTTGAAGAGTCTTCCATAATTTGATGTGAACTGAGGGTTACAATCAGATACAATAGATTGAGGTTCTTTGTGAAGTCTTAAAAGTTTTATTGTAGAGACCCAAAGCTTGACGTACATTGACATTACATTACATTTGCGGAATACTTAGTACATAACAAAAACACACACACAAGGATCGTAATAGTTTAGTGTCTTTGAAAACTCGGAATAAAATCTTTTAATCCTGGTGAAAGATCTTCAACATCTCCCATAAAGATATTGTTCTTTTATACCTAAACCTTTCTTTATATCCTAGGGAAAAGTAGACATAAAAGGGTGAGATCAAATGCTCAGTAAGGGTAAACAAAAGAAATATCAATCACATCATATACATAAGCACATAACTTTTGGAAATCTTAACCTGTAAAAGAGATCATAATTTCATAACATGGGATAAATCATGGCAGTGAAATGTAATCACAATAATCATAACTTAAAACATTAAACTTTGTGTCATACACACATAATCATAGAGAATCATTTCTTTTTAGTCAAGACTCATTTCCAAGACTATCTTAGAGGACAAAGTCCGTTTCTGAACCGAGTCACCCTCATTTCAGTCCTGTTTCACTGAACCGGTATAACCTACCATTCCAACCATGTCTATCTCATGAGATATAAAATCGTTACCCAATTCATTGGAGGGAGATATAGGTCCCACCCATCTCATAATGATACCATTCTTATGTGTGCCACAAAATCATAAATCATACATCATTTCATAACCCATGTAATAAAAATGGGAATCTTAAACATCCTGACATCATAAAACAATTCATATACGATAAAGGAATTCATAAAAATAATTCCATCACAACATAATCAAATCAATGTAATAATAGGGATAAAAACATAACCCTTTATTATCTTAGATGGAAAATAATTTTGATATAACAATTGAACTTCATTCTTGAGGAAAATATCCTTTCTACTTCAAAAACACTTTTCCTTTCTTAACATATCGTAAAACTATAAAATAAAAGAAGATAATTAAAAATAAACTTGAAAACTTGTAAAGGAAGCTTCTTGGAAATAATGTTTTAAAAATCCATTCATGCTGTATAAGTTAAAAAAACATTCTTCTCGTACTTTTGTTGGAAAAGTCAAAAAGTACCTCGTACGAAAAACGACAAAAGATTTATTTAATATCTTTTACTAAAAACACACCGAAAGGGTAAAACTGGATTTGAACAATTGTAGATGGATGGAAATAACGTTACATATTGAGGAAACATGTATGTGGATGATAAAATACACCCCAGTAAATACCAAAGTATAAACAATCTCGGATAAAAATGATATTGTGATATTTCCCTTATCTTTGGTCCGATTTGCTTCGTAAGTGTCCGAACCTCCTGTATAAAAATTTAAATAATGTCATTTACTTTTTACATAATCATATTCATTGTTATGATATCATATATGGTTCACTTATTACTTTATATTACCCGTTCTTTTGTAAATTCCATGTTAAAGAGCGTTTTGGGTAAAATTGTTTCATTTGTCGTCCGTGTTTCGACATGTAATTATTCATATGATTACTTAGATCATGATTAATTAATTCCATAATATAAAACATGATTTATATATATATATATATATATTCAGAATATACATATATATAATAAATCAGTAAATGGAAAGAAATACACCGTTCATGGAGACGGTAGGCCGTACGTACGCATGAACGCTGTTTTCCTTTCCTTATTTTCTTGAGTGGAAGTATGTAGATGAAATATATATATATATATACATAAATCTAGTAGATTTAACATGTCATATATTTCATTATTATTCATTATATATACTTTATAATCATTCATGAATGGTTAAAGTGGAGAATGAATCTCATCGCGTCGTGGAGACGGTAGTCCGTTCGAACGCACGAGCGATGATATCGTTCTCATGATCGTGGGACTATATTGGAGTGTATGTATACTATTTCAGAATAAATATCACTTTAAAATAATAATATATAGTTATTATTTACACCATTATACCCATCCAAGTAAGGTGGTGGTGGAAAATAGATTTCACCACGGCGTGGAGACGGTATTCCGTACGTACGCACACGCGGTGTTTTAGTTTTCCGTAGGATGGATAGATGGTGAAATAGGATTGTTTCATACTTATAACAACATATCATTATATGAGTGATACTGATGTTATTACTTCATAATTAAACAACCTAAGAAGAAGATGTGGAAGAAGAAATAAAGGTGAAAGCATCGGTAACGGAAATTACCTCTTCTTCGAAGTGCTTCTTTGAGACCTCCTTTTAGGGCACTAAAATTGGTCTTTGAGGAAGACCAGAACCCCTAGGATGTTACTAGGGAAGTGGAGAAGAGAATTTGGTAGGGTTGGTCTGAGATTGAAGGCTCAAAGTTGTGTGAGGAAGAGAGGGAGGAGGTTCCCTTTTATAAGGGAGGAGAGGGGCACCTTTGGAATAACTAAAAATATTATTTTATTATAAAGTAATGTTCAGTTTTAAATAGCTCCAAATTGATTTATTTCTAGGATAAGGTGGGGATGGGTCGAAATCCTCTCATCCAATAGAATTTAGATAAGTTTAGGTTCCTATTTTAACCTTATCATTTAGATTTAACATTAAGTTAAATAATTTTACTTTTACCATGTCTTCTTGTGTTCTTACACTACAAGGTTAATAAACTTACTATAAGGAGCCAAACGAACCCAAAATGTTTTATTATTAATATATATAACCTTTTCTAAGTCATTTGGAAGAACCTTAGATTTTTAGGAATAAAATATCAATTAATAATATAATATTTGTTTTAAAAACTATTTTATGTCAATTTCGAAACTATTTAGTAAATGATTTTTGTGAAAATCATAACAGAATGATAAGTTCGAAAAAAGTTAATTAAATCAATGATAAAATGTCATATTAACCTATAAAATTAGTGGACTTCATAAAAAGTGTTAAATTTCATTTATTTTGGTATTTATAACATCAATTATGTCAATATTTCATTAATAAGATAATTACTGCATCATCTTTGTGTCATAAATAAATTAAATTATTTGATGTCTAAAAATTACAAATAAAATACCATTATGTATGAAATATTTTTATCTTTCTAATGAATATTTAAAATCGAATTTATCTTATGTATAACCCTATGTTAAAAATGTTTTAGTAAATAAACTTTGATTTTAACTCTTTTAACTCTTCTTTGAATTAAATAATAATAAATGTCCTAATCTAATCCAAGTGGGCCTAAATGGTCATATTTTATTCCTAAGGTTGTTTTTGGTCGAATTAAACTTATCCAATAGAATTTTCACATGTGTTAGGGTAATAATAATATCATTTTTACCCTTAATTACCCTATTTACTTTTAACCGAGGTAAATAAAAGTAAAAAGTTACTATTCCCCAAAAATTAGTTTCACCTCATTGAACCATATTTTACTTACTGAAATCAACCGTGTCTTTAGGATTTTTGGAATTCCACTCACAGAAGCGGTAAAATTATGTTTTATGAAAAATTCAATTTTTTTAACTACCACTTAGTGGTTTCACTATTCATCAAAAATTGAAAGTTTTCAAAAAAATACCAAAAATTAGGCCTAAGCTATATTTGATAATATGAACTCAAAAATGATTTCTATTTTTCAAAATTCAAAACATATCAGTTGAATTAATTAATTTAAAAATTAATTCTTGTCGTCAAAAAAAATAGCGTGTTCTTAAGAGATAATAACTATCAAAAGATTGACACTTATTTATGTCTGGTTTAAATGTGAAATTACGTCCAATGAACAACATTGTATTAAATTGTAAAAATATATTCTAAATATACTTTAAAACCACTCAAATTAATAATTTATCACTATTAATTTTTTCGACTAAAAAATTTTTTTTTAATTAAAATTTAGTAATTTTCACTATTCATCAAAATATGAAAGTTATCCAAATATCACCAAAATTTCACCCTAAGCTAATTTCGATATTCCGAATCCAAAAATGAAGTCCATTTTGAAAAATAAAATTTACAGAATTTCAAAAAGTGGTTATTACTATTCATAACTGCTAGTTTTAATAATATTTTAATAGCATATCGTTGTTTAGTGAAACTCGGTATTGCGTACCACACACGCTATCAAGGAAGGTCGCGATTGCGTGTAATGAAAGGGAAGTCAATGATGCGTTTTGTGCAAGCTCCTTTTGATGTAGATTACAACACAAGACATTAATGAAATTAAAAAGAATATTTTTCGTAAAATCTCGGGGTGTTACATTCTACCCCCGTAAAAATGAATTTCGCCCTCGAAATTCGTCGGGGTTATAAATGGTTTACTATTCGAAAGTTTCTTTAATAGAAACCCACATCGTAAAAAGGAATACCAAAACCAATCTTTAAAAACAAAAGTATGAAACGTAACGGTTACCCAAATAAACTAATCACTGGGGTTCCACATAGGTGAAAATATTGATATGGAAGAGAAATCTAACCATCATGTTCTGATGGAGAGTGGTAGAGAACATGGCTATGGAAAATCTAGAAATCACAAAGCCATAAATTTGTGACGATCTAAGGTACCATCGGATTCATCAGATATAAGAGCACTAAGACAACATTTTTGGTTTTCAAGAGCATTTCCCTAAAGTTGATGAAATTGGAATTAGAATAAATACTTTTTTGATTTTGGTTTAGTCTCACCATTTGTCATTCTTTGGACAATTTCCACTTCATCTCTTAAAGAAATGAAGTTGAATTTGTCATTCGTGATGTGTTAGCAGATCATGTGATAGAATGATGGGTCATTCCATCTCTTTCAAACAAAAGGTTAGCAAAAGTTATAAGTCCATCTTATGGTTAATCGTATATGGTTCCAAAAATGAACTTATATTTCATATATCATACCTCTTAATAACATAAAACTAGTTTCTACTAACCAGGGACTTCCTGTAGGCCAGTGGTAGGCGATAATGGCCAGTCGCACTTCGGTTGTGGGTTCGATTCCCACAGCCTTGTCCGACGCGATGGGCTGTCGCCCGTCCTGCAGGTTTTCCTTTTTCTAAAGATATATTACTATAACATCCCATCAATAATATCGAAAAACGTTTTATCCTAACTTATGTCCAACATAATACATTCTAATCTTGAGGCTTATCTAAAATACTCTGGTCCAAGCTCATAGTATAAAGAAAATGATTACTTGAAATGTCACAGAACAATCACGTGAATGCCATCATTTATCCCCCATATATCATAAGATATATCTTGTTGGTCAAATTACAAACATGTGAATACCTTAATCATGTATTCTCTTGAAGAATGAATACCCATTGAACCTTAGTGAAAACGTGAATGCTGTCAAAATTTAACTCTTTCAACATACCAAAATCCAAAAATTATATATACTCAATCCATTACATAACCTTCTCCTTATATCAGTCTCATGAATAATATCAAACATTTAATTTTCTCCTTATCCCTTCATTATGCGCATATCATCTACATTCCAAAAATATCTGAATAACCATTCATGGATACTAGTAACATTAATCATACACTTTCAAAACTCAACGAAAGACAATAGTGTAACAATCCTTAGATGTCTCTTTATTCCATAGTACCTTAATATTACTTATATAACATTACACATGATAAACATGTAATCATTCTACTACATTATTAAACCATTGACCGAGCTTCAACAATTCTTTCATCTCACATATCATTTGTAGTCTCTTCATCATCATCCACTTAAATACTACCCATACGACCATACTGATTCCCTTCATGAGACTTTCCCTTAGGGAATTGGTTTTCATAATGCCCGTAAATTCCACATTTAAAACATTTAACCATTGTTGATGTCGTAGTAATACCATTATCCTCATACCTGGTGTTGTGAACCTTTTCTTTTGCACTTACTGGCATTGTGTCCTTCTTTTGCACACCAAAAGCATCTTCCAGTTCCCTTGAAACATTCTCCTTGATGCCTCTTCCCACATGATTTACATAGGGGAAATTGAACTTTCTTTCCTCTATGATCATCATGAAACTCCATCGTTCTCTTATTAGCCGAGTCAGGAAACTTACCAAATTTTACTTTATTGATCATATTATGAGATTGCTGATTCGGCATAATAATGATGTTTGGACTTCCAAATCCCTTTTCATTTGATTGCTCATGAATAATATCATTCCATTGTCCATCATATCATCCATTATCGTGAATCATCTTGTTTCCAGCCATTTTCTAAAACCTAAAAAGAATAGTGTGAGAGGAAAAAATCACAATAAAGGGGGAGTAACTTCAATATATAACATCTTTGGTTTAATCTAATATCATTACCATAGTTCTAGGACTATATCCTATACGTATACTTATCCTTAGGGACATCCCTAGACATACCTTATAAATATCTATAGGGATCTCACTAACGTTTTCGCATCCTAGTTTCCAAAGGTTGACTAATCTTTTCCTCTGATACCAACTGTAGAGACCCGAAGCTTGACGTACATTGACATTACAATACATTTTTGGAATACTTAGTACATAACAAAAACACACACACAAGGATCGTAATAGTTTAGTGTCTTTGGAAACTCGGAATATAATCTTCTAATCCTGGTGAAAGATCTTCAACATCTCCCATAAAGATCTTCTTTTTTTATACCTAAACCTTTATTTATATCCTGTGAAAAGGTAAAGATAAAATGGTGAGCTCAAATGCTCAGTAAAGGTAAAAAAATGAAATATCAATCACATCATATACATAAGCACATAACTTTTGGAAATCTTAACCAGTAAAAGAGATCATAATTTCATAACATGGGATAAATCATGGCAGCGAAATGTAATCACAATAATCATAACTTAAAACATTAAACTTTGTGTCATAAACACATAATCATAGAGAATCATTTCTTGTTAGTCAAGACTCATTGCCAAGACTATCTTATTGGACAAAGTCCCTTTCTTAACCGAGTCACCCTCGTTTCAGTCCTATTTCACTGAACCAATATAACCTACCATTCCAGCCATGTCTATCTCATGAGATATAAAATCTTTACCCAATGCATTGGAGGGATATATAGGTCCCACCCATATCATAATGATACCATTCTTATTTGTGCCACAAAATCATAAATCATACATCATTTCATAACCCATGTAATAAAAATGGGAATCTTAAACATCCTGAGATCATAAAACAATTCATATACGATAAAGGAATTCATAAAAATAATTCCATCACAACATAATCAAATCTATGTAATAATAGGGATAAAAACAGAACCCTTTATTATCTTAGATGGAAAATAATTTTGATATAACAATTGAACTTAATTCTTGAGGAAAATATCCTTTCTACTTCAAAAACACTTTACCTTTCTTAACATGTCGTAAAATTATAAACTAAAAGAAGTTGATTAAAAATAAACATGAAAAATTGTAAATGAAGCTTCTTGGAAATAATGTTTTAAAAATCCATTCATGCCGTATAAGTTAAAAAAACATTCTTCTCGTACTTTTGTTGGAAAAGTCAAAAAGTACCTCGTACGAAAAACGACAAAAGATTTCTTTCATATCTTTTACTAAAAACTCACCGAAAGGGTAAAATTGGATTTAAACAATTTTAGATGGATGGAAATAATGTTACATATTGAGGAAACATGGATGTGGATGGTAAAATACACCCCAGTAAATACCAAAGTATAAACAATCTCGGATAAAAATGAGATTGTGATATTTCCCTTATCTTAGGTCCGATTTGCTTCGTAAGTGTCCGAACCTCCTGTATAATAATTTAAATAATGTCATTGACTTATTGCAGAATCATATTCATTGTTATGATATCATATATGGTTCACTTATGACTTTATATTACCCGTTCTTTTGTAAATTCCATGTTAAAGAGCGTTTTTGGTAAAAATGTTTCATTTGTCGTCCGTGTTTTGACTTGTAATTATTCATATGATTACTTAGATAATGATTACTTAATTCCAGAATATAAAACATGATTTATATATATATATTTATATATATATTCAGAATATACATATATATAATAAATCAGTAAATGGAAAGAAATACACCGTTCATGGAGACGGTAGGTCGTACGTACGCATGAACGCTGTTTTCCTTTCCTTATTGTCTTGAATGGAAGTATGTAGATGAAATATATATATATATATATATATATACATAAATTCAGTAGATTTAACATGTCATATATTTCATTATTATTCATTATATATACCTTATAATCATTCATTAATGGTTAAAGTGGAGAATGAATCTCATCGCGTCGTGGAGACGGTAGTCCGTTCGTACGCACGAGCAATGATATCGTTCTCATGATTGTGGGACTGTATTGGAGTGTATGTATACTATTTCAGAATCAATATCACTTTAAAATAATAATATATAGTTATTATTTACACCATTATACCCATCCATGTTAGGTGGTGGTGGAAAATAGATTTCACCACGGCGTGGAGACGGTATTCCGTACGTACGCACGCGCGGTGTTTTAGTTTTCCGTAGGATGGATAGATGGTGAAATAGGATTGTTTCATACTTATAATAACATATCAGTATATTAGTGATACTGATGTTATTACTTCATAATGAAACAACCTAATAAGAAGATGTGGAAGAAGAAATAAAGGTGAAAGAATCGGTAACGTAAATTACCTCTTCTTTGAAGTGCTTCTTTGAGACCTCATTTTAGGGCACTAAAATTGGTCTTTGAGGAAGACCAGAACCTCTAGGATGTTTCTAGGGAAGTGTATAATAGAATTTTTCAGGGGTTTTCCGAGCATGAAGGCTCAAAGTTGTGTGAGGAAGAGAGGGAGGAGGTTCCCTTTTATAAGGGAGGAGAGGGGCACCTTTGGAATAACTAAACATATTATTTTTTTATAAAGTCATGTTCGGTTTTAAATAGCTCCAAATAGATTTATTTCTAGGATAAGGTAGTTATGGGTATAAATCCTCTCATCAAATAGAATTTAGAGAAGTTTAGGTTCCTATTTTAACCTTATCATTTAGATTTAACATTAAGTTAAATAATTTTACTTTTACCATGTCTTCTTGTGTTCTTACACTATAAGGTTAATGAACTTACTATAAGAAGCCAAACGAACCCAAAATTGTTTATTATTAATATATATAACCTTATCTAAGTCATTTGGCCGATCCTTAGATTTTTAGGAATAAAATATTAATTAATAATATAATATTTGTTTCAAAAACTATTTTATGTCAATTTTGAAACAATTTAGTAATTGATTTTTGTGAAAATCATAACAGAATGATAAGTTCGAAAAAAGTTAATTAAATAAATACTAACATGTCATATTAACCTATAAAATTAGTGGAATTCATAAAAAGTCTTAAATTACATTTATTTGGGTATTTATAACATCAATTATGACAATATTTCATTAATAATATAATTACTGCATCATCTTTGTGTCATCAATAAATTAAATTATTTGATGTTTAAAAATTACAAATAAAATACCATTATGTAGGAAATAGTTTTATCTTTCTAATTAATATTTAAAATCGAATTTATCTTATGTATAACCCTATATTAAAAATGTTTTAGTAAATAAACTTTGATTTTAACTCTTTTAACTCTTCTTTGAATTAAATAATAATAAATGTCCTAATCTAATCCAAGTGGGCATAAATGGTCATATTTTATTCCTAAGCTTGTTTTTGGTCGAATTACACTTATCCAATAGAATTTGGATATGTGTTAGGGTAATAATAATATCATTTTTACCCTTAATTACCCTATTTACTTTAAACCGAGGTAAATAAAAGTAAAAAGTTACTATTCACCAAAAATTATTTTCATCTCATTGAACATCATTTTAATTACTGACATCAACCATGTCTTTCGGATTTTTGAAATTCCACTCACAGAAGTGGTAAAATTATGTTTTATGAAAAATTCAGTTTTTTTAACTACCACTTAGTGGTTTCACTATTCATCAAAAATTGAAAGTTTTCAGAAAAATACCAAAAATTAGGCCTAAGCTATATTTGATATTATGAACTCAAAAATGATTTCTATTCTACCAAATTCAAAACATATCATTTGCACTAATTAATTTAAAAATTAATTCTCGTCGTCAAAACAAATAGCGTGTTCTTAAGAGATAATAACTATCAAAAGATTGACACTTATTTACGTCTGGTTTAAATGTGAAATTACATCCAATGACCAAAATTGTATTAAATTGTAAAAATATATTCTAAATATACTTTAAAACCACTCAAATTAATAATTTATCACTATTAATTATTTCTACTGAAAAATTTGTTTTTAATTAAAATCTAGTAATTTTCACTATTCATCCAAATATGAAAGTTATCCGAAAATCACCAAAATTTCACCCTAAGCTAATTTCGATATTCCGAATCCATAACTGAAGTCCATTTTGAAAAAAAAAATTTACAGAATTTCAAAAGGTGGTTATTACTATTTATAACGGCTAGTTTTAATAATATTTTAATAGCATATCGTTGTTTAGTGAAACTCGGTATTGCGTACTACACACGCTATCAAGGAAGGCCGCGATTGCATGTAATAAAAGGCAAGTCAATGATTCATGTTGTGCAAGCTCCTTTTGGTGTAGAGTACAACACAAGACATTAATGAAATTAAAAAGAATATTTTTCATAAAATCTCGGGGTGTTACATTTATTGATATTGATATGGTCATGTTACTCAATGGGTAGGTCTTATCTTAATCTTAATAAATGTTTTAACATGATAAGGTGGTCGATAATAAACCATATAACATCATTATTCCATGGATTTTTAGAAATCCAATAAAAATTTCTCTAATAATATTTTCCTACATATATATAGATATTGAAAGAGGTTTAATGAATATATTAGGATGCTATCTTTAAGTCTTTATCTATTAGAATACAATTAATCTAGACATATTGTCTATAATTTCCTTCTTTATACGATCCCACCTAAAATGTTCTATTAAATTCCTATACGTCATTATTGTACAAATGTGTATAGAGATATTTGAGCTAAGTACTTCATATAATAGTTTTCTCTTATACTCTAGTATGGATGAAACAGATAATATGTTTCCATACCCCAAAAAAATTATTTATATTTGATGTGTTATCTCCCATTATTCACTACTTTAATATTCCTTTTTAAATCCTTATCATCATGTTGGGTAATCACTAATTTTTTAGTAAATATGTTTTATCAATTTCATTGAAAATGAATGATGGCGCCCCTTGTATAAAAATTAAAATATCAATAGTTACTATATCATTGGATACAAGATCCCTTTAATCCTCCACATGTTTATAAATCCATTATAATGAATCTTTTATTTTCTTGCAAAATATTGGAATATTTTAAAGAACATTTTCAGAGTGAGGAGTTTAGTAAGCCTAAAATTTCGTGGATCAATGCTAACAAATTAAAAATATTAAAAATATTATATCACATGGGCACATATTTTTGGAATAAAGATTTTAAAATTGTTGAGGACCATAGATTAGAAATATGAGACCAAGGTTTTTGCTAAAACATATAGTTTACCCTAGGAACCATATCAGGCTAGTTGTCATTGGAAATTTCATTTAAGATGACTGTTGGTGGTGTGTTAACTAAAATAAATAAACAATTTATTAATTTATTTGAAATGGACTAAAATTAGACTTCATCTTTAAATACTACTATATAAAAAATCCCTAGGGTTAGCTACATAACCCTATGATATTATAGAGAGTAGGATGATGTTTTATTCATTAGTGTATCCATATCAAATAATAATGATGAACGGATCAAGGTGAACCATGATACAAAAGATGAATAAAGTGGATATCCTTATCCACTACTAGAAGATATGTTATTCATATTTGATCAACCCATAATCATGTAAGGGATTTCAATTTTCTTGATTTAACCCTATTTTATTTTATAATAATAGATTTATATATCTATATTATTTTATCAATGATTTAAATTCCTCTCATGACCCCTCTCATATTTGGATGTTCTTGATCTGATTATTTCTATGTTATATTATGGTTTCACCCATGGATATTATGATTATTTAATTTCTTCCAATATCACATCATCCAATGATGGATTCACATCATTCCTATGAATTACTCCTACCATTCTTTAGGTTCTTCACTATTTTCCCTTGGGGTCGCTATTCAAAATTTCCATGTTGGGTTTGAGTGCAATCAAACCACAAAATTCATGGAGGATGTGTGAATATGTGTGAAATTTATTTTTAGCATGGATCATGGTTCAATGTGGATTTATTATGAGGACTAAATGTACTTGTGGAATGTTTTTGGTTCTTAATTCATGGTACATGTGTGATGTAATTTGAAGAGTTGTATGGGGTTTAGGTGGCCTGAATCCAGCCCTTAGTGGTGGATTGGGGACAATTGGCCATAGATTTGCACTCCCCAATGTCATTTGAGGTGGAAATTTTGTGGATAATGCTTGTTATAGACACATTATTCCTTTATAAATTTCTATAAAATCCTAAAATACATGGTGTGAAATCCAAAAACACATGTTTTGTAGTCCCCTGGTTGTAGTAGCTTGGGATTTGGTTGAAAATAAGTGTCACAGACCAGGTATGGTACATACACATAGTGTAACCTAGTAATGGAGGCTCAGTGTGTACCACTGGGGTACACATACATGGAAATATTTAGGCACACAATCATGATAAAACTACAAGGGCACTTATACATACTCATACAAGAATAGGCCACTCAGACACAACCATTGTACTTGTGAAAAACTAGTGTACAGTGGCATGGGCTGGAGTACACAAGATTGGGATGGAAGGATATGGGAATTTCTCGACTGTTCATGAAATTTCATTTACCACTTGTACATGTTTTTTAGCCCCATATGGATAACTAAGATATGTGAAGGTGAGGAAATAACTTTATGTCTGGGTGAGGTCACATGCCAAGTGACCCTAGGTATATGTAGTGTACATCCCTCATCATCTTCCACCTTGAATATCCAATTATTTTGAAATCATATTTGGGCCTTTTAGTTTCCTATATTGAGTATTTCTCTATGTATAATGGGATGTTTTACTTCATTTTGGAATTATAGATGTGACATGAGGTGATATAGGTGTGATTCCTCTGACAATGATGTGTATACAATAGTAGTGATTGTGCTGGTTTATCAGAGAGACACAGGGGTATGAAACCTCTGAGTTTTACAAGGGTGATGAACGCCATACTCTTTACCTATGTAGTCTTGGAAACCCATTACTATATAGGGAGTGGGTCCACCATAGAAAATTATAACCATACCACTTTACTTTTAACTCTAATGGGTTGTGGGTCCTTCAATGAATATTATACCCCGCAACTCTGGAGTGTAGTGGAGGGGTGTGGTTCCTTCACATTGAGTCTTGTGCATTTGTGCCAGATTCTAGGAATCAGACTTAGACCATTGGAGTTCTATACTGAACCAACATTCTTATCTGGGATATTGAGATGGGTATCACTAATCTCTCTCATATGGGTTTTTTTAGAAGCATATATGTTGGGTTTTCATTTCCATATTACTATGATTTGAGTTTACTATTATTAAATCCTTTTATTTATCCCATTATGGATTTAGGGGAATCCTATTTGGTATAATTATACACACCCCTTCATGGGATTTTACAACTTGTGTCATGCCTTATAAATATAGAAGGAAGATCAATGGTTACTATGGTGGGGAATAACAGTACTTGGGTATATTTACCATGTTCAGTTATTTGGCTTAGAGTGTAGGACCCAGGATCTCATCAATTTTTACTTATTCCAGTTTTTTCATCTTGGGACATCATTTTTGGTTGGCCATGTTTTTCCCACATGATTCTATTCAATATTATCATACTTTTATATATTCAATATAAGTAATTTCACGCTTGGTTATTGACAATATGTTTCTATATTTTATTATTCCTTTTCACTTTTTCATAGATATAGTTGTGTATAAGTGTAAGTGTATATTAGGCTAGGGTCTCACATTGAATATCATGATTTCTTAGTGCTGGTTACTAACCCTTAGATAAATAGAGTAATGTTTGGGGTGTCATAATTTTCTTTCCACCTACAAGGTGTCCCCTATGGGTCGGGTTATGATAGAGTGATATTATAGGTGTTCTTCCTCAACTCAGTGATTGGAGATGCACCCATGGTGAGAATTGGTTTGGGATTTTAGGGAAAGAATGATAGAGTGTCTCAAGTGTGGATTTAAAGCTAGTAAACATAGTGTTGTTATGTTTGAAAACACATCCATTCACTAAGACATTGATTACCTTTTTATGACTCAAAATACTAAGAAATCAGTTGTTGGGTACAAATTGAACATGCATCATATATGATTTGGACTTTTTAATTTCATTTACTTCTTGAGTAAACTCCCCATATATGACCATATAACCATATTAAAACTTGATGAACTTTAGGATACCACCATGAAGAAAACCAGTTAGGATTCTAATATAGGTTCATGTCAGAAATCATTTGAGTGATATTTCCACAATTCAGGGACCTCCTCATGAAGTATTTCCTCTATATGGGAATAGAGATGTTACACTACCTTTCGAGTGGTGGATAGTTCTAGAATGTCCATATAATGATGTTGTAGTTTTAGTTCATTACTCATGTTCAAGAGACATAGAACACTGAGGTTTTTCATCTAGCCATATCCTTAGGCTGTGGAGTACTGTCAGGAGTCAACGACCTAAGTCTACAAGATTTTTCATATCCCGACTGATTAGATAGCTTCCCTTACTGCTATTCATCTTCATAGAGATTCCGAGCCCCGATGGAATCTTTTCACGCAGAATCATAATGTGATTATTTATTCATAGAAAGACATTGAGTAGCAATTTATTGAAGATTATTTCAATTCATGCATGCACTGAATATAGATTTAGGATCTTCCTGAGCTGTAGTGGGATGAGGTGATGTTTTTATAGTACACTATTAGGTTTACCGACCTCATTTGCTACTTCCATGATATAGAATATGATGGTTTCTTTTGGGTGTAGATGTTTGAGCAGGGCCGCTTTAGAGACATGTGTTCTAGAGTATTCTCTATATGATTTCCATCTTATGTTGAGTTGAATGAGTGAGCACTGGTTATAGTGGTATTCCTAGCATAGGGGAATTTGGCTAATGAATCTAGTAGTGGATATCATGGGAATGTGTCATCTATAGCAGTTAGAAAGTGTCAATTGATACAGTCCCAACATAAGAGACATCCCTATGGCCGGACATAGACATGTGGATCTATAAAATATTGTTCTCACATTATATACTGTAACACCCCAATAATTTTTTTAAAATTTTAAATACATAATGTTATGAAAAATAATAATTTGAAATTATATTTTTTATTAATAATAATACTTATAAATAATTATAATTTATGGATTTCAAATTAATTAATTAATATTCTAAAAAATATATTTTATACTACTATTTTGTGTAGAATAATTATTTAATATGAATATATGTATTTCATTAGTATATTATTTAATTAAGTATTTAAATTATAATATATATTGATTATTATAATTATTTTGATGAAGAGAAAACTATTTTAAGAATATATTCACTGTTAATATGACACCCCAATATTTTATGGTATGTTATTTCTTAAATAATTTCAATTCATTAGATAACTTAAAATGCATACAAAACTGAGTCTATATGAATCAAAATATCATTATTTATTGGAGATAGTTATAACCTATCCATTAATCATAATTATGCCACTTCTATGTTTTGAATTTCAAAAAACGGATATACATAGTTGCATTCAATAAGTCATTTGGAATCTGAGGGAATTAACATAACTTTTTGTGAATAGTAACATACTCTAATGAATAGTAATGTAACCTTATGAATAGTAACCACGCCCATGTAAGTATAAATGAAATTTAGGCACCTTATAAATTTAAGAGAATATTTTAAAAATTAATAATTAAGTGTTGGTATTTTTGTGAGCAATGGACATTTAATTAAAATTTTATAATTTGTAAATTTATTTAAAAGTAAATTCATTTTTATAAAATATATTTCTTCAAAAATATTTTTTTCATATGATTTTATAAAAATATAATGAGACCTTACTTAAATTTTCAGGGTATTATAAAATCATTTATAATTTTAATATATTTATTTTTCTAGTAAATATTGATTTTAATTAAAAATTAAATTTCTAATATATAGAAAATAATTTATATTAAATGGAGGTAATTTTAGTATTCTATAAATTGAAAAATGGTTAGAGAAATGTTTTTATATATTTCAGAGATACTTTAATTTTTAGTAAATTTTAAAATACAATAATTTACGATAAATGAAAAATACATGATTTATTAAGTCGTGGATGATGTCTTGATGAGGTAATCACCCTTGGTTCAATTTAACATGAAGTAATCACTATTTTAGTCACAATAATAAACCTTATTCATAGTATTGAAGAAAAATAATAAACTAACTATTAAAATAATGTAAAACAATCCTCTCCTCCTCTATACAAACCACCCCTCACCCCCTTCCTCTCACACCACTAAAGCTTTGAGCCTTTAATATGTTCTAAAAAATAAACCTACAAAGCCCTCACACCATTTACAACACTTTCTAGTATCAAAAAAAGTCCAAAAAAGGCCTTAAGAATATTCTCAAGGAGGAGTACTCACAAGTTTAACCTCTCTTCCTTTTTTTCAATTTCTTTTACAAGTATCATTATTTTGTCTCACTCTACTCACCTACCATCATAAAAATGATATGATTATTATAGTAACATAAATAAAATGGAATTTAATTATTCTAAGTTAATATTTCATTATCATCTACCATTCACCCACCTCTAATATTAAAAATTGAAACACCATCCCAAATGTGTTAATTTATCATATTCAAGGACAACATGTTTTCAATTTCTCTTACCGTCTTCAATTATGGTCATTATAATATTTTTATGGTTGAAACAAATAATAATATATATAATATATCATATTTAATGTTCCAAAATCAGTGCTTACCCATGGTTTTTAATTATAAAACAAAATGAGTTTATGGTGATTGAAAAACTATCAAAATAATCCAAGCGTTTATCATTAAAATTTTATATAATTATTCATCCTATCTCAAAATAACAAAATTATTTATATGATAATTTATCCATATGGATGACTATTACCAACTCATAACTTCAATTCTGGTTTTCAATTTTCATTTTACATGAACTCCCATACTCTTATACAAGAAAAACAGTCATGAAAACTAAGAAAATGTTCACTCCCAAATGATGAAATTGAATCTATTAACACATCTAAAAGTCCATAAATTAACTTAATAAATATATAATAAATCAATTAAATTTATATAAGGTTATTAAATTTATAATTAATTAATCTAATTTGATTATTCAGGACTTTAAGATCAAGTATAGAATACATTCAGGCATAAGTTAAGGGGTTTTTCATCTCACATTTATTTATCTGAGATTTACATTATTCACCACTTATTTATTGTATATGGTGTATTTTAACGGAAATTTTATATATAATATCATTATTATAATTATATTTATGGTATTAAATAATTCACTTGATGATTCTTATCTCTACTTATTATAATGTTGCAAGGGACTTTGTTTCGCTTTCCATTTTATTGTGATTTTCTTGGTATTGTGAACCTAATCATTCATACGTGGTGTAAATACTGCCCCTTTGAGATCATTTTTCTTTTGAAATTTTAATTAAATTACATATCTATATTTATTTTACATGGATATTTTTATTTCCTTATCCTTATACCATTTTACATATGGGGTTCATGTAGAATATTTCTTTAACTGTGGAAATATTGATGAATATATATCCTCTACTCAATATGGATATTGAAAAGACATATTGTTCATGTATTAAATATTTTTACAAAGATTAATTTGGACTATATGTGATGGATGGGGCCCTCTATAGTCCGTATATACATCAACATGTCTCACGAGACAAAAAAATTGGCAATAAAACCATTGGGTCTGTTTGCAAAATAGAACCAGACATGTATATACCCACAAACGTAAACCGTAATAATGGTATTATGGATCACGATTCAAATATATGACATCAAAATAATATTCATTATCTTTATTAACTATAATGTTGTTAAATTTCGTGAGGTTTTCACTATGGAAACATCTATGTATGCATTATCATTCTCAGTTTATTAATGGCGCATGTTTTTAATTTATTCAGCAGGTCATATTGATTATGTAAAAGTGATTATGATTATATTATTTGTTATTCATGCTTCAGCTATATGTAACCCTTACTGAGCATTTTTGATTACCCCTTTCATTTTTTTCCTTCAATAGGTTATCAATAAGGGATCACTTATTGATTTTTGACTGATGAATTTTATTATCTCTTGTTATGTATTATAATTTTTCCCATCCCCTATATAAAATGACTTCCATGAATGTATATAGTTTCTCCAAGACTACAAAACTAATCAGTCCTTTGATATTTTATTCCTTTTAATCAATCCAATGAAATGTAATAACACACTGGCTCTGATCCATAGGGGTGAGGGCATTACAATTGGTATTAGAGAATGTTTAGTAGAAACCGTAGGAAGTATATTTTTAAAACTTTTATTTGGGAGAAAACCCCTAATATAGAAATTGAAGATAATTATATAATATCATCATTGAATTTTTTTATAGTGGATATTATCTGGGTAATCATAACTATACATCTTTTTCTAGATACTACAAATGGAAATGGTTCTATCCTAGATGTACCTAGGAGTAAAAAATCTAACAGGGTATTTCATGCATGATTTTAGGTAACCATGTACATGGCAATGGGCCTTACCATGCAAGTGGTTTGACACTCTAGTGGGATATTCATAGGATAATTCATTTTTTACATAATTTTATGAATGATTTCTGCTTCTGAAATTACCAGAGTATAAGGTTTTAGTACTTACGATGCATAAATTTATGTTAGGTGTTATACCATGTTTAGAGTTATATAATGTTCTTAATTTTATAAACTAATATAGTATAAGGAATTATTTAGAAATGGATCCTAGAAGAATGATTGAGAAATCCACCAATTCACATGACTATATGGGAAGAAGGATAATATCATTCATGGTATTAAGCCATATTTTAAAAGGTAAATAGTCCCCATGGTATCCTCATTATACAAGGAAATAGTATCATGTGTTAAAAAGATAAGTAACGAATTAACCAAGTACTATGGATTTGAAGGGAATAAGGAGAAGAAAATTATGGAATAGAAAAATACGGGACACTATATGAATCAACGTTCCATGCGTTAATGAAATATACACAAAATGATGCTTTGGATAATGATCATGTTATTCTACTACCATAGATGAAAAGGAATAATTAATATGTCTGTCCAAGAATTATTTCATTTGAATATTTTTTTTTAGAAATGTACTGGTTGAAAGTATTATGGAATACATGAGGATCACAATGTAGTAATTTTTTATTTTGGATTTGAGACCATAAGTTAAATGGTACAATGAAAAGATATTCAGTGAAAGTTAAAATGTATTGAAAGTTCATGTTTGACGGAAATACAACCCTAAATATATTCCAGATGTTGAGATAATGATATAAAAATGATTGATTTGGATATGTACTGACTACCTAGAAAATTATTATTGAATTGTCGACAAGTAATCAGTTCTATCATCGAAAGAGATTACAACACTTTTGGATTTAATGAATAAATCCAATAACATGTATCTTACATAAGAAATATGTTAGAATGCATGTTTTCAAAAACGTTATATGGTAATTCATGTTATTAAAATATATCAATAGGATATATTATGAGGTTATTCACATGTTTTGAATGCGAAAATTTAGTGTTACTTCATCTTGATCAAGGGATAATGACAAGTTCATCTAGGAAATTTAGAGACATTCCTTCTAAAGTGTTGAATCATTATATAATATTTAACAATCTATGAATGGTTCATGTTGATCATTGTATGAGATTTTATAGGTTGATGTATTACTTCACCACATGGAAGAACCTGTATTAAGTGATCAATTATAGATATTTCAAGGTCAAATCAATGGATAATTTTGCTCTTAGGAAATATAAAAATATATATATAATCATATAGAGTAGAATAATTCCTCAACTCAAAGAAAATGGTCATAAAAATAGTTTCCTATTATCAAAATTTTTAACAATATCATTCAACTTTTTAATAACTATAGTTTATTGTTTTGAGGTAATCAACATTCATCTACACATGTTATTAATCACTTTACATTAGAACTTGATGGTTAGATTATTCTTCCGTGTCCATATTTTCATTTCACAATAATTTTATCCTATTCAAATGAAAATATTTTTATTAACCACGAAATTTCAATTTCCCCCTTATTAACATAATATTTTATTAACCCTATTTTCGAAGTGCGTTTCTGATAACAAAATTTTCAAGTATCAACATTTAACTTTCTAATTGCAATTTCAAATTGGGAGGACTCAATTCTGTTGAGGGGGAATAAAATAACACCCTATTAATTGGTTTTATAATTTAAAATATATTATGTTTGGAAAAATATAATTTAAAATTATGTTTTTTATTAATAATAATACTTACAAATAATGATCATTTATAGTTTTTAAATTAAATAATTAATGTTCTAAAAAATTGTATTTTACACAATTATTTTCTGTAGAAGAATATTTTAATATTACAATTTTATGATGAATAGATAATTTAATTAAATGTTTTATATAAAAATATATTCATTATTATTATTATTATTCTGATAAATACATAATTATGTTACGAATATATTCACTATTAATAAGACATCCCAAGATTTTATGGTCTGTTTATTATTAAATAATATCATTTCATTAGATAGCTTATAATTCATGAAAAACTGAGTCTCTATGAAACAAAAATTATTTATTTATAAAATATAGTTATAAACTAGCCATT
The DNA here is from genome assembly GCA_963277665.1 of Viscum album. Taxonomy (NCBI): domain Eukaryota; kingdom Viridiplantae; phylum Streptophyta; class Magnoliopsida; order Santalales; family Viscaceae; genus Viscum; species Viscum album. The sequence continues at coordinate 1,298,115,643 of OY728141.1, read as the reverse complement.
AATAATAATGTTTCCCTTTGGTGTTTTAAATTTCAAAAAATGGACATACACTATTGAGTTCAGTAAGTTATTTTGAGTCTGATAGAATTAACTTAATTTTTGATGAATTATAACAAACCCTAAAAAAAATAAATGAGCTATTATGAATAATAGTATGACCCTTATAAATATTAACTTGACCCATGTAAGTATAATAAAATTTTGGAACCTTATAACTGAATGTGAAAATTTTAAAAATTAATAATTAAGTGCTAGTATTCTTATGAGTAATGAATATTTAAATAAAATTTTATAATTAATAAATTTATTTAAAAGAAAATAAATTTTTAAAAAAATGTATTCCATAATCAATATTTTTATATACAATTAATCTAGGTTAATCTAATGATATGTTATATAATTTTTTATGGTATTAAAAAATCAATTATAATTTTAAAAACTATATTTTTCGAGTAAATAAAAATTTTAATTAAAAATTAAATATCACAATTTTAGAAAATAATTTACATAAAATGGAGTTAATTTTTTAATTATAAATATTGAAAAATGGTTAGGGTGAATTTTTTTAATTTTTAGAGATACTTTATTTTTTAGTGAATAGTAATACATAATAATTTATGATAAATGCTAAATACATGATTTATTGATACACGAATGATCACCTACTGAGGTAAGCACTGTTGTTTCAAGTTTACATGAACTAATTACAATTTTTAGTCATAATAATCAATAATTTTCATATTCTTGATAAAAAATAAACTACAAAAAATATTTATAGTCTTGAGGAAATATAATAAACTAATGATTAAAATAATGCAAAAACCATACTCCCCTCCACTATATAAACCACCCCTCACCCCATCCTCTCACACTACTCATGCTTTTAGACGTTTCAAATTTATCCCTAATAAAATTTTCAATCCCTCCCCTCATGTCCAAGACCTCATGGTCTCACCAAAAGTCCAAAAACAAAGGCCTTGATGAGATTCTCAAGGAGGAGTATTCAAGTGGCAAACCTCTCTTCCTTTTTCTTTCAAATTATTTTACAAGTTCCATAATTTTGTTTTTATCTCCTCAACAACACTCATCCAAATTTTATGATAATTCTCGTACCACACATGTATTATAAATTTATTAGTCTAATGGAATATTTCATCATCATATCTATTTCCCCCTCATCTTATATGAAAAATGGACACAACCTTTGAGTTGTGTTAATTTATCAAATTCAAGAACGAAGGGTTTTCAATTTCAATTACCATATTCAATTCTTCACCTGAAACCATTTTTATGGTTGAACTAGATACTAATATATATGATATATCATATTTAAGTTTTGGAATAAAATTTTACACATGGTATTTAATTATTATACAAAATCAGTATGTGGTGATTGAAAAAACATCAGTATAAACCAAGATTTAATCAATAAAATTCAATATAATGACTCATACTCTTTAAAAATAACCAAAATATTTATATGATAATTTAACCTTATAAATGATCATTAAAATCTCATAAATTCTTCTATGGTTTTCAATTTTAATTTTACATGAACTTCCATAGTCGTACACAAGCAAAACAAATCATGAAAAACAAGAAAATGTGCACTAAAAAATGATGAAACTGAATATCTTAACCCATATAAAATTCTATAAAAAAACTTAATGAAGATATAATAAATAAATTAACTGAATATAAGGTTAGGTAATTTGTAATTAATGAATATATTTTTATTATTCGGGACATTAAGATCAAGTGTAGAATACATTATTGCTTAAGGTAAGGGGTTTCTCATCTCACTTTTATTTCTAGGATATTTTTATTTTTCGCCACTAATTTATTTTATGTGGTGTATTTTTACTACCATTTGATATATAATATCATTATTCTCTTTATATTCATGGTATTTAGGGATGCACATGATGATTATTAACTCGGTTGATTACAATGTTGTTAGGGGCATTGTTTTTATTTCCATTTCATTGTGATTTACATGGTATTGTGAACCTAATCATTCTTATATGGAGTAACCACTTCCCCTTTAAGATCATTTTTCATTTAAAATTTTAATTAAATTTTATATCAATATTTTTGTTACATGTATATTATTATTGTCTTAGCCGTATACCATTTTACATACGGTGTTTACGTGGAATGTTTCTTTAACTGTAGAAATATTAATGAATCTGTATCATTTAATCAATAAAAATATTGAACAAGAATACTGTTATTTTATTAAATATTTTCATAAATAATTATTTGGACTGGACGTGATGGTCATGGGATTTCTATAGACCCACAATTCGTCGATAGGTCTCAGGATACAAAATAGTTGGTGATAAACACTTTGAGTTTGTTTCCAAAACAGAACGAGATGGGTATCTGCCCCACACCTAAACCATACTGACGATATCATGGATCATGTTCTAGATACATGAAGTTAAAATAATAATCATGATCTTTATTCATTATAAATTTAATACATTACATGAGGTTTTCAATATGAAGAAATCTATTAAGGCATTATAATTATCAGTTTATTAATGGTGTGTGTTTTTTATTTATTCAACATGCCATATTGATTATATAAAATTGATTATGATTCATTTATTATTGATTCATTCGTCAGCTATATGCAACCCCTACTGATCATTTGATCTAACCTCTTTCATTAGTTTTCTTTCCACATGTTATGAAGAAGGGATCATTTATTGAGTTTTCATGGATGCATTTTATTATCTCTTATTATGTATTATATTTTGTTTCCTTTAACTATGTAAAATGAGTTCAATGTATGTATCTGGATTATCCAATACTACTAAACTAATCAGTAATTTAGGGTTTTATTCCTTGTTATCATGCCAATGTAATGTAATGATGCACCAGCTTTGGGCTAGAGGGGTCTAAGCGTTACATATACTGTCATCTTGGAGATGGTATATGTGATGCTTAGGATGGGAAAGGCCACATGAAGCTAAATAGAATGACTTAAAATACTTAGGTGGGATGTAATACATTGGAAGTACTACTTCCACAATGGTAGCATCATGATAAGGGATATCCCAGACATGTCCAGGGTGCATCCTAGGGAGGCGTTGTAGGAAGAGGAGTAGGTAGATCCCTATATGGAGGATCTATCAGTGGGGGATGATGCTATAAGATACTCTTAAAAATATTACTAGGTGGCCCATGATAGGCTTAGGGAGCAATTTGTTATGGAAATGAGCTATTTAGTGCTATGGAGGGCCATGAATAAGCTACACACAAGATGATTCAAGGTACAATATGGGCCTTTTTTACTCTTTCACTAATATTTATAGACATAGAAGCAATTCATACCTTTATCTCTATATCCATGATATGAGATATGAATAGCACATTTGAGACTTTAATTCAAAAAATATGGCTATAATTTTGTACATGGAGTTATTCTTCTATGTTGAACATCACCCGGCAGTGCGATTTGGCCTTCAGTAGTGGGATTATCTCATGGGACCTCTTGGTTTTTAAGATAAAACCTTATTTCATCCTCATGGGGATGGAATGCTATTCATTGTTTCATTACTAGACAGACTATCATCACTAGGGAGTAAGATGAATTATTACTTATGGGAAGAAATTATAATTTTTTAGAGATAGATATATTTTGGTTGAGAAATTTGATCTCATGAGTAGGAAATTGCAACCCATTACCCATCATTTTTCGTGTTTATCAACTGGTGCATTGGTCTCTTCAAACATCTGTCCTCCTAAAGTACTGAATGAATATATGGATTTCTTTCATAAATATTTATTGGGACTAAATCGGAGTCAATTAATTTACTTCTACATTTAATTTCACCCCAAGACCACACCTATATCATCTACGTATTATCATATCGTCCCCACCAAACATTATAAGCTGAGGGTGTATTTGGATTACCTTCTAAGAAGGGTTTTACATACCTAGTGTGTTCCCATGGAAGTCTCTAATTTTGATCCTAAAAAAGGGTAAGATATTTAGGCTCTATATTTATTATCATCACCTGAATCATGTAATAATAAAGAACAATTACCCCATTTGAGGATTTATGATATCTCCGACGAGTTGATAGGTGAAATTTTGTTCTCAAATATAAATCTCATTTTAATATACCATTTTTTGAGGGTTTTCATGGATGATATTCTAAATATGGAATGACAATGTGCTCTAGACACTAAGTTCCTGGTGATTCCTTTCTATGTGATGAATTCCCCCAGTGTGTTCATGGATATTATATACTATATCATTCAACCATACTTATCCTGATTTGTTGTTATCTTTATCAATGACATACTTATTTAGTCTACATCAACGGAGGACCATGCAGAGCATTTATGGATGGTCTTAGAAGTACTCAAGGAGCACTAAATTTATAGTAAGCTCTCAAAGTCCTAGTTCTAGTTTAAAGAGGTCCATTTGGTGGGAAATTCCATCCTTGAGCATCAATTATCTATGTCACAAGTGAATGTTGTGGATATTTCATGGGATACCACCAAGAATGTGGTAGAGGTGAAAAGATTTATTATCATGGTGGGGGGTACTATATGAGATTCATGGAACACTTATATGGGATAGAATCTTTATTTAATTCCATGAATTAGAAAGGGAAGAAATTTACCTAGACTAAGAATTTCCATGTGGACTTAGAGGAGATGAGGTAGATGTTGACAAGTGATCCAATATTGAGACTGTTGGAGGAGGGAGCTAAGTACATAGTGTTATGTGATTCCTATCTAATAGGTACTATATTCATTTTTATGAAAATAAAGGTAGTTATTTATTATGGGTTGTGGAAGTTTAAATACCATGAGAAAACTATGTGACTCATTATATAGAGTTTTTATAGGTAGTCTTCATTCAAATGATGTAGAGGCTCTATATTTTGGATGAGAATTTTTTTCATGGACCATTAGAGTCTCAAGTATATCTTTACTTTGAGATATCATGACCATAGGTAGAGGTACTGGTTGGATTTATTGCATTAATATTAATTTGAGATAGTCTACACATTTGTTAAGCGAAATGTGGTGGCAGGTTCCATGAGTAGAAATTACCTTTCTCACATGGTTAGACAAGAATATGTGGAGTTGACTTCATTGAATACAATCCTGGTGGAGGATAGGGGTGTTATTTTTCCACACTCTATAGTGATGAATCCTATACTTATTTATCAGGTGAGAGATGATTAGTAAGCATACTCAACAGTAATGTTTTACATGACATGATATCCCGGGGACAAACACTAGATGGATTTTTTATGGAGGGGATAACACCATCAAATTTGAGGTTTGGAAAGTGGATCCATTCATGGAGGGAGATGAGGTGAAGAGGGAGTTTCGCACATCCCCATTGGATGTACATATATGGGTAGAGAATATTTATTGGGATCATTGGTGGATGTTGTGGTGGGCTAGCATGGATAGATTGTCTCTATGTTCATCTCTCAATATATCATATGTTAATTGTTAAAAGTTGAGCATTTTGTTCTAGTAGGCTTTAAACAACATCATGAGATCCCAGAGTGCAAGTGGGATGACATATCTTTGGTTTTCTAAAGTGGGGTCCATATAAATAGGGAGGAAAAAACACCATATAAGTGATTCTTGATCAAATTATCATCTTGTAACACATTCTACCCATTAAGGAATATATTTTAGTTAAATATTTTGGGAAGTTGAACATGGGGAAAATCATCCGGATTCATATGGAACCCTCGATGATCATCTATGACCATAAAACTCGGTTCACATCATGAATGTGTAGAGTATTTTAGGGGGACTTCAGGACCCATTTAAGAATGACTATAGTGTTTCACCCCTAAATGGATAGGAAGATTGAGTTGAAAATACATGTGTTGGAGGATAAGTTAAGATCATTTGTATTTAATATAAATAAGAGATGGTTGGATAAAATTCATTTGGTATAGTTTTATTACAATAACAGCTATCACTATACTATTGGTATTGAACCTCTTGAGGATCTGTATAGTAAAAACTGTAGGTTACCCTTGTGATAAATTGATATTGGCAAGACATCTCTTATTTGGTCATAGATTGTAGAGGTGATGAATGAGAAGGTAAAGGTGATCCATGAGAATTTTAGGAATACATAGAGAAAACAAAAATCATTTTCAAATTGACATCATAAGACATTAGAGTTCGCATATGGAGGCTGTTTTTTTAAAGTCTTATTATGAAGAGGATTGCATTAGTTTGGATAGGGAAACAAGATATCCATGAGGTTCATCAGGCCATTTGAGATCCTATAGATGGTTGTTGAAGTTACATACCATTTTCTTATTCCCCCATAGTTGAACTGTGTGCATGGTGTCTTAAATGTGTTGTATCTGAGGATACATGGCCATGACCCCATGCATGTTATTGACTGGGGTGAGTTTAACATTGAAGATGGATTCGTATTCATAGAGTACACAATGGAGATTGAGGATTTATAGAATAGGATCCTACATGTATGGACCATAACATTGGTTATTATTATTTGGTATCATAGAATCATGCATGAGAACACCTGGGAGAATGAGATCCAAAGTCATGCTTAATAACATCAACATTTTATATATCTATATATTTTTAGGGTGAAAATAATTCATCTAGGGGACAATTTGATGATTATTTTTTCCTTATAATAATATGGGATATTATAAAGAATATTTTTGGATATAGGCATTGATTCAACATTAGATTATAGGGGTTGGAGGGGCCTAGTAAATATATTTTAAAAATATTAAATATATTATATAACATGGACACATTAGTATAGAATACATAGTTTTCCCTTTGTTTGGTATTTCATATGGGAATTCCAAGACCATGGTTGATTATAAAACTTGAGGTTTAACCTAGGTATGACACATGGATTTTAGTGTCAGATGTTTCATGGAAGATGAACCTTTATAAGGATTTATGTAAAATAAATAATTTATTTAATTAATATTTTTAAAATTGACTAAACCTATTACTCCTCTATAAATAATTTCATTTAAAAAATCCCCAGGTATAATCGCATATCCCTGGTAGATTTGAGAGAAGATAATGAATCTTTCTTTATTGGAATATTGGGATAAAATAATTATGAGGAACATTTCAAGGTAAACCATGAGATGGATTGAAAACACAAAACAACATCCTCTCCCTCACTACCAGACACATTCCTCACCAATAATCAATACATAATCAAGGTATGGAATGTTATTTTTTATACTTCCTCCACATTTAATTTGATAAGAATAGATTTTTTATCTTCTTTATTTTCACTATGACTTATACCCTCTGCATGATCCCTACCATATTCTGGTATTCATGATCAAACTATTCCTATGTTTAACCTTCTTTTCACCTATTGATACCATAATTATGTAATCATCATCCATGATAAAATTTGAAAATGATGTATTGGCTTTATTGTTGGGCATCCCCCCCACCATTATTTACATTCTTCACCACTTCCCCATGGGGTCATGATTTGATTTTTTAAAGTTGGATTTGAGTTCAATCAAGCCCCTAGATTTGTGGTGGATACATACATGATGAGTGAATTGTTATTTTTCAGAAGAATGATTATGATATCTAGGTTTGGGGTGATGGAGATATGAATAAAATTATTTTTATTACTTCTTAATACACGAGAGAGGTTTGGTGAGGTGAGAAGATACACAAAAGGTTCAAGTGGTCAGAATCTAGCCACCAGTGGAAGATAGTATGCGGATAAACCTAGATCTACACTGCTTATCCTTATTTGTGGCATAAAAAGTGGAAGTTGTAGTGTAGGTGATATGTGTTAATCCTTGTTCATTTTTTGGAATATCTCAACATGCATATAATTTAGTCCTAGGACACATGTTGTGTGGTCCCATTGAATTGGAGGCTAGGGTTTCAAGTGAAAATAAGTATCACACACCGTGTATGGTCTATACACGCTATGTATCCTTGTTATAGTAGATTCGGGTGTACCCCTAGAGTACACAGGCATAAACATTTCCATGAACCCAATAATAGTGAAGTACAGTAGCATGGTTGTGCACTCAGACATGGCCAGGGTACTCAAACACAACCAATGTACCTAGTAATGAACAACATACATGAGAACATGTCAATTTACACATGAACATGCTAGAAGGAAACAAGATAGCCTCAGAAAACCAATTCACATCATGTAGCACATATTCATTCCATGTGGTCACATGAGACCAACTAATCCATGTGCAGGTGAGGAGACAAACAATTTCCCAGGTGAGGTCACATTCCATGTGACCCTAGGTACACACAATGAACCTCCATTAGGGTCTTTAACCATAGTTATTTCCTTCTTATGGACTCATATTTGGACCCTAAAGTAGTATATCTTAAGTATCCTTTCATGTAGAAAATGATGGTTTACATCATCAAATCAGATATATGAATTAAATTTATATGACAAATCTGCTTTTTTTAGTGAAACATTTCCAATAGAAGTGATTGGGAAAATTTATCAGTAATATAATGTGGTTGGAAAACCCCCTATTCCATTATAGAATCGGTCCCCCAAACTCTTCATATAGGTAGTGTTGGAAATACCCTTACTACATAGGGTGTGGTTCCACTATCTATGGAGTATCTCCCACCCCTCATATATATGTTCCATTATTGAATGGGTTATCCACTAGAGATTATTTCCCCTAAATTGTGGAGTTTTATGGTTAGGTGTGAGTCCCCACATGGATTGTTATATAGTTTCTAATGATGTTTGGAATCATAGATATACCTTTATACTATTAGGAAGAATCACTATTACTAGATGTGTTTTGGAGATATAGATCCACTTTCTCTCATGCATGTGTTTATTTATAAGAATATATGTGTAGTTTTCATTTCCCAATTACTATGGGTTGAGTTTACTACGATTTTATCTTTCCATTTCAAACATTATGGTTTTCAGGGAATCATACTATGTATGCATATATTCACCCCTTCTTGGGATTTTCCAACACCTATTGGGTCTTATGTAGATAGTAAAAAGATTGGTGCTGACTTTGGTGGATCATATGAGTAATTGGATTCATTGACCATTTTAGGTGGCCAAATATAGAAATAGGTATCCAATATCTATTAATTTTTTCCTTTTTTCTAGCTGCTATAAGGTTTTGAGTTGATTTCTAGTTGGAAATTTATCTTTTCCCACTATTTATCAATTTTATATTATCATAATATGATATATTCCCTAGACATTATTGTATGCATGATTATACCTTATATATTGTAGTATTTTATTATTTATATGAAAATTTTTCATGTATATGGTTTTCATCATACAAACATGTATATTAGGATAAGTCCCCCTTTTCATCTTATCACTTATCAGCGCTTATCTCTAACCCCTAGCCTATTAGAGGTAGGATTGGGGTGTCATAGATGGATTTACACACACCATATGGGCCTCGGTGGGTCCGGTTTTGAAATTATTTGTTCCTCCTACGCAATGAATTAACCACCTTTTCCCCTTCCTAGGGTGGTAGTGTATTGAGATGTCATAGTCATTGAGTAGTTAGAACCATATCCTTTTCCAAATGTAAATTTTTTGGTCCATGTATATGTCACATATTTCAATAAATGGATAGTCCATCCATATCTTTAAGGAAAATATTACCAAATCCAACTCATGGTCAGTATTTGGTTAGTTTTTTTCATGAATCTTTATCTTCATCAATGCATAATAAATCTATCTATCATATAATATAAGGTCAAATAAAAGTCTATTATTTAATGCTCCACTATATATTCAAATATATTATTTTTTAGTACAAAATTAAATACCAGCTCATTAACCAATATCCTCTAAATATCTTAAAATTTTCCTTAAATTCCCTTTACCATGTGAATTTTACACAATTATGTGTCATCTTGGTCAATGGACTAATTAAATAGATTTTTTTGAACAAACCATTGATAGTAACTTTATAATCAATTGAAACTATATATCTAGATTATAATTTTTGGTGGTTTTCATTAGTTTAATACCTATTTTCTGAAAATATCAAATGATATTTCCATTTTTGTAGAAAATAAAACTAAGAAAAGAACCTTATGGGGATAAAATTCACACTTAATGAATTTCCCATAGGATTATTTTTCTCTGTGGGTATTAAAATTTATATGTAGATGGTTATAATGCTCTTCATATATTTTATTTTATATCAATATATCATCTATTAATAAAAAAATGAAGTTATGAAGATAATACTTGAATACTCTTATCATCACATCTATAAAAATAGATGTTTCATCATTTAATCTGAATGGAATTTCTATAAAATCTAAAATTTACATATCTCGTATGAAATGTAATCTTCAGTATATCCTCCTTATTCAACCTTAAATTATGAAAACTAGAGGGAATATATATCTTTGAAATCTATTGGTCTCCTTGAAGTTCATTAAATAAGTCATAAATATGTGGTAAATTAAACATTTTCTTTATATTAATAACATCGATATCCAAATAATCGATGAAAAATCTCATAGATCTATTATAATTTTTCACAAATAATGTATTGGATCTATATGGTGAAACATTATGGGCTATAAATAAATTAACACACAACTCCTATAGTTCTTTCATTAATTATTCCTACTCCACTAATGTCATTCAATAGAGAGTATTAGATATTGTTATTGTATTCCAAATAAGTCCAATGGAAAACTAAACTTCACATTCATGTGGATGACTGGAAAATTCATATGAAAATAAATCAATGTATTTATGTGTAATGAGTAAATCCTCTATCTTTATTATTTCCTAAATATATATTGATATATTTATCTTTATTTCTTCCCCCATAATTTCATTAAGGTGATCTTCTAGAGGTGGGTCTAGAAAAGACTATGGAGATAATGTCTCTCCCTTGAAAATATTAGATTAAAACCCCAATCATAAATTATAATTTCTATATCTTGGATGAAAATTATTTCATATAACATTTAAAGATAATAAATTCTAAATATTATGTCAAAATCAACTATTGGTATAACAATAAAGTTTCCGTATATGGAATATTTATAGATCATAACAGAGACTACTTGGTAAAGATTAATTCAAATAGGATTCCAATTACTGTATCTTAACTGATAACCCCTTTCTCAATTAATAAGAGTATTTTTCCATGTTATCAATAAATATTCATGGTATAAATCTCTTTTTGGATATATAATCAAATAAATAAATAGCTTACCTTGAGTGTATAATCATTGTACCTACTAACAGATCATTTGGGACTTGATCATATCATCTTTTCCATTCAGCTCTACATTTTCTGAGATAAATTCACTTTAAATTTAGGGAATTAGGTCTATAGTGCACCATATAATTATTGTTAAAGAATTTAAAATAAATAATTCGTATGATTCCTTTTAATTTTTGAGCTCGAAAACATTTTTCTCTATATTTGAAAAAAACTCCCATTCCATTCATGAATAGGTATTAGTGTTTCATTTCATAGTTATTACATGTGATAAATTCCTATATTATTTTATACCCTTTTCCAAAATTTTATTTCCATGATTTTCATCCAAAATATTCTTCTACTGACATCCTTTGAATAAAGAATTCATGGAAAACTCCTTTTCTATCTTAACAACACTTGATACTATATTCTGATATGATAAAAATGTATGAGAGACCAATTCCTTTCAAACGATCGACTTTATCCAATAACTAAAATCGACAATCCCACTTTACTATCTATTTACATAGTCCACAACATGTATATATAACCTCAAAAAGGTAGCATCATATTCAACAATATTTTCATCCTCCATCTATTTGAGATTGGTTAATTTCCTTTATATTTTGTCTCTTTTCTCACAAAGAAAGTATTTTCAAAGAAAATATCCTTAAAAATTCACTATTACATGTGATTTTCCAGTAATTCATCTATATTGTTTTGAATTAGTGACCACCATTGATCTGTATCCACCTTCAGATGATATATCACTATGGTTAATTCTTCCCTTTCACTACTATCTAATGTGAGAAATATATTTTTTAGATACTCAAACCATTGAGATACTACCAAAATATTAGAAATTACATTTAATTATAGAGTTTTGTATAAAATGATTTATTATTAATAAGTTATACCATATTGTGTATGTCTATGTTTCTCTATGTGGGTGAAGTTATTGGTTATATCCTTCCCTAATATGGTTATGATCTGATCAAACCCTACTATTGCCTCAATGACTTGATCTAGAGTAACATTGTGAAAACCTAAGTAATCCTAGAAACTAATCAATATTATGATTTATAAGTATTCATTTTATTAATTTATATTCATCATAGTTTAATTAATAATTTTATATGGATTTTTAGATGAAAAATGAATAGTTTTATTTAACTAAATTGTTTTCCCATGAATTATATAGATTTATTTAAAAGATAAATTTCTATATTTTAGAAATTAAATTTTATTAAAAGGAATTAATTTTTGTATTCAAAATATCAAATATAACATCTGATGAAATTTTGGTAATTTTCTAAAAAGATATATTTTGATTGAATAGTGAAAAAATGATTCTTTTTTCAAAAATGTAATTTCATATAATTCCATCAAGTAATTTAAATGACCCATTATGTTATTGTTTTTCTTATGTAACATCAGATCCATTTTTTATACATATTATAAATAATTCCATAGGAATATACAATATTTTTTAGTATTAAAAAAAATCCATATTTTAAATACTAAGGTTAAAATTTATTATTGTTTTCAAATTATTTTTTGTTCATTATGAATATTAACAATGATAAAATGGTGTCACTGTGGTAAAGGAAAAATTTGCTTAATTAATGTAAAAACTAAATTGATAAGTCCCCCAAAAACATATATTAATTCTTATTGGACGATTGGATTTCGACCCTTTTTATGTTAGATTTAAAATTGGAAAGTTTTGGATCAATTGTACCATGATTAATACAATGTAATATTTAAATGATTATAAAAATTACAACGGTGCCACTCCACTAACTTATAAAAGGGAAAATCCTCTCCACCCATACTCACACATTTTTAGAACATTATCTTTGCTAATTCCTACCAAAACTACCACCCAAAATCCCTCCCTATGTCACAGTGGTCTTGACATTCTTAAAAGTCCAATCCTAGAATACCAAAGGTGTAAGATAAAGTGATATGTAAAAAAAGATGGTATAAGATTAACTAACAGATTTCTAGATTATATTTTCTTCTACCTTTATTAAATCCTTATCAATAATGATAAAATAATAAAACTGGTATCTTATATATACCTAAAGGTTTTCATTATTATTTTATATCTCTTTTATACCTCATTTTCCATATTATGATAGGAAACATCACTTGAACATACGTGGATTTTACCAAATCCACTACGTGATGAGTTTCAATTTTCATCGAAGAATCATATAGATTGTTAAAATGAATATAAAAATAAAAATATAATATATTTATAAAATATTAATTATTTCTAGAATAATAATATATTTCCTACCTTCTTATTATTTATATCAGATGAAAATTTATGATGTCGCTCATGCGTATATGTGAAATACCACCTCCACAAAGTGATGTGATTAATTTTTAATTTTCACATTATAAGTATAGTCCTAAGGATGTAAATATATAATTAATATGACATGTATAACATATTCATGATTCAAAAAATGTAAAATATTATATATGTTTGTTCTTTTACACCCATTAGAAAAATGAAAATGTCTTTCATGTATGCGTACAAATTAATGTCTCCATAAAATGACATGGTTGTTTTTTCATTAAGTACATACATAGTTGGTTTAAAAATATAATTTTATTAATAAATATGAGAATTATAAAAAGTTTAAAAATCTTAAAGTAATGTAACCATAAGCACTTTGATTATGTTCAAGGAACTGATTTTTTAGGTGATAAACCAAAAGGCCCTGAAACTTCCCTCCCAAACATAACAATTTCTGTATCTAAATAAAATATCATAACAAATGAAATAAAAGGATTAATAAAAAAAATTAATATGAAACTATTTATTAATAATTTATAAATCTAATAAAATTTTACTCTTCATGTGTTATATAATTTATAATGTTAATCGAGAATTGTGGTAATGGATTTTTCATTAACACGTTGTTTAAAGTATTCCTTCAAAGTCTTTTTCCAAAATATATATATTCTTTAAAATATTCAATGTAAGTTCATATTTCTAAATAAAATATTTTTGAAGGTAATATTTGACCCCTTTTTAATTTTGAAATGTTTTAAATGGAATGATCAAAATAATTACTCTATGGGTAATTTTGATGTTTTTTACCGGCGTAAAAAATAGATATTTTATTATAATACATAGATCTTAGACTTTATTTATGACTACCATATCTATTTTTTTATTAGGATTTATTTACTTGTATATATTGCTATTTTCAAATAAAATAATTTCCTCAGTATTTTAATAATTTCCATATTTTAAAAGTTTTAAATGGGAATTTGTTTCTCACACTCATGGGATTACTAAAAGTGTTATTTATTATAAGCATGAATACAAATTAAAATGATTTTTTTTTTATTAAAGTACATTATATATGTTCTTTAATAATGATATGGTTCTTGAACATTTTATATGAATGTTTTGTGGGCCTAAAATAGCTTTAATGATTAGTGATCACAATATACCACTCCAATGAATTGGGTTAAGTGACCAAGATTACAAGTGATAGGCCACTAATAAGAGATATGGTGATTATTTGGTTAGGTGATTCCATTATCAAGGATCTTGTAATGTTTAATATAAAGATAATATCCTTGGGTACCTATATAATATTTTAGAAATAGTTTATAATAAAAATAATTTGATTTCAAAAGGTCTGAAAATGTTATAATGTTTTTAGGAAATATTATGACCTTTTTTATAAATTTGAAAGTATTATTTTTCAAGGAAATGTGCTCATGATTTTTCATGTTTTTCAAGAAACCCTTATGATTATGATTTTTCAAATATTATTTAATATAAAATGTTTCCAAAAAATTATTAATCAATTAATTTATTTTCAGGGAAAATTAAATGGATTTTCGAGATCAAAATATTTTATGGTGAAAAGGGAAATTTTCCAATGAGTTTCAAGTTTAAAACTGTAATAATATTTTTATTATATTTTGAGTCCCTTATTATATGTTTTATTCAAAATCCCATATTTTTATTTTATTTTTAATAAGGTTTAAGGATGTGTATTATGTTAAATAATGTCAGAGTTCTATATATTGGAGTTACCTTGAACATAAAAAGTGATTCTCTATAAATAGATTATTTTGTGGAAAATGGATAATGTGTGGAAATTTAAACTTTTTTATGTAATGTTTTACATAATTATATAAAATTACAAACAAAGAATAACATGTAGATGTTATAAAGTGTATTCCTTTTTATAAATCACATGATTATATGTTATTTAAGGTATATGTTTTTATAGTTGGTATCATAGAAGAGGTTTAGATACATTTAGATAATAAGATAGTGTTAATAGAAAATTTAATGACAATCATTAATGTTTATATTTTAATGAGATGTGTTTTAAAGATATCCATGTTACTTTTACTAATACATTTTTTCAGAATGATTCTCCTTAGAGGAAATAAGAAGAAAAAGTAGGAATAAATCAATAGGATTGTAACCATTAAAACTAGTTAGTTGGAAGGGTTAAAATAGAGTAGTTTGTGGCAGTGATTACTCAGTTTTTGTTAGATTTTAATAGTGGAAACCATGAATGATAATTATTTAATCATCCAAAGGAAAATATTTATATAGTGTATAATTTTTTTAAGTAGAACCCTCTTTCCTTAAGTGGACCATTAGACCTAGTGAAAGATCCAATATGGATCAATGATCTGGAAAATATATTTGAAGTACTAGTATGTTCAGAACAACATAAGGTAACCCTTATTATTTGTTATTTTGAAGTTAATTCCAATTAATGGTGTCCTTTGATTATGAAAATTAAATAAAATGAAGAAATTAACTCAATGGAATTAACAATATTTGAATATGGAATTATATAAAAGTATAATCCTAAAGGTATTGAACATAGAATAGAAATAAAGTTCCTATAGATGAAGAAAAAATTTAGTTACATTTATTCCACCTATGAATCTAATTTTACTAGATTGTATTGTTATAAACCAAATTTCATTCTTGGAAATGATAATAAAATTGATCGATTGTACTCTATATTGACAAAATGTTTATGATGGGATTTAGTTACCTGTGAGTTATAAAAATTACGAGGAGATTGTGTGGAATACTAGAAAAGTAGAGATATAATTTATGTAATTTTACAACAATCAGGATAAGAAGTGGTCCAAGCGGAAAGAAATAGGGAATTAATCATCAAAGAAACCTGAATATAAGAAAATTATATTATCCTATTATGATAAACATGTAAAGAAGAATTATGGAGAATATATTATGTTACCCTGGAATTTTTATTGATGTGGAAGGACTAGAAGTATAGAACATGGCTGTAATGAAAAGAGAAATAGAAATGGCCTGGAAATTTATAAAAAGTAGTCATTGGAATTTTTTAATTGCAATGGGTTGGGGCATTATGCAAATTATTATCTGAAGAATGTTACTCAATGTGGGATTCTCCAAGATAAAAAACAAAAAAGGTTCTCTAAAGACTTTTTCTACTATTATGGTAGATTTGGGACTCTCAAATGATGTTGTGATAGGTAAATTATTTGTTTATTCAGACCATGCCAATGTCTAGTTTGATCCAGGATCCATGAATTCTTTTATTTCTAAGAAATTTTTAATTAAAATGTAAATAAAATCTCATGAAATAATTTCAAGATAGTTGGTAAAAATTATAGGGGTATCAAAAAGGAATTTTTTTTATTGAAATCATCATATTATAATATGTTAAATTGTTTTTCCTATAAGCATTGTTTTGTTAAAATTATATAGTTTTATGTTATTCTAAGTATGGTAAGGCTTTTAGTTTATCATGTTAAGATATATTGGAGAGATAATGAAGTAATTTTTTTGAGTGTGTTTCCAATTTTATATAATAATTAATTCTTACCTTATATAAAATATCATGAATATGAGAAACTATTAAAAGATATAGGTGAATGTTATATCGTATATATTAATCATTAGAAATAAACTATTGAAATTAGTTATGTTATAGTAGTAAATTTATATACTAATAATGTTCTTGATTATTTCCTTGGAATTATACCTGATAGAGAGGTTGACATTACTATTGACTTAGTTATTAATGCTCGGAAAATTTTTAAACAACTATAATGAATGTCTCTATTTGAGTTGTTAATAATGAAAAATAAATTACATGAATTTATTATAAAGGACTTCATTCAATCTATCACTTCTACTTAGGGTTCTCTTATTTAAATTTCCAAAATAAATATGATTCCATGAGGATTTTCATTTATTATATATCAAGAAATAATATCAATATTAATTTTAAGTATTCATTGACTCATATCGGTGACTTTTTTGATCATCTCTAGGATGTATAATATTTTTGGAAGATTGATCTTAGATATGGTATAACTAGTTGAAGGTGAAAGAGGAAGAAAATCGAAAGATGGCATTCTGTAATAGGTATTTTAATTAAAAGTCTTTTGGCATGCCTTTTGGGATAAAAAATATACCAATTATATTTATGGATCTAATGAATAATGTGTTCCATGGGTATTTGGATAAATTTTATTTTATGTTTATCAATTATATTTGGGTATACTCTATAATATATGAAGATTATTAGAAAAAGTTGAATATTTTTTCTGGAATTTTAAAATAAAATAAGTTTTTTGGATAATTAATTAAAGATAATTTTTTTGATGAAACATATTTATTTTCTTATGAATATTGTTTATAAAGAAAGAATAAAATGTTGATCCTACTAAAACCAATGTGTTGGAATAGTAGCCAAGGAATTAAAATGTCACTAATATTTGATGTTTTCTTAGATTAGTGGAATACTATTGATGGTTTTTTATTAACTTTTCTCTGTTGCCTTTCACACTAACTATGTTTATTCTAAAATGAGTTATATTCATTTTAATAATAGAATGTGTTGAATGTTTTTGGGAATGGAAATGAAAATTGGTTAGTTATCCAGTGTGTTCTATTCCAAAAATAAATGGTGAATTTATTATTTTCAATGATTACTCCTTGATGGGACATGGTTGTTTCTACATGAAAATGTTTGGGATATCTTGTTTGAATCGCTTTTATTGAAACCACATGAGTAAAATTATCCCACACAAGACATTAATCTAGCTATAGGTTTCTGCAGATAAATATTGGGACATCATTTATATGGTTAGAAATAGGAAATGTATATGTACAATAAAATTTTATCATAAATATTCATGAAAAATTTCTAAACAAGAAGCATATAATATTTATATTACTGATTAAGGATTATGATTTCACAGTTTAGTATCATATTGGTGATGGAAATAAGGAATATGATGCCTTAAGTTTAAAAGATAAAGAATCAATAACTATGTTATGACTCGAACATGATCCTTTGGATAATGATATAAAGAATACTTTCCTAGAATTTATGTGTGAAGAAAATTATTCTATTTTGGGCATGCTATTAGTGTAGTCATCCTTGTCAGAAATAATTATGGAGTCTTCTAAGGATTATAATTTTTAAAGAAATATTAGAATCACCCAATAAGGGTAAGTTTCATGAGTTAAATGCTAATCAAGAAGGTATTATCTGATTTTAAAGGATGACATGTTTTCTATGTGATTCCCTGTTGAAGATGGAATTTTTAAGTGAAGCTCATAACCCTCCATTTTCTTTCTATACAAAAAGAAAAAAGATGTACAAAGACCTTTGTGAATACATTTAGAAGAAAGGCATGTAGAAAGATATTACTAATTTCATCAGGATATTTTTTTGATTTTTCAAAAGGGTAATGATAAGAAAAAACTAACAAAGGGTATGGTTTAAAATTTTCCAACAACATAATTTATATAGGAATTATATCCATGGATTTTGTGGTGTGATTACCAAATACATCTCAAGTTAGTAATGATATTTTCGTTCTTATTGTTAGTTTGACTAAATCTACTAATTTTATACCTCTACAAGATATTATGTATTTGTAACAGATTAAAAATAAATATATCAAATAGATAGTATGACTAGTTGGAGTTCATATATTTATTATATCCGAGTATGATACTAGGTTTAGCTCAATATTTTGGAAGGAACATCTAATGTCTTTGGGTACTGAATTGAATTTCAGTATATATTGTCATCCAAAAGCTGATGCACAGTCTAAAAAAAATATAAAATAAAAGATATGATAGAATATTTCTCTATAGATTATCAGGGATTTTGGAATTAGTATATTTCAATAGTGTTATTATCTGATAATAAAAATTTTAATTCTAGTATATAGATGTATCCTTTTGATATGTTATGTGGAAAACGATGTCACACTATAGCATATTTAGATGAAGTTGTGGGATAAATTTTTTTGGAATATAATTGGTATAAAAGATGGTTGAGAAGATAAATGTGACTTAGTATCATAATATTGTAACCTATAGTTGGTAGAATTATTATGAAAATCATAGGATAAATGATCTCTCATTTGAGGTATGTGATCATGTTATTTTTCAAAGTATCTCCATAGAAAATTGTTCTGTGTTTTGGGTGAAATATAATGTTGAGTGTGATATTTATTACTCAATTTGAAAATTTTGAAAAGGTATGATTAGTTCCTTTCATATTATCTTTACCAATGAGTTTATCTTAGGTACATGATGTGTTCCTTGTTTCATTTAAAAGAATGTATATACCTGATGCATCTCATGTTTTGAGTCATGAAGTGGTATAGCAAGTGGAGAATCTCCCATGAAAAGAATAAATGCTTTATATTTTGGATCGAAGATAGAAGGTACCAAATAATAAATTGATTCAATAGGTAAGGGGTTTTTTAGAGGAATCACATTATTAAGGATGTAACTTTTGAAACAAAAATGCTATGAAGGAAATGTACCATCATAAGTTTATATAATGAATAAAATTACAAGTACCAAATTCTCTAAGTGGGAGAAATGTGAAAACTTAGGTAATCACAAAATAATTCTATATTATGACTTATAATTATTAATTTGATGAATTAACATTTATTATAGTTTCATATATAATTTTATATGAGTTTTTAGTTGAAAAATGGATACTTTTATTTAGCTAAATTATATTTCCATGTATTACATGGTTTTATTTAGAAGATAAATTTATTTAATTTAGAAATTATATCTTATAAAAATGATTTATTTTTGGAATAAACTTATCAAATAAAACTTATTATGATTTTTTTTTGAATTTTATAAAAATTTTGATTTATGAGTAAATGGTCAAAATGATGATTATTGAAAAAATTTAATATATTATCATTAAATAAAGTAATTTAAAATTTTAGTTATATTTTGGACTTTTTAGGAAACATATTATCCATTATATTAAAAATAATTTCAATAATTCCATAATAATTCACATTATATTTGAATTTGGTATAATTTTACTCTTAAGTTAATAAAAATTTTTCTAAAAAACTATTTTCATCACATTTTCACACTTATATAAAAATTTATTTCATATAAAATTTCAAACTACATGTTTAAAAAATAATTCCATATTTGGAATCATGTGGTTTAAATTTATTAATCAGTTAAATTTCATTTTTGGTCATTATGAACATTAACCATGGTAAAATTGTTTCACCGTAGAATAGGGTAAATCGTGTTAATTAAAGTAAAAAATTAGTGATAGGCCCACAAAAATTTATCTTCATTAATATTAGAAGATTTTATTTATAGCCTTTTCACATTATCATTAAAATTTTATAGTTTTGTAACCTCTTCCAAGGATTAGGACAATATAATATTGAAATGTTTCAATAATTTACTAGTGTGTCACTCTACTCATTTATAAATGAGAAACTCCTATCCTCCATTACTCAAAAATTATGAGAACTCTAGTTCATAAGATACATAAAAATTTAACCCTAACTAGTCTCTCCATGCTGTATAAGTCTTTTTCATCTCATAACACTAATTATAGATG
Organism: Viscum album; assembly: GCA_963277665.1. Taxonomy (NCBI): domain Eukaryota; kingdom Viridiplantae; phylum Streptophyta; class Magnoliopsida; order Santalales; family Viscaceae; genus Viscum; species Viscum album. Next base: position 1,298,094,480 of record OY728141.1, on the reverse strand, counting down.
GAATAAGGTATAATCCAAAGGTAGATATTTGATAAGATGATATAAGTCTTAAATGACCTATTTCATGTTTATTTCTACATCTACCTCATTCAGTTATTCTTATGAATTATTAAATAATAAAATATTTATATTAAATATATTTAAATTTTATTATAATTATGGTAAATACTTATTTTAATCTACTTTTCCCTCTTATGAAAAAACGGAAGCATAACTCGTGCATATGTGGGTACTACCACCTCCTTGATGATACGTGTTTCATTTTTCATCACATGATCTTACTGTTGATTAAAATGATTATAAAAATGGATATATATGATATTTTTCACATAATTATGATTCTTTAAAGATAATATATTTCTTACCATCTTCGTCTTTTCATTTATTGGAAATTGATAATGTCACTAATGCGTATTTGTGGAATACCACCTCCATAATGTAGTGTGATTCATTTTTCATTTTACCCTTTTAAAGATTGTCGTAATGATGGAAATAATGAATAAATATTACTTTTCTTACAGATTTATTATTTTTTAAATGCAACATATTATCTAATTTATTACTTTTCCACCCATTATAAAAATGAAAACATCATTCATATGCACGTATAGACTACCGTATCCATGAAACTATGTGGGTGATTTTTAATCATGACTATACATGGTTGGATTAAAATATTTATTCAATTTATAAATTTTATTATTATAAATTTTTGATGGTTATGGATATAATGGTAAGATAAAACCTTTTACCCCATGTTATGAACCCCTCTATACAAAGATACAATAATGAGGAGAGTGAGATGGTGACTACCTAAGTCCCGCATCCAGTCAGCCCCGGGTCAGTGACTATCACCAAGGGTATAATAAACATGCATATTGGAGGCACTAACCTCTAATAGAAACATACAAATTAGATATATATGAATGACACAACAGCCAACTACTACTCAAGAACATACACACACACACACATATAAAAAAATCCAAAGTAAAAAACATGGAATTGTATATCGTACTAAAACTACCGAAAGGGAAGATACATGCACCAAAAGGTAAAGATGACAATAACCATGATCTCAAACTGTTCCTTTAAAAAAAATGAGCTAGTAATATCCATCATGATCTCCAACCTGATCAAGATAACCTGAAAAATAGTTTATATATAGGTAGGTTGAGCATCAAAGTACACTCTGCATGATCCTCTCTATATCCAATCATGAAGAAGATAAGGAAATCATGCTAAAGCACATTGAAAAATAATGAACCGAACTCATTACTTAAATATGTATACTAAGTTCCCAGCCTCACTAGGGATATATCTCACTATATATGGAAAACAAGAGAGATGATGATATAATAATAAAACATCAAAGGTACCTCTCTCCCACATCCCCATTGGTTTCCTACTCCTCCCCAACATCACATGTCCAGATCCATCTCTCACCAAAAGTAAGATAACTCAACAAAACCTAGAAATTTAATCACAAATCGTACCTCATGCATCACAGAACCACATTATCCCATATCAAATATCAACAAACAATAACCACCATTTTTTCTAGATCCACCATATCATGTATGATGTATATCAAACATAATGTATTATACGTCACACTATTACCTCACACATAGAGTTAGTACCTCAAGAAATTACAACCTATGCAAGTTATACCTATAATTATACTTCAGATACGATTTTGAGTAAGAAATGTATGTAAAATAATGACAATACATCACACTAATAAACACACAGATATTGGAAAACTATCCCACATGCATACTGGAACAAGTAACAATCTAGAGAAGAGAGTGGTTCCATATGGGGTAGTAAACCATCCAACCTCCCATTGGGATGATGAGGAAAAACCCTCCCATATTCTATTGGATAAATGTTTCCCTAAAATTAATTGATGGGGTAGCATATGAAATCACATAATATACATGATATAATATATCTCATAACCACAGTATGGTCAAAACCTAGTCTTAGAATCAATTGCAACTAACATCGTTCATACTCTTGAATTTTAATGCTAATTCAAGATATCCTATAAGCAAACAAGAATAAAAAAAATAGAAAGATTAATTGCTTCTTTTATTTTTAGAATTTAAATCCATTAATTTATTAATTTGAATTTAATTGACCATTAAAATTATTCCACATTACATTAAATTGTATTATATTAATCACATTAGTAAAGTCCATGCCTTATAGGAACAATCCAAACATGTCCCATGGTTTGTCAATATTAATATTTTTAATCATTTACATTCCATCATCCACCAACCCGGTTGGTTATAAATTATTCAATTCATTATTATAATCATTCCACATCTAGGTACTATAGAAAAACCATCATTTTCTACTAATAAAAAGAAACATGCAACCAAGCACATAAAGTTTCCTTAATTATTGTGGAAAGGAATGAATATAAAATAAGGAACTCAACCATCATCGATTAAATAGATTCATAATCAAGAATACCATCTCTTGACATCTCATCAAATTGTAATCCCATATTTTACTTATTCCATGACCACTGAGGGTGTTATCAAGATTCACATTCATATATCAATGTATCTCTCCATCACATGTGTCAAATGTTTATAAATCATCCAGGCCCCCTATCCAATATCATATCATCTTCCACATGCTCACCCATACTAGGCTCACAACACATTAAAGACTCCATACCCTATATCACGTCAGCTATAAAAGGATTTGGCATACCACAATTACATTATAAGGCTTGTATCCAAGGAACATCTTGAAAACAACACGAATAAACAATAAAAAAACATGGTAACTAGGCCCACAAAACAAGGAAATAATCTTTCTAATAAAAAAAGCACTAATAGATCCAAAACGAGGCACTTGACCTTCTCAAGAAAATGGGAAACTCATGATGCATAAAAATACACTATCTTTGTCACACAAATGATTATTTTTTCATATTGAATTTACCAATTCATTTATCAACAAGTTCTAATTAATCGATACTTAAGGTATCATGTTATAAAAAGATATTAAATTAATTGATACATGTTTACAATATTCCAACCATTCTTATTTATATATTTTTTCAATTATTATCAAAAATCATACCCATGCCTTATATTATCTATAAATAACATTAATTTAAGGTATGGTAAATTTCTATTAAACATGCACATTACATCAATTTAATTACCATTAAATTTCATTAACCACCAAACTTCAAAATTACCTATTCTTTAATTATTATTAGGCTAATTAATTATCAATTAATTCCATATTTACATTCCTTAGCAATTCAACATGCTAATCCAAGAATACAAACATTGTAACAAATAATACAATATAAGAATAATACTATGTAGAAAAACTTGAAGCAAAACACTATCATAGTATAAAGAAACAACATAAGAATGTGATCATTATCCAATTATTTAATATAAATTGACAATTATTATGATAATTTAATTTACATCAAGAGGTCTAATGAATTATCAATTATCAATTTCATTTAAATAATAATGGAAGTAATGAATCCCCTAACTCAAAATACATCAATATTTTTTGAATGAGAATGTACCTCATCATGAATATTTGATCATATATCTTTTAAGAACTTCATCCATGAAAGGAATTCATGGAACAACCTCAATAAAAAAACAATTAAAACCCCATGAAAAAAATGGTATATGATCTTATATCCCATGGAAAGAATAAATAGGATGAAACTAGATAAAACTAGTAGAAGCCACTATAAAAAGAAGAAGGAACACACCTTAGATCATCTCATGTCACCATGGATCAAAGATTAATGCCTAAGGATCAATCCCTTTTAAAGGGATCACAATATTCTATACGAGGGATATTCTAGTCACCTAGAATGTTAGAGAGACGTGGTTAGTTGTAGGGTTTGAGAAATATGAGTAGATTAAATTAGTTATAAAATCATTTCACATGATATTTACATGGTTTGTAAACCGTTTACCCATTGTGTAAAAGTCAGGTGTCAAATATCACTGAAAAACATGTCACATTATTATTATTTAACCTTTAAAATGAACACATTATGTTGTATCCCATAAACCACCCTTAACAATATGTGAAGTTCACAAACATGGTGTGTAATATTTAGATGCCATTTATTCACCACACTTCTATCATTTCTAGTGAAACCCCTCCAGATCACTTGCAAGCCTCCTCTGAGCACCTTGAGACTTAGAAACACACAAAAGGGTTAAGCCAAACACATTTGGGTTCTTAATTTAGATACCCCTCAAAAAATTATCATCCCCAAGATTCCAAACCATAACTAGAGAGTAAATTAAAAGGGATTCATATGAACATAAACCATACATTATACCTCTCAATGATGTCACTAAAATAGGATCTCAGCCATCTTATCAGAGAAATAATCAGAAACCATGGAAAAACAATAACTAGTTCCTAAAAACTCTCTTGGGATAGATACATCTCAAAAAAGACTAAATCCATAGATAGAAACCATAGGAAACTATATCATATGCCAGAAAGACAAAAAACAAAAAATGATACTGTTACAAGAGAGAAAGTAAACGTCAAACATCTTGGGGTACTGAGCATGCATCTACATGAAATGTTCCCAGGTACTATCCTCCTTCCAAAATGATTCCAAAATAAAAATTAAAATGGAATTTAACACCCATGAAACTCTTTATACAACTGATTTTAGATCTCTAAAAGAAATTCCTTGAAGTTTTCAACATCATTAACATCGATCTCACCCAAATTGATGACATGAGATTTATAATGAATATAACGATACAATATCAACACGTGTAAATCATCATTTATCCAGATAATCTACAATAAAATGTGACATTAGATACTCCACTGCTTAAACATGATCTAAAACCACTAAACGACCAACAGACCAGGTAGAAAGATTACACCCATAACAAAATCTTTGTTACACATGATAAAGAGTTTCCTTAATGAATATATGATCTCCAATGTCAAAATATATATGTATCATACTATGGTAAGTGTATAATTTTTGGAAATCCAATGATTCTTTCATCCTCTCATGAATTACCTGAAGCACCTCTATCATATTCTATACATGTTAGGTCTTGAGAAATAATGCCTCTCCGACCCTAGTCCATCACAATGGAGAACAAAAAGGTCTGCTATACAAAGTTTCAAACGACACCATACTAATGGTTGAGTATAAAATATTAATGTATGTAAACTCAAACAAGGGAATTTTAATAATCCATGAAACTCCAAAATACATTACACTAGAGTGTAATATGCCTTCACTCTTCCGAATGGTCTGCTCTGTCTGACCATCTGTCTGGAGATGAAAAGTAGTGTTAAGGAATAATTGAGAAACAAAATCGTACTGGAAACCTATCCACACCTGGGAGGTGAAATGAGGATATTAGTTTGAAATTATCATTAAATGAACTTTTTGGAGTCACACCACCAACTCTTTAAATGATCGTACTCCATTTCCCACTCTTTTGACAATGTCCTATTAAAGTTCAGTTAACAACCTACGAAGAAATTGATAAGACAATTATTATAAATGCATTTTAGATAGATTTTATGGATCATATATATCATATAAAAATTTAATGACATGTATTCTATGATTTTGGAATTAATTATACTAATTTTTACTTTTAAATTTAACAAAATAGAAGAATCAAGGCAAAATAACAATTTTTTAAGTAAAACATGTTATAAAAAAAGCTTCAATTTCATTTAAAAAATTAAGTAATATAATCTGATGATTATAATTGATAAATAATTGTTTAAATTAAAATAGTAAAATTATGGATCATGAATTAATAAATATATGTTAATTATTCATGTGGCATAAAATCGATGTAATTAAGTGTGATTTAAGGCAAAGATTTTCATCATATCACTTTTATTTCTGTGTGATATGCATTATTCACTAGTATTTGTTATGTGTGGAGTATGTGTACATACCATTGAGCTATTATTTAATTTATAAATTTATATTCATGATATTAAATGCCTAATTTTATTATCATTAATTTAATGGTGCATATGATTCATCTATTACAAAGTGGTAAGGTATTTTCCCTAAAACATCTTTTTTCATTCCGGTTACGCTTTCTCTCTCTTTCTTTAATGTAAGTATTCTTTATTTCTATATATTTCTTCCAAAATTTATGTTTTTGTTCCAAACTAGTGTATTCGTATTATTTTATATTTTGTTTTTGGGGGAATAAATTTTTTATAAGGTTCCCATTTCAATTCCCACCGAAAAGCCAACCCGATTAATAGGTACTTCCCAATTTCGTATCTATTTTCATGTACACATCATAATATGTATTAAGACAAAATATTTTTCTAAAATCACTATTTTTATCCTAAAAAACTAAATTAGTACATTTATTGTTTTTTTAATCAATTAATCATTTTTACACATTAAAGACTCTTATATTTTCCTTTAAACCGCACTGAATTAGCCCATTTCTAATGATTCTTAAAAACATTTTTACATATTTTCACATCATCTGGACATCATTTTGGAATATAAAATAATTTCATTATCTTAATATTTTACTTTTGGAGATATGAATGTTTATAATAAGATTTATGACAAATGAATAATTTTTTAGTAAAATAACTCTCCAATCCCAATGTAAAAAAGGGGATTTCTCTCAAGGATTCCACAATGATCTTGTTAGAGTATTTTAATCTATTATTATGATTAAAATATTAAAAAGTGGTATGAGATAATTTTATTTATATATATTTTTATAAATATATTAATAGACATATGAGGAACTTATTGGACCAATTAAGTGATGGGTGGGGCCAGTTATATCCCCACGATGCCTCGGTAGTTCTCATTAGACAAACTAGGCTGGGTTTTTACCCATTTATGTATGGTGTCTTTGAAAAATCCTTGAAGGTTTGTTTATGATGTCTAACATTATTCATTCCCTCTATGTGATAAGAGTAATTTATAATTCATGTTATTATTTGTGTTGTAGAATATCATTGGTTAAGTTTTATTGTCATGTGATTAATTATATGGAAGAATTTATTGAGCCTTTATTCCTATTATATTATACACAAGACTATGTTTTAATGGAATATTTTTTATATATTCAGATTTATTTATTGTTTATTTATATTTATGATAGCTTAATAAATATTTCATAACCTTACTGAGTATTTGAACTCACACATTTATTATGTTTTATTTTCCCCAAGATACCAATATGTATATTATGAATAACTTATAGGGATAATGTAAGAGTTTGTTGATCTTTTCAATGGAGTTATTATGTTTTGTTTCATTAAAGATGTAGTGTAAAAACTATTTTTGTATCTGTTTTTCCAAAATATGATAAAAAATTAGTTTCTTCATGATGAGACTTCTTTTTTTATTATACTAATAGAATAATGTAATGCACCGAATCTGGGATACTTGACTTCAGGTCACTATAGTTGGTAATATTGGAATATTAATAGATACCATCGAAAATATATATAAAATATATTGATTTGGAAATATAAAAATAATAATGACTTTTACGATAAGAATAGAGGAACTTACAATAATTTTGGTAAAGGACATATTATGTGGGTATACCTATAAATAAATCCATATGAGGATACGATAAGTGAATATGGTTCTATCATAGATGTACATAGGGGTAACAACTCCAACATGGTGTATCGGGCCTAACTCAGCATAGCCAGGTACATGAAAATGGACCTTACTAGCAACCTTGTTTTACAGTCATAAAGTACATTATTTGGGTAATTCTTATTTTCTTTACAAACCATTATGAAGGATTTAAAAGTAAATATGTCCTCAAAGAATCCATTTTTTATTATGAAATTATATATGCATAACTTTGTAAATTATGTTAAGAGTTTCCCCAGTTTAAGATTATAAATTATGTTTCTTAATGTTATGATCTAATATAGTGTATTCCATTATTACAAAATAGTGCCTAGTGGAAGTAATGTAAACCTTACCATTTCGCATGATCCAAAGAGTAAGGAGGATGAAATATTTTATTGCCATATGCCAATATTTCGAAGGTATAAGTATCCCAAAAATTCTACTGAAATGAGGATATATTATCATGTTATAATGAGATAAATAATTAATTAAATAAGTATTAGTATTTAATGGTAAGTATAAGAAAATATTATAGCTAGGAAAACTTTTATAAAGGGAAGACAAAAAAAGGAATTTTCAACATGTGATAATTGTGGGAAGAAACACCCTGGAACATTCTTGAAGGGAATATAAGTTTTATAAGTGTGGAGAAAAGGAAAATTATATTCATGATTTAAGGGGAAGGAAAGATGTTACGAAATGATTCAATCATAAAGAGATGAGACACTACACAAATCAATGACTCATATGTCAAAAGAATATACCACAAAACAGTATAATGGTTCAAGTTAAATATTATGCTACTACATCAAGAGAAGAATAATTATTAATATTCTTGTTGTTGTGTTAAATAATTATGTTATTTGAGTATTTTATCAAAAATTATATCATTATAAGGATCATTAGATTTATAAGGATTGTACTACAATACTTCTTCTTCAAGGAATTTTAAGTATGTGATGAATAGTAGTAGTAATCAAGAGAAATTATTCTATTGTATGTTAATCTTTTTAAAGACACAAGATTTAGGTAAGATAACCCAAAATATGTGCTTGATGTTGAAATATTAATAAATAGATAGTTATGTGAGAGTATTGGTGACATGAAGTTGGTTAGTGATCCGAGGGGTTATGTATGCTATAATTATTAGATGTTTTGATTAAAGGACAACTATATATCTAATTTTTGGAAGCATTCATGTTTTCATTATGTTTTAAAGGAGATCAAGGAATTCAAGTATTTTGTTTGGGATAATAATAGATTCATTATTTTGATTTTGGAAAAAATATGATGTTAAGTAACCTTTTTTCTAAATCCCTGGTCCTTGAATTTGAATAAAAATATGTTGGTAGGGTATTTTGGTTCTATATATATTGAATGGATTAAGGATATCATTTATTAAGATTAAATTATGATTTATCATATTTGATAACATAAGATAACATTTTTTATTCTAGTACATATTTATTGGATAAAGTAATGACTTATTTATTGTTTAATTAAAATTCTTTAGGGATAAAATTTATCTTGAATATCTATATTTAGATTTAAGAAATAAAGAGGAGATACATCAAAGAACAACCAAGTTATGAGATTATGAAATAGAAAGGAATAAGATATGTTTGTTTTTATCAAGTGATAATATGGATAGTAAAATTAACAATAAACAATAGGAAAAGGATTTTGGAACAAAAACACTATTTGATCACTTTTATTTATGAGAAATTAATGGTCTTTTAAACAATCATAAATTTATGTTTTTGTGGTGGAAGACTTTCTAATGAACATGTTCTCTATCACTCTCCATAAAAACATGATAGTTGTATTTATCCTTTATTACCATATTTTCATAAATGTTCTCCTATTTCATAATCCAAGTTTTTATGTGACCTTCACATTTTACATTACCTATTTGAATAGGAAGTTTTATAAACCCTTTTCATGTTGTGAGATTTCTAAAATTAAAATTTCATGTAAAATTTTATTTTGAGTGAAGTTTTAAATTTCAGGACACAATTTATTATAGGATGGGATAATTCCACACCAAATTATTTTATGGTATTTCTATTTTAAAATTTATATTCGTCAAATATGTACATTAAATAGAAAACTATTCTCAAACAAATAATTAAATATTATTATTTTGACAGTTATCAACTAGCCGTTGGAATGGAATTAATGAAATAGATTATGTAAATTATGAAAATATAGTTTACACAAGTTTATAAATTGAATTAATTGGTAACCAATTAATTATAAATGAAAATGAAAACCAATTGAACATAATGGATGAATTTCTATAAAAAACTATTTTCATCCCCACAATGACATTTTATATTAATATATTAAAACAATCACTATTAGTAAAATATATTAATTAAAATTATTTGATATATATATATATATATATTTTTTTTCCAATAATTTTTTTTTAAAATCTTATAATAAATTTGATAGTATTAAGATAAGAATAGATCAAATTTTAAGATTTAAAACTATTTTTTGCAAAAAAGAAATTTTACTACATTTTAATGGAGCACTTTTTTTAAAACTAATTTTTGAAAAATTTATTCATTATATATGACAAAAAGGATTTATTTTTTAGATCTTAATATCAAATAATAATTTTGTGTTTTTTGTTATTTTTCTAATAAGCTTCATTTTTGATGAATAGTAATCTGACTGTTGGAAGAGTAATATTAAAATTAGGAATATTAATACGACCAATGGAATTGTAAAAACATCTATGAAAGTGTGAATTAAATTTTTTTATCTTATAAATAAAAATTGGATATGTTTAAACTAGGAAATAAGTAAATATATGTTTTAAAAACTATAAATTACGTGGCGATATTTGTGGGAAACACAAATGTTTATTTACAATATTATGTTTAAAATAATGATTAAAAATAATATTTATTTTCATAAAGTAGATTCATAAATTAATATTTTTATACATTATTATTATGTGATAGTTTTATGATACATTAATCAATTTTTTAATGTGTCATAAAAACAATTATAATATTTAAATCAATATTTTTTTGAATAAATGCTGATTTTAAGAAAAAAAACTAAATTTATCATATATAGAAAATTATTTTCATAAAATGGAGTCCTTTTTTGAAATTTAAATATCAAAATTATCCATGGTTTATTTTTTTGGTAATTTTAAAAAATAATTTAAATTTCTTGATGAATAGTAAGAATACATTTGTCATGAAACTGGTGTAACTTAAATTACATCATTCTTGATGTGTGAGTGACATAATGGTTTACACAACCTCATGTTAGGCTATTGTATATTTATTTTAATTTTTTTATTAAAATACAGTAAACATAATTTCAAACCCTAAAAAATATTTTCTGAAACCTAATGCCAAAAGTGATTTCATAAAATATCAAAAAGTTCTATTTCCTCTTTCTTTTTTAATAAATTAATGAATTAGAATTGTTAAGGAATTTAAAAGTATTTTAACTATTATATTATTTTAATATATTATTTATATTGTAAAAAATTTACTATTACAATTCTAACATTTGATATAATATTTTTTTAATATTTTATTCTAAAAATAACCCTATCCTCATGTAAAAATAACCCCTCTAGCTTCCATGGGGAAACCACTCCTCCCACCATTTCCCAAGCCAAATATATGCCAAAATGTTCCCTCATAAGACTCTTAGAACCCACACAACAATGTTTTGGAATAATAAAACTCCAATCACTACGGAGTTATAGTGTCATCCAAGAGAAGTTACACAAAGGAAAGAGTAAGTCTTTATTAACTTCTCCATCTTTTCATTTTTGCCTTCTTCTTTTCCCAACTAATTTAAAAAACATATAATCTAAAATTATAAATCCTATAACTCAACATTATAATAATTATTTTAAAATACTTAATGTTTCATATATGACATATATAAATTTCCTAATCCCTTTTAAAGCTCTTTCGAAAATGTCTCGTTAATGGTCGGTTAACCACCTATGGAGACATTACAAAGAAAATTCTTATAACTACCTTCATTGAAGAAAAATATGGATTATATGAAACATATAAATATTTAATTACTTTTATTCTATGATTATTTATTTAATTAAACTAATTTATAGTTTTACATTTCACAAAATAGTGGAATCAAGGAAAAATAATATTTTTTTAAAGTAAAACATGATATCAAAATGATTCATTTCATAAAAAAATTAAGAAATATAATCTTCTGATTATAATGGAAAAATATTTATACAAATAAGTATAATAAAATTATGGAACAATGATTTAATAAATCTATTTTTATTATTATGGATGTGAAAAAACAATATAATTAAGCAGGAATTAAAGAAATAATTTCCCTCATCCCATTTTTATTACTATGAGATATGCGTTATTCAGAACTATTTATTTTGTGTTGTGTATGTGTACATAAAAATTATGTATAATACAAGGAATATATTTATATTCATTGTATTACATTTAATATTTTATGATAATTCATTTTTTGGGGCATATGATTCGATTGTTTACAATGTGGTAAGGGATTCTCCCCGAACCCTCATTTCTCATTCATGTTAAACTATATATCTCTTTACCAAAATATATTTATTATTTATTTTTTTAAAATTCTTCCACATTCTATATCTACATTCCAAACTCAGGTATCCATACTATTTCATCTTTCCTTTATGGAGAAATATATGGTTAATAAAGTTTCCTCTTTAATTCCTCTTGATAAACAAGCTGATTAAAGGGAACTTCCCATTTTCTTACCCATTTTCAAGTACAATACATAATATGTTTTAATACAAAAATATTTTTTATTAAATAACTATTTTTATCAAGTAAAGATATCTTAGATCATTTTTAGTTTTATTTAAACAATTAATCCTTAGTCTACTTTAAATACTCTTACATTTTCCATAATCCGCACTAAAGTGGATCATTTTTATAATTTCCAAAAATATTTTATACTTGTTTTAACTTAATTTAGGCAACAATTATACCTAAAAAAAATTCTATTTTCCTTATTTTTTTGGATATATATGTTTATAATCTGATTTATTGATAAATAAAATATTATTTTCCAAAATAACTCTCCTCTCCAAAAGGAAAAGGGTAGTTATCTCAAGAATATCTCAATGATTTTATTAGTGTCTTTTAATATATGATTATGAATAAAATATTTCCATGTTTTATGGGAAAATTGATTTAAATATATCTTTTGAAATATATTATTTGATATAAGAGGAATTCATTGAAATTATTAAGTAACATGATAGATATACTATAGCCTCTCAATGCATTGGTAGGTATCATTAGACAAATGAGACTGGGAATTTTCCATTTATATATGGTATCTTTTATAAATCCTTGATATTATGATTATGATGTCCTTCATTATTCATTACCTATTTATTATATAATTAACTGATAATCCATGTGATTATTCAACTAGTATAATATCAATGGTTAATTTTTATTCTCATGCGATTACTTATATGAAATTTTTATTTAGTCTTTATTCCTAACATATTATGAATAACATTATTTTTTAATGGAATGTGTTTTTACTTATTCACAGTTAGTTATTATTTATGTTTATTTTTGATAGCTTATTCTGTATTTCTTACACTTATTGAGCTTATGAGATCACCCCTTTCTTATGTTTTATGTTTCCACAGGATGCAAAGACGTATATAAGGAATGACTTTCAACATTAATGTAGGAGTTTATGGACGTTTCCAATTGAGTTGATATGCTATTTTTTCATTCAAGGTGTAATTTAAAACTTATTTTTTGTATATAGTTTTTCAAAGCTACTAAACTATTTGGTGAGACACCTTGAGAAGTGGATGGGTTATATTAGCGTGATAGAGATTAATATAGTGATTTTCTTTAGATGGGAATATTTTTGGGGTGACTATAGGCCCAGGTCATGATTCAAGTTTGTCTTAAGGGGTTAAAGATAAACATAGAGGTTGGGGGTTGTACTTTTTTTTTTGTAAATTCATATTATGAGGTTGGCTTGGGTAAGTTATGATGAGTTGTTTGAGCTACTATCTAGAAGATAGATTGGTGGATATATGTTTTTTGGAGAACAATTGTCATGGATATGGTTTATTCGTATTATTTTCTCTTGTTTTTATTATCTATCCATGTTACAAATCAATTATTATACTTTTCCATGACTGAGATGGTGATGGTATGAGATTTTTTTTGAGGTACAGTATGAGACCTCACCACGAGTGAGTGGATGACAGTTCAAGATGTTTTATAATGTATGGAAAATACATCACACTGAGTGAGAGGGTGGTGGTATGAGATATATAATGAGGTGTTGTATAAGACTAAAACATGAGTAACAAGGTGGTGAAATGTTATTTTCTACAGTGTTCCATTTGAGACCAAATCCCATGTGAGAGAAATGTTATTTGAAATTTTAATGGATCTGTGTTGTAAAACCTCACCCTTAGTGAGATTGTAGTCATAAAAGATAAGATATGATATCTATATTTGGAATAATAAGTAATAAAAATTAAGAAATAATTGTTCCATTCCCAGTTATATAGTCTTTCATAGAGTGACATGTCTTGTGGTAGGTTTTATTGTGGGAAAACTTCTCCAACAGACATTTGAAAAATGAGTAATGTCCAAGTATCTGGTTATCTTGATTAGCATAATATGACTGGATGTAATTTATTACATGTTATATATTACTACTTATGTTAAACACTCATTTATTCAAACACAATATATGATAGAATATATAAGGTATTTTTTCGTGGTTCCCTGTTGAGTTTTATGTCTAAAATGTTAATGTGACCTCAAGTGAATTTTTATACCTTTTTTTAGATTTAAGGTGATAGTTTATGTGGGTTTATCTAACTGGAGTTTCTAGATTGATGGTTAGATATTATTCTATGGTGGGACATATTTTTTCATATTTTAGTATCCCATTACTTGGTTTTTGTTTGTTTATATAGATTATACTAGTTGGTGTTTTTTATTTTATTTGTGGAACTACATTTTTGTTCATATAATCATAGAATAATGATGTTTATTAAAATGAAAATTAGATTTATAAGTTTTTAATTTGAGTGTGAATATGATTTTTCAATATGGAGAATGAGATGATTCTTGAAATGTTACTTTGATTAGGCTTATAAGTGTTTGAAAATATGTAGTATATGGTTCTGGACATGGAACATGGATCGATTGGTGTAAACTTTTATTATGTAGTGGTTGGAGAAAAGAAAATTTTATCCTATAGTAGAACTTTTAACTATAGGTGTCCACCACAGTAAAACTCCGGGTGATATGAAATGGTGTTTAGGTGAGGTTGAGAGGACCATGTTATAGAAAAAGTGTTTTGGATTTGGGATTGTGGTGGCAAGAGGAGTCCATGACACGGTGTCTTGGCTACACTATGGTTATGCTTTTAGGGGTTTTATAAGGGTTATAACAATACACAATGACCCTATCATGGTTCATGAATTCCATAACATAGAATAAGGGGTATTTCTATTAGAAAATATATGGGGCTAAGGGTCATAACTTCTTTCTGGAGGCTGTTAATATTGTAGCCAAAGAGGCCATACAACCACATGGTCAAATAACTTTTTTAAGGGTACCACAAAAAACCTAAAGGGATAATTTGTGGATAGTTATTTGGGGAAAATACATCATTCTTCCTGGAGGAGGGGTGTTCCATAGTGCCTTTCTCCACACCACAACCATGTTCCTAGTATGAAAGAACCATGATGTGGCCCTCATGATCAATCCATGGTCTATACCAAATATGTTTCATTACCAAGGGTGGAGAGGTAATTTTACCCCCAAGATCCCTTAATTTTGGATTTTTTGTGGTTATGGGATTGGTATATTTTTCTTCCATTTTCCTCTATGCTTCGTCTCTCAACCCTCATGGAATTGGGTGGTTCCTAGTGTGATCTAGTGGAATGTTGACTTATGTTATTCTATTTTGGTCTCAGTTAATTGCCTCCTTCAAAGTCAATATTTTTTTGGTCAATTTAATAAATTATTTTAGTATGTATTTCACTAGACCATGGTGAAATCATCAAAAATCAATGTGTCATTTTCTCAATTTTCAAAAAAATTTCCTTGTAGGTTGACCACACACCATTGTAAGTGGTTTTTCAATGACGTCAATGCATGTTGAATTTTTAGGTAAGTATAAATATTTGATTAATTTTGAATAATTAATTGATTATTTTTATAAATAATTAGTTGTGTCTCCTCACATTATATAGGTTTTTGAAAACATGGATGATTAATGATTGACTTAGATGAGAAAGTGTGCATTATTAACAAGGAATTAACTCATTTTTACATGCAGGTTCCCCCTTCAATATAATCTTATATTCATTTAATGCATGAATTAATTTTATATGAATCTACATGGGTTCATGAAGAGTATACATGAACTGTGGATGTTTTGGGTGGAATATATAGAATGGTGTTTCACATCATATGCATGACAGAAGTGCGATTAATCAGTTGGAGTGATGAAAATCACATGATGTCTATTTCTTAAAGGGTAGATTGGTATTTAGTTTTTTGAGAGACCTTAGGTTGATATCAGGGTGTGATATGAGTTATAAAAATAAATTATATGACTACCAAGGGATTTTGGGGATTATATAAGGCAATTAGGTATGGATATACAATGATATGGTTTTACATCTTGTGTATAATGGTGATCACCCCTATAAGGGTGGGGTGTCTTGTGATGAATTTCATGCGTAAGATGATCACTTTAGGTTAAGAAATATGTGGTTAAAAGTTGGTTCCCCTAAGGGATGGATTGAGTGGTTCCCATAGGATATGTGAGATGAGACCCAAGTGTGGGTTTGTGGTATTGTTCAGGGATATGACAATGGATTTCCCAAGGGTTTCTGGTTATATGAATCGAGATGGACCCGAGGACATTGACACCAGGTTTGGAGGTGGGATTGGATATGTTTTAGACCCATTAATTTTATAATAGATTGAGAATGATACTATATATTTCATAGTTATAATGAGGTTAAAAAATGGGTGTGTATCAATGAGTATAGGTTGCGATGGGTTTAGATGTCCTAGTTAACAATTTGATAGTATGTAAAAATGTGTTTTGACAAGAGAGGTGGAATGAGGTCTTGGCCAAGATGAGATTATCATGTGAGTTGTGTAATAGGTTTAGACCTTTGAATATTCATTATACTTTTGATATGAGACAGATTCTTGTGTGGGTGATTGATCCTATGGCCTTTCTTTACAATGAGAGAGATAAAGTGGGTGGTATTTCCATTTTAAGGTGAATTTCTTGATGCTTATGTAATGTTTAGACCAACTATGAGTGAGATGGTGTGAATTGGGTCTTGTTTTGGCCTCATTACGAGTGTGATAGTATTAGTATAATTATCATGTTTGAGATGGAGTTTTTGGTATGGGTGTCATGGTGAAAAATCAGAGTATCGGACCACCATGATTGATTTGGGGAATAAAATGTGTTGTGGAAAAGAATTTATTGATTGGACCACCCTAAGTGAGATGGGGTAAGAGTTGTGTTTTGGAAAAAAATAGGGTAATTGGACCACTATGAGTTTTTTGGGGTCTATTTATGATACAATATATAATGGATATAACCTAACACGAGTTAGAAAATATAGGTCAAGTATTAAAATTATGAAATCCTAAAGAGTGGGGTTATGAATTTTTTTGGTATGCAAACCTATCTTGAGTTGGGATGTGATCAAGACTAATATAAAACCCTATTTGAGTTGTCATATATTGTATATGTTATATATATTATGGCACAATGTGAAAATTAGATTCTTCCATGGTGAAGTAGTAGGTATGGTAAGGTTCTGTGGTGGCCTCATGAGCACACAGGGACATGAAACATAGGGAATCATAGCTTCTGGGGTAGTACATGATGACTAAAGCTGTTGTGTGACAAGTTTACTATTGTTTTGAAAACACACATATGATAGTTTATAGTAGTATCACCTGGTGAGACCCTACTGATATATATTTCTCACACCCCACACAACACCTCTAATACACAAATAGACCTTATGATTATCTTATAGGTTAGAGAACATGACATGTTATGGATCAAGATAGGGAAACTCGATTGGTATTAAATACATGTATTGGGATGAAGCTCAGTTATGCAGTGGATTCTCTTAAACATATATATATATTATTATATATCTGATCGGCCTAGTGGGTGATTAATTGATGTTTGACAGCATAACCATCTATCTATAGGATTACATTCATGTAATATTGGATAAATTTTTTTATACATACATGATTTCTTTTTACAATGATTTATTATCTTCACTGTGATGTTGAAATATATATGATAGAATAGTCTCATCAATATATGTTTTAAGACCTCACATCTAGTCAGCAACCACTAGCTTATAAAGATGCTTGAATGAGTTATGATGACACCTCTAGCCATGGTATCATTAGGTGGTCCATGGTCCAACATGTTACAATGTTTCAAATAGTTTTTTGGGTATATAGTAGAAATGTGTTCTATGGATGTATCAAATATTATATTGAACCTCAAAATACTATATCCCAAACACCATTCATTGAGATGTACTGCTAACCAATGTGTTGGGAATATTATTTTGGTATTTGATGTTACTATTTGCATATTCATTCATGTATGGTTTGTAAATTTTAGATTGATATTTTTTGGTTTTTGGATCTTGAACCATTTGTAGGAGGCTATGTCCATGTATCATGATTTGGCACATATCAATCACATGATATAAGTCTTCTTGTGGCACTCTACTTAAGTGGATTATGGGGAATTTTTATGATGCCATCTTATGTGGATCTTTTGTGAGCCAATTTATAGTAATGGAAATATAGTCCATTTATCAAGGGATATATGGAGACCCCGTATGGGTTAGTTGTGGGTGTTTGATGATCAAATTATGACTCAAGGAGGGAATGGTATACCTAAGAGGTTATACTAGGATAAAGGATATTTACATATATTGTCAATAAAAACATATATTATTTTTTTGAAATAGTTTCTTAGTACCATTCTACTAACCTAAATTGGGTTATTCTATAAAAACACATACTGGGTTGAAAAAAGGCATGTGAATTCCTTGTGATTTGAATGTGAAGTATTTATAGTTTTTTTGTTATTTAGGTCAATTTAAATAGGGAAGAATTTATTGTATTCTTGTCTATAATGAGTTTGGATACATTTTTTGTGGTGAATGGGGACCATGGGAAGAAAATCACAGATTTTGGAATATTTATTGGGTTGAGGGTGTTTTTTTGGATAGACTTAATAAGAATGAGATTCAACAATTTTGATGAGGAGAATTAAGGATTCTATAAAGCAATAGAATTGACATGGGATAAGATAATTTTTTGTGGGTTAGGCACATGATCCTAAGTTATATAAGTTTCCACCCATGATAGCAAAAGTGTTGTTTTTTCGTTAGGTATTATGAGAGAATAGACCGGTTGGGTTCGGTTGAAATCATGGTTGATGGAATGTGGGATCCAATTAGAGCGTTCTTTTTGGATCACTCTACCATGAGGAAGAGATTGTGAAATGGTGTGACTTTTTGGAAAATGATTCAACATTCAAGGACAAGTGCATGATGTTTATAAATAATGTTTGATTGAGGTATGGATTAGTGAATGGTTCATGTGTGGGTTCATTGAAAATTGATCATGTTTTGAGGGACCTAAGTAGTTCTTTTTGTAATTTCATATGGTGAAATACCTATTGAAGACATTTCATGAGGAGTGGTGTAGTAGAGACATGTGGTGGGATGTTCACCATTGGATGTTGGAAGATTGATACTTGTAATATGTGTGTTATTGAGAATCAAGGATGTTATTTCAAGTAATCTAGGAATGAGAAATGGTTCATTTTTTGCTAACAATTAGGGATGGGCGAGTTGGTCAAATTTATTCACGAAATTCGGTAATGAATGAAGAATGATCTATGGGGATCAATGTTTGGGTTGTGGGAGATACACTAAGGATACTATCATGGTGGATATAACTGAATTAGTTATAGGTGAATGGCCAATATGTTATAAGGGCCATGGTTTAGTGATAATGGTTGTTGAATATTCAAGGTGTCATTGGGATATCAATGAGTTGTAGGAAAAAATATAATTTTATTCTCTAAGAAATAATATATTTTTAATTTTTAATGTTTTCTCAACTAGATTTTTTATATTTTCATTTATCTTGCGGTGTATTTGGAGAAATATGAGGTTGATTCAGATCCGAGATTCACCAATGCACCTGGAGGGAGCATGATGGATGGAATGGTCGGTTGATGATCCAACTGTGGAATTACATTGAGAGTCTAGTTTGTACTGTGGTGTGTATTATTGGATGATTTTATGATGCTTGTGGATGCGATGGAACTATAGTGATTGTAGGTGGCTTATTGGCGCATTGGTGGTTGTGATAGGTATTTTTCAAGAGATTCTTTGAAAGAGGAGGGTTGACTGGTGATTATTTTTGAATTTGATAAAACAAGATATTAACCATGCCATTATAATTATATGGTACACACGTGAGGAGGTTTGGTGATTGGACCAGATCATTATAGAGTTAATCAAGTGGATACATTCATGATGATTGTAGTTTTAAATGAGAAGCATATCCGACCTTTAGACATGGAATGAAGTGTTTTAGTGATTTATTGATGATTTTTATTGGTCAAGGTTGTATCTAAAGGACTACTAGATGCTTATCAAGGATAATAATCTTTATTGTGGATATTTTATTACAAACCAAATATTTTTTGGGTTGTTATTTTGAGAGTGATGTTGAATTTTCATCCTAAAAGTAGGATTACCTCTTTAATTGGGACTTGTATAGAGATTTAAATGTTTTTTACATCTATAGGATATGGTTTTGGATGTTTAACCAGACCTGTTTGGTGGTATGGGTTTTTGGGTAGTGGAATGAGAATGGAAAGTGGGAATATGCAGCTGAACATTTAGAAAAAGGTATACGGTATGGTGAAAGACATGGTGTTGGGGTATAGTGGTCTAGAAAGGTATATAGGACAATGACACAAAAGATGGATTGTGTAATTATGTTGGCGGTGTCTTGAGAAGGAAATAATATAGTGGCATGATTGTGATGTGATTATGTTGTGTAGGGGGAGCAGTGTAAGGGTTATACCCTTAACCAAATACCCTTTCATGATTGAGGAAAAGTAAGGTGTACCAAAATGAGCTATGACATAGGAAGGTTGAAGAGGAAACTAGTTCAATATTATTGTCTATGGGCCGACTATGTCATAACCAGGGAGCATATGTCATAGCTTGGTCCCAACCCCTGTCAAAAGAGACCTTGATATAGCTTGGAGGGATACACCATGGAGAGAACATAAAAGGTAGTTTCTTCTGATTCCTTGAAGAGGGATTCACTATATAGCCTTAATCTATGAAAATATATAGGTTCTTGGAAAATATGTATCACGGTGTGGTAATCATAACCATAGCATGGTCTATGTAAGGTGTTCTTAACTAGATAAGAATAAAAAATAACTAGTTATTCCCCCCCCCATTGATTTGGAGTGTTTAGGTGATGGAGGGGGGATTTTCCTTAGCATATCCATCCCATTTCCACTCTTGGTCAACAATAGTGTGTGGTGGTTCTTACAACAATCTGATGGTAACTAAAGGTATGTACTTCATTTTTTCTCGAATCATGGCTCTTTTCATAGCTATTGATTTCTTGCTCAATTTTATCTAGGGTTTTTCCATGATTTCATCAGTTCATAGGTAAATTATCTGAAAATGATGGGAATTTTTACTCTCTTATGTAACGGATGTCCCAAAATTTTTAGCACTCTCTTTTGGAAGTGATTTTAGTACAATAAGAATGAAAAAATAAACTGTCCTTTAATATTTCAATTTTATTAAATTTTAATAATTAATTATAAATTATTATTATTAATTATATTTTTTATTAATTATAAATTTTTATATTTAATTATTTTTGTCGCATGGTGTGATATAGGACCATAAAAGTGTGGATGGGGATTATTTAGTTTGGTTGAGGTGTTCAAAAAGAATAGTGAGGGGTGAAATCTTTTTTTGTAGGTAGGTGTTACCTTTAATAATAGATCATATCTCTATTATACATCATTTCCTAGTTCATACATGTGAATAGGTTTAGCTAGAGTGGATATGGATCAGTGATACCTTAGGAAGAATAGATAAGATGGTTTTGAGCCTCCAATATATGATATAAGTTCTCTCATGCACTTACAGTGTTCAGAATCATTAGGTTACTATATTACAAAGGCTAAATGGTTCTTAATAATATTTAAATAAACCTTGGTTAAGAATCATAATGTGATATGAGTATCAATAATAGCCCAAGTTGTTACTTAAGGAAATTCAAGTAGCACGAGAGTCATAATTACTATAATGATCAATGATATTATTTTATATATAATGTATGATGGTGATGACCCTCGTGATGGAGGAGTGGCTCTTGGCATGTTTTGTGAGTGGGAAACAATCTTTTTTGGATGGATGTATGTGGTAGAGAGGTGGGTTTTTCAGGTGATGGGTTTATTAATATCTACCATGAGATTTGAAACAAGAACCAAGTGTGGATTATTGGTTTTTTAAGGACATGTAATCAAATTTGAAATGGGTTTGACGTAAGATTACTAGGGATGGTCTCCGAGGTGTCACAACCATGTTGTGAGGTAGGTCTGTATATGGTTTGGGACCCACCTATTGAAGAAAGTGTTCGTATAAGTCCACAAACTACTAAGTCACCATGGGGTAAGTGAAATGATTTTTATTGATGATTAGAGATTTTTATTGTTTTAGAGGACCTAATTGACCCCCTTATAGTGATATCAGATGTGCCGTTACATTAGAGGATAATTGAGAACTATGATTTGATATTATGAGCTGGTGAGATTTGTGATGGGATATTACCATTTTTGTAATGAATATTATTGTTATAGGTGATGAATTCTAGTGTGGGTGATGGATCATGAGGCTCATCTCAAATATGATTGAGATATCATGTGTAGGGATACTATGGTGACATAGAGTCCCTCATGTTTTTATGATGTTGGAGACATCCATGAGCGATATTAAGGGATTGAGACCATCCTGGAAATTTATATGAGTGAGATATAGTTGGAGGGACTACCATGAGTAATATAGAGTCTCAATAATGGGTTTGAACAAACATTTTTGGGGTATTGAATCAACATGAGTGATATGGGATTCAAGATGTGTTTCAGTTAAAATATGGTTGATGGGACTTTCATAAGTGAGTTGTGGTCCGGATTTGATACAAAATTAGATTGATAAACAATATAATGAGTGATATGGTAGAGGTTGAGTATTAAAATAATTTCCTCCCATAGTGAGGGGTTATTCATGTGCTTGGTATGAGACCTTACACTGAGGTTGGTAGTAATTGAGAATTTGGGGAAGTTATACTCATAGACCTCAAGTAAAATATAGGGTATGTTGATAATGTAAAGAGGAGACTGGTGGATTTTAGAACAACACTGAAGAAGTTATTTTTAGGTACCATGGTGGACATGTTAGCATATGGTGACAAAAAATGTAGGGAATCATGGTTGCATGGTGTAAAAATGACATCCAAGGGGAAAATAGTTTGTTTCTTGAATTGAATAGTTTGTAGAAAAACTAATTACGTTACTATATATGATTACTTCATAAATCACCAATATATATATATTTTTCACATTTCCCTACTTGAATATTGGTGTGATGATGTACTCTATACACATTTCTATCAGCCTATGTTTATTGGTCATAAAGTGAAGGAATTTAAAATATCTTATCTATTCGAAGAGATGTAGTTTAAAGTAGGAACTACAAGAGATGATGCGTGAATTAAGTGATTCATTAATAAGTTTTATATTTTATATTGACCCATTAGTGAGATATCTTGGAATTATAATTATTGGTATATTTACTCAAACAAAATAATTAATTTTTCTGGGATTTTGATAGGTTTTTCATGGTTCGTTTCAATATAGTTGGGCCGGTTAAGATGGATCAGGATTTGTTGATTTATGAGTTGGGTTGTGATTTACTAGGAATAATTTAATAATAAGATAATTTTATTATAATTTTATTATTTGAAACAACATGCAGTTTCACATTCAATGAAATGATCTTGGCACTCATTTTTTAAAGTGAATGGTGAAATTTGACATGTTACTGGGGAAAGTGATGAAAAAGTATCACATTTTTAGATAATATTGGTTTTAATGTTTTATATATGTGTATTGAATTTTAGTTATTCTTTTATTTTAAAAATTTTCTTTTTTAAAATGATAATTATAAGATTACTCATTAATTTGAAAAAAAAATATTAAGATATAATGTTATCCATAGATGGTAAACCAACCTTTAAATTTTCATTGATATAAGAGTGATTTAGTGGTAATGTTATGACACCTACCATTCACGTGATTGATAATATTAATTGGTAACTACTGATTTTTTAATGTGATATAGATGGTTGGTAATACTAGAGTGACATTTTATATTGAATAATGAATGTGTTAATTCAAAAGGGATACTTAATAATTAATAATTTTTTATTAATGTTGGACTATATCATATTTTTTCATTATCTATTACTTATCAAGCAATGATATAATGTGAATACATGTTAACAGTAATATTTAATGGGATTTTGGTCTATTTTTAGAGATATAAATTTGTGTTTATTGGGAAAATTTTTTTATTAGATCACAGATGTGAAATAGTCATTCAGTAAGAAAGGAATATTTTTATTTGGAGGATGATAATTTTTAAAGATATAGAAAATGTAATTATATATGTTTATTTGATAATGACTAAGACTACACCAAGTGTTTGACTTCAACTTTAACATTATGGGATTCAACAATGTATTAGTTTAATAAATTATAATTTTATGAATTAAAAAATCATTTTTGGAAGTTTGAAAGGAATATTTTTCTTCAAATAAAAATAATAAAATTATTCTATTATCCCCCACAAAACATTGAAAAAATAAGTAGGATGTGTTGTGAAATCTAGAACATGGAGTTTTGTGTGAGGTATGGTTTCAGAATTCTATGTCATTATTTAAATTTTTACTGGTGGTGAAATGATTTTGGTAAAATTTTAAAATATTTATAGATTTTTTTATGGAAACCCCAAACCATAGTATTTTTAAATATATGTATCCACTAAGAGAAAAATATTCATCAGAGATCATGCATTTCATAGTGAAATAGATACAGTTCTTTGTTTTTATTACTCTCAATTGATAATATAAATAACCCTCATAAAAATTCTTATTTATATATCTCATGATGAATTATTGACCAAACATTATATATATAAATGATTAAATAATTATAAACATGATGAAATTATAATAGATTAAATATGAATTGGGGATTATGGTTAATATTTCTTATAAGATCAATAATGCCATTTTTATCTAAAATATGAAATAGAAAACTTGAAATTTATATTGAAAGGATTATATTTCATAATTCTATTTCCCAACACAATTACAATGATATTTAATTTAGAAAATTTTATTTTTTGGTATTAGAGTTTTTCAAGAGATATTTTTAATTCAATTTTGATAAAATTGTGAATAAAATAAATTAATGAATATATTATCAAAATATTAAAATATTGTTTTCATTATGATGAAACAAACCCACCAAGAAAAATAAAGATAAAATTTTTCAACCTAATTAAAATTTATTTAAGATATAATTTTCATTGATATCTAACTTCTCTATAACATTTATTGATTTTCTAAGTTTTTGTGGATAAAATATTAAAATTTTATAATCATTGATACTATATGAAACTATGTTGAAAGTGTGGTGGTCAAAATAGAGTTTCTCTCTCTCTTTTTTTGGCTAGAGGTGGCGATTTGAAAAAACCACAATTGATGTCTTTTCATACTATAATGGAAAACATTAGATCATCTTATCCTTGATTAGATAAAAATGAAAGGAATATATGTCCCTTCTATTCTATTATAACATTATTCCATTGAGGAAAAAATGGGGTCATCTGACCCATGTGATTAAACAACAAATAAACGATACAAGATGCATAATGGAGATGTGTGGATTCTTGTGATGTATTCTATCTTGTCCATGGATTACATGGACCATATGACTATAATGGATATTTTGTATATCATATGGAGCTGAGGGAAGAGGAATATTGATGGGATGGAATGTGGAACCATATGATTGGTCAAATATTTCTGTGGAACATGGGGGTGTGTTTGGGGTGTTATTTAGGCCCTAAAAATTTCAGTATACTCATATTAATCCACTAAAGACAATAGAAACATTTATATGATTGTAGTGAATTTCAGTAATCCAATTTGTATTGTTTTCATTAAATTGGTATCATGAATTTATGTTAAATTTCTCTTATGTCGTACAATGATTTGATGATTTTATTGGTGATATATATATATATACTGTAATAATGAATTTGAATCCTTATGGTGATAATGATAAATATTTTGTGTCTGTATGATTAGATTTTTTATGATAATTAAGTGGATTTTTATTATTAAATTAATAAAAATTATACTTATTAAAATATTTGAATATTAAAATAATATAATTACACTAAGATTTTTTGGATTATTAATGAATAAAACAACATTATTTTGATAAAGGGGAATATTTAAAAATGTATGTGAATCAATATTATTGATAATTATAAATAATAATAAATATATGCTGAATAATTTCTTGATAGAAAATGAATTATTATTTAGCTTATGATGATCATCGATATGAAATATTCGACTAACATTAGATATTTTTAAGTATTGTGAGTTACTAATATACGATATTAAATTTATATATTGTTGTGGATTTGTTCGGAATGAATCTTAATATTTAAAAGTGAGGGATCATAGAATTTAATTATAAAGATGAAGTTTAAATTTAATTTTGTATGGAATCATTATATATATATATATATATCTATTAGTAAAATGGATTTGAATTGAGTGAATGGATTATATTTAGATTATAATAAGTTCTATTTCTAAGAGAATATATAGGTTTGAAGGGATTTCATAAATAACATGAATTGATGATTTGAATGAAAAATAAATATGAATAACTAACATGATAATAATAAATTAATATTCTATTAATGACGAGGTTTCTCCTTAATGATTTTATTAATATTTTGTAAATTACTAATGGTACCTATGAGGATAATAAAGAAACAAATATATGAAACTTAGTGATAAAGGTGTTTAATTTTTTGAAGCATTATTTCAAATAATTCATAATCATGATCTGAAAATTTTATGATATTGATTTGAATTTATTATGATAATATGTTTAACACCCTGAACCTAGATACCCTATTTTAACGCATAAATTTATAACATTGGTATGATTAAAAGGAATCAAAAATCGATAGACTGGATGGTCTAGAAGTTTTGGAAAGCCCGATTACATACATGATACCCATAATTCATTTGGAAAATAAACTAAAGCATAAAATAAGTAAAATATCCACATCCTTTAAACCCATTAAAAAGATTTCTCTTTATCACTTGATGAAATGAAACATAAAAAATGTGACAAAAAATTCATAGTAAGGGTTTGTAAAGCCGAAGAAATAATTAATTAAGGAGAATAAATCAACTTGTAAAGGTAAATAACTAATCACACATTCCATTAAAATAATAATCTGAGAATGAAATAAATCCATATATTTTATCATATGAAATCTTTATGGATAAAACCAATGATAATTGAAATATCTATGAAAGAAATTCTTTAATATTGGACATCATTTTTGGGGCACATGAAAACCAATACCATCTGAAACCTTCACATGATAGTTTAGAACCATAGGTAGAAACCTATTTAATTTTTCAAACTTATTTTCCTCATGAGAACCTATCAATTAATCATGAGGATATATAAATTCTAATCCCCACTTGAAATTTTAATTTCAATACCATTTCTACTATTGAGTAATCTAAGTAATTAATAATTAATATACAATATGAAATATTATAATTTAATAAATAATAATTATTTTCAACACTTCCTTGGAGGAGGACAGGTAAGAATAAGTGTTCTGGACATCTATGAATTGAAATATTATCTAAATTCATTAAAAACATTCTTATGGAAAATAATATTTAAACATTCCAAAGTGTCCCGTACAACTTTGAAACATTTGAATCATAAATATCATGACTGAATAAAAATAAATTAAAATTATGATATTAGGATTACAAGGATATTAATGATATAACATATCAAAGGGTATTATATACACATTATAAAAGAAACTAGTTTCATAACCTTATAATATGACTAAATTATATTAATTTAAAATCAAATATCTTACAACTTTTTAATTATTTATTTTAAAGGCCAAACATTTATAAAAGAAAATATTTTTGTTGAAAGGATCTTTGTAATATTATAAGTAATTCTTTAAAACATTAATGTCTCCGGACATCGGGAAATTTCGTTCATTTCATATAAGTTTTAAAAAACATACTTCTATTTTAGTGAGAAATTTCATAAAGTACCTTGTTTTGGAAAATGATATAAATATACCATTTAAATAATTTTTTAAAAATTAAACAAAGGGGTAACAAAGAATTTAAAAATTAAATGCAGAATAGTAAAAAATATTGAAATCATTTTTATAAATTCCAATGTGTATGAGAATTACTCCTTAGTGGAGACTTAAACTAAAATAATCTGGAATAACTATGAGATTATGAGACAAACCGTACCAATTTATAATTTCTAGAATTGTATACCCCACGAAAGAAAGTAAATTATATGGATTTTGAAATACCATAATCTTTATAATAATACTCATAAAATAAATTCTTGGGAAGTATATTCACCATAAAAAAATAATCAAGTAGTGTATAAGACTTGTGTCCCACTTAAATAAAAGTTAGACAACATTTACATAACTTGAATTTTCATTTGGGTGAACATCCTTTATTACTATGTAAAATGGTTTTAAGAATGTTATTAACTTATTAAAGAACCATACCCATATTTATAATATTATATATTATCTTCTTATAAAATATCATTACCCATTTGTTAATAATCTTCCATTATTTTTACTATTTTGGGATATAGGTTCCTAGTTTTTCGAGTATGTTGACTTGTTCCTTGTTGTTACGATTAACTAGATCATGATTTAATCATATAACAAATGTAAACCATGATTTAAATATAATATATATTAATTATATTTGTATATATATTAATCCATTAAATTTGTAGATAGGAAATGAAATGCACCATTCATGGAGATGGTAGGTTGTATGTACACATGAACGCTACATTCATTTCTTGATCATACTAAAATAGTGATAATTAAATGATATATAAATGTATATTATAATTTCATCATTATATACATTACATATGTTAATAGTATTATCATGAAAATCAGCCTTTATATATTATATGTATAATGTGAATGAATCACACTACATTGAAGAGGTTGTAGTACACACATCCACAAACGATGTAACTGAATTTACAAAAAAATGAAAACCATGAAGTATGTGTTATATAAAAATTAATTATATATGATGAAATAAAAAACATTATATATATATATATATTATTAAAATATAATTTTTATCATAATTCCCAACACTGATAGGTGGTAAAGGAAAAATCAAACGACTCGTTTCGTGAGATAGTGGTTCACCGTACATGAGCGATAAGTTTGTTACCCATTTTCTAAAAATGTATTAAGGTGTAGTTTGAATCCTTAGCGTAAAAAAATTAGTATATTTTGGATAATGGTGTTATTATATAATCACAAAATAATATGAAATTAATTGATAGAGAATCAAATAAAGCAGAAGTGTGCATTAAAAAATGTTAACACTTATTCGGCTATCTCCTTTTGGTTTATAGAAAAATTATTCCTTGGTTGGATTTATTAAAAAAATTATTCTTTTTTGTTGGAGAGATGGAAGTTGGGAGGATAAATGGGTAGGTTTTGTTATCTTAATCATTTAGATTATGTGTAGGTTTTTATCATTTTTATATCACTTATTAAAAAATTATTTATTGAAAAATATCATTAATGTTAATTTTACTGTGATTAATTTCATGAATTTTTATCAAATATCAATATACAATATAACATCGAACCAAAAACTTTACTACAAACCCAATATGTATAGTCCATCAATAGATTTTTTATGAAATTAATCATATAAAATTATTTTTATTTTATTATTTTTAATAATATTTATTTAAGATTTCCATTAATTAAACTATTATTGATTCATCATTATGAAAGACATTATTCTAATTATTTATTATCTAAAAATTAAAAATAAGTTATCATTATGAATACAAAGACTTTAGTTTTCTAATTAATATTTATAGTTGAAAATATCCCTTATATATCCCCATATATAAAATATTTAACTTTTATAGAAACACGAGTATGAAAAAATTGACCTTTCCTTCAATAAAATAATATAAATGGATTGAATTCATACATGTGGTACCAAGTGATGAAAAAATTATACCAATTATTATTTTGTTGAATAATAACTCATCCAAATACACAACGACAATTATTTGGCTAATTTTATAATATCAATTTTACCCCTAATTACATGATTTACTTTTACCCATGGTAATAAAAATTAACAATATTTATTATTCATATTTTCTTCAAAAATAAAATGGGCCTAATTACCAAATTCAGAATTTATATATCAAAATATGGAATCCATTTTTCAAAATTCCAAAAACATAAGTGGGAAATTTTATTTTAAAATTAATCTCGTATATGAGCTGTGAAAGTTAGTTTTTTAAATATTAACGGTTCAAATAATTGAAATGTTTTTATATCATTATTCAATATGAAATCAAATTAATGAACAGAATAGTATTTGTGAAATAATTGATCTAATTAAATATTAAAAAAATTTAAAAAATATTTTAACACTATAAATTATTTAGATGAAAAAGCTATTTTTAATTAAAATGCAATATTTTATAACTATTCATCAAATCATTAAACATACTAGAAAAATACCCAAAATTTCACAATAGTAAAAAAATTAACATTCTTCTATAAAATAAGAATATTATTTTTTTCAAAATGACATATATTTCTGTACCAAAATAGGATTTGAAATAGGTTCTTCATTAAAATGTAAAAAAACTGCCTTTCGAAAAATATAGGTTTTTATACGTAAAATTGTGTTAGTTATTAAATTATTCGTATTAAATATATTGAATAAATGTAAAAAATATTTTACTTAATATATATTTCATTAATTTCATTCAATAACTTTAGTTAATTTTATTTATTAGGATAAAACATCTTTTTGATCATAAAGATAATTCTTTATAAAAAAATTTCTTATATATTCAGTTGGTTCTTGTATTCTATTCTAATAAATTTAACAAACTAATTTAACCATATATTTTCATAATTTAGGTAATAATATTCATAAATATGAATTTAAGGGCTAGGTTATATCTTACTGTATTAAATAATATTATTTTAATACTATATTGTTGTTCGTTAAAACTCAACCTTACATGTAATACAATCTAACTCATTGTCGTGTGTATTCTTAGTTTAACATGGTGTTGCATATAAATTATGATAGAAAAAAATTAAATTTATTAAAAAATGAAAATATTTTAAATTCATGGGTTGTTACATCCTCTTCGCCATAATTAAATTTCAACGTCAAAATTTAGAACGGATCTTAGTAGTCCAGGATTTGATATTTGATAATAAACAATTTCCAAAAAAACTGACATCGTAAATAGTGTTAACATCACATCTTCATAATAAGAGGGAACAAAAAATGTGACAATCACCACAAAACTAGTATTTTAAATTGGATAAAATTAGTGAAAACATAGGCATGGAAGAAAAACTTAACTATCACATTTTGATGAAGAGTGAAAGAGAATATGTTTAGGTAAATGTTGTTGACCAAAAAACCAAAAACCAATGGTCTAAATAAAGGTCATTGATATCATAAAAAATGATGATAATATGACAACCATTTTTATCAATTTTCATATATTTTAGGAGTTAATTTATTCACTAAGAATATATGTAGATATCCATTTTTATATAAATACTGTTATACATTAGTTTTCAATTGAATTATTTATACTTAATCTCTTAACACAAGATGTATCATATAGTGAATTAATAAAATAACCTCTAAAACCACAACCAAATTTCAACTAAAACCATTTTATAAATGCTTAAACTTAAAAAAAATATCATTATTCAACACTTTATAATCATTTCTATAGTAGTTAGTAGTATCAAATATATTTATCAATATCAATCATCTCATTATAAAACATGATTATCTCATCATAAGGAACATATTAAGGTTAATATTTCACTCAAAAAGTGTTTTTAAATAATTTTACCTTTTTACCGAATATTTTTTCCTAGTACCATTCAACATATAATCTCAAATCTTCAACAAACAATTATTGAATAACAGTCCTTGTTTATTCCATTAATTCCTCTGATGAGACCATAATTAATAAAATACTTTTATAAAATATTTCATAGATCCAAATATAGAAGAATATTAATTATTCCACATTGGTTGTCACAATAACATATGATTGACCTTGATCCTTTATAATTTTCTTAGCTATATTTCCTTGATGTTTGGGGAATTCATTTTAATAGTGACCCATCTCTTTGTAGTTGAAACATTAAATAATATCCTTTTTTAATTTCCCTTTTCATTATATATCATGGTGAAACTTATCTCCACACTTATAACAAACTTAAATTCCCTTCAAGAATTTACCATGGAGATTTCTTGTATAATTATAAAATATGTGAAAATACTTCATTCGCTTCTCCCCTTTATCCATATTTATTTTTCAACACTCCTCTTGTTCTCAGGATACCGTATGAGGCCATAATACTTAGAGAATTATTTATTTATCCATTAGTACTTGATATTATATCCTAATAGGATGAGAATGTTTAGGAGATTAATTCCCATTGATATATTTCCTTACTACAATAAAATAATTTATCATTCATACTATTTTCATAATTTTCATTGGTTAGGTTCATATCTTTATGCAAGGTTCCATATATAAATTATTACATAGATATGGTTAAATAATATATTTTATAATCCCATTACTAGTGAAATACGTAACATAAATTGAAATATTTATGCATAGCTAATATCATAATCATAGACATGGTTTCTTTGGGATTTTCATAAATAAAAATCCTCAAATACTTTCTTAGGGTTTTTTTCCTAATCGAATATTATCTAAATCAAGTTTCCATGTGTCTAAGAAACTTGTTTTGATAACAAATGTAATGCCCCGGCCACATAATCCTGATGTCGATGCATTAGTTTATACAATTTTTATGATTACAAGAAATTAAATTCAAAGGAAAAAAATAGTTTACCTTTATTGGAAATACAAATTACATACATGATTTCCATAATACATTGGGAAAATAAAATGAATCATAAGATATGAAAAATGTTAGTATCCTTGAATCTTATTCAAAGGATTTCTCGTCATAACCTAGGTAAATGAAACATAATATGGGTGATCCAAAATGCTCAGTAAGGATAAGTAAAGTGGTAGAAATAATAAATTAATAAGAATAAATCAACATGGAAAGGTAAATAACTAATAACACATGCGATTAAAATAATAAACTGAGAATGAAATGCACCCATAGATTTTATCAACTGAAAATCCCATGGATAATAATAATGATAACTGAAATATCTATAATGTAAATAACTAATTATTAGCTGTCATATATAAGGCACATGAAAACATATACCATCAGTACATTTTTTACATGAATGTTTAAAAACACATGTAATTTTTTTATTTAACCAAATTATTTATCTAATTAGAACATGTGGATGTATCAAGGGGCTATATAATGTTTTTCCCCACCAATCATTATTATTAAAAAGAATTCATTATATAAATTAATCAGTTTACTTATTAATTAATATTATTTTTAAAATATCTATATTGAATAAAGAATATATATGTACAAAAAATAATATAGTGGAGGATAAGTAACAATATGGGTTATTGATATTGATTAGTGTAAATACTATTGAAATTGAATAAAAACAATCTTAATGAAAATAATCTTTAAACATTGAAAAGTTTCTCACACCACTTTGAAACATTATAATTACAATTACCATGAAGGAATAAAATTAAATGAAACTTAGGATATCATCGAAATTTGTATATTCATGATATAAAATGGAAAATGGATGTATATACACCATAAAAAAGAAACTATGAGCGTAAAATTATAATATTTCCCATTGAAATTAAATTGAGATGAAATCCCTTACTAATTTGTAATAACTTCTTTAAAAGGAAATGAATATATAAAAGAAAATAATTTCATTAAAAATAACATTGTAAGATTTTAAAGGAAGTTTCGAAATTCTAGGGTTTCATGATGGTTAGAAAATCTGTTCATCCTGTTTAAAATAACAAATTTAGTTTACTTATGTAAGAAAAGTAAAAAAGTACCCTATTTTAGAAAATAATAGGAATATTACTTTTGACACTTTTTATAAAAAGTAAAAAAGTGGAAAAATAGATTTAATTAATCATTTTAGAATTTTAAAAACATTTTTGAAAACATTTTTATAAAACTCTAACAAGTAAGAGAAACATTTTCCAATGGTTACTTAAATAAAAACAATCTCGAATGATGATGGGATTGTGAGATAATCCTTTCCACTTTAAAATTAGTAGAATCTTATGAACTATGAAATTGAAGAAAAATATTTAGATATTAAAATACCATGATATTTATAATAATTCACATAAAATTCATTCTTGGGTTGTATATTGAACACATACAATAATCAAGTAGTGTATAAGGTATTTGTCCCATAGAAATAAAAGTGAGACAAAAATTCTATACCTTGCATTTCATTTTTGGGAAACATCCTTTATCAATATGTATAAAGATTTTAAGAATGTTATTATCTTATAATAAAGCTATAATAATATTTATAATTTCATATATTAACTTCTTATAACATTCCATTACCCATTTGTTAACAATCTTCGATTATTTTCACTATTTTGGGTGCTAATTTCAGAGTTGTTTTAGTGCCTTTTTGAATTGTTACTCACAGTTACTGTTAATTAGATTCAGATTTCATCATCTACAGAATTTAAAACATGATTTAAATATAAAATATATTTATTATATATATATTTATAATAATCTAAAAAAATATAGAGATAGTAAATTAAATTCACCGTTCATGGAGATGGTAGGTCGTAAATACACATGAACTCTGCTTTCATTTTTTGTCATATTAAAATAATGAAAAGTAAATGATATATAAATTTATATTATAATTATAGTATTATATATATATATATGAAATATATGTCACATATTTTTATTAAAACCATCCTTTGTACATTCCATGTATAGTGTGAACGAATTACATTACTTTGAGGATGTGATAGTCCACACATCCACAAATAATGTTATCCTATTTACAAAAAATAGAAAGAATGAAGTTTTTGTTATATGAAAATTAAATAATTATTAATAATAAATAAATATAATATTTATTTATTTATTTATTTCATATAAAAATAGTGTGTCCAACATAATTCCCAACAATGACATGTTGTAATGAAAAAACGAACAACTCGTTTCGCGAGGTGGTAGTTCACCGTACACAAATGGTACGTTCATTACACATTTGATGGAAGTGTCTCTAGGTGTTGGTTAAAAGAATAACTTAAAAAATTCTTAGTATATTAATGATATTGATTTTATTATATAAGTATACAATAATAATAAATTAAGTGGTGTGGAAACAAATAAAACATAATTGCACATTAAAGAATGTTACCACTTATTCAGATAACTCATATTGGTTTATTCCAAAATACATCTTTTGTTGGATTTATTACTAAATGGTGGATTATAGTATGAATAAAGTTAATTATAAAGGACAAATTGGTATATTATGGTCAATATAAAAGGCTGAATGTGGTGTGGGGAAGTGATGGAGTATGCTCCCTTTTATAATTGAGTCAATAGAATCTTTTTGAAAATCTAAAAATATTAAATTAATAGAAACTAATTTTCAATTAAAAATGGATCCAAATTGTTTTATTTCCAATATAATATGAATCTGGGTAAAAATAATCTCATAAAATAACCTTTAGTCATTTCTGGTCACATTTTTACTCTTATATTTTGGATTTAAACCCTAGTTAAACCCATTAACTCTTACTATGACTACTCAACTTTTTTACTTTTTAAGGGTTAATATGTTTACTATAAAAGGGAAAAAGAACACTAAATGAGTCACATATAACATTTTGAGCCTTATCCCAATAATTTGGGAAAAAATTAGTTTTTCATTAATTATATATCATTTAAAAAAATATTATTTATTTTTAAATATCATTAATATCAATTTTAACACAATTCATTTCTTGATTTTTTTAATATAAATTAAAAAGATAAATTCCAAATAAACCCATAATAAATTATTAATATATCTATATCATCTATACAATTATTTTATTACATTAATGATATAATTTTGTATTTATTTTATAATTTTTAAAAACATTTCTTTGATATTTCCATTAATTAAATTATTACTACATCATCATTGTGAATGAATTAAATTTAATTATTTATATCCTATAAATTAGAAATAATTTTTCATGATGAGGATGAATATTTTATATTCAAAATGTATTCATATAGTCTAAATATTCCTTATATAATTCCATATTGAAAATATTTAACTTCGTAAAAATTAATACATGAAAAAATTGAATACTCATTGAATAAAATACTATAAATGCATAAAAGTATTCAAAGTGGATCCATGAGATCAATCAATCGACCCAAAGATGGTTTTGGTTAATAATAATTCATTCAAAGAATATAGAAAATGTTTTAGGATAATTATATAACATTATTCCTACCCTTATTTACCTTATTTATCATTAACTGCTATAATAAAAATTTCCAAATTTTACAATACATTTTTTTTCAAAAAATAAAAGTGATATAATTAAAAAATTAAAAAATTAGTTTTCTAAACATGGAATAAAATTTTCAAAATTATAAATATAAAAGTGGATAAAATCTATTTAAAATTAATCTCGTAGACGATTTGTGAGAGTGAGTTTTTAATGTGATAACTTTTAAAAAATTGAAAAGTTTTTATATCCTTATTCAATGTGATATTGATTCCAATGATCTAAATTAAAATAAATCATAGAAAATTTATCTAATTATACTTTAAATCTATTAAATAATATAATTTTACACTACAAATTATTTAGATGAAAAATCAATTTTCAATTACAATGCAATATTTCATCACTATTCATCAAAACATGAAACTTATCAAAAAATAAAAAAAGTCAAAGAATTTAAATTTTAATATTAAATATTAAAATAATATGTTTATTTTTTCAAAAAACATATATAAAAGTGTCAAAAATGGATTTAAAATAGGTTCATCGTCAGAAGGTGGTAAAAATGTCTTTATAAAAAATATAGGTTTTTATGCATAGAATTGGTTTTGTTCTTACTTATTCTTATTAAATATATTTTATGTATGTAAAAAATATTTTATTGAATAAAAATTAAATTAATATAATTCAATAATTGTGATTAATTAAATTTATTTGGATAGAATTTATTTTTGAGAATAAAATATTTCTTTTTAAAAAACATTCCTATATATTTAGTAGGTTATTATATTCATTTGTAATTAATTTTTATATAATTAATTCAACCATATATTCTCCTAATTTAGTCAACACTATTCATAACTTTCAACATTACGACTAGGTTATATCTTATTATATTAAATAATAATATTTTAAAAATATATTATTTTTTGGTTATTCATAACCTTATGTGTAACAAAAACAAATGAATTTTTGTGTGTAGTATATGCGTAACATGGTTTTTCTTATAAATAAAGTATGAAAAAAATTAAATTTATTCCAAAATATAATATAGTGAATTCTTGGGGTGTTACATTCTCTCCACTTTAATTAAATTGCGTCCCCACAATTTAAACCTGGTCTCGGTAGACTACGGTTTGATATTTCAAAATAAATAATTGTTGAAAAACCCAAATCATAATCATTTTTTATAAAAAATAATATTAATATGTTGGAAATGTAAATGTGAAGGTCACTAAAAATGGATTTCAAATTGGGGAACATCAGTGAAAACATGGACATGGAAAAAACCTAACTATCATGTTCTGATAAAGAGTGATAGAGAATATGTTCAGCTAAAATTTATAGAACACAAAACCACAATCTAAATGTGTTAGTAAAGTTCATTTATATCATAAAAAAATGTTGATAATAGAAATACTTTTTTCAAGATTGTTTTTCTAATTCTTTAGGAATTATTTCATTCTTTATGAATATAATCAGACATAATTTTTTTTAGGAACAATCATATCATTTGTTAAATTAATATTTAATATTTAATATCTTCACATAAGATGTACCATACCAGAAAATAATACATTAATCTATTAAACCACTCCCAATGTTCAATTTAAACCCTTTAATAAGTGGTTATCCTTCCCAAAAGACCACGATCCAACACTTTAGAATAAATTCCATGGTATTTAGTAGTATCTAATTTTATTTATCCATATCAATCATCTGTGTATACAATATAATTATCACATCATCCAGAACATATTAAAGTTTTTCATTCCCAAAACTCTGTGTTTTTTAAAAA
Organism: Viscum album; assembly: GCA_963277665.1. Taxonomy (NCBI): domain Eukaryota; kingdom Viridiplantae; phylum Streptophyta; class Magnoliopsida; order Santalales; family Viscaceae; genus Viscum; species Viscum album. The sequence goes on along the minus strand of OY728141.1, from coordinate 1,298,055,943 downwards.
TTTTACCTTTTTACTGAATCATTTTTCTTTGTACAATTCAATATATGATATCAAATCCTTACCAAAAAAGTACTGTAATACAGTCTTTATATATTTCATAATTCATATGATGATTATTTAATCTAAAAAATATATTTAAAACCTATTTCATAGATTCCAATACAATATCACAATAATCATTGCACTTAAGTTGTGTCAATAAAATATGATTGACCATTATCCCTTAGCATTTTCTATGGTATATTTTTTTGATGTTTGGGAAATTCATTTGCATAGTTCCCCATCTCCATGCAGTTGTAACAATGAATAATAGCCTTTTCATTCTACCATTTTTATTCTTTATCATGGTGAACCTTATATCCATACTTATAAGAAACTTTAATTACCTTCAATAATTTACCAGGGTGATTCTTTCAATAATTTTTAATGTGGGAAAATCATTCTTTACCTGCATCATTTCTTCAGAATTTTTCCTATATGTACACTTATTTTCATTCTTTTTTATGAATCCATAATACTTAGATAATTCTTTCTCTATCTCATTATGGTATTATACTATGTCATTATATGATGATAATTTTTGACAGACTAGTTCCCTAAGAAATATTGTCTTAAAACCACAAAATAAATGACCATTATTACTATTTGGATCATGTTCATTGGTGAATTTAACATTCATTCTTCTAGGATCCATTAATTAATGAAGAGATATAATAAATTATATCATATCATGAATAATCCAAAAAATAGTGAAATAAGTAATATAAAAGGGAAAAAAATACGCATAACTAATCTCATAATCATATACATGGTGTCTTTTGGATGTTAATATATCTAATTCTTTAGTATTTCTTAGGGGTTTGTTCCCTATTCTATGTTTTTCTAAACCAACTTCCAAGCTTTCTAATTAACTTCCATTTATATTATCTATAACTTATTGACCTAGGAATCATAGTGTTAGTGTATCATTTTGTTAAATTGGCATGATTATAAGGGACAAAATCCCGAAGTACTAAATGGTTTACCCATTTTGGAAGTCCATCATATATACATTATACCCATAATACAATGAGAAAATAAAATAAATAATAACATATTTAAATTCTCAATATCCTTGAAATTATTTCAATTGATTTCTCATCATCACCTAGGCAAAGGATATATAATAAGGGTAAGCTCAAATTCCCAATAAGGGTAAGTAAAGTGGACATAATAATGAATTAATGAGAAAAAACAAACATAGAAAGCTAAATAACTAACAACACTGAACATTAAAATAATAAATTGAGAATTAAATTCATCCATTTATTTTATCAAATGAAAAACTTATGGATAATAAAAAATAAAATTGAAATATCTATAAAGGAAATGCATAATTATTAGATGTCATGTCTCAGGCATACAAAAACCTATACCAAAAAGACATATCACAAGATAGATTAAAAAAATAGGTAGAAATATATTTACTTTAACCAAATTATTTATCTACTAAGATCCCATTGATGCATCGAGGGGCTATATAATGACAGGGCCCCACCCGTCATTTTCTGACCAAGTCATTTCTCATAGTGAGTAATCGATTTAATCAATAATTAATATGATTTTTCAAATATCTATAATGAATAAATAATACAGAATATAGATTTATAAATAATTACTAAGTGGAGGATAAGTAACATCAAGGGTTGTTGATGTTGATTAATGAAAATACTACTTAAATTCATTAAAAAAATTCGTAAGGAAAATAATTTGTAAACATTTCCAAATGTTCAATACCACTTGGAAAAATTTGAATCACAATTATTATAAAGGAACAAATTCAATTAAACTTAATAATATCATGAAAATTAGAATATTAATGATATAACCTGATAATGGGAAGTATATACACCATATTAAATAAAATAGGTGTATGATATTATAATATGTCGTAATATAATGAAATTGAAATGAAACCCCATACCACATTGTATTCATTTATTTAAAAGACCACACATTTAAAAAAGAAAAAAATTATTTGAAAATGACCTTCTAAACTAGTAATTTAGCTAAAAAATATCAGGGTTTTATAATGGTGTGATATTCTTTTCATGTCGTATAAGTTAAAAAAACATTATTGTATTTTTATAAGAAAAGTCATAATGTACCATCATTTGAAAAATGATTGGAAGATTTATTTTAATTAATTTTATAAAAAGTAAAAAAGGGGTAAAAATTAATATAAATATAATTGCATAATAGTAAAAACATTTTTATAAAACACTAACATGAAATATAAATATTCCCTAATAGAGACTTAAACAAAAACAAACCAAAATAATGTTGAGATTGTGGGATAAAAATTACCACATTATATTTTGTAGAATTGTGTTCCCATTAAAGAAGCAAAATTATATGGATATTAAAATAAAATAATATTTATAATAATACTCATAAAATAAATTCATGTACATTATATACACAATATAAAATAATCAAGTAGTGTATAATTAATGTGTCCCACATAAATAAAAGTGGGCCAAAAATTACTTACCTAGCATTTCATTTTGGGTGAACATACATTAAAATTATGTATAATGGTTTCAAGAATTTATTAAGTTATAAAATAACTATACCCATCTTTATAATATCTTATATTAACACCTTAAAATATCTCAATATCTATTTGATAAGAATCTTCCCTCATTTTCTCTATTTGGGGTTTTAATTACCTTTTTCTTCAAGTATGTCTTGACTTGTTACTTGTTATAACTGTTAATGAGATCATGACTTCCTCAAATATAGAATTTAAACCATTATTTTGATATCATATATATTCATTATATATGTATTTATAATAATACATAATATTAGAAGATATGAAATGAAATGCACCGTTCATGAAGACTGTAAATCGTACGTATGCGTGGACACTACATGAATTTCATTATCATATTAGAATAATGAAAAGTAATTTAAATATATATGTATTTTATAATTAATGTATTATATATATGTCATTTATGTCACTTATTTATATTAAAACCATCCTTTATACATTCAATGTATAGTGTGAACGAGTCACATCACTTTGAGGAGGAAGTATTCCACAATTCCATAAATGATGTCATAATATTTACAAAAAATTGAAATAATAAAGTATGATTTATACTAAAATTACATAGGTATGACTTATATATAAATATCACACCCATAAACACAATTATATATATATATATATATATATATTTTATAAAAACAGTGTATCTTTCAGAATTTCGAACTATGGGAGATGGTAAAGGAAAAACAAACAACTCGTTTCATGATGCGGTAGTTCGTCCAACATGAATGGTATGTTCATTACCAATTTGATGGAAGTATGTATGTTTAGATTGAAAAATTAACCTAAAAATATATTCTTATATTAAAGATACTGGTATTATTATAAAATCATGTAATAATAATAAATAAATGGGGAAGAAACAAATAAAAGATAAGTGTGCATTAAAGAATGTTACCTCTTATTCAGGTAACACCTTTCTGTTTATACCAAAAGACTTCCTTGTCGAGATTTATTCCTAAAAAGAGGAATATATGATGAATATATGCTTGTTTTGGGGAGAAATTACAAGATTTTTTTTTCTAGATATAAGTCTCAATGTGTTGGGAGGAAGTGGGGAGGAGGTGCCATTTTATAATTGAGGTGAGGAGCACTATTGGAAAATCTCAATATATTAAATTAATATATAATAATTTTCAATTAAAAATGGATATAAACTGTGTTATTACTATGATAAAATTGGTATGGTTTGAAATAATATCATAAAATAAATTTTTTACATGTTTAGGTGACATTGTTACACTTATCTTTTGGCTTTAATCTTTAGTTAAACCCTTTAACTATTACCGTGACAACATGAATTTTTAATCATTAATTGTCAATATCATTACTAAAAAATGAAAAAATAACTATAAATGAATCATGGATGAAATAATATTCCATATAAAAATAATTATGTAGATTTCTAAATTTTTATGATTTTTATATCATTTAATAAAGTATTATTTGTTTTAAAATATCAATATTTTCAATTTTGACACAAGTGATTTTGTGAATTTTTCTAAAATATCAATAAAAAAATAAATTTGAAAAAAATATTAAATGAATCAGTAATATGTATACTTCATCTATAAAATTCTTGGAGTGTAGTTATTATATAAAATTATGTTTATTTTAATATATGTAATAAAATTAATTCGAGATGTCCATTAATTAAAAAATTCCTCCATTGTCATCATTAAAGACTGTAATTTAATTATTTATTCCCCAAAAATAATAAATAAATTATCATGATGAATATAAACATTTTATCTTTCTAATGAAAATTTATAGTTGAAAATATCCCATATATTACCCCGTATTAAAAATATTTATCTTCTTAAAACAAAAAAAATGCCAAAATTGTCTTTCCTTTGAATAAAATACTATAAATGGATTTAGGCCATTCAAGTGGCTCCCGAAGATCACAAAATCGGGCCAAATATGATTTTTTTTATAATCACTCATCCAAGTAAACTATAAAAGGGTTGGTGTAAATTTATAATATTATTTTTACCCTTAATTACCTGATTTACCATTAATAGTGGTAAAAGAAATTACCAAAGATTACTATTCATATTTTGTCCAAATATAAGAGGGACTTAATTAAAAAATTTAGTCCCTATTTTTTTCAAATATGGAATCCGTTTTTAAAAAACTAAAAAGAATAACTTGTTAAAATAAATTTAAAATTAATCCCCTAGATGGGTTATGAATGTGGGTTTTTAATTTGAAAACCTTCAAAATATTGAAATTTTTTTATATCTTTATTAAATTTGAAATTTATTTCAATGACCTAAATCTATCTAAATGATAAAAAATTGATCTAATTATACTTTAAACCAATTTAAAATATAATTTTACAATATAAAGTATTTAGATAAAAAATATATTTTCAATTAAAATGAAATATTGAATCATTATTCATCAAAACATGAAACTTACCAAAAAGTTGCTAAAATTAAAGAAAAGTATATTTATTTTATTTATATTTTAAATAAGAAGTTTATTTTTTCAAATAAAACATATAAAAGTGTCAAAAATTCTATTTAATTTAGGTTCACCAAAAAAGGTGGTAAAACTCCCTTTAGAAAAATATGTGGTTTTAGGCATAATACTGGGTTTCTTATTATATTATGCCTTTTAAAAGTGTTTTATGAAATAAAAAAATATCTAATTGAATATACATTACATTAATACCATTCAGTAATTGAAATTAGTTTAATTTTTTAGGATAAAACAACTTTTTGAGCATAAAAATAGTTTTTTAGGAAAAATTTTCCGATATATTTAGTTGGTTCCCATATTCGAATCTAATTAATTTGTTAATAATGAATTAACCCAAAAAATTTCACAATTTAGTTAATAATATTGATAACCTACAACATAATGGATAGTTTATATCTTATTATATTAAATACTAATATTTTAATAATATATTTTTTCAATAAAACTCAACCTTGCGTGTAACAAAAGACAACTCATTGTTGTGTGTAGCGTAACCATAACATGCTGTTTTTTATAATGAAATCCTACAAAAAAAATTATTCAAAACTGAAAATATTGTAACTTCTTCGGGTATTAAATTTTACCCATCTTAATTATTTTTCCTCATCCCAATTTAACCTTGATGTCAGTAGTATAGGGTTTGACCTTTGAAAATTAAAAATTGTTGAATCACCCACAAATTAAATATGATTAATTATACATATTCATAAAAAGAGGGAAAATTAAATGTGGATTCCACAAGAAAATATGCTTTATAATATGAGATAATTTGTGAAAACATAGGCATGGAAGAAAAATACGACTATTACGTTCTAATGAAGTGTGAAAAATAACATGTTAAGTTGAATTTTATAGAACACAAAACCATAAAACAAAGGTGTGAATAATGGTTGTTAATATCATTAATGAAGATTACAATAGGACACACAAAATTGATATTTTAATAGAGTATATAAATTAATTCACTCCCTATGATTATAAGTAGATATATGTTTTTCTAAAAACAATCATATCATTTGGTTGTTCCATGAATTATCTCTACTTAATATCTTACAATAAGATGATTTATATGGTGAATTAATACATTAACCTCTAAAACCACATCCAATCATCAACATAACCCCTTACATAAATGGTTAACCATTCTAAAATATCATTATCCAACACATTAGAATCATTTAAATTTTTGTTAGTAGTATCCAATTTACATTATTCGGATCAATAATAACTTTAAAAAAATTATTATCTCATTATTAGGAACATATTAAGGTTCATCAATCCGTACCATGTGTTTTAAAAAATGGTTAACTTTCTATAATGTCATTTTAATTTATACCATTGTACATATGATATCAAATACTGAATGAAAAATTATTGGAGTACATTCCTTATATAATTCATAATTCATATGTTGATAACATCATTGATAAAATACTTTTAAAATATATTTCATATATCTAAATACAGAAGAACATTAATCGTTCTTCATTGGATTTGTTTATAACATAAGCTGGACTATGATCCCTTAGCACTTTATAAGGTATATTTTTATGTCAATGGGTTTTTTTAATATTTCCCCATCTACATGATTTTTTGTTAATGAATAATAAACATTTTATTCCCTCATTTTCATTCTTCATCATAGTGATCTGTATCTCCATAAATATAATAAACTCTCATTCCATTTAAGAAATTACTAGGGTGATTCTTTCCATAGTTATCACATGTGGTATTTCCCTTATTCCCTTTATCCACCCATTTCCTGGTTGTCTTCATGTTATCATTATTCCTTATAAATCCATAATACTTAGAGAATTATTCCTATATTTCATTGTCACATGATAATATGTCCTTTTATGATGAAAATGTTTGGTAGACTAGTTTCCTTTGAATGATTGTCTTATGAACATAGAAAAAATGAGCACTAATACTCTTTTGATCATGTGTATTGGTGAAGTTCACATCCCATCTTATAAGAAACATTTATAAATGAAAAAATTGTCTAGATCAAACCTTATCATGTATAATTCAAAAATTAGTGAAATACATAACATAAATTGAATTTTGGCATAACTAATGTCGTGATCATAAAAATGGTTTCTTTGGGATGTCCATCTATACTAATCATCAAATTATTTCTTATGATTGTGTTCCCTAATATATGTTTTTCTAAATCAAGTTCCCATGTTACAACTAAACTTCATTCGATACCAATTGTAACGCCCTAGCACCAAAATCCATGTGTCAGTGCATTAATTTATTAACATGGTATTATTACAAAGAATAAAATCCCAAATGATATAATGGTTTCATAGTTCTTAAATAAAGATTACATACATGTTACCCATAATACAATAGAAAAATAAATAAATCATATCCTATTTAAAATCTCAGTATCCTTGAAACTCATTCAAAGTATTCCTTTTTATAATATGGGAAAATGAAACATAATAAGGGTGGGCTCGAATGCTAAGTAAGGGTAATTAAAGTGGAATAAATAATTAATTAATGAGAATAAATCTGCATATAATGTTAAATAACTAATAAAAATCCATTAAAATAATAAACTGAGAATTAAATTCATCCATAAATTTTACCAAATGAAGATGAATAATAATAATTAAAATATAAATATCTATGAAGGAAATGCATAATTATTGGACATTATGTCTTAGAAACATGAAAACCTAAACCATAAAGACCTTACACAAGATAGTTTAAAACCACCAGTAGAAACCTATTTAATTTTTCCAAATTATTTTTATGACGAGAAACTATCGATGTGTCAAGGGACTATATAAAGACTATGCCCCACCTGTCTTTTCCCATCCAAAAAATTCCTCATATCGAGTAATCAATTTAATTTATAATTAATATTCTCTATCAAATATCCATATTTAATTAAGAATATTGATTTACCAATAATTCCCTACTGTATGACAAGTAAGAACAATGTTTGTTGATGATGATGAATGGAAATACAATTGATCTTCATTAAAATAATTCTTAAGTAAAATAATATTTAATCATTCCAAATTGTCCAATACCACTTTGAAACCATTAAATTATAATTCCCATGAAAGAGTAACATTAAATGAAACTTATATTATCATTAAAATTAATATATTATTGATATAACATGAAAAAGTGTAGTATATACACCGTATAAAAGAAACTAGGTGCATCACTATACAATATTATTTAATGAAATGAAATTTAGATAAAATACCTTACCAATTTTTAGTCATTTATTTAAATGGCCAGGAATTTATAAAAGAATATATTTTATTTTGAAAAAAACATCGTTAAATTTTAAAGGAAACTTCAAAAAATTATGGAATCATGATGATGAGAAATTAGTTTCACGCCATATAATTTAAAAATATTCTTTTACCTTTAAAATAATGGTCATAAAGTACCTTGTTTTGGAAAATTATCGTAATATTCCTTTTAAATAATTTTTAAAAAGTGAAAAGGGGTAAATATGGCTTTAAAAAAAATTTGATTAGTAAAAAAAATTTTAAAACATTTTTTTTCAACACTAACATTGAATATAAATATTTCATGACAGAAACTTAAATAAAACCAATCCCGAATAACGATGAGATTGCGAGATAAACATTATAACATTATAGTCAGTAGAATCATATGAACCATTAAAGGAATAAATTTATATGGATATTAATATACCATGATATTTTTCATAATACTCAAAAAATACATTCATGGGTAGTATATCAACCATAAGATAGAATCATGTTTTTTATTAGGCATGCGTCCCACAGAAAAAAAGTTTTACAAAAATCCCATACCTCGTGTTTCCTTTGGGGTGAAATCCCTTTATGCAATTATATAATGGTTCTAATAATGTTATTAACTTACACATGAACCTTAATCATATTTATAATATCATATATTGACTTATTATAATATCTCATTACCCATTTGTTAACAACCATACATTATTTTCACTATTTTGGTGTTAATTGCAATGTTTTTCGAGTGTATTTTGACTTGTTGCTTGTTGTCAGTATTAATTAGATCATGATTTAAAAATATAATTAATTTAAAACATGATCTAAATATCATATATATTAAGTATATACATATTTAGATTAATTCATTGAATTTGGAGATTGGAAATGAAATGCACGGTTCATGGAGATGGTTGGTCGTACGTACACATGAACACTACAACCATTTATTTGTCTTGTTAAAATAATGAAAAAATGATATATATATATATATATATATAAATTTTAATTATATTATTATATATATGACATATTTTTCACATATTTTTATTAAAAGCATCCTTTATACGACCCATGTATAGTGTGAATGAATCCCACTGCTTTGAGGAGACGGTAGTCCATACTTCGACAAACAATGTTATCGTATTTACAAAAAAAATTAAAAGCTTGAAGGTATGTGTTATATTAAAATTAAATAAGTATTAATAAAACATAAATATCTTAAATATATATATATGTCATCTAAAAAAAATATGTCCATTGTAATTCCAAACCATGGTTGGTGGTAAAGAAAAAACGAATGACATCATTTTCCTAGGTGGTAGTTCACAGTACAAAAATTGTATGTTCATTACCAATTTAATGGAAGTTAGTTTAGGTGTAGATATAAAACATAACATAACAAAATATAAGTACATTTTTAATATTTTTGTAATTTTATAATCATGTAATAATAATAAATTAAGGGGTGGAGAAGAAAATAAAACATAAGTGTACATTAAATAATGTAACCTCTTATTCGGGTAACTACTTTTTGTTTATACCAAAAAAACAACATTGGATGGATTTATTACCAATTGGAGGCCTCTAGGATGAATAAGATAAATGTTATTGGAGAGGTACAAAGGGTTTGGTAGTGATATATGGCTCATAGTGGTGCGGGGAAGTGAGGGAGTAGGTTCCCTTTTACTATTAAGGTGAGGGGAAATTTTGGAAAATTTTAAAATATTAAATTAATATAAATTTATTTTCAATTAAAAATGTTAAAAAGTGAGTTATTTATAATATAATATGTTTATGAGTATAAATAATCATAATCAATAATTGTTTTAAATGTTTATGTCACATTATTACCCTTATTGTTTACTTTTACCCTAAATTAAACTATTTAACTCTTACTATGACAATTTTGATGTTTCACTATTTAAGGGTTAAAATAATTACAATAAAATGGGAAATTAACTATAAATGAGTCATGTATAAAACTTTAAACATTATAAAAATAATTTATATGAAGTTTATATATATATATGAATTTTATATCATTTAATAAAATATTATTTATTTTAAAATATCATTAATGTTGATTTCGACAATATCCATTTCATGAATTTTTAAAAAATAACAATACAGAAGGCAACATCAAAAATAAATTTTAATACATTCATAATATATATTTTCCATAAATTAAATTAGGTTAGTACACTAATTATATAAAATTATAATTTTAAAATATTTTTAATAAATTATATTTGAGATGTCAATTAATTAAACAATTTCTACATCATCATTGTGAAAGCCTTTAATTTAATTATTTTTTTACTAAAAAATAAAAATAAATTATCTTTACGAAGATAAACATTTTATTTTTACAATTATTATTTATAGTATAAAATATCCCCTATATTACCCCATAAGACAAATATTTAACTTCGTAAAAGAAAAATTATGAAAAAAGTGACTTTTAATTGATTAAAATATTATAAATGGACTAAAGTCATCGAGGTGGATCAAAGAGCTCAATACAATCATCCAAGGATGATTCTGGTTGACAATATCTCATCCAATTAAACTAGGAAAAGTGTTAGGGTATGTAAAGACCTGGGATTCCAATGGAATTTTTTTAATACATTGAAATTGTACGGGTCCATGAAATATGACAGCGCGTGATTTCGAGGTCCAGTGTGCGTGGAATCAATATATGATGTTTTGTTCGATTACATGAGTGGGGTTTTTATAACTTTTGAACTGGTGCTCGAAATTGAAATCTGAAGGCACTGTTGAACTCGCAGTATCGGTATTCGCTTAAGACGGGTTTCACCTCGACGGTAGATGGTCGAGAATAAATGTTTGATTTTGGGTTTCATGTGGGAATAATAAAATAAATTAAGTGTGTGTCATAATTTATTTTTAGTTGGTTAAAACCTCCAAGGGGAGGGTGAAGGTGGGGGACACCACACCATAACCTCCCATGAGATGTTATGGTGGTGGGGCCCACCCGAGGTTTAAACACCTCTTCTTATTTAATTTGGTGGGGACCACCCGAGGTATAACCTCTTGAACCCCCATTAAGTGGGGAGAAATCCACATGAACTCCCCACTTATTATGCCAACCCTCTCAATTAATAATTGAACACATTCAATTAATTAATTTAAACCTTTTTAATTCTATGCCAACAATTTAACTAGATATCATAATCTATTATCTGGGAGCATTTTTTTGGTGGAGCTTGGGAGAAAAATAACTCTCTAGCGAAGAAAGCGTCTTCCGCCAATAAAGATGGATCTCCAACCGGGGCAATGGGGAAGTGCCATCCTTGATGAACACATGCGATGAGGTCCTCAACTTCATCTTCTTCCACGACGTCAAAGAATCAACTTCCACCTTTCTGCGACATCGTCAACGAACAACGAACCTGGGGTAGGGGATTTGTGTTTGAATTTTTTCCAATTATTCATTGTTCAAATCGTGGTTTACGACTTGCTGATTGTTATCACCATAATGCGGAGGGCGCGGGCTGAAAGAACACAGCCTAACCCTCCCCCTCCATTTTTACTCACTTGAGGATGACGGTGGCAGTGAAATGGAGGCCAATGTTGGGCCGACCAAGAAGGAAACTGGTAGTGCATGGATGCTAGGTCACCGGAAGGGCACGATGCTCCCACACCGTGTGGAAGAGTATGTAGTGGCCCCTAGCCACGACGGTGCACACGACAGCCACCAGGCCACCTGAGGGGAACAAAGCCATCGCACCGGGCATAGGAAGAAGCCACGGCCCTCTGGTTGCAGCGTTTGATCAAAAGCGGCAGGCTGGCCCCTCGGCCAGCCAGACGAGGCGGGACCCTCATAGGGTCCTGTGGGCTACCGAACCGGTGCCAGGTGCTGGTTCTGTTCGGGAGACGGGGGGTGGGGGGGCAAAACCCCCACCTAAGCAGCTAAGGAGGGCCCATAGGGCTCCGCCAGCTGCTAGCCGCCCTGGCCACGCGGGCCACCGGCCATGCTACGCGGGCCTCGCTACCTGCGGGCCGGGCGCTTCCTGCAGGCCGGGCCACCCCCACGGGCCGGGGTGGACCCGGGGACTTGGTCAGACCCGTAGACCTGGTCGGTCGGACTGGGTCGGACCGGACCCAGACTCATTTTGGCCTGATTCCAACTTTTATCCCATAACTTGGGCTATGGGTGTCCGATTGACGAACCATCTTTGGAGAAGGAAAGCATGGAGCGAGACAGTTCTTTTGGCATACCTCACTTGTGGCATGAACGCATTTCGGGTACGGTTGGGTTGGATTAAACCTAAATCCAACAGGGCCCTCCAAACGAAAATTCCAATAACTCTCAGACCGAGCGTCCGATTGATGCACCATCTGTCGCATTGTGATATTATTGATGAGAAGAAACATTGGGATACATAAAAATGGGATGACGTAGTAGTACATGTATCGACTCTTGGCTTGAGGATCAGTCCCTCTCGGAATCAGACATGAGAGTGGAAACCCTGAGGCTGGTTGTGCACTGTTGATTATTCCTGGATCATGTGTTGGTCCAACAGTTCTGTTTATTATTCTTGGATCACGTGTTGGTATGATAGTTATGTTGACTGTTCATGGATAATGTTTTGGTCTGATAGATCTCATGACTGTTCCTGGATCATGTGTTGGTCTGGCAGTTGTGACTTGTGTTCCTGGATCATCTGTTGGTCCGACAGAATAGCTTGTCCTGGATCATGTGTTGGTCTGAAAACACTAACTACTATTCCTAGATCTTGTGTGGGTTCAATAGTTCTAACCACTGGTCCTTGATCTTGTGTGGGTCCGACAGCTTAGATGATTCAGTGTCTACATTTGATCATCTCTATCTCTCTACAAAAGTTGTATACCTATGTGAGTAGAGTTAGTAACTAGTGTTTTTCTCATGATTGAGATGGATTACTAGATAACTTAGGTATATGTATGGACATATACATAAGTGGTGTTATATGTTGATTTTATACTTTGTGGTTTATCCTTGTTGTTTTTTGTTAGACCTTTAGGGTCTCAGGGTCCCTACTGAGTATCATTATACGTACCCCTGCACGGGCTGTGCCCGCACCTCTTTGTGTTGGATACAGACGATAGATAGCACTGACTGAGGCTGAGTAGCAGGACTGGACGGTACCAAGAAGTGGACCTTACGATGAGTCGATACACAGAGGATACTGAGAGACGTAGAGTTCTGAGGATGCCATATGTACCTACGCTTATGGTGGGAACCCCAGAGGATGACTCAGTAGCTTCTTTTTTAGTTATACTTGTTATTCAGTTGTACTTTCACATTCAAGTTGGGCATGAATTTTCGGCACCTTTACTTTTCAGCACACTTTTGTATTCATCTTTACTTAGATTTTAATTTCAGCTCGTACTCTGTTGTGTGTGTGTATTCAATTTATACAGACAATCCCTTCTCAATATTAGGGATTTTCACCTTTGGTGCTAGTTTCTAGCCCCTGGCATATGGAAGACAGGCTTGGGGTAGTCATGGAACGGGCCCCGGGGGACTGGTCATGACAAATTGTTATAAGAGGAGTCAGTTCTACCGCAGGACTTGTGACTCAGATCTTTTCTGTGAAGTAATATTGTTAAGGGTACTGAGTGTGATTTTTATCTCGGGGAGTCTAGTGTTGGTGCGGCGGCCGACGTATCTATACACCAGGACCCTGCCTACTAATTTCTGACTTAGTTCATGAAAACACTAATTGTGTGTGTGTTTCAAGAGTGTTCTTTGTGACCTATTTTGAGTCAGATCACTAGGTATAACTTATTGATGGTTGCGCAGCTGCTTCTTTTTAGGATGCCTCCACGCAGATAGCCAGCCAAGGTTCTGAGAGTGGTACGACATGACATACCACCGCGTGATGAGGTGTCGGTGTAGTTCCCTATCAAAGCGGAGGCACCAGTGGTTCCAATACCCACTGGGCCACCGACACCACCAGCCCAAACAGAAGAGAATGAACACCACTTGAGAACATTGTACGAGTTCCAGTGCTAGAGGTCGCCTAGGTTTAGGGGTGAGACGGACCCACAGGCAGCTGAAGATTGGATGGAGGCTGTGGTGAGAGTCTTCAGACTTGTAGGGACACTAGCTGACCTTATGATGATTATTTCCACGAGTCTCCTATAGGAAATATCAGTCAGATGGTGGAGCCTGATGCTCCAGGTGCATGATGAGGCGACACTACTCTGGGCATACTTAGAGATCCTTTTCCGGGCGGATTTTGTCCTAGCCACCCTATGTGCGGTACAGATACAAGAGCTACTACATCTACAGCAGGGTAGCATGATGGTAGCATAGTACTCAGAGAGGTTCACTGACCTCTTGCGTTACTCCACAGATATGGTACGATAGCCTTTCTTTAGGGCCCGGACATTCGTGCAGGGGCTTAGACAGGAGATCAGAGCGTCAATGATCTCACTCAGCATCCCGACTTAGGTGGGAGAGTTAGTGATAGCCCTCATAGTGGAGAGTTTCTTTGCTGAGTAGTCAGCAGCAGCAAGACCCACTACCGGGCATCACATAGAGGAGTCTTCTGTATCTGGAAGCAGATAGATGTCATAGAGGTCCAAGCAGACCAGACCATCTGGTGGATGACCTCTGGATATAGGATCAGTTGTACGGAGATGTTGGCTCAATCCTTACGGCTGGAGACTCCTACGGGAGAAGACCCGATGATTTCGCACAGGTTCCAGTAGTGTGAGATTACTCTAATAGGCGAGATCTTTTGCTGGGATCTCCTCATAGCAGCATCGAGGCATTACAAAGTCATCTTGGGTATGGACTGGGTATCTACAATCCATGCTCAGATCAACTGTATTAGGCACAAACTGTGGTGTGTCTGCACCAATGGGACAAGGTTCACCTTCACCGGTGAGAAGGGATCCTTTGCAGCGCAGGACAGATTTAGTCGGAGGAGGGTCCAGCCGATCACTCATCAGTTGGCCTGCGTTAACCTTGGATCAGTAGGTGTGGAAAGTCTGAGCTATCCTATAGTGGTGGACCAGTCCGCAGATGTTTTTTTATGATGTCCCAGGTCGACCTCCTCATAGAGAGGTGGAAATATACATTGAACTGTACCATAGGACGACACCAATATTTACTCCAGCATATCATATGGCTCCCACTGATCATTGAGAGTTGTGGGTACAGTTAGAGGACTCACACGGGAAGGGATTCATCCGGCCCGGTGTTTCTCCATAGGAAGCCCCTATTTTGTTCGCCAAGAAGGCAGACGGGATCTTGGGGATATTTATTGACTACCGTCACCAGAATCAGGTGACCGTGAAGAACGAGTACCCACTCTCGAGGATCAACGACCTCTTTGATCAGCTGATGGAAGAACGGTGGTTCTCAAATATAGACCTCAGATCGGGATATCACCAACTCAGAGTTCAAGAGGAGGATGTGTTGAAGATGACCTTTAGATGTCGGTACGACCACTACAAGTTCTTGGTTATGCCCTGCATCATAACCAATGCACCAACAACGATCATGGGACTCATGAATAGGATCTTCCAGCCCTACCTCGATCACTTTATCATAGTCTTCATTGATGAAATTCAGATCTACTCGACTACTGAGAGGAGCATGCCTACCATTTTTGTGTAATACCAGACACACTCCGAGAGCACCAACATTATGGTAAGCTCTCAAAGTGCTAGTTTTTGATCCAGGAGGTTCAATTTCTTGGACATGTCATCTCAAAGGATAGAGTTGCAGTGGATCTAGAGAAGATTTGGGTGGTACTTGCTTGGGATCCACCCAGGAGTGTGATGTGGGTATGAAGTTTCCTAGTTTTGGCTGGATATTACTGAAGGTTCAGACCAGAATTCTCCAGAGTTGCAGCACCACTATCATCCTTGATGAAGAATGGGAAACCCTTCGTGTGGTCGTAGATATCCCAATAGATATTTCATGAGCTGAGGCCGAGGCTAACTAGTGCCCCCATGTTGAGGCTTCCACAGGAAGACGTAGGGTACGTAGTCTACTGCGCCGCATCAGGGACCAGACTCAGGTGTGTCCTGATGCAGGAGAGAGCAATGATTGTTAATGGTTCTCTTCACCTGAGATAACATGATATGAACTATGCTACCCAAGACCTGGAGGTAGTAGCAGTGGTGTTTGCCTTTAAGATGTGGTGACACTATCTTATGGGTGAAAATTTTACCGTGTACTCTAATCACAAGAGTCTCAGGTATATGTTCTCTCAAAATGATCTAAACCTGAGACAACGAAGTTGTCTTTAGTTCCTCCAGGTCTATGACTTCGAGATATTATATACCCCTAGAAAGGGGAATGTTGTTGTA
This sequence comes from Viscum album, assembly GCA_963277665.1. Lineage (NCBI taxonomy): Eukaryota > Viridiplantae > Streptophyta > Magnoliopsida > Santalales > Viscaceae > Viscum > Viscum album. The sequence goes on along the minus strand of OY728141.1, from coordinate 1,298,039,266 downwards.
TATGAAATCAGCAAGAGGTCTGGTATACAACATCTAGGGGACGCAACACAGCAGTTGGCTGCCTTACATATACCCTTTCAGGATAGAGATGAAGCATATTTCCTACATTATCTTATAATCACTCCCCCACTTCTTCAGTGAGACAGGGAGGTGCAACGTGGAGACAATGACTGCGAGACACGACATGCTCATATATCCACAGGTAGGCACCTGATGTATTTTATGAAGGTTGGTATCATTTCAACCTTTTCAGATGAAATACCTTGGTACCAGTACCACTTCAAGAGGAAGTGTTGAGGGAGTTCCATACATCCCCTATAGTGGAATATCTAGGTGTGGTGAAGATGTTTCAGGACCACATACGGCAGCACTGGTGGCTAGGTATGAAGAAGGCGGTAGCGGAGTTTGTCTCTCAATACCTCACTTGTCAGCAAGAGACGGTGGAGCACTAGGTACCATAAGGCTTGGTACAAACTTCACAGGTCCTAGATTTGAAGTGGGATGAGATATCCATGGACTTCGTGACGGGTCATTCACGTACATCTAGGGGACATAACTCGATTTGGGTGATCGTTAACCGACTCACCAAGTCGGCCCACTTCCTACCAATTATAGAGCAGGGCTCAGTTGTGTGATTGGTATGACTTTATGTGCAGGAGATTGTGTGGCTACATGGATTACCTTATTCTATTTTCTCTGATTGCGACACACAGTTTCCTTCCTGGCTGTGGAAGGGGTTGCCGGAGGTTATCGGGACGTATCTTTGTCTGAGCACCGCCTTCCATCCTTAGACAGATGGTTAGATCGAGCGTACCATTCAGAACCTCAAGGATATGCTACGTGGATGTTTCCTCGACATCAGTCGTATCTTGGAGGATCACTTACCTTTTGTGGAGTTTTCCTACAACAATAGTTATCACTCTACTACGGGGATGACACCATTCAAGGCATTGTATGAGGAACCTTGCAGATCACTCTTATGCTGGACAGACCCTGGGGAGTCAGCACTGGTGGGACTAGAGATGGTAAGAGCTACTACGGAGAAGGTGCATATCATCCTGGTGCTGATGAAGACTGCACAGAGCAGGCAGAAGTCGTATGCTGATAGGAGATGAAGGCCTCTGGAGTCTGAGGATGGAGACCACATCTTTCTACGGGTCTCAACTCGATGAGGCCTACAAATATTTGGCTAAGGTGGAAAGTTATTTCTATGATTCATCAGTCCTTTCCAGGTCCTCTGCAATGTAGGTGAGGTGGCTTACTGCCTGGCTCTTCCACCTTAGTTGCACAGGGTGCACGACGTCTTCCACGTATCCCAACTGAGGAGATATGTGGACGACCCTTCCCACATCATCAAACATGGTGAGCTGGACATCAATGATAGGGTGATTTTTATGGAGGTTCTAGAGGAGATTGAGGATCAACAAAAGCGGGTCCTACGTGGACGGTCGATACCTCTGTTGTGCGTTCCCTGGCAGCACGAGAACCTCCAATAGAGCACATGGGAGCGGGAGGCTCAGATGCGTGCCCAGTTTCCCCATTTGTTTCCCTAGTTCATTTTTATATTACAGGGATGTAAAGCCCTAAGGTGGGGAGAATGTAAAGACTTGTAATTCCCGTGGAATGTTTTTAATACATGGGAATTTTACAAGTCTGCGAAATCTGATGGCGTGTGATTCAGAGGCCCATTCCCTGAATCAATTTCTGATGTTTTTTTCGGGTATGTTCAGTAAATGAATGAGAAGGTTTTTATAACTTTTGAACCGGTTCTCATAATTGAAAAATAATGGCACCGTTGAACTCACAGCGCCGATATTCACTTAAGAATGTTTTCACCTCAACGACAGATGGTCAGGAAAGAATATTATATTTTGGGTTTCACGTGGGAATAATAAAATAAACTATGTGTTTGTCTTAATTTAATTTTAGTTGGTTAAAACCTCCAAGAGGAGGTTGGAGGTGGGGGCCACCACACCTTAACCTCCCATGAGAGGTTATGGTGGTGGGGCCACCCGAGGTCTAAACAGATCTTCTTAATTAATTTTTTGGGGACCACCCAAGGTATAACCTCTTGGACCCCCCCATTAAGTTGAGAAAAACCCCCTTGAACAATCCAATTATTTTTCCGACCCTCTCAATTATTAATTGATCACATTCAAATAATTAATTGAATCCTTTTGAATTCTATGCCTTCAATTTAATTAGATTTCATAATATATTATTTGGGAGCATTTTTCTTTTTGGTGGAGCATAGGAGAAAAAGAACCCTCCAATGAAGAACTCTTCTTCCACCAACGAAGAATGATCTTCAACCGGGGCAAGGGGGAAGCGCCATCCTTGAAGTACGCCGAAGACGACATCCTCGAATTCTTCATATTCTTCCTCGATGTCAAATAATCGACATCCGCCTTTCCGTGACATCATCAATGAACAAAGAACCCGAGTTAGGGGATTTAAGTTTGAATTTGATCTCGTTCTTCATCGTTCAAATATTGTTTTATGACATCCCAATTTTTATCACCATAACGTGAAGGGCATGGGCTAAAAGAAAACGGATTGACCCTCCCCCTATGATTCTCATCGCATGTTGATGACGGTGGTGGTGAAATAGCGGTGCAGGGCTGTCGGGTACCTGGAAGGGCGCGATGCCGTTGCACCACGCAGAAGAGTGGGTAGCGGTGGTTCACACGCGCCATCTCTAGGCTGTTGGAGGGGGTGTGGAGCTGTTTCACTATGCAGAGGAAGAAGAGACGGCCCCCTGGCTTCTCAACTAGCTGGATGAGGCAGGACCCTCCTAGGGTCCTGTGGGGTACTGAACTGGCGCCAGGCGCCGGTTCCATTAGGGAGACGCGGGGCACCCCCTCCCCCCTTACACAGTTAGGGAGGGCGCCACCAGCTGATGGCCACACGGTCCGAGCCACCAACGCGGGTCAGGCCACCCCAGCGGACTGGGTCAGACCCTAGTCCGGACCCAGGTTGGGCCGGATCGGTCCGACTGGGCCAGACTGGACCCAGACCCATTTTTGCCTGATTTCACCTTTTCGACCAAAACTTGGGCTGCGTGTGACCGATTGAAAAACCATCTTTGGAAACAATATTCTTAGATAGAGATAGTTCTTTGGGAATAACCCACTTGGGGTTTGGATGTAGATGGAGTACATTAAGGTTGGATTGAACCTAAATCCAACGAGGCCCTCAGAACAGAAATGCCAATAACCCTCAGACCGGGGATCTGATTGACGCACCGTATGTCATGTTGTGTTCTTTTTTATTAGACAGAATATCAGGATACATCAACATGGGAAGACATGGAAGTTGATGTATCGACTCTTGGATTGAGGAGTATACCCTATTTGAATCATGTATGATAGTGGAAACCATGAGGCTGGCTGTGCACTGTTGACTATTCCTGGATCATGTGTTGGTCTGAAATTTCTATTGACTGTTTCTGGATCATGTGTTGGTCCGAAAGTTCTGTTGACTATTCCTCGATCATTTGTTGTTCCAACAGTTATGATGACTGTTCCTGGATCATGTGTTGTTCTGACAGTTCTGACTTCTATTCCTGGATCATCTTTTGGTCTGACAAAATAGCTGGTCCTGGATCATGTGTTAGCCTGATAGCTCTGACTACTATTCCTGGATCCTGTGTGCGTCCGATAGTTCTAACCACTGGTCCTAGATCCTGTGTGGGTCTGACATCTTGGATGATTTAGTGGCTATATCTCATCATCTCTATCTCTCTACAAATGTTGTATATTTGTGTGAACTAAGTTTGTATCTTGTGTCTTCATCATGATTTAGATATTACAAGATAACTTAGGTACTTGTATGGGCATATACCTAAGTGGGTTTATCTATTGATTTCATACTTTTTGGTTTACCCTTGTTGGATTTGGTGAGACCTTGAGGGTCTCGAGGTCCCTACTGAGTATCGTTATACACACCCCTTTGAGGTCTATGCCCGCACCTCGTTGTGTTGGATGAAAACGAGTGATTGAGGCTGAGTAGCAAGAGTAGAGGGTACCTGAAGGTGTACCTTTCGATGAGTTGGTGCAAAGAGGATACTGACATATGTAGAGTGGTGAGGAGGCCATATGTACATACCCTTCAAGTAGGAACCCCAGAGGATGACTCCGTAGATTCTTTTTTTTTCAGTTGTACTTGTTTTTCAGTTGTACATGCACTTTCCAGTTGGGCTTGTATTTCCGGCCCCTTTACTTTTCAACACCCTTTTGTATTCAGCTTTAATTAGTTTTTTACTTTCAACTCGTACTCTTTTTTGTGTGTGTATTTAGTTTATAAAGGAAATGGCTTCCCAGTTATAGGGATTTTCGCCTATGGTGATAGTCGCCAGCCCCTATCCTATAGAAGGCAGGTTTGGGGTATTCATAGCATGGGCCTCGGGGGATGGGTCATGACAGGGTAACTTTATAATCATATATTTACACTTAATTACCAAATTTACCATTGAACCTCATAATTAAAATTACCAAAGTTTACGATTTATATTTTATCCAAAAATTAAAGTTCCTTAATTTTAAAAATTTTACATTATGTTTCCAATTTTTAATTCATTATTGAAAATTAAAAACAAATAATTGGCTTGAATTAATTTTAAATTAATATTATACATGATTCGTGAAACTAGGTTTTTAAAGTGAAGACGTATAAAAGATTGAAATGTTTTTATACCCTTATTCAATGTGAAATAGATTCAAATGACCTAAATTATATTAAATAATAAGAAATATATCTAATTATACATTAAAAACAATTAAAAATATAATATACCAACAAAAAGTATTTAAAAAATATAAATTTTAATTAAAATTCAATATATTATCATTAGTCATCAAAACATGAAACTTTTCATAAAAATACCAAAAATGTAACCAAAATAAATTTGAATACTCAAAATTAAAATAATAAGTTTATTTTGTCATATAAAATATTTTAGAGTGTAAAAACTTTATCTAAAATTGGTACTCCATTAAAAGGTAGAAAAACAACCTTTAGAAAAATTTAGGTTTTTATGCTTCAAATTTAGGTTGTTCTTATATTATTCTAATTTTATATATTCAATGAATAAAACAATATTTTATTAAATATATATTACATTAATATAATTCACCAACTATAACTAATTTAATTTATTTGGGTAAAAAGACATTTTGAGCATAGAAATTTTTCTTTATAGAAACATTTTCTATATATTTAGCTGGTTTTAATATTCCTTTATAATTAATTTATATCCAATGAATTAGAAAATATTTTTTAATAAGTTATTTAATACTAATAAAAACATCCAAATTAATGTCTAGGTCATATATTATTATATTAAATAATTGTATTTTAATAATAATTTTTTGTTTGGAAAAACATGGCCTCACATGTAACGAAAGAGATCTCATTTTTGTGGGTAGAGTAATATTAACATGGTGTATCCTATAAATCAAGATAGAAACAAATTTAATTTTCTTTTCTAAAATTTAAATATTGTGAATTATTATAGTGATAATGTATATATATATATTTATATTTATGAATATTTTATTAACAATAATATTATGGTTACTTGGTAAAATAGATTATTTAATAAATGGGATTGAATTATTTTGAATATTTGTCATCCATGGATGTGGAAGTTCCTTGGAAATGATAAGATAAAATTAGGGATATATGTTTGGAAGGTTTTTTATGTTGGATAAAATGATATATTTTTCATCCTTTTTGGGGTTTTATTATTTTTCTTATACCAAATATTTTGTGTGTGTGGTGCAATTCAATGGTTGGTAGATGTAGATGGAAATGATGAACAATAGTAAAATTCTATATTCTTACCCATTTATTAGGGATAAATAATGGAGATTACATATAAAAATATCTATCCATATCCACCCCCATAATTCTGGGATAGATTCTTGTAATGACTTAATTGTTTATTTGATCTCAATATCACCCATCGACCTTGGTTTGAGATATAAAATGATTCATATTTTTATTTTTAGGATTTTTTCATTCAAATATCTAGAATTAAAGAGGATGGTAATACATTGTTTATGCATTACTTTATATTCAGTGATTCTAGTTTTGACGTAGAATAACCATAGAGCTTCTGATCTGGTGTGATTTGAGTTATAAATGTATTTTTATAACATGAAATGTTAGTGAATCTTAGGTGACTCATTGGATAAGAATAATTTTTTAGGTGTGGATAAAATATTATAAGAAATATATTTGTGGTATATACAATCTATATTATGATAATACCATCAACATATGGGGTATATTATTTAAAATATCCATAAGTGGTGTTGTGTCATTATCTAGAACCTCAACCAAATGATCATATGGTACCTTAGTTAAGGTTACACTATGATATGAGTGATCCTTGATCTCTAGGATTTGGTTACTATCTTTTGGGGAATATGTATATTATTGGAGACAAATTTATCAATTATGGTTATAAAAAATCATATTCGAGTTCTACCAAAAACCTAGAACATCAAGTTAATAAGTAGTACACTTCATAAATGCAACACAAAAAATATCTATTTAAAATAGTAGAGAGAATAAAATCACCATAAATCACTATATGAATTCATCAAAGACCCATTAACAAAATGTTTACAAAATAAAACCAATCCATCCAAAGCATTAAGCCCCAATATGGCCCAAGAAAAGGCAAAAAAATGTGAATATGAAATTTGATTCACACAACATAAAATAATTACTCTAATAACTCCATCTATAATGTTGGAACAACCCTACTCCTTTTTTTTGTGAAACAAATAGATATATTTGGTACACAATTTTTGAAATTCCCCTAGGTACATAAAATTATTCATGTGAAACAGCATGTCCACTAGAGTATCCATTAAATGAATGGGAGTAATTAATTATTAAGTAACCACCTATAATGTCTCAATAAAATATTGATAAACTGGTGTATGTAAGTGTTTTACAATCATTAAAACTAATATAAAAATAGTTTTCAATTAATAAATAAAATAAAGGAGTTAACAAAAAAAATAATGTAGCATATCAACAATAAAGCATTTTATGAAATAATAACTATTTAAATTGGTAAATACATAAACTATGATGGTCCGTAACTATACATGTATACATATTCATATTTTTTAGGAATTGATGTGATTAAGTATCGACCACTCAGTAGACTATCCTTACAAACTTAGATCATGTTAATCCTGCATGTAAAATTGATGGGGAAACCCCCATATTTTGTGAAAGAAAGGTTTATAAAATTTGTCAGAAAATACAATTTCAAATATAATTGGAAGGGGAAGATAAAAAATATTCAATATGTTGAGATCTTATTCCATCATTATTCTCTAGATAATATGAACCTAATCAATGTTCATATAACAACTATCTACACCTTATGACATGAATTTCAATTATCAATGTAGTATACATGCTCTTAATAACATTAATAGCTAAATTAATCAACACACTTGTATGAAATATGATAAATATTCTTAATGATATAAATATACAATAAAATCACTATATGAATGTTTCATCCATGCCCATGATACACAAATTTGACATAAAAAACAAGCTCAATATACCAAAATATAAAATCTTGTGAGAATGGAGAAATCCAAATTATACTAAGGTACTCTTTGAATAAAACACAATAATGTAGAATCAAATATTATAATTTTAATCTAAACAAAGAAACATGATCGATACATAAAATTCTTAAGACATGCTATAAATATTACAAATAGGGAAATACATATGGTATATGCAAAAAAAGGACATAATATAGATAAACTAAGTGAAGTATTAACATGAAAATACTAGAAGTAGTGTTTAGTGAATTATACATAAAAAAATATTCTAAAACAAGGTTCATGTTTCTATGGAGATATCCTATTACAAATTAGTCACCATAAAAAAAACTTGATTTTAATTTATTTACAGAATAATAATATATTTTTATTTTATTTAATACAATGGTTTAGTTTTTTTATAAAATTCTTTCAAAATATTTACTATTAAAAAAACTTACAAAATTTGTTATTGAAATAATTTATTGAAAGAGGAACGGCGGGTGCCTTTGGAAAAAGTGTTTTGGTGTATTATTCGAAAGAAGAAAGTAAGAAATACTTTTTTTCAGAACTGTTTCCAAGATGTTCATTTTTTAACAAGTCATTACATAAAAAATTTATATTTAATTAATATGAAAATTCGTTATTTATTTATAACACAAATCTTTATGATAATGCTAATACTATAAGAAATTATGAGTAAATACACTACTTCTTGAGAAAATCAATGTACCCACCAAGTCACTCTCTTAACTATGTTTTATATGTGGTTAATTAACTCATAGTTCATTAATATTATGTGAGAATATGTAATTTTCTTTTATAAATAAAAATATGACATAATAAGATGTATAGGGACCTGGGCTTAAAATACATGGATAATATATCATTTTAAATGAATATTCAATACATTACAAAAATACATGCTCTAGAATCATAATATTTTAGTGTCTTTAGAAACATGGTAACAAAATATTCTATAATGGAAAAATATCTTCAACAACTCCCATAAATATATCCACCTTTAGTACTTCTTCCAAAAACCTTTATTCATGACTAGGGGATATGGAACATTAGAAAGTGGTGACCTTAGATGCTCACTAAAGTAAAATAAATAAATGAGTAATAATAACATGAACAAAGGTTATGAAACTAAGGAACAATATTTGATGATCATACCCTTCATATTAGAGATCATAATAAATATTGGAAGTTCAAAAGTAACAGATCAAAAGAGAATTAATATCATAATTCATAAAGTCATAAAATAGGATTAATACATGGAATTTGGGGCATGCTCACAGGTTTATCACTATGTAAACATGGAAAAGTATAAATAAGTCCAATCATTAATTTGAGGACCTGAAATCAGTCCCCTACATCAACTTATGGACATGAAACTGGGTCTGTGAATAACATTGTGAACATGTAATTAGGTTCATGAATAACCTTATAGAAATGAAAACAGGTCCATGTATAACATTGTGAACATGACATTAGGTTCACACATAAACTTATTAACATGAAACCTTGTTAATGCATAACATTGTGAACTCTAAATCAGATCCATGTATACCATTTATACTTATGATTAATCAATCATTACTCAGTCATATAGAGGGAGATATATGTCCCAATCATCATACAATAATATCATACATACATGCATCCCAAAAAATTCATCATATCATGACCCATGAAAAGAGATGGGTTTTATAAACGTCAAATCATATCACATGAAATGAAATGGGAATCATTAAAATTTCACCACCTCATTACCTATGGGAAGTATATAGGTTTCATAACCATTTTATCAAAGCATAACCTATAAAGAGAAGTGGGTTTCATAAATATCATTTAATCAAAACATAAACCATTTATTAAATGATATGAATGGAAAATTTGGATCATATTGTAGATGGGATAAGAAACATAAATGGATAAATATTAAATGGAAAATAACAGGGAATGATATTTTGAAAAAACAATTCTTGGGGAAAATATCTTTTGTTCATTGAAAAAGGCTCTATGAAACATAAAAACCATTTAAAAACCATTTTCTTTAAAATAAAAGTCAAATATTGTAAAGAAAAATTCGAAAAAATTTTGTAAACCTTTTTCTTTGACAACATATAAAGAGAGATAGAAATCATTTTGAAAAAATATTCATTGAAAATTCTTTGCAATAATAATAAATAAGGCTTGAATGTCATTTAAAATCAATTTTCCTTCGAAAATTATAAAGAATGATGAAAACATTTTGGAAATCATTTTCATTTAAAATTACTTTGAAAACATAAATATATTGAAAATGTTGGGAATTTTTTTTTTTAAAAATTAATTTTGAAAACATTTTCATAAAAATTAATTTTTAAAACATGAAAATGAATCTTTATAGAAATTATGTAACGTAAATCCATTCACTCCATATGATGTAAGAAGTACATTTCTTTTTCACATTAAAAGGATAAAAAAATTCATTTTTCGATAAGAGATATGAAGATTCCATTGAAAACATTAGTAAAAGAAAAAAAAGGGAAAATGCATTTTAATGATTACTAGATAATAAAAGAATACTCTTGGAGGCCCTTTTTTAGAAAACATGGTTTTTAAGGAACAATGATTTTTGACAAAATAGTGGGTAAAGTCAAACTTTCTTAAAATCACTTTGATAACTATCTTATGTACCAAAGAGAAAAAAAATACTACCAATAAAATAATAAACGGTGAATAAACATAGAGGAGAAAATTCCTGAATTTTTTTGAGATATGGATCATAGTATTTCATAAAAGGAATCCTAAACATAAACTGTCATGAAAATAGATGATTCTTTTTCAATAAACTCTTAACACTTGGTAAAATTGAACCATATGCCCCATGTAAAAAAATGAAATTACATGAAGCCTCAAATATCATGAAAATAAGGAGATCCATGATATTAAATTTCAAAGGCAGTATATACACCTAATGAAAAAATACAGTTTGATAACATGACATATATCTCAAAGAAGGTAAAATGAGAAAAAAAATTACTTTATTGATTTGGTAACTTTTGAATCATAAATCTCATGATAGAAATATCATAAAATGGATATATAAATACCAAAATTTTTAGAATAAGAATCATATAAAATAACCATAGGAATTATACACACCACACAAAAGGAATTTTTGGTGAATAAATTATGTATCTGAAATAAATAATTAGTGAGATGAAATTACACTACCTTAACCTTCCTTTTATTGTTTGGTCATTATCTTCTTTAATATTGGGTAAATCCATTTAGTTTATACAAAAGGGATTCCATGGAAGTATCTATACAATGAAGTAAGATTAAAGGATGAGGAGAGGTATTTAAGAAGATATTTGGTTAGAGATTTTCTGAACCTAAGTGGTTTTAGACATGTGGGGATGTGTTTGAAGTGGTGGCCTTTTATAGTTGAGTAAGAGTGTCACTCTTGTAATATTTTGAGAATAGAATTATGTACACATTTTACACATTGCAGTTGGCTCCAATAATGGACCCAATTCAATTTAATGGAGGATATTGTCTAATTATTCCCATAAAATAGATTTTGTATTGTTGTATTGGTCTTTTTTTGTTAAGCATAAAGTTTAGTCCCATATTTGGATTAATATAACCTTAAATATTGTAATTTATTTCAATAACATTTACTATTATTTTGGGTAAAAAATAAATTTGGTCTTATTAGACATTATAAATTTTTATTATTCTAAATAAGGAAAAATTCCAAATTATAATCACATAATCAGAAAAAAAAATTAATTTAAAATTCATCTCGCGGGTGGTATGATAATGTGGTGTTTTAAAGTAAATATTTTCGAACGCTTTCTATATTTTTATAGTAAATTTAAAATTTAAATGGATTGAAATGAGATAAATTGGATTAATTGATAAACATATGATATAATTAAACATTAAAACAAATCTAAAACATAATTTTACCTTATAAATAAATTTGATGAAAAAGCAGTTTTGAAGTAAAATTCAATATTTTTCACTATTCATTTAAAAACAAATCTTATAATAAAGATATAAAAAATTCACTATATAGAAAATTTTTTATGTTTCTCTTCCAAATATGAAGTTTATTTTGAAATATTTAATTTATTAATGGAAATTTCTTATTTTAAATTGTTTCTCCATTAAACGGCAGTAAATTTTTCTTGAAAAAAATATTAGGTATTATATGTGAAATTGAGTTTGTTCTTATATTATGCCTATCAAACCTAATGGAAGAATATAAAAAATATATTATTTAATATGTAACAAATATATTTAATTAAAATCACTCACTAATTTTGATTAATTTATTTCATCAATAAAAAACACCTTTGGAACAATTAAAATACTAATAATTCATCTTTTTATATTCATATTGTTATTAATTTCATTTATAATTTATTGGAATCAAATGGATTCATTTAATATTTATTTAAACCAAAATTATTCATAATAATCTGTTACTATTCATACCTAATCATTTAATTTCTATGTTAAATCTTATTATATTAAATAATAATGTTTTAATAATATATCATTGTATTGTAATATTTATTCTTTTGTGTAGTGTAAGCTATTGAAAAAGTCACTCTTTCGTGTAACACAATGTAAATAGGGGTGGTTTTAATGAAAATACATAGAATATATTATATTTATCAAATATTGAAAATATATTATAATGTATTGGGTTATTATATTCTCGTTTACACTTGGTGTTGCGTTAACGGATGCCAAGTTAGTGTTGTGTGTAAGGAAAATCAATTTATTGCCATGTAACGCATGCCATATTGGTGTCTTGTGAATGGAATTTATTTATTAGAGAAATAAAAAACATAATTAATATTAATTTATTGAAAATAAATTAGTTCCCAAAAACATGGGGTGTTACATTCTACCACCATTAAATAAATTTCACCCTTTCAATTCATGTGGGTTATCAAAGGTTTTATATTTGAATGTTTCTTTCATAGAATCCCACATTAACATATAAATAGGTTTACACATAGAAGAACACATGTGGGGTGTGAAAACATTGATATGGAAGAGAAATATAACTATCATGTTTTGATGGAGACTGATTGAGAACTTGGTCAAGAGAATGTTAATAATAAGAAAGACATAATTATGTGATTATCTAAAGGACTATTTTATTAATTTAAAAAATAAGGTACTATGATAAAATTTTAACTTTCAAAATCCTTTCCATAAGGTTAATGAATTTTAATGAGAACTTATACTTAATTACATTCATTACCTTTCATATGTCAAATCTCACCCATTAGTCATATCTTAACCAATTTCCACTTTAACTACTTTTCCAAAAAATAAAGGTGAATTTTTCATTCCTGAAGCACTAATAAATCATGATATCCATGATAACTCATCCAATATCTCCTTAGTTACCATCGAAAAAAAAATTTATAGAAGGTTTTTCAATATTCCAAAATCCACACGTGGTGAGATAAAACATTAATCTAAAAAACATCAAATGAAGTTTAAATTAAACATCCCATAAATGGTTATCCTTATAACCCTTCTAAATTATTAAAATCTATAACATTATAAGGAATTATATTAAATATGTTTAACATTGATCCCCAAATATTAAAAAGTATCTATTGGTTGTTACATTCCAATCATGTAAATATCCTCATCATACATCTTCTGAAATACAGTAATGATCTAAATTACAATAAATACTTATTGAAACCATGAATGGTTCCTTATTCCAAAGGTTAATGAACATATTCCTTAAATCTAGGAAGTTTAAAATTCATTAATGAAAACATAGACTAATTTTTCAACATATCCTTTATCATTTATGAGGTAATCAGTGTTATCAAATTAACTTTATCCAAATGAATAATCTCTTTATCCAAGCGGAATTTTATTTCTGAACTTTTTGATCAAATTAAGGTTTACTTTTCCTTAATAAAATTATCACTTTTCTAAGTCTTCATAAACATTAACAATACCCTTTACAATCCTTAATGAAAACTTATAATGAATTTACTTATATATTTCAAGATTCATATAACATAATATTTGAATTCCAAATCAAAAGTACATCATTCATCTAAAATTATTCTTAAACGATTTATTAGTATTAATAAACTTATTCATTAATACATGTTTCCTAGAATATATTAGTCATTTCTTATGGTTCCTCAACCTCAATATAATAATGCTTCTTTTGATCCACGTAAACAATAGTGGAAGAATATCACATTCCATTCATATGTGTTTTTTGGTCTCATTATCTTCATAAGTATAACCAATACTCATACCACAATCCTTATTCTCTTTTTGAGATTTCCAATTGGGAAACTATTGTAATAATTCCCATAATTTAGGCATCTAAAACATTCAACATTAACTATGTTCATTCTATTTCTCTTCATTGACTTAAACCATAAATCATGGGGTGAGAAACACATATCATAGAATAATATGATATTACCTAGAAAAATTACCTATATAATGTATAAATTATAAAACCTTCATTAATAAATGAAAACATAGTTTTACACTAGGTTATTTATAGTCATATTCTATTCAAATTCTTTATAATGGTTCATGAAGAGTTTATGAATTTTTAAATCATATCTCTTTGGAGTGTCAAACAAGGTGGGTAGTAAGACCTGTTGTTAGGTACCAGATTACCCTGAGTTAGTAATAAAACATCTTGTTGCAGTTGTTATTCCTAGGTACATCTGTTCTAGATCTACATACACTTGTAGTATCAAGAAATGGAATTATTTTTAGGTAACCACTCACTCCATCCATTACAAATATTCTAGTACTTTTTCCTATACATTTACTTATTCTTAGACATATCCCAAGATACATCCGTAGACATATTCTTAAAAATACCCCAAGGTATCTCACTAGGATTTTCTAATTCTATTTTCCAATAGTTGACTAAACCTTTCCTTTTATTTCAACTATAAAAATAAATTCCTATGGACGATAATAGTTTAGATTCTTTCGAGACATAGAAATGAAATCTTCTATCCTTTCGAAAGATGTTAAACATATCATATAATGATCGCCACATTTTGTACATCTACCTAAAACCATTCTTCATAACCGGGGTAAAGGAAACACATGAAATGGTTGATCTCATATGTTCACTATGGGTATAAAAATAAAATGAGTAAGAATATCATGAAAAAAGGGTATGTAACTTGATCATAAAATTTTAAGATCATTCCCTTTTAGTTAGTGATCATAACAATGATTGGTAGTTCATAAGACATGGATCTTAGGTGAATTAATAAAATAAGTCATGAAAAAATAACATAAGAATGATTCATGGAATTTGTGGAATTAAATTTGATTTATACTGTTTTTAACATGTATATGTAGAAACTAGATCAGTCATTAAGTTAAGATTATTAAATTCAGCCCCTAAATCAACTTATGAACATGAAACATGGTCCGTGCATAACATTGTAAACGTGTAATCAGGTTCACACATAGTACTATAGACATAAAACAAGGTACATTCATAAGATTGTGAACATGTAATCATGTTCACATAGAAACATATGGACATAAAACCTGGTCTATGAATAACATTGTGAACATTTAATCAGGTTCACACATAACATTTATTCTCATGATTCATCCATCATTACCCAACACATTGGAGGGAGATATAAGTCCCACCCTTCACATAATAAAATACTATATACATGTTGCACAAAAAATTCATCATATCATGACCAATAAAAAGATATGGATTTAATAAACATCAAATCATAACCCATTAAAGGAAATGGGTATCATTAACATTTCATCACATTATAAACTATAGAAAAAAAACTTGTACCATTTCACTGGGTAATAATCCGTGAAAATAATCAGGTTTAATAAAAAAAATTCCATCAAAACATAAACCATTCATGAAAGGATATGAATGAGAACTTTGTGTCTTTTCTTATAGGGGAATTAGTGGCATCAACTGATGTCAAATTAAATGGAAAAAAACTTGGAAATATATTTTAAAATCAGTTATTTAATAAAATATAATTTATTATTTGAAAAAGTCTCTTTGAAGAATAAAAAACCCTTCATAAACCATTTTATTTAAAATAAACATGGAAGATTATATATAAATCATTAAAAACCATTTGGAAAAATTTTTCTTTCACAGAATATTAAGATAGATTGATTTTTTTTTGAAAAAAAATTCATTAAAAGTAGTTTTCAAATTTTTAAATAAGGCCTAAAAATAATTTGAAATGTATTTTCTATGAAAACTTATACAGATGCATTACGACATTTTTAAAACCATTTTATTGGAATTATAAATTTAATACATATAAATCATGATTTTTTTTTGAAAAATATATATTTGAAAATTAATTTTATATTTTATTCATATGAATTAACCTTTTAAAATTGAAATAGAATATTCACATAAATTATGGCATGTAAATACATTCATGTTATATAACATAATAAGAAAATTCCATTTTTTCATAGTAAAAGGTTAGAAAAATGCCTTCCTCAGAAAGAGAAAAGATTATTCCATGGAAGGAATTGTTAAAAAAAGGAAAAATGTATTTTAATTATTATGATAGAATAGTAGAATATTCTCGGGGACCCTTTTTATAAAACTTCATTTTCAAGGAACACATATTTCTGACTAAAGAGAGGGTAATTTCATGCTTTCTTAAGAACAACTACTCTATTATCTTATGTAACAAAGAGTGGATAAATGTTAACAATACATGAATGAACCATGAGTCATTATAGGATAGAATATTAATGAATTTTCTTTATAGATAGATCAAAATATTTCATAAAATTATGACTAAAAATAAACAATCCCAAAAAGAGATTATGTTTTTTTTACAAAACTCTTACAAATTAGTAAATTTGAACCACACACCCCATGTAAGAGAATTAAATTACATGAAGCTTAAAATATCATGAATATTAGTATATCCATGAAATAACATTTTAAAATTAGTATATACACATCATGTAAAATTATAGGTACATAACATGGAATGTGTTTTAAAGAATTCAAATTTTGACAAAATTACTTTACCTATTTGGTACCTTTTGAAACATAAATTTCATGATAGAATGATCATAAAATGGATATGTGAATACAACTATTTGTAAGTATAAGAATAATAAAATATATACATGGGTATTATAAACACCCCAAAAAATTAATGGGTGGTGTATAAATCATGTATATCACATAAATAAAAAGTGATATTAAATTCCATTACCTTAACCTTCATATTATTGTGTGGTCTTTCTCCTCCTTAAAATAGGGTAACTACTTTTGGTTTACAAAAAAAGGTTATCCATGAGAGGATTATATCCTAAAGAAAGGAATCATGTTAATGTGTAGGTATGTTGGGAAGCTATTTGGGTAGATCTTGGATGATCCTAAGCAGTTTGAGTGTTGTGAGGAAGCGGGAGAATTGGTCTCCTTTTATATTGGAGAAGGATTGGAACTCTTGTAATCGATTGAAAAAGGAATTCAATACACATTTTTTCATTGAAATTGGACACAATACTGGACAAAATTATTTCCATTGAAGGATAGGGTCAATATATCTCCATAAAACAGTAATTGGACAATTTTATATGTCATTTTGGGAATTAAGGTTAAGGTTTAGGGACTTATTAGGCTTAATATAACATTAATCTTTGTAATTAATTTTAATTCCATTTACAAATATCTTTGGAAAAAACAAAGTTTCTATTATTATAAATTATAAATAATTATGATCCTAAATATGGAATATATTTTTCCAAATTCCAATCACATAAGTGGAAAAATTAATTTAAATTTCATCCCACAGGTGGGACGATAATGCATGTATTTTAAGTAAAAATGTTTCGTAGTTTTATATGTTTTTATAGTCAATTTCAAATTTACTTTTATTCAATGATCTATATTGGATTAATTGATAAAAATATGATCTAATTAAACTTTAAATACATTGTAAAACAAAATTTAATCTTATAAATAAATTATATTGAAAATAAGTTTTGAACTAAAATTATGTATTTTTCAATATTCATTAAAAAATGGATCTTCATAGAACAATATAAAAAACTCACCCAAGAAAATTATTTTGTTTTTATTAAAAATATTATGTTTATTTTAACATATTAAATTTATAAATGGTTAATATTTTGGATTCAAACTATGTTCTCTATTAAAATTCGGTAGATTTCATTTATTAAAGTATTTGTTTTCTTGTGTGAAATTGGGTATGTTCTTATCTTATGCTTATCAGGCCATATAGATGATTATAAAAAAATTATTTAACATATAACATATATATTTAATTAAAATCACTCTCGAATTAGGATTAATTTAGTTTTTCAAGTCAATACTCCATTGGATGCATGAAAATAATTATAATATTCGTTTTGATATTCATTTGGTCCTTAGTTTCCTTTTATAATTAATCGATGACCAATGATTTCATTTTATATTTTTATAAAACAAAAAATTTCAGAAGCTAGTTGATACTATTCATAAGTACTGATATAATGGATAGGTTATATATTATTATATTATATAATAATGTTTTAATAATATATCATTGTTTTATATTATTAATTCTTGCATCCAGTGTATCCAATCAAAGAAAGTTGGTCATACATGTAACATGAACTAAATAGGTTTAGTTTTCATTACATGCCATATATTTATTAAATTTATTTATGATAGTAAATATATTATAATTTATTGCTTAATAATATTCCCTTTTACACTTGGTGTTACATGTAACAGATGCAAAGTCAGTGTTGTGCATAATGCTATCATAGTTGGAGTCAAATAGTACCTGCCAAGTTGGTGTCATGTGAATGGAATGTTTTAATTATTGAAATATAATTCCTTAATGAAAATTAATCTATTCAAAAAAATTATTTCAATAAAAACTAACGTGTTACAAGGTGTAATTTTATTATATTTTACTAACTAATATGTTTTAGTCCAATAAAAATTCATTTTCTCATAAATAATCTTAAATTTGGTTTAACACAAATGTCTTTCCAAATATAACCTTTTTTATGATTAATAAAATGGAAGCGCATAACTCTATCTGAAATAGGGCATGTGAAATATTCCATCATATGTTACCCAAATCACATATTGAGACATACATTATTAATAAAGAAAATGTCTTAATTAAGATCAATAAAATAGTAGTCAGCATGGAAAAGACATCAAAATAAACAAGACATAAATTTAATCTTTATGTAGTAAATGTGATCTCATTATAAAATTTTAGATTCTATATGAAATTACCCATATAATTACAATCATTTAAAATTCTAAAATATAAGATAAACACTAATAATAATATTAAAAAAACATAATGTGGGAATGATGAAAGTTTATATGAAGAATCACCAAAATGGTTGTGGCCACATTCCATTACCATAAGAAATATTTAAAAATTACTGATATCCTCCAACAACACCTAGGAATTATTAAAAAAATTAACATCAAAGAGACAAAATTACTTAATCCTAAAAAAATAATTAATAGAAAAAACCAAATGAAAACCAATTCCACCATCCGCTAAAAATAAACCAAAAATAGACCAACCTAAATTATATATATAAATAAAATATTGTATCCCCCAATTACACCCTAAAACCTTGAAATCCTTAAAATAATAAACTACTAAATTATATTCCACCAAATTTTTGATTTCCAGATAACCAAACAACAATTAAATCCTCCGTTATGTAATATAAGTGAATCCACTATGATTTAAGATGAATTATGCCATACTCTGATGGAATTTATCTCAAAATATATAGTATAATAGGAAATATTATAAGAGAATACAATAAATGGTATGAGGAGTGTAGGGGAGAGAATTAACATTACATTATGAAATAAAAATTTCAATTCATTCACCCTGAAATCAGAGGTAAGAAGATGGAATAAGAGGTGACCAGGATTTGGTAATGTAGGGTCTCCCATACAGTTTGAGATGAGTGAATTAAAATGAGAATTTTGATAGGGATAAAATTATTTAATGGAAAATTAAAAAAATGTCCACATTTAAAAAATAATGATGTTCCTATCGGGTACCCAATGGAACTTGTAACCCTCCCATATTTATCCAATAAAATGGGTCCATAATGTCACATGTAGTTGAAAAGTGTATGTTTCACTACTTTGGAAGTACCCAAAACAATGAACCATTTGTTGATCCTAAAAATCATCCTAGAACACATAATTATTCATTCTTAAACACCTATAATAAAATATAAATCCAAATATGTGAAATAACCCCTCAACCAAAACAAAAAATGACAAAATAAACCATGATTAAACCATCTGAATTCCAATTTAAGGCTTTAACCACACCTTAATCACTATATTTTAGACATGGTTCAATAAAATATATTCAACATATGATTTATAATCCTTAAAGATACTAAGGAGATTCTCAACATGAATAATCATTCTGATCCACAACAATATTTTTGATTATTAGCCTAAGGAATCCATTGTACTCTAGAAATATGTTTTTTTAAATTAAACTAAATTCATTAAATACTAAAAGTGATAACATCCATTAGGTGTAACGATAACTAATATGCTACATGTTTCCCCAAAATACTCATCTTTTTTACTTGTACATAATTAAAAATATTCAATAAAACCTATAATACCACCCAATCAAAATTTCATCCAAAAATTCAATATTTCTTCAATTTATAAATTCCTAAGTCTTGATATGATTACTCATCCCAATGAATCTCAATGCATTAGATGAATGATTTTTAAATCATATTAATGACTATTAGATACATAAAGTCCATAATACGTAAATAAATCTCCACTATACAATTAATCAAAATGTATTATAACTAAACTACCCTCGTACACCTGGTATTCCCCACTATAAGAGTATGCCTACCTTGCAACTAGATTATAATTTATTAAAACCACCTCCATGTTCTAATAGTTTTATATTAAATTTCACATTTCAAACCAATTGGTAAAAACCATTCCAAAAACTATAAATTTGTTCCAAATTTATTATTATAGAAATCAATTTTCAAGAAAGAATTTACATTGTCCCACTTTTAAAATTTGTTTTACTAATTATTTTACTCTGTTCCATTCCAAAATATCCAATTTTAAAAAACATCTTAAAATGTGTATTTAATTAGTTTAATTCACTAAGTGATATCCTTTTTCTCAAATATAATGAAAATAGACAATGAAATAAACTTATAACATACCCATAAAACTGATCCAAATCAATTCCAATGATTTGTTTTTTAACCCAGATCTCATTTCTAACAACGCACTATTATTAGGTAATATAACATAAAAATATAATTTTACTAAGAAAATTATAGTTATCATTATTATAAATATGCATCAAAATAATTTTTTAATTCAAAAAAAAATAAAAATCAAGTAACATGAATTAATATTAAAATTATGGTCTTTTAATTCACTACTAAGCTTGATGGAAATGGAATAGCCAAAAACTAATTTTTAAAATAGTTCAATTATGGAATAAATAGAAAATAATAATTTAAATTTCTATGATCAATGATGATAATAAATTTTAGGAATAAAGGACTATAAAACGTGATAATTATAAATTTTAAAATTATTGTGAGAGGTTTTAATAAATTAGATAATAAATATTATAGTAAGAAAGGAAAAATGGGTTTTATATTTTATTTAATTAATAAAGGTTTTACATAGATGAGATTTTTAAGAATTATAAAATGATAATGTTTTATTGTGTCTATTGACCACATGATTCATGGATCTATAAGGAATTTATTTCCTAGTTGATCTATATAATCTTCTTAAATTATATCTCATCATACATGTGTTAACAAATGTAAACCTCATCCAAACCTATGGTTCCCACTCCATACTCAACCATCCCTTAGTATACCAATAATTTACCATAATTAGGTTTATTATACCTCTTTATTGGTTACATATCAAGTCCGTAATATCATATCTTCTATCAAGGAAAATTAAAAATATCATTAATCCAATATCACACTGATACCACATTGTATAAACCTAGAACCAAATGCTCGTACGGTACCCGAGTAATGGTGTAACTACCCCCATTATCACTCTTCAATCCATTGGGTTTGGATACTAGTTATATGGGTTTAAGTATACAATGTTAGAATAATTTACCCATTCTTTATAAGCACAATTCGTAGTTTGGTTCTATAAAAAACAGTAATGACATGTTTGTAAGTGATAAACAATGAATATGTAATACAAAACCAATCAAGATATATACAAATAGATAATAGAATAAACCCACCATAATTCACTACATGAATGAAAACAATACACGTTCATAATAAGATTATAAAATACCAATAGGTCATACAAGAAATTGAAAAAAATCGTAGAACAAGACTATTTCTAACACTTTCACTAGGTTTTGTCACCACACATATTGATGTGTATTTGGCATTTAATTCTGTTTCCCCACATTCCCCCTTTCCAATGGTGGGAAACTATCATTTTTATCATGGTGATGTATTCACCTTGATAACAATAGGATGTCGGGATATCAGTTCTCCCTCCACGGATTCCTCCCAAGATCTCATCTCTTAATCTGAGTCTCCCTCATAGATTTGAGTCATTTTCATAAAACACATTCCGGATGTCTTTTATTTATGGGAATTGGTTAATTTAACTATTTTTTATGTACATTCCAAATTATATTGACAAAGAAACAAACTTTAGATAGTAGAGTAGTCATGTTGGGCATCAATGGTATGTCTGGAAGTTAGGAACATTGGTCACCAATATTCATCCTTATATGAGGGAGTCGCATGTAGGAATCTTGAGAAAAAAACTCGAGGAATCCCATGTCCATCATAAGGTATCTAATGAAAATGTAATTTCTTCCAAGGCTTTAACCAAAGGCATCCCATGTTTATCATGAGGTAGCATACACTATAGGTGTATATCTTCCAAGGATTTCACCATAGAAATCCCATGTTGAAAATGATGTATCATTATTAGATATTTCACAAGTTTAAAGTCTTGTAGAGATATAATGATACTGATTAGAATTTCCCATGGATGTGAATCTAGGATGTTCTTCCCTAAGATGGGGAATCAAGGATTTTTGTTAGTCATGACTGAACCTTAGAGAGGCATCCAGTATACCATTCATAGAAGGCAAAGATCAACACCCATATAGTTTGATACCTCAGTTTATGTTTTTGTGAAGGGACCTATCTATAAATTTTAACATCATGCGGTAAGAATACCCATGCCATGAATTTAGCATTGATGAGGGATGATGTGGCGATTACGCCTAAAATATTTCCATCACAAGAGGATTTCTCTTGGTTGGATGGTGTAGTTTGGGACGTAGAGATGGGATCTGATCAACTATTTCTTGGATCAATGATGTTGATGATGAGGATTACACATGGAAGTGGACCAAATGGAATCATAAGAGATGTGACCTCTAGCTAGAATCATGATCTTAGTGGGATGTGGTGGCATGAGTGAAGATCAGGATGGATGTGGATGGAGTGGATGGAGAGGACTGAGTGGACGGAGTGGTTGAAGTGTTGTGTTTGGATGGAGTATTGTCTTTTGACCACATAAAGGCTTCCAACATATCCCATTGGTTGGAAATCAAATCCCAAAGAGCTCAGAATGGGAAATTAAGGATTACACTTATTAAGTAAGCCCATTTGAGGGGACATGAATGGAGATTATGTGTAGAATCATCTCATAGTGCATCTGTGATTAAGGATTTCTCTATGAGGGTTTCTTGTTGAAAGGTGGGGACTAGTTATTACTCTATAAGGGTTTCCCAAATGTATTTACATCAGATTTCATGGGATCTACAAACATCTAATCCCACATGGGTCATGATCAGTGTAAGAACCAAGAGGAAGCAGTAGACCAAAAGGTTGTTTCATGAAGAATACACCAATGAGTGATGGGGTGGGTCTCATGCATTGAAACTACCATAGTAGGATGTAATTCAACTTGGTGAGGATATAATTTCATTTTAGGAGGATTAATTTACCTGTGAGTCATACATGGATCATCCTGTACAATTGGAACATGGTGTGTGGGGCTTACGCCTGGAAGCTTCTCTATATTAGAGGATTTCCCAACATGGTGGGAGGAGGTGGTATCCCATGATCAGTATACATGGGTAATATCATTTGAATTGAAATGGTTAAGACTATATTTTGACATCATTTTATAGGATGTTGGTGATAGAATGTTTTACATCATCCAACTTGGATATGGGTGACTTTGTCCGTACCCCTTTGGCTTATATAACCACTACTCATGCACCATTTGGAGGGGTGGATTTAGTAATTCCTTATTTCAATGGTATAGAAGAGTTTTAGATCACAAGTTCAACATTATCATGACTATTATGAGAAGAAAAATCTTTTATCATACATATTCTTAGAAGCAATAAGCATGGAAATGCATGCAATTGAGGCATAGGGGACACCTCATGAGGGGCCATGAGATTGTTTCACACATGTTTAGAGGGTTTTGTGTAGTAGGTGTGCACAATGAATGTTATTTTGATGTAAAAGGTTCTCAAATATGGTTCTATGATATAAGGTCAAGCTATATAGCATCAAAGAATAGGTGTATGTAAGATTAGATGCTTATGTGCAAGAACATGGTCTGCACAAGAGAGGGGCTGAGTGTAAAATGGAATGGTTATGCATTAATGGGGTATTTACGTGCACTTGACATGGTTGGAAAGAGGTTGGTAATGGTTTAAAAATATGTGGGTCTACAGATGGGAGGACCCATAGAGAACCTTTCATGAAAGATCTTTACCTTTTGTGTTCTATGCTTTCATGATTTCATGGAAGACTAGTCTTATTAATAATAGAGTACTAGTTTGACTTTTGGAGGATCACCATGGAAAAGGGGGTGACCTTATACCTATATCTTAATTATTTATTGATGGAATGCAAGAATTTGGTCATTTAAATTTTTTTTCTCACAACGACTTCCTTTGATGTGGTTGATGTGCACACAAGGGGATTCATATCATCATATCTAGAACACCAAAGGGTTGTGCACTGATTAGGTTTCTTACGCACAATGTGGAAATCTAGTGAGTGTCTGCCTTATCAATTTAAAGTGGCCTACATAGAAATGGATGGATTGAAATCATATTTGGCAAGAAAGAGTCTTGTTCATATATCTCACTCCTATAAATAGTCACAGAAAGTTCTTCACGGCCTCCTTAGTGTTCCCAGAATGCATTATTGAGACAGATGATGAATTTAGATTGTACGAAGTCATCCTTTTGTGGCTTAAAGAGGAATTTTCTACCAACAAACGCCCCATATGAATTTGAGTTGAAAAGAGACCGGAAGGTTGGGTAATGAGGGAAACTCTGAAGAAAACCTTTGACTCCCATGGGTTCACACAAAACATGATGCTGGCTACATACTATACTTACGTTCACATGGAAGTCTAGGTCCACACCTATAAATAAGATGAGGGTCCCTGTGTATGATACATTAACATTCCTCTTTATAAGACCAGCACCCTTCTGCATGTATCTTCAACCCTTCTGCATGGAAAATAGTGCTTTAGAGACTTCTTTCTTGTAGATTTTTATTCTTGAACAAATATTCCTTTACAGAAATATCATCATTTTGAGCACTGACAATCTAATTTTGTGCAGAAAATTTAATATTGGATTCAAATGCTTTTATCTTCCATGCTTAATCCTTAGATATTTTAAACCCATTTAAAATGGTCAATTAATAGAATGTTTCTCAGATTGAAGCTATTTTGGCTTCTCAAAGTGCAGAGATGAATAAAAATCCCCATATCCTTCTAGCAAGGAGGGTCATATTGGAAAATTTAATGCCTTTATCAATGGTAGAAATTTCAAAAACAAATCCTTTGAGCGATTATCTCCAACTAGGGAACTTCTGTATTTTAGATGAAGTGATCATCCATGCCATCATAGTTGATTCACTATGATCATGGTTTGCATGTGAAGATGATATACAACATGGGAACATCATTGATCATAATCATACATCCATATATAATGGGGAAATTACTATCTACATGTTGAATTTTAGAAATAGGATGGTCACATGGGATTATCCAGATGAAGAAGAGTTCCCTTCCCACTACTCCACTATATTCTAAAGTAGTGTGAGGGATAACATCTTGCGATGATAGAAGGATTGAGATAGGAGGTTCAGTGGAAACTTAAGTAGAGATTTGGGTGTGGTATTATTGGTTGATCTAAATGTTCCAGGAGTACATGGAAGTGGTGAGAAACATTAGGTTGTATGAATTGGTAATGAGGCCACTGTTTCATTTTTACTACCAATGGGTGCTTGTTCCATAGCTCCTTAGCCACATGTCCCCAGAAAAGAACACATTCAATCTCCATCATGGGGAAATCAATATCAGTCTTTCGGATATTAATTACATTAGTGAAATTTTACTCTAGGTATTCTAGTATAATTAGTTCCTTTCACAATATAATACTTTGTGGAACAATGAGAAAACTATTCTTTTGACACAATATCTTTTGGAGGCGGTGAAGAAGAAGTTGAAAATCACACTCATTTTCTATAATGATATAATATTCTAGGATTGGTTTTAAATGTTCTTCCAGAAATTCTTGAGAGTGAGGATACTAGGTTGGGTAAAACAATTTCTTATCATATTGAAGGGGAGGAAGGCATGATCATACTAGATTATCGTTGAAGAACAAAACAATCAGGCATCAGGGTACAATAGGTGGGAGGCTAGGACTCACTGGTTTTCTATATTTATATCCATGATTTTTTGAGTGGGTGGTTATTTCCAGTTAGATATATATAAAGGGGAGTATGCCCAACAATGTTGTTGTTGGTAGTAATCCTAGTAGCTGACAATAGGGTCAACTTGGTAGTACCCATGCTAGCTTGGATCTATAACATATCAGGTTATGTTGCAACGGGAAATACATCTAGAGGGATCTATGTTCCATTCCAATTCTTGAATGGATGGATTAAAACACATATTTGATGTTATGAATTCCCAAATACCATCATTCCTACAAACACAGGTCGACATCCATCAATACTAAACACCACTAGGGTCCAAAAAATGACACTTGGGGTGAATAGTATTGTACTTAAGATTGGAAACCATTTAAAAATAAACTTCCATCCCTATATTACTCTAGTTTTTCCAATTTTGGACACCCTTCAAGGCTCATTGAAGGATATAGAGTACCTTTAATGTTTTAGAGGGTGGAGTATTAGTGGATCGAATTGAGGGAAATTTTTTAGCAAGATGCACAAACCTTTCTACATCACTAAGTATTTTTGGTTCCTTCTATGAGTGGAGAAAAGAGTCTACATTAGGGATTTTGAGGAATAGAACACATATATCATCTTAGAATTTTGATACATGGTGGTGAATGCAGGCTCTGGTGAAACCATCATGCTTCCAACAACAAATGTTGATTCTGGTATATCAAAAAACTATGCTAGCAATTATGTGGTAGCATATTCAGGGAAAATCATATGGAAACATATCTAGTAGATTGACTAAGTCAGTGGGGAGTCATAGCAGCATTGAGGAAGATGGGATGATCCCTAGGAGGCAAGACACGAATTTGGGGTGTGTCATGTTGGATCTACAATGGCAGTGACATCACAAGGTGTGGTCACACCTTCGAATCATGGGGAGAATTGGCCTTGGAAGCAACTCTAAAGACTAGAAAATGAAACTCCTTGATAGAAGTTGAATTAAATTATACAAATGGATTATTGTGATGTATTTCCCTCCCACTAGACTAGCTAGAGGTTATTGTGAAGGTAACTGTTGATAGAGGACTTATGGTGTAATATAAAGTGGGATGGGATGGAGTTTCCAGAAGTTGGTCCCATTAGGGTAGTCGCCAGAGAGAGCATTCTTTGAAGACACGCATATCTTACTACCATAGATATTTACATATGTCAGTGCGGGATTATGAGCCCCATTACCCCCCAAGGATGGTGATACTTGGAGAAAAAGATGATCAAGAGGGGGCACCAACTATTGATATTCAAAAAAGTAAGGAATAAACATACGAAGACAAAGCTTATGAATCTAATGATGATGAATCTTGGGAAATGACTACTCATCAAGGGATTCCACAAGAGAGTGATGAGATTTTGGATGACAAAGAATACTTTACTGTGTACCTTGAGGTAAACCTAAAATTCACTTTCATCCTTATTTGAACCATTCCTTTCCACTATCCAGATTATCTAACTGAAACATTTATTTTAAAAGTGTATCATGAAACATTGTAGCTGACCCCTGATGTAGTGTCAAAGGTGAACTAATAGCTACATTAAATAATGTTCTAGGACCCATTCCAGAATTTGAGGTATGTGGTTGGCCAACCGATGTTTCTGGGGTGGCATCCTAAAAACCTTAGGTTCTTATGATCCTTTATACAGGGCTATGCTCCAAAATTCAAATGGTGGAACCCCTATGTGAAGGGGTAGAGCACCCAAGATATCTTATCATAAATAGTGTTCCCCTTAATATAAGATCATATATCAAATCTTGGAGACTTTCATATTTTTATAGTTCTTTTGTGCCAATGTTTTTTCCTATATCATGCAGCATATTCCCGACAAATACAAGAGGAATCAGTGATAATAACTAAAATTAAAACATCCATAATGGGGTATACCTGGTGGAAATATACATAGGGACTCATGGAATTAATCCTTCAGCATTCAAAATTCATAAGTCCTCAGCCACTATATGACCTTAACTAATCATCTGCTAGCCTGGTTGACTAAAATGTACATCCTTGTTGAAAAATTCATGATATATTGTGCTTTAGAAAAATAGGAGAGGTCAGAATGTCTAGGGTATCTTCTTTGATTAATGTGCCAATTCATACAGAACCAGTCATTCAAACTGAACTAGAATCTATCCCAAGCAAACAATTGGTTGTGGATTTTAGTGACACCACTAGTGGGGAAGAACTTGGGGCATGTGGAGATCACATCCTTATGGTAGGATCAAGTCAAAATGATTGACCTCAAAATCTAAAACCCACTCCACCTACAGTTATTTCATATGAGTATCATAATGAAAACCTTCTTGCAACCATTCTTGAGTATAAGCCTGCCCCACTTGAAGAGACAGAAGACTCTGACCCCGACATGAATGAAGAGAAGCACACCATTTGACGAAGGGCTTGTAAATTCATTAAAAGATTCATCAAACAGACTCCACAACAAAAAATAATGGTCCAAATGGGGTCACATCACCATTATATTAACAAAATGTGTGTTATATGGGATGATTCTGAAGGCCTTCATGCGCTGGTCCACATCTTTTTTACAGAGTAGTTGTGTGGTAAAAGCCAACACCTAGATTTCACCTAGCGTCTAGAAAATTATGACAGCATATGAAATCTTTTAGAAGTCACTTGGGGGATAATACAACTGGAGGAGAAATCTAATGATCATAATGATTTCATAAACACCTAATATGAGACCATCTATAAGATGATTGATGAGTTGGGGGAGGACAGAAGGTAGATAATGAAGGTGATGCTTTAGGTGGCTGACCTCCAGGATGAGTGAGACCGAGTGAATATTAGAGTTGAGTAGCTTTATTTGGAATCTAATGAGGATGTCACAAAGCTCCATAATAGGTATCAGACCTTATAATCCATATTCTAAAGTTTGGTGGAGCTGCGATGCCCGATCACCAAAGCATATCTATAAGTGAAATTTATCCAAGACTCATGGTAGGCTCCAACAAGTTGATTCCCCTTACTTCATTCACATCATTCTTGTTTGATTTCGAAAATTTTCTGCAAGAAAGGACACCTTTATTTTTGATGATTTAATTATAACACTATGATCATATTTTTAAGATATCCAATGATGAATCCCTAGGTTCACATGGGAAGTCACCGGTCTGAGAAACACATGGAGAGCACGGGATTGATCATTTCTAATATTGTGTAAGATAATTATCAAATAACCATTGTCTGATATTGTTGAATGATCATCAATAGTGTTTGGGTTGATGGGTTTTGTAGTTGGACAATATAGCTCATAGAGCATTTTACTTTCAACTCTAACATGCACTAATGAAAGAACATGATAAGGACAATGGAATTGGAATATATCCATATAATGTAGAATGTGATGTGTGATTCATGATCCCCAAAATTAAGAACACAAGGAGTGTGGAATGGAGACACCTGATAACTATTGACTATGTTTGAAACAAAACATTCATATAGTTATCTTGGAATGAAGAAAAACAAATGAGCTTCAATAGTTGAGCATGTTAGGAACACAAAACATATCTCGAATCTCTTCTGTATTCATTTCTGACATTGTCCCATGATGGTGGGTGAGCCAAAACAGCATGAGACCAAATTGTTATGTGTTCCCTTCAAACATGGAAGAGGATGACGATCCAAATAAGGGGCATGCAGAGCATGGAAATGGATTGATGGGATATTCAAATGGATTCCAACACTCCTAAAATTAATACATCATGGATTAGAGGACATTTTTTAAGCATATTGGTATAAAAAAATGTAAGCCCCATCTTCCAGGGATTTTCAATCTTGCTAACCAAGCGATAGATGATAATGTGAATAATGTGGTAGATGACCAGCACTAGGGAAGATGACATCTGTTGTGAGGGCCTCAGATGTTTTTCTATTTTACATATTGCAGTTAAAGATTATGGACACCTAGTTTAATGTCATATAATGAGGAAAACGCATGGTAAAGATTAGCATCATGTAATTATAATGTGCCCCATAGTTTAATTTCATATGGCCATGACATTTCACACAATTTAAGGCTGCACTGCAGGGACCATGACAATAGTTTAAATTATTATTGAATAGACCATATAAATGTCTATCTCAAGTGTATTTGTATGACATAAAGTAAATAAACATGATGTGAATGGTCCAAAAGAGGCTAGCATACCACATATGTAACAAGAAAAGGATAAATGTTGATGTAAATGAGGACCAAGGGGCCCATGCTACACTACACATCCATAGGGTATACAAACTCAGTTTAATGTCATACCTAGACATAGAATCAAAGTTTAAGGTCCTAGGGTTCATGCCATAAGTTTTTTTGTGCAGCTTAAATACATCGATACACACCCCACCAGAACTTATAAGCCCACACGAGCCATGCTCGGTGTGGAAAACAAGTAATAGTACATGGGGTATTCTTGACATGTGGAATAAAACATTGAGGGGGACACCAAAGAATTGAAATTCCACTACAATAGAGGTAGTGGAAAAGAGGTAAGTCGAGACTTCCTAGTCTAGATAAATGGGGGACTAGTGAGTAGGGATTGACTATTAATCGTGTTTGAAATATAGGGACCACAACCATACCAGTTAAGAATGGGGTGGGAAAACACAAGATCCACTATGGACAAAATTTAAAACAAATGATCCCCCATTTTATACCAGAGATCCATTATGAAATTTGTCCAAGAGAGTTGGTGATCTAAAACTGTAGGAGACCATCACTGTTAGAGATTTTTCTAGATTTTAATGATAATGTAAATCCAAACTGAGAAATACAAGAAGCATAGAATGGGTAGATCAAAAACTGGGGACCATACTCAAGTTTTCCTAATAGTTTAGAGTCATGATTCCTAAAATATTTCTAATAGTATAATGTCATTTTTCTTGAACTATAGGGGACATATTCACTACAAGGGTATACATATAGAATGTTAGAGATAAAACACAATGTGAATAGAGTCCAAAAGGCTCACATAACACATAGATATCTTAAAATGAATTACATAAGGTTTAATGTCATAAATCTTTGATCATAATTGGGTCCAAGGGGATGAAAAGTTGACAGAAATGCATATCATCTTGAATAAATAATTATTAGTAATCACTATTTATTCCATAATCATGGGAATCAAGCCACACATAGTTCTGGGATGTTGTGTGGTAAGAGGCCAACACCAGTGGGATAAATCTTTTCAGGTGAGGGAGATGAGGTGTTCCACAATTATCATGGGGTATCCTGATTTTTTTAGGGTGGGATCATAGTTTAATTTCATGTGTTGAGGATGTTATATCTTAGCTTAATGATAGCGAGTTTAGAAAAAATGGGGCGTGCCTCTAATGGATATGTGTAGTATGGTGTTATGAAAATCCCAATGTGAATGAGGACCAAGGGTCCCAATATTGTACAAAAAATTCCCAAGGATATTTACACATACAGTTTGAAGTAGTTATGCTTAGAAGTGGGATTATTGTTTAAGGAAGTAGTGTTCATACCCTTTGTGAATAGTTTAAAGTCATGTTATATGGACCATAAGGTTGATAACAGTGTGATTTAATGAATCAAAGATCATGAAGTATGTACTCAAAAAGGGATATGTGTAATGAGTGGAATAAAAAACATGATGTGAGTGAGGGAAAAATATGCTTGAAGCCACATACATATTCCTGAGGGGGATTTCACAGAGTTTCAAGTCATGATTCTTGGATTACACAGAAGAAAAGGGACCAAAGGTTTGATAAACTTGCGGATGGACTCAAAGTCATAATGTCTAGGTGTCACTATATATCCCATAATAATGGGAATAAGGCCACACATTGTTCTAGAAATAAATCTCCATTCACAATTATGATCCATACATAGGGAAAGGGGAATTTTTTCATTGTGGTTGGCTGGAATATAATAAAAAATCCATGAGTCCCTACGCATCCTGTGTGGATATGAATCAAGTCATAAATAGTTTTGGATCACGACATGGTATATGAATGATGCTATGAAAGGTGTAATATTAGGAGGAAATTAAGGTGATGTGTAGTTTCTCATCATGCATCTAGTACGCTAATTTCCACATAGTTTAATGTCATACAACTAGGAAGAGGGGGGAAAGTGTTCTAAAAGATATGTACATGATGAGACAGCTATAAACCGACGTGAATCCCGACCAAGGGGCACACTTTTCATAATACAAACCAAATTAAGACATACAAAAAGTTTAATGACATGATATATAGACTTAAACATTCTGTTTAAGGTCATAAATCTAAGGCCAAGTGCCTATTTTAACATCACCTACCAAAGATGTTGGTTGCTCCACATTTTATCATCATGCTGCTAGGATGTTGTCACCATGCAATTAAAATTCATTCAAATCTGATTATAGGGGCTTTAAAATGTTTAGGGTCTTAATTTTGGACCTATAAAAAATATTTTAAGGGGTTTTTATTTAGTACCATGGGATCTTAGTGTAAGGTCATAGATTTCAAACCAAGGAGAAAGGGATTCTTGAAACGATTAAGGTGGTGTAGTGGATTGACAAACCTAATAAGAATGTGGGACAATAATATACTCCAGGGTTTTCAAACATGGTGTTCAATATGGATCATTGTTGGGTTCTAGGTAATTCTAATGTCATGAATTATGGGCCTTTTTCAGAGTCATTACCCCTAGGTACCTCTATTCTAGAACAATTTCCAATTCTAAAATCTTCATCGGGATGTATTTCTAGGAAAACACACATAATAACTTCCTTATCAAACATTATGATGTTATTATATTCTTATCCTCAAATTATTCCACATATTTATGTTCCATAATCTATGTATTCCTTAATATAGTTCCAATGGTTTCCTCTAAACATGATCTGATACCAAATGTAATGACCTTAACCCCGATAGCCAAGATCCAGTGCCTTATTACCTTATATTTCCATAAATACATGATTACAATCCTAAATGATTGACCATTTTAATTGTTTTCAAAAACTAGACACAGAAATTATACCCATTTTACATTGGTAAAAGAAAATAAAGCCTAACAAAAGTAAAATATAATCATCCTTAAAACTAATTCCATGAAATCATCTTTACATCAGGGTGAAAGGAAACAAAATAAGATTGAGGTCAAATTCCAAGTAAGGGTTAAGTATATAGTAAATAATCATGAATAAATGAATCAACATAAATAAGTAATTAAAGTATGGAAAGGTAAATATCAGAGAGAAGATTATAATTAATCGATAAACTAAAAATAAATTCACAATATAGTAGGAACCAAAATAATCAAATAATGTTATATAAATAATCACATGAGCTTGTAACATGAACATAGATATTCTAACTAATTTAATAATTACATATAATACAAATATTATTGTAAAAAATAATGTTGGATGTATTAATTATCCATATATATCTTCATGATAAATACAATCATGATATAATTTCAATAGATTATGTATGTGGATGGAAACCCATCTTATTTGGCCAACTGATTCTTCTCATGAGAATACCAATGCATTGAGGGGATTCCATTAACTAGTCCCTAGCTGGGGTATTTCATGTCCAAATAATTCTACATATATTGAATAATAAATTTAATTCATAAACAATGTTCCTTTAAGGTTTCGATATAGAGTGAAGGATCCGAATTTATTAATATTTCTCAGTTAATCAAATAACATTGAATATAATCCTCATATGTAAAAATTGTATAAAATTTATGAAATAATAATATCAATCACAATATAATATGGGTATATTGGAGAAATTTAATTTCCAATCAAAATGATTATAAGAATGTGATTTTATCTAGATAATGTTAACAATCACAAAAGAAGGTGATATTTCATAATAACTCTTTCTAATTTTTAATTTTCAAGTAAAATCCACTTAAATGAAATAATTCAAATTGAAACATAAAATATTATAATGAATGTATTATTCATGATATTAAATTTCAAAATTACATTATATAAACAATATAAAATTCAATTTTTTCATAATAAAAAATAAGTCTCAATGGAAAGTAAATTGTGATGAAATCCCTTACCTCATGATTTTTTTAGTTGAACATGTTTCAACCTCATGTAAGATGGATTTAATATATTTTTTACTTATTTATAACCATATTAATATTTATAATACTCGATATGATCATTTTATAATATATTATTACTCCTTCATTAATAATATTTTATCTTTTTCAATGTTTTAGGTGTGAAATAACTTGTTTTCTCTTATGTGTTACATAGTGAAATATCAGTTTCATGAAAATATAATATAATTATATCATATACATAATAATATTTTTTCCAAAATTTTCATATTTATACATAAATTATAAATCTAACACCAATCACGAATGATGGTTATTAAAAATGATGTACGTTTTGATCATGGCGATGGTAGGCCATATGTATCCATGAGAAAAGTATCCATTTTTTATAAATAATTATGGAAAGGATGTAAGTAATATTTTTAATTTCAAGAATGATCATCATATTTGAAATATAATTTAATATAATTATATATATTATCCATGTGGTTTTTTGATTAAAATAGATTCACATTGCCTCGTGAATGCATGAGTCACCACATACATGAATGATGTAATCATCATTACATGAGTGAAAAGCTAAGAAATTAAACGACATATATATATATTATCTTCCAAGAATGATAAATATTTCATGAATATTATATTTATTTAATTTATATCACATATAATCATTAACATTATCTTTATCACCTTCTATTTGCAGTGTTAGTGAAATATAAACCGTATCCCTTCGTGAGGCACTAATTTGTCATACACACGAGTGACGTTATCATATCTTATACGGAAATGAAGGTAAAATGAGATATATATGATATATTGTATCCATAGGTATATATATGCTATAAATATCATATATATACTTTATATTCATAAGCATATCCAATACTGAGAGGTGAAAATAGAAAAATGAACAACATTGGTTCGTGAGGTGGAAGTCCTCCGTACAAATGAAAGATGATTTTATAAACCATTTTATAGAAGTGGAGATTGTTTTAGGAAATGATCATGTTATAAAATCCTTATAATATTAGTAATATATTAATTTTATTATAACATCACATATGAATCAATGTTGAATGAGGTGGAGGAAGAAATAAAATAATATACTCTTTGAAAAACATTGCCCCTACTTCTAGTATACTCTTTATGTTTCACTAAAGTTATTTTATATTCAAATTATATATATAATAAGACTCCAAGGATTATAGGATTAATGTTTGGTGGGTATTTGTGAATGATTATGATGATCCAATTGACTTGAGAGGTGTGAATAATTTAAGAGAGTGTGTGTCATTTTATAGTTTAGGAGGGGTGATATTCTTATAATTACTCAAATGTATACACTATTGGGATATCAATATTACCTAAATTGGATAAAAAATTTATAATTAAAGGTTTATAAATATGATTTGGCTCCGGAAAACCTCAAACACATAATTTATTACATGTTTCAAACATTATTTTCATTATCTATTATGTTTCCTTATTTTTACAATTCTGGGGTTCCCCTACGGTAACTAGTTTTCCAGTAAAAGTAATTTATCCGTAATCAGTAAATTAAAATTAGATATATTAGAAAATTTATTTTAAATAATTTTAAATATGATAAATTATTTATAAAATAAAAAACTTATGTGTATTAAAATTAATTTTAACAGAAGTGCCTGTAATGCGCAGAAACACCGCTTTAACCATAAATACATTAACATAGATTTTTCATAATTATGGGTTAATATATTCATATAAAATAAAATATATTACATTAGATTAATATAGTTTATATTAATTTAAATTTAAAAATTAGTTTTTATAATATATTATTTTTAGATATTTTATATAATTTAATAAAATATCACTTGTCGTAAAATAACATTATTATCAATGTTGACATTTTTCAATTAATATGAATTGTATAATATCAAGATAATGATTTTATTTTAATATATTATGTTAACACATATTTAACATGATACATTCGTCAAAAAAATAATTTTACATAATAATTCACTTAATTTATTCAACTTTTAATATTTTTATTTTCATTTATTTCATTTAGTTGTTACTTAAATAATTAATGCATTGGAAATTATGAAGCGGTTTATGTAATTATGTCACCTCCAAAAATTAATGATATATTATTATCATAAAAACTATAATTTATATTTAAAAATAATATATTTAACTGAACATATTTTTTTCTTTCTTTATCCAAATTCTTTATAGATATTAAAAGTAATAAAATATATTTTTCGTATTTTTATTTAATTTACCTTTTTTATGGTTTATATTCAAGGGGAAGTGGAAATAAATTGGAATATTTCTAATAAATTGATGTCTAAGGTCGAAATAAAAACATTAAATAAATTTTATATAGTATTTTAAGTCATTTTCATTTTTATCATTCTAGTTTAAGCCCCAATATATTCATTATTTTTTAACCATGAAAATTAAATTTTATAGAATTTATTATTTATTTTGGTAAAAATATATATTTAATTAATTATACATTACAAATTATTCTGATTCAAAATATAAAGTCCATTTTTTAAAATTCTATTAAAATAATGAAAAAAAATTAATTTAAAATTAATTCTTTAAAAGCGATCAGAAAGCTGGGGTTTAATGTAAAAATGTGTGAATGTTTACAAAGTTTTTGTTTCTAAATTCATGATGAAAATAAATAAAATGGACGAAAATGGATTAATAAATATAAAAATTAACAAATGTTATCTTAAAAAAATTTAATTATACATTATAAATCATTTAAACAAAAACGCATTTTCAATTAAAATTTCAGATTATTTCACTATTCATAAAAAAGTAAATATTCAGAAAAAACATAAAAATTTACCATAATATAATTTTATTAGTCAAATTTAGAAGAGTAATTCTATTTTTTCAAATAAATTTTCTTAATGTGTTAATAATTAATTTTAAATTATGTGTGCAAAGCATGGCTAAACATTATTTTATTTAAACCTTTTTCTTGCACAAGCTATCGGAAAAATTAAATTTTTTCTAAGAATACATATTTTAATGTCTTGGTATGTTACATAATTTAATTTAATATCATTTTTTAAAAAACAACATTATTTTAATTTTTTTCATTATACAATTAATATGAATTTAAAAAAAATCATGCTAATGAGAGAATATATTATGTTCTCAGTTGTTTGACATGTTATATTTATCTAAAAAATTAATGTAACACAATAATTCACTGAACTTACTTAAGTTTTAATAATGTAGGTATTACTTATTTAATATTATTGTTAACTAAAAAATTACTTTATTGGCATTTATTAAGAATATTGGGTAATTATTTCATATTTAAAAATTAAAGATAATATATTATCATTAAAAAATTATTTTTTTCATTCAAAATAATGTATATAACCTATCCTATGTAATCTCGTATCACAATTATTTATGTATTTTAAAATTAAGAAAAGTATGAATTTTTCTGTATCATTACATAAATTATTATATGGGACATATTCCAAGGAAAGTGTAACAAAATTAAAATAATTCGGAGATTGTTTATAGAAAAGGTATAAATGAACTCATAAAATAAAATTAAGATTGTATTTTAAGTCATTTTGAGTGTGATTGTCCTAGTTTAACCTCCCTATAAATCAATTTTTACCTTAATCATGATAATTATTTTTTACCACCTTCACTATTCATTTTGGAAGAAATTTATATTGAAAATATTAAAAATTATAATTATGTTGATTGAAAATATAGATTCTATTTTTCCAAATGCAATTCATACACGTTAATAGTTGAATTTAAAATTAATCCGGAAAATGTATTGATAAAGTGAGGTTTGAAGTGAAAATGTGGAGCATTTACAATGATTTTTTTATCAAAATTCCAAATTAAAATGATTCTAATGACCTAAATTTTAATTATTCATATAAAATTGAACTAGTTCTAATTTTTAACTAATGAAAAATATAATTTATCGTTATAAATTATTTAAATGAATTTTTTTTTTAATTTAAATTATCTATTTTCAATATTCATCAAAATGTGAAATTTTTCAATAAAATTAAAAACATTACAATATGATAATTTTTTTCTTACTATTTAAAAAAAAATTATCAAATAAAATTTTTAAATGTTATAATAATATGTTTTAAATTAACTGCGCAAAGAATTACTAAATTGTGTTTTGTTTTAACATGGGGTTACGAAAGATAGCAATGAAATTAAATTTATTCCACAAATATATATATTATAATATAATGGGGTGTTACATTGTCTCGACCTTAGATAAATCATGTCATCAAAAATTGGGCTTCATCTCAGAAATCTACGGTCAGATATTTGAAAATATAGTTGTTGAAAACACAAAAAATAAAAGGGTTAAACAATATTTTATTAATATTAGAGAATGGGGAGTATAATTATCATAATGAATAATCACATAACTATCATCCAGATTAAAATAACATTAGTAAAAAATGAAATCATGGAAATGTAATAGAAATATAACACCTAGATATAGATGGAGAGTGATAGAGAATGTAGATCAAAAGAAAGTTGGTGATCTAGAGAAGGTTTATGAACACATAACTATTAATCCAATAGGATTGAATAAGTTCACTAATATCATCATAAATAATGAAAATATTACAGTTTTTTTGTTTCATGATCCTGTTCCTATAGTTGAGGAAATATTTCATAGGATAATAATTTAAGGAAATATACATACTTGATAAATTATTATTTTATAATCACAAATTCACTTATTGGTTGTTCTTCAAAAAAAATTTAATTTATCCCTTTCTCAAAGAAATGAATATGAAAAAATTAATTTCTATTCCTGGTATACTAAAATTTATATTTAGTGGATTTTAATATCCATAATTGGATGAAAATCCATTCCTTTTGTCTATAGTTGTTATTATAACAAAATTATTTCCATAGGTTATGCAATACACATAAATAATTATATTTTGAAGTAATACATTAATCTCTAAAACTAGTTCTAATGTTCAACTTCAGAAATTTGATAAATGGTAAACATTATATCCCTTAAAATATATTATGATACATAACTTTTAAAAAAAAGGTCGCTGAATTTACAAAAAATAACTTATCATTAATCCGAAAAAATGAAGTTACTCCTAATTTCCATATGTCAAACATGTAAATACATTCATCATGTATTCACTTGAAACATGATAATAGACTGAATTACCAAAAAAAATTCTAAAAACATTCATGAAAACGTATTCATTAGGTAAAACATATATTATTTCATATATTCATTAAATCCAAAAATGTTGTAAATTCTATCAATGATTTCATGATCACTTTTTCAAAAAATCCTTAATTAGTAAAATAGTAGTCAATAATAACAAACATCGTTAATCTATATCAATAATATTTTTGTCCCAACATCATTATCTCAATATCTGGAACATATTAAGGGTCTATAATCATTTTATTAATAAGTTAATCTTTCCATTGAATATTTTTTCTTGGTCATTAGTATTATTCAACATAATCTTTCAAATAAATTAAAAAAGGTACAATAGTAAAATACTTATATATTTCATAACACTTATGATCATAATACCATTAATAAAATATTTTTACAATAGTTTTTGTGGTTCCAAATATAGAATCACATTAATAATTCCGCATTAGTTGTGTCAGTATCATACAATTGACATTAATTCCTTGATTCTTGGAGAATTTATTAGCATAGTTCCCCGTTTCACTATAGTTGAAACACTGAATATCAGTTTCTTCTTTCATATCATTCAATTGTTTTTCTAAGTGACCCTTTTCAATGAACTTATAAAAATCTTTAAATCACCCCATGAATTTATCATGTTAATTCATCACAATGTTTTCATATGTGGGAAAATCCTTCTTTTCCTTCTTCCCTTCAACCATTTTTTATTATCAGTCCTCTTCTTCTCTTAACTACATTTAAATGCATAAGATATTGAGAATTATTGTTTTATATTTATAGAATATAAATCTATTTCATCATATGGATAAAAATTTTGACAGATAATTTCCATCACATAAATGGATTAATACCTTTGAATAAATGGTCAAATCTGCACTCTGTGTTTTTTATGTAATCCATATCATACCTAGATAATCTTATAAAGGTGGATCCATAATCCAAAAAAAATTATTCTATTTTTTTAAACTATAGAAAATTCTCTTCATCTTGGTTGGTTTCCTATGAGGGAAATAGTTTTGAATGAATGCCTCCATGAAATCCTTCCATTCCATGAGTTCTATTTCTTATACCTCTATTTTATTCTCAATATACAACTTCCATTAATGAGGAATGACTTTGAGATAATACATTACAAGTGTAAAATTTTCCTTTTCTCAATATCCCAAAACCATAGATATCTTTTCCATAGACATCATAGATTTCTCAACTATCATTGGATCAGTAGTCCTACTAAATTATGGTATCCTCTATCGCATAAAGTGATCCAATATTGGAGAATCTCATTTTGGAAAAGGATGATCCATCCATGAAAGGTTATTTTTCATAACCTGATTAAGATAAGATAATATTTCCCTAACGTGATCAGTTCTTATATTAACTACATTGGCTTCCATAGTAGGGAAATTTCTACATTGCTTACGAGTATTAGTATTATTCTTTTCTTCCAGGTTCCATTTCTAGAGAATGGAATATTTTGTATTAGCTCATAAAATTAGTTGTTATAAATCATAATGTATAATCCTTAATATTGGGTATGACATTTTATAAATTAAAAGTTATGAATTTTTAATCATAGAATCATAAAATATTGTTTTTTAGAGATATAGTAAACTTATAATCATTCATTGTAGTTTACTAAAAAAATTAAATTTCCTTATAACAACCTCTAGTAGTTGAAAATCAAGTACATAGTAAAGAATGTTGTCTAGTACCAGGAAATACTAATGTCATGTCCAACACGCCATTCTAGAATTCATTACCCCTAGGTACCAATGAGCGAGAACCATGTCCACTTGTAGTATCTAGAAAATAATATATTGATAGGAAAACCAATAGAATCTCTTCCCTATAAAAATTTTATGATGTTATTCTATAGTTTTCCGCAATGTATATAGTAGGGTTATATTCCCAAATATATGTTTTACTTAATCTAGTGCTCAGGGTTTCTACCAAAATTGCTATGATACCTACTATAACAACCCTTCCATAGTATAATGGAGTCGATGCATTACTACATTACATTAGAATAGATACTGCACTAAAATACTAAAGGATTGATATATTTAATAGGTTTAAAAAACTAGATATATACCTGATACCCATTTTATTTTGGAAAAAGAAAATAAATCATTACAAGGGTAAAATCATAACATCATTGAACCTCATATTCATATCCCATAGAATGGAAAAAAATAAGGGTGAGCTCAAACAACCTGTAAGGGTCATGTATAGTGAATGATATCATGATAAATGAGGCATTATAAATAAGTAATTTTTAATATGGAAACATAAATACAGAAGGACACATTACTTTTCACCAATGAACTGAAAATTTAATGCACAATATAGAATGAAAAAAATTTAACGCATACTGCCATATAAAGAATCATATGGGCATGAAAGTTTACCATAAACATTCTAACTATTTTATAAATAACACGAAATATCAATAAAAATGTAATTAATAATTTACCTCAACATAATTGCTATTTTGTATCCTCAAGACAATAACTATCAACGTCTATACTCAAGATAGTTTAACTCCATTGGTAGAAACATGTCTGATTTGGAAAACAAATTCATTTTAGGAGTCTACTAATTCATCAAGGGCCTTCATTAACTGATACCCAGCCCATTTATTAATTAATCAAAATAATCCTCCTATATAAAATAATTTATTTAATTCATAAACAATGTTCCTTATAAAACATAAAAAAATTTTAAACGATACCTATTTATCTATATTTTTATAGTTAATCAAATGACATTAAAAGTAAACACATTATGGGAAAATTTTATATAG
Source organism: Viscum album (assembly GCA_963277665.1). NCBI lineage: Eukaryota > Viridiplantae > Streptophyta > Magnoliopsida > Santalales > Viscaceae > Viscum > Viscum album. The sequence continues at coordinate 1,297,996,734 of OY728141.1, read as the reverse complement.
TTTGGGAAATAATAATATCCCTTACAAAATAATACTTTTATTTATGTAAAATTTAATATCTAATTAAAATTATTGTGAGAAATTAATTGTTTCCATACCAATATAACAATCACAAAAGAATGTGAGATTGAACAATAACTCTTACCAATTGGTAATTTTCAATTAATATTCATTTGGATGAAATAATTCAAATACAAAAATAAATTACCATAAATAAAGTATTAATACACATATTAAATTTCAATGGAGACAGTATATACAAAACATAAAAGTAAATTTGTTCATAATGACAGATAAGTATTAATGGAATGTAAATTGGGATAGAATCCCTTACCTCATGCTATCTTTTGGTTGAACAAGAATTAACCTATTGTATAGTGATTATAACCATGTTATTTACTTATAACATATTCATATCAATTTTTAAGATAACATATATTATACTTTTGTAACATCTTATCACATGTTCTTTAATAATATTTTATCATTTTCATTGTTTCGGTTATCAATGAACTTGATTTCTCATTCATGTTTATTTAATAAATATCTAGTTAATGCACATATTATAGAGTTATATCATATCTAGAATAATAATCATGACATAATTATTATATTTATACACAAATTATTCTTTAAGACCAATAATTAAGGATGGTTTTGAAAACTTAAGTACGATATGATTATGAAGACGGTATGTCCTACATACACATGAGTAACATTTCCTTTTTCACAAATAATTATGGAAATGAATAAGTAATAATTTAACTTTAAATAAAAATTATCATATTATAAAGTCTATATAATATACATATATAAATCATCCACATGGTTGGCTGATGAAGATATATTCCCATCACTTTTTAAAGGCGGTAGTCTACATATATACGAATGATGTTATCATTTTGACATGAATGAAAAAAGAATGAAAGAAAATGATATATATATATATATTATCTTTAAATAATGATAAATATTTCTTGAGTAACATAATTTTTTTGGATAAAACATTGATAATTAATGTCTTAGAGGGATTATTGTTTAATGAAACACCTCCACCACACAATAAAACACATCCTTTAAACACTGTATTTTGTAACTTATATGATTTCTTATTTTTAGCATTTTCTGTTTTCACTTTTATAAATAGTTATCTAACATAGGTAATTTCTACTTTAAGAATAGATTAAAGGTAGAATTGTTATTAACTTTTTTCCATCTGATTCTATGAATAATATATAGTTTAAATGATTAAAATAATATGTTTTTTGGAAATTAATTTTAACATAAGTGCATATAATGCGCAAAAACAAAAATTTAACCATTACAATGCTAATAGTGTTTTTTACTATTTGGGGATTAATTTATTCAAAATAAAAGATCAATTAATCCATGAATGGAACATAGTTGATTTTTTATTAAATTATAAAAATCCCTTAGCATATTATAGGATTTTTATTCATTTTAAATAATTTATTAAAATTTCATTTATTATAATACAACCTTATTATTAATTTTGAAATTATTTAGTTAACATGAATAAAAAAATATCAATATATTGATATAATTTTAATATATTATGATCACACCTATTTAAAATGATATATTTATCTAAACAATTACTATGTTTTCATTTCTTAAGAATTTTAAGAAATTACATCATCTATAAAATTTAAAGATATAATATTATGATAAAAATCTAATTTATATGTCAAAATAGTATATATTACCTAACCTATTTTGTTTTTTTCATATCCCAAATCATTATAGATACTAAAAGTATTAAAATTGACTTTTTGTATTTTCATTACTTACCTTATTATTTGGGTCACATTCAATGGATAGTTAAAGGGAATTGACATATTTTTGAGACTTTTATTGTCTATGTAGAAATAAAATTATTAAAATAAAATTTATAAAATATTTTTGGTCATTTTCACTCATATAATTCTTGTTTAACCCCCCCCCCCCCCCCGTAAATCAATTTTTACCTTACTGTGGTGATTAATTTTTACCGCAATCAATACTGATTTTGTTAAAAAATTAAGTTGGTCTTATTAGAAATTAAAAATTATGATGATCCAAAATATGGAATCCATTATTCGAAATTCAATTCATATGAGTGAATAAATTTATTTTAAAATTAATCCTCGATATGCGATTAGAATGAATGTTTCTATAAAGAAAATGTTCAAAAGTTTACAAATTTTTTATATCAAAATTCTATATGAAAAGGATTAAATTTTAATAAAATTGATTAATTGATATTAAATTGATTTAATTTTACTTTAAAACAAATTCAAAATATAATTTCAAATTATAATTAATTTAAACCCAAATATGGGTTTCATGTAAAATTGTTATTTTTTAACTATTTAACACTAATTAATATTCTTCCCAAAAATACAAATAATTAAACCTATAATAATTTTTATTAATATTTATGAAATTAGATTTATATTTTCACATAAATTTATAAAATTGTAACAAAATAGTTTTAAATTATGATTGTAATCATAAATAAATTCTGTTTTTAACTCGGTGTTATGAAATGTATTGGTGAAATAAAATTTATTCAAAAAAATGCAATGTAATGTAACACCCTGATACTTTACAATATATTTCATTAAGAATATATTCAATTTCGTTGATTGCTTTTGATGTCCAAAACATCATGTTTAAACGAATCACTTTTTTATCATGCCTTTCTATCTCAACTTATAATTAATTTTAAACATTTTTTCAAAAATATTTGAAAATAGAATGGTAATTTTAAAAATAAAGATACTAAAATTATAGTAGGGTTAATTTTCTGTATATTTTTGAAATATATCATTTTTTATGAACACTGAAAATAGAAAATTTTAATTGAAAACTATTTTTTCATTTAAATAATTTATAATGATAAATTTTATATTGAATTTGATTTAAAGTAAAATTACATAAATTTTAAAAATTTAATCCAATTTATTAAATTTATATAATTTTCACATATATTTTAGACATATAAACATTGTAAACATTTGAATATTTTCACATTAAAACCTTGTTTGCTCGACCCACCCACACAATTAATTTTAATATTTTTTCTATATATGTGAATTTAATTTAAAAATATTGATTCAGAATTTGGAATAATCATAATTTATAAATTATAATAAGGTAAAATTGATTTTCTAACAATTTTTATAGCGAATGCAGAAAAAATTAATTATCTAGGTTAATGTAGAAATGGATTTACAAGGGGTAAAACTTGAATGATAAGATAGAAAATGACATAAAATATTATATAAATTTTATTGAATGTGTTTTTTGACCTTATAATTTTCTTAATATAAATATCTATAAAGCGATGGGATAGGGAAAAAACAACTTATGTTTATTTATATATATTATTTTGAAATATAAATTTTTTTATCTTAATAATTTGTCTTTATTTTTTAGAGATTAATTAATTACATAAAATTATTAAGAGATTCCAAAGTAGGGATTATTTAGTTAACAATTATATGAATAAAATTATACTATAAATATTATATGTGAAGTAAATTGGTAGAATTCGTATAATTAATTAAGTATTTAGATGAATATAACATGTTAAAAATAATTTAAAATAATCAATTCTAATTAAATTATTATCTTTATATTTTTAAATTCCTATGAATTGGATAATGTCAAAATTGATCATAATGTTATTTTATAAAAAATTAATATTTTATAAAATGATTTTAAAGGACTAAAATCATGTATTCTTCCAAGTTATCTAATTAATTTTAATATATGTTAAATATTCCCATTAATGAGACAATTTATAGTTTATAATGATTATTTTTACTCTAATATAGTAAAAAACCCTTCCTAGTGTGGTTTGGATTAAAATGGTTTTTTACACGTTACATGCAGTTATGTTAAACATAATTTTCAACACAAATATAATTTTAATTTTATAAGTTATATTTAATATTTATAATATATGTTTCAAAATTATCTACTAAGAATAATTTTATTTTAGTCTTAAAGGATAAATTACTTCGGTTATAAAGTGGTTACCATAATGAAAAAAAAATAAATAAAAAAAAATTATAAGGAATGAAATGTATAAACCATGTGTTTTATTTTGTGATGGATGTGTGGATAGACCATATAATCCCCCAAAACCATTAATTATCCATTTTGGGACCACTTTAGGTAATATTGACCTCCCAGTAGAGAATACTTTAGATTATTTACAAGAATTCCTCTCCTCCCCAACAATAAATGAGAACTCACTCCCCTCACTTATTCTCACCTCACAATTTGTTTGGCCCATAAAAACAATTCCAAAGTCACCTAAAAAAATTCTATCCTGTAATTTTAGGATTATTATCTTAATAATAATTTAATATTTGGAAGTATTTAGTTCAAATTTAAGGTGGATTTCCCATGAATTGGTATTGTTCTTCAACATGTATTTTTATTTTAATTTCTTCCTCAAACACCTTCATTTTCTATTTAAAAATACTGATATAATAACCAAAATAACCTTCAAATACTAAGAGGTTTTAATAATATGATAATGATTTACAATCATCTTCATTTCCATCAAATGGTTGATGAAATCATTGTTCATGTGTAGAAGGAATTCCGCCTCTTATGGTTGGATATGATGATGGATGTACGGTATATATTTGATATTTATTACATATTTATATCGCTAAGTACATTATATCATATATATATATATATCATCATTTATGAGATTTGATAAAAAAAATTATATGTATGGAGGACAACCACTTCGCGAGGCGATGTGAATTTTCTTTCACTAATGCTTTTCATGGAAGGTAATAAAAATATATTATATGATTTTATTTGATATAAATGAAATAATTATTATTTTAATGACATATTTTTTCTTATATAGAGATAATATATTTATATATATATATATCATTTTATTTCATTCTGTTTCACCCATATGAAGATGATAATGTCATTCATGTATGTGTGAACTACCGCCTTCACGAAGCGATGTGACTCTATTTTAATCACCAAAGCACAAAAACAATATATATAATTATATAATACAGTATTTATGATATGAATATCATTTTTTAAAGGTAAAATATTATTTTCCTTTTTTTTGTAGTGATTTCCAAAAAATGGAAATGATTTTAATGCGTACGTTTGACCTATCATCTCCATGATCATAACATACTTAGTTTTTCATAACCATTATCCGTGATTAGTTCTAAAAGTATAATTGATGTATAAATATGATAATTATTTCATTATTAATATAATTTAGATTATATAACTATATAATATATGCAAAAATAGGATATTTCCTAATGAACAGTGCATGAGAAGACATGATAATTAACGCCTGAAACAATGAAAATAATGAATGATTATTAATGAATGGGGAATAAGATGTTATAAAATGATCATATATTATATTATAAATGTTAATTTCATTCTGGTATTAGTTAATTGAATGTTTAAAACAACTATAAATGATGTTAAATCATGTACAACCAAAATGAAGTATACAGTAATGGATTTCATCAGAATTTATATTCAATTGAGGAATAATTTTTATGCACCAATTCACATTTATGTTGTGTATTTATTACCTCATTGACATGTAATATCATGAGTTATTTGTAATTCATGTTATTATATTTTTTTTAATTAATTATCTAATCTATTGGGATTTGACTTGAAAATTAAGAAGTTTTAAATGTTATTGTATAATATTACTTAAATTTGTGATTATTAACTTTTTATTTAAAAAATAAATATCTTGTAATAACTTATCATATGAAATTAATTTAAATTAAATAAACTTATTCTGAAGTTATTTATATTATTATATCCAAAAATTTATAACATTTTTACATTTGGCATTTACAATTATATTTATTTTATCAAATGGGGAAATATTGATAAATTTAAATCCCTTACCCAATTATGATATTTGGTCATGAACATTGTTTATGAATTAAATTGATAATTAATTATATGAATAATTATATGGCCATGCATTACATGAGGTGGGGACTAGTCAATATCATCCCCTTGATGTATTAGTAAGATCATGAGACGAATTAGTTGGTCAAATAATATGGGTCTTTACCCGTAGACTTAAACTCTGTTGAGGATAGATATTGACCCTAACTACCTTAAGGATAGATATTGAGAGTTATGTGGTCCTAAATTTTGAATTAAATTATTATTCTATTCAATGTGATTGTTCTATTAGATTAAATGTCTATGAAAAAGTTTAAATATCATTTGATCATTTATATGGCATTATTTTATCATTTTTATTCCTTCCATATTATGAATTTCATTTTCAGTTTATTGATTAAATTGAATGTGTTATCAAATATTTACCTTGACATATTTTCATTCCTTATAAATGACTCATCATTTTTTCATGATAGATTCAATTTTACATAACACTGAATAGTAATTTTATATCACCATTATTTTGTTTCCTTTCCCCAATATATGAAGTTGAATTTTTGGAATGCGTTTCAAGGATGATGTGATTTTATTTTTGTTATGATTTATTTACTTTCCCAATGTAATGTGGGTATCATGTATAAATTTATAATTAAAAAACATCTAAATTCATTGATAATTTTTTATTTCATTAGTTTATCAATTCCATTGTAATATAGTAGTGAACCGACTTCCTGATACTAGCTTCCCAGACATTATAGTTGGTATCAGAGTAAGATTAGTAGAAACCTCAGGAACTAGATTTTGTTAAACAACGATTCAAAAACATAACTCTATGACATTATTTTAGGATTCATATAAATGAATATAATAAGTTTTTGGTAAGTTATATATTATTATTTTTTTCTACAAATAAATCTCAATCTAGATACTATAAGTGGATATGGTTCTAGAATAAAAGTACATAGGGGTAATAACTCTAAAAGTGTCATGTCGGGCTTCAATCAGGTGTTTCATGATACTCAATAAGAGGACTTACTACACACCTATTTTGATACTCATAAGCGATATTCCTAGGATAAACCACATTTTTATTGAAAACATTAATGAATAATTTGAAAATAATGATATCCCTAAAGAGATAATGTTTATGATTATGAGAATATAAATTCATAATTTTTTTAATTTATGTGATGTATTTAAAATGTTTTGGGATTATACATTATGTTTCATAATGATATGATCTAATATATTTTATGGAATCATTTAGAAATGGATCATAGTAGAAGGAATGGGAACCAAATAAATGGACATAATCTAAAGAGTAATAATGAGAATTTCTTTGATAGGCTTAAGACAATATTTCGAAGGATATTAGTCTCCTAGATATTATCATCATATAATGAAATAGTGTCATATGATAACTCGAAAGACATGAAATTATATTTTATGGTTTTGAAGGAAATAAATAGAATAAGATTACGATAGATATAATGATAGATAAAATGAATAATAGAAAGAATTATTTTCCTACATGTGATATTTGTGAAAAGAAACACCCCGGTGCTTGATTAATTGAAATGGAAGTTTGATAAATGTGTGAGGATAAAGGCCACTACACTCATAATTTCCAGGGAAATTAATTTTTTCTATTTTTCCACATTTAAAATATAATTAAATTGTAAAATAGATAAAAAAATTCCCCATGAGTCAAAGGAATCTTCCAAAAAACAAGCTAATGGACCATAGTCAATCTTATAATATTACCACAGAAGAAGATGAATGATTAATTTTATTATGATTGGATTGAATAATTATCTAATTTTAGTGTTTTATAAATGCCTTCATGTATATATGAATTAAGAAATGGATAAGTATTTAGTAGAGTAAATTTTTTTTAAGGATTTGAAAGCATGTGTTGAATTATACCAATGACGAAGAAAAATGATTCAGTTGAAGTTGAACTTCATAGAAAACACAAGATTAAGGGAATGATGAACCTTAATATGTTTCTGATCATGATATAATTATATTATTATAATGGGATGATTGATTTGAATAATGTTAATTAGATATTAATGAATACCTTATAACTGATTAATTATTTGTCCATAATGTTTTTTATACTATCAATGACAAAGTTTACAATATTTTTGGATTTTAGGAATATATTCAACGAACTATGTTTTATTAAAGGAATATGTCAGCATACATGTTATAAAATATGTTATATGTTAATTTAGGTTATCACGATGTTTCATGAGAAACAATTATGAATGTTTTCACAAGTTTGGTTTATGGTGATTAAGAACTACTTCATGTTGTTAGAGAGATTATGGTATGATCATTTTTCTAATTCTATAACCTTCCTTCTAAAAGTTTTTGATATTAATCATTTATAAGTTTAATAAGGATAACCATTTTTTAAATGGTTTATGTTGAATATTGGATGAGGTTTTAGAGATTATTGTGTTACTTTACCATATGAAGATTTATGCATATTAGATAACTTGTGCTAGCCATATAGATTTCTAAAAATAGTTTCACATAGACCGAAAGACTTGTCATTCTTTTATAGATGTAAAAAATATCTAAAAGATAATTTTAGTTCTTAATTCATAAAAAATTCAAATTTTAAATTCATTACATAGATTAAGGGATTAATTAAAAACAGAAAAATGAAATTACTCTTTTAGAATAAAAATGTATCAAGGAATTATATTTCTTCATTATATTATACTATAAAATTTTTCCCAAACATTAGGAAAAAGGATCTATAAATAAAATTGCATTCTATTTCCATAATTTCTAATTATATTAATGATCTTTCTCACACTGATTTGTTTTATGGTTTTATGGTCGCTAACCTTCACTGGATCACCCACATTCTTGTGATAAATGTTCTCGATGACTCTTCATTAGAATTTGGGAGTTATTTTATCTTCAATGACTAGGTTTTCATTTACCAACTATGTTCTCATTCTCAAAAACCTATTTATGTGATTATTCTAGATAGCCTTTATACTTCCATTTCTCTCTTATTAAGAGTATATTTTAGGATCCCCTTTAGAATACGACCTTATACATAAATGAATTTTAAAACCCTTGATTAACAGGATCGAGTTTAAATTGTGATGATGAAGTGTATTTAAGGTGGTGATAATGTAACACCTAAATGCATTAAAATACACTTCTTTAATAATAAATTTAACTTCATAGATATCTTTTGATGTATGCAACACTGGGTTTTAACAAAACATTATTTAGTCACACATTTTATAATTAACATAAAATTAATATTTGACACTTTTATAAGCATTAATTAAAAAATGAACATTATTTTAGAAAAATGAATAAACAAATTATCATAGATAGAAATATGGATATTTTTTTGAAATATTTCATTTTCTAATGAATAGTTAAAAATACTGAATTTTAATTAAAACTGCATTTTGGATTTAATGAATTTTAGTGTTAAATTATATTTTTAATTGGTTTTGATGAAAAATTACTTAAATTTCATATCCATTAATCAAATTTATAATATTTTAATCATTTTAATATTTAATTTAGATATAAAAACATTATAAATATTTGAACATTTTCACATTAAAACCATTCTTTCTCCTCACGTCTACAAGATTACTTTTAAATTAAATTTTTTTATTTCTATGAATTGAATTTAAAAAAATGGATTAAATATTTAAAATCAGAATAATTTATAATTTCTAATAAGCTCAACATAATTTTTTACCAAATGAATATTAAAAACTGTAATAATTAATTACAATAGTTAAGATCAAAATCGATTTACCAAGGGTTAAACTAGATTGATACGAGTGAAAAAGATGTTGATTATTATTTAAATTTCATATAGTCATTATGTTTAAACCTTATCTATAATATTCCTTGGAATATTTCAATACTTCACCACTTCCCTTTGAAAATAGCTCATATAATATGTTATGTAATGAAAAATAAAAAAATATACTTTTCTTAATTTTATTATATATAAAGAATTGATATAGGGACAAAATAATTTCCGATTCTATTGTATATATACATATATATATATATTATTATTTTGGATGATAAATTACTTTTTTATAAAAATAATTTATCTTTAGTTTTTAGAGAACAAATAATTTCTTAAAATGAATGGTAAATTCCAACACATTACTTATTTAGTTATAAATTAACTTAAATAAATAATATTAATATATTAAAAGTTAATTAAATTGAGTGAATGATGGTGTTAAATTCGGTATTTATATGATTATATCATTTTAAATATATATTAACATAATATGTTATAATTCCATCACTATCATAATTATTTTTAGAATCCAATTAATTGAAAAATTTCAAAATTTACAGTGATATCATTCAATAAAAAATTATACTTAATTAAATGATTTTAAATGACTTAAATTCATATATTCTATAAAGTGATTTGTAAATGTTAATAAATATTAAATATTTTCAATTCCTGTAAAAATTATTATTTTATAAAGACAATACTGATAATTAAATAGAAAAAACATTTCTAGCATGGTTATGGAAAACATGGTATTTTTACACATCACATGTTCTTTTATTAATATTAATTTTAAACAAACATATGTTTTTTATTTTAAATTTAGGATTTAATATTAAGAATCAATGGTTCAAAATTATCTACTAAGGATCAATTTATTTTAGTCTTAAAGGATAAATTATTTAGGTTAGAAAACTTGTTACCATAATGAAAAAATGGTTAAAATAAAGAAACATAGATATGCAGAAAACAGTTCTATAACATGTGTTTTATTATGTGGTGGAGGTTTTTCTTCACTATATCATCCCTAAAAACATTTAATTATCTATTTGGGAGCCACATTAACTAATATTGACCTCATAATAGTGACTAATTTTGAGTATTTACAATAATTTCACTCCTCAACTATAAAATTTCACTCAATCGCCCCACATACTCACACATATCAATCCAATTTTATAAAAAACCAACCTTTAATGACCCAAACTTTTTGATTGATAATTTTTTTCTTGATAATATGTGTTATATTATTTTATAATAAACAATACTATATCACTCTAATAATGAATTGAGAATAATTGAAATGTGACCATTGGGTTTTGAAAAATATATTATCATTAGGCAATTATGACCATTGTTCAATTATAACCATTGGTCAATATGACCATTGGAAACAATACTCTTACTAATAATTTTTATGGTATAATTAGTACTATAAATAGAAATTATATTGGTTAATTAATGTAGAAATAAGATTTTATGGGAACATCTAGTAAATTTATTCCATATGAAGTCCATTTGTTAGATATTTGGAAGGAGGTATTGTCACTAGGCTTAAATCGTAACGTAGCACAATCTGAGCTTCAACATATTAAGTTTTGATTAAAATCACACACAGGTGAAGTTCAAGTTTGTGGAGATTACCACATAAGAGATATTATCTGAGCCACACTAAGAGAATATCACCATCACACACCATACCCTCAAGTAGTTTTCTGGTGTTATAAGGGTCCATGGGTCAAGGACATAGTCACTTAATGTGTAATTCCATTGTTTAAATGAAACTGTTATTCCATCATTTATGTTTTGAGAATAGTTTTTCATAAAAATTGAGATGAAATTTGATAAATTAAATTTTTAAGTAAATATTATACCTCTTAGAGAGAAAGAATTTATAATATTAAGCTATGGTTTTATTAATATTTTTTATTATAATTAAATAGTATTATACAAATATTATTATTTAATTAAAAATGAGAAAATATTATTTTTCAAGTGTCAAAAAGTCTACTATGCATTGTGAGTATGCATTTTATGTCTGTTATTATTTTTAAAAAGTATTTTGATAGTTTAAAATTATATTTATCATATTTAGAGAATTATTACAATAAAATTAATTTCATTTTTGAAACTAGAATTCCAATTTTAGGTTAGGGTGAATTTATTAGAATTTTCTAAAATAATTTAGTTTTTCATGAATAGAAAAAATACAGTTTAAGTTTTTCTGTATGTTTAATAAAATAATAATTATTTCATGATTAATATAATTTTTTGGTTGAATCTTGTTGATTAAAATTAAATCATAGGAGTCTCATGTGGGAAATACCATGGGAAATCCCATGGTTTTGAAATACCACTACCAAGGTGTGCAAGGAAATTAATAAAAAAACACCCTTTTTCTAAAAATACCCAAACATTTCCCCATTAGATTTCATTAACTATTCATTATATATGTTTATATGATATTATTACCACCCAAGGAGTCCTACCAAGGTGTCCTAAATCCCAAAAGATCTCAATCTATATGTTTTTGGAGTCGCTCGTCAAGGTTAGGGAAATCTCAACTTCACTTTTACTTCATAGTTCCCTTTTTTAAACTGATATATATTTAAAATTTAAATAATATGTTCTTAGGTCTATTTTATTATATTAATTTATGATAATAAAAGTATTTTATTAATTTTATATCTTTTCCCCCTCTATTTTTAGGGTTTTCTAAAACCACATTTCATACCTGTTATATTAAAGAAATTTCTTCTCAAAATCTCTCTCTTCTCTCAAGAAAATTCTCTTATTTTATTTTGTGAATTCCCAAACCTATTTATTTCCTAGGGGAATTCACCTAGATGTCACAATGATATATTTTATTTTTGGATTAACATACTTTAATCCCACAATCCCTTTTTGTTTGATAACAATGAAATAATGAACTTTTTATGCACTTTTTTTTAAAACACCATGATTTTGATATAAATCCCATTTATTTTATTCAAAATGGGATATTAATGAAATTTTTAATTTTTATTTATGTGGGTAATATTTATTAATTAATATTAAGAGTTTTTTTAATAGTTCTCTAATAAATTTTTTAAAAACTAAATCTCAAGATATGACATGTTTTATGATACCTTGTTGAATAACAACTGTAATGTTTATGACACCTCGGTGATAAACCGTGGTTATATTTTTATGAATGACTCAATTAAATTTTTTATCCAAATTTACATGTTATTATTCATATTCATTTTAATATTATATGACTTTTTTTTCATTTTCTCATGTCTTTATGATATTCTTTAAGTTCTTATTGAGATTCCTCAAGATCACTTGTAAACTTTTGCATTTATTCCATTAGTAGAAATTATGCTAACACATTACATTGATGTATGTCCCATTCATATGAGATGATGTAAATTTAATTCGGATAAACCAATAAATAATCCTATATATTTGTTTAGAATAATATTTTATGTTTTCGTGATTTATATACCTTGTTCATAAGAAACTAAACCTAAAAAGACCCTCTGTTTTGTTAAATGTAATGAAAATGAAATGTAATTAAAATGCCGTATTCCATATTTGGAAGAAATTATAGTTTAGTTATTTTTGTAAATTAGAATTTGAAATATTTATGAACAGCCATATAGAAAAATGTAAAACATAATAAATCATCATTGTATATTGGAGAAATATTAATTAAGTGGATTCCAAGAAAAGAAATCCTTGTCTTGATACGAACAAGTATATGTGGCTCTAGAAATGGTGTATCTAGGGGTAAAACCTGGAACAACCTCCTTGGGTTGGACTCTAAAGAGAACTGGTGCATGAAAATGGGTCTTGCTGCACTCGTGGTTTGACACTCCATGGGGATATTTATGTTCAATCACAAACATTTTATTAACCATTTAAAGGATATCTATAAAATGTAATTTTTTTAAAGAATAGCATATTTAAGAATTGTGTTTTAAGACATGAAATAAATTTATAATAATATTATTATTAAATAAAACACATTTCTCACTATGGTTTTCTTATTTTATAAAATGATTAGAAATATAAGAAACCATGTAAATAATGAGTGCAGTAGTTCAAGTGCTGACAACCTTCCAATAGAATCCATAATTGAAAACTTCTTTGGAATGATGAATTTTGTGACTTGATTGATGTAAAATAACTTGAATTAGGAAAATGTAATATATTCACCGTGAAGGGAAAAACTTTTCATTGAGACTTTTATATGTCAACAAACTCCTTTAATCCATGGATCTACTGACCAATTGATTTATGAACAATGGAGAAGCTCTATTGAAATGATTTATTCTATAGTCCATTTTTCATAATAACATAAAGTAACCTTGTACCATTACCTCTTGTAGGGAGAAGCTATTCAGTATTGGGATTTGATTAAAAATATTAATCCAAGTGGAGATATTAAATCTATGTAGTGGGATGATTTCATGGGAACATTTTTAAAAAATTATTTCCGCATTCGATCCGAAATAATGGATAAGAAATTACTAGAGCTTATGAAGAAGGAGAATGAATTTGTGGGAAGGTATGATATGAACTTCATAGAACATTCTTTCTACACCTCTATCTTTTTAGGTATCCTAATGGAATGATTAATGGATTCTTCAGTGGACTACGAACCCATATATGAAATAATCATTCCAATAGATACTATTACAACTATGAGGAGATAGTACGAAGTGATATGAAGGTTATGCTGGAGTTTGTTGAGATGCAATAGTCTCAAAAATTTAATTAAGAGAACAGATATTTTGATCCAATATTAGGGAGGATCTTTGATTATGTAAGGGATGAAAAGAGTATAACTTTTCATGTAAAATTAGTGTGGGAACAAGCATTCAGGGAACAACTTGATTTAGAGTAGTAAATGTAAAATGTGCGGATGAGATGTCCATATTTCTCAAAACTATCATAGTGAGGTGAATCCTAATAATATAAACACTAAAAACATAGGGTAGATGGAGAATGACCTACCTATAGTCCAATGATTCAAGTGTGGACATCTGAGGAACTCTTCCAATCACTGTAAAAAATCAAGAATTAGGGGTGGGGAATTTCTTTCAACCACAACATAGCCCAAGAGAGAAAGGCCATTATTTTCCTATCAAAAAAAATTATTTTGAAGCTCTAAATGATGTGGTAGCAGATACTCTTATGGATCTCTAAAATCTAGAAAGTAATTTTTTTTATTTTTGTTCTATGCATTCAGTTATTTCCTCTATGTTTTCAAACTATATAGAATAATTACCAAATATTCTATAAGTGGAGTTATTAATAATAAATCTTGTAGGGATTTCCTAAGATTCAATATTGTATAGAAACTCTAGTATTCACTTTAATAGACACAATCACATCACAAATCTAGTCATCATTCCCATGTTGGAAATTTACATTATACTTGGTATGGACGTGATCACAAAGTATAATACTAATATCAACTTTAGAAGAAATGAAATCCTAGTAGTCTTGAATGGAAATCCTATAAGGGTTCTCATAGGAGGGATATAATGACTTGACCTTTGTCTAAAAATACCACCGATAGCTTCCTTTATCTAAATTATAATTAAATATAAAGAAATAATTTAAAATATATGAATAGAGAGTGACTCAATAATTCATGAATTCATTTATTTATTTCTTGAGGAGTTACCAATACCTCCTCAAGAAGGAGGGGCAGAATTCCCCATTTATCTTATACCTTGTTCTATGTTGATTTCAAAGACCCCGTATAGAATACAAAATGTGGAGCTGGAGGAATTAGAGAAGAAACTCAAAGTTATTTTGAAGAATGGTTTTATCCAACTGACTATGTCTCCTTACGGAGCACCTATTCACATTGTAAAAAAGAATGATGGATCAATGAGGTTACACATTTGTTATAGTGAACTTAAAGGTATCACAGTGAAAAAATACCCTCACCAAAGAATTGATGCTTAATTTGACATGCTAAGTTGGGATCCACTATTCTCCAAGATTGATCGTTGATTTTATTATCATAAATTGAGGATTAAGAAAGAATATATTCTAAAGACAACCTTCTGATCAAGATATGGGAATTATGATTTAGTTGTTATTCCAATCATCTTGACTAAATCTCTTGCTATTTTTTTTTGATTTAAGGATGAGAGTATTCAAGGACTACCATGGAACCTCTAAGGTATTTTTCTTTTATGAAATTATGATATATTCCAAATTCAGTGAGGAGCATAAGGTTATTCTAATGGTTATAATAAAAACTCTAATGAAGGAGAGGCTATTTGGAAAGTTCAGTAAGTGTGAATTTTGTTTACAAGAATTTTATTTCTTGGGGAACATTATAAATAATGAAGGAATCTTAGTTGGACCTATAAAGAAAAAGTTTTTAGAGGAGTGGCCTCATCCTACAACAGAAGATGAAATTTTTAGATTCTTTTTTAGAAGGATATTATTGGAGGTTTCTGAAAAAAATTTCATGAAATTACAATCCACTAACCATGTTAACTCGATAAGTGGTGAATTTCACCTGAAAAAGGGACTGTGAAGAGTTATTCCATTACATGAATAAGATATTGGTTACTATTCCAATGTTAACTCTATCCCTTATCAAATAAGGAATAATTATTTTTAGTAATGTACCTCTAAAATGGAGCGGTGTGTCATCATAAAAAATTTAGAGGTGATTACTTATGAATCTATACATTTGATGCCTCGTGAGAAGAGCTATCCTTTTCATGAACTAGAGTCGGTTGTGGTTATTTGTTATTTGAAGATATTGATGCACTATCTTTTTGGGAAATAATGTGAAATATACACATACCATCAATGTTTGAATTATATTTTCATGCAAAAGGAATTGAACATGAGATAGATGAGGTGGTTGGAAATTCTTAAAGACACTGATTGTTCAATTCATTATCATCTTAGAAGAGAAATAAAATTTATTGATACATTAAGTAAGAAAGACATAGTTTTTTTTAATAATGATATGGAATCAGGTAGATCTTTTGATCCAAGACCTAACAAAACTAGAAATGGAAATCATATGGGAAGGGACAACATCTACCATATTACAAATTATTTCTCAAACATAATTAGTATAGATGATCAAGAAATCAGAAATAGAATATCCTTTTCCAAAAAAGATGATATAGGCTATGAATATTGGGAAGTATCATGAGGTAAATATTGATCATGAAGTTATAATAAAATTTCATAAAAGTCTATCTGTTCCATCAATATGAAGAAGGATATGATGTATAAATCACATAACTCTAGTTTCTCTATACATCCTAGATTCCCTATAATGTATGGGGACCTTCTAAATCATTATTTCTAAGAAAACAGGAAAAAAATACCACTGAATACACTACAAGGTTTCTGGCGTGTAGACATGTAAATTCAGAGAAACAACTTCTTAAAGGGATATGAAAACAACTACCCATACCAACATAGAAGTGGGATAATAACACTATGTAATTTTTCACTGGTCTCCTAAAAACAACCAAAGTAAATAATAAGATATGGATTATAGAGGAATATCCCACCAAGACCACCAATTGTATCACCATTCAAAAAGATTTCTCTCTTGATTAACATTCCAGGATTTAAGCGTAGGAAGTGGTAAGGTTGTATAGGGTACCAAATTATATCATATAAGATCGTGATCCAAGTTTCACATAAAAATTATAGAGAAATCATCAACATTCTCTGAATACTGAATTGAATTTATACATGATCTATCACTCACAAAAAGATAGATAATCTAAATAGAATATTAAGATAGTTGAGGGAATGTTGAGAACATGATCAGCGAAATTTAAAGGCTGATGTTATCAACACCTCCCTTTAGTTGATTGATCATACAACAACTTCCACTAGAGTATTTAAATAGAACCCTGTGAAGCTCTATATGGGAAGTAATGTGGAAATCCAACATGATGGGACATGGCGGGATAGATAAAACATATTTGGACTTAAGTGTTATAAGAGATGATAGAAAAGGTCCATGCCATCCCCCAAAACAAAATTTCTAATCAGAGTCAACAGAAAAGAAATGCTGAAATCCATCGATGGGAATTATAGTTTGATTTTAGTGACAAAGTCTTCCTTTTAATTTCACCTTGGAAGGAAATGACACCATTTCGGAAGAAAGGGAAGCTTATCCCCCAGTAAATTGTCCCATATGAAATCCTTCATCTCATAGTGGAAGTGTCATATCATCTTTCACTTCAACCTAACCAAGTTCAAATTAATGGTTTTTTCCACATATCTCCCTTGAGGTAGTACATACCTGACATTTTAAATGTACTACATACTAAAGAGGAACAACTTGAACATGACCGCCCTTGTGAGTAGTATCTAGTAGAGATCATAGGCAAAAGAGACAAGGTTCAATAAAAAAATACTACCCACCCCATTAATGTGTTTTGGATGAATAAAAAATATGGTGATGAAATTTGGGAACTAATGGAGAAATAAGGATGAAGTACACATACATTTTCTCTTCTGAGTAAAAAAGTTGAAATATTTGGGAATAAATTTCTTATGTGGGGAAAATGTAATGACCCAAACTTTTTGAATGATGATTGTCACCTAAAAATGTGTGTTATATTATTTTATACTCCACAAAACTATATCCCTTTAATAATTAATTTAGAATAATTAAAATGTGAACTTTTTATTCTAACCATTATATGACCATTGGTCCATTATGACCATTGGAAATATTACTCTTAATAATAATTTTATGTTGTAATTAGTATTATAAGTAGAAATGATAAGGATTAATTAATTCAGAAAGAAGATTTGATGCCATGATATAGTAGAGTCATTTCGTATGAAGCCCATTTGTTATAGCTTGGGATGGATGTTGAATCACATGGATTTACTCTTGACCAATCCCAAGATGATCTTCAACATTTTAATCTTAAAAAAAATCTCATATGGAAGAAGTTCAAGTTAATGGATATTACCACTCAGTCAATGTTATCTGAGCCACCCCAAGAGAATATCACCACCACACACCTTACCCTTATGTACTATATGTGTGTTATAAGGGGTATGTGTAAATTATTTAGTCATAAATTGTGTAATCCAATTTTTAATATAAAATTTCTATTTGATCATTTTAATTTTAATAATAAATTTTCATGAAAATTGAGATGGAATTTGATAAATTGACTTTTTGAGTAAAAATTACACTTTTCAAAGAGATATAGATTATTACATTAAAATAAGGTTTTATTAATATATTTTATTATAATTAAATAATATTATAAGAACATTTTTATTTAATTACAAATAATAAAATAATTTTTTCCTTCAAGTGTTGGAAATTTTACAACGCATTTTTACTATGTATTTGTTATCCGCTATTATTTAAATAATAATAATTTTATGTTTAAAAATTATATTTCTCAAATTTATAGATTTTCTATGACAAAATAAATGTCATTTTTTAAACTATAACATTTATTTTAGTTCATGGTGAATTCATGAGAATTTTCTAAAATATTATAATATTTTGTGAGTAGTAAAAATACAATTTTATTTTTTGTTATGTTTAATTAAATCATACTTATGTAGTAATTAATATAAATTTTTGGTCAAATATTTATACTAAAATATGATAATATCTATCCCATTTGGGAAATACAATGTGTAAATACCATGGGAAATAACATTGTTCTGAAAATACAACTACCGAGGTGACTAAGGAAATTATTAAAAAACTCTCTCACTTTTTCAATAAATACTCACCTATTTCTCCATTATCGTTCATTAAAAATTCATTATACATGAATCTATGATAATTTTACCTACTAATGAGTCCTCCCAAGGTGTCCTCAATCCTCCAAGGTCTTTATCGTTGATTTTTAAGAGTTACTCTTCATGTTAAGGGAAATCTCAACTTCTCCTTACCATTCATGTTCCCTTTTTTATGTAGTGTGTATTTAAAATTATGATACTATGTTATTATTTACATTTTTTATATCCATTTAATGTATAAAAATTATTTTATTACTGGGATACTTTTTCCTCTCTATTTTTAAGGTTTTCTAAAACCATGTTTTATACACATTATGCTGCTAAATTTTCATCTCAAAATTTATCTCTTTTCTCATGAAAATTATGTAATTTTATATTGTGAATACCCAAAACAAATTATTTTACTGCGTTATTCAACTAGATGTAAATATAATGTATTTTATTCTGGGATTAACATACATAAAACCCACAATCCATTTTCATGGGTTAATAATGACATAAAATCTCATCTTTAAGAACTTTTTTTTAAAACACCGTGATTTTCATCTAAAACCAGTTTCATATATCTCCCCATGATATTTATATAATGTATTATTATGATATATGCAGATGACTATAATTAATACATATTAATGGTGTTCCTTGATAGCTTTCTAATGCATTGGGTAATGAAATTATTATTTAGGGAAGATATGTTTTACAATACCTTGGTGAATAACCTTAGTAATTATTATAACACCTTGGAGATAAACCATGGTGATATGATTATGAATGACTCAATTGATAAATTCCCCATTTACATGTTATTATTCATATTATTTTTACTAAAAATTTTATCTTTTTCCTCTTTTCTATTTTATTTATGATATTAATCAAGTTCTTAATGATATTCCTCATGTTCACTTGTAAATTGTTTCCTTTTTCACTTTCTAGGACATATGCTCACCTATTCCTTTGATGTATATCCCTAGGTAATGATATGTGGTAAATAAACTTAATAATAACCAATTAATAGTACTTTAAATTTTTTTAGAATAATATTTTGTCATTTCATGTTTTAAAAACATTATTTCGAAGAAACTAAACTTTAAAATATCATTTTTTGTAACATATAATAAAAGGTTTATGTAATAAATATGTGGGGTTTCATACTTACCAAATCACCTCCCAGATTTAATCCTACAATAATTGGTCCCTTATTTTGGTATTAAATCCATATTAGTAAGTATTTAGTTAAAATATAAGAAAGATACCAAAATAAAAGATATTGTTCCTTATTGAGTATTTTTATTTTAATTTCTTCATCCACCTCATTCAATTTTTATTAAACTATGATGATAAAATAACCTCATCATATTTCATATACTAGGATGTTATTATTATATTTTCATGTCATAAAACTATCTTTACATCTATAAAATGTTTCATTGAACCATCATTCATCTTTATAGTGGACTACCACCTTGAGAATCGATGTTGTTCATTTTTTCATCATCATCTCTCAAGGTTTTGTATGAAGATGGATATAAAGATTATATTTATGATATTAATAATATATTTATACCTATTGTGTCACTATATCATATATATATTTATATATATTCCATTCTTTTGGGGATACGATAGCATCACTTATGCGTGTAATAGAATGTTGCCTTGCGAATCGATGTGATTCATATTTCACTAACACTTCACATGGAATATAATAAATATAATGTAAATTAGTGTATACGAAATAAATTACATAATTACGATATTAGTAATATAATTTTTAAAATATAATATTGATATATATATATATATATCATCTTGTTCTCTATATTTTATTCATGTAAAGATGAAAACATCATTTATGTTGGTGTGGACTATCGCCTTCATGAATAGATGTGACTCTCTTTTCATAACCACAACACATAAAAAATATACATAATTATATAATATGGTATTAATGATATGGTGATAATTCATGAAATGTAAAATATTACTAACATTATTCCCATAATTATTGTTGAAAAAGTGAAAAAAAATTCATGAGTACGTATATCCCACCATCTCCATAGTGGTTATATTCATCAATCTTCATATTCATCATTCATGAATGATTTTAAAAGAATAATTTATTTATTAAAATTGTAATTATTTTATGATGATTATTATTTATGTAATATAAATACATAATATGTTCAATAACCTTATCTTTCATGAAGATAAATGAATGAGAAAACATGGAAATTAACACCTAAAACAACTAAATTAATTAGAGATTATTATTAAATGTCAAATAGAATGTTAAAAAAGGATTATATATAATAATAATAATATTATTATTATTCTTTTATATGTTAATAACATGTTTCTAACTACTATATAGGATGTTAGAACAGAAAACCAAATGAAATCAGAATGTAATATATTTCTTCTCAAATTATATTCCATTGAGTCTAATTTTTTTATGCACCAATTAATTTTTATATAGTGAATATACTATAAATTTGACATGTAATATCATGATTCATTACTAATTAATTTTATTTTATGTGTCACTGTTAATTATATCATCCAAGGGGATTTTAAATGAGAATTACCAAGTGGGAAAAGTTATTAAACAATATCACTTCCGTTTCTGATTATAAACTATCACTTGAAATAATAAATTTATTCTCATCATTTGTCATTGGAAATTAAATTTATATTAAATTTTAATATTTTTTATGGATATTATTATTTACTAAATTATATTCCAATTTACATAGAGTATTTATTTGGAATGTTATTTGATTAATCGTTGAAATGTTGATAAATCTGTAACATTTACTCAATGTATATATTTAATAAAGAAACTTGTTTATGAATTAAATCTATTATTAAATATATGAGGAATTATTTGGACATGAAATAAATGGGTTGGGGACCATTTAATTCTAACCCCTCGATGCATCGATAGTCTCATGAGAATAATTTGTTACGAAAATCATATGGGTGGATAACCGTGGACTTAAACTGCCGTGATGATATATCTTGATTTAAACTATATTTAGGATATTTATTTAATTTTAAAACAAAATAATTTATTTATTCCATTAGTATTGATATTCCAGGTTATTATTTGATTTGGTTGAATATTCATAGTCATGTTTCATGATCATTTAAATATTTAAATTTAATTATTTCATAAATATTATTCCATAAATATTATGTATTTCATGTTGAGTTAATTTATTAAATGGAATTATTTCTATTATGACCCTTATTTATCATACAAAACAATTACATAATTTTAAAGATAATAAATATAATAGTTCTATAAAACTATGATAAAAAGATTTTGTGTCTTGGAAAAAATAAGAAAATACATAAATTTTACATAATCAAACATAAACATATATTTAATTTTATATTATCTAGCTCTTTATTGGACCTCATGTCCTCTATAGTACAAGTATTCAACATTGGATATTCATCAAAATAAAGGGCGACCTAAAAGACTAGAAAGAGGATAAATTAAAGACATGAAACATGGGTGATCATAATTATCATAATTATCATAATATAATAAAAAAATAATCATTAGTGGAAGAATTAATAATTTAATTGTATGTGGAAATGCATAAAAATGAAACATCATGTCTTAGTGGTAAAAAACAACACATAGTTTTGGATAGAGCTAGCATCATGTTCATGTATATTTCAATTTATCTCCGGAGATACATCATATTACCCAATTAATTGGAGAACTATATAATTCTATGCTACTATTCACATCATAAAATTTATATATTCTATATATTTCTCAGCACACCCATCACACCAAAGCATTTAAATTATCAGGCATTCCTAATAGAACATATATCAATATTAGACATAAAATAAACCATAGAATGGAATGGATTTCGTATAAAAAATATTACATTCATGAACATACTTTTGGGTTCCAAAAATAAATAGGGAATAACGTAATTGGTTAAAGAGTAATAAATATTCAGTGAGGAAAAAACAATCTCATGGGAAGTAAAAGTTTTGTTTTAAGAAAGAAGAGTGATTTTGGGAAAATAATCATTTTATTTGTCAAAATAATAATATTAGAAACATGAATATCTAAAAAAATAAAATGGAAGGACAATGAAGTGATATTTAGGGTACATTAAATTAAAATAAATACTAAAAATGTAGTGAAATATGGGAAACCAAAAGAAAGGGAGTTGGGTTTGAGAATCCCTTTACCTTATGTTAAAGTGATTTATTCTCCTTAAATTCCAATATAATTAAATTAAATTAATTTATTGAAGATAAAAAAATTATTATAAATTAATATGATTCATTATAGTTTTACTAGTTCATTTATGGTATTTTTGATGAGTAAATAAGTTTAATTTCATCATTCAAGAGAGTTCATTTTCCTATTTTTCAAAATCGGTTTTCTTGTATGTGAGTATGGAAGTTCTTTTAAAATGAAAATGATTTCAAAAGATTTTATTTACTAAACATATATACATGTAATTTGTATAAAATTTCTTTTGGTTATATGGTATAACACTCCAATCATTTTATGGTGTCTTTCTCCTAAATACATTCAATTCAGTAGACAACTTATATTGAATAATGCACAGAGTCTCTATGAAACAACACTTGGTTATTTACCAGAGGAGGTCATAACCTATCCATTAAACCTAAAATTTTCACATCTGTGTTGTGAATTTCAAAAAACGGTCATCTATAGTAGAGATCAGTATGTTATTTGGAGTCTGATAGAATCAACTTGTTTTTTTATGAATAGTATCATAAATTTATGAATAATAATATGAATAGTAATATGACCCTTATAAATAGTAAATCATATCATTTTTTTATTTTCTTAGGTTTATAAGGTAATGATATGTTGATAAATTTTTCAATATATTAAAAAATGAGTTATAGATATAAAATTTTTATTTTTGAATAAATTCGGATTTTATAAAAAAAATAAATTAAAAATATATAGAAAATTATTTTAAAAAATGGAATTCATTTTTTATATTCTACACATTGAAAAATGTTTAAGGTGATTTTTTTGGATTTTTTAAATATACATGAATTTTTTGTGAGTAGTAAAAATTCAATTTTGAGTTTTTGTTAGTTTAATGACATCATAATGATGTAACAATTAACATAAAAGGCTGGTAAAATTGTTTATAGTGAAATATTTAATGAGGAGTCCCATGTGGCTAAAGCCATAGGAAATCCCATGGTTTCTCAAAAACCACTATTGAGGTGTCCCTTTATATTAATAAAAACTAATTCACATTTTTCTATAAATACCCAATCATCCCTTCATTTTCATTAATTCCAATCTCATAATACTCGAATCTCTTTTAATTTTACCACACTAATTGTCATCCCAAGGTGTCCTCACTTCCAATGGACAGAAGAGGCTCAAAAGGCGTTGAGGAATTAAAGACCCAAATGACAACGACCCAGGTTTTAGCAATGCCTGATTTCTCCAAAAAAAATGTTGTAAAATGTGATGCATCATGGTATGGAATATAGGGGTAGTACTCTTACTGGAGAATCAACCATTAGCTTATTTTAGTAAGGCATTGTCTTACACTTCTCTCGCGAAATCGATTTATGAAAAAGAGCTTATGGCTCTAGTGTTGTCCATAAAGCATTGGAAACAAAATTTGATGGGATGGTAGTTTGAAGTTCACACAGATCATCGAATTTTAAAAAAATTTCTCGGTCAGCAGATTGTCTCAATGGATCACCAATGTTGGCATGAAAAGTTGTTGCGATGTGGTTTTGAAGTTGTTTACAAGCCAAGCCACCAAAACAGTGCAGTCGATGCCCTGTCCCGCCACACTGGAGATATCCAGTATATGGTTCTAGCAGTTTCCCAACCAACTTGGGAGGAATGAATTTAAGATAATTCAAAAAAAAATCAGCATGATAATGACTTATGAGCGGTAGAAGATGTTGTACAGCAAGGTACCTCTGATAAGATATGGGATACTCTTTAAATGAAAAAGATTTATTTTATCTCAGCATTCTGTTTTAATCTCCAAACTACTCCACCATTACCACTCTTCACCATCCAGGGTACATATGGGATATTTGATGACATATAAGTGGCTTGCAAATGGAGTAATATGGTCAGGAATGACCAAGCGAGTGATGCAATACATTAGGGAATGTGTTGTTTGCCAGAAAAATAAATATGAAACTTTACAGCTAGCAGGGTTACTCCAAACACTTCCAATTCCATATCTGGTATGGGAATAAGTGACAATGGACTTTGTCTCCTATCTAACAAAATCACATGGGTATGAAGTTGTTTTTTGTTGTGGTAGAAATATTGATTAAGTATGCACATTTTATACCATTGAAACACCCTTTTTTAGCTAAGTTAGTAGCAGAATTTTTCATGAAGGAGGTTGTACGATTACATAGTCTACCAAGTGCAATTGCTAGTGATCGAGACCCACTATTTACAAGTTTATTTTGGCAAGAACTCTTTAAATTGCAATGGAAAACTCTCAAAATGAGTTCTTACCATTCCTAAACTGGCGGGAAAACGGAAGTTGTTAATCGATTTCTAGAAGCCCATTTACGATGTTCTATAAGAGGTCAACCCAAGAAGTGGGTTATTTGGTTTCCCTGGGCCGAATATAGTTATAACACTTATTATCATACTTCTACCGGAATAACCCCGTTTGAAATTGTTTATGGAAGGAAACATCGGCATATTTTTCGTTGTTTGACAGGAGAGGCGACGGTAGAGGCAGTGGCTAATACTATGGTTGACTGTGATGAAGCCTTATCAAAACTCCAGGTTAATTTACACTGGCCTCAATAGAATATGGCTAGAACAGCACATCAACATCACCATGAAGTGACTTATTCAGAGGGGGGCTATGTGTTGGTAAAAATATGACCAAATCAGCCAGGAATTGCATCCAGAATTAATCAAAAACTTGCATCAAGATACTATGGGTCATTCAAAATAATCGGTCGGATTGGGGAAACAGCCTATCGACTTCAGTTTGCAGCACAAAGAAAAGTTCATCTATTGTTCCACATTTCACAGTTGAAGGCTGCAGTTGGAACCTTTTTTGATGAGGCAACTTTACTAGTTGATTTCGTGGAAGAAGATATCTATCATGCGGCTATTTTGGCAGGAATGACTCAAGGCACCTCACAACATTGGTTGATTCTGTGGCACGGTGGTTCTATAGATGAGGCAACATGGGAGGATGCTCGGGGTATTCCAGTTCTAGTTTCCAGATTTCCACCTTGTGGACAAGGTGGCCTTTCAGGGGGCAGAATAGGGGGTTGGACAACCATGTTGAGCGACCACCCTTGTTGTACAAGTATAATAGGAGGGGGTAGCTTGGATAGTTATGTTTGTTTTTTGTTAGGTTGTTATAACTTACAGGGGTAGTAATGTAATTTTTGTCCCTATTAGTTGGAGTATATGTGCTTAGGAGGAGGTTGTCGGAGGTCCATTGGGTATTTTCTTAGAGGTTGTAAACCTTGGATCTAGAGAGAGATTCTCTCTATGAGAGAAGTCAGTTGAATAGCAATAATAACCAAGGTAATAATTTCCAATTCCACCTTACTATATCACATGCGTTTCTCCATCCCCGCTTTGACACGCCCCCGACATTGTTCCATGCCCTTCAGGCGTGCTTGGAGTCTTGTCTCCATTGTCATGTGGTCAATCTTCATTTTGCAAGAAATCCAACAGTTTGTGTCGCCTCCGAAATCATTACCATCGTTTGCGCCTCTATTGAACAATTTATCGTGTGTGGTGCATCGGGCACAAACGGACAGTGTGTGCCCCCTTCGAAAGCGGGTTGGTGAGATGCGTCTCCACCAAGCGAGGAGCCTGCAGAGCGCATCTCCTTAGCTCGATAGGACTCCGACAAGAATGAAAGTGGAAGAATGGTAGTGCACTCTGTCCGCAATGAAGAAACGGAATGTTGAAACAAATGATAGGTATCATCACACATTGACAACCGATATCAGAATGCTTTGTATATAAGAATGGGAAATTGAAAGTAAGAACGGGAAGAATAAGAAGATGGTGAGAGAAAGAACTTGAGAGGCCCATGCACTCTCGCCCAGCCACTCCTGATTCCTAACAATAAGTTCCCCTCTCATACTCAAGCCTAAACTTCCTTTTATAAAAAATTCCGCCCACTCCTGTGTGGGCCTGGACCCCCCCCCCCCCTCTAACAGAATATTATTTCCCCAACAAAGACAGTATTACCCCTAACAGTACTACCCCTTCTAACAGACTATTATTCCCCCTTTGTAATGACCCAATTACTCCTTTAGTTCCTATCATTTTTCAATAAAAAGTCAATGATAGTTAAAGAATCAATTCATGTGATGTTTGATGAAAATGATCATTTTATTCACAAGAAAACTCTATTTGATGACCATGATGATGCTTTAAACTTGAGACTTAATATTTCTTTCAACACTAAAAAGGATGATGATGACGAACATGTTCATGTAGAATCAAGTCCTAGAGAGTTGAAAACAGAAGACCCTGAGAGTATACTATCTAAACATCCTAGAACCTTAGAAGACTATCCTTTAGATTTTGATGGTGGTGAATTAGATGAAGGTGTTATGACTAGAAGAAATGTTGGAAATATAGATGGGTTCTCTGCCTTTATCTCACAACTTAAACCTAAAACCATATTGAAAGTCATTAATGATAAATGTCGGGCTTTAGATATGGAAGAAGAGTTGAATCAGCTTGAAAGAAATCATGTTTTGGAATTAGTGGAGAAATCCTCTGACTATCCAATTATAGGGATCAAATGGGTTTTTAGGAATAAAAAAGATGAACAAGGTGTGATTACTATAAATAAGGCTAGATTGATAGCTAAATGTTAGCCCCCAATGTTCCACCTTCCATGTTTTGGGAGTTACTATACATAGTAAGGGAATCTACCACCCTTCTCATTTCTTAAATCTTGTTTTATCTTTTATTTTCAATTGTATTACGTTGGGATATGTCAGTAAATATTCCCCTTTCATTCTATATTATGTAAGAGTTATGAGAGACCCACTTTCTCTCATCAAAATATTTTATGAAATTTTATGTGACTTCATTAGGCTGCAGAAGTGTTGTGGGGGATTTCTAAATTTTTCTTCTATTTCGAGTTCCTTTATTTACCTTTCTTTCCCTATATCCCATCATCCAAATGCTATGTCATGATCTGTACTCAGGGCCTCTACCATGAAAACCCAAAGCCCGCCTTCTATAGGCCAGGGGCTGGTGACTGGAACCAAAGACATAAATCCTAGTAAAATGGGAAGGCATTGCCTTTATGATAGTAAACAAACACAACAGAGTATGCAATATGAAGTAAGCACAAAGTAATACTGAATAAAAATTAAGTGATGAAAGGTAAATGGGCCAGAATACAAACCCAACTTAAAGTACAATACAACTGAAAAACTAGTACAACTACAGTAAAGTAAAACAGCAACCACTGAGTCATCCTCTGGGAATCCCACCAGAAGGGTGGGTACAGATAGTCTCCCCAACACCATGGGTCCATCGGTCTGCTCTGTGTACGTCTCACCATGTGGTCCACCTTCGGGTACCGTCCAACTCTACAAGCCTCTACCATGATTAGCGTTGTCTGTCGTCTTCATCCAACACAACATAGTGCGGGCATTTCCCATACAGGGGTGAGTATAACTATACTCAGTAGGGACCCTGAGACTCCAGAAGGTCTCCCAGAATCCACAAAGGACAAACCACAAAGAAAAGATACCATCACGAAGTATCATTCTTCTCTACATAGGTATATTCCCATACATATAACTAAGTCACCAATCCATTTTTTCTCCAACTCTAGAGCCCAAGTATAACCTAGTCCACACAGGAATGAAGTCAATCACATCGATGATAATGATTGAAAGTCAAGACTCAGCACACACATGTATACATCTTTCATAAAGTGATGGAGATGATCCGATGTAGTCACTGATTCATCTAAGATGGCGGACCCTCATAGAAACTAGTCCAGCTAAGCTGTCGGACCCACGTGTGATACTAGACTATCTACTCTATCAGACCCACATAGGATACTAGAACAGAAGTCAAACTATCGGACCCATGTTAGAAATAATAATAGTAATCATCGTCGTAGAACCCATATAGGAAACGAGTATGGTAGTAATCGTCACTGAACCCACGGAGTATTCCAGTACAGTAGTGGTTGTCGTCGAATACACAGAGGATTCCAGTACGGTAGTCATTGTAGTCACAACTAGCTCAAGGGTTCCCGCACACAACATGCTAGATTCCAGGAGGGTTCGCTCCTTGAGCCAAGGGGGTCATTACATAAACTGTCACGAAGTCCAGATTTGATGTATCCCGGAGTTCTGTCTCTTCAAAAAGAACCAGATGTGATAGACGGCGCGTCAATCGGACACCCGGTCTGAGAGATATTGAATTTTCCGTTCTAGGGGCCCGGTTGGAAATACGCTTGTTCCAAACCCGTACATTATCCAATGCCATCCAAAACTCACTTAGAGTATCGAAAAATGACCGCCACGTTATGAGGGTCCCAGTTCCGCAGACGACGCGTCGATCAGACGCGTGTTCTTAAAGATATTCATGTTTAAGTGATAACGGCCCCAGCCCGTTAAGCCCAGTAGGCTGGCAGGTCGGGTCAACCCAGTTTTGGCGGGTCCGAACCAGCAGAGGGTCTGACCGACCCGATGTATCGCACGGCCCGGTCCGGCGCGGCCCGGTAGGGTGCGGCTCGGTAGGCCGCGGCTCGGCTGGCTGGACGAGTGGCTTAGCCCAAGGGGGCAGAGCGGTCCGAGGGGGGGGGGCAGCCCCCCCCCCCCCCCCACGCTTTCCCGAACCAGCGACGCCGCCCTCCAAAACCGGCCGGCTGAAGCCGGAAGACCTTTCTGGCACAAGTGGCCCACTCAGGTAGGCCACGGTCTGGTTGCGCAGTACCTTCTGGTGTCACGTCTTCTTCACCAGGCCGTCCGATGAGCCGGTCGATTCGCCGCCAAAGTGGCCTGTGGATTGGAGGTCGCGGTCATCCGCAGCGCGGCGCCCCTTGTGGCATCACGGTCCTCCTTCAGCCTAGCTGGATTTAACCATCTGGTTCTTTGTCGGTCAAGCGGCCCACGGTTGCGGGCCGTGGTGCCTCCTCACGCGGTAGGCGCACGGTCGCCGCCTTCAATCGTAGTCGCTTCCTGATTGAAAATAAAACAAGAAACGTTGGAGGGTCATCAGGCTGTGTTTTTTTGGCATGTTCCCTCCATGTTAGGTGGTAACAATCAGTCAATTAAAATTCAGAAAATTAACAAATAATGAGGTAAAATTTATTGACTCAAAGAATATACAAAACCCATACCTCAATAATTGACATCGCACATCATCGAGTCATGGAAGACGAGTGTCGTGGTTGATGGCGTCGCGGAGAACGGACGTCGATTCTGTGGATGTCAGGGTGCGTCTAAGGAGGAAGCAGCATCTCCTCACTTGTTACAGAGAAGAGGAAGGAAGACACATCATCGTTCTTCAGGGAATCGGTGTTCTTCGTCGAAGAGGGTGTTTTTCTTCATGGAAGGATGAAGCTCTCGTCTAATTCCAAAGGTTCAACCGAAATATTTTCCAAGAAAATATTAAAATGACGTTGTCCCTTATTTTAATCGACATTCTAATCCATTTAAAAAAGATTCAAATCCAGCCAAAATAATTAATTAATTTGTGTTGTACAAAAATAATTAATTCACTAAGTTATCATATTATTGACCATGTAGAAGGCTGAGAGTTTAGCAAAAAAATGGGGGTTGTCAAGAATTAAACAAGGGGTTTAAGGGAGTTGAAGAGAGTAATGGGGAGATGAAAGGTTGGGGCTTGTGTGGGGCCCACCTCACAAATATCCACATATGGGATGATATTTGGGTGTGGGCCCCACCAATAACATCCCCATGGGAGGAAATAACGAACTCTCAAAACAAAATTGTGTACCACACAATTTCATTTTTTTTAAGATTAAATCCCAAAAATTAACATTCAACCCGCATGAAACGCAACTCCGGTAAGGGTCCCCTTAAGCGAATACTGGTGCTGCGAGTTCATCGATGTCCTCAGTTTTCAATTCCGAGCAACGGTTCAAAAGATAGAAAAGCCCACACATACTTTTACTGAACGTACCCGAACAAAACTTCTGAAATTGATCCCGGGAAAACTAGGCCTCAGAATCAAGTGCCATTAGAAACTACAGACTCATAAAATTCCAAAGTATTTATGAAATAAAATTTCCATGAAATTTCTAGGTTAGTACATTACTCCCACCTCAGGGCTTTACTTCCCCATAAAGCTACAACACACACTAGGAAAACAAATAGGGGTACTAAGCTCGCATCTGAGCCTCCCACTCCCAAGTGCTCTACTGAAGGTTCATGCGCAGCCAACGAATGCGCACCAGAGAAATCGACCATCCACATAGGACCCTCTCTTATCGATCCTCGATCTCCACCAGGACCTCCGCAAACGTCACCCTGTCATCGATGTCCAGCTCCCCATGATCGATGATGTGGGTTGGGTCATGCACATATCTCCTCAGATGTGATACGTGGAAGACGTTATACACCCGATGCAACTGAGGTGGAATGGCCAAGCGATAAGCCACCTAGCCTACTCTAATGAGGACCTGGAATGGTCCGATGAAATGCGGAGATAACCTTCCAACCCGGACAAATATCCATAGACCACGTCGAGGTGAGACCCATATGAAGATGTGGTCGCCATCCTTGAAATTCAGTGGTCTCCATCTCCAATCAGCATAGGACTTCTGTCTGGTCTATACAGTCTTCATCCACTCCTGGATGATCTCCACCTTCTACGTTGTAGCCTAAACCATCTCTGGACCTACGAGTGCTGACTCCCCCAGGTTAGTCTAGCGCATGGGTGATCTGTATGGTCGGTCGTGCAGTGCCTCTTATGGTTCCATCCCGATGGTGAAGTGTTAGCTGTTGTTGTATGCAAACTCCACCAAGGGTAGGTGATCCTCCCAGATGCGACCAAAGTCAAGGACACATGCAGGGAGAATGTCCTCGAGTGTATGTATGGCCCTCTCAGTCGGGCCATCCGTCTGAGGATGGAAGGTGATTCTCAAGAGAAGCTATGACCCGAAAGCCTCCTGTAACCCCTTCCATAGTCGGGAAGTGAAACGAGCATCATGATCAGAAACTATAGACAATGGAACACCATGAAGCCGTACGATCTCTTGAATGTAGATGTGTCCCAAGCTCTCTACTGAGGCCTTCTCTCTAATCGGTAAGAAGTGGGCTGACTTGGTGAGTTGATCAACGATTACCGAGATAGAGTTGTGCCCTCTGCATGTATGTTGAAGCCCTATCATGAAATCCATGGATATCATGTCCCACTTCCACTCTGGGACCTCTAAAGGTTGTGACAAGCCTCCTGGTACCTAGTGCTCCACCTTCACTTGATGACAAGTGAGGCATCGTGAAACACACTCTACTACAACCTTTTTTATACATAGCCACCAGTGCTGTCGTATGAGGTCCTGGTACATCTTCGCCACACCTGGATGTATCACTAGAGAGGAAGTTTGAAACTCCCTCAGCACTTCCTCCTGCAGTTCAACTGGTAACATGGTACGTCCCCTGAATAGGATTTCATGCTCTCCTTGATAAAATCAATCAGGTGCCTGTCCTGTGTATATCTGAGCACGTCGTGTCTCATAGTCAACGTCCCCATGTTGTGGCTCTCCGACCCACTGATGGAGTGGAAGAGTGATTGGGAGTGATTGTAGAAAGGATGCTACATCTCAATCCAAAAAAGGTTATCTGCAATGTGGCTAGCTTCTTCACCGCCTCTCCTAGTAGTTGAATTCTCGATGTTATACTGAGATAATCAGCTACAATGTTCCCCTTCCCATGAGTATAGACTGTCTCAGAGTCATATTCCTTGAGGAACTCGAGCCATCGCCACTATCTTAGGTTAAGGTACTTTTGAGAAAAGATGTATCTGAGACACTGGTGGTCAAAGTAGACTGTAAAGCACTCACCCATAAGATAGTGCGACGACATCATCATGGTGAAGACCACTACTGCTAACTCTAGGTCATGGTTACTGTAGTTCTGCTCGTGCTGCCTCAAATGTCGTGAACCATACGCGATCACTTCTCGCTCCTGCATTAGTCCATACTCGAGTCTGGTCCCTGATGCGGTGCAGTATACTACGTACACAACGCCCTCCTCCAGTAGCCTCAAGATGGGCATCCTGTTCAATCATTCTCTCAGCTCTTGAAAGCACTGCTAACATCTATCTGACCAAACGAGGGGTTTTCCCTTCTTTGTCAAAGATGAAATTGGTTATGCAACTCTGTAGAAGTCTACAAAAAATTTCTGATAGTATCCAGCCAGACCCAGGAATCTCCACACGTCCATCGCGCTCCTGGGTGTCTCCCAAGCAAGCACTGCCTCGATCTTCGCTAGATCCACTACAACTCCCGCCTCCGAGATGACGTGTCCCAAGAAGTGAACCTCTCGAATACAGAACTAGCACTTCGAGAGAATACCATAAAGTTGGTTCTCTCTGAGTGTATCCAGTACAACCCCCAAGCGGTAGGCATGATCCTCCTCAGTAGTCGAGTAAATTAGTATGTCGTCAATGAAGACTATGAAAAAACTATCGATGTATGTCTAGAAGATCCTATTCATGCGACTCATGAACACTGCTAAAGAGTTGGTTACACCGAAGGGAATAACCAACAACCTGTAGTGGCCATACTGACACTTGAAGGCCGTCTTCTACACATCCTCGTCTCGAACTTTGAGCTGGTAATAGCCTGAACTGAGGTCTATCATCATGAACCAACGTGCTCCCTTGAGCTGATCAAAGAGGTCTTCAATCCTTGGGAGTGGGTACTTGTTCTTCACGGTCACCTGATTCAGGCGATGGTAGTCGACCCAAAGTCGCAAGCTCCCATCTGGCTTCATGGCAAACAATATCGGATAATCCCACGGTGAAACACTAGGTCAGATAGATCCTTTCCCTTGCAAGTCCTCCAGGTGTACTCGCAGCTCACGAAGCTCAGCGGGAGCCATCCGATATGATGGAGTAGATATCGGTGTTGTCCCATGGTACAGGTCAAAGTAGATGTCTACCTCTCTGTGAGGAGGTAGTCCTGGAACGTCGGTAGGAAAAACATCTGCATACTGATCCACCACAATAGGAAAACTCGGACTCCGCACATCAACTATTCCAAAGATGAGACTAGCCAACTGATGTGTTATCAGCTACCCTCTCCTCTGCGAAATTCCATCCTGCGCTGCAAAGACTCCCTTCTCACTTGAGAAGGTGAACCTTCTCCCATCTGTGCGGACACACCACACCATGCGCCTTATGTAGTCGATATGATCATGGATTGTAGACTACCAGTCCATAACAAAGATGACGTTGTAAGGCCTCGACGTAGCTACGAGAAGATCCCATCTAAAGCTCTCACCTCCTAGAGTAATATCACACTACCAAAACCAGTGCGTAATCATTGATTCTACTCCCGTAGGAGTCTGTAACCATAAATATCGAGCCCATGTCTTCATCAGAATCTCCGAACTCCAAAAAAGGGCAGCGGTAATAAAAGAATGACTCGTTTCTGTGTCTATAAGTACAATATCAAGGGTGTAGTAGACACAGATAGTACACTAAATCATATTAGGTGCGTTGTGGATGTAAGCCTCTATTACATAGAGCTGAGCCTACCTCTGTCCGCCATCTCCCTGTGGTCAGGGTGGACCTCCTGGTGGTGGTGGTGGTAGAGCCTCAAAAGGTCATCCACCTCCCACTGCTCAACAAGCTCCTCTGCCTCGTCTGCCTGCTCCCTACGGACCGCCATAGTCAAAACTCTGCCTCTGCCTGAGAGGTACCTCCACTGTCTGCTGCTCATCTCCACGATGGGTCGGGCAGTCTCTAGCAATGTTACTCTGCCCGCCGCATGAATAGCACTTCCTGCTCTTCATTTAGTTAGCTCTATTTTGGGTGCCCGACACAACCGAACCTGTATCCTAAGGTTTCTCTCCTGATGGCCTGGTCCGCATGGACCTCTGCGACATCTTTCTACTGCTG
This sequence comes from Viscum album, assembly GCA_963277665.1. Lineage (NCBI taxonomy): Eukaryota > Viridiplantae > Streptophyta > Magnoliopsida > Santalales > Viscaceae > Viscum > Viscum album. The sequence continues at coordinate 1,297,961,065 of OY728141.1, read as the reverse complement.
GATATAGAAGACTCTGCTACGTGTCGCCCTGTGGTGGGTCTTGCTGAAGGTGTCGACTCAGCGAGATAGCTCTCCACAAGAAGGGCTCACTCCAGCACTCCCATCTGCGTCGGAATGCTGAGGGAGATCATCGAAGCCCTAATCTCGTCCCACAGTCCCTACTCAAATGTCTGGGCCCTAAATAATGGGTCCCATACCATGTCTGTGGAGTAGCACGATAGGTTAGTAAACCTTGCTGAGTACTGATCTATTGTCATGCTACCCTACCGCAGGTGAAGTAACTCTTGAATACGCACCGCACAAAGGGTGGCGGGAACAAACTCCAAGTGGAAGAGAATCTCAAAGTCTATCCAAAGTAAATATGCCACGTCATGCACCTGGAGCATCAAGCTCCAAAATCCACCTGCTGCTGCATGCAGGAGACTTGCGACATGGATCACCATAAGGTCAGCTTCCATCCCTAACAATCTGAAGACTATGACGATAGCCTCCATCCGATCCTCGTCTGCCTGAGGGTCCATCTCACCAAGGAACCTGGGCGGCCTCTATCGCTGAAACTTGTACAACGCACTTAGGCGGCGTGCACTCTCTACTACTGGGGCTGGTAGTATCGGTGGCTTAGTGGGTAGTGGCACCACTGGTGCCTCCGCTGTGATTGGGCCTTGCACCGGGGCCTCGTTGCTCGGTGGGATGCCATCTCGTACGTGACTTGGAACCCTAGCTAGCTGCCGTCGTGGGGCCATCCTGAAATGAAACCAGTGCGCCACGGTCAAAACAGTATACCTGGTGAGCTGACACAAATTAATCACAAAGAAAACTTTTGAAACACATAGGCAATCAGTGTTTTCATGTACTAGGTCAGAAATCAGGTGTCAGGGTCCTGGTGTATGGATAAATCGGTCGCCGCACCAAAACTAGACTCCCTGGACTGAAAACCACACCCAATAATCATAACACTACTGCTTCACATAAAGGAATGATGAGAGTCCTGAGTTCTGAAGTATAACCAACTCCTCTGATACCAATTTTTCACGACATGTCTTCGGGGCCCATGTCGTGACTACCCCAAGCCCACCATCCAAAGGACAGGGCCATGTGACTAGCACCAAAGGCATAAATCCCGATAAAATGGGAAGACATTGCCTTTATGATAGTAAATAAACACAAAAGAGTACGCAAGATGAAGTAAGCCTAAAGTAATACTAAATACAAAGTAGGTGCTAAAAGGTAAATGGGCCAGAATACAAACCCAACTGAAAGTACAGTACAACTGAAAAACTAGTACAACTGTAGTAAAGTAAAACATCAACCACTGAGTCGTCCTCTGGGAATCACACTTGAAGGGTGGGTACATATAGTCTCCCCAGCACCATGGGTCCATCCGTCTGCTCCATGTACATCTCACCAAGTGATCCGCATCTGGGCACTGTCCAGCTCAACAAGTCTCTACCATGATCAGTGTTGTCTGTCGTCTGCATCCAACACAACGTAGTGAGGGTATTGCCCATGCAGCGGTGAGTAAAACGATACTCAGTAGGGACCCCGAGACCCCCAAAGGTCTCTCGGAATCTAAGAAGGATAAACCAAAAAAAAGATACAATCACGAAGTATCAACCATCTCTACTTAGGTATATGCCCCTATATATACCTAAGTCATCAATATAGTTTGGCTCCAACTCTTGAGCCCAAGTATAACCCAGTCCACACCTGAAAGAAGTCAATCACATCAATTAAAATGATTGAAATTCAACACTCAGGTCACAAAGGTATACATATTTTGTAAAGTTATAGAGATGATTAGATGTAGTCACTGATTCATCTAAGCTGGCAGACCCATGTAGGATACTATGTGGACCCGACAGCTTAGCTGGACTAGTATCCTACATGGGTCTGCCAGCTTAGATGAATCAGTTACTACAGTAATCATCATCATCAAAACCATGGAGGATTCGAGTATGGTAGTCATCGTCACCAAAACCACGGAGGATTCCAGTATGGTAGTGGTCATCGCCGAACCCACGTAGGATTCCAGTATAGTAGTCGTTGCAGTCGCAGCTGGCTCTAGTGTTCCCGCACACATCATGCTCGATTCCGGTAGGGTTCGATCCTCGATCCAAGGGGATTGATACATTATCTGTCATGAATTCCAGAGTTGATGTATCCCAAAGTTCTGTCCCGTAAAAAGGAACCCGACGCGACAAACAGAACGTCAATCGGATGCCCAATTTGAGACATATTTACTTTTCCATTCCTGGGGCCCGGTTGGAAATACGCTTGTTCCAAACCCATCCATTATCCAAAGTTTCCCGAAACTCACATAGAGTATCGAAAAAGGTCCAAAACTTCATGAGGCATACAATGACACAAAAGTTGCTTCGATCGGACACATTGTCTTAATGATATTCACGTAAAAGTAATAACGGGCCCGACTCATTATGCCAAGTGGGCTAGCGGGTCGGTTCAACCCGGTTTCGGCGGGCTCGAACCAGCAGTGGGTCGCACCGGCCCAGTGTATCGCGCGGCCTGACCCGAGTGGCATGACCCGACATGGTGTAGCGCGGCCTGGCCTGGCACAGCGTAGACTGAACCGGCGCGGCCCGGTTGGCCGCAGCTCAGCCGGCCGACCGAAGGGCTCGGCCCGAGGGGGCCGAGCGGTCCGAGGGGGGACCCTTTCTCGAACTGGTGGCGCCGCCCTCCCAAACCAGCCAGCCGAAGATTTCTGGCCTTCCTGGCGCAAGAGGCCCGCTCGGGCGGGCCGCGGTCCGGCTGCGCAGCACCTTTAGGTGCCGCGACTTCTTCACCCGGCTGGCCGACGAGCCTGTTGGTTCTCCACCAAAGCGGCCTGCGGATTGCGGGCTGCGGTCTTCCGCAGCGTGGTGCCCCTTGTGGCACTGCGGTCCTCCTTCAGCCATAACTGCTTTAGCGGGCCAGTTGTTTGTCAGCCGAGCGGCCCGTGGTTGCGGTCCGCAGTTCCTCATCACGTGGCTGGTGCACGGCCGGTGCGCGACCGCTGCCTTCGATCGTCTCCGCTTCCCGATTGTAAATAAAACAAGAAACGTCAGAGGCTTGTCGGGCTGTGTTTGTGTGGCCCACGCCCTCCGCGTTAGGTGGTAAAAATTGGCCAATGACAATTCCAAACTTTAAAAAAGAATGGGGTACAATTTATTCACTCAAATATATAAAAAACCCATACCTAGATAATTTACATCTCATGTCATCGAGCCGCGGAAGATGAGCGTCACGGTAGATGACATCGTCGAGAATGACGTCGTGGAGAACGGACATTGATTCCGTGGACGTCGGGGTGCATCCGAGGAGGAAGAAGTGACTCCTCACTTGTTGCGGAGAAGAGGAAGGAATCACGTCGTCATTCTTCTTGGAATCAGCGTTCTTCATCGAAGAGGGTGTTGTTTTTCATTGAAGGATGAAGCTCTCTACTAATTCCAAAGGTTCCACCGAAATATTTTCCAAGAAAATATTAAAATGTTTCTTTCCCCTATATTATTCAACCTTCCATGCCATTTCAAAAAGATTCAAATCCATCCAAAATAATAAATTAATTTGTGGTGTACAAAAATAAATAATTCGCTGAGTTTTCATATTAATTAACATGTGGAAGGTGGAGAGTTTAGCAAAAAAAGGGGGGGTTTTCAAGAATTGAACAAGGGGTTTAAGGGAGTTGAAGAGATTTATGGGGAGATGAATGGTTGGGGCTCTTGTGGGCCCCACCTCATAAATATCCACACATGGGGAGTTATTTGGGTGTGGGCCCCACCAATAACTTCCCCATGGGATGAAATAACCAACTCTCAAAATAAAATTGTGTACCACACAATTTTATTTAATTTAAGATTAAACCCCCAAATTTACCTTTCAACCCACATGAAACGCAACTGCGGTAAATGTCCCCTTAAGCGAATATCGGTGTTGTGAGTTCATCGGTGTCCTTGGAATTCAATTCTAAGCACCGTTTCAAAAGATAAAAAAACCTGCACGTACGTTTACTAGACATACGCAAATAAAGGTTTAGGAATTGATTCTGGTCCCACCGGGCCTCGGAATCTAGTGCCGTCAGAAACCACAGACTCATAAAATCTGAAATCATTTAAGATAAAAAAAATCTTTGAAATTTCCTAGTATTTACATGCTATGATAATTATTGTCCCATTAATTAACTATAATTTCATTATTCTAATCGAAAATATCATCATATAATCACTTTCCCCCCTCCTCTTTTACTAAAATTGAAAACACCATCCGAGATGTGTTAATTTATCACATTCAAGGACTACAGGTTATCAATTATTATTACCATCTTCATTTATGGTCATGAAACCATTATTATGATTGGAACAGATCATAATATATTTATTTAATCTTATGAAATTTTCTACAATCTTTACACACTCATAATATAAGATAATAATACAAAACAAGTTCATTATGCACAAAACCACCATGTTAATCCAAGCCTTTATCATTAACTTTAAACTAATGAGTTATCCTCTTGGTATATAACCTAAAATATATTATAATATCATTTATAATATCACTACTAATATATATTAATAATTCAATATGTTATCAACATTTCAAAAAAAAACTTCTATTCATGATTACATGTAAAGTGATCTTGAAAACCAACGAAGAAAATGTTCCCAAAAAAATAAAATCGAACCTCTTAAACACATCAAAAAAGTAAATGAATGAACCTAATAAGGTTATCATAAATAAATTAAATATTTTTTATGTCGTGGTCATATTAGTTAATTAAGAAAAATTTTATTATTCAGGCCATTAAGATCAATCGAGAAAACATTCAGGCATCAGGTATGGGGTTTCTTATCTCAATTTTAATTCTTTGAGATTTCCATTATATGCCACTTATTTATTTAATATAGTCTATTTGATAATTCCATTTGATATATTTTTTCATGATTCTATTTATATTCATGGTATTTTGTGTTTCATTTGGTGGTTATTAATTTTTGTTCATACGACCCGATTGATTAAAACGTGGTAAGGTACTTTTTCTCAATTTACATTTCATTAAGACTTACTTGGTATTGTGAACCTAATATTTCTTATGTAGTGTATACACAACCCATTTTTGATCATTTTTCATTTTAAATTTTAAACATATTATATATCCATATTATGGTTTCATGGATATGATTATTGTCTTAATACGTATACCGTTTTTCATACGGTGTTTAATTGAATTGTTTTTTTACTATATAAATATTGATAAATATGGGTCCTCTACGCTATGATTATATTGATAAGGAATATTTTAATTATATTAAATATATTAATAAATAATGATATAGGTTTTAGTGATGGCTGGGGCCTGCTATAGCCCCTCGATGCATCTACGGGTCTAATGAGACAAATATGTTTGTGACAAACCCTTCAAATTTGTTTCCAATAATTAGATGATTTCCTACCCACAAAATTGAACCATTTTGACAGTATAGTGGTATCATTTTCTAGATACATGATGTCCAATTAATAATTATATGAAATTATTCATATTCATCTATTTTCATCCATGAGGATTTCACTATGACAAAACCTATTGATGCGGTTTCACTCTCATTTTATTCATGGCTCGTGTTTTCATTTATTCACCACGCTATATTTACTATGACAAAATGTTTATAATTTAGTTATTGTTGATTAATGATTTTTATATTACTAACTATTATTGGGCATTTGATCCCACCCCTTTCTTTTTTTTACCATCAACAGGTTATGAGGAGGAGACTATATATTGATTTCTCATGGATGCAGTTTTTTTAGTTTTTGTTATGTAGTGTATTGTGTTACCTTTCAAAATATTATATGAGTTACATGTATGTATGTAGTTTCTTCAATAATAATAAAATGATCATTACTTCGGGATTTCATTCCTTTTAATCATTCCATAATAGTAATTAATGCAATGACTCTGATCTTTTGGGGTCAAGGCATTACAATTCGTATCAAAGGAAGTTTAGTAGTAAACATAAAAACTAGAATTAGGATACATATATTAGGGAACAAAACCCTATGATAGTCTTTGAGGATAAACATACAAGTGAATCCTGGTATTTTGGTATTGAATAGATTATGTGGATATTTCTAGAAAAATACCTCCCTTTCTAGATACAAACAAGTAGAGGTGGTTCTAACACAGATTTACCTAGGAGTGAAAGATCTGATAAGGAGTTTCAGTCTTGACTTAGGGTATCCTGGTGCACGAAAAAACACCCTGTTTCATGATTGGTCTAACACTCCTGGGGGATATTCTTAGGATAATTCACATTTTTTACAAGAAATTATGATGGATTGGAATATAAATTTTCCCTCAAGAGAAAGCATGTTTTTGAGATTAGTTATGTATAGAATATCAATTGATGCTAAGTGATTTTCTATGTTGATTTTATAAATTATTATTCATAACCTAATCTATTACATTCCATTATTTAGAAATGTCTCCTAATGAAATGAGGGGAATCAATACTTGTGTTAAATGTAGGGATTTCTTCATTGAGCAAGTCAACACAATCAATGATTGAGAAAAAAAGATCATGAACATATTGGGACCACTTACATAGCTTGTGACGAATAACCATGATACACCTATGTTGGATAGTTTCAGGTAGTTGAAGCCCCCATATTATAGGGGGACTATTAATCCAATGGTATCTAAGTATTGGATCGTGTTCCTTGAAAAGATATTAATGTGTTAAGGTGCAATCAAAATGAAAAGATAGTGCTTGTAGTGTATTGTATCAAGTGTGACACTGATCAATGGTGGTACTTGATCCAGAATACCATGAAGGAAGAAGAAATAGAAGATATGGAATAGAGTTCGTTTAAAGAAAACATTCTTCAACAAATATTTCCCTCGTGAGAAAAAAACTAAAATGAAGAGGAAATTTTATATCATAATGAAAAGGGAATAAGACATTATTGTAGAGTATGAGGCTACCTTAACAATATTATCCATGTATACCATAGATAATTTATGTGACTTATAAGAAAATATTGATAATTTCATTGACGTTCGTAAGCCAAGTCTTTGAAGGGTACTGGCTTTACCAAAATTTTCATCAATTGATGAAATTGTATTAACTTCCACCAAAAGAGATAATTAATTTTGAAGATAAAATTCGTTCATGGGAATCCAATATAAGAAGTGGTAGTTCGATAACCATGGAAAAGGTAAAGCGCCAAATAAGAACAAGGGAATGTGTTAATTCCCATTATGTGAGAACTATCAAAAGAATCATCCTTAGAAATACTTGAAGGGCATCAGAGTCTACTATAAGTGCATAGAAAAGGATCTTAGATCTAATTACTAAAAGGGGAAGAAAAATTCAATTAAATTAATTTCTACAATTGTAGAGAGATGGGACACTATTCCAATGAGTATCCTAAGCATGAATGACACTTGAGTCCAAAAAGGACATAGGAGGAAGGGAAAGAGTATTCAATTACAACCCTGGAGGATGAAGTTTCGAATGATGTAGTGGAAGGTATTTCAATTGCTTCCTCAAAATTAGCGAAAACATTATTTGATTCTGGATCATCACATTCATTTATATCTTCCCATTTTTCCAATAAAATTAGACATGTCCAATTTGATTTAATAAAAGAGTCTCCATTCAAAACTCCACAGGGATGTATCATTGCAAAAAAGTTGTGTTGATCAGTACCCCTCATGACAAATAAACATTATTTAGTTTCTAATATTATAATCATACCAATGATTTACTTTGATATAATTATCAATATAAATTTTTAATCAATTTATGATGTGAATATCTATTGCAAGAAGAACTATGTAACAATTTTATAGGATCCATTATCTTTAGAGATGAAACCTTTCCATCTGATTCTTATCTAGATCCAACTCCTATAGCTCTAATAAATTCAATTCTTGGAGAGGAAGATAAGTCAATATCTATGGGAATGGAAAAAAATGATAAAATTTATGGTGTTAACATAGTGAAAGAATACATTGACATATTTATAGAGGATTTACCTGGATATCCTCTAGAGTGGGAAGATGAGATATATAATTATTTAATTTTTTTTGAATGATCTATATCAAAGACTCCCTATAGAATTTCCATTATGGAATTACAGGAGCTAAATAAACAACAAGATAAATTGAGTGAAAAATTATTTATTAGACCTAGTGTTTTTCTATGGTGAGACATTGTCCTATTTTCCAAGAAGAAAGATGGATCCATGAGGCTATGCATTGGTTATAGGTAATTCGATGCTATAACAGTAAATAATAAGTAACATCTACCACAAATTGTTGATTTATTTGATAAAATTCTTGGAGCATAATATATTTAGAAGATTGAACTTTGATATAGATATCAACATCTATGTTTGGGGAAAGAAGATATTCCAAAGTCAGTGTTTCAAACCAGGTATGGGCATTATGATTTTACAGTGATGCCTTTTGGGATGACTAATGAACACTCTTTTTTCATGGATCTAATGAATAATTTTTTAATAGAATATCTTGATGAATTTATTCTGGTTTTTATGGGAGATATCCTAGTATACACCAAAAGCTTTGAATACCATGAGAATCAATTTCATATTATTCTGAAAAATCTTAGAAGAAATGAATTATATGTGATGTTTTGAAAGTGTGAATTCTAGCTTCATTCAGTTTATTTTTTTTCCATATTTTCTATATGAATGGATTCATAATTGAACCTATGAATATAAAGCTAATACAATAATGGACCATGCCAATGAACATAACTAAGGTAAGCAGTTTTATTGGCTTAGTAGGTTACTATCAGCATTTCATTCAGAATTTCTCCCAACTAGCTAACCCGCTAACTAATATTACACATAAAGGGGTTATGTTTGTGTGGAAGAAATAATGTACATAATTATTTTATGAATTTAAATGACTATTTGTCAATTATATTGTTTGGACTCTTCCAACTGAAGATGAATTTTCTATATACAGTGATGCATCAAAGAATGAAATAGGTCGCATCCTTATGAAAAATGATAAAGATATTTCATACGCATCAAGGCAGTTAAAGACATATCGGAAAAATTACCCAACTCGAGATCTTGAGTTAGAATCCATAATATTTTGTCTAAAAATATGGATACATTATCTCTATGGTGAATGATTTGAAATATATACAGATCACAAGAGTTTGGAATACATTTTTACATAGAGAATACTCAACAAGAGGAAAGGAGATGGCCCGAGTTACTCAAAGATTAATATTGTTCAATACAATATCACCCAGGAAAGGAAAATAAGGAGGCAGATGAATTATGTATGAAATATCATGTACTTTTGACCCAAATAAAAATTGAGAGAGATAGTATATTCATGGATATATTACTGATGGATATGGTAATTATTAAGGGAGGGGAAACATCCTGCCTCTTTCAAATGATTTCTAAACTAACTTTACTATTGAAGATAATATGATCCAAATTGGATTATGAGAATCTACACAAAAAATTAATGATGTTAAGGATGGGAGATTGGAAGACTTAGTGTATGAGGAAGGATTTCTGAAATTTGGGAAGAGTTTATGCATTCCTTTATTACCTGATCTAAAAAGGGAACTATTAAATGATTCTCATAGATCAAATTTTTCTGGACACCCTGGTAGCTCAAAAATGTTTATATATCTAAAGGGACACATTTGGTGGGATAATATGAAGTGATAAATTTCTGACTATGTGTCAATGTGTCTAGTTTTTCAATAAGTGAAGGAAAATAAACTACATCCAAAAGAGGGGAAGAAAACTCTACCAATTCATATGTGGAAGTGGGATGACAATTCGATGGATTTTGTCATAAGAATACCAAGGACACATAGAAGGAATGATGAAATATGGGTAATTGTTGACCACCTAACAAAATTAGCACATTTTATTCCTATAAGAGAGGATCTAACACTTGAGCGCCTAAAAAGACATTATTTTAATGAAGTTATAACACTTCATGGTGCTCCTCTATCTACTATGTCTAGTCAAGATCCCCAGTTTATATAAAGTTTTTATATAAGACTCTAGAAGGTATTTGATACTAAGATTGATATGAGTACTTCTTATCACCCCAAAACCGACAGATTGTTTGAAAGGACTATTCAAACACTGGAATACTTATTGAGATCGTGCTCTCATTACATTCAATGTTTGTGGGATAAATAATTACCTTAGGTAAATTTTCATACAATAATAGTTTAAATTATAGAATTCAAATGGAATAATATAAATCATTATATTGTAAGAGGTGTCAAACTACAACTTGTTGGGATGACGTTGGCGAGAGTAAACTTTTAGGCCTAGAACATCTCGAAGAGACAACTGTGAAGGTAAAGAAAATTCCTGCCCATATTAAAGCACCCCAAAGTTGTAAAAAGATTTATGCTGATAATTGGAGAAATGATTTTTATTTTCAAGTTTGAGATCATGTATTTATATGAGAATTTTCATTGAAGGGTGTCTTACGGTTATGTAAAAATTGTAATTTAGTCCCAAGTACATCGGGCCGTTTGAAATTCTATAAATGATCGGAACTGTAGGTTACCATTTAGAAATGCCACCAAGCCTCTAAAAAGTTCATAATGTGTTCTAAGTGTCATAATTAAAGAAATAAATGATAGACCTAACACATGTACTCAACAATGATAGAATAGAGATGTAACCTGATTTGTCATACTGTGAAGAGCCTATCGAGATTCTTGACATAAGTGAGCAGGTATTGAGTAATATGACAACACTTATAATAATGGCTCTTTGGAGAAAACATAAAATAGAGAATGTACCATGGGAACCTGAAGATATTTTGAGGATGAACCAGCCATATCTTTTTGAATGGATTAATACATGAAAAATATTGAGAGAGAAATTTCCAAAGGTAGGAATAATATAACTCCCCATACATTTTATGTTATCCTTCTCTAAAATACATTAAATTCATTAGATATCCTATATTTAATTAAGCACCTAGTCTCTATGAAATAAAACATGTTTATTTATAGGATGAATTACTAACCTAGAAAATAAAATTAAATTTTCTACATCTGTGTTATGAATTTCAAAAAATGGTCATATAATCTTGTGATCAGTAAGTTATTTGAGTCTAATAAAATCCACTTGTTTTTTTAATGAAGAGTAACATAACCTTAAGAATATTAATATGACCATTATAAATAGTAAATCATATTATTTTTTTATTTTCTTATGGTTATAAGATAATGAGATGTTTATTAATTTTTAAAGATATTAAAAAAATGAGTTTTAGATTTCAAATTGTTATTTTTCAATAAATTATGATTTTACATAAAAATAAAACTAAAAATACATTGAAAATTATTTTCTAAAAATGGAGTAAATTTATTGAAATCTACATGTCAAAAAAATGGTTATCGTGAATTTTTGGTATTTTTCAAAAATACATGAATTTTCATGAATAGTAAAAATACAGTTTAGAGTTTTTGGTAGTTTAATGACATCATAATGATGTAATAATTAATATCAATGGGTGGTCAACTTGTGGAAAATTAAATAAGTTATTAGGTGTCCCAATTGATAAAAACCCATGGGCAAAAACCATGGTAAAGCCCATGGGTTTTCAAAAACCACTAATGAGGTGTTCCTTTTAGTTAATAAAAAAACTCCCTCTCAATTTACAATAAATGCCCACTCATACCTTCTTTTGCATTCATTAAAAACCCATAATTTTAGATTATATAGTAGTTTCACTACACTAGTAGTCATACCAAGGTGTTATCAATCCCCCAAGGTCCCAACCCTCATGTTTTGGGAGTTACTCTACAAGGAAAGTGAATATACCACCCTTATTTTTTCTTAAAGCTTTCATTTTATTTTTTCTCTTTTGTTTTAAATTGGATTATATAGGGATAATTAATTAAATATTCCTCTTTCTGAACATATTATATAAGAGTGAATATATACCCCATTTCTATCATTAAACGATTTTATGAATTTTTAAGTGACTCTGTTTGACTGTCGATGTTTTGTGAGGTATTTCTCAATTTTTCATTTATTTTGAGTTCCATTTTTAATTTTTTCCCTCATATGTATTCATCCAAATTATATGATAAATTAATTACCTTAAATTTAATGAAATTTTAGTATGCTAGTGGAATATTTAATCTTTATATTTCTTTTACCCCTCCTCTTATACTAAAAATGAAAACAAAATTGGAGATGTGTTAATTTATCACATTCACGGATGACAGGTTTTGAATTATTATTAGCATATAAAATTCTGGTCATGGAACCATTTTTATGGCTGAAGAAGATCTGAATACAGGTAATTCGTTTTATTAAAATTTCTCTAATCCATTAACAATCATGATATAAAATAATAATACAAAAAAAGTTCATTGTGCACAAAACCGCCAAGTTAATCGACCTTTATCATTAACTTTAAACTAATGCATTATACTCATGGTATATAACCCAGAATAAATTATAAAATATTTTATAATTTATATAATATTATATATTAATAATCATGTATGTTATCCACATTTCAAAAGAACTTCTATAAATACACGTAAACCGTACTTTAAAACCGTGGAAGATAATGTTTCCAAAAAAATAAAATTGAACCTCTTAAACATGTCAAAATGTACATGAATGAACCCAATAAGGTTATATTAAATAAATTGAATGTTGATGATGTTATGAAATTATTAATTAATGAATCTATATTTTATTATTCAGGTAATTATGATCAATTGGTAACACATTCTGGCATAATGTAAGGGGGTTCTTATCTCACATTTTAATTCTGTGAGATTTCTATTGTTCAACACTTATTTATTGCATGAGGTTTATTATGTAATTTTATTTGATATATATTATAATTTTTCTATTTATATTTATTTTATTTTATGATTCATTTTGGGGTTATTAATTCTTGGTCATACGACCCAATTGATTAACATGTGGTAAGGGACTTTGTCTTAATTTACATTTCATTAAAACATACTTGGTATTGTGAACCTAATATTTATTATGTAGTGTATCCACTTACCATTTGTGGTCATTTTTCATTTTAAATCATAAATATTATATATATCCATATTATTGTTTCATGGATATGATTATGGTATTAGGTCTTATACCCTGTTACATATAGTGTTTATTTGGAATGTTGTTCTAACTATGGAAATATGGATGAATCTATGTCCTCTACTCTATCAAGATATTGAAAGGCATATTTTACTTGTATTAAATTTATATATAAAGAATGATTTGGACTTGTTGTTTTGGGTAGGGCCCTCTATATCCCCTCTATTCATTGATAGGTCTCATGAGACAAATCAGTTGGTGAAAATCCCTTTGAGTTTGTTTCCAAAAATTAGAAGGGTTTCTACCCATAGACATAAACCATTCCGATGATAATGTGGTATAATGTGTCAGATATATGAAGTCCAATTAATAAGAATATCACTTTATTCATTTTTAGATATTTCTATCCATGAGGTTTTCACTATAACAAAACCCATGGATTTAGTTTCATTCTTAGTTTTTTCATTGAGCATGCTTTTCACTTATTCACCATTCTCTATTGAATATAACAAATTTATTATGATTCAGTTATTTTTTATTCATGGTTATGATATTATTAACCCTTACTGAGAATTTGATCTCACCACATTCATCCTTTTTACCTTCAAGAGGTTATGAGGTGGTGACCATAAAATGAGTTCTCATGGATGCATTTTTTTTCTTATGTAATGTATTGTGTTACCTTTCCAAATGTAATATGGGTAATAGGTATGTATATAGTTTCTTCAAGACTACTAAACTAATAATTCCTTGGGATTTAATTCCTATTAATCAGGATATTATAATGTGTAATGCACTATATCCAAGGTTTTAAGGTTGGGCCATTACATATTGTATGAGGATAAATTATTATATTGAACGTTTATGAAAATGGTTTAATTTATATTTTGCAGTTTTATGACCATTATTTGCATACATCATTTTGTTTTACATAGTGTTTATATATTTATTCTAGAAAATTACATAACATATAATATATATAATAAAATCTTATTTAACCATAATTATGGTTTTATGACCATCCTTGATGGAAATAGTGAAAAATTAAATTGTATAGGCCATAGTGGTGGAAAATTGACACACCACATGAGATATATTCATGTTTAGAAAAAATAAAAAATGAATATAATTCAATATGAATTATCCCATTAGCATAATAAAATTATAGTATATAAAGGATACTTGAGTTTTCATTCCTCTTGGATAGGTGTAGGTGACGATAGGATAAGAGAATAAATGGAATTAGAAAAAAATCATAGAAAACAAATATGATTTTACATATGGAATTTATCCTCTTTGAAAACCTCCATTGGGAAAAGGGTTTGTTTTTTTATAAGACCAAGAGATCCTTAACATGGTGGAGGAACTTGGGAAGAGTATTGGGATGAATTTGGACAAGGAAATATTCTTGGAAGGTGTGAAGAGAAATGGTGGTAAGGGGTGGTATTTATAGTGAGGGAGATGGGTGTTTGGTTGTTATTTCATTCAATTGTTTAATATTTTGGCTTAAGACTGGGAACAATTTGATCATTATCATAAGATATAATAAAATTATTAAGCATAGTTTTATATTTTGGGATTACATTTAACATGAATCATCTATGACTCAACAATTCATGTAGTTTCCCTTTACCCTAAATTATTGTATTTTACTATTAAAAAAATTAATGTATTTTAGAAAAAATCACAAATTTTCCCCCTGCCCATTTTTTGATATGTGAAATTCAATAATGAATTCCATTTTAAAAAATATTTTTCTAAATATGATAAATTTTATTTTAAATTAAAATCAAATTTTAATTGGAAAATAATGATTTTTAAAATTATAACTGATTTTATGATACTTTGATAAATTACAAGAGGTCTCATAATGTTATCTAATATTCAGATGAAAAAATAATAATAATTTATGCATACATTTTATAAACATAATATTTATTTTAAATAATTTTATTAATTATGAAATTGTAATTAAGTATTTATTACTTACAGAAATACTAACAACTAATATATCATTAATAAAACATTGATTTACTTATACCATGAAAAAAGTATATCATATTTTCATTTATATTATAACTAAAGTTTATTTACAAATTCATAGGTGAGGATATCATTCTATTGGACAGATTACTATTTCTAATGGTTAGATTACAATTCCAATGGGAAAGTTAATACTCTATTGGTATAGTTTCCTTAACAACTATAAATACCTCTTATTTCTTCCATTATTCACTTATAAAGTGTTTATTGTGGTCTAAAAGTGATTTATGTGGTTAATACTAAATGAAATAATTCTAAGAATGGAATTTCCATCGATAAAAATTTTCGGTCATTACATTCGTCCCCCTTTATGAAATTTCTCTCTCAGAATTTCATTTTATATAATATGGTGAAAAAAACTGTGGGTACTTATCCTCCATTGATTCCTCTGGTTCTGTGGTTGCCTCTTTATACTTATAATTCAACCATAGTAGTATAACTAGGTGATTATTATTCTTGCATAGAACATTATCTCTAATGTCTGTGATCTTCATTGGATGATTCTCATAATAGAGATCATTTTATAATTTACCACCTATGGAATTAGTACAAGTGATTGGTCTATTATGTACATCCTCAAGAGGTACTCATTAAATACATTATGTAGTTGATACATGTTATGTCATAGTTCTAGTCAATGGGCTATATCTATGACACAATCAAGGATCTCAAAGGGGTCAATATACCTGGGACATAGGTTTCCATTCCTCCTAAATATCACGATACTATTCCATGGATATATACAATGGAATACCATATCTCCATACATAATCTCTAGGTCCCGTATATGATTTTCTATATTGCTCTTCTTTCGACTTTGGGATGCCATGATTTTCTACTAAATGGTTTTCACCTATTCCACCGTTTCATCAAACATTTTTCTCTTAATAGCTTACATTCAACAAATTTATCCTAGGACACTAGTGTTCTACATATTTTCCCATAAAGGTATTTATATGGATCTATTTCAATTCTAGATAAGAAACTCTTATTGTAAGATAAATCAAACCGAGGGAAATGTTTTTCACATCCTCATTTGAAGTACATAGACCATTCTCTCAAAATTTCCCCCTTTTTTGAATAGTCAATTTAGATTGGTCATTTTTTTGGGGATGATAGGTCATGATAAATTTCAACTCATTGTTTAGAGAATGTTGTATTCATTTCCAGAATATAGAAGTGATTCTTGGATCTTGCTCGGATGCAATCTATAGTGTTGCTCCATGAAACCTTAACAATTCTATGATATATCTCCATTCAAGTTAATACAATAATAATTCCCCTTAAATTGTGATTATTGGTGCTATCTTATTAAGATTATCCACAACAAACCATATTGGATTGTTTCCTCTGGATTTCATTAGATGCTCGGTGAAAAGGTACCTAATGATATTTTCCCATTTTTTTTGATATGGGTAATGGTTTCATCATCCCCTTATACTTTTTTCTTTCATCCTTCACTTGTTGAAATAGAAGTCACATTTATGTACATTAAAGCAATATCCTTCTTCATATTGTCCCACTTATAGTTCTCATGTAGATCACAATACATATTTTTTCTCCAAGCATGAATATATATGGTTCGGTTATGTTCATCATTCAGAAGATCCTTATTTATCTCTAGATCATATGGTACACATAGTCATGAACCAAATCATAAAATTCCTTCTAATTAATTTTGAACTCTGATGATTTCTCATTTCTGATATATTATACTTTCTTCTTAATTTCAACATCATTTATTTAAGAAACATTTATATTTTTCCATGAGGGATTGTTGAGAAATTATTTGAGAGATTATTGTTGATGTTACTTCTTTAATGATTACCATGTCCATCCTTTCTAAATGTATGAATATTGGAACCTTTTCAATTCTCATCATCGATTATGTTGCAGGATACTTTCTACATAGAACACCCTCCACTTTATTCTCTTTTATAGGATGGTAGTGGATTGAAAATTCAGAATCCATGATGATATCTAACCATCCTAACTGGAACATATTAATCTCCTTATGTGTGAAAATATATTTAAGGCTCTTATTATCAGTATATATTTCATAGTTCTCTAATTTTGGATAATTCCAATAGATTTTCAATGTGAATATCACAACTGTCATCTCTAGATCATGTACATGATCATTTTTCTAATGAATTTTCAATTTCTTTGAGGCATAAGATATAATATCATAATTTTTAATTAGTAAACAGATCAATCCCTTATTTGAAGCATCATTGTATACTACAAAGAGTTTCCCACTTGTCAGAAGTGTGAGTACTAGTGTTGTGATAAGACCATTTTTAATCTCTTTGAAGTAGTATTCACATTCACCGGTCTAGAATAACTTTTCTTCCTTTAAAGTCTACTTGGTTAGTGGGTTTTACAATCATGATAACTTATTCATAAATCATCAGTAAATAACATATATCCCAAGGAAACTAAGGATCTTTGTTATAGATGTTGTCTTGTGCAACTCTATGATAGAATTTGTCTTAGAAGAGTCCATAGATATTCCATTACTGGTGATAAAAATCACCAAGAATGATACTTCCTCCACCAAACACTCGTATTTACTATACATTACATAAATTATTTCCCTTATAAAAGTCTTGAGAAAAGTATTAGAATTCTCTGAATGTTCCCCCTTTCTCTTGAAATTTGTCATAATATCATCAATAAAGAGTACTAAAACCATGTCGAGGTAATCCCTAAAGACTCTATTCATTATGTCCATGAATATTGTGAGGGGAATTAGTGAGCCATGGGGGATTCACTACGAAATCATAGTGTCCATACCTCATTCGAAAGGCACTTTTTGTAATATCTTCCTTTATAACCTATAATTGGTGATATCTTGATCGAAGGTCCACCTTTCAAAAATATTTGGCCCCACTCCATTGATCGAAAAATTAATCTATCTATGGAAGGGGAAATTTTTTATTTATAGTAATTTTATTGATATTATAATAATAAATGAAAAGACACATTTATCCATCCTTCTTCCTGATGAATTGGACTTGTACACTCCACATTGAAGCACTTAGGTGTATAAAACCGTTGTCCAGATTTTCGTGTAACTACTTCATCTGTTAGTACAACTAAATGGTTTCTATTATATATGGTGTATTTGATATCAATAGATATTTAGAATAAATTATATTGATATCATCACTCAGTAAGGAGGAAAAAAATAAAATTCTTCAGGGGACACATCTGTCACACCCCGACCGCAGATATCTTTATTTTACTTCTTTCTTGGTCCCGATTTAAAATTTTTCGAGTTTAGTTGTGTCGGCAGTCTCGCGCCGGTGCGTGGTCATCGCATCGCTAGCGGTGATCGTGCGTTCGGCCCGTGTGACTATGTGTTCACCCGGCGTTTTAAATATTAAATTTTTTACGTTGACTTTTTATTTTTCTTACTATTTGAGTTGCGTTATTATTATTGTAGTTATTTTCTGTGTATAAGTATATATATATATATATATATGTCTATATATGTGTATATATATACATATGTATATACTTTAATACGTTATGTTTATATATGTATATATATATATATATATTGTATCTATGTGTATATGTTTATATATAGGTTTATATATATATATGTTTTGGTATGCGCCTATATATATATGTGTGTTTTGATTATAATAATTATTATTAGAATTAACTGACTTTTATTTATTATCATTATCTTATTGTTATGATTATTATTATAAAGTTTTACTAATATTATTAAGAAGGTTTTTATTATTAATATGAAGGAATTATTATTATTATCATAAAGTATTATTATTATTATGAAGTATTATTATTATTATTATTATTATTATTATTATTACATATATGTTTTAACTTAACCCTAATCTCCCGCATCCCCGTTTTTCTCCCCCCCGCTTCCTTCCTGCTTACGTTGCCCCCATCTCCTTCTGCACCCCACCGCGCCTGACCTCCTCACTCCCCATCCCGCACGCCGCGCCCGGCCAGCCCCACCCCCGACTCCCATGCACCGGCCTCCGGCCTCCCCGGCTCCACCGACATCCCACCGCCCTGGCCCCTGCCCGCGCCCGACCTCGCCGCCGGCCTCCACGCCCAGCCACCGTCCCGGCTTCCTCGGCCCTCTCCGCCGCTCGTCGTCCCGCCGCGCCAAGCCGCCGGCCTCCGGTGGCTCCAGCCTCCGTCGCCAGCGCACCCTGCTGCATCCACCAGTCCGACCACCCCTGTCCCGGCTCCCTCTTCCCCGTCCCGACATCCCCGCACCCGGCCTCCCGATCCGCCGCCTCTCCGTGCGCCCCGGCTTCGCCCTCGCCGTCGTCCCAGCTCCCTCTCCCCCTGACCCGGCCTCCCTCCGGCCGCCACACCACCTGGGCGTTTTTCACCCCTCCGCTCCTTGTGAGTTTTGTTTTTATTTTTATTTTGTTTTTATTTTTTTTATTTTCTTTCTTTATGTGTTAATCTCATTTATTTACGTTTTATATATATATATAGCATTTTAATATTTTTATCATGTTAATAATAATAATAATATTATTATATTATTATTATGTCATTATTATTATTATTATATTATTATTATTATTATTATTATTATCATGTTATTAAGTTATTATTTTTATTATTATTTCTATATTATTATTATGATGATGATGATTATTATTATTATTATTACTATTATCTTATCATTTTTATATTATTATATTATAATTATTCTAGATTACTATTATTATTATCATTATATTATTATTTTTGTGATTATATTATTGTTATATTATTATTATGTTAATATTATTCTATTAGTATTATTATTGTATTACTATATTATTATTATTATTATATTATGTTATTATTATTATATTATTATTATTATTAATATTATTATTGTTATCATTATTTTATTGGGTATCCTCTTATAATAATAATTATTATATTAATATTGTTATTATTATTATATTATTATATTATAAATGTGCTAAATTATTATTGTTATTATGATTGTATTATTATAATCGTGCCATATTATGATTGTTATTATATCATTATTATTATTATTATATGGTGTTATTATTATTATGATGTTATTGTTATAACCATTATTATTTTCACATTATTATTATTACGATTGTTATTACAATTATGATATTATAATCATCGCTGAACCTGTTTAATGGTCTTTTGTTTTAGGACCGGTTTGACGGCGCAATACGGTGCGACCATTACGCAACGGGAGGTTTGCGCCATGTCGTTTTTCGTTCCGAGCTGCGTCTTGAGGTAGGTCTCCCTTTTCACTTGCCTTTAAATTTAGAATTTATTTATTCCTTGACTTTTTATTAAGTTTCAGTAAATTTAAAAGTATTATTAAGTAGTTATTTATAGTGTGGTGATCTGCTGATGATTAAAGCTGTTTTAATTCTAGCGGTTCATTGAATGCATTTTCTTTGATTTAATTGTGTGTTTCCACGATAGTGTTGCTAAATGGTTCTTCCTAAAAAATGAAATTTATGTTGAATTGTGTTTTGAAATGTCTTTGGTATGTGCAAATTAGTAGGTGTATTGTTAATGAAAAAAAAGTGTTTCTTAGAACCTGGATTAGAGAAAATGATTGTATGATCTTTAAACTTGATTTTGGAAACCTTAAGGGTGGTTCTTGGTTGATGAAAGATGTTTTCCTTTGTCACGCGAACAACAGTTTGGATTTCATTTAAGAAATAGTGTTCCTTCAAAAAAAATGATTAAAGGCCCGTTTGGCTCTTGATAAAAATTAGCATGCGTTTGGATATTGGAAAATGATTTTTTGCTTGTGATACCAGTGTAATTCAAGTTTAATATGCTGTTTTGAGTTTCTTAAATAAAGTTTTAAGTGTGTTTCTGGTTTTCAATGAAATGGCGTGTGTCATATCCCTTTAATAATGCTTTAGTATTTAATGGTCAAAATGAAAGTTGCATGACAGCCCGGTTGGATCTTTAATAAATTTGAAGTGATTATACATATATATACATATATATATACGTACTTGTGAGGGAATTTATACAGGGGGACTTCCCATCGAGGGTTGTCGTGTAGCGATGTCCGTGTAAGGGGTTGGCAAGTGCGGTGAGATGAGTCACAGGTGCGAGGGTCTCCCACTTACAACGTGTTACTAAAACCACCAGGGGTTTTCTAGGGATGTTCAGGATCGCCCATGATTATTGCTGATAACTTCTGGTTTATTTTTTCTTGCACTTGGTTTTCCTTTCTTATTTACCTTTACTTGCACTTGTTTTCCCTGCTTGTTTACTTTCCGTCATCCTTCACAGCCTCTACTGATAGACTTTGGGAAAATGGTTTTCAAATGAAAATGCTCTATTCTCTTTGGGTAAGATTTGAAAATGTAACACTTTGCTTTTTAGAATGAGTTTAAAACTGATGAAAGGGAACTAACTTTCAAAAAGAATAAGGGAAATGTCTCGTGTTTGATTTTCAAGTAATGCATTACGAAAACTTAATTTTATACATTATAGTTCAAACCTGGATTATGTAGATTCTCTATTTACTAGCAGTGCATTGGGATTTTCTGTGGGGCTCACCTACTGAGTACTTTTGTGCTCACGCCTATCTTTTACCTTTTTCAGTTGCAGGTTCCTTGTGTTCAGGTTTTCCTGCTTGAGTCGCTTAGTGTGGGAGCGATGTTGGTTGTAGTTGGGTGGTGACCGCAAGGTCACGAGGAGGTATGTCATGGTGTAGGTTTGTTTATGGATTTAGTGTTGGACTGTTGTTTAGTTTATATTCGTTCTTTTGATCCTGTTTTTAGTTTGGGCTGAAATCATTCCCAACGTTTGAAATTTTAATGCCCGGCACTTATTGCCATCCCCGGGGGATCGGGAACGCCCCTCGGGACTTGCCGCGGACCGGCTCGGGTGACCGGTTCAGGGTCGACCCGGGCTGGTTCGTGACAAAATGGTATCAGAGGGCGGTTCTTGTTATTTGGGTTGTCCGGTAGAAGGAGATTAGGACTGTCGGAACTCGAGGGGTAGGTACGGGAAGAGCGTCGCGAACTCTTGCTCGCACTGATCTTCGAGTTACCAGGGGTAGTTCGGGAATTGTGTCCTTGTCTTTTCTGGTTTGTCTTGGATTGAGAGATGATAATGGAGGCAAGCTGACATTACATCGTGATTTCACATGGAGTAGTGACCCATGTGGAGTCCGAGTACATGGTTTCAATTCCTCCTAGTGGTCGACGCTGACTTGGGACATGGCCCACTACCATGTCGCCAGGTTGAGCGTGACTACTAGTCCCTCATTTCAGTGATTGATGCAAATTTGGATCCTGCTTTTGTTTTGGTCTATGTAAGTACGTTGTTGGAAATGAAAAAGGTTTTTGAAAAATTGGACTGGTTTCATTTAAAGGACTTTAAATATATGAAATGGGTTTTAAAACTGAAATCTCTTGATTTGGAAACCTGTTGTTTTCTTGGAATTGGTTAAGAATGATTTTGGGTGAAACCCCAGTTCCTCTTTATGAACGTTTGCACATGTGTGAGAATGCATGAAAAATGCGTGTTGGTGCGAGTATTAATGGACAGTGGATAAAGACTTGTGCAACGGGTCATGGGAGTACCTGGGTGTGTATTTGAAATTTAACGCTTGACCTTGTTTTCTAAATTGTTTTAAAAGGGGAAACGGTTTTGGAATGTTTTTGGTTTGAAAATGGATTGGTTTTGGAAAGTAGTCTTGAAGAGGATGGTTTTGAAGTCTAAAATAAAAAGGAGATTTTATTTTGGGTTGTGTTTGCGTTTTTTTGGTCTTTGTGATGATTGTTTTTGATGAAGCGCTTTTATTGATGTTGATTCAGTTTGATATTGGTTTTGGATTTGTGTTTTATATGTCGCTCAGGAAATTCCACCCAGAAAGGTCTCTATGGATTCAGATATGTCATGTCCAATTTTTAGTCCTCCTCAGACTTTTCCTACTCTCCATGGTGATCAGGGCCCGTTAGAGGCAGTGAAATGGTTCGAGGAAGTGGAGCATGTTTTTAGAATGTTGGGAACTCCTGATAATGTTAAGGTTCATGCAATTATGGAGTTGTTTGGGGGTCCAGCTTTGGACCAGTGGAAGGTGGTTTCCCCACCGTCAACGCAAGTCGGAATGACATGGGATGTCTTTAAAACCACCTTCATCCAAGGATTCGTACCTGAAGAAGTGAAACTGGAGAAAAAGGGAGAGCTTGTGCATATTCAACAAGGCCAACGGACGGTGAAGGCATATGTTGACCATTTCAAGGAACTCATTCCCTTTTCTCCAATGTAGCGTCGCATGAGCTCATGAAGGCCTCTTTTTTCACCGGGGGTCTTCGTCCAGAGATCAAGGAGCGAGTCCTTCCTTCTAAAGACCATTGTTTCGAGAAGCTGGTGGAGGAAGCTTTCTTGGCTGAGTTGGTTTCTGGTATGCTGGTGGTTAATACTTCAACGTCCCCTGTTGTTCGTAAGAATTCCCCCTCTGGTGAGGAAGAGGCGCCAGAGATATCTGCTCCTAAGAAGTTATCCCCTTTGGTCACAGTTCCCAGTTCATCAGATCGTTCGATGTTATGCTATCAGTGTGGTCGTTTCGGGCATTTAAAGCCGTCTTGTTGCAACCCTCCGAAGACGTGTCATCGATGCGGCTATCTGGGTGATCTGGAGATGTTTTTTCAGAAGCATCGCTTGAAGAGGACGCTGTAGAGTGTTAGTACCTGACTGTGAGGTAGGAGATGATTCATCCATCAGAGCTCCAGCCACAGGTCTCGGGGTGAAGCTCGCGCACAGTCAGAAGTTCCCAGGGTTGTGAAGCCTTGGTCCAAGTTCTGTCTTCCGTGTTGACGATGGAGCAATTAAAATCTTTTTCATAATTTTTTTCCTGCTATTAAAGTTCCAATAGCGTTATAAATGCGTTGTTTTTCTATAAAGTGACGATGGACTTTCTCTATGATAATCTAAGCAGACTAGTCGTGTGGACGTAATATTCTGAATCGTGTGTCCTTCTTAAAAGTGTGTTTGACCCTCGTGTGGGTTGACCTCGTTGTAGTTATGTTGTCAATGTGGTTATGTTTCGTGGACTTCGGTGGATCATGTCTCCAATTTGATATTTGTTAAATGTTTTTCTATGGGTTTTCCCTGGTGTTGAAGGTTGTTGACTCTAGTCGAGGATTCAATGTCTTGACGGAGGTGTTGTTTTAATCGTGCTATAAGAGTTGGTTTGAATTGTTTGGGAGTTCCCACGTCGACCCCCCTTTTCCTAGGGTTGTCTATTTAGATGGTAAATTTTTCTGCACTAGTTGAGTTCTTGTGTTGGGGAGAACTCCTTTGTGTTCTCCCCTCAACCTCAGACTCCAGTTTTCTCTTGGATGGGTCGGGTGTGACCTGTGTGGGGTAAGGTTATCCTGAAAATCTTAGTTCTTTTCAGTTCCTTTAGTTCTGTTTTGGCATAGACTTTGATTTTGGATGACTTGTGGCTTGGTGACTTTCTGGGGGCAGAAAGTGTCTGTGGTGGGGAGAATTGTCGCACCCTGACCGCAGATATCTTTATTTTACTTCTTTCTTGGTCCCGATTTAAATTTTTTTGAGGTTTAGTTGTGTCGGAGGTCTCGCGCCGGTGCACGATCATCGCATCGCTAGCAGTGATCGTGCGTTCGGCCCGTGTGACTATGTGTTCACCCGGAGTTTTAAATTTTAAAGTTTTTACGTTGACTTTTTATTATTCTTACTATTTGAGTTGCGTTATTATTATTGTAGTTATTTTCTGTGTATAAGTATATATATATATGTCTATATATGTGTATATATACACATATGTATATACTTTAATACGTTATGTTTATATATGTATATAGATATATTGTATCTATGTGTATATGTTTATATA
Source organism: Viscum album (assembly GCA_963277665.1). Taxonomy (NCBI): domain Eukaryota; kingdom Viridiplantae; phylum Streptophyta; class Magnoliopsida; order Santalales; family Viscaceae; genus Viscum; species Viscum album. Next base: position 1,297,936,044 of record OY728141.1, on the reverse strand, counting down.
TAGGTTTATATATATATATGTTTGGGTATGCGCCTATATATATATGTGTGTTTTGATTATAATAATTATTATTATAATTAACTGACTTTTATTTATTATCATTATCTTATTGTTATGATTATTATTATAAAGTTTTACTAATATTATTAAGAAGGTTTGTTATTATTAATATGAATCAATTATTATTATTATCATAAAGTTTTATTATTATTATGAAGTTTTATTATTATTATTATTATCATTATTATTATTACATATATGTTTTAACTTAACCCTAATCTCCCGCATCCCCCATTTTTCTCCCCCCCCCGCTTCCTTCCTGCGTACGCCGCCACCATCTCCTTCTGCACCCCACCGCGCCTGACCTCCTCACTCCCCATCCCGCGCGCCGTGCCCGGCCAGCCCCGCCCCCGACTCCCCTGCACCGGCCTCCGGCCTCCCCGGCTCCACCGACATCCCACCGCCCTGGCCCCTACCTGCGCCCGACCTCGCCGCCAGCCTCCACGCCCAGCCACCGTCCCGGCTTCCCCAGCCCTCTCCACCGCTCGTCGTCCCGCCGCGCCAAGCCACCGGCCTCCGGCGACTCCAGCCTCCGTCGCCGGTGCACCCTGCTGCCTCCACCAGTCTGGCCACCCCTGTCCCGGCTCCCTCTTCCCCGTCCCGACATCCCCGCACTCGGCCTCCCGATCCGTCGCCTCTCCGCGCGCCCCGGCGTCGCCCTCGCCGTCGTCCGACCCTCCCTATCCCGGCCTCCTCTGCGTGCCCCGGCGTCGCCCTCGCCGCCATCCCGGCTCCCTCTCCCCCTGACCCGGCCTCCCTCCGGCTGAAGCACCACCTGGGCGTTTTTCCCCCCTCCGCCACTTGTGAGTTTTGTTTTTATTTTTATTTTGTTTTAATTTTTTTTATTTTCTTTCTTTATGTGTTAATCTCATTTATTTATGTTTTTATATATATATATATATAGAGTTTTAATATTTTTATCATGTTAATAATAATAATAATATTATTATTATATTATTATTATGTCATTATTATTCTTATTATTATTATTATTATAATTATCATGTTATTAAGTTATTATTATTATTATTATTGCTATATTATTATTATGATTATTATTATTATTATAATTATAATAATAATTATTATTATTATTATTACTATTATCTTATCATTTTTATATTATTATATTATAATTATGCTAGATTACTATTATTATTATCATTATATTATTATTATTGTGATTATATTATTGTTATATTATTATTATGTTAATATTATTCTATTAGTATAATTATTTTATTACTATATTATTATTATTATTATATTATGTTATTATTATTATATTATTATTATTATTAATATTATTATTGTTATCATTATTTTATTGGGTATGCTCTCATAATAATAATTATTATATTAATATTGTTATTATTATTATATTATTATATTATAAATGTGCTAAATTATTATTGCATTATTATAATCGTGCCATATTGTGATTGTTATTATATAATTATTATTATTATTATATGGTGTTATTATTATTATGATGTTATTTTTATCACCATTATTATTTTCACATTATTATTATTACGATTGTTATTACAATTATGATATTATTATCATCGCTGAACCCATTTAATGGTCTTTAGTTTTAGGACCGGTTTGACGGCGCAATACGGTGCGACCATTACGCAACGGGAGTTTTGCGCCTTGTCGTTTTTCGTTCCGAGCTGCATCTTGAGGTAGGTCTCCCTTTGCACTTACCTTTAAATTTAGAATTTTTTTATTCCATGACTTTTTATTAAGTTTCAGTAAAATTAAAAGTATTATTAAGTAGTTATTTATAGTGTGGTGATCTGCTAATGATTAAAGCTGTTCTAATTCTAGCTGTTCATTGAAGGAATTTTCTTGGATTTAATTGTGTGTTTCCACGATAGTGTTGCTAAATGGTTCTTCCTGAAAAATGAAATTTATGTTGAATTGTGTTTTGAAATGTCTTTGGTGTGTGCAAATAAGTAGGTGTTTTGTTAATGGAAAAAAGTGTTTCTTAGAACCTGGATTAGAAAAAATGATTGTATGATCTTTAAACTTGATTTTGGAAACATTAAGTGTGGTTACTGGTTGATGAAAGATGTTTTCATTTATCATGCGAACAACAGTTTGGATTTCATTTAAGAAATAGCATTCCTTCAAAAAAATGATTAAAGGCCCGTTTGGCTCTTGATAAAAATTAGCATGCATTTGGATATTGGAAAATGATTTTTTTCTTGTGATACTAGTGTGTTTCAAGTTTAATATGCTGTTTTGATTTTCTTAAATAAAGTTTTAAGTGTGTTTCTAGTTTTAAATGAAATGGCGTGTGTCATATCCCTTTAAAAATGCTTTAGTATTTAATGGTCAAAATGAAAGTGGCATGACGGCCCGGTTGGCACTTTAATAAATGTGAAGTGATTATACATATATATACATATATATATATATACACGTACTTGTGAGGGAATTTATACAGGGGGGACTTCCCTTCGATGGTTGTCGTGTAGCGATGTCCGTGTAAGGGGTTGGCAAGTGCGGTGAGATGAGTCACGCGTGCGAGGGTCTCCCACTTACACAGTGTTACTAAAACCATCAGGGGTTTTCTAGGGATGTTTAGGATCGCCCATGGTTATTGCTGATAACTTCTGGTTTATTTTTTCTTGCACTTGGTTTTCCTTGCTTGTTTACCTTTACTTGCACTTGTTTTAACTTCTTGTTTACTTTCCGTCATCCTTCACATCCTGTACTGTTAGACTTTGGGAAAATGGTTTTCAAATAAAAATTCTTTATTCTCTTTGGGTAAGATTTGAAAATGTAACACTTTTCTTTTTAGAATGAGTTTAAAACTGATGAAAGGGAACTAACTTTCAAAAAGAATAAGGGAAATGTCTTGTGTTTGATTTTCAAGTAAAGCATTAAGAAAACTTAATTTTATACATTATAGTTCAAACCTGGACTATGTAGATTCTCTATTTACTGGCAGTGCATTGGGATTTGTTGTGGGGATCACCTACTGAGTACTTTTGTGCTCACACCTATCTTTTACCTTTTTCAGTTGCAGGTTCCTTGTGTTCAGGTTTTCCTGCTTGAGTCGCTCAGTGTGGGAGCGACGTTGGTTGGAGTTGGGTGGTGACCGCGAGGTCACAAGGAGGTATGTCGTGGTGTAGGTTTGTTTATGGATTTAGTGTTTGTCTGTTGTTTAGTTTATATTCGTTCTTTTGATCCTATTTTTAGTTTGGGCTGAAATCATTCCCAACGTTTGAAATTTTAATGCCCGTCACTTGTTTCCATCCCGGGGGGATCGGGAACGTCCCTCGAGACTTGCCTCGGACCGGCTCGGGTGACCGGTTCAAGGTCGAACCGGGATGGTTCGTGACAACATCAGTGTTATCCCATATTATGGGTATATCAATGTGCTTAATTCTCTCATTTTTCTCAATAATTTGAGCTAGATATGATTTCTAATAATGTATAACATCCACAGTTGAGACGATGGTACTAATGGGGATTCATCCTTCTCCTTACAATTGTAAAAAATTGTAGGATTCCTTAGTATGTGAAGAGTGATCTCCCTTTCCCAATAGTCGATGTTGGGTTTGTATAAAGATAGACAATCCATGGACAAAATAGCACCAAACTCTAATAAAGGATGTAATACAAGTTTATGGAATGTTCTATCCATAAAAACTAATCGAGGAGGAGTTATATATTTGGATGAAAAAATTTCCCCATTTTATATTATCATAAAAAACTCAACCACCGTATTTTAAGGCGGTGTTTTAATATTTATACTAAACATGCAATATTTGAAATAATGAAAAGAACCCTAACCAATTGGTGCATTACCTACTCTAGAATGAATACCAAAATAATTATCACAACATCATTTTTGGTCTCCACCATAGGAGTAGTGATTGAATAAGACCTCCCTTTCTACTCTGGATTTGGGAGTTTATGATTTTTATTACCCTCGAGGGATTTATGTTTAGTACAATGGATTGTATATTTCCCTTTCTTTGAAAAATTTTATCATTGAACCATGTGTTGCTTTCTCTATTCCACCATCCTATCAGCTGACTTATTTATTTATCTTAGACATTAATGAGATTGGTCAACTTCTCTCCCACACATATAACATTTCCCCATCCCTTTTAGGCAATTCCCATGATGCTTCTTCCCATATTTTTTAAATGTGATTGGTTTACCTTTATTTACACCATTCTCATTAGATCCCACATCTTGAAACTCTATATTTTTTTCTTATCTCCAAATCCATTGGAATTCTCCGAACTCCATATCTACTTTGAGAGAACATCATAAAACTTGTTCATAACTCTCAATGTCTTAGAGAGATAGAGTCTTTAAAATTTTTGGTTTTAACCCAGCAATAAATATATATATATTTCAAACATTTTTATAATAAAACATGATGATTACCTTGAAAGCCGTGGAAACTATTCTTCATAGGCTGTGACAGATTCACCATTATTTAACTAAAACTCTATGAATTCTCTCCCCATATTTTTATGACGAGTATGAGGGATATAATTATTATGAAATATTATATTAACGTCTTACCACTCCATCTATTAAATTTCAACCATTAACATCATTTTTTAATCATTTCCCACCATTGATCAACTTCTCCTTCAAGATGATAAATGGACATATTCACCTTATACTCCCCAGAATGGTAGAAAAGAGGTAATATATTCTTCATCATGTTAACATAATGTTCCACAACTAGTTCATTGTAATATAAAATAAATTTCTTTGTCTTATTCTGCATAAAATACTCGATTGCTAGTTTCTACAACTTAGGTGAAGGATGGTGTTCTACAATATTTAGGTTACTGTTCATAGCCTAAGACAACTGAGTATGTATTCCCATGATATTTTTAAATCCACCTCCCAATGAATTAGATATGTCATTCAATCTATCGCTACATTGTCCCTTGAATGGGTTATTAGCCAAATTTTTCTAGTTTCATGCTATTTTCAAAAATATAAAATTTTAGGACAAAACACAAGTAATCAAGTTCTGAATAAATAATTTATTCTTGTGTGCAATTAATTATAAATCCATGTATTGTGTGACCTTTATGGTTAAAATTTTCTATAAAACAAATCATCTCATCTGCCTACTTATATATTGTCTTATACTAAGGGTTTTCACTATGTTGCTGTAATCATAATTCTCACATTAACAAAATAGTTCCATAATACCAACTATAGAAACCCTTATTTTTCATACATAACTATTATATCATTTCAAAGATAAAAAATAATAGCGCTAGAAATTCAAGTTCCAAAGTTTTAGTTCTTGTAAAAATTAGGTCCATAAATAACTTTTACATAATAATATAAAAATATTTATTTACTTACTTGTTTTCGATCTTCTTATTGGCCCTCGCGTTCTACTTAGTACAAGTATTATCCTGATAATGTAAATAAAATAGGGGTGTGATAAAATATTGCTTAGAGGAAGAATAAGATACATGATGTATGGGTGAAAAAATTCATCATCATAACAACGTCGTCATTATCTTGAGTTAAAGCATTAGATAGATGCATGGAATGTGGTAATGCATAAAATTGAGATATCACATCTTAGTAGTCAAATACTATACATAGTTATGACCAATTATTCCATCATGCTCACTCTGATTTCATGTTTTCTGATGAGATACTTCACATTACCCAATGAATTGGAATGATATATAATTCTAGGTGCACCCATCACATCATAAAATTATTTTGTGGTATATAATTTTTGGTGCACCCATCACATGATAGGATTAACATTATCATGTGTTCCACATAAAATGTATATCAATCATGGACATAAAATAACCAATGGAATGGAATAGGTTTAATTTCATAAATAATACACTCATGAACAAGCTTTACGGTTCCCAAAATAAATACAGAATAAAATAATTTTTAAAATAATCATCAATCTTTAGTGAGTATGAATCAATCTCACGAGAAGTAAAAGATATGTTTTTAGAAAGAAGAGTTATTTTGAAAAACAAATCAATTTAATATTCCGTAAAATAATATTGGAAAAATTTATATCTAGAAAATAAAATGGATGGATAATTAAATTATATTTAATAAACATAAAAGGAAAATCCATACAGAAAATGGAGGGAAATAGAGAAAATCAAAAGGAAGGGAGTTGTACTTTAGAATCACCTTACCTTATCTGTAAAATATTTTTCACTTTAATATTATAAATAATAAAATTAAATTAATTAACTAAAAAATATAGAACCTATTATGCATGAATCTGAACAGTTTTAGTTTTATTAAGTTCATTTATTTGATTTTTGATGATTTATGGAGTTTAATTTCATCATTCAATAGTGTTTGTTTTTTGGCTTTCATGATAGGTTAACTTATATATGAGTATGGAAGTTCATTTAAAATTAGAATAATTCTCTATAATTGTTACTAATAAATATAAATACGTTTCGTTTTAATTATATATATTTTCATTATATGGTTTGATGATACTTTATTAGATTGAATGTTAATAGTAAATATTTAATTATTTTTGGGGGTTTTACGACCATTATAAATTGTATAATTTAATTTAAAATCATGTTTATATATTACATACATGATATTATATAACTAATAAAATTTATAAGAAAGTATAATTTAACCATAATTTTTGTTTTATGATCAGACATGATAGTGGTAGTGGAAAATTAAAATGCATCGTCCATGGTTGTGTTGAATCAACACTCTAAAGAGGATATTTTCATGTTTAGTAAAGAAGAAATTGGAAGGGACATCAAGATGGGGTTTTTAAATTATCATAATATAATTTGTATACATAAAGAATATTGGAGATATCATGCCTCTTGTATTTTTGTATTTGATGATATTATTAGAATATAATTCTAATTGAAAAAAAATAAAAGAAAAAGAAATATGATTTTACCTCTTGAATTTTTACTCCTTGAGAACCTCATTATGGAAAAGGGTTTGGTATTTCATTGACACAAACTGGTTATGGATGTGGGGGAAGGTCTTATGAACATTATTGGGTGCAATATAGAAATATCTAAAATCTTTGAATGTGTGAGGAGAAGATGTGGTGATGGGAGGTATTTATAGGGGAGAAATGGGGTTTTTTCTAACTATTTTATTCATTATTTTATTATTTTGGCTTAAGAAAATGAATATTTTGATAATTATAACAAGATATATTAAAATAATGATGATATTTCTAGATTTTGGGCTTATATCATCAATAAAACATTTATTAATCAATAAATTTAGGTATTTTTCATTTATCATAAATTATCATATATTATTATTCATAAAAAATTCATGTACTTTAGAGAAATCCCAAAGATTCACCCTAAATATTTATCAAAAATTGGAATTCATAAGTGAACTCCATTTTATAAAAATAATATTTTATGTATAAGAAATTTAATTTTTTTTTAAAAATCATATTTTACTTGGAAAATACTAATTGGAAAATTATATCTGGTTTTATGATACTTTTGAAAATTACATAGGGTATCACATTTTTATCTTATACCCATTAGAAAAAAGTAATAGTTTATGAATACATTTTTTGAAAATATATATTATTTTAAATCATTATATTAATTATAAAATTTTAATTAAATATTTATTACTTGCAAAAATACCATCACCTAATTTATCATTTCTATAAAGTTTTTTTAATTACAACATGAAATAGATTTTATATATTTTCATTTATAAGACACCTTAATTTTATATATACATTTATATGTGAGGTTAATATTCTATTTTCTGGATTAATTTTCATAATGGTCACATTACTATTCCAAATATCATCTTACTATTCCAAAGGTCATCCTATTATTCCATTGTAATAGGTTCTTTAACTTCTAGAAATTCCCCTTAATTCATTAATTATTCATTTATAATATTTCAATTGTGCTCTCAAACTGAATTTATGTGGTTTATACTATATGAAATAATTATAAGAATAAAATTTATATTGTTAAAAATTTCAGGTAGTTACATTTTCACAAATATTTACCTTTCTATATATTCATTACACAATAATGATGGTACATTTAATCATGATAACATATGTTTTACATAACCGTTACTAATTATTTTAGCTCACCCTTATTTTTTTTCCATACCCTTGGATTTGAAGATGGATTCTTGGAATGAGTTTCTAGAATAAAGATAATTTACATTTATTATGATTTTTTTCCAATGTAAAATAGGTATCATGTATGTATGCTGTTTTTCAAAACTGCTAAAATAATTTATAAAAATTATTCCTAATCAAATATTCATATTTAGTAATGGATATAGATTTATTTATATTTTCTTCGTAAATCAACTATCATTAAATGTAGACTCTACATATAGAAATGGTATAAAATCTAGGTAATATTTATATCCATCAAACATGAATATGGATATTTGATATCAATTTAATCTATATTGAAAAATTATTACAAGAAAGTGATTATTTCAAGAGAATTCAAACAATCACAAAAGAAAGTGCAATTGCATAATAACTTTTCCCCTTTTTTAATTTTTAATAAATTCTCCTTGGATGAAATAATTAAAATTTAAAATTAGAATTCAATGAATAATGGAGTATTATTTATATTATAAGAAATATTGGATGCATATAAACCGTATAAATTTTAATTGGTTGATAATAACAAATAAGTCTCAATGTAATCTAAATCGAGATGAAATCCCTTACCTCATACTTCCTTTTGATTAACTCTTCTTTAAACTCCAATATATAGGTTTTAGACTTTCCAATATATTTCCAAATAAAAAAATTAATATTTATAATATCATATATTATCATTTTATAATACCCTATCACATGTTTGTTAATAATCTATATTTATTTTTGTTGTTTTGTATGTCAATTTACTTCTTTTCTCATGCGTACTTTGTTCTAAACATTTTGAATCATGTGTATATTATTTATTTATATCATAAAAAGAATAAATATCATGAATTAATTATAATATTTATACATCAATTATTCATTTAAAATGAATCATGATTTTCATTTATGAAAAATGATATTTTTTACGATCACAGAGACAATAGGTCGTACGTACGCATGCGTAATGCATCCCTTTTTTCAGTGATCATTATGGATAGAAGGTAAGTAATATTTTAAATATAATTATTATCATTATATGATATATAACCTACTATATACTTGTATATATCATCTTTTCGATTTGGTGATTAATATATAATCACATCTCTTCGTGATGGCGGTGGTCTACACATACATGACCAATGTCATCATCTTTACATAAGTGAAAAGGTAAGAATTAAAATGATATATATCATCCTTAGAAAGGATAAATATTTCATTAAAATAATTAAATATCATTTATATCACATATAATCATTAACAATATCTTTATGACCTTTCATGTGAAGCATTAGTGAAAGACGAATCACCTCGCTTCATGAGGTGGTAGTATGTCGTGCACATGAGTGATGCCATTGTGTCTCCTAAAAAATTAAGGTTAAAATTCTATATGTGAAATATTGACTATATAGGTATAAATATTTTTTATATTTCTTACATATACGTTATGTCTATCATCAAACCCAAACTTTAGATGTTGTAATGGAAAAATGAATGCCATTAGTTAGTGAGGCGGTAATCCTCCGTACACATGAACGATGATTTTGTAACCTAGTTGATGGGAGATAATATTGTTTGGGTAATGATTTTGTTATAAAGAAATTAATTATATGTATGATACTGAGTTTTTTATATCATAATGGACTAATAAGAGTTTAACGAGGTAGATAAAGAAATAAAAAAATGTATGTCGACAAACGTTACATCTTTATTGGGTACACTCTTTAGGTTTTCACTAAAGCCTTTAATTGTCATATTTATTCACTATAAATGGATTATAGGATGATTAAAGGGATTATTGGAAGGTATTTGGGTTGCTTTTGGACAATCCAAATGGATTGAGATATTTGAATAAGGGATGGGAGTGAGTATCCTTTTATAGTTGAGGAGGATTGGCATTATTATAAATACTCTAAATTATTCCCATTTATGATTCCAATATTACCCTAATGTGACTCAAAAAATGATAATTTAATTTTTTAGGGGATGTTATGTTCTATAAAAACCTTTAATACATAATATAACTCATTTTATACATTTTTTCCTTAGCTTTTATGTTTTATTATTTTTACCATTTTAGTTTTTCATTACAGTAACTAGTTTTCTAACCAATGTAATTTATAATTTTCGAGTGATATAAAATGATCCAAACAAAATAATTTTTAACCATTGATTCTAAAAATTAAATTAAATTTATAAATTAAAAACAATTCCTTGGTGTCGAAAATTAATTTTAACAGAATCTCATGTAACATGTAATAACACCCATTTAACCTTAATGATGCTAATAAAGTTTCTTACTATTTAGAGATCCGTATATTCATTATAAAATATAAATTGTTCATTGAATGGAACATATTTGATATATATTAAAATTTTATATTTACTTTGAATAATATATGATATTCAATAATTTTCAAAAATTTAATAAAATATCATTTAGTATAAAATAACATTAATGTCAATTTTGAAACTATTCATTTAATTTGAATTTTAAAATATCAAGATGATGATGGAATTAATATATATTAATTTAGATACATTTTTAACATGATATATTCATCTATAAAATAATTTAAGACAATAATTAATTCAATTTACTTCACCTTTAATAAATTTTGTATCATTTATTTTTATTTATTTTTATCTTAATAATTACAATGTTGGAGTTTTTTAAGAATTTAATGTATTTATATCATCTAAACTAAATAAAAACATTTATCATGATGAAAAATCATTTATGTTTTAATATACATATATATATATATATGAACATATTTTGTTCTTTCAACTATCCTAAATCATTATAGATATTAAATCTAATAACATTCTGATTTTTTCTTTTTCCTAGCTTATTATATGGGTCATAGTCAAAGGAAAGTGGCTAGGAATTGAAAAATTCTAATGAATTAATTTGAAAGGATGAAATAAAGACATATAATAATTTTTAGGTAATATTTTCTATCATTTCTACTCTTATCATTCTAGTTAACCCAAGGTAAATCCATTTTTATTCTAACCATAACAATATTATTTTTTACTTTATTCAATATTCAATTTGGCCAAAAATTAATTTGAACTTATTAGACATTATAAAATTTTCTTACTCCAAATATAGAATTTTTTTCAAATTGAATTCACATAATTGGAAAATATTAATTTTACATTATTCCCACAGACCTGACGAGAAGTTGGTTTGTAAAGGGAAATCATCAAAAAAAATATATTTTTTTCTATATTCGATATTAAAATTATTATAATGACATAAATTTTATTAATTTAAATAAAATTGAAATGATTTTACTTTGAAAATAATTTAAGAAAAAATTTAACATTATATATTATATAAATGAAATGTATGTTTTAAATTAAACTTTAGAATTTTTAAATATTCTTCAGAAAATGAAAATTCTTAGAAAAATCCTATAAATTAATCATATGATAATTTTCTTACTCTAATTGTAACATCCCTAACCCTAGTAGCCCAGTGATGGATCCTTACTACATTACATTAGTATAGATACAAGATTGAAATCCCAAAGTATCTATCAGTTTAGTAGTTTTGGAGAATCAGATATTTATATATATAGATGATACCCATTATACATTGGGAAAAAATTAGGATTAAAAAAACTAAATACTCAGAATCATTGAAACGTATTCCATGAATTCATCTTCATATCCTAGGGAATGGGAAATTGGTGATCTCAAATAACCAATAAGTGTTAATTATAGTGTAAGTTATCATGAATAAATTAAGCATCATCAATTAGGAAAGAAAATATAGAAAGGTAAATATCTGAAAACACATGATCTATAATTAATAATCTATAACTGAAATTAATAATATTGATGGAATAAAAATGATCAAATAATACGATATAAATTATCGCATTTTCTTGAAACATAATCATGAATATTATAACTATGTGAATAATCAAATGGAATATCAATAATAATGGAATTCATAATTTTGTACGTCTATACTATCCAGATCTATCCCCAAGGTAGTTATTATCAAGATCCATCCTTACTAAATTTTATGTCTATGGGTTTACACCTCTCTGATTTTGCCAACTATTTTGTTTCATGAGACTACTGATGCATTAAGGGGATTTCATTAACCGGTCCCCAACCTATCTATTTCATTTCTAAAGCATTCGTAATATATCAAATAATAAAATTAAATAATAAAAAATGTTCCTTTAAAAATATATTTATAAAGAAAATGATACAGATTTGTCAATATTTCCATAGTTAATCAAATATCCACCACTGAAAAAATAAGATTTGATATCATCTTTTTCAATATTAACGCCTTGTTTTAACCAATTTCTATAAATATGAAGTTATAAACATGGTTATCGGCATGAGTTTTTTGAAAACCCGTGTAGAGGACATGATTCAGCTTTTTTTTGGGGTCGTTTTTAATGAAAATAGATGTCAAAAGTTAAAAAAATAGAAAATTATTAATATTACACCGTAAAAAAGATTAGAACCCCTATAATAGAAAAACATTATATAGAAATCAAAAAAAATATATCATAGACTAAATATTAATAGAAACACACATAGTTCTAAAAACCTAATAAAAATATTATCTACACATTTTTATTATCATGTAGAATTAAAAAATACATACCTGAGATTCACAACATGATCATTTTCGGTTGATGTTGAAGCACTATTTTGAGATCATTGTGTTCAAACACCTATTAGAAAAAAAATTAGTTATTGAAAACATGTTATAAGGAAAATTTAATACTAATTATAAATATTATAATATGCATTCCACAAATCGTAATCATACTTAACAAACTGTTCGAAAACAAAGAATGATTTTGGGTAATTACATATTTCATATAATACTCGACATCATTGAATTTCTACAATAACACTGATTTATATAAGATTAAAAAATTGAATACTATGATAGAAAATTAAAAATAAATAATAAAACTAACCTAATCAAATTCATTAGTTACCCGAATTGTGATTCTCTCCTATAGAAATCATAAAACGTAATAACCACATTCAACTTATCCATGTGGATAATGACAAAACAGTTTTAAAATATTAACTCTGCAATAACATCCAATATATATATATATATATCAAAATTCATAATAATTTCTAATATAAAAAATAATTACCTTTACTTTCACATGTTGGATTAAATTTTGGTTCTTTATTGATAAGTGAACTTTGTTAAATTTTTTACATGACTTTGATTTTCATCTATATCATCTAATAAAACATGTATATACAAAAAAAAATTAAATATCATAAATATATATAAAATAAGAAAACATAGTTGTCTAAAAATTTGATTTTTTTTAAAAACATCACCTAATGAAGAGAGAAACCGATATATTGGGCATTTAGTAGATATGAATATGCATAAAATCCAATGCCCCCTATAATAAAATTCAAAAGAAATGAAATTATAATGAAAAATGGTTCATAATTATTTCTTTTCTTACTCATCATGAAATGGATAAAACAACACCTAATATCCATCTCTCATAACCTATAAAATATATATCTAAATTTTTCAACAGTCTTAATGTTTCAAACCATCCTAGGTCAACCCTGATCCAGTCACCTGATCTAGTCTATGACATGGCCCGAGAGGTGTTCTCGATCCCCTTGGCTAGAAACTAGTGTCAATCATCAAAATGGGACAGTTAGGAACAATTTAGACTATAATTAAAAGTCCTATGAATAAATATAAATTGAAAAATAATAATAAAACACTAGTAGCAGAAGAATAAATAAACTAAAAAATGAAACATACCTCATGAGACCTTGTAGGTAACTACTGGATAAATAACCACACTCGCACCAAGATCAAACCAGAATTAGAAGACTCTGAAATAGATAAATAAATTAGGTGTTAGAACCAAGATTCTCAATAGTAATGCCAAATAATAACTAGGCCATATGCCCTTACCTTTAAAAATAATCCCAGGAAAGCTAGTTTGAAAATAAGTCCTGTTAAAAAATTATTTTTTATTCTTTTCAAAATCAAGTTATAGGTTTACATTTTTAAGGATACATTTCCCTCCCATTACATTTATTAAATAGAATCCAAGAACGCATTAAAATTTCAAAATGAAAGGGATGAAATTTAAATTAATATATATATTTCATGAATGAAATAATAAGCCTGAAAAAAACAGAAATAAAAATCACAACACAAGCATCATGTTGAAAATGAGCACTAGGGGAAATCCCAATCGGTAATTTGCACAAGTGGGAACCTAGAGACCTCTTACTTTGGTGAAATGTTGAATAGAAACCACAACCAACTACGTTCTCCTTCATGTTTATTAGTAGGAACACACCCATAGACTAGTGGTCTCCAATCATCAAAGTGTTTTGTTAGTATTGTATCATCAATCCTGTAAAATGAAATCGGGATGAACCACTTTTGTATCATCAAATGTACTAGTCCAGTACACCCAACTATATACTCTGGGGGACCAATGTTCCCTATTTCAAATGGTGGTGAGTTTTATCAATAAGTATAGACACACAAACTCACATCAAATTCATTTTCTAAAAATATTCCAGTTTTCACCACCAACCACCCCCTTATGTGCGTCCCATTTTTTTCAAAAGAACACATCATTTCACAAGCCTCTTCACAAGGGACATATAAAAATTCATACATTTAACATGAAAATCAATTTTCAAAATCAATAGGGAAAGACTTAAGAGGGGTTTAACTTTTCATAAATAATTCTAAAAGTTCCCAATGAGGTTGATCACTTATAAGGAACAATTTATATCTTAAAAAAATAATTACCAAACATTATTAAGTTTCTCAAATGGTTTTAATGATTAACCAAATAGCTGAGGTACTACATGTTTAAAGCAAGCTTAAAACCACACATAAAATGAATAAATCATTTTAATAAAATAAAACCACCCTTTTACCTTAAATTAACACCAAAACCCATTTTGGTAATCACTTTCAAACTTCTATGAAAAAAAACACGATGCTACACTTTTATAACAAGACCATCTAAAAGAACACACATCATTTGAAATACCCATTTCACATTAAAAATGTCTAATAAAACACATTTCAATAACTAAAACCATTTATTCATTAATATATATATATATAGTGAATATTCATTTTATATAAATGTAGAAGACACACGTTTAAAAGAATACCCAACACTAATGGATATTCAAATTAATGTTCAGGGCATAGGGAACCTACTTCAGGGTGTAATAAAGCTATCCACATCGTCTCTTGGTGCTTTCTAACTAAAATATTCTACTCCCCTTGTAAGAATATGTTCCTTCACATACATGCAATTACACCTAGCCCTATTGCATTCACATTTAGTTCCATGGATGAATATACACGTAATGGGGGAACCTAGAAGTATATATTCGCATTAATATGAACACGTATGTGAGTCACCCTTGGACTAGTGCCTCACAACCACACCAAACAGTCCAACGCACTATAGAAAACATGATACATGTCTTAATACAAGAAAAAACAGTAATTTAAAGGATGTGAAATAAAATAAAGGTATAAATACCTACCTTGAACTGAAAATGGTGGACTGAAATGAAGCTAACCCACTTATCCTTTTACAGTGATCGTCAAACCTCACAAGAAGGGCTCCCAAGAGAGGCACTGCACTCCCTTCCATTGGAAGAAACAACAAAAATGGATCAAAACCTAACCTAGGTTATTTGAAAAAACTTATGATGGGTGATGATGAGGAGGAAATTGAACCAAATTGGATGGGTGAGAAGAGGAAGCTCGTCGTGATAGTTAGACCACAAAACTAATAGAGATCTGCTGTTTTTACCGAACAAAATGAGGGAAAAGGGGGATGGTTTGTGAGTCTGAAGGGTCTCTCCCAAGGGGTTGCATCATATGTTTTTATGGAGTTCTTAGAGAGGAGTTCGTAGATTAGGGATCTCAGAGAGGAGGTGCGTTATGGATAGGAGAGATCAGGAGAAAGTGTGTTGTGTGGGTAAGAGGAAGGGGTTGGGTGTGTTAGGAGGAAATGGAGGAATGATGTGTCATGTAGGGTAAGGGGGAAGAAATGATGAAGCTCATTTTAAGGGTTCAAAAACAAAAAATATAAATTAAAAAAAACCTAATAATAATAATAATAATATTTTTATTATTATTATCCCAAAACTAACATTATAAAGAAAAATAAAATACAATGTTCCAGGTCGATGTGCGATAATTCTACCAATCATGACACTTTCTACCCCTAGAAATTCCCAAAATACACAACTATACAAAGCTTGAAATAAGGACACAACACCTCTCAAAATTAAAACCATACTACTTGAGTATTGAGAAATCACTTTTGACCAAAAATAAAAAACATCCCGACCCATGCTAGAATGTGAAAGAACCAACGACACATGACTCAAATTTCTAAACACAACCACATCATCGAACACCCTGAACCCTAACCTAAAAATTAATAGAGTCTGCTCAAGATCTCCAATTAACATTCAAAATTAGAACCATCATCTGGGCTAACCATCTGCATTGGTCATGTTCGGGTGGAGCAGAGGTAAAGAGTTTCCCCGACAAGAACACCATGAAGACTATGTTCTCCATGAATTTTTCCAATGTTGGCCTCCCCATAATATCAGTACTCTATATGAATACAGATATTACCAAATAAAAACAAATCA
This sequence comes from Viscum album, assembly GCA_963277665.1. Classification (NCBI taxonomy): domain Eukaryota; kingdom Viridiplantae; phylum Streptophyta; class Magnoliopsida; order Santalales; family Viscaceae; genus Viscum; species Viscum album. Next base: position 1,297,919,150 of record OY728141.1, on the reverse strand, counting down.
AAAAACCAATCAAGAACCATAACGGTGGTGTGACCCCTTTACTTCTGGAGTCAAACCTGACCTGTTAGAGGGAAGACATTAGTGAGACCCATAGTGGGTCTCACCACCATATTATAAATTGAGTACTTTGATGACTCCCATATGGAAACAATAAATTCCATTTCAACTTGTAGATTGAATTTCCCATGATGAAACCATCAAAACAGGCCATCCCTGGATATAGGGACAATCATCATCACATACCATCCTAAACCCCTGGTCCAATGGGAAGGAAAACAAAAGGGACACCTCAAAAATTCTGATCTAAACCATGGTTAATAAGATGCATAACCCACATACATATCCAAACAGGAATCACCCAAAATATTGAATTGGTCCAATGAAGGACAAAAAATTTAATTTTTACACTAACAATTCACATCCATTTAAATATTATATAATAGGCCACAAATACCTCCAAAGAAACCCCCACTACCCCAAAAAAAATAACCATATTAAACGCAAAATTAACTGGTCTTTTCCCCCATCATTAGACAAGACAAGTTGGATGTGTATCCCTCTCACCTGAAAACTGCCCGACATCAGGAAAATCATTTCTCTAAGACATATGGCTAGAGATCTAATTTATCAAAGCGTCTACTGCACTATAATCAGGGGCTAATAACCTCTAATTGATGCTTCATCTTTTGGAAATACCACTTACAGACTTCCCTAGGTGACCCAAACTATCACACCATTGGCAGTCCTTTAGAACATTATGACAAACGTATTTAAGTACCAAAATCGACAGCATTGTAAACAAATGAGTTTTTGGTCTTAAAATGAGAAATAAAAACTGATGAAAGAATCATACCAACAACATATGTCTCTGGTTCACCCTCTACACAATATAGTGAAGCCTCCATGATCCCTCTTAAAAACAAGATTTCTATTTGTCATAGGTCACTCGTTGTGACCCCAACTTTAAAGGAGAAGGTTGTAATCACCCTTCTATAGCCTGAACATCACCCTTCAATCAAAACAAGGAAAACTACCCCTTCATAACATCTGGAGTTTCTAAAGACCCAAATAAACACTTTACTACCTCTAGCTGCACCTCAAAACCTATTGAACCTTGAAAACCATAGAGAAAATAAGAAACAATAAAAAAGAAAATAACCACACCACTCCATTGGGGGTCTGGGTAAAACTAACAACTAAAAAAGACGCATTGGGAACCTTTGGACATTTCTAGGAGATATACATAAAACAAGAAGCACAAAATCCACCTTATCACATCACAAAACAAGCCTCCACATTTAAACATAATTCATTTACTCAAACTCAAAACATCTTTTCAACCTTGAAACACCATCTTGAAAACAAGCATCAAGCCCATAGACACATACATCACAAAAACCAAACTAAAACCAATTCAGATATCAACTAAAATAATATCAAGGGAACATCACCAACAAAACCTAAACCCTTCATTCACAAATTATCATTTCAAAAACATTGAAATGATAAAAACACCTTTTAAAACCCAAATTCATATTTATAATTTTGTAAACAAAAATCATACCAGGACACCACTAATCAAAACATGATTTTCGAAGACAAAACTAACCTTTAAATTGAGCACCCATCATTGTTATTCCATGAAACCTCACATAAATATGTTCTTGTTCCAACTCTGGTAACCATCCATGCATACCGACAACAATCCACATCCAATTACATTCAACCGTACATGTTGGAATCCATATGAATAACAAACTGAGACAAAAAATTCCAATTTCTAAAAAAACATTCAACCCAAATCTTTCCAAAAAAATTTCTATGACATCCTTTACAAAACTAAAATGAAGCATCTCCATTTTTGTTTTTTGATAAAACTTCCATTTTACATTCCTCAATATCTTCCCAAAACCCCCAAACACTTTCCAAAACAGTTTTCAATTTCACTTTTCATAAAACATTCCAGGGACTCAAAAATTTTTCTAAAACACTTTTCTTCCCCAAAACAACTCATTTAATTTTCAAAAAAACAAGGATTTTTATTTTGGAAATCCATTTTCAAAAAAACAATATTCAATTTTGAAACTAATGATAAAAACCCCAAAACCATCTAATTCACTCAACAAATAAAGATTCTATATTATCAAAAAAAAACTTCTACATAGAGATTGGTCACATTGTTTGGAAGACCATGTGCTAATTGGATGAGCACATAGGAAGTCATCAGAGGAAATTTCATGGTCTGTACATGGATTGTTAGACTATGAATAGAAACTAAGAACCCCTCCAAAATGAATACCAAATTTTAAGAACAACTAGAAACACCCAAACATGACTAAGGACCTCAAAAACAATTGAGATCCAAACACGGACATCATGATAAAACTATCTCGACCACCCTTGAAATTCAAGAGTCATTTCAAATACATGGCGATCAATCACCTTCCCACAATTGACCAGTTAGATTATGACAATCCAAACTCCAAACTATAAGAAATAACCAATGTACATAAGCTAAACCTCCCTATGATACAATTTTTTTCACGAACTATCCATCTTCAACCCTGAACTGGTCACCCGAGCCGGTCCTCGACAAGGACCAAGGGGCGTTCCCAATCCCCATGATATGGTGACTATTTATGAGCATCAAAAAGGTATAGTTGATAAAAACATGTCCCATAAATAAAAGAAAAACAAATAAATATAAATTGAAAAAAAACACTTGCTGTAGAATAAGAAATAAACTATGTAATGAAACATACCTCAAGTGACCCAATGGGTCACCACAGGATAAAGAACCACAATCGCTCAACTAGAGGACCAGAATTAGAAGAGCCTAAAACATAAAAATAATGTAGGATTGAACACTGAGATACATAGTGGGAATTCAAAACTATAACAATTCCCTATTCACACACCATTAAAAATAACCCCAAACATTCAAGTTTGAAAATAATACCAATTATAATATTGTTTTTCATTCATTTAAAAATAATGTAACAGGTTTATATTTTCAAGGAAAAATTTCCCTCCCACTATACTTAAAACATAGTATCCAAGCATTCCTTAACATTTCAAAATGAAAAGGTATAAATGTAAATAAAAACATATTTTTCTAGAAAGAGTGAATAATCTTAAAAAACCGAAATGAAAATTACAACAATAGAATAATGCTTCAAACTGGAGCCATGGGAAATCCATAAAGGCAACTATCATAAGTGGGATCCTAGAGACCTATTACAATAGAGAAATGTTGTATAGAAACCACAACCTAATATATTCTATTCCATGGGCCACTAGTAGGGGACACACCCATAACATAGTGGTCTCCAATCATTACAATGTCTAGTTAGTGTTGTAATGTCGACCCTTCTAGGTAAAACTAAAAGAAACCTCTTTCATATCATCTAGGGTGCTAGTCCTAGTCTGCCCACCTAGATACCTATGGTGACCAATGTTCTCTTTTTAAATGTTGGTGAGTTTTATCAACAATTAAAGAAACGGACATCACATTATTTATCTAAAACCTTTAAATTTTTCACCACTGACCTCCCCCCTTAAGCTCATTACCCTTTTTTAATGCACACATCATTGAAGAAGACACTTCATTAGGAACATAAAATAATTCATACATTTAACATACAAATCATTTTTATAAAGCAAGAGGGAAGGCCTTAAGATGGGTTTTCCTTTTTCATAAATCTTTCTTAAAGTGAAAAATGGGCAGAATCACTTACAAGGATCACTTTCCATTTTAGAAATAGAATTACCCAATATTTTTATGTTTCCAAAACAATTTGAAATCTTAACTATAAATCTAAGGTACTATGTGTTTAACAAAATCCTAAAACCTCACATAAAGGGAGTAAATCCTTTTAAGAAAATAAACCCACCCTTTTACCTTGAATTAACATCAAAAACCATTTTTGAAATTACTTTGTAACCTTATTGGAAAAACAAACATGCCACTATATTTTTATAACAAAAATGGATAAAAGACCACACATCTTTTGAAATACCCATTTTTATTCAAAGTGTCTACGAAAACACTTTTCATGAACCACAAACATTTTTTCATAAACAAATATATATACATTGCATATTCATTTCATATAAAGGTAGAAGACTTGATTTTAAAATAATACCAAGCAGTAACTGAAATTAAAATTAATGGTTAGGGAATAGGGAATATCCCCCATGGTGGAATCATGTTATACACTTTGTCTCTTAGTTATTTCTAACTAAAATATATTTCACCCCCTCTAAGAATATGTTAATTTTCATAAATTCAAGGACACCTGGCACTAATGTGAATATATTCAATTACATGGATGAATATACATTTAACGGGTTAGTCTACATGTTTGTATTCACTTACCTATACACAAGAAGGGGAGTCACCCATGTATCGGTTCTTCGAAACCGTAAAAAATATTCCAATGCACTATGGAAAACATGACACCAAACTTAAGACCATAAAATTACCGAATCATAGTGTCCGAAACAAAACAGTAGTATAAATTTTTTCCTTAAATTGACAATGAAGGACTGAAATGAAGTGAATATTCTTCGCCTTCATCATAAAATATCGAACCTCACACAAAGGGGTCCCGGGATAGGCACTGCACACCCTAGCACTAGAACAATCAACAAAAATAGATCAAACCCAAAACGAGGGTGTTTGAAAAAACCAAGGAGGGGTGATGGGGAGGTTAAAATCAAACCAAATTGGATGGAGGAGATAAGAGGAATCTTAACATGATGGACTGACCACAAAACTAGTGGGGATCTGGTGGTTTCAATGGAGAAAATGAGGTCATAGGGGGAGGGTCGTGCAACTTCAAGATATCAACAATGGGGTTGGGTCGTGTGGGTTTTAGGGGGAGTTGGGAGAGGATTCCATAGAGAGAGGAGCTCATAGAGGAGGTGAGTCATGGAGAGCAGATCTTGGGAGAAGGTGCATCGCGTGGCCAAGAGGAAGGGTGTCAGGTGAACAGGGAGTAAAGAGAGGAAGGGTGTCACCTAGGGTTGGGGGAGGAGGAAGGCCTCTTTTAGGGTTTCAAAATAAAAAATAAATAAATAATAATAATAATAATAATTTTATTATTATTATTATTAAACCAAAAATTCATATAAAGCAAAATAAAATAAAATGTGCCAGGTTGGGATGTAACACTTAAATTATTTCGTAGTCGTTGAAATAAATTCTGGATCTATAAAACCATAAACTTATATGGAATAATTTTTGAATAATAATCATGTGTATATAGCTAATTAAAAAATTAAAATAGTTATTCTATTTAAACAACCATTAATTAAATAAATAAAATTTGGAACATTAATTTACATATATTGAAAACAACTACAACACAGTCATGCATACCTCTTTAAAATCAATTAGATCCTTCATATATATTTTTAATATTATCAATGGATAGTATCTTCCACATAAATTGAATGTCATAGGAAATTAATATATATTTTCCAAAGGAAAATTAGCCTAAGATACACTTCATATCCCATCGGAACCATCAAAAATATCTACAGTTGTTTATTTATTACCCTTTTGTTTCCATTGAACCATTTATTTTGATTTTAGATATTCTTAAATATAATAAATTTCAGAAAAAATTATAATTAATTTTCAATGACATGTAATTACTATTTTAAAAAATGCATACCACATATGAAAGATAACGAAGATTTCCAAACGGACAATATAAATAATGACCTATAAAATCCTCATCTATGGTAACGTCTTATGTAGGAAATGGTAGTAGAGCATTAGGATCAATAATATCATTAACTGATACTCTAACCTGACCCATCTGCATAGGCTGATGATTTATAGAATCTCCAAAAAATGCATGAATCCTAATTCTACAATATGTACCAGAGGATATATAACATAAAAATCATAGTATATTTTCGGGTCTGAGTGAGGAAGTATAGGTTCTGAGTAGGTAGGCAGAGCAGGCTAGTTCAATTAGGAGGGTTGTAAAGGATGCAAAACTATATTAAAAGGCTTGAAATCCTATGAAGGTTGCATAGAGATTTATTATGTCATAAATTATTATATCATAGCCTACATAGTAGATTTAATTTGATCTCTATGGACAGTTTCATATCATTCAGCTTGGAAATTAAAGATTAAATTTCTAGATCTCTTGATTGCTTACTTTGATGAACAAAAACATTCTAAATACAAACACATGCCTCATATCCTCTTATACAGTCCGCGTGTTCTAGATTTCCAATAGTAGTGGCTATGATTTTTATCCTACAATAAGGGATAAATATTCTATTTGATGTTTTCTCCTATTTATTATCCAAAAATAAAAAATAAAAGTAGAATGTTAGTGTTTTTAATTTATAAAATAGAAAAAGTAATGAAAAAAAAGAAAATTACTTATAATTTTTTTAGTAACTTAATTATATTTCCTTGTAATAAAATTTTCATTTCTTCTTCCTCTCATTCTTCTCCATTTTTCATAGCGGTTGGAGGGAGATGGAAGTCCAAAATAGAACTTATTAGAACCATTAGAAAACTGATCACTTGATGCATTAAAATTTTCCTCAATTATTTTTTATCCAATAAATGAAACCCTCCATGTTATTATGTATGAGGGTATTAATTGTGCAACTAGATATATTAATGGGATTTCTAGGAGGCCTATTATATAAATATTAAACTAATAAGTAATTAGGTATATATATAAGAAATATTATTTTATAATATAATAATCATATGAGAAAATATTCATCATTTCATATGGAAACAAATTAATTCCATGTCTCTGCATATAAAAAATCTTACTTGAGGCACGAGTTATCATTTTCTCTCCTTCCACAAACAATTTTTTTTTGTCAAATATGTTTTGAAATATTTCCATCAAAATTATTCAAAATAAATTGATCTTCTCTGAATTATTTTTGTTTCTTTAAAATTTAATGTCATCAGTAATTGAATTAAATAAATATGAGTCATTAAAATGTATCATATTTGAAAAATGAGATAAAATAAACCAGTTAAAATATTTTTTTGTTATTACCTCCCAATGATGATTTATCACCGTCTTGTTGATGTATTTACAATCATTATATAAAATACTAATCCGAAAATTACTCTACATAGATATATAGCTACAAAATTGAGTTTCATTTGGGCTAGTTGAATTATTATTATCATAAAAACTATTATGCAATCTGTCATCTCCACGAGAAAGTTGTAGTTTTGGTAAACATGTAATGCCACAATTACCAACTCGAGATCTCAATTTCTAATAGTAAAATAAGATTAATCTACCACTGAAGTCTCAGCAATAGGCTTGTAATTATTTTTTGTAAATTCAATGTTTTTTTCAATAAATAATTACATTTCATGATATTTAATAATATAAAAAAATAAAAAAGCCTCAATACATGTTATTATGTCTCTGTATCAATATCCATCATTGAAATAAGAAAATGTAAAGAAATAATTCTAAAGAGTCATATTATTAGACAAGTAAGAAATTAGAAAATAGGAATATAGAAATATATAAGTAAAAAAAGTATTTACAGATGTGTAAGTTAAAAAAAATAATGTTATAATTATTAAAGAAATATATAAAAGGTAAAATATTAAATATCAACATTACATTTAAAATGGTAGAAAAATTTATCAATTTAAATATCAATGTTTAAAAAAGTGTTCTCATATGTGTAAGTTTAACCAAAATATAATAATGCACATCACGAAGTTCAATGAAAAAATTTTCAACCATAGCCGTATAATATAAAAAATTTAACACAAAAAATTAATTAAATAATAAAATAGAAATAATTATATATATAATATTTATTAAATAGTATAGTTTTCTCAAATATAAAATTAATAAATAAATAAATGTAAATAATTAATATATTTTTTAGGATAGTAATTTAGTTTTTTCCCATATCCCTTCTACATGATAATTTCATACTACATGAACTATGTAGTGTTATAGTCATTGTTACTTACAAATAATGTAATAGAAGAAGAAGCCTCATATAAATTATTAGCATCATCATTATCCTCATCATCAAAATAGATTCATTTCCATTGTAAAATTATGGACCACTGATCATTTTATGGATCAATGGAATAAAATATCTTATTTTCATGTGTGTACATGATAAATGGTTCCTCATTTCAACTAAATTTTTTGAAATCAACCATTTTAAACCCATATTATCTTGATTAAGACCAAAATTACATGAAAACCAATTACACAAAATCTTGGAGACTCAAAATTTAATATAATCAATTTCCTATATGTCTTCAAGAACTCCAAAATATGGCATTGATACCGAAATTGAGTTTTTATCATTTTTTCTTGAAAAATGAAGTGCTTCACTGATGACCATTACCCCACTATTTTGAATAGTAATCTTATCATCAATATTTTTTTTTGTAAAATATGTACCCATTAATGTCAAAACTAGACCATGTGACGAAATTAATAGATGGACCCCTTCCAACCATTTCTATGTTCATGTTGCAGATATATCTGTGATGAATTTCTCTTTAAACCAATAATCCAATATCTTTTTAAGTTGAATAATTATCCACTTTACATTTAATTTTAGATATCATATCTTTAATTTAGCTAAATGTGATGATATATATGATTGAGCCTCATCTGTGTTGTTCAAAATGTATAAATTTTCTTACATCACTTCATCACGTGGATCGAAATTTATCTTCAAGCATAGAATCCCTCTACCTTCACTATCAACTATTGGATTTTAAGATGTAGGGGGAATAATATGCTCCACTTCATATAAATAATCTGTATAAATCTAAATCACCTCTTCATATACTTATTTCTGAACAATAGAGTCATATGGTCAATAAATATTTTTAACAAATCCCTTCCAAATTTTAATTTTTCATTTAATTGAATACATTAATCATAAATAAACAGGTCCACATATTCTTATCTCATGCACCAAATGAATCAATAGATGAACCATTATATCATAAAATGTAGGTGAAAAATACATTTATTGTACAAAATAAATAAATAATCATTATTCTCCAATATATCTAATGAATTTGGACGAAAAACGTTTCTATAAATGGATTTTAGAAAATTACATAACCTAATAACATTATTCTACAAGTTATTTAAAATATGGAATGTAGTGCAGTTGGTTGAATTTTTTTCATCAATACATGAAAATCCTGATATTTCATACCTAAAACATTACAATACTTTAAGGACACCAAATTCATCACATTACATGAATCACCACTTAGTACTTTAATACTATAAACAAACCGACAAAAATTAATATTCTCAATATTTCTTAATGTGTATTCTTGATCTTTCTTAATGTGTGACAAGCCAAAGGTAGATATGTTTAGTTTCCTTTGATAGAGGAAGATAACTCTAAATATAATCCCATTGATATCAAGTCCAATAATGAATGAAATCAATCTTTTTTTCATTCTTTTTATGTCCAAAAAAGATAAAATAAAACAATCCCATATTTTTTTCTCAACATGAATAACATCGGTTCTATGTTTTCTCTCTAAAAACATTCAATAAGTTTGCTCAAAATAGATAGAAAATTTCTTCCACATATTTTTGAATATCATAATTTCTTTTTTTACAAATATCTAATAAATATTTTTCCACCAGTCTTACTAATCGTCAACTCATAGGTGTTGGGGGGGTAATATTTTATTACACGGAACCATTATATATATTTTTTAATATATGATAAGGATGATCAATTTGAAAAAATATTTTATGTCATATGTACAATTTCATTATTCCTTTCTGTATTTGATAATATGAATTCTCTTATTCATGATTTGGACATCGATTTTCTACCGTAACATTGTATCTAGATAACTTTTCATATGAAGTAATGTCATTTATAGTTTACATTATCATAGTATGAAGAAGAATATATTATTTTTTGTATGCCTAGAAAACATTAAAACATGTCTCCCATAGTAGTTTTAAATCATCAATCAATGGTGAAGAGATACACATCAATATCACTTCCTGACTGTTTTGGTTTAAAAATAATCAAGCTCATAAAAACATATTTTTTCTTAATACATATATATGGGGGAAAGTTTTAAACTACCAAAAATATAACATAAACAATATTAGCTACTTATGATTTGATTTAGATTCATTTCTTCATTACATAATCACATTAGGATATTTCTAACATAACTTAAAAAAATCATGAAACTGTTTATAAAATCCTTCTAATCTGGTGAATCAGTATGGTGACGTAGGTTACCATCAAAGATACACTCATATGAATGTCATGTTATACTTTTTCCTTAAATTGAATTTTTAAACAAACATTTAGGACAAGGAATAATTTGATAGTACCAAATTTCTTTAGATGGAGATTTATTTGAATCATAGTTGAATTGTTGGAATTATATGAAGGAATTATTTGATTAAATTATTAGAAAGTGTACAATATTTATTATACAAGAGGATAGATTCCATTACCTAATATTGAATCTGTGTTGACCTTTTCACCCATATTATAGCATGATGTCCCACATGTATAACAATTTGATAAATATTCATATACTTTCCCATATAAAACAAAATCATTGGGAAAACATGTATCTTTTTATACCCCAATCCAATTTGGAATAAAATTTTCATTATCTAATCATTGGAATCTCGAATCTCGATTCCTTCTAGAATTATATTTTTTATCTTCTCAAATATGTAAGAGAAAAATTTATCACTCCACCAAATTCATTCTTTCAACATAACTAATCTCAAAACTACTAATAACACTATATACATACTAAAACTATGGAACACTAATTTCTCATAATATCCATGAAATTGTTGAATATTTGATATTTTTAAATGGTTTCAACACATAAATAATGAATTAATTATTCAATACGATTATCTTCCTCATTATGAATATTTTCATTAACATTAAATAATAAATTTTCAGTACTTTCACCATTCTAGATCCAAAGTGTATAATTTTGTCTAAAAACATTTCAAATTAGTTTATTATTGATTTTTATATAGCTTAAACATCTCATATTCAAACACGTTACACATTGAAAGCATATAAATTCTACGTTTTGATGATTTTTTTTAGAAATTTCCAAGAATTAATCAACTCATTTTTCATTTTCACTGGTGGTTCATTTAAATTTAACCAATTCCAATCCATTAAATACCTGATATCACAATATAATAAGTGAATATATTAAAAAATATAAATATTTAAAAATATATGTATAAAAATATAAATTTTAAACATACAGACATTCAAAAAAAATGATTGGTACTTATAATGGAAACAATAAAGATTATTTGGAATAAAATAAAAGCCAATATAGTAAATATTTTTTTTCGTGATGTGTGTCATGATGATACAATGAACATCACATATAAAGACCCTAGTATAAATTCATAGTTGAAAATAATGATTTTTAATCTAATATATTATTCAGTTTTAATTTATTTCCTTTTATTTCTTGATATATACGTGATATTCCAAGTATAGAATCATGAATTTTTCATTATATATATATATTATACATCACATATAATAATACTATGTTTTTTATTTAATTTTATACATTAATATTTATGGTTGTGTATGATTAATGGTTACTTATTTTACTAATTTACATTCTAATATAGGGGGTACAGTCTCCCCATAGTAACTTTATAGACCCTTGATGCTATTGAAAACCTCTTTTTGTTCAAAAAAAATATTAATCATAATCTACTTGGAAACGAATTATTTCTAAAAAAATCCAAAAAATGATATAATATGATAATATTTTAATAATAAATATATAATTGAAGATCATTTTATCAAATTATATTTATACAATTATATTTTTTATATGAAGTATTGTATATAATGAAAAACATTTTTTATTAAAATATAACCATTTTAACATTTAATGTTTTATAATATTATTTCAATACAATATAAAAATAAAATAACATAAATATATTATTTCACATATGGAAATATAAAATAGTTTTTCAATCATTTAAATTTGGACAATTTAATTGATGGAGGTTAATTACACATGTTGTTAAAATATTTTATTGGAAAAAAAAATCCTATTGTAATATAAATTATATATCTTCTGAATTGAGATGTAAGAATTTTTTAATTTTTTTATTATATAACTATTGTTTATTGATGTTATAATTTAATAATTTTCAATTATATAACATGTTTTAGTTCATTTTACATAGTTGTTACATTTGATCTATGTCGTTTGTGTAAAAATTTATTGATGATTGTATTTATTTAATGGTTATAAAATATGGAGTCATTACTTGAGATGTACATTATATTGATGGATGATGACACCATATATAATTTTTCATTTCGTAATATCATCAATACAATTTTATAATTTAAAAAAATAAAAAAATTATCTAAATAAATAATCTTTAACAACAACTTTTATAAATAACAATTAACAACATACAAATAATTGAAACAATAACTCAAAAATATTTCTAAACAACAAAAAATTTTACATAAAAACTAAATAAAAAATAATTAATTATTATTTAAACCAGAAAAATGGATCCCTATTCTCAAAATTCTCCATCAGATACAATGGAAGAATAAACACTACATGATTTAACAAAAGTGTTTGTTGAAATGAATAATATATAAGTGCATTGAAATAAAATAAAACCATAGTTGATGGTCAGATAAAAAATGGTTTTTGAAGAGAAATAATCTTGTGGGTGATGAAATAATGATAGTGTAAAAAAAAATTAAGAACAAATATAATGAAATGATGATAAAAATTGATGAAAATCAGAAACAATAGTCATTGAGGATCAGCAGGTCGTCGTTGGAGTCATCCCAAGTCGAGAAAAACATTTATTAGATCAAAAAAATGAGGATTCTACATTCTGGAGATCGTTTTAAATTTTCTGGCATCAGTTTTTGTAGAAAAAAATGTTAAAAACTAATCATTAGCATCTTTTTTCAAAAAATCATTGCCGATAATTTTTTTAAAAAAATTTATGGCATAAGTTTTTATAAAAAATGACACCATAAATTCTTTCTAAGACTATTTCTGGCATTAGTCATCATAAAAACTAATGTCAATAATCCAATACAAATATTTTTTTATTTTATATTAAATCCATTTCCAAATAGTTCATATAGATACAATTTTTTTTAAATTATTAAAAAACTAACATTAAAGCTTCGACGTTGAAGCCAATTTATCTACTAGTGAACTTTCAAATTAAACACCATATATATAAAGGGTATAAAATTTAGAAAATAATTTTTTTCATCCAATAAATTTTCAAATGTAATAGAAACATTATTTCGAATGAATTTTTTTTTACAAGAAACAGATTATTTCATAAGAAAGTTAACAATAAAAAAATTTAGATTGTATAATAAATTTTACCACATCATATTTATCAATTAAAAGAAATTTGGATGAGAAACTCAAATTAAATCTTAAAATAAAATTAATTATTAATTAATAATGATATTATATGTCAAGGCAGTAGTATAAACAACTAAATCTCAAATAAATGTAAATTCACAAGAAATCTGTTACCCCAAACTTCAATTAGGTTGTATATGATTTAACCTCATATGTAGTTATTTAAAACATATTATTAACTTATTAAAAAAATATATTTATATTTATTGTATCATATATGATCATTTTTTATCATCTTATTACCCTTTCATTAATAATTCGTCATTATTTTCATTGTTTTGGGTGTCAATTTCCTTGTTTTCTCATGTTTGTTTCATCATAAAAGATCTAGTTATTGCCCATTTTATATAGTTAAATCACATATATAATTTCAATAAGGATGTAAAATAATATTTTTATATAAATTTTAATTTTAAAACCAATCATGAATTATCGTTATAAAAAATGATACATGTTACGAACATGGAGAGGGTAGGTTATACATACACATGAGTAACATTTCTATTTTTTAAACTATCATTATGGAAATATGGTAAGTAATGTTTTAAATCTTTGTAATGGTAAAAATATAATACATAACATAATATATAATTATATATAACATCCATGTGGTGTGGAGATTAAAATAGAGTCACATCACTATGTGATGACGATTTTCGACATGTTGATAAATAATGTTATTATCATTACATGAGGGAAACCAAATAAAATAAAATGATATATATTATCTTTATAGAATTATATTTATGTTGTTAATATTGTAATTGTTTCAGTTATATCACATATAATCATTAGCTTTATACTTCCCACCGTCCAAGTTAAGCGTTATTGAAAGAAGAATCAGATCTCTTCACGAGGCATTAGTATGTCGTACACCTGAGTGATAGTATCATGTCTCATAAAGAATGTAAAGTAATAATTTATATCTCATATAATGACTCCATATAAAACTTTATGTTAAAAATATCATATATATAATTTATATCCAACATCATACCCAACCATGAGAGGTGGTAATGGAAAAACGAATATCATTGGTTCACGAGGTGCTAATCTGCTACACACACAAGGGATGATTTTGTAACCCATTTTATGGAATTAGAGATGGTTTTTGTCATTAAATTTCTGTAATTACATCCCATTATATATAAAAAAATTTAATTATATAATAATGTTTTAATATAAAAATAAAGATGTTAAGAAATAATTAAAATAAAGATTCATATTGAAGAACATTGCCTCTTCTTCGAATATCATCTTTAGGATTATCCTAAATCATTTCTCAGTTGAATTTTTTACCAAAATAATTATTCTAGGATGATAGTATGGGTTTTTATGTTATTTGGGTGTCTTTGGATGAAAATAATATCATGAGGTTTGGATATGTGATGGTAGTGAGTTTCCTTTTATAGTTGAAGAGGAGTGTCACTTTTGAAAATACCCAAAACTATTCAATACTAGGAGGTGAATATTACCTAAAGTGTCTCAAAGTCTTATAATAAATCGATTTTAATGATTATATGGTTTATTCACACATTCACCCCACAATAAATCACATATTTGAATAATTTTTTTCCTAAATATAGATGTTTCATAATTTTTAAAATCTGGGGTTTTGATTTCAAAAACTACTTTTATAAACTATGTAATATAACATTTATGACTGAAATAAAATGATCCTTAAATTTAAATATTTACCCAATTAGTATAAATACTAAATATTATTTTTAAAATGAAAATCATATGTGTGTTGAAAATTAATTTTCTCACTTGTGCATGCAATGTGTAAAAACAGTCTTTTAATATTAACTAAATTTTGAGATTTTTTTTCTATTTAGTGGTAAATAAAGAAAACATAAAATATAATTTGGTCAAAGAATTAATCATAGATTATATTTATTAAAATTATAAAACCAATTAGAAGAATATAGTATTTTTATTCAATTGAAATCATATAATATAATATCATTTGTTATAAAATAATATTATGTTCAATTTTTAAATTATTCAATTAATATGAATTTAAATATATATCAATATAATGATGTAATTTGAAAATATTATGTTAAAACTTGTTCAAAATCATATGTTCATTAAAAAAACTAATTTAATGTACCAATTCACTCAATTTACTTCACTTTTATGGTTTTTATTATAACTTATTTCATTTTCTTATTATCTAAATAATTATTTTTTGGAATTTCATAATAATTTTTTGTAATTATTTATTCTCAAAGTATTAGAGAAAAATTATAATGATAAAAAAATTAATATTAATTCCAAAACAATATATATTTCAAATTCGATGGTGTTTTTTCCATATCCTCGTTTTTTATAGATACAAAAAAAAAGTAACTTTTTTTCTTTTCCTTAACTTAAAATATTATATTGATCTTAATTAACAGAAATTTTAAAATAATTAAAATATTTCAGAGACATTGATTTCCAAGTTCAAAATTAAATTATTCCAGGAAATTTAGATAATATTTTGGTCATTATCACTCTTATTATACTAGTTTAACACCTTGGTAAATATATTTTTACTATAACCATGGTAATTAATTTTTTATACATTCTCTATTCATTTTGGTCAAAATTTATGTTTAAATTATTAAAAAATATAAATTTTTCTAATTCTAAATATAGAATTTATTTTCAAAAATTCAATTAAAAAAGTAGAAAACATAATTTTAAATTAATCCCACATATGTGATGAGAAATAATGTTTTAAAAGGGTTATTTTCATTGATGAATATAAATATAATAAAATATCATTAAAAATATTCTTCAGAAACATTTTATTTTCTTTTTGAAAATAACATTTCAAAACATTAAATATTTTGGTAATCATTTACCTTAAAAATTACTTTTAAAAATAGTGTATTTTTAGAATATTAGGAAATGACTTCCTTCAAAAATAACATTGTAAAATTTTAAATAATGATTAAAATAATTTTAACTGATATTGGCAGTTAATTATATATATGGAGTAAATTTTAAAAGGAATATAGTTTTTGTACTATAAAAATATTTGAAAAGTTACATGATTAGAAAATGGTAAGAATATTCCATTGAAATTATTTTTTAGAAAGAAAAAATGGGTAAAAAATTATTTAATAAATCATTATTAGAAGGTTAATAAATTTTCATACTTTCTTAATAAAACATGTTTTAAGAAGAAAAAATATTTTTGACTGAAGAGAGAAATAAAGTGGAATTTTCTTAAAAAAATTTCTCAATTATTTTAACTACCAAATAGTGAAAATGGTATTATTAGATAAAAAATTCAGGAATAATAATATGTTAAGAAAATATATAATTTTCTATATTGAAATATCAAATAATTCTCTGCATGGATGTGTAAACATAAAATATCTTGAATAATGATGAGATTATGGATTAAAATCTTACCAATACGGTAAATTTTTCATCACAATCCCCATGAAATAAATTAAAAAATTAAAAAATTACCATGATTTTAAATTAATTCATGATATTTCATAACAAAGTGAAGTATATACATCCCAAAAATGAAGTAAGTGGGGAATATGGCTTAGGTATCATTGAAGTGAAAGGGTGATGAGAAACCCATACCTCACAATTCCTTTTTATTGAACTTTATTTACCCTATTGTATAGTGGTTTTAAAAATGTTATTATCTTATTATAGAGCTATATTAATATTTATAGTATCTTATATGACCCTTTTATAACAGCTTTATACTTTTTCATTAATAAAATCATAGTATTTTCATTGTTTTGGGTGTTAGTCACCTTGTTTTCAAATACTTGTTTCATCATGAATGATCAAGTTCTTGAACATATGGTACACTTATATCATCCTCAAAATAATAATTAAGAAATTTTTATAAAAATTTTTATTCTATTATACATTTTAGTCCAATCATTTATGATGGTTATGAATAATGAATTATGTTACTATCATGGACACGATAGGTTGTACATACGCATGACTAATGCTTCCATTTTTCATTGATCATTAGGGAAAGGAGGTAAGTAATATTTTACCTTTATTTAAGGATAACAATACCTTATATACCATATTATATAGTTATATATATCATCTATGATTTTGGTGAAGAGAAGATATTTGAATATTTTCATGAATGTAGTTGTCCACATGTACACAAATGATGTTATTGTCTTTACACGAGGGAAAAAGAATGAAAGAAAATAATATATTTTATCATTTAAAAAATAAAATTATTTACCTAATTTATTATTTATTTCAGTCATATCACATGTAATCATGACATTTATTCTTATAACATTCCATGTGAAGTATTAGTTAAAGACGAATCACATCGCTTTATGAGGCGGTGGTCCACCGTACACATGAGTGAGGTTATCATGTCTTCTAAAGAATGAAACATAAAAAGGTAGACATTATAATTAATCCATAGGAATAATTATGTTATAAATTAAATATATATACTTTATATGCATCATCATATCCAAATTTTTGGGGTGGTAATGAAAAATGAACAGCATCGGTTTTCCATAAGGTTGTCCATTGTACCCACGAATGGTGATTCTGTAACCCAATGAAGGGAAGGGAAGATGTTTTTACATAATTACTTTATTATAAAAGAATAAATCTCTATAAAATATTCTTTAGTTATTATATAATAAATTTTTAATAAAAATTCATGTATGTAAATAAATAAGTAAAATAAAGATGCATGTTAAAGAACAATACCTCTTCTTTCAGTATCTCGGTAGGTTTTCACTAATGCCTTACTAGGCATTTCTTATACTCCAAAGAAGGCTTCTAGGTTTATATTAGGTAATTTTTAAAGTTATTTTGGTATTTTTTATTCTATGATTCAAATGGAATTATAGGTGTGGTTAAGTGAGGGGATTGAGTTCTCTTTTATAGTAGACGAGAAGTAACACTTGTAAATACCCAAAAGTATTCACTATTTGGAGGTCAATATTATATCAAGTGGAAATAATATTTATAATTAATAGAGTTAAAGTATTATATCACCTATCAAAATCTCCAAAACATAATAAAAAATATTTTTTAATCATTTTTCTCTAACATCTTTAATTCCTTATTTGTTTCCTTATTGATTTTTCACTACAGTAACTAGTTTTCTAACCTAGTTAATTTATCCATTAAGACTTAGTTATAGAAATACTTATTAGGTAATATAAACCCAATTATTCTTTTTTAAATCCATACATATCAACCAAAAAATCATTTGTGTTTGGAAAATTAATTTTAACACAAGCCCATGAACATAAAAATACACCATTCTAACATTAATTGCATTAAAATAGTTTTTTTACAATTAAGGAGTCAATAGAGTAATTATAGGTGAACAATTTGTCAATGAATGAAACCTAGTTTATATTTATTTAAATTTTAAAATATATTGGTATAATATAGATTTTTAGTAATTTTAAATCATTTAATAAAAAATTATTTTTAATAAAATAACATTAATGTCAATTTTGACATTATTATTTTAATTTTAATTTATATAATATAAATAAATTTCTGAATTATAATATATTAAGTTAAAATATGTATAAAATTATAAATTCATCATAAAAATTATTCCAAGGCAATAATTCAATCAATTTACTTCAATTTTAATATTTTTAGTATTAGTTATTTCTGTATTTAATAAATATGTAATGATTTGGAATTTTATTAGCATTTTATAAAACTAATTCATCTCTAAAAACTAAATAAATATTTTTTTTAAAAACCCACTCAATTTTATTTCAAAATAAAATTAACAACCAAATAAATTATGGTTTTTCCATATCTCAATGAATAATAGATAATAAATGAAGAATAGTTCCTTTTTGTATTTTTATTCACCTAACATATTATTTGGGTCATATTCAAAATAAGGTGGAAATTAATTAAAATATTTAAGATACATTTATGTAAAAGGATTAAACATCCTAACTAAATAAACATTATATAGTATTTTAGGAATTTTCTACTGTTATCATTCTAGTTTAACCACATGTAAATCCATTTTTACCTTAACTGGGGTAATTAATTTTTACTATATTCAATATTAATTTGGATAAAAAATTATGGTTTCCTTATTAGAAATTATAAATTATTCTAATTCAGACTCAATATAGCACACATGATGAGAAATTAGGGGTTGAAAGGGTTTTCATCATAGATGAATATAAATATCATAAAATATATTTAAATAAACTCTTTTGGAAAATATACTATTCATTTTAAAAATAAATTTTTAAAACATAAAATATTGTAGGGATCATTTTCATTGAAAATTACTTTTCAAAACTAAGTATTTACAAAAGAAATATATTAATCAATTTTGTATAAAATTACCTTTGTAACATTTTAAATGAAGCTATAGAGAAATGATGGTTCTGTTAGTGGGTAATTCCATAAATTTTTTACATGTTAAAAAGAACATTTTTTTGTTCACTATAAAATGGTTAGAAAATTCTCTTGATCAGAAAAAAAGATGTATATTTATTTTAAAATATTTAATAAAAGGGAAAAATGGGTAAAAATTTATTTAATAAATCTATTTCAAATGTTTAATTACTTTTTCAAAATTTTTCTAGAAAACATAGTATTATAAAAAATAGATTTTCGATTGAAGAGAAAAATGAATTTGGATTTTCCTAAAAGTGTTTTCTCAATTATTCTATAAACCAAATATTGAAAATTTTGTTATTACATGAAAATTCATTAAGAACCCTGAACTTCCTCTCAGGTATGAATCTTTTTTCTAGTGTTTTTTAGGAAAATATGAGTATTTGGAAATTGAATGAGTAGACGTCGTGTAATTTTGAGTACACACTGTATACCCGGTTGTCGTGGGTGACCATGTACTGGAAGGGTAATGGATGAGTACATGGCAATGTGGGGTGACCTGGAGACCCCCTAAATAGGGGACCAGTTGACGCAAGTACACGTCGTGTACTTTTATAGAACACATTGGGTAATTTTCTTTTCAATTGATTAAATAGACCAGGGTCACGTTTAAATGATAGAAACCTATTCTTCTCGGCCCATCTTGTCCAGGAGGAGCCAAACTTGATGAATATTGATTGATCCTCTGATTGATCATCTGTTCTCTAATTCAACCACCATCGATTACGTTGGAATCTCCACAGTGATCTCTTCTTTCTTCTAGATCCTAGTTTCCTTATTTTTCTTCTCTCATGAGACATACTCAGTTGAGGGTTTTTGAATTTTTTTCAGATTTACCGCGTTCTTGGTCGATTCAATGTCCAACTCTGGAGTATATCAATCATACAACATCATGGTAGGTGGTTTTGTTCCTTTTAGTATTTATTCATTGAATATTATATGCAAAAGTGACCAATTTCCAAGAACAGGGTATTGCGTGTTTAGGGATTTTAACCTTATTAATGCCTGTTAGGCCTTCTATTCCTGAGTATAGGTTGTTTGATTGTGAATAGTGTTATTTTCTAGGATATGGATGTGTTTCCCATGTTTGTTTTGATATTGACTGTTTGGTGTTGCTTTGCCAATTAGGCTTTTTGATTTCCATGCCTAGTGTTGTTAGGGTGTATTTATATTATATGATTTTGTTATATGCTTGAATATATTTAGCCAAGTAGTTCTTAAAATATGCTATCCAAATAGTTCTTAAGGTTTAATTTGGATTTTGGACAACATTGTGCATAATAGTCTTAAATAGGGTTGTGGGAACCTGGTGTAGTAGACCATTGGGATAATGGATGTTGACGACTTCTCAAGAGTGTATTCTTACTTTTCACATTGAGAGACCATAAGGGGATGGATATGAGTTCTCCCTTAGAGTTTCTGTAGATCCATGTTTGGAGAGCACATGGGTAATTGGATGTTGGGTTATTCCCCAGAGTGTGTAGTTTACTGTTAAAATACCTGAGGGGGAATTGACGGTGAGTGCTTCCTCAGAGTGTCTTTGGTAAATCTGAACTAGAGGGTTTAGACTATGAGTACTTCCCAAATGGGTTTCTTATGTTAGATAGGTTAAACATGAGGGAAGAGGTTGTGATTAATAACTAGAGGGTTACTTGTTTTTTATTAGCTTCTTGGTTGATATATTTAAATGACTGTAATTGAAACTATAGGATTATTTACTTTTGAGTACTGCCTTGTTTACAGATTCATTTTTCTTATTGTCTTCCATATATATTCCCTGACAGTTGTGAATAGATATTTTGGTTGTTTCCTACTGTGATTCATCTCATGCCCTGTTTGGGTCATGCTTTTGGGCCCAAGAAGATTATATTTTTCAAGTATATATAAGGGAAAGCACCCTTCTACTTTCAGTATTTGACTACTGTGTATCTAGAGAGCATGGGACCAAAATGAGGCTTTCGAAACTAATAGACTTTATTTGTTTTCTTTGTACCTTTTTTAGTACTGTTTTCCAGAAATTTTACTTGTTTGGTTGTTTTCCTAGACATATGTGTCATGCATCATTTATATATATGTGTGCTCCAGTTATTTATTACATTCAGTCTTCTGTTGTCATCTTATTTCATTTTATTACTGCTTCCGCTATTTTTATTTGTTTCTTTTTACTGTGATACTCTGTTATTTAATGGAAAAGTTTACCCAATATTACTCCCAAGGCCCTCCTTGCTATTCAGCTGCCTCTGGCATTTGGGGAGATGTGCTTGACAATATGTGACAACCGGGTGTGGGGCACCTCTGGGCATCACCCGAAACATGGACGTTACAATGTGGTATCAAAGGGAGGTTGACTTCAGCACCGATACTAGCTTTTCTAAATTCAAGGAAGAGATACATTATTTACTATGATGCATCAAGTATCGGTCTATGAATAGTGCTTATACAGGGGGAAGGATCTGTTGTGTATGGGTCTTAGATGTTGAGGCCATATGGGAGGAATTACCTGACGCCCGATCTTGAGCTAGCTACAGTTGTTCTTTCTTTATGATGTAGGAGACATTACTAGTTGGGAGAGAATTTTGTGGTTTTCACTGACCACAAAAGACTCATGTATATCTTTACCCAATGCGATCTAAATCTGAGATAGTGAAGGTGGGTTGAGTACCTTCAGTATTTTGACATTGAGATTTCTTATATTCCTAGAAAAGGCAACGCAATTGGTGATGCACCGAGAAGGAGGACTCAGATACATGAAGTTCATGAGGCCAATAGTTAGTGGCATCTTATTACTCTATTCTCTATGATGCATTTATAGGTTCATGACAGACAGGGGAAGATGTTTCTTTCTTCTGTAGCTGTTACCTGTACTCTATTTGATGTATAGAGACCGAAAGAGCTATTAGATTTCGAAGTCGTAGTCCTATGGGAGTGTGTGTCAGGAGAGGACCCTATTCCTGGATGGACCATAGTTGGGTATGAGATCTTATGTTTTCATGGCCGCGTATGGAGGCCAGAAAACATACGCGAGGAGATGATTTAGGAATTTCATTCCTCAATTTAGGTAGTTTATCTTGGTGTCACCGTGATATATCTAGATCTACACCGTCATTATTGGTGGCCAGGTATGAAGAGAGATGTTATGGGTTTTTGCATGAGGTGTTCCACCTATCAGCAGGTGAATAAGGAGCATCAGATACTATCCAGGATTTTGTAGTAGTTACCCATTACTGAGTGGAAGTGGAATGATGTTTTTATGGACTTTCTGACATGATTGTCTTGGTCACCTCGAGGGAACGATACAATTTTGGTTGTTATTGAAAGACTCACGAAAGTTTCTCACTACATTCTGATCAAAGATAACATTAGTGTTGATGAGCTTGGAAGGATATACATCTATGAGATTTTAGGTTTACGTGGAGTTCCACACTCTATTGTTTCAGACAAGGACAACCATTTTTACTTCTCAGGACATGAAGGGATTATAATGGTCTTTGGGTATATAGGTACTTCAGAGTAAATCTTAAAAACCACAAATAGATAGCCTGTCAAACCATACGATTCAGGTGCTAGAGGACATGCTTTGAACATGAGTGTTAGATTTTGGGGGTTCTTGTGAGAATCAAATATCTCTTGTGGAGTTTTTCTAAAATTATAGTTTTTAACCAACTTTTGATATGGCTCCTTATGAGGGTTTGTATAGTAGGCCATGCCGATCACCCCTACACTGGCTAGAAGTTGGAGAGGCAGCTATGTTGGGACCTCATGTTATCCAGGAGACTAGAGAGAATATATATTTGATTTGGAAGAGGATTTATGTTGTATAGTTATGATAGAAATATTATGCTGATCGATGGAGACGACATCTGGAGATCGAGGTCAGAGAGCATGTATTCCTGCGTGTCACACCGATGTTGGGAAACTAAAGGATTTGAAGCCAGGGAAGGCCTTTTCCATGATATGTTGGACTATTTGAGGTTTTCGATAGATTAGGGACATTTACCTATCGGTTGTAGTTAACTCAAATGCATCGGGCTATGCACGACATCTTCCACATTTCTCAGCTAAGGTGTTATTTCTCAGACCTGCCTCATATTTTTTAACCCGAGGAGTTTGATTTAGATGTGGATGCCTCATTAGAGAAGCATCCTATCTAGATTGTTGATTGAATTGTGAAGGTTCTCTGTGGCTGTTATGTTCCTCTGGTATGATTTCTATGGATGCACGGGTGAGTACAAGACAAGAATTGGGAGAGGGAGGCTGACGTATGATCACATTGGATGGAGATATTTGAGGATTCTTCTTCTACGCCACCTTGCAAGGGAAATTAAATGACTAATTTCATTAAGGGGGGAAGTTTCTCAGATCTCAGATCTTTTTTTTTTCAGGTAAGAATCTTGTTTTTTGGTGTTTTTAAGAAAATAGGAGTTTTTTAAAATGTAAAGAGCACACGCAGTGTAATTCTGATTGCACACCCTGTATCTGGTTGCTGTGGTTGACCATGTATTGGCCCTGTAATAGCCAAGTACATGGCTGTGTGGGGTGACCTGTAGACCACCTAAATGGGGGCCAATTAACTCAAGTACATTCCATATACTTTTAAAGAACATTCTACGTACTTTTCATTTTAATAGATTAAATGGACCATGGTCACATCTAATCAACAGAAACCTCCTCTTCTCATCTCATCTCTTATAGGAATGAATGAAGCTGATGAATCTTCTTTGATCGCTCGATCGATCATTAGTTCTCTAATTCAACCATCATTGATTGAATTAGAATCACCATGGTGATATATTCATTATTCTAGTGACTCATTTCATTATTTATCTCCTTTCGTGAGATATCCTTGGTTGAGTTTTTTTATGTGTTTGTAGATGTACCACATCCTTGGTTGATTCAATGAACAATGCAAAAGTATATCGATCATACTATAATGAGGTAGGTGTCTTTTTCATTTACGTAATTAGTCTTTGAATATTATATGAAAAGGTACCCAATACCCTAGAATGAGGTATTGTGTGTTTAGTGATTTTAGCCCTATTAACGCCCGTTATGCCTTGTGTGCCTGAGTAGAGGTTATTTGATTGTGAATAGGGTTCTTTTAAATACTATAGATGTGTTTCCCATGTTTTTTTTAATATTGACCATTTGGTATAGCTTTTTAAATTAAGATGATTGTTTTCCATGCCCAGTGTTGTTAGGATGGAGTGATTTTATTTGATGTTGTTATATGCTTATAGATGTTTCGCCAAGTAGTTCTTGAAATTTGTTAGAAAGGTAGTTAATAAGGTTTACGTTGGATATTGAACATCATTGTGCATGATTGACTTACACAAGGCTGTGGGAACCTCGTGTAGTAGATCATAGGGAGAATGGATGTTGAGGGATTCTCTAGAGGGTCAATTTACTTTTCACATTGCGAGACTGTAGAGGAGATGGAAGTGAGTTCTCCCTCAGTGTTTCTATAGATCTAAATTGAAAGACCACAGGGAGAATAAGATGTTGAGTTCTTCCAAGAGTGTCTATAGTTTACCGATAAACGACTACAAGTGGAATTGACAGTGAGTGCTTCCTCAGAGTGTATTTGTTAAATATGAACCAGAGGGATTAGACTATGAGTACATCCCAAAGGGTTTCTTGTGTTCGATAGGATGAATTAGAGGGGAGGGGCTGTTAGTAATTCCAAAAGGGTTACTTTTTTGATTAGCTACTTTCATGATATATGTAAATGGATTTAATTGAAACCTTTGGATTTTTTACTTTTGAGTACTTCTTTGTTTACTGATTAATTTTTCTTATTGCTTACCATATATACTCACTGACTTTTAGGAATAGATCGTTGTGTGGTTGGATACTTGTATTCATCTCATGCCATGTTTGGGTCATGCAATTTTGGTCCCAAACAGATTATATTGTTGTATGTATAGATAATGTCGAACACCCTTCAACTTCAGGTATTAGATTGTTATGGATCTGGAGAGAAAGGGTCGAATCTAAGTCTAATAATGCTGCTGGAGTTTATTTGTTTACTTTTCACCTTGGTTTAGTACTATATTCATGAATTGTGACTTGTTTGGATCCTTTCCTAGATATGTGTATCATGCAACATTTATATATATGTGTGCTCTAGTTTTTTATTACTTTCAGTCTTCCATTTTTTTCTAACACATGTTATTACAGCTTCTACTATTTTTATTTGTTTATTTTTGTTGCATTACTCTGCCAACGTGGGCATTGTTTCCCCCCTACTACACCGAAGGCCCTCACTCGTAGTCAGCAACCTCTAGCATTTGGGGAAATGCTCTTAAGGCCATGTGACCAATCAGGTATGGGGCACCTCTGGGTGGCACACAAGACCGGGACATTACAAATTCCTTGAAAAACCATAGGATAAGAAAATAAATTTATTTTAATTTGTGAATATAAAATAATTCCCAAAAGGGAGATGTAAACATAAACCATCTCAAATAAAGATGAGATTCTGAATTAACTTCTTACCATTTTTGTATGTTTTGAATTATAATCCCTATGAAAGAAATAACGTAAAATGAAAATTTTAATATAATGATGATAATTTAAGTCTTGATATATTAATTCAAAAAGGGAAGTATGTTCTGAGGAAATGAGTTTAATATGGCATATGCCTCACATAAGTAAATGTGAGACAAGAAAACCTTACCTCATGCTTTATTTAAATAGAAATTTCTATAAACTCATGATTAATTTTTTTAAACATGTTATTAAATTAATAAAAAATTATATCTATATTTATTATATCATATATTATTTTTTAAATACATATTATTACTCTTTAATTAATAAACTATCATTAGTTGAATTATTTCTGGTGTTAATTTCCTTCTTTTCTCAAGAATTTTTCATCATCAAATATCCAGTTCTTCCACATATTATATAATTTTATAATATATATAATAATAATATTGAAATAATTGAAATATTTGTACACTAATTTTACTTTAAAATCCATTCATGAATGACTATTACGAAAAATGAAGTATGTTACGTTCATGGAGATGTTATGGCATACATGTGGATGAGTAATGTTTCCATTTTTCAAAGAAAATTATATAAAAAAGGTAAGTAATATTTTACATTTAAATAATGATAAAAATACCTTTTATTCCATATTTTATACTTACATATATATTTGACCTGATGTCGTGAAGGAAATGAAGTCACATCACTTCGTGATGATGCTAGTCCACAAGTAAATGAATGATATTATCATCTTTACATGAGTTGATGAAAAATAAAGAAAATGATATATATTATTCCTAAATAATGGTAAATATTTCATGAATATAATAATTATTTCAATTACGTCACATATAATCATTAATTTTTTTTATCACCATCTATGTGAAGCATTTGAAAAAGATGAATAACATCACTTTGTGAGGTTGTAGTCCGCCACACACACGGGAAACATTATATTGTCTCCTACCAAATAGAATGTAATAAAGTATATATGATATAATTAATAATAGGTATAATTATGTTATAAATTTCATATATATATATACATATTATATTTATCATCATACCCAACCCTGATTGGTGGTAATGGAAAAATTAAAGACATCGGTTTGTGAAGCGGTAGTCTACCGTACACAAGAATAATTATTTGGTAACCCATTTGATGGAGGTGGAGATGATTTTACGTAATTAACTTATTAAAACAAATACATGTATATGTAAGATAATTATTTTTTTTATATAATCATTGTATAATAAAAATTTAATGATATTGATAAATAATTAAAAAAAGGACATTGGTTGAAAAATATTACCTCTTATTTATGTATCCGTTTTAGGTTTTAACTAAAACTAGACTATGATGGATCTATACCAAATAAAGGATTATATGATGAGTGGATGAAACCTGTTATGTTATTTTTGTAGGTTTTTGGATAATCCAAATGGCCTCATAGGTGTTGATAAGTGAGGGGAGGGAGTGACCTTTTATAATTGAGGTGGAGTGGCACTTTTGTAAATACTAAAAATTATTGACTATTACAAGGTCAATCTTACATAAATTGGATCCAGAATTGATAAATAAGGGGTAATAATGATTATATGGTCGATTCAAACCTCCATCACACAATAAAACACATTTTTTAAACATTTTTTTTCTATATCACATAAGCTACCTTATTCATACCATTTTTTGTTTTTCACTATAGTAATTACTTTTCGGACCTGGGTAATTATTATATTAAGAAAAAATTAAAATAATCCTTATTAGATAATTTGAACCCACTAATAAAACATATTAATCTTCAGGGATTTCTGAGAAAGGTAATAAAATGATGATGTGTTTAAAAGCTCAGTATTGGTTAATTACAATGAAAGATATTATGAATTAGTAATCATAAACAATATAGAACAATAAATAACTAAACACACATTACATTAAATTAATTTTACTATCACAATTAGATATGGAATAATAAATTTGTTAATTTAAATAACTAAACACGCATGAAATTTAAATTACATGATTGCATGAATAGATAAGACATAATCAATATAGAAAGGAAAATAACTACCCACACATTTCCTATAACAAATAATATGACAATAAAATGCATAGAGAGATAATATCGTGGTGAAAATATCGGGGATAAAAATAATAACTAAAATTATATAATTGATTAAATATTGGACATCAGGTTTTCAAGGCACATTATACCTTTATTATCAATATCTATCCTCAATATAGTTTAAATCATACTAGGTGAAACCAATTTCACTAAGGCTTGCCAACTAATTCATCCCATGAGACTACTGATGCATTGAGGGGATTACATTAACCCATGACCAAATCATGTATTAAATGTCCAATTAAATCCTCAGGTATTGATTAATTGATTTAATTCATAATCAATGTTCCTTATAAAATATACAAATAATGTAAAAGTTACAGATTTATCCATAATTTCCAGTTACTCAAATAACATTCAATGTAAAACCATATATAAATATGGTATATAATATAGTAAATAAATATAACCATGATAAAGAATATGCATATTTAAGAGAAATTTAATTTCCAATGGAAATTGAATAATTCATGGGAATGTTAATGACTACAAGAATGAATTAGGGATTTTAATTTTGATAATTTTCTTAATCAAAATAATTTTAAACCATCTAGAAGAAGAGTAAGGATGGTATAAATACAAAATATTCTCATTATAGTAAGAATAAATTTTTTGGTCATTGATAAAATGAAATAACATAAAAATATCATTAAAAAAATATTGTGGAAAATATTTTTTATCTTGAAAAATATTTTAAAAAATCCTTTTCACTCAAAATAACATTTAGAAAAATTTCTTTCTAAAATATCGCCATAAAATTTTAAAGGAAGAATCAAGGAAATGACAGTCGTGATTGTGGGTAAGTCCATACATGACACAAAATTTAATAAAAAATAATATTTATTTTCTAAATTAAAAAAGGTTATGAATGTTACTTCTTTAGAAAATTACATAATGATCCTTTCACATTTTCTGTAAAATCCAAACAAGCATTTTTTTAAATTAAATTTTTTTCCTTTGAAATAATTTTATAATGACTATAAAATTTTTAAAAATTACTTTTATAAATTATTTTCATACTTAATGAAATTCTTGAAAACTTTTTTATAAAGCATGTTTTTTGGAGAAAAACGGATTTACAATCGAAGAGTGAAATGAAGAAGGATTTTCATAATAATATTGTATACAATATTTTATGTTCCAAAGAGTTGAAAATGGTAGTATTAATTTTAAAATCATGAGTAACCATAAGAGAATAAAATTAATGTTTATATTATATAACGATCAAATAAATCCATTTAATTGATATTCAAGAATAAACAACCTCGATTATAATGAAATTGTGGAATACCTTCATAAATTAATAATAACTTCTAAATGAGACTTAATAAATGAATTTATTATGTTTTTAACAATAAATCCACATAAATAATGTTAAAATAAAAAAATTATAGTAAAAAATGTTTATACACATAATCATATAATATTAATGAAGAAGCAATATAATGAAATGAAAGGAAATTGAGATATGGAATATTTACCACTTAATAAATTTTAATTACAATATCCATAGTTAAAATAAATCAAATAGAAACTTATAAATAACTATAATATTTAATTATTCATGATAATACATGTAAAAGGGGTATTATATAGACAATATAAAACAAACTATGTGCATAACATTAAATATACCACAATGAATGAACTTGTGATGAAATACATTACCTATCAATTCTATCTCGGTGAAATTATTTTTACCTCTTTTATAAAAGTTTTAACCATGTTATTGACTTATTCCAAAATAATATTAATATTTATAACATCATATATGATCATTTTTTAACATCTTATCACACGTTTGTTAATAATCTTTCATTATTTTAATTATTTTGAATGTCAATTGCCTTTTTTTCTTACATGTTTCATCATGAATTATTTGGTTCATGATAATATTTTATTATTCTATAATATCAATAAAAATTATCGTGAAATAATTATTATTTTTACGTAAATAGTTCTTTTAAAACAAATAATGAACGATAGTTATAAAAAAATAAAGTATGTTACGATCTTGGATATGGTGTTCCTTACTTACACATGAGTAAAATTTCCATTTTTCACTATTAATTATGGAAATAAAGTAAGTAATATATTTCCTCTCTATAATGTTCATGATATCATATATACCATTTAATATTCTTATATATGGTATCCATGTGGTGTGGTAATGAAAAAGAGTAACATCACTTCATGCAGGCGGTAGTCCCCATGTACATGAAAAATGTCATTATCTTTCCATAATGATAAATATGTCATAAATATCATATTTATTGCATTTATATAACATATAATCATTTATTTCTTCTTTATCACCTTCTATGTGATGATTTAGTGATAGATGAGTCACATTACTTCACTGGGAGGTAGTCTGCCGTACACAAGGGCGACGTTGTTTTGTCTCTAATAGAATATATTATTAAAATATATAGGTGATACAGTGACTCAAAATGTAAAAGTATTATATAAATATATTATATATATATACTTTATATTTATTATCAATCCCAAACTTGAGAGGTGGAAATGGAAAAATGAAGGATATCGGTTTGTGAGGCTGTAGTATGATGTACACACAAATGATGATATTCAAGCCCATTTTATTAATGTAGATATGGTTGTAGTTTAATTAATTCTTATAAATACGACCATGTATATAGAAGATACTGATTTTATTATGTCATTATGGTATAATAATAATTATTGGATATGTAGAACTATATAAAATAAAGTGCTCATTGAAGAATATTAACTCTTCTTCAGGTATCCTCCCAGGGTTTTCACTAAATCCTCTCTAGAGTGTATTTATGCTCAATATAAGCTTCTATAATGAATATATAGAAGTCATTAAGTCAAATTTTAGGGGTTTTTTTATCAAAATTGATTTATATGTGTCAATAAGTAATGGGGGTGAGTGCTGTTTTATAGTTGAGGAGGAATGAAATTCTTGTAAATACTCAAAATCATTCACTATTAGGTTGTAAACATTAAATAAAGTATATCAAAAATTGATAATTCCAAGGTTTTAGGTACAATATGGTCATGAATAACCTCCAACACACATTAGAACACATATTTTTACCCTATGGATCATTAACTTCTATGCTTCAACATTTTTACCATTCTGGGTTTTCTCAACGGTAAATAATATTATTACCCTGGAAATTTATCCTTTTAGAATAAATAAAATTTAGAATTATTATAAAATGTATACCCAATAATTTTAAATATTTTATGAAATTTATAAAATAAATATATTATGAGTATTGGAAATTAATATCTACACAAGTGCATGTAGCGTGTAAAAACACTACCTTAACCTTAATTGAACTAACAAGGTTTTTAATATTTACAGGCTAATACAGACATTATAAAATATTAATTACTTCAAGAATGAAAGATATTTGATATTTATTAAAATTTATAAATCCATTGAAATAATATGATATTTTTAGTTATTTTAAATCATTTAATAAAACATCATTTGTCATAAAGTAGAATTATTGTCTAATTTGACATTATTCATTTAATACGAATTCAAAAACACCAATAAAATAATGGATTTCTTATATATTAAGTTCAAAACAATTTAAAATTTTTTAATTATCCATATAAAAAATTTAACACTATAATTCAATAAATTTTCATCACTGTTTTTATTTTTTGAATCATTATTTTATGTCATTGTTAATTAAATAATTAATATATTGTCATTTCATAAGCATTTTAAATAAATATTTCTCATATAGAAAAAAATAAAAAAAATAAAAAAAATTATAAATTATATTTTAAAATAACATTTATAATTGAACCAATGTTCATTTATCCCTTATCAAAATGAATAATAGATATTAAATTGAAAAAATGTATCTTTTTTCATTTTTCATTAGTTAACATATTATAGGTTTCATATTAATAGGAAATTGGAATGGAATATCAATATTTATGATATTTAATTTAAAATTTATAAACAATCGCATTCAATAATATTTAGATAATATTTTAGGTCATTTTCACTCTTATCATTCTACTTTAACCCCTTTAAATCCATTATAAATTAGGATTATTCCAAATATATAATCCATTATTACAAATTCAGTTCATAAACTTGACAACATTTAATTTAAAATAAATCCCATAGAACCGATGATAGAGGGGTTTTAAAGTGAAGATGTTCAGAAGCTTACAATTTTTTTATATCTAAATTCAATAATTTTTTAAATAATAATAATTATATTAATTTATAAATAATTGAACTAATTTGATATTAAAATATTTTAAAAATATTGTTTATCATTATAAAATATTTAAACGAAGAAGCAGTTTTTAATTAAAATTCAATATTTTCACTATTAATCAAAATATGAAATATTTTAGAAAAAATATTGAAAATAATACTAATATAATTTTTATATTTATATTAAAAAATTTAGTTTATTTTTTCATATATATTTTTTTAAAATTAGTAAAAATTATTTTTAAATTACGTGTGTAATGTGCGGCTAAACTGTCTTTTAATAAAAAACTATTTTTTCTAAACATTTATATTTATTTAAAATGAATATTATTTTTATTTATAATAAATTTGTGTAAAATATTTTTTTCATATTAAATTTAGATTGAAAAACATTCTAAATTTTTTACATTTTCACATGAAAAACTCGATTTCATTTCATGTTTATGAGATTTATTTTTATTTAATTATTTCTATTTTTAACTGAATTTGGAAAAATAGATTCCATATTTGTAATTATAAAAATTAATATTGTCCAATTAAGTAAAAAAATTAATTAAAATTAATATTTAATGCAATAATAATTAATTAATATGATTAAGGTAAAAATGGATTTATCAGAGGATTAAACCAGAATGATTCGAGTGAAAATGACCTTAAATTTTATATAAATATTAATGAATGAGTTTATTTAGAATGTTTTCATAAAAAACTATGAAATATGGTAATTCGTTTCTACATTCCTTTTAATATGACTAATATAATAATATATGTATGGAAAAATACAAAGAAAATAAACATATCTCTCTTTTAATATCTATTTTGATTCAGTATAGTGAAAAACTTTTGTTAGGATATAAATAATATTTTAATATATAACTAATTTTTTTTCAAAATTATAATTTATCTTCAATTTTTTTAGATGAAATAGTTACTTAAAATAAATTATGTAGTTAACAAAAAAAATTTTGATACTAAACATATTTAAAGTGATATGAACAGAATGAACTATTATAATGCATTAATTTTTTCGATGAATATATCATATTATAGAATCATGTACATAATATATTCAAATTCTATCATTTTCTTTATATTATATAAATTTCAATTAAGAGTATATTTTCAAAATTTATTTTAATTTTATTTTATAACAAAAAAAAATTTATTACATGATTGAAATTGAAAAAATTTATATCCTCAAAATTTTTATTTTTAATTTTTATAAAATATAAAATATATTCTATTCATGGAAAAAATAATCCATTTTAAATAATATATTTTCTTTTCAATAGTAAAAAACATTCTTAGTGTAGTTAAGGTTCAAACTGTGTTTTTGAACATTCATACGCTTGTGTTAAAATAAATTTTCATCACACCGATGATTTTAAATTCATAAATTGGATTCAATAAATTGAATTAGTTGGTCCAAATTATCTAATAATGATCACTCTAATTTATTTTTAATGGATAAATTACCTTGGTTAGAATACTAGTATAGTACTAAAAAACCCAAAATTGTAAAAATAAAGAAACATATAACTTAAGGAAGACTATTTATAAAAAAAGTGTTTTATTGTGTCTTTGAGGTTTGGTTTGAGCATATCATTGCCCCAATTAATTATCAATATTTAAGCCACCTGAGGTAATATTGACCTCCCAAGATTGGATACTTTTGGGTATTTACATAAGTTAAATTCCTCTTAGACTATAAATGGGAACTCACTCCCCTCACATATAAACACCTCTCAAGCCATTTGGATCTTCTAAAGCCTTCAAAAATCTTTTATCAAAATCCATAATCTCATTATATATTAATTTTTTGGGTATAAATCCAACATAGAATGTCTTTAGTGAAATCATTTAAAGGATACCCGAAGAAGTGATAATGTTATTCAATATTCATCTTCATCTTACATATTTCACCAAAAACATAAATTTTTATTAATACATTATTATATAACATCCTTCTACATAATATGATGTTTTGATAGTAATTTCATTACCTAAAACCATATCCACTTCTATCATGTGGGTTATGAAATTTCTGTTCATGTGTACAATGGACTACCACCTCACGAACTGATGTCATTGATTTTTCTCTAACCATCACTCAGTAATGGGTATGATGATGGATAAAAAGTATAAATATGATATATATAACATTATTATCCCTATGGAGTCATTATATCATATATACCTTATTAATTTACTTTCTATGTGAGACATGATAATTTTTATCTTCAGTATGGGGGACAACCGCCCCGTAAAGTGATGTGATTCATATTTCACTAATAATTTAAAAGAAAGGTGATCAGGAAAAGGATAATGAAGACAAGTGATATTCATTAAATAATTATGATATCTAGGAAAAATTTATCATTATATTATGATAATGAATATAATTTCCTTTAATTCCATTTCCATCATGTCACGACATTGCTCAGGCACTCTGGTAACTTGATAACTGAACCGGTCTTGATAAGGCCTAAAGGGTGTTCCCAATCCCCATGGGTTGGAGACTAGCACCTAGAATAATACCAAAAGGAAAGTTGGTATGATTTTCCACAAAAATAACTAAATTAAAAGAAACAAGATTGTATGCATAAAGAATAAAATCCACATGGAGATATTTACAAGTAGTCAAAAAAGAATAACAACCCAAATTACTAAAACCATGTACCAGAAGATAAGAAAAACTACCCATGTACCAATGAACGATTCTGCAAATCAATATCTAGAACTACCTCTAGGTGATTTTTTACCCCTGCTCAAACTTGGATGGAGATAATCTACAAACACATGAAGGCACCGGTCGGGTGTGATCTTAAAATCCCAATGGGCTCGCACCAAGGATTTTATAATAGATGTCGAAAATTAAATTAACAAATAAAATTTCATTCAATTTAAAAAACATGTTTGGAATTTCTAAATCAAAATTATTTGAATTTATTCTTTACACTTCAAAATATGTAAGTATTTTTATCAAATCGATTACTTTTCAAGTGATGGAATATTTCTAAAATTATTGCACTTTTCACAAATGTCTTAAATAAGCACTTTTATATAAATTAGTTTATATAAATTATAACGAATGTAAAACTAGTTTATAAAAATGAAATATATTCATTTGAAGTAAAAAAATAGAAAAATTGTCATATTCTTAATAATTTATTATATTTCAAGGATATAGGGGCTCCAAAATCAAGTTAACATGACAATATGTACGTATGTACCTTTAAACTCATGTCAAAGAGGACTCACCACCAACGCCTAAAGAATGTGATGTGTATCATTTATGTTTTCGAATACTGTAAAGTGTAAAGTGTCGCCCTAATAAATCACTAACTACATAAGGATTTCATGATCTTTATTAAAAAACAATTATGGTTAATTTGTCTCAATAAATATTAAAATAAGATTTGTCCCATTCTCCATTTCAAAGATGTCAATTTCCACATAGAACCTAAAACATGGATTGATAAAAAAAACATTCCTTTTCTAAAATAGAACCCAAAGGTTTCAATCAAAACCATTTTATTCCTTTTTAAAAATATATTAATTTTAAATCAATTCGCAATATAATATCAAAATCTACATTATCAAATTATATTCAGAAAATTATTTTTTCTCAAGATTCTATCAATTTCACAGTAAATCTTTAATTCAATAGAATTAGGGGTTTTCACACTATTCCCATCAAATCTGTTTCTATAATGAAATCAAAAAATCTAGTTGTAATAATTTCCATCATATAAATAATTTAAATTAAAAAATTTAAATTTCACAAATTTCTATAGACACACCCTAATTCAATAGAATCAAGGACTTTCCAATTTCATGCCAAAACCCCATTTTAAACACTAATTTTATGTAATTCGATTTTTAAATCACACCAATTGAAATAAATTTTATTATAACCTATATTTTTTTTAATTAAAAATTTTGATATTAAATAAAGTAATTTTGGTTTCATATAAATTGGACATCGTGACAGAACCACCTACCTCAGGATCAACATATCTCACATTGCCAAACCATAATCAGGATTCGTCAAAGAAGAATGATGATCATTGAATCTAGGATACAATGATCAAACCAAGGATTATAATCCAAAATAGAGAGTATTTGATTCAGAGATCAATACAAGGATTTGCGAAACCCTTGGGAGGAAGAGAAATATAAGAGGTGATAAAGATTGGGGTATCAAAATTAATTGGGAGAAGATCGAATGGAATTCCTCAAGATTCTAATCACATTAGGGGGGATTGTAGGGGACAAAAACTCTTCTTGAGAGATCCATGGAAGGGAGAAAATGATTATAGGTCATTTTGGTCTATCAAAAACCAAAAGCGGGGGGGGGGGGGGGGGGTTTATTTTTTTTATTTAGGATTAATTAAAAACCTATACACAGGGTTCCCTAGGTAGAGCTGCAAGATTTAGAGAACCATATGGACTAACCATGCACTTATTTTAAATGGGACTCATGGTTTATCATAAGAGGGGAACACTGCTTGATTAAACATGTGAAAACAATTCCAAATACCACTTCCTTGGGTTATAGATTTTTCCATGATAGGGTGCACAGTTTGTGTGAATCGTGCAACAACAGTGAAAAATCCAAAAAAAATCCAAGATGTTTGACAATTCTACCTAGAAAAACCTAAGAAAACCCCAGAAAAGGAACGATTAAAAATATTAGTTTAGGAATACCAAAAAATAGTAACTTGATGTTAAATTATTCCCACTATAGACACTATATTTCCCTATAAATCCTATAACGAACCTTCTTTACCAAATACACGAGGCCACTTCTCTCTCATCGCTTCCTCCCCCTCCCTTGTCTCATGAGAATCATAACCACTCTACCATAGAAAACAAACCAAATGTATATCCCCCCCATGATGCTGTATCATCACAAGTAAGTAATGAATAATAGATATTCTTATCTATGTCTATTTTCGAATTAGATAGTGTTTTAAAGGATTAAAACGAGAATAAATCCAATCTTAAGCATGGAATACACTAATATTATTAAAAGATTGTTTTACTTCTTTTTGATGGAAAACCATTTTTTAAATAAAACTTTTGACAATTTTATAACCTCTATTTGTCAAAATAAGATTATTCTTTATGATTGGGACATTAAAATTTACTTTTGATAATTTTTTGGTATTTTTCTAACAATATTCATTTTCTAATGAATAGTGAAAAATACTGCATTTTACATCAAAATTGCGTTTTTATCTAATTTAATTATATGGTTAAATTATATTTTTTATTTATTTTAAAGTTTAAATATAATATATTTTTACCATGTAATCCAATGGTGGTCATTGGGACTAATTTCACTTTTTAATTGTGCATAAACAAGTGCCAAACTTTTCATAGATATTGTATCTAAAAAACCCGCTATTTGTTTTGACCACAAGAATTATTTTTAAATTCATTATTTAAATTTCAATGTTTGGAATATGGTAAAATATATTACATATTTTTAATCAGAATTCCCAAATCATGTAATCAAGACTCTTTTGTTTTTGGACATTATGAATTGTTATGACGGTAATTATCTTTAATTATCTTGATTAATTAGTAATCAGGTAGTTAAGGATAATAAAATAATATCATTATAATAAAAAATTACCCCAACATGTGTCTTAATTATACTTGTTGTGTCATGGACAACCCTGGTATGCCTTGTGCCAAACTTAGGGACCCCATGGAATCCCTTTTGGGTGATAGTGACACTTTATCTTTTTATTTTTAAAGAAAGGAGAATATCACTAAAGAATGTATCACCTGAGTAAAAAAATTTAATTTTGAGTACATAAATTATCCCTTGGACTATATATAGTCATTGGAAATCTAAAAATATTTCCTACATCATAATATTTGTTTTATAATTTTTAGACATTAAATAAATTAAATTATTAATGATATCATGATGATGCATCGATTACCTCATTAATGAACGATTTAAATAAAATGAAAAGATAATTTAAATTATAAGAATTAAACTTGTCAAAGACCTATTGGATTAGTATATTTAAAACCCTTATCACCTTTTCCTATAAATATATCAATGTGGGACCTTTAAAATCCGAAAATCATTTTAATATAAGGTAACATTTT
Source organism: Viscum album (assembly GCA_963277665.1). NCBI lineage: Eukaryota > Viridiplantae > Streptophyta > Magnoliopsida > Santalales > Viscaceae > Viscum > Viscum album. Next base: position 1,297,880,269 of record OY728141.1, on the reverse strand, counting down.
ATAACATTCCAAGAGTGCCCCTCCTCTCCTCTTATAAAAGGCCTCCACATCTACCTTCTTACCCACACCTCTCAAGCCTTTGGCTCAGCCAAACTATGCTCATTTAATCTATCCAAATCCCTTTATTCATCCTAGAAGCCTTACCTTAGGCATAATGATCTTCAACAAACCCTTTTGGTTCAAACCAAGAGGAGTTACCCAATTTACAGGTAAAGTCTTCTCTAATGTTTTTTTGTTTTATTTTCTTCTCAAACCCCCTAAACTCTTTTTATTCATTTATTTTGAAACAACACCAGTATTTTCAATATACTATGATGTTTTTATAAGAAGTATTAGAGATACACTTACACACACTTTCATCTAATGGTTAAGGAGCATACTATTTCAGTGGATGGTTAATTTCTACCTCCCGAAACGATGATTGCTCAATATTCTTCTAACACCTTCAAAGGTGTACATTAAGATGTAAATATATTTATATATGATATATAATATGTTTATTTATTCCTTAATCTTCTGTATTATTCATTTATGGCATACCTTTATTGTTTCCATTATGGGTAAATGCGATATCTTCATTTTAGGAAGTGCGGACTACCTCCCCCAAAGTGATTTGATTCATTAATGCCATATGTGGAATGTATAAATGATGTAGTTAATGATATTATATATGATATTATACTGGAATTATAATATACCTTTATATCATTATGAATTAATTCCATAAAATACGAAATATAAATGAAAGTAGTGTTCATGCGTACGTACGACTTATCGTTCCATGAACGGTGCATTTCATTTCTTACCTCTAAATGTTATGTAATATTATAAATTCATGTATATGATGGATATATATGATATATATGATATCTACATCATGAATATAACTCTTGATATAATAGATACCTGAACAACTTGCAATTATAAAGAGTTTATTTTTGACTTAAGTACCAATGATTGTTAAAACGACGGTTATTAACTTAAATAAATACATAGTGTTCATGACATGGTAATAAGTGATATAAAAGGAATAATGAACATGAAAAAGGTTCTTAAGAACGTATAAATTAACTCAAGTTTATTATTCAGGAGATTAAAGAACGATCGAGTCAAGTCGGATACGAGGTAAGGGAACTTCATAACCCAATTTCCATTTTTTGGGTTAGTCTCCTACTTTCAAATTATGTCATGATATTAATATGTACTATCTTGTATTTGTACTTTCTTTATGTATACTTATAGTGAATACACATAATAGATATATTTTATTAAAAAAATGATCTTTGTATGGGACTTCATCTCAATCTCCTTTCATTGGGGCATATTTTATTTTATACACAACTTTCTTTTATACTGTGTATAAACCCCTTTGACTTTTATGTTTATTCAAAAGGAATATTTTTTATACGAAGCGTTTACTAAATGACAAAAGGCAGTGTTTTTTTGTCATACGTATGCGGTGAAAATGACTTCTCTACCATCGTGACCATTATTTGAGTTTCGGCTTCCTCTACAAGCCATAACTTTTTTTAATGAAAAATAAATACCATGTTTCACTTCACTTTTATTTTGGTATTGAAAATGGTTTTGATAATTTTTATATCAATGTGTTGTGTTGATATCTTGTGATTGAAATGGGGAAATGTTATGTTTCTTTTATGCATGTTTTATGTGATATGATTATGTTATGGTTTTTGGGAATTGTTTATGAAGATGGGTGGTTCCATGATAAACTAAGGGCTGGTGAGCCCGATATAGCTCTCCAATGCATTGGGTAATGCAAAGGGGTTAAAAGTTAAGGTTTCTCCGAAGAGATTTAGGGAATATACTGTGATGGGTATTCCAAACGTAACCATGAGAGTTACTACCTACGTAAGAATGTTATGAATGCCTCAAGTTACCTTTATTTATTATGATTTTTTATGATTTATTCATGATTTCATGAGGTTTGTTAAAATGCTTATGTTTTACGAGTAAATTATGATTTCATACATGAACTAATGTTTTCATTTCATACTTTTATATCCCTCGCTGAGCTTTTTATTCTCATCCCATGTTTTTGAAATGTTTTCCACAGGTCAAGGGAAAGGTATATGATGGGATGATAGTGTCAAGGTAGTGTCAAGAAAGAATCTATGTTTTATTGTAAATATATATCCGATGATGGAAAAAATGAGTACTCTCTTTAATGTAACCACTTTGTTTAAATGTGGAGTGTAATGCATGATTTATGATCTAATTGTCCAATACTCTAAACCTGAAAAGATCCTCAACGTGTATTCTTGAAATAACTCAAGATTAAGTAATGTTTAAGGCCGGGGCCTTATAGTTGGTATCAGAGGGAGGTTTAGATAACTGTTGGAGTTATAATTATATTTAATGATTATCCAAGAAATTTTTTTATGGTCAAATTGAAATGATATGGCATTTGAATATTACCATGTTGCTTCATCTAATACATGTTTGTTCAGAATGGTTTTCCACCGAGGAAACATGGAAGTAGTGCTAGGAACACATACAGAAGGAAACGACCTTCCAAATCAGCATCTTGAGATGGTCGGAATTGGAACTGAACAGTTTGCTGCAGTAATGGCACAGTTGACTCAAGTGATAAATGGTGGTGGTATCCATGCATGAGATCATCCAGATCAACCACAGAGGAACATGTCAGTGGTGTAACATTTCATGAGGCAACATCCCCCATCATTCAGAGGATCATCTGACCCTGAACTCGCTGAAGGGTGGATTAATGCACTGGAGAATATTTTCGATGTCATGGGGTGTTCAGACAATCAAAAGATTAGTCTTGATATTTACCATGTTGAGGTTGAAGCAGATCAGTGGTCGTCGATGGTTAAAAATATCAGGGACGCTGATGAGATTGATGCTCTCGACTAGGATGAATTCAAATGTATGTTTCTTGAGAAGTATTTTCCTAAGGTTGTTCGACATAGGATGGAAAAACAATTCTTGGAATGGAGGCAAGAGGATGACTTAGTGGCTACTTATGAATAGTGGTTCACTCGATTGGCAATGTATGCTCTAAATTTTATCTGATACCTTGATAGTAAAATCAATCATTTTTACTCAGTATTAAAGCCAAAATATTGAAGGGCATTGGATTCTTGTGAGTTCAAAAGTTATGAAAAGATTGTTCGATGTGTTGAGAAGGATGAAATGGAGTTTTTCGATGATCAAGTGTTCTATAACAACCAATAGAAGAAGAGATCGCGGTGGCAGGAGAAAAGGAGGAATCCTTCAAAAAGGTCTGATGGTAAGAAAACTAAGTTTCCAGTTTGTGATAAATGGGGTAAAAGGCATGCTGGGGAATGTCTTCTGAATTCTGGAAAGTGCTACCGATGTGGTAAGATGGGACATAAGGCTTTTGATTGGACTGAAAAAGATCAGGGTGATTATAAGACCAAATTTGATTTATAGTTAGTGAAATGTTTTAAGTGCAATGAGATGGGTCACTATTCCAACGAGTGTCTGACAATGAGCTCGAGTGATGGGAAGCAGTTAGACTACAAGCATAAAGGGGTTGTGAAATCCTTTCAACTACTTCATCTGATGTTGGGCCATAAAATGAAGTGGTATCAGGTACTTTGTTTATTTTTTCAGATTACGCCAGTGTGTTTTTTGATTCGGGGTCTACACATTCCATCATCTCTGAAAACTTTTCTAGTGAAATGGAAATACCATCTCAATAATTGACTCCTAAACTTGTGGTCAAAACACCCGGGGGAAATGTTGAGGAAAAAATAATTTATAGGAATCTTACTATCCTTATCCATGGAAAGAACCTACTTGAAATCCTTATTGTTTTACCTCTAATAGAGTTTGATGTTATCCTAGGTATGGATTAGCTCTCTATTTACCATGCTATGATTGACTGTAGAGATAATGAAATTTCTTTTCAGAAAGACTTTCAGTTTGTTCACAATAATGAACCCTTACTGTTGATAACATATCAATAGGCTGAGAGACTTGTAAAAGATGGAAATGAATGTTACCTTGCACATATTGTTGAAAACAAAGGAACTGTTTAGATTAATGATGTTCCAGTGGTAAATGAGTATCCAGATGTTTTTCCGGATGATTTGCATGGAATAATACCAGATCGAGAAGTTCAATTTGCTGTTGAATTCGTTCCTGATGCAAAGACGATTACAAAACCCCCTTATCGAATGGATCAAATTGAACTTTTAGAGTTGAAGGAGAAATTTCAAGATTTATTAGAGAAAGGTTTCATTTGACCTAGAACATCACCATGGGGTGCTCCTGTCTTATTTGTTAAAAATAAAGATGGTTCAATGATACTTTGCATTGATTATAGAGCCATGAATAACATCACTGTTAAGAAAAAATATCATTTTCCTCATATCGATGATTTGTTTGATCAGCTCCAGGGAACTCATTATTTTTCAACGATTGACCTGAGATCGGGGTACCATCAGTTGAAGGTAAAGGATGCAGATATTATGAAGACCACGTTTTGTACAAGATATGGCCATTATGAATTTGTAGTTATTCCTTTTGGGCTAACCAATGCACCTGTTGTATTCATGGACCTTATGAATTGAATTTTCCATGAGTTCTTGGATAAGTTTGTGGTTGTTTTCATGGATGATATTTTGGTGTTTTCTAAAAGTAAAGAGGAGCATGAAAGACATTTAAGGGTTATTTTGCAAACCATGAAAGAAAAAAAAAATTATGGGAAATTCAGCAAGTGTGAGTTTGGTTGCAACAAATTTCATTCCTTGGTCACATTGTTTCTAAAGATGGGATAACTGTTGATCCTGCAAAAACAGTGGTTGTTGAAGAATGTCCAAGACCCAAAAATGTAACTGAGATTCGTATCTTCCATGGTTTTGTAGGCTATTACCAAAGGTTAGTTAGAAATTTTCCCCGGTTATCTAATCCAATGACTAAGCTTACTCGGGAGGGTGATAAGTTTATCTGGACAAAAGAATGTGATGATTGTTTTCAGGAATTGAAAAGAATATTGGTCAATGCTCAAGTTTTGGCACTACCTTCCAGGAATGGTGAGTTTGTTATCTACAGTGATGCTTCATTGAAAGGGCTTGGTTTCATCATAATGCAGAATGATCAGGTAATTGCTTATGATTCACGTCAGTTGAAAACTCATGAGATAAATTACCCTGCACATGATTTGGAATTAGATGTTTTTGTTTTCGCTTTAAAAATTTGGAGGCATCATTTGTATGGTGTAATGTGGGAAATATATACTGATCACAAAAGATTAATGTATATATTCACTCAGAAAGAATTGAACATGAGACAGAGGATATGGATAGAATTAATCAAGGATTATAATAGTACAATTCATTACCATCCGGGAAAAGTAAATAGAGTGGTTGATGCTTTGAGTCGAAAAAGTAATGCTTCATTAACAGTGTTGTGTTTGAACGTGATCCTTTGGTTAAGAATTTTATGAAAATTGTCATAGAAGTTGTCAGTGCAGGATGTCATTCTGTTTTGTTTCAGGTATCAGTGAAATCTTCTCTATCAGACAGAATTAAGGAAGCACAAAAGCAGGACAGTGAGTTGCAGAAAAAGGTAGAGTTGGTTCAGAAAGGTAAGTTTCATGAATTCAACATTGATAATGATTGTGTTTCAGGATTTGGGAAGAGATTGTGTGTTCTTTGTGATTCATAGTTAAAGAGAGAGTTGTTATGTGAAGCTCGTAGTTCTCTGTTTTCAGTTTATCCTAGCATTACCAAGATGTATAGAGATCTTCGGGATTATTACTGGTGGGATGGAATGAAAAGTGATATTGTTGATTTTACTGTGAAGTGTTTGACTTGACAATAGGATAAAGCAGAGAGGCAGTTACCAAAAGGGATGCTTCAGCCTTTACCAGTACCAGAGTGGAAATGGGAGAATATATCCATGGACTTCGTTGTGGGATTGCCGAAGACACCTCAAGGTAATAATGCAATCTGGGTTATTGTTGATCGATTGACTAAATCTTCTCATTTCCTTGCTATACAAGATAATTTTTCCATAGATCAACTTTCTCATTTGTATCTTAAAGAGATAGTCAGGTTACATGGTGTTCCCCGCTCCATTGTATCTAATCGTGATCCTAGGATTACTTCTAACTTTTGGAAAGGCCTTCAGAAGTCGTTGGGTACTGAATTAAGTTTTAGTACAGCTTTTCATCCTCAATCAGATGGGCAGTCAGAACGAACGATTCAGACTTTGGAGGATATGATACGTGTTTTTTCAATGGATTATCAAGTAATTTGGGACCAACATATTTCTTTGGTTGAGTTTTCTTATAATAACAGTTTTCATTCCAGTATACAGATGGCACCATTGGAGGCATTATATGGGAAGCGGTGTCTAAATCCATCTTTCTAGGATGAAGTGAGTGAAAGGAAGTTGATGGGACCAGAATTGGTAGAAGATTTGGCAGAAAACGTTAAGCTAATACAGAAACACATGAGAACAGCTCATAGCAGGCAGAAGAGTTATGCGGACAATAGTAGGAAGGATCTCTCTTTTGAGGTAGGTGATCATGTTTTTCTCAAAGTTTCACCATGGAAAAGTGTGATGCGATTTGGTATGAAAGGAAAGCTGAGTCCAAGGTTAATTGGACAATATAAAATTCTGGAGATAGTTGGATCATTTGTATACCGAGTGGTTTTACCTCCGAGTTTATCTTATGTACACAATGTTTTTCATGTTTCAATGTTAAGGAAGTACATGCCAGATCCATCTCATGTTTTGAGTCCAGAGGTAGTTCAGCTAGAAGAGAATCTAACTTCTTAGGAACATCCGGTCCAGATTCTTGACCACATGGAGAAAGTGTTGTGGAATAAGTTGATTCATCAAGTAAATGTTTTCTGGAAAAACCACATGATTGAAGAGGCCACATGGGAATCTGAAAATGCAAGGAGGGATAAATACCCCCACTTATTCCATAAGTAAATAAATTGGAGGGACGAAATTTTTTAAAGGGAGGAAGGATGTATCATCCCAAGTAAGTAATTAATAATAGATATTCTTATATATGCCTATTTATGAATTATATAGTGTTTTAGAGGCTTAAAAGGAGAATAAATCCAATCTTAAGCATGGAATACACAAATATTATTAAAATATTATTTTACTGCCTTTTGATGGAAAACCATTTTTTAAATAAATATTTTGAAAAATTTATAAGCTCTATTTGTCGAAATAAACATATTCTTTATGATTGGGACATTAAAATTTACTTTGTAGAATTTTTTGGTATTTTTCTGACAATGTTCATTTTTTAATGAATAGTGAAAAATGTTGCATTTTACATCAAAACTGTATTTTCATCTAATTTAATTATATGGTTAGATTATATTTTTAATTGGTTTTAAAGTTGAAATAGAATATATTTTTACCTTTTAATCCAATGGTGGTCATTGGGATTAATTTCTATTTGGAATTGGGCATAAACAAGTGCCAAATTTTTCATAGATATTGTTTCTAAAAAACCCGCTATTTGTTTTTACAATGGGATTTATTTTTAAATTCATTATTGCAATTTCTATGTTTGTAATTTGGTATAATGGATAACATATTTGGAATCAGAAGGTCCAAATCATGTAATAATGACTCTTTTGTTTTTGGACATTATAAATAGTAACAACGATAATTATCTTTAATTACCTTGATTAATTAGTAATCGGGTAGTTAAGGATAATAAAAAAATATCATAATAATAAAAATTGATGCCAACATGTGTCCTAATGCTACTGGTTGTGTCATGGACGACCATGGGATGCCTTGGGCCAAAATTAGGGATCCCATGGAATCAATTTGGGTGAAAGTGAAACTTTATCTTTTTATTTTTAAAGATAGGAGAATATCACTAAAGAATGTATCACCTGAGTAAAACATTTTAAATTTTGACTACATAAATGATCTCGTAGACTATAAATATTCATTGGAAATCTAAAAATATTTCCTACATCATAGTATTTTTTTTATAATTTTTATACATTAAATTAATTAAATTATTTATGACATCATAATGATACAATGATTACCTCATTAATGAACGATTTAAATAATATGAAAAGATAATGTAAAATAGAAGAATTACAATTGTCAGAGACCTATTGTATGAGTATATTTCGAACCCTTATCACCTTATCCTAAAAATATATTAATGCGGGTCCTTTAAAATTCGAAACTCATTTTAATATAAAGTAACATTTTATAACTTTCCAAGAGTGACCCTCCTCCCCACTTATAAAAGGCCCCCAACTCTACCTCCATACCCACACCTCTCAAGCTTTTGGATCAGCCTCAATCTGCTCATTTCATCTCTCGACATCCCTATCTTCATCCTAGAAGCCTTACCTTAGGCAGAAAGATCTTAAAGAAACCCTTTAGGTTCAAACTAAGAGGAGTTACCCGATTTAAAGGTAAAGTCTTCTCTAATGTTCTTTTGTTTTATTTTTCTTCTCCAACCCCCTAAACTCTTTTTATTCATTTATTTTGTAACGACTCCAGTATGTTCATTATAATAGGATGTTGTTATAAGAAGTATTCGATCTACACTTACACACACCTCCATCTAATGGTTAAAGAGCATTCTGTTTCTGTGGACGGCAAATTTCTGCCTCACGAAACGATGATTGCTCAATATTCTTCTAACACATTCAAAGGTGGGCATTAAGATGTCACTATATTTATATATGATATATAGTATGTTTATTTTTTCCTTAATTTTCTTTATTTTTCATTTATGGAATACCTTTATGGTTTCCATTATGGGTAAATGCGATATCTTCATTTTAGGAAGTGCGGACTATCGCCCCCAAAGTGATTTGATTCGTTAATGCCAGATATGGAACGTATGAAGGATGTATTTAATAATATTATATACTATATTATACTGTAATTTTAATATACCTTAATATCATTATGAATTCATTCAATAAAATACGAAATAGAAATGAAAGTAGCGGTCATGCGTACGTACGGCTTACCATCTCCATGAACAGTGAATTTCATTTCTTACCTCTAAATGTTATGTAATATTATAAATGAATATATATACTGGATATATATGATATGATATCTACATCTTGAATATAACTCTGGATATAATGTATACATGAATATCTTGTAATTATAAAGAGTTTATTTTTGATTCAAGTACCAATGATTGTTAAAACGACCGTTATTAGCTTAAATAATTACATAGTGTTCGTGACTTGGTAATAAGTGATATAAAAGAAATAATGAACTTGAAAAAGGTTCATAAACAAGTAGAAATTAACTCATGTTTATTATTCAGTAGATTAAAGAAGGATCGTGTCATGTCGGACACGGGGTAAGGGAACTTCTTAACATAATTTCCGTTTTTTGGGTTAATCTCCTACTTTCATATTATGTCATGATATTATTATGTCCTATCTTGTATTTTTAATTTCTTTATGTGTAATTATAGTGAATACACATAATAGATATATTTTATTTAATAAATTATCTTTGTTTGGGACTTCGTTTTAATCTCCTTTCATTGAGGCATATTTTGTTTTATACAAAACATTCTTTTATACGGTGTATAAACCCCTTTGACTTTTATGTTTATTCAAAAGAAATATTTTTTATAAGAAGAATTTACTAAATGAAAAAGGTAATGTTTTTTTTCATACGTATACGGTGACAACGACTTCTCCTCCTCCATGACCATTATTTGAGTTTTGTCTTCCTCTACAAGTGATAACTTTTTTTAAATGAAAAATAAATACCATGTTTTACTTCTCTTTTATTTTGGTATTGAAAATGGTTTTGATATTTTTTATATCAATGTGTAGTATTGATATCTTGTGATTGAAATGTAGAAATTTTATGTTTCCATTATTAATGTTTTATGTGATATGATTATTTTAGGGTTCTTGGGAATTGTTTATGAATACGGGTGGTTCCGTGATAAACTAAAGATGGGTCAGCCCAATATAGATCTCTAATGCATTGGGTAACGTGAAGGGGTTAAATGTTAAGGTTTCTATGGATAGATTTAGGGAATATACTGTGATGGTTATTCCAAACATAACCATGAGGGTTAATCCCTACATAAGACTATTATGAATGCCTCAAGTTACCTTTATGTCTTATAATTTCTATGATTTATTCATGATTTGATGAGGTATGTTAAAATTCTTATGTTTTATGAGTAAAGTATGATTTCATACATGAACTAATGTTCTCATTTCGTACTTTTATATCCCTTGCTTTTTATACTCATCCTATGTTTTTTAAATTTTTTCCACATATCAAGGGAAAGGTACATGATGTGATGATATTGTCAAGGAAGTATCACGAAAGAATCTATGTTTTATTGTAAATATATTTTCGATGATGGGAAAAAATGAGTATTATCTTTAATGTAACAACTTTGTTTAAATATGGAGTCTAATGCATAATTTATTATCTAATTCTCTAAAACTCTAAACCTAAAAAGATCCTCAACGGGTAGTTTTGAAATAACTCAAGATTTAGTAATGTTTAAGGCAGGGGCCTTATAGAAGTACCTGGGTTTCATATTCAACTATAATGAGGGGTAGTTTAGTCATGGATAATTCATCTTCAACCTCAGTATCACTCCAGATCAAAAAATTATATGGATTAGATAGATCATTTCAAATTTATGTTACATGAATCAAATTATGTTCCAATTTAATCTACGGTGGAAGAGATAAATGGTAATCAACTTCAACCACCTGCTCAACAACCTCAAAAGGTCCCACAAAATGAGGATCATGTTTCCCTTGACTGCCAAGCATTAGATTACCCAACCAAGGTGAATCCTTAAGGAACATATGTTTACCAATTTAGATTTCCAAAGGCCTACAATAAAGATTTACATAAGACTTATATCATCTCTTTTCTGGAACTAATCTCTAATGAATAAACTGTGTATTTAATTTTATCTCTCCTACCCAGCTCAATGAAACCAAAAAACTCTCACCAATATATTACCAACACAATAAATATTTACATGGGAGACCATAAAATTCCTTAATAGGAGCCATTGTGAAGGCATACTAGTAAATTTTATTATAAGAAAAATCAATTATCCCCATGTGGTCATCATATCTTCCACCAATGTCGATAACACAAGCGCGAAGAATATCTTAATAATCTTGTATAGCTCTTTCTATCTGACCATCTAACTGTGGATTGTATGCCATACTCAAATGGATGTGAGATCCTAGGTCCACATAAAGGCAACTCCAAAAGATAGAGGAGAACCATGGGTCTCTATAAAAAACTATTGCATAGGAAACTCCATGAAAATAAAAAATCTCTTTCATATAGAGATTTTCCAACTTCTAAAATATTGTTGTATCATGAATGATTATAAATTGTTCCAATTTATTGATTATTTCAATCAAAACCCATATCACATTATTATTTCCATGGGTATTTTGAAAATCAGTCATAATTTACCTAGAGATCTCGTCTCACTTTAAAGTTGGTACTGGATGTGGAAAAAGAGAACTTGAAGGATCCCGGTACTCGACCATAATCTTTTGGCACATATAACAATGAGAAACAAAATCAAAAATATTATGTCTCATACCTGGACACTAGAACTACCACCATATGTCATATAAAATTTTTATGTTTCCTAGGTATAATACTTAATAGAAACTATTTAAATACCTCATTAAATATTTCCTTACTTAATACAGTATTACAAAATGGTTTCAAAACATATAATTCCCTCTTTGGAGAATAAAGAATGAAGAATTGTCTCTCCACCATTAAGAGACTCTATAATGATATTGAACTCATTATCAAGATTATGTTCCTAAATAATCAATTTGAGAAGATCATATGTCAACTGAACACTGGAAAAGGAAACCTCCACCCCTAATTCCTAGACTCCAATATGAAACTATGAAAAGTGAGATATCATACTCCACTATATTGATGATTATTTCACTTCCTACTTATAGAGTTTCCTATTCAAAGCATATAAAATTAAATTCTCATTCCTCATGTTATAATCTATATTGAAATCGAAAGACTACAGGTCTTCCACCCACTACCTCTAGTATATTTTTTAATCTTTTTGAGAGAATATATAACTCAAGATCTTCTGGTCGGAATACATGGTAATCCATTCTCTGAAAAGTTAATTCCACCAAGTTTTAATCATGTGAATCACAGTTGTATATTCGTGGTCATGGGTTTCATAATTATTCTTATGTGGCCTTAGCTAATAATATCCATACGTAATGAATTTATTGCACTATATAATAATGTAACACAAGCTTGAACCCGATGCATCAAAAAATACCACATAGTGATGCCCGACTTTTGGAACAGTCTACACCAGTGTAGTAGTTAAAAGACATTTCATCTAAAAAATTAATTCTAACCTTTTTCAATGAATGAAAGTATTTATATCTATTCAGATAGTACAGTCATATTAGAATAAAACTTTTATATTTCTTTTATGAACTGGTAATAATATCCAATGAAGCCTAAGAAGCCTCAAGTCTCAAAGAAATTTATTAGTTTCTCCCAATTGATAACAACCTTGATATTCTCAAGATCAACTTATATAACTTTTTCTGACACCACGAGTTCTAATAACAACAGTTATATAATCCAAAATCATATCTTTGTAGTTAACTTAAATTCATTGATTTTTGAGTAAACACAAAGCAATTCTCAAATGATTCACATCATCATCCTCAAACGTGGAGTAAATGAGGATGTCATTCACAAAGACCACCATAAAGGTATCAAGGTTCTCATGGAAAACCCAATTCATCATATCCATAAAAATCATAAGAGCATTGGCTATACCAAAGGGCATGAAAATATACTCATAATTTACATACCTACATTGAAATGTGATTTCCAAAATGTCGGATTATTTTATTCTCAACATATGGTAGCGATAATGAAGATCAATCTTCGAGAACCACTTCGCCACATTAAACTAATTGAACAAATCACTAATCCATGGTAAGGAATATTTTTTCTTAATAATATCATGACTGAGATTTTAGTAATCAATACATAGGAATTTGAAACACCATCCTTCTTGTGAAAGAGAACTGACACCACTGATAGTGACACAATCGATGTGTCAACCATTTCTTAAGAAGATAATCCAACTAGGAATTAAGATATTTCATTTTAGATGTTTACATAGGGTTAGAAAGAATATGTATTGATTGAGTACCCAGAATTAAAATAATAGAAAACTCAACCTCTCTTACTTAGGGAAAACCAAAAAATTCTGAAGAAAACATGTAAGGAAAATCGATGACAGCCAGTGGGAGATCACCACATAAGAATTCCTACTCTATAACAAAGTATAACATTGATATCACTTACCCCAACTCCTGACAAGAATATATATATCTACTTGACCTTATGTCTTATTCTCCTTGGAAGACAAGGAATACACTATCAGGTGATGTGAAGGAAACCCATATAAGATAATAATCAATTTCAGATTTATTAGAAATGTTCCAATCAATCCTAACAATTATTTTAATAGGTTCTATGTTTAGAATAAAAAACTCCAATAAATTTTATAATCTAATAGAGAGAAACCACAAGAGGGACTATGGAGGCCCTAATCTATCTCATACTATGGGGTGTAGTAATATCCATTGAAAAAGATAAAATCATTATAAAAACAATTATCATATTAAAAATAATAGTTGAAATAAATAAATTATATGCACTTGTATAAAATAGAGCATAAAATAATGATGAATCCACAATAATGGTATCTCTCATGGTCTTTGGACCTATATATGCTTCCTCTAGAGGCTCTGTCACTATATGAAGATTCTTTGTTCTGGACACATGTGGGTGAAACCCTTTTTTATTTGAAGAATATGATCGCTCCATAGTATTAGAAGGTTCAGATAATTTCATTCCACTATGCAGAGTGAAATAAACATAGAATAATCTCTGAAAGTGGGCCATGCATCTACAAGAGAAATAGATCAAGGGTGACGTAGTGGAAACTCTCTTTGAATTTCCCAACATCCCAAAATGGTAACTAACTAAAGGAACTTTTTTTAACACTACAGGTAGTGTTGAATGACCCTAATATCATGGACCACTACAAGAATCATCATGAATTCTCTTTCCCTTAGGGGAATGAAAACTTCCACTGTGGGAGAAAGAAACACCCGATAACCCTGACTTTCTAGCTAGGTCTATCTTGATCATCATCACTCGATCTAGTATATCTTCATAATATGGAAGCTTCATAAATAATACATGAGAATGAATATATTTTCAAATGACCAACTCAAATTGTCTAGCCTTCATCTTCTCATTTGATATAATATCATTTGAAAATTGTGTAAAGCTCACCAAATGATTTTCATAATTTGTCTCAGTCTTTTCATCCTGATAATGTTTAATAACACATTGTCCTTAACCATAATCATTGACTCTAGATTGAACAAATCGGTGAAAATGAAATTCATTTATTTCCACTCTAATACCTCATGTATATTCATCATCACCATCAGGTCCCACTATCTCTTTCTTGATCCTTCCTTTACGAATGTGACACATGTCACATTGATTTCATCAGTTGTGTCCAAGATCCCAAAAAAACACTCCATTATGGTCTACCACTCTTCATCTAAATGAAGATAGTTCGAACCTTTTAACATCATTGACTTATGAAGAAAGAAATCTTGAGAAAAAATATTGAGAACTTCTCTCTGAGGTTCCACAGCTAGAACCTAAATGGGAACTAGAGGTGGTGCATGTCCCAGTGCTTGGAAAGTGCGCACAATCACCTCAACTAGATTCAGGTCCATAAAAGGATATTCTCACTTAGGTTTTAGAAGAATAGTTCTCTTGTATCTGATTCTCATGTATTCTTGGAAGAATGATACTACACAATGCCACCAAACATCCAGGAAGATATCTTATTCACACTCAAAAAGAAAAATATGAAAATAAATCCAAATTGATAGGAAAGAAATCTTTTTATTTCAATATACTGATGAGGATAACATTTTCATATCATTCATTTTATAATAAAATGTTTATAATCCCACCATACTGTTATTTTATGTATAATTGTCATGTTTTTACGTTTCATTGGTATTTTGAGCTTATATCCAAAAAATGTGAAATTATTGGATTTTAACTATTTTCATTCACATCCGTATATCTATCATTTATTTTTCAATATTGATCAAAATATAGTTATTTTGATAGGATAACCATGTTTGTTGGATACTTATTTTTCAACTAGGATATGTCCTGATTCAGACATATGTAGGACAAAATAAATCATTCATTGTGGAAGGTGGTTTTGTCTAGAAAAGTTGAACCCAAATATATAATTGAGGCATAACTCTAGATAAACATGTCATAATTACTTTATTCAACCTTGAGATGAAATATAATTAATTTAGGTGCGTCATTGAGGATTTTCAATTAAAAATACATTCATTAATACATTCTTTA
This sequence comes from Viscum album, assembly GCA_963277665.1. NCBI lineage: Eukaryota > Viridiplantae > Streptophyta > Magnoliopsida > Santalales > Viscaceae > Viscum > Viscum album. The sequence goes on along the minus strand of OY728141.1, from coordinate 1,297,864,777 downwards.
AACAGGTGAAACATGTTATATAAGAATGTTATTATCATGAATAAATAGTTCCATTCTGAAATAAAATCATATATTTTTAAAAATGTGTCAAAAATTTCGAAACTATTGTAAGGGGATGCCCAAGGAATTTATGAACATATTTCAGGAATGATTACATGCATTAATCTAGTTTATGAAAGTTAATTCTTTCATGGTAATATAAATAATTATAATTTGATGAGTCGCTTGGACATGTTAAATGTCTACGAGTAAAATTTCAATAACACATTCTTTTGGTGGAAAAGGATACTTAAATTTTTATAGTCAATGAAAGAGACATTATGGAATGACATTTATGAAATAATTGGATAAATGTTTCCACTTAATGTGACATAAACAGGTAAATATTTGGAGTATGCTTTTGGAGTGAATTATTTCACCCCCACTCCCCAAAAATATGTATGTCTAGTCGCATTTCAAAATGTATCCATTTTCATAGGATAAGGTGTAGTATAATTTGATTAATAGTTTTTAATAATTTTAATATATATTAGGGTTTCTTTTCTAACTCTTATATGTATTTTTTTCTTCTCTTATGTCTTTTATTTTACATGTTTCCCCCATAATTGTTCCCTTCTCAACTCCACTAAAAATGAAAACAAGCTTTTCCACTTTTTCGAGGGAGGGAATGGTGTTTAGAAAGAGTTTATTGTGATTAATTTTCTAATATATTTATTTTATTCTAGGAATTTTGATTTTGGTTAAATTTATTATGTTGGGTGGATGCCCATTTTATCTACCACCATGATCTTCTTATCATTTATCATTATCCTTCCCTTCATTATTTGTGTCAGGCATATGGTGGAACATAGCATTGATTTTGATGCTCAATGAAAAATTCTCTTATTTGTCCTAAGTAATATCATTACCCCTTATGTAGACTTATCAGTATGGGGTAATGGAAATTCAAAGGATATTGTGTAGTGTGACATGTATTGATCTCTACATTGAATTGAATATTTAGAATTATTTTAAATAAAGACTTAAACCACCTAAGAATAGTTTATAATTTCTTTTTAAATAACATTATTATGTATTAAATTTCACATATAAATATTATTTATATTTCATTCATTTCAGCCCCCCCATTTATATTTGTAATATAGTTGTATATTATTATGTTTATAATAGTGAAAGTAGAAAAAATGAGTTTTTTAAGTGCCCTCTTTATGATCGACCCTAGGGTGTGCAACTATGGTGCTTTCTTAGGTCAATAATATATTGAATAGGAGAAAAAGGCTTAAATATATTATCATCACATACCCAAATAAAAAACATTTAAAATTCTAGAACTAATCCTCAACATTTCATTAACTAACTACCCCTGGTTACTTAAGGTTCGTTGCAATGATAGTTTTATAGGAACTCAATTTACACTACCTCATAAGTCCTAAAAAGAGCCCACAAATTCTTAATGACTTTAAGAAAAAATATCAACCTAGAGATCTAATAATAATTTTTCATAAACCAATATGGTTACCTTGGTAACCCGATAACTGAACCAGTCCTGACATGACCCAAAGGGCATTGCCTATCCCCATGGGTCTGCAAAGGGAACCTTACAGCAAACAAAAACGAAATTTAGAATTATTTTTACACAAACATTGTAGAAGAAAAAATGATATAGTATGCATACAAAATAATATATGAAGGGAGATATGTACAAGAATTAAAAATGGAATAACATACCAAACTAATTCATCTATATACTAAAAGACCAGATAAACTACCCAAGTCCCAATATAAGATACTCACTAGGTACACATATCAATTGCTAGAACCAACTAAAAGTGGTGATTTACCCATACTTGAACCTAAAAGAAGATAATATATAAACACCGAAAGGAAGAGGTTTGGTGTAAGCTAAATCACCCTATAGGGTCTCTCTATGGATTCTATAATAGATACAAATATTAAATTAACAAATGAAAGTTCATTTAATTTAAAACAAATAGGTTTGGAATTTTCAAAAGAATAATAAAAAAATTCATGCTTTATATAATAGAATATAGAAATATTTTAAGAAAGGTATTTACATTTCAAGTGATGAAATATTTCTAAAACAATTAAACTTTTCACAAATGGATTAAAAACAATTTTATATAAAACAGTTTACATAAATCAGAAGGCATGTAAAAATAGTTTATAGTAATGGAATATATTCATTTGATATATAACCAAGTGAGAAAAAATAGTCATATACCTAATAAGGTATGAGTGTTCTAGGATATAGGTAGTCAACACTCACCGTGACATCATAATATGTACATACATCCTTTTGAACTCAGGCTAAATAGTTCTCATCAACATTACCTATGGGGTGTTACATGATGAATTTATGTTTCAGAACATTTTAAAGTGTAAAGTTACATCTAAATAACTCTCTAACTAATTAATTCTTAAATTTGATCTTTTATAAAACAATGAGGGGAAATTTATTTATAGAAAATTCAAAATACAATTACTCACATTATAAAATTAAAATAAGACAATTTATATTTAAAAACTATAACATTGGGTTTTAATAAAAAACATGCATATTTGAAAATAAAACCCAAAGGTTAATATTAAAAAATACATTTTAACAATATAATAATTTGAAATCAATTCACAACTCAAATTTAAAAATTTAATTCAATCATTTCATTTTTCTTAAGGTTATATATATTTCACATTAAATCCCATATTCAATGGAGTTGGGGGTTTTCACAATTTTTCCAACAAATTTGTTTCCACAATTAAATATTGAAATTTAATTGAAATAAATTCTATTAAATATAAAATTTAAATTAAACAATAAAAATTTCAAAAATTTCCATAAACACACCCTAATTCGATGTAATTGTGAGTACTTGAATTTCATGACAAAAACCCATTTTATTACCCCATTTTAATGGAGCTGGGTTTTTTCAAAAAATAATTAAATTTATTTTAATTAAAACCCCAAAATTTTCAATTTTATTCAAACAATGGAAATTATATAAATCAAATTAGTGATAAAATCAATTGGGCATCACGATGAACCCACCTGTCTTTGGATCAATGGATCTAGCAATGAAAAAGCCTAATCGGGATTTGTCAATGAAGAACGACGATCACATAATATGGGAAAAAGGATAAAACCTAGGTTTAAATTCCTAAAAATTGGGTATTATATCCAAAAAAACATGAAAATCCATGGAACCCAATATAAGAAGAGATAAGTCTTGGGAGATAGTGATCGGTGTAATGAAACAAACCGAGTGAAGATCGATGGTCATTCCTCAAGATGAGAATCACTTATTCTAGGGATCCTTTTGTAAAAAACTTTTTGGGAGATAATGTAATGGATAAAATGATTATGGGTCATTCTGATTCATTGTTGACAAAAAATGTGGGGTTAAGGAATTATTAATCAAAATCTAGATTAATTAAAAACTCATACACAAGGTTTCCTAGGCAAAGTAGCACGGTTCAACAAACTGTGGGGACTAATCACAAAAACAAATTAAATGGGATGTATGGTTATTACTAATAGGTTTCATTTCATGACTAACAATGAGACAACCATTATATATTCTACTTCCTTGCATTGCACAATTTTCTTTGAGAGGGAACACAGTTTGGGAAAGCAGTGCGCCAACTGTGCACTAGCAGAAAATTTTCCAAAAAATTCAAAAATTCTACCCAAACCCCCCAAAATGAAAAAAACCAAATTATTATTAGAAAATGTGATTTTTTTAATACATTAAAATATTAACATGATGTTCCACATCATGTTTAGATGAAAAAATCCTTTGTGTATGTGTGGACTACCACCTTCATTAAGCAATGTGACTCTATTTTCATTTCCAAACCACATGAAAGATATATATATATATATATAAGTATATAATATGGTAAAATATATATAATTATCATTAAATAAAGGTAAAAAATTACATACCTTATTTCCATAATAATCATTGAAGAATGGAAATGTTACTCATGCATACGTATGGCTTTTAATCTCTATGATTATAACATACTTCATTTTTCATAACAATAATTCATGACTGGGTTTAAAATTAATTTTATTTAAAAATATGATAATTATATCATGATTATTATTTTTTATATAATAGAAAAATGATAAATTTATAGGAACGAAATCTTTAACGATGAAACACCCATGAGAAAATAAAGCAATTAATACCCAAAACAATGGAAATAATAAAATTTTATTAATGAGATTATCTACAAATAAAATTTTAAGTTTATGTTTTCTATTTCTCTTGTATTGGTATTATACATTCTATATTGTAATTTTATGATTTAATATAGTGTATGAATTTTTTTATAAAGTGATCCTATAAGAAGTAATTAGAACTAACTTAATGCTCAAAATTCAAAGAGTAAGAATGATTATTTAATTAATTAATTTAAGGGAATATTTTGAACGAAAATAGTCTCCCAAAAATCACCATAATATAATTTAATAGTACCATATGATAACCATGTATAGAAATAAATCTTTATGTGTCATGGTTTCAAAAGAAAGTAAGATAAGTATAGGACAATAGAGAAAAATATAGATAAAGGTTAAAACATGAAGAAGTGTTTTTCTACATAAGATAATTGTGGAAAGAAACACCCAGTTGATTTCATAAACGTAATTGAAGTTTTCTAAAATTTTGGAGATGAGGAAACTATTATAATAATTTTAATTGAAATAAATTTTTTACAATGTTCAATGTTTCAATTGTAATGAAGTTGGGAACTATACAAAAAAATTCCCCAAGTATCAAAGGAATATACCACAAAAAATTCAAATGGACCATGGTTATAATTATTCTTATTTCAAATACATACATGAATGATTAATTTTGTTGTGTTTATATTCATTAATTTTTTCATTTAATTATTTTTTAAATTATTTCATAGCTATAAAAATTATTAAATATATAAGGAATGTATTATTGTAATTTTTTTGTTAAGGATTTGAAACTATTTATTGAATGGTACTAATGACTAAGAAACATAATTCAATGTTAAGATGAGATTCTTGAAAAAAATAGTATTGAGGGAAAGATAACTCCTAATATGTATCTAATGATGGGGTATTTAATTAGGGATAAATAGATGATTAAATAAATAAATAGGATTGGATAATAATAACTACCTTGGAAATGATTAATTATTTATTAAAAAATTGGTTTAGGCTAACAATGATGATGTTTAAAAAAATTTGGGTTTGAGGGATATATCGATTGAACTATGATTTTTTATAAAGAATAAGGAAGAATAAATGTTTTGAATAAGGTTATATGGCAATCCAGGTTATTACCGTGTTTTAAGAGAACACATGATGAAAGTATTCACTTGTTTGATATGTGACAATTAAGAACTACATTATTTTTTTTGTGAGATTAATGGTTAGTTCATTTTGAAAATTTAGTTACCTTATTTCTAAATATTTTGGATTTAATATTTTGGATGGTTCATAAGGCTCACCATTTATGAAATATTTTTTGATGATCATTGGTTGAGGTTTCAGATATTAATATATTAATTCTACATATGAAGATTTATGTATATTGGATAATGTAAGCGAACAATATTTGTTTCAGAAAATATTTTGAGATGGAAGGAAAGACTTGTAGCTCTTTTATGGGTATTTTGATCCATTAATTATAGATTTTATGGTTTCAAATATTAAAAAAAAATATTTTTTTTTGTGAGGGATTAATTGAAAAATGATAAAAATGAAATTATGATTACGAAATATAAACATTTCAAGTAATTATATTTAATTAAATTATTATACTACAAAATTATTCCTTAGATTTACAAAAAATGACATTGAAATAAATTTTTATCCTATTTCCATAACTTCTGATGATAATAAATTGAATTTTTTAAACCTGTTTCGTTTATGGTTTTGTGGTCGTTACCCATCTCCGGATTAACCAGATTATTTTGATAAATATTCCCTATTACTCTCCATCAGTATTTGGGTTTTAGTTTTCACTTCCATGTCCATGTATTCATTTCCAATCAATTTCCTCCTACATGGAATCCTAGATATATGATTATTCCAAATGACCTTTTTTTACTTCCCTTCATATCGACTTAAGAGGATATTTGACTGACCTTACTATAATGTGGGGATTTCTATAAAGTTATTTTCAAATCCTTGATTAAGGAGATAAATTTTAATCATAAAAGAAAAAATTTCTTTAATGTGGGGATAATATAACAACTCATTTATTTAATATATATTTATGTAATAATAAATTTAATTGCATCGACATTGTGTGATGGATGAAACAGCAGGTCTAAAATAAACATTGTTTTGGCATGCTTTTCACAACTAAAAAAAATTAAACATCACCACATTAATAAAAAAATTGAAAAAAACCTTTTTTAAATTTTTAATACTAAATTTAACTTACATTGAATTTATTGGATTTTTGTGAACTAATTTATTTTAGGATGAATACTGGAAAGTATTGAATTTTAATTGAAAATTGTATTTTTGTTTTAATATTTATACTTTAAATTTATTTTTAATTGGTTTTAAAGTAAAATTAGTAAAATTTTAGCTAAATTAATCAAACTTGTGTCGTTGGAATATTTTACATATCGAATTTTGGTATAAAAACATTGTAAACATTTGAATATTTTCACTTTTAAACCCCAATTTATCGTCAAATCTACGAGATTAATTTTTAATTAAATTTCCACACTTATATGAATTAAAAATTTAAGAAATTAATTTTGTATTTTGGTACACATTAATTTATAATTTTTAATAAGTTCAACATAATTTTTTACCATGATGAATAGTGAATGTAGAAAAAATTAATTACAACAGTTACTGTAAAAATAGATTTATCGGGAGGTTAAATTAGAATGATAAGAGTGAAAATGACCTAAAATATCATCTAAATTTTATTTAATTGTTTATTTAGTATATTTAAACAGTATTATCTAATATATTTCAATTTATTTCCACTTATCTTTGAATATTAACTATATAATATATTATGTATGAAAAAGACAAAAAATATACTTTTTAAATTTTAATATCTGTAAAGCAACGAGATAGTGGAAAAATTGAGTTTTGGTTATATATATTATTTTGAAATATTAATCATTATTTTTACCAAAATTATTTATATTTTGTTTTTAGAGGTGAAATAATTACTTAAAATGATTTACGAAATGTCAACACAGTAATTTTTTTGTTAACAATTAAATGAAAAAATTATACAAAAGATATTAAAAGTGAAATAAATATATTGAATTATTGTGTTACAATAATTTTTTGGTGTAATATATCATATTAAATAGTTGTTAGAATAAAATATTTTAATTCCATCATTATGTTGATATTTTAAATTAATATTAATTGAATAATGTCAAAATTGACAGTAATGTTATTTAAGGACAAATGATATTTTGTTAAATGATTTAAAATAACAAAAAATAATATATTTTTCTAAGTTATTTTTAATTTTTAGTAAATATAAAATTAGTTAAATTAATCTAAAAACTAATATTTAATAATAACTTTATTGACTGTAAAATAGTAAAAAACCCAGCTAGTGTTGTTAAAGTCAAAACATTGTTTTAACACGTCACATGCGCTTGTGTAAAAAATAATTTTCAACATGTATGGGATTTTTATTTTTATAAATTATATTTAACATTAAAAATTAATGGGTTAAAATTATTTCATATATATAGTTTTATTTTATCTTTAATGGATAAATTACTTACATTAGAATACTAGTTACCATTGTGGGAACCCAAAATGGTAAAAATAAGGAAACTTGGAAGTTAATGTTATTTTTAAAACATGTGTTTTATTGTATTTTGGAGGTTTTGATCAACCAAATAGCCCATAAAACCCATTATTTATTAGTTATAGATCCTCTTTAGGTAATATTGACCTCCCATTAGTGAATAATTTTGAGTATTTACATGAATTTCACTCATTATGAACTATAAAAGGGCACTCACTCCCGTTACATATTCACAACCCTCAAGACATTTTTATCATCCAATAAATTTCCAAATCAACACCAAAATTCCTTAATCTCTTCACAAGATCCTTTTTTTCACAAAAATCCAACATATGATTGATTTAGTTAAAATGCAATGATGATACCTGAAGAAGAGGTATTGTTCTAATTCATATATAAAAATTATATATAAATTATTATGATAAAAACTATACATCTAAATTTCAAAATAATATATATAACTAAACCAATTTTTCCCCTATACCAAATCAAAATAAGTATTAAAAGGAATAAAAGTATCTTTTCTCTTTTTTATTTAGTTGTAATATGATATCAGTCATATTATAAGAAAAGTGGAAAAGAATTACCATATTTCATATAATATCATTTAAAATATATAAATAAAATCATTAAATAAAATTTATATGATATTTTAGGTAATTTGTACTCATATTATTCTTGTTTAACTCCCATGTAAATCCAATTTTACCTTAATTGTGGGAATTAGTTTTTACTGAATTCACTATCCATTTTTTGTAAATAACTAATTTGACATTACTATAAATTATAAAATATAATTATTACAAATATGTAATCCCTTATTCCAAATTCAATCCAAATAATTGGAAAACATTAATTTAATATTAATCTCACAGATGTGATGAGAAAGTGTTCATTTAATGTAAACATGTTCAGAAGTTTATAATATTTTTATATATAAATAAAATATAAAAATGATTTCAATGACCTAAATTGGAATATTTGATGTACATTGATCTATATATAATTTAAATCTAATAATGAATAAAATTTAACATTATAAATTATTTAATCGAAAAAGAAATTTCAATTAAAAATGAGTATTTTTAATTATTCATCAGAAAATGAAATATTTAAAAAAATACAAAATATTAAACCTACAATAATTATGGTATTTTGATTTAAAGAATTTATATTTTTTTCAAATAAATTTTCTAAAATTCATAATAACTAATTTTAATAAAAGTTTGTATAGTGTAACTAAACAACATTTTGTTTAAACTGAGTGTTTCATGCATCACAAGCTATAGAAGAAATTAAATTTACACTTAAAGAAATATATTATAATAGCTTGTGGACTAACATTATATACACATTAAATATATTATCTTGTAACATATTGATACTTTTTTTCATGTATTCATTGACCCTTTTTTGTTTTCTTTTTGGTTTAATCTTTTTAGGGGTTATTCAGGTGAAATTTGGATATTTTTTTGGAGGTTTTCTGGTTTGTGCACAGTTGGTACATAGTTTTCCTAAACCTTGTCCTTTTCTAGTGAAAACTGTGCAACCCAAGATAGTGGGTGTTTTCATAGTTGGTGAATGGTTTGAAACAAAGTGCGCCCACCTAGTAAATCCTTTATATCCTTGTGTAGGGGCACATAATTAGGGTGAATTATTTTTTAAACCATGTTCCGCTTTCTATCAAATTGTGTAAATGGGTTTCATTAATTCCATTTTTTTTAAATCTTGAACCCCTATTTGATTCCCTTCTCGATTATAACTCGACATAAATTGATTTACTCAGTTTTGGATGCTCTCAAAAACCAATTATTCCCCCTCCAACCCCATTCATTGACAGATCGAAGCATGTAAGATCAAATTAAATCTATTTATGCTAAATGATTCTCCTCTCATATGTATTACCATAATCTATATTTCTCTCCTACTTATAGTGTGTTAGATTGTTGAGTTGTTGATGTATCTAAACTTTGCATAATTGGGTCTTGAATCTAGGATTGATTTCTTAATCTCAACCATCTTTGTTCTTTATTGGTGAAACCCATTACATGAATTGTTAATTATGATTATATGATTTAAGGTAAGTGGATTCATTTGATATTGGACATATGATTTTATATTTATTTTATTTACTATGTTTAATTAGGTTATGATAACAAAATTTTATATTAACATTAATTGAAATTGAAATGTCATGGATTTTGGGGAAAACCACGATTTCTAATGGTAATGGAATTTGGGGAGTATTTTTAAATTGATGGAATTCATAAAATTATTTGAGAATTTATTTATAAAATACCGTAATTATAATTGATAAAATATTATGTTTATTTTTGTATTTAAAGGGAAGGGATTAATGAACAATCTGTGTTTTGGTATTGAAACTGAATTGGTATACTAAAATTGAAAGATGTGAAATTTAATTATAAATTTTATTTGATTAGAAATGAGTTGATTTTCCACTATTCTAATGATATATTTTTCACATGCAGGGCTTTGTAGTTAGTTATTTAATTTGGACAAACATGTGGTTCGGAAAAATGAATCAAGTAAATATCATAGTGTTTTTGGGTTGATTGTGTTTGTTGAGAAAGCATGACTCTAGGGTCATTTCTGGTGTTCTAGAGAAATTTATTACATGTTATTTTGACAAATATACAATACATATGAATTGGTTAATTAAAGTAAGTAGATAAATATTTTTATACGATGTGTTTCCATTTCCCATTTTTTCCAATTTTTTGGGGTCTAAAATTTGGAGGTTTCCATAATATTCAGGAAATTTGGATTCCCATGAATTAGTATTATAGTTATAGAAAAATACTGATTTTTAAAAAGATAATAGTTTCAAAAATGAATTTAGTATGGCGAACTCTGGGTTTCATGAAGGTGTAGAGAATCATGAACATGCAAAGAAAAACTGAACATCTTCGCTTATACGAGTAGTGAAGTATCACGATTTCGTGAAGGTTTTACAATAATCATCATGACTATTTTAATTTTTTTGAATTTTCAAATTTTATTGCGTATTTTTGAAATAGGGTTCTTTGTGAAAAAAGGTTAGGAGCATCACAAAAAGATGATATCTGGATTGAAGTATTTGGAATGGGAGGGAACACATAAAAATAAGAATCTACCTCCCTTTAGAAAAGTAGATCAAGACTTCGAGGATATTCTAATGGAATTGAATTTGAAAAGGTTATTCAATAAGGATATTATTGTCAAAAAATTCAAGAATAAATTACATTCATGAATGCTCTAAAATATAATTTAAAATTTTAAGCATCACAAAATTATTGAAGTTCACGAAGGCTATAAAAAGCTGACCAAATGTTGTGAGCTGCAAAAAATATATGTGAGTTTCACGAATGTGTTTGAACTCAACTAAAGAAAGTTTCCTTGAGAAGTACGGTTATGAATATTGAAATAGGTGAGATTCGTGAGAGTTTTGGGTACTGAAAATGATATGTGATCTTCACAGAAGGAAGGAGCTTTATAAAGGCGATGAATATCATGAAAGTGTTCAAAAGGGATTTCTGAATAAATATATGGTAAATTTATATTCATCAGCTTGATGAAAGAGGGACTTGTATTGAGAATCTAACAGCTACTTATGATTCATTCATTATCACTAATTAAGGGACCTATATATCCCAAAACTGTGAGTGGATCCATTCTAGAGTAGTGTGAATAGGAAGAGGAAGGATTTGATCCTTTCAACCAGTAGTGAGACATAAAAGGAGACACATGGACTAACCCTTGGGAACATAGTGAGATATCTCTAAATCTTGTAATATAAGTTATCCTGGGCATAGAATTGATCTTTATATAACCTTTATTTGGAAGTTTTCCATATTAAAGTCATTATATAGATACTTTTTCATTGTATACTCCTTCTACGTAGCATAGTGATGGTGAACCAAGTTAAAATCATTAGGTCCTAAGAATATTTTCATTTATTTTCATACGTTACTATGAAAAATGGAAAAGAATATTGTTTTCTGTATAGATGAAACAAGATCCAAATTGGAATTTTTTTTAATCTTTCATACCCTATTTTACACCATCTCACAGGGTATTTAACCTTTTTGGGATGACACATGCTATGTTGGTAATTCCCTATAAATGGATTGATGATGAATACTACAAAAAACCTAGTTTTTATGTTGTTATCCTCAATGGCATAATTATAACTCATGTTCATTCTAATCTTGAGGGATATGTTCCCATATATTACCGTGATCACTGATATGTTATTTTTAAGGATTCTATAACTAAAAACATTTTTACGGTACGGAAGATCACAAGTGTTCTTATTATGATTATTTTGATATATATGGCATTAATTATGAAAATATTTTATTCAATCAAATTTATTTATATAGAATAATTTTCAAAAAATGTTTATTTAATCCATGATTCAAATATTTTCAATCATTTTTAAGTGAAATCATGTTTTTTAAATATAAAAATTTATTACCATGGCCCATTTTATTAAATTTAAATCATAGATTGATTTATTTTTATGGTATATTTTTATGGATATCATGGTGAGACCCTAAAGATATTTATATCTGATACCTTGTATTTTCCTTTAGGTATTTGAATATTTCCTTCATCTAGGATCAAGAAAAGTGGATCCCCCCCCCCCTTAGAGGTGGTGGATATTCTTGATTCTTTTGAACTAGAGTGATATTTCCTTTGAAATGCTGATTTTATCCAATAAAATTCTGAGTAATTTTATGATGTACTATTTTTTGGATATACCATTTAATTTTATGGTACTTTCACAATTTTATAGTATTGATAATAATGACTTGTTTCATTATCTTACACTGTTTTTGTGGAAAATGTGTCCTCAATTTTTTATTGAATAATTTCCAATGCTAGTTTCTAACCAATGTCGATGAGAAATTCCTTTTGGGATTTGTCAGAGATAGCACAAGTTTCACTGTTCAAGGTTATCTATCCTGGTTTATGAAAAATTTGTATCAAAGTATCACATTAAGTATCTTTCCATGTTCTCAGTATCCAGTTTCAGATATCTTGTCGGGTCCTCGATGGTAGTTGTGAGCGAGTTTAAGAGCATCTCTCATCATAACAAGAATTAATTCACCATGGGTTGTTTGGGAAAGGAATCTTGAAGAATAATTTGATCTAGTTTTATTATAATCCCTACTTTTTATTTTTATAGGTTGACATCCAAATATTGTTATCCTATATAATGGGATCGATGTTCATATTTCTCGTGTTTGAGTTGTTCATATGAGAAATTTTTTAGGCCTTTAGTTTTGTTTTTTGATATTTTGTATCATAATTCCTCTAATAAGACATGTTAATAAGATCTATGAGGAATCTTCTAATTAAATATAGCAATAAAATCCTTCCATAGACCAAAATATCATTGAGATTGTTTTTCATGTTTTCCAAGCTCTAGGATTGGCACCTATACCCATTACCATTTAGGCTCCAACAGTGAATCGCAATAGGTTTGAATCTCGGAATCATGATCATGAGTTTTGTCAATAAAATCATCTAGTGTTCTAAGGATCAAATTTTCCTCAAGAAGTTGAGGATTGGATGAGGAAGATAGAGGTTTTTTTGATTTATTGGAAATGCCCAAATCAATTAAGGTAGAATGAGCCACATTTAATCTATAGATACCTAACTAGAGATGATGGTATTCGATAGTTATGGTGAGGAAACATGTGGTATTAGAGGGTAAGGAAATTATTGTTCTATTAACTGGTTAGTTCAATCCAGAGTTTATGGTGTTTTCTATGTAGTTTTTCAAACTCGAGTAGTCTAACATGACAATGATCGAGTATGTGAATCACTTTACCAAGATTGTATAGTTTTCACATAATATTGGATCGAATTAGAAAATGATGACTCAACTACTATAGGTGGGACACAAAACATATATTTATTCCTAAGATTTTTTAATCTCTCTACTTAAGCTGATTTTCTAGTAATGGAACAGACGGTTGAGCATGACCTTGCTGGTAAGTCTTGGTTTATGGGATTACATTATCATATATTGGTTGTTTTGTGAGTTATATCAAAGGTATTGAGAAATTCAGATGATTCAAATGGTGTTTCTTCATAATAGGGTTTTTATAGACCTCCTACAGTTCCTAGAATATTCCCATTGACTTTCTTCCACTGTAGAAAGCCTGGGCATTCAAAATGGGTTTTCACTAAAGCACATAAGATATTTAATTCTTGTGAACATTGAAGAAGTTATATTATATCTGTTCTACATTATGTAATGGAATGTGTTCATAAACACGTAATATGAAACCAATGGATAACATTAACTTAATGGAATATACAAAGTATTAGTTGTAAGGACCAATGATACAAGGATAATTAATGAAACTATAAGCAGTAATGAGCTCCCATATAAATACATTAAAATTACCTAATTTAATGTGAATTCATGGAAGGGTAAAACGAACCTATTATGTGACTTATTCATAACCAATGTTGATGTTTTAGTTATATCCCACATGATTTCACAAATTTTTCAACCCTCACCCTCATGGAGATTCAGAAATGGAATCTTTAGACCCAAAATTAAATTCACATGGGAGAGGTACACAATTTGAAATCTGATGGGGTATGGGTGGAAAGGTATGTGTTAATTTTATAAAATGTCATTTTTAGACTTATTATTTTTTAATTTAAGGGTATAAGATAGGTATAGGCTTTATGGATTTAGGTTATTATACCCTTGATGTTTTCTTTGACACCTTGGCTATAAGTATCCACCCAATGTAATTTTATTACCACTCAAGATTGAAATAAAAATATTATTCTATATCTATCTCTGTTGTGTGAGGATTATTCCTATTTCCCCCCTTTCACTTTTTTATTCTTTTATTTTCAATTTAATTGTTATCTGGGTGATCCATAATCACAAATCCCACAATTATGTTCCTCAAAACATGTGCATTATTGTGTGGATTGTTCATTACATCCCTCCCTATAAGGTTTTTTATATGTAGTTGGTCACAGTCCTTATATAATTGGTTTACTACTTGTATCCAATATCTATACCCATCATCTAACACTTATCATAAAACCGCATCCTTGATCCACCACCCTACATAGTAAATATTATTTCACCCCAAAAATCTAGCATAAGTTGGTAACAAATCTACTGTTGGCATATTATGCATATACCCCTTCATTTACATTATGTTTAACCAGTACCCTTCTTATATTTTTATATTATCCACCAATTCTATACATCCTTTTACTTTTAAAACAATAATAAATTTAATATGTTGTGTAAACATGAATTATTTTACATTTATCAAATTATTGATTAATCTTATTTTCTCATTCAATTCTCAATATGTGATTTGTATTTAGGTAAAAAATTAAATTCTCTCACCTCATAATTTGTTTCTTTTCAAAACTATGATCATCCTTTTATTGAGTGATTTCAATAAAATAGCCTCACTATTCATTCATCTTCTTTTGCATTAAAAGACTAAGTTCAAATATTTTTGGTAGATTTGAAAAAAACAAAAACTAATAATAATTAAAAAAGTAGATACAATTACTTCTTATTAGTGCTTTACATTATTATCACTTTTTTATTTTCATAAATCACATTATCTATAATTTTACTTAACACAATGTCATATTTTCCTCATATTCTAATTAATTTTTCTTATCTTTAACAATTGGGAAAACTCTTCATACCACATTTATGTCCCTTTATCACATTCTACACATTTTCTTCCATCGTTTTCTTCCTTTTTCTCCCTTTAACACTCAAAAGGGCAACGTTAAATTGTCCCCAAAAAAAATATTGATTTGAGAAGTATATATGACATATGATCACCCCAAACAAGGTATTAAATTTCCTAAGATCTTGGGATTTTAATTTAATGTTCATAGTGGAGAGAAATAATCAAAAAAATTGAGTGTGTATTCTTATGTGTGTGAATTTTTACAACTTGTGTGTGTGAGTGTGTGTCCTTTAGTGTGTGAGGGTTTATATATTTTTTGAGTGAGATAGAGAGTGTGTTTTTACATCTTATGTGGGTGTTTGTGTACATATTGTGTGTGTGAGTGTATACCCACATTTGAATGAGGGTGTATAGCAAGTGTATGTGTGTGTGTACCCATGTGTGTGCGACTGTGTAGATATTTTTTTATGTGTGTGTACATGTCTCATTTGTGAGTGTATATAACTATTTGTGTGTGTGTGTGTGTGTTTCATTGTGTTCTTTAGTGTTTCTCACTATATGACTTTCTCTCCATGTCTGTTTTTTTGGTTAATATATCATGGAACAATATAATGGGAAGAAAACCTAACAATCTAATAATAAATGATGTAAATATATATCTCCCACCCCGAAAGCTACAAAACTCCAAATGTAATATTTAGTGATCTATTTTGAGAATCATCATGATTGGATGTAAGAGGTTATACATGAGAGGATACATGGCCTATAGAATAAACCAATCTTAATTACAATTCAGGGTAACCCACAGTGCACCCCGACATCACATGGACCCCACATAATGTAATTGGAGATAGATAACTTTGTTGATGAGTTTGAGGATGTCACAAAAAGTATGAGGAGTTTCCAACAACCAAGTGTATTCCAAAGGAGACCATATAACGATGACATACTTGGATATATAATGGTGAAGGTCCCTTCGTTTCAAGGGAAGAGTGATATTGAAGCATACGTGGAATGGGAGATTTTTATTGGGTAAGTATTCTCTTATCTTATCTATTCAGAAGAGAGAAAGGAAAAATATTCAGACCTTGAATGTTTTTATTATGGTTTTATTTGGTGGGATAAATTGAAAAATTAGAGGACTATATATATTGGATGTCCCATTAACACATGGTATAACATGATGTTTTCTTGTATGAAGTATTTTATTCCCTCCTAATACAATAGATTTATCCAAAAATAATAAATGGCATGCCCAAGGTATTATGAGTATTGAATATTACTGTAAGGATATTAAATTTTTCATGATCTGAGAAAACATAGAGGGGGACATGAATGTAACCATGGAAGTATTTATACATAGGATCAATCAAGATATTTATGATTAAGTAGAGATGTACAATCATGTGGAAATAGAAGATATGATCTAGCAGTACCCTAATTTCAAAAAAGAAATCAAAAGGAAGAGAAATATAAAAAAACCGAATATCTATTTAATTCTATAATGAAATTTGAGGGAGGATATTAGAGAACCATCAATGTTGAAGTGGGTGGTTGATATAAAGTGATTAGGTAACTATTCCACAAAATACCCATAAATTTAAGGATAAAAAAATAATGAATTAGGATATTAGATGTTTCAAATATAAAGGGGTCACATTTCTAGTTAATTCCCAAAACAACACACCGTTACAATCTCCAAGTATAGAGAATGGTATAATGATAAAAATGGCTCATAGGAAGCGATGAAGATTCACCAAAAATAAAAAATGTATAATTAGTGTAAGAAGGTGATTTTCGCATCCAAATATTTGTTGTGAGTGCTCAAATGTAGTCCAATAAGAATGAGAAAATGGAGAACCTTTTTTATACATAGTGACAAATCAATATGGTATTCAATATCCTTATTGATGGGGGGTGTTCTAGAAGTGTGGAAAGAACTGTATTGGTAGAGAAGTTGGGACTACTATCTTTGAAGTATAAACATCCATATCAAATTCAATGGTTGAATGATTGTGTAGCATATACTGTTTCCAAATAGATGACGGTATTGTTCAACATCGGTAAGTAAAAAGATGAGGTTCTTTGTGATGTGGTAAAAATAAAGGTGGCACACTTACTTCTCAGATGACTATTGAAATATTATTATTTTGATATAAATGATGGTTTTATAAACCATAATTCTTTTTTTATATGAGGGGAACCGAGAAAACTCATCCCAATGTCCCCCAAACATGTTTTAAAGGATTACATTTTGAGAGAGAAGAGAAAATGAGTAATCATGAAAATAATAGAGAAATAAAAAATGAGACAATGAATAGAGATTTGAGAATTATAGAAGAAGGGGTTTTGAGTTTTGAAAAAAATCAAGAGATAAAAGATAGTTTGTTAAGTGTAAAAAAGTTATGGTAGAGAAGATATAGGTTAAGGAAACCTTGATTTATCAAAAAAACATTTTAGTACTTATGTACAAAGTTGTGATGTTAAACATTAATGATATAAAAAATTATTTTTAAAATATTTTCGAATCTTTGTCACACACATATGATAGTGTCGTTATTTAGGAGGAACCACCATTTTTCTACATATTAAATAGTGAAAATAAATTAAAATATAACTTCACAACATCATGAGTCTAAAGGATTAGAAGGAGTTTCTTCCACATTTTATGTTTTCTTACAAAACGGGAGATAACTATATTACTCAATTTTATCCTTATATAACTCCTTTTGTTTTTATCCTCCTTACCCCTATTGATGGAGTTTCATTACCTTTACAGGAAAGTAGTAATATGGAAGGAAAATAGAATGTTATGAAACACCATGAGAAAGAGGAAAAGATGGAGTGGTTTCAAAATAAATGAAAGTCAAATATAATTATACATGTAGATAGACCATACCTAGTTCATGATATAAATCATTATAGGATCACATTACATGGGGGTATGAAACAAACTCTAAACTCATTGTTTTGAATATTTTTTAGTTTTTGGATTTATATGATAAATAACTGAGGATGGATCCTTTTCAAGAGGTTGGGGATGATTTCAATTAGGTGGATGACATTAACATGACGGCATGTGCGAATTTGGAGTTGAAATTCCCAATGATGTAAGGAAAATTAATGAGACTATAAGTGTAAACGGGAGTCTATCATGCTACATTAAAATTAAAAACTACGAGTTGCATGCATGGATGGATAAAATGGGCCTATTAACTTACATATTCAATCATAAAGATTATGTTTTAATCATTTTCACATGGTTTAATGAATTTTGGAAGCCTCTCATACATGGAGATTCTAGACTGTAATATTTTGACACCAAAGTAAAATCTGATCGGCTTGGTACTCAATGTCAAATCCAGTGGGCTATCAGTGGACATGATTATGTTAATTTTAGAAAAAAGAATTGTTAGACTTTATCTTTTTGACTTTAAGGGGACCATGTAAGAATATGATTTATGATATTAAGTTATTAAACCTTTGACTTCTTTTTTGACCCCATGGGTAAGAATATACAGCCCATGGAATTTTATTTTCATTCAATATTGAAATACAGAGATTATTCTTAGTCTCTACCTATTATGTGAAGATTTCCCTGATTTTCCCATTGATCTTTTGTATTATTTCCTTGTCAATATACAAGTTATATTTTTTATCATTGATTACAATTCCCCAAATTCCATGCCTAAACCCATGTTTTTTGTTGATTGTATTTTTCATCCCATCCCTCCCTTGAGTGTGTCATCTATGTGGTAGTCCACAATACTTACAAAATTGGTTTAATACTTCCATCCATTATCCATACCCATCATCCTCCACATAGCCCCAAACTGAATCGTTTATCCATAACCCTATACTGTGATAATTGTGCATGTTGATCACCTTGTATTAACATATAAAATTAAGAATGTGAAATTAGATTCCTCATTAACAAAAGGTAGAGGTTTCATCACTATAGATGCATCTTTATTGACTACTTTTTTTGATATTGGTTCGTCTCATTTGGTTATATCAACTCATACTGTAAGCATGGAAAATATTATAACAGATATTTTTTCGTATGTGGTGGATATTACTACACCCCATAGAAAAAAAAAGATCATGGTATTTTTTTCCTGTGGGTGTCTTTATTTAATCCGATATAGAGATTTCATGAAATTTTCTAGTACATGAGGTGAATCCTCTTTATTTCATTTTTTATGTGGATTAGATCATTTCTAATAAAGTCTGCATTTTAGGTTATCTTAGATGGGTCTCCTTAACCGCAAATGATGGGGTGTTTCATATCATTCAGGTAGAATGAGACTTGAGTTCGTGTAGAGGCAGACCTTCTTATCCAAATTTAGAGAATGTAATATCAATGTTTTATTTTTATCTAGAGAGGGAGTCATTAAGGGATGATCACCCTCCAGTTGACATCAATTTTCTCAGTGTTATTCCTTCAAATTTATCTATTTTTCACTTGTAAGTAAGATATAGTTATCTATTGATTTAGTTCCTAGTACTCAAATGGTATTTATAACTTCATACCTCATGTAACTATATGAAATGAAACCCTTGTTGACTTGGTTATATAATCTTGGATATAAAGCATTTATATGAAAGATTGTTTCACCTTCGGTGGTGCATGTTCTCTTTGAAAAGAAAGATTATGAAACACTTCACTTGTATAGTGATTAACAAAAACTAAATTGAGTTATGGTGAAGAAAATGTAACTTTTTTAAAGGATTAATGATTTATTTGATCAGTTAAAAGTGAAAAGTGGTTCTTGAGGATTTATCTTTTCTTTAGTTGTTACTAGTTGAGAATAAAATAATTTGACACTTAGAAAAACACCTTCTAAGTTATGTATGTCCATTATGAGAAACTTTTCATTCCATTAAGTCTATTAAATTCATTTATAGTCTTTATGGATTTGAGGAATAGGATCTTTCATGAGTATATTGATACATTCATGGGGGTCTTTGTGGAACACATTCTGGTTTACTCTATGTCTTAGGAGGATCATGTACATCATCTGAGAGTTTTTATGGAGCTATAGAGAAATAAATGGTTTGATTTCAAGCCATTTTAAAGTGTTTTTTTGGATTTTATAGGTGAATGATTTGGGACACATGGTGTCAGAACACTATATCTCAATTGATCATGAGAAGGTAAAATATGTTATGAAAATTGAGTAGGCACACAATGTTTTCAGTATTTAGAGACACTTCTTTATAATGGGATATTATCACTGGTTCATAATGGATTTCATGAAGTTATCACTTATGATGACAAATCTATATTGGAACGGGGTGAAGTTTTCTTTGGGTGAGATATTTTATAGTTCTTTTTCCAAGTTAAAAAATATTTTGACTTCAAAATCGGAGTTTAGTCTTCCAGATGTCAAGTGTGGGTTTGTGTTCTTCTGTGACACATCATGTTTGGGTGAGTTATTATATAGGTTTATCATGAGGTGTCTTATGGATTTAGCCGATTAGGACACATGAGATAAATAATCCAACATATTACCTTGACCAAACATCTGTGATACATGATCTTAATAGTTAGAGGTATGACATTTTTAAAGAATTTTTTACCATATTTTCAAATAATAATAGCATGATTTATATCTTATCCAAAAAATAATTGAATTTTCAATAGATTGTTTGGGTGCAGTACCTATAATATTTTTATTTTGACATTTTTGATACCTTAGTGAAAGAGAACTTCATTTAATATTCTTTGTTTAGGAATTCTCTAACTCAGGCTATGAAAGAATATTCTGAACAATGGAACATGAAGGCTATTTTTTCTCAGTTTCATGATGTAGTTTATGAAATAAGGGTTGTGGATATCTTGGAATGTTTTCAATTACCCCTTATCTCCTTCTGGTGATTCTTAAAGAACATCATATTAATAAATACTTTTGTGGTATTAGAGACACTATTTATGATGGGGAAGCTTTTGTGGAGTGTTTTATCTCTATAGAAGGTATTATACATTATTAGAATTTTCTTGGTGTGACGTTATCCGTGAGTAATGCTATGATGTTAGATTCCTTTAATTCCTATTGGTAAGTTCACTTAGGAACCAAAAATATGTTTTTTAATATGTGATATCGATTCTGTTGTCCATGTATGAAGTGATACATTTATGATATTATCTATCAATATTATACATGCCATCATGTCAAAACCAAGCCCCAAATACCTTCATGTTCTCCTCATCTACTACTAGGGTTGAATTTGATGTGGGATGATATTTCTATGGATTTTTTGATTTTTGTTGTTGTGTGCCCATGGAATGAAGATTTTGATATAGTTAGTGATTAGTCTGCTGACCAAATCGACTCCAATTATACCAATTTGGTATAAAGTCGATGATAAGGAGCTTGAAAATATCAACGTGAAATATATTGGTTGATTTTATAAAGTTCAATATACTAGGGTATTTGATAAATATCCTCATTTTACTTCTCTCTTTTGGAGAGGCTAGTATGAGGCATTGGGATCTCTCGTTTGTTTGATAACGACATTCCATCTAAATATGGATGGCCTAATAGAGCGAGATATATAGATTTTTAAGGATATACTTTGTACATATATCCTAAATTTTTTTGGAGCTTGGGATGAAAAATATAGACTGGTTGAGTTCTATTTTAACAATAATTACCATCCTATTATAAGAATGGTTCCTTTTGAGGACTTGTATGTTCAGCCCTATAAATGCCCATTATGGTGGTTAGAAATCGGAGAAAGTTCCTTGTTCGGACGATAAATTATCTATGAGACGTTAGTAAAGATTCAAGAGATAAATTATAAAATTTTAACATCATAGAGATGGTATAAATCTTATGTTGTTATTTTTTATAGACCATTGGAGTTTTAAGTTGTTAACCAGGTTTTATTGACAGTTTTACATCATTTAGGTCATCAAAATATTGGAAGAGAAGGGAAAATTTATCCTACTTTTTAAGACCTTATGAGGTTATTGTAAATGTGGATAAAGTGTATTACCATTTACAACATTCTCCATAGTGGACAATCATAAATAATTTTTTCCATTTATCTTAGCTATGGAAGTATATTTCTAACTCATCTCTTATCTTCATCTATGTGGAACTTGATGTTGAAACTAATTTTTCCATGACTAAGCATCCGGTATGGATTGTTGATTTTGAAAAAGTGGTACATCATGGGTGTATGATACCTTTGGTCCATCTCCTATGAAATCATGGTTTTGATTTACATGATACATGGTTGTGTGAGGAAGTGAAAAGATAGTAGTGCCCTCATTGATTCAGTATGGAATCTTCTTGATGGGATTTCTGGGGACATAAATAATTAGTTGTGGGTAGGTTGTAACATATTTTTACCTTTTTAAGGAATATGTTGAATATTATTGTTTTCCTTTTTGTGGGGATCTTATATAGAAGGGTATGAGGTCAAATGAGGAATTTTTTTGGAGGATTTATAGGTTTTTCATGGTTGGTGCATGATTTCCTAAAAATGTGCACCCCTTTAGTGAAAACTATTAAACCGTAGAGAGTGGGAGTATTTATGGTTAGAATATGATTTGGAAGATTGTACTCCAACCTAACAAAAACCATCTACCCCTGTACATGGTACAAATGTTAGGGTACACATTTGTCAAACCATGAAACCCTAGCCTGTTAATTGTGCATCCATTTTTACTTTAATCTGAAAAATTATAAAAAAAAATTTGGACCCCAGTTAATGTTACCCCATGACCCCAAATCATCCTAAATCAGTTTCCTATATTTTAGAGGATCTCAAGAACTTACATTAGCCCATCCAAACACCATCCTAGGTAGATAATCCTCTAGAATACCTCATTCGATCTTCTCTAGGTATGTGAATCGACTATCTTGTGTATTCTCCCACTATCTATTTATCCCCTAATAGCGTTAAATCATTGTGAAACTGATAGATATGAACTATATTTAATTAGATATTGAATATAATTTTTATTTTTTGATCTCTCTCACAATCATTGTTGGTTTTTGAAACCATTTGTGGGCATTGTGAAATGTGATTCTGTGATTAAGGGAAGGCGGTTCAATTTGATATTTTTCATATGATTAAACCTTTATTGTTGTTATTTTTCATGAATTAAATTTCAGTTGATACGTGAAAACCCAATTTGATATTAATTTGAATTGAAACTAAAATTCCATGGATTTTATGGACCCCCCCCCATTCCAATGGAATAATAATTTGGGTTGTATTTTTAAATTGATGTTATTTGTGAAAATATTTGAGGACTAATTTTAGAAAACGGATTAAATTGAATTTACAGAAAACCTATCATTGGATTTGTAATGAAATGTCAAGAATTTATGAAAACAACATTTTATTGTTTTGAAACTATATCGGAATATTGAAATCGAATGTTTGGAAATTTAATTGTAAATGATATGATTTGAATTTTTTCTATTGATTGATTGATCATATGAAAGCATGGGTAGTTCATGTGTTATTTGGGATAAGAATAATAGGATGGTAATTCCCATGTAATATATTGATGATTAAAACTCTTAAAGAATAAAAATATTTGTAGATCTTATCCTTTATTGGATGTTAATGATTATTATTCAACCTGAGCCCGAGGAATGTGTGTGAACAAATTTCCAAGATCAGTAATATGATATGTTTGAGGAACCTATAACTAGAAACTATCGTAAAGTAGCTAGGATGACCATGGTTCTCATAGTGATTATTTTTATATATATTCAATTGATTATGAAACTATTTTATTCTTTATAGTTTATTTATATACAATAATTTTTAGAAAAATTTTCTTTAATCCATGTTTGAAATGTATTCCATCATTTTTAAATGAAGTAATATTTTGTTTTAAATATGAAAATTAATTAACAAAACCTATTTTATAAAATTGAAAAAATGGAATTGTTTATTAAAATTAATATTTTAATATTGCATTTTGTGAGACCCTATTAGAATTTATACCTCAAACCATACCATTTCCATTAGGAGTTTGTTGATTTCTTACTTCCAGGTATGAGAAAATGGAATGTTCAATATAGAGGTGGTGTATGTTCATGATCATTTTGTCTTGGAGTGATGTTTACTTTGGGTTTTTCAGTTTATCATGTTAGATTATGAGTCCTTTGATGATTTCCTATTTTGGGTGATTAATTTAATTTTGGTTTTTGTTTCTTTCTCTATTTAGGAGTGTTGAGAATACTTAATTATTTTCTTATATTTTGTTGTTTTATTGTCAAATATAGTCCCTATTTTATGTTGTATGATGTTATGAGCTATTTTCCAACCATAGAGATCCGGAATACCCTTCAAGCTATGTCATATTCATCTTCGGTATTAGGGTACTACAATATCCATAATTGCTTATGACATGTTTCCTTGCAATTTAAACATTATATCATTAATCAAATTTTTGGAAATATGTTTATTAAGAACACCACGCCATAAAAGGGTTATTATAAAATCATCTTAATAAGGGAGAAAGGTATGTGAAATTTTAATTTTGGAATAATCACGAAACTAGGTTTCTATGTAGAATAACATCAGTGGAATGTTAAGATATGGGCACTGATGAAATGTGTAAATTAATATAATGAGTGATTGAGTTCATTGATCACAAGAAAGTGAATGATAAACAGAATGTTAAGGGCCTCAAAAACATAAATCTATGATGATTTAAAAGGTCATCTGATTTATCAGATATGAAGATAATTGGACAAAATTATTGTTTCAAGATACTTTTCATAATGTTAAATAATTATTTTACTATCTATAAACATAAGAAAATATACATACTTGATGAATTTATGTTTCTTCATTTCCATTTAATCATTTGGTTATGCTACGATAAATTTCCAATTCATCACCTATTCTTAAAAATTAAATATCAATAAGTTAATTTTTTCATCCAAAAGCACTAAAATTCACTATTTATTGATCGTAAGTTCCATAAAAGACAGATATTTCTTTTCATATATCTCTAACTATTTTCCAAAACTGTTATGGTTAGCACAAGTTATATAGTATAATAAAATAATATCTAAAACTTATTCTGATTTTCATCTTAAATAATTTCATAAATAGTTAACATTTTGACCCTTCCAAAACCTTAAGATCTATAACTTTAGAAAGAAGGTTATTGAATTTCCAAAATTGAACTTATAATTAATATGTTCCATGGTAGTTAGTACTCTCTAATTTATCTTGTCTATATCAATCATCTCTTTATCCAAACATAATTATCTCAACATTAGAAACATATTGTTGGTTATATTTCCCTCAATCATGTGTATTCCATGTCGTTTAACATTCTAATGAATCATTTTTCTTGGTCATCAGTACCATTCAACATATGATTCCAAATACTTGGTGAAAATTCAATATAATACAATCCTTGTGCATTTAATAATTCTTTAAAATATAATATAATTGATTAATATACTCTAATAACATAATTATTGAATCCAAATTTGATAACATTAGTTATTCCAGATCATCAGTAGTTATTACATAAAATTGACCTTGATCCCTTATCTTCTTTTGAAGTATATTCCCTTATATATTGGGGTATTCATTTTCATAGTTCCTTATATCCTTATAGATTAAGAATTAAACCTTGTATATTTATTTCCTTCCCTTTAAATCGTTGTATTTTAATGGACCAATACAGCCCATGATCATGATACTGTCTCCTTTGGGCCTAGCCCGCACGATTTTTTTTCCTTGGGCTCGACCCTAAGGCACCCCCCAGGAAAGGCTTCATGATGGGAGAGGTATCCAGACAACCATATAAAGGGGCGGTTTTTGCTCCTCCTCCTTTTATATGGGATTTCCATAACCCATCCCCCTAGAAGGTCCTAACGTCTGTTCTGGAACATCAAATGGACACTGGCTCTAATACCATTTGAAATGGCCCAGTCCATCCCACGATCATGATATTGACTGCTTTGGGGCTAGCCTGCATGGTTATGTTTTTCCCTAGGCTCGACCCTCAGTCACCCCCCTAGAAAAGGCCTCGTGATGGTTGTTTTATCCACACCACCTTATAATGGGGGCTTTGGGATTCTCCTCCTTTGATGTGGGATTGTCATAACCACTTTGTAACGCCCCGATTCTGGAAGCCACCTAGTGGCGTGTAGAGACCCAAAGCTTGATGTACATGGACAATACATTACTTTTTCGGAATACTTAATACATAAAAAAACAAACACAAAAGGATCGTAAAAGTTTAGTGTCTTTGGAAACTAAGAACATAATCTTCTAATAATGGTGAAAGATCTTTAACATCTCAAATAAAGATCTTCCCCCTTTTTTTCTTACCAAAAACCTATCTTTATATCCTGGGGAAAAGAAAACATATAAAGGGTTATATCAAATGCTCAGTAAGGGTATGCAAGGAGAAAATAAATCAAACCATATACATTTTAACTTTAAAACATGAACATAAAGTTTACACATCAAAATCTTGAGATGTCAAATAAATCTTGGCAGTACATAAGGCATAAGTCATAAAGTAACATTAATAATGATAAAATAGCATAGGAATAAAACATTTAATTGTGGAACATTAATAATGATAAAATATCGTGGGTTAAAATACTCTCAACCAATAGGTTTTAGACAAGTTTATTTTACTATTTTAACCTTATTATTTGGATTTAACTCTAAGTTAAATAATTTATCTTTTACCGTGTCTTCTTGTTTTCTTACTCTATATTGTTAATAAACATACTATAAAAAGCCAAAAGAACCCCAAGTGGTTCATTATTAATATATATAACCTTATCTATGTCATTAGGTTGAACCATAGATTTTTAGGAATATAATAACAACTAATAATATAATATTTTTTTAAAAACTATTTTATGTCTATTTTGACACTATTTGGTAATTGATTTTTTTGAAAATTATAACAACATGATTACATCAAAAAACTTTAATTGAATCAATACGAACATGTCATATTAACCTATAAAATTAGTTTAATTCATAAAAAGTATCAAATTACATTTATTTGGGTATTTATAACATCAATTATGTTAATATTTCATTAATAAGGTAATCTGTGCATCATCATTGTGTCATAAAAAAATTCAATTATTTAATACCATAAAATAATAAAGAAAATACCAATATATAGGAATTTTTTTTTTATTTCTAATGAATATTTATAGTCGAATTTATCTTATGTATAACCCTATATTAAAAATGTTTTAGTTATTAAACATGGATTTTAACGACTTTAACTCTCCTTTAAATAAAATAATAATATGTGTCCTAATCTAATCCAAGTGGACCTAAAAGGTAATATTTTATTCCTAAGGTTGTTTTTGGTCAAATTTCACTTATCCAATAGAATTAGAAAATGTTTTAGGGTAATAATAATATCATTTTTACCCGTAATTACCCTATTTACTTTTAACCATTGTAAATAAAAGTAAAAAGTTAATATTCACCAAAAATTATTTTTATCTTATTGAAGCACATTTTACTCCTTGATATTAACTGTGTCTCTCAGATTTTCGAAATTCCACTCATAGAAGTGGTAAAATTAAGTTTTATATAAATTTTCAAATTCTTCTAGGATGTGGATAAAAGACGGTGAAAAGTTCAATACAATTTGTATATATCTAAAATTATTATAAAATGACTCAAATGAATTACATTGAACTTATATAGGTATTATGTATCAATTTTGACCTAAAATAAATTTAAATGAAATAACTAATTATTTAAATAAAAAGTCAGTTTTTAAATAGTAACCCAGTGTTTTCACTATTCATAAAAAATTTAATGTTTTCAGAAAAATACAAAACAAATCACCCTAAGCTAATTTCAATATTATGAATCCAAAAATGAAGTCCATTTTGAAAGGAAAAAATTATATAATTTCAAAAAGTGGGTATTACTGTTCATAACGGCTTGTTCATAATAATATTATAATAATATCTCATTTGGTGAATCTTGGTATTGCGTACTACACACGCTATCGAAGAAGGTCGTGATTGCGTGTAATGCAATCCAAGTCAGGGTTGCGTATAGTGTAATATTTTTTTGATGTTGTGTTTAACATAATCAATACTTATTTCAATTATACATTAAACAAAATCTATACTTAATGTTGCGTAGAATAATTTCCACAAAACGAACTTGAAATTGTGTGTAACACGAGCCAAGAATAGTGTTGCGTATACTGCAAGCTAATACGGTGTTGCGTATAGTACAAGATAATCTTTGTGTAGTGTATAATAAGAATACATCAACTAAATTAAAAATAATATATCTCATAAAATCTCTAAGTGTTACATTTTACCCCCTTAAAATGAATTTCGCCCTCGGAATTCGTCGGGGTTATAAATGGTTTGCTATTTGAATGTTTCTTTCATTGAATCCCACATCATAAAAAGGAATACTAAAACTTCATTTTAAAAAGGGAAGTTAGAATCATAAAAGTCACCCAAATTAACTCAGCACTGGGTTTTTACATAGGACAACATAGGTGTAAATATAGATATGGAAGAAAAATATAACCATCAACGTCTGATGAAGAGTGGTATATGACATGGCTATGAAAAAGCCAACAATCACAAAGCCATAAATTTGTGATGATATAACGTACCATCTAATTCATCATATATAATAGCACTAGGACAACATTTTTGGTTTTCAAGATCATTTTCCTAAAGTTGAAGAAATTGGATTTAGAAGAAATACTTTATTGATTTTGCTACAATCTCACTGTTGGTCATTCCTTGAACAATTTACACTTCATATCTTAATGAAATGAAATTGAATTTGTCATTCATGAAGTATTAGTAGATCATGTGATAGAATGATGGGTCATTCCATCTATCTCAAACAAAATGTTATAAAAAGTTATCAAAAATACATAAGTCCATCTATAGTGAGGTTAATCATATATGGTTCCTAAAATTGACTTATACTTCATATATTATACTGATTAATATAATAAAACTAGTATCTACTAACCAGGGACTTTCTATAGGCTAGTGGTAGGTGATAAAGCCCTGTCGCACTTTGGTTGTGGGTTCGATTCCCAGAGCCTTGTCCGACGCGACGGGTTGTCGCCCATCCTACATGTTGTCCTTTTTCAAAAACTACATTATTATATCATTCCATAAATAAATATCAAAAAAAATTATAGCATTAAACAATACTGACTTATTTCCAACATAACCCATTCCAATCTTTAGGCTTATCCAATATACTTCTGTCCAAACTCATAGTATAATTAAAACAATTACTAAAAATTTCATCTTCTAAGAATTTGAATACCATAATTTATCTCACATATATCTTAAGATATATCTTGTTGGTAAAATTACAAAAATGTGAATACTTTAATCATGCATTCTCTTGAAAAATTAATACCCATTGACTCTTAGTGAAAACATGAATGTTGTCAAAATATAACACTTTCCACATACCAAAATCCCAAAATTTCTATATACTCAAACCATGATATAACTTTGTCCTTATATTAGTCATGATCTCATTTAATTTTTTCATTATATCTTCATTATACGCATATCATCTTATTTCCAAAAATATTTCAATCACTTTTCATGGTTACCAGTACCATATAATTATTGAAAACCAATACATAGATATTCCATAATTTCATGATGCCATAAATGAGATTCCATGATACTATTTTGAAATCCCATTACATAAACACTTAATCATTACACAACATAATTTTCATACTCAACATCACAAATAGTGATCTCATGTGACTTCCCTTTATCCTTTGCCTTAAGAGGTTTCTCACGTTGATCATCATTAACCCTTGGATTAGTGCATTGATTAGCATAATGCCCCATTTCCATGCACTTGAAGCATTGAAGTTTTGGTGGTGCGTTCTATGCAGTAATTTCTTTATTCACATCATTAGAAACCCTTTTATTATTACTTCAACACTAAGCTGCTCGAGGACCTTCTATTCCACACATAAAACATTTTCTTGTCCCTTTAAGACGATCTCCACCATGCTTCTTTCCACACCTTGAGCATAAAGAAACATTCATCTTCTTTTCACCATTATTCTGAGAGTTCTCCTTGAACTCCATCTATCATTTCTTATCAAAACCAGGAGATGGATATGTAACACCAACTTCCATTTCTACCTTTATAGCACAATAAAAAAATTTTCCATAGCTACTGAAGTCTCTTATAGCTAATGCCCTTTGTAGACGTTTCCTCATGAAGTACTCATTAGAATATTGTTCCCTTATCTACTCATTTGGAAGTCCAAAATGATTCATAGCTTGTGTACGTATACCAATAATATGTTTCACTCCATCTCCTATAACATTGGTTTGTTTAGGAGGAAAATCATTGCATTGTCCATTACATTGATCAACACAGTTCCTTCGGGTCCATCCATCATCTAAAACCCAAAAAGAATAGTATTAGAGGAAAAATCATGCTAGGGAAAACAACATAATAAACGGGGGGTACCTTAAATACATAACATCTTAGAGATAATTCTAAATTTTTTACCCTAATTCTAGGACTATAACCTATAATTACACTTAACCTTAGGGACATCCCTAGACATACCTTAGAAATATCTCTAGGGATCTCACTATAGTTTTCACATCCTAGTTTACAGAGGTTAACTAAACCTTTCATTTGATAACAACTGTAGAGACCCAAAGCTTGACATACATGGACATTACATTACTTTTTCAAAATAATTAATATATAACAAAAACAAACACACAAGGACCGTAATAGTTTAGTGTCTTTGGAAACTCGAAATATAATCTTCTAATCGTGGTGAATGATCTTCAACATATCTGATAAAGATCTCCCCCTTTTGTTTTCTTACCTAAAACCTTTCTTTATATCCTGGGGAAAAGAAATCTTATAACGGGTGAGTTCAAATGCTTAGTAAGGGTATGCATGGAGAAAATAAAACAAACAATATACATTTGAACTTCAAAACATGAACATAAAGTTTACACATCAAAATCTTGAGTTGTGAAATAAATCTTGGCAGTACTTAAGGAATAAGTCATAAAAGAACATTAATCATGACAAAATATCTTGGGAATAAAACATTTAATTGTGGAAAACCATTAAGAATATGATATGATTTCCATAGTAGCCAAGTAATTGCTGCCAAGACCATCTTAGTTGACAAAGTCCCTTTTTGAATCGAGTTATCTCCACGTTTCAGTCCTGTAACACTGAACTGGATTAACTTACCATTCCATCCATGTCTATGTCATGAGATATAAATCTTTACCCAATGTATTAGAGGGAGATATAGTTCCCACCCATCTCACAATGAAAACATTCTTACTTTTTCCCCAACATGAACATAAATCATTCATCATTACCCAAAGTATAAAATGGGTTTCATAAACATCATCCCATCATAACATAATCCATACAAAAAATGGATATCATTTCATCATAAGAAAAGTGAAACCATGTAAATCATAGAGAAATTATAATTAAAACATACACATATGAAATAATTCCATCTTATATGAAAAAATGGTTTTGATAAAATAGTTCAAATGAATTCTTAAAGAAAATATCCTTTCTTCTTCAAAATCATTTTCTTTTCACATAATGCCATGAAATTTTAATAGAAAAGTATTTTTTTGAAAATATTCATTAAATATTGTAGAGTATGTTTCATGAAAATAAGGTGTTCTGAAAACATAAAAATAAGTTCATCCCGTATAAGTTAAAAATCATTCATCTCATACTTTTTCCAAAAAAAGTCAAAAAGTACCTCGTATGGTAAACAAAATAAAGATTACTTCCATACGATGTGGTAAAAGTTAAAAAAGGGTAAAAATGACTATAAACATACATGGAAGAAAAGTAAACATTTTATGAAATCATATTGAGAACATATGGACTAGGATAATAAACATAACCCCATTAAATACTTACAAATAAACAATCTCAGATAAGAATGAGATTGGAATAATTATCCCTTACCTTATGTAAAATTTCATCCATATGTGTCCGAGACTCCTGTATAGTGGGTTTAAACAACTTATTAACTTGTAAATGAACTATAATAATATTTATGATATCATATATGGTTCAATTACGACATTATATTATCCGTTTATTTGTCAATTCCATGTTAAAGAAGCATTTTGGGTAAAATCATTTCATTTATCGTCCTTGTTTTGACATGTAATAATTAATATGATTAATTAGATCATGATAACTTAATTAAAGAATATAAAACATGATTTATATATAATATATATTCATAATATAAATAGATATAATATATCGATAAATGGAATGAAATCCATCGTTCATAGAGACGTAGGTCGTACGTACGCATGAATGCTATTTTTCGTTTCCTCATTGAATTAAATGAAATTAAGTAGATGAAATACATATATATATACACATATTTATAGTAGAATTATTATGTCATATATTTCATGATTAGTTATTATATATAATTTATAATCATTCTTGAAATGTTAACATGGAAAATGAATCTCATCGCGTCATGGAGACGGTAATCCGTACGTACGCACGAGCGATGATATCATTCCCATATTTATTTAATGTAATTGGAGTGGATGATATAATATCTTAGAATAGTTATGATGTTATAATAATCATATATATTTATTATGTACACCATTATACCCATCCATGTAAGGTGGTGGTGGAAAAAATGATTACACCATGGCGTGGAGACGGTATTCCGTAAGTACGCACGCACGGTGATTTCATTTTCCGTAGGATGGATAGAAGGTGAAATAGTGTTGTTTCATATTTATAATAACATATCAGTATATAAGTAATACTTATGTTATTACTTTATAATGAAACAACTAAAGAAGAGAAAGTATAAGAAGAAAGAAACTTGAAAGAGTCCGTAGAAGAGATTACCTTTTCCTCGACGCACCTCCTTTAAACATCTTCTTAGGGCACTAGAGTTGGTCTTTCCAGAAGGCCAAAACCTCTATGATATAACTATAGAGGTTGAGAAGAGTAATTTTCATGGTTTTGACGACCTTCAAGGCTCAAAATGGTGTTCAGAGAAGAGGGAAGTGTGCCCTTTTTATAAGGGAGGAGAGGGGCACCTTTGGAAAAACATAAAATATTATTTTATAACAAAGTCATATTCGGTTTATAATAGTTAGAAATTTATTTATTTCGATTCTAATGTGGGGATGGGTTTAAATCCTCTAAAACAATAGGTTTTAGACTAGTTTAGGTTACGATTTTAACCTTATCATTTAGATTTAACTGTAAGTTAAATAATTTAACTTTTATTGTGTCTTCTTTTTTTCTTACAATATATGGTTAATAAACATTATATAACAATCCAAAAGAACCCCAAGTGGTTAATTATTAATATATATAACCTTATATAAGTATTTTTTCCAATCCATTGATTTTTAAGAATATAATAACAATTAATAATATAACATTTGTTTGTAAAACTCTTTTATGTCAATTTTGACACTATTTGGTAATTGATTTTTGTGAAAATCATGACAACATGATTAGTTCAAAAAAATTTAATTTAATCAATAAAAAATTTCATATTAACCTATAAAATTAGTTTAATTCATAAAAAGTCTCAAATTACATTTATTTGGGTATTTATAACATCAATTATGTTAATATTTCATTAATAAGGTAATTACTCCATCATCATTGTGTCATAAATAATTATATTAATTAATTATTAAAAATTATAAATAAAATACAAATATTTACTAAATATTTTTATCTTTCTAATGAATATTTATACTCGAATTTATCTTATGTTTAACCCTATATTAAAAATGTTTTAGTTATTAATCATTTATTTTAACTATTTTAACTCTCCTTTAAATAAAATAATAATAAGTGTCCTAATCTAATCCAAGTTGACCTAAAGGGTAATAGTTTATTCCTAAGGTTTTTTTGGTTGAATTACACATATATATTATAGTTAGGACATGTTTTAGGGTAATAATAATATCATTTTTACCCTTAATTACCCTATTTACTTTTATCGTGGTAAATAAAAGTAAAAAGTTACTATTCACCAAAAATTATTTTTATCTTATTGAACCACATTTTACTCCTTCATATTAACCGTGTCTCTCAATTTTCAAATTTCCACTCACAGAAGCGGTAAAATTATGTTTCATGTAAATTGACAAATTCTCCTTGGAGGTGCGTAAAAGATGGTGAAAAGTTCAATAAAATTTTTATATATCTAAAATTATTATAAAATGACTCAAATAAATTACATTTTACTTATATAAGTATTATGTATCTATTTTTACCTAAAATAAATTTAAATAAAATAAATAATTATTTAAATAAAAAGTGTGTTATTAATTAGTAACCTAGTGTTTTTACTATTCATCAAAAAATGACAAATACCAAAAATTCACCCTAGGCTAATTTTGATATTCTGAATCCAAAAATGAAGTCCATTTTGACAGATAAAATTTATAAAATTTTAAAAATTGGGTATTACTATTCATAATGGCTAGTTTATAATAATATATCGTTTAGTGAAACTTGGTATTGTATACTACACATGCTATCAAAGAAGGTCTTGATTGCGTATAATGCAAGCCAAGTTAGGGTTTCATGTTGTGAAAGATCTGTTTGGTGTTTCATATAACATAATCAAACCTTATTTAATTTATACATTAAACAGAATCTATACTTAATGTTGCGTAGAATAATTTCCACAAAACAAACATGAAAATTGTGTGTAACACGAGCCAAGAATAGTGTTGTGTATACTACAAGCTAATACAGTGTTGCGTATAGTACAAGCTAATCTTGGTGTAGTGTATAATAGAAGGCATCAAAGAAATTGAAAATAATATATCTCATAAAATTTTGGTGTGTTACAGGGCGCTCCATATCCAGTTAGTCACATGGCCTCAACCGCATTTCCCAAAATGCCAGAGGCTGCCAACTAGCAGTGAGGGCCTTGGGTGTGATAGTGGGAAAACTATGCCCTCATTGGAAGACTACATAGTGGATGTAAACATATATACACAAGAGGGGAATTAGTAATAATATCATACAAAAATAAACAGCGAAAGACTAATATAACAAACTGGATCACATATATAATGTGATGCATAATACATATGTCTGGGAAGACTACGAACAAGTCACAATGCTGGAATACAATACTACAAAACCCAAGTGCAAAAGAAAGCATGTAAACTCCTCATCATCAAAAGCCATTGCTTGGTCTCATGCTCTCCAGATCCACAGCAAGTCAAGTACCTAAAGTAGAAGGGCGCTTTACCTTATCTATACCTGTAAAAATATAATCTATTTGGGCCCAAAAGCATTACCCAAATAGGGTTTGAGACTAAATCCTGGTAGTCAACCACCACATCATCTATGCCTAATATTCAATGAATATATGGCTGGTAAAAATACAGGTAACAATGAATAGGAAGGTACTCAAAATAAACAATCCACATTCTCAATATCAAGAAACAACTAAACAAGCATATAAACATAACAGGTAACCCTCTGGGAAGCACACTCAGTCTAACCCATCTTGTCCTACCTAATAAGTACCAGCAACCCTCTAGGTAGCACACATAGTCTCACCCCTCTCGTTCACCTATTTTATAGACTCTTTGAGGAAGCACTCACCGACAATTCCCCATATAGTCTCGTATTAGTACTCAAGGCGCTCTAGGGTAGCACTTACGTCACATTCCCTCTATGGCCCATGTCAAGAAACTACAAGCTCTCTGAGGAAGATCTCAATGTCAATTCCCCCTATGGTCTCTCATCATAATATTATAAAAGAATCTCTGGAGAAGCCCTCAAAGTCCATTCTCCCTATGGTCTATACACTAAGTTCTCACAGCCCTGTGTAAGTCAAGAAAGTGTAGCAGTGCATATCAGCTAAGGTAAACCTCAAGAACTATTTGGATACCATTCTACAACATAACAACATAATAGAAAAATAGTCACACCATCCTACAATACTAGGTATGGGAAATTAAATAGCATTCTAACAGGAAAACTAGACCCAAAGTTCAAAACAGGTACAACATGCATGGGCAACACAGCCAAAGCAAAAAAATTCACCCTATTCACAATCAAATATCCTCTACTCAAGCATACAAGCATAGGAAACAAACAATAGGGCTAACGGTAAATGCACAATACCCCGTTCATGGTTATTGGGAAAATTTGCACATAAAACTCAAAGACATTCAATAGAAAGGCACAAATCACCTACCTCAGAGTTGGGAGATCAAGATACTTGAACCAAGAGGCTTGAATCTCCATAGAACATAGTGGGTCTATGAAGACGTATAAAACCATCACCCCATAATAACTCACAAAAGAGGAGAAATCAAGGGATGGTTCTATAAGAGAAGAGAGAACTCACTGATGTGATTCCAACGCAACTGTCATTGTTTGATTCAGAGGATGGATGCTCAGCTTGGGGCTCGTCAAAGATCCATGGCTACTCGGTGCTCTCGGACGAACTAGGTTTAGAAGGTGAAGGTTCTGTCTGTCTGATGCAACCCCGATACATTTAATGAAGAAAAACAAAATACGCACCATGTACTTTTGATGTACATAGCATGTACTCGTTGTTTCCGTACTCCTCTTTATGCGGCTTCCAGGCCATCACACATGGTCGTGTGCAAGGCCGCTACATGGCCAGCACACGGCTACCCATGGTAACCGAGTACACGGCATGTACTCATAAATTTTACGGCGTGTAATTCAAAAATTTCCATAAACTACTTTTATCTCAAAAACACAAGTAAAAAGAAAAAAATACTTGAAAAGAAGATCCAGGTTCTTACAAACTTCCCCCCATAAAGAAATTCATCCCCAAATTTCCATAGGAAGGTGGCATAGAAGAAGAAACCCCGAACAGCTCCAGCCACTATGATTGTACATCTTCCTCTCTCTCCCAAGTCTCGTCCTGTACTCGCTCGTGCTGCCATAGTAACCGTACCAACGAAATAGAACATCCATAGAGAACCTTCATACATTGATCAACAATTTGGATAGTATGCTCCCCAAAAGATGCATCCACTTGCATCTGAACCTCCTCTGGTTGGAAAACATGAGACGGGTCTGAAAACTAACGTCGAAGCTATGAAATGTGGAAAACGTCGTGCATAGCTCGGTACCTCTAAGGTAACTGAAATAGGTAGGAAACCAGGCCACCTCTCTCCAACAACTAAAATGGACCGATGTACCTTGGTGAAAGCATACCCTATCTCCTAATACTCTTGGTTCCCAACCTTAGCATGGCACGCAGAAAAACCCGATCCCCCACATCGAACTCTAGAGGTCATCTCCATTGATCAACATAAGACTTCTGTAGAGACTATGCAGTAGCCATCATCTTCCGAATCAACTCTATCTTCTTTGTGGTCTCTTGAACAAGACGAAGTCCCAGCAACGCTACCTCTCCTGCCTCCAGCCAACATAAGGGAGATCGGCATGGCCTACTATACAAAGCCTCATAAGGTGCCACCTGAATAGTTTCTTGAAATTTATTTTTGCAGGAAAACTTTACAAGAGGTATATGCTTATCCCAAGAACCTCCAAAATCCATAATTCAACCTCAGAGCATGTCCTCAAGCACCTGAATAATACGATCGAACTGGCCATCCGTCTGGGGGTGGTATGTTGTACTCAAAAGTATCTGTGTAACCAGAGCCTTCTGTAGCCCCATCCAGACCCAATATGTAAAATGTGTATCCCTGTCTGAAAAAATGGAGTGTGGATCTCCATGAAGACGTACAGTCTCTCGAATGTAAAACTATCCCACTCATCAGCACTAAAGGTCTCCTTGATTGAAAAAGGTGAGAATCATTCGTGAGTCTGTCAATGACAACCCAAACTGTGTCATTCCCTCGAGGCGACCTTGGGAAACTGGTCACAAAGTCCATCGCGAAGTCATTCCACTTCCACTCATGAATGGGTAACTACTTTAAAAGCTCTTCTGGGCACTGATGCTCCGCCTTCACCTTTTAAAAAGTGGAATACCTCATGACGAAACCAGAAACGTCCCTCTTCATACTTGGCCACCAATACTGACAGTGTAGATCATGATACATCTTGGTGACACCAGGATGAATTTCCCCAATAGAGGAATGAAATTCATGCATCATCTCCTCGCGTATGTCTGCGGGTAACCATACAGGCCCCTGGAAACAGAAGATCGCATCCTTGCCTATGGTCCACCAAGGAATATGGTCCTCTCCTAACACACTCTACATTAAGAGAAGGCCATCAGAATCTAATAGTTTCCTCATTCGAACACAATCAAGAAGAGTAGAGGTGATAGCTATAGTAGAATGAATGGTATTCCCATGTCTGTCATGCACCTCCAAATGAATCTATGAGAACAGAGATATAATATTCCACTCACTACTGGCCTCCTGAACTACCTGTATCTGAGTCCTCTTGATCAATGCATCATCCACTATGTTTCCTTTCTCAGGCATGTAGGTAAGCTCAAAGTCAAAAGACTAAAGGTAATCAACCCACCTTCACTGTCTCAAATTTAGATCATGCTAAGTGAAGATGTACTTGAGGCTCTTGTGGTCGGTGAAAACCACAAAATTATCTCCTAGAAGGTAATGTCTCCAACCAAGTAAGGCATGAACAACAGATTCCAACTCCAGATCATGCGTCGGGTAATTCCTCTTACGTGACCTCAATTGCTGAGACTCGTACGCAATGACTCCAACTCCCTACATAAGCAAAACTCCAAGCCTGATACCTGAAGCATCACAGTAAAAAAGTATATATCTTTCCTAGATCTGGAATGACTAGTATTGGTGATGATGTCAACCTCCCTTTCAGCTCCAGAAAGGATGTATCACATGAATCTGATCATAAGAACTTCGTGCACTTCTTAGTCAAACTCATCAGCGGTGCTGCTAAGCATGAAAAGTCTTGTATGAAACACATGTAGTATCCAACCAGCCCTAGAAATCTCCACACCTCAAAGATGTTCTTCAGAATCTCCTAGGAAACTACTGCTTTAACATTCTCTATGTCTATTAACACTCCTGTCTCTGAGATAACATGACCCAAGAGGTGAATCTGATCCTTCCAAAAGTGAAATTTTGAGAGCTTAGTATATAATTGATTCTCCCTCAATGTACTCAAAATGATCTCAAGATGGGTATCATGGTCTTGTCGAGTGT
The DNA here is from genome assembly GCA_963277665.1 of Viscum album. Lineage (NCBI taxonomy): Eukaryota > Viridiplantae > Streptophyta > Magnoliopsida > Santalales > Viscaceae > Viscum > Viscum album. The sequence goes on along the minus strand of OY728141.1, from coordinate 1,297,825,054 downwards.
GAGAGTACACCAAGATATCATCCACGAAAACCACCATGAATAAATCCAAGTATGGATGGAACACTCGGTTCATCAGTGCCCTGAAAACTACAAGCGTGTTCGTGAGAACGAACGGCATAACCATGTACTCGTATAGACCATACCTGCTCCAGAAGGTTGTCAGAGGTATATATGATGGTATAACTCACAACTGATGGAAACCAGATCTCAGTTCAATCATCGAGAACACCCGGGATCCTCAAAGATGATCAAAGAGACCATCAATCCTAGGAAAGGGATATTGATTCGTCACCATCAACTGGTTCAACTTCTGATAGTGCACACAAACCCTGAGGGTACCATATGCCTTCTTCGCAAATAGGATAGGCGAAACCCAAGGAGAATTACTGGGTCGGATGAAACCCTTTGCCTACAACTCCTCCAACTGCTTCTTCAGATCTTGCAACTCAGGTGTAGCCATCCTCTATGGATGAATGGACACCGGTGCCGCTCCTGGCACAATCTCAATCGAGAAGTATACCTCATGATCTAGAGGAAAACCTGAAAATTCCTCTGGAAAGACATCGCTGAAATGTTCCACCACTGGAAGAAAGTATAACTGTGAAGTCCCCTGTTCATCCAGATAAAGTATATAAATCGGGGATGTAACTCCTCTCAACCCATGATGATCTAGACCTACTCTGCTCACCTGGACATACCATTCGCCCCAATGAAGAAAGGATCCACCCTCTATGGATATGAAACTCACCCTGCGATGATAACAGTCGACGACTTCTTGGAAAAGAACTAGCCAGTTCATTCTGATAATGACATCATATTCTGTCATCTTGAGGACATAGAGGACCCATAGAAAGTGACACCCACCAACCTATAGAGGGCACTCTCTGCACTAACGTACACTAGCCTCTCTAGTCCCCAACAGAGTGTCTAGGGTCAAGATATCATCAAAAAAAAGATGATGATCCCAAGGCTCGACATGAGAGAAACAGATATAAAGCTATGGGAAGGCCCTGTATCAAAAAGAGCATAAGCTAAAACTTATGATAATAAGATCAGACCTCGAACGGTAGAAGATACGAGATCCTTCTCCCAATGGGTCTGCACCACTGCAAATGTCTGGCATGTACCATGGCCATGTGACCCTGCCTGACCACTCTGAGATGATCCACCCTGATGTCGTTGAAAACTGGGTGACTGGATACCAATACCATGACCTCCACCTCATCCTGAACTGCCAGAAGAACTATAGTTCCCTGACTAGTGAGAAACTGGTGGTGCTGCTCCCGAATGTGGAGTCATTGAAGAACTCATGTCACCAGCTATTGGGGAGAAGATCTGACAGAAGTGCTGAAGATGACCCATCTTGCCGCAATATTGTCACCACACTAGGTCTCTATGGAACTAAGGCCTCATATTTCTAGCCCTTCCACACAGGTTTCATACCACCTAGCTACCTGATGGTGTCTCTCACCTTCTTGAATCACCATGCGACGACTCCCTACGGTGCTTCCTACTGTCAGTAAGAGGGATGCTAACTCTATATTCTGAGTTTCCCTGGCTCACAACTCTGAAATCCTTCAAGTTGGGATCTGTGATCAGTGCTTGGTTGACTATAGAAGTGATAGATGTCAACCAGATGATGTTCACCTATGATCGAATGTCATGCCTCACACCATCCTTGAACTTCCTTGAGATGAACAACTGGTCGACTCCCAGAACTGGCGTGAAGCGATGCAGCTTGTTGAAGATGGAGGAATACTCAATAACAGATAGACTACCCTACTCTAGACTCATAAACTCTTGGGCTCAATCATCCCTCAGGGTTTCCAGATATAATTAATCAAAGAAGATGCGTTGAAACTCAGCCCACACCATAACCCGCTGGCGTACCGCCTACGAGATCACCTCCCACCACCTAATGGCGAAGTCCCGAAGCATACAGGTAGGGATATGACCCTCCTCTCTGGGGGCGTCTCCAGATGCTCAAAGATCATCCGAATGGCCTCTATCCAGGACTCTATAGCCGGAGGTCCTCCTTCTCCTGACAAAGTGGGTGGATGCTGCTGCTGGAAGACTCACGTCAAATCAACCATCGACTGGGTAGGAGGTGACACTCCCTAAATATAAGGCCCCAGCCTTAAACATTATTTAATCTTGAGTTATTATAAGATTACACCTTGAGGATCATTTCAGGTTTAGAGTTTTAGAGAATTAGATCATAAAACATGCATTACATTCCATATTTAAACAAAGTGGTTACATAAAAGATAGTATTCATTTTCCCCATAAACGGAAACATATTTAAAATAAAACATGGATTCTTTCTTGACACATTTCTTGACACTATCATCAAATCGTGTACCATTCCATTGACCTATGAAAAACATTTCGAAAACTTGGGATGAGCATAAAAAGCTCAGTAAGGGATATAAAAATATGGAAAGGAAACTTGAGTACATATATACATAAGAATGAAATCATACTTTACCCATAAAACATAAGCACTTTAACATACCTCATCAAATCATGAATAAATCATAGAAATCATAAGACATAAGGGTAACTTGAGGCATTCATAACATTCTTACGTAGGGAGTAACCCTCTTGGTTACGTTTAGAATACCCATCACAATATATTCCATAAATCTCTTCGGAGAAAACTCAACGTTTAACTCCTTCGCGTTACCTAATGCATTGGAGAACTATATCGGGCTCACCCACCCTTAGTTTATCACAGAACCACCCGTCTTCATAATAATGCCCAAGAACCATAACATAATCGTATCACATAAAACATGTATAAAAGAAACATAACATTTCCACATTTCAATCACAAGATATTAATACAACACATTGATATAATAAAATCATTATGAAAACCATTTTCAATACCAAAATAAAAGAAAAGTAAAACATGGTATTTATTTTTCTTTTAAAAAAAGATATGGCTTGTAGAGGAAGCCGAAACTCAAATAATGGTCACGGCGGCGGAGAAGTTGTTGTCGCCGCATACGTACGACAGAAACATTCCCTTTTGTCATTTAGTAAAACGCTTCATATAAAAAATATTCCATTTGGATAATAGTAAAATTCAAAGGTGTTTATACACCGTATAAAATAAGGTTGTGTAAAAAACAAAAATATGCCTCAATGAAAGGATATTGAGACGAAGTCCCATACCTCGGGTTCGACTTGACTCGATCGTTCTTTAACGTCCTGAATAATAAACTTGAGTAAATTTATACTTGCTTAAGAACCTTTTTTAAGTTCATTATTCCTTTTATATCACTGATTACCATGTCAGGAACACTACGTAATTATTTAAGTTATTAACGGTCGTTTTAACGTTCATTGTTACTTGAGTCAAAAATAAACTCTTTATAATTACAAGTTGTTCATGTATCCATTATATCCAGAGTTATACTCATGATGTAGATATCATATATATCATATATATATATTATATACATGGATTTATAATATTACATAATTTTTAGAGGTAAGAAATGAAATGCACCGTTCATGGAGACGGTAAGCCGTACGTACGCATGAACGATACTTTCATTTCTATTTCGTATTTTATGAAATGGAATCATAATGATATAATGGTATTTTATAATTCCAGTATAATATCATATATAAAATCATTAATTACATCCTTTATACGTCCCACATATGGCATTAACGAATCAAATCACATTGAGGGGGCGGTAGTCCGCACATCCTAAAATGAAGATATCGCGTTTACCCAAAATGGAAACCATAAAGGTATGCCATAAATGAAAAATACAGAAACTTAAGTAAAACATAAACATATTATAAATCAGATATAAATATAGTGACATCTTAATGGCCACCTTTAAAGGTGTTATATGAGTGTTGAACAATCATTGTTTTGTGAGGTAGAAATTCGCCATCAACGGAAACAGTATGTTCTTTAGCCATTAGATGTAGGTGTGTGTAAGTTTAGCTCGAATCTTTCTTATAAAAACATACTAGTATATTTAAGATACTGGATATGTTACAAAAGAAATTAATAAAAATAGTTTAGGGGGTTGGAGAAGAAAAATGAAACAAAAGGACTCAAGTGAAGACATTACCTTAAAATCGGGTAACTCCCTTTGGTTTGAGCTCAAAGGCTTCCTTGGGAAGACTTCTGCCCAAAGTGAGGCTTCTAGGAGTAATAGAGGGATGTGGAGAGATAAAATGGGCATGGTTTGGCCGAGCCAAAGGCTTTTCAAGTGTGGGTAAGGTGGTATAGGTGGGGGCCTTTTATAAGAGGAGGGGAGGGGCACTCTTGGAAAGTAAAGAAATGATAATTTATTTTAAAATGAGTTTCGGATTTAAAAGGTCCCACATTGATATAATTTGAGGATAAGGTGATAAGGGTTCGAACTATACTCATCCAATCAGTTTTTGACAAGTGTAGGTTTTAGATTTTACATTATCTTTTCATTTTATTTAAATCGTTAAATAATGAGGTAATCACTGCATCATCATGGTGTCATAAATAATTTAATTTATTTAAGGTATAAAAATTATAAAACAAATATCATGATGTAGGAAATCATTTTATATTTCTAAAAATATTTATAGTCAAAAATATGAATTGTATAACCCCACTTAATTTTTTTTAGTAAATCAACTCATGTTTGTGACATTTTTACTTGAGCATTAATTAAAAAGATATTAATGTCATTTTCCCTCCAATGTGGCTACATAGGGTCCCCAAGTTTACCCATGGATTGTTTGGTCGGCCATGACACATCCAATAAGGGTAGGACATGTTTCAAGCTCATTTCATATTATTAAAACATTATTTTTACCTTAAACTACACTAATTACCTCTAATCGCGATTAAGAACTTAAAAGTTACTATTCACCAAAAAATTATTTTAATCTCAATAAACCAAATTTGAATTCTTAATGAAAACCAAGTATGTAGGATTTTTGAAAATCAAATCATAGAGGTGGAAAAATTTCATTTAAACGAAAAATCAGTTTTTTAAGTACCACTTAGTGGTTTCACTATTCATCAAAAATTGAAGTTTTTCAGAAAAATACCAAAACATAACCCTAAGCTATATTTGATATTCCGAATTCAAAAATGAATTCCATTTTACAAAAGTCAAAAAATATAAGTTACATAAATTAATTTAATAATTAATTCCCGCTGTCAGAAAAAATAGCGTATTTTTATGAAACAATAAGTATCAAAAGATTGACACTAGTTTAAGTCCAATTTCAAAGTGAAATTAATTCCAATGACCACTATTGGATAAAATGGTGTAAATATATTCTAATTTCACTTTAAAAAAAATTCAAAAGATAATCTAATCATATAAATAAATTAGATAAAAAAGAGGTTTTGAATTAAAATACAACATTTTTCACTATTCATTAAAAAATGAACTTTATCCGAAAAATACCAAAAAATTACACAAAGTAAATTTTGAAGTCCCAATTCTAAAGAATAGTTTTATTTGGTCCAATAGAATGTATAAAAGTGACCAAAACTATGTTTAATGATGGTTCATCATCAAAAGGCGATAAGTGAACCTTTAGTAAAAATTAGGGTATATATGCCTAAAATTGAATTCCTTCCATATTTTAAGCCTTTATCATTTATTGGATAAATGTTAAAACATTTAAAAAAAAATATAATCATATTTTAGATATTTCTATCAATTCCCGCCAATACAACAGCTATGTGTTAACTACCATTTAAAATAATATTAATATATTACTTGTGTGCAACATAAGATTTCAATGAAACTCATTGTTGCATATCAGGTATGCTATCGAACATAGAAACCCCTTTAAAGTAAAATTAATATTAAATTCGTAAATATTAATAAATATGAAAATGCTTTATTCTTTATTTACCTGGGATGTTACAGCCTTCCCCCCTTTTGGGAATTGCGTCCTCGCAATTTTATTCACTTATCAAAATAAGTGGGGGTATTTATCCCTCATAGAATTTTCAGATTTCCATATTGCCTCTTCAACCATATGGTTCTTCCACAAAACCATTACCTGGTGAATTACATTATTTCGCAACACTTGCTCTCTTCGGTCAATAATCTGGACTCGTTGTTCTTCATAAGGGAGATTCTCTTCCAACTGAACTACCTCTGGCTCAAAACATGTGATGGATCTGGCATATACTTTCTCAACATCGAAACATGAAAAACATTGTGTACCTGAGATAAACTCGGAGGTAATTCCACTCTGTATACAACTGATCCAACTCAATCTAGAATTTCATATGGTCCAATGAACCTTAGACTCACCTTTCCTTTCTTACCAAATCGCATCACACTTTTCCATGGTGAGACTTTCAGAAAAACATGATCACCTACCTCAAAAGATAGATCCTTCCTCCTATTGTCTGCATAACTCTTCTTCCTGCTCTGAGTTGTTCTCATGTGTTTCTGAATCAACTGAACTTTTTCTACCAAATCTTCTACCAATTCTGGTCCCATCATCTTCCTTTCACCTACTTCATCCCAAAAAGCTGGAGTTCGACACTGTTTACCATATAATTCCTCAAATAGTGCCATCTGTATACTGGAATGAAAACTGTTATTATATGAAAACTCAACCAAAGAAGGATGTTGGTCCCATCTTCCATGATAATCCATAGAACAAGCTCGTAGCATATCCTCCAAGGTCTGAATAGTTCGTTCTGACTGCACATATAATTGTGGATGAAAAGCTGTACTAAAATTTAATTCAGTACCCAACGACGTCTAAAAGCCTTTCCAAAAGTTAGAAGTAAACCTGGGATCACGATCAGATACAATGGAGAGGGGAACTCCTTGCAACCTGACTATCTCTTTAAGATACATTCGAGAAAGATGATCTAGAGAGAATGTATCTCAAATAGGAAAGAAGTGAGCATATTTAGTCAAGCGATCAACAATAACCCAGATTGAATTATTACCTAGAGATATCTTCAGTAATCCAACAACAAAGTCCCTGGATAGGTTTTACCATTTCCTCTCTGGCACTGGTAAAGGCTGAAGCATCCCTTTTGGTAACTGCTGCTCTGCTTTAACCTGCTGACAAGTCAAACACTTCACAGTAAAATCAGCAATATCTCTTTTCATTCCATCCCACCAGTAAAACTCCCGTAGATCTCTGTACATCTTAGTACTTCCAGGATGAACTGAAAACAGGGAACTATGAGCCTCACATAAGAACTCATTCTTCAATTGTGAATCACCAGGCACACATAATCTCTTCCCAAAACTCATAACACAATCATTATCAACGTTTAATTCATGTAACTTACCCTTCTGAACCGCTCTACCTTTTTCTGCAACTCACTGTCTTGCTTTTGTGCTTGCTTAATTCTGTCTGATAGAGAAGATTTCACTGATACCTGAAACAAAAGAGAAGAACTTCCTACACCAACAACTTCTATGCCAAATTTCATCAAATCAAAAACCAAAGGATCTCGTTCCAAACGTATCATGGTTAATGGGGCATTACTTTTTCGACTCAAAGCATCAACCACTTTATTTTATTTTCCCGGATGGTAATGAATTGTACAATCATAATCCTTGATTAATTCTAGCCATCTCCTCTGTCTAATGTTCAATTATTTCTATGTGAATATATACTTTAAACTTTTGTGATCAGTATATATTTCACACATTACTCCATAAAAATGATGCCTCCAAATTTTTAAAATGAAAACTACAGCAGCTAATTCCAAATCATGCGTAGGGTAATTTACCTCATGAGTTTTCAACTGTTGTGAAACATAAGAAATTACCTGATCATTCTACTTTAGGACGCAACCAAGTCCTTTCAATGAAGTATCACTGTAGATAACAAACTCCCCATTCCTGGAAGGTAGTTCCAAAACTGGAGCATTCACCAATCTTCTTTTCAGTTCCTGAAAACAATCATCGCATTCTTTTGTCCAGATAAACTTAACACCCTTCCGAGTTAGCTTAGTCATTGGACTATATAACCATGAAAAATTTCTAACAAAGCTTCGGTAATAGCCTGCCAAACCAAGGAAGATATGAATCTCAGTTACACTTGTGGGTCTTGGCCATTCTTCAACAACCTTTTTTTTGCAGGATCAACAGTTATCCCATCTTTAGAAACAATATGACCAAGGGAAGAAATTTGTTTCAACCAAAACTCACACTTTCTGAATTTCCCATACAATTTATTTTCTTTTAAGGTTTGCAAAATAACCCTTAAATGTCTTTCATCCTCCTCTTTAATTTTAGAAAACACCAAAATATCATCAATAAAAACAACCAACATTTTTCACCTGAGTCAACTGATCCATCACTGTAACAAACTGTTTATTTCTGATTCTGACCATCTCAGGATACTGATTTGAAAGGTCATTTCCCTCTATATGCCTTCCCAGAATAGTTTCTCTGTTTCCTCTATGGAAAACCATTCTTATCATAGAAATACCTTAGGTGAAAGAATATGGTAATCTTTAAATGCTATATCATTTCAATCATACCATAAATTAATTTATAATTTAACAATTTTCTAACTCCTAAATTTGTCTAAACCGACCTCTGATACCAACTATAAGGCCCCAGCCTTAAACATTACTTAATATTGAGTTATTACAAGATTACACCTTGAGGATCATTTCAGGTTTAGATTTATATAGAATTAGATAATAAAACATGCATTACATTCCAAATTTAAACAAAGTGGTTAGATAAAAGATAGTAATCATTTTTCCCATCAACAGAAACATATTTAAAATAAAAAATGGATTCTTTATTGACACTTCTTTGACACTATCATCGAATCATGAACCTTTCCCTTGACCTGTGAAAAACATTTCAAAAACATGGGATGATCATAAAAAGATCAATAAGGGATATAAAAATATGGAAAGGAAATATGAGTACATATATACATAAGAATGAAATCATACTTTACCCATAAAACATAAGCACTTTAACATACTTCATCAAATCATGAATAAATCATAGAAATAATAAGACATAAGGGTAAGTTGATGCATTCATAACATTATTACGTAGAAAGTAACCCTCTTAGATACGTTTGGAATACCCATCACAGTATATTCCCTAAATCTCTTTGGAGAAACCTCAATGTTTAACTCCTTCGTGTTACCCAATTAATTAGAGAGCTATATCGGGCTCACTCGCCCTTAGTTTATCACGGAACCACCTGTCTTCATAATAATGCCCAAGAACCATAACATAATCATATCACATAAAACATGCATAAAGGAAACATAACATTTCCACATTACAATCACAAGATATCAATACAACACATTGATATAATAAAATCATTATGAAAACCATTTTCAATACCAAAATAAATGAAAAGTAAAACATGGTATTTATTATTCTTTTAAAAAAATATATGGCTTGTAGAGGAAGCTGAAACTCAAATAATGTTCACGGTGGCGGAGAAGTCATTGTCGTCGCATATGTACGACAAAAACATTCCCTTTTGTCATTTAGTAAAAATCTTCATATAAAAAAGATTCCTTTTGGATAAACGTAAAAGTAAAAGGGGTTTATACACCATATAAAATAAGGTTGTGTATAAAACAAAAATATGTCTCAATGAAAGGAGATTGAGACGAAGTCCCATACCTCGGGTCCGACTTGACTCGATCGTTCTTTAGAGTCATGAATAATAAACACGAGTTAATTTCTAATTACTTAAGAACCTTTTTCAAGTTCATTATTCCTTTTATATCACTTATTACCATGTCATGAATGCTATGTAATTATTTAAGTTATTAACGGTCATTTTAACAATCATTGGTACTTGAGTCAAAAATAAACTCTTTATAATTACAAGTTGTTCATGTATCCATTATATCTAGAGTTATAGAAATGATGTAGATATCATATATATAATATATATCCAGTATATACATGCATTTATAATATTACATAATGTTTAGAGGTATGAAATGAAATGCACCGTTCATGGAGACGGTAAGTCGTACATACGCATGAACGCTACATTCATTTCTATTTCGTATTTTATGAAATGGAATCATAATGATATAATGGTATATTATAATTCTAGTATAACATCATATATAAAATCATTAATTACATCCTTTATACATCCCACATATGGCATTAACGAATCAAATCACTTTGAGGGGGCGGTAGTCCGTACTTCCTAAAATGAAGATATCACGTTTACCCATAATAGAAACCATAAATATATTCCATAAATGACAAATACCAAAGCATAAGTAAAACATAAACATATTATATATCATATATAAATATAGTGACATCTTAATGGCCACCTTTGAAGGTGTTATATGAGTGTTGAACAATCATCGTTTCGTGAGGCAGAAATTCACCATCCATGGAAACAGTATGTTCTTTAGCCATTAGATGTAGGTGTGTGTAAGTGTAGCTCGAATATTTCTTATAAAAACATCCTAGTATATTTAAGATACTGGATTTGTTACAAAATAAATTAATAAAAATAGTTTAGGTGGTTGGAGAAGCAAAATGAAACAAAAGGACTCAAGTGAAGACATTACCTTAAAATTGGGTAACTCCCTTTGGTTTGAGCTCAAAGGCTTCCTTGGGAAGACTTCTGCCCAAAGTGAGGCTTCTAGGAGTAATATAGGGATGTGGAGAGACAATATGGGTAGGGGTTGTCCGAGCCAAAGGCTTTGTAAGTGTGGGTAAGGTGGTAGAGGTGGGGGCCTTTTATAAGAGGAGAGGAGGGGCACTCTTGGAATATAATGAAATGTTACTTTATTTTAAAATTAGTTTCGGATTTAAAAAGTCCCACATTGATATAATTTGAGGATAAGGTGATAAGGGTTCTAAATATACTCATCCAATAGGTTTTTTCCGAAGTGTAAGTCTTATATTTTACATTATCTTTTCATTTTATTTAAATTGTTAAATAATGAGGTAATCGCTCTATCATCATGGTGTCATAAATAATTTAATTTATTTAATGTCTAAAAATTATAAAAAAAATATCATGATGTAGGAAATCATTTTAGATTTCTAATGAATATTTATAGTCAAAAATATGAATTTTATAACCCAAAATATTTTTTTTATTAAATCAACTCATGTTTTTGACATTTTTTACTTTAACATTAAATAAAAAGATATTAATGTAAATTTCCTTCCAATGTGGCTCCATGGGGTCCCCAAGTTGACCCATGGATTGTCTTGGTCGGCCATGACACATCCAATAAGGGTAGGACATGTGTCAAGATCATCTCATATTATTAAAACATTATTTTTACCTTAAACTACACTAATTACCTCTAATCGCGATTAAGAACTTAAAAGTTACTATTCACCAAAAAATTATTTTAATCTCATTGAACCAAATTTTACTTTTTAATGAAAACCATTTATGTCGGAGTTTTGAAAACCAAATCACAGAGTTGGTAAAATTTCATTTAAACGAAAAATCAGTTTTTTAAGTACCACTTAGTGGTTTCACTATTCATCAAAAATTGATGTTTTTTAGAAAAATACCAAAACTTCACCCTAAGCTATAATTGATATTCTGAATTCAAAAATGAAGTCCATTTTAAAAAATTCAAAATATATAAGTTACACTAATTAATTTAATAATTAATTTCTGATGTCAGAGCAAATAGCGTGTTTTTATGAAACAATAAGTATCAAGAAATTGACACTAGTTTAAGTCCAATTTCAAAGTGAAATTAATTCCAATTACCACTATTGGATAAAATTGTAAAAGTATATTCTAATTTCACTTTAAAACCAATTAAAAATATAATCTAATCATATAAATAAATTATATTAAAAAGAGGTTTTGAATTAAAATACAACATTTGTCACTATTCAGTAAAAAATGCACTTTATCGGAAAAATACCAAAAATTTACACAAAGTAAATTTTGATATCCCGATTATAAAGAATAGTTTTATTTGGTCCAATAGAATTTATAAAAGTGACCAAAACTATATTTAATGGCAGTTCTCCATCAAAATGCGATAAGTGAACCTTTAGTGAAAATTAGGGTATATATGCCTAAAATTGAATTCTTTCGGTATTTTAAGCCTTTATCTTTTATTGGATAAATGTAAAAACATTTAAAAAATATATATAATCATATTTTAGTTATTTCTATCCATTCCTGCCAATACAACTACTATGAGTTAACTACCATTTAAAATAATATTATTATATTACTTGAGTGCAACGTAAGATTTCAATGAAACTCATTGTTGCGTATCGAACATAGAAACCAATTTAAATTAAAATTAATATTTAATTCGTAAATATTAATAAAAATTAAAATTATTTATTCTTTATTTACCTGGGATGATACACTAAAAGGTATGCATCATCCTCAGAAATCCCTCTTTGAAATTCACATCATCACCCATGTCAGGTACAATGTTTGGTGCCTATGGTGGAATAACTGGAGGATCTGCAGGTGTTCCCTGATCAGCCATGTCTAGTGTCTGATCACCACCTGGCATCTGGCATTCAACCGAAGGATGTCTCGGTGGCATGACTCTACAAGGTAAAAAACACACCTTAGAAAAAGATTATCTAGGACTGAAAACTAGAATTATTAGAAGGGAACATGAGGAAGAAAGTATTCATGTTTTAAAAGGAATTACTACACGGTGTGTATAATTCCTAAATGGCGTGTTCCCTTAAGTCATTCACATGGGCATGTACTATAGCCCTAACTCTTCATGTAACACCCTAGACACATGACTTGTTGTCTTAACACACGACGTGTACTTGAATCCTCTTCCCCTTCCCAGGTCCTTCTACACGGTTAAGCCACACGGCTCTCCTAAGACAAGACTACACGGTGTGTTCAAGATAGACACAGCATGTACTAGACAAGATTCACCTAGAACGTGTTGTTTTTGACATGGCCTGACACACGGCTCACACTACATGGATTGTTCCAAACAAACACGGTGTATACATGAAAGGATAACACTGACCCGTGTTGTTAGTGACATGGTCGGGTACCTGGGTTAGAATAAACGGCATTTTCAAGGATGACACAATGTGTATATATTCAAACTAATCTGTCTGTATTATTAGTTACACAAGAGGACACTGAGTTAACACCACATGATGTGTACGGATGGTACACGGTATGTCAATGCAAGAAAATCCATATCTCGTGTCTCTGCCCACACAGCTTATGACACGATTAGAGATTAAACGGCATGTACATAAAGTACACAATGTTTACTTAAGAAAAACTATTTCTTCCCGAATAGAAGAACAAATGGCATGTACTTAACACTACACGACATGTATTTTGGGTTTTTCTAGACAGTAAGCCTCAGAAACTACTCAGGAACCCATAAAACACTGAAACAAACACGAAAAGTTCCAAATTCGGATCTGTAAGGGCCCATACTCCCTACAAATCAATTTTTGGCATCATCAACACATTATAACTAGGAATACAAGGCAAGGATCCACAAAAATCCGGTCCATGATGGCCCATAACACCTCAATAACCAAAGTTTGGCATCCAATCAAGCAAAACAGTGGTTCCCCGCAGATTGTCTTTTCCCTCTACATGAGTTAGCTACTCTCGGGCATAGCTTATTACCAAGTATTAATTCCATCATATCCCTGGATAATGGCTCCAAATAGTAAATCTGTGAAAAGGACACATATGATACCACTTTGTAATGTCTCGGTTCTGGAAGCCACCCAGAGGTTCCCCGTACCCAATTGGTCCCATGGCCTTAAGCGCATTTCCCCGAATGCCAGAGGCTACCGACTAGTCATGAGGGTCTTCGGTGACATAGTGGGGAAACTATGCCCTCATTGGCAGAGTTCACAGCGGAAGTAAACAAATATACAGCAGACCAAAATCAGTAATAATATCGTACAAATAGTAAACAGTGGAAGACTAATAGAACAAACTGGAGCACATATATAAAGTGATGCATAATACATATGTTTAGGAAAACAGTGAACAAGTCATAATAATAGAATATAATAGTACTAAACCAAAGGGAAAAATAAAGTTGGTAAACTCCTCAACATCTCAAGCCATAGCTTGTTCCCATGCTCTCCATCTCTATAGAAAGTCAAGTACCTGAAGTATAAGGGAACTTTCCGTTATCTATACCTACAACAATATAATCTATTTGGGCCTAAAAGCATGGCCCAAACAGGGTGTGAGACTAATTCCTAGTAGGAAACCACCATGATATCTATGCCTAATAGTCATTGAATATATGGCTTGTAAAAATACAGGAAACAATAAACATAAATGTACTCATAATAAAAATTTATAGTCTCAATATCAAGCAACAACTAAACAAACAGATAAACACCACAGGTAACCCTATGGGAAGCACACTGAGTATAACCTCTCTGGTCCTGCCTAACATGTACAAGGAACCCTCTAGGAAGCACACAAAATCTCACCCCTCTGGTTCAACTAATGTATAGAATCTCTAAGGAATCACTCACTGTCAATTCTCCCTATAGTCTAGTATCGGTACTAAAGGCGCTCTAGGTAAGAACTTACACCACATTCCCTCTGTGGCCCACGTAGAGGAACTATAAACTCTTTGAGGAAGCATTTAGCTTCAATTCCCCATGTGGTCTCGAATAGTAATATTATAAAATACTCTCTAGAGAAGCCCTCAATGTCCATTCTCTCTATGGTCTATACACCGGGTTCTCACGGCCCTGTGTATGTCAAGAAAGTGTAGCAGTGCGTATCGGCCTAGGTAAACCTCAATAAGTACTTGGCTAGAATTATACAGTATAACAACAATACAGAACAATAGTCACACCATCCTACAATACTAGGCATGGGAAAGTAAACAGCATCCTAACAAGAAAACTAGACCCAAAGGTCAAAACAGGCACAACATGCATGGGAAACACAACAAAAGCACAATAATTCACCATAGTTACAATCAAATATCCTATACTCAAGCATAAAAGCATAGTAGACAAACAATAGGGCTAACGGTAAATGTGCAATACCCCATCCATGGGTATTGGGAAAATTTTTACATAAAAATCAAAGACATTCAATATAAAGGCATAAACCACCTACCTCGGTGTTGGGAGATCAAGATACTTGAACCATGAGGCATGAATCATCTTATAACTCCATGGATCTATGAAAAAATATAAAATTTTCAACCCACAATAACTCATGAAAGAGGATAAATCAAGGTATGGTGATCTAGGAGAAGAGAGAACTCACTGATGAGATTCCAACGCAACCGTCAGCGTTTGATTCGGAGGACGGATGCTCGGTTGGGGGCTCGTCAAAGATATTCAACTGCTCGACACTCTCAGACGAACTTGGTTTATAGAGAGACAATTTTTTCCATCAGATGCTACCCAAGTGCATTTAATAAAAACAAAATACATGGCGTGTACTTTTAAAGTACATGATGTGTACTTGCTATTTCCATACTCTAATTTAGGCGGCCTCCAGGTCATCACACATGGTCGTGTGTAAGGTCACTACATGGCCAGCACACGGCTACCCATAGTAACCGAGTACACGACGTGTACTCATAATGTACACGACATGTAATTCAAAAATTTCCAGAAACACCTTTTTTCTCAAAAACATCAGGAAAAAGAAAAACATACTTGAAAATAAGATCCAGGTTCTTACATGTATGGTGGCCTTTTTCTCCACACATGAAGAAATTACTTTTTCAATTTAAGAATGTACCATGTTGTTTCCATTTAAAACTATCACATTTTGGAATATCCATCCCTCCATTCTTCAGTTTATCTATTTTTTACACTGTTATTCTCTACTTCTCTTTAATCCCTTTGAATCTATAAGTCATAGATAATATTTTCTCTTTTTTATCATATTATAATATTTCTTCATATAATGGGAATGCTTGGAAGACTAATAATCATTGTAAATATTTTCTCAATCTTATCGAAGGAATAATAATTATTACTCTGTTTATAATAGGAATTGATGTGGTTCCCATTCCTTTATAAAAGTGTCATATCAAAATGATTCCATACACTAGATTTGATAATATCATTATGAAACATAATAAATAATTCTATAATAATTTAATTAATTAAACATATTGAAAATTTTAGGCATATATATTCTTGTAATCATAAAAATGGTGTTAATGGGGATATCATTATCTTCAAATAATTTAGAATGGGTTTTCAATAAAATGTGAATTTTCCTAAGAATATCCCCTAGGATTGTAAACCTAGGGCATTTAGACCATTTATAGTGTACCAGGTAATTCTTGAGTAAAGCTCGACATACTGTTTTTGATTTATTACACCTAGGTACCTCTATTAGAGAACTATGTCTACTTTTAGTATCCAAAAAGGGATGTGTATCTGGGGAAACCCATAAAATATATTCCTTACAAAAACATTAGGATTTCCTTCTATACTTGTTTTCTAATTTAATATTTGTGTTATGTCTCCCAATATATGTTTTACTAAAATCTAGTTTATAAGGTTTCTACTAATCTTCCTCTGATTCCAACTAAAATAATCATGACTCATGTAGCCTAGAGTTATTGCCTTTATAAATTACATTATTAAAGAAACATAATTCTAATCCTAACAGATTGATCAATACCCTTAAAATTAATTCCAAGAATTCTTCTTCATATCCAATGGAATGGAAAAAATTAAGGGTGGTCTCAAATGAATAATAAGGGTTATGTACAATAGAAGTTATCATTAATAAAGGAAGAATAATAAATAATGAATGAAAATATGGAAGGGTAAATTTCTGATAACAAATTACATTTAATCAATAAATTGAAAATGAAATTCATAATATGAGGGGAATAAAAATGATCAAATAATTCCATTTAATTAGTCAAATGAGCTTGAAATTATGACAAGAATATTCTATCTAATTGGAAAATTACATGGAATATCATTAATAATAGAATTCATAATTTCAGACATCTAAACTATCATAATTTATCCCTAAGACAATTACTGTCAAGATATATCCATCTGTAGCGACCCAAGACCTGTGCTTTTGGATCTAGTAAAAAATTAATGTTGTATACAGTTTTCATTAAAAAACCAGAAAACATAAAGTCCATTATAAATCTAGGGATCATTTATGTTCTATAATTTGGAGAAAAAGGACTAACCATTGCAAATTATCACAGTTTAGCTAATAAATAAATAGTAATCCATTTTAATTTTTTCATGATTGATCATTATTAATTCTAAACTCCTTTGAATATTCTAAATGATCCAAAAAAATTATTAATAAAATTGGTTCATCATAACTTCCCATTAAGGTTCTTCTAAAAACATATGAAAACCCTGTTTGATTTTTTTTGAAAACTCAGTTGGTAACATTTTCCCCTTATATCAATATAAATAGTTGATATATACATTTAAAAAACTATAACATAAATGGTTTTCAAAATATATATTTTTAAAACATGTTTAAAAAATATATAATGTTTGGGTTTGAATCATCTATTTGTTATAAAATCAAACACATATTTCTATCTTGTTAGTGGGTGACTAATTACATATCTTGTAGGCTGAAGGAAAATTTCCCTACAACATACCTATGTCATTGCCTACTTACATCATGCCTATGTCACTGCCCCCAATTTCAGAACCTGCATCAGCATCTATATCATAAATCACCTTGAGGGTATTTTAGTTTTTTAGCCCTGGCCCTTTGGGTGTAGGATTGTGTGGTTTACCACTCATATCTCCATTTAAAACACATATAATTATGAAAATGTTTTCCAAAATATAATATGATTTGAAAAACATATTAGAAGAATGATTTTTTTGAAATTTTTTTTAATGATGTAATAATGTTTGATAAAACATATACCTTTCAAAACATTATTTTTAAACACTTTTCCTTTGTAAAATAAATGAATTTATCTTTGGAGTTTTAAAACCCATTTTTTGAAAATAATTACTTATTATTGAATTAAAATTATACTACAAAAACCTCATGAAAAACATATGGACACATAGGGTATCATTTCATTGGCTATGTATTCTTTAGGCCATGGGTTTACTCCCCACTATGCATGATCACTTTTTATACCCATGTTATGGGTTTTTAAAGAATCATTTTTGCAAGGGATTCTTTTCTCATTTAATTACCACTAAAACATCCAATTAAAAACATTTAAATTATCTTCAATAGAAAATATTTTAATATAAAATATACTTTATTTTAAATAAAATATTAGGAAAATATAATTTCCCTAAAAAAATTAGTGAAATCCATAATTTATGAATATTACATTGAAAATAATACAAGCAATTAAATAATTGTTCTTAAGAACATGATTGTATTTATATACATGAAATGCCATGAATAAATATAGTGTATGGATATTCATTGGATCATGCATGACATTAAAATTTTTAAATGAAATTTAAATTATAAAATTATTGATTTATTATTTCCAAACACCTTTAATTTTTTGAGAAAAATTTATTATATAGAAATATTTCAAAATATAGATTCAATGTTTTAATAATAAATAATAATATTCCTTTTCATAAAATAATATCTTGTGAGAAATATAGTTTTTTTTAAAATAACAACCTTGCATAAAATTGGTTTTGGAAAATTGATAATTTTAAATCAATTAAACCAAATCAACCGTGCATAAAATGGGGGTTTTTAAAATAATACATCAGATATATAATTTTGAAAAAATAAATCATATAATTTGAAAATAATATATATCCATGTACCTTAAGCTACTAATAAAATATATCACATATTAGAGACCGAGTCAAACCTTCTTCTTGAATACTAAAGTTACCCTCACATTATCTTCACATCAATAGAAAATTCTTCCAACGAGTCTGCAAGTGAATCATTTGGTATAGATCCTATAGAAAGGGATTCGGTTTATAGGCCCAAAAAATTGATTAAATCATTTTTTTATTTTTTTATTTTAAGAACTAACTGGAAATACTTCCATATATTTATTGCACATTTTTCTTACCCATTAAGAAAATATGATTTTATTTTATTTATTTTCTGTTTCACTTTTGTTATTTTTTAAAGATCAAGGGGCATTTTTTATCAAGTGTATATAAATATATATTTTAAAGGGAATGAATATAAAATATATTTATGAAAAATAAATTTAAAAATATTATTTATGACATATATATGTTTATAATATATAAATTTTGATATATATATATATATCAACATTACATATATAGATCAATATTATATAATTTTAAATCTTTTTTTCTCTTCCCATTCACGACACACAAAACAAATACAGATTTATTTATTCATTTTATTAATATATAAGTATATATATACACACAATTATATATATGTATATATATATATTCTAACACACACCCACACACACACACATATATATTTACTCACATATATATTATTCATAGCACATATTTACAAAAAATATATTTTATTATAACATTGATAAGGTATATATATTTCGTTATATAAATATTTACTCATATATATATATATATTAATATAAAATTTTAAACATATATAATAATGTATATATTCCATGGTTTCCCATATTTTTTTCTTTCTTCTTTCATGTCACACCACATACACTCTATTTTCCTCTCTTATCATCACTTTCATGGCTCACACATACACACCATATATTCATATGTATTATTTATTATTATTTACATTACCTTACTAAATTTATATGTTTTTACATGTACATATCCATATATATATCGCATATATAAATATAAATATAAATATATACATATTAACTTATATAGATTACATATATACATATATATTAACATATAAATATTAATTTTTTTACATATATTTTAATATATATTTTCATTTATATAAATTTCAATGTTTATATATTATATAAATATATATATATATGGGTTCCTTTTAATATAAACTAACACATACCTCGTTTTTTTTCTTTTGGGGTTCCTTACCTTGCACACCACTCAACAACTTTCTTTTTGTTGGTATTTTTTTAAAACCATCACTTTATGTGTCACATACTTATATAAAATTAACATCTAATATGAGTATATATATATATAATGTAAATATATATATATATATTAAGCTGATATATATATAATACAACTTTATTACTCTTTATATATATATAACATTAAATTTTATTATCAACTAATCATACATATATGTGTTTATATATATATATCAACACATACATACATATATATATATGTGTGTGTGTGGGTGTGTGTGTGTGTAATTTTATTATTTCAATTTACCACATCTAAATATTAACATGTTTTCTATATATGAATATTTATATATTCTTATATATATAAAAGAACCCAAAACTAACCATAAAATAACGATTTTTTTAAAAGTGTTTATATATATTATATAATCTAATCGTTGTTTATATATATGTGTGTGTAAAATTACTAAGTAATTAAAATTAAAACATTAATTTTTTAAATATATGTTACATTCAAAAAAAATTATCGATTTAAAATTTTCCCAGTCATTAATGTATCATATTGAAAAAAAAAATATTAAATACTTATAAAAAATACTTATTTAAAAAAATAAAATAATATTTAGAATTTTTTGGGATGTTACATTCTATCTTCCATAAAATCAAATTTCCCTTGAAATTTTTTAATTGTACCGAAGGAAAATTCTTAATTTCTATTTTTTAAATTATAAAAACTATAATCAATATATTTTAATATTTTTAATATCCACCTTATAACACTAAAAAAGGTTCATCAGGATTGAATTGACCATTACCTAGTAAATGATAACAGGCCTTTCTGTGTACCATGTTTGGTACATTGAAAGGTTGTTCTTAGGATAACTCACATTTCCATAGAAAATCATCATAATGAAATTGAAAACAAAGATATTCCCAAAGAAACCAAGTTTTTTTATTATGAGATTATCTATGTTGAAGTGTTTTACTAGTTACGAGATGATAAACCATGTTTCATAAGGATATGATCTAATCTAGTGTATTCCATCATTTAAAAATGACAATTAAGGTATGTAATGATAACCATATTAATACATGTACACCATGTGGGGATTACCCTTGAGAGAAAGATAATATAGCTGAATCAGGAGGTATAGCTGGAACTGATCAAATTATAACAATATGTATGCATCTAACATATGTTATGAGTAATAACCTTTACCAAATGGAGTATCCTACTGATCCACTATGCGGTGGAACAATGTTAGGATTATTCTTGAATCAACATCATCTGTTATTCAATGGGAATAAAAAATCCATTATTAGTTGAGAAATGGATAAGTTCAATAGAAGATATATTTCTTTATCTAGGAAGTATTAAAAGGTGGAAAGTATTCATTTACGTTTTTTGTATCTCAATAGATGCAGATCAATGGTGGTAATTGATTCAAAACACATAGTTTGTAGAGGAAATAACAAGAATGGAGTGCAAGGATTTTTATGTAATATTCTTGGAAAAATATTTTCCTTGTGAACGACGAGTGGATATAGAAAGACTGATTCTGAGACTATAATATAAATAATAGGAAAAATGTGGATAAGTATGAAGACAAATTCATAAGCTTAATAAGGCATGTTACGAACTACATATATAATCCAAAGAGAAATATTTACCATTTCATTTATGGGATTAATCCAATTATACGAAGGTAACTTGTCTCCCAAACATTCCCATCATACGAGGACATAGTATCATGTGTTATTAAGAAAAAGAAATAATTCTCGATGTCCTATGGATACGAAGGGAAGAAAGAGAAAAAGATGACCGTAGAGAAAAGTGAGGATAAATAGAAGAAGGGAAAGAAGTATTTTTAATCATGTGATAATTGTTGAAGGAAACAAAATAAAACATTATTAAAAGGAAAATGAGTTTAATTAATGATTGGTGAAAAGGCTGCCATGATCTTTATTGAAAATTAAATAATAAAATTTTCAATTTTCAATTATTAATCTATAAGGATATGTATAACTATACAAATGAATTTCCCAAGGTATATGGTAACATACCTCAGAATAAGCTAAGGGATAAATGTCAAGATTATTTAAATAATACTGATGAAGTGGAATGATTAACATTATTGTGTTTATATTCAATAATAAAGTTATAAGAGTATATTAATCAATGGTATTCTTGTTGTAATAATTATAGAATGTATATGGATTTCTCTGTAGTAATTTTTAATTAAAGATTTGAAAGAATTTGTTGAATGGTACCAATGACCAAGATAAATTATTCATCGGAAAGTTAGGCTTCATGGGAAATGACATGATTTATAGAAATAAAACCCTTAATATGTTCCTATTGTTTATATACATATTTTGGGACAAAGAGATGCTTATTATGGGTAAACTAAATTGAATATTACTAACTAACGAGTAAATTATTAATGATATGTTCATTTTTGAAATCCAATAACCATATTTATAGAGTTATGGATCTTAATATTTTTAAAGTGTCATAAGGTCTACTATTTATAAAATATTTAAAGTTAAACTTTTCATGAGGTTTTAGAGATTAATTTATTATATTTGATAATTTTTTTAACAATATTAGTTTTTGAAAACTGTTAGATATGGATAGAAAGACATTTCACTCTATTGGAGACCTTATAACCTATTAAAAGTAAATAGCAGTGCTACTGGAATAATAAAATCATTAATGGTTATTCATTTTTATTGGACAAGTTTATGAATTGGAAAATGAACAAAGAAAAACTAAAGGATGAAATTACACATATGAAATATAAATGCATCAAGTGTGTATATTTTCTTTATATTCTTATATAGTAAAATAATTTTTCAACATTAGGAAGTTATTCTTGAAACCAAAATGTTATCCTATTAACATCAAATCCGATGAATCATATGGTCTTTTAAATCATCAAATATTCATGGTTTTTTAGCCCCTATATTTCTATAGATCATTCAATTTCTTGTGATCAATATCCTCAATCACTCTCTAAATATAGTTATGCATTTCTTCCATTTATATATTTAACTTTCCACTGATGTTGTCCAAATCGGAAACCTAGTTATGTGTTATTTCATATGACCTTGGTACTTCAATTTAACTCTAATTAAGATAATTTTTTATTAAACCTTTCACATTGTGTGTTTTTACAACATGTAATTTTCAAATTCCAATCAATTTATATCTCATATTAACATTTAATTTTGAGGAAACAATTTATTTAATTTGGGGAAAATGAATCACCCCTAAATACTAAAAAATATAACATTTTATTCTATATTTTAGGATACAAGAAACAATTAATTATTTCTAAAAATTACCACAACACCAAATTTATCTAGAGTTACATGAAACAATTAGTTTCCTTGATATTTTGTGTTACATGCAATACTATGTTTTACTAAAAAAATATACTGCAAATATTATTATATAATATGATAGTTATCCCCAATACATTTGAATAGATGGAATTAATAGAATTAATTAACTTATAAAAAAATTATTTTAAAAAATTATTCATTATATATTGATAAATTTTTTACTAAGTATATTTTAAAATAAAAATATTTGTTTTCAAAAAAAATTTATTTTCTGAAAAGTGGGTTTATTCAAAATTGACGCACATATTTTTATGCAAATTTATAATCGTTTATGAAATTTTTTCTAAAAATAAAAATATTCATTTTTGAAATTAGAATAAAATAAATATCTTAAGGTGACTTTTTTGTATTTTTTGGGTAATTTTCAATTTTAATGAATATTAAAAAATAATGAATTTAAATTGAAAATTACATTTTCATTTAAATAATTTATACTGTTAAATTATAGATAGAATCTGGTTCAAAGTAAAATTATTTCAATTTTATATAAATAAAACTATATTAGGATATTTTAATCATTGTTTTGTAGATTTTATGTATAAAAACATTCTTAACATTTGAATAAATTCGCTTTAAAAACATGCTTTCTCCACATGTATTTGGGATTAATTGTAAATTAATGTTTTCACCTTATATGAATTTAATTTTAAAAAAATATATTACATATTTTGAATCATTAAAATTTATAACAACTATAGAATTCAAATTAATTTTTTACCAAAATAAATATTGAATGCAGTAATAATTAATTACTACATTTATGGTAAAGATAGATTTATGAGGGGACAAACTAGAATAAAAAGAATGAAAATGACCTAAAATATTATGTATTTTTTAAATGATTTTATGTAGAATTTTTGATAAATTCCTATGAAATTGGGTAATTCCATGCCACATTACATTGAATTTTTCCAAATAAGTAATGTAATGAAAAGGATTAAAGATACTATTATTCCTTTTAATAACTATTATGCATTGGGATAGGTTATAAATCATTATTGGTTTGGTTATACATATTATTATAAAAAAGTATATTAGTTTTTTAACATAATAATTTATCTTTAATTTTTATAAATGAATTAGTTACATGAAATGATTACAAAATTCCAACCCAGAAATTATTTATTTAATAAAAAATAAAATAACTAATAATAAATATATAAAAAATGAAATTAATTAAAATAATTATTGTACAACATTGATTTTTCAAATAAATATGTCATTTTATAGAGATTTTAACTTAATATATTGTAATTAAATATTTCTATAGGTAATTTTAACATTCAAATTTAAAAAAAATCATAATTTCTATAAATGTTGTTTTAAAATAATTAATATTTTATTAAATGATTGAAAATTACTAAAAAACCTATTATATTCCCAGTAATTTTTAAATGTTAATAAAGGTAAAATGTGTTCCATTAATGGCCCGATTTGTCTCTTATAATGATTATATTGACACAAAAATCGTAAAAAACTATGTTAATGAAGTTAAGGTTAAAAGAGTGTTTTTAAAAGTTAATGTGTCAGTATAAAAATAAATTTTATACATATACAGTATTTTTAATTGATAAATTGTTTTTAATAATTAGAATAAATGGGGGGAAATTATCTAATATGTATAAACTTAATTTAATCTTAATGGATAAATTTATTTAGTTAGAAAACTAATTACCATAGTGTAAAACAAAAAATGGTGAAAATATGGAAACATAGAAGTTAAGGAAACAAATGTTTAAAAAATGTCTTTCATTTTGTGGTGAACGTATGTGTAGACCATATAATCCATATACACAATTATATCTCAATATAATAGCCAATTTTTATTATATTTCCCTCCCAAACAGTGAATACTTTTTGGTATTTACTATAGTGTCACTCCTTCTCAATTATAAAAGGGAACTCACTGCCCTCACTTCTCCATACCTCTAGATACTTTCTTCTCATACAAGACCTATTTAAATATATTCTTAAAATACTTCCAAAAATATTATAATCCTTTTTTAGATTAAATCCAACCTATAAGGATTTAGTAAAAATCTATGGAGGATACCTAGAGAATAGGCAATGTACTTCATCATGAATATTTATTTTACTTATTTCTACGCCTCATTAAATTTTAATTAAACCATATTATATAATAACCTAATTATATTACATATAATGTGATGTTTTTATAATAATTTAATTACATGAAACTATATCCACTTCTATCAAATGGTTTATGTAATATCCTTCGTGTGTACGGAACACTACCACCTCACGAACTCATATTGTTCATTTTTACATTACCACCGCTCAAGGTTGTGTATCCTGATATATACAGAGTATATATATAATATTTATTACATAATTATACCACTGGCATAATTATTTCATATAAAAATATTTTACTTTCCATTCTGTATGAGACACAATAACGTCACTCATGTGTACGGAGGACTCCCGCTTCGCGAAGCGATGAGATTTGACTTTCACTAACACATCACATGGAAAATGATAAGTATAAATTTAATGATTATATGGGATATAAATGAAATAATTTCGATATTATGGACATATTTATCGACTTGGGAATATAATTTGTTCCATTTTATTTCATTCCTTTTCCCCCACGTAAAGATGTTAATATGGTTCATTTTTAAGTGCTCTACTGCCTTAATGAAGTGATGTGACTCTCTTTTCATCACCACACCACATTTATTGTATATTTTAGTATATAATACAGAATATAAGATATTGTTATCATTATTTTAAAGTAAAATATCACTTAAAATTTTTCATAATTACCATCTAAAAATGGAAATGTTACTCCTACGTACATATGACCTACCGTGTACGTGACGGTAACATACTTAATTTTTCATAACCATAATTACTGATTTGTGTAAAAAGATAAATAGATGTAAAAATAATATTTTTATGTCCTGATTATTATTATAGTAATGATATAACTATATAAAATGTACAATTAATAGATCTTTTGTGATGAAACAAGAATGATAAAACAAGTCAATTAACTCCATAAACAATGGAAATATTGGAAGGTTATTAGTGAACGGGTAATAAGAAGTTATAAATGGGCCATATATTATATTTAAAATATTAATATGGTTCATTAATAAGTTAATAAATTGTTTCAAAAAAATATACAATAGTTCAAAGAATGTTAAAAAAAAAGAAGTCTAAGGTAATGGTTTCTCATCTCACTTATAATTTAATGAGACATACAACATATTCACCACTTATTTATTTTGTGTGGTGTATATACTGTCATTATTTTATGATATATCATGAATCCATATATCATAACAATATTTAATGTGTTATATTGTGTTTTGAAGCTATTCCTTTACTATATCATCCCTCTACGCCTTTAATTATTCCTTTTGGAGCCACTTGAGGAATTATTTACCTCCCAATAGTTATTATTTTTAGGTATATTGAAAAATGTCACATCTCCTCAAAGAGAAAAGGTAACTCACTCCCCTCACATCCTCACACCAATAAAGAAATTTGGATCATCGTTACCCTACCAGAAAACTTCTCATTTTCTCTAATATCAACCTAGAATTTTTATTTTTTTAATAAACCGCAAAATTTTAATGCTTTAGTATAAAACAAAGGATGATATCTGACGAATACGTAATGTTATTCCACAAGTTTCTTTAATATACTTCATTATATACCTACATAAATTTATATTAAACCATAACAATATAATAACCTTAGTATCTTCTATATACTAGGATATTTTTATTGTACGGTTTTATCCTAAAACCATATCCACTTCCATTAAATGGGTTACAAAATCATTGTTACTGTGTATGGCATACAACCACATCGTAAAATAATGTCATTCATTTTTCAGTCACCACCTCACTAGGACAGTTATAATGATGGATATAAATTATATATATGATAATTATAATATATTTATAAATTTTTATTAACTATAATATATATATATATACCTTCAATTCCATTGGAGACTGGATAACGCTGCTCGTGTGTATGGAGGACGACCGCCTCGTGATGTGATGTGATTTGTCTCTCAATAACGCTTCAAAAAGAAGGTGATAAGGTTAAAGTTAATAATTATATTCTATATGAATTAAAAAATATTATAGTCATAAAATATTTTATATTATTTAATTATAATATATAACATTTTCTTTCTTTATTTTTCACTCATGTAATGATGAAAATGTTGTTTGTGAACACGAGGATTGCCACCATTACAAAGCAATGGGACTCTCATTCCATGTCCAAAACACATGGATGATGCATATAAGTATACAATATGGAATATAACATATTATTAACATTATTTAAAAATAAAATATTACTTACCAACTTTCCATAATGATATTTTGAAAAATAGAGATGTTACTCATGCGTACGTACAGACTACCATCTCTATGATTATAACATTCTTCATTTTTCATATTCTTCATTCATGATTTATATTAAAAGTATTATTTTGTACAAATATGATAATTATTTAATTATTATTATTTTTGAGATTATGTATCAATATAATATATTCATGAACCAGATCTTTCATGATGAAACACACATGAGAAAATAAGGAAATTAATAGCCAAAATAATTAAATTGATAGACGATTATTAACAAATTGATGGTAAGATGTCACAAAAGGATCATATATGATATTATAAGTATTAATATGGTTCTATTATAAGTTAATAATATATTTAAACCCACTTTAACTGAGTTTAATAGATGTTCAACCCAAAAAAAGCCTGTTGTAAGGAATTTCATGTAGATTTACCTTCAATTTAGAATATTTTTTTATTATGAACCAATTAACATTTATATGGTGTATATACATCCAATATTTCATTTAATATCATGAATAATTTATTATTCATGGTATTTTATATTTAATATTTAAATATTTAATCCTCGGGTATTTGAATTGAAAATTTCCAAATAGTAACTCTTATTGTGCAATCTCACTTTCCATTGTGATTATGGACCTTATCTTGTGACAATCACATTCTTGTAATCAAGGTTCATTGGAAATTTTCATTATCTTTAAATATACATATTAGTTTATTATGAAAACTATTATTCCCAAAACATTATAACATTTTTATATACGGTGATTACTTTGAATGTTGTTTGATGTTCTGGGAAAATATTGATAAATCTATATCCTTTACATAGTACCGATATTTAATAAGTCATATTGTTTATGAATTAAATTGATTATTTGGTATAGGAGAATAATATAGACATAAAGTACTTAGGTTGGGGATTGATTAATAAAATACCCTAAATTCATCGATAATATCATGATATTAATCGTTAGACTTAATATGATAGGTTTTTACCTAGTATGTTTTAAATTATCCCAATGATAGATCTTGATGACAAAGGTATCATGTTCCTAAGAAACATTAAATATGATAATTAATATTTTACATCAATTATAATTCAGTTATAATTATTATCCATTGGATTTTCTCAATGACATTATCTATTGATTCCTTTCAATATCAATTTATTGATTAAATGACATGTGTTTCAGTTATTTAACGTTCCATATCAATTCAGCTTTTCCTTAATAAGATATTATAGTTAATTAAATGGGATCTATATATAGTTATGTTCATTTCCATTTTTATTATGATTACAGAATCATGATATATTCCATTTCAATTAAATCCTACTCATCATTTGAGCTCACCCTTACCATAATAAATGGAAATGGATGAAATAAAAAAAAACTGATATTTTGTGTTTCAACATTATTATAAGTCCCCGACCTTAAATGTTACTTAATATTGAATTAAATGAATAATTCACATTGAGGATCTTTTCAGTTTTAGAGTTTTAGAGAATTAGATCATAACTATTATATCACAAAAGATTACAAATTAGACACTTCTACTAAGATTCCATAAAATAAAAACTCTTAAAAAGAAACATTTATAGTTCCATGTTTTAGATATCATGACTTTTCCTTGATCCCATCCTTGACCCTATTCCAGATTAAGTCCTGTGAAAAACATTTCAAAAACTTGGGATGAGCATAAAAAGCTCAGTAATGGATATAAAAGTACGAAATGAAGACATTAGTCCATGTATGAAATTATAATTTACTCATAAAACATAAGAATTTTAACATAACTCATCAAATCATGAATAAATCATAGAAATAATAAGACATAAAGGTAACTTGAGGCATTCATAACATTCTTACGTAGGGAGTAACCCTCATGGTTACGTTTGGAAAACCCATCACAGTATATTCCCTAAATCTCTTCAGAGAAAACATGACGTTTAACTTCTTCGCATTAACCAATGCATTGGAGAGCTATATCGAGATCACCTGCCCTTAGTTTATCACGGAACCACCCGTCTTCACAACAATTCCCAAGAACCATAACATAATCGTATCACGTAAAACATGCATAAGGGAAACACCAAATTTCCACATTTAAATCACAAGATATCAATAAACACATTGATATAAAAAAACATTATGAAAACCATTTTCAATACAAAAAAAATATAAAAGTAAAACATGGTATTTATTTTCTATTAAAAAAGGTTATGGATTGTAGAGGAAGCCGAAACTCAAATAATGGCCACGGCGGCAGAGAAGTCATTGTCACCGCATACGTAGGACAAAAAAACATCCCTTTTGTCGTTTAGTAAAACACTTCGTATAAAAAAATATTCCTTTTGAATAAGCGTAAAAGTCAACGGGGTTTATACACCGTATAAAAGAAAGTCTTGTATAAAACAAAATATGTCTCAATGAATGGAGATTGAGACGAAGTCCCTTACCTCGTGTCTGATGTGACTCGATTTCTCTTTAATCTCTTGAATAATAAACATGAGTTAATTTCTACTTGCTTGAGAACCTTTTTCAAGTTCATTATTATTTTTATATCACTTATTACCATGTCATTAACACTATGTATTTATTTATGTTAATAATAGTCATTTTAACGATCATTGGTACTTGAGTAAAAAATAAACTCTTTATAATTACAATTTTTTCATGTATTCATTATATCTAGAGTTATATTCATTATATAGATATCATATATATCATATATATCCATTATATACATGCATTTATAATATTACATAACATTTATATGTAAGAAATGAAATGCACCGTTCATGGAGACAGTAAGCCGTACGTACGCATGAACGCTACTTTCATTTCTATTTTGTGTTTTATGGAATTTAATCATAATGAAATAACGGTATATTATGATTATAGTATAATTTCATGTAATATCATTAACTCCATCCTTTATACGTCCCACATATGGCATTAACGAATCAAATGACTTTGATGGGGCGTTAGTCCGCACTTCCTAAAATGAAGATATCACATATACCCATAATGGATTCCATAAAGGTATGCCATAAATGAAAAATACAGAATATTAAGGAAAACATAAACATATTATATATCATATATAAATATAGTTTCCTCTTAATGGACACCTTTGAAGGTGTTAGAAGAATATTTAAAAATCATCATTTCGTGAGGCAGAAATTTTCCATCCACGAAAACAATACGCTCTTTAACCATTAGATGAAGGTATGTATAAGTGTAGCTCTAATAATTCTCATAACAACATCCCAGTATATTGAAGATATTTTTGTTGTTACAAAAGAATGGTATAAAAATAGTTTAGGGGGTTGGAGAAGCAAAATAAAACATAAGAACACAAGAGAAGTCACTACCTTTAAAAGGGGTAAATCTTTTTGATTTGAGC
The DNA here is from genome assembly GCA_963277665.1 of Viscum album. Classification (NCBI taxonomy): domain Eukaryota; kingdom Viridiplantae; phylum Streptophyta; class Magnoliopsida; order Santalales; family Viscaceae; genus Viscum; species Viscum album. The sequence goes on along the minus strand of OY728141.1, from coordinate 1,297,793,926 downwards.
TCAAAGGCATCCATGGAAAGCCTTCTGCCCAAATTGAGGCTTATAGGAGTAAGAGAGGGATGTGGAGAGATAAAATGGGTAGGGGTTGGCCGAGTCGAAGGCTTTAGAGGTGTAGGTAAGGTGGTAGAGGTGGGGGCCTTTTATAAGAGGAGAGGAGGGGCACTCATGGAAAGTTATAAAAGGTTACTTTATTAGAAAATGTTTTTCAGATTTCAAAGGTCCCAAAATTATATATTTCAAGGATAAGGTGATAATAGTTCAAAATCCACCCATAAAATAGGTTTTTGACATGTGTAGGTCTTAGATTTTCCATTATCGGTTGATTTTATTTAAATCGTTAAATATTGAGGTAATTGATGCATCATCATAGTGTCATAAATAATTTAATTAATTTAATGTCTAAAAATTATAAAAAAACTATCATGATGTAAGAAATCATTTTATCTTTCTAATTAATATTTATAGTAAAAAATATGACTTGTATAACCCCATTTAAAAATTGTTTCAGTAAAACAACACATGTTTGTGACATTTTAATTTTAACTTTAAATAAAAAGTTATTAATGTCATTTTCCTACCAAAGTGGCTCCATGGGGTCCCCAAGTTGACCCATGGATTTTATTGGTCGACCATGACACATCCAATAAGGGTAGGACATGTGTCAAGGTCATTTCACATTATTAAAACATTATTTTTACCTTAAATTACACTAATTACCTCTAATTGTGATTGAAAACTTAAAAGTTACTATTCACCAAAAATTATTTTAATCCCATTGAACCACATTTTACTTCCTAATGACAACCATGTATGTCGGATTTTTGAAATTCAAAACACACAGGTGGTAAAATTTCATTTAAACGAAAAATCAGTTTTTTTAAGTACCACTTAGTGGTTTCACTATTCATCAAAAATTGAAGTTTTTCAGAAAAATACCAAAACATCACCCTAAGCTATATTTGATATTATGAATTCCAAAATGATGTATATTTTAAAAAATTCAGAGAATCTATGTTACATTAATTAATTAAATAAGTAATTCTTACTGTCATAACAAATAACGTGTTTTTATGAAACAATATATATCAAAATATTGACACTCGTTTAAGTCCAATTTCAAAGTGAAATTAATTCCAATGACCACTATTGGATTAAATGGTAAAAATATATTCTAATTTAACTTTTTAACCAATTCAGAAGATAATCTAATCATGTAAATAAATTATATTAAAAAGAGGTTTTGAATTAAAATACAACATTTTTCTCTATTCATTAAAAATGAACTTTATCAGAAAAATACCAAAAAATTACACTAAGTAAATTTTGATTTCCCGATTCTAAAGAAGAATTTTATTTGGTCCAATGGAATGTATAAGAGTGACCAAAACTATATTTAAATAGGGTTCGCCATCAAAAGGCGATAGTTCGACCTTTTAGTTGACATTAGAGTATTTATGCCTAAAATTGAATTCTTTCCATTATTTAAGCCTTTATCCTTTATTGGATAAATGTAAATACATTTAAGAATCATATACAATCATATTTTAGTTATTTATATTCATTCCTACCAATACAACGACTACGTGTTAACCACCATTTAAAATAATATTATTTTATTACTAGTGTGCAACGTAAGATTTCAAAGAAACTCTTTGTTGCGTATTGGGTACACTATCGAACATAGAAAACCCTTTAAAGTAAAATTAATATTTAATTCATAAATATTAATAAATATGAAAAAAAAATTATTCTTTATTTATCAGGGATGTTACATCCTTCCCCCTTTTTGGGAATTGTGTCCTTGCACTTTTATCCACATATCAAAATAAGTGGGGGTATTTATCCCTCATAGAATTTTTAGATTCCCACATTGCCTCTTCAACCATATGGTTATTCCACAAAACCTTTACCTGGTGAAATACCTTATTTCACAACACTTTCTCTCTATGGTCAACACTTTCGAGATTTGCTTCCAACTATACTACCTCTGGGCTCAAATCCTGAGATGGATTTGGAATATACTTTTTCAACATCAAAACATGAAAAACATTGTGTACCTGAGATAAACTCAAAGATAAAGCCACTCGGTAAGCAACTGATCCAACTTTCTCTAGATTTTCATATGGTCCAATGATCCTTGGACACAGCTTTCCTTTATTACCAAATCGCATCACACTTTTTCACGGTGAAACTTTGAGAAATACATGATCATCTACCTCAAAAGATAGATCCTTCCTCCGGTTATCCGCATAACTTTTCTACCTGCTCTGAGCTGCTCTCATGTGTTTCTGAATCAACTAAACTTTTTATGCCATCTCTTCTACCAATTCTGGTCCTATCAGCTTCCTTCCACCCACTTCATCCCAGAAAGCTAGAGTTCGACACCATTTACCATATAATGCCTCAAATGGATCCATCTGTATACTGGAATGAATACTGTTATTATAAGAAAACTCAACCAAAGAAAGATGTTTGTCCCAACTTCCCTGATAATCCATCGAACAAGCACATAGAATATCCTCTAAAGTCTGAATTGTTCGTTCTGACTTCCCATATGATTGGTGATGAAAATCTGTACTAAAATTTAATTCAGTACCCAACGACTTCTGAAGGACTTTACAAAAGATATAAGTAATCCTGGGATCACGATCAGATATAATGGATAGGGGAACTCCATTCGGCCTAACTATCTCTTTAAGATACAATCAAGAAATTTGATCTAGAGAGAAAGTATCTCGAATAGGAAGGAAATGAGCAGATTTAGTCAAGCGATCAACAATAACCCAGATTTCATTATTACCTCGAGATGTATTTGGTAATCCCACAACAAAGTCCATGTATATATTTTCCCATTACCACTCTGGCACTGGTAAAGGCTGAAGCATCCCTTTCGGTAATGGTCGCTCTGCTTTAACCAGCCGACAAGTCAAACACTTCACAGTAAAATCAGCAATTTCTCCTTTCATTCCATCCCACCAGTAATACTCTTGCAGCTCTCTGTACATCTTAGTAATTCCAGGATGAACTGAAAATGGAGAACTATGAGCTACACATAACAACTATCTCTTCAACTATGAATCACACGACACACACAATCTCTTCCCAAATCTCAAAACACAATCATTATCAATGTTGAATTCAAGCAACTCACCCTTCTGAACCAGCTCTACCTTTTTCTGCAACTCACTGTCTTGCTTCTGTACTTACTTGATTCTGTCTGATAGAGAAGATTTCACTGATACCTAAAACAAAACAGAAGGACGCCCTACACCAACAACTATTATGCCAAATTTCATCAAATCCTTAACCAAAGGATCACATTCCAAACGCAACATTTTTAATGAAGCATTATTTTTTCGACTCAAAGCTTCACCCACATTATTTTCTTTTCTCGGATGGTAATGAATTGTACAATCATAATCCTTGATGAATTCTAGCCATCCACTCTGTCTCATGTTCAATTCTTTCTTAGTGAATATATAATTTAAAATTTTTGTTATCAGTATATATTTCACACTTTACTCCATTCAAATAATGCCTCCAAATTTTTAGAGAAAAACACCCGCAGCTAATCCAAGTCATGTGTAGGGTAATTTACCTCATGAGTTTTCAACTGATGTGAAGCATATGCAATTACCTGATCATTATGCATAAGGACACAACCAATTCCCTTCAATGAAGCATCACTGTATATAACAAACTCACAATTCCTGAAAGGAAGTGCCAAAACTGGAGCATTCTCCAATCTTCTTTTCATCTCCTGAAAACAATCATCACATTCTTTTTTCCAAATAAACTTAAAACCCTTCCCAGTTAGCATAGTCATTGGACTAGATAACTGTGAAATTTTTTCAAAAAACCTTCGGTAGTAACCTATCAAACCAAGAAAACTACGGATCTCAGTTACATTTGTGGGTCTTGGCCATTCTTTAACAACTTTTGTTTTTGCAGGATCCACAATTATTCAATCTTTAGAAACAATGTGACCAAGGAAATAAATTTGTTGTAACCAAAACTCACACTTGCTAAATTTTCCATACAGTTTCTTTTATTTAAAGGTTTGAATGAAAACCCTTAAATGACTTTCATTCTCCTCTTTAAATTTAGAAAACACCAAAATATCATCAATAAAAACAACCAACATTTTTCACCTGAGTCAACTGAGCCATCACTGCAACAAACTGTTTAGTTCTGATTCTGACCATCTTAGGATACTGATTTGAAAGTTCATTTCCCTCTGTATGCCTTCCCAGAAAATCTGTTCTGTTTCCTCTACGAAAAACCAATCTAAACACAAAAATATCTTAGGAGAAGAAACTTGGTAATCTTCAAATTCTATATCATTTCAATTTGACGATAAAAATATATTTTTGGATAATCATTTAATAGAATTATAACTCCTAAAGTTGTCTAAACTGACCTATTATACCAACTATAAGGACCCGGCCTTAAAGCTTACTTAATATTGAATTAAATGAATAATTCACATTGAGGATCTTTTCAGGTTTAGAGTTTTAGAGAATTAGATCATAACTATTACATCTCAAAAGATTACAAAGTAGACACTTCTACTAAGTTCCCATATAATAAAAACTCTTAAAAAGAAACATGTATAGTTCCATGTTTTAGATAGCATGACTTTTCCATGATCTCATCCTTGACCCTATTCCACATTAATTCCTATAAAAAACATTTCAAAAACTTGGGATGAGCATAAAAATCTCAGTAAGGGATATAAAAGTACGAAATGAAAACATTAGTCCATATATGAAACCATACTTTACTCATAAAACATAAGAATTTTAACATACCTCATCAAATCATGAATAAATCATAGATATCATAATACATAAAGGTAACTTGAGGCATTCAGAACATTCTTACATTGGGAGTAACCCTCATGGTTACGTTTGGAATACCCATCACAATATATTCCCTAAATCTCTTCAGAGAAACCTTAACGTTTAAATCCTTCACATTACCCAATGCATTTGAGAGCTATATCGGGCTCAGCTGCCCATAGTTTATCACGAAACCACCCATCTTAACAACAATGCCCAAGAACCATAACATAATCGTATCACGTAAAACATGCATAAAAGAAACATAACATTTCCACATTTCAATCACAAGATATCAATACAACACATTGATATAATAAAAACATTATGAAACCTATTTTCAATACCAAAATAAAAGAAAAGTGAAACATGGTATTTATTTTCCATTAAAAAAAGGTTATGGCTTGTTGAGGAAGCTGAAACACAAATAATGGTCATTGCGGCGGAGAAGTCATTGTTGCCGCATACGTAAGAAAAAAAACATTCCTTCTGTCATTTCATAAAATTCTTCATATAAAAAAATATTCCTTTTGAATAATCATAGAAGTCAAAGAGGTTTATACACTGTATAAAAGAAATTCTTGTATAAAACAAAATATGCCTCAATGAATGGAGATTGAGACGAAGTCCTTTACCTCGTGTCCGACGTGACTCGATTGCTCTTTAATCTGATGAATAATAAACTTGAGTTAATTTCTACTTGCTTAAGAACCTTTTTTAAGTATATTATTCCTTTAATATCACTTATTACCAGGTCATGAACACTATGTAATTATTTAGGTTAATAACGACCGTTTTAACAGTCATTGGTACTTGAGTCAAAAATAAACTCTTTATAATTACAAGTTGTTCATGTATCCATTATATCCAGATTTATATTGATTATGTAGATATAATATATATCATATATATCTAGTATATACATGCATTTATAATATTATATAACATTTAGAGGTAAGAAATGAAATGCACCGTTCATAGAGACGGTAAGTCGTACGTACGCATGAATGCTACTTTCATTTCTATTTCATATTTTATGGAATGGAATCATAATGACATAAAGTTATATTATAATTCCAGTATAATGTCATATAATATCATTAACTCCATCCTTTATATGTCCCACATATGGCATTAACGAATCAAATCACTTTGAGGGGCGGTAGTCTGCACTTCCTAAAATGAAGATATCGTGTATACCCATAATGGAAGCCATAAAGGTATGCCATAAATGAAAAATACATAAGCATAATGAAAACATAAACATATTATATATCATATATAAATATAGTTTCATCTTAATTTCTACCTTTGAAGGTGTTAGAAGAATATTGAACAATCATCGTTTCGTGAGGGAGAAATTCACCATCCACAGAAACAGTATGCTCTTTAACCATTAGATGAAGGTGTGTATAAGTGTAGCTATAATCCTTCAAATAAAAACATCCTAGTTTATTTAAGATACTATTTTTGTTACATAATAAAGGAATAAAAAGAGTTTAGGGGGTTGGAAAAGCAAAATAAAACCAAATAACACAAGAGAAGACACTACCTTTAAAATGGGTAACTCTTTTTGATTTGATCTCAAAGGCTTCCATGGAAAGAATTCTGCCCAAAGTGAGAATTATATGAGTAAGAGAGGGATATGGAGAGGCAAAATGGTGTGGCTTTGGCTGATCCAAAGGCTTGAGAGGTGTGGTTATGGTGGTAGAGTTGGGGACCTTTTATAAGAGGAGAGGAGGGGCACTCTTGGAATGTTATTAAAGGTTACTTTATTATAAAATGCTTTTCGGATTTTAAAGGTCCCAAAATTATATATTTAGAGGATAAGGTGATAAGAGTTCTAAATCCACCCATACAATAGGTTTTTGACCTTATTAGGTCTTATATTTTACTATATCGTTTCATTTTATTTAAATCATTAAATAATGAGGTAATCACTGCATCATCATAGTGGCATAAATAATTTAATTTTTTAATGTCTAAAAATTATAAAAAAAATATCATGATGTAGGAAATATTTTTATCTTTCTAATTAATATTTATAGTAAAAAATATGACTTGTATAATCCCATTTAAAAATTATTTTAGTAAAACAACACATGTTTGTGACATTTTAATTTTAACTTTAAATAAAAAGTTATTAATGTAATTTTCCTACCAAAGTGGATCCATGGGGTGCCCAGGTTGACCCATGGATTGTCTTTGTTTGTCATGACACATCCAATAAGGGTAGGACATGTGTCAAGGTCATTTCATATTATTAAAACATTATTTTTACCTTAAATTACACTAATTACCTCTAATCGCGATTAAAAACTTAAAAATTACTATTCAACAAAAAAATTATTTTAATCCCTTTGAACAATATTTTACTTCCTAATGAAAACCATATATGTTGGACTTTTTAAATTAAAGCACAGAGGTGGTAAAATTTCATTTAATAAAAAAATCAGTTTTTTAAGTACCACTTAGTGACTATTCATCAAAATTTGACGTTTTCAGAAAAATACCAAAACATCACCCTAAGCTATATTTGATATTCCGAATTCAAAAACAATGTCTATTTCACAAAATTAAAAACATACAAGTTACATTAATTGATTTAATATTTAATTCCCGCTGTCAGAACAAATAGTGTGTTTTTATGAAACAATATATATCAGAAGATTGACACTTGTTTAAGTCCAATTTCAAAGTGAAATTAAATCCAATGACCACTATTGGATTAAATGGTAAAAATATATTCAAATTTCTATTTAGAACCAATTCAAAAGATAATATAATCACGTAAATAAATTATATTTAAAAGAGGTTTTGATTAAAATACAACATTTCTCACTATTCATTAAAAATTAACTTTATCGGAAAAATACCAAAAATTTACACAAAGTAATTTTTGATGTCCCGATTCTAAAGAAGAATTTTATTTGGTCCAATAAAATGTATAAGAGTGAACAAAACTATATTTAAATAGGTTTCTCCATCAAAAGGCGATAGTTTGGCCTTTTAGTGGACATTAGAGTATTTATGCCTAAAATTAAATTCTTTTTGTAATTTAAGACTTTATCCTTTATTGGATAAATGTAAAAACATTTAACAATCATATACAGTCATATTTTAGTTATTTATATTCATTCCCATAAATAAAATGGCTACGTGTTAACTACCATTTAAAATAATATTATTTTATTACTAGTGTGCAACGTAAGATTTCAAAGAAACTCTTTGTTGCGTATCGGGTACGCTGTCGAACATAGAAACCCCTTTAAAGTAAAATTAATATTTAATTCATAAATATTAATAAATATGAAAAAGTTTTATTCTTTATTTACCTAGGATGTTATAATTAGTGATATGGGGAACTATGTAAATAAATTCTATAAGCATCAATGGAATATAACTTAGAACAATCTAACATATCAAGGTAATGTTTATCTTATTGATATGAGAAATGTGTAATGAGTAATTTTATTCTATATTTGGATACAATAAAAATGTTGTCAATGCATTTTATTGATGATATTATATTTATATGTTTTATAAAATACAGAATTAGTGTAAAATAATACGTTTTTAATTAGGGATTTTAAATTGTCTGTTGAATGGTCCCAATGAACACGAAAAATGATTCAATGTATAGATGAAATTCATGGAAAACATGTGATTATGGGCCCTTAATAAATTCATTATTTTGAGATAATTATGTTGGGATAAAGAGACAATTGATATATACAAATTAAATTGGATAATACTAACTATGTTGCAATTGATTAATGATTTTTTTAAAAGTGGTTATTCTATAATTGATGGAATTTACAGCAATTGAATATATCCAATAATCTATGTTTTCCCTAAGTAATAAAAAATCATGCATGATTTTAATATAGTTTGATCAGAATTCCCATTTATTACCATGTTTTATGTGAATATATGATAAAGGTATTTAAATGTTTGTTTTTTGGTGATTAAGAGAAACGTCATGTTGTTTGGATTAATGATATGTTAATTTTTGGAAATTTAGTGTAATTCATTCATAAGTTATGAATATTAATATTATGGAAAGGACATGTAATGCCCCAAGATTTTATGAAAAATATTATTTTAATTTCATTGATGTCTTGTGTTGTAATCTACAACAAGATTATCTTGTGCTATATGCAACACCGTATTAGCTTGCAGTATACACAACACTATTCTTTGATTGTGTTACACAAAATTTCATGTTCATTTGATAGTAGTCATTCTACGCAACATTGAGTGTATATATATATATATATTCAATGTAAAAATGAAAAATGGTGGGATTCTATTATATGAAACAACAAAGGAGTCTTTCACAACACGCAACCCTAAATTGGCTTGCATTACACGCAATCGTGACCTTCCTCGATATCCTGTGTTGTACGCAATACCGGGTTTCATTAAACAACGATATATTATTATAATATTATTATGAACTAGCCGTTATGAATAGTATTAACTAAATTTTTAATTTTATAACATTATTATTCATCTAATATATTTTCTAGAACATGGTATAAGAACAAAATAAAATTTTCAGGTAAAATATGTATTTTTCAAAAAATGCAGTTTTGCTGCCTTTTGATGGTGCACCCACATTAAATATAGTTTTTGAAATATTTATAAGTTCAATTTTAAAAAATAAAATTCTTCTTTTGAATCAGTATATAAAAATTTACATTGGATTATGTTTTGATATTTTTCTGATAACTTTCATATTTTAATAAATAGTAAAAACACGCTATATTTTATTTAAAAAACCTTTTTATCATCATAATAACTTATGTGGTTAAATTATAATATTGAATTGTTTTAAAGTATTAATAGAATATATTTTTACCATTTAATATAATGTATGTCATTAGCATTGATTTTACCTTGAATTCATAGGTTAAATCAATTCAATCTTTTGCAATGTTTTAAACAAAAACCCAATTTCATTCGACAACGGGATTAATTTTAATATAATTTCTGAAACTCCGGTGTATTGAATTTGAAAAAATGGATTACATATTTGGAATCATCGGGTCCAAATTATGTTAATAGGATACTTTTTTTTGGGAATTATGAATAGTAACTACGGTAAATTTTATTTACCATTGTTAAAGGTAAATCGGGTAATTAAGGGTAAATATAATATTTTAAAATTACCCTAACACATGCCAAAATTCTATTGGATGGCTAAAAGTATACCCATATCACCTAAGGGTCGGATTAGATTCATTTTATGGACTTTTGACGATGAAAATAATTTAATTATTATTAAAACCAAAGAAAGTGACAACATGTAACTCTCTTAAATCTTATAAGTATAATAATTTTAATTTAGTGATAAACATAATACAACTTCAAACATTAATATTCTCCAGAAAGCTAATAAAATATCTACATCATGATAATTTATTTGAAATTTTTAAGGATTAAATAATTGTCATTAATGGTGATACATTAATGATGCAGAAATTATTTATTAAGTGAAAAATCAGTAATATAGTTTTTAATGAAATAATAATACCCATTAAAAGGCCCAAAAACCTGACAAAAACTTATTGGTAGTGTATATATACACCTTAGTCATCCCATGACCTAATATATAACCGTTTGGAGTCTTATAAAATTGATTATGACACTTATATTATTTTATTTTAAATGATGTCAAATTTGTCACATTCATAATTTAATAAATATAAAAATTTACATATTGTGATTTTAAGATGATAAAATCGAGTAAAAGTATTATTGAAAAAGTTAATAGATTTATCTTCATAATAGGCTTTTATTTTTAATTTTTATGCAAAAAATAAGTATATTAAATAATTATACAAAAATGTTGTAGTAATTATTTTATTAAGAGATAAACCAAATAAATGCTTTTAAAAATAATAAAATAAATATTATATGAACTATTTAAGGTGATCACCTAATTTTATAGATACATATGACCTTTTATGAAACTATTAAAGCTATTATTTTGGACATATCTTCTGTATATATTTTATTTAAATTCAAATAAATGAATAGTGTCAAAATTGACAATATTGTTAGTTTATAAAAATAACATATTATAAAATTGTTTAAAAAACACAAAAATATTTAAAAATTATAAATTTATATTTATATGGTATAAAATGTTATAAAGTATCCAATTATGGAAAATTCACAACAAATAAGTAATTATTTGTTATAATTTAAAATTTAGAATGTTATTACCACAAATAAAAATAAATTGATTAAGTAAGGATAAATCAAGTTGATAATGTTTAAAATAATTTCCTAACATGTATAAATTTTATTGGTTGATGAGATTAAAACCCTATCTCATCTAATAATTTAATATGAGTCATTTTTGGAGGTTTTTAAGTGGGGTTAGATTTATTATAAATAAATATTTTTAAGATTTCCAAAGGTGCCCCTTCCCTCCCTTATAAAAGGGCACCTCCTCCCTCTCTTCCTTACACCACTTTGAGCCTACTAGCTCGGCCAAACCCTGAAAATTTCTCTTATACACTTCCCTAGAAACAACCTAGAGGTCCTGGTCTTCTTCAAATACCAATTTTAGTGCCCTAAGAGGAGGTCTAAAAGAGGCGCTTCAAAGAAGAGGTAATGTCTATTACCGATTCTTTCAACTTTATTTTCTTCTTCCACTTCTTCTTTTTTATTTGTTTCACTATGAGGTAATAAAATCTATATCACTGATATACTGATATGTTATTATAAGTATGAAACAACAATATTTCACCATCTATCCATCCTACGTAAAATGAAATCACCGCGTGTGCGTACGTATGGAATACCGTCTCCACGTCGTGGTGTAATCTATGTTCCACCACCACCTTACTTGGATGGGTATAATGGTGAAATTAATGAATATATATTATTATTGTAAAGTTATATTGATTCTGTAATATTATATATACACTTTAATACAATTCCACGATCTTGGGAATGATATCATCGCTCGTGCGTACATACGGACTACCGTCTCCACGGCACGATGATATTCACTCTCCATGTTAACCATTCAAGAATGATTATAAAGTGTAAATAATAAGTAATCATGAAATATATGACATAATAATTCAACTGGATTTATGTATATATATATTTATGTCATCTACTTAATTCAATTCAATTCACTAAGGAAACGAAAACAGTGTTCATGCGTATGTACGACCTACTATCTCCATGAACTGTGTATTTATTTCCATTTATCGATATATTATGTATATTCTGAATATATATTATATATAAATTATGTTTTACATTCTGGATGTAATTAATCATGATCTATGTAATCATATGAATAATTACAAGTTAAAACACGAACGACAAATGAAACAATTTTACCCAAAACGCTACTTTCACATGAATTTACAAAAGAACGGGTAATATAAAATCCTAAGTGAACCATATATGATATAATAACAATGAATATTATTCTGTAATAAGTCAATGAAATTATTTAAATCATTATACAGGAGGTTTGTATACGTACGAATCATATCAGACCTAAGGTAAGGGATAATTTTGCAAATCTCATTTTTATCCGAGATTGCTTATTCGTAAGTATTTACTAGGGTTATTGATATCATCCATGTCAATGTTTTATAAAAGTGTTTTAATTTATGTTTAAAGTCCTTTTTACCCATTTTTTAATCTTACTACATGGTATTTAAGGAATCTTTCTTTTGTTTACGTTACGAGGTACTTTTTTGACTTTTCCGGCAAAAGTACGAGAAGAATGTTTTTTTTAACTTATACGGCATGAATGTATTTTTAATGTTTTATAAAGCCTTATTTTCATGATGCTTACTCCAAAATATTTCATGACTATTTTCAAAAAAATCTCTTTATTTTAAAATTGCATGACGTTTTGTGAAAATAAATTGATTTTAAAGAAGAAATGATATTTTCCTCAAGAATTCATTTCAAGTATTTTATCAAAAAAAAAATTTCCATCTAATATGACATTATTTCATATGTGTATAATGTCTCTAAGATTTACATAGTATCACTTTTCTTATTATGAAATGATATCCATTTATTTTATATGGATTATGTGATGATGGGATGATGTTTTTGAAACCCATTTCATTCGTTGGGTAATTATGAATGATGTATGTTTATTTCGTGGGAAAAGTAAGAATGATTTCATTATTAGATGGGTGGGACCTATATCTCCCTCCAATGTATTGGGTAAAGATTTATATCTCATGAGATAGACATGGCTGGAATGGTAAGTTAATCTGGTTCAGTGTTACAGGACTGAAACGAGGAGTGAACTCGATTCAGAAAGGGACCTTGTCCACTAAGATGGTCATGGCAGTAATGCCTTGGCTACTATTGAAATCATTACATTAGCTTAATGGATGCCACAATTACATGATTTATTACTATTCTATTTTATCATTATTGATGATCCATTATGATCTATGCCTTACGTACTGCCATGTTTTATGTCATTGCTCATGATTTTGATGTTTAAATATTATGTTCATGTTTTTAAGTTCAAATGTATATGGTTTGTTTTATTTTCTCCATGCTTACCCTTACTGTGAATTTGAGCTCACCCATTTTAGGTTTTATTTTCCCCCAGTAATAAAATAATGGTTTTAGGTAAGGAATCAAAAAGTGGATGATCGTTATGGGAGATTTTGAAGATCTTTCAACATGATTAGAAGTTTATATTCCATGTTTCCAAAGACACTAAACTATTACGGTCCTTGTGTGTCTGTTTTTGTTATGTATTAGATATTCCACAAAAGTAATGTAATTTCCATTAACGTAAAACTTCAGGTCTCTACAGTTGGTATCATAGGAAAGGATTAGTTAACCTTTGGAAACTAGGATGCGAAAATGTTAGTGAGATCCCTAGAGATATTTCTAAGGTATGTCTAGGGATGTCCCTAAGGGTAAGTATATGTATAGGATATAGTACTAGAACTATGGTAACGATATTATAATTTAACCTAAGATGTTAGATATTGAGGGTAATCCCCATTTACTATGTTGTTTTCCCTAGCTTGATTTTTTCCTCTCACACTATTCTTTTTGGGTTTTAGAAAATGGCTGGAAACAGGAAGATTCACGATAATGAAGGATATGATGGAAAATGGAATGATATTCTACATAAGAAACCAAATGAAACAGGATTTGGAAGTCCAAACATAATTATTATGCCTAATTAGCAATCTCATAATATGATTAATAATGTCAACTTTGGTAAGTTTTCCAACTTAGATAATAATAGAAAGATGGAGTTTCATGATGATAATAGAGGAAAGAAAGTTTAATTTCCATTCATGTAAATCATATGGGAAGAGGAATCAGGGAGAATGTTTCAAAGGAACTAGAAGATGCATTGGGTGTGGAAAAGAAGGACACAAAGCCAGTAAGTGCAAAGGAAAAGGTTCAGTTAACAACCTGGACAAGGATAATGGTTTTTCTACGACATCAACAATGATTAGATGTTTTAAATATGGAATGTATGGGCATTATAAAAACCAATTCCCTAAGGGAAAATCTCATGAAGAGAATCAGCATGGTCATATAAGTAGTATTTATGTGGATGATGATTAAGAGACTACAAATGAAATATGAGATGAAAGAAATGATGAAGATCAGTTAGTGGTTTAAGAAGTTAGTTGAATGATTGTATGTTTATAATGAATAATGTAAGGTACTATGGAATAAAGAATCATCTAAGGATTGTTACACTATTGTTTTCATAAAGTATTTTAAAGTATATGTTCAATGGTACCAGTATCCATGGAAGGTTATTCAGATATTTTTGGAAAGTAGATAATATGCGCATAATGATGGGATAAGAAGATAACGAGATATTTGATTGTATTCATGAGCTCATGACTGATATAAGGACTAAGTGATATTATGGCTTGATTATATAGATTTTTTGGGATTTTGGTATGTGGAAAGAGTTACCTTTTGACAGTATTCATGTTTTCCCTATGGTTCTATGGTAATTTATGTTTCAAGAGAATATAGGACTAAGTTATTCATGTGTTTGGAATGCAACCAATAAGATATATCTTATGATATATGTGGGATAAATGGTTTCATTCACATTCTTGGTAGATAACCTTTCTAGTAATTGTTTTCTTTATACTAGGAGCTTGGACCGAAGTATTTTAGATAAGCCTAAAGATTGGAATGGATTATGTTGGAAATAATTTAGTATTATTTAAGGATAGAACTTTTTTTCGATATTATTGATGGGATGTTATAGTAATGTAGTTTTAGAAAAAGGACAACCTGAAGGACGAGCGACATCCCATCGCGTCGGACAAGGCTGTATGAATCGAACCCACAACAGAAGTGTGATTGGCCTTTATCACCTACCACTGGCCTACAAGAAGTCCCTGTTTAGTAAAAACCAATTTTATTATATTAAGCAGTTTGATATATGAAGTATAAGTCCATTTTAGGAACCATATATGATTAATCTCACTATAGATGGACTTATGTATTTTTTTTGATAACTTTTCTAACCATTTGTTTGAGACAGATGGAATAACCCAACATTCTATCACATGATCTGCTAACACATCATTAATGACAAATTCAACTTCATTTCTTTAAGAGATGAAGTGGAAATTGTCTAAATAACGACCAACGATGAGACTGTACCAAAATCACGAAACTATTCCTTCTAATTCCAATTTCATCAACTTTAGGGAAATTATCTTGAAAACCAAAAACGTTGTCCTAGTGCTCTTATATCCGATGAATCAGATGGTACCTTAGATCATCACAAAATCTATGGCTTTGTGATTGTTGGATTTTTCATAGCCATGTTCTCTACCACTCCCCATCATAACTTGATGGTTAGATTTTTCATCCATATCCATATTTTCACCTATGTTCTCCTATGTGGAAACCCAGTGATGAGTTAATTTGGGTAACCCTTACGTTTCATACATTAGTTTTTAAAGCCATGTTTTGGTATTCATTTTTACGATGTGGGTTTCTATAAAAGAAACTTTTGATTAGTAAACCATTTATAACCCCGATGAATTTCGAGGGCGAAATTCATTTTAAGGGGTGTAGAATGTAACACCCAGAGATTTTATGAAAAATATTCTTTTAATTTCATTGATGTCTTGTGTTTTAAGCTACAACAATATTATCGTGTTCTATACACAACACCGTATTAGCTTGCAGTATACACAACACTATTCTTAGATTGTGTTACACACAATTTCTTGTTCGTTTGATAGTAGTAATTCTACGCAACATTGAGTGTATATATATATATATATATTCAATATATAAATTAAAAATGGTTGGATTCTGTTATATGAAACAACAAAATAGTCTTGCACAACACGCAACCCTAACATGTCTTGCATTACACGCAATCGCGACCTTCCTCGATAGCGTGTGTTGTACGTAATACCGGGTTTTACTAAACAAAAATATATTTTTATAATATTATTATGAACTAGCCGTTATGAATAGTATTAACTAAATTTTGAATTTTATAACATTATTATTCTTCTTATACAATTTCTTGAACATGGTATAAGAACAAAATAAATTTTTCAGGTAAAATATGTATTTTTCAAAAAATGCAGTTTTGCCGCCTTTTGATGGCGCATCCACTTTAAATATAGTTGTGGACATGTTTATAAGTTCAATTTGAAAAAATAAAATTCTTCTTTTGAATCAGGATATAAAAATTTACATTGGATAAAGTTTTGATATTTTTCTGATAACTTTCATATTTTAATGGATAGTAAAAACAAGCTATATTTTAATTAAAAACAAGTGTTTTCATCGTAATAACTTATGTGGTTAAATTATAATATTGAATGGTTTTAAAGTATAAATATAATATATTTTTACCATTTAATATAATTTATGTAATTATCATTGATTTTACCTTGAATTCGTAGGTTAACTCAATTCAATCTTTTGCAATGTTTTAAACAAAAACCCATTTTCATTCGACAACATGATTAATTTTAATTTAATTTCTGAAACTTCTTTGTATTGAATATTAAAAAATGGATTCCATATTTGGAATTAGTGGGTCCAAATTATGTTAATAGGACACTTTTTATTTTTGGGAATTATGAATAGTAACTACTGTAAATTTTATTTACTATAGTTAAAGGAAAATAGAGTAATTAAGGGTAAATATAATATTATAGAATTACCCTAACACATGCCAAGATTCTATTGGATGGATAAAAGTATACCAATATCACCTAAGGGTTGGATTAGATTCATTTTATGGACTTTTGACCATGAAAATAATTTAATTATTATTAAAACCAATGAAAGTGACAACATGTCACTCTCTTAAATCTTATAAGTATAATAATTTTAATTTGGTGATAAACATCATAAAACATCAAAAATGAATAGTCTCCAAGACGCTAATAAATTTATCTACATTATGATAATTTATTTAGAATTTTTAGGGATTAAATAATTGTCATTAATGGTGATACATTAATGATGCAGAAATTATTTATTAAGTGAAAAATCAGTAATATAGTTTTTATTGAAATACTAATAAACATTAAAAGGCCAAAAAACCTGACCAAAACTTATTGGTAGTGTATATATACAACTTAATAATCCAATGACCTAATATATAACCGTTTTGAGTCTTATGAAAGTGATTATGACACTTATATTATATTATTTTAAATGATGCCAAAGTTGTCTCCTTCATAATTTAATAAATAAAAAAAATTACATATTGTGATTTTAAGATGATAAATTAGAGTAAAAGTTTTATTGTCAAAGGTAATATATTTATCTTCATCATAGGATTTTATTATTAATTTTTATGCAACAAATAAGTATATTAAATAATTATACAAAAATGTTGAGGTAATTATTTTATTAAGAGATAAACCAAATAAATGATTTTAAAAACAATAAAATAAATATTATATGAACTATTTAATGTTATCCACCACTTTTATAGATACATTTGACCTTTTATGAATCTATTAAATCCGTTATTTAGAACATATATTCTGTATATATTTTATTTAAATTCAAATAAATGAATAGTTTCAAAATTGACACTATTGTTATTTTATAAAAATAACAAATTATAAAATTGTTTAAAAATCACAAAAATGTGAAAAAATTATAAATTTAAAATTATATGGTCTATAATTTTATAAAGTATCCAATTATGGAAAATTCACAACAAATAAGTAATTATTTGTTATAATTTAAAATTTAGAATGTTATTACCACAAATAAAATTAAATTGATTAAGTAAGGATAAATAAAGTTGATAATGTTTAAAATAATTTTCTAACATGTCTAAATTTTATTAGTTGATGATATTACAACACTATATAATCTAATATTCTAATATGAGTCATTTTTGGAGGTTTTTAAGTGGTCTTAGATTAATTATAAATTAATATTTTTATGATTTCCAAAGGTGCCCCTCCCCTCCCTTATAAAAGGGAACCTCCTCCCTCTCTTCCTCACACCATTTTGAGCCTTCAAGCTCAGACAACCCCTGACACATTATCTTATCCTCTTACCTAGAAACATTGTAGAGGTCCTGGTATTCTTCAAAGACCAATTTTAGTTCCCTAAGAGGAGGTCTAAAAGAGGCACTTTAAAGAAGAGGTAATTTCCATTACCGATTCTTTCAACTTTATTTCATCTTCCACTTATTATTTTTTAGTTGTTTCATTATGAGTTAATAACATCAGTATAAATAATATACTGATATGTTATTATAACTAAGAAACAACCAAATTTCACCATCTATCCATCCTACGGAAAACGAAATCACCACGCGTGCGTACGTACGGAATACCGTCTCCACGCCGTGGTGTAATATATTTTCCACCACCACCTTACTTGGATGAGTAAAATGGTGAAAGTAATGAATATTTATGACTATTGTAATGTGCTATTGATTCTGTAATATTATATATACAATTTAAAACAATTCCATGATCTTGGGAATGATATCATCGCTCATGCGTACATACGGACTACCGTCTCCACGACGCGATGAGATTCAATCTCCATGTTAACCATTCAAGAATGATTATAAAGTATATATAATAAGTAATAATGAAATATATGACATAATAATTCTACTGGATTTATGTATATATATATATATTTATGTCATCTACTTAATTCCATTCAATTCAATAAGGAAACGAAAACTGCGTTCCTGCGTACGTACGGCCTACCGTCTCCATGAACGGTGTATTTCTTTCCTTTTATCGATATATTATGTATATTATGAATATATATTATATATAAATCATGTTTTAAATTCTGGATGTAAGTAATCATGATCTAATTAATCATATAAATAATTAAAAGTTCAAACACGAACGACAAATGAAACTATTTTACCCAAAATGCTACTTTAACATTAATTTACAAAATAACGGGTAATATAAAATCATAAGTGAACCATATATGATATATTAAAAATGAATATGATTCTGTAATAAGTAAATGAAATTATTTAAATCATTATACAGGAGGTTAGGATACGTATGAAGCATATTGGACCTAATGTAAGGGATAATTTTGCAAATCTCATTTTTTTTCCGAGATTACTTATTCGTAAGTATTTAATGGCGTTATTGCTATCATCCATGTACATGTTTTAAAAAAAGTGTTTTAATGTATGTTTAAAGTCCTTTTTACCCATTTCTTACTTTTATTACATGGTATGTAAGGAATCTTTCTTTTGTTTACGTTACGAGGTACTTTTTTGACTTTTCTGGAAAAAGTACGAGAAGAATGTTTTTTTAACTTATATGGAATGAAATGATTTTTACGGTTTTATAAAGCCTTATTTTCATGAAGCTTCCTCCAAAATATTTCATTAATATTTTAAACAAAATATCTTTATTTTAAATGTACATGACGTTTTGTGAAAAGAAATTGATTTTAAAGAAGAAAGGATATTTTCATCAAGAATTCATTTCAAGTATTTTATCAAAACCATTTTTCCCTCTAAGATGACATTATTTAATATGTGTATAATGTCTCTATGATTTACATGGTTTCACTTTTCTTATTATGAAATGATATCCATTTATTTTATATGTATTATGTGATGATGGGATGATGTTTTTGAAACCCATTTTATTCATTGGGTTATTATGAATGATGTATGTTTATTTTGTGGCACAAGTACGAATGATTTCATTATGAGATGGGTGGGACCTATATCTCCCTCCAATGAATTTGGTAAAGATTTATATCTCATGAGATAGACATGGCTGGAATGGTAAGTTAATCCGGTTTAGTGTTACAGGACTGAAACGAGGAGTGAACTCGATTCAGAAAGGGACCTTGTCCACTAAGATGGTCATGGTAGTAATGCCTTCAATACTATGGAAAACATTACATGTGCTTAATGGATGCCACAATTAGTTGATTTATTCCTATGATATTTTTTCATGATTGATGATCCATTATGATCTATGCCTTACGTACTGCCATGTTTTATGTCATTGCTCAAGATTTTGATGTTTAAATATTATATTCATTTTTTTAAGTTCAAATGTATATGGTTTGTTTTATTTTATCTATGCTTACCCTTACTGAGCATTTGAGCTCATCCTTTTTATGTTTTCCTTTCCCCCAGGATTAAAAGAAAGGTTTTAGGTAAGGAAACAAAAAGGGGAGGATTGTTATGGGAGATGTTGAAGATCTTTCAACATGATTAGAAGTTTATATTCCAAGTTTCCAAAGACACTAAACTATTATAGTCCTTGTGTGTCTGTTTTTGTTATGTATTAGATATTCCGCAAAAGTAATGTAATGTCCATGAACATCAAGCTTTGGGTCTCTAAAGGATATAAGGTTAACTATTTATGAAATAGCTTCACTTGAACATTGTATGATGTTTAAGAGATTAATGTATTAATTCACCGTATGATGATTTATGAATATTGGATAACCTATAAAATACATTTTTCAATAATATTAAATAAAGATTGATGGAATGAATTTTAATCCTATTATAGATCTTAATATCCATTAAATGTGAATTTTAGTACTTTGGACATAAAAATTTATTTTTGAATATTCATTTATTTTAGTGAGGGATGAATTGGAAATTGGTCGAAGCATGCTGAAATGGTAAATTTCTGATTATCAAATAGATATTTATCAACTTACTATATTCCATTAAATTATTAAATAGTAAAAAAATACTTCAACTCTAGGAAGAGGATATTGAAACAAATTGTTTTTCCCTATTATCATAATTTGTGATGATATCAATGACCTTATTCACACATATTCAATAAATGGTTTTGTGCTCGTTAACCTTTTTGGATCAACCAATTTCTTATGATAAATGTTTTATTTAATTCTCCATCAGTATTTAGGTGTTTTTTTCCCTTCCATCTCCATGTTTTAATTTCAAACCTATTTTTTCCTAATTATAAAACTAGTTATGTGATTATTCCATATGATCTTTGTACTTCCCTTTCTCTCTTATTAAGAGTATAGTTTAGTAATCCTTTTGTGATGTAGTTTTTTTAATAAATGTTTTTTCAATGCCTTGTTTATTGATTCAATATTAATTTAAGAGGAAAGAATTTATTTTAGGTGTCGAGAATGTTACACCACAAGGCAGTACAATATATTTCTTCAAGTATAAATTTAATTTCATCAATAGCTTTTGATTCACACAACACCGGTTTAAAAAAATGATGGTTAGTCACACTCTACACACTTTAATTAATATTACATTTTAACACCTTTATAAATATGTTTTAAAAAATGAAATTCATTTTTTAAATAAGAATAAAAAAATTACATTAGGGTTATTTTTTTCTTATTTTCCACAAATATTTCTTTTTTTATTAATAGTGAAAATATAATAAATTTTAATTGAAACCTATGTTCTCTTTTAAAAAGATTTAATGTTAAATTTTATTTTCAATTTTATTTAATGAAAAAATATGTTATTTGGAAATAAATAAATCCAATTTTTTCATTGTAATAATTATCATATCTAATTTTTATATAAATATTTTTCAAAATTTTTAACATAAAATCCCTATTTCCTATCACATCCGTGGAATTAATTTTAAATTAAAATTTTCCACTTCGGTGAATTAAATTTAGAAAAATGGATTCTATATTTTAAATCAACATAATTTATGATTTAAAAATGGTTTAAATTAATTTTTTTCAGAAATGGATAGTGCATATAGTAAAAATTAATTCCTATATATATGGTAAAAATGAACATAGGGGCGGTTTAACTGTAATGATAAAACTAAAATTGACCAAAAATTTTATCTAAATATTATTTAATGAGTATGTTTAAACCTTTAACATTAATGTAACTGAAATATGCCAATTAATTTTCACATTATATAGAATAATACCCTGTGTAAAAAGTAAAATAAATAAAAAGTCAATAAATAATATTTTCTTACATTAAATAAAAATAAAGCACTGGGAGAGGGAAAAAACATAGGTTCAGTTATATATATAATTTTAAAAGATAATATTTTTATCAAATTAATTTATTTTTATTTTTTAGAAATGAAATAATTATTTTAAATCCTTATGAAATGTTTTCAATAATTATTTAGTAAATAATTAAATGAAATAAATGATAATGAAAATATTTAAAGTGACATAAATTGAGTAAAGTGATGTGTTAATATAATTTTTTTGATGATAATGTTACATTAAATGTTTTTGAACATATTTTATTATAATTCCATCATTATCTTGATATTTTCACATTCTTATTAATTGAACAATGTCGAAATTGAAAATATTATTATTTTAGGAAAATCATATTTATTAAATGATTTAAAATGACTAACAAGCCTAAAATTTTAAAATTTATTTTTATATTATTATTGATATCAACTGTATTCCATTCATGGACCAATTATTATTTTATAAGGACATCATTTACCTCTAGATAGTAAAAACTCTGTTAGGATGGTTAAGTTTAAATCATTTATTTTACAGGTTACACGCACTTGTGTTAATTTTTTTTCCAAATTAATGAATTTTTTTCTTACAAATTAATGTAAATATTTTGAATAAATGGGAAGAAATAATATAGTATGGAAGATTTTATTTTAATCTTAACCGATAAATTACATAGTTTAGAAAACTTTTAAGCATAATGAAAAATTAAAATAATAAAAATAAGGAAACATAGAAGTTATGGAATAAAATGTTTAAAACATGTTTCTTAGTGTTTTTAGAGGCTTGGTTCGAAAGAATAATATCTGTTAACCTTTAAATATCATGTTTTGTGAAAATTTAGGTAATATTGACCTCCCAATATTGAATACTTCAGAGTATTGAACAAAATGTCACTCTTTCTCAATTATAAAAGGGAACTCACTCCCCCACTTCATCACACCTCCTAATCTATTTAGACCATCCATAAACATCCCAACGAAACTCCCAACATATATACTCTTATTATAAGAGCCTTAGATTGGTAAAAATCCATCTTAGGATGGTTTTAGTGCAAACTGGTGATGTTTGTTTTTCCATTTCCATCTCTCAATGTTAGCTATGATGATTGACAAAAATTATACATATAATATTTATAACATTTTTATAAATTTTTAATAACTAATATATATATATATATATATATGTATATATATATATATATTCCTTCCATTTCAAAGGATACATGATAACATTGTATTTTTGTACAGTAGACTACCACCATGCGAAGCGATGTGATTCATCTTTCATTAATGCTTCACATAGAAGGTGATAAGGATAAAGGTATTGATTATATGATAACTAAATGAAATAATTATGATATTCATGAAATATTTATCAATATGTATGGATAATTTATATATAATTTTATTTCCTTCCTTTTCACTCACATAAATATTTTAACATTATTCATGTATATGTGGACTATTGCCTTGACGAAGCGATATAACTCCCTTTTCAACTCCACACCAAATTTATGATTTATATATATATGAGTATATAATATGGTATTAAGGATATAATTATAATTATATAAATTTAATATATTAATTACCTCTATTCCATAATTATTGGTGAAAAATGTAAACATTATTCATGCCCACGTATGACCTACCATCAAAATGATCATAACATACACCATTTTACAAAACCATAAATCATGATTGGTTTTAAGGGTATAATTTTTACATAAATATGATAATTATGTTATGATTATTATTTTCGATATTATAGAATAATATATTATGTATATGAGTTGGATCATTCATAATGAACCATGCATAAGAAAGTAAAGAAAATAACACCCAAACCAATGAAAATGATAAACTATTATTAATAAATGAGTGATAAGATGTTATAAAACGATACTATAAGATATTATTAATATTAATATGGTTTAGGATTGATTAGTTTAGAATTTTTTGAAAACTATATACTTATATGATACCTATTATACATTGGGAAAAAGAAAATTAATCACAATGAATATAAAAGGTCAACATATTTAAAACTCATTCCATGAATTCATCTTCAAATCCTTAGGAAAATAAAAAATAAGGATGAGATAAAATTTCATATAAGGGATAAAAATAGTGAATCCTATAATGAATAAATGAAGCATCATTAATAAGGTATTAAAATATATCAAGGTAATATCTAAGAAAACATTCCATTAAATCAATAAATTGGAAATGAAATGCATAATATAGTAGAAAAAAATGATCATATAATTCCACATAAATAATAAAATGATCTTGAAACATGACCATGAATATTATAACTAATACAATAAACACAAGAAATATAAATAATAATGGAATTCATAATGTTGAATGGCTCAACTATAAAGATATATCCTCAAAATTTTGTTCTATTAATATCTATCCTCAATAATGTTTATGTCTCTTGGTAGAGACCTGACAAATTTGGCCAACTGATTCATCTCTGGACACTACAAATAAATCGAGGGGCTTACATTAACCAGTCTCCAAACCATGTACTACACATACCAAATATTAATTATATTTCAGCTAATCTATTTTATTTGAAAATAATGTTCCCTATCATATATCCCTTTTGAGTAAAGGATATAGATTTATCAATATTTCCTTGGTTAATAAAATAACATTCAAAGTAAATAGTGTACGTAGAAATTATATATGATTTAAGAAATAATAATATCCATAACACAATATAATATATATTTCATTTAAATTTAATTTCCAATGGAAATATGAATGTGATTGATTCAAGTGAAAGTTAATAATCATTGAAATAATTAAGGTTGGGCAATAACTTTTAACTCTAGATAAATTTCAGATTAAATCCTATTGGATAAAATAATTAAAATTAAAACATATAATACCATGAATTATGAAAGAATAATTATATTTCATGTCAAAGTGTCATTATAAACACCACATAAAAGAGAGTTAGTGCATAAAAACAAATAATTCTCAATGGAATGAAAATTAATGTGAAATCCATTACCTCACGCTTCCTTTTGGGTTTACATGATTTAACATTCTCTATAGTGTTTTTTAATATTTTATTAAATTATAATATAATCATACTAATATTTATAATATTACATATGATCCTTTTATAACATATTATTACCCTTACATTATGATATTTCATTATTTTCATTATTTTTATTATTTCGGGTGTTAATTGTCTTTCTTTCTCATATTTGTTTCATCATAAAAAATTTGTTTATAAAGAATATTATATAGTTCTATAATCCCTATAATAATAATAATTACATAATTATTATATTTATACATAAATTATACTTCTAAAACCAATCATTAATGATGGTTATGAAAAATGAAGTATGTTTTGACCATGGAGATGGTAGGCCATACATACGCATGAGTAACATTTCCATTTTTCACCAATCAATATCAAAAGGAGTAAAGTAATATTTTACCATTACATAATGATAATAATATCATTAATACCAAATAATATAATTATACATATCATTCAAGTGGTGTGGTGATGAAAATATAATCACGTCTTTATTTGGGGGAGACAACCCACACGTACACAAACAACATTATCATCTTTACACGAGTGGAAAGGAAAGAAAGAAAATGATATAAATTTTATTATTCCAGAAATATATATATTTCATTAATATAATAATTATTTCATTTATATAATATATAATAATTATCTTTTTATTTATCACCTTTCATATGAATCATTACTGAAAGATAAATCACATCGCTTCGCGAGCTAGTAGTTCACCACACAACCGAGTGACATCATCACATCTCCTACAGAATGGAAGGTATATATATATATATATTCAATATATATTTAAAAAAATATTGACTATAGATTTATATGATGAAATGAATATATATATGATATAGTGACTATAGAGGTGGAAATGGAAAAAGCGATGACATCAATTCGTGAGGTGATAAACTGCCATACAAACGAATAGAGATTTTATAACACATTTCATAGAAAGGAATGTGGTTCAAGTCCATTCCCATATTATAAAAATATCCTAGTATAATTAATATAATGAGGATATTAAAGAATGATTTCTTAATAAAAATTAAAGGATGTAGAGGAAGAAATTTATAAAATATTCTTATTGAAGAACATTACCTCTTCTTCGAGTATCCTCTTAAGTTTATCAATAAATACTTTATAAATAGATTTATTCCCAAAATAAGGATCATATTAATATATAAGGTATTTTTAAGGCTATTTGGGTTGGTTTTGGAAAATCTAAATGGATTTAGATATTTAAATAAGTGAGGGCACTGAATTCCCTTTTATAGTCTTGGAGGAGTGACATTCCAATAAATAAAAAATGTATTCAATACTGGGGGTCAATAGTACCTATTGTGGATCTAAAATTTATAACTAAATTTGTGGAGGGATTATATGGTCGATCAAAACCTCCACTATAGAATAAGAATCATAGTGTTATCATTTGTTTCCTTAACTTCTATGTTTCCTTATTTTTACTATTTTGGTTTTTTGTGATGGTAACTAATTTTCTAACATATGTAATTTATAAAATAAAAAAACAATTCTTACTATATAATTTGGACCCACTGGTTATAAATATTAAACCAAATTTATAAAACAAAAAAAACTCTGTCTGTTTTAAAATTAAATTTGACACAAGTGCAATTAACGTGTAAAAACACCCATGTAAACTTAACCTTGCTAACAAACATTTTTCCTATTTTGCAGCCAATATATTAATTAGAAAATATAATCATTTTGATCAATGGAGAATAGGATGTATTTATTATCATTTAAAAATAAATTTGAATAATATTCTATTTTTACCCATTAAATCATTTAATAAAATTTCATTTTTTATAAAATAATATTATAATCAATTTTGACATTATTCAATTAATATGAATTTAAAAACATCACAACAATGATGTCATTTGAATATATTATGTCAAAACCTGTATAAAATGATATATTAATCTATAAAATTATATTAAAATAATAATTCACTCAATTTACATCACTTTTAAAAAATTTTGTGTCATTTATTACATGTAATTTTAAACTAAATAATTAATGCATCAACATTTCTTAAGAATTTAATGTAATTATTTCATCTTTAAAAAATAAATATAAATTCTTATGATAAAAAACTAATTTAAATTTTAAAAAAATATATATAACCTATCCTACTTTTATTTTTTCTTATTGCAATGCTTTATAGATATTAAAATTAATAAAGTTTACTTTTTCTTTTTCGTTACATAACTTATTACATGGGTTATATTCAAATGAAAAGGGAAACGAATTGAAATATTTTAGTTAATTTTATGTAGAGTTTAAAAATAAACTCATTAATGTAAATTTAGATAATATTTTAGGACATTTTCACTTTTATTTTTAATGTTTAACCCCTAGTAAATCCATCTTTACATTAATCGTGGAAAATAATTATTTCTATATTCACTATTCATTTTAGTAAAATATTAATTTGAACTTTTTTTAAATTACAAAGTATACAGACTCCAAATATTCAATCCATTTTTTTCAAATTCAATTCACTTAATTGGATAATTTTATTTTAAAATTAATCTCGTAAATGTAATGATAAATATGTGTTTTAAGGTGAAAATATTCAAAAGATAAAAGCAAAATTATATCTAAATTGAATATGAAAATGATTACAATGAAGTAAATTAGATTAATTATTTAAAATTGATCATGTTTTGCTTTAAATCCAATTTAAAATATAATTTAAAATTATAAATTATTTAACATAAATTATAGTTTTTAATTGAAATTCAATAATACTTTCTATTCATTAGAAAAAAAAATATTTCATAAACATAACCACAATTTCATTGAACCATCTCAAATAATAATGAGATTATGAATTAAACTATTAACACTATGATAAATTTTATATCATAAGCCCATGAAAGGAATAAAATAAAATGAAACATTAATTATCATTAAGATCAATGAATTAATTATTTATCATATAAAAATGGTAGTTCATACACTACACAAAACAAATAATTGGTTAATATAGTCTATATCTCACCGAAGTAAAAGAGATACAAGAAACCCTAACCTCACACGTCCTTTTGATTTAAATTTCCTTACCCTCATTTATAGTGGTTTTAAACATGTTATTAACTTATTAAAACCCATATTAAAATTTATAATAACATATATTATCCTTTTAGAACATTTTATTACCTATTCATTAATATCCATTAAAAATTTTCATTATTCCAGGCCTATTTCATCATGAAAGATTTGTTTATTTTATATTTTATATAGTTATATAAAAGAATAAAAATAATTATAATATAATCATATTTTTAAGTAAATTTTACTTTTAAGACCAATCATGAATTATAACACCCTGACCCTAGTTTCCCAGAGTCGGTGCATTATTACATAACATTGGAATGATTACAAAGAATCAAGTCCCGAATGACTGATCAGTTTAGTAGTCTTGGAAAATAGATTAAATACATAAAAGTTACATTACACTTTCTAACATACAACATAACATAAATAATCCTTTTAAAATGCCATTTTTCCCTTATATTAACCTTGAATCTCAAGCATAAAACACTTCTTCGGATCATGGGAAAACTAAACATAAGAAATGGGTAAGCACAGATGCCCAGTAAAGGTAAATAATTTACCAAAAGCCATAAACATTTAAAGAATGATGTGTAACAAAAACATGATCATTTTGAAACATAAACTTGAACAAAATATTGTAAAAATAAAAAAAACATTACCTTATTAACATTCACTTAGATATTTTACTAGTCGAATAATCACATGTAATAACTATATTCATAATGAGGGAATGCATAATTCCAGAAATTCTGAAACATTTTGTCAAGGCCTTGTCCAAGACTTCTCAAAATGATTTTTTCCTTGGCCAAAACCATATATCAAATTTGGAAAGGCCTTGGACAATTCCCCATCTAATTTTCTCATGAGACCTACTGATGCATCAAGGAGCTATAATGGGCTCCACCCATCACTTACTAAGTCCAATGAATTCCTCATATCAAAGGTTTAAACATAATATAAAAATCTTTATTAAAAGTACCATACAAAATGTCAATACTTTATCCATAAACCATGAATGGTTTAAAAATAACACAACCAGAGTCAAATATATCACAAAACATTTAGTACAATATGGAAGAATTCTATAATAATAAATCAACTTTAAACAAGATTAAAATCCATCAAAGGATGTTGACATAGATGAAAATGATTAGTAAAATGCTTTGGGGGAAATATTCCTTTTTCATGAAAACATTTAAAAGTCACACAATTTAGAAAGGAATACATTTAAATAAATTTTTTAATCAAAGTTGTAACACCCCAAGATTTCATATTATGTTATTTCTTCAAAGTAATTTAATAACTTGCACTACATGCAACACCGAGTTCAAACTCACCGCAAGATTACCAAACTAGCAGTTCAAAAGAAGTTATGAATAGTATTAACTGAATTTTGAACATTATATAATCCTCATAATTTTAGAATCCATATTATGAGTTTTTTAGACATAATGTAAGAACTAATTCATTTTCTCAGATAAAAGAAGTATTTTTCAAAAAATACACTTTTACCGTCGTTTAATGGTGAACCCTTTTTAAATCCAATATTTGAAACATTTATATATTCAATTTTACAAAATAATATTCTTCATTAGAATTAGGACTTAAGAATTTAGTTTTGATAAATATTTGGTGTTTTTCTGATAACTTTCATATTTGGGTGAATAGTAAAAAATACTATATTTTAACTGAAAACAACATTTTTATCAAAATAATTTATAGTATTTAATTAAAATTTTTGATGTTTTAGAAGCATATTTATATTATATTTTTACACTTTAGTCCAATGTTGGTCATTGGAATTAGTTTCACATTGAAATTATACAAAAACAAGTGTCAATCTTTTGATATTTATTGTTTTTAAAAAACACGCTATTTTTTTGACAACGGGAATTAATTAATTAATGAAACTTATATAATTTTAATTTAGTAAAATAGAAATCATTTTTGGATTAAGAATATCAAAATTAGCTTAGGGTGAATTTTTGGTATTATTCTAAAAACTTTCAAATTTTGATGAATATTGAAAAACACTAAGTTATTAATTAAAACCGGTTTTTTTTTTATGTATTTACTTATTTTAATTAAATTTACTTTAGGTCAAAATAGATACATAATAACTATATAAGGTCAATTTAATTCATTGGAGTCAGTTTATAATAATTTTAGATCTATAAAACTTTTATTGAACTTTTCACCGTCTTTTACCCATCTCCTAGGAGAATTTGCAAATTCACAAAAAACATAATTTTAATACTTTTGTGAGATGAATTTTGAAAATTCGAGATACATGGTTAATATAATGGAGTAAAATGTGGTTCAATGAAATGTAAATAATTTTTGGTAAATAGTAACCTTTTACTTTTACTTACCACGGTTAAAAGTAAATAGGGTAATTAGGGGTCAAAATGATATTAATATTACCCTAACACAAGTCCTAATTATATTGGACAAGTTTATCTTGACCATAAACAACCTTAGGAATAAAATATTATCATTTAGGTCCACCTGGATTAGATTAGGTCATTTATTGTTATTTAATTCAAATAAGAGTTAAAAGAGTTAAAATCAATGTTTAATAACTAAAACACTTTTAAAATAGAGTTTTACATAAGCTAAATTCGATTATAAATATTCATTAGAAATATGAAACGATTTAATACATCAGGGTAATTTATTTATAATTTTTAGACATTAAATAAATAAATATATTTATGACACAATAATGATGCAGAAATTACCTTATTCAGGATTGAATCAAATAAATGGTAATATAAATATTAACATAAATATAATTTCAAAGTTGTTGTGACATCCACGAATTTTCTAGGTGAATATGACATGTTAGGATTTATTAAATATTTTTTGTAAGTAATCATGTTGTTATTATTTTAACAAAAAAAATACCAAATAATGTCAAAATTGACATAAAATAGTTTTTAAAACAAATATTATATTATTAATTGATATAATGGTCCTAAAAATCTAAGGTTCGTCCAAAAGACTTATATAATAATATATATGACATTAACGAACCAATTGGGGTTCAATTAGAAGTATCTAGTACGTTTATGAGCCATATAGTGTCGGAATACAAGATGACACGGTAAAAATTAAATTATATAACTTAGAGTTAAATCTAAATGATAAGGTTAAAATGGTAACCTAAACTTGTCTAAACCTTATTGGTTTAGTTTTATTCGATATATCACTACATTATACTTTAAATAATCAACTTTGGATCCATTTTAAACCTAATATTAATTTATTATAAAATAATATTTTAAGTTTTTCCTAAGGTGCCCCTCACCCCTCTTATAAAATGGCACTCCCCCTTATCTCTAATTCACACCTTTTAAGCCATTTGGCTCAGCCAACCTCTTCCAACATACCCTCTAATCTATCATCCCTTCAACATAAAGGCCTTAGTTTGATTAAAAAGTCAACCTAAGGATCCCTTTTGATCAAATCAAAAGGAAGAACCCGAAGAAGAGGTAATGATTTCACTACCCTCTTTCAAGTTCATTTCTTCTTCCACTTCCTTTTTATTTTTTTGTTTCCATTATAAAATAATAAATCCAGTATATTATATATAATTTGATGTTATTATGATTATGGTACATCCAAATTCATTATTCTATCCACCCGTTGAATGACATGTCACCATACGTATGGCTTACCGTCTCCACGTCGTGGTGTAATTGTTATTCAAAATAATATAATTTGGATCGGTATAATAATGATGTGTGTTTTATGAAAATACTAAATAAAACATGATAATGATTATTTATATATTATATACCATCCAATTACATATTATATTAATATCAAAATAATTATATATTTGCTTGGGTGTACATACGGATTACCGTCTCCACGACGCGATGAGATTCATTTCCAAGTTCACCATTCATCGATGATTATAAAAATATATATTACTAATCAGTATGTAATATATGAAATAATAATGATAATGGAGATATATATATTTATATATAAAATTATTTATGTTCATACATATATTTTATTCACTTACTTATGTTCAATACTATATGAAAATGGAAACAATGTTTATGCGTACGTACGGACTACCTTCTCCATAAACAGCGTTTTCCATTTCATATATAAGTATACAATAAATTTTTATATTACAAATATATATGACAAATAAATCATGTTTTATATTCTAGAATTATTTAAATCATCATCTAAGTGATACTATCAAGAGTAACATGTTCAAACATGTACGATAAAGAAAGCGATTATTACCCGAAATATTAATATAACATGGAAATTATTATTAAATTGGTAGTATAAAATCATAAATGAATAATGTATGATATCATAAATATTAATATGGTTCTGTTATAATTTAATAACAAACTATAGTCTTCATACAAGAGGATAAACGTACCCTCGACTAAAGGAAAGTGCAAGGTAAGGGGTTTTCATCTCACTCCTTATTCCTGTGAGATTCATGGCATATTTCCACTATTATCTTTTGTGTGGTGTCTGTACTGCCCGTAATTGTATTATTTCTGTAATACACTTTAATTTATGTTTATTTACATATTCATTGTATGATACCTCTTTCACAGGGTGTATGTTTCGTAAGTTACCAAATTGGTAAGGGTTAATTTCACAATCTCTTTATTATCTGAGGTTTTTTTACGTATGTATCTACTGGGACATATTTATTATCCATTTCCATGTTTTATGAATGAGTTTTCAAAGGGATTATTTTCAGGGACTTTTTACTAAAACGTCATTTCAAATGTTCTAAATATTTATTATTCTAAATCTTTCTCATTAATGTCCATGTCTTCAAAATGGGTTTTATGGATTTATTTATATAGACATGAATGTTTTTTAAATGTAAATTTCATTCAAAAGTTTCAAAGTGGTATGGGAAATTTTGATTCAAAAATGTCTTAAAATGACTTCTTTTCCAAATTGTGTGACTTTTAAATGTTTTCACGAAAAGGGGTATTTCTCCCAAAGAGTTTTACAAATCATTTTCATCAACGTCAAAATCCATTAATGGATTTTAAACACGTTTTGAAATTGATTTATCATGATACAAATCTTCCATATTGTGTTGATGGTTTTGTGATATGTTTGACTGTGGATGTTTTATTTGTATACCATTCATGGGTTATGGGTAAAGTATTGACATTTCGTATGCTAGTTTTAATAGGAATGTTTATGTTATGTTTAGACATTTTCATATGAGGAATGCCTTAGACTTAGTAAGTGACGAGAACTGGTGCACGACAACGAGTCTTGCTGCACTCTTGGTTATGAAACTCTTAGGGGATACGTTTAGGATAATTCTCTTTTTCTTTACAAACCATTATGAAGGGTTTATGTGTATAGACTTCCTCAATTAAAACATCTTTATGATTATGGATTTATCCATAAACCATTCAATTTATGTTATGTAATTTACTGGTTTGGAATTATTCATTGCAAATCATAAACTGACCTAGTTTATGCTATTGTTTAGAAATGGCGCCCAGTAGAAGGAATGTGAACTCCAGCAATACGTATGATCCAAAGAGTAAGAAGGATCATATCTCTCGTGGTATTAAGCCAACATTTAGAAGGGAAATTGTCTCCCATGTATTCTCATCATATGAAGAAATAGTACCATGTGTTGATAAGATAAGTAAAGAGTTTTCGGAGTCCTATGGATATGAAGGGAATCCAGAGAAGAAAAGGATGATAGAGAGAATGACATATAAAGGAGAGAAGGTAAAGAAGGATTTCCCAATATTTGATAACTGTGGAAGGAATCACCTTGGAAAATTATTGAAGGGAATGGGAGTATGTTATAAGTGTGGAGAAAAATGAAACCACGTTCATGATTGCGAGGGTAAGAAAAAGGTTTCAAATGTACAATGCTTCATCTGCAAGGAGTGGGGAAACTACGTGAATCAATGTTCAAATCATCACAGTATGCCCCAAATGATTCTATTGGATAATAATAAAGTTATGATACTACCACAGATGGAGAGGAATGACTAGTGTTCTTATGATATTTTATTTAAGTGTTGTATCAACGATGTACTGGTTATATGAATTATGGAGATAAATAAGGATCGTACTGCAGTACTATTTCATTGAGTGTTTGAGATTATATGGTACTATGAAAAGTGACTCAATAGTAAGTTAATTTTTTTTTTTGAAAATACAGTGTTTATGGAAAGGTAATCCTTAATATGTTCTTGATACTGAGGTAGTAATTTTGGAATAAGAAAAGGTTGATTTGGATAAATTATATTGGATATTCATGACTGCCTTAGCACTTATTAATGGTTTGTTTATTTTATCATTGTTGGAATATTCAATTTTTTTTGATATATAGAATATATCTAGTATTCTATAAGGAATAAGGGAGCATGAATGTAATCAATAATGTTTTATGGTAATTCAGGGTGCTACCATATTTTAAAAGAATACATGATGAAGGTATTCACATTTTATTACATGAAAAAAGGATCTTCATTATATTTACCTTCCTTATAAATTTTGGACTATGAGTTTGGACAGAAGTAATTTGGATTAGTCTAAAGGTTGGAATGGATTATATTTGACATTTGATACAATTGTTAAGGTTAAGGAATTTCTAAAGAATATTTTTGGATTGTTATAAAAAGGACAACCTAGTGGTCGGGTGATAACCCGTCACGTCCGGCAATGCCGCGAGACTTGTACCCGCAACCGAAGGGCGAATAGGGTGTAAAACCTACCACTGACCCATGTGATGTCCTGGATTGAATAATGTAGTTTTTAAAGGGTATGGTAGATGAATTATAAATTCATTTTTTTTGGAACCCTATACAAATAGGATAAATATAATATTTTTTTAAGTTATATTATCTTTTAGAGTGAAAGATGAGTTTGTGGTAGAAACTAGTTAAAAGATGGAACTATATTAGACAAGTATAAATTTTTTTCTTATCTTATTCTATGAAGAAATAAATTCTTAAAAATTATGTAAGGCATATTAAAACCAAAAATGTGTTATCCTAATACCTTACGTTTTGTTGAACCAGTTTTATTTTAAATCATCATAGATTGGTGGCTTCGAGGCCAACAATTCTACAATTGTTTGTGATTGATGACCTCAATCACTCCCAATAAATATTTAGGTTTTTCCTCCAATTATGT
This sequence comes from Viscum album, assembly GCA_963277665.1. Lineage (NCBI taxonomy): Eukaryota > Viridiplantae > Streptophyta > Magnoliopsida > Santalales > Viscaceae > Viscum > Viscum album. The sequence continues at coordinate 1,297,758,287 of OY728141.1, read as the reverse complement.
GACTCTAATTTCCCCCAATTTTCTCATAATCAAGATCATAATTTGGTGGTGGCTTTTTCATTCCCCTTTTCCTCTTACTAAGACTAAATTTGTTTATCCCAATCTCCGATGTGGGATTCCCCACAAAGGTATTTTATATTTTCAACCATTTATTTTCAAAGAACAATTTAAAATTGAGAGGATGCAATTTATTGAAGGAGGGAATAATGTAACACCCCAATATTTCATAGTACGTTATTTCTTCAAAGTAATTCAATAACTTGCACTACACGCAACACCAAGTTCAAGCACACCACAAGTTTACCAAACTAGTCGTTCAAAAGCGGTTATGAATTGTATTAACTGAATTTTGAACATTAAATAATCCTTCTAATTTTTGAATCCATATTATGAGTTTCTTAGACATAATGTAATAACTAATTCATTTTTTCAGATAAAAGAAGTATTTTTAAAAAAATGCACTTTTACCATCTTTTAAATGTGAACCCTTTTTAAATCCAATTTTTGAAACATTTATATATTCCATTTAACAAAATAAGCTTCTTTTTAGAATCAAGACATAATAATTTAGTTTCAATAAATTTTTGGTGTTTTTCTGATAACTTTAATATTTGGGTTAATAGTGAAAAATACTATATTTAAACTAAAAAGACTTTTTTAATCAAAATAATTTATAGTGTTGAATTATAAATTTTAATTTTTTATAAGCATTATTAGATTATATTTTTACACTTTAGTCCAATGTTGGTCATTGTAATTAATTTCACATTGAAATTATACATAAACAAGTGTCAATGTTTTGATAGTAATTGTTTCATAAAAACAAGCTATCTTTTTGAAAACGAGAATTAATTAATTAATGAAACTTTTATTATTTGAATTTGGTAAAATAGACATAATTTTTGGATTCAGAATAACAAAATTATCTTGGGTGAATTTTTGGTATTATTCTGAAAACTTCCAATTTTTGATGAATATTGAAAAACACTGAGTTATTGGTTAAAACCGACTTATTATTTAATTAAATATTATTTTTAATTAACTTTAATTTAGGTAAAAATAGATACATAATACCTATATAAGTTCAATTCAATTCATTGGAGTCAGTTTATAATAATTCTAGATATATAAAATATTTGTTTAACTTTTCACCGTCTTTTACCCATGTCCTAGGAGAATTTGCAAATTCACATAAAATATTATTTTACCACCTCTGTGAGCAGAATTAAAAAATCCAAGAGACACGGTTAATATCAAGGAGTAAAATTTGGTTCAATGAGATGAAAATATTTTTTGTTGAATAGTAACTTTTTACTTTTATTTACCGCGGTTAAAAGTAAAAAGGGTAATTAGGGGTAAAAATGATATTAATATTACCATCACACATGTCCTAATTATATTGGAAAATTTTATCTCGACCATAAACAACCTTAGGAATAAAATATTATCATTTACTTCCAATTGGATTAGATGAGGAAATTTATTATTATTTAATTAAAAGAAGAGTTAAAATCAATGTTTAATAACTAAAACATTTTTAATATAGGGTTTTACATAAGATAAATTCGATTAGAAATATTCATTAGAAATCTAAAACGATTTCCTACATAATGGTATTTTATTTATAATTTTTAGACATTAAATTAAAAAATTTATTTATGACACAATGATGATGCAGTAATTACATTATTATTGAAAGAATCAAATAAATGGTATTATAAATATTAAAATAAATATAATTTCAAAGTTTTTATGACATAAACGAATTTTCTATGTGAATATGATATGTTAGTACTGATTCAATGTATTTTTTCTGAAGTAATCATGTTATTATTTTTACAAAAAGACAAATACCAAATAGTGTCAAAATTGACATAAAATAGTTTTTAAAAAATAAATTATATTATTAATTGATATAAAGGTCCTAAAAATATAAGGTTCGTCCAAAAGACTTATATAATAATATATATGACATTAATGAACCAATTGGGGTTCTATGGGTAGTATATATTATGTTTATTAACCATATAGTGTAGAATACAAGAAGACACGGTAAAAGTTAAATTATTTAACTTAGAGTTAAATCTAAATTATAAGGTTAAAATGGTAAACTAAACTTGTCTAAAACCTATTGGTTGAATTTTATTCGACCTATCCCTACCTTATACTTTAAATAATAAAATTTGGATCCATTAGATACCTAATATGAGTTTATTATAAAATAATATTTTAGGTTTTTCGTAAGGTTCCCCTCACCCCTCTTATAAAAAGGAACTCCCCTTTCTCTCTAATTCTCACCTTCTATGCCATTTGGCTCGGCCAACCCCTGCCCAAATACCCTCTCAAATATCCTCCCTTCAACCTAGAGACCTTAGTTTGACCATAACTCCAACCTATGGAGCCCATTTGATCAAATCAAAAGGAAGAACCCGAAGAAGAGGTAATGATTTCACCACCCTCTTTCAATTCCTTTCTTCTTCCACTTCCTTTTTCATGTTTGATTCCATTATAAAATAATAAATCTAGTATATTATATATACTGTTATGTTATTATTATTATGGTACAACCAAATTCATCATTTTATCCACCCTTTGAATGACATGTCACCATACGTGCGTACGTACGGATTACCGTCTCCACGTCGTGGTGTAATTGTTATTCAAAACATTATTATTTGGATGGTTATAATAATGATTTGTATTTTATGAAAATATTAAATCTAACATGATGAGGATTCTATATATATTATATACCTTCCAATTATATATTATATTAATATGAAAAGAATAATATTTTTACTCATGTGTACGTACGGATTACCGTCTCACGACGCGATAAGATTCATTTCCAAGTTCACCATTCATCGATGATTATAAAAATATATATTACTAATAAGTATTTAATATATGACATAATAATGCTACCGTAGATATATATATTTATATATATAATTATTTATTTACATACATATATCTTATTCACTTACTTCCATTCAATACTATATGAAAACAGAAACATCGTTTATGCGTACGTACGGACTACCGTCTCCATAAACTGTGTTTTCCATTTCAAATATAAGTCTATTATAAATTTTTATATTTTAAATATATATGATAAATAAATAATATTTTATATTCTTGAAGTATTTAAATCATCATCTATGTGATACAATCAAGAGTAACAAGTTAAAACATGTACGATAAAGAAGGCGATTATTACCAGAAATATTAATATAACAAGGAAATTATTATTAAATGGGTAGAATAAAGTCCTAAATGAATAATGTATGATATCATAAATTTTAATATGGTTATGGTATAATTTAATAACATACTATAGTCTTCATACAGGAGGCTAAACGTACCCTCGACTAAAGGAAAGTGCAAGGTAAGGGGTTTTCATCTCACTCCTTATTCTCATGAGATTCATGCCATATTGCCACTATTACCTATTGTGTGGTGTATTTACTACCCATAATTGAATTATTTATGTAATACACTTTAATTTATGTGCATTTACATATTCATTGTATGATACCACTTTCACTGGGTGTATGTTTCGTAAGTTACCAAATTGGTAAGGGTTAATTTCACAATCTCTTTATTATCCGAGGTTGTTTTTACATAAGTATCTACTGGGACATATTTATTTTACATGTCCATGTTTTATGAAAGAGTTTTCAAATGGATTATTTTAATATAATTTTAACTAAAACATCATTTCAAATGTTCTAAATATTTATTCTTCTAAATATTTCTCATTAATGTCCATGTCTTCAAAATGGTTTTTGAGGATTTATTTATATGGGCATGAATGTTTTTAAATGTTAATTCCATTAAAAAGTTTCAAAGTGGTATGGGACACTTTGATACAAAAAATGTCTTTAAATAACTTTTTTTCCAAATTGTGTTACTTTTAAATGTTTTCATGAAAAATGGTTATTTCTCTCAAAGAGTTTTACAAATCATTTTCATCAACATCAAAATCCTTTAATGGATTTTAAACTTGTTTTGAAGTTGATTTATCATGATAAAAGTCTTCCATATTGTGTTGAAGTTTTTGGGATATGTTTGACTGTGGATGTGTTATATTTATACCATTCATGGATTATGGGTAAAGTATTGACATTTTGTATGCTAGTTTTAATACGAATGTTTATGTTATGTTTAGACATTTTAATATGAGGAATGCATTGGACTTAGTAAGTGATGGGTGGAGCCTGCTATAGCTCCTAGATGCATTGGTAGGTCTCATGAGACAAACTAGTGTCCTGGCACAAGGCCTTTACAAAATCTTATTTGTAGTCTTGGCACGAGGTCTTAGCTATGTTGTTATGATAGTTTGGCATTATGCATTCCATCGTTATGAAAGTGGTTATTGATATTTCATGTGATTATTCGACTAGTAAAAAATCCATGTTAATAATAAAATGGAATTATTTCATTTTATTTTTTCCATATTTTGTTGAAGATCATGTTTAAAAGGCTTTTGTTTTAGTTATACATTGCCTTAAATGTTTATTCTTATTTTTGAAAGTTTCTGCTATATTGTTATCCTTACTGAGCATCTGAGCTCACCCCATTTAATGTTTTATTTTCCCCAGGAATCCTAGAAGTCTATTATGATTGATTTGTAGGGTTATTCGAAGGGAATAATGGCATTCATAAATGATTATTTAAGTTGTTTTGTATGTTATAAAGTGTAATGTAACATTCATTTATGTAGTAAATTTTCAAAGTCTGCTAAACTGATCAGTCCTTTGGGACATGATTTCTTGTAATCAAGCCAATGTTTTAAAATAATACACCGACTCTGGTTAACTAGGGTCAGGTCTTTACATAATTGTCCAATACAACTTTGAATATTTTTAAAGGAATTAAAATTTTAGAGACATTCATGTCCATATAAATAAATCCTTACAAACCATTTTAATAACATGGAAATTAATGAGGAAGGTTTAGAAGAATAAATAATTAAAACCTTTAAAATTATGTTTTATTAAAATTCATCTTTAAAAAGAATCCATTTGAAGACACTTTTATGAAACATGGACATGGATAATAAATATTCCCCAGTAGATACTTACGTAAAAACAACCTCAGATTATAATGAGATTGTGAAATTAACCCTTACCTTGTACTTTTTCTTTGATGAGGGTACGTTAACCTCTTGTATAATATTCAAACCATTGTTTTAAATTATAAAAGAACCATATACATATTTATGATATCATATATGATCTTTTAATAATTCTTTGTTAATAATATTTCAGTATTATCGTCATTTTCAGGTGTTAACTGATTCATTTCCATTATATTATTTGTTATGTGAGTCATGTTTGTTATGTATGGGATGTTCCTTATTCATATCCAAAATTATATCAAGTCTTTAAACATTATTTTTAATCATAAAAATAAAATTATTCTGGAATGGTTACCATGGTGAATGAATCTCATCACATTCATAGAGGTGGTAATCCATGCGTAGGCACGAGCAACAATATAATTATTTTGATATTAAAATTTTATATAATTGAATGTTATATCATATATATAGAATCATTAAAACATTATATTTATTATCTACATCAATTATACATTATAATTATACCCATATAAATAATAATGTATTGAATAACAACTACACCACGATGTGGAGACGATAAGCCGTACGTACACACATATGGTGCCATGTCATTCATAGGATGGATAGAATAATGAATATGGTTGTAACATATTTATAATAACATAAAATTAGATTTAATATACTGGAGATATAGTTTTACAATAGAAACAACAAGGAAAGAAGAATTGGATGAAGAAAATAACTTGAAAGCGGTGATGAAATATTTACCTCTTCCTCGGGTTCTTCCTTTTGATTTGATCAAAAGGTCTCCTTATTTAAGATTAATGAATAAAGTATTGCCTCTATGATGAAGGAAGGACTATTGAGAGGATATTTGGGCAGGGGTTATAAGGCCCCAGCCTTAAGAATTACTTAATCTTGAGTTATTACAAGATTACACATTGAGGATCTTTTCAGGTTTAGAGTTTTGGAAAATTAGATCATAAATCATGAATTACATTCAACATTTAAACAAAGTGGTTACATAAAAGAAAGTATTAATTTTTTTTCCATCAATGGAAACATATTTAAAACTAAACATGGAATCTTACATGACACTTCCTTGACCCTATGATCACATCATGTACCTTTCCCTTGACCTGTGAAAAACATTTCAAAAACATGGGATGAGCATAAAATGCTCAGTAAGGGATATAAAAGTACGAAATTAAAACATTATTCCATGTATAAAATCATACTTTACTCATGAAACATAATAATTTTAACATACCTCATCAAATCAGGAATAAATCTTAGAAATCATAATACATAAAGGTAACTTGAGGCATTTATAACATTCTTACGTAGGGAGTAACCCTCATGGTTACGTTTGGAATACCCATCACAGTATATTCCCTAAATCTCTTCGAAAAAACCATAACGTTTAACTCCTTCATGTTACCCAATGCATTGGAGAGCTATATCGGGCTCACACGCCCTTAGTTTATCACGGAACCACCCGTCATCACAACAATGCCCAAGAACCATAACATAATCGTATCACGTAAAACATGCATAAAGGAAACATAACATTTCCACATTTCAATCACAATATATCAATACAACACATTGATATAATAAAAAAATTATGAAAACCATTTTCAATACCAAAATAAAATAAAAGTAAAACATGGTATTTATTTTCCATTAAAAAAAAGGTGATGTCTTGTAGAGGAAGCCGAAACTCCGATAAAGGTCACGGCAGCGGAGAAGTCGTTGTCGCCACATATGTATGACAAAAAAACATTCCTTTTGTCATTTTTTAAAATGATTCGTATAAAAAAATATTCCTTTTGAATAAGCATCAAAGTCAAAGGGGTTTATACACTGTATAAAAGAAAGTTGTGTATAAAACAAAATATGCCTCATTGAATGTAGATTGAGACGAAGTCCCTTACAAAGATCATTTTTTTAAATAAAATAGATCTATTATGTGTATCCACTATAAGTATACATAAATAAAGTACAAATACAAGATAGGACATAATAATATCATGACATAATTTGAAAGTATGAGATTAACCCAAAGAACGGAAATTGGGTTAAGAAGTTCCCTTACCTAATGTCCGACATGACTCGATTTCTCTTTAATCTCCTGAATAATAAACTTGAGTTAATTTCTACTTTCTTAAGAACCTTTTTCAAGTTTATTATTCCTTTTATATAACTTATTTCCATGCTATAAATGTTATTTAATCATTTAATTTCATAAAGTTCATCTTGTCGATATTTGGTACTTAAGTCAAAAATAGACTTCTTATAATTACATGTAGTTTATGTGGTCAAAGGTTCATTATATCCAGAATGATATTAATGATTTAGATTTAATATTTATCATATATATCCAGCATATACATGTATTTATAATAGTACATAACGTTTAGAGATAAGAAATGAAATGCACCATTCATGGAGACGGTAAGTCGTACGTACGCATGAACGCTACTTTCATTTCTATTTCGTATTTAATGGAGTGAAATCATAATAATATAAAGTTATATTATAATTCCAGTATAAAATCATATATAATAACATTAACTCCATCCTTTAAACATCCCACATATGGCATTAACGAATCAAGTCACTTTGAGGGGGCGGTAGTCCGCACTTCCTAAAATGAAATTATCATGTTTACACACAATGGAAACCATAAAGATATGACACAAATGAAAAATACAGAAGCATTAGGAAAACATAAACATAACATATATAATATATAAATATAGTGACATCTTAATGGCCACCATGAAAGGTGTTAAAAGAATATTGAACAATCATCATTTCGTGAGGCAGAAAATCGCCAACCACAGAAACAGTATGTTCCTTAACCGTTAGACGAAGGTGTGTGTATATGTAGCTCTAATACATCTCATAAAAACATACTATTATTTTTAAGATACTTTTTTTGTTATAAAATAATGTAATATAAAGAGTTAAGGGGGTTGGAGAAGCAAAATAAAACATAAGAACACAAGAGAAGACACTACGTTTAAAACGGGTTACTCTTTTTGATTTGAGCTCAAAGGCTTCCTTGGAAAGACTTATGCCCAAAGTGATGATTATAAGAGTAAAATAGGGATTTGGAGAGACATAATGGTCATTATTTGGCCGATCCAAAGGCTTTAGAGGTGTTGATAAGGTGGTAGAGGTGGGGGCCTTTTATAAGAGGAGAGGAGGGACACTCTTTGAAAGTTATAAAAGGTTACTTTATTATAAAATGATTTTCAGATTTTAGAGGTCCCAAAATTATATATTTCAAGGATAATGTGATAAGTTTTCTAAATCCACCCATCCAATAGGTTTTTGACATTTGTAGGTCTTATATTTTACATTATCTTTTCATTTTATTTAAATCGTTAAATAATGAGGTAATCGCTGCATCATCATGGTGTCATAAATAATTTAATTTATTTAATGTATAAAAATTATAAAACAAATATCATGATGTATTAAATCTTTTTATCTTTCTAATGAATATTTATAGTCAAAAATATGACTTGTATAACCCCATTTAAATTTTTTTTAGTAAAACAACACATGTTTGTGACATTTTAATTTTAACATTAAATAAAAAGTTATTAATGTCATTTTTCTACCAATGTTTCTCCATGGGGTCCTCAAGTTGAACCATGGATTTTCATGGTCGGCCATGATACATCCAATAAGGTTAGGACCTGTGTCAAGGTCATTTCATATTATTAAAACATTATTTTTACCTTAAATTACACTAATTACCTCTAATCGCGATTAAAAACATAAAAGTTACTATTCACCAAAAATTATTTTAATCCCATTGAACCAAATTTTACTTCTTAATGACAACCATGCATATCGGATTTTTGAAATTCAAAACACAGAGGTGGTAACATTTCGTTTAAACAAAAAAATCAGTTTTTTAAGTACCACTTAGTGGTTTCACTATTCATCAAAAATTGAAGTTTTGCAGAAAAATACCAAAACATCAACCTAAGATATATTTGATATTACGAATTCAAAAATGATGTCTATTTTAAAAAATTAAAAACATATAAGTTACATTAATTTATTTAATAATTAATTCCCGTTGTCAGGACAAATAGTGTGTTTTTATGAAACAATATATATCAGAAGATTAACCATAGTTTAAGTCCAATTTCAAAGTGAAATTTATTCCAATGACCACTATTGGATTAAATGGTAAAAATATATTCTAATTTCACATTAGAACCAATTCAAAATATAATCTAATTATCTAAATAAATTATATTAAAAATAGGTTTTGAATTAAAATACAACATTTTCACTATTCATTAAAAAATGAACTTTATCGGAAAAATACAAAAAAATTACACAAAGTAAATTTTTATGTCCCAATTCTAAAGAAGAATTTTATTTCGTCCAATAGAATTTATAAGAGTGACAAAAACTATATTTAATGACGGTTCGCTATCAAAAGGTGATAAGTGGACCTTTAGCGAATATTAGAGTATATATGCTTAAATTTAATTCTTTTTGTACATTAAGCTTTTATACTTTATTGGATAAATGTAAAAGAATTTAACAAACATATATAATCATATTTTAGTTATTTCTATTCATTCCCACCAATACAACGACTACGTGTTAACTACCATTTAAAATAATATTATTTTATTACTAGTGTGCAACGTAAGAATTCCAAGAATCTCTTTGTTGCGTATCAGGTACGCTATCAAACATAGAAACCCCTTTAAAGTAAAATTAATATTTAATTCGTAAATATTAATAAATATGAACAATTTTTATTCTTTATTTACCTGGGATGTTACAGGGGTTGGCCGATACAAATGGCTTTAAAGGTATGAATTTTAGTGAAGGGGGAGTGCCCTTTTATAAAAGAGGTAAGGGGCATCTTAGGAAAAGATAGAAATATTATTTTATAATAAAATAGTATTCATTATATAATGAATCTAAATTGATTTATTTTGAATCTAATGTGGTGATGGGTCGAAATCCTCTCATCCAGTATGTTTTATACAAGGTTAGGTTACCATTGCAAACTTATCCTTTATATTTAACTTTATGTTAAATAATTTAGCTTTTACCATGTCTTCTTGTATTCTTACACTATATGGTTAATAAAATTATTATAAATGTCCAAGAGAACCTCAAGTGGTTCATTAATTACATATATAATATTTTTTATTCCCTTTGTCTGAACCTTATAATTTTAGGAATATTATATCAACAAATAATATAGTATTTGTTTTTAAAATTAATTTATGTCAATTTTGACACTATTTGGTATTTTCTTTTTGTGAAAGTCATAAGAACCTTATCAGTTTGAAAAAAAAATTCTCCAATAAACCCTAACATGTCATATTAACCTAGAAAATTAGAATAATTCATAAAAAGTATCAGATTACATTTATTTGGGAATTTATAATATCAATTATTTTAGTCTTTTATTAATACGGTAATTATTTCATCATCATTATGTCAAAAATAAATTTAATTACTTAATGTTTAAAAAATATAAATAAAATAAATTTATTTAGGAAATATTTTTATATTTATAATTAATATTTATAGTAAAATTTATCTTTTGTATAACCCTATATTAAAAATGTTTTAGTTATAAAAACTTGAATTTAACACTTTTAAATCTTCTCTAAATTAAATAATAAAAAATGTATTCATCAAATACAAGTGGAACTAAAGGATCATATTTTATTACTAAGGTTTTTTTCCTCTAATTAAACTTATCCAATAGAATTAGGACATGTGTTTGGGTAATTATAATATCATTTTTACTCTTAACTACCTGATTTACTTTTAATCATGGAAAATTGATGTCAAAAGATACTATTCACCAAAAAAATTTCATCTTATTGAACAAAATTTTACTTAATGAGGTTAGCCGTGTCTCTTGAATTTTTGAAATTAAACTCATTGAAGTGGTGAAATTAAGTTTTATATAAACATTCAAATGCTCCTAGAAGGTGGGTAAAGGATGGTAAATAGTTCGATAAAATTTTTATATATCTAAACTTATTATAAAATTACTTCAATGCATTACATTTAACTTATATAGGTATTATTTATCCATTTTGGCCAAAAATAAATTTAAATAAAATAAATAATTATTTAAATAAAAAGTCGGTTTTAACCAATAACGTTGTGTTTTTCACTATTCACCAAAAATTGAACGTTTTCAGAAAAATACCAAAATTTCACCCTACGATGATTTAGATATTTTGAATTAAAAATAAGTCTATTTTACCAAATTCAAAACATATAAGTTTAATTTATTAGTTTAAAATTAATTCCCGTTCTCAAATCCAAAAAGTGTGTTTTTATGAAATAATAACTATCAAAAGATTGAAACTTGTTTATGTTCAATTTCAAAGTGAAATTATTTCCAATGAAAAACATTTGATTAAATGGTAAAAATATAATATAATTTTAATTTAAAACCACTCAAATGTATAATTTAACACTATAAATTATTTCTATTAAAAAAGTTGGTTTCAATTAAAATTTAGTATTATTTACTATTCATTAAAAATTGAAAGTTATCGGAAAATTACCGAAAAGTTATCCAAAATAAATTTTTATGTCGTGCTTCTAAAGACAAATTTAATTTCATTAAATTTAATATATAATAGTGTAAAATATTATATTTAAAATGGTTTTTCCATTAAAATGTGGTAAAAATGCATTTTTTTGAAAAATATTTCTTTTATATGAAGAAATGAATTTGTTCTTATATTATGTCTAAGAAACACATAATATGGATTCTAGAATTATAAAAAGTATATAAAATTAAATATTCAGTTAACATTTTTCATAACCTCTTTTGAACGACTAGTTTGATAAGTCGTGGTGCGCTTGAAATCGGTGTTGCGTGTCGCGCAAGTTATTAAATTACTTTGAAGAAACAATGTACTATGAAATCTTGGGGTGTTAAATTCTACCCTCCTCCAATAAATTGCATCCTCACAATTTAAAATAATTCTTTGAATATAAAAGGTTAAAAATAGAAAAATACCTTTGTGGAAAACCAACATCGTAAATTTGGTTAATAAAATTTAATCTTAATAAGAAGGAAAGAGAATTGAAAAAGCACCACAAAATTATGAACTCGATTAGGAGAACATTGGTTGAATTTAGACACAAATAATTGGAGAAAAAACATAAATATATAAAGGGAGTTATTGAGGTCATCAATCACAAACAAGTTTAAAATTGAGGGCCTCAAAGACATCAATCTATTACGATTTAAAATATTATTGGTTAAACAAAACCTAAGGTATTAGGATAACACATTTTTTGTTTTAATATCCCTTAAATAATGTTTTATTATTAATTTCTTCATAGAATAAGAGAAAAAAATATATACTTGACAAGTAGTGTTTCATCCTTTAACTAATTTCTACCACAAACTCATCTTTCACTCTAAAAGATAATAGAACTTTAAAATATTCTATTTATCCTATTCGTATAGTGTTCCAAAAAATGAATTTATAATTCATCTAATAGAACATTTAGAAATATATACATTATGCAATCGAGTACATCACGTGGGCCAGTGGTAGGTGATACACCACTGTCACCCTTCGGTTGCGAGTTCAAGTCTCGCGGCCATGCCGGATGCGACGGTTTGTCGCCTAACCTCTGGGTTTTCCTTTTTATAACAATACAAATATAATCTTAATAAATTCTTTAACCTTAACAATATTATCCAATTTAAAACTTAATCCATTACAACATTTAGACTTATCGAAAATATTTCAGTTCAAACATAAGGCCCAAAATTTATAAGGTTAAGATAATGAAGATCTTTTTTTCAACGTAATCACATGTCAATAACTTCATCATGTATTATTTTAAAACATGTTAACACCTTTAATTATCATAAAACATTATTGATTACATTCAATATCCTTTATTCCTTATAGAATACTAGATATATTTTTTATATCCGAACATTTTAAATACTCCAAAAATGATGAAATAAATAAACCATTAATTAGTTACAAGGTAGTAATGAATAAACAATATAATTTATCCAAATCCACCATCTCTTATTCCAAAATTACTACCTCAGTATTAGGGCCATATTAATGTTTATCTTTCCTCTAACCATTCCAAAATTTTTAACTTGTTTTTGAGTCACTTTTCATAGAACCATATAATCTCAAATCCTCAATTAAATAGTACAGTAGTACAATCCTTTTTTATTTCCATAATTTATTTAACGGGTATATCATTGATACAACACTGTAAAGACATAATTCTTTAATAACAACATAATAACAATATCCATTTCTCTTCATCTGTGGTAGTATCATAACTTGATTATTATCCAATAGCATTATTTGTGGTATACTCTGATGACTGGGACACTGATTCACATAGTGTCCCAACTCCTTGCATATGAAGCATTTTTACATTTGAAACCATTTTCTTACACATGCAATCACATACTTAGTGTCCTTTTTCTCCACACTTATAACAAACTCACATTTCCTTCAAGCATTTACCAATGTTATTATTTCCAGAGTTATCACACATTGGAAAATATGTCTTTCCCCTCTTCCTTTTATCCTTCTCACTACCATCATTTTCTTCTATTTCTTCCCTTAAAAGCCATATGACTCATAGAATTATTTACTTTCTTATTAACACATAATATTATTTCTTCATATTTTGAGAATATGTGGGTCAATATTTTCCTTCTAAATGTTGGATAAATACCATTAAAGATTGGATACTTCATACTCTTTGGATCATACGTTTTGAATGAGTTCTCATTCCTTCTACTGGGCACCATTTCTAAACAATGGCATACACTAGGTTGGTTTATGAATCACAATGAATAATTACAAACTTCTAAAATACCTAACTTAAATTGAACAGTTTATGGATATAATACCTAATCATAAAAATGTTTTATTTGATGATGTATTTACTCCTAAATCCTTCATAATGGGTTGTAATGAAAATGTGAATTATCCAAATCATATCCTCGGGAGTGTCGTAACCAAGCGTACAGCAAGGCCTGTTGTTTTTCACCAGTTCCCGTTCGAGTCTATCTTAAAGTGGTGTTTTTGGTTTTACTCAATGGTACATCTATTCCAGAGCTGCCTCTACATACTCATATCCAAAAAGGGATGTATTTCTTGTAAAACTCACAAAATCTCTACATTACCAAAATTCTAGGATGTTTTTCTATACTAATCCTCAAAGTCTATCTTAGGGTATTGTGCTCTAATCAGAGTTTATCTAAATCTAGTTTCCATGGTTTGTTCTAAAATTCCTCGAATACTAACTGTAATTCCCCCACCCAAGTTACCCAGAGTCAGTGCATTATTACATAACATTGGCATGATTACAAGTAATCAAGTCCCGAAAGATTGATCAGTTTTGTAGTCTTTGAAAATAGATTACATACACATTACACTTTCTAACATACAACCAAGCATAAATAATCCATTGATATTTCCATTTTTCCCTTAGATTAATCATGCATCTCAATTATAAAACGCTTCTTTGGATCCTAGGAAAATCAATCATAATAAAGGGGTGAGCTCAGATGCTCAGTAAGGGTAAATAATTTAGTAGAAGCTATAAACTTTTAAAGCAGGATGTGTAACAAAAACAAGATAATTTTTAAACTAAAACATGAACACAATATGGAAAAAATAAATAAATAATTACCATATTAACATGAAAAAGTATATTCTACTAGTCAAATAATCAATTTTAATAACTAATTTCATAATGGGTGAATTCATAATGTCAGACATTCTGAAACATTTTGTCAAGGCCTCGGTGAAGAAATCTAAAAATGATTTAGGCCTCATCTAAAACCATATATGAAATTGGAAAAGGCCTCAGAAAATTTTACTGATAATTGTCTCATGTGACCTACTGATGAATCGAGGATCTATAGCGGGCTCCACCCGTCATTTAATAAGTCCAAGGCAATCCTCAAATGAAAAGGTTTAAACATAACATAAACATTCATATTAAAACTAGCTTATGAAATGTCAATACTTTATCCATAAATCATGAATTGTGTAAAAATAACACATCCATAGTCAAACATATCACAAAAACATCATTACAATGTGGACAATTTTTATCATAATAAATCAACTTCAAACAAGTTAAAATCCATTAAAGAATGTTGACATAGATGAAAATGAACAGTAAAATGCTTTGATAGAAATATCCATTTTTCATGAAAACATTTAAAAGTCACACAATTTAGAAAGGAAGACATTTAACAAAATTTTTCAATCAATGTTTCCCATACCACTTTGAAACATTTAAAAGGAATTAACATTTTAAAAATATTCCTGTTCATTTAAATAAATCCTTAAAAACCATTTTAAAAACATGGACATTAATGGGAAATGATTAGAAGAATAAATATTTATAACATTTAAAATGATGTTTTATTAAAAGAGTCCCTTAAAAATAATCCCTTTGAAAACACTTTTATGAAACATGGACATGTATAAAAAATATGCCTCAGTAGATACTTACGCAAAAACAACCTCACATAATAATGAGATTGTGAAATTAACCATTACCTTGTAGTTTTCCTTGGTCGAGAGTTTATTAACCAGCCTTATAATAGTTAAATAATTGTCATTAAATTATAAAAGAACCATATACATATTTATGATATCATATATGATCATATAATAATTATTTTCTAATAATAATTTAGTATTATCATCGTTTTCCTATGTTAACTGATTCATTTTACTTTATATTCTTTGTTATGCGAGTCATGTTTGTTATGAATGGGATGTTTCATATTCATATCCAGAATGATTTAAAGTCTTTAAAAATTATTTTTATTCATCAAATGAAAATTATTCTTGAATGTTTATGATAGGAAATGAATCTCATCACGTTTGTGGAGACGGTAATCCGTGCGTACACATGAGCGATAATATCATTCTTTTGATATTAAAATCTTATATAATTGGATGTTATATCATATATAAATAATCAATATCATGTTATATTTACTATTTAAATCAATTATACATCATTATTATACCCATCCAAATAATAATGTATTGAATAACAACTACAGGATTGCATGGAGACGGTAAGCCGTACGTACGCACGTATAGTGGCAAGTCATTAATATGATGCATAAAATAATGAATATGGTTATACCATATTTATAATAAAATCACATTTTATATAAGATACTAGAGTTATTGTTTTACAATAGGGACAATAAGGAATGAAAAAGAGGAAGAAAAAATAACTTGAAAGAGGTGATGCAATACTTATCTCTTTTTCGGGTTCTTGCTTTTGATTTGATCAAAAGGGATCGTCATGTAAGATTTATGACTAAATTAAGGCCTAAAAATGAATGGAGTACTATTGAGAGGATATTTTTGCAATGGTTTTCTGATCCAAATGGATTTGAAGGTGTGAATTTGAGAGAAGGGGGAGTGCCCTTTTCTAAGAGAGGTGACATGCACCTTAGAAAATGATTGAAATATTATTTTATAATAAAATCATATTCAGTTTACAATGGATCCAAATTGATTTATTAATAATATAAATTTGGTATGGGTCTAAATAGTCTCAACCAATATGTTTTATAAATGTTTAGGTTACCATTTTAATCTTATATTTTATATTTAACTCTAAGTTAAATAATTTACCTTTTATCGTGTCTTCTTGTATTCTTACACTATATAGTTAATAAACATAATATATACATCCAAGAGAACCTAAAGTGGTTCATTAATGACATATATAATATTATTTAATCCCTTTGGATGAACCTTATATTTTTAGGAATATTATATCAACCAATAATAAATTATTTATTTTAAAAATTAATTTATGCCAATTTTGACACTATTTTGTATTTTGTTTTTGTGAAAGTCGTAACAACCTTATCACTTCAAAAACAATTTATCTAATCATCCCTAAAATTTCATATTAACCTTTAAATTTTTCGTAATTCCTCAAAAGTCTCAAATTACATTTATTTGGATATTTATAATATTAATTATTTTAATCTATTATTAATAAGGTAATTACAGCATCATCATTATGTTATAAATAAATTTAATTATTTAATGTATAAAAATTATAAATAAAATACCATTATATATGAAATCTGTTTATCTTTCTAATTAATATTTATAGTCGAATTTATCTTATGTATAACCCTATATTAAAAATGGTTTAGTTATGATAACTTGAATTTAACACATTTAACTATTCTTTAAATTAAATAATAATAAATGTCCTAATCTTATCCATGTGGACCTAAAGGATCATATTATTTTTTCAAAGTTATTTTTTGTCCAATTACACTTATCTAATAGAATTATTACATGTGTTAGGATAATTATAATATCATTTTTACCCTTAATTAACCTATTTACTTTTAACCATGGTAAATATAAGTCAAAAGATACTATTCAAAAAAAATATTTTAATATTATTGAACCACATTTTACATACTAAGGTTGACTGTGTCTCTTGGATTTTTGAAATTTAACTCACAGATATGGTAAAAATATTTTTAATGTAAATTTTCAAATTCTCCTAGAAGGTGGGTAAAAGACGGTAAAAAGTTCAATAAAATTTTTATATATCTAAAATTATTATAAAATGATTCCAATGAATTAAATTGAACTTATATAGGTATTATGTTTCTATTTTTACCTAAAATAAATTTAAATGAAATATATAATTATTGAAATAAAAAGTCGGTTTTAACCAATAATGCATTGTTTTTCACTATTCGTCAAAAATTGAATGTTTTCAAAAAAATACAAAAATTTCACCCAAAAATAATTTTGGTATTATGAATTCAAAAATTATTTCTATTTGAAAAAATTCAAAACATAGATGTTACATTTATTAATTTATAAATAATTCCTGTTGTTAGAACCAAAAAGCGTGTTTTTAAGAAATAATAACCATCAAAAAATTGATACTTGTTTATATTCAATTTTAAAGTGAAATTATTTCAAATGAAAAACATTGGATTAAATGGAAAATATATCATCTAATTATACATTAAAACCACTAAAATGTATAATTTAATACTATAAAATATTTCTATTAAAAAGGCTATTTTCAATTAAAATTTTATATTTTTCACTATTATTCAAAAATTGAAAGTTATCAGAAAAGTACCAAAAAGTTATCCAAACTAATTTTTTATGTCCTACTTCTAAAAAAATTTCATTAAATTCAATATATATAAGTTTCAAATATTAGTTTTAAAATGGATTCTCCATTAAAATAAGGTAAAAATGCATTTTTTTGAAAATATTTCTTTTATATGAAGAAATGAATTTGTTCTTATATTATGTCTAAGAAACCCATAATATGGATTTCAAAATTATAAGGAGTATATAAATTAAAAATTCAGTTAGCACTATTCATAACCGCTTTTGAACGGCTAGTTTGGTAAGTCGTGGTGGGCTTGAACTCGGTGTTGCGTGTAGCTCATGTTATTGAATTACTTTTAAAAATAACATACTATGAAATCTTGGGGTGTTACATTTTTCCCTCCTTCAATAAATGTTTTACTCACAATTTAAAATTGTACATCGAAAATAAAATTTTAAAAATAGAAAAATACCATTGTGGAAAACCCCCATCAGAAATTAGGTTAATAAAATTTAGTCTTAATTAAAGCGGAAGGTAAATGAAAATGCCCCCACCAAATTATGATCTCGATTAAGAGAATATTGGTGGAAATTAGAGAAACATAATTGGAGAAAAAATGTAAATATTTATATGGAGTGATTTAGGTCATCAATCACAAACAAGTATAAAATTGAGGGCCTCAAAGCTATCAATATATGATGATTTAATATATCGTTGTTTCAACAAAATCTAAGGTATTTGGATAACACATTTTTTTTAAGATCCCTTACGTAATGATTAAGAATTAATTTCATCATATAATAAGAGAAACAAATATATACTTAACAAGTAGAGTTCCATCCTTTAACTAATTTCTACCAAAAACTCATCTTTCACTCTAAAAGACCATATAACCTAAAAATAATCTATTTATCCAATTCATATAGGGTTCCAAAAAAAGTATTTTATAATTCATCTACCAGACCTTTTAAAAAAATTACAATATGAAATCTAGGAAATCACGTGGGCTGGCGGTAGGTGATACACCCTTGTCTCCCTTCGGTTGCGGGTTCAAGTCTCGCGGCCTTGCCGGACGTGACAGGTTGTCACCTGACCTCCAGGTTGTCCTTTATATAACAATCCAAAGATAATCTTAATAAATTATTTAACCTTAACAATAGTATCCAATTTCAAACTTAATCCATTCCAACCTTTAGACATATCCAAAAATACTTATGTCCAAACTTACGGTCCAAAATTTATAAAAAAGGTAAACACAATGAAGATCATTTTTTCACATAATATCATGTGAATACCTTAAGCATATATTATTTTAAAACATGGTAACACCCTAAATTACCATAATACATT
Organism: Viscum album; assembly: GCA_963277665.1. Taxonomy (NCBI): domain Eukaryota; kingdom Viridiplantae; phylum Streptophyta; class Magnoliopsida; order Santalales; family Viscaceae; genus Viscum; species Viscum album. The sequence goes on along the minus strand of OY728141.1, from coordinate 1,297,738,675 downwards.
ATTGATTACATTCATGCTCCCTTATTACTTATATAATACTAGATATATTCTTTATATCCAAAATTTTTGAATACTCCAACAATGATGAAATAAACAAACCTTTAATCAGTTCCAATGTATTCAAGAATATCCAATATAATTTATCCAAATCATCCATCTCTTGTTCTAAAATTACTACCTCTGTATTACGACCATATTAAGGTTTATCTTTCCTCCAACCATGTATTTTTAAAAAATTTCACCTTGTCGTTGAGTCACTTTTCATAGAACCATATAATCTCAAATCCTCAATGAAATTTTACTCTAGTATATTACTTATTTATTTCCATAATTCATATAACAGGTATATCATTGATACAATACAAAAAAGACATAATTATTTTATAATAAGATAAGAACATTAGTTATTCCTCTTCATCTGTGGTAGTATCTTAACTTGATTATTATCCAATAGCATAATTTGTGGCATACTATGATGGCTGGAAAATTGATTCATGTAGTGTCTTAACACTTTTCAGATGAATCATTTTTACATTTCAAACCTTTTTTTTACCCTTTCAATCACATACTTGGTGTCATTTTTCTCCGAACTTATAAAAAACTTTTATTTTCATGAAGCATTTACCAATGTGATTCTTTACAAAGTTATCATATATGGTAAAATCCTTCTTTCCCCTCTTCCCTTTATCTAGGTTTCACTCTTCCATACTTTTATTCTCTTGGTTCGCTTCAAATCCATATGACTCAGAGAATTCTTTACTTATCTTATGAATGCTTGATACTCTTTATTCATATGTTGAGAATATGTGGGAGACTATTTCCCTTCTAAATTTTGGATTAATACTATGAAAGATATGGCCATTCTTACTCTTTGGATCATACATTTTGATGGAGTTCTCCTTCCTTCTACTGAGCGCCATTTCTAAACAATGGCATACACAAGGTCGGTTTATGAATCCCATTGAGTAATTCTAAAATTGTAAAATACCTAACTTAAATTGAACAGTTTATGGATATAATACATAATCATAAAAAAAATCATTGAGGAAGTATTTACTCTTAAATCCTTCATAATGGCTTGTAATGGAAATGTGAATTATCATAATCATATCCCCTGGGAGTGTCGTAACCAAGAGTGCAGCAAGGCCTGTTCTCTTGCACCAGTTACCGTTTGAGTCTATCTCAAAGCGGTGTTTTTTGTTTTTACCCTTAGGTACATCTGTTTTAGAGCCAGCTCCACCTGCTCTTATCAAAACATGGATGTATTTCTTATAAAACTCACAAAATATCTACATTACTAAAATTCTAGGAAGTTTTTCAATACCAATACTCGAAGTATATCTTAGGGTAACGTTCTCTAATCAGAGTTTATCTAAATCCATTTTCCAAGGTTTGTACTAAACATCCTCTGACACAAACTGTAATGCCCCGCCCCCAGTTACCCAGAGTCAGTGCACTATTATATAACATTGGCATGATTAAATGGAATCAAGTCCCAAAGGACCGATCAGTTTTGCAGTCTTGGAAAATAAATTACATACATGAACATTACATTACACTTTCAAACATACAACATAAATTAATTAATCCATTGAGAACGCCATTGTTTCCTTAGATTAATCCTATGTCTCAATCATAAAACACTTCTTCAGATCCTGGGAAAATCATACATAAGAAAGGGGTGTGCCCAGATGCTCAGTAAGGGTAAATAATTTAGTAGAAGCTATAAACTTTTAAGGAAATATGTGTAAAAAAACAAGAGAATTTTTAAACCTAAACATGAACACAATATGGTAAAAATGAATCAAACTTTACCATATTAACGTGCAATTGGATATTCTACTAGTATAATGATCACATGTAATAACTAATTTCATAATGAGGGAACACATAATGTAAGGCATTCTGAAACATTTTTTCAAGGCCTCAGCCAAGAAATCTAAAATTATTTAGGCCTTGCCCAAAACCATTTATCAAATTGGGAAATGCCTCAGCCAATTCCATGTATAATTGTCTCATGAGACCTACCGATGCATCGAAGAGCTATAGTGGGATCCACCCATCACTTACTAAGTCTAATACATTTCATCTATGAATAGTTTTAGACATAACATAAACATTCATATTAAAACTAGAATAAGAAATGTCAATACTATATCTATAAACCATGAATGGGGTAAAAATAACACATACACAATAAAACATATCACAAAACCTTTAGTAAAATATGGATGATTTTTTTCATAATAAATCAACTTCAAATAAGTTTAAAATTCATCGAAAGATGTTGACATAGATGAAAATGATCAGTAAAATTCATGGAGAGAAATATCCATTTTTTGTGAAAACATTTAAAATTCACACAATTCCGAAAGGAAGACATTTAAAGACATGTTTGAATCAAAGTGTCTCATACCACTTTGAAACATTTGAAAGGAATTAACATTTTAAAAATATTTATGTCCAAATAAATAAATCCTTAAAACCCATTTTAAAAACATGGACATTTATGATAAAGTTTTATAATAATAAATCATTAAAACATTTAGAATGATAATTTATTAAAATATTACCTAAAAAATAATCTATTTGAAAACACTTTTATGAAACATGGACATAGATAATAATTATTCCCTAGCAGATACTTAGTAAAAACAACCTCAGATAATAATGTGATTGTGAAATTAACCCTTACCTTGTACTTTTCCTTGGTCGAGGGTACAGTAACCTCGCATATAATAGTTTAATCATTGATATTAAATTATACAAGAACTATATACATATTTATGATATCATATATTATCTCATAATAATCATTTGTTATTAATATGTTTGTATTATCATCGTTTTCTGCTGTTAAATGATTCATTTTCCTTTATATTATTTGTAACGTGAGTCATGTTTTTTATGGATGGGATTTTTCTTATTTATATCCGGAATGATATCATGTCTTTAAACATTATTTTTCATCATAAAATGAAAATTAGTCTTGAATTGTTATGATGGGTAATGAATCTCATCACGTTCGTAGAGACGGTAATCCGTACGTACGCACGAGCGACAATATCATTCTTTTGATATTAAAATCATATATAATTGGATGTTATATCATATATACAGAATCATTAACATATTATATTTATTATTTATATCAATTATACACCATTATTATAATCATTAAAATAATAATGTATTGAATGGAAACTACACCATGATGTGGAGACGGTAAGTCGTCCGTACACACGTATGGTGACATGTCATTCATAGGATAAATAGAATAATGAATATGGTTGTACCATATTTATAATAACATCACAGTATATAGAAGATATTGGAGTTATTGTTTTACAACAGAAATGTAAGAACTGGGATCTTCTTTCCAGGTATATTTTTCCATTTCAGGTAGTTTTTGAGAAAAAGAGGAAAATCTATAAATTTTTAGAGTACACACCGTTTACTTTATGATCACACGGTGTGTAATTTGATTCCAATGGAATACATGTGCTGGACGCGTCATGGCCACACACATGGCCATGTATGGGTGACTTCGACGCTGCCTAAAGGGGACTACAGAAAAAAGGCAAGTACACTCTGTGTCCTCTAAAAGTGCACGCCTTGTAATTTCTTTTTTTCGTTAAATGGACTAGGTTCACATCTAATAATTTTTTCCATATTTTTCTCCGCCTAATTATATCCATAGATTTCTAGGAGGGTGTATCTTCTCTGAGCCTCCAATCTATCATCGGTTATCCAAATCGAACTCTTTCGGTTGCAATAGAATCGCAGCGGTAAGTTCTTAGTTCTTCTTTGGCCACGTTTCCTGATTCCTTCTCTTATGAGAGATATCGTAGGTTGAACTTTTTATATGTTTTTGCAGATCTAATCCATTATAAGACATTTCAAGGGTTTAGTTTCATGTATATCGATCTCCTAGTATTGAGGTAGGTGGTTTTTTTTCCTTACATTGAATTTCTTTGAGTTTTTGTGCAAAAGTGTCGGATTCCCATGTTTCGGGTATCCCAGGTTAGGGATTTTGGTCCTATTGTTTAATTTCCTTATATTACATGTTAGTATAAGGTTAATTGATAATAATATATTCTTGTTTTCATGTTTTAGGATCACCCCATCGGGGTTATCCTTGTTTGGTCGTTTATTGTTGTTTGGCATAGCTCGCCTGCAAGGAAAACCCTATTGCAATTTATAGTTTGCTTGTTATAACTAATTTCATGTGTTACCTATTGTTTTAATGCTTCTGATGCATTTTTTCTTTTATCCAAGTAGTTACTAAACTTATTTAGGGATTATGACAGTCGATTACGCACGAATGGACTGCTCAGGGCTGTGAGAACCTGTTGCGGGAGACCAAAGAGGGAATAGACAATTAGTGCTTCCCTTGGAGTTCTGTTGGAATTAGTTTCATACGTATGACCTATGAGAATTGGAATTTGAGATACCTATGAGTTTCTATAGTTTACACACATATCGAGACCATAGGAGGAATTAGACGTAAGTGCTTCCTTAGAGAGTCTGTAGCTATCGTTGCAATACCATAATGGAATCGACGTGAGAGCTTCCCAGAGTGCCTTTGTATGTTTACTTGACTATAAGGGTATTCTAGTTTGAGACACCCAGAGATTCAGTGTGAATGTGGATTGTTTGGTTGGTTTAGATGATTCTACCAAGCCAAAGCACAAACTTAGAACTTTTTGGCCTACTTGTTTGTTTAGGTAGTCTTTTGATGCCAGCTATGTTACCTATTTACCTTGGAATAGAGAGCTTTTCTAGATTCCTTTGTTGTTTAATTAAATGAATGAATTAATTGTCAAATGAATGTGAATAGTAATTGGTTGGATTGTTTACTTGTGTACTCCTAGTTCATTACTACATTTACTTTCATTACTTCTATTATTTTACTCACTGATAGTAGGGCACATATCGTGTGGTGGTTTCCTACTAGGATTAGTCTCACACACTGTTTGGGTCCTACTTTTCAGTCCAAAAAGGTTATATGGTTGCAGGTGTGGATAGGGATTATGGCCCTTCTACTTCATGTACATGATTGCTGGTTGGAGATGGAGAGAATAGGACCGAGCATAGTCTTGCGATGCTGCAGGAGTTATTGTTTAATTTTCATACCCTATTTCAAAGTTGTATTTCAACATGTTGTTGTGTTTTCTATTTTCCTTAGATACTTATACCTGCTACATCATTGACATCATTACTATATATTCATTTTTTCTATTATTTAGTTTCAGTTATTGTATGTTGTTTACTGCTTCCGCTATTGACTTTTATTTTCATTCCCTTGTATACTTTACAAAATGGGGGCATAGTTTCCCCAATGACTCTCCAAGGCCCTCGCTAATAGTTGGCAGCCTCTGGAGTTTGGGGAAATGCACTTGAGGTCATGTGGCCAACCAAGTACAGGGAACTAGTTGAGTGGAACCGGATTCGGGTCATTACAAAGTGGTATTAGAGGAGTTTCATTTCTTTTTTATTGAATTACTATTTAGAGACATTAGATATGGATATTAAAAAAATAGGTAAATGGTAAATAACTATGCCCATGAGTTCTAGAACCCATGTACCGGAAAAAATCTAGGTTACCTAGAATATTGCAATTTTCGAGTTTTGAAAATGTTACGGTGTAATTGACTTCACCATTGGGTGGTGCACTTGTGTTGTGTTGATATTTTTTACATGATTGTGGTTCTATTTTGTTGCAACATGATGATATGAGGGTATTCCATCTCATGCATCATATAGGCACTTATTAGAAAATCACATGTCATGCATATTGCCATGCCATCTAAATCGCATTAGAAATTGCATGATGTTGTGATAGAATTTGTGATAGACTATGCATGTTGTTGTGATAGTTGTTGTGATAGAATACCCGCTATATTGATTGGGTATCGTTTGTTTAGAGCTTCTTTAACATGGACTCCAAACTGTGGTCTTAGAGGTGTATGGGCCCTCGAGGATCAGAATTTGGTGGATCATTGCTTGGTTTCCTTGTTATAACTTGTATAAGATGCCAAGATTTGATTCGAAGGGATTATGGGCCCTCACAGATCATAATTTTTCACCTTAACTCTTGTTTTCCACGTTTTCTAGGCTTCATAGCAGTTTATGAGATACTTCCCGAAAAAACCCGGAATACACGGCATGCATTTTATTAATACACGTCGTTTAGTTTTTAAAACTGTGTCACTGACTGTCTTAGAAGAAACACGGGGTTCTGAAAAATCTTGTTGGAACACACCGTGTATTAGTTTATCACGCCGTGTAGTATAAAATAGGTACTCTGACTGTGTCATGAACAACATGGGTCATGTTATATTTTCACATACACACTGTGTCTGAATCTTACACGCCATGTAGTTTGATCTAGGCACCTGATCGTATCACAGACAACACTGGTCGGTGTTACACTTCCTCGCACACGCTGTGTCCGTCTGGAACATTCCATGTAATGTTGTTCATGTGTCAGACTGTGTCGCTAACAACACGGGATATGTATGTCCTTACTAGTACACATCGTGTCTTCCTTGAACACGTCATGTAGTTTTGTCTTAGAGGAGCTGTGTGGCATAACTGTGTATAAGGACTTGGGCAGGGAAAAGGATTCAAGTACACACCGTGTGTTAGGACAACACGCTGTGTATTTGGGTTGTTACATGACCAGTTTAGGTAGAAATACACGCTCGTGCGAATGACCTGAGAGAACACGTCGTGTATGGAAAGAATACCCCGTATAGTCATGTTTTGAATAACTTGAATGCCTTCTTTTACCTATTCCTTCTTTTGCCTTTAGTTTTTCTGTATTTGTTAATCCTGAATCTGAGGTGTGATTTTGACCTTTCAGAGCTATGGCACCGAGATGTCCTCTGGTTTTCCATCAGTTTCAAGGCAGTGACCGTACGCCTGATACGGAAGATCAGGGACTACCAGTAGTTCCTCCTATCATTACGAACATGGTACCAGTAGTGATTGTAGACACTGGTGTCGATGCTCAGTTCAGAGAGGGTTTCATGAAATTTATGAAGACCTTTCAGGGAGCTCAACATCTTGCCCCATCTATGGTAGAGCTGACGCGGGTTTTTCCGCAGCAGCATCCTCCCACGTTCACAGGGGATAGAGGACCACAGGCTGTAGAGTCATGGTCAGAGGCCACGATATCCATCGTCAAGTACCTGAAGATGCCTCCGGAGAGGAGAGTGAATATCTCAAATTATATACTACGAGATTCCGACATGAGATGGTGGGATGTAGTTTCCCAGGCAGGGCGCCAATAGGCTATGGCTTGGGATGACTTTCATCATATGTTCTATGACTACTTTTACCCAGTGAAGTTGAGTGATGATAGAGCCAATGAGTTCATAAACCTGCAGTAGGGTACTCTAATAGTTATAGAGTATTCCTCTCACTTCACAGAGTTATAGCGTTTCACTCTCGTTCTAGGGAATGACGAGTTGTTTTTAGGGAGGAAGTTTGAAGAAGGTCTCAGAACAGATATCAAATCATAGGTGAACGCCTTTTAGTTGACTTATATTATTCTGATAGTCAAACATGCACTTATGACGGAAAGAAATCTGATGGAGACTAGAACTGTGGACCAGGGCGGTTCAGCATCGAAGGCTGATTCATTTTAGATAGATAGTAGGAAGTGCCACCGATAGTCTACATTAGTTGACCCAAGGAAGAAAGGTATTCCTTTAGGTAGATGGGTTCTTCTTTCTGGCAACCAAGTGGGGTGATATTAGTGTGGAAAAATCAAGCATAAGAAGCCTCAGTGCCCGAGAGACCTAGTGGAGTGCTGATCTTGTATAAAGATAGGTCATCTGCAGCGTTTTTTCAAGGTTCTCCTTGTAGCGCCTAGTGTAGGAGGATCGGTTTCGACTCCACCTAATGGAGCGAGATTACTACTTCCAGAGCAGACTGGGGGATGGAGTTCTTCAGTTCATTCAGGTTATGTTAGAGGTCGTGCATGCAGTGGTCAGGATCAGGGAGGGTAAGCTCAGGGATCTCAGGCTATGACACAGAGTCGCGGTGCAGGCCAAACTTTTGCGGTAGGTAAGATTCATCAGGTGCAAGATCCTGGACCTTCTACAGTTCAAGATATGATCTTAGTAGCCTCAGTTTTATCTTCTTCTATCTTCGATATGGTTTCTACACATAGCATTATATCTGTTGCTATTGTGGAGAGCCTTGGGCTCTGTATCTTTTCTTCCGCCGACATGTTGACACTAGACACACTGTTGGCGACTAGGACGACTAATGTATGTCAATGCATGGTTTTCCATCTAGAGGTGGCGAGGTATCCCTTTATATGGGATCTCTATTCCCTAGAGATGACAGGCTCTGATGTCATTCTCGGAATGGACTGGCATGTTCCCTTCCGGGCAGTCATCGACTGTTATCGCCGCAGGGTGAGTTCCATTTCACCGGAGGGTGAATCTTTTCTTCATAAGGGCGAGTGGGATGTCCAGGCGAGTAGAGGAGGACCAGAGCATCATGGGCTAGGTGTAGTTACAGATTATATTTCCATTATGTATCTGTATGACCAAGGGACTTCACATTTAGACATTCCTCTAGTGGTGGATCATTTCAGGGAGGTCTTTCCAGAAGACTTTTGAGGTTTGCCTCGGGAGCGTGAGCTAGACTTTTCTATTAAGGTTATGCCAGGAGGGGCACCAATGTCCATTCATATTTATAATATGGATACACCTGAGTTGTAGGAGCTCAATACGTAGTTGGAGGAGTTGCAGGAAAATGGTTTCATCTGACCCAGTACTTCTCCTTGGCGTTCGCCTGTCCTGTCTGTGAAGAAGGCAGACAACACCCTTAGGCTTTATGTGGATTATCATAAGTTGAACCAGTTGACGGTCAAGAATTGATATCCATTTCCCAGGATTGTGGACCTCTTTGGTCAACTTCAAGGAGCCCGGGTGTTCTCGAAGATCGATTTGAGGTCTGGTTATCATCAGTTTCATGTTAGACCATCTGATATACCTCTTATCGCTTTTCGGAGTAGGTATGGTCTATACGAGTTTTTGGTTACTCCATTCGGCCTCACAAACATGCCCACATTTTTCATAGCATTGTTGAATCGAGGGTTCCATCCATACATAGAGTCTTTTGTAGTAGTCATCATGGACGATATCTTGGTGTACTGTCACACTCGACACGACCATGCTACCCATCTTGAGATCTTTCTGAGTACACTGAGGGAGCATCAGTTATATGCCAAGTTCTCAAAATGCCACTTTTGGATGGATCAGATTCACTTATTGGGTATTGTTATCTCAGAGACAAGAGTATCAATAGACCCGGAGAAAGTGAGATCAGTAGTTTCCTAGGAGCACGTGAAGAACCTCTTTGACGTTCAGAGTTTTCTAGGGTTTTCTTGATACTACAGATGCTTCATATAGGACTTATCATGCTTAGCAGCATCGCTGACAGGTCTAACCAAGAAGGGTGTGAAATTATCATGGTAAGATTCTTGTGAGTCGGCCTTTAAAGTGCTGAAAGGGAGGTTGACATCAGCATCGATACTAGTCTTTGTAGAGCCGGGAAAGTGCTATACTATTTAATGTGATGCTTCGGGTATCGGGCTGGGAGTTGCGCTCATGCAGGGAGATAGAGTCATTAGGTACGGGTATCGGACGTTGAGGACACATGATATGAACTACCTGACACATGATCTCGAGCTGGCAGTAGTTGTTCATGCCTTACGTTGTTGGAGACATTATCTTTTGGGAGAGTATTTTGTGGTTTTCACTGACCACAAAATTCTCAACTGCATCTTCACTCAGTGTGATCTAAACCTGATATAGTGCTGGTGGGTCGAGTATCATCAGTACTTTGACTTTGATCTTGCCTATACACATGGGAAAGATAATTCAGGTGGCTGATGTGTTGAGAAGGAAAACTTAGATACAGGCAGTTCAGGAGGCCAGTAATGAGTGGAAGCTTATGTCTCTGCTCTCTGAGATGCATTTGGAGGTGCACGATAGATAGGAGTAAACCTTTCTTTCTTCTATAGCTGTTACCTCTACCCTCCATGATCGAGTTCAAATGACGCCGCTATTAGATTCTGAAGGCCTAGTCTGATAGGAAATCATGTCAGGAGAGAACCCTCTTCCCAGATGGAACATAGGTGAGGGTGAGATGTTGTGTTTCCAGGGACACGTAAGCATGCTAGCAGATATACGTGAGGAGCTGATGCGAAACTTTTATTCCTTAGTTTGGGCAGTTCATACTGGCATCACCAAGATGTATCGTGATCTACACCGATAGTATTGGTGGACCGTTAGGAAGATAGATTTTGCTAGTTTTGTCATGAGGTGTTCCACCTGTCTGCAGGTGAAGGCGGAGCACCAGCGACCCACAAGGCTTCTAAAGCATCAACCCATTCTTGAGTGGAAGTTGAATGATGACATGATGGACTTCATGACAGGGTTATCGAGATCACCTCAATGGAATGATGTGGTATGGGTTGTCATTGATAGGCTCACGAAGGTTGCTCACATCTTGTCGATGAAGGAGACCTTCAGTTTTGATGATATTGGATGGTTGTACATCCATTATATTCTACGCTTGCATGGGGTTCTGAGTTCTATCTTTTTAGATAGGGACACCCACTTCATGCTGCATTTCTGGAAAGGTCTACAGAGGGTTTTGGGTACATAGGTACTTTTGAGTACAGCTTACCATCCCTAGACAGAGGGCCAGTCAGAGAGCATGATTCAGGTGCTAGAGGACATGCTAAAAGCATGCGTCCTTGATTTTGGAGGTTATTGGGAGAGACATATACCTTCAGTTGAGTTTTCCTACAATAATAGATTCCAAGAAACTATTCAGATGGAACCTTACGAGGATTTGTACTGTAGGCCATTCCGTTCACCGCTGTGTTGGCTAGAGGTAGGAGAGGCAGCTATGTTGGGGCCTTGTCTTGTTCAGGAGACCATAGAACATGTCGAGTTGATTCGGAAAATGATGTCTACTACCCAGTCTCGGCAGAAATGTTATGTTGATCAGCAGAGACGACACATGGAGTTCATGGTCAGAGATCAGGTTTTACTACGTGTTACCCCATCGTTGGGACATAAGAGGATCAGAATAAAGGGCAAGCATTCACCGAGACATGTCGGGTTGTTTTGAGGTTTTAGAGAGAGTCGGGCCGGTTTCTTATAGGTTGCATTTACCTCAGAGGTACCAGGCTATGCACGACATCTTCCATGTTTCTTAGCTTCCTCTCTGTATCTCAGACCTGTCTAATGTTTTTAACCCGAGGAGGTTGAGATAAAGCATGATGAATCATTCGAGGAGCATCCTATCAGGATTTCTGATCATAGTGTAAAGGTACTCTTTGGCCGGTCTGTTTCTCTGGTATGGGTGCTATTGTAACACAACCGTGTACATGATGAGACTTGGGAGAGGGAGGCCGATATGCGATCATAGTAGCCAGAGTTTTTCAAGGTTTCATTCTCGCCACCTTGTTAGAGAAATTCATGGACAAATTTTTTTAAGGGGGGAGAAGTTTCTAAGAACCAGGATCTTTTTTTCAGGTATGTTTTTCTTTTACTGGTAGTTTTAGAGAAAAAGAGGAAAATCTATAAATTTTCAAAGTACATGTCGTATACTTTATGAGTACACGCATTGTACATAAATGCCACTGGAAGTCATGTGCTGGCCGTGTCATGGCCACAGACACTACCATGTAAGGGTGACATGGAGGCCACATAAAGCAGAGTACGGAAAAAGGAAATTACACGTCGTGTACTCCAGAAGTACACACCACGTACATTCTTTTTTTCGTTAAATGGACCAGGGTCGCATCAAATATCTTTTTCCATATTCTTCTTCGATTAATTCCTTCTAGAGTGTTCAAGGAGGCCAAATCATCTCTGAGCCGCTGATCCTTCACTGTTTATATGAATCGAACGTCATCGGTTGCAATAGAATCGCAACGGTGAGTTCTTGGTTCTTATTTGGCCACGTTTCCTGATTCCTTCTCTTATGAGAGTTATTGTTGGTTGAATTTATACTCTGTTCTAGGCCGATTCATGGGCCAAGGATCAAGTATATTTATCTCCTATGATTTAGGTAGTTGTATTGTTGCCTTACGTTGAATGTCTTTGAGTTTTTGTGCAAAAGTGTTGGATTCCCATGTTTCGGGTATCCAAGGTTATGGATTTTTGTCCTATTATTTAATTTCATTATATTTCATGTTATCTTAAGGTTAATTGATAATAATATATTCTTGTTTTCATGTTTTAGGATCACCCCATGGGTTTTATCCTTATTTGGATGTTTATTGTCGTTTGGCACAGTTTTCCTACAAGGAAAACCATATTGCAATTGCTAGTTGTCTTGTTATAACTGTTTTCATGTGTTTCCTTTTGTTATAATGCTTTTGATGCATTGTATATTTTATCCAAGTATTTGTTAAACTCACTTATGGCTGCTGACATTCAATTGCACTTGATTGGACTGCTCAGGGCTGTGAGAACCTGGTTCAGGAGACCAAAGAGGGAATAGAGGATTAGGGCTTCCCTAGGAGGTCTGTTGGAATTAGTTTCGTATGTAGGACCTGTGAGAATTGGACCTTGTGATTCCTAAGAGTGTCCTTAGTTTACGTACGTATTGAGAACATATGAGGAATTAGATGTATAAGCTTCCTCAGAGAGTGTGTTGCTATCATTGCAGGACCATAGGGGAATCGAAGTGAGAGCTTTCTAGAGTGTTTGTGCCATTGTATGTTTACTTGACTATAGGGGACTTCTAGTTTGAGCCACCCAGAGATTTAGTGTGAATGTGGATTGTTTGGTTGGTTTAGATGAGTCTACCAATCAAAAGCACAATCTTGAATATTTTTGGCCTACTTGTTTGTTTAAGTAGTCTTTTAATGCCTATTATGTTACCTGTTTACCTTGGAATAGAGAGCATTTCTAGATTCCCTGGGTGTTTAATGGAATGAATGAATTAATTGTTAAATGAATGTGAATGGAAATTGGTAGTATTGTTTACTTGTGTACTCCTAGTTCATTACTACATTTACTTTAATTATCTCTTCTATTTTACTCACTAACAGTAGGGCATAGATCTTGTGGTGGTTTCCTTGTGGGATTAGTCTCACGCCCTGTTTGGGTCCTGCTTTTCTGCCTAAACAGGTTATATGGTTGTAGGTGTGGATAGGGATTGTGTCTCTTCTTCTTCAGGTACATGATTGATGGTACGATCTGGAGATCATAGGACCGATCTTAGGCATGCGATGCTGCAGGAGTTGTTGTTTACTTTTCATACATTGTTTCTCAGTTGTATTTCAGCACATTGTTGTGTTTGATGCTTTCCTTGGATACTTATACCTGCTGCATCATTGTCATCATTACTATATATTCATAGTTTTTGCTGTTTAGTTTCAATTATTTTATGTTGTTTACTGGTTCTGCTATTTACTGTTATTTCCTTTCCCTTTATTACATTACCATATGAGGGCATAGTTTCCACAATGACTCTCCAAGGCCCTTGCTACTAGTCAGCAGCCTCTGGAGTTTTGGGAAATGCGCTTGAGGTCATGTGGAAAACCGAGTACAAGGCACCAGTTTAGTGGCTCTGGATTCGGGTTGTTTCTGGAAACAAAAGCGGAAAAAGTGGAAGAAGAATAGAATTTGAAAGTGGTGATGAAATATTTACCTCTTCTTCAAGTTCATCCTTTTGATTTGATCAAAAATGATACTTAAGATATATTTCTGACTAAAGTAATGTCACTAAGATGAAGGGAGGACAATTGAGAGGACATTTTTGCAGGGTTTGGCCGAGCCAAATGGCTTTGAAGGTGTGAATTTTGGAGAATGGGGAGTGTCTTTTTATAAGAGGGGTGAGGGGAACCTTAGGAAAAGATAGAAATATTATTTTATAATAAAATTATATTCTGTTTATAATAGATTAAAATCGATTAATTTCAAATCTAAAGTGGATATGGGTAAAATAATCTCATCCAATAGGTTTTATACAAGTTTAGGTTACCATTTTAACCTTGTCATTTAGATTTAACTCTCAGTTAAATAATTTAACTTTTACCGTGTCTTCTAGTATTCTTACACTATATGATTAATAAACTTACAATAAACACACAAGAGAACCTAAATTGGTTCATTAATGACATATATAATATTATTTAATCCCTTTGGATGAACCTTATATTTTTAGGAATATTATATCAACCAATAAAATAGTTTTTGTTTTAAAAATTAATTTATGTCAATTCTGACACTATTAGGTATTTTGTTTTTTTGAAAGTCATACCAACCTTATCACTTCGAAAAAATTTATCTAATCGACCCTAACATGTCATATTAACGTATAAAATAAGTGTAATTCATCAAAAGTCTCAAATTATATTTATTTGTGAATTTATAATGTAAATAATTTTAATCTTTTATTAATAAGGTAATTATTGCATCATCATTATGTCATAAATAAATATATTTATTTAATATCTAAAAATTATAAATAAAATACCATTATGTACAAAATCTTTTTATCTTTATATTGAATATTTATTGTTTAATTTATCTTATGTATAACTGTATATTAAAAAAAATTACTTACGAAAACTTGAATTTAACACTTTAGACTCTTCTTTAAATTAAATAATAATAAATGTCCTAGTCTAATACAAGTGGACCTAAAGAATCATATTTTATTCATAAGTATTTATTTTTCGAATTAAACCTATCCAATAGAATTAGGACTTGTGTTAGGGTAATTATAATATCATTTTTACCCTTAGTTACCCTATTTATTTTAACCGTGGTAAATAAAAGTCAAAAGTTACTATTCACCAAAAATTATTTTCATCTTATTGAACCACATTTTACTTACCGAGGTTAACCGCGTCTATATTATTTTTTAAATTAAACTCATATAAGAGGTAAAATTATGTTTTGTGCAAATTTTCAAATGCTCCTAGAAGGTGGGTAAAAGATGCTAAAAAGTTCAGTAATATTTTTATATATCTAAACTTATTATAAAATTACTCCAATTAATTACATTGAACTTATATAGGTATTATGTATATATTTTGACCTAAAATAAATTTAAATAAAATAAGTAATTATTTAAATAAAAAGTTAGTTTTAACCAATAATGTAGTGTTTTTCACTTTTCATCAAAAATTGAATGTTTTCTAAAAAATACAAAAATTTCACCCTATGATAATTTTTATATTATGAATTAAAAAATGAAGCCTATTTTACAAAATTGAAAACATGTAAGTTGTGTCTATTAATATAAAATTAATTTCCATTGTCAAAACCAAAATATGTGTTTTGAAGAAATAATAACTATCAAAAGATTGATACTTGTTTTTGTTCAATTTCTATGTGAAATTATTTCCAATGAACAACATTGGAATAAATGGAAAAAATATAATCTAATTATACTTTAAAACGACTCAAATTAATAATTTAACACTATAAATTATTTCTATTAAAAATATTTTTTCAATTAAAATTTACTATTCTCACTATTCATCAAAAATTGAAAGTTATCGGAAAAGTACCGAAAAGTTATCCAAACTAAATTTTTTTGTCTTGTTTATATGAAAGAATTTAATTTCATTAAATGAATTATATAAAAGTGTCAAATATTAGTTTTAAAATGGGTTCTTCGTTAAAAGGAAGTACAAATTCATTTTTTGAAAAATATTTCTTCTATATGAAGAAATGAATTTGTTCTTATATTATGTCTAAGAAGCACATAATATAGATTTTAAAATTATAAGAAGTATATAAAATTTAAAATTCAGTTAAAACTATTAATTAGAACTTTGGAATGGCTAGTTTGGTATGTCATGATGCGCTTGAACTCTGTGTTGAGTGTAGCGCATGTTATTGAATTACTTTGAAAGAATAACGTACTATTAAATATAGGGGTGTTACAAGAATGATTTTATAAAGTTTAATTACACTAAAATCATGGATATGCTGGTTTCTACGTATAAAAGAGTAACAGTTTCATTTTTCAATGATCATTATGGAAATGAGTTATGTAATATTTTACATTTACATAATGATAATAATATATGACATATGATAGTATATACTTATATATATCATCCATGGGGGTTGGTGATGAATATAGAGTCACATCGCTTCATGATGGTTGTAGTCCACACATATAAAAATTATGTTATCATCTTTATGTGAGCCAAAATGAATTAAAGAAAATGATATAAATTATATTTCTAGAATGAGAAATATGTCATTATTTTTATAATTATTTCATTTATATCACATATAATCTTTAAAATTATCATTTTAACCTTCGATGTGATAATTTACTGGATGATTAAACACATCGCTTCACGAGGTGGTAGTGAGCTGAAAACACAAGTGATGTTATAATTTCTACTATAAAATGGAAAGTAATAAGGTATATATGATAAAATTACTCTCTAGGTAAAATTATTTCATAAATATCATATATTAATATTATATCTATCATTATATCCATCCTTCAAAGGTGGTAATGAAGAAAAGAGTTACATTGGTTCATTAGGAGGTTGTTGGTTGTACACAAAAAAGGTGATTTTGTAACCCATTTGATGGAATTAGAGATGATTTTAGGTCATTAAATTATTATAAAAACATCTCAATGTAAAGAATATACTTATTTTATTATATATTATTGTTTAATAAATATTTTAATAGTTGTAAAAATATGTAAAATAATGATACATGTTAAAGAACATTACCTTTTCATAGGGTATCCTCACTAGGCTAGCAGTAAAGGCTTCATAGGTTGAATTAATACAAGAAATAAATATTATAAGATGACACAAGGTATTTTTTGAAGTTAAATGGATATGTTTTTTATGAGTTAATTGTCTTGACAGGTGTGGAGAAATGAGCGGAGTGAGTACCTTTTTATAGTTGTAGTGTAGTGACTAATTTGTAAATACCCAAAACTATTCAATATTTAGAGGTTAATATTACCTCTAGTGAAACAAATTTTAATAATTAATGGGGTTTAGTTATGTTATGTTTGAGATACAGCTCTATCACACCAAAAAACAAATGTTTTAAATTTATTTTCCTTAACATCTATGTATTCGTTTTCTTATCATTTTATATTTCCTCTATGATAATGAGTTCACAGCTATTAAATTTATCCATTATGAATAAATTAATGTGAGACTTATTATAGAATTTCGAAAAAATTTCTTTGAATTAGATAAAATTTATCAATTAAAAATCCTATTTGTGTTGAAAATTTATTTTAAAACAAGTGCATGTGCCTCTAGAAACACTATTTTAACCTTAACTTCCCTAACATAGTTTTTTAATATTCAAGGGTCAATAGATTCATTGTAAGAGAATAATTGGTCCATGAAGGGAATATAGTTTATATTTATTAAAATTTAAAATTCACTTGGATGAAAACATGATTTTTAGTAATTATAAATAATTATTTGTTATAAAATAACATTAATAAGAATTTTACCATTATTTATTTAATTTGAATTTCAAAAATAACATGAAAATGATGGAATTCGAATCTCTTTAGTTTGTAGCTATATAATAAGATATGTACAGTAACAAAATTAATTGAGTCTAATCATTCATTTAATTTAATCCACTTTTAATATTTTTATTATCAGTTATTTTATTTTTTATTAACTAAATAATAACTTTGTTGGCATTTCATAAGCATTTTTTCTGTCCAATTCATCACTAAAAATTAATGTAAAATTATAATGATAAAAAATATAATTTATTTTTCAAAATAATATGTATAAATGATTCAATTTTTTCCCCCATATAAAATAATAATTGTAATTAAAATGAAGAAAAATATATCATTTACCTTTTTGTTTACTTAACATATATTTACGGGACATGTTCAATGAAAATTAGAAATTAATGAACCTATTTTAGATAATTTGTTTTCAATAGTTGAAATAAACTCATTAAATAAAATTTATATAATATTTTAGGTCATTTTGACTTTTATCAATCATGTTTAACCATGAGTAGATCTAATTTTTCCTTAACTGTGGTAATTCATTTTTTTCTATAATCAATTTTCATTTTCTTAAAAAATTGTGTTTACCATATTAGAAATAATAAATTATGTTGATACAAAATTTGGAATCCATTTTTTGAAATTCAGTTCTCTTAAACAGAAAAAATTAATTTAAAATTAATCTCACAGACATCCTGATAAAGCGATTTTTTAAAGTTGAAATGGTCAAAAATTAGAAAATCATTATGTCTAAATTCAATATGAATATTATTATAGTGAACTAAATTTTATTAATTGATAAAATTATAAACTAATTTTACATTAAAACTATTACAAAGATAATTTAATTTATTTTATTATTTAAACGAAAATGCATTTTTAATTAAAAAACTATATTTTCCACTTTTCATTAAAAATGAAATTTCACAGAAAAATCACGAAAATTAACCTTAATATAATTTTCGTGTTTTTATTCAACAAATGAACGTTATTTTTTCAAATTTATTTTCTAAAATTGTTAAAAATTAATTTTAAAATATGTGTTCTAAGAAAAACTAAACAGACTTTTAAGACAATACAGGTTTTCCCAAAAAAACATTTCTTTTTTAAATGGAATATTATTATTATTTATAAAAAAGAAATACCGATAAATGTGTGTAAACTATATATTTTCATATATTATTTAATTGTATTCATACCTTCCACTCCAACACCTAGGAAATAACTATCATATTAAATAATATTATTAATATTAAATTGTTGTTTTCTAAAACTCGGCGTTGTGTGTAATGAAAGCTATCAAAGAAACACATTGATATGTGTAATGAAAGTTAAACCTAATATTTATTGGTATTAAACATAAAATCAATTTTTCATGTTTCATATTATTTTTAATAATATTTTGTTCTTTTATAATTTTGGGGTGTTATATTCTCTCCACCGTAAATAAATTGCACAAACTCATTTTAGTCCGGATAATTGTAATGAAGGGTTTGAAATTTAAAAATCCCATTGTTGAAAAATACACATCATAAATGGTTTAATTAAACAACCTATTATTAATATATAAAGGTACGTACCAAGGTCTTATGTAATCACAAATCACTAGGTTTTCGAATAGAAGAACATCAATGGAATATAAATATATGGAAACTGAAGAAAAGCCTAAAAAATTATAGAGAGTTGTTGAGTTCATTGATGATAATAAATTTAATGGTCAATATAATGTTATGGCCTACAATTCATAAATCTATGATGATTTAAATGACTATTTTATTTACCATATATGAATTTAATAGAATAATAGTTTTGTTTCACGATCATTTTCCCAATGTTGAGTAATTATTTTATTAAGTAATAATATAAGAAAATATAATTACTCAATTTTTTTATTTCAATTTTTTTATCATTTGGTTAAGCTTCAATAAATTTCTCTAGAAAATTAATTTACAAGAATGAATTTTTTAAGCCTTAATAACTAAAACTCGTGTTTAACACACCGTAAGATCCATAAAAGAGTGGAACTTATTATTATTCTTCTCTAAGTATTTACCAAAACAAATATGGTTAGAATAATTTATCCAATATTATATATTAATCTCTAAAACTCAATATTAAAACCATTACATCTTCATTAAAATTTATTTTTTAAATTTTTAAACTAATGGAACATTAACCAGGATATCATGTAGACTGATGGTAGGTACTAAACCCTTATCATCCATTGATCATGGGTTCAAGCCCCACCACCTTTTCAGGCATGATGGGTGTCCCCTAGAATTTCGGTTATCCTTTAAAAAATATTTTTATAATTCTTATAACATTCCCAAAAATTATACTGTATATCGTTGAAATAAAATTTATCCTTAAAAACATTTTTATTATGGGTTTTAATAAAAAAATCTTATTTATAATGTTTAATAATCAAATTATGAATATATACATGATTCATATCACAATGTATTATTTAGTTTACCTATTTTGTAAAATTAGATACATAAAAGATACACATTTTACATAGGGGAAAAAATAAATCACAACAAAAGTGAAATCTCAATATCCTTGAAGCTCATTTAAAGAATTCATCTTTATATCCTATGGAAAGGAAAAAAATAAGGATAAGCTCAAACACCTAGAAAAGGTATGATTAATTTAGAATCTATCATTAACAATTTATGTATCATCAATATAAAAAACAAATATGTAAAGGTAAATTTTCCAAAACACATGACATTTAATCAATAAACTGAAAATGAAATGCATAATATGTGAAGAATAAAAATGATCTAATAATACAATTTAAATAATAACATGATTAAGGAAAGCTCCCATGGATACTATAAATAGATTAATAATCACATTTAATATCAATTATAATAGAGTTTATAATTTATATTGGATGAACTATCCAAATATATCCTAAAGACAATTATTTTCTAGATCAATCCTCAAGAAAATTTAAGGCTATAGGAATAATCCTATCTGATTTGGACAACTATTTTATCTCATAAAACAATTCCTAAATTAAGAGTCTTAAATTAAATCATCAAAAATCCATGTACTTTACTTCTAATGCATTCCACATATATTTAATAATCAATTTAAATCATAAATATTATTCCTTATTAAATATTTTTATTGAGTAAAGGATACAGATTTATCAATACTTCCCCAGTTAGTATAATAACATTCAACATCAACACTTTATGTAATAATGAGTTACATGTTAGTAAATAATCACATAAATCAAACAATAATATGGATATTCAGTAATAATTTAAGGATGAATGAAAAATGATTATAAGAATGTGATGGTTCAAGTGAAATTTAACAATAAAAAAATAGACGTGAGGTTGTAAATAACTTTTACCAATCAGTAATTTTGAAGTAAAATTCCATTGGATTAGATAATTAAACATGAAACATAAAATACCATGAATTATTATTTAATTAATATATTACATATAAAAGGTTCATTATATAAAAAACATAAAAATGATTTGGTGCATAAAAATAAATTAGTCTCAATGGAATGTAAATTGAGACAAAATCCTTTACCTAAAACATACTATTGGTTGTACATACAATAATATAATATATAGTGTTTTTAATCATGTTAGTAAACACAATCATATTAATATATATAATATTATACATTATCCTTTTATAACATCTTATTACCCGTTCATTAATGACCTTTCATTATTTTAATTATTTTTTATATTAATTGTCATGTTTTTTCATACATGATTTGTCATGAAATATATAGTTCATGTGCATATAATATAGTGACATTATATCATTAATAATAATGAGAAAATAATTATCATATTTATAAATAAATTAAACTTTTAAAATCAATCATTAATGATGGTTATGAAAAATGAAGTATGTTACTCCCATGGAGATGGTAGGTTTTACGTACACATGAGTAACATTTCCATTTTTCACAAATCATTGTGTAAATGAGGTAAATAATATTTTAGATTTTTAGAATGATCATCATTTCATTAATACCATATTATATACTTATATATATCTTTTATGTGGGGTGGTGATGAAAATAGAGTCTCATCGCTTCATGAAGGCGGTTGTCCACATATGCATGAACGATGTAATCATATTTAAAAGAGTAAAAGGAAAAGAAGAATATATATATAAATATATGTTTTTATATATTTATATAATGTTAAATTTTTCATTAACATAATCATTATTTCATTTATATGACATATAATCATTAAATTTGTCTTTATCACCTTCCATGTGAAGCGTAAGTGAAAGACGAATGACACCGCTTTATGAGGAGGTAGTCTGTCGTACACATGTGATAAATTATTATATCTTCTAGAAACTTTGATGTATATATATATACATATATATTATATAGTGAGTATAATGTTAAAAATATGTCATAAATATTATATATACACTAATGATACATCATTATACCCAATCATGAGAGGTGGAAATGGAAAAATGAACATCACTGGTTTGCAAGATGGTAGTCAACCATACACATGATTAATGATTTTGTAACCCATTTAATGAAAGTGGATATGGCTGTTGGTCATCAACATATTATTAAAATATCCCAATATACATAATATGTATAATTTACTATATCATCATGTTTTAATAGAAATTGAATCATGTGAAGGATGAAATTAAAAAAAATGATCACTAAAGAACATAACCTATTCTATAGGTATCCTATATTTGTTTTCAATAAATAATTCCTAAGTAGTATTTAGGCCCAAAAAAAGGGTTGTAGAATGATATAATATAATTTGATAGGTGATTTTAGTAGGTTTTGGATGATTCAAATGGCCTGAGTGGTGTAAAGAAGTGAGGGGAGGGAGTTATCTTTTATATTTGGAGAGGAGTGGGATTCTTCTAAATATTCAAAAGTATTTTTTATTTTTGAATAATATAATGAAACAAAAGAGGGGGTGAATTTTTTATTTTAAATAATCTTCATAGATTTTGGATGTTATGTTCCTTTATAATTTATGTATATTTTCATCATTCTCTTCTATAAATAATACGACTAGCAGATAAATATTAGAGATGAACAAAATAATTTTTATAGTGGTTTGGGGCATAAATATCCCCTAGTATACTCCACTGATACTCTCTTTGTGGGCTTCATGATTTTAACTAGAAAATATCCTCTAATCATAATAACATTAAACCTACAACTGAGTGGATGCAGCTGACACCTTTACAACAACGCTAAACAGAGCCTCTTCATTCTTTTACAGGGAACCAGTTATCCACACCTTAATGCAAGAAGTTTACACTTAACTACAACTGATTTCGACTAGTTTATACTCTAATAAATAAAAAGTGTTGTATTTATTGATGGTTCTAGTTGAACATCATAGTTGTATAAGCAACTGATAAAATAAAAATATTCTTCCTCAAATATGAATGTTTTTAAGAAATAATATATATATGGAAAGATCCGGGTTGCAAATGATATTTCATGTTAATAAAAACAAATAAACATTAGTAGTTTTAGTGGTATGAAGTTCAAATGTAGAGCATCAAAGTGTAGCATCTTTAGAAAATAGAATATTTGTTTGTTCTTTAAAAAAATTCTATAAAAATATATAAAAAATTATGAATTTTTATATCTAAAGTACCATGTATTTTTAAAGTGAAATTACTCCATCCATATATATATATATAATACAAATATTTATTATGTTTGAGAAGATCCAATAAATTCCCCAGATAGAACAAAGATATTCAAATTTAAATTATTAAGTAGATTCATAACAGTCCTTAAATATAAAAATGGTTTACTTCATTAAATAAGTGTCTTTTAAATGATCATTATGAGAATTTGAATCGGTCATAAAATATCTTTTAATGGATATTTATATTCTCCAATATTGTTTCATAAATATCAGACAATATCTTGGTTTTAAAACCCCACTGTTGGAAATTTAAAATATATGGTTCTTTTATGTAACAAAAAAATATCAAATGTAGGGTTAAAATTATAGGGTTCAATACAATAATAGGGTTTACATACAATATGTTTGTTTCCTCAACATAATGTTTCTTTTGAATATAGGTTTCTTTAACCATACATTCTAAATAGCATAGTGCTGACGATCTATGAATTTTATTTGAAATATAGGGTTCATTCCTTACATTCTATTCTAAATATATATATTTTTCCATATGACATGTTCTGAACATAGGTTTTATATCTTATGCTTCCATTTCTTGGGTAGGAAATGAACAATGTTTCCAAAATATGCTAAAACATGTTCCAAACACTAAAATGAATATTATACATGGATTAATTAAATTTTAATATTATTCTAGAATAAATATTCCAAAAAATATTAATTTCCTAATATTCACTTAAATTAATATCATTATAAAAACAAAAAAGGGTATTTGTGAGCTTCAAAATAAATTCAATTTACATGTTATTGCTGAGACAATAAAAACCTTACTATATAAACCTTTTGAGGATTAAAAAACACATCAAATAATTTACAAAAAATATCGGATCTATAAACACTTATGAAATAATATTTTAATGAAAACATTATTTGTTTTGAAAATTAATTTTTCACAGTATTATTTTGATAATAAAAAGATACTCCTAAATTTAGAATATTGTGTTTACCGAATCCCCCCCCCCCTTATGTGATATCAAAAATAAAGTATGTGAAAATTGATTAAAATATATTTAATATAGAACATACATATAAATTAATGTTATATTCTACTATAGAGAAAAATAAAACATGTGTCCTCGTAGTAGAGTTAAACTGTAATAAAAATAAACATGTAGAAAATAATAAACAGAAATATTACAGTTAAAGATAGATATTTTTATAACAAATTTATATGATTACAAGGTTAATTTTATATAATAGATTAAATTGAAGGGATAGTTGAGTGTAAAATTTCATGTTTAGACGAGGGATCAGGTTCTAAAAAATCATTAGTATCCTAAAAAAGATCCTTTATCTCAGTAATATAACCTTTTGAATTCTATGAAATATATTCAGCTCGCTTGTAAACCAAAATTATTGGGTCATATCCCACTTTTAGACTCTCAATATGATTGAGTTTTAGAATGTCATGTATATATTCCTAGTTTTTTTTAAAAATGAGTGAGTTTGTCACTTAAGTAATTGAATGGTAGCCTGATGGCAGGTTCACTTGAGGTTAACTGAGTGAAATGATCTCTTTGATTATCCAATTGTATATTTAGATGTGCATTATTACAATAATGTGATTGAAACCTATCCTTCATATCATCCATCACTAATGTAACTACATTAAATCATCTAAATAGATCTAGAGAAGTTTTTGGTAGACATAGAGTATTTGGATTGATGAACACTTCCTTTAATATATTCTAACGGACTTCCAAAATACCATTTTAAATTGAAAAAATTTATTTTGTAAATAGATTATAATTTATTTTTTCCAAAATCATCATAAATTTCTCTCTAAAGAGAATAAAAATCTATTCTAGATTCAGAATTTTCTCTATGATTATGAAGTTGATTTAGAATAGATTAAAATTCCTCTCAAAGAACTGTTGAATGTCACAAATCATCCAAGTATTTTCTGGTGGACTTAAATTTTCTTCTCTTTTCCTATTGAATTGAGGAACCAATCATGCAATTTTATAGTTTAGAGAATCAAAATATTATTCTTCTTGAACTAGATATAGTTGGCCTCTATTAACCCAAGATAAATAATGTTCCTTACTATTTTCATAGTAGGAATAAAATTCAATTTCAAGAACCTCTGGAACCTCAACAGTTTCATTGGTTTCTTTGCGTAGTGAATAATATATAAAATAAATTGCTTGATTCGGGACATACATTTTAGTGTTATCCACTACATGAGGATATTTTTCATTCATTAAAAAATTTTATAGAACTAGTTCTTCAATATATTTTTGTTGAGATTTATCCACATCTTGATTTAGAGTATCTTTCTCTTCTCTGTTCACTGGAAAATTTTCTAGTGGAACATCTTCACCAGCTAAGGAAATATCAAAAATAAGTTACAGATTTTTTATTTCCTAAACCATATATTCATATCTATTTCATTACCAAATAACAAGAGCCTTAACATTTTGTTCATCCAAACTTTCTTCAATAGATAGTGGTACATATCTCACAGCTTCAATTTCTAATACATCATATATCATTCTTCATCTCTTCAGTTGGGGTTTACCACCAATTATTGATTATGTGACTTCTTCCTTTTTTATTTGAATTATAGTTAATGATCACAAAAACATTTTCTCCATATAAATACTAAAACCAGTTATTTTTTGGTTTTATAAACTATGTGGTAATAGTGATACTTCTACGGTACTCCAAAAGTGGTCTATTTTCCTTAATGTTCCATCATTAAGAATGTTATTTTGATGACATATATGGTGAATAGTTGTACCCCTTATCACCCCTTTTTGATGAAGAAGCCTTAAAATTAAACTTCCATAAGGGTAAAAGGGAATCCTTTCCTTTTCCTGGAATCAGTGGTGCATGTACCTCAACATGTACCATGGGAAGTTAAACATCACAACACTCATCATCAGAAACATAATATATATCTTGGATAACAAATTTTCTCATGTTTAGAAGTTCTTAGAAGTACAAATGATTGAATAAACATTAATAGTATAATGCCCCAAGGTTTTTAAAAAATAATTTGAAATTAATGATACTTTGTTTCAAGTAGATTGTTCTAACTAGCATTTAAGCATAATTTTCCACTTCTATGATTTGAATTTCAAAAAATAGTTATCTATGGTTGTGATCAGTAAGTTATTTGGATTCTCATAGAACTAACTTGTATTTTGGGGGACTATTAACATCCCCTTATGAATAGTAATATTAACCTTATAAATATTAATCATATTATTATTTTATTATATTAATGTTATAAGATAATGATATGGTGATTAAATTTTCAAGGTTTTAAAAATGAGTTATAGATTTAAAATTGTTATTTCTGAATAAATTATGATTTTATTTAAAAATTGAATTAATAATATTCAGAAAATTATTTTGAAAAAATGGAGTACATTTTTTAATTTTATGAATCAATAAATTATTAGGTTTATTTTGTGGTATTTTTTTAAAACTCATTATTTTTATGATTATTAAAATACGATAAATTTTGATAAATGTTAAATACTTGTTTTACATCATCATAGAGGCTTCACGGTTGATGTTATCATTATTAGTTCGAAGTAACATGAAATTATTTATATTTGGGGTCACATGAATCAATAATATTCATAGTCTGAAGCAAAAATATTACAATAATGACTAAAATAATTTAAAATCCCTCCTCTCCTCCACTATAAATACCACACTCATTCTCCACTTCCTCACACACCTCTTAATCCTTGATCATTGTCTACATTATAAAAAATCATCTCTTTAAGCCTCTTCCACATATCAAAGGCCTATTAGTCTCACCAAAATTCCAAAACCAAAGGCATTAAGGAAGATATCAAGGTGAAGAGACGAAGAGCTAAGAATTTGTTTCCTTTTCATCTGTTTTCTTTCCAATTCATATATTTTCTTATAATTTCATCCCCTCCACATATCAAGGATGTATAAAATCTCCAAAATAATATCTATTCTATATGTTATAATCTTAATGTAAAATATTCATTATATTTATTCCTTTTCTCTCTCTCTCTTATTCTAAAAAACATTATTTTTGATGTGTCGATTTACCCAAAGCGTGGACGATGTGTTTCAAATTTCCATTACATCCTTTAAATATGACCAAAATACCCTTTCAATGGTTTAATCAGAATTTTAAATTTATATTATAAGGTATTTTATATTTTTTAATGAACAAATAAGAATGAAATTAAATTATATAATGAAACAAGTTCATGATTATCGAGGAAATGCCAAAAATGATCTAAACAATCTTAATTAATGTTATATATAATTATCCATCATCATATATAATAACAAAATGATATATGGTTTCATTATATATAATGGAAAAATATTAATACCATTACATTCTACTTCTGGAATTTCCTTCCCTTATGATAAAAAAATCAAACATAAACAGGTCGTGGAAATCCGGTAAAGAACACACTCAAAATAATGGAAGAAACAAAATACTAATTATTAAAGGGTGAAATGATGTTATAAAATTATCATATATGGTGTTATAAATAGAAATATGTTTCTATAATATATTAATGACAATATTTTAACTATTATACAATATTTTTAGGCATGTATGATGTAAGAAAATCCCAAGGTATGTGAATTTATAACCGATGTTTCATTCTTTGAGTTAGCCTTCTATGTGATTATTTATGTGGTATTAAAATTGATTGTGTGATTATTTTTTTTATTTTAAGGTCAATTATGTCTTTTTATAGTGTATATACAAATTCCATCTACTCTATTAAGTCTCTATTCAATTATATGATATTTATAAAGGACTTTTCTTTTAAAATCATCATTTAAAATTATATTTTAAAAAATTGGAATGAAATGTTTTTATTTAATTATTTTTATTTTATTATAATGTTCTAATTCTTGGTAATTATTTATGATGAAGGTTGGTACTTATATCTCCATCAAATGAATTTGATTTGTGTAAGTTTGATTTTGGTCGTATGGTCACTCCAAGTGTAACTGCGATGGTTACACAATAAGATAGTTGTGAGGGTTCCATTGTAAGGTAGTCATGAGGGTTACATGTTATAAGGTAAGAAGTATGATTACAAAATTATAAAAGTAATTACCCAAGATACCTTTATGTTTCTATTTATATTCTCCATGTTTTGTTTAAATATCATGGAAATCTAATGTTTCACAAAGTTTATATGGGTAACAAGTTTGAATTTTTTGAAAATGATTTTATAACTTACAAGTATTCATGGAATAATTTTTTCATTCCTTTTTTTTCGTATCCCTCACTATGATTTTTGTACTCATCGCATGTTTTTAAATTGTTTTCACATTTTATAAGGAAGTTCATGAAAAACAAGAATCCACGTTAAATGTTATGAATATTTTCCAATGAAAACATGTTTTATTTAAAAGTCTTAAATTTTAGAAGAAATAGAGACTATTTTTGTGGTATTTTCTATATATGAATGTGGAATGTTATGTAAGTGTTATAATAAAATTATCTAAAACAATAAACATGAATATATCCTTAATAAGAAAGGAAGTGAGTTCGTGACTAAAATTCAAGATTATATAATGTAATGAGGCTGAGTCCTTATAGTTGGTATTAGAAAATGGTTTAGACAACTTTAGGGGTTGTGATGATTTTAAAAGAATAAAATAAACAATTTTTACTCTGTGGTTAATTTTAAATGATATAGAATTTAAATATTACCATTTTGGTTCGACTTTGATATGATTTTTTAGAATGGATTTCTGTAGAAGAAATTGGGAAGCCGAAGTAGAGAGGCACTGACATAACAATATCCTTTCGAATCTGTAGCCTGGATTGGTATGTATTGTAATTGAGTAGTTTTTGATAGTAATAGATCTTCTAAATAGGTTAATAAATAGTGTTGGAATACATTAAAGAGAAAAACTATATGCACCACAATGGAACATGTCGATAGGAGAACATTTTATGAGACAACACCCTCCTACATTTAATGAATCTTCAGACCCGATAGCAGCTGAAGGACAGATTAAGTCCCTTGAAAAGTTATTTGATGTTATGGGATGTTTAGATAGCAAGTATTTAAGCCTTTACAGTTATATTTTTAATATTCAAGCTGATCATTTGTGGTCAAGGGTAAATAATATCATGTATATTGAAGAGATCGATGCCTTGGATTGGGATGCATTTAAAAGTATTTTCCTTGAATGTTTTTTTCATAAGGTGGTGAGACAGAGGATTGTGAAGAAATTCCATGAATTAAGAAAAACATGGGATGATTTAGTGGATGTTTATGAAGAAAATGTCACCCGATTAGGGAGGTATTCTCCAAATATTATTCTAGATCTTGATACAAAAATTAACTGCTTTTACTCAGGATTAAATAAACGTTATCATAGGGAATTGGCATCTCGCGAATTAAAAAGGTACGAGAATCTTTTCATATGTGATGAGAGGGTAGATATAGAGTTTTCTGATGATCATGTGAACTTTGATAATAAGGAGAAGAAGAGGTCCAGATGGAAAGTGATGGGTAAGAATCAACCAAAGAAATCTGACTGTAGAAATTCCAGTTATCAGTTTGGGAAATGTGTGAAAAAAAGAACCTTGGGTAACGCCTTACCAAACTAGGAGTTGTTTTTCATGTGGTATGTTTGTACATGTTCCCTGAGATTGCAATGAAAATGATCCTAAGTGTAATTTTCATAAGAAAACTCTTAACTATTCTAAATGTGGAGATGTGGTTCATTATGAAAATATCTACCAAAATAGAGATATGAATGATGAAATGAAGCCATACTATAAGAATAAAGGTGTAGTGAGATCCTTTGAGGCTACATCAGCAGATGTTGGGCCATCCAATGAAATTGTATTAGGTACCTTGTTTGTTTACTCAAATTTTTCTAGGGTTTTTTTCAATAAGGGTTCTATAAATTCCTTTATTTATGTGGAATTTTGTGGTAAATTGGAAATATCACCTAAAAAATTGAAACTGTAACTTATTATTAAAACACTGGAGGGAAATATTTTATCAAAGAAGAATTATAGTAATCATTCTGTTGGGTTCATTGGAAATTTTTTACCTGAAAACCTTGTTGTTTTTCCTTAATAGTGTTTGATTTTATTTTGATAATGGATTGGCTTTCTATTTATCATATTGTGACAAGATTTAGAACTAAAGTAGTTGTTTTTTATGAAATTGTTTTTGTTTTTATACAAGAATAAAACCATACAATTTATAATATTTCCAGAAGCCGAGAAACTTTTTGAAGATGGAAATGAATGTTATCATTCTCATATTGTTGGAAACAAGGGGACTATTCAGATTAATTATAAGACAGTGAAAATAGAATACCTTAATGTTTTTCTTGATGAGTTTTTCGGTGTCATACCTCATAAAGAATCCAAATTCACAATTCACATAGTTCTCTATGTTAAGATAACTTCAAAACCCCCATATTGAATGGATTAAATTGAACTTATTAAATTGAAAAATCAGTTGTAGGTATTTCTTGATAAAGGATCCATTCATCCTATTACTTCACTATGGGGTGCTTCTATTTTCTTCCTTAAAAATAAAGATGGTTCCATGAGACTTTTCATTGATTATTCAGCCTTAAATAAAATCACTATTAAAAACATGTATCATTTTTCTCATATCGATGACTAGTTTGATCAACTCCAGGGAGCTCATTAATTTTCCAACATTGAGATGGGATCTAGATACCATCAACTAAAGGTAAAGTAGGCTGACGCCTCAAAAACAACATTTCATACTAGATATGGGAATTCTAAATTTGTCTTATTCAGTTTGGGTTATCTAATTCACAAGCTATATTCTTAGATCTTATGAAAAAATATATTTCATGAGTTCTGGGATAAGGTTGTGATTATGTTTATTGATGAAATTATAGAATTTTCTAATTGTAAAGAGGATCCTAAAAACATCTATTAGTTGTTTTTCAATCATTAATGAAATGAATCCTAATGTAAAATTCAGAATTTGTGATTTTTTTCGTAAAAAATTTCTTTTCATGGAGAAATTGTAAATACGTATGGAATAACAGTTTATAATTTCAAAACAAAAGTGTTTTATGAATGTACAAGACCTAAGAATGTGATAGAGATTCATAGTTTTATTTGATTAGTAGTTTATTGCTAATGATTTTTTGAAAACATTTCACAATTAACTAGCCCACTAACTAAGTTAGTGTGAAAAGGGTTAAATTTATTTCGATAGAGGAATGTTCTATTTTTTGGGAATTGAAGGATAGATTGGTTAATGATTCAGTTTTGGCCAAGCCTTCACGTAATGGTGAGTTTTCATCTAAAATGATTCTTCATTGAAGGTAATTATTTGTGTTCTGATGCACAATGATTAGGTAATTGATTATGATTCAAGACAACTAAAAATTCAGGAGTTAAATTATCTCACACATGATTTGGAATTGGATGTTATAGTTTTTTCTTTGAAATTTCTAAGGAATAATTTATACAGACCCAAATGTCAAGTATATACTGACTATACAAGTCCGAAGTATTTATTCACTTAGAATAAATTAAATATGAGGCAGAGAAGATGGATTGAACTGATAAAGGATTATTATTGATTATCAATTACCATCCCGTAAAAGGAAATAGTGGAAGATTCCTTGTGTCAAAAACATTGTGAATCATCAACCCTGTTATATCTAGAACATGATCACTTGATCAATTATTTGATTAATTTTGTCTTAGAAGTTATTGGTACATAAAATAACTTTTTTTTATGTTTCATCACAATCATCGTTATCATATATAATTAATTAAGCACAAAAAGAAGACTGAGAACTATAGAAAATTGTAGAATTTGTTAAAATTGGTATGTTTCTAGAATTTAACCTTGATAAAGATTATGTTTTATGATTTCTTAAAAGGTTCTGAGTACCTTGTAATTATGAGTTGAAGAATGATTTTTGTGTGAACCTCATAGTTCTCCATTTTTAATTCATTCTTACAGTATGATGGTGTACAGATACCTTAGAATGTATTACTGGTGGGATGAAATGAAAAGGGATATTGTAGAATTTACATTAAAATGTTTGACATGTCAATAGGATAAAGAAGAGAGGAAGTTACCAATGTGGATTCTTCATCCCTTTCTAGTGCCATAATAGAAATGGGAGAATATGACCATGGACTTCATTTTTGGAAAACCAAAGACTTCTCTAGGTAACAATACAATATGGGTTATTTGTCACAAACCGAATCCAGTCTCCACCAAACCTAGCACCACACCTGACCCAAGACATTGCCCAAAGGGCGTTCCTGATACCCATGGGCAAGCACAAGTGCCCAGGTATCATACAATGAGAATTGGGAATGCTTTACCTGAGTTTATAATCATAAAACAATAACAGAATCCAACCAAATGAATCTGGATTTTCCTAACCAAATAATCTTTTAAAAAAATTCTGAACTAAATTAAATATTTTAAAACAACTCAACAAGAATATTAAAAAGGTAAAAACCCAAAAGGAAACATCCAATGAACCCTCATGGCAAAGGGAACCGCCCTCAAGCCATCTCTAGAAGACTTCACCACCCCAAACCCGGTTGAAACCCGAACCACTTGAACTAAAAACTATACCCAACCCGCGACAACAAAAATAACCAAGTCTAATTACACCCAAGGGTGTAAGCAGTGTGAGATCCAATGCCCTGTCGGATACCACCACTAAGAGATTCCCTGGGATAAACATTCAAAGACAAAAATCATGCAAGTTTTCAAAAACTTGTAATCTATAGTTAAAATTTCTAATATACGCAACTTAAAAAATCAGTTTTAAAGTGGGATAATTTAAAGAATCAACACATTTAAAATAAATTCCAAAACTGCTGAATTTTCCATCTAAAGATATTGTATTCCTATGGTAAGTATAAAGGATCTAATTGACACAAGCAATAGGAAATGACCTCTAGGCACTAGCTCGTTGTGGGTCCCAAGTACCTCATATCTCTGTGATAGTAACCATCACATATATCTATTCTCATGAACATGCCACTAGTATGAAACATACCCATAACCTAGGAGTCCCCAATAATCATCATCATAGTTTAGTTATAATTGTATGCATCAATCTTGTTAAGTGAAACTAAGGAAAAACCCCATAGATTCGCTAGCATACTAGTACACACCCACCCACCTAGATACTCGGGTTTTATCATTTTGTTCAAACAAGTTCAACATGTCACGAAATATAATTTTCACATGAAAATATCATTTCCACATCACATATTCACCCAAAAAACAAATGTACATCACACAAGTCACAAAATACACTTTTACATTCAAATGAATTTTGAAATCATACACACACAAAAATATCCCACAACACTTTTCACATCACTTCAACACTTCAAAACATCCTTTAAAAATTTTTATAAATCATTTACAAAGTGATACACATCACATAACATCCCACCCACACATGCCACATAATACCCTTTTTACCTTCAAAATCATTTTATCATCAAACTTACATGAAATAGCCCAAAAACAAGTTTCGCTCTAACATCACAATTTTATAAAAAATTTAAAAAAATTCAAAACATTCTAAACATGTTTGACAACATAAAACATCACTTAAACTTTCAAAAACCCATGATAGGTGAACACACACACCAAACAGTACATATGTACCCTTTCCCACTTTGGTAAACCAACTAAAACATTTTTAATTATTCATAAAAGAACCCAAGTCGTGTAAATATGTCATGCACACAAAACCCATTTCAAAACAACCATTTAAGACAAAAAAACATACCAATTCCTATAAAAATAGAATTTTGAGCCCTTGAAACATTTATAAAACCACCTTGAAGTGTTATAAAATAACCATGAATAATACCAAAAAATATACAAATGAAAAAAAAAATCATAAAATGATCTCAAGAAGTATAACAATGTTATACACATCAAACCTATTAAAAAAACCCTCTTTTTAGGCCCACATGACACTAATACATTACCAAAACAGAATTGGATGTCCAAACAAGATTTAAAAAACCAATTATATAAGTTATAAAATGCACCAAAATAATACCCCTTGAGTTACACATGAAAACACCCAATTTCAATTTAAAATTCAACTATAAAAGTAAACACATAACAAAATCAATCATTAATAGTTTTTTTACCACACCCAACATAAGAGGAATATTAAAAATGAGTAAATACGGCAATCTAAATCATCAATAATGTTTTACAACATGTAGCCACCAACCTTTTGTGTCGAAACCCTTAAAACATGGTGTGAAACAAAAACCACACCACCGTCGCACCTCAAGGAAGTGAAATCAATCCCAAAACCATGAGATTTAATCCAAAAGACAGAAAATGAAACCCTAGGTTCTTACCCTAACTCTTGGACATTAGTAACCTCATGGATAAGGTATGAAAACCTAATCACATTGAGTGTAACCCTAAGAAAAGTGAAAGAATAATGAAGAAGACCAACTTACTTCAGGGGTCTTGTAGAAATCGCCCCAAATACACTAGTATATGAATTTGTAAATAGTCAAAAATTCAATGGTGGTTCTAAAAAGGATAATAAGACCATGTAGGAATTTTAATGGGGGTAAAAAGAGTTAGAAATGAAGGAGTTATGAAGGAAACAAATTACCATTAAAAATATGATCTAATTGAGGAATCCTAAGAAGTTTCGACATGCTCTGCGAAGAAAACAAGCTTCAAAAAGGTAGAAAAGAGATTGGGGGCACTCCTAGGTTCAGTGGTCTCGTTTTAGATGTGAAATCATGGAAAAATAGTTAAAATTGAATAAGTTATTAATTAAAAAATGTTTTTTTATAACTGGTAATGGGCTTTCAGGGTGGCCCAACTACTTAAATGAAAACCCAAATCTCCCATGATTATGGATTTGTAAGGGCTTAAAATTTAAATGGTTGTGTTAATAGGTCAGGAGAGGAAAAGAATGAATTTTAATGGATGAAAAATGTTAAAAAATGAATGATTTATAAAATAAAAAAAATTTATTTTAAATCTGGAATTCGGCTCACAGTTTGGCCTAATTCATTAAACTCACCCATTCTTCCATAAAATCTTGGGAAACCCCAAAACAAAGCATTAATGGAAAATAAATTAAAAACCCCTTTAAAATAAGTTATTTATGTGAAAATTCTCCCCGCCTTGAAAGCTCTTTGAACTTGAATGTCATAGCAAGGTCAAAAAAAACAACCAAACTCAACTGAGAAACCAAGAGGAACTCCCCTGCCAGGTTTTGCCCCCAAAGGACAAAACACCTCCAATAGTCAATTAAGGAAGGATTAATCTCACAACCAAAACTTACACCACTTTCCTAAAATGATAAAAAACATTCATACTTTTTCCCAAAATAAAAATCCATATACACTATCCAAGCAAGACTCAATCACCCAAATGAACAAAAACTTTGAACAAGGATACACTTACCTTACTTTAACTAAATCATTGAGAGCTCTCAAATCCCAATGTTTACTCAAAGAAGATGATGGTAGCTAGATAGCTTCGAACGAGACAATCTACACCAAGACCAGACCATGGATAAATCTATGTTACTGGTACGGGGGGACCCAAATAGGCTCCCTACCATAAGAGACAATCAATATTCTTTCGAGATAGAATCACGACACTAATGGGGTGAGGCCTGAATTGAATACCTAGTACAGAGGGAAGAATTCCATTCAAAATTTATGAAGGAACGTATATGGGAATCATAGTGGGACTCCCCGCCATAAGAACCAGCCATCTTAACCGACCATCATGGGCTGACAATGAAAGACCCAAAAATTTCAAGATTTGGGAAGGTCACACGTTTAGGCCACACAGTTTTTGAAACCGTGAACTACCTATGCTTATCAAACTTCCCACATGGATTCTTGGCACATGGTCACTCCTAATCGTGCACAAACCATGTGCTCATCTGGTCTATCCAAATTTCCAACCATTCTCCAAAGACTCAATGGAAACCAAAAGGGGAGGGAATGACATTGGGCAATGACATGTGTACAAGGCCCTCTTCCTATTTCCAAAAAACGGGATCAACAAAATAATGATAATGACACCAGAGGTTTAAAATTCTCTTTTCTTAATTGCTGAGGATAAGACATTATACAAGGGTTTAAATGAACTTGGGATTTCCCCTGAATATGACCCAGCTTCTCTCCGAGACCTATGGTTGGAGCTCAAATGATTTAATCATCTTCAGCCTCACAGTTAGGCTTTGGAATCCCCCTGAATGAGAATTCTTCTTTCGGTGCCACCAAAAACTACACTGAAATCCCAGATATGTTTTCCTGAAATGACACATTCCAAAATCACTTTATCTAACACGGTGTTTCACTGAATTAGAAGCTTAGAATATGCACACACATCACACCTTGTTTCTTCGGGTGAGAAACAATAGAAGTACAGAACACCTACACTCACCATCCTCTAAAATTGAAGATTTTGATGTTTTTTCAAGGGATACATTCTGCCAACATAATAAGGACTCTCAATGGATTCACAAATTTCACATTTATATTCAATCAAGCACATGACATCACAAGGCATCACCGAAAAGGACCTTGGCGACTGATATGAACAATTCATGGAGAGAGACCTTATAAAACCTCCCAAATCAACAAACAATTATAGAAAGTGGCCACAATATCCTCTTGTGACCAAATTTCTCACACTGATAGTTTAATGTGAACTCTCTCTTCTAAGAGACTACGAAGGACTAAGAGGAACTCTTAGATAATATCCAGATACTCATACATGCTAAAAACCCCAGACCAGTTCCACCTTCGGTAAATCATAAAACTTAAGAAGATAAGGTCTCTTTCAACCTTCCTTGATCACTCTCCTGATACAAGAGGATACACCAAAACAAGAATGGAAAGGATGTAGACTCAATATAAAAATCTCATGAAATAGATTTCCTTACATTGATCAACTGGAGGATCTTCCAACGACGAAACAACATAGGCTGCACTTCAATTGTGCACTAACCCTAAATAGGGGCGTACCTAATCCAACGAGAGAACCCAAGGACCTAACCAACCTGGTCCATTGGTCAATACATACCAAAAACCCGAACCAAACACCCGAAGGGAACCACCATAAAGGAATCACAAAAAAATCTTAGAAGAGACCACTAACCGGCCCTTCAACACATCATACCGACCTAACTGAAAACCAAAACACAGTTCAAACAGGAGGGGTTCTTGGACTCAAAACATTCCAGAACATAAACATTTCCAAAACACACATAATACACACCATCCCAAACCACTCATCAAGACATCAAGTTTTCCTTTTAAAAACATTTCTTTGAAGACAAACGGTTCAGTGGCTATCATATCCCCCTATGGTACCCCATGGGCCCCACACATGCATGTTTCCATGCCACACTGGGCACCCTCCTCATATCCATCCCAGCACTCATCCAATCATGCCATTAACCATACATCATCCCATATAACCCCATGCATGTGGTCGATCATGAAAATACCAAAGGTTACTACAAAAAAATCATTCCACTTTTCAAAACTAAAACAATCAACTAATACTTCTTTTTTCTCAAGACTGCTAACCATGAAATCGAACACAAATTACCAAATTAAAAATAAATTTTCATAAAGGATCCATTGATCCAATGAAAACTCACTTTCAAGTTATTCACATCATTTTCAAAACAACTCATCCCATTAAAACACCTTTCAATTGTTTATAAAACTATATTGGAAACACCTTTTGAAAACTAACCTTTACATAGTTCATACTTTCAAAAGAGGTGAAAACACACAATTTTCCATTCCAATAAAATTCTTAAAATTCAGTTCTAAATTTTGAAAAATCTAACCATTCCCTATTTATTAGATAATAATTTCACAAAAAAAATCCACTTTTTAAAACCATGTCACTTTAAAAACAAAGTTCCAATATTTCAAAACTAAAGAACACAAGACAATGCGAGATGAAACTAGTTTTAGTGGGTGACATGGAAATATGGTTGGAGGACATATTCCAATCACTTCACTAGAATATAGAGTGTTATAGGGATATATACCTTGATCCACATGGCTTGGAATACCCTGCGAGCTCACCGATACCATTAACCCAACTCTCTTTTCATTTCCCCTAATCATCAACAATCCAAGAAATCCAAAGGACTCATATAAATCCCGACTTTCCCTGGCGACTCAAATCCCATCATGAGGTGTGGTGATCAGGCACACTACTCATAATTGAAATACCAAGTCTCAACAATCCAAACTTCATACTATCATGACTTTTCCCCCAAATAATGTGACCAAAAGAGTTAACCCGAACCTCCTTTGATACCATTTTGTCACAAACCGAATCTGGTCGCCATCGAACCTGGCATCAAAACCGACCCACGACATGGCCCGAAGGTCATTACCAATCCCAATGGGCTAGAAAAATATCCTATGTATCATTAAATGATAATTGGGAATGCTTTATTCGAGTCTAAAATCATAAAAAAAATTATCCAATAAAATGATTCTGGAATTTTCAACCAAACAATCCTTTACGAAAACTCATAAATAAATTAAATATTTTGAAACAAATAAACAATACAATAAAAATGGTACAAAACCAAAGGGAAACATCCCAAGAACCCTCATGGAAAGGGGAACTGCCCTCAAGCCATCTCCACAAGACTTCACCACCACGGACCTGGTAGAAACCCGAACCACTGGAACTAAAAACTGTACCCAACCTGTGACAACACAAATAACAAATTCAACTTACACCCAAGGGTGTAAGTAGGGTGTGAGCCAATTCCTAGTAGAATACCACCACTAAGATATTCAATGTGATAAACACTTAATGACTAAAAACATGCATTTTTTCAAAAACAGGTAATCTTTAATTACAATTTCTATAAGATGAAACTTAAAAAAATCAGTTTTCAAGTGGGATAATTTAAGGATTAAACACTTTTATGATAAATGAAAAAACTACTAAATTTTACAGGAAAATATACTGTATGCCTTTGGTAAGTATAAAGGATCTAATTAGCACAAGCAATATGAAATAACCCCTATACACTAACTTGTTCTGGGTCCCAAGTACCTCGTATCTCAGTCAGAGTAACCATCACAAATATTTGTTCTCATGCAGAAGACACTATTAGGGAACATACACAAAACCTAGTGGTCCCCAATCATCATCATCATAGTTTAGTAATATTATTAAGAGTCAATCTTTCTATGTGAAACTGAGGCCAAACCCCACTAATTCACTAGCATACTAGTACAGGTCCACCCACATTGATACCTGGGTTTTCCCTTTGTGCCCAAACAAGTTCAACAAGTCAAGAAATATAATTTGCACATGAAAATATGATTTCCACATCACGTATTCACCAAAAAAACATATGTATATCACACAAGTCACAAAATCCACTTTTTTATTCAAATAAATTTTGAAATCATACACACACCAAAATAGCCCACCACACTTTTCACATCACTTAAACACTTCAAAACCACCTTTAAACGTTTTTATAAAACATTTACAAGGTGATACACATCACATAACAGCCCACACACACATGACACATAATACCCTTTTACCTTCAAAAACATTTTATCATCAAACTTACACGAAACAGTCCACAAACAATTTTCGCTCAAACATCAAAATTTAGTAAAGCATTTAAAAAAAATAAAAATCATTCTAAAAAATTTTGACAACTGAAAAAATAACTTCAACTTTCAAAAAACCATGTTAAGTGTACACACACACCAAACAGTACATATGCACCCTTTTCCCACTTTGTTAAACCAACTAAAACATTTATTATTTTTTATAAAAAGATCCCAGGTGGTGTAAATATGTCTTTCACACAAAACCCCTTTCAAAACAACCATTTTAGACCAAAACCATACCAATTCATATCCAAAATAGAATTGGTATCCCTAGAGACATTTATAAAATGTCCTTGAAGTGTTATAAAATCACCTTGTATAATACCAAAAAATATACAAATGTAAACACACATTTTAATAAAAATATCTCAAGAAGTATAACAATGTTTTACTCATCAAAACTATTCAAAAACCCTCTTTTTAGGCCCACATGACACTAATAAGTTACCAAATCTAAAATTGGCTGGCAATAAAATATTTAAAAAACTAATTTCATAAGTTATAAAATACACCAAAATAATACCCCCTGAGTTACACATGAAACCACCCAATTTCATGTTAAGATTCAAATATAAAAGTAAACACATAACCAAATCAGTCATAAACAGTTTTTGCACCACACCCAACAAATGAGGAATATTTAAAATGAGTAAATACATCAAGCTAACTCATCAATAATTTTTTACACATCTAACCACCTACCTTTTATGTTGAAATCCACAAAACATAGTTCGAAACATAAACCGTACCACCACTGCACCTCAAGGAAGTGAAATACAACCTAAAACCACAATATTACACCCAAAAGACAAGAAATCAAACACTAGGTTCTATCCCTAACTTCTAGACATTAGAAACCTCAAGGATAAGGGGTGAAACTCTAATCACATTGAATGTAACCCTAAGAAAATTGAAATAAGAATAAAGAAGACCAACTTACTTGAGTGATCTTATAGAAATCGCCCCTAATACACTATTATCTGAATTTTTAAACATCCAAAAATTAATGGAAGAAGACCATGTAGGAATTTGAATATGGTAAAAAAGTGAGAAATGAAGGAGTTATGAAGGAAACAAATTAACTTTAAAAATATGCTCGAATTGAGGAAGCCTAAGAAGTTTTGACTTTTTTTGAAAAGGCAACAAGCTCCAAAAAGAAAGATAAGAGATTGGGGGCTTCCTAGGTTCAGTGGGCTCAAGTTAGAGGTGGAATCCCTAAAAAATAGTTAAAATTAAATATGATGTTAAATAAACAAAATTATTTTTCAAAACTAGAAATGGGATTTCAGGGTGGCCCAAATAATTAAATAAAAACCCAAATCCTCAATGATTATGGATTTATAAAGGCTCCAAATTTAAATGGTGTTGTTAATTGGTCATGGGAGGAAAAGTATGAATTTGAATGGATGATTTTTTTTTGAAAAATGAATGATTTATAAAAGAAACAAAATTTATTTTAAATCTGGAATTGGGCTACCGGTTTTTCCCAATTCATGAAAACTCACCCATTACTCCATAAAATCTTGGAAAACCCCCAAAACAAAGCATGAATGGAAAATAAATTAAAAAATACCTTCAAAATAAGTTATTTATGTTGTATTATCATTGACTGACAAACTAAATCTATATTTTTTCTCCCTATTCAAGAAACAATGTCTTTTTACCAGGTTTCTCGATTGTACCTCAAAGATATTGTGAGATTACATGAAGTTCCTCTACTTATTTTATCTAACCAGGATTCTAGGTTCACTTATAATGTTTGGAAGTCCTTCATAAGTCGTTAGGAATAGAATTAAATTTTAGTACAACTTTTCATCCTCATTCAGATATGAAGTATTAATGAATGATTTAGACTTAGGAGGATATTCTTAGAGCTTGTTCAATGGACTAATAGGGATGTTGAAAACAACATCTTTCATTAGTTTAGTTTTATTATAATAACAGCTTTAACTCTAGTATATAGATGGAACATTTCAAATAATTTCATTGGAAGCAGTGTGGAACTCAAGATTTTTGGGATGATGTCAGGGAAAGGAAGTTGATGGGACCAAAATTAGTAGAATAAGTTTCTAAGAAAGTTAATATGATCTAGAAACACTTGTGGAAATCTATGAGTATATCGAAAATTTATGCAGACAATAGGAGGAAAGACTTCTCTATTGAGGTATATGATCATGTTTTTCATCGAATCTCACCTTGGAAAAGTGTTATGCGTTTCAGTAAGAAAGGATAGGTAATTCCATGGTTCCCTGGACCTTTTGACAATCTGGAGAAAGATGGATCAGTCGCCTATAGAGAATCTTTTCCTCTGAGATTAACTTAGGTATATAATGTTTTTCATGTTTTGATGATGAGAAAGTATATGCCCAATTCATCTCATGTATTGAGTCTAGAAGTAGGTCAACTAGAGGAGAACCTATCTTATGGAGAGAAACCAGTTCAAATTATCAATCTAAGTGAACAAGTATTACAGAATAAGGTAATACACCAGGTAATGTTTTTGTGCAGAAACAACATGGTTGGAGAACCAACATGGGAATCTGAAAATGCAATAAGGGAAAGGTATCCTTACTTGTTTAATATTTAAAAAAAATTTTATGGAGCAATTTATAGAAGGAGGCTAAAATGTAACACCCCAAGGTTTTAAAAAAATAAATTGAAATTAATGAAACATTATTTTAAGTAGATATTTATAAGTATCCATTAAAAATAAATTTTCTTCTTCTATGATTTGAATTTCAAAAAACAGTCCTCTACAGTTGTGATCAGTAAGTTATTTTGTGTCTCATAGAACCAAATTGTTTTTTGTTGAATAATAACATAACCTTATGAATAATAATATGAATAGTTATATGAAACATATGAATGTAAATCATATTTTTATTTTATTTTATTAATTTTATAAGATAATGTGATGTCGATTAATTTTCCATGTTAAAAAAATGTGTTATAGATATAAAATTGTTATTTTTGTGTTAATTTTGATTTAATTTAAAAATTATATAAATAATATTTAGAAAATTATTTAAAAAAATGTATTTTATTTTTGAATTCTACACCATGAAAAATGATTAGGGGGAATTTTATGAATTTTTTTAAATTCATGAATTTTTGAAGAATCGTAAAATATAATAAATTAAGTTAAATGCTAAATACTTGTGTTACTACATCATAGGTGATGCAAGGAGGATGTAAGCACATTCAGCTCTAAATCACATGCAA
The DNA here is from genome assembly GCA_963277665.1 of Viscum album. Taxonomy (NCBI): domain Eukaryota; kingdom Viridiplantae; phylum Streptophyta; class Magnoliopsida; order Santalales; family Viscaceae; genus Viscum; species Viscum album. The sequence continues at coordinate 1,297,695,550 of OY728141.1, read as the reverse complement.
TTATTACTATTTAGGATCAGATTAATCAAGACTATTCATAGTTTTTAGAAAAAAATATAATAATGATGATTAAATTAATATAAAATCCCTCATCTCCTCCACTATAAATTCAACAATCATTCCTCTATTCCTCACACACCTCTAAAGCCATGAGAACTATCTATGTTCTTCAAAATACCATCCTCAAGTATTATACCCATGTCCATGACCTTTTTTTCTCGCAAAAAGGCCAAAACCAAAGTCCTTAAGGAGGATCTCAAGGATAAGAGACTAAGAGGTATGAATCATCTTCCCTTTTCATGTGTTTTATTTCCAATTCATTTATTTTAATATACACAATTCCCCTCCACTTATCCAGGAGGTATGAAATCTCCAGAATATAATATATTCTATATGTTATCATGTTCATTTAAAATATTCATCATCTTTCTTCCTCTTATAACCCTATTATTCTAAAAATAAAAAACAACATCTCTAAAGTGCCGATTTACCAAAATCATGGACAATGGGTTTCCAATTTCTATTACATCCTTCAAATATGATCATAAATCCCTTTTAATGGATGAATAAGAATAAAATAAGTTTATTGTAACCAATTTTATGTTCTTTAATGAATTTATATTCTTGAAATTAAATTATATAATGAAAGAAGTTCATGACTATTAAGGAACCGCCAAAATGGATCTAAACAAACATCATAAATGTTTTATCTAATGATCCATCATCATATATGATAAAAATGATTTAGGTTATTATTATATATTCTAAAAATATATAAATACCATTTTATTACACATCAGGAATTTATTTTCCATACAACATGAAAAAAATACAAACCGTCCATAGAAATTATGTAAATAAAGCTCCAAAAACAATGGAATGAACAAAATTATAATAAATAAAGGGTGAAATGATGTTATGAAATGATCACACAAGGTGTTATAAACATGAATATGTTTCTATAAGATATTATAAACACTCTTTTAATAATTATACTGGAGTTTTAAAAAAGTTTTAACTAAGAAAAACCCAAGGTATGTGAATTCTTGACCCATTTTTCAATCTTTATGTTAGCCTATTACTTCATTATTTATGTGGTATTAAAATTATTTTTCTGATGAGTTTTTTATACTATGTTTAATTATGGGTATTTATAGTGTATATACATATTCCATTCTCTCTATTGAGTCTTTAATTAGATATATGATATTTATAAGCGGATTATCTTTTAAAGTCTTCCTTTAAAATTCTGATTTACAAAATTCATAAGTAATGTTTTTATAAAATTATTCATGTTATATGATTCTTTTCTAGTTCTTTGGAATTTTTTATGATTATTTTTGAAATCTATATCTCTCTATAAATCCTTGGTTATTTGTATGTTAGAGGTCGTACATATGGTTACTCCAAGTGTAACTATAATGCTTACACAATAAGGTAGATGTGAGGGTTACATTGTAAGGTAACCATGAGGGTTACAAGTTATAAGGTAGATGAGATTTCTATATAATTATGGAAGTAATTCCACAAGATACCATTATTTTTCTATTTATGTTATATGTGTTTTGTGTAAATCACCTATAAATATCATGTTTCACAAAGTAAGTTTATATGCGTAACACGTATGTTTTTTGAAATGATTTCAGACATTACAAGTATTCCTAAAATAATGTTTCCTTCATGTTTTTATATCCATTAATAAGATTTCATTCCCTTCCCAAGTTTCTATATAGTTTTAATAGGTTATAAGGATGTGTAAGACAAATAATGAAGCAAAATTAAATATTACGAAGATTTATCGAAAAAATGTTTTTTTAAAATTATTGCATTTTGGAAGAAATTGATATTGTTTTTGTGGTATCTGATATATATGAATGAGGAATGATAGGTATTTATTATATCCCAATTCTATAAAACTATAATTTTAAAAGATACTCAATATGAAATTAAGTGTGTTCTTGACTAAAATTCAAGAATATTTAGTGTAACAAGTCTGGGTCCTTATAACTAGTATCTTCTGGTCAGTATCAAGATCCTTCACCACAATTTTATGAATGTGGGTTGAAATGAAAAAGAAAATATATAATATTCTCAAATTTATGTTTGTGGATTTCTATATATTGAAAATAAAAATTAAAAATACCTTCATGGGGACATTTTAAAACTTTTTCTAATTTTTTCATAGATAATGAAAAATCCTCATTATAAATCATCGAAATGATTATATCCTATGTATCTTCAAAATTTTAAATAGAATTTATGAAAAAATATTTTACTTCAACCTCAAAAAATAATCATATTTTCCTTTAAATAAAATATTTTCTAGTCCTTGAAAGCCAAGATTGTTCTTTAGAATAAGATTTTTCGCATTAAGAAATATGAATTCTATAACCATATCATGAAGAATATTATGATTGGTAATGTGATTATTGGTTTATATGTGTTCGACTGCTTCTGCTATCCACATTTCTATGAGTCTGAAGGTTGACGGTTTTTAGATTCTAGGGTATTTAAGGATGATGAGAGCTTTTTTAGACAAAAGGTTTTGAAATCCATGTGTAAAAAGAGATTATAGAGAAGAAGGGTTATTCTTATAGTTTTAGGTGATGAGGTATTTTTTTATTGAGTTGATTACATATTTTAATCAATAGTTTTTTTTGTTTTATAAGACACACTATTCCAAATAAGAGAGATATTTTTTTTATTTTCAAATCAACTAAGAAAATGAATAAAAATTATAATATATAAATTAATAAAAAATATAAATAAATATTTAGCTGAAATTAAATATTCCAAATTCCCCCTTTATAGAATAAAAACCTACAATGGGAAGTGGTTTACTAAAAATATCATCTAGTTGATATTTGGTATTAACAAATTCTAAATATATATCCTTTTTAAAAACATGGTCTCTTAAAAAATGATGGCTTATATCACAATACTTGGATAAAGAAGGACATATAGGATTTTTTGAAATATTAATTTCACTTGTATTATCACATAATATTTGTATATTAATAAAATTAAGTATAAAGTCTGTTAAGGTGTGTTTTATCCACAACACATGTCCATAACAACTACAAGTAGATACATATTATAACTCTATTTTTGAAAATGAATCTAAATTTTTCTTTTTACTTGACCATGATTCTAAATATTCACCTAAAAAGTGATAAGTCCCTAAAGTGATTTTTCTATATAATCTACATCTTCTTAAGTTAGCATCTGAATATGAAATTTAATTAAAATCCGAGGTTTTTTTTGGTAAAGTTGAGATTTAAAATAGTAAATTAAATATCTAAATATCCATTTAACAACAATATAATTTCTTTCTTTTGGGTTTTATTGAAATGTATCACACAGATATACATAAGACATTATGTATGTTCTGCTAGAAGTAAGATACAGTAAGCTTCCAATCATAACTTTTCATAACTTAGTGCCAATTGGTTTTTTATCTTCATCTGAATCATGTTTTACATTAGTACACATGGGAGTTGTGTATGAATTAATATTTTCAAGACCAAAATTTTTAAATAACTCAATAATATATTTACATTGATTTAAAAATTTTCCATAATCTATTTGAAAAATTATGAAACCTAAAAAATTTCAATTTTCCCTTCATAATCATTTCAAATTATTTTTGCATTACATTTGAAAAATAACTTCAAAATTTATATTTTTTGTTCTAAATATAATATCATAAAAATAATTTTCACTAACATAATATTATATAAAATATTTTTCCAAAAAAAGTGTAAGATATTTTAATCCCATCGAAAATCTGTTTTATACTATAAAAGAACATAATCTGTCTTAGTAAGATCTATGTGTATTTTTATGTAGATAATGTGATTTAGAAAGTTTAAAAAATAATTTATTTTTTGAGGGTCTTCAACATCTGAGGGTTGTTTTATATAAACTCCATCTATTAAATATCCATTTAAAAAGGTAGATTTAATATAAATTTGAAATAATTTAAAATTCATATGATGTGTAGAAGCTAAAATTATTCTAATTTCCTAAAATTTGGAACTAGGTGAAAAGGTTTCATAAAAATATATTCATTATTCCTTGTAACATCCTTTTTATAACAATCTATATTCATTTCTCATAATGATCCCTTGATAATCCTATTTATTTAAAATCACCAATTTTGTTCCTATCATTTGATAATTGGATGATTTTTCCACTAATTTCACTACATTATTTCCACAAAATTGGTTAATTTCTTCTAATATAGCTAATAAAAAACTCTCATACTGTAAATATTATTAAATCGACAAAGATTCTAATTGAGATATAAAGGCATAAATTTTGGATATATTTCCAACATTTCTTCTTGTACTATTTCAAATATGTAAATATTTTCAATAAATTTTTCTATATAATGGTCCTTTAAAGTTTTACACTACATAAGTAAAAAAAATCCAAGTTATTCTGTCACAAATTAATCTAGGTAGGATTGAATTGAATTTAATTTAATTTCAAAATCAATTTCATATGAATCAACCCTCATGTGGTCTAAAAATTCAGTAATATCATTTATTTGATATTTCCCTTTTATTAAGGGATCTGTTTCATTAAACATCACATGAAATGATTCGTAAACAATAATATACATTTTATTAAACACACTACAAACTTTATAATTAGTAAAATATCCTAAATAGATTCCTTTAGTTTCTTCTGGGTCAAATTTACGAATGTTATCCTTAATATTCAAGATATATACCTTGCATAAAAAATTCATTAAAATACATTAGTTTAGGTTTTCTATTATTATAATTATCAAAGGGTTTCTTTTTAATAATTGGTATTATTAAAATGTTATTCATGATATAGAAATTTTTTCTTACATCTTCTAACCTAAAGTAGGTTTTATGGTTATATTCATTTACCATAGTCCTTATCATTTTTTGAATAATTTTTTTTCTTATTTCAATAATTATATTTTTTAAAGTTTTTTTGGTGTAATGATTGTGTATTTAGTACCCATATTTCCGAAAAAAAATATTTCAATTATTTATTCTCAAATTATCCACCATTATCACGCCTTTTGGAAATTATTTTAAAATATTTTTCATTTTGAAGAGATTTATAAAAAACTTTAAAAAATAGTAAACACTTTACTTTTGAGTTTTTGGAAATAAACCCAAGTAAATCATGAAAAATAATCAACTAAAACATAAACATATAATTTTCAACCAAACTTTCTACCCTAAAAAATATCCATGTGGAAACATTCTAATGGCTTAGATATAGAATTCAAGTTAATTGATTTGAATGATGATTTGTGTTTTTTCTTATTTGGAATGCATCACAGAATCTATCATTTTAAAACATATAATTAGAAAAATCAGAATCTAATTGTTTCTTAGATAATTTATATATAGAATATATATTTCAATTTCCATGTCTCGTATTCCATATACATGACTCATTTTTCATAAAATTTAAACAATTCAGTTTATGTTTGAAGAATAAATTTAAATCCAAAATATAAACTTTTTTAGTTCATAGTAATCTAAATTTAAGCAGTTTATCTTTAAAAACATAGTGGGAATTATTAGAAAAATAAACATAAATTCTATCATCATAATGTTTATGAATACCTATCATGTTTATTTAGACCTTTTACGTATGGATTTTTTGATTGAGATTAATGTTCGGTCTCTATTAGTTTATAATCCAACAATCATTTCTTTTCATTATAACCAAATTCAACTAGGCCTCCTTCTATTTTTTCAGGGTATGGAAGTTGGCAGAGTCCCCAATCATATTCCTTGAGTATAAACTATCCATATAACAAATATAATTTTTTCATGTGGTATTTTTCCTACAAAAAATATAAAAATAGGTATTTTGTACCAATATTTAGTTTGGTCATGTTCTATCAGCAAGAAATAATCTACGGAGCCATATTTTCCTTATTCTTCCAAAATTTATGTCAATTTATTTCAAAAAGATTTTGGAAATGAAATATATTTTAATAAAATGAATTTAAGTATTTATTAAATATATTTTTTTAGTGTAATTTCATTTTACTCCACATTAAAATGAAGTAGTGGTTTTTAAACCTGACACAAATTAATTTTTTTATAACATTGTCTTTTGTCCCTTTCTTCCTATTCTTTATTTTTCCTTTTTATTAAAATTCTAATAAATAATTTTAGTTATAGTGATTTCTCCTTTAGTTTAAATACTTACAGCACTATCATAATATTCTACTTCATCATGTAATTCATTTATTATTTTTATGAATAATACATTTATATGTAGATGAATTAAAAATTTAAATTATTTCATGAGGTTGTTTTAGACTTTTGTCCCCTTAACCTAAAATATAATTATGAATAATATTTAATTATTTATCATTATTTATTAAAGAATCATATTTTTCTTATACTATTTAACAGTAAGCATGAAATATATAATTGAGTAGATATCAGAGTCACAATATGAATAGTAATAGGATTGTACCTATTTTTCGTCCTTATCTATAAAGCATATGTTTGATTTTTGATTTTCAATATCGTTTTCTAAATCAAATTTGGAAGAGATGGTGATGTATTCAGACACACTCCATGTAGATTTCATATATATTTTTCCATTATACTCATAATCCATTTTTTTATCTTCTTTTCCATTTTTATTCTTTCTTCCATTAGTTAAGGTATATCAGGTCTCATACGACCCATCTTCCTTCATTTATAGAATCTACCATCTTTTGATCCTTTCACATATTTTATGAAGGATTTTTCTTAGCAAATATTATTCTTATAGAATTTTCTTAAAATTTTGGCTAACTGTGACAGTTCCATAATATAATCTAATTAGTCTGAGTGTTATGTGATTTTTACATTTTCTATATATTTTGATTCATGATTCTATGATGTAACCATAAGGGATGTGTTTCCCTTTTTATTACTATCTTTTGATCATCAGAATCTACTGTATATCTTCTTTGTACAACATCAACGTTCCAATTAATTATTTGATAGTCATGTTTTTGACTAGTATTAATTGTGGAATAACTATAGATATGACATTGCACCTTGTAGGTAGAACTCTAAGAACATTTAGTGCTTGATCAGATTGAGAAATTAGATTTTCAATGTCTATAATATTATTGAAAATATCTGTCAATCGTCCTTTCATTTGCATGATTCTATCTCCATTATATATCCAAAAGGTTTCAACTATTAGCTTTTTAGTATAATACCTCGTTTATTTGATATTAGAAGTTCTTTTATAATATATAAAAATAGTCTACCACATTTCATAAGCAGTAGGGAATTTTGATATGTGATTAAACTCATTAAGACCAAGTCCACATATAATGGCATTCATTTCTTTTTGTTGATATCATATTCGGATTCTAGTGTAGCATCCCAAGTCTCTAGCTTCATAGGAATTACTTAAGGATTGATTATCATTAAATAAACATGAAATCCCAGATTATTCAGGTAAATGATCATGCATGATTTCCAACATCCGTAGTTTTCATCCTTGAAATATGAAGGGAAGATCATGGAAATTTACTCTGTTGGATCATTAATTAACATTTTCATTATATAGATCACATTAATTTAATAATTATAAAGCTTTATCTACTTTATCAAAAATCCCTAATTTGATACCAATTGATAGGTTTGAATAATATAAATATACATGGGAGGTCGTGAATTTTTTCTTTTTGATAATCTTCATCAACTTTGGTATTTTTATCATTTTTTCATTAAGCATATTTCCAGTATTCACTTCTATAAGTAAAATGAGTAATAGATAAATAGCAAATATGAAAAACAAATATAGTGGTTCTGGGCACAAAAAAATCCCTATTATACTCCACCAATTCTCTCTCTATGAGCTTGGTGATTTTCACTAGAAAAGTTTCTATTAGCATAACACCTTAGTATAGGAAGTTAAAACCATTACAATAAGTCTGAAAAGATCCTCTTAGTTCTTTTATTGGTAACTAGTTATCCACTATTTAGTGGAAGAATCTAATATATTACCAAAAAATGGTATGAGAGTTTGAAACTACAATAAATAAAAAGAGTTTGATTTTTTGATGGTATAGGTTGAAATTAAAAGTTTCAAATGAAACTGATAGAATACCAATTTCCTTTTTGAATGATGAAATTATTCAAGAAAGAATATATCTAAAGAGATCCTAGATGATTATAATCTTAAATAGAAATAGAAAAAATAAACGGTATTAGATTCCATAGTATGAGGTTCAAAAATGGAACATCAAAGTGTAGCATCTTTATAAAACAATAGAGTCATTTGTTCTTTGTATAAATTATATATAATGATATTTAGAAATATGAAGTTTTATATCAAATATACCATGTAAATCTAAAGATAAAAGATTCTTCCAATATATATAGTAGAAAACTTTCATTTTTTTGAGAAAATCCAATAATGTATCTTGATAAATTTTTATGTATTAAAATTTAAATCATTTAGGAGAGACATAACTTAAATTCTAAATAAAAATAATTTAATACATTAAGTATGATTCTTTTAAATGATTATTATGAGCCTTTGAATCAGTCATTAAATAGTGTTGAATAGATCATTACTTTTAATATGATTATCTTATAAATCTCATATAATATCTTGGATTTAGAACCCCATCATTTGAATATTAAAATGTAGGTTTCATCTATATAACAAAAAATATATAAACTGTAGGGTTGACAATGTAGGGTTGAATAGAAACATATGGTTGATATAACGTATGTTTGTTTCCTCAAATGTAGGGTTTCTTCTAATTATAGGTTTCTTTAACCATAATTTTATGACAACATATGGTTGATAATCCATACAAAATATTTTGAATGTAGGTTTCATTATTTATGTACTATTGTGAACATAGGCTTCATTTTTATGATGTCCTTACTAACATTGGGTTTGACCAGTGATTCTAAAATATGTTAAAATGTGTTACGGACACTTCAATGAATATTCCTCATCGATTAATAATTTTTAAATATTATTCCAGAATTAATATTCCAATGAAAATTAATTTATATAAATTCAATAAAATTATTATTATTAGAATAACAAACAAGGGTATTTTTCATCTTCAAAATAAATAATATTTACATAGTATTGTCAAGACAATACATGCCCAATATTATTCACTATTGGGAGGTCTATATTGCTTAAGTTTGATAAAAATGAATAACTAATGCTTTGTAAGGATGGTATGGTCAATCCACACATTCAACACACAATAAAACACGTGTTTTAATCATTTTTTCCTTATCTTATATGTTTATTATTTTTAACATTTTGGTCTTTCATTAAGGTAACTAGTTTTTAAACCTAAGTGATTTATCCATTAAAACGTAAGTAAACTAATTCCAATTAGATAATTTGGATCCACTAATTCAATATATTAAATTTAATTAATAAAATAAAAAACCTATGTATATTGGAAATTAATTTTTAAATAAACTGATGTACATGTAAAAATAGCATTTTAACTATAAACACAATAACAAGGTCTTATTACTATTTAGTGGTCAATATAGTAATTATAAAATAATAATTTTTCTATGAATGTTATACAGTTAATATTTATTAACTTTTACAAATATCTTGTAAGAATATAAGAATTTTAGTCATTTTAAATAATTAAATAAAATATCATTTGTTAACAAAAAAACTTTCTATGCCTTCCTCTTCTTGGAAAACACATGATTGAGGTATATATAACCATTAACATGTTCCTGGTGTAGATATAATGATGTTGTAATGACGAGATGATTTATTTGGATAATTTAAATTTGATAGTACTGAATACCTAGGAATTGATTAATGATTTTTCAAAAAAAGTGGTTGATTCTATCAATGATGGAGTTTGAAACATTTTGGACTTATGGAATATATAAAATAATATTTGTTTTATTTATTAAATAAAGTAGATTTCATGTTTCCAATAATGTTATATGATAATTAAGGATATTACAAAAGTTCAAGTAAACACATGATGAAGGAATTTGCATATTTTTTATGTCATGATTATAAACTACTTCATTTTGTTTGAGTGATTAATGAGAAGTTTATTTTGGGAATTCATTAAAATTATTTCTAAAAGTATTGGATATTAATATTTTGTAAGTTTCATAAGGTTATCCATTAATTAAGTGTTATAAGTTTAACATTGGATGAGGTTTTAGAGATTAATCTATTACTTCACTATATAAAGATTTATATATATTGGATTACTTATGCAAACCGTATTGGTTTTAGAAAATAGTTTGAGATGGAGAAAAATACATTTCATTCTTTTAAGGGTATTATGATCCATTAATAGTGAATTTTAGTATATAAATAAAAAAAATCATTTTTGGATATTTGTTTCTTGGTGTAATGGTTGAATTGAAAAACAACATAATGATGAAGTTCTTCTTATGAAATAGAAAAATATTAATGATGTTTATTTACTTATATTATTAGACTATAAAATAATTCCTCAAAGTTAGGAAAAAGAATCAGAAATTAAAATTTTATATTATTTTCAAAATTTCATATGATATTAATGAAATTTTCACACTGATTTGGTTTATGGTTTTGTGGTCGTTAACCTTTTCCAGATCACCCACATTATTTTGATAAATTATCTCTATCACTATCCATTAGTATTAGAGTATTTGTTTAATCTTCTATGTCTATGTTCTCCTAATCTAAAACATAGTTATTGGATTATTCCAAATAACATAATAACTTCCCTTTCACTCTTATTAAGAGTATATTTTGTTAACCCTTTTATAATATGGGTTTTTCAATAAAGGTATTTAAACCCCTTGATTAATATGACATATTTTAAATTATATGGAAAAAATTTATTTAAGGTTGAAAGAATTTAACACCACAAGACTTTAGAATAAAATTTTTAATGAATAAATTTCACTTCATCGATAGCTTGAAATGCATGCAACACTGGGTTTAAAAAAATATTGTTTAGTCACATTTTTCACATTTAACATAAAATTAAATCATAAAACTTTTAAAAAAATTTATTTAAAAATAAACATCATTTTTGAATTTGGAATACCAAAATTATGTGAGGATTTTTCAAAAATATTTAATTTTCTAATTAATATTGAAAAATAATGAATTTTAATTGAAAACATTATTTTTAACAAAATAATTTAAAATGATAAATTATATTTTTAATTGGTATTAATCTAAAAATAGTTAAATTATACATCAATTAAGATATTTTATTTCATTGGTATCATATTACAATTAAATGTATATATAAAAACATTGTAATCTTTTTAACATTTTAAATTTTAAAACCTCCTTTCTCATCACATCTATGAGATTAATTTTAAATTAATTTCTTCCAGTTTTGTGAATTAATTTTTCAAAAATGGATTCAATGTTTGGAGTCAAAATAATTTATAATCTTTAATAAGTTCAAAATACATTTTTACCTAAATTAATAGTGAATCCAGTAAAAATTAATTTTAATAGTTGAGGTAAAAATGGATTAATATGGTGGTTAAACTAGAATAATAAGAGTGGAAGTGACCTAAAATATTATCTAAATTTTATTTTATGTGTCTATTTATACCTTGGACATAAAATTAACTGAAATATGTCAATTAAATTCCAATTCCCTTTGATTATGACCCATATAATAATTAAAGTAATGAAAAATAAAAAATACATACTTTTAATACATTTAATATTTTTAAAGCATTGTGATAGGGACAAAAACAAAACAAGTTCAATAATATATATTATATTAAAAAGTAAATCAATTTTTCTATCCTAATAATTAATATTAAATTTTTTTGTGATGAATTAATTACATTAAATACTTAAAAAATTACAAGAGAGTAATAAAATAGTTAATAATTAATTGAAATAAATGATGCTAAAAATAATTAAAGTGAAGTAAATTAAGTAAATTATTATTTAAAATTATTTTTAGAGTAAAATTTAATTTTAAAAAAGTTTTAACGTAAACAAAATCAAATTCTGTCATTATCTTCATATATTCAAATTTATATTAATTGAATAATTTCAAAATTTTCAATAATGTTATTTTAAAAAAAAGAAATTTTATTAAATTATTTAAAAGGACTAAATATCATATATTATTCCAAGAAATTTTTAATTGTTATTAAATATTAACCATGTTTAATTTATTTTCCAATTGATATTTTATAATGATTATATTGACTTCAAAATAGTAAAAAAAAGTGTGTTAACGTTATTATTGTTAAAATGGTGTCTTTACACATTACATATGCGTGTGTTAAAGTTAATTTTAAAAAAAATAGAGTTTTAATTTTATAAATTGAAGTGATTATTTATAATCACTGGTAAAAATTATTTAGTAAGGATAATTTTATTTTAGTCTTAATGGATAATTTTCTTAGGATAGAAAACTAGTAACCATAATGAAAAACAAAAATGATAATAATAAGAAAATATAGAAGTTTAGAGTAAAAATGTTTCCAACATGTGATTATTTTTTTGGTAGAGGTTAATTCATACTTATAAATCCTAAAAATATTTAATTATCAATTTTGGAGCTAATTTAGTAAATATTAACCTCCAAATAGTAAATATTTTTTAATATTTATAAGAATACTACGCCATCTAAATTATTGAATGGCCCTCACTCCTCTCACTTCCGGAAATATATAAATCCATTTAGATCATCCAAACCTTATAGAATAACTTAAAAAAATCCCTACAGCTATCCTATAATCATTATTTTTCCCATAAATCCATCCTTTGAGGTATTTAGTGTAATGATAAGCAGGATACCTAAAGAAGAGGTAATGTACATTGATAAGCATCATTATTTTATTTATGTGTCCACCTCTTTCATTTTTTTAAACCAGTGATGATATAAATAAATTAGTTTCATCAATATAATTTGATTTTTTATAATAAGTTAATGAGGTAAAATAATATTCACTTCTTTTAAATGGGTTTCGAAATCATCAATTTTGTATACGGCAGTTTACCGCCTCGCGAACCGATGCCGTTCATTTTTTAAATTACCACCACTGAATGATGGATATGATTTTGGATATGAAAAATATATATGATATTTATAACATATTTATACCCATTAATTAACTATATCACACACACACACACACACACACACATATATATATATATATATATATATTTACCATCCATTCTTGAAGAGACATGATAACATCGCATGTGTGTAAGGCAGAATACCACCTTGTGAAGCGATGTGATTCCCCTTTCACTAACGCTTCACATGGATGGTGAAAAAGATATATAAATTTATTATATTATATATACATGAAATAATTATTAAATTAGTTACATATATATTATTATGAAAATATAATATATACCATTTTCATTCTTGTACCTTTTCACTCACTTTAAGATGATAGCATCATTCATGTACATGTAGGTTACCACCTTCCCAAAGTGATGTGAATCCATTTTAAAAACCTCACCGTATGAATGATATATATAATTCAATAAAATTGTATATAAAATATTAAAATAATTCTTGTAGGTTAAAATATTACTTACCAACAATAAATAATGGTCATTTATATAATGGAAGTATCACTCATGCATACGTACGACATACCATCTCCATGATCCTAAAGAACATCATTTTTTATAACTGACAATATTGATTTACTTTAATGGTATCAATTATGTATAAGTATGATAATTATGTAATTATTATTTTTCTAAATATTATTTTACTATATAAAATACATCTGAATTGGACCTTTCATGAAAAATCACATATGCGATTACAAGGCAATTAACACTTGAAAAAATGAAAATAAAGATATATTATTAATTAATGGGAGATAATATAATATATAAACATATTATAAGATTTTATAAATATTAATATGGATTTATAGTAATTTAATGACATGTTTAAATCCACTATATGGGAGGTTAAATCATGTATAACTAAAAATAAGCGTGAGGTGAGGGGATTCATATCAATTTACATTCTCTTGTTCCGTATTTGTTATAATGCACCAATTAGTATTTATGTGGTGTATATACATAAAATGTTTTAGGAAATATCCTAAATAATTAATTATTTAAGGTATTTTATGTTTTAATCTGAATTATTTAATCTAATGGGATTTGACATGAAAATTACCTAATGGTAAAAGATATTGTGAAATCTCACATTATTTTTTAATTGTTAACATTATATTGGCCAACTGATTAATCTCATGAGACAACAATGAATCAAGAGAATTTTATTAAATGGTCCCTAAATAATGAATTTCACTTCCAAAGAATTCCATATATAAAAAATATTTGATATAATTCCTAAATAATGTGCCTTATCAAATATCTATATTGAGTAAAGGATGTAGATTTATCAATATTTCTCCAGTTAATCAAAAAAATTTCAAACTAAACACCGTATATAAAAATGGAATAAAATTTAGGAATTATCAATATAAATCAAGCAATATATATAAATATATATAAATATATATTTAATATAAATTTAATTTCAAATGAAATATTATTTCATAAAAGAGATTGATTGAAGATAAATTTAGCAATCACAAGAGAATATGGGATTGCATAATGAATTTTACCACATGGTAATATCCAATTTATATTCCCGTGGATGAAATAATTAAAATATAAACATAAAATTATATTAATAATCAATTATTTATGCTATTAAATTTCAAAGGTTTAGGGTATACACCACATAAAAGTGAATTGGTTCATCATATCAAATAACTCTCAATTGAATGTAAATGGTTACGAAATCCATTAACATGAGCTTCCTTTTTGTTTTACGTGCATTAATATTGTGAATAGTGGTTTTAAACATGTTATTAAATGATAAAATAATCATATTAATGATTATAATTTTATATATCATCTTTATATATCATCTTATTACACATTCATTAATTATATTTCATTATTTTCATTGTTTTAGGTGTTAATTGCCTTGTTTTCTCATGTGTATTTTATCATGAATGGTATGGTTCATATACATATTATATAGTTATATCATCTCGAGAAGAATAAGAATTACATAATTATCATATTCATACACCAATTATACTTTCAAAACAATCATGAATGATCATTATGAAAAATAATGTACACTGCAGTCACAGAGATGGTAGGTTGTACATATACATGAGTAATGTTTCCAATTTCACCAATCATTATGGAAAAGTGGTAAGTGATATTTTAGCTTTAAAAAATTATTATCGTTTAATTAATACCACATTACATACTTGTATATATTATCCATGTGGTGTAATGAAGAAAAGCGAGTCACATCACTTCGTGAACGGTGTAGTCTTCACGTACATGAATGATTTTATCATCTTTACATCGATGAAAATGAAGGAAAGAAAATAATATATATATATATATATTTTATGGAATTATAAATATTATATGAATAATATAATTATTTTATTTATATCACATATACTCTGAAAATTTAACTTTATCACCTTCCATGTGAAGTGTAAGTGAAACGTGAATTACATCGCTTTGCGAGGTGGTAGTTTGTCGTATACATGAGCGGCATAATCGTATATCATATGGAATTGAAGGTAAAATATAAATTTATTATAAATTTACTCCATAGGTATAAATATTTTATAAATATAATATATATAAATATATCATATCATTTATCATACCTATCCTTAAGAGGTGGAAATGGAAAATAAACAACATCGGTTTGCGAGGCATCAATCTATCGTACACATGAATGATTATTTCTTAACACATTTGATGGAGTGGTGATGGTTGTTGGAGATTAACATAGTATAAAAATATCCCATTATATTTAATATAATATATTTATTATATAATCTTGGTTCATTAAAAAATCAATGAGGAAGATAAAGAAATTAAAATAAAAATGCTCGTTGAATAACATCACTATTTCTTCATGTATCCTACTTATATTTGAACTAATGCCTTCCTAGGTTGGATTTATACCAAAAATAAGGCTAATATTATTAGAATAGGGATTTTGGGTAGTGATATGTGTAATAATTGGTCAATCCAAATGGATTTAGAGGTATGAAGAAGTGAGGGGAGGGATTGCCCTTTTGTAGTTGAGGATGAGTGGAATTTTTAAAAATACTAACAATTATTTAATATTGGGAGGTCAACATTACCTAAAGTGGATAAAAAATGTGTAATTAAAATTTATCGGGGATTATATAGCCTATAATAACCTCTATCACACAATAAAATACAAGTTTCAAATATTTTATTCTTTTACTTTTAGGTTTCCTTATTTTTATTATTTTGGTTTTCCATTGTTTCTACTGTTTAGGTTTTTCATTATGGTTACAAGTTTTCAAACCTAATTAATATAACCATTAATATTAAAATAAAATTATCCTTAACTAATAATATTTTCCCACTATTTCTAAATATCTAATCCTATTTATAATATAAAAATCCAATTTTTTTTAAATGAATTTTAGAATAAGTGCATGTGAGGTGTAAAGATACCCTTTTAACCTTAACCATGCTAATAGAGTTTCCTACTATTTAGTAGTAAATTTAGTCATTATAAAATATCAATAATTCCAGGAGTGAAATATATTGTATATATAATAAAATTTTCAATTCACATGGAAGAAAAAGGATTCCTAGTCACTTTAAATTGTTTCATAAAATATCATTTTCTAAAAAAATCATTATTGTCAGTTTTGACGTTATCAAATTAATTTGAATATATATATATATATATATAATCATATAATTATAATATATTATGTTATCACGTTTTTAAAATTATATATTCATCTAAAAAATTAATTTTACGCAATAATTCTCTCAATTTACTTCAATTTTCATATTTTAAATATCATTTATTTCATTTAATTATTATCTAAATAATTACTGATTTGGAATTTCATAAGCATTTAAAGTAATTATTTCATCATTAAATATTAATGATAAATTTTCATGATAAAAAAATAATTTATCATTAAATATGATTTGTAAAAACAAACCTATTATGTTTTCCTCTATCTCAATGCTTTATATAAAATAAAAAAAATAAAGAGGGTAAATATTTTGACTTTTTCTTTAATGAACTTGTTATATGGGTCATATTCAAATAAAATTGGAAGTTAATTTACATATCTCAGATAATTTTATTGTAAAGGTATAAATAAAATCATTAAATAACATTTACGCAATATTTTAGGTCATTTTCACCCTAATAATTCTAGTTTAACCACTTGGTAAATTTTTTTTTACCTTAACCGTGCTGATACAACTCACTATATTAAATATTAATTTAGATAAAAAATTAATATGATATTATTTCAAAATAAAAAATATTAATATTCTAAATATGGAATCCATTTTTTCAAATTCAATTCATATAAATGGAAACAAAAATTAATATTAATACCAATGACTTGATAAGAAAATGGGCATTTAAAGTGAAAATTGTCAATATATAGCAAGGTTTTTTATTTCTAAATTCTATAGGAAAACGATTTAAATGAGATAAATTGTATTAATTGATGTAAAATTTATATAATTTTACATGAAATAAACTCAAAATATATTTTAACATTATATATTGTTTAAATGAATATATAGTTTTCAATTAAAATATAGTATTTTTCATTATTTATCAGAAAATAAAATATTTCAGAAAAATCACAAAACAACACCATAAGATAATATTGATTTTAATATTTCAAAAATAAATTTCATTTTTTTAAATAAATTTATTAACTATTTTTATGTGTGCAAATCTTGACTAAATTGTGTTTTATTTAAAATAGGTGTTGTATACATCGCAAGCTATCGAAATAATTTAATTTATTATTAATGAAATATATTATAAAGTATTTTGGTTATTTATTCTAACAATATTAAATAAATTTTATCCTCATAATTAAAACTTTTTCTCATGAATCAATGGTTTTAAATTACCTCATTGAAAGACCTATATTGTAAAAGGTTTAATAAAATGTTTACTTAATTAGAGAGAAAGGAATATAAAAAGGTCCACATGAATAATATTATAATTTTTTTCAAAATATTATGAAATAGGTTGTAAATGAAAATATGAACATGTAATATTAAAATAATGCCCAAATACAGATATAGAGTTATAGAGAACATTTATCACAAGAAAGTGAGTGATCCAAACAAGGTTAACGACCATAAAACCATAAACCAAATAGGTGTGAAAATGGAAATTAATATCATCATAATTTATGGAAATAAGATAAAATTTATTTAAATATTATTTTGATAAATTTGTGGAATAATTTTAGAGACTATTTATGTTATTAAATTTACTTACTTAATATATTTTTATTTCTTAATCACGATTTCATCTGTTTGTTATTTTTCAATTCATCCATTACTTCAAGAAATGAAATTAATAAAATTATTTTTTATACCTAAACAACTAAAATTAAATTTTAATGGATCTTTAGAAAATTATAAGTGTGAAAATTATTCTCATTTTTCTCAAACAATTTTTTTGAAACCAATTTGTTTACCACAAGTTAGTTAATATGCATTAATCTTATGGAGTAACATTATCATTTTTAAATGACCATTATAGAAATCTATTAAGTAATATTTTACCTTTAAAATATTGAGCATAAAATTTTATACAACATGACATATACATATATTTATCATCCTTGTGGTTTAGTGGAGTAAATAGAGTCGCATCGTTTCGTGAAGGAAGTAGTCCTCACGTACACAAATGATGTTATCATCAATACATAAGGGGAAAAGAAATAAAAAATATGATAAAAAATATATTTAATTAATGATAAATATTTCATTAAGATCGTAATTATTTAATTTATGTTGAATTTAATAATTTAATTTATCCTTACCCTCTTCCATGTGAAGCGTTAGTGAAAGACAAATCATATCGCTTTTCGAGACGATCATCCATCGTACACATGAGTGACATTATCATGTCACATACACAATGGAATATAAAATTTATGTGTTATATAATGATAGAAGAGGTTATGTAAAAAATATATTATATATATATTTATTACCCATCATTATACCTAGCCTTGAGAGGAGGTATTGGAAAAATGAACAAAATCAGCTCGCAAGGTGGTAGTCTACTATACACACGTACGATGAGTTCATAACGCATTTGATAGTGGTGGGGATGGTTTTATATCATGATATTATTATAAAAACATCACATTATGTCGAATATAGTGAGGTTATTATATAATAATTTTTTATATAAATTAAATAATGTTGATAAATAAGTAATATAAAGACGCATATTGCAGAACATTACTTCTTCTGTGGGTATCCTCCATATATTTTAACTAAAAACGTCATAGGTTGTATTTACTTCCAATATGATGAATATATTATGAGATTTGTGATTTTGGTAAGTGATTTAGTTAAGTTTTGGATTATCCCAATGGCTTGATTGGTGTTGATAAGTGCGGGGAGTGAGTTATCTTTTATATTTGAGGATGAGTGGCACTTTTGAAAAAAAACAAATATATTCACTATTGGGAGGTCAATATCAGCTAAAGAGGATACAAGATAGAAAATTAATGGGTTTTAAGGATGGTATGGTCTAAAAAATATCCACCACGTAATAAAAAACATGTTTTCAACATTTTCCCCTTTAACTTATATGTTTTAATTATTTTTACAATTTTGGTTTTTCATTATGGTAACTAGTTTTCTAACCTAGGTAATTTTTAAATTTTAAATAAATTAAAGTGTAACATATTTTATAATTTATAACGAATGATTATAATTATTAAAACCAATTTTTGAATTAAAAATATTAACTGTGTTGAAAATTTATTTTATCACAAGCACATGTACGTGCAAAAAATAGTTTTAACAATAATTGTGCTAATAATTGTTTTTACTATATAGGGTTCAATATAGTCATATAAGAAACCATTTTTTCATTAATGGAAAATATTTTATATTTATTGAGAATTATAAATAACTTGGATGAATATAGTAGTTTTAGTAGTTTTAAATCATTTAATAAATTTTTATTTCTTATAAAATAAAATTAATGTCAATTTTGACATTATTCATTAAATTTGAATTAAAAAATGAATATAATGATTCAATTAATATATATTATGTTATCACTAGTATAACATGATACATTTAACTAAAAATGTAATATAATACAATAATTCATTCAATTTAATAAACTTTTAATATATTTAGTATCAGTTTTTTTAATATTTTTATTAACTAATTGTTACTACATTGGTATTTCTTAAGCATTTTTAGAAACTAATTCATCTTTAAAAATTTATGAAAAATTAATATTATTAGAAAAAAACATTTCTCATTAAAAATAATATTTATAATTGAACCAATTGTGTTTTCCTCCCTATCACAGTGCATAATAGATATTAAAATGAATAAAAAAATGTTTTTGTCATTTTCTTTACTTAACTTATTATATTGTTCATATTCAATGGAATATTCAATGAAATTTCTATATTTATGATAATTAGATATAAAAGGTATAAATAAACCCATTAAATAAAATTTATCTAATATTTTATGTCATTTTAATTCCTAACATTCTAGTATAACCCCCATTAAATAACAGGACTACATCAATAATTAAGGCATAATCAAAATGGTAAGGTAAATAACTGAATATATATACCTTTAAAAAAATTATAAGAAATAAATTAATATAGATATATTATAATTGTAAGAATCACATGGATAATATCAATAAATTAATTCTTCATGAAGAAAATTCTTAATTATCTAATTTCATGCTTCATAGGAACAGGATACCATTACCATCATGATTTGTCCTCAAGAAATTTTAAAACATACTGGGTAAAAACACATTTTATTTAGAATACTGATTCGTCTCATAAGACTACCAATTAATCAAGGGTATTTAATTAATCATCCCCAAACCTATGAGTTTCATGCCCAAATAATTCCTCAGTTATCTAATAATAAATTTTATTTATAAACAATGTGCCTTATCAAATATCTGTATTGAGTAAATGATGCAATTTTATCAATATTTCCTCAGCTGATCAAATAGAATTCAATGTAAAGAAATGTTTGTAAATATATATTTTGGTTTAGTAAATAATCATATCCATCACATAAGAATATGGATATTTAATATAAATCTAATTCCCAATAAAAACATATTAAAATAAAGTTATTGTTTTATGTGAATATTAACAATCAAAAACGAAAGTGAGATTACACAATAACTTTTTCCATTTGGTAATTTTCAATTCAAATCCATTTGGATGAAATAATTCCAATTGAAACATAAAATAAAATGATGAATAAATTATTCATGATATTACATTTTAGATGGTATATATATACACTACATATATCCAAATTGGTTCCTAATAATAAATAAGTCTCAATAGAATGTAAATTGAGATGAAATCCCTTAACTCATGTTTTTTATTGGTTGTTCATGATTTAAACATATTTATATTGTTTTAAACATTTAATTAACTTACAAAAGAACAATATTAATATTTATTATATCATATATGATGATTTTATTTTATGTTATCACCTTTTTTAAGAATATTTCATTATTTTTGTTGTTTCAGGTGTTAATTACCTTATTTTCTCATGTGTTATTTATTTTCAAAGTTATGATTCATATGTATATTATATATTTTTATAATATATAAATAATAAAAATAAAATATTTATCATATTTATATATGAATTATACCTTTAAAATCAATCATGAATGTAGATTATGAAAAATCATGTATATTATGATTGTAGATACGACAGGTTGTATGTATGCATGAGTAACACTTTTATTTTTTAATGA
The DNA here is from genome assembly GCA_963277665.1 of Viscum album. NCBI lineage: Eukaryota > Viridiplantae > Streptophyta > Magnoliopsida > Santalales > Viscaceae > Viscum > Viscum album. The sequence goes on along the minus strand of OY728141.1, from coordinate 1,297,673,676 downwards.
TCATTATGGAAAGTTGGTAAATAATATTATACATTTAAATATTGATCATAATTTTATATATATCATATTATATACGTATATATATCATCAATGTGGTGTGGTAAAGAAAAGAGATTCACATCGCTCCGTGATGGCGGTAGTCGACCCGTACACAAACAATGTTATCATCATTATGTGAGTGAAAATGTAAGAAATAAAATAATAAATATTTTCTTTATAGAAATATAATTATTTTATCTATATAATATTGATTTCATTCATATAAAAATAATCATTAAATTTACCTTTATCACTTTCCATGTGAAGTGTTAGTGAAAGACAGATCACATCATTTTGTGAGGCGGTTGTCCACCATACACATGAGTGAATTAATATTATCTCATATGGAATGAAATGTAAAAATTTATTTGTGGTATATTGATTATATAGGTACTAATATGATACACATATCATATATTTATATATATACTTAATATCCATCATCCTACCCAACATTGGTAGGTTGTAATGGAGAAATCAACAACAATGGTTCATTAGGTGGTAGTATGTCACACACAGGAATGATGATTTCATATCCAATTTAATGGAAATAGAAATGGTTTTAGGTTGTAAATTAATTATAAAAATTTAAAATTTCATTTATCATACTAATTTTATAATATCATCTTGGCTTAAAAAATATTTACGGAGGTGGGGAAATAAAAAAATGAAGATTCTCGGTGAAGAACATCATCTCTTCTTCTGATATCGTTCTTAGGTTTTCACTAAATCAATTAAATGATTGGTTTTTAAAAAAAATAATGCTTATATTATGGATTTAGGGATGTTTTTAAGTGAATTGGGTGGGGTTTTTATGAGATAAAAGTCTTCATAGGTTTGAAGAAGTGAGTGAAGTGAGTTTCATTTTGTAGTTGGGGAGGAGTGGCATTATTGTTAATACTCTAAACTATTCACTTTGGGATGTCAATATTACCTCATGTGGATAGAATGTTGATAATAAAATATGTTTAAGGATTATTTGGTCTATAAAAACTTCCAAAGTGAAGTTAAATACATTTTTTAGACATTTTTTCCTTAATTAATAATTTTACTTTTTTTATCATTTTCGATTTCCACTATGGTTACTAGGTTTCTTGTATTGGGAATATTTCCTTTAGGACTAAATTTATGATATGAAAATTATAAACTTTATAATCATTGATTATATATATGATAAACCATTTATAAAATAAAAATGCTTTGGGTGTACAAAATTAATTTTAACATAAGCACATGTAGCACGCAGAAACCTCGCTTTAACCTTAAATGCACAAACATAGTTTATTTGATATTTAGGGGTTAATATATTCATTATAAACTAAAAAATGGTCCATAAATTTAAAATATCTTATATTTATTAAAATTTAAAAATCACTTGTTAGAATATATTATTTTGAATCTTTTTTAATTATTTAATAAAATATTATTTAGAATAAAATAACATTACTTTCAATTTTTTCATTATTAATTTGATTTGAATATATAAAAATATGAAAAAAAATGATGGAATTATAATATATTAAGTTTAATAATTTTTAACATGATATACAAATCTAATAAAATAATTCATTCAACTTACTTCACTTTTAATATTATTGTTGTCATCTATTTTATTTTATTGTTAACTAAATAATTATTGTGTTGGTGTTTCCTAGATATTTAATGTAATTTTTTAATGTCAAAAAAATAAAATAAATTATCATGATAAAACAACCATTTAACATTCCATAGGATATATATAACTAGTCATATTTTATTTTCAGGTCTATCCGAAATCATTATTTATCATTAAAGTTAAAAGTATATTTATTGTCGTTTTATTTACATAACATATTATATGGTTCATATTCAAAGTAAAGTGGTAAGGAATTGAAAAATTTCAAATTATATAATGTAATATTTTTAAATAATGACAATAAATAATATTTAGATAATATATAAGGTTGTTATCACTCTTATCATTCTTGTTTTTTCCTTGATAAATCCATTTTTTCACTAATCGTGGTAATTGATTTTTACAGCATGCAGTAACCATTTTGCTCAAAAAATTAGTTTACCTTATTAGACATTATAATTTATCCTAATTTAAAATATGCTTTAAATTGTTCAAAATTAAAATTATATAAGTTTAGAATTATATTTTTAAATTAATCTCACAGATTCAATGAGGAAGATGGGTTTAAAACTAGAAATATGGAAATGTTTACAATGTTTTTATATATAAATAAAATATAAAAATAAATAAAATGACATAAATTGAAATAATTTATATAAAATTAAACTAATTTTATTTTAAACCCAATTCAAAATATAATTTAACATTACAAATTCTTTATGTGAAAAGGTGGTTTTCAATTAAATTTCAGTATTTTTCACTATTCACCAACAAATGAAACTTTCTATAAAAATCCAAAAAATTGACCAATATATAATTGTGGTATTCCAATTTCTAAAAATAATTTAATTTTTTAAATTAAATTTTCTAAAAAATTTAATAATTATTTTTTAATTAATTATTAAAATAATGAGTAAACAAAGTTTAGTTTATACGTGGGGTTGAACATGAAACTGACAAAATTAAATTTATTCTAAAAATATATATTATAAAATATTGGGGTATTCCATTCTCACCACCATAAATATATATCCTCCTCAAAATTTATACTTAATCTTGTTAATCAAGGGTTTTATATTTTAAAATATATTAATTGAAACCTGGACATCATAAAAGGGTTAATAAAATATCCAATTAATAAGAGAGAAATGGAAGTACCAATATCATCTAAAATAATCACATAACATGGTTTTTGAGTATGATAACATAGGTTGGAAATCAAAAGTGTTCATTGAAGAGACAACTAACACCTAAATACTAAAGGAGAGTGATATAGAATATTGATCGCAATAAAGTGGGTGATCAAGAGAAGGTTAATGACCAAAAAACCAATAATCAAATAGGTCTCAATAAGTTCATTGATATCATTAGAAATGCAGATAACTTGACAGAAATATTTCAAGATCAATTTCAAGGAGGTGAGGAATTATTTTCTAATTTAAAAATATAATAAAATATACTAGAATGATACATTTCTATTTTATAATCATAATTTCATTCTTTTGTTGAACATCGATAAATTTAAAATTCATCACAAACTCCAAAAAATGAGTATCCAATAATGAATTTTTATGCCTGATGTATAGAAATTCACTTTTAGTGTATTATAATATCTATAATAGGGTGATGATTCATTCCTTCAATATCTATTTATTATTATCAAAAAAAATCAACATACATTATCCAATATGTATAAATCATTAAATGATGAAGTTATACGTTAATATGTAAAACCTCATCCAAAATGTGACTTAAGACATTTCATAAATGTTTATCTTTATTTTCCTCTTAATTTATTGATATTTATAAATTTAGAAATAAGGTTACTGAATTTCAAATTTGAACTTATCATCAATCCAAAAATCCAAAATTTCCCCTTAATCGCCACATACCAATCATGGCAATACCTTCATCTTGTATTCACATGAAACATGGTAATAACCTAAATTGTTTTAAAATATTATTTAAAACATTCATACTTCCTTATTTCTTGGTAGAAACATATATTATTGAATATATTCTATAAATAAAAAAATGTTGTAAATTCCATCAAGGAGAGAATGAACACTTTTTCAATATATCATTAATCAGTTCCAATGTAGTAAATACTATAAAATTTAATTTTTATATATCAATTATACATATATACAAAAATCATTATCTCAACATCATGAACATATTAATGGTCATCAGTCATATTTTTTCTGAGAATTTCTACTTTCCGCATAATCACTTTTCTTGGTCACTGGTACCATTCATCATAAACATTAAAATACTTAATGAGGTACTATAGAATAATACTTGTATATTTAATAATACTTTAGATGATAATATCATCAATAAAATACATTTATAACATTTTTATGGGTTAAAAATATATAATAACATTAATCATTACACTTTTCTTGTATCAACAGATTAATCTTGACCTTGATCCCTTAGATTATTCTGAGGTGTATCCTTTTGAAACGGGGGGAATTTATTTGCGTAATACCTCATTTCACTATCGTTATAGCACCAAAATAATGGGTTTTATTTCTTCAATTTGCATTATTTTTCCATGTGACATTTTCTATTGCACTTATAACAGACCCTCTATCCATTCATGCATTTTCCCGGATAATTCATTCCAAATTTATCACATTGGTGAAAATCCTTCTTTATCTTATTCTCTTTTTTCATTTTTTTTCTATAATTCTATTATTATCTTACATCCCTTTGAATCCATAAGGAATATATAATTGATTCTTTTCCTTGATAGCCTATAATATTATTTAAATGTATGGAGAATAATACTCAGATACCAGCTTCATTTGGAGACCTTGCTTAATCCCTTCCAATAAATAGTCACTATTACACTCAATGTTATGTATATAATCTTTATGATACCAACATTATATTGTAAATGAGGCTTCATAATCTAAAACTCCTCCCTTCTCCTTTTTATTTACAATAATGAATTATAACTTCATTTTGGTTTCTTCCCCAAGAGTGATATTTTTTTTCAAAGAAGTCTCTTTAAAATATTTCAATTCTATGAGTTTTATTTCCTATTCATTCCTATTATTATAGTTCAATAATCACCATCGATCATTTCCATAATTGATAAAATACATTACAAGTGTAAACATTTCCATTTCACCACATCCCAAGGCCAAAAAGAACTTCAACAGTGACTTATTAAGTTTATCATCTTCCATTAGATTAGTAGTCCCTCTAGAAGATGGCAGATCTATCGAATAATGTGATCCAACATAGAATAATATCACTAGGGAATATGATTCTCCAATTGGGAAAGTTTATTTTCACTTCCTATTTCGGATGCACTAATATAACTATATTCTTCTCTCTTCAAATACCATTTATTTTGGATTCCCCAGTAGGGCAATCTCTATATTGACCAAGAGTATGGAAATATTTATTCCATCTAGTTCCATTTATAAAAAATGGAGTACATTATATTAACTCATAAGTCTATGAATTTTAAAGCATAATATGTCACAACTCAACCTTAATAGGGGCTCGATCCACAAATACCCAAATCCCCCTCCGTAGACTAGGGGCTTGAGACTAGCACCAAAGGCATAACTAACTAGGGGAGGCCTTTTTCTAAGTAACTGTACAAACACATAGATCTATCCGGATGAATAAGTGAAAATGGTTAATAATAAAAATATATGTCATCTAGAAATTAAACCAAGAAAGAAAAACCACCAGGGTCTACAAAATTATGATAGTACAAATAGAAAAGTAATAGAAAAAATACACACCATACCAGAAATATTTCCCAACCAGAAAACACTGGAAGGTAAAATGTAGAGAGACCTAGCTCCTGATATGTATTATGCAACCACCATATACGGTCCAATGTTCTAGGTATTCCTAATCCTCTCTACAGTCACCACAGATATATCTTTTGTTTGCATAAGATTTGACATGTGTGGGAAAATCCCATTGAGGGGGGATTACATGCACACCCAATTGGATGCCCCTAAAGATAAATGGAGTGAGTAAGAGAAGAAAAATTAATATAAAGTTATTATATAGTCAATAAAATGCAACTCAACTAATAAAAAGAAAAATAGTAACCTCCTCCAAACATTAGGGGATCAATGCAGTCTGTATATAAACTACACATCCAGTATTTTCTAATCATAGAAAGAGTGTAACCTAATCCAAACCTGAGATGATAAATATGGAAATCATGTGGCTTACCTCGCATATCTTCACACCCCAAGGTAAAAGAGTATCCAAATCCAAAGGTATATATATTTACATATATATTCATAAAAATCACAAAAAAGAAACTAATGGGATATCAATCACATAGCTAAATCCAAGATAATAGTCTAGAACTATTTTATAAGTCTAACAATGATTATCATAATCTTGCATGTATTCCCACCTAAAAACACCCAAGTATTGCCACACCTCTCTTCTATGCCACATTTTCTAGGTGAAATAATTTCTTTGTAAAGGACCCATTCTCAGGTACAATTGGAGTATTCTACATAATATGATAAACGGAGAACCCATACATTGTTCCAATAGGATGGTTCCACTCTAATAGTTTATAGAGTACTCATGGCCTACCCACCTGGAGGGTTCCACTTTGATAGTTTTTGGAGGACCCATTTACTTCCTATTAGGGGTTTCCACTATGGTAGTTAGTGGATAACCCAATCCCTACCCAATAGAAGGGTTCCACTCTCTGATGTTAGATGACCCAAGCCATATCTATGTAGGGGGTTACACTACGGGAGTTTGTAGAGGACCCATGCCCATCGTAGCTAGAGGGTTCCACTCTAACTGTCTATAGAGGACTCAAGAAAATCTCAGCTGGGGTGTTCCACTCTAAAATTGATCAAGGAAACATTCCCATCCCCATTGGAGGGTTCCACTCAGGATGCCTCTAGTGATCCTATGTGATCACTACCATCACCAAGCACCCATTAAATAAGTGTCATTCTGGAAAAAAACACACATCGTACCTCAAAAACCATAATTTATGTCCCCATCACATTCTACATAGAAAAAATACATAGGGTAGGATACTCACAGGCTAAAATCTGAGCCTGTATTAAAGAGATATAAGAGGTTAATGTTTCATCAAAAGGAACCAAGTAAGACATGGAATGTGTGGGGACTCACATGATGCGTGGTCTCTCTCTATCACCCGGTCATGCCCTTCGAGGTACATATATCACAACCCATATAGGGATACATAGTGTTTATAATATCTACATGGAATTCGCATTACACTAACGGTCCCACTCGTGTGCTTGGTCATATTCATGTATCCATCCTATGTCTATGTACTCTAGATAGGGATTGTACATGGTTGTGTATATGCACATCAATAAACAGTGTTCCTTCAGTTGTGACTTCCCACATAGAGTCTTACTCATGTTCTTTTCGTTAAAGGGGTTTCACATCAAGAAGTTGTACATGGCATGTTGGGGATCCACATGGTGTTACTAATTTATAAATTTCTGATACCCTAGTCATAGTAGCATAGGGAATAACATGTTGTATGTTCCTTGAACTGCACAGAGTATAGTTTGAATTTTTCCAAAATCATAAATTTGTATTCCTTGCTCTAAATATTAGTTTATCACATTGAATCTAGCCTTGTATCATACCAAAAATGGCGGATATCATCATTATTCTTCCATCCAGTGGCCAGAAAATGGTAATCATTTGTCCTTGAAGGAACATTGAATGTTCCAAAATTCCTTGGGTTTATCTACCATCGATGACTTGAAATAGGGTCATCAAAACTATCACATATAATCAAGAAAAAAAATAAAAAAGAACCACAGGTTTTTTGATCCATTCTCTCACATAGATTCATTGCGATTTATGGAGTATAGATGGGCTCAGTACCACCTGACAAAGTGGAACCGTGACTGTGGGGTCCAATCTCTAAAGAAACATGAAGAAATTGTGCATGGAAGTAATAAGAACGTGTTTTTATTAATTTTTGCACTTTTTTTATGGACATAGGTCAAGAATAAGGATATCCAGAATATAAAAAATAAGAAAACCAATTTAAATGTTAATAGGTTCGCACATAAAAATGCCAATATTGACGTAGATCATAAAAATAATGATCCTAGTAAATAAATTTAATAAAAAGGGTGTAATCCATTGTTTGAAGATTCTTAACTTGATATTATATCACTTTTCAAGGAATAATGTGCTCTCTAATGACTAAAATAATTTTTTGTGATCATTGCATACTAATTATCTTTGATATATAGATTTAGCATCATCAGAAGTTGATTCACCAATAGAAGGAGGAAGAAAGATATAGAATCCTCCGAAATTTTATACAGATAAACCTATATGATTTACCATAACAGATCCCTTTTAGAATTTTTTGTTTGGAAAATTAATTAATTAATTTAACTAATTAACAAAATAAGTACAATGAAAATTGGAGAGATATCCAAACACCTTGGGCCGACCAATTTAATATCATGCCAAGGGTAAACAACACATTTTAAACTCAACTGTGATATCTGATTTCTAATGTTAGATTCCGTTTAAGATTTCTCCAAATTTAGTAGTGACTATGTGCATGTAACATAATATATATTTAATATTGGGTAAAATTTATTATGAGAACATTGAGCCTTGTAATTGCATGACTTTTAAGCACCTAGATCTATAAGCCTATATATATTAAAGTCTTACAAGAAAATAACTACGTCTCTAATTTGTTATATCATTCCTGTTTTTCACTGAAAATAAAAAACTAAATGAGCATCTTGGGATTCTAAGCACTCATCTAACTCTCCCAATACCAAGAGCTCTCATTCATGTTCATATAGTACCACAACACGTGAACCAAGGGTATGGCCCATCAACACAAGGTCTTCTTTTTTTAATCCTTTCTCGCCACAAATAGCTCTCAAAAAGTGGATCCATCATATATTTCCAGCTCTCCCTAGTCGATGATGTGCATGGGGTCATGCATGTATCTCCACATTCGTGACTTATAGATGAATTCATGAACCCACTACAACTATGGGGGTATATTGAGGCAATAATCAACCTCACCAACCCTCATAAATATCTCTAACAACTCAATAATCATTGAGGATATCATGCCTCCCTAGATGAATATATACTATCCTCATCATGGGGAGACTCTCAAGAAATCATGGCCTCCCTGTTCAAACTCCAAGGGCATATTATAGTGATCTACATTTTATTTATACATCCTCTTAGCCTTTATTATCCACTCATAGATGACCTGTACCATCCATTTCATTAACTACTCTAACTCTGGACCCAAAAAAGATGTCCCAATGATCTTTTTCTAGCACGAGGGTAACCTGTAGTGTCTACTATTCATGGCCACAAAGGGTAACATGTTGATATTAGAGTGGTAGTATATTTTTTTGTAAAAAAACTCTACCAAGGGAAAGTGATCCTCCCAACTCCGAAAAAATTATTACACACAATCCCCTGATATATTCTCTAGCACCTATATATTTCACACAATATTCCCATTTATTTGGGGGTGAATGTTTTTAATTATCCTCATATGGGTCCCAAATTGTTCCTTCAATCCATTCTACAATCATGATGTGAACCATGCATCATGATCAGAGGCAATCTTCAAGGGAACCCCATTAGTTAGAATGGTCTCACATATGTAAAACTACCCAAACTCTCCACCGAACTCTATTAACTAATATAAATGATGTCTTAAAAATTCATGATTTAGTCAAATACCCCTGATATGGAATTATGTACCTCCAATGTTTGTGCAATACCTATCATAAAGTCAATGGATATGTCATCCCACTTTAACTCTGGGATCTCGAGATGATGCTACAAACCTGCCAGAACCTAGTTCTCATCCTTCACCTTCTGGAAACTATGGCATCAAGAGATGAAATAAACTATTCTATATCTCATGTTGGACCACCAAAACTACCAATGAATTTCTATATATATATTCACCACAATAGGATGTTCATCGAGGGGATAAGTGTAGAAATCATTCACCTCCTCCCGCATTGTGGTTGGAACCACCATCTATCCCTAGAAAATGATGACATGATTCCATCCTTAAGAATATCTATCTAGTGAATCCCTTACAGATATATGGTCATCTATGAACTCACATTTGATGTATCCTTTTGAGGAATCATTCATGTTGTTGAGAAGCATAAGTTTAAAAACTATTTACTATAAAAATATTACCTCTTGTTTCACCAGGGTAAGTTGCAAGGAAGTTGACCCCTTAGTGTCCTCCTACACCAAGTGAGAATGTGACTTCGTTTAAAGGTAATATTCTACCACATTTCCCATCCCAGTATTAAAGAATATATCTAAGTTTTATTAGCCAAGGAAATGTAATCAGTTCCACTATATTAGGTTAAATTTTCTCTATGTGAAGATGTATTTGAGACCCTGATGGTATGATTAAACCAAATTCACTCCCTAAAAAGTTAATGCCTCCAAATCCCAAAGGGAAGACTACCACTGTGAGCTATAGTTCATGAGGTATGTAGTTATCTCTATTTATTCTCAACCATCTCCACTTGTATGAGATAACATCTTATCACTACATCAACACACAACTGATCCCATCTCCAAATGGATTGAAAAATACTGCATACTCTACACCCTCCTCTATTATTCTTAACATAAGATAACTCAATCCCTTCATCCTCAACATGTTGTATTCCCTGTGGATGTACTCGGTCCAGGTAAAAGGCTTCGGATTCCACATCAGGGTGGTCAAAGTGGCTGGAATCCCTAAAATTATACTTCAAACCTCTTTTAGTGCCCTTATATGAAAAGAAAACATTGGACCTCTAAAACACTCTTAGGTGTCTCCCAAGAACATGTTGTTTTTATTTTCTATCGTTCCATTGATAAAACATTCTCTAAAATGACATTCAAAAAAAGTGAAATTCATGAATCCAAAACTGACACATCGCGAGATTTCCGTAAAGGTAGTACTCTCGAAGGAAATATAGAACCATACTAAAGTTATCTACATGATACTACTAGGATGAAGAGAATAATAGTATATCATTTATGTAGACCACCAAAAAATTGTCTTACTACAGATAAATGATTCGTTTCATCCAATATATAAACATTTCCGGGGAATTTGTCACACCAAATGGAATCACAATGAACTAATAATGTACAAAGCAGCATCACAATTCCATCTTTGGAATACCATTCTCAAGAACCCTCAACTGGTGGTAGATAAAACTGAGATTTATCTTTAAGAACCATCTCGCACATCAAAAATGGTCAAAGAGGTTTTAAATCCTTATCGAGGGGTGATTTTTCTTTATCATGGCCTAGTTCAGGAGATGATAATCCATGGAAAGCTAAAATCTCCCATATTCCTTTTTCTTGAAAAAAACTATATCAACCCTGGGAGACACATTGGGTCAGACGAAACCCTTCTCTTGATGGTCATCCATCTACATCCACAACTCCAAAATCTCAATAGGGGCCATCCGATATTCCATAACATATATCAGATTTATACTAGGATGCACGTCGATAAAGAAACTAAATCTCCTATCGTAAAAGTAGTCTTAGAGGGTCCTAAGGAAAGAAAACCATACAATCCATAATGACTAAAAGAATCTAGATTTATGATGAGAATGTTGCACCAAGGGTCATACTTTCTAACTGATGGGTGATGGGATGCAACATCCTTCTCTCAAAACCTACTCATTCCACGATGAGATATCACATTCCAATAATGTTGAATCTCGTCCATTTAGTGAAAAGGAATTTTAGTCATCTAAAATGACAATTGATCTAGGTTTAGAACATGGACAACCAATCCATACCTAAGATGACATCATATGGTTCTATTATTATGACTAAAACGTCCCACATGAACCTCTCTTCCCCAAGAAATAGCTCTTGTTACTTAAAGAAAAAAAGGAATAGAAGAAGAATCCCTTGTAGGAACCTCAAGCAGAAGCCACTGGTCTAGTACCTCAATTGGGTGATCCATATCTCACACTAAAATTATGGATATTATGTAAAGATTGGAACCTATGTCTACTAATACTGAAGAAAGGGTATAAAATACAAAGATATTACCTCTAATAATCTCGTGTTCTTCTAGGTCCTAAACATCCAAATCCTGCCGCTGTCCAAGGCCCAAACTTCCATCTCCCTACATTTGATGTGGGACACCTAGTGGTATTTGGGGGAAGGATCTCATTATGTGTTTGACCACCCATAGCTCCTTAGGTTGTTTTTCTAGGTCCTCCTTTATGGGTGACTCCCTACCATTTCTTGGGTGATTCTTAATCGTGAAAATGCCTCTTTTCTTGCGGTCCATTAGCTATCTTCTAGTTCTACTAAAAAAATATAGTCAAGAATTCATGTGCTATATGACCATTCCCATCACAAGAAAAAAACTACCCCTCTTAGAGATTCAATTATCCGATACACTTTGCTTATACTACAAGGCCACATGTCTAAGTCTAATCATGATAAGATCTCCCACGTCATGATCATACTGACTGATGCTTTCTAGATGTTGCAAACAACTCAGCTTAGTGATGCCCACTACCAGCTCCAGCTACCTAGAATTTCTCTTGTAAGAAACTCTTTATCACACTTGCCCACTACAACACTCGGACATATGTGGGAATGGACAATGGTACCACACATTAATGGATCTCTCTTTAGAATCCCTACACAAATTTATATGATCAGAAATATTCATCGCGGATCTTGTCTTGAGAGTACCATGTAAGGTTTTTCAATATTTCTGCATACTCATACAATATCATCTATTCCTACTATAACATCATAAGATTTTTAATCTAAACTGAGCTAAAAAAAGTGTATTACTCCTACTAGAACAACTACTGGAATATGGGCATTGAGAGTGTTGACTAATCATTAATCTTTGTAGAAAGACTCCACCAGCAACCTACTACTTAATGTAAAAGGTTGTCTACAAGTAAAACCACCGGATTTATTATTGTATAGATGATCTACCGTACATAGACCAAAAAATATATCTAATCCTTCAATTCCTGAGTATATGTCCCTCCACGGAACCATAGATGTCTCTATTTAGGGTTATTTGCTGCTCGAAAGGTGGTGGTGCTGCTACCTACCCACTTGGAGGAAGAATCTAGTGGGATGAACCCTGAGCTTATTCCTTGTCTCTCATTGGATCATTATAATGATCTAGAACTGGTGTCCTGGAGGGAAGTCATTGTAGAGGCATCCTAAAATTTCATCTAGATGTACCACTTTCAATTGAGAATATATATATATATATATAGGAAGATGACTCATGAAGGATATTCAAATACTCAATACTATATAATTCGGGTACCATTAATCCATGAATCTGATGTCTTGGTATGCCGATTTGACAATCATGTACTTAATAACCTGGAAAATGGATACATCGGCTTCCCATACGATTATTGGATTCTCTAGATTGATATTTTCACTTGATGAAATCTCAAACATTTTCCTAAATACCTATCAAATCCACATAATGGTACTACCCCAAACACCAAACCAATGATCAAACTACCATTGTTACTAATCTATCATGACCTGACACTAACTGGGGATCAATCTACAACTACCCCATGCTTATCTCTATAGACCAGGGGCTGGAAACCGACCCTAAATGCATAACTAACATGTGGATGAAATTTCCCAAGTATTTGTATGAACAATAACATCCATCTCAATGCATAAGCGCAAATAGATAATAATAAAAATATTCAAAATATATAAATTAAACCAAGAATGATAAACCCCTAGGATGTACAAGTGTGTGTACTTCAAAATGAATAGTAATGGGGAAAAATATACACCTACCCAAAAAAATGTTTCGACCTAACAAAATTGTAATGTAAAATGCTGATAGATCCAAAATCCTAGTCTCTATGCATCGACAACCACCAAATTTCCCGTTATCCCTATGCCCATCTGTAGTTACTACCGACATGTATGTCATCTTCATAAGACATGACATGTGTGGGAAAATCCCATATAGGGGTGAGTGTATAAAAACCCAGTAGGATTACCTAAAAGCTAAAGGGGGTGTAGAAGGAAATAAATAAATAATATAAATACATTAGATAATAAATAGGATGTAGCTCAACCCAAATTAAGAGAAATAGTAACCTCATCCAAAAACAAGGGGATCACATGGTGTTTAGATGGACTACACGTAGAGTCTTTTTCACCCACTGTAAGATAGTGACCTCATCCAACCATGAGAAGAAAAACACATAAATAACATGGAATTCCCTCCATGTATTCGCAACCCATGGAAGGAGAGTAACCAAATATAAAGGTATAGAATCATAAAAATATATTCTGAAGAAAATCCCAAATGAGATAGTAAGGAGATCTCCATATCACAGCTCAACCCAAGGAAAGAGTCTCCAATAGTTGAAGATGTCTAATAATGATGCCTCGTATCTCAGGCCTTTGCTGAGTGGAAAACAGTCATGTTAGGACACACCTCACCAATATGTTGCACATTTTAGGTGAAAAATCTCATGGTAGTGGATCTATTCCTTGGTACAATAGTAGGGCTTCACTCAGTATGATATAAATAGGACCTATATCCTATTTCAATAGGAGGGTTCCACTATAATATTTCATAGAGGAATCATTCCATACTCGTCAGGAAGGTTCAACATTGATAAGTGGTAGAGGACCCATGGCCTACATAGTAGGAGGGTTCCACTCTAATAGTTGGTCTGGGACCCATGCCCTTCCCAGCAAGAGGGTTGGACTCTCTAATGCTAGAGTACCCATTCTCGAACACCATATGAGGTTTCCACTCCTAAAGTCCATAAAGGACCCATGCCCAGTCCCGTTGGAAGGTTCCACTCTAATAGTATATAGAGTACCCATTCCCATCCCAACTAGAGGATTACACTCTATAATTCATCGAGGACCACTCTCTAGACCAGGTAGATGGTTTTAATTTTGATGCCTCTGGTGATCCATTATGATCCCTAATGCCTCCTAGCTTCACCTAAAAAAGTGTCATGCTTGAAAAAAAAATCATACCTCAAAATCTATAATTCATGCCACCATAACATTCTTTGTGGAAAAAAACTCAATATAGGGTACTCATAGGAAAAAATACAAATCTAATGAATTAATATGATATATTTATGTTTTCTAAAAAATAAACCAAGGGGTACATGGAATGTGGGGGAATAACATGGCATGTGGTTCTAATCTAGAACCAGGTCATGCCCCTCGAGCTACATAGTTCTGCAACCATGTATAGATACACATTTCTCCAACCATGTAAGGATACAAGTTGTGAAAAGGATCTACATGGAATTCCCATAACAATTGGGGTCATTCTTGTGTTCTTGGTTGTGTTTGTGTATCAATCCCTTGTTTGTGTACTCGAAACATGGTGTGTACCCGACTATGTCTAAGTGCTTTAGTAGATGGTGCTCCTCTATTGGTCTCCTCAAGAATGAGTTCCTACTCATGTTATATTCTACACTAGTTTTACACTTGTGGAATTATTACATGGAATGAATGGGATCTACATTTCATTAAATACTTAAAATTTTCTAAACCCTGACCACCACATCATTGGGCCTGATACGCCATGTGTTCTTCGAGCTACATGGCAGGCATTCAGGATTTTTCTTGAATATTTTATCTACATTCCTCACTCTAAATATGAGTTCTCTACATCAAATCTAGCCCCGTTTCCTCCTGAAAATGGTGGACTTGGATGTGGTTTTTCATTTCTATCTCTTTGGTGGCTAGAATATGGTACCAATTGGTCTTAATAGGGTCACTACACATCTATCACACATCAAATTCTCCATCCATCCATTATTTGAAATCTGATCATCAAACTAATCTCTCAAAACCAAAAAACAATCCCAAACACCTCGAGTATGTTAATATATTCTGTGCATGTGGATTAGTCATGATTCCAGGTGTTCGATCTGGCTCGGTACCGCAAAAAGGTTTGATACCAACTGTTCATGGAAAAAATCAAGAGTAGGTATATCTAGGATAGAATAACAAGAAAACCAATTGAGATTTTAAGATAATTTGAACATTAAAAGGCCGTAATTGGAACACATCATATAAGGGATGATCCGAATTAATCAATTTAACTAAAATGGAATAATTTATAATTTTATAGGTCCTACCAAGATATTGGATCAATTTTCATTTATGAACACACTCTCTAATGAATAGACAAATTCATTATGTTCGTTGAATCCCAATATTCTCCAAACTAGAGTTTCTTCTTCATCTAATATCTACTGGACAATGGAAGTAGGAATAAAGCTCAGGAATCCTACATGTATTTATATGACAAAAAATAGATGATTCAGCATATCGGTGATTTATAAACATTTCAATTAGATTAATTAAATAACTCACACAAATTAATTAACTAATTCCTGGCACTGCCAATGTGTGATATTTATAAATTCCCCTCTTGGTCCCATTTTAGGTCATGTTGAGGGTTAAAACACATTCCATACTCAATTTAAATCTCATATTTCTGATCTAATCTTCTATTTATGGTTTATCAAATTTTCTTTAAGATTTTTTTTTCTTAAAATAAAATAAATACAATTTTTTAATTAAATTAATTTTAGGTTCGTTGGGCCTCAAAATCACATGATGTCTCATCTACTTCCTCTAGAAATATATATAGAAATATTTCAAAATATTACAATGAAAACATTGTTCTCAACATAATATATATTACCAAATATAGTGTAAAACATTACATATATTAAAATTTATTCATTTTTAATCTTATAATATTAAACTTGGTCTCTTTGGTTATGTTATTACATTTAAAATGGTATGAAATGAAAATTTAAATTATCATAAGAATACCCCCCAGGACTGCCAGACCAAGTGTAAAGTAAGGCTCATTTACATGAACCATGTAACACTCATGTCAATACCAATGTGCATTTTCCAAATTTATTTCCCCATCATACCACTATTCCAGAATGACTTCCACTTGTAGTATCCAGATAAGGACGTATTTTTATGAATACCAACATAATTTCTTCCATAAAAAACATTATGGTTTCCTTCAAATTCTATTTTAGAAATTATATCATAGTGGTAGGCTCTATTTTTTTTCTATATCTAGTTCACAAGTTTCTATTAGAATATCATTGATACCAATATAACGACCTCAACCCTAGTATCCGATAGATAGTGTGTTAGTTTGTTAATTTGGAATAGATACAAGGAATCACATTCAAAATGAAAGACATGTTTAGTATTTTTGGAGAACTAGATACATATATGATACCCATTTTACATTTGGGAATGAAAATATAACATAATACATAAAAAATATACTACCTCCCTAAATCTTATTCGAAGATATCTTGTTTATGTTATATGTAATGAAAATAAAGTATAGGTGAGCTCAAATGCTCAGTAAGGGTTAAGTACATCGAAGATATCATGACTCGATAATGAATATTCACTATTGAAAGGTAAATAAATAAATATACTGCCATTTAAATTGCATGACTGCATGAATAGATAAGGAATAATAAAAATGAAAAGTTAAAAAACTAGATACACATTTCATTAAGCCAATAATTTAAGAATGAAATACATCTATAGATATTATCATTATGAAAATCTTATAGGTAATAAAAATTTAGATATTCTCAATAAAGGAAATACATAATTGTTAGACATAATATTTCCCATTAATGTGATACCTTTAATACTAGTATCTATATTCAAAAAAATGTACACTCTGAAATATTTATATTGAGTAAAGGAGACAGATTTATTAGTATTTCTCAAATTGATAAAATGACATCCAAAGTAAACACTATATGTGATAATGGTATACATATTAAGTAATAATCATATCCATCACACAAGAATATGATTATTTAAGATAAATTCAATGTTCAGAGATAAATTATTACAAGAAAGTTATTGTTTTCAAATAATGTTAACAATCATAAAATAATGGGAGATTACATAATAAACATTACTATTTGGAAATTTTCACTTAAAATCCCCTTAGATGAAATTATTAGAATTATAAAATAAATTATATTAATAATGAATAATTCATGATATTACATGATAAAGGGTATGTATATACACGAGATAAATTTTCATTCGTGCATAATAACATATAAGTCTCAATAAGAATGGAAATTGAGACTAAATCCAGAGCCTCACGCTACCTTTTAGATGAACATGTTTTGACTTATTGTATAGTGGTTTTAAAAATGTAATTAACATAAAATATATTATTATTATTATTATTATATTTTAACCTTTTTAATATATTTTCACCCATTCATTAATGATCATTCATTATTTTCGTTGTTTTGGGTGTTAATTTCATTGTTTTCTCATGCATGATTTATAAAAATTGATTTCATTTATGTTTATATTATATATTCTATCATATACATAATAATAATCATGATATAATTATCATATCTATACATCAATTAAAAATTAAAAATAAATCATGAATGTTGGTTATGAAAAGTGAAGTCTGTCCCAATCATGGTGACGGTAGGTCGTATGTATGCATGAGTAACTATTTTTTTAAATGATCATTATATAAAAGAGTTATGAAATATTTTACCTTTAAATAATGATAATAATATCTTATATACTATATTATAAACATATATAAATTATCCAAGTGGTGTGGTTCTGAAAATATATTCACATCACTTCATAAAGGTAGTAGTCTACAAATACACAAACGATGTTACATCTTTATGCGAGTGAAAAGGTAAGAAATAAAATGATATATATTATCTTTAAAAAATGATAAATATTTAAATAATATCATAATTATTTCATTTATATCACATATAATCATTGAAATTATACTTATTACCTTCCATGTGAAGAATTAGTAAAAGAAAAATGACATCCCTTTACGAGGCAGTAGTCAGCTCTACACATGAGTGACGTTATCGTGTATCCATAAAATGGATGGTAAATATATATATATATATATTTGTGTGTGAGTGATATAGTGACTTGAGAGGTATAAATATGTTATAAATATCATATATACGTATATATATATTCTTTATATCAATCATATAACCATCCTTGATATGTGGTAATGGAAAAACAACAACATCAGTTCACAAGGCGGGAGTCCATAATACACACGAACGATGATTTCATAAACTATTTAATGTGAGTGGAATTTTTTTTGATTATTCTATTATTATAAAATATCCCATTAGATGATATATACTATGGTTGTTATATCAGCACATTTTAATAAAAACTTAAAGAAGTGGATAAAGAACAATAATATTGATACACATCGAGGAACATTACCTCTACTTTGAGTATCCTCCTTTGATTTTCCCTAGAAAATTTATATGATTATTTATTCCCAAAATATGTATTCTAGGGTTATGGGAGGGAATTATTTAAGGTATTTGGGAGTTTTTGGAATATGAAAAATTGCTTGAGTGGTGTGAAGAAGTGATGGGTGCGGGTGCCCATTTATAGTTGAAGAGGAGTGTCATTATTGTAAAAACTCAAAATTATTTTCTATTGGGAGTTCAATATTACTTAAAGTGGATTAAAATTGATAATTAAATGAATATAGAGAATATGGGGTATGTTAAAACCTCAAAAACATAATTTAAACATTTTTTTCCTTAGCTTATATGTTTCATTATTTTTATCATTTTTGGTTATCACTATGTTATGTAGTTTACTAACCTTGATAATTTATCCTTTAGGGATAAATTAAAGGTATAATTATTATAAAATTTTGACCCATTGATTATAAATATGTTATATAATTTATAAAATAAAAAACCAATGTGTTTTGGAAATTAATTTAACAAAAGTCCTTGAAACACAAAAAGACCGCTTAAAAGTTATTATCAAAACCCACTTCTTTTCATAGGTTATTCTATGATTGTAAAACCACTATCTTTTCCATAGCTTATCATATGATGAAATGTGTATGATACCAATTTCATTTTATGGTAGATGATATTATGAATTTATTTTTGATCTTGTGGAACATATAGATATGGTTTTTCATGTGACATGTGAGACCTATATCACCCTATAATTAATTGTGTCATGATTTATATATCATGAGATAGATAGAAATTTAATGAGAAGTAAACATTGTTCAGTAAGATAGGGCTAGAATATGGAGTGAATTTTGTTCAGTAATGTAATTTTTCCACTATGCTTGTTTGTGGAGTGAACTTATTACACTATAAGGAAAGATATTCCACTAGGGGTGGTGGTTTGTCCCACCCAATGGGTGAATAATCCTAAAATTAGGGTACACGGGTGGTTATTCCTTGAAAAAAATCTAGATCATAAGAGGTCATACCAAGACTGATGTAGGTATACGTGTGGTTAGCCCAAGCCTAACATGTTATGAATGTCTTAGTGAGTAGCCTTGACATAATATTTCCTATCCTTATGTGTATGACACAAATCTATTACCATTCCAATGTTATGATATCATTTATAATGTATTTTTATTTCCTAATGATTCATGTCTCTTAAATATAAAACCATTATTCCATGACTCTTGTTTATAATCTATGACTAGTTTATGTACATCATATGTTATGATCATTATCATGTACCCTTATGCTTTTCTTATGATTTTATATGATCATAGATTTATATCTCCTTTATTTACCCTTATTGAGAATCTAATATCACATATTCTTATGTTTCATTTACCCATTTTATGAAGAAGGGTTTTATGTAGGGTATGTGTATGAAGAGTACTAAATAGTCATATGATCTTAAATCATGATCATTTATATTTTATAAAATCAATTAATCACATGGAATATCAATAATAATGGACTTTATAATTTCATACATCAGAACTATCAATATCTATCCTCAATATAGTTACTCTAAATATCTATCCTCTAGATAGTTTATGTCTTTGCGTATATAACCATATGACTTAACCACCAGATTTGTATCATGACACAATTAATACATCGAGGAGCTTACATAAACATGTCCCCAACCAGTGTACTGGATTTTCATATAATTACTCATAAATTTATTAATAAATTTAATTCATAAATAATGTTCCTTATCAAAGATATTTATCAAATAATAAATACTTATTTATCAATACTTACTCATTTAATCAAATAACATTTAATGTAAACATTGTATGTAATAATGTTATACGATTCAATAAATTATCATATACATCACAAAATATTATGGATTTTTAAAAGAAATTTAAATTCTAATGAAAAATTATTACCAGAAGTGATTATCTAAAAATAAATTTAATAATTATAAAATAAAGTGAAATTTTACAACAACTATTACCATTTTGTAATTTTCATATCAAATCACCTTAAATGAGATAATTCAATGCGAAACAAAAATACCATAAAGTATGAATGATTAATTATATTACTTGTAAATGTATAATTATATGTACCAAATAAATGTTAATTGGTGCATAAAAATATATAATTATTAATTGAAATTAAATTGATATAAATTCTGTAACCTCATGCTTCTTTTTGACTGTGCATGCTTGAACCTCATAATCTTTGATTATACTCCTTAGGCTTCATATAAAACCTCCATAATATTTATTTCTACACAAAATAATGCATAGAGGATGAGGGTAGGTACTTTTTTTGGTTATTTGGATAAGGTTTGGATTATCCAAATGGCCTGAGAGGCATGAATATGTGATATGAGTGAGTTCCTTTTTATAGTTTAGGGGGAGTGGATTTCTTGTAAATACTCAAAATTATTCACTATTGGGTGGTTAATATTACCTAAATTGGATAAAATATTTATATATTAAAATTTTATGGATTATATGGTCTATCCACACCTCTAAAACATAATAAAACCTATGTTTTAAACATTTTATTTCTAAACTTCTATGTTTCCTTATTTTTATCATTTTGGTTTTTCATTATTGAAACTAGTTTTCTATCATAAGTAATTTTTCCATTAATATTAAAATAAAACGACACATACTATATAATTTGGACCAATTTAGTATAATTATTAAATCCAATTTATAAAATAAAAATTATATATGTGTTGAAAATTAATTGAAACATAGGTACATGTAACGTATGAAAACACTATTTTAGCCTTAACCCTGAAAATATAGTTTTTTTACTATTTACAAGGAAATATAATCCTTATAGAGTATAAATTGGTTCATGAATGTAAAATAATTTATATTTATTAAAACAAAAAAATAAATTGTATGAATGTTGTATTTTTAGTCATTCTTAATCACTTTATAAGATATTAATTTTTATAGAATATCATTTTTGTCAATTTGGACATTATTCAATTAGTATGAATTTAAGAATGTTAAGATAATAATGGAATTATAATATATTTTAAAAAATATATTGAACATGATATATTAATATAAAAAAATTAATTTAACATAATATTTCACTCTATTAGCATCACTTTTATTATTTTTAGTATCATTTAATTTATTTAATTATTAACTAAATAATTACTCCATTGGAAATTGTTCATAATTTTAAGTAATTATTTAGTCCTTAAAAAATAATGATAAATTATTTTGATATAAAAAACTAATTTATCTTTCAAAATAATATATATAAACAAACCTATATTGTTTTTATCCCTATATTAATGCTTTATAGATTTTAAATGTAAGAAAAGTGTCTTTTTAAGCCTTTTTTACTTAATATATTATATCAATAATATTCAAAATAAATTATAAATGAATTGAAATGTTTTAGATTTTGTGATGTAAAATTTCCAAATAAATTCATTAAAAAATTGGCTAATATTTTATATCATTTTTACTATTATATTTAATGTTTACCCCCAGGTAAATCCATCTTTACCTTAACCTTGGTAGTTAATTTATATTTCATTCACTATTTAATTATTTTAAATTTTTTTTTGATTCTATTAGACATTTTAAATTATTCTTATTCAAAATATTTAATATATATTTTTAAATTCAATTAAAAACAATTGGAAAATTTAAATTTAAAATTAATCCCATAGATATGATGAGAAAATGGGTTTCTAAAGCGAAAATGATCAAAAGTTTGAAACAAATTTATATATAAATTCAATATAAAAATTAATCCAATGACTAAAATTGGATTTATTTATGTAAACTTAATATAATTTTACTTTGAAACCAATTTAAAATAAAATTTAACATTATAAGGTATTTAAAATAAAATGCAGTTTTCAATTAAAAATCAATATTTTTCTCTATTCATCAATAAGTGAGATATTTCAGAAAAATATCAAAAATATACCCTAAGATAAATTTAGTATTATAGTTTCAAAAAATTATGTTTATTATTTCATATAATGTTTCAAAATATTTAAAGATTTAACTCTTTGTTATGTGTGAAAAGCATGACTAAATAGTGTTTCCATTGAACCGAGTGTTGTGTGCATTACAAGATATCGATGAAATAAATTTTATTCATAAAGAAATATACTACAAATTTTTGGGGTATTATATTCTCCCAAACTATAATAAAATGAATCCTCATATTTTAAACATGATATTTTTAATCTACTATTTGAAAATACCTTTATTTAAAAACCCACATCATAAATGGGTTAACAAAATATCCTCCTAATAAGAAAGAATGGGAAGTAGAGTGGTCATCTAGAATAATCATATAACCAGGATTCCAAGTATCAGAGAGTTTGTAGGAAATGAAAATAAGTACATTGAATAGAAATATAATACCCAAATATTTTTAGAAAGTGAAAGAGAAAAATTATCACAAGAAAGTGGGTGATCTAGAGAGGTTTAATGCCCACAGAACCAAAAAACCAAATAGTTTATGAAAAATTTCATTAATTACATCCTAAATTATGGAAATATGATAAAATATTATTTCAATATCATTTTTACCAAAATAAGTGGAATTATTTTATATTCTATGAATATATAGAAATATATTTACTTGATACGTTGATATTTCATAAATTTAATTTCATCTTTCTCATGTTTTACTATTTATCCCTTAATTTAATAAATGAATATCCAAAAATGATTTTTTATTACAAAATCTTTAAAATAAAAATTTAATGGATAAAAAGAATAAAAAATTAATGGAAATTACTTCCATATATTTCAAACTACTTTCTAAAACTAGTATAATTAGATCATGTTATCCAATATGCATAAATCATCATTTGGTGAAGTAATACATTAATATCTCAAACCTTTTCTATGTAATGATATTTATTTTGAAATTGATTAAAACCAAAAGGAATTTGAAATTTTCATTTACTAGGCAGTTCCAATTTAAAATTGATCATTATAAGGATGTTTCGAGAATTGTAACCTTTTAAAGTGATTTTTTGGACATGGGTGAAGGCCCGATAATTTTTCAAGGTGTATTGATGTGTTGTGGAAGCACAATACCTACGAAATAATATTTTTAAGGACATACAAAGTGTGTATGGTTTTTCTAAAACCTTTCAGACCATATCTAGAAATCGTGCAGAAAATAACTAGTGGGCAGAGGCGGTTCGCACGGGTTGGGCATGATTTTCCAAATAGTGTAACTACCTGCATGGGAAACTCAACTTAGATAGTACCTCAAAAATATTCATCTAAAATTCTATGCAATGTAAGTATAACCTTTTAAGAAAAACCATTCGTTTTTTATCTATTATGTAGGGGGTTCCACATAGTCGGCTCACAGTTTGGCTAACTGTACGGCCCAAATTAACCAGGTATTAATTATTTATAAAATAATTAAATTAAAATAAAATAAAGCAAAAATATAAAACATAACACACCCTAACTCCCTTCCTTCCACCTATTAGTGACCCCACCCCAGGGGTTCATCATGGTTATACGATTCACCCCACCCCCTTCTAAACACCTCTTAGATCAAGATTCTTCCACCGATTTCTTATGGGTTCTTCTTTGAATCTGAATGGTGAGACACTTAACTATGTATCCTTCCTTTTCCTAGATGAATTTGTCTTCCTAGTCACTGGGTGTAGCTTGTCCGAATCCCTTGGTGAAGGGTTTGTGCAGTTTTCACTTTTTTTCTCTGCTGATAGCTTCTATGAGGGGTCGCTTAGGACCCCTTCATTCGTTTTCTTATATCTATTATCATAGGTGAAGATTTTCATCATGGTTCAGTTCTACTCCACCATAAAAGGATAGTTTCATTAAAAATGTCATGGTTTTTTCACCTTCAAATTCATGTTCTTAACGTGTTTATGGGTTCCTTGTAATTTTGTTGATGTACGTTTAACCTTTTCTCTATGTTTTAAAGTTATAGTTTCAATTATAGATTGTTTAGTGGCTCTTTTAAGTCTTGTGCACACATACAATGGTGAATGTATATATATATATACCCACAATGTACAACTTCTATCATGTTGAGCAGAATGTGTACCTAAGTTTAAAGTGTATAAATAAATATATAGGAATGCATATGTGTCCAAGGGTGAAGTATTTGTTGTAATCATTATATTCGTCAACTGATGAGTGTGCGACTGGGTCTACTTTCAGAGGTATTATCCCTTTCCATGGACCTTAATTTAAATAATGCATTAATGAATTACTTATCACACATTCCATATATTTTAATTAATTTAGTATGGTATTTAGATTAAATTTTTCTTAAATATGAATTAAGAATGAAACTAATAAACTTTTAGACATGATAAATTATTTTTTAAAGAATAATTTTATGATTTTATAATAAAACTCCTACAAAATAGGTGTATTTCTATAAAGATAAAAAGTAGAGGTTATAATTTTATTCTTTCATAGTTTATTTCAATAATGTTTCAATTTTGATTTTTCATTGGTGGGTAAATAACATGTTTATGTGTTTGGACTCTTTTTAGTTGAAATCTACTAAGTGGGTATATGCCTTATTTAAATGGAACCTCTCTTTTACATATAAGACATTTAAATGTATTTGATATGTTATAATGAGTTAAATGGACTGGATAAAGTAAATATAAAGGGTATAATGTGTTCTGAAATATAGTATCATTCCTTAAGGGAAATTAACATGATGCTTTCCTTTGGAACATGTACATTGAACCAATTAATTTTCCTTGTTTAAGAAGATTGAGTGAGATGAAATTAAGTCGGATGGCTCACACCAAATGGAATTCCTTGTATTAAATGGATCAAATTAAATGCCTCTTGGAAATAGAAATTTAACATGGATATTTGAAATTAATAGGTTTAATTTCCTTATCCTGTAAATTATAAATGTATATAATGGTTTTAAAAATGTTATAAACCCATTATAAGGGTTTGAGAAAATAAATTCAGGAGAGGGTTATTTATCATGTTGTTATTTGTTCATGAATGTGACCAAGCCTATTCCAATGATTTATTGAAATCCGTAAGATGTCTTTCCTTAAGTATATATGTGATTGTTCCTCCTTTTAGGTAAATGAAAAGGTATAATGAGATGCATGATGGGAAAATGCCTCATGAATTATATTTTATGAATGTTATTCCTTATTGGTTGGGGAGATAAGGGACCACAATATCCCAAATGGGAATAATTTTTGAGCTTCTATCTGAGGATCTAAGTATCATGAGAGCCTTGAGGTAGGGATGACTGCAAGATATCTCTCATGTATCCCAAGAGACCATGATAGCTCTTCAATTTGGGATAGGGTTTAGATCGTGATAGCTTCACCTTATAGTGGGGATAGGGGTTAGGCCATGATAGCTCTTAGAGTGGGGATATGGGATAGACCATGAGATCTTCCCCTGGTATTGGATGTATGAGAGTTACATCTCAATCTATCCCAATATGTGTGTGTGTGTGTGTGTTTGTGTTGGTTTTATTATATATATATATGGATACATGATCAGACTCTTATTCTAGATATGAGTCGAACCAGATATAACCATCAAGTGGTTTTTAGGAACATGGAAGGGAATTGATTTATTTAATTAGATTTTCTTATCTCTTACCCCATACCTGAAAATTGTTTACTTCATATAGAACTCTCAGGATTAGGATAAGAACGGGCGCTACTGACCTACTAAGATTTATATCTCACACTATACTCAGGCCTCCACTGCATGGGGTACCAAATTAAACTTTCTTGTTTACAAGATATCAAACCATGATTTATTTCTTATGTTGTGTTCTTATAAATGGGAGTTAGGAGAAATGGACTAAGCTAGAGCTCAATATGCTCATGGAGATCACCCTTGGTGTATTTCTATAATTTCATTATTGTCTTACTATTTTGTAAGAATGATGTTTTGTTTTTCATTATCTTATGCATCATTCATATAACATGAATTGTATAAACTGGGATTTCTCACTTCAATTAAATTTTTATTATCTATCATTTACCACTGTCATTATTTCACTATATATTACTTCTATTGTTTTTTGATGTTTATTATATGAGAATACCACTTTGAACCTCTGATAAGAGGGTATATTCTCCCACCTATCACCCCTTGACACCCTCACTCCATGTCCGATGCCTATATTATAAGGGGGGATGCACATATGGCAATGTGACCCATCATTCCAACAATCGGTTTGATTGTAATCAGGTATGGTATGTTACAAAGTGGTATTAGAGAGAAAATTTCCCTTTGTATTAAAGTTTTCAGATTTTAGATATGAGACTAGAAATGTGTTGGCACTTGGTTAATAGTTGTTCTTGGTACTGATCACCCCACTTATAAGAAATGACCATGTAGCCAAGGATGAGAATTTATTTTCATGAAGTTTAATTTTATAGTTGATATGATTTCCCCATGTGTGACTAGTGTAATTTACACTGCTTAATAATTTATGGAATTTCTGGTATATTCACCCTTGTCCTGGTTTCGTGAGGATGAAGCATTTCATATATCATATTAGTCACCTAGAAAATTAACATGAAATTCATGTGAAATTCCATGTAGCTACATTATAGTTTTCATTTTGATTCGAATTGAGTGTGTTGAATGTATTCCATACCATATATTTATTTTCATGCCTATTTAGATAGCATGTTTCATTTATATATATAACATTATTGGGTGATAATATGACATTCTTCGTGTCTTTCTTAAGTGTCATGGTCCTGGGTGATAAAATTATTTTGTGGTTATTTCTTCTGATGACATGTTTTTCTTTGGTGTTATATGATTTGTTACATGGTATGAAGAGATAGTGGTTGTGAATGAATGAGAACCAGTTTTTGATTGTAAGGTATATGTACTCCTTACAATCTAGAAAGTGTAACCCTTAGATTCATACCATTTTGATCATAATATAAATACATTTTAGGTTATATTTTAAAATGTAAAGGGTGAAATAGTTTAAATGCTCAGGTATTTTATTTTTGATTAAATGGTAGCCCAATGAAAAACAATAATTTGTATGGTAGATTTATAGGTTGGTATGTGACCATACATATGACTGAACAATTGTATTTGATCATGTTAAAATTAGAAATTTAATTACTTTTTATTAATTGGAACATATTTTAAATCAATGAATTGTATGGTAGCTTCATGAATTTTTAAATGAAAACCCATATTAAATGAAAAGGGATGTTTGATTTTGTTTTGAAGTTCAATAGTTAAATGATAAAGGCACAAATATTCCCACGTAGGTCTGTTGGGTAATATTTTTATTAGATATCTAGGTACGTGTGTTTGAAACTTATATATTTTAGAAACTTCAATTGTTTTTCCTTCTAGAGAACCCAGGTTGGTTCGGTGGGACCCTTGTGGGTAACCTTATATCTATTAAAAAGTAATTGTCCAAAAAACATCCTCTTTATGACGTGAATTCTAAAAATGATTGATGTTTTTAAAATTAAGTCTGATATAAATTCCTATTTTTGTCTTGGGGCATTGATCAAAATCAATTATATGATGTTTTTGTTTTAAATAATGGTACTTGGTTATTTAATTAAAACATTTATATATTTAAAGATTATTTTTATGTAAATGTAAAGGGGCTTGGAAATAAAACCTTTAGTGGTTTCCTCTATTTTAAAACCCCCATGGAAGGGTATTTTTATCTTTTCCCATTGAGTTTCATTATAAGAGAAGAACGAGCGTTTTTTATTTGCGTCATTTTCTTTATCAGTTGCTTTATGATCAGCTTTTAAGCCTAGTGATTTTTTAGCGTGACCAAGTGATAGGTTATGAACTTGTGTTTCTGCGAGGGGCTAATCCGTAGTAGGTTTCACCATTAGAGCTTCTGTTCCTCGCTAATATTGTGAGTTTCTTGATTCTTTAGGTCATTTAGGTATCGTTGACCCTAGTATGACTTTCAGTTTCCAGTGACACCATTGTTATGATGGTTTTTCATGAATTTATTGTCGTTTTTATGGTATTGAGCATTGAGTAATGCTCAGTTTCAATAGTTTATACATTCCTTGGGAATAGTAAGTTATTTTTAGTTCATTTGACCCTTTCTTCATCTTAGTAATGGACGATTGGTTATGGTGTCATCTAGGATAACAGTCTTATAAAGAAATATAATTATGAAATAAAACTCTATTTCTATTGAGTATAGTCTAGGGTTATCTCTCTAGTAGAGTGACCTATGAGTTAAAGAATTATGTTTGTCCCATTGTTGGGGAGGACTTTCTAGAGACTTTGGTGTTTTGAAATTCCGGTCATTTTGATTTTTTTCTATTGTGATTGACATTCTTTTTACCCTTTAACATTGTGATTGTGGCTTAGAGGAGTAGAACACATTTGTTAAAAGTGTTTTGAATTAGGGCACCCATGACTAGAATGTTTATCTTCCATATATTCGAATAAGACACCTCTTGAGGTAGGTTTAATCACATCATACACAGTGGTTACTTGCCCTTCCTAGTATAAGGATCACCAAATAGGACCATTGGAATATGGTCAGATCTATTTGAAAGTATTTAAAGTTTCCATGTCTTGAATTGTGTTGGTTCTTTATGGGAATAATGAAATTGTTCTAGTTTTATTTATATGAAACTTATAAAGAACCATTAGTAATTGATAGAATTTGGTTGAATTTTGAATGATCACGGAATGCCTTGAGTTGTAAATGAATGTGTTTGGTTAAATATTGGTGCATTGGCAGGTCATGTCGTGTTTCTTTACATGGAAGTTGTCCCATAGTGGTTCAAAAAATATTATTCTAATTTGTTTTATCCTCTTAGTGTACTATATGTTATCCTCTTAGTGTACTATACAAGGTAATGAGCATGTCCCCTATCTATAAGTCGTCCTATATACACTAAGAGAACATCGGTCTTATGCCGCCCTTGAAATTTAAATTTGTTTTGTCTTATTTGAGTGAACACCTTTTGGGTTGGAGGATAATTCATGGGTCTTATCAAGGCATGGTGGTTCTTAGTGGTCCTTAGGATACCATGTTGGAATGCCTTATATGGAATCTTATACACCATCCCTTTCTTATAATATGATTTCTAGGAGGATACCACTCTGGGATTAGTTGAATTTATAATGTAGATGTTGGGGCTTCGTGTTGTCACCTCTTTTATAGTTATGGAGTATCTAATACATGGGATATTACCTTGGGCTCTAGTATGTTAAATATGTGGTTATCTTGGGAAAGGGGTTGGGAATAGTGGAGTGTTAAAAGGGTAAAAATCCAAATGGTCTGCATCTGGGTTACCCCTTCAAAGTTTCAAGGAACAACAGTTTAAAGGTTTAGTTGGTGGTTTGATCTTATGATGTCACCAAAATTTGGGTATGATATTCAGTGAATGTCGATGTTGTAAATTCAAATTACCTTAGAGGAATGAATTTTTGCTCTATTGAAATACTCCAGCCATCTTAGCTAGTAATTTTGAGAATGGTCAGCTCTATTGGCTATACATGTCTTCCATTCATTGATGTAGTGGTTGGTGAAGGACCATCCTTGGGCATGTCGTCAGGTGGAAATGAGTTTAGTTTGTTTCGATTACGGTATTTCATGGTAAGCTGGCTCGACTTGGTTAAATTATGTCGATTAGGGATTGAACATTAAGTATTTTCTCAATTACACTAGGAGAATCGTAAAAATGATTGGATCATTCTATGAATGGAAATTCAAATGGTGGGAAGTGTCATACATCATAATTTTCCATTTTCTAACATTAAAGCCTAAGGTGGAAAGTACCTTTGGACAATTTTAGTAAGATATGAAAATTTTATCATGTATAAAGTTTAACAGGATTAGACAAGTATTTTTTTCGGTTATGGTTGGAGATCGTTCACTAGATCGTGTTTTGATAGATCAAGCTACTTGTGCATAAATGGAGCTTCGAGGTGCATTTGGTTTTTGAAAATTCAACATGGCCTCATGAACAATGTTTCATGACCCTTGTAGGTTAGGTGTTGTTTACGTTGTTCTCTATGGATTCATAGGGATGATATTTTCCAAGTTTGGAAGGTTGTAATGATTTGTTTTATGAATCAGATGAAAACCCAAAGTAATTTGAATATTTTCATTAACTTGTCGGTAGATTTTAAAAATGATATTTGGAATTATGTTTCGAGATTTGGAACCTTTTAATGTGAATTTTTTGGACATGGGTGAAGGCATGGAAAAATTTTCAGGTGTCTCAACGACTATTTGGAGCACTAGAGCCAAAAAAAATAAACTTTTTAAGGACCTGTAGAGGGTATCCAGTTTGTTTGAAACCATGAAGCCCATAACAAGAAATAGTGTGTCCAACAGCTAGTGGAAAAAAGAGTTTTTCATGGTCTATGCATAGATTTCTAAATTGTGTGCATGGACAACATGGGTAGTTCCACTTAGGTTTTACTTCAACGCTATTCATCGCATGATCTGTGCACGGTTAAGCTAACCGTGTGAGAAAAACTATGTGAGGTGGATCTCTTAAGAAGGGGGTATCGCATGGTCGACACAAGGTTTGGATAACCCTTCAACCGAAAAAATGTGGTGTATTAATTTTTAAGAAATTATTTTATTTAAAATAAAATACAAAAAAAAACACACCCTCACCCCCTCCCTCCCTCCCGGTTGTGACACACACCCCATGGGGGTTCCCCTTGGTCATGTGACACAACCCCTTATGGCCTCCCTATGGGTCAATATTCTTCCCTTGATTTATTTTTTTTCATCATTGAATCTTCATGTTAGGAACTTCTTCCATTTTCTTCTTCATTTTCTTGGACGATTTGACATCATCATCGCCCATTGTAGCTCAACTGAATACCTAGGTTAACGGTTGGTGCACTTTTAATTTTTTTCAATATTTATAGGTTATGTTATGTGTCTCTCGGGATCCCTTCATTCATATTCTGACATCATCCATAGTAGAAAAAGTGGTTCATCTCGGTTAGGTTTTCCACTACCATCATAGGTGAGTTTATTTATCCATTTCTTGGTTTCAAACCTTCCATTTTGTATTATTAAAGTTTGTATTGTTCCTGGTAATTTTATTGAGGTATGTTAAAAATTTACATTATATTTTAAGATTATATCTTCAATTTCAGAGTGTCTGGTGGCTCCTTGAAGTCTTATGCACACATATATAGGTTCATGTATATATATACCACCTTGTAGATATTCCCTCATGGTGTGAGTAATGTATAAATGTGTTTATAGGGTATAAATATATATATTTATATATGAATATATGTGTGTGCAAGGAAGAAGCAGTTGTTTCATTTATTAAATTCACCAAGTTATGAGTTTGTGTTTGGGTCTAATTTCTGAGGTAGGATCATTTTCATTGGCCCATAATTTAAAGAATTAATTAGTCAATTACTTATCACACATTCCATAGTTTTCATTAATACAGTATTGTATTTAGATTAAATACCTCTTAAATTAAAATTTAGTATGATTCTTGAATTAACCATTAAATATTATAAATGAGTTGTTTTAATTATAATTCTATGATTTTTTAATAAAACCCCTCTAACATAGGTTTGATGTATTGATGTAAAAATGTTGAGGTTATAATTTTATTCTTTCTTGGATTATTTCATTAATTTTTCATTGTGATTTTTACTTGGTTATTAAATGACATGTTTAGGGTGTTGGACCCTTTTTAGTTTCAATTTTCCCAGTGGTAATATTCTTTCTTTCCATGGCGCCTCTCCTTTAAACTAGTTCCCCTTAAATGTAGTTCCTTTATTATAATGAGTTATATGGTTTGGAAAAAGTAAATGGGAAAGGTAGAATGAAATATTAATGATAGTATCATTCCCTAAAGTAAATGATCATGACCCATAACTATAGAACATGTAATTTGAATCAATTTTCCATGTTTAGGAAAATTGAGTGAGATGACCCAGACAAGGATGGCTCGCAACAAATGGAATTCCTTGTATTAATTGGTTAAAATTAAATGGCTCTTTAAAATGTAAATTTAAGTTGGATATTGGAAATTTATAAGAGGCATTGCCTTATTATGTAAATTAAAAATGTATATGGTGGAATTATAAATGTGAAAAAACCATTATAATGGTTTTATAAAGGACATGCATGAGAGGGTTATTCCTTATGCAGTGAGTTTTTAAGGAATGTAACCAATACTATGCCCATTTTTTAGTTGCAATGTTTAAGATATGTTTCCTTGAGTATATATTTGATAATTACTCCTTGTACGAAAATTAAATGAAATATTGAGACGAATGAGAGGTTAATACATCTTGTATTATATTTTATAAATGTTACGCGTTATTGGTTGTAGAGATAAGGTACTGTGAGATCCCAAATAAGAATATTTTGTGAGATTATATCTGAGGATCTAAGGTCTGTGAGAGCCTTGATGTTGGGAAGACAATGATAACTACCTTGTGTATGCTAAGAGACCATGATATCTCTTGGAGTTGGGCCTACGGTTAGACCGTGAGAGAATCCCTAGGTATTGTATTTCTTTGAATTATGTCTTAGTCCTACCAGCACATGTCTCCCAAGAAACCATGAGAGTTCTTGGAGTGGGGATAAGGGTAAGATCTTGAGTGTTTCCCCTAGTATTGGATGACTAAGAGTTACATCTCGAACAATCCGAATATTTATATATCTCTATGTGTGTTTGTTATTATATTTATATTAATGGTTAAATGATCAGACTCTTATTCGAGATACAATTTAAAGTAGGTATAACTGTCAGGTGTCTATTAGGAACCTAGATAGGTGGTAATTTATTTATTCGGTTTTGTTTAACACTTCCCTTATATATGAAAATATTTTAGTTCATATAGATCTATCTAGATTTCGCTAGACACCAATAGTTCTGGCCTACTGATATTTATATCTCACACCCTACTCGGGACACCATTGCACCAGGGTAAATGAGTAGAATTTCTTGTTTGCGGTACTACAGACCATGATTGATTACTTATGATGTATGCTTGTACCTGGTAGTTGGGCGAAATGGACTGAGATGGAGCTCGGGATGCTCACGGAGATCACCCTTGGGAATTTTCTATCATTTATTTATCTTTATTCTATATTTTAAGTATTCTATCTATTTTACTACATTTGTTTATGTATCATCCATTATCCAAGCATTGTATAAACTAGGATTGGTGTCTTTTATTAAAAAAAATTTATCCATCTTCTGTTGGTGTCATTATTTCCCTATATATTTCTTCCTCTATTTTATATTGTTTATTTTATGATAATATCACAATGTACCTGTGATAAAAGGGTATAGTCTCCCAACTATCACCCCCAAGACCCTCGTTGCTAGTTGGAAGCCTCTAGCATATGGAGAGATTCTATCAAGGCCACGTGACCCACTGTTCCCACTACCGGTTTGATGAAAACATGGGACAGGACATTAAAATCAAAAGATAAACTCAAAAAATTCCATATGGCAATCCTTATGAACCTAATAAAATATTAAGATCTAAATATTTTAGAAATAATGTCACTAAATTTATAAAATGAGCATACTGCAAATCTCTCAAAAAACATGAAGTAGTTCCTTATCATCACATGTTGAACATGTGAATACCTTCATCATGTGTTCTCTTGAAACATGATAATTACTTCCATTACAATATATCCTTATTGGAAAATTTTATGCTTCTTTATTCCTTAAATATTTCATAGTTCATTGGATATATTCCTTAAATTCAAAAATTATGTAAAATTTATCAATGAAATACATGACCACTTTGTCGACAAATCTTTAATCAATTCCAAGGTAGTTGGTACTATCTAATTTAGTTTATCCAAATAAATCATGTATTTATCCCAACATAATTATCTCATCATTAGCAACATATTATGTTTAATGTTTCTCTCAATCATATGTACTTTCAATAGGCTTAACTCTCCTATGAATCATTTTTATTTTTAATTGGTACCATTAAACACACACATTAAAATCCTTAACCAAAAATTACTATAGTAAAATCCTTATATATTTAATAATTATTATAACTATGAAATAATTGATAAATAACAAAAATTACATAATTATTTATTCAAAAAAACAAGAAAATTAAACATTCATCTTCATATGTTGTAATAGAATATGCTTTGAACATGGTCCATTAGCTTTTTTTAGGAATATTCATTGGAAAATTAGGGTATTCTCCAATGTTGTTCCACATTTCCTTATAGATTATGTATTGAATATTTCAAACCCTTTTCATTCCCTTTTCAATGATGTTCATGGTGTATTTTCTCCCAAAACATGTTGTAAAATTTCATTTATTTTAAGAAATTACTAGGGTGTTTCTTTCCATGATTATCACATGTGGGAAAATACTTATTTCCCTTATTCCATTTATCAATATATTTCTTTATCATCCTATCATTCTATTTCATTCAATTTAAACCATAATAATCAGAGAATTATTTCTCTATAAGGTAATATCATTATATTATTTTCTCATATGAAAATAATTTTTAGGATACTTATTCTATTAGAAATATTGGATTTATCTTATCGAAGAAATTTCCATTAATACAATTTAGATTATAGGTATTGATTTCGTTGTCATTCCTTATTCTATATGCACTTTCTAAATGAATTAATACAATATAATTTATCTTATCACTATGAAACATAATGTTTAACCTCAAAAATACTAAAATTAATAACATGAATTGATAAGTATATGTATTTATTATCTCACAATCATAAAGATGTTCTCTTTTGGGATATCATTATTTTTAAATCCTTAACAATGATCTGTAATAAAAATTTGAATTACCCTAATAATATCTCCATGGAGTTTCTAAATAGGTGCATAGTAAGTCCCATTTTCAGGTAACATGTAATTCTTGAGTAATTCCCAATGATCATTTTAAGATTTATTACCACCATGTACCTATTTTTCATAAGAACATCCTCATATAGTATCTAGACCTTGATGTATTTTTAAGAAAAACCACATAATATATACGTTACCAAAACATTAGTATGTAATTTTATACTAATCCTCAAAGAATATATTTGGGTCATATTCTATAATATATGTATTCACAAATTTAGTTTCCAATATTTCTACAAAACATGTTATAACACCCACATTATGGACCCTGACCTCAGAAACATGGAAACGATGCCTTAGTACATTACATTTTCATAGATACATGATTTAAATACTAATGAATTGATTAGTTTATATATTTGTATAACTAGATACGCACATGATAACCATTTTACACTAAGAAAATAAAATAATGATTTAAAAGAGTAAACTCTAATAATCCTTGAAACTCATTCCATAAATTCATCTCCATATCATGGGGAAAGGAAACAACATACAACTGACCTCAAATTCCTAGTGAGGGTTATGTACGTAGGAAGCTATCAGGAATAAATGAAGCATCATCAATAAAGAATTAAAATATAGAAATACAAATATGTAAGAATTAATTCTATTATATTAATAAACTGAAAATAAAATACCTAACATGGTGAATAAAAATTATTAAATAATCCTATAAAAATAATTATGTGATCTTGATACATGACCATGGATATTATAATTAATCAAATTGTTACATAGAATAATAATAATAATGGAATGCATAATGTCATATATCTGAATATACATGATCAATACTCAAGATAGTTACTAGAAAGATATATCCTTATGAAAGTTAGTTTCAATATCATTCCTCGAGAAATTTTATATCATTGGGTAGAAACTCATCTGGTTTGGCCAATGGATTTGTCTCATGGGAATATCGATGCATCAAGATTCTAATATTAACTGATCCCCAAACAATATACTATCTTTCTTATTAAATCCTATTATATCGAATGATAATTTTAATTTGTATACAATTTTCCCAATAAAATATCCATATTGATCATATAATAAAAATTTAATAATATTTTCCCAGTTGATAAAATAAATTTTAATGTAAAAACTATAGATAAAAATGGTATACGGTTAATGAAATAATCATATCCATCACACAAGAAATTATATATTTAATATAAATTTGATTTATAATGAACAATGACTTAAAATGTTATTTTTTCAAGATAATAATAAACAATCATAAAAGGAGTTGAGATTGTAAAACAACTTTAACCAGTAAATAAATTTGAAATAAAATCCCCATAGATGAGATATTTCAAATTGAAACAAAAACACCATGAACTATGAATGAATTAGGGTAATACCTGAAAAATGGGAAATATATAGACCACATAAAAGTGAATTGGTAGATAAAAACAAATAATTCCAAATGTAATGTAAATTGAGACGAAATCACTAACCTTGTGCATTTGTTGGTTGAGCATGATTTAACCATCTATTCATTGGTTATGCTATTTAGTTTTACAGTAAATCTTTTCTATGTTGGATTTTAACAAAAATAAGGATCTTATGATGAGAGGAGTGGTTTTTAGGGGTGATTTGTAAATGTTATTGATGAGTAAAATGGATTTAGAGGTGTGAATTAGTGAGGGGAGTGAATTCACTTTTATTGTTGAGTATAAGTGACATTCTAATAAATACTCAAAATTATTCACTATCGGGTGTCCAATATTACATAAATAGGATCCGAAAATTTATAATTGAAGGTTTTAAGGGGTGATATAGACTTACCACACCACCATCATACAATAAAATATAATTTTAATCATTTTATACTATAACTTCTTTGTTTCCTTAATTTTACCATTTTTATTTTTCATTATGGTTACTTGATTTCTATCATAAGTAACTTATCCTTTAAAACTAAAATAAAACAAAACTTACAAGATAGTTTAAACACATTTATCCAAATTATTAAATCTAATTTATAAAATAAAAATCAAATGTGTGTTGAAAATTAATTTTAACACATGTTCATGTAGTCTGTTAAAACACCATTTTAACCACAACCACACTTACATTGATGTTTCACTATTTAGTTACCAATATAGTCATAAAAATAAATTGTTAAATGAATGGATCCTAGTTTATATTTATTCACATATTCCATAAACTTGGAATTTTGAATGTTTTTTAGTCAGTTTAAATCATTTAATAAAGTGATATTTGGTAAAATATAAAATTATTGTCAATTTTGACATTATTCGATTACTATGAATTTAAAAATATGAGGATAGTGATGGAATGAAAATATATTATGTTCACACCTATTTAACATGTTATATTCATATGAAAAATTAATTTTACAAAATAATTCCCTCAATTTATTTCACATTAATATTTTTAGCCTCTTTTTCATTTAATTATCTAATAAATAATTAAGGTGTTTGTATTTCATATTATTTCATGTAAATATTTCATTTCGTAAAATTAATGATAAATTATTAGGATAAAAATAATAATTTATCATTACATAATGATAAATATTTCATTAATATCATAATTATTTTATCTATATAACATATAATCATTTACATTATTCTTTATCAACTTCTAAGTAAAGATTTAGTGAAAGACGAATCACATCGATCTGTGAGGTAGTAGTCCACTGTTTACAAGAGTGACATTATCGTGTTTCTTACTAAAATAAAATTAATAATTAATATATTATATAATGACTCAAGAGGTATAATATTGTTATATATATTATATATGTACTTTTTATCTTTCATAATATCCAAACATGATAGGTGGTAATGAAAAAATGAACAACATGAGTTTGTGAAGCGATAGTCCATCGTATACATGAAAGACCATTTAGTAAAAAAATTAATGGTACTTGAGATATTTCTAGGTCATTAAAGTTTTATAACAACATCCTAGTATATGGAAGATTATTTTTTTATTATATCATCAGGATTTGATATAAATTAAAGGAGGTAGATAAATAAATAAAATAACGATGCTCGTTAAAGAACATTACCTCTTATTCAGGTTTCCTCCCTAGGTTTGTACTAAATCCTTATTAAGTTGGATTTATTACCAAACTATGTCTCCTAATATAAAAGTAGAGAAATTTTGAATTTATTTGTTATGGTTTTGATCAATATAAATGGATT
The DNA here is from genome assembly GCA_963277665.1 of Viscum album. NCBI lineage: Eukaryota > Viridiplantae > Streptophyta > Magnoliopsida > Santalales > Viscaceae > Viscum > Viscum album. Next base: position 1,297,634,582 of record OY728141.1, on the reverse strand, counting down.
TAGAGATGTGAAAAATTGAGGGCAATGGGTGGCCTTTTATAATTGAGGAGGAGTGACATTCTTGTAAATGCCTAAATGTATTCACTCTTAGGAGGTCTCCATTACCTCAAGTGCCTCAAAACTGGTAAATAATGGATTGAGTGGTTTATCTATTCTAGAAACACCTCCAAACACAATAATTAATACATTTTTATGATGTTATTCCATAGTTTTTAAGTTTAATCAATTTTTACCCTTTTAGTTTTTACCACGATAACTAGTATCTATTAATTTCCCTAGGTAATTTATCCTTTAATAACAAAATAAAAATGAGTTTTATTTCATAATTTAGTCTAAATTGTTATAAATATAAAATAAAATTTATTTAGTAAAAATCTTTGGTTTTTTGTAAAATTAATTTTAATAAAAACACAGTTAAAGCACAAAACCCTATTTTAACTATAATCACGATAACTAATTTCAAAATTTTTACTAGTAATTGTCGTAAAACATTACTTAAAATTATTAGATAATATAAATTATTCTTATTCTAATTAAGAAATCCATTTTTTAAAAATCAAATCACAAAAATTTTTGATTTTAATTTAATATTAATCCCATATATGGGATGAGAAAATAATATTTAAATGTCAAAATTTTTTAATGTTTACAACGTTTTTATGAAAAAACTAAAATTATTCTAATGAACTAAATTGTATTATTTGATATAAAATTGAACAAATTTTATATTAAATTTAATTAAAAATTATATCTAATAATATATATAAATTAAACAAAAATGAATTTATCATTTAAAATTATGTATTTTCCCAATAAATTTCTTGAAGTAAGGGATGAATTGGAAATTGATCGAAGAACAAAAGAAGGGTGAATTTTTTGATATGAAATAAAAAAGTATCATGTAATTATATATCCTTCTGTTCTTATATACAAAAGTAATTCCTTAAATCTAGGAAACTAATCTTCAAACAAATATGTTTTCATATTGTTATCATTTCTCATGATATCAATGAATTTATTAACACATACTTGATTAGTGGTTTGTGGTTGTTAAAGTTCTTTGGATAACCCACATTATTGAGATAAATGTTCTATATCACACTCTATAATTATTTGGTTGTTATTTTTTTCTCCAATGTCCATGTTTTCATTTACCACCTCTATTATCAAACTTGGATACCAAGATATGTGATAATTCCATATGATCTTTATACTTCCATTTCTCTCTAATTAAAAGAATATTTTATTAAAGGTTTTACGATATGGGTTTTTCAATACAAATATTTTCAAATATTAAAACCTTGATTATAAATATAATTATTAAATAATGAATATACAATTTATTTACCATATTAAGAATGTAACACCCCAAGATTTCCCAGTATAATTTTTTTGAATAGGTTTAATTTTTTCTGATATCTTGCGCAACACTAGGATTAAACAAAACATAGATTAATATTAAACTAAAAATATAATTTAAAAGTAATAACTAAAAATTTTATAAAATTTATTTTTAAAAAAATGAAATTGGAATATCAAAATTATATTCTGGTGAATTTTTGGGATTTTTATTAAATGTTTAATTTTTTGATAAAAAGTGAAAAAATACTGAATTTTAATTGTAAACCACCTTTTCATTTATTTAATTTATGATGTTAAATTAATTTTTTTAATTAATTTAATGTTAAATTAGTTAATGTTTATATAAATTAATCCAGTGAATGTCATTATAAACATTTTAATATTGAATTAATATTTTAAAATGGTTTAATCTTTTACACATATTCACTTTAAATACTCTCTTTCCCATCACACATACATGATTAATTTTAAGTTAAATTTTTCCACTTATAATAATTGAATTTGAGAAAATAGAATCCATATTTTAAATCATCAAAATTATACATACTAATAATGTCAAATTAAATTTTTACCAAAATTAATTGTGAATGCGGTTAAAAACATCATTTGTTTGATTATATATATTATTCTTGAAAATAAATTATATTTTTAATCATAATAATTAATATTTAATTATTAGTGATGAAACAATTACTGAAAATTCTTAAGAAATGACAACACAAAAATTATTTAGTTAACAACTAAATAAAGTAAATTGTGCTAAAAATAATAAAAATGAAGTAAATTGTTTGAATAATTTTGGTACATTAATTTTTTATAAGAATATATCATTTTAAAGCAAATTAACAAAATTAATTCTAGTTCTATAATTATTTTTATTTTTTAAAATTCATATAAATTGAATGAATTCAAAATTGACAATAATATTATTTTATAACAAATTATATTTCATTAAATGCTTTAGAATTACTAGAAATATGATATTATAAAAACTAATACGTAAATATTAATTAATATAAACTATTTTCCATTCATGTACCAATTTTTTATTGTAATTAATATATTAATCCCTAAATAGTAAAAACATTTTTATCATAGTTATGTTTAAAATGGTGTTTTCCATGTTACATGCACTTTTGTAGAATTTAATTTCCAACAGTTATAGGATATTAAATGTATAAATTCTATATCATATTTAAAATAAGTGGGTTTAAATTTTTAAATAATTCTCTATTTAATTTAGTCATAAATGATAAATTAACTTGGTTAGAAAAGTAATAGCTGTAAAGAAAATTCAAAATGGTAAAAATAATAAAACATACAATTTAATGAAAAAAGAATTAAAAAATGTGTTTCAATATTTGATGGATATTTTCATATAACATAAAATACATAAAAACCTTTAATCAGTAGGCAATATTAATTTCTCAATAGTGAATACTTTTAAATATTTACATGAATGTCACTCCTCCCAAGCTATAAATGGGCATTAACTCCCCTATCTTATTCACACCACTCAAGTGCTTTAGATCATCATAGACCTACCAAAATCACATAACAACTTATCTCCTATAAAACTAGGATCCTTATTGTGGGAATAAATTCATCGTAGGAAAGCATTAGTGCCAACCTATGGGGGGTACTCGAAGTAGAGGCAATGTTTTTTAACAAGAATTTTTATTTTATATCTTCTTCCACATACCTAAATTTTTGTTATAAATTGATGAAATAATAAAATAATTATATTAAATATAATATCAACTTTTTATAATATGGTAAATACAATAAACATGTTCACTTACATCGAATATCTTATGAAACTTTTTGTTCATGATTACAGAAGACTATTACCTCTTGAACCAATGTCATTCGTTTTTTCTTTTCCACCTCTCAAATTTGGGTATGATGATGGATATAAATTATATATATAATATATATATATATCATTTTTACATATTGGGTCACTATTTTTAATATATTCATTTTTACCTTCTATTTTTTAGGAGATATGATATCATCGCTCAGGTGTACAGCGGACTACCTCTTCAGGAATTGATGTGATTTTTCTTCATATAACGCTTCACATGAAGGGTGATAAATAAAAATTTACTAATTTAATGTCATAAAAATAAAATAATAATTTTATTAATGACATATTTATCATTCTATAAGGGTAATATATATCATTTTATTTATTTCCTTTTCACACACATAAAGATGATAACATCATCCATGTATTTATGGACTACTGCCTTCACAATGCGATGTGACTCTCTTTTCATCACCAAACCACACAGATGATATATAAGTATATAATGTGGTGTTGATGATATAATTTTAATTAAATAATAGGGAAATATTACTTACTTACTTTCCGTAATGATTGGTGAAAAATGGAAACGTTACCCATGCATATGTATGGCTTACCGTCTCCATGATTGTTACATAATTCATTTTTAATAACCACCATTAATGATTGCTCAAAGTAGTAAAATTTAGTTATAAATAGGATAATAATATAATTATTATTACTTTATATATGATATAAATATATAATCTTTGAACTAAATGGAACTTTTTTAACAAATCATGCATGAGAAAACAAGACAATTAACACCCAAAACAATGAAAATGATAAATGTTTATTATTGAACGGTTGATAAGAAGTTATAAAAGGATCATATATAATATTATAAATATTTTATGGTTCTAGTATAAGTTAATAACTTTTTTAAATCCACTATACATAATTTTAACACATGTTCAACCAAAAGGAAGTGTGAGGTAATGGATTTCATCTCAATTTACAATCCAGTGAGAATTATTTGTTATTATGCGCCAATGTATTTTTATGTTGTGTATATACAGCCCCATTGAAATTTAATATCATGAATAATTCATTCTTATTGTTATTTTAGGTTTCAATTATATTTATTTTATTCCAGGGGGTATGACATGAAAATCACTAAATGGTATCAGTTAAGGAGAAATCTCACATTATTTTGTGACTGTTTAATTTCACATGAAACTATCACATTCTGGTAACAATTTTTCATTGGACATTAAATTTAACTTAAAAATAAAAGTTTTTGTGAAAGGGATATGATTATATCATAAAATATATACTGCTTTTAAAAATGATGTCTACTTGGAATGTTATTTGAACAACCGGGGAAATATTGACAAATCTGTATCATTTACCCAATATAGATATTAGATAAGGCACATTTTTTATACAATAAATAAATTCTTCAATATATAAGGAATTATTTGTACATAAAATACATGGTTAGGGACTAGTTAAAGAAAACCTATCAATGCATCAGTAGTCTCGTAATATGAATCATGAAGCTAAATCACAAGGGTTCCCACCAACAATCTTAAACTGTATTAAGGGTATATCTGGATATTTACTACCTTTATGACTGTTCTTGACAGTTGAAATGAGTAAAATTATGAATTCCATTATAATTTATAATCCAGGTTATTACTTGACTAGATATGATATCCATAGTGAAAATTCAAGCTTGTGGGATTATTTATATAAAATTATGTGATCATGTTTATCTCTTCTATATGATGAATTTCATTTTGAATTTATTGATTATGTGGACTATGTAATGAGATATTTACCTTGACATATTTTCATTCATTATTAATTTTTCTTCATTTATTCATGATATCTTCTACTATAATTAACCCTTATTAGGGAATTGATATTACACTTCTTTAGTTTTTTTTCTGCGTGAAATAAAGATGAATTCTTAGAATGAGATTCAAGGATTCTGAGAGTTTACATTTTTCATGCTTTTTTTTCTTTTCCCAATTTCTAAATAGTAACATATATGTATCTAGTTTTACAAAAAAAATTCTATTATTTTATCCTTTGGAATTTTAGTCATTAATTAATGCTAATGTTATAGAGTAAGGAATCGTCTTAGGGCTACATGGGACATGGTCATTATAGTTCAAAATATACCCATTATATTAAGAGTAATGGTTTTTTTAATTGATGAATAGAAATAACATAAAAATATCTTTGTTTTTTTAGGAAAATATGATTTTCAATTTAAGAATTACTCTTTAAAACATTAAACATTTTTAGAAATATTTTTCTCTAAAAAGAAGTTTTAAAAAATCAGTATTTCCAGAATATGAGGAAAAAATTGATTTAAAAATAACCTTGTAAAATTTAAAATAAATATTCAACGAAATTATGGTCACATCGATGGGTAATTCTTTACACCTCATAAAAGTGAAAAATAATATTCCATTTCCACTGTAACAATGTTATTAAAATGAATTTATCAGAAAATGAAAAAAAACAATCATTTGAAAAAAAAACAAAAAATGGGTAAAAAAATCATTAATAAATAATTTTTAAAATATTAAAATAAAATTTCAATGAAAATTATAAATCATGGTTTTGTAGGAAAAACAGATCTCCTAGAAATAATTGAAATAAAGTTGGATTTTATAAAAAACATTTTCTCAATTATTTTATATACTAAAGAGTGAAAAAATGGTACCATTACATGAAAATAACATTAATAAATGTATTTTAATAAAAAAATATTTATTTTAATATGTAAATATCAAATAATTCCCCAAAGAGACATAAAATTAAAACACCTCGAATAACAATGAGATTTCTAATTAATCTATTACCACATTCATAAAATATATATAATAGTCCCCATGAAAGAAATAACATAAAATAAAACATTACATATCATGACTAAAACTTAATTAAGTATATATCATATAAAAATGGAATCATATACACCACACTAAAAAGACTATTGGTAAATTTGGAATATGTCTCGCAGAAGTAAAAGTGAGATGAGAAACCCTTACCTCATGCTTCCTTTTGGTTTTACACTCTTTACCTTTTTATAAATTAATTTTAAACAAGTTATTAACTTAAAATAGAATCATATTAATATTTATAATTTTATATATGATCCTTTTATAACATCTTATTATCCATTCATTAAGAATCATTCATTATTTAGATTGTTTCAGGTTTTAATTGACTTGTTTTATCAGGTCTGTTTCATCCTAAAAGATAATGTTATTGTACATATTATATAGTTATATGATTTAAATAGTAATAATAAATAAATAATTATTATATTTATATTTCAATTATTCTTTTTAAAACTAATAACTAATAATGGTTTTGAAAATAAAGTAAGTTATGATTATAGAGAAGGTTGGTGATATGTATGCATGAGTAACATTTCTATTTTTTTACCAATCGGTATATAAAGGAGGTAATTAATACATAACCATCATATAATGACCATAATAAAATTAATACTATATTATATACTTTTATATATTATACATGGGGTTTTTTGGAAAAAATATTGTCACATAACATCATGAAGGTTGTATTCCACATGTACAAGAACGATGTTATCATCTTTAAGAGGGTGAAATGGAAAAAAGATTTATTATATATATATATATATATATATATATATATATATATATATATATTAGTCTGACATAATGATAAATATGTAATAAATATAATTTTTATTTCATTTATATCACATATAATCATTAATATTATCTTTATCCCCTTTCAAGTGAAGTGTTAGAGAAAGAAGAATCACATCGCTTCGTGAGGCGGCAGTCCATTGTACACTTGAGCAATATTATCATAAATTATATGGAATGGAAGGTAAAATGATAGATATTATATAGTTAATATGGAGGTATAAATTTTTAATAAATATTATATATATAATTTATATTCATCATCATACCCAACCTTGAGTGGCTAAAATAGAAAAAGAAACAACATTCGTTAGCAAGGTTGTAGACCTCCATATACATGAAGGTTTATTTCATAACCAATTTTATGGTATTTTAGATGGTTTTAGGTCATTAAAATATTATAAAAGCATCCCAATATATGGAATTTATTTGTTTTTTTTATTTTTTGTTTAAAAAATTAAGCGGTTGATGACGAAATTAAAAAAAAGGCTTATAGAAGAAAATTACATTTTCCAAGAATATCTTCATTATAATTTGACTAAATCATTAATTAGTTGGATTTATTCCCAAACTAAGGATCTTAGTATGATAATAGGTTATTTATAAGTTTATTTTAAAATAATTTGGATTATCCAAATGGTTTTATATGTGTGAATAAGTGAGAAGATTGAGTTCCCTATTATGTTGGGGATGAGATGTATTCTTGTAATTACTAAAAAGTATTCAATATTGTGAAGAAAATATTATCTAAATTGGATCCAAAATTTTTAAATAAATTAAAGGAGGGATGATATGGTATATCCTCACAATCAATACACAATAAAACATATGTTTTAAATATATTTTCCATAACTGCTATGTTTCTTTATTTTTATGATTTGGGTTTTTAATTATGGAAACTAGTTTTCTAACCATAGTAATTTATCCATCAAAAAACAATTATCCTTACAAGATAATTTGGAACCAATGATTCAAAATATTAAATCTATTATATAAAAAAAATCATATTTTTTGAAAATTAATTTTCACACAAGTGTGTGTAACATGGAAAACCACCCTTTTTACAATAACCACTATAACCAAGTTTTTATTTTTATTTTTTAGTGCTCAATAAAGTTTTTATAAAATATAAATTGGTCCATTAATGGAACATAGTTTATATATTTTAACATTTATAAATCAATTGGAAAAAAAATTTGTAATTTTAAATCGAGTAATTAAATATCATTTTTAAAAAATAATATTATTGTCAATTTTGACATTATTCAATTAATATGAATTTAAAAATATCGATATAATGATAAAATTCAATAATATTTTGTTTTCACCTGTATCAAATTAAATATTAATCTACAAAGTTAATGTTATCTAATAATTTACTAAATTTTATTCACTTTTATTATTTTTAGTATCATTTATTTCATTTAAAATTTTTGAAAATAATTATTGTGTTGGAATTTCTTAAGAATTGTAAGTATATATTTCATCTATAAAAAATACTGACACATTAATCTGATAAGAAAAAAATTAATTTAACTTTCAAAGATAATACATATAACATAACTTATATTGTTTTGGTCTCTATCCCAATTCTTTCAAGATTTTAAAAGTAAGAAAATTTTCTTTTTTTTCTTTTTCTGTACCTAACTTATCATATTGATCATATTAAAAATATATATATTTTACGTTTAATATCTATAAGGAATTGTGATAGGTACAAAAACAATAGATGTTTTAGTTAACACATAATTTTGTTATTCTGATAATTTGATTTAATTTTTAGAATAATTGGGTCCAAATTCTCTAGTAAGTATCACATTATTTTATTCTTATAGGATAAATTACATTGTATAAAAACATAGTTACCATAATGAAAATCCAAAATGGTAAAAATAATAAAACATAAATGTGAATTATTTTCTAAAACAAGTTTTTTATTGTGTTATGGAGGTGTGTCTTGACCTTATCCTCCATTTTGGCCTTTAATTATCAATTATTTATCCACTTTGTGAAATATTGACCTACCAATAGTAAAAAATTTTGAGTATTTAGCATAATTTCAATCCTCATTAACTATAATAGGGTACTCACTCCATAAATTCATCACACCTCCCAATCCATTTGGCTCATCCTCCCCCAGCATAAATTAAATACAAACTTCCCACCACTCATCCAAGGAGAGTTAGTTTGGGAAGAATTCCAACATATTAATGCTTTAGTGAAAAAACTAAGGAACATGACCAAAGAGTAGAATGTTAATGCACGTATAACCAAAAGGAATCGTGATTTTAGGAGATTTCATCTCAATTTAAATTACAATGGGAAATGTATCTTTTATGAACCAATTCAATTTTATGTTGTGTGTATACTTCCCATTTTATATGTAATATCATGATTCATTCATATATCATGTTATTTTAAGTTACAATTTTAATTATCTTATCCAAGGGTATTTGGATTGAAAATTACATGGTGGTAAAAGTTATTATACAATTTAACATCAATTTTTTATTTTTAAATTTTTTTAAAAATTTAATTGAAAAAAATAAAATTCATTTTTTAAATCATAATACAAAAAATTTCTTATGGTTGATTTATTTTATTTATCTGTTGTATTTCATTTTCCAATGAATAGAGAAAAATACTAAATTCTAATTGAATACTGATTTTTTCATATAATTAATGTGGTGAAATTATATTTTAAATTGTTTTTAAAGTAAAATTAGATCAATTATAGATAAATTAATCCAATTTAGTTTATTATAATCATATTAATAATTATTTTAGATATAAAAACATTGTTAAATATTAAACATTTTATCTTTAAAAACTCTCTTTCTCCTCACACCCAAAAAATTAATTTTAAATTAAACTTTTCAACTTCTGTGAATTGAATTACAATAAATGGGTTACATATTTGTAGTCATCGTTACTTATAATTTTTAATAAGGTAATTTTATTTTATTTACCAAAATTAAATGTGACTCTATTAAAAATTAATTACCATTATTAAGGTAAAAATAGATTTACCATGAATTATACTAGAATGATAAGTGTGAAAATCACCTAAAATATTATTTAAATATTATTAAAGGATTTTATTTACAATTTTTAGAATAATTTTTCTGAATAAATTCTTTGATACTTTCCTTTGAGTATAACTCATATAATAAGTTAGGTAAATAAAAAGGCAAAAAAGAATCTTTTCTTACTTTTAGTATATATAGCATTGGGATAGGGAAAAACAATATAGGTCCTACTATATAAATTGTTTGTAAAGATAATTTTTTTTTCATAAAATGTTTTATTTAATTTTTTTAGATGAAATAATTACTTAAAATAATTAATAAACTTAACCATAATAATTATTTACTTAAAAATTCCATGGAATAAATGAAAATAAAATTATTTAAATTGATGTAAATTGAGTAAATTATTGTGTTACAATAACTTTTTAGTTGAATATAACAATTAAAACATGTGTGAACATAATATATTCTAATTCCATCCTTATATTGATAATTTTAATTAATATTAATTGAATAACTTCAAAATTGATGATAATGTTATTTTATAAAAAATGATATTTTATTAAATAATTTAAAATGACTACAAGTCATACATTTTACCAAGTTATATTTAAATATTAATAAATTTAAAATATGATACATTCGTAGACCACTTTATATTTTATAATTACAATATTGGTCGATAAATAATTAAAAAATCTCTTAACGTGGTTAAGGTTAAAAGGGTGTTCTTACACGTTACATGTGCATGTGTTAAATTTCATTTTCAACCCACACAGCTTTTTTATTTTATATATTTGAATTAATATTTATAATTATTGGGTCTAAATTATCTATTAAATATAATTTTACTTTATTCTTAACGAATAAAATACTTATGTTAGAAACCAAGTTACCATAATGAAAAAAGAAAACTGTAAAAATACATTAATGTTAAGGAGAAAAATTTTATAAAATTGTGTTTTATTATGTTTTGGAGGTTTTTATCGACCATATAATCAGTAAATAAATTTAATTATCAATTTTTGATCCACTTGAAGAAATAATGACCTCCCAATAGTGATAAATTTTGAGTATTTACAAGAATGTCACTCCTACTCAACTATAAAAGGTCACTAACTCCACTCACTAATTTATACCTTTCAAGCCATTTAAGACTTCCAAAACCTAAAATATAACCTATCAACATCCCTCATATAATATCAGGAGCCTTAATGTTTTCATATATACAAATCACACTACTGGAAATTTACAGTTTAGCAACGGTTGAAAACCATTGGAATAGGGTGGATAATCATCGGTATAAATTATACCTAAGGTTTTAGAAACCTTAGACCAGCAAGTCGTGACAATAGACATATACCAACAGTTTGAGATAAACTATTTCTATATTTGAAGAAATATACTCTATACCAACGGTTTTATAAAACTGTTGGCACAAAGTTCTTATACAACACATATTCCAATGTTTTCAAAATCGTTGGAATATCTTTTTTAGTATTCCATTCACAACTATACCAGTGGTTTAAACCGTTGGTAAAGTTTTTGTACCAACGGTTTAAAACCATTGGTAGAAATATACATACAGAACATATACCAACTGATTAAAACCGTTTGTATAGGAATTGCTATACAATTCAGACAGTAGCCTGCTCTATGTGCCGCTGTGTGAATTGTATAGAATACATACAATGCAATACATAATAAGGATACAGAAATAAAAACTGATAATTACAAGGATACATAATTTAATAATCAAATGTGAATAAAATAATTTAAAAACTGAATATGTAATTATATGTGATATAGAATTAATAATACATAAAAATTTTCATTTTTTATAACAAATACATGATTGAATTCAGAAATTTGAAGCTAACAACCAAAAATAATGAAATGAATAAGTGAATTCAACCAAAAAAAATATAATGTCATGGTTTGGGGTGGGTGTCTTTGAACTTAGTGGTGATGATAATGGGTGTGTATCAAGGAGCTTGTGTGACTTAGGGAATATAGTTGTTCTTGGTGTATTAAATGTCATGTGATTTAGAATAGGGGTAGGAGTTCCTCACAAGAGAAGTGGATTGTGTGAGGATGGACCATGGATCGTTGTGCTAAGGTATCAACATAATCCGAATACGTTTGGTCTGTTTTCTATATACTAGTTGTTTTTACATAAAATGATATTCATTTTTAACAAAAGAGAGATAGTTAGAGTGATACAAGCCACACCGTACCTCAAATTGAGGCGGGATTGACTCATATAAGTCACATATTCCCCATGGATCGTTGTCCAAAAAATATCAATACAATATGAATGCATTTGGTTGGTTTTCAATATGCCGGTTGTTGTTTTCACTTAAAATGTTCTCCATTTCAAATAAAAGTGAGACACTTTGAGTGGTAGCAGACACACTGGGCCTCAAATTGAAGTTCCATTGACTTGTACACGTCATAAATGACCCATGGATTATTGTGCTAAAATATCAACCCAATCTGAATATGTTTGGTCTGTTTTCCGTATGTCAGTTGTTTTTACTTAAAAGAGTGTCCATTTTAATCAAAAGGCAGACACTTAGAGTGATACCAGCCACACCATGCCACTAATTGAGGAGGGTTTGACTCTTACACATCTCAAATGACCAATGGATCATTTTCCTAATGTATCAACACAATAAGAATGTGTTTGGTCGGTTTTCGATATGCTAGTTGTTGTTTTCATTTAAAATGTTGATCATTTCAAATAAATGTGAGACACTATGAGTGGTACCGGCCACACCGACCCTCGGATTGAGGTGGGGTGGACTCATACACATCAAAAATGACTCATGGATCGTTTTCCAGATGTATTAATAGAATCTGAATACGTTTGGTTCATTTTCCATATGTTAGTTGTTGTTGTCAATTAAAATGATGGCCATTTTAAACAAAAGAGAGAAATTTAGAGTGGTACCGGCCACACCATTCCTAATATTGTTGCGGGGTTGACACGTACAAGTCAAAAATGTCCAATTGATCATTTTAATAAAGTATCAATACAATCCAAATGAGTTTGGATGGTTTTCTGTATGCCAATTTTTGTTTTCACTTAAAATGTTGTCCATTTCAATTAAAATTGAGACACTTTGAGTGTTACTGGCCACACCGCGCCTCGGATTGATGCGGGTTTGAGTAGTACACGTCAAATACGACAAATGTATCATTTTAATAAAGTATCAACACAATATGAATATGTTTGGTTTCTATATGCTAGTTATCTTATCTTAAAACAGTGTCTATTTTAAACAAAAGAGAAACAGTTTAGGTGATACTGGCCACACCATGCCTCAAATTGAGGCAGGGTTCACTCGTACATGTGACATATGACTCATGGATCGTTTTCCTAATGTATCAACACAATATGAATGCGTTTGGTCATTTTTCTGTATTCTAGTTGTTATTTTCAATTAAAATGATGTCCATTTAAAACAAAAGAGAGACATTTAGAGTGGTATCGGCCACACCGTGGCTTGGATTGATGTGGGGTTGACTCGTACAAGTCAAAAATATCCCATTGATTGTTTTCCTAATGTTTTAACACAATCTGAATGAGTTTGATTGGTTTTTCGTATTCTAGTTTTTGTTTTCACTTAAAATGATGGCCATTTTAAAAAAAGAGAAACATTTAGAGTGATACCGGACACGCCATGCCTCAGATTGACGTGGGGTTGACTTCTACACATCACAAATGTCCCAGGGATCATTTCCCTTATGTAACAACACAATCCAAATATATTTTCTTGTATTTACGTATGCATGTTGTTTTTACATACAACACTGTCTATTTTAAACAAAAGGGAGACACTTAGAGTAGTACCGGCCACACCGGGACTTTGATAGATGCGAAGTTGACTTGTACACATCCAAAATGTCCCATGGATCTTTTTCCTAAAGTATCAATATAATAAAAATGAATTTTTTTGGTTTTCTGTGTGCCAGTTGTTGTTTCCACTTAAAATGATGTCCATTTTAAACAAAAGAGAGACATTTAGAGTCTTACCATGCACAACATGCCTTGGATTTATGTAGGGATGACTCTTACACGTCACAAATGTCTCATGGATCATTGTAAAAAAGTATCAACATAAGTCAAAGACATTTGTTCAGTTTTCTGTATGCCAGTTGTTTTTACATAAAACATTGTCCATTTTAAACAAAAGAGAGACACTTAGAGTGGTACCAGCCACACCGTGCCTCAGATTGATGCGGGGTTGACTCATACACATCACAAATTTCCCATTGATCTATTTCCTAAAGTATCAACACAATCCGAAAGCGTTTGGATGGTTTTCCGTATGCCGGTTGTTGTTTTCACTTAAAATGATGTCCATTTTAAATGAAAGAGAGACATTTAGAGTGGTAACGGCCACACCATGCCTCATATTGATGCGGGGTTGACTCCTACATGTCACAAATTTCCCATATATCGTTTTCCTAAAGTATCAATACAATATGAATACGTTTGGTCAGCTTTCCATATGCTAGTTGTTTTTACTTAAAATAATGTCCATTTTAAACAAAAGAGAGACACATAGAGTGGTACCGGCCACACCGTTCCTCTAATTGATGTGGGGTTCACTTGTACACATTAAAAATTTCCCAAGGATCGTTTTCCTAAAGTATCAACTCAATCAGATTGTGTTTGGTTGGTATCCATATGCAAGTTTTTGTTTTCACTTAAAATGTTCTCCATTTCGAACAAAAGAGAGGCATTTATAGTGGTACCGGCCACACCGCACCTCGGATTGATGCGGGGTTGACTTCTACACAAAAAAAATGTCTGATGTATCATTTTCCTAAATTATAAACACAATCGGAATACGTTTGGTCGGTTTTCCATATGCCAATTGTTTTAATTTTAAACATTGTCCATTTTAAACAAAAGAGAGACACTTAGAGTGGTTCTGGCCACACCATGCCTCGTATTGATGCAGGGTTGACTCTTACATGTCACAAATGTCCCATGGATCGTTTTCCTAATGTATCAACACAATATGAATGCATTTGATTGGTTTTCTGTATGCATGTTGTTGTTTTCACCTAAAATGTTGTTCATTTCAAACAAAAGTGAGACATTTAGAGTAGTACCCGCCACACCGTGCCTCGAATTGATGCAAGTTTGACTCCTACACCTCAAAAATGTCTCATGGATCGTTTTCCTAAAGATTCAACACAATAATAATATGTTTTGTTGGTTTTCTGTATGGCTGTTGTTTTTACATAAAACATTGTCCATTTTAAACAAAAGAGAAACACTTAGAGTTGTACTGGCCACACCGTGCCTCAGATTGATGTGGGGTTACCTAATACACATTACAAATGTCCCATGGACCATTGTACTAATTTATGAACACAATACGAATGTATTTGGTTGGCTTTCGTATGCCAGTTTTTGTTTTCACTTTAAATGATGTCCATTTTAAACAAAAGTGAGACATTTAGAGCTGTTCCAGACACACCATGCCTCGGATTGATGTGGGGTTGACTTCTACACATCAGAAATTTCTCATAGATAATTTTCCTAAAGTATCAATAGAATCCGAATACGTTTTTTTGGTTTTCCGTATGCCAGTTTTTTACATAAAACAATGTCCTTTTTAAACAAAATAGAGACACTTATAGTGATACCGGCCACACTATGCCTTGGATTGATACTAGGTTGACTTGTACACTTCATAAAGGCCTATTGGACCATTTTTATAAAGTATAAATGTAATTTGAATGTGTTTTGTTGGTTTTCCAAATTCCAGTTGTTGTTTTCACTTAAAATGATGATCATTTCAAATAATGGTGTGATACTTTGAGTGGTACCAGCCACACCGCACCTCAGATTGACGTGGGGTTGACTCCCAAACATCAAAAATGTCTCATGGATATTTTTTCTAAAGTATCAACACAATAAGAATACGTTTGGTCTGTTTCTAATAGGACAATTGTTTTTACTTAAAACATTGTCCATTTTAAACAAAAGAGAGACACTTAGAGTGGTACCGGCCACACCGTGCCTCCGATTGATGCAGGGTTCACTCATACACATCACAAATGTCACATGGATTATTTTCCTAAAATATAAACACAATCCAAATGCATTTGGTTGGTTTTGCATACGCCAGTTGTTGTTTTCACTTAAAACGTTGTCCATTTGAAAAAAAAGAGATACATTTAAAGTGGTACCGGTCACACCGCACCTCATTTTGATGCGGGGTTGACTCCTGCAAGTTAAAAATGTTCCATGTATATTTTTCCTAATGTGTCAACACAATCTGAATACGTTTGGTCAGTTTTCCATATGATGGATATTTTTACTTAAAACATTGTCCATTTCAAACAAAAGGGAGACACTTAGAGTGGTACCGGCCACACTATGCCTTGGATTGATGTGGGGTTGACTCATACACATACCAAATGTCCCATGGATCGTTTTACTAATGTATCAACAGAATCCGAATGCTTTTGGTTGGTTTTTCATTTGACAATTGTTGTTTTCACTTAAAATGTTGTCCATTTCAAAAAAAAGACATTTAGAGTGGTACCAGCCCCACCGTTCCACGGATTGATGCGGGGTTGACTCCAATACATCAAAAAGTTCTCATGGATCATTTTCATCAAGTATCAACACAATACGAACATGTTTGGTTGGTTTTTCATATGCCAATTTTTTTACATATTATATTGTCCATTTTAATCCAAAAAATAGATACTTAGAGTGGTTCTGGCCACACCATGCCTTAGATTAATGCGGAGTTGAATCATACACGTCACAAATGTATCATGGATTGTTTTACTAAAGTATCAACAAAATCTGAATGCTTTTTGTTGGTTTTCTGTATGCCCGTTATTGTTTTCACTTAAAATGATATCCATTTTAAACAAAAGAGAGACATTTAGAGTAATACCGGACACACCGCACCTCGGATTGATGCAGGGTTGACTCATACAGACACAAAATTCTCCGTGTATCGTTTTCCTAATGTATCAACATAATCCGAATATGTTTGGTCGGTTTTCTGTATGCCAATTTTTTTTACTTAAAACATTTTCCATTTTAAACAAAACAGAGACACTTAGAGTGGTATCAGCGACACAATGCCTAGGATTGATACGGGGTTGACTTGTACACGTCAAAAATATCCCATGGATCGTTTTTATAAAGTATCAACACAATACAAATACATTTCATTGGTTTTTCGTATACTAGTTGTTGTTTTCACTTAAAATGTTGATCATTCCAAATAAAGGTGTTACACTTTAAGTGGTACTGACCAAAGTGTGCCTTAGATTGATGCGGGTTTGACTCCTACATGTCAAAAATGACCCATGGATAGTTTTTCTAACGTATCGATAGAATCTGAATATGTTTCATTCATTTCCCATATGTCAGTTGTTGTTTTCACTTAAAATGTTGTACATTTCAAATAAAAGTGAGACACTTTGAGTGGTACCAGCCACACCGTGCCTCGGATTGAGTTGAGGTTGAGTATTAAACATCACATATGACCCATGGATCTTTTTCTTAAAGTATCAACACAATCCAAATACGTTTGGTCGGTTTTCCATATGTCAGTTGTTTTTACTTAAAAGGGTGTACATTTTAAACAAAAAATAGGAACTTTGAGTGATACCTGCCACACCATGCCTTGTATTGAGGTGTGGTTGACTCATACACATCACATATGACTAATGGATCATTTTCCTAAAGTATCTACACAATCCGAATGCGTTTGGTCATTTTTTCATTTTCCAGTTAGGAAAATCGTGCAACAACAGTGATAATATCTTATACTAAAACTTTAGACATTGTGCATGATGTGAATCCCCTGGTGTATGGTTAGAGAAAGTCATGCAGATTGATTCTAATATATAGCCCTATATGGTTGGTGGATACCTTTTGGGATGGGCTTAAATCTTTTAGTAACCACGAGGTATAGTGTTTTTCTACGCAGATCGGGGATCCGAGCTCCGAACAAGCCCCAAAAACCCCATAAACCATTATAACAACATTAGGATTCCATATTTGGTCAAAAATAAATATTTATACTGATTTCAAAAATAACCATACTAGAGTGAAAAACCAGGTTCAGAAATAGAGATTTATGCTGAATTGAAAAATGTAATGGACCAATCTGCCCCTGATCACCATCACCATCACCACTTTCATTATCAGCCTCATCCTCGCCACCATCTTTATCCTCTTCGTCATCCTCTTCATCATCCCCATCCTCATCTTCGGCCCCATCCTCGCCCTCGGCCCCATCCCTGCCCTCGTCCTCATCCTCATCCTCGCCCTCATCCTTTTCAACATCCTCATCATCACCAGGAACGTCATCATCTAAACCGCCACTAGAACTGCCATCTAGTGCACTGGAAAATGCACCCATCGACGACATATATGTCTGACAAGACACGTTGGCCTCTGGTAGAAGTGATGAAGATAAAGCTTTGATCAGTTTCATAAATTATTTCTCCGTTGTTTGAACCTTTTCTTCCAACTCTGTGACCCTTTTATCAAACTGTCTTTCATGCTCCTTGACCTTTTCCTACTCGGTGGTACTAGAATGGGTACCTAGAGAGGACCAATACCTCTTTGAGACTATATTCTTACTAGGTCGGTAGCGTACTCGACCAGAGTGCTCATCTCCCAAAACCTGATATAAATGATCATGTGACCCTAAATTGTCAGGATCTTGGGAATCAAAGGACTCTAAAGCATCCTGTTAAAAATATTAATAGATTATTAAATTTCAAAATAGATATTAAACTTTGAAATAAACTAATTAAAACTTATAATCTTTTCTTGTGTTAGTTTATTAACCACAGTTCCATCATTTTTCCTTCTACTCAAGAAAAACAATTTTTCTTGAGGGAGACATCCTTCATTATTCAATTTGTGCTTAATTAATGACATTGAAACAATATAAAGTGCATGTACAATCTTATATTCAACATTCATTAAATCACATACTTTAAGTAGGAAAGAATAAAAAGGGAAAGTCCTAAAGAAAAATTATAAACAAATATATCGTACTAGCTACCTCTCACGATCTGACATAGTAGTGCCCCCAAAATGTGGAGGTATTGATTTGAATCAATGTTTTTTTTCTGAAGACTCTTAAAGAATGATTAATAATAAATAAGATTATATTAATAAAAAATATAAAAACTATCATTTAAATACCTCAAATGGTATTAATACCTTAAATTTTACAGTCGCCCAATGGGTAATTATTTGGAGATATTAATCTATCAACCAATCATCAAATATAGGTTCTGTCTCGAACTCCATGCCCACTATATCACACAATCCAACATAAAAATCATGCTTATAAGCTCTCCAAAGCTCTCCTAGCTCCATTAAATGTGTTGGTCGTGCACCTACGCCATAAAGGAAGTTAAACTGAAGTGAAACACAATAGATTAATTCCTATAAATACAAAAAAATACTATATTAAATCCAACATATTTTTTACCCATATTTGTTCCCATGCATTATCCTTAACATCATGTGGTAGATGTCTCCAAGAGAGAGGGCTGACCGGAATGATGTTGGATTATTTGGCTAGCATTGCCAAAATAATTACATTTCTACCCAGGTTTATCAATCATCTGCCCATCATCATTGTATTCAGCCATCAACTGTGTCTAGGGATTCCATACCACACGTAAACGAGTATTCTCCCTCCCTTTCCTCCTATCAGTAGATGAATATATTATTAAAGAAAAAAAATATCAGTACAAGTTATAATAAAAAGAAATATTGGTATAAAATTTTTTAGAGTTATATAAATATACCAATGGTAGTCGGATCAATGGGCGTCACTCAATGTGCAGAAGCTGAAGGAATATCCTGTATAGGTGGAGTGTCCCTCAGTGTACGATCCTCAACCACATACTGTGTAGGAGCAGGAGTCCAAGAAGGTGGAATATAATAGCTTGGAAATAATGAACCAGAAGAAAAATATGATGGCAGAAATGTCTGGCCAACTGGTATTGTAAACATCGGAGGCCTAAATATACCGTGTGTCCCTAAAGACACACCAAAATCAAAATATGGATTAGAAGATACGTCTGTGGTAGGGCATACTACAATCGGGTATGACCAGTGGATCATCTAACTCTCGCACCACGAGACCTTGTACCACCAGCATTTGTACCGGGACCACCAGATGATCGTCTAACTCTGACACCACCGCCTCCTACCACTAGCCTCTATACTAGGAGAAATATCAGGATCCTCGTCAAATATCTCTCATCTAGGGGTGGATCCTGAAAAAAAGTTTAACACAAAATTAAACACATGATATTATAAGTTATTGAAATATATATATTTGAAATAAAATACTCAAAACAGGGATGAGTGGAGGAACGCCAATCTGTGTCATGTGACGATTATTTTCTGTCATCTTTTTCAACTGCATCTCTTCAATGGGTGTTATTTCCTGCAATGAAAACAAATATAGATGTAATTAGAAATAGATAACTAATGTGTAACCCAAAAAACAAAATATATAAAAACTATTCTGATAAAAAAACATAAAGAAACCAATGATTTATGGTGGTTTGAAGGTAATTACTAGGATACACACTCTGACTGATGTAGGTGAAACATGTATAGGAGAACACGACAGTATGATTCTATATATTTCCCACCACCACTTCGGTTTCACAATCAACTTTGAAAATTGATCTATTGGAGTCATCATAAGTAATAAATGGATTGCTTCCAATTGCAGTAGGGATAGTGTCAACTTCTTCATCACCATAATCAAAAACATGTCTGGGATTTACTTTAATAATTACACCAAATTTAGGATGAAAATGGCCATTGACCTAAAAAACTTGTTTCACCATTGATGCTAATACATATGGTTAATCGGTGGCAAGAGTGTGAGTCATGTCAATAACTCAAAATCCACAATCATCAATAAAGGTGAATTTCCTCGTCATTGAATCAAACCACTGACATTTAATCATCGTGAGTCGACCATGTGAGTAATAATCCATAATTATTATTTTCTCCACGACTCCATAATAAGCTACATTTTTAGAATGAGGTCTATTATCTGATGAACTAGCATAATAGTCTGTTGTGGCAGTTATCATAACACCATCATGTTGTGTTCTCATGTTTTTGCCCATTCAGTGATAATAAATTTGTATCCATTGATCAAAAGTTATTTACAAGCACGAGCAACGGTATTAGGACCAAAATCCAAAGCTCTTATTTCCATAGAAACAGAGTCTCTAGGAAAATTTGATACCTGAAATTTTAAAAATAATTAAACTTAATTAAATATGGTTTTTATTTATTTATTACAGAAATATTTTGACCTTCAATTTCAACCAAGTAGAAAAACCATTTCTATGAAAACAATTTTTCATTCTCAAAGATAAATAATGATTCTTTCTATATATCAATTCTTTATGTTCCCAGTAGATAAAAATAATAATAGTTTAACAAATATTTAAAATTAAATGAGATAAGATAAGAGATACATGTAAAATTTACTTACTTGATACACTCATCGAACGAATCACAATTGAACAACACTGTGTGATGTGTCATCTCTCCCTCTTCAAGGCTTAATTTCATCAATGTATATTATCCCGAAATTCCTTCTATTTGAGGAAGTGATGGAAAACTGGGTTCAATTTTCTCATACTATTCTTCTTCATTTCTCATTGGTCTGTTAATTCACGTAGTAATATCAGACAAATACATTGAGCATAAATCCATACATTCTTGAGCCAAGTAACCGTTCACAATAGAACCTTCGGGATAATTCATGTTCCGAACATATGATTTCAATGTGTACAAGTTTCTTATATTTTGATACATCTAACAGAAAGAAACAGGTCCTCAAAGAAGTATTTCGGTTGGAAGATGGATAGTCAGATGCAACATTCATTTAAAAAATGATGGTGGGAATATTTTCTTTAACTCACAGATAATGAATGGTGTCTCTGCCAATAGTTTTTGTAAAAAGGATTTGGACAAATTATTAGAATAAAGATCTCAAAACAAATAGCGCAACCAAATAACCGAGACTCTTAAATTATTGGAAAAGAGATAAAAGATTGCTATTGGAATCAACTCATGCAAAAGGACGTGATAATCATGAGTCTTCAATGATTTCACCTTTATCTCTTTTCTTTTGACCCGTTTTGATATATTTCTTGAATAGCCATCAAGAACATTAATAGTCTCTTGCACTTTTTTTAGAAGGAGTCATTACATAAGAAGCACATGGATGTAGCCATTTATTTTCACTGATACAGACAGGATAAAATTCTGGTCTGATTTCCCAACCTACCAAGTAATGATGAGATCGTAAATCTTCTTATGTCTTCCCCTTGACATTTAGAATAATCGAAAGCAACATTTCACATATATTATTTTCAATGTACATTATGTATAAGAAATGACATAACAAGTTGGTTGACCAATACGACAACTTATATAATATACTCTTCTTCTTCCAATTATAACAGGTATCATTGGAAACATTTTACCTCTTTCTAGATTTCATTACACCCTTCCCAAATGAATAACTGAAATCATTCAATTCATTAAGAACATTAGTTCCAGACATACGCTGAGGTGGTTCATCAGTCTCCAGGGTATTGTCAAATCTTCGAAGATTATTTCTATATGGATTTTTCATTGGAAAGAATCATCTATATCCCATGAAACTAAAACTACGATGATATTTCAGTCTTCTCGATCGATTATTATTCATACTAATAAGACATGACAATTTTCCTTTTGTGCTCCATCCAAAAATCATTTCATAAGGAGTAAAATCATTGATCATCCATATAAGCGCAACACGCATTTGAAATATGTCTTTTGAACGTGCATCGTTTGTGGGCACACCTACATCCCAATGAAGTTTCAACTCTTTTATTAAATGTTGAATGTAAAAATCTATATCATTATAGGGATTAAAAGGTCCAGATATCTGTATACTCAAGAATGTGTAAGGCTTTTTCATACACAACCATGGGGGAAGGTTATAAATGTGAATGAAAACCATCCATGTGCTGTGTGAAGTAAGAATCTTCCCAAATGGATTAAAACTGTCACATAAAAGACCAAATCTCACATTATGCACGTCGGCTGCAAATTCAGGATTTCGAGCATCAAATATCTGCCATGAAAATCCATCTTCAGGGTAAACCAAATTTTTATTATTCTTTTTTCTCTCAGTGTCATGCCATCGCATTTTTACTGATATTTCATTAGACATGAAAAGGTCTTATAATCTAGGGATCAATGGAAAGTGCCAGATTACTTTTTTGGCACACGAGAT
This sequence comes from Viscum album, assembly GCA_963277665.1. Classification (NCBI taxonomy): domain Eukaryota; kingdom Viridiplantae; phylum Streptophyta; class Magnoliopsida; order Santalales; family Viscaceae; genus Viscum; species Viscum album. The sequence continues at coordinate 1,297,611,334 of OY728141.1, read as the reverse complement.
GGTGTTTCGTTATCTTTTGGCATCCATTTGGGAAGTTCCGCATTTGATACAATCTTTTATTTCAGCAGTTTCCTCCCAAAGTAAGCTGCAATCATTCGGGCAATCATGATTTTATTTTTGATCACCCATGTTCATCAACTAACTTCCATGCCATATAGTGGTTTGATGGAATATCTGCATCATATAGAAGTAAGTCCTTCAAGAAGGTAAGAATGTAATAGATTGTAGTATTTGAAATCACATACACAGTTCTCCCATGAAACAATCGGATTTAAAATTCCAACTTTTTGATATTACCACATTGCTGATATACTGGAGTCATAGCATCATCATTAAATTTTTTCACCCTATCAACATCATCATTTTCATTGGATGAATCATGTATTCTTATATTAAAATCGTGTTGGCTAGACATATTTTCCTTCTCATGATGCTGAATAAATAAAAACCGATCATATATCAAACACTCTAATTCATTCCTATCTTTTGGATCATCAATAGTTTGAGATACCATTTTTTCTTCATTGTGATACCACACATAACTGTTTGTTTGGAAACCATTTGTGGTTATATGATTTATAACTGCTTCATGACTCAACCAAGGTCTTCCAACACAATTAGAACATGGGAAATGTTTGCAACCACTATCTAAAGCCTTGTCAAATGAAAAATATAAAAAGATGTTGTAATTATTTTGAAAATCAGTTGAAATCTGATCGGTTTCGTACATCCAAATTCTATCCATTCTGTAAAAAAATTCAATAAGTCATTTCAAATTAATTAAATAATATTGATGTTCTATCAAAAACTTATTTTGGTAAATGAAAATTGTTTACTTTATATAAAATAATAACTGAAAAATTACTCTATATGAGAATCATAATAAGAAACATAAAAAAACACAGTGTATATATGAAAATAAGAAACAGAATTTCTAATGCCTATATTCCAGGATTTCCCAATAACATATTGGAAGTGGACCAAGGAATACATAATCCTTAAGGGTATTGTTGGGTGTACATGAGTTTTATACTTTAAATTATTTAGGGAGATCAGGATGAGGAGTTGGATGAGGATCACATCAAAAGTAATTATGGCCTCATCATGTTTCTCTTTAACAATGGATTAATGGATCCTAGGTTTGGGGACATAGATCAGAGGTTGGTAGGGTGTATTCATTGAATCATGTCATAATTGATTTTGGAGAGGGACCTTCAATTTTAATATGTATTGATTTGATTAGAAACACCTAAAAAATGAAATACACAAATGTTGACGTCCCAAACCATGATGCCACACATTAGTGAACCGAACCCAAATGGCCACTCATTGCAGAGGGACCTTCAAGTTATATTGTGTTTTATCTCACATACGAATAATGATTTTTTCAAGTGAAATAGAGTGGATCATGAGATTTGTGTTCACTAAAGGAAGAGATCAACACAAATTCATTTGTGTGAAGAATAATAATCTCATGGTCCTCTTGATACCAGAACCACACAGTCTTGATTTTCGAGATGAACTTGTATCCATGAAACCATATGAGAAGCATGATTCAATACATGTGTTTTTTTTATTTTCCCAGGCATTTTGAGGAACCCCAAATCAGTGAAAATGGACATTGTTTATTAAAAAGGTGATTTAATAACTCATGTATGATGTTAAAGGCAGAATGATTAATGGTTATATTAGGAAAAGTAATATTAATTAATATTGAGAATTTGACAATCTGTGAATTAGATTCATGAAGAGGGAAGAAGTATTACATGGGAGAAGGAGAGGTCCAACCGAGAGTTCCCTTTATAGAGATTATATTCAAAAAGAACATTGGATTGTACGATTAAGTATTTCTTATTTCTTCTATGATGAATAATTAGAGACCACATACTATTTTGAAAAGTTGAAGAAGATACTCCATATGTTCTATTGAGCAAAGGATAAGTTAACAATGTGTCATTATATATATATATAAATATTTTGATAGAAACATGATACATACTTGTTATGTAACACACATAGTGTAAAAAATGAAGATGAATAAGATCTTCATGTTTGACATGATATTAATGAAATGAGTTATTTTCATGAAAAACTATGAATAAATATTACAAACAATTTATTATGAGTTCATATACATGAAGCGGAAATATTTGGAGCATTGAGATTAAAAAAAGAACTGTGCAACTTTAAAATTAGAACACAAGAAAGAGACCATGCCCTTATAAATGTATATGTGTAATTAAAACATTAATTTTACAATGTGTACATTGATGTAGAGATTTGAGTACACAATTCGTGAAGGGAGTAGTGAATCCAAAAAATTTCCAAGATGCCTAGAAACATTGAAAAATGATGTGATCTTTCTAAATAGTGAAATAAATGGAGAAATGTTGAGAATATAAGGATATCCTTAGCTAATATGAGAAGAGGTTGAAGGAGTATAACATGAATGTGGTAGTTTCATCTGATTGGATGGAATAGGTTCACCTGGTCGAGTGCTTCGGAGAGGGAAATGTGCTTCTGGAAATCAGGCGCTAGGAGTCAGTGGAATGGATCTGTTTAAGTGAATTTTTTTTGCAGGGGGGGGGGGGCTTTCCCAATGGTTATTAAAAATCTTTGGGAAAATCATTTATTTCCCAATGGTTATTAAAACCCGTTGGGAATAGTATGGATTTCCCAACGGTTTCTTCAAACCGTTGGTAAATCCTTCCCTAAAAACACCTTTATGAAAGGATTAATAAAACTATTGGTAAAGGACACCTATACCAATGGTTTTTTTGAACCGTTGGTATAAAAGCATTGGGAATGATAGCCTTTTCAGTACTGTTAATGAGGACTCTTGGAAAACCTAACAAGGATACCTGAAGAAGAGGCAATGTTCGTTAATGATCATTTCTATTATAATCTATTATTCCACCTCCTTCAATTATAACGCCCCGACCCTAGTTACCCAGAGTCGATGCATTATTAAATAACATTATCATGATCACAAAAGATCAAGTATCAAAAGAAAGATTAGTTTAGTAGCCTTGGAAACACTAGATACATTCATAAGTCTTAAATTACATGATAAAGTGAAAAACTACAACAACATAGTCTCTATAGTCTACACTCATATCCCTTCACACTATCCCTATAGGTCAGTAATAAAATACTTCTTCACATCCTGGAAAAAATAAAACATAGAAAGGGGTGAGCTCAAATTCTCAGTAAGGATAAAAATATACCAGAAACTTTAATAAATAAACATAAACATTTAAGGCAATGTATAACTAAAACAAAAGCCGTTTAAACTTGAAGTTAAACATAATATGGAAAAGGTAAAATAAAATAATTCCATTTACTTATTCAAATGGATATTATACGATTCGAATAATCACATGAGATATCAATTACCACTTTCATAATGATGGAATGCATAATTCCAGACTATCGTAACCACATATTCGAGGCCTTGTGCCAAGACTACAAATAATATATTGTCATGGACTAGTTCCAAGACACTAGTTTTTATCATGAGACCTACCGATACATATATGAGATATTGTGGGCTCCACCTGTCACTTACTAAGTCCAATTCATTCCTCATATGAATAGGTTGAAACATAACATAAACATTTGCATTAAAACTATCATATAAAATGTCAATACTTTAACCATAAAACTAGAATGGTATAAAAATAACACTTCCACAATCAAACATATCACAAACTCTTCAACACTATATGGAATTTTTGTATCATAATAAATCAACATCAAATAAGCTTAAAATCCAACAAAGGATATTGATATAGATGAAATCAAAACTATTTGAGAGAAATATCTATTTTTTTAAATCATTTAAAACTCACATAATTGTAAAATAAAAAATTTAATTTTAAAATATTCTTATAATCTTGTAAGGTATCCTTCGATGATTTTATAATGGCGGAAAATAGCTGCATCCACCGTATAAGTTAAAAAAAGACATTCTTACCTTAATTTTGTCAAAAAGGATAAAAAGAACCTTGTTTGGAAAACGACGAAAAAATTCCTTTATAAAAATCTTATAAAAAGTCAAAAAAGGGTATAAATGACTTTAACCCATAGTCTATAAAATAGTAATAATTTTTTGAAATACATTTTTAAGAGACATGGATATGGATGATAAAGAGGTTAAAGTAGATACTTACATAAAAACAACCTTGGATAATAAAGTGATTGTGAAATTAACCCTTACATTGTACTTTTCCTTGGTCGATGGTAAGTTAACCTCCCGTATAATGGTGAAATAATTTTTAATAAATTTTAAAATAATTTTATACATTAATATGATATCATATATGATCTTTTAACATTTCTTTGTTAATAATATCTTTGTATTATCATCATTTCGGGTGTTAACAAATTCGTTTCCCTTATATTATTTGTTATGTGAGTCAAATTTTTATGGATGGGATGTATATTATTCATATCCAGAATTATATCAAGTATTTAAATATTATTTTTAATCATCAAATAAGAATTATTCTTGAATGGATACGATGGGGAATGAATCTCATCGCGTTTGTGGAGACTGTAATCTGTACGTACGAACGAGCGACAATAGCATTATTATGATATTAAAATAATATCTAATTGGATGGTATATCATATATACATAATAATTATCATGTTATATTTATTATTTACATCAATTAGATATCATTATTATACCCATAAAAATAATAATGAATTGAATAACAATTATACCACGACGTGGAGACGGTAAGCTGTATGTACGCACGTATTGTGACATGTCATTCGAAGGATGTATAGAATAGTGAATATGGTTGTAACATATTTATAATAACATAAAATTATATATAGGATACTGGATTTATTATTTTAGATTGAAAATAACAAAGAAATAAGAAGTGGAATAAGAATGGAACTTGAAAGAGGGTGGTGAAATTATTACCTCTTCTACGGGTTTTTTTTTATTTTACCAAAAATTCTCCTTAGATTCGATTTATGATAAAAAAAGCATCTATGTTGAATCAAGGGAAGATGAAAGAATATTTGGGTAGATTTTGGCTGATCCAAATGGGTTTTACGGTGTGAATTAGAGAGAAAGGGGGAGTTCCCTTTTATAAGAGGGGTGAGGGTCACCTTAGGAAAAGCTAAAAATATTATTTTATAATAAATTCATATTCAGTTTCTACTATATCCAAAGTGGATTATTTAAATTTTAAGGTGGGGATAGGTCTAAAACTACTAAAACAATAGGTTTTATACCAGTTTTGGTCACTATATTGTCTTTATTATTTTTATTTAACTCTTATTTAAATAGTTTGACATTTACCATTTCTCCTTGTATTTTTATATTATATAGTTAATTAACATACTATATACTTCCAAGAGACCTCTAAGTGGTCCATTAATGATAAACCTATCATTATATAATTCATTCGGCTGATTCTTATATTTTTTATAATATAATATCAATTTATAATAAAATCTTTTCTTTAAAAACTCTTTTATGTCAATTTTGACACTATTTAATAATTTATTTTTGTTAAGGTCTTAACAAATTTATTAACTCGAAAAAAAATTCTTTTAAGTAATAATAACATGTCATATTTACCAATAGAATTATTTGATGTCATCAAAACGTTCAAATTATATTTATGTTAACATTTATAATACCAATTATTTGACTCATTCATTAATAAGGAAAATACTACATCATTTTTGTGTCATTGATAAATTTAATTATTAAATTTATAATAAATATAAATAAAAAACTATTATTTAAGAAATATTTTTATCCTTCTAATGAATATTTATAGTAGAAAATAAAACATATATTTCAATGTTAATTTTTTTTTCTAAAAGATAGATGCTTATGTCTTTTTTGTATTCACTTTAACTTAACTAATATAAAGTGTCATTATCACTTACAAGTTGCTCCGTGGGGTCCCAAAATCGACCCAAAGATGCCAATGGTCGAACATTTATCAAATTATAGGGTTAGGACACGTTTTAGGGTAAATTAATATTATTATAATATTATTTTTGTTACCCTTATTTACCGGATTTACCTTTTAACCACTAAAATAAAATATTTACCGAAGTAATTTTTCAAAATTTATAAAAATAAAAATTACCTATTTACACAATTTGGACCTCTTAATTCTTTATATGGAATCCATTTTTCTAAACTCAAAACATATAAGTGGATGAAATTAATTTAAAACTAATTCCTGTTGTCAAAACAAAAAACGTGTTTTTAAAAATAATAATTATCAAAAGATTGGCACTTGCTTCTGTCCAGTTCAAATGTGAAATTATGTCCAATGACCAACATTATATTAAATGGTAAAAATATAATCTAATTATACTTTTAAATAATCCAAATTCATAATTTATCACTATTAATTATTTCGATTAAAAAAGTTGTTATTAATTAAAATTTAGTAATTTTCACTATCCATCAAAATATTAAAGTAATCAGAAAAGTACCAAAAATTCACCCTAAGAAAATTTCGATATTATGAATCCAAAAATGAAGTCCATTTTGAATCATAAAATTTATAAAATTTTAAAATGTGGGTATTACTATTCATAATGGCTAGTTTGATTAGTGGTGGTGAGTTAGAACTCAAAGTTGCGTACAACACACGCTACTGTATTATTCAAAGAGAAACATACCATGGAAGCTTAGTGTGTTACATTCTTCCATCCTTCAAATAAGTTCATCCTCGAAATTTCCAAGATTTTACTGCATGAAAAGAATCTGGTGGTTCTTCATCATAAGTTCCTCGGGTTCTCACGTTGCCTCTTCCATCTTATGGTTTTTCTCTAGAACTTTTACTAGACGAGTCATACAGTTTTTTAGAACTTGTTATTCTGTATCAAGAATCCTGACAGGCACTTCACAATAAGACAGATCAGGTTCCATTTCTAATTTCTCACAGGTGAGTACATGTGTTGGCTTAGGTATTTATTTTCTCAATAGTGATACATGGAACACATCGTGAACTTTAGAGGGACTTGGTGGCATTTCCAAACAGTAATCTACAACCCCAATTTGTTCTAGAATTTTGGAAGGTCCTATTTACCTGGGACTCAATTTACACTTCTTGCCGAAACATATAACACCCTTCCATGGAGATACATTTAAAAAAACATGATCACCTACCTAAAATTCCAAATCCTTCTTTCGGTTATCAGCATAGCTCTTCTGCCTACTTTGAGCTTCATTGATGTGGTTTTGGATTACCTTCACCTTTTCCATAGTTTCCTCCACAAGTTCTGGGCCTACGAGTTTTCTTTCACCAACATCACCCCAACAGGTTGGTGTGCGATATCTCTTTCCGTATAACACTTCATATGGTGCCATCTGAATACCTGAATGGAATTTATTTTTATAGGAAAATTCCACCAAAGGTAAATATTGATCCCACATACCCTAAAAATCAAGTGATAATGATCACAACATCTCTTCTAAGGTTTGAATAGTCCATTCTGATTGGCCATTAGTTTGGGGGTGGTAGTCAGTTCTCAAACAATGTTCAGTATCCAGGGATTTCTGAATACTTTTTCATAATCTTGAAATAAAACAGGGATCATGATCAGAAACAATCGATAGGGGCACTCCTTGAAGCCTCACAACTTCATTAATACAAAGTCTTGCTAGACTTTCAAGTGGTAAATCGTCCCTTATAGAAAGAAAATGTGCTTACTTGGTAAAACGATCAACAACGAACCATATTGCATTGTTCTTTTTAGGATTCTTTGGTAGTCCCATGACAAAGTCCATCATGATATTATCCCATTTCCACTCAGGTATGGGAAGAGGTTTCATAACTCCTCCAGGCTGTTTCCTCCCAGTTTTCACTTGTTGACAAACCATACATCTTGACACAAAATAAGTAATCCCCCTCTTAATGTTTTCCAAAAAAAATGTTCCTTCAAATCCCTATACATTTTAGTGCTCATAGGGTGTATAGAGAAATTGGAACTGTTAGAATCGTCCAACAATTCCCTTTTTAGATCAGGTATATCAAGAACACAAAGTCTCTTCCAAAATTTCGAAATTCCTTCTTCATACACAAAGTCACTCAATCTCCCATCATTCATAGCATTAATCTTCTTTTGAAATTCTTCATCATCGGTCTGAGAAATATTAGTCCTTTCTTGTAAAGATGGTTTGGAAACCATTAGAAAAAGTATCAATGTTTCACCTTCCATGGTTATTCCTATATCCAACATTACTAGATCCATCAAAATTGGATCCCTTTAAACTCTCATTTTGTTCAAAAATCCATGATCCTTTCTGCTCAAAGCATCTTACAACTTATTTTCCTTCCCTGGGTGGTAGTGTATCTTTTAATAATAATCCTTGAGCAGTTCAAGCCATCGCCTTGGCCTCATGTTGAGTTCTTTCTGTGAGAAAATATACTTCAAAGTCTTGTGATTGTTATATATCTCCCATTTTTCACTATAGAGATAATGTATCCATATCATTAAAGAAATTATTACAGCAGCTAACTCAATATCAAGAGTTGGATAGTTTTGCTCATGAATTTTTAGTTATCGTGATGCATAGGCAATAACCCTATCATTCTGCATAATTACACAAGTACATCCTTTCTTTGAAGCATCACTATAAATAACAAACCCATCATTCCCCTATGGTAGTGTCAATATAGTAGCATTGACTAATCTTCTCTTCAGTTCTTCAAATAATTATTCATAATCTTTTCTCCAAATAAATTTAACCCCTTTATGTGTGTGATTTGTTAATGGGTTAGCCAATCGGGAAAAATTCTGGACGAAACATCGATAATAACCTTCTAAACCAATAAAAATACGTACCTCAGCAATACTCGTAGGTTCTGTCCATTCTTGGATAGCTCTTGTCTTAGAAGGATCAATGGAGATTCCATCCTTAGAGACAAAATAGCCACGAAAAGAAATCTCTTGAAGCCAGAATTCACACATGCTAAACTTCCCATGTAATTCATGTCTTCTAAGAGTCTTTAGAATAATGCGCAAGTGATGTTCATGATCCTCGTAGCTTTTGGAGTATACCAAGATATCATCAATAAATACCAATACAAATTCATCAAGATATTCCTTGAAATCTCTATTCTGAGATCCTTGAAAACATAGGGTGCATTAGACTGCCCAAAAGGCATTACTGTAAACTCATCATGCCCGTACCTGGTTTGAAATGATATCTTTGGAATGTCTTCCTTATTCACACACAACTGATGGTATCTAGATCGAAATACAATCTTTGAAAAGTATTTAGCTCCATTTAGTTGGTCAAATAAATCATCAATGCAAGGTATGGGATACTTGTTCTTTATTTTTATAGAATTGATTTCCCTATAGTCAATACATAACCTCATAGATCCATCTTTCTTATTAACAAAAATAACAAGGGATCCCCATGGAGAAACCCTAAGGAGAATAAATACTTTATTACTCAATTACTCTTGCTATTTCTTTAGTTTAACTTATTCCATAGTGGCCATGATATAAGGGGTCTTCGATATGGGCCTTGAACCAGGAATTAAATCAATGTATAACTCAATTTCTCATTCTGGAGGATGTCCAGGTAAATCTTCCGGAAACACATCTATATATTCTTTCAAAATATGTACATCCTATATTTCAACATTCCTTTCCTCACCCACAGTTATTTAATTTTATTCCTCCATGATAATTGAATTTAGTTGAGCTACTGAGGGTAGATCTAGATAAGAATCAAGTGGTGACGATTCTGATCTAAAGATAAGGTGTTCTTTATCCTCATCATCAAAAATCGTAACCTCCTTATTCTTACAATAAATCTTCACATAATGGTCCAAAATACAATCCATACCAAGGATTATATCAATTTCAATCATGGGTATGGCGATGAGATCTGTAGATAAATAACATTTATGTTCTCTAATGGGGATTGATTCACAAAACTTTTTTGTAATGATACATCCCTTAGGATTTTTGACTGAAAACTCCCTTGTTAAATCAAATTAAAAATATCTAATTTTCATAGAAAATTATGAATATATGAAACAATGTGATGATCTAGAATCAAATAATGTATTTTCTAAACTTGAGGAAATCATTAAATTACCTACCACCATATCATTCGGAGCTTCTACCTCAGTAGTAGTGATAGCATAGTCTTGGCCCTGATCCCTTGGCCTTTTCTGTGGTAAGTTTCCCTGACTTTTATGACATTCATTTGCATAATGTCCCATCTCCATGAAATTTTAGCATTGAACATTGGTAGCTTATTTCTTCCACTTGCAATCACGAGCTTGGTGGCCTTTTTCACCACACTTATAACAGAATAAAATTCCCTTCAAGCAAGTACCAGGGTGTTTCTTCTCACATTTATTGTAGGATGGATATTCAAATTTTCCCTTCTTCCCCTTATTTCCATTCCAAGAGTGATCAACAGATCTCTTCTTCTCTTGCTTTTCTTTAAAGTCATAAGCCTTAGAGAATTATTTATCTTTCTTGATAGCACATGTGATAATATCTTCGTACAACGAGAAGGATTGTGAGAGTAATTCTATATGGAGAAACGGTGCTAACCCATAAAATAAACTATAAATCTTACTTCTTGGGTTACGTATATAATCTACAGCATGTCTTACTAACCTTGTAAAGTAAGCCTTATACTTTGCGACATTCTCATCCTCCTTTTTCCTCAAATTCATAAATTATCCTTCTATATCTGCTCGATGGTCACGAAGAAAGTATTTTTCCAAAAAAATCTCTTTAAATTCCCTCCATTCCATATTTTCTACTTCATCATCTTCCATAGTGTTTTAAATCAATGACCACCATTGATCAGTATCTCCAGTGAGGCGGTAAACTGTCATGATAACTTTTATCCTTTCACTACTTCCCAGGGCATGTAATATTTTCTCAAAGGAATTTATCCATTTCCCAGATACTAGTAGATTTTTACCCCCAATGAATGTTGGTGGTTGTTTCCCCATGAAGCGATCTAACATTGATCCTCCACGCAGCAGATTAGTGTTCTGCATATGGGTAAGGTTATTATTCCTAACCTGGGTGAGTTATCATAGTTTTTTGATAAGCTGATCAGCACCAGTTGCAAAACCAACTCCACTATAATTATCTTGAGCAGGAGGGAACCCCTACTTAGAGTACGTGTATTGATACAGTTTCCATTTGTTCCACTAAGCACCATTTCTAAACAATGACATACACTAGATTGGTTTATAAATCACAAAACATAAATCCAAACTTGTAAAACACTTAACATAAATTGAACTGTTTATGGATATAATCCATAATCATGAAAATGTTTTCTCTGAGGAAGTATATAATCATAAACCCTACATAATGGTTTGTAAAGAAAACAATAATTATCCTAAGCATATCCCACAGGAGTGTCATAACTAGGAGAGCAGCAAGGTCCATTGTCATGCACCAGTTCTCATTCGAGTCTAGCACAAAGCGGTGTTTTTGGGTTTTACCCCTAGGTACATCTGTGCCAGAGCCACCTCTACCTGATCATATCCAGACAGGGATGTATTTCTCAGAAAACATTGAAAATCTCTACAAGACCAAAATTTTAGGAAGTTCTTCTATACTAATCCTCAAAGTCCATCTTAGGTCTTTGTGCTCTAATCAGAGTTTTCCTAATTTTAGCATCGAAGGTTTGTACTAAACTTCCTCTGATACCAACTAAAACGCCCCGACCCCAGTTACCCATATTCGGTGCATTATTACATAACATTGTCATGATCACAATAAATCAAGTCTCGAATGACCGATTAGTTTAGTTGCCTTAGAAACACTAGATACATTAATAAGTCATAAATTACATGATAAAGAGAAAAACTACAACAACATAGTCTCCATAGCCCACACTCATAACACCTCAGACTATCCCTACAGGTCAGTTATAAAATACTTCTTCACATCCTAGGAAAAATAAAACATAGAAAGGGGTGAGCACAGATTCTCAATAAAGATAACAATATAGTGGAAATCTCCATAAATAAACATAAACATTTAAGGCAATGTATAACTAAAACAAAAGATTTTTAAACTTGAACTTCATCAAAATATGGAAAAAATAAAATGAAATAATTCCATTTAATTATTCACATGGATATTCTACTAGTCAAATAATCACTTGCAATATCAATTACCACTTTCATAATGATGGAATGCCAAATTCCAGACTACCATAACCACATAGTCAAGGCCTTGTGCCAAGACTACAAATAAGATTTTGTCATGGACTTGGGCCAGGACACTAGTTTGTCTCATTAGACCTACCGATGCATCGAGGAGCTATAAAAAGCTCCATCCGTCACTTACTAAGTCCAATGCATTCCTCATATGAACAGGTTTAAACATAACATAAACATTCTCATTAAAACTACCATACAAAATGTAAATACTTTAACCATAAACCATGAATTATATAAAAATAAAACATCAACAATCAATAATATCACAAATCTTTCAACGCTATATGGAAGTTTTGTATCATAATAAATCAACTTCAAATAATCTTAAAATTCAATAAAGGATGTTGACATAGATGAAATCCAAACTATTTGAGAGAAATATCTCTTTTATTTAATTCATGTAAAAGTTACATAATTGTAAAATAAATCATTTACTTTGAAAATATTTTTATAAGATTTTAAGGGAAGCTTTGACGATTTTATAACGGTGGAAAATATCTGCACCCGCCGTATAAGTTAAAAAAATTAATTCTTACATTAATTTTGTCGAAAAGGATAAAAAGGACCTTATTAAGAAAATGATGGAAAGATTCCTTTATAAACATCTTATAAAAAGTCACACAAGGGTATAAATTAAATTACCACATATTCAATAAAAAATTAATAATGTTTTGAAATACATTTTTAAGAAACATGGATGTGGATGATAAAGAGGTCCCAGTAGATACTTACGTAAAAAAACCTCTGATAATAATGAGATTGTGAAATTAACCCTTACCTTGTACTTTTCCTTGGTCGAGGGTCGGTTAACCTCCCGTATAATGGTTAAATAATTGTTATTAAATTATAAAATAATCATATACATTAATATGAAATCATATAAGATCTTTTAACATTTCATTGTCTATAATATCTTAATATTATCTTCATTTTGGGTGTTAATGGATTCGTTTTTGCTTATATTATTTGTTATGTGAATAATATTTGTTATGGATGGGATGTATATTATTAATATCCATAATTATATCAGGTATTTCAACATTATTTTTAATCATAAAATGAAAATTAGTCTTGAATGGATACGATGGTGAATGAATCTCATCGCCTTCGTGGAGACGGTAATCCGTACGTACGCTCGAGAAACAATATCATTATTTTGATATTAAAATAATATATAATTTGATGGTATATCATATATAAAAAATCATTATCATGTTATATTTATTATTTACATCAATTGGACATCATTATTATACTCATCCAAATAATAATGTATTGAATAACAATTACACCACGACGTGGAGACGGTAAGCCGTACGTACGCACGTATACTGACATGTCATTCAAATGATGTATAGAATAATGAATATGGTTTTTCCATATTTATAATAACCTCATAGTATATATAAGATAATGGTGTTATTATTTTAGAATGGAAATAACAAATAAAGAAGAAGTGGAAGAAGAAAGGAACTTGAAAGAGGGTTGTGAAATTATTACCTCTTCTTCAGGTTCTTCCTTTTGATTTGATCAAAGGGGCTCCTTAGGTTGGAATAATGATCAAAATAAATCTTATAGGTTAAATTGAGGAATGTTTAGAAAATATTTTGGCATATTTTGGCTGAGATAAATGGATTTGAAGGTGTTAATTAGAGAGAAGGGGGAGTTCCCTTTTATAAGAGGGGTGTGGGGCACCTTTGGAAAAGCAAGAAATATTATTTTATAATAAATTCATATTCCATTTAAAATGGCTGAAAAGTGTATTATTTAAAGGTTAAGGTGGTTATATGTAGAAAACCACTCAACCAATAGGTTTTAGACAGGTTTGTGTCACTATATTAAATTTATCCTTTTGATTTTACTCTTAGTTAAATAGTTTGACATTTACCATGTCTATTTGTATTTTTATATTATATAGTTAATAAACATACTATATAAATCAAAGAGACCCAAAAGTGGTCCATTAATGATACACATATCATTATATAAGTTCTTTGGCTGAACCTTAAATCTTTAAGAATAGAATATCAGTTACTAATATAATATTTTCTTTTAAAACACTCTTATGTCAATTTTGACACTATTTAATAATTGATTTTTGTTAAAGTCATAAAAACATTATTAATTCGAACCTAATTCATTTATGTAATACTAACATGTAATATTAACCAATAAAATTATTTAATTTCATAAAAACATTGAAATTATATTTATTTTAACATTTATAATACCATTTTTTTGATTCGTTCATTAATAAGGAAAATACTGCATCATTATTGTGTCATTAATATATTTAATTATTCAATGTCTAAAAATTATAAATAAAATACCATTATGTAGGAAATATTTTTATATTTCTAATGAATGTTTATAGTCGAAAATATAACATATATAACTCTATGTAAAAATTGTTTTTCTGAAAGATATATGCTTATGTCATTTTTGTATTTACTTTAACTTAATTAATATAAAGTGTCATTATCACTTATGAGTTGCTTCATGGGGTCCCAAAATCGACCCAATGATGCCCATGGTCGGACATGTATCAAAAAATTGGGTTAGGACACATTTTATGTTAATTTAATATTATTATAATATTATTATTTTTACCCTTATTTACCGGATTTACTATTTAACAATGGTAAATAAAATATTTACTGAAATAATTATTCAAAATCATTAAAAATAAAAGTTACCTATTTATAGAATTTGTACCTCCTGATTATAAATATGGAATCCATTTATCTAAATTCAAAACACAGAAGTGGAAGAAATTAATTTAAAATTAATTCTAGTTGTCAAAATAAAAAGCGTGTTTTTAAGAAATAATAACTATCAAAAGATTGGCACTTGCTTATGTCTAGTTTAAATGTGAAATTATTTCCAATGGACAACATTGGATTAAATGGTAAAAATATAATCTAATTATACTTTAAAATCACTCAAATTCATAATGTATCACTGTTAATTATTTTGATTAAAAAATGTGTTTTTAATTAAAATTTAGTAATTTTCAGTATTCATCAAAATATGAAAGTTATCAGAAAAGTACCAAAAATTAACTCTAAGATAATATCGATATTCAAAATCAAAAAATGAAGTCCATTTTGAGAGATAACATTTATACAATTTCAAAAAGAGGATATTACTATTCATAATGGCTAATTTGATTAGTTGTGGTGTGGTAGAACTCAAAGTTGCGTACAACACACGCTACTGTATTATTCAAAGAAAAGCGTATTGTGGAAACTTGTGGTGTTACATAAATCATTATTAAACCATTATGATATAATAAACTAAATAAGTTATATATATTTGGATGTTTTTATAATATTATCATGACATAAATACATCTCTAGTTCCATCCAATGGGATACAAGATCATCATTCGTGTGTACGTTGGACAATCGACTAATGAACTGATGTCATTAATTTTTCCATTTCCACATCTCATGGTTGGATATGATGATGGATCTATGTTATATATATGATATTTAAAACATATTTATATCTATTTACTCATTATATAATATATATATATATATACCTTCTATTTCGTATGATATAAGATATCATTGCTTGTGTGTACGACAAACTACCGCCTTATAAAGCATTTTTATTCTCTTTTCACTAACGCTTCACATAGAAGTTGATAAAAATAATTTTAATAATTATATGTGATATAAATGAATTAATTATTATATTAATGAAATATTTACCATTATATAAAGATAATATATATTTAATTTTCTTTCTTTCCTTTTTACCCATGTAAAGATGATAACATCGTTAGTGTTTGTGTGTACTACTGCCTTCACAAAGTGATATGACTATTTTCATCACCAAACCACATAGATTATACATATGTAAGAATATATTAACGTATTAATGGTGCTATTATCATTATTTAAATAAAAAATATTACATAACTCATTCCCCTAATTATTACTAAAAAATGGAAACATTACCCTTGCATACATATGACCTATCCTCTCCATGATCATAACATATGTCATTTTTTCATAATCATAATTCAAGATTTATTTTAAATTTATACTTGATTTCTAAATAGGATAGTTATATAATAATTATTTTTCTGTGTATGATATAATAATACATTTTCACAAGAACAATATCATTCATGATGAAACACGCATGATACAACAAGGTAATTAACACCAAAAACAATGAAAATAATGAATGATTATTAATGAACAAGTGATAATATGTTTTAAAAGGATCATATATAGTATTATAATAATTAATATTATTCTATAAATATATAATAACATGTTTGAAACCACTATAAAATTGGAATAATCATGTACAACCAAAATGAAGCATGGGGTAAGGGATTTCTTCTCAATTTACATTCAATTGAGACTTAATTGTTTTTATGCACCAATTCAATTTTATGTGGTCCATATAATATCCATTTAACATGTAAAATCATTATTAATTCACAATATATGGTAATTTAAATTTTATTTATAATTATCTCATCTAATGTATTTTTGACATGAAATTTTACAGGTGTTAAAAGTTAATGTATAATCTCACTTTTGTGATTCTTAAAATTATCTTAAAAACTCACTTACTTATAATCATTTTTCACTGGATAATGAATTTATATTAAATATATATATTCTTGTGTGAACAGTAATATTATTTCCCAATCTATATACCATTTTTACAAGCATTTTAGCATTGAAACATCATTGATTAACTGGTGAAATATTGAGAAATATGTATCCTTTAATGAAAATGGATATCTAATAATGCACATTATTTATGAATTAAATTTATTATTCAATATATGAGGAATTATTTGGACATGATGTATGTGGTTTGGGTACTAGTTATTATAATCCCCTTAGTGGAGCGATAGTCACATAAGATGAATCTGTTACCCAATCAGAAGAGATTCTACCCACAGACATAAACAATCTCGAGGATAAATCTAGACAATAACTGACTTGAAGAAAAATATTGATAGTTCAGATGTCTGATAGTATGCATTCCATTTTTATTGATATTCCAAAAAATTATTAGATTAGTTATAATATCCATGTCCATGTTTCAAGCTCATGTATATATTTATATGACATTATTGGATTATGTTTATTCCTACCATATTATTAATTTCATTTTATTTCTTTTGATTAAATAGAATGTATTATAATATATTTAACATTCCTTATTTTTAATCCTTAATGATTATTATTAATTTATTCGTTATATCTTCCATTATAATTGTCCCTTACTAGTAATTTGAGCCCTCCTTTATTTTTTCCATTCCCCTTGATATGAAGGTGAATTCTAGGAATGAATTTCAAGAATGATGTTATTTAACTTTTTTTATTATTTGTTTTATTATACCTTGGTAAAATGGGTTTCAATTATGTACAGAGTTATCCAAAACTATAAAACTGGTCAATCCTTTTGAATTTGAATTGTGTATCTATGGTAATTTAATGTAGTAAGGTGTTGATTTCGTGATACTAGGGTCGGGGTCATTACTATTGGTATCAAAGACATATTAGTAGAAACCTTGGGAAATATATTTTTGAAATCATAATGTAGGGAATATAATTATAATAAGTACATTGATAATAATTATATAATAAAATCTTAATGTTTTGGTAAGGTATATATTTTGTGGTTTTCCTAAGATATCCATCCCTATATGGATATAAAAAGTGGATGTGGTTCTAGGACCAAGGTACCTAGGTGTAATAACTCTGAAAAAGGTGCATCGGGCATTACTCAAGCATTACCTGGTACCTTAAAATAGTCCTTAATTCATAGGTAGTTTGATACTCCTGGGTGATATTCCTAGGATAATTTAAATTTTCTTTAAAATCCATTATCAAATATTCAGAAATAATGATTTTCCCAAAGAGGCAATGTTTAATACTATGAGACTTTCTATGCATAAATTCTTCAATTTATGTTATGTATTTTAAATGTTCTGGAATTAAACATTATGTTTCATAATTATATGATCTAATATTTGGTATATAATGGTATATAAATGGTTCCTAGTGGAATAATTGGGAATTAAATTAATTCCCATAATCCAAATAGTAATAATTATTATTTCATCGATAGGTTTATGAAAATATTTCAAAGGGAAGTAGTCTCCAAAACATTCTAATAATATGAGTAAATAGTATCATGTGATAACTACAAATAGATATAATTCTCTAAGTATTATTCTTTAAAAGTAAATTAAGAGAGGAAACGAATGATAGAGAAAATGATGGAGAAAATGAAGATTAGAAATAAGTATTTTCATAAATGTGATAATTGAGAAATTAAATGCCCTAGTTCCTGCTTAAAGGCAATGGGTGTTTTCTAGATGTTTGTAGAGAAAGACCACCATGCTCATAATTTTTGGGGAAGGAATATGGATTACAATGTAAAACACTTTAATTGTATGGAAATGGAGATCTATTCCAAATGAATTCCACAAGTGGAAAATGAAATACCTTAAAAAAAGCTAATATACCATGATCGAGCTTATGATATTAACACATTTGATGATAAATTATTAATGTTCTTGTTTTTTGAATCAAAAATAATATTACTTGAGTGTTTTATCAGTGACATATTGGTTATAAGAATTATGAAATATATAAGGATTGTACTATAGTAATTTTTCATTAAGGATATGAAAACTTGTGTTGAATGGTACTAATGACCAAGAAAAATTATTCAGTAGAAATTTTAACTTCTTTGAAGATGCATGACTAATGGAAAGATAACCCATCATATAATCCCAATGATGAGATAAGTACATTCTAATAAAGTGATGATTTATTTGGATAAATTAAATTAGATAGTGATTACTAGCTTAGAACTGATTAATGATTTCTTGGTAATGTGGTCTATGCTATCATTGATGTAGTTTAAAACATTTAAAAATTTAAGGAATATATCCAATGAATTGTGTTTTAATTATGGAATAATGAATAATACATGTTTAAAATAAGGTTATATAGTAATTCAAGTTATTACCATGATTCAAGAGAAAACTTTATGAATGTATCCACATTTTGATATGTGATGACTAATAAAAACTTAAACCTACTTCAAAGATTAATGGTATGTTTATTTTTGAAATTTTAGTGACCTTATTTCAAAATTTTATTTATATTAGTTATTTTTAAGGGTCATAAGGTTAACAAATTATGAAATTTGTTATGTTGAACCCTGGATGTGGTTTCAGAAATTAATGTATTACTTCACCATATGAATATTTGTGTGTATTGGATAACTTGTGAAAACAATATTGGTTTTAGAAAATAGTTTGAGGCTAAAAAATGGATTGTTATTATTTTATGGGAATTTCTATCCTTTAAAAAAAATTAGTGATTCATGCATAAAAAAATTATTTTTTGGATATTCATTTCGTGGAGTTTCTGGTGAATTGAAGAATAACCAAAAGATGAAATTACACTTAAGAAATAAAAATGTATCAATTATGTATATTTATTTATATTCATATACTACCAACAAAAATTGTCAAATTATTGAAAAAGGATATTGAAATATTTTTTTTTTCTAATTTCCATTTTTTCTAAAGATATTTACATCCCTTTTCATACTGGTTTTGTTTATGGGTTTTTAGTCATTATCCTTCTCAACATCATCCATATTCTTATGATAAATGTTCTCTATAACACTTCATCACTATTTAGGTATTAGTTTTGACTTCCATGTATATGTTTTCTTTTACCAATAATGTTCTCATATATGGAGACCTAGTTATGTAATTATTCCATAAAACTTTTTTACTTCCCTTTCTCACTTATTAATAAGATATTTTATTATCCCTTTTACGAGGTGTGTTTCTCAATAAAGTTACATTCAAACCCTTTATTAAAGTGTTAAAGTTTAAATTATGAGGATGAAATTTATTTTAGGTGGGTTGAATGTAACACCACACTAATTTATAATTTACATCATTAAGAATAAATATCATTTCTTCGATATCTTATGGGGAATGCAACATAGAGTTTAAACAAAACATTAATTAATCACGCATTTTACACTTAACAGAAAATTTCAATTTAACACTTTCAAAAATATGATTTCAGAAAATAAACATTTTATTTTAAAAATTAATACCAAAATTATCTTAGGGTGAATTTTTGGTATTTTCATAAAATATTTCATTTTTTTGATGAATAGAGAAAAATACTAAATATTTATTTTTAAACTGTCAATTTCTTTAAATAATTTATAATGTTACATTGTTTTTTTAAAATTAATTTAAAATAATATTAGATCATTTTTACATCAATTAATACAATTTGGTTATTTTAAATAAATTTTTTACTATATTTAAATATAAAAACATGGTAAACTTTTAATCATTTTCTCATTAAAAAAATGATTTCTCATTACGTTTTTGGGACTAATTTTAAATTAAAATTTTCCAATTACGTGAATTTAATTTATAAAAATGAATTATATATTTGGAATCAAAATAATTTATTATGTCTACTAATTTCATATTAATGTTTCACAAAAATAGATAGTGAATATAGAAAAAATTAATTGACATGGTTAAGGTAAGAACGGATTTACCAGGGGTTAAACTAGAGTGATAAGAATAAAAATGACCTAAAATATTATATAAATAATAAATAATATGTTTATTTAGACTATAGACAAAAAAATCACTAAAATATTTCATTTCCTTTCCACCTTCCTTTGAATATGACCATATTAAAATGATAGTTAATAAAAAAGTAAAAAAATAAACTTTTCTTACAATTAATATCTATAAAGCATTTGGATGGGGAAAAAAACAAAATTTCTTCGATTATATATATTACTTTGAAAAATTAATTTTGTTTTAATTATAATTATAATATATATATATTTTTTAGAGATTTAATAAGTACTTAAAATGCTTTAGAAATGATGATAGAGTAATTATTTAGTTAACAATTAAATGAAATAAATTATACTAAATTATTTAAAAGTGATGTAAAGTGAGTGAATTATTGTGTTACATAAAATTTCTAATAAATAGATCGTTCAAAATAGGTTCTAACATAAAACTGTCTAATTACATAATTATCATGGAATTTTTAATTTCATAATAATTGAATAATTTCAAAATTAAAATTAATGTTATTTTATAAATATTGATATTTTATAACAAATGATATTTTATTAAATGATTTAAAATGACTAAAAACCATATTATAGAATGTTATTTGTAAATTTAATTAAATTTCAACTATATTCCATTAATCGACCAATTTATTTTTATTAATTACTATATTGACATAAAAATAGTAAAAAACTATGTTTACATGTTTGCGGTTAAAAGGGTGTTTTTACACGTTTTGTACGATTGTGTTAAAATTAATTTGAAAAACACATAGGATTTTTATTTAATAAATTAAATTTAATATTTATAATTATTGGATACAAATTACCTAGTAATTATCATTTTATTTTATTCTTAGAGGATAAATTACATAGGTTATAAAACAAGTTATCATAATTAAAAACCAAATTTGTAGAAATAAGGAAAAATATACATTAAGGAAAATAATTGTTTAGAATGTGTTTTATTATGTATTGGAGGTGTGGATAGAACATATAATCTCTTAAAACCTTTAAATGTATTTTTTATAACACCATTATTTCATATTGACCCTATAATAGTGAATACTTATGAGTATTTTCTAGGGTGGAACCCCTCCTCAGCTATAAAACAACACTCACTCCCCTCACTATTCACACCACTAAAGTAATTTTTCTCATAAAAACCCTTCCAAAATAACCTCCAATTTTTTTCTATTATCTTATTATCCTTGGTTTTTTTATAAATATATTTTTGGAAACCTTTAGTTCAAGCCAAACAGGGATACCATAAGATGAGGTAATGTTCTTCGATGAGTATCTTTTACTAATATCTTCTTTCACTCTATAAATTTTTTTATTAAACTATTTTGATATAATAATGTAAGTATATTACATGTATTTGTATTTTTTTTATAATATAGATATTACCTAAAACCATCTCCAATTCCATCAAACAGGTTATGAAAGCATCATTTGTTTTTACGACAGACTACTACCTTGTGAACCAATGTTGTTTATTTTTTCATTTCCACCAGTCAAGGTGGTGTGTAGTGATAGATTTAAATTATATATATGATATTTTTATGAAAAAATTAAAAATAATTTTTAAATTGGTATACCAAATTATCTTTTGGAGAATTTTTTGGATTCTTCGGACAATGAACTTACTTTGTTGAATAGTCAAAAATACAATATATTGATCAAAAACGTCCTTTTTATTTAATTATTTTATAATTTTAAATGATATCGTGAATTAGTTTTAAATTAAACATAGTTTAAATAATTAAATTTATCAAATTTTAATCATTTTAATATTTAATTTATATATGTAATAACTTTATAATCATTTGAGGATTTTCACTTTTAATACCCTCTTTCTTTTTAGGTCTGTAGGATTATATTTAAATTAATTTTTTCCACTATTGTGGATTGAATTTAAAAAAATGGATTCTGTATTTGGAATAAAAATAAATTATAATTTCTTATATGGTCGAATTAATTTTTAAAAAAATGAATAGGGAAAACATTAAAAATTAATTACCACAGTTAAGGTAAAAATGGGCTTACTGAGGGGTTAAACTATGAATATAAGGGTTAAAATTACATATAATTTTTTACAACACCAATTTTATGGCCATAATATTACCCAGATGACCTTATTATAGAATATTATGATTTTTTGGTGTAATTTTCTATAAAATTGACCTCTATAATAAGTTATGTAAAGAAAATAACAAAAAAAGAACCATCATTATTTTTATTATCTATAATGCTTTGGGATAGGGACAAAAACCAACATACATTCATTTATATATGATATTTTTAAATAATAATTATTATCTTTTATTATTATAATTTATATTTTATTTTCACTGATGAAATAAATACTTAAATTTTATAAGAAACACTAACTAAATAATTAATTAGTTAATAAAAAATGAAATAAATAATACTAAAAATATAATAAGTGAAGTAAATTTAATGAATTATTGTATTAAATTAATTTTTTTGAAGAATATATCATGTTATAAATATGTTAACACAATATATTTTAATTGAATTATTGTATTTATATATTTAAACTCAAATTAAATAAATAATGTAAAAATTAACATTAATGTTATCTTATAATAAATGATATTTTATTAATTTATTTAAAATTAATTGAAATAAAATATTATAAAAATTTACTTTTAGTTATTAATTAAAATCAAATATAGTCCTTTAATTGATATTTTCTTATTATAATGATTATATTTACTATTAAATAGTAAAAACTCTATTAACGTAGTTAATGTTAAGGTAGTGTTTTACATGTTACATGCGCTTGGGTTAAACATTATTTCCATAAAATATAGGATTATTGTTTTTATAAATTAGATATAATATTTATAATTATAGGTTCAAAATTATTTAATATATATCACAAAAATTTTGTCTTAATGGATAAATTACCAATGTTAAAAAACAGGTTACCGTAATGAAAACCGAAAATGGTAAAAATGGAGAAACATAGATGTTAAGGAATGAAATGTTCAAACAATGTGTTTAACTACGTATTTAATGTGTTAATAGACCATATAATACCTAAAAACATTTATTTATCAGTTTGGCATCCATATGAGGTAATATTGACCTCTCAATAGTGAATACTTTTTATTATTTATAAGAATGTCACTCATCCACAACAATAAAGTGGAATTAACTCCCCTCACTTATTAAAACCATCAAACAACATTTTCATCTAATAACTACAAAAATAACTTCCTAAAATTCCTAATATTATCCTTCAATACCTTTATTTGGCATAAATATGACATTTTAAGGCTTTAGTGAATCCTAAAGAGGATTCTCGAGGAAAAGGTAATGTTCTTCAACAAGCGTCTTTACTTTATTTCCTTATCTACCTCCTTTATTTATTTTTAAATCGTGGTTATACAAAATAAACATTAAATTAACTATACTGGGATAAGTTTATGAAAATTTTAGGACCTTATAGATTCACGAATTCCATCAAATGGGTTACGAAATCATTTTTTTGTGTATGGTGGACTAACGCATCATGAACCAATGTCATTTTTTTTCATTACCACCCCTAACAGTTGGTTATTATGATGGATAATATATATATATATATATTATTTATAATATAATTATACCTATATATTAATTAAATAATTTTTTTAAAATTTCCACTCTGTAGGAGATACGATAATGTCGCTCCTGTGTATGACCAACTACCACCTCGCGAGGAAATGTGATTCATATGTCACTAACACTTTATATATAAGGTGATAAGGGTAGGAAATATTTTAATATATGATAGAAAAGAAAATATTATGATATTCACGAAATATTTATCATTATATATATACAATATATATACCATATCCTTTATTTTATTTTTACTCGCGTAAAGATGATAACATCGTTTGTGTATGTATATGCTAACACCTTCACGAAGTGATGTGACTCTATTTTATAACCATAACCAATGAATGATATATAAGAAGTAATATGAGTATTATGTATTTATTATTATTATATAGGTTATATAACTGTATAATATTAAAAGACCCATAACATTCCTGACAATGAACGAATGAGAAAATAAGTACATTAACTTCCAAAAGATAATAATGGATTATTAAAAAAAGGTGATAAGATGTTATAAAACGATCATATATGATATTATAAATGTGCTTTTAGTTAATTTATAATTTAATAACACTTTTAATACCATTATATAAGATGATAAAGCATGTTTGAATAAAGAAAATAATGAGGTAAGGGATTTCTTATCATAATTCGTTTTCATTAGGTAAATCTTCTAATTCACTGATTATTCTATTATATGATTATACGCATATTGACTTTTGATTAAAATATTTTTAATTTATAAATAATTTATTTTTATTTAAATTTAAACACATAATATATTCATTTATTAATTTTCACTTCAACATTATGATCATTGTAATAGTTTATTTCACAATATCATTCTAATCGAGATTGTTTACTTTTGAATTTCAATTGAAGGAAATTATTTTAACATTTCCTAAAAAACTAATGTAATTTTATTATCTTATTTTTCTTCATGATATTTTCAAGTAATATTTTTATTTTTCCAATATTTTTTACATAAATTAACTGTAAAAAGGTTTTTATGATAATATGACATCATTTATCTCTTCAGTTAGAAATCTGCATTTATTCTGTAATAATGTACTCTAAAATATTTCCAAAATTTATTTTAACCATTTAAAATTTATTTATTAATTCAATTTAAAAAAAATAAAATTTTAATATTCTTTTTAAATCATATTTTTAAAGAAAATAATTTTCAAAAAAATTAAAATGAAAGGCCATTTTTCTTAAATTTTTTTAAAGAAATGTTTATGGTATTTCTAATCATCAACAACATTAACCCTTTATTATACCTATGATACACTGTGGATATGTTTTATTGATATCTTCCTTATTATTTATTTGTATATTTTATAATCATTTTGACTCAATTTTTTCTATTTTGATACTGTTGGTCGGAGTGGACACTCAAGAGGGGGGTGAATTGAGTTCCAATTAAAATTTCTGTTTAAAAACATTGTCTTAAAAACCCCCAATTAAAACACAGAATTAAACTGTAGTGAATTTATATAAGCATAAAGGTTCTGTTAGGTTCTCAAAGGATTGATTATTTCCCAATTAATCAAATCAGAAGAATTGATTAACTTTTGAAACTAACTTACTGATTTACAACTAATATAAACACTTGCGAGTTTAATTATCAAAGCGACATTTAAAACAGTTTTCGTTTTAAAGTAATTAGTAGTGGAATAAAAAACTTTGAATATAAATAAGCACAGTAGATTTAACCAAGAAGTTCAGTCTCAAGATGAGACTTAGTCCTCTCAAAACATTATATAAAAGTGATCCACACCCTGGATCGGGGATAAACAACAGTATACAACTGTCCAGGTCACACAACCTCTACCACTGTTATCTGTGGAAACAAAAACAACAGCACCAGCTATCCAGGTCACACACGACCTCTACCACTATCCCAGTGAGAAATAAAAAATGTAATATAGTTGAGTGAGGATTTAAAAATCCTCCAGTTAGAGTACATGAGACAGTGTGTGTGTAAAATACAGCATATAACACACACTGCTCAATAGATAAAAAGATAAATCACAGAGCAAATATTTAGAGTTTAGAAATGGCTCTAGTGATTGTTGTGCAGTTCTGGACTCCTTTGATTGATCAGAATTCGCTCTGTATCCTCTTCTAGTTTTTGTCTGGAAAACAGAGTATCGTCTGTTTCCTTGACTTCCAGGTGTAGAGACAGTCGATGAAGCTCTTGTGTTATGTTCTCGTTCTCATCTCTTCACTGGTATGCAGTAATGAATGAGTTCTTCGTGTAAGTTCAGTCGTCTCTTTGCATTCATGCTTAGTTGTTCTTCCAGCACACCTCATGGAATGTATGTCTCTATGTATTTGTCTATTCATCTCTACTTTTTAGTAGCACATCCTTCCTTTATTTAAAGCACGAGCTCTGGGAAAAGATGATTTACTTTTTGCATGTACGAGGTACAGTTCCCTGACATCCAACAAACTTCATTAAATAAATGACAGAGCATTAAATTATTCCTAATATGACCGTTGGTTAGATTAAATAAAGATAAAGAAATTAAAGTAGTGTCAGGTTCTGTCTCTGGAATGGTAGCTCTTGATATCGGTAGACTTGTGTTACAGTAGGTGTCTGTATCGGTAGACTTCATTTGTAACGGTAGACTTTGTATCGGTATATGTAATTGTAGACTTGATCACATCAGAAGCGGTGGACTTGTAGCGGTGGCTGTGGTTCTTCCTTGTATTGGTAGTGGTAAGTCCCTATCAGTAGCTTTCTTGATGTATCGATAGACTTTGCATATCGGTGGACTTCAACATATCGGTAGCTCTGTATCGGTAGCTGTCGACTTCGATGTAGCGGTAAGCTTGAGTACCGATGAACTTTTAACTGTAAATCTGTCGGTAGACTTGATGTACCATATCGGTAGACTTTGATGTAGCAGTGAACTTTTAGTACTGGTGGACTTGATGTATCGGTGAACTCTGTATCAGTAGCTCTATTAAATATCGGTAGCTCTAAGTCATAACGGTAGCTACTGTTCTGTATCGGTAGCTATAAACGGTTTAAGCATTCTGTTGGCAGAATGTGTTAGGTTAGAGTACATATATCCAAAAGACTTATATTAAGCATAATTGAAAGTAAAAACATATAATAAATCATATTTGAGATGTATCAAACATAATTAAGATATAAATAAAATATAGTTGGGATTATCAAAATATAATAAAGCAAATCAATTCCCAGAGGGTTCAACAATCTCCCCCATTTTGATAATCACAACTTATACCAAGAAAACTGAAATAGTATTAGAGGAAAAGGTGGAAAAGAATGTTTCATCAGAGGAAAAGGTTCTTTTGAACAAAACTTCCATATTCCTCCCATTTTCAAGTCTTAGTTCCTCAAGTCGCAGTTTCTCATTCCCCCTTTGTGTGTTTCTCCCCCTTTGTTAACTCTTAAGTCTCATTGCTTATTTGCTCTCATTTTCTCATGTTCGCATTTTCTCCCCCTTTGTGATTAACAAAAATAATGGTAGCAGATAAAAGAGAAAGATTAGCAGAGAATAAATGACAAAGTAACAGAAACATAGTAAAGTATAGAATGAAGAGGAATTTCATTAATATACAAAAGGTACACTGATAGAATCAGAATAAAAAAAAGAATCCTATCAAACAAGATCCAGAAACACTGAATCCTCCTCAGGAACAGGTTTCTTTCCCTTAGGATTAGCATAGGTTTCAGGTGCAGGGTCAGCAGAGTGTTTCAGAATAGCTTAAGGCGCAACTGGTGTTTCAACTACAGAAACTGTACCAGATCTGAAATCGGAGCTCCTCTGAGTGACCATCGGTGTCAAGCACTTGATGGCTTGAACTGGTGACAATTGAGGAGTACTCCTAGAGGTATAAGTAGGAAGGGAAGGAGGTACAATCACTGGTCTGGCTTCCACATGCAGGAAGGGTAGCAACAGGTTTTTGAAATCTAGTATAATTTTTCCTCCTCTCTCCATTGCAGACACAAAATTATCCCTATTTTCAATGAATTTGTCGAAAGCAGGAGTAATCTTCCTAAGATTACTAACCTTTTCTCTGAAGTCTTGGGTAACTAAAGGTAACTTCATATTCTCAATAAATAGTTTGAAATGGTTTGTCATTTGGTGCTTGGTATAAACCTTTTCAAAATAAGCATCCACCTTATTCTTGATTGCCTCTTGAGATGTAGTAGCTGCCCGCATGTGATCACAAACAAAACTACTAACTTCCCTAGTGGCAGCAAGAATCTAAGTATCTGATGCACCACTGGGACTGGCCTTAGCCAATTCGTCCTAAATAACAGTGCGGATCTGGTCAAGTTTCACATTGGAGCTGGATGAGGGAAGAGGTTTCATTGAAAAAGCCACTATCTCCTTGAAGGATTGAGTCAGACTACTAACGACCTTATGAACAAGTTCATCCTGGCTGTTCAGATGTTCTTTAACTGACTCTTTAAAGGCCTCAAAAACTTCCACAAACTGTTTAACCACTTCTTTGATATATTGAATGTCAGAGTTTACTTGATTTTGAGAGCTATGCATGGTAGTCAGAGAAGCAATCGATTGTCTCAAAGCAACTACAGCTCCTGTCCAACTCTCAATCTGAGTGTGGCACACTTTAAGTTCATCCATCATTTCATTCATAGGATTGTACACACCACATCCAATGGATAACTCATGGGATTTCTCCACACTTTTCATCTCTTCGACCATACTTCTCTTCATTTCTTCCACTGATTCCCTTATTGCTTCTTTCAATTCAGCTTTGGAGGACTCAAGATCCTCCTTGGTTGCCACATTTTCAGCCATAGTGGGTAAGGTAACTGATTCCTTTTGAGGTTGGAATTTCTGATCCGAATCACCATAAGAAAGTCCAAGAATCATATATCTGGGATCTGATGTTCAAACTTCAATGTCATATAGCACTGATACTGAACCAAGATTCTCCCTCTCACTTGGAACATTCTCTTGAGGTATCTCTTCCAACTGTCCTTCTTGAGGTAATTCTACAATTTCCTCTACAATTGAAGCAGATTCAATAATCATTTGTTCTGAGTCATTAATGAATCTCTCATCAACAGGTGTTGTTGCTACTTCTTCCTGATCAGGCATTGTCCTGACTGTACTGACTATTAGAGGACACAAACTGAGCTCTTTTCAACATTTTCCTCATCAAATGGTTCACTATCAGCCTCCTTTTCTCCATTAACATCATGATCAGATTCGGTTGCCTCATCCTCCTCAGAGGTGTCCTTGAAAACACACTGGAATGATTCTTCTTCTTCTTCTGTAGTCTCTGTATCATTGTCCTTCAAGACAGTTTCTCTCTTTGGTAGTTCTTTTTGAGGGATAGCTGCTCCATAAGAAATAACATGATGCAAAGGACTAGGGGGTTAGTCTGGGTCTCCTCCTTCCTCAACTAATGTCTCTTCCTCCTTAGCTTCATCATCACTATAGACCGATTCTGGCTCATCTGGTCTAAGACCAGGATCCCTCACATCCTTTGGTCTAGAAGGATGATCCACAGGAGTATACTTGTCATAGATTTTTCCATCATCATTCACCCATGATTTCTTCCAAGGATTCCAACTGACATTCATGTATTTACAGAAAGTTCTTGTAATACAGAAGTTGTCCTAACCACTACCAGCTCATCCTGAGGTCCAGCAACCTCTTTCACTTTTAGCATCACATAAATCAGCTTTGAGAAAAACAGTGCAGTTGATTTGGACTTCGGTCTAGTCATCTCTTCCACTTGAACCATAATCAATCTACATAGATTGATTCTCACACTATGCTTCAGCAAATATAACAGATATATGTCTTGGAATATCAATGTGGAAAAGTCTTCTCTTCTCGGACTAACAACATACTGAATAAATTTAAACAACAGCTTATCTTCTCCTGCCATCTTTGCAGCAATCACCTTTCTAGGGGTCCCATTCTCTATAAGCTCCAGCAAAGCATCTTCATATTGAAACACATCACTGTTCGAAGGTACAGAGTTTGAGTAGAATGCATAATCTCCTTCATGGGGAACACTTAAGTTCCTAGACCATTCCACTGAAGTAAATGATACTTCCTGACCATTTAACAAAGATATCATTCTGCTTTCCTCCTCAGTCTTTTCAAAGAAGACAAAATCATATAACTACTTCACCAGCTCAGGATAGTAAGGTTTGTTGTTGTTCGCGAAGCACTCAGTCCAACCTTGTTCTTCTAAAACTTTAATAACCAAGGACTTGCTCTCCATGAGCCATTCTGCACAGACCTCTTTCTCAACGACAATTTCTCGCTTTGAGAGATGCAGGTTTATTGGATTCCTTCGAGCTGCACTTCCACTACCACTTCCACTGGTACTAGCATTCGATACTTTCTGTCTTTTCGCTTGCGGCTCATCACTCACATCTGTAACCTGAGGTCTCTTGACGTGGGCCATTACAGATTCAAGGTTTAGGGTTTTGCGGCTTGAGAGGGTTAGGTTGGAGGGATTCGAACAGACGAGTTCGCGGTGAGGGTGAGTGAAATCTTGACTCGTTTTAATATCATTTAGGATCCACAAATAAAATAAATTATATATATAAAAAAAATTTGATGTCTCGGCTTTACGAAATTTAAAACAGCGCGAGATGTACTGGTAAAGTCTTCTTAATGGCGAGGATGTCCTAACGGTGAGGTCTCATAACGGTGAGGTCTCCTAACGGTGATAATTTTCTAACGGTGAGAATTTTCTAACGGTTTCAAGGGTAAGTTATCATTCTTAATTCATGTCTAATGAAACTTAATCTTATTGAACATAAAGGCTTAGTGAAAATATCAGCTAATTGAAGTTCAGTGCCTATAAATTCAAGAGTTATATCACCTCTTTGATAATGATCTCTTAAAAAGTGGTGCCTAACATCAATGTGTTGAGTTCTAGAGTGAGACATAGGGTTCTTGGAGATGTTGATCGCACAAGTGTTATCAAAATTAATTGAAACATGTTTAAAAACAAATCCATAGTCCAATAAAGTGTGTTTCATCCACAGAATCTGTGCACAGCAACTACCAGCAGCTATATATTCTGCTTCAGCAGTAGATAATGCAACTGAGTTCTGTTTCTTACTACACCATGATACTGGGGACTTTCCAAGTAAATGACATGTTCTAGATGTGATCTTCCTATCTAACTTACAGCCAGCAAAATCAGCATCGGAATAACTTATTAAGTCAAATGATTGTCATTTTGGATAAAAGAGACCCAAATTTGCAGTATACTTAAGATATTTAAAAATCCTTTTAACAGCAAGTAAGTGTGATTCTTTAGGATTAGCTTGAAATCTAGCACACATACATACACTAAACATAATATCTGGTTGACTAGGAGTAAGGTAAAGTAAACTCCCAATCATACCACTGTAATTAGTTTGATCAACAGGTTTCCCAGATTCTTCAATATCCAATTAACAGGTGGTACTCATAGGTATATCACTTTCCTTAATACTATCCATGCCAAATAGTTTTAATAAATCCTTAGTATATTTACATTGATTCAATATAATACCATCTTTAGTTTGAAAGATTTGAAATCCAAGAAAGTACATAAGCTCTCCCATTAAGCTCATTTCAAACTCATTTTGCATAATCTTTGAAAAATCAGTACATAAAGAATTTTTCGAAGATCCATAAATAATATCATCAACGTAGATTTGTACTATTAAAACATCTTTTGAAATACTTTTTATAAAAAGAGTGGGATCAGGTATTCCTTTTGTAAATCCTTTTGAAATAATAAAGTTTGAAAGTTTTTCATACCAAGCTCTCGGATCTTGTTTTAAACCATACAAAGCTTTAGAAAGTTTAAAAACATGATTTTGAAAATGAGTATTTGAGAAACCAGGTGGTTGTTCTAAAAAATCATCTTCAATAATAAAACCATTTAAAAAATAACTTTTGACATCCATTTGATATAACTTGAAATTCAGATGTGATGCATAAGCAGGTAAGATCCTAATAGCCTCTAATCTAGCTACAGGTGCAAAGTTTTCCTCATAGTAAATTCCTTCTTCTTGATTGTAACCTTGTGCAACTATCCTAGCTTTGTTTCTAATAATGTTTCCAGATTCATCAACTTTGTTTCTAAACACCCATTTCGTGCCTATGGTTATAGTGTCCTTGGGTCTTTCTATTAATTTCTAGACTTTGTTTCTTTCAAATTGATTTAGTTCTTCTTGCATAGCCATTACCCAAAATTCATCATTGATAGCATCATTGTTATTTTTAGGTTCTAACTATGAAAGAAAAGCTTGATGTTCAACTTGATTTCTTAGAGAAGCTCTAGTCTGTGTCCCTCTATCAAGATTTCCTACAACAGCATCTAAAGGACGATTCTTTAGAATTCTAGTTGATCTAGTAAAGGTAGGACTAGAAATTTCTGGTCCATCAATAGGTTGGGAATCAACTGAATCAGGTTCTGGAAAACTTCCAAAACTGGACGTTTTTACTACAGGTCCACTGTCCTTATCATTAAGGTTCAAAACAGATATATCATCTTCATGATTTTCAAGAGAAGTCTTCAGCTCATGTGGATCAGTTTCATCAAATTTGATGTGAACAGATTCTTCCACACATTTGGTTCTCTTATTGAAAACTCTATAGGATTTACTAGTTATAGAGTATCCTAGGAAAATTCATTCATCACTCTTTGGTGAAAACTTGTCAAGATTATCTTTAGTATTAAGAATAAAGACTTTGCAACCAAAAACTCTGAAGTAGTTAACCTTGGGTTTCCTACGGTTCCACAACTCATAAGGGGTCCTTTTAAGAACAGGTCTGATCAAGACTCTATTGATAACATAACAAGTTGTATTTACAGCTTTATCCCAAAAGTAAACAGGTAGGTCATACACATTAAGTATATTCCTAGCAATTTCCTGAAGGGTTCTATTTATCCTTTCTACTACACTATTCTGCTGAGGTGTCCTAGGGGCAGAGAAATTGTGACTATAGCCACAATGTGATCAGTAGGATTCAAACTCATGATTTTCAAACTCACGACCATGATCATTTCTCAGGGTTCTAATCTTAAGTCCACTAAGGTTCTCTACAGATTTGTAGTATTTAACAAAGTAAGAAGAAGATTCACTTTTGTGGGCTAGAAAATATACCCAAGTATATCTATAAAAGTCATCTACTAAGACAGAGACATAGTGCTTCCCATTTATGAAACACCCCAAGCTTCCACAGTACACTTCTCTTTTAATAATACAGTAGTGTGTGTTGTACGCAACTTCGAGTTCTAAAACACACCACAACTAATCAAAGTAGCAGTTATGAATAGTAATAACCACTTTTTAAAATTATATATATTTTTTATTTCAAAATGGACTTCATTTTTGGATTCGTAATATCGAAATTAGCCTATGTTGATTTTTTGGTATTTTTCTGAGAACTTCCAATTTTTATGAATAGTGAAAAATACTTAAAAACAACTTTTTTAATCAAAATAATTTATATTGATAACTTATACTATTGAGTGGTTTTAAAGTATAATTAGAATATATTTTTACTATTTTATCCAATGGTTGTCATTAGAATTAATTTAACATTGAAATTTGACATAAACAATTGTCAATCTTTTGATATATATTGTTTCTTAAAAACACGCTATTTGTTGTGACAGTGAGAATTAATTATAAAATTAATTAATGCAACTTATATGTTTGGAATTTTGTAAAATAGACATCATTTTTGGATTCGGAATATCAATTATATCTTAGGGTGAAATTTTGGCATTGTTCTGAAAAACTTCAATTTTTGATGAATAGTGAAACCACTAAGTGGTAGTTAAAAAACCGATTTTTCGTTTAAATGAAACATTACCACTTCTGTGATTTGATTTTAAAAAATATGACATACATGGTTGTCATTAGGAAGTAGAATTTTGTTCAATGGGATTAAAATAATTTTTGGTGAATAGTATCTTTTAAGTTTAATTAATCGCGATTAAAGGTAATTAGTGAAATTTAAGGTAAAAATGATATTATAAAAATATGAAAATACCTTTACACTTGTCCTACCCATATTGGATGTGTCATGGCCGACCATGAAAATCCATGGGTCAACTTCGGGACCCCATGGAGCAACATTGGTAGGAAAATGACATAGATAACTTTTATTTAAAGTTAAAATAAAAATGTCACAAACATAAGTTGTTTTAATAAAACAATTTTTAAATGGGGTTATACAAGTCATATTTTTGACTATAAATATTCATTAGAAAGATAAAAAGATTTTCTACATCATTATATTTTTTATAATTTTTAGACATTAAATAAATTAAATTATTTATGACACCATGATGATGCAGCGATTACCTCATTAATTAATGATTTAAATAAAATGAAAAGATAATGAAAAATATAAGACTTAAACTTGTCAAAAACCTATTGGATGAGTATATTTCCACCCCTTATCACCTTATCCTCGAATTATATAAGTTTGGGACCTTTATAATCCTAAAATCATTGTATAATAAAGTACCATTTCATTACTTTCCAAGAGTGCCCCTTCTCTCCTCTTATAAAAGGCCCCAACCACTACCACCTTATTCACACTTTCAAGCCATTTGGCTCGGCCAACCACTGCCAAATACTCTCCCAACTTCCCTCCATTACTCCTAGAAGCCTCAAATTTGTCAGAAGTCTTCCCAAGGAAGCCTTTGGCTCAAATCAAAAAGCGTTACCCGATTTTAAGATAATGTCTTCCCTAATATTGTTTTGTTTTATTTTGCTACTCCAACCCCCTAAACTATTATTATTAATTTCTTTTGTAACAAAAACAGTATCATAAATATACTAGGATGTTGTTATAAGAAGTATTAGAGCTACACTTACACACACATACATCTAATGGTTAAAGAACATACTGTTTCTGTGGATGGCGAATTTCTACCTCACGAAACGATGATTGTTCAACACTCATATAACACCTTCAAAGGTGGCCATTATGATAACAATATTTTTATATATGATATATATTATGTTTATGTTTTCCTTATGATTCTGTATTTTTCATTTATGGCATACTTTTCTGATTTCCATTATGGGTAAACGCGATAATTTCATTTTAGGAAGTGCGGACTACCGCCCCCTCAAAGTGATTTGAATCGTTAATGCCATATGTGGGATGTATAAAGGATGGGGTAAATGGTATTATACATTATATTATACTGGAATTATAGTATAACTTTATATAATTATAATTTCATTCCATTAAATATGAAATAGAAATGAAAGTAGCGTTCATGCGTACGTACGGCTTAGCGTCTCCATGAACGATGCATTTCATTTCTTACCTCTAACCGTTATGGAATATTATAAATGCATGTATATAATGGATATATATGAGATATATGATATCTATATCATGAATATAATTCTGGATATAATGGATATTTCACCACATGAACAACTTGTAATTATAAGAAGTTTATTTTTGACTCCAGTACCAAATATCGACAAAACAACCGTTATTAACATAAATAATTACATAATGTTCATAACATGGTAATAAGTGATATAAAAGGAATAAAAAACTTGAAAAAGGTTCTTAATAAATTATAAATTAACTATAGTTTATTTTTCAGGAGGTTAAAGAATGGTCGAGTCAAGACAGGACGCAAGGTAATGGAACTTCTTAACCCAATTTCCATTCTTTGGGTTAATCTCTTACTTTCAAATTACGGCATGATATTATTATGTCCTATCTTGTATTTGTACTTTTTTTATGTGTAATTATAGTGAATACACATAATAGATCTATTTTATTTAAAAAATGATTTTTGTATGGGACTTCGTCTCAATCTCCTTTCATTGAGGCATATTTGGTTTTATACACAACTTTCTTTTATACGGTGTATAAACCCCTTTGACTTTTAGATTATTCAAAAGGAATATTTTTATACGAAGCGTTTACTAAACAAAAAATGGGAATTTTTTTGTCGTACGTATGCGGTGACAACGACTTCTCCGCCACCGTGACCATTATTTGAGTTTCAGCTTCCTCTACAAGCCATACCTTTTTTTAAAAAGAAAAATAAATACCATGATTTACTTTTCTTTTATTTTGGTATTGAAAATGGTTTTGAAAGTGTTTTTATTATATCAATGTGTTGTATTGATATCTTGTGATTGAAATGTGGAAATGTTATGTTTCCTTTATGCATGTTTTATGTAATACGATTATGTTATGGTTTATGATATGTTTAAACCTGTTCATATGAGGAAGGAATTGGACTTAATAAGTGACGGGTGAAGCCCGCTATAGCTCCTCGATGCATAGGCAGGTCTCATGAGACAAACTAGTGTCTTGGAACAAGGCCTTGACAAAATATTATTTGTGGTCTTGGCACGAGGCCTTGACTACATGGTTATGATAGTCTGGAATTATGCATTCCATCATTATGAAAGTGGTTGTTGATATTGCATCGGATTATTCGACTAGTAGAATATCCATGTGAGTAAGTAAATGGAATTATTTAATTTTATTTTTTCCATATCATGCTGAATTTCAAGTTTAAAAGGGATTTTGTTTTAGTTATACATTGCCTTAAATGTTAATGTTTATTTATGAAAGCTTCCGCAATATTGTTATCCTTACTGAGCATCTGAGCTCACCCTTTCAATGTTTTAATATTTTCCAGGATGTGAAGAAGTATTTTATGAATGACCTACAGGGATAGTCTGAAGGGGATATGAGTGTGGAAAATGAAGACTTTGTTATTAGTTTTTCTCTTTATGATGTAATGTAACATTTATGAATGTATCTAGTGTTTCCAAGGCTAATAAACTAATTTTTCTTTTGAGACTTTATCTTTTGTGATCATGCCAATGCTACGCAATAATGCACCGACTCTGGGTAACTGGGGTCGGGGCGTTACAGTTGGTATTAGAGGTAGTTTAGTAATAACCTTGGAAGATATATTTAGATAAACTCTGATTAGAGGACATACCCCGAAGATAGACTTTGATGATTAGTATAGAATAACTTCCTAGAATTTTGGTATTATAGAGATTTTGTGAGTTTTCCGATCAATACATCCATGTCTGGATACGAGTAGGTAGAGGTGGATCTGGCACAGATGTACCTAGGGGTAAAACCCGAAAACACCACTTTGAGCTAGACTCGAAGGGGAACTGGTGCACGACAACAGGCCTTGCTGCACTCTTGGTTACGACACTCCTGGGGTATATGCTTAGGATAATTCTCATTTTCTTTACAAACCACTTTGAAGGGTTATGAGTATATACCTTCTCAAAGAAATTTTTTTTTATGATTATGGATTATATCCATAAATAGTTCAATTAGTGTTAAGTGTTTTTCAAGTATTGAATTATGTATTTTGATTCATAAACTAATCTAGTTTATGCCATTGTTTAGAAATGGCGCCTAGTGGAAGGAATGGAAACTGTATCAATGCACGCACTCCGTGTAGGGATTGCCCGTGGATCTGGAGATACAACTGGTGGTGATCAACTTATTACCATACTGGGACAACTCACTCAGGTTATGAATAATAACCTTACTCATATGAAGCACCCTGACCCGCAACGTGGAGGATCAATGTTAGAATACTTCATGAGGCAACAACCGCCAACATTTAATGGGGGTAAAAATCCATTAGTAGCTGAGCAATGGATAAACTCCTTAGAGAAAATATTCCACGCCTTGGGGAGTAGCGAAAGGGAGAAGGTTGTCATGGCAGTCTACCGCCTCACTGGAGATGCCGATCAATGGTGGTCATTGATTCAAAATAAAAAGGAAGATGAATAAATATCAAGTATGGAATGGAGAGAGTTCAAAGATATTTTTATAGAAAAATACTTTCCTCGTGACCATCGAGCAGATATGGAAAGGAAATTTCTGAGTCTGAGACAAAAGGAGGATGAGAATGTCGCAAAGTATGAGGCCAACTTTACAAGGTTAGCGAGGTATGCTGTAGATTATATATGTAACCCAAGAAGTAAGATTGATCGTTTCCTTGATGGGTTAAAACCATTTCTCCATCGAGCTTTAGTATCACAATCCTTCTCATCGTACGAAGATATTGTCTCATGTGCTATCAAGACAGAAAAGGAATTCTCTAAGTCTTGTGACAACAAAGTAAAGCAAGAGAGGAAGAGAACGATGGAAAAAGAGACGAATACATGGAAGAAGGGAAAGATGGATTTTCCATTATGTGATAATTGTGGGAAGAATCACCCCGGTGCTTGCCTAAAAGGAATGGGAGTTTGTTATAAATGTGGAAAAAAAGGTCACCAGGCTCGTGACTGCAAGGGAAAGAAAGAATCTATCAATGTTGAATGCAACCATTGTAGGGAAATGGGGCATTATGCAAATGAATGTCCTAAGCGTTAGGGAAACTTACCTCAGAAAAAGACAAGGGATCAAGGACAATCTTATGCCGTTACTACAGTTGAAGTGGAATAATTAATGTATTGGTTTTTTTGGAAACAAGGATTATATTCTGGTTATAAGAATAATGTGATATATATAAAGATTATACTGCAGTACTTGTTTTTTTCATTAAGGTTTTAATATGATAAAGGTAATCATATTTTAAGTATGTGACAATAAGAGAAACTTTACTTTGTTTGGGGAATCTGATGTTACAATTGATTTTGGAATTTAGAGAACTTTTAGAAAAAGTCTGGACAGAGGTATTTTGGATAACTATATAGGTTGGAATGGATTAAGTTGAACCTTGGATAGTATTGTTTAAGGTTAAAACATTTCTGAAGATTATTTTTGGAATCTTATAATAGTATATTTTTAGTAAAAGGACAACCTGCAGGGTGGGTCACAACCCGTCGCGTCGGACAAAGCTACAGGAATCGAACACACAACCATAGTGCGACAGGACTTTATTACCTACCACTAGCCTATAAGAAGTCCCTGGTTATTACAAAATAGTTTTACTAATCAAAATGTTATGTGTTAATATTTGGAACCTTATACAATTAGGATAAATAGAATATTTTTGAGTTTTATTACCTTTTAGAGTGAAAGATGGGTTTGTGGTAAAAATTTATTAAACAATGAAAGTCTACATGACAAGTATTTATATTCACTTACATTCTTAGTAAATCTCCTAAATAAATTCCTCAACTTTATAAAAGGTAACTTAAAACAAAAACATTGCCGATTAACTTTTCCAACTGGGGATTCAATGACCGTTTAACCAATCACAAGTTTCTGATTTTCTTATGGTTAACTTTCTCCTAATCCAGTTTTCTACAACTCTTCATCAGACCTTGATGGTTTGTTTTTCTTCCATATCCATATTTTCACATATTTCTATTATGGGCTATCTCGGGTGACCTTTGTACTTATCTTTCTTTCTTTTAAAGTTAAATTTTTATTAACCTTATTTCCGATGTGGGTTTTCCACAAAGGTATTTTCTATTTTCAACCTTCTATTTTCAAAGAAAATTTTCAAATTGTGAGGACACTATTTATTGAAGGAGGGCAGAATGTAACACCCCAAGCTTCCACGGTACACTTCTCTTTGAATAATACAGTATCGTGTGTTGTACGCAACTTCGAGTTCTAACACACACCACAACTAATCAAAGTAGCCGTTATGAATAGTAATAACCAATTTTTGAAATTATATATATTTTAAAGTTCAAAATGGACTTAATTTTTGGATTCGTAATATCGAAATTACCCTATGTTGAATTTTTGGTATTCATATGAGAACTTCCAATTTTTATGAATAGTGAAAAATACTTAAAAACAACTTTTTTAATCAAAATAATTTATAGTGATAACTTATACTATTGAGTGGTTTTAAAGTATAATTATAATATATTTTTACTATTTTATCCAATGGTGGTCATTATAATTAATTTAACATTGAAATTGGACATAAACAATTGTCAATCTTTTGATATATATTGTTTCTTAAAAACACGCTATTTGTTGTGACAACGGGAATTAATTATAAAACTAATTAATGCAACTTATATGTTTGGAATTTTGAAAAATAGACATCATTTTTTATTCGGAATATCAATTATAGCTTAGGGTGAAATTTTGGCATTGTTCTGAAAAACTTCAATTTTTGATGAATAGTGAAACCACTAAGTGGTAGTTAAAAAACTGATTTTCCATTTAAATGAAACATTACCACTTCTGTAATTTGATTTTCAAAAATCTGACATACATGGTTGTCATTAGGAAGTAAAATTTGGTTCAATGGGATTAAAATAATTTTTGGTGAATAGTAACTTTTAAGTTTAATTAATCGCGATTGAAGGTAATTAGTGAAATTTATGGTAAAAATGATATTATAAAAATATGAAAATACCTTTACACTTTTCCTACCCCTATTGAATGTGTCATGGCCGACCAATAAAATCCATGGGTCAACTTGGGGACCCCATGGAGCCAATTTGGTTGGAAAATGACATAGATAACTTTTATTTAAAGTTAAAATAAAAATGTCACAAACATAAGTTGTTTTAATAAAACAATTATTAAATGGGGTTATACAAGTCATATTTTTGACTATAAATATTCATTAAAAAGATAAAAATCTTTCCTACATCATGATAGTTTTTTTTATAATTTTTAGACATTAAATAAATTAAATTATTTATGACACAATGATGATGCAGCGATTACCTCATTAATTAACGATTTAAATAAAATGAAAAGATAATGTAAAATCTTAGACTTACACTTTTCAAAAACCTATTGGATGAGTATATTTCGAACCCTTATCACCTTATACTCTAATTATATAAGTTTGGGACCTTTATAATCCGAAAATCATTGTATAATAAAGTACCATTTCATTACTTTCCAAGAGTGCCCCTTCTCTCCTCTTATAAAAGGCCCCCACCACTACCACCTTGTTCACACTTTCAAGCCATTTGGATCAGCCAAATTCTGCCCAAATACTCTCCCAAATTCCCTCCCTTACTCCTAGAAGCCTCACTTTGATCAGAAGTCTACCCAAGGAAGCCTTTGGCTCAAATCAAAAAGAGTTACCCGATTTTAAGGTAATGTCTTCCCTAATGTTGTTTTGTTTTATTTTGCTTCTCCAACCCCCTAAACTCTTTTTATTCATTTATTTTGTAACAAAAACAGTATCCTAAATATACTAATATGTTTTTATAAGAAGTATTTTAGCTACACTTACACACACATACATCTAATGATTAAAGAACATACTGTTTCTGTGGATGGTGAATTTATGCCTCACGAAACGATGATTGTTCAACACTCATATAACACCTTCAAAGGTGGCCATTATGATGAAACTATTTTTATATATGATATATATTATGTTTATGTTTTCTTTATGCTTCTGTATTTTTCATTTATTGCATACCTTTACGATTTCCATTATGGGTAAACGCGGTAATTTCATTTTAGGAAGTGCGGACTACCGCCCCCTCAAAGTGATTTGAATCGTTAATGCCATATGCGGGATGTATAAAGGATGGAGTAAATGTTATTTTAAATTATATTATACTGTAATTATATTATACCTTTATATAATTATAATTTCATTCCATTAAAAATGAAATAGAAATGAATGTAGCGTTCATGCGTACGTATGGATTACCGTCTCCATGAACGGTGCATTTCATTTCATACCTCTAAATGTTATGGAATATTATAAATGAATGTATATACTGGATATATATGAGATATATGATATCTATATCATGAATATAATTCTGTATATAATGCTTATTTCACCACATGAACAACTTGTAATTATCAGAAGTTTATTTTTGACTCAAGTACCAAAGATCGACAAAACGACCGTTATTAACTTAAATAATTACATAATGTTCATAACATGGTAATAGGTGATATAAAAGGAATAAAAAACATGAAAATGGTTCTTAAGAAATTATAAATTAACTCTAGTTTATTATTCAGGAGGTTAAAGAACGGTCGAGTCAAGACATGACGCAAGGTAAGGGAACTTCTTAACCTAATTTACATTCTTTGGGTTAATCTCCTACTTTCAAATTATGTCATGATATTATTATGTTCTATCTTGTATTTGTACTTTCTTTATGTGTAATTATAGTGAATACACATAATAGATCTATTTTATTTAAAAAATTATCTTTTTAAGGGACTTCGTCTCAATCTTCTTTCATTGAGGCATATTTGGTTTTATACACAACTTTCTTTTATACGGTGTATAAACACCTTTGACTTTTACATTTATTCAAAAGAAATATTTTTATACGAAGCGTTTACTAAATGACAAAAGGGAATGTTTTTATCGTACGTATTCGGCGACAATGACTTCTCTGCCGCCGTGACCATTATTTGAGTTTCGGCTTCCTCTACAAGCCATACCTTTTTTTAAAGAAAAATAAATACCATGATTTACTTTTCTTTTATTTTGGTATTGAAAATGGTTTTGAAAGTGTTTTTATTATATCAATGTGTTTTATTAATATCTTGTGATTTAAATGTGGAAATGTTATGTTTCCTTTATGCATGTTTTATGTGATACGATTATGTTATGTTTTATGATATTTTTAAACCTGTTCATATGAGGAATGCATTGGACTTAATAAGTGACGGGTGGAGCCCTCTATAGCTCCTCGATGCATCGGCATGTCTCATGAGACAAACTAGTGTCTTGGCACGAGGCCTTGACAAAATCCTATTTGT
This sequence comes from Viscum album, assembly GCA_963277665.1. Taxonomy (NCBI): domain Eukaryota; kingdom Viridiplantae; phylum Streptophyta; class Magnoliopsida; order Santalales; family Viscaceae; genus Viscum; species Viscum album. Next base: position 1,297,568,154 of record OY728141.1, on the reverse strand, counting down.
GGTCTTGGAACGAGGCCTTGACTACATGGTTATGATAGTCTGTCATTATGCATTCCATCATTATGAAAGTGGTTGTTGATATTGCATGGGATTATTCGACTAGTAGAATATCCATGTGGGTAAGTAAATGACATTATTTAATTTTATTTTTGCCATATCATGCTGAATTTCAAGTTTAAAAAGGATTTTGTTTTAATTATACATTGCCTTAAATGTTAATGTTTATTTATTAAAGCTTCCGCAATATTGTTATCCTTACTGAGCATCTGAGCTCACCCCTTTCAATGTTTTAATATTTTCCAGGATGTGAAGAAGTATTTTATGAATGACCTGCAGGGATAGTCTGAAGGGGATATGAGTGTGGAAAATGAAGACTTTGTTATTAGTTTTTTGCTTTATGATGTAATGTAACATTAATGAATGTATCTATTATTTCCAAGGCTACTAAACTAATCGGTCTTTCGAGACTTGATCTTTTGTGATCATGCCAATGCTACGCAATAATGCACCGACTCTGGGTAACTGGGGTCGGGGCGTTACAATTTAAACTAGAAACTCTATATGGTCCAAATAAATCCATTTGAACCAACTAAAGAGGTTGAGAAGTTGAAACTTCTTTCTTTGATTTAAAAGAAACTTTATGTTTCTTTCCCTTTTGACAGGGATTACAAACTTTGTCTGCTGGAAATTCATGTTTGGGTAGGTCTCTAACTAAAATCTTCCTAGAAAGTTTTCTAAGTGAGTGCACATATAAGTGTCCTAATATTATGTTCCATAGCCAAGACTCTTTATGGAAAGAATTTAAACAAGTAATATTTTTCTTTGCTATATAATTAAGATCAACAGCATAAACATTTTCATTTCTTAAGGCATAAAATACTAAAACATTTTTAGAATTAAAAACATTGCAAGAATCATTTTCAAATTTAACCTAAAAACCATCATCACATAACTGAGAAATACTTAACAAATTATATTTCAGTCCATCAACAAATAAAACATTGGAAATCAATGCTGAGTCGGTGTAACCAATTTGGCCTAAGCCGATGATTTTCCCTTTTGAGTTATCACCAAAAGTGACAAACCCTACATCAACTCTGACTAAGATTTTAAAGCCTGAGAAGTCTCCTGACATTTGTCTTGAACATCCACTATCCAAATACCAAGTCTTTCTACAGGATCTCCTTTAGCAGGTTCCATACAAAACGGATTTAGATAGGAAATGATTTTTGTACCTAGATTTTCTTGGGTCTGGACAGGTTATCCAACAAAACGTTAGGTACCCAAATTTGTCTTATGGGTCTCATAAAATTTTTAGAATCAACATATTTTGAAAGGTAAACCTTATTAGATCCGTAACAATAAATATAACTAGTTGAGGCATATAAATGTCCAGAACTAGAACTAGCAGTATTCTGTCCAGATTTTGGAATGAATTTAGTTTGGGTAAATTTTCTTTTTCCTGGTTGGTATCCTATACCAGTAGTGTATCTAGGTTCTATTTGTTTACCTAGAATCTAAGTAAGAGTATCTTTACCATTTGTAAACTTTTCTAAGTCTTTCTTATGTTGCTCATTAGATAATTTCAGTTCAGTGATTTCATTAAGCAACTGAGCATTATTTTCCATTTCAATATCAAGATTAGATTTATGTTTAACAGTTACAGCATATTGTTTCTTTAAACCATTGAATTTGTCTTTCAGCTCATTACAGGTTTCTTCTAACATATCACAATATTCAAACAGTTCAGATTTTGACATGTTTTCTGAGTCAGAATCATCTTTATAATAATATGAATTTAAAATAAGAGTTTCAGCTATTACCTCAGATGTGTTTGTCATAAAACACATATTTGCCTTATTTTTGAGTTTAGTTTCAGAAATTTCAGATTCACTAGAGCTATCCTCAGAATCACTCCAAGTAGCCTTCATGGCTTTCTTGTACTTATTGTCCTTGTATTCATATTTCTTCTTGTAATTAAACTTTGGACAGTCTTCTTTTATGTATCCTTTCCTTTTTCACTCATAGCAGACAACTTCATCTGATTTTTCAGGTTTCTTCCAATCCTTTTTCCAATGACCCTTGTTGTCATACTTTCCTTTGTAGTTTGATTTTCTAAAAAACATTTTCTTCCTATAAAACTTCTTAAACCTTCTTGTAATGTGAGCCATATCAGCATCACTATCAGAAGCACTCTCACTGACTTCACAGCTTGAACTCTCGTTTATAGCTTGAAGCTTCTCCTTATCTTTATTCTTTGAAGTTGAAGTCTTGAATGCAACAGACTTCCTTCTTGGTTCATAATCATCTTCTTTGTTCAACTTAAGTTCTTTTTCATACATCATCTACTTTCCAATTAATTCCTTGACTGGCACTTCACCAATATCACATGACTCTCTAATTGAGACAGAAGTTCATATCCATCTTTCAAGTAGACATCTCATAATTCTCATAATTTGTTCCCTTGATTGAACATCCATTCCCAGAGAAGTCATTGTGTTGACAATTACATTAAACCTGAGATACATATCAGAAATGGGTTCATCAGGCTTCATCTTAAAATTATCATACTTAATAGTATAAGTGTTCAATCTCATTTCCTTAACATTAGTTGTTCCTTCATGAGAAACAGCTAAGGTATCCCAAATTTCCTAAGCAGTTTTACAAGAAGATATTCTATTAAATTCCTCATCTCCTAAACCACAATACAGAGCATTTATAGCTTTACAATTATTATTGTAGGCTATCTTAGTAGCTTCATTCCATGTAGATCTAAGAGTAGCAGGAATTTTATATTCCGATTCTATAGCAGTCCAAATATCAAAATCCATGCTCTCTAAATGAATTTTCATCTTGATTTTCCACTAGGCATAGTTAGTTCCATTGAAAAATGGTGGTCAATTGGTAGCAACACCTTCAAGTCTATTATCCATGATAACTAACTTAAATCAAAGATTTAAAAGAGATAAAAATATAGAAATAACAGAAATTTTAAGAACTTTAAAATAAAACTAAAATCACAGTTGAAAAATAGAGTACTTTAGAAAAATATTTAAATCTTTTTATGATACCAAATGTTGGTCGGAGTGGACACTCAAGAGGGGGGTGAATTGAGTTCCAATTAAAATTTATGTTTAAAAACTTTGTCTTAAAAACCCCCAATTAAAACACAGAAATAAACTGTAGTGAATTTATATCAGCATAAAGGTTCTGTTAGGTTCTAAAAGGATTGATTATTTCCAAGTTAATCAAATCAAAATAATTGATTAACTTTTGAAACTAAATTACAGATTTACAACTAATATAAAAACATGCGAGTTTAATTATCAAAGTGACTTTTAAAACAGTTTTGGTTTTAAAGTAATTAGCAGTAGAATAAATAAAACTTTGAATATAAATAAGCATAACAGATTTAACCAAGAGGTTCAGTCTCAAGATGAGAATTAGTCCTCTCAAAAATTTATATTAAAGTGATCCACACCCTGGATCGGGGATAAACAACAGTATACAACTGTCCAGGTCACACGACCTCTACCACAGTTATCTGTGGGAACAAAAACAACCGCACCAGCTGTCCAGGTCAGACACGACCTCTACCACTATCCGAGTGGGAAATAAAAAATGTAAGAGAGTTGAGTGAGGATTTACAAATCCTCCAGTTAGAGTACAAGAGACATTGTGTGTGTAAAATATAGCATATAACACACATTGCTCAATAGGTAAAAAGATAAATCACATAGCAAATATTTAGGGTTTAGAAATGGCTCTAGTGATTGTCGTGCAGTTCTGGACTCCTTTGATTGATCAGAATTCGCTCTGAGTCCTCTTCTGGTTTTTGTCTGGAAAACAGAGTATCGACTGTTTCCTTGACTTCCAGGTGTAGAGACAGTCGATGAAGCTCCTATGTTATGTTCTTGTTCTCATCTCTTCACTGGTATGCAGTCATTAATGAGTTCTTCGTGTAAGTTCAGTCGTCTCTTTGCATTCACGCTTAGTTGTTCTTGCAGCACACCTCGTGGAACGTATGTCTCTATGTATTCGTCTTTTCATCTCTACTTTGTATTAGCACATCCTTCCTTTATTTAAAGCACGAGCTCTGGAAAAAGATGATTTTATTTTTGCAGGTATGAGGTATGGTTCCCTGACATCCAACAAACTTCATTAAATAAATGACAGAGCATTAAAATATTCCTAATATGACTGTTGGTTAGATTAAATAAAGATAAAGAAATTAAAGTAGTGTCGGGTTCTGTCTCTGGAACGGTAGCTCTTGATATCGGTAGACTTGTGTTATGGTAGGTGTCTATATCGATAGACTTCATTTGTAACGGTAGACTTTGTATCGGTAGCTGCAACTGTAGACTTGATCACATCAGTAGCGGTGGACTTGTAACGGTGGTTGTGGTTCTGCTTGTATCGGTAGCGGTAAGTCCCTATCGGTAGCTTCCTTGATGTATTGGTATAATTTGCATATCGGTGGACTTCAGCATATCGGAAGCTCTGTATCGGTAGCTGTCGACTTCGATGTAGCAGTAAGCATGAGTAACAGTGAACTTTTAACTGTAACTTTGTCGGTAGACTTGTTGTACCGTATCGGTAGACTTTGATGTAGCGGTGAACTTTGAGTACCGGTGGACTTGATGTATCAGTGAACTCCATATCGGTAGCTCTATTCGATATCGGTAGCTCTAAGTCATAACGGTAGCTACTGTTCTGTATTCGTAGCTATAAAATATTTAAGCATTCTTTTGGCAGAATGTGTTAGGTCAGAGTACATATATACAAAAGACTTATATTATGCATAATTGAAAGTAACAACATATAATAAAGCATATTTGAGATGTATCAAACATAATTAAGATATAAATAAAATATAGTTGGGATTATCAAAATATAATAAAGCAACTCAATTTCCAGAGGGTTCAACAGATACCATTCTCCATATTAATCGGTATAGTTTATGGATTTGTTTATTGTTTGGGAAACATATTCAAATTTCATAATCTAGTTTTTTAATGAAAATGATTATGTTATATATGTTTATGACATTAAAATAAAAAATAAAATAGAGTATGTATATGGAGGGTGGGGCCTATACATTATATATCCCTTCAATACATTTCTAGGTCTCATGAGACAAATTAGATGTCCAAATCTGATGGGTGTCTACACATTGATTTAAGATGTATTAATGATAGATCATTACAGTAACTGTCTTGAGGATAGATCATTATAGAAACTATCTTGATTATAGAAATTTATATTTTATATATCATTCATTATTATGAATTTATTATGAAATTATTTAATCATAGTCTATGTGATTATATGATAATTCATAATATACATGGTTTTGTTTTCAATCTCATGTGATTATTTATATGGTATTACGTGATCATCATTTATTACTTTCATATTATGATCACGTTAATGATTAAATGACTTTTTTTGAAGTTAATTACCTATAAATATTTATTATTCTTATTTATTCATAATTTATTCCTCTAAAGGGTGAGTTTTGTGGCTTTTTTTGAGAATTTTCATTTTTGATTAATTTTGAAAAGATAAAATTTTATTTGAAAACAATATTTTCATTGAAATTGTTTATAATGTGAAATTATATTTTTAATTGATTTAAAGTATAATTTGCTAAATTTTATACCTATTAATAAAATTTAGATCATTTTAATAATCTTCAAAATGAATTTTGACATAAAAACATTTAAAACATTTAAACATATTCACATCAAACCCCTCATTTTATAGTCTCCTATGTTGGTTAATTTTAAATTAAATTCTACAGCATTCCAAAGTTGATTTTTTAAAAACTGATTATATACGTTGAATTATAAAAATTCATATTATATAATAAGTTAAAATTGATTTTTTTACCATAATTATTAGTGAAAACATTTAAATTTAATTAAAGTAATTATGGTTATTATAGGGTTTTGTGCATTACAAGTATTTTAAATGAAATTAATTTTACTCATAGAAAAGTTATTTATTTAATAAATTAGATTTAATATTTATAATAATTTGGTTTAAATTATATAATAAAAATAATTTTAATTATATTCTTAATGGATAAATTACGTAGGTAAATAAAAAGATTCAAGTAATCGTGGTAGAAACTAAAATGGTAAAAATTGAGTAAAATTAATAAATAAGGAATAACCAGATAATCATTTATATATTTATTTTTGGAGGTTTTTATTAACCACATAAACCCTTTCATCCGTTAATGATCATTTTTGGATTCATGTTAGTTAAGGTATGACTCACAATAGTGAATGCTTTTGGGAATTTATAATAATGTCACTCCTCCTCAATTATAAATAGGCACTCACTCCCATCACATGTTTAAATATATAAATCCATTTTTATCAATGAAACCTTCCACGATAAATTTAAAAATTACATACTATCACACTATAAGACCTCTTTGTGATTAAATGAAACCTAGGATGTAATTAGTGAAAACCTAAAGAGGATTCCCAAAGTAGTGGTAATGTTCTTCAATGAGCATCTTTATTTTATTTCATTCACCACCTCATTCAATTCTTATTAAACCATACTGATATATTAACCTCAATATTCTCCATATAAAATTATTTTTTTTATAATTATATCATAAACTAGATACATCTCCACTTCAATAAAATGGGTTACCAAATTCTTATTCATGTGTGTGGTGGAGTACCGTCTCGCAAACTGATGTCATTCTTTTTTCCATAACCACCTCTCATGGTTGGTTATTATTATGGATAAAAATTATATATATAATTTATATAAAATAATTATACCTATTGAGTAATTATATAATATATTAATTATTACATTCCATTCTATAGTAAACTGTATAACGTTAGTCGTGTGCACGGCGAACTACCGCCTTGCGAAGCGATGTGATTCATCTGTTACTAACGATGTACATAGAGGGTCATAATGAATAATTTTAATGATTTTATATGCTATTTATGAAATAATTATGATATTCATGAAATATTAATCATTATTTAAATATCATTTATCATTAAATTTTTATGCACCTAAAACATGATAACATAGTTCATGGATGTGTGGACTACTGCCTTCATGAAGTGATGTGTCTCTTTTTTCATGAGCCCACTACATGGATGTTATACATATATATATATATATATAATTAAAGAAATAATATAGTATATATGATATCATTATAATTTTTTAAAGGTATTATGTTACTTACATCTTTTAAATAGGGGTCATTGAAAGATGTAAATGTTACTCCTCCATACATATAACCTACTGTCTCCATGATCATAACATACATCATTTCAGAAAAACATCCTTCATAATTGATTTTAAAAGTAAAATTGATGTATAAATATGATAATTATGTAATTATTATAATTTTGGAGATGATATAATTGTATAATTTTTGAAATAACATGTCCATTCATGATGAAAGGAACATAATAAAAGAAGTAAATTAACACCATAAACAATGAAAATAATGAATTATTATTAACAAATGGGATATACTATATTATAAAATATCATAAATTATATTGTGAAAATTAATATGGTCTTTAATAATTTAATTAAATGGTTAAAACTTCTATAAATTAGGTGAATGAATGTTCAAATAAGAGGAAGCATGTAGTAAAGGATTTCTTAAGCCAATTTCCACTAATTGAGTTATACATATACTTTTTTCATTATGTCATGTGTGTAATGAATTTTGATTATATTTTATTGTATTAAACCTTGATTTATGTGGATTTTAATTTGATACAAATAATCAATTCATTGATAATTCTTACATCAATATTATGACCATTGGAGAGGTTTATTTCACTCTCTCATTCTAATCAACACTGTCTTTTCATAAATATCAGTTTATGGAAATTACATGACCATATCCAAATAAAAACATTTAATTTTTTTATCATATAGTGATTCGTGATATTTTAACACAATTTTACTATTTTTACTCATTGTTACAAAAATTAACTGAGAAAACATTTTGATGAAAATACAACTTCATTTCAATATTCAGTTAGAAATCATTTTCTTAAAACCATGTTTTTAAAAAAAATTAACCATTAAAAATGATTTTTTTACCAACTTTTACTATTTAAAAAATATTTTCAATTGAATCGTATGTAATTTTATAAACAATTTTTATTTATATATTTCATAAAATATGAAGGGTGTTTTAACTTGTATGTAATGTATAGAGTTTTCCGCCATCATGACCTATTTTTTAAAATTATTTTTTTATAAGTATTCAAGTTTATTTACAAGTAATTTTTTTGAAAATGTTTTTTCATTTAAAAAAATTATTTTCAAAATAAAAATGATATTTTCCTCAAGAATGTTTTTAGGGATCTTTTTATGGTATTACAATTTATTAATTAGGTCAAATTTTCATTGAATTTATGATCCACTGGGGATATATTGTATTACTATCATCATTGTCCTTTATTTTAACACTTTATGATCCGTTTGACAATGGATGTGCTATTTTATTACAATTCACTATATTATTATGGATGGTTTATGATTATGTCTATTTGATTGGGGTAATTATTAAAATTTCACATGTTATTTTTTAGTATGAATGTTTATGTCGATTATGTTTGACAACTGTAGTATACTGAAATAACATTACTTTGTGTGTGTAGTGAGGGGCCCCATTAAAGACCCTAGATGAATCGTCATGTCTCATGAGACAAATAATTTGACTATATTAGATGGTTTTATAGCCATATATTTAAATTTTCATTAGGATATATCTTGATATTAACTATTTTGAGGATAGATCATGATAGTTAGGAAACCCAATATTATGAATTATATCATTATGAATTATATCATTTTGAATTTAGTCATTTATATTCCCTATGATTATTCAATTTTCAAGAATATCCATGGTTATGTTTTCAAGCTCATGTGATTATTTATATGTCCTTACATGATCGTTATTTATCCCTTCTATATTATTCTCATGTTACTTATTAAGGGAAATTTTTTTGTGTTATGTACCTTCCTATATTGATTATACTTATTTATTTGTGATATCTTACACTATAATAAAACTTTTCTGATAATTTGAGCTCATCCTAATTTTTTATCATTTACCTGGGTTATGAAGATGAATCCTTTGAATCTGGTTGAAGAAGGCTCAGTATTTTAATTTGTTATATTTTATTTTCATTTCCCAATATAAAAAGGGTATCATGTATGTATCTGGTTCTCCAAAACTAAAAAATGTGTCATTCCTTTGGAATTATACTTTTTTTATATGTCAATGAAATAGAGAAGGCACCACCTCCGAGCTACTAGGTTTGGGGTCATTACACTTGGTATTATAGTAATTCAAGAAGAAACATTGGGTAATAGATTTAAGAAAACATATATTAGGGAATATGAGCATATGATATAAATTGAAGAAAATTATAGAAGAAAATAATAATGTTTTAGTAAAGTAGATATTATTTGGTTCTTATTATAAAAATATTCATTACTAGATACTATCAGACAATGTGGTTCTAGAATAGTCATTCTAAATGTTAGTAATTCTAAAAAGTGTGAATTACTCAATCACCACCTATTGAATTATAATGAAACTTACTATGAATCTGGTTTGACACTACTGGGGGATATTCCTAAGATAAAAAACATTTTATTTACAAATAATTATAAAGGATTTCAAAATACAGGTATCCAAATATATTAAATTTTTATAATTATGATATTAGCTATGCATAAATTATTCAATTTGTGTTAATAGTTTTACTAGTTTTGGGATTATTAATTTTGTTTCATAATGATATGATATAATCTAGTGTACAGATTCATTTATAAATTGTTCCTAGAATATGTAATTGGAACCTCATCCATGAACATGATCCAAAGAGTTTGAATGATCATATATTTTATGGGATAAATCTAATCTTTAAAAGGGAACAAGTCTCCGAGACATTGTATTCATATAAGAACATTATATAATGTGCTAAAAATATAGAGAATGAATTATCTAATTATTATTAATTTTAATGAATGAAAGAGTAGAAGAAGAAGAAAATGAAAAATAAGGATAAAGTGAATAATGTAAAGAAGTATTTTCTATCATGTTATAATTATGGAAAAGAATACCCAGATTCATGATTAAATGGAATGTGATTATACTAAAATTGTGGAGGGAAATTCCACTATGCTTGTGATTTCAATGTTAAGAAAATAAATTCTAATGAATGTTGCATCCACTCTAAGGATATGCGATACTACACAAATCATTGTCTCATGCATCAAAGGAATATACCTTAAGAGAAGACAATGGATCGTGAGCAATCTTTTACTATTACCACATATAAAAATTATTGATTAATGTTATTGTATTTGGATTAAAAAAATATTTCATTTGAGTATTATATCAATCATTTATTGGTTACAGTATTTCTAAAGAATATAAGTATTGTATAGAAGTAATTTTTCATTATGGATTAGAAAATGTGTGTGGAACGCTACTGGAGACCAAGAGAAATGATTTAGTGGAATGTTTACCTTTATGGAAAACAAATGATTAAGGGAAGTATAACTTGTAAAAATTTTATGACATTGAGATAATGATGTTGGGATAAAGAGATGATTTTCATGGATAACATAAATTGGATAGTATTAACTAACATGGAACTGATTAATGATTTATGGAAAAGGTGGTTATATAATCCTTGATGGAGTCTACATAATTTTTTGGATTTAATTAATATATCCAATAATAAATAATTTACTTTAGTAATAATGAATAAATCATGTTTTCAATATGGGTTTATAGTAACTCATGTTATTATAATGTTTTAGGAAATTACATGATAATGGAGTTGACATGTTTTTTCTGTGAACATTAAAAGATATTTCTTGTTATTTGTGGGATTTATTATAAGATAGTTTTTTACATTTATTGACCTTATTTATGAAATGATTGATCAAAATCGTTTTGAAAAGATAATAATTTATGAAATATTTTATGCTTAAATTTATATGTGGTTTAGATATTAATGTCTTACTTTAATATATGAATATTTATGAATATTGGATAACTTTTTTTAACAAAATTGGTATTGGTAAATATTTTGAGATAGAAAGAAAAAATTCCATTATTTAAAGGATCATATGATCTGTTAAAAGTGAATTTTAGTTCTTCGGGAATTTAAGAAAATTTTATTTTTTATATTAATTTCATGGATTAAGGGATGATTTCGAAATGTTCAAGGAATAATCAAAGGATGAATTTTTGGTTATGAAATAGAAATATATCATGTAAATATATTTCCTTATATGTTAATCTACAAAAAGTATTTGAAACACAAATTTTTTCCCATAGTCATAAATTCTAATGATATCAATGACCTTTTACAGAACTATTTCGATTTATGTCTTTTTGGTTGTTAACGTCCTCTAGAATATGTTTTCAATCACTGTCCATCAGCATTTGGGGGTTATTTTCTCTTTTATTTACATGTTTTAATTTCCCATTTACATTCTCCAAATTGGAATCCATGTTATGTGATTATTACAGAGCACCTTTATATTTCCCTTTCCCTCTTATTAAGATGTTATTTTATTGACCCTTTTTATGATGTAGGATTATCAGAAATTTTTTTTCCAAATGTAAAACCATTGATTTCGAAGAGAAATTTTAAATTCCAAAGACAAATTTTATTTATGGTGCGTTGAATGTAATGCACATATATTATAAATAAATATCATATTATTCAATAGCTTATGTGACACGCAACACCGAGCATTAAAGAGAATATAACATTCCAAGAAGTTATGATATATTTATTTAAATACCTTAAATATGTTTAATTATAATAAAATTGAGTTTATATTGTGTTACACGTAAGAATGATTTTATTCATTATCTTGTGTTACACGTGAGACAGAGTTTTACCGATGAAAAATATATTATTAGTATTATTATTTAATATGATAGTTGTAACCCAGAAATTAAAATAATGGATATGAATAAAATTAAAGAAATTATGAAATAAATAGTTTATCAATTTTAATTATCAATATATTGATAATAATTAAAATAATAATCATTTAAATGAAAAATAAATTTTTTTGAAAAACATTATTATTTATAAAATACGATTTTGTCACTCTTTACAAACATTGTATAAAATTATTTATTAAAAAAATTGAAAATTTATTGGTAAAAATATAATTAATTTTTTAAATCTAAATACCAAAATTATATTTGGGTGATTTTTTTTATTTTTCTAAGTAGTTTCACTTTTTCTTGAATAATGAAAAATACTTAATTTTAATTACAAACTCTCTTTTAGTTTAAATTATTTAAAAAATTAAATTATGTTTTGAATTGGTTTTAACGGAAAACTAGTTAAATTTTATATAAATTAATATAATTAATTTTATTTTAATAATTTTCATACTGATGTTTGATATAAAAACATTGTTAAATTTTGATCCTTTTCATGTTAAATCCCTATTTTTTCCATCACATCTGCAAGATTAATTTAAAATTAAATTCATCTAGTTACGTATGATTAATTTGTAAAAATGAGTGTCATATTTTTACTCATCATAATTTATATTATATAATAAGTTCAACCTAAATTTTTACCATAATTATAAATAAAAATGGTTAATATTAATTATTGCGACTAAGGTTAAAACAAAGTTTTCACATTACGTGTGTTTGTATTAAAATTATTTTTTCAAACACATTGTATTTTTATTTAATAAATTTTATTTAATATTTTTAGTAATTAGTTATAAATTATCTAATAAAAATCATTTTAACTATAATCTGAATTGTCAAACTTCCAAGCTAAATTAAAAGATGCAGGTTGAAGTGGTAAAAACTAAAAGAGTAAAAACATATTAAACATGACGGCTACAGAATAACATGGTAAAAATATTTTTCATTTTTCATGGTGGAGGATTATCTCTAACACATGAACCAAAAACTATTTTATTTATCTATTTTTGAGACACTATATATAAGGGATACCTCCCAATAGTGAATACTTTTTATTATTTGAAAGAATGGAACCCCTCCTCAATTATAAAATAGAACTCACTACCCTCACTTATTCACATCATTCAATCCATTTGGATCGACAAAAACCTACCAAAATCACATCAAAAAATTCCTACTCTAATCCTAGAATCCTTATTTTGGGTTGAAATTCAACCTAGTATTAAATTACTACAATCCTAAGGTGGATTTCCAAATAAGAGGAATTGTTCTTCAATTACCGTATTTATTTTTTTTCTTTCTCCCCCTTATTAAATTTTCCATTACCAAATATAATGGTTAGGTATTGAGGTTTATATAAGGTATATATATGATATATATAATATAATTATACATATGGAGTCGTTATATTATATATACCTTATTATTTTAAATTATGTAGGAAATATGATAATGTCACTCAGGTGTACACTACCGCCTCACGAAGCGATGTGATTTATATTTCATTAACAATTTATATGGAAGGTGATAAAAAGTAATGTTAATTATAATATGTGATATAAATAAAATATTTATGATATTCATGATGTATTAATCATTTTGGATTGATAATATATCATTTTTTCACTTATAGATGATAGTATCGTTCATGTACATGTGGAATACCTCCTTCACGAAGTTAGTTGGATATTTATTCATCACCAAATAAAATGGATTATATATATATTTATATAATTAAATAAATAATATGGTATTTATTATATCATTATCATTTTTAATTTAACAAATTGCTTACCTCTTTTCTATAATTGATGTCAAAAATGGAAACATTACTCGTGTGCACGTACAACCTACTGTCTTCATGATCATAACATACTTTATTTCTAAAAATAATAATCAATGAATTATTTTAAAAGTATAAATTATTTATATGTATGATAATTATGTCATTATTATTATTATTTTGATCATAGAACTATATATTATGCACAAGAACCAGATCATTAATGATAAAACATGCTTGAGAAAACAATATAATCACCAATTAAAACAATAAAAATAATGAAAGATAATTAATTAATGGGAGATAACATGTTATAAAAGGATAATATATTTCCTTGTAAACATTAATATGGTTATGGTATAAGTAAATAACATGTTTAAAAATACTATACAAGTGGTTATCAAAATGTTAATAAAAAAGTGTGAGGTAAGCATTTTATTAACTCAATTTCCACTCATTGGGTAGAACATTAACTTAGATTATGTCATGTGTGTAATTACATTGTATTATATTTTATCTTATTTATAATTTATTTTTGTAGAGTTATATTTGGTACAAATAATTTATTCATTTATAATTGACACTTCAACATTATAATCATTTTAAGTGTTTGTTTCACTATCTCATTCTAATAAAATAATAATTCATGAATATCAGTTAAAGAAAACTACATGAACATTTCCTAATAAACATATTTAATTTTATTCTACTCTATTTATTCATGATATTTTCATTTAATAGTATAATTTATACACTCTAGTGTACTTATATTATTTGAGAAATTATTTTTATGAAAATAAGACTTCAATTCTCTCTTTAGTCCGAAATTTTTTTTTCAAAAATTTTTTTTCTATAAAATAAAAATATGTTTTTATGATTAAAATGATTTATATTAACCGTGTTTACAATATAAAAAATATAGTAATCCTATGTATTTTTCAAAATCATCCTCTTTTATATTTTTTTTCAAAAATGTGAAAGGAATCGTTGTTTTAACTTATACGACAAGTAGAAAATTTTACTCCATCATGAACTAAAAATGTTTTAAAGATCCCATTATAAGTATTTATGTTTATTTACAAATAAATGTATTTAAAAAATCCATTTTAAAAACAAAATTTTAAAAGGAAAATGATATTTCCCTCAAGATTTTTTCTAAGGATATTTTAATGGTGTTCTTATTCATCTATGACATCAACTATAGATTAAACTTAGGATCAACTAATGATATTTTGTATTGATATCATCTTTAAAATTTATTTTTATGGTTAATATACTAACCATATTTCATATATTATTATTTTAAAATATCTTATCACATATTTGTTAAAAATCATTTTTCATTTTCATTATTTCGGTGTTAATTTCCTTGTTTTATCAAACATATTTCATTATAAATGATCTGGTTTTGCACATATTATATAGTAATATCTAATAAAAACATAATAATGAAATAATAATCATATTCAAACATAAATTAATATTTTCATATCAGTCTTTAATTAAGGTTATGAAAAACGATGTATACCGTGATCTTGGAGACGGTAGATCGTATGTACGCATGGGTAACACATCAATTTTCAATGATCATTATGGAAAGGAGGTAAATAATATTTTACATTTTTATAATGGTTATAATATAATATATAATATATTAATTATATATTTATATATATCATCCTTGCTTTTTGGTGAGGAAAATTTAGTCACATCGCTTCGTGAACGTAGTAGTCCACATGTACTTGAACGATGTTATTATCATTATGTGAGTGAAAAAGAATGAAAGAAAATGATACATATTATCTTTTAATAGTTGTATATATGTCATAAATATCATATTTATGTCATCTATATCATATATAATAAATAAATATATCATTATCACATTCTATGTGAATTGTTAGTGAAAGAGGAATCACATCACTGCGCAAGACGATATTCTATTGTACACGCGAGCGACGTTATCGCATCTCCTACTCAATGGAAGGAAAAAATATACAAATGATATAATGAATATAGAGGTAAAAATATATTATAAAAATAATATTTATAATTTATAACCATTATCATAACCATCATTGTGAGGCAGAAATGGAAAAATGAATGACATCAGTTTGCGAGGTGGTAGTCCTCCATACACACAAAAAATGATTCCATAAACCATTTGATTGAATTTGAGATAGTTAAGTAATTACCATATTATAACAGTATCTTACTATATTTAATATAAAAATATTAGTATATATCATCATGGTTTAAAAAATAAAATGAGTTTCTTGAATAAATAAAATAAAAATGATCATTAAAAAACATTACCTCTTCTTTGGGTATCCTCATTAGGTTTTCACTAAATCATTCTTATGTTTGATTTTGTATAAAAATAATTTCCCGAGGATTAGAGGAGGGAGGTTTTGGGGTGATTTGATCTAGGTTTGGATTATTCAAATGGCTCGATATGTGTGAAAAAGTGATGGGAGTTATTTCCCCTTTATAGGTGAGGATGAGTGACATTATTGTAAATACGCAAACATATTCATTATTAGGAATTCAATATTACCTAAAGTGACTAAAAAATTGATAATAAAAGGGTTTTAAGAATTATTTTTTAGTAAGAACCTCCAACACATAATGAAACATGTTTTTTGAACATTTTGATATTTAAATTATAATATTCCTTGTATTTACAACTTTGGTGTGTCACTACAGAGACTAGTTTTCTAACCATGTTAATTTAGTATCGAAATATATATGTAAATGTATGTGAGATGGAACAAGACAATTGTATTTTGAATTTTAGGGTTGAAAGTTTTTTATTTCATCTCTTAATAAGAAACATTGTTTAAGATATCTTAAACTAATACAAATCAAAAAGCCTCTTATGACACAAAACAAATGATCGAACTGGTCCTAGATCCATTGGATATAATATGAAACCATAGGTTACTAAAATAATTTAATTTGAATTGAATACAATGGTTAGATTATAAAAAATTTAATGGATTCTACCATACATCATATAGAATATTTTTAATACAATATGTAATGAATATATCATACTTAAAACAATTACAATAGAAATTAATATGAATAGAAAGCGGAAATAAAATTAATCCCTTTTAATTACAAATAATAGTATAAAAGTAAAGGGTATAACAATTATTGTATCCCAAATCATAGGGTATCCTTTAACCTAGGATAAAAGGTCTATCTTACCACCACCTAGGTAAGAGGTCAATATGATGATCGGTGCATCTTTCATCTCATACACAAAGGCCCTTGATTAAGAAGGCCATCAGCACCTCTGTCATTCAAATACCTAAAATACCCCGATAAAAATATCGTCAACACTATCATCATATCCCTGAAATCCCCTAATCGTTATCACAACTATCAGTGGAATAAATCTATACAAATCACTTATCGAAATAAATTAATTAGGAACAAGTAGTTCATGTTTTGTATCTTTAAGAATTTTCGAATAATGTAAGTTAGAGATTATACTGTCTCTCTCAAGAACATTAATCACAATAGCATGTCTTCAATCTTCAACAATCCAATTCTTGTACTCTCTGTTTGAAATGAATTCTTATTTATAGGCCTCATGTCCAATGGTCCTATTTTATTTCAACATTCATATTTCTTCAAGAAAATTTGAGGGACTTTGACACTTGGCATTATAAAAGACAAAACATAAAAGAATACAAGACATCATTTTTATTAGTATATAAATAACTCCACGATATCGTTTTGGTTGGAAAATAATAAGTACAGAAGTATGAAATAAGGAGTATAATGAATATATAAAGCATGAGTAAAAGGGTAATGTGAAACATTTATGCAGTATTAGAGTTAGACATGAGTAAAATCCAATACATTTATATAATGAACTACATGGGTATGATGTATAACATGGATACAATGCATAACATGTTTATGATGTGAAACATGGTTATGATGTATAACATGATGATGATACATCTCATGGTTATGATGCATAAAATGGATATTATATATATCATGGTTACGATGCATAACATGTATACAATACATAGCATGGTTAAGATGCATAACATGTATATAATGAAAAACATGGTTACAATACATAATATAGATAGGATGTATAACATGGTTATAATGCATAACTTTATTGTGATGTGTATTGTGATTATGATGCATAACATGATTAAGATTCATAACAATATATGTGTTTACGATGAAAAAAATCCTATTCTGTTATGATGAAAAATAATTCCTGTGATTACGATGAAAAAAACGTATGTTGTTATGATGAAAAACAACATATATGGTTATGATTAAAAACAACATATGTGGTTATGATGGAAAAAAACATATAAGGTTGTAATGAAGAACAACATATGTTGTTCTGATGAGAAACCACATATGTTGATACGATGAAAAACTACAAGAAATTTGAGATTTTCAAAAATAAAGATTAATGGAAAAGTAGATACACATTTTGACTGAACAATATCCCCCTTTTCAGAAAGCACAAAACAAAACAAAAAATTAAAGCTTATCTCTCCCTAAGCTTAGTCACTCTTATGAATAAAATTATGAATATTAATAATTACATATTAGGATAAAAATTATCTCTAAGGATCATATTCTCTTTACTTAACCATTTCTTACGAGTTCTCCCCCTTAATATGGTATTCTCCCTTTTGCCTTTTTAAGGGAAAACAAATTCCTTGGTATAAATAATTTTATTGTGTTCTAAATTATTCTCCACCTTTTTGATTTTCCAAAAGAATAGGGGAAAAAATTATTTTCCTTCAAGGAGTTATAGAAACAAAATATACAAAAGTATAAAAATATCATGAAATGTAATATGTTTTTATTACAAGAGTTCAAAAATTCAATCTTTCTCTTTTTATTTTTCTAAGAGTAGAGACACAAAAAACTTAATCTTCTTAAACTCTTTCTTATCCTCCATAAACTTTTCAATGAAATCTTGTTGATCCCTCATATTAACATCTTGTTCTACAATAATCTTTTCTTATTCACAGATCTTTTATTCAAGAAGTCAATTGATTGTTTCATGTACTATGAGCCTTAAATCCTAGGAATTTTAATCATCCATTCTAAATTTGTAATTGTATTTTATGATTTAAAAACTTTTTGAGAGAAAAAAATTCTCAGTAAATAAATTTTCCAATTTATCCTTTAGATCTTCATTCTCTTCATAGGATATTCCCATTAGTATACTCGGTATTTTAATGGATTCTACTTTTTCATTCAAATTAGTGACAAACTTTCTGTAGACTGAATTGAGATCATTTATACGCATCACCGATTCCTCACACTTTTCCACATGATACTTCAGATTTTAATCAATATTGTTCGACCACTTAAAATTTTTGATACAAGCCATTCTATGCTCAGTAGCACGTTATTTGAATACTTTTTAATCATATTCACGTTTCAAAAACCTTTCCAGTAGAATCTTGATAGAATAAATTCTTTCATTATGACTATTATAATTGATATCTATCCTTGATTAAATTTTTGTAATGAAAGTGATGGCCTTTTATAATCTATTGAGGTATTGTTCAATATATTTAATTCCCTTAACTGTGACTGTTTTTGCTGAATCGTTTTCTTCATTGAAATCTAGAAGATCTCCAAAATGAGTTTTTCCACCAATACAAACAATTTTCTGATTCTAATTCTTAATGGATTAATCATTTTCTTTTTTTTATATTTGAATAACATTCATGGACGTATTATTTTGAGAAAATTCTTTGGATGATTGAGTATTTGGAGATGGAATCTTAAAAGAAGGGGCTTTTGAATATTTTTCTAAATAATTTTTCTTATTTTTAGATTTACTCTCTTCAACATATTGTTATTCATATCCTTTTTATTCTTCACCTCCTCCTTCTTCTTCTTCTTCAAATTCTTGATTGATGATTTTTTTATCCAATTTGATTACTTTCCTTTTTTTATTCCCTTTCTATACTAGATTCGGTTGGGTTTGAATAGTTGGTTCCACTATTGGAAATCTGACCTCTCCCAACGCTTCTATACCAACGGTTCATAAAAATCGTTGGTATATGTTCCCTTTCCCAACGGTTTGGACAAACCGTTGGGAAATCCCACATTGTGGCCACCTTTCTCAATGGTTTTGGCAAACCTTTGGGATAGGTATACCCTTTCCCAACGGTTTGGCCAAACTGTTGGGAAAAGTCCACTTTGTGTACATCTTTCCAAACGGGATGGCCAAAACCTTTGGGAAAGTGTATACCTATCCCAACGGTTTGCCAAAACTGTTGGGAAAGGCCCCCCACAAATCAACCTTTCCCTAGAATCAAAATCCAGAATCAAAATCTATACCAATGGTTGTCAAAACCGTTGGTATATGACTATACCAACGGTTTTGACAACCATTGGTATATATCCTTTAATTTTTTTATCATTTCTTCTTACCCAGAACATTATATAAATCAAAATTTAAAATCATTATGAGAATACATATATATATTTATGTAATTATATTCACTAAAGTCATGTTAGGTTAGTGGTTATGTCATTGAATAATAAACTAGGGGTCCTGGGATCAAATCCCAGCGAATATTTTTTTTTGAAATACATATATCAACGGTTCCATAACCGTTGGTATAGATTTTCATATTAATTATACCAACAGTTTCCAAAACCGTTGGGATAGGTCTATTCCAACGGTTTTGGGAAAACCGTTGGTATAGACCTATCCCAACGGGTTACATGGAAACGGTTCTCCAAACCGTTGGTATAGGCTATACCAACGGTTTAGAGGCCTATACCAACAGTTCCAAACTATTGGTATAAGTTAGTTTTCCAGTAGTGTTTCCTTGTCATGATTCTAGTTCTAGATTCCTCACAAATATTAGGAAGAAAATAAATATCAATAGATTAATTTTTTCTCTTCTTCATTTTATTTTTATTTTCTTCTCCTTCTACAGTTTCTTTGGTTCTTATTTTTTCAGTCATGGATTTAGCATGGCCCAATCTGAATTGTGGATCACCCTCATTCCTTTAATGCCTTTTCTTTCTCTATTCTACCAAAAACTCATTTGATAATTATATATGTTTCTTTCATTTCATAGTGACTGTATACATAGATAACTTTCTTTTGATTGATGTAGATTTGGATGGATTTGAATGTTTTTCACTCCCTTTAGCTATTTCTTTTGCTTTCCCAGCTTTTAGATCCTTCTCAAACCTTTTGGATTCACGGTTGAATCATAACATGAGTCTCTTGATCGTATCCTTATTAATAGGAGTCTCCTTGAATGTTTTTGGATCTGATTTAATTTATACATTACACAAACTCGGGCATTCTTTTAAAAACATTCTTTGGATAATAGGAAACATGAACAACTGAGACTTGATGGCACCAGATTTAGGTTTCTTGATGGACAAGAAAATAAATCTTATAGGATTGAACTTCCTCATATTGACTAATTAGTAAAGAAAATAGACAACATAGACTTTTATAGTTTCCTTATCACCCATTCTCAGTACATGGAAACCTTGCATCAAGAGGGAAATGAGACAATAATCAGCTAATAGATGAATTACCTTCTATTAATAATCAATAATTTCAAAAAGACATTTCTCTAATTTTCTTTTGACAAAATATCCATCTACTTCTGGTAATTTTTGGGAAGGTTAAAGAGCATCTCCCTCAGTTGGGACTCTGCAAAAAGATGATTCTTGTTTAATTTTGGTTGTGTATTTCATGTTGTACATCATAAATGAAACTTTGAATCAATCATCTATATCCACTATTTTGTATACTTTTAAAACTTCATTATAAAAAATCATGATTTTATTCAGGTATTTCAATTCATAGGGATTCCCATCCTTGAAAATTTATTATCATTTTCAATGAATAATCATAAGTCTCGTAAAAATCTTCAAAAACTAACCTTTCACCTCAAAAGGTCATATAAGATAAATATTTTGAAGACATTTGTTTTAGAGATGACGCAATTAACTTAGAAAATAAAGAATTAAAAAATAATCTCATACACTAAGGTTTGTCTTTGTTACAAAAGCTGAGGACTTCTCTGATTACAAAAACTAAGGTGGTCTATGATTTCGAAAACTGAGGTGGTCTCTAATTACAAATAGTGCTGGATATTTATAGAGCATCAGAAAATTAGTGAAATTAAGAAGGATTTTGATGTGGGATGAGTATGGGTTATTTTAAAGAGTAATTTGATTGTTGAGATTAGATCTAAAATATCCAATTGTTGATAATTACTTTGAAATCTTAAGATTTTCCATAAATGAAAATGTTTTCAAGATGAATCCGATTAAAGGTAAAAAATGAATGAATTGAAACACCAAAAATTTGAAATATAATAAAAAATATAGGGTTTTAAAAGTTATACCTATCAGAGTATCTGGATATATATATTATTTTATGTATATTTTTTCTATGATAACAAAACTTATGTAATTTATGAAATTAACTGTAATAATGAAAAACATATGAAACTAAAAAAAACAAATACTGATAAAATTATAAAGCAGATTAAATTTATAATACTGATAAAATTATAAAACAGATATAATTTTAATACCAATATAAACTAAAAACCTATAATCATGAAACCGATAAACATATAACCGATAAACATAAAACTGATGAACATTAAAACGATAAATCATGAGACCCAAAAAAATTAAATTGATTAACATGAAACCAAAAAAATTATAAAATCAATAAAATATGAAACCCATAAAAATATGAAATTGATAAAAACATGAAATTAATAAAACATAAAACCAATAAAACATTAATACTCCCTCTTTGAAAAGTAGTAACATAATGTGAGTATATGGTTTAAAAAAAATAAAAGGGTATTATTAATTTATATTGATCATTCCTATATTCTATTAAATGTATTAAAATTTATCAGATGATAATGGTTTTGTGAAAATGTTAGAAACTGGTTCTTGCATTATGATGAATTGTAAAATAAATATATCCTTTTAGTGTGTGGTCTCTAAGATAGATAATCCAAATATTTAAGTTTTTTTCATGTGAGTGATGTTCAGGGTTTTTACATAGAGTAATGAAATTATTATTATCACATAGTATATGATTTTTGGAAAAACTCATTCCATAGTTAATGAGTGTGTCTTGCATCCACAACACTTGAGCAAAACAACTTCCAACTACTACATATTCAGATTCCATAGTGGAAAGTATTATTGAATGTTATTTTCTTCATGACCAAGAAAATAATTAGTCTCCGAATAAATTAAAAGTTTTTAAATTACTTTTTATATCTATTATACAACCACCAAAGTTAGCATCTGAAAAGAATTGAAAAATTAAATCATTTCTAGAGGAATAAAATACTCTTAAATAAATGGTTCCCTTTAAGTAGAGAAAAATTATTTTCAATGATTCTAAATGATATTACATTGTATATGATTGATATCATGCACACAATCCTTTTAAAAACATTAATTCTAGACAAATTGATGTTATGTAAAACAAACGCCTTATCATACCTCTAAAATATGGTTGATCTACTGGTTTCCCAGCTTCATTGAGATCAAGATAATTTTATGTACATATTGAAGTGCATATACTTTTATTGTATCCATATAAATACTTTTTAAGAAGATATTTCGTAAATTAATGTTGAGATATATAGGTTCCTTCTATTTTTTGAGATATTTGAAAAACATAAAAGAATTTTAACTCACCCATCATGCTCATTTAAACTCAGATTTCATGAGATTCACAAACTAATCATTTAGGGATTACTCATTTGATCCAAATATAATGTCATCAACATATATTTGAACAATAAAAATATTCATTCAGTTTATCTTTCATTGCTTTAATCCAATCATCATCACAAAAGGCTTCATTAGAATATTTATATTCAAATTGGG
Source organism: Viscum album (assembly GCA_963277665.1). Taxonomy (NCBI): domain Eukaryota; kingdom Viridiplantae; phylum Streptophyta; class Magnoliopsida; order Santalales; family Viscaceae; genus Viscum; species Viscum album. The sequence continues at coordinate 1,297,544,446 of OY728141.1, read as the reverse complement.
ATGGAAAAGCGTGATGTCATATTTCATTTCTCAAGGAATTTCTAGTCCTTGCGGGTTGATTTACAACACCAATGATATTATCACAAGTATGATTCCTATGAAACAATTTATTTGGGTTTTTTAAAACTTGCTCATTTGTCTATGTAGGGGTTGTTTGAAAACAAAAATATCTTTTTCATTAAATTTAACAAGAACTGAAGGATATCTGATCAACTACATTTTCTATTATCTAAATAATCAGAAAGTGAAAAGGTATTCTATCTTATGGTACCAAAATTAGTCACACCAAGTTTGAGGGAAATAAAATGGAATATCACCTTGATTCTATTGATGTTCTTGGTCATGATCCAGTTTTTCTTCATGGTATTTCCACTTTGAAGCCCAAAGTGGTCAATTTCATTAGAGGGGATTCGATCGGCTTGCATTATTTTAGACCTCCTTAGGCATAATTGTTTTTATTGTTTGGTTTATGGTTTATCCTTCTTAATAAAAAAAGAAAATTTTAGTGAGTAATTAATGAGATTGAGGCATGTAGTTAATATTTGTGTTAATAAAACATGCACTATTTCCTCAACATTACAAGAAATTTTGTTAAAAACTCTATAGGCCTTAGAAGTATTGGATTAAATTAAAGGATTCCTACATCGGATTTGGGTGAAAAATTATGAAAGTTGTCTTTAGTATTCAATATGAAAACTTTTCATCCAAATACTATGAAAAAAAACTTTAGGTATTCGGACTGTCCACAAGTCATAAGGTGTTTATTAAAAAAAATCTAGTTAAAACATGATTTATAGTATAACATGTAGTACTTACATCTTAGGCCTATAAATTCTTAGAAATTTAGTATTCACTCAACATAGTTCTTCTCATTTATTGAATAATATGATTGTTTTTCTTTCATCAACACCATTTTTTTAGGGGTTTTTAGAGTCTAAATGTTGTGAGTAATACATTTCTTACTATAAAAATTTCAAAATATGAATTTTGAAATTCTTCAACATGATCACTAAAAATAGTTATCAGTGGTAGGTTTTATGCCTTTTTAACTTTGGATCTAAATGTTTTGATAAAATTAATGATTTATATTTATTTTCTAAAAAGTAGACTGATCTATATTTGGTGCATTCATCAACTAAAATAAATACATAGTATTTGCCGCTAATACATAGAGATTTGGTAGGGACAAAATGATCATTACACACTACCTGTAATGCATTATTAGTTGAAACTTCAGTTATATATTTAAATCAAATTTTATGTTGCTTTCTATGTTGACAAGGTTCATAGACTATTGAAGAATCAAACCTGAGATCTAGTACAACCTTAAAAATTATTTTATTTTAGAGTTTTCAAAGGTTACTATGGTTACAGTGTCCTAATCTTATATTCCATAACCAATATTGGTCTTTCATTGTAATTAATCAATGTAATTGTTGGCTCCTAAGGTCTTCTAATTTATGTGTGTATACATTCTCAATCCTATGTGTATAGAGAATGAATTCATCTTTTTAACTGTGAACTTAACATTTATCATTCCTAAAATTCACACAGTTTCCTTCATCACATTATTTAATAATACTTATAAGTTTGTGGTTAATACCATTAAAAAAAATTTGAAATTAAAACTTTTCCTAAAAGTACAATATTACATGTACCAATTATTTTTCCTTTAGTTTTATCATTGATGGTCATTATTCCACCTTTAATTTCAATGATCCTTTCAAATAAATATTTATTTACAGTCATATTTAAAGAACATCCACTATCCATGTACAAAATATTCTATTTTTTGGTGCACTTTTTCTTTTCCTGAAAATGAATAATTAGATTTTTAGTACCCAATATTGATTGGATATGAGAATGTTATATAAAAGAACCTTAGGAATACACATATTTTTTGGAAAGTGTTCCTTATGAAATTCAAAATATTGGGTTTTATTAAGGGAGAAATGTTTTTCCTAATGTCTTCCACAATGAAACTTAGTGAAAATGGGATACTTTTAGGAATGAAATATTTATGTCTAAAAACAGGGTTTGAGCAAGAATAACCTATTCTAGGATTATTTCTTAGGGGGTGAATTTTTTAATAAATATTGTCCCTGTTTTATTTCCAATAATTAATGTTTGATGAAGGTTTCTTAGGAAACAAAATTTCATATTTTAGTCTAATGACAAAATTTTTATTTTCACAAAAAAAAATTTGGAATAGGTTTTTGTTTAAAAAACATTTTTATATATAACAATTTTTTCAAAGTTCTTATAAAATTTATCCATTTCAGAATTTACATCTATATGTTTTTATGAAATATTTACTAAATTCAGAGTTTTCAGATTAAGATCTTTTAGAAGATCTCATAATTCCTTTATAATTATAGATATTCTATAATTTTCCTTATCATGATTTTTCTTGAGTTTGAATTTATCATTCCCAAGTAGTTTAGAAAATCTAGATACTTCTTCAAATGATGGAAAATTATCCTTTGTTGAGGAAGATTCTACATCTGATGAGTAAGAATATTTCTGATCAGGGTATTTGGCATTTACAGATATATTTCTATGATATTATACATTGTGTACCTTAGGAACAAGACAATTATTTTCAATAGGTAGTCTAGCTATATGTCCAATATTCTTCTGACCAGAATATCCATATTCAGATGATCCATCTGAAGAGTCACCACTACTGGTACTCCAAGTATCATTTCTATTCACAAACATCTTATTCATGGACATGTAATAATTTTTCTTGTTTCTTTCAGAATGTTTTTCTTTTCTGTATTTCAATTTATGTAAAGTAAAATCTGTTCTAATATATCATAATATTTTACATTCCTAACATGTTAATTCAGAGTCTTTATTTTCTATTATGTCATTATTTTTTAATATGTCTTGAAAAGCTATATTTTCCACAATCTAGTTAATTATTCTATTAAGAAAGTCTATTTCATTCTCGGAATGATCACTTTCAATGGGAACAAATATAACAATATCTTTTTTGCATTAGATCTTGTTACCCATTATGGAGTCCTGGATTTCGATGTAGTATTAAAATCTACACCTCAATTAACATTCTATTTCTTATTAAAATATTCAACTATTTTTGATCATTTCTTGTGCTATAAGAGAGTAAAAAATAATTCATCAAGATTGATTTATCTAACTTTCATGTTCCCATTAATAGCTATCATTTTTTATTCCCACTCATTGGGAATGAAATCTATAATGATTTACAATATTATCTCATCATCATGTTATTTTTTCCCATAGATTGAAATATTTTGAAGATTTTTATAAATCTTTGTTGAATCTTGAAATCTGATTCCCTATAGGGAAAAAGAAAACCATAATATTCATTTCGGAGCATGGATCTTCTTATTTCTATAGCTTTAGATATACAAAAATGTGTGACTTATAGTTTCTTCTAGATACAGTAGTCTGGTTATCTTGATGATATCTGACAATATATATACTTGGTTATAGAATATAATAGAGAATTGAGTAGCTATTAATTTTAGTTGATATTCTTGTTTCTATTTGTTATTGAATGTTCTCACTTCTTTTTCAAGAATTTTTTAATATCCAGTGAGCATCACAAAATTATCTACTCCAGTATTAATAAAAGTGTATTCATTCTATCTATCCAATACTCATAATCATTCCCATCAAAAATATGTGGTCTAGTTGGGTTTATATTATAAATTGATCCAATATTCATACCCTTTATCTTACAAAACAAGACATTTCCTCGCAATAAGTTATTGTAGTAAGTATTTATAAACCAAGAGTTTATAAAAAATATAACTATCTTATAGAAATAAATAAAGCAAGTAAAAAGTCATTAGAAACCTCCTTTGATACCAATTATATGATCAAAATGTACATGTAAATGTTTGTGATAAGGCACAATACAAGAGTAGGTGAATTGAAGGTTTAAGTGTTTTGTATTTAAACACTTAAGAAGATACTAATTTTAAGAGATATGAAAATGATACTATTCATAAATCCTCTTATGAAACAAAAAAATGATCGAACTGGTCCAAGATCTCTTGGATATAATATGATACCACATGTTATTACAAAATTGTATTTTAATTTAATAGAATGGTTAGAGTATAACAAATGTAAATGATTCTGAAATACAACATATAGTATCTTTTTAATACAATTTGTAATGAATGTATAATAATTAAAACAATTACAACATAAAATAATATTAATATCAAGGGGAAATAAAAATATTCCCTTTGTATTAAAAATATAAGTGGAAAATTAAAGGGTATTACAATTATTTTATCCCAAAGAGTAGGGTATCCTTTCACCTAGGATAAAATTTCTATCTTACCACCACCCGAGTAGTCCATCGATACGATGATCAACATATATATCTTCCTATCAATGGAATATCTTGATTAAGAAGGTAATTGACACCTCTGTCTATCAAATACTTGAAAGCTCACAATACAATTATTGGGATCATCGTCTTCATATCCCTGGAAGCCCTTGATCATTATCACAATGATCGGTCAAAAAAATAAATACAAAGAACATATTGAAATTAAAGAACTAAGAACAAGCCATTCACATCCTGTATCTTCTAGTATTTTCACACGACGAAGGAGATAGGTTACATTGTCTATCTCTAGAACTTAAAATCACAATAGTTTGTCATATATGTTCAGTGGCCAAGGTGTTGTACTCTCTGGTTCTAATGAGCTCTTATTTATATCCCTCATGTCCAATTGTTAGATTTTATTTCAATGGTCCTATTTCTCTAAAAAAACATCGAGGGAATTGGACACTTGACATTATAACTGTCAAAACAAAATAGAATACATGACATCGTTTTCATACATATATAACTTACTCCACGACATATTTTTTGTTAGAAAATAATAAGTATAGAAATATGAAATAATGATATGATGAATATATAAAGCATATGTAAAGGTATAATGTGAAACATTTATGAGGTATTAGAGTAATACAAGAGTAAAATTCAATATATGAATACGATGACTAACATGGGTACAATGCATAACATACATAAGATGCATAACATGGTTACGATGTATAACATCATTACGATAAATAGAATGGTTATGATGAATAACATGTATGCGATACAAATCATTATTAGGATTCATAAAATGTATACGATACATAGCATGGTTACGATACATAACATGGATACAATGCATAACATTGTTATGATGCATAACATGGTGATGATGTATAGCGTATTTACAATGCATAATGTTATTCCAATGCGTAATGTGGTTACAATTCATAACGTGATTACGATGCATAATAATAATTTTGGTTTTGATGAAAAACATCATAAGTAGTTTCGATGAAAAACAATTCAAAAGATTATGATGAAAAACAACATATGTGGTTATAATGAAAAACAGCATATGTGGTTACGATGAGAAACAACATATGTGGTTACGATGAAAAATAACATATGTGGTTACGATGAAAAACAAATTTTATTGTTACGATGAAAATCAACATATTTGGTTACGATGAAAAACAAAATATGTGGTTATGGTGAAAAACAACAATTAATTTTGATTTCCAAAACAAAATGATGAATGGGAAAGTTGAAACACATTTTTACTCAATATGTAATTTTTCTTTTAAGACTATATTTAAGATATAATTATGTTAAAATTTATACCCACTAATTCTAAATAATATATATAATTTATAAATTAAAAATCCCATATTTTTTGAAATAAACTTTAACACAATTGAATGTAATGTGAAAAACCCATACTTTAACCTTAACATTGATGACATGGTTTCCTACTATTTTTTGATTAATCTATTCAATATTGAAGATAAATTGGACCATGAATAAAAAATATTTTATATTTATCAATATTTAAAAATAATTTTTATGTATATAGTATTTTTAGTCATTTTAAATCATTTAATAAAATATAATTTGTTAAAAAATAACATTATTTCCAATTTTTGACATCATTAAATTAATATGATTTTAAAATCATCGTGATAATTATGGAATTATAAATGTTTTTAAAAATGATATATTCATTTATAAAATTATTTTAACACAATAATTCACCCAGTTTATTTCACATTTAATATCTTTTAGTATCTTTTATTTCATATAATTGTTATTTAAATAATTATTATTATGGTATTTCTTAAGAATCTTATGTAATTATATAACCACTATAAATGAATGATAAATTCCTATGATAAAAAAATAATTTATATTTTAAAATAATATATATAACTGGACAGATTTTTTCCCCTTTAAAAATTCTACATAGATTTTTAAAGTGAGAAAATTGTCTTTTTGTCTTTTTCATTACTTAACCTCTTATAAGGGTCATATTGAATGTAATGTTAAAATTAATTGACATATTAATGATAATTTTATATAAAAGGTCAAGATAATTGAATTCAATATAATTTAAATGATATTTTATTTCATTTCCACTCTTTTCATATTTGTTTAAACATCGATAAATCCATTTTTATCTTATCCATTGAAATTGTGATTTACTTCATTCACCAATCATTTTGGTCAAAAATTATGATGAACTTATTAGAAATTGTAAATTATTATGATTAAAAATATGTAATATATATTTCAAAATTAAATTCAGATTAGTTGATAATTTTTATTTAAAATTAATCCTGGAGATTGGAGAAAAAACAATATTTTAACGTGAAAATGTGCCAAAGATTAGAAATGTTTTCTTTGTAAATTTAATATCAAATTGATTACAATGACCTAAATTGGATTCATTTATATAAAATTTATTAAATTTAATTTATAACCAAGTCAATATATAATTTAATAATATAATTTTGTTAAAAAAATAGGTTGTTTTATATTAAAATTCATTATTTTTTAAAAAATTCATTAAAAATAAATATTTTCAAAAAAAATCACAAGAATTCACCTTATTAAAATTTTGGTATTATGATTGAATTTTTTTTTTATTTTGTGCGATATTAATTCAACGTTTATAAATAATTATTTTTAAATTAATTTCACAAAGCATGACTAAAATATTTTTGTTTAAACCCGATGTCTAATAACATATCAAAAAAACAAAATTTATTTTAAAAAATATTTAATGTAACATATTGGGGTGTTTCATTCTCCCAAAATTACAAAAATATCATCCTTTCAATTTAAACATGATCTTTTTAGTCAAGGGATTTATATTTGAAATTATATTAATTGAAAAATTCACATCATAAAAGGGTTAATAAATTATTCTCTTTAAAAGAGGGAAAGGGATGTATAAATATCATCTAGAATAACCACATAACTAGGTTTCTATGTAGGAGAACATAGGTGGGAAATGAAAACGATTATATTTAATAGATAACTAACACCCAAATACAAATAGATATTGATATATTACATTGATCACAAGAAACTGGTTTCCCCATAGAAGGTTAAAAAACACAAAACCAATAATCAAATAGGCATGAATAAGGTCATTGATATCATCAGAAATGATTATAATATGACAAATTCTAGTTTTGAAGATCATTTTCTTTGATTTGGGGAATTATTTTATTAGAAAAGAATATAATAAATCATAATTACTTGATAAATTTCAATTTCAGATTCACAATTTGATTCTTTTGTTGTTCTTTGAACTATTTATAATTCATCCCCTAATTAAAGAAACTATTATCAAAAAAATGAAATTTTATGCATGAAGTAATAAATTTACTTTATATAGATCATTATATCTTTAATATGATGATAATCCATTCCGCCAATACATAGTTATTATTATAACAAAATGGTTAACATAGGTTATCCAATATGCATAAATATTCATATTGTTATGTAATACATTAATCTCAAAACCTCATCCAATGTTCATCTTCGATACAAATAAAAAAGTGCATAAATCATTCCACTTTAGTTGTATAAATATACTATGATTGATATTTATCCCTTATATTATTTTTTTGTATAATCCATTGATGCTTAGGTAATTTATTTTCATTGTTTCTAATTTCACAATAGTTGAAACACTAAATAAAAATTCTTTCTTTATTCTATTTTCATTATTTTTCCTGGTGACCTTTTTCTCCAAAATTATAACAAAATACCATTCTCTTTAAGAATTTCAGCCAGTTATTATTTTCACATATATCACCTATTGGAAAATACTTCTTCCCTACTTCCTTGTAAACATTTTTTTGATATGATATCTTATTCTTCTCTTAATTTAATTTGAAGCCATAAAATATGGAGAATTATGTCTTTGTGTGGAAATCATAGAAATGTACATCATCATTTGAAGATAAAATTTGTTAGACTAGATCCATTTGGATACTTAGATTAATTAACTCAAATAAACGGTTTATCCTAAACTTCATATTCTTTATGTAATATATATAATACCTAGATAACCATGTAGAGGAATCTTCATAATCTACCAAACTTTTGTATTCTTTTTTATTTTAGATAAGTATGTTTCTCGTTATCTCAGTTGGTTTCTCACAAGGGAAATATTTTTCAAAGAATGTATCCTTAAAATATTTCCATTCCATGAGTTATTTTTTATCTTCCAAACTAGTATTCTAGATCAATAACCAATTTTGAATAGCATCTCCTTCGAGATAATATTCTACAAGTGAAACCTTTTAGTTTTCACCAAATACCATCACCAAGAATATATTATCTAGAGACATAATCCTTTTCTTAAATTCCAGTGGATGAGCAGTCCAAATAAATAATGGAGGCCTGTATTGAAGAAAGCATTATAATATTGGATAACTCCATTGTGTAATATGTTTCTCCATCTGGGAAAGGTTATTTTTCATAGCCTAGTTATGATTTCCTAAAATATCTAAAACATTCTCTATTTCAATACCATTTGTATTAGCTTCCTCGATTGGGAAATTTCCATATTTTCCGAGTGTATTGATATCATTCCTCCTTATAGGGTCCATTTCTAAATAATGGAATATACTGGATTGACCCAGAAAATTATGAATTAAAAATCATAATGTATAATCCCAAATATAGTGTAGAATAAGGATTTAATTAAAATTTATTCATTTTTAACACATAATCATGAAAAATTATTTCTTTGGGTATATATTTGCTTTCAAATAATTTATAGTTGTTAATAAAAAATGTGAATTATTATAGGCATGTCACCTAGGATTTTCAGACCATGAGTGAAGTGAGGATCATTTTCTATACCAGTTAATGCTTGAGTCATGACCGTCACACTTTTTTGTAGTTATTACCCTTAGGTACTTCTACTCTAGAACCACATACACTTGTAGTATCCATACATAGATGTATTGAAAGGAATAAATGAATAATATTCGTCTTTAAAAAATATTAGTATGTTCTTATAAGCTTATACTGTAAGTATATGATAGGTTTTTGTTCATGAATCTATTTTTTCCTTAATTTAGTTCCCAATGATTATACTAAACTTCATGTAAGACCAATTATTACTACCTCGACCATAGTATCGCATATCAAATTCCTTAATACATTACATTGACATAGATACATGATTTAAATCCTAATGTATTTATAATTTCAACTGTTTTAGAAAACTATATACATATATGATACCCATTTTACATAGGTAAAATAAACTAAATCATAATAAAGTAAAATCATAGCATCCCCAAATCATATTCAAAGAATTCATTTTCATATCCATGGGAAAGGAATGAAAGTAAGGGAGAGCTCAATCATCCATTAAAGGTTAAACAATCAAGGTGGTATCATGAATTAATTAAGAATCATAAATAATTAATGAAAACTTGTCAAGGTAAATATCTGATAACACATTACATTTAATCAATACACATAGAATGAAATGCATAATAGGGTAGTAATAAATATGATTTAATAATTCCATATAAAAAATAAAAATATCTTGAAACATATCAATTGATATTATAAATTATAAAATAATCACAATGAATATAAATAATAATGATATTCATATTTTTGGACATTAGTACAGTCAATATTAATCCTTAAGATAGTTACTGTCGTGATTTATCCTCAACATTGATTAAATTTGTTGGTAGAAACCCATTGATTTGGCCAAAATATTCTTCTCTTGAGACTATCATTGCATCGTCAGGATTAAATTTACTGGTCCACAACCCATGTTTTAAATGTAAAAAGAATTAATCATATATTTATTAATATATTTAATTAGAAAACAATGTTCCTTATCTAATATCCCTATTGATTAAAAGATAAAAATTTATTAAATTTCCATTTTAAATCAAATAATATTCAAAGTAAAAACCAAATGTAAAAAATGATATACAGTTTTGGAAATAATAATATTAATCACACAAGAATATGGATATTTAATATAAATTTAATTTCAAATGAAAATTTATTACAAGAAATTTATTTTTTTAAGAGAATGTTAACAATCACAAAAAAAAGTGAGATAGTACAATAACGTTTTCCACTTGGTAATTTTCATATTGAATCCCCTTAAATTAGATAATTAAAATTGAAACTTAAAACACCATGAAGTAAAAATTAATCATGATATTACATGTAAAATGGGTAGTATATACCCCTTATAAAAGTTAATTGGTTCATAAAAACAAATAACGGTCAATTGAATGTAAATTGAAACGAAATATCTTCCCTCACACTTATTTTTGTTTGAACATGCATAAACCTATTATATAATTTTTTAAAATAAGTTCTTAAATTATACAAAAATAATAATAAAATTTATAATTTCATAAAATTTCTTTTTATAATAACTTATCACCCATAAGTTGATAATGTTATATCATTTTCATTAAGTGTTAATTTGCATGTTTTCTCATGTGTGTTTCATTATGAAAGATCCAGTTCTTCCACATATTATATATTTATATCTTATCCATAATAATAATCAAGAAAAAATATCCATATTTATACATAAATTATTCTTTTAAGATAAATCATTAATGATGGTAATGAAAAATGAAGTATGTTATGATTTTGGAGACAGTAGGTCATATGTTCGCATGAGTAAAGTCTCAATTTTTCAATGATCATTATGGAAATAAGGTAAGTAATAATTTAACTATACATAATGGTAAAAATAAAATATATACCATATTATATACTTATATATATCATCCCTGTTGTTTCATGATTAAATGAGAATAACATCACTTCGTAGAGGTGGTTGTCCACACAAACACGAATGATGTTATCATCATTACATGAGTGGAAATGAAATAAAGAGAATGGTGTATATATTGAATTATTAGAATTAAAAATATTTAATGAATATGAACATTATTTAATTTATATCCCATATAGTCATTACAATTGTCTTAATCCCATTCCAATTGAATAGTTACTTAAATCCAAATCACCTCACTTCGCGATGCGATAGTCCAACATACACACAAATGACGTTATCATATCTCTTACAGAATGGAAGGTAAAAAATATATATATAATATAATTACCCTAAAGGTATAAATATTTTATAAATATCCTATATATACCTTATATCCATCATCATACCACACCTTGGGAGGTGGAAATAGAAAAAAGTACAACATCTGTCTGTCAGGCTGTAGTCCTCCAAATACACAAAAAAAATTATTTTGTTACCCACTTGATGGAATTATATATTTTTTGTCATTAAAATAATATTATATTATCCTAGTATATTTAATATACATAATTTATTAAATCTTTATGTTTTAAAAAAAATTAACTTTTTGGATTGAAAAATTAAATAAAAATTATCGTTGAGAACATTACCTAGTTTTTGGTTGTCCTCCCTAGGTTTTCTCTAAATCCTACCTATATAGTATTTATACCCAAACTTAAACAAATATAATTAGAGACGTTATTTTGGGAGGTTATTTGGGGAGGTATTTGGTGATCTAAATTCCCTAATATGTGTGAATAAGTGAGGGGAGTGAGTGACCTTTTATAGTTGAGGAGATGTGACATTTATATGAATACTCAAAAGTATTCACTATTGGGAGGTCACTATTACCTAAAGTGGGACCAAATTTGATATTTAATGGCAAGGGGATAGCTATATTTATAAAAAAACTCCATAAAACAATGAAACATATATTTTAATCATTTATTTCTTTATCTTAAAAGTTTACTTATTTTACCTTTTTCGGTTTTGACTATTGTAAATAGTTTTATTAACTAGGTAATTTATATTTTTAAACCAAATTAAATATATATTTATTATAAAAATTATAATAAAATATTTCAATTATATTATATAATTTTTTAAACAAATATACAACGTGTTTTGATAATTAATTTTAATAGGGACGCATTTAATGCGCAAAAACACCACTTTATCTTTAACTGTAACCACATAGTTTTATTTACTATTTAGGGTTTAATATATTTATTTTTTAATATCAATTAGTCTCTGAATATAACTTATTTATATTAAAAATAATTTAAAAATAATTTTATAGGATATTTTATTTTTAGTTATTCTGAATCATTTAATAAAGTATAATTTGTTATAAAATAAAATTATTATCAATATTTACATTACTCAATTAGTATTAATTTAAAAATATTAATATAATGATGAAATTAGAATCTATTAGGGTCACACCCATTTAACATGATATATTCATCTGAAAAATTAATTTAACACATTAATTCACTCAATTTACTTCACATGTAATATTTATAGTTTCATTTATTTTATTTAACTATTAATTAAATAATTATTGTTTTTGTATTTATTAATCATTTTAATCTATTTTTTATATTTAAAAATTAAAGATAAATTATCATGAAAAAAACTTATTTTTATTTCAAAATAAGATTTATAACAAAACCAATTTTTTGTTTTATTTTCTCTACCCCAATGATTTAAAGATATTAGATGTAAAAAGGTATCTTTTTCTATTTTTTATTAATTAACCTGTTCTATGGGTCATATTCAAAGGAATGTGGCAAGGAATTGACATATTTCAGAGGCTTTAGTGGATGAGGTCAAAATAAACTAATTTAATAAAATTTAAATTATAATTTAGTTCATTTTAACTCTTATCATTATATCTTAACCCCTAGTAAATTTATTTTTACCTCATCCATGGTAAGTAATTTTTACTTCATTCACTATTCATTCAGTCAAAAATTATGTTGACCTTATTAGACATTATAAAATAGACTGATTCTAAATTTAGAATACATTTTTTGAAACGTAAAATTAAAATTTATAACTTTTATAAAATTTATTTGAAAAAATAAACTGGATTTTTGAAATTAGAATTCAAAAATTAACTTAAAGGGAAATTTTGAAATTTTCATGAAATATTTCATTTTCCTATGAATAGTGAAAAATAATGAATTTTAAATGAAAATTATCTTCAAATTTAAATAGATAATAATGAAAAATTATATTTTTAATGGATTTTAATGTTTAATTAGATCAATTTAACAAAAATTAATCCAATTATGGTCATTTGAATCATTTTCACATTCAATTTATATATAAATACTTTGTAATCATGTGAACATTTTTACTTTAAAAACCTACTTTCTCATCATTTCTATGGGAAAAATTTTCATTTAGATATTTACACTTATAAGAATTGAATTTGGAAAAAAGTGATTCCAAATTTAGAATCAGCATAATTAATATTTTCTAATAAGGTCAACTTCATTTTTGACCAAAATGATTAGTGAATGCATTAACAATTAATTCTCATTATTAAGATAAAAATGGATTTACCAGGGGTTTAAACTATAGTGATAATAGTGACAATTTACTAAAATATTCTAAAAATATTATTTAATTAGTTTATTTTAACATTTTCTATCAAAATCAATAAAATATGTCAATTCCTTTCCACTTTCTTTCCCATTCAAAAAGTTAAGTAATGAAAAAGTCAAAAAGATATTTTTCTTAATTTTAATATCTATAATGATTTTGGATAGTAAAAATAAAATAGGTTCAGATATATATATTTATCAAATATAATGTTTTTTATCAAAGTAAGTTTATAAATTTCTAGTGATGAAATAATTAATTAAAATGATTAATAAATTCCAACGCAGTAAATATTTACAAAACAATTAAATTAATCAACTTATACTAAGAATGTAAAAAAGAAGAGTAAATTAAAAAATTTAGTGTCTTACATTATTTTTTAAGATTAATATATTATTTTACATAGTTTTTTACATAAAATATTTTAATTCCATCATTATCATGATATTTTTATGTTTATATTAATTGATTAACGTCAAAATTGATATTAATTTGATTTTATAATTAATGATATTTTATTAAATTATTAAAATAACTAAAAATACTATATTATTAAAAATTATATTAAAATGTTAATAAATATAAAAAATGTTAAATTTATGGACAAATTTATCTTTTATAATGACTATATTGACCCTAAATTGGTAAAAAAACTCTTTTAGTGTGGTTAAGGTTAAAATGGTGTTTTTTGACATTACATGCGCTTGTGGTAAAATTAATTTTCAAAACACATAAGATTTTTATTTTATAATTTGGTTTTAATATTTATAATTATTTATTACAAATTAAATCATAATTATAATTTTCTTAAATTCTTAAAATATTATTTTCTTAAGTTATAAATATTGTTTCGCTAATGAAAAACTGAAATGGTAAAAATAAGAAATCATATAATTTAATGAAATTTTTTTTAGACATTTGTTTTATTGTGTGGTGGAGGTGATAATAAATGTTATAATATCCTTAAACCATTAATTTTAAATTTTCAGTTAAAATTTGATAATATTTACCTCCAAATAGTGAATACTTTTGTTTATTTATAAGAATGTTGGTCCTCCTCAACTATAAAAGTATACTCACTCCCATCACTTCATGAAACATCACAATCAATTTGTCTCATAAAAATCGGAAAAAATCCCCTCCTAAAATAATTTCTCTCATCATTTTATCCTTATTTTTGTATAAATAAAACGAAGGATGGCTTTAGTGAATACCTATGGAGGATACCAGAAGAAGTGGTAATGTTATTCAACGAGCATTTTAATTTTAATTTCATCTTATGCCTCCTTAATTTTTTTTAAAAACATGATGAAATAATAACTTAAATATATTAAATATACTAAGATGTTTTCAAAATATTTTAATTACATGAAAACATATCCACATCCATAAAATGGGTTATGAAATCATTATTCGTGTGTGTGGAGGACTACCACCTCATGATCCCATGTCCTTTGTTTTCCCATTTCAACCTCTCACAGTTGGGTTTGATAATAGATGTAAAGTATAAATATGATATTTTTAACATATTGATACCTATATATACACTATATTATATATATCATTTTTATCTTCCATTTTTTGGATACATGATAGCATCGCTAATGTGTACGACAAACTATTTCCACACAAAGCAATGTGATTCTTCATTCACTAACACTTCACATGGAAGGTGATAAAGATAATGATAATGATTATATGTGATATAAATGAAATAATAATGATAATAATGATATATTTATCTTTATATAAATAATATATACTTATATATCATTTTCTTTCCTTCCATTTCACTCACATAAAGATGGTAGCATTATTCGTATACGTGTGGACTACCACCTTCACGAAGTGATGTGACACTAATTTCATCACCAAACCAAATGAATGATTTATATAAGTATATAATATGGTATTATTTATATTATTATCATTATATAAAAGAAAAATATTATTTACCTCTTTTCCATAATGTTTATTGAAAAATGGAAATATTTTTCATGCGTACGTAAGGCATACCATCTCTGTGGTCATAAAGCACTTCATTTTACCTAACCATAATTAATGATTGGTTTAAAAAGTATTATTTACGTAAAAATATGATAATTTTTTCATTATAATTATTATTTATATTATATAACTATATAATATGTGAAAGAAATAGATCATTCATGATTAAACATGCTTGATAAAACAAGGAAATTAACACATGAAATAATGAAAATAATGAATGATTATTAATTAATGGGTAATAAGATATTATAAAAGGTTAATATATAATAATAAAAATAAAAATATTATTATTTTATAATTTAATACCATTTTTATAACCATTATATATGAGGTTAAATCATGTATAACCAAAAGCAAGCATGATGTAAGGGATTTCAACTAAATTTATATTTCATTGAGACTTATTTGTTTTTATACACAAATTTACTTTTATGAGGTGTATATACTTACCCTTTAACATTTAATATCATTATTAATTCATAATTTAGAAAATTTTATGTTTCTCTTAGAATTATCTCATCCAAGGGGATTTGATATGAAAATTACAATGTTGTAAATTTTATTGTACAATCTCACTTCCTTTTGTGATAGTTAAATTTCTCTTAAAACTGTCACTTTATTGTAATAAATTTTTAATGGAAATTAAATTTATGTTAAATATTGATATGATTTTGTGATATATATGGATATTTCCCAAAATGGATACCATTTTTAAATATAATTTTTTACATTGAATGTTATTTAATTAATAATGTAAATATTGATAAATCTGTATCCATTACTCAACACAGATGTTTGATAGAGAACATTGTTTATGAATAAAATAATTAATTATACATATGAGGAATTATTTTTAAATTCAATATAGTTTTTTGTTATCGGTTAATGAAATACTATCAATGCATCAGTAGCATCACGAGATGAATTAATTGGCCAAATCGTATAGGTTTCTACCCAAAGACTTAAACCAGTTTGAGAATAGATATTGATAGTTACTTTATTGATGATAGATCTTGATAATTCAGTCGTATAAAATTATTAATTCCATTACTATTTATATTACATGGGATAATTCAATCATTTAGAATATCCATGGTCAGGTTTCAAGCCCATGTAATTATTTAAATGAAGGTATTTGATCATTTTTATTAATATTGTATTATGTATTTCATTTTCATTTTATTAAATAAATATAATGTGTTAACATATATTAACCTTACTATATATTCATTCCGTATTGACTATCATTTATTTATTCACAATAGATTCTTCCATACCTAATGATTTTTGGGCGTTTGAACTCACCCTTATTTTATTTCATTTCACCATGATATGAAGATGATTTCTTGGAATGAGTTCCAAGAATGTTGAAATTTTAATTTTCCTTATTTTATTTTTAAAATGTAAAATTCTTATCATATATTTTTATATTTTTCTAAATCTTCTAATCTAATCGACCCATTGTGTCACGAACCGTCCTCGGGGCCCGTGTTGTGACTACCCCATGCCCGCCTTCCATAGGCCAGGGGCTGGCGACTAGCACCAAGGCGTAAATCCCGGTAAAGGGAAGGCATTTCCTTTGTAAAGTAAACAAGCACCACAGAGTAAGCAAGCAGAAAAAGTAAACACTAAGTAAAAACTGGTACAACTGTAAGTGTGGAAAGTAAGTGGGCCAGTGTACAATCCCAAACTGAAAGTAAAGTACAACTCGAATGGGAAAATAGCAACTGAAAAGTAAAAGCCGCTACGCCAAGCTGTCCACTGGAAATCCCACCTGAAGGTTGGGTACAGATAGCTCCACTGCTCCTCGGGTCCCGCCGTCCGCTCCGCGTACGTCCCGCCCAGTGGTCCACCTCCAGGTACCATCCTGCACTGCATGCCTCAACCACGATCAGCGATGTCCGTCGTCTGCAACCAACACAACGTAGTGCGGGCATAGCCCGTGCAGGGGTGAGTATAAGCTACTCAGTAGGGACCCTGAGACCCCCGAAGGTCTCCCGAAATCCACAAAGTAAAGATACAATCACGAAGTGACAACCGACACTGCTTAGGTATATGCCCATACATATACCTAAGTCATCAATTCTGTTCGGCTCCAACATCAGAGCCCAAGCACAACCCAATCCACACAGGAAAGCAAAACGTATACTCACACAGAGTAGCACAACACAATCCACGAAGGAGAGAAAAAGTAATCTACATAGAATAGCTCAACACAATCCAAAAAGGAGAGTAAATGGTAAATCCACACAGGATAGTTCAACACAATCCACATAGGAAAACAAACACGATTCAGCTCACACAGAATACTTCGTCAAAAGGTGAAAGGGATGATCAGATATAGATACTGAATCATCTAAGCTGGGACCCACATAGAATATAAGACCAGTTGTCTTCATTGATACATCTATACTGGGACCCACATAGGATACAAGACCATTATTGAATCATCTAAGCTGGGACCCACATAGGATACAAGACCAGCATAGCTAGGACCAACATAGGATACAGGACCAGTTTTCTTCATCGATTCATCTATACTGGGACCCACATAGGATATAAGACCAGTATTAAATCATCTATGCTGGGACCCACATAGGATAACAGACCAACACAGCTAGGACCCACATAGGATACAAGACCAGCTGTCTTCATCGATTCATTTATACTGGGACTCACATAGGATACAAGACCAGTATTGAATCATCTAAGCTGGGACCCACATAGGATACAAGACCAGCACAGCTAGGACCCACATAGGATACAAGACCAGTTGTCTTCATCGATTCATCTATACTGGGACCCACATAGGATACAAGACCAGTATTGAATCATCTAATCTGGGACTCACATAGGATACAAGACTAGCTGTCTTCATCGTCATAGTCCACTGAGGATCTCTGCACAATCGTCGTCGTCGAAGTCGCAGTAGCAGTCACAACCAGCACTAGGGTTCTCGCACACAACAAGCTCATTCGGGAGGGTTCGCTCCACGAGCCGAGAGGCTGATACATCAACTTTCACATAGTCCAGAGTTGATGTATCCAAAAGTTCGGTATCGTCACGTCGCAGACGGCGCGTCGATCGGACGCCCGGTCTGAGAGTTATTGGCTTTTTCATCCGAGGCGCCCGGTTGGTTTTTAAGGCAAAACCAACCCAACCGTACTCCACCTACGTCCAAACCTCGGGCGGAGTATGCCAAAAGATCCGTCTCACATAGAGGAACTCAACAAAGTCGATGGCACGTCATTAGGACGTCCGTAGCTCAAGATATGAGCATTTCCGCTCCGAGGGCCCAGTTGGTTTCGTGTACGAACCAACCCGGCCAAACTCAAAGTATTTCGAAACTTTGAGTGCGATATACTGAAACGACGTTCTCGATCCAACGATCATGTTGCCACTGACGGCACGTCAAACGGATGTCTGTAGCCCAAGATATGGACATTTGACCGAAAGTGGACCGAAATGGGGGTCTGGGCCCGGGCCGACCCGACCCGACCCCCCCTGGGTCGGCCGAACCGGGGCGACCCGAACCCGGTCGGCCCGACCTGGGTCCGACCCGGCTAGGTCCGACCCGGGTCCGACCTGGCTGGCCCGACCCGGTTCCGACCCGGCTGGGCCCGACCGGGGTCCGACCCGGCGGGGCCCGACCCGGGTCCGACCCGGCTGGGCCCGACCCGGGTCCGGCCCGGCTGGGCCCGGCCCGGCTAGGTCCGGCTCGGTCCGGCCCGACCGGCCTGCCGTGGCTCGGCCAGCGTGGCCGAGCCAAATCGCGGTGCGGGGTGTCCCCCGCTCGCCGCTAATTGATGCCGGCGGCGGATCTGCCGGCCGCCATCCCTCCGGCTTCGCGCCGCCGCCGCCTTCCGCGGACCACCGGACGCGCTCCGGTGGTTCGTTCCTCCTATCATCTTTGCCTATGGTCCCCCCGGGACTCCACCTTCACTACGAAGGGATGGAAATGCCTAAACGGCCTGCTTCGTCTTCGCCCGTCAATCCGCACGTCAAAACGAATAGCGTCGTCTTTGTGGTTTTCCAGCGCAACCCGATGCCTCCGCGCCCCTTCGCCGCGGCCCGACTCCGACCGCGGCCTTGTTCGCAATCCTCGGTGCGGCGCGACGGCGTCGCGTTTCTTCGTCGTGGCCCGCATCGTTCACATCTCCTTCCACTCAAGCGCGGTGCAACGATGCATTACCGTCTTCGCTAATCAAACGAAAAATAGCAAAGGGGGGAGGGGTATCAGCCGTGTTTGTTCAGACCGATCCCCTCCTGTTATATCGATAGCAGTTGGCCGAAACGTAAAACGTTTAACCTTCACAATTTTTAATTTAAATAAAAATTGGAACATGGCCGTCAGATTTATCTTTCATATATGAAGGAATGAATCACCAACTTAAAAAGATTCAAACCCCTACAACCTCTTAAAAAAATAAAGAATCATATCAATAGTCCCAACCCACAAATCAATCTTCGTGGATCAACATAATATTTAGTTGATCTGCGTTCTTAGATTTAGAAGGGAGTAAATGAGGGTTCACCCATAATCACAATTTAAATTCCCTACCTCGGTTCAGGAAAGGTGTTTGTCAAGGACCCGTGGAAGACGAGCGTCGCGGAGGTCGGGCGTCGCGGGGAAAGAACGTCGACGTCGCGAAGAGAGGATTTGAAGTCGTTGACGGAGATTTCGTCACGGAAACCCGTAGTGGAAGAGACGATGTAGAAGAAGAACGTCGCGTCGTGGATACGGCTTCGCGGAAGAATCGTGTTCTTCGGCGAAGAAGTTCTTCGTTGAAGAACGGTGTTCTTCGCGTTCTTCGTCGAGGAAGAAGGTGTTCCTTAGATTTTTCTCCCAAAAAGCTCTCAAAAAACCCAACAACAACCCCTAACAAAAAAAGTTCTAAACTTATTTTATTAGCACAACAATGCATTTGAAATTCAATTGTTTGAATTTCAAAATAACTTACATGTAACACACCAAATTAATTACAGAAGTTGTCAAATTAATTAGAGTTGAGTTATTGGGGAGTTTAAGGGAAGATGAAGAGTTAGGGCTCGTGTGGGCCCCACCACACATTATCTTCTCAAGGGAGGTTATGTGGATGTGGGCCCCACCTCTAACTCCCTTTGGGTGGAAATAACCAACAAGGTTAAAAATAAATTGTGTTCCACAATTTATTTAACTTCTTCTAATTCCCTCAAAAACTAACTCTCATCCCGCATAAAACGCAACCTCAGAAAAGGTCTCCTTATGTGAATATCGGCGCTGCGAGCTCATCGGTGCCATCGGATTTCAATTCCGAGCACCGGTTCAAAAGTTAGAAATTCCCGCTCGTTCGTTCACTGAACGTACCCGAGCCAAACTTCGGAAAATGATTCCGGGCACACCGGGCCTCAGAATCAGGCGCCGTCAGAAACTGCGTTCTTGTAAAATTCCAAAGAAAATTAAGAAAAAAATTTCCTTGAAATATACGGGTCTTTACATTACTCCCACCATAGGGCTTTACGTCCCCGTAAAGCTTCAACACAAACTTGGGATACAAAGGCGGTAGAGCTAGGCGGTAAGCCACCTCTCCAATCCTGCTGAGGACTTGGAAGGGTCCAATGAAGCATGGAGACAACTTTCCACCTTGGCCAAATCTCCGTAATCTACGTCAAGGTGAGACCCGCATGAAGATGTGGTTGCCATCCTCAAACTCTAGTGGCCTCCGCCTCCTGTCAGCGAAAGACTTCTGTCGGCTCTGGGCTGTCTTCATCCGCTCCTGGATGACCTGGACCTTCTCTATCGTGGCCTGGACCACCTCTAGTCCCAAAAGAGCTGCTATGATATCTTCTTTGCCGATAAGAGAAATCCGGTCTCATCCCTTGGATAAACCATGCTCTTTGCCTAATACAGTCAATCCGAAATGGATGATACTAATCCATACCAAGGATGACTTCGTAAGGCCTCGAAGCTACTACCAAGAGTTCCAACCGTTACTCTCGCCTCCAAGGGTTGAGTCACACTGTCGGCATCAGTGTTTGGTAACTAGGTCTCCTCCAGTAGATGACTCACAAGTGAGGGTCAAGTCAACAGTCAAAACTGGAACCTCTTAGTAACAACACAAAAGAGGACAAGAATGAAAAAATCATAATGGTATGCGTCTTTTATTATTGCATCTCATAATACAAAGACGCTACACAATAGCAACAAGGAACTAGAAGTACAAAAGACGTATCCACTAGTTCTGCTCCTGTACATTTGCTCCCAGAGCTCCATGATCGAAGGCCTCAGCAGCCCGAAGCTGAGCTCTCGCATGTCCACCGACTCCCTGCGGTCGGGGCGGACCTCCTGGTGGTGGTGGTGGAAACACCTCGAAGTGTCTCCCACCATCGACTACACGGCCATCTCCTCTGCCTCGTCCGCTTGCACCCTGCGGACCACTGTGGCCGAACCTCTGTCTGGGAGGTCCCTCTACCACCTACTGCTCATCTGTAAGATGAGTCGGGCAGTCTCGAGCCATGTGACCTCGCCCGCTGCATGCGTAGAAATGCTTTCCCCTTGTGTAGCTGGCTCTCCTTCGTGTGCCCCGCACAACCGAATCTTCATCCAGTGACTGCCCATCTGATGGTCTGGCCCGTTTGGACCTCTGCGTCACCTGTCTACTGCCAACTGCAGAAGACCCTTCTATGGGCCGTCCTGTGGAGGGCCCTGTCACTGGAACCTGCTCGGAGAGAAAAATCTCTACTATAAGGGCTCTCTCCAACACCTATGCCTGTGTCGGAATGTTGAAGGAGATCATTGAAGCCCTGATCTCATGCCTCAGTCCCTTCTCGAAGGTCCAGGCCTGCAAGAACGGGTCTCGTACCATGTCTGTGGAGTAGCGCAAGAGATCAGTAAATCTCGCAGAGTACAGGGCCACTGTCAAGCTGCCCTGCCGCAGCTGAAGAAGATCCTGAATGCGCACCGCACGAAGGGTGGCTGGGAAGAACTCGGAGAAGAAGATGCTCTCAAAGTCTGTCCAGAGAAGAGATGTCTCGTCGTGCACCTGGAGCATCAGGATCCACCATCGGCCTGCTGCTACATGCAGTAGGCTCGCAGCGAGGATTACCATGAGGTCTGCTGGTGTCCTCACTAGCCTGAAAACTCGTACGACTGCCTCCAGCCAGTCCTCGGCTGCCTGGGGGTCCGTCTCTCCTCGGAACCTGGGCGGTCGCTGACACTGAAACTCGTGCAGCGCGCTAAGGCGACATGCATCGTCAGCGGCTGGGGCTGGTAGCATCGGTGGCTCGGTGGGTAAAGGTACCGTCGGTGCCTCTGCTGACAAGGAGCCCTGCACCGAGGCCTCGTTGCTTGGTGGGCTATCATCACGCTCGACTCTCGGAACCATAGCTGGCTGCCGTCGTGGGGCCATCCTGAAAAGGAAACAGGTGCGCCACGGTCAAAACAGTATACCTGGTGAGCTGATACAAAGTAATCACAAAGAAAACTTGAAACACACACGCAAACAATGTTTTCATGCATTAAGTCGAAAATCAGAAGTCAGGGTCCTGGTGTACGGATACGTCGGCCGCCGCACCAACACTAGACTCCCTGGACTGATAACCACACCCAATAGGCTAAACACTATTACTTCACATAGAAAAGACCAGAGTTCACAGTAGAACCGAACTCCTCTGATACCAATTTGTCACGACCCGTCCTCAGGTCCCGTGTCGTGACTACCCAATGCCCGCCTTCCATAGGCCAGGGACTGGCGACTAGCACCAAGGCGTAAACCCCGGTAAAGGGAAGGCATTGCCTTTGTAAAGTAAACAAGCACCACAGAGTAAGAAAGCGGAAAAAGTAAACACTAACTAAAAACTGGTACAACTATAAGTGTGGAATGTAAGTGGGCCAGTGTACAATCCCAAACTGAAAGTAAAGTACAACTCGAAAGGGAAAACAGCAACTGAAAAGTAAAATCCGCTACGCCAAGCTGTCCACTGGAAATCCCACCTGAAGGGTGGGTACAGATAGCTCCACTGCTCCTCGGGTCCCGCCGTCCGCTCCGAGTACGTCCCACCCAGTGGTCCACCTCCAGGTACCATCTTGCACTGCAAGCTTCAACCACGATCAACGATGTCCGTCGTCTGCAACCAACACAACGTAGTGAAGGCATAGCCCGTGCAGGGGTGAGTATAAGCTACTCAGTAGGGACCCCGAGACCCCCGAAGGTCTCCCGAAATCCACAAAGGAAAGACACAATCACGAAGTAACAACCGACACTGCTTAGGTATATGCCCATACATATACCTAAGTCATAAATTCTGTTCGGCTCCAACATCAGAGCCCAAGCACAACCCAATCCACACAGGAAAGAAAAACGTATACACACACAGAGTAGCACAACACAATCCACGAAGGAGAGAAAAAGTAATCCACATAGAATAGCTCAACACAATCCAAAAAGGAGAGTAAACAGTAAATTCACACAGGATAGTTCAACACAATCCACACAGGAAAACAAACAGGATTCAGCTCACACAGAATACTTCGTCAAAAGGTGAAAGGGATGATCAGATATAGATACTGAATCATCTAAGATGGGACCCACATAGGATATAAGACCAGTTTTCTTCATTGATACATCTATACTGGGACCCACATAGGATATAAGACCAGTATTGAATCATCTAAGCTGGGACCCACATAGGATACAAGACCAGCACAGCTAGGACCCACATAGGATACAAGACCAGCTGTCTTCATCGATTCATCTATACTGGGACCCACATAGGATACAAGACCAGTATTGAATCATCTAAGCTGGGACCCACATAGGATACAAGACCAGCACAGCTAGGACCCACATAGGATACTAGACCAGCTATCTTCATCGATTCTTCTATACTGGGACCCACATAGGATACAAGACCAATATTGAATCATCTAAGCTGGCACCCACATAGGATACAAAACCAGC
Organism: Viscum album; assembly: GCA_963277665.1. Taxonomy (NCBI): domain Eukaryota; kingdom Viridiplantae; phylum Streptophyta; class Magnoliopsida; order Santalales; family Viscaceae; genus Viscum; species Viscum album. The sequence continues at coordinate 1,297,519,710 of OY728141.1, read as the reverse complement.
ACAGCTAGGACCCACATATGATACAAGACCAGCTGTCTTCATCGATTCATCTATACTGGGACCCACATAGGATACAAGACCAGTATTGAATCATCTAAGCTGGGATCCACATAGGATACAAGACCAGCTGTCTTCATCGTCATAGTCCACTGAGGATCTCTGCACAATCGATGTCGTCGAAGTCGCAGTAGCAGTCGCAGCCATCACTAGGGTTCCCGCACACAGCATGCTCGTTCGGGAGGGTCCTCTCCACGATCTGAGAGGCTGATACATCAACTATCACATAGTCCAGAGTTGATGTATCCAAAATTTCTGTATTGTTAATACGAACTCAACGTCGCAGGCAGCGCGTCGATCGGACACCCGGTCTGAGAGTTATTGGCCTTTTCGTCCCAGGGGCCCGGTTGGTTTTTAAGACAAAACCAACCCGACCGTACTCCACCTGCATCCAAACCATGGGCAGAGTATTCCAAAAGATCCGTCTCACTAAGAGGAACTCAACAAAGTGGACGGCACGTCATTCGGACGTCCATAGCTCAAGATATGAGTGTTTCTGTTCCGAGGGCCCAGTTGGTTTCGTGTACGAACCAACCCAGCCGAACTCAAAGTATTCCGAAACCTCGAGTGTGATATACCGAAACGACCGTCTCGATCCAAATATCGCGTTGCCGCTGACGGCGCGTCAATCGGAGATCCGTAGCCCAGGATATGGACATTTGACCGAAAGTGGACCGAAACGGGGGTCTGGGCCCGGGCCGACCCGACCCGACCCCCCCTGGGTTGGCCGAACCGGGGCGACCCGAACCGGGTCGAACCGACCCGGGTCTGGCCCAGCTGGACCCGACCTGGGTCCGACCCGGCTAGGCCCGGCCCGACCGGCCGGCCGCGGCTCGGCCGGTGTGGCCGAGCCGAATCGCGGAGCGGGGTGTCCCCCGCCCGCCGCTAATTGATGCCAGCGGCGGATCCGCCGGCCGCCATCCCTCCGGCGGCGCGCCGCTGCCTTCCGCGGACCACCGGACGCGCTCCGGTGGTCCGTTCCTCCTGTCGTCTTCGCCTATGGTCCCCCTGGGACCCCACCTTCACTGCGAAGGGATTCAAATGCCTAAACGGCCTGCTTCATCGTCGCTCGTCAATCCGCACGTCAAAACGAATAGCGTCATCTTTGTGGTTTTCCAGTGCGACCCGATGGCGCCGCGCCCCTTCACCGCGGCCCGACTCCGACCGCGGCCTTGTTCTCAATCCTTGGTGCGGTGCGATGGCGTCGTGTTTCTTCGTCATGGCCCGCATCGTTCACATTTCCTTCTGCTCAAGCGTGGTGCAACGATGCATTATCGTATTCGCTAATCAAACGAAGAATAGAAAAGGGGGGAGGGGTATCGACCGTGTTTGTGCGGACCGATCCCCTCCCGTAATATCGATAGCAGTTGGCCGAAACGTAAAACATTTAACCTTCACAATTTTTAATTTAAATAAAAATTGGAACATGGCCGTCAGATTTATCTTTCATATATGAAGGAAAGAATCACCAACTTAAAAAGATTCAAACCCCTACATCCTCTTAAAAAAATAATGAATCATATCAATAGTCCCAACCTGCAAATCAATCTTCACGGATCAACATAATATTTAGTTGATCTGCGTTCTTAGATTTAGAAGGGAGTAAATGAGAGTTCACCCATAATCACAATTTAAATTCCCTACCTCGGTTCAGGAACGATGTTCGTCAACGACCCGCGGAAGACGAGCGTCGCGGTGGTCGGGCGTCGCGGGGAAAGAACATCGACGTCGCGAAGCGAGGATTCAAAGTTGTTGACGGCGATTTCGTCACGGAAAACCGTCGCAGAAGAGACGATGTGGAATAAGAACGTCGCGTCGCGAATACGGCGTCACGGAAGAACCGTGTTCTTCGGCGGAGAAGTTCTTCGTTGAAGAACGGTGTTCTTCGCGTTCTTCGTCAAGGAAAAAGGTGTTCCTCAGCTTTTTCTCCCAAAAATCTCTCAAACAACCCAACACCAACCCCTAACAAAATAAGTTCTAAACTTATTTTATTAACACAACAAAGCATTTGAAATTCAATTGTTTGAATTTCAAAATAACTTACATGTAACTCACCAAATTAATTACATAAGTTTTCAAATTAATTAGAGTAGAGTTATTGGGGAGTTTAAGGGAAGATGAAGAGTTAGGGCTTGTGTGGGCCCCACCACACTTTATCCTCTCAAGGGAGGTTATGTGGATGTGGGCCCCACCTCTAACTCCCTTTGGGAGGAAATAACCATCAAGGTTAAAAATAAATTGTATTCCATAATTTATTTAACCTTTTCTAATTCCCCCCAAAACTAAATCTCATCCCTCATAAAACGCAACCTCGGAAAAGGTCTCTTTATGTGAATACCAGCACTACGAGTTCATCGGTGCCATCAGATTTCAATTCCGAGCACCGGTTCAAAAGTTAGAAATTCCCGCTCATTCGTTCACTAAACGTACCCGAGCCAAACTTCAGAAAATGATTCCGGGCACACCGTGCCTCGGAATCCGGATCCGTCAGAAACTGCGTTCTTGTAAAATTCCAATGAAAATTAAGAAAATATTTTCCATGAAATTTCCAGGTCATTACACATTGGTATTTGAATCTTTCATCTATTCCAATTAATTTAGTAAGGAACTAGTTTTGGGCTATTGGGTTTAGGGTCATTACTGAGATATATTTTGTTAAATCCATCAAATATATTGACTTATATGTGACACTAAATTTATACTATATCATAAGAAAAAGATAATTTCTTTGATAGCTTATTATTAATGTGATACTGAGTTTAACCAAATAAAAATATACTATTAATATTATTATTTTATATGATTGTTATCACCAATTCATTGGAATGGATGGTATGAATAGAATTAACTAACTAATAAAAATATATAGTTTAGTAAAATTTATTACCTTTATATTGATTATAAATAAAAACTAATCATTTAAAATAAAAAGAAATATTTTATGAAAAACAATTTTTTTTAAAGATGGTTTGATCACTCATTGCATACATAATTTAAAATTAATCTGTAACAATTTAATAAAAATATTTGTAAATTTAATCCTTTTTTTGAAATTTTTATAACAGAATTATCATAGGGTTAAAATTTTTTTTCTAGGATATTCCATTTTTTTATGAGTAGTTAAAAATATCGAATTTTAATTGAAAAACTGCCTTGTTTTTTAAATAATTTAAAATGAAAAATTATATTTTGAAGTGTTTTTAAAATAATGTTATTTTCATTTTATATAAATTAACCAAATTAGTTCATTTTAATAATTTTAATATTAAATTTAGATACAAAAACTATATAAACTTTTGAACATTTGTACATTAAAAACACGCTTTCATATCGCTTCTGCTGGATTCATTTAAAATTAAATTCTGAAACATTTTTGAGGTAAATTTGGAAAAAACAAATTCAATATTTTTTATAATCAAAATTTATATTATCTAATAATTTCAACATAATTTTTGATAATAATAATTAGTGAAAATATTTAAAATTAATTAACTTGATTACAATTAAAACATGGTTTTTCACATTACATGTGTTTGTATTATAAATAATTTTACACTCATAATAAATTATTTAAAAATTTTAATGTAATGTTTAGAATTATTTTTAATAATTATATAATAAATCCCATTTTAATTATAGTCTTAAAGGGTAAATTACCAAGGTAAATAATAAGATACAAGTTATCATGGTAAAAATTAAAATGGGTGACAGTTGGGTAAATATAAAGAATAAAAAATAACATGAAAAAAATGTATTTCTATTTGAATTTTGGAGGTTTGGATAATATAATAAACTTTATCCTCTATTATTAATCTAATTTAGAGTCATGTGAGGTAATATAGACCTCCCAATAGTGAATACATTTGGTAATTTAGAATAATTCCACTCTTTCTCAATTATAAAAGGGAATTCACTCCCCTCACTTATTCACGTTTCTCAATCCATTTGGATTGACAAAAACATAACCAAAATACATTATATATTCCATCCAAAAATCATGGAATAATTATTTTTTACTGAAATTAAAACATGGAAGGAATTAGTTAAAACCTAATTAGGATACCTGAAAATGAGGTAATGTTCTTTAACACGAATCATTATTTTAATTCTTTTTATGCCTACTCAAATTTTTATTAAATCATACTGATATATAAAAATTAATATAATACATATAAATGGGTTCCTTATGGTAATTTCATGACCTGTAACAATCTCCACTTTTATAAAATGGGTGACAGAATCATTCTTTGTGTGTACGGAGGACTACTGCCTTACAAACCAATATTGTTCATTTTTCAATTAACACTTATCAATGTTAAGTATTATGATACATATAAATTATATATATAATTTATATATAAGATAGTTATAACTTTTGATTAATTATTTAAAATATTAAATATTACTTTCCATTCATTAATAAACATGATAATGTCGGTCTTGTGTACAGTGGACTATCGCCTCACAAAGCGACCTAATTAGTCATTAAATAATGCTTTACATGGAAGGTGATAAGGAATAATTTTAATGATTATATGTGATATACGTGAAATAATTATGTTATACAAATCTTATTCATCATTCATTAAAAATAATATTTCTTTTTTTAAGCTTAAATATGATAATATCATTCCTGTACGTGTGGATTTCCACCTTTACAAAACGATGTGGATCTCTTTTAATCACCACACCACATGGATGATATATATATATATATATATTTATTTATTTAAGTAGGTGAAATTGTATTTATTATATCAAGATCATTATGAATGGGTAATACGTTACATACCTCCTTTTCATATTGGTTTCTGAAAAATGGAAATGTTATACATACTTATGTGCGATATACTGTCTTCATGATTCTAACATACTTAATCTTTCAAAAACATCATTCATGATTAGTTTTAAAAGTATTATTGATGTATTACTATGATAATTATTTCATTATTATTATTATGGATATTATATAACTATATAATATAGATATGAACCAGATCATTTATAAAGAAATGTACATGAGAAAAGAAGGAAATCAACAACCGAAAAATGAAAATAATGAAATATTATTAATTATACGATGTTATAAAATGATCATATATGATATTATAAACATTAATATGGATCATTTATAAGTTCTATTTTTTAAACCACTACAATAGAGGTTAAATAATGTTCAATAAAAAGAAATAATGATTTAATGGATTTATGAACTCAATTTACAATCATTGTGTTAAACATCTACTTCATTGCTTATGTTATGTGTGTAATTAATTTTGAATATATATTTTTTATTTAAAAATAATATATTTGGATTTATAGTTGATAAAAATAATAAATTCATTGATTAATTATCACTACCACATTATTATCATTTTTAGTGTTTATTTCACTATCTCATTCTAAAAGAGATAGTTTGTTCTTGAATATTAGTTCTTGTATATGAAATGACCAATTACTAATAAAGGCTTTTAATTTTGTTTCCTTATACTCTGGTTATTCCTAATAGTTTAAATTATTAGTCCCATTTTTAACTCTTTTTTACTTAAATTAATTGAGATGATGTTTATTGGTAAAATTTTACTTCATATCTCTCTTCATCCAAAAGAAATTGTTTTTTCAAAGAAATGTTTTCTAATAATATTTTCAAATTTGTTTTTAAAAATTAAAAACTATTTAATTTATGTATTTTTATTCTAAAAAAAATTCAACGTAATATTAGGTTTTTATCAAAATAATATTAATTTGGATTTTCATGAAAATGTGAAAGGAGTCTTTATATTAACATGTATATAATTTATGGAATTTGTCATCATCATAAACTCTATATTTTTTTAAAAATACTTTATAATTTTTCATGTTTTTTCCAAAGAAATGTATTTTAAAAATATTTTCCATTTTAAACATTTATTTTCATTATTAAAATGATATTTTCCTCACAAATGAATTTAGGAAATGTTTTATGGTAATCCTGTTCATAAATGAAATCAACCATTTTTTATGCTTATGAGCCACTAGGGATATGTCATATTGATATCATCTATATCCTTTATTTGAATTTATTTTTATCAATTTGAATGTTTATGATCTATTTTATTACCACTGAAAATATTATTATGGATGGTTTGTGACTTTTTTTATTGGGGTAAGTATTAACATTTCATAAGTTTATTTTTAATATGAATTTTTATGTGGATTATATTTCACCCATTTAAAATGAAGAATACATTGGATTTATTATGTGGATTATGGGGACCTTTATAGACCTTATATGCAACGATAGGTCTCATGAGGAAAATCAACTATCCAAATCATAAGGGTTTCTACCCGTAGATTAAAATACTCTTGATAATATATCTTGGAAGTAACTATTTTGAGGATATATATAGATAGTTCAAAACAATGTCATTACAGATTCCATAATTATTATTTATATTATTGATATTATATATTATTATTCAATTAGTCTTAATATCCATGGTTATTTTTTCAAACTCATTTGATTACTTATTTGGAAGTAGATGATCTTCATTTATTCCTCCCATATTATGTTCATGTTATTCATTAAATGGGCATTTATTCATTTAAATACATTTCCATATTGTTTATTATTATTTATCCATTATAGCTTTCACTATACACAATCGTTACAGAGTATTTGATCTCACCTTTATATTTTTTTCTTTCCCCATGTTATGAATATGAATACATTGAATGAGTTTCAAGAATACCGATAATTATTTTATTTTGTTTTATTTTCCTTTCCCAATGTAAAATAGGTATCATGTATGTGTATTTTTTTCAAAACAACTAAACTGATTGGTCCTTTGAGATGTCATTATTTATTTATATATACATTCAATAAAGTAAGCACTGGTTCTGGGATATTGGGGTCGAGGTTTTTATAGTTGGTATTAGAGGGAGGTTTAGTAGAAAGCCTAAGAACTAGATTTTGGAAATCATCGACTAGGGAAAATAACCCAATAATGGAAACTAAGGATAAATATATAGGAAAAACCAATAATTTTGTTAAGGTAGATATTATATGGATTTTATTAGAAATATATCACTATATATGTACTATAAGTGGATGTGGTTCTTCAACAGAGGTTCCAAGGGGTAAAAAATCTAAAATGGACACATTGGGCTCAACCCAATCGCCACCTGGTGCATGAAAAGGGGGCTTACTCCACACCTAGTTCGAAATTATGATGGGATATTATTATCATAACTCAAATTTTATTTATATAACACTATGAATTATTTAAAGATAGATATATCCCCAAATAAGACATTTTAATGATAAGAACATTAGCTACATCTTTTTTTTTTAATTTTTGGTATGTATTCCACGGTTATCAGGATTATATATTAAGTTTCATAAAAACATGTTCTAATGTATTGTACAGAATGCTTTAGAGATTGTTCCTAGCAGAAGTAATGGGAACATCTCCAATCGATTTGGTCCATAGAGTAGTAATGATCATATATTTTATGGGATTAATCCAATATTTTTAAGGGAAATAGCCTACGAAATATTATAATCATATGTTAACATAGTATCATGTGATAAAAATATAGAAGAATAATTCTATAAGTATTATTGCTTTTAATGAAAGTAAGAGAAGAATAATATTTTGATGGAAAATCATGGATAAAGGGAAGAATATAAAAAATGATTTTCTAACATTTGATAATTGTGGAAAAAAGAACCTTAGGTAATTTTTAAAATGAAGGATATTTTTTTGACATGTTTTTAGAGAAATTCTATAGTTATTTTGAATTCAAGGTTATGATAAAATTTACAATGTTTTATTATTCAATAATAAGTATATTGGAAAGTACACAAATCAATTTCACAAGCATAAAAGGAATATAAAATAATAAAATCTACTAGATCATGGTCAAGATTATGTTATTACCGTAAAAAAGAGGAATAATTAATGTGCTTATGTTAGAATTCAAGAATTTTTTTTCATTTGAATATTTTATAAATTATTTACTAGTTAAAATAATTATAAATTATATATGGATTGTAATATATTACCATTTAATAAGGTATTTTAAGTCATGTGTAGAATGGTATCGAAGACCCTGAAAAATGATTCAGTCAAAATTTGAACTTCTTGAACAACACATGATTATAAGAAAGATAACCTTTAATGTGTTCCTAATGTTGAGATAATGATGCTAGGATAAGGAGGTGATTCGAATCTATAAATTTAATTTTATATTAGTAAATAACTTGGAACTGATTATTTATTTGTTGATATATTTATTATGATATAAATGATGGATTCTACATAATTTTTGGATTTAAAGAATATATCCAATAATCTATATATTACTTAATTAATAAGGTAGAAAGTGTGTTTTTAGTACGGTTTTGTGGTAAATCATGTTATTATAATGTTTCAAGATAATACATGATGAAGTTATTTCCATGTTTGATATGGGAATATTAAGAATTAATTCAAGTTGTTTGGTGGGATGATGATATATTTATTTTTGAAATTAAGAGACCTTTTTTCAAAATTATTGGATCATAATATTTTCAAAAAAATTACCATTTATGAAATTGTTTATGTTGTAATTTGGATGAGGTTTTCAAGATTAATATATAACATCACCATATTAATATTTATGAATATTGGATAATTTTTTATAACCAAATTTTTTTTGGAATGTAGTTTGAGAAATATAGAAATAATTTTCACTCTCTTATGGATCTTATGATCTGTTAAAAGTGAATTTTAGTGCATTATGAATTAGGAAATAATTTTAAGACATTTATTTCTAGAATTAAGGGATACAATGGATATTTTTCATGGCACAACCAAAGGATGAAATTGTGATTATGAAATTGAATTGTATTAATTCAGTATATTTACTTATATTTTAAGATAGTAAAATAATTCCCCAATATTAGTAAAGGAATGTTTAAATAAAATTGTTTTCCTATCATCATATTTTTTGATGATATCAATGACCTTTTTTACAAATATTTTATTTCTGTATTTTCGGATGTTAACTTCTTCCTGACCATGTTCTCGATCACTCTTCATCAATATTTGGGAGTTATTTTTATATTACAAATCCCTATTTTCATTTCCCACCTATGTTCGCATATATGGATACCTATTTATGTGATTATTCTAGATCACTTTCATACATCCCTTTACTTATATTAATAGGATATTTTATAAACCCTTTTTATGAAGTGGTTATTTAAAAAATGGTATTAACAAATTTCAAACACCTTATTTTCAAGATCATGTATAAATTATGAGGATTAAATTTATTTAAATATAGAAGAATGTAAAACCCCTAAATTCTAAAGGAATAAAATTTTATTTAATAGCATATGTGACATGCAACACCAAAGGTAGAAGGGAATATAACATTCCCATACATTATGATGTATTTATTTAAATGCATTTAATATATTTCATTACATGGTAAAATGATGTTATATTTCATTATAATAAATAATGAGTTTCTTCAATATCTTGTGTTACACACGAAGCTTATTTTTACCGAACAACAATATACTATTATTATTATTATTTAATAATGATAGTTATCTACTTAAAGTTGGATTGGACTGTATGGATATAATTTTCTATTTTATTGAAATATATAGTCTTGTAATATTTATTATCTACATATTTTCTATAAATAGAATACTAATCATTTAATAGAAAAAAATTATGAATGCATTATTTTTTTAAAAGGATGGTTTGGTCACTCTTTGCGCATAAAAAATTTAAAATTAATTTATAAATATTTTATAATATTTAAAAAATTAACTTCATTTTTTCAATTACAATATCAAAATTATCTTAGGGAAATGTTTTGGGTTTTTTAGAAGTTTTGTTATACGATTAATAGTGAAATTATAAAATTTAATATAAAACTGCCATTTTGTTAAAATTATTTATGTTGTTAAAGTAAATTTTGAAATGAATTTAAGGTAAACTAGAAAAATTTTATATCAGTTAATCAAATTTAGTTCCTTGGAATAATTTTAACACATAATTTTGAAATAAAACATTCTATACTTTTGAATATTTTCACTTTAAAATCCTACTTGGGTATGCGGGGTTAATTATAAATTTGATCCCTCCAATTCTGTGATTTAACATTGGGGAAATAAATTAAATTCTAGAAATCATAATATTTTATATTATATAATAATTAAAAAATATTTTTTCACCATAATTATTATTAAAAATGGTTAAAATTATTTAATGTTATTACAGTTAAAATATAGTTTTATGCATTACATGTGTTTATATAAAAAATAATTTTACACACAAATAAAAAATTTATTTAATAAATTGTATTTTATATTTAAAATAATTATTATTTAATTATATGATAAAACATATTTTGATTGTATTATTAAAGGATAAATTACCTAGTTAAATAAAAAGATACATGTTATAGTGGTAAAAACTCAAAAAGAAAAAATTGAGTAAACTTAATTACTAAGGAATAATATAGAAAAAGTTTATTTTGTGTTTTAGAGGTTTCTATAGACCAAATAAACCCAACCATACCTTATTTATATATTTTTATGCACTTTAGGTAAGTTATTCCACCCAATATTGAATAATTTTAGGTATTTATAAGAATTCCACTCCTCCTCAATAATAAATGGGGAGTCAATCCCCTTAATTTTTCAAATATCTAATGAAATTTTGATCAACCAAAACCAACCCAAATAACTTAAAAAAATTTCTCCCATCACCCTAGAATCATTATTTTGTTCATAAATTCAACCTGTTAATGTATTACTGCAAACCTATTAGGGATATATGAAGAAGAGGTAATGTTCTCCAACAAGACTCTTTATTTTACTTCTTTCACCACATATTTATATTATTATTAAAACATTTTGATATAATAATCCTATTATATTAAATATACTAAAATAATTTTATAATAATGTAATGACCTATAACAATCAACACTTCAATCAAATGTGTTATGAAATAATTGTTTGTTTGTTTGGAGGACTACAACCTCGCAAACCAAAGAAGTTTTTTTCCACTATCACCTCTCATGGTTGGTTATTATGATTGATATAAAGTATATATATTTGATATATATATATCATAATTATAACTTTGGATTAATTATATAATATTTAATTTATTAATTTTAATTCCACATGAAACATGGTAATGTCACTCATGTGCACGGTAGACTACCGCCACACGAAATGATGTGATACTTCTTTCACTCACGCTTTACATAAATTATGATAAAGAATATTTATAGTGATTATATTTGATATAAATGTGATAATTATGATATTAATGAAATATTCATATTTATATAAATATAACATATAATTATTTTCACTTAATAATGACAGCATTGTTTGTGTATTTGTGGATTACCGCCTCCACGAAACGATGTGTATTTAATTTTATCACCACCCAAGAGGGATGATATATATATATAAAGAAATAATATGGTATATATTATATCCTTAAAATTATATAAGGTTAATTTATTACTTTCCTTATTTCCATAATGGTAATTGAAAATAAAATCTTTACTCATGTGTATGTACGTCTTACGGTCTCTATTATCGAAACGTACTTCATTTGTAAAAAGTTCCAGTATTGATTTGTTTTATATTTACAATTTATATATTAATATTATAATTATTCCATTATTATTATTCTAAAGATGATATAAATATATAATATGTTCCATAAATGGATCATTAATGACATAACACAAATGATAAAATAAAGCAATTAACACCCAAAATAATGACAATAACGAATGATTATTAGATTATGAGAGATAATTTCTTATAAAAGGATCATATATGATATTATAAAAATTAACATGATTCATAAATAATTTTATAAAATGTTTAAAAAACTATACATAAATTGAAAGATCATTCAATCAAATTTAAGGCCAAAGTAAGGTATTTTTAACTCCAACTCTACTCAGTGGGTAAAACATAATCTTTATTTATTAATTTATTTTTGTAATTAAATTTTAATTTAATTTATTTAATATATACTTGATATATGTGGATTTATAGTTGATACGAATAATTAATTCATTTATTAATTCTTATATAAATTTAATGATCATTTCAAGGGTCTATATCACAATCTAATTGTCATCGTGATTTTTTATTCTTGAATATTAGTTGATGGAAATTACATTAAAATTATCTAATAAACATATATCATTTTATTATATAATTTTTATTAATTATATATTCATTAAATAGTACAATTTTTTCACTCTTTGGTAGATATATTAATTTAAAAAATGTTTTTATGAAAATTTGACTTCATTTTTGTCTTTGGTTGGAAATATATTTTTTCTAATTCCGTGTTTTCTAAAAAAGTTTTAAAATTTTTTAATGCCTAAAAATGATTTAAATTACTCATTTTTACTTTCTAAATTTATTTAATGTCATCTTATGTCATTTTTAAGACAATTATCATCTGGATCATTACAAAAAATGTGAAAGAAATATGTATCTAAACATGTGTTCCATGTGTGTAATTTTCTGCTATCAAGACCTCAAATTGTTTAAAAGATTCCATTATAATAATTAATGTTTATTTCAGATGAATATTATTTTAAAATTTTGTTATGTTTTAAAATTTTATTTTCAAAATGAAAGGGATATTTTCCTCAAGAATTCTTTTATGAAACTTTTTTTTAGTGTTGCTATTCATGAATGACATCAAGCCTTTATTATAAATACTGTTAACTAGGGACATATTTAATTGATATAATAATTATCCCTTATTTGGATAATTTATTATTAGTTCTACTATAGATATTCTATTTTATTACCATTCATCATATTATTCTAGATGGTTTATGAATATGTTTACTTGATTGGGGTATGAATTAACATTTTGTAAGTCAGTTTTTAATATGAATGATTATATTGATTATGTATAACCCCTTTCATATGGGGAATGAATGTGTCTTAGTATGTGTATAGAAGGTCCCTTTATATCCCCTCTATGCAATGATGTTTCTCATTATACAAATTAATTTACCAAAACAAACGGGTTTCTACCTGTAGATTTAAATTGTATTGAGGATATATATTGAGAGTAACTATCTGGAGGATATATCATGATATTTCAGACATATAACATTATTAATAACATTATTTTGAATTCAGTTGTTGATATTAAATGTGATTATTCAGTTAGTTATAATATCTAAGGTAAATATTTTGATCTCATGTGATTATTTTTATAGAATTACATTATTTTCCTTTATTTAGTCCATATTATGATCATGTTATTGAATAAATGACATGTTTGTTAGGTACATACATTTCGATATTGATTATTATTATTGTTTCATGATATAAACTATATTACACAACCATTACTATGTTTTTTAGATCACCCTTATTTTTTCCCATTCCACATGTTATGAAGATAAATCCTTTGAATGAGATTTTAGAATGTTTTATAGCACCATGATTTCTAGAACATGACCATTTAATTATGTATTTTATGTATATGATGTTATTAGGTTATGTTTTATAAGTTTAAGAGGAGTTTTGGGTGTTTTAGATTTTATATATCCTCGTTATTTGAGATCATTTAGTAGAAATTGTGAAAAAAACTTCTAGGAAATTGTCATTCTGAAACATCGGTCACTAGGTAGGTACATGGTTAGTCACACGATTTGTCTAAACTAATAATCCACCTATGAGAAACTATGAAATTTTTGAAATAGGGTAATAACGTGTTAGGAACGTGGTTTTAATAACTGTGAAATCAAACCATACATGAGGATTTTAGAGGTAGTGGATATCACACGGTGAGCACATGGTTTTACTAATAGTGCACCCTAACCATGCACCATTAAAATTTATATCCAGATTTTGTGTATCTAATAAAATTTACTCTATAAGATGCTCATTTTCCCATAATAATTTCATAACCCATATTTATCTTCATCCATAGGCTATCGAGACCATCCCACATGATATAGGAGTGATTATAAGGTGAATCTTGGTGTTTTGGGGGATGGTTTTTTTATTATGTGATTGGACTTCATTGTTTTCATTAGTTCTCTTCTTCTTACCACTATTGTATTTGGGAATAAAATCCATTGGTAAAAAATTTATGTTGCAAGAAACTAATATTGATGATATATTATATTTTTGTTAAAGGTAACATGATCTAAGGACATTTCTTAGAGTTTCAAGATGAGTATTTGATGTTCTGTTCCATTAATTTTTTTCAATTATGATTAAGAGGTAGGTTGATTCAATATAAATTCCTCATTATTAAATATTTAAGGCATGATTTTAAATTGATTTAATTGATTTAATTGATTTGTAAAATTGATGTGTGATTGAAGGGAAAACCTACTTAGTGATCAATTTGAGAAATGATGGAAATTTGATAGTTTGGGGGGAAATTCTCTTGGTTATAATTTTAAAAGTATTATTCTAAAAAAATTATCTTGTTACATGGAAAATTGTATGTGGAAATTTTTTAATGAATGAATTATTTTTTTAATCCAATAAAATGAATTTTTAATTGAAATTGTGTCATCTGATTTTATAGGGGTTTTGGCATGCATGGTTGGAATCAATTTAGTTTCATTGATAGGACCCTTATGAAGGTAAGTGTGAAATTAGAGAAATGGTTATATAGTTGCCTTGTGAAGACATGGTAGATCGATGAATGACCATACAAGAGTTCGGAACTGTAACATGGGAATGCATGCATGGATGTTTGGAAATGGGTAAGCGAAATGCATTTGAGAAATGTTTTAAAAGTCTTGTTTAACTACTTTATATGGACATGGTTTTGGTTTTGAAAACTATTTAATTCTTTGATATAAATATATTTAATTTTATTTAAAATATTTATATAAATTTTATAACATATTCAATCCTAGTGGCATGAGTAGGGATGTAATTGGAGAAATCCTAGGGAGTTTTATACACACCCCCTTATTAGGGAATTTGATGCATTTGTAAATGTTATCTATCGATACACAGATAAAGGCATGGTATTCCTATAAATTAATGAGGGTTACTGATACCTTGGCATGTTCATATGTATTTAGATCTTAGATAGGGTTTTGGATTTGATGTGTTTTTTTTCTTTTGTGTCTTATGGGTTTTTTGGTTTTGGTTTATCCTCATTCACTGATATTGTAGTTGGTTTTGTTTCAGTTTTATTTTTTAAATCATGAATCATGTTGAGGTTTGATTTTTATGATTATCATTATATTTTTGTTTTATTTTAAAAAAGGGAAAATCATAACCTAATTGGTTATTAATACATTGACATTTATTTCAAGACTTTGGTATCTTAGGGATGTCACCTAAGGCCAGTATCTCCCCCATAAATTGTCAAACTAATTAGGAGGGGAATGATGTTTAAATTTGTATTTGTCTAAGTCAGTATGTATTTAATTTTGGGAAAATTGGTATCAGTGTTTTCAGTCTTGGAGTTATAAAACCTTTCTTGTTTAGTCCTTCAGTTGGATTGGTCGCAAGGAGTAGTATTTTTAGAACTAGATATGTAGATAATACAAATTAGTATCTAACGTATTTGGGATGAATATCAATTAACCAGAGAGTTTGGGTACAAAAATGTTTAGTGAAACTTCTTGTAGTAATAAACTCAACAACATGAGATTAGCCAGTGAGAAGAGAAGGAGATTCATTGTTATTAATTACCTCCAAATAGGACTTCATATCTCAATTTGAGTAATGATTTATGATTTTTTGAAAAAATGTTTATTTTTGAAAATATTCTAAAATGGATTTATTTTCAAAGAGAATGGTGGAATATTAAAAATGGAATGATTATTGATATTCAAAACCCCGTATTGTGATATATTTCATGTGGTAAATTTGAAATTGTTAAGCCTTAATTTGGTAGAGAGTGCTACTATATGGAATTTTATTTTTTTAATGGGAATAGAACAAAATAGACATCATAGAAAAATGGAAGAAGATTTTGAAAATGTGGTTACATCTAAGACACATTTAAGACATGGATATAGAGAAACAATGGGATGAACCAAGGAATGTGTATCATTCTGTTCACTTCCAATTTCAAAATCCACCCATTTTTCGGGGTTATCTAGAACTGGAAAAGGTATAGGTGTGGATGAATAGGATGAATGGAATCGTTAATTACCTTGGCACACCAGCAAAACTGAAGGTGATGTTGGAAACATATATGATGGAGGATCTAGCCTGCCAGTGGTGGGATTTAGAAATTTAGGTGAAATTAGACAACGACATTGAATGTGAGGGTTTTGAATAAATGTTTACCAAAAAAATTGTATCCTCACACATTTCGAATTTTGAGGACAATGGAAATTTTCATTCTAAAGAAAGATAATATTTCAGTGATATATTGTGTATCTAAATTTATGAATTTAGTTTTTTTTCACCCAATGATTCTACAAATACATCCATAATGGCATGAATTTATGAATTAGGGCTAAGGCCATAAATATTCTAAAAGATTATCATTATCTTTATAATTGATTATAAAAAGATAGTCAATAGTGAGATTGTGGTAGAAAGAAACAACTAAGGTAATATAGGTGGAGGGAGAATATTGATACCTGTGGGAATTGGTGGGAACTCTAATATTGGGAATAAACGGAAGAGGGGTTCCTATTTTGAAGGTAGTTGTATGTCTCAGAATTAGATATGATGACCAATGAATCTTTCTACTATACCAAAGAGTAATCCTAGATGCTTTATTGTGGTTATTCTAAGAAAATAAAGCAATATTGAATAATACCACCTATATAAATTCACATTTTAAAGTGAATGGGACATCTTCATCACTATTGTTGTAGTGCTATAAGGTCTTGTACTAGGGAAATGTCTCATATTTCGTAAATATCTTATGCATCGATAGGATGAGTGTAGTATAATTTCTATCCTTAGAAGAACCAACTATGTAATGGGGATTCTAAGGATACAACGACTCCTCAATATGGACCTTTGACAATGATAAGTATAATTTCCATGAACTCTACCCTTATGTAATGTTTGTTTGATATGGGTAAATGCCATTCATTTATCAATTTTTGTTATGTTGAATTTGTTTCTTGTTGAGATGATGCAATCTGTTTGGAAACTTCAAACTCCTCTTGACCAAAAAGAATGTCGATCCTTAATGTTAAAAGCATGTTCTATAACTATCAAGAGGGATAAATTACATTGTGATTTATTAGTGCATGAGATGGATGTTTATAATTTAATAATGGGTACGGATTGGTTGACAATATTCAAAGCTCAAATAGTCGGTTATACTTGAAGGGTTATTTTCACAACTGATGATGCACAACACTATATTTTGGCATTTGTGATCGCACATTTATGAAAGACATTCATTATAAATGGTCATTTGGGATGGGAGTCTGTTTCAATTGCATCGTTGCAAACTCAGGCATCACAAATGATCCTATTTTCGAAGCATCATGGAAAATAAAAAATAATTGTGACAGGTATGAAGCATGTCACAAATAATTTTTGTTTTATCTAAAAAAATGGCAACTACAGTGGTCCATCACAATTATTAGTATTTGCGATAGATAGTTCATCCATCAAAAATACTTATAGTTTTTTACAAAATAATAAATTAAAATGATTAACATAATTATAAATAAAGAAAATAGTAAAAAAATAATTTATATTTGTTACAAAAATTACACATTTAAGATATTTATACATATATTAATAAATTAGAAAAAAAAAATAATTAAATAAAATTAAAAATAATGAAAAATATTTAAAAAACTAAAAAAAATTAAAAAATTTACAAAATATTTAATACATTAAAAAACTACAAATCATTAATAATATTTATAAAATTCAAAAAAAAATACAAAATTGCAAATCAATATAAATATTTAGTTTTTTAGAAAAATTTCCAATAATAAGAAAAATTAATATAATATAAAATACTTTAAAATGATTTAAAAAAGTACGTATTATTTAAAATATATATACATATTGAATAATATTATAAAAAAATAAAAAAAATAAAAACAATTAATCAATTTTAAAATAAATAAAAAAATTAAAAAAATTAAAAATATTTGAAAATTTTACAAATAATTATAATTTTTAAAAAAATTAAAAACTGTTAAAAATTTTAAAAAAAATTAAAAAAATTAAAAATTTATAAAAATTTCATATATTTTAAAATAAATATATATATTTAAAAATATTTTAATATAATAAAAAATGAAATATTTACTAAAATTAAAAACAATTAAAATTATTAAAAAACATAAAAAAATTGAAATGCATAAAATTATTAATAAAATTAAATGTCATTTAAAATACAAATGAATAACAAATAATTGAAAATTACAAATCATTAAAAATATTTGAAAATTATAAATAATTGAAAATAATTTTAAAAAATTTTAAAAAATATAAAAAATATTTATATAATTTAAAATAATTATACATATCTAAAAATATCAGAAAATAAAATAAACCAAAAACATTTAATAAAATTGAAAATAATTTAAACTATTTTAAAAAATTAAAAATAATTACAAAATTTAAAAAAATTACAAATCCATAAAAATATTTAAAAAAGTAAAAATTATTAAAAACAATGATAAAAGTTTAGAAATTAATAAAAATTACAATATTTTGGGGTTTGAGGTTGTTAACATAATTTTATTTTTTATTTATAATTTTTTTACAATTTTATTTAAATTGGTTTTAATTCACCATTAATTATTGTAAATTGACTATTTTATATAGATTAATAAATAATATCATCATTTAATATAACGTAATAAAATATATTATAATTTACCAAAAATGAGTAAATCATTGAATTTACAATTTTTTGGTCATCATAATAACGAATGTGTGTCAATCATGTCCCAATAACAAACAATATTGTTTCTTATCGTGGACTAAATGTTGAAAGCCTATTTAATTTTCTATTGACTAGTAATTTATAATAATTAATACATTTAAGCACACATAAAAATATCCAAATAAAAAAGGGACTAATAAACAAGGTGAATAAAATCCACAATCAGATAAATTGTCAAACCTAGGGTCTGAACAATCATATATATATATAATTGGGAATATATTAATATATATATATATGTTAACACACACACAAATACAAATATCATATTGGGAATAACAAATCTGCAGTTGTAACGTCCCGACCCAGCTCACCTCTAAGACGGTGGCCAAACCGGTGGGTCACATAACCTCAAGCACATCTCCCTTAATGCCAGAGGCTGCTGACTAGTAGCGAGGGACCTTTTGATGTCCATGGGGGAGACTATTCCCTCATAGGTAACAGATAATATCACAGTGGAAGTAAACATCATCAAATAATAAATATCGGAAGCATGTGAATAAATAAACTACAGTAGAAGAAATGGGTATAATCTAACTAAATAATAGTAATCTAATGTGGAAGCTCACAAAAGATTTCATGCCATGATGTAGGTCTAAATTGAAAGTATGAAAAAACAAAACTCAAACACATAGTCAACTGAAAGAAAAGACACAAAAAGCAACTACATCACGAGCAAGGCCCAGTCCTCTGGCCCAGTCTCCATCCTAATCAGTAATGAAAATTAGAACATCGGAAATAGAACACTTCCCCTAGTCAATACCTGTGAGCATGTAATCTACTCTGGTTTCAATGATGCCCGAGCAGGGTGTCAGATTAAAATCACAGTAGGTCAGCACCCATGTTTTCTAAACCATTCCATTTCGTGCTATGATAAAAATGCATTGTGCCATTATATAATAATTCTTGATATTTAATTTAAGTGTAGTGAAATAAATAAATCATCCAACGTCCAAAATGGCACCCGTGCCTTAATCAATTGCTTCAGCCAATGTTGGTAGTCTGAAAGGGAACCTGTCAGTAGAATGCACGAACATGTATATATATAAAACCCAGAAAGGCAAGGTAAACAAGACAGAGGTGTACCCCAAGCTTGTGCTTTGACTTACGGTCTAAGTCCAGTGTCAACCCTGTGCATGTTCACATGTTAGAAAGATATATCAAATGGAAATAATATAAACCTTTAGTGCATCATTATTAAGGTTCAAGTTGAGAGTTGGAGTCTGAGCCCGTCTTGAATGTATCGTTATGGAACATCCGTCAATTTATCCAATACCATCGAGCCTGTCCAAGGAAATCTTTCGAAAGACCAAGTATCGCTCAAGGCAAGGCATTACCCTGGGTCCATCCCGATCTTCCAAAAATTGGTCGATTTCCATCTGATGCTGGCTTTTCCACATTGCAAATAGATCCATCCAGATGGGCCCTTTTGGAACCGGTATCACTCATAAGTATTAGAAAGTCCAGGGAAGTCTCGGTCCAGAAAATCCAATGACACCACCCCCAGCACATAATAGTAACAGTTATGAATGTAGGGTCTATGTGTGGCCCTTAATACGAGACCCGCCTCCTTTACACTCCCTGAATTTAATTAATGTTTTCATAGTAGTAGATATGATATAATCAACATATAAACTTGCATCTTGAAAACGAACAAGATTCACCCTTGCATCACAAGGTATAAATTTAACAGCACAACATAATAACTTTCATGGAAATATAAATATCATATCAACATCAGCAGATAATGCACTTTTTAAATTATAAACAATTCATCAAAACAACTTCCAATGATCTAACAATTCAAGTTCATGTTCAACGAAAATATTTATTTAATTTAACTACAATAAAAGGGGATTTGAAACAGATGTAATTAATCAAGAAAATTTACTCGGATAATGGAAGAATACACCAATCATGTCGGAATGCCCAAAGGTGTGTCCAACATTGTTGCAATAATTCAAACAGCTATTCATTTAATTTAAAAACAATAAAAAGTGGTTGTGAAAAACCCACAACTAATTTAATTAATAACTCGGCTAACAGAAAAATACACCAACTATGTCGGCACACCCAAAGGGGTGTGCGATCCTGTTGAAACCATTCAAACTAATTAATTTAATGTGATTAATGCTACAACTATTAAGCAAAACCATTAAATTAATTAAATTGGGTAAAATTGCACAAAGCAGGTAGACACTGACTAACGACACAACGGTGCATTTTTATAAATCGCAATGAAATGATAGTAAAGAGAGTAGGAACCCTACCTTTTTGTTGTAGACGACTCTAAGATCCGCGGTAGACTTTGATTTGACCTAAAACGGATGAAAACAAATGATTTTAGAAAAACCTTAAAATATGGTAAAAATATTCTGTGACCAAATATGCGCACAATACTTAACAAAATAGAATGATTCAACTTGAACAAGGTTAACCTTTATATAAGGTTTAATATTCACCTGACGGTGATGAAATCAGACAACGGACAGGGGAACTATGGCCTTCCGAAGGGGGGTGAGAGGGGTGTACAGTCTAGGGAGGAGGAGGCGTGCGATGTGATGGGGGAGAGAGGAGAGGAGAAAAAAAAAGAGAGAAAAGAAAAAAAAGAAACTAAAAGAAAAAGGGAAAAATAAAAGACAAGGAGAAGGAAATAAAAGAAAAAGATAAAATATAATAAAAGGTATGGAAAGGAAAATGATAAAAAAATAATTAAAACAAAAATACCCCATTTTCAATTATTTTATTTTTTCCTGTAACTCCCTCTTTATTTTATTTCAGAATTTCTTTTTATCCATTCTTTCCTTCTTTTAAATATTATTTAAATCTCTTACTATTATTTTTCAATCTTTATTTAATTTTCTAAAACCCGAACACCGTGACAAATCACGACGTGACATTTCTCATAAAACGTCTGTAATTATTTAAATTAATTAAAAATATGTTTGGGACCCACAGTGAGGTGTGCAGGTGCACACCCCGGGTGGATTAATTAATTATACTACAATAATTAAAACTGTTCATAACTGATTTAGGCTGGGATGTTACAACCACCCTTCTTTAAGACAACTCGTCCTAGAGTATCCCTTCTGAGGGTAGTGGAACTTCTCTAGAGAAATGTTTCATCCACTGTGCACATATATCTGTCTCTTGCTCCCAGATCTCATCCTGAATGCGTCTATATTGCTACAACACTCAGACTAGTGGGACTGACTTTCCTCAAAGTACATTCATTCTACGGTTGATGATACTGATCGGATGCTCCGCAAAGGATGCATCAGCGTCATGTTCGACGTCTTTAGGGTAAAAAGAATGTGATGGGTCTGGATGATATTGTCGAAACTGAGATACAAGGAAAACGTTTTCCATGATTTGGTACCTCTGAGGTAGTAGTAACTGATAGGCTACCGGCCCAACTCTCTCCACTATCTCAAATAGACTGATGTATCTCGATGATAACATCCTCTGTCTTCTGATCTTCCTGTGACCCAACCTCGGAGAAACACACAGAAAGACTTGATGTCCCACCTCTAACTCCAGAAGTATGTGGATATGATCTATATAATAATTTTTTCTGGACTGAGCTATAGTCATACTCTTCTGAATCATTTGAACTTTCTATTAAGTCTCCTGAATGAGATGAGGACACTACAGAGCTCCATCACCTACTTTGAGCCAACACAAAGGTGAATGGAACGGTCTGCCTCAAAGAGCCTCATACTGAGCCATTTGAATTTTCACCTGGAATCTGTTATTATAGGTAAACTCAAAAAGAGGTAAATGATTCTCCCAGGAACCTTCAAAATCAAGGGTAAATGCCTGTAACATATCCTCTAACACTCATATAGTTCTATCAGATTTCCCATCAGTCTAAGGGTGATATGCAGTACTCAAAAGTACCTGGGAACCCAGGAGCTTTTGAAACCCTTTCTAGAACCGTGAAGTAAAATGGGAATCCCTTTTTGAGACAATAGAATGAGGTACACCATGAAGTCACACAATCTCCCAGATATACTGCCTTCCCAACTCATCAATCATAAAGGTCTCTCAGATAGGAAAAAAGTGTGCAACCTTGGGCAACCTATTGACAAACACCCATACAACATCCTTTCCCTGAGGAGATCTTGGCAAGATTGTAACGAAATCCATAGTGATTTAATTCCATTTCCATTCAATAATGGATAGAGTTTGTAGGAGTCTAAAAGGTCGTTGGTGCTCTTCCTTCACCTATTTGCAGGTGGAGCATCGAGTGATTAAACCTGCTTTCTGCCTTTTCATACTAGGCCACCAATACTGTCGACACATGTCTTTGTAAATCTTGGTTATCCCATGGTGAACTTCCCAAACAGAGGTGTGATATTTCATCATAATCTCTTTCTGTATACCTGAAGGTACCCATTCACGGCCACGTTAACGGAGAGTTTTACTACCATCAATAACCCAACCAAGAGGTGGGTTCTCTCCTATAACACTTTCCATCAAAATGATACCCTAAGGGTTTTTCAACTATTTCTTGAGGAATTTCTCTAGAAGAGAGGATGTAACTATAATAGATTCAAGAACTCGTTTTCCACTCTGCTTTTGAACCTCTAGATGCATCTCTGAAAATAAGGCCATCATCTTCCACTCATTACTGGCTACCAACATGGAATGTGTTTGTGTCTTGTGGCTATGTGTATGCCACATCATTTCTCTTCCCAGGGGTATAAGAAAGCTAAAAATCGAATGCTAGAAAGCATTAGACCCACCTATGTTTTCATAAGTTTAAGTCTCGTTGAGTGGATATATATTTCATGCTTTTATGATCCATGTAAAAAATGAATCACTCACCCAAAAAATAGTTTCTCCAAGATCATAGAGCTTGAACCACATCCGCCAATTCAAGGTCATGGGTAGGATAGTTTCATATGTGAGTTCTTATCTTGTGGGATCCATAGGCCACTACTTGATCACCGTGCATCAAAAATGAACCCAGTCTGATTCCTAAAGAATCACAATAAACTATATATCTCTTACTAGGTTCAGGTAGAATTAGGATTTGGAATGAGGTTAGTCTTCCTTTCAATTCTAGAAAAGACTTTTCACAATATTCTGACAAGATAAACTATACAACTATCTTAGTCAAGGCTATCAGTGGAACTACTAAGAAGGATAAATCCTTGATGAAATGCCTATAATAGCCAGCAAACCCCAAGAAACTGCGGATTTGGATGGAACTTTTGGGATACACCTATAAAACCATGGCACTCACCTTTTCTGGGTCAACTGATACCCCTTATTCAGATATTATATTACCCGATAATTGTAACTTACCAATCCAAAAGTGTCATTTAATGAGCTTAGCGTGTAGCTGGTGCTCTCTTAGTGTACTCAACACGATCTCAAGATGGTTTTCATGGTCGTATCTGGAACGTGAATACACTAAGATGACTTTCATGAATACTACCACAAAGGAATCAAGATATGGATAAAAAACCCGGTTCATCAGATCCATGAAGACTGTTAGCACATTCGTGAGGCCGAAAGGCATAACCAGTTACTCATACAAGAGGTACATGCTTCAGAAAGCCATACGTGGTATGTCATATGGTCTCACATGAACCTGGTGGTATCCCTACCTCAGATCAATCTTTGAGAAAATAGTTTCCCCTCATAGATGGTCAAAGAGGCCATCTATATAGGGAAATGTATATCAATTCTTTACCATGAGCTGGTTTAGTCGATGATAATCCATAAAAAACCTATGGGTACCATCTTTCTTATTGCCCAAAATGATAGTGGTGATGTGCTAGGTCTAATGAAGCCCTTATCCTCAAGGTCTACTAGCTTCTTTTTATGTTCTAGTATCTCTGTTGGTTCAATCCTATAAGGAGGAATAGACATTCGTGCCACACCTAGAAAAAGCTTGATAGTAAACTGCACATCACTCATAGTAGGTACGCTAGAGAAATTGTTGGTGAATACGTCCCTGAAAATATCCACCACTGGAGGGGATTCGGTTGGATGGTTTATCTGTTCTCTCGTGAAGAGACATTCTAACTGAGCTATCACTCGTCCCAACCCTGCATATTTAGAATTATCTTGGTTTGCCTATATATCTCATTCTATTTTGTGAATATATTTTTTTCCCTCAGGGGATGTAAAAGACACCCGATGGTGATAGCAATCCACTAGGGCATGGTAAAGAGAAATCTGGTTCATACCAAGAATGACTTCGATGCCAAACATATTGAGGATATATAAATTCAAAACATAGTGGTATCCACCTATCTCAAGGGGGAAATCTTGGAACGGTTGTATGCCCTTTGTCCTGACCCCAAGAGGAGTGTCGAGAGACATGACACCGTAAAGGTACTCAATTGGAAAACCAAGAATGTCAACAACATAAGCATATATAAAGGAGTGCGATGCACCAGTATCAAAAAGAGTAGAAACTAAGGTAGAGGCTACTAGAATAGTACCTCTCACTTTAGGTGGTCTTGCACTCTGCTCTTCTGGTGCTGATTGCACTGCGTACATGGGACCCGATCCATGACCAAGATACGCTGCCTGGTTGGCCTAAGCAGGTCCACTCTACTGACACTGATAGTCTAAAACATGATTTCCTTAACCATGACCTCCACCATTTCATCAGCCTGATTGACCGGTGGAAAAATAACTTCCAGCCTACTGTGGTGTTATAGATCCCATACCTGATAGGGGTGAAGGTGTAGATCCTCTACCACTGGATGCTGAAGGGATGGAATGGCCGAAATGCTAAAGGTGACCCATCCTACCACAATCTCGGCACTCCTTCAGATCTCTCGTGCAATGTGTCTTCTTGTGACCATATTTTCCGCACTGATAACATGTGAAAGAGCTATCAAGGCGTGCTGTTTGGCTAGGATTTTACCCACGTGCACTTTCAAAATGGTGCTTCCTACTGCCAGAAGAGCCATCACCCTATCTCGGAACTGAAACGCCCCAGCACACTGGTTTAGCTTCTCAAACATTTTTCTTTGAGATTGGAGCCTGATTCACGATCGTTGTAATAGTGGTCAAACGGAAGACGTTCACCTGTGAGTAGATAGTGTACTCAAGTCCATCCTCAAAATACCTCGTAGTATTCCGCGTGTCGCCAGTATGAGATGGGGGAAAACACTAAAGTTCTGTAAATCGAGCAGAATACTCTAACGCAGTAATAGAGCCTTTCTGAAGATGTAGGAACTCCCGTGCACGATCATCTCTCAGAGTCTAAATGAAAAATTGTTCATAGAAACCTTCTTGGAAGCCGGCCAAATCCATGTCACTAGTCTACTCAGCCTGAGAAACAATGTCCCACAACCTCTTGGCAGAGTCATGAAGCATATAGACTATAAGCTTGAAACTCCGCAATAGAAGCGTCTCAAGGTGGTTGAAGATAGAACTTATCGCTTCTATCCATGAATCTACAGCTTGAGGGCCACCACTCCCGGATAAGGTGGGAGGGTGTTACTGCAGGAAGTCCGGTGTGAGGTCTACCATAGATAGGGCAGGTCTGGGGATATTTTGAAGATACTTCAAAAACCTGAGGAGACTATCCCTGAACTGAGCGTCAGGGTCCCTCGAATGATCAACAGGAGGTAGTGCCACAGGAGGCTCTACGAGAGGTACCAATGGTTGTTTAGGACCCACCATCTTTGGAATGTGCTCATTGCACTCTCCGGAGGCACAACACGAAGACGTCGTGGAGGCATTTGTCTACAATAACCAAACACACCCTTAGACAATGAGTAAACAAGAAAATAAAAACATGTAAGGCGCAAAAGATGATAGGTACATAGCCTGCCTCTAAGCACTAAACAACAGACAACCCACCTCAAAGGCTGGGTTTTAATATTGAAGAGAAAACTAAAAAGGATTACTAAACACATTCTACAGTCCAATCATCGGTTAAATTAGGATAACACCTAACAAACTTTCACCACTTTATGTTCAACAAATCAACATTTCAAAATTTTAATACTTGGATCAATAGAACTCACATTAAAATAGGAAAATGCATGCTGAAAGTAGATATGTCATGGTAATATGCCTTGCATTTAAATCTTATAGTGCCTATTTTGATGCATGGCATGTATTTCCCATGTATCATCAGGCTGCAATTGTATTCCCATTATCTCAACAATACCAACACAATAACAACGCAATACATGTGGGTCACCCAACGGTGAAATCATATCAACAGTAACTGGAATAATCAATAATTATAATCCCAAACCAAGAATTTGGGTTTCCCTTATACATGGGTCAGCTACGTCCATGCATATGGTACATTCCAAGTCCCTATATCCTAGTCTTCTATCTATACCAAACACTAAGACAAAAGGAAAAACCACCTCTGATACCACTTTGTAACATCCCGACCCGGCTCACATATATGATGGTGGTTGGATCGGTGGGTTGCATAACCTCAAGCGCACCCTCCCCAAATGCCAGAGGCTTCCGACTAGCAGCGAGGGCCCTTTTTTGTCCTTGGTGGAGACTATGCCCTCATAGGTAACAGATAATATCACAGCGGAAGTAAACCAAATCAAATAATAAATAGCATATGCATATGAATAAATAAACTATAGTAGAAGCAATTTGTATAATCCAACTGAATAATAGTAATCAAATGAGGAATCTCACAAAATATTTTATTCCATGATGTAGGTCTAAACTGAATGTATGGAAAAAAAGAACTCAAACACAAAGTCAACTAAAAGAAAAGACACAAGAAACTACTGCATCACGAACAAGGATCATTCCTCTTCCCCAGTCCACATCCTACTCAGTAATAAGCAATCAAACATCAGAAGCAGCACACATCCCCTTGTCAATACCTATGAGCATGTAATCTACTCAGGTGTCAATGATGACTATGTAGGGTGTGCGATAAAAATCCTAATATGCTGACACCCACAGTTTCTAAACCATTCCATTTAGTGCAATGATAAAAATGTATTGTTCCGTTATATAATTAATCTAGATAATTAATTTAAGAGTAATGAAATAAATAAGTCATCCCGGGTCCCAAATGGAACCCGTGCCATAATCACCTTCTTCAGTCTAAGCTGGTAGTCTGAAAGAGAACCTATCAGCAGAATGCATGATCACATATATAAATAAAAACCACAAAGGCAAGGTAAATAAGAAATAAGTCTACCCCAATATTGTGATTTGAATTGGGTTCTACGTCTAGTGTCAACCTGGGGCACTTTCAAAATTCAGAAGGATATATCAAATGGAAATAATATAAACCTTAAGTGAATCATTATTAAGGTTCAAGTTGATAGTTTGAGTTTGATCCCATCCTGAATGTATCGCTATGGAATATCTGTCACTTTATCCTATACCATTGAGCTCGTCCAAGGCAATCTTTCGAAAGACCAAGTTTTTATCGAGGCATGGCTTTACCCTGATTCTATCCCGATCTCATAAAAAGGGGTCGAGTGTTATCTGAGTTTGGATTATCCACATTGCCAATGGATTCGTCCTGATGGGCCCTTTCAGAACCATTATCACTCATAAGTATTATAAATTCCAGGGAAGTCTGAGTCCGAAAAATCCAATGACACTGCCCTCGGCCACATAATAGTAATAGTCAGGAACAGAGGTTCTAAGAATGGCCCTTAATATGGGACCCACCTCCTTTCCCCACCCTGATTTTAATTAAAGTTTTCACAATAGCTGATATGACATAATCAACATATAAAATCACTTCTTGAAATTTAACCAGAAACACTACTGCATCAGAAGGTATAAATTTAACATCACAACCTAACAAACTGCAATAAAATATAAATATTATATCAACATCAGCAGATAATTCACTTTTTAAATAATAAACAGTTCATCAAAATAAGTTCCTTTGATCTAACAATTAAAGTTCATTTTCAAAGAAACAATTTATTTTATTTAATTACAATTAAAAGGGGCTTCGCCACACATGAAATTTATCAAATAATAAACTCGGATAATGGAATAATTGACCGATCATGTCGGCACGCCCAAAGGGGTGCTCAACTTTGTTGCAATAATTCAAAAAACTGTTCATTTAATTAAAAAACAATAATAAGCAGTTGCGCAATACCCACAGCTAATTATATTAATAACCCGACTAACGGAAAAATACACCGACTATGTTGGAACACCCAAAGGGGTGTCCAGACTTATTGAAACTGTTCAAAAATATTAATTTATGATGATTATGGCTGCAAAAATTAACAAAAACCATTAATGTAATTAAATTGGGTAAAATTGCACAAAGCTGGTAGACACAGATTAACAGCACAATGGTACATTCTTATAAATCACAATGAAATGGTGGGAATGTGAGTAGGAACCCTACCTTGTAGTCTTAGATGACTCTAAGATCTGGTATAGACTTTGATTTGACGTAAAACAGAATAAAAAGAAGGATTTTAAAAAACCCCCCAAAATTGGGTAAAAATATTCCACGACGAACTGCACGCAAAATAAACAACGAAATCGAACGATTCCACTGGATCAAGGTTAGAATTTCCGTAAGTTTCATTGTGTAGCAGATGTAAAAGAAATTGGAAAATATATAGAGGAGCTATGGCGTTCTGAAGGGGGGTGATAGGGGTGAACCACCTTAGTAGAAGGAGTGGTGTGACATGATTATGGAGAGAGGGAGAGAGGGGAGGAGAAAAAAAAAGAAAAGATAGAAAAGATAGAAAAATAAAAGAAAAGAAATAAATGAGAGAAAAATAAAATATATAAAAAATAAATAAAAGAAAATGATAAAATAAAAAAATGGATGGAATAGAAAATTATAAAAAAATAATTAAAACGGAAATCCCCTATTTTTTATTATTTTCATTTTCCCGTAACTCCCTCTTTATTTTATTTCAGAATTTCTTTTTATCCTTTCTTGTATTCTTTTAAATCTTCTTTAAATCTCTTATTATTATTTTTCTATACGTAATTAATTATTTAAAACCCGAAAACCACACCAAAGAGCGACGTGACATTTCTCATAAAATGTATGCCATTATTTAAATTAATTAAAAAGATTTATGGGACCCGTAGGGAGGTGTAAAGGCGCACACCCCGGGTTGCTTAATTAATTATACTGCAATAATAGAAAATGGTTCATACCTGATTATGGCTGTAATATTACAATAGTTATCCTAAATACCAAATAAATAATGAAAATATGATAAAATTCTCACCAAGGATTTTCCAAATAAAAATCGTGTAATAAAATTAATGATGCCCAAAAATAATGAAAACAAATACAATTAGAATCTATACCTAAGTGAATTTAAGTCAGATCATCAAAAAATTACTTCCCATGGAGTGTAATGAAGAAGAATGAACCCAAAAATAAATCATTTATAAAATGAAATAAAATCAAAAAATTTAGAAAGGAAACAAGATGAATCTATACAAATGAAAAATCAATGTTGGATATAAAATATCACTTGCAACAAACATGTTGGAGGAGAAAGCAGAGGGTAAAATGGGTGTTGTGTGTCGCCGTGATTTGGAAGAGGCTGTAGGATATGAGAGGAAGCACAAAAATGGTGGGGCTGTAAAATAAATAGAGTGTTTGTGATGGGCTTTTTGATTTAGAATTAATGTCATTGTAAATAGTTATTCCATAAAAAGTATTTACGATAGGACTTAATGACCACCACAAACACTCTTTAATCTATGTGAATTTGTGATGGAAGTAGAATCCCATCATTAATGCCTATCTCGAATACGTTTCATGTTTGGTGGAGGGATATCCCACCAAAACTAGTTGAAAATGATGAAATATTGCATAAAAATAATCACTATTTTCCAATTAATAACACATATGTCACAAATAGTTTTTGTCTAATGAATATTTTTAATAGGGCACTGACCCATCACAAATTAACAATCACAAATAGTTTCAATTATAGCATTGATATCATAAAAAATTTCTTTATAGGAGATCGAAATTTAATAGAAAGTGGATAAGTATTGTTTCCATGGGAGGTTATAACTATCTCTTATTAGTTGGCAGATTTAACCTTGTCATCTGTGGATGAGATTGAAAATAGAAGATTTCTGAAAATTATTCTTTAGTTTCTTGATGTTTTCCAGATAATTTATCATTGTTTTCACACATAATGAAAGTGGAGTTCGATCTCCTAATATGGGTCATCCCTATCTCACTTATATCTTGTCAGTTGTCACCATCAAAATTAAGGGAATAGAATTCCTATTTGGAAGAGATGGAAAGAAAAGTGTTTATTCGGCCTAGTATGTCTCTATGGGAAGTACAAGTTTTGGTTTAGAAAAAATGCAGATATAACTCTTGGGATTTGTGTAGATTATCATAATATGAAACAAGTTACGATGAATAATTTGTATCCTCTTCCACGCATTGATAATCTATTTCATCAATTGAGGGGATCCTAGGGGTTCTTTAAAATTGACTTGTGATTAGGATATCATAAACTAAGAGTTTGGATGAGGATATTCTAAATACTGAATTGAGAATTTGATATGGCCATCATGAGTGTGTGGTTATTACTTTTGGTTTTATTTATGAACCAAAAATATTTGTGGCATTGATGAATCTGATATTTCAAAGGTATTTGGATTATTTTTTGATGTTGTTTATAGATGAAAAATTTGTTTATTCTATGACAAAGTTTGAGCGTGAGAAAATCATGGTGCTAGTTTTAGGTATCTAATGTAGTCATTGTACATATGCGAAAAATTCAAAGTGTGATTTTTGGATACAAGGTGTATGTTTACATAGACAATACATCTATAGAAAATGTGTTTTATGGATCTAGAGAATATAGAGGCTTTGATATCTTGGAAACTTCCAAATAATTTCTTTGAGATACTTTATTTACTTTTCTTGATAAGTTATTATAGATGTTTTTTTCATTAAATTTCATGACTAGATCCACCAATGATAGCTTTGAAAAGGAAGAATGTTCCATTAAAATGGAATGAGGAATGTCAGAAGTATTTTCAAGATCATAAATTTCACCTTAAATTAGAACCAACTATGATATTTTTGGAATTAGTACAATGTTGTGTGGTATATTGTGATTATTTTGAATCTGGGTTGGGGTGTTTTCTAAAGTTGGGAGAACAAATTGTTTCTTATATCCTATAGAATTTATGGCTTCTTCATAAGAACTACACAACACAAGATTTATAATTAGCTGCAATATTCCATGATTTTATGAATTTGTATCACATACTCCTTAGTGTTATATTCATGTTTTTTATTGATTATAAGATCGTGAGGAAAATATTATCACATATATATTATAATATAAGACAAAGTATATGTATGGAGAATCTTCAAATGTTTTAGTTTGACAACATTTATACACTCAGTAAAGGAAATTTGTTGGATGATGAATTAAGAAAAAAGTCATATAGTCACTTTGTGAAAGAACCATTAAATTTATGGAAACTAATTTCAATCATAATAGATATCCACTCACATTATTCTGACTGATTTAGTGTTTTGGTTTTCATTCTAGTTTATTTTGTACCTGATTTGGTTGAGTAGGTTAAATAGGCTCAAATATCTATTTTTTAATGTGTATCTACGAGGTCAAAAAATAAATAGTGGGGAGACCATTAAGGGATAGAATCATGAAAAGTATCATTGTCGTGTTTTCAAGATCATATGGTTGTACTAGTGGATTGTTAAGAACAACTCTTTCAGGATTACTTCTATTTGTGATGATTTTTTCATCCTTGAACACAAATTATGTTTAAGGCACTAAAAGAACACTGTTTTGTGGGTTTTAATGAAAATAATGTTTGTTAAGTTTGTCTTGAGATGCCCTATAAGTCAGCAAGTTAGGGTAGGGAACCAGCGACCAACGATTATGCTCTAGTTTTTACCAAGTCTCATGTTGAAGGGGGAGAATACAACTATGGATTTTTTAAGAAATATTCCAAGTATGGTTCCAAAACATGATTCTATATGTGTGATTGTGGATTGGATCTCAATGTTGGAACATTTTATCTATATTATTCAATCAATTACAGTAGCATACTTGTCAAAAAATTATATCAAAATTTGGTAAAAGTAAATGGTTTACTAGTTTCAATAGTATCGAATAGAGACCCTAGGATACATCTCATTTTTGTAAATCCTTAAAAACATACCTTGGTACTCAGTGAACTATGATCAAAATGAATCATCTACATAAGGATATAAAATCCAAAAGGAGGATATAAAAATTAGAAGTCATGCTTAGGGATTTTGTAAATTATTTCGGTGGCTCATGGGAGGATCACATACCATTAGTAGAGCTCTCCTACAGTCACAATTATGAGAAATTGGTATATATGGATCATTTTGAATCATTTTTTGGGGATCCGTGTCAATCTTCACATTGTTGGTTGGATATAGGTGAGACTTCACTAATTGGACCAAGCCTTTTCCAAGAGGAAAATGAGAAGATACAGTTGATAAGAAAGAGGATGGAGATGGCACAAATTTATTTGAAATCTTGTGTGGATCATCATCAATGTCCATTATGATTTTAGGTGAGTGATTATGTGTACTTAATAATCTCTCCCTGGCTTGAAAATCTTATTTTTTGGAAAAAAAATGGGAAGTTATCTCCTCGATAAAAAGGTCGTTTTGAGATTCTTGAATGGGTTGGTGAGGTGGAATATAGATTGAATATTCCACCGAGGTTAATTTTAGTGGATAACGTGTTTCATGCATCTCAATTGAAGAAGTTTAAACCTAATACCGACCATTTCATTAGATGCGATCATGATGAATTATAGTCATATGAATGATTATATCATGGTCTAGTGTAGATTGTGGATAGGATAGAGATATTATTGCATGATAAATGCATTAGTGTAGTGTGGGATTAAAAGAAAATAGTTGGATTTAGGAAGAAAAATGGAAGAATTAAAAGAAAACAGTCAAGTAGTGGACCAATCTCTTTCAGGCCAATGGTTTTTTTCAATATTCTAGGGATGGAAATACTATTTTTGTAGGGAATATAAAACCCATGGTTTCAGGTACTTGGAACATTATTTATGTATTTTAAGTATATAAATTGATTAATTTCAATATTTAGAGGTTTATAAGAGTTTTTTTAATTTCATTTAAGATTTTCAAGAGGTGCATGGTCTGAGAATGGTTAGTATAAATAGTTCAAAACCTCCCAGAATATTGTATACTTATAATAGTAGGCACTAAGAAGGTGTGCAGTTAGGTGAATGGTTTGGGAAAACCATGTGGCCATCTAGGAGAAACCATATAATGAATAACATATGATAATATAATGGTTGGATCACATTTTATCTACATATTGGATCCAACCATGCAAGGGGTGTTTGGGGGAAGTGGATTATGCATGGACAATGTACGGTTTCCCTAACTGTCTTCCGTTAAAAATTAGATCTAGATTTTGTTTATTTATTCCGTTTTATTCCTAAATCCACTATTTTCATTTAAAAATGGTCATAACCCGAATTCCACTTTATCTTTAGGCTGTGTAGCCCATTCTTCTTCCTTAAGGAGTGATTCTGAGGTGAATCTATGCGTTTTGGAGGTCGGTTTTGTTGGTAAGTGACCATTCATCATCATTTCCTATAGTTTTCTACTTCTTGCCTCTCTTGGATTCATGAATATAATCCCTTGGAGATATATTAATGTTTTCATATTCCAATATTTTTGAAATTTTTTTTCTGTGTAAATATAACACTATCTAAGGATTTCTTGGTTTTTTAAGCCTTGTTTTTGAAGTCTTGTGAAATAATACATTTTATCCAATGTTTGAGAGGTAAGTAACTTTATTATCAACTCCACTTGACTATATCTGGATGTATTAATTTCAAATTCAATTAATTTATTGAATTTATTTGTGAAACTTATATGTGATCTAGTGGAAAACCTCTTCAGTGATGATTTTCTGAAATGATAGAAATTAGATGGTTTGGTGGACGACTCTTTTGGTTATAATTTTAAATGTATTATTTTATAATTTTTGTTTTTGTTTATTATATGTAGAATAGTTTTTTGAAATTTTTTGATGATATAATTATTTTTAAATTTTTTTTACATAAAAGTGGTGTTTTATCAAAATAGAATGGGTTTATTTGGCTTGGGTTTTGGTGTACATAGTTTTCATGAGTTCATTTTCAGTGACATGACCCGGTGGAATGGGATTATTCCATTGGGTAGTTTGGTATATGGTTACCTTGTTACGTATTTTTATATCGATGGGATACTACTCATGAGTATGGAACTTTCATCATGGAATGGATGTGTGGATCTATGGAAATGGGTATGCCTAATGGATTTGAGAAATTAATTAAATACTTTTTTTATTACTTTCCATTGAAATTGTTTTGGTTTGGAATTTTTTTGATTTGATATAACCTTCTTTAAATTGGTTTTAAAATATTTATGTAAATATTCAAACATTTTATATGGTAGTGGAATGAGTAGGTAAGTCATTAGCGAAATCCTGGTGAGTTTTATACTCACCCCCTTCTTGGTCACTCTAGTGTTTTTGCAGATGTAATCTCTCAATACACAGGTAAAGGAAAGGTATTCCATTTATTTAGTGATTCTTTTTGATACCTTGGTATGGGCATGTGGATTTGGATCCTAGAGTGGGTTGGGAGTTTCTGAGTTGTTTTCATTGGTGTCTTAGGGTTTTATTGGTTTTGATTTCCTCTTATAATCAGATATTGTAGTTAGTTTCATATCATTTGTACTTTGTTACTCATTCAACATATTGTCATTTGATTGTTATGGTTATCATGATTTAGTTATTTTATTTTTCAAAGGGAAATTTTTCCCTCAATTGGTTATGAAAACCTTGCTATTTATGTCAAGCCTTTGGTGTCTTGGGGATGTCTCCTAAATCCTAGTAGCTCATATGTCACTTCTGAAGCCAATGATGACGGGCAGGATGTTACATGATGATAAATTTTCTTTTGTTATGTTTTATTTTCTTTTCCCAATGTCAAATTGGTACTATGTATGTATCTAGTTCTCCAGAACTAATAAATTTATCATTAATTGGGTATTTTATTATTTTTATTTATTCTAATGTAATAAAGTAGGAACCAACTCTACGCTACAAGGCTTGATTTCGTTACAGTTTCATCAAAATCAGTATTTGAGAGTAGGTGCATTAATATATTACATTATCTTAGATACATGACTGAAATAAAAAAGGAATCATTCCTTAAGATTTTTCTTTAAACTCGATACATAAATGATACCAATTATACATCTGGAAAAGAAAACAAAGCATACCAAAATTTATTTCTCGACATTCTTAAGACTCATCTCATGAGTTCATCATCATATCCTTGTGAAAAAAACTAAGGCTACAATAAAACACCCAGTAAGGGTTAAGTACATCAGAATTTATCATGAAAATATGAAGAACCATAAATAAAGAATTAAAATCTAGAATATTAAATATCTTAGAAATAAATATATTTAATTAATAATCTAAAAATTAAATGAACAATTTGATATGAATAAAAATGATCAAATAATTCAATATGAACAGTCACAAAATCATGAAACTTGACCGTGTAAATTTTAACAAATTGAATAATAACATGGAATATCAAAAAAAATGGAATGGATAATGTCATACATCTAAACTATAAAAATCATTCATCAAGACAGTTTTTTCATTATCTATCCTAAAGTCGTTTTAAGTCTGTGGGTTGAAACCAGTCTGATTTGGTGAATTAATCCATCTCATTAGAATACAGATGCATCGAGGGTCTTATATTCACTAGTCTCTAAAACTTGTACATCGTGTCTAAAACATTCTTCCGATATCAAATAATATATTTAATTCATAAACAATGTGCCTTATCAAATATATGTTTTTAGCAAGGGATGTCGATTTATCAATAGTTCCCTAGTTAATAAAATAAAATTCCAAGTAAAAAATATATCTAAAAATGGTATAAAATTCAAGATATAATCATATACATCACACAAGAATCTATATATATTATATAATTTTAATTTATAATAAAAAATTATTACCAGAAATGATTTTTTCTAGATAAATTTAACAATCATAAAAGAAGTGAGATTGTACAATGACTTTTGTCGCTTGGTAATTTTCAATAAAAATCCCCTAGGATGAGATAATTGAGATTAAAACATAAAATACCATTAATTATAAATTAATCATTAAATGACATGATAAATGGTTTCATATATACACCACATAAAAATGAATTAGAGCATAAAAAATAAGCCTCAATGGAATGAAAATTGAGATGAATTTCATTACCTCACGCTTCTTTTAGTTGTACACACTTTAACCTAATATATAGTTTTTTAAACATTTTATTAAATTATTCCAATATAATATTAATATTTACAATATTATATATAATCCTATTATAATATATGTTTATCCTTTTAATAATTATATATTATTGTTTTAATTTTCTCGGGTGTTAATTACCTTGTTTTTTCATACATGTTTCATCATGAGAGATCTATTTATTATGAATATTATATATTTATATAATATATTTAATAATAATTAAACAATAAATACCATATTTATATATAAATTATACTTTTAAAACAAATCTTCAATTATGGTTTTAAGAAATGATGCATGTTATGATCATGGAGACAGTAGGTTGTACGTAGGCATGAATAACACTTCCATTTTCACCAATCATTATAAAAAAGTGGGAAGTAATATTTTACCATTAAATAATGATTTTATTATCATTAATACCGTATTATATACTCATATATATTATCCATGTGGTTTGGGATGAATGGATAGTTACGTCACTTCATGAATACGGTAGTCCACATGTACACGAACGATTTTATCATATTTACATGAGTGAAAAGAAAAGAAAAAAAGATATATATATATATATATTATAATTATAAAAAGATAAATATATCATTAATATCATAATTATTACATTTATATTACACATAATAATTAAATTTTCTCTTTATCTCCTTCCATGTGAAGTGTTTGTTAAAGACGAATCACATCGCGTCGTGAGGTGGTATTCTTCCGTACACATGAGCCACATTATTGCATATCATATAGAATGGAAGGTAAAAATATATATATTATATAGTGAATCTAGTGGTATAAATATTATATATATAATATATATATATATATACACTTTATATCCATCATTATAGACAACCTTTAGAAGAGGAAATGGAATGACAAACAACATCGGTTCACAAGACGGTTGTCTGTTGTTCATATAAATGATGATTTCAAAACTCATTTAATGGAAGTGGAGATGGTTGTTGTTAATTACAATATTATAAAAATGTAAAAATATATTTAATAAAATTAGGTCTTTATATAATCATGGTTTAATAAAAATTTAAGGAGGTGGAGGAAGAAATTAAAATTAAAATGCTTGTTTAAAAACATTACATCTTCTTTGGAAATCCTTATTAGGTTTTCAATAAAGACATCCAAATATGAATTTATTCACAAAATAAGAAACATAGGAATAGAGGAGGAAATTTGGTAGATTATTGGGTCTGGGTTTGGTCAATAAAAATGGCATGAGTTGTGTGCATAAGTGATGGGAGTGAGTGATCTATTATAGATGAGGAGGAGTGACATTCATATGAATACTCAAAAGTATTCACTATTTAGAGTTAAATATTACATAATGTGGGTCCAAAATTGATAATTAAACGTTTATATTGTTGATATAGTATATAAAATACTCCAAAAAATAATAAAACACATGTTTCAAACATTTTTTCCAATAATTTTTAGGTTTCCTTATTTTTT
The DNA here is from genome assembly GCA_963277665.1 of Viscum album. Classification (NCBI taxonomy): domain Eukaryota; kingdom Viridiplantae; phylum Streptophyta; class Magnoliopsida; order Santalales; family Viscaceae; genus Viscum; species Viscum album. The sequence goes on along the minus strand of OY728141.1, from coordinate 1,297,480,940 downwards.
CCATTTTGGTTTTTCATTATGATAACTATTTTTCTAACCTATCTAATTTATCCTTTATGAATAAAATAAAGTGATAATTACTATATAATTTGGTCCCACTAATATTAATTATTAAATTCCATTTATAATGTGTGTTAAAAATTAATTCTATCACAAGTTAAAGTAACGTGTAAAAATAGTCGTTTCACCATAACGATGCTAACATAGTTTTTTACTATTTAGCAGTCAATGTAGACATTATAAAATATAAATTGGAAAATTAAAGGAATATATATTATATTTATATACATTTAGAAATAAATTGGTAAATATAATATTTTTCTTCATTTTAAATCATTTAATTAAATAACATTTGTTATTAAATAATATTGTTATCAATTTTGACATAATCAAATTAATATAAATTTACAAATATTTTGATAAGGATTGAATTAAAATAACTTACGTTAAATATTATATAAAATTATATTTTATTATTAAAAATTTAGTTAACATAATAATTCACTCAATTTACATCACTATTAATATTTTTTGTATCTTTTATTTTAATTTATTGTTAAGTAAATAATAACTACATTGGTATTTCTTAAGTATTTTAAGAAATTATTGAATCTATAAAAATTAAAGTAAAATTATTATAATGAAAAACTAATTTATTTTTTAAAATAATAAATCTAATGGAAACTATACTATTTTCCCCAATCCCATTTCTTTATAAATATTAAAAGTACGAAAACTATATTTTCTTTCTTTTTCTTTACATAACTTATTATATAGTTCATATTCAAATGATAGTGGAAACAAATTAAAATATTCCAGATAAATTTATGTTGAAGGTAGAAATAAACTACTTAGATAAAATTTTGATCTTATTTTTGGTTATTTTCACTCTTATCATTCAATTTTAACCCCTTGGTAGATACATTTTTACCTTAAACAAGATAATTAATTTTTACTTCATTCCCTATTAATTTTGGATAAAAATTTAGTTGAACTTATTATATATTATAAATTACTCAAATTTGAAATATAGAATCCATTTTTCTGATTTCAAATAAAATAATTTTTAAATTTGAATTTAACAGTTTTCCCTCAGATGTGATGAGAATGTGAGGTTTTAAAGTGAAAATGTTCAAAAGCCTATAAAGTTTTTATATCTAAATTCAATATGAAAAAAATTACAATATCCAGAATTGGATTATTTTATGTATATTTGATCAAATTTTACATTAAAACCAATTAAAAATATAATATATCATATTAAATTGTTTAAACGAAATGATAGTTTTTAATTTATATTCAGCATTTTCATTGTACATCAGAAAATGAAATATTTTAGTAAAATCTCCAAAATTCTAAATAATATAATTTTTTTTATTAAAATTTCAAAAATAAAGTTTAATTTTTCAAATAAATTTTCTAAAAGTGTTAAATTTTAATTTTATCTCAAGTGTGAAAAGCATAACTAAATATCAAGGGGATTGCATTAATATGTCCCCAACCCAAGTATTGAATGTCCAAATCATTCCCCATTTATAACAAAAACGATTTAATTTGAAATAAAGTTTCCTTATCATATATCTATATTGAGTAAAGGATATAGATTTCTAAATATTTCCCCTATTAATCAAATAACTATCCAATTAAACACCGTATGTAAAACAGGTATATAGTTTAACAAATAATCATATCTATCACACAATAATGTGTATATTTAATAAAAATTTAATTTCCAAGGAAAAATGATTACAAGAAAGTTGTTATTCTCTTAGAATTCTGATAATGATAAAAGTAATTGATATAGTACAATAAATATTTCTATTTGGTAATTTTCAAGTCAAATCCAATTCAATTAGATAATTCAACATGAAACTTAAAATATAATTAATTATTAATTAATCATGATATTAAATTTAAAATGGGTATTATATACACCGCATTAAATTAAATTGGTGAATAAAAACAAAACACACTGAAAGGAATGTAAAGTGAGATGAAATTTCTTACCTCACGCTTTCTTTTGGTTATACATGTTTTAGAGCTCATGTATAGTGGATTTAACCATGTTATTAACTTATAAAACAATCTTATTAATATTTATAAAATTATATATGATCCTTTTATAACATCTTCTTACTGGTTCATTAATAATATTTTATTATTTTCATTATTTTGGGAGTTAATTACCTTGTTCTCTCATAAGTGTTTCATCATGAAATATTAGGTTCTTGAACATATCATATAGTTCTATAATCTCAAAAATAATAATAATGAAATAATTATCATATTAATACATAAATTATACTTCTACATCTTACCATGAAATATACTTATGAAAAATGAGGTATGTTACAATCATGGAGACAGTATTCCATATGTAAGCATGAGTAACATTTTCATTTTTCACAAATCATTATAGAAAAGACATAAGAAATACATTAACTTTACCAAATGAAAATCTTATCATTAATAACATATTATATACTTATATATATTATCGATGTTCTATGGTGATGAAAGGATAGTCACATCACTTCATGAAGTCGATAGTCCATACATACACAGAAAATGTTATCATAATTACAAGAGTGAAAATGAAATAAAGAAAATGATAAATAGATATTATGTTTATAGAATGATAAATATTTTATGAATATTATAATTATTTCTCCTATATCACATGTAATCAATAACATTATCTCTATCACCTTCCATCAGAATCGTTAAAGAAAGACACATCACATTACTTCATGAGGCTATAATTGGATGTACATACAAGAGATGTTATCTTATCTCTTATGGAATGTAATGTATATATATATATATATTATAGTGAATAAATTGGTATACATATGAATTAAATATCATATATATAATTATATACATCACAATACCCAATCATTTGAGGAAGAAATGGAAAATATACGACATCAGTTTGTGAGGAAGTAGTAAACTGTACACACAGATGATGATTTTGTAAACTATTTGATTGAAGTGGATTTGGTTTCATTATACCACTATAATATAACCTCATATAGTATATAAAAAAAATTCAAAATTACTATATCATCATTAAAAAATTAAAACTAAATGGGGTCAAGGAGAAAATTAAAATTAAAATTTTTGTTGACTAATATTACATCTTATTTGGGTATTCTAACTAGGATATCACTAAAGTCTTTTCGAGTTAGATTTATAACCACAATTAGGATCCCAGGATGATATAAGGGTTTTTTGGATGTGACTTTATTAGGTTATTCCATATAAAAATTGATTTATTAATGTGATGAAGTGAGGGGATTCAGTTCCCATTTGTAGTTGAGGAGGAGTAGTATTCTTGTAAATACTCAAAAGTATTTACCTTTTATAGGTCAATAATTCCAAGAGGATAAAAATTTTATAATTAATGGTTTGGAGTGATTATATGGTCGATCCACATCTCCATCACACAATAATACACATTTTTTAAACATATTTTTCCTTCACTTCTAAGATTCCTTATTTTTACAATTTTGGGTTTTCATTCGGGTAATGAGTTATATAAATTATGTAATTTATCATTTAAGAATAAAATAAAATGATATATAATAGATAATTTGGACACCTAGATTATAAATATTAATTCCAATTTAAAAAATAACAATATGGTGTGTGTTGAAAATTAATTTGAACACAAGTATGTCTAACGTTTAAAAACACACTTTTAACCTTAACCATGATAACAAAGTTTTTTTTACTATTTAACGGTCAATATATTCATTATAAAATAATAATTGTCCCATTATTGGAATATATTTTATATTTTTTATCATTTAAATAAAAAATTTAGGAATATATAATTTTTATTCATTTAAATATTTAATAAATAAAGATTTGTTATAAAATAACATTATTGTCAATTTTGGAATTATTCAATTAATAGGGATTTAAAAATATAAATATAATGATTTAATTTAAATATATTTCATTAAAAACTATTTATAAATCTATATTAATAGTAAAAATTAATATAAAATAGTAATTCACAAAATGTTTCTTCACTTTTAATTTCTTTACTATCATTTATTTCATTTAATAGCTAACTAAAAAATTACTTTATTGGAATTTATTAAGCAACTTAAGTAATTATTTAATCTATAAAAATTAATGGTAAATAATAATTATATCCAAAAAAATTTATCTTTAAATATAATTGATATAACAAATTCTTTTATGTTTTTGCCAATACTAATTCATTATAGATATTAAGAGTATGAAAATTATCTTTTCTTTGTCTTCTTCTTTAATTAACCTGTTATATGGGTCATATTAAATGAAAGTGGAGAGGAATTAACATAAATCATATAATATGATGAAAAAGGACTAAATAAACTCATTAAAAAAATGTATATAGTATTTTATGCCATCTTCACTCTTATTATTATCATTTAACACTTTGGTAAATCTATTTTTACAATAACAGAGGTAAATAGTTTTTACATCATCCGCAATTAATTTCAGTCAAAAATTAAGTGGAACTCTTTAGATATTAGAAATTATTTTAATTCAGAATAAGGTTTCCATTAACCCAAATTAAATACTTATAAGTAAAAAATATTAATTTAGAATTAATCATGCAAACGTGATGAGAAATCAATGTTCTAAATTGAAAAATGTTCAAATGTTTAGAATGTTTTTAAACTAAAATTCAATATAAAAATGATTACAGAAAAATAAATTCACTTATTTGACTTAAATTTATCTAATTATACTTTGGAACAAATTTGAAATATATTTTAACAATATATATTATTTAAATGAAAGGTCATTTTCAATTAAATTTCATTAGTTTTCATTATTAACAAAAAAATGAAATATTTTTTAAAAATTCATTAAATTCACCCTATGATAATATTGGTATTAAAATTTAAAAACTGAAGTCTATTTTTCATATTTATTTTTGAAAAGAGTTGAAATATAATATTATGTTATGTTTTAAAAGGGTTATAAAATATTATTTTGTCTAAACTTGATGTTGCATGCATCACAAGCTATCAATGAGTTTTACTGAACAACAATATACTATTAATATGAATATATAATATAATACTTATTAACTACGAATTTAAATTATGTTTATTAATATAATTAACTAAATTATTAAGATATATATTTTTCTCACATTTTTTCATCTATATATATATATTAAATAAAATAAGAATCGTTTAAAATAAAAAATAATCCTTTCTAAAAAAATGTATTTTTTTCTAAAATACTGTTTAGTCAATCATTGTGCACATAATATAAAATTAATTTTTAACCCTTTTATAATATTTATTGGAAAAATTGACTTCATTTTTTAAATTTCTATACCAAAAGTAGTTTAGGGTTAATTTTTGGGATTTTTCTAAGGACGTTCATTTTTATGAATAAGGACAAATAAAGAATTTTAATTGAAAACTATCTTTTAATTTGAAATATATATAATGTAAATTTTATTATAAATTAGTTTTAAAAAATAGTTAAACATTATATCAATTAATTAAATCTATTTTATTGGTATAATTTTCACATTTAATTTTGATATAAAAACTTTTCAAACTTTTCAACATATTCACTTATAAAGCATGCTTTATCATCACGTATGCATGATTATTTTTAAATTAAACAATGCCAATTATATGAGTTGAATTGGAAAATGGATTAAATTATCTCAATCATAATAATTTATATTATTTAATATGTTCAAATTAATTTTTGACAATAATTATTAGTGAAAGTAGTTAAAATTAATCATCATGGTTAAGATTAAAATTGGGTTTTTGTAACTTACATGTGTTAGTATTTAAATTAAATTTACACAAAAATAAGATTTTTACTTAATAAATTGGATTTCATATTTAGAATCATTAGGTCTATATTATCTAATAAAACCCATTTTAAATATATTCATAAATAGTAAATTACCTGGTTAAATAAAAATATACAAGTTTTCGTTGTAAAAACTAAAAGATTAAAAATTTAGTAAATATAACTATTAAGGATTGAAATTATAAAAATAGTTTTTTTATTCAATGTGTTTCTATACAAAATATACCATCCCCTCCATTAATGATCTATTTTTGAGGTATTTGAGGAAAGAGAGACCACTAAATATTGAATAATTTTGGGTATTTAAAAGAATGTCACCATCCTCAATTATAAAACAAAACTCACTCCCCTCACATATTCACATCTCAAAATCCATTTGGGTCAACCAAAAAATCCACAAATAACTTCCCAAATTATTTACCCTCATCCCATAAGCTATATTTTTGGTAAAAAAGGAAACCTAGGAGGGTAATAGTGCAACCTTAAGGAGGATATCCAATATAGAGGTAATGTTCTTCAATGACTGTCTTTATTTTATTGCCTTCACCACATATTTCAGTTATTGTTAAACCATGATGATATAATAATCTAAGTACCTTACATATACTATGATATTATTATAATGAGTTCTTAACCTAGAACCATCTCCACTTCCATCAAATGGGATGTGAAATCATTTTTCATCTTTACGGTAGACTACCGTCTCACGAACTTATGTCATTTTTACCATTTCTACATCTCAAGGATGGGTATTATATTGGATTAAAATTATATATATGATATATATAACATAATTATACCTATTAAATTATTATATCATATATACATTATTACTTTTAACTCTTTAGGAAATAGGATAGCATCCCTTGTGTGTGTAGTGGACAACCGCCACGTCATGCGATGTGATTGGTCTTTCATAAACACATTACTTGGAAGGTGGTGATGAATAATTTTATCTATTATATGTAATATATGTGACATAATTTTTATATTAGTGAAATATTCAACGTTAAAAAAATATTTTATATCATTTTATTTTTTTACACTTAAAGATGATAAATATAGGACCATGAGAATTATCTTATGATGGTTATACTTACAAGAAGAGTGAATTATAGTTTAAAACATTTTTTAAAATATTTAAATGAAACAAAACCTAAACCAATTAAAAGAAATATTATCATACATAGACATACTATGATAATAAATGTCACAAAATCCGAACCACAAATTATTCTAATTATATCAGATTGAAAATCTTAATCACAACATATCTGATTTATATAATAGTGTTTAACATAAGCTAATTTCATATGATAAAAATAGAATAGAAATATTAATATGATTACACACATTCTATTAAATACATAAGAATATAAACTAGTAAAGAAACAAGTAATAAAATAGATATCTGAAAGTAATAATGATTAACAAGATATTATTAAAGGATTTACCTCTCTTAATCTTAAGAGTAAGGTAGCCAATAAACCTAACTATATGTATCCAATATTTTATACATATAGTAATTTCTTTCTTTCCTTATGAGGAAATCCATTTATATAGTGATCAAATTATCTATATATTCTTATTACTGTAATTCCTCGATACAAATATCACAATCGGTCTTCCTGTCCCTATATTACCTTGATCCAATGGATCTGATTCACTATATTATTATCTCTATAATCCCCCAATCATAGTAATTATAAGACATGTATTACATTTAAAAAAGTTCGGAAGGGAAAAACATGATAGATATTCCTTATAATGAAAAATCTCTAACGAAATAAAATGACTAAGAATGACCAGTTCACACTAAGTATTCTTCTAAAAACATTAGGGAGAATGTAATCAACTTGATGTGAACTCTTAAAATGACTCGGTATTTATATTCATTCTACCATCATTCATATTTCCATGTTTGTTTCAAGGTACTCGGACAGCTAGCACTTGACAACTCACTGTAACTGAATGCTCGGCATAATATTTAGTAATACCATTACAATATTAATGTCTTTCTTTATAATAAACAAACGGATTTCTATCCATATTAAAAATATCAATCAGTCTGATGTACAACCTTAATAATTTCAATATAATAATAATAATGAGATTTATTCTGTTATATCTGTACCAATATCAGTATGACTATCATGAATTTTTTCAGTATGATAGACATGACTAATGCTAAGTTCTTGTCTAATAAAATAGAGTATGATAATTTTACTCTTACACAATATGATTTTCATAATGATGAACTTATTTTTTATATTCTAAATAATTTATAACTTATTCTATATATGCTAAAAATTAATTTTTTATACAAAAACTATGATAAAACACATGGAAAATAAAAAGTTACTAAATATGTGTTGTGAAATTATTATTTATTTCCAAAGCTAAAGGAATGAAAAGGTAATAATTATAACTCCTAATTCAATAATAACATTGATCGTGCATGTGAGGACTGTAGCCTTCATGTAGCGATGATACTCTCTTCTCATCACTACACGATAAATATGATATATATATATAATTAAAGAAATGATATAGTATTTATTATATCATTACAATTCAAAAATGGAAACATATTACATTCCCCCTTTCCATAATAGTTATTTAAAACTAGAAATATTTCTCATGCGTACATATGAGCTACTATCTCTATTATCATTACAAACTACATTTCTCAAAAACATCATTGATGATTGGTTTTATAAGTATAATTTATGTATAAACATGAAAATTATTTCGTGATTATTTTTCTATAGATGATATAATTATATAATATGTGCAATAGCTAGATTATTCATGAAAAAAAATACATAAGAAAACAAGAAATTTAATACCCTAAAAAATGAAAATAATGAAATATTATTAACAAATAAATGAGAGTTTGTTATAAAAAGATCATATATGATATTATAAAAATTAATATGGTTATGATATAAGTTAATAATTTTTTTAAAACAACTATATATGAGGTTAAATAATGTTCAATCAAAATAAGTGTGAGGTAAGAGATTCCTTAAATCAATTTCTAATCATTGAGTTAAACTTCTGTTTCATTGATTATGTAATTTATATAATTAATTTTGATAATATTTTATTGTATTTATACATTATATATGTGGATTTTAAATCAAATCACAGAATCAATTTATTCATAATTCGCTCTTTAATGTTATGATATTTTAAGGGTTTATTTCACCATCTCATTCTAATTGAGATTATTTATTCTTAAATATAAGTTAAAGTAAATTACTTGACCACTTTCTAATAAACCAATTCTATTTTTCTCATATTGTTATTTTTGAAATTTTCATGTAATATTATCATTTTTCAATTATTTTCTAATTAAATTAATTGAGAAGTTTTTTTTAAAAAAATCCAACTTTATTTCTCTCTTTTGTTGGAAATCAATTTTTTTTTTCAAAACTAGGATTTTTAAAAATGCTTTTAAAAATGTTTTTAAGAATTCAAGATTATTTGTTTTATCAAATTTTACTCTTTAAAAATGTATTTATAACAATATTATGTATTTTTCAAAACAATTACCATTTTAATTTTACCAAAATTGTGAAAGGTGTCTTTTTTTTACTTGTATAACGAGTATGTAATTTTACACCAACATAAACTCAAAATGTTTTAAATCATAGTTTGTAAGTTTTCAAGTTTAGTTTCAAATAAAATATATTGAAAAAATATAATACCATAAAATTATAACATAATAACATATTATTAAATAGTGAATGCTACATTAAACGGTGTATTTATCTTTTAATGCCTATAATATATAGGTCATCTAATATTACATGCAATAATGAGTTTCATTAATAGCTTTCATTACACAAAAGACCAAGTTTTACCGAACAACATTATAATTTAAATATTTTTATTTAATATGATAGTTATTGCCTAGCCGTTGGAATAATGGGTATGGATAAGATTAAATAACTTCTAAAAATATATATTTTACTCACATTTATTGTTTTTTATTGATTTTAAATAATAATTCCAATCATTTATAGGATATAAGAAAGGATTTTTAAAAAACATTTTTTCTTAAAAGATGGTTTAATCGTGCTTAACACACCTAATTTAAAAATAATTATATATAATTTAAAAAAATTTATTTAAAAAATAAAATTGAATTTCGAAATCATAATACCAAAATTATATTAGGTTGTATTTTTTTTGATTTTTTTGAGAAATTTTATTTTTTTAATGAATAGTGAAAATATTTAATTTTATTTTAAAACTGTCTATTTATTTTGCTACTTTATAATGTTAAATTATATTTAGAATTGGTTTTTATTTAAAATTCATTAAATTGTATATGAATTAATCCAATATAGGTCTTTGGAATCGTTTTCATATGGAATTTAGATATAAAAACATCATAAATTTTTCACCATTCACTTTAAAAAACATTTTCCTCATCATGTATGTTGGATTAATTTTAAATTAATTTTTTAAAATTCTATAAATTTAATTTGTAATAATGGATTATATATTTTTAAAAAGAGTTCTTTACAATTTCTAAAAAGGATTACTTACTTTTTGAACAAATTGAATAATAAAGGCACAAAATTTAATTACCACACTTAAAGTAAAAATGGATTTATCGAGGGGTTCGACTAGAATTATATGGTTTAAAATAACTTAAAATATTATATGCATTTTATTGAATGAATTTCTTTCTAACCTAGAAATAATATTCTAAATAATATGCTAATCACTTTCGGTTTGACTTTGAATATAACCCGTATAATAATTTAAGTAAAGAAATAGACAAAAAGGATACTTTTCTTGCTTTAAATATCTATTTTTCTTTGGGAAAGGGAAAAAACCCACATTGGTTTGGTTATACATATTATTATGAAATATAAATGATTTTTTATATCATATTAATTTATCTATAATTTTTAGAGATGGATTAGTTACTTAAAATGTTTATGAAATTCCAAAGTAGTAATTATTCAGATAATAAAAAATAACTAATACTAAAATTAATAAAAGTGAGGTAAGTTGTTGAATTATGGTCTTAAATTAATTTTTTATAATAAGTGAAATTTATATATTATAATTACATAATTTTATTTGTATTTTTTAAATTCAAATTAAATGAATAATGTAAAAATTCATGGTAATGTTGTTATATAATAAATTATATTATATTAGGTTCCTGGGGTACAATCACATTAAACACACACACACCACACACACACATGCCTGAAAGGTTGATCATACCCCCAAGGGATAACCCACCCAACTACCCACTTTATTACATCATATATTTCACTTGAAGGCTCACTTGGTATGTATCCCATTACATAGCCCGTAGGCCTTGAATTTTTTGGCCCAAGGACCATTCTATGAATAGTTATACTATAGTACCTTCCTTCTATAGTGCCCACATAGTACCACCACTTATATAGTGTCTATTGCTACTACTACTACTATTGTCCCCACGACTGTTATAGTGTCATAGTTTCTATAGTTTTTCCATTGTTACAGTACCACTATAGTACTACCACAATACCTACATCCAATGGGTTTTGATCCCCCATTTTTAATATAGGATTATGGGGTATTTACCACTAAAAATCATGTATTCTTCCAAGTGGTTTTTAATTATTAATAAATATAAAACATTTTTCATTAATGGACTAATATTTATCCAATAATGATTGTATTGAAACCTTAATAGTAAAAAACTATTTTTCCATAGTTAAGGTTAAATGTTGTTTTTTGACATACATGTGCCTATGTAAAAATAAATTTTAAACACACATAGGTTTTTTAATTAATAAATTCCTTTTAATACATAGTATAACTGGTTAAAAATCATCAAATAATTCTCACTCTAATTTATTGTTAATAGAAAAATTGACTATATTATAATACTAGTTACCATAGTAAAAACTCATAATGATAAAAATAATGAAACTAAGAACACAATGAACAAAATGTTTCAATTTTTATAGTGTGGTTTAGGTTTAACTCGACCATAGAATTCTTAAAACACATTAATTATCAATCATGGATCCACTTGAGGTAACAATGACTCCAAATAGAGAATATTATTGGGTTTTTACAAAAGTGACACTTCCCAATTATAAAAAGGCACTCAATCCCCTCAATTATCCACATCTCTCAAGCCATTTTTATCACCCAAAATTTACCCAAATTATTACCCAAATTCCAATATATCCTTATAAAAGATTAATTTTTTACTTAAATCCAACCGATGAGGGATTCAATGAAAACTTACAGAGGATGCTTGAAAAGGAGGTAATGTTCTTCAGTGGACATCTTTAATTTACTTATTTCTCCACCTACTTAAATTTTTATTGAAACATGATTATATAATAATATCATTATATTATATATACTAGGATGTTGTTATAATATGTTCATGATATAAAACCATATCCACATCCATAAAATTGGTTATGAAATTTTCATTCATGTGTATAGAAGACTATTGCCTCACAAACCGATGTCATTTCATTTTCCATTACTTACTATCAAGGATGTGAATGATTATGGATATAATGTGTGTATATATATATGATATTTATAACATAATTATACCTATGGTGTAATTATACCATATATGCCATATTATATTCATTTCTGTATGAGACACGATAACATCACTCGTGTTTAAGGCGGACTACCTCCTTGAAAAGCAATGCAATTATTCATTCAATAACGCTTCTCATAGAACGTGATAAGTATAATATTAAAGAGTTTCTAAGAAATACATGACATAATTATAATATTAATGAATTATTTATAATTATTTAAATATAATATATATCATTTTATTTCATTCCTTTTCCCTCATGTAAAGATGATAACATCATTAATGTCTGTGTGGACTACCACCTTTACGAAGCGATGTGACTCTATTTTCATCACCACACCTCATGGATGATATATATAATTATATAATTTTTTATATAATATTTTATTATAATTAATTGAAGTTAAAATATTACTTATCTCTTTTCTATAATGATCATTGAAAAATAGGAATATTACTTAAGCGTACGTATGGCTTACCATTTCTATTACTGTAATCTAATTAATTTTCATAAACATCATTCATGCTTAGTTTTAAAAGTAAAAGTGATATAAAAATATGTTAATTATTTCATTATTATTATATTCTATATGACAAAACTATATATTATGTGCGTGAAAGAGATCTTTCTTGATGAAACACATATGAGAAAACAGGGCGATTAACACATGATATAATAGAAATAAATAAATAATTTTAAGGAATGGGTAACAAGATGTTATAAATAGATAATATAAGATATTATTAAAATTAATATAGTTCCATTATAATTAAATAAATTTTTTTTAAACCTCTCTAAATGAGGTTAATTAATTTTCATTAAAAATGAATAATGTGTTAAGGGTTTATCATCTCACATTTACGTCAGTGAAACATATAACATATTCACCACTTATTTATTTTGTATATTCTGACCTTTTTTATAACATTTCAAGAATTGTTTTACCATAATTTTATTTTATTTTTCATTTGAGGTTATTTCATTAATGGGTTTTACAATGAAATATTTACTGAAGTTTTAGGTGTTCAATTCTCAATCTCATCATCATTAGAGATTGTTTATCTTTACATCTCCCTTGGAACAATTACTTGAAACTTCAAACTTGAAATCAATATATTTTCTTCTTGTATGGTTATTAATGAAATTTTCATTTAATAATACAATTTTGACACTCTTTTTTACTTAAAATAATTTGTAAATTTTTTTAATAAAATCTGACTTCATTTATCTCTATGGTTAAAAAAGTTTTCCTTCCAAAACCACGTTTTCTAAAAGAAATAAAATTCTTATTCGTTCTAAAAATGATTTATTAAGGATCTTTTTAACCATTTTTCTTTTTATAAATTTTTTTAAAAATAATCTTCTTACCAATTTCTGGTCAAGGAACAATTCTATCCTTTTTATAGTGACATGGTAATTTTCCTTTTAACTTATACGACATGTGAGAAATTACCCACTAGCATGAAAATAATTTCATTTAATAGTCTATTGAAATTTTAAAAGGTTTTATAATAACATGTTCTCTTTATATTATGGAATATTTAATTTTAAATATTGGTTTTCAAAGAAAATTATTTTAAACAAAATATCTTTTTAGAATTTAATTTTAAAAACTGTAAATGATATTTTCCAAAAAAAATATTTTTTAACATATTTTTATATTATTAATTTCCATAAATTATAATAATAATTTACCCTTAATAAAATGGTTATACATTATAATGGTATCCACCATATTATTTCTTTGGATGGTTTATAATCAGTTTGAAAGGGGGTGTCCTATTTTGATATAATTCACTTTACTCAAGATGGTCTATGGTTATGTTAATTGATTGGGGAAATTATTTAAATTTCACGTGCTAGTTTTTAATACCAATTTTTATATGGATTATATTTAAACTTTTTCATATGAGGAATTCATTAGACATAGTAAGTGATTTTTAGGGTCCATTATAGATAACCCCTTGATGCTTTGGCAGCTTTCATGAGGGAAACTAGATATGGTTTTGGATGAGGAATTGTTGATTTATTAGATGTCTTGGAAATAATCCTTTATGGTATTAGATGTATTAGAATTAATCCCCAATGATATTAGATTCCATGATATGAACCCTCTATGGTATGTTTTCGATATCCGCAATTATAAATTCCATCATTATGATTTCGGTTATTGATATTCCATTTTATTATTCAATTAGTTAGAATAACCATGATTAAATTTCATGGTCATGTGATTATTTATATGTAATTATTTGAATTACTTTTATTCATTACATTTTACGATTAAGTTATAAAGTTAATGGAACATTTTTCAATTATATACCTCCACATTTTGAATATTACTTATTTATACATAGATTTTGTTGTAAACTTACCCTTATTGGGCATCTGAGCACACCCCTTTATTGTGTTTTATTTTCTATAGGATATGAGGAAGTATTTTTTGTTTGATATAAAAGGATATTATAAGGGTAATAATTGAATAAAAAAATAAAATTATATGTATATCTTATGTTTTAAAATGTAATGCAAATTTCAATTATGTAACTAGTTTACCAAGAATACTATAATATTTTTTCCTTTTGGATGTTGGTCATTTTATCTTATACCAAAGTAATAAAGAAGGAATTAACTCTAGGATATTGAGGTTCGGGTCATTATATTTGGTATCATAGGATGATTAATAATATCATTAGGAACTATATTTAGGAAAACACAGATTATGGAACATAAAACAATAATATAATTTGAGGATAAGAATAGAAGAACATACTAATGTTTTGTTATAGAATATATTATGTGGGTATTACAAACAATAAATCCTTTTATTTATAATACAAGTGGACGTGGTTCTAGAATATGGTCACCAAGTAGTGGTAACTCTAAAAAGGTGTGCAACCATGACATGATAATGACATGGTACACAACAATGGGAATAACTATTAACATAGTTTGATACTCCTTGGGTATATGATTAGAATAATTACCATTTTATTTACAAACCATTATGTTAGAGTTTAAAATAATGATATTCCCAAAG
The DNA here is from genome assembly GCA_963277665.1 of Viscum album. Taxonomy (NCBI): domain Eukaryota; kingdom Viridiplantae; phylum Streptophyta; class Magnoliopsida; order Santalales; family Viscaceae; genus Viscum; species Viscum album. Next base: position 1,297,465,454 of record OY728141.1, on the reverse strand, counting down.
AAATATTGTCTACGATTATGTGATATCAATGTTGAGTGTTTCTCTAGGTTTGGGAATATATATTATTTTCATAATGTTGTGATCTATTATAGGGTATTAAATTATTTAGATATGTCACCTAATAGAAGGAATGAAAACTGTGTCAATGCGCATACTCCTTGTATAGATTTTATTCACAGGAAATTTAATATAGCATGAGATAGAGGTGTTGCTGGAATATATCAAAGTATAAAAATATTGGGTTTGCTAACATAGGTTTGGATTAATAACCTCTCCTATATATATAGTTACATTGATCCACTACATAGTATAACAATGTCAAACTTCTTCTCGAATCAACAAACCCTATTATTCAATAGGGCTACAAATTAATTTTTAAATGAGAAATGGATAGGTTATTTAGAGAATATATTTATTGAATTGAGATGTATTGAAAGGGGTAATGTTTTTATATAAGATTATCATTTATTAGGGTATGTAGTGGTCATTTATTAAATGACTAATAATGAGGAGGAAATAACAAGCCTGGAGTGGAATGATTTCAATGTAATATTCTTGGAAAAATATTTCCCTCATGAGAAATGAGTGTATATGGAATGATATTTCTTAATTCAAATACATAAATATGATTAATATTTTTCTAAGTATTAATCCAACCTTACAAGGATATCAAGGAATGTTACATACTATGTACGTAATTAAAATGAAAATATTGAGTTTTTCATTGTTGGTATTAAGACAATTATCCTAAGGGAACTATTCCTTAAAACATTCTCATCATATGAGGACATAACATCATTTTCTATTAAGATAGATAAACAATTCTCCATGTCGAATTAATTTTAAGGGAAAAAATATAAGAGGATGACAATATAGTAAAGGGAGGATAAATGTAATGAGGGAATGATAGATTTTACAACATGTGATACATATAGAAGGAAACAATTTTGTATACGATTAAAAGGAAAAAGAGGTCTCTTTAAGTGTTGATAAAAAGGCCACAATGATCAAGATTTCCAGGGAAAGAAATAATTTTCTAATTTTTAATTCTTCAACTGTATGTATGTGTCCCACTATGATAATTAATTCTTCATGCACCAAGGGGGTATACCTTAGATGAAGCTAAGGAATCAAGTATAAGATTATGTTATTACTACTGATGTAGAGTAATGATTAATATTATTTTATTTTTATTCCATAATTATGTTAAAAGATTATATAAATCAATGATATTTTTGTTGTATAAAATATTAAATGTATAAAGATTTTACAATATCAATTTTTTATTCTGGATTTTAAATTGTATCTTGAATGGTACCGATGACCCAGAAAAATGATTATTTGGAAAGTTAAACTTCATTTAAAACACATGGATAAGGGAAATATGACCCTTTTTATGTTTCTAATGTTGAGATAAATGTGGTGGGATAAATATATGATTTATAGGGATAAATTAAACAGGATAGTACCAACAACCTTGGAACTAATTAATGATATGTATATTTTGGAAATTTGGAAACCATCTTTCTAATGTTATGGATCGTAATATTTTCAAGGTTCATAATGTTGACCATTTATGAAATGGTTTAATTTGAACTTTGGAAGATATTTTAGGAATTAATTTATTATATTGGATAACATGTTCTAACCATATTGGTTTCATAAAATAGTTAGAGATAGAAGGAAAGACTGGTCACTCTTTTGTTGAACTTACTATCCATTAAAAGTTAATTTTAGTGCATCTGGCATAACAAACTAATTTATGGATATCCATTATTTTTGAAGTGATGATTTTAAAATTGATCTAACAATAAAAAAATGATGAAATTACATTTATGAAAAATAATCAAATCAATTATATATATTTCTCTATATTCTTCAACAGTAAAATAATTCTTCAACATTATGAAAAGTATATTGAAACAAAAATGTTATCATATTATCATATTATCTATTGAATAATATAGTATTTTAAATCTAATCTAGATTAGTTTTTTCAGACCATAATATTCCATTGATCATTATATTGCATATGATCAGTGACCTTAATCACTCTCTATATTTATTTAACCTTTTCATACATGTCCATATCTTCACTTTCCACTGATGTTATCTAAATTGGAATCCTAGTGATGTGTTATTTCATATAACATTGGAACATGCCTTTTATATATTATAAAGAGCTTATTTTATTAACACATTTACAATTTGGTATTTTTATGAAAGGAATTTTCTAATGTGAAATCCTTTGTTGTAGATGTCAAGATCAAATTGTGAGGATGCAATTTTTTATGGTGGGGAGAATGTAACACCCAAAAATTATAAAAGAATTTTATTAAAAATAATATGAAACAAAAAAACAATGATTTTATCATTAAATTCACAAAAAATTGATTTTATTTTTCTTTACATGAAACATTGAGTTTCTTCAATAGCATGTGTTACAAACAAGGCTGAGTTTTACAGAAGATTAATATACTATTAATGTTAGTATTTAATATGATAGTTATTTCCTAAATATTAGAATGTATATTATCAATAAGATTAACTAAATTATTAAAATATATATTAAACATATATATTGGTTATCCATTTCAATAAATAGTAATCATCATAATTTTAAAAAAAGGAAAAGTTTTTAGAAAAACTGTTTTTTCATATGAGACCGATAGTCGTGCTTAACATTTTTAATATAAAATTATTCTTTAACACTTACAGAATTTTTTAAAAAAAATTAAACTTCATTTTTTAAATTAATATACCAAAATTATCTTAGGTGTAATTTTTGGTATTATCCTAATAAATTTTATTTTTTTAACGAAAAGTGAAAATACTGAATTTCCATTTGAAACTCACTTTTCATTTATATAATTTATAATGTTAAATTATATTTGGAATTTGTTTTAAAATAAAATTAGTTTTATATTATATAAATTAATACAGTTTAGATCATTGTAGTCATTTTTAGATTGAATGTAGATATAAAAACTTTATGAATTTGTAAATATTTTCACATTAAAAACTTGTTTTCTAATCAAGATTGTGTGAAAAATGTTATATTACTTTTTCTACTAATTTTAACTGAATTTGGAAAAATGGATTTCATATTTTTAATCATAATAATTTATATTCTATAATAATTTCAACAAAATTTTTGACCAAACATAATTGTGAATAAAGTAAAAATTAATAATCATGATTAAGATAAAATTGGGTTTACTCAGGGGTTAAACTAGAATTATAAGAGTTAAAATGACCTAAAATGTTATCTAAATTTTATTGAATGGGTTTATTTAGAAATTTCATATAAAAATATCTGAAACATGGTAGTTACTTTCTACATTCTTATGAAGAACACCAATATTATTTGTTAAGTAAAGAGAAAGGAAAAAAATATACTTATCTTTCTTTTAATATCTATTATTCTTTGGGATAAGGGAAAAACAACATTGGTAATGTTTAATATATTATTTTGAAACATAATTTAATTTTTATTATCATAATAATTTCACTTTAATATTTATATAACAATCAGTTATATAAAATTATTAAAAATTCCAATGTATTAATTATTTAATTAATAAAAAATAAAATATCTAACAATAAATATATTTAAATTGATTTAAATTTAATGAATTTTTATTTTAAATTACGTTTTTAGATGAATATATTGTTTTAAATAGGTGTAAAATTGGTACATTAAAATTTCATCAGTGTCTTGATATTTTTTTAAACAAAATTTAAGGAATAATATGAAAAATGATATTATTGTTGTTTTATAATAAATAATATTTTAATAAATGATTTAAAATTACTAAAAATACAACATTATTCTAAGTGATTTTTAAATGTTAATAAATATAAACTATGTTCCATTAATTTATCAATTTATCTATTATTAAGAATATATTTATCCCTAAATAGTAAAAAACATTGCTATCACAATTAAGGTTAAATGGTGATTTTGCACATACATGTGCTTGTGATAAAATAAAATTTCAAAACACATAATATTTTTAATTGACAGATTGAATTTAATATTTATAATCACTGGTTCTAATTTATATAATATGGCTCACTATAATTTATTTTAAATGGATAAAGTATCTAGGTTAGAAAACTAGATACAGTTGTGAAAAAACAAAACTGTAAAAATAATGAATATCCTAAGTTATGGAAATAATTGTTTGAAACATGTGCTATAAATAATAAAATTTTCAAAGAAGGTAAATATCATTATATTTTCAATTTTAATATCATAAAAGGCCCTAATAAAGATGTTTAATAAGCCAAGGAGGTCACCGATGCATCTCAGGGTCATTTGGATCCCCAGTTCTTGAAAATGGGCTAAGTAACTGGGCCCCCCGGATTCTCTAAAACCATGAGAGTCAGGGTGCATGGCCATGCAGCTATAGAAAGGGGGAACTAGTAGGAGGTGTATCTTTTCAGAAATAATGTTACCCAAGTTGATTAGGCTTGAAATAGTACATGCTTTTTTGAAAGAGGCTTAGCGAACCATTTTCACAAGGTTTTTAACCCATGAACCTAAACTATATGCCCCCAAATTTTGTGTGAAAACTCTAAACCACACCCCAATTATACTTTTTAGACTTGTTTCTTTTCACTCATTCCTCTAGCATAAATCCAAGCCCCTTATTCTCCATTTGAGATCAAAATATCCCAAGGATATTCATTGAGGTAGATCCTCCATTCGGTGTCTGATCTTCAATCTGCTTGAGGCATTGGATTTGTCTCAATAAGCTCCCCTAGTCACTCAATTACTACCAAGGATTATCTTCACATCTCTTACACTATTTAGGTTCTAGATCATTCACCCTATTTTTAGGGAATTGAAATGATTTCCATATCTTTTCCAACCTAATTATAGTCTAAGGTCGATATTGAGTGGGGAGTTGTCTTCAACCATGAGGTAGGTGGACATATTATTTTCCCTTATATTTTTGGTTGTTTTGTAATTATTTTTTCATACCATATGTCAGCCTTTTCTGATCATCCCTATTGTATTTATTCCTTCATACATAATTGAACTTTTAACATATATCCACGTTTATTTATCCATTCTTAGTGGTTTAGAAGTTAAAAATACCATATATGAGCACCCCATGGGTGTGCAATCGAAATTGTACACTTTGGATAATTTGTTAGAATTTCCTAGAATGCCCTTGTACCATCTGGCTTAATTTTTAATACATTTCTTCTTTTGACTCTAGTGTATTTAATGTAACCCAAGGCACCTAATAGATGATGGTCCCTCTTATAGTTCTAATTTTCAAAGAAGGTATATGACATGTTTCCCATAACACCATTATTTGAAACATGAGCCCTATAAATGAAATTTACATGACTTAATTACTTATATAGAATCACATCATCATGATTTATGTTATTCTATAATTGATTTAGATGAAATTGATCAATATGAAAGGTATTGTGCTTGTTAGTTTTCTTCATAACATAAATTGGCCTTGAAGGTAATTTCCCCATCTATGTTGCCACCCCTTTAGCGCCTCTATAAGTCTAATGACCTTTAATTACCATTCTTTAGTTAGTTGAATAGAATAAATGGATGCAATGGTTTACATATATATAGGATGGTGAGACCTAGACTTCTGATTATTCATGGAAAATTGTTATTTAAATTGTAATTATTGAAATGGATTTGAATTTGGATAAAGATATATATGAGAGGTAATGCATCATATGTTGTTTTCATAAATGTGATTATGCCTCTTCTATGTATATGGGATATATGAATGAAATGGATATGATGTCATGCCTTATGCCAATTATAATTATAATTCACCTTTATAGAGGCCAAAAAATGATGCTATGGGGTGTTGAGCATCGTAGATAATCAGACTGCTTACATTGGGTGTTGATGTTCTTGGAAACTCACAGTAGCTATACTATATGGATGTGGGGATGAGGAGCCTTTTTCCATGATTCAAGTGATGACATGATGACTCACTCACCATTATAATCATTATTTCATTGCATCTCCTGCACTTCTTGTGATGTAGGGAATCTACCCATTGGATCGAGCTTATAGGCTCATTAGACTAATCTTATATATGTGTGTTACACCCAAGACCATCCAGAACTAGTATTCTAGATATATGGCCATTAGGCATTTGCATTCAGTTGGTTCCGACTAGTTGATGCATTATATAAATAAACTATATATATAAATTATTATTATATATATATATAGTGACATGATTAGTCTTTGAAACCATTAGCTATTGTTGGTAGACATTAATGGTGTCCTTTAGAAACATGGGCAGGTGGTTATTTATTTATTTATGCATTCTCTATATTTCTTCTTAAACCAACAAATTGTCTGTTACGATCACTACACAGATTAAAAATATACATTATTGGTTGTGGTGTACTAATATTTTTTTCTCGCACCTTAATAAGGCTTCCTTTGGTATATGAGAATACTACTTTTTGTAGGTATTGATAACATAAAATTCTCTACTAAAGGTTGTTGACTTTCTTACCTGGTTGGAGTTTAGGAGTAGAGGATATGGCATATGCACCATATTCTTATGGAGTGGGTTTTTTGTCCTTTTTTATTTTTTTACTAATATATATAATGTCTGTGTATTCTTGTCCCTTTTTTTATTACAAACTTCCTTGAATCATGTATTGGACACTTATTTAGTGGATATTGTAGTATATCAGTAGTTTAGTTATCTACTTATTCTGCTTCTTACATATTTGTTTATTTGTTTATGCTTCAATAGTTTAATGATTCTTATTGTTTATATTATTCTTCCTCTATAGATTGTTTCTATTTTTATCTGATGTGATGCTCTGATATGATGTTATAATATCCCCATTGTACCACCTTTTAACCCTCACAGCTAGTCAGAAGACTCTAATGTATGAGGAGGTGTGGTTGAGGCCATGTGATCCAGCAGCATGGGGCATGGGTTATGTGAACCCCAACTAAAAACTTTATAAAGTGGTATCATAGGGTTTCCTGTCTTTATTTACTATTTGGAGACAATATATTAGAGATTGAGAACACTTGTAACTTGATCGTATGTCTTTCTTGGGCGTCGCAAACCTATGTTTTGGGTAAATTCCATGTTTCCTGGACAATAATTGTTGTTATAATTTTTCTTATCATTATTGATATCATTTCAATATTGGGTGACACACATGGTTACTCATGTTATTTATATTTTTGTTTTCTAAATTATGATTTATTTTTTATGGCCTCATGGAAGTAGGTATTTTCATTAGATCATGAATCATCATAATAACACTAGAAAAAATATGTGATGCATTTTTTCAAGCCACATTTAATATTAGTATGCATTTTTTCTGTTTCAAATTTATGGTTTAATGATATATATTGAATTTTTTTGACACTACTTACAGGTATTGGAGAACATAATTGATTCTTAAAGTGACTACATTAACCAAAAAAATGTTTTCTTGTATAGGATAATGAATACACCTTAAGAATTCAATTATGGAATGTTGAGCTATGGACCATTGGTCACATGATCTGGGACGTGTTATGATGTCGTTCAAATGGATTCCATGTTTTGGTTCATAAGGGGTATGGGGCCTTATGAGTCAAAAAATGGTAGACCAACTGAATCAACCATTTAAAGTGTCTTAAATGTTTCAAAAATCATAAATTTAGAACGAATATGAGTTCTTAAATTGAGAAAATATATCTTATATACATTAAACAAATATAATTAGACCTGAACCTATCCTTAGTAGTGGGTAGTGGGTATATCTTGTGCTCTTATAGCTTTTCATGGTATGTTCTACCGTCTTGACCTATATTTTGAAGCATTAAGGGAGGTGTGTTTGTTTCTATAGGAAGTATTTACTTAGATAAAGGATTCTCAAATGAAACCATATAAATTTATTAAATCAATTTTCAAGTTCATGTTCTTCATTTTAGAATTATGCCACTATGACATCCTCCCTTCATACTCCCTAAAGTAGGTGATGACCACATACCTGAGGTGGCAGGCCAGGAGTCTCTAGTGATGCCTCCTATAGAGCCACATATAGCTACACTTCTTATTCCTTATATCAGAACTAAATTCCAGTTTTGATAGGGTTATTATGTATAAATTATTCTATAAAAGTTGTAGTTAGACCTGCCCTGAGTGTGAAATAGTTTACTCAAGAGTTTTAGTGTCATAATCCTCCTACCAATTTATGGGATGTTGGATTTCATGGAGATTGTCTTTGATAGAACCAATCCTATATATATTTGATCATATGAATAGGCCTCCATATTTGATGGTCAAACAATAGTCTTATTATCTTTTTTATAAAACTAATAGGTGTTTGGATGTGATCACCTAGGAGGATCGGTAATTTGATATGGTTTGGGATGAATTAATGATGATGTTTAATGATTACTTCTTTCCTCGGAATCTGAGGACTGAAAGATCTACAAAGTTTACAAGCCAATAGCACTGAAGCAAGTGAGTTGGGGAATATTCATCATGTTTTACATAACTACAGTGGTTTTCTTCTATTTGATTTGTTGATAATATTATGACCACCATGCGATTCAAGGATAAGATAGTTTATTCCATCCTATTGAATGTAAACATGTTCAAGTTGACTACTATTTCCAAAACTCTCAACCATGCCCTAATTACATAAAGAAATTTGATGCATACTGAATATGCATGTTTAGGCAGTTTTCCATGAAGAGCTTTTATTGGATCTTCTTCTGGGTGGAAGAGGTATTTCCAAGATACTCATAGAGGTATCAGTAGTCAGGCTACTTTCTGGGAAAACATTATGATATGTCATTAGTACAAGAAGCCTGGACACATCAAGTCTTAGTGATTATGGGATCCATTCCAGTGTATAAGATATAGAAGGATGGGTCATCTCTAGTTTTTTTGTGTGAAATTCCCTCCAGTTCCAAGAAAGAGGGGATATTTACCTACTACTCAGTCAAGAGAAGGGCTAGTAGGATCACGTCAAGTAGGCAGCTGGAATACCACCGGTCGATCAGGCCGAGGTGGAAGTCGAGGTAGAGGTAGTCCGATTTATGATTCTATGCACTAAAAGAGATGGCATGGTCAGGGAATTTAGGAAGTTACTCAAGGCCATGGTAAATTCTAGTTACAAGTAGTATAGTCTATGTTATAGGAGAAGAGTGCCAAACTATCAATAATTAGAGGAACTATTTTAGTTGACTCAACTTTAAGTGTCTACTTTATTTGAGACATTCACATATCACAATTTAAAAATCTAAGATAGTTATGGGATGTATTTACCTCAAGATCAAACATTATCAGATACACCCTTAGGTATCCATTCATAGGGAATTCACTATGGTGAGAATTATCCCCTTTAGATAGGTAAATACATATTCATATGGAATCTGTACATCCTTGATATGACAAACATTGATTTAATATTCGAGATGTACTATTCGAGATGGAATCCAAATAATGACTGTTATCATCGTAGGGTGATGATTACATCAATAGAGGGTTGTAGGTACATGAATAAGGGTGAATGAGATGTGCAAGCTTCACAATCAAGACCTGTGCTGTAGAGGATGTGAAATGTGAAAATGCATATCACTAGTATTTTCCAAGATGGACAGGTGTTACAACCCATAGTTTATTCTCTTGTAGTGGAGTGTTTTAGAGACGTCTTTCCTGAAAACATCTCTAAAATACCTCCAGTGTGCGATTTAGAGTTTACAATTGAGCGTACACTAGGAATAGCATTGGTGACCATTCCTCCTTACAGTATGGAACCTAAATAGATTATAGATATCAAGATAAAACTGAAGGATAAGGAGGCTAAAGGTTTCATACACCCTATAAAATATCCTTGGGGTTCATCGGTTCAGTTTTTGAAGAAGGTATAGAGAAACCTTAGGATCTGTTAGGATTATCATTGTTTCAATCCAATCACGATAATGAATCGATATCCCATTACTAGAATAGGTGACCTATCTAATAAGCTTTGATGAGTGGAGTTGTTTTAAATGATTGATCAGAGGTTGGGATATCATCAGGTTTATTTCGGGACCTCAAACATACCTCACACAACTTTTAGAAGCATGTATAGTCTCTACGAGTACCATGTTATGTCGTTCGGACTCCAGAACTCACCTACAATAATTATGGATCTTATGAATTTGGTTTTCCACCCATATCAGTATTCATTTGTCGTTTGTTCTTTTTTGATTATATCGGAGTGTATTCATGGTCCATACCCAACAAAAAAACCCACCTTGATATCATTCTGAATACATTGAAAGATCATCAGCTCTATGTTAAGCTCACTAAATAGCAGTTTTGGATCAAAAAATTAACTTTCTTGGTCACAATATCTCAGTGACATGAGTATTAGTGGACTAATAGAAAGTGAGATTTATGGTTTCTTGGGAGAAGAATAAGAACATCTTTGACATCCAAACTTTTTTGGGGACTTGTTGGATATTACCAACAATTAATCATGGATTTATAACACCATGAAACTCCACTTATCAGATTTAAAAAAATGTGTGTGGAATTTCTATGGTGAAAATATTATGAAGCATCCTTTTAGGAATTATCATTGAGAAATACTTTAGCGTCGATATTGATTCTTTTAGATCCATGTAATAGTTGTACTCTATATTGTTATGCATCATGTATGAGTCTTGGGGATGTTTTGATGTAGGATGTGTGAGTCATCGCATACGAGTCTCATCAATTGAGTCCCCATGAGTGGAATTACCTAATAAATGTCTTCAAGCTCGATGTCATTGTGTGCGATTTACATTGTTGGAGACAATATCTATAGGAAGATCATGTTGTGGTGTTAAGAGACAAAAAAGCCTCAAGTACATATTTACATAGCAGGATCTAAATATCAGACAATGAATATGGGATGAGACCCTAAAATATTTTAATTTCAATATTTCCTATATGCTTGGTAAAGGGAATTCGATAGAAGATGATCTTAGGAAGAATACATAACTCAATCATTATAGGAATCCTATGGTGAATGGAATCTTATTGCCTTATTCTTTGAGAATCATGTTGAGTTTCAATATAACCAAATCATTATATCATATATACCTTATTATTGAATTTTACTCTTCTGGAAAGAGTTTTAATGACGTAGATTTCAGATTATGAGGGCTCAGTCCTAAGGGATTGTGTTTCAGGTGATGAAACATCTTCATGATGGAATATAGATGGGGATGATACTTTATTATTATGAGGGAATGTATGGGTCCAATAAAACATCATAGATGAGATTATGTGGGAATCAAATGCCTCAACATGGTTCATTCACCATGGTGTCATCAAAATATATCGAGATATTTGAATCAATTATTTTTTCCCTAGTATAAAGTGTGAGATTATCATATTCATCACTAGCTTTTCCACCTATCAATAGGTGAAGGCCAAACATTAGTGAACACCATAACTCCTGTATACATTGTACACTATTGAGAGGAAATGGGATGATGTTTTGATATATTTCATGAAGGGTCTCCCCAGATCACACCGAGGAAATGATAAAGTGTGGGTTGTTGTTTAACATCTGATGAACTTCTCACAATTCTTGCATGTGCGAGATCACCTAACAGTAGATGAGATAGGATGGATGTTCATCAAAATGGTTGTTCATCATTATGGAGAATAAAATTCTATCATATCTGAAAAAGCCTCTCATTTCTGAAAAAAGACTCTCATTTCATGCCATGGTTATGGTAGTGGTTAGAGAAGGACTTGTGTACATTGATATTTTTGAGCATGGACTATCACCCACATACCGATGGATATATAGAGTGTAAAATTCAAGTTGTAGTGAAAATTATCCATTTATTAATCCTTTAATTTGAGTGTTATTGGGAGAAACACATTCCCCTCATTGATTTTTCTTCTAAAAAAAGTTTTAGACTACCATCAAGATGGATCCTTATGAAGCATTATACGGTAATCCTTTCCACTCACCTTTGTTCTAGATAAAGGAAGGGGAAGTAGCTATTCTTGACTATGTCTCATTCCATATATGATAGATTAGGTCTATATGAACATGAAGTTCGTGTTTAAATCATTGTATAGACAACATTATTATGCCAATAGACGTTTTCAACCTCTCGAGTTTGTGGTTAAAGACTGGGTTTTCTTGCGAGTGTCACCCAATTTAGGGCATGGATGTATTCAATAGCGGGGTAAGATATCACTGAGGTTCATTGGATGCTTCAAGGTTATAAAATGGATCGGCTAGTGGATTACCAATTAGCACTTCCTCAGAGATATTAGTCCATAGATGATGCCTTTTCTTGTATCTCAACATCACCGATACTATCCAACCTTGATTCACGTCTTTCAGCCCGATGAGTTCAAATTGGTTATGGATTATTCCTCCAAGGTGTATCATATGCATATAATTAAACAGAGAGAAAAGACACTATGAGGTTGGTATATTCTATGAGTACATATGGACAAGACATGGTTGAGGGAAGCAGATAGATGTTCTTAGTGGTTGTAACTCTTCACTGATGGTACCTATTTACCCTCTAAAGGACATATTCCGGACGAGTTGCTTTATATAGGGGAGGTTATAATGACACCCCTTTACAAAAATAATAGGTATAATTAGTTTTTCAAATTTAATATCATAAATATACCTAATATAGATGTATAATTATTCCAAGGATGTCATTGGAGTTTCTAGGGCTCGTTCAGAGGCTTGGGTTCTTAAAAATGGGCTAAGTAACTCAACCCCACAGTTTTTTTGAAACAATGTTACCTAGGAAACATTACTGTATGGACATATATATATATGGGAACATATAAGACACAGATTTTATCTACAACCATGTGACTCGAGTTGCGTGACCATTTTTCATTTAGGTTTTTCGAACAAAGTCTTAGTGCATTTTTTGCGAACCGTGCACCAACAAATTTCGGTTGAAAAGTCCAAACTACCTGCCACACATCCTTTTAATCTTTAATATATTTTCCCTCGCTCCTTTAACAGATAACCATTCCTCTTATTCTCTATTTGAGATGAAAATATCCCAAGGATAATCTTTGATTTAGTTCCTCCGTTCGGGGTCTGATCATCAATATGTTTAAGACATTGGATCAGTAAGCTCCCATAGTCTCTCAACATCTATTAAATTTTATATTTCCTTCCATTGTACTATTTAGGTTTAATATCATACACACTATTTTCAGATCACTAAACCATTAATCAGATCTATTCCAACCTAATATGAATCTATGGTGGATATTGAGTGAGGAGTCAACTATGACCCTTATATAGGTGGTCACTTTGTTTTCACTTTGAGTTGTGGTCGTTTTTTAATTATGTTGTCATGCCATATACCAGACATTTTCGAACATCCCTATTGGATTTATTTATTCATTTCTAACTAGAAATTTCATTAAGATACCCCATTATTGATCATTTATTAATGGTTAAAAGGTTCCATATAGAATATATGGGCACCCCTTGGGTGCGCCATTGAAATTGGAAGCTTTATCTATTTTTTTCAAAATGCTAAGAACTCCCTTCTACCTTCCAGCTTATTTTTAAAATGATTTTTTCTTCGATTATTATGTATTTAATGTAACACAACGATCCTCATCACTGTTAAGTCATATTATAGTTATAATTTCATATGAAACAATATTACATGTTTCCCATGACACCTTTGTTAGAAACATGATCACGGTCAATGAAATTACCATGTTTTAATAACTTAAAATGGAATCAAATAGGCATCCTGGATGTTATTTCTTAATTGAGTTGGATAGAATAGATCAATGTGAAGTTTATTATTCTTATTTTTGTTCTTTATAATGGGAATTGGAATTGTATGTAATTTCTATATCGATATTGGCACCACCTTATTGCATCCATGATTCTTATACCCTTTAATTTCAATTATTTATTTTATTCAATGGATTTAATGGATTAAATGGTTGACATATATATATGATGGTGAAACCATTCATTTTTCTTACGCAATGAAAATTTTGGTTTAAATTATTTTTCATGAAATGGATTTGAATTTGGGTAAAGGTATATATGAAAGGCAATGCCATATATATTGATTTGATAAATGTGATTAATCCTTTTCTATGTATGTGGGGTATATGAAATAATTTTATGATAGGTAATTCCCCATTCCAGTTATAATTATAATGAAACTTTATAGAGGATGTGAAATAATGGTAAGGGGTTTTGATCATCGTAGATAATCACACTTCTTACCTTGGGTGTTAAGTTCATGGTATCTCACACCAATGATACTATATGGGCGTTGGGATGAGGCACCCAGTTCAATGATTCGAGTGATGAAATTGTGGCTCACTCACAATCTCGAGCACTGTTGCATGACGTTTCTCACTCTTCTTGGGATGTAGGGAATATACACTTTGGCTTGAGCTTATAGGATTTTTAGAATATTCATGGATATGTGAGTTGATCCCTTTTCTATATGGACATTGTATTCCTGGTATATGGCTATTACAAGTCCGCACAAACTTGGTTCATATAGGAGGATGAAATATAGAACTAAACTATATATATAGAGTATTAATATTTATATATATAGTGACTTGACCATAAATTACACCCATGAGCTAAATCAGGTAGACCCACCAAGTTTCCATTAGGAACCTAAGCGAGAAGTTATCTATTTATTTATATTTTCTCTACTTTCTTTCATATATCTACACACAGTTTGGTTATGATTAATACTCAGATTATATGTAGACACCATTAGTGGTGGGATAATATGATTTTTATTTCACATCCTACTCCGGATTCCATTAGTACTCAAGATTATATTCATGTAAGAATTGATAAGGTAAATATCCATGCTACAGGTTTTTTATTTTGTTCCATAGTTGGACCTGAGGAAAAGAAGATCATTCATAGGCTCAAGATGTTAACGGAGTTTTTTTCTACCCTTTTGTCTTTTTGTACTACTATATATAATTATTCTATCTTCTTATTAATTTTTTAATTATACCATTCCATGCATCATGTATCAGACACTACCTTATAGTCTTTTATAGTATATTAGTTGTCCAATTATCTATTTCTTCTACTGGTTATTTATTTATTTGTTTACGATTATGTTATTTACTTATTCTGATAGTTTATATTATGATTATATTATTGATTGTATCTATTTTAATCTTCTATACTACTTTCATGTGAGGGTATAGTCTCCCCACTATGTCCCATTTACACCCTCACAACTAGTTGATGTATTCTGGCATATGGGGAGGCACGCTTGAGGTCATGTGACCCACCGGCTCGGGGCATGGGTTAAGTGCACCCCATGTCAGGACGTTGCATGTGTTATATTCTGTTTAAGAGCTTTGGATCAATAATATAATCCTTAAATCCGATTAATTATTAATATTTTATCCACTTTAGGTAGGATTGACCTCCCAATATTTAATACATCAAGGTATTTACAAAAGTGCCACACCACCTCGTCTATAAAAGGGTACTCACTCCCCTCGTTTCTCTACAACTCTAAAGAAATTTTTCTCAGCCAAACCCTACCCTAATCACTTAAAAACTTCCTTCCTATAATTTTATAATCCATATATTTTTTAAAAATACTACCTATAAAGGAATTAGTACAAACCTAAGGAGGACACAAAAAGAATTTGTAATATTCTTCAACGAGCATCTTTATTATACTTATTTCTCTACGTATTTAATTTTTTATTAAAACATGAATATATAATAAAATTGGTATCTTAAATATACTTGGATGTTATTATAAAATTTTATAACCAAAAAAATCTCCACACCCATCAAATTGGTTACAAAAGCATCGTTCGTGTGGACGTCGTACTACCGCCTTGCGAACCGATTTAAGTCGTTTTTCAATTACCAACTATAATGGTTAGTTGTGATGGTAGATATAAATTATATATGGGATATTTGTAACATAATTATACATGTTTAGTAATTATATCATTTATATCTTATTACATTCTATTCTATAGGAGACATGATATTGTTTCTCGCGTTTACAGTGGACTACAACATCCAAAAGCGATTTGATTTGTCTTTCTCTAATGCTTCACATGGAAGGTGATAAGAATAAAATTAATGATTATCTGTGATATTAATGAAATAATTATGATATTCATTAATTATTTACCATTCATTTAAGATAATTTATTTCTTTTTTATTTCATTTATTTTCCCTTATGTAAAGATGATAACATTATTCGTGATCATGTGGACTACCGCCATCACGATGTGATAAGACTCTATTTTAAACAAAACACAACTTCTATGATATATATAAGTATATAGTATGATTTATTATATTTTATTATCATTACGTAATGGTAAAATATTAATTACCTCTTTTCCACAATGATCATTGAAAAATGGAAATGTGACTCATGTGTACGTATGACCTACTGTCTCCATGATCGTGACATAATTCATTTTTTATAAGAATCATTCATAACTGGTTTTAAAACATAAATTTTTGTAAAAATATTATAATTAATTCATGATATCATTCTGTAGATGAACAAACTACATAATATGTTATATAACTTGATCTCTCATGATAAAACACAAATGATAAAACAAGGCGATTAACACCCAAAACTATTAAAATAATGAATGGTTATTAAAGAAAAAGTAATAAGATGTTATAAAAGTATAATTTATGATACAATAAATATTAATATAGTTTTGTAATAAGATAATAATGTGTTTAAAACTACTATATTGGAGGTTAAATAAATTTCAATCAAAAGGAAGCGTGATGTAAGAATTTCTCATCTCACTTCTACTTCCTTGAGACATACACCATATTCACCACTTATTTATTGTGTATGGTGTATATAATTCCCTTTTTGAATGATATATCAAGAATAAATTTATAATAATGAAAATTAATGTTTCATTTTATTTTTTTTTCTTCCATGGGGCTTACGATACTCAATTTACCAAAGTAGTAAGTGTTTAATTTATAATCTCATCGTTATTCAAGATGGTTTATGTTTACATCTCCAATTGGGGGGAATTATCTGATATTTTAATATTTAAATGAATATATTTTATTTTACTCTGGTTATTTGTTATATTTTCAAATAATATTAGCATTTCCACTCTGTTAATTAAAATAATTGAGAAAATATTTTTAAGAAAATATTAATTCATTTTTCTCTTTGCTCAAAAATCTGTTTTCATATAAAAAATGATTTCCAAAATGATTTTCAAAATTTATATTAACCTTTTCAAAATAATTTATTAATAAAAATTACAAAAAATAATATTTAATTCCATAAAAAATCAATTATCACATTTAAGGTAAAAATGGATTTATCGGGGGTTAAACGAAAATGATAACAGTGAAAATGCCTAAAAATATTATTTTAATTTTATTGAATGAGTTTATTTAGAACATGTCCATAAGTTTATTAAAATTTGTAAATTAATATCCACTTAAATTTTAATATGATATATATAATAATTTATGTAATGAAAAAAGAAATAATATAATTTTATTACTTTTAATATTTATAAAGATTTGGGATTGGGAAGAAATTGTATATGATTGGTTATATATATCCTATTGAAAGATAAATGAGATTATATTATCATGAAAATTCATTTCAATTTTTTTGATGTAAAATAATTACTTAAAATTCATAAAAATGCCAGCATAATAATTTTCTAGTTAACAATTAAATAAAATAAATGATACAAAAGAGATTAAAATGTGATGTAAATTGATTGAATTATTATAGTTCATTAATATTTTAAATGAATATATAATTTTATAGTGGCATGAGCTTACTATATTAAAATTCAATAATTTTCTTAATATTTATTAATTAAAATAAATGAATTGTATCAAAATTTACATTTATGTTATTTTATACTAAATGATATTTTATTAAATAATTTAATTTTATTAAAAATAATGTCTTATTCAAAGTGATTTTTAAATTTTAATAAATATAAAATCTGTCCCATTCATGGATCAATTTATATTCTATAATAACTATATTTAATGTTTAATTTTAAAAAAAATCTTTATCTTGGTTAAGGTTTTAAGTGTGTTTTTACGTGTTACATGTGCTTGTGTTGAAATTAATTTTCAACATGGGTAAGATTTTTGTTTAAAAAATTGGATTTAATTTATATATTAAGTGGTTCAAAATTATCTAATAAGTATATGTTTATTTTCGCTTAATGGATAAATTACTTATGTTATAGAACTATATGCAATAATGAAAAACAAAAATGGTAAAATAAGAAAACTTAGATGTTTTGGGAAACAAATGTTTAAAAAAACTTATTGGGTTATGGTGGTTTTAATCGAGCATATAAAAACTCAAACCATTAATTATAAATTATTCATCCACTTTTGGTATCATTTACCTCGCAATAGTTAGTAATTTTTATTATTTTTTAAAATGACACATCACCTCAACTATAAAAGAGAATTCACTCCCCTCCCTTATCAACAAATATAAATCCATCTAGATTATCCAAACATAGAAAAAAATCACTTAGAAACATCCCTAACATAATCCGATAAGCCTTATTTTGGGAATAAAGACAACCATTGAATGTATTTGGGAAAACCTAATGAGGCTACCTGAAGAATAGGTAATGTTCTTCCATGTGTGTTTTATTTTATTTGTTTATACACCCCATTAAATTTTAATTAAAACATTATTATACAACAACAAAAAAATCTTCCATATATTTTCATGTCTTTATAATAATATCATGACCTAAAACTATCTTCACTTCCTTTGAATGGGTTACAAAATCCTCGTTCATGTGTGTGGCGGACAACCACCTCATGTGCTAATGTTGTTAATTTTTCCCTTAACACCTCTCAAGGTTGGGTATGATTATTGATATGAAGTATATATAGGATATTTATAACATATTAATTCTTTTAGAGTCACTAAATTACTAATATATGTTCTCCTTCAATTCTGTAGGAGATACGATAACATCACTCGTGTGTACGTCGGACTACCGCCTTGTGAGGCAATGTGATTCATCTTTCACTAATGCTTCATATGGATGATGATAAAGATAAATTTACTAACTATATGTGTTAAATTAAATAATTATGATATTAATTACTTACTTATCACAATATAAATATAATATATTTCATTTTATTTCATTCTTTTTCTCTCACCTAACGATGATAACAATGTTCATGTACATGTGGAATATCGCCTTCACGAAGCGATATGACTCTATTTTCATATCCATACCACATGGATGATATGTATAAGTATATTATATAGTGTATAAGATATTATAAAATTTTTTTAAATTTAAAATATAAATTTCATTTTTTCCATAATGATCATTAAAAAATGAAAACGTTACTAATGCGTGTGTAAAAAATAATGTCTCCATGATCGTTACATTATTTATTTTTAATAACCATCATTCAATATTGTTTATAAAGGTAAAATTAATGAAATAATATGAAAATTATGTCCTGGTTAATATTATAGACATTATTGAACTCTATAATATGCTTAATAACTGGATAATTTGTGATGAAACATGCATGAGAAAATAAGGAAATTAACACATGAAACAATGAAAATAATGAAAGGATAACAATGAACATGTAATAATATGTTGTAAAAGGGTCATATATGATATTATAAATATTAATATTTCTCTATAATATGTTAATAGTATATTCTATAGCATTATAAATGAGGTTAAAGAATGTAATATCAAAGGTAAGCATAATTTAAAAGATGTCTTAACTCAATTTCCATTGATTGGGTTAAGCTCTTATTTCATTGATTATTTCATGTGTGAAATTACTTTTAATTAAATTCTTTTTAATTGAGACTTAATTTATTTAGATTTATAGTTGATATATATAATCAATTCAAGAATTAATTATCACTTCAATATTATGATCATTTTAAGAGTTTATTTCACAATTTTATTCTAATTGATATTATTTATTCTCGAATATAAGTTGAAGGAAATTAAATGACCATTTACTAATAAACCCTTTTAATTTTATTTTCCTATGTTTAATGAAATTATTTTCATGTAATAGTACCTATTTCCACTCTTTGGTACATAAATTTATTGAGATTTTTTGTAAAAAAACCTGACTTTCTCTCTTCGGTCGGAAATTTATTTTACTCCCAAAACCATTTTTTCTAAAAACATTTAATTTTTAAAAAAATTTATAATGATTTATATTAACCATTTTTAAACTATACATTTTTTCAAAGTACCGTTATGTCTTTTTAAAAACAATTCCCATCTATCTTTTAATAAAAATGAAAAATGAACATTTTTTTAACTTATACAGGGTGAATGAAATTTTCCACCACCCAAACCTCAAAATTTTGGATAGATTACTTTATATTTATTCACATTTTAAAAAAATTATTTTTAAAATGGTATATTTTAAAAAATTATTATCAAAATAAAAATGTTATTTTCCTCAATAATCTTTTATGGAACTTTTTATGGAATTCCAATTCATCAATAACATCAACCCTTTATTGTAAATATGTTCCAATTTGGATATGTTGTATTTATATCATCCTTATAATTTAAGTAGGTGGTTTATACTCAGTTTCACTATGGATGTGTCATTTTTTTACCATTCGCCATATTATTCTAGATTTTTTATGATTATATTTATTTGATTGAGGTAGGTATTTACATTTTTTATATTATTATTTAATATGAATGTTTATATTGATTATGTTTCAAACCTTTCATATGATAAATATACAAGACGTAGAATATGGAGGGAGGGGCCTTTTATATCTCCTTGATTCATGGATAGGTCTAATATGAACAATCTTATAGCTAAATTAGATGGGAATCTACAGAAAAATTTAAATTATCGTGAGGATAGATCTTGATAGTATATATCCTAATGATAGATGCAGAAAGTTTAGATGTCTCACATTATTAATTCCATAATTATGAATTCAATTATAGATATTAAATATTATTATTCAACTAATCAAAATATATGTTTTAATGTTTTCATGCTCACATTATTATTTATATAAAATTACATTAACATTATTTATTATTGAAATATTACTATGAAGTTATTGATTAAATGGAATGTGTTTTTCATACACATGTTTCCATATTGATTACTCTTATTGATTCATGATATATTCTATTCTAATAAACCCTTAGTAAGAATTTATGATTTGAAATATTTTTTTCCTTTCCCCTGGATATAAAGAATATATATT
The DNA here is from genome assembly GCA_963277665.1 of Viscum album. NCBI lineage: Eukaryota > Viridiplantae > Streptophyta > Magnoliopsida > Santalales > Viscaceae > Viscum > Viscum album. Next base: position 1,297,444,170 of record OY728141.1, on the reverse strand, counting down.
TTAAAAAAATCAAGGAGGTGTTTCATTTTTTTTAAGAGTTATATTTTATTTTCATTCCCAATGTAAAATGGTTATCATGTATGTATCTAGTCGGCATGATTAACTTTAAATTACATTCTTCCACTTCTATCAGTTGATTTTTAAAAAATTGAATTCCATATTTGGAAACACCATTATTTATATTATATAATAAGGTTAAAATTACTTTTATCCATAATGACTTTTTATAAAAGTAAAAATAAATTATTGGGATTACGGCTAAAACATGGTTTACGAATTATATGTGTTTTTATTAAAAATTACATTACCCAAAAAATAGGATTATTATTTAAAAATTTATATTTCATATTTATAATAATAAGGTATAAATGATATAATAAATCTCATTTTAATTATATTCTTCAAGGAGAATTTACCTATGTAAATAAAAATATAAAACTTACCATAGTAAAAACTACAAGGGTATAAATGAGTAAACATAAAGGCTAAGGAATAACATGATAAATTTTTTTGTTTAGTGCAGTTTTTTTTTCAAATAAGGCCACCCTCCCCACCATTATTTAAATATTTTAGAGGCACCTTAGGTAAGGGAGACCTCCCAATAGTGAAAAATATTGGGTATTTACAAAAATTCCACTCATTAATTATAAAAAGGAACTCAATACCCTAACCTCTTCACATCTCTCAAGCCATTCGGATCAACCAAACACTACCCTAATAATTTAAAATATTCTATTACCTCATCCTAAAATTCATATTTTGGGAATATTCCCAACCTAGGATGTAATTAGTGAGATACTAATGAGGATAACCGAGAAAGAGGTAACGTTCTTCAATGAGCATATTTATTTTATTTCTTTCTCTACACCCTTAAATTATTATTTAAACATGATGATATAATAACATAATTATCAAGAATATATTGAGAGGTTGTTGTAATATTTTATTTACCTAGAAAACTCTCCAATTTAATCAAATTTTTTATGAAATCATTTTTCGTGTGTATGTAGAACTACCGCCTTGCGAACTAGTGTCATTTTTTCCCATTACCACCTCTACAGGGTTGGAATAATGATGGATATAAAGTATATATATGAAATATATAAAATAATTTTTCTTATGGAGTCATTATAAAATATATAAATATATAAATATATATATAAATATAATTTTCCATTATATAGGAAACATGATTATGTAGCTTATGTGTATGGTGGACTAACGCCTCACGAAGTGATGTGATTTTACCTTCACTGATACTTTACATAGAAGGTGATAATGAATAATGTTATTGATCATATTTGATATACAAGAAATAATTATGATATTAATGTCATATTAATCATTCTATAAGGTAAATATATCATTTTTTACAGTTAAATATGATAATATCATTCGTGTGTGTTTGGAATCTCACCTTCACGAAGTGGCATGACTCTCTTTTTGTCACCACACAGCATGGATGATATATATATATATTTAAATAAATTATATGGTATTTATGATATCATGATCATTTTTTAATGGTAATATACTACATTCAACCTTTTGACAATGGTCTTTATAAAATAGAAACGTTAGTCATGCGAATGTATGACCTACTGTCTCTATGATCATAACGTATACAGTTCTTTAACAACATCATTAATGATTTTTTCTAAAGGTAAAACATATTTATAAATATGATGATTATTTCATGATTATTATTCTTGAGATGATATAACTATATAAAGATCATTCAAGATGAAACACATATGAGAAAACAAGAAAATTAACACCAGAAATAATGAAAATAATTAAATATTGTTAACAAATGAGAGATAATATGTAATAAAATGTTCATAAATGGTATTATAAAAAATAATATGGTTCTTTTATAAGTTAATAAATGATTTAAAACCACTATAAAATTTGTTAATGAAGTTCCATTCAAAAGGAAGTGCGATGTAAGAGAATTCTTAACTCAATTTCCACTCACTAGGTTAAACTTATACCTTGCTGATTATGTCATGTGTGTAATGATTTTTTATTTTAATTTATTGTATTTATAGATTAATTATTTGGATTTATATTTAATACTTATAATTGATTCATTTATAATTCTCACTTAATCCTTATCATCATTTTAAGGTTTTATCTCACTATCTCATTCTAAATGGGATTATTTATTCTTTAATAAAATTTAAAGAAAATTACTTGATAATTTCCTAATAATTCAATTTAATTTTATTCTACACTATTTATTGAATATATTTTTAAATAATAATACCATTTTTACACTCTTTGGTAACTAAACTAATTGAGAATTATTTTTATAAAAATACTACTTTATTTCTCTTGTTGATCAGAAATCGGCCTTTTTTAATCCATGTTTTATGAAAATATTTTAAATTTTTTTATTAACCTTTTAAAATGATTTATTTTACCCATTTTTACACTTTAAAAATTATTTTAAATGATTAGTATATATTTTTCTAGATAATTTCCATTTTTATTTTACTAAAAATGTAAAAGGAATATTGGTTTTAACTTGTACAACTTGTACAAACTTTTCTACCATCATGATGTAACTTTTTAAAATATTACTTAATCATATTTTAAATTTACTTCCAAAGAGAATTAGTTCGATATTTATTTATTATTTAAAAACCATTTCACAGAATAAAAAAAATTTTCATAAAAAATGTTTTTATAGGTCTTTTATGGTATTTTTATTCATCAATGACATCAAGCCTCTATTCTATTAATGATAAACTGGGGATATTTTGTATTGATACCATCCTTATACTTTACTTGGATTGTTTATTATTATAGAAACTATGGATGTACTATTTTATTACCATTCATCATATTATTCTCGGTAGTTTATGGTTATTGTTTTTTGATATGTGCAACTATTATCATTTTTCATGATAGTTTTTAATATGAATGTTTATATTGAATATGTTTCACCCCATTCATATGAGGAATCCATTGTAATTAGCATGTATAGGGTGGGTCCCTTTATATACCATTTATACATTGATAGGTCTTATGAGACAAATCCGTTGGAAAAATCTGATGGATTTCCAACTATTGATTTAAATTGTCTTGGGGATAGATCTTGACAGTAAATATCTTAAGGATAGATCATGATAGTTCAAATGTATGAAATTATTATTTCCATTATTATTAATTCATTTTTTATGAATCCATTTGATTATTTTATAATTTTGAATATCCAATTATAATTATTCATGATCATGTCATTATTTATATGGAATTACACGATAATGATTTATTAATGCCAAATTAAGCCGAATTTATTGATTAAATGGTACATGTTTTAGTTAATCACAATTCCATATTTATTATTCGTATTAGTTCATGACATATTCCTGTATACATAACCCTTACTAAGAATTTCAAGTCACAATTATTTTATTTTCATTCCTTAGGTTATAAAGATGAATCCTTTGAAAGAGTTTCAAAGATGATGGGAATTTTATTTTATTACGTTTTATTTTCATTTCCTAATGTAAAATGGGATTCATATATATATGTGGTCCTCCAAAACTACTTAACTGATCAGTCGTTCAGGATTTGATTCAGTAAATTTATACTAATAAAATAAATCAATATGTAGTACTATGTTACGGGGGTCGAGGTTATTATAGTTGGTATCAAAGGAAGTTCAGTAGAAATATTGATAACTATATTTATAAAAACTTGGATTATGGAAAATACAACTATAATAGATATTGAGGAAATGTATATAAGAACATCCTAATGTTTTTATGGGTTGAGTTTTATGAAATTTTTTCACGAAATGCATCCATTTATGGATACTAAAACCGTATGTAATTCTAGAACAAATATACCTAGGGGTAGTAACTCCATTAAGGGTGATTTGGGATGGACCTGATCATTACCTAGTACATGAAAATGTTCTGTACTATGAACCTATTTTGACACTCATGGGGGTGTAATCTTATGATAACTAACACATTATTTAAAATTCATTTTCAATGATATAAAAAAGATATATTCTTAAATAATTCATGGTTATCATTATGATATTATCTATTCTTAAAATTTTTATTTTTTATTTATTTCACTAATTTTGGGTTTACACATTATGTTTCATAATTACATGATATAATCTCGTGTATTCCATCATTTACAAATAGTTCATATCCAATGTAATAGGAACCTCACCATTTCACATGATACAAAGAATAAGAATGATTCTATATTTTATAGTATTAAGATAGTATTTTAAATGGAACTAGTATCCCAAACATTCTCATCATATGAGGATATAGTATCATGTTCTAATAAGATAGAGAAATAATTCAATAAGTATTATGGATTTTAATTTAAGTAAAAGAAAAAGAGGATTATATAGAAAAATAGAGATAAATGGAAGAAGGTAAATAAATATTCTTCAACATGTTGTAATCTTAGAAAGGAACACCATGGTGCTTGCTTAAACGGAATGAGATATTTCTACAATTGTGGAGGGAATGTTCACCATTCTTGTGATTGATAAGGGATAAAAAACATTCCAATTTGTAATGATTCCTCTGTAAGGATATGAGACACTATGAAAATTCAGGTATCATGTGTCAATGGAATATACCTCAAGAGAAGCTAAAGGATGATGGTCAGTATTATATTATTACCGCAGATGTAGTGGAATTATTAATATTTTTTTGTTTGTATTAAATAATTATATAATTTTAGTATTTCATAAATAATTTCATAGTTATAAGATTTATATTTTATATAAGGACTATACTATAGTACTTTTTAGTTATTGATTTAAAATCATGTGTTGAATGGTAAAGATGACCAAGAAATTTGATTAAATTGTTATTTTTTACTTATTGTAAAACACATGACTGAGGGAAATATAACCCTTATCATTTTCATGATGTTGAGATACTGATGTTGGGATAAGGAGATGATTGGTATGTATAAAGTGAATTGTATAGTATTGATTACAATGGAACTGATTAATGATTTTTTTAAAAAGTGGTTTTGATATCATTAATATATTCTACATAATTTTTTGATTTAAGGGATGTATCAAATAATATGTATTTTACTTACGGGATAAGGAATAAAGCATGTTTTCAATAGGTTTTAGGCTAATCCATTTTATTTCTATATTTAAAGAAAATACATGATGAATGTTTTCACTTGTTGGGTATGTGAGAATCTAAATATTCATAATGTCATTTGGTGGATTGATGATAAGTTCATTCTGGAAATTTAGTGACCTTATTTCACAAAAATTTTCCCCTACTTAGAATCTTAGTTAAGTGATTATTATAGATCAAATTCATGCTTCTGATTCCCTTTTATTAAGAGGATATTTTATTAAAACTTTTATGATGTGAGTTTTTCAATAATGATATTTCAAAATATCAAACCCTTTATTTCTTAGATGATGTTCAAATTTACAGGATTCAATTAATATATAGAGGGGAGAATGTAACGCCCCAAAATTCTAAATGAATAATATTTTATTCAATAGTGTATGTGACACTCAACAACAAGTACATACGGTAATATAACTTCCCAATACTATATGATATATTTTATTTAAATCCATTAAATATATTTAATTACATGAAACATTGATTTTATCTAGAATTACATGTAAGAATGATTTTATTTGATAGCTTCTATTACACGTGAAACCAATTTTTACTGAACAACAATACACTATTAATATTATTATTTAATATGATATTTATTTCCTAGATATTGGGATAGAGGGTAGTAATATAATCGACTTACTTATGAAAATATATATTTTTTAAAAAATATCTATTTACTTTTTACAAATAAAATTTGATACATTTTTAAAAAAAATCTGAATTTTTTTTCTTCATAAAGAGAGTTTGGTCACTCTTTGCACACATAATATAAAATTAAATTTTATTGATTCCATAATATTTATTTGGAAAAATAAACCTCATTTTTGAAATTATAATACCAAAATTATCTTAGGATAATTTTTTTGGTATTTTCTGAGAATTTTTTTTAATGGATAGTGAAAAATTATAATTTTTTAAAAAAAAAATTCCTTTTCATTTAAATTTTTTATATTGTTAAGTTATGTTTTGATTTTTTTTGTAAAATTATTTCAATTTTATATAACTTAATCCAGTTATATTCATTCAAATAATTCTCATATTGATTTTTGACATAAAAACATCATAAAATGTTGAACATTTTTCTTTTAAAACTCTCTTTCTCACCACGTCAGTGATATTAATTTTAAATTAAATTATACCACATATATGAGCTGAATTTAAAAAAATGGATTCCATATTTTGAATAATAATAATTTATATCATCTAATAAGTTCAACTTAATTTTTTATCATACTTATTAGTGAGAATAGGTAAAAATAATTATGTCGATTACGGTTAAAATAGGGTTTTATACATTACTTGTGTTTGTATTAAAATCAATTTTGATAAAAAATTGGATTTTTATTTAAAAAATTAGATTTAATATTTATAATAAGTGTGAATAAATTATATAATAAAACTTCTTTTAATTATAGTATGAAATGATAAATTACCTTGGTAAATAAAAAAATACAAGTTACCATTATAAAGACTAAAATGTAAAATTCGAATAAAAAAACTAAGAAATAACATGATAAAAATGAAATTAATTTTGTGTGGTGGATATTTTTATAGACCAAAAAAATCCTCACCTCCATTATTTATCTATTTTGGACGAACGTGAGGTAATATATTCATCCCAATAGTGAATAATTTGGGTAATTACAAGAATGTCACTTCTCCTCAAACATAAAATGGCACACAATTCCCTCACTTATTCATATCTCTCAATCCATCTGTATTGAACAAAACCTACCAAAATCACTTTTGAAATTTCCTCATATAATCCTTTAATCCTTATTTTTTGATTAAATCCATCCTGAGAAGGCATTAGCAAAAACATAAGAGGATACCCAAATAAGAGTTAATCTTCTTCAATGCGTGACTTTTTTATTTCATTCTCCATATCATTAATGTTTTTTGAAACCATGATGAAATATTAACCTAATCTTCATCCTTAAATTTTATTGTATTTATAAAAGGGTATTACCTATAACCATTTCCACTTCCATCAAATGGGTTACAAAATTATTGTTTGTGTGTATGGAGAAGTACCACCTCACAAACCAACATCTTTCATTTTTCCATTAACACCTATCATGGATGGGTATTACGATGTATATAAAGTATATATATAATATATATAAGATTATTATATCATTTGAGTCATTATATCATATATAACATATTTATTTCCATTCCTTAGGATATAGGATAGCGTTGTTTATGTGTGTGACAGACTACATCCTTGTGGAAGGTCTTGATAGCACTGGTTCCATGTACATAGAAAACATTGAATCAAATAATTAATCATTTTCTTTATATTTTATTTAGATATTAATCATCTATGAGAGTTTACATAGACTTATGTATGGATATATTTCATTTTCAGTTTATTGATTAAATATCATTTGTTTTGGTTTATTACCTCACCATATTTATTTTTCCTTATCTAGTTCTTTGAATGGAATGTATTTCTAGTTATTACATTGCCATATTTTTTATTTTGTTCCTTCTCAGTTTGTTTGTTACATGGTATGTGTGTTCAATTATTTACCATCCTATAATTATTACACACATTGATTCATTGTTTCTTCCACTATATTTTTCCATAATGCGCATTTGATATAACCCTTATTGTGTTTCTTTCCCTGATAATCCAAGAAGCGTACGATGAAAGATAAGAAGTGATTTACTATATGGAATAGAGTTATCCTATAAGTTATGTTTTTAGAAAGAAGAAAAAATTACCTTGTAATTAGTGTATTCATATGTAATATATGACTAATTTATGTATATGGTTTACCAAGACTACTAAACTGATCCATCATTTAGGTATTATTCCTTATAATCAGGCCAATTAAATTAGTATTAGACAATGTCTTTGGGCTATCTCGGGTCATGTCACTATATTTCATGTCATACACTATCGAATAAAATGTAATTATTTTAGAATTTTTGGGTGTCAAAATATCCCCACTATAAATAAATTGTGTCCATGTAATTTAAACATGATCTCATTAATTAATAATTTGATAATTGAAAATTATTTTATTTGAAACCCTCATTTTAAAAAGTGGTAATAAAATATCCCTTTAATTATGGATAAAGGGAAGTACAAAGTTCATATGTAATAACACATATCTAGAATTCTAGTTGGGAGAATATTGGTGGACTATGACGATATGGACATGGATGAAAAGTTTAAATAATTATAGAGAGTGATTTAGGTTATTGATCATAAGAAAGTGAATGATAAATAGAATGTTAATTAACTAAGAACCATAAATCTCATAGGATTTAAATGTCCATCTGATTCATCATATATGAATATAATAGGATAAAATTTTCATTTAAATATCTATTTTCATAAAGTTAAAGAATTGTTTTACTATATAATAATATGAGAAAATATATTTAATTCATATGTCTCTACATTTTAAGAACAATTTCATACATTGGTTTTACTTTAATCATATTAAATTAATCCCTTTATATAATAAAAATTAACATAATTAAATGATTTATTATTCCAAAATCACTAAAAATCACATTTAACTTAATGTAAGATCCATCAAATAATGGAAAGTATTTCCATATATGTATTTATCATAACCAAGATGGTTAACAAATGTTATCCAAAAATTTAATCTCTAAACCTAATAATTAATAATATTGGTTCATCATTAATATTTTTTCAAAATCATTTATCTAAAAACAATAACATATTAACCATCACATCACATTGGCCAGTGGTTGGTGCCAACCCGTTATCATCTGTCGATGATTGGTTTAAACCCCACCTCCTTATCGGATGCGATGGGTTGTCACCCGGTATATGGGTTTTCCTTTTTATATTTATGTGATTCCTATAACACTCCCAAAAAATGTGATGGACATCCTTGAAGTGAAATTAATCTTTAAATAACATTTTTAATAAGGTTTTCATTATGAATTATTTATTTTTTAGAAATTATAGTTGTCTTATTTGACTATTATTAAAAATTCATTAATGGTCCTATTTACCCTAAATGGTTTCAATACCTTTAAAATTTTTACTACAAAATATAAAATTTTTATTCCTAAAATAAAATTAATACGAAAACAAATTCTTTATTTAAATTTTCCAAAATATTCTAAATTCATTAGACTCCCATAACATAAAACATAAAATGATTTTTTCAATACATTGAACTTATGATCAATATTAAACTCATTATCCCATGATGTTATTCATACAACATAATTTAATTAAGACATGTGAGATTATAAAATTTATCACAGACCTTAGATAATTCATGATTCTTATAACCAAAATAATATTGTAAAAATTTCTATAATTTTTTTATTGAATCCAAATACTTCATTATTTATTTCAACATAGGTATGTACGTGTTCTATGTTTATACCTAGGTCATCCCTTGTAATTATATATTTATATCCTTTATAATGGTTTGCAAGGAAAACATAAATTAACATATGTATATCCCCTGAGAGTGTCAAAGTAGGTGTGATGTAAGGGACATTATTGGGGGCCTAGTAATTCTAAAGTCAAGACCAATAAACATTTTCATATTTATTTGCCCTAGATATATCTATGCCAGAATCACGTCCACTTATAGTATCAATACAATGATATATAGATTAGAAGGACCAGAAAATCATTAACTTACCAAATATTTATGATGTTATTCTATAATTAGCCTGAAATTCTGTCATTGGGTTATGTTCCCTCATCTTTTTTTTTCAAAATCTATTTCCCAAGGTTTATACTAAACATTATCTGATATGAATGGAAGTGGCCTAACCCTATTACATTAGCATTAATATATGATTAAAACCCCAAACGATCAATCAATATAAGTGTTTTGCAAAACTAGATACATACATGATATAAATTTTACATTGGTAAAATAAAATAAAGCATAAAAATGTAAAAGATAAATATCCTTGAAACTCATTATAAGAATTCCTCTTCATATCTTGGAAAAAGAAAACAAAATAAGGGTGAGCCTAAATGCCCAGTAAGGTTCAATTATAGAGTATTATATCATGAATAAATGAATAATTTTCAATAAGGAATGAAATTATGGAAAGATAATTATCTATGAATAGATTCTATTTAATAAATAAACATAAAATGGAATGCCTAAAATGGAAGGAATGAAAATGATCAAATATTTCCATATTAATAATCACATGATCATGAAACTTTACCATGGATATTATAACTAATCTAGTAATCACATGTAATATCAATAATAATGGAATTCATAATTTCATAAATTTGAAATGTCAAGATCTATCCTCCAGATATTTACTTTAAAGAACAATACTCAAGACCATTTATGGCTATGGGAAGAAACCCAGTTGATTTGTCCAAAGGATTCTTCTATTGAGAGTACTGATGCATCAAGGGGCTTACATTAACCGGTCCCCAACCTGGGTCTTGCATGTCCAATGAATTACTCATATATTAAATAATCAATTAAATTAATAAATTTTTTTCCTTATAAAATTTATATATTGGTTAAAGAATACAAATTTATCAATATATTTCAAGTTAATAAACATTATAAATAAACACCATATATAAAATTGGTATATGGTTTAAGAAATAATATCCATCACCGAAGAATATGAATGTTTAATATAAATTTAATTTCCAATGATAAATTATTATAGTAAATTGATTATTTCAAGATAAAGTTAACAATCACAAAAGGAAATGAGATTGTTCACAAAATTTTACATCTTTGTAATTTTCATGTCAAAAACACTAGGATGAGGTAACTCAAATTGAAAATTATGATACCATGAAGTATAATTGAATCATGATATTTAATGTCAAATTGGAAGTATATACACCACATAAAAGTGAATTGGGGTATAAAAACAAATAAGTCTCAATATAATGGTAATTGAGACGAAACCCATTACCTTAAGCTTCATTATTGTTATATGTTATTAAACCTAGAGTATAGTTGTTTTAAACATTTTATTAACTTATAAATGAATCATATTAAAATATATAACATTATATAGTATCATTTTTTGACATCTTATTACTCAATAATTAATAATATTTCACTGTTTTATTTGTTTTAGGACTTAATTTCCTTTTTTCTCATGTGTTCGTTGTCATGAATGATCTGGTTCTTACACATATTATATAGTTACATCGTATACCTAATAATAATCATGAAATATTTATTAAATTCATACATAAATTATTCTTTTAAATAAAATCATGAATGATGGTTATGAAAAATGAGGTATGTTATTAGCATGGAGATAGTAGGTCATATGTACGCATGAGTAACATTTCCATTTTCACCAATAATTATGGAAATTGGGTTAGTAATATATTAACTTAAAATAATTATAATAATATAATTAATATCTTATTATATTCCTATATATACCATTCATGTGGTGCGGTGATGAAAATATATTCACATCACTTCATGAAGGTAGTAGTCCACACGTACAAGAGTAAGTTTGTCATTTTTACATGAGTTGAAATGAATGAAACAAAATGATATATATTATGTTTATAGAATGATAAATATTTCAATAATTTTATAATTATTTAATTTATATAACATATAATAACTAAATTTATCTTTATCTCCTTCCCTGTGAAGCATTAATGAAAGACGAATCATGTCTCTTTGAGAAGCGGTAGTCTTCCACACGATTGACTCTATCGTGTCTCATAATGAAAGTAATATAAAAAATAAATTTGTGATAAAGAGACTCTAAAGGTATAAATATGTAATAAATATCATATATATTCTTTAGTTATACCATTATATGCAACCCTGAGAGGTAGAAATGGAAAAATAAATGATATCGGTTCATGAGATGGTAGTCTTCCGTAAAAATGAATGATGATTTTGTTACCAATTTGATGGAATTATAGGTTATTATATGTAACTAACTTATCATAACAACATCCCAATATATAGAATATTCTAATTTTTTTCTATCATCATGGTTTAAAAAAGAATTTTAGGACTTATATAATGAAATGATATAAAGATTCTCATGGAAGAATGTTACCTCTTCTTCAGTTCTCCTCCTTGTGTTTCTCCCAAGGACCCAAAAGGATGGATTTATGCACAAAATAAGGCTTATATGATTATTTAATACAATTTGGGAAGTGATTTATGCCAGTTTTGGTCAATCCAAATGGATTGAGAGGTTTTAATAACTCAAAGGAGTGAGTTCCCTTTTATAGTTGAGTAAAAGTGGAATTCCTATAAATAATCTATTAGATGCTCAATATTACCTAAAGTGGATCCAAAATTGATAATTAAAGAGATTTGGCGATGATATGGTCTTTAAAAACTTCCAAATAACATTAAAACATGTCGTCTAATCTTTTTTTCCTTAACATATATGTTTCCAAATTTTTACCATTTTGGGTTTTTATTATAGTAATTAATTTTCTAACCTATGTAATTTATCCATTAAGAAAAAAATAAAGAAATACTTGTTAGACACCATATAACCAATAATTATAAATATTATATTAAATTTATAAAATAAAATTCCTTTGTGCTTTGGACATTGATTTTAACACAAGACCACATGACACGCAAAAAACATCGCTTTAACCTTAACTATGCTAATAATGTTTTTTACTATTTATCAATTAATATATTCTTTACAAAAAATATTTTTCAAGGAATGAAACATAGTTGATATTTATTAAAATTTAAAAATACACTGGTAGAATATAAAATTTTAGTCATTTCAAAAAATGTAATAAAATTTCATTTGTTATAAAATAACATTATTATCAATTTTGACATTATTCATTTAATATGAATTTAAAAATATCAAGATAGTGATGGGATTATAATCAATTATGTTAAAACCTACATAATAAGATATATTAATCTTCGAAAATATATGAACATAATAATTCATTCAGTTTACTTCCCTTTTAATATTTTTTTATCATTTATTTTATTAAATTTTTGACTATATAATTATCATATTGGAATTTCCCAATCATTTTATGTAATTATTTTATCTAATGTAATTTTATTTAAAACATAAAATTACTAAATAATTTCATAACTCAATTTCCTTTCATTGGGTTATATTAATTCTCCATTAATATTATATGATTACATAATGAATTTTGACTATATATTGTTGTATTTCCACTTGTTGTATGTGGGTTTTTATTTGATACACATAATTAATTCATTTATTAATTCTCACTTCAAAGTCATAATCATTTTAAGTGTTTGTTAAAAAATCTAATTTTAACTATTTTTTTTTATTCATGAATATCCTTTAAAGGGAATTATTTGATCATTATATAATAAACCTTTTCATTTTTATCTCCTCTAATAACTCATTATATTTTTAATTAATAGTATTATTTCTAAATATTTGGTACATAAAATGTTTTTGAAACTATTTTTAGGAAAATTCAACATTATATCCCTCTTTGGTTGGAATTTTTTCCCTTAAAAAACTATGGTTTATGAAAATGTTTTCAAAAAGGATTTTAAATTTTCAGAATTATTTATGAAAGTGATATTTAACCATTATCTACTATTCAAATAATGTTTTCAAAAGAATATTTTTTCTTTTTCAAAATAATCCTCATTTTTATTTTCCTGAAAATGCGAAAGGAGTCCTCTAGTAATTTTTAAAATAAGGCACTTTTCTAATAAATTTTATAATGAAATGGAATGTCCTTTTTTACTTTTACATCATGTATTGAATTATCTTACTTCATGGCCATCATTTCTTTAAAGATTCTATTTCTTGTTTATAAGGATATTTTTTAATTACATGTTTTTAATATTAATTTTCCAATAGAATTATTTTTCAAAAAGAAAATTAAAATGAAATTTATATTTTCTTCAATAATTTATTAAAGTAATTTTTATGGTATTTATATTCATCAATTAAAACAACCCTTTATTCATACTCCAATGGTTATATGTTATAGATACCATCCTTATTATTCATCAAGACATTTTATGATAATTTTTCCATGGAATGTATTGATATTTACTTCTTTGATTCATTCTTCTTTCAATTAACTTTCTCTTAAATTATTCACTTTTAATTGGACATTAAATTTCCCCTAAATATCTATATTACTTATCATGTATATTATTATTTCCAAAACCTTGTACCATTTTTAAATATGGTTTTTACTTTTAATGTAATTTTATTAATAGGGGAAATATTGATAAATTACTAACCTTTATTCAATAAAAATATATTATAAGGAACAATGTTTACGAATTAAATGAAATATTCTATATGTTTGGAATTCCTTAGAAATTAAATACATTTTTTGGGGACCATTTAAAGTAATCCCCTAATTGAATTAATATTCTCATGGGATGAATCATATTTGTAGGCTCATCTATATGGGATTATACCAAGTATGTTTTAATATATCTAGAGGATATATCTTAACGGTAAAAGTGTCATGTTCCTAGGAAATATGGTGTCTAATAATTAAAATGATTCATATATTTCATTTATTATTATTATATAATAGATTTTCATTATGATGTTATCATTGTATTCATTTCATTATTAGATTATTGATTATATAAAATGTGTGTTCAACTATTTAACATTCTATATTTATTATGCTTTATATATTCATGCAACTATGTTATTTAAATGGAAAGTGTGTTCATTTATTTACCTTCCCATATTAATTATACTTATGGATTCATATTTTCGTCCACTATACTTAAAACCTATTAAGAATCTGATCTCAGCCATATTTTTTCTATTCACTAGTATTCCACAAATTCTCATATGACTAATATGTAGTGATATGCTCTATGGAATAAAGTTATTCGTGAAAAAACGTGGGTTGTAACTTGTGTATTCAAATGTAATGTAAGAATCATGTATGTATCTATTTTACTAGGAATACTAAATTGATCAGTCTATCTAGATGCGATTACTAATATCTTATTCTAATGTAATGAAGTATGCCCCCAGATCTGGGTCACTAGAGTAAGGGGTTTCTATAGTTAACACCCCAAAATTCAAAAGGAATAAAATTTTATTTAATATCTTATTGGACACGCAACACCAATAGTGGAATGTAATAATATATTCCATGACATTATAATATATTGATTTAAATCCCTTCAATATCAAAAATTATATGAAATACTGATTTTATCTTTTGTAACATGACATAATGAATTTCTTTGATATCTTGTGTTACATGTGAGATAGAGCTTTACCAAAAAACAATATGCAATTAATATTATTGTTTAATAAGATAGTTATAACATAGTTAAAATAATATAGGGTACTAATAGAATTACCTAACATATAAAAATATATATTTCACAATCATTTATTATCATATATTTATTATAAATAAAATAAGAATCCTATAAAAAAAGAACCATTTGCTAAAAACATTAATTTTTCAAAAAGATGGTTTGGTCACTTTTATATCTTGTGTTATTGTAAAAATTAAATTAAAATGTTAAATTGGGATACCAAAATTATGTTAGGGTTAATTATTTTTTTTCTTAGAGCTGTTATTTTTTCATGAATAATGAAAAATAGAAAATTTTAATTGAAAACAATCATTTAATTTAAATATTTCATAATGTTATGTTATATTTTTATTGGTTTTAAAGTAAAATTTTATCAATATTATATCCATTAATCCAATTTATTTGGTTGGAATTATTTTTATATTGAACTTTCAAAGAAAAACATTACATACTTTTTGAGCATTTTCACATTAAAACACACTTTCTCATCACCATTCTAGGATTAATTTCAAATTAAATAATGAATCTTATATGAGTTTAATTCAGAAGAATTGATTCCAAATTTGGAATCATCATCATTTATATTACCTAATAATTTAAAATTATTTTCTTCCATATTGATTTGTGGAAAGAAGTAAAATTAATTTCCTCGATTACAATTAAAATAGTGTTTTGTGCATTACATGTGTTTGTATTGAAATTAAATTTCTATACACAAAAAATATTTATTAAAACAATATTTAATATTTTTAATAATTAGGTTTAAATTATCTAAAAAAACTCATTTTAATTGTATTATTAATGGTTAAATTACTAAGGTAAATAAAAATATACAAGTTATAGTGGTAAAAACTAAAAGGGAAAAAATAGTATAAACATAAATACTAAAGAATATAATGAGAAATATGTATTTATTTTTATTTAGTGGAGGTTTTTATCAACCAAATAAAACCTAAACTCCATAATGGATATATGGTTTAGGCACGTGAGGTATGGGAGATATCACAATAGTGAATATTTTTTTTTGGTATTTACAGGACATCCACTCCTCCTCAATGATAAAATGGCACTCACTCTCCTCACTTCTTCAAATATACCAAGCCATTTTTATCAACCAAAATAACATAAAAAATCAATAAACTCATCCTTGAAGTATTAGTTTTGTAATAAATACAACTAATGAAGGAATTACTACAAACCTATGGATGGTACCTGAAGAAGAGGTAATGTTCATTACTGAGATTATTTATTAAATTTCTTTCTCTACATCATTCAATTATTAATAAAAAAATTATGATAAAATAACCTCATTATCTTATATATACTATAGTGTTTTTATAAAAATTTATGGACTTAGAACCATATTCAATTTCATGAAATGGGTTACGAAATCATCGTTTATGTGTTTGGAGGACTTGTAAAACCCCCAGTTTGAGGTATGATTCCTTTTTATGTCTATGTGTTCAAAGTGATTGAGATGAGTTGGGAAGAGTTTGTAAGATTTTTTAAGGGTTTTTTAAAATTTTTAATGCGTTTCTAAGGGATAACATTATGAGCATGATTGGGAGAAACCGTACGGGTTCTCCAGTAAACCGTGCAAGGGGATATAGTGGGATTTTCACGGTGTTAGAAACTGTGCATGGAAAACATGAGGACCCAATATCTCGAGGTAATTTCTTTCACACGGTTAGTGCACTGTTTTTTAACCCATGTGGGCTAACTATGTGGCCACTTAAAATTGGGGTTTTAAAATTATAGCTTCCCCACGGTTGCCACTTTTCATTCCAAATTCTCTTCCACTAGAGCCTCACTCGGTATTTTGGGTTCTGAATGTTTTTTTGTGCTCTACCACACGTTTTGGAATCAAATCAAAGGATATTCAAGGTGGTTTGAAGGTGGTTTCTCTCGAGTAAGTCTCTCCTCTTAATTTCTCTTTGGTTTTCTCTAGGTATTCTCATCCCTCTCTCTCGGTTTTCTAGATCTACGTCTGTTACATGTAGAATTAGTGTTGGGGTTTCCTTGGGTGTTTATTTTTTGTCTTGTGTATGTTAGGGAAGGGTATATAGAGTACTTTTGGTGGTGCGTTCTCTGGATTGGGGGTGTGGTTTCTTGTGGGTCGATTTTTCCAGAACCCTTAAGGTAGGTGGATTCTCTCTCAACACCACATGGTTAGAATTAAGGGCCATGGTTACAATTAAATCTTTTCCTTGAAATTAATTTCGATAATTATGTGTGAATCTTGTTGGAAACCCATTTGGTAGTGATTTGGGGATTTTGGGGAAATGGGTTATTGTTGCTAAAAAGGGATTTGTTGTGTGATTTAAAAATGATGATTTTAAAATCGTTAGTGGTTGATTATGAAAATGTTTTTTTGAAAGATGGTTTTAAATAAATAAGTTGCTTATTAAAATGGGGATGGTAATGGAAATTTTTTTAAGTGTGTTTTCAATAAATGGTTGATTTATTGAATTTAATTAGCATGTGTTGGAAATGGTTGTGTGGTTATTGTGCGGCCTTGGTTCATTGTGCTTGCTGGTTGATTAAGTGATATTTCTTGTGTTGTTTGTGTGGAAGTGGTTGTGAATTCTCACTATAAATGGTGATTGATAGAGGTCATAATAACAACTAGTTGGGAATGGGGTGAACATGATGGGTGGAAGTCCCACCGTAATGGTTGCTTTGTTGTGTTTTGTTGTGCAGAGATGGAATTTGTTTTACTAATGTGTGATGGGGATATGTCTTATAGAATAGTTGTGGATTTCCCTATTTTACATGCCTTGTAAAGGGTATGTTTGGCTTGTGGTAAGTGTTTAGCTATTTACTGTTTTATATAAACTGTTATATATAAATTTTCTAATAGTTTTATCTTAGTGGCGTGTATAGGGAAGTCATTTGGGTAAAACCCACTAAGTATTTTTACTCTCTCCTTCTTTGGCACATTGGTGCTTTTGGAGATTTTTTATTCCTAGACACAGGTAAGAGTAAAGAATATCATTTTCCTAGGAGATGGTAATGATTATTCAGTGATGTGGTGGTGCTTGGAATGTGGAGTTTGGTGTGGAGCGAAGGATTTTGTCCTAATCCTTTGGGGTTATGTTATGTATTCATCCACTAGGTACTCTGATTTTCTTTTTGGTCGTATTAGCATTTGGGAATTTTTATCAAATTGTTTGGATGTATTTTGGTAATCTATGGGTTGGGTTATTTGGTTCACATGCATTATGTAGTTTTTTTAATGGATTGTTTGGTTGGTTGATTTTTTCATAATTTAAAATTGTTCCCCAGCATAATATTGATGCCCTCGACATTTATTTATAGCCTTTGGCACCTTGGGAAGGTCACTTGAGGCCAAGTAGCATTCTTAGACCCTCTCAATCCAATGGGATGGGGCATGATGTTTCAATTGGTATTTTTTTTTTGGTCTTTGGATTTCAAGTGGGAGTAGTTGTTTGATCCTTTGGCATTGATTGTTGGTCTTGGTGTTGATATTCGTTCTTGGTCTATTCCTTGAGTAGGGATGGTATCTAAGAGTAGAATGGTCGGAACATTGAATATATTGCATAAAAGGACGTATCTAACTCTTTTATGTGGAACTACAAGTTACCCGGGAGTTGTGTTCATATGTGTTTGGAGACACTTATAGGAATTATATATCTCATTGTCGTGGGTGTTTTCAATGAGATGAACATGGATTTCATGGTAGAAATTACTTTCCACTAGGATGCATATTTCATTAGGTTAAAATTATCTATGGTGTGGTATGAATGTGTGTATTTTGGAAAATATCAATTGGGTTTCAAAATAGAAGGGTTTGAAACATGGAAACTATTAGTATTTTAAAAATTGGTTGATTTTCAAAACATGGTGGATTTTTCAAAACAATATCACAATATGGGAAATGTAAACTTGTGGAAATATTGGTTTTGATAGTTTTTATGTAATTTAATATAATTTTTTTTTACCATTTCTTGTTAAGGGAGTGAGACTTATGGTTGTTTTCCTATTAATAGAGATGGAACCAGGTAGACATCGTTGAGACCAATTGAAGGATGCTACTGAAAATGTGGTTACACCTAAGCCCAAGATGAACTGGTAGTTGTCCCAAAGCATCATTAAAGATTTTAAAATAGTTTTAGTCTGGACTGAAACTACATACACCTGTTAGGATATGTATCATAGTTGCAAATCAATGTAATGGAAGCACGATTTTCCTCAAGATAGGAGGTGTGAACCTCGACACTAAGAGAAATAGAATGGCGAATTCCTTTTATCAACGACATAGATCTAATAAAAATTGGACAACTAGATTGATAAAACTTACTTAGTGACCCAAGTGTATTCCATGATGCTTTTAGTGTGGTTCTGTAGGCCACCTGAAATGGGATTGTAAGGAACAACCTCAAGAATGTCATAACATCAAGTAGATGGGGCATCTTCAATAGTATTTCTATAATTCTCTAAGGTAGGGTGTTCTTGATAGTCCTCAGTAAGGGATATTTCAGATGGGTAATAAAGAGAATATCATGGAAATAACGCATCTGTTTGGAACTGAGCAAGTTGTAGTGGATGGTCCGACGGGACCATCCATGGTGTGAGGTAAGGTTCTTTGGAATTCCATGTTGATGCAAGATTTGTATGATATGGGTGCTTCCAATTCTTTTCTTACTTCTCGTACTGTTATTTTACTCAGTTTAACATTGGAGGTGATTCCTTCGTTTTTAAAACTTCAAACTCTTACGGGTCAAAGAGAGTGTCGAGCTTTCCTATGTAGAGCGAGTTTCTTAGTCGTGGATGACATTTAATTGATGTGGTATTTCTTAGTGATTGATATGGTTTATTATGAAATAATCCTAGTAATGGATTGTTTTGAGATTTTTAAGTCCCACATAAATTTCTATGCACGAAATGTTAGTTTTACAATGGAGGATGGCGTTGAACATCTCTTTAGAAGGGAGAAGAATGAAAAAATGGGTGCAACATATTTGTTGGAACCAACTGTTGGAATGATCTCGTATCAGTTAGAGGATTTATAATTGGAATTGGTGGAATGTGTGGAGCAGAGTGTTCTTCTAGAAGTTGGGGATCATTTTATAGATGTATTTCCTGAAGAATTATCAGGGTTACCACTAATGAGATAAGTGGAGTTTACGATTGATCTATTTCTAGAGACTAGTCCAATCTCACTTATGTCTTACCAAATGGAACCAAAAGAATTATGGGAATTAATTGTTTATTTGGAAGAGTTATAAAACAAAGGGATCTTCCAGCCTAGCATGTCTTCGTGGGAAGCGCTGGTTTTGTTTGTTGAAAATGTGGATTGAAGCTTGCGAATCTATGTTGATTATCATTAACTAAATCAGGTTATGATAATGAACTGATATCCAATCCCAAGCATTTATGATTTTTTAACCAATTGAGGGGATATTAGTGGTTCTACAAGAATTACTTGAGGTTAGGGTATCACCAATTGTGGGTGAGGAAGGATGATATTCCTAAAATAGCCTTCACAAGTAGATATCGCCATTACCCATATGTGGTTATTCCCTTTGGTATAATGAATGATCTAGTAGTGTTTATGTAATTGATGAATCATATATTTTAGAAATATTTGGATTGTTTCTTGGGGGTACTTTTGGATTATATACTGGTGTATTCATGGACCAGGTTAGATAATAAGAATCACTTCGTGATAGTGTTGGGGATCTTGAGGGATCATCAATGGTATGCCAAATTTTCAAAGTGTGACTATAACGACCCATACTTTACATACATTGTTAGTAATTCAAAATTTAAGTACACTTATTACAACATATAACAAAACCATGAAAGGACCGTATAGGTATAGTGTCTTTAGAAATTGGAAAACATAAACAACTAGTTCATAAAGCGTCTACACTATCTCCCATTTATTTCATCATATCTATAGTCCCTTTTGGAATATCTTACTTAATAACCTTCTTCCTGACCTAGGGAAAGAAAACATACAAAAGGGTGAGCTCAAATTCTCAGTAATGGTAAACAAAAGAAATATCAATCACATCATATTCATTAGAACATAAAATTTTGGAAATCTTACCCTACAAAAGAGATCATAATTTCATAACATGGGATAAATCCTGGTAGTGAAATGTAATTACAATAATAATAACTTAAAATATGAAGTTTAGTGTCATACACACATAATCATTGAGAATCATTTCTTATTAGTCAAGAATCATTTCCAAGACTATCTTAGTGGACAAAGTCCATTTCTGAACCGAGTTCATTCCTCGTTTTAGTCATGTTTCACTAAACCGGTTTAACCTTCCGTTCCATCCATATCTATCTCATGAGATATAAAATCTTTACCCAATGCATTGGAGGGAGATATAGGTCCCACCCATCTCATAATGATACCATTCTTATGTGTGCCACAAAGTCATAAACCATACATCATAGCATAACCCATGTAATAAAAAAGGGATTCTTAAACATCGTGACATCATAAAACAATTCATATAAGATAAAGGAATTCATAAAAATAATTCCATCACAACATAATCAAATCAATGTAATAATAGGGATAGAAACAAAACCCTATATTACCTTATATGGAAAATAATTTTGATAAAACACTTGAACTCCATTCTTGAGGAAAATATTCATTCTTCTTTAAAAACCTTTTTCCTTTCTTAACATGTCATACAATTTTAAACTAAAAGAAGTTGATTAAAAATAAAATTGAAAAATTTTAAAGGCATCTTCTTGGAAATAATGTTTTAAAAATCCATTCATGCCGTATAAGTTAAAAAATCATTCTTCTCGTACTTTTGTCGGAAAAGTCAATAAGTACCTCGTACGAAAAATGATAAAAGATTCCTTTCATATCTTTTACTAAAAACTCACCAAAGGGTAAAATTGGATTTTAACAATTGTAGGTGGATGTAAATAATAATACATATTGAGGAAACATGGATGTGGATGATAAAATACACCCCAGTAAATTCCAAAGTATAAACAATCTCGGATAAAAATGAAATTGTGATATTTCCCTTACCTTAGGTCCGATTTGCTTCGTAAGTGTCCGAACCTCCTGTATAATGATTTAAATAATTTCATTGACTTATTAAAGAATCATACTCATTGTAATGATATCATATATGGTCATATTCTTAGCTTATTATTAGTAATATTTCATTTCTATTTGTTATTCAGGTGTTTATTACTTTTTGTTCTTATGCGTGTTTTGTCGAATAAATTCTTATTCTTATTTTTAGGTTATAGATACCTCATTTCTAGAATGGTATTAGTGTAATATATATCATATTTATTCACTCAATTAATTTATGTAATCATTATGCAATGAAAATCATGTAGAACGAGTCACATCACATCGTGGAGACGGTATTCTGTACGTACGCACGAGCGATGATATCGTTCCGATGATCGTGGAATTGTATTGGAGTGTGTGTATACTATTTAAGAATCAATATCACTTTACAATAATCATATATATTCATTCTTTACACCATTATACCCATCCACGTAAGGTGGTGGTGGAAAATATATTACACCATGGCGTGGAGACGGTATTCCGTACGTACGCACGCGCGGTGATTTCGTTTTCCATAGGATGGATAGATGGTGAAATAGGGTTGTTTAATACTTATAATAACATATCAGTATATGATTTATAGTGATGTTATTAAATCATAATGAAACAACTAAAGAAGAAGAAGTTGAAGAAGAAATAATGTTGAATGAATCGGTAACGGACATTACCTCTTCTTTGAAGCGCCTCTTTGAGACCTCCTTTTAGGGCACTAAAATTGTTCTTTGAAAAAGACCAGGACCTATAGGATGTTTCTAGGGAAGTTGAGAGGAGAAATAGGAAGGGTTTGGCCGATCTTGAAGGCTCAAAGTGCTGTGAGGAAGAGAGGGAGGAGGTGCCCTTTTATAAGAGAGGAGAGGGTCACCTTCGGAAAAACTAAAAATATTATTTTATTATAAAGCCATATTTGGTTTTAAATAGCTTTAAATTGATTTATTTCTAAGCTAAGGTGGGGATGGGTCGATCTCCTCTCATCCAATAGAATTTGGACAAGTTTAGTTTACTATTTTAACCTTATCATTTAGATTTAACTTTAAGATTGATAATTTTACTTTTACCGTGTCTTTTTGTGTTTTTACACTATAAGGTTAATAAACATACTATAACAAGACAAACGAACCCCAAGTTTTTTATTATTAATATATATAACCTTATCTTTGTCTTTTGGCCGAACCATAGATTTTTAGGAATAAAATAACAATTATTAATATAATATTTGATTTAAAAACTATTTTATTTCAATTTTTACACTATTTAGTAATTGACTTTATGAAAATCATAACAGAATTATTAGGTCGAACAAAGTTCATTAAATCAATAATAACATGTCATATTAACCTATAAAATTAGTGGAATTCATAAAAAGTCTGAAATTACATTTATTTGGGTATTTATAACATCAATTATGTAAATATTTCATTAATTAGGTAATTACTGCATCATCATTGTGTCATAAATAAATTACATTATTTAATGTCTAAAAATTAAAAATAAAATATAATTATGTAGGAAATATTTTTATCTTTCTAATGAATATTTATAGTCGAATTTATCTTATGTATAACCCTATATTAAAAATGATTTACTTATTAAACATCGATTTTAACTATTTTAACCCTTCTTTAAATAAATTAATATTAAATGTCCTAATCTAATTAAAGTGGGCCTAAATGGTCATATTTTATTCCTAAGGTTTTTTTGGTCGAATTACACTTATCCAATAGAATTAGGACATGTTTTAGGTTAATAATAATTTCATTTTTACCCGTAATTACCCTATTTACTTTTAACCGTGGTAAATAAAAGTTAAAAGTTACTATTCACCAAAAATTATTTTCATTGAACCATGTTTTACTTACTGACATCAACCGTGTCTCTCGGATTTTTGATATTCCACTCACAGATGTGGTAAAATAATGTTTTATGTAAATTTGCAAATTCTCCTAGGAGGTGGGTAAAAGACGGTGAAAAGTTCAATAAAATTTTTATATATCTAAAATTATTATAAAAATTACTCCATTGAATTACAATGAACTTATATAGGTATTATGTATCAATTTTTACCAAAAATAAATTTAAATAAAATAAATAATTATTTAAATAAAAAGTTGGTTTTTAAATAGTAACCTAGTGTTTTCACTATTCATCAAAAATTGAAAGTTTCCTGAAAAATACCAAAATTTCACCCTAGGATAATTTCGATATTCCGAATCCTAAAATGAAGTCAATTTTGAAAAATAAAATTTAAAAAATTTCAAAAAGTAGTTATTTCTATTCATTACGGCTAGTTTTAATAAAATTTTAATAGCATATGATTGTTTAGTGAAACTCAGTATTGCGTACGATGCAAGATATCATGGAAGGTTGTAACACCCCGAGCTTCCACGATACGCTTCTCATTCAATAATGAAATAGCTTGCATTGAACGCAACTTCGAGTTCTAAAACACCGCGACTAATCAAAGTAGCCGTTATGAATAGTAATAACCACTTTTTAAAATTATAGAAATTTTATATGTCAAAATGGACTTCATTTTTGTATTCGTAATATCGAAATTAGCCTATGTTGAATTTTTGGTATTTTTCTGAGAACATCTAAAATTTTATAAATAGTGAAAAATACTTAAAACAACTTTTTTAATCAAAATAATTTATAGTGATAAATTATAATATTTGATCGTTTTAAAGTATAATTAGAATATATTTTTACCATTTTATCCAATGGTGGTCATTAGAATTAATTTAACATTGAAATTGGACATAAACAATTGCCAATCTTTTGATATAAATTGTGTCTTAAAAACACGCTATTTGTTGTGACAGCGGGAATTAATTATAAAATTAATTAATGCAACTAATATGTTTGGAATTTTGAAAAATAGACATCATTTTTCAATTCGGAATATCAATTATAGCTTAGGGTGAAATTTTGGCCTTATTCTGAAAAACTTCAATATTTGATGAATAGTGAAACCACTAAGTGGTAGTTAAATAACTGATTTTTCGTTTAAATGAAATATTACCACTTCTGTGATTTGATTTTCAAAAATCCGACATACATGGTTGTCATTAAGAAGTAAAATGTGGTTCAATGAGATTATAATAATTTTTTGGTGAATAGTAACTTGTTAAGTTCTTAATCGCGATTAGTGGTAATTAGGGTAGTTTAAGGTATAAATAATACTTTAATAATATTAAATGACCTAGACACATGTCCCAACCTCATTGGTTGTGTCATGGCCGACCAAGACAAGCCATGGCCTAACTTGGGGACCCCATGGATCCACTTTTGTTGGGAAATAACATAAATTACTTTTTATTTAATGTTAAAGTGAAAATGACACTAACATAAATTGTTTTACTAAAACAATTTTTAAGTAGGGTTACACAAGTCCAAATTTTGACTATAAATATTCATTAGAAAGCTAAAAAGATTTCCTACATCATAGTATTTGTTTTATAATTTTTAGACATTAAATAAATTAAATTATTTATGACATCATTATGATGTGGCGATGACCTCATTATTTAACGATTTAAATAAAATGAGAAGATAATGCAAAATCCAAGGCTTACACTTGTCCAAAGCCTATTGGATGAAGAGATTTCGAAACCTTATCACCTTAGCCTCGAATTATATAAGTGTGGGACCTTTAGAATCCGAAAAGCATTGTGAAATAATGAAACATTTCAATCTTTCCAAAAGTGCCCCTCCTCTCCACTTATAAAAGGCCCCCACCTCTCCCACCTCATTTACACTTTCAAGCCATTTGGCTCGGCCAACCTCTGCCCAAATACTCTCCCAACATTCCTCCCTTACTCCTAGAAACCTCACTTTGGGCAGAACTCTTCCCAAGGAAGCCTTTAGCTCAAATCAAAAAGAGTTACCCGATTTTGAGGTAATGTCTTTTCTAATGTTGTTTTGTTTTATTTTTCTTCTCCAACCCCCTAAACTCTTTTTATTCATTTCTTTTGTAACAACACCAGTATCCTCAATATACTAGGATGTTGTTATAATAAGGATTCGAGCTACACTTACACACACCTACATCCAATGGTTAAAGAACATACGGTTTCTGTGGATGGCGAATTTCTGCCTCACGAAACGATGATTGTTCAACACTCATATAACACCTTCAAAGGTGGCCATTAAGATGTCACTATTTTTATATATGATATATAATATGTTTATGTTTTACTTATGCTTCTGTATTTCTCATTTATGGCATACTTTATGATTTCCATTATGGGTAAAACGTGATAATTTCATTTTAGGAAGTGCGGACTACCGCCCCCTCAAAGTGATTTGAATCGTTAATTCCATATGTGGGATGTATAAAGGATGGAGTAAATGGTATTATACACTATATTATACTGGAATTATATTATACATTTATATCATTATGATTTAGTTCCATTAAATATGAAATTGAAATGAAAGTAGCGTTCATGCGTACGTACGGCTTACCGTCTCCATGAACGGTGCATTTCATTTCTTACCTCTAAATGTTACGTAATATTATAAATGAATGTATATACTGGATATATAAGATATATATGACATATAAATCATGAATATAATTCTGGATATAATGGATATTTCACCACATAAACAACTTGTAATTATAAGAAGCTTATTGTTGACTCAAGTACCAAAGATCGACAAAACGACCGTTATTAACTTAAATAATTACATAATGTTCATATCATTGTAATAAGTGATATAATAAGGATAATGAAGTTGAAAATGGTTCTTAATAAGGTATATATTAACTCTAGTTTATTATTCAGGAGGTTAAAGAACGGTTGAGTCAAGTCAGACACGAGGTAAGGGAAATTCTTAACCCAATTTCTGTTCTTTGGGTTAATCTCCTACTTTCAAATTCTGTCATGATATTGTTATGTATTATCTTGTATTTGTACTTTCTTTATGTGTACTTATAGTTAATACACATAATAGATCTATTTTATTTATAAATGATCTTGTAAGGGAATTTCTTAACCCAACTTCCATTCTTTGGGTTAATCTCCTACTTTCAAATTATGTCATGATATTATTATATCCTATTTTGTATTTTTACTTTCTTTATATTTACCTATAGTGAATACACATAATAGATCTATTTTATTTTAAAAATGATCTTTTTAAGGACTTCGTCTCAATCCCCTTTCATTGAGGCATATATGGTTTTATACACAACTTTCTTTTATATGGTGTATAAACCCCTTTGACTTTTACGTTTATTCAAAAAGAATCTTTTTTTATACGAAGCATTTTTCTAAACGACAAAAAGGGAATGTTTTTATTTCCGTACTTATGCGGCGACAACGACTTCTCCACCGCCGTGACCACTATTTGAGTTTCGGCTTCCTCTAAAAGCCATCTTTTTTTTAATGAAAAATAAATACAAAGTTTTAACTTTCTTTTATTTTGGTATTGAAAATGGTTTTGAAAGAGTTTTTATCAATGTGTTGTATTGATATCTTGTGATTGAAATGTGGAAATGTTATGTTTCCTTTATGCATGTTTTATGTGATACGATTATGTTATGGTTTATGATATGTTTAAACCTATTCATATGAGGAATGTATTGGACTTAATAAGTGACGGGTGGAGCCCGCTATAGCTCCTCGATGCATCGGTAGGTCTCATGAGACAACTAGACGTGGAATTGGCCGAGGCCCTTTCCCAATTTGATTTATGGTTTTGGCCGAGGCCTTAATCATTTTAGATGTCTTGGCCGAGGCCTTGACAAAATGTTTCAGAATGTCCGGCATTATACATTCCCTCGTTATGAAAGTGGTTATTGTTATTGCATGTGATTATTCGACCAGTAGAATATCCATGTGAAGAAGTGAATGGCATTATCTCATTTTACTTTTGCCATATTATGTTGAAGTTCATGTTTAAAAGGCTTTTGTTTTATTTATACATTGCCTTAATTGTTAATGATTATTTATGAAAGCTTCCGCATTATTGTTATCCTTACTGAGCATCTGAGCTCACCCCTTCCAATGTTTTAATATTTTCCAGGATGTGAAGAAGTATTTTATGAATGACCTGCAGGGATAGTCAGAAGAGGATATGAGTGTGGACTATGGAGACTTTGTTATTGTAGTTTTTCACTTTATGATGTAATGTAACGTTTACAAATGTATCTAGTGTTTCCAAGGCTACTAAACTAATCGGTCTTTCGAGACTTGATCTTTTGTGATCATGCCAATGTTACGAAGCAATGCACCGACTCTGGGTAGCTGGGGTCGGGGCGTTACAGTTGGTATCAGAGGCAGTTTAGTACTAACCTTGGAAGCTAGATTTAGATAAACTCTGATTAGAGCACATAGCCCAAAGATATACTTTGAGGATTAGTATAGAAGAACTTCCTAGAATTTTGGTATTATAGAGATGTTATGAGTTTTCCGAGCAATACATCCCTGTCTGGATACGAGCAGGTAGAGGCGGCTCTGGCACAGATGTACCTAGGGGTAAAACCCGAAAACACCGCTTTGAGCTAGACTCGAACGGGAACTGGTGCACGACAACGGGCCTTGCTGCACTCTTGGTTACGACACTCCCGGGGGATATGCTTAAGATAATTCTCATTTTCTTTACAAACCACTATGAACGGTTATGAGTATATACTTTCTCAAATAAAACCTTTTTATGATTATGGATTATATCCATAAATAGTTCAATTTATGTTAAGTATTATACAAGTATGGAATTATGTATTTTGATTCATAAACTAATCTGGTTTATGCCATTGTTTAGAAATGGCGCCTAGTAGAAGGAATGGAAACTGTATCAATGCACGAACTCCGTGTAGGGATTGCCCTCCTGCTCAAGATAATTATTGTGGACCTGGAGAGACAACTGGTGCTGATCAACTTATTACCATACTGGGATAACTCACGCAGGTTATGAATAACAACCTTACTCGTATGGAGCACCCTGATCCGCAACGTGGAGGATCAATGCTAGATCGTTTCATGAGGCAACAACCACCAACCTTTAATGGGAGTACAAATCCTATAGTAGCTGAGCAATGGATAAATTCCTTAGAGAAAATATTCCATGCCTTGGGGAGTAGTGAAAGGGAGAAGGTTGTCATGGCAGTTTACCGCCTCACTGGAGATGCCGATCAGTGGTGGTCGCTGATTCAAAACACAAAGGAAGATGATGACATATCGAATATGGAATGGAGGGAGTTCAAAGAGCTTTTCTTAGAAAAATACTTTCCTCGTGACCATCGAGCAGATATGGAAAGGCAATTTCTGAGTCTGAGGCAGAAGGAGGATGAGAATGTCGCAAAGTATGAGGCTAACTTTACAAGGTTAGCAAGGTATGCTGCAGATTACATACGTAACCCAAGGAGTAAGATTGATCGTTTCTTTGATGGGTTAAAACCATTTCTCCGTCGAGCTTTGGTATCACAATCCTTCTCATCATACGAAGATATTGTCTCGTGTGCTATCAAGACAGAAAAGGAATTCTCTAAGTCTTATGACAACAAAGTAAAGCAAGATAAGAAGAGAACGGTGGAACAAGAGACAGATAAAGGGAAAAAGGGAAAGAAGGATTTTCCAGTATGTGATAATTGTGGGAAGAATCACCCTGGTACTTGCCTAAAAGGAATGGGAGTTTGTTATAAATGTGGAGAAAAGGGTCACCAGGCTCGTGATTGCAAGGGAAAGAAAGAGGCTGTCAATGTTGAATGCTACAATTGTAGAGAAATGGGTCATTATGCAAATGAATGTCCTAAGCGTCAAGGAAACTTACCTCAGAAAAGGCCAAGGGATCAAGGACAATCTTATGCTATTACTACAGTTGAAACAGAATAACTAATGTATTGGTGCTTTTGGACTCATGGATTATATTCTGGTTATTAGAATAATGTGATCTATATAAGGATTGTACTGCAGTACTTTTTGATTTCAGTAAGGTTTTAATATGATTAAGGTAATCATATTTTTAGTATGTGACAATAAGAGAAACTTTTCTTTGTTTGGGGAATCTGATGTTACAATTGATTTTGGAATTTAGAGACCTTTTAGAGAAAGTCTGGATGGAGGTATTTTGGATAACTATTAAGGTTGGAATGGATTAAGTTGAACCATGGATAGTATTGTTTAAGGTTAAAGAATTTCTGAAGATTATTTTGGAATATTATAATACTATAGTTTTAGGAAAAGGACAACCTGCAGGGTGGGGCATAACCTGACGCGTCGGACAAAGCTGCAGGAATCGAACCCACAACCATAGTGCGACAGGCCTTTATTTTCTACCACTAGCCTACAGGAAGTCCCTGGTTATTACAAAATAGTTTTACTAATCTAAATAGTATGTGTTAACATTTTGAACCTTATACAATTAGGATAAATAGAATATTTTTGAGTTCCGTTACCATTTGGAGTAAAAGATGGGTTTGTGGCAAAAATTTATTAACGAATAAAAGTATACATAACAAGTATGTAAATTCCATTACGTTCATAGTAAATCTCCTAAATAAATTCCTCAACATAATAAAAGGTAACTTAAAACAAAAATGTTGTCGGTTAACTTTTCCAACTGGGGATTCAATGACCGTTTAACCAATCACAAGTTTGTGATTTTCTTGTGGTTAAACATTCTCCTAATCCTGTTTTCTATAACTCTCCATCAGACCTTGATGGTTTGTTTCTCCTCCATATCCATATTTTCATATAATCCTAGAGTGGGCTATATCGGGTGACCTTTGTACTTATCCTGCTTTCTTTTAATGTTATGTATTTATTAACCTTATTTCCGATGTGGGTTTTCCTCAAAGGTATTTTCTCTTTTCAACCTTTTATTTTCCAAGAAAAATTTCAAATTGCGAGGACGCAATTTATTGAAGGAGGGGAGAATGTAACACCCCGAGCTTCCACGATACGCTTCTCATTCAATAATGAAATAGCTTGCATTGAACGCAACTTCGAGTTCTAAAACACCGCGACTAATCAAAGTAGCCGTTATGAATAGTAATAACCACTTTTTAAAATTATAGAAATTTTATATGTCAAAATGGACTTCATTTTTGTATTCGTAATATCGAAATTAGCCTATGTTGAATTTTTGGTATTTTTCTGAGAACTTCTAAAATTTTATAAATAGTGAAAAATACTTAAAACAACTTTTTTAATCAAAATAATTTATAGTGATAAATTATAATATTTGATCGTTTTAAAGTATAATTAGAATATATTTTTACCATTTTATCCAATGGTGGTCATTAGAATTAATTTAACATTGAAATTGGACATAAACAATTGCCAATCTTTTGATATAAATTGTTTCTTAAAAACACGCTATTTGTTGTGACAGCGGGAATTAATTATAAAATTAATTAATGCAACTAATATGTTTGGAAATTTGAAAAATAGACATCATTTTTCAATTCGGAATATCAATTATAGCTTAGGGTGAAATTTTGGCCTTATTCTGAAAAACTTCAATTTTTGATGAATAGTGAAACCACTAAGTGGTAGTTAAATAACTGATTTTTCGTTTAAATGAAATATTACCACTTCTGTGATTTGATTTTCAAAAATCCGACATACATGGTTGTCATTAAGAAGTAAAATGTGGTTCAATGAGATTATAATAATTTTTTGGTGAATAGTAACTTGTTAAGTTCTTAATCGCGATTAGTGGTAATTAGGGTAGTTTAAGGTATAAATAATACTTTAATAATATTAAATGACCTAGACACATGTCCCAACCTCATTGGTTGTGTCATGGCCGACCAAGACAAGCCATGGCCTAACTTGGGGACCCCATGGATCCACTTTTGTTGGGAAATAACATAAATTACTTTTTATTTAATGTTAAAGTGAAAATGACACTAACATAAATTGTTTTACTAAAACAATTTTTAAGTAGGGTTACACAAGTCCAAATTTTGACTATAAATATTCATTAGAAAGCTAAAAAGATTTCCTACATCATAGTATTTGTTTTATAATTTTTAGACATTAAATAAATTAAATTATTTATGACATCATTATGATGTGGCGATGACCTCATTATTTAACGATTTAAATAAAATGAGAAGATAATGCAAAATCCAAGGCTTACACTTGTCCAAAGCCTATTGGATGAAGAGATTTCGAAACCTTATCACCTTAGCCTCGAATTATATAAGTGTGGGACCTTTAGAATCCGAAAAGCATTGTGAAATAATGAAACATTTCAATCTTTCCAAAAGTGCCCCTCCTCTCCACTTATAAAAGGCCCCCACCTCTCCCACCTCATTTACACTTTCAAGCCATTTGGCTCGGCCAACCTCTGCCCAAATACTCTCCCAACATTCCTCCCTTACTCCTAGAAACCTCACTTTGGGCAGAACTCTTCCCAAGGAAGCCTTTAGCTCAAATCAAAAAGAGTTACCCGATTTTGAGGTAATGTCTTTTCTAATGTTGTTTTGTTTTATTTTTCTTCTCCAACCCCCTAAACTCTTTTTATTCATTTCTTTTGTAACAACACCAGTATCCTCAATATACTAGGATGTTGTTATAATAAGGATTCGAGCTACACTTACACACACCTACATCCAATGGTTAAAGAACATACGGTTTCTGTGGATGGCGAATTTCTGCCTCACGAAACGATGATTGTTCAACACTCATATAACACCTTCAAAGGTGGCCATTAAGATGTCACTATTTTTATATATGATATATAATATGTTTATGTTTTACTTATGCTTCTGTATTTCTCATTTATGGCATACTTTATGATTTCCATTATGGGTAAAACGTGATAATTTCATTTTAGGAAGTGCGGACTACCGCCCCCTCAAAGTGATTTGAATCGTTAATGCCATATGTGGGATGTATAAAGGATGGAGTAAATGGTATTATACACTATATTATACTGGAATTATATTATACATTTATATCATTATGATTTAGTTCCATTAAATATGAAATTGAAATGAAAGTAGCGTTCATGCGTACGTACGGCTTACCGTCTCCATGAACGGTGCATTTCATTTCTTACCTCTAAATGTTACGTAATATTATAAATGAATGTATATACTGGATATATAAGATATATATTACATATAAATCATGAATATAATTCTGGATATAATGGATATTTCACCACATAAACAACTTGTAATTATAAGAAGCTTATTGTTGACTCAAGTACCAAAGATCGACAAAACGACCGTTATTAACTTAAATAATTACATAATGTTCATATCATTGTAATAAGTGATATAATAAGGATAATGAAGTTGAAAATGGTTCTTAATAAGGTATATATTAACTCTAGTTTATTATTCAGGAGGTTAAAGAACGGTTGAGTCAAGTCAGACACGAGGTAAGGGAAATTCTTAACCCAATTTCTGTTCTTTGGGTTAATCTCCTACTTTCAAATTCTGTCATGATATTGTTATGTATTATCTTGTATTTGTACTTTCTTTATGTGTACTTATAGTTAATACACATAATAGATCTATTTTATTTATAAATGATCTTGTAAGGGAATTTCTTAACCCAACTTCCATTCTTTGGGTTAATCTCCTACTTTCAAATTATGTCATGATATTATTATATCCTATTTTGTATTTTTACTTTCTTTATATTTACCTATAGTGAATACACATAATAGATCTATTTTATTTTAAAAATGATCTTTTTAAGGACTTCGTCTCAATCCCCTTTCATTGAGGCATATATGGTTTTATACACAACTTTCTTTTATATGGTGTATAAACCCCTTTGACTTTTACGTTTATTCAAAAAGAATCTTTTTTTATACGAAGCATTTTTCTAAACGACAAAAAGGGAATGTTTTTATTTCCGTACTTATGCGGCGACAACGACTTCTCCACCGCCGTGACCACTATTTGAGTTTCGGCTTCCTCTAAAAGCCATCTTTTTTTTAATGAAAAATAAATACAAAGTTTTAACTTTCTTTTATTTTGGTATTGAAAATGGTTTTGAAAGAGTTTTTATCAATGTGTTGTATTGATATCTTGTGATTGAAATGTGGAAATGTTATGTTTCCTTTATGCATGTTTTATGTGATACGATTATGTTATGGTTTATGATATGTTTAAACCTATTCATATGAGGAATGTATTGGACTTAATAAGTGACGGGTGGAGCCCGCTATAGCTCCTCGATGCATCGGTAGGTCTCATGAGACAACTAGACGTGGAATTGGCCGAGGCCCTTTCCCAATTTTATTTATGGTTTTGGCCGAGGCCTTAATCATTTTAGATGTCTTGGCCGAGGCCTTGACAAAATGTTTCAGAATGTCCGGCATTATACATTCCCTCGTTATGAAAGTGGTTATTGTTATTGCATGTGATTATTCGACCAGTAGAATATCCATGTGAAGAAGTGAATGGCATTATCTCATTTTACTTTTGCCATATTATGTTGAAGTTCATGTTTAAAAGGCTTTTGTTTTATTTATACATTGCCTTAATTGTTAATGATTATTTATGAAAGCTTCCGCATTATTGTTATCCTTACTGAGCATCTGAGCTCACCCCTTCCAATGTTTTAATATTTTCCAGGATGTGAAGAAGTATTTTATGAATGACCTGCAGGGATAGTCAGAAGAGGATATGAGTGTGGACTATGGAGACTTTGTTATTGTAGTTTTTCACTTTATGATGTAATGTAACGTTTACAAATGTATCTAGTGTTTCCAAGGCTACTAAACTAATCGGTCTTTCGAGACTTGATCTTTTGTGATCATGCCAATGTTACGAAGCAATGCACCGACTCTGGGTAGCTGGGGTCGGGGCGTTACAAAGGTCGTGATTACATGTAAAGCAAGCCAAGCTAGTGTTGTGTGTAGTGAAAGATTCTTTTGATGATTTATATAAAATAAAAACAAATTTTTTCTTATAAAAGTCTCGGGTGTTACATTCTACCCCCCTTAGAATGAATTTCACCTTTGAAATTCGTCACTTATAACAAACAGATGAGGATACCTCTCCCTCATCATATCCTCAAGCTCCCATGTATCTTCTTCTAATTGGTGGTTCGTCCATAAAACTTTAACCAAGAGAGTGGTCTTGTTTTGTAGTAAATTTTCACTATGATCGGGAATCTCTATCAGTTGTTCTTCATAAGAAAGATCTTGTTCCAGCGGTACAACTTCTGAGCTGAGTACATGTGAAGGATCAGGTATGTACTTTCTCAGGAGAGATACATGGAACACATCATGAACATGAGAGAGATTCGGTGGAAGTGCCAATTGGTAAGCTACCTTCCCAACATGATCTAGTATTTCGAAAGGACCGATATACCAAGGGCTCAACTTTCCCTTCTTTCCAAATCTCATGACCCTCTTCCAAAGAGATATTCGTAAGAACACTTTATCACCCACTTCAAACTCTAGGTCTTTTCTTCGGTTGTTGGCATAACTTTTTTGTCGACTCTGAGCTGCTCTTATGTGTTGTTGAATAGATTGGACCTATTCTGCCATCTCATCAACAAGATCAGGTCCTAATAGCTTTCTTTCCCCAACTTCATCCCAGCAAGTTGGAGTCCTGCATTTCTTTCCATACAGAGCTTCATAAGGAGCCATCTGAATATTGGAGTGAAAGCTATTATTATAAAAAAAATCCACCAAAGGTAGGTGTTGATCCCAACCACCTTTGAAATCCATAGAGAAAGCCCTCAACATATCTTCTAGAGTTTGAATTGTCCTCTCAGACTGACCGTCTGTCTGAGGATGATAAGCAGTGCTGAACCTCAACTCTGTATCCATAGTATGATGAAGACTTCGCTAGAACTTTGTTGTAAACCTCGGATCCCGATCAGACATAATAGAAAGTGGTACTCCATGCAATCCTACCACTTCCTTTACATATATCCTGGAAATATGATCCAGAGACAAATCCTCTCTAATAGAAATGAAGTGTGAAGACTTTGTAAGACGATCAACTATGACCCAGATAGCATTATTGCCTTTGGATGTTTTAGGAAGTCCTGTGACAAAGTCTATAGTGATTTTTTCCCATTTCCATTCGGGTATGGGTAATGGTTGTAACATCCCCTTAGACTTTTGTCACTCAGCTTTAACTTGCTAACAAACCAAGCATCGAGAAACATATTCAGCAACAACTCTTTTCATGCCATCCCATTATAAGTACTCTTTCAGGTCCTTATACATCTTCGTGCTTCCAGGATGAATAGAGAATGAAGAACTATGAGCCTCATCCAGCAGCTCCTTCTTTAATTCAGGGATGGGAGGAACAAAAACCTGATTCCTGAACTTTATTATCCCATCACAATCAAGGTTGAATTCAGGAACATTTCTCACCTTCTTTTGTAACTCGACATCTTCTTTATGTGCCTCTTTAATCTTCATATGTATAGATGGTTGAACATTCATTTGAGAAAGATATGATTTCCCCCTTTCATTATAATTCCAAGATCCATCCTTTGTAAATCCAAAAATATTGGATCTTTTGTGATCCTCATCATGGATAAACTGGCATGGTCTTGTCGACTTAATGCATCTGCCACCTTGTTTTCTTTCCCAGGGTGGTAATGAATTGAGCAGTCGTAATCCTTAATCAGGTCCAACCATCTTCTTCGGTGCAAATTAAGCTCCTTTTGTGTGAAAATATACATTAAACTTTTATGATCATTATAAATGTAAAAAATTTCTCTATAAGGATAATGCCTCCAAATCTATAATGCAAAGATTACCGCAACTAACTCCAAATCATGAATTGGGTAATTTTGCTCATGGATTTTTCAACTATCGTAAGGAATAAGCTATCACCATATCATTTTGCATAAGAACTCACCCCAGTCCCTTCTTGGATGCATCACTGTAGATCACAAACCATTCTCCACTACAAGGCAGTGTGAGAATAGGTGCACTGGATAACCTTCTTTTCAACTCCTTGAAATTCTCTTCACATTCCTCCATCCAAACAAACTTAACTCCTTTCTGAGTCAACTTGGTGAGTAGATTAGATAATCGTGAAAAATCTTTCACAAAACGTCGATAATATCCAGCCAAACCAAGAAAACTTCGGATCTCATTTACTGTTTTTGGTCTCAACCATCTTTCGATAACCTCTGTTTTTGCTGGATCCACAGATATCCCCTCTTTTGAGATTATGTGACCCAAAAATACAACTTTTTTAAGCCAAAATTCACACTTGGTAAATTTGGAATAAAGATTCTCCTTTCTCAGAGTCTTTAATATAATTCTCAAGTGATATTCATGTTCTTCCTTGCTCTTTGAAAATACAAGAATATCGTCTATAAATACTACCATAAACTGATCAAGATAGTCTCTAAAGACTCTATTCATCAGATCCATGAATATAGCAAGGGAATTAGTAAGACCAAATGGCCTCACTATAAATTCATAGTGTCCATACCTTGTACGGAAAGTCGTCTTTGGTATATCCTCCCTTTTGACCCTTAATTGATGATACCCTGAACGAAGATAAATCTTCGAAAAGTATTGAGCTCCGCGTAGTTGGTCAAATAAGTCATCAATGCGTGGGAGAGGATATTTTTTCTTGAAATTGATCTTGTTAAGTTCTCGATAATCAATGCAGCGTCTCATTGATCCATCTTTTTTCATAACAAACAGAACAGGTGCTCCCCAAGGTGACGCACTAGGGTGTATGAACCCCTTATCAAGATTCTCTTGGAGTTTCTTCTTCAATTCCTGTAACTCAATTAGGGTCATTCTATAAGGTGTCTTTGAAATAGGTAAAGCACCCGGTATGAGTTCTATTGAAAGCTCAACTTCACGATTTGGTGGAAGACCTGGAAATTCCTCCGGAAAGACATCATCAAACTTCCGTACAATGGGAATATTCTTAATCTTGAGTTTCTCACCAACCATTTGAGATAAATAACCTTCATTTAGTGGAATGAAGACCCATAAGATGGAAGAAATTTCCACTAGAAGGTTATGTTCATCATTTCATCGATAGACGATCAAATATTGATCTGGAATATGAAATTTGACTTCCCTTATTTGGAAATTGATATGAGCTCCATATAGAGAAAGAAAATCCATGCCAAGAATCACATCAAATTCCACTATAGGGAGGATCACAAGATTTGCAGGAAGCACTTTCCCAAAAACATCAATCGGAGAAGAATTATAAACTTTTGATGCGACTGTTGTGCCATTAGGGGTTGTCACAGCTAACTCAACATCTAATTGTTGAGGTAATATGGTGATACCCTTAGAAAATTATTCAGAAATAAAGGAGTGGGTGGATCCAGAATCAAATAAAGCATTTCCTACTTTAGAGTGGATCGTATATGTACCTTTCACCACTTCGTTATCATACTCCACATCGCTGATAGAAATTGCATATGACTTTACTTTTTATTTATCCTTAAGAGTTTGTTGACATCGATCATCATCAAAAACCCTTGGATTAGGGCATTGATTGGCATAATTCCCCATTTCCTTGCACTTATAACATTGAAGTGTACAAGGTGCACTTTGTGTAGCCTTCTCATTGTTTGCATCACCAGACATATTCTTCCCATCATTGCGGCATTCAAATGCCCGATGACCATCCTTTCCACATTTGAAACATTTACTTGTCCCTTTAAGAAAACTCCCTCCATGTTTCTTTCCACACATTGAGCATAAGGGAAAACTCATCTTCTTTTCAGTGTGCTCTTTAGATTTTCCTTTGAATTCCATTTTCCTCTTCTTATAAAACCCATATGACTGATGGGTTACTCTAATCTCCATCTCAACTTTGAGAGCACATCGAACGATTTCTTCGTAGCTATTGATGTCCTTTATGGCTAACGCCCTTCGAAGACTTGGTTTTAAGACACTAAAGAATCGATCAATCTTACTCTTAGGTTGGTTAATAATACCAGAAGCATACCTTGAAAGTATTGTAAGATTTTCTTCATAGCTACCAACTGATTCATCATCCTTTTGCTTTAGTTCAAGAAACTACTTCTCCATCTTTGTTCGGAGAATACGAGGGAAGTAATTATTGAAAAATATGTTCTTCAACTTGTCCCATTCTATGGACTCAATTTCATCTCTTGGCCTCCTATTCTTGATAAGATTCCACCATTGATCAGCATCACCTTCCAAACGATACACTCCTACGATGACTTTATCATGTTCAGAACATTGAAGAACTGAAAATATTTTTTCAGTAGTACTGATCCATTGTTCAGAAACTAATGGATCAGTAGACCCGCTGAATGAAGGTGGACGCTGCCTCATGAAGGATTCAACAGAATGTTGCTCCTTCCTTTTCTCGTTTGGAAGTACTGTATGATTCATAGCTTTAGGAAGTTGTGTGAGCATGGCTGCAAGATTTTTCATTCCATCTCCTATAACGTTTGGTTGCTCAGGGGGGCAATAATTGCATTTCCCTTCACATTCCGCATTAACACGGTTCCTTCGAGTTCCATCCATTGACTAAAACCAAGAAGAATAGTGTGAGAAACACTAATTATGATAGGAAAACCACACAATCAAGAATAAAATTTCACACTTAAGGTTTTATCATAGGTTTTTCATGGCCATTTATAAAACACTAAGATTTTGTTCTATGCTTAGACTTATCCTTAGGGTTCTTACTAAGGCTTTCACATCCTAGTTTCCAAAGGTTGACTATACCTTTACTCTGATACCAACTATAATGACCCATAATTTACATACATTGTTAGTACTTTAAAATTTAATTACACTTATTACAATATATAACAAAACCATGAAAGTACCGTATAGGTATAGTGTCTTTAGAAACTGGGAAACATAAACAACTGGTTCATAAAGCGTCTACACTATCTACCATTTATTTCATCATATCTATAGTCCCTTCTGGAATATCTTACTTAATAACCTTCTTCCAGACCTGGGGAAATAAAACATATAAAAGGGTGACTTCAAATTCTCAGTAAGGGTAAACAAAAGAAATATCAATCACATCATATTCATAAGAACATAACATTTTGGAAATCTTACCCTGCAAAAGAGATCATAATTTCATAACATGGGATAAATCATGGAAGTGAAATGTAATCAAAATAATCATAACATAAAACAAGAAGCTTTGTGGAATATACACATAATCATAGCGAATCATTTATTATTAGTCAATACTCATTTCCAAGTCTATCTTAGTGGAAAAAGTGTATTTCTGAACCGAGTTCTTTCCTCATTTCAGTCCTGTTTCACTGAACCGGTTTAACCTTCCGTTCCAGCCATGACTATCTCATGGGATATAAAATCCTTACCCAATGAATTGGAGGGAGATATAGGGCCCACCCATCTCATAATGATACCATTCTTATGTGTTCCACAAAGTCATAAACCATACATCATAGCATAACCCATGTATTAAAAATGGGATTCTTAAACATCGTGACATCATAAAACAATTCATATAAGATAAAGGAATTCATAAAAATAATTCCATCACAACATAATCAAATAAATGTAATAATAGGGATAGAAACAGAACCCTATATTGTCTTAGATGGAAAATAATTTTGATAAAACACTTGAACTCCATTCTTGAGGAAAATATCCTTTCTACATTAAAAAACGTTTTCCTTTCCTAACATGTCATACAATTTTAAACTAAAATAAGATGATTAAGAATAAACTTGAAAACTTGTAAAGGAAGATTCTTGGAAATAATTTTTTAAAAATACATTCATGCTGTATAATTTAAAAAAACATTCTTCTCGTACTTTTTTCGGAAAAGTCAAATAGTACCTCGTATGAAAAACGACAAAAGATTCCTTTCATATATTTTACTAAAAAATCACTAAAGGGTAAAATTTGATTTTAACAATAGTAGTTGGATGGAAATAATATTACATATTGAGGAATCATGGATGTGGATGATAAAATACACCCCAATAAATTCCAAAGTATAAACAATCTCGGATAAAAATGAGATTGTGATATTTCACTTACCTTAGGTCTGATTTGCTTCGTAAGTGTCAAAACCTTATGTATAATGATTTAAATAATGTAATTGACTTATTCCAGAATAATAATTATTGTTATGATATCATATATGGTCATGTTCTTAGCTTATTATTAGTAATATTTAATTGCTACTTGTTATTCAGGTGTTTATTACTTTTTGTTATTATGCGTGTTTTGTCGAATAAATTCTTATTCTTCTTTTTAGGTTATAGAAACCTCATTTAGAGAATGTTATTAGTGTAATATATATCATATTTATTCACTCAATTATTTTATGTAATCATTATGCAATGAAAATCATGTATAATGAGTCGCATCACATCGTGGAGACGGTATTCCGTACGTACGCACGAGTGATGATATCGTTCCCATGATCGTGGAATTGTATTGGAGTGTATGTATACTATTTTAGAATCAATATAACTTTACAATAATAATATATATTCATTCTTTACACCATTAAACCCATCCAAATAAGGTGGTGGTGGTAAATAGATTACACCACGGCGTGGAGATGGTATTCCGTACGTACGCATGCGTGGTGATTTCGTTTTCCGCAGGATGGATAGATGGTGAAATATGGTTGTTTCATTCTTATAATAACATATTAGTATATGAGTGATACTTATGTTATTAATTCATAATTAAACAACTAAAGAAGAATAAGTGGAAGAAGAAATAAAGTTGAAAGAATCGATAACGGACATTACCTCTTCCTTGAAACGCCTATTTGAGACCTCCTTTTTGTGCACTAAAATTGGTCTTTGAAGAAGACCAGGACCTATATGATGTTTATAGGGAAGTGGAGAAGAGAAATTGGCAGGGTTTGGCCCAGCATTAAGGCTCAAAGTGGTGTGAGGAAGAGAGGGAGGAGGTTCCCTTTTATAAGGGAGGAGAGGGGCACCTTTGGAAAAACTAAAAATATTATTTTATTATAAATCCATATTCGGTTTTAAATAGCTCCAAATTGATTTATTTAGAAGATAATATAGGTATGGGTCGAAATACTCTCATCCAATAGAATTTGGACAAGTTTAGTTTA
Organism: Viscum album; assembly: GCA_963277665.1. NCBI lineage: Eukaryota > Viridiplantae > Streptophyta > Magnoliopsida > Santalales > Viscaceae > Viscum > Viscum album. Next base: position 1,297,401,657 of record OY728141.1, on the reverse strand, counting down.
CTATTTTAACCTTATCATTTAGATTTAACTTTAAGTTAGATAATTTTACTTTTACCGTGTCTTTTTGTGTTCTTACACTATAAGGTTAATAAACATACTATAAAGAGCCAAAAGAACCCCAAGATGTTTTTTATTAATATATTTAACCTTATCTAAGCCATTTTGCCGAACCTTAGATTTTTTTCGGAATAAAATAACAATTAATAATATAATATTTGTTTTAAAAACTTTTTTATGTCAATTTTGACAATATTTAGTAATTGATTTTTTGTGAAAATCATAAAAGATTGATTATTTCGAAAAAAGTTAATTAAATCAATACTAGAATGTCATATTAACCTACAAAATTTGTGTAATTCATAAAAATTCTCAAATAAAATTTATTTGGGTATTTATAACATCAATATTTCAATATTTCATTAATAAGTTAATTACTACATCATCATTATGTCATTAATAAATTAAATTATTTAAGGTCTAAAAATTACAAATAAAACATCATTAGGTAGAAAATTATTTTATCTTTCTAATGAATATTTATAGTCTAATTTATTTTTTGTATAACCCTATATTAAAAATTATTTACTTATTAAACTTTGATTTTAACTATTTTAACCCTTCTTTAAATAAATTAATATTAAATGTCCTCATCTAATACAAGTGGGCCTAAATGGTCATATTTTATTCCTAAGGTTTTTTTTGGTCGAATTACACTTATCCAATAGAATTAGGACATGTTTTAGGGTAATAATAATATCATTTTTACTCGTAATTACCCTATTTACTTTTAACCGTGGTAAATAAAATGAAAAAGTTACTATTCACCAAATATTATTTTCATCTCATTGAACCACATTTTACTTACTGACATCAACTGTGTCTCTCAGATTTTTGAAATTCCACTCACAGAAGTGGTAAAATTAAGTTTTATGTAAATTTACAAATTCTCCTAGGAGGTGGGTAAAAGACGGTGAAAAGTTGAATAAAATTATTATATATCTAAAATTATTATAAAAATTACTCTAATTAATTACATTAAACTTATATAGTTATTATGTATCAATTTTGACCTAAAATAAATTTAAATAAAATAAATAATTATTTAAATAAAAATTCGATTTTTAAATAGTAACCCAGTGTTTTCACTATTCATCAAAAATTGAAAGTTTCCAGAAAAATACCAAAAATTTCACCCTAGGATAATTTTGATATTCCGAATCCAAAAATAAAGTCCATTTTGAAAAATAAAATTTAAAAAATTTCAAAAAGTTGTTATTACTATTCATAATGGCTAGTTTTAATAATATTTTAATAGCATATCGTTGTTTAGTGAAACTCGGTATTGCGTACAACGCAAGCTATCAAGGAAGTTTGTGATTGCGTGTCAAGCAAGCCAAGTTAGTGTTGTGTGTAGTGAAATATTCCTTTGATGATTTATATAAAATAAAAACAAAATATTTCTTATAAAAGTCTCGGGTGTTACAGTGACTTTTGGATACAAGAGGTTAGTTTCTTTGGCCATGTTATTTATGTGAGGGGGGGTTTCTATTGATCCTGAAAAGATAGAGGTGGTTATCTCACGACAACCTCTGAAGAACATTTTTGAGATATAGAGCTTCCTTGGTCTAGATGGGTATTATTGACAATTTGTTTGTGATTTATAAAGATTGGATTCACTGATTATAGTTATGACAAAGAAGAATGTTCCATGTCAATGGGATGAGAAGTGTCCAACATTTTTTGGAGAGTTAAAGGGTCTCGTTACATCATCACCAATCATGTTTTTTCTAGAACCAGGAAGGGGTACGTGGTGTACTGTGATGCATCATGATCAGGGTTGAGGAGTGTTCCCATGCAGGGAAATCATGTGGTTTCATATGGATCACGATAGTTGAGGTTTCATGATAAGAACTACCCAACACATGATTTGGAGTTGGCAAAATTGGATCATGCTTTAAATATGTGGAGTTATTATCTCTTCGGTGAGAAATTTATAGTATTTACCGATCACAAGAGATTAAAGCATATTTTCTCATAGAGAGATGTGAACTTGAGGAAAAGGAGATTGATTGAATATCTCCAGATGTTTCATTTTGACTTAGTATACACACTGGGTAAGGTAAATTTGGTGCTAGATTGATTATGTATAAAATCAAAAGCTCATCTAGGGAAATAGTTATTAGATCAGTGGAAGTTGATGTTGATTATAGCCAAAATGTGGATGGAATATGAGGACCGGGGTGACAGAGCGGTCTTATTTCCAGTTTCATTGGTTCCTCGCATGGCTAGTTTGGTTAAAGTGGAACAAGCATCTAATTTTAAATATATGGCAATGAGGTCGAAACTCAATGGCGGGGAGACCATTGAAAATTGGGAACTGAATGGGAATTTAGTCTTCTGTTTTCAAAATTGGATGGGTGTACTAGTGTCTTGTCAGGAAGAACCTCATAGGGCTTATCATAATTTTGGGTGGGTTGCCCATCCAGGAATTCAGAAAATGTGTAAGGCATTGAAAGCACAGTTTTGGTGGTCTCGTAAGAAAAGGGATGTGGCCGAGTTTTTTTCGAGACGATTTACTTTTCAGCAAGTCAAGGCAGAGAATCAGCTTCCAACATGCATTTTGTAGTCTTTACCTATCCCATTGTGGAAATGGGATTAGATAACAATAAATTTTGGGATGGGTCTCCCATGAAAGGACTAAAAGAATGATTCTGTATGGGTGATTGTGGATCATCTCCCAAAGTCAGACCATTTCATCTCGATTCGTGAATCACATACGATGGATGATCTGTCCAAAAATCTATATTTTGGAGGTGGTAAATAGGCATGGTGTTCCGGTTTTTATTGTATCATATAGATATATTATGTTCATTTCTTGATTCTAGAAATCCTTGAAGCAAGCCCTTGGAACACAATTAGCTATGAGCATGGTGTATAATCCACTGACAGATGGATAATCTGAGAGGATGATACAAACATTGTAGGATATGTTAAGGACATGTGAGATGAATTTTGGTGCTTTATAGTAGGAGCACTTACTATTGGTGTAGTTACAATATAATAATAGTTATTATTCATTAATACATATAGCTCTATTTGAGGATTTGTATGGGCATTTGTGTTGTTATCCACTATGTTGGGTGCGAATGGGTGAGACATCGATGATTGAGCTGAGCCTTTTCTAGGAGACTATGGAAAAGATCAAGTTGATCAGAAAGAGGATGGTGATGAATCAAAGTCATCACAAACATATGTGGGCTATCATCAACGACCATTGTCATTCGAGGTGGGTGAGCATGTGTTTTTAAAATCTCTCCTATGTTGGGACATCGCCAGTTTGGGAAGCAGGGTATGTTATCTCTGAGGTATATTTGGAATTTTAAGATAATTGACCAGATTGGAATGGTGGGTTATCATTTGACTACGCCACCATGGTTTAGTGTGGTTCACAATGTGTTTCATCTGTCGTAGTTCAAAAAGTATCAACTAGATCGTGACTATGTGATTTGTTGGGATCATATTGATCTTGATCTAGATTCATAGCTATTGCACGTGCGAGTGTGGATTGTGGATTGGAAAGAGAAAGTATTGCATCGTAAAAGAATCATTTTATTTCAGGTTTTCTTCTAGAATGGTCTGATTCAAGAGGAGACTTGGGAACGCGAGAAAGAGATGGTTGCGCAATGTCCTGAGCTCTTTTGGAAAAACAATGGTTCCCTACTTTTTGGGGATGGAAAGTCCAATAGTGGGGTGGATGAAGAACCCTGGGATTGAGTTATATATACTATTATGAATTTTTATGTGTTCAAAGTTCTTGATAATAGTTTTTAAGAGGGTGGAAGAGTTTTGAAGTGTTTTGAAAAAGTTTAAAGGCTTTTCAAAGGGTGCACGATTTGAGGGAAATTATGGGGAAATAGTGTGGGTTCTTTAAGATTCCATTCTGGGGGAGATAGTGGGATTCAAAAGGCCTAGAAATTGTTTTCCAAACCATGTAAGGTAACCGTGTGGACCCCCTATTTTGTTTAAGTGGCTTGTGCATGGTTAGCGTAGGGTTTTCCAAACCGTGTGGGCTAACCGTGCAGCCACTTAAAATTGGGGTTTTAAAATCAGGGCTCCCTTGAGGTTATCTCGTTTCATTAAATATTCTCTCTCGCTCTAGCCTCACTCATTATTTTGGGTTCTCAATGGTTTTAGGTTCTCTATAACATGTTTTGGAAGAAATTTGAAGGGGTTTCAATGTGGTTTGAAGGTGTTTTCACCCAGGTAAGTCTCTCCTATTGGTTTCACTTTGGATTTCTCTAGGTCTTCTCTTCCCTATCTCTTGGTTTTCTAGATATAAATATATTACATGTAGATATAGTTTTGGGGGTGAATTGGTTGTTTATTTTAAGGTTTTTATAAGTTAGGGAAGGGGATCTAGATCGGTTTTAGTGGTGCGTTCTTCGGATTTGGGGTGTAGTTTCTTGTGGGTCGATTTTGTCGGAACCCTAAAGGTAGGTGGATTCTCTCTAGAATCCACTTCATTATAATTATTTTCCTCTATTGAACTTAAATTTTTTTCCATGAAATTAATTTTGATAATGATGTGTGAATATTATTGGAAACACATTTGGTGGTGATTTTTAGATTTTGGGGGAAATGGGTTATTGTTACAAAAAAGGGGATTTATTGTGTGGTTTTAAAATGTTGATTTTAAAATCCTTAGTGGTTGATTATGAAAAATGCTTTGTGGAAGATGGTTTTCATTAAAGATATTGTTTATTGAAATGAGGTTAGTAATGGAAAATTTGTTTAATTTTGGTTTCAATAAATGGGTTATTTATTGAAGTGAATTTTCATCTGTTGTAAATGGTTGTGTGCTTATTGTGTGTTGTTGGTGCTTTGTACTTATTGGTTGATTACCCACTATGTCTTGTGTTGGTTGTGTGGAAGTGGTCTGGAAGTATCACTATAATAGGTGATGGATAGTTTTTGGAAGAACCACCATCATGGATAGTGGTTAGAAAGCAACGCTAGTTGGGAATGGGGTGAACAAGATGGGAAGAATTCCCACCATAATGGATGAGTTTTGGTGTTTATTTTTCAAAGATTGAATTTTTTGTGCTAATGCGTGATGGGGGAATGGATTATGGAATGGTTGTGTCTTTACCTTGTTTTAAATGGCTTGGTAAGGGTATGTTTTTCTTGGGTTAAATGGTGAGCTATTTAGACATTTATATAAACTGTTTTATATAAATGTGCTAATGGTTTTATCCTAGTGGAAATTGTAGGGAAGTTATTTGGGGAAAACCAAGTGAGTATTTTTACTCACCCCTTGCTTTGGAACATTAGTGCTTTTGGATATGTTGTATTATAGGACACATGTGAGAGAAAATAATCTATTTTTTCTAGCGGTTCGGCATGATTCTTTGGTGGGGGGGGGGGTGCTTGGAGTGTGAAGCATGGTATAGTGCTATGGATGGAGTCCAGGTCCCTTGGGGTCTTGTTGTGTTGTCTTCTTCTTAGTAATCTGTTTTTTGGTTTGGTTTTATTTTAATTTGGAAATTGTTATGGAATAATTTGGATTCATTTTGGTAATGTATGGGTTGGGTTATTTGGTTGACATGCATCATGTGGATTGTTGATAATGGATTGTTTGCTTGGTTGATTTTATCTCAAGGTAAAATCGGTCCTCAATTTATTCTCGAAGACCACAGCATTTATTTCAATCCTTTGGCACATTGGGAACATCGCTTATGTCAATGTAGCATTTCTCCACCCTCTTAATCCAATGGGATGGGGTGGTATGCTAGAGGACTACTTCCTCACAAACTGATGTCATTCGTTTTTTCCATTACCACCTCTCAATGTTGGGTATTAGAATATATATGATATATATATATATATTTTTGTAACATATATATACCTATGGAGTAGTTATAATATATATATATATATATATATATATATTTCTTAATACTTTCCATCCTATAGGAAACACAATAATGTCACCCCCCCCCCTCCCCGTGTAAGGCGGACTACCATCTCGTGAAGCGATGTGATTCCTATCTTTTTGCTTGGAAGGTGATAAGGAATAATTTTAATGATTTTATATTATATAAATGAAATATTTATTATATTAATGAAATATTTATCATTTTTAATGATAATATATCATTTTATTTTTTTCACTTCAATATGATAACATTGTTCCTGTATGTGTGGACTAATTCCTTCACGAAGCGATGTGACTCTCTTTTCATCACCACACCCCATGAATCATACATATATATATATATATTTGAATATTTAAATAAATAATATGGAATTTATGACATCATTATCATTATGTAATGTTAATATATTACTTACCTCATTTCCATAATGTTCATTGAAAAATGGAGACATAGCTCATTCATACGTATGACAACCCTGCTTTATTATTACACAATTAAACATAATTTATTACATAATATTCACTTGATAAAACATGGAATATCGAGAAGACTAGTGTCTTTGGGGCTTAGGATCATTACATAACAACTTAAAAAATGAAATAAAACATCTTTATTGAAATCTTCCTTTACATGACCACTACATTCCCTCATACTTACCATTGCCTGGGATAACCTGTGGATATGCATAAGAAAAGGGTGAGCAATAAATCCTGGTAAGTGAACAAACATGGAATAACATGAGGAATGAAATACATGTTAAACAATAATAATATCAATATAGAACAAGAGAATCATATACATAAAGGCATGATAAATCATGATAATCATAACATGGGAATGTGGTAACAACACTTAACATGGAATTAGCATAAGCCAAGGCTCATTGCACATGGAGCATGAGTAAATCCTCATTGAACCTGAAGAACATGTAAAACCGCATTTCATGTGAATTATCATGAGTTAACACCCATTGAAAATGACGTATCATGATACAATACTTAACCTAATGCATTGGGGCACTATAAGGGCACCCCGTTCTTAAACATTTCATTTCATCCATAAGTGTGCCAGATGGATCATAAAACATTAAATCATTCAACAGAATAATTTATTACATGATAAAAGAATGTATAATAAATACCTGAAACTACTTAAATAATAAGTAAATGTGCATAAAGGTGAATACCCTTGATAGAGAAATGGGCATGGTATTCACTACTCAATGACATTGGTTTGTAAAATCGGTGCAATTTCGGCAGCGTAAGGGCATGACGTAAGAATTCATAAAAATGGTTGATGAGAGTTAAAGGGGTGTCTCATCATATTTAAATGAATAGGACTCTGATGGGGTCATATAGATATATTTACCAACAATTTAAATGGAATTTAGAGTCATGATACAAAAATAATTTCTTGAATGTAAAAGAAGAGAGGGAAATTTATTTCGGAATTTCGGCATAGTAACAGGTGTACATGGGAGGAATTTAATGAGAGAGAAAGGGGTATAAAATAATTAAAACATAAAGAGGGAAGTATGTGTGAGGTTTGAAACCATACCTCAACATTTATAATTGAAATTAAAAGGGCATAAAAACATTATGAAAGTTGGACAAAAATGAGAAAGGAAGAAAAACCCTTACTTGGAAGTGTGCTCCCAAAGGATTGATAGAGGCTTGAGAGAGGCTTCTTGGGAGATTGGGGCACCTTGTGAGGATTCTAGAGAGAGTAGATTATAGGTTGGACGAACTCCAAAGGCTTTGATTGAGGATAAAGTGGGAGCTTGGGTGGGTTTATATTGTAAAGGTGAGCGAATTCTTTATTATTTAGTTTTAGGACACCTCACATTAAAATAATCCAAAACACAAACCATCCAATGGTTTTTTCCAATGTTTTTTAGAAAAGGTAAGTGGAAAAAATATTTTATAAGTCCAAAGTCTGAACTTATTTAAATAATGGGGTTTCTTATGCAGAGGTGAGTCACACTCCGAAGGAAAACAATTTAAAAAGACAAGATGTTTAATAAGCCTTGAAGGGTCCATTAATGCTTTTTAAAATAAGTAAAACATACCCAAAATCACATTATTTTAATTTTAAAACATATATTGGCCGAAAAAAATGATTATTGTATTTTATTATATCATTATTGGGTCATTATGATGGCATAAAACACATAATATATTTAAACAGTATTTGATTTTTACCCCAAAATTTGACTGTCTTAGAAATGTATGAAAAATTCACTATTGGAGAATTTTGATGTACTAATTCCAAAAATAATATTCATTTTATCTAAATAATTTTCTAAATATGTTAATTTTATCTTTTGAAATAAAAACAGACATTTATCAAAAATTCATGGGTTTTGACAAAAACGGCTTTCAAACCCTAATAAAAATTACAATTTCATTCATAAAATTATACAATCACTTATATTTAATAAAAATTAATTTAATAATAATAATATTTTATTGAAATATTATTTAATTCAAAAATCCATTAATTCATAAAAATATATTTCTTAGATGAACATTAACTAAAAATCCTATTTGTTCTTTAAAAACTATTTACAAGGTAACAATAATAAAATAAAAGTATATTCATTATTATGTACACAAATAATGTACATGACCATAGTGCTAATGTATTGTTACATAACCCCTTATAACACCCACATAAAACTGAAGGGTAAGGTTTTTGATGGTGACCGACTCTTGGGGTGGCTCAAATAACATTCCTCGGGTGGTAATCTCTATCAACATCAACTTATCTCATAGGCGGTCCCGCTAGAGCTTAACCTATTGAAGCTCGGCTTGGGCTGGTCAAGAGCGAAGCCCAATGACACCACCTATTTTCCAAGCTCCAAAAATTGTTCTTCGTATGGGGCACTTCTACTAGATGAGGCTATCGTTTTCTTTGTGTGAGTAAATTGGATTCATTAAATCCCTATATTTATACTAATCATTTGATCATTGTTCAACGGATATATTAGCAACTGTCACAATTATTAGCATAAAACCAATGAAGTTGACATTTTATATAAACATTTTACATAAATATACATTTAATTAGATCATGAGGGATTTCCATTGATGAATTTTTGGGACGTTACAATCTACCCCCCTTAAAAAAATTCACCCTTGAAATTTTATTTTCCCACACTAAAACAGATGTGGGTAACTCTACTTCATCACTTCCTCTGATTCCCATGTTGCTTCTTCAAAATTTTGGTTTCTCCATAACACCTTGATGAGGTTTATTGTCTTATTTCATAGAACTTTTCTCTACGATCTAAGATCTTCACTGGTTGCTCCTCATAAGAAAGACCATCCTCTAACTATACCACCTCTGAAGAGAGTACATGTTAAGGGTCTGGTATGTACTTTATTCAGAGGGATACATGAAAAACATGTTGTACTTTGGACATGGTAGGTGTAAGTGCTAGTCGATAGGCCACAGTCCTGACACGATCAAGAATCTCGAAGGGGCCTATGTACCGTGAACTTAACTTCCATTTCATTCCAAACCTCATGACTTTCTTCCACGGAGATATGCGTAGAAATACCATGTCTCCAACTTTAAACTCAAGGTCTTATCAACGGTTATCTGCATAACTCTTATTTCGACTCTAGGGTGCCTTGATATGCTGCTGAATGGTTTTCACTTTCTCCGCTATTTCTTTTACAATTTTTGTTCCAAGAATCTTATGCTCACTGACCTCATCCCAACACGCCGGTGTTCTTCACCTTTTCCCATAAAGGGATTCATATGGTGCCATTTGGATGCTCGAGTGGAAACTGCTATTATAAGAGAACTCAGCTAGAGGAATATTTTGATCACCTCCTCATTTAAAGTCCATTGAGCACACTCTCAAAATGTCTTCACATTTTGGGATAGTCCTGTCGGCTTGGCCATCAGTTTGAGGATGATAGACCGTACTGAAGTTCAGTTCAGTATTCCGAGAATCTTGAAGACTCTTCCAAAACATAGAGGTAACTCTTGGATCTTGATTGGACATAATAGATAGTGGTACTCCATGAAGCCTTACCACTTCCTTGATATATATCTGTTCCAGTTGATCAAATGATAAATCCTCCTGAATATCAATGAAGTGTGCAGACTTTGTAAGCAATCCACAACAACCCAAATTTCATTTTTGCCTTTGGATGTCTTCGGATGTTCGGTGACAATTTCCATGGTTATGTTATCCCATTTCCGTTCTGATATGGGAAATGGTTACATCATCCCCTTAGACTTATGTCTCTCTTCCTTCAGTTGCTGACACACCAATCACTTTGATGTATATTCAACGATATCCTTCCTCATATTATGCCACCCATAATGCTCTCAGAGATCTCGATACATCATGGTGTTTCCTAGGTGAATAGATAAATTCAAACTATGTTCATCATCCAAAAGTTCCATCTTCAACATTGGACTTGATGGAACACATGGAATTTTCCCAAATCTCACAATTCCATCTTCATTAACATTAAACTCTAAGGATTTCCCTTTTTTGATAGCTTCCACTTTTTCCTGAATTCCTACAATATCTTTTTGAGCATATTTTAATCTTTTCAAATGTGACAGTTGAGCAATATTTTGTAAAATGATTGATGATGTTCCCTTTTTTATGACTCTTATGTCCATCTTCATAAAATCTAAGAAGATTGGATCCTTTTCAATTCTCATCAATGATAGAATCACTAGGTCATTTCTACTTAGGGAATTCTCCACCTTGTTTACTTTACTAGGGTGGTAATGGATTGAGCAGTCATAGTCTTTGATCTGCTCTAACCATCTAATGTTGGCGCATGTTCAACTCTTTCTGTGTTAATATATACTTGAGGCTTTTGTGGTCCGTATATATTTCATACTTCTCTCCAAAGAGATAATGCCGCAAAATTTTCAATATGAAGATCACAACAGCCAACTCGAGGTCATGTGTTGGATAGTTCTGTTCCTGAACATTTAATTGCATTGAAGCATAGGCAATGACTTTGTCATTTTGCATCAGCACACATCACAGGCCCTTCTTTGAAGAATCACTGAATACCAAAAAACGTTCTCCACTTGTGGGTAAAGTGAGCACGAGCACAGTGATAATTCTCCTTTTCAATTCCTTGATGCTTTCTTTGCATTAATCACTCCAAGATTACATTACACCCTTCCAAGTTAGCTTTGTAAGAGGGTTGGAAAATCATGAGAAATTTCTCACAAATTGTTGATAATATCCAGCTAACTCCAAGAAGCTACAGATATCTGTTACCGATGTTGGCCTCGACCACCCCTCAATTGCACCTGTATTGGAGGGATCCACAAATATTCCATTTCTTGTGATGATATGGCCCAATAATGAGACCTCCTTTAACCAGAAATAACTTTTTTTGCATATTTCATAGAGCTTCTCCTTCTTCAAGGGATCTATTTTAGTTCTCAGATTCTCCTCATGATCCTCCTTGGTTTTGGAGTGTATCAGAATATCATCTATAAATACTACCACAAGTTTGTCTAGGTAATCTCTAAACAGACTATTGATCATTTCCATGAAGATTTCTGGTGCATTAGTGAGTCCAAAAGGCATTTCTATGAATTCTTAGTGCCCGTATATTGTACAAAAAAGTAGCCTTGGGGATATCTTCCTTCTTCCCCCATACTTGATAATATCCCAACTCCAATTACACCATAGAGAACTATTATGCTCCACGCAGCTAATCAAACAAGTCATCAATTCGTGGGAGAGGTTAGGTGATCTTTATCATGATTTTGTTGAGATCACGATAATCGATGAAAATGTGCATTGACCCATCATTCTTCTTGATGAAGAGGACTGGTGCACCCCATGGTGAAGCACTTGGGCATATAAACCCTTTATCCAGATTCTCCTATAGTTGTTTCCTTATCTCCTCATGCTCCACAACAGCCATTCTATATAGTGTATTTCATATTGAAAATTCCCCATCTATAAGATCAATTGAGAATTCAACATCTCTTCTAGGAGGAAGACCAGGAAATTCCTCGGGAAACACTTCAGCAAATTCCCTCACAATAGGTATGTCATCATGGATGTTTGCTTCCTTAGACTCAATCATCTGATCCAGATATGCGTACTCATAGGGCAGTAATATCCATGATTGAGATGATGGAGCTAAAGAAGGTTCATCTTCCTCCTTGCACTTGTGAAGAATAGGGGGTCGATTCTCCACATGGAGAGTGATTTCCCCCTCATGACAATTTATGTTGGATCTATATAAGGAAAGCCAATCCTTGCCAATAATTGCATCAAATTCCACCAAAGACAGTATGAAGAGATTATCTGGGAAGTTCAATACACATATTATGAAAGGAGAGGAGTTATATTCATGGGGCGTAATGATTTCTCCATTTTCCATACTCATCGAAATCTTCACTTCCATGATTTTTGGTGGTGTTGGGATTGTTCTACTAATATTTTGAGGTATAAAAGAATGCATAGAACCTGAATAAAAAAGTATGTTTGCTATTCTCGAATGAATAACTAGTGTAGCTATCACCACTTCATTTTCAGGGTTTACTTCAGTATTAGTGATGGAAAAATCTCACCCTTGCTACCTTGGAGGTTGTTGGTTACCTCTAAAAACCCTTGGCTTATGGAACTGGTTTACAAGATGCCCTGGTTCTTTGCAGTTGTAGCAATGAACCATACGTTGAGGTTGGAAAGGAGTGTTCCTCTCCTCTATTGCAGTTGCGGGTCTTCCATGCCGACAGTTAACAGCCAGGTGCCCTTCTCTTCTACACCTAAATCATTTTCTTATACCCTTTAGGAAATTTTCATTGTGCTTCTTTCCAAAATGTTGGAAGGTGGGGTGCTGGGTCTTCTTAGCGCTGATGGATTTATCCATCATTCCACCAATATTGAATTATACCATACACTTCTTATCCCAATGATACCCTTGAGATTCTCCAATCTCCATTTCGACCTTGAAGGCACATCAGACAATTTCTTCATAGTTGTCGAAGTCACTGATCGCCAACACTTTCCACAGTTTAGGTTTCATGCCACCAAATAAGCGGTCAACCTTTCATTTGGGGGTAACAACAAAGCCGGAAGCGTATCCTGCAAGCCTTGTGAAGTTTGCCTCGTACTCTCCAACAGATTCTTCGTCTTTTTTCATGAGGTCAAGGAAGTCCCTCTCTATCTTAAGCATGTGGTTTCGTGGAAAATATTTACCGAAAAACATATTCTCGGAATCCTTCCATTCCAACGCCTCAATATCTTCCTCAGGATTTGTATTTTTTATCAATGTCCACCATTGATCAGCTTCACCCTCTATACAATAAGAATCTAGTAGAACCTTCTATTTTTCATAACATTGATGGATGGGGAAGATCTTTTCAATGGAGTTGATCCATTATTTTATGATTGAGGGATCAGATAATCCATTAAAAGTTGGAGGTCTTTGACTCATGAAGCTCTCAATAGTAACTTTTTCTTTCTTAGGTGGGGTTGAATGTTCCTTTTGACCCATCTTTCTATTCAAAGCATGAGTTAGCTGAGAGAGAAGCATGACAAAGTTCCCAATTCTCGATCCCATTGGATTCGACATCTCATTAGAACAGTCATCACATTGATCTTCACATTAGTTGTTAGCTCGAGTCCTCCTATTACCGGCCATTGGCTAGAATAAAAGGAATGTTAGGGGTATCACATAAAAGGTAATCCAAAGAAAAAGTTAACGACTTATAAATAAATTTTATTTCATTAACATATGAATCTATTGGCTCAGTCTATTCCATCTATGATCTACTTTCTAACATATATTATTAGGGCATTTTATTGTCCATTAATAATGGTTCATACTATTATTGTTAATTTACCAAAGAAAATCCCTCGAGAGTGTCATAACCAAGAGTGCATAAAGGCCTGTTGTCATGCACCTGTTCCCATTAGATTCTTTCTCAAAGCGGTGTTTTTGGGTTTTACCCCTATGATACATCTATGCCAGAGCCGCCTCTACCTGCTTGTATCCAGATAGTGATGTCTTTTCATCATAAACCACATATTCAATACTCGCCAAAACATAGGGATGTTTTTATTATACTTAGTCTTTTATCTAAGGCTTCGCTAGGGTTTTCTAATCCTAATCCCAAAAATAACTAAACCTACCCTCTGATACTAACTATGACAACCCTGCTTTGATATTAAACAATTAAACATTATTTATTATATAAAATTCACTTGAGACAACATGGAAGATCAGAAGGTCTAGTGTCTACAGGGATTAAGATCATTGCATAACAACATAAAACATGAAATACAACATCATTATTGAAAACGTCCTTTACATGACCACTACATTCCATCGTACTTAGCATTGCATGGGATAACCTAAGGACATGCATAAGAAAAGTGTGAGCTATAAAGCCTAGTAAGGGAATAAACATGGAATAACATGAGGAATGTGTCACAACCCGCCCTCAGGGCCCGTGCCGTGACTGCCCCAAGCCCGCCTTCTATAGGCCAGGGGATGGCGACTAGCACCAAGGCGTAAATCCCGGTAAAAAGGGAAGGCATTGCCTTTGTAAAGTAAACAAGCACCACATAGTAAGAAAGCGGAAAAGTAAACACTATGTAAGAACAGAGTACAACTGAAAGTGCGGAAAAGTAAATGGGCCAGTATACAAACCCAAACTGAAAGTAAAGTATAACTCGAAATGGAAAACAGCAACTGTAAAGTAAAAGCCGCTACTCCGAGCTGTTCAATGGAAATCCCACCTGAAGGGTGGGTACAGATAGCTCCACTGCTCCTCGGGTTCCACCGTCCGCTCCGGGCACGTCCCGCCCAGTGGTCCACCTCCAGGTACCGTTCTGCTCTGCAAGCCCCTTCCATGATCAACGCTGTCCGTCGTCTGCAACCAACACAATGTAGTGCGGGCATAGCCCGTGCAGGGGTGAGTATAAGCTACTCAGTAGGGACCCCGAGACCCCAGAAGGTCTCCCAAAATCCACAAAGGATAAACCACAAAGGAAGAGACAATCACGAAGTAACAACCGACACTGCTTAGGTATATGCCCATACATATACCTAAGTCATCAATTCCAAAATGTTCCAACCTTCGAGCCCAAGAACAACTCAGTCCACAGAGAAAAGTATACGTATTCCACACAGG
This sequence comes from Viscum album, assembly GCA_963277665.1. NCBI lineage: Eukaryota > Viridiplantae > Streptophyta > Magnoliopsida > Santalales > Viscaceae > Viscum > Viscum album. The sequence goes on along the minus strand of OY728141.1, from coordinate 1,297,386,574 downwards.
AAAGCAAAACGAAATCCACACAGGATAGCACAACACAATCCACACAGGAAAGCAACAGAATTCAGCTCACACAGGTATACTTATTTGGATGATGATAAAGATGATCACTGATCCATCTAAGTCGTCGGACCCACGAAGGATCAATAGGTAACTAACCCCCGCAATGAACCACACAGGATCCGGCCCACACAGGACCTGTAGGCGCTGGTTCACACAGGACCGCTGAGCGCAGACCCACACAGGATCAGACCCACACAGGACTTGTAGCACTGATCCACATAGGATCGCTGAGTGCTGTAGTCGTCGTCGAATCCACCAAGGATCTCTGTAATGTCATCGTCGCAGTCACAGTAGCAGTAGCAGTGGCAGTCATAGTCGCGGCCAGCTCTAGGGTTCCCGCACACAACAAGCTCGTTCGGGAGGGTCCGCTCCATGAGCCGAGAGGTTGATACATCAACTCTCACAATGTCTAGAGTTGATGTATCCAAAAGTTCCGTATCGTCAACAGGAACTCAACGCAACAGACTGCACGTCGATCGGACGCCCGGTCTGAGAGTTATTGGCTTTTTCGTCCGAGGGGCCCGGTTGGTTTTTAAGGCCAAACCAACCTGACCGTACTCCACCTGCGTCCAAACCTCGTGCGGAGTAAGCCAAAAGATCCGTCTCACTAAGAGAAACACAACAAAGCTGATGGTACGTCAATCGGACGTCCGTAGCTCAAGATATGAGTGTTTCCGCTCCGAGGGCCCGGTTGGTTTCGTGTACGAACCAACCAGGCCGAACTCAAAGTATTCCGAAACCTTGAGTGTGATATACCGAAACGACCGTCTCGATCCATGGATCGCATCGCTACTGAAGGCGCGTCGTTTGGAGATCCGTAGCCCAGGTTCTGGGCATTTGAATCCAAACCGCTCGGTAACGGGGGTTTCGGGCCCGGGCCGTCCCGGCCCGAGACCTCCCGGATGGCCCGAACCGAGTCGACCCGCCCCGGACAGGGTCGACCCGTCCCGGCACGGTCTGGCCTGGCCCGGCGTGGCCGGGCGTGTCCTGGCCTGGCAAACTGGCCGGGCGCGCCGGTTCGACGCAAGGCAGCGCGCTAGGAGCGCTGCCAGCTCGGCCGAAGGCCGAGCTTGCTCGGAAAACGAGGGGCCGCCTGCCCCCCTTTGTGAAACCGGCCCCCCAAATTATGGGGGGCCAATCTAAACGCCCGGGGGAATTACCTTACCCCAGTTTCCACCATCCCGGCCGGCCCGACCTGGCCGGCCGGCTTCTTCTCAACAGGACCGGCAAGGGCCGGTCCTCTTCTGTCATCCGACACCGGCGGCCAGGCTGGCCGCCGGTCATCATGTCCCGCCGCGGCCCGGAACCGGTCGCGGCCTTCATCGTCCGGCGCGGTGTGACGACACTGCGCCCCTCTGCCGCGGCCCCGCTCCGGCCGTGGCGCCTTCGGTTTCCTTCGACGCGGCACGACGGCGTCGCGTTCATGATAATCTTTCCACGGCACGGCGCGACAGCGCCGCGCAATAATTGTCGTGTGATTCCTGCGTGGTACGACAACACCACGCCATCTCGTTTCATCCACAATAAAAATATTCAAGAACAAAGGAGGGGGGTTTTGCCGTGTTTGTGCGGTCCCCCCCCCCCTCTTGTTAGATGATAACACTTAATCATTGAACCTCAAGGATCGTCATGCTAGAACCAAGAACGAGATTAAATAAATTAAACAACAACAAACCCCTACCTCGGTTTCAAGAATGATGTTCGTCAACGACCCGCGGAAGACGAGCATCGCGGTGGTCGGCGTCGCAGAAAAAAGGACGTCTATGTCGTGAAGCAAGGATTCGAAGCTCTTTGATGGTGATTTCGTCGCGGGAAACCGTCGCGGAAGAGATGACGCGGAAGGAGACGTCGTCGGTGTCGCGGGTATGGTGTCGCGGAAGATGGTTCCCGAGAACGTGGTGTTCTTCGTCGATGTCCGAATGTTGTTCGCGTTCTTCGTCAAAGTTTGAAGAATATGGAGAGAATTCTTCAAAACCTATCAAGATGGCTAAAGAGACCAACCAAAATAAAATAAGCTAAGGCTTATTTTATTCACACAATTATCAACTTGAATTTCAAAGGTTTGAAATTCAAACAAATCAACTCAATTAATTAACCAAGTTGTCAAGTTAATTAAAGAGGAGTTATTGGGAGTTTAAAAAGAGAAGATGAACTGTTAGGGTTCGTGTGGGCCCCACCACACTTAATCCTCTCAAGGGAGGTTAAGTGGATGTGGTTCCCACCCCTAACTCCCTTTGGGAGAAGTTAACCAACAAGTTAAAAATAAAATGTGTTTCCACATTTTATTTAACATCTTTTAATTTTTCCCAAAACTAACTTTCATTCCGCATAAAACTCAACCTCGGAAAAGGTCTCCTTAAGCGAATCTTGGCGCTGTGAGTTCATCGGTGTCCTCGGATTTCAATTCCAAGCACCGGATCAAAAGTTAGAAATTCTCGCTCGTTCGTTCACAGAACGTACCCGAGCCAAATTTCGGAAATTTATTCCGGGCACACTGGGCCTCGGAATCAGGTTCCGTCAGAAACCACGTTCTTGTAAATTTCCAAAGAAAATTAAGAAAAAATTTCCCTTTAATTTTACGGGTCTTTACATTACTACCACCTCAGGGCTTTACGTCCCCGTAAAGATACATCAAAAGCTAGGGAAACAAATGAGGGTACTGAGCACGCATCTGAGCCTGCCGCTCCCAAGTTCTCTCCTGGAGATTCTCGTGCTTCCATCTGATGCGCACTAGAGGAATCGACCGTCCACATAGGACCCGCTCCTGTCGATCCTCTATCTCCACCGGGACCTCCGTAAAAGTCGCCCCATCGTCAACGTCAAGCTCTCCATGGTCAATGATGTGTGTCGGGTCGTGCACGTATCTCCTCAGCTGAGATACGTGGAAGACGTCGTGCACCCGGTGCAACTGAGGTGGTAGAGCCAGGCGATAAGCCACCTCGCCAATCCTGCTGAGGAACTGGAAGGGTCCGATGAAGCGCGGAGATAACTTGCCACCTCAGCCAAATCTCCGAATACCACGTCGAGGTGAGACCCGCAAGAAGATGTGGTCACCATCCTCGAACTCTAGTGGTCTCCGCCTCCTGTCAGCGTATGACTTCTGCCGGCTCTGAGCTTTCCTCATCCACTCCTAGATGACCTGGACCTTCTCTGTCGTGGCCTGGACCATCTTCGGTCCCACAAGTGCTGACTCCCCAGGGTCTGTCCAGTACAAAGGAGATATACAAGTTCGGTCGTACAACGACTCGTACGGTACCATCCCGATGGTAAAGCAGTAGATGTTGTTGTACGCAAACTCCACCAAGGGTAGGTGGTCCTCCCAGCTACGACCAAAGTCGTGGACACATGCGCGGAGCATGTTCAAGAGAGTCTGAATGGTCCTCTCCGTCTGACCATTCGTCTGAGGGTGAAAGGCTATGCTCAGACGTAGCTGCGTCCCGAACGCCTCCTGTAACCCCTTCCAAAGCCGGGAAGTAAAGCGAGCATCTCGATTGGAGACGATAGATGATGGCACACCGTGGAGCCGGACAATCTCCTGAACGTAGAGACGCCCCATGCTCTCCACTGAGCCCTGCTCTCTGATGGGTAAGAAGTGTGTCGACTTGGTGAGTTGGTAAAAATCACCCAAATGGAGTCGTGACCTCTGGAAGTGCGTGGAAGTCCAGTCACGAAGTCCATAGATATACCGTCCCACTTCCACTCCGGAACCTCCAAGGGATGTACCAAGCCTGCTGGTACCTGATGCTCTGCCTTCACCTGCTGGCAGGTGAGGCATCGAGAAACGAACTCTGCCACAACCTTCTTTATGCCCGGCCACCAATGCTGTCGTCTGAGATCCTGGTACATCTTCGCCACTCCTAGATGTACCGTCAAAGGAGAAGTGTGAAACTCTCTCATCACCTCCTCTCGCAAAGAGACTGGTACCATGGTACATCCTCTGAAAAGGATGTCGTTCTCTGCTCCAAGGGAGAAACCATCAGGTGCCTGTCCCGAGGATATCTGTGCACGTCGTGTCTCACAGTCAGCGTCCTCACGCTGTGCCTCTCTGACCCGCTGCAGTAGTAGAGGGGTGACTGTGAGAGACTGGAGGAAGGCTGCTCCACCTCTATCCATGAAGGATATCTGCAAAGGGTCTAGCTGCTTCGTCGCCTCCTCAAGTAGTTGAATGCCCGTCCTCCTGCTGAGGTCATCAGCTACTACGTTCCCCTTCCCAGGAGTATAGACTATCTCAAAGTCATAGTCCTGGAGGAACTTGAGCCATCACCACTGTCTCAGGTTCAGGTCCTTCTGCGAGAAGATATACCTGAGACTCTGATGATCAGAAAAGACTGTAAAGCGCTCGCCCATCAGGTAGTGTCGCCATGTCTTCAGAGCGAAGACCACTGCTGCTAACTCCAGGTCATGGGTAGCGTAGTTCTGCTCAGGCGTCCTCAACTGACGTGATCCATAGGGGATCACTGCCTTCTCCTGCATCAGAACACATCCGAGTCCGGTCCCTGATGCATCGTAGTAGACTACGTACCCTACTCCCTCCTCAGGAAACCTCAAGATAGGTGCGCTGGTCAATCTCTGTCTCATCTCCTGGAAGCTCTGCTGACATCTGTCTGACCACACAAAGGGTTTCCCCTTCTTCGTCAAAGCTGTGAGTGGTGCCGCAACTCTAGAGAAGTCTGACACGAATCTACGATAGTATCAAGCTAGTCCCAAGAAACTCCGAACCTCTGTCACGCTCCTGGGTGACTCCCAAGCTAGTGCTGCCTCGATTTTCGTGGGATCCACTGCAACTCCCGCCTCAGAGATGACGTGTCCCAAGAAGTGGACCTCACGTATCCAGAAATGGCATTTCGAGAGCTTACCATAAAGCTGGTGCTCTCGAAGTGTGTCTAGTACAACTCGCAAGTGGTATGCGTGTTCCTCCTCAGTCATCGAGTAAATCAGTATGTCGTCGATGAAGACCACGACAAATCGGTCGAGGAATGGCTGAAAGATCCTGTTCATGCGGGCCATGAACACTGCTAGAGCATTGGTTACGCCGAAAGGCATAACCAAGAACTCATAGTGGCCATACCGACATGTGAAGGCCGTCTTCTGCACGTCCTCGTCTCTAACTCTAAGCTGATGATAGCCTGACCTGAGGTCTATCTTCGAGAACCACCGTGCTCCCTTGAGCTGATCAAAGAGGTCATCAATTCTCGGTAGCGGATACTTGTTCCTCACCGTCACCTGGTTCAGGCGACGGTAGTCAACACAAAGTCACAAGCTCCCGTCCTCCTTCTTGGCGAACAATATTGGGGAAGCCCAGGGTGAAACACTGGGTCGGATGAACCCCTTGCCCTGCAAGTCCTCCAACTGTACCCGTAGCTCTCGAAGCTCGGCGGGGGCCATCCGATATGCTGGAGTGGATATTGGGGCTGTCTCGGGGTACAAGTCAATATAAAAGTATACCTCTATGCAAGGAGGTAGCCCTGGAACGTCGTCGGGAAAAACATCCGCAAACTGATCCACTACAACAGGAAAACCAGGACTCTGCACGTCAACTACTCCAAGGATGAGGCTAGCCAACTGATTAGTGATGGGTTGTCCTCTCCACCGCGGATGTCCATCCTGTGTTGCAAAGGCTCCCTTCTCGCCGGTGATGGCGAACCTGCTCCCGTCGGTGCGTACACATCGCAACTTGCGCCTAAAACAGTCAATCTGTGCATGGACCGTAGATATCCAATCCATGCCCAAGATGACGTCGTAAGGATCAAGCCAACGGCTCTGTCAGAATCTCCGAGCTCTGAACAAAGGCAGCGGCTATGAAAGACTGACTTGCTCCTATGTCTATAAGTACTGCAGCAAGGGTGGAATAGACACAGATAGTACCTCGAATCATCTCTGGCGCACTGTGGTCGTAGGCCTCTGCTGCCTGGAGCTGTGCCTGTCTCTACCCGCCAGCTCCCTGTGGTCGGGGTGGACCTCCTGGTGGTGGTGGTGGTGGTAGAGCCTCAAAGCGTAGCCCACCACCTGCTGCTCGGCCATATCCTCTGCCTCGTCCTCCTCCTCCCTGCGGACCGCCACGGTCGACCCTCTGCCTCTGCCTCGGTGGTCCCTCAACCGTCTGCTGCTCCTCGGCACGGCGGGTCGGGCAGTCATGAGCCATGTGGCCCTGCCTGCTGCACGAGTAGCTCTGTCTGCCTCTCGAAAGACTGGCTCCGCGCTGTGTGCCCCGCACTGCTGAGCCAGTGTCCTGAGGTCGTCTTCCTGAAGGTCTGGTCTGCCTGGACCCCTGAGTCATCTGTCGACTGCCTGCTGCAGATGACTCTGCCACGTGTCGCCCTGTGGTGGGTCTCGACGCTGGTTTAGACTCAGCAAGGAAGCTCTCGATCAAAAGGGCATGCTCCAGTACTCCTGTCTGAGTCGGTATGCTAAGGGAGATCAGCGATGCCCTGATCTCGTGTCTCAAACCCTGCTCGAAGGTCCGGGCCTGGAAGAATCGGTCCCGTACCATTTCGGTCAAGTAGCACGAGAGATCAGTAAATCTCGCCGAGTACTGAGCGACCGTCATGCTGCCCTGCCGCAGCTGAAGAAGCTCCTGGATACGCACCACACGAAGGGTGGCTGGGACGAACTCCGAACGGAAGAGGCTCTCAAAGTCTGTCCAAAGTAGAGATGCCTCATCGTGCACTTGGAGCATCAAGCTCCACCATCGTCCTGCTGCTGCATGTAGTAGGCTCGCAGTGAGGATCACCATGAGGTCTGCAGGTGTCCTCACTAGCCTAAAAACTCGTACCACTGCCTCCAGCCAGTCCTCTGCTACCTGGGGGTCCATCTCCCCACGGAACCTAGGCGGTTGCTGGTGCTGGAACTCGTGAAGAGCTCCAAGGCGACGTGCATCGTCAGCGGCTGGTGCTGGAAGCATCGGTGGCTCGGCGGGTAGAGCTACCGCCGGTGCCACTGCTGAAAAAGGCCCCTGCACCGAGACCTCGTCGCTCAGTGGGCTGTCGTCACGCTCGACTCTCGGAACCCTAGCTGGCTGCCGTCGTGGGGCCATCATGAAAAGAAAACAGGTGCGCCACGGTCAGAACAGTATAACTGGTGAGCTGATATAAAGTAATCACAAAGAAAACTTTGAAACACACACGCAATAAATGTTTTCATGCATTAAGTCGGAAATCAGTAGTCAGGGTCCTGGTGTACGGATACGTCGGTCGCCGCACCAACACTGGACTCCCTGGACTGATAACCACACTCAATACGCTAAACATTATTGCTTCATGTAGAAAAGATCAGAGTTCGTGGTAGAACTGAACTCCTTTGATACCAATTTGTCACGACCCGCCCTTGGGGCCCGTGCCGTGACTACCCTAAGCCCGCCTTCCATAGGCTAGGGGTTGGCGACCAGCACCAAGGCGTAAATCCCGGTAAAAAGGGAAGGCATTGACTTTGTAAAGTAAACAAGCACCACAGAGTAAGCAAGCGGAAAAGTAAACACTAAGTAAGTACATAGTACAACTGAAAGTGCGGAAAAGTAAATGGGCCAGTATACAAACCCAAACTGAAAGTAAAGTACAACTCGAAAGGGAAAACAACAACTGTAAAGTAAAAGCCGCTACTCCGACCTGTCCACTGGAAATCCCACCGGAAGGGTGGGTACAGATAGCTCCACTGCTCCTCGGGTTCCGTCGTCTGCTCCGGGCACGTCCCGCCCAGTGGTCCACCTCTAGGTACCGCTCTGCTCTGCAAGCCTCAGCCACGATCAATGATGTCCGTCGTCTGCAACCAACACAACGTAGTGCGGGCATAGCCTGTGTAGGGGTGAGTATAAGCTACTCAGTAGGGACCCCAAGACCCCTGAAGGTCTCCCAAAATCCACAAAGGATAAAACACAAAGGAAGATAAAATCACGAAGTAACAACCGACACTGCTTAGGTATATGCCCATAAATATACCTAATTCATCAATTCCAAAACGTTTCAACCTCCGAGCCCAAGAAAAACTCAGTCCACACAGGAAAGTATACGTATTCCACACAGGAAAGCAAAACGAAATCCACACAGGATAGTACAACACAATCCACACAGGAAAGCAACAGAATTCAGCTCACACGGGTATACTTTTTCGGATGACGATAAAGATGATCACTGATCCATCTAAGTCATCGGACCCACGAAGGATCGATAGGTAACTAACCCCCGCAGTGACCCACACAGGATCGGGCCCACACAGGACCGGTAGGCGCTGGTTCACATAGGACCGCTGAGCGCAGACCCACACAGGATCAGACCCACACAAGATCGGGCCCACACAGGACCTGTAGCACTGATCCACGTAGGATTGCTGAGTGCTGTAATCGTCATCGAATCCACCAAGGATCTCTGTACTGTCATCGTCGCAGTCACAGTAGCAATAGCAATAGCAGTCACAGTCGCAGCCAGCTCTAGGGTTCCCACACACAGCAAGCTCGTTCGGGAGGGTCTGCTCCACGAGCCGAGAGGTTGATACATCAACTGTCACAAAGTCCAGAGTTGATGTATCGAAAAGTTCCGTATCGTCAACAGGAACTCAACGCAACAGACGGCGCGTCGATCGGACGCCCGGTCTGAGAGTTATTGGCTTTTTCATCCTAGGGGCCCGGTTGGTTTTTAAGAAAAAACCAACCCGACCGTACTCCACCTGCGTCCAAACCTCGGGCGGAGTAAGCCAAAAGATCCTTCTCACTAAGAGAAACACTACAAAGCTGACGGAACGTCAATCGGACGTCCGTAGCTCAAAATATGAGTGTTTCCGCTCTGAGGGCCCGGTTGGTTTCGTGTACGAACCAACCCGGCCGAACTCAAAGTATTCCGAAACCTTGAGTGTGATATACCGAAACGATCGCCTCAATCCAAGGATCGCATCACCGCTAATGGCGCATCGTTTTGAGATTCGTAGCCCATGTTCTGGGCATTTGAATCCAAAACGCTCGGTAACAGGGGTTTCGGGCCCGGGCCGTCCGGGCCCGAGACCTCCCGGATGGCCCGAACTGGGTCGACCCGCCCCGGACAGGGTCGACCCGGCCCGGCCCGGCCCAGCCTGGCGAACGGGCCAGGCGCACCAATTCGGCGCAAGGCAGCGCGCTGGGCGCGCTGCCAGCTCGGCCGAAGGCCGAGTTTGCTGGAAAAACGGGGGGGGGGGGGCTGCCCCCCTTTGTGAAACCGTCCCCCACATTATGGGGGGACAATTTAACCACCCAGGGGAATTAAATTCCCCCGGTTTCCACCATCCCGGCCGGCCTGACCTAGCCGGCCGGCTTCTTCTCAACAGGACCGGAAAGGGCCGGTCCTCTTCTATCATCCGACACCGGCGGCCCGGCTGGCTGCCGGTCATCACGTCCCGCCGCGGCCAGGAATCGGTCGTGGCCTTCATCGTCCGGCGCGGTGCGACGGCACCGCGCCCCTCCGTTGCAGCCCCGCTCTGGTCACGGCGCCTTCGATTTCCTTCGACGCGGCGCGACGACGTCGCGTTCATGATAATCATTCCACGGCACGGCGCGACGGCGCCACGCAATAATTGCTGTGTGATTCCCGCATGGTGCGACGGCACCACGCCATCTCGTTTCATCCGCAAGAAAAATATTCAAGAACAAAGAAGGGGGGTTCTGCCATGTTTGTGCGGTCCCCCCCCCCTCTCGTTAGACGATAACACTTAATCATTTAACCTCAAGGATCGTCATGCTAGAACCAAGAATGAGATTAAATAAATTAAACAACAACAAACACCTACCTCGGTTTCAAGAACGATGTTCGTCAACGACCCGCGGAAGACGAGCATCGCGGTGGTCAGCGTCACGGAAAAAAGGACATCGATGTCCTGAAGCAGGGATTCGATGCTCTTTGACGGTGATTTCGTCGCGGGAAACCGTCGCGGAAGAGATGACGTGGAAGGAGACGTCATTGGTGTCGCGGGTATGGCGTCGCGGAAGACGGTTCCTGAGAACGTGGCGTTCTTCGTCGATGTCCGAATGTTCTTCGCGTTCTTCGTCAAAGTTTGGGGAAGATGGAGAGAATTCTTCAAAACCTCTCAAGATGGCTAAGGAGACCAACCAAAATAAAATAAGCTAAGGCTTATTTTATTCACACAATTAACAACTTGAATTTCAAAGGTTTGAAATTCAAACAACTCAACTCAATTAATTAACCAAGTTGTCAAGTTAATTAAAGAGGAGTTATTGGGAGTTTAAAAAGAGAAGATGAAGTGTTAGGGTTCGTGTGGGCCCCACCACACTTAATACTCTCAAGGGAGGTTAAGTGGATGTGGGTCCCACCCCTAACTCCCTTTGGGATAACTTAACCAACAAGTTAAAAATAAAATGTGTTTCCACATTTTATTTAACTTCTTTTAATTTTTCCCAAAACTAAATTTCATTCCGCATAAAACGCAACCTCGGAAAAGGTCTCCTTAAGTGAATCTCGGCGCTGCGAGTTCATCAGTGTCCTCAGATTTCAATTCCGAGCACCGGATCAAAAGTTAGAAATTCCCACTCGTTCGTTCACTGAACGTACCCGATCCAAACTTCGGAAATTTATTCCGGGCACACCGGGCCTCAGAATCAGGTGCCATCAGAAACCGCGTTCTTGTAAAATTCCAAAGAAAATTAAGAAAAAATTTCCCTTGAATTTTATGGGTCTTTACAGAATGCAATACATGTTAAACAATATGCATATCAATAGATAAAAATAAAAGAATATACATAAAGTCATGATAAAGCATGATAATCATAACATGGGAATGTGGCAACAACACTTAACATGGAATTAGCATGATCCAAGGGTCATTGCACATGGAGCATGAGTAAATCCTCATTGAACATGAAGCAGGAGTAAAACCTCGTTGAACATGAATTAGCATGAGTAAACAACCATTTCACATGAAATAATCATGATACTATGCTTAACCCAATGCATTGGAGCTCTATAAGGGCTCACCCTTCTTAAACATTTCATTTCATGCATAAGTGTGCCACATGGATCATAAAACATTGAATCACTCAACATAAACATTTATTCCACAATAAACGAATGTTGAATACATACTTGAAACTCTTTAAACAATATGTAAATGTTTATAAAGGTCAATACCATGGATAGAGAAATGGGCATCGTATTCACTACACAATGACATTGGCTTGGAAAAATGGTGCAATTTCTGCAGCGTAATGGAATGACCGAAGAATTCCTAAAAATGGTTGATGAGGGATAAAGGGGTGTCTCGTCATATGAAAATGAATTGGAAAGTATGGGGTTCATATAGAAACATGTCCCAACAATTGAAATGGAATTTAGAGTCATGATACAAAAGAATTACTTGAATGTAAAAGAAGAGAGAGAAATTTCTTTCAGAATTTTGGCATAGTAACGGGTGTACATGGGAGACATTTAATGAGAGAGAAATGGGTCTCCCATCATTAAAACATAAATAGTTATGTACGGGGGTGGTGAAAAACCATACCCGAACATTTATAATTAAAATTAAAAAGGCATAACAACATTGAGAAAATTGGACAAAAATGTGAAAGGAAGAAAAACCCTTACTTAGAAGTGTGCTTCCAAATGCTTGAGAGAGGCTTGATAGAGGCTTCTTGGGATCTTTGGGAACCTTGGGAAAAATCTATAGAGAATAGGGAAGAGGTTGGAAGAACTCAAAAGTCTTTAAGTGTGGAGAAAGTGGGATCTTGGGTGTGTTTATATAGGAAAGGTGAGGGGATTATTTATTATTTAGGTTTGGGACACCTCACATTAAACTAATCCAAACCACAAACCATCCCATAATTTTTTCCCATGGGTTTTTGAAAAGGGAAGTGGGAAACAATATTTTATAATTCCAAAGTCTTAAATTATTTAAATAATGGGGTTTCTTATGTGGAGATGAGTCACACTCCCAAGGAAAACAATTTAAAAAGACAAGATGTTTAATAAGCCTTGAAGGGTCCATTAATTATTTGTAAAATAAGTCAAAAAACCCAAAATCACATTATTTTAATTTTAAAACATATATTGGCCGAAAATAAGGCATATAGTATTTAATGATATCACTATTGGGTAATTATGATTTCATAAAACACATAATATATTTAAACGGTATTTAATTTTTACCCAAAAATTTGACTGTCTCAGAAAATTATGAAAAAGTCGCCATTCGGTAATTTTGATGTACTGATTCCAGAAATAATATTAATTTTATATAAATATTTTAATAAATATTTGAATTTTTACTTTTAAAATAAAAACCGATATTTATCAAAAATTCATGGATTTTGACAAAAACGACTTTCAACCCTTAATAAAAATTACAATTGCATTCATAAAATTATACAGTCACTTATATTTAATAAAAATTAATTTAATAATAATACTGTTTTATTTAAATATTATTTAATTAAAAAATAAATTAATTCATAAAAATAGATTTCTTAGTTGAACATTAACTAAAAATACTATTTGTGCTTTAAAAACTATTTACAAGGTAATAATAATAAAATGAAAGTATATTCATTATTATATAAAAAATAATATACATGACCATATATCTAATGTCATGTTACATAACCCCCTATAAAACCCGCATAAGACCGAAGGGTAAGGTGTGCGATGGTGACCGACTCTTGGGGTGGCTCGGATAACATTTCTCGGATGGTAATCTCTATCTACTTCCACTTCCCTCGTAGGCGGTCCTGCTCGAGATTAACATGTTGAAGCTCATCTTGGGCTTGGTCAAGAGCGAAGCCCAATTATGCCACCTATTTTTTGAGCTTCGAAAGATGGGCTTTGTATGGGGAACATCTACTGGATGAGGTCATAACTTCCTTTGTCTGAGTAAATTGGATTCCTTAAAGCCCTATATTTATACTAATCATGTGATCACTGTTCAACGAATATATTAGATTCAGTTATAATTATTAGCATTAAACCAAGGATTTTGACATATTATATAAACATTTTACATAAATAGACATTTAATTAAATCAAGAGGGATTTCCATTAATGAAATTTTGGGTCGTTACAATACATATGACATACTGCCTTCATGCTCGTAACATACGACACTTCTAAAAATCATCAATCATGATTGGTTTGAAATGATTAATTGATGTATAAATATTATAAAAATGTAACTATTATTATTCTAGAAATGGTATAACTATATAATATCTGCAATAAATGGATCATTCACAACAAAACACACGTGATAAAATAATGCAACTAACAATCGAAACAATGAAAATAATGAATGGTTTTTAATGAAAGGGATATAATATGTTATAAAAGGGTCAAATATGATATTATAAAAATTAATATATTTATTTTATAATTTAATAAAATGTTTTAAAAAACTATACATATGTTTGAAAAATGATCAATCAAAAAGAATCAAGAGATAAGGGATTTCATAATTCAATTTCAACCGATTGGGTTAAACTTCTACTTTGTTGATTATGTCATCTGTATAATAACTTTTGATTATATTTTTATTTTTTTCCACATGATTTATTTTTATTTTTATTATATACCCATAATTAATTAATTTATTAATTATCACTTCAATTTTATGATAATTTTAACGGCTTATTTCACTATCTCATTCAAATCGAGATTCTTTTTCTTGAATATTAGTTGAAGGAAATTACTTGAACATTTCCTAAAAACCAATTTCATTATCTTTTCCAATGTTTGTACATGAATTTTTCATGTAATATTTTTTTACAATCCTTTTTTCTTTATTTAATGAAGAAATATTTTTTATAAAACCTAGCTTAATTTCTCTCTTCGGTTATAAATCTTATTTTTTGAAAACCATTATTTCTTCCACATCCATATCATTATCTTACCCTATTTTTTTTATAATTGGAATCTTGGTTATGTGTTATTAAAAATGAATTTGGTACATCTCTTTTTTTATTATTAGGATTACTTTTTGTAACCCTTTTATGATGTTGGTTTTTCAATAATGGATTTTTCAAATGTCAAACCCTTTATTACCAATGTCAAGATTAAATTGTGAGGATGAAATTTATTTATGGTGGGGAGAATGTAATACCATAAAATTATAAAAGAATAAAATTTTATAACATATATTAATAGACATGAAATGTTTATTTTATCCTAAAATTCACATAATTCTATTTTTATCTTGATTTACATGCAATAAAAAAAATTGATCGCTTACTTTACAAGCAAGATAGAGTTTCACTGAACAATGATATACTATTAATATTATTATTTAATATGATAGTGATATCATATCCATTAGAAGTGAAGGCATTATTAATATTAAATAAAACATAATAATATATATTTTATATAAATTTAGTAGATATATATTGATTAGAAATAATAATATGAATTATTTGAAGGAAAAAAAATGTTTTCAAAAAAGGTATTTTCCAAAAAGACAGTTCAGCCACATTTAGTCAACATTATTTAAAATTAATTTTAATATTTTTATATATTTTATTTTTAAAAATATAAATCATTTATAAAATCAAAATACCAAAATTATCTTAGGGTGAATTTTTTGATTTTTGTAAAAATTTCATCTTTAACGAACAGTGTAAAATACAGAATTATAATGGGAAATGCATTTTCTTTGTAGTAATTTATAATATTAAATTATATATTCAGTTCATTTTAAAGTAATATTTGTTCAATTTTATATAAATCATTCTACTTTATGTCATTTGAATCATTTTTATATTTAATTTAAATATAAAAAATTGTTGACTTTTGATCCTTTTCACTTTAAAACCTCCTTTCTCATCACATGTGTAGTATTAATAATTAATTATTTTTTTCTACTTATATGAATTGAATTTGGAGAAAATGATTGCATGTTTTTAATTATCATAATTTATAATTTCTTATATGTTAAAATTAATTATTGACTAAAATTAATACTGAATGAAGTATAAATTATTTATCATGGTTAAGGTAAAACATGAATTTATGAAGGGTGAAACTAGAATGATAAGAGTTAAAATGAACCTAAATATTATATAAATTTTATTGAATGAGATTATTTATACCTTTTATATAAAAGTCACTAAAATATGGTAATTTATTTCCAATTTCCTTTGAATATATCCCAAATGAAAAGTTATGTAATAAATCATACAAAAAAGATAGTTTCTTTCATTTTATATCTGTTATGATTTGGGATATGAAAAAAAAATTGTTCTGGTTTTACATATTAATTTAAAATATGAATTATTTTCGTACCATAATAATTTATATTTATTTTTATGGGATGAATTAGTAACTTAAAATTCTTAACAAATTGAAAACATTAATTATTTATTTAATAAAATAAATAAATAACTAAGACTAAAATTATTAAATGCAATGTAAATTGAATGAATAATTGGATTATATTAATTTTTTAGATGAATACATCATGTTATATGGGAGTAAAGTTATTAAATTTTAATTAAATCATTGTGTTGATATTTTTAAATATTGGATTAAATTAATAATTTCAAAATTGACATTAATGTTATGTTATAATAAATAATATTTAATTAAATGGTTTAAAATTAAAAATTAAACCTATTTTTAGGAAAGGGATATGTAAATGTTAATTAATATCATCTATATTCGATTTATGTACCAATTTTTCTCTTATAATTACTATATTGACCCCTATATAGTAACTAATTATATTAGTATGGTTAAGGTTAAAACGGTGTTTTTGCGTGTACTTGTGCTTGTGTTAAATTAATTTTTTCAACAAACATGATATTTTTAATTAATATATTGGAATGAGTCCAAAAAATCTAATAAGGATAATTTTAATCTATTCATAATTTATAAATAACCTTGGTTAGAAAACAAGTTACCATAGTACCGACATGGTAAAAATAAGGAAATGTAAAATTTAAGAGAAAAAATGTTTAAACATTTGTTTTATTATGTGGTGGACGTGTGGATAAACCATATCATCCATACACCCCATTAATTATCATTCAGGGATCCACTTGAGGAAATATTCACCTCCCAATATTGAATACATTTGGCTTTTTACAAATGATTCACTCCTCTACAACTATAAAAGGTTACTCACTCACATTATTTATCCACACATCTCATGAAATTTTGCTCTTTGAAGCCCTACAAAATCACTTACCATCTTCCCACATATCATAATAGAAGCATTATTTTGGTAAAAATCCAACCTAAAAAGGATTTAGTGCAACCCTTAGGGGGATACCCAAAGAATATAAGGTTTAATAATGTTTAATGAAAAGGAAGCGTGAGGTAAGGGTTACCTATCTCAGTTTTACATCAATGATACATGCACCATATTCATCAATTATTTATGTTGTTAGGTTTATATACTAATTTTTATTTATAATATATCAGCAATTAATTTTTCATCTTTATGTTTAATGTTTTATTTTATTTTATTTTTTTCATGGGGCTTATGATACAAAATTTACCAAAGTGGTAACATTTTAATTCCTAATATCATCATTAATCATGATGGTTTATGTTTATACATACATAAATGGAATTTTATGATATTTACATATATAAATTAATATATTGGATCCTATTATGGTTATTTATGAAATTTTCAATTAATAATACAATCTCTTGGTTTTTTTGTTCTTAAAATAAGAGAGAAAATGTTTTTCAAAAAATAAATCATCATTTCTCTCTTCGGTTGGGAATTAGTTTTCTTTAAAAAACCATGTTTTCTAAAGATGATTTCAATTTTTTTAACCATTTCAGAATTATTTTATTAATGAAAGTTTTACCTATTTTTATTTTTCACAAAATCTTTTCAGAGGAATATTATTTTCTTTTTTTGATCATGGATCAATTAAAACCTTTTTAAAAAGAAAAAAAGAATGTTCTTTTTTAGTTTTATGGCATGTATGGAATTACCCACCTACATCACAGTCATTTCATTTAAGATTCCTCTTCATTTTTAAAAAGGTAAAGAATGTTTTTTTCCGTATATTATTTAAATAAATAGTTTTTAAAAGTGATTTTAAAAGAAAAAAAGTCAGTCTATTTATTTGTTATGGAAAACTAGATATATACATAATACCCATTTTAAATTATGAAAATAAAATAAATCACAATTAAAGTAAAAGATCATCATCATTGAAAATCATTCCCAGAATTCATCTTCTTATCCTAGGGACATGAATCAAAATAATGGTGATATCAATATCCTAATAAGGGTTAAGTATGATAGAAAATATCATAAATAAATTAAGAATCATTAATATTGAATAAAAATTTGAAAAGTTCAATATTTGAGAACACATTTCATTTAATCAGTAAACTGGAATATGAAATTTATAACATGGAATGAATAACAATGATCAACCAATTGCATATATATAATCACATGATATTGAAACATGACCATATATATTCTAAATAATATAATAATCCCATGGAATATCAATAATAATGGAATACATGACATAGGACTTCTGAAAAGTCATTATCTATCCTGAAGACACATACTATCAAGATTTATCCTTAAGAAAGTTTAAGTATGTGTATAGAAACCCATCTCATTTGTCCCACTGATTCTTCTCATAAGACTACAGATGTATCGATGGGGCATATATTAACCAATCCGAAAACCATGTATTGAGTATCCAAATTGTTCATCATATATAGAATGATTAATTTAGTTCCAAAATAATGTGCCTTATAAAATATCTATATTGAGTAAAGGATGAAAATTTATTATTAATCCCCCATTAAATTAATTAAATTTAAAAGTAATCATTGTTTTTTTAAAATTGCATACAGTATAGTAATTAATCATATCCATAACATAGGAATACATATATTTAATTTATAATTAATTTTAAATTAAAATTAATTATAATATAGAGATTTTTTCAAGATAAAGTTTACAATCACAAAAGGAAGTGAGATGGTACAATGGTTTTTTTTCTATTTTTAGTTTTCAATTCAAATACACTGGAGTGATATAATTCAAATTGACACTTAAAATACCATGAAACATGAATGAATCCAGATATTAAATTTCCAAAGATCTATTTAAATTTCAAATATATGTGAATTGGTTTATAAAAACAAATAATTCTTAATGGAATATAAATGGAGTTGAAATCCCTTACTACATGTGTACTTTTGATTATATATTCTTTAAAATATTTTATATTGGTTTTAAAAATTTTATTAACTTATAAAATAATAATTTTAATATTTATAATATCATATATGATCCTTTTATAACATCTTATTAACATTTCATTAATAATGATTCATTATTATCATTTTCTGTATAATGAATTTCCATGTTTTCTCATGAATGTTTCATCATGAATGATTAGGTTATTTCACATATTATATAGTTATATAATATTCATAATAATAATCATGATATTATTATAATATTTACACATAAATTATACGTTTAAAACCAATCATGAATGAGGGATATGAAAATATAAGTACGTTATGATCATGAAGATGGTAGGCCATACACAAGCATGAGAAAAGATTCCATTTTCCAAAAATAATATTTAAAAAGAGGTTAGTACTATTTTATATTGACTAAAATATAATAATATAATTAATAAAATATTATTTACTTATATATATATATATCATTCATGTGGTTTGGTGATTAAAATAGAGTCGCATCACTTTCTAAATGCGACACTCCTCACGTCTACAAACGATGTTATCATCTTTACAAGAGTGAATTAGAATGATTGAAAATGGTATATATTATCTTTAAATAATGATAAATATGTCATTAATGTTATAATTATTTCATTTATATCACATATAATCATTAACATTATCTTTATCACCATCCACATGAAGCGTTAGTGAAAGATGAATCACATCTCTTTGCGAGGTGGCAGTCCGCCGTACACATGAGATATATTATCATATCTCCTATGAAATGTAAGGTAAAAATTTATTTTCCATATATTGACTTAATAGGTAAAAATATGTTATAAATATTATAAATATACTTTAGAAACATTATAATACCAATCCTTGAGAGGTGGAAATGGAAAAATTAACGACATTGGTTCGTGGGGCGGTAGTATACAGTACACATGAATGATGATTTCATAACCCATTTGATGGATGTGGATATGGTTGTAGGTCATTAAAATATTATAATAACATATAATTATATTTAATACATTTATTTTAATATATTATCATTTATTATTAAAAATTAAATGAGGTGGAAGAATAAATTAAAATAAAAATGTTTGTTGAAGAAAATTACCTCATATTCGATTATCCTCCTTGTATTTGCACTAAA
Source organism: Viscum album (assembly GCA_963277665.1). NCBI lineage: Eukaryota > Viridiplantae > Streptophyta > Magnoliopsida > Santalales > Viscaceae > Viscum > Viscum album. Next base: position 1,297,367,218 of record OY728141.1, on the reverse strand, counting down.
ACCATCCTATGTTGGATTTTTTAAAAAAATAGGGATCCTTGGATGATTGGATATAATTTTGGAGGTTATTAGGGTAGGATTTTTATTATACAAGTGGATTTAGATGTGTTAATATGTAAGGGGTGTGAGTGCACTTTTAAAGCTGATGAGGAGTGGCATTCTTGTAAATATTCAAAAGTAATCACTATTGAAAGGTTAAAAATACATAAAGTGACTAAAAATGATAATTAAAGGTTTACTGCAATTATATGTTCAATACATATCCCCATAACACAATACAATATGTATTTTAAACATTTTTTCTATAACATCTAAGTTCCTTATTTTTACCATTTTGGTTTTTCATTATGGTAACTAGTTTTCTAACCCAAGTAATTTAACCATTAAGAATAAATTGAAATGATAATTACTAGATAATTTTTACCCTTTTATTCTAAATATTTAATCCAATTTATAAAATAAAAATCCTATGTGTGATGAAAATAAATTTCAATACAAGCTCGTGTAATGTGTAAAAACACACTTTTAACCTTAACCACGGTAAAAATGTTTTTTTACAATTTAGAAGTCAATAATAATGGAATTAATAATTTAAGATTTCTAAACTATAAATATGTATCCTCAATAAAGTTACATTAAATATCTTTAATCAAGATAGTTTAATTTTATGGGTAGACAAAATTCTGATTTGGCTAGTTGATTCGTCTAATGAGACTACTGATGCATCGAGGGGATTTTATTAAACAGTCATCAACTGGTGTATTTGATGTCCAAATCATACCCCATGTATATAATAATAAATTAAATTCATAAATAATTTTTCTTAACTAAATATCCTTCTTTGGTAAGGGATATATAATTATCAAAATTTCCCTAGTTAGTCAAATATCTTTCAAAGTAAACACCATATGTAAATAATGTATACTGTTTAGGAAAAAATCATATCCATCACACAAAAATGAGGATATTTAGGAGAAATTTAATTTCCAATAAAAAATTATTACATGAACGTTATTATTTCAAGATAATTATAACAATCCCAAAACAAAGTGATATTTCACAATAGCTCTCGCTATCTAGCAATTTTTTAGTCAAATCCCATTAAATTAAATACTTTAAATTGAGGATTAAAATACCATAAATAAGGATGTTTTTCTAATATTAAAATTAAAATGGTCATTATATACACAAAATAAAATTAAATTGTTTTATGATAACAAATAAGTCTTAAAGGAATGTAATTTGCAATGAAATCACATACCTTCTGATTCTTTTTGGATGAACATGTTTTCACCTCATCTTCTTCTTGTAACATATTTAGGTTTGTACAAAAGCCTTTCTATGATGGATTTATACCCAAAAAAGGAACATAGTGTGAGATGAGGGTTTTTGGTAGAGTTTATTTGGGTATGTTTTAGATAATCCAAATGGCTAGAGAGGTGTGAAAAAGTGAGTGTAGTGAGTTCTCATCAATATTTGAGAGGTGGAATTCTTTTAAATACTCAAAATTATTCAATATTGGGAGGTAAATATTACCTAAAGTGGCTCCAAAAATGATAATTAATTTTTTATGTATGAAGTGTTCTATTGAAGCATCAACCATACTATGAGACTCATGTTTTAAAAATTTTGTTCCCTAACTTTTATGATTCCTTTTTTTCAATTTTGGGTTTTCACTAGAGTAAATAGTATTCAAAAATAGGTAATACTTCCTTTAATTCTAAATTAAAGGTATAATTATTTAAAAATTTAGAACCACTAATTATAAATATGATATTTAATATATAAAAAAAAATCATAAGTCTATTGGAAATTTATTTTAACATGACTGCATGTAAAGTGTAAAAACACTGCTTTAACCATAACTACACTTACAATGTTTTTTACAATTTAAGGGTTAACATATTCATTATGAAAGAATAATTTTCCCATTAATGGAACATATATTATATTTATTACCATTTAAAATTAATTTTTAATAATATAGTATTTTTGGTAATTTTAAATCTTCTAATAAAATAACATTTGTTATAAAATAACATTATTGTCAATTTTGTCATTATTCAATTAATATAAATTTAAAAATAAAAATATATTGGTGAAATTAGAATATATTACATAATAAACTATTGAAAATGATATATTCATCTAAAAATTAATGTAATACAATGATCCACTCAATTTACTTCAATTTTAATATTTTTAGTATAATTTATTTCATTTAATTGATAAGTAAATAATTATTTCATTGGAAAATATTAAGCATTTTAACTAATTATTTCAATTATATAAATTAGAGATAAATTTTATTGATAAAAAAACTAATTTATAAATCAAAATAATATAAATAATGGAACCTATATTGTTTTCTCCCAATAAAAATGGGTTATTGATATTAAAAGAATGAAAAGTATCTTTTTTGTCCTTTTCATTTCCTAACTTATTATCTGGATCATATTAAAAGGAAATTGGAAAACAATTGAAATATTTCAGATAATTTTATATAAAGGGTTAAAATAAACTCATTCAATAAATTTTGAAAATATTTTTTCTCGTTTTCACTCTTATCATTATCGTGTAACACCCTGATAAATCCATTTCTATCTTAACCGCGGTAATTGATTTCTACAGAATTCACAATTTAATTTGGTAAAAAATTATTTTTAACATATTATACAACATAAAATATTGTGATTAAAAATATTGATTCAATTTTTCTCAAATTGGATTCACATTAATATAAAATTTTAATTTAAAATTAATCTCACACACGTGATAAGAATCGTGTTTTTAATGTAAAATTGTTCAAACATTTACAAAGTTTTTATATATAAATTCAATTTAATAATAATTATAATTACATAAATTTGATTAATTGATATAAAGTTTAATTAATTTTACATTAAAAAAAATCAGAAAAAAAATTAAATATGTAAGTTATTTAAACAAAGATTTGCTTTTCAAAAAAAAATCAATATTTTTCATTATACATCATAAAAGAAGAATTTTCTTCAAAAATAAAAAAAATTAACCCTAAGATAATTATGTTATCACTATTTAAAATATGAAGCTTATTTTTTCAAATAAATTTTTTGAAAGTGTTAATAATTATTTTGAAATTTAGTCTACAAAGCGTGACTAAATCTTATTTTTTTACCCACTGTCCCACAAGCTATCAATAAAATTAAATTAATTCTAATATATATTATAACATCTTTAGGTGTTACATTATCTCCTACTTAAATAAATTATATCCTCAAATTTAAACTCGATCTTTTCAATCAAGGTTTTGATATTTGATAATACAATTATTGGAAAACCCATATCGTAAAAGGGTTAATAAAATAACCTTGTAATAAGAGAGAAAGGGAAGTAAAAAAGATCCAATAGAATAATCACATAACTGGGTTTATGAGTCATATAACATTGGGGAGAAATGAAAACATAGAAATAGAAAAGAAAACTAACAACAAAATACTTATATAAAGTGATCTAGATCATTATTTAGAATAATGTGGTTGATCTTGATAAGGGTATCGACCAAAAAACCATTAATCAAATAGGTGTGAATGAGACCATTAATATCAACAAAATTGATGATAATAGGGAGAATTTTTTGTTTCAAGATCCTTTTTTGGGATTTGAGGAATTATTTTATTTTCTAAGAATATAAGGAAATATACTTACATGATACATTTATATTTTATAATCACAAATTCATCTTTTGGTAGTTCTTCAATGAATTTCCAATTCTTTTATTAAATAATTGAATACCCAAACATGATTTATTATTCCAAAAAGTAAAAAAAATTACTTATAATTTTTCAAAAGACCCATAACAGGATTATATTTCATTCCTCTGGTCTTTAGTTATTATTTTAAAAAAAATGGTTAACACAGTATATTCAATATGCATAAATCATCATATGGTTAAGAAATACATTAATCTTTAAAAACATATCCAAAGTTCCACTCAATCCAATTCATACATAGTTGACCATATGTACCATACAAAGAAAAAAATTAATAATTTTTTAAAGAAGTTCACTGAATTTAAAAAATGACCATATTATTAATCCTAACCACAATAAGTTTATCTTAATCACCACATAACAAACTAGTGACTACCTTTATCATGTATTCACTTAAAATATGTTAATAATTTTAACTACCATAAAACTTTATTTGAAAAAATGGATTATTCCCTATTCCGTAGGTAAAACACTAATTATTTGATATTCTTACATTTCATATTAGTTGAATTATGTCAAAATTAACAATAATGATATTTTATAACAAAATATATTTTATTAAAATGATTTTAAATGAAAAAATATATAATTTATCATTTAATTTTTAAATATAAAAAAATATCAGCTATGACCCATTATTGGACCAATTTATATTTTATAATTACTATATTGAATGCTAATTAGTAAAAAAACTCAGTTAACAAGGAAAATATTAACTGGGTATTTTTTACATGTTACATGTTCATATGTTAAAATTAATTTTCAACACACATGGGTTTTTTATTTAATAAATTTTATTTAATATTTATAATTAGCAGTTACAATTTATTTATTAAGGATAGTTTTTATTTTATCTTTAAATGATAAATTACTTAGGTCAGAAAACTAGTTACCATAATGAAAACCCAAAATGGTAAAAATAATGAATCACATAACTTAAGAAATCAAATGTTTAAAAAAATGTGTTTTTTTATTTGGGGAAGGTTTCGATAGACCATATATTCCCTAAAACCATTTATTATTATATTTTGATCCATTTTATAAAATATTCATCTCAAAATAGTGAATACTTTTGAATATTTACAAGAATGTCTCTCTTCCTAAATTATAAAAAGTTACTCACTCTTGTCAATTCTTCACACATATCATGAAATTTTTATCATCCCAAACCTACTAAAATAACCTCCAAACTTCTCTCCACTTATACTATAAGTCTAATTTTTTCAATAAATATTACTTAGGAATGATTTAGTGGAATTTTATGGAGGATTCCTAAAGAAGAGGTAATGTTCTTCAACAAGATTTTTTATTTTATTTCTTCCTCCACATCCTACATTTTTCCTGATATAATAAACTATGTCTCTTATATATACTTGGATTTCTTATAATATTTTAATGAACTAAACAAATATCCACTTCCATAAAATGGGTAATGAAATCTTCATTCATGTTTACGGTGGATAACCGCCTTGCGAACTGATGTCGTTCATTTTTTGCATTTCCACATATCAAGGTTGGGTATGGTGATGGATATAATATATATTAATTATATATATAACATATTTGTTTCTATATATTAAATATATCATATATATTATATTGAATTTTATTAATTTCAAGATGTAATAGTGTTACTCGTGTGTATGGGGGACTACCGCCTCACGAAGCGATGTGATTCATCTTTCACTAACACTCCACCTATAAGGTGATATGGATAAAATTAATAACTATATGTGATATAAATGATATATTAATAATATTTTTGAAGTATTTTTTATTCTGGGAAGATAATATATATCATTTTCATTATTTATTTCACTCACATATAGATGATATCATCATTCGTATTCTTGTAGGTTACCTACTTCATAAAGCGATGTGGCTCTCTTATTAACAAAACCACGTGGATGATATACATAATTATAAAATATATTATTATAATTATATAAAGTTAAAATTTTACACACCTCATTTCCATAATGATCATTTAAAATGGATGTGTCAATCCTGCATATGTATGGCCTGCCATCTCCATGATTATAACGTACTTCATTTTTCGTAACTAATATTCATGATTGATTTTAAAGGTATAATTGATGTATAAATATCATAATTATTTCATTATTATTATTATGGATATGATATACCTGTGTTGTATAACAATGAATCATAACTTTCATGAAAAAGAATGCTTGTGAAAACAAGGCAATTAACATCAAAAATATTGATTATAATGAATGATTACTAATTAATAGTTGATAAGATATTATAAAAGGATTATATATAATATTATAAATACAAATATAGTTCTTTTTTAGGTTAATGAAATGTTGAAAACCAATATACATGAGGTTAAATCATGTTCAACCAAATTTAAGATTGAGGTAAGGAACTTCATCTCAATAAACAATTTATTGAGGCTATTTTTTTATTATTCCCCAATTCTCATTTTTTGGTGTATATAAATCGAATTTTTTATATAATATCATGAATATTTCATTCTTCATGATATTTTATGTTTTAATTTTAATTATTCCATCCAAGGGGATTTTACATGAAAATTACCAAATAGTAAAACTTATTGGGAAATCTCAATGTCTTTTGTGATTATTAACATTTTCTTGAAACAATTATGTTATGTTAATAATTTTTCATTTTAAATTATATTTATCATACATATTTATATTAATTTAAATCCCTTATTATGGATTTTAAGATAAATATACCCCCAAATAGCCCATGTTTTTTATTTTGAGATTAGTTATGCATGAATTCTTCAATTTATATTTTTTATTTAATTAGTTTTGCGAGTATAAATTATTTTGATAATGATATGATCTAATATATGGTATGGAATAATTTATAAACGTTTAATATCATAAGGAATGGGAACCAAATTAACATCATAATCAAAATAATAAGAATGATCATTTATTTGATAGGTTTATGCCAATATTTTGAAGGGAAGTAATATCCAAAAAATTATAATCATGTGATGAAATAGATTCATTTGATAACCAGATATAGAAATAATTTTTTTATATTATGGATTCGATGTAAAGTAAGTGAATAAGAGAAATATAATGAAAATATGGATAAAGGGGATAGGAGAAAGAAGTATTTTCCTACATGTGATCATTGTGGAATAAAACACCCTTGTGCTTGCATTAAGGGAATAAGAGCTTTCTACAAGTATGAGGAAAATCCACCATTCTTGTACTTTCCTAGAAAATAAAAAGGTTTAAAATTTTCAATGATTTATCTATAACGAAATCGGGCTTTATAAAAATTAACTCCTTAAGTATCAAAGTAATATACCTTAAAAGAAGTTAATGGTCTATAGTCAAGATAATGTAATTACCATAGAAGAAGAGGAATAATTAATGATATTATGTTTGTATTCAAGAATAATATAATTTTATTCTTTTCAATGATTTCATTGTTATAAGGCAAATTAAATTTATCAGTATTATACTACAATACGTTTTCCATAAGTATTTGAAGTTGTATGTTGAATGGTACCAATGACCAAGAGAAATCATTCATTCGAAATTTTTACTTCTTAGAAAACATAGGATTAATGGAAATACATAATTATTGTATTCATGATAAATTTTTCATTCTATAAAAACAATTTATATATGTCATTTCCTTTCATTCCATTTCATTCACATAAAGATGATAACATCATTCATGCACGCATGGATGCCCGTCTTCATGATGATATGTGACACACAATTCATTACCATACCCAATTAATGATATATATTAGTGTATACTATGGTATTTATTATATGATTATAATTTAGGGAAGGTAAAATATTACTTACCTTCATTCCATAATTATTGGTAATAAATATAAATGTTTCTCATTTGTCATTACGGCCTATTGTGTCCATGACCGTAATGTCCTTAATTTTTCTTAACGATGATTAATTATTTGTTTTAAAAGTATAAATGATATATAAATATTATAATTATTTCATTATTATTATTCATTATGTCATAGAAATTTATAATATGGGAAATAACTATATCTTTCATGATTAAACATGTATGAGAAAATAAGTCGATTAACACCCGAAATAATGAAAATAGAGAAATATTATTAATAAATACGTAATAAGATGTTATAAAAGGGTCATATCTAGTATCATAAATATTAATATGATTCTAGTATAAGTTAATAAAAACTTTAAAACCACTATAAATTATCTTAAATCATGTACAACCAAAAAAAAAATTGTGAGGTAAAGTATTTTGTCTCAATTTACATTCTATTGAGACTTATATGTTTTCGGCACTGATTCACTTTTATATGGTTTATATACTTACCATTTGAAATTTAATATCATGATTCATTCATACTTTATGGTATTTTAAGATTCACTATCTATTATCTTATTCGAGTGGATTTGAATTGAAAATTACCACGTGGTAAATGTTATTGCATAATCCCTCCTCTTATTGTGATTGTTATCATTCTCCTAAACTAATCACATATATGTAATAAATTTTCATTGTAAGTTAAATTTATATTCAATATACATATTATTTTGTAATGCATATGATTATTTCCTAAACTATATACCATTTTCTCATATGGTTTTTTCTTTGAAAGTTATTTTATTAATTAGGGAAATATTGATAAATATGTATTTTTTACTCAAAATGAATATTTGACAAGACACATTGTTCATGAATTAAACTCATTATTTTATATATGATGAATTCTTCAGAAATGAATTACATAGGTTGGGTACTGGTTAATTTAAGCCACTTGATGCATCTCTGATCTCTTGAGATGAAATAGTAAGACAAATCAGATGGGTTTCTACCCACATAATTAAACTATTTTGAGGTTAGATCCAGATAGTAATTGACTTGAAGATATATCTTGAAATTTGAGACATTACAAACTGTGAATTCAATTATTATCGATGTTACATGTGATTATTCAATTAGTTCTAATATCCATTGTCAGTTTTCAAGCTTAATTGATAATTTATATGGCATTAATTGACCTTTTTATTCCTTCAATATTATGATTTTAATTTTCAGTTTATTGATTAAATGGAATTTATTGTCAGATATTTAACTTTCCTTGCTGATTATGTAAATTAAATAATGATATTTTCCACTTTACTAAACCCTTTATTTTACATTATATCTCACCCTTATTTTGTTTTTTACTACTAGGATATGAAGATGAATTTATGGAATGAGTTTCAAGGATGTTTCCCATTTACATTTTTATGATTTATTTTCATTTCCACTTTATAAAATGGGTTTCATGTATATATCCATTTTTTTCAAAACTTCTAAATTTATCTATCCTTGCGTATTTTAATCATGTATCTAGGCTAATGTAATATAGTAAGGAATCAACTTTAGGAAACTGGGTATGAGGTTGTTTCATTTATTACTAATAAAAACACATAATCTCTACCTTAATAAAAATTTTAGATGTTATCCTATACCTCGGATTATACTAAGGGTTACAATAATGTTTTCTAATACTAATATCTAAACAATAACTAAACCCCAATTTGATTCAAACTAGATTGACTCGTACTTTTTGTACAAAAGCATTACATATTTTTAGATGAATATTCGATATATAAATCACAATCCATTCCATAATTGTAATGTTGTAGTTTATTTGGATACCATAAACCTAATATTCTTCTTTCATGAAAGACCTTCATTATCTAACACAAATATATTGTCACATAAAACATTTCTTAGGCATACCCTACTCAAAACCTTTCTTCACATCCTGGGGAAAAGAAAATATAATAAACTGTGAAATTAAGTGCCTACCGAGTGTAAAGAGGGAGTTATTAATTATAATTTAATTATAACATGAGAATAATGGTATGATAATAAGATAATAACATTTGAAAATTATTCCCATAAATTCATAGATCATAATCACGAGCTTGGTCATTTATAAGACATGATTATAAAGTAATCAAATAACATGAGCCATGAAAACATAACATTTGCATAATATCATGTCATAAAAGAGTGGAATAAAGTATGGAATAATAATATTAATAGAAATTATATTTAAACACTACCTAATAATACATTATTCACATTTTAGGCTTGGGCTAACCACTTGTTTACCTTCTTTAGGCTTGAGATAACCTCATATATAAGCTCTATTCCATGCACGAGATAACCTCTTATTTACCTACTTTTTTAGGATTGGGATAACATCATGTGTATAATTTTATATTATGACACATTAAACTTTACCCAATTCATCAGATTTTTTGATAACTCTAGGCACATAGATAACATATTCATAATCCATTCATACCTATGCCATGCAATCCTGAAAACATTCATCATTCCATAATAACTTAACCTATGGAAAAAAAATGAGTTTCATCAATATTTCATAATAATAATAATAAAAAAATATACATATAAATAATAAGTATGGTATCATAGAATCATATACCCATTGAAAAATAAATAATATTAAAGGATTTTATTATAGAAGAATGTTTCATTAAATAGACCGCTGGAATATTTCTTACGGAAAATACCCATTACATTTTGAAATCACTTATTTAAAATCATACAATATATGATATAAAATGTAAAAATAATTATTTATAAAGTCCCTTGGAAACTTATAAATTAGTATTTTAATCATTTAGTGGTTATGAAGTTAAGAATTTTTATTATGCTGAGTATTTTAAAATAATGATTCCTTTAACATTTTTTGTAAAAAGTCAACAGTACCATGTTCAGAAAATGATAAGGAGATTCATTTAAAAAAATAAATAAAATTAAAACATGGGTAAAAATTAATTTAAAAATTCAAATGATAATTTTAAAAACAATTTAAATAAAACATGGACATGTAAAAAAATTACTCATGAATATTTAAAATAAATTCTATTTTTTTAAAAGAATTCATTTTAATTTTATGTGGAAAATAGAATAAATTGGTACATCTACCTAAAAATTCCATGAATAAATAGATTATAATATTATTAAATTTTATATCATATAAATATATTATAATTTCCCTCAATGTTAATTCAATCATAAATAGTCCCAATTAAAATGAGATTGAAATATAAATTTTTTACTACTTTCGTAACATTGATTTGTAATTACCATGAAAGGATTAAAATTAAATAAAAAATTAAATAACATTAAAATAGGTATATTATTTTATAAATAAATTAAAAATTCAATATATAATCTTCATAAGCATATTAATGTGCATAAAATCATACATGTCTCAATGAAATAATATTTAGACGAAGAACCCTTATAACGTTGTTAATATTTGTATAAAAAATAATTAAAGGGAGAAACATATATGGATTTGAAAATAAACATTATTTTCAAGTATAGAATCATAAAATAAATTCATAGTATGTATATACACCCCATAAAAGAATCATTTTATTAATATGGAACATGTCTCATGGAAATAAATTTGAGACGAGAAACCCTAACCTCGGGTCCAACTTACTTCGTAAGTTATTTTAACCTCTTATATAATAAATTAAAATGTATTATAACTATAAATTATAAATATATACATATATATTATATCATATATATGACCCACTTATTACATTTCAATACCCATTTATTAATAAATATTTTTAAAAATTGTCATATATGAGTGTAAACTGTCTCGTTTTTCTTGTATGATTTGATTTGGTCGTTTTAGTCCACAGATATTGATAATTTTTACATCATATATATAATTTTAATAATGATATATATAATTTATATTCATTATATATTTTTTTATTATCATCCATGAAATAAAGACATGAAAAAATGAATCACATCGCTCTGTGGATTTTTATGTCCACATATACGCACAAGTGACGTTACCATTTTTAACTAATTAAACGATAAGAGGTAAATGATATATTATTATTTTTATAGTACCATAAATATGTAATAAATATAATATATTTTAATTATTTCCATATTTATAACCATCTAAGTAATATGGTGTTGAATAATTAATTAAACCGCTACATAAAGATGTTAAGCCATACATAGGCTCGGGCAATGTTTTTTACTTTATGTGGGATGAAAAGTATGAGTAAAATAGATTTATAAAACATAATAAAATATTTTTATATTTTTAATAAAATATTTATTATTTTAGTATAGTCATAATATATCTAAAGGATGTATATGGATAGATAAATTTTAAAGAGTCGATAAATAGAATTATCTGTTCTTCGATAGAAGTTCTTTAGATCCCTACTAATAGATTCATAGAATAGTCTTTTAATAAGACCAAAACCACTAATTAACTGATAGGGAAGTTAAAAATAAAATTATACAAGTTTTTCTAAATCTATGTGGCTCAAGTTAGTGTAAAGAAGATAGATAATAGGTGTCCTTTTATAATGGAGGGAAGGGGAACTCTTATAATTTTTAAAAACATTAAAATATTATAAAGTCACATTCACAGCCAAGTTGTTTCAAATTATATTAATTTAGAATTTATTATGTTATAGGATTTAATAACCTCATACAATAGTACTTAGATATTATTTGAGGTTATTTTAACCCTTGTATTTTTAGTTTAACCACAGTTAACCCTTTTTGTCCTTAACAACGGTAACAAACTTTTCTATAATTTTAGGTTATAAATTTACATATAAGGTAAAAATTGGTACAAAATGGTAAAGGGATGAAACTATACACCATGTCACATCCTCATTTTCTTATTTAAATATTTTTTAAAAATTAAATCACTTAATAAAATATTATATAACTTAAAATATCATTAATTTTATTAATTTCATTGTGATACTATTCATTTATTTTGACTATAAAGACATCAAGAGAGATATGTAATTTGATTATAAACTCTTGAATCGGAAATTTTAATTTATTATTACCCAAAAATTTCATGTGATCCCATATTTCATACAAAAAATATTACTTTTAATGTTCTTAAATCCATTTACGTTGATTCTTATAATGTTTCTACAAACAATGTGTCTCTATTGTGTAAAGATTTAATGTAATTATAAAATTAAGAAGAATTTAAAATATAATTAAATGAAAAAATTATTCTTGTTTAAAATAAAATTTTATATTCTTTTATAACGTCATATTATAATTATGTGAACGTATAAAGAAAATTAAAATCAGTAGAGTGACATTTTGGAATTGATATTACATAGAATTATCTAAATAACATTATCGTAGGAAAATGGTAACAAAATGACATAATTTTAAAATTATAATGGGTCCTTCCAAATTAATCACATAAAATGAAATAAATTAAAGTGTTATGTTGATTTTGAGACCTTTTCTCTTATCTTTCACCTCATTTAACAAATTTTACCATTACTGAGGTGACACATATTTACAATAGTACCTATTTACATTGGAAAAAGATAATGGAAAACTATTTAAAAAATTTGAACAACTATATTAAAAGTAAACTATCCATTTTAAAATATTTAATCTCTATATGTGGAAGAAATAAATTTCAACATAATTGTGTAAAACGTAAAAAAAATCTATTAAAAAATAATTTTAAGAATAAATATTAACTTATATAAAATTATTGAATATTGCTTATTAAAATGTGATTTATTATATTATTTTACATCAAATAGATCATAAATAAATTTAATACCAAATATAAAATATAAAGGAACTTTTAAATCACGTTGTTTTATCAAAATAAGTGACAGTAATTAAAAAATCATTATTTTTTAATATTCACTATTAAACCATCATTTTAGAAAAAAACAAAACAATCATTGTAATTTAATGTTAATATGAATATTTCAAAAAAATCATTTAATAAAATATAATTTTTAAAAGTGTTATTAAATAATTAAAATTTCCATGCACAATATTCAATATGAATTGTTTTTGAAGATAAATATTTTTGATGCATAAAATGACTTCATTAAAATTAGGTACTTATTTCCTAAGATATAATTAATAAATTCATGTTTTTTAGAACCATTTTAAAAATATTTCCTAATTTTTTTCACTCATATTCATACCTAAAAATTCAACAACTAGGTTATAATGGTCATATTTAAATAATAACATATCAATTGTATATTACAATTTTCTTAAAGTTAGGTTTTTCATGGTAAGAAATATATTAAGGTTATAATTATTTTAAACTAAAATTATTGGGTGTTGAATGAATATATTTTTTGGGAAAAATATCTATAAGACTATTTTATTATGTCTCTATAGAAATTTATTATTTTTCATGGCCCCATTTAGAGTCATTAATGAATAAATTGTGTTTTGGGGAGTAACACAATAGTTGTTTAGGACATATTAGTTTTATATTTTCATAGAATTTATTTATTTTATTTTATTTTATTCAATGATCGAAATAGGTAATACTATGAACTTTAAAATGGTTTTGGAAACACATTTATGAATATATTTTTTATGGGAATATTTTTAATTGTAAATTCCATGTGTAATGAGTCTATTTCTTTGGGAATGTTATTTCTCATCATGAAATAAATATTGAACCCTTTTATATTATGGTGTTACTTTGTTGTAATGTTCCAAATAATGTCTGTAACGTAATAATTTTTCTCTTCCTTCTTAGATATTTCTATTGGTGTATATGATATATCTTATATTTCAATACCCTTATTTTATTTTACTATGAAGATTAGAGATTTCATTTGGAAACAAAAATGTTTGTAATCATTTTAATTGTTAATGGAGAAGTTAGCTAACATATATATACTTCACCTACCCAAGGAAGAAGTAATGTTTTTTGTTTACTGTGATGATTCACATCATTTATTGGTGTATTTATTGATTTAGGAGAGAAAATTTATAATCTACAAGTTTATATAGCTACATAAACATGAATAAAACTAGACCAGTCATGATCTAAATTTACTAGCTATGAGGTTTATGCAAAAGCTATAGATACATTTAATGCATAGAGAGTTATTTTTTCCTTTATTGAATATAATATCTTGTACTTTATATTCTCAAATATATACTGGAAAATGTGTTAGTATAGGTGGGTTTAATTTATTCAACAATATTATATAATGATTTCATATACTCCTTGAAAATAAAATTAAGTGTATACTGACATTAGTGTAAATAGCTATAGAAAGTTTTATAAAAATAAGGCTATGGATTAAATATAATCTAAGAACTCAAAGATTTTCACTTGGATTTAGAAAATGTGGGTAGTTAAGGTAATTTAGGACATATGATAATAAAATCTCCCGTATTTCAATAAGTCGTGAAATCATTATTGGGAGACACTATGTTGTAGTTTTTAATAGATATTATCTTTATATATTATGAACTAAATGGATGATTAGAATATTATCAACATTGAGTGTTCTTTTATGGAATGTTTTTTATTCCCAAATTCATTTGAGCGATTGTATTATGAGAGTAACATAACTCCCATTTATTTGTTCATATGTGTGATTCAATTATATATAATTCATTGGATAACTAAATTTGGTGGGTTGTATAAGATATTTTGGTTGAAAAATGTGAATCTTAATGTCTTATTTTTAAGAAGGTTAACATTTAACATCATGTTTAGGTTGGATTATTATTTTAAGTCCTCGGCCATAAACATTACATAATATGGAGTTTTAGTGAAGAAATTACATTCTTTCATATTGATGATATTTTAAGGATTATAGTTATAGAGAAATAGGCCTTAAATCATATATAACAAAACAATAAAATGAAAAAGTGGTCACTTATGATCGATATATATTTTTTTCCACCATATAAATATTTTAAAAACAAAGCATGATCAATTTATGACAACTCTTCACAAAATTCAACTTGACCTCTTCCAATAACATAATCATCATTAAATCCTGTGATAAAAATTTAATAATGTTGGATGATCATTAAAATATCAGTATGGGATATAAAAAGAAGGACAGTTTTAGTCTATTGGTAAAAATTAAAACTCATGAAAAACATTTTCCCCAGAACATCAAATTTTACCCAAAAATAGAAAATCATTTTTTAATAAATATCTATTATTTTACCTTTTAAAATGAATTATTTACATGAATACTCATTATTGAAACATAGAAAATTAATGTAGGTTCCTTGGGATATCATCTTATTAAAACCTTATAGAACCATTTCATATTGGAATAACCATAGATACAACTTCATATATAATTATATGGATAATATATTCATTACCCAATGCATTGGAGTGCTATCTGGGCCCACCCATATTTTAGGATATAATAGGCTCACCCATCAATATCTTGGCATACCCATAATTTAAAATTTTTATCAACCACATCATCAAATAAAACATTTTATAATTTCATAAAATATTTTTAAATCATTTTAGAATCAAGTTCAGATATTAAAATTTCATTTTCCTTCAAGAATCCCATTTTCAATACGAAATAAAAAATTCTTTTGAAAACACATTTTCATAAACAAATTAAACAAAAAATTGATATAAGTTTTTTTATTTTATAAAACATGAAATCATTCAATTGAATAAAAAAATTAAAATAATGGCCACAGTGAAGGAAAAGTAATTGTAACCATGTTCGTTAAGAATAGAACATTCATTTCTTCATTTGTAAAAATGTTCCGTACAATACCCGTAAAAAGTTTCCTTTATGAATTTTTTTAATGAAATTAAAATTTATAAAAAATAATTTATATCCATATTATAAATTGAAAAATATAAAAAAATATCAATAATATAAACCTGGAGGAGAATATTTTGAAATTAAATCATAAAACATCTAAAAAAGGATTTTTTAAATCAAAGTGTCTAATTCCACTTTGAAATATTTGAATCAAACTCCCCATGAAAGAATAGGAATTAACAAAACATGAAATAAAATTAGAATAAATAAATTATTTTTATAATATTTCAAAGGTTCTATATATACACGTCATAAATAAATAATGGTTTATAACATCAAGATATGCCTCAATTAAAGGAGATTGGGACAAAATCCCTTACCTTGAGTTCGACATGTCACATGTGTATTTATCATCTTGAATAATAATGTTATTTTAATTTTTTAATTTCTTAATTAACTTTTTCAAGTTTATATTTAATTTAATTTCATTATTTAATGGTATTATATAACTACATAAACAATTATGTCTATATTGGGTGATTTGACCATATTCAGTTTATGTGTCAAACGACTAAGGTTGGTTGACTGTGGTAAAGGAGGTAATTATATAAAAATATCCTGAATAATTATTATTATATAGTTATCATATTTATAAATACAATATACTTGTAGAACCCATCATGAAATATGGTTACGAAAAATTAACCAATGATACAATCATGAAGATGATAGGTCCTACATACGCATAAATAGCATTCCCTTTTTTCAATGATCATTATGGAATAAAGGTGAGTAACATTAAACATTATAGAATGATATTTATATATTAAGTACCATATTATTTAATCATATATAATTATAAATAAAATTATCTTATGTAAAAGGAATCACATCACTTTGAGGAGCCGGTAGTCCACAGGTTCACGAACGACGTTATCACTTTTTTAGAGAGTGAAAAGGTAATAAACAAAATGATATGTCACACTTAAAGAATGTTAATTATGTCATGAATATCATATAGATTTTATTTATGTCACATATTTATAAATGAACCCATCCTTAACATATTCCATGTAATGTGTGATCATGTCATATCGCTTTAAAGAGTGGTAGTCCACAAGTTGACAAACTGTGTTATCATATATACACAAAAGGGAAAGCATGAAGGTATGTGTTATATTGAAATTCTAGAAGTATAAAGATAAAATAAAAATCAAAAATAACATTTAAAAATAGTGCATCCATCATATTTCCAAACCATGAGAGTTGGTAAATGAAAAACAAACAATATCAATTCGGAATGTGATAGTTCTTCGTACACACAAACGGTTATTTCATTACCCATTTAATGGAATTGTGTGGCGTTGTAGGTACAAAAAATAACCTAGAAGCATATAATTATATTTAAGATACTTCGTTAATTATATAATCTTGATATTAGATGAAATTAAGGGATCATATAACGAAATAAAGAAAAAATTTCATGTTTATGAAAGTTACATCTTCAGGTAACTCCTTTCGATTTGCACAAATGGGATTCTTCGATGGATCTATGCCAAAAGTGATGAATCAAGGTTTAGGGGAGTGATGTTTTGAGATTATTTTCGAATAATTTGGATGATACAAAATGGATTTATATGTGTTAATAAGGGATGGGGTGAGTTTCTTTTTATAGTGGAGGGGGATTGACCTTCTTAGATATATAAAAAGAAAAACACTATTGAGATCTCTTCCTTACATAAAATGAAAATAATGATAAATATTATATAAAATAAGTTATATGATAGAATAATTTCCATAAAATTGGATTTGAAATTTTTTTAGGTCATTATGACTTTGATGATTAATGTTTAACCACCAAGTAAACTCATTTTTACCTTAATCTCTATAATTAATTTTAATTACATTAATTAGTATTATTAGTAAAAATAATAATTTGACATCATTAGAAATTATAAATGTTGATTATTAAAAATATAGAATCCATTTTTAAAAATTAATATCATGTAATTGGTAGAAATTATTTTAACATCAATCTCGCAGACGTAAAGATAAATCGGGTTTTTAAAGTGAAAAACTTTAAATTTTTTCTATATTTTTATATCTAAATTAAAATTAAACATGTCTCAAATGAACTAATTTAGTTTATGTGATATAAAATTTATCTAATTATTATTAAAAACAAAATTATAACAAAATTTATCTATATAAATAAATTGAATGAAAATGCAGTTTTTTACAAAAATTCATTATTATTCATTATTCAACAAAATATAAACATTCTCAAAATAATACATAAAGACACCCGAAGATAATTTTGATATCCATATCTCAAAAATGAAGTTTATTTCTATAAATAAAAATTATAAAAGTGTGAAAAAATATATTTAAAATAATTTTGCCGCTAAAAGGCTGTAAATATGATTTTTAGAAAAAATATACGTTTTAAGCATATAACCGTATTTACTCTAATCTATGCTAATAAAATTTATTAGATGAGTGTAAAAAAATTAATAAAATGGTTTAAGTATAATATATTTTATTCTATTCACAACATCGAATATAACATTTAGTTGATAACTACCACATAAAATAATAATATTAGGAATATATTATTGATTTATATAACTCAGTATTGTGTCCAATGAAAGATTTTAGAGAAACTCATTATTTCTTATCTCACACGCTATTAGAAATATTATCCCTTTAAGTTAAAATTTCTATCTAATTTTTAAATATTAGTAAATATGAAATATACTTATTCTATAATTACTTGCTAGGTTATATCCTTCCTCACTTTTGGAAATTGCATCCTCACAATTTTAATCACTTATAAAATTAGTGGGGATATTTTTCCCTCATTTAATTTTCTGATTCACATGTTACCTCTTTATCCATACGTGTTTTTTATAAACCCTTAACATGTTGAATTACTTTATTCTATAATAATTTTTCTTTATGGTCAATGACCTAAATTGTTTGTTCATCGTAAGAATGATTTTCTTTCGGTTGAACTTCTTCAGGGCTCAAAACATGAGATGACTTAGATACATAATTCCTTAACATTTAAATGAGAAATATGTTGTGTACCTGGGATAAACTCATAGGTATATCCACTCAGTATGAAATTGATCCAACTACCTATAGTATTTCATACGGTCTAAGGAACCATGGACTCATCTTACCCTTATTAACAAAAGGCATCACACTTTTCCATAGGGAAACATTGAGGAATGCATGTTCACAAAACTCAAAATTAATATCTTTCAATTGTTATTTGTATAACGTTTATACCAACTTTGAGATTCCCTCATGTGTCACTAGATCATCAAAACATTCTCCGTCATTTCATTTACCAACTCTTGTCTCATAAACTTCTTTTCTCCTACCTCATCTAAAAACACCAGTGTCTGACACCGCTCTCCATAAAATGCCTCAAATGGTTCCACCTATGTACTGAAATGAAAATTTTTATTATAAAAAAAATAAACGAAATAAATATGTTTATCCCATATTTCTTGTTAATTCATTAATCAATAATTAATCATATCTTCCATGGTCTGAAAAATCTTCTCATACTATCCATTATATTTAGGGCAAAAAGCTACACTAAAATTTAATTCAGTACCCAATGACTTCAGAAGTCATTTCAAAAAATCGAGGATCAACCTGGGATCAATTTTTGATATAGTATATAGAGTAACTCCTTGTAACCTAATAATATATTTTAGATAATGTTTATAATGTTTTTCTATTGAAATTATATCTCAAATGGTAAGAAAATGTGATGATTTAGTTAATTGGTCAACAATAATTAAAATAGCATTTTTACATTGAAATGTTGTTAGAAATCCTACCGAAAAATCCATTCATATATTATCTTATTTAAACTCAATCAATGGAAATGTCCAAAGAATCCCCTTAAATAACTGTCATTATTATTTATCTTACTAATAAGTAAAACACTTTATAGAAATGTCAAAAATGTCTCTTTTCATTCCATCCAACTAGTAATACTTTTGAAGGCCTCTATACATATTATTCTTTACCATGTGAATGAAAAAAAGGAGAACCATAAGATTTAGTGAACAACTATTTCATGTAATTTGAAGAACAAGTCACACATAATATTTTCCAAAATCATAAAACACATTCTTTATCAATATTAAAATCATGAAAATTACCCTTCTTAATTGATTCTACCCTATCTTAAAATGATTGATCCACCTTTTAATCCCTCTTAATTAATTATGATAATGTCAATTGCATTGGAACCTAAAAAATAGGTGACTCCACCACATCCACAACTTATATAAAAAATCATCAAACCATTAAACAAAGGATCATGTTAATATGTTATCATGTTTAATATATAATTACTCTTTTAATTAAAATCATCTTCCACCTTGTTTTATTTTCTAGAATGATAATGTATCATAACATCATAATCCTTTATTAGTTCTATTCATCTTATCTATCTCATTTTAAATTATTTTTGAGTGAATATATACTTAAAACTTTCATGATCATTATATATTTCACACTTCACTCCATAAGATTATTCCTCCAAATTTTTATTGAAAAAAATTCATATAATTCCAAATCATTTGTAGGGTAATTTAACTCTTTAGGATTAAACTGAAGTGAAGCTTAATAAATTACCTAATCTTTATTCATTAAGCCATAACCAATTCCATTAATTAAAGAATATTTATAGATGATGTATTCACTCTTTATGAAATTAAATTCTAAAATATGAGCCTTCACCGACATTCCTTTTAGTTATGGAAAACAATAATCACATTCTTTTTTCTAGATGAAATTATTTGCATTTTTAGTTAACTTAGACATTGGGATAGACAACTGAGAAATGTTTTCAAAAAACCTTAAGTAGTAACCTACTTCTCTAAGAAAAGTACAAATATCTGGGATATTTTTGGGTCTTTTTTATTCTTCACCAATTATTTTTAGAATTATCAACGATTATTCCATCTTTATAAAAAATGTGACCAAGGAATGAAATTTTTTGTAACCAAAATTTACACATGAAAAATTAACCATATAGTTTCCATTGTTTTATAGTTTTCTATAAAACAATTATAATCCTTTCATATTACTCTTAACATTTAAAAAATATTAAAATAGAATGAAAAAAAATAAAAATAAACTTATCCATGAACTCATGAAAAATTATAGTTTTAAGATCCATGAATACATAAGATTCATTAGATAACCCAAAAGATATAACTAAAAATAAATAGGGTCCATATCAAGTTTGAAATGTAGTATTCAGCATCCATTATATTTAGTTAATGGTACCCCGACCTCAAGTCAACCTTCATTCAATATTGCGCTCCCTAATGTTGATCAAATAAATCATCGATATGAGGCAAATGAAACTTATTTTTAATACTGATGTTATTCAGGGTTCTATAATCAACAAAATATCTCATTTATCCATATTTATTTTTAATAAGCAAGATAATAACACTTCATGGTGAAGTTCTATGTCAAATAAATCATTTATTTAATAACTCTTATAATTTATTTTTCGAAATAGTCTTCTCATCGGGTAGTAAGTAAACAGCAAATTCCACCTCTCATTCAATAATAACATTGAGAAAATAAATGAAAAAAACATATAGGTGTTCATTTACTATTGGAACATCACTAATTTGAATAGTATATTTATTTTCAACCATATTATCTTGGTAACTTTCATTTCCATATCTAATTAATTTCTCAGCTTCCTGGTAAGTAATAAAAGTCATTAAATACTTGAACACAACTTTCTTAGCACTACAATCTATCTTTCCTTGATAAACTGAAATCCAATCCATAATAATAATGTTTTCAAAATCTACTATGGCCAGTTTATCTTCTTTTTGTAGGAAAGACAATCCCGTTGATAATAATTAGATCATTCTAATAAATCTGGGGTGCTTTAATACTTCCACCAAGTGTTTTTACCCAAATTTATATGTTAATTTAATTAGGTAATATTACCAATATACATTCAAATTTATAAGAAATATAAGAATGTGATAATAAATAATCTAATTAGTTAGCATAATTAAAATACACAAGTAACATACCTCTCACCACTTCATTTTCTATCCCAACATCCACTAATGTAGAATAAAAAGAATTTCCCACACACTTTTACTTTCGCTATGGATGGTATCTACCCATTGTAATCAACTTTGGAAACATATTTGCATAATTCACTAACTCATTTAAACAATAACATCTTACCATTATGATATCTTTTATCTCACTATTGGATTGTTTAGGACTCTTTTCTTTACATTGAAAAACAATATGACCCAACATACCACACCGGTAACACTTTGCAAATCCTAACATACATTCCCTTAAAATAATTTTTACCTCACATGGAAAATATTTTGGTCCCCCCTCTAGGATTCATAATTTATTTCTTCTCTATTTAATTCCACATTGACAATTTGTTATAATTATAATCATTTGGAACATAATTTTAATAAAACATTATCTCAGGAGACTTATTTGGAAGGAAATTTTCCTCTCAGTTCCTTCCCACTATAACTTCCTTATTTCCACTATAGAAAACCATTCTGTAAAAACATACATTAGATGAAGCAATGTGGTAATCTTAAAATTATATAACATATAAATTTAACATAAGTTAAAATCTTTCAAGGGAAAGTTATTAATATTAACCTAACCTCTAATGTTATGTAAATCAACTTTTGAAAAAAAACTATAAGGCCACAACCTTAAACATTACAGTAATCTTGAGTTTTTGTAAATAAATTAATTTATTTCACATTAAGAATGATTTCAGGTTTATATTTTTATAGAAATAGGTGATTACTTAAACATAAAAAACCATACAATATAAAGTGGACACTTTCAATTATTATCTATTTTTCCACCAGATAAAAACTTTTAGAAATAAAGAATGGTCACTTTTATGAAAACACTTCAACAAATTCAACGTAGTCCATTAAAATCCATTACACATAATTAAGTCTTGTGAAAAACATTTAAAAAATTTTTATGAGCAAAAAAATATCAACAAGAGATATAAAAAATAAGTAAACAGTTAGTCAATTGAACATATTACAATGTTTTGAGGTGGCGGTAGTCCACACGTCCACAAACAATTTTATCGTATATACATAAAATGGAAATCATGAAGGCATGTGTTATATAAAAATTACATAAGTATATATGCAAAATAAATATTATATATATCATGTAAAAATTTTATGTACTTTATAATTCTCTACTATGATAGGTGTTAAAGTAAAAAATTAATAGCATTGTTTCCTTAGGAGGTAAATCGTCGTACACAATAATTGTATATTCGTTACCCATTTGATGGAAGTGTATAGGTATTGGTAGTAACATTATCACAAAGAATATTAGTATATTTAAGATAAATACTTAATTATATAATCATTACATAATTTATAATTTTTTTATTGTAGATGGAAACAAATTAAAAAATACATGTAAATGAAAGTCACCTCTTCTTCGAGTAACTCTTGTCGATTTGCAACAAAGAACTTCTTTGTTGGATTTATGAAAAAATTTGAGGCCTCTTTCGTGAGTGGAGGGAATTTGGAAGACTATTTTGGTGGGATTTGGATGATAAAAATGGTATTGAGATGTTTGATGAAGTTAGGGGGTTGAGTTCCTTTTTACAGTGGAAAGGGAGTGTCATTCTTGGAATGTAAAAAGGTAAACACTATTGGGAGGTATACCATACATAATGTGAGTCCAATAATAATAAAAATTCTATAAAAGACATTATATGGTATAATAAGTTCTATAAAATTTGTTTTGTATATATTTTTAGGTAATTTAGACTCTTAATATAATTGTTTAACCACTCATCCAACACAATTTTACTTTCATTGTTTTAATTTATTTCAATTACATTCGCTAATATTTTTAGTCAAAAAATATATTTTCCTTATTAAAAATTTTTAATTATTCTTATTCCAATAATTTAATCCCTTTTTAAAAATTCCAATCATATAATTGGAAAAATTATTTTAAAATTAATCCTTTAGAGGTGACGACAATGCGGGTTTCAAAAGTGAAAAAGTCCAAATGATTGCTAAGTTTTTTAATCTAAATTCAAACTAAAATAGTTTCAAATAACATAAAATTGTTTAAATGATATATAATTTATATAATTATACATTAAAACAAATAAAATAATTTTAAAATATATAAATAAATTGGACAAAAATGCAGTTTTGAACTAAAATTCAGTATTCTTCAGTATTCATCAAAATATAAAAGCTGTTAGAAAAATACCAAATATTCACCGAAAGTAAATTTTGATATCCCTATTTCAAAAAATAATTTCATATTTTCATATAAAAATTATAAACATTTCAATAATTATATTTCAAATATGTGATCCACTAAATGGTGGTAAATCTTCTTTTTAGAAAAAATAGAGATTTTTATTGTAAAATTTTATTCATTCAAAACATATGCCAATAAATTTTTTTGGATGAATTAAAAACATTTATAAACATGTGTAAAAAAAATATAGTTATTTCTATTGAAGCCCTCCAATATAACAGTTCGGTGATAACTACCACTTTAATAATAATATTAACAATATTTTATTATTCTTTATAATTTTGTCTGGCGTGCAACATAAGACTTAGGAAAACACACTATTGTATTTCATACATGATATTGTAAATATATTCCCTTTTATGGAAAAATTATTACTTAATTCATAAATATTAATAAATATGAAAATACTTATTTTGTTATTACCTAGGATATAATAATTGCATCTTCTATAAGTTTTCTAATTGAATTATGAGGATATATCTTTAGATTTTGTAGCATTACTACCTAGAGAATTGGGAGGATATGATATTATATGGGTTTTATGGATCATGTATTTAATTTAACTCAATTTTTTTATAGTTATAGAGTTATGTTTAGAATATTTGTTAGTAAATAATTATATAGAATAAGTGGTAAGGAATTATTGATTTTTATGTGTGATTACTTTTAATAGATATCCTTAATTTACCTAATGAGTATATAAGAAATTGTATATTTTTTTGGATATCATTTATACCTTTTCAGAATTTTATATCCTCTGTAAAAAAAGTAGAATGTGATTCAATTTATCCATTGGAGTTAATGATTAATTCATGTGTCCTAAATTTTATATAATTTTAGAAAAATAATTTACCTTTAATTGAGTTTTTGTAGAAAAAAAAGATAACATATATCTATTATAATGGAAAATTTTTAGGTATTTTATTTACTACATTGTATATCATCTTTGCACTAGACCAACATTGAATTGGTAATAATTATTTTTACATATATATTATTAAACACTTTGTAAAAATTTGTAGATTTTTCAAGAGTGGATGAAAAAAACATCAAATATCAGAAATATTATACAGATAAAAGGATGATACTCTTAGAGTTCGATGTTAATGATTGTGTGTTTCTAAATATTTTCGTTTTCATGTGTAGTATAGGTATACTATAGGAATAAATAATTCTAAATTGTTTATTATACCTTTTGTAATGATGTAATATATTGGTATATTGTAATATAGGTTATCACATCTACCTTTGTTAGAGTGAGTGCTTGATATCATCCATATATCACACCTTTAAATGTATCTTAATAATGGTTATCATAACATAAATATAGTTAATTTTTGAATTGGAGAGTATGTGATATTGATTGCGCTTCTTATTAAGATTCAATATCATTAATATAAAATATTATTTGTATATATAATTCCATTTGTTTGTGTATTTTAATGGCATGGTGGAATGGATGAATGTACTTGCGAGAATGAAATCAATGATTCGGGTTCATATACAAATTTGTTTTGATGTTTTATTTTGGTTAATATATTTATATTATATTTATTATTAATGAATTGTGTTTTATATACAATTTTTCTATTCTCTTGTGATTTTGTGATGGAGAGACTCATGTTTGAGATGTAACTCCTGCAATATTTAGATATAGGTGTTTTTTCCTTTCTAGATTTATATTTAATTCTCAATTATGATAATTATTTGAGAGGTATCTAATGTAGTGGTCCAAATTTTTATAGTCCCATATATTGAGATTTTCTAGAACATGAGGTGTGGTATAAGAGTTTGGAAGTTTTTCAAGAGTAAAAGGATTGGATTATGAATTTTAAAGGAAACCATGATATGTTGGTGTCCCACATTATGTTATGGTTATCTTAGGGTTGTTCCAAGTTTTCATTTATTAATGTTGGATTAACTATTTCATACATTTTATGGGAGTTGAGATGATTTCATACAATTTGAAAGACTTCATCGTGGTGATAAATTATGATATAGTGGTGGATATTTTTGAGGTTGTTGTTTGATTTTAGTTTTTGTGAAATCCCATACTATCATGGGGAGAATGAAAGAACCCATTTCTCTATTCATTAGGTGACATAATATATTATTCTAAAAAACAGACCATATTTTTATCATAGAGGTTTTGGAAGATAGGAGGAAAATTATGTTTTCATTGATGTTATATCATTATGGTAAATGTTTTTAATAGAGGGATATAAATGGATTATGTCATAGTTAATATAGACACAGTGTGGTTTATTCAAACCACATGAATTTAAGAAGAAAATGAATATAAAGTTTTAAGGGAGTTGGGAAGCTAATTCAATTTATTTTTTTGATATAAACTTACTAAACCAAAGAAAAAACATTGTATAGGGTACCACACTTGGGATGTTTTTTTTAATATTATCTTTTTATGATCAAATGATTACAATTAAAACTATATTTTTTTCTATTTTCTAACTCTTACCTCAGTAATTCTATCTAAAATGTATTTGTAAGTGTATGTTTTGTATTTTATATATAATTAATGTAACAATGACTAGTTTTAGGTTTTTAATGAATTATTTAGAGTTATATGTGAATGTGTAAGTTTCAACCTTTGATGATGATCCTTCAGTGATGATTTGGTTCAAGATTCCTTTGAGGTAGGGTATTATAACATCAAATTTATGTGTGCTGATTTAATTTCCATAATTCGGTTGATGTGATGATTGATAATGGATATTTTCATCGAAAATGAAATAAATATAACCATAAATATTAAATAATATGTACTCACATAATGTAAATGGTATGGAACAATGAAATGTCATTACTAAGAGTCAAAAGATTAATAGAAGTATGGGAATTCTAAAAGGATGAAATACTTAATTATTTTATTATGTTATATAATGTTTATGTATACATGATACAATCTCTATTCTAATATCGGCTTCATCTGAGAATCATTATTTTTTATACAATGTGAGATATGGAGAATATTTATTGTTTTGATTAATAGTGTTTGGAATTTAGTTGAATTATGAGGTTTGGTTGTGAAAAAATCGAGTTAGATTCATAAGGAAGTGTGAATATAGTATGGAAATTAGTATAATAGTATAGAATATTAAGGAACCATTATGATATATTTATTATTTTTATAGTTTTATTTATATTATGGTTTCATCTATATTTATTTGATAATTGTATATATTACTAAATTGTTTGAAATTTTTATACTATTATAACCTTATAGGATTATTTTCTAAAATTTGTTTAATTTATTTGGTATTACATTATGTTTATGTGGTATAAAGAATAATAAATTCCCCTTATAGACACAATTTAAATTATTATAGGTATACCATAATGGTATTTTTTATGTTAGAATTGTATGATCCTCATTATTCTAAGAAGTAGTTGTTATGATTAGAGATAATGTCGTTAGATATGTATCTAGCATGTAAATATGTTGATGTGATGATTTTGGTGATAGATAGGTGGATGAAATGTGTTTTTACAAATAGTTTAATTCTTTATGATTATTCTATAAATGAAATAATCATTATATATTTCATTCACTGATACATTATTTTACCAATTCACTTAACACTAGAGAGGTTTTAGGAGGAACCTAATGAGTATACATGTATACACACTCTATTATTATATATATATATATATTATAATTACATGATCTTGTTGAGAGAGGAGCTAATAATTATTTTCTCAGGAATGTGGTGACCTATCTAGGATTAAGTGGTGTCATTTTTATCTTTTTATCATAATAATTAGTGTTTTAGTCATGTTTGTTTATTGACATAATCATTCATGTGTTTATATATATATATATATTGGGGCATGATAGTTATATATTGAGGTTAATGTTGTCTATTCGGGATTTTCTATTTATACTTAATATGGAGAATTTCAACCATATATTTTGTTTAATATATGTATACACACTCAATTGTTATATATATATATATGAATTATAGGGTAATATTAAGGGAGGAGCTGAGCATTATTTTCTCAGGAATATGGTGACCTATATTGGATTAAGTTGTGTCATTTTTCTCTTTTTCTCATACCAAATAGTGTTTTTGTCATGTTTGTTTATTTTAATACTCATGAATGTGTTTTTATATATATATTTTTGGGAATGATAGATATATATTGAGGGTAATGTTGTCTATTTGGGGTTTAATATTGATACTTAAAATGGACAATTTCTCTCATATATTGTATTTTATACCCTTAGTGTTGGTCTTCCCCCTATGGCCTATTGGTGGTCGACTTTATAGGTCACTCTCGATCTCATTACTGAATCAGGTGAAGTATTGGTGGGGTTGGGTCATGAGATATCATGTATTTTCATATTTATTTATTTCTAGATTTATAATGGTTAAGGTATATATAAAAGAAGAATCTTCTCTGATCTCTTCCCCAATTATTTATTATTCTCATTTTCATAAAAACTCTAATTATAAAATACTATATATTTTTTCTGTATATAAATTAGTAATGTTTCATCATTTGTACTTGGGAGTGGAAAATTAATTTTCAATCTTATAATTTAATTCATTAATACCCAGAAATTATTTTTATTATGTAAATTCCTTTGGTGTTTTGGTATTTATATTATAAAAACTACTTTTGTTCATGTATTGAAGTAATGAAAAATAACATTAGAGATGACCAAGGATTTATAAACCTTTTTTTATTCCTTTTTTTTGATTTAATGTCTTAACATGGTAAATAGTTTGTTCATATGTTTATATATGTGTAGAGATATAAGATAAGAATTTATTTTCATACTAATTTCTTATAAAATGAAAATTGGTTTAATTTTCTATTGTTTGATTTTAAATCAAGAACTGAAATGATATATAAATATTAAATTAACTTTCTGATTTTTCATTGGTTAACAATATTTTTTGAGAGGGTTTGGGGAGATATATATGTGTATTAGTGATTATTTTATTGAAATATTTATTTCATTTTACATTGTTATGTAATTAACCAATTTTTTTAAAGTATTTCCTTTTTGAAAATTTTAATTTTGATTAAAAAAATTTTTATTAAATATTATAATATATAAACATAAAATAAAAAAATGATAGTTATTTTATTTATTTATTACATAACATTAAAAATAAAGAATAAATAACTTCCATAAGATTAACACAATTGAAATGGGTTAATAGAAACAATTAAATAAAAATATTACAAACTTGACATAATCTTCCTTTTGGTCTCCCATAAGAATCATAACACTAGGTATAGTTATAGAAATAATATAATCCATTATAAATATGGTAATAATTTTTCAGGAAGAAATGAAGGAATATAATGAATGGTTTTTAGATAAGTGTGACAGTTTATATATTTGAATATAAATGTGAAATATGATTTTTATATGTTCATTAGAATCATAATAATTTAAAATATATTCTTTGGGTATATAGATTGTATTTATATCATTTTTGTGGTAGCGATCATATGATCACTAAAATAAGAGGTATGATATTTATTATATGACTAATTTTGATCGTGTAATAATATCAATTAGATAGTCAATTATAATAAAAATAACTATATTTACATCATGATATAAAATATATTTTATTTAATAGAAAAATATTTTTTATTAATTTGATTCCTTATTTTCCATTTGTTTACTATATTTATTTAATAATAATATATCCATATATATATATATTGATAATCATGGAATAATATCAATATTTATTATTATGATAATATTTAAAAAAAATATAACATTATAAGAAATAATAATGTGGTTTGTTATTTGAAAAAATATATTTTTTATTTAAAATAATATTCTATGATTTTATTTAAATGCATAATATTTTTAAATAGATATTTTTTTAAACAAAACAATGTTATTTATTTAATCTTCAAGTAAAAACTTGGAATAAAGTCTTTTGTTAAAAAAAATTTATAGTAACAAAGTATGATACTAAATAATAATAGTTATATATAATCACATTTTTTGTATAAAAATCATAGTAAAAGTTCATAAATGATATTTTTATATAATTTTTTTGGAAATGAATTAAAATTTTAAAAAAAAAAATTAATATCAAAAATTATTTTGTTTATAAGTTGAGTGATAAATTTGAACTATGATACCCCATAAAAATTAATATTTTGAGTTCAAATAAAATTTTATTTCTATTTATTGTATAAGTATCTCTATGTTTTGGAACAATTGAGAAATTTATGGAATGTTTTATAATATTTTTATATTCGATATTATTTTTAACAAAAAACAGTTTTTAAATTTCAATTCACTAGATGCTGAGTGATAATAATGAATTATTTTTATAAATAAGTTTTCAGGTTAAAATTATACCTTAAAAATGAATATAAAATATATATTTAAAAATTTATGTATCATATAGTATGTATATAACACATTTTAAAATAATATATATACCTAAATATTGAATATGGAATTCAATAGATGAAAAACAAATTAGTGGTTATGTAACATAATTAAAGTCCATAAAACAAGAGTTTAGGTTAAAATTTAATTTTACAACCTATTGTAGAATTAATATATTAAATGTTTTTAGAACATTTTAGAAATATGTTGATCAAGTTGAAAAATTTGAGATTCAAAAAATTTCAAAATAAATATTATTAAATTAGTATATATTAATTCATATGTCATGATTATTATCAACATTCATATAAAATACCTGCTTGTTATTGGAAAATATGTGTGGGTAGATTGAGTGTAATTTCATGTTAAGTATGGGTGGATATAGAATAATTAAAGGATTATTTATAGTTAACCTACCTAATTCAAACTAAAATTACATGATCATGTCACGTCAAGACCTCAAGAAATCCTTCTTGTACACTATAAGATACCAAATTACAGCAAGGGTCTTGAGTGTTATCATGGGGATACTATACCCCCATATCCACTTGTGGAATAAAAAAAATAACAAAACATTAATCTCAATACTATATAATCATAGAATTCAGAGTCAATAAAATAAAGCATGTTGTAACAAATGAAATGATTTCATACGTACTATGAGTCATTCAAATATAAATTAATTGATTGCCTACTAGGTCGACTTCATAAATAGAATAAATAAAAGAAATTAAAACATGAGGCTCTACTATAATCACTAACCCTCACCACATCCCAATCTATAAATCACATCTGAGTTGTCCTGCATGATCAAGCATTACTATATCACTTCAATTCCTAAACATGATATAATTGAAGTATCATGCTGTGAGTATAAATCAGTAGAGTACCACCAATGTGGTCACATACATAAATAGTGAACACAATATATACACATGTTATATTCTGAGAATGATAAAATAAGTATGGAAGTACAAATTAAACAACTAATGTAGATACATATCTAAAAATATAACCCTCAGGATCAACTATACCAACATTGAAGAGGGTCATAGTTCTTTTGAGCATATTTTGTAGTCATACTAACAAGAATGAGTCCCAACAGCTATATAACATCAGGTGAAACCACTTATTCTTTAGGGGAAATCCTAGTAAATACAATTGTATCAGGGTCAATAGGTAATTTCTAGGGGGATGAACCAAGAAAATTAAATACTTTCAGTCCCACAACTAATTCCAATTAACAATTACTATGCATTCTAGGGTCAGGAATATAGCTTATTCCAAGTAGAAAGACCAAAGAAATTGTATATACCTAAAGGATAAATCATAATGTATTTGTAATTCTATATAGGAATAAGATAAATC
Organism: Viscum album; assembly: GCA_963277665.1. Classification (NCBI taxonomy): domain Eukaryota; kingdom Viridiplantae; phylum Streptophyta; class Magnoliopsida; order Santalales; family Viscaceae; genus Viscum; species Viscum album. Next base: position 1,297,334,714 of record OY728141.1, on the reverse strand, counting down.
CAATGTTATTTAACAATTCTTTATAAATAAATATAATTTATTTCTAAATCCTTGTGGATTTCTCAATGCATTCATATACACCTAAACATAAAATCTGATGTAATCACATAGGCATTCCACATTTACATAGAGGATGATTTATAAGTAACCACATTGGAAATCAAAATTGTCTCTAAGTTCGAATCCTAGTTAACCTCCGAGTTATTCATAATATACGACTCAAAGGTAGTGCATCCCACCCATAATACTACATGTTATAGTGTTTGGAATTATATATAATAATAAGATGAATTCAATGGAAATTTCCAAATCATTATAAATCAATAATATTAAATTCTAAATCTAAGTCGATTTCCTAACGCATTCATATAGACCAAAACATAGAATCCTATGTAACCACATAGGCATTTCCCATATACCCAAAGGTCGATTCCTAAGTAACCACATAAGAAATCCTCATTGTATCAAATCTAAAATTCTATTTAACCACCTAGTTATTCTTAATATGATACTCATGGGTAGTGAATCCCTCCAATGATACTACATTTTATAGTCATTGGATCCCCAAAACTCACACCTCATCAATTTAGGTTCTTATTAAGAACAAGAAATCAAATCCATTTTCCTTCTAGTAGTACCCATCTTAATGGTCATAGAGATCCCCTAGGTAACACAATAACACATACACTAGAAATGGGTTTCCTAACCTTAATATTATCCCTTAGGTCATCTCTTAACACTCATAGGGAATAGCATATGTCGTCATCATTGTAATCACATCATTGCCTCACTAAAATCATAAGGCATGCCTCAATGGAACACCTACCAGGAGATGGTGTAATTACCATCTCACATCCCATGTAATCCCATGTTAGTATACATTCCAACATATTACTAAACTAACTATTTTTAATCCACTTTGTGATCATACTCTAGAGGAGAAAGAACACTATCTACACACTCATCTCAACTATCCTGGAGTGTCTAAAGAATCTCATGGAGCTCATATAAATTAATCAAGCCATTTTATCTCAATTCACCACTCATCCCTACTCAAGGGGTCTAATATGCCTATCTAGGAAAACCACAATCCCTATGTTGAGTATAAGTCTATCGCCTTTTGGGATAATTTATCAAAATTCATACACTTATAATTAGGTCCTTGACCATTAATGTTTGAGGGATAAATCTAATTCCCAATTTACCTAATGGAGCTTTGAAAATTTTCCATTTATAAGAATTTTATTTAAAAAAACAATTCATTTAATTTAAAATTATGATCACCCTTGGTGATGAGATATCATATCTCATTTATATAAAAATAAACCAAATTTTCATAAGATTAATTTTTATGGGACCACATACCTAATATGAGGCACTACTATAAAAATGATTTTTCCCAACGCTTCTATACCAACGGTTTGTCAAACTGTTGGTATAGGTACCGTTTCCCAACGGTTTGGCCAAACCGTTGGGAAAGGTTGAATTGTGGAGGCCCTTTGCCAACGGTTTTGGCAAACCGTTGGGAAAGGGTAGCCTATCCCAACGGTTTTCCAAAACCGTTGGAAAAGGGCCTCCACAATTCAACATTCGGCCAAACATTGCAAAAAAACACTAGACTTTTCCCAACGGTTCTCAAAACTGTTGGGAAAAGTCTAGGCCTTTCCCAACGGTTTTGAGAACCGTTGGGAAAAGTTTAGTGTTTTTTTTGGAATCATCCTACGGAGAACATTATATATATCAAAATTTAAAATAATTAGAACAATACATATATATTTTTATGGAATTATGTAAACAAAAGTCATGTTAGGTTAGTGGTTAAGTCTTTGAGTTATAAACTAGAGGTCATGGGATCAAATTCCGCCGGGTGTTTTATTTTTGGAATTTATATACCAATGGTTCCATTACCGTTGGTAAAGATTTCATATTACATATACAAATGGTTTCCAAAACCGTTGGTATAGGTTTATACCAACAGTTATTGGAAAACTGTTGGTCTAGACCTATCCCAAAGGCTTACTTAGCTACGGTTCTCCAAACCGTTGGTATAGGCTATACCAACGGTTTGGAGGCCTATACCAACAGTTCCAAACTGTTGGTAAAGGTTAGTTTTCCAGTAGGTAGGCCATTCCATTTTCAATCATATCCTAGAATATCTCACCTAATTTTTTCTAAGGCTGTAATCAAATCTTGAGAAGCTATCCCAATCCAAGACTTCCAATATTTAATTCTTATAATTTATAATTAATTTTTAAAACTAAAATAAATTAAATATTAAAAGGGAATAAATGAATCAATTCTAATTCGGTTACATATGCTCACTAGATGCATAAGCAATGACATGTGGTACCATCCCAATTTTCACCTAGTCCAAATCCATGAAAAAGCTCTAATTATTAAACCCTAATTAATAGTAATTTCATATAATTTAAAAAAACACTAACTAAATTACAATGGGATTTAACTAAACCGAAACTATGAGTAATGGATTAAGATCAACATAATAGGACGTCCTATTTCTAAGAAATTCAATTTCCCCATCATTATCATTTGATTCCATTGGTATGTGGAAGAACCAACGCCAATACCTAAACTAAAACCACCCAAAATCATAGACAAATAAAAATGAAGGAATATAAAGAAAGGATGATGAGAAAGTCACCTATAATCGTCATCTAAACACACCCAAAATTATCCCAAATTGCGAGGAATTAAATAGGAACATAAGGGAGGAGGAGTGGTCGATCATCATGTGAGAGGGAGAGGAGAAAGGGTGTAATCATATTATAATTCAATAGGGATAAATAATTATTTTTACTCTTTCATGGGATATAGGTTGGGACATATTATTAGAAAATCATGTTTTAATCATGTGGAATTCACTGTCTAAGGCCACCACCTTCACACAATTAGGTTGCATAGTTTTCCAAATTATTTTTTCCATAATGAAAAATACCTCTTCAACAAATATGTAGTACCTCCCATGATTTCTACCCAATTTTTTTTCAATGGTGTTCACTCCATGATCGAAGAAGTAATAAAAAAGAGCATAGTTACCCCAAAAACATTCCACTAATCATGAAATAAACATGAATATGGGTAAAACCCTACTAGTACATCAAAAAATTGACCCAACACTCTTAAGGATCATTGGAGAACATACGGTACAACCCAAGACTCGATCTATATCAAACAAATTATCTATGAGATAGTTCAACTCCAATAATTCCAACTCTAAAACTCAACTCTAAAAATATTCCTTCCCTCAAATATTAAAAAACCAAATTCCCTCTAGAATTTCCATCCTAAAAGGAAATATGTTTTTATAAACTTCTGACCATATCACTTATCATCCATAAGAAGCCTTATTGGACAAGAAATCATTGATCTCCACATATTTCAGTCATCAATTCATGATTAATTCATCGTGTTCTATCCCTAAAAGTGGAAATATAATTGTTTACACAACTCCAAACTCACCACTAGCATCAAATCAGTGAGATGTCACTCACCCACACTCATCTATCATGAGAAACAATAGTGTCATCAATCAATTCATCTGAAATAATAAATAAAGACAAACCATAATTCTTGAAAAATAATGGATGATTCTAAGAAATGGTACATAGTACCATCAGAATCACTTACTGAAACATATTCACAATGTTTCAATTAAACACTTGTTTTGGTTTCCAATGTACCACACCTAATATCCTATATAATTTTTGTTTTGGAACCAATTATTCTCTTAAACTCCACATTCAAAACTAAAACTAATTGATATATTCTCCACTTCTATTTTACAAGAAATACATACACTGAATTTTCCTTGAAAATCCCCATCTAATCCTCAAAACATACCCATCATATTTGACAAAATGTAACATATATGGTTTCTACCCAACCACATATAATTACTCACAAAAAAATAATCAGACCTCCCCTATATAACCTTTGTAAAAAATTCTCTACCACGCCCACTGAAACACTATTAAATCACCTGATCTAGGTACGTTGACATTTGAAGGAATATTTATTTTATTAAACCCAATGACTGATCTTTGGACCCAACAACTAATGTAATTATATAATTTGATCATTAGCCACCCACATTAGTTGCCTTTTTCTCTTCATAAGCACAAGAAAATACCTGATATAATTAATTCGTGAATCACATCATAACTATCATAATCATGAAAGAAATTCTTGGACTCTATATAACATTTAATATGAACCTAAAATGTATTATTCATTATTAAACCAAATATAATTGGATTGACCTTATCACTGACATCCTCATGTCGCCTCGACTATCCAATGAGTGGTCTAATCACACCCATGAACCTAATAACATGGTAATGTTATTCTAAGTCTCATTATTCAACCATCACTACACATGATGACATGTCATGGTAGTCCTAATTATACTTTATTTCTAATGTGATACATCAATCATTATCCATTCCCAGGTCAAAGGAATGTTGTCCATGAAATACATTGAATTTTTATTAATCGTAAGGGTTGCACCCTCTATGACCAATGGTTCAACCCAGACTATATGAAATCCCTTATACATCACTACTAAAGAATAATGCCTAATTGATTTTTAATATCAATCCTCTTTAAAAATTAATGTCTTTTAATGACCACAGTTTGCGTGAACCATGGTAACTCGATCCATTTTGGATGTCATCTCTCATTGTTGGTGCATCACTAATTCTTATAAAATCTCCATGTAAACATGCATGGAAGTGACTCATAAAATTAATTGGTCCCCACATTATGCATGAAAACTCATTAATCCATAAAAAATAGGTATTATGCTTAATCATTCTATGCTACCTCGATCTCACCCAAAGCTCACGGGTTCACACTCCCATACAAATCTATCGTGGAACCCGAATCAAGATCATTTTTGTTGCACATCATAATTGATAATAATATGAATCCAAACATAAATAAGACTTCATAAAAATTCATTCTCATCAAATTGGAGTTCCATGGTAACTCCCCTTCCAAATTGAAAATTTTTCCCATACTATGTTCAAACACATGATCAGTTGCTACCAGAGCGTCGTTGCTAAACCAAAAAAAAATCAAATGTGTTTTTCCTCCTAAATATGACCATATAGGATGATGATCAGAAATTACATTGTGTAAAACACCTAAAAAGAGTAGTACAAGGAATCTTACTAGTCATGCACTCTAAATCCATGATCTGATACTAAATCACCTCAAGTGCTTAAACAAAAAAAATGCCCTTTATGACTATACCAAATACTAAGAAGAAACTCATGTGAACCGATATAAAATATTAAAGCATCTGACCAAGCATCTTATATATAAGGTAAGTCACAATCCTAAGCTAACTATATAGTGAAAATTGAAATTCAAGGTAGTTTTTAGGGAAAATTTTAAAAACCGAGGATAAAAGTTTTTCTCAATTATCTTATTTTATAAAATTTATTTTTTGTGGATATTTTTGAAAATATGTCACAAAATATGATTTTATTTACTTATTTGAAAAATAATAATTTATTTTTAGCTTTATTTTTATAAGAAACATATGCAAAAAATAATTGAATAAACATTAAATAATTAAAAATAGTTTTTAGTTATTGTTAATAGTTTTTACTTATGACTTATAATAATTTATTATTTTTTATTTATAGTTTTAATTATTTATTATGTGTTAGTTATTTATTATTTATAATTATTAGTTACTAATTATATGATATAGAAATTAATTCTAGGATATGTTTAAAATTAGACTTTTGTATCAAATGATCATAACTTTTGAATTGGGTGTCTATTTTAACTCCACACCCAATAAAGTTCAAGCTTATAAAATGAAATGAAATGGATTTAAATAAAAAATTTCTAATAATTAACAATGAAAGATTTAGTACTATTTTAAGATAATTTGAAAATAAAACTTCATCTTCAGACGACCACAACTTTTGATCTGGGTGTCCGTTTAGTCTCTACCACATATAAATCCAAAGTATGTAATTAGATCTACACCATGATGATTAAAGAGATCCCAAAGACAATTATTTATATAAAAAATCTCATATGGGATCTAAAATATAGTTTTTTTAGATATCATGATTTATGAACTTTTGATATGACTTCACCTTTATTTAAGAGTGTCCTTATATAATTGTTTGGTTGTCTATAATTTTATTTGCTAGATTTAAATTCCTATAGAATTGATGGCGTTTTACTTATTGTGCTTTTCACCATTTTGATGATTTGTTGCCTTTATATATATGTGTGTGTGTGTGTGTGTGTGTGTGTGTGTACATTTGTATGTATTTCTATACATTTTAATATTTAGAGATATTTATTTAAAAACTATATATAATTACATCTATATAAAAGACATTTATAGGTATTTTTGATTAATAGTCTAAATTTATATAAATTTATAAATATTTATATGTATTTATGTTTATATATGTTTATATATTATGCAGGTATATATATAAATATTTATGTATATTTATGTATATTTATATATATTTATATATGTGATGTTATTATATATATTTATATTTATATCCCTTTATGTATATTTATATACATTGGTTGGTGTGTGTGTGTGTGTTTCATTTCCTGTATTTATATACATTTAAATAAATTTATTTATTCTTATAATTTTTTATAAGATATATATAACTATATTTATTAAAATATATATATATATAATTATATATAGATATGTACTGTTTCTAATTTATTATTAACTACTCACAAATTATTAATTTTTATTTATCAATTCTTATTTCTTATATATTTGTTCATTATTTATTATTAATTAACTATTAATTTAATATTTATTTATTATTATATTATTTATTTAATTATTATTTATTATATATTATTTAATTTCATTTAATATTTTTTTAAATTTATTATTTATTATTAATTTATTATTAACATACTCTTTAATTAATAATTAATAATTATTTGTTAGATATTTTTTTGTATTTTATTATTTTATTATTTTATTATTTTTTATTTTTTATTTGTTATTTATTGTTTATTGTTTATTGTTTATTGTTTATTGTTTATTGTTTATTGTTTATTTTTTTATTATTTATTATTTATTATTTATTATTTATTATTTATTATTTATTATTTATTATTTATTATTTATTAATATATTGTTTGTCATTTATTATTTATCAATTATTATTAATTTATTTCATATTTATTTGTTATGTATTATTTTTTTATTATTAGTTATTATTATTATTTAAAGTTATCATTTATGTATTTATCATTATATATATTTCTCTCTGTGTATGTGTGTGTGTGTGTGTGTGTTTATCTGTGCATTAAATTTTGTTTACTCACCACATGACGATCTTAATGGAGTGGTAAATTTTTTATAGAATATCCAAGAGGTAAGGTGTTTAAATCTCAACCAATACTTTTATATACTGAATTTCTGCATGGCATGCTTGACAAATGCTTGCATGGTAGAAAATATATAATTAATAATAAAAAATAATCAAATAAATAGACAATAATCTATGAATAAATAAATATATATATATATAATATATAATAATACATTATTTAATTAAATAATAAGTGTTAAAAAATTAAAAAAATTAAAAAAAAATTAAAAATTAAAAAATTTCTTCTAAACAATTCACAATTGATTTCAAACCCGTCATGAAGGAATTTCACAATAGTTTTCAAAAACCACCATGAAATGTTCGTGCTGCCACTTTTCGTGGAGGTTTTGTTGAAACGACACTAAATACTATGATTCTTATAGTGTAACTTGTCGAGTTACCCATATATATCACTGTTCATATTATCTATAACACTTGACTCACCTACCCTAAGTCATATCTCAAAAGAACAAAGCTCACCCACTTGGCCCGTAATCATATCTCACATACACAATAACTCATAGGGATACATTTATACTCTCATCACAAACATCACATAGTAATTCACAGTCCAACATACCCATATAGGGTCCCCATATATAAATACACATCAATCATCACATGTCAAGTCATCATCAACTCCAAGGAACTAATTCTCAAAGTCCATCTACTTATGAGACTACCCCCTCAAGGACCATGGTTTCATCCCCCAACAAATATATACATATATAAAAACATCAACCTAGATAGTTTATATCAAGTATACTAGTTTTATTGTTCAACTAGTTAAAATTCAAATTAGAATCTATATGTGAAAACACTATATAGTTTTTTATTTACTCTTTAAATAATTGAACCAATTTTACTTGGAACCAATTCTAGGAACCAAGTACCTATAAATTTTCCCTAGGGGCCATTAAGAATACCCTATATCGATAAAATTCATATCTATCATCGATGAACATCTGCCCAAAAGATCTGTATAATTTTTCATAAGAAAAAATATAAAGTGGGTCAACTTAGTATAATGGGTCAACATGTTATATAGGAAAAACTATTCAAGTTGTTTTTTGAAACATTAAATACATTAACCCTCCTTATCAATGACATCAATCATATAAAATAACACATATTTCATTTGAATAATATATTTTTAGAATGATGAATACATATCATCCTTTTACCAATGGGAAAATATCCAAAAACCCATAAATAATTAATCTATAACTTAGGTACATCACACTCATTACATCGAAAACCAATAAAATAAATCTCATACTATGGTAACATGAACTTACTCTACGAAAAGGTGTTTTTGATGCACCAGTCTATGGTACCACACAAGATTTTAAGAATTCCTATATCACCCATCTACCATTTCCCCACAATAGAAACTCAAACATATCTTTCATAATACAATGTAATGTCCCCACCCAGTTCCACTATATTGTAACTAGATTCGGTCACTATTTAACCTCGTGAACTCATCCCCATACACCAGATGTTATAAACTAATATCAAGGGTAATTAATGTTACTATAGGGAGACTATGAACCAATATCAGCGTGATAAATAATAAAATAATGACCAAACATCATCTATAACAGTATATAATTAGAGTATAAATAATGAATAAAATGAATTATTCTATAACAAATGAAATACAATCATAAAGACTCGTGATCATGAAAATATAAATCAAATGATCTCATAATAGGATGACTTAATGTAAATAGTAAATAAAGTAAAATAAAATAATAGGCTCTACTACCAATCCTAATCCTCGACACAACCCTATATATAAATCTCATCTGAGATATCCTACTCAATCATGAAACTACGGGACTTTACGAAAACTGAACCGGTAAATAGTGAAGTATACTTGGGAACCCAAATGACCTAGCCACCTGGGAAGGGTGTGAGTATAAGTCAATAAGGTTCCACCAATGGGGGCCCAATATAAAAATTAAACATAGAGTGTAGCACCCTGACCCGAGAAGGCCCAGAGTCAGTGTATCCTATTAATTACATTAGCATGACTACACAGAATCAAATCCCTAAGGACCGAGAGTTTTGTAGTATTGGTAAAAAAGATATATACATGAGACTTTTATTACAAAATAATACACTAATTACAACATGAATTATTTCTAACTAAATAAATAACTATGAGTATAACTCTAATCCATCAAGTATATCCCTACATATATTTCATAGTACACTTCTTGTATTTCTAGAGAAATAAACACAATAAGGGTGATCTCAAATGCTCAGTAAGGAAACATATAGTAGAATTAATAAATAATTAATTATAATATTAAATATAAGATGGTAAATAATTGAACACACATGCCATGTAATCAGTAAACTAAATGGATGTGTGTAAACAATAGGGAAAGGTAATAACTGAAAACCCATGCTATTCAAATAACTGCACAACGAAAAAAAAATATGGAAGGGTAAGTAACTGAAACAAATTACTTCAAAAAAACTGAAAATGAAATATATCCATATATATATATTGATGTAAAATCCTATGGGTGAATAATAATTGAAACTAATATGATGGAAACTCTTGATTATTGGATGAAATGTTTTCGAGGTATATGATACCTTTACCGTCAAGTCCTTTCACAAGATGGTTTACAAAATATTGGGTAGACCCCCAACTAATATGTTTAGCCAAATGACTCACCCCATGAGACTACTGATTCTTCGAGGGGATATCTATAACCCGGTCCAACCCATGTCATACCAATCCAAAACATTACTTATATTTAATAATCAAAACAAATAATATGCCTTATCAAGTGACCATATTAAATAAAGAATACTTAATTATCAATGTTTTCCTAAATAATCAAATAAATTTCAATTTAGGCACCATATGTAAAATTTTATACAGTTTAGGCAATGGTAATATCCCTGATAGATGATATGGATAATTAAGGGATTACAATTTTTAAAGAATAATGAATATTTCAAGGGGATTTCATAAATGAAACAAAGATGTGAATATAAATAATTTCCTTGACCAAATCAATCAAAACTAATCCAAAGGAAGTATAAGGATATTATTAATACAATATTTCCCATGTGTAGTAAAAATATATGGTTGTTGTCATTGATTAAATAAAATAATATCATAAAAAATATTCTTATGGAAAATAACCATTTATTTTGAAAAACCATTTGAAAAACCATTTGTTTTTAAATTACCATAGAAAATATTTTCATTAAAAATAAATCATTTAGATTTTCAAGGGAATATTTAGAGAATGTATGGTGGATAAATCCATACATGTTGTATGAGGAAAAAATACACATTGTTTTTGCAATGTAAAAAGGTTTAGAAAAATTCATTTTTTCATAAAATGATAAGAGGATTCCTTTGAGAAAATCAGTAAATGAAAAAAGGGTAAAAATTACTTTTCCAAATCATTCTAAAAATATTTTTGAAAACTTTTTAATAAAACATTGGTTTTAAAAGAAAATAGTTTCTCCAACAAAAGAGAAAAATGAAGTCGTGTTTTCTGAAAAATATTTGTAAAACACATTGAGTTTCTTTGAGTGTAAAATGGAACTAATACATAAAAGAGGTCAGGAATTAATAGAGTAGATAAATATTAAAGGTTTTATTGAATAATATTATTATAATTCCCTCAAATTAAAATACCATTGAAACATCATTAATGTTATATTTGAGGAAAATAATCATTAAACATTCCAAAGTGTCTCATACCGCTTTGAAAAATTATAAATCATAAACCTCAGGAAGGAATAATTTTAAATTAAAGCCTTAAATACCATTAATATAAATTAATTCATGATATAATAGATAAAAATGGTTAGTATATACACCACAAAAAATAAGTATGTTTTGGATATGGAATTTATCTCAAGGATGTAAAAAAGTGTGATGAGAATCCCTTAACTTGAGTTTCCTTTCGGGTCAACATCCTTTAACATCATATATAATAAACTATTCTTAATTATCTACTTTTATGAGAAAATATATCTTTTTGACCATTAATTTTCTTTTACTTATTACTATTTTGTATATAACTACTTAAAAAATTAATTTTACATCAGTTGTTTTGACCATAGTAAGTTTATGTGTCAAAAACAATATTAGTAGGTTAAAAAACAAATGGTTCATTTAGTAACATTTATAGAATAATAATAGTTACTAAATTATCATATATATATAAATTATACTTTTAAGAATAATCAGTAAATGTGGTTATGAAAAATGAAACAACATTACAATCATGGACATGGTAGGTCATACGTATACATGAGTAACATTCTCATTTTTTAATGATCATTATGGAAAGAGGTAAGTAACACTATATCTTAAAAAGTGATCATTTTATCCTAAATTACATTTTATTTAATAATATTAACTTATATATGTAATTCTTGTGATGTAAAAGTAATCCCATCATTTCGAGGAGGTGGTAGTCCATATGTCCTTGAACGGTGTTATCACTTTTTATGAGATTGAAAGGGTAATAAGGAAAATGATATATATATATATAAAGTATATTTCTATAAATGTAATTATTTCATGAATATAATATATAGATTTTTTATGTCACATATTTTTAATTAAAACAATCCTTTAAATGTTTCATGTATAGTGTGAATGAATTACATCACATTGAGGGGGTGGTAGTCCTCATTTCCTCAAAGATGTTATCGTATTAATGTAAAATAGATATTATTAATGTGATGTGTAATAAAAGGATTAAATAAGTATAAAGGAATAATAAATATCATATATATAATATATAAATATATTTTTCATCATAATTGTCACGACCCGACCTCAGGGCCGGTGTCGTGACTACCCCAAGACCGCCTTACATAGGCCAGGGGCTGGCGACTAACACCAAAGGCATAAATCCCGATAAAAGAAAAGGCATTGCCTTGATATAAGAAAACAAACACCACAGAGTATGGAAGATGAAGTAAAAACTAAGTTAACTGGGTACAAAATTAAGTGCTGGAAAGTAAATGAGCCAGTATACAAACCCAACTAAAATTACAGTACAACTGAGAAAAGAAAGTACAACAGCTGAAAGTAAAGCAGCAACCACCAAGTCGTCCTCTGAAATTCCCACCTGAAGGGTGGGTACATATAGTCTTTTCGGATCCTCGGGTCTGTCTGTCTACTCCGTGTACGTCCCGCCTGATAGTCCACCTTAGGGTACCGTCCCTCTCCATAAGCCTCAACCACGATCAGCGTTGTCCATCGTCTGCAACCAACACAACATAGTGCGGGCATAGCCCATGCAGGGGTGAGTATACGATACTCAGTAGGGACCCTGAGACCCTTGAAGGTCTCCTAGAATCCACAAAAGATAAACCACAAAGGAATAATACAAACACGAAGTATCAACTAACTCTACTTAGGTATATGCCCGTACCTATACCTAAGTCATCAATTACTGTTCGGCTCCAACTTACGAGCCCAAGTACAACCCAGTCCACACAAGAAAGTACAACCCAGTCCACACAGGAAAGCAAAACCCAATCCACACAGGAAAGCAAGTCAATCATATCGATGATAATGATTGAAAGTCAAGACTCGGCTCACACAAGTATACTACTCACAAAGAGGGGTGGAGATGACTAGATGTAATCTCTTAATCATAGCCCCTTCCGAACCCACGTAGGATCAAAGTATTGAAGTCGTCGCTGTCGAACCCACGTAGGATCCAAGTATAGTAACCATCGTTACTGAACCCACGTAGGATCCAAGTATAGTTGTCATCCCTGCCAAACCCATAGAGGATCCAAGTACAGCCTTCCTCACTGTTGAACCCTTGTATGCTCCAAGTACAGTCATCCTCGCTGTTGAACCCATGTAGGATCCAAGTACAGTCGTCCTCGTTGTCGAACCCATGTAAGATCCAAGTATAGTCGTCATCGTCGTCGCGGTTGCAGCCAGCTCTAGGGTTCCCGCACACAGCATGCTTGATTCCGGGAGGGTCTACTTCACGAGCCAAGGGGGTCGATACATCAACTACCACAAAGTCCAGAGTTGATGTATCACAAAGTATTGTCTCATTAATAGGAACTCAACGAGATAGATGACACGTCAATCAGACGCCCTGTATGAGAGTTATTGGCTTTTTCGTCCGAGGGGCCCGATTGGTTTTTAAGTTAAAACCAACCCGACCGTACTCCAGATGCATTAAAACCTCAAGCGGAGTAATCCAAAAGAACGATCTCAATAAGAGAAATTCAACGTGATCGACAGCATGTCATTCGGACGTCAGGTCGTTAAGTTATAAGCATTTCCGATCCACGGGCTCGGTTGGTTTTGGGTTCGAACCAACCCGGACATACCCAAAATTTACCAAAATATTTAGTTTAATATACCGAAATGACCATCTCAATCCAAGGATCCCAACGCAATAGACTATGCATCGATCAGAGGTCTATAGCCCAAGATATGGGTGTTTGAAAGAACCTGGTCCGAAACTAGGGGGTTTGGGCCCGGCCCGATACCCCCTGGGTCGGTCCGAACTGGGTCATCCTGGCCCTGGTCTGGGTCTGGCCTGATTGGGCGTGGCCCGACCTGGCTGGCACGACCCGTCCTGGCTAGCGCGGCTCGACTCTCGGCTGAGCAGGTGTGAAGGGGGCACCGCCCCCTATTTCGGAGACGTCTGGCTTTTATGGTCTGCCTTTTGAAACCGCGATACCCGAGGGGGTACCAACTGTAGGGGGTGCCGGCGGTCGGCTCAGTCGGCCGCCCCTTTGAAAAAATGTCGCGGCCTTAGGTCACGGCTTCTCTCCGACCGGAACGGCGCGCCGGTGTCGCGCCCCTCAGCCGCGGCCCGCTTCTTGTCGTGGCCTCAACGGTGCGGCGCAACGGCACCACGCACCATCACCGCGGCCTGCTCCGGCCGCGGTCCACTTAGTACTCGCGCGGTGCAATGGCACTGCGCCGCCTTCACCACAAACATCCTTGATGATTAACAATAAAAAGGGGAGGAGGATCAGTTGTGTTCGCGTGGTCCGATATCCTCCCGTTATGATGATAACAGGCAGAAAATGTTTACGAGATACCCAACGACAAAACAAATCACAATTTTAATTCATTAAAAATGAACTTAACCCCTACTTCGAAAAATGTTCACGGTTGTCAAGCACTGTGGATGATGGTGTCGTTCCCGTCATCATCGGTGTTCACCTGAGGAAACGTCATCTTATCTTTTATCATGGAGAGAAGATGATAATTGCACATCAGTCACCGAGTCGTTCTTCGCTGGAAGAAATGACGTTTTTCGCAGGAGGATGAAGTTATTCCAAAGATAAAACAGCTCTCTCCCCAAATTCCTCACACAACAAAACTGACCAAATAAAATAAGGCCTCCCCTTATTTTATTATTTTTCCAAGAATATCAAATTTCCAAAATTCAGACATACAATTCAATTAATTAAACATGTTCAATTAATTAAATTAATGTGTGTTGTAATTATTAAAGTGTAAGAGGAAAAGTCACATAATTAAATACAAGGGGGTTTAATGGAGAGTTTTAGGATTAAGGGGGAATGTGAAGGGTTGGGGCTCGTGCGGGCCCCACCTCACATTTATACTCACATGGGTAGTTAGGGTGCCAGTGGGTCCCACCCTAACTTCCCCATGTAGGATAAAACCACTTAGGTTAGGAATAAAATTTGTACCACAAATTTTATTCAATTCAATTATTTATTAATTCCTAAATTTTAACAAGTCCTCCCGAGAAAACACACCTTTGGTAAAGGTCCTCTTAATCAATTACCGACTTTGTGGTTCCATCGGTTCCCTCGGGTTATAATTTCGAGAACCGGTTCAAAAGATAGAAAAACCCACTCGTTCGTTCAATGAACGTACCCAAGAAAATCTTCAGAAATTGATTCCGAGAACAACGGGCCTCGGAATCAGGTGTCGTCAGAAACTGCGTACTCGCAAAATCCCAAAAAATTTAAGAAAATTTTCCATGAAATTTACGGGTCTTTACATTACTCCCAACTCAGGGCTTTACGTCCCTGTAAAGATACATCATAAACTAGGGAAACAAAAGAGGGTATTGTGCATGCATCTGAGCATCCCGCTCTCATGTGCTCTTCTGGAGGTTCCCGTGCTGCCACCTAATGAAAACTAGAGGAATCAACCATCCACGTAGGACCCAATCATGTCGATCCTAGATCTCCACCGGGACCTCCGCAATAGTTTCCCGTCATCGATGTCCAGCTCCCCGTGATCAATGATATGCATCGTTTCATGCATTTATCTTCTCAGCTGAGATATGTGGAAGAAGTCGTGCACCTGGTGCAACTGAGGTGGAAGAGCCAGGCGATAAGCCACCTCGCATATCCTGCTGAGAACCTGGAATGGTCCGACGAAGCATGGAGATAACTTGTTGCCCCGGCCAAATCTCCGTAATCCACATCGAGGTGAGACCCGTAAGAAAATGTGGTCGCCATCCTTAAACTCTTGTGGTTTCCACCTCCTGTCAGCATAGGACTTCTGTCGGATCTGGTCAGTCCTCATCCGCTCCTGGATGATATGCACCTTCTCCATCGTGGCCTGGACCATCTCTGGTCCTACAAGTGCTGACTCCCCAGGGTCTGTCCAGCACAGAGGTGATCTGCAAGGTCGGTCGTACAATGCCTCGTATGGTGTCATCCCGATGGTGGAGTGGTAGCTTTTGTTGTACGCAAACTCCACCAAAGGTTGGTGATCCTCCTCGCTACAACCAAAGTGGAGGACATATGCATGGAGAATGTCTTCGAGAGTCTAAATGGTCCTCTCCATCTGGCCATCCGTCTGAGGGTGAAAGGTGGTGCTCAGGCGTAGTTGTGCCCCAAAAGCCTCATGCAACCTCTTCCAAAGCTGGGAAGTAAAGAGAGTGACACAATAGGATATTATAGACGATGGAAGACCATGAATTCGTACGATCTCTTGAACTTATAGGTCTCCCAAGCTCCCCACTGAGCCCTTCTCTCTGATAGGTAAGAAGTGGGACGACTTGGTGAGTCGGTCTACGATCACCCATATGGAGTCGTGTCCTCTAGAAGTACGTGGAATCCCTATCTTGAAATCCATAGATATCATGTCCCACTTCCACTCTGTGACCTCTAAGGGTTGTACCAAGCCTGCTGGTACCTGGTGCTCTGCCGTCACCTACTGGCAGGTGAGACATCGTTAAACGAACTCTGCCACAACCTTATTCTTACCTGGCCACCAGTGTTGTCGTCTGAGATTCTGGTACATCTTTGATACTAATGGATGTACTTCCAATGGGGAAGTGTGAAACTCCCTCAGCACATCCTCCTGTAATGCAACTGGTACCATGGTACGTCCTCTGAAAAGGATGACGTGCTCTCCTCCTTCATAGAATCCATCAGGTGCCTGTCCTGAGGATATTTTTGCACGTCACATCTCACAGTCAACGTCCCCATGTTGTGACTCTCTAACCCACTAAAGTAGTGGAGGAGTGAATGTGAGAGGCTGTAGAAAGGCTGCCCCATATCTATCCATGAAGGATATCTGCAACGTGGCTAGCTGCTCTATCGCATCTACAAGTAGTTGGATGCCTGACCTCATACTGAGAGCATCAGCTACTACGTTCCCCTTCTCAGGAGTATAGACTATCTCAAAGTCATAGTCCTAGAGGAACTAGATCCATCGCTGTTGTCTCAGGATCAGGTCCTTCTGCGAGAATATGTACCTAAGACTCTGGTGGTCAGAGTACACTGTAAAGTTCACTCCCATCAGATACTACTGCCACATCATCAAGACGAAGACCACTGCTGCTAAATCTAGGTCATGGGTAGCGTAGTTCTTCTCATTCTACCTCAACTTTCGTGATCTATAGGCGATCACTTCCCACTCCTGCATCAGGACACACCCGAGTCCGATCCTTGATGCATCGCATTAAACTACGTACCCTACTCCCTCCTTCGGGTACCTCAAGATAGGTGCACTGGTCAATATCTGTCTCAACTCTTGGAGACTCTTTTGACATCTATCTGACCAGACAAATGGGTTCCCCTTCTTCGTCAACGATTAATGTGGTGATGCAACTCTGGAGAAGTCTGGCACAAATCTCCGATAGTAGACAGCCAGACCTAGGATACTCCGCACCTCCGTCACGCTCATGGGTGGATCCCAATCTTGCACTGCCTCGATTTTTGCAGGATCCACCGCAACTCCAGCCTTAGAGATGACATGTTCCAAGAATTGGACCTCCCTAATCCAAAACTAACACTTCGAGAGATTACCATAAAGCTGGTTCTCTCAAAGTGTATCCAGTACAACCCGCAAGTGGTAGGCGTGCTCCTCCTCAGTAGTCGTGTAAATCAATATGCCTTCGATGAAGACTATGAGAAATAAATCGAGATAAGGCTAGAAGATCCTTTTCATTAGACTCATGAACACTCCTGGAGCGTTGGTTATGCAGAAAGGCCTAACCGAGAACTCATAGTGGCCATACCAACACCTGAACGTCGTCTTCTACACATCCTCTTCTCGAACTCTGATCTGATGATAGCCTGACCTGAGGTCTATCTTCGACAACCATCGTTCTCCCTTGAGATGATAAAAGTGGTATTCAATCCTCGAAAGTGGATAATTTTTCGTTATGGTCACCCGATTCAGGTGACGGTAATCGACACACAGTCGCAAGCTTCCGTCTGACTTCTTGGTGAACAAAATCGAGGAAGCCTAGGGTGAAACACTGGGTCAGATGAATCCCTTGCCCTGCAAGTCCTCTAGTTGTACCTGGAGCTCTCGAAGCTCAGCTGGAGCCATCCGATATGATGGAGTAGATATCGGGGATGTCCTGGGGTACAACTCAATATAGAAGTCTACCTCTATGCGAGGATGTAGTCCCGTAACATTTTCAGGAAAAATGTCTGCATACTGATCCACCACAACAGGAAAAATTGGACTCCTCACATCAACTGCTCCCAGGATGAGACTAGCCAACTGATGAGTGATCGGTTATCCTCTCCTCTGTGTGAGTCCATCCTGCACTGCAAAGTCACCCTTCTCACCGGTGAAGGTGAACCTACTCGCATCGGTGCAGACACATCGCACATTGCGCCTAATACAGTCGATCTGAGCATGGACCGTAGATAATAGATCCAAGCCCAAGATGATGTCGTATGGCCTCGACACCACTACAAGCAGATCCCAGCCGATGCTCTCGCCTCCTAGAGTAAGCTCCACTGCCGGAACTAGTGCGTAATCATCGAGTCTGCTCCCGTAGGAGTCTCTAGCCGTAAGGATCGAGCCAACGGCTCTGTCGAAATATCCGAGCTCTGAACAAGGGAAGGGGAAATAAAATAATGACTCACTCTTGTGTCAATAAGAACTGCTGTAAGGGCATAGTAGACATAGATTGTACCTAGAATCATCTCAGGTGCACCGTGGTCATAGGCCTCCACTGCCTGAAGCTGAGCCTGTCTCTGTCTGCCAGCTCCCTCTGGTCGGGGTGGACCTCCTGGTTGTGGTGTTGGTAGAGCCCCGAAGCGTCGTCCACCACCTGATGCTCGGCCAGATCCTCTGACGTGTTCACCTGCTCCCTGCGGACTGCCACGGTCGAACCTCTGCCTCTGCCTGGGTGGTTTCTCAACCGTCTTCTGCTCCTCTACATGGCGGGTCGGGCAGTCACAAGCCATGTTGCCCTGCCCGCCACATGAATAGAAATGTCCACCTCTCGAATGACTTTCTCTACTACGTGTGCCCCGCACCTCCGAACCAGTATCCTGAGGTCGTCCACCTGATGGTCTAGTCCTCTTGGACATCTACGACGTTTGTTTACTGCCAGCTGCAGAAGACTCCGCTACATGCCACCCTGCGGTAGGTCTCACTACTAGGGAAGGCTCATCAAGAAAGCTCTCCACAAGAATGGAGCGTACCAGTACTCCTGCCTGTGTTAGAATACTGAGGGAGATCATTGATGCCCTGATCTCATGCCTGATTCCCTGATCAATGGTCTGGGCCCGGAAGAATGGGTCGTGTACCATGTCTGTGGAGTAGCATGAGAGATCAGTAAACCTCACCGAGTACTAGGCTACTATCATGCTGCCCGACCGCAGCTGTAGCAACTCTTGAATGTGCACTGCATGGAGGGTGGCTGGAACGAACTCAGAGCGGAAGAGGCTCTCAAAGTCCGACCAAAGAAGATATGCCTCGTCGTTCACCTGGAGTATCAGGCTCCACCATCTACATGCTTCTGCGTGCAGGAGACTCGCCGCACGGATCACCATGAGGTCAGTTGATTTCCCTACTAATCTGAAGACTCGAACAACAGCCTCCAGCCAATCCTCGGCTGCTTGAGGGTCCGTCTCCCCACAGAACCTGGGCATTCTCTGACACTGAAACTCGTGTATGGAACTCAGGCGACATGCACTCTCAACTGCTGGGTCTGGTGGCATCGGTGGCTCGACGGGTAGAGGTACCGCTGGTGCCTCCACTGTAATGGGGCCCTGTACATAGGCCTTATCGCTCGGTGGGCTATCATCTCGCACAAAGCTCAAAACCCTAGCTGGATGCCGTCGTGGGGCCATCCTGAAAGAAACAGGTGCGCCACGGTTAATAAAGTATACCTGGTGAGCGGACACAATGTAATCCCAAAGAAAACTTTTAAAACACACATGAAATCAATGTTTTCGTGCACTAAGTCGTAAATCCGAAGTTAGGGTCCTGGTATATGGATACGTTGGCCACCGCACCAATGCTGGACTCCTTGGACTGATAACCACACTCAATACCCTAAAAACTACTTCTTCACATAGAAGAAATTTTCGAAGTCCTAATTTCTGCGATAGAACTGACTCCTCTGATACCAATTTGTCACGACCCGACCACGGGGCCTGTACCCTGACTACCCCAAGCCTGCCTTCCATAGGCTCGGGGCTGGCAACTAGCACCAAAGGCGTAAATCCTGATAAAAGGGAAGGCATTACCTTAATATAAGAAAACAAAAACCATAGAGTATGGAAGCTGAAGTAAACACTAAGTAAACTAGTACAAAAGTAAGTGCTAGAATGTAAATGGGCCAGTATAAAAACCCAACTGAAAGTACAATACAACGGAGAAATGAAAGTACAACAGCTGAAAGTAAAGCAACATCCACCAAGTCATCCTCCAGAATTCCCACATGAAGGGTGGGTATATATAGTCTCATCGGCTCCTCGGGTCTGTCCGTCCCCTCCGTGTACGTCCCGCTTGATAGTCCACCTATGGGTACCATCTCGCTCCACAAGCCTCAACCACGACCAGTGTTGTCCATCGTCTACAACCAACACAACGTAGTGAGGTCATAGCCCGTGCAGGGGTTAGTATACGATACTCAGTAGGGACCCCGAGACCCCCAAAGGTCTCCCAGAATACACAAAGGATAAACCACAAAGGAATGATACAAACACGAAGTATCAACCAGATCTACTTAGGTATATTCCCATACATATACCTAAGTCATCAATTACTGTTCAGATCCAACTTATGATCCCAAGTACAACCCATTCCACATCGGAAAGTACAACCCAGTCCACATAGGAAGGCACAACCCAATCCACACAGGAAAGCAAGTCAATCATATCGATGATAATGATTGAAAGTCAAGACTCAGCTCACACAGGTATACTACTCACAAAGAGGGGTGGAGATGATTAGATGTAATCTTTGAATCATCTCCCATGCCGAACCCACATTGGATCCAAGTATTGAAGTCATCGCTACGGAACTCATGTAGGATCCAAGTACAGTAATCATCGTTGTCGAACCCACGTAGGATCCAAGTACAATCATCATCACTGCCAAACCCACAGAGGATCCAAGTACAGTCGTCCTCACTGCTGATCCCATGTAGGATCCAAGTACAGTCGTCCTCACTATCGAACCCACATAGGATCCATGTACATTCTTCCTCGCTGTTAAACCCACGTAGGATCCAAGTACAGTCATCATCACCGTCGAGGTCGCAGCCAGCTCTAGGGTTCTCGCACACAACATGCTCAATTCCGGGAGGGTCCACTCCATGAGCCAAGGGGGTCAATACATCAATTTTCAAGAAGTCTAGAGTTGATGTATCACAATGTTTCGTGTCGTCAATAGGAACTCAACGTGACATACGACGCGTCAATCGGACGCCTGGTCTGAGAGTTATTAGCTTTTTCGTCCCAGGGGCCCGGTTGGTTTTTAAGTTAAAACAAACATGACCGTACTCCAGCTATGTCCAAACCTCAAGAGGAGTTATCCAAAAGAACTGTCTCACTAAGATGAATTCAACGTGATCAACAGCACGTCATTTGGACGTACGGTCGTTAAGTTATAAGTGTTTCCACTCCAAGGGCCCGGTTGGTTTCGGGTTCGAACCAACCCATCCATACCCAAACATTACGAAAAGCTTGAGTGTAATATTCCAAAACTACCATCTCGATCCAAGTATCCCAATGCAACTAACGATGCATCGATCGGAGGTTCGTAGCCCATGATATGGGAGTTTGAACGAACCTGGTCCGAAACTAGGGGGTTGGGGCCCGGTCCGACCCGGCCTGATACCCCTTGGGTCGGCCCAAACCGGGTCGTCCCAACCCAGGTCTAGTTCCGGCATGATTGGGCGTGGCCCGGCCCGGCCGGTGCGGCCTAGCCCGGCGCTAGCGGCCCGGCCCAGCGCAGTTGGCCCGGCCCGCGCGGCCTGCTACCCGGCTCGGAAGCAAGTCGTGGCTCGGCTCTTAGTGGAGCGGGGTGCGAAGGGGAATGCCACCCCATGTTTCCGAAATGGCCAGACTTAATGGCCGGCCTTTTGCAACCGCAGGACACGAAGAAGTCCTGTCTTCAGGTGGTGCCGGTGACCGGCTCAGCTGGCCGCCCCTTTCAAAAATCGCTGCCGCCTTAGGCCACGGCTTCTGTCCGACCTGCACGGCACGATGGCACCGCGTCCCTCTGCTGCGGCCTGCTCCTGGCTGCAGCCTCCTTCGGCCTCAACGGCGCCGCGCACCATCGCCGCAGCCCGCTCCAGCCGCGGTCCACTTCGTACCCACACGGTGCAACGACATCGCGCTGCCTTCACCACAAACATTGTCGATGATCAACAATAAAAAGGGGAGGAGGATCGACTGTGTTTTTGCAGTCCGATCTTCTCCTGTTATGATGATAACAGGCGGCAAAATTTTACGAGATACCCAAGGACAAAACAAAGCAAAATTTTCATTCATTAAAATTGAACTTAACCCCTACCTCAAAGAGAGTTCACAGTTGTCAAGCGTCATGGATGATGGCATCATTCCCGTCGTCATCGGTGTCCACCCGAGGTAACTTCATCTTCACTTTTATCATAGAGAGAAGATGATGATTGCGTGTCAGTCGCCGAGTCGTTCTTCACCTGAAGAGATGACATTCTTCGCAGGAGGATGAAGTTCTTCCAAAGAGGAAAGAGCTCTCTCCCCAAATTCCTCACACAACAAAACTAACCAAATAAAATAAGGCCTCCACTTATTTTATTATTTTTCATAGCATTTAAAATTTCCAAAATTCAAACACACAATTCAATTAATTAAAGAGGTTCAATTAATTAAATTAATGTTTGTTGGAATTATTAATGTGGAAGAGTAAAAGTCACATAATTACATACAAGGGGGGTTAATAGAGATTTTAAGAACTTATGGGGAATGTGAAGGGTTGGGGCTCGTGCGGGACCCAACTCACATTTATCCTCGCATAGGTAGTTAGGGTGCCAGTGGGTCCCACCCTAACTTACCCATCTAGGATAAAACCACTTAGGATAGGAAAAAACATTTACCACAAATTTTATTCAATTCAATTCTTTATTAATCCCCAAATTTTACCAACTCGTCTCGAGAAAAAGCACCTTTGGTAAAGGTCCTCTTAAGAAACTACCAGCACTGCGGTTCCATCGGTGCCCTCGGATTTCAATTCTGAGAAACGGTTCAAAAGATAGGAAAACCCCACTCGTTCGTTCACTAAACGTACCCGAGCTAAACTTCGGAAATTGATTTCGGGCACAACGGGCCTCAGAATCAGGTACCGTCAGAAACTACGTACTCGTAAAATCCCAAATAATTTAAGAAAATCTTCCATGAAATTTGTGGGTCTTTACAATAATGGAAACTAAGAGATGTGGTAAGTGAAAATGAATAATTGTAGTTTCATGAGGCAGTAGTTCATCGTACATAGAAACAATGTTTTGTTTACCCATTATATGGAAGTGTGTGTAAGTATAGTTAGAACCATTTACATAAAAACATCCTAGTATAGTTTGGATACTTTTTTATTTAATAATGTAATAAATATA
Source organism: Viscum album (assembly GCA_963277665.1). NCBI lineage: Eukaryota > Viridiplantae > Streptophyta > Magnoliopsida > Santalales > Viscaceae > Viscum > Viscum album. Next base: position 1,297,310,983 of record OY728141.1, on the reverse strand, counting down.
TTTTAGGGGTTGTATGATGGAAATTAAACTAGGGATCTTGAGAGAAGATGTTACCTCTTAATCGGGTAACTTCTTTTTGTTTTTACCAAAAGGATTCCTTGGAAAGATTTCTTCCCAAAGAGAGGATTTAAGTTCATGGATAGGTATTAATTTAAGATATGTGGGTAGATATTTTCCAAAAAAATGGTTTCATATTTTTCAAGAATGGGGAGAGGTGGTGGCCTTTTATAGGGAAGGAAAATGACTCACTTGGAATTTTTGGAAACAAGTTAGGCGTACACATGTTCATACCTAAAAAAGGTAATAAAAACCCAAAAAAACTCAATAATATAAGTTTAATGGCAGAATTATTTCCATCCAATGGATTTTTTTACAATTTTTTATGTCATTTGGTTCCTTATGTTAATGGTTTAGTCCTTTATTATGCTTTATTTTTCCTTAATAATTGTAATTAATTTTAATCACTTTAAATAATATTTTTGGTAAAAAAAATTAACTATATTATACATTTTAAATTGTGACTATTATAAATTTGGAATCCATTTTTCTAAATTTAAATCACATTTGTGGAAGAAATTAATTCAAATTTAATCCTGTAGGTGGGATGACAATATGGTTTTTTCAAGTAAAAATGTCTGAAAGTATGTAATATTTTTATAGTCAATTTTAATGTGAAATTGATTTCAATGGACTAAATTTTATTAATTGATAAAAATATGATATAATTAAAATTTAATACCAATTAAAATTATAACTTATACATATAAATAAATCATATTAAAAATTATTTTTGAACTAAAATTCAATATTTTTAACTATTCATTAAAAATTGAAATATTTCATAAAATGTCAAAAATTAACCCTAAGATAATTATTTTTTTAATTAAAATGTTATTTCTTGGAAATATTAAATCAATTAAGTTATTTAATGATTTATTTAAAATTTGTTCTCCATTAAAAGGTGGTAAAATTTCCTTGATAAAAATATATATTTTTATGTGTAAAATAGAGTTTGTTCTTATCTATTGTATATCAAACATTATGAAAAATATAAAAATATTTCATTAAATATATATAAAACATATTTCATTTAAATTAATAAATAATTTTAATTAATTATATTTATTTATACAAAACTCTATTGGAATCATTAAAATAATAATATTTATTTTTTATATTCAATTGGTCTTATTTTCATTTATCATTAATTGGTAACCCATGAATTAATTTAATATTCATATAAATCATATGTTTTTATAATTTAGTTAATAATACTCATAAAATATAATATAATGGCTATTTTATAACTTACTAAATTTCAATAATATGTTATTGTTCGATAAAAATCAGTCTTGTGTTTAACGCAATCCATAGTAGAAGGTCGTTCTTGCGTGTATCGCATGCTAAATCGGTGATTTATGAATTGAAATTTATATAATATGTTTTAAGTAATAAAAATATTATAAATTATCCTTATATTATAATCCCTTACGTGCTTGGTGTCGCATTTCATACATGCTATTGAAGATAAGGTTCATACATTAGAATTTCATGGTGTTACATTCTCCCCCACCTTAATTAAATTGTGTCCTCATAATTTAAAATCAATTGTGGTGATATATTTTTTTATACTCCCAAGTTTTGAAATCCCACATCATGATAAGGGTTCATAATTCATACTTAATAAAATAGATAATGAATGTACAAAGGTCACATGGAATACCATGTAACTAGGTCTCCAAGTAGGAGAACATTAGTGTCAAGTAATGATATATACTTAGAAGAAAAGAGTAAGTATTTATAGGGAGAGAATGAGGTCATCAATCACAAATAATTGAATGATCAATAAAATGTTTAGGGCCTCAAATCCATAAATATTTGAGGATTTATAAAATCATAGGTTCAATAAAATTAATGTATTTGGACAACATTATATTTATAAGTCATTTCCTTTATGTTGGGTAATTATTTTACTACCTAAGAATATAAGGAAATATGATATGATTCAATTTCAAAGGAACAATCCTATCTTATGGTTTTTCTTCAATAAAATTCTAATTATTTCCCTTAATACATAAAATTAATTACAAATAAGGATTTTTTATAGATGAAGCTCTAGAAGAAAATATTAAAGGATCATATGACCTATAAAAGAGTGAAAAGTCTAAATATTTGTCTTAATATATCTTGAAAACTGATATGGATAATATATTAATCTTTATTCCCCAAAAGTGATATTACCCGTTCATCATTAACATTTATTAATCAAAATTTTCAACTAAAAACAATGAAAAATATACCAGGACATTGTGTAGGTCAGTGGTTAGCATGAAACGCTTATCGTCCTCTGGTCATGGGTTCAAGACCAACAACCTCTTTAGACATGATAGGTTGTCAGCCAACATATAGGTTATCCTTTAATAAAACCATGTTAATATGATTTCCAAAATAAATATGATGTACATCCATAAAATATGGTTATTTAATAAATATCATTTTAGATATGGTTTTTAATACAACATCAATACATAAATACTTTATCCATTTATTTCCAAACAGTTCCTTCCTTGGCCTAGGGTTTTTCCATAATATCATTTCATGTATTTCTAAGTCATGACACCTTATATTCAATATAAAACACCTTAATTTTAACCTAGGTTATTCTTTTTCACTATCTATTCAAATTCTTCATAATATTTTGTAATGAAAATGTGTATTATCCTAAGCATATCCCTCAATATTTTCAGACTAGGTGCACAGTAAGGCTCATTTTCATGTTCTATGTTACCCCATGTTAGGCCTAGAACACCTAGATGGAGTTATTACTCCTTGGTACGTCTACGCGAGAACCACATCCACTTTTCTTATCAAGATAGGGATGTATTTCAAGGAATACCCACAAAATATCTACCTTACCAATATTCTAGGTTGTTCTTTTATACATATCCCCAAATTATACCATAGTTTTATATTCTCTAACACAAGTTTTCCTAAATCTAGTTCCCAAGGTTGTTATTAAACCTCCTCTCATACCAACTATCGAGAGTCTACCCCAGAAGAACCATATTCGGTGTCTTATATCAATTAAATTTTAATGATTACAAGGAATCAAATCTTAAAGGACTGAGAGTATTAGTCTTGGTAAACAAGATATATACATGGGAATTTTATTATAAAATAATACAATATTTAAAATATAATTTTTTCCTAACTAAATAAATATATTTGAGGATAACTCTAATACATCTAGTACATCTATGCATATATTTCATAGTTTTCTACTTAGATTCCTCGTGAAAGAAAAATAATAAGGGTGAGATCAAATTCTCAATAAGGGAAAAAAATTGGGAAATAAATAAAGAATCAATGATAATTTTCAATATAGAAAGTTAAATAACTGAACATGCATGCCTTGTAATCAATAAACTGAATTAAAGTGCATAAACATTATGACAAGGTAATAACTGAAAGCACATTCTATTCAAAAAACTATATAAGGAAAAATAAATATTTCATGGTAAGAAACTAAAACAAATGCAATCTAAATTACTAATAATGAAATGTATCAATAGATAATTAAATGAATATTCTTGTGGATGAATAATAAATTAAACTAATATGAGGGTAATTCTTGATTATTGGATGTCATGTTTCCTAGGTATGAGGTACCTTTACCTTCAAGACCTTTCACAAGATGGATTAAAAAATATCTCGTTCAAACACATATAATGTGGATAACCAAATGACTCATCCCATGAGAATACTGATGCACTTAGGGGATATCTATAACTGGGCCCCACCTGGGTCTTACTAGTCAAATAAATTCCTTATATTGAATAATCGATATAAATAATATTCCTTATCAAATAATATTATTGAATAAAGAGTATATAATTATCAATATTTTCTCAAAAAACCAAATAATAATCAAAGCATACACTTTATTTAAAATGGTATATGATTTAGGCAATAGTAATATCTATTATAGATGATTAAGATAATTAGTGGAAATTCAATGATCATATGATATTGAATATTTGAAGGGGATTTAAAAAATAAATCATTGATGTGAATATAAACACTATCCTTGAACAAATCAATCAAAAAAATCTAGAGGAAGGATAAGTATGGTATCAATACCACATATCCTAAGTGGGGTAAAAAAATAGGGTTGTTGTCAATGATAAAATAAAACAAAAACTTCAAATATATTCTTGAGGAAAATAACTTTTTTTTGAAACCCCAATTAAAAATACTTTTTTTAAATCCATTTAAAAAAACATTAAAAATTAACCTTTTAAAATTTTTATGTAAGCTTCAAAGAAATGATGGCAGATAAATCAGTACATATCATATGAGGTAAAAATAAACATTACTTTTTTAAGGTAAAAAGGGTTAGAAAAATATTAAATGAAATACTTAAATAATATGAATATAATTTAATTCATGATATAACATATAAAAATGGGATGTAAATACACCACACAATGATTTAAGTTGTAAACATGACATTTATCTCAGGGATGTAAAAAAGGGAGATGTGAATCCCTTACCAAGAGTTTCCATTCGAGTGAACATCCTTTAAATTCCTATATAACAAACTTATGTAAATTATATAATATATTGAGAATGATTTTCATGTTTATAATTACTTTTATTTCAATTAATAATATATTTTATATAAGTACTTAAACAATTAATTTTACATCGGGTGTTTTGACCAAATTCAGCTTATGTTTCAAAAATGACATTGGTTGGAAAAATATTGTCAAAGAGTTCATTACATAACATTTAAAAAATAATAATCATAAAATAATTACCATATATATAAATAAAATATACTTTTCCGATCAATCATTAAATATGGTTATGAAATATGAAACAATGTTACAATCATGGAGACAGTAGGTCATACGTACGCATTTGTAACATTCTGATATTTTGATGACTGTTATGGATAGAATTTAAGTAACACCATTTTTTTCTTTAATGATAATTATATCCTATATATTGTTTTATTTAATCATATATACTTTTATATTTAATTATTTTTATGTAAAATTAATCACATCGTGTGGAGGAGGGGGTAGTCCACACGTCTGTGAATGACGTTATCAGTTTTTAAGCGTGTGGAAGGGTAATAAAGAAAATTATATATATATATATATATTGTATATTTATAGAATTTTAATTATGCCATTAATATAATATATAGTGTTTTTATGTAACATATATTGAATTAATACCATTATTTATAAATTTTATGAAGAATTCTTGTGTCTATTCTCAAAAATATTTATAATTAAGTATAGCATGGGGGTTAACCCAGGTTGTTCTCTTGAAGAGCTGGTGCTGTCATGAACTCACTATTTCTAATTCAGTTCTTTTATATTTTCTATATATATATAAAATAAAATGAAAATAAATTATATCGATAATTGAAAATGAAAAACTAAAATTAAACCTGCAAAAGAAATTCAACCAGAAAGAATGAATAAAATGATGCTAGGAAGAAAGAGGACATTCCCAATAGAATCACCCCGAAGGAACTTTCATCGTCTCTTAATTAGTTTCAAATTGATATAATGAACACACTCCATCATATGTGCGAACATAATACTTTACATATTTTATTAGTATATAGATCTCTCAATGATCTTCAAGAGATCACGCATCCACCTCCTCGATTGAGAAAAAATATTGCATAAGTGAAAGCTAATCCTCAGGTGGAAACTGAAGACACAAAGAAGTTTTCCCTACTAAGATCCCCCTGGTTCTAAATCTAAGAAAATGATAAACATTAAAAATTATAGCATAAATACTTGATTTTATCACTCAATTACTCTCCCAGGAACATTATTAGGTAAGAAACTCATGATCATGAGCATAATAGTTTACAGTGGCAAAGAAAATGGGGGAAGAAAACAAACGAGAGAAAGATTAAGAGAGAAAGGAAAAAAACATAAATTAAAATATGAAATTAAATTTAATAATTAAAATGAAATATAATAAAATACTAAATTATATAAAATTTCCAACAAAGGATACCCCTAATTTTACAACCCTTTGGATTAAAGAAGGGACACTCTTTTATAGGCAAAGGGAGTGAAAATTTGGCTCCAAAATATGTCATCTGAAGGTTTATTCATGTAGGAAAAAATAGATAACCACATTTGGGAATACTTTCATCATATAATTTATTATACTATCTCTAATATGTCTATCCACAAATTTATAGCTTCCTTGGACATGTATGGAGAATGATATGGAGGATTTACTCAGGATATTTAATCTACACAGGCTGACTATTCGTATTCCAATGCAGTGAGTTACAATGCATTTATGGCATTGATAGTATTGTAATCAAACTAAATGAAATTAATTAATGTATTTCCTATAGAGGCTATATTTCCCCATATACAATTTTAGCTCATTGGGTTTGTCTGTTTATGAGATATCCTCCAAAAATCAAAATTCTCTATATCTGTACATAGTTTTTAAGGATGGATTTGTGAGATGAATTGTGGAGCCAAAATGATGGATTGAGCTTTAGGTATAAAATAATAAAATGAATCCCAAAAATAATTGGAACCTATAAAATAATAAATTTTCAATTTGGATCAGTATAGAAACATATATGGACGAAACACTGAAATACATTATAATTTGTTAAAATTCCAAAATATGCTATTTTTTCAATTAAGCTAAAAATGCATCAAAAACATTAAATGTGAAAATTTACCTTAAAATAAAAAATTTGGGGGATTGAAAACAATTAAATTAAAATTAAAATAATTGATCATATTTTCTCTACCAATTCTTCTACACTTAAACATTTCACTATTGGGAAATCATCTTATACCAAGGTTAAAATAAACTTCTCAAAGAATAAATGACAATGAAACCCAATTATCATATCAATGAAAATATCTTGAATCCTACATGGATAAAAATATCTTAACACCTAAAAAATAATATGAATACATGAAATATAATGATAATTCTCACATGCATGCCGTACCTACTTCCCCAGAGAAATATTTCTCTCTTCACTGAAGGATTTTTTTATCTGATGTTTTTCTCATTCTGAAGAACAAGTGTGATCTCCATTGGATTTATATAATTCTAGTATATTATCTTAATTGATTCAAAACTAATCCAATAGTGAGGTATTTTTCATGGGTTTTTTTAGAGTATGAGGGTTGTATGGTTTTAAATGTAAAAACATCAAGAGAAAAATGAGGTTAATTAAGCTCTAAAGTGAAGTAAATGCATGAAAACAGTTGACTCAAGACTTGTGTTCTCCTCAATCAGCTCAAACAAATAACCTACAAACACATGTTTTATTGGTAATTTCACACATGGAATTTCAACATATAAATTTCTTTCCCTCTTTTCCCCAATTGTAGCCTTTTTTCTGCTTGAATTCAGATATGGATTTCTCTTGAGAATCATGTTTTTTAGGAAAAGAGAGGAAACATTTTATCTTCAAAACTTTAGAAACACCCAACCCATTGGTGTAATGATATTTTTTCCATCCATATATATCCCCATAATGAAATTTTTTCCACCCAAGCATCAATAAATATGGAAACACATTCAATTCCTCTCAAAGAGGTTCTTCTGGAATGAAAAATATAGCTCATCATCTTCCTCCCCACACTTGAGTTAAACAAAAAATCTAGCATTTATCTTATAGAGACAGTTGTAAAAGGATAAATGGATTGTATTTTTTCTTCCAAAAAAAATATTTTCTGGATACTATGGTATTAATAAAGTTCATATGAATAGGTAGGTCAAAATTAGAGCTGAATGCAAAAAAGGGATTTCAATGTGATTATTCAATCATACTTGACACATTCCATGATCTCTGACCACTTTGAAAAAGAGAAATACCTAAATTTATGGATTATAAAATATCTCTCAAGACATTCATCGAAAAGTTAAATGTAAATAAGTTGTTAAAAAGGTTATGAAATCCCTCAGGTTTGGGTAAGATTTTTAATTTGGACCATACTATTGCACAAAAGTTTCACAATCAACAAATCTTTATAAAATTAAAAGATTGTAAATTAGAAAACAAAATCCATTAAAAAATAATTTAAATACTCAATGATTAAAATAAAATAAATTTTATAAAAACACCATGTTGTTTTTATTTTCATAAAGTATTTTATTCCGCTCAAAAATCCTAAAAACACACAAAAATGAAAAAAGAAAACATGATTTTTTTTAAAAACCATGAAAAAAATAGAATCACACTAAAAATCCTAAAATTGGTCGACATACCTACCCCATAATTATTCCATTTACTAACCACTTCTAATCTAAATTTAGATAAATTATTTTTTCACACATAATTTAAATTGATCAATAAACGAAATGAATGAAAGGAAAGACACAACCTGATTTAATTTTCAGTGGCAACCGTGAGTTAAGCTCTTTGCTATTACCACTTTGGAATGAAAATAAAGAAATGAAAAGACATAAGAAATATAATGAGAATGAAAAAGAAAGGGGATATAAAATTGATAATTCTTTGTCTGAACCCATAAGTGGGTGCAAGGTTTTTACTTCCCCTAGTCTGGAAGTTGTAGTGGATTATCCCTGTTTAAAAGGAGGATGTGGTTTCATTGAGATGAACCACCGTATGTTACTTATCCTAGTGTCCATGATTAAACGTTGAAAGTATATATCCTCAAAGAAGATAAGAAAATTCCCAACCCTAAATAAATATTAATGAAAAAATTTATGGTCATTATTTGGAGGGAAAAGAAAATAGGGGTTCTCTCTAATGACAGTGGTGGTGTCCTCCTCTATTTGGTATACAATTTTTTATAAAAGTGGTAGTCTCACCACATGATTCTCTAGATCTTATTATTAAATCACCACCACTTGGGTGGTCAATTCCTTAACATCGATGTCCTTATCCATTTTTTTCACAACAAAATTTTGGAAAATTGGAAGTTAGAAAACTATTCACCTTGAATAAGACTAAAACATGATGAATCAATTAACAAATCTTCCCTTTAATGAAAGTCATCTTGGAAATTGATCTCTTTGGGTAGCACCATTTTTAAGTCCATATCATTATGTGTGTCTTCTTTTTCATCTTCCAAAGTATTGGAAATATAAAAAGGTGTTTATTTTTCAATATCAATGATGGGAAGACCATGTTTCAGGTTATCTTCAACAATGTTTTCCATGTTTCTTCAAAAAACTATTGATATCTCATATGTTTATTACCTAGAATATGTATATTAGGGACCTACTTTTGAAATTTTTGAGTATGAAATGATATGATTAACCCCTTTAGTATCTTCTTCTCACTCACTGCATGTTCATTAACATAAAAAATGATATGTGAAAACTCTTCCACCACTCTTTCTAGTTCAGGTTCTAGTTTGGGTTCGGGTTGCTGCACTATTGACCAAATATATTCTTCAACCCTTTCATCTTGCCTCTTCAATTTTTTTATATCTTATTTAAATTCTTGAATATGATATTTTTTAATTTTATCTTCTTATTTCACCTGATATTATTAATTCCATGGATAATAATCACAATTCGAATACATCATGGACACACAATGTTTTTAGTTTTTTTTAATTTATAATTTTTTTTATTAATGGAAAATTATTTACAAAATGTGAATAAAAATATTTAATAAAGACCACTTGGATCCCCAAAAGAAAATCCATTTTGATGATGTATTGTCGTGCACGCTCTCAAAAATATTTATAACTATGTGCAACATGAGGGCTGACCTAGATCATTCTCTTAAGGACCTGTTGTCGTCAAGCACTCACTACTTCTAGATCACATTTTTTTTATATTTTTTATATATTTGAATAAAAAATAACCAATAATGGAGATTAAAAATTGAAAATGAAAAACTAAAATGAAACCTGAAAATACAATGCAAATATAATAAATTTAAACAAAATGATTCTAGGAAGAAATGATACATTCACGAGAGAATCACCCCGAATAAACCTTCGCCATCTATTAATTAGTTTATAATTTGCATAATGAACACACTCTATCATATGTGTGATAATCCTCCTCTATATATGGTGGTGAAAATATGGTGCTCCCAAAAATCACTGAGATATCGCACATCCACCTCTTTATCAAGGTAAAATATTACATAAGTGAAAGCTAAGCCTCAGGTGGTAAGTGGATACCCAAAGGATCCTACCCACTAAGATCCACCTTGATCTTACTCTAAGAAAATAAGATACATTAAAAATGATATCTTAATGACTTGGGTTCATCACTGGATTACTCCCCCAGGAACTTCCTCAGGCTTCATTATGACCTACTTGGGCCATGGACCATTATTGAGTCATTATGTCAGCCATAGATGCTGGTCCCTCCTTCCCATAGTTTGGTTTGAGTTGTGCTTTTTCATGGTTTTTGTTACTATAAGTAATCTTTTTAAGATGAAAATTGTTTTTAAATGGAAAATATTCCTTCCAATTGTACTTAACATGGTACAATGGGTTTTAAAATTGAAAGAGCTATGGTATGAAATTTTGTTTCATGATTTTAATTGGTAAGTAAAGGGATCAGTGGTCCCATGGTGTTCGTTATTTCTGTTTACACATGTGAGGGTGTGTATGGAATGAGAATTTTTGAATGTATGATTGGAATTGGATAAACACATGTACAATGGTTCATGGTATTCTTTAGGTGTGTGTTTGAGATCAAATACTTCAACTTGTTTTTATAAAGTTATTTTTATAGGGGAAATAACTTTGTGAATTGAATTTTGTTTAAAAATTGGGTTTTGGTATTTGGAAAGTGTTATTAAAAGAATTTTTCATAAATTTAAAATGGAAAAGGGAATTTTGAAAAGAGAATTTTTGGTTATGGTTGTATGTGTTTGGATTATCAAACACTTGTTTTGGCTTGAGATATTATTTCCAAATATGTTTCGGATCGATGTTTCATTTGATTTTTTGTTTCTAATGTTGTTCAGAAAATGGTACCCAGGAAAGTAACTAGTGTTTATGTTGAGTCATTCCCATTTTTTGGATCTTCATGAATGTTTCCCATCCTTTTTGGTGATCGAGGTCTGTTTAAGGCAGTGAAGTGTCTTGAGTAAGTGGACTGCATCTTCAGAATGTTGGGAACTTCCGAAGTTGTTAGAGTGTGTTCTGTATTGGGTCTATTTGAAGGACCATCCATGGATGAATGGGAGTATTTCTCCTCTACATCCTTGAAAGATAGGAATATGTGGTAAATATATGGGCTCATGTTCATCTGATGGTTCATACCTGATGAGGTGATGATGAAAAAAGGGAAGATATCATGTGTGTTCAACATGTAGAATTGATGATGAAGGTATATGATTAACACTTCATTTAGTTGGTTTCCAGAGTACATGTGGTTAGAAATCTTGTGTTTCCTATTGTTCTTAAAGGTTCCCTATCTAGAGAGAAGTGTGTGAAGGAGGAACTTATTTCTAAGGAATATAATTTGTTGGTTCTGGATTTTTGTTCGTCGGACCATTCAGTGGCATGCCATCAGTGTGGTAGATCTGGGCATTTGAATCCTTTATGTTGCATCCCTCCAAAGAACTTCTATCATTGTGGTTATTTTGTTCATATGAAGAAGTTTTTAAGGAATGATCACTAGAAAAATATTTTGTGATTTGAGGATGCTAGTTCTTGACTATGAGGTAGGGGATACTTAAACCATCAGAGCCCCATCCACAAGTCTCAGGTTTAAGATCATATATAATTAGAAGTTTTCGAGGTGTGTGAAACCTCATCTTACTTTTTTCTTGTAATGGTAACGAAGTGTTTGTGGTTTTATTATTATTTTCCTCCCACTATTGTAAGTTCATATATTATTAAAATAGTGTGATGAACTCACTATATCACAATCCAAGCATTTTAATCTATTTTAAATACAGTTTTCCAAATCATTTGTTTCTCTTAAAGTGTGTTTGGCCATTTTGTGGGATGATTTTTGTTTACTGGTTCTTGTTTGGAGATGGTTGGGATTTTTGAGATAGGTTAATGGTGTTTCTGATCTATTGTTTAGAAGGAATTTATTTTCCTAATTTTCCCCTAATATTGGGGATCTGGTGGGTTTGTGAAAAAATTCTAGTTCAAGAGGTGGAGTTTTTTTACTTATGCTATAGAAGTTGGTTTGGATATGTTGGGAGTTCCCGCATTAGCCCCCTCTATGGTGTGGCATAATTGGGTTTTAATATTTTTTCTATTTGAGTATTTTTGGTGGGGATAAACCTATTGTGTTATAATAATTTCTTGTGTTTTGGTTTCTTTTGGATCATTCGAGTGTGACTAGTGGAGTGAAAGGTTGCCCCGAGGATCCCAATTTCTCTCAGTTTTGACTGGGCTTGCACTCGACTTTTTGTTATCTTTGAGCTTGGTAACTTTATGTTGGCACAATATGTCTTTGGTGGGGATAATTTTTACACCCTGACCCAGGACACTACTTTCTTCTATACATTCTTAATCTTGGATTTTTAAAATTTTGGTTAGGGTTGAGTACCATATCAAATGTTTCAGATTTTAAAACATTCATTTGAGCTTTTGGCCTGCGCATGATTGGCGCACGGTCTGGTAGACCGTACTGCCAAACGATGTGACATTCTCTATGTCAAAAAAATGAAAAATAGAATAAAATTAAAATAATGATTAATTGTAATTATAATAATTATTATAATATTTATAATATTATTGAGATTATGATTATGATTATTAATAATATTATTATTATTATGTTAATATTAATATTAATATTATTAGAATTTTAATTAAAAGGAGGAAAACCTAACTTTTACCCCTCCCTTTACCCTTCTCGTGTCTCCCCCTTGCTCTCTCCCTCTCGCGCGACCACCCTAGCCTGCCACCTCTATTTTTGGTGCCCTCTCCAGCTAACCCTCCTCTCCTCTGGTGCTCCCTCTGGAAACACCCCCCCCCTCCTATGGCTCCTCCCTTGCGCATCCTCCATGATCGTGACCCCCCTCACTGGTCACCCCCCCCCCCCCCGCCTCTACCTCAACCTTCTGAAGTGCCACCTCCCCTTCTTCAGGCGGTGGGTCCTCCCTCATGTGGGCTCCACTACCTCTAGTGAGTAAACCCTCCCCTTATTTTGCAGTTTACCTAGATTTTAGGGGGTATTTGGGGTTCGGATGAACCCTAATGGTTAGGTTTTGTGTGTGATGTGATTTCCTCCAGATTTTAGGCTGACATTGGTCCATGTTCCGGCAACTGTCATCGAAGGTGATTCATTTCGAACCATTTTGGTCTTCATTCCATTATATTTGGTAAGGATTTTCAATTATTTCACTTTAGTTTAATTTTATTCTATTACTTTTATGGGTTTTGAGTTGTTGGTAATATTTATAGTGTGTATTGTACCTCGCTACGGTGGTTTTGGACTATGGGTTTCAAGATTTATTACATGTACATTCATAGGGTAAGGCATATATATATATATATCTATATATATGTGTGTTCAATATTTGTATATAATATCTCATGGCATGGGGAATATTTTCAATACATCTATGGGTCTATATATATATATATTCATGTGCATGTAAGTGTGAAGTGTCGGTTTAGATAGTCATCATAAAAAATGACATGTTTGAGGTAGGTGGTTCTGTTTTCTTCATTCTCAATATGTTTCCTTAGATTTTTGATGGCTTAAATAAAGTTATAAACAGTTTTCTCACCTATTTCGTACCTCTATTTATCTCACTGTGATATTCTAGAATTGATATAATTTGTTAAAAATAGGATTTCAATTTAACCTTGAGTTGTTCTTATGTGATTGTGCATTTTATGTTTTTTATAACATGTTATGTTTTATTTAACTATAATTGGGTGTTTTGGAGAATTATTTTATCTTGTTTAATTTGTAATAGATTTTCTAGAATTTTGGATAGTGTTGTGAGTGTAAATTAGTAATTTATTAAGGCTTGGATATTATTTATGGCTTGTTATGTTTGTTTGAAAATGTGTATTGTTTCTTGAAAATTAGTTTTGGGAAATGTCAAGGATATTTGAGGTGATATATTGGATGTGGGAACACCCATCGGTTCTCGGGAGGCACACATGGCTGAGAACACTGATGAAAATGGTTGGGATTAATTTTAAAACTTATATTTCTCAAACTTCACCCCCTTCTCTCTTCCTCCACCTTTTAAAATGAAATTTATCTTTGTATTAAATGGAACTAAGACTATTTACAAGTTTCATGTTTGAAATTATGGTCATTTTGGTGATTTATAAAAGATGGTTGGATTCTAATTGGTATGGACGTCCATTTGGAATTTTTGAGTGCATTGTGTGTTTTAAACTTATTTTTGAAATAAAGATGGATTTGAAACTTAATGGCCCTTTTAGAAATAATCACTTTTAAATGGTGTTCCCTTAGAACTTGGTTTCTTGACTGGTCTATTGGTTTGAAAATAATTTTGGTTGCTTTTTGTGATTTATAAAAACTGTGTTTAAATGAAGTCCTAAAAGTTATACCCATGTGGAACATGGATTCCTTTTTGGTAAATTTTTGGATTTAGGGGTCATTTGGCATATTTTATAAAAATTTGTATTTATCTAAATATTAGAAAGGATTTTTTGAAAATGTATTGTAACATGGGACCTAAAATCCTATTAATAAATGCTAAATGAGAATGGGATTTCCCTTTGTATGGAATTGTATTTGGAGGTGATTTGGAAAAAGGTTTTTTGGATGCGTAAAGCTAAATGCATGTTTGGCATTTTTCATTTTTTTAAAGAAAGGGTTGAATGATCAAGTTATATGGTAGGTCAGTTATAACTTTCGATGGAGTAATGTATATATGTATATATATATATATTTTGAACCCATATTTTGGATTTCCCTTTTATGGGTTATTGTATAGGTGATGTCTGTGTTTGGGTTAGGCAAGTGTGGTGGTAGTATGTAAGCTCAGTCACACATGTAATGGATTCCCACTTACATAGTATACTATTATTATGTGTTCCAATGTGTATTTTAGAGGTCTGAGTGATATTTTCTGATCAACCCCAATTAGATGGTTTGGGACCCCATGGATTTCAGATAGGCCAAGTGGGTTGTGCCACTGGATTGGCTAGTTGATGTCGGCTAGTTGGTTATAGACATAGGGTCTTCACCCAATACCGAAAAGTGGTTTTGAATTGAGTATGTCTAGTAGTATTATATGGATGTTTAGGATCACCCATGGTTACTTTCTGTTTCTTCTTATTTGTTTATATTTTTTTAACATTGTTTTTCTTGGTACTCTGTTAGATTGTTTAGTTTTCTGAAAAACCTGGTAGGTTTTTTTGGGTTTTTAGTTTCAAAACCTTATTTTTTTATTGGAAATATAAACTATGTTATCAGTGTTTTAAAAATGAAGGGAAATATTTTTTATTTATCTAAAATTTGGAAACCCAATTTTGGTAATTATATTTTCAAACTAGCTTTTAATAAAATGTTTTGAGAATGAAAAATACATGGATTCGATGGTTTATCTTTGGCATTCCTACTAATCATTTAATTGCTCATGCCTGCTTTATGTTTTCGGTTTCAGGATCCTCTAATGTTCGATCACTCTTATAGTGAACTTGGTTCTGAGTTACGTGGTGACCTATGAGGTCACATGGAGGTATGTGGAATTTTATTTTCATTTCCCTTCTAGTTTTTTTATCATAAATATTTATTTATTTGTTTATATTTTTCATGGTTAAAATAATTCCCAACAATTTAATCTTGATTCATGGCACTACTTTCCTACCCATGGGGATTGGGAACTCCATTTGGGCTATGCCACAGACTAGATCGGGTGACGGTTCGGCTGATATCTTCGTCTGTTTCATGATATAGCCAATAATGATAATGGATTGAGGTGACTCTAATAGAAAGTGATTAGGATAGAAAATTATAATTTCATAGTAATTTATTAAACCATGACATAAGGAAATAATCATAAACTATTGGAAGTTCTATTCTATGGTATAATAATCATAAATAAATATTCAATGATAGTGAATTAATGTAACAAACATTCACAAGTGGGATTATTCTCATAATGTAGATGGATCCTAAGACGAAGAAGCGGAAGGATCCAAAATAAAAATTCTAGAGTGAATTTTAAAAAATTAATATTGTAATAAAAATAACTAATAAGTCATGAAAAAAATGAATTAATTAAATTTTTTATTTAACAAAACCAATAACAACCATTAACATGAGTATATCTAGGTATTACTTCTATCTCCATGTGTTAAAATATTTTTAATTCTGTTTTGATGTAATGTAGATTTAAGTTGGTACAATCCATGGGGTATATTTTTATTCTAATGTTTTAAATATAACTATTGGGGATATAGATATTATAGTTATTTATTAGTAACATTCCTAAAAAAATATTCTCATATGGTTTCATGGTATTATTTGACTTAACAATTTTGGTCAAGAAACCACTTTTCATTTTATGTAGAGTCTGGAATTTCATTCTGTGATAAATAAGTTTAATTGTTTTAGTGATGACTTGACTAAATATCCAATGGAATGAATCCAAATTTGGTAACCAATAATTGTTATCAATGAATATCACAAGTTATTTCAAATAATTAAATTAAGGAGAAGACACTTCAAGAGAATAATTAGTAATATTACAAGAATTTTTTATTATTTTTCCATTTAAAAATATTTTTGCATCGGATTATTTTTTTTCGGATATTAAAATATTTAATGGAGAAATTTTCCAAACAAAAAATGGTTTCCCAATAATGAAAATTGTGTTAATACTTGTCGTCAAGGACTGATAAATATCAAGTGGATTTGGGGATGAACATTCAAAGGTTTTTTAGCATCATGTAGACTAGGATATTACCTATGAATAAAGGATGGATCATGAAATTATGTAGTATAACATGTTCATCATTAACAAGATGCATATGTCGGTTAAAAATGTGGTATAACTCATACACATTATTCTTTATTGATTAGTCATATATGGTTCTGTATAAGTGTGTTTGAGTTTAAAAGAATAATTACTGAAAAAAAAAGAAAACTCTGGATATATAATTATAAGTGGTTATATAAGAAAGTGATTGAATGAAAAAAATAGGTTTTTCTCACATAGATCCTTATTTACTACACCGAGTTCCAACCCAAATGTCTTATCGAAGTTGTAAATGACTCAATTCTCAATGGTAACATTACTTGCTGAAATTTTTCCAATGGATTATATTTTTTTGTTACTAAAAGATTAATTGTTTTAAAGAGAAGAAATTTTCTAGGTGCTATGATTTATTTAGAAGTAGTTAAAATAACCCAATGTACTAAGGTAAAATTTTAAATGTTTAATAGATTCAAGAGTTTTGGATTCCAATAATTTGTATCACGTAGGTTGTAAAGAGGAATTAATTTCTAAGATAAGATGAAATATCCCATTATCAAAATGGTCTGTGAAATAATTTCACAACAAAGTGAAGAAAATACTATATTAATATATATTTTCAAATTTATTTTGAATTATCATGTCCTAATAACAATCCAATCAAGATCACTGAAAATTTAGAGATAAAATTTTATGAATGAAGTGGGAGTATATTTGTGAATATAACACCTATAAAATTATATAAGAAAATGGGATAAAATATAAAAGAAAAATATTTTTATGAAAACCATTTGAATATTAATGAAAATTGGGTATTGATAAAAATACACCATAATTATAAATATGTTTTATATGAAATTTAGTCAAATTTGGGAGGAATATTAATGGATATTTTATTAAAAAATGGGTGGAATAATATTACTAGGAGGTTTTGTGTTGGATTTCTTTAAAGTAAGTGTTGAAGTTTCTAAATATTTAGATTTTATAAAAGTAAATAATTAGAGGTTGATGTTTTAGAATAAATCATTGAATATTTTATGTTCTTAAGGCTATAAGTTATAGGGAAATGTTTTTGGTAGTCCAAAACTGAATATTTTCATAAATTGAAGTGGAATTCCATCAAAATTTATTCTTAACTCGAAACCTTATGTGTGGTTCACTTGAACTAAAAATTTTGATGTTTGGGACGCATAAACAGGGGGTTAGTTCGGGACAACTTCTAAAATCTATAAATGGATGATCACAATCCTTCTGTTTATTATTAACCAAGCTCTATGGATTTTAGGTACTAGTAATATTATATTTTTTCAAGGATTACTCGATTAGTGATCATTTATGTTTCTCATCATTTCCAATACTAAATATTATAGTTTATGAGGATATAGCTTACCCAGATTTACTTTATTATGATTTATTTGGGGAAGAAAAATTTATTTCTAAAGATATTATTCCCTCATCTAGAAAAGATAAAATGGTGTACTAACCTATCACAGATGGTTTATTCTCTTCATCTACATATTGATATATAAATTGGAGTCTAAGTTGAACATTCCTATAGTGGATAAATCCTCTGGAATATTATATTTCCAACTAAAATGGGTAATATAGTTTGGGAATTTAGAGGAATGTCTTTGAGGTGAACTAAATATTTCATTTGTAAACATTACATCTTATTAGATGAATATTACATATATATCCTTAAAATCCACCCCATAAATATAATGGTTTAATGCCTTTGGATTATCAAAAACATAAAAAAATGATAGATAAAAAATATATATATCATCCCTCACATGATTATTAGCAACTACTACCCTTCCTAGACAAATCATAGTTAAAACCTTTCTTCATATATTCTAGAAAATGAAACATAACAAAGGGTGATCTCATATTCTAATTAAGGGTAAAAAGGTGAGTTATTAATTATCATTTAAATATAAGTCGAGTATAAGTGTATGAGAACATTTTATTTACATTTGATAACCGTGAAACATTTTATAAATCTTGTTATTTCATAAGACAAGAATCATAAAAGAATCAAAGAACATGATCCATGAGAGAATTATTTTGACATAAGGTCATGTTCTAAAATTGTGGCATAAAGTGTGGCATTATAATAATCATATAAATCCCAGTTCCAGGATACCCACAAAGACATTCACCACATGTGAGGCTTGGCCTAACTACTTTTTCACCTATTTGAATCTTGGGATAACATCTCTTGTACCCACTTTTGGGTTTGGGATAACCTCATTTGTACCCTCCTTTTAGGATTGGGATAAATTTTCAAGTACCCTTCAGGACCATAAAATATTAATATTTTTCCAATGAAATATAGGGATATAACATATCCAACAAAAAAATAATCATAATTCATTTATAATTATTCTACAATATCATGAAAACATTATCATTCTGTCTTAACATAACCTATGGAAAATAAAATTGGATTTATAAATATTTCATCTCCATAACCAAAAAGCATATATAAAAAAATGATGGAATTGTAAAATCAAAACCCTATGGAAAAGTATTTAATATCAAATTATTTTTCATTGAATAAAAATTCAAATTAAATATCATTAGAATGTTTGTTAAGGAAAATACCCTTTTTATTTTCGAATCTGTGATTTAAAAACTAAAAAATTCTAAAATATTAATAAAAAAATTTTCATTGAAAATAACCATGTAAAATTTCAAACCAATGATCAAATAAGATAGTATTAATTATGGATTTAAAATTCTTTTGTGTGGTATATGTTAAAAAATTGATTTCTTTCACCCCTATGGTAAAAAGAAAGTCGTTCAAAAAATGAAAAGAAGATACCTTTAATAAATTTTATGTAAATTAAAACATGGGGGAAAATATCTTCAAAAATTTATTGTATAATATTAAAAACATTATTTAAAACATTTAAAATAAAATATATAAATATAATAAAAAAATACCGACCGAAGAGAAAAACAAGGTTTGTTTTTCATTAAAAACGTTATTTTGGACATTTAAGTAATTTGGTAGAGGAAAATGAAATTAAAACATAAAATATATGGAAATAGTCTTATAATAATGAAATAAATAATATTTTTGAATGATATATCATATAATTTCTTCATCATAAATTTATTCGTAAACAGTCCTACTAAAAATGGGATTACAATGTAAAACCCTTACCTCATGTCTGTTTTGATTTGGAAGAAATCTAACCTCCAACAATATATATTTAAATTTATTATAATTATATAATATATTAATTATTATTATTACAATACCATATATGTTCCACTTATAACATTTCAGCAGAAATTTATTAATTATTATTTATTTAAAACATCATTCTTTGGTGTTAACATTTTATTTTTTTCAGAAATGTTTTTGTTCAACAGGTTTGGTCCTTATACATTGATCATGTTTATGTCATATTATGAAGGTTAATAATGATTTAAATATTATATATGTTCATTGTATTATTATTTATAACCATCCATAAATGGTATATTTATAAAAATGAATTATATTATTCATTGAGATAGTAGTGCATACGTACGAATGAACGATGTTTTCATTTTCTAAGTAAAATTTAGAAAACTTTATAAGTAATATTTTTTTATTTTAAATTAATATTTATATAATTATATTCATATATATTTAATAAATAAATAATTTTATCTTTCAAGGTGAAGTGGTGATGGAAAATGATTCATATCACTACGTGGAGGTGGCAGTGCACATGTAAGAATGAGCAATATTTTCATTTCCCATTTAATAGACAGAGGTTTAAAAATGTTCTAAGATCATCATAATAACATTTAAATATATTTATTATATTATATTATTCATTTTATGATTTATAAAATGATTTATATTATTTCAAATAACAAATTGAATTGAAAGACCTCTATTAAGATTTATATCATCTCTTTGAGAGACATCCTTTGGCATACACCATAATATTTGAACCATTCAGCTTAAATAAAGACTAAGGGATCTATGATAATCTTAATGAATAAATTATATTATTATTTTAGGGTTTTTAATCAAAATTTCTTAAAATACTTGAATAAGGTAATAGAAGATATTCTTTTTTATTTGTGAAGGAGAGGACACACATGGAATTACAAAAAAAGAGTTAAATATAAAAAATGAATATCTCAAGTATAAGTATTACATATGGTAAATTATTTTAAAGTATGATAATGTATGGTTTAAATATATTCAAAAATAATAATTTGACACTCTTATTTGGAATTATCACCATCATATTTTAGGTTAACCCTCCTGTAAACTTGTTTTATCCTTAACCATTGTAACAAAAAATTTCTATTTTCATTATTTATTATGACAAAAACTGATAGTGGAATCATTATAAAATTTTTAAATTATGATTCCAAATATATAATAGTTTTTATCAAATTAATTTTCAATAATTTTAAGAAATAAATTCTAAAATATTTAAGTAAAACTCAATGAAAGGCCTATTTTTATACAAATGCATTTTTATGCATAAAACGGAATTTACATTCATTCCATTCTTAGTAAAAAACAATAAAATGAATCTTAAAATATTTTATTTAATATATAATCTCTAAATTTTATTAATATTATTACTAAAAAATGTTTTTCTAATTTATGTTGATAAATAATTCATTGTGCATACAAAAATAGTTTTACGAAAAATAACTCTTTTGACCTTTAAATGGTTTTATTTTCATTACTAAACTATAGATAACTAATATACGTATTTTTATAAAAATATGAACTATCAATTTAGTTAATATTGAAAAATATTTTTTTTATAATAATACATTACATTTATAGAAATAAATTTATTTAACAAATATGTCTTTTAATAATTAAAATATTTTATTAAAAATTTAAATACAATTTCATTATAATGAATCAAAAAAATTAATTTAGGATAGCATTTATTTATTTTTTTACATTTTAAATTAGTTAATCATATTGATCCACTATAATTAAATATATTTTTTATATAGTTATAATGTATCACAATTTCATTTAGACATGGGGTTATGTTTAAAGAAAGTCATCAAATAAATTATGTTTATAACAATATAAATGTAAAAATATATTGTAGATGTACATTATAGCACCATTTAAATGAATTTCTAGCTAGAAATCCCCTCTCCATGATATAAAAAATGGTGATAATTCTTATTCAACACATCCTCATTTCCCCATGATTTTTCCTCAAATTTCTAATTCCTCCTAAAACATTAACCAGTTGAGTAGTCTTGGTCCATTTAACTTAATCTCTACAATCCAAAATTTCTACCAATTATGATTCATAATAAAGGCCATTATTTATTGGTAAAATCACTGAGTTTAGTAAATGTGATGTATTAGTTATGTACTTCTTAATTAGAGATACATATAACAAATCGTTTATTTGAGAGGGGTTTGGGGGAAGTTCTAAGTGAAAATAAACCATCTGGATTTTATCAAGAATATAGAAAGTTTCATATATCTAGAGATATGTTTTACATTATTGATGAATCTCATCACTTTATTACTTTGATAAATTCATAAGAATACCTTCTAACCATATTTTAATTCTAGATCTCACTTGTGACTATCTACATAACCGTCTTTTTATCTTAATATGCCTCGATGTGTTACTAACATTATATAAACTTATCTGATATTTCCTCACCTAGACCAGGTTCTAATATATCTCTTTATCCAACTTCATATAAAGGTGTTAGAGTTATAAGATTTCATCCATATAGAGCATTATAACAAGTAATATTAATTCTCAAGTAATTACTATTATTATAAGAAAATTTCACAAGAAGAAGGTATTGATCTCAACCACCTTTAAAATATAGAGAACATGACATTAAAATATCCCCCAAGGTATGAGTATTTCTCTATTATAGGCCATATATTTGGGGATTATGGGAATTATTGAAACACAAAACTATATCAAGATCCGGTTGAATAATTTTATAGAACATTATTCCTCATATATTGATCAGATACAGTATAAGGTGGTGCTCATGTAACCACACCATACACAAATATATATACATTACAATATCTCTCTTTATGTTATCCTTCCATAGAGGATCTTTGATATCTCTATACATCTCTATAATTCCATGATGAATAAAGAATTATAAGTTATGAACTTTTAAAAATGGATCCTTTTTCTAGTATTTTATTGAATAGGAACATACTAGGTTTATGAACCTTATCGTTCCATCAAAATCAAGGCTGAATTTAGGAATATTTCTTACCTTATTTTTCGACTATAATTATTACATATGCACCTACTTAATATTCACATAGATAGATGGTTGAATACTCAATTTGTAAAGATAATATTTTTCCCATTCTTTATGATTTCATGGAATATCCATTGAAAATTCAGATATATGGGATAATTTTTTATCCTATCATGAATAATCTAGAATGATCATTTAGACCTAAGGCATCTTCTACTTTATTTTATTTCCTTTTGTAGTATTTTTTAGCAGTCATAATATTTAATCAAATACAACCATCTTATATAGAACATATTCAAAAATTTCTAAGGGAATATATACTTTACACAATTAGGATTAGTATATAAGTCACACATTTCTATGTAAAGATAAAAACTCTATATATTTAATGAAAATATTTTCATTACTTAGTCCAAATCATAAATGAGGTAAATTTTCTCAAGAACCTTAAATTGGAATGAGACATAGGCTTTCACGATATCATTATGCATATGATCATATCTCATCCCTTTATTTGATGCATCACTATAAATCATAATCCCTTCTCCATAATAAAATACCGTGAGAATAGGTGCACTAATCAACCTTCTTTTTAGTTCCTTGGAATTTTCATCAAATTCATCCATCCAAAGTAAAATTAATGCTTTCTAAGTTAACCTTTTGAGTTAATTATATAACTGTTATAAAATTTTAATAAATCCTCAATAATATTAATTAAATCTTGTAAAAATATAGATCTCAATCATAGTGGTTGGTCTTTTCCAACGTTATATAACTCCCATATTTGAAGGATCCCCTAATATACCCTCCCTTGGGATTATTGACCCAAAAATGATACTTTTTATATCCAAAATTCACACTCAGTAAATTTTTTCATAAAACTTACCCTTCATTAGGTTCTTCAAGTAAATTATCCATTGATCTTAATGCTCTACTTTTCTCCTGGAAGATATAAGATTACCATTTCTGAATACTACCAAAAAATTATCAAGGTAATATATAAAGACTCTATTCATTAAATCCAAAATGATAGTGGGGTAATTATTAAGACCAAATAGCATAACATTAAATTCAAATTTTTCACACATACTATAGATGGTTTTCTTGGGATTGTCTTCCCTTTTTATCCTCAAATTATTATATACAGATCGAAGATCAATCTTTGAAAAATATTTAGATCCTCGTAATTTATAAAAAAATAATTAATATGGGTATGATGATACTTTTTCATCATTATGAACTCTTTAAGATCCGGATAAACAATGTAGAGTCAAACTAATCCATCATTATTATAAACAAAAATAATAAGTGCACACCATGGTGATGAACATGAATAAATCAATCCATTATCAATATTTTACTAGAATATCAATTTAAATTCCTATAAATTAATTAGGGTTATTCTATATGGAGTCTTTGAAATAGGTATAGCACTAAGTATGACTTATAATTGAAAATTCAAATACATTATTCATATTAATAATGGGAAACTATTTTAGAAATACATTAATGAACTCTCATATAATTTGAATATCATAAATGTTGAGTTTCTCCAAAACCATATGATACAAGTACCCCCTTTGAATAAGAATAAAGACCCATAAAATGGATGTAATTTCCATTGTAAGTTTCTATTTATCATTACACTAGTAAACAATCATAGGCTGGTTAAAAATATAAAATGTGACTTCAGTTCCTCCAAAATTGAATGGGAATTTATAAAAAGTAATCAAATCCATGCCCAAAATAGAATAAAATTATAATAGCGGAAGAATATAAGAATTTATCGGAAGAATATTCACATAGACGTTAATTGGAGAAGAATAAAATAATTTATATTTCCATCCTAACATTAGAAGTTTTCACTTCTAATTCAATATATAATACTCAAATAACTAATGTGATACCCTTAGAAAATAATTCATATTTAAGAGTGAGTATATTCTAATTCAAATAATACATTAATTTCTCTCATGTGGATGGTATGTGTACCTTTCAACACTTAACTATCATACACAACATGGGTAATACCGATATCTTGAGATTTTCATTTGCCTTTATGATTAAGAGGGTGGTGTCATGGATCATTTTCATTAACCCTTAGATTCAAGCACTGGTAAATTTAATTTCCATGGTCCTTGAATTTGAAATACTATAGTATTAGTTGTGCATTTTATGGATATTTCTCTCCATTGGATAACATTTTCCCACTACATCAACAATCTATTCCCCAATGACCTTCTTTTCCACACTAAAAAATTTACCTGTTCACATAAGAAAATTTTCTCCATGTTTTATATCACATTATTGACATAAATGAAGCCTCATATTCTTCCCTAAAAGTTTTTTATTTTTTATAATTTTCTCTAAATCCATCTATCATTTCTTGTAAAATCCAAGAGATTGATGGGTGACTCCATTCTCTATTGCTACATTGATAGCATAATGAACGATTTATTCATTGATATTGATGTCTCTTATGGATAATTTCCTTCAGAGGATTGACTATAATATATTTAATAATTGATCAATATTACTTATTGGTTCATTTATAATACCAAAATTGTACCTCATAAGTCATGAAAAATTGGCCTCATATATACTAATGGATTCATTATCCTTATGGTTTATCTGGAGGAATTATATATCAATTTTCAGATGACTAATATGAGGAAAGTATTTATTGAAAAATATTCCTCTAAAATCATCCCACTCTATAGAATAAATTTCTTCAGGTTACCGTTTGTTCTTCAAAAGAGTCCACCATTAATCTTCTATACCTTCCAAGTGATAAATTTCAAAAATAAATTTTTTATGCTCTAAGAATTGGAGAGAGGATAATATTTTTTTAGTGTTACTAACCCATTTCAAGAAAATTATTGTATTATTTTATCCCCTAAAATAATTTGTATGATACGTCATGAAGTATGCAAAAAAACTCGGTTCCCTCCATTACTCATATAGAAGGTCAATATGATTCATGGATTGAGAATGTTACATAATCCTAGAAATGATATATTGAATTCCATATCCTATAAAAAAATTTATCTTGAGAAAAATCATTACATTATCTATCACATTCAGCATTAAATTAATTCATTTTGGTTACATATGTTTAATACAACCAAAAATTATATTTTGATCGAAAATAATCATAATGAAGAACTATATAAATATGAAAATAATTTATAGTTTGTCAAAATATTAACACCTTATTTTAAATCAATGAATCATTAGGTTTAACCAAGGCTAAACAAGGACATCATCTATTTAAATACATCATAATTATTCATAATTAAAATGTGAATTAACCCAATAATATCCCTCCTGGAGTGTCTAGCCAGGTGTACAGTCTTACACGCACTCATAATGCATAGGCGATGATGGAGTTAATACCCAATATAGCCCTTTCATAGTAATCACCCCTAGGTGATTATATTTCATATCTACATCTAAATTCTGTAATATAGATAGAGAATAATTTTCTTTGAAACAAACACTCTTTTATTTACCATAAAATAAGATATCCTCTTGTAAATAGGTTGATCCTAAGGGTTCTCACTAACACGTTCTCATCCTAGTTTCTAAAAAATGTAAACCATTCTCTAATACTAATTGAGGAAACCAAAACATTTCATACATAAATATTATGTCTTATTAGATTAATATTCACTACATAACAATATGATTCATTCTAGAACCACAAAATTTTAATGTCTTTAGAATCTTGGATACATAAACTATAACATACCAACATGATTTAAACCATAACGTCACCCCATTTAGTCTACCAAAAGGCCAGAAGTGTGTTCTTGATCACCACAGACTGGATAGAAGATCTAATGTATCATATAATTAAATGTGGGAGAAATTTCTTCACCAACATGAAAATGATAAGATGGAAATAATTTGAGTATAATTCAAGATATCCAAAATACCTCATATATCAAACATGAACTACCCATAAAAGGAAAAATCCAACAACTCTGTATAAAGGTCTATATAAAAAACTAAAATTCCATCAACATGGTACTTAAAGTAACACATGGGTCAATCTCCTCAAGACTATATGACATTTCCATCCTAACCCATTAAAATCAAACCTGATCTTAGAGATTTATAATCTGTATAATTCACTTTCATTTACATGTATCCTATAAGACCATGGCTATATACACCCAAAGTAAAAAATATAATGTTAGCACCAAATATCATTAGGATACCACCAAGAATCTATAAAATCTATATCCACATGAATACATTAGTTATTTAATAAATGTGATTTTAAAAACACTTCAAAAAATATATTTCTTCCATATAAAACCATCTTTTTTGTTTCCTTTTCCATAAATATTCCATATTTAGATAAATAGAGTAATATGACAAAACATATATCTATTAAGAATAAACATTAATAAAATCCATTTCAATAATCAATATCCATATCATATTGGATAAAAATAATAAAAAATAAAAATGAACATAATAAATCAATAATGCACCAAGGGGTTGTCACAACAGAAGGCTTTGCACAACTGTGACAATTAAGAAACACTAGTCAATATAAGTGATCCATAACTTGTTGAACCTCAAATCCTCAATAAAGGCTACCCATTAGCTCAATATAATCATGGTAACCTACCCTAGTGATTTCTTAGTCCACTAAGGCTCATATATGTCTATCTTTTCCTTCAATTATATGGTCTTATTGATGTGCCATTACATTTTCATTTCATTCAAAAAACAAAAAACATATTTCCTAATAATTTTACAACAAAAATATATATCATTTCCTTGAATATATTTTTCTAAAAAAATCAATAGCGATTACACACTATTTTCATGCTTGAAACCCCATTTTCATTTGAAACTCACCTTTAAGGCATTTTATCAATCACATCTTTTAAATAAAATAATGTTTACAATGAAAATCTATTTTGAAAACAATTTATACTGCCACCAAAGATCAATCATTCAGTTTAGAAATTTCAAAACCAAAAGATTTTATAATTACATAATAATCTATAAGGGATATACCACATGATAGTGAAAACTACCCCAAAATTGATAAAACAATATTTTTGTCTAGACCAATGATGGGATAGGAAGAGAATATATCCAAAAGAACAATGATCTAATAGTAAAAAAATGAATTCTCCATGTATATGATATATTTAGTGACATAGTCTTGTATGGAATCAAAATAATTTATAATATGAGAAGAAAACAGATTATAAAGGTCCCCTTTTACCGGATTACACCTAATGAATATCTAAGATTTCAATTGTCCTTATGATCCCCTATGAGAATGTAGAGAGACATATTCATCACCAAGGAGACTATAAATAAAATTAAATCATATCAGGGTTGAGGGAGGAGGATTATAATAAATAAAAATCAATTTTTATTAAAATAAAATCTTCTCCCTTCCAAAAATATACACCAAATTGTGCCATTGGAGAACCGTTAGGAATCCAGTGGCTAGACGTTTGGTGCATGCAGTAATACCACACATACAAGTCTTCCACTAGCTAAGTGGTGTCACATTCAAAACGACTAGTGTTCTTCCAACCTATATCATCCAGTTGGTTCCCATAAAGTTATATGTGGTAGCCTCCTACAACCACCAATTAATCCAAGTAACCTCTTCTGACATACATATGACCTTGAAACCAAAAATAAAATGATGGTAGAGGATCCATAACTGATTTCAAAATATAGGGTGTGATAATTCTCCCCTAATAAAAACATTCAATCCCCAGAAAGGATTGGGATCACAAACCCAAAAAGAGATAAGTCAATTTCTACCTCATTAAGGCATAGATATCTCAATTATCATAGTTACCCTACCAAATTTTCATTTCACTCAAAACAAAGGGATTGTATTCCCACATAACGCCTTATTTCATATAACCTCTATCTTTATAGTCCTTTCAATAATAGATGTGTCATGTTCTATATCAATGTCCTCCAACTAGATCATGTGGCATCGATTTGGCTGATACATCTTTAATTGGAAAATAGTGAAATCTTCACAAATAGATTCAAATGAGTAAGTAAGTCATTGATAACACACCTTACCAATTCACTCAACATTTTTAAACTAGTCAAAATAACAAGGTGATAACATAACCTACCACCAGAAACATCAATGTCCCAACTGAGGAGAAAAAATTATGGAAACTCAATCACCTATCTCAAACACCAATGGAAAACGACACAAATCTTCATATGAATTATGGAGACTCTGATTTATCGCTAATATTTTCATGGTCAACTACATGTTATCTGTTATTTCATAAATGAAACTTTTTTTCAACCAAGGACTACTCTCCAACCTCTTCACAATAAATAGGTTATCTAGATAGTCTCCCATATAACGCCTCAAATGACATCATATTGAAAATTTAATGGTAACTATTATTAATGGAAAGTTATACTAAGGGGAGAGGATTCTACCATGATCTAATGAAGTCAAATGCGCATTACCAAAGCATATATTTAAGAATATGGATGGCTCACTCAATCTGAACATCCATTTGGGGATGATATTTCATGATAAAATTTAACTGAGATAAGATAGTTGTCTCTAATACACTCCAAAAAAAGGATGTGATGTGTAGGTCCCTATCTAAATTCATAACCTATGGAAAAAATAATGTATTACTTTCTCTTGCACATATAACATCCCAATATCTCCCACCTTTATCAACTTGTTGATATGTAGGAAATATGAAGATTTCATGAGTCGATTAATAATATCTCATATCATATCCTTATCACTATGCGTTTTAGGTTTCACAATCACAATGTATGTGACTATATCATACCATTTCTAGATAGGATTGGGTAAGGGTTGTTGTAAACCAATAAGAACTTGATGTTCCACCTTAATTCTAGGAAAATTAATCCATTTATGTATAAAATATTTAATTGATCATCTCATTCTTGTACCCAAATAATGAAATTTCATGTCATGATACATCTTCAAAGCTCTAGGGTGAATTAAATAACAAAATTTTTATCCACTATCCATTAATTCTTGTCTTAGGTATTTTATATCAAAAATCCTACCTACGAAGAAAAAAACCCCATCTAGAAACTAATAAAACTCACATGATGAATCCCCACCATAAATATCCATTCTAAAGTGTTAAAACATCAAATTCATATCATGTAAAATCAAAAGAAGATAATCCTTATATGATCCAATACAACTACAATATAATATTATATATCCCAAAAATCTCCCCTCAACCAAGCGCATTAATAAAAATAATTTCATCAAGCACCAATCATTCACTAATCACTTCACTGTATGAGTAGGAAATTGTTATCTTAATGAATATGTGAACACTCTACCGTTTAATGGGTTGTTTTAAATGTCAAAACCATAGGTATGAATGTAATCTTCCCAGAATATATGAACAAAGTTAAAATACATCTATGTGATGATATAAATTAGACTCTTATGGTTTGAATACATTGTATATCACTCGGAGAAGAGGTATTGGTGAAATTTTCTAAGAGTTTCCATCACATTTCTAATCTCAAGATCATAAATAGGGAATTTCTTCTCATAATGGAATAATTGGGAAGAGGCATATGCTACCATCTTCTTTCCATGCATCAAAGAATAACCCAAACTCATACCTCCAACATTATAGTAGACATCATATCCCAAAACCATATCAGGAAGGATCAAAACTAGAGATGAATCCTATCTCACTGTCAACTCCCAAACATATCTTTAGAACTAATAAAAATAAAGAATATTCAAACCCTTATAGGTTAAAAATATTAAAGGATATAAAATCATGGATAAGTCTCAAACAAAGAACCTATAATTACTGGATAATCCTAGGAAACACTCAATCTCAAACACATTTTTAACCTATAATCAAGACATCACTTCCTGAATATTTTAAGGATCCATTGGGAAAATCATCATAGAAATCACATGGCCTAAAAAATACCTATTGAATCCATAATTGATATTTGTAAATATTCTGGTAGAGATAATTCCCTTTCAAGATTAAAATTATGATATTAAAATGATCATATGCAATGTCCCTAGCCCATGTAGCCCAAAATTGGTGGTTACATTATTACATTGGTATAAGATACAAGTGATCACATCCCAAAGGTCTAAAGAGTTAAGTAGTCTTAGTAAACTAGATACAATATTGAATATCACATTAAAATTTAAGACTTCAAATACAACATAGCCTTATCTTTGATAACACCATTGTTACCTTTAGCACATCCCTATATATTAGTCATAATACATTTTCTAGAATCTTGGGAAAAGGAATCATAAGAAAGTGGTGAGCTCTGATTCTTAGTATGTATTTTCATGCATTTTAAACTATAAAAAATAAGACATAATCAAAATGTAAAGGTAAGTATATGAAACCCCATTCTGCATAATCATAAACTAAAGCATGAAGAATAATATAGTATGAATAAATAATGATCAAATCATTCCATATAAATAAATTTAAGAACTTGATACTTATACATGGATACCATAACTAATAGACATAAATAACTAATATCATAATTATATAATACATAATTTCATACATCATAAACATACATTCAAGGCCTCATACCAAGAAATATTAAATAAATTGGTAAGGCCTCATCCAAATACTCAAGTGAGATTCTCTCATAAGACACATCAATACATCGAGGGGCAATATTAGGTGCTGACTGCCAACTAATAAGTCAAATGAATTATTCATATGAAAGGTGTTAAATATAGTCAAAAAAAATATTTATATTAAAAATCATGCTTACATAATTCTAATAATTTCTATAATCATTTAACATAATCCAAAACCATCTAGATTAATATGGAAAATGGTATCCAAATATTACATCCCCAGTCAAACTGATCATAAACCATCCGAATAAATAATAAGAATGGTATAATTACATAATATCCCTTGATGAGCATAATTAAAAAGAGGGGTTTAATTATTGATGAATAGTAATACCATAAAATATCATCAAAAATATTATGGAAGAAAATACCCATTCCACTTTAAAAATAACTTTAAAAATCTAAAATTTCTAGAATATTTGGAAAAACATATTATTTAAAAATAATCAAATAAGATTTATAAGGAAATATTCATGTAATTTTTTATTTATTATAGTGGTAAATACTGTTCATTTTGAATAAGTTAAAGAAAATCATTCCTTTTATAATTTTATAAAAGATAAAAAGCACCTCATTTGGAAAACAACAAGAAGATTTATTTTAATTTTTTTTTAAAAATCCAATAATATGTAAAAATGAATTTAAAAAATAATAGGATAAAATTTAAAAATTAATAGGAGAAAATAAAAAAAATGAAAATATTTTTAGATAACATTTACATGGAAGAATAAGGGTTTCCGATCATGTATAAAAATAAATTAGTTTTTCCTTAAAAAACATGGTTCAGTATATTTTGTACTTAAAAATTGAAAAATTAAGAAAACTATTAATTTATATAAATAACCATTATATAACAAAATATATTAGTTTCAATATAGAAATATAAATTCATTTCCTCAGTAGAGATTTTAACATAAGAAAACTTGAATAATTGTGAGATCGTGAAATACACCATTACCTGAGGTTGGGATTCCTTCTTATATTTTCAAACCTCCTATATAATATGTATATATTTATTGTTAATATATTCCATAACCATAATCACTTATATCATAATTTATGTGATTTACCTAAGAAATTTTAACACTTTTTCATAAATAATTATTTATTAAAATCGTTATTCTATGTGATAATTGCTTTGTTTTTCATGTATTGTTTTCGATGATCATTTCAATACTTGTAATGTGATCATAGTTTAATCATATTCAGAATAATAAAATGATTTAAATATAATATATATCAATTATAAACATACTTATATTCATCTATAAAATTTATAGTAGAAACATTAATCACACTGTTCAAAGAGAATGTAGGTCGTATTTACGCATGAACGATGTTCACATTTTTTCAATATATGAATGAAAGAAAGTTAAATGAAAATTCAAATTTATATAATTATTATAATATATAATATATCATTTATGTTAATTAATTATATTTATGTTACCATCCATATAAAAATAAAATGAAAAATGTATCACTTCAACTTGTGGACGTGGTAGTCTACACTTATAGACGAGCGACATTATAATTTTCAAATGGATTATAAGGTAACATGATATATTTTATATTATAAATAAATAAGTATAATTATTTAAAAAAATTAAATATATATATATATATAAATTAAATAAATCATTAAATCCATCCACGATTGACAGTTATGGAAAACGAATTATATCGGTTCACTGGGTGGTATTCCTATATAAACACAATCGAACGTTTTGTTTCTCATTTGATGAAATTAGGGATAAATATTGGTTATGAAATTAAAAATTTAACTTATAAGAATATTTAATATATATTTGTTATTATTTTATTATTTTTAAGAATATTTTAGTGTTTATTGGAATAAATCAAACTAAATCTCATGGCTAAATATTATACCCATTCTTCAAAGAACCTCATTAGGTTTTTTTCTAAATCCTTACTAGGATGGTTTATTGATAAAAAATAGGCCTATTGATCTTTTGGAGGTATTTGAGGTTGGAATTTCAGAATGTTTTTTCTAAAAAATTGATATTTAAGTTTGTATATTAGAGGATAAGGGGATTCCTTTTATCAAAGAGGAGAGGAGGGATTCGTAGAAATATCCTAAAAGAACACAAAATGATAAATTTATTTTGAAAAAAATGGAATCTTTATAGAAATATATTTTAATTTGGTATTGTATAAGGTGTAAATATTTCCAAAAAATACAAATTTTACAAGTTTGATCATAAAACATGTCCTTATCATTTGGTGTAACCCTAGAACACCCATTTTAACATTAATCAGAGAATTTATTTTTTTACTGTTTTTAGTATTCATTATGACCAAAAATTATGTTGAGCTCATTTCATAATTTTATTTATTATTAATAAAAATATAGAATAAATTTTTTAAAATTTAATTCTCTGAATTGGAATATTTGAATTTAAAAGGAAACATGTATGTGTGACGAAGATATGATTTTCCAATGAAAATATTTTATCAAATTCAAATATATTATATATCAAAATTCAACATAAAATTTCTTAAAGCATAATATATTTATTATTATATAATTTATCCAATTTTACTTTTAAAAAAAATTTAAAATAAATTTAACCTTATTAATAATTTAATCTAAAGTATTTTTCAATTAAAATCAATATTTTCCACTATTCATCAAAAAAAACAAAATCTTTAGTACATTATAAAAAACTGAATCTAAGATAATTTTGATATTATGATTTAAAAATAATGTTACATTTTTAATATTAATTTTATACAATTATGGAATATTAATTT
This sequence comes from Viscum album, assembly GCA_963277665.1. Taxonomy (NCBI): domain Eukaryota; kingdom Viridiplantae; phylum Streptophyta; class Magnoliopsida; order Santalales; family Viscaceae; genus Viscum; species Viscum album. The sequence goes on along the minus strand of OY728141.1, from coordinate 1,297,276,400 downwards.
TAAAATAACTTCACAAACGAAACACTTTTTAAAAACAAATACATTTTTAAAAATAAATTTGGATTTATTCTTACCACATTTATATAAAAAATATTTGATGAATAATAAAGAATTTATTTAATATATAATATATAAATTCCACTAAAATTATTCACCAATAGTGATTAATTTAAATTATTAATATAAACAAAAATTTCACATATAAAACCATTTTAAATAAAATATTTAGTTTGGTTTCAATTTTTTTAATTTTTTTTCTAATAAATTATTAACCAATGAATTTATTTTATACATGTGTTAAAAATATAATATTCATAAATTATATATTCCTATTCATACCCACCAATTTAATGTCTATGTTATAATGGTATAAAATATTATGGTTCATTTAGAATCTGGGTTTCATGTATTGAAAGTTATCAAAGAGATTAAATTTATTTAAAAGTAAATATACTAAAAAATATCAAGGTGTTACAATATTCCATACACTAAAAAAATTCATCGTCAATATTTCTAGAATATCACCTTCAAAATGGATTTGGGTAGGTTATTGTCGTGATTTATTTAAGTTCCCACATCTCTCATTATATCTTATAATTCCTCCAAAATACCTTTACTAACTGAGTTGTCTGATTCCTCTATAAATTTTCTATTGTGTACAGAATCTTGATAAGATCATCAAAATATGAAATATCATATTCTAATTCTATTTATTTATAGGTGAAAACATACATTGGGTATGGAATTTACTTTAAAATTGTATATATAACTCATCAATTACTTTTGAGAGACTTCGTGGAATTTCCAAATGGTAAGCCACACCACCAATTCAATACTGGATTTCAAAATCTCAATTATAATTTGGTATCAATTTCATATTATTACTAATCCTTATAACACCCTTCAATGGATATGCATTCTATAAAATGTGATCCCCCATATGAAATTCCAAATATTTACTTCGGTTATCAGCATAGATCATTTTCTTAATTTGAGATACTTTTAAATGATTTTGAATAGTATCTACATTCTCCATTACCTCCACTACAAGTTCAAGGCCTACATGATCCCATTCAATAAATTCATCCCAAAAAAATTTCATTATGATATCTCTTTCTATATAATTCCCCATACATCACCATTTGAATACTTGAATGGAAGTTATTAGTATAGGAAAACTACACCAATAATATATAATGATCCCACACAACATAAAAGTCTATAGATAATGACGTAAAAATTTATTCTAATGTTTTAATATTTCATTTATAATATACATTAGTATGATGGTGATAAATATTTCTCAAATGAAGCTCAGTATCAAGAGCTTTCTAAATAATTTTCCATAATTTTGATGTAAATCATAGACTATGATTTTTAACAATTTAAATAGGTATACCATAGTGTCTTATGACATCATTATTATAGATCCCTTAAAGTTGATCAAGAGTTAAATATTCTCTTATAGTGATAAAATTGGTAGATTTTATGAGGAAATCAATAATTACCCATATTGCATCATTATTTCTAGGAGTGTCTATTAATCCAGTGGAAAATTCCATTGTAATTTCATCCCATTTTTATATAGGAATAAGAAGTTTTTGTAAGAATCCTATAAGATGTTTTATCATAGGCTTCACCAGTTGAATGACTAAACATATTAAAACATAATCTAAAATTTCCAACTTTATATTATCCCAAAATAGGTCCCTTAAAATCTATATACATCTTCTTGCTAGTAGGGTGAATAGAGAAATTCAAGCTATAATAATCATCTAACAATTTTTTTTTAATATTTGGTATATATATAACACATATTATCTTTCCAAATTTTCGGATAACATCATCACAAATGAAATATATCATTTCTACATCATTCATATCTTTAATTTTCATTTCAAAATTAACTACAATTCTCTGATAACATTTTATATTTTCTCATAAATATGGTTTGAGAATAATTTGAAAAAATTGTGATGTATCCCCTTAATAATTGTGTAATCTATATTTACCAAATTCATGAATATAATAGCCCTATAAATCCTCATTTTATTACAAAAAAACTATGATATTTACCACTCAATGCATCTAATATCATATTTTCATTCCATGGGTGGTAGTTCATTTAGAAATCATAATTATTGAATAGATAAAGCCATCATCATTGCCTCGTGTAGAGTTATTTCTATGAAGAGATGGATTTTAGACTCATCTAATCTGTATATATCTCAAATATTTAACCCTAAAGACAATGCCTCAATACCATTAAAGACAATATTATAGCGTCCACCTCAATATCATGAGTTTTATAGTTTTTTAATGAATCATTAACTACATTGAGGTATAGTAATTAAATTTAACATTCTGTAGAAGGACACAACCATGTTCCTTCTTTGATACATCACTATATATCACAAATCCATCATTTCCCAATGGTAGTGTCAAAACTAGTGCATTAAAAAATATCCACTAAAATTCATCAAAAGAATCTTCACATTCCTTTTTCAAAATGAAAATTTCTTTTTTTAAAAGTAAGCTTAGTTAATAGGTTATCCAATAATGGAAAAAATTCAACAAATCGCCAATAGTAACCTACAAACACAATAAAATGGTGTAACGTGGTTATGTGCATCAGAGTAAGATCTTCTTGGACTACCTTTCTCTTTACAGGATCAACTGATATCATATAGTCAGAGACAATATAAATATGAAAAGAAACATTCTGGAGTCCAAATTTACACTTTCTAAATTTAACATATAAATCTTTTCTTATAAGAGTCTCAAGAATGATCGTCAAGTGATTCTCATGTTCCTTATATATTTTATAATACATCAATATATCATCAATAAATACCGAAATAATCACCAACATATTACTTGAATAATTTGTTCATTAAGTCCATAAAAATAGAGGATTCATTAGATAATCAAAATGGAATTACAGTAAACTCATAATTTCCATACAACATATAAAATGTTTTCTTTAGAATATATTCCTTATTTACTAATAATTTATAATACATATATCAATGATAAATATTTGAAAAATATTGAGCTCTGTGAATTTGATTGAATAAGTTAATATTGAGAGGTGGATGATACCTGTTCTTTATTATAAATGCAAATATTTTCCTATAATCATTGCCCAAACTCATATATACATCTTTCTTATTAATGAAGATAATAGGGGATCCCCATGGTGAAATGTTATGGTATATATATACCATATTACATAACTCCTCTAGTTGTTTATTCAATTAAACGAATTCCAAAATATCCCTTCTATAGGATATCATTTATATAGGACTTTCATCAGGGAATAAATCTATATAAAACTAAAATTTATGATCTGGTGGATATCCTGGTAATTCATCATGAAATAAATCATTTTATTCCTATAAAATTGATATATCCTTAATTTTATGATTACCCTTTTCACCCTTATATTGGGTATACATTTATTACACCGGGAACTTATTTAGAAGATATGTTATTGGTTGATCTAGACAAGACTCAATTGATTAATTCTCAACATTAAAGATAAGGAATTATATAAATTCACCATGAATCATAATTTCCTATTCTTTGTAATAAAATTTTCAACCATATTTCAAAAGTCATCATATACCAAAGACTATATAAAAATAATCCATTGGCATAAAAATAAATCATCAAATAGGGCATGTTTAGGAATTTTAATGGTTTGTACAGAGAATGGGAATCATCCCAAGCATACCCCCTAAGAATTCCAAACTGGGTGTGCAGCAAGGCCCTTTGTCATGCACCTGGTAAGGATTGATTCAAATCCCAGATCCCCTTTATCAAAGTTTTTTCCCCTAGGTAAAATTGTTCCAGATCCACATCTACTTGTAGTATAGAGACAAGGATGCATTTCTAGTAAAACGAAATAATCCATACATTTCCAAAAATTTATATGTTATCCTGTACTTATACTTATCCTTAAAAGTAATGATAGGGCTATGTTATCTAATCAGTGCTTTCTTAAATATATTTCCTAAGTTTTATACTAAAATTTATCTGATACCAACTATAAGTACCCCAAACCCATTATCCTATAATTATTTGCTTCTTTATTACATTGTTATAAGATAAAAGTGATCACATCCCAATGGATAGAATAATTTAGTTATTTTAGTAAACCAGTTACATACTTAAATAAAAATTACAATTGAACCAATAAAAATAAAACATTATATTTTCATTGATAAAAACATTAATCCATTTACCATATACCCATATATCAACCATAGTACATTACCTGGAATCCTAGGGAAATGAAACCTAAGAAGCAGTGAGCGTTGATTCTCAGTAATAGTGTTAGAATTATAGAATATACTATAAATAATATATAATCAATATGGAAGGGTTTGTATTTGAAAAAACATTCCAATTAATCAAAAACATGAGCATGAAGAATAATATGGTAGGGATAAACAATGATCAAATAATTCCATATAAATAATCACATGATCATGAAACTTATCCATGTATATCATACCTAATGTTCATCAATAACTAATATCAGAATTATGGAATTAATAATTATATACATCTTAAAAATATCATCAAGACCTCATTCCATGAAATTTTACATAAATTAAGAAATTAACAGCTAAATACCCATGTTATATTGTCTCATGAAACCTATTAGTGCATCGAAGTGCTATATCTATCCCCTCCCATCAATTACTATGTCCACTAAATTCCTCATGTGAAAGGGGTGAAAATAATCAATATAAACATTCATATTGAAAACAAGTATTAAAAATTTCAATAATATCCCCAATAAATAAATATAATCACAAAAAATCTTGATTAATATGAAAAATATTATAAAAATAGTATATCCCTAGTAAAATTGACCATAATCTATCTGATTAAATAATGAGGATCGTATTATTACAACATGTCCTGAGTAGAGGATCAGTATATTATGGGTTGTTATTAATAATGAATATAAATAATATAAGATGTCATTAAAAATTTTATGGTGGAAAATAACCATTTTGTAACACCCTGATACTTTACATTATATTTATTTAATAATAAATTTTATTTATTCGATGGCTTGCGATGACCGCAACGCTTGGTTTAAGAAAATATTGCTAAGTCAAGATTTGTACACATAACATACAATTAAATGTTAAAACTTTTGGAAAATTTATTTGAAAAAATAAAAATATTTTTTGAAATTGGAATACGAAAACTATCATAGGGTGATTTTTTTTGTATTTTCTAAAATATGTCATTTTCTGATGAATATTAAAAAATACAGATTTTTAATTGAAAATTGCCTTTTTTTAATAATTAATAATATAAAATTAATTTTTAAATTGGGTTTTGTTTAAAGTTATATATATCATATATAAATTAATATAATTTATTTGATTGGAATAATTCTCAAATTGAATATATGTATAAATACGTTGTAAACATTACAATATTTTTCCTTTAAAAACTCACATTATTATCACATCTGTGTGATAAATTTTATATTAAATTTTTTCACTTATATGAATTGAATTTGAAATAATGGATTACATATTTGGAACCATTGTAATTTATAATTTCTAATAAGATCAACATAAATTTTGACTACAATTTATAGTGAATGTAGTAAACATTAATTACCATAGTTAAGATAAAATAGGATTTATTGTGGGGTTAACCTAGAATAATAAAAGTGAAAATGACCTAAAATATTATTTAAATTTTATTTAACAAGTTTATTTCAACATATTACAAAAAAGTCTTGAAAATATTTCAATTACTTTCAATTTTACCTTGAATACAACCCATATAAAATGTGAAGTATAGAAAAAGATAAAAAGATATTTTTTTTACTTTCAATATCTATAAAGCTTTGAGATAGGGACCAACAACATAGTTTCGGTTGTATCAATTATTTTAAAAGAAATTTTTTTATAATATAAATTTATCTTTAATTTTTAGCAATGAAATAATTATATAAAATGATTAAGAAATTATAATACATTAATTGTTTAGTTAACAATTTAATTAAATAAATGATACAAAAAATATTAAAAGTGAAGTAAATTGAGTGAATTATTTTTCTAAATTAGTTTTTTAAATTATTATATCATCTTAAACATGTTTTAATATAATATATTATAATTCCATAATTATCTAGATATTTTAAAATTCACATTAATTGAATAATGTCATAATTAAAAATAATGTTATTTTATAACAAATGATATTTTATTAAATGATTTGAAATGACTAAAAATACTATATTATACCAATTTATTTAAAAAATTTAATAAATATAAACTATTTTCTATTAATTTAACAATTAATGTTTCATAATGACTATATTGACAATTAAATTGTAAAAAAATCTGTTAGTGTGGTAATGGTTTAAATGGTGTTTTACACATTACAAGCACTTCTGTTAAAATTAATTTTCAACTCACATTGGATGTTTATTTTATAAATTGGATTTAATATTTAGAATAATTGAGTCCAAATTATATATTAAGTATAATTTTATTTTATTTTTAAAAGGACTATTACATAGGTTAGAAAACTTGTTACCATGACGATAAACCAAAATGATAAAAATAAAAAAACTCTGACGTTATAGAAACCGGTGTTTAAAATTTGTGTTTTTTTTGTTTTAGAGTTTTTACTGACCTCATAATCCCTATAACCTTTAATTATCAATTTTTGAGCCACTTTAGGTAATATTGACCTCCCAATAGTGAATACTTTTGATATTTACAAGAATTTCCCTCCTCTTCAACTATAAACGAGAACTCACTCCCCTCATTTTTTAACACCACTCAGTCACTTTTTATCAAAAAAAACCATACCCAAATAACCTTATAAATTATATAAAATTATCCTTGGAGACATATTTTTATAATAAATACAACTTAGGAAGTCATAGTACAACCCTAAATAGGATACCTGAAGAAGAGGTAATGTTCTTCAAAGGACTTTCTTATTTTAATTTCCTTCTCCAACTATTTAAATTTTGAATAAACCATGATGATATATTAAAAAATGTATATTAAATATAGTATAGTCTTTTTATAATATGGTAATGAACTAAAACCACCTCCAAATCCATCAAATGGGTTTCAAATTTATAATTCATGTGTCAGTGCACTACCTCCTCACGAACTAATATCATTTGTTTTTTCACTTCCACCTCCCATGTTTGGGAATGATGATAGATATGGAGTATATATAAGATAATTATAACATATTTATACCTTTTGAGTCACTGTATCATATATTAATGTCTTTTTTACTTCCATATTATAGGATATATGATAAAGTCACTCATGTGTATGGTGGACTACCACCTTGTAGAGTGACGTGATTCATCTTTCACTAACACTTCACGTGGAAGATGATAAAGATAAATTTAATGATTATCTTTGATATGAATTAAATAATTATTAAATTAAATTCATATTTATCATTTTGTAAATATAACACATATATATAATTTTCATTATTTCATTTATAATCACGTAAAGATGATAATAGCACTCATGTTTGTGTCGACCACCATCTTTACGAATCGATGTAACTCTATTTTCATCACCAAAAAAATGGTTGGTATATATATGTATATAATATGTAATTAAGGATTTTATTATCCATATGTAATGGTAAAATATCAATTACCTTATTTTCCATAATGATAGGTAAAAAATGGAAATGTTACTCATGTGTACGTACGATATCTTATCACTATGAGCGTGACGTACATCATTTTTCATAAAAAACCTGAATGATTAGTTTTAAAAGTATTTATATATATATATATATGAGAATTATATCCTTATAATTATTTTGGAGATGATATAACTATATAATTTTTATAATAACAGGATTATTCATGATGAAACACGCTTGAGAAGAAAAAGAAATTAACACCCAAAATGATGAAATTAATGAAAGATTATTAATGAACGGGTAATATGATGTTATCAAAGGATCATATATAATATTATAAATATTTATATGATTTTTTATAATTTAATAAAATGTTTAAAACCACTATGTTAGATCATAGATAATGTTCAACAAAAATTAAGTCTGATGTAAGGGATTTCAACTCAATTTATATTCCACTGAGACTTATTTTTTTTATGCACCAATTCACATATATGTGGTGTGTTAACTTCCCATTTGAAAATTTAATATAATTATTCATTCTTACTTCATGGTATTTTATTTTTAACTTTGAATTATCTCATTCAATATAATTTGACTTGAAAATTACTAAGTGGTTAAAGTTATTGAATAATCTCACTTCCTTTTGTGATTGTTAATTTTCTCTCGGAATAATACATTTCATGTCAAAAAAATTAATTCTAAATTAAATTTATATTAATTATACACATTATTTTGTAATGGATAAGTTTATTTCTTAACCAATATACTATTTTTACATATATTGTTTAATTTGAAAGTAATTTTATTAACTGGGGAAATATTGATAAATCCTTATCACTTAATCAATATTGACATTTGATAAGGAATATTTTTTAGGGATTAAATAAATTATTTGATACATGAAGAATTCTTTCGACATGAAATAAACTGGTTTGGAACTAGTTATGTAAATACCCTCGATGCATCAGTAGTCTCTTGATATGAATTAGTTGGCCAAACTAGATGGGTTATTGATGGTGATTTATATATTCATGATAACTTTTGTTGAACTGAATCCTTACTATATGTTTAAGATCACTGTTATTCTTTTTCAATTCAATATGATATGAATATGTATTCTTGTATTTTTTTTCTAAGATTTTTATGTTTTACTTTTGATATTTTATATTTTCTTTTGCCAATGTAAATGGGAATTATATATGTATCTATTTTTATGAAACTGTTAAACTAATCAATCCTTTGGGATTTTAATTATATATCTAGGTTAATTTAATATAGTAATGCACTATATTAGGGGTACTAGTGTTGGGGATATCACATTTGGTATCAGAGTAAGTCTAATAGAAACTTTAGGAACTAGATTTAGGAAAACATAGATTAGGGAACATAACCCGAAGATAGACTTTGAGGACACGTACATAATATCATACTAATTTTTTAGTAAGGTATAATTTATATGGTTTTCCATGGAAATGCATACATTTCTAGATACAACAAGTGGATATGGTTCTTTAATAGAGGTTCCTAGGGGTAATAACGTTAACAAAGGTATGATGGTCTTGAATCGAGCATTACCTTGTACCCGAAAATGGGTCATACTACACACTCGGTTTGACACTCCCATGGGATATGATTGGGATAATTCACATTATTTTTACAACCCATTATAATTTATTTTAAAATAAATACATCCCCAAAGAGCCTATGTTTATGATTATGATATCAGTAATGTATAAATTTTTCAATTTATTTTATTTATTTTATTATTTTTGGGATTATAAATTATTTTTCTTAGTGATATGATCTAATATTGATTATGTAATCATTTAGAAATGGTGCATGGTAGATGGAATGGGAAATACATCAATGCCCGTAATCTAAAGAGTAAGTATGGTCATTTATTTGAAAGGCTTAAGCCCACATTTAAAAAGGTTGTTGTCTCCTAAAAATTCTCATAATATGAGGAAATGGTATCATTGATAACCAGATAGTGAAATAATTATCCAAATATTATGGTTTCAAAGGAAAGAAACAGATGAAGATGATGATAATGAAAAGAAGGATAAAGAAAAAAGGATAGTGAAGTATTTTCCGAAATGTGACAATTTTGGAAAGAAACACATTCATAATATCTTATAAAGAATGGTAGTTTTCAAAATATTTGGGGAGAAAGGACACCATTATCATAATTTGAAGGGAATAAAAAATGGTTTCTAGTGTTTAATGTTTGAACTGTAAGAAAATGGTGAACTATGGAAATGAACTCCCTAATCAAAAAAGGAATATACTGTCACGACCCGACCCTACCTGAGCTCGAGCCGCAACTACCCCAAACCCGCCTCCATAGGCTAGGGGCTGGAAAAAAGAACTGAAGGCACAACAACTCGGGGAGGCCTTTGCCTAAGTACCTGTACACACACACGCAGAAAACTCAATACAGAAGTGCAGAGTAAAAGAAAAGACAAGTAAAGAAAAAGGGAAACTGCTATATATAAACCACAAAGTTCATCGACCTATACAAGTACAAAGAAAGATGAAGGTACACTGAAAAGAAATGGGGAAAAACACGCGCCCAGTCAGAAAAGTTCCACAACTTGCCAACAAGTAAACAAATGAAAAATAGATGGAAGGGTCCCCCACATAGAACCCGACTCCGACCACCGCACGCGGTCCAAGATCCCAAGCTCTTAAGCACCTATGAATTCACGACCAACCTGTCTGTCATCTGCAAGGGCACACTAAGTGCGGGCAAAGACCAAGCAGTGGTGAGTATAAAAATACTCAGTAAGATACCCCGAAGGCTCGAGGGAGCAACAAAGGAGGTACCGAAGGGTGAGCTGTAGAGTGAACAGGAAAAGTAAAAGAGTACAAAAAGGGGTGTAGTGGAGTAATAGTAGAGATCTCCATCTCAACCCAACAAGAGAAAGGAGGTAGACTCGTCCAGAAATAAGGTGTTGGAAACAGTGATAAGATGAAATTCCCGTCGAGTCATCTCTACCTATAGCATGGGAGTAGACTCGTCCAACCACGAGAATCTAGACACGGAAAGCACGTGGCATACCACGCGCGTCTTCACCTCTCCTGGAAGGAGAGTATCCAAAACCCAAGGAATGGTTACTGGAACAAGGTATATACATATTCATATGCTCAACAAGAAGCCCGAAACAAGCTCGTAAGGGGATCTCCATCCCGTAGCTCAGCCCAAGAAAAAAGAGTAGCCAACAGTCCCAGAAGAAAACTCCATCGATGCCCAGCATCCCGCACGTCTACCCCGAACCGCAAGCCAAGGGTCTCAATCACCACACTTCGACACGATTCGCTTTGGGCGGCACTGACTCACCCGCACGGTTTTAGATCGCGTCACAATAACACGTCTCGGTGGGGAAATCGCCCCTCGTACTTGAGAGTTCTAGGGAAAGTCAAACCACACCTCGTCACTACCCTGCATTCGAGAGGTCTTCTCAAAGTCAAAGTCGTCACAACACTGGCCCGTATAACCAAGGTTCCCGCTCTGGTAATCACGGAGGAAAGCCACATGCTAGCCTAGTAGAAAGGACTGAGCCTGGAATGCCAACAAGTGTCCCACTACCCAGCCCTGCTGGAGGGTAAACCCTAAAACATCATCAGGCGACCCACTACCCAGCCCCCCTGGAGGGTAGACCTTAATGCATCATCATGCGACCCACTGCCCAGCCCCGCTGGAGGGTAGACCTGGAATAAGTCGACAGGCGACCCACTGCCCAGCCTTGGTGGAGGGTAGACCTGGAACTAGAAAACGGGTGACCCACTGCCCAGTCCTGCTAGAGGGTAGACCCTAATAGGTCTTCGGGTGACCCACTGCCCAGTCTCTGCTGGAGGGTAGACCCTAAGTGCGTCGGGTGACCCACTGCCCAGTCTCTATTGGAGGGTAGACCCTAAAAGTCGATTAGTAACCCACTGTCCAGCCCCGCTGGAGGGTAAAACTCAGAACTGCTCTAGCCATCTCTACTGGAGGGTACAACACTGGACAACCAAACACTAAGTGGGTATCGCACAACCACCCAACTCCAGAAAAACTCACCCAAAAGAGGTTCAGCGCCTGTTCCATCACTAGGTGTCACTAGCACCACTACCGGTTGATCCATCGAGAATGGAACCAGGGGGAGACCACTCAACCCTGCTGGTCAGGCAAACGAGCACAGAGGGACCCTCTACGTCGCGAGAGGTCAATGTACGCAAAGTAGATCTCGGCACGCACCTGGGGCCCACACGACATGTGGCCCCAAGTTAACCCCAACCAAGCGCACGAACGTCTCAGGTACAAACCACACGTACCTCCAAGCGCTCTCATATACTCCCAGAGTATACCTCATTTTCAGACAAAGTTCTATCGTGCACACGGCACCCAACGTCATCGCGATGGCGGGACGTAACATCTCCAACATGCTGACTGAACGAATGGGGCACGGACAACCACATCTCTTCACTCACACGGGAGTGCACGTGATCACACGCCAAGGGTTCTCTGCAAACACGGTGAGAAGAACCACCATCAGGGCGTCTTACATGCTTCCTCTTTTAATAAGATCACGCAAGAGGCTCCGCACCACGAAACGAATTGCACCGTTGTAATCCTCGCGGAATGACACGCGAGATAGACTACTTACTCGCCCGGAATGGTCAACCGGTGAAAAATTTACTATTCACTGTAACCAAACCCGGGTGGGGCCCACCCCAAGATCCCGAAACTACACAAATGGATCACGCCACTATGATCCCTTCGGAAAAACACATGGGATTAATTACTCAACCGCCCAAAATGGATACCCGGTGAAAAAGGTACTGTTCACCGTATCTGGGTCGGGTGGGACCCACACCACGTCCCCGAAAAAGGTCGGGCGAACTGCGCCATTGCAATGCTCCTGGAAAAACCCGTCAAAAGCACTACTCACTTGAGTGGAACGGATTCCCGGAGAAAAATATTCATTCCAGCTTACCGCGAACGAGCGGTACTACGTGGGACCCACATCCCGGTCCCGAAACTCAACGGACGGGTCGCACCGTTGCGATCCTCTCAAAGAAACACACAAGATGGACTATTCACTTGCCCAAAATGGTCACCTGGTGATAAAGATGGAAAATCACCGTTGACGCCCGAATGACCCTCGTGGGCCCCGCAGCACCGTGCGGAATTAGGGTGGGCGGATTACACCATTGCAATCCCCTCGGAAAAACATCCAGAAACGACTGCTCGCACGCCCCTAAAAGATGTCCAGTGAGAAGGGCGCTAAACATCGCTCGGAGCTTGAAAGACGGGCCATGGGGCCCACAACTCAAATCCAGTCTCAACGCCCGAAACTGCCCTAAAACCTCTGATTCGGTTCCAGGGTCGCAACGCTACTGACGGCGCTCAAAACGGACGTCGGATGTGTTCGCGCTGCCCAAAACAAGAACCCCCGGGATGACGTCAATTCCCTTAAAGACGAATCGCGCCTCCGAGGCCCCTCGTTTCGGGAATTAAAAATTCCCGAAACCATCTCAAAATGTTCATCTCGATTCAAGGATTGTGCAGCCGCAGACGGTTCCCAAATCGGGCATCCTACAGATGATTTATTATTTATAAATCATTTTACATAATAATAATAATAATAATATTATTATTATTATTATTATAAATCAATTTTTTTTTTTTTCTTTCTCTCTCCAATTAAGGAGAGTCATTTTTTTTCTCCCTCGTCAATAACAGAACCCGCTCTCCACGGGTCCTTCTCCTCCCATGCGACCAGGGTCGCCGCTGCGACCCTCACCGGCGGTGGCCGGCCCACCAACCCACATCGCCGAGCCGCCGACCACACCGCCGTCCGCTCGCCTAGCCGAGCTCGTCGTCGTCATCGCCTGTTCCGATCCACCGCCTGTTGCTGCCATTCCGGACCCCGCACCGCCTGCTGCCCGAACCCCCCCCCCCCCCAACCAAATGGAAAACCTCAAAAACCACCAGAAAACAGCCTTAAACTCGCAATCTTTGGTGAATGTTTGCGGGGTCCCCGAAACTCGGATTTACAAACTGAAATATGCGGCAGAAAGATCATAAAATATACTACACAACCATGGGCTTCGCTCAAAAATCAAGCAGCAATTCTATGCAAAAATTATGAATCCAAAGGAGGTGCAAGAGTTTAAAATAAACGTGCGATCCTACCTTGTTGGGATTTTCCCGGTGCTTCGTCGTCGATCTGCACCTTGCCGCCGCCGCTTCCACTTGATTGGGAGGGAGGATGAGGAGGAGGAGGAGGAGGAGAGGAGAGGAGGGGGTTTCACAAGGGGAAATAAATGGGAAGGAGAGGGGTGGGTTAGGGTTAAATAAATAAAATTAATTAAATTTTAATTAATTTAACCCCCAATTTATCCCGCACTTGAAACTTTTGATGGGGTCGAGGTTAAGCCTCCCCTAGGGTAAACAACACCTACCGAGCACAACGACGGTCTCAGAATTTTAATCCAAGACCTTGTTCAAAAGATATTAAACATAGCGTCCGAGGCCACCAAATTACGAAAACGCCCCTAGGGTTATTTTTCACAGACGGGCCGCGCTAGCAAAACCTACACCGCTCCTAGGGTAAACTACACGCTCCGAACTCAACAGTGACCTTGGTTTCCCAGTCTGATCCACGGTTTAAGAGATACTTTAGTATAACCATTAAACTAATAAATTAATTATTTAATTTATCCGTTTAACATTGTGGAAGCGAGCAAGGGGTCCAAACGTCCCGCGCCGACAAGTTTTATGTTGTTCCTAGGCTAAACACCCCATTCCGGACCCATCCGTACACTCGGATATCTGATCCAGATCACTGTTTAGAAGTTATCCCATTTATTTGGTGTTTCCAGTGTGAACACACTGAAAATTTAATTCCGGCCACTCCGGGGCTCGGAATCGCACGTCGTCTAAAGGCGCAGCTCTCGAATAACATCAAGAATATTCCAATGTCTTCCGCAGCAATAACTGGGTTCTTAAATCATTCCCTCCTTCAATATTTTTGTGCTCAAAAAGCAAAACTAGGGAGCAACAATGGGTATTAAGCCCACACCCGGCTCTTCCTTACCTAGAAGAACTCTCGCATGGTTCTGCGCCACCGCACATAGACCAAAGGATTGATCTGTTCACGTGAGGTCGGCCCTTGCCGATGTCATGCACCCACTCTAGACTTTGGGGTTAGGGAAAGGCGGTAGGGAAACTCACCATCCCTTTGCACGGTTTCAAACGGCCCGAAGGTTCTCGGGGTAGCTCACCTCCCCGAATGAACCATTACGTCGTACGCCGGGACTGGAATCACTGCTCGCATCTAGAATAAGTCCTGGTGATTACCTCCTTCAGAATATCCATATGGTGAAACACCAAAAGATCTCTGGTCACAGAAGATTTCATAGTCGATGTCCCATATCCAAGACCCTCTTACACGCTCATAAGTGAAGGAGTCAACACCATTGACTAGGGAAAAAGGGCTCATGCCTTTTTACCTTACCAACACAGGGTTACACGGACACCTCGTTCCACCCTGGTAACAACTCAAACAAGAAGCCGGGAGAGAAGAATTCCACACATAGAGTCTCACAACTCTACTGCAAAAATTATAAGAGCCATAGAGCGTACCTCTTACCACCTCATGCTCTGCAATATCATAGACATCTAAAGCTCGCGGCTGTCCGCGGTCCCAACTGTCAGCTCCCGGAGTCTGATGTGGGCCACCTAGTGGTGATGGGAAGACCTCATAAGGTCGTCTCCCACTACCAGCTCCTCCTGCTCCTCTGCTAGCCCCACCTCTCTGGGTACTACTCCGATCACGGCGCTCCCTCCGTCGTGGTGGTACACCTGCTGCCTGCCCGAAGCTCTCTGCATGCCTGGTCGGGCAGCCTCGTGCCAAGTGACCTCGCCCGTCACAAGCATAGCACCGACTCTCTCTGGGCTGCACTGGTGCCCTCCGATGCCACTATGGTGTATGACCACGCCCCTGAGTCCGGTTGTCAGAAATCCACCTGCATCGAGGTTCTGCTTGTCGACGCCCGCGAGCTGCGGCAGACGTCTCGGCTCCGACATGCCTGCTGCCACCACCAACTCCAGAACGTGACAGGAAGATCTCTGTCACCACCGCCTGCTCTAGCACCCCAACATATGTGCAAATTCCCAAGGGTACTATGACAACATGAATCTCTCGGTGGATACCCTGCTCAAACATCCGTGCTCGGATGTTATCATCGTGGACCAAGTCCGGGTAAAAGCGTGCACGGTCTGCGAAACTAGTCGCGTACTCGGCTACTGTCATCCCTCCCTGCTGAAACTGAAGGAGCTCTTGAATCCGAACAGAGCGCAAGCAGGAGGGGAAAAAATCCTCACGGAACAACAACTAAAAGTCACCCCACGAAAGCGACGACTCGTTAAGAAACTGAGTCAACAGACTCCACCAACGCCAAGCTGCTCCATGAAAAAGGTTGGCGTCCAAAGCCACCATAAGATCTTCCGGAGTCTGCACGAGGCTGAAAAGGCGAACCACTGTCTCTATCCAACCCTCTACTGCCTAAGGTTCTGGCTCACCACTGAACCTTAGCAGTCTCTGCCGCTGGAACTCACAGAGAACACTCAACCTGCGCTCAAGCCCCGCCTGCTCTACTGAAGCTGTCTGCTGCTCAAAAGGTGGGGGTGCTGCTACTGGCCCACCCGAAGAAAGGGGCTCTAATGATGGGTCCTGGACTGAGGCCTCGTAGCTCACAGGGTCGTCGTCACGCCCCAAAGTTGGTATCTTGGCTGGTTGTCTTCACAGAGACATCTTGAATATTATCAAGGAGTGCCGCAGTCAGATGAGCATGTATGTATATTCCAATAAGAACGATGGGGAGCTGACTCAAGAAGTACATTCAAAGACCCAATCCTATGTGGTGCACAAACCAATTTTCCCTGCAACAAGTGTCTCAACATTCTGAGTCGACAAGTGGGTTATCAAGGTCTTGGTGAATGGATACGTCGGTCGCCGCACCATCATTGGACTCCCTGGCCTGAGATCCGCTCTTGAGTCACGTTAACACTGTTTCACTAAATCCCAACCAATTCCTCTTTTAGGGATTTCCGAACAGCGTCCCAAAGAACGAACCACCTCTGATACCACTTTGTCACGACCCGAACCTACCTGGGCTCGAGCCGTAACTACCCCAATCCCACCTCCATAGGCCAGGGGCGGGCGACTAGCGCCGAAGGCACAACAACTCGTGGAGTCTTCTTCCTAAGTACCTGTACACACACACACACAGAAAACTTAATGCAGAAGTGCAGAGTAAAAGGAAAGACCAGTAAAGAAAAAGGGAAACTGCTATATATAAACCACAAAGTTCATCGACCTCTACAATTACAAAAAAGCTGAAGGTACACTGAAAAGTAAAGGGGAAAAACACACGCCCAATCAGAAAAGTGCCACAACCCCACAATAGGTAAACAAAAGAAAACAGCTGGAAGGGTCCCCCACATGGAACCCGACTCTTACCACCGCATGTGGTCCAAGATCCCAAGCTCCTAAGCTCCTCTGACGTCATGACCAACCTATCCGTCGTCTGCAAGGGCACACCAAGTGCTGGAAAAGCCCAAGTAGGGGTGAGTATAAAAATACTCAGTAGGATACCCCGAAGGCTTGAGGGAGAAACAAAGGAGGTACTGAAGGGTGAGCAGTAGAGTGAATAGGAAAAGTAAAGGAGTACAATAAGGGGTGCAGTGGAGTAATAGTAGAGAGTCCAGATCAACCCAACAAGAGAAAGGAGGTAGACTCATCCAGAAACAAGGAGATGGAAACAGTGAGAATATGAACTTCCCGTTGAGTCTTCGCTACCTATAGTAGGAGAGTAGACTCATCCAACCACGAGAAGCTAGACACGGAAAGCACGTGGCATACCCCACGCGTATTCACCTCTCCTGGAAGGAGAGTAGCCAAAACCCAAGGAGTGGGTACTGAAACAAGGTATATACATATTCATATGATCAACAAGAAGCCCGAAACAGGGTTGTAAGGGGATCTCCATCCCGTAGCTCAGCCCAGGAAAAGAGAGTAACCAAGAGTTCCAGAAGAAAACTCCATCGATGCCCAACATCCCACAAGTCTGCCCCGAACCGCAAGCCAAGGGGCTCAATCACCACACTTAGACACTATCCACTTTGGGTGGCATTGAATCGCCTGCACGGTTTTAGATCGCATCACAAGAACGCGTCTCGGTGGGGAAAGTGCACCTCATACTTGAGAGTTCTAGGGAAAGTCAAACCACACCTCGTCACTGCCTTGCAGTCGAGAGGTCTTCTCAGCGTCAAAGTTGTCACAACACTAACCCGTATAACCAAGGGTCCCCCTCCGGTAATCATGGATGAAATCCACATGCTATCCTAGTAGAAAGTACTGAGCCTAGAATGCCAACAGGTGTCCCACTGCCCAGCCCTGTTGGAGGGTAATTCATAACCAGATATTGGGTGACCCACTGCCCAGCCCTGCTGGAGGGTAAACCCTAATACATCATCAGGTGACCCACTGCCCAGCTCCGCTGGAGGGTAGACCTTAATACATTATCAGGCGACCCACTGCCCAGCCCCGCTGGAGGGTAGACCTGGAATAAGTCGACAGGCGACCCACTGCCCAGCCTTGTTGGAGGGTACACCTTGAACTAGACGACGGGCGACCCACTGCCCAGCCCTGCTAGAGGGTAGACCCTAAGAGGTCGTCGGGTGACCCACTGCCCAGTCTCTGCTAGAGGGTAGACCCTATGTGCGTCGGGTGACCCACTACCCAGTCTCTGCTGGAGGGTAGACCCTAAAAGTCGATGAGTAACCCACTGCCTAGCCCCGCTGGAGGGTAAAAATCAGAAGTGCTCTGGCCATCTATACTAGAGGGTACAACACTGGCCAACCGAACACGGAGTGGGTATCGCGCAACCACCCAACTCTAGAACAACTCACCCAAAAGATGTTTAGCGCCTGTTCCTTCCCTGGGTGTCACTAGCACCGCTACCGGCCGATCCATCGAGAATGGAACCAGGGGAGACCGCTCAACCCTGCTGGTCAAACAAACGAGCACAGAGGGACCCTCTACGTCGTGAGAGGTCAAAGTACGCAAATCAGAGCTTGGCACGCACGTGGGGCCCACACGACGTGTGTCCCCAAGTTAACCCCAACCAAGCGCACGAACGTCTCAGGTAAAAACCACACGTACCTCCAAGCGCTCCTGTATACTCCCAGAGTATACCTCATTTTCATCCCAAGGGATATCGTGCACACGACACCCAACTTCATCGCGAATGCTTCACGTAACATCTCTAACTTGTCGGCTCAATGACTGGGGCATGACCAACCACGTCTCTTCACTCACACAGGATTGCACGCGATCACACGCCATGGGTTCTCTACAAACACGGTGAGAAGAACCACCATCAGGGAACCTTACATGCTTCTGCTTTTAATAAGATCGTGCAAGAGGCTTCGCACAACGAAATGAATTGCATCGTTGTAATACTCGCGGAAAGTCACGCGAGATAGACTACTTACTCGCCCGGAATGGTCAACCTGTGAAAAATGTACTATTCACTGTAACCAAACCCATGTGGGGCCCACCCCAAGATCCCGAAAATAAACAAATGGATCACGCCACTGTGATCCCCTCGGAAAAACAAATGAGATTGACTACTCAACCACACAAAATGGATACCTGGTGAAAAAGGTATTATTCACCGTATCCGGGTTGGGTGGGACCCACACCACATCCCCGAAAAAGGTCGGGCCAACTGCGCCATCGCAATGCTCCCGGAAAACCCCGTCAAAACCACTACTCACTTGAGTGGAATGGATTCCCAGAAAAAAAATATTCATTCCAGCTTACCGCGCACGAGCGGTACTACACGGGTCCCGCATCCCGGTCCCGAAACTCAACGGACGGGTCGCACCGTTGCGATCCTCTCAAAAAAAACACACAAGATGGACTATTCACTTGTCCAAAATGGTCACCTGGTGATGAAGATGGAAAATAACCGTCGACGCCTCGAACGAACCTCATGGGCCCCACACCACCGTGCAGAATTAGGGTGGCCGGATTGTACCATTGCAATCTCCTCGGAAAAACACCCAGAAACGACTGCTCGCACGCCCCGAACAGATGTCAGGTGAAAAGGGCGCTAAACACCGCTCGCAGCTCGAAAGACGGCCCATGGGGCCCACGCCTCAAATCCAGTCTCAATGCCCGAAACTTCCTTGGAAACCTCTGCTTCGGTGCCAGGGTCACAACGCCGCTGATGGCGCTCAAAATGGACGTCAGATGCGTCCGCGCCGCCCAAAACAAGAACCCCCGGATGACGTCAATTCGCTTAAAGACGCATTGCGCCTCCGAGGCCCCTCGTTTTGGGAATTAAAAATTCTCCAAACCATCTCAAAACGTTCATCTCGATTCAAGGATTGTGTGGCCGCAGACGGGGCCCAAATCGGGCATCCTGCAGATGATTTATTATTTATAAATCATTTTACATAATAATGATATTATTATTATTATTATTATAAATAAATTTGTTTTTTTTTCTTTTTTTCCGTTCTCTCTCCAATTAAAGAGAGTCATTTTTTTCTCCCTCGTCAAGAACATGACCCACTCTCCGCGGGTCCTTCTCCTCCCACGCGACCAGGGTCGCTGCTGCGACCCTCACCGGCGGAGGCCGGCCCCCCAGCCCACGTCGTCGAGCCGCCGACCACCTCTGCCGTTCGCTCGCCCAGCCGAGCTCGCCACCGACGTTGCCTCCTCCGATCCACCGCCTGCTTCCTCCATTCCGGACCCCGCGCCGCCTACTACTGGAACCCCCCCCCCCAAACCAACCGGAAAACCTCAAAAACCACAGGAAAACAGACTTAAAACCGCAATCTTCGGTGAATGTTTGTGGGGTCCCCAAAACTCAGATTTACAAACCGAAATATGTGACAGGAAGATCATAAAATATACTACACAACCATGGGATTCGATCCAAAATCAAGCAGAAATTCTACGCAAAAATTATGAATCCAATGGTGGTGCGGGAGTTTAAAATAAACGCGCGATCCTACCTTGTTGGGCTTTGCCCGGTGCTCCATCGTCGTTCCGCGCCTTTCCGCCACCGCTTCCACTTGATTGGGAGGGAGGATGAGGAGGAGGAGGAGGAGAGGACAGGAGGGGGTTTCTCCAGGGGAATGAAATGGGAAGGAGAGGGGTGGGATAGGGTTAAATAAAGAAAATTAATTAAATTTTAATTAATTTAACCCCCAATTTATCTCGCGCCTGAAACTCTCGACGGGGTCAAGGTTAAGCCTACCCTAGGGTAAACACCACCTCCTGAGCACAACAAAGGTCACAGAATTTTAATCCGAGACCCCGTTCAAAAGTTATTAAACATAGCACCCGAGGCCTCCAAATTACGAAAACACCCCTAGGGCCATTTTTCACAGACGGGCCGAGCCCGCAAAACCAACACCCCTCCTAGGGTAAAATACACGCTCCGAAATCAACAGTTCCCTCGGTTTCCTAGTCCGAGCCACCGTTTAAGAGATACTTGAGTTTAACCATTAAACGCATAAATTAATTATTTAATTTATCCATTTAACGTTCCGGAAGTGAGCAAGGGGTCCAAACGTCCCGCGCCGAAAAGTTTTATGTCGTTACTATGGTAAACACCCCATTCTGGACCCATCCATACACTCGGGTCTCTGATCCGGATCACCATTTAGGAGTTATCCCATTTATTTGGCGTTTCCAGTGTGAACGCACTAAATATTTAATTCTGGCCACTCCGGGGCTCGGAATCCCACACCGTCTGAAGGTGCTGCTCTGGAATAACATCAAGAATATTCCAAAGTCTTCCGTAGAAAAAACTAGGTTCTTACATATACCTCAAAATAATCTAGTAGACCATGGTCAAGACTATGATATTACCACATATGAAGTAGAATGAGTGATATTTTTGTGTTAGGATTCAAGAATTATGTCACTTGATTTTTTATCAATGATTTCAGGGTTATAAGGATTATGAAATATATATCTATTGTACTGTATTAATTATTCATTAAGGATTTGAATGTGTGTTTTGAATGGTCTAAATGACCAAGGAAAATGATTCATTAGAAAGTTGAACTTCTTTGAAAACACCGGATTGAGGGAAAGATAACCCTTAATATTTTCTTAATGATGAAATGATTATATTGGGGTAAATAGAGGATTGATTTGGATAAAGTAAATGGGATAGTACAAAATACCTTGGAACTAATTAAATATTTTTCTATAAAGTGATTTATGCTATTATTGATAAAGTTTACATAATTTTTGGATTTAAGGAATATATCCAATGAACTATGTGTTATTTTTTTAATAGGGAAGAATACATGTTTTTGATAAGGTTAAATAGTAATTTTTTATTACCATATTTCTTGAGAACACCTGATTAAGGTATTCAACTGTTAAGTATGTGATAATTATGAACAATTTCATGTTGTTCGAGTGATTAATGGAAAGTTCATTTTTTAAATTTAGTGAACTTCTTTCTAAAAGTTTTGGATCTTAATATTTTGGAAGGGTTATAAGGTTAATAATTTTTGAAATTGTTTAATTTTTACTTTGGATAAACTTTTAGAGATTAATGTGTTACTTAGCCATATGAATATTTATGAATATTGTATAAAATTTTCTCAAAAAATTGGTTTCAAAAAAAAATTGTGATAGATGTAAATACTTGTCACATGTTAATGGGTCTTAATATATGATAGAATGGAATTTTAGGGCTTTAGGTATGAAAATATTATTTTTGGATATTTATATCTTAGAGTAATGGATGAATTATAAATAAACCAAAAAATAAAACTACACTTATGAAATAAAAATATATAAATTTATTATATTTCATTTTATTATTAGATGTTGAAGTAATTCCTCCACATTAGGAAAATGGAGCTTGAAAGAAAATTGTACCATATTTACACATTTTATGATTATATTAATGAATTTTTTCACATCTATTTGGTTTATTGTTTTATATTCATTATCCTTCCGTGGAACATTCTTATGATATTTTTTCACTTTCACTCAACATCAGTATTTGAGTATTATTTTTCTCTTCCATGTCCTTGTTTCAATTTCCCACATATTTTTTCCTAATCATAAACCTAATTATATGATTATTCCAGTTGACCATTGTACTTACTTTTCTCTATTATTAATAAGACATTTTATTAAACCTTTTACGATGTGGGTTGTTCAGTAAAGTTTTATTCAAAACATTGATTAATGGGATATCGTTTATTTCGTGGCGAAGAAATTTATTTCTAGTGGGGAGAATGTAACATCCCAAGACTTTATAATATACTTCATTAAGAATAAATATAATTTATTTGATATCGTGTGATGCATGTAACACCAAGCTTAGACAAAAGACAATTTAGTCATGCTATTCATACAAAACATAAAATTAAATTCTAATTATTTTATAAAATTTATTTCAAAATATAAACATAATTTTATAAAATTGGAATACAAAAAATATCTTAGGGTTAATTTTTTGTATTTTTCTAATACATTTCATTTTCAGATGAATAATGAAAATTATAGAATTATAATTGAAAATTTATTTTTAATTTAAAATATTTATATTGTTCAGTTATATTTTTAATTCATTTTAAAGTAACATTATATCAATTGTACATAATTTAATCAAATTTATGTCATTGGATTAATTTTCATATTGATTATACATATAAAAACATTTTGAAAATTTGAACATTTTCACTTCAAAAACCAACATTCTCATCATGATCGCTTGATTAATTATAAATTAAAAATTTGAAATTATATAAATTGAATTTTGAAAATTTTATTCTATTTTTGGGATCAGAACAATTTATAATTTATAATAATTTATTCATAATTTTTTTCCTAAATTAATAGTGTATGTAATAAAAAATTATTGTCATGGTTATAGTAACAATAGATTTACGAGGGGTTCAACTAGAGTGATAAGAGTGAAAATGACCTAAAATATTATATAAATTTTATTTAATGAGTTTATTTATAACTTTGAAATAAAATCCCCAAAAATATTTTAGTTCCTTACCACTTTCCTTTGAAGATGACTCATATAATAAGTTAAGTAAATAAAAAAGATATAGAAGATACATTTCATTATTTTAATATTTATAATCCATTGAGACGGAGAAAAACAACATATAATAGGTTTTATATATAATTTATCAATAAAAATTATTTTTTATCATAATATTTTATCCTTAATTTTTATATATGATATAATTACTTAAATTTCATAAAAATGCTAACCTGTTAATTATTTTGTTAACAATTAAATGATAAAAATCGTAATAAAAATATTTAAAGTCAAGTAAATTGGGTGATTAATTGAATTAAATTAATTTTTTAGATGAATATAACATTTTAAACAGGTGTGAACATAATATATCTAAATTCCATCATTGTATTGATATTTTAAAATTCATATTAATTAAATAGTATCAAAATTAAAAACAATGTAATTTTGTAACAAATGATATTATATTAAATGATTTAAAATGAATAAAATTATAATATTCACCCAAGATATTTTTAAATGATAATAAATATCAATTTTGTTCCATTAATGGACAATTTTATAGTTTATAATGACTATATTGACTACTAAATAGTAAAATACATTATTGGCGTTGTGGAGGATAAAGTGTTGTTTTTAAACACTAATGCACTTATGTTTAAAATAATATTCAACACATGTTGAATTATATTTTAAAAATTAGTTTTAGTATTTATAATTATGGGTGATAATTATATATTAATAATAATTCTATTTTATTATTAATGGATAAATTACCTAGTTTAGAAAACATGTTACCACAACAAATAACAAAAATTGGAAAAATAAGGGAACATAGATGTTGAGGTAAAAATGTTTAAAACATGTGTTCCAATATGTCGTGGAGGAGTGGAAAAAAATATCATCCCCCCATAGCTTTGAATAACAATTTTTTATCCAAATTTGGTAATATTGACCTCCCAAAATTGAATACTTTTGAGTATTTACAAGAATTCCACTCCTCCTCATCTATAAAAGGGAACTCATTCCCCTCACTTAATCAAAACTCTCAATCAATTTGTATCATACAAAACCTACCCAAATTACTTCCCAAATCCCTTCAAATATTCCTAAGATCATTATTTTTTACAAAATATAACATAAGATGGATTTAGTGCAAACCCAAGGAGGATACCTGAAGAAAATGTAATGTTCTTCAGTGATTAATTTTATTTTAATTTATTCTACCACATCCATAAATTTTAAAAAAAATTGATACATAAAAAATATTATATTCCATATACTACAATGTTGTTATAATATTTTAATTACCTTCAACTATCTCCACTTTCATCAAATGTCTTATAAAATCATCGTTCATGTATACAGTGGACTACCGCCTTACGAACTAATGATGTTCATTTTTTCATTTATGCATCTCAAAAATTGGTATGTTGACGGATATAAATTATATATATGATATTTATAACATATTTATACCTATATAGACATTATTTCATATATATTAGTTTACTATCTATTTTTTATGAGATACTATAATTTTTCTTGTTTGTACAGTGGACTACCACCTTGTGAAGATATGTGATTCATCATTCTCTAAGGCTTCACATAGATGGTGATAATGGTTATCTTAATGAATATATGTGAAATAAATGATTTAATTATTATATTTAATGTATATTTATCATTATATATTGAAAATATATATCATTTTCCTTCGTTCCTTTTCACTCACGTAAAGATGATAACATCGCTCGTGTATAAGTGAACTACCGCTTTCACGAAGAAATGTGACTATTTTAATCACCAAAACAAATAGATGATATATATAAGTATATAATTTGGAATTATTGATATGATAATCATTTTGTAAAGTTAAAATATTAATTACCTCTTTTCCATAATTATTGGGGGAAATGGATACGATATTGATGGGTATATAAGGAATATTATCCCAAGGAAGGTAGTGTACTTCATTTTTCATAACCATATTTAATGATTAGTATAAAAATTATAATGGAGGTATTACAATGATAATTATTTCAAAATTTTATTATGTAAATTATTGAACAATATAATATTTGAATGAACCAGATCTTTTTTGATGAAACACAAATGAGAAAACGGGGCAATTAACACCCAAAACATTGCAAATAATGATATATTATTAATGATCTATTAATAATATGTTATAAAATGATTGTATATAATATTATAAATATTAATATGACTCTGGTATAATTTAATAAAAAATTTTAAACCACTATATAGTATGTTAAAGCACGTATAACCAAAATGAAGCATGTGGTAAGGGATTTCATCTCAATTTACATTCCATTGAGACTTATTCATTTTTATAAAAAATATCACTTTTATTTTTTATGGATATTTTTATTTCCAAAAATCATATACAATTTTTAAATAAAGTTTTTAATTTTAATTTTATTAGACTAACTAGTGAAATCTTTATAAATATGTATCATTTACTCAATAAGGATATTGGATAAGGTATAATTTTTATGAATAAAATAAATCATTAAATATATGAGTACTGATTTTTAAATACAGTGAATAGTTTGGGTAAAATTTAATATAATCCCCTCGATGTATTGGTAGTCTCAAAAGATGAATCTTTTCGCCAAACAAGACAGGTTTATTATCACGAAACAAATCTGATCGCCATTAAAACTACCATTCGACCCAGTCCATGGAATGTATCAAATGGATTTCTCAATCCCCAGAGGATGGTACAATTGCCCAGGTATCATAAATTGTTTTTGGGAATGATTTATCTGGGTTTAGAACTATAAGACAATAAAAAACTATAAATAAACTGAATCTGAAAATTTAATCCAAAAAATCCTTAAATAAAATTTAGAATTGAAATATAATGTTTTAGACAAATCCCCAAAGGGATAAAACTCAAAATTAGTATCAAAAACAACTAAATTACCACCACACGACAAGGGGACATCATCCCCAAACCTTCTTCACAACACCGCACTTAGGATGGAAGCTATCATCCTGAACCACCGATTCTGAAAGTTCTCTCCAAACCTGTGACAAACATTACCAAGTCTACTTACAGCCAAATTTGTATGTACAGTGTGATCCTATGATCAATAGTATTCCACCAAATAATAGGTTCCATGTGATAAACATTTTTTGGGAAAATCTTGCAAGTTTTTACAAATAATTAATGATAGAAATAATTTTAAAAGAGAAAAAACGTTGAATGAAAATAATAGTCAAGAGGGATGATTTAAAGAAAGAACAATTTTACAAAAAGTGAAAATTAAACTAAATTTTTTAGCCAAAACATTATATTATGATTATAAGTATAAAATATCTAATGATCACTAGTCAAAAGAAATAACCCTAGGAACTAGCTAGCTGTGGGCCCCAGGTACGTCGTATCTCAGTGAAAAGTAACCATAACAAATACCCATTCTTATGCACGAGAAACTAGTATGGAACAAACCCATTACCTAGTGGTCCCCCACATCATCATAATAGTTTAGTTTGTGTTTTCATCTTAAAACATTCTATGTGAAACTGGGATGAAACCACTCTGGATCACTAGAATACTAATACATGTCCTCCCACCTAGATACCCAGGTTTTATCTCTTGTACTCAAGAAAGTTCCACTCATACAAAGTACCAATTGGGAATGAAAATTCCATTTGAAAATCACACACACAAAAAACATCCTACAATAATATCACATAATACTCCTTTCACATTCTTATTCATTTTAACATCATACTCACATAAAACAACCCCCAATCTTGTTTCACACCCTTCTTACAATTTAATAAATTGTTCCAACAATTCATAATGCGTTTTCAAAATGTTTGACATCACAAATCATCATTTTATATTTCAAAAACCTATTTTAAAATCGTACTCCCACCAAGACAGTACATAAACATCCTTTTCACACATTGTATAACTCAATAAACCATTTATTATTTTCATAAAAAAATTTCAAGAAGTATAAAAACTTTTTCACATAAAACACATTAAAAACTACTTTATATGTTTTCAATCACACCAAAACCCTACCAAACCAAATTTTTTAGTCATATCCACATTTAATAAACCATTTTTATATGCTTTAAAATTATCCCAAATGATACCACAAGATTTAAACATAAAAAACTCACCATTTATAGAAAGAATGAAACATTAAAATTAAATGCTTAACCAATTTCATCAAAAATAGATTTCACACCACACCCAACATATGAGGAACATTATAAAAAAATAAATCAATTAATCTAATGCTTCAAATAATTATTACACATGGAATCACCGACCTTAGATGTCAAAACCCACAAATCGTTATGTAAAACTTCAAAGACACCACCACCACACCACAAGGGAAATTAAACAAACCCTAACCCACAATATTTCACCAAAAAAAACCCAAGGTATAAACCCTAGCTGGTGGACATTTTATAACTTTAATAAGGGGAAATAAAATCTATGGAAAAGAAGAAAACAAAGAAGGAATCACTTACCTTGAAAAAAAGTGAAGTATCCCCACTAAAAAATACATCAAAAATGGGTTCCATGGGAGAATAATGGATCATGGAGGCATCCCATGGCTCCTAGGGGTGAATGGTGGAAGAATGGGGCGTATTATTTTTATTTTTGAGAGGGAAAATAGTAAATTACAAAAAAATTAATGAGCTGAATAGGGCTTCACGGTTTGGAAAACGGTGCACCCAAACTGTGCGACTGAGTCTGGCCACCCAAAATCATGCCAATTTTCTCTAATTTCATGGGGGTCCTAGGGGAAAACATATAAGGAAATGAGGTAAATTTATAGCAGTAAAATGTTCAAAATAAACCCTTTTTTCACACCAAAATTTATATAACTCAATTATATAGACTACCCCAACAAACATACCTCACAAAATGTTCCACTGGGAGTGTCAGAAGTTTAATTTAAATTCCCCTCATAATCATATATTTCATATAAAAAAATAAAAGTCCAAAAACTACCCCAGAATTCCAAGAATAATGATTTAGATCAAAGACACTCAAGACACCAAATTTAAACAAGGAACACCCGGAAACTAAGAGAAAACAAATAACCAAAAATAGATTCTTAACAAAGAATGGAATTGAAAATAAGTGTGTGAAAATTATACCAACCATAAAGCTTTATACCCAGAAAAATTCTAAAGAAAATCTAGAACACAAAAAAATCCCAACCGATATATCAAGACAGACTTCCCCCGTAAGGTCACTTGTCCCAAAAATCCAATACACCTTTGGCCGATCAACCAAAGGAAAAGATAATCTCTTCAACCAAGATTTATACCATTATCTTGAAAGGGTAAAACTTAGTTGAACCACATCCTAAAACAAAACACCTCAAACACTATAATATGAAGCTCAATAAATCCACCTGAAATAAACAATGAACTCAAACAATATTATCAATGTAATGACCCAAACTTTTTTTAATTGAAATTCCTCTTGATCTAATTAAACGTCTCATTATCTAAAATGTTTATATAAAATTTGACCTTAATTGGTTTTATGTTTTTGGATTTTAAAATACTGTTAATAATTTTGATCGTTGATAATATAGTTGTTGAACAGGGATCACATGATTAGTTAAATATAGGGCTTTAAAAAATTCAATTTACTCAGACAGAGGAAGTGGTGGCCTCATCCAGTAGACTTTCCCCATGAAAATACCATTTTTTAGATCTAGGAAATAGGTTGCGTCTTTGGGCTTCGCTTTTGACCAAGCCCGAGCTAATCTTGAATATGTTAAGCTTCAGCGGAACCGCCTGCGAGAGAGGTGGAAGTTGATATAGATTACCACCTGAGGAATGTTATCCGAGCCACCCCAAGAGTCTATCACCATCGCGAACCTTTCCTTAAGGTCTTATTGAGGTATTTTAATGGGTTATGTAACAATACCATATCACTATGAATATGTACATTATTTTTTTTATATAATAAATAACATACTTTCATTTTATTATAGTTGCTTTGTAAATAGTTTTTAAAGCAAAAATAGCATTTTTAGTTAATATTCAACTAAGAAATATATTTTTATGAATTAATGGATTTTTGGATTAAATAATATTTTATTAAAATATTATTATTATTATTATTATTAAATTTATTTTTATTAAATATAGTTGATCGTATAATTTTCAGAATGCAATTGAAATTTTTATTAATGTTTGAAAGCTGTTTTTGTCAAAACCCATGAATTTTTGATAAATGTCAGTTTTAATTTTAAAAGTAAAAATTAACATATTTAGAAAAATATTTAGATAAAATTAATATTATTTTTTAAATCAAGACATTGAAAATATCCAATGGTGAATTTTTCATAATTTTCTGATACAGTCGAATTTTTGGGTAAAAAATTAAATACCGTTTAAATATATAATGTGTTTTATGACATCATAATGACCCAATATTGCTGTAATAAAATATTATAAACATTATTTTCGGCCAATATATATTTTTCCATTAAAATAATGTGATTTTGGGTTGGTTTGATTTATTTTACAAAGCATTAGTGGACCCTACAAGAGTTATAAAACATTTTCACTTTTTAAATGATTTTCCTTGAGAACGTGACTCTCCTCCACATAAGAAACCCTTTTATTTTAAGAAGTTCAGAAATTTTCCTTATAAAATATTTTTTTTCACTCCCGTTTAGAAAAAACCGTGGTCAATAACCATTGTATGGTTTGTGGTTTTGATTAGTTTAATGTGAGGTGTCCCAAACCAAAATAATAAAGAATTCATTATCCTTTCCTATATAAACCCACCCAAGCTCCCACATCCTCTTCACTAAAAGACTTTGGAGTTAGTCCAACCTATATAATCCTCTATATATAATACTTCTAAGGTGCCCCAAGCTCCCATTAATCCTCTCTCAAGCCTCTCTAAAGCCTTTGGAAGCACACTTCCAAGTAAGAGTTTTCTTCCTTTCTCATTTTTGTCCAAGTTTCTTTAAGTTGTTATGCGCTTTTAATTCCAATTTTAAATGTTTGGGTATGGTTTATCACCTCCCCCATACTTACATATTTATGCTTTATTGATAGGATAACCCTTTATCTCTCATAAAATGTCTCCCATGTACACCCGTTACTATGCCGAAATTCCGAAAGGAATTTCTCTCTCCCTATTTACATTCAAGAAATTATTTTATATCATGAATCTAAATTCCATTACAATTGTTTGGGAATGTATCTATATTACCCCCAATTACATTACATTTCATGTAAATATGATGAGACACCCATTTCCCTCTCATAAACCATTTTTATGAATCCTTATGTCACACCGTTATGCTGCCGAAATTGCACCGCATTTTTTCAATCCAAGATCATTGTGTGGTGAATACAATACCCATGTATCTATCAAGGGTATTCACCTTTATGCACATTTAATTATTGATTATATATTTTCATATATGAATTACACATTACATTATCATGGAATAAATTATGATTTTTAATGAATCCATGTGGCACACTTATGCATGAAGTGTAATGTTTGAGAAGGGTGCGCCCTGATAGTGCTCTAATAAATTGGATAAAGTATAGTTTCATGATACATCATGTGGAATGAGTGTTGACTCCTGATAATTAAAGTGCAATGAGGGTTTACTTGTGCTTAATTTTTAATGAGGATTTACTCAAGCTCCATGTTCAACGAGCCTTAGATCAAGCTAATTCCATGTTAAGTGTTGTTGCCACATTTCTGTGTTATGATTAGCATGTCGTGTCATGCCTTTATGTTCATGTTTCTCTTGTTCTCCATTGATATTCCTATTGTCAAACATGTATTGTTTTCTTCATTTTATTCTATGTTTATTCCCTTAATAGGCTTTATAGCTCTCCCTTTTTCTTATGCATGCCCTCAGGTTATCTTATGCAATGCTAAGTATGAGGAAATGTAGTGGCCATGTAAAGGAAATTTTCAATAAAGATGTTGTATTTCATGTTTTAAGTTGTTATGTAATGATCCTAAGCCCCAAAGACACCAGACCTCGTGATCTTCTGTATTGTATCATGTTATTTTTATGTAACAAATCATGTTTAAGTGTCAAATAAAAGCATATTTTTCATAGTTGGTATCAGAGGATAGGTTTAGTTATTTTTGGAATTTGGATTAGAAAACCCTAGTAAAGCCTTAGAGACAAGAATAATTGTGATAAAACATCCCTACATTTTGGTGAGTATTGAGTAATTGGATTATCAAGAAAATACGTCCATGTATGGATACGAGCTGGTAGAGGTGGCTCTGGCACAGATGTATCCTAGGGGTAAAACCCGAAAGCACCGCTTTGAACTTGAATCTAACAGGAATTGATGCATGAAAATGGGCCTTTCTGCACTCTTGGTTATGACACACCTGGGGGATATGCTTTGGTAAATTCAAAATCTTAGTATGAACCATTTTTGAGGTAGTAAAAAAATTCCTAAAGAATATATGTTAGAAAGTAGATCATGAATATCATAGATTGAATCCTATGGATTCATAAGTTAAGGAAATAAAAGAAATTTATAATTCATCTGTTTTTCCATAGATTCCCTTTTATTTGTTTAATAGTTTAATTGAACCATCCTATGTCTATGTTGGATAAGGTAGAACCAAAATCAAAAATTGAAAGGTAAGGTTATTATTCATGGTTTTATGAATTCTTTTATATCTTGAAAGTTTATTAGAACAATCCCAACGCCACCACAAATCATGGAAGTGAAGATGTCAGTGAGTACGGAAAATTGGGATATCATTGCATCCCATGAATATAACTCCTCCCCTGTCATAATATGTGGATTGAACTTCCCAGTAAACCTCTTCATACTCTCTCTCGTAGAATTTTTTGCAATTATTAGCATGGATTGACATTCCTTATATTGACCCAACATAAATTTCCGTGAGAGGGAAATAACTATCCTTGTGGAGAATCGACCCCCGATTCTATACAAGTGAAAGGAAAAAGATGAATATTCTTTAGCTCCGTCATCTCTAGTATGGATATTACTGCCCTATGAGAACACTTATTTGGCTCAGATGGTTGAGCCTAAGGAGGCATCCATCCTTGAAAACATGCCTATTGTGAGGGAATTTGCTGAAGTGTTTCCAGAGGAATTTCCTAGTATTCCCCCTAGAAGAGATGTTGAATTCTCAATTGATCTTATACATGGGGTGTTTCCAATATCCAAGACTCTGTATATAATGGCGGTTGTGGAGCTTGAGGAGCTGAAAAAACTACTACAGGAGAATCCTGATAAAGGGTTTATAAACCTAAGTGCTTCACCAAGGGGTTCACCAGTCCTCTTCCTTAAGAAGAATGATGGGTCAATGCACCTTTTAATTGATTATCATTACCTTAACAAAATTACGATAAAGAACAAGTACCCTCTTCCACCAATTGATTATTTGTTCAATCTGCTGTGTAGAGCACAATACTTATCCAAAGTGGATTTGCAGTTGGGATATTATAAAGTAAGGTTGAAGAAGGAATATATCCCCAAGACTGCTTTTCATATATGATATAGGCAGTATGAATTCATAGTAATGCCTTTCGAACTCACCAATTCTACATCAATATTCATGGAATTGATGAATAGAGTCTTTAGAGATTACCTCAACAAACTTTTGGTAGTCTTTATAGATGATATTATGATATAATCCAAAACCAAGGAGGATCAGGAGGAGTATCTAAGAACTATACTAGAGACCTTGTAGAAGGAGAAGATCTATGTAAAGTATAGAAACTATGAGTTCTAGTTGAATGATGTCTCATTCTAGTTCCATATCATCACAAGTAATGGGATATCTATGGATACCTCTAAAAATGCAATTGACGGATGGTCGAGGACAACTTCGGTAATGGATATCCGTAGATTCTTGGCGTTGGTGGGATATTATCGAAAATTTGTGAGAAGTTTCTCACAATTTTCCATCACTCTAACCAAGATAACTTAGAAGGGAGTGTAGTTTTCTTGGATTGATGAATGTGAAGAAAGCTTCAAGGAGTTGAAAAGGAGTTTTATCAATGCGCTCGTGCTCACTTTTCCCACAAGTGGAGAAGATTTTGTGGTATTTAGTGATTATTCAAAGAAGGGCCTAGGATGCGTGTTGATGAAAAATGACAAATTCATTGCCTATGCTTCAAGGAAATTGAAAGATCATGAGCAGAATTATCTAACACATGACTTGGATTTGGCTGTAGTGATCTTTGATTTAAAAATTTGGTGGCATTATCTCTTTGGAGAGAATTGTGAAATATATACGGACCACAAAATCCTAGAGTATATATTCACATTGTAAGAGTTGTGTAATTCCCCGAACCCAGTGACCCAGAGTCGATGCATTATTTTAATACATTGGCATGATTACAAGGATTCATGTCCCGAAGAACCCATTAGTTTAGCAGTCTTGGAAAATAGATTACAAACATGAATGTTACATTACACTTCATAACATACAAAAAAAACATAAATAATCTTTTATGAATGCCATTATTCCCTTATCTTAACCCTGCATATCAATCACAATACACTTCTTGGAATCCTGGAAAAAATAAAACATAGAAAGGGGTGAGCTCAAACGCTCAGTAAGGGTAAGAAATACAGAAGAAACTTTCAGAAATAAGCATAAACATTTGAGGAAATGTATAAATAACACAAAAGCCTTTAAAACTTGAACCTCAACATAATATAGAAAAGATAAAATTAAATAATTACTTTTTCTTATTCAAATAGATATTCTACTAGTCGAATAATCACATGCAATATTAATAATCACTTTCATAATGATGGAAAATTCATAATTCCAGACTATCATAACCACATATCCAAGGCCTCGTGCCAAGACTACAAATAAGATTTTGTCAAGGCCTTGTGCCAAGACACTAGTTTGTCTAATGAGACCTACCGATGCATCGAGGAGCAATAGCAGGCTCCACCCGTCACTTACTAAGTCCAATGCATTCCCATATGAAAAGGTTTAAACATAACATAAACATTCTTATTAAAACTAGCATACGAAATGTCAATACTTTCTCCATAAACCATGAATGGTATAAAAATAACACATCCACAGTAAAACATATCACAAAACCTTCAATACAATACACAAGTTTTGTATAATAAATCAACTTCAAATAAGCTTAAAATCTATCAAATTATGTTGACATAGATGAAATCAAAACTATTTTAGATAAATATCTCTTTTCTTGAAATCATTGAAAAGTCACACATTTATAAAGGAAGTAATTTAGAAGAGATTTTTGAATCAAAGTGTCCCATACCACTTTGAAACTTTTTAAAAGAAATATCATTTCAAAACATTCATGTCCATATAAATAAATCCTTAAAATCATTTTGAAAACATGGACATTAATTAAAATATTTAGAAAGATAAATCATTAAAACATTTAAAATTATGATCTTGATAGGGAGTGCCTTTCACAAATTCTTAAAATATTCATTTTGAAATCATTTAAAGTCACATAATTATAAAATAAAACATTTACATTCAAAATAACCTTATAAGCTTGTAAGGGAAGCTTCAACGATTTTATACCGGTGGATAATAGCCGCACCCTCCGTATAAGTCAAAAAAAACATTCTTACCTTAATTTTGTCGAAAAGGTTAAAAGCACCGTGTTTGGAAAACGATGGAAAGATTCTTTTATAAACCTCTTATAAAAATTCAAACAAGGGTATAAATAACTTTAACCCATATTCTGTAAAATAGTAATAATGTTTTGAAATACATTTATAAGAAACATGGATGTGGATGATAAATAAATCCTAGTAGATTATTACGTATAAACAACCTCAGATTATGAAGAGATTGAGAAAATAAACCCTTACCTTGTACTTTTACTTGGTTGGGGGTAGGTTAACCTCCTGTATAATGGTGAAATAATTGTTATTAAATTATACAATAATCATATACATTCATATGATATCATATATGATCTTTTAACATTTCTTTGTTATTAATATCTTTGAATTATCGTTGTTTTGGGTGTTAACTTACTCATTTTCTTTTATATGTTTTGTTACGTAAGTTGTGGTTGTCATGGATAGGTTTTATTTTATTCATATCCATAATGATATCAAGTCCTTAAACATTATTTTTAAATCATCAAATGATAATTAAACTTGAATGGATACGATAGAGAATGAATCTCATCGCGTTCGTGGAGGCGTTAGTCTGTACGTACGCACGAGCGACAATATCATTATTTTGATATTAAAATAATATATAATTGGATGGTATATCATATATACAGAATAATTATCATGTTATATTTATTATTTACATGAATTACACATCATTTTTATACCCATCCAAATAATAATGTTTTGAATAACAATTATACCATGACGTGGAGACGGTAAGCCGTATGTACGCACGTATGGTGACATGTCAATAAAAGGATGGATAGAATAATGAAATATGGCTGTACCATGTTTATAATAACATCATAGTATATATAATATTCTGGAGTTATTATATTTTAATGGTAATAACAAAGAAAGAAGAAGTGGAAGAAGAAAATAACTTGAAAAAGGGTGGTGAAATCATTACCTCTTCTTCGGGTTCTTCCTTTTGATTTGATCAAAAGGCATCCTTAGGTTGGATTTCTGACTAAAGGAAGGCCTCTAGGATGAATTTATGGAAGTTGAGAGAGTATTTGGGTAGGGTTTGGATGAACCAAAAGGCTTTGAATGTGTGAATTAGTGAGAAGGGGGGTGCCCTTTTATAAGAGGGGTGAGGGGCACCTTTGGAAAAGCTAGAAATATTATTTTATAATAAATTAATATTCGGTTTATAATGGCTCCAAAGTATATTATTTAAATTTTAAGGTGGTTATGGGTCTAAAATCACTCAACCAATAGAATTTAGATAGGTTTGGGTCACTATATTAACCTTATCTTTAAGTATTAACTCTTAGTTAATTAGTTTCACTTTTACAATGTCTCTTTGTATTTTTATATTATATGGTAAATAAACTTATTATATACATCCAAGAAACCCCCAAATGGTCCATTAATGACACACCTATCATGATATAAGTCTTTTTGCCGAACCTTAGATTTTTATTAATTTAATATCAATTAATAATATAATATTTGTTTTAAAAACTCTTTTTTGTCAATTTTGACACTATTCAATAACTAATTTTTGTAAAAATCATAACAGAATTATTACTTCAAAAAAAGTTAATTAAGTCAATCATAACATGTAATATTAACCTAAAAAATTATTTTAATTCATAAAAAGTCTCAAATTATATTTATTTGGGTATTTATAATATCAATTATTTTAATTTTTTCACTATTATGTTAATTACTGCATAAACATTGTTTCATAAATAAATTAAATTATTTAATGTCTAAAAATTATAAATAAAATTTCATTATGTAGGAACTCTTTTTATATTTCTAATGAATATTTATAGTCAAAAATCCAACATATATAACCCCATGTAAATATTGTTTTGCTAAAATTTATATGCTTATGTCATTTTTGTATTTATTTTAACTTAATTAATATAAAGTGTCATTATCACTTACAAGTGGCTTCATGGGGTCAAAAAATCGACCCAAATATGCTCATGGTCGTAAATGTATCAACCAATAAGGTTATGACACGTTTTAGGGTAATTGTTTATTATTATAATATTATTTTTTAACCCTTATTTACCGGATTTACCCTTTAACCGTGGTAAATAAAATATTTACCGAAATAATTATTCAAAATGTATAAAAATAAAATTTACCTATTTACACAATTTGAACATCATGATTCCAAATATGGAATCCATTTTTCCAAATTCAAAACACAGAAGTGGGAGAAATTAATTTAAAATTAATTCCCGTTCTTAAAACAAAAAGCGTGTTTTTAAGAGATAATAACTATCAAAAGATTGGCACTTGTTTATGTCTGGATTAATTGTGAAATTATGTCCAATGAAAAAAATTGAATTAAATTGTAAAACTATATTCTAAATATACTTTAAAAACACTCAAATTCATAATTTATCAATATTAATTATTTCGATTAAAAAGTAGTTTTTAATTAAAATTTAATAATTTTCAATATTCATCAAAATATGAAAGTTATCCGAAAAGTACAAAAATTTCACCCTAGGCTAATTTCGATATTCCGAATCCAAAAATGAAGTCCATTTTGAGAGATAGAATTTATAAAATTTCAAAAAGTAGGTATTACTATTCATAACGGCTAGTTTGATTGGTTGTGGTGTGTTAGAACTCGATATTGCGTACAACACATGCTATCACATTATTCAAAGAGAAACGTACCGTAGAAGCTTGGGGTGTTACATTGTAAATTTTTTTTATGCCCCCATTCTAAAGAATAAACTTATTTAGTCAAATTGAATATATAAAAGTTGAAAATATTGGATTTAAAAAGGAATCACTATTAATGTTTGTAAAAGTTCATTTTTGAAAAATACTTCTTTTATCTGAAGAAAAGGAATTTGTTCCTACATTATGTCTAAGAAACTCATAATATGGATTCTAAAAATATAAGGATTATATAAGGTTTAAAATTTAGTTAATACAATTCATAACCTCTTTTGAACGTCTTGTTTGGTATGTCACGGTGCCCTTTAACTAAATGTTGCGTGTAGTGCAAGTTACAGAATTATTTTGAAGAAATAACAAACTATGAAATCTTGGGGTGTTACATTCTTCCCTCCTTCAATAAATTGCGTCCTCGCAATTTGAAATTGTTCTTCGAAATTAAAAGGTTGAAAATAGAAAATATATTTGTGGGAAAACCCACATCGTAAATTGGGTTACTAAAATTTATTCTTAATAT
This sequence comes from Viscum album, assembly GCA_963277665.1. Classification (NCBI taxonomy): domain Eukaryota; kingdom Viridiplantae; phylum Streptophyta; class Magnoliopsida; order Santalales; family Viscaceae; genus Viscum; species Viscum album. Next base: position 1,297,237,762 of record OY728141.1, on the reverse strand, counting down.
GATGAAAAGAGAAATGAAAGGGTCACCACCAAATTATGATCTCGATTAGGAGAACATTGGTGGCAATTAGAGACATATAATTGGAGGAAAAACGTAAATATTTATAGGTATTGATTGAGGTCATCAATCACAAACAAGTGTAAAATTGAGATCCTTAAATTCATCAATCAATGATGATTTGAAATACCATCGGTTCAACAAAATATAGGGTATTAGGATAACACATTTTTGGTTTTAGGATTCCTTAAATAAAGTATAAGAATTAATTTCTTCATAGAATAAAAGAGGAAGAAAAATATATTCTTGACAAGTAGAGTTCCATCCTTTAACTAATTTCTACCACAAACTCATCTTTCACTCTAAAAGATAATAGAATGTAAAAAAATATTCTATTTATCCTATTCGTATAGGGTTCTAAAAAACAAATTTATAATTAATCTACTAGATATTTTAAAAAAACTACATTATTTAGTCTAGGACATTATGTGGGCCAGTGGTAGGTGATACACCCTTTTCGCCCTTCGGTTGTGGGTTCATGTCTCGCGGACTTGCCGGACGCGACGGGTTGCCGCCCAACCTCCGGGTTGTCCTTTTATGGAAATCCAAAAATAATACAAACTACAACTATCCAAAATGCTTTAGTCCAAAAATGAAGATTCTTTTTTCTGCGTAATAACATGTGACCACCTTCATCATGTATTCTTTTAAAACACTATAACATCCTGAATTACCATAAAACCTTATTGATTACATTCATGATCCCTTATTCCTTAAATAAAAATGGATATACTCCTTCAATCCAAAAATGTTGTAAACCCCAACAATGATGGAATATACAAATCATTAATCAGTTTCGAGGTAGTCAAGAATATCTAATATAATTTATCCAAACCAACCATCTCTTACTACAAAATCACTACCTCGATATCGGAACCATATTATGGTTTATCATTCTCTCAACCATATATTTTCCAAAAATTTATCCTGCTATTGAGTCACTTTTCTTTGTTCCACACAATCTCATTTCCTTAATGAAATAGTACTGCAGTAAAATCCTTATATACTCCATAATTATTATAACAAGTACATTGTTGATACAACACTCAAATGACATAATCAACATAAGAACTCTAATCATTCCTCTTCATCTGTGGTAGTATCATAACTTGATTATTATCCAATAGCATCATTTTCGGCATAGTCTGATTACGGGGATATAGGTTCGCATAGTGTCCAAACTCCTTGCAAATGAATCATTGTACATTTGAAACCATTTTCTTACCCTTGCAGTCACGTACTTTGTGCCCTTTTTCTCCACACTTATAACAAACTCCCATTCCTTTTAGGCAAGTTCCAGGTTGTTTCTTCCCACAGTTATTACATATGGGGAAATTCTTCTTTTCCTTCTTCCATTTATCTATTTTTCTCTCTTTCATCCTTTTCTTCTCTTTCTTCCCTTCAAATCCATAGGACTCAGTTAACTCTTTAGTTTTCTTATCCACACATGATACTATTTATTCATATGATGATAATACGCGGGAGACTATTTCCATTCTAAATGATGTCTTAATACCATGAAAGATACGATCCTTCTTACTCTTTGGATCATACGTATTACTGGAGTTCACATTCCTTCTACTGGGTGCCATTTCTATACAATAGCATAAACTAGGTTAGTTTATGAATTGCAATAAATAATTCCTAATGCAAATTGAACAGTTTATGGATATAATCCATAATCATAAAAAATGTTTTCTTTGAGTAAGTATATACTCATGAGCCCTTCATAATGGTTTGTAAATAAAATGAGAATTATCCTAGGCATATCCTACAGGAGTGTCGTAACCAAGAGTGCAGCAAGAACCGTTGTCGTGCACCAGTTCCCGTTCAAGTCTAGATCAAAGTGGTGTTTTTGGGTTTTACCCCTAGGTACATCTGTGCTAGAGCCGGCTCTACCTGCTCGTATTCAGACAGGGATTTATTGCTCAGAAAACTCACAAAATCTCTACAATACCAAAATTCTAGAAAGTTCTTCTATTCTAATCCTCAAAATCTATTTTAGTGCTATGTGATCTAATCAGAGTTTATCTAATTCTAGTTTCCATGGTTATTGCTAAACTTCCTCTGATACCAACTGTAACGCCCCGACCCCAGTGACCCAGAGTCGGTGCATTATTTTAATACATTGGCATGATTATAAGGAATCAAGTCCCGAAGAACCGATCAGTTTAGGATTCTTGGAAAATATATTACATACATGAATGTTACATTACACTTCATAACATAAAAAACAACATAAATAATCCTTTATGAATGCCATTATTCCCTTTTCTTAACCCTACATATCATTCACAATAAACTTCTTGGAATCCTAGGAAAAATAAAACATAGAAAGGGGTGAGTTAAAATGCTCAGTAAGGGTTATCAATATAGAATAAACATTCATAAATAAGAATAAACATTTGAGGCAATGTATAACTAACACAAAACCCTTTAAAACTTGAACTTCAGCATAATTTGGAAAAGATAAAATGAAATAATACTTTTTTCTTATTCACATGGATATTCTACCAGTCGAATAATCACATGCAATATTAATAACCACTTTCATAATGATGGAATGCATAATTCCAGACTATCATAACCACATAGCCAAGGCCTCGTGCCAAGACTACAAATAAGATTTTTTCAAGGCTTTATGCCAAGACACTAGTTTCTCTTAGGAGACCTACCGATGCATCGAGGAGCTATAGCGGGCTCCACCCTTCACTTACTAAGTCCAATGCATTCCCATATGAAAAGGTTTAAACATAACATAAACATTCATATAACAACTAGCATACGAAATGTCAATAATTTCTCCATAAACCATGAATGGTATAAAAATAACACATCCACAGTAAAACATATCACAAAACCTTCAATACAATACAAAAGTTGTGTATAATAAATCAACTTCAAATAAGCTTAAAATCCATCAAAGGATGTTGATATAGATGAAATCAAAACTATTTGAGAGAAATATCTATTTTCATGAAATCATTGAAAAGTCACACATTTATAAAGGAAGTAATTTAAAATAGATTTTTGAATCAAAGTGTCCCATACCACTTTAAAACTTTTGAAAAGAGATATCATTTAAAAATATTCATGTCCATATAAATAAATCCTTAAAACAATTTTGAAAACATGGACATTAATTAAAATATTTAGAAAGATAAATCATTACAACATTTAAAATTATGACCTTGATAAATATTACATTTCACAAATTCTTAAAATATTCATTTTGAAATCATTTAAAGTCAAATAATTATAAAATAAAACATTTACTTTGAAAATATCCTTATAATATTTTAAGGGAAGAATCAACGATTTTATAACGGCAGAGAATAGCCGCACCTTCCGTATAAGTTAAAAAAACATTCTTACCATAATTTTGTCGAAAAGGTTAAAAGCACCTTGTTTGGAAAACGACAGAAAGATTCTTTTTTAAACCTCGTATAAAAATTCAAACATGGGTATAAATGACTTTAACCCATATTTTGTAAAATAGTAATAATGTTTTGAAATAAATTTTTAAGAAACATGGATGTGGATGACAAAGATGTCCCAGTAGATTATTACGTATAAACAACCTCAGATAATGAAGAGATTGTGAAATAAACCCTTACCTTGTACTTTTCCTTGGTTGGGGGTAGGTTAAACTCCTGTATAATGGTGAAATAATTCTTATTAAATTATACAAGAATCATATACATTCATATTATATCATATATGATCTTTTAACATTGCTTTGTTAATAATATCTTATAATTATCGTTGTTTCGGGTGTTAACTTACTCGTTTTCTTTTATATGTTTTGTTATGTAAGCCGTGGTTGTCATGGATAGTTTGTATCTTATTAATAACCAGAATGATATCAAGTCCTTAAACATTATTTTTAAATAATCAAATGATAATTATACTTGAATGGATACGTTAGAGAATGAATCTCATCGCCTTCGTGGAGACGGTAGTCCGTACGTACGCATGAACGACAATATCATTATTTTGATATTAAAATAATATATAATTTGATGGTATATAATATATACAGAATAATTAACATGTTATATTTATTATTTACATTAATTAAACATCATTATTATAACCATCCAAATAATAATGTTTTGAATAACAATTACACCATGACGTGGAGACGGTAAGCCGTACGTATGCACGTATGGTGACATGTCATTAAAAGGATGGATAAAATACTGAAATATGGTTGTACAATGTTTATAATAACATAAAAGTATATATAATATACTGTATTTATTATTTTAGAATGGTAATAACAAATAAAGAAGAAGTGGAAGAAGAAAATAACTTGAAAAATGGTGGTGAAATCATTACCTCTTCTTCGGGTTCTTCCTTTTGATTAGATCAAAATGCCTACATAGGATGGATTTATGATTAAATTAAGGCCTCTAAGATGAATTGAGGGAAGTTGAGAGAGTATTTGGTTTGGTTTTGGCCGAACCAAAAGGCTTTTAATGTGTGAATTAGTGAGAAGGGGGAGTTCCCTTTTATAAGAGGGGTGAGGGGAACCTTTGGAAAAGCTAGAAATATTATTTTATAATAAATTCATATTCGGTTTCTAATGGCTCCAAAGTATAATATTTAAAGGTTAAGGTGGGGATGGGTCTAAAATCACTCAACCAATAGAATTTAGACAGGTTTGGGTCACTATATTAACCTTATCTTTAAGTATTAACTCTTAGTTAATTAGTTTCACTTTTACAATGTCTCTTTGTAGTTTTATATTATATGGTTAATAAACTTACTATATACATCCAAGAGACCCACAAGTGGTCCATTAATGGTACAAATATCATGATATAAGTCTCTTGGCCGAACCTTAGATTTTTATTAATTTAATATCAATTAATAATATAATATTTGTTTTAAAAACTCTTTTATGTCAATTTTGAAACTATTCAATAATTGATTTTTGTAAAAATCATAACATAATGATTACATCGAACAAATTAAATTAAGTCAATACGAAAATGTCATATTAACCTATAAAATTAGTTTAATTCATAAAATGGCTCAAATTATATTTATTTGTGTATTTATAATATCAATTATTTTAATTGTTTCACTATTATGATAATTACTGCATCAACATTTTTTCATAAATAAATTAAATTATTTAATGTCTAATAATTATAAATAAAATTTCATTATCTAGGAAATAGTTTTATCTTTCTAATTAATATTTATAGTCGAAAATCCAACATATATAACCCTATGTATAAATTGTTTTTCTAAAAGATATATGCTCATGTCATTTTTGTATTTATTTTAACTTAATTAATATAAAGTGTCATTATCACTTACAAGTGGCTCCATGGGGTCCAAAAATCAACCCAAATATTCCCATGGTCATAAATGTATCAACCAATAAGGTTAGGACACGTTTTAGGGTAATTTTGTATTATTATAATATTATTTTTTAACCCTTATTTACCGGATTTACCCTTTAACCATGGTAAATAAAATATTTACCGAAGTAATTATTCAAAATGTCTAAAAATAAAAGTTACCTATTTACACAATTTGAACATCCTGATTCCAAATATTGAATCCATTTTTCAAAATTCAAAACACATAAGTGGCAGAAATTAATTTAAAATTAATTCCTGTTGTTAAAACAAAAAGTGTGTTTTTAAGAGATAATAACTATCAAAATATTGGCACTTGTTTATGCCTGGTTTAATTGTGAAATTATGTCCAATCATAAACATTGAATTAAATGGTAAAAATATATTCTCAATATACTTTAAAACACTCAAATTCATAATTTATGAATACTAATTATTTCGATTAAAAAGTTGTTTTTATTTAAAATTTAGTAATTTTCACTGTTCATCAAAATATGAAAGTTATCCAAAAAGTAATAGAATTTCACCCTAGGCTAATTTAGATATTAAAATTCCAAAAATGAAGTCCATTTTGAGAGATAGAAATTATAAAATTTCAAAAATTAGGTATTACTATTCATAACGGCTAGTTTGATTGGTTGTGGTGTGTTATAACTCGATGTGGCCTACAACACACGCTATCACATTATTCAAAGAGAAGAGTACCGTAGAAGCTTGGGGTGTTACATTGTAAAAAAAAATTATGTCCCCATTCTAAAGAATAAATTTATTTAGTCAAATTGAATATATAAAAGTTTAAAATACTGGATTTAAAAAGGAATCCCTATTAAAGTTCTTAAAAGTGCATTTTTGAAAAATACTTCTTTTATCTGAAAAAAGGAATTTATTCTTACATTATGTCTAAGAAACTCATAATATGGATTCTAAAGTTATAATGATTATATAAAGTTTAGATTTTAGTTAATACTATTCATAACCTCTTTTGAACGGCTTGTTTGGTATGTCATGGTGCGCTTTAACTCGGTGTTTCATGTAGTGTAAGTTATTGAATTATTTTGAATAAATAACACACTATGAAATCATGGGGTGTTACAAGTTGAACATGTGCCAACGAAGATGGTTAGATCTGATCAAAGACTATGACTAATCAATCCATTACCACCCTGGGAAAGTGAACAAGGTGGAAAATTATTTAAGTAGAAAGGACCTAGAAATTTCATCCCTGATGAGAATTTAGAAGGATCCAATCTTCTTATATTTGATGAAGATGGACAAGGGAATTATAATGAAGGAACATCATCAATCCTTTCACAAATGATTTCTCAGTTGTCTCTTTCAGAAAGGTTAAAGGATACTCAATAGGATGATGTTGGAATTCAATGAAAGTGGAATCTATCAGAAGAGGGAAATCCTTGGATTTAAATGTTAATAAAGAAGGAATTGTGGGATTTGGGAAAAGGCTATGTGTTCCATAAAGTTTAGAGTTGAAGAAGGAAGTTTTGGATGATGCACATAGATTAAATTTCTCTATTCTCCCAAGAAACCCAAAGATGTATCGACATCTCTGAGAGCATTATTGGTGGGATAACATAAAGAAGGAGATCTATGAATATACATCAAATTTCCCGGTGTGTCAGCAAGTGAAGGCTGAGAGATAGAGGTCTATAAAGATGATGCAACTATTACCCATTCCATTATGGAAATGGGAGAACAACACCATGGAATTTGTCACCGGAATTCGGAAGACATCCAAAGGCAACAATGCAATCTTGGTTGTTGTGGATCGTCTTACAAAGTCTTCACACTTTATTGAAATTTGGGAGGATTTCTTAGTTGATCAACTGGGATGGATATATATCTGAGATGTGGTAAGGATTCATGGAGTACCACTATCTATTGTATCTGATCAGGATCCAAGATTCACCTCTATGTTTTGGATGAGTCTTCAACATGCTCTGAATACTGAGTTGAACTTCATTACAGCTTATCATCCTCAAACTGATGGCCAATTTGAGTGGACTGTCAAAGAACTTGAGGACATGTTGAGAGCATTCTCAATGGACATTAAAGGAGAATGGGATCAACATCTTCCTCTGGTTGAATTCTCCTATTATTACAGTTTCCACTCGAGCATCCAAATGGCACCATATGAAGCCCTTTATGGTAAAAGGTGCAGAACACTGGCATGTTGGGATGAATTCGGTGAGCATAATCTTTTAGGACTAGAAATGGTTGAAGAAATGGTGGAGAAGGTGAAAACCATTCATCAACATATCAAGGCATCCCAGAGTCGATATAAGAGTTATGAAGATAACCGTCAATGATACATTGAGCTTAAAATTGGAGACATGGTATTTCTATACATATCCCCATGGAAGAAGGACATGCGGTTTGGAAAGAAATTGAAGTTAATTCCTAGGTACATCGGCCCCTTCGAGATTCTTGATCATGTCGGGGTTGTGGCCTATCGACTAGCACTTCCACCTACCATGGCCGAAGTACAAGATGTATTTCATGTGTCCATCTTAAAGAAGTACATACCAGACCCTTCACATGTATGCTCATAAAAGGTGGTACAATTAGAGGACGATCTTTCTTACGAGGAGAAACTAGTGAAGATCTTGGATCATAGAGAAAAATTTCTATGAAATAAGACAATGACACTCGTCAAGTTGTTGTGGTGAAACCACAAGTTTGAAGAAGTGACATGGGAATCAGAGGAAATGATGAAGCAGAGTTACCAGCATATGTTTTATTGTGGCAAAATAAAATTTTGAGGGTGAAATTTCTTAAGGGGGGGAGATTTTAACGACCCAAACATTCTTGAATGGAAATTATTCTTCATCTAATTAAATGTCTCATTATAAAAAATGTGAACTTAATTATGTTTATGTTTTTGGATTTTAAAATACCGTTAAAAATTGTGACCATTTCTAATATAGTTGTTGAATATAGATCACATGATTAGTATAAATATAGGGCTTTAACAGATCCAATTTACTCAGTCAAAGGAAGTGATGGCCTCATCCAGTAGACTTTCCCCATACGAAGCCCATTTGTCAGAGCTTAAAAAGGATTTTGCGTCTTTGGGATTCGCTTTTGACCAATCCCAAGTAGAGCTTGAATATGTTAAGATCAAGTGGAACCACCTACGAGATAAGTGGAAGTTGATAGAGATTACCACCTGAGCAATGTTATTCGAGCCACCCCAAAAGTATGTCACCATCGTACACCTTAACCTAGGGTCTTATGCAGGTGTTTTAAGGGGTTTTGTAACAAGACCATAGCACTATAAATATGTGCATTATTTTTTTATATAATAAAAATATAATTTAATTTTATTGTTGTTGCTTTGTAAATAGTTTTTAAAGCACAAATAGTATTTTTAGTTAATATTCAACTAAGAAATATATTTTGATGAATTAATGGATTTTTGAAATAAATAATATTTTATTAAAATATTATTATTATTATTAAATTACTTTTTATTAAATATAAATGATCATATAATTTTATGAATACAATTGTAATTTTTATTAAGGTTTCAAAGCTGTTTTTTTCAAAACCCATGAATTTTGGTTAATGTCAGTTTTTATTTTAAAATTAAAAATTAAAATATTTAGAAAATTATTTAGATAAAAATAGTATTATTATTGGAATTAGGACGTTGAAATTATCCAATGGTAATTTTTCTTAATTTTAAAAAACATTTGAACATTTGGGAAAAAAATTAAAGACCGTTTAAATATATAATGTGTTTTATGACATCATAATGACCCAATAGTGATGTAATAAAATTCTATAAATGTTATGTTATGAGAATATATGTTTTACCATTAAAATAATGTGATTTTGGGTTTTTTTGATTTAATTTACAAAGCTTTAGTGGACCCTCCAAGAGTTATAAAACATTTTCACTTTTTAAATGATTTTCCTCGAGAGTGTTACTCACCTCCACATAAGAAACCCTATTATTTTAAGAAGTTCGGCCATTGGGCTTATAAAATATATTTTTCCACTCCCCATAGTCAAATACCATGATCAAAAACCATGTTCTGGTTTGTGGTTTTGATTAGTTTAATGTGAGGTGTCCCAACCCTAAATAATAAAGAATTTCTTCTCCTTTCCAATATAAACCCACCCAATATCCCACTTCCACTTCACTCAAATCCTTTGTATTTCTTCCAAACTCTTCACTTCACTCTCTAGAATCAATCCAAGGCACCCCAAACTCCCAATAATCCTCTCTCAAGTCTCTCTCAAGCCTTTGGAAGCACACTTCCAAGTAAGGGTTTTCCACCTTTCTCATTTTTGTACAATTTTCTTTAAGTTTTTATGCCCTTTTAATTCCATTATAAATGTTGGGGTATGGTTTCTCAACTACCCCATACTTCATTATTTATTTTTTATTGATGGGATACCCCTTTATCTCTCATAAAATTCCTCCTATGTACACCTATGACTATGCTGAAATTCTGAAAGGAATTTCTCTCTCCTTGTTTACATTCAAGAAATTATTTTATATCATGAATATAAATTCCATTAAAATTGTTTGGAAATGTATCTATATTACCCCCCATTACTTCCCATTTCATGTACATATTTTGAGACACCCATTTATCTCTCATCATCCATTTTTATGAATCCTTAGGTCATGTCGTTATGCTGCCAAAATTGCACCGCATTTTTTCAAGACAAGATCATTGTGTAGTGAATAGGATACCCATGTATCTATCAAGTATATTCACCATTATGCACATTTACATATTGAATATAGAGTTTCATGTCTAAATTTCACATTCCATTTTCATGTAATAAATTATTATTTTTAATGAATCCATGGTTTATGATCCTTGTGGCACACTTATGCATGAAATGAAATGTTTAAGAAGGGTGTGCCCTGATAGTGCTCTAATGCATTGGGTAAAGTATAGTATCATGATACGTCATGAGCAATGAGTGTTGACTCATGGTGATTCAAGTGATAATATGGTTTACTCATGCTTTATGTGCAATGAGGATTTACTCATGATCTATGTGCAATGAGCCTTGGATAATTCTAATTCCATATTAAGTGTGTTGCACCATTTCCATGTTATGACTATCACGCCTTATCATGCCTTTATATTCATATTTATATTGTTCTACATTGATATTCTTATTTTATAACATATATTTTATTCCTCATTTTATTTTATTTTTATTCTCTTTATGGGCTTTATACCTCACCCTTTTCTTATGCATGTCCTGAGGTTATCCTATGCAATAAGAAGTATGATGAAATATAGTTGTAATGTAAAGGATGTTTTCAATAAAGATGTTGTATTTCATGATTTAAGATGATATTTAATGATCCTAATCACCAAATACAATAGACCTCTCGATCTTCTATGTTGTATCAAGTGAATTTTCTATAACAAATCATGTTTAAGTTTGAAATAATAGAAGGGTTGTCATAATCAAAGCTTTACTTAAACAAAACCATTGGGCGTGCTCCAATCCCATGCATACCCAATGATGAAATTAGTGGTTAGATAGTTCTGAATTAGACCACCTACTTCAAAGAAAACACCAAGTAAAAAACGGGGTCATTGATATGGGGATACTTAAAGGGACTCCCCACCAAAATGAGACAACTTAATTTCCCAATACAGAACCGGGTCAACAACAGGGGGAGGCCCGAATGGACTCCCCACCATAAAGCATAGACTAATATTCAACTCATTCTAAAATAACCCACATGGGAACCATGGTGGTTCTTCCCACCATAAGAACCAATAGTCTTAACCGACTAGCACATGCCGCCATGAAAAATACCCCATTAGACCCAATCCCCACCGCATGTGGGGGGAGATCAATGAAACTACAAACCAACAGAGACACTAAGAGGTACATCACTCCCACAAACATTACCATCCTTCAATGATTCCAACCAAAACTGAGATTGAAAATAATATACATGGATATTAATACATGAAAACCCATACTAGTAATTACACTCACAAGGGTTCAGGAACTCGGTTTGAGAGCACACAGCCACCTTGCCACCCTATAAAAAATGAGGGACTTCTCCACCAATGTGAATTACAACCCTGAGGTTTAGGGTCCCGATATCCCTTTCCACCACACAGGACCACTTGAAATGAAACCACCACATTGAAACCCCAAACTATCCTCACCTCCCACACTAGAGATAGAAATTGAACCAAGATCCCTTACACCCCTAGCGATTTTTTGACTGCGAGAAAAGTTTCAGTTAGAGGCCTATGGCTAGAGTCATTCTGTTTGAAGAATATGTTGTGCCATAGTTAGGATATAATGATCACAACACCCCCACGAAATTCACAATCTCAAAAAAAACATCTTTACCAAAAAAAATGGACTTGTAATACACAAGTACATCACCTCCTCCACCCCGAATAAGGAGTAGTGAAAGAAAGGACACAAGGAATACACCTTCATCTAGGACATAGAACCTCCAAAATTATAGGAATAAAAATAATTTACTACCAAAAACAATGTTTTCAAAATTCCAGAAACATCCACATTCACATTTGAAGAGACTGACGAAAGACCCAGAGGCCCTCCATGATAGCATCTTTCAGTAACATCCCCGGGCTGCTTTAACTATACTCACTAGATTCCACCTTCACCACTTACAAATAAAACTTACCGACACAATGGTTTAAAACTTCACCTTTGAATATTTAATAAACTTAATAAACTAAGGTTTATTTCAACCTATGATGACCACTCTCCCTCTACAAGGGGATCCATATAACCGAAAAAGAAAAGGGGTAAACTCAATATCCAAATCTCAAGAAAAAATTCCTTATGTTCAACAACTTGATGATATTCTGATGGAAAATAACGTGTGGTCGCACAAAAATCATTCATTAACTCTTTATTGGGATGTACCCTAGCATAAAATAAACCCCAAGTACCCAACTAAGATGGTCTTTTGGTCAAAATATAACACAGACTATAACGTAACACATGAGGGGAACAACCTCAAGGGATTTTCAAAACACCTCTCTAAAGAGACCACAAACCAACACTTCAACCAAACTTATCGACCAAAAACAATCCCAAAACATTGTTTAATAAGAGGGTTTCTCAAGCTTGAAACAACCCAAAACAACAATCCCAAAAGTACATATAACATACCACCCAATCACTAGTTTTCAAAACATTAAATTTAAAAAAACTATTTCTTCAAATATAAACAGGTCGGTGGTTAGTGAATGATCCAATGGTACCCCATGAGCTCCACACATGCATGTTTCCATGCCATAATGGAAACCCTCCTTACATCTGTACTAGCACTCATCCATCCATTACATTATCTATCCATCTTCCCATATAATTCTATGCATGTGTTTATTCATGGAAATACAAAAGTTCAAAACTAAATTTCATTCCACTTTTCAAAACCAATACATTCATCCAAAACATAATTTTTCTCAAAAATACTAACCACAAAATCAAAAACATGTTTACATATTAAAAAACATTTCATAAAAGCACCAATAATTTAAATAAAAACTCAATTTTAAGTCATACACATTAATTCCAAATCATCTCAACACATTTTAAAACACTTCCAGTTCTAGGGAAAACTCCATTTCACCAACACCTATTCATTTAAAAAATCATTTATCCTCATTTAAAATAACATTATAATATTTCCTAAAACTTTTCTAAATCCCATTAATTAAAAAATAAAAATCCATCTTCAAACTCCACACGTAAGTTCCAAAACACTACATTCCATTCAAAACACTTCTCAATAGCTCAGAAAATTATATTTGAAATAAATTTTCAAAACCACTTTAATATAATTCATAATTCCTAAATAGGTGTTCACACATAATTTACCCGTTAAAAAAAATTATAAAATAACATTTCTACCCTTTATAAAATTAATCCCTTTCCTATTTCCTATAAAATCATTTCAAAAAAATTCACACTTTTTAAAATCAAGTAATTTTTTCTTTAAAACCATGTTTCCATGATTCCAACATAAGGGGAAACAGGGCGCTACATGGGGAAATTAGTGTTGGAGGGTGACTTGGAAATATGGTCAGAAGCCATCTTCCAATCAATTCACTATCATAGAGAGTGTTCTAGGTTAATCTCCCCAGATCTATATAGATTTCTAGGCCTTATGAGCTCACTAATACCATTAAACCAACTCTCTTTTCATTTCCCCAATCATCGACGAACCATGAGAACAAACAAACCTAGATAAAACCCAACATCCCCTGGTGTCTTGAATCACTTCATGAGGTGTATTGTCCAGGAACAACACTATTACTCTGAATTTCATGTCTTGATATTCCTAGATCTGGTCTATAAAGAATCTTTCCTAAAAATAATGTGACCTAAAAATAGTGAACCTCCATTTGATACAATTTTGTCACAACCAAGATCTGGTCACCATCAAAACTAGCACCCTACCCGATCTGTGGAAATATCTGAAGGAAACTCAAGATCCCCACAAGGTTGGAAAAAGTACCCAGGTATCATAAATAAGTGTTTTTGAATGATTTACCCAAGTTTAGAAACATAAGACAATAAAAAACAATGAATAAACTGAATTTGAAAATTTATCCCAAACAAACCTTTAATAAAATTCAGAATGAAAATACATGGTTTTAGACAAATATCAAGAAGGAAAAATCTCAAAATTAGATGTAAACATGAATTAATAACCACTAATCAGCAACGGTTCATCATCCCCAAGCCTTATCCATAACACCACACCAGGGATGGAAGTTAACAACCCGAACCACTGATTCTGAAATCTCTCTCCAAACATGTGACAAACATTACCAATTATACTTAAAACCAAATTTTTAAGTATGGTGTGAGCCTAATTATAGTAGGATTCCACCCAATAAAATGATTCATTTATGAAAAAAAATTAAGACAAAAAGAATGCAGGTTTTTAAAAACAAGTAATGCTAGTAATAATATAAAATGAGAAGCAAATTTCAATGAAAATAGTCTTCAAGAGGGATACTTTAAAGAAATAATGCTTTCAAATAAAAATAAAATGATAATTAATTTTCAATCAAACACACAATATTTTGATGGTATGTATGAAATATCCAATGAGCAGTATTCACGGGAAATAACAGTAGGCACTGGCTCGTTGTGGGCCCTAGGTACCTCATATCTTGGTGAAAAGTAACCATAAAAATATCCATTCTCATAAAGGATCTAGAAGTATGGAACATACCCATAACCTAGGGGTCCCAAAAATAATCATAATAGTTTAGTTTGTTTTTTCACCCTCAAATCTTTTATGTGAAACAGGGATGAAACCACTCCAAATCACTATCATACTAGTACACGTCCGCCCACCAAGATACCTAGGTTTTCGCTCTTGTACCCAAACACGTTCCACATATTATAAAGTATCAATGTCATATGAAAATTCCATTTAAAAATCACACACAAACCAAAAATCCCAAAAGAATATCACAAAATACTCCTTTCACATTCAAATTCATTTTAATATCATACTCACACAAAATATCCCACAAACATGTTTCACAACTTATTATAATTTAATAAATAATTTCAACAATTCATAGAACGTTTTCAAAAAAATTACATCAAAAACTATATTTTACTCTTTAAAAACTTCAATTTAATATCATACACCCACAAAAATAGTACGAACCCATCCTTTTTACACTTTTTATAACTCAATAATCCATTTACAATTTTCATAAAACACTTTCAAGAAGTATAACAATATTTTCACATAACACCCATTCAAAACCCCTATTTAAAGAAAAAAATCACACCAAAACCCTACCAGAACATATTTGGAATTCATATCCACATTTAATAAACCATTTTAATATGTTATAAAATCATCTCAAATGATACCACAAGAGTTACACAATAAAAACACACCATTTCATGAAAAATGAAACATTAAAATTAAATGCTTATCCAATTCCATCAAAAAAATATTTCACACCACACCCAACATATGAGGAACATGATAAATGATAAAATCAATAAATATAACCAATCATAGAATCCTTACACGTGGAATCACCTGCCTTATATTCAAAAAACCTCAAATCATTGTGTAAAACTTCAACCGCACCACCACTACACCACAAGGGTAAGAAAACAAACCATAATCCACCAGATCTCACCAAATGGATAACAAAGTAAACAATTTCTATGAACCATAGCTTCTGTACATTTTATAACTTCAAGAAGGAGGAAGGAAACTCTAAGGAAATGGAATAAATTAAAGAAGTAATCATTTACCTTGAAGAAACTTGATGTTTTCCCCACTAAAACCCCCATAAAAAGGGTTTCCATTTGATCTTGAGGGAGTTAGAGGATTCCCATGGTTACTAGTGTCAAATGGGGGAAGAATAGGGTGGATTAGGTTCATTTTTGAGAGGGAAAATTGGAATTAAAAAATAATGAGTTGGATAGGGTCGTGTGGTTTTCATGCACGGTTTGGAAAACAATGCACACAAACCATGTATCCAAGTATGGCCACCAAAAAATGTTACAGATTTCTCCTGTTTTGAGGGGGGTGAAGGGGGAAACCTATTGGTAAATTAGGGCCAATAATAGGAAGGAATGTTCCCAAGATAAATCCCCCTTTTCACCCCAAAATGCATCTAACTCATACGGATGAACTACCCCTAAAAACATACCTCACAAAAGGTTCCACTAAGAGTGTCACAAATTCAATTCCAAGACACCTCATAATCATACAATTTTTCTAAAATGTGAAAGGCCAAAAACTACCCATGAATTAAAAGACTAATGATTTAGATCAAGGACACCTGAGACACTAAATTTAAACCCAGAACACCCAGAAACCCAGATAAAACTAAGAACCAAAAATGGATTCGAAACAAATCATGGAATCAAAAATTCTAGTGTGACATTAATACCCATAAACATAAACTATATCTTGGATTGATCATGAAAGTAACTTTATTGAGGATAGATCTAAAATTTTTAGGTGTATGAATTTTTACATTCCATTATTATTGATATTTTATATGATTATTCTATTAATTATAATATCCATGGTCATGTTTCAAGATCATGTGAATATTTATATGGGACTATTTTATCATTTTTAACCTTTCATATTATTAATTTCATTTTTAGTTTATCGATTAAATTGAATAAGTTATGTGGTATTTAACATTCCATATTTTCATTATTTTATTATGCTGCATCATTTATTCAAAATAGATTTCATTGTACTAAATCCTTACTAGTTGTTTGATCTCACCCTTAGTTTATTTCCTTTCCCTAATATATGAATATGAATTCATGGAATGAGTTTCAATGTTGTAGAGATTTTACATTTGTAATGATTTATTTTCTTTTTACAATGTAAAATTGGTATCATGTATGTATCTAGATATGAAAAACTATATAAACGATTGATAATTTTGTATTTTAATCATATATATATTCTAATTTCATGTAGTAAGGCACTAGATACATTCTATTGTGGTTTGGTTCATTACCCTTTACACACTAAAAATTACTTTCAAAAACTAAAAAAATCTTGAATATTAGGAAATAGTATTAAAAAAGAATAATAGAAAATTATAAGTGAATATTCAAATCATTGAGAAATCATAATGGAGGGAAATATCATTCAACCATAATAAGGTAAAATAAAACATTCATTTTATACTTTTGTAAAAGTAAAAAAACTACAGCGTACAAAAAACAACAAGAAAATTCATTTTAAAACATTTATTAGAAATCCAATGATGGGAAAAATGAATTTAAAAAATCATAGTATTATATTGATAAAATAAGAATCATTTTTAGAAAACATGGATATGGGAAAAGGGTTTTCAACTAAGTAGAAAAATAAAGTTAGTTTTTATTAAATAACATGGTTTTGATATCTTTGGTACTTAAACTGTCAGAAATGAATAAAAAATTTAATTTTCATAAATCTCAAAATTATATTTAAATATATTGGGTTTATTATATAATGATTAAATATTTCCTCTAGTGGATACTTTAAAATAAACAATTCTAAACAATTATGAGCTTGTAAAAAAACTCTTGCCTCAGGTTTGAATTCCTTCATATGGTTTTGTACATACTATATAATAAATATAGATTTATTATAAATCAATTAAAATACCATAATCATTTATATATTACCCTATATTATTT
The DNA here is from genome assembly GCA_963277665.1 of Viscum album. NCBI lineage: Eukaryota > Viridiplantae > Streptophyta > Magnoliopsida > Santalales > Viscaceae > Viscum > Viscum album. Next base: position 1,297,220,126 of record OY728141.1, on the reverse strand, counting down.
GATTTTTACCTTTTCTCACCTTTTTAATAAAAATATTATATTAAAATCACTATTCCAGATGATAACAGCTTCATTTTTCATGTTTGTTTTGGTTTGGTAGTTTTAGTCCTTATAAGTTGATCATGGTTAAATTATCTCAAAATTGATGATACTGATTTAAATATGATATATATTCATTATAAATGTATTTATATTTATCTATAAAAGTTAGATATAGAAAAGTGAATTACACCATACATGGGGACTATAAATCGTACGTATATATGAATATTGTTTCCATTTTTCAACAGAGGTAACGAAAGAATGGAAAATTATAATTCACCATTAAAAAATTATAATTATATCATATATATCATATATATTCATTAAATATATCTTTTTACAATCCAATTCAAAATAAAATGAAAAATAAATCATATCACTTCGTGGAGGCTTTAATCCACACGTACGCACGTGCGACATTATTGTTTTCCAATGAATTGTAATGTAGAAAGGTAGATCAGGTGTTAAAATTGAAAAGCTTTTATTATGACATAAATATCAAATATATAAATTAAATTCAACATTAAATCCATCAGTGAGAGGTTGTGATGGAAAATAAATTATGTTGGTTTTTCAGTTTGTAGTTTGTCGTACACATGATCGATGGTTTCATTTCCCATTTGATGGAATAAGGAAAAGATATAGTTTTTTATTAAAATAATAAACTATTAGTATATTTAAGATTATTATCCTATTATTTCATCATATTTGGTGATGATTTTAAGGGGTTATAAGAACAAATAAAATGAAAACTCAATGTTAAGAGATATACCTCTTCTTTAGAGAATCTATTTAGTTTTATACCTAAATAATTCCTCAGTTTGTTTTATGATCTAAAAAAGGAATCAATGAAATGGGGATAGATTTAAGGAAGGTATTAATTAAATTATTTCCTAAACATCAGTATTTTTATGTGTTTATAGGAAAGGATAGGGGTTACCTTTTATAAGTGGGAGAGGGTCTTCTTGGAAATTTCCAACAAAAATAAAAAATAACAGTCACTTCCAAGACAAATTAATCCAAATTTTCATATATTTTAGAGTGGTATGGTATAATATTAAAAAAATCCATCTAAATGTATTATTAAATTTTTAATTGGGAAATATTCTTATATACTTTATTTTAAACCCCACCCTTGGTAAACCCGGTTTAACCATAACTGTAGTAAATAATATTTATGGTTTTTACTATTAGTTATGAAAAAACAATCTATTGTTATAAAATAATATTAATTATTATAATTAAAAATGTTAGATCCATTATTTAAACTTCAAATGACATTATTTCTTGAATTTTATTTAAAATTAAACCCATGAGTGGGATGAAAATATGGATTTCTAAAGATTTTTCTTCTCAAATACAAATGGTTTTTATATCAAAATTAAAAATAAAATTGATTCAAAGAACCTAAATTGGATTAATAATAATATAATTTGCATTATTTAAAAAAAATTAAAACAAAATCTAACTTTTTAAATTCTTTAAACAAAAAGGTATTTCTCTATAAAAATTCATATTTCTCACTGTTCATTGAAAAATAATTATCATTTCAGAAGATTCTAAAAAAATACTCTATGATTAATTTGAAATGATGATTTTAAAAATCTATTTATTTTTTTCAAATAAATTTTCTAAAATTGAGTAATTTTGATTTTAAAATATGTGCACAATACGTGATGGAACTTATTTTTAGAAAAGTAATTTTTTTTGTATAAAACTAGATTTATTCTTATTCACATGATTAGAAATAATATTAGAATAATGATAGAAAACTTTAATGAAAATATAATAAATAAATTCATAAAAATCATTCATTAATGTGAATAATTTAATTTATTAGGCTAAAGTAACATTTCATTCATAAAAACTTTTTCAATAAAACTTTTATTTTTATTTCAAAAAAAAATTTATTTACATTTATAATCAATGGATAAAAAATAAATTTATTTTATAAAATTTTAAACCATATAATTTTCCTAATTTACTTTGTCTTATCCATAAATGGAAAATTAACAACTATTTTATAACTGTATAATATATTATTGTTCATCTAGACTCGAGTTTGTGTGTAGTGAAATATATCGGAGAGATTAAATTAATTTATAAACAATTATACCATAAATTTTTGGATATTGTATAGTATGATCTGTCTTTAATATTGAATAAGCAAGGATTTTATCTATAAAAACAACCATAATGTAATCCCTGAATTGATGGAATATTTGTCTCATCAAATCCATAAACACTAGAGGAGTGTTATTAAAGATAAACAACATAACTAGATACTCATAATGCCAATACTGACTTCTTAGCACTGTCATAGGAATATCATCCTCTCATAACCTCATTTAATGGTACTCTGATCACAAATAAATCTTTGAAAACCATTATTCCTCATTTTAGATGATTGAAATGTTTATCAACACTGGGCAAGGGATATTTGTTCTCATCTTCACCTAGTTAATTTTTTGGCAGTCAACAATAATTTTGATACTACAGTGTACCTATTTTTTTTAAAACACCAGTGTTTGAGGTTAAATGTTAAAATGAATAAATAAATAAATTTAAATATCCATAAGTTAAACCGTTAATTATTTAAATTTACTGGGCAATGTAAAATATGAAGGTATGGAAATAATCTACATACCTGGAAGAATGTCTATATAAAACTATACTTCCTTTTATGGTGTAAACATCAAGAAATAATCTATAATAATATCATGATACTCCCTCGCCACCATAAGAAGATGGATACAAACATGTGGATCAATAGAATCAAGTAAGATCTATAATAACTAGAATCATTCCATCTCATAACTGGAGAAAAATAATACCCTCCCTCCCAGATCTAAGATCCCACTCACCCAGAATAACACAACTGACTCAACCATAACAAAGGAACTAGACCCATGGATTATAATAATCAATCTAGGATATATAGATAATCATAAAATCCATGAAAATGATAATATCAAATATTTAAGGAAGAAAAATTAAAAATTAATATACTATTTGGTGGTTATAAAGAATCCATTAACACTCGAGACATCTAAAAACATGCTCAGGATTATTTCACAATAGTGAAAAGAGTCATAATGAAAGGAATAAGCACTGATTACAATCCCAAAACATCAAGAAAATTAGATGGGATAAAGGAATGAATTATATCAGGATAAAATAAATCTATAACCATAGAATATGTTATAAACATCATTCCTCTAATGGTATTTAGTTCCTCCTCTGAGTCCCCTATTACACACTTCCACATATACAGATGTCCAACCTCTTACTTCCTTTCTTCTCAACTTTATCATAACCCATGGCATGAGGTTTAGATATGAACCATTTTATTTCATTTGATATAAACTAAGTGAACATGGTAAATGTGTATATATCTCTACTTCCCTTATATTCCTTCTCATAGAATTATTTAAGATAACCAAATTTACTACATACAAGACATTCCTTGGGTGTTACCTTATAATCAGGCTTATGGTGTTCCTTTCTCCCACACTATTAATAGAAAACATATATCTACTCTAGAATATGTTATACACTCATTACACTGCCTCAACCCTGGTCACCATGTTTTCTCTTTTATCCAGAAGAAGAACATTGGCTATTTATTATTATCAATAATGATCCAAAGAGTCCAAAATTTCTAGTCATATATGCCTCATCTATAGTTTCCTTATCTACAGCCTCTATGATGGTGAGTAGGAAATTAAAAATTTATATATAGTATATATCCAGACTCTAACCCATCTTGATCATGTTCCTGATGATATAGTCATTGGAGTAATGATCTAGAGATATGTGAACCAACTCGGAAAACTAAGTAACATAATCCATGATTGACTTCTCCCCATGCTCCAATGTAAAAAATTCACCAGTCTTCGCCAAGAAAAACATTTTGGGGTAAAAATATGGATTGATGACATTCCTGAAGGTATTATATATGATATCCTCATGAAAAATTACTACCAAAATAGTTTCCATCCAATTCTTTCCCAAACCCTCAAGAATATAATTGGTTAAAGAAATCATAGTCTTCCAGTGTTTTTAGGAAGTGGAAATTTCTCTTGATTCTTTAATTTGATTCCAAGGGTCCCTTATTACAATGAAATATCATTAGATACTGTTTAGTGAACCCTGAAGCATAGTTTTTCATCAATTATAGTTAAAATTTAGTGACTTATCTTATGTAATAGATTATTCAGACTATATTTTCTTCCTAATCTGAATCAATAGGATCATCACAAACAGATCTTACACCATAGCTTCCTCACTAGTATATCGAGATGTTCTTATTGAAGGATCAATATTTTATAAAAAAAGGATAAAATCATTTGAACCCCAATTTTATTCCTTTACCATAAAGAAATTTGGAGAATTGAAGACCAAAGGATAATATCATAAATAACTATGCTTGAAAACACTATATTTTCCATAGTAACCAGTGACATATCATGAAAGTGAGTTGGTGAGGAACACTCACACACTACCTATCATGTTATGATAGTCCCATATCCAATATATTTATAACATCCAATCATAATAGGGTGACACAAAAGTAGTACTATAGGTTTTATCGACAACCTGATCCTTAGATACAAATTTGTAATATACAAACCAAGGTCAACCCATAATATCAACTAAATTTTCTCACAATAATGATTGAAGTACATTCCCAATAACCATGGGATAGAGAAAAAAACATGGTATAATATAATGTAACGTGGGAATGATTTCACCCTAAAAAAACATATGAAAAGAAGGAAATAATTATATTACCATAGAAAATATCCAAAATACATCATATATCAAAAGTAACTAATATATAAAAGGAAAAATCCAACCATTTAGTAACAAGCTCTGTATGAACAACCAAAAGTCTATTAATTTAGATCATGAATTAACCCATGGGTCCAAATCCTTGAACTAATATGTCACCACCATCCCAACCCACCATAATGAAACATGATATAGGAGATTAAACCTATATATGTCTCTCTTCCCTTTAAATGTATCCTATAAGACCAAGTCTACATAATACAAAAGGAAAATAAGTATGGTGTGAGAACTATATCTTCATAGGATACAATCCTAAATCTAAAAAATTTATATCCACATAAATCCATTAGTTCTTGCATAAAATTTATTTCTAAATCATTTCAAAATAAATCATTTTTCTATATAAAATCAAAAAAAAATCTTTCTAAAAATCATTCCATATTAAGATAAAAAAATATGGAATAATATATATCCATAAATTAAATAAATTAATAAAATATGTTTCAATAATAAATATCTATATCCAATGAGATAATAAGAATATAAAATAAATAAACATCTAATTTATCTCTAAACCACTAAGGGGGAAGTCACAACACAATGGAATACACAACTAAGATAGTAACAAAGCACTAGATAGTATACGTGAATCCAAAATCTATGAACCTCAGTTCCCTGGTAAAGGACACCCACTTTCTCCATGGCATCATGGAAAACTACCCCAATGCTATATTACTCCACTAAGTCTTAAAAACATTGAGTTTTCCTAATATAACAAGGTTATATTGATGTTTTATTACCTTTACATTATGTTTAGGAAACCAAAATCACATTTCATTAACATTTTACATGGTAATGAAATTTGATTTAAATGCCCAAATTTTTATAAAATATTTTCTATAGAGATTGCACATTGCTTTAATGCTTGAAAACATATTCCATTTCAAACTCATATTTGAGGAATTTTATCAAACACATCTTGTTCATAAAATATCTCTTTTAATGAAAACCAATTTTAAAAATACATTCAATTGCTACCGAATATCAAAAAATTGATTTCATAAATCCAAAATAAAATAATATTATAAGAACACAAGGATATCCAAGGGATATATAATATAATAGATACACTACCACATGATTTATGAATACAACATTTTCTTTTAGACTAGTGATGGTAAAAAAAAGATAAGATCAAACAGAACCTATATCTGATAGAAACAAGTTTTATTATTTATGTCTATTATAGATCTAGTGATCATGTCTTAAAAGGAATAAAGGAATTGATAATAAGATAAGATAATGGATTGGAAATGATACCTTCTTACCAGATTACACCCAATGGAGGTCCAAGATTTCAATTTTCATGAAGATCTACCAACTAAATTTGGGGTGAAATAAAGTCATCACTATAGAGACCATAAACTAAGAGAATCATATTATGTCCAAGGGAGGAGGATTATTAGAAATTAAAATCAATTTTCAACTATGATAACATATTATCTCTTACTAATCTACATGACCAGAAATGTAATATTTGACCCAATGGGAATTTAATAACAGGATAGTGGTCCAAATTTGTGAAAAATACATTTAAAACAACACATATTTAACATCGTTTATTACTAAAAAAAATTATTATCAATTTTTCATGTCATCTATAAACCATTTGAAAAGAAAAATAAGGTACCAATATATTAGATGTTTGTTATTTAATTTCCAGTTTTAAAAACATATTTTTAATTGTGGATATTAAATAATATACATTAGAAACCATTAAAATTTAATGAAATGTTAGGAAAAAACATTATTGGTTCATTAATTATTACTAAAACACTTCGTTTTCTCTAAAATTGTAAACCCTAACCCTTAATTCTTTTATATGGTGGCCTTGAATTTCTTACATCAAGTCTTAACTTCAATCTTCTACCCTCAACTATCATAAACCACCACTTTCTGGCTCGCTGTGACATTTTTTTCTCATTTTCATCATCCTCCACCCTCCCAGGTATTTATATTAGAGGGGTTATGGTTTTCTACACATTATTATTATATATTATCACATCATAATTATAAGGTTGAATTATAATTTTTTTTTGTAAATAATAATATTCATTATTTTAACACAACAAAAAAATTTATTCATCTCTTTTTTTTGTCAACATCACCATCTCATTCACCACCCTCCTCTGCTGCACCTTCATTGTTACATCAATTTGTAGTTTGAATTTATTGTTCCAATTTTCTATATATCCAATGCATGTTTAACTTTATGAATTTCTCTTTGACATATTTTATTCATGAATGATTTCTATTTCCATTTCAAATTGATATCTTTTCCTGAATTATAACATTTTTTTAAATTTATATTGGATTATGTATTTTGAATGTGAAGTATTGATAATATATATTTATATAATCATGTTAATTCCATAATCGTATCATGATGAAAGAAATCCCTAACTTCTAATTAATAATTTCACTAATGAATGATAGATTGAATGATTTTATTTCTAATAGGGGGTAAAATTTATTTTAGTACATTATTTATTAAACCCCCATGGACTAAATCGGTCTCAACTCAGGCTGAATATTGTATATATTTTGATATATTTTTTGTGTCTATTTAAAATAGAATAAATACCTATAAATTTATAAATTTAAATGTTTTTATTATTTTATTAATTATATTAATTGAAACATTTATAAATATTTCAAATATAAAAAATATATAAAATTACACTAATTTGATTATCATTTAATGTTTACTTTTATGGAATATATTTTTGGTGATCCAAATTAGTTTATTTTTATAGTCACCCATGACTGTTAATTTTTTTATAGGTATAGGAATGTTTTTATATAATTTATCATGTTTTCTAATTTCATTTCTTTATAAATTTCTAAAATTTTGACATTTAAATAATTATATTTTTTTATTTACTTTGAGAAATAAATTATAATTTTGAAATTACATAATAAAAATAATGAAATTTTTTTATTTTATTTATGGTCAACTAGAATGACCTAACCCCAGAAGCCCAGGGTCACTGTATTACATTATTAAATTGGAATGAATATGAGGAATAAAATACTTAAGGTATGATTATTTAGTAGTTTTGAAAAACAAAATTACATAAATGATACCCATAATACGTTGGGAAAATAAAATAATGCATTAAAAAGAAAAAGTGTCACATCCTTGAAACTCATTCCAAGGATTCATGTTTATATCTGAGGGAAAGTAAACAAAAAAACGGTGATCTCAAATATTTATTAAGGTTTATGTATAGTGGAATCAACAATTAATAAATGAGCATAATCATTATGTCAATGTAAATAACCGTGAACTAATTCCATTTAATCAATAATCATAGAATAAAACGCATATGTAGATTTTATCATAGTAAATATTTCATAGATAATAGTAAATAATTAATTAATGAAGTAAATTATTAATTAGCACAAATCATGTTCCACAATAACATTATATCTTTACCATAATGATCTATCGTCAAGGTAGTTCAAAACATACTGGGTAAAACCTTATCTGATTTGGCCAACAGATTCGTCTCATTAGACTAACGGTGAATTAAGGGGATTTCCATAACCAGTCCCCAAACTATGTCATGAATTTCCAAATAATTTCTAATATATTTATTAATAAATATAATTCTCAAAATATATTCCTTATAGAATATCCTTATGGAGTAAAAGATAACTATTTATCAATATTTCCCCAATTAATCAATTGAACTTCATAGTAAACACCATAAAATAAATTTTTATACTATTTAGGAAATAATAATATAAATTACACAAGAATATGGATATATAAGATAAATGAAGTGTTTAATAAAAAAATTATTATAAGTGATTGTTTCAATATAAATTTAATTATCCTAACAAAACTTGAGATTTCAAAGATAACTTTTACAACTTGGTGATTTTAAAATCAAAACCCCTTGGATGGGATAATAAAAAGTGAAACATAACATACCATGATGTGTGAGTTAATCATGATATTAAATTAAAAATTGTATGTATATATACCACATCAAAGTGAATTGGTGCATAATAACAAATAAGTATCAATGGAATGTATATTGAGATGAAATCTAGTACCTTACACACTCTTTTGGTTGGACGTTATTTAACAATTAGAATAATGGTTTTTATAATGGTATTAACTTATCAAAGAATCCTAATAATATTTATTATATCATATATAGTTCATTTATAACATTTTATAACCTGTTTATTAATAATCTGTCATCATTTTCATCATTTCAGATGTTAATTGCCCTGTTTTTCGACTATGTTTTGGCTTGTAATTTTTTGTTTCTATTACTTAGATCATAAATTAATCATCCAAAGAATGTAAAAAATTAATTAAATATTATACATATTCATTATATATGTATTTATATTAATCCATAATGTTTGTATATAGAAAATATTGTACAACATTCATGAAGATGGTAGGTCGTATGTACACAAGAACACTATTTCCATTTTTTTCATACTAAATGAATAAAAAGTAATATATATATATATATATATTAATTACAATATAATATTTATGTAATATACCTCACATATTTTTATTTAAATCATATTTAATAAATTACTTGTAAAATATAAACACATCACATCACTTTGAGATGGCGGTAGTCCACACGTCCACAAATGATGTTATAATATTCCAAAAAAATGGAACACATGGAGGTATGTGTTTTAAAATAATTAATTAAATATAAATAAATTATAAATATCATATCTATTGCATATAAAATTTAAATCCATCACTATTTCCAACCATAAAAGGTGGTAATGAAAGAACGAACAACATCTGTCCATGAAGGGGTAGTTCGTCGTACACAAGAATGAAGATTGTGTATCCAATTTTATGGAAGTGTGTGAGAGTTTAGGTCACAACCATAATATAACAACACATTTTTATATTTAGGATACTAATTTTATTATATAATATGTATATAATAATAATTGATGTTGTGGATAAAGAAATAAAACAAAAGAGCTTGTTGTAGACCATTACCTCTTCTTTAGGTAGCTCATTTTGGTTTATACACAAACCCTTTCTTGGATTCATTTTTTCCTAAATTTAGTATTCTATAATTTGGTAAGGGATTTTTCGAGCTTATTTGGTTAGTTTTTGGATGATCCAATGTGGCTTTAGAGGTGTGAATATAGAGAAGAGTGAAACCCATTTTATAGTGGAGAAGGAGTGGCATTCTTATAATTTACACAAGGTAAACACTATTGGGAAGTCCCCCTTAACTTATGTGTATGGGCTTATATCCACATGGATTGAACCATTGCATTTTTATGAATACCTAGTGCCTATATGAGGCATGTTGGAAGTCTAGCGTAGTTAAGTTACAAGAAGATGGAAGCCGAGAAGATTTTACATCGTGAAAAGTTACATGATGTGAAAGAGGGTTTCACATCATATAGTAGATCGAGTTTTGAAAAATAAAATAAAATTAAGATTTGAAACATTTTTCAGTGGAAACTGAACCTTGGGAATTTCATGATGTGAAATGGTATTGCACGTTATATATTTCCATGATGTTTTATGTTTTAAAACATTTTTCAGTCACTCATGTTGTCAAACCCTATAGCTGTAGTAGCTCTCTCTTGACTCTAGGAGATCTAGAGACCCCTCTTAAATATTTTAGAGATTCATTTGTCAAGGATTGATTCTTAGCTTCTTTCTTCTATCCTCGATGATCCATGGGGATCCAGGGTGACTTCTTCCTTCTTTTTCTAGAAGATTCTCCCATTTTGATATCTTTTTCTTCTGTTTATTATTTTTATACAATGGAGGATTATCTCACATGTTTCTAATGGGGTTTCTATTTATTTTTATTGGTGTGGTTGTGTCACTGTGTCCTTGGGTGGATTCAGTTGTTGCGGGAGAGGATATCAGGGTCCGTTGTGTAGTTTTTTTTGTGGAAAGAATGTCGAAATACTTTTTGAGTTAAGGGATTTTTCACTTATCTATTTATTTACTTGAAATAATAGAGTTATAATTATTTATCTCTATGTATCTTAATAAAATCAATGTAATAATTACATAATGTGTATTAAATAATTGGTACCGATCGCTTGGAAATATTGTTTCTTTTTACATTGATAACGGTTTGCATCTGAATTTTCTAGATAGTGTGATATATATGCCATGTTTGGATTAGAATGTCATTCTTGATGTAAATTATTAAATAACATAATGTCATAATTAATTGGATAAAATAAATAAAGAGTCAAATTTAATGAATTTAGTTTTTTTTTGTAATTTTATGATAATAAAATTGATGCACGTGTGTTTGTTTAATTTAATTGGTTAATGAACATGAAGCATGTTGATGCCTGTTGATATGAAAATTAAAGGGATGTTAAATTAAATGTTTAATTAATTTCTGATAGCTTATAATATCTTTTTTCATAGGTTTCCCATAGTTGGAACCTGTGAATAATGAATGAGTTAATTCAAGATAGAATAAAAACCAATTATGTGATAAAATATAATCCCTTTGTAAGGCCTATATTGACCGCTTTCTTATCAAGTACAATTTCCCTATGTTTGAGAGTTGTGATAGCTCGTTGTGTGTGAAGGTTGGACAGCTTACTTTCGGGCTAAGAGAACATTTTCTATGATTGTTTAATACTTCTCGTGATGTCATGTGAGTCTGGGATTTCTGAGCCTGGAGGGTTGTTGTGGTATGTAGGGAAGAGAGGCCCATATGTGTCATGATCCTGGGATTGCTAATCCTGAAGGGATTTTGTGGTATAATGTGTAGGGATTCTTGGTTTTTGTGGAATAAGTTGTATCCTAGAGTGGCAAGATGCATCCATATATGTATATGTGTGTCGAGGAGGACACTGGAGATAAAGAAATTATTTGAAGATGGGATTACCGATTTTTATAAAAGCTGGATGCTTATTCGAATCAGTTTTTTGGTCAATGGCCATACTATTGTTTATCTACATTCCTTTACCCACTGCTTGAGTCATATGGTTTTTTTACTCTCTTTCCAAGATTGGTGAAGATGTGTGGGGTATACCAAATTATTTACATGATTATCTTCTATGTTTTGGACGAGTCCATGCTCCTTCTATATATGGATAAGACTCTATGGATAGTTCACCTTCTCACCATGTTGAGTCCCTTGTGTTTGGTAGCTTAGAATGTTTTCCTAGAACACATAGTAATATGAAAACTAATGTTGTTAATAAATTAATAAATGCTTAACCCATGAGGATAGAGCTTTTCGGGATGCAATGCTCATGTTATAATTATGAGAAGACATGGACTTAGTTTTCTTATACATAGAGGACATGGATATTTGTATCAGTGTCAATGAAATGTAATGAAAAATTCTTAATGGTTAATTAATGGTAAAAGAATTAATTAATGTGAATTCAAACCGGTGAAAATGGAATAAGATAAATTCATTTAGCTCTGTAATGGTTGTGTACATGTAGGATATCTGGTCTTAGTAGTGGAAACCGAGAGTCTGAGAGATCTTATCTACAGTTGAGTCTGAGACTAGGTTATGCCCAGAGTGGGGTTTTGAGTTATATTATATCATGTAATTTTTTCCCTATATTCTAATCCACCAAGTCAGTTCTGGAAGCTGAGACCCCATGGATTCTAGTCCCTAGGGGTGTTTTCCCCAACATCTCAGTGGGAGGATAAAGGGTTGACTAACCTCTTTGTCTCCACCCTCTTTTCTTGGTAGTTACTTCTACTGGTATATACAAAAATTAATTTTTCCCATATATGTGTGTAGAGGGATATAATGTCTTGTGGTTATTTCACACACATGTATTATAAAAATAGTTGCATAAGTACTATTATACGTATAACGTGTATAGACTATGATAGCCTAAGGATCCTCACTCATTGTATGGGATGTAATGTGTTGAGGTATAATACCTGATGTATGATACACATTATATGTGTTGTGGTGGATCTCAGAAACTGCATGGTTACTTTTGGTTATATATACTTGGTGGTGTGTTGCCCGAGGTGCATGTTGTGGTTCTTTGCCTAGGTGTTTTTGGGCTAACATTTTGGATAGAGATTCTTAGGATGTGTGACATTGGGGAACAGTGGAAAACTAGTAGGGAGGTTGTAGCGTGGTACCCTTGATATTCTTATTACATTATATGCTTTGGTATGAAATACTTGGTGAGGTTATCCATGGTGAATATAAGAACATAGTATACCTATTTAAGTGAGGAGTTAGTTCAACATGTTGTTCACAGTACTTTAGAATGATTTCTGTACCTTTTTCACGAGAGTCTGTAGGGAGGATCCAACTAAGTATAATGTTATAATCACCCTACATATATATATATATATATATATATATACTATTTTTCAGTTCAATTGGAGTAGGTTTGTGATCATGATGGTTACTACTAGATTGGCGGTTTTGCAAGACCAAATTGGGCTTCTTGGTCACGACTGTCTTAATATCCTTTTCTATTTTCAATTTTCCCTTTATGTTGTAGACGTTCATTCATGACATTACATATGTGTACTTTGAATTTTATTTTATATTTTAGTATGAGAAGGAGTTGGTTGGTGTCTGTCTTATCTCTCTATTCCACATGTGTTTCTCTAAGAGGGAAATTCCTCTAATCTACATGTTTATTATAACCTCATTTATAGTCTCTAACCCGGGGCCTACTAGATGTGGGACTCGTGGGCTCACTATATCTCTTATACCATTATTGATTTTAGGAGGGGTACATGTTGTGGGGATGGGGTCATAATAAAGTGGTGTCAGAGGTCTGGTTGAAGGATATGGTGGAGTTTGGAGTTAGTCATAGGTAAGGTTTCATGGGTTGGGAAGGATATAGTGTATGTTATATTTACAGAGAATAATAAACATGGGAGACTGGCTAACACATGGGTATCTAGGGCCCCCCTATGATATGATTCACGAACCTTTAATCATACATAGACAACTAAAAAAAGTGATAATAGTTTTAGGGTGGGGACCTAGTAAAGGATCATGTATCATTCTTCATTGCACATGTTTTTAAATGGGAAGACCTTGGGATAGGTTAACCTAAAATGAATACAAGAAAACAATTAATTAATGTAAAAGTCTTCGATATTCCATGTTTATGAGCTATAATATTAGGTTCTTTTATACATATGGCTATAGTTCTAAGTCCTCATCGGGTTCATACCAAAGATATTCAGCAGGTTGTGCCAGCAAATCCCTACAGAGTGGATGTTGAAGACGATGACACTTGAAGAATGACACTCTAAGAGTTTCAGCACCAGATAATGTAGAGGTATTAAGGCTCTATTTCAAATTTATTCATAGAAGACCAGTTGAAGGAGGTTAAGATAGCCTTTAGTTTGATCTGTGCTCAGAAGGAGCATAAAGTATCATTGTATTTGAGGATGTTGTATGGGGAAGTGAGGTAGTGGAAGTTCTTATTCCTTAGAAATCATGAGGAGTCAGTAGTCTCATGGGAGGAGTTCTGAGAGCAATTCAGAGGGGATTTTAATTCTACAGCCATGAATGAGGTATGTCACCCGGAGTTTCATACCCTTTGGAAGGGGAGCTCAAGTATGAAATAGTTTAGGATCCATTTCTAGAACCATTTGTGGTATGCTTCAGACATGTTTACTGATGAGGAGGCCATGTTGAGGAATTTAGAGGACAATTTTGATTCGTAGATCTAGCACCAAGTCACCTTGTTTATACTAAATATGTATCTCGAGGTTCTCGAAAGAGCAAAGTTCATTGAGTGGACATTATCCATAACTGTATTATCCAGAGAGTTGATTCATCGGGATTCTTCATGAAGCATAGTTATGGTCTGGGGAACCTTGTTGTTAGGAAAAGAGAGCTTATGATCAGCTGGGGGTAGGTCTCAGCCCCCAAGGCCTCATTTCTCTTGGGGAAAGTGGATCATAAGACAATTCTAAGGGATCAAACACATGTTTTTCTTATGGAGGTTGGGGTCATCAGTGATGAGAGTACCTAAACTTTTAGAGTAGTCATCATGCTCATTTTTTTTTGCTTTAGGATCCTTCGCTTGAGGTGGTTCCACCCGAGATAGTAACATGTTGCTCAATTTTGGGATCAGTAGTGAGTAGATGGGATAGGAAGAGGAGAACCCTAGGAAACTCCCCATCCTCAAAAAGTGTAGTCTGTCCATGGAGGTTGTCTTCACTATTTTCATAGAGGTCATGGATAAGTTCATGGTTTTCTTCATGCTTTAGTTTTACCTACTCCAGGCAAGCCAAACATCATTTGAGGTTCCCTTTTCTTGTTTTATACTTGGGTGCATGCCTTGTTTGATCCAAGATTGATGCACTCCTTCATATCACCTACCCTTTCCATGCTTTTGGACATGAGGTTGAGATACACCAAGTTCCCTTAGAATTGACTATGCCATTTGGAGGTCGACTTAACTTGTTTGGATTATGTAAAGACTTTGAGCTAGTGCTAGGGAAGCACCGCTCTTAGGGATATTTTATATGTTTATGAATACATCCATATGATATTATTCTCAACAAGTATTGGATTTATTCGATGCGGGATATTAAATATTTCTTCAAAAGGTAGGTTGTGTTCTTCAATGCTGATGGAGAGACAGTAGTATTTGTTGGTGAACGAGACACTCGAATGGGTGAGAAGCTTGTTTCATCATTATTATCCATGATGGCTAAGATGATGTTGATTTTATTGGAAGTTTAGTAGTATAAATATCCTAGGTTCATAGATGATTACCCTAATGTCTTTCTAGAGGAGGTTTTAGTGTTACCCCCTCAATGAGAGATCAATTTTCAGATCAAACAACAGCCATGCATGTCCCCAATCTCGATGTCACTATCTAGGATGGTATATTCTGAGTTTAAATAGTTGCGTATATATCTCGATGGTCTGCTTTAGTGTGTTTTAGTTTATCTAAGTGTATCACTATGGGGTGAACCAATTTTGTTTGTAAATAAGGTTGAAGGAAGTTTGCGGTTGTGTATCGATTATCATCGTTTGAACCACAGGATAGTGATGAACCACTACCGTATTCAACATATTGATGATTTAGGGTGAAAGTTGTTTTTCAAATATCAATTTTTGATCATGGTATCATCAGATGTGTGTGAAGGATGAGGATATCCTGAAGACTTATTTTTTTTCTCATCATAGGAATTACGAGTTTTTTGTAATACTATTCGGTGTGATGAATTCTCTAGCTGTATTCATGGGGTTAATAAATGTTGTATTCTGTGAGTTCCTAGAAAAGTAAATCGTCATTTTAGTCAATGAAATACTTGTTTACTCTATGTACGAGAAGGATAATTGAGTACATCTATGTGTTGTTTTTGGTGTTCTACATTGTTAGAAGTTTTTTTTTTGAATTTTCCAAATTCTGATTTTTGGGATCGAGTGGTCCATTTCTTGGAGAATTTTTATCCTAATAGGGATTAACTATGGATATTTTTAAGGTAGAAACCATTTATTTATAGGAATCCCCCAAGATAGTGGAAAATGCGAGTTGTTTCCTTGGTCTTCAGGGCTATTACATGAGGTTCGTAGCTGATTTCTCTCAAGTTGTGGGTCCTCTCACACCACTTACCCAATATGATCTAGAGTTCTTATAGAATGATCAGTTTCAAACATATTCTGTGTATATAAGGGTGAATTTTTTTAGTGCTCTAGTTATTTTTATTCCTATAGAAATATTTTATATTGATATTTTCTATTTGTATTTAATGAATCTGGGGATTCATGGAGGGTGATGGAATAAATATTAGCATTACACCAAGATATGGGAGACTTTTTGGGAATAGGTTGTTTTTTTCAGATGATGGAATATTCATCTCTAGTTCAGAAGTTGTAGGAGTCCCGGTTGGGGGATCTTTAGGTGGAGGTCTCGAGAGACCAGGCTGTTTATGATGAGGCCCCTGATGGTTAGTCTGAGGATGAACAACATTGAGTGTTGTTTAATGGAAGACTATTCTTTCCATTGTCAATGTGTGAGATGTTTCTTATATATTTTCATAGTTCGACTTTTTCATTACATCCTAGTGTGACAAATATGTAAAAAGATTTGAGAGGTTATTTTTGGTGTCCTTGTTTAAAGCATGCAGTTTCAGAGTTTGTGTCTCAATGATTGGTCTGACAGAAGGTGAAGATCAAGAACCGTGTTCCTGATGGTTTTCTCTAGCCATTAGAAGTTTCTCTTCTCCCTTTAACACAATTTTTATTGCACTAACCCTATGATATTGGTTAAAAAATTATCTTATTTCATGTGTAAGGGATTTAAAAGTGTCTCTCAATTCGATATTGTGTATGTTTCTTTATTCACCATTGAAGTCGAAGCATTTCATACCATTTTGTTCTACCTCCTCCACTTGAGGTAGGATTCATTATATCACTTTTTTTATCTCAATTTTTACTTTTTTTCCTTTTGGTGATTTTAGTTTCCTAGTATTTGTTCAGGTATA
This sequence comes from Viscum album, assembly GCA_963277665.1. Classification (NCBI taxonomy): domain Eukaryota; kingdom Viridiplantae; phylum Streptophyta; class Magnoliopsida; order Santalales; family Viscaceae; genus Viscum; species Viscum album. The sequence goes on along the minus strand of OY728141.1, from coordinate 1,297,202,782 downwards.
TTGGTCATCCTTGAGGTGGGTTCAAATCTACATAGTTGAAGAAAAACTTACATCTATATGCATAGGTAGAAATATATATGTATGTATGTTCCCCCATTATAAATATATATTCACACATGGAAGAATGAATATATATTGGGACAAGGTGGGATTATTTATATATATAAAAAATGAATATTTGTGTAAGTGTAAATAGGTATATGCTTGTATAAGAATATATGTAAGGATCACCTTGTATCTATTCATGACCCGCATAATGTGTACATAGGTTCTAGGTGTCCTTATGTGAAGGTGTATATGCACAGAAGCATGTAAGAGCATATTTTAGTGGTTTCTGATGATAGTTTCCAGTGTCATGGTGTTTCAGATTGATCCTCTTCTCCTTGAGGTAGGTGCTATTATGAACTTCATTTCCTTTTGGAATAATAATATTCTTTTTCTTTTTAAATTCCCTTTTATGAGAGTATAAATATGTATGATATCCTTGTGATGTTCTGAAACCCTTTTATTGTGCTTTGGTGCTTCATATAATTTATTTACTATTGTAATTTCGTGTTTCTATGTGTCAATAGAAATGTTTTATTATTTCAATCCCTTGTGAAATGTCGTTTGCCTCTTATAATGGTCTTAAAAAGGTTTTTTGGGAATCATACCCTATTTTGGATTCATTTGGATGGAAATAATGATTAAAATGGGGAATTTGGTTTCAAATTGGGGTTTTACCTCAAATGATTTTAAAATGAGGTTTTAGTTTTATTTTAAATGGTCATTTTAAATGTGTGGGTGGTTCACACCTTTTGGAGCACCCCGGTTGGATTCTTTAAAAGTGGTTTAATGGAAATTGATGTACTTGGGCCTTGTTTTTTTTCAAAGAATGAGACCCATGTGTGGTGGGTGGTTTATAAAGTTTTGAATGCTTGGGTGTTTTTTTTACTTTGGAAATAATGGGTGGATTTCATTGTGTAATGGAGCTGGTGTTTAAATTTGGGTTTTATGCATTCTTCACGTTTGATAAAAATCAAATGGGGTTTTTGATTGTGAAATGTACTTGTTCCTTGGGATTTTGCTAAATGGATTTTTTAATGTGGGATACCTTTTTTGGTCGATGGGTTTCCCTTTTTTGAAGGGGTGATTCTATTCTATGAAATGAAAACCATGTTTCTATTGACCTATATCGTTGTTCTTTGTAGTTTTTAGGCTTCCCTTTGGAATTTTGTTTGAATTTTAGTTTTTTTAAAGAGATTACAAAATGTACATGATATATGTTATTTCCTCTTTGACACTTGTGATGTGGTGTTGATTGTCACCTTTTTTGACCATTTTTTATATACAATTATTATGTTATCCATGAAAATTATATTAGATATGTGATCATGGAATTGGATTTCCAATTTTGATTTTTAAAATGGGTCTTGTAAAAATGATGTGGTTTTTTTATACTCTGTGTGTTTGATGAAATGACTCAAGGTGGTCTCATGATTTTAAAAGGGTTTTTAAAATGTATTTTGGAATGGTTTTTCTATGTGGGAAGGTATTCTTAAAATAGGAATGATGTGGAAATGGTTTTTGAATTTATAAATGGTTGGGATGGTAAGACATGGAATTTAGACCCTAGTGCGCCAAAGTTAATTAGCGAATGGACATGATGCACCTAAAACCAAGGGGTATAGACATTGAGTTCCATAATAAGGTTTATTTTGGTAATGGAAATGATGCTCCTAAACTCAAGGGGTATGGACAGGGTGTTAGATACTCAGTTGTATTCGGTGATTGGACATGACACTCCTCAACCCATGGGGTCTTGGCACAGAGTTTCATAGTTAGGTTTGTTCAGGTAATGGACATGATACTCTTAAACCCAAAGGGTATAGACATGGAATTAAATACTCAGTTTTATTTAGGGAATGGACTTGAAGCTTCTAAACCAAAGGGGTATAAATATAGAATTCCATACTTAGGTTGTGATGGTCAGACATGGCATTCAATATCTCTTGAGATATTTACTTCTTAAATGGGCTGGTTTGGTTTCTTCGAATATTTTTTTATTTATATGTTTGATATGATGTAATGAGATATGTTTCCCATTTTTTCATTGATTATATATTGATGTTTATGACCTCCTTTTCCATTTCATATTTTTATAATTGATTGTATTGTGCATATGTGACCTTTGGTGATTATTTGATCCCTGTTGTATTTTTTTTAAAGTTGTTGTTTTTCATTTAAATAAAAGAACTACGCTGTTTTTTAGAAATTATAAAAATGTGGTGGTTTTTTATAAATTTTATCCTATGGATTTATTTTCAAACCCATGTTTTTGGTGTTGTAAAGAAAAAGGGAAATGTTTTTTAAAGTGGTTTATGTTTTGAGTTTGTTTTTCCTAGATTATGTATATAAATTCTATTTTATTACTTTATTTTTAAAGATATCATAACTTATTTTCCTTAGGAAACCTATTGTACAGTTTTGTCAGGTTGTGGTAACATAATGGGGTTTTTTAAATCATTACTATATCTTTCTAGGTTCTCTGTTAGATCTAATTTTTTCTTCATGGAAGGTGTGGGGGAGTGTTGGGTGGAGGTGTTTCAATCTTAGTTGGATTCGTTTATCTTTTCTTCTTATTTATGGATATTAATTTTTTGTTAGTTTTTTTATATCCTTATTTCCTTATTATTTATTTATTTTAGTTTATTCATTTATTTATATTTCTCAATTTATCTCTTTTTTGGTTGAAACCCTTCCCAAATGAGTTTTTGTGATGCCTAAGAGCTTATCGCTAGACCATGGGGATTGGAAATGCCCTTTAGACCTTATGGTGAATTGGGTAAGGTGTCTGGTAGGATGGAATACTAGACCGGTTTGTTAAAAAATGGTACGACAACCTAAGTTATCATTGGGACCTAGGTTAGGAATATACAATTTTATTCTGAGAAGTTTAGGTGGTAGGTAGAAAAAGGTTATCAGAGCTTGAGTGGTAAGGGCACGGAGAGTCTAGATATTTCTTTCTTTCATAAGCCTCATGCTTGTAAGGGAAGTTGAGTTTAGAATCATGGATTCTAGTTTTTTGGGATGTTTTGAAGTTTTTTCATGTGAAATATGTTTTGATCCCCTTCCAGAATGTTTGTGATATTGAGGATCACTCTTGGACTTGGGGTAAAAAGGGAGGAGAACTTGATATGTATGGTTGACATGAATGGACTAGTAAACCATGTGGTGAACATGCATTCTAGTATACCTCATACATAGAGAATGTTTTAGGTTTGGATTTTAGTCACCAGACCATGGGGATAATGCATGAATTACCCTATTTATTCTATAGTGGAAATTTTTTGGATTCCTATTGATTTTTTATTTATCCAAAGGTGGTTACCACTTATTGGATGTTGATTGAGGAGTGTTTTGTTACACCTTATGGGGATTTAGTTTTTTATCCTTATTTGGTGCTTATATACTTCTTGTCTGATCTTTAATTTTTAAAACCTTATTTTTAGAAAAAGAGGGAATTTTATGAAACCTTTATTTTCAAAAATGGATTTGGGAAAAATAGCGAAGGTTGAATTTCCTTGGTTTTTAGAAATGATTTACATAAATGGTTGTCTCATAGTGAAATATTTTTTTAAAAGGTAGGTGAGTTTTGAATGGTAGTCCATGGGTACTTGGTTTTAAAAATGTAATGTGATTTTGAATGGTATTTGGAATGGGATTTTTTTGTAAGTTTTCTTATTAACATATTTTTTTGTTTCACCAAGGTTGTTTAGTTTCAAATATGGTTGGTTTGGTTTTTGGAAAAATACATTTTTGGTGGGTAATTTTTTTGAAAAACAAATTCATTGGTGAAAATGATGTTTTCAAATGAAAAGTACTTTTGTTTGATTGTGTATAAATATTTCGAGGGTTTTTTCTCACTTTGTTACGCCATGATGTTTTCTTATACCTTGAGTTAGAAGGAATTATTTTGTATGTGTTAAGTTGCATGTATTGTTGAGGTTTTTGTATAGTGTCATTATTTCTATCCCCCAGAATAGTCAAAAGAGTTTCTTGGTTCTAGTGCCTACCCAGACTATGAGTGGTGTTTTGGATACCAAACCATATTTGTGAGAGTGGTTGAGTTCTATCTTTCCATTTTAATTGATTTTTATGAGTTGAGTTACTTTTTGAATCCTTTAGTTTGGTGGTTGTAATCTTGATTTTGGAGCTTCTACAATGGTTTTTGGGATCATGTGGATGTTTCCTCCTTATTTTGATTTGTCTTATGGATGGTATTGTGTGGAGGGTCTAGAAGATATATTCTTTCTTATGGAATTTCCCTCCCTCCCTCATTAGCGGTTATTTCATTTAGAGTTTTTGTATGTTTTTCACCATTCCCTATGGTTAGATATGTGGTTTCCTTACTCTTGGGGTTATAAATGAGTGTAGTTTGTTGAGCCTCATTGTTTAGGTGATCCTTTCTTATTAGTAGTGGTTTGTGCCCATTTACTCATTGAGTCATTTACGCTCTCATTTATTTGGGAAAGAGAGAGTTATTTTGTGTACAATTTGGTTACTAGGGTGTTTGATCTAGAAAATGAGTTTGATATACTAGTCAGTACATAGACATTTCTTCTTTGGATGCACTATGTGAGGGTCATCCATGCTTTAGAAACTATGTTTTATAAATGTGTCATGACTAGTGGTGAGATATATTTTCATATATGGAGGCTTCTAATGGTGGTTCTTTTTTCCTTGGGTGTGGAAGTTACTTTCTATTGAGATTGTGTCTCCCTCATGGATGATCAGTTGTTTAAGGACATGTCTCCCTGTAGTTATCTTTAGTACAAAAATTTTATAATAGATATAAATTGTGGGGATACCATGTTAGTTCTCTCATGTAGAGTATGTTTTTTTGTTTTATGTTCTCATTTTAATAGTATTTAGAGATGTGGATACTTTATAATTGATTGGATAGATAGTTTTTTAGAATCTCTATCATTAGCTTTGATGTTAATTGAGGTATAATGTTTCTTTTGGTTAGTCCCTATTTGATACTTTCATTTTCATTTTCCCTTCCTTCAATCAAGAATTTCTTGGTACTAAAAGAAGCTTGGTGGGGATATTATGACACCATGGTGTCAGGGTGTTTTTATTTTTGGAATTATTTTATCTTGTTATTAGGTGGACTTTTGTTGTGGAAGTTTATGGGTTTTAATTTAATTTTTTGGAGGATTTTTAGATGTTTCAATGTTACCCCACACATTTTTTAGTAAATTTGGTGTGCCCTTGTGGGTTCCTAGGTCAGTCATTGGTGCGACACATGGCATATCTATTGCCTATTAAACCATTCGACAAGTGTGAAGTATGGATCTGGGGGTTGGTAGTGTCGAGTGGCCTAGTTTGAGCATGGTTTTATAAACCATGCATCTTATTAGGGGAAGTTGTGTGAGGGGATTCATATCCTTGGAAGTAGCCAGTGGAAAGTCGGAAAATGGTTTGGAAAACCATGTGGGTTTCCCAAATTTTGAATTTTGGTTTTTATTTTTTATTTTTTATCTTTCCACTTATTTATTTCCCCCTCATTTTCTATAGAGCCATGTGACGTCCCCTACTCATATCCTCTTTGTATCCATGCACCACCTTTTCCTATCATTCCTTTTTTCTTCTGGTGATTTTATAATATTTATTCAAGTTTCTTGGCCGACATCTTGATGTACAGTCTCCTATCCCATTCTCCTCCCTATTTTGGACGATTTCTCTTCTCCATGTCATGCTATTTTTCTTGGTTGAACACTAGGTTACAAGTAAAATAAATTTTTGGATATTTATTTCCATGTTAGGGTTCCCATGGTGTCTATGAGGTCATATTTGTGTGTGTAACGCCCCGATATATTTTTGAGATAACTTTTTTTATTTTATTTTATTTATTTATTTTTAATTATTTGATGTCTTCTGTTATACGCTACACCAATATAACATTTATCTACAAAACACTGGAATATATTGTGGTATACACTACACTATTCTTGTCTTGTGTTACACATAATTTTAATTTATTTTTATATAGCTCATGTCACACAAGAATGAGTTTATGCGAAAAAATAAATATTATTATGTTATCTTATAACCTAACGATTATAATGGAGGGTATAAATAATATTAACTGAATTATGAAAATATGTTTTACACGTGATTATATAATTAATTCCTCTGTGATCAATTAATTTTAAATGAAAAATAAAACCCTTTATAAATAAATGGATTTTTTTCTAAAATACTATTTAAATGAAAATAAGTGAGTTTATAAAATATTAAAATCACTCTTGATGGATTTTATTATTGAAATATATATGTAACATATATTAAATATATATTTTTTAAAATATAACTTATATGTTTTTGTAACACCCCGAGATTTTATGAGATATATTCTTTTTAATTTAATTTATGTCTTCTATTATACGCTACACCAAGATTAGCTTGCACTATACGCAACACCGTATTAGCTTACAGTATAAACAAACACTATTCTAGGCTTGTGTTTCACGCCAGAGCAACCTTCCTCAATAGTGTGTGTTGTACGCAATACTGAGTTTCACTAAACGAGATATTATTATAATATTATTATAAACTAACCGTTATGAATAGTAATATCCACTTTTTAAATTTTTTTAAATTTTATCTTTCAAAATGGACTTCATTTTTTATTCAGAATATTGAAATTATCCTATGGTGAATTTTTGGTATTTTTCTGAAAACATTCAATTTTTGGTGAATAGTGGAAACAATGGGTTACTATTTAAAAATTGACTTTTTATTTAAATAATTACTTATTTTATATAAATTTATTTGAGGTCAAAATTGATACATAATTCATATATAAGTTCAATGTAATTAATTGGAGTCATTTTATAATAATTTTAGATATATAAAAATTTTATTGAACCTTTCACTGTCTTTTACCCACCTCCTAAAAGAATATGTAAATTTACATAAAACCTAATTTTACTGCTTCTATGAGTGGAATTTCAAAATTTATATAGACACGATTAATATCAAGGAGTAAAATGTGGTTTAATAAGATAAAAACAATTTTGGTGAATAGTAACTTTTTACTTTTATTTACTACGGTTAAAAGTAAATAGGGTAATTAAGGGTAAAAATGATATTATTATTACCCTAGCACATGTCCTAATTCTATTGGATAAGTTTAATTCGACCCAAAACAACCTTAGGAATAAAATATTACCCTTTAGGTCCACTTGGATTAGATTAGGACATTTATTATTATTTTATTTAAAAAAGAGTTAAAATAGTTTAAATCAAAGTTTAATAACTAAAACATTTTTATTATAGGGATATACATAAGATAAACTTGACTATAAATATTCATTAGAAATATAAAAATTATTTCTACATAATGGTATTTTATTTATAATTTTTATACATTAAATAATTTAATTTATTTATGACACAATGATGATGTAGTAATTACATTATTAATGAAATATTAACATAATTGATGTTATAAATACCCAAATAAATGTAATTTGAGACTTTTTATAAATTAAACTAATTTTTTAGGTTAATATGACATGATATTATTTATTTAATTCACTGTTTTAGAACTAATCAAGTTGTTATGAGTTTCACAAAAATCAATTATCAAATAGTGTCAAAATTGACATAAAATCATTTTTTAAAAAATATTATATTATTAATTTTTATTCTATTAATAAAAATCTAAGGTTTGGAAAAATGACTTAGATAAGGTTATATATATTAATAATGAACCACTTGGGGTTTGTTTGGCTTTTTATAGTAAGTTTGTTATCCATATAGTGTAAGAAAACAAGAAGACACGGTAAAAGTTTAATTATTTAACTTAGAGTTAGATCTAAATGATAAGGTTAAAATAGTAACCTAAAATTGTCTAAAAACTATTGTTTGAATGTATTTCTACCCATACCCACTTTATCTTAGAAATAAGTCACTTTGGAGCCGTTATAAACCAAATATGACTTTATTATAAAATAATATTTTATGTTTTTCTTAAAGTGCCACTCTCCTCCCTTATAAAAGGGCACCACCTCCCTCTTCTCTTTACACAATTTTGAGCCTTCAAGCTCGGAAAAACCTTGCCCATTTACCTTCTCAACTTTCCTGGAAACATTATAGATGTTCTGGTCTCCTCAAAATTCCAAATCTAGCGCCTTAAGAGGAAGTTTAAAAGAGGTGTGTCGAAGAAGAGGTAATCTCTTCTACCGATTCATTCACGTTTCTTTCATCTTAAACATATTCTTATTTAGTTGTTTCATTATAAAGTAATAACATAAGTATCACTAATATACTGATATGTTATTATAAATATGAAACATCCCCATTTCACCTTCTATCCATCCTATGAAAAACGAAATAACCGCGCGTGCGTACGTACGGAATACTGTCTCCACGCCATGGTGTAATCTGTTTTTCCACCACCACATTACTTGGATGGGTATAATGGTGTGAAGAATAACTATATATAGTTATTTTAACATCCTACTGATTCTGAGATATTATATTATCCACTAAAATTCAATTAAATAATTATGGGAATGATATCATCTCTCATGCGTACGTACGGATTATCATCTCCACAATGCAATGAGATTCATTCTCGATGTTAACCATTCAAGAATGATTATAAAGTTTACATAATGAATAATAATGAAATATATTACATGATAAGGCTACTAGATTTATTTATATATATATATATATCATCTACTTACTTCCATTCAAGTCAATAACGAAAGGAAAACAACGTTCATGCGTACGTACGACCTACAATATCCATGAACGGTGTATTTCATTTCATTCATCTATCTATTATATATATATATACTGAATAAATATGATATAGAAATCATGTTTTACATTCTAGAAGTAATTAAATCATGATATAAGTAATAATAATATCAAGAACAACAAGTCTAAACGCGTACGATAAATAAAATGATTTTACCCAAAACGTTGCTTTAACATGGAATTTACAAAAGAACGGGTAATATAAATTCATAATTGAACCATATATGATATCATAACAATGAATATGATTCTGAAGTAATTCAATGACATTATTTAAATAATTATATTGGAGGTTCAGATACATATAAATCATATCGGACCTAAGGTAAGGAAAAATCTCGCAATCTCATTTTTATCCGAGATTTTTTATACTTCTGGATTTAAAGAATATTTATCATCCATATCCATGTTTCATCAATATGTAATATTATTTCTATCCTCCTAAAAATTTTTAAATCCAATTTTACCCATTGGTGAGTTTTTATTAAAATATATGAAAGGAATCTTCTCTCATCTTTAGTATGAGGTACTTTTTGACTTTCCAGCCAAAGTACGGGAAGAATGATTTTTTAACTTGTACAGAATGAATGGATTTTTACTATTTCATAGTGCCTAATTTTCATGAAGTTTACTCTATAATATTTCATGATTATATTCAACGAAATCCCTTATTTTAATTGAATGGCATTTTGTGAAAAGAAATTTATTTTGAAGAAGAAAGTATATTTTTCCTCAAGAATTCATTTCAAGTGTTTTATCAAAACTATTTTCCATTTAAGATGACATTATTAAGTATGTTTATGTTTCAAGTATAATGTATCTATTATTTACATAGTTTTATTTTATTAGGATGAAATGATATCCATTTCTTTTATATGGATTATGTTATGACGGGATGATGTTTGTGAAACCCATTTTATTCGTTGGGTTATTATGAATGGTGTATGTTTATTTTGTGGCGCACGAAAGAATGATTTAATTATGAGATGGTTGGGACATATATCTCCTTCAAATTCATTGGGTAATGATTTATATCTCATGAGATATACATGGATGGAATGGTAAGTTAATCCAGTTCAGTGATACAGGACTGGAATGAGGAGTGAATTCGATTCAGAAAGGGACTTTATCCACTAAGATGGTCTCGGAAGCAATGCCTTGGATACTATGGAATTCATATCATGTGCTTAATGGTTTTCCACAATTACATGTTTTATTACCATTCTATTTTATCATGATTAAAGTTCCTTTATGATTTATGCCTTATGAACTACCAAAATTTATTTCTCAATATTTTTATGTTTAAACTTTATGTTCATGTTTTGAAGTTAAAATGTATATGGTTTGTATTATTTTCTCCATGCTTACCCTTAGTGAGAATTTTAGATCACCCTTTATATGTTTTCTTTTCCCCAGGATATAAAGAAAGGTTTTAGGTAAGAAAAAAAGGGAAGATCTTCATGGGAGATGTTGAAGATCTTTCACCATGATTAGAAGACTATGTTCCAAGTTTCCAAAGACACTAAACTATTACAGTCCTTTGGTGTCTATTTTTTTATGTATTAAGTTTTCATCAAATGTAATGAAATGTCTATTTATGTCATATATTTAAGGTACTCCACCTTGATTATGATTTTTCCCTCTCACTCTATTCTTTTTGGGTTTTAGAAAATGGCTGGAAACAGGAAGATTCCCGATAATGGAGGATATGATGGACAATGGAATTATATTCTTCATGAGAAGACAAATGAAATTGGATATAGAAGTCTACATATCATTATTATTCCTAATCAGAAATCTCATAATATGATTAATAATCTCATCTTTGGTAAGTTTCCCAACTCAGATAATAAGAGAAAGATGGAGTTTCATGATGATCATAGAGGAAAGAAAGTTCAATTTCCCTCATGTAAATATTGTGGGAAGAGGCATCTAGGAGAATGTTTCAAAGGAACTGGAAGATTATTTGGGTGTGGAAAAGAAGGACACAAAGCCAGTAATTGTAAAGGAAAAGTTTTAGTTAACACCATGGACATGGATAATGGTATTTCTAAGACATCAAAAATGGTTAAATGTTTTAAATGTGGAATGTACAGGCGTTATGAAAACCAATTCCCTAAGGGAAAATCTCATGAAGAGAATCAGTATGGTCATATGGGAAGTATTTATGTGGATAATGATGATGAGACTACAAATGATATATGAGATGAATGAAATAATGAAGCTTAGACAGTGGTGTAATAAGGTAGTGGAATGATTTTATGTTTATCAAGAATAATTTATGGTACTATGGAATAAAGAAAAATCTAAGGATTGTTACACTGTTGTCTTTCCTGGAGTTTTTGAAATTATATGATGAATTGTACTGGTAACCATGAATGGTTATTCAAATATTTTTGGAAGGTAGATGATATGTGCATTATGAAAGGATAAGGAGATTATGAGATGTTTGATATTATTAATGAGATCATGACTGGTATAAGGAAAAAGTGATATCATGGTTTGAGTATACAAAATTTTGGGATTTTGGTATGTGGAAAGAGTTAACTTTTGACAACATTCATGTTTTCACTAAGGTTCAATGGGTACTCATGTTTCAAGAGAATACATGATTAAGGAATTCAAATTTTTGGAATGTGACCAACATGATATATATATCTTATGATATATAGGTGATAAATGATTGTATTCAATGCTTTGTAGATGACCTTTCTAGTAATCATTTTATTTATACTATGAGATTGGACAGAAGTATTTTAGATAAACCTAAAGATTGGAATAGATTAAGTTAGACATAAAATAGTATTGTTTAAGGATAGAACTTTGTGTTATGTTATAATAGTATAGTTTTAGAAAAAGGATAACCCGTAGGACGAGTGACAACCCATCGCGTCGGACAAGGATGCAAGAATCGAACCCACAACCGAAGTGCGACAGGCCTTTATCGCCTACCACTTTCCTATATTATGTGTCTGGTTAGTAGAAACTAGATTTATTTTATTAAGCTCTATGATAGATGAAGTATAAGTCCATTTTTGGAACCATATACAATTAATCTCACCATAAGATAGACTTATAACTTTTTCTAACCTTATGTTGAGATAGATGGAATGACCTATCATTCTATCGCATGATTTACTAATACTTCACGAAAGACAAATTCAACTTCATTTATTTATGAGATGAAGTGTAAATTATTCCAGGCATAAAAAACAGTAAGATTGTACCAAAATCAAGTAAGTATTTATTTTAATTCAAAAATTCTTCAACATTAGAGAAATGATCTTCAAAACCAAAAATGTTGTCCTAGTGCCCTCATATCTGATGAATCAGACAGTACCATAGATCATCAAAAAATTTTGGCTTTATGATTGTTGGATTTTTCATAGCCATGTTCTCTACCACTCTTCATCTAAACATGAGGTTTAAATTTCTCTTACATATCTATATTTTCACTTATATTCTCCTATATGGAAACCTAGTGATGAGTTACTTTGGGTATACATTCTGTTTCTAACCCTCCTTTTTAAATTAATGATTTAATATTCCTTTTTACGATGTGGGCTTCTATGAATGAAACTTTCAAGTAGTAAACTATTTATAACACTAATGAATTTCGAGGGTGAAATTAATTTTAAGGGGGGTAGAATGTAACACCCTGAGATTTTATGAGATATATTCTATTTAATTTCTTTGATGTCTTCTATTGTACGCTACACCAAGATTATCATGCACTATACGCAACATTGTATTAGCGTACAGTATACGCAAACACTATTCTAGGCTTGTGTTGCATGCCAGAGCAACCTTCCTTGATAGCGTGTGTTATACGCAATACTGAGTTTCACTAAACCAGATATTATTATAATATTATTATGAAATAGATGTTATGAATAGTAATACTCACTTTTTGAAATTTTATAAATTTTATATTTCAAAATATACTTCATTTTTGGATTTGGAATATTGAAATTAGCCAGGGGGAATTTTTTGTATTTTTCTGAAAACTTCCAATTTTTGATGAATAGTGAAAACACTGTGTTACTATTTAAAAACTGACTTTTTATTTAAATAATTATTTATTTTATCCAAATTTAATTTAGTTCAAAATTGATACATAATACCTATATAAGTTCAATTTAATTCATTGAAGTCATTTTATAATAATTTTAGATATATAAAAAAATTTATTGAACTTTTCACCGTCTTTTACCCACCTCCTAGGAGAATTTGTAAATTTATATAAAACATAAATTTACCGCTTCTGTGAGTGGAATATTGAAAATCTAAGAGACACGGTTAATATCAAGGGGTAAAATGTGGTTCAATAAGATAAAAATAAATTTTAGTGAATAGTAACTTTTTACTTTTATTTACCACGGTTAAAAGTAAATAGGGTAATTAAGGGTAAAAATAATATTATTATTACCCTAAAACATGTCCTAATTCTATTGGATAAGTGTAATTCGACTAAAAACATCCTTAGGAATAAAATATTACCCCTTAGGTCCACTTGGATTAGATTAGGACATTTATTATTATTTTATTTAAAGAAGAGTTAAAATAGTTAAAATCACAGTTTAATAACTAAAGCATTTTTAATATAGGGTTATAAATAAGATAAATTCAACTATAAATATTTATTATAAATATAAAAGTATTTCTTAAATAACTGTATTTTATTTATAATTTTCAGACATTAAATAATTTAATTTATTTATGACACAATGATGATGCAGTAATTACATTATTAATGAAATATTAACATAATTGATGTTATAAGTACCCAAATAAATGTAATTTGAGACATTTTATAAATTACATTAATTTTTTAGGTTAATATGACATGTTAATAATGATTAAATTAACTTCTTTAGAACTAATTATTCTGTTATGGTTTTCACAAAAATCAATTACCAAATAGTGGAAAAATTGACATAAAATAGTTTTTAAAACAAATATTATACTATTAATTGTTAATCTATTCCTAAAAATATTAGGTTCGTCCAAATAACTTAGATAAGTTTATATATATTAATAATGAACCACTTGTAGTTATTTTGTCTTGTTATAGTGTGTTTATTAACCATATAGTGTAAGAAAATAAGAAGACACAGTAAAATGTTAAATTATTTTACTTAGAGTTAGATCAAAATGACAAGGTTAAAATAGTAACCTAAAATTGTCTAAAACCTATTGGTTGAAAGTATTTAGACCCATACCCACTTAATATTATAAATAAGTCACTTTTGAGCCATTATAAACCGAATATGACTTTATTATAAAATAATATTTTATTTTTTTCTTAAAGTGCCCCCCTCCTCCCTTATAAAAGGGCACCTCCTCCCTCTTCTATTTACACATTTTTGAGCCCTACAGCTCGACCGACCCATGACTATTTTCCTTTTCAACTTCCCTATAAACATTATAGAGGTTCTGGTCTCCTCAAAATACCAACTCTAGTGCCTTAAGAGTAAACTTAAAAGAGGTGCATTGAAGAAGAGGTAATCTCTTCTACCGAGTCTTTCAAGTTTCATTCTTCTTCAAATTCTTATTCTTTAGTTGTTTCATTATAAATTAATAACATAAGTATCACTAATATACTTATATGTTATTATAAATATGAATCAACCCCATTTCACCTTCTATCCATCCTATGGAAAATGAAATCACCGCGCGTGCGTATGTATGGAATACCGTCTCCACGCCGTGGTGTAATCTATTTTTCCACCACCACATACTTGGATGTGTATAATGGTGTAAAGAATAACTATATATATTTATCATAACATAATACTAATTCTGAGATATTATATCATCCACTCCAATTCAATTCAATAACGATGGAAATAATATCTTCGCTCGTGCGTACGCACGGATTACCGTCTCCACGACACGATGAGATTCATTCTCCATGTTTACCATTCAAGAATGATTATAAAGTATATATAATGAATAATAATGAAATATATGAAATGATAAAGATACTATATTTATGGATATATATATATATCATCTACTTATTTCCATTCAAGTCAATAAGGATATGAAAACAGCGTTTATGCGTACGTACGGCCTACTGTCTTCATGAACGGTGTATTTCATTTCCTTCATCTATCTATTATATATATATATATATACTGAATATATATGATATATAAATAATTATTTAAATTCATGAAGTAATTAAATCATGATATAAGTAATAATAATATCAAGAACAACAAGTCCAAACACGTACAATAAATACAACGATTTTACCCAAAATGCATCTTTAACATGGAGTTTACAAAAGAACGGGTAATATAAAGTCATATGTGAACCATATATGATATCATAACAATGAATATGATTATTTAATAAGTAAAATACATTATCTAAATCATTATACAGGAGGTTCGTATATGTACGAAGCATATCGGACCTAAGGTAAGGGAAAATCTCGCAATCTCATTTTTATCCGAGATTGTTTATACTTCAGAATTTACTCGGGAATATTTATCATCCACATCCATGTATCCTCAATATGTAATATTATTTATATCCTACTACAATTGTTTAAATCCAATTTTACCCATTGGTGAGTTTTTAGTAAAAGATATGAAGGGAATCTTTTGTTGTTTTTAGTACGAGGTACTTTTTTGACTTTTCCGGCCAAAGTACGAGAAGAATGTTTTTTTAACTTATACGGCATGAATAGATTTTTAGGATCTCATAACTCCTAATTTTCATGAAGATTCCTCTACATTATTTCATTATTATTTTCATCAATATATATTTTTTTAAATTGAGTGGAATTTTGGGGAAATAAAATGATTTTGAAGAAGAAATGATATTTTTTCTCAAGAATTCATTTCAAGTGTTTTATCAAAACTATTTTCCATCTAAGATGACATTATTAAGTATGTTTATGTTTCAAGTATAATTTATATATTATTTACATAGTTTAATTTTATTATGATGAAATGATATCCATTTCTTTTATATGGATTATTTTATGATGGGATGATGTTTATGAAACCCATTTTATTCGTTGGGTTATTATAAATGATGTATGTTTATTTTGTGGCACATGAATGAATGATTTCATTATGAGATGGGCGGGACCTATATATCCCTCCAATTCATTGAGTAAAGGTTTATATCTCATGAGATAGACATGGCTGTAATGGTAAGTTAATCTGGTTCAGTGATACTGGACTGGAACGAGGAGTGAAATCGATTCAGAAAAGGACTTTGTCCACTATGATGGTCTTGGAAGCAATGCCCTGGCTACTATAGAAATCATATCATGTGATTAATGGTTTTAAAAAAGTACATGTTTTATTACCATGCTATTTTATCATGATTAATGTTCCTTTATGATATATTCCTCATGTACTGCAAAGATTTATTTCTCACGATTTTGATGTTAAAACTTTATGTTCATGTTTTGAAGTTCAAATGTATATGGTTTGTTTTATTTTCTCCATGCTTACCCTTACAGAGCATTTGAGCTCAACCTTTATATGTTTTCTTTTCCCCAATATATAAATAAAGGTTTTAGGTAAGAAAAAAAGGGAAGATCTTTATGGAAGATGTTGAAGATCTTTCACCAAGATTAGAAGATTATGTTCCAAGTTTCCAAAGACACTAAACTATTACAGTCCTTTTGTGTCTGTTTTTGTTATGTATTAAGTATTCTGAAAAATTAATGTAATGTTTATTTACCTCAATATTTGGGTATCTATAGTTTTCTAGACATCATATAATAATAAATTCAATTCTTCATATAAAAGAATTATTTTTCAAAAAATGTAGTTTTCCAGCCTTTTGATGGCACACCCATTTTAAATAAATGTAGTTTTGATGACTTTTAAAAAATATAAACATCTTATTTGGAAGTGGGGTAAAAAAAATACTTTGGGTAAATTCTTGAAATTTTTCTCATAACTTTTATGTTTTGATTAATAGTAAAAATATACTCAATTTTAAGTGAAAAAACTTTTTCCCTTAGAATAATTTATTTGGTAAAATTATATTATTGAATGATTTTAAAGTTTAAATAAAATATTTTTTAATGATTTAATATAATTTTTGTCACTATTATTAATATTAAATTTTATTTAGATATAAAAACATTTTAATATTTTGTAATGTTTTAACGTTTAAAACTCATTTTTGAATTCTGACAACGAGATTAAATTTTAATTTAATTACTGCATCTTCTGTGTTTTTAATTTTTAAAAATGGATTCCATATTTTTATATCAGTAGGTCCAAATTTTTTAGATATATTTATTTTATTATTGTGCATTATGAATGGTAACTTCAATAAATTTTTATTAATATGGAAAAGGGTAAATTGGGTAATTAAGGGTAAAAATAATATTATAAATTTACCATAACACTTGTCCTAATATTATTTTATGTGTTTTATTTTACCTAAATAATCCTTTGGTAGAAATGGTATCCTTTGGAATCCACTTCGATAAAATTAGGACATTTAATCTATTTTATTTGAAGAAATGTTAAATATGCCTTACTCAAATTATAATAACTATATCATTTCTAATATAATTTTATAAAGAATATAAATTAGATTATAAAAACTCTTTTAAAAGTTAAATTTTTTTAACTTATCATGGTAATTTATGTGTAATTTTTAGGAATTAAATAATCACTTTAAAGGCTTATATATTGATGATACAAAAATTATTTAATTGATGAAAAATAAATAATATAATTTTTATTAAAATGATAATAACCTTAAAAAGATGAAAAACATCACAAAATATTTTTGGTAGAGTATATATTGACCATAATTATCCAAGGGTAGAGTTATTTACCATTTGGATCCATATGTAATGGATTATGATACTTATAATATCTGATGTAAAGTAATGCTAAAGTTGACATATTCTTGTTTTAATAAATATAACATTTTTAATGTAGTATTTTACAAATGATATATTCTATTATAAGTATTATTATGAAATTTAGAATATTTATCCTCATAATAGTATTTTACTTGTATTTTTTTTTCAACATATAAGTATGTTAAATAATTACACAAAATTGATGTAATATTTATTTTATAAATATAAATATCAAATTAATGTTATTAAAAATATTAAAATAAATATAATTTGAGATAATTAATATATAAAATTAAATTTTTAGATTAAATAGACCCTATAGGGATATAATAATTTTTTTCAGGATAACAACCTGTCTTGTTTGTTTTAAATCCAATAAATTAATACTATCAAAATTGACACTACTGATATTATGTCAAAATAATGTTTTTTAAAATTAATTAAAAATAATAATAAATTTTTAAAAATATAAAATAATTATTATATGGTCTAAAATGTTATTAATTATTCATTTATGATCTAATTAACATCAAAAAGTAAAAATTACAGTATTTTAATATTTAAATATTTGTTACCTTAGTTAAAAATTAAATAGAGTAACTAAGTGTTAATTAAAAGGATTGTGTTTAAATTTACAAAAAAAAATTATAAAAATTATTTTTTTTTATAATACAATATTATCTCATCTCATATTAGATACTAGGACATTTTATTGGTTTTTGACGTGGTTTGAGTTTATTATAAATTAATATGTTTGGAGATTCCAAAAGTGCCCCTCGCCACAATTTTAAAAGGGCACATCCACCCTCATTTATTCACAACTCATTGAGCCTTAAATATTGGATATCCCATTCCATTTTACTTTATATAAATCCCTAGTTACATACTATAGGTTCTGGTCTTCTCTAACGACCAAATCTAGATCCATCAAGGTTGGTTTTAACCACCTATATGGATTATGTTGTGAAATAGATATTACCACATTACTTGGAGGGTTATGAAAAATTATTGTATGAATAAATATAATATTTATAACATGATTAATATTTTAAAAAGATAATATGGTACTTATATTAATGATTTTAATAAGAAATTATCATGCCCATTTTAACATCCCAAAAAATCATAACGAGATATAATTTCCAATTTCGTGACCATTTTTTAATATCTATTGATAACAGAACATTTAAACAACTAGAATGAAATTAAAATAAGTATCTTAAAAACTTATATATTTTATAAAAATTAGGGGAAAGGTAAAATGATCATTATTATTACATTGAATCAGTTTTATATATGTGGACCTGAAAACTCCAAATGATCGACATGTGAGACATCAAATTAATAAATGAATAATATATGATAATAAATTGATTATAAAATATAAAATAAAAATTAATATGGTATTTTATTATAAAATTTACATATATAATTAAACTATTCTAGAATATAGTAGAGCTTCTAGGAAAGTCAAGACTCAAGGTAAGACAACTCTTTTTTTACTCTCCTGTTTTGAAAATATACATCCACTTATATATCAATAATGTATATGAATTTAACAATGAACATATACTATTTAATATTCCTTTGAATTATTTTAATTTGACAATAATTTTTATATTATCTCCATTATATTCATTATTACCTGATTTTTTTCAATATTTATAAGGTGAAACTTTTTTCTCCCCCTCTTTATTTTAGAATACTTACTCTTTTACTCTCTAAAAATTATTCTTGTATATAGTATTTATTCCTTCTTCCATAATTCATTTATTTAAATTTTTATTTCTCTATTATGTGGGGAATTTATATTTATTATTTCACTTTTAAATTATTTCTTTTAAGACAAACCACTATCATGTTTTTATGGGAATTATTTCCATATATTCTTCTTTTTCGTTCATACCTCCTAAAATGATATTTTCTTCTAGGTTTTTCTAAAAAACACTATCATACATTATATATTATGATTTTAGTTGTATCCATAATTCCCATATTATTTTATTGCATTGAAAATATGTTTTTATATTAATTGTGGTATGGGTTTATCATCTAAATCTCTATTCTATCTAGGTATTGTTTCTATATTTTCTATCTTATTTTATATGACTTATCACCAAAGTATTTAAAGTATAACTTATCAGCTTTCCTTTATTTTTAATCCATTAATTTTCTCTACGCCTTCCATGTGGTGATTTTATCTATCACCCCATCTCTTTCAGAACATTTTCTATTTCTTGTAAATCTATATTATTTTTCTCAGGGATTTATTTTATATCTTACTCTAACCAAGTGGTTATATGTTTAATTTTTTTGGTAATATTTTCTGAATTTTTTGAATATTTAGATGAAATTTAAGTTAATGACCAAATGTTTATATTCCAAAATCAATCATTAAATATTTTATGTTAAAGATGTGATTCCCCAACCTAGAATCATCAGTTCCAAGTTGAAGCTCCGAATAACCTTAGTTGTGCCTCCCCAAACACTAGAGGCTATAAGCTACATGATAGTTATTTGAATTGTAATGGGGAGAAAATTCTCTCTAATATATGGATAAAATGGAAGTTCATTTATCTCAATAATTATCATCCATGGAAATAATCATCAAAGTACACAGTAAAATAAATATACACAATTATATATGAAATTATTTTTTCATATAAACATACAATCAACCACACACTAGGACAACCACATATAATATTAAATAGAAATATATATTATGATTCTCTATTTTAACCAATAGAATCATCTCAATCCCAATCCCACAAACTCATCAAACTACACAACCCTAATCCACAACACATCCTATACTCTGACCTGAAAAAAAACATAAGATCTGCACGTGCACCTAAATACCCATGAAATCTATGAGTTTAGACATAATAAGGTCTCACAATGAACCCATAATATACACTGTCATATGTGTGGGTATGAATGATGAAAATAAATACATAGATAAACAAAATCTATGAGCTGTTGTTTGTTAACTAGACCTCCATGACACTTGATGAGATATATATTCCCATCATGCCATCAAGTGCTAACCAAGACACCCTAAAACCCAAAAATACCTACTCTAGATCTATACTGAAATTTAAGTCTCATACATCATCACCTATTATATGAGGTTCCATGAAATAATTCCTCACCTATAAAATTATTCCATAAGGAAATCACATGTCTTGAATTGATTATTATAGACAATCAATCCATAGGTCAGACCATAAGTCCATCACACCCTTTGATCATCCTTGGGTCAGACCACAAGGCCACTATGAAATTTTTTCTACTGGATTACGATACAATCTCACCTCACCCTATCCAATTTTGTTGTTTAGGCCACAATGATTTCATTCCCCATATCATGCCTCATTTTAATCCATCTGTTCAATATACCCCCACCTTATCATTAAGTCCCGTCATCTTCATTTTCGCATACCACACTATCACATGATCCCCCTCTTGAAACTAACAAAACCATAATGACCCCACCTTCCACTTTGATACCATACAAAAACATTTATAGGCCAAGAAATCCCACATAACATGATATAACATAGATGGACACAATCATAACAAGTAATTAATTGGTCTCATGATCTATACATTCAATCCATAAGCAAATGAAATTCAATCCTATCATATCACATAATGTTTCATATGGCTATGTGTGAATACACACATTCCAATAATCTTTATAGAAGGGACTATAAAGTAAATAATTATTTTTATGAAACAATAGCCCGATTACTCACCTAGTCCCTAATTATAGCATGTGTGGTTGATGACCTACCCAATGATTCCCCTTGGCTTTCCAATTATATTTACATAATCAATTCCAATCACTCAAGCTAGTATTTTATTTCATGTCTCTATAGGGATACCACATAACACGCAGCCATTCCCCTTATATGCCTACCCAAAAAGGATCTAGGTGAAACAGCTATGATATTTCCATAACCCCTCTCACATCTTGTGTAAAACCAATGGCTCCCACCATTTCATCTTATATCATTTACCCATGGTGACACAGTTTTCATAAAAATTCAAACATCCTGTCTACTTCCAAGAATATATCTAAGTTTTGGGGAACAATTTTATCCCCATTATCATACTTATAGACTCCCATTACTATTCCACTCCACTAGATCCCATATATAATTCACACACATATTCACAAATTTTTATAAACCTACAAATGGTTTTTTGTGATAGGTTCCACTTACTTAAAAATAAGTTATCAACCTTGTTGAGTTATTCAAATAATTTCTATATCTCGTTCATGCCTTTTTAGTGTATGTACTGCCACTTGAGATCCTTTTTTACATCACACATTATAGATTATTAATTAGAATCAATTATAATTACATATATAATTTAATCAAATTATTAATAGTTTCCAAAAAGCTAATTTAACACCATCATCATACCAAAAACTTTTCTAACCATACATAGAGTGTCTACAACACACCCTCATCACCATCCCACGTGAAACACCTATTGTTGGAATTATGGAAAACCATTAGTCTCAATTATTTATAGTATAAATGTTACATAATTTTATGGAATCAAATTACCTCCACTAAAATAGATTCAAACGGTATATAGAATGTGTCTTCGGAAACCCGCTTTGAAAGATGAATGAAATCCCCATGGTTCACTGTTTATTCCACCATATTCCTACGAAATAGAGACCAAATATTTAAATAAAATAAATGTGATTAAGATTTTATTGAATGGTGTTTTAATAATGGAAATAAAATGAATGATATTATCATGAATCATCATCTCAATATACCCTAATTCTCCTTCATTCAAATGGGGGTGAAAGAAAGGAATGAGAGGGGAAGTTTACCTATGAACTGGAATTTCATATGCCCATTTCATGGATAAATCTAGATATACTTAACATAAAAAAGTTTTGAAATCCCCCACATGAAAAAAACTAAAACTAACCCTACCATCTGGTCGCTAGGACTCAATGGTTTTTCGGTGCTGGTTCACCAGATGGTCGGGGAGCCCATTTGGTCCCTTAATCCATTGGATATCCTACCATATATATTGTGGTGGATCACTCATTTTATTGTGGTTTTTTAGCATATATGATACTTTAAACTTCTACAAATTCCTCTTGAACACCTAGGTTTCCTGATTTTACGATTTCCAAACATTCAAATATCTAATATGAGCCTCAATTCTCAAAATAGACCACCTAATAGATCGAAATTTCATATTTTTATTGGAATTTACATATCATAATTATGAGAATTATTACACTATACATTTGATGTTTTGAGGGATTTTTTTGTAATCTCGAAAGTGAATATGTCCTGGATGTAATGTGAAATTCCACTAGAAGTTATTTTTGTAATTTTTTCTTAAAGAAACATGGGAGCACAAAAAAATTTATGGTATTGTATGTCTAGAAGTAAATACAAAAATATTTTCTTGATAAAACAAAGATGTGGAGGAAGTTATCGTGTCATTGGAATTCTGGAAGTTAAGTCCAGAAGTCGTATTCCAGTAGAAGTCCTAAAAATTAGAAATTTACCATAACTAAGTTATTTTATTATGAATAATATATTTATAGCTTCATATATAAGTTTTTTATATAATATTTTTATATGGTACATAAGGTTTTTATAAGATGATACGTATTGTTTTTATCAGATGTTAGGTATGGGTTTTCTCTACAATTTTATGGGTTTTTATAGATGGTAAGTAATGTTTTATAGGTGATATATATGGTTTTTCTATTAATACATATGGTTTTTATCTAGGGATTCACTTTTGATATGTATGAAATTGGTGAACTAGTGTAAGGTTTTATAATTTTCCATTGGGAGAGTTTTTGTTAATTTTATATTATAATATCAATCACAAAATAAAATTCAGAATACATCCATTTTTAGTTTACAATAAATTTCCTACCATAGGATAATATTTATAATGTGGTCGATTCCTAAATTTTTCTTACTATAAAAAATATGACCATGGTTTGAACTGTATCTCAAAGATTTTGATCATTCTATCTATTTTATGTTCTCCACTCCATGAAGAGTATGATCATTTTGTGAAAGTTTGTAAAATTGAAAGGTATTGGAGAATCAAGATGTGATTTTTCAGTGGTTTAAATATTAGATATTAATTTTTTTAATTGGTATTTTAATGAACATTTTGTATCAAATAATGAATACATGGTATGAAAAAGTTTAATAATCCATGATGAACATGAGGAATTAAATGACCATGTCATAGTAGAGGATATCACACTATGAAGAAGATAACTACAAATTTGGTTATAATTTAAAATGAGAAGATGGATTTATATTTTTATAGGTAGACTTGGGTATTAATGTATGTTCCATTATAACTATATGGAATTCCATTCATGATCATAGAGATTTTATAGGTTGTGGATTGATCCTGATCATTGAATCAAAATGCTATATTTTCTGAAGAATAATAATAATTTTTGGTAATAGTTTTAGTGAGTAGAACAAGAAATATTGGGATATCTGGTTCATAAAAGAGAAGGATAGAGAGCCTCCAGTGGATTTTCATTATTATATCCTTTTTATTCAATATATAAATATAAAGGGAGAATTAGAATATACAAAGTTATATCTATCTGTAAAATACAGTGTGAAACATGATAATTTTATCACGGAATTATCTTCATATGGAAGAAGATTCACATTTGCTATGTTTTTGTAGAAGAAATGGGATTAACCCTGAAATCTATAGATTGATCTCATCTGATATTGGAGTATTACAATATTATAAAATGTATACATAAAAGAATCATTAAATTTGGAGTTATGATACATGAATACTCACATGATGGAAATAGAGAGACCTACATATCAATAAAATCTCTATTTCCTTCTTCGAAACTCTGTATAGAGGAAAAGAAGTGAGAGTGGACTGTGGATCAATAGGGTGACATTACAAAAACTTTTAAGGACACTTTACCTTGTCCCATAAGTACCATGACCTAAAAACTTATATCCATCAAAAGTGAGTATATTATATTTTGGTACATCAATACATTTTTGTGTGTCTGTTTCTTGGATTATTCATTAGTGGTGAACCAAGTAAAATTCATGTATGTACTTGTAGATTAAATTCTTCATCCATATTTAATATTCAGTGAGATTAATGTAAAGATAAATCAATATATGTTGGATCGATAATATGATAGATATGATACTGATTATAGTATCAAACTATGGTGTAGATACTCACTATACAATAGGGGGTGAATTGTAAACTTTAAAAAACCTTAAAAAATTCTTAAACCAAATTCACAACTCCTCTGAGTTTTAATAGCGTGCTTTATTCCAGAAAAGTGAATCTAGAAATAAAACTTAACAAAAGTTTACAACAACTAAGATTCTACCTTAATGTGTATAGAATCATATTTAATCAGAATATAAGTCTAAGGAAGTATAAGAAAATTATACTTTCCTCAACAACTAAAATTACAGTAGAAAAAAATGTACAACACTACAAGTAACAAGTAGTAACTTTTTTAACCCAAAGAGAAGGGTATCCAAAAACCCTGGAAAAAGGTCTCTTGATTTATACTTTCAATAAATTCTATCTTACCCAAACCTATGTAAGCCCTCAATTTGAAGATCGGTATCTGTATTGTTATCCCCAAAGCCCTCAATTTGTAAGGAAATCACCACCTCTGACTTCACAACCTTAAGTCTCAAATTTTAACAATGCACCTCTGCACAAAGAAAGTTTGCATGAAGAAAAGTTTGAACAAGTGGTTAAAATTTTCTTCATGAATCTTGAGAGTTTAAAAGAGCCTCTCTCTCTAGAAATCACTTCAAAAGCATGTAAGCACTAGATTAATCAACTTTTTGTGAGCTCTTTCAAATTGGATCCTATTTATAGGCACAACTCCAAAGGTCGGCTACGTCCTCCAATGGTAATATTTTTCATTTAATTTTGGAGGGACTTGTACACATGTCACTAAAAAAATGGTTAGTTAGTAACTGAATGCATGAAATCATTTTATAAAAACAAGGGTATGAAAAAATATGGTTATATATCCAAAATCAATTATTTGGAGTGTATGAAAATAAAAGTTCAGAGTCTAACCAAAAACAAATTCGGTGTCTATAATACAAGGGTATTCAGATTCAGTTTTCTAAGGAATTATGAACCTAAACTCTATAGAATTCTGGAATCTGAATTTCAAGGAAATTCAGAATCTAGATTCACAAGAATTCGAAACCTGAACATACAATGTTGGGATTCAGAGTTCATGAGAATTCGGAGTCAGAACTCACAAAATTCAGATTTAGAATTCATTAGAATTCAGATTCATAACTCACAAAGTTCGGAGTTAAAATTCATTATAATTCAAGGTCAGAACTTATAGTGTTTGGAGTCAGAATTCATTAGAATTTATAGTCAAAACTCTAAAAGTTCGGAGTCTGAATTCAGAGAACTTAGAGTCAGAACTAAGAATAGTTCAGAGTTTGAATTTAGAAAACTCGGAGTCTGAAAACAGAATGCTCTTTATCTAAGTAATATATGATTCCAAGGTTTTAGGTATGAAACTGAATTTTACACATAGACAAGATAATGATCAATGAAAATCATGGTAAGGATAAATTTACTTGGGGAAGAAAAATATTCCTTATAGAAGTAAAACACAGGGTAAAATGAGATTTTCCATGAGATAAGATGTTTTTTATTTTCAAAAAAAAAAGAATGGATGGTAATGTCATAAGGAGACCTTATTGACTCAACAATCTCCTCCAAACATGAAGGAATGGAAAATCCATCAGGAAAATCTTATTGACTCAACAATATCCCCCTTTTTGGAAATCACAAACATCCTTAAGAAAAATAATGAAAGGACTTGGATAATAAAACGTATCTCTATTTACACATGGAAGATGATGAATACAACTAACTCCCTCTTGGGCTTTGAAACTCTAAGGATAATATTATATATTTTTGGAATGAGATTTTTCATTATCTTTATTACAGAAATCTCTATAATGAAAACTCCCACTTAGATAAACACCCCTTTATTTAGGGATATTTTATCTTTTCTTAGTATTATTTTTCATTTCTCTCCCTTTTTGATTTTCAAAAAGAATTTTAGGGAATGGAAAATAAATTATAGTTCCTGAAATATTAGTACAAATAATCCAAAAAAATTGAGTAACCAAAAATTTCATTAATATAGGAATAATTTGTACAAGGAAAAACATACAACCAAAGATCGGATTGGATATATTATCCTTCCTTCTCCTTGGGTATCAATTTCATCACTATAGTTTTCATCATTTTGTGTTCCTTGTGGACTTCCACTACTTGCTTTATTATCTGACCCTAATCCTCTGCTTTCTTCTCTAAAGCTTTAATCTTTTCTTCCTAAGCCTTCAGAGTCTCTGCCTGAGCCTTCAACAACTCATCTTTCTTAACTAGCTTCTCTTCGATCTCGATCCAAAGATCCATTTCCCTCTTCCAACTTTGGGAAACAGAATATAACTTCCCATTTAGATCCATTACCTCTTGAATCTGAGTATTCTGCTCAAGATTTTGTTTTTCCTCAATGCTAGTCATGAGATCCTTGATTTTACTATCTTCATTATCAAAAGCTTCCTTAACTTCTTATTGAAACTCATCAAACTATCTCAAATATTTAACTACTTTATTTGACCAGATAATGACTTTATTACAGGATTTTTTGTGGGAATCGTAGTTTATGAATATGTTCTTGAAATTAACCTCAAGTTGAACACAATTATCCATCACCATGGATACTGAATCAAATTTTTGATTCAAGTTGTGTTGGAGCATCAGACATCTCAAGTCAATGCTTGGAAATATCATAATGGTGTCAACAATATTATTTAGTGATTGGATGATGAAATCATGTCCTAGGGAAGATGATTCCAAATATGAGACTTTTCTTGGTGAAGTCTCTTTCTCTAGCTCAACAAGATTGTTCTTCAAAGATCCACCATCTTCTTTTTTCATTAAAATAACATTAATATGTGTATTCACAATCACATGTTTCCCTATATCAGTTCTCAGAATAGCTTCCCCATCCAGAGACTCATGTTCGCTGTTAGATAGATGAACAATTCTATCTTCATCTATCTTCTCCTTCTCAGCCTCTTCTTCAACATCTTCAGGTTGAATGAAATGGTTATTATAACTTTCTTCCATAGGGAGATTATTTACTTCACCTTCAGCCTTTTCATATACCCCACTAGTAGCAAGCAACGAATATTCAGCTTGTGAAGTTCGGATTGACAATTTTTCATATGCACTTTCCTTATCATGAAGGTCTTTAACTTTCTTTATGAGGTATTCGGTGTCACCACTTCTTTCTTTTTCTTTCACTTCTTCCATAACTTTCTTTTATTCAACAATATTTTCTTGTACTTTTTCCGGAGTGAGAAATTCCTTCCTCGGTGTCTCCGGTAAGGGTTCTACCCGGAAGGATTTCGGTACAGGGATATTTTTGAATGTTTTTCAGTATCCCTCAGAAGGGATTGAGCAATCTTAGCCTCTGAAATCTTCTTCTATTACTTCCTTTCCTTGGTTTGCTTCTCAAGATCTTCAGCGATCATCTCTTTTAAAGCCTTGGCCTCAGCAGGATCCAATCCAAACTGTGGCTCTCCTTCTTTAAAATTATTTTTGTCTTCCCTCCACTTGGCTACAACCTCATCTGGATAATATTTCTGATTCTTAGGATTTGGAGGTTCATATTGGGTTCATTTAGCCTCTGGGGGTTTTCCTTCTTCTACTACTTCTTTTAACTTCTTCTTTTTTCCTCCTCTTTTCGATGGTTTAGGAACTTCTTATTCCTTCGGAATGGATTCTTCTTCCTCCTCTGGTAATTCATAGAATTATCCAAAATATTTAGAGAATCCAATATTCATTATCTTCAAAGTATCATCACTTACTAACAGGACTTTGCAATTCCTCAGTTTGGAACTGCAAGGAATCATAAAAGACTCAAGGCACCATACAATCAACTTGGAATGAATAGCTGGGTACATTATAATCTGAGGTTTCAAGTTCCCATTCTCTACATATTCTATCATAATGAGAATATGCTTCATCAAGTTGATCTTCCTTAGATTCACCAAAAAATCAAGGATATACATGTTTCCCTTCTTCAAGGTGTCCTTATCACCTTTTCTCGGAATGATAGAACCTTGAACCCATAATTCAAGGATCCAATTATTTATAGAAAAATGAGAAATATTCGGAGTCTTGACATATGAAAGTCTAAGACACTCCATAGCTTTCACCTTGACAAAACTTCCATGTACGTCCGGAAATTTATGGGAACAGAATTCAGATTCCCC
This sequence comes from Viscum album, assembly GCA_963277665.1. Taxonomy (NCBI): domain Eukaryota; kingdom Viridiplantae; phylum Streptophyta; class Magnoliopsida; order Santalales; family Viscaceae; genus Viscum; species Viscum album. The sequence continues at coordinate 1,297,173,742 of OY728141.1, read as the reverse complement.
TTCATAAGACAACACCACCAAGCTAGTAGCCTTGGTTTATGAAATGGAATAAGTTTTTCCATAGCTTTTGAAAGAAAATTTACTCCTCTCTTCTTCATTGAAAAAGATCACAGATTCATCAAATTCTACAAGAATATCTAGATATACTACATCTTGAGCTCCTGTCTTTGATATGAAAATTATTTCCCATCCATTCAACCTGATGTTCTTGGATATAATGGAATCGTACTTGGAAAAGAAATTCATATGCACCAAACTCTCTCTGTAAATATGCCACTCTGAAATGGACTTGACTGTTGACATTTCTTGAGAAGGAACTTCACCAGACATTCAGATTTGAGAAATATTTGAGAGGTTCGGAACAGGCTTTTGAAAGGGAGGCAGAGCTTCGGCATGCAAAGGCTTGAAATCTGATGTGGGACAACCCTTCAGGGGTCCTTTATATAGTTGTTGATGCGATGGTTGAACTTCCAAATATAATCAAAAGGTTTAGAAATCTTCTGATTAGATATTATAGTTTAAATGATAGTCTCAAGAAAAGTTTGGTAGGATCTAATATTTTGAGGTTTTAAAAGGAAAACATCTGGATTTAAGGAATCTATAATCCGAAACAGTTTAAAAACACAAAAAATACCAACAAGTTAATGATGACTATGAAAATATAAGAAAGAAACCATACCTTTCTAATTCCCCGGATGATTATTTGTATTGAGGAAAAATTATTCATGAAGAAATTTAGATTTCCAAAATTTTGATTATGAAAAAAACTCCATTACGAAAATCTTCATTACGAATATTTTGAGTAAGAAAATTTTCATTATGAAAATAATCATTACAAAAATTTTGAGTACGAAAATTTTATACTTTGATAATTTTCATTATGAAAGATTTGAAAAATCTAGCTATGAATTTTAAAAAAAAAATCATTAAGAAAAATTTAAAAAACTTCATTTTGAAAAATTTGAAAAACTTCATTATAAATTTTTTGAAAAACTCTCAAGAAAATGTACTCGCCCAATGAAAAAGTGTTTATTACTATAAAAATATTGATTTCAATAGGAATTTAATAAGGAGGATTCCCTTACAGTCATCATTCTTAACTTCTGTTTAATGTATTTAAATCTATCGGAGGATAAATATTTTGAGAAAAGATCATCAAGTTGATCTTTCATTCTGATAAATTGAAGAATAATATCCCCTTTGAGTGTGTGATCCCTAATAAAGTGATGTCTAACATCTATGTGTTTTGCACGAGAGTGATGTGTTTATGAGTATTGTACCAACATTTTAATTCACAATGCACAAATCTGCTGAAGCACCAACATTGACCCACAGATCTTGATATCTTTTTATTATATTGTTGGGCCTTGTTCTTGACTTGTTGTGATATTTTTGGAGAAATAACTTCCACATTATTCTTCCAATTCACCCTAGATATGGTGATAGGTAACTCCTTACCTATCAACATCCATAATTGTTTTTAATTTCTCTTTCATCCAGCACTACTTGTGGGAGCATATTTAGAAACATGGGTACAATATGGTTTGGATGGTACCTTATTCCTCTCCACTGCTTGTGATATATCATGGAAAGATGTCATGATATTATTATCACATGTTAGAGGCCTTTCAACTTTAGGTTCCTCCAATGAGAATTGTGTAGAAACAGACGCTATTTTTTAGGATAGATCATCAACATTTGTCTTGAACTTTTTATCACGTGTTGAAAGTCTTTCAGCTTTAGAATCCTCTAGTGGACACTGATTACTAGTATCAACTGTTTCCTTCTTTTTTAAAGACTCAATATGTGTCTTCTCGATATTAGTTAACTGAGTTTCTAGTTCTAGACAATTAATATTGGGGATGAATTTCTGATCTTCAATCAAAATCATCTTCTCTTCATAGGATTTCTTCATTATCTCAACTTCAAATTCGTGTAACTTAAAATTGGTCTTTAATAAAGTATCAAGTTCCTTAAATTTTTTGGTTGTTTCTTCCAAATATAAAATCTTGAATTCAGTTCCCTTATTCAAATCAACTTCAAGTGCAGGGATCATTTCTTCTAGAGTATTTCTAACTCTCTCTTCCACTTAAATTTTATTGATCTATTTTGATGTATTTATTTCACGTTTCCTCTTTGTTTCTTCAAAGTCTTCAATCTATCTAGAGAGATTATAAAATTACGACACTTTATTAACCAAACATTAAACTGAATTATTAGCTTCTCTTTGGAGTTGGGTTATCTCATCCTACATACATTAATATATTCAACAAATAGAAACAACTCTTTCTTCAAGAATATCATGCAGATATGTTCTTAATTTATCTTGATCACATGAAAATGAGATTGAAGTGTCTTCCTTTCCTCAGGTAAAACCTGATCAACCTTATTTTTACATTCCAAGGCTACTATTTCTTTATTATTGTATGGGCATGGATAACTAGACACTGCATCTTATTTGGACATGAGGGACTTATTCAAATGTCTATTCTCTTTCTTTTTCCTATTTTTCATAGTCTTGTTGGATGTATAATTATTCTCAGAGATGACTTAATCTTCACCAAGACCGCACTTCATTGTTTAATTTAGGAAAGAAACTCAAATCCTCTTCTAAATAGAATTACTGAAGAGTATCAAACATATATAAACCTCTCTCGGATACCAATTGAAGGACCCTAGACCACCCTGAGAGGGGGGGGGGTGAATCAGGTTGTAAATGTTTTCTCTTATTTTGGGATCTTGTTCCCAAATTGATAAGAACTTTTTTAAACTTGTATGATGTATATATGACATAATTAAAACATTCACTTGCATAAAGAAACACATCACTTTTTACTTGTTTCACCACTAAGGGCTACGTCCAAGGAGAATACGCCGATAGGTTTTTGGTTGTACCAAATTCCACTAATCTCACTGGTGAGGTTAACAAAGTTTAGGGAACAATCACTTTTTCCTAGGTACGCCACCTTTAAAAAGGTTCAGGGATAGCCCACTGCTTCCCTCAGATCACTTTTGTTGACTCCCCTGGCTCACAGCCTTGGGAGATGTCTCACTCAGTTTATCGACTTGAAGGTTGATTCATCCTATTGGCATGAAAATTCCTTGTCTCTCTTTAGCATGATACACTGCTTTCATTGATGTCCTAAATTGATGCTCTTTTATTTTTAGTTTTCTCTTTTAGGGAAATTACTAAATGCAGTAGAACTTCTTCCCATTTTTTCTTCTAGAATCACAAACTCCATTTATGACGTTTTTATTTTACACAACTTTTTTTTGATTCTATAAACTATCCCTGATCTATGTACCAAACCTGCTCTTTGTACTGCCTCAACTCTATGTACCACCCATGTTCCGCATACCGCGCCTGCTTCATGTACCGTTCATGCTTATGCCTGCTCCGCACTCTGTGCCTACTCTATGCACTACATTTGTGCACTGCCTCTACTTATGTCCTTGATGTACCACCTTCGTTTACCACCATTGTGTATCACCACTATGTATGGACATTTCTTACCACCTCTGCATACCACCATTGAGTACTGCCTTTGCGTACCACCTCCACATAATGCCTCTGCTCCGTATATCGCGCCTGCATATGGACTCTGACTATCGCCTCTACGTACCGTTTCTTTATTCTAAGAGATTATTTTTCAAATTATGTGAATTATTTCATCCCCCACATTCCACATTTTCCTACACAAAATATATTTCACAGGATTCTCTTTTGAATTTCATGAACCATTTTGTATTTCACGTACCACTTGGACCTTTTCAGAATGTCTCTTGCGTACCACTTTCAGACTTAGCCAAGTTCTTCCACAACGATGACATTTTCTTCTAAAATTATCTCTACCTTAATGATGGTATTAGCACTCCTTATATAGACAAATAAATCCAAAAATTTCACTAATATGTTTTACACAAATCTTTAGTGTGGGACAATCGTCACCATAGACTATGCTCCTTCTGTGTACCGTAAGCCTCCACCACGTACTGCCACCCTCTATTGCATACTAAAAACCTTCACCACATATTGTGTGTCTACCAGTCGTCATAATATATCCATTCCTCCAATGATACGTCATTCCACATACCGAAACTCCTTTCACAGGGAACCATTTTTGATATTCTACCTACCGCATTCCTTCACTGCGTACCATTTCCACTGCCAGGTACGCGGCCGTGAACCATTCCCGGAACATGGTACATGGTCCATGGTCTAATTTATGCGGTTTTCTTCATTTTCTGATTTCCTTCAATGTTCCTCATCTCATTTAATCCTTTGAAAAAATCCTTCCATTATCAAAAACATAATCCCGATTTTCGGGTCCAACAATTTGGCAAACACTAGGAAATGGAACCACCTTAAATATCTGCTTCCTCAAGAATTCCAATGCTAATTCACTGTCATATTTCTATTTCAAAAATCATCTAATTTCATCATGAACCTTATCTGTCATGATATATAATATTTCATCGATCACCTTTAGCATCATCATATTTTTCTAGGGAAAGTACTGAAACATCTCTATCTTCCAGAAACATTAGTCTTTCTAGTCTGCACTGAATATGATTGGCATCATCTTCTCATATTTTTATGATCATTATTAAATTGTCAAATCTCTATCTGATCCCTCATGTAATGATGCATGTCTCTTGAGGTAGGATCTTTTATTGTATCTCTGAATAGTGAGATGTTTCATGATCAATTTATAACTTCAAGACCTTCCACACTCTCTGATATGGATTAATTATTTTAGACAATGTATCATCTTTGATACATGTACTCTGAACTTAAGATCAGTTCATCAATCATCTGAATTATGACTCTCAATAACTTTTGAGTTCTTCTTCATCACCTTCTTTATTTTGATCTTCATTAACAACTATTGACAAAAAATACAACCTTATACACAAAGTGGTCCCAACATATGTAATATAGGTGAATTGAAGGAACCAACTTTCACAAGTGATATTTTTCTCACAATGGGGATGGATCCTAATCAAAATAAGGTATGTAATCCCAAATAAAATAGTTATAGTGATGTTTATAAATGTGATATATTAATAATAACCACTAAAAAGGCTTAGAAGATGTTTGGAATGAAATGGATTGTTTACTAGGACCAACAATTTACCTCAACTTGAGGATGTTTGGGAAGCACCTATCTTCCCATGTGTTTAAATGTTTTCAACTATTTCTAATCATGTTGTTGATTTATTGGGGAGATAAAACGCATGGGGTCTATTTGTACTAAAAGGTGATAAATAAAACTATTCATAAAATCAGTATTTTAGTTCTTAATTAATTCCATGCCTAGAAAATAATATCATATGGTATCAAGGAATTATTTGACTCAACTAGTGGCTTTAATAAACCAATTTTCATTTCTAAGTTGAATCTAGAGGTTCACGCAATGATGAAGTTGTATCATTATTGTAAATCCAGAGTACTGATAAATGTTTTTTCAAATAATAAAAAAAAATATCTAATGGAATAAAAAAAATTAGCGATAAAAAATTTATATTGGATCATATCTTATGTGGAATCGAATGAACGGAACAAGGAAGATACATCTCAGAAGATAAAGTATCAACATTCAAGGAATTAAGTATTATTTTTTCATGTACTTACAATGTGGTATCAACTAATTTTATAGGATATCAATGAATATTATGAATAAAGATATATAAATAAAAATTGGTTTCCCTATACTGAAAATTATTTCAATAATTACCATCATGAATTGATGGAATTATAGTGGAGTTTTTTATAAGAATTCAAAGTCCAGTTAGATTATCTAGGAAATTATAAAACCTATAAATAAATGATGTATTATGGATATGAATTGGTATCGCATGTTCATCATCAAAAATAGGTATCATTTGGTTCAACATGTGGTATGACTGGCATGCATTATGATTAATTGATTAGTCATTGGTTTTTTTATAAGTGTGTTTGAGATAAAATAAGGAATTATTGAAAGAAAATTAAAGCTATATTTTCATAACTATAAGTGGTTATGGAATAAGTTTAGTGACAATGATATCATTTATGTTTTTTAAATATAAACTTTTTTCATATATTGAGTTATAACAATATTGATTTAATGAATTTTTTAATGAATCATTTCAATTTGGTAACTTCACATACTGAAAATAGTTGAGTGGATTTTAGTTTGGAAATAATAATGGTTTTAAGGTGGAAAAGATAACCAATCTTTGAACAACTATTTTTTATTTATAAGAAATTAAAACGACCAAATGTTTTGAAGGTAAATTTTAAAATGGTGGAGAGAGTTTAGATCTTTGGATGTGAACACATGGTAATAAGTGGGTTATGAAGAGGACTATATTTCTAAAAGAGGATGAAGGATCCCAATATCAAAATGGGTTATAAATAAATTTCTTAAAATTGGGGGAGAATAAACTATCGTTATCTAGATTATATAATTTGGGGAGAATTATCATGTTCTAATGAGACTCTTGTAGTGATCATTGAAAATGTGGAGAAATACTTGTATGAATATAGTGAGAGTAGATATGAGAAGATAAATCTTATAAATTTTTTTAATAAATAGGATATATTGAAAAGAAAAAACATGGTATTAATACCCTTTAATATTAATGGAAAAGGGTGATGGGAAAAATTCACTATAAATCCCTACATATTTTTTTATTAAATACAGTTAAATGGTGGAGAAGTGCTTATGGTAGTATTGTAAACAAAATCCAAAGGGGAGAGAATATTGTAACTATGTAGTTGTGTGTTGTATTTTTTAATAATAATTAATGAAGTTATTGAGTATTTATATGCTCCATACATAATGAATTAGGGGTAAATGTTCTAGGAGTAATCATTAAAAATTATATTTTCTTATTATTATAAGTTATTTTAAAATATTTTTGGATGTCAAAATGTGATGATGTTATGAAAGTTAAGTAGAATTCTACTGAAATTTAATCTTGGATCAAATCTTTAAGAATGTTTCACTCAAGATAAACATAGAGAAATTTTTGATGTACTAGTGGGGGTGTGTTGTGAGAATCTTCTAAAAAATATAAAAAGGAAGAATCAATAATTCCTTTTATTATTGATCAAGCATGGTAGATTTTAGGTAATGATGATATTAATTTTTAGAAGGATCAATAGATAAGTGATCAACTTCATTTCCTAAGGTTTTTAACATAAAACATTACATTCATCGAGGATATAGTTTACCTGAATTTTCCTACCGATGTTATAGATATGGAAAAAAAATAATTTCCAATGATATTATTCTATCATATGATAAGGATAAGATGGTTTAATAACATTCCACAAATGGAATTTTATCTTTAGTTACAAAATTATCTTTTAATAAGTGTTTGAGGTCCCTTATAAATTCGGTAGACATCATCTAGAATAAAATAATTCCTTTTAAAATTAGTTATCTGGGCTTGTGGTTAAAGAGTAATGGCCTTCCTACTAATTTTATGATACAAACAAGAGGTGATTCTCTAGTTTTAAAATATAGGTTATTATACTACTCTAATGAATCCATATAATTATTATTTTACAAATTTTCATATTAATTGGGCCTCTGCTATTATTTTGAAAATATCATAGATGTATCCCTGAGGCTAGACTCCATTGAGTCACTTTTGGGTTCCTTGTTTCTATACCTAATGACCATCCATGTCAGGATCCTGATGCATGGTATTATTATTTATACTTGATGGAATATCTAATTATGACATAATGAGATCATTCATGGTTTAAAAGTTTAGTAATTCAATTATATATTTCATAATTTTCAGTACATTATAATATATGGTTGTATGTGATTAAAGTGTAGGTTCATAGTATCTTCATTACACACAATGTGGGTATTTTCTTCAAATAAAAACATGTCCTAATACTATTATTTTATGGAAGTAGGTTTTATCGAACCCTCCATTTAATTTTCTTAAGTTTATCATGGATATATGTAAATGTAATGGTATTATGGTATATGGAGGTGTTGTTTATGACCAATATGGATCTGTGGTGTTGGGATTCAATACCAATTTTAGGATTTATTCACCATTTATATTATAATATACTTAGATACTCCTATTAATAAATTTTTTATTTGATAGAGGTATGAATTTAGTTAAATAGTTTGAGGGGTTAACATTCATGTTCTGTCCATCCAACATGGCACAGATTTTGGTATGGGGCGACGTAGCATCTTTTTTAGGTAGTACTGTTTTAGTTTCTCTGGAAAAGGAAAACAATATGTTTGACTTATTATCTAATGTGACACAATCTACCTATTTTGGTATTTGGTTCATTATTTTTTGGTACTTTATGATCACTAGGACTTCGTGCCATGTATTCTAGGCCTTTGCATTCCCCTAGGCCTTTACGGTAATGTAATAGGCTCCCTATGATCACAAATAGAAGTGTCTATTGGTTTTTAATTAAAAAAGTGATGCTTTATTCCTACCTATTCCATAAAAGGATATTTATTCCATTTTTAATATACTAAATAATTTAAATTCTACACACTAGTTTATATCTTGTAAATTTTGGCTTGCATCATGATGATTGAAGAGGGTACCACCATTTTTAACATTTAGAGAGAATAAAATATTTTTTAGAACTATTTTCCTTCATATGGGTATTATAATATTTAGGTTGAGGTCCAATATACTCCTAAGAGTCATTACGTATTGTATACGGGTTTTTTAGGGATGATGATATTGGCCTCCCATTTTTTCATCTACCTTAAAGTGGTGTCTTTCTAGTTTTGTATCATGTTATTACATTTTTTTCTTTATTTCATTAATAAAAATATTTTTTGTTAAAAAATTTTGTCATGAAACATGGTAATTTTATAATTTTCTCATGAAATTAAAGCCTAGAAGTTAAGTCTATAAAATTTTCTTGATGAATCATGGAAGATGACAGAAATTTTTTTGGCAGTGGAAGCCTGATTGTTAAAACTAAAATTTATCTTTATATGGAAGAGTATAAATTTGAAAAAGTCATATACATAATTTTTTCTATGATATATAATATATTTTTATTTTTATACATAATTTTTTATTGCATAATTTTTTATACAATATATAATATTTTTCTACATGGTCCAAAAGGTTTCTCTACCTTTCATATTGATTTATAATTCAGTCCTTAAATTATTTATATAGGGACTCTCCAACAATTTTTCTTCCTTATAGTGATGTTTTATTTTACTATATATGTCTCTATATACTCTATATTTTTCATCCACGACCAAATTTTTTCCTTAATGGATTTATTTTATATCTTCATAACTATTTCTATTGACTTGAACATATACTTTTACAATATATGGTGTGAACACCCAATTTTTCATAATCAGTTTGAAGTGGGTTTCCCTTGAACGTGATACCAATAATTTTAATGGGGAAACATTGGAAGAGTATATTATCATTATTTAAATACATATATGTATTGATTATATTATCATGATTGTGTAAGAGGTTCCTTACAAAACATTATGTATTGTATAGTTTATCCATTTATTCTTTTCAAATGATAAATTCATTATACTTAGTAAGTGATGGGTGGGGTCTAAAATTTTATATCCCCTATATTTATCTATAAGACTCATGAAATAAAAAAGTTTTGTTATCTAGGGCATGATTTCAAATTTATGTAATATTTATTATCCCAATGATTCAATGGAATGGTTATGATATCTTGGTAAAATTCCTTGATAGAATGATTATGATGTTAAGAATTATTTATTCTATCTTTATAATATCTATTGTTTATATCCATTTGGTTATATATTTACACTATTATGTGTATGTTATTAATTTTTATTCATTTATATCGGATATATTTTATTATGGAGTCTAATTTTATTATATATATTATGCTTTTTCCAGGTTTTCTTTCATTATATGTAACCACTTACTGAGGATCTGAGACCAAACCTATCAATTGTTTCCTTATTTCCACAAGAAACCATGGATGTTTCTATTTTGGAGTTATGGAATTTAAATTGGGGTAAAAGAACTTCTTTATATGTTTTAATGATTTAATTTAAATTTAAATGTATTGTGATGATCAATATATATAATACTACTAAATTTCTAATTATAGAAAGCTCTAATGTAATAAACCACTATCAAATAAAGTTAATTTTAGAATATATTATTATAGTTTTTATAAGATCAATTATATTTGACACCTTAGTAACTAGATTTAGAAGAACATGGCTCAAGAACAAAATTTTTTTGAAAACCCTAAAAATATTCAAACTTTTTCCTAGATAATATTGAGTATTTTATTTTAATTATTAATAAATGTATATGAATTATTTATTATGAATTATAAATTATAATATTTTTTAGAAACTAGATATTTTATTTCATTATTAAGTAGTGGAACCTAATTGCTTGATTGAAAAATACGTCGACACTTATAATCCATGTTAACATTGGTCTATTATTAAAATCAGTGAAATATAGGTTGGATGTGAAAAAAATTTCACTATATTAATGAAGTTAACACATGTTATTAGAAATAACATTTTGTTTATAGATCAAATTGAATTGTGATTATTTTCTCAACAACCTTTTCATATTTCTTAACAAAACATTGTTAAACACCAGCCATTCTATTTTCTATCAAATTTTTCTTCTCAAAATTTTTTTTCTTTTGATCCTTATCAGAACCAAAAGTAATAGAAAATTTTTCAGACTTATTATTTTCAATAAATTATGATTTCTCAACTTTGTTGGATTTGGAAACATACTTGAATTTCGCAAATTTCTTCTTCTTATAAACAATTTCAACATTCTTTTCAAAATTTGAAGGTATCTTCTAATCCTACTAAGGTTTACCCTTTTCATAGATTTCACCAACTTCAGAAATATAATTATTGAACTTGTAACCTTCTTTTCATCTTTATATATTTATTTTTGGAAAAGTTTCAACTATTTTTCTTTTTTATTCAACATAAATTTCAAAATATCATTACCATTATTCTATTTCTCAAGGTATTTCTTCAAATCATAAATATCTTCTAACAAAATTAATTTTTCATTAGGAAAACATTCATGATTATTTGTTGAATATTTTTCTCTTTTAAAATTATTAATTTCTTTTTCAAGATTCCCGATCTTCCTCTAAAATTCTCTTAATTTTTCTTTAAGATGAAATTATAATTGATTTTCTTATTCTTCATAACTGCTACTTCTAAATTCTTCAGTGTTAACTATATAAATTAAAGTCTTCTCACCAACATTCTGAACATATTTTTTTAAATTAATCTTCACTATATTTTTCATCATCATCTTTATGTATGAAATTTCTCCTTTAGTATTTGGATACCTTTTTATCTTTCCCTCTGGAAAAAGATCTAGCCTTATCACACTACTTATTCTTTGGCATTCTTGTCCTACTTTCTTATTCATCCCTATCCTATTCTTTCTTTATTCAAGGAAAATTAATTGTAAAGTGTCTAAAAGATCCACATTCAAAACACTTAAAGGGATGTTTATGTTTATATTTCCATGTACCTCTTCTCACATTTAAAAAAAAGGATAACATTTTACCAAGATTTTTACATAACTAATTTCAAGTATTATATTATATAAAATCAACATCTTCAAGAACCTTCTAAATTTTTTCGTTCTTGGTGGCTTTGAAAAACATATCTCTATCATCTTTTTTTTATTTTTTTTATTTCTCCCTTCTTATTACATAAGTAATGAGAGTACTGTGAAAATCATCCAGAGATAGAGTTTTAGGATCTCTATCTTTCAATGAGGAGACTTTATCATCAAAATTTTCGGGAATAATTCATAAGATATTTTCAATAATAGTAGAATATTCCAACTTTTAACCAAGAAATCTAATAGTGCTAAAAATTTCATTCACCTTGGTAATAAATTCCACAATAGATTCATACTCACCTATTTTCATATCTTCAAACATCAGTCTCTAGATACATAATTTTTCCTTATTCAATTTTTTATTGCCTTCGTATATCTTTTTCAACTTATTCTATATACCTTTGGTGGTAGAAACACCCTTCAATCTTAAAAACACACATTCAGAAAGTGATGAGACTAAATAATTATTAGCTCTTCCTTCATTTTCATTACTCTTCTTATAAACAGATGTGAGAGGAACATTATCGTTAGTAGGATTAAATCTATCTATTGTAGCTTCAAGAGATCATACCCAAGATACATAAGATAAGGAAACATTCTATCATTCTAGATATGATATTGATTTACATAGAAGATCTGAATACCTTTATTATTGACATAATTAAGATTCTCTATCAACTTATCTTTCAAAAACATTATCAAAAAATAAATGGAGGTGACCTTCCCTCTAATACCAATTCGTAGTGTCTAGCTAGGATCAGGTATCACTGAGAGGGGGAGGGGTGAATCAGGGTTATTTTTTTATTTTAAGTTTCCTTTCTTTTGAAACAACTTTTTCCTCTTATTAAATAGTTATTACCTTTCTAAAAAGAAAAAAACACACATCTATCGGAACACAAGAATAAATAAGTTACAATTATCAACAAGAGTTTCTACATTCCTCTAACTATTTTGAAACAACCAAATACCACACAATACACTAGGAAACAATCCTTTTGTGTAGAATACCATAATGAAGATATTCCCTTGCCCTCATGTAGCACTATGTTAAATATAATAGTGTATTTACTCCAAGTAACATGAAATTATGTAATACAATTTTTGTAACAAACGTGTTACAATACTTCTTGATCAACTTTCACAAATATGTTCTTAAAAACCAATACATCAATTCCTTAACTAGTAGTAGGAGAGAAATTCTTCTGGGGTTTTTAATGAAACTCGGACTTATTTACCAGTCTAATTTCTCAATACAGAAATATAATTGTTTTAAAATTAAATTGAGAAAATATTTAACTACTTATATCTAGATCTAGAAGTCCTAGTATGATTTCTTTGTTTAATATAGAATCCCTGATAATAATCTTATCTCTTATCTATTCTTTCTTCTATCTAGAAAACTTCCTTGGGTAAGCATGATATGAAAACTTCTTATCCACCAAATTTCAGAGCTTATCCCTCTTCATTCTCACATAGTCCTTCTATCATAAAAGTAAAAGTTACCTCATCCTTTAATAGATTATCCAAATAATGTTTTTGTGGGAACCTAAAATGTTTTCTTGCTCAAACAGATTTATCATAATCTTCAAAATCCCATAAATATTGGATACCTATTTGACTATTTCAACACTTCTCAACTCTTCAAGAATCTTATCGAATATTCTCATTACTTAATATCATTTATACTTCCTTAAAAATCTCAAATCTGACTCTAATTTTCCATTACTATTTTCTCAATATTATGAATTCAAATGATTATGTTTCTCTAAACCACTTAAAAAACAAACATATTTCTTCTCATTTTGATTCTCAAAACCAACTGATCATTCGGGTTTCTTCATTACGATGGAGACAATATATTATTCATTACATTGATATAAATAAAATAAAACAAATGAAAATCAATATTCAATATATTATATGATCATCCATTTCTTCTTTTTATAGACCAATCATCATGTGTCCAATGAAGTTATAGGAGTTAGACTTCATTAAAAGGATCATTATCCACTTCACTCTGACGATCTGTGTCATTTACAGTCCAACAACTCTTGATCTAAATATTATAATACATAAGATAATTTATCTCATTCTCCAAAGGAAAACAAGTTCGAGTATTTATTTTTTATTGACTCACTTGATAAGGAAAAAAGTTTTCATTTGAAAACTAGTGAATAATTCATCTTTATGAGAAATGGTTGACTACATTTTGTATTGATATTTAAATTTATTATTTGTATCAGTCACCACATACTAATATTATTATATATATTTATTGGTTCCAACAACTCCCAATTTCATTTATTTTTGTTGGTCCTAATAAATTATCACAATCAATTCTACCTCAAATAAAACACTACATCTATCATACAAAAGATACCAATAGTATGAATCTCTGTGAGAATCCATTATGACGGATCAGTGGAACACTATTCCCAATGGAATGGTTCTAACAACCTTAACCTGAGCAACTTATTCTTTTTCAAAAACTAGTGCTTGTGTCATGAATTCCTCATAACATTGAATATGATTAAGATTTATTTCATCGTCATATGACTCACATTGGGAATTATTGTAACTTCCCATCCTTTCTATATACATATATATTTCAAACCAATCCTAAATAAGATGGGAAATTCCATTTATCTCTTTCCATCATAAGCCTTTAATCACAAGTTTTTAGAAAATTTTTGAATTTTGTGAATTACAAAAAATCAAAGGATCGTCATATTTTCATCGAAGCCATAAAAACATAGAAGAAGCACCAAATTATTGTTTTTCTTTTACTCTGGAATTAGGATGAGTCTGATGAACCTTTTCTTCTAGAAAATATTTTCCCATTCTAGTGGAATTTATTAAGCAATGTGAGTCTAATTTCTTAAATATGATGGTTGGTTTGATTTTAAAGTTATACAAAGTAAATTTATTTACTTTATTTTTCTAAGAAATAAAATACACTTTTAAAACAAACTTCTTCTAAATTTTATAAACATTCTTCATCCAACTTCTTCTCAACAACATGTTGATCTAGGGAATCCCTTGTAAGCTCCCGCAATATGTTTACTCTTTATGGGGATCCCATATAGGATTACTCTTCCTACATACTCCATTATTTATTGGTCCCTTGTAGTATTCCTCTTCTTATGTGTTTACTTATTGGATCCTAAGAGGGGTACCTTTTATTATGTGAATAATTCAGTGATCTTGAGTAGGATATGTCTCCTCTGTTTGGACTCAAGGGAAGATGTGGGTTCCCCTGTGCTTGATTAGTCCTGAGCTAGTGCATTAATGTTTTCCATATAGATGGTATTGGGTGTATCCTTGGAACTCATACCAACTGTGTATCCTAATGGTTTTGGTTGTAGTTGCGCTTCTAGGGATTTATCCACCCTAACTATTTTATTTATATATTCACATGGTTACTTTGGTATAACCATGATTTCTAGGGAATATTCTTGGTTCATTTAATATGGTCCTTTCATGACATGATTTTATTGGGATTCCAATATGTATTTCATGGAATTCAGCTTCTGAGCCTTTTATATTTATTTATTTTTTCTAGGATTCCTAGACACGCTTCTTGGGGTCTGGCTACAAAGAATTTTTATTTTATATTTATTTTATTTGGATGCTCAGGAATACTTCTTAGGATCTTCCTTTTGATACTTCTGATAATGATACTTAGGAAATAAATCTATTATTATTATGATACTCTGACATGTTGTCCCTTATGGTCATGATAGTCAAGCATGGAGTCCCTTTTTATTATGATACTTGGGCATGGTTTCACTTATTATTATGATACATGGTCATATCCTCCCTTATGGTTATGATACTCAAGAATATAGTACATATAAATTATGATACTCGGTCATGGAATCCCTATTGATTATGATAAATAGTCATGTAATCCATATTAATGATGATATTCAATCACAACATCCCTTATGATTATGATACTTGGGAATTCAATACCTTACGATTATGATAATGCAGCATATAATCTCTATTAATTATGATACTCTCTCATGGAACCCATGTCAATTAGAATAATTTGGAATGGTTACCCTAATTATTATGATACTTGGTAAAGTTATCTCTTTTTATTATGATATTCAGGCAT
Organism: Viscum album; assembly: GCA_963277665.1. Taxonomy (NCBI): domain Eukaryota; kingdom Viridiplantae; phylum Streptophyta; class Magnoliopsida; order Santalales; family Viscaceae; genus Viscum; species Viscum album. The sequence goes on along the minus strand of OY728141.1, from coordinate 1,297,157,982 downwards.
GGCATCCCTTGTCACTCTATGAGACTTTTGAGACTACGCATGGATGCATATGTTTCACCTTAGGTCCTAGATACACTTATTATCTATATATATATGTGTGTGGATACATATTTCACTATATACCCAATACATATATGTACATACAAATACATATACATAGATTGAGTGGTTCAAAATCCATCTCAATTCCCCTTTCACATGATGTCCATATGATTGCGATTACAAGACCAATGGTTGAATGTTGTTGATTTATGTTATTTCTCACCTTACAAATTTATAAACATATTTATGTATATATATATATTATTAGAATATATATAGACATATAAATTTCTATATAGATGATGTAATAATGTCCAGTTGATCAGGATCACAGACCCCAGGATTGACTATGGTTTCACTTTTTTTATTCTATTTATTATTTCAATTTGTGTATCCGCATGGAATGAAATATTAAATGATAATGGACTTATGAGATAAGATTTGTTGTTTCAAATTAGGGTGGCCTACTGAAATTATTTTTCACCTATGCATGTGAACCTGTGTGTTTATGGTCGGTCTAGTGGGTCATCAGTATTATATGTATGACATCGATATATGGGATTTCATAGAATATCATTTATTACTATAGAATGATTCTATCTCAATTTATTTACTCATTACACACTCTATTCTTTACAACTTCTATTATAACTGGTTATATTCATATTTTTTATGCTATTATATATAGTCTCTCCATGGACATGCTTTAGTCCCTCACTACTAATCAAAAACCTCCATCATATGGATTGGTGCGCATAACTCTTTATGGAGAATCATCTCAAATCACCAGGTTAGTGGAATTCAGATTAGGATGTCACAAAGGGGAATCAGAGTTGTTCTTCTATAGTTGTATTACTATTTATGATACGGTAGATAGGATTATTTTGAATGTGTCGAAACCTGTGATGGATATCTAACTGGTGTGTCAATAACACTTGTTCTAGTAAGAAGTCCATGTTACATGAGATATGGGGTTATTGTTCTTGATATGAGATATTTTAGTTTTATATGATATTTATTGTGATCAATGAACACATTGTGTAGATTTTATGATATACTAGGGATCTATGGGAATGGGATCATTGTAGATCGTCCACTGAGGTATTTATGGATCTTATCCATTGGTAAGAGGTCAGTTGTTGATTTTAACTCTTGGACAGCAAGGTTAAGAGGTGTCTCATGCATCATATATGTCATGTAGTATTCACATGTCATAGGCCTGTTATTGGGTTATTATTACTGATTATAGAGGACAGTTTTTTAATGTGTTAACAATAGCCTAAATGGTGTTTCCCCATGTAGGATTTGAGTATAATTATACTAAATTGGGATGACTTGTATATAAATTTCCTTCCAATTTCAGGCTATGTGGATCTATGGTGATATTTTTAATGGTGAGGTTGATGACTAAATCCATGTGCAATGAATTTGCAGTTACACTAGTAGCTTGATAGTTCATATGATTCCCATTTGTTGAACCCTTCATACGGCGATGTTATTTAGGTTCAGATATTTAAATTTTTAGTGACAACTGATACATTTTTTCATTTATAGAATGGACTGATATTTTACTTAACTGAGCTGTGTAATTATGATACAATATGAAACATTGAGATGATTATGTAAACATACTTTTGACCCTCGTAGTTCAACTTTGGAAGATGATACTTTCATTTTAGGTGACCTAGTTGGGTCTCTTTGTATAGTGTTGATAGAAACCTAAATGTTTACAGTGAACTAGACCTAGAGGTGGTATTACTATATGTGGATACTCATTGTGTAACATCCCCAACCCAGAAGTCACTAAACTAGTGCTCCGAGTTGGTTCATCACATGACCTCAAGAGTGCTTACTAGTATTCTAGAGGTTGCTGACTAGCAGCGAGGGTCTAATGAGCCACATGGTGAGACTATACCCTCTTTACCAAAGTCCGCCATAGAACAACAAAATATATATAATAGAAAAAATTTGAACTACCAATTAAATGATCATAACCAAGAGTTTCCGAAATAGGGTACAAACCAAAATTCAAATACAACCATGCCATGCTATACTAGTGGTGCAAAGTGTAAGAATACTAAAATAAAACAAACGGACAAAACTACAAACAATTACTGACTCCAACTACGGGTCCTTCTCCATGTACATCCCGAGCCCAACTCGGAATCTCAAAGTAGGGCCTCTTCCCGTATCCCAACTTGTAACCAAGTGATCTTCTTGGGTACCCAATAGCGGCCTAAGCAGGGTTTGAGTACAAAACTCAGTATGAAACCACCAACGGTGTCTACAAAATATCCAGTCTAATATATAGTGCATTCAAGTATAAAATAAATGGTAATAAATCAAGGGATAGTTCAAGTTCCATTTGTTAAAAAGTTTTATTTAATTCTGGACTAGTATTTTTCACAATTCTGTTTCTTATACCATCTCTATTACTTAACCTGTTTAATCACAAGTTTTGTGGGTTAGGCATAAATATCATATAAAAAAGCTTCCAAGGAAATCAATCACGGTGCATAGGGGAAATAAATCAAGTCCCTATCTCACTAGGGATACACATATCACATCAACTCATATTCTCACCATGAAGCATCAGTCCAGGTGGAATGCAACCATTAGGGGAATAGAGCATCAGTCCTCATCTCTAACCCACACATTAATGTTGCAGTTTAGAGAATTAGTCCAACTCCTTCAACATGTCAACCATGTCCTCACCATGAAGCCTTAGTCTGGGTGGATGAAACTGTTAGGGGAATAGAGCATCAGTCCTCATCCCTAACCCATGAATTAGGGGTGGAGTTTAGAGCATCTGTTCAACTACTTCCTCATGTAAACCATGACCTCACCACAAAGACTCAGTCCAGGTGGATGAAACCATTAGAGGAATAGATCATTAGTCATCATCCCTAACTCGTACATTATGGGTGGAGTTTAGAGCATTAGTCCAACTCCTTCCTCATGTCAACCATGTCCTCACATCAAAGCCTCGGTCTTGGTGGATGCAACCGTTAGGGGAATATAACATCATTCCTCATCCCTAACCCATGCATTAGGGGTGGAGTTTAGATCATCATTCCAACTCGACCCATGGGCATAGATCCTCAGTCAATACCCCACACTACCAAGCCATGTGAACATGTATATTTATGAAGTCACCACAACCATACCATAACACGACCAAGCATATTCAATGCCATTGGATATCACAATACATAACACAACATATCATATCCAATTCCATTAGGAATCAACATTCAAAATTCATAACAACAACTTGGGAATTAATACTATGCCACTACCCATTAACACATTTTCCACATTTCATATCTTTTATCCATTTATCCTAATGCCCTTTTTATCACACTTATCTCACTAATCATTCATTCATTGTGCCTATCTCACTAGGAATCATTCATTAGTACTAACTCACTAGGCTCCAATACTAGGATCATAATTCATTCCATTATGGTCTCTAGTCATTTCCACTTAATAAAACATTCACACAATTTCCAAATACAATTCACTTATATTTATCCAAATTCCCATTTCTATGCCTTAACCCATTATGTGTATTCAACCACCCCTTTAACTTATCTAAATTAATCATTGACCATTCATTAACCCATTTATCCCATTTATCATTTCACAATCATTTATCCACTTATGCATTCCAAACACAATTCTCATATCACATAACACAATCCCTTCATTACATTTAATTATTTAGATGCACCACCTAATTATCATGTATTAACCCATTCCACAATTCATCCCCAATTATCATTTCCCATGCTTCTATCATTAAGAATAATCATGTATAAAGCTAACCCCTTAGCTTTTCCTTTTATCTCACCTGACCTCTTTTAAGACAACCAACACCCCATGGGTGGCCTTAACAAGGGTCACATCATCCTCCATGCATCCCAAGGGGATCCAGAGGGTTATATTAGGTTTTTTAGACTCCCTAAACATCACATCACTATAATGGAACGATGAACTCTTCTCAAGAGGGTAAGAATCAAAACCCTTCATGAAAAAATCTCTATAAAACTAAAGGGATATAACTTTTAGACCACCTACCTTGAATATGATGATGAATGCACTCTTAATTGTGGCCTTGGATCTGGATTCAAGGACCCCTTCAAACCCAAACCTAGGTTCCACCAGAAAGTAAAGGGGTTTAGAATTTTGGATGAATATGGGAGAAACCAAAAGCCCTAATCCAAAGAAGAGAGGGGTGGGGAGGATTAGACATACCTGGAGCTTCTATCTGCAACCAATGGTTCCCCAAACGTTCAAGAATCGAAGGAAATCCACCTCTTGGAATCTTGGGTCGGAATGGCTCATCACTAGGGTTGTAGGGGATGAAATGGTGAAAATCCCATATTGGGTTTTTAAATCCCTGGATAGAAATTTTGTAAATTTTCCAACTTTTATGGGCCGCACGGTTTACCCACACAGTTTTCCAAACCGCGCACAAACTGTGCGGAAGTGACTGTCCAAAAACACCCATTTTGCATAGATTCTTGGGATCGTGCACAGTTTTCCCTAACCATGCTCAAACTGTGCGAAGTCTACTATTCGAGGATGGCTGGTCCACACAGTTTACCCGCACGGTTTTCCCTAATCGTGCGCAGACCGTGATCCATGAACTTCTTGGCCTCATTTCTCTTCTGTTTTCTCCATGAACCCCTGGGGAACCCCCGAGCCCCCAACTAAACTTGGGAAACTCTTATCTATCCAAAAAAGGAGGAGAAACCAATACTTAAACCAAAACATCCCTAAAATATTTGGGATCTTACAACCTCCCCACTATATAATGGCTCGTCCTAAAGCCTCTCTTTCGAGCATCACAAACTTCCACACCAAGGGATCATGCCACAAGGTCTACCTCACCAATCCCACTTTCCATATTTCTAGTTGTACATCACAATTTCTAGAAAACACAAATCAAGGGCACAAACATTCCCCACAAGCCTTCCTCACCGCAACCACAACATAAGCTGAAAATCCTCAAGGATTTATCATCTTCCACCATTCTCACCACGAGAACTTCATGGGGAGAAATGTATCTAACAACACCTATCTAATAAAACATGTAAAATTAACACACAACATTCCATCATCTAGGGGAACCAATTGGTACCTCATCGGCCCGATCCTCTACACAACTCATGACCCAAATCACTTTGTTTCATTTTCTCTTCACCCAACCCTAAGGGTGACCCATCCTTCCCATTTCATAACACATTCGAACTTACTGAACCAAGAACATTTAGGATAATTAACCTCCCTTAGCATCTATCTACACCATCACAACCATTTGGAAGACATCCCTACACTATCCATTTAAGGACTAAGATTATCCTGAACTAACTCAGGTTCACTTCATTTCAAAAGGATATTTACGCTACAACATGAACCATGAGGTGGGTCACTCTAACCTTCCCCATCTATATTACCATCTTATGTTAGACCACCTTCAACTGTCTTTCCCCAGAACACCCACCTTCCACTGATGGCATGCGACACCTTTCTCACCTTCCCCAGGTGCTTACTGACTTGGGGTCTATCATTATCATTCCACACACCCACTGAGGTCGTTTCCTGAATTCCTATAGATTTAATTATCATGGAATTACCTCCCTCTAGACAGTCATCAACTTAACCCTTGGAATGACCCCACATCACATGGGCAAGGCTCGTCTAACTACATGATGTTCCAAAACCTCACAACGCAAAATTGACCTAATTATAACCCCAATCTCCATTTGAGTTATAAGACCACAACTTCTCTTTCCACAACCTATTTTTATATCCAACCACAACCTCCTACAACCCATCACAGGTCTCACAAGCTTCACTTGGAACCACCCTCAGCACAAGTCAACACTTGGCTCATTTTTCACCACATCAAAGTTCTGCATGCCTTTCCAAGAAACATGACACACACCTCACCAGTTTTTCTTTGCTACCCTGGTTCCACTATGTCATCTCAATGTCCTATTTCCCACATCCAAGGCTTATTTATCACTACCCACATTAAGAGTTTCATTACCTTTTCTCACCATGAGGGATTCCAACCACCACATCTAAAAACTAATCACAAACCGAACCCCAAACATAAATATGGCCATACAGCCTTTTTCCCAAAACAAGAGAACAAACATCACCCAGTTCCCATTCTCAGATTCTGTGAAAGAATCCCAAGGAATTTGTCAACATTTGTCCCTTCTAGAGGTCCTCACCCTACGCTATCGATGGTGTACATCTCATCATCAAACTCCACACATACTGCTCCCTTGCGCGTAAAATCCATGATGTCCCTCATCCAACCAAACACCACCATGTCACTAAGCGAGAGACAGAGATTCTCAACATACCAGGGATGATGTCAAGATGTTGGTAATTCTCATCACTAGATGAGGTACACTAAGAAGTCATCGAATAACACCACCACCAACTGATCTGTTTCTGATTTCAAGCTATAGGACACCATGACCTTCCAGGAATCTCGGGCTTTCCTATCGAACGTGACACATCAACACTTAACCATCACCACTCAGGTGTTATTTCCAACAAGATTCAACCATATATTTACATCCAAGTAATTCATACAAACATGTTCAACCACATGACTACCCTTACCTCGAGTGTCACCATAGAGTGAAATCATATAACCACACTGTAGCCACCCTTGTGTTTTATATTCAAACAACTTATATACCTACATTAATCCTCACTCAAATAGGTGATTCAGGCATTCAAGAGATACAAACCTTAGGAACAAACCTTACCTCTTATTACAAACACCAGGGTTCCCTTACGAAAGAACTAGGCCCAACTAGACCATTAACCTTCCCACTTATCCTTATGTCACAAAACTGCACTAAGAAGAACTCTATGTCTCACTTTCAAAGTCCAAAACATCCAAAGGTGTGACACACACCCAAAAGCACTATAATCTTTTTCCAACCTCTCTCATAGGTCACCTTGAAGGTTGAACAAAACTAACTCCCTTTATTGGAGTCACAACTTGGATAATTTATTGGCCCTCTCTCCAGACCACACTTATCATGACACAGATGAATCAAAGCGCGTGAATAGAAATCTCACTCCCATTCCGATGTGCAGTATGATTTTCATACCAAAAACCCATCTTCTATAGGTTCCACACCAAAGGTGTACACATTCATCGGCACTACGGAAAATCATCCTCTTGGAATTTGAGCCACTACTCGCAAGGTCTCTACTCACAATGTCACCAATACCCAGGAGCGATCCTTAGGGTCTGAAATTCACTCAGTACAGTCACAAACCAAGAAAGTTTCCTCATTCACATTACCAAACAATGCATCACAACCCAAAGGCCACAAGCCTACCAAGGGTTCCCTAAACACACCACCAAGGCCATATCAGGACCAACAAGGCCACACAATCTAAGCCCAAAATCTCCACTAGGGCACTCACGCCGCCCCAACCCATGCATAGAAAAGTCAAACTGACAGCACCAAGGATACCTCCCTTTTCACCCATACATTTTCATTCCAAACATTTCATTCACTTGAAACTTCGAAAAAGGACCGATAAAATTTATTCCCAGATGGAAAGATCCCACATGGTCAACCTTAATAAAACCATTCTTCATACTTTACCCCAATGGTCATCATCCCACTTATAGCACCACCCCTACCAAACCTACTGTGATCATAACATGGGGTAACCAACTTACTCAATAAGAATTATTTTAGCCACACATCCTCAAACCAATTCTTCTTTCACAACATGATCCTTCCCTTTTATGAAAAATTCATAAACAATTTTATCGTCATTATGCAACCCAGTTTCCTTTTGGACACCAAAACAGACTTTACAATTATCACAACCCAAAACTTTAACCCAGTCATAACATTATTTATACAAGATATTCCTTACCCATTCCTTTGCATTATTTTTATTCACCCAATTTCATTACCATTATTAAGAATCATTTTCTTCATATTTATCGAGGAAGTAAAATTCATTTCACTCTCTACGCCCCACACACCCATCTCATGTGTGTGCCTATAAGGATGCATTCCACCTATATCCTTAGGTGCCCAAAATGATGCATAAATTCACATCCCCATACCATTTTAGCAATGATAGAAATTTCACAAATCAATAAAATCACACATCATGTAATAGGTGAATCACCCAATGATGAAATATCATTCAACTATAACAACACACACCAAGAACAACAATTCCCACCTAGGGTGACTTGGGTTTTCCCTTGTACATGGGTTAGCTACTCCCAAGAACGAGCTCATTAACAAGGCCCGACATTATCCTAATCTCTTGTCTACCATCCTCAAATTGTAAGAAAGAGAAAATAACTCCTCTTATACCACTTTGTAACATCCCTAACCCGGAATCCTCTAAATCTGTGCTCCGAGCCGGGTTGTCACATGACCTCAAGCGCGCCTCCCTATATGCCAGAGGTTGCCGACTAGTAGTGAGGGTATAATGAGCCATGTGGGGAGACTATACCATATTTACTAGAGTAAGCCTGAATAGAACACAATATAAATAATGAAAACAATATGAACTACCAATTAAACAAGCATAACCAAGTATTTACCAAACAGGGTACAAACCACAGATCAAATACAACCATACCATTCCATACTAGTGGTGCAAAGTGGTAGAATACCAAAATAAATGAAATGGCCAAAACTCCAAACGGGTCCCGACTCCAAGCCTGGGTCCTTATCCATGTACATCCCAAGACCAACTCAACATCTTAGAGTAGGGCCTATGCCCTTATCCCAACCTGTAACCAAGAGATCTTCTCGGATACCCAATGTCCGTCCAAGAATATTTTGAGTACAAAACTCAATAGGCTACCACCAATGGTGTCTGCAAAATATCCAGTCTAACAGATAATGCATTCAAGTATAAAATAAAATTTAATAAAGTAAGGGACATTTTGGGTGCCATTAGTTAAGAAGGTTTATTTAATTCATGACTAGTATTTATCCTAATTTTATTTTTTTATACCATCTTCATAACTTAACCTATTTAATTACAATTTTCATCAGTTAGATATAAATATCATATACACAAGGGTGAAAGAAAATCAATCACAGTGCATAGGGGAAATAAAAAAAGTCCCTATCTCACTAGGTATTCACATATCACATCAACTCATATTCTCACCATAAAGCATCAGTCCAGGTGGAATGAAACTGTTAGGGTAATAGAGAATCAGTCATCATCCCTAACTCGTGCATTAAGGGTGGAGTTTAGATCATCAGTCTAACTCCTTCCGCATGTCAACCATGTCCTCACCTCAAATCCTCAGTCTGGGGAGATGCAACCATTAGGGTAATAGAGCATCAGTTCTCATCCCTAACCCAGGCATTAGGGGTAGAGTTTAGAGCACCAGTTCAATTCATTCCTTCTATTAACCATGGCCTCACCTGAAAGCCTCAGTCCAGGTGGGTGAAACTGTTATGGGAATAGAGCATCAGTCCTCATCCCTAACAGGTTCTTAGGGGTGGAGTTTAGAGCATCAATCCAACTCCTTCCTCATGTCAACCATGTCCTCACCTCGATACCTCAGTCCTAGTGGATGCAATTATTATGGGAATAGAGCATCAGTCCTCATCCCTAACTTGTGTAATAGGGATGGAGTTTTAAGCATCAGTCCAAATCAACTTTTGGGCATAGAACTGCTTTCTATACCCCACACTACCAATCCATGTGCACATGCTTATTTATCAAGTCACCACAACCATACCATAACACAACCAACAATATTCAATTCCATTGGATATCACAATACATAACACAACATAACATAACCAATGCCATTAAGAATCAATATTCCCAATGCATAACAACAACATGGGAATTAATACTATGCCACTACCCAATTAACACATTTTTGACATTTCATATCTTTTATCCATTTATCCCAAATCCATTTTTATCACTCTTATCTCACTAAGCATTCATTCATTGTGCCTATCTCACTAGGCATCATTCATTAGTCCTAACTCACTAGGCTCTAATAACAGGTTCATAATCCAATCCATTACGGTCTCCAGTGATTTTCACTTAATAACACATTCATAAAATTTCCCAATAAAATTCACATACATTTAGCCAAATTTCCATTTTTGTGCCTTAATCTATTAGATGTATTCACTAATACAAATATGGCCTTTACCAGCGCTAGAAAAGTACATTAACAGGGCTAAAAAAGCATTGTTAATCAAGGCGAAGATAAAGGGGGGTCCCTTTTATCAACGCTCAGAAAAGTGCTGATAGAAGACCCTTTTATCAGCACTTATTTTTTAGCGCTGATAAAAGTAAAAAAAATAAAAATAAAATAAAAAAGAATATATAATGTAGGAGGAGCTTTTAACAGCGTTGGAACCCCTTTTATCAGTGCTAGGCAGACCCCCTCCCACTCTCATGTGCACTGCCCTTACCCGTGCATCCCCCAACATGCCTACATGCACCTCCTTGCTTCCACCCAAACACGAACCTGCGACCTCCCCCTTTGCGTTCATGCACCTTTACCACAAATCCATTTTGTTGTTTTCTCTATTTAATGACATATCTATATATATATATATATTTATATTTATTTGTATATTAATATAGATTCATATTAATATAAATATATTTAGTTATATTAATAGATATATATTTATTCATTTATTAATATATATATATATATATATATATTTACATATTAATATATATTTATATTTATTTATATATATATAGTTATTTTTATTTTTATATTTATATAGAATCATATTAATATAAATAAATTTAGTTATATTAAAACATATATATTTATTCATATATTAGTATATATATATATATTTATTCGTATATTAATTTATATTTATATTTATTTATATATATATTTTTAGTTATAGTCTTTTATCCATATATTAATTTGTATATTAATATATATTGATAAGATTAGTATTAAATACATTTATAAAATATGTTTTTTATGTGTGTTTATAAATAAATAAATAAAGAAAGAAAGAAAGAAATACATATATACAACACACACACACAGAGACACACACACACACACATATATATATATATATATATATTTATGAATAAATACATATATATGTGTATTTGAAAATCCATAGAATGTTAAAATGATCATAACTTCTAATCCAAAAGTTTATTTCTACTCCAAAACCTGTCAAATTGATTAAAATGAAACAATATTCAATATGATATGTGGTAAAGACCTAGAGGGAATCCGAATCAGATGTTATACTAGTTTGAATATTAAAAACTCAGTATATCTCGATTAAAAAATCAGTTTTGGAGGCCTTCTAGGCCTTTTTGGACCTCGAAAAATATGACAGAAGGTTCCCTTGGATCACTAGTATATAGAGCTCATCACAAGATACAATTTGATATGGTATAGAGCTCAAATGAACACTTGAATCAAAAGGTATGGCTGTTTAAAGTTTGAGTTACATTTTCCACTTATTTTAACTCTTTTATTCATTTTTTATTATTTTTTGTGTCTTCATATTGTTATTAAATGTTTATTAATCGATGATAATTAGGAAATTTTTAAGGAATAATATTTTTTAAAATATTTTAAATCCATTTTCACTAAATTTTACTTATATTAAATGTAATATCCTACTTTTACTTATCTAAAACATATTTAAAAAATATTTATTTTATTTATTTCAATATAAATATACTTATAAAACAGTATATTATTTTTCATAAATTTTTTTTTGAAATATAAATTTTTTTAGCGCTATGAAAAATCAATGATAAATCCCACCTTTATCAGCGCTACTAAAAAATAACTCATAGAGGGGTCCCCTTTATCAGTGCTAAAAAATCACTAATAAACAGAGGTCCTTTATCAGCGCTAAAAAAAGTGTTGATAAAGGGAGGAATTATGGAAAACCAGTTTTGTGGTAGTGATTCAACCACCCCTTTTCCTTAGCTAAATTCTTCATTGACCATTCATTAACCCATTTATCGAATTTATCATTTCCCAAGAATTTAACCACTTGTGTATTCCAAATAAAATTCTCATATCACATAACACAATCCCTTCATTACATTCAATTATTTAGGTGCACAACCTAATTCTCAAGTATTAACCCATTACATAATTCATCTCCAATTATCATTTTTCATTCTTATCTCACTAATCATAATCATGTATAAAGATAACCCCATAGCTTTTCCTTTTATCTCTCTTAACCCCTTTTAAGCCTACCAACACCCACATAGGTCACTGCCCAACCCATTTATGTTACTAGGACTCTCATTCACATCCTTAAAGCTTAATATCATATTCACCATGGGCTCAATGTTCTCACACAACGACTCTACATTTAATTAGCTAAATTCTATGTTCGGGAACATGGGTACCCCCCATGGGTGGCCCTAACATAGGTCACATCGTCCTCCATGCAACCCATGAGGATCATGATGGTTCAATTAGGTTGTTTAGACTCCCTAAACATCACATAACCGTAATGGCATGATGAACTCTTCTAAAGAGGGTAAGAATCAAAACACTTCATGCTCAAATCTCTATAAAACTCAAGGGATATTAATTGTAGGCCACCTACCTCAAATCTGATGATGAATGCATTCTTAATCGTGGTCTTGAATCCGGATTCAATCACCCCTTGAAACCCCAACCTAGGTTCCACTAGAAAACAAAGGGTCTTATAGTTTCATATGAAAATGGGAGAAACCAAAAGCCCTAATCTGAAGAAGAGAGGTGTGGGTAGGATTAGAATTTCCCAGAGTTTCGTTCCACAACCAAATTCGCTCCAAACAACCATGAATCAATGTAAATCGACCTATTGGATTCTTGGGTTGGAATAGATCATCACTAGGGTTGCAGGGGATGAAATAGAGAAGAATCCCGAGTTAGGGTTTTAAATCCCGAGATGGAAATTTTGTAAATTTTCTAACTTTTCTGGGCCACACAGTTTACAGGCATAGTTTTCCAAACAGTATGCAAACTATGTGGAATCTACAGTAAAAAAACACCCATTCACATGGTTTTTTGGGATCTTGCACGGTTTTCCCTAACCGTGCTCAGACCGTGTGAAGGCTACTGTCTGAAGATGGATGGTCTCCACGGTTTACCTGCACGGTTTCCCCTAACTGTTCCCAAACCATACTCCATGAACTGATTGTCCTGATGCTCTTATCTTCATACCCTAATCCCCTAGGTCACCCCTAATCCCCCACCTGAACTTGGGAAACACTTATCTAGAGAAAATAAGAGGCCTAACAAAAAAAAATAAACTAAAACATCCCATTAAAGATATGGGATCTTACACAATGGGATTTAGTTCATTGTCTTTTATATTTTTATATTATTCCCCATCAAGGATAACCACATTATAAGGATTATTATAGAGTATCAAGGCCCTAGTAGGTCAATGTAGATAGTTTAGACCTTTGGAGTTCAATTTCTTCTTTAGCTACTTTAGAGAGAGATAGCTGATAGGCACATTAGATGCCCTATGCCAAGATGGGTGTGTGGATGACGCCCCATGAGGTTTGACCGTGTTGAGAGGTTTGACCCTTGGGATATGTGGTTAGACCTAGTGACCCTCATATAATACTTTAACATTAGGGATATTTGGGAGACCTAGATACCCTTAGTTGTGACTTAGACCCTTTTAGACTGATGTTGAGTTTAATTGACGGAATCCATTGAGTGAGGTTGTCCTAGGTCTATGGATTCCTTTTTAGGTAATGAACTTGGTTGTACACTCATTTTTAGACTGTTTCATGATAGGTTTTTGTATTTATTTGATATATACATGATGATTCATTTCGATTCTAAGAAACCACCTACGGTTCTTGTGTTTTGAGAATTCATTCGATGGTAAGGACTGTTTGGGTTCCTAAACCGGTCAACTAGTAGTTTAATGGATGATTTATAAATATTATAAAAATAATGTTAATTGATTGGTGGTCATGGAAATAAATCACAACACAGGATAGGTTCTCAATTTTGAAGAGAATATCCAAGGGATCTTCTAGATTAATGAGACTGATATACTATATAACACATCCAACTTGGAATTATGATGGATGAATCATAAGATCATGGGTCAGGTAATGATGGTATGTATCAGTGACACCCGTTATTATTTAAAAATTAAAATGGTGAGTGGATGGGTGTGATATGAGTACATATAGTATTAATGAAATTTTATGGGAATAGTTTTAGGGACCTATGATTAAATGATAAATATCCCTCTATGGTAAAGGATAAAGAGATAATGGACTAGGTGTTGTGAGTTGGATAACTTGTGGTTGGACCTACAAACACATGTTCGGGAGATGTGGTTTCATGATTTGGTTAAAGTAAGGTATATCCTGGCTTAATTTGAGTGTTTCTTAGAGAGAGATATGCATTCCTATCAATAGAGTCATAGCATTTTCATAGTTAGAGATGATCAATCCCTACACATTGACATCATCTTGACTATACGGAGAGAGCATTAGTTGTACATCAAGCTTCTTAAATATTTTTTCAGGTTTTATGGATGAACACCAATAAAGTTGTAATGGATAAGAGTTATAAGATACTCCATATTTTGGGGAGTGTTCTATTCACTATTTAATGGTAGTGACCCTCATAATGATTTGAAATTCTGAATTTTCAATGGAAACCACTATCAGGAAGTGGGAATGGTTAATATTTTGATTCTTCTATGTTACATCTCTAGCATGAGTGTTTTTTACATTCCATTCATTATGTTCAATTATAAAAAATGGACTTTTGATCTTTATCTCATTATAGAGGTGGAAATAAGGGTATTCCTATGGGGTATTATCAAACCGATCATGGTTAAACATCTTCCTTGATGTAAGTGATGTTAATGTTGTGAGATCTTTCATTGAATGATCAAGATAATGTTATTTTGTAGATGTTCAAGATGAGAGCATGAATGAATTTGACCACCAAGGCTTCTCAAGGATGAGAAGGTTTATGTTGGGTAGATTATAAGTACCCACGTTTCTTCAAACTGAAATTTTCGATGAAATTTTAATTTTTTCTTTTATATGCCTATAAGGGGTGAAATGGTAATTTAACCCGAGAATATGATCTTGTATAATTTTTATGACCACTATGTTATTCCTAGAATATGTTTTTTACCCTTATACAAGAGTTTAGTCCAATTTTAGGCCATTCTATTTTTTTTGGAATAATTTATATTTAATTTATATATATTTAATTAAATAAAAAAAATTCACGCATATTAATTCAGCTAAATATTTTGAACATAGAGTCTGATTGAAATTCTATCACCTCCATTTATTTTAGAATAGGGTGTTTTTCAGAGGTTGGTCATAAACTCAGGTTGGGAACCAGGGTTGGTCCAAGCCCTGTTTCCTTTTTTTTATTTTTCTTTGTCTTTACTTCTTCTTTTCTTTCTTCCCCCCCCCCCCCCCTTTATAGTGTATGACCCATTGGGCATCCAATGTTAGGAAAAGTAGATAAAAGGAGGATGTAGAGATATAGAGAGATAGATAATGATAGAAAATAAGAGAGGTTCCACAGAAGAGATTGGGAGGAGCTATAACCTTGTGTGACAGTTGTGGATAGTGGAAACGGATGAAGCATTGGCGGATTCCACCCAAAGGTAGCCTGTTTTAAAATTTTTCCATATATACCCTTATATATACCACCTCATAGTTTCATATCCCATTAATCACTTCTTAGTTCCACTTCAGGGTCGAGCTACAGATTTTGGTGAGAAAAGGGTGGTTTTGGGCTTATTTGTGGGCGTTCCTATTCAAAAAACCAAATCACAGAGCATGTAGTTTAGAAACACACGCTGAGTGTTATTTCCATTTTGTGAAGACTTTATTTGGAGATTAAAGACTATGTATAGGGTATAAAAATCTTGTAATGGAACTCGTCCATGTAGTCGAGTACCAGACCAGACATCCTGTGTAGATAATTTGGCCGTGTAAAGTACACAGCTAGATCTCAACTGGACTACACACCATGTAGAAGTACACATCAATGAAAAATACATGGTCGGGCCATGTGATGTGCATATAAAGTTACCACATGTAGGTTACATACTGTATAAATGGAATACGCACCATGTACTTTGGATTTACTCACAATGTCCAACTGAAGTACCCACCCATGTGAGGCTTTTGAGGGTACACATCATGTACTCAGGTATACACATTGTGTACTCCCCCCTTTTTACCCCTTTTAGTTTTTCCCTATTTTATTCCCAAGAGTCATAATTAGACACATGAGTAGCAAATTTTTGTATCATTCCAGGTAGATCATTATGGTGGAAACCGAGAGGTGATTTTAGGACTCCTATAAGGTGTTTCATGTTATTTACTAAATGAGTAGATTCTTCCTCTGATAGTTGAATCTGTCTATCTCCAGAGAGTGAGACCCTTGAGATGAGGTGGGGCATGAGACATCTCTCAATACTTATATTCAGATACATTTCATTTTTATCCAATATTTTGTCTTATATTTTGACGTAAAGGATCCCATTTAGGATGTCTCTACCTTACGGCTATTTTCGAGGGTCCCCTATGGGATGCCTTCACATACACGCTTATCTAGGTAATCCCTTATAGGATCCCTCAACATGTTGACTCTTTTAGGGGATCCCATTTATAATTACTATTCCTACACAAACCATTATTGAGGGTACCTTATAGGATTCCTCTTCAAATGTACTAACTTGTAGGATTCCAAGAGGGGGAACATTACTTAGGTGTTGAATTTGAGAATACTGAGTAGGATGCCACTCCTGTGTTCTAACTCTGGGGACCCAGTGGGTGCCATTGTGTTTTAAGATACTCAATTTAGTTCATTGGAGGATTAGGTATATATTTTAATTGGTGTCACCATAGAACCCGCATTGGTGGGTCTAGTTGTTTTGCCACCCTCACTTTTTATATATTCACATGGTTACGTTCACACATCCATGATTACCAGAGGTGATTATTGGTTCTTGGATGATGGGAAAAACATGGCATGATTTTATTGGGTTTCCCATATGTACTACCTGGGGTCCATCTCCTGATAAATTTTATTTTATTTTTATTTTATTTTGATTCTTGTACGTACATCCTGGGGTTCATCTTATTAGACATTTATTTTATTATTATTTTATTAGTATGGTCAGACATACGAACTAGGATCCATCTTTTGACCATTATTATTATGAAACATCGGCATGACCTTACTTGTGATTATGATACTTAGGAATATCTTCCCTTATAATCATGATACTCTAGAATGGTGTCCCTTTTGATTATTATACTCAAGCATTGTGTCCCTTATGATTATTATACTCAGGAAGGGTGTCCCTTATGATAATGATGCTCAGGAATGGAATCCCTATGGATGATGATACTTCGGCATGGTATCCATGTTTATTATGATGCATAGGAATGAGTTCCCTTATGATTATTATTATTGAGCATGATGTACCTTATGATTACGATACTCAGGCTTGGAATCACTATCAATTATGATACTCAATAAAGGAAAACATATCAATTATGCTAATTTGGTGTGGAATCCCTTATGATTATGATACTTGGGAACGAAATCCTTATTTATTATAATATTTGGAAATGGTGTCCCTCATCACTCTAAGAGGGTATTGAAACTACACATACATTCATAGGCTATTCCTCAAATTCTATCTAGTTTTAGTATCTATATTTACGGCTACATATGTCACTACAAATATAGTTCATATATATTGATTCATATACTTATACATGGCTTTAGTGGTACAACATCCAGCTCAATACCCTTTTTATATGATTTCCAAATGATCAAGATTATACACCCAAGGATGGAACACTATTAAGTTATGTTATTTTTTACCATACTCGTGTATATAAATATACATATATATATATATATGTATATGTATATTTATATATTTTTTGCAAATATATATATATACACA
Organism: Viscum album; assembly: GCA_963277665.1. Lineage (NCBI taxonomy): Eukaryota > Viridiplantae > Streptophyta > Magnoliopsida > Santalales > Viscaceae > Viscum > Viscum album. The sequence continues at coordinate 1,297,139,929 of OY728141.1, read as the reverse complement.
CACATATAAATATCTATATACATTATGGCACAATGTCCAGTTGATCTAGATCACAGACCCGAGGATTGAATATGGTTTCACTTTATTTGTTTTATTTATATTTTCCAGTTGTGACTCATATAGGCTGATCATATTGCATGAGCATGCACTTATAAAAGCATATTTTTAGGTTTGTGATTGGGGTGGACTACTAAGATTATTCTCACCTTGGTACTTGGACATGAATGTGGATGTGTTCCTTATGTCAACTTTTTTACTTTTAGCACATATTCCATGATGTATAGGATAGAGGCCCAAGGTTTCATGATCAAGCAGAGCCACTCATGTGGATTATTTTTATTAGAGTGGAGAAACTCGATAGTGTATTTGATACTAGGTATGTGTTCTGGCATAGAGTTGGTAGGAGGGCCATGTACTTTTATTTTAGTTTCCTTTTTGTACTCCTACATGTATGATATAACCAGTGGGTGACGAGTGTTTTATATATGACATGGCTATTCGGGCTTTTATAAAATTTAATTTATTATTACAAAATGATTTGATTTTAGTTTAATTAATTATAATAAACTCTTTTTATCACTTCTTATATGATATCTAGTTATTTATGCTATTTTTTACTCTGATGTGGGGGTAGAGTCTCTCTATGGACACAGCTTAATACCTTACTGCTAGTCAGCAGCCTATGGCGTATGGAGAGGCACACTTGATACCTCATGAGTAACTAATTTAGAGAACCTATTTAGTGGAATTTGGGTTTGTACATTACATTAATAATATTATTATAATTTAATATGAATTATATCATCATGTAATTCATAAAATATATTTCATAGTTTTTTATACCATTCATCTTATTGTGGATGGGTTTTACTACATATATTGGTGATGTTATAAATTAACTATTATCTATTACGAGGATAGTTTTAAAAATAGATTTCATAAATAAAAATAATTTTTATGACATGATAAAATATTATGTAAGGATTAATTTTTATTTATATTAATGATATTAATAATAAACAATTGTTTCTATTTTAACCACCCAAAACGAGCATAAAAATATGTGTTTACTAATTTGAAACCATTTGGAATATCTGTTGAACATGAAACTTTTATACCACTATAAAATCATGAAGAAAAATTCCTTGAAACCATTGAATCATATAGAACCATGAGACAAATAAAACTGACCACTATCATTACATTGAAGTTCGTTTAGAGCTATGGACTGAACAACCCAATATGATCAATATAGAGGCACAAAACTAATAAATGAATAATATGTGATAATGAATGGATTATAATATATGAAATAAACATTAATAAGGTTATATATTATAAATTTAACATATATAATTTAACTATTTATGATTTCCGTTCTTTTTTCATGCCAATGAGCCTGTACCCAAGTGTCAGAGGCTCCTTCTTCGCATCCAAAAGACCCAGGATCAAATTGGGGTAGAGGAGGAGCTCCCAAGTACTATAGCATAGCTGTAGAATCACTATAGTAGTAGAGATAATATATCAGCGGAGGTACTATAGAAGTGGTGGCACTCTAGAGGCAGCGATACTATAAAAGGAACTATAGAGACAGTGGTACTGTACCATGTATTGTAGATGCCTGAGTAATGTAGCAGTACTATTCACCGAAGGGCCCTTTGGCCAAAAAATAGGATTTAAAGCCTTGTATTCAAGACACTTGGACATGGGACAAGGGTCTATGTAATTTTTCTCCCTCTATAAATACAAAAAGAGTTCTTCGATTTAAAAAAAATGAGGCTTTAGCCTCAACCTTTTAAAAAAATGTTATTTCTTTTTCCATACAATTTGGCACTTCAGGTAAAGAAATTCTTGTTTTAATCTCATCATTTAGAAATATACTTCATATTATCTATCAATCAACTATATAAATTTACCAATGAAATTATCCAATGAAAAATTCCTTTAAATTTATGATATTTAATTATCCTTTTTATATTATTTCTCTTGGAAGCATTCTTAAATTATTTTCTATGATATTTGTATGGGGACGCTTTCCACTCTCTCTTTATTTTTGGGTTATTTTGGATCTTTCACTCTCTACCACTTATTGTTATATATACTCTATCTACCTCCTTCATATATTAATGTATTTTGATTTTTCTTTCTTGTTATAGGGATATTCTTATATTTCTACTTCCCTTTTAAATTATTTCATTTAGTCAAAACCTTGTTCCAGTATGTTTATAAGATTTTCCATCTCTTCTTATTTAACATTTATCCCTCCTTTAATGATTTTTTATTCAACTTTTTTATAAAATTCACTATTTTAAATTATATATTACGGTAATTTTTATTATTTGGAGACACCATATTCCTTTCTTTTCTTTGGAATATTTTTTTCCTCTCTATTTTAAATCTAGAAAGTGTTTCTCTTCATAATCATAATTTCATCCTTGTATTATTTTACTATTGTCTGTATTCTCTTATATTAATTATCAAAAAAAATTAAAAGTATATATTAATAGTTTTCATGTATTTTATAGGTATTAAATTTATCATTACCTTCCTTATTAGTTTATATCGCATACCTTAAATTGTTCATAGGGGGAGTCTCTCACTATTTTTCTTCTTTGTAGTGATGTTCTCTATCACTCTCTCTCTCTCAATATTATATTTTTTTCCACGTTCATATTATATATATCTGTGATATCTTATTAATATTATATATTTACTTTATTTAATTCCTTTTACATTATATGATGTAAACACCCTCTATTTCATAATTTAGTTTTAAGGGAGTTTGACCGTAATGTTATACCAATCATTACAATGGAGAAATATTGAGAATCTATTTTCCCATTATTTTAGTATGGTTAATTATTTATTATATTTCTATATTTATATAAGAGGTTACATGGGGATCATTATTTATTATATTTTTTATCCATTAATTATTTCCATATGATTAATGCATTACACTTTGTAAGTGATGTGTGGCGCCTATAATTGTGTATCCAATTGATGAATCAATTGGTCTTATGAGTAATACATTCTTGGGTATCTTGTGTATGACCCCCCATTTATATAATATGTGTTATCAAAATTTCTTGATAGTGTGGTTACGTTATCTTAGCATAAGACCTATATGGAAAGGTTATGATTTCAAGTACTATTCATTTTATCATTAAGAGATCTATTATTATTATCCATTTGATCACCAATTTCAATTTGTTATGGGCAAGCTATTTTTAGGTATTAATTTCTATGAAAATATTTAATTATTTTTTACTAAAATATTATGTATGTTATGATTATACCATGTTTGATTCTAGTGTATACTACTCCTTATTAGGAACCTTAGTTTACCCATTTCTATTGTTTCATAATTTCCCAAGGAAACCATAATGATTTATATGTATTATTTAAGGATAATAAATTGAGGTATAATAACGATTTATGTGTTTTATGATGTAATTTAAATTTAAATTTAATGCAATGATAAAATATTTATCTAGTATCCTGATACTATGAAACATTTTATTCAATAAGATTCTAATGTAATAATTGATCACCAATTCTGAGAGACTAGATTAGAGGTTGTTACAAAGGGTCGGTGCTATTACCAACAAATAATTTCACTATATTTTAATCCATAAATAACATCTTTTTGATAAACTATATTAAACCATTGGAATATTATACAAATATGGTCCCAAATAAAGATTCTTCTTCTACCCCCATCTAGTGAAAAGGTGACTAACACAACCTCCTATATAATTCCTCACATGGTTCCATATATATTTATGCTTGGTAGTTGTTGTTTTATAAATAGACTCTACTAAGGAATGTTTTTCTTACCAAACATCAATAAAATCAAGAAAAAACATGTTAAACATATTTTATTGACTTTGGATAGAGTAATAGGACTTCTTGTTAGTATGAGTATTATATGTAGTGCTCAGCTTCACCTGATTACCTAATATTCTCTATAAACTCTAAAAAAATAAAAAGTTATATATCACATATTATTTAGACACAAAACTATTTCTTACTCTATGATTTATAACTTCATTCTATATATAATGATTCCCTATTTCATCGATTATATGATTGTGTCTAATCGATAAGAAATTAGAAAATTTCATCATATGATCAAATATTTCCTAGACTATATGCATCCTACTAGATGATCACATAATACTCATCAAAAATTCAATTATGATATTTTTTTCCATACAAAAGTATGAAATGATTTTATCATGGATACTGGTCTTAGATACTCTTCCTTCACTTATTAAAAGGTAATAATTTTGAATATAAACCCATCTATATCTTTCATTATTTATGGCCACCAATAGTACTGTCTAATACTATAATATATCTTAGTTATTCTTGGATAAACTTCCCACCCTCTAATATGAAATTTGCATATTACATCTTCCCAAATAAGAAATAGAACCTTAATACATCCATATATATATATATATATATAATCTACACCTGAGGTCCATTATGATATGTACTGCCCACTATATAATCTTTCATGAAAATATATGAAGTCCCAGAATCTAAAACCTCACTTTATTTTACTTGATTTATAAATGATGAAGTTTTTGTAAATTGTGTTAAAAAAACATTACCCTACTCCTTATATACATTAAAATATAATAATTTGAAAAGATATATGAACCACCACTCATCATTTAATTGTTGGACCATATAAATATGATTGTTCTAACAGTAATCATCAATAGAAACCATTCACTTAAACATAGTATATATCATCATAAAGTAAAATAACATAAGATAACATACTAATCTCATTTTTTGAGATTCAAATACCATTGTGAGAAAATTTAATTTATTATTTTATGGTCAATATGTTTTTATAGAACTCTTATTAAATAGAAAATTCCAATATATTTTTATTACATTCACCACTACTTCCAAATATATATCATAAGTGGGCTAATTATTCTCATGTGGCTCAAGATTTCAGTAATAATAATCCATATCCCAATTTTTTTTTCTAAGAACACATCCCAAGATCACACCGTGGACATCCTAATAAACCTATTATCACTTTCTTGGATCAAATAGAATATGAATATTCTAGAAAATTAATTTCTAGTTTATTGATAGAAAATCCATACCATAATGATCGTCCCATATAAACGTTACCCCTTTATTGGTTAGGGAAGTCCGAGTAACTATAAAATAGGCTAATTAATTAATGAATACGAGATAATGTATAGAAAATAAAAAAGAATCTTTAATATAAAAACATTCATGGGTGGTCCCCAAGACATCCCTACTACCCCTTTATCGTCATAAAATGATATTATAGATTTAGAGACGACATTACTAGGAAATATCACTTATTGAATTTAGAAATTAAAATTCTATATTTTGAAATTGAGTTAATGAGTTCCCAATGTCTATAATATAATAGATAAATATTCACCATATTACTCATATGATAATGAATTTATTAAATTATCATAAATGAAGATGATCACAAATGATATAGGATAATGTAGAAAGACTAATAAATACAATACATAAACATATATAGAGTGTTTTACCCATAAATACATCATCATGAGTTAAAAACAACTCTATCTAGTCCTTAATATCATCTTTGGTAAACCCTCAACTTGTACCTTGATCTTATGATAATGCAAGCAAAGATCAATCTTAGGGAACTATAAAAATCCTCATAATTGATCAAATATATCATTAATATATGGTAATGGATACTAGTTACATATTTTAAAATAATTTTAGTTTTGGTAATAAATACATAATATAAATATTTCATAGAAAATTTTACAAAAAGATATGGATTTGAGAGTCCCCTTACCTTAAGTCAAGTATTTTTACTTCATATTGACACCTCATATATAATAATCTTATATTTATTAAAACATCAACACATAACTATATTATATTTTTTTTATTATTGATCAAGTTTAACAATTTTAATTTATTTATTACAATTTCATTGAAGAGGGAATGGATCAATGGAATATTTATTTAAATTTTTCCATTTACATTTCAGTTTTTCGGTTTTGATTTTTATTATCTATAAATCAAAAAAATTATATCTGTAAGCATAAAAATAAAATGAAATGAAATTTATTTATATTATATATTAATTAAACTATGTAGACATAAATGTAATTATTAGTAAATAATTGATATCATTCTCATAGATGGATAAAAGAGACCATTAAAAAGATGTTCTAAAGAGTGAGAAATAATAAAATTATCATAAATGCTTTTTAATAAACAAAAACATCCATAATACCATTTATATAATGATTATATATAAATTTACTAATTTATGAATTATTAGTTTAAATTTCATATTTTAATAATATAATACTGTAATAATTTTAGTAAAATGAAAATGTGATAACTTTTACTTCACTATTGAAGATTAATCTTTTCTTAGGCCTCGATGGCCAGGAGGTTTGGGGTTTTATGGAACCAAAAAATCCCTAACTGTAACAACCAAATACTTTAAAATATTCTAAATTTATAATAAAATTTATTTTTTGTCTATATTTATTTATATTCAATTCTATTTTTAGTTTACTCTATACACAACACCGAGTTAGCATGTGTTACATGCAAGACCGAGGTTTACTTTCTTTTAATGGCGCACCAATTTTAAAACTAAATTTTGACACTTTTATAAATTTTATTTTTCAAAATAAACATCATTTTTGAATTATAAGTATCAAAATTATCTTTGGGTGAATTATTTGTATTGATCTAAGAAGTTTTATTTTTTGATGAATATTGAAAAATATTGCATTTTAGTTGAAAACTGTCTTTTCATTTAATTAATTATTAATGTTAAAATATATTTTAAATTTGTTTTAAAGTAAAAATAGATAAATTATATATCTATTAATACAATTTAGGTAATTTGAAGTATTTTTATATTTAATTTAGATATAAAGTAATAATTAACTTTTTAACATTCTTACTTTAAGAACCTACTTTCTCACTTTATTTATTATATTAGCTTTAAACATAATATTTCCACTCCTATGAATTTAATTTGTAAAAATTGGAATTATTTTTTGAAATAATTATAATCTTTATAGTATAATAAGATGAACTGAGTTTTTTACCAAAAATATTTGTGAAATTAATTAAAATTAATTACAGTGATTAAGGAACAATTATGCTTAATATGGGACTAAACCTTAAACTTAAGGGCCAAATGATATAGAAAATTTTCCAAAATTAATTTGATTTCAATATTTTGACCATATCCAATATATGTTCTAATTTAGGAGTTATTTTTATATTATTTCATGAATGTGACCTATATAATAAGTTAAGTAAAGAAAATGCCAAAACAATAACATTCTGTGCCTTTAATATTTTAAAAATATTTAAATTATGGAAGAAGGTAAGTATTTTCCGTTATAAACATTATTTTGAATGTTAAATGAGTTTTTTTATCATTATAAATTAACTATAATTTTTGGAGATGAATTATCAATATTAAATTATTAACAAATTCTAATATAGGGATTATTTAGTTGATAATTAAATTAAATAAATGATGCTAAAAAGATTAAAAGGGAAGTAAATTTAATGATTTATTATGTTAAATTGTTGTTTTAGATGAATACACCATGATTCAAAGATGTTAACTTAATACTTTTTTAATTCCAATATTATTATGATATAATTAAATTAAAATTAAATAAATAATTTGAAAAATGACATTATTGTTATTTTACAATTAATTATATTTTATTAAATGATTTACAAATAAAAAAATATTATCTTGTTCAATGTGATTTTTAAGTGTCAATAAATATAATAGATGGACCATTAATAGTAAAATTTATCTTTTATAATTAACATATTGACCCATTGATATGAATAAAGCAATGTGATAATGTCGAGAGAGATTCCTTGTACCTTAGGTCCCAATTTATTTCATCACCTATACACCTACTCTATAATGAACTAATATGTATTGAAACATAAATATAGAAGTGGATTGTATTATTTTGTGTAACTATTGATGTATTATAATCATTTTATTCTATTTATTAATCTTCTTTGTTAATGGTGAAATGTTTCGATGTCGTGTTTTCTTTAAATTATCTCATCTTGTTTTGATCTCATCATTACAATTATTTAAAATTCATATTCTTGTAAAATTATTTCTAAGAATTTAAAATAAATAAAAATAAATTTATAAATTTAATAAATAATCTATACTAACAATCCATGTATGTGGTAATAATTAAATCAATTACAATGTCCTCATAGGTGGGTGAAATCGACCATTAATGGGACGTGTCAAATGGGGGGAAGAATATATACTATAAATTATTAGAATACCTAAAAAATATAATAATAATAATAATAAGTTATATAATTATATGTAAATTAATTTAATAAGGTAGAAAAAATAATTATATAATGAGTTTATAAAGAATAAGATAAATTAAAATGAATGGAGGGGATCATGGCTTACCTATTTGTTGAAGATTTCATCCTTTTTCTAATTCCATAAAGGATTGGAGTTGGATGATACCATAATTTTACTAAGGTTATGAAGAGACCTACGAGGAGTTAATTGTGTGGATATTGGTCTTTGATAAGTGGATGTGAATTTATTTTCTAAGATTGGGAAGAGGAGGTATTTATACATGAGGGTAGGGGTATTTTAGTGTTAAATTGTTGAATAAATTATTGTTTCCAATATAAGACTTGTAAAAGATATATTTTTTACATTATAAATCATATTTGAATAAAATTTTAATCTTTATAGACTTTTAAACAATTAAACTACTAAATTTATTAGTTTATTCAGTAGAAAAGAAAAAAGAAAACTTGATTTATTAAATAATATTTTTAAATTTTGGAAATTACTTTTTAGGTTTTGAAATTATGTTAATATTATAAAAGAATTAATTTTTATCATTACATTATTTTTGGCTCTTTATAACCAATTTAATACATATTAGGTCATTATTACACCATTATTATGTCATAAAATATGTGATATTTAAAAACATTATTTTTACTATTCACCTGAATATTGATATTTCTATAAAATTTATCAAAAATTAACCCTCATAAATTTTAACAGGATTATTTCAAAATATAAATTCATTGTATCATAATAGTTTCATAACTCATTTAATTTTTATTATTAACATAAAAATTATGTTTTTTAAGAATATGTTAAAATGAAATTTACTAAAAACATTTTTATTTTTTCTTTGAATTTTTAATTTTGAATAATTATTTTATAGTATATTAATATTTATATCTAATTAATTTGTTAATTTTCAATATTATTTATATTTTTTTTACATTTCCATTCATTAAGATATTATTCTAATGGTCATATTACTATTCCAAAAGCCATGCTATTATTTCTAATGGTTATATTTATTTTATACTTCCTATAAATACCTCTTGATTCCTTTATTAATCATTCACTCCAATTTATCTCTTCACTCTATTTTATTTATTTTTAAAATTTTGATTACCTTAGTAATATTTTATTTCTTAATTTAGAGTTTCATTCATGAGTGTGATATTTCTAGGAGATCAAAATGATCAACATTTTCCAATTCTAGTTTTTTTATTGTCACATTGTTTTAATTTCAATTTTATTTAGTATATTTATTATCTAAATGTAATATTCTAAATTAGTAAAATTTAATTATTTTATTTATTTTTTAGTGAACTTTTTTATACTATAAAATATTTTAAAAGAAGATAATATATCTATTTATGAGGAATTTTCCCTATATAATTTTTTTGGTCGTTACAGATATCAAAGGACAAAAATTAACCACTGGAGATTTTATCCCCATAATAAAATAATTAGTAAAGGAATGTAATGCAATAATAGTATCTAACCCAATCAAAACATTTTCTATACATACCCAATTCAATTACTGATTTGGTAATTAAAGAAAAGTATCTCAAAAATCAATGATCCTTACCATTTATATTGATATAAATCAACATATCAAGCCCCGTACATTATTATATTTCCTTGATCAGTCCTCTAACAAAGAATTGTGTCTACTTACCACAACTCCCCGCATTAATTATAAGGTTTCAACCCCATTATAAATCATATAAAATTGTTATGTGGTGATAATATACCAATAAAAGACCTCCTAATATGTGGGTAAGTAAAGAGGGATCACTCATGATTGAATTATTATCCCAAATTCACTCTCAAAGTATCTATCTCTTTTAAAATTGTTAAAGATAATGTCCTTAGAAAATATATAAAATCATGTTATCCTAGAATTATACTCTATAATCATTATAAAATAGTTTAATAAAACAATACATGTGACATGTATAAAGTTTCATTTTAATAAAGCCATAAATATATTCATTAGAACCCAATTAATGAGTTGGTGGCCTCTTATCACATATATTATCTCATTGTCTACCTACATCTCACAAAATTCCTAAAAATAGTCACTGTCTAAACTACGCTATACTTCTCAAGAATCCTAACCAAGCTAAAAACCATATTCACTATCTTTAACTAGTACTTTAAAATTTGTATTTCAAGTTTACCACTGATCCCAGGTTTATTTTTTCACTAGAAATTATGTAGTGCTTCTATAAAATAAGAAAACTTTATATCCTTTTTAATGTAAGATCTAACCACCACTACTGAATTTTATTCCATTTTTTTTCTTTCAAAAAATGATTTTCCAATGTTGTGTACAACTCTAACTGGATACACGATAATTAGATGTAAGGTTGTCTAGCCATTATTCTTCCTGCTCACTGGATATCTTTGTAGAGCCATACTATAAAAAGGATTGAAATTGTCACAAATAATTTTCTTACCATGTTTCATCCAAAAAAACACCCTTATCATAAAAAATAAAGTGAATCAACCATGAACTAGTCAATATATAATGTATGTACCAACCTAACATTACAATACAATGAAAGATTTAACTACTCAACTAAATTATTATATGATCAAATTTCTTGACTAGGAATGTTTCAATTATCACACCCTATTTTTGGTTTCCCTAGCTTAGAAGTATAATATCAAATCTATAGAACACTATTTCCATAATTACCAAAACTAAATATCCTTAGTTCCTATTATAAATATTAGTCCTAAGATAAACCTTTAATTTTAATGTTATTATACAACATACCCCTATCATAGCTCATCCTATATCAACAACAAGAATGTTTGTAAATTCCTTAATCCCATATCCAATACGAAAGGGCTTGATTACTAGCACTATTAGGATGAGAACGCATAGTGGGAGGAACTTAACCAGGAAAATAGTTGTGATGGAACATTTACACACAATCATTATCATTCAAATTATAAAATTTACATAATAAACTATAAATTATATAAATACATGATATAACATTCATCAAGAAAAAAATGCATACAAAAATATTATAATGAAATATTTTCACAATCTATATTAGGTGTTTGGGGGTATAATTACATTAAACAGACACACACCCATACCACACACATAGGTAGAAAAGGCAGGCCATAAACCCCCCCAAGGATAGCCCACCCATCAAGACTTATTTTTTCAATACATGGCATGATGGCCAAGTAGGCATGAATCCCATTAAATGGACCAAATTACAATAATCTAACCTGAAGTCCCAGCACAACATCATGCCTACATCATGAATGTGTCACCATCTTCCTATTTCATGCATGTATCACCGCCTACCTAGGTCATGCCTACATCACCACCTGTCACTAGAATTTCACTCTCACCCAGATTAAAAACCAGGTCAAATGAAAAATCATGGGGATCCTCACCAATATATACCTAAGAATCACCCCAAAAAAATAACTCCTCCATCACCACAACATCATTTTTCACCTTCAATGTTAAATTCATATGTATAGCTAGATGTATGTCATCACAAAATTTTCCATGCATATGTGATAATAACAACCCATTAAGACATCCAAAGTGATAAAAACTACTACATCCAAGCTCATGTATTAAAAATAATTAATATAAAAATAAATCATGATAAATAGTCATGATATATCAACACATCATCCTCTAGGGTCATCTAGATCATTGGGTATTCCATATATCATGGGATATATCTATACCAAATAGCACCACAAACATGAAACCCTAAATATCAAGGCTCATATAGATAATATTACTAAAATAAAATCCCCATGACTATACCCCCATTCATCAGATAATTTCATTGAATAAAAAATGGATCACATATGACCCACCTCTATTGGTAACCATTCCTGCGTCTATATTGAAGATAAGAGTAACCCCTAAATCCCATCTCAAATAGACCATAGGTCGGTGATAATCACTTAGGGTATAATCTAGCAAGTATGTGAGGAATTACGCTCATAATCCTAGAAACATATAATGGAAAACAACCATTCAACTCTATAGTATATAATAAAAACCAATATCGCAAAATGTGTGTGAATTATATACCAAATAATAACTCTAAATTAAAATACCAAAAAATGAAATTCTTAAAATAGAAACACTTACAACAATTCCAAGCCCATATAACAAGCCTATAATTTCAATATAATTCAAAAAATCTCTCATATAAACCTATTGTTAGGGGTAAGAATGCAAGAATAATTAGTAATATCCTTCTTGTAACACCCTAGGTTTAAAATTAAGTTTTATGTATTTTCAATGTTCCAAAATACAATAAAATTCATAAATTTCTGAACTCAGAGATATAAGTAATAAGTATTTTATTTATACAAAGACCATAATACATCTTTAACAAACAAAAACTAACCCATTAAACCCACTGATATTGATAACCAAACAACATGAATTCCATCGAGAAACACAACGATGTCGACTAGGTAGTTCATATACTTTGGATATGATATAAGCACAAGGGTTATAGAAAAAACAATAGAAATGAAACTAAGAATAAGAGGAACATATAAAACCATTTTTGAAAGCATTTGGGTGAGTGTCGAGGTGTTTTTCAATGTGTTTGTTTTATTCCTTAGATATTGATATTTATAAATTTTTTATCTGACCGTTATAAAAAAATGTCTTTCAGAACTTTTAAATTAAAATTTAAAAATTACATATGAAAACCATTAATATATAATTAAATAAATAGAAAATTTTGATATGAATATTATTATTATACTTTTAATAGATATGTAATAAACAAAATTTTTGTATTTAACAAATTTTCTTATAGAATATATATATTCTAAGAAATAAATAATTTTTTAAGCATTAAAATGAATATATTATAAATTTGTAAATTATATTATGAAATATTTAAAATTATGATATAAATATTAATAGTATATATATATAACAATAATTTTTTAAATTATAAAATGAAACTATATAAGATAAATAATATGATATAAATTTTTTAAAAAAAATGAATGAAATGATAAAAAAGAATGAAAATCAAGTTATGGTTTTGGTATAGTTTGTTGTAGAGAGGTAATACGAGTATGTGTAATCCTTCAAGAGTACAGAAGTCAAGTGAGGTCGCAAGAGGAAAGGGCATTGTTGAATCAAGTTTCAGCCGAGAAGTAGGGAGTAGCATCTTGCACAAGAGAGAACCAAACGCGGAGGAGAGGTAAGATCGATCTTGGATTGGTTGTGTTTTCGAAGGTCGAGTACAAGATCGATCGAAGTCAAGGGATTAAAATATTTCAAGATGTGAGGAATAGAGGTTAAAATCTGAGTAGTATTCTTCAGATCAAAGCACTGGTTGATATTGAGGGCATGAGTGGAGATACTAAGATACGAATGATTTTGGTTGACATCTTCAGATCAAGTTAGGTTAGATCGTTGTTGAGTGTCAATTTCCAGAACAACAAGTAGGTTTCCTATTGTTATCAAAATCTTATACCAGACTTGTTCATAAGTTTCCTGTCACCAATTTTTATTTGGTGTATTTTCTAGTTACAATAAATCAAATACTCCTTAAATATATTTGATCCCACTTTTGTCCGCATTCATTTTGAGTTTCAGGTGTTTTTCTTTGTCACTATTTGAAATCCAATTTACGAATGCACTACAATCATCCAAGTTATAAACCCAGAATAAATGATAGATTTATGAAATAAAATATCCAATTTTGTTCCGATAAAACCTATTTTTCATCATTGTGTAATCCTTTTAGATTATTTGGATCCCTAAATTTTTGGTATTGGTATGATTCTAAATAATTCATTATGAATCCTATATATCTGGGAATATTTTTCACCACCAATATAATAGTCAATCATTTAAAGAAATATATGGGTATCCAAACAGACAACATGTTATAAATTTTATTTTATAAAAAAAAATTATATAAATTATATTTTATTGTTTGTTAGAGATTCTATTTAAACAACATCTTTTCTGAATTCTTGTAGTGTGATACTTGGTGTATTTATACCATGCTTGGGTAATCTCTGCTTGTGTATCGCACTTCAATGGACAATTTTCTTTTATAGTTCTATCAAAGGTAAGGGATAATATTTGGTTTTCAAATATTTAGTTTTATGAATTAATTTTATGTTCAATTTTTATTTTGATGGCATTTTAGTTGTTTAGAATCTATTTAATTTCATGTAAGGGATATATTTTCTTTTTATCTATTTTCAATCTTAGTACTATCAACTCTAAAATGAGTAGGTGATCAATTCATTTCTAAATTAAAGTAATTTCTTTATGATTATGCATATGGGACATTTATTTTAATTGTTCAAATACTCAAAATTATGTTTTCTTATGAGAAAACATTATAGTTATTTATTTTAATTTTTTTCTTAACTATATTTTCTAGATTTATGTAAGAAATTTAATTAACTTAAATTATGTTTAATCTTATTGTGTTAGGGGTTAGTTTTTTTGTTTAACAAATTATCCTTTTTTGCAATTATGCACATATATATGGGTATATATATATGTATAAATCAAATTCAAACATGATTAGTAGATTTAAAAATTAGGAAAAAATTTAGTAAACTACTTCTATGAATTTGTAAGATAGTCTATTTAATTATGTTAAAATTTTGATTTTGATAATTCAAATTATTTCATAATAATTATCTTATATAATTATATGTATTTTTAATTTGATTTTATTTATAAAAGTCTTATTTAAACATGAATTTATCCTGGTTATTATGTGATATATATATATATACTTGTATAATTTTCAAGTATATATCCATTTTAAATAAATTATGATCAATAAAATATTAGTTAAGAAATTATAAATTAAGAATATCATAAATTCATTGTCTTATATGAATTTAATGCACAAATCATGAATATGGTCATATATCGATGATTTATCATATCACTTCCTAAATGCCTATACATATATAGGTATATACATATACTCATGTGTGATGAATAAACATTAAATAAAATGTATTTGTATGATTAAGAATGAAATTTTAAGTATGATAATTAATCTTCCTTATTTTTATGAAAACATTATGTATCATGATATTTAGTCATGCCGAGTCAAGTATGTAATTTCCAATGAAGATTAATATTTATATAATTATAAAATTATATAAATAAAATTGAACATTTTTATTTCATGTATGATTGTTTATATATTTTTTAAAAGTAAACCTCTAGTGAAAATGTATATATATGTAAAGCATGCTTAAAATTGATTTTTATAAAAGCCGGTACTTGAACATTGTAAATATGGTAGGGAATTGGGAAGTGAACCCAATATCTCAACAAGTGGGTAGGCCCAATATAGACTTCAATGTTTCAAGTTACAAAAATGGTTTTTTTTCAAAAACATGTGTATAAGTTTTTCAAAAATATCACAGGATTGTTTTTAAAGACATTTGAGCATAAGTATTTTTAAAATATGGAAGTATTTTCAATATGTAAATAATTTCAATATTATTTTCATAGTATTTTCTTATAGTATTTTAATGGTATTTTCAATGGGGTTTTCAAATACATTTATCGGAGTTTGTTTTTCAAAGAAATATTTTCTAAAACTATATTTCAACAATTTCAAAACCCCTTACTGGGAAATTGAATGCTCACCCTTTAGTTTTTAATTTTTCTAACTAGTATTTAGAATTTCAATTTCAAATAGCTCTCTTTTGGAGTTAGCGCACGTGGAAGCATAGTAGAAAATTTTTTTATTTAAACTCTGATAAAGTTTCGAAAATATATTATAATTTCACTAGAACCTGGATCGGTAAAATGTATTAATTTGAATAAAGTGTTGTGTAATTGTTCTGTTTCTTTTATAAAAAAAATTACACATCATTTTGAAGCATTGAGTTTTGAAGAGCAGGCTCGGGGCGTTATACTCTTCAATACCTCTTATGAAAATGTGGAAGGGGAATACATATGCCTCAATGAATAAAAAATATAACCAATACACTCCTATAATAGGTAAAATATCATCTAACCTCACCATATTTTACTCACCCAATATCACACCCAAGTATAATAATATAATCATAAAATAATGTATGTCATAATGATTCCCCTAAATAACTTCCATGCTGCTTTGTCACTCCCACACCCCAACACAAAAATTTCTAATACTCTCATATCTTATGTAGTCATTCCACTATACATCATTTCTAAAATTAAAACCATATACCATATATCACAACCATAACCACATATTCATATCCCCACACTATACCACAAACACATCCCATATCCACGTCACAGTAGGTTTTTTTTTAACATAAAGGATGATGTTCCCCTTAGGATTGATGCAGACACTTAAAAGGGGGGTAGGTAAATCAGGTGATGTCTATTTTTTATAAAATTCCAAATTATTCTAAAACCCCTTTTTAATTTAACCCATGTTTTCAATTAGTATAGTAGGATCTATATTATGTTTAACCTATAAATCATCAACTTTATGCATAAAAGTAAAGAAATAAAGAGGCACATATTAATTTTAAATGGTTTGGTATATGGACCTAATTTTTCCATATTTATTATGCACCCCAACATGGATTATGAATTATAGTGATCAATATCTAAATAAAATGGTTTTTTACCACACCTACATAGAGTATCATTGTGTATAGACTTGCCAACTTCTCACAATACTTATCTTAAAATATCCACACTAGATTTATTCAATATCTTCACACTATATCCACTGAGTCTCATAATGGTATCCCTGTATAACCTAAGCTACATAGATTTTTTGGAGTCTTTATATATATATATATATATATATATGTATTTATTTTAATTTCTTCTCTGAAGTAGATCAGTAAATATTCATTAGATGTTTTTTCATGAATAAGATAAAACTTTTTATTTAACTCAACAACATTATCTATATTTTCTAATATCTCTTTATGTATTTTTTGAAATTTTGTCACTTTAGATATATCAGCATCACAGGTCATCTCATAAACTACTCACCTCTATTTCAAAATTCTCAGTACTCTGGATAACTTGAATTAAACTGAGAACAATGTTTGGATTGATCTACTATATTTATCTTTTATTACAAAAATTATTAGATGAATAGTACTAGCTTCCTATTCTTCACCTTATTTGAACACTCTATTTCTCTTTGTTTCATTTTTTTTCTCTCACTAACCACCCTGTAATTTTTTATTCCTCTCCTATTTTTTCACGATTTCCATAATTTCAAGCATGCATGTGTGGATTAATTAATTGTATGATTCATTTTGGAGGACCATAAATGCTTTTTTGGAAGACAAAATAACTGTTAGCACAAAACCAACATTATTAAATACTCATTTTAGGTTCCCATATTTTTTGGTGCACCCCATTTTCATTTTCAACATCTATCCACCTTAAAATGATTTCATTTACCACAGTTATTTTCTTCTTAGTTTTATTAGAATAGAAACAATATATAATTATATAATATCACTAGAATCATTGTCCTCTTCTTATTCAATATATCTCCACTCAAATCTATATCATTCATTTCCCACAGCTATAATAATATAAAATACTTCATATGTGGCTTGAATCATTTCATTTTTTCCTTGAGAGATTTACTTTAATCTAGTATAGATTTAGCATGAATCTATAAATAATAATAATCACCTTATTCTGATCTCATCTTTATCCGCATTTATCTTGAATCATAATCATCTCTCATAATCATGATATTTAATTCCTTGAAGATCAGTAAAATAGAGAATTTCCACATTCCAATATATATTATTCATGGAAATGAAATTCAAATTACTCATCCTTGATCTTAATTTTTTCATCCATAAAGACTGGATTTCACATGATTTCACAAGCATGGATCATGGATAAATTTATTTGAATTATGTGTCATGACCTGACCCAACATGGATTGAGCATCAACTACCCTAATCCATCTTCTATAGGCCAGAGGCTGGTGATAAGGTAAAAATTCATAACTAATATGAGATGAATTTTCTTAATATACCTATACAAACACACCCAACCATCTCTATGTTAAAGATCATATGAATAATAATAAAAGATAAAACATCTAGATAATAAACTGAAGAGCCCACTTTATGTATGGATTGTATTTGTTGTCAACTGATTTTCATTGGTTGTCAATGGTGTTCAATGAGATAAGTAGATCTCATTACAGTCAATATGATGATGTAATTAACAAGTTAACAGAGCTTTGATTAATTCATAAAGCCTTGATATTCCAAGATATATATGAATGGTTTGGAGACATTAATTTTCAA
This sequence comes from Viscum album, assembly GCA_963277665.1. NCBI lineage: Eukaryota > Viridiplantae > Streptophyta > Magnoliopsida > Santalales > Viscaceae > Viscum > Viscum album. Next base: position 1,297,121,217 of record OY728141.1, on the reverse strand, counting down.
GGTTATTCTTGGACAGTTGTTATGGAATCATTTTATGACATTGGATTTCATGGTTGAATAATTCTCCTAGTAAAATATGATGATGATTTTATGATTTTTATTTCACAAAAAATCATAATTTTTTTAGAGAATTTGTGATGAATGATTTATCATGGAATATGGGAGAAAAGGTGATGTCAATTGTATTTAGGCTTGATTGGAAATACAGATGTTATTGGAATATACAGACGTTTCAATACATTCCTTAATAATCTGATGATGCTAAATGTGATCAATAAAAGACTATATATCATGATATATTAGGTTTGTGATAAAATAATTTGATTGTTGAAGAATATATATGACAATGAAACAACAAGGGTCCTCATGATGAAGTAGATTTTTTAAGAGGTGTCATTTCCCAGTGTTTGCCAAATTTATGGGTCTCAAAATCAATATTTTATATTATGGAAAAGGAAGTAGTCTCCTTATAGGAGTTTTCAAAGCATAGTTCACGGACCATGAAGGAAAGTTTGTAAACGGCATATGGGGTACACAGAGCGGTGAAGGAAAATCAGTAAGGGAAGGATTCTGCATGGAAGTGTTATGTAGACCCCAAAGTGTGGTACACAAACCGCATAAGAGAAAAAAAATCATGTGAGGACCGAAGTTCATGGAAAGATTGAATTTAATAGTGATTTTTTTCAATTTCAGAATGGAGGTGGGGATCCATTCACTGATGGAATTTTCTTCCGTAAAGGAAGAAAGGTTGTACATAGATGACGAAGGGATAAATGGTTCACCAAGGGATCGTAGAATGTGGGGAAGGTTGTACCACATCAAAACTTTGGGGAAATCAGATTAGCGATATGTGTGTATTTTTTTCCTATATAAATAACCCTAATAACATCATTAAAAAGAGTTAATTTTATAAGAAGACATCATCGTTGCGGGGTGAAATTTGGAGATGTCTGAAGTAGTCCACGTAGGAGAATTCTGTGAAGGGAAGTAGTTCACGGAGGATAGTTTCCGCGTAGGAAGAAGTAGTTCAAGGGAGTTAGTTTTTGTGATTGATACATTATGTGAACTCAATATATGGAAAAAAGTCTTATGAGGTGATGTATCATGAAAAATAAAAAGGTTTTCATAGGAGAGTTAGTCTGTGGAGTGAAGGATGTCTGTGGAACAAAGCTAGTTCACATAGAAAAGAGGTTAGAATTTCAATCATGGATTTTTCACGGAGGAATCATCTATAAACTAAATATTAGCAATACATGGAAGCATAGGCAGTATTTGGAGGAAGAAGTATTCTATGAAAGGAAAGGAGACCCAAGAAGCAATGGTAGTCCTCGAAGTAGGACTGGTCTGTAGAGCATCAACAATACACAGGGCATCAGTTTTTTGCAAAGATGAGGTAGTTAATAGAAGGGAAGGATATCCGTAGAGGATACATGAATACTCATCAAGGATAAATACCATGTACATGTGAAGTAAAACTATGTGTGTACCTGATTGATACACAATAGATAGAGAATAGAAAACATGCATAGTTTGTTTGTGTAAAGAAGAACCAGACGTGAACCTAAGTTCATATTTTTACAATGAATAAATGAAGTTAAACGAAACACTATTGTGTTGGTATTGTGTGAATAAGAAAGATAATATCATAATTATTACACAATTTCATATTATTGTGTGTCAAAGAAGAGGAAGAGAGTGGCTAATCTATGTTCAGTTATTCAACCAATATCAATTGTGATGATACTATGTTAAGATGATATATAAATATTTAATAATCATAAAATAAAATTGTGATTATAGAAATAAGAAGATGAATATATCTTACTACAGTTGGTATTTAACTAAAGAATAAAGAGAAAAGTAGTGAAAAGATCTGGTGACCAAATTGACATCAGTTGATTATGATTTGGGTCAGAGAGAATTTAGTATTCATTAGTCTATTATACATTCATATTATTGTAACTGATAGAATAATAATAAGGTACATCTACCATGTTTTCTATTTGAAGAATAAGGAGGAGTTACTTTCATAATTCTAGTCAAGTAACAAGTGAATAGTGGAAGATCAAAGAAATTCTATGACATCAGTCAAGACTCAACATGTGGAGGACTTTATTGGTGTTACAAACCCTCATCAATAAGGATAAGATTGTATTGGGGTTAGTAAAAAATCTAGGTAAGAGATTTAAAACACGCAATATTGGATTATTTTCAAAGTACCACATGATTGTAAGGTCATATCCTACTCATTGTAACCACATTAAAATGATTTTTTTATAGTGGTTCTATGGGCATGATTATTTCCGACCATACAAAGATATAAATACTAATTTTTAATAGTTAACATTTTAAAACTATCACGTGTTATCTTTATTTATTTAATATACTTACATGCGACATGAAAAGATAAAAATAGAATCGAGACCCTAACAGTTTTAATAGGTACAGGGATAAAAAGTTAAAATTGGTTAAAAAGTCCACAACACTGATTCAACCCCCCCCCCCCCACCCCACCCCCACCCTCTTAGTGTTAGGAAAATACCAAATTGGTCCTTACACAAACCATGAATGTAAACCCTCACGGGAATATAAGGGTATTTCAGTGTAATATAAAAGAAAAACTAGGGGAAATACACGCCCAACTTGAAAGATGTCCCAACCTGAAAAAATGGAAAAGTAAAATGTTGAGAGAGGCCAGATCTAGATCCCCAAACCCTGACCACTATATGCAGTAAAATTTACTAGGGTGTCTCTATGCTCCTCTATAATCACCATTGACATGTCCATCATCTACATAAGAAATGACACATGTGCTAAAATCTCATGTAGGTGTGAGTATATACATACCAAGTAGGATTCCTTGAAAGTTGAAGGGGGAGAAGTAAGAGACCCAATAGATTTAGAAAGCTCAACCCATAGAAAGTGGGTAAAAAAACCCAAATACATTGATATATATATATATATATTATGAAAATACCAAATGAGAGATAAAGGGGATCAATATCTCACATATTAACCTAAGAAAATAGTTTTTCCATTAGTTCCAAGAGGTCCATCAATGATTCTACATATCTTGTGTGTCTTTCCAGTAGAAACATCCATGTCAAGACACACTTTTACACTATGCTACACAATTTAGGGTAATAATCTCTAGGTAGATAACACATTACCTTGTGAAATGGGTGGATTCCACTCTATAGATAGAGGACCCATTCCCTAGAATAATAGGAGGGTTTTATTGTTTAAATAGAGGACCCATTCCCTAGTAAAATAGGATGGTGCCACTTTGTAGATAGAGAACTCTTTCTCTGTTACAATCGAAGGGTGGAACTCTGTAGATAGAGGTCCCATGCCTTGGTATAATAGGAGGGTTCCACTCTAATGATCGAGGAATCATTCCCTAACTTCATAGGAGGGTTCCAATATGATAGTAGATAGAGGACCCATGCCTTGTCCAAATTGGAGGGTTCCACTATGGTGGTTGAGGACCTATTCCTTAACTCCGTAGGATGGTTCCACTCAGATAGTAGATAAAGGACATGTTCCCTATCCCAGTAGATATAGGACACATGCCTTGAACCAATGGGAGGGTGAGACTCTAATGTCTCTGATGATCTTTCTTGGTGACTACCTCCATAAATTATTGATCAAAGAAGCATCACACTTGGAACATATCACATCATATCTCAAAATCCAACAAGAAGGGAACCTTTGAGTTCTACATAGAAAAAATATTAGGATTGGCTACTCATGGGCCAAAATTAGAGTTCAAGAAAAGGATATATGATAGGTAGAGGTTTCCTCAAAAGGATGGTACGTTGTGTATAAGGGGAACCATGTCGCATGTGGTCCTGCCTCACTTCCTGGACATTTCCTCTCCATTGCATGGCTCACTACCCATATATCCCAACACAACATGTAAGGGGACTACATGGTGTTCCTCAGCCACTCTGGGGGTCCTACCAATGCTTTTGAACATGTCTGTGTACCTTCTCCATGTCTATGTATGCCGATTGTTCCCATGTCCATGTACTCCAAATGTATGCACTAAATTACTAGAATTAGGCCACATAGCATGAGGGGATCCCACATGGTGTGGTATATTTTACTCACCCATAATTCCTTTTCTCCATAGCCAGGGGACTGTATGTTATGTGTTCATTAGACTACATGATGTGTAGCCAGGTTTTTCGAAAAATCTCATATCCTCTACCCACAATACGAATCTGCCTCTACTACCTCAAATCTCTCTATTAGGCCACCCAAATTATAAGTAAAGAGGATCTAATTATAAATCTAACCCTCTACTAGCTGGGAATAATATTTCATTGATCTGTGGCTATTTCTCATATTCCCCACATGCCTCTGACATTGTTGGTCATTCCTACAATCCTAGATCCAAGGAAAAATCATCTAAATCCTACAAAAAATACTAAATTATCCCTAAATGATTTATAATTTTCATTATACAGGAATTTTCTTCTTATATGGGGGTCTGATCATGCTCAGTCCTACCTGAAAATAGTTGAATCATGTTTAAATGGTCTAACGATGAAGAACTTGAAGAACGATGGGGGGAAATCACTTAAAAAAGGGTTAAAAACTTTAGGCCACATTTTTTTAGGCAATGAATCCAAATTGGGGATATTTAGGGTGAGAAACATGGAACAATAAGGATTAATTGAATAAAAAAATTAAATTTGATATTTTGGCACAAGCAAAAGCTCCAATTTGGAAAAGATCAAAGGAATAAGAATGATCATTCACAATCATTTAATATCAAGGGAGGAAGTCCACATATGATGAGTCCTTCCTTGATTTGAATCTTTTCATTAATTAATAACATACTCCATAATCAAGGATAATGATTTGTAGTGTTTGATGTGCCTCAATTTTCATGGATGTAGTAGTTGATCATTTCCCGATCTTGATTTTCCAACGAAGACCGGTTGATTATCCTCTCGACGGTAATATGGTTACGTGTATAACCTCAAGGATTAACTATAATTGTTTATTTATATAGGAAACTAGGTTTAGGTTGTTAATTAATTAATTAATCCACTAAATGAACCTTCCAAAAACCACTTTATCTTAACTCCCTACACCGACAATCTTTAGGTTGTGTCTAGGGTAAACCTCACGTTTCAGATTCAAATGTGGTATTATATTTCTTATATGAGACAATATTTAAGATTAATCTCATTTCTCTATAAAACCATGTGAAAGTGATAAAAAATATATCTAATATTTTTATAAAATTAAGTATGCCAACATCAGGCCTCATAATTATTTTCTATCAAAATTCATGGATCTGAAAATATCTTAGATATATTTCAAAGTCTTACAAGGAAAAAAACATGGTCTCTACATTATTCACTCTTTCAATATTATCATCTTGAAAATGAAAAAAAAAAATAATCAAAAATGTTGGGTTACTAAGCCTGTATCTAGATCTCCCTCTCCTAGGAGCTCTCTTTCATGCTCACATATTGCCACAACACACAAACCTATGGAATGGTGAATCCATATAGTATCCTCTCTTACTGATCCGCGATCACCACCAGGTGATTCATGGATGTGGATCCATCCTTGATGCTCATATTTCTCTGGTCAATAATGTGCATGGGATCATGCACATATCTCCTCAATTATGAAACATAGAAGACTTAATGTACCCACTCTGAATGTAAGAGTATGGTAGGGTGGTAGGAAACATCTCTAACCTTATGAAAAACACTAAACAACCAAATGAACCTTGGTGATAACTTGCCTCCCTAGCCAAATATCTGCAATTCTCATCATGGGGAAGCTTTTAGGAAAACACATTCTCTCTTCTAAAACTCAAAAATCATATAACATCAATCTGCATAGAATTTCTGCCGACTCTAGGTTGTCCTCATCTACTCAAAGATCACCTGGACCTTCTCCATAATCATTTTCACCATCTATATCCCAACAAGAGATGCATCACCGGTCTTAGTCTAGCATAAGACTGACCTATATGGTCTCCCATATAAGACCTATAAAGGTTTCATTCTGATATTATAGTGGTATCAATTATTACACTCAAACTCTACCTATGGGAATTGATCCTCCTAGCTCTGGCCGAAGTCTAACATGAAATCCCTAAGCATATCCTCTAGAACCTAGATAGTGCACTTAGTTTTCCATATTTCTAAGGGTTAAAGGTTGTAATCATCCTCATCTTGGTATCAAATTCTTCCTGAAGGCCTCTCCACAACCGTGACATGAACCACACATCATGGTTAGCGATAATCATCAAGGAAACCCAAAGAAGGAGAATAATATATCATACATAAAACTTAATAGAACTCTATGCCAGACATTTCTCCCTAATATAAAGGAAGTGTGTTGACATCATAAGTCGACCAAATATTACCCAGATAGAATCATGGCCTATCTCTATCCACAAAATCCCTATCGTAAATTTTATCGATATATTATCCCATTTCCACTACGAGGTCTCATGAGGATGCAAAAAAACATACTGAAACCTAGTTCTAATCCTTCAGCTGCTAGCAAGTGAGGAACCGAGAGACAAAATTAGCCACATTCCACCTCATACCATCCCACCAAAATTGATATTAATGGTCTATATACATCTTGTAAAAAAATATACATTTAAAGAGATGTGTAAAACTCTCTTATCACATCTTCTCGCATTGTGACTAGAACTACCATCCATCCCTAGAAAATGTTGATGTGATTACATCCTTCAGAAAATCCATCTGGTGAATATTCTAAAGATATCCAGTTATGAAATACCTCCACTTAAATATCTCACAATTGGGATTCTATCACACATTGGAGGATATAAGGATTCAACACCATCAACTAAATAAAACTACCACCTCCTTGTCAACTATGGTCCTCTATACGAAATATAACTGCTTAGACACCCCTTGCACCAACTAATCATTGGACTTTATACTAATGAAATCTCCTACCATGTTTCCCTTCCCAGGAGTATAGTATATCTCAAATTAATAGTCCTATAATAACTTCAACCAACACCTCTCTCTTTGTTTACGTATCTCAATGTGAATACATACCTAAGACACTGATATTATGAGTAAAAAATAACTCTCCCAGAAGATAGTGCCACCACATCCTTAAAGAGAAGACTAAAACTTCAAAATCTAGGTCGTGAGTCATGTAATTCTACTCATGGGATCTACACTACCTTGAACCATATGAAATTACTTCCAACCTTTGAATTATCTCACATCTAATCCCATATCCAGAGGAACCATAATATTTTATGTACTCCACACCCTCTTACAATAGTCATAATATAGGGGAACTCATCAGCCTCAGCCTCAACTCCTTAAAGTCTCTCTGGTACTGCTCATTCTAGGTAAGCAGCTTCCATTTCCATGTTTGGGTGATCAAATGGGATATAATCCTCGAGAATTATGCAAAAAAACCTTATGTAGTACCCTATTAATCTAAGAAAACTTTAAACCTATAACACATTGTTGGGTGGATCCCATGTAAGAACAATAAAATTCTTCATCAGGTCCACAAATAATCTATGAACATAAATGACATGCCCCATAAAGTGGACCTTGTGGATCTGAAACTGGCACTCCAAGAGCTTAAAATGAAGCATGTGATCTCAAGGAAAATATTGGACCATCCAAAAGTTCTCTTCATGATCCTCATCTAATATAGAGTATATGATTATGTATTCAATAAATAAAACAATAAATTGATCCATGTAAAGCTAGATGATCCAGTTCATCAAATCAATAAACACAAAAGGGGAATTCGTCACACTGAAAGGCATCGCCTAGAACTCATAGTGTCCATAGCGACGTTGGAATTCCAACTTCATAATTTCATCCCTGAGAACTCTAAAATAGTGTTATTCAAACCGAATATTAATCTTTGAGAACTACATTATTCCTTACAAATGATCAAAGATTTCATTAATCATCTGAAAGGGGTACTTGTTCTCTATTATGACCTGGTTCTGGTGATGATAATCAATAGAAATCCATAAAATCTCATCCTCCTTTTTCACATACAACACTGGAGATGCCCATTGGGACACATTGAGTCTGATAAAACCCTTCTCTCAAAGGTCCTCCAAATTCAACCTTATCTCCCAGAGCTTCATATGGGTCATCCTATATTCCATATAATATATCAGAGTGGTCTCAGGATGAATGTTGATGAAAAACTCCATATCCCACCTTAATGTTAGTTCTCAAATGTCGTCCAAAAATATATCCATATAATCCTCCATGACTCAAGGAATCTAGATGCCTTAAGAGCCTATTGTGACAAGGGATTCACCCACCAACTAATGGGTGATGTGTTTCAGTCTTCTACTCACAAACCTCTATCATCCTTCCATGAAATCTCTCTTACCCACAAAGGATAATCTTGTCTCATTAATGTGAAGGAATCAGACTCATCTATGGTGATGGTCAATCTGGGATCTGTTAGTGGAAAACTATTCCATACCTAAGATGAAATAATATGGTATCATCATGATGACCAAAATTTCCCATTATAAACACTCTCCTCTAAGTTATAGCTCATAGTACTTGCAGATAAAAGAGATCAAAGAATCGCTCCCTATAGAAACCCTAACGAAAAACTATTGGGCTAATGTCCCAACTGGGATATCTATCTATTACAATATGAGTGAATAGATAATGTAATGACTCATACCTATGTCTACATGTATTGATAAAGAGTATAATAAACACATGTTGTACCTCTAATCATATCATGATCCACCGATTCATTTTCCTCCAACACCTGCGGCTACCCACAACCCCAACCACTAGATCCATGAGCCTGACATGGGCTGCCTGGTGGTGTTGGTGGTGTAAGTATCTCATAACATCATACAAGGCATACATATCCTCCTTTTATATCCCCACCTAATCCTTTTATAGCTTCACCTCCCTAGAGGCTTTCCTACCCTATCCTGGGAGATTAATCATGATGTTGCCACTTCTATGAAGGTATGTTTGTTATCATCCTTCCATTATCAGCACATCAGGTCAAGAAAACACACACTATGTGACATGTCCCATAACATGTATAGAACTTACCAACTCTTGGATTCTTGGTTCCCCTACAAATTCCATGTGTAACATGACCACATGATCGACTCTAATCCTGAGAAGATATCATATGTCGGGATCCTACCAGTTGGTGATTGCGAGCTACTACAGATGACTCAACCCCATGGATCCTACTTCCATCTCCAGCTACATAGAATCCCTCTGATAATAATCTCTCCATCACCAGCATCTGAACTAATACTACAACATAAGTTGGGATTCATAGGGGCACCCCACTGGCATGGAAGTCTCTACATAGATCTTGATCAAACTTCTAAACCCATTAGTGTCCATATTAAATCATTTCAAGGGGATATTTTTTAAGTTTATTGACCCTCATGGTGTACTCATAAAATACCATCCCTCACTTATGAAGCTCTAAAAGCTTGTGAATATGAACTAAAAGTAAGCATGAGGTGTAGTATCCCTCATGAAATAGTTTTTGGAAGTCATTACATGAGAGTGTCAACTCATCATGCATCTACATGACTAGACTCTACCATGGCCTACCTACTCCATGGAAAAGACTATATACTAGAACAATCACCTAATTAGTCTATGTCTAGATATGACTAAAAACTCTAATCACAAACTCTAGACAATCCTCCACTGCATGGGGATCTATATCACCATGAAACCTTAGAGTCATTTGGAACTAAAACTTATAGATTTCTCTAATAATGTGTGCATCCTTGCCATACTCTGGTGGTATTATCTTCTACTCAACAAGAGGGGGTGATATTATATGGAAACCAGGTGGAAAGATCTCATGTGACAGACCTTGAAATAAGGCCTCATCACTCATCAGTCTCCACACCAACACAATGTTCTATGGCCTGAAATATTCACTAAAGATACTTTGAAACTATTACCCTAAATCTCAACCAAATCCTCATATGTGGATAACTCCAAACACCATCCAAATGAATGAAATGCTTTGATACAAATCTACCATTTCCTGAAGCAAGAGAGATCGAGCTAAAACTACCCATATCCCACCTTTATAGGCTAGGGGTAGGTGACAAACATCGAAAGGAGTAAATAATGTGTGAGACATTTTCCTAATGTACTTGTATCCTCACACCAAACCATATCTACACAGAAGTGTAGCGGAATAAAAATAAAAAATAAAACAAACCATTCATTTAAAACCTATAGAAAATACTAGAGTATGATAGTGTAATTTGAAAGGAAAACTGGGGAAAATACATGCCCAACCATAATGATTTCACAACCTGAAAAAACTATAAAATTAAAATAATAAGTGAAGTTAGTTTTAGATATACAATCCTCAACCATTGTATACATTAAAATACACCAGGGTATCCCTATTCTCATCTATATTTTATTCGACCTATCCATCGTATGCATAAGACATGACATGTGTGAGAAATTCCTAGGTAGGGGTGAGTATATATACACCATATATGATTCCATAAAAGATGAAGGGGTAGGACTATGATACATGATAGAAGTTGGTTGCAGAACCCATTGAAAGTGCCTAACAAAATCCAACATTGTAGAAATATATATATATATATATATATATATTCTCAACAAAAGAATCCAAAATGATAGAGAAATGGGATCTCCATCTCACTGCCCAATCGAGGAAAAGATTCTTCCATCAGTTTCAAGAGGCCCATCAATGATGCCCAACATCTCACATGTATTTCTAGTATAAACATCCATGTCAGGATATACATTTACATTGTGCCACACAGTTTATAGGACATAATCTCTAGGTAGAGGAATCATTACCTAGTACAACAGGAGGGAGTCACTATATTGATAGACAACCCATGCATTATTACAATTGGAGGGTTCCACTAGATATATTTAGAAAACATTACCTAATACAATAGGATGGTGTAACTCTGTAGATAGAGGACCCATAACATGGTATAACCTGAGGATCCCACTCTGAAGATAGAGGACGCATGCCCTGGTATGATAGGAGGGTTCCAGTATGATGGTCAGGTGCCCATTCCCAGACTCTGTAGGAGGGTTCCACTCTAATTGTAGACAGATGAATAATTCCCTATCCAAGATGGAGGTTTCCACTCTAGTGTTCAAGACCCCATGACATGGGTCCACATGAGGGTGCCAATCAGATAGTAGATAGAGGAACCATAACATATCCTATCATATGGATTCCACTCTAGTGGTATATAGAGAATGCATGCTCGGATCCAATAGTAGGGTTTCACTCCAATGGTATATAGACAAATCTAATATGAGGGTGTCACTCTAATATCTCTAATGATCATGCCAGATCACTATCATCAATGATTTTCACTTAATGAAGAATCACACTCTTAATATCTATAATCATATTCCAAAATCCTCCATAAAATAATTCATCATTGTTTACATAGAAAAACACTTAGTATAAGCCACTCAGGTGCCAAAATTTTATTCTAAATGAAGGCGATATGAGGGGTGGAATTTTCCAAAAAAGAGGGTATAAGGCATGTAAGGGGAACCATATGGTGTGTGGTCCCACCTCACTACCTCATATTTTCCTCACCAATACATATCTCACTACCCATGTGTCCCTACATGGAATGTAAGGCGACTACATGGTGTGCCTCAACCACATAGAATCATACTTGTGCACCTAGTTGTGTTTGTGTACCTTTTCCATGGCCATGTACACCGATCATGACCATATTTGTGTACTACCAGAGTACATTTTAGGTCACCATCATTGGGTCATATGACATGTGGTGATACACCATGGAATTTGATATTTACCTCACTTGAAACCCTAGAAAATCAAACCAGGGGCCTATATGTCGTGTGTTCTTCAGATTACACGACGTGTGGTCGTGTTTTTTATAGAGTCTCATATCTTCTCCCAGTATGATCGAAATAGTGTTTATAGATGATCAATTTCAAGAGGGGGTTAATTGTAAATTTATAAGCTTTTTTTACCCTTTAATAATGCTATGTTTAACAAAGTAAAACAAGGTAAATTCACAAATCCTCTTTAAGTTTGATGAAATAATCATGCTTAGGGTCCGTAAAAATAAATCCAGGAAATGAAACGTAAGAAAAATTTTCTTGAAGGATGATTCTAACTTAAAGAGTATAGAATATTCTTTATCAGTGTATGTAAAATATAATAAAGTATAAGAAACTTATACTTTATTTGTTTTCCAAATACAACAGAAATAAAACATGAAACAAAAACAAGTAACAAGTAGAAAATATTTTAACCCAAAGAGTAGGGTCTCCAAAAACCTTGGATAAAGGTACCCTAATTTATACATTCAAAAAAGTTTGTATTACCTACAATAGGGTAATCCCTCAATAGGAATATTGGACTTTGTCTTGCTATCCCCGCAAGCCCTCGATCTTTAAGGTAATCGGCACATCTGTCTTCATATCCCCGGAATCCCTCAATTGTACTCAGCAACAATCAAAGTTTCTCAAAGAAAGATGAACAAGATATTCACTACTAAACAAGATGTTCATGAAACACACAAATCATGACAGTATTTATCTTCCAAGAAATCACTTCATAGAATGTAATCTATAGGATTTTGTAATGATTCATAGATTGTGATATCATTCAAATGAGCTATTATTTATAAGAAAAACTTCAATGGTCAGATCCCTCCTCCAACGGTCCTATTTTTTCTTGAATCTCAGATAGACTTGTACACATAACAATCAACCAACAGTTAGTTAGAAAGATATTTTATGACATCATTTTATTCTTAAAAAAGCATGAGTAAGGAAAAAATTAATTAACATAACCAATTATGAATATCCAGAATCTACATAAAAATATAATTTGTAATATTAAAAAATAAGCAATCTTATTCTAGTAAACATAGATATTAGGATTCTATTTGAAAAATAATTTAGAATATGAATTCTATAGATTCCAGAGACTGAATTTTAATGAATTCAGATTCTGAATTGTGAGGAGTTTGGAATCTTAATTTTGAGGAATTCAAAGTCTGAATTATAAGGAATCCAGAGTCTAGATTATGAGGAATTAAGAATCTGAATTTCAAGGAATTTGGAATCTAAATTCTGAGGAATTCAGATTCTGAATTTTGAAGAATTCAGAGTTGGAATTCTGAGAAATCCGGAGTCAAAATTTCAGGGAATTCAAAATCTAAATTCTGAGGAACTCAGAGTCTGAATTCTATGGAATTCAGAGTCATAATTCTATAAAATTTTGTATCTGAATTTAAATGAATAAAAAGCCTGAATTTCATAGAATTATGAGTTTGAATTTCAGATAATTTAGAGTCTTAATTTTAGAGAATTTAGAGTCTAAATCCTGAGGAATTAAGAGTCTGAATTCTAAGGAATTCATAATCTGGATTTCAAAGAATTCGATATCCAAGTAACTATAATATTTTTGGGTTTTATATATGAATCTAAAATTTTGACTTAGTAATAAAATTAGTTATGCTTTGAGAGGTTATAAAATGAGGTAGTGAAAACCAAGGTAAGGATAAATAATTCCCTAGAGAAGAGAAATTTTCCTTAATAAAATAATCCTTAGGGAAAGGTAATTTTCTTTAACTTAAAGTGTTTGTGATTTTCAAAAAATAAAGGAATGGAAAATTCATAAGGAAACCTTATTGAATAAACAATATAACCCTTTTTGGAAATAAAAAAACCTTTTGAAAAATAATATAAGAAAGAATAATTTTCTTTATTAACTTTAAAAGAAAAAACATAACTCCCTTTAGTTATAAACCATGATGAATACGACTAACTCCCCCTTAGGTTTTGAAATCCCTAAGGACCGTATTCTTGACTTCCTTAGAATATTTTACTTTTTCTTTCATAAAAAAGTATTCATTAAGTAAACTTCCCCTTTCATAAACTCCTCATTACTTAGGGAATTCTATGATTTTATATTTATTATTGTTTTGATCATTCTTTTCTCCCCCTTTGTGATTTTTAAAAAGTAAAAGAGAGAATGAATCAAAATAGTACCTAAAATATTATAACTATGAAAAACAAAAATAATGAAGGACAACAAAATTTTCATTACGATATGAAAAATTGAAATAGGGTAATAAAACAAAAGATCTGAATTGAAAGGAAAAAAATTATTCATCCTTCATTTCCTTCAGCACGATCTTCCTCAATGTAGACTTCAACTTCTTAAGCTCCTTATGATCTTCCTCAATCCTTTTGAGAAACTTTTCTTAATCACAATTTTTCTTTTCTAGAGACTTGATTTTTTCATCCTGATACTTAATAATTTCTTCCTAAGACTTCGGTATCTCTTCTTGCGGATTGAACTTATTTTTGAACTCAATTCTAAGTTCCCTTTATCTCTTTAAATTTAAGGCCACTGAATTACACTTCCCATTCATATCTTTATCTTCTTGTTTTTGGGAAAAATTTTCAAGGTTCATCTTCTCTGTAAAACTGATTTTATGATTTTAGATTCTATCTTCTGAATTTTCAAAGGAATCTTTCACTGAATCTTGGAAGTCATCGAAAATTCTTAAGTATTCAATTTTTTATTTTGAAAACTTTATTTTCCATACATAATCTCTTTTGAGCATCATAACTGATATAAAAGGTTTTGAAATCTACCTCAAGCTTGATGAATTTTTTCATGAGCATGCTTACGGAATATGAATTTTTATTGAAGGTGTGTTTAAAGAGCTAGGATCTTGAATCAATACTTAGAAATAGAGGAATGGTGTTAACTAACTTCTTCAAGGACTGAACAAAAAAATCATAACCCATTGAAGATGATTTAGAATCTGATTCCCTTGTATGTGAATATCCTTTTTCTAGCTCTACAACCTTCCTCTGGGATGATCCACTAGCATCCTTCTTAACCACCACAGCCTTCTCAGGTGTATCATCAATAACCTGTTTTCCTTTTTCTTCATTTAAAATAGTCTCCGAAGCCTTCGGGGATTCATTCTACTATCTTCACTTTGGACAATTTTTTCTTCATTAACCTCTTCTTTCTCATCCTATTCATTAGTATCATCAGGTTGGATGAAGTCATGATTGCTACTTTCATCATCAGAAGGTTTGTTAACCTCTTCCTGTTCTTCATCCTCTTTTCCTTGGGAAACGATTTTAGTTGATTCAACCTGGGAATTCTAGATAGGAGTCCTTTCAGAAGTAAATCCCTTCTCATGATATTCTTCCACTTTTTTTATAACATCATCACTCTCATCATCTTTTTTCTATACATCTTCTATTTCTTCTTATTTAAATAGTTCTTCCTCCACTTCAAGTTTCGTAATTGACATCTTCTTTCCTGTAGTCTCTACTTTAATTATTCTTGAAGAAAAGATTCCAGTACCTAAATCTTTTTAGAGTCTTTTTCAGTTTCCTTGATAAGTGCTTGAATTATATCAAGTTTAGACAGTTTCTTCTTTTTCTTCTTTTGTTTTTATTACCTTTAATATTCTTCAATAGATTTAATTTTTAAGGAATTTTCCTCAGTTGAATCTAGGACAAAACTAGGATCTCCTTATTTATTATTCTTCTTCTATTCCCCCCACTTCACTACCACTTTATCATGCAAATACTTTTTCTTTTCTATTTTATTGGTGCTGACTGAGTTTCCAAAACTGTATGATTCTATTTGGTTTCTGGTTTCTTTTCCTTTTTATTTTACTAAGATTTCTAGGAAGTCTCTTCTACTTTCACATTCTTCATTAGAGCTTCAACCTCACTTTATAAAAGATCATAAAATTCTATGGACTTGGTATTGAAACCGACATTCATTATCCTCAAGGTATCATCACTTAGTAGCAAGATCTTGAAATTTCTTGGTTTAGAGCTGTAGATAACCTTGAACGATTCTAAGCATAGCACTATGATCTTAGAAAAAAATTATAGACACATGATGATTTCGGATTTAAGATTTCTTTCTTTATATTGGTGATTTTCAAAAAGATATACTTCACAAGATTTATCTTCCTCAGGTTAAAAAAAATCAAGATAAAAATGTCAATTTTTATTAAGGAGTCCTTGTCTCTTTTTATCATAATGAGGGAACCGTGTATCCATAATTTTAACAATATTAATCTTTTTGAGAGATGTTTAATCTTCGGTGATTATACTCCTTTATGTCCAAGGAAATCTATTTCCTTTTCCTTCTCAAAACTTCCTGACTGACCTAGAAGATTTTGAGTGTAGAAAATTGCTTCACCTTTATATAGAACACCAAGAATATTTGTTGTCATGTTGAAGGATAAGTAATAGGTTTTCATATAGATATTGATGAAACGTTTTCACTTCCACCATCATTATAAAATTTTACTATATCGTAGAATTATAGAAGAAAATCTAGGCAAACCAAATTGTAAATTTTTGTCCATGCTATGCAAAATCTCTCCCATCCATTCAGTTTAATGTTCTTCATAATCATGGAATTATACTTAGCAAAGAATCTTGGATCAACTAACCTTTCCTTGTATATTTTCCATTCCTTGTTTTCCTTGGTTGAAAACATATTTTTCTATGTGTAGGCTTACAACGAAATCTGTAGTGTAAGAAAACATGGAAAAGAGGAATGAGATTTTTGAAGAGAGACAGAGCTTTGGCATAGAAAAATTTGAAAACTGGTGTGGGATAAGGAATAGGGGGCCACTATATAGGCGGCGAGGCAATGGTTCAAATTCCTGATTTTATCCAATAGTTAAAAAGAGCACAAACTGATATTATGGTTAAGATGATAGCTGAAGAATGATTTGGTCAGTTCCAATATTTTGATGTTTTAAAGAAAAATTCTGATTTAGGAAAAGTTAATTTGATAAATTTTTTCTTAAATATCAGCAAATAAAGAATTAAATTATAGAAATTTAAGGAAACATACCTTTTGGATTGACAAAAAAATTGTCATAAATGAAAAATATTTTTCATGAAGAACATTAGATTCAAAAAAAAATTATTAAGGAAAAGAAATTTTAAATTTCAGAATTTTGGGTTCCGAAAAATTTTTGTTACACAAAAAAATTGATTAAGAAAAAAAGTTTGGTTACAAAAAAAAATTATTAAGGAAAAAAAATTATTACAATCAAATGTATTAAGAAAAAAAATTGATTATGAAAAAATTTATTAAGGAACAAAAATTTGAGTACGAAAAAATTGATTAAAGAAAAAATTTTGATTATGAAAAATTTGATTAAGGAAAAAAATTGATTATGAAAAAATTTATTGAGAAAAAATTTTGATTACAAAAAATTTGATCACGGAAAAAAATTGATTATGAAAAATTTGTTTAAGGAAAAAATTTTGATTACGAAAAAATTGATTAAGGAAAATAATTTGATTATGAAAATTTTGATTAAAGAAAAAAAATTATTTTAAAAATTAAATTAAGGAAAAAAATTTGGTTATGAAAAATTTTATTGAGGAAAAAAAATTGACAAGAAAATGTAATCCCCCTATGAGAAGGAGTTACATAATGTAAGGAGATAGATTTCAACATGATGTTAATATGGTAGATTGCCTTACAATTATCATTCTTAACATTTGTTTAATGTATTTAAATCTATCAGAGGGTAAGGATTTTGTAAAAATATCAGTAATTTGATCTTGTGTTCCCATAAATTGAAGAACGATATCTCCTTTAAGTGTGTGATACCTGAGAAATTGATGCCTAATATCTATGTGTTTTTCACAGGAGTGATGTGTAAGTTTTTTTCATAGGACAATGACACTAGTGTTATCACACAATATCTGTGTTTTGGTAAACTCATGTCATAGTCAGTGAGTGTGTGTTTCATCCATAACACTTGGACACATCAACTTCCAGCTACTACATATTCAGTTTCAACAGTGGAAAGTGCTATGAGTATTGCATTTTACATGACCAAGAAACTAATGAATCTCTTAAGAAATGTCATTTTATGGATGTACTTTTTCTATCCATTCTAAATCCACAAAAATTAGCATCCGAAAATATTTTTAAAAAAAATCATTTCCAGAAGTATAGAAAAGTCCTAAATCCATGGTTCCCTTTAAATAGAGAAAAATTATTTTCACTTCTTTTAAATGAGATTTATTTGGATTATATTGATATCTTGCATATACGAATACTGAAAACATTAAGTCTGGATGACTAGATGTCAAGTATAGTAAACTTCCTATCATACCTCTAAATGATGTTTGATCTACTGGTTTCGTAACTTCATCAATATCAAGATAATTTGAGGTACTGATTGGAGTGCTTATACTTTTAGTGTTTTCATATCCATATTTTTTAAGATCATTAATATTCTTATGTTGTGATATATAAGTTCCTTATTATTTTTGAGAAATTTGAAAACCTAATAAAAATGATAACTCACCCATCATACTCATTTCAAACTCAGATTTCATTAGATTCACAAATGAATCAGTTAAAGATTGTTGAGTTTAACCAAATATAATTTCATCAACATAAATTTTAACAATAAAAACATTTTTTTATCTTCCTTTATAATAAGATTTGGATCAATAATTCCCTTAACATAATTTTTTTGTAAAAAAAATCATGTAAGTCTATCATACCAAGTACTAGTGTATTTTTTAAGTCCATATAAGGCTTTGGTGTGTTTTAAAACATGTCCAGGATGTTTTGTGTCCTCAAATCTAGGAGGTTGTTCCACATAAACTTCCTCTTCAACATGTCCGTAAGGAAATCACACTTTACATCCATTTGAATAAGTTTGAAATTAAATAATGCTGCAAAGGCAAGTAAAATGAGAATATATTCAAGTATAGCTACAGGAGAATAGGTTATTTCATAGTCGATTCATTCTTGTTGATTATATCCTATAGAAACTAATATAGCTTTATTTCATACTATGATTCCATTTTCATCACACTTATTTATAAAGACCCATTTTAATCTAATTACAGAAGTTTCTTTAGGTCATTAAACCAAGGTCTAGACTTTATTCTTTTTTAATTCCTTTTTCTCATCCTGTATAGATTTAATCCAATCATCATCACCTAAAGCTTCATTAGTACTTTTTGCTTCTAATTGGGAAAGGAATGCTAGATGTTCTACTTCATTTATTAAGGAACTTCTAGTCCTTCTATGTTTATTTAAATCACCAATGATTCTATCACTAGGATTAATCTTCAGAAACAACATATTTTGGTTTTGTAAAACCTATTCATCAACATATAGTAGAAAATATACTTGGGTAAATGATTCAAAATAAATTTCTTGAACATTTTCCTTGTTATAAGAATATTCTATCAAATGTTGATAATCAGTTTTTGAAAATACATCTAAGGATGTAGATTTGGTTTGTTTAAAAATAATAGGATTGATTTTATCAAATTTAACTTGCACTTTTTCTTCAAAAGAATATGTAGTTTTATTAAAAACTCTCTAAGCCTTAGAAGTAGTGGAGTATCCTTGGAAAATTCCTTCATCGAATTTGGGAGAAAATTTATGTAAGTTATATTTAGTGTTCAGGATGAATACTTTACAACCAAATACTTTTAAGTAAGAAATTTTAGGTTTTCAACCAGTCCACAATTCATAAGGAGTTTTGTTAAAAAAAATTCTGATTAATACTCAATTTATAGTATAACAAGCAGTACTAACAGCTTCATCCCAAAAGTGTTCAGCAATAGAATATTCACTCAACATGGTTCTAATTATCAGTTGAAAAATTTTATTTCTCATTTTAACAACACCATTCTATTGAGGAGTTCTTGGGGATGAGAAGTTATAAGTAATTACTTTCTTACTACAAAAAGTATCAAAATATGAATTTTGAAATTCTCCTTTATGATCACAATGAATAGTTATCAATGGAAGGCTTTATCTCATTTTTTACTTGGGCTCTAAAAGTTTTAAAATATGAAAAATCATCGGATTTATTTTCTAGAAAAATGAACCACGTAAAATTAGTGCAATCAACAACTAAAACAAATACAAAATATTTTCCTCTAATACTTCTAGTTTTTGTTGGACAAAAAAGATCCATATGAACTAAATATAATGCATCAAATGTTGAAACTCCACTTATTGACTTAAAACGTGATTTATGTTTCTTTCCAAATTGACAAAGATCACAAACTTTTGAATAATCAAATCTAATCTTCAGCAGATCCTTAACAAGACTTTTATATGATTTTTTTTATAGATTTTTAAGGTTAGAGTGTCCTAACCTTCTATGACATAACCAAGATTTATCTACAATTTCACTAAGGCAATGTAGATCTTGGCTCCTAAGGTCTTCTATGATTAGTGATTATACATTATCATGCCACTGAGTAGAATGAATAAACTATTCCTTGGAATTGTGTACTAAGAATTTACCATTATTAAAATTCCAAAGGTAACTTTCATAACATAATTGACTTATGCTAATGAGGTTGTACTTAAGACTCTTAACAAATAAAACATTTTAAATTAATTTTTTTCCAAGATGAAAAATTTTACCTATACGAACAATTTCTCCCTGAGCATTATCTATAAAATTTACCTTTCCTCTTTTTTTATTGATAATCTTTCCAAATAAGTTTTTGTTACAAGTCATATGTCAGGAAAATCCACTATCTATGTACCATGTATTTTTTATGGTACTTTCTTTATTTCACAGAAAATAAAACTGTTAGACTTTTGGAATCCACACTTTCTTGGATCTAGAAATTTTAGAAAGTAAAATTTTAGGCACCCACATTTTCATAGAAAATTAAGATTTATGAAAACTAAAAGATTGGGTTTTATTTAGAGAACAATTTTTCTCCTAATTTCCACCACATTTATATTTAGTACAAAATGGACTACTTTTGGGAACAAAAAAATTATTACTAAAAATAAGTTTTGAATGAGTATAACCAAATCCAGAATTATTTCTTAAAAGAAGAATTTGGGAATAAATATTGTCAATGTTTTCCTTACCAGAGAAAAATTTGGACATGAATTTTCTTAAAGAAAATATTTCTGAATTTAGATTAATAATCGATTTCTTATCCTCAATGTTATTAGTTTTATAACTTGAGTTAGCCTCTACAAAAATTTTCTTAGAATTTACATCTTCAAGATCCTTAGAATGTTTATCCTTCTCAGAATTAACTTCCATAATGTCTTTAGAAACACTTTTAAAAATCAAAAAAATTCTGATCAAGATCCTTAGAAATATCAGAAATTTCTTTAGTTAAAAAATAAATTCAATAATTTACCTTTTCTAACTTATTTTTTATATTAAATTTTCATTTTCAAGTAGTATGGAAAACCTATATACTTCTTTATAAGAATTTAATGAGCTATCTTCATCAAAAGAAGATTCATTATTTTAAGAATTAAAATATTTATCATCAGTATAATTTTCATTCAAGGATACATTAGTGATAGATTCAGCATTGTGTACCTTTTCCATTAGATAATGATTTCCAATGGGTAACTTGGCTAGTAAACCCAGATTCTTCTGAATATAATATTCATACTCTGAGGATTCATTAGATGAGTCACCACCACTAGCACTAAATGTATCATTAGCCTTCAAGACTTTCTTGGATTTATATTTGTAATACTTTTTTCTATTCCTCTTAGTATTATTTTCTTTTCTATCTTTTCTTTTAAGCATGAGACAATCTGGACTGATGTGTTCGACTCTTTTTCATTCATAGCAAGTGACTTCTGAGTATTTATTGTCTTTTATTATTTCTTTTTATATCTATACTAATATTATTTCTTTCCCACTATCTTTTTCATACTTCAATCATGATTCGCTAACTAATTTTTAGAATGTTCACTTTCACTAGACTCGGATCTTGTAACCCTTTCCATAGTATTGAATTTAGTAGTAGTAAAGGATTCACTTCCATTTCCATTATTCTTATTATTCATATCATCATCTATTTTCATTCTTTTCTCATGTTGAATAAGAGTTCCAAAAATTTCATCAAGAGTAATATTGGAAACTTTCCTATTCTCGTCAATGGTTGTTCTTTTGGAAGCCCACTCATTGGGAATAATATCTATAATATTATCCACAATAATTCCATCATCTAAATTTTTTTCTCCCATAGATTTAATTTTGTTTAAAATATTCAAAAATTGTTGTTGCACTTTTCAAACTAGATCTCCATTGATAAAAATAGACCCATTATATTCTGCTCTTAACATTACTATTTTGGTCTCTATCACTTTTGAAGTTCCAAAATGTGTAACTTCAAGTTTATTTAAGATATAGTTGGAAGCTTCACAAGAATATATTTGACTATATATGTTCCTGGTCGTAGTACACAACAAAGTATTTTGTACCTTTTAATTTAGTTGATATTCTGCTTTTTCTTGGTAGGTGAAGGTTCTGACTTCCTTGTCTAGAATTTTGTAGTCTCCAGTGAGCATTACTAAATTTTCTACTCTAGTGTTAATGAAAAATTTATTCATTATATCTCTCTATTAATCATAATCATTACCATAAAAAATAGGTGGTCTGGTAGAATTATGATTATCAATGGAACCAACATTTATTCCTATCATTCTATAAAAAAATACCTTTTTCTACAAAAACATGTTAATAGAAAAAAGTTATAAACAATTATAAAAATATTTACGAAAAAAATGAAGAATAAAAGTTAATCAAGAAAAGTTAGAACAAGGAAAACATGAGCAAGAAAACTTATATTTAAGTAAAATTATTTCAGAGACCTCCTATGATGCCAATTTTTGGATCGAAATAGTGTGTGTAGATTCTCAATTACAAGAGGAGAGTGAATTATAAGTTTAAAAACTATCATATTTAACCTTAAAGAAAACTATGTTTAACAATGTTAAACAAGGTAAATTCACAGATCCTATTTTAGTTATATGAAACAAAATTTCTTAGGGTCTAGAAATATGAGTCCAGAAAATGAAATTTATGAACAATTTTCATAAAGGAAGATTATACGTTAAAGCTTATAGAATTTTGTTTATTAGAGTATGTAAAATACAATAAAGTATAAGAAATTTAGACCTTATTCCTTTAGAAAAATAAAGTGTAAATAAAACACGAAACATGTAACAAGTAGGAAATATTTTAACCCAAAGAGTAGGGTATCAAACAACCCTAGATAAAAGTCCCTTGATTTATACATTCAATAAATTTTGTATTACCCACACCAGGGTAATCCCTCGATAGGAATATCGGATTCTGTCTTGCTATCCTGGAAAGCCCTCTATCTTTAAGGAAGTCATCACCACTCTCTTCTTATCCCCGGAAGCCCTCGATTGTACTCAACAACAATCAGAGATATAAAAATCAATCTGAAAAAGATGTTACTATTGAAAAATATATTCATGAAACACACAAATCATGAGGGTATTTATCCTTCTAGAAATCACTTCATATCATGTAATCTCTAGGATATTGAAATGATTCATAGATTATGATCTTGTTTAAATGAGCTCCTATTTATAGGAAAAACTTCAATGGTTGACTCCATCCTCTAACGATCATATTTTCCTTGTATCTCTAAGAGACCTATACAACTGTCACTCAACCAATGGTTAGTTTGAAATAGATTATATAAAATCATTTTATTCTTACAAAATCATGATTAAGGAAAAAATGAATTAACTTAACCAATTTTGAATATCTAGAACCTATTGAAAAATAGATTTTAGAATCTAAACAAATAAATAATATGATTCTAGTAAACATGTATATTTGGAGTTTATTTTTACAAAGAATTCGAAACCTGAATTCTATATATTCCAGAGTAGGAATTCCAATGAATTCGGTGTCTGAATTTTGAGGAATTCGGAATCTGAATTCTAAGGAATTCATATTCTGAATTATGAGGCATTTGGAGTCTTAATTCTAAGGAATTAGGAATCTAAATTCTGAGGAATTTGGAGTGTGAATTATGATGAATTTGATGTCTGAATTTTGAGGAATTTGGAGTCCAAATTTTGAGGAATTCTGAATCTAAATTTTAGATAATTCGAAGTCTGAATTTCAAAAAATTCGGAGTATAAATTTTAGAGAATTCAGAGTCTAAATTTCAGAGAATTTAGAGTTTGAATTTGGAGGAATTCGGAGTTTGAATTATAAGGAATTAGTATTCTAAATTCTGAGGAATTTGGAATCTGAATATCATAGAATTTAGAGTCTAAATTTCCTAGAATTCACTCTCTAAATTTCAAATAATTTTATATCCAAAGAACTATAAAATTTTGTGGTTTTAGATAAGAATATGAATTTTTGACTTAGTAATAAAATGAGATTAGTTTTGAGAGGTTATAAAATGAATTAATGAAAACCAAGATAAGGATTAATATTTCCTCAGAGAAGGAAAATTTTCCTTAAAAAATAATCCTTACAGAAAGGTAATTTTCCTTAAGATAAAGTGATTGTGATTTTCAAATCATAGAAGAATGGAAAATTCATAGAGAAACCTTATTGACTCAACACTCCTTGTGATCCAAATATACCTCATCTTACTCAAATAATGTCTCTAGTCCACCCAAAATTAAAGGAAAGAGTCTTTGATCATCAGTTTTGGCCCAATGATGCCTATAAATTAGATTTTATTGATCCAAGGTGGTTTTTTATATGCCCCATGCAGCTCTTGTCATCACCCGCTGATCTTGGATCCTAGATCTATGTAAATCACCACCCAAATCCCACAACACATCCATATCCATCACTAAATCATATATATTTTTCCCACCCATGAATCTATCGCATATATAAGGGTATGATCATGCTTGGTACCCCTGAAAATATTTTAATCATGGCCTCATGGTCCAATGAGGAAGAACACAAAGAACAATATGGGTAAATCACATAAATAAGGGTGAAAAAATCATTGTACAATGAATTAAAATTGGGGATAATCGAGGTGAGAAATATGGAATAAAGGGGGCAAGACCGCCTGGTCGACCACGGCATGGGCCACCCAACTGGGTACTGCACCGGTTAGTGGGCAAGACCGCCCGGTTGACCGCAACTAGCTGAGGCGGGCCTGCGGCCTAGCCCAATTGGTTTGTCCTGCGGGTTCGGGGAAGTCTGGGATGGACATGGGTCGGACCCGGACCTGGATAGGTCAACCCAAACTGGTTCTGTTCGACCTAGGGTGGAGCGGGTTAGACCGAGACCGAGACCCTCTCCATCCCAGATACGCTTAAAAGGTCATATCTCACAAACCAGACGTTAGTTTGACGAACCGTCTGCAGAACTGGAATCCTTGTAACGAGACAGTCCTTTTGAAATACTCCACTTGAGTTTTGGAGAAATTTGGAGTATGGCTGAGTAGGATCAAACCGGAATCCAACCAGGCCCTCGGTACTAAAATGCATATAACTCACAGACCGGGCGTCTGGTTGACGCACCGTCTATCATGTTGGGACCCTTACAACATGGCGGTATTTTGGGTTATTCCTTTGTGGAGCATTGTGGAAATTGGGGC
This sequence comes from Viscum album, assembly GCA_963277665.1. Classification (NCBI taxonomy): domain Eukaryota; kingdom Viridiplantae; phylum Streptophyta; class Magnoliopsida; order Santalales; family Viscaceae; genus Viscum; species Viscum album. The sequence continues at coordinate 1,297,095,748 of OY728141.1, read as the reverse complement.
ATGACCAATATCATGAGGGGAAGATACTGCGGAACTCAAGCACACCTGGTGCGGGGAATCCTGTGGTTGGCTATCAGCATTATAGCGACCCTATGTGGATCAGCATTATAGGGACCTCGTGTGGATCAACATTATAGCAACCCCATGTGGATCATCATTATAGTGACCTTGTGTGGATCAGCATTATAGAGACCCTATGTGGATCATCATTATAGTGACCTTGTGTAGATCAGCATTATAGAGACCCTATGTGGATCAGCATTATAGACACCCTATGTGGATCAACATTATAGCGACCTTGTGTGGATCATCATTATAGAGACCCTATGTGGATCAACATGATAGCGACCCAGTGTGGATCTGAATCATAATGACCCTGTGTGGATCAGCATTCTAGCGACCCTGTGTGGATCAGTTGTGCCAGACCCGATGAGGACCAGCCCTAGAGAGTCATGTCGTGGATCAAAGACATATGAACCTATGTGGGTTGACAATGGAAAAAATTCTTCATGGTTCTGTTGTGGAAACTTCCTAATGGTATAAAATGATGCAGCTTAAGACTAATCATCTTTATTCCTGAACTCTCAGTTGTATCCCTGGTTTGAGATGAGTTTTTTCTTTATGCTTTTTCATTGAGATCATGCTTTGTGGTTTTCCTTTGTGGAATTATGAGATACCTTCAGGGGTCTCGAGGTCCCAACTGGGTATTGTTATACTCAACCCTGCACGAGTTGTGCCCGCACCTTGTTGTGTCGTGTGCAAACGACGAGATGCTCATATGAGACTATAAGATCCAGGACAAGGTGGTACATGGAGGTGACTGGTTGACATGGAGAGCTATGGAGACGTGTTGTACATACCCTTCAGGTAGGATCCTTGGTGGAAAATCTCAGGAGTTGTTTTCTATTTTCTGTTGTATTTTATCTTTCAGTTGGGCATGTATTCTGACCCTTTACTTTCATTACACCCTTTTACTTTTGCAGTTTTACTTCATGATTTCATCTTGTTGTGTTCTTGGACTGTGTGTTTGTATAGGTTTCAAGTAAATGCCTTACCATTTTAGGGATACTCCTTTCCAGTGCTAGTCACCAACCCCTGGCCTAGTGATGGTGGGCTTGGGGTAGTCACGACATGGGCCCCAGGGGACGGGTCGTGACAAAGTGGTATCATAAGATTCGGTTCTACTAAAGAACTAGAACTCTATTCTTTCAAATGGAGCAATAGTGTTAAGTTTTTTGAGTGTGGTTTTCAGTTCGGGGAGTCCAGTGTTGATGTGGTAGCCGATGTATCCATACACTAGGACCCTGAATTCTGATTTCCAACTCGGTGCACAGAAACACTGATTACGTGTGTTTTGAAAATGCTTTACTTTTGATCTCTTTTGAGTTAGCTAACCAAATATAACTTATTTATTGTGGCACACATATTTATTTTCAAGATGTCTCTACGTAGACAACCATCCAAGATTCCAGTGAGAGTTCACGATGATGGACCCCCGAGCGAAAAGGCTTCAGTGTAGGGCCCTCTTATGGTGATGAAACCTTCGGGTGATGCACCCTCAAAATCACCACTCGTTGGGAAGAATTTTCCACCATCCCCACTAGCGGAGGGTGCATGTCGACTGAGCACATTGCACAAGTTCTAGCAGAAGAGGCCTCTGAGGTTTCGAGAAGAGCCAGATCCCTATGCAAGTGAGGACTGGCTTGAGGATGTGCCACAGGTTTTCCGCCTAGTTGGGACTCTAGCATATCTGATGGTGATACTAGTTGCTAGCCTCTTCCAAGGAGCAATAGAAAGATGGTGGAGCCTGAAACTCCAGTTACATGACGAGGAAAACCTCACTTGGACAGACTTTAAGATCCTTTTTAGGGCAGAGTTCATTCCAACAACACTACGCTCTAGGCATATTTAGGATCTCTTGCACTTATATTAGGGTAGCCTAACAGTATACTCGGAGAGATTCACTGACCTCTCACGCCAATCCAACAACATGTTATGGGAACCTTTCTTCTAGGCCCAAACCATTGAGTAGGGTATTCATAGGGAGATCAGAGTGTCGATGATATCACCCAATATCTCGACACAGTATGGAGTGCTCGAGTGAGCGTTATTAGTGGTGACCTTCTTATATAAGCAGGCACCGACGGTGAGAGCCACCACCAGATGACGGGTAGCCAAGTCATCTATAGCAGGCAGTAGGTAGATGATGCAGAAGTTTCAAGTGGTCTAGAACTTTTATAGGATGACCCTAGGACATAGGTTCAAACGATCGGAGCTCATGAGGTAGAACATGCCAGCAAAGGAGAAAAATGTGCTTCACATGTGGCAGTCACGGTGACATGGCTAGTGACTTCCTAACCTGCCATACCGATGATCAGCAAATAGTCAAGCTACCACCGAGGAAGAGGCAATGATTTATGTGTGGAGGTTCATAGTACAACAGATTTGGTAGAGAAGCAGGTCATGTAGTAGGATATGAGAGGCGATTTGAGGTTCTATTACCACCACCTCCAGGTGGTCCACCCTGACCACATGGATTAGGCGGACAGGAATGAGCTCAGCTTCAGGCAGCTGAGGTCTATGACCATAGTGTTCCAGAGATGATTCAAGGTATGATATATGTCTACTCCACCCTAGCTAATGTACTTATAGACTTAGGATCCATTCACTCTTTCATTTCCACGGCTCTCGTTCAGATCTCAAATATTTTGTTAGAGCCATTATCTTGATCCTTACGATTGGAGACTCCTACGGGAGAGGATTAGACGATTACACACTGGTGCCGACAGTGTGAGCTTACCCTATGAGGTGAGAGATTTGGTTGGGATCTTCTGTTAGCGGCGTAGTGACCTTATGATGTCATATTGGGTATGGACTGTTTATCCATGGTCCATGCTCAAATTGACTGTCTTAGGCGGAAAGTCTGTTGTGTCTGCGAGGATGGGGTTAGGTTTTCCTTCATCGGGGAGAAGGGAACCTTTGCAGCACAGTATGTACTTTCTCAAAGGAGGGTGTGGTTGATCACCAATCAGTTTCCCAGCCTTACTCTCAGAGTAGTTGATGTGAGGAGTTCGAGTTATCCTGTAGTGGTGGACAATTATGCCTATGTCTTTCCTGATGATGTTTCGGGACTACCTCTTCATAAAGAGGTAGATTTCTACATTGACCTATAACCCGGGATGACACTGATATATACACCAGCATATTGGATGGCTCCCACGTAGCTTTTTGAGTTGAGGGTATATTTGGAGGAATTTCAAAAGAAGGGGTTCATAAGGACAAGTGTTTCTCCATGGGAAACCCCGATTTTGTTGGCCAAGAATGTTGTTGGGAGCCTGAGGATTTGTGTGGACTATCTGCACCTAAACCAGGTGACTGTGAAGAACATTTATCCACTCTTGAGGATTGATGATCTCTTCAACCAACATAAGGGAGCTCTATGGTTTTCGAAGATAGACCTTAGATTAGGCTATCATCAGCTTAGAGTACGGGATGAGGACATACCAATGATAGACTTTAGATATCGGTATGGCCATAATGTGTATTTTTAATTCCCTTCAGCGTGACAAATGCTCCATTAGTGTTCATGGGGCTCATGAACATGATCTTCCATCCTTACCTCGATCTCTTCATGGCAGTCTACTTTGACAAAATCATGATTTAATCAATGTCGGAGGAGGATCCCACCACGCACCTGTAGATAATTTTAGATACGCTTCTAGGGCACCAGATTTATGGAAAGCTCTCGATGTTCCAGTTCTGGATATGGAAGGTCCACTTCCGGGGGCACATTATCTCGGAGGCTATAGTTGTAGTGGATCCGGCAAAGATGGAGGCAGTGCTTTCTTGGGAGCCACCCAGGAGTGTGACTGAGGTGTGGAGTTTCCTGGGATTGGTTGGGTACACTACTAGAGAAATAGGTTTTGAAGCCCCCTGACATGGGAGACCACCTTTGGAAGTCAATGGACTTTTAAAAAAAACCCTTTGGCACCCCCCCCCCTCGCCCCTCAATTCCCCTACCCCCCCTGCAATTCCTCATATCCCATCATCGTCGCCCGTCCCCTCGCCGCACTCCACCCTCCGCTCTGGATCCCCGCGTTCCCTATACCCTCACCACCCTTTGCCCTCCTCTCTGGATCCCTGTGTCCCCCTTCCCCTTGCCACCCTCCACCCTCTGCTCCAGCTCCCCACGTCCCTCGTCCCCTCGCCCCTCCACTCCATCACCCTACGTCCCATGTCCCCTCGCCACCCTCCGCCCTCCACTCCGGCTCCCGGCATCCCCCGTCCCCTCGCTGCCCTCCGCTCCGCCTCCCCCGTCCCATCACCGCCTAGCCTCTGCTCCACTCTGACTCCTAGTGTCCCTATTCCCCTCACCGCCCTCTGCTCTGGCTCCCTCTTCCCCTCACTACCCGCCCTCTATTCTGCTCTGGCTCCCCACGTCCCTCATCCCCCATCCCCTCACCGCCCTCCGCTCTGCTCCGCCCATCCCACGCCCCCTATCCCCTTGCCTCCCATCCCCAATCCCCCCACCGCCCTCCACTCCAACTCCCGGCCATCCCTCGTCCCCTCCCTCTTGGTCCTCTCCCTCATCGCACCGCCTCCTCCCATCCCCTCCCTCACCATCCCCTCCCTTTCCACACCACCACCACCCAGTCCCCTCCCTCCCCACACGGCTGATGCCTGTCCCCTCACTACTTCCACCCGTCCAATCCATCTCCTCATTGTCCTTCGTCCCCTCCCTTGTTGTCCCACCCTCATTGCACTATTTCCACCATGCTTCCTCCTCCTCTGGCTCACCGTCTCCAACGCTGCCCATCCACTCCCTCGCAACACCTCCCCTCCACTGCCTCTCCTCTCCTTCACAACACCTCCTTCGGTTCCCCTCCCTTCTGGATTTATAGTGAAATCATGTATGCCCTAATTTCCGTGTAAAAGTTTTTATTTTGGGCAATTTACCAAACAAATTTTTCATGCATGAAGATTATATGAATATTATCTATGAATAAAAAGTGTGGAAATGGAAGTTCGTGTGTATACGGGCTTTTGTGCATATGAAACAATGTGTCATGACAGTGTGTGTATGAGAGACTTCACACTTTACTTAAGGTTTGAGAATACTGTACATATTCTTGCATGAAGTATTCACTATTTGATCAAAATATGATTAGGGACTCTTGAATATATAATCATCATTTGATTTACAATACCAAATGGCGGCGATGACATGAGCTTTCTCTTACATTCCATTATCTATTCTCTTGTTTATTATTCAGAGATATAATTTGATTAATTTATCAATGGTGCACAAATAATTGGTTAGTATTTATTTTAAATATATTTGATATGAAAAATTCATGTAATGTTTCTGGAGAAAATGTTTGTTATACAGATATTATTATGGATAAGAGTTGGATTGATCTTCCAAATTAAACATCTAAAGAATATTTCCGTGGATTTATGCAGTTTATTGAGTTCATCAGAGGATTTTAAAGTGACTATATTAATTTTCCTTGTAGAAAATGTGATAACATATATCAATTCACACAATATACTATGAGGGATCACCTATTCTTTAATGGATTTCTGAAAAATTATAAGATTTGGACTCGTCATGGAGAAGAATATGTTCGTTTTCAAAATACGGATGATGTTCAGATGGATGTTGATGCAAGGATGAATGATTCAATGCATGAAATGCTTACTAAAATGGTGCATGGGTTTGATCCTGAAGGAATTGACATCCATAATCTTGAGACCGGTGAGATAAATCTTACCTCTGGTGGATATCGTGATTCTAGGAGGTTTTATGAAGAACATGATGATGAAAAAACATAATTATATCTTGTATGTACTTCTTACAATAAATTGTTGTTTATTGTGGAGTTGATGCATTTGAAGACTTTGAATCAGTGGTTAGACACATCATTCGACATGTTGTTGGTGTTATTGAAAAAGGTTCTTCCTATCAATGCTAAGATTCTCGAGTCATATTACTATGCTCGTAAGTTGACAGAGAAATTAGGTTTTACATATGAGACCATAGATTCTTTTAAAAACAAATGTATGTTGTTTAGAAAGTAAAATGCCCATTTGGATATTTCTACGGTTTGTGGCGCTTCCAGGTAGAAAGTGAACAGGGGAAATCAGACTCATCAATGTCAAATTGTGATACAGGGGAAACTGATTTTCGTAAATCAAATGTGTTAATTTTCCCTTAAACCAAGGTTGAAAAGATTTTTTATGTCATCTAAAGTTTCTAATTTAATGAGATTGCATGTAGAAAGAATTCATCAAAGTGATATGTTAACCGACCCAACAGAATCTCTTGCATGGAAGAATTTTGATAAGAGACATATCGACTTTGCTAAAGATGTTCGTAATGTCTGATTGGGGTTGGCAACAGATGGTTTTAATCCATTCAATTCTATGGTTGGTGCAACTCACAACAAATGGTATGTGGTGTCGGTTCTGTACAATCTTCCCATGTGTCTTTGTATGAAGCAACAATTTATATTAATTTACACTCATATTGGTGGACCTAGAAGTCCGAGGGATAATATTTATGTTCACCTTCATCCATTGATTGATGAGTTGAATGAATTTTGGGGTGATGGTGTGATGACTTATGACTGTGAAACGAATGAAATGTTCAAAATTCAGGCTGCTTTATTGTGGACAATCAATGAATTCTCCTCTTATGAAAATTTATCAGGTTAGAGTACGAAAGGGGAATTTTCTATCCCTTGTTGAAATAAAATTAAAAAATTTGTATTGATTAAACATTCCAAAAAATGGGCATACATGGGTCACATGAATTTTCTCCCCCCACAGAACAGGTTCAGAAAGGACAGAGTCACATTTGATGGTTCCAGAGAGTTCATACCAACACTAAAGATCATGATAGGAGTCAAAATGTTATCATAGATTGAGGAAGAAAACATATTCATGGTATATGAAATTCAAGATTTGGTGTCTCATCCATTACGTAATATTCGTGCTGCGGGTAGGCAGCCCAGTCACAATTGGAAAAAGAAAAGTATTTTTTGTAGTCTTCCATATTTGAAAACTAACATGATAAGGCATAATTTGGATGTCATGCGCATTGAAAAAAAAAATTTGTGATAATATATTGTGGATGATTTTAGGTGTGAATGGAAAATCAAAGGACCATGTTAATGCACGTCGTGATTTGGAATAAATGGGTTTAAGAATACATTTTCATTTACAGCTATCTAATGGAAACAAGTCATATATGTCTGTTTCATAGTATAAAATGACTAAAAATGAGAAAGAGACATTTCTTTCAATTTTTATGATTCTCAAGGTGTCTGATGGTTACTCTTCTAATATTTCAAAGTGTGTGAATCTGACGAGCAGGACATTGCCAGGGTTAAAAATTCAGGACAATCACATACTACATCAGCAGTTGATTCCAATATCAATTTGTGGTTGTTTATCCCCCAATGTTGTTCAGCTGTTGATTGAGATGAGTAATTTTTTTGGACAACTTTGTTTAAGAAATCAATAAATGAGTGATTTAAAAAGATTTCAGGACCGAATTGTACTTACACTTTTTCACGTTGAGAAACTATTTCCCCCCTCATTTTTTGATGTTATGGTTCACTTGACAGTGCACCTAAAAGAGGAAGTAATGGATTCTGGTCCAGTTCAATTCAGGTGGATGTATCCTATTGAGTGGTATTTGAGTACATTGAAACGATTTTTACACAACAGAGCTCATCTGAAGGCATCAATAGACAATGATTATTTGATGGATGAGTGTACTACTTTTTGTGAAAAATATCTTATGGATGTTGAAACAAAATTAGATAAGCCTCAGATTCATGATGGTCTAGTTGGAGAAGGAACCATATTTGATATGGACAATATTGAGTGGATACAAGCACATCGATATATATTATTCAATACTACATAAGTTGCAACGTTAATGCAGTAAGGGTCTTATCACTTTTATTGTTTAACTTTTACATGTTTTTTTGCATAAGTTGATCATTTAAACATCGCATTATCATTTGCTAGAAACACATTATTGATATAAAAGATGTGATGTATTATGTGACTGAGTATCAATTTAAATAATCTCATTATGCGTCAATTCATGATTGGTTCGAGGTTTTTATATGTATAAATTGATTTTCATTATGAGTGAAGTATTATACTAATTTCTTTCTGCATAAATCATTATTGAATTATATGAATTATATAAGTTCATAAGTTGAGGGAGTTAGGGGACCCCATGCTAACTGAAGAATTTATCCAACTGGATGAGGGTCCATCTATAATGACTCGTCGTTATAAATCTATAGATGATAATGGTTTTTGATTTCTCATTAAAGATGTTGATAACAAACGAGAAACACAAAACAGTTGTATCAGTTGTCCATTCGTCGATTCTGGTTATTACTATGGTCAATTGATAGACATCATTGAAGTTGTATACGCACACTGGTAGAAGTACATATTGTTAAAGTGTAATTGGGTTGATCCAGTGTGTAGATGTAAAGTCGATCAATATGAGTTTCCATTGGTGAATTTTACCTATATGTTATACAGAAATGAAAGAGTTTATAATGAACCTTTCATTTTTACATCACAAGCGGAACAAGTATTCTTCGTTACTTTTCCTTCGAATACAAGTTGTTGTGAAAATGTCCCAGCGAGGAGTGTTTTTATTTGAATAAGATGGACCTGATACTGTTCCTTTTGTTTCCCAATAGCTTGATCAACATACCATAGTTCAACGTGAAGAAGATATTTATTAGGTCAGAGCGGTCGTTGAAGGAGAAATGACAAATTTTAATGTTTAATGAAAGGTATAATTGTTTTCCCGCTATTCAGTATTGAATGTCCTCGGATATCATAAATTATTTAACCATTTTATAAATCCATGTAAGTATTAATCCTCACTTTTTGAAGTTTATTAATTTATATATATTTAGGGTGATTTCTCTTTTGGTATCTTCATGTTATTGTTGGTGTGTCTTCCCATTAAGGTATTCTTCATTTGGATCATGTGCTTCTTGAATTTTTATTAATTCAATCTGAAATTTGGATATGCATTGATTGGTTTGTACATAATTTTATATTTGTTTTGTTAACTTTAGGATTTTTTAAATCCATTTAAAAATAATTATTCAATCCCTTTTTTTTTTGATTAAAAACTGTACAAGTTTGATTTTCTTAAAAACAATCCAATTTATCTTTTGGACACTTTGGATAGTCCACTTACTAATGTTTACTATGACTACAGGCATGTTAGGGGAAGAGGAAGCATATCCACATCATCCATCTGAGCCATCTACGTCTCAGGGTCAAGGTATATTTGAATGTAATTGTGTTTATTTTTTATTTAATTTATAAACATATATATACATTAATAACATATGGAAAATTATATATAAAATTGTTTTCAGCAGGATCAGACTTGACCGCTTCTTCCTATCACAAGAGAGGCCCGGGTTGTGGCATTTATCATGGAATTATGAAACGACGGTTGATGTTTCCTTTGATGAGATATTTAATCCTATGGGATTGAATTCCCCTGCATTTATTTGTCAGCTGAGTCATATCATATATGACCCACATCAATTTTCATTGAACACACGTGACTGGGCTTCTATCCATCAGGACACATTAGATCATCTTTGGAGGGAGGTTCAGGTAAGAAGACCATTTTAATTTCTTCCCTATGTATAAACAATACTAACATATTTTATTTTTTTCTTAAATAGGATAATTTGAAAGTATGCCCCGATGAGTTTTGGCCCGTGTGTATGAGAAAATTTTGTAAGATGTGGAAAGATTATAAAGGCAAAGTCAAGAGGGACCACTGGGTACCAAATGTGGGTGCCCTATACATTCTGGAAAAAGACCTGAGAGGTGTTCTCCTGGGTCAGTGGCATGAATTAGTTGCATATTGGTTTACTGAGGGTATTGCAGTTTGTATATTTATTTTGGTATATATATTTTCAAGAATATGTGATTTGTTTGAAATTTTTATTAATTGAATATAGGAGTTGTCAGCACGCCATTCTGATAATCGAGCATTGCAGGGACCACCTCACAGGCTTGGGACTCGTCACATGTCTCAGATCTGACAAGAGGTATTTATTATTCATTTTTTAATTTATTAATTAAAATGGTTTAGTGTTTTTATTCTATTCATATACAATTACGGGAGCAAGGTACACCTACTGATAAAATGTCGGTGTGGATGAGGACTCGTGATCAAAATGATCGAGAGGCTGCATCATTGATAGTAAGTGCTTTTACTCATTACCAATACTTACATAAATTTGTATATTACCATTTATATGTATATATATTTAAATATTGCACAGGCTCAATTTGAAGCTGAGTTAGAATAGCTGCCAGAGGACCAGCGAAAGCTTCCCATGCGAAGGGATGAGATCTTCCATCGCATTATTGGTCAGGACAGACATGGATATAGTTTGACCTATGGAACAGGGATTCCTTGTTATATAGTATCACGCACTATGGTTGTCAGTCCTGCTGTTTCTCAGATGACACAACAGTTGTCAGATTTTGAGGCACGGCTGCGCGCTTCTGAGTAGGTAAATGTGGAATTGATCGCTGAGGTTCGAACACTGCGGGAATATGTGTGTCCAAGTTATGATGTAGGGAATCATACGAAGAAGGTGTATAATAAATATATTTATTTACTTTCTATTATTTTTTTTAAAATCATCATAATTTTTATTTGTTGTAGGCCCCTAGCCCACCGGATGGAGGTAGCAGTCATGACCACACATGACGCATCATATTCACGAGGTGTGTTTCTTTTTTTATTGGTGGGTTGTTATTGATGTTTCAAAAGGTAAATTTATTTTTCTTGGTGATGATCAAGAATAATTTAATGTTTTTAGGAAGTCCACACTTTTGGTGAGTTTCAAGTTAATTGAAGTGGTTGAATATGTCTTTAGAGCTGGGATAACAAAGGATACTCATGGAAATTTTGACCAGGGGTGTTGGGAGCTATCTAGGGGTTATAGAGTGGGTTGTTCCAGTGGGTGGGTATGTAATAAAAAAAGATACTCATTAGGGAAATTGTTCATTAGGTTGTTAATCCATTAGGGAAATTGTCCAGTTGGCCAATTGTCCAAATAGATGTTAGGCCAAATGGACATTAGGCCATTATACCATTATTCCAACTGTAAAACTATACAATTGGACATTATTCCAATTGTCTGTTAGGACAATAAGTCAATAATATAATTGTCCATTATTATTAGTATGTTAGAAAAATTGACCATTAGGCCATTATGACAATTGGTCTTTAGACCAATTGGACATTTGGCCAATTGAACAATTGGCTGTTAGGCCATTATGCCATTAGAGCATTAGGTGAATTGGTAAATAGGACAATTTGACATTGGTTCATTAGGAAAATTGACCTTTAGGCCATTAGCAGAATTGATTGTTACGCCGTTAGTACAATTTTCCAATTGGATGTTAGGTCAAATGGCCATTAGGCCATTATGCCATTATTCCAATTGTACAACTAGACAGTAGGCCATTATTCCAAATTTTTTTAGTCCACTAAGTCATTAAGATAATTGGCCATTAGTATGAGTATGTTCCGAAAATTGGCCATTAGTCCATTAGGACAATTGGTATTTAGACCAATTGCACATTTGGCCAATTGAACAATTGGCTGTTAGTCCATTATGTCATTAGGGAATTAGGTGAATTGGTAAATGGGACAATTTGACATTGGGTCATTAGGAAAATTGACCTTTAGGCCATTATGATAATTGATCATTACGCTATTTACAACTAGATTATAGTCCATTATTAAAATTGTTTGTTAAGCCACTAAGTCATTAAGCTAATTGGCCATTAGTATTAGTATGTTCGGAAAATTTTCCATTAGGCCATTAGGACAATTGGTCTTTAGACCAATTGGACATTTGGCCAATTGAACAATTGGTTGTTAGGCCATTATGCCATTAGGGAATTAGGTGAATTGGTAAATGGGACAATTTGATATTGGGTCATTAGAAAAATTGACCCTTAGGCCATTAGAATAATTGATCGTTATGATGTTAGGCCAATTTTCCAATTGGATGTTAGGCCAAATGTCCATTAGGACATTATGCCATTATTCCAATTGTACAACTAGACAGTAGGCCATTATTCCAATTGTTTGTTAGGCCACTAAGTCATTAAGATAATTGGCCATTAGTATTAGTATGTTCGGAAAATTGGACATCAAGCTATTAGTACAATTGGTCTTTAGACCAATTGGACATTTGGCCAATTGAACAATAGGTTGTTAGGACATTATTCCATTAGGGAATTAGGTGAATTGGTAAATAGGACAATTTGACATTGGGTAACTAGGAAAATTGAACTTTAGGCCATTAGGATAATTGATCGTTATGCCATTAGGCCAATTGTCCAATTGAATATTAGGAAAAATGGACATTAGGCCATTATGCCATTATTCCAATCGTATAACTAGACAATAGTCTATTATTCCAATTGTTTGTTAGCACACTAAGTCATTTAGCTAATTAGCAGTTTTTCGTGCTCTAAAAGGGTGTGTTGGGTGGTCAAAACCATCCATATGACCTCAGAATTTCATGAAATATTACAACACCAACTGTGGTGTGAATTTTGAAATGGTCGAGTAGACGGTACGTCAATCAGAGGTGTCGTTTGACCGCGGTGACCGGAAACACATTTATGGAGTCATAAAACACCAAAACGATGTGTAATGGTCAAATTCAGAGAAACCATCCTCAAAATGACTTGAAATCACACTAAAACAATAGAAATACTATTTGTGATATGTAGGAGGAGACGACACATCAATCGGACATGCGGTGTGCATCGTACAACTGAATATGTTGTTTTTTACTGTTTGGCACACTCTAAAAGGGTGAATTGGGTGGTCAAAACCAGAAGAACGACCTTAGAATGTCATGAAATCATGTGACAAAAACCGGGGATTGAATTATGAAATGTTAGGGAACACGGTACATCAATCAGAGGTGTCATTTGACCGCGGTGACCGGAAACGCATTTCCAGAGTCATAAAACACCAAAATGACATGTAATAGTCAAATTCAGAGAAAACATCATTAGAATGACTTGAAATCACTCAAAAATAATAGAAATATTATTCATGACATGTGGGAGGAGACGGAACATCAATTGGACATGTGGTGTGCACGGTACGACCGAATATGTTTTTTTAACAGTTTGTCGTGCTCTAAAAGGATGTGTTGGGTGGCCAAACCAGCCGAATGACCACGGAATGTCCTGAAATCATACAACAACAACTATAGTGTGAAATTTTAAATGGTCGGGTAGATGCTACGTCAATCGGAGATGTCTTTTGACTACGGTGACCAGAAACATATATCTGGAGTCATAAAACACCAAAACGACATGTAACAGTAAAATTCATAGAAAACATCCTCAGAATGACATTAAATCACACAAAAAAATAGAAATATGATTCTTGACATGTAAAAGGAGATGTTATGTCAATTGGACGTGTGGTGTGCACGGTATGACCGAATATTTTTTTAACAATTTGACATGCTCTAAAAGGGTCTGTTGGGTGGTCAAAACCAGCCGAACGACCTAGGAATGTTATGAAATCATACTAAAACAACTGTGGAGTGAATTTTGAAATGGTCGGGCAGATGGCACGTTAATTGGAGGTGTCGTTTGACCGTGGTGACCGAAAACGAATTTTTGGAGTCATAAAACACCAAAACGACGTGTAACGGTCAAATTCAGAGAAAACGTCCACATAATGACTTGAAATCACACAAAAACAATATAAATATTAATCATGACATGTAGGAGGATACGACATGTCAATCGGACATGCGGTGTGCGTGGTACGACTGAATATGTTGTTTTTAACAGTTTGGCGTGCTCTAAAAGGGTGTGTTGGGTGGTCAAAACTAGGAGAACGACCTCGAAATGTCATGAAATCATACGACAACAACTGCGGTGTGAATTGTGAAATGGTTGGGTAGACAGTACATCAATCGGAGGTGTTGTTTGACCGTGGTGACTGGAAATGCATTTCTAGAGTCATAAAACATCAAAATGACGTGTAACGGTCAAATTCATTGAAAGCATCCATAGAATGACTTGAAATCATATGAAAACAATAGGAATGTTATTTGTGACATGTAGGAGGAGACAAAATGTCAATCAGACATGCGGTGTGCACGGTACGACTGAATATATTGTTTTTAACAGTTTCATGCGCTCTAAAAGGGTGTGTTGGGTTCCCAAAACCAGTAGAACAACCTCATAATGTCATGAAATCATATTATAACAACCGGTGTGTGAATTGTAAAATTTTCGGGAAGATGGTATGTCAATCGGATGTGTCATTTGACCACGGTGACCGGAAATGCTTTTTCGGAGTCCTAAAACACCAAAACGACGTGTAACGGTCAAATTCAGAGAAAACGTCCTCAGAATGACATTAAATCATATGAAATCAGTAGAAATATTATTTTTTAAATTTAGGAGGAGACGACACATCAATCGGATGTGTGGTGTGCACGGTACGACTGAATATGTTGTTTTTAACAGTTTGGCGTGCTCAAAAAGGGTGTGTTGGGTGGTTAAAACCAGCCGAACGACCTAATAATGTCATTATATCATAGGAAAACAAACATGGTGTGACTTTTGAAATGGTTGGGCTGATGGTACGTCAATTGGAGGTGTCGATTGACCACGGAGACCAGAAATGCATTTCTGGAGTCATAAAACCAAAAATGATGTGTAATGGTCAAATTTAGAGAAACCTTCCTCAGAATGACTTGAAATCACACAAAAACAATTGAAATATTTTTTGGGACATCAAGGTGGAGACGACACATCAATCAGACGTGCGGTGTGCGTGGTACGACCGAATATATTGTTTTTAACAGTTTGGTGTGCTCTACAGGGGTGCGTTGGGTGGTCAAAACCACCCAAACGACCTGGAAATGTCATGAAATCATACGAAAAAAAATGTGGTGTGAATTGTGGAATTTTTGGGTAGACGGTAAATCAATCGGAGGTTTCATTTAACCATAGTGACCGGAAATGCATTTCCAGAGTCATAAAACACCAAAACGACGTGTAACGGTCAAATTCAAATAAAATGTACTCATAATGACTTGAAATCACATGAAAACAATATAAATATTATTCATGACATGTAGGAGGAGATGACATGTCAATCGAACGTGCAGTGTGCGCGGTACGACAGAATATATTGTTTTTAACAGTTTGGAGCATTCTAAAAGGGTGTGTTGGGTGGTTAAAACCAGCCGAATGACCTCGGAATGTCATGAAATCATACGAAAACAATAGTGCTGTGAATTGTGAAATGGTCGGGTAGACGGTACGTCAATCAGAGGTGTCATTTGACCGTGGTGATCGGAAACGCATTTACAGAGTCATAAAACACCAAAACAACGTGTAACGGTCAAATTCAAATAAAACGTCCTCAAAATGACTTGAAATCACACGAAAACAATAGAAATTTTATTCATGACATGTATGAGGAGATGACACATCAATCGGACGTGTGGTGTGCGCGGTACGAATGAATATGTTGTTTTTAACAGTTTGGCGTGCTCTAAAAGGGCGTGTTCGGTGGTCAAAACCTTCCGAACGAACTCGAAATGTCATGAAATCATACAACAACAAATGTGGTGTGAATTGTAAAATGGTCGGGCAGACGGTACGTCAATCAGAGATGTCATTTGACCGCGGTGACTAGAAATGCATTTCTAGAGTCAAAAAACACCCAAATGACGTGTAATAGTCAAATTCAGAGAAAACATCCTCAGAATGACTTGAAATCACACAAAACAATAGTAATATTATTCATGACATGTAGGAGGATACTACATGTCAATCAGACGTGTGGAAAGCATGGTACGACGAAATATGTTGTTTTGAACAGTTTGATGCGCTCTAAAAGGGTGTGATTGGTGGTCAAAACCAGCTGAACGACCTCGGAATGTCATGAAATCATACAACAACAACCATGGTGTAAATTGTAAAATGTTCGAGAAGACGGTACGTCAATCAGTGGTTTCATTTGACCGTGGTGACCAGAAACGCATTTCTGAACTCATAAAACACCAAAATGAAATGTAACGATCACTTTCAGAGAAAACACCCTTAGAATGACTTGAAATCACATTAAAACACTAGAAAAATTATTCGTGACATGTGGGAGGAGATGGCACGTCAATTGGAAGTGTGGTGTGCGCTATACGACTGAATATGTTGTTTTTAACAGTTTGGCGCACTCTAAAAGGGTGTGTTGGGTGGTCAAAACCAGCCGAATGACCTTGGAATGTCATCAAATCATACGACAACAACCATGGTGTGAATTTTGAAATGGTTGGGAAGACGGTACGTCAATCGGAGGTGTCGTTTTACCGTGGTGACTGCAAATGCATTTCCGGAGTCATAAAACATCAAAATGACGTGTAATGGTCAAATTTAGAGCAAACTTCCTCAGAATGACTTGAAATCACATGAAAACAATATAATATTATTCATGACATTTAGGAGGAGACGAAACGTCAATCAGACGTGCAGTGTGCGCGGTACGACCCTATATGTTGTTTTTAACAGTTTGGCGCGCTCTAAAAGGGTGTGTTGGGTAGTCAAAACCTGCCGAATGACCTTGGAATGTCATGAAAACATATAAAAGAAACTTTGATATAAATTTTGAAATGTTTGGGTAGACGGTATGTCAATCAAAGGTGTATTTTGACCGTGGTGACCGGAAACGCATTTTCGGAGTCATAAAACACCAAAACGACGTGTAATGGTCAAATTCAAAGAAAACGTCCTCAGAATGACTTGATATCACATGAAAACAATATAAATATAATTCTTGACATGTAGGAGAATATGGTATGTCAATCGGATGTGCGGTGTGCGTGGTACGACCGAATATGTTTTTTTTAACAGTTTGACGCACTCTAAAAGGGTGTGTTGGGTGGTCAAAAGCAACTGGACGACCTCAGAATGTAATGAAATCATACAACAACAATCGTGGTGTGAATTTGGAATTTTTTGGATAGACGGTACGTCAATTGGAGGTGTCGTTTGACCGTGGTTACTGGAAAAGCATTTTCGGAGTTATAAAACACCAAAACGATGTGAAACTGTCAAATTCAGATAAAACATCCTCAGAATGACATGAAATCACATGAAAAAAAATTGAAATATTATTTGTGACATGTATGAGAGACAAAATGTCAATTGGACATGCGCTGTGTGTGGTACGACCGAATATATATTTTTTAACACTTTAACGATGTGTGCGCGGAGAGTATTCCTTTTTAGACCACAAAACACTTTGACAAGCTAAACCAAAGACTCCAAAACAAGAAAAAATCCTAATATGATAACATTTCTTAAATTGTGGGTTTTAAATTATTATAGCACCCATGATTTGATTTCAGACTTAATTTTAATATATATATATTATAACTGAATAAATATGTCTAATTTACGTTTGTTTTGTTTAATTGTTTTTTTTGTATCTTATTATAGTTTTATTAAAGCAGAATATTGAAATGGATTGGACCTATTTGGATCATTGAATATGATGCATGTCTGTCATTTATTGTTTATGAGGATCCTGATGTTTATGCTGTTTGGAATTGTTTTCTTTTTTTTATGATTTTTACCCTGTTTCTGCTATTTAGGAACCATCAGTGAAATTTTTAAACATAAAATTCTTCAGGATAGAGACTTCCATTAGCGGTCGCTATAGGTCAGTCGGGAAGTAGTTCAATAACCACCAATGGCGGTCACTATTTCTTGACTGAGTAGTAGGCCAGCGACCGTCTGGCGACCGCTGTAGGCCAAATTTTCGGGGCCCTTCAGCGACCACCATTGGTAGTCGCTGTAGGCCTACTGCGTCGGGCTTAAAGCGACTAACAATGGCAATCTCTAATACCCAAATTTATACTAGTGGTACTACTGAAGATTTTTACCCATCTTTTCCAGTGTTTTGATACTCTTTTCATCATTGAAAAAGAAGGGACAACCCTTCATGTGGATGGAGAGATGCCAACAAATTTTCCAAGAGCTGACACAACATGAGAAACACTACGCTGCCCATGAACTGTAGTTAGAATCAGTGGTCTTTGTGATGAAGATGTGGCGACATTACTTGATGGGAGAATGTTTTACATTCTACTCTAATCAAAAGTGTCTCAAGTATTTCTTCTCACATAAGGCCCTAAATCTGAGATAGCAAAGCTAGATAGAGTTCCTCCAGGACTACTACTTTGAGATAGTCTGCACTCCTAGGAAGGGGAACATAGTAGCAGACACTCTCAGTAGAAGGTCTGGTCTGCAGTTTCTAACTGAGGAAACATAGTAGCTACCCACATTGCAGTTATCCTTTGTGGATAGTGATGGAGTATCTTACCTCTATTCTATGACAGTTACTCCCCCACTCCTTTATCGAGTAAGGGAGGCATAGCTTGGTGACATAGACTGCGAGGCCCAACATGATCAGATACCCTCAGGATAGGCTCTTGATGGATTTTTTAAAGGTGGGGAGCATGTCATCCTCTTTATAGGATGCACTATAGTACTAGTAATTATATTGGAGGAGGTGTTGAGGTAGTTCCATACATCCCCTTTGGCAGTATATCCTAGAGTGTAGAAGATGTACCAGGACCTTCAGCGTCAATGCTGGTGGCCAGGGATGAAGAAAGCGGTGACGGAGTTCGTATCGTGATTCCTCATTTATCAGCAAGTGAAGGTTAAGCATTAGGTTCTAGCATGATTATCAAAACCACTTGAGGTACCGGAGTGGAAGTGGGGTTGTATATCCATGGACTTCGTGATAGGGCTACCACGTACGTCCAAAGGCCATGATTCCATCTGGGTGATCATTAACCGACTCCCCAAGTCTGCCCAATTCCTACCCTTCTGAGAGTAGGGATCAGTAGAGAGCTTGAGAATCCTCTATGTATAGGATATTGTACAGATTAATGGGGTTCCATCGATGATTGTCTCAGATCATGATGCTCATTTTACATCCCGTTTGTGGAAGGGATTATAGGAGGCGTTCGGGACTCAGCTACGCTTGAGCACTGTATTTTTTCCTCAGACAGATGGTTAGATGGAGGGGACCATACAGACACTCGAGGACATGGTTGTGCTTGTGTCCTTAGTTTTGGATGCATTTGGGAGGACTAGCTTTCACTGTCGGAGTTCACTTACAACAACAGTTATCACTCCACCATCAGCATGGATTTTTTTAGGCCATGTACGTGTGACCTTACAGATCACCACTATGCTGGAAAGACCTATGGGAGTCAGCACTTATGGGTTCATAGTTTGTATAGGATACCACAGAGAAGGTGAAGATCATCCAGGAGAGGACGAAGACTGCACAGAGCCGACAAAAGTCTTATCCCGGTAGAAGATGGAGACCCTTGGAGTTTGAGGAGGGAGACCATGTCTTCCTACAGGTCTCACCCCAATGAGGATTATGGAGGTTTGGTTGGGTTCGAAAGCTATCTCCAAGGTTCATCGGACATTTTGAGATCTGCAGCAGGGTAGGCGAGGTGGCATACCATCATGCTCTTCCCCCATAGATGCACCAGGTGAAATATGTTTTCCATGTTTCATAGATGAGGAGGTACATGCATGATCCACCACACGTTATCGACTAGGGAGAACTGCACATCGATGATGGGGAAACGTTTTTGGAGTTTCCAATAAGGATAAAGGATTGACAAGAGTAGGTCTTTTTTGGGTGGTCGATTCCTCTGGTGCGAGTTCGTTGGATGCACGAGAACCTCTATGAGAGAACCTAGGAGTGGGAAGATTGAATACATGCTCAAGACCCCCATTTGTTCCCCTAGTTTTTTTGTAGCTATCAGGGAAAAAATTTCTGAGGAAGGGAGAATGTAAAGACCCATAAAATTCCATGTAATATTTTTATTGAAATTATTTGGTATTATTATGGGTTTGCGAATATTGATGGCGCGTGATTCCAAGGCCCGATGTGACTGGAACAGAATATTGAACTTTTTTATGTGCGTTCTGTAAACATGAGGGTGGGGTTTTCTATCTTTTGAACCAGTGCATGGATGAAAAATCTGAGGGCACTGTAGAATCCATAGTGAGGGGATTTTATTAAGTGAGGATTAACTTCAACCGTAGTAGGTCAGGTGAAAAAGATATATTTTCAGTCTTTTTAAATGAATAATAAAATAACATATGTGTTGTCATTTTTTTCAACCTCTTCTTGAGAGATGGTGGTGGGGACCACGGTGGTGGTCAGACTTTTTAATGAGGGAAATTAAATGTCGATTACGCATCAATTGTGTAACCACACATCGATTAATTAATGTGACTCATTAATTACACAAATTAATGCACCCATAATTGAATGGTGGATTAATATCTTAACTATACCTTTAGTTATTTAAAACATTGGAAAAGGGAGAGGGCGGAGGGATTGTGGGAGAACTCTGACAAAGAGCCAATGACAAACCTTCCAATGAAGAATGATGTTCTGAAGACGCCTATCGAGTGATCGATCAGGAATCGACGAATGTCGACGGCTTCAACAAACATAGATTCTCTCTCTCAAACTGTGACATCACCTCTGGAATCGAGGAAGGGGTTGATTATATTTAAATTCATGAGAATTGTTTCTTTTCTATGTTCTTGTAGCCTGATGAATTGCGGAAATGATGAATAGGCTTTAACATTATTTTATGTGATGTATTAACTACTCTCTTTTTTATAATTCTAACGCATAGGGAACATGCCAAACAAACAAGGCCCTAACCCTCCATTGCTTCGGTATTTGTCATGTTTTTCAGGGACGAATTTCCAACTTGGAGGAAACCTAAATCTAAAAGCCATGTAGTGATAGAATCATATGGAGAGGCCCGTAGGCACATTCAGAATGGAAAACGGACCACTGGAGAACACCTGGGGGCCTGTAGAAGATTTGCAGGCGCGGCACCAGTGCGGCCACACCAACAACTGACACCAACGGGTGATGGCGGAAGCTTGCATCAGCCATCCATGGTGGAAACAGGGGGCGTGTCATTTTCGGGGATGGGAGCTGTGACATTGGGTCGTGGTGGCTGGGGTGGCTGGCTATTGGCCACCCGCGTTGGCGAAGGCGGCGCGTCGTTGCGCACCGCGGAGAAGGGATCCATGGCTTCGAAGCTGCGACGAAGGGAACCCTACCCCACGGGTCCCGCAAACAAGGAGACGGTGCCACGTGGCACCTCTGTTGAGAATCCAAATATATTTCAGTCGTTCGAAATGTGGAGTGGCCTCCTCAGTGCGGCCCACCCAGCTGGGTTTCACGCCAGCTAGCGGGTTGGACCGCCCAACAGGTCGGGCCTATCCGTAGCCCAGCCAACTCAGGCAGGCCCAGCCAGTTCGGTCTAGGCCGAGTCAGACTTGGACCGGGTTAACCCAAACCAGGTCGGGTTGGCCTTGGGTGGAGTGGGTCGGGTAGGTCCAACCGGGTCGGCCCGGACCAAGACCCTCTTCGGCCCAGATATGCTTTAAAGGCCATATCTCACAAACCATATGTTTGTTTGATGAACCGTCTATGGTGATAGAATCCTTGGAATGAGACAGTCCTTTTGAGATAATCCACTTGAGTTTTAAAATAATTTTGAGTATGGATGGGTAGGTTTGAACCCAAATCCAACCGAGCTCTCAACACTAGAATTCCTATAACTCACAAAACTGGCATCTGATTGAGGCTCCATTTGTCATGTTGGGACCCTTACGACATGGAAGTACTTTAGATTACTACATAGTTTAATGTTGTGGTAGTTGAGGAATGACCGATATCTTGAGGGGAAGATACTATGGAACTCAAGCGCACTGGGAGCGGTGAATCCTGTGGCTGGCTATCAGCATTATAGTGACCCTGTGTGGATGAGAATTATCAGAACCTTGTATGGATAATCATTTTAGAGACCCTGTGTGGATCAACAATATAGAGACCCTATGTGGATTAGAATTATAACAACCCTATGTAGATCAGCATTATAGTGACCCTCTTTGGATCAGCATTATAGCGACCCTGTGTAGATCAACATTATAGCAACCATGTGTGGATCAGCATTTTAGTGACCTTGTGTATATTATCATAATAGAGACCCTCTGTGGATTAGCATTACAGTGACCCTATGTGGATCAACATCATAGCGACCTTTTTTGGATCAGCATCATAGAAATCATGTGTAGATCAACATTCTAGAGACCATGTGTGGATCAGCAGTGCGCGACCCGACGAGGACCAGCCTTAGAGCGGCCCGTCGTGGATCAACGACATACGACCCTGTGTAGATCAAAAATGGAACAAATTCTTCATGGTTCAGTTTTGGAAACATCCTAATGGAATAAAATGATATAACTTAAAACTAATCATCTTTATTCATGTACTCTGAGTTTTATACCTAGTTTGAGCTGAGTCTTTTACTTTGTGCTTTGTGATTGAGATCATCCTTTTTGGTTTTTATTTCTGAAATTCTGAGAGACCTTCGAGGGTCTTGGGGTCCCTAATGGGTATTGTTATACTCACCCCTACATAGGATTCTCCCCAACCTTGTTGTGTCTTGGGCAGATGACGTGCATCTCGATTGAGCCTATAGGATCCAGGACCAAGCGGTACACGAAGGTGACTAGTTGACGTTGAAAGCTATGGAGATTTGTTGTACCTACCCTTCAGGTAGGATCCTTAGTGGATGAACATAGGAGATGTTTTCTATTTTCTTTTGTATTGTATCATTCAGCTGGGCTTGTATTCTAACCCTTTACATTGAGCACACACTTTAACTACTAAAATTTTACTTTGTGGTTTCATTTTATTGTGTACTTTGATTGTGTGTTTGTACAGGTTTAAAGGTAATGCCCTCTCATTTTAGGGATACACTTTTCTGGTGCTAGTCACCAACCCATGTCCTATGGAAGGAGGGCTTGGGGTAGTCATGGTATGGGTCCTGGGGGATTGTTCATGACATATAATATCTAACAACACATTCCTTAGTAATATTTAATTATTTTCATTGTTTTGGATGTTAATTTCCTAGTTTTTTATTGTTTGTTTTGTCATGAATGTTTTTGTTCAATTACAAAGAATATCGGTCCATCACCCACAGAATTATATTAATGTTATAAATATCATATTTAATCAGTAAATACATTTTTATAAACATTATTTAATTTTCAAAAAATAATTAATCACATCACTTAATAGGGATGGTAAGTTGTACGTACGCACGAGCGATGATATAAGTTATAAATGGTTGAAAGGGTAAGAAATTGGATGGTATATTAATTTTAAAAAATAAATATCATGTCATAATTATCATATATAACCATTATTTCTATCATTAAAACCATCCAAGTAAAGTGGTGAATAAAAATTAATAACACAACTACGTGGAGATGACAAGTCGTTCATACGCATGAGTGATGTTTTTGATTTTCATAGGATAGAAAAGAGATGGAAAATGGTTCTCCCATAATCATAATAACATCTTGATATATTTATTATACTATATTTATTTCTTTATAATTGGTAAAATACATTAATATTAAGTAGAAAACGAATTAAAATTGAAAGAGTTAGTAAAGACGATTACCTTCTCTTAAATAATCTTCTTTTGGATCTCCTCTTAGGGACACTAGGGTTCGTCTTTTTGGAATCCCAAGACCTCCAGAATTTAGGTAAGGATTTTGGGAATATAAATTGGATGATTTTTGTATATATATATGGTGTTTCGAAGTGATGAGGTAATGGTGTTATTAATACTTTAGGAGTGGTTATTTTAAGAAATTAAATAATGATTATTTTTTATTTAAAGCTAACCACTTTTGGGTGGAATAAATTTCAATGAATTTGGTTGATAATTAATGTTTTAAATTATTGACGGGGTTAATAAAAATATAAACCACCCATTTAATAGTACATTTTTTGTTATTTGTATCTTTTACATTTTAACTTTAACCCGCTATATTATTTTACTTATAATACGGAAAATATTTGTTTTACCACATTAATTTTCTATACCTAAATATGAAAATTTATTTATTAAGTAATTTGGAAATTATGGTTGAAAATATATAATCCATTTTTTAAATTTCAAAAAATTTAAGTTTAAGAATTAAATTTAAAATAAAACTAGAAAAATAAAACGAAAAATAGTTTTTCAGAAAAATATGTCTTTAGGAAAAAAAATTTACTATTAAAAAAATATGTTATAAATATTGTTTAAATATAGTTAATTATATTATACCTAAACAAAGTTTACGTAAGTTACTTTGAGATCAATTTAAAATAAAAAAAATGAATTTTTAATACAAAAAAAATGAGAGTTATGAAAATCGGTATTTTTCACTATTCACTGAAAAATTAATCTTTTCAAAAATTTCTAAAAAATGAATCCTAAGATAATTTTGACATGATAAATCAAAAAATGAAATTATTTTTTCAAAATAAAATTATAAAACTACAAGAAATTAATTATTATATCCACTCATAAAATGCCAAAAACCCCATTTTTAAAGAAAATGTATTTATATAGAATAAAATGACTTTACTAGAAATTAAGTGATTATTCACAAATAATTATGTTGTAAATTAACAATGAGTTGTAAAATTATATATTTCATAATGTGGTTAATACTATTCATTCCCACCATTTTAACGGTTATGATATAATAATCACATAATAATATTTCATTATTCGTGTTAGCTAGGTGTTGCGTTAAACATAAGATATCAGAGAGATTAAATTTATTTAATAATAGAAATACCATAAAATATTGGGGTGAAACATTCTCTCCTCCTTCAATAAATTTCATCCTTTCAATTTTAAATTTCACTTTGAAAATCAAAGGTTGATATTTAAAATTTCTTTTATTGGAAACCCAAATAATAAAAAAGGTTAATAAAACTTTCTCTTAATAGAGGTAAAGGAAAATGTGAAAGTAAACACAAATCTAGGATTCTAAATAGGAGTTATATAGTTGGAGGTGAAAATATGGATATTTAAGAGAAATATAACTATAAATTTCTTATGGAGAATGATATAAAATATTATCATTAGAAGAAGTATTATAGTAAAATCCCTATATATATCATGATTCTTATAACCAGAATATCATTGTTAAAATATTATTTTTATATAATTATTGAATCCCAAAACACAAATACTTTAGTCATTACACTTAAATTTTATGAATATCATAATCTTGACCTTGATCCCTTGGATTCTTCTATGCAATAATCCCTTAATGCTCGGGGAATTTATTTGTGTAGTGCCCCAAATCCCTAAAGTTGAAACACGTAATAGAAGTGTTTTATTTCTTCCTTTTCATTATTTATACTATTTTACCCTATCTCCACATGTATAAAAACTCTCAATCCTTTCAATAATTTCTCAGGATGAATCTTTCAACAATTATGAAACGCGGAAAAATCTTTTTTTCTCTTATTTCCTTTATCCAATTTTTGTTATGTAATCCTCTTATTCCCTTCTTTTCCTTCAAAGACATAAGATGTGGATAATTAATTCTCTATATTGATAGAACAATATATTATTTCATAATATTATTATAATGTTATGGAAACTAGTTCACTTTGAAATATTGGTTTAATCCCATCAAAGAAACAGTCAATCTTACTATTTGGATTATGTATGTAGTCCTCATCCTTCCTGGATAACCTTTAAAAGTAAGATTCATACTTAGAAACATTTTCTTCTTCCTTTTTTCTCAGGCCCAAGAATTATTTCTCTAAATCTACTCATTTTTCTCAAGGAAATTATTTTTCCATGAAAATTTCCTTAAAATTCTTCAATTCCATCATTGTTGTTTCTTATGTATCCTTAGTGTTTTGAATCAAAGACCACCACTAATATTCATTCCCTAAGTGATGATAAAATTCCATGGCAACCTTATCCCTTTAATTTAATACCCCCAAATGATAAAGGGTTAAATGACTAAATGATATGACTCATGTCAACAAGGTGCAACATCCTTTTCGAGAGCTTGTCTGATTAGAACTCCACAGTTAAGTGTTCTTTTCCTGGAGTAGTGATCAGGATGGGTGACCTTCTTGGAATTTTCCCCCACACACACTTGAAAGGACATGTGTTGGCTAGTGGGGACAATCATTAGTCTGATTAGCAACCATAGGCATGTGGGTGGACCCTTGGGTGGGGACTACGTGTCTGCGGGGCAACTGGTGGTACCTGGCGGGCTAGGACCCAACGACCATGTTAATGTGGGGTGGTTGTGCTGTCATCGGGACCCATTTGTTACATTTGGTATCAGAGGCAATACTCAGCCGGAAGTGCTTATGCGCTGCCTGGGTTTGAGGCTTGGTGTCCACAACGAGGACATTGTGCTCTAAAGGGGGTAGATTGTAACACCCCAAAATGATAAAGGGTTAAATGACTAAATGATATGACTCATGTCAACAAGCTGCACCTTCTTTTTTGAGAGCCTGTATGATTAGAACTACACAGTTAAGCATGTTTGGACTAGAGTAGTAATCGGGATGGGTGACCTTCTTGTAAGTTTCATAGGGTATGTGTGAGTGAGGACAAAACACACTCGAAAGGACAAGTGTTGCCTGGTGGGGACAATCATTAGTCAGATGACCCATTCAGGCATGTGGGTGGACCCTTGGGTGGGTACCACGTGTCTACGGGGAAATTGGTGGTACCTGGCAAGCCAGGACCTGACGACCATGTTAAGGCGGGGTGGTTGTGCTATCACCGAGACCCAGTTGTTACATTAGACCAGGACGGACCGGACCTGGGCCCACTACTGACCCCTTAACTTTTTGTTTCCATATCTTTGGCACCGGATGACCGTTTGACGAACCGTCAGGGGTACTGGTTTTATTTGAGCGTGATGGTTCCCTTGAGTATACCGCACTGGAGTTCGGGGTAAAGTGAAACATAGTCAGGTTGGATCGTGCACGAATCCAATCGGGCCCCTGGGACTAAAATGCTAATAACTCACAGACCGGGCGTCCGATTGACGCACCGTCATTTGCATTGAGACCCCTATAATGAGACGGAACATTGAGATACTTATTCGTGGGACTTGGTGGCATTTGATGTGTCGACACTTTTCTTGAGGAGTGGACCCTCCTAGAATCAAGCGTTCTTTGTGGAAACCCTGTGGATAGTTGTGCACTAACGACTATTCCTAGATCATGTGTTGGTCCGAAAGTTCTGACTTCTATTCTTGGATCATGTGTTGGTCCGAAATAATAGATGGTCCTAGATTATGTGTTGGTATGACAACTCTGACTATTGTACCTGGATCCTGTGTGGGTCCGACAGTTTTGACTTCTGTTCTTGGATCATGTGTTGGTCCGACAAAATAGCTGGTCCTAGATCCTATGTGGGTCCGACAACTCCAACTACTGTTCCTGGATCCTGTGTGGGTCCGACAGTTCTAACTACTGGTCCTGGATCCTGAGTGGGTCTGACAGCTTAGATGATTTAGTGTCTATATCTGATCATCTCTATCTCTCTACATAAGTTGTATACATGTGTGAGTTGAGTAAATAACTCTTGTGTTTCCTCATGATTTAGATGGATTACTTGATAACTTAGGTATATGTACGGTCATATACCTAAGTGGGGTTATCTGTTTATTTCATAATTTCAGGTTTATCCTTGTTGTATTTTGTGAGACCTTGAGGGTATTGGGGTACCTACAAAGTATTGTTATACTCACCCCTTCACAGGTTATGCTCGCACCTCGTGGTGTTGGATGCAGACGACGGACAACGCTAACTAATTCTGAGTAGCAGGACTGGATGGTACCTGGAGGTGGACCTTACGACAAGTCAGTGCATGGAGGAGACTGATGGAAATAGAGTGTTGAGGAGGCTATCTGTACCTACCCTTCAGGTAAGAACCCCAGAGGACGACCCTGTGGCTACTTTACTTTTCTTCAGTTGTACTTGCTTTTCAGTTGTACTTGTACTTTCCTATTGGGATATTATTTTCAGCCCCTTTACTTTTTCAGCACTCTTTTGTATATAGCTTTACATAGTGTTTTTCTTTCAACTCGTACTCTGTTGTGTGAGGTTACTCTATATAAAGGCAAAGCCTTCCCAGTTTTAGGGAATTACACCTTTGGTGCTAATCGCCAGCCCCTGGCCTATGGAAGGCGGGCTTGGGTTAGTCACGGCACGGGCCCCTGGGGATGGGTCTTGACATTTAATTACTTCCCAAAGTGAGAAATATCTTCTCTAAGGAACTTATCCTTTTCTCAAATACAAATGGAATTATAATTCATTTTAAAGATGGAGGATGATGATACATAAATCAGTATAACATTATTACACCACATTGTGTTTCAGTAGGCTGCTCCATATGGTAAAGGCGATTGAATATAAATGGAGTCAACTATCCAACTATATTTATAATTTTTTCAAGTCTAATTGTATCTCCTTATCCAACCGGAACTCTAGCTCTATGTTCGTTATCTTTCCCATGAGGGAAATCCCAATGTTCATTTATACTATTTACATTCCTTCTGCTAGGTTCTATTTCTAAAAAATGGAATACACTAGATTAGATCATAAAATTATGAAAAATAATTTGTAATCTCAAAACTAGTGAAAAAGTTAACATAAATGTAACTTTTAGTATAACAAATCTCTAAATCATAAGCTTGGTTTATTTGGGTGCATTTCAAAGCTCTATCATAGGGTTTCATTATCTAAACTATTTTCTCCTAAAAAAAATTCTCCATGTTTCTATTAATCTTTATCTAATACCTACTATAACACTCTCACCCCAGTAGCCCAGTTTCAGTCATTACTTTATTAAATTTTCATAATATACAAATAATTTCATCCTGAAGGACCGAATAGTTTTGAAGTCTTGGTAAAGTCAATAAAAACGTGAAATTAAAATTACATTTCAAACATAAAATACAAAAAAAATATTTTCTTTCATAACACCATTATTCCCATTATCATAACCCTATAAAAAATCATGAAACACTTCCCTATATCGTAGGTAAAAATAAAACAAAAGAAAGGGGTGAGCTCAAATATTGAGTAAGGGTAAGCATACAACAAATCAATGAATAAATAATTCATAAAAAAGGGAAAGGTAAATAATTGGAAAACATTTATTTTAACCAATAACTTGATCCTAATATGGAGTTAATAAAATATGATCAAAAAATTTTATATAAATAATCGCATGAGAATTAAACTTAACCAAGGATATTCTATTAATCAAATAATCACTTGGAATATCAATGACTAATATCATAATGATGGAATTCCTAATTACTGATGTTTAATAGATCATGATCTATCCACAAGATAATATTATCAAGATCTATCCTAAATACATTGACTATCATGATCTATCCTCAAGATAGTTTAAATATATTGGTAGAAACTCATCTGATTTGGATAACTAGTTTGTCTCATGAGACATGTTGATAAATAGAGGGGATATAGTGGGACCCACCCATCGCTTACTAAGTCCAATAAATTCCTCATATAAAAAGGGTGATACATAATAAAAATAAACATTTATATTAAAAACTAACATACAAAATTTTGATACATACCTAGATCAAATTAAAATAATCAAAAACCATCCCAATAAATATGGTGAATAGTATAAAAATGGCATATACAAAATCAAACTGATCATAAAACATTAAATTTAATTTTATAATAGATAACCATAATTAATCATATGATTAAAAAAAGGATGTTGACATAGATGAAAATACTTTAATAAGATCCATGAAAAATTCTTGAGGAAAATACTTTTTTTCACTTTGAAATCACTTATTCCTAAAAAACTGGAGAATTATAAAAGAAAATAAAATTTAAAAGAAACATGTAATGTATGATTTAAGTATTTAGGGGTTAATTATGATAATAAATTCCATTCATACTATAAAAACATCATTCTCGTAATTGCATAAGAAAATTCATAAAGTACCTTGTTTGTAAAACGATGAAATTTGTCATTTTTAAAACATTTTTATAAAAGTAAAATAGGGATAAAAATGACATTAAACAATCACTTAGGAATAGTAAAATAAATTTTTAAGAAATTTTATAAAATATTGATATGGAATAAAAATATTACTCAGTAGAGACTTAAACTTAAACAATCTTCAATAATGATGAGGTCCTGGAATAAACCCTAACCACTTTATAATCTATCGAATCTTATTCTCCATGAAAGAAATAAATTTAAATAAACATTTAAATAAAATTAAGATACATTATTTTATGATATGAAATAAAAATTGGGATGTATATAAACATCACAAAAAAATAAATATGTGGTGAATATGGCATATGACTCCTGAAAGTAAAAGTGAAATGAGAAACCCTTACAAAGACCATATCATTTAGGTGAGAGTAGATCAAATGAATTTATTATTTGAATACATTTTAATTCCACATAAAACAAGTGTAAATAAAATATAATATAATAATAAGTCGTTTCACACATAATCTTTTCATGACATAATCAATGCAGTAGAAATTTAACCCAATGAATGGAAATTGAGTTAAGAAATCCCATACCTTAGATTCGACTTCCTTAAAACATGTGAAAACATCATTTATAATGGTTTTTAACATTGTATTAATTTATAATAGAACCTTATTTATATTTATAAGGTCTTATATTATCCTTTTATATCATATTACCACTTTTCATTAGTAATATTTCATTATTTTTGACGTTTCAAGTGTTAATTGTCTTATTTTCTCATGCTTGTTTTTTCATAATATTCCATGTTCTCCTGAAATGAATATAGATCCATCATATGTAGAATTATATTTAAGTTATAAATAATATATTTAATCATTAAATATATTTTTATAACCATTATAAAATTTTTAACATAGAAAATCAGTCATATCACTTCGTGGGGATGGTAAGTCATACATACGCACGAGTGATGATATCATTTTTAAATTGTTAAAAGAGTAAAAAATTGGATGGTATATTAATTTTAAAGAATAAATATAATTTAATAATTATAATATATATATATATATACATTATTTTCATCATTAGAACCATCCATGTAAAGTGGTGATGAAAAATGAATTACACCACCGCGTGGAGACGGTAAGTCGTATGAACGCACGAGCGATGTTTTCGATTTTCATAGGATCTAAAAGAGATGTAAAATGGTTGTACTATAAAAATAATAACATATAATTAAATTGATGAAACTATATTTATTAATTTATAATTGGTGAAATACATTAATAGGAATTATAAGAAAAAATAAAATTGAAATAGTTAGTAAAGATGATTACCTTCTCTTACATAATCCTCCTTTGGATCTCCTCTTAGGGACACCAGGGCTGGTCTTTTTGGAAGACAGGGACCTAAAAAACTTATTTAGGTATGTTGGTAAGATAAATGTGTATTTTCTGGTCAAGATATAAGGTGTGTAAAGTGAGGAAGGAATTAGGTTATTTATACTTGAGGATATATGGTTTTAAGTTATTAAATAATGATTATTTTTTATTTAAAGCTAACCACTTTTGTGTGGATTTAACTTCAACTAATTTTCTTCATAATTAATGTTTTAAATGATATCTAGGGTCTTTAAAAACATTAAAAACCCATTAATGTTTTTAGTTTTAAGTTATTTTAATCTTTTACCTTTTAACTTTAACTCACTATATTATTTTACTTATACTAGAGTAAATATTTATTTTACTATGGTAAATTTTTTATGAATAAAAATTAAAATTAAATTATTAAAAAATTATTAAATTATGTTTCCAAATATTTAATCAATTTTTCAAAATTAAAAACATAGAATTTTCAAAATTATAATTAAAATTAAACTATAAAAATTCAATGAAAAACATTTTTTTCGGAAAAATGTGTCTTTAGGCCCAAAAATGTACTAATACTTAAATAAGGCATAAATATTGTTTAAATTTATTTAATTATATTATATATAACCAAATAGTACTTAAGTTAATATTTGGTAAATTTCAAATCATGAAATGACTTTTTAATATAAAGAAAATCAGAGTTTTATAAAAACAGTTTTTTTCACTATTTAGTGAAAAATTAATCTTTTTAGAAAATTTTCAAAACATCATCCTAAGTTAATTTTTACATGATAAATAAAAAAATTAAATTATTTTTTTCAAATAAATTTTCTAAAACTTCTATAAATTAGTTATAATAGTTACTTATAAAATTAAGAAAACCCATTTTTAAAGAAATTTTTTTTTGAAGAATAAAATGACTATGAAAAATTAATTGGTTATTCAAAAAACAATAATTAATAAATTATATATTTCTTAGAAAATTATATATTTAATAATGTTTTTAATACTATTCATTCCTACCATTTTAATGGCTAGGTTATAACAATCGCATAATAATATTTCATTGTTTGTCAGTGTTTCTTGCAATGAAATCTCTTGAAGAGATTAATTTTTTTAAAAAAGAGACATAACAGAAAATCTTATGGTGTTTCACATAGAATGACTTGGGGAGTAGAGGTTAAAAGGACTACATTTCCCAAAAAATTCAATCTATGACTAGGTTTCACATTGTGAGGAACTCTTCAGTGAGGGAGGAGGAATTTCATCCCTCATTAATGGCACAAAGCCTCATGACGAACATATTTCAAAATGTGGAGCACACCAGTTAGAAGAACCTCCCTCATTAAACCACTATCATGGTTTTACCTGCCTAATTTATGGAATGAAATTTTATAGGCTATTCAAATTCGACATCTAGCCAACTCAACACTACTCCAATACGTCCTCAAGCACTTAAACCACCAACCATGCTTCATTTCTCATCCAAAAAATATCTTGTTGAGATATTTTAAGGTTCAGATTATTAATATAAATCTAAATTAAAGTAATGATCCCTTCTCTAAGATCAAAACTCAAACTCCCTTAGAAATGTTACCACCCCAAAATTCACAGGTCATTAGTCAAACCAATTCCATTAATCATTTTACAAATCGTCATTGTTAGTTTTGGCTCATTACTCATTACTAAATTCATTAATTCCAACCATATTCCAAGATATTATAAAATTATTACATAATCCCAAAAAATTTCTCATCACCATATAAACCACTTAACAAAACATACCAATAGCTTACACCACTACTATAAACCCACTTCCTTTCTGCGCATCCTGAAAGGCCACCACTTACATATCTGCACAACATCCCATCTATTTTCACTATGATCAAACCACACGACATCCTTCAAAACTAACCACACAAACCAACCAAAACACCACTAATCATAGTAAAAGAGACTCCACATATAGTAGAAAATAAATTAATCATAACAGTAAATCACTTGGAAGGGATTCTTATTAATCCTCCTTTCATATTTAATCAAAATTCCATGTGTGAACATTATCACCAAAAAAATATAGATTTACACACATCCCATTTATTACCGAATTTACATGATTAAACAATTATGAAAGGTGATTCTTATAGTTAAATTATAAAAAACTATATATATCAGAATGAAAAATATAAATTTTCAAAAGTAATGTCAAACAGTCCTCTATCACATGAAATATAAAAAAATATTAAACACATATGAATCCTCATTTCCTTCAATTCACTTTAGTCCAATTCATTATCTTTATTAGGTTAATCCTTATAATTCACCCAAGGAAATTAAAAACATGATATTTCTACAATTTACACAAAATAGTGAAATATAAGTCTCAAATCACTTACCTCAACTGAAGCTTCAACTATCATTGGACAACGCATAAAGATCAACTACAAGGCCTATGATCAATTATTCCCCAATTAAATAAAAACATAACACTACCAAAATAAAATCAACACTACTATCAATGCCTCTCCATGAAAGAAGTATATGGAGATAACTAAGAAGAATATAATTTATTGTTAATCTATTAACGTCAAGTGTTAAAACCAAAGAGAGGTTCTCCAAGATCTTTAATGAAGAAACTTTGGCCACATAGGGTTTAGAAGAAAAATTAATGGAATTAAAATAATTTAAATAGGCTTCTTAATTTATAAAAAATGGAAGATTAATTTTGTGATAGATATGCAAATCATCACAAAAAAACATTGAGACCCTACACAATAAATGCAGGGAAATGAATTGTGATGAACATATTGTCCATCATAAATGGATATTGAAAAAAAAACTAATCCATCAGGTATATAATTTATTTTTATTTAATATTTTTTTTTACTTTTTTTTTATTTTTTATAGTTAATTTAGTTTTCTAAAAAGTTATTTTATTGTGTTTTTCATATTATTAAAAACTAATATATATTTCCTATATAATATAATATAATGATTACTATAAAATAATAAAATATTTGATATATATTATCTTTATTAAATAAAATCCATATTTTAAGAATAATATAATAATAAAATTTTAAAATAATATTAGTCAAGAATTTGAAATAAAAAGATGATAAAAATAAATAAATTTTATTATTCAAAGTAATTTAAATTGAGAATGTGATATAAATATTATTATTAAATAATAAATTATTGAATATAAATATAATTATTAAATAATATTAGTATTTTAAAAATAACATAATTAACATAATTAAAATATTAATAATATAATACCTTATAAAATAAAAAATAAAAATAAAAATATAATTTAGATATATTTAAAAATATATATATTAAAAATAACATAGATATTATTTTCAAATGAAAATACTAAAAATTAATAACTTTTCTATTATATAAAATTCATATTTTTAAAATATTTTATTAATAATAAAAATATAAAAATAATATTTTTATAACTATAAATTAGAACTTTTAAATTGATAGATATAATTGATATATATATTATAAAATAATATAAATAAAAATTAATAAAAATATTCTTTTTACATAATAAAATTTTGAAATAAATATTATTATTGTTAAATAATATTAAATAATATGAATATTCTTTTGTTATTTAGGTATTACAGATTTGAAAATTTTAAGAGCTGTGATGATTCAAATGAAAATTCAATTACATTGAAACTAACTTTTTTTGAACATCAATTCATGTTATTTATGTTAAATAGTATCAAATGAATTAATTAATATTTTAATTCCATGGGGAGAAAGATAGTGAAGATAATCAATATGGATCACTATTTATTTCCCCCGAGTTAGTATACTCATATATGTCATGAAATCTACTTCATGAGGAAGACTAATATTAATATATATTGACTATCTACATAATATCTCTTTCCTAGTAACTAAAATATTATACTCTTCAATTGAAAAAAAAAGTGAATTGGCTTTCATTTATGTTTAATGTAATTTTTTAATTGTAAAATTAAAATGATATTCAAAAAAATCACACCATATTATAAATTTCATTCAAATAATCATAACTCCTTACATTTTAAAACTTGTAATTATTTAGTAACTAAAACTCTATTCAAATTATTGAATTTACATTAGATCAAATCATGCAAATTTTCATTCATTGGTATTTCTTATAACCTAGATAATAGTTGTGTATTTTTTATATTTTTAAATAATTTAAATAATTAATAAATTATTTTCTCTTGAATAATTTTAAATACACTTTTTCCACTAAAATTATCCTCTAATGAAACTCCCATGATAATTATACTCTCAATGACCTCCGGATTGGTAGGAAAGTAGAGTGGAATGACCCTAACTTGAATGCGCATAATAAGTCCTAACTCAAAGAATATAGATCTATGAAACTCATCTTATATTATGTAATAGTAGAATTTGGACAAGTTCCTAACATAGAAGTGTTTCCTACCTATAACATCTCACCCTGGCAAAACTGCGTCCCATATATGAAATTCCACATGGCCTCAAGTGTGTTCCTCAATCACCAAAGGCTAGAGACTATATTCAAGGGTCTGTTAGTATCACTTGGGGAAACACTACTGGAAAACTAACATATACCAACGGTTTGGAACTATTGGTATATGCCTCCAAACCGTTGGTATATCCTATACCAACGGTTTGGAGAACCGTGGCCAAGTAAGCCGTTGGGATAGTTCTATACCAACGGTTTTCCCAAAACCGTTGGGATAGTTCTATACCAACGGTTTTCCCAAAACCGTTGGTATAGACCTATCCCAATGGTTTTGGAAACCGTTGGTATAATTAATATGAAAATCTTTACCAACGGTTGTGGAACCATTGGTTTATGTATTTCAAAAAAAAACATTCGCTGGGATTTGATCCCACCACCCCTAGTTTATTATTGAACGACTTAACCACTAACCTAACATGACTTTTTTGTATATAATTACATAAATATATATATGTATTCTCATAATTATATTAAATTTTTATTTATATAATGTTCTGGGTAAGAAGAAATGATAAAAAATCAAAGGATCTATACCAACGGTTGTCAAAATCGTTGGTATAGACCTATACCAACGGTTTTGACAACCGTTGGAATAGATTTTGAGCCTGGATTTGATTATGGGTGGAGGTTGATTCATGGGGGACCTTTCCCAACGGTTTTGGCCAAACCATTGGGAATGATGTCCACAAAGTGGACCTTTCCCAATAGTTTGTCCAAAACCGTTGTGAAAGGGTATACCTTTCCCAACGGTTTGCCAAAACCGTTGGGAAAGGTCCCCACAATGTGGTCTTTCCCAACGGTTTGGCCAAAACCGTTGGGAAAGGGTATACCTTTCCCAACGGTTTTCCAAAACCGTTGGGAAAGGGTATACCTTTCCCAACGGTTTTCCAAAACCGTTGGGAAAGGTCCCCACAATGTGGTCTTTCCCAACGGTTTTCCCAAACCGTTGGGAAAGGTGGCCTCAAAGTGGGATTTCCCAACGGTTTGGCCAAACCGTTGGGAAAGGGAACCTATACCAATAGTTTTTATGAACCGTTGGTATAGAAGCGTTGGGAAAGGTCAGATTTCCAGTAGTGAAAATTTTACCCTCTATAGATCTTCATAAAATGAATGCAAATTTAACTAAATAAAATAAATTAAAGCATTATAAATAAGTAGCAACATCAATAATAACCACTAAATTGTATCTCAAAAACTCATTATTATATGAATAATCCAAAAAAAGTCCAACTCAAACCAAATATAAAATTCATAAACAAAGCATATTAAATAACATAAAATAAATTAATAAAAACAATCCCTCTATATCACTCTACAAACATAAGAAAAATTATCTCTAGGATGTAAACAAACATTATCTCTACCTATATAGGTCCCTTTATTTTACCTTAAATTCCATGCATATAATATATATACACATGATGTGTTTAGGTACAGTGAACAAGATATAATCCCTATAGAAAAAAATATAACCCCAATAATTTCATTAAGTTTAATATTTTATTAGTGAAATGTGTAATGCTATTAAATGATTTTCACAAAACATAGACATACTATATTTAGGATTTTAGATACCAACCAAACTACCTAATAAATTATATATAAATATATACACTTTTCCTAATATCAGTGTATACTCTTAATGTATACCAAATTATGTCAGATATAAACTCATTGTGTAGAGAAAAATATTTATCATATTCCTATAATTTTTTTTTTGGAAATGCAAGAGGATTCATGGATGAATTTATAGGCGAGGGATGGAAGAATTGTAGAGATTTATGTTGAAATAAATTTAGAATGTTTGGTTTCACTACAACATGAAGTTTTTTCCATAATGAAGATGGATATAAGGGTTAATGTAGAAGGCTATCTAGGTTTCACTTTGGTCTAATGAGGTTGTGGCATGAGGATTGTGTTCTAGTATAGGTATTAACCTTTGAGATTTTGGCTCTTTATATCTTGGGATATAAATCCATTCTAATGTGGAATATTGTGTTATATAATATATTTAATGTTTCATCTCATGGAAGTATTTGATTATTCATGGAATTATTTATTAGTGGATTTCATGGTTCTTCCATTTCTAGGGTCATCATATTATAGAACTGATTATTTCACCTTGGTGGTTGTCTGAGATTGATCAGGTTTGAGGTTGAAATTTGAGGATGGAGCTATAATCCTTAGGTTTCTAAGTAGTATGATTTAGTATAGCCTATTTTCTTGTGACTCTCTTGGGATCTATAAAAACTAATATTTTTCTAATCTATAATGCTTAATGGAAGCATGCCATGTTTTGAGTATCAGGACATAATAATATTTTGACCATTAATGTTGTACCATAATAGTGTCTCTTCGTGTTTTAAATTATAAATTTAGTCTTTTTCTCAAATTCTTACTATTAATCATACTCTCTTCGAACCTTAGGCACTACTTGGATCATCTTTTGGGACTTTTATAATTCATTAGTGTCTTTTTATACACATCATAACATGAATGTGATCTGAGGTATCTTTCTTTTCCTATTTTCTCTATTCCACTTCATTACATTTCTCCTATTATAAAATTGTATGATAGTGGTATTATATTGTTTTGGTAAGGTCTTGGTTTAATGATTTATGGGGTTTTTATTTGGTTATGTCTAATTGTGTATCTTTATGAGTTTGGTAGTGTTGGAACTTTTTATTATTTTTTTTCATATGTTATGCTGCAAGAATATTTGGTTAATGAAGGGTATTTGAAATTTATATTTTTTTTACTATGTGAATCATGGATTAATACTTTTTTATATTTCAGTGGATGATTTTATGAAAGTTTCCTAAAAATATATTTAACCAAATATGAAATAATTAAAGAGGGTGGTTTGTTTATACATTTTTTATTTTATTTTTACCACTTTTCCCTATTAATTATTTTTGGATAAGTTATTTTGTAAAGATTTTGATACTGATGTTATGTTATTATTGTACTTGAAATTTTTGTTAGTGTTGAAATAATCATAGTTTATTGATAATTTAAGTGAGTGATTTAAGTGGATAAAATAGACTCTGAAATCTGTTTTGTCTAAAGTGAAGTTGAAGTTGTGTTTTTTTATTTAAGAGGTTATTTTAACTCTATTTTTTTATTTTTTTTATATTATTATTCTATTAAAATTATTTGTAATTCCATTAAATTTTAAAATAAAATTAATTTCGATAGAAATGAGAATATGAAAATCTAGAACTATCACATTTTGTTTTATATAGGTAGATAGAAAATTTATAAGTTGTTGTTCATTTTTGTGATGTTACAAATTATTTTTGTCTTCTTTCTATGTTTTTTTGTCATTAGAGTAGGATATTATTAGTTTGTTTTATCTTCCTGGGTATATAATAGAGATAAATATAAAGTAATGGTTTTTGAAAGTGAAATGGTTATAGGATTTCATAATGAATTTAAGTGGGAATATGTTATAATATAGGAAAAAAATATATGTAATAGAATGAGGTTAATATGAAAATTGGTTGGATAGAAATTTTATCTAGATTATTGAATATAAAAGGATTGTAATTCATGGTTAGTAATGTGGATGTAAATGGGGATTTTTTTTATTTTTTATTTTTTGTACGGATTATTGTGATTGGTTATGATATAGTGGTGGTGGAAGTTGTTTGTAAGGGGTGTTAATGATGAGGTGTTTAGTGTGGGTTATTATAGTGTGTTTTGAGTGTAGGACCTTATTATTGGGTTTTTTATTAAATTGTGTCCTATTATATTTTATTTTTATTATTTTTATGACACCATCGGAATCAGGTACCCTTACCAACGCCCTTATGGTTTTGGCCTATGGGTGTTTTCCCCAACACCCAGGTTGTGGAGGGAATAGATTGATAATGACTCCATCTTCCTTTATCTCCCTTTGGACATGGTATAAATTTTTATTGATCGAGTTTTAGTTGTGTGTGTGTGTGTGAATTTTATTGGTCTCAGGTTACAATATATATATATACCATCTTACATGGTTTTATAGTTAGGTATACATTTGGGTAATACATGGAAGGAGGATGGATAGAGAATAATTTGATACATTATTATGTACCTTACCATATAATGGATATGGTTATATTCTCATGTGGTTATGTGGCTATATTATTATGGAAGGGATTAAATCAAAGGTCATAAGTCATTACAGTGTGAAAATTACTAGTTTAGTGGGGAATTGTGTGAAAGGTGCATTTCTACTTATATGATTTTAATATTATGTTACTACTTGTGTATAGATATAGAGAGTGATCCTTGGTGAGGATGGGTGATAGATAACTTGACTTAAGTGATGAGTTGGTTTTTCTATTTTTTTCAATGAGGTGGTATGCTTCTTTCACATTTTCATAAGATAGGTTGGGGATGATTCTATTAAGTATACTTATATTATCATCCCTTTCTAGAAATATATATTTATCATATTTATTAGATTAATTAGGTGATTGGGATGGTTCATACTAGCTTAGGGTGATTGTTCGAGTTCAAAGTTGTATGTGGCATCACTATCATAGAATATGTGGTTAGTGTTTTATTTTAGAGAACATTGATTACACATTTCATTTTCATGTATTTTTTTATTGTAATTATTTATTAAATTGATTTGATTGGTTTTTGTTCTTTTTTTTCTTGTTTTATGAGGGTAACTCCACCCATATGCATGATTTTATACCCTCGGTGTTAGTCATCAACCCATGACCTATAAAGGTGGTCTTTGGTGGTCACTCTCATCTTCCTTACTAACTTATGAGGGGTTATAGTGGGGCATGTCATGAAAAAATGGTATCAAATCTTTTGGTTGAGGGATAAAGAGGATTTCAGAGTTAAACACTGGTGAGGACCATATGAGTACACAAGGGAAATAGTATAAATAAAACCTATAATAAAACATTATTAATGGAGTCCATCTAGGAAAAAAGTGATCATTAATGCATGTGATCTATTGTGAGAATATTAAGCTTATTGAACATACTGGGTTAGATGATGATGTTTGTGAGGTTGAGGGCTAGGTGATGTTTATATATCTAAATTCATTATGCTTTTTTAATTATAGTGATTATAAGAAATTTTAAATGAATATAATTAAGTAATATTAAATTATTTCCATGTTTTAGACCTTGGAATTATTATTTTTTTCTTTTATAGAGATGGATGGTGGAAGATATTTATGGGTGGTCTAGGTGTGAGAGCTATAGTCAGATAATCTGATCAACCACAATAGAGTTGACATCAATGATGATTATTTTTCAAGGAGAAAATTATGTGAGTCATAGAATCATTTTTTACTAAAGAATAAGGGTATTGTCTCTAATCCGCAGATATATAAGTTTTTGGAAGAGATTGAGATTTTTTCTATTATTATTCATGTATATAAATATCATTAGATTATAATAGTTATTAATCTATTGAGAGGAGTGTATTTTTAGTGGTGGATTCTATTTTTTGGTGAGTGTGAGGATCACATTGTCTTATGGGGTGATTTATATTATAAATTTAAATGGGTGTACATTTATTTGATGTTATGGGAATCTAAGAGCCAATATTTGTTCACCATTTAATAATGAATTTTGAGAATTTGAGATATTGGAGTCTATTTCAAATTCAACTTAATTTTTATTCAATAATTTTTTGTACAGTGAGTATTCAATGCAATGTTTCAAAGAGGATTTTCATCTTTAGATCTAGTACCAAGTCACTCCATTAAAATTACTAAAAAATATTATGGTATAAGGAATGGTGGAAGTTCTAGAGAAGATTCTATTAGAAACCAGATCATCTTAAGAAAAACTTTATGAGAATATCCTATCTTAAATGGATTGAGATTAAGGTTCTCATCTCTCTAGGAAAATGATTTTATAACTGCTAATAATTTAGGGTAAGACTTCTTATTACCATTTCGTAAATATTATAATTTCAGTTCTTATATTAAGAGTTATTTTCTAGTTTTCTTTACTTATAGAGGTCAAGATAATTATAAGTTTATGTGCATAATAGTTCTTGGAGGTAAACATGGATTAGGACTCATGGTAGAAAGATTCTAACACCCGTGTTGCTAACTATGTCGGTTGGAGTTCAGTCTATCTTTAATGAGGTATTTCAAGGTTATGAGAT
Organism: Viscum album; assembly: GCA_963277665.1. Taxonomy (NCBI): domain Eukaryota; kingdom Viridiplantae; phylum Streptophyta; class Magnoliopsida; order Santalales; family Viscaceae; genus Viscum; species Viscum album. Next base: position 1,297,053,665 of record OY728141.1, on the reverse strand, counting down.
AATTATTGAAAAGAATCTGCCATTAAGAGATTCATTCTTATTATAAATATAACTATATGATGGAATTATCTAAATATAATACTTATGGTCCATGAATTCTATTATTGATTTCTTTCATAGGAAGGAATTTGTATTTGATGTGAAAGATGAGTGCATGGTGTTCATTGGTGTGTAGGATTATCAAATTGATCCAAGGATTATAGGACTGTTGTCTTATTTTATAGAAGAGTTAATGTTATGATCAGTGGAAATTCATGCAGCAGAATTCCCAATAATTATTGAGGAGTTTCTTAATATTTTTTATGAATATATTATGACACTTACCCATTGAAATGGAATCGAGTTCATCATATAGTTTCACCATGTTGTCTCTCTAATATTTATGTCTCCTTACCAAATATATTCTTATGAGTTATGAGAGTTGTGATTGAGATTGATGATCTATTATGGAAGGGTTTTATCTTACCTAGTGTGTCATCATGGGGTGATCATGTATTATCTATAAATAAGGTGTATGGTGGTCTATAGTTATGTCTCAACTACCTTCAGTTGAATTAGGTGATGGTAAAGAATCATTATCCCCTTCTGAGGATTTATTATTTATTCAGTTAAATGAATGGAAATAAAAAGTCCTATAAGGTTGGTGTATGGTCTAGATATCATTAGAATAGGGTAAAGGACGAGGTTATTTTGAATACTGTTTTTTGATATCATTGTGGGAACTTCATGTCAATGGTTTTTTTTTCAATGTAACAAAGTACCCAGTTGTTTTCATATATTGGATAAACTATTTATACTAAGAGTTTTTAGAACAATTCATGGTAGTGTTCATAGATTACATCCTTGTGTATTAAATGTAAAATAAGGAGTATGATGGAAATTTGAGTGTAGTTCTAGAGGTTATTTTGAAGAATAGTTTTTTATTTTCTCTTTGAATGTGTTCCTTTTGATAGTGTTTACTATAAAGGACCAGAACTTCATATAGTCTAACCATTTTTAGTGCAACATCTCTAGCCTAGTTCTCCCTCACGTGACAAATATGGGTCTCTAAGAGTCCTCAAGAACAGTTTCACATACAATAGAGGATTCCAACTATAAACGAGGGTCTGATAAATATAGTGGGGAGACAATACCATATCATAAAAAATAACAATAATAGAGGAAGTATAATAAACAAATCAATACAATTAAATCTAGTAGACTAATAGTAAATTGAAAAAAACAACCCAATATGCTAAATCCATGTAATTTCATACTAAATGTCATGATAAAGATATAAAAACCACTAACCGAATGAATGTATTGGAATAAATACCCCAAAAATTGATATTAAACCTCATGATTAGTCCCATATCTATGATCTACTCTTATAAAGAAAGTAAACCAATTAAGAACAAGACTCTTTTCCCTTATACAGACTTGTATCTATGAATTTTTTCCAAGCACTAAATGGAGGTCAGAATAGATTGGGGTTAAAACTCAATAGTTCACCAACAATGGTGTCTAAAATAGTCCAATATAATTAATAGTATATGAAATTATATGATTAAAAAATTCATTATTTATAAATTAAATTCAGATCATCTAAATAAACCCACCGACCCTTGAGATCTAGGTTGACACCTGGGGTCAGCCATATATGCATTGGAATGATGTCAAAAATCTCACTCTATACCTATAAATGAGTCTAGTATTAGTAACCAAGGAATATATATATATATATATACATATTCATCATACCATAGAACCAAGGTGAATTCCCATTCCATGGTCCAATTATATATTTATTTCTCAACAGACCCAATTAAAATTATCATGTTATGTTCCAATTGTGTATATATATATATAGATAGATCACAATAGACCCAAGGATAATTCACATGACATGGTAAAATTACAAGGAAAATATATAATTCAATAAGAACAATCAAAATCATGACTATAGTATGATAACATTTACATTAACCAATTACAAGACAATTATTCACTGTCATTCCAAATTTTCAAGAAGATGATAATTTCCAATTTACAATTTAATTATACCCAACTACTAATTCCCATATAAATTATACCTAATTACCAATTCTCATGTCAATTATGCTAAATTACCATTTCACATGTAAAGATAAGTCCAAATTTGCAATTTTATACCCCTAGGGTAATAAGGATCTCATAGTTTAATCCAAGATCAACCCATAATTCCAAAATTCAGTTTCAATAACACTAGATTTGTATAACCTAAATTTATAACCAAGGGTCAAGGATCGGTACACCTCAAGAGTGGTTGAAAGTATAGTGTTTCAATAATCGATGAACCAGACAGGATATTTGGGTAGTCTATGTAAATGTAATCAGGTTATACAAGTGATTAGTCATTAAAAGAGGTCATGCACATGGTGTGTCAATGTAATCACACATGTTACAAGTACTGAAAACTAAAAGCATACCAAATAGAGATTCTTTAGACCATCAACCTTAATAGATGAAAGGAATAATCCCAAGAATCAAGTTTCTAGATAATTTTCGACACCACAATTACCTATAGATAGTGATAGAATCCTCACATCAAGGCTAGAATAAGGAGAAACATGGATAAAATGGAAGGATTCAACAATCCCATGAAAAATTTACCCAATTTAGATTTCTTGATCGAATAGTAGATTAAGGGAACAAATAAAGTAATTTAAGAAGTTCAGGAATCCCTAGATAACCCTTAAAGATCACTAATATTGATTTACTGTTGAATGAATGGATATAGAGATGCTAAAATAGGATGTAGGTGAAAAATTGGGGTTTCCCCAACTAATTAATTTTGATAAACCCCCATCAGTGAGCCACTACGATCTCACCATCTAGTTGGTGAGCTAGAGGATGGTTAGTGCTTCTTCAATGGATCACTGGGTAATTCCTATAGCCTTATTGGGCTACTTCCCCTTCCACTAAATATCCATTAAAATTGAAAAATCTCATATTCCACATTCCACTAATAGCCTTTTCTAGTTCATCTCCATTGATCCACAAAACATCTCTGAAACACATTTTTAACCTGGAATAATTTTTATTTACATAATTTAAAGAGGTTCAATGGAATTAAAAGCGATAAGTGCCTCTAGAGGGGGTGGTGTAAGGCCCTAAACCCAAAACTTAGGTTCATCCCTTACAAATGCTGTGTAATTTTTTTAATAAAAGAAGCTTGAACAAATACACAATATAAAATAAAAAAGAGCACCTTTTACCGGTGTAGGTTATAGAAAATTAGATAAATGACTTACATTTCAATAAAATACACAAATTGAAAACAAATATTCTTCAGCGAGTTACTTCCACAATAGAGTTTCAACACAGTAAGTTTACTAAACCAATAAAAGTGATTATAACTCATAGGATAAGCATAAAATTCCCAGTAAAGGTTAAAAAAATTACTTTTTAAAAAATTTATTTAAAATAAATATACAAAATTAAATCTTTTTCTGTAAAATAAAATAACATCTCTTGTATCATATCATCATCATTTTGTGAGAGCTACTAAAAATCATATTTAAGGGAAAATGATGCCCAAGAATTTCTATTCTTAATTAATAGTTACAAATAAAATGCATTATAAAATATGTTCTCACTTAAAAAATTTGATGAAATGCGACCTATAAGTTAGATAATGTCCATTCTAGATTTTTTATGACATTCCAGGGGTGCGGATACTAATTTTACACATGAAATAATATTTATTCAGAATTTTCACATAAAATAATGTCATTTATCAATCAACACCTAGCTGAAACCGTGAAATGATAGATAAATGTGTAACCATTTTTATAGTTTGGAAACAAAATATTTATCCTTCTTTATAAATGAAATGATATTCCAGTATACACATAAATATAAAACATTAAACTGTGTGTACTTGAAAATATAAAACTGATTTATACAGGTTCATAAGAGAATGATCATTGACCATTGAAATTCTACTAGTTAAATAATCACTTGAACTTTCACTTACTGTATTCATTATGAGGGAATTCATAATGTGGGATATCATAACCATACCTTCAAGGCCTCGTTCCATGACCATAGATAACTATTTATTCAAGGCCTCATACCAAGACCATAGTTTGTCTCATGAGACCTACTGATACATCAAGAGGCTATAGAGAGTCTCACCCATCACATAATATGTCCATGGAATTCCAATTATGTCTAATAATAATATTACATTAAATCAAAGTGTCTTATAACACATTGATTTATTTTAAGCTTAATCATAGATGAAAATAAGTTCATTGATAAATTCTTGACATACATAATCTTTAAACAATCTGAAGTGTCCCATACCACTTTTAAAAGTTAAATTCTTAATCCATATAATATCATAAAAAATTAATCTCACAATTGAAATAAATGTATCTATTTTCAATGCACAAATAAGTAGTAAAAAAAATAATCACATACATACACTCTAAAATGCATGAAATTTCATTTATAAATTAGATATTGTCCATAACTAACTATGGATGACATATTAGGAGATGCAGATGCATGTTTACACAAAAAAAATATTAACTTGTTCTACATAAAATGATCAGATTCATCACAGACAATGTGTATACATGGTGAATATAGACTCGGAACACAAGTTTGATGTTATTTGAGTACCAGTTAAAACATATAAATAATTGAGAAAGAATAATTATACTTAGGTTATTTATACATGAATGAATATATATATATATATATATATGTATATATATATATATACACAAAATTATATATGTATTTGTCTATGTGGCAAGAATTCATAAAACTCTTTCAAGATTTCAAAACAAGAACCTTGTTTTATGTACTCACACCAAAAGAGTTGTTAAATATATGAAAATGTGTTTACTTGCATGTTGGATTACACTTATACTCATATAGTGTATATCACCCTTACAAAAATAAATTCTGAAAACTAAGTTAATATATAGGTTTTTAGATATAAGATTCATGGGGAAGAAACCCTTAACACATATATATATATATATTCAGAAAATATTAAGGTATATATGTGTATATACACACATATATACATTTATATATGTAATTGTTTTGGTAAAAAAACATAATTAGGTACTAATATTCCATTTTTAAAACCATAATATTTAGATAAAGATCTTCTAAATCGAGAAAACATTTTATGTATACCATTTTGGTTAAAAGGATATGGTATACACATACACACACACACACACACATATATATATATATACATATGTGTGTGTGTGTGTGTGTATATATACATATATTGGTCTACACAAAAATAATAAAATACCCTTACTTGATCATCCAAACCATACCTTTTCATATATAATAATTTCATGGAATGATCATTTAAAATAAGACGATTTATCATATGTTTAATTCGGATAAGAGAGGTATGGTTTTACATATATATATATATATATATATATTTAATTTTACAAAATCAAACAAAATCAATAAAATTACCTTATTTGTTTCAAATCAATAGAGGGATGATGTTTATGGAACTAAGAGAGAGAGAGAGAGCTTGAAAGAGGAAATTTCTGAGTGGCACTTGGGTGTGCAAAGTGAGGTTTCTAATAAAAAGAAAAGTTCTCAATTTCTTTTCTGAATTGAAAAAATCTAACCTAAAAAAAACATTAATTATCTCAAATCAATGAGCAATGTATTTATTGACACACTAAAATAAAAAAAATGTAGTAGCGAAGAGGATTCGAGTCAAGGATGGAGATGTTTGGTTCGAAATACCACCACCTTGGGAAATAAAACAAGGGGTAGAGACTAAAGGAAATTCAACGAGAGTGGAAAGAAGGAATCCCAAGAAAGAGAGTATAGAGAAGTTCCAGTGGCTACAAGGTTGGATGGGGATTGGGGTGGCTCCAAAAGGAAGAAGAAGCAAGAAATAATAGATGGTTTAGATTAAAGCTGGTCTAATCCAAGGGTTGGAATTAACCCTAAAAAATTTAACAAATGGGGATGTGCAACTAGGGAATGGATGGCTGGGATGTAGCTATAGATCTGATTGGACACCTTAGGAAGAGTAGCACATTAAAAATGGGATGAACATCCAAGATTAGAACGGGGCTTGATTGGAGGGTCAATGTTGATTCGCATTTTTAAAACGTTTGAGTGGTCTAGATCTAATGTGTCTTAATAAAATGGTTGAGAAAACCCATGGTGAAGAAATGTGGTGGTGGGGGCTTGAACACAGGATCAACACGAATAGCCAGGATCTCACACAGTGAGATCCTACGGCTGAGATCACGCAATCTGAAAAATCCTGCTTCCCACATCGAAACCTCACTAGTTTCGTGACATCCATATAAAGCTCAGTGTGTTGGGAATATCTCTGATGACACAACACACACCAAGGGGTCCTTATACACTAGACCCCACCTGTGGGCCTCGACCCACCCTCTTCGTGCCCTTTCTCGTGCACTGGTACATGGCCTGTCTTACCCTATTCCCACTAGGGTTCACTCCAGTGCTGCTGAAGTGTCGAGCTAAGAGCTCACCTAGACCTTGAGGGCTTGTCCTGTAAGGTTTCCCTCGGATGGTGGGTGATTAGCCAAATTTTTTTGTAAAAATTATTACAGAAATTTTATGAAAAATGAAAATATGTATATCCTTATATGTTTAACTTAAATAATTATTTATTTTATTATTTGTGTATATTGGTTTCCCATTACTTTCTTTTCTATGGTTACATTACTTAATAAAAACATTAAATGTTAGTAACTTAAAATTCATCTTAGATTTTTTTAAACTCCCACCATTAAAACACCAATGTTTTAAAAAGCATGAATACCCATGTTTTATATTATAAAATCCAAACATTAACAAATAAACCATAGTTTTATTTTACCAAAAATATTATTTTAGAACATTTAGACACACCTAATGTGTAAAAAAATCAACAGTCACCTTGAAACCCGGCTATTTATAAGGGTCAGTTAAGGCTATATAAATACTTGTTCAAGGTATTAAAAGGATCAATATCATTTATTGTTTTAAGATGATAGTTATCTACATCCCTTTGACTATGTGTATTTTTTCTATTATTCACACTATTTATTTTTTTCTTATGGTGGATTCAAGGGATGAAGGCTACCCACTCGGTCTCGTCGTGATGTTGGGAAGTCTTCTGTTTATTCTACTAGGTCTTGCGATGATTTTTCTTGAGTAGTTGTAATTTATTCTTTTAATTTATTATTATAGTGTTTAAATAAAATTTTTATCATTGTATTTTTTTATATTTTATTCAAATAACACCATTGCATAAAATAAAATCATCAATAAAAATAACATAAAAAAATATTATTATTACAGTTATAACTAAGATAAAAGCATTAAATTTTACGCCCTTAACAAAATGTACCCTCTTAATTATATTGTGCTCAATCACTTCTATCAATACTAGCCTTATGAAATCATCCTCGATGTCCCAACAAAACATCATTTATTATTATTAATTAACAAAATTTGAATGAAAAACATTTAATTTATACCTTTACCAAGTCCACAACTATGGATAATATGCTGATGATCATAGGTGGATTCCTAGGGTAGTTTTTAGTTCCTCAATTTATTTGGCAGAGATACACATCGAGCATCTAGGATCAAACCCACACATAAAAAACTGACTTTCTAGAGGGAGGCATGGGAGGTGTGAAGCATAGATATTTCAGAATGGACTTGTTCCTTTTATGTTTGTTGAACTAATTCATTTCTAAAAGTTGTAATGTCATAAAGTCTCACATACATACTAAAACTCAGAACTTGGAATATATAGGTTGCATGAAGGTCACCCTCTATTTCATCTTCTTGGAATTTTCCTAATGCTAGGTAATTCTTAGACATAGTGAAACATCAAAAGAGACCTTCGTGGCACTTTCCTCTATGAATATATTCTGAAAGTTATGCATTTTCCATATTGTGATAGACATAAATATCTCCTTGGTATAATCGAAGGATATTTGGGTTAGTTGACACCTGGTAGAGGTGTTTGCAGGATAGACATAGGTTTTTAAAAGGTTGGTATTATTATGAACATTATTTTACTATTATGGTCTCAAGCATCTCAGTATGAAGTGACAAGACGTTAGTTTCTAAACCACCACCTTCAATCTAAAAATTTCAGAAATGGATTTTACTTAAGAATGAATTCTTAAATTAACAGTTTTATTCTACTTCTCCAAAGTTCACTAGGTAGTTCCTCTGATACCAACTATAAGGCCATGATTCTAAAACCTGGGTTCAACCCTGATAAATGATGTGTATTTTTTTAATAACATAATCTTGAACAAATACACATCATTAAATAAAATAGAAGAAATTTTACCAGTCTAGGTTCTCGAAAATTAGATACATGACTTACATTTCAACAAAATACACAAATTGAGAACAATGTTTCTTCAGCCTATTGCTTCCACAATAGAGTTTCAACACAAAATTTTTTCTAAACTTGTAAATGTGATTATAACTTGTAGGGTGAGAATAAAATTCCTAGTAATGGGTTTAAAAAATTATTAATAAATACTTTTTAAAACATTTCTCCAAAATAAATATACATTCTTAAATCATTTTCTTTGAAAGAAAATAACAAGTCTCGTAGCTTGTAACCATCATTTTTTGAGATTTACTAAAAATAATTTTTAGGGAAAACTCATGCTAAAGAATTTCTATTCTTATTTAAAATAAACAAATAAAATACATTATAAAATCTTCTCACACTTAAAAAAATCAATAAATTCCACCTATAAGTTAAATAATGGGCATTCTTGTTTATGTATGAAATTCTAGGGGTGAGGATACAAATTTTACACATGAAATAATATTTATTTAGAATTTTAACATAAAATTATGTCATTTATCATTCAACACCAAGATGAAAACCATGAAATGATAGATAAATTTGTAACCTTTGTTTTGTAGTTTGAAAAATGAATATTAATCGTTATTTATAAATTAAATTCTATACAAGTATATACTAAAATATAAAACATTAAACTGTGTACACTTGAGAATATAAAACTAATTAATATAGGTTCATAAGAGAATGATAATTAACCATGGATATTATACAATTTGAATAATCACATGGACTTTCACTTACTAGATTCATTATGAGGGAATGCATATTGCGGAACATCATAACCATACTATCAAGACCTTGTGCAAAGACCATATATAACCATTTTGTCAAGGCCTCGTGCCAAGACTGTAGTTTGTCTCATGAGACCTACCGATGCATCAAGAGGCTATATCAAGCCACACCCATCACATAATAAGTCCATTACATTGCTCATATGTCTAATAATCACATTCCTTGAAATCAAAGTTTCTCATACCAATTTTATTTATTTTAATCTTAATCATTGATGAAAATAATTTCATTGATAAATTCTTGAGGTACATAATATTTAAACAATCCAAAGTGTCCCATAACACTTTGAAATGTTTAATTCTTAATAAATATAATATCATAATAAAATTATTCCCACACTTGAAATAAATGTATCTATTTTCAATCCACAAATAAGAAGTATAAATAAATAAACACATACATACTCTCTAAAATGCATGAAATGTCATTTATAAATTAGACGTTGGCCACAAATAACAATCCAAGATGTATTAAGAGATGCAGATGCATGTTTGCATATAAAATAGTAACTTTTTTTACATAAATGATATGATTCATCACATAAAATGTGTATACATGGTGAATATAGACTTGGAACACAGTTTTGATGTCCGTTGAGTACCAATTAAAACATCTTAAATAATTGAGAAATAATAATTATACTTAGGCTGTTTATACATAAATGAATATATATATATATAACTATGTATATATAAATATACTTATATATGTATATGTGTATGTGGACTACATTCCTAAAACTATTTCATGATTTTAAAACAAGAACCCTCTTGTATGTACTCACACAAAAAGTGCTGATAAATATGTGCAAATGTGTTTACATAAATGTAGGATTACTCTTATACTCATATAGTGTATGTCACCCTTACAAAAAAATTCAAAAAACTAAGTTAATACATAAGTTTTCAGATATAATATTCATAGATAAGAAACCCTTAACATATATACATATATATTCTAAAAATATTAATCTATATATGTGTATATATGCACGTATACACACACACACACACACACACACACACACACACACACACACACACACACACACAGATATATATATATATATGTAACTCTTTTGTAAAAAGAACATAATTTGATAATAATATTCCATTCTAAAAATCATAATATTTTGGATATAGATCTTCTAAATCGAGAAAATAGTTTATGTATACCATTTTCGTTAAAATTATATGGTATACACATACATACATATATATATATATATGTACATATATTGGTTTACAAAAAAATAATAAAATCCCCTTACTTGATCATCAAAACCATACCTTTGCATCTATAAGATTTCCAGGGAAATATCATTTAAAACAAGAATATTTATCATATATGTAATTTAGATTAGATAGAGGTGTAATTTTATTTTTATATATATAAATATGTATATATGTATATATATGTTTATAAAATCAAATTAAAATAATAAAATTCCCTCAATTGTTTCAGATCATGAGAGGGCCGAGGTTTCTAGAATTAGGAGAGAGAGATCTTGATGGAGGAAATTTTCGATTGGAACTTGGGTGTGCAAAGTGAGGTTTTTAAAAAAACAATGTTTTCAATTACAATTCTGAATTGACCATAGAGAACCTAAAAAAATTAATTAGTTCAAATCAATAAGAAATATGTTTATTGACACACTAAAATATAAAATTGCAGCAGTAAAGAGGATCTGAAAAAGGATGGAGATGTTTGGTTTAAAATAACACCACCATTTGAAATAAAACAAGGGGAAAAGACTAAAGGAAACACGATGAGAGTGGAAATATGGCATCATGAGAAAGAGTGGATGGATAGGGGTCGATGACTAAAAGGTCAGATGAGGACTGGTGTGGCTCTATGAGTAAGAAAAAGAAAGAAGGAATGGATGGTTTAGATTAAAGCTGATTCAATCCAAGGGTTGGAATTAACCCTAAAAAAATTAACAAAGGTGGTTGTACAGCTAAGGAATGAATGGCTGGGATGTAGCCACAGATCTAATAGAATGACTTAGTTTGAGCGTCGGTTTTTAATGGGATGAATTTCCGAGATTATATTGGGGCTCGATCGGACATTTGTTGTTGATTCACATTTTTAAAATGGTGGAGTGGTCCAGATATAATGTGTCCAGATCGAATGTTTGAGAAAAATCATGGAAAATGAATGCAGTGGTGGGGGTTCGAATGTGGGATTGGAACGGATGACCAGGATCTTGTGCGGTGATATATTGTGGCTGATATCACATGCTTTGGAAAATACCACATCCCAAATCGAAGCCTCACTGGTTTCAGGACTTCCATATAAATCGTAGCGTGCGGGGCATATCTCTGATGACCCAAAACACACCAAGGGGTCCTTATACAAGGGACCCCACCCGTGGGCCTCAGCCCACCATCTATGTGCCCTCTTCCACATAGAAGTGCATGACCTGGCTTACCCTATGCCTATATGGGTTCACTCTAGTGCTGATCTGAAGGTTCCGGGTGCAGTGGAAGCGTGGTTGGGATGGCACCCAACATTGATTTTTACCATGATCAATGATTATTTTGGGATCAATACAATTACGAATTCCAGTCTCCACGGAATATAATCAAATATTTAGATAAAGAAGAAAGATGCCTAAAACCTTAGAGAGGATCTTATACATCATGTTTATAATTAATTTAATTATTTTTATAAAGAAAATAATACCTTGATCTTCAGTATTTTCTTCGTTGATGTTGTTGATTGTACGTAATGAACCTTACAGATTATCTTGTTGTGCTTGTAAGGATCTAAAATAGAATCCCTCTATCAGTGATCCACATGTTCTCTAACGTCCTCTAATCGACACCTCTCATTCTACAAGTGCTTACACAACGAAGCGAGTGTCTTCTGTCGGTCATTCTTGATCACTTGTTTTTTGGTCCTTGAATAACATCTCTTGTTCTTGAGAGGGTATAGATGAGGGTTCGCAAGATAAATTTTTTGGCTCAAAAATTCTCAATTCACCAGGCATGTGGTGTGGTGTATGGCACAATATGCCTACTTGTCTATTTATATACATGGAATTTCAGTTACACTATTTAATTGCATAGAAACAATTAAATACATTCAGGAACTTAGAGAAAAACCATGCTCATAATAATAATACCGCGTCATTATTCATGGTGTTCCAACTTTCGCAAAACAAAATTATAAAATGAAATTCCACGTCACAAAATAATAGCTGCATCATTATTATTTTAACTTGTGCCAACTAGTTAAATAATTATTTAATGTCTTGCAAATAATTATTTTACTATAAAACCGACCTTGGTCAGTTCAAACTCCACTTCCATTTATTGAACACCCTAATAAATAAATAAATAATTTATTCTCTTAAATAAATATTTTTTTTAAAAACTAATAAATAAATATTTATTAAATTTTCAATAAAATAAAAAAATATATTTTATTTAATTTATGCTATCATTTTAACTTGAATAAAATTATTCCACGGCCTTGAGAATAATATTTATTTCATTAATTAAATTCAAATATAATTTAACCAAGACCACCAAAAACACTTAGTGTGTGACCCTCTAGGATTCTTTCCCATTGGCATTAGGCGGGCTTACCTATAGTCCAAGAGTAATATCTAGCAACGGGTCAAGGCATCCAAGAGAAATAATGTAAAGTCGCAACAACGACATCCACATACGAATGCTCATTGTGTAATATAATCCCTTTGTCTCAATATCTCAGCAAGAAGGTTTCATGATTGTTTCATCAACTTGTATGCTTGATACTTCGTTCTTTGACTACCTGAAATAAACTCATCGTTACACCATGGACATGGAATTTTGTGTGATGTTTCTATTTCAGTCAAAGGGCCGAGATATCATCTTACATAAATGGAAGGGAAAAAATCCTTCCTCAACTTATCCATTAATAACATGCCACTCATGACACACCCAACATACCCTACTTTCCGCCAACTATCTGCATAACAGTTTTCATCAATAAATCAAAGTGAATAAGTCGTGACACATAATAATGATAATATTAAAGTCTAAGGATCATTACACACACTCGTAGATAGAAATATCCGATGACACCAAAACATTCGGAATTCCTACTAGAGGGTCTATTCTCATAATCTCTTATAATAGAGATAACCAAGTGATAACTTCATGAGAGGAAGTCTCATATACTTATGAGTACTCGAAACTATTGGTTTACATGCTATGTGTCCCATCATAGCATGTCATCCAACCATAGAACTATATTTCATAATATTGTTATAGCATTTCAAGGTTCTCATCATAGTGGGGAACTGCCATGACCTTATCAATGTAACAAATACTCTAGGATATTATTACATCATAGTCTTGAAGAACAATGAACAATATGTAATAACAAATTAAATATCCATGTAATCAAAGTAAAACCATTTGTTCAAGGACACCAACTCTTACAAACTCCTACATGGACTTGAGCCAACTGCCTACGACTTTCAGTCTGCTAGGCCTCACATGATGATCATGTATTTGCTGAGCCAAGGATTTAGTCAAGGGGTATGCCATGTTGTCTTCAATGTAAATATTTCTCACTACAACTTCATCTCTCTGAGAAAAACCCCTCAAGAGATGATACTTCTAAAGTATGTTCTTCATCCGCTGATGTAACCTCGGATCTTTTGTGAGATCCACCACTGTAGTATTATCACAGTACAGTGTGAAAGGATATTTACTGTTAGTTATGACATCTAGCTCTTGGATGAAGCTTCGCATCCAAAATGCTTCTTTAGCTACCTCATAAGTTATGATATACTTGGACTCTGTTGTAGAATCTACGACCACACTCTGCTTTGAAATCTTCTAGCTCATTAAACCTCCATTCAAAGTGAATATGTGTCCCATTTTCAACTTCATGTCATCTTGATCAGTCTATAAACTAAAATATGAATATCATCTGATGACTAGTTCCTCATCTCCTCCATAAAGTAGGAACATATCCTTAGAACACCTTAGATAATTTAGGATAGTCTTGATTTCCATCCAATGGAGGTCACCTAGGTCAGCTTGATATCTTCCTACCACAAACAATGCGTAGGAAACATACAGCCAAGTACATAGCATGCCATACATGACTAATCCAATTTTTGATGTGTATGGAGTCCTTTCCATTATATTTCCTTCCTCATTTGTATGAAGGCACATTTTCTTTGAAAGATTAATTCCATGTGATGCTGGAAACAATACCCTCTTGGATTTTTCCATACTGAATCTCTTCAGTATCTTATCAATATATGTACTTTTACTTAGGCCCAAAAATCTCTTGGATCTGTCACAATGGATCTTGATCACAAGAATATACACTGCCTCACCCAAGTATTCCATGGAGAAGAATTGATTTAACCATTCCTTAACAGACTTTAAGACTAGTATCTTGTTTCCAATAAGTAATATGTCATCAACATCTACTATTAAGAAACAACTGAACTCCCACTAAACTATTTGTAGACACAAGGCTTAAATTCATTTTTGATAAAACCAAATTCTTTTATGGATTCATCAGAAAAAAAATTTCATGACTTTGATTCTTTCTTTAATCCTTAAATGGATTTTTTTTTCAACTTGCATACCTTATTGGCATCCTTTGGAGTCAGAAACCCTTCAGTTTGTGTCTTGTAGACATCTTCCTGAAGGTTCCCGTTATGGAATGTAGTTTGGACAACCATTTTCCAAATCTCATAGTCATAGTAAGCCACAATGAAAGGTATAATTATTATGGAATTCATCATTACAACTAGTGATAAGGTTTCATTGTAGTCAATTCCTTGACATTGTTTAAACCCTTTTTCAACCAGTCATTCCTTATAGGTACTGACTTATCTTTCCATGTGCATTTTCTTCTTGAATACCCATTTTAAACCAACATGATTTAAATCAACTAGAGGATCTACCAAGATCCAGTCTTGGTTTTGGTATATGTAATCTATTTCAGAATTCATGGCTTCTTTCCACTTGGCAATGTCTGTGCCACTTAATGCTTCCTTATAGATTAGAGGATCATTATTATCAATTAATAACGAGTCACCATCCTCGGTAACTAGAAAACCTTACCATTATGGTTCTCTAACCTATCTGTACTTCTATGTAGTACTTGTGTCTCTGGAACAGATTCTTCTTCCACAGGGCTCTGTGGAATCTGTTCTTGTACCAACTCTTGTGTACCTTGAGCCTCGACTTCATTGAAGTTTATCTTGGTCCCACTATCTCTTTTGGAGATGTGCTCCCTCTCGAGGAATATGGCATGTCTTGACACTATAACCTTTTTGTCTGATGGGTTCTATAGGTAATATCACCTTGTTTTCTTGGCCTATCCTATAAAGGTACACTTTGTGCCTCGGGGTGTGAGTCTGTTACCTAAAGAGGCCTTAAAAAATTCTTCACTACCCCACACATGTAAATTCGATAACATCGATTTTCTTCCACTCCATAACTCTTATGAAATACCATTTATCAATTTAGTTGGTACTTGGTTTAGTATTTGTGCCACTGTTTGTAACACATACTCCCAAAAGGATAATGTAAGACTTGCATGACTCATCATTGATCTCACCATGTCAAACAAGGTGTGGTTCCTCCTTTTGCTTACACTATTCCATTGAGGTGTGTAAGGAGGAGTGTGTTGGTATAGTATCCCAGACTCTCATAAGTAATCAATGAAGTCCCTATTAAGGTATTCCCCTCTTAGTCTGAGTAGAGTTTCTTAATCTTCTTACCAAGATGGTTCTCAACTTAATTCTTGTATTCCTTAAACTTATCAATGTAATCTGACTTATACCTCATTAGATAGATATATCCATATCTACTAAAATCATCAGTAAAAGTTATGAAGTATGAGTACCCACCCGTTGTATCAATTGGAAGTGGTCCACACACATCATTATGAACTAATTCAAGAAGCTCTTTAGCCCTTTCACCTCTCCCGCCAAATGAAGATTTGGTCATTTTTCCTTGTAAACATGCCTGAGATACACCAAGTGGTTTTAGTTCATAAGAATATAAATATCCATCTTGATGTAACTTTTTCAAGTGTTTCTCATTTACATGACCTAGCCAGTGATGCCAAAGTTGGGTGTGGTATGATTCATGTGAAGTATCTTTTTCATCGATTGTTGTTACATGGTTTGTGTAATCCAACACATGAAAACCATTATATAAATGTGCCCTACCAAAACAAATTCTATCTTTATAAAAGAAGCAAAATTCATTTAAAAACATGAAAATAAATCCATCTATATCTATTCTGGATATATAAATTTTGTTTTTTATTATAGAAGTCACATAAAAACAACCCTTTAACACCAAGATCATCCTAGTTGGCAATGTAAGGTGATAGTCCCCAATATCTACAACAGCAATTCAGGCTCCATTGGATGCTCATAGATCTACCTACCCTCAATCAATCTTCCTAAATCTACTTGGTTCCTGTATTTGGATACATATGTGAGAACCACAAAATTTATCTAATAACCAATTTATAGAAATAGATAGATTTCATTCGATAACAAACAAACCTGAAGCTTACTCTTACTTCTTATAATGGGAACAGTTCTTCTTCCAGTGGACCTTCTTTCCACATGCAAAACAAACAACCTCCTCTTCCCTTGTGTGCCCTCTGATCTTCCTTTCCTTGGAAGGCCGTGAAGAAGCTTTGGGCTTAAATATCTTCATCTTCCCTTTCCTCTTATTTACCATAAGGAAAGAAGGATTTTCATGCTTCATATCTTTTTCCACTTGGAACATGAGGATAAGAAGATCAGATAGAGACTTCTCAATGTTGTTCATATTAATATTGAAAACAAATTTATATAAGCTCTGAGGGAGTGATGTGAGAATGAGATCGGTGCCCAGTTCATTGGGACATTTAAACCCTAGAACCTCCAGACACTCAATGTATCCAATGAGGTTGACTACTTGCGGCCTAGATAGGGAACCTACTCCAAGTTTACTCAAAAAGAGTGCCTTAGAGATCTCAAACCTTTCGTATCATTCTCTCCCTTGGTAAAGACCACGAAGGTGTTTGAACATGAAATAATAATTCATGTTATCATGAGACTTCATGACCACACTAGACATTGATGATAACATCAAACATTGAACATCAACCAAATCGTTCATATGCTTCTCTTGGAAGAGGAAATCCTCATCACTTGCCTATTTGGTAGGTAGATCAATTAATGCTGACTCCAGCACATAAGACTTCCGTTCATGGCGTAGGATAACTCGAAGGCATCTAAACCATTCCTGGAAGTTACTACAGGTGAGGATGTTGTCATTATCCAGAATTGATTATAGGGATAGTGTGGTTGGAAATCTTTTCCTTTTTATTCTAAAATTAAAAGATCAGATCATTAGTACATTCTTGATTACATTTTATGAGAAATAATAAATTTTATTAAGTCTCCCACTATTTTATCTAGTCAAAATGGCCCTCACCATTAAACTCAAAATGTCCAGTTTTCATGACATTCTAATGGAAAGGATCCATATTCCCCTTCGCATAACCCCAACAAGGGTTGGTCAAGCTATTAGAAGGTATTTAGGTAGGTGGGTCTTTGCCAACTGCGGGTTTGCAGCTCCTTGATCTGTTGAGTGGACTGCCCAATCCTGAAATCACGACTTTGGATTTCCCCAACTCTTGCCTCCAATATTACACCAAGTATAGCAAGGGATACTACTCTTGTTGTAATACAGTTAATTCAACCCAAAACCTTTCATAAGGTCTTCCTGTATAAAATTAAGTGTCCCAACAAAGGGTTTATCAAACACATAGTTTTTTTGAGTTTTTTTCTTAATCACGTAACGGAAGGCTTGATCTCACTTAATATTTTATGTCAGGTATTTTTATCTCTTATGAATGAATTTATTATTATCACATGCTTGATAATATTAAGTGGAACTTACATAAGTGATTAACCTTATCTTGATAATATTTATTCATAAGTCTGGTTTATTTAAGTTCCATCTTGCATGCTTGTTTAATTCATTAATTATGTGATCAAAACAACACATCCATAATGATAAACCATGAAATTGACATAAATAAAATAATTAAAATGGCATGATCATGTTCTTTTCAAATTCTTAGATTATGTAGAGGTTGATAAAATAACCCTGGACTAAGGGAAAAACACCTTGAACCTTTTGGATTCATATTTAAAGCTTCCACCTATCCACCTATATATCTCCTAGGATTGGTTTCATCTCGGATCCATCTTGAACCACCTCCACTAGATTTGTAGTTTCATCCCTTAAATATTCCCTTTTTTTAACTCACATGTAAGTGAGGGGTAAAGGGGGGGTTTTACATAAAATAATACTTGGTCATGCAGGCCCTACATATTAATGAGGAGAAGGCTCGTAAGAGAAATTTTTTAATTCAAATAAATAAATTAAAAGAAACCATACATATTCAAATGTCTTGGTCTATCTCATGATCATCCATACATGAAACGATATTTGTGCATAAATAAAACTAGCATTCAATTCTTTAATCATACTCGTTTAAGATAAATCACGCTCGAATCAATTAATTTTCATCTTTAATTAATCAATACTTTTATCTTAAATCCTTTTCTGAATTTCCTTAAGATTCTCATCCATCATAATTTTAAACAAATAAATTCATTTAAAATTATCTGTGTACATAACTTGTACCTTGGAGGCAACTCGATGAATTCCTATTCATAACTACCCAATGAGTAGAAATGAACATTAAGTAGGTGTTAAATTAAACACATATATATAAAACCCCTATCACTTGTTGTGCCTCAGCTTTACGCTCACACGATTTTACACATCTCAAAATTTTGTATAATATAATAATAAATTTTAATAAATCTATGTAATTTGGATGAGTACATGATGTGTAGTTCCAACTATACGGTGTGTACTATTTTTCACCATCTATCTGAAGTATACACCCGGGGAAATGGTGTGTTAGTGTACTTCAGAAATCTTTGGAGTACACGGCGTGTCCAACTGACCACACGCCGTGTAGTTCCTCGTTACACGGTCTCCAGCTAGGCTATTCATGTATGGGGTACACAGTCCAACCCTAACTCGAAGGGACTACACACTGTGTCCATTTGGTCCACAAAACGTGTAATTTGAAAACTGTGTGCCAGCTATTCCTGATCAACACACAGAGTCATTTAAGACTTAAAAAGACTCCAACACACATCTTGGTTTGGTGGACCGGTCCGATGCATTGAATCTTGACTACATGGTGTGTACTGCCGAATACACACCATGTGTTCTAGATTTGTACGTCCAGGAATCTTTGGCACCTCTGGATGAGATCCTCTATTTTATTTTAATCAAAATTAAAAGAAAAGATCGTTTCTATAAGGTGAGAGAGAAATGAAAGAGGAGGAATAGATCTCGAGATTCATATTTTCATAACAATTAACTTGAATTGAAACAACTAAATTATTAAATTCTTAAGTCATCAACGAAATATTTAAATAATTATAAACTATGATGTAACCACTTAGATACAACTTGGAGGTTCCGAGCATAGCAGAAGCATGGTTGAGATGGCACCCAACTTTGATTTTTACCATGATCAATGATTATTCTTAGATCAATACGACGATGAACTCTAGTCTCCATGGAATATAATCAAAGATTTATATAAAGAAGAAAGAGGTCTAAAATCTTAGAGAGGATCTTTCACATCATGTTTATAATTAATTTAATTAATTTCATAAATAAAATAATACCTGGATCTTTTTTATTTTCTTCCTTGATGATGTTGATCATCTGGAATGACTCTTCCATATTTTCTCGTTGCACTTATAAGGATCCAAACTAGAATCCCTCTATCAGTGATCTGCACGTGCTCTGATGGCCTCCGATCGACACCGCTCGTTCTCCAGGTGCTAGTGTGGCAAAGTGAGTGTCTCGTGTTGGTCATTCTTGATCACTTGTTATTCGGTCTTGAAGAACATCTCTCATTCCTGACAGGGGAGAGAAGAGGATTTGATAGAGAAACTGTTTGGCTCAACAATTCTCAATTCACCAGGGGTGTGGTGTGGTGTATGACATAATATGCCTACTGGTCTATTTATATACATGGAATTTCAGTTAAAATATTTAACTGCATACAATAATTAAATAAATTCATAAAATTAGAGAAAACCCATGCTCATAATAATAATATCGCGCCATTATTCATGGTGCGCCAACTTGCGCAGAATGGAATTATAAAATAAAATTATGTGTCAAAAAATAATAGTAGCGTCATTATTATTTTAACTAGTTCCAACTTGTTAAATAATTATTTACCATCTTCAAAATAATTATTTTACTACCGGACCGACCTTGGTCTGCTCGAACTCCACTTCCATTTATTGAACACCCAAATAAGCAAATAAATAATTTTTTCGATTAAATAAATATTTTATTTACAAACTAGTAAATAAATATTTATTAAATGTTGAATAAAATAAATAAATATATTTTATTTAATTTATGCGGTCAATTTTACTTGAATAAAATTATTTCACAATCTTGAGAATAATATTTATTTCATTAATTAAATTCAAATATAATTTAACCAAGATCACCAAAAACACTTAGTGTGTGACCCTCTAGGATTCTTTCTCATTGGCCTTAGGTGGGCTTTCCTAAAGTCCAAGAGTACTATTTTGAAATGGTTCAGGGCACCCAAGTGAAATAACGTAATGTCGCAACAATGAAATCCACATAGGAATTCTCACTATGTAATATAATCCCTTTGTCTCAATATCTCATCAAGATGGTTTAATGATTGTTTCATCAACTTTTATGCTTGATACGTCATTCTTCGACTACCTGAAATAAACTCGTCATTACATCATGGCCATGGAATTTTTCACGACGGTTCTATTTCAATCAAAGGGTTGAGATATCAACTTCCATAAATGGAAAGTAAAAAATCCTTCCTTGACTTATCCATTAATAACATGCCACTTGTGATGCACCCAACGTACCTTTCTTCCTACCAACTATCGGTGTGATGGTTTTTGTCAGTAAATCAAAGTGCGTAAGTCGTGACATGTATTAATGGTAATATTAAAATCTAAGGATCATTACACATGATCGCAGAAAGAAATATTCAATTCCCCCAAAACATGCGGAATTCCTACTAGTGGGTCTGTTCTCATAATCTTCTATCTTGGAGATTACCATGCACAAACTTCATGAGAGGAAGTCTCATCTTCTTACCAGTACTCACACCTGATGAACTACAAGCTATGTGTCCCATCATATCATGTAATCCAACCACATGACTATATTTAAGAATATTGTTATATCATTTTAAGTTTCTCATCATATTAGGGAATTTCCATGACCTTATCAATGTAACAAATACTCTAGGACATTATTACATAATATTCAGGAAGAACAGTGAACAATATGTAATAATACATTAAATATCCATGTAATCAAAGTAAAACCAATTTGTTCTAGGAAACCAACTCTTACATGATCATGTTCTAAGATAAGTTCCCACCCTGACCTTGACGCTTTTGCCATTATGGATAACCTCAGTTGGTGGGTGTTAATACAATTTTTTCTATAAAAAATTATTTAATAAATATTAAAAAATATAGAAATGTGTATATCATTATATGATTAACTTAAAGAATTATTTATTTTCTTATCTGTTTATATTGGTTTCCCATTATTTCCATTTCTATGGTTACATTACTTAATAAAAATATTAAATGTTAGTAAATTGAAATTCATCATTGATTTTTTAAAAACTCCCACCATTAAAACACCAATGTTTTAAAAACCATGAATACCCATGGTTTACATTTTAAAATACCAATATTAAATAATAACCAATAATTAAAAATAATAAATTTATTTAACCAAAAATATAATTTTAAAACATTTAAACACTCCCAATGGATAAAAAACATCAACGACTACCTTAAAACCCAACAATTATTTATAATGGTCACTTTAGGACAAATAAATACCCATTAAAGGTATTAAAATGATCAAGATCATTTCTTATTTTAAGATTATGGTGCTCAAAATTTCTTTGACTCTGTGTATTTTTTCTATTCTTCTCAGTATTTCTTTTTTTTATGGTGGATTCAAGGGTCGAAGGCTACACACTCGGTCTCATCATTATTTTGGGAGGTCTCCTATTTATTCTACTAGGTATTCTAATGAGTTTTCTTGAGTAGTTTTAATTTATTGTATTAATGTACTATTCCATTTATAAATAAAATGTTTCTCATTATCATTATTATATTTGAATTAAATAACACAATTGAATAAAATAAGAGAATCAATAACAATATCTTCAAAAAATATTATTATTATAGTTATAATTATCTTTCGGATCTTCTACCTCAGCAGTAGTGATAACATAAGCTTGGCCTTGATCCCTTGGCCTTTTCTGAGATAATTTCCTGATAAAACACTATTTTATTGAATATTTTATTGATAATAAATGATATAATTTCCTCACATTGTGTTAAATATGTTTCATCAGAATGTATTTGGTATTAGATCACTCATTTGAATATTTGATGAAAATTCTAGTTTTACCCTTTATAGTTCACTGTAGTATTTCGAAGCTAAATAGTTTTATATTTATTATTTGAATTTTAAATTTTGTAACATTTTTCCTTACATTATTGTCTACAACTTTTATTCATGACACTAAAGCTAAAGAGTGAATTTGTTTGTTGAAAATGGGCCATGAAGTCAAAGTTGGGATGGACTCTCCAGAATGGAGAAGCTTTCGTATTTCGGCCATAACTCCTTCATATGGGCCCGGATTAATCGAAAAGATTTAGAGGAGATAGAGAACCCATATCCGCACATATTATCCTTCTGGACGGCCGGCCAATTCACGCGTTTTTGTGGTAAAATGGGCGGTACAATTTGCATTAAAATATTTGTCCGAATTTCCACATTCACACTTGAAACCACTTGTAACCTCCCCTTCCCTCCCCTCAATAAATTGGATTTTCCCTCATTTGGAGGTGTTGGGACGTGCATTGGAAAGTTGAGGAAAGATTAGAATTGGATCCACTCCAATTCTCCAACCATTTCAATAAGGGTAGCTCTTGAAGCAAGGATCCCTTCGACGAAGCCTTCTTCTTCTCCTTCATGTTGTAATGATTTTGTTTGTGTAATAAACTTTTTTGTTCTTCTTTTATATCTTCTATTTTCTTCTGTTTTGTTTAAATTTATTCTTCTATTAATATTTCTCTTTGGTCTGGAATTCTTGTGTAAGAGTTTTATTGGGTTATACACATTATAAACTTTTGCACATGCAAAACGCTTCAACGATGATTACGCAACCCATGGAAGAGTAGTCTTTTAGTAATTGATCTATCTTCTACCCTCTTCATTTAATTATTTTTAATCAATGAGCTACTGTAATTCACATAATATGATCCATGAATTGTGTTTTTAAATTACAAGAAACTAATCAATAAATTGAACAATTAACACAAAAACACGCGAGGTCAGGATTTTGTGTAAATTGTGAGAGCGTAATCTTAATCGGTAATACAAGACCACATGAGATAATTTTGTAGAGTTAAAATATAATACCTAAACACAATTCATCCTCATTTCAAGAATATATATGTGATCTAATTAACCACTGACCATAACCTATCCTTAGAACAATAATCAAAGCAGGGTGCTGCGATTGCGTGTTCCGAAGCTAGCCTAGGGTTTAAGTAATTTCATCTTTGTGGTTAAGTTAACTCTCGTAGGGTTCGAGGGATAAAAAATTAGGGGATCATAATTAAGTGGATATTGATTTAAATGATAATGATTAATAATTGAATTAAGAGGTAGAGTTAGATCAATTACGCCTTTTAAAATAGATTTCTAAAAAAACATCTTTTTGTTGTGTCATTTCAATCGAACTTCATTTCAAAACTAAAAACAAAACAATATACAATATTCTTCCATAAAACTTCTTCTAGATTCATAAACTATAACAAACACCAATCCTTTAAATTAGTGTTTTTATTCTATTCTATTTTATTTGTTTTAGAATTCCTTTAATAAGTTGTTAAATTCACTTCCTCCTTTGAGAGACGACCTTGGTCAGCCACTCTGCTGCACCTAAGTACCCCAAAATCACATTAATCATTTGAGGGTGCCCACGACAGCGCTCTTTCAAATTGGCGCCGTTTCCGAGGAGGCAAGTAATTTATTCAACCATTTAGAGGTATTTCTTTTATTTTCCATTTTATTATTTTCTTCACCCCTCTCTTTCATCTTTCTCCTTTCTCTCAAGTTTTCAATTTTTTTCATCCTCTTCTTTTATTTTTGGACCATCAACTCAAAATTCTCATATTTATTTTACTATGGTCCACTTTCTTTATTTTCATTTTTATTTGATTTATGACACGAACTAATCCCAAAGATCTCTTAGATCTTGACCCTGAGATTGAATGTAGCCTTAGGTCTCGAATCAGACATTCTCAGTCTACGGGAAGTTTCAATATTCAACCATTTGGTGAATTACTCTATTCTGGAAACATTGAAATTGGAAGCAATTCAAATTCAAACATAAAATAGAAACCAATGGCTGGAAATGATGGAAATGAACTTAACAGAACCATTCGAGAATTGGCTGCACCAGATATTAACTATCAACCAAATTGTATTGCATACCCAAACCTCGAATCGGACTTTGAATTGAAATCTGGATTAATTCATCTTCTTCCAAAGTTTCATGTCTTATCTGGTGAGGATCCCAATAAACACCTAAAGGAATTTAATGTGGTTTGCTCAACCCTAAAACCTAGAAATGTCTCTGAAGATCAAATTAAACTAATAGAATTCTCATTCTCACTTGATGGAGCTGCGAAAGATTGGATGTATTATTTACAACCCAAGGATGTAACTTGTTGGAACGATTTAAAACATCTTTTCTTGCAGAGATGTTTTCCATCATCAAGGACCACATCTATTCGAAATCATATATCGGGGATCAAACAAGCCCAAGGGGAGTCAATGCATGAGTATTGGGAGAGATTCAAGAAGTTGTGTGCAAGCTGTCCACATCACCAAATCAGTGAGAAACTCCTCATTCAGTACTTATATGAAAGACTCACACCTATGGAGAGGAGCATGGTGGATGCTGCAGTAGGAGGGGAATTGGTGGACAAGACACCAGTAGCCGCACGTGCATTTATCGACAAGATGGCACAAAACTCCCAACAATTTGGTGATTGAGGTACACCACATATCAGGGGAGTACATCAGGTAAGTCCTTCTTCTCTTGAGAGTCATTTGATTGATACCAAGTTAGAATAATTGACAACTATGGTGAGGAAAATTTCTTTGGCACAAAAGACATCTCTACCCTCTCCTTCAAGGCCATGTGGCATTTTCACTAAGACAAGCCACCCAACTGATTGTTTCCCACAACTACAAGAGACAGAGGATTGCGCAGCAGTATTCCTAGGGAGATCATTTCAGCTGCAACAACAGCCATATCCCCAAAAGAAGTTTGATTCATTTTCTCCAACATACAACCAAGGGTGGAAAGATCAACCAGACATGAGGTATGGCTCTGGACAACAACAAAGGCCCCCTTTTCAACCAAACTTCAAGTAGCCTCCACCTTACCAACAGGGTTTCCAACAACCCCAAAGGAGATTTGAAGCTCAAACATCAACAAGTCAGCAACAAGGGAATCCGCCATAAAAGGTAGATTCTAATACTGATGATCTTTTGAAGCAAATTGTTCTTAATCAACAGAATGAGCTGAAGAGTCAAAGTTCAGAGCTGAGGGAGTTGAAGACTCAAATGAGCCAGATTTCCACCGCCCTCCATGAACTTGTGGGTAAGAATTCTGGAAATCTACCTTCCCAACCCACTCCAAATCCAAAGGGGAATGTCAGTGCCATCACATTGAGAAGTGGGAAGAAAATGAACAATACATCTGTACCTACCATTCCACCGGGATTCACCTCAAATCTAGAGAAGCCGCATTCCATACCAAATGATGAGCAATCCAAGGAGAAAGATAAAGGTAAGAAAAATATTGATGATGTTCCTCCTAAACCCCTTCCTTTTCCAAATAGGGTTGTTCAAACCAAGAATATGGCTGATGAAGCAATGAAAAAGGAGGTTTTGGACACATTCAAGCATGTGGAGATCAATATTTCTCTACTTGAAGCCATTAAGAAAATTCCAAGGTATGAAAAATTCTTAAAAGAAATTTGTACCAATCGAAGAGGGCTCAAGGGAAATGAGAGGATCAACCTTGGAAGGAATGTCTCAGCACTCATTACACTAACTCTAGCAATGCCAACAAAGTGCAAGGATCCCGGGACATTCACCATCCCATGTACCATAGGGGAGTTGCACTTCTCTGATGCTCTTTGTGATTTAAGATCTTCAATAAATGTGATGCCTCACTCTGTATTATCTTCTTTACAGGTTGGTGAGTTTAAGCCGATGAGAGTAGTGGTGCAGTTGGTGAATAGAGCTACGGAATATCCAGTATGAGTTCTTGAGGATGTACTTGTCCGGGTAAGAGACAAGATCTTTCCAGTAGATTTCTATGTTCTTAACATGGAGGATGATCAGGTAAGTTCTCATGCCCCCATTATCTTAGGTAGGCCCTTCCTCAAAACTGCAAAAACTATCATAAATTTAAATGAGGGTACACTTTCCATTGAATTTGGAGATGAAGTTGTGATATTTAATGTTATGGATTCCATGAAGTACCCCTCATAGGACCATTATTCTTTTGTTATCTCCCATTTTGAACCACCAAGTAAAAACAACAGGGAATTGGATTGTCTTATGCTTAGGGAGATTATGAGTATTGGTTCTAGTTTGATGTCTAAGAGTACTTCCACACCTGTTTCTAAGGAACAAGACTCTCTAAGATTTGATTTTGAAAAGGAATCATATTCTGATTTTGATCATGTGAACTCTGATTATGACATGGCTCTTGAGTATGCTGATGGATTTGGTGATTTATTCTCTGATTGTGATGATTTTTATTCTGATACTAATTTTCATTATGTAGATACGTCTGTTGCATCAATTTCTCCATCCATACATCACCCCCCCTACATTGGAACTCAAGCCATTTCCCCCAAATCTTAAATATGCATACTTGATGAGTGGTGATAGATTATCTGTTATCATTTCTAACAATCTATCTTTTGAACATGAAGAAAAATGTTTAAATCTATTGAAAGATAACATTAGGTAAATTGGTTGGACATTGGCAGACATATCAGGTATTATCCCCTCCATTTTCATGCATAGGATTCTCTTGGAAGATGGGGATAAAATGGTGAGGCAACCACAAAGGAGACTCAATCCAACACTGTTGGAGGTTGTTAAAAAAGAAGTTGCAAAATTGCTTGAGGCAGGTATAATCTATCATATTTCAGATTCTTAGTGGGTAAGTCCAATTCAGGTTGTGCCTAAGAAAACTGGTTTCACTGTTTTAAAAAATGAAAATGATGAGTTAGTCCCTTTGAGAGTTCAAAATAGTTGGAGAGTGTGTATTGATTATAGGAAACTGAATCAATACACTCGTAAGGACCATTTCCCACTTCCATTCATTGACTAGATGCTTGAGAGACTTGCAGGTAGGACGCATTATTGCTTCTTGGATGGTTTCTCTGGCTATTTTCAGGTTCCCATTGCAGTAGAGGACCAGGAGAAGACGACATTCACCTTCCCATTCGGTACCTTTGTTTACAGAAGGATTCCATTTGGACTTTGCAATGCCCCAGGTACCTTCCAGAGATGCATGGTGAGTATTTTCTAATATTTCATTGAGACATGCATCGAGGTATTTATGGATGATTTTACAGTTTATGGATCCTCATTAGATGAATGTATCTCTAGTTTGGGTGATGTGTTGCATCATTGTATTGAGAATAATATGGTCTTAAATTTTGAAAAATGCCATTTCATGGTCGAAAAGGGAATTGTCTTAGGTCATATAGTCTCACAACATGGCATTGAAGTTGATAAATCTAAGGTAGACATAATTGCATCCCTTCCATATCCTACATGTGTAAGTGATGTTCGATCATTCCTTGGACATGCTGGATTTTATCGACGCTTCATCAGAGATTTTAGTAAGATCGCTCTACCCTTATCTCGATTGCTTCAAAAAGATATTGACTTCAGTTTTGATGATTCATGCAGGGTATCATTTGATGAGCTAAAGAAGTGTCTGACCACTCCACCGATCATACAGCCCCCGCGGTGGGACCTTCCTTTTGAGATTATGTGTGACGCATCCAACTTCGTGGTTGGAGCTGTCTTATCTCAGAGGGTGGAGGGACGTTCACATGTGATCACCTATGCATCGAGGACACTGGATTCAGCCCAATAAAACTACACTACCATGGAAAAGGAGTTTCTTGCAGTCATATTTTCTTTTGATAAATTCCGTTCATATTTATTGGGCTCTAATGTAGTTGTTTTTTCTGACCATACAGCTTTGAGGTACCTCCTAAAGAAGCCAGATGCAAAGCCCAGGCTGATTCGATGGATGCTCCTTCTTCAGAAATTTGATATTGAGATAAAGGACAAGAAGGTTTCAGATAATTTGGTGGCAGACCACATGAGTAGGCTTACTCAGACACTAGAGGATGACACCTTGGACCAGGTACCACTTCGGGACACTTTGCCCGATGAGCATCTATATTTTATCTCAGGTATGCATCCTTGGTATGCAGTTTTAGTTAACTACATTGTTTCCTCTAAAATCCCCGCAAATTTAAAGAAACATCAAGTCCAAAAAATAAAAATTGAGTCTAGGTATTATGTGTGGGATGATCCTTACCTCTCGCGCATGTGTAGTGACCAAGTCATTAGGAGGTGTGTTCGTGATCATGAGTTTGAGTCTGTTTTTCATTTCTGTCATACACTTGCTTGTGGTGGAAAATTTGGACCCCAACGGATAGCTAGGAAGGTTTTTGACTCTGGATTATATTGGCCTAGCTTGTTCCATGATTCCCATATGTTTTTTAAGTCATGCTCTCGTTGCCAACACACTGGGAACATTTCTAGGAGACATGAGATGCCCCAAAAATCCATACTATTCTGTGAGATTTTTGATGTATGGGGAATTTCTTTTATGGGTCCTTTTCCTAGTTCCTTTGGGTTTTTGTATATTTTTGTTGCTGTTGATTATGTGAGTAAATGGGTAGAGGCCAAGGCCACCAGGACTGATGATTCTCATGTTGTTGTGGACTTTGTCAAAGCACAGATTTTTTTGCATGTTTGCAGTACCAAAGGCCATCATCAGGGACCAAGGGACACACTTTTTCAATAGGAATTTTTCTTCCCTCCTTCGGAAGTATGGGGTGACACACAATACATCAACACCATACCACCCCCAAACAAATGGCTAGGCTGAGGTTTCAAATCATGAGCTGAAACAAATATTAGAGAAAACTGTGCAGCCAAATAGGAAGGATTGGAGCAAGCGCTTGGATGATGCATTGTTGGCTTATAGGGCAACATACAAGACACCCATTGGTATGTCCCCATTTAGGATATTTTTTTGGGAAATCATGTCATCTCTCAGTGGAAGTCGAGCATCGGGCATATTGAGCTATAAAGAAATGCAACATGGATTTGGCCCAAGCTGGAATTCAAATGAAGTTGCAAATTCAAGAGCTTGAGGATATTTGACTGTCATCATATGAGAACTCAAGGCTCTAC
The DNA here is from genome assembly GCA_963277665.1 of Viscum album. Lineage (NCBI taxonomy): Eukaryota > Viridiplantae > Streptophyta > Magnoliopsida > Santalales > Viscaceae > Viscum > Viscum album. Next base: position 1,297,023,761 of record OY728141.1, on the reverse strand, counting down.
AAGGAAATATCAAAAGCATATCATGACAAAATGATCCAAAAAAGGGAGTTTCATGTTGGAGAGAAAGTCCATTTCTACAGTTCACAACTGAAGCTGATGCCTGCTAAGTTGCGTTCCAGATGGTTAGGTCCTTATATTGTATCTAATTTTTTTCCTTATGGTGCAGTGGAGATCACACAAGAGTACACTGGAAGGAGATTTATAGTCAATGGGAAACGTTTGAAGAGATACATTGAGGGACTTCCTACTGATGCAGTGGATTTTATCACACTGCATGACCCCATCATCACTTGATCACATCAGGCTGTTCCTAACCCTTTCACTTTTATATTATTTGTCCTATTTAAAAAATCTGCATTTCATGTGCATATATCATCTCATAGGTTCACATTGAGGACAATTCAATATTTTAAGTGTGGGGGAGGGAACCTTTTAGTTTAGTAATTTTAATTGTTTTCCTGTTAAAAAAACCAAAAAAAAATTGTGTGTTTTTCAAATTTTGTGTGTTTATTTTTTCAATTTTCTTTGTGTTTTTGAAATTTTTGAGCTAAAATGATTCTCATCACAATTTTGAAATGAATGTCAATGATTGAAACAATTTATCCCATGAAACTGAGCTTAAATGATTGCTGAAAATGACTTTGTTTCAAGTTCAAATATTTAGTAATTTCATGAAAAGTACACTGAATTTTGAATCACATGCCACGTCTCACTGTCTTTATATTTGAAATCACTTTACAATGAGGCTTATGAACCATTATTTTCATATTCTTTACATTCACCTCACTTTTGAGAGAACCAAACTATGCTTGATTTAACCAGAATTTGATCCATTCCTGTCAAAACTTGAGGGTTTGAGGTACTTATGTTTAAATTATTGAGGAATTTGTTTGGTATTAAAGCCCCTATTTCAACGAATACTTTTTTATAATGGCCTACATTGAATATTTAATCCTTGTAGCCCTTACAATCCATGCACAACCTGTTAGGTTAGCCACATTACAAGCCAATTTTCCCTATCCAACTAACTCTTGAAGTGAAATTGCATAATCTAGTTGAGCTTAATTGTGGGGGAAGCTATGTTGTGTTGTGGTACCACATTCTGTGAAACTTTTGGTGGAAAATTAAATTCTGAAGATATGTGTTTGCTGTTGAGTAAAATCATTATATTGAAAGTTGTGCCTTTTCTGGAGCTTTCATGACAAGTGAAGCTGTGCCTTTTCTGGAGCTTCTAATTGAGGTGGAAAGTTGTGCCTATCTGGAGCTTTCAAGAAAATCATGTTTGAGAAGATTGAAATTTTTGATGCTGAAATGATGAATTGTGTAAACCCTTCATTACTTTTCATGATGATGGATCTGAATTGATACTATGGGGATTGAGGAGAAGACTATATTTAAGTGAAAATTAGATTAATGCAATTTTGCTTCAAAAAGAGTCAAGCCCTCCTCTTTCAGCCTCAGAGTTTTTCACATCTTAATACTACCAACCGAAAGCCACAGAACAACCCTAAAAAGTACTCATGATAAACATATATTCTTGACTCACATCGGGTGGTGATGTAGGAATTTATCATGCCTATGGTGACCCTTTTATGAGTTTGGATGAGAAAAACATTGCAAAAAAAATTGATATTTGAGTGATGAGAGAAAATTCAAGCGAGGTAAGTGTTTTGTGCATGGAAGGATAAATAAAGTGGAAATATATTGAATGATATAAATTAAGAACCTTAAATAATGGTTTTTTATGAGTCATGATATCTTTTGTTTCTTGGTGCGTAATTGTTTGATCTCAAAGATATGTGTTTTAAAATTGGTTTTGATTTGATATTGATGTTTACTTGATATGAGGTTTTGCTCAGGAGTGAAAAAGGGTAAGTGTGGGGGAGTTGATAAAACACTATTTTATTGAATATTTTATTGATAATAAATGATATAATTTCCTCACATTGTGTTAAATATGTTTAATTGGAAAGTATTTGGGATTAGATCACTCATTTGAATATTTGATGAAAATTCTAGTTTTACCCTTTATAGTTCACTGTAGTATTTCGAAGATAAATAGTTTTATATTTATTATTTGAATTTTAAATTTTGTAACTGTGTTCTTGACATAATTATCTACAACTTTTATTCAGGACACTAAAGCTAAATAGTTCATTTGGTTGTTGAAAATGGGACATGAAGTTAAAGTTGGGATGGACTCGACAGAATGGAGAAGCTTCTGTATTTCAGCCATAACTCCTTCATCTGGTCCTATAGTAAGCCAAATATTTTAGAGGAGATAGAGAACCCATATCCTCACATATTAACCTTATGGACGGCCAGCCAATTCTCACGTTTTGGTGGTAAAATGGGTGGTGCAATTTTCATTAAAATATTTGTCCGAATTTCCACATTCAAACATGAAACAACTTGTAACCTCTCCTCCCTTACCCTCTATAAATTAGAGTTTTCCTCATTTGGAGTGGTTGGGACGTGCATTGGGAAGTTGAGGGCATAGGAGAAGTGGATCCACTCCAATTCTCCAACCATTTCAATAACGATAGAACTTGAAGCAAGGATCCCTTCGACGAAGCCTTCTTTTTCTCCTTCATGTTGTAATGATTATGTTTGTGTAATAAACTTATTTGTTCTTATTTTATTTCTTCCCTTTTCTTCTATTTTGTTTAAATTTTTTCTTCTCTTAATCTTACTCTTTATTCTGGAATTCTTGAGTAGAAGCGTTGTCAGGTTATACCCATTATAAACCTTTGCACATGAAAAACGCTTCTACGATGATTACGCCACCCATGGAAGAGTAGTCTTTTAGTAATCGATCTATCTTCTACCCTCTTCATTTAATTATTTTGAATCAATGAGCTACTGTAATTCACATAATATGATCCATGAATTGTGTTTTTAAATTACAAGAAACTAAGAAATAAATTGAACAATTAACACAAAAACATGTGTGGTCGGGATTTTGTGTAAATTGTGAGAGCGTAATCTTAATCTGTAATACAAGACCACGCGAGATAAATTTATAGAGTTCAAATATAATCCCAAAACACAATTCATCCTCATTTCCAGAATGGATATGTTCTCTAATTAACCACTGACCATATGCTATCATTAGAACAACAATCAAATCAGGGTGCTGCGATTGCGTGTTCCGAAGCTAGCCTAGGGTTTAAGTAATTTCATCTTTGTGGTTAAGTTAACTCTCATAGGATTCGAGGGATAACAAATTAGGGGATCATAATTAAGTTCATATTGATTTAAATAATAATTATTAATAAGTTAATGAAGAGGTAGAGTTATAACGATTACGCCTTTTAAAATATATTTCTAAAAAAACATCTTTTTGTTGTGTCATTTCAATCGAACTTCATTTCAAAACTAAAAACAAAAAAATATACAATCTTCTTCCAGTGAACTTCTTATAGATTCATAAACTATAAAAAACCCCAATCCTTTAAATTAGTGTTTTTATTATATTCTATTTTATTTGTTTTATAATACCTTTAATAAGTTGTAAAATTCACTTCCTCCTTTGAGAGACGACCTTGGTCAGCCACTATGCTGCACCTAAGTACCCCAAAATCACATTAATCATTTGAGGGCACCAACGATAGTGCTCTATCAGTTCCCCTGATGCTTAGGACATTCATTTTCATAATGTCCCATCTCCCTGCAATTGTAGCACTGGACATTGGTAGCTTTTTTCTTCTCTTTGCAATCACGAGCTTGGTGGCCTTTTTCACCACACTTGTAACAGACACCCATTCCCTTCAAGCAAGTACTGGGGTGTTTCTTCCCACATTTACCATAGGATGGATATTCAACATTTCTCTTATTCTCCTTATTTCCATTCCCAGATTGATCATCGGATATTTTCTTCTCTTGCTTTTCTTTAAAGTCATAAGACATAGAGAATTATTTTTCGGTCTTGATAGCACATGAGACAATGTCTTTGTACGATGACAAGGTTTGTGAGACTAATGCTCAACGAATAAATGGTTTTAACCCATCAAAGAAACGATCAATCTTACTTTTGGGGTTACGTATATAATCTCCAGCATACCTTTCTACCCTTTTAAAGTTAGCCTCTTACTTTGTGACATTCTTATCCGGCTTTTGTCTCAGACTCAAAAATTGCCTTTCCATATCTGCTCGGTGGTCGCGAGGAAAGTATTTTTCTAAAAATAGATCTTTGAACTCCCTCCATTCCATATTAGCTACTTCATCATCTTCCTTCTTGTTTTGAATCAATTACCACCATTGATCAGCATCTCCAGTGAGGCGGTAAACTGCCATGATAACTATTTCTCTTTCACTACTCCCCAAAGCCTGAAATATTTTCTCTAGGGAACCTATCCATTACTCAACTACTAATAGATTTGTACTCCCATTGAATTTTGGTGGTTTCTTCCTCATGAAGCGATCTAACATTGATCCTCCACGCTGTGGATCAGGGAGCTCCATACGGGTAAGGTTATTATTCATAACCTGAGTGAGTTGTCCCAGTATGGTGATTAGCTGATCGGCACCAATTGCACCACCAGCTCCACTATAATTATCTTGAGTAGGAGGGAAATACCTACATGGAGTGCTTGTATTGATACGGTTTCCATTTCTTCCACTAGGCGCCATTTATAAACAATGGAATAAACTAGATCAGTTTATGAATCAAAATACATAATCCCATACTTATAAAACACTTAACAAAAATTGAAATATTTATGGATATAATCCATATTCATAAAAAATGTTTTCTTTGAAGAAGTATATACTCATAAACCCTTCATAATGATTTGTAAAGAAAATGAGAGTTATCCTAAGAATATCCCCCGGGAGTGTCCTAACCAAGAGTGCAGTAAGGCCCGTTGTCGTGCACCAGTTCCTGTTCGAGTCTAGCTCAAAGTGGTGTTTTTGGGTTCTACCCCTAGGTACATCTCTGCCAGAGCCGCCTCTACCTGCTCGTATCCAGAAAGGGATGTATTTCTCGGAAAACTCACAAAATCTCTACAATACCAAAATTCTAGGAAGTTATTCTATAATAATCCTCAACGTCCATCTTAGGTCAATGTGCTCTAATCAGAGTTTATCTAAATCGAGCTTCCAAGGTTTGTACTAAACTTCCTCTGATACCAACTGTAACACCCCGACCCTAGTTACCCAGATTCAGTGCATTATTACATAACATTGGCATGATCACAAGAAATATAAAATCTCGAAAGACCGATTGGTTTAGTAGCCTTGGAAACACTAGATATATTCATTAAGTATTACATTACATCATACAATGAAAAACTAGTACAACAACATATTGTCTCCATAGTCCACACTCTTATCCCCTCATAATATCCCTGCAGGTCATTCATAATTTACTTCTTCACATCCTGGGAAAACTGAAACATTGAAAGGGGTGATCTCAAATGCCCAGTAAGGATAACAATATATAAGAAACTTTCATAAATAAGAATAAACATTTAAGGCAATGTATAACTAAAACAAAAGCCTTTTAAACTTGAACTTCAACATAGTATGGAAAAAATAAAATGAAATAATTCCATTTACTTATTCACATGGATATCCTACTAATCGAATAATCACATGCAATATCAATAACCACTTTCATAATAATGGAATGCATAATGCCAGATTATCGTAACCACATAGCCAAGGCCTCGTGCCAAGACTACAAATAAGATTTTGTCAAGGCCTTGTGCCAAGACACTAGTTTGTCTCATGATATCTACCGATGCATCGAGGAGCTATAGCGGGCACCACCCATCACATATTAAATCCAATGCATTTCCATATGAAAAGGTTTAAACATAACAGAAACATTCGTATTAAAACTAGCATACGAAATGTAAATACTTCATCCATAAACCATGTATGGTATAAAAATAACACATCCACAGTCAAACATATCACAAAACCTTCAATAAAATACATAAGTTGTGTATCATAATAAATCAACTTCAAATAAGCGTAAAATCCATCAAATAATGTTGATATAGAAGAAATCAAAACTATTTTTTTAGAGCAATATCTCTTTCTATTTTGAAATCATTTAAGAGTCATATATTTATAAAATAAAACATTTTCTTTGAAAATATTCTTATAATCTTTTAAGGGAAGCTTTGAAGATTTTATAACGGCGGAAAATAGCCGCACCCGCCGTATAAGATAAAAAAACATTCTTACATTAATTTTTCCGAAAAGGTTAAAAAGCACCTTGTTTGGAAAACGACGGAAAGAGTCCTTTATAAACCTCTTATAAAATATCAAACAAGGGTATAAATGTCTTTAAATTATATTCTTATAAATAGTAAAAATGTTTTGAAATACATTTTTAAGAAACATCGATGTGGATGATAAAGAAATTCCAGTAGATTATTACGTATAAACAACCTCGGATAATGAAGAGATTCTGAAAAAACCCTTACCTTGTACTTTTCCTTGGTTGAGGTTTGGTTAACCTCATGAATAATGGTTAAATAATTGTTATTAAATTATAAAATAATCATATACATTAATATGATATCATATATGATCTTTTAACATTTATTTGTTAATAATATCTTAGTATTATCATTTTTTCGGGTGTCAACTTACTCGTTTTCTTTTATATGTTTTGTTACGTAAGTCGTGTTTTTCATGGATAGGTTGTGTCTTAATAATATCCATGATGATATCAAGTCCTTAGATACTATTATTAATCATCAAATTACAATTATACTTGAATGGATACGATGGAGAATTAATCTCATCGCGTTCGTGGAGACGGTAGTCCGTACGTACGTACGTACGAGTGACAATATCATTATTTTGATAATAAAATAATATGTAATTGGATGGTATATCATATATAAAGAATCATTATCATGTTATATTTATTATTTACATGAATTACACATCATTATTATACCCATCCAAATAATAATTTATTGAATAACAATTACACCACGACGTGGAGACGGTAAGTCGTACGTACGCACGTATGGTGACATGTTATTCAAAGGACGGATAGAATACTGAAATATGGTTGTAAAATGTTAATAATAACATCAATTTATAAATAATATACTGGAGTTATTATTTTATAATGGTAATAACAAAGAAAGAAGAAGTGGAAGAAGAAAGGAACTTGAAAAGGGGTGGTGAAATCATTACCTCTTCTTCAGGTTCTTCCTTTTGATTTGATCAAAAGGGCTTCTTAAGTTGGATTTCGGACTAAAGGACGGCCTATAGGATTAATTGAGGTAATTTTAGAGAGTATGTGGGCAGAGTTTGTCTGAGCCAAAAGGCTTTGAAGGTGTGAATTAATGAGAAGGAGGAGTGCCCTTTTATAAGAGGGGTGAGGGGCACCTTTGGAAAAGCTAGAAATATTATTTTATAATAAATTCATATTCGCTTTATAATGGCTCCAAAGTGGATTATTTAAAGTTTAAGGTGGTGATGTGTCGAAAACGACTCAACCAATAAAATTTAGATAGGTTTGGGTTACTATATTAACCTTATCTTTAAGTATTAACTCTAAGTTAATTAGTTTCACTTTTACAATGTCTCTTTGTATTTTTATATTATATGGTTAATAAAATTACTATATACATCCAAGCGACCCCCAAGTGGTCCATTAATGATACACCTATTATTAAATAAGTCTCTTGGATGCACCTTAGATTTCTAGGACTTTAATATCAATTAATAATATAATAGTTGTTTTAACAACCCTTTTATGTCAATTTTGACCCTATTTAGTAATTGATTTTTGTAAAAATCATAACAGAATGATTACTTAGAAAAAAGTTAATTATGTAAATAATAACATGTCATATTAACCTATAATATTATTTTAATTCATAAAAAGTCTAAAATTATATTTATTTGGGTATTTATAATATCAATTATTTTAATTTTTCACTATTATGGTAATCACTGTATCATTATTGTGTCATAAATAAATTAAATTATTTAATGTCTAAAAATTATAAACAAAATATAATTATGTAGGAAATAGTTTTATCTTTCTAATTAATAGTTACAATCGAATTTATCTTATGAATAACCCTATATTAAAAATGTTTTAGTAAATAAACTTTGATTTTAACTCTTTTAACTCTTCTTTGAATTAAATAATAATAAATGTCCTAATCTAATCCAAGTGGACCTAAATGACAATATTTTATTACTAAAGTTGTTTTTGGTCAAGATACACTTGTACAATAGAATTAGGACATGTGTTAGGGTAATATTAATATCATTTTTACCCATAATTACCCTATTTACTTTTAAACATGGTAAATAAAAGTAAAAAGTTACTATTCACCAAAAATTGTTTTCATCTCATTGAACCACATTTTACTACTTTATATTAACCATGTCTCTCAGATTTTCGAAATTCCATTCACAGAAGCGGTAAAATTAAGTTTTATGAAAAATTCAGTTTTTTAACTACCACTTAGTAGTTTCACTATTCATGAGAAATTAAAGTTTTTCAAAATATTGCAAAAATTGTACCCTAAGCTATAATTGATATTCCGAATTCAAAAATGATGTCTATTTTACAAAATTCCAAACATATACGTTGCATTAATTAATTTTATAATTAATTCCCGTTGTTACAACAAATTGCGTGTTTTTAAGAAACAATATATATCAAAAGCTTGACAACTGTTTATGTCCAATTTCAAAGTGAAATTAATTATAATGAACACCATTGGATAAAATGGTAAAAATATATTCTAATTATACTTTAAAAACACTAAATAATATAATTTATCACTACAAATTATTTTGATTAAAAAAGTTGTTTTTAAGTATTTTTCACTATTCATAAAAATTGGAAGTTCTCAGAAAAATACCAAAAATTCAACTTAGGATAATTTCGATATTCTGAATCAAAAAATGAAGTCCATTTTGAAATATAAAATATACATAATTTCAAAAATTAGGTATTACTATTCATAATGGCTAGTTTGATTGGTTGTGGTGTGTTAGAACTCGATGTTGCGTACAACACACGCTATCACATTATTCAAAGAGAAGCGTACCGTAGAAGCTTGGGGTGTTATAGTCAGGGTGTAACCCATTAAATTATGACACTGTTTGGATCTATTTAATTTAATATGGCCTAACACCTTGAATTTTAATGGAATCACACCATGTTTTCTAAATTGGGACACCATTGTAGAATTACTATTAAAGTTCCACCATGATGATGTATCCTTGGATTTTAAATTACAAATTTGATTTTTTTTAATGAATAGTTAGCTATTTATCCATCTCAATTTGATCCCTTACCAATATTTGTCTTGTCTTGGGTTCCCTTCAGTCATTCCCTAGTGGATTTTGATCTTTATCATTGCATGATTGTTATTTTATGATCTGATGTGTGTTTACCTTCCTATTTTCTCTATTATTTATTATTTATTCTCTTATTTAAGGTTATGATAGTGAGGTTTATTTGATTTGGTGATGTCTTGTTTGAGGTTTTGATGGGTTTTTATGTGGTTGGTTATTTTGGTGGATTCTTGTGAGTTTAGTGGTGTTTGTTCCTTATTAATTATTCATTTTTACCCTTAAATATTCAATTGAGGCAGAGGATTATAACTTATATTTATTTTTTATATATTAATCATGGTTAAATCATGAATTTTCATTTAATTGATAAGTGGTTTGAATTTTCTTAAAAAGATAATAAACCATACATGAAATAATTGAAGAGGATGGTCTGTTCAATCATGCATTACAAATTTAACTAATTTTCCCCATTTGATCATTTATCCAAAGAGTTTTGTGAATAATTTATTGTTTTTATTATGTTATTTTTATACATAAATTCATTTTTGAAATATTTACTTGATCATAATTTATTATCAATATAAAAGGTTAATTGAATAGAATAAACTATATTCTAAAATCTGTTGTGTATAAAGCCAATTTTGAGACATTTTATTTATTTAATAGGTATTATTAAATATTATTTGAAATATTAGTTTTCTTATATGATTATATTGACTTGATTTATTATGAATTTAAATTTTAAAATTACATAAAGTTTTAAATTAAAAAGAATATAAAAATATGAAATTGTTACATATTGTTTATATGGGTTGATAGTGCACTTATTTGCTATTGATTGTGGTTATCAGGTTATTAATTTCTATTTTTATTTTTCTAGGAGTTTTTATATGGTTATAAGAGGATATGGTTAGTAGTATGTTATCTTCTTTGGTATCTAATTATGATAAATTTAAATTAATGGGTTGTCAAAATTGAAATGGGGTGGGTTGTTATGCGGAGTTAAAGTGGAAATAGGATGAAATACGGTCATTGATAGAAGCACATGGAAAGGAATGTGATTTATGAGAAATTATATTGGTTTTAAAAATTTTATAGATTATTGAATATAAATATTAAAGAATAATTTTCTAGTGATGTGGATGGTAATGGGAATCTCGTTCTTAGTTTTTTTGTATGACGATAGTTAGAAATGGTTATGATATAGTGGTGGGTGTTGTTTTTGGAAAAGAGTGTTGTTGATGATGATTTGGTTTTTATGGTATATTGTATTGTTCTTTGATTATTAATCCTTAGAATTGTGTTTTTTATACTATATTCCCTTATATTTAATTTTTATTTCTGACATGCCACTATCTGTTTTAGGTAACATTACTAATGACCATAGGGTTTTGGATTCTGATTATTTTCCCTAACATCCAGGATGTAAGGTGAGAGGATGGTTGACTACTACCTCTTTCCCACTCACCCTTAAGATGTGGTGTAGGTTTGGATGAATTAATGTTTATTTATATATATATGGGATATAATGTCTTTTATTTATAAAATATCTATAATGGATGACATGGTTTTACAGTTAGGTGAATGGTAGGGATGTACATGGAAAAAGGAGGAAAAAATGTGTATATCCTTTAAAATTATATACCCTATAATAAATATGTTTTGGTTATGTGGTTGTGTGGTTATGAATGTGTATATAGTTAATAATTTTTATAGGTATTAAAGGGATTAAAGAATAGGATATAAGTAGTTGGTGTATGATAGTGACTAATTCGGTGGGGAAGAGGTTGTGGGGCACCTTTTTTACTTATGTTATTTCAATATCATGTTGATACCTTGTGTGTATATTTATCAAGTTATCTTTGGTGAGTTTAGGTGGTAGTTTCACTAGATTAAGTGATGGTTTCATTTCACTATTTATCCACTCAGGCATGAGTCTGATTCTTCTTAATTTACACAAGGTAATTTAGGGATGATCATATTCAGTATACATTTATGATCACACCATTATATATATATATATACTATTTATAGGATAAAGAAGGTGTCTGGTATAGGTTGTGCTAGATTCAGGTGATCATTGATGTTTATAAAGATTCATGGTGCTACTATCATAAGATCATGTATTGGGGTTTTATTTTGGAGATCTTTGTTTTTGTATGACATTTACATGCATAGTTTGGATTAGTTTTACTTATGTTATGAATTTGATTTGTATTTTACCCTTTACATTAATGGGATATTATGGTAATGTTTCCCAAATAAATGTTTTTATACACATAGTACTAATCACCAAACAATGGTTTATTGGGGAGAGGATTTGGAGGTCACTCACCTTTTCACTACCAACCCAGGAGGGATTCCAATGGGGGAAATTCACGACACATGGACTAATAAATTTCTTAAAAAAAATAAATATTTATAATATACCTTTTACAAACTCATGTAAAGTCTCAACATAGAATAAATCAAGAATTTATTCACAATATAACCAAACACATTATCATTCGTAGCTTTTTTCAAGTAATTTTTTCATTTTAGTCAACATAAAACACGCATGCACAAACATATATATATATATATCAAATAACATAACATGATATCATAAAAGAAATTTTGAATTCAGCCCTTCAATAAAAATACAAACAATTATTTCATTAATTCAATCTCAATCCATATTATAATAAAGAATTATATCTCATTTTTAGTACAAGAATACTCAATATCTAATCCCATTATTCACATGAAAAATATTCATTTCCCTTTTAAATTATTTATTAACAAAAATTTTCTTTACACACTATTAAAAATTCAACTCAAATTACAGAAAGGGTATCTCCATTTAAAAAATTCTCTCAATACATTATATTTTCATTATTTTTTATCCAAACACTAATTTAATGAACTCAATTCCATATGTTTCCACTTCAAAATTTATTTTTCTTGAAAAAAATACTTTTTCAGAACACAATAATAAATTATAATGCTTGATTTCCTTTTATTTAATTTTCAACAATCAATATCAATTCAATTAACATTAAGAAATATAATTTCATCAGAAAATAAAATTTATAAAATTATTTAATCATCCAAAAACACAATTTTAGTAAGAAAATATTCACTATTTTACCAAAAAAATATTAATAACATTTTCTTCTTAAATTATTTACTTAATTCCCTAAGGATCCACCATTATATAAATTTTGTAAATATTTTATATAAATAATTAATAGAAAATCATATGATAAATCCTAATTAAATCAATAAATAATCATCTATTATTTATTTCACATATGAAATTAATTTTTAGTCAACTTTACACATGAATTTCCTTCTAAAACAAATAACGTCATGAAGAATCATATTTATAAAACACATGAAAATATATATATATATGTAATAGCTATTTAATTTACCACCAATAAACCACATAAAATCATGTAATATTAGTGTCAAATTAGACATCATAAATCAACACTACACAAAATCATTAAAAAATAATACTAGGGTTTTGAAAACATAAATCATGGTCTTTATTCATAATATTAATGAAAACATTTTTTTAATTCATGTTACACAGTTTATAAAATATTAAATGTTCATACAACATTCAAATATAATTTTAGAAATAAATTCTAATAAAAATGTATACATAATCCTTATCAATGCATTTAATGACACTATCACATTAAATTAAATTCAATATTCAACTCATCAAACCCTCCTTTTCTAAAATCCTTAATAACAGTTCACAAAACACGTGAAATCATTTAATTGAAAAATAAATAAAAAAATATGTAACTTAATTTATTTAATGATTAATTTATTATGACAATAACTAAATCAATAAAAATGATCTGAAATCCTGAATTTTTTTAAACTATAAATAAAAAATGGTTCATAAACTAAATAGAATTTAAATGAAATCATGGGGTTAAACTTCTTCATGATGAAATGATTTGAATACTATATACTAGTTATCAATCAGAAGAGTTTAAGTGGAAATATCATAGAGATAATGTGGACAATTTTAGAGAGAGACTAAAGAATGGGAAAGTAGAAGCCTTCACTAATAGTTTTATAAATTGGGGTTCGAAACAAATTCCCTTATTATTATTATTATTATTGAAAAACAATTGTGTTTCCTAGTATCCTCCTTCGTATGGGTTTTTCCAAGAAACACTCTCAACATTAACTCCCCTTCTACACACAACTCACACAATTCGGTTATATATTTTTCTTATTAATTTAAAACTCACTTACATGCATACATTAAAACATCCACACTCTCTATCTCTCACACTCATGCACACTACACATTCACACCTCTATGATTTTTCATTCCATATACTTGCATTCCTCAATTAATTCAGTATTCTATATATATAAAACCGTCCATTTAACACACACATATTTTTAAATCAATAATATTAAATAAAATAATAATAATAATAATATCACCAACACCATGATCATAATCATTATTTTTATCATTTATTAAAATAAAATCATTAAATACCCATTAAATATTATATTATTTTTATATATTAAAATAATAACAATAATAATAAAAAATTTAATAGTCCCACTACAATTATTAAAAAATAAATAAACACACCCAAAAAAACATAAACATACCAAATTAAAAAGTTACGCATATTACTCAAAAACAAAAGATGTTACACTACTACTTTTATGATTGCCTTTTAGAAATATTACTTGTCTTAAAAATATACCATATGAAAATTTGTTGGGTAAAACTCATATTGGAATAACTACTCATACTCATCCCATAAGTTGATGAACTCTATGTGCCTATATTGATATATATTCTACCAATGGATTTCTATCTTAATAAATAGACTCACCGATAGAACCACCCTCAACTCCTAAATTGTCATTAGTAGTTTTAAACCCCTAGTCAAAACAATCAACTATTCCTCTACCATATGTGGGTCAAGCTCGTCCCTATACTAGGGTGGCCTCTATTACTGGAACTTATGTAGTGCCTTCAGTTGATGATCACTATAGGCCTCCACTATTGGGTAAACTCTAACCTCCAATAATGGAGGAAGTTAATCAAGTGGTATTCAACACACCATCTCACAAACATTGTGAGTCTATCCAACTAGCTACATAAAAATTGACTCATAGGTTTCGTGTCCTTGTTTCTGCCTCCTCACTAGTTATCTATAGATAAAAATTCTGTAATAAGGATCCATAAAACCAAAATATCTTTTTTATTACCTAGTGTAATAAAAATTTAAAAAATTGAAATAAAATATTTCCTCACTATTCAACCCAAAGAAACTCCCCTACCACAAACAAGCATGCACATCAACAATGAACTAACCAATATATGATGCATGTACCAACTTAATTGTATCTTATAAAAAAATTCTAATAACTTGAGTTAGTAAAAAGATCATCAAAATCATTATATAAGATTGTGTTAACCACCAAAACCTTTTTATAGTTTCCACATCCTAATAGATTGAACTAAAATCCTTAGAATATTATTGCTTTAATTATAAAAATCAAATATTATAGTTTCAAATCTAAACATTTTTTCTAAGAAAATAATTCTCTGATACCACTATGAAATGACTTGGCCTAATCAGGACCCTTATCAAGTTGTTGAAAAGAATCAGTGTTCCTACCACAAGACAATATCCAATTATAAATGAGATAGTGAGTACGTTCAAAAATAAATACACACAAAATGGGAGAGATTCACTCATGAAAATACTAATGATTACTTATATCAAAACCACCTTATTTATACAACACATGTAATCTGGTGGGTTTTAATGATATCAAACATATATAAATTCATCAAGAACATAAAACCCATTAATCCAGGTACATTTAAATGATAGGAAAGAATCATAACATGAAGAACCTAGATAAAACATATCTTTGGGTAGTATATTTTCCGTATAAAATTAATGATGTCCACTTAGAAACAACAAACTAATTTTTATCTCCAATGTTGATCCACTAGATATAGAATCTCCAAACATTGAAATTAAATTCCTTATAGTCCAAATATATTTTTATATCACATCAAGGAATTAATAATGAATAAAATATATTTGTCTAATTAGTATCTCATACTTGTGCATGTTCATGACTTGTAAAATAATCCTAAAAAACCTTTTATAGTCCTCCTTCATTAATAAAGAATCCCTTTTGAGATCAATAATTTCAAAAATTATTGGTTAATTATTTTTAATTTTCATTTTACACCAATAAAATATAATTAATTTATCACAAGTGATTATCGAATTATTTAATGATCATATTTCATTAAATATATATTCACATGATATAAAATCGATGAAATCGATATTCTTGTTGTAATAGAGGGTTCTATAGACCTAACTATGCAGTACTTTTGATTACCATAACATTTGTATAGTTAGTTATACATGGTGTCATCTTACCATTATATTGTAGACTTTTCGGCATCCATTATTGAAATGGTAATGATCAGAGATTAATTGTCATGTAAAGAGGTTATAGAAGATCCCAGGCTATAATGAGAACCTTGAGATACTATGAAATTAATCTTAAATATATGTTCTATGGTCTAGATACATCTTACTGAGTGGACACAGTATATGTTTTACTATCAGGTGTTGGGGAATCATAATCATTGAGACTTCTTCTCATTAAGATCACACTTGGTGATCTCTAGTAGTGTGATCGTGAGGGCAGACCTGTCAATAGGAACACCACATGTTTTGGGTTTCATTGGTTGTTCTTATCTACGGACATGTGTATTGGTCTCCTGAATTGATATCATTACCAATGTGTATCATTTGATTATGTACTTTGATGCAAGGTAAAAACTATGTTTTTGAAATCATGGCGAGGTAGCTTGTGTTGGGTGCATCATTGGTGTTATAACATTGGTTGAATGGTCAGGAAAGGATTTGTCGCTTCCAAGTTTATGATGTTTTAAATCTCAATCATGGTTGATCAGGATGGTGATACCATCATAAGTCTTTGGCTAAAGCAATCGAAAGGTAAATCGATCGGGATAGATCAAAAAATAATAAAGTAAGAAAAGGATGATGACAAAATTGTGCATCCTTCTTTATGAGATATTTAAATTCAAAGAGATTAGAGTACATAGTCAGTTTTCGTAGGTTGGTTGTCTATTCTATGATATTATTTATCTCTTTAGGGTCCATGATTGGTTGTTAGACTCCACTCTTGGTCTGTGCATTTTAATCACTGCTATCAAGATAAGGTCCTAGAGGGTCACACACAATAGCATATTCCATAATCTACCCTATTAAGTCGAATAGGTATATAAATATGGTGGGCCCCACCATGGGTTCTGAGTGTTGTCCAAGTTTTAGATCACCAAAATAATTAAATAAATTCATTATTATTCAAGTTATGAATAACTGGGATTGAATTTATTTAAAGTATTTACAATTTAAGTAAATACGGGAAAAATAATAATCGAATGAATATTATTTTAATATTCAAGGTTTGTTTAATATTAAGTGGGATAGAGAGTAAAGTTAAATGGATTGGTTTTTATCACATAATATATTTTATATATATTATAGGTATGTGATAAAATAATAAATTATATTGATGTATTTTAGTTCATCAAAATTATTTATTAACTGGACTTTGAAATAAACGAGGGTCGGAGAACCCAACCAGGTATTTAGCAACATTGCTATAAATAAAGTAGAAGTCTCTCTCTCAATTAACTATTCATTCATTTCATGGAATGAAAAATAAGTGCCTCTCTCTCATCCCACATCCTAAATAGAAAAGTTGATTATCCAAGAGCATGGATCAATATCTCTCTCAAGCATCGAAGGTATCTCGATGCGGTGATCATTGAGACATCGAAGGCGTCATCGGATCTCCATTATAGCACCCTGAATTCGACAATCGGTGCTCCCGCTGATTTTAGAAGCACGTGTGTACTATCTATAGGGATCCTACTATGGATCCTTCAACCGACGATCATCAACGATGATTTATAGTCGACCGCAACTTCAGATTTTAAATGGGTATGTTTTCAGTTTATTTTTGTGCTCTTTATAATTTACGTGAGATCCCCAGACCTTACTGACACTTGGATCATTGGCAATGACAAGTTCTATCCTCATGTTAATGAAAAATTTAAAAACCCCATCCCACCAGATTTTGCTGTGGGATCCAGAACCTTTCAGTGGTATCAGAGGGATCATGCATATTTTTTGATCCTTGAGGATTAAATTTTTATTACAATTAAGTATAGGGTTAAAAAATGGTCTCATTGGTTCAAACCTTGCGTCGATCCAATCTCGAACGGCCAAGTTATGGCCATTTTAAATTTTCAAATTGGATCGAATTAGTAGTTTGATCATCGGTATTAATTTTTATTCATTCTGAAGAACCAATCAAGTTTAGATCAGTTCATTGGATATAATTAAAATTAAATGAATGTTATAAATTTTAAAAAAATTCTAATTTCCATAATAATTTTATTATTATTCAAATATTTATTTTATTATTATAGTGATAATAAAATAATAAATTATTATATTATGATAATAATCAAATTATTATTTTATTAAAAAGGCTAGCATTTAGACTTTGGAAAATATGGATACTTGAATGTTTTTGGAAGAATACATCATTTAAAAAAAGGAGTAGAATTAAAAAAAGGGCGGAGACTTAAAAAAATGGGATCTTATTTATTTAAAAAAATGGTGGTTGTTTTTTTAAAATAAATAAAGAAAGGGGGACCACGGTGGACCCACGATGTCCCCTTACTCCTCACGGGTGCACAACCTACCTCTTTGCCTTCTTTCTTGGCATGCCACAGTAGGGTGCCGACCAACACAAGCTACCCACAGCAGGCCCTCGTCGTCCCACCTTCCTCGAGACATCGTCGTGGCCCAAACCTCTGGGTGCCCTCACCTGCACCCACCACCCTTGGCTACCTCGGGCGCCCTGCCTATCGGCCACAGTATCATGGTCCCGCATTCAGACCGCCCGACCTCCTCCTCCTCCGCACTGTAAGTGTGCCACATCATCCAACCAACAGTAGGAACCCATAGGACCTCGGCTTTTCATCCCACCTCACTAGCCTGACTGCCCCTCCTAGTCCTCGCCTCGCCTCGCAATCCAGGTTCTCCACCTCCTCCTACTCTGACCTCGCCACACGCGCCCCGTGTCTCCTTCGGCTTATTTCAACACGTTGCACCTATGCTGTCAGTTTCCTCCCATGATGACTAGGTTGCTTCCCTACTCCTCACCACCACTGAATCCCCAGCGGTGTGCCCGCTTAGCTCCTCTTGCCAGACCGGGCCGTGCCGGACAAACCCTACCAAAACCGCGGCCCCACCAGATTCCGTCTACACTCGGGAGGTACCTTTTTTTGCCTACAAGTTTTTCGCAGGAAAAAATCGTCCATAAAAAGGTCTAGGCAGATCTTCCCAACTCGGAATGGGTTTTGGACGGATTGATCTGGCCTAGTTTGGCCCTTACACTACCTCGTATGGCCTTGTATGGGTTTCGCCTGACCTGCACAGGCCACGTAGTGGTGTTTCGGGGACCATCCAATTTAAATTAATAAAAAATAATTAATTTAATTGTTTCAATTTTAGTATTTAAATTAAATTAATTAAAATTAATTTTGGTTCATTATTTTAATACCAGGAGATAAAATATTAGTTTAATTTTAAAACTAAATTAATTAGTGAACCAAATAATAATTAAATTATTTTAATTAATAATTATATTAATTTAATTAATTAACCATCATACTTAATTAATGGAATTTAATTTCATCATGCATATTACCCACATTCTGGTCTTGAGAACCGACCAGTGTATTTTGAATTTATTTAATTATTTATTTAACTATGTGCGATGATTGTAATTTATTAAATAGATGGTATGCACTTCATCTTAATTTTTGGTAAAAAATTTACTTCAGACGATGATGATGCAAGAAGTGACGTAGACCCCGCCAAGATGAGGCGGTACTCCAATACATGATGTAGACCCCTCCAAGATGAGGTGGTACTCCAAGATGTGATGTGGACCCCACCAAGATGAGGTGGTACTCTAAGAGGTGTTGTATACCCCACCAAGATGACGTGATACTCCAGATTATAGGGGGACATACATGATAGGTTGAGCTACATCAAGAGTCAATCTCCAACTTAGGTATGATGCTCCTAGGTCATTTAGATGCTCAAGACTAGTCAGGTAGTAGGTTACCTTTATGCATTTATTTATTATTTTATGTATTTTAAATAACGGGGAAATACATAAAATAATAAATAATACAATGTATAAAGATGTGATGCATCTTTCTCTATTAATATTTTGTTGTGAGCACGACAACATAGATGAATAAGATTAATATAAATGGATTACATTCATCAAGAGAAAAACAAAAAACCATCCAAGTAATATTAAGTCATTACAACCTTCCATCATTCAAGTTTGAACAAAACTGGGTGTTCGGGGTTCCGGTCATTCCATAGCTGAGGGTACCTCTTACTATCATGGAGTTCTTATTAGGTTGGTGGGTTGACTTAACAAAAATTGTTGAAAAGAAATAGTCATAGCTAGCTTGTTGTGATTTTGGAGGAAAGCATTGAGTAGATCGGTTTATGATTTAAGAAGTTGGGACTTCACTCAATAGATCAAGGAACCATGAGTTAATGAAGTTCTCCATCCAAACGACTACAATGAACCCTCTATGTAGTGGTGTAGCCATAACTTGTAGACTGTGAGGGGAGGTTCAGAGATCCTTTACACTATAATACTCAAACGATAGAGTATTCTAATTATATTACAAAGAGTTCCTAGAATTTAATAAATTAGTGGGAGACATTTAATGATTAAATTAATCAGTAATGTCACATTTTGTAATCAACATAAAAAAGTACAAATCTGCTAATGTTTATTTGTAAAAATGGAGTGTAATACCACAATAAAATTGTGATAAATATTGAACAAAGTTAATCTCCAAACTAGCACGAATTTAAAATATAATATAGCCACTTGCGCATAATATTACTATCTTGGAAATTCAAGGTGCTTGTGTCCCAACCTATTAATCCACCTCAGGAATAGAGTGTGTAAAATTTCTTATAGTAGACTCATGAATTAAGAATATGATGGTTCTATCATAATGGCATCGTCAATGTTTGATGTTATTTGTGGTCTCTACATCACAACATGGATGATATTGTATGAAGTCTCATCTCTAAGTACCTTGTTAGGAGAAAGTGAAGCAAGTTTTGAAAGTGATGTTAACACTAGATTAGTATAAACATGAAATCCAGACTATTATCTTTCATGACATCACATTATTATACCCAATTACTCTAGTTTCATTTAATAGTACAAATGAATAGTACAGAGTAGATGCTTTATTACCTTTTTTGGTATGGTTTTCGAAGTAATAAGTAAATTAAAGAAAGTACCATCTTTTATTCTTATGATAAATCAATTGAAAGACAATGCAAAAAAGTCCAATTAAAAGTTATGCCAAAGGAACATTCATACTGTTCTTCAAATAAGGTAGGTTAGTTATTTAATAAGAGGTTATTTTCATCACGTGTAATGAAATAAATTTATGGATGTTTAAAAATTCAATGAACTGAAATACAAGAAGAAAGTTCCCACTTCTTGTTCAGTTATATTCATCAATATAAATTAATGTTTCTAACATAATTATTGGGTATTGAATACAATATGAAAATAACATATGTGTATTTAAATATAGTAACTAATTAAGTATAGGAACATTATAAGATGTAAATTTTCTTCACTAAGTAGTTGATAAAGGATGATTCTTAAGTCAGTGGTGAGAAACACATAACATCTAATTTCCAAGAGAATGATTTTAGTTGAACAAGTTGTTGAGTATAACCAAAACATTTATCTCAAGTTCTCATTTGGTCATAATGAGACATTATTCCAAATATTGGAATGAATGTTGTTTGTGGTGTAACATACTCGACAAATAGTTCAGACACACTTGAATCAAAGGAAATACATGATAAAATAAAATGTAACACTTACCTAGTTATGGATATATAATTATTTTTCAAGTAAAACTAAAAGTTGACATCAAGAATATACCCAGTATGGTATTTAGGCTCGACACAGCTAAACATCTTTGGTATTTTTGACATCTTAAGTTTCGAAAAAAGAAACCTTTAGAAATAAATGTATTCCACAAAGCTTCCAGGGTTATTTCAACAAGAGAGTGTGAACTATTCCACAGGAAAACTAGAGGTAAATATACTTAATAATATTCTTTTAGGTAATTAAGGAATATTATGGTCATGTAAGTTAATGGTCAGATTATATGAGTTTCTTCGACCCGACACGTCGAATAATATCTTGACCAAGAATTCATCGATTTTGATAATGTAGTGTGGAGTAATTCCTAAACTCACATTACCTTATCTACATCATGGTCTTGATGTTCATAAGGAGGATCGATGATAAATTCTTACATGTTATCATAGATCAAAAAAATTTAGCATGGAGCAATTCTTAAATGAACATTTTATTCATCAAAGTTATGATGTATGGAGTATCAATTTTGCAAGTTGCAGAAACATCCATTATATTTCATGACGTGCTTTACAAATAATGGTGAAATCCCATAACTGATATGTTAACTAATAAATGATAAATGGATGTCATATGAGTCATAGTATGATGAATATCCATTATGTCATAGATCATTTGTTAGGTTGAAAAGAGTTTGTTAGGATTTTAACAAACATGAATCAAGCTAAACACATGGTGCATCAGATTAAATATCCTAACAGTTTCATAGGATATTACATAAATCCATAATATAGAAAAGATGTGGTCAAGTGATAGACTACATTCCTATATAAGGGTACACATCTCTATTATATATAGTGGGAGCTGAATTGACTTGGACTTATTCAATGATTTAGATGTGCTAATGGTTGGCATAAAAACAAGTTTCACAAGTTAATTTGGAATAGGAACGTTCAAGAGACACATACTGTGTAGGAAGAATGAAACCATGGGGGTGGTTTTATATTCACCATGTTCATTGATAAATTATTCAATGAGAAGAATAAATCCTAAAAGTTAGTGGTATATGGAAATTAGATAAGATCAACAAGATAAATTAAAATACAATATTGGAATCCATGTATCAAATTGAAAAGGGGCATATAAGATGAATACTATGGTGGGTATTCAAATGAGATTATACATGGATGGTACAATCCTAGTACCAATAAGGCTCGATTGGTTATACCAATTTTGTTTTCCTAAATCCATTATAATTTTACTTGTCATAGCTAACTTCTAAGATCATTTAATTATCCATTGGATGTCAAAATCAACTTTTGAGGAAGGTTTCTATATGAAGAAACCAGAAAGGGATGATGACATCATATGATGCCAATAAGTGTTTCAAGTTACCAAAATACAGTTCTAGATTAAATTAAGTAGTAAGATCGTAAAGCATTCATTTGGAATGATTCTTTTCCATATGTATACCAATGTTTAGTGGGAGCACCAAAGTTTTCCAAGATTAATATGTATAACATATGGAAAATATATTCTGGTCTTATAGTTAGATAAGACCAGGTTAAATGTAATTATTCAGTGATTGACTAAATGTAGCAACCTAAGTTCTAAGGAACTAGATCTATTGAGGTAGATCTAAAATTTTCTTGGACATAGTCAATCGTATATAAAGTGACATTGTATTGAAAAAATAAAAGTTAGGACAATTCAAATTCAAAATTGATGTCAATATCACATGGATTAATTTCTTTAGGTTGACATGTTAGGAACATGGGAAGAGATTAAAGTTTTGATTTGAGTTCTATATGCTATAGTGATGGATCAATTGCATATGTCATAATATGTAAAAGGATTGATACAACCATGATACAGTTTATAATAGGAAGATATCAATTATTTCCAGGAGCACTGTAAGTGATGAAGTCAGAACTATCATCTTGTACTTTGGTGAGTACAAATGATATGTACCTGGTATATGGAGAAGAAGGTATACTAGTTTATTTGGGACACAAACTAGTAATCCTTAGATCAATTTGATCTAGTGTCATGATTAGGATAAGGCAATGAGTGATTCAATCTCATAAAATCTTGTAGTAGCCATACCTATAAATACCAAGTACGTTACAGCTTCTAAGGAAGCTAAGAAGTAGTTATCAATAGAAATGGTTTGTTATGGTTCTTGGAATCTCACATAGTGAGAAAAGTATTATAATAATGTAAATTATTATGTTCATAATATCCCAGTTGCCAAGTTATGACAATGAAAAAAACCGATATACTCCAGAATACCATCTCTTGAAAAGTTTTACGCAAGGAGATGAGGTCTCATGCAGCTGATATGCCACACAGAGAAAACATGGCAGTCCCAGAAGTTAAAGCTATAACTCAGTAGAAGCATGATCTTTATCATGTGAGTAGGCAACAAGTTTGGTTATAAAGTTGGCTCTTGTGCAAGTTGGAGTGTTGAAATAGTGGGATCCCTAAATCCAACTTTGTGGTACTTTTGATTACCATATCATGTGTACAATTAGTTATACATGATGTCATATTACCATTAATGTGTATACATTTCTGCGTCCACTAATGGAATGGTAATGTCCAAAGATTAATTTTCCTATTGAGAGGTTATAGAAGATCCCTAGCTATAGTGAGAACCTCGAGATAATATGATATTAATCTTAAATATATATTCTATGGTCTAGATACATCTTACTGACTAGACATGGTAGATGTTTGGCTATCAGGTTCTTGGGGATCATAATCCTTCAGACTTCTTCTCACGAAGTTCGCATTTGGTGATCTCTAGTAGTGAGATCATGAGGACAAACCTGCTAATAGGAACACCACATGTTTTGGGTGTCATTAGTCATTCCTATCTATGGACATGTATATCAGTCTCCTGACTTGAGACCATTACCAATGTGTATCATTTGATTTCATACTTTGATGCAAGAAAAAATCATGGTATTAAAATCGTGGAGAGGTTGCTTGTATTGGGTGCATCGTAGGTGGTATGAAATTGGTTGAATGGTCAAGAAAGGATTTGTCGATTACAAGTTTAGGAATTTGTATATCTTAGGCCTGGTTGATTAGGATTGTGACACCTTCTTAAGTCATTGTAAAAATAATTCGAAAGGTAAATCCATCCGGATAGATCAAAAAATAATAAATCAAAAAAATTACGATGAAAAAAACGTGCATCCTAATTTATGAGATATTTGAAGACAATGAGATTATAGTACATAACCATTGTTTGTTGGTTGGTTTTTGTTGATATGACAATCCATATCTCTTTAGGGGCCATGATGGGTTTCTAGACTTTGCTCTTGGTTTATGGATTTTATTCACTTCTATTGAGATAAGGGTCTAGAGGGTCACACACAATAGCATATTAAAGAATCTTCCCTACTCATTCGAATAGGTATATGGACACGGTGGGACCCAACATGAGGTCAGAGTGTTGTACAAGATTTTGATCACCGTAAAATATTAAATAAATTAATTATTGTTCAAGTTAAGAATAATTGGGATTGAATTTATTTAAAGTATTTACAATTTAAGTAAATATGGGGAAAATATGAATTGAATGAATATTATTTTAATATTCAAGGTTCGTTTAATATTAAGAGGGATAGTGAGTTGAGTTAAATGGATCATTTTTTATCAGGTAATATATTTTATATATATTTATGGTATGTGATAAAATAATAAATAATATTGACACACTTTAGTTCGTTATAATTATTTATTAAGTGGACGTTGAAATAAACAGGGGTCAGGGAACCCAATCAAGTATTTAGCAACACCACTATAAATAATGGAGGAGGTGCTCTCTCAAGTAACTATTAATTCATTCCCTAGAATGAAAAATGAGATCCTCTCTCTCATACCACATCCTATAGATAGAATCTGTTGATCCAAGAGAATGGATCAAGATCTCCCTCAAGCATCAAAGGTATTTCGATGCGGTGATATTTGGGACATCGAAGGCATCGTTGGATATCTGTGCTGGCACTCAGAATTTGAAGATCGACACTCTTGTGGATTTTAGAGGCACGTGTTTACAATCTAGAGGGATTCTGATATGGATCCTTCAAGAGGCGATTGCTGGCATCAAGTTTCAGTCGACCGCAGATACAAATTTAAAACAGGTATTTTTTTAGGTTATTTTTGTGCTCCTTATAATTTTCGCAAGATCCTTGGACCGTACCAGGGCTCAGATCATTGGATACGAGAAGTTACATCATCCTTTCAATGAAAATTTTAAAACCCTCAGACCACCAACTTTCATTGTGGGACCAAAAACCATTCATTTCTAATATTGGAGTTATGGAATATAGTATATGTGATACATGTGTTATCTCATATCACACATATATTACCTCTTGTGACATTCCATATTATGAACAATGATATAACTCATATAATTTCTTGTGATATGATAATTTTATGTGCATAACACTTTCAATATCATACTCACACTAAATACTCACTCACTTTATAAAAATTTTCAAAAAAAAACTTCTGAAATAATATCAAAACTATTTTAGATAAACTATCATAAGCTCACTTATTTTGGATAAACATTTTTTAACAAAACCCAAAATTTGATTGTGAACCTATAGGCCTTTTGAAAATAATAATTATTATATATTTTTAATTTATAACCATAAGAAAAGGGTGATCTATAGGAAATCCTTAATGTTACTCAGAATTTAAATAGATCTGGCATTATCTCCATCAACCAAATGTATCACTATACAAACATGTATACCAAATTTATCTCTATATATAAAATTCATATTCATATAATATCAATTTCAAATACATTGAGTATATACATGAGATATGGAAGATTTATATCTCATATATTCTAACTCATATATAACTAATACTGTAGAAATAAATAGATCGATACAAATGAACACATCACATTTCATTCATCCAAAATATGAGAAAATCACATGTCACTCAACTAAGAATATCAAATAATTTCCTTAGTATAATTCAATATATGTTTAAAATTTATTACTTGTCATAAAGGGGAGAAATCCCATATTTTTTAATGAAAAATCACTACATTATCAACAATATACTCAACCGCCCCTGATTATGTCAAGATCAAGGTTTGAAGAATAATAGTATCAAATTATAAAGGTTTACATATTGGACACCTTCTTAACCACATATAATAATAATTAATATAAAATATAATCCCCTAAGTATATAAAAGACAATATTTATAGAATTATATGTGATATAATTTCATTTTATAATATAAACATTAAGTCACACCTGCATCTTATAAGTGAAATTTTTATATCTATATGTTCTATTAATCACACTAATGTTAATATTTCTTCAAAATCCATGATTTTTTATAAAACAATTATTAGGAAAAACATAAATAATTTCCATGAGAACTTAAATGTCATTTTAATTTTATTTAATAAATGAAAGAAACATGAATTAATGATAAACTAAAAAATCATTAATATTAAAACCATGATAAATTTTATAATACCCATATTTAAATAACATAAAATATATTTTAGATTCATAAAAAACAAAATATTTCATATACAATCCTTGAAATATCATATACTAAAGGATTATATTTTTCTATAATTTTTTAATATTAATGATTTTATCAATGGA
Source organism: Viscum album (assembly GCA_963277665.1). NCBI lineage: Eukaryota > Viridiplantae > Streptophyta > Magnoliopsida > Santalales > Viscaceae > Viscum > Viscum album. Next base: position 1,296,996,740 of record OY728141.1, on the reverse strand, counting down.
TCTGGTACATTGTTCTATATAGACACTCAAAATATGTTTATATCACCTCTCCCATTGATTTATTTTATGAGATTGTATTTATGAATATTTTTTTGGTTTTTTGGTGAGAGTAGGGGGCATTATCCTATGAGATATCTCAATTTTGTTCTCAAAACAACTTTATCGGGATTCATATGCCAGGAATCCCCACTAGTTTAGTATTGATCTTCTTGATATAAATAATTTATTTTGAAACTTTTGATATAAATTTATATGTTAACTCTACTATATAATTATCCATCATTGGAAACTTAAAAATCCTTTGCATAGTTGTGCCACCATTGTGGAAAAATAAAAATTGTGATTGAGATCTTGAATTATATTTATCAATTTGGAAGTTATCATCAATGTAACTATTTACAGTCATATAATAGATCATAATTTTAATAAATGTATATTACACCTTTTTAGATGAATATTCATTATATAACGTAACAAAACCATGCTTGAATCATATTGGTTTAGTGTATTTGAAAACTAGAAAACAAAAATAACTGGTTCATAAAACATCTACATCATATCCTGCTTATTCCTTCATAACTATAACAACTTTTAACATGTAATACTTAATATCTTCATTCATATCCTAGGGAAAATTAACATAAGAAAACTTTAAGATTAGATGATAATTAACAGTAAACAAGGGAGTTATCAAACATAATGTAAGAATGAGGTCAAAAGAACATAACATTTGAAACTCATACCCTGCATATAAAATATCATAATCTTGAGTCATTTAATAGATAATATAAGTTTATAAGACATGAATTCTAAGAGAAAATGATCCCTGAGAGAATTACATTGGAATAATACATGGAATCTAGAATACACATAAACTTATAACTTTTTGAACAAGTATAAATAGAAACAGGTTCACCCATTCAGTTAAGGACATGAAATCAAGACCATGAAAAAACTTATTGACATGAAACCAGGTCTATTTATAATATTATGTAAATAAAAGATAGTTCCATTCATAAAATTATGGATATGAAAGCTAGGTCCATGAAAAAACATTTGTACATGAAAACCAAGTCCGTGTATAGAATTCTGAACATGAAATCAGGTTCACGCAAAACATGTTTACCTTATGAGTTATAGATATTTACCCAATTAATTATATGGAGTTATAGGTCACAACTATCACATAATTAAAATCATATATATGTGTTCCCAAGGAACATAAATCATTCATCACATCAGAAATCATTAAAATAAATGGTTTCCTCAAACATCACATCGTAGCACATCTCATTGAAAAGAAACGAGATTTGTAAAAATAATTCCATCATAAAAATAAACCAAACATATAAATAATAAGTTTGGTATAATTTAAAAATAACCCTAGTAATTAATAAATAACATCAAATAATTTTATATTATATGGAATTTTTTTTTAAAGACCACTTTAAATAATTCTTGAGCAAAATATCCTTTCTATTTTTGAAATCATTATTAATTTTAAAACAGAATGCAATTATAAAAGAATAAATTTTATTTGAAAAAAAAACTTGTAAAATTGTAAAGTATTTCACAATACATTAATCCATTATGAAATTGGTAAAATCTTTAATGTTTTATAAGTGAAAAAACATTCCTTGCATATATTTTTTCCATACAAGTCACAAAGATCCTTGTTCAGAGAATGAAAAAAAATAATCTTTTGAAAGAATTTTGTAAAAAGTAAACATGAGTGAAAATGACATTAAAAAATAATAATATAATATTAAATACATTTTTTGAAACAATTTTATTAAACATGGACATGGTATAAAAATATTCCCCAGTAGAGACTTAAATAGAAACAGTACTGAATAATGACAAGTTTATGAAATGATCCCTTACAAATATCATATCATTGAAGTGAGAATTAAAAAAATGAATTAATTATGTGTATTATATATAAATACACATTAAATAATTTAAATAAAACATAATATAATGAAAATTAATTACACACACAATCTTATAATGACATAATCAATGAAATAATAGTTTAACCCAATGAATCAAAAATTGTGTTAATAATTCCCTTACCTCAGGTATTTTATTTATTTTTTCACCTTAAAAAATTATATATAATAATTATGGATTTATTATAAATTTATTAAAAAACGTTCTAATACCTTGTATTATATATTTATAACATTTAATCACCTGTTTATTAATAATTTTTTATAGAAATCATTGTTTTCACTACTACAAAATAAGGCTATAGCCACGGTTTGGAATCGTGTCTATAGCCCCAAAAACTATGGCTATATGTTATAGCCACAGTTTTATAAAATGTGGCTAGTATTGGCATGGATATAGGAAAAAACCTATAGCCACAGTTTGAACCTTGTCCATATACCTATAGCCATGGTTTGAACCGTGGCTATATACCTATAGCCATGGCTTGAATCGTGGAAACACCCTCTAGCCACGGTTTACAAACTGTGGCAGAATACTAAGCCAGGAAATATATATAGCCACGGTTTAAAATCGTGGCTATAGGCCTTTTTCAACGGCTTTAAACCTTGGTTATATCCCTATATCCACTGTTTAAAATAGTGGCTATATGTCCCCCATTCCATAAAAAAACAACCCTCCTCCCTACCCCCTTCCCCAGCACACCCCCCTTCCCCCTGCACACCCCTCTACCCCCTTCCCCAGCACTGCCCCCTGCACTCCCCCCCAGCCCACTACACTTCCCCCCCAGCCCACTGCACACACACCTGCCCCCAGCCCCCAGCAAACCACCCCTACCCCCTCACCCTGTCCCCTGCACACACCCCCTTCCCAATGCACCTCCCCCCAGCCCACTGCACCCCCCTGCACACACACCCTGCCCCCAGCACACCCCCTACCCCCTGCACTTCCCCCTGCCCACTGCACTCCCCCCCCCCCAGCCCACTGCACACCCCCTGCCCCCAACAAACCACCCCTATCCCCCTGGCCCTAGCAAACCACCCTTGTCCCCTCACCCTGTCCCCCCTGCACACACCCCCTGCCCACTGCACTCCCCCCCAGCCCACACTACACACCACCATGCCCCCTACACTTCCCCCCCCCCCCAGCCCACTACACTACCCCCATCCCACTGCACTTCACCCCTGCCCCACCCTGCACATACCCACTGCACCCCCCCCCCCATCCCACTGCACACCACCCCCCTCCCCAGCACACCCCCCTGCACCCTACCCCTGCCCCTTGCAAAGGAACCTAGAACACCCCCCTTCCCCTTGCCCCCTCCCCCCTTGGAACCTGGTTAAAAGCCTTCTGAAGAACAATAACAGATTATGATCATGTACGCTAATTGGAGGATGGATGATTCTAATGACAATGAATCAATTGATTTTTCCCCATTATTTACCATATCATATCATATAGGCTGGGGGAAAGTTAGTATAGAATTTAACCCTGCATTTAATGTGATGCGGGAACAACTAGAAAGTGGTAAACTGACACTTGAGTGTTAACTATTTGATGATGATGTGTTAAAATTTTATAAGAGTTATAGTCCTTGAATCATTTGGTGAATAGTTGATGAGAGACTTCCATACCTCTGTGGTTTCTGAATCCTAGAGAGACAAATATGGGTGATGAATTTAGGTATCTATTTTGGTGGCCATGGACCTAGTAGAAAATATAGGAATGTTTTATAACTTTGAAGACTAATACTAACATGGAGTTTCCATAATAATTATATCAGAGAGAGATGCACATATTATGCCATGATTTTTGGAAAGGGTTTAATATGACCTTAGGGAATCAACTAATATCGAGCACAAGGTACCATCAATATATAGACAGACCCTAAGAGTAGATGATACATATATTGGAGGATATACTTCAAGATTGTGTTCAATACATCGATGGATATTGTGATTAATATGACCTTAGGGAATCATCTAATATTTATTGAGAGATGCGATAGCACACCAGCGGGTGAAACCAAAAAATTTCAGGAAAATTCATCTAGAGGAGAACGGAATGGTGTTTTTCATGGGGTTGGATGTAGTGAGCTGAAAACCAAATTGAGATCATTTTTCAAAATCCAATTACCAGGTTGATAGACCGTTGGAAGATCATTCTCAGTTAAAAATTCATATGGTTAGGTGCACTATTATGTTTAGTTGAGGGGTGAACCCCCTATCTAGTACATTTCTGGATGTGAACCTCTGTTCAAGCCATGAAATTCCCAGGGGTAGAGATTCATGGTGTGAAACCCTTGGTAACACCGTGAATCATTCCTAGGTGTATTTATTTTAATAGGTTAAATTATGTCTTTTTCTAGGTTAAGTGTTTCACAATGATGAAGAAATTATCAAGTTTTCAAAGATGTTTTTTCGTGTTTGATGAAATGAAAACAAAGATTTTCTTTAAGTTTTAGATTTTTATTAGAATTCTCGGTTGATGTTTTCTCAAAATGAAAACACTTTCATCTCTAAAGTGAAGGAAATTTCATTTTCTACTATTGAGTTGGTTGAAACTTTCTACTATTCCATGTTGAAGTCTTAGGGAAATCAAGTAAAACAGGTGAAAAAAATCCTTATAAAGAGCCACAACCAATTTGAATATCATATACACATTATATAATAATGAAAACAAGTTTTTAAAATACTCGAGCAATTTTAGAATTCAAATTAAAGGGTTAGGTAGAGGAAACATACCTCAACCACAAGGCGCTACTTTTGATGATAACTCGAATCTTCCTTTTTCCGCTTGCACGCATATGCAACTTCACATATATATAAGGAAACCTATACCTTATGTAGATATTTTCATGCCCAAATATGCACAAGGGGGTCCTTAGATATATGTTTATACATGCATATACCCCTTTACACTTACACATGTAGGCATTTTTCATATCTATTTATGGTGGTCATGTCAATACAAAAAAGATACAAACGCACACATTATTAATCATAATATCAATAATCATTGCATCAGTACATGCATAAATAATAGAAATAACACATCCATGAAGCATACCCCACCCCCACCTGCACCCCCACTTCCCCCCAGCCAGCACCAGTCCCCCTGCACCAGTCCCCCCCACCTCCCCATCCCAAAACATCCCCACCCCATTGCCCTCCAGCCAGCACCAGTCCCCCTGCACCACTCCCCCACCATCCCCACATCACCCCCCACAGCACCCCCCCACTTCCCCCTGAACCACTCCCCCCCCCCACTTCCCCCCTACACACCCCCAACCCACCCCACCACTCCCCCCCACCCCCACCCCAAAACACCCCCACCCCACTGCACCGCTCCCCCCAACCCCTCCCTAGCCCTCAGCCCCCCCCCACATGCACCCCCACTTCCCCCCAGCCCCCCCCCCCCTCCACTTGCACCCCCCAGCCCCCCACCCCCCACTTGCACTCCCTCAGCCCCCCATGCACCACTCCCCCCCATCCCCCACCCACCCCCTCCTGCACCAATATTACTCTTCTTCTTCTAAGATATCTTTCATATTATTTAGAATACCATTATTTAGAAGTCAGTATTACTCTTCTTCTAGGATATATTTTGTTAAATTAATTCTATGATTCCTTTCCTGAATTGATTTCATTTGTTACTTTAGCTCACTTCCATAGGTCATGACATTAATGGCCAATTTTCAATGGTCCATGATATGGAATATTCTTCCATAGTGTAGGCAGTTCATCTCTATTTCAACATCCTCTTCACTTCCATCAGTCATGAAGTTATTATGCCAACATTCACTATACTTCTGTCCAAATGTCTAGTATCACTATTATTGACAAATAAATCACCTTCTCTTCCTATTGTATATAGTATATCTAGTTTTTCTTACTTTCTATTTTTGGACAACAACAATATGATCTTGAGCTTTATTTAGAGATTCGAGTATTTTATTCATGCTCAAAGAGAAATTGGATGATATGGATGGATTCTCATTATTTAATCACACCCATATTTGTACAGAATTTGTTTTTAAACCATGGGTAATAGATAAATATGCATGAGTAACAATGGATTTATCAGGATAGTCTGTCACATTCCTCCATGAGTTTATAGTGAAAAAATTAGTGGATCAATTAAAGTTATTTTGACACAATTATGAGTCTTTTTGTTATTAATATTATCATCATTAGTTTATGTGGTAGCTACTCTTATTTTCCTAAAAAAATGTAATGACTGAACTTGGGTGACTTCTTGATTTAAGATCGCTATTTTATTTTAATTGAGTGTGGTCACTAGAATGGAGCATGCTCATCCATGAATGTGTTAAAATCAAATGGATAATGAAGACCACTAATGATGAAAAATGGAAGAAAACTTCCTTTGGAAAATTTTAAAAAAATAAAGTTAGAAACACTATTCCTAAGAAGTTTTTAAAGAAGGCAGATCATACATCCTTGGGTAATAAACTTGAGAAGTATAAGCCAAGTGCTAAATATAAAAGGATCAGTTCTTCTATCATGGAATAAGGAGAAAAACATAGATTCATGCCAACAAGCCTTTCTTGTAGGTGAAAATAGAGGCAAGAAATAGCATAATGGAAGATTTGTCCAAGAAGAATACAAATGAAGGTGGAAGGGGGCTGGTGTGGGCTGGATGTGGCTGGAGTAGGGAAAAATCATGGCATTACCGCGGCATGATGTGGCGTGACCGCGGCGTGATCGCGGTGTGACCACGGCATGACTGTGGCGTGACCACGGTGTGTTGGCCCGGTCCAACGACATTCGCGGGGCAGCATCTTCCAGCCAGGAGCGAAGGAAGCGGGAGGAGGCTGGAATGCTAGTGGAAGGGGTTAGTTGCAGGTGCTGGGGGGATGGTGCGGGCTGATTCGAAGGTGGCAGGGGGGGCTATTACAGGCTGTAATATTGGTGGCAGCGGGGTTGAAATGAAGGTGGAAGGGGGTGGTGTGGGTTGGATGTGGCTAGAGCAGGGCCAAATCACGACATTACAGCGGCGTGACCGCGGCGTGATTGCGGCGTGACCATGGTGTGACCACGGTGGGACCACGGCATGACCACGACGTGACCGCGGTGTGACCGCGGTGTGACCGCGATGTGTTGGCCCGGTCCAGCGACATCCGTAGGGTTGCATCTTCTAGCCAGGAGTGAAGGGAGTGGAAGGAGGTGGGGCAATTGAATTGCGAAAACCAAAAACATGCTAATATATGGTATTATACAAAAAATTCCAGTCAAATTAACTAAAACAGTCCAAAAACATACTAATATGACAAGAACTAAATCAAACATCATCAAGACAATTTGAGTAAAGTGGAACCAAACCAAATGGTTTTGAAAATGATAAAACTAAACCAAACTGAAAATAATTTTACAAAACTGACTCAAACCAATAAAAACTGACTTCAATAAAGCATAATTGAGCATTCAAAAAATGAAACTAATGAAACATACCTGATTGGATCTAAAATTAACTTAATTGAACCAAATAGACCCAAATCGAACAAAATGAACCTGTTAAAATTAACATAAACAAAAAAAATGAACCCAATAAAAATAACATAGAAAACCTAACCCGGCCCAAAATGAACCCAGGAGCTGGGCCTTGTGATGAACTTTTAGAAGGCCTCATGCCCGCAGTTTGAGAGGATATCCCAGTCATGTGGTGCTTCACTATCCTCAACAAGATCCAAAATGCAATGAAAAAAGACAGGGAACCCAAAAATCACAAAAACCCTCATTAAAATTGAGCCAAAGAATAAAAATGGAAGAATCCTTACCTGAATCCAATGTTGAACTCACTACCTTCTACGGTGGTGGGTAGAATCGACCTCATCATAAGTAACCACCTGTATGTAAATAATAGGAAAAAGAGTATGATATAACAACTTCTTATATATATATGTGATCAATGAGTCAAATGTACATGATAAATGATACATAACTCCATAATCAAAAACGAACAAATAATATTCAGATTGATATGTAAATCCCAATACTGAATAACATGATCATTAATAAAGGCTTTTTTGTTCAAATGAAATCCAATTAAATTCAATACATACACAACAGAAGCTTTGGAGTAATATTGTTCTATATCTATTGAGTATTCCATAATGGAGTAGGTTGTGCCACTATCGAAGGGAAACATGAATGATATGAGGGGATAGTGATGTAGTTTGACACCCCTTGGGTTGTGTTGTATTTTTTGACAAAATGTGTGGACTTTTCCCAAGATGATTTTTTGAAAAGATGGGGAGATTAATGGACACCCCTAAAGTGAGTTTGAGTTAGAAATGTTGACAATGAGATGTGGTGGACAAAGAGTGGTGATGGATCTTGGCCATGTGAGGGAGTTCATATATTTAAAACTATAAATGTAGGTGTTTTCAAGTCCAGCATGTAAGCTTACACAATATTATGATGCTTCATAAAAGAAATGCTCTAAGGCATGGAAATTTATCAATACCCATTCAAAATGATTTCTTTCTCTTGAAGGAAACTTCAGATCCCATCATTTGGAAGATAATTCCTCCATGTTTCCCACTGCCTCTAAAATAGTGTATATATGAAATATATGGGGATGAAAAACTAGGAAGATAGCTCAGTAGATTGTGTTGTGGGGATGTAACTGCTATTTTAATGGGTCATGCCCAGAATCATCAATATTTTCCTCTGTATTTCAGAAATGAGAGGATTCCTTGGTTAAATACCATTTACCGGCCTTATTACTTCATTTTCTGAATCTTTATCCCCCTACAGCCCCCTTCCACCCTGGACAGAATCCCCCCCCCCCCACTCCTTCTGGACAGACCCCCTCCCACCCTGGACAGACCCCCCCTCCCACTGCAGACCCCCCTACTAGACATACCCCCCACCCTACACCCCCTAGACATGTGTCCAGGCCCCCCATTGCAGACCACCCCTACAGGACATACCCCCCCCCCACCCTGCACCCCCTGGACATGTGTCCAGGCCCCCCACTACAGACTACCCCTACTGAACATACCCCCCCCCCCCCCCCCCACCACCCTGCACCCCCTGGACATGTGTCCAGGCCCCTTGATATTTATGAGACACAAAAAAACAAGAAAACAAAACAAAAATATACCAACTAGTATTTACATTTCCAAAAAAAATGAACTCGCTAATCATGATAGAACCATATCCAACCAATAAACCAATAGCTCAGTCATCATATGCTACAACTATTAATACAGATAATAGACCTGAAAACTAAATGATTAATCATTCTTGAAACAAATATTCCCAATATAATAATTCAATCAAACAAGGAAACTTCCATTTAAGAACCCCCCCAGCTTCATGCACAACTTTTGAAAAAATTGTGCCACAATACTGCATTCTGTTGAGCCAAAAAGAAGAGGGACTGGTTTCTAATTACTATGACTATAACCATAAAAAAAGATAACCAAATATATATATATTAATGCTGCCATGAGTGAATATATATGAAGGGGGAACTTATATATGCATATGCCTACCTATGCATACACATGTAAGCCTTCGTCAATGGCGACTCGAATCCACCTCAATGAAATGAAAAACACACAACAATAATATAAGGAACCCAGAAATCAAAAAATCCCTAATTAAAATTGTGCCAAAGAATAAAAATGGAATAAACCTTACCCAAATCTTGAACTCATTATCTTCGTTGGTGGTGGATAGAACTGGTCTTATCATAAGAAACCACCTATAAGAAAATAGTGGGAAAATAAATGAGATATAACAACTTCTTATATATATGTGATCAGTGTTTCAACTGTACATGATAATGATACATGAATCCATAACCAACAATGAACAAATAATATTCAAATTGATATGTACATCCCAATACTAAATAACATGATCATTAATAAAGATCTTTATTTTTCAAACATCCCCTTCAATTGCCTATTCAAAAATCAAAAATCACCAAAATATGAGAATAAAGTAAACCTCCATCATCACTTAAAAGTGAGAAATATGGATTAGAAATTGTTCTTAACCTAGAAAATCCATTCCTTGAATGTATAAAATTCCTAAAACTCTTCATGCCTTTATCCTTCTTAATTTTATAGATTGAAACCTCATTTTTAGCATGTTCTTGTTTTAGAATTCACCTTTATTCTTAGTTTATATAGGTTTATCAATTTTATAAAGTAGAGAATTTTCCTTCTTTTATTATTACTCAATCCGCTTGGATTTTTCAAACTAGATTGCTAATATGATTAGACAATATTTTGGTGCATGATATTCCTTCTTCTTGATTGTATATTCCTTTTTTGTAGAAACTATTTTCCCAACATGTGATAATTGGTTCTTTCCTTTTATCTTTCAACAATTATTATTGTTATGGAATCTATGTCACAAATTCTTAACAATTTGGACTACTTGGTTTCCCTTCCACACACACTTTAACAGCCATTAGAGTACCCTTTTTAGGATCCCTTTCAAACTCCACACTAGAATTGTCAAGAAATAGCCCACTACAATATCAAATATTGATACTTAACCCAACACATTGATCTGAATGACATCTTAGAAATAAAAAATCTCTAAATAGAATATTTACTGATATAAACTCCTTATAATTAATTGAACACACTAACTATACCAACCACTATAGCTAAATCATAAATTTTGGTGTGGTCTTGGAACCAAATATGGTTCATCTAATATCCATCTCCAGACACTAAATTCATCCATTTACTGTCTAAGTTCATACATTTCACAACCTTGATAATGATCATCATCCCTTGATATGGATTTCACTCAAAAAGGACAAGTATGAATCTCCCCACTATAGTATTATTGATACCACCATCAATCCTACATACACATGTCTAGGGCCTCATATAAAATTATGATCACTATAGAATATCCTAGCCCAATAATATCAACAAAATTTCTTCATTTAAAAACTACCATATTTCAAACACACATTATATCCAACAAAAATAATACATTAAAAGATATTAAATAGAGAAATCCAAATTATAGAAAGAAATAATAACTTTAGGAATACCTCATTAAGTATGGTACTAAAAGTTACTTCACCTAGGATGGATTATCCCAATAAAATAATATCGAAACCCACATCTCGACACATACATGAAACCTATTTTTCTCATCCCAATAATAAGGGAATTCATGCACATTCTTGATACATGATAAATAGACCACAGTTCATTTATTTTTATAATATTGAACTAAGATATTACTCATTCAATTTACTCTATCACCCTCATACTGAGGCTCACCAACCAACATTCATTCCTAACCAATTTTCATCCTTCTACGTGCACCTTCCTATGAAATGGATGTATCTACATAGATATCTCAGTCTTTCTTGAATATATCCTAGTAGGTGTCTAGATAAAAGGAAGCTACTGATGCCCATAATGATTACATAAGACCCTTTAAAAACTGGAATTCCTTTATGAATAAATTTCATTTGAAGGATGGCATGGAATGAATAAACCTTTCAAATTTAGTGGCATACTCCATTACTGATTCCCATAATGATATTGCTCCATGAATCCCCAAAACATGCTCTTATACTGTAAATCTACCATAGCCTCTCATAGAATAGGGAATAAAACTTGATCCATAAAACCTCCTCATTCCTTCTTTTATGATCAAATGTATATATCCATTCTGATTCATCTCCTATGAATTTAGAAACTTCTAGTTTCACCCATGTATCCTCTAGAGTTCCAATACTTTCAAATAGGAACTAAAATTTCTTCAACATATTCTAAACATCCTACGATCACATGTCACTATTGAAAATTAGATACTGTTACTCCTAGAACTCATGGATAACTTATAAAACCATTACTTTTCCTTTTTGAAGGCCTTGGTCAATGGATCAAAGTAGTTATAACATAATATGAGGGATACAACCACTTGATCATATTTCCCATGAGAACACAATTTCATCCTAATTAGATGCTTTGTTGATGAATTTTGACTCAACATCATCTCATAATAACAACATTACTAATTAGAAACCCATTGCCCCATAATCCTAAGCATGCATTATTACCACAAAATCATGAAACTACTTTGAATCCTTACTTCATAAAAAAATATCATTTGAAAAACACCAAACCCTAAGGTTTATCATAATAATCTAAGGGTTACTCTTCTACACACCAATCATAACAACCAAAACCCACACATTCACCCTTGTTAATAAGAAACCCTACACCCCCTTAACTGATCTAACAAGCAACTTCCTAATAAAAATACATAATCAAATCACCCAGAAATCACAAAAATTCCCTATATCGAGATTTTTACATCAAAACATCAAGAAAAACCCCAACAAGAACCACAAACATGAGGGATTACCACCAAACCAAACCCCCAAAGTCAAATCCAAACCATACCCAATACATAGACATCATACTCCAAACTCCACCCTGACACCCGAACTCAATTGCATGAAGAGAGATATGCTTCTACCTACAAATGGTGAGACCGCTGAGAAGAGTTCATCGGGGAGGAGGGCGTCGTTGTTGGATAGTTTGTCAGGGAGGAGGGCACCGATTTGAGAGAGGGTTTCACTGTGAGATCATCGGGGAGATCGTTGAGAGGAGGATACGTCATCGGGGAGGAGGGCTTCCTGGTGATAGGGCTGCGAACTGAGGGAGGAGGAGGAGGGCTGCAGGGAGGAGGAGACGTTGTTGGGGAGGAGGGTTGCGCGATGATAGGGATGCAAATTGGGGGAGGAGAAGAGGGATGCGGGGAGGAGGATACATCGTCTGGGAGGAGGGCTACACTGTGATAGGGGTGCAAATCAGGGGAGGAGGAGGAGGGTTGCAGATCAGGGGAGGAGGAGGAGCCCAATACATCTTGGAAAAAAACAACGCTCACATGTATTATTGATTTAGACATGGAGATGGAATTTAACCGTGGTAATAAAAAAGATGTACCACGGACCTATAATCCCATGGCTATAGGTCTGTGGCTATAGCCCAAATTTTTAGTAGTGCCTACCTATAACGGAGTTAGATCTCACCAAAATTAAAGGAAGAAAAAATCAAAACCTCACATTAAATGGTGAATCCAACAAATACCAATTCAGATTAAAATAGGGAAATGGAAAAAAACCATTCAAAATGAAATTGAATATTTTTTGGCTTGATTCATCCTATAAATATAACCTACATGTTTCTGAGGGACATAACCTAAACCCTGAGAGGAAGGATATTCAAAATGAGACTGGATCCTAGAATCTGAGAGTGGTTCTAATATCATAGAGTAATTATTAGTTCTTTTTTTCTTTTTTATCATTACCAGGGAGGCAAATACCAAACATAATATATAAATTTAATCATTATTAAATATTTCATTCCATATTTTCCAAACAAGAAGATTTGTATATCAATAAGGTTCTATGTTTTCACTAGGGATAACTATGATACACAATGTATGTTCAACAATGTCCATGCATTTGAGGAGGGCATGACACATCAACACTAGTAGATCATTTAATCAGATAATCTTCATTTCACTACTAGTCTCCTAGATCTTCCACACCACAATCTAGCTTTGCCAACATCCTCCACTATGTGCAAGCAAATACTTGAAGAGTGATAGTGGAATTTTTCTTCAAAACTACTATTGTTATTTCTCATCATAATGACCAAAGAAATATATGTCTCTAGAAATGAATCAACCATTAAATCCATGAAAAAAAACACTCATCAATATCATTCAATCTATATGTTGGACCATCATGTTCTTAGTTTTGTAGGATTACTTTATTTACAATCTAATCGTGTAGATGTTATTTGTAAAATAATTATGAATGATCTGAATTTATACACACATTTATAATAAATAACATCAAAACATATCTCAAGGAAGACCAGTGCACACTAAAAAAGTTTTAGGAACCCAAAAATAAAAAAACCCTAATTAAAATTGGGCTAAAAGAAACAAGAAGATGAAAATCAACCTCAAAACGGTGGTGGGCAATCCAAAACAGTCTGATTTTCTTCGACTTCATTGGAAAATGCCAAAACATAGCCTAACATGACCCAAGAGACTCATTTCTCTCCCTAACAAAGAACAAAATCAAAATAATATGGTTAACTGTGAACTAGGGTTCGGATGAAAAAAATAGGGTGACGTGGAGAATAGAAATCGGCCAAAAGAGGAAGAATAATGGAAGAGGATAGCTTACCTTGAGATGCCGACCAAGAAACTGGAATAAATCCTGTGAAATCACAGGAAGAAGAGGACTCGAGAGAGGGACGGTGGCGCACGTGGCTAGAGAGGATAGGGGATAGATGGTCGTGCGAGACGGGAACTAGAGATTCGGTGGGTAGGAGGTGACGGGAACTAGAAATTTAGAGGGAGGAGGAGAAGGAAACCAGAGAGGGTGGAGGGCTCGATCTTTATCAGGAGGAGAGAGAAGTCGAGAGGAGCGCGAGAGTAGAGACCCGATATCAAAATGGAAAACATGTTGTATATCCACGGTTATTAAATTAAACTGTGGCATTTAGGAAGATATATCCACAGACTAATAAAACTGTGGCTATAGGTCTGTGGCTATAGCTTTCATTTATAGTAGTTTTTGGGTGATAATTACTTCGTTTTCCAAGCATGTTTTGGTTTGTAAGTCTTAGTCCTTGTAATTTGACCATAGTATCATAATTTAAATACTTTTAATCATGGTATAAGATATATATATTAATTATAGTCATATTTATAATAATTCATAAAAATTAGAGATATAAATATGAATTACATTGTATATGTAGATGGTAGGTCGTACGTACACATTAACGTTGTTTCAATTTTTCATCTAATGGAATGAAAGAAAGGTAAATAATAATAAAACATTCAATAATTATTATTATTTTATATATATCATATATTCTCCTAAGAATAATTCTTATTACCATCCATGTGTAATATAAGTGACAATGAATCACATCGCATCGTGGATAAGGTTGTCCATACATACACAAGAGCAAAGTTATCATTTCTCAAAAGATTGGATAATGATAAGATACACATAGTATTATAAATACATAAGTATATTTATATAATATATATAATATATAATCACTAATAACATCATAATACCCATCCATATAAGATGGTGGTGAAAATGAATTGTGTCACTACATGGAGACCATATGTTGTACATTCGCACGACCGATACTTTCACTTCTTAGTTAATGGGAAAGATGGTGTATAATGGTTTTTTCATAATAATATAAAAATTTCAGAATATTTAGGATACTTAATTTATTATTTTATGATAAAAAATATATATTTATATGTGATAAGGAATTTTATAAAAAGAAAGTGATTGGTTAGAGCAATTACCTCTTCTTCAAAACATCTCCTTTAGATCACCTCTTAGGAGCTCTTGGGTTGGTCTTTTGATAAGGAAATGACCTCTATAATGTGTCTAGGGAAGTTTATAAGATAAATTGGTGGTTAATGGCCTATTTATAATTCACAAATATATTTGGATAAGTGAGGGAGGAGGCGTCCTTTTATAATTGAGGTGATGAGAACTTGTGGAATTTATTTAAAGATTAAATTATAAAAAATTTATTTTCTATAAAAATTCCAAAAATATCCATTTATTTGAATATAAGATAAAATAATTATTTAATCTCATAAAAAATATATTTTATACTAGTTTTGGTATTAATTTAAACCTTATCGTTTTGATTAACCCTTAGTTAACCTATTTTAATTTGTACTATGGTAACAACTTTTTCAATATTAAAAGGTTGTAATTTTCACTTATGTCGTGTAAATTAGACCATAAATGAACAATTTATTAATTTATAGAAAATATCATAATAATGTTTTATTTTTAGATATTATTTATGATTTTAAATAATTTAATAAAATTTTATTTTGATAAAATATCATTAGTGTCAATTTTTTCACTATCCATTACATTGACTTTAATAAAATTAATAAAACAAGATAATTTTGAATAAAATCATTTAATACACCTATAATATGTTATAATAAGCTGGAAAATTCATGTATAACATTAAATACTTCAAATTATATTTATTTTAATATTTTTAATATCATTTATTTGATTGTTTCATTAATTGAATAATTACTGCATCATCATTGTGTAATTATTTGAGATACATATTTATTCACTAAAAAGTAAAAGTAAAATACCATGATTTACATAATTATTTTATCTTTCAAAATAACATTTATAGTTGAATATATATTCGTTATTATTCCATATTAAGATTGATATAGTTATTAATAACATGAATGTGACACAATTGACTTTTCCTTGAATAAAATATTATAAACATCATATTATAATCCAAGTGGCCTAAAAAGTCATAAATAAGTTTATATCATGAAAATAATTTTATTAAGTTAAAAATTAACACTTATATTCATTCATAACATACCTTTTCTCCATGTAAACACATTAGAGATATGTAAGACAAAGAAAGTGATATTTTGTGACTTTATATGATCTAAATAATATATAAGTAATTTTCCTGAAAAATTGTCCCTTAAACAACTAAATTTAGATATTTACGCATTAATTATTGAATTAAATTCATATAATTAAATTTTGGCATGTTTTGGTGTCATTCTAGAGTCCTTATCATTTTATTTGTAACCTAAATTACCAAATTTACTATTTAGCATGGTAATAAAAATTACCTATGTTACAATTCATATTGGTCTAAAATAAAAGGGATCAATTTACAAAAAAATTAACTTATTAATTATAAAATTAAATCCATTTTTTAAAATTCAAAACCCATAATTTTCATAATTTAATTTAAAATTAATCTTGCAAAATGCAATGAAAAACAGTTTTGTTGAAAAATGCATTTTTAATCCTAAAAATGTACTTATACCAAAATAAGGTATAAGAATGATTAGAATGTAATTAATGGGATTATATATAACAAAACAGTTCTTAAGTTATTTTTAAATCAAATTAAAATCATAAAGAGACTTTTTAATATAAATAAATTGGAATTTTATGAAAATAAATATTTTTTACAATTCACTTGAAAATAATCATTTTCATTAAAAAATATCAAAAATTAATCCTATGATATTTTTTGAATTAATAATTTAAAAATTAATTTTATATTGTAAAATATAATTAATAAAATTTTCAAAATTTAGTTTCAAAATAATTTCGTTATTAAAAGGCAGCAAAACTGCCTTTAGAAAAATATAGTTGTTTATGCATAAAATTGGATTTTCTCTTAACGTATGCCTATAAAATATATTATATGAATGTAAAAAAAATATTCAATATATTTATATTTCATTAATATCATTTTATAGTATTTATTAATATAATATATTAGGATGAAACTCTTTTGGGTGCATAAAAATAGTTTTTTTAAACATTTCCTTTATATTCAATTGGATTTTTATATTCATTTAAAAAAAATTGGTAACCAAAGAATTATATAAATATGTGTAATTTTTTTTCAAATTTAGTTAATCTTTTTTATAATTGACATTAAAATTTCAAGTTGATTATAATCATATTAAATAATAACATTAATTGTATATTGTAGTTTGGTAAAGTTCGGTTTTGTGTGTAACACAGGATATTGAAAAAATTAAATTTAAAAAGAGAGATAGTGTAAAATATTGTGTTGTTACATTATACCCCCATTAAAATTAATTTCACCCTCTAAATTAATTACTCGGATATAAATAGATGATTATACTTATGCCTCATCACATCCTCACATTCCCACATAGCTTCCTCAAATTGGTGGTTTCACCACAAAACATTAACTAGGCGACTGATCTTGTTTCATATAACTATTTCTATATGATCCAAATATCTACAGGTTTTTATTCATTTAAAATATATTTATCCAATTCTATATACTCTGATTTTAGTACATGTGAACAATTAGGTATGTAATTCCTCAATAGAGATACATGGAACACGTCATAAACTTGAGAGAGATTTTATGGAAGAGTCAATCAATGAGCTACCATCTCGATACAATCAATAATTTCAAAAAAAATCCTTGAGAATTTGAAATTTTACATCGCAAATCAAAGGTGTATATTTGGAAATTCCATTAAAGGAAACCCACATCATACAAAGTTTCAATAAAACATCCTCTTAAAAAGATATAAAGTAAAAGTATAAGATCTCCACAAAACTAGGAGTCAAATTAGGATAATATTAATGGAAATTAAAAATATAGACAAGAGAATTCCAACTATTAGGTTATGATGGAGAATTATGGAGAACATGGTCATTAGAAGGTTAATGGCCAAAAAACCATAGACTAAATAGGTATAAAAAAGTTCATTAATATCATCATAAATGATGATAAAAGGATAAATTTTTATTTAAAAATCATTTGAGAATATATACTTACTTGATTTCATCTCATAAGTAAAATATCACTCTTTGGTTGTTCCTTGATAAATTCCCTCTTCATTTCTTACTCTAAGGAATGAAGTATAAATTCTAATGCCTGTAGAACTAGTGGATTATAAGATCTATAATGGGATTACAAGTCATTTATTCTATCTTTAGTTACCATAAAAATATGGTTGGAAAAATATATTCAATACACATAAATATTCATAGGGTTAATTAATACATTAATCTCTAAATCATATTTCAAAGTTCAACGTAAACAATTTCATAAATGGTTTCCCTTATCTACCTTCCAAAAAATTTAAAATCCAAAGCTTTAGAATGATTGTCACTAAATTTTCAAAATCAACTTATCATTAATCCCCCAAAAAACTTGATGTAGCTCTTAATTATCACACACCTATCATGTGAAGATCATTATCATGAATTCTATTAAAACTTAGTAATAACCCGAATTACCATAAAAGTTTAGTGAAAACATGTAGGATTTTAAAAATTAACTCTTTCCTCATACAATAAATCCAAAAATTATATAAAATCAATCCATAAACCACCTTTTCATCATATTATTAATCTGTTCTAAGGTCACTAATACTATCCCATTTATTTTGTCACAGGAAAACATCACTTTACCTCATAATCATTCCAACATCATGTGAATAATAAGGGTTATCTTTCCCTTAATCATGTGTTTTCTAATATTATCACCATACCACCTCAATCACTTTTCATGGTTACCAATACAATATTTCTTTATCCTTCAGGAAAAACTAGAGCAAAAAAATATTTAGACGTTTCATTATTTCATAATACCATAAAATTACTTCTGCAAAATTATTCTTGAATTCAAATATATAAACACTCAATCTTTCAAATTCCTTATTAGACTATTAACCAGGCTTCTTCATTTTATTACTTAACACTTCTTCCATATCATATTTCATTCATATTATTTTCTTCATCTGTAATATAATCATTATTCATACAACCTTACTAATTCTCTTCATGAGAATTCCCTCTAGGAAATCGATTTTCATAATACCCATAAATTCCACATTTCAAACATTTAACTATCAGTGATACCTTAGGACTACTATTATTCTCATACAATAATGACCCTTTCACTTTTCATTTAAAATTAATTTAATTGTTTCCTTCTTTTCAACACCCAAATCATCTTAAATTTCCTTTCAAACATTCTCTTGCGTGCCTCTTCCCTCAATCTTTACATGAGGAAAACATAATTTCATTCCTCTTTAGTCACCATAAAATTCCATACTTCTCTTATTATATGGGTTAAGAAACTCACAAAAGTTGAATTTATTGTTCATATTATGATATTTTTGATTAGGAATAATAACAAATTTTTACCTTCCAACCCCATTTTCATTTGGTTTCTAATGAGTATTATCATTTCATTATCCCTCACATTCACAATTAACATGAATCCTTCTGATTCCAGACATTATCTAAAACCCAAAAAGCCTAGTGTGATTAGAACTAATCAAACTATCAAAAACCACATAATCATGGGAAATTACTTGTAAAATTTAAATCTATAACATTATAGGTTTAACTTAGGTTATTCAGGATCATTACCAAACCTCTAGGATTGTAACCTAGACTTATCCTTAGGGTTCTTAATAAGTATTAATATTCATAGTTTCCAAAGTTTTGACTAAAATTGTAACGCCCCGACCCCAATTAACCAGTGTTGGTGTATTATTATATAACATTGGCATGATCATAAAAGATCCAGTCTCGAAAGACAGATTAGTTTAGTAGCCTTGGAAACACTATATACATTAATAAATTTTACATTACATCATAATGTGAAAACTACATCAACATTTTGCCTCCACACTCATATCCCCTAATACTATCCCTGAAGGTCATTCATAAAATACTTCTTCACATCCTGGGAAAAATAAAACATAGAAAGGGGTGAGCTCTAATGCCTAGTAAGGATAACAATATAGCGGAAAATTTCATAAATAAACATAAACATTTAGGGAAATTTATAACCAAAACAAAATCCTTTTAAACTTAAAATTCAGCATAATATGGTGGAAATAAAATTAAATAATATAGTTTACTTATTCACATGGATATTCTACTAGTCTAATAATTACATGCAATATCAATAACGTATTTGGGGTTTGTCTTAGTGGTAAGCACCCCTTAAATCTACATGAAAAATGGGGGTTCAAAACCCATTGGGCGCAGGTACTGTAGCAGTACTGTAGCGCACTGTAGAAGTGGAGGCACTGTAGCAATGGCGGGCACTGTAGCGGCGGCAGGTCACTGTAGCGGCGGCAGAGCACTGTAGCAGCGGCGGGTACTGTGCAGTACTGTAGCAATGCGGGTACTGTAACATTACTATTCACAGAATGGGCTTTGGGTCAAAAAAATGGGCCTACGGGTCATGTAATGGGATAAATGCCCACTGGGCCTTTGGGCTATGTAATGGGTCTCCCTATACCCAGTTAAAGAGGTATTTGCTTTGATTTAATAATAAAATGAGGCTTCGGCCCCAACCTTTTAAAAAAAATTAAAACATGCAATATCAATAACCACTTTCATAATGATGGAATGCATAATGCCAGACTATCAAAACCACGTAGCCAATGCCTCGTGCCAAGACGACAAATAAGATTTTGTCAAGGCCTCGTGACAAGACACTATTTTGTCTCATGAGATCAACCGATGCATCTATGAGATATACCAGGCTCCACCCGTCACTTACTATGTCTAATGCATTCATCATATGAACAAGTTTAAACATAACATAAACATTCGTATTAAAACTAGCATACGAAATGTAAATACTTTCTCCATAAAGCATGAATGGTATAAAAATAATACATCCATAGTAAAACATATCACAAAACCTTCAATACAATATGGAAGTTTTGTATCATAATAAATAAACATAAAATAAGGTTAAAATCCATCAAAGGATGTTGACATAGATGAAATCAAAACGATTTGAGAGAAATATCTCTTTTTTTGAAATCATTTAAAAGTCACATAATTATAAAATAAAACATTTACATTGAAAATATTCTTATAAGATTTTAAGGTAACCTTCAAAGATTTTACAATGATGGAAAATAGTTGTACCCGCCGTATAAGTTAAAAAAATACATTCTTACCTTAATTTGTCGAAAAGGTTAAAAAGGTCCTTGTTTGGAAAATGACGTAAAGATTCCATTATAAAATTCTTATAAAAAGTAAAACAAGGGTATAAATGACATTAAACCATATTATTTAAAATATTAATAATTTTTTGAAATACATTTTTAAGATCATGGATGTGGATGATAAAGAGGTCCCAGTAGATAATTACGTATAAACAACCTCGGATAATGAAGAGATTGTGAAATAAACCCTTACCTTGTAATTTTCATTGATAGAGTGTAGTTTAAACTCCTGTATAATAGTTAAATCATTTTTATTAAATTATAGAAGAATAATATACATAAATATGATATCATATATGATCTTTTAATATTTCTTTGTTAATAATATTTTAGTATTATCATTGTTTTTGGTGTTAACTGATTCATTTTCCTTTATATGATTCGTTACGTATGTCGTGTTTGTTATGGATAGGTTGTATATTATTAATATCCAGAATGATATCAATTCCTTAAACATTAATTTTAATCAAAAAACGAGAATTAATCTTGAATGGATAGGATGGGGAAATGAATCTCATCGCGTTTGTGGAGACAGTAATCCGTACGTACAAATGAACGCTACTTCCATTTCATTTTTCATTTTAAAAGGAAAAAAACCAAATGATACATAGGTATATTATTATTCCAGTATAATATAATATCTCATATTTGTTACTTAATTTCATTAACACCATCCTTTATACGTTTTAAGTATGGTATGAACGAGTCATATCACTTTGAGGGGGCGGTAGTCCGCACTTCCTCAAATGAAATTATCGCATATATATACAACATGAAACGAATAATGGTATTCTATAAAATGTAATTAAAGAATCTTATATATAAAATAAATATCATTAATATAATATTTAATTATATTTCCACCATAATGGCCACCATAAGAGGCGGTAGGAGATAATTGAACAATCATCGTTTCGTGAGGCGTTTGGTTCCCATCCACAGAAACATTATGTTATTCACCTATTAGATGGAGGTTTGTGTAAGTGTAGTTCTAATACTTCTCATAAAAATATCCTAGTATATTTAGGATACTGGTTTTGTTACAATATAAAATAATAAGAAGAGTTTATGGGTTGGAGAAGTAAAATAAAAGAAAAGAAGCTAAGGGAAATCGTTACCTTTAATTTGGGTAACTCCCTTTGGTTTGAACCAAAAATGACTCTTTAAGTGCCTTTTGCCAAAGGTAAGGATTCTAGGAGGAGGAGAGGGATGTAGGGAGCCTAATTGGGAAGATTTTGGACGAGCAAAATAACTTTAGAGGTGTCAGTAATTGGTTAGAAGTGGTGTCCTTTTATAAGGGGGAGGAGGGACTCTTTAGAAAAAACTTAAAGTATTAATTTATAATAAATTTATATTCGGTTTTTAATGGATCAAAAGTGGATTATTCAAAGTATAAGGTGGGGATGGGTCTAAAACCACTCAACCAATAGATTTTAGATAGGTTTGGGTCACTATATTAACCTTATCTTTTAGATTTAACTCTTAGTTAAATAGTTTGACATTTACCATGTCTCTTTGTATTTTTATATTATATAGTTAATAAACATACTATATACTTCCAAGATACCCCCAAGTGTTCCATTAATGATACACATATCATTATATAAGTACTTTTTCCAAACCTTAGATTTTTATCAATATAATATCACTTAATAGTATAATATTTGTTTTAAAAACTCCCTTATTTCAATTTTGAAACTATTGGGTATTTTGTTTTTGATAAATTTATAACAACATTATTACATTGAATAAAATTAATATAACCAATAATAATATGTCATATTAACCTATAGAATTATTTTAATTCATAAAAAGTCTCAAATTACATTTATTTGGATATTTATAATATCAATTATTTCAATATTTCTTTAATTAGGTAATTAGTGGATCACCATTATGTCATAAATAAATTAAATTATTTAATGTATAAAAATTATAAATAAAATACCATTATG
This sequence comes from Viscum album, assembly GCA_963277665.1. Lineage (NCBI taxonomy): Eukaryota > Viridiplantae > Streptophyta > Magnoliopsida > Santalales > Viscaceae > Viscum > Viscum album. Next base: position 1,296,973,204 of record OY728141.1, on the reverse strand, counting down.
TAATAAATCTTTTTATCTTTCTAATGAATATTTATAATTGAATTTATCTTATGTATAACAATATATTAAAAAAAATTAGTTATTAAACTTTGATTTTAAATCTTTTAACTCTTCTTTGAATTAAATAAAAATAAATGTCCTAATCTAATACAAGTGGACCAATGAGGTTAATATTTTATTCCTAAGGTTGTTTTTGGTCGAATTATACTTAGACAATAGAATTAGGACATGTTTTAGGGTAATGATAATTTCATTTTTACCCTTAATTACCCTATTTACTTTTTACCATGGTAAATAAAAGTAAAAAGTTACTATTCACCAAAAATTATTTTTATCTTATTGAACCACATTTTAATCCTTGATATTAACCTTGTCTCTCGGATTTTAGAAATTCCACTCATATAAGTGGTAAAATTAAGTTTTATGTGAATTTTCAAATTCTCCTAGGAGATGGGTAAAAGACAGTGAAAAGTTCAATAAAATTTTTATAGGTATAAAATTATTATAAACTGACTCTAATGAATTACATTAAAATTATATAGGTATTATGTATCTATTTTTACCTAAAATAAATTTAAATAAAATAAATAATTATTTATATAAAAATTCAGTTTTAACCAATAACTCAGTGTTTTTTACTATTCATCAAAAATTGAAAGTTTTCAGAAAAATACCAAAAATTCACCCCAGGCTAATTTCAATATTCTGAATCCAAAAATGAAGTCCATTTTGAAAGATAAAATTTATAAAATTTCAAAAATTGGGTATTACTTTTCATAACGGCTAGTTTGATTGGTCACGGGGTGTTAGAATCTCGAAATTGCGTACAATGCAAGTTATTTTATTATTCAAAGGGAAACGTACCATGGAAGCTTGGGGTGTTACATTCTCCCCTCCTTCAAATAATTTCATCCTAGAAATTTCTAGAATATTATTGCTTAAAAAGACTCGGGTGGTTCTTCATCATAAGTTTTTCAGGTTCCCACTTTGCCTCTTCTATCTTATGGTTTCTCCATAAAACTTTTTCCTGACGAGTCGTTCGATTTCTCAGCACTTGTTCTCTTGTATCAAGAATCCTGATGGGATCTTCGCAATAAGACAGATCAGGTTCCAATTCTAATTCCTCATAGGTAAGTACATGCATTGGGTAAGGCATGTATTTTCTCAAAAGTGATATATAGAACACATCGTGAACTTTGGAGAGATTTGGAGGCATTTCCAAACGGTATGATACAGCCCCAATTCGTTCTTGAATTTCAAAAGCTTTGATGTACCTTGGACTCAATTTACCTTTCTTACCGAAATTTATAACTCCCTTCCATGGAGATACCTTCAAGAAAACATGATCTCATATATGAAATTCCAAATCCTTCCATCGATTATCGGCATAGATCTTCTGCTTACTTTGAGCTGCTTTGATGTGGTTTTGGATTACCATTACCTTTTCCATCGTTTCCTCCACCAGTTCTGGGCCTACGACTTTTCTTTCACCAACGTCATCCCTACATGTTGGTGTGCGACATCTCTTTCCGTATAACGCTTCTTTTGGTGCCATCCGAATACTTTAATGGAAGCTATTGTTATAGGAAAATTCCACCAGAGTTAAATATTGATCCCACATACCCTGAAAGTCAAGTGAGAAAGATCTCAACATGTCCTCTAAGGTTTTAATAGTCTGTTCTGATTTTCTATCAGTTTGTGGGTGGTAGGTAGTTCTCAAACGAAGTTCAGTATCTATGGATTTCTAAATAATTTTCTATAATCTTGAAGTAAAACGGGGATCACGATCATAAACAATCCATATGGGTACTCCATGAAGTCTCACAACTTCATTAATACATAGTATTAATAGACATTCAAGTGGTAGATCTTCTCTTATAGCAATAAAATGTGCTGACTTGGTAATTTGATCAACAATGACCCATATTTCATCGTTCCTTCTAGGAGTCTTTGGTAGCCCCATGATGAAGTCCATTGTAATATTATCCCATTTCCACTCAGTTATAGGAAGAGGTTTCATGACTCCTCCAGGCTGTTGCCTTCCAGTTTTAACTTGTTGACAAACAATACATCTTGACACAAAATCACCAATATCCCTCTTCATGTTGTCCCACCAAAAATTTTCCTTCAAATCTCTATAAATTTTGGTGCTCCCAGGGTGTATAGAGAAATTGGAACTTTGAGCATCATCCAAAAATTCCCTTTTTATATCAAGTATATCAGGAACACAAAGTCTCTTCTCAAATTTCAAAATTCCATCTTCATACACAGTCACTCAATCTCCCATCATCACATCTTTAATCTTCTTTTGAAATTCTTCATCATCGGTCTGAGAACTCTTTATCCTTTCTAGTAAATATGGTTTGGAAACCATTTGAAAAAGTATCGATGTTTCACCTTCCATGGTAATTCCCATATCCATCTTCACTAGATCCATGAAAATAGGATCCCTTTCAATTATCATCGTGTCCAAAATTCCATGATCCTTTCTGCTCAAATCATCTGCCACCTTATTTTCCTTACCCGGGTGTAGTGTATCATGAAATCATAATCCTTGAGTAGTTCAAGCCATCTCCTTTGCCTAATGTTGAGTTCTTTCTATGAGAAAATATACATCAAACTCTTGTGATTGGTATATATCTCACATTTTTTACCATAGAGATAATGTCTCCATATCTTAAAAGAAAATATTATAGCAGCTAACTCAAGATCATGAGTAGGATAGTTTTACTCATGAATTTTTAGATGTGGTGCATAGTCAATAACCCTATCATTCTGCATAAGGACACAACCAAGTCCTTTCTTTGATGCATCACTATAAATAACAAACCCATCATTCCCCGATGGTAGTTTCAATATCGGAGCATTGACTAATCTTCTCTTCAGTTATTCAAAACATTCTTCACACTCTTTTGTCCAAAAAAAGTTAACCCCTTTACGTGTGAGATTTGTTAATGGGTTAGCCAATTAGGAAAATTATGGACAAAATGTCGATAATAACCAGCTAAACCAATAAAACTATGTACCTCGAATATACTCGTTGGTGCTGGACATTTTTAGATTTCTCTTGTCTTAACAGGATCAACAGAGATTCCATCCTTAGAGACAATATGGCCAAGAAAATAAATCTCTTGAAGCTAGAATTCACACTTGCTAAACTTCCCATATAATTCATGTCTTCTCAGAGTCTTAGGTATAATGCGTAGGTTATTTTCATGATCTTTGTAGCTTCTGGAGTATACAAAGATATCATCAATAAATACCACTACAAAATCATCGAGATATTCCTTGAAAACTCTGTTCATTATATCCATGAAAACATAGGGTGCATTAGTTATCCCAAAAGGCATTACTGTAAACTCGTAATACCCATACCTGGTTCGAAATGTTGTCTTCAAAATGTCTTCCTTCTTCACACAAAATTGATGAAATCCAGATCGAAGGTCAATCTTTGAAAAGTATTCAGCTTCATGTAGTTGGTCAAATAAATCATCAATGTGAGGTAGGGCATACTTGTTCTTTATTGTTATATCATTGATCTCCCTGTTGTCGATACATAACCTCATAGATCCATCTTTCTTTTTAACAAAAAGAACAGGGGATCCCCATAGAGAAACACTTGGGAGAATAAATCCCTTATTACTCAATTCCTCTAGTTGTTTCTTTAGTTCAACTAATTCCACAGTGGCCATTCAATAAGGGGTCTTCGATATAGGCCTTGATCCAGGAATTAAATCAATGGAAAACTCACCTTCTCATTCTGGAGGATGTCCAGGTAAATCTTCCAGAAACACATCTACATATTCTTTCACAATAGGTAAATCCTCTATTTGAACATTTCTTTCCTCACCCATAGTCATTTCATTCTCTTCCTCCCCAATAATTGAATTTAGTTGAGCTACTCGGGGTGGATCTAGATATGAATTAGGTGGTGATGATTATTCTCTAAAGATAAGGTGTTCCTTATCATCATCATCAAAAATCGTAACCTCCTTCTTCTTACAATAAATCTTCACATCATGGTCCGAAATTCAATCCATACTGAGGATTATATCAAACTCAATCATAGGTATGACGATGAGATCAGCGGACAAAGAATATTTATGTGCTCTAATGGGGACTGATTCACAAAACATTGTTGCAATGATACTTCCCTTGGGAGTTTTAACTGACAACTCCCTTGTTAAATAAAATTTGAAATATCGAATTTTCATAGAAAACTGGGAAGATATGAAACAATCTGATGATCCAGAATCAAATAAAATCATTTTCTAAACATCAGGAAACCATTAAATTACCTGCCACCATGTCTTTCAGAGCTTCTACCTCAGCAGTAGTGATAGCATAAGCTGGCCTTGATCCCTTGGCCTTTTCTGAGGTAAGTTACTCTGATGCTTAGAAAATTCATTTGCCTAATGTCCCATCTCTCTACAATTATAGCATTCCATGTTGATAGCAACTCTCTTTCCCTTTCAATCATGATTTTTGTGGCCTTTTTCACCACACTTGAAACAGACTCTCATTCCCTTCAAGCAAGTACCGGGGTGTTTCTTCCCACATTTACTTCAAGGTGGATAATCAACTTTTCCCTTCTTCTCTTTATTTTCATTTCCACAATGGTCATAAGATCTCTTCTTCTCTTGTTTTTCCTTAAAGTCGTAAGACTTAGCGAATTCCTTTTCTGTCTTGATAGCACATGAGACAATATCTTCGTACGATCAGAAAGATTGTGAGACTAATGCTTGATGGAGAAACGGTTTTAACCCATCAAAGAAATGATCAATCTTACTTCTTGGGTTATGTATATAATATGTTGCATGCCTCGCTAACCTTGTAATGTTAGCCTCATACTTTGCGACATTCTCATTCTCCTTTTTCCTCAGACTCAGAAATTACCTTATCATATTGCTCGATGGTCACGAGGAAATTATTTTTCTAAGAAAAGATCTTTGAAATCCCTATATTCCATATTTGATACTTCATCATCTCCCTTCTTGTTTTGTATCAATTACCACCATTGATCAGCATCTCCAGTGAGGTGATAAACTACCATGACAACTTTTTCCCTTTCACTACTCCCCAAAGCCTGAAATATTTTCTCTAGAGAACTTATCCATTGCTCATCTACTAATGGATTTGTACTCCCATTTAATATTGGTGGTTGTTTCTTTATGAAGATATCTAACATTGATCCTCCATGATGCGGGTCAGGGTGCTCCATACAGGTAAGGTTATTATTCATAACCTGGGTGAGTTGTCTCAGTATGGTGATTAGATGATCAGCACTAATTGCATCACCAGTTCCACTATAATTATATTGAGCAGGAGGGAAATCCCTACATGGAGTGCATGCATTGATACGGTTTCCATTCCTTCCACTAGGTGCCATTTCTAAACAATGGCATAAACTAGATCAGTTTATGAATCAAAATACATAATTCCATACTTGTAAAACACTTAACATAAATTGAAATATTTATGGATATAATCCATAATCATTGAAAAAATGTTTTTTTGAGGAATTATATACTCATAAACCTTTCATAATGGATTGTAAAGAAAATTATAATTCTCCTAAGCATATCCCCCAGGAGTTTCGTAACCAAGAGTGCATCAAGGCCCGTTGTCGTGCACCAATTCTCGTTCAAGTCTAGCTCAAAGCGGTGTTTTCAGGTTTTACCACTAGGTACATCTGTTCCAGAGTCGCCTCTACCTGGTCTTATCCAGACAGGGATGTATTTCTTGGAAAACTCACAAAATCTCTACAATACCAAAATTCTAGGAAGTTTTTCTATATTAATCCTCAAAGTCCATCTTAGGTCTACGTGCTCTAATCAGAGTTTATCTAAATCTAGCTTCCAAGGTTTGTACTAAAATTCCTCTGATACCAATGGTAATGCCCCGACCCTAATCACCTAGAGTCAGTGCATTATTACATAACATTGGAATGATCACAAAAGATCAAGTCTTGAAAGACCGATTAGGTTAGTAGCCTTGGAAACACTAGATACATTCATAAATTTTACATTACATTATAAAGTGAAAACTACATCAACATTTTGTCTCCACACTCATATCCCCTTATAATATCCCTAAAGGTCATTCATAAAATACATCTTCACATCCTGGGGAAAATAAAAAATAGAAATGGGTGAGCTCAAATTCCTAGTAAGGATAACAATATAGCGGAAACTTTCATAGATAAGCATAAACATTTAAGGCAATGAATAACTAAAACAAAAGCCTTTTAAACTTGAACTTCAGCATAATATGGTAGAAATAAAATGAAATAATTCCATTTAATTATTCACATGGATATTCTACTAGTCTAAGAATCACATGAAATATCAATAACCACTTTTATAATGATGGAATGAAAAATGTAAGACTATCATAACCACGTAGCCAAGGCCTCATTCCAAGACTACAAATAATATTTTTTCAAGGCCTTATGCCAAGACACTAGTTTGTCTCATGACACCTACCGATGAATCAAATAGCTATAGTGGGCTCCACCCGTCACTTACTAATTCCAATGCATTCCTCATATGAACAGGTTTAAACATAACATAAACATTCATATTAAAACTAGCATACGAAATGTAAAAACATTCTCCATAAACCATGAATTCTATAAAAATAACATATCCACAGTCAAACATATAAAAAATCTTCAATAAAATATGGAAGTTTTTTATCATAAAAAATCAACATCAAATAATCTTAAAATCCATAAATGGATGTTGACATAGATCAAATCAAAACTATTTGAGAGAAATATCTCTTTTTTTGAAATCATTTGAAAGTCACATAATTATAAAATAAAAAATTTACTTTGAAAATATTCTTATAAGATTGTAAGGGAAGCTTCGAAGGATTTACAATGGTGGAAAATAGCTACACCTGTCGTATAAGTTAAAAAAATACATTCTTACCTTAATTTGTTGAAAAGGTCAAAAAGGTCATTATTTGGGAAATGACGTAAAGATTCCTTTATAAACTTCTTTTAAAAAGTAAAAGAAGGGTATAAATGAATTTAACCCATATTTTTTAAAATATTAAGAATGTTTTGAAGTAAATTTTTAAGAAACATGGATGTGGATGATAAAGAGGTCCTGGTATATAATTACGTATAAACAACCTCGGATAATGAAGAGGTTGTGAAATAAACCATTACCTTGTACTTTTCCTTGATAGAGTGTAGGTTAACTTCATGTATAATAGTTAAATCATTGTTATTAAATTATACAAGAATCATATACATAAATATGATATCATATATGATCTTTTAATATTTCTTTGTTAATAATATTTTAGTATTATCGTCATTTCGGGTGTTAATTGGTTCATTTTCCTTTATATGCTTCGTTATGTAAGTCGTGTTTGTTATGGATAGGTTGTATCTTATTCATATCCAGAATGATATAAAGTCATTAAACATTACTTTTAATCATCAAATTATAATTATTCTTGAATGGATATGATGGGGAAATGAATCTTATCGCGTTCGTGAAGACGGTAATCCGTACGTACGCACGAACGCTACTTCCATTTCATTTTTCATTTTAAAAGGAATCAAAACCAAATTATACATAGGTATTTTATTATTACAGTATAATATAATATCTTATATGTGTTAATTATGTTCATTAACACCATCATTTATACGTTCCATGTATGGTATGAACGATTCATATCACTTTGAGGGGGCGGTAGTCCGCACTTCCTCAAATGAAATTATCGTATATATATACAACATGAAACGAATAATGGTATGCTATAAAATGGAATTACAGAAGATTATATATAAAATAAATATAATTAATATCATATTTAATTATAGTTCCATCACAATGACCACAATGAGAAGTGGTAGGAGATAATTGAACAATCATCATTTTGTGAGACGTTTGGTTGCCATCCACAGAAATATTATGTTCTCCACCCATTAGATGGAGGTGTGTGTAAGTGTAGTTTGAATAATTCTCCTAAAAATATCCTAGTTATTTTGGATACTTGTTTTGTTACAAAATAAAATAATAATAAGGGTTTAGGGGTTGGAGAAGTAGAATAAAAGAAAAGAAGCTAAGAGAAATTGTTACCTTTAATTTGGGTAACTCCCTTTGGTTTGAATGAAAAAGTACTCTTGAAGTGCCTTCTACCTAAGGTAATTCTTCTAGAAGGAGGATAGGGATGTAGGGAGTTCAATTGGGTAGAGTTTGGACGAGCCAAAAGGCTTGAGAGGTGTGAGTAATTGGTTAGAAGTGGTGTCCTTTTATAAGGGGGAGGAGGGGCTCTTTAGGAAAAACTTAAAGTATTAATTTATAATAAATTCATACTTGGTTTCTAATGGCTCCAAAGTGGATTATTAAAATTATAATCTAGTTATGGGTCGAAAACCAATAAACCAATAGATTTTAGATAGTTTTGGGTCACTATAGTAACCTTATCTTTTAGATTTAAATCTTAGTTAAATAGTTTGACGTTTATCACGTCTCTTTGTATTTTTATATTATATAGTTAATAAACATACTATATACTTCTAAGAGACCCCCCCAAGTGGTACATTAATGATACACCTATAATTATATAAGACTTTTGGCTTAACCTTAGATTTTTAGGAATATAATATCAATTAATAATATAATATTTGTTTTAAAAACTCTTTTTTGTCAATTTTGACACTATTGGGTATTTTGTTTTTGATAAATTCATAACAGCATTATTACTTAGAATAAAATTCATATAACAAATAATAATATGTCATATTAACCTATAAAATTATTGGAATTAATAAAAAGTCTCAAATTACATTTATTTGGATATTTATAATATCAATTATTTTAATATTTCATTAATTAGGTAATTACTGCATCACCAATGTGTCATAAATAAATTAAATTATTTAATTTATAAAAATTATAAATAAAATACAATTATATAGGAAGCATTTCTAGATTTCTAATTAATATTTATAATTGAATTTATCTTATGTATGACCCTATATTAAAAATGTTTTAGTTATTAAAATTTGATTTTAACTCTTTTAACTCTTCTTTGAATTAAATAATAATAAATGTCCCAATCTAATCCAAGTGAACCAAAGAGGTTCATATTTTATTACTAAGGTTGTTTTTGGTCGAATTATTCTTATCCAATAGAATTAGGACATGTGTTAGGGTAATAATAATTTCAATTTTACCCTTAATTACTCTATTTATTTTTTATCGTGGTAAATAAAAGTAAAAAAGTTACTATTCACCAAAAATTATTTTTATCTTATTGAACCATATTTTACTCCTTGATATTAACTGTGTCTCTCGAATTTTCAAAATTCCACTCACATAAGTGGTAAAATTAAGTTTTATGTGAATTTGCAAATTCTCCTAGGAGATGGGTAAAAGACGGTGAAAAGTTAAATAAAAATTTTATATGTCTAAAATTATTATAAACTAACTCTAATGAATTACATTGAAATTATATAGGTATTACGTATCTATTTTTACCTAAAATAAATTTAAATAAAATAAATAATTATTTAAATAAAAAAGTCGGTTTTAACTAATAACTCAGTGTTTTCACTATTCATCAAAAATTGAATGTTTTCAGAAAAATACGAAAAATTCACCCTAGGATAATTTTGATATTCCGAATCTAAAAATGAAGTCCATTTTGATAGATAAAATTTATAGAATTTCAAAAAGTGGGTATTACTATTCATAAAGGCTAGTTTGATTGGTCACGGTGTGTTAGAATGTCGAAATTGCGTACAATACAAGCTATTGCATTATTCAAAGGGAAACATACCGTGGAAGCTTGGGGTGTTACAGAAACCTTCTATGATACCAAATATAATAGACTATACTTTTCATACATGTATATTATATATTTTTAAACGAATTTTTATTACATAACATAAAAAAACACACCCTAATTATGTGGGTTTAGTGTATTTGGAAACATGGACATAAAAACAACTAGTTCAAAAAAACATCTACATCATATCCCTATTATTTCTTCATAACTAGAACCCTTTTTAAAATTTCATACTTAATATCTTTTTTCATATCCTGGGAAAAAATAAACATAATAAAAGGGTGAGATCATATTCTCAGTAGGGGTAAACAAGGGAGATATCAAACATAACATAAGCATAAGGCCATAAGAATATAACATTTAAAAATTATTCCTTACATATAAAAGATCATAATCTTGAGTCATATAATAAATCATGGAAGTTTATAAGACATTAATCATAAGATAACATGATCCATAAGAGAATAACATTGGCATAAGATGTCAAATGTGGCATACACATAAACTTATAACTTTGTGAACATGTATAAATAGAAACAGGTTCACTCGTTAATCTAAGGACATGAAATTGGTCCCTTTAATAAACTTATGGACATGAAACTAGGTCCATGAATAATATAATGTACATGAAATATATTTCCATGCATAAAATTATGGACATCAAATCCAATTCCATACCTAAAAGTATGGATATGAAAACCAAGTCTACATATAGAATTGTAAACATTAAATTGGGTTCATGTATAACATATTTACCCCATGAGTTATCCATATTTACCCAATACATTATAGGAAGATATACGAATCATCCATTACATAGTAAAAAATATACATATGTGTTCCAAAAGAACATAAATCACTCATCACATCAGTAATCATGAAAATAAATGGTTTCCTTAAACATATTATCATAGCATCTCTTATTGAAATGTAATGGGATTTATAAACATCAAGACATCATAAACATAAACAAGAAATAAAAAGAATAAGGATATTATCCTTGAATAATAACCCCAATAAATAATAAATAACATCAAATAATTTTATCTTAGATGGAAAATGGTTTTTTAATATCACTTGAAATAATTCTTGAGGAAAATATCCTTTCCATATTTCAAATCATTATCTATTGTAAAAAGCCATGAAATTATAAAAGAATATATTTTATTTTAAAATATCCTTGTAAAATTTTAAAGTATTCCTCAATTATTTAATGTGTTGTGAAATGGTTAAAATATTCTCATGCTGTATAAGTAAAAAAACAGTACTTCTGTATATTTGTTTCGGTAAAATCACAAAAAGCGTTGTTTAGAATATGACAAAAAAATATATTCTTTTCAAGAAAAATTATAAAAATTAAAACATGAGTAAAAATGAATATAAAAAACAATAATATAATATTAAAAAAATTGGAATAAATTTTTTAAAACATGTACATGGAATAAAAATATTCCCCAACGGTGACATAAATAGAAACAATCCCTAATAATAATGTGATTGTAAAATAAACCCTTAAAATTTCATATAATTGAACTAAGAATTAATAAAATAAACCAATTATGTTTATTAGATCTAAATTCACATAAAACAAGTAAAATAAAACTTAATATAATGATAATTAGTTACACACATAATCATAGAATTACATAATCAATGAAATAGTTGTTTAACCCAACGAATCAAAAATTGAGTTAATAAATCTCTTAATTCAAGTATAGTATTTATTTTTTCACATTCAAACCTCAAGTATAATAAATATGGATTTATTATAAATTTATTACATAAAATTATCATACCATGTATTATTTATTTATAACATATCATCACCTATTTATTAATAGTTTGTTATTAAAATCACTACACTGGGTGATAACTACTTCGTTTTCCAAGCATGTTTTGGTTCGGTAGTCTTGGTCCATATAATTTGATATTGGTATAATAATTTATAGATTTTTAATAATGGTATAAAAATAATATATATTAATTATATATATATTTATAATCATTCATAAAAATTTTATATATAAAAATGAATTGCATCGTTCATGGAGATGATAGTCCATACGTACGCATGAATGTTGATCCCATTTTTCATCTAATAGAATAAAAGAAAGGTAAATAGTAATACAACTTTAAAGAATAATTATTATGTAATATATATCATATATTTTTACAAAAATAATTATTATTACCATCCATGTGTAATATAAGTGAAAACGAATCATATCGCATTGTGGAGATGGTAGTCCATATGTATGCACGAACAAAGTTATCATTTCTCAAAAGACTGGTTTATTATAAGGTAGATAGAATATTATAATTAAATATTTATAATTATATTATATATATCATATATAATCACTAATACCTTCATAATACTCATCCATATAATATGGTGATGAAAAATGAATTGTATCGCTATGTGGAGATGATAACTTGTACGTACACACAAGCGATACTTTAACTTATTTTTTATGGGAAATAGGGTTTATAATGGTGTTTTCATAATCATAATATAATTTAATCATATTTAGGATACTTAATTTATAATTTTATGATAAAAATCATATATTTATAGGATATAAGGAAGATTATAAAAATAAAGTGATCGATTAAAGTGATTACCTCTTCTTTGAAATTCCTCCTTTGGATCTCCTTTAAGGGGCTCTAGGGTTGGTCTTATGAGAATATTAGATCCTATGTAATGTTGATTTGGAAGTTTATAAGATACATTGGTAGTTTATGGTTGATATAGAAGGATAAAATTGATGTGGAGAAGTGGGAGAGGGGTGTCCTTTTATAATTGAAGTGAGGGGATCTTTTGAAATTTATCAAAATATTAAATTATAATAAATTCATTTTCTTTCCAAATGCCACCAAATGGACATTTATTCTAAGTTAATATATGATATGGTTTTAATATCATTAATAAATATATATTATATTAGTTTTTGTTTTATTTTCAAACTTATCATTTTGATTAACCCTTAGTTGACCTATTTTAATTTTAATTATGGTAACAAATTTTTCAATATTAAAAAGCAGTACTTTTTTAATTTTTGTGGTTTAAATTGGAACATAAATTAACAATTTATGAAATTTAATACCATATAAACATTATTTTTTAATTTTAAATATTTTATTAATATTTTAAATAATTTAATAAAATATTATTTTGATAAAATATCATTAGTGTCAATTTTGACACTATTCATTACATTGAATTTAAGAAAATCAAGACAACAAGATAAATTCAATTAAAATAATTTAATACACACCAAATATATCTTAATCATCTATAAAATTATTTTATCACCTTAATTAAATCAAATTATATTTATTTTTATATTTTAAATATCATTTATTTGGTTGTTTCATTAATTGAATAATTATTGCATCATCGTTGTGAAATTATTTAAGATACATATTTAATCATAAAAAAAATATCATGATATATATAAATATTTTATATTTTACCAAAATATTTATAGTTTAAGATATCTTATGAAGATACCATCTTAAAAATGATATATTTATTAATAACATGAAGGTGACATAATTGACTTTTCATTAAATAAAATATTATAAACATCGTAATACCATCCAAAAGACTTAAAAAGTCATAAATAAATTTATATAATGAAAATAAGTTTATTAAGTTAAAAATGAACAGTTATATTCGTTCATAACCTACCGTTTTCCCCATGTGGACACACAAGAGATATTTTAGACAAAGAATGTGACATTTTGTGAATTTCTTTGATTTAAATAATATAGAAGACATTTACAGGTAAAATTGTCCATTAAATAACTCAATTTAGATACTTAGGTTTTAAGGTTCTAATAAATTCATCCAGTAAAATTTGATCAAGTGTTGGTGTCATTTTATAGTCCTTATCATTTTATTTTTTACCTAAATTTCCCAATTTAGCATTTACTATGGTAAAAAAGATTTCCAAGGTTACTATTCATATTATAAAAAAATTAAAATATAACTATTTAATATATTATTTCCTCATGAATCCAAATATAACATTTATTTTTCAAAATTAATTTAAAATTAATTCTACAAAACACAATGAAAAAAAGTTTTCTAAAAAATGCATTTTTAAGACTAAAAATGTACTAATACAAAAATAATTTATAAGGAATATTAAAATGTAATAAATTATATTATATATAACTAATCAGTATTTAATTTACATTTATTTAAAATTAAAATCATAAAAATACTTTTTAATATAAATAAATTGATGTTTTATGAAAATTAGTATTTTTTACTATTCACTATAAAATAATAATTTTTAGAAAAAAATACCAAAACATCACCCTAAGATAATTATGAAATTATGATTTTAAAAATGAGTTTTATTTTTTCAAATATAATTTATAAAAGTTTTAAAATTTATATTTAAAACAAGTGTGTCATTAAAAGGTGGATAACTATCTTTAGAAAAAAATAGATTTTTCTATGTAAAATTGGATTTTCTCTTATCATATGCCTATAAAATAATTTTATGAATGTAAAAATATTTTATGTAATATATATTTATTTAATTAATATAATTTAATAATATTAATTTATTTATTATATTAGGATGAAACTCATTTGGGTGTTTAAAAATAGTTTTTTTATAAATACATTTCCTTTATATTAAATCTCTTTTTATATTCATTTCAAATAAATTGGTCACGAAAGAATTATATAAATATGTGTACAAAAATAAAATTTAGTTAATCCTATTTATATCTTACATTACAATGGTTAGTTTATAACTATTATATTAAATAATAACATTAATAATATATTTTAGTTGGTTAAAACTCAGTCTTGTGTGTAACACGAGCTATCGAATATATTAAAATTAAAAAGATACATACTGTAAAATCTTGGGGTGTTACAAATCATCCCTTAATCACCTCCATAGACCATTAATATATTCTTATAGCTTCAGTATTACTTAATGTTATTCTCTATTGTAATCTAGTGATTCCTTCAAAGATTTTATTGGTATCAAATAATTATGATCAAATCATAAAATTCATCATGTTGAGTACACAACATGACATACATGATTGATCCTATCACTAAATAATAAATAATCTCATTCACGTGTTTAATTTATGTATACTTAAAATTATTTTTATCCTTTATAAAAATAATACCATGTAACATTGGTAGAAATTCATTCTTGAATTTCTCCATGTTAAACCTATTTATCACTTTACAAGTATATGTGTCCTAAATTAGTCTAAGAAACCATTTAGATATATCACTTTATATCTTTATACCCTATAAGTATGCCACTTCACCCATTTATTTCATCCATAAAAAATTTCACTAATAATCCCTTAAAAACTTCAAATATGGGATATCATTTCCATTGGGTAGTATTTCATATATATACAATACCAAAAATAAATAGTTCTCTTACTATATTTGTTATGTTCACAAGATATATCTTTATTTTTTCATAAATAAAATTCAATTTTTCATCATAAAAATATATATTCCAACTTGATGGTTATTTATTCAATCTATAAATGAATTTTTGCAACTTCCATCCTTAGTAGTGTCATTTGGATCCTCAAAACCTTCAGGTTGTATCATATACACATCCTCAAAGATATTTCAACAAAAGAACCTTGTTTTGACATCTATATGGTTTATCTCAAAACCATTATATGTTTTTATGTAATTTGTATTCCTTATTTACATTATAATGTCAATTAGTGATAAGGTTTTTTTATAGTCAATGCCATGAATTTTGTTCTATATTTTCTCTACCATTAAAGACATATAGTTAGATTATATATCATTAATGTCAATTTTCTTTCAAAACCACACTTACAAACATTGGGTTTTTCATATTCAGGTGGGTTAAATAAGTTTCAAAATTTTAATTTCATTTATAAATTCAACGTAAAATTTCATATCCTATAACCATTTACCAAAAAAATAATTTTTATATCTTCTTGATAGGTGTTAAGTTCATATTGTATGAACTAAACCTTATGGTCATTCTCTATAATAATACATATCTCATAGTATCTTAACAAATTCCACCAAACATATAAGGTTATTTTTATATTTTAGTCAATTCAATTTCCACTAAATCACTTTTCCTTTCAATAAATATTCCTATTAGTTGGTCATGAAATTTACTAAGTTCAAAATTTCTCTTAAAATTATAAAATATAATATACTCCTTATAAAAAATAAAAAACTTCTAAATATAACCACTTTGTGCTAAGTAGAATTATAAAAATAATATCTCTTAGTATCTTTTTGATACGCAAAAAATATGGACTTGAAAAATGTAAGTCAAATTTTATTAGAAATTTCCATCTACACATAAGTTGTAAAACCCTTGATTTTTTAGAAATAAAATTTAGGTCATTCCCAAATCTATTTATTAGATATAATATGGTTATGTAAGAAATAATTAATTTCAAGAACATAACTCCTCAAAGATGTTGGAAGGTATGATTGAGTCATCATCAACTGAACCATTTATAACAAGGTATATTTTGTTATTCTAGATATATCATTCCCCTGAGGTGTACTTGGTAGATTTTTTTTAAAGATGATGCCTTAGCCCAAAATGAACAAATCACAATTATTATAAAATAGTGATTTTATAGGAGTCTAAAGTACGGGATCATATTATAATCTTTTTCATGCCAAGAAAGTAAATAAATAAAGAGTTCTCCGAACTAGGTAATGTCTTGATTTAAACCCATGTTTTTCAAACCATCTGAAACAGTGTTTTCTTCTCAATAAACATGTGTAGTGATATAGTTGAGATTGATAAGTGAACGGTTGTAGTCTATCCAATGGGTAGTAATCATCCATGAAAGATGTGTTATGCTATTCCAAATCATTTGCACGATGGTATTCAAATCACTTTAAATCGAGATATTATTCCACCAAGGAGCTTAGAGTAGTCAATAGCATGTATTAAACTCATCATCTCAGCCTCAAGAGAGGTTGAAATGCCACAGATACCCATGAATAATCCAAGGATTTGACTGAGCTGATTCCTAGAGATAGCACTGCAACCCACAGATCATGGATTGCCTTTGGAGGCACCATCAATATTAACATTAATTTCTAAAATAATTATATAATCTCTCATATGATCAATAAAATTTTGAATTAATTATTCTTATACATTATTGGATTTAATTATCTTAATACTCTTTCTATGTTGATTATGTAAATCTTTTTTATACACCTTAAACATTTCAATGGATTTAAGATTTCTATTCATAAGAAATACATAACTATAATAGTCTAATAAATTAGTAAAGGTTATAAATTACTTAGATTATATACTAATTAAACCACATACATCACAATATATTAAGTCCAATAGGCTAGTAGCTCTTTTATCTAATCTATTAAAAGTTAATTTAGTCATTTTTCCTAATAAACAAGACTCTAATTTATCAGATAATTCATAATAAAAATATTCCCGTAATAAATATCTATAAATGAGTTTCTAATTGATATTTATAGTTAGAAAATTCTAAAATTAAGTCTTATTTGAATCACCTAATTTGAACTTTTTAACTTGTGAGTTTTATATTGGATTATCCACATTTATACTATATAAATCATTAACCAGATTTCCCATTATACGCAAGATTTTATTCATGTATATAGAATACAACTTATTCTTGATAAGAGAATGAAATATTGTTTTGTTCAAAAAAATTTGATAAACAATGTGTATTTATTGAAAATAAATGTTATTAATATTTAAGTTATAAATTAATATTAATTTAATAAATATTTATTTTAAAAATTATTTCATGTCACCAAAAGATATTTTATAATTAATTAGATACCCATGATACCAAATGTTTTAAATTTATTTTCTTAACAATATTTCTTAATTTGATATATTTAATTAATTATTTAATTACTATATATGTTATAAATGACTATTTTTTTAATTATATGAATTAATATTATTATTTTTGAATATCATGATTTTAGACATAATTCCATCAAGGTTTAAAATTTGAATATGGTATTTAATTTGAAAAACATAGTTTTTTACCCTAAATAAATTTGTTTCCATGTGTTTTATGATTTTATTTAAAAGTAATATTTCTAATATGTAGAGAATAAAATTTAATGAAATTTATTTCATATATATATAATATATACATATATATATATATATATATACGAATTAATATACATTCATGCAATGATTATTAATTGGTTATAAATGAATATAAAATCAATTAATGTTAAAAAGAATATTTTTCAGAGAATTGGTTTATATTAATAAATTAAATTTATCACATCTAAAGGATGATTAAAATAAAATGTTTCAATGAAAAAATGATTATATTAAAAAAAAATTAATTAATAATTTATATTAAAAAAATATTAATAACACTTAATGTTTAAAAAGATATTTTTTTAATAAAAACTGTTTTCCATTTTATTTTTTGTTTTCATTTAAAAGTTAAATTTATAAATTTTAAAATTTTAATTTGATAGAATTTAATTCATTTTTAGAATCATAATTTTTGAATTATCTTAGGGTTTATTTTTTATATGTTTATAAGTAAGTATATTTTTTAGTAAATAACATAGTTTTTATGAATACAATATCTTTTATTATATCATGATGATATAAATAAGAATTAAAATGTAATGAATCCTTTTGATAGAATTAAATATATAATTATAATTATAATATACCCAAATATAGTTTAAATATTATTTAATTGATATAAATTAATTTTTCTTCTGTGATAAATATGGAAACATTTATTATTGTTGACACGGTGATTGCACAACAATAGAAAAGTCTAATTGGTATAATTAAAATAATATTTAAGATAGTATAAAATTATGTTAAACTTTTAAAGTAACCTTTAGGTTGAATAAATAATTTTTACCTATATTTAGGAATTTTAAAATTATGTTGCATATTAATTATACAAATACTTACCTAGTGATTGTGCAGGGTGAGAAAAGTCAAAGTAATATCTTAAATATGTTGTTATTATAAAGATGAGATTAAATATAAATTATGAAATATACTATATGAAGATAATTATTCAAATTAAATTTTAATTATTTTATTAACTTATTTTTAAATTTAATAACAATATAATTGTCTATAACATTTATGTAGTGTCAATGCTACACTTGTGAAGATAGGTGAAACTCTAAATAAATGGCCTTAAAAAAATTTGAAGTGATGAGGTTCGGATGAATTAAGTTTTTTAATTAAGTTTATAGATATTTATGAAATATAATTAATTATATAAATATTATTTCTTGAATTTTATTTTCATTTTAATATTTGTAAATTCAATTTGCTGAAATAACCTTGAAAATGACTTTAAATGTTATTTTATGTTAAAAAGGATTTATAATGTCACAAAATATCAAAAAACCTCATCTATAAATTTTTTTATGAGGGAAATATATACCTTCCCTTATCCATTTTCACTTTTTATTCATTTTGGATCCACTCTCCATAAATATGAATGTACGTTTTTATGAATAAATGAGTATTTATAAAAACATTACCCATCTTACATCCTTTATAAGAAACCAAAAAAATACAAATTTTCCCTATACTTTACCATATTTCCTTCCTTAATAATCATCCCCTATTTTGGTAAGCTTTTGGTCTCATGGGAATTCAATAATTCTTTCAAAACTAAAAAGGATCCCATGAGAAGATATAGTTTCTTATTTGTAAGTGATGACTTATTACCCTTCATTTTCATTTATATTTCTCTTCTATATATCACCAATTATGAGTTATCATGTTAATAATTTTTATATATATAATATAATTAATATTTTATAATATAGATATTTTTGTAAATTAACTACATATTCTTACTCATCCATTGATTATAGGATGTTCTTGTTTGGGTTGGTTTAATCACTTACACGAACGATGCTATAAATTTATATCATAGATCATTATAGAAATTTAATTACTAGTAAGATATGATATTAATAATAAAATATTTTTTTCATTTTAGAATTCTAATATTAATATTTAACTATTTATTAACATTCCCCCTTTTGTTCATTAAAAATTAATGAAATAGTATTGTTATGGGATTTATCTGTACAAATCATGCCTAAAACTCCCATGGAATGAATATGGAACTCTATAACTCATTATATAACTTTTATTATAATACCTTAACTATTTTTGATATTTTTAACTCATGAACATGGATTGATGATCAAAACCATTATTCCAAAATAGACAATGATGGATTGTAACTATTAATAATAGATGATCAATATAAAATAATAATAAATATATAATATATAATAAAAGATTATAAAATATTATTATAAATATTAATAAATTTTAATGTGGTTTAAAAATATATGTTTAATGAGTATAATATTTTTATACAAGAAGCCAAATCATGTTAGTGCAAGCGGGAATCCAAGGTAAAGGTTCCTTGTCTCAATTTTCATTCTTTATGAAATATTTCAGTTTATGAATATATTATTCTTTTAAATTGTGTACTTACTATCCCATTGACTTATTTTAACATAAATCACTTCTATTTCATGGTATTTGAAATTCTATTTCATAATATATTTGGACATGATTTGGGTTTATATATTATCAAATCCATAAGGGTTTTTCTTATCTTGGTTTCTTTTTATTGAGTCATATCCATTCTTCCTTGACTATATTATTCTATCATTATGTGAATTATAATGTATGATTATTTTATTTTTTATTTCCACTTTTCTATGAGGATTTATACTTATTTCACATAATCACTTACTTTATATATTCTTACTTCATATGTTATGATCATGGAAAGGGTTTCCTTTCCATGTCTCCACACTTTTTAAGTATTTTTTTTTTCAATTTCATATTTTATCTTTTATGACTCAAATTCAATATCTTGAATATTTACCTTACTAGTTTACTTTTACTTCTAGTAATTTTATTGTATATATTTCTCAATTATGGATTTATATTTCATACCTTAATTTGTTCATAAGGGTTGAATCTCCAATGTTTATTTGAATTCAAAATTGTTTATAAATATATTTCCTATTGGGGATATTGCAAGTTATTTCTCTGTAAAACCCCATCTGTTTTATTATCCTATAGATATTTTTTTAGTTTATATATTTAACCTATATTTGGTTAAAAATTAATCTATGTCAATATCCTTTAATATATTTTATTCTATATTAGATATAGGATCTATTGATACCATCCACCTCCTTTCTTTGGATAGATTATATACATATTTTGTGTAAATATTCATGAAACTAAATGTTTTTCTTGGGTTAATTATTCTTGATGAAATTAAAATTTATTTCTTGTGGAACATACATATTAATTTCTATATTATAATGTGACTGGTGGGATTGGAATTATACATCCCCCAATTCATTGGGTAATATTTTCATCTCATGAGATACCATGTATGACGCAAAGTAAATAATACCTAAACACTATGTTATGTTGTCTTGGTTGTGATCCTTGACTTATGCTTATGATGTCTTGTTTTATAGTATTTCCATATTCTTATGATACCACAATCCTATGATATCTTCTAAGTTATGTTGAAATCATTATTTCATGATACATGACTTATGATCCATGTTTTATTGGGTCTGATTACCTTATGACATGTTCATGTACCTTGATTAAGTTCTCATACTCACATGATCATCTTATGTTCACTTATGATCTTATATTATTATCACTTATTTTACTCTTACTAGAAATTTGATCTCACCCTTTCTTATTATTCCATTACTATGGGTAATAAATAATATTATTTTATAATATGTGTTTAAAATTATTTCATGTGTGGATAATTTTTCAAGACTTTCAAAAATTATTATAAATAAATAATTCTTGATTTTGTGGGGAAATGTCCATTTTGTGGAAAATATATGGGGTTTTTTGGGTAAAGGTTTTTACTATTTTAACTATAAACCGAAAAGGTATTTGTTATATATGTTATGAAATATTTATATATTTTTTATCAAAAATTTAATTATGGATGGTTATGGTTGGGTTGTTCTTTTATTTCATATTTTATCCTCTATGTCCATGTTTTATCTTACCAAAAAGTTTTTTTTTCTTATTTTTTTAATATGATTAAGTATTATATTTTGAACCCTTAAAATTTCATACTATCCTTATTCAAATATAAATTTTGTATTTATTTTATCAGTGTTAATTTTTTTGAAACTATTTATAAATATTTCAACGTAATTCTTCCCACTTTTGAATATTTTTTTTTTCATTCACTCTATATTTCTTCTCATTGCCTTTTTCCCTTCCAAGCTTATATTATTAGTGATTCTTTTAAAATTAAGGTTGTATAAGTCCTATTTTTTCCAAGTAAATTTAATTTTAAAAAATGTTTTAATTTATTTTTTCAATTCATAAACCTATTCTCATTGGAAACTATATAATAATTGAAATTGGGGTTTTGGTAAAATAGTTAAAATTGCACATATGCAATTTCCATAAGGTGGAATGTGGAAACTGGGTTATTTTTAATGAAAATAAATTTAATTATTATTCATATTAAAAAATTAATTTTATTTAAGAAATATTTATTTTAAAAATAATTTTATTTCAACAAAATATATTATATAATCAATTAGATCCTAATTTTCTTATATATTTTAAATTTATTTTATTAAATTTATTTTCTTACTTTTATCCATTTAAAGAATTAGTAAATTTTTAGATATTTTTTAAATTTATATTTATGTTATTTATATGAATTCATATTGAAATTTTTTAATATAATAGTTTTAGAAATATTTTTATCAAGGTATGAAATAAGAATATTGTTTTTTATTTGAAAACAAATAGTTTTTATTCTATATAAATTTTTTCACATGTGTTGTATGATTTCATTTAAAAGTAAAATTTCTCAAATTATAGCATGAAATTTTATTAAATTTAATGATTTTATATATAAACAAATGAATAAAAATTCTTATAATTATTACTAATTTTTTAGAAATAAAGATAAAATCATTTAAGGTTAAAAAGTTCTATTTTTAAAGAATTTTTTATATATTATTAAATCAAATTGATAAAATATAAAAATTATTATAATAAAATTTTTCAATGTTTAGATGATTATATTAACACTAATTTAGATAATAATTTATATAAAATAAGATTAAGAACACCTAAATTTTACAGTTATTTTTTAATATAAACAATTTGTTATTATATTATATATTTTCTTTTAAAAGTTAAATTTTAAAATTTTAAAAAATTTAATTTGGTTAAATGGAATTCATATTCTTAATCATAATGTTGAAATTATATTAGGGTAAATTTTCAGTATTTTTCTAAACGAGTATCTTTTTTTCTTAATAATACTGTTTTACAAATACTCTATCTTTTATGACATAATCATGATATAAATAGGAATTCAAATTTCATGGAACATTTTTCTCAAATTTTAGAGATAAATATAATGATAATTTACCCATAAATAATAAAAATATTATTCAATTTATATAAATAAATTACTGTTCCAAGATAAATAAGGAAACACTTATTGGTGCTGATGAAATGCTTGAGTAGCATTAGAAAAGTAAAATCAGTATTTTTAAGATAATATTTAAGAGGGGAGAAGGATATGATCAGATTTAAAGTAAAATTTGATTAATAATATTTTTTATTTATATTTTTGAATTTATAATTATATAATCAATTAATTATCAAAATACTTGTCTAGTGCTTGTGTGGGGTGAGAAAAAAAAGTAAAATTTTAAATACGTTTTAGGATAATGCTAAGAGTAAATATAAGGTATTAATGATAAATGATGAAATAATAATAGAAAATAAATTATAATTATCTTATAAATTTATTTTTAATTTTAATCATAAGATAATTATCCAAAATTCTTATACAATGTCAACGCAATGCTTGTTCAAGTATGAGAAAAGTGAAAATAAATGGTTTTAAAAACATTTTAAGTGATATGGTTTAGGTCAATTATGGTTTTAATAATTATTTTCTTTTTTATGAAATATAAGTAATTATTATATTATTATTTCATAAATTTTACTATCATTTTAATATTTTTAATGTCAAATTTATAGTATAGAACTAAAAATGACTTAAAATGTTATTTATGTTAAAAATGATTTATAAAGTCACAAAATATCACAAAAACACATATATAAATGGTTTTATGTTGTAAATATCCACCTATTCTTATCCTTTTGCAATTTTTATCTATTTTGGATCCATTATACTTAAATATGACAATCCTTTTATACTAATAAATGATTATTTTCAAAAATGTCACCCCTATCACTTATTAAAGGTCCCCTCCACCACCCTTTATAAGTCACATCAAAAATTAAAATTAATTCTTATAATATAACATATTTCCTTACATAATAATCCTTCCTTATGTTGGTTATCTTATATTCTCGTGTTAATTCCGTAATTCCTTCAAAACTAAACAGGCTTCTAAGATGAGATACAATTTATTATTTATGAGGGGTGACTTATTATCGTTCATTTTTATTTATATTACTGTTATACATATCAGTAGTTACAATTTATCATATTAATAAAAAATAAATTATATCATTACACTTCAAGGATAATGATATTTTAGTAAACCACTATATAATCCTTCTGATCTATTAACTATAGTATCTTCTTGTTTGGGTTGATCTGACAACCTACATGAACGATGCTATAAATTTTTATCATGTATCATTGTGAAAACTTAATTATAGGTAAGATATGATATAAATAACTAATTAATTATAAATTTTTCTTATAATGGTAATATTAATATTTCACTCATTATTAATATACTAACTATTATTTGTTAAAAAATAATGAAATATTCCTCTTATGGGTTTTATATTTATGATTTATAACCAAAACTCTCATGGAATGAACCAAGAACATCATAAATAATTTTTAAAATTTTATTATAGTACATTGAATATTCTAGAGAAAATAAAATCATGAACATTGATTGACAACTAAAACCATTATACTGAAATATAAAAGGAAGGATTAAAATAACTTTCAACCAATGATCAATATAAACTAAAAATAAGTATTAAATTTTCAATAAATGAAAGTAAAATATTAATATGAAAGGTAATAAATCTGAATACGGTTTTTAAATATATGTTTAATGACTCTATGGTTTTTATATAGGAAACTAGATCATGAATAAGCAAGTGGGAATCTAAGGTAATGGTTATTTATCTCAATTTCCATTCCTTGAGACATATTTTAAATTAAAAAAAATTGGGTACAACCGGGAAAGTGGAACACGATGCAAGAAAGAAAATTACAATAAATTGAAAGCCTGAGGACTTGACCCCGCGACCTGCCCCTCACCACCCCAAACCCTTACCACCCCACCACCAATGGTGGGGCACATATTTGAAATTATAAATTTATTATTCTTTGACATGGTGTAATTAATACCCCATTCAAATATTTTATAATAAATAAATTTTGATTTATGATATTTCAAATTCTATTTCATAATCTCCTTCCACATTATTTAGATTCGTATATTACTAAAGTAGTTAGGGTCTTTCTTAACACAATTTCTTTTCATTGAGTTATATCCATTTTACTTTGAATATTTTATTATATGATTATATATATTATAACCTATGATTTTTTATATTATATTTCCACTTTTTTTATTTGGATCTACATTTCATTCACATAATATATTCCTTGATATATCATTACTTTATATGCTATGATCATGGGAAGGGTTTCATTTTTAAGTCTCTACTCTTTTTAAGTGTTGTTATTAAATTTCATATTTTATATTCTATGACTCAAATTCAATTCCTTAATTGTTTACCATTCTATTTTACTTTCATTTATAATGAATTGATAGTATCATTTATTCCCTTACGTTTTATAGTAATACGTTAATTTTTTCATGAGTTTTTTTCTTTCCAATGTTACTTTGAATTAGAAATTTTTCATAATTAAATTTACTACTCTGAAAATTATATGTTATTCCTATCTAAAACACTGTCTATTTTTTCTCTTCCAATAATTTTTGGGTTTTACATGTTTCACCTTCCTTTGGTTCAAAAGTCATATATATCAACATATTTTAATGTATCTTATACTAATTTGTAGATAGTCTCTATTGATACAATCCACTTTGTTTCTAAAAATATCTTATGAAAATATTTTTTTGGATTATTTGTAAATATCATTTCTTTATTAGATTGATAATTATTGATGGAATTATGAATCTTTTATTGTATTGAAAACATATGCATGTACATATTCTGATTTGAAAGGTGGGACTAGAATTATATCACCCCCAATGCGTTGAGTAATTATTTTATCTCATGAGATTCCATGTTTGGTTCATTGGAAATAAGATAATTGTGCTATGTTATGTTTTCTTAGTAGTGATCCTTGACTTATGATTATAACATCATGTTATATATTGTTTCCACGTTCGTATGATTCCCTGATCCTATAGTATCCACTTCCTTATACAAAATCCTTATGCTATGATTCATGACTAATGATCCATGTTTTATTATGTATGATTACTTTATATGTTTCATGGACAATGATAACTATACATTACTTCTCTCAACAACCAAAAATAAACTATTTTAATTATTCACACTCAATGATATATCTATATCGATTAAGTTTTTCAATATTCTATTTTGGAGTGTGAAATAAATAAATATCACTAGAACCAATATCTCATATTGTTTTCTATATTACAATGACGAATAACTAGGATTAATCCCTATCTCGCCATGGATAGTGATACCAACATATTGTTGTCCATGTTCATATCATGTACAATGATATCACCATATCATTTTCTATATTATTGAATGTTATTTATTTTTTTAGAATTATTATAATTCAATGATTCTTTAATCCTTATCTAAATTTATCTCTAATACCATATATTTATTTTTAATGACCTATAACATATATAATTATAACATAAACATAAAACTCAATTATCAATGATATTTTATGTGATATAAAACAATAATAACATTAATAAAATAAGTAAAACATAACTTTGTCCAATAAATTCATCTTGTATAGTTTATGACAACCAATCAACAACAACCAACTATTTTAACCTCTATATATAATCCATTAATAATGGTTGCTATAAAAAAATGGAAATACCTTATTTATATTTTAATCATATGCTCGTATCCACTCTCTATTAAGGAAGTAAAAAAGTAAGAAGAGTGTTTCGAATAAGAAATATATCAAAACAGTGTACTCAAGTGTGTTGTAAATGAATCCTTGAAATACTTTTATATGCTTTTTTAATAATAAAATAGCCTCAATGAGTTAAAACATCTCCCAAATACTCAAAAAAATATTGTCTATTTACAATATACATCTATAATATCTTATTTATTTATCATAAGTGATTATTAAACTCTTTAACAATAAAATATTAATAAAAGTACCATTTCAGGATGTATAATCCATATAATATATTGTTTAATGTTGAAGAGAGTGGAAACAATACATGTGATACCTAAAATATCTCTTCTAACATATATATCACCTCATGTGATATCTTATATCACTATTAGAAAAACATCCCATATCCTTTTCCAAAATATAGGGATTATGTACATAAACAATAAACAATCCGAATAATAAAATAGAAAATTTATGAAAAAATGATATAAAATCTACCAATAATACAAAAAAATACATTTTCTCATACCATAATAAAATATTTCTATAATACATGACCTATAATATAACCAGGAAAGAACATAAACTCTGAAAAATAAAATCATCTACTTTACAAATAATTTTAACCCTTGAGGACCATATAAAATTCATATGCATATCCACAAGTATGTATCTATAAATGTTATCATATAGAATTGATTATAACAGCCCATTAAGGCATGCTAGCTGAGAAATGTTAAAAAAATTAGGTATAAATAATATTTGAAGAAGATTGAATCATTATAAATAGTCATGAACTCGCAACCCATTACACACCATGATCATATAGGTCATGGGTGTTATCCAAATTTCCTAGGCTATATTCATACCAAATATAAATGAAATCATTACTCTCCCGATGTCAAGTCACATAAAATTAATCATAAAAAAATTGGGACCCCAAGACCATGATTCTAGCCAATAAATAACATTATTGAACAAATATGGGATCATGCATAGGTGAGTAAATTATTAGATATAAGAATACCAAAAATACATCATGGAGGATCAAGTGGTTCTAGTATGATTTTGTTAAAAGGAATTCCCAAAATCCATGTGTTATCCAATTTGGAAACACACAGTGGAAATCCTTTTTTCATGTAGAGGTATACCTAGATTTCATGCAAAAAAAAATTTATGGTTAGACATTTTACTTACTATTCAAGTGTTTGGGTATCAACAAGAATAATTCAAGGTGTGTTAAAATACAACATAACCTATAAAATAAAAAAAACTATCAAAGGAATCACATATCAAAACATTTATGATCTTGATCATCTCTAAGAGAAAATAATATGTCAGTTTATCTATAATGACTACTCATTAGTAGAATAGAAAATTAAGTATCCAAAGGTTATCCACGAGTATCAATCATTAAATCAATCACTAAGAAAGCATTAGAGATGATACCCTCCTATGAATCTAAGAAAACTAACCCAATGTAATAGATAATAAAGGAAATACATCATAAAACTACCTTTATATAAGGAATCATCTTTCTATAAGGATTATTGGGTCATTTCCTAGATCGTAGGTCCCAGCGGGATATCTTCATGAATGATCATCATCAAAATCCATAGTTATAATAACTCAAACACAACCTTATTAAAATATTATTTAAACCAAAATTACACATTAAGATCTCCGAATAAGTCATGAGAATAAAAAATTATATTTTACTCAAAAAAACAAACCCAATGATATTCCATAAATTTAACTTACTTGTTCCATCACTAATGTTGTTCAAAAATATAAATTTTATAAAAAACAAAATTATTTTATCTAAAATTTATTTAGAAATATTTTCGTCAATATCTACATAAAAAAATTAATATTTATAGGTCTCAAATTGATATTAATAGATTTTAACATGATGTTTCTGATAAAAAAATATTATCGATACTAACATATATAAGTATAATTAGAATATAGTTTTTGATAATAATAGTTCTTGAGGATCTAACTGTAAGACCCACAAGAAGATATAATTGTATTTTACTTATGATAATAAACCCAAATATGTTCTTAAAATTATATTTTTTTATTCATCTTTAATTGAGCTCAAATGCATAAATTATATAAAATTCTATTTTTATGATCTAAAATGATTTAAAAAATGTATCTATCATTATATAGGAAAAATGATTAAAAATGTATATTTTTAGTCCTAAAAAATAATGAAATTTATCACATCAGTAAAATTAAATTTTAAAGATGAAGAGTCCATGTTATGGTATTGATGTTCATTCCATGTTTCATGGGATGGTGTATCCATGTGACTCTAATTGGTGTGTGGAATATACATGCATAAAGTTACACTGCATGATGTGTAAATACCACACACCTAGGTCATCCTTCACGAAGACCTAGGTAACATCCATAAAATTATTAAACTCTATTGAATTCCATATTGGCACACTACGCCAATTAAAATTTTTTGTTAAAAATATTTCTGTTAAAATCCCCCTATTTAAAAACAAGTTAAACTGTAGTGAATTTATACAGAAATATTTTTAACAAAAAATTTAATTGGAACTCAATTCACCCCCCCCCCCCCCCTCTTGAGTTTCCACTCTAACCAACATTTGGTATTAGAGGTTGTTTTTATTAATACAAGTTTTCAAAATACTTTATTTTTTCAACTGTGATTTTAGTTGCATCTTTAAAGATCTTAAATTTCTGTTAGTTCTAAATTTTATCTCTTTAAATATATCTCCTAAAATCAAGTTATATACAATAGACTATAAGGTGCTGCTACCAACATGCCACTTTTCTTTAATGGTACAAATTATGCTTAGTGGAAACTTAAGATGAAAATTAATTTAGAGAGTATGGGATTTGATATCTGGACTGCAATAGAAACCCAATATAAAATTTCATAAACTGATAGAACTACTTGGGATAAACCTACTGAAACAGCTCACAATAATAATTGTAAAGCTATAAATGCCTTGTATTGTGCTCTAGGAGATGAAGAGTTTAATATAATATCTTCTTGTAAAACTGCCTACGAAATCTGGGACACTTTGGCTATTTCCCATGAGGTAATAACCAATGTGAAAGAAATGAGGATGAATACCTATACTATTAAATATGATAACTTTAAAATGAAGCCTGATGAACTTATTTTTGACATGTATCTCAGGTTAAATGATATTTTCAATACTATGATCTCTCTTGGAAAGGTTGTTCTAGTAAAGGAAAAAATTATGAGAATATTAAGATAACTTCCAGAAAGATAGAGAGGCACTTCTGTGTCTATCAGAGAATCGTTTGATATAAGTTCACTACCTATTAAGGAGCTTATTGTTAAGCTTATGATTTATGAGGAAGAACTCAAGGTGAATAAGGAAGAAGATGATGAACCTAAAAGGACGTCAGTGGCTTTTAAGTCCACTGACTCAAAGAGCAAGGACAAGGAGAAAGTTCATATACAAATTGAAAGCTCAACAAGTGAAAGTTCCGACTCTGACAGTGATGCTGAGATGGCTCATATAGCCAAAATATTTAAGAAATTCTATAGGAAGACGAAGTTCTTCAAAAAATCAAACTACAAAGGTAAATATGACAACAAGGGTCACTGGAAGAAAGACTGGAAGAAGCCTGATAAAATTGATGAAGTCATCTTCTATGAGTGAAAAAGGAAAGGACATGTAAAAGCTGACTGTCCAAAATTGAAGTTTAAGAAGAAACATGACTACAAGGACAACAAGTATAAGAAAGGAATGACAGAAACTTGGAGTGATTCAGAAGACACTTCAAGTGATTCTGATTCTGCTAAGGATGAATATTCTCATAAATCTAACATGTGTTTTATGACAAACACATCTGAGGTAACTCTGGACACTCCTACTTTAAATTCATACTATTTTGAAGTTGATTCTGATTCTGAATCTAAAAATAGTTCTAGTGAAGAATTGTTTGAATATTGTAATATTCTAGAAGAGACTTGTAATAAACTTAAGGACAAGTACAAAGCCTTAAAGAAATAGTATGCTTTATCTAGCACTATTAAATTTTCTCTTGATGTAGAAAAAGAAAAGAATGCTCAATTGCTTAAGGAAAATACTGAATTGAAATTTTCTAATGAGTAACTGAGAAAGGACTTAGAAAAATTCACAAATGGAAAGAACACGCTTACACAAATTCTAGGTAAACAAGTGGCACCAAAGTACAGAACTGGTTTGGGATACCAACCTGGAGAGAGAAATTTTTCCAAAAATAGATTTATTCCTAAATCGGGACAAAATTATGCTAGTTACAGTTCTGGAAATTCATATGCCTCAACTATTTATTCACATTGTTATAAATCAAATAGAGTTTATCTTTAAAAATATGTTTAATATATTGATTATATGAGACCTATAAGACAAATCTGTGTACCTAAAGCTTTACTTGCTAACCTGTCTGGACCCAAGAAAATCTTGGTACCAAAATCATTTTCCATCTAAATCTGTTTTGTAGGAAACTTGCTTGAAGAGTTCTTATAGGAAGATATGGTACTTGGAAAGTGGATGTTCAAGGCACATTTCTAGAGATTATTCATTCTTTAAAATCTTAAAAAATGTTGATGGAGGCTATGTCACCTTTGGTGATAATTCTAAAGGAAAAATCATCGGCCTAGGACAAATTGGTAACATTAATTTAGTGTTAATTTCTAGAGTTTTATTTGTTGATGGACTTAAGTATAATCTGTTGAATATTTCTCAGTTATGTGATTATGGATTTAATGTTAAATTTGAAAATGATTCATGTACTTTTTTAACAATAAAAATGCTTTAGTAGTTTCTGCCTTAAGAAATGAAGATTTTTATGCTATTGATTTGAATTCTTTAGCCAAGAAAAATGTTACTTGTTTAAATGCTTTTCATAAATAATCCTGGTATTGGAACATAAGATTAGGAAACTGCAACATTTATTAACTTAGAAAACTGACTAGAAAAAACTTAGTTAGAGACCTACCTAAACTTGAATTCCCAACTGACAAAGTTTGTAATCCGTGTCAAAATGGAAAGCAACATAAAGTTTCTTTTAAATCAAAGAAAGAATTTTCAACTTCTCAACCTATCGAGTTGGTTCACATGGACTTGTTTGGACCTTCTAGAGTTTCTAGCTTAAATGGGAAGCACTATGTCTATGTCTTAGTAGATGACTTTTCTAGATATACTTGGGTATATTTCTTAGCTCACAAAAGTGAAGCTTGTTCTTATTTTTATAAATACTCCAAGTCTGTAGAAAACCTTAGTGGACTTAATATTAAAACCATAAGAAGTGATCATGGCCATGAGTTTAAAAATCATGAGTTTGAATCTTACTTCTCACATAATGGCTATAGTCATAACTTTTCTTCCCCTAGGTCACCTCAGCAGAATGGTGTAGTAGAAAGAAGAAATTGAACATTGAAAGAAATTACAATAACTATGCTTAATGAGTATGAACTTCCTATTTACTTTTGGGAAGAAGCTGTAAATATAGCTTGTTATATTATCAATAGAGTCATTATTAGACATGTTCTTAAAAAGACCCCTTATGAGTTGTGAAACAATAGGAAACCTAAAGTTAGTTACTTTAGAGTCTTTGGTTTCAAAGTTTTTATTCTAAATACCAAGGATAATCTTGAAAATTTTGCATCTAAAAGTGATGAAGGAATTTTTCTTGGTTTTTATTTGACTATAAAATCCTATAGAGTCTTTAATAAAAGAACCAAATGTGTGGAAGAATATGTTCACATCATGTTTGATGAAACTGATCCATATGAACCTAAGTATTCTCTTGAAAATCTTTAAGAAGATTTGACTATTATGGACCTTAATGATAAAACTAAAGAACCTACTGTAAAGAAATCCAGTTCTGGACACATTCTAGAATCTTCTTATATAGAACCCAAACCTATAGATAAACCTGAAATTTCTATTCGTACCTTTACTAGATCAACTAGGATTCTAAAGAATCATCCTTTGGATGTTGTTGTTGTTAATCTTGATAGAGGGACATAGGCTAGAGAGTCTCTAAGAAACCAAGTTTAACATCAATCATTTCTTTCACAGATAGAACCTTAAAATTTCAATGATGCAATCAATGATGAATTTTGGGTAATGGATATGAAATAATAGTTAAATAAATTTGAAGGAAAAAAGTCTGGGAATTAGTTGATAGACCTAAGGACACCTTGAAAATAGGCACTAAATGGGTTTTTAGAAACAAAGTTGATGAGTCTGGAAACATAGTTAGAAACAAAGCTAGGTTAGTTGCACAAGGATATAGTCAAGAGGAAGGAATAGACTATGAGGAAAACTTTGCACCTATAGCTAGATTAGAATCCATTAGGATCTAACATGCCTATGCTACTCATCTGAATTTCAAATAATATCAAATGGATGTCAAAATTGATTTTCTAAATGTTTTTATAATTGAAGATGGTTTTGTTGAAAAACCACCTAGATTTACTAATCCCCATTTTCCAAATAAAGTTTTCAAGCAATCTAAAGCTTTATATGGTCTAAAACAAGCTCCAAGAGCTTGGTATGATAGACTTGGTAATTTTATTATTTCAAAAAGTTTTACTAAAGGGATTACTAATCCAACTCTTTTTATTAAAAGAATTTCTAAAGATGTTTTAATAGTACAAATCTATGTTGATGATATTATTTTTTGATGTTCTAAACATTATTTATGTACTGATTTTTCAAAGAGTATGCAAAATGAATTTGAAATGAGTTTAATGGGAGAACACAAATATTTTCTTGGATTTCATGTTTTTCAAAATGAAAATGGTATTATTTTGAATCAAAATAAATATACAAAGGATCTTTTAAAACATTTTGGTTTGGATAGTATTAAGGAAAGTGATAATCCAATGAGTAAAGTCTGTAAATTGGATACAGATGAAATTGGGAAACCAGTGGATCAAAACAATTACAGAGGTGTGATTGGAAGCTTACTTTACCTTACTTCTAGTTGAACAGATATTATGTTTAGTGTGTGTATGTGTGCAAGATTTCAAGCTAATCCAAAAGAATATAATTTACTTTCTGTTAAAAGAATTTTTAGGTATCTTAAACACACAGTAAATTTAGGTTTGTTTTATCCAAAAGGAAAATATTTTGAGCTAATGAGTTATTCAGATGCTGACTTTTCTAGTTTCAAGTTGGATAGAAAAAGCACATCTGAAACATATAATCTGTTGGGAAATTCCTTAGTATCTTGGTGTAGTGAAAAACATAATTTTTTAGCTCTATCTACTACTGAAGCAGAGTATATAGCAACTGGTAGTTGCTGTGCACAAATTCTATGGATGAAACACACTCTTTTGGACTATGGATATGATTTTAAGAATGTTTCAGTTAACTATGAAAACACTAGTGAAATAAATATTTCGAAAAACCCTGTATCTCACTCTAGGACCAAACACATTGATGTACGACACCACTTTTTGAGAGATCATTACCAAAAAGGTGATATTAATATTGAATTTATAAGAACTAAACATCAATTAGCTGACATATTCACCAAACCATTAAGTTCAGATATGTTAAGTTACATTAGGCATGAGTTAGGAATGATTAACCTTGATCGGTAGAAAACCTCACCGATGTGAAAACCTCACCGATGTGAATACCTCACCAATGTGAATACCTCACCGATGTGAAAACATCACCGATTTGAATACCTCACCGATGTGAATACCTCACTGATGTGAATACCTCACCGATGTGAATACCTCACCGATGGACCTCACTGATAGGACATTCATTTTCATAATGTCCCATCTCCCTGCAATTTTAACACTGAACATTGGTTGCTTTTTTCTTCCCTTTGCAATCACGAGCTTGGTGGCCTTTTTCACCACACTTGTAACAAACACCCATTCCCTTCAAGCAAGTACCGGGGTGTTTCTTCCCACATTTACCATAGGATGGATATTCAACCTTTCTCTTATTCCCCTTATTTCCATTCCCAGATTGATCATCAAATATTTTCTTCTCTTGCTTTTCTTTAAAGTCATAAGACATAGAGAATTCTTTTTCGGTCTTGATAGCACATGAGACAATGTCTTTGTACGATGACAAGGTTTGTGAGACTAATGCTCGACAAAGAAATGGTTTTAACCCATCAAAGAAACGATCAATCTTACTTCTGGGGTTACGTATATAATCTCCAGCATACCTTTCTAACCTTTTAAAGTCAGCCTCTTATTTTGTGACATTCTTATCCTGCTTTTGTCTCAGACTCAGAAATTGCCTTTCCATATCTGCTCGGTGGTCGCGAGGAAATTATTTTTCTAAAAACAGATCTTTGAACTC
This sequence comes from Viscum album, assembly GCA_963277665.1. Lineage (NCBI taxonomy): Eukaryota > Viridiplantae > Streptophyta > Magnoliopsida > Santalales > Viscaceae > Viscum > Viscum album. Next base: position 1,296,937,808 of record OY728141.1, on the reverse strand, counting down.
CCTCCATTACATATTTGATACTTCATCATCTTCCTTCGTGTTTTGAATCAATGACCACCATTAATCAGCATCTCCAGTGAGGGGGTAAACTGCCATGATAACTATTTCCCTTTCACTACTCCCCAAAGCCTGAAATATTTTCTCTAGGGAACCTATCCATTACTCAGCTACTAATGGATTTGTACTCCCATTGAATTTTGGTGGTTTCTGCCTCATGAAGCGATCTAACATTGATCCTCCACGCTGTGGATCCGGGTGCTCCATACGGGTAAGGTTATTATTCATAACCTGAGTGAGTTGTCCCAGTATGGTGATTAGCTGATCGGCACCAATTGCATCACCAGCTCCACTATAATTATCTTGAGTAGGAGGTAAATCCCTACATGGAGTGCTTGTATTGATACGGTTTCCATTTCTTCCACTAGGTGCCATTTCTAAACAATGGAATAAACTAGATCAGTTTATGAATCAAAATACATAATCCCATACTTATAAAACACTTAACAAAAATTGAACTATTTATGGATATAATCCATAATCATAAAAAATGTTTTCTTTGAGGAAGTATATACTCATAAACCCTTCATAATGATTTGTAAAGAAAATGAGAGTTATCCTAATCACATCCCCCGGGAGTGTCGTAACCAAGAGTGCAGCAAGGCCAGTTGTCGTGCACCAGTTCCCATTCGTGTCTTGCTCAAAGTGGTGTTTTTGGGTTTTACCCCTAGGTACATCTGTGCCAGAGTTGCCTCTACCTGATCGTATCCAGAAAGGGATTTATTTCTCGGAAAACTCACAAAATCTCTACAATACCAAAATTCTAGGAAGTTATTCTATAATAATCCTCAAAGTCCATCTTAGGTCTATGTGCTCTAATCAGAGTTTATCTAAATCTAGCTTCAAGGTTTGTACTAAACTTCCTCTGATACCAACTGTAACGCCCCGACCCCAGTTACCCAGATTCGGTGCATTATTACATAACATTGGCATGATCACAAGAAAGATCAAATCTCGAAAGACCGATTGGTTTAGTAGCCTTGGAAACACTAGATATATTCATAAAGTTTTACATTACATCATACAGTGAAAAACTACTACAACAACATATTGTCTCCACAGTCCACACTCTTATCCCCTCATAATATCCCTGCAGGTCATTCATAATTTACTTCTTCACATCCTGGAACAACTGAAACATTGAAAGGGGTGAGCTCAAATGCCCAGTAAGGATAACAATATAGAAGAAACTTTCATAAATAAGAATAAACATTTAATGCAATGTATAACTAAAACAAAAGCCTTTTAAACTTGAACTTCAACATAGTATGGAAAAAATAAAATTAAATAATTCCATTTACTTATTCACATGGATATTCTACTAATCGAATAATCACATGCAATATCAATAACCACTTTCATAATGATGGAATGCATAATGCCAGACTATCATAACCACATAGACAAGGGCTCGTGCCAAGACTACAAATAAGATTTTGTCAAGGCCTTGTGCCAAGACACTAGTTTGTCTCATGATATCTACCGATGCATCGAGGAGCTATAGCGGGCTCCACCCATCACATATTAAATCCAATGCATTTCCATATGAAAAGGTTTAAACATAACAGAAATATTCATATTAAAACTAGAATACAAAATATAAATACTTCATCCATAAACCATGTATGGTATAAAAATAACACATCCACAGTCAAACATATCACAAAACCTTCAATACAATACAGAAGTTTTGTATCATAAAAAATCAACTTCAAATAAGCATAAAATCCATCAAATGATGTTGACATAGAAGAAATCAAAACTATTTTTTTTAGAGAAATATCTCTTTCTATTTTGAAATAATTTAAGAGTAATATATTTATAAAATAAAACATTTTCTTTTAAAATATTATTATAAGCTTTTAAGGGAAGCTTTGAAGATTTTATAACGGCAGAAAATAGCTGCACCTGCCGTATAAGATAAAAAAAACATTCTTACCTTAATTTTTCCGAAAAGGTTAAAAAGAACCTTGTTTGGAAAACGACGGAAAGATTCCTTTATAAACCTCTTATAAAATATCAAACAAGGGTATAAATGTCTTTAAACCATATTCTTATAAATAGTAAAAATGTTTTCAAATACATTTTTAAGAAACATCGATGTGGATGATAAAGAATTCCCAGTAGATTATTACGTATAAAAAACCTCGGATAATGAAGAGATTGTGAAATAACACTTACCTTGTACTTTTCCTTGGTTGAGGGTAGGTTAACCTCATGAATAATGGTTAAATAATTGTTATTAAATTATAAAATAATCATATACATTAATATGATATCATATATGATCTTTTAACATTTATTTGTTAATAATATCTTAGTATTATCGTTGTTTAGGGTGTCAACTTACTCGTTTTCTTTTTATATGTTTTGTTACGTAAGTTGTGTTTGTCATGGATAGGTTGTATCTTAATAATATCCATAATTATATCAAGTCCTTAGATACTATTATTAATCATCAAATTAGAATTATACTTGAATGGATACGATGGAGAATGAATCTCATCGCGTTCGTGGAGACGGTAGTCCGTACGTACGTACGAGTTACAATATCATTATTTTGATAATAAAATAATTTGTAATTGGATGGTATATCATATATACAGAATCATTATCATGTTATATTTATTATTTACATGAATTACACATCATTATTATACCCATCCAAATAATAATTTATTGAATAACAATTACACCACGACGTGGAGACGGTAAGTCGTACGTACGCACGTATGGTGACATGTTATTCAAAGGACGGATAGAATACTGAAATATGGTTGTAAAATGTTAATAATAACATCAATTAATATATAATATACTGGATTTATTATTTTATAATGGTAATAACAAAGAAAGAAGAAGTGGAAGAAGAAAGGAACTTGAAAAAGGGTGGTGAAATCATTACCACTTCTTTGGGTTCTTCCTTTTGATTTGATCAAAAGGGCTTCTTAAGATGGATTTCTGACTAAAGGACGGCCTATAGGATTAATTGAGGGAATTTTAGAGAGTATGTGGGAAGAGTTTTTCCGAGCCAAAAGGCTTTGAAGGTGTGAATTAATGAGAAGGAGGAGTGCCCTTTTATAAGAGGGGTGAGGGGCACCTTTGGAAAAGCTAGAAATATTATTTTATAATAAATTCAGATTCGGTTTATAATGGCTCCAAAGTGGATTATTTAAAGTTTAAGTTGGGGATGGGTAGAAAACGACTCAACCAATAGAATTTAGACAGGTTTGGGTTACTATATTTACCTTATCTTTAAGTATTAACTCTAAGTTAATTAGTTTCACTTTTACAATGTCTCTTTGTATTTTTATATTATATGGTTAATAAACTTACTATATACATCCAAGCGACCCACAAGTGGTCCATTAATGACACACCTATCATGAAATAAGTCTCTTGGCCGAACCTTAGATTTTTATGAATTTAATATCAATTAATAATATAATATTTGTTTTAACAACTCTTTTATGTCAATTTTGACACTATTTAGTAATTGATTTTTGTAAAAATCATAACAGAATGATTACTTAGAAAAAAGTTAATTATGTAAATAATAACATGTCATATTAACCTATAAAATTAGTGTAATTTATAAAAAGTCTAAAATTATATTTATTTGGGTATTTATAATATCAATTATTTTAATTTTTCACTATTATGGTAATTACTGTATCATTATTGTGTCATAAATAAATTAAATTATTTAATGTCTAAAAATTATAAATAAAATATCATTATGTAGGAAATAGTTTTATCTTTCTAATTAATAGTTACAATAGAATTTATCTTATGTATAACCTTATATTAAAAAAAATTAGAAAATAAACTTTGATTTTAACTCTTTTAACTCTTCTTTGAATTAAATATTAATAAATGTCCTAATCTAATCCAAGTGGACCTAAATGATAATATTTTATTCCTAAGGTTGTTTTTGGTCAAGATACACTTGTCCAATAGAATTAGGACATGTGTTAGGGTAATATTAATATCATTTTTACCCTTAATTACCCTATTTACTTTTAACCATGGTAAATAAAAGTAAAAAGTTACTATTCACCAAAAATTGTTTTCATCTCATTGAACCAAATTTTACTACTTTATATTAACCATGTCTGTCGGATTTTCAAAATTCCATTCACAGAAGCGTTAAAATTAAGTTTTATGAAAAATTCAGTTTTTTAACTACCACTTAGTAGTTTCACTATTCATGAGAAATTGAAGTTTTTCAGAATAATGCCAAAATTTTACCCTAAGGTATAATTGATATTCCGAATTAAAAAATGATGTATATTTTACAAAATTCCAAACATATAAGTTTCATTAATTAATTTTATAATTAATTCCCGTTGTTACAACAAATAGCGTGTTTTTAAGAAACAATATATATCAAAAGATTGACAATTGTTTATGTCCAATTTCAAAGTGAAATTAATTATAATGAACACCATTGGATAAAATTGTAAAAATATATTCTCATTATACATTAAAACCACTAAATAATATAATTTATCACTACAAATTATTTTGATTAAAAAAGTTGTTTTTAAGTATTTTTCACTATTCATAAAAATTGGAAGTTCTCAGAAAAATACCAAAAATTCAACTTAGGATAATTTCGATATTATGAATCCAAAAAAGAAGTCCATTTTGAAATATAAAATATATATAATTTCAAAAAGCATGTATTACTATTCATAACGGCTAGTTTGATTGGTTGTGGTGTGTTAAAACTCGATGTTGCGTACAACACACGCTATCACATTATTCAAAGAGAAGCGTACTGTAGAAGCTTGGGGTGTTACAGTCAGGGTGTAACCCATTAAATTATGACACTGTATGGATCTATTTAATTTAATATGGCCTAACACCCTGAATTTTAAGGTAATCACACCATGTTTTCTAAATTGGGACACCATTGTAGAATTACTATTAAAGTTCCACCATGATGATGTATCCTTGGATTTTAAATTACAAATTTGATTTTTTTCATGAATAGTTAGCTATTTATCCATCTCAATTTGATCCCTTACCAATATTTTTCTTGTCTTGGGTTCCCTTTAGTCATTCCCTAGTGGATTTTGATCTTTATCATTGCATGATTGTTATCTTATGATCTGATGTGTGTTTATCTTCCTATTTTCTCTATTATTTATTATTTATTCTCTTATTTAAGGTTATGATAGTGAGGTTTATTTGATTTGGTGATGTCTTATTTGAGGTTTTGATGGGTTTTTATGTGGTTGGTTATTTTGGTGGATTCTTGTGAGTTTAGTGGTGTTTGTTCCTTATTAATTATTCATTTTTACCCTTAAATATTCAATTGAGGCAGAGGATTATAACTTCTATTTATTTTTTATATATTAATCATGGTTAAATCATGAATTGTCATTTAATGGATAAGTGGTTTGAATTTTCTTAAAAAGATAATAAACCATACATGAAATAATTGAAGAGGATGGTATGTTCAATCATGCATTACAAATTTAACTAATTTTCCCCATTTGATCATTTATCCAAAGAGTTTTGTGAATAATTTATTGTTTTTATTATGTTATTTTTATACATAAATTCATTTTTGAAATATTTACTTAATCATAATTTATTATCAATATAAAAGGGTAATTGAATAGAATAATCTATATTCTAAAATCTGTTGTGTATAAAGCCAATTTTGAGATATTTTATTTATTTAATAGGTATTATTAAATATTATTTGAAATATTAGTTTTCTTATATGATTATATTGACTTGATTTATTATGAATTTAAATTTTAAAATTACATGAAGTTTTAAATTAAAAAGAATATAAAAATATGAAATTGTTACATATTGTTTATATGGGTTGATAGTGCACTTATTAGCTATTGATTGTGGTTATCAAGTTATTAATTTCTATTTTTATTTTTCTATAAGTTTTTATATGGTTATAAGAGGATATGGTTAGTATTATGTTATCTTCTTTGGTATCTAATTATGATAAATTTAAATTAATGGGTTGTAAAAATTGAAATGGGGTGGGTTGTTATGCGGAGTTAAAGTGGAAATAGGATGAAATATGGTCATTAATATAAGCACATGGAAAGGAATGTGATTTATGAGAAATTAGATTGGTTTTAAAATTTTTATAGATTATTGAATATAAATATTAAAGAATAACTTTCTAGTTATGTGGATGGAAATGGGAGTCTCGTTCTTAGTTTTTTTGTATGACGATAGTTAGAAATGGTTATGATATAGTGGTGGGTGTAGTTTTTGGAAAAGAGTGTTGTTGATGATGATTTGGTTTTTATGGTATATTGTATTGTTCTTTGATTATGAATCCTTAGAATTGTGTTTTTTATACTATATTCCCTTATATTTTATTTTTATTTCTTACATGCCACTATCTGTGTTAGGTAACATTACTAATGACCATAGGGTTTTGGATTCTGATTATTTTCCCTAACATCCAGGATGTAAGTTGAGAGGATGGTTGACAACTACCTCTTTCCCACTCACCCTTAAGATGTGGTGTAGGTTTGGATGGATTAATGTTTGGTTATATATATATGGGATATAATGTCTTTTCTTTATAAAATATCTATAATGGATGACATGGTTTTACAGTTAGGTGAATGGTAGGGATGTACATGGAAAGAGGAGGGAAAATGTGTACATCCTTTAAAATTATATACCTTATAATAAATATGTTTTGGTTATGTGGTTGTGTGGTTATGAATGTGTATATAGTTAATAATTTTTATAGGTATGAAAGGGATTAAAGAATAGGATATAAGTAGTTGGTGTATGATAGTGACTAATTCGGTGGGGAAGAGGTTGTGGGGTACCTTTTTTACTTATGTTATTTCAATATAATGTTGCTACCTTGTGTGTATATTTATCAAGTTATCTTTGGTGAGTTTAGGTGGTAGTTTCACTAGATTAAGTGATGGTTTCATTTCACTATTTATCCACTGAGGCATGAGTCTGATTCTTCTTAATTTACACAAGTTAATTTAGGGATGATCATATTCAGTATACATTTATGATCACACCATTATATATATATATATATATACTATTTATAGGATAAAGAAGGTGTCTGGTATAGGTTGTACTAGATTCAGGTGATCATTGAAGTTTATAATGATTCATGGTGCTACTATCATAATATCATATATTGGGGTTTTATTTTGGAGATCTTTGTTTTTGTATGACATTTACATGCATAGTTTGGATTAGTTTTACTTATGTTATGAATTTGATTTGTATTTTACCCTTTACATTAATGGGATATTATGGTAATGTTTCCCAAATACATGTTTTTATACACATAGTACTAATCACCAAACAATGGTTTATTGGGGAGAGGATTTGGAGGTCACTCACCTTTTCACTACCAACCAAGGAGGGATTCCAATGGGGGAAATTCACGACACATGGACTAATAAATTTCTTAAAAAAATAAATATTTATAATATACCTTTTACAAACTCATGTAAAGTCTCAACATAGAATAAATCAAGAATTTATTCAAAATATAACCAAACAAATTATCATTCGTATCTTATTTCAAGTAATTTTTTCATTTTAGTCAACATAAAACACGCACGCACAAACATATATATATATATATATATAAAATAACATAACATGATATCATAAAAGAAATTTTGAATTCATCCCTTCAATAAAAATACAAACAATTATTTCATTAATTCAATCTCAATCCATATTATAATCAAGAATTATATCTCATTTTTAGTACAAGAATACTCAATATCTAATCCCATTATTCACATGAAAAATATTCATTTCCCTTTTAAATTATTTATTAACAAAAATTTTCTTTACACACTATTAAAAATTCAACTCAAATTACAGAAAGGGTATCTCCATTTAAAAAATTCTCTCAATACATTATATTTTCATTATTTTTTATCCAAACACTAATTTAATGAACTCAATTCCATAAGTTTCCACTTCAAAATTTATTTTTCTTGAAAAAAAACTTTTTCAGAACACAATAATAAGTTATAATGCTTGATTTCCTTTTATTTCATTTTCAACAATCAATATCAATTCAATTAACATTAAGAAATATAATTTCATCAGAAAATAAAATTTATAAAATTATTTTATCATCCAAAAACACAATTTTAGTATGAAAATATTCACTATTTTACCAAAAAAAATATTAATAACATTTTCTTCTTAAATTATTTACTTAATTCCCTAAGGATCCACCATTATATAAATTTTTTAAATATTTTATATAAATAATTAATAGAAAATCATATGATAAATCCTAATTAAATCAATAAACAATCATCTATTATTTATTTAACATATAAAATTAATTTTTAGACAACTTTACACATGAATTTCCTGCTAAAATAAATAACGTCATGAAGAATCATATTTATACAGCACAAGAAAAAAAAAATATGTAATAGCTATTTAATTTTCCACCAATAAACCACATAAAATCTTGTAATATTAGTGTCAAATTAGACATCATAAATCAAAACTACACAAAATCATTAAAAATTAATACTAGGGTTTTGAAAACATAAATCATGTTCTTTATTCGTAATATTAATGAAAACATTTTTTTAATTCATATTACACAGTTTCTAAAATATTAAATGTTAATACAACATTCAAATATAATTTTAGAAATAAATTCTAATAAAAATGTATACATAATCCTTATCAATGCATTTAATGACACTATCTCATTAAATTAAATTCAATATTCAACTCATCAAACCCTCCTTTTCTAAAATCCTTAATAACAGTTCACAAAATATGTGAAATCATTTAATTGAAAAATAAATAAAAAATATGTCACTTAATTTATTTAATGATTAATTTATTATGACAATAACTAAATCAAGAAAAATGATCTGAAATCCTGAATTTTTTTAAACTATAAATAATAAAATGGTTCATAAACTAAATGGAATTTAAATGAAATCATGGGGTTAAACTTCTTCATGATGAAATGATTTGAATACTATATACTAGTTATCAATCAGAAGAGTTTAAGTGGAAATATCATAGAGAGAATGTGGACAATTTTAGAGAGAGACTAAAGAATGGGAAAGTAGAAGCCTTCACTAATAGTTTTATAAATTGGGGTTCGAAACAAATTCCCTTATTATTATTATTATTATTGAAAAACAATTGTGTTTCCTAGTTTCCTCATTCGCATGGGTTTTTCCAAGAAACACTCTCAACATTAACTCCCCTTTTACACACAACTCACACAATTCACTTATATATTTTTCTTATTAATTTAAAACTCACTTACATGCATACATTAAAACATCCACACTCTCTATCTCTCACACTCATGCACACTACACATTCACACCTCTATGATTTTTCATACCATATACTTGCATTCCTCAATTAATTCAGTATTCTATATATATAAAACCTTCCATTTAACACACACATATTTTTAAATCAATAATATTAAATAAAACAATAATAATAATAATATCACCAACACCATGATCATAATCATTACTTTTATCATTTATTAAAATAAAATCATTAAATACCCATTAAATATTATATTATTTTTATATATTAAAATAATAACAATAATAATCAAAAATTTAATAGTCCCACTAAAATTATTAAAAAATAAATAAACACACCCAAAAATACATAAACATACCAAATTAAAAAGTTACGCATATTACTCAAAAACAAAAGATGTTACACTACTAATTTCTTGATTGCCTTTTAGAAATATTACTAGTCTTAAAAATATACCATATGAAAAGTTGTTGGGTAAAACTCATATTGGAATAACTACTCATACTCATCCCATAAGTTGATGAACTCTATGTGCCTATATTGATATATATTCTACCAATGGATTTCTATCTTAATAAATAGACTCACTGATAGAACCACCCTCAACTCCTAAATTTTCATTAGTAGTTTTAAACCCCTAGTCAAAACAATCAACTATTCCTCTACCATATGTGGGTCAAGCTCATCCCTATACAAGGGTGGCTCTATTACTGGAACTTATGTAGTGCCTTCAGTTGATGATCACTATAGGCCTCCACTATTGGGTAAACTCTAACCTCCAATAATGGAGGAAGTTAATCAAGTGGTATTCAACACACCATCCCACAAACATTGTGAGTGAATCCAACTAGCTACATAAAAATTGACTCATAGGTTTATTGTCCTTGTTTCTGCCTCCTCACTAGTTATCTATAGAGAAAAATTCTGTAATAAGGATTCATAAAACCAAAATATCTTTTTTATTACCTATTATAATAAAAATTTAAAAAATTGAAATGAAATATTTCCTCACTATTCAACCCAAAGAAACTCCCCTACCACAAACAAGCATGCACATCAACAATGAACTAACCAATATATGATGCATGTACCAACTTAATTGTATCTTATAAAAAAATTCTAATAACTTGATTTAGTAAAAAGATCATCAAAATCTTTATATAAGATTGTGTTAACCACCAAAACCTTTTTATAGTTTCCACATCCTAATAGATTGAACTAAAATCCTTATAATATTATTGCTTTAATTATCAAAATCAAATATTATAGTTTCAACTCTAAACATTTTTCCTAAGAAAATCATTCTCTAATACCACTATGAAATGACTTGGCCTAATCAGGACCCTTATCAAGTTGTTGAAAAGAATCAGTGTTCCTACCACAAGACAATATCCAATTATAAAAGAGATAGCGAGTACATTCAAGAACAAATACACACAAAATGGGAGAGATTCACTCATTAAAATACTAATGATTACTTATATCAAAACCACCTTATTTATACAACATATGTAATCTGGTGGGTTTTAATGATATCAAACATATATAAATTCATCAAAAACATAAAACCCATTAATCCAGGTACATTTAAATGATAGGAAAGAATCATAACATGAAGAACCTAGATAAAACATATCTTTGGGTAGTATATTTTCCCTATAAAATTAATGATGGCCACTTAGAAACAACAAACTAATTTTTATCTCCAATGTTGATCCACTAGATATAGAATCTCCAAAAATTGAAAATAAATTCCTTATAGTCCAAATATATTCTTATATCTCATCTCAATTAAGGAATTAATAATGAAGAAAATATATTTGTCTAATTAGTATCTCATACTTGTGCATGTTCATGACTTGTAAAATAATCCTTAAAAACCTTTTATAGTCCTCCTTCATTAATAAAGAATCCCATTTGAGATCAATAATTTCAAAAATTATTGGTTAATTATTTTTAATTTTCATTTTACACCAATAAAATATAATTAATTTATCACAAGTGATTATCGAATTATTTAATGATCATATTTCATTAAATATATATTCACATGATATAAAATCGATGAAATAGATATTCTTGTTGTAATAGAGGGTTCTATAGACCCAACTATGCAGTACTTTTGATTGCCATAACATTTGTATAGTTAGTTATACATGGTGTCATCTTACCATTATATTGTAGACTTTTCGGCATCCATTATTGAAATGGTAATGATCAGAGATTAATTGTCATGTCAAGAGGTTATAGCAGATACCAGGCTATAATGAGAACCTTTAGATACTATGAAATTAATCTTAAATATATGTTCTATAGTCTAGATACATCTTACTGAGTGGACACAGTAGATGTTTGACTATCAAGTGTTGGGGGATCATAATCATTGAGACTTCTTCTCATGAAGTTCACACTTGGTGATCTCTAGTAGTGTGATCATGAGGACAGACCTGTCAATAGAAACACCACATGTTTTGGGTGTCATTGGTTGTTCATATCTATGGACATGTGTATTGGTCTTCTGAATTGATATCTTTACCAATGTGTATCATTTGATTATGTACTTTGATGCAAGGTAAAAACTATGTTTCTGAAATCATGGCGAGGTAGCTTGTGTTGGGTACATCATTGGTGGTATAACATTGGTTGAATGGTCAAGAAAGGATTTGTCTCTTCCAAGTTTATGAAGTTTTAAATCTCAATCATGGTTGATCAGGATGGTGATACCATCATAAGTCTTTGGCTAAAGCAATCGAAAGGTAAATCGATCGGGATAGATCAAAAAATAATAAAGTAAGAAAAGGATGATGACAAAATTGTGCATCCTGCTTTATGAGATATTTAAATTCAAAGAGATTAGAGTACATAGTCAGTTTTCGTAGGTTGGTTGTCTATTCTATGATATTATTTATCTCTTTAGGGTCCATTATTGGTTGTTAGACTCCACTCTTGTTCTGTGCATTTTAGTCACTACTATCAAGATATGGTCTTAGAGGGTCACACACAATAGCAGATTCCATAATCTACCCTATTAAGTCGAATAGGTATATAAATATGGTGGGCCCCACCATGGGTTCTGAGTGTTGTCCAAGTTTTAGATCACCAAAAGAATTAAATAAATTCATTATTATTCAAGTTATGAATAACTGGTTTTGAATTTATTTAAAGTATTTAACATTTTATGTAAATACGGGAAAAATAATAATCGAATGAATATTATTTTAATATTCAAGGTTTGTTTAATATTAAGTGGGATAGCGAGTCAAGTTAAATGGATTGGTTTTTATCACATAATATATTTTATATATATTATAGGTATGTGATAAAATAATAAATTATATTGATGTAGTTTAGTTCATCAAAATTATTTATCAACTGGACTTTGAAATAAATGAGGGTCGGAGAACCCAACCAGGTATTTAGCGACATTGCTATAAATAAAGTAGAAGTATCTCTCTCAATTAACTATTCATTCATTTCATGGAATGAAAAATAAGTGCCTCTCTCTCATCCCACTTCCTAAATAGAAAAGATGATTATCCAAGAGCATGGATCAATATCTCTCTCAAGCATCAAAGGTATCTCGATGCGGTGATCATTGAGACATAGAAGGTGTCATCGGATCTCCATTATAGCACCCTGAATTCGCACTACTGGAAAACTAACCTTTACCAACGGTTTGGAACCGTTGGTATAGGCCTCCAAACCGTTGGTATAGCCTATACCAACGGTTTGGAGAACCGTAGCCAAGTAAGCCGTTGGGATAGGTCTATACCAACGGTTTTCCAAAAACCGTTGGTATAGACCTATACCAACGGTTTTGGGAACCGTTGGTATAGGTAATATGAAATCTATACCAACGGTAATGGAACCGTTGGTATATAAATTCCAGAAATAAAACATCCGCTAGGATTTGATCCCAGGACCCCTCGTTTATAATTGAACGACTTAACCACTAAGCTAACATCACTTTTGTAAACATAATTTCATAAATATATATATGTATTATCATAATTATATTAAATTTTTATTTATATAATGTTCTCAGTTAGTGGATCTGGAAAAAGTAAAGAACCTATCCCAACGGTTTTCAAAACCGTTGGGATAGGTTCTGGTTGGGTGTAATGTTGTTGGCCGAATGTTGAATTTTTTTGAGGCTTTTTCCCAACGGTTCTTGAGAACCGTTGGGAAAGAGTGACCTTTCCCAATGGTTCTCCCAAACCGTTGGGAAAGGGGTGGGAAAGGGGGGTCTTTCCCAACGGTTCTCCCAAACCGTTGGGAAAGGGGGGGTCTTTCCCAATGGTTCTCCCAAACCATTGGGAAAGGGGTGGGAAAGGGGGTCTTTCCCAACGGTTCTCCCAAAACTGTTGGGAAAGGGGGGGGGGGGTCTTTCCCAACGGTTTGGGAGAACCATTGGGAAAGGGGTGGGAAAGGGGGTCTTTCCCAACGGTTCTCCCAAACCGTTGGGAAAGGGGGGGTCTTTCCCAACAGTTCTCCCAAACCGTTGGGAAAGGGGTGTTTTGAGGCCCCATTCCCAACGGTTCTCCCAAACCGTTGGGAAAGACCCCCCTTTCCCAACGGTTTGGGAGAATCGTTGGGAAAGGGTGTATATAAGTGTTGGGAAAGATCTGATTTCCAGTAGTGTCGACAATCGGTGCTCCCGCTGATTTTAGAAGCACTTGTGGACTATCTATAGGGATCCTACTATGGATCCTTCAACCGACGATCATCAACGATGATTTATAGTCGACCGCAGCTTCAGGTTTGAAACGGGTATGTTTTCAGTTTATTTTTGTGCTCTTTATAATTTATGTGAGATCCCCAGACCTTACCGACACTTGGATCCTTGGCAATGACAAGTTCTATCCTCATGTTAATGAAAAATTTAAAAACCCCATCCCACCGGATTTTGCTGTGGGACCCAGAACCTTTCAGTGGTATCAAAGGGATCATGCATATTTTCTGATCCTTGAGGATTAAATTTTTATTACAATTAGGTATAGGGTTAAAAAATGGTCTCATTGGTTCAAACCTTGCTTCGATCCAATCTCGAACGGCCAAGTTATGGCCATTTTAAATTTTCAAATTGGATCGAATTAGTAGTTTGATCATCGGTATTAATTTTTATTCATTCTGAAGAACCAATAAAGTTTAGATCAGTTCATTGGATATAATTAAAATTAAATGAATGTTATAAATTTTAAACAAATTCTAATTTCCATAATAATTTTATTGTTATTCAGATATTTATTTTATTATTATAGTGATAATAACATAATAAATTATTATATTATGATAATAATAAAATTATTATTTTATTAAAAAGGCTAGCATTTAGACTTTTGAAAATATGGAGACTTGAAAGTTTTTGGAAGAATACCTCATTTAAAAAAAGGAGTAGAATTTTAAAAAGGGCGGAGACTTAAAAAAATGGGATCTTCTTTATTTAAAAAAAGGGTGGTTGTTTTTTTAAAATAAATAAACAAAGGGGGACCACAGTGGACCCCCAATGTCCCCTTACTCCTCACGGATGCACAGCCTACCTCTTGGCCTTCTTTCTTGGCATGCCACAGTAGGGTGTCGACCAACACAAGCTACCCATAGCAGGCCCTCGTCATCCCACCTTCCTCGAGAAATCATCGTGGCCCAAACCTCTGGGTTCCCTCACCTGCACCCACCACCCTTGGCTACCCCGGGCGCCCTGCCTATCGGCCAGAGTATCATGGTCCCACATTCAGACCGCCCGACCTCCTCCTCCTCCGCACTGTAAGTGTGCCACATCATCCAAATGAATAGTACAGAGTAGATGCTTCATTACCTTTTTTGGCATGGTTTTCCAAGTAATAAGAAAATTAAAGAAAGTACCATATTTTATTCTTATGATAAATCAATTGGAAGACAATGAAAAAAAGTCCAATTAAAAGTTATGCCAAAGGAACATTCATACTGTTCTTCAAATAAGATAGGTTAGTTATTTAATAAGAGGTTATTTTCATCACGTGTAATGAAATAAATTTATGGACGTTTAAAAATTCAATGAACTGAAATACAAGAAGAAAGTTCCCACTTCTTGTTCAGGTATATTCATCAATATAAATTAATGTTTCTAACATAATTATTGGTTATTGAATACAATATGAAAATAACATATGTTTATTTAAATATAGTAACTAATTAAGTATAGGAACATTATAAGATGTAAATTTTCTTCACTAAGTAGTTGATAAAGGGTGATTCTTAAGTCAGCGGTGAGAAACACATAACTTCTAATTTCCAAGTGAATGATTTTAGTTGAACAAGTTGTTGAGTATAACCAAAAAATTTATCTCAAGTTATCATTTGGTCATAATGAGACAATATTCAAAATATTGGAATGAATGTTGTTTGTGGTGTAACATACTCGACAAATAGTTCAGACACACTTGAATCAAAGGCAATACATGATAAAATAAAATGTAACACTTACCTAGTTATGGATATATAATTATATGTCAAGTAAAACTAAAATTTGACATCAAGAATATACCCAGTATGGTATTTAGGCTCGGCACAGCTAAACACCTTTGGTATTTTTGACATCTTAAGTTTAGAAAAAAGAAACCTTTAGAAATAAATGTATGCCACAAAGCTTCCAGGGTTATTTCAACAAGAGAGTGTGAACTATTCCACAGGAAAACTAGAGGTAAATATACTTCATAATATTCTTTTAGGTCATTAAGAAATATTATGGTCATGTAAGTTCATGGTCAGATTATATGAGTTTCTTCGAGCCGACACGTCGAATAATATCTTGACCAAGAATTCATCGATTTTGATAATGTAGTGTGGAGTAATTCCTAAACTCACATTACCTTATCTACATCATGGTCTTGATGTTCATAAGGAGTATCAATGATAAAGTCTTACATGTTAGAATATATCAAAAAAAGTTAGCATAGAGCAATTCTTAAATGAACATTTTATTCAGCAAAGTTATGATGTATGGAGTATCAATGTTGCAAGTTGCAGAAACTTCCATTATATTTCATGACGTGCTTTACAAATAATGGTGAAATCCCATAACTGATATGTTAACTAATAAATGATAAATGGATGTCATATGAGTCATAGTATGATGAATATCCATTATGTCATAGATCATTTGTTAGGTTGAAAAGAGTTTGTTAGGATTTAAACAAACATGAATCAAGCTAAACACATGGTGCATCAGATTAAATATCCTAAAAGTTTCATAGGATATTACATAAATCCATAATATAGAAAATATGTGGTCAAGTGATAGACTACATTCCTATATAAGGGTACACATCTCTATTATATATAGTGGGAGATGAATTGACTTGGGCTTATTCAATGATTTAGATGTGCTAATGGTTGGCATAAAAACAAGTTTCACAAGTTAATTTGGAATAGGAACGTTCAAGAGACACATACTGTGTAGAAAGAATGAAACCATGGGGATGGTTTTATATTCACCATGTTCATTGATAAATTATTCAATGAGAAGAATAAATCCTAAAATTAAGTGGTATATGGAAATTAGATAAGATCAACAAGATAAATTAAAATACAATAATGGAATCCATGTATCAAATTGCAAAGGGGAATATAAGATGAATACTATGGTGGGTATTAAAATGAGATTATACATGGATGGTACAATCCTAGTACCAATAAGGCTCGATTGGTTATACCAATTTGGTTTTCCCAAATCCATTAGAATTGTACTTGTCATAGCTAACTTCTAAGATCATTTAATTGTCCATTGGATGTCAAAATCAACTTTTGAGGAAGGTTTCTATATGAAGAAACCAGAAAGGGATGATGACATCATATGATGCCAATAAGAGTTTCAAGTTACCAAAATACAGTTCTAGATTAAATTAAGCAGTAAGATTGTAAATCATTTATTTGCAATGATTCTTTTCCATATGTATACCAAATTTTAGTGGGAGCACCAAATTTTTTCAAGATTAATATGTATAACATATGGAAAATAGATTTTGGTCTTATAGTTAGATAAGACCAGGTTAAATGTAATTATTCAGTGATTGACTTAATGTAGCAACCTAAGTTCTAAGGAATTGGATCTATTGAGGTAGATCTAAAAGTTTCTTTGACATAGTCAATCGTATATAAAGTGACATTGTATTGAAAAATTAAAAGTTGGGACAATTCAAATTCAAAATTGATGTCAATATCACATGGATTAATCTCTTTAGGTTGACATGTAAGGAACATGGGAAGAGATTAAAGTTTTAATTTGAGTTGTATATGCTATAGTGATGGATCAATTGCATATGTCATAATATGTAAAAGGATTTATACAAATATGATATAGTTTATAATAGGAAGATATCAATTATTTCCAGGAGCACTGTAAGTGATGAAGTTAGAACTATCATCTTCTACTTTGGTGAGTACAAATGATATGTACCTGGTATATGGAGAAGAAGGTATACTAGTTTTTTTGGGACACAAACTAGTAATCCTTAGATAAATTTGATCTAGTGTCATGGTTAGGATAAGGCAATGAGTGATTCAATCTCATAAAATCCTGTGGTAGCCATACCTACAAATACCAAGTATGTTACAGCTTCTAAGGTAGCTAAGAAGTAGTTATCAATAGAAATGGTTTGTTACGGTTCTTGGAATCTCACCTAGTGAGAAAAGTATTATAATAATGTAAATTATTATGTTCATACTATCCTAGTTGTCAAGTTATGACAATGAAAAAAACTGATATACTCGAGAATACCATCTCTTGAGAAGTTTTACGCAAGGAGATGAGGTCTCATGCAGGTGATATGCCACACAGAGAAAACATGGCAGTCCCAGAAGTTAAAGCTATAACTCAGCAGAAGCATGATCTTTATCATGTGAGTAGGCAACAAGTTTGGTTATAAAGTTGGCCCTTCTGCAAGTTGGAGTGTTGAAATAGTGGGATCCCTAAATCCAACTATGTGGTACTTTTTATTACCATATCATGTGTAAAATTAGTTATACATGATGTCATATTACCATTATAGTGTATACATTTCTGCGTCCACTAATGGAATGGTAATGTCCAAATATTAATTTTCCTATTGAGAGGTTATAGAAGATCCCTAGCTATAATGAGAACCTCGAGATACTATGATATTAATCTTAAATATATGTTCTATGGTCTAGATACATATTACTGACTAGACATGGTATATGTTTGGCTATCAGGTGCTTGGGGCTCATAATCCTTCAGACTTCTTCTCATGAAGTTCGCATTTGGTGATCTCTAGTAGTGAGATCATGAGGACAAACCTGCTAATAGGAATACCACATGTTTTGGGTGTCATTAGTCATTCCTATCTACGAACATGTATATTAGTCTACTGACTTGAGACCATTACCAATGTGTATCATTTGATTTCATACTTTTATGAAAGAAAAAATCATGGTATTGAAATCGTGGAGAGGTTGCTTGTATTGGGTGCATCGTTGGTGGTATGAAATTGGTTGAATGGTTAAGAAAGGATTTGTCGATTACAAGTTTAGGAATTTGTATATCTTAGGCATGGTTGATCAGGATTGTGACACCTTCTTTAGTCATTGTACAAATAATTCTAAAGGTAAATCCATCCGGATAGATAAAAAAATAATAAATCAAAAAAATTACGATGAAAAAAACGTGCATCCTAATTTATGAGATATTTAAAGACAATGATATTATAGTACATAACCAGTGTTTGTAGGTTGGTTTTTGTTTCTATGACAATCCATATCTCTTTAGGGGCCATGATGGGTTTCTAGACTTTGCTCTTGGTTTATGGATTTTATTCACTTCTATTGAGATAAGGGCCTAGAGGGTCACACACAATAGCGTATTAAAGAATCTTCCCTACTCATTCGAATAGGTATATGGACATGGTGGGACCCAAAATGAGGTCAGAGTGTTGTCCAAGATTTTGATCACCGTAAAATATTAAATAAATTAATTATTATTCAAGTTAAGAATAATTGGGATTGAATTTATTTAAAGTATTTACAATTTAAGTAAATATGGGGAAAATATTAATTGAATGAATATTATTTTAATATTCAAGGTTCGTTTAATATTAAGAGGGATAGTGAGTTGAGTTAAATGGATCAGTTTTTATCAGGTAATATATTTTATATATATTAATGGTATGTGATAAAATAATAAATAATATTGACACATTTTAGTTCGTTAGAATTATTTATTAAGTGGACGTTGAAATAAACAGGGGTCAGGGAACCCAATCAAGTATTTAGAAACACCACTATAAATAATGGAGGAGGTTCTCTCTCAAGTAACTACTAATTCATTTCCTGGAATGAAAAATGAGATCCTCTCTCTCATACCACATCCTATGGAGATAATATGTTGATCCAGGAGAATGGAGAAAGATCTCCCTCAAGCATCAAAGGTATTTCGATGCGGTGATATTTGGGACATCGAAGGCATCGTTGGATCTCCGCGCTGGCACTTAGAATTTGAAGATCGACACTCTTATGGATTTTAGAGGCACGTGTTGAAAATCTAGAGGGATTCTGATATGGATCCTTCAAGAGGCGATTGCTGGCAACAAGTTTCAGTCGACCGCGGATACAAATTTAAAACAGGTATTTTTTTAGGTTATTTTTGTGCTCCTTATAATTTTCGCAAGATCCTTGGACCGTACCGGGGCTCAGATCATTGGATACGACAAGTTCCGTCATCCTGTCAATGAAAATTTTAAAATCCTCAGACCACCAACTTTCATTGTGGGACCAAAAACCATTCATTTCTAATATTGGAGTTGTGGAATATAGTATATGTGATACATGTGTTATCTCATATCACACATATATTACCTCTTGTGACATTCCATATTATTAACAATGATATAACTCATATCATTTCTTGTGATTTGATAATTTTATGTGCATAACACTTTCAATATCATACTCACACTAAATACTCACTCACTTTATAAAAATTTTCAAAATAAAACTTCTGAAATAATATCCAAACTATTTTAGATAAACTATCATAAGCTCACTTATTTTGGATAAACATTTTTTAACAAAACCCAAAATTTGATTGTGAACCTATAGGCCTTTTGAAAATAATAATTATTATATATTTTTAATTTATAACCATAAGAAAGGGGTGATCTATAGGAAATCATTAATGTTACTCAGAATTGAAATAGATCTGGCATTATCACCATCAACCAAATGTATCACTATAAAAACATGTATACCAAATTTATCTCAATATATCAAATTCATAGTCATATAATATCAATTTCAAATACATTGAGTATATACATGAGATATGGAAGATGTATATCTCATATATTCTAACTCATATATAACTAATACTCTAGAGATAAATAGATCGATACAAATGAACACATCACATTTCATTCATCCAAAATATGAGAAAGTCACATGTCACTCAACTAAGAATATCAAATAATTTCCTTAGTATAATTCAATATATGTTTAAAATTTCTTACTTGTCATAAAGGGGAGAAATCCCATATTTTTTAATGAAAAGTCACTACATTATCAACAATATACTCAACCACCCCTGATTATGTCAAGGTCAAGGTTTGAAGAATAATAGTATCAAATTATAATGTTTTACATATTGGACACCTTTTTAACCACATATAATAATAATTAATATAAAATATAATCCCCTAAGTATATAAAAGACAATATTTATAGAATTATATGTGATATAATTCCATTTTATAATATAAACATTAAGTCACACCTGCATCTTATAAGTGAAATTTTTATATCAATATGTTCTCTTAATAACACTAATGTTAATATTTCTTCAAAACCCATGATTTTTTATAAAACAATTATTAGGAAAAACATAAATAATTTCCATGAGAACTTAAATGTCATTTTAATTTTATTTAATAAATGAAAGAAACATGAATTAATGATAAACTAAAAAATAATTAATATTAAAACCATGATAAATTTTATAATACCCATATTTAAATAACATAAAATATATTTTAGATTCATAAAAAACAAAATATTTCATATAAAATCCTTGAAATATCATATACTAAAGGATTATATTTTTCTATAATTTTTTAATATTAATGATTTTATCAATGGATCTAATACATTGTTCTATATAGACACTAAAAATATATTTATATCACCTCTCCCATTGATTTATTTTATGAGATTGTATTTATGAATATTTTTTTGGTATTTTGGTGAGAGTAGGGGCATTATCCTATGAGATATCTCAATTTTGGTCTCAAAACAACTTTATCGGGATTCATATGCCAGGAATCCCCACTAGTTTTGTATTGATCTTCTTGATCTAAATAATTTATTTTGAAATTTTTGATATAAATTTATATGTTAACTCTACTATATAATTATCCATCATTGGAAACTTAAAAATCCTTTGCATAGTTGTGCCACCATTGTGGAAAAATAAAAATTGTGATTGAGATCTTGAATTATATTTATCAATTTGGAAGTTATCATCAATGTAACTATTTACAGTCATATAATAGCTCATAATTTTAATAAATGTATATTACACCTTTTTAGATGAATATTCATTATATAACGTAACAAAACCATGCTTGAATCATATTGGTTTAGTGTATTTGAAAACTAGAAAACAAAAATAACTGGTTTATAAAACATCTACATCATATCCTGCTTATTCCTTCATAACTATAAAAACTTTTAACATGTAATACTTAATATCTTCATTCATATCCTAGGGAAAATTAAAATAAGAAAACTTTAAGATTAGATGATAATTAACAATAAACAAGGGAGTTATCAAACATAATGTAAGAATGAGGTCAAAAGAACATAACATTTGATACTCATACCCTGCATATAAAATATCATAATCTTGAGTCATTTAATAGATAATATAAGTTTATAAGACATGAATTATAAGAGAAAATGATCCCTGAGAGAATTACATTGGCATAATACATGGAATCTGGAATACACATAAACTTATAACTTTGTGAACAAGTATAAATAGAAACAGGTTCACCCATTCAGTTAAGGACATGAAATAAAGACCATGAAAAAACTTATTGACATGAAACTAGGTCTATTTATAATATTATGTAAATAAAATATATTTCCATTCATAAAATTATGGATATGAAAGCTAGGTCCATGCAAAAACATTTTTACATGAAAACCAAGTCCATGTATAGAATTGTGAACATGAAATCAGGTTCACACAAAACATGTTTACCTTATGAGTTATAGATATTTATCCAATTAATTATATGGAGTTATAGGTCACAACTATCACATAATTAAAATCATATATATGTGTTACATAGGAACATAAATCATTCATCACATCAGAAATCATTAAAATAAATGGTTTCCTCAAACATCACATCGTAGCACATCTCATTGAAAAGAAACGAGATTTGTAAAAATAATTCCATCATAAAAATAAACCAAACATATAAATAATAAGTATGGTATAATTTAAAAATAACCCTAGTAATTAATAAATAACATCAAATAATTTTATATTATATGGAATTTTTTTTAAAGACCTCTTTAAATAATTCTTGAGCAAAATATCCTTTCCATTTTTTAAATCATTATTAATTTTAAAACAGAATTCAATTATAAAAGAATAAATTTTATTTGAAAAAAAACTTGTAAAATTGTAAAGTATTTCAAAATACATTAATCCATTATGAAATTGGTAAAATCTTCTAATGTTTTATAAGTGAAAAAACATTCCTTCCATATATTTTTTCCATACAAGTCACAAATATCCTTGTTCAGAGAATGAAAAAAAAATATTCTTTTGAAAGAATTTTGTAAAAAGTAAACATGAGTGAAAATGACATTAAAAAATAATAATATAATATTAAATACATTTTTTGAAACAATTTTATTAAACATGGACATGGTATAAAAATATTCCCCAGTAGAGACTTAAATAGAAACAATACTGAATAATGACAAGTTTATGAAATGATCCCTTACAAATATCATATCATTGAAGTGAGAATTAATAAAATGAATTAATTATGTGTATTATATATAAATACACATTAAATAATTTAAATAAAACATAATATAATGAAAATTAATTACACACACAATCTTATAATGACATAATCAATGAAATAATAGTTTAACCCAATGAATCAAAAATTGAGTTAATAATTCCCTTACCTCGGGTATTTTATTTATTTTTTCACCTTAAAAAATTATATATAATAATTATGGATTTATTATAAATTTATTAAAAAACCTTCTAATACCTTGTATTATATATTTATAACATCTCATCACCTGTTTATTAATAATTTTTTATAAAAATCATTATTTTCACTACTACAAAATAAGGCTATAGCAACGGTTTGGAATCGTGGCTATAGCCCCAAAAACTGTGGCAATACGTTATAGCCACAGTTTTATAAAATGTGACTGGTATTGGCATGGATATAGGGAAAAACCTATATCCACAGTTTGAACCTTGTCCATATACCTATAGCCATGGTTTGAACCGTGGCTATATACCTATAGCCATGGTTTGAACCGTGGAAACACCCTATAGCCACGGTTTACAAACCGTGGCAGAATCCTAAGCCAGGCAATATATATGGCCACGGTTTAAAATTGTGGCTATAGGCCTTTTGCCACGGCTTTAAACCTTGGTTATATCCCTATATCCACTATTTAAAACACTGGCTATATGTCCCCCCATTCCATAAAAAAACAACCCTCCTCCTTACCCCCTTCCCCAGCACACCCCCCTGCCCCCTGCACACCCCCCTGCCCCCTTCCCCAGCACTTCCCCCTGCACTCCCCCCCAGCCCACTTCACTTCCCCCCCAGCCCACTGCACACACCCCTGCCCCCAGCCCCCAGCAAACCACCCCTACCCTCTCACCCTGTCCCCTGCACACACCCCCTTCCCAATGCACCTCCCCCCCAGCCCACTGCACCCCCCTGCACACACACCCTGCCCCCAGCACACCCCCTACCCCCTTCACTTCCCCCCTACCCACTGCACTCCCCCCCCAGCCCACTGCACACCCCCTACCCCCAACAAACCACCCATATCTCCCTGGCCCCAGCAAACCACCCCTGCCCCCTCACCCTGTCCCCCCTGCACACACCCCCTGCCCACTGCACTCCCCCCCAGCCCACACAACACACCACCATGCCCCCCTACACTTCCCCTTTCCCCCAGCCCCATACACTACCCTTAGCCCACTGCACTTCACCCCTGCCCCACCCTGCACATACCCACTGCACCCCCCCCCATCCCACTGCACACCACCCCCCTCCCCAGCACACCCCCCCTGCACCCTACCCCTACCCCTTGCAAAAGAACCTAGCACACCCCCCTGCCCCTTGCCCCCTCCCCCCTTGGGACCTAGTTAAAAGCCTTC
The DNA here is from genome assembly GCA_963277665.1 of Viscum album. Classification (NCBI taxonomy): domain Eukaryota; kingdom Viridiplantae; phylum Streptophyta; class Magnoliopsida; order Santalales; family Viscaceae; genus Viscum; species Viscum album. The sequence goes on along the minus strand of OY728141.1, from coordinate 1,296,913,012 downwards.
TGAAAAACAATAACACATTATGATCATGTACACTAATTGGAGGATGGATGATTCTAATGACAATTAATCAATTGATTTTTACCTATTAGTTACCATATCGTCTCATATAGGCTGAAGGAAAGTTAGTATAGAATTTAACCCTGCATTTAATGTAATGCGGGAACAACTAGAAAGTGGTAAACTGACACTTGAGTGTTAACTGTTTGATGATGATGTGTTACAATTTTATAAGAGTTATAGTCCTTGAATCATTTGGTGAATAGTTGATGAGAGACTTCCATACCTTTGTGGTTTCTGAATCCTAGAGAGACAAATATGGTTGATGAATTCAGGTATCTATTTTGGTGGCCATGGACCTAGTAGAAAATATAATAATGTTTTATATCTTTGAAGACTAATACTACCATGGAGTTTCCATAATAATTATATCAGAGAGAGATGCACATATAATGCCATGATTTTTGGAAAGGGTTTAATATGACCTTAGGGAATCATCTAATATCGAGCACAAGGTACCATCAATATATAGACAGACCCTTAGAGTAGATTATACATATATTGGAGGATATACTTCAAGATTGTGTTCAATACATCGATGGATATTGGGATTAATATGACCTTAGGGAATCATCTAATATTGATTGAGAGATGCGATAGCACACCAGCGGGTGAAACCAAAAAATTTCAAGAAAATTCATCTAGAGGAGAACGGACTGGTGTTTTTCATGGGGTTGGATGTAGTGAGCTGAAAACCAAATTGAGATCATTTTTCAAAATCCAATTACCAGGTTGAAGGACTGTTGGAAGATCATTCTCAGTTGAACATTAATATGGTTAGGTGCGCCATTATGTTTAGTTGAGGGGTGAACCCCCTATCTAGAACATTTCTGGATGTGAACCTCTGTTCAAGCCATGAAATTCCCAGGGGTAGGGATTCATGGTGTCAAACCCTTGGTCACATCGTGAATCATTCCTAGGTGTATTTATTTTAATAGGTTAAATTATGTCTTTTTCAAGGTCAAGTGTTTCACAATGATGAAGAAATTATCAAGTTTTCAATGATGGTTTTTTGTGTTTGATGAAATGAAAATAAAGATTTTCTTTAAGTTTTAGATTTTTATTAGAATTCTCAGTTGATGTTTTCTCAAAATGAAAACACTTTCATCTCTAAAGTGGAGGAAATTTCATTTTCTACTATTGAGTTGGCTGAAACTTTCTACTATTCCATGTTGAAGGCTTAGGGAAATCATGTAAAACAGGTGAAAAATCAATATAAAGAGCCACAACCAATTTGAATAGCATATACACATTATATAATAATGAAAACAAGTTTTTAAAATACTCGAGCAATTATAGAATTCAAATTAAAGGGTTATGTAGAGGAAACAAACCTCAACCTCAGGGCGCTGCTTTTGATGATAACTCGAATCTTCCTTTTTTCTGTTTGCACGCATATGCAACTTCACATATATATAAGGAAACCTAGCCCTTATGTACATATTTTCATGCCCATATATGCACAAGGGGGTCCTTAGATATATGTTTATACATGCATATACCCCTTTACACTTACACATGTAGGAATTTTTCATATCTATTTATAGTGGTCATATCAATACAAAAAAGCTACAAACACACACATTTTTAATCATAATATCAATTATCATTGCATCAGTACTTGCATAAATAATAGAAATAACACATCCATGAAGCATACCCCACCCCCACCTGCACCCCCACTACCCCCCAGCCAGCACCAGTCCCCCTGCACCAGTCCCCCCCCCCACCTCCCCATCCCAAAACATCCCTACCCCATTGCCCTCCAGCCAGCACCACTCCCCCACCATCCCCACAGCACCCCCCCCCCACACCCCCCCCCCCCACTTCCCCCTGAACCACTCCCCCCCCCCCACTTCCCCCCTACACACCCCCAACCCACCCCACCACTCCCCCCACCCCCACCCCAAAACACCCCCACCCCACTGCACCGCTCCCCCCAACCCCTCCCCAGCCCTCAGCCCCCCCCCCCCACCTGCACCCCAACTTCCCCCCAGCCCCCCCCCCCCCACTTGCACCCCCCTTGCCCCCCCCCCCTTCTTGCACTCCCTCAGCCCCCCATGCACCACTCCCCCCATCCCCCACCCCCCCCCCCTCCTGCACCAATATTACTCTTCTTCTTCTAAGATATCTTTCGTATTATTTAGAATACCATTATTTAGAAGTCAGTATTACTCTTCTTCTAGGATATATTTTGTTAAATTAATTCTATGATTCCTTTCCTGAATTTATTTCATTTGTTACTTTAGCTCACTTCCACCGGTCATGACATTAATGGCCAATTTTCAATGGTCCATGATATGGAATATTCTTCCATAGTGTAGGCAGTTCATCTCTATTTCAACATCCTCTTCACTTCCATCAGTCATGAAGTTATTATGCCAACATTCACTATACTTCTGTCCAAATGTCTAGTATCACTATTATTGACAAATAAATCACCTTCTCTTCCTATTGTATATAGTATATCTAGTTTTTCTTACTTTCTATTTTTAGACAAAAACAATATGATCTTGAGCTTTATTTAGAGATTCGAGTATTTTATTCATGCTCAAAGCGAAATTGGATGATATGGATGGATTCTCATTATTTAATCACACCCATATTTGTACATAATTTGTTTTTAAACCATGGGTAATAGATAAATATGCATGAGTAACAATGGATTTATCAGGATAGTCTGTCACATTTTTCCATGAGTTTATAGTGAAAAAATTATTGGATCAATTAAAGTTATTTTGACACAATTATGAGTCGTTTTGTTATTAATATTATCATCATTAGTTTATGTGGTAGCTGCTCTTATTTTCCTAAAAAATGTAATGATTCAACTTGGGTGACTTCTTGATTTAAGATCGCTATTTTATTTTAATTGAGTGTGGTCACTAGAATAGAGCATGCTCATCCATGAATGTGTTAAAATCAAATGGATAATGAAGACCACTAATGATGAAAAATGGAAGAAAACTTCCTTTGGAAAATTTTAAAAAAATGAAGTTAGAAACACTATTCTTAAGAAGTTTTTAAAGAAGGCAGATCATACATCCTTGGGTAATAAACCTGGGAAGTCTAAGCCAAGTGCTAAATATAAAAGGATCAGTTATTCTATCATGGAATAAGTAGAAAAACATAGATTCATGCCAACAAGCCTTCCTTGTATGTGAAAATAGAGGCAAGAAATAGCATAATAGAAGATTTTTCCAAGGAGAATACAAATGAAGGTGGAATGGGGCTGGTGTGGGCTGGATGTGGCTGGGGCAGGGAAAAATCATGGAATTACCGCAGCATGATGCGGCGTGACCGCAGCGTGATCGCGGTGTGACCGCGGCATGACCGTGGCGTGACCACAGTGTGTTGGCCCGGTCCAACGACATTCGTGGGGCAGCATCTTCCAGCCAGGAGCGAAGGAAGCGGGAGGAGGCTGGAATGCTAGTGGAAGGGGTTGGTTGCAGGTGCTGGGGGGATGGTGCGGGCTGATTCGAAGGTGGCAGGGGGGCTATTATAGGCTGTAATATTGGTGGCATCAGGGTTGAAATGAAGGTGGAAGGGGGTGGTGTGGGTTGGATGTGGCTAGAGCAGGGCCAAATCACGACATTACCGCGGCGTGACCGCGGCGTGATTGCGGCGTGACAGCGGTGTGACCAAGGTGGGACCACGGCATGACCACGCCGTGACCGCAGTGTGACCGCGATGTGTTGGCCCGGTCCAGCGACATCCGTAGGGTAGCATCTTCTATCCAGGAGCGAAGGGAGTGGAAGGAGGTGGGGAAATTGAATTGCGAAAACCAAAAACATGCTAATATATGGTATTATACAAAAAATTCCAGTAAAATTAACTAAAACAGTCCCAAAACATACTAATATGACAAGAAATAAATCAAACATCATCAAGACAATTTGAGTAAAGTGGAACCAAACCAAATGGTTTTGAAAATGATAAAACTGAACCAAACTGAAAATAATGTTACAAAACTAACTCAAACCAATCAAAACTGACTTCAATAAAGCATAATTGAGCATTCAAAAAATGAAACTAATGAAACATACCTGATTGGATCTAAAATTAACTTAATTGAACCAAATAGCCCCAAATCAAACAAAATGAACCTGTTAAAATTAACATAAACCAAAAAAAATGAACCCAATAAAAAATAACTTAGAAAACCTAACCCGGCCCAAAATGAACCAAGGAGCTGGGCCTTGTGATGAACTTTTAGAAGGCCTCATGCCCACAGGTTGAGAGGATATCCCAGTCATGTGGTGCTTCACTATCCTCAACAAGATCCAAAATGCAATGAAAAAAGATAGGGAACCCAAAAATCACAAAAACCCTAATTAAAATTGAGCCAAAGAATAAAAATGGAAGAATCCTTACCTGAATCCAATGTTGAACTCACTGCCTTCTATGGTGGTGGGTAGAATTGACCTCATCATAAGTAACCACCTGTCTGTAAATAATAAGAAAAAGAGTATGATATAACAACTTCTTATATATATATATGTGATCAATGAGTCAAATGTACATGATAAATGATACATAACTCCATAATCAAAAACGAACAAAGAATATTCAGATTGATATGTAAATCCCAATACTAAATAACATGATCATTAATAAAGGATTTTTGTTCAAATGAAATCCAATTAAATTCAATACATACACAACAGAAGCTTTGGAGTAATATTATTCTATATCTGTTGAGTATTCCATAATGGAGTAGGTTATGCCACTATCGATGGGAAACATGAATGATATGAGGGGATAGTGATGCAGTTTGAAACCCCTTGGGTTTTTTGTATTTTTTGAAAAAATGTGTAGAATTTTCCCAGTATGATTTTTTGAAAAGATGGGGAGATTAATGGACACCCCTAAAGTGATTTTGAGTTAGACATGTTGACAATGAGATGTGGTGGACGAAGAGTGGTGATGGATCTTGTCCATGTGAGGGAGTTCATATATTTAAAACTATAAATGTAGGTGTTTTCAAGTCCAGCATGTAAGCTTACACAATATCAGGATGCTTCAAGAAAGAAATTCTCTAAGGCATGGAAATTTCTCAATACCCATTCAAAATGATTTCTTTCTCTTGAAGGAAACTTCAGATCCCATCATTAGGCAGATAATTCCTCCATGTTTCCCACTGCCTCTAAAATAGGGTATATATGAAATATATGGGGATGAAAAACTAGGAAGATAGCTCAGCAGATTGTGTTGTGGGGATGTAACTTCTATTTTAATGGGTCATGCCCAGAATCATCAATATTTTCCTCTGTATTTCAGAAATGAGAGGATTCCTTGTTGAAATACCATTTACTGGCCTTATTACCGCATTTTCGGAATCTTTATCCCCCTACAGCCCCCTTCCACCCTGGATAGACTCCCCCCCCCACTCCTTCTGGACAGACCCCCTCCCACCTTAGACAGACCCCCCCCCCCCACTACAGACCCCCCTACTAGACATACCCCCCCACCCTACACCCCCTGGACATGTGTCCAGGCCCCCCATTACAGACCACCCCTACAGGACATACCCCCCCCCCACCCTGCACCCCCTGGACATGTGTCCAGGCCCCTTGATATTTATGAGACACAAAAAAACAATAAAACAAAACAAAAATATACCACCTAGTATTTACATTTCCAAAAACATGAACCCGCTAATCATGATAGAACCATATCCAACCAATAAACCAATAGCTCAGTCATCATATGCTACAACTATTAATACAGATAACAGACCTGAAAACTAAATGATTAATCATTCTTGAAACAAATATTCCCAATATAATAATTCAATCAAACAAGGAAACTTCCATTTAAGAACCCCCCCCCCCCCCCAGCTTCATGCACAACTTTTTCAAAATTTGTGCCACAATACTGCATTCTGTTGAGCCAAAAAGAAGAGGGACTGGTTTATAATTACTATGACTATAACCATAAAAAAAGATAACCAAAAATATATATATTCATACTACCATGAGTGAATATATATGAAGGGGGAACTTATATATGCATATGCCTACCTATGCATACACATGTAAGCCTTCATCAATGGCGACTCGAATCCACCTCAATGAAATCCAAAACACACAACAATAATATAAGGAACCCAGAAATCAAAAAAGCCCTAATTAAAATTGGGCCAAAGAATAAAAATGGAATAAACCTTACCCAAATCTTGAACTCATTATATTCAATGGTGGTGGATAGAACTGGTCTTATCATAAGAAACCACCTATAAGAAAATAGTGGGAAAATAAATGAGATATAACAACTTCTTATATATATGTGATCAGTGTTTCAACTGTACATGATAAATGATACATGAATCTATAACCAAAAATGAACAAATAATATTCAAATTGATATGTACATCCCAATACTAAATAACATGATCATTAATAAAGCTCTTTATTTTTCAAACATCCCCTTCAATTGCCTATTCAAAAATCAAAAATCACCAAAATATGAGAATAAGTTAAACCTCCATCATCACTTAAAAGTGAGAAATATGGATTAGAAATTGTTCTTAACCTAGAAAATCCATTCCTTGAATGTATAAAATACCTAAAACTCTTCATGCCTTTATCCTTCTTAATTTTATAGATTGAAACCTCATTTTTAGCATGTTCTTCTTCTAGAATTCACCTTTATTCTTAGTTTATATAGGTTTATCAATTTTATAAAGTAGAGAATTTTACTTCTTTTATTCTTACTCAATCCGCTTGGATTTTTCAAACCAGTTTGCTAATATGATTAGACAATATTTTGGTGCATGATATTCCTTCTTCTTGATTGTATATTCCTTCTTTGTAGAAACTATTTTCCCAAAATGCGATAATTGGTTCTTTCCTTTTATCTTTCAACAATTATTATTGTTATGGAATCTATGTCACAAATTCTTAACAATTTGGACTACTTGGTTTCCCTTCCACACACACTTTCAACAGCCATTAGAGTACCCTTTTTAGGATCCCTTTCTAACTCCACACTAGAATTGTCAAGAACTAGCCCACTACAATATCAAATATTGATACTTAACCCAACACATTGATCTGAATGACATCTTATAAATACAAAAGCTCTAAATAGCATATTTACTGATATAAACTCCTCATAATTAATTGAACACACTAACTATACCAACCACTATAGCTAAATCATAAATTTTGGTGTGGTCTTAGAACCAAATATGGTTCATCTAATATCCATCTCTAGACACTAAATTAATCCATTTACTGTCTAAGTTCATACATTTCACAACCTTGATAATGATCATCATCCCTTGATATGGATTTCACTCAAAAAGGACAAGTATGAATCTCCCCACTATAGTATTATTGATACCACCATAAATCCTACATACACATGTCTAGGGCCTCATATCAAATTATGATCACTATAGAATATCATAGCCCAATAATCTCAACAAAATTTCTTCATTTAAAAACTACCATCTTTCAAACACACATTATATCTAACAAAAATAATACATTAAAAGATATTAAATAGAGAAATCCAAATTATAGAAAGAAATAATAACTTTAGGAATACCTCATTAAGTATGGTACTAAAAGTTACTTCACCTAGGATGGATTATCCCAATAAAATAATATCTAAACCCACATCTCGACACATACATGAAACCTATTTTTCTCATCCCAATAATAAGGGAATGCACGCACATTCTTGATACATGAGAAATAGACCACAGTTCATTTATTTTTCTAATATTGAACTAAGATATTACTCATTCAATTTACTCTATCACCCTCATACTGAGGCTCACCAACCAACATTCATTCCTACCCAATTTCCATCCTTCTACGTGCACCTTCCTATGCAATGGATGTATCTACATAGATAGCTTAGTCTTTCTTGAATATATCCTAGTAGGTGTCTAGATAGAAGGATTCTACTGATGCCCATAATGAGTACATAAGACCCTTTAAAAACTAGAATTCCTTTATGAATAGATTTCATTTGAAGTATGGCATGGAATGAATAAACCTTTCAAATTTAGTGGCATACTCCATTACTGATTCCCATAATGATATAGCTCCATAAATCCCAAAAACATGCTCTTATACTGTAAATCTACCATAGCCTCTCATAGAATAGGGAATAAAACTTGATCCATAAAACCTTCCTCATTCCTTCTTTTATGATCAAATGTATATATCCATTCTGATTCATCTCTTATGAATTTAGAAACTTCGAGTTTCACCCATGTATCCTCTAGAGTTCCAATCCTTTCAAATAGGAACTAAACTTTCTTCAACATATTCTAAACATCCTACGATCACATGTCACTATTGAAAATTAGATACTGCTACTCCTAGAACTCATGGATAACTTATAAAACCATTTCTTTTCCTTTTCAAAGGCCTTGGTCAATGGATCAAATTAGTTGTAACATAATATGAGGGATACAACCACTTGATCATATTTCCCATGAGAACACAATTTCATCCTAATTAGATGCTTTGTTGATGAATTTTGACTCAACATCATCTCATAATAACAACGTTACTAATTAGAAACCCATTGCGCCATAATCCTAAGCATGCATTATTACCACAAAATCATGAAACTACTTTTAATCCTTACTTCATAAAAAAATATCATTTGAAAAACACCAAACCCTAAGGTTTATCATAATAATCAAAGGGTTACTCTCCTACACACCAATCATAACAACCAAAACCCACACATTCACCCTTGTTAATAAGAAACCCTCCACCCTTTTAACTGATCTAACATGCGACTTCCTAATAAAAATACATAATAAAATCACCCAGAAATCACAAAAATTCCCTATATCGAGAGTTTAACATCAAAACATCAAGAAAACCCCCAACAAGAACCACAAACATGAGGGATTACCACTAAACCAAACCCCCAAAGGCAAATCCAAACCATACCCAATACATAGACATCATACTCCAAACTCCACCCTGACACCCGAACTTAATTGCATGAAGAGAGATATGCTTCTACCTACAAATGGTGAGACTGCTGAGAAGAGGTCATCAGGGAGGAGGGCGTCGTTGTGGGAGAGTTCGTCAGGGAGGAGGGTGCCGATTTGAGAGAGGGTTTCACGGTGAGATCATCGGGGAGATCGTTGGGAGAAGGATACGTCGTCGGGGAGGAGGGCTGCCTGGTGATAGGGTTGTGAACTGAGGGAGGAGGAGGAGGGCTGCGGGGAGGAGGAGACGTCGTCGGGGAGGAGGGTTGTGCGATGATAGGGATGCGAATTGGGGGAGGAGAAGAGGGATGCGGGGAGGAGGATACATCGTCAGGGGGGAGGGCTACACTGTGATAGGGGTGCAAATTGGGGGAGGAGGAGGAGGGTTGCAGATCGGGGGAGGAGGAGGATCCCAATACAGCTTAGAAAAAAACAACGCTCGCATGTATTATTGATTTAGCCATGGAGATGGAATTTAACCGTGGAAATAAAAAAGATGTACCACGGACCTATAATCCCATGGCTATAGGTCCATGGCTATAGCCCAAATTTTTAGTAGTGCCTACCTATAAGGGAGTTAGATCTCACCAAAATTAAAGGAAGAAAAAAGTCAAAACCTCACATTAAATGGTGAATCAAACAAATACCAATTCAGATTAAAATAGGGAATTGAAAAAAAACCATTCAAAATGAACTTGAATATTTATTTGGCTTGATTCTTCCTATAAATATAACCTACATGTTTCTGAGGGACATAACATAAACCCTGAGAGGAAGGATATTCAAAATGAGACTGGATCCTAGAATCTGAGAGTGGTTTTAATATCATAGAGTACTTATTAGGTCTTTTTTTCTTTTTTATCATTACTAGGGAGGAAAATACCAAACATAATCTATAAATTTAATCATTATTCAATATTTCATTCCACATTTTCCAAATAAGAAGATGAGTATATCAATACGGTTTTATGTTTTCACTAGGGATAACTATGATACACAATGTATGTTCAACAATGTCCATGCATTTGAGGAAGGCGTGACACATCAACACTAGTAGATCATTTAATCAGATAATCTTCATTTCACTACTAGTCTCCTAGATCTTCCACACCACAATCTAGATTTGCCAACATCCTCCACTATGTGCAGGCAAATACTTGAAGAGTGATAGTGGATTTTTTCTTCAAAACTACTATTGTTAGTTCTCATCATAATGACCAAATAAATCTATGTCTCTAGAAATGAATCAACCATTAAATCCATGAAAACAACACTCATCAATATCATTCAATCAATATGTTTGACCATCATGTTCTTGGTGTTGTAGGATTACTTTCTTTACAATCTAATCGTGTAGATGTTATTTGTAAAATAATTCTGAATGATCTGAATTTATACACACATTTAAAATAAATAACATCAAAACATATCTCAAGGAAGACCAGTGCACACTAAAAAGGTTTTAAAAACCCAAAAATAAAAAAAACCCAAATTAAAATTGGGCTAAAAGAAACAGGCAGATGAAAATCAACCTCAAAACGGTGGTGGGCAATCCAAAACAGTCTGATTTTCTTCGACTTCGTTGGAAAATGCTGAAACACAGCCTAAGATGACCCAATAGACTCATTTCTCTCCCTAACAAAGAACAAAATCAAAAGAATCTGGTTAACCTGTGAACTAGGGTTCGGATGAAAAAAATTGGGTGACGTGGAGAATAGAAATCGGCCAAAAGAGGAAGAAGAATGGAAGAGGATAGCTTACCTTGAGATGCCAACCAAGAAACTGGAATAAATCCTATGAAATCACAGGAAGAAGAGGACTCGGGAGAGGGACGGTGGGGCGCGTGGCTAGAGAGGATAGGGGAGAGATGGTCGTGCGAGACAGGAACTAGAGATTCGGCGGGGAGGAGGTGACGGGAACTAGAAATTCAGAGGGAGGAGGAGAAGGAAACCAGAGAGGGTGGAGGGCTCGATCTTTATCAGGAGGGGAGAGAAGTCGGGAGGAGCGCGAGAGTAGAGACCCAATATCAAAATGGAAAACACGCTGTATAGCCATGGTTATTAAATTAAACTATGGCAATTAGGAAGATATATCCACAGACTAATAAAATTGTGGCTATAGGTCCGTGGTTATAGCTTTCATTTATAGTAGTTTTTGGGTGATAATTTCTTCGTTTTCCAAGCATGTTTTGGTTTGTAAGTCTTAGTCCTTGTAATTTGACCATAGTATCATAATTTAAATACTATTAATCATGGTATAAGATATATATATTAATTATAGTCATATTTATAATCATTCATAAAAATTAGAGATATAAATATGAATTACATTGTTTATATAGATGGTAGGTCGTACGTACACATTAACGTTGTTTCAATTTTTCATCTAATGGAATGAAAGAAAGGTAAATAATAATAAAACATTCAATAATTATTATTATTTTATATATATCATATATTCTCCTAAGAATAATTCTTATTACCATCCATGTGTAATATAAGTGACAATGAATCACATCGCATCGTGGATAAGGTTGTCCATACATACACAAGAGCAAAGTTATCATTTCTCAAAAGATTGGATAATGATAAGATACACATAGTATTATAAATACCTAAGTATATTTATATAATATATATAATATATAATCACTAATAACATCATAATACCCATCCATATAAGATGGTGGTGAAAATGAATTGTGTCACTACATGGAGACCATATGTTGTACATTCGCACGACTGATACTTTCACTTCTTAGTTAATGGTAAAGATGGTGTATAATGGTTTTTTCATAATAATATTAAAATTTCAGAATATTTAGGATACTTAATTTATTATTTTATGATAAAAAAAATATATTTATATGTGATAAGGAATATTATAAAAAGAAAGTGATTGGTTAGAGCAATTACCTCTTCTTCAAAACATCTCCTTTAGATCACCTCTTAGGAGCTCTTAGGTTGGTCTTTTGAGAAGGAAATAACCTCTATAATGTGTCTAGGGAAGTTTATAAGATAAATTGGTGGGTAATGTCCTATTTATAATTCACAAATATATTTGGATAAGTGAGGGAGGAAGCGTCCTTTTATAATTGAGGTGATGAGCACTTGTGGAATTTATTTAAAGATTAAATTATAATAAATTTATTTTCTATACAAATTCCAAAAATATCCATTTATTTGAATATTAGATAAAATAATTTTTTAATCTCATAAAAAATATATTTTATACTAGTTTTGGTATTAATTTAAACCTTATCGTTTTGATTAACCCTTAGTTAACCTATTTTAATTTTAACTATGGTAACAACTTTTTCAATATTAAAAGGTTGTAATTTTTACTTATGTCATGTAAATTAGACCATAAATGAACAATTTATTAATTTATAGAAAATATCATAATAATTTTTTATTTTTAAATATTATTTATGATTTTAAATAATTTAATAAAATTTTATTTTGATAAAATATCATTAGTGTCAATTTTTCACTATTCATTACATTGACTTTAATAAAATTAATAAAACAACATAATTTTAAATAAAATCATTTAATACACCTATAATATGTTATAATCAGCTATAAAATTCATGTATAAAATTAATTACTTCAAATTATATTTATTTTAATATTTTTAATATCATTTATTTGATTGTTTAATTAATTGAATAATTACTGCATCATCGTTGTGTAATTATTTGAGATACATATTTATTCACTAAAAAGTAAAAGTAAAATTCCATGATGTACATAATTATTTTATCTTTCAAAATAACATTTATAGTTGAATATATATTCGTTATTATTCCATATTAAGATTGATATAGTTATTAATAACATGAATGTGACACAATTGACTTTTCCTTGAATAAAATATTATAAACATCATATTATAATCCAAGTGGCCTAAAAAGTCATAAATAAGTTTATATCATGAAAATAATTTTATTAAGTTAAAAATTTACACTTATATTCATTCATAACATACCTTTTCTCCATGTGAACACATTAGAGATATGTAAGACAAAGAAAGTGATATTTTGTGACTTTCTATGATCTAAATAATATATAAGTAATTTTCATGAAAAATTGTCCATTAAACAACTAAAATTAGATATTTAGGCGTTGATTATTGAATTAAATTCATATAATTAAATTTTGGCATGTTTTGGTGTCATTCAAGAGTCCCTATCATTTTATTTGTAACCTAAATTACCAAATTTACTATTTAGTATGGTAATAAAAATTACCTATGTTACAATTCATATTGGTCTAAAATAAAAGGGATCAATTTACAAAAAAATTACCTTATTAATTCAAAAATTAAATCCATTTTTTAAAATTCAAAACCCATAATTTTCATAATTTGATTTAAAATTAATCTTGCAAAATTCAATGAAAAACAGTTTTGTTGAAAAATGCATTTTTAATCCTAAAAATGTACTTATACCAAAATAAGGTATAAGAATTATTAGAATGTAATTAATGAAATTATATATAACTAAACAGTTCTTAAGTTAATTTTACATCAAATTAAAATCATAAAGAGACTTTTTAATATAAATAAATTGGAATTTTATAAAAATAAATATTTTTTACAATTCACTTGAAAATAATCATTTTCATTAAAAAAAATCAAAAATTAATCCTATGATATTTTTTGAATTAATAATTTAAATATTAATTTTATATTGTAAAATAAGATTAATAAAAGTTTCAAAATTTAGTTTCAAAATAATTGCGTTATTAAAAGGCAGCAAAACTGCCTTTAGAAATATATAGTTGTTTATGCATAAAATTGGATTTTCTCTCAACGTATGCCTATAAAATATATTATATGAATGTAAAAAAAATATTCAATATATTTATATTTCATTAATATCATTTTATAGTATTTATTAATATAATATATTAGGATGAAACTCTTTTGGGTGCATAAAAAATAGTTTTTTTTAACATTTCCTTTATATTCAATTGGATTTTTATATTCATTTCAAAAAAATTGGTAACCAAAGAATTATATAAATATGTGTAATTTTTTTTCAAATTTAGTTAATCCTTTTTATACTTGACATTAAAATTTCAAGTTTATTACTATCATATTAAATAATAACATTAATTGTATATTGTAGTTCGGTAAAGTTTGGTTTTGTGTGTAACACAGGATATTGAAAAAATTAAATTTAAAAAGAGAGATACTGTAAAATATTGTGTTGTTACATTATACCCCCATAAAAATTAATTTCACCCTCTAAATTAATTACTCGGATATAAATAGATGATTATACTTATGCCTCATCACATCCTCACATTCCCACATAGCTTGCTCAAATTGGTGGTTTCACCACAAAACATTAACTAGGCGACTGATCTTGTTTCATATAACTATTTCTATATGATCCAAATATCTACAGGTTTTTATTCATTTAATATATATTTATCCGATTCTACATACTCTTATTTTAGTACATGTGAACAATCAGGTATGTAATTCCTCAATAGAGATACATGGAACAAATCATAAACTTGAGAGAGATTTTATGGAAGAGTCAATCAATGAGCTACCATCTCGATACAATCAAGAATTTCAAAAAAGTCCTTGCGAATTTGAAATTTTACATCGCAAATCAAAGGTGTATATTTGGAAATTCCATTAAAGGAAACCCACATCATACAAAGTTTCAATAAAACATCCTCTTAAAAAGATATACAGTATAAGTATAATATCTCCACAAAACTAGGATTCAAATTAGGATAATATTAATGGAAATTAAAAATATAGACAAGAGAATTACAACTATTAGGTTATGATGGAGAATTATGGAGAACATGGTCATTAGAAGGTTAATGGCCAAAAAAACATAGACTAAATAGGTATAAAAAAGTTCATTAATATCATCATAAATGATGATAATAGGATAAATTTTTATTTCAAAATCATTTGAGAATATATACTTACTTGATTTCATCTCATAAGTAAAATATCACTCTTTGGTTGTTCCTTGATAAATTCCCTCTTTATTTCTTACTCTAAGGAATGAAGTAGAAATTGTAATTCCTGTAGAACTAGTGGATTATAAGATCTATAATGGGATTACAAGTCATTTATTCTATCTTTAGTTGCCATAAAAATATGGTTGGAAAAATATATTCAATACACATAAATATTCATAGGGTTAATTAATACATTAATCTCCAAATCATCTTTCAATGTTCAACGTAAACAATTTTATAAATGGTTTCCCTTATCTACCTTCCAAAAAATTTAAAATCCAAAGCTTTAGAATGATTGTCACTAAATTTTCAAAATCAACTTATCATTAATCCCCCAAAAAACTTGATGTAGCTCTTAATTATCACACACCTATCATGTGAAGATCATTATCATGAATTCTATTAAAACTTATTAATAACCCGAATTACCATAAAAGTTTAGTGAAAACATGTAGGATTTTAAAAATTAACTCTTTCCTCATACAATAAATCCAAAAATTATATAAAATCAATCCATAAACCTCCTTTTCATCATATTATTAATCTGTTCTAAGGTCACTAATACTATCCAATTTATTTTGTCACAGGGAAACATCACTTTACCTCATAATCATTCCAACATTATGTGAATAATAAGGGTTATCTTTCCCTTAATCATGTGTTTTCTAATATTATCACCATACCACCTCAATCACTTTTCATGGTTACCAATACAATATTTCTTTATCCTTCAGGAAAAACTAGAGCAAAAAAAATTAGACATTTCATTATTCCATAATACCATAAAATTACTTCTGCAAAATTATTCTTGAATTCCAATATATAAACACTCAATATTTCAAATTTCTTATTAGAATATTAACCTGGCTTCTTTATTTTATTACTTAACACTTCTTCAATATCATATTTCATTCATAGTTTTTTCTTCATCTGTAATATAATCATTATTCATACAACCTTACTGATTCTCTTCATGAGAATTCCCTCTAGGAAATCGATTTTCATAATACCCATACATTCCACATTTCAAACATTTAACTATCAGTGATACCTTAGGACTACTATTATTCTCATACAATAATGACCCTTTCACTTTTCATTTTAAATTAATTTAATTGTTTCCTTCTTTTCTACACCCAAATCATCTTAAATTTCCTTTCAAACATTCTCTTGCATGCCTCTTCCCTCAATCTTTACATGAGGAAAATTTAATTTCATTCCTCTTTAGTCACCATAAAATTAAATACTTATATTATTATATGGGTTAAGAAACTCACAAAAGTTGAATTTATTATTCATATTATGATATTTTTGATTAGGAATAATAACACATTTTTACCTTCCAACCCCCATTTCATTAGGTTTCTAATGAGTATTATCATTTCATTATCCCTCACATTCACAATTAACATGAATCCTTCTGATTCCAGACATTATCTAAAACCCAAAAATCCTAGTGTCATTAGAACTAATCATACTATCAAAAACCACATAATCATGGGAAATTACTTGTAAAATTTAAATCTATAACATTATAGGTTTAACTTAGGTTATTCAGGATCATTACCAAAACTCTAGGATTGTAACCTAGACTTATCCTTAGGGTTATTAATAAGTATTAATATTCATAGTTTCCAAAGTTTTGACTAAAATAGTAACACCCCGACCCCAATTAACCAGTGTTGGTGTATTATTATATAACATTGGCATGATCACAAAAGATCCAGTCTCGAAAGACAGATTAGTTTAGTAGCCTTGGAAACACTATATACAATTAATAAATTTTACATTACATCATAATGTGAAAACTACATCAACATTTTTCCTCCACACTCATATCCCCTAATACTATCCCTGAAGGTCATTCATAAAATACTTCTTCACATCCTGGGAAAAATAAAACATAGAAAGGGGTGACCTCTAATTCCTAGTAAGGATAACAATATAGCAGAAAATTTCATAAATAAGCATAAACATTTAAGGCAATTTATAACCAAAACAAAAGCCTTTTAAACATAAAATTCAGCATAATATGGTGGAAATAAAATTAAATAATGTCGTTTACGTATTCACAGGGATATTCTACTAGTCAAATAATTACATGCAATATCAATAACCACTTTCATAATGATGGAATGCATAATGCCAGACTATCATAACCAGGTAGCCAATGCCTCATGCCAAGACGAAAAATAAGTTTTTGTCAAGGCCTCGTGCCAAGACACTATTTTGTCTCATGTGATATACCGATGCATCTAGGAGATATACCAGGCTCCACCCGTCACTTACTATGTCCAATGCATTCCTCATATGAACAAGTTTAAACATAACATAAACATTCGTATTAAAACTAGCATACGAAATGTAAATACTTTCTCCATAAAGCATGAATGGTAGAAAAATAATACATCCATATTAAAACATATCACAAAACCTTCAATACAATATGGAAGTTTTGTATCATAATAATTAAACTTAAAATAAGGTTAAAATCCATCAAAGGATGTTGACATAGATGAAATCAAAACTATTTGAGAGAAATATCTCTTCTTTTGAAATCATTTAAAAGTCACATAATTATAAAATAAAACATTTACATTGAAAATATTCTTATAATATTGTAAGGTAAGCTTCAAAGATTTTACAATGATGGAAAATAGTTGTACCCACCGTATAAGTTAAAAAAATACATTCTTACATTAATTTGTCGAAAAGGTTAAAAAGGTCCTTGTTTGGAAAATGACGTAAAGATTCCATTATAAACTTATTATAAAAATTAAAACAAGGGTATAAATGAAATTAACCCATATTATTTAAAATATTAATAATGTTTTGAAATACATTTTTAAGAAACATGGATGTGGATGATAAAGAGGTCCCATTAGATAATTACGTATAAACAACCTCGGATAATGAAGAGATTGTGAAATAAACCCTTACCTTGTAATTTTCATTGATAGAGTGTAGGTTAAACTCTTGTATAATATTTAAATCATTTTTATTAAATTATAGAAGAATAATATACATAAATATGATATCATATATGATCTTTTAATATTTCTTTGTTAATAATATTTTAGTATTATCATTGTTTTTGGTGTTAACTGATTCATTTTCCTTTATATGATTCGTTACGTATGCCATGTTTGTTATGGATAGGTTGTATATTATTAATATCCAGAATTATATCAAGTCCTTAAACATTACTTTTAATCCAAAAACGATAATTAATCTTGAATGGATAGGATGGGGAAATGAATCTCATCACGTTTGTGGAGACAGTAATCCGTACGTACGAATGAACACTACTTCCATTTCATTTTTCATTTTAAAAGGAATAAAAACCAAATGATACATAGGTATATTATTATTCCAGTATAATATAATATCTTATATTTTTTACTTAATTTCATTAACACCATCCTTTATACGTTTTATGTATGGTATGAACGAGTCATATCACTTTGAGGGGGTGGTACTCCGCACTTCCTCAAATGAAATTATCGTATATATATACAACATGAAAAGAATAATGGTATTCTATAAAATGTAATTAAAGAATATTATATATAAAATAAATATCATTAATATCATATTTAATTATAGTTCCATCATAATGGCCACCATAAGAGGCGGTAGAAGATAATTGAACAATCATCGTTTCGTGAGGCGTTTGGTTCCCATCCACAGAAACATTATGTTATTCACCCATTAAATGGAGGTTTGTGTAAGTTTAGTTCGAATACTTCTCATAAAAATATCCTAGTATATTTAGGATACTGGTTTTGTTACAAAATAAAATAATAAGAAGAGTTTATGGGTTGGAGAAGTAAAATAAAAGAAAAGAAGCTAAGGGAAATCGTTACCTTTAATTTGGGTAACTCCCTTTGGTTTGAACCACAAATGACTCTTGAAGTGCCTTTTGCCTAAGGTAAGGATTCTAGGAGTAGGAGAGGGATGTAGGGAGCTTAATTGGGTAGATTTTGGACGAGCCAAATGTATCTAGAGGTGGGAGGAATTGGTTATAAGTGGTGTCCTTTTATAAGGGGGAGGAGGGACTCTTTAGAAAAAACTTAAAGTATTAATTTATAATAAATTTATATTCGGTTTCTAATGGCTAAAAAGTGGATTATTCAAATTCTAAGGTTGGGATGGGTCGAAAACCACTCAACCAATAGATTTTAGATAGGTTTGGGTCACTATATTAACCTTATCTTTTAGATTTAACTCTTAGTTAAACAGTTTGACATTTACCATGTCTCTTTGTATGTTTATATTATATAGTTAATAAATATACTATATACTTCAAAGATACCCCCATGTGGTCCATTAATGATACACCTATCATTATATAAGTACTTTTTCCAAACCTTATATTTTTATAAATATAATATCACTTAATAGTATAATATTTGTTTTAAGAACTCTCTTATGTCAATTTTGAAACTATTGGGTATTTTGTTTTTGATAAATTCATAACAACATTATTACTTTGAATAAAATTAATATAACCAATAATAATATTTCATATTAACCTAGAGAATTATTTTAATTCATAAAAAGTCTCAAATTACATTTATTTGGATATTTATAATATCAATTATTTTAATATTTCTTTAATTAGGTAATTAGTGGATCACCATTGTGTCATAAATAAATTAAATTATTTAATGTCTAAATATTATAAATAAAATACCATTATTTAATAAATCTTTTTATCTTTCTAATTAATATTTATAATCTAATTTATCTTATGTATAATAATATATTAAAAAAAATTTAGTTATTAAACTTTGATTTTAACTCTTTTAACTCTTCTTTGAATTAAATAAAAATAAATGTCCTAATTTAATAAAATTGGACCAATGAGGTTAATATTTTATTCCCAAGGTTTTTTTTGGTCGAATTATACTTAGACAATAGAATTAGGACTTGTGTTAGGGTAATGATAAATTCATTTTTACCCTTAATTACCCTATTTACTTTTTACCATGGTAAATAAAAGTAAAAAAGTTACTATTCACCAAAAAATATTTTTATCTTATTGAACCACATTTTACTCCTTGATATTAACCTTGTCACTCGGATTTTAGAAATTCCACTCATATAAGTGGTAAAATTAAGTTTTATGTGAATTTTCAAATTCTCCTAGGAGATGGGTAAAAGACGGTGAAAAGTTCAATAAAATTTTTATAGGTCTAAATTTATTATAAACTGACTCTAATGAATTACATTAACTTATATAGGTATTATGTATCTATTTTTACCTAAAATAAATTTAAATAAAATAAATAATTATTTATATAAAAATTCAGTTTTAACCAATAACTCAGTATTTTTTACTATTCATCAAAAAATGAAAGTTTTTAGAAAAATACCAAAAATTAACCCTAGGCTAATTTCAATATTCTGAATCCAAAAATGAAGTCCATTTTGAAAGATAAAATTTATAAAATTTCAAAAAGTGGGTATTACTTTTCATAATGGCTAGTTTTATTGGTCACGGGGTGTTAGAATCTCGAAATTGCGTACAATGCATGTTATTTTATTATTCAAAGGGAAATGTACCATGGAAGCTTGGGGTGTTACATTATCCCCTCCTTCAAATAATTTCATCCTAGAAATTTCTATAATATTATTGCTTAAAAAGACTCGGGTGGTTCTTCATCATAAGTTTTTCAGGTTCCCACTTTGCCTCTTCTATCTTATAGTTTCTCCATAAAACTTTTACCTGACGAGTCGTTCGATTTCTCAGCACTTGTCCTCTTGTATCAAGAATCCTGATGGGCTCTTCACAATAAGACAGATCAGGTTCCAATTCTAATTCCTCATAGGTAAGTACATGCATTGGGTAAGGCATGTATTTTCTCAAAAGTGATACATAGAACACATCGTGAACTTTGGAGAGATTTGGAGGCATTTCCAAACAGTATGATACAGCCCCAATTCGTTCTTGAATTTCAAAAGCTTTGATGTACCTTGGACTCAATTTACCTTTCTTACTGAAATGTATAACTCCCTTCCATGGAGATACCTTCAAGAAAACATGATCTCCTATATGAAATTCCAAATCCTTCCATCGATTATCGGCATAGCTCTTCTGCCTACTTTGAGCTGCTTTGATGTGGTTTTGGATTACCATTACCTTTTCCATCGTTTCCTCCACCAGTTCTGGGCCTACGAGTTTTCTTTCACCAACGTCATCCCTACAGGTTGGTGTGTGACATCTCTTTCCGTATAACGCTTCTTATGGTGCCATCTGAATACTTGAATGGAAGCTATTGTTATAGGAAAATTCCACCAGAGTTAAATATTGATCCCACATACCCTGAAAGTCAAGTGAGAAAGATCTCAACATGTCTTCTAAGGTTTGAATAGTCTATTCTGATAGTCTATCAGTTTGTGGGTGGTAGGTAGTGCTCAAACGGAGTTCGGTATCTAGGGATTTCTAAATAATTTTCTAGAATCTTGAAGTAAAACGGGGATCACGATCATAAAAAATCTATAGGGGTACTCCATGAAGTCTCACAACTTCATTAATACATAGTATTGATAGACATTCAAATGGTAGATCTTCTCTTATAGCAAGAAAATGTGCTAACTTGGTAAGATGATCAATAATGACCCATATTTCATCGTTCCTTCTAGGAGTCTTTGGTAGCCCCATGATGAAGTCTGTTGTAATATTATCCCATTTCCACTCAGGTATGGGAAGAGGTTTCATAACTCCTCCAGGTTGTTGCCTTCCAGTTTTAACTTGTTGACAAACAATACATCTTGACACAAAATCACCAATATCCCTCTTCATGTTGTCCCACCAAAAAATTTCCTTCAAATCTCTATAAATTTTGGTTCTCCCAGGGTGTATAGAGAAATTGGATCTATAAGAATCATCAAAAAATTCCCTTTTTAAATCAAGTATATCAGGAACACAAAGTCTCTTCTCAAATTTCAAAATTCCATCTTCATACACAAAGTCACTCAATCTCCCATCATCAGAGCTTTAATCTTCTTTTGAAATTATTCATCAACGGTCTGAGAACACTTTATCCTTTCTAGTAAATATGGTTTGGCAACCATTTGAAAAAGTATAGATGTTTCACCCTCCATGGTAATTCCCATATCCATCTTCACTAGATCCATGAAAATAGGATCCCTTTCAATTATCATCGTGTCCAAAACTCCATGATCCTTTCTGCTCAAATCATCTGCCACCTTATTTTCCTTACCCAGGTGTAGTGTATCATGAAATCATAATCCTTGAGTAGTTCAAGACATCTCCTTTGCCTCATGTTGAGTTCTTTCTATGAAAAAATATACATCAAACTCTTGTGATCGGTATATATCTCACATTGTTTTACCATAGAGATAATGTCTCCATATCTTAAAAGAAAATATTATAGCAGCTAACTCAATATCATGAGTAGGATAGTTTTACTCATGAATTTTTAGATGTGGTGCATAGGAAATAACCCTATCATTCTGCATAAGGACACAACCAAGTCATTTCTTTGATGCATCACTATAAATAAAGAACCCATCATTCCCCGATGGTAGTTTCAATATCGGAGCATTGACTAATCTTCTCTTCAGTTCTTCAAAACATTCTTCACACTCTTTTGTCCAAAAAAAGTTAACCCCTTTACGTGTGAGATTTGTTAATGGGTTAGCCAATTAGGCAAATTATGGACAAAATGTCGATAATAACCAGCTAAACCAATAAAACTACGTACCTCGAATATACCCATTGGTGCTGGCCATTCTTAGATTACTCTTGTCTTAACATGATCAACAGAGATTCCATACTTAGAGACAATATGGCCAAGAAAATAAATCTCTTGAAGCCAGAATTCACACTTTCTAAACTTCTCATATAATTCATGTCTTCTCAGAGTCTTCGGTATAATGCGTAGGTGATTTTCATGATATTTGTAGCTTCTAGAGTATACAAAGATATCATCAATAAATACCACTACAAAATCATCGAGATATTCCTTGAAAACTCTGTTCATTAGATCCATGAAAACATAGGGTGCATTAGTTATCCCAAAAGGAATTACTGTAAACTCGTAATACCCATACCTGGTTCGAAATGTGGTCTTCAAAATGTCTTCCTTCTTCACACACAGTTGATGACATCCAGATCGAAGGTCAATCTTTGAAAAGTATTGAGCTTCATGTAGTTGGTCAAATAAATCATCAATGTGAGGTAGGGGATACTTGTTCTGTATTGTTATAGCATTGATCTCCCTGTTGTCGATACATAACCTCATAGATCCATCTTTCTTTTTAACAAAAAGAACAGGGTATCCCCATAGAGAAACACTTGGGCGAATAAATCCCTTATTACTCAATTCCTCTAGTTGTTTCTTTAGTTCAACTAATTCCACAGTGGCCATTCAATCAGGGGTCTTCGATATAGGCCTTGATCCAGGAATTAAATCAATGGAAAACTCACCTTCTCGTTCTAGAGGATGTCCAGGTAAATCTTCCAGAAACACATCTACATAATCTTTCACAATAGGTAAATCATCTATTTGAACATTTCTTTCCTCACCCATAGTCATTTCATTCTCTTCCTCCCCAATAATTGAATTTAGTTGAGCTACTCGGGGTGGATCTTGATAAGAATTAGGTGGTGACGATTATGCTCTAAAGATAAGGTGTTCCTTATCATCATCATAAAAAATCGTAACCTCCTTCTTCTTACAATAAATCTTCACATCATGGTCCGAAAGTCAATCCATACTGAGGATTATATCAAACTCAATCATAGGTATGACGATGAGATCAGTGGATAAAGAATATTTATGTTCTCTAATGGGGACTGATTCACAAAATTTTGTTGCAATGATGCTTCCCTTAGGAGTTTTAACTGACAACTCCCTTGTTAAATAAAATTTGAAATATCTAATTTTCTTAGCAAACTGGGAAGATATGAAACAATCCGATGATCCAGAATCAAATAAAATAATTTTCTAAACATCATGAAACCATTAAATTACCTGCCACCATGTCTTTCAGAGCTTCTACCTCAGCAGTAGTGATAGCATAAGCTGGACTTGATCCCTTGGCCTTTTCTGAGGTAAGTTACTGTGATGCTTAGGACATTCATTTGCATAATTTCCCATCTCTCTACAATTATAGCATTCCATGTTGATAGCAACTCTCTTTCCCTTTCAATCATGAGTTTGGTGGCCTTTTTCACCACACTTGTAACAAACTCTCATTCCCTTCAAGCAAGTACCGGGGTGTTTCTTCCCACATTTACTTCAAGATGGATAATCAACTTTTCCCTTCTTCTCTTTATTTTCATTTCCACAGTGGTCAGAAGATATCTTCTTCTCTTGTTTTTCCTTAAAGTCGTAAGACTTAGAGAATTCCTTTTCTGTCTTGATAGCACATGAGACAATATCTTTGAACGATCAGAAAGATTTTGAGACTAAAGCTTGATGGAGAAATGGTTTTAACCCATCAAAGAAATGATCAATCTTACTTCTTGGGTTATTTATATAATATGTTGCATGCCTCACTAACCTTGTAATGTTAGCCTCATACTTTGCGACATTCTTATTCTCCTTTTTCCTCAGACTCAGAAATTACCTTTTCATATCTGCTCGATGGTCACGAGGAATGTATTTTTCTAAGAAAAGATCTTTGAAATCCCTCTATTCCATATTTGATACTTCATCATCTCCCTTCGTGTTTTGTATTAATTAACACCATTGATCAGCATCTCCAATGAGGTGATAAACTACCATGACAACTTTTTCCCTTTCACTACTCCCCAAAGCCTGAAATATTTTCTCTAGGGATCTTCTCCATTGCTCATATACTAATGGATTTGTACTCCCATTTAATATTGGTGGTCGTTTCTTTATGAAGAGATCTAACATTGATCCTCCATGCTACGAGTCAGGGTGCTCCATACAGGTAAGGTTATTATTCATAACCTGAGTGAGTTGTCTCAGTATGGTGATTAGCTGATCAGCACCAATTGCATCACTAGCTCCACTATAATTATATTGAGCAGGAGGGAAATCCCTACATGGAGTGCATGCATTGATACAGTTTCCATTCCTTCCACTAGGTTCCATTTCTAAACAATGGCATAAACTAGATCAGTTTATGAATCAAAATACATAATTTTTTACTTGTAAAACACTTAACATAAATTGAAATATTTATGGATATAATCCATAATCATTAAAAAAAAAAAATTTTGAGGAAGTATATACTCATAAACCTTTCATAATGGATTATAAAGAAAATGATAATTCTCCTAAGCATATCCCCCATGAGTTTCGTAACCAAGATTGCAACAAGGCCCGTTGTCGTGCACCAGTTCTCGTTCAAGTCTAGCTCAAAGCGGTGTTTTTGGGTTTTAACACTAGGTACATCTATTCCAGAGTCACCTCTACCTGGTCATATCCAGACAGGGATGTATTTCTCGGAAAACTCACAAAATCTCTACAATACCAAAATTCTAGGAAGTTCTTCTATATTAATCCTCAAAGTCCATCTTAGGTCTACGTGCTCTAATCAGAGTTTATCTAAATCTAGCTTCCAAGGTTTGTACCAAAATTCCTCTGATACCAATGGTAATGCCCCGACCCCAATCACCCAGATTCAGTGCATTATTACATAACATTGTAATGATCACAAAAGATCAAGTCTTGAAAGACCGATTAGTTTAGTAGCCTTGGAAACACTAGATACATTCATAAATTTTATATTACATTATAAAGTGAAAACTACATCAAAATTTTGTCTCCACACTCATATCCCCTTATAATATCCCTGAAGGTCATTCATAAAATACTTCTTCACATCCTGGGGAAAATAAAACATAAAAAGGGGTGAGCTCAAATTCCTAGTAAGGATAACAATATAGTGGAAACTTTCATAGATAAGCATAAATATTTAAGGCAATGCATAACTAAAACAAAAGCCTTTTAAACTTGAACTTCAGCATAATATGGTAGAAATAAAATGAAATAATTCCATTTAATTATTCACATGGATATTCTACTAGTCTAATAATCACATGAAATATTAATAACCACTTTTATAATGATGGAATGAAAAATGTAAGACTATCATAACAACGTAGCCAAGGCCTCATGCCAAGACTACAAATAAGATTTTGTCAAGGCCTCGTGCCAAGACACTAGTTTGTCTCATGACACCTACCGATGCATCGAAGAGCTATAGTGGGCTCCACCCATCACTTACTAATTCCAACGCATTCCTCATATGAACAGGTTTAAATATAACATAAACATTCATATTAAAACTAGCATACGAAATGTAAAAACATTCTCCATAAACCATGAATGCTATAAAAATAACATATCTATAGTCAAACATATCAAAAAATATTCAATAAAATATGGATGTTTTTTATCATAATAAATCAACTTCAAATAAGCTTAAAATCCATCAAAGGATGTTGACATAGATCAAATCAAAACTATTTGAGAGAAATATCTCTTTTTTTGAAATCATTTGAAAGTCACATAATTATAAAATAAAAAATTTACTTTGAAAATATTATTATAAGATTGTAAGGGATGCTTAGAAGGTTTTACAATGGTGGAAAATAGCTGCACCTGTCGTATAAGTTAAAAAAATACATTCTTACCTTAATTTGTTGAAAAGGTCAAAAAGGTCCTTGTTTGGAAAATGACGTAAAGATTCCTTTATAAACTTCTTTTAAAAAGTCAAACAAGGGTATAAATGAATTTAACCCATATTTTTTAAAATATTAAGAATTTTTTGAAGTAAATTTTTAAGAAACATGGATGTGGATGATAAAGAGGTCCTGGTATATAATTACATATAAACAACCTCAGATAATGAAGAGATTGTGAAATAAACCATTACCTTGTACTCTTCCTTGATAGAGTGTAGGTTAACTTCATGTATAATAGTTAAATCATTGTTATTAAATTATACAAGAATCATATACATAAATATGATATCATATATGATCTTTTAATATTTCTTTGTTAATAATATTTTAGTATTATCGTCATTTCGGGTGTTAACTGGTTCATTTTCCTTTATATGATTCGTTATGTAAGTCGTGTTTGTTATGGATAGGTTGTATCTTATTCATATCTAGAATGATATAAAGTCATTAAACATTACTTTTAATCATCAAATTATAATTATTCTTGAATGGATATGATGGGGAAATGAATCTTATCGCGTTCGTGGAGACGGTAATCCGTACGTACGCACGAACGCTACTTCAATTTCATTTTTCATTTTAAAAGGAATCAAAACCAAATTATACATAGGTGTATTATTATTCCAGTATAATATAATATCTTATATGTGTTAATTAAGTTCATTAACACCATCATTTATACATTCCATGTATGGTATGAACGAGTCATATCACTTTGAGGGGGCGGTAGTCCGCACATCCTCAAATGAAATTATCGTATATATATACAACATGAAACTAATAATGGTATGCTATAAAATGGAATTAAAGAAGATTATATATAAAATAAATATCATTAATATAATATTTAATTATAGTTCCAATACAATTACCACAATGAGAAGTGGTAGGAGATAATTGAACAATCATCGTTTCGTGAGGCGTTTGGTTGCCATCCACAGAAATATTATGTTCTCCACCCATTAGATGAAGGTGTGCGTAAGTGTAGTTTGAATAATTCTCATAAAAATATCCTAGTTATTTTGGATACTTGTTTTGTTACAAAATAAAATAATAATAAGGTTTTAGGGGTTGGAGAAGTAGAATAAAAGAAAAGAAGCTAAGAGAAATTGTTACCTTTAATTTGGGTAACTCCCTTTGGTTTGAATGAAAAAGTACTCTTGAAGTGCCTTCTGCCAAAGGTAATGCTTCTAGAAGGAGGAGAGGGATGTAGGGAGTTTAATTGGGCAGAGTTTGGATGAGCCAAAAGTCTTGATAGGTGTGAGTAATTGGTTAGAAGTGGTGTCCTTTTATAAGGGGGAGGAGGGGCTCTTTAGGGAAAACTTAAAGTATTAATTTATAATAAATTCATATTCGGTTTCTAATGGCTCCAAAGAGGATTATTAAAATTTTAAGCTGGTTATGGGTCGAAAACCAATAAACCAATAGATTTTAGATAGTTTTGGGTCACTATAGTAACCTTATCTTTTAGATTTAAATCTTAGTTAAATAGTTTGACGTTTATCACGTCTCTTTGTATTTTTATATTATATAGTTAATAAACATACTATATACTTCTAAGAGACACCCCAAGTGGTCCATTAATGATACACCTATCATTATATAAGACCTTTGTCTGAACCTTATATTTTTAGGAATATAATATCAATTAATAATATAATATTTGCCTTAAAAACTCTTTTTTGTCAATTTTGACACTATTGGGTATTTTGTTTTTGATAAATTTATAACAGCATTATTACTTCGAATAAAATTCATATAAAAAATAATAATATGTCATATTAACCTAGAAAATTATTGGAATTCATAAAAAGTCTCAAATTACATTTATTTGGATATTTATAATATCAATTATTTTAATATTTCATTAATTAGGTAATTACTGCATCACCAATGTGTCAAAAATAAATTAACTTATTTAATTTATAAAAATTATAAATAAAATACCATTATGTAGGAAATATTTCTAGATTTCTAATTAATATTTATAATAGAATTTATCTTATGTATAACCCTATATTAAAAATGTTTTAGTTATTAATCTTTGATTTTAACTCTTTTAACTCTTCTTTGAATTAAATAATAATAAATGTCCTAATCTAATCCAAGTGAACCAAAGAGGTTCATATTTTATTACTAAGGTTGTTTTTGGTCGAATTATTCTTATCCAATAGAATTAGGACATGTGTTAGGGTAATAATAATTTCAATTTTACCCTTAATTACTCTATTTATTTTTTATCGTGGTAAATAAAAGTAAAAAGTTACTATTCACAAAAAATTATTTTTATCTTATTGAACCACATTTTACTCCTTGATATTAACTGTGTCTCTCGAATTTTCAAAATTTCACTCACATAAGTGGTAAAATTAAGTTTTATGTGAATTTGCAAATTCTCCTAGGAGATGGGTAAAAGACGGTGAAAAGTTAAATAAAAATTTTATATGTCTAAAATTATTATAAACTAACTCTAATGAATTAAATTGAAATTATATAGGTATTACGTATCTATTTTGACTTAAAATAAATTTAAATAAAATAAATAATTATTTAAATAAAAAGTCGGTTTTAACTAATAACTCAGTGTTTTCACTATTCATCAAAAATTGAATGTTTTCAGAAAAATATGAAAAATTCACCCTAGGCTAATTTCGATATTCTGAATCTAAAAATGAAGTTCATTTTGATAGATAAAATTTATAAAATTTCAAAAAGTGGGTATTACTATTCATAAAGGCTAGTTTGATTGGTCACGGTGTGTTAGAATGTCGAAATTGCGTACAATACAAGATATTGCATTATTCAAAGGGAAACATACCGTAGAAGCTTGGGGTGTTACAAAAACCTTCTATGATATCAAATATAATAGAATATACTTTTCATACATGGATATTATATATTTTTAAATGAATTTGTATTACATAACATAAAAACCCACACCCTAATTGTGTGGGTTTAGTGTATTTGGAAACATGGACATAAAACCAACTAGTTCAAAAAACATCTACATCATCTCCCTATTATTTCTTCATAACTAGAACCCTTTTTAAAATTTCATACATAATATCTTTTTTCATATCCTGGGAAAAAATAAACATAATAAAAGGGTGAGATCATATTCTCAGTAGGGGTAAACAAGGGAGATATCAAACATAACATAAGCATAAGGCCATAAGAATATAACATTTAAAAATTATACCTTACATATAAAAGATCATAATATTGAGTCATATAATAAATCATGGAAGTTTATAAGACATTAATCATAAGATAACATGATCCATAAGAGAATAACATTGGCATAAGATGTCAAATGTGGCATACACATAAACTTATAACTTTGTGAACTTGTATAAATAGAAAGAGGTTCACTCGTTAATCTAAGGACATGAAATTGATCCCTTTAATAGACTTATGGAAATGAAACCAGGTCCATGAATAATATAATGTACATGAAATATAGTTCCATGCATAAAATTATGGACATGAAATCCAGTTCCATACCTAAAAGTATGGATATGAAAACCAAGTCTACGTATAGAATTGTAAACATTAAATTGGGTTCATGTATAACATATTTACCACATGAGTTATCCATATTTACCAAATACATTATAGGAAGATATACGAATCACCCATTACACAGTAAAAAACATACATATGTGTTCCAAAAGAACATAAATCACTCATCACATCAGTAATCATGAAAATAAATGGTTTCCTTAAACATATTATCATAGAATCTCTTATTGAAATGTAATGGGATTTGTAAACATCAAGACATCATAAACATAAACAAGAAATAAAAAGAATAAGGATATTATCCTTGAATAATAACCCCAATAAATAATAAATAACATCAAATAATTTTATCTTAGATGGAAAATGGTTTTTTAATATCACTTGAAATAATTCTTGAGGAAAATATCCTTTCCATATTTCAAATCATTATCTATTCTAAAAAGCCATGCAATTATAAAAGAATATATTTTATTTTAAAATATCCTTGTAAACTTTTAAAGTATTCCTCAATAAATTAATGTGTTGTGAAATTGTTAAAATATTCTCATGCTGTATAAGTAAAAAAATAGTACTTCTGTATATTTTTTTCAGTAAAATCACAAAAAGCGTTGTTTAGAATATGACAAAAAAATATATTCTTTTCAAGAAAAATTATAAAAATTAAAACATGAGTAAAAATGAATATAAAAAATAATAATATAATATTAAAAAAATTGGAATAAATTTTTTAAAACATGTACATGGAATAAAAATATTCCCCAATGGTGACATAAACAGAAACAATCCCTAATAATAATGTGATTGTAAAATAAACCCTTAAAATTTCATATAATTGAACTAAGAATTAATAAAATAAACCAATTATGTTTATTAGATCTAAATTCACATAAAACAAGTAAAATAAAACTTAATATAATGATAATTAGTTACACACATAATCATCGAATTACATAATCAATGAAATAGTTGTTTAACCCAATGAATCAAAAATTGAGTTAAGAAATCCATTAATTCAAGTATTTTATTTATTTTTCACATTCAAACCTCAAGTATAATAAATATGGATTTATTTTAGATTTATTACATAAACTTATCATACCATGTATTATTTATTTATAACATATCATCACCTATTTATTAATAGTTTGTTATTAAAATCACTACATTGGGTGATAACTACTTCGTTTTCCAAGCATGTTTTGGTTCGGTAGTCTTGGTCCATATAATTTGATATTGGTATAATCATTTATAGATTTTTAATAATGGTATAAAAATAATATATATTAATTATATATATATTTATAATCATTCATAAAAATTTTATATATAAAAAATGAATTGCATAGTTCATGGAGATGATAGTCCATACGTACGCATGAATGTTGATCCCATTTTTCATCTAATAGAATAAAAGAAAGGTAAATAGTAATACAACTTTAAAGAATAATTATTATGTAATATATATCATATATTTTTACAAAAATAATTATTATTACCATCCATGTGTAATATAAGGGAAAACGAATCATATCGCATTGTGGAGATGGTAGTCCATATGTATGTACGAACAAAGTTATCATTTCTCAAAAGACTGGTTTATTATAAGGTAGATAGAATATTATAATTAAATATTTATAATTATATTATATATATCATATATAATCACTAATACCTTCATAATACTCATCCATATAATATGGTGATGAAAAATGAATTGTATCGCTATGTGGAGATGATAACTTGTATGTACACACAAGCGATACTTTCACTTATTTTTCATGGGAAATAGGGTTTATAATGGTGTTTTCATAATCATAATATAATTTAATCATATTTAGGATACTTAATTTATAATTTTATGATAAAAATCATATATTTATAGGATATAAGGAAGATTATAAAAATAAAGTGATCGATTAAAGTGATTACCTCTTCTTTGAAATGCCTCCTTTGGATCTCCTCTAAGGGGCTCTAGGGTTGGTCTTATGAGAATATTAGATCCTATGCAATGTTGATTTGGAATTTTATAAGATACATTGGTAGTTTATGGTTAATATAGAAGGATAAAATTGATGTGGAGAAGTGGGAGAGGGGTGTCCTTTTATAATTGAAGTGAGGGGATCTTTTGGAATTTATCAAAATATTAAATTATAAAAAATTCATTTTCTTTCCAAATGACACCAAATGGACATTTATTCTAAGTTAATATATGATATGGTTTTAATATCATTATTAAATATATATTATATTAGTTTTGGTTTTATTTTCAAACTTATCATTCTGATTAACCCTTAGTTGACCTATTTTAATTTTAATTTTTGGTAACAAATTTTTTAATATTAAAAAGCAGTACTTTTTTAATTTTTGTGGTTTAAATTGGAACATAAATTAACAATTTATGAAATTTAATACCATATAAACATTATTTTTAAATTTTAAATATTTTATTAATATTTTTAAATAATTTAATAAAATATTATTTTGATAAAATATCATTAGTGTCAATTTTGACACTATTCATTACATTGAATTTAAGAAAATCAATACAACAAGATAAATTCAATGAAAATAATTTAATACACACCTAATATATCTTAATCATCTATAAAATTATTGTATCACCTTAATTAAATCAAATTATATTTATTTTTATATTTTTAATATCATTTATTTGGTTGTTTCATTAATTGAATAATTATTGCATCATCGTTGTGAAATTATTTAAGTTACATATTTAATCATAAAAAAAATATCATGATATATATAAATATTTTATATTTTACCAAAATATTTATAGTTTAAGATATCTTATGAAGATACCATCTTAAAAATGATATATTTATTAATAACATGAAGGTGACATAATTGACTTTTCATTAAATAAAATATTATAAACATCGTAATACCATCCAAAAGACTTAAAAGTCATAAATAAATTTATATAATGAAAATAAGTTTATTAAGTTAAAAATGAACAGTTATATTCGTTCATAACCTACCGTTTTCCCCATGTGGACACACAAGAGATATTTTAGACAAAGAATGTGACATTTAGTGAATTTCTTTGATTTAAATAATATAGAAGACTTTTGAAGGTAAAATTGTCCATTAAATAACTCAATTTAGATACTTAGGTTTTAAGGTTCTAATAAATTCATCCAGTAAAATTTGATCAAGTGTTGGTGACATTTTATAATCCTTATCATTTTATTTTTTACCTAAATTTCCCAATTTAGCATTTACTATGGTAAGAAGGATTACCAAGGTTACTATTCATATTATAAAAAAATAAAATCTAACTATTTAATATATTATTTCCTCATGAATCCAAATATAACATTCATTTTTCAAAATTAATTTAAAATTAATTCTACAAAACGCAATGAAAAAAAGTTTTCTAAAAAATGCATTTTTAAGACTAAAAATTTACTAATACAAAAATAATTTATAAGGAATATTAAAATGTAATAAATTATATTATATATAACTAATCAGTATTTAATTTACATTTATATAAAATTAAAATCATAAAAAGACTTTTTAATATAAATAAATTGATGTTTTATGAAAATTAGTATTTTTTACTATTCACTAGAAAATAATAATTTTTAGAAAAAAATACCAAAACTTCACCCTAAGATAATTATGAAATTATGATATTAAAATTGAGTTTTATTTTTTCAAATATAATTTATAAAAGTTTCAAAATTTATATTTAAAACAAGTGTGTCATTAAAAGGTGGAGAACTATCTTTAGAAAAAAAATAGATTTTTCTATGTAAAATTGGATTTTCTCTTATCATATGCCAATAAAATAATTTTATGACTGTAAAAATATTTTATGTAATATATATTTATTTAATTAATATAATTTAATAATATTAATTTATTTATTATATTAGGATGAAACTCATTTGGGTGTTTAAAAATAGTTTTTTTTTATAAATACATTTCCTTTATATTAAATCTTTTTTATATTCATTTCAAATAAATTGGTCACGAAAGAATTATATAAATATGTGTACAAAAATAAAATTTAGTTAATCCTATTTATATCTTACATTACAATGGTTATTTTATAACTATTATATTAAATAATAACATTAATAATATATTTTAGTTGGTTAAAACTCAGTCTTGTGTGTAACACGAGCTATCGAATATATTAAAATTAAAAAGATACATACTGTAAAATCTTGGGGTGTTACAAATCATCCCTTAATCACCTCCATAGACCATTAATATATTCTTATAGCTTCAAAATTACTTAAGGTTATTCTCTATTGTAATCTAGTTATTCCTTCAAAGATTTTATTGGTATCAAATAATCCCTTAAAACTTCAAATATGGGATATCATTTCCATTTGGTAGTATTTCATATATATACAATACCAAAAATAAATAGTTCTCTTACTATATTTGTTATGTTCACAAGATATATCTTTATTTTTTCATAAATAAAATTCAATTTTTTCATCATAAAAATATATATTCCAACTTGAAGGTTATTTATTCAATCTATAAATGAATTTTTGCAACTTCCATCCTTAGTAGTGTCATTTGGATCCTCAAAACCTTCAGGTTGTATCATATACACATCCTCAAAGATATTTCAACAAAAGAACCTTGTTTTGACATCTATATGGTTTATCTCAAAACCGTTATATGTTTTTATGTAATTAGTATTCCTTATTTACATTATAATGTCAATTAGTGATAAGGTTTTTTTATAGTCAATGCCATGAAATTTGTTCTAAATTTTCACTACCATTAAAGACATATAGTTAGATTATATATCATTAATGTCAATTTTCTTTCAAAACCACACTTACAAACATTGGGTTTTTCATATTCAGGTGGGTTAAATAAGTTTCAAAATTTTAATTTCATTTATAAATTCAACGTAAAATTTCATATCCTATAACCATTTACCAAAAAAATAATTTTTATATCTTCTTGATAGGTGTTAAGTTCATATTGTATGAACTAAACCTTATGGTCATTCTCTATAATAATACATATCTCATAGTATCTTAACAAATTCCACCAAACATATAAGGTTATTTTTATATTTTAGTCAATTCAATTTCCACTAAATCACTTTTCCTCTCAATAAATATTCCTATTAGTTGGTCATGAAATTTACTAAGTTCAAAATTTCTCTTAAAATTATAAAATATAATATACTCCTTATAAAAAATAAAAAACTTCTAAATATAACCACTTTGTGCTCAGAAGAATTATAAAAATAATATCTCTTAGTATCTTTTTGATACGCAAAAAATATGGACTTGAAAAATGTAAGTCAAATTTTATTAGAAATTTCCATCTACACATAAGTTGTAAAACCCTTGATTTTTTAGAAATAAAATTTAGGTCATTCCCAAATCTATTTATTAGATATAATATGGTTATGTAAGAAATAATTAATTTCAAGAACATAACTCCTCAAAGATGTTGGAAGGTATGATTGAGTCATCATCAACTGAACCATTTCTAACAAGGTATGTTTAGTTATTCTAGATATATCATTCCCCTGAGGTGTACTTGGTAGATTTTTTTTAAAGATGATGCCTTAGCCCAAAATGAACAAATCACAATTATTATAAAATAGAGAGTTTATAGGAGTCTAAAGTACGGGATCATATTATAATCTTTTTCATGCCAAGGAAGTAAATAAATAAAGAGTTCTCCGAACTAGGTAATGTCTTGATTTAAACCCATGTTTTTCAAACCATCTGAAACAGTGTTTTCTTCTCAATAAACATGTGTAGTGATATAGTTGAGATTGATAAGTGAACGGTTGTAGTCTATCCAATGGGTAGTAATCATCCATGAAAGATGTGTTATGCTATTCCAAATCATTTGCACGATGGTATTCAAATCACTTTAAATCGAGATATTATTCCACCAAGGAGCTTAGAGTAGTCAATAGAATGTATTAAACTCATCATCTCAGCCTCAAGAGAGGTTGAAATGCCACAGCTACCCATGAATAATCCAAGGATTTGACTGAGCTGATTCCTAGAGATAGCACTGCAACCCACAGATCCTGGATTGCCTTTGGAGGCACCATCAATATTAACATTAATTTCTAAAATAATTATATAATCTCTCATATGATCAATAAACTTTTGAATTAATTATTCTTATACATTATTTGATTTAATTATCTTAATACTCTTTCTATGTTGATTATGTAAATCTTTTTTATACACCTTAAACATTTCAATGGATTTAAGATTTCTAGTCATAAGAAATACATAACTATAATAGTCTAATAAATTAGTAATGGTTATAAAGTACTTAGATTATATACTAATTAAACCACATACATCACAATATATTAAGTCCAATAGGCTAGTAACTCTTTTATCTAATCTATTAAAAGTTAATTTAGTCATTCTTCCTAATAAACAAGACTCTAATTTATCAGATAATTCATAATAAAAATATTCCCATAATAAATATCTATAAATGAGTTTCTAATTTATATTTATAGTTAGAAAATTCTAAAATGAAGTCTTATTTGAATCACCTAATTTGAACTTTTTAACTTGTGAGTTTTATATTGGATTATCCACATTTATACTATATAAATCATTAACCAGATTTCCCATTATACGCAAGATTTTATTCATGTATATAGAATACAACTTATTCTTGATAAGGGAATGAAATATTGTTTTGTTCAAAAAAAAATAGATAAACAATGTGTATTTATTGAAAATAAATGTTATTAATATTTAAGTTATAAATTAATATTAATTTAATAAATATTTATTTTCAAAATTATTTCATGTCACCAAAAGATATTTTATAATTAATTAGATACCCATGATGCCAAATGTTTTAAATTTATTTTCTTAACAATATTTCTTAATTTGATATATTTAATTAATTATTTAATTACTATATATGTTATAAATGACTATTTTTTTTAATTATATGAATTAATATTATTATTTTTGAATATCATGATTTTAGACATAATTCCATCAAGGTTTAAAATTTGAATATGGTATTTAATTTGAAAAACATAGTTTTTTACCCTAAATAAATTTGTTTCCATGTGTTTTATGATTTTATTTAAAAGTAATATTTCTAATATGTAGAGAATAAAATTTAATGAAATTTATTTCTTATATATATAATATATACATATATATATATATATATATATATATATACGAATTAATACACATTCATGCAATGATTATTAATTGGTTATAAATGAATATAAAATCAATTAATGTTAAAAAGAATATTTTTCAGAGAATTGGTTTATATTAATAAATTAAATTTATCACATCTAAAGGATGATTAAAATAAAATGTTTCAATGAAAAAATGATTATATTAAAACAAATTAAATTAATAATTTATATTAAAAAAATATTAATAACACTTAATGTTTAAAAAGATATTTTTTTAATAAAAACTGTTTTCCATTTTATTTTTTGTTTTCATTTAAAAGTTAAATTTATAAATTTTAAAATTTTAATTTGATAGAATTTAATTCATTTTTAGAAACATAATTTTTGAATTATCTTAGGGTTTATTTTTTATATGTTTATAAGTAAGTATATTTTTTAGTAAATAACATAGTTTTTATGAATACTATATCTTTTATTATATCTTGATGATATAAATAAGAATTAAAATGTAATGAATCCTTTTGATAGAATTAAATATATAATTATAATTATAATATACCCAAATATAGTTTAAATATTATTTAATTGATATAAATTAATTTTTCTTCTGTGATAAATATAGAAACATTTATTATTGTTGACACGGTGATTGCACAACAATAGAAAAGTCTAATTGGTATAATTAAAATAATATTTAAGATAGTATAAAATTATGTTAAACTTTTAAAGTAGCCTTTAGGTTGAATAAATTATTTTTACCTATATTTAGGAATTTTAAAATTATGTTTTATATTAATTATACAAATACTTACCTAGTGATTGTTCAGGGTGAGAAAAGTCAAAGTAATATCTTAAATATGTTCTTATTATAAAGATGATATTAAATATAAATTATTAAATATACTATATGAAGATAATTATTCAAATTAAATTTTAATTATTTTATTAATTTATTTTTAAATTTAATAACAATATAATTGTCTATAACTTTTATGTAGTGTCAATGCTACACTTGTGAAGACAGGTGAAACTCTAAATAAATGGCCTTAAAAAAATTTGAAGTGATGAGGTTCGGATGAATTAAGTTTTTTAATTAAGTTTATAGATATTTATGAAATATAATTAATTATATAAATATTATTTCTTGAATTTTATTTTCATTTTAATATTTGTAAATTCAATTTGCTGAAATAACCTTGATAATGACATTAAATGTTATTTTATGTTAAAAAGGATTTATAATGTCACAAAATATCAAAAAACCTCATCTATAAATTTTTTTATGAGGGAAATATATACCTTCCCTTATCCATTTTCACTTTTTATTCATTTTGGATCCACTCTCCATAAATATGAATGTACGTTTTTATGAATAAATGTGTATTTATAAAAACATTACCCATCTGACATCCTTTATAAGACACCAAAAAAATACAAATTTTCTCTATACTTTACCATATTTCCTTCCTTAATAATCATCCCCTATTTTGGTAAGCTTTTGTTCTCATGGGAATTCCCTAATTCTTTCAAAACTAAAAAGGATCCCATGAGAAGATATAGTTTCTTATTTGTAAGTGATGACTTATTACCCTTCATTTTCATTTATATTTCTCTTCTATATATCACCAATTATGAGTTATCATGTTAATAATTTTTATATATATAATATAATTAATATTTTATAATATAGATATTTTAGTAAATTAACTACATATTCTTACTCATCCATTGATTATAGGATGTTCTTGTTTGGGTTGGTTTAATCACTTACACGAACGATGCTATAAATTTGTATCATAGATCATTATAGAAATTTAATTACTAGTAAGATATGATATTAATAATAAAATATTTTTTTTCATTTTAGAATTCTAATATTAATATTTAACTATTTATTAACATTCCCCCTTTTGTTCATTAAAAATTAATGAAATAGTATTGTTATGGGATTTATCTGTACAAATCATGCCTAAAACTCCCATGGAATGAATATGGAACTCTATAACTCATTATATAACTTTTATTATAATACCTTAACTATTTTTGATATTGTTAACTCATGAACATGGATTGATGATCAAAACCATTATTCCAAAATAGACAATGATGGATTGTAACTATTAATAATAGATGATCAATATAAAATAATAATAAATATATAATATATAATATAATAATATAAAATATTATTATAAATATTAATAAATTTTAATGTGGTTTAAAAATATATGTTTAATGAGTATAATATTTTTATACAAGAAGCCAAATCATGTTAGTGCAAGCGGGAATCCAAGGTAAAGGTTCCTTGTCTCAATTTTCATTATTTATGAAATATTTCAGTTTATGAATATATTATTCTTTTAAATTGTGTACTTACTATCCCATTGACTTATTTTAACATAAATCACTTCTATTTCATGGTATTTGAAATTCTATTTCATAATATATTTGGACATGATTTGGGTTTATATATTATCAAATCCATAAGGGTTTTTATTATCTTGGTTTCTTTTTATTGAGTCATATCCATTCTTCCTTGACTATATTATTCTATCATTATGTGAATTATAATGTATGATTATTTTATTTTTTATTTCCACTTTTCTATGAGGATTTATACTTATTTCACATAATCACTTACTTTATATATCCTTACTTCACATGTTATGATCATGGAAAGGGTTTCCTTTCCATGTCTCCACACTTTTTAAGTATTTTTTTTTCAATTTCATATTTTATCTTTTATGACTCAAATTCAATATCTTGAATATTTACCGTACTAGTTTACTTTTACTTCTAGTAATTTTATTGTATATTTTTCTCAATTATGGATTTATATTTCATACCTTAATTTGTTCATAAGGGTTGAATCTCCAATGTTTATTTGAATTCAAAATTGTTTATAAATATATTTCCTATTGGGGATATTGCAAGTTATTTCTCTGTAAAACCCCATCTGTTTTATTATCCTATAGATATTTTTTTATTTTATATATTTAACCTATATTTGGTTAAAAATTAATCTATGTCAATATCCTTTAATATATTTTATTCTATATTAGATATAGGATCTATTGATACCATCCACCTCCTTTCTTTGGATGGATTATATACATATTTTGTGTAAATATTCATGAAACTAAATGTTTTTCTTGGGTTAATTATTCTTGATGAAATTAAAATTTATTTCTTGTCGAACATACATATGAATTTCTATATTATAATGTGACTGGTGGGATTGGAATTATACATCCCCCAATTCATTGGGTAATATTTTCATCTCATGAGATACCATGTATGACGCAAAGTAAATAATACCTAAACACTATGTTATGTTGTCTTGGTTGTGATCCTTGACTTATGCTTATGATGTCTTGTTTTATAGTATTTCCATATTCTTATGATACCACAATCCTATGATATCTTCTAAGTTATGTTGAAATCATTATTTCATGATACATAACTTATGATCCATGTTTTATTGGGTATGATTACCTTATGACATGTTCATGTACCTTGATTAAGTTCTCATACTCACATGATCATCTTATGTTCACTTATGATCTTATATTATTATCACTTATTTTAATCTTACTAGAAATTTGATCTCACCCTTTCTTATTATTCCATTACTATGGGTAATAAATAATATTATTTTATAATATGTGTTTAAAATTATTTCATGTGTGGATAATTTTTCAAGACTTTCAAAAATTATTATAAATAAATAATTCTTGATTTTGTGGGGAAATGTCCATTTTGTGGAAAATATATGGGGTTTTTTGGGTAAAGGTTTTTACTATTTTAACTATAAACCGAAAAGGTATTTGTTATATATGTTATGAAATATTTATATATTATTTATCAAAAATTTAATTATGGATGGTTATGGTTGGGTTGTTCTTTTATTTCATATTTTATCCTCTATGTCCATGTTTTATCTTACCAAAAAGTTTTTCTTTTCTTATTTTTTTAATATGATTAAGTATTATATTTTGAACCCTTAAAATTTCATACTATCCTTATTCAAATATAAATTTTGTATTTATTTTATCAGTGTTAATTTTTTTGAAACTATTTATAAATATTTAAACGTAATTCTTCCCACTTTTGAATATTTCTTTTTTTTTCATTCACTCTATATTTCTTCTCATTACCTTTTTCCCTTCCAAGCTTATATTATTAGTGATTCTTTTAAAATTAAGGTTGTATAAGTCCTATTTTTTCCAAGTAAATTTAATTTTAAAAAATGTTTTAATTTATTTTTTCAATTCATAAACCTATTCTCATTGGAAACTATATAATAATTGAAATTGGGGTTTTGGTAAAATAGTTAAAATTGCACATATGCAATTTCCATAAGGTGGAATGTGGAAACTGGGTTATTTTTAATGAAAATAAATTTAATTATTATTCATATTAAAAAATTAATTTTATTTAAGAAATATTTATTTTAAAAATAATTTTATTTCAACAAAATATATTATATAATCAATTAGATCCTAATTTTCTTATATATTTTAAATTTATTTTATTAAATTTATTTTCTTACTTTTATCCATTTAAAGAATTAGTAAATTTTTAGATATTTTTTAAATTTATATTTATGTTATTTATATGAATTCATATTGAAATTTTTTAATATAATAGTTTTAGAAATATTTTTATCAAGGTATGAAATAAGAATATTGTTTTTTATTTGAAAACAAATAGTTTTTATTCTATATAAATTTTTTCACATGTGTTGTATGATTTCATTTAAAAGTAAAATTTCTCAAATTATAGCATGAAATTTAATTAAATTTAATGATTTTATATATAAACAAATGAATAAAAATTCTTATAATTATTACTAATTTTTTAGAAATAAAGATAAAATCATTTAAGGTTAAAAAGTTCTATTTTTAAAGAATTTTTTATATATTATTAAATCAAATTGATCAAATATAAAAATTATTATAATAAAATTTTTCAATGTTTAGATGATTATATTAACACTAATTTAGATAATAATTTATATAAAATAAGATTAAGAACACCTAAATTTTACAGTTATTTTTTAATATAAACAATTTGTTATTATATTATATATTTTCTTTTAAAAGTTAAATTTTAAAATTTTAAAAAATTTAATTTGGTTAAATGGAATTCATATTCTTAATCATAATGTTGAAATTATATTAGGGTAAATTTTCAGTATTTTTCTAAACGAGTATCTTTTTTTCTTAATAATACTGTTTTACAAATACTCTATCTTTTATGACATAATCATGATATAAATAGGAATTCAAATTTCATGGAACATTTTTCTCAAATTTTAGAGATAAATATAATGATAATTTACCCATAAATAATAAAAATATTATTCAATTTATATAAATAAATTACTGTTCCAAGATAAATAAGGAAACACTTATTGGTGCTGATGAAATGCTTGAGTAGCATTAGAAAAGTAAAATCAGTATTTTTAAGATAATATTTAAGAGGGGAGAAGGATATGATCAGATTTAAAGTAAAATTTGATTAATAATATTTTTTATTTATATTTTTGAATTTATAATTATATAATCAATTAATTATCAAAATACTTGTCTAGTGCTTGTGTGGGGGGAGAAAAAAAAGTAAAATTTTAAATACATTTTAGGATAATGCTAAGAGTAAATATAAGGTATTAATGATAAATGATGAAA
The DNA here is from genome assembly GCA_963277665.1 of Viscum album. NCBI lineage: Eukaryota > Viridiplantae > Streptophyta > Magnoliopsida > Santalales > Viscaceae > Viscum > Viscum album. The sequence continues at coordinate 1,296,869,928 of OY728141.1, read as the reverse complement.
TAATAATAGAAAATAAATTATAATTATCTTATAAATTTATTTTTAATTTTAATCATAAGATAATTCTCCAAAATTCTTATACAATGTCAACGCAACGCTTGTTCAAGTATGAGAAAAGTGAAAATAAATGGTTTTAAAAACATTTTAAGTGATATGGTTTATGTCAATTATGATTTTAATAATTATTTTCTTTTTTATGAAATATAAGTAATTATTATATTATTATTTCATAAATTTTACTATCATTTTAATATTTTTAATGTCAAATTTATAGTATAGAACTAAAAATGACTTAAAATGTTATTTATGTTAAAAATGATTTATAAAGTCACAAAATATCACAAAAACACATATATATAAATGGTTTTATGTTGTAAATATCCACCTATTCTTATCCTTTTGCAATTTTTATCTATTTTGGATCCATTATACTTAAATATGACAATCCTTTTATACTAATAAATGATTATTTTCAAAAATGTCACCCCTATCACTTATTAAAGGTCCCCTCCACCACCCTTTATAAGTCACATCAAAAATTAAAATTAATTCTTATAATATAACATATTTCCTTACATAATAATCCTTCCTTATGTTGGTTATCTTATATTCTCGTGTTAATTCCGTAATTCCTTCAAAACTAAACAGGCTTCTAAGATGAGATACAATTTATTATTTATGAGGGGTGACTTATTATCGTTCATTTTTATTTATATTATTGTTATACATATCAGTAGTTACAATTTATCATATTACTAAAAAATAAATTATATCATTACACTTCAAGGATAATGATATTTTAATAAACCACTATATAATCCTACTGATCTATTAACTATAGTATCTTCTTGTTTGGGTTGATCTGACAACCTACATGAATGATGCTATAAATTTTTATCATGTATCATTGTGAAAACTTAATTATAGGTAAGATATGATATAAATAACTAATTAATTATAAATTTTTCTTATAATGGTAATATTAATATTTCACTCATTATTAATATACTAACTATTATTTGTTAAAAAATAATGAAATATTCCTCTTATGGGTTTTATATTTATGATTTATAACCAGAACTCTCATGGAATGAACCAAGAACATCATAAATAATTTTTAAAATTTTATTATAGTACATTGAATATTCTAGAGAAAATAAAATCATGAACATTGATTGACAACTAAAACCATTATACTGAAATATAAAAAGGAAGGATTAAAATAACTTTCAACCAATGATCAATATAAACTAAAAATAAGTATTAAATTTTCAATAAATGAAAGTAAAATATTAATATGAAAGGTAATAAATCTGAATACGGTTTTTAAATATATGTTTAATGACTCTATGGTTTTTATATAGGAAACTAGATCATGAATAAGCAAGTGGGAATCTAAGGTAATGGTTATTTATCTCAATTTCCATTCCTTGAGAAATATTTTAAATTAAAAAAAATTGGGTACAACCGGGAAAGTGGAACACGATGCAAGAAAGAAAATTACAATAAATTGCAAGCCTGAGGACTTGACCCCGCGACCTGCCCCTCACCACCCCAAACCCTTACCACCCCACCACCAATGGTGGGGCACATATTTGAAATTATAAATTTATTATTCTTTGACATGGTGTAATTAATACCCCATTCAAATATTTTATAATAAATAAATTTTGATTTATGATATTTCAAATTCTATTTCATAATCTCCTTCCACATTATTTAGATTCGTATATTACTAAAGTAGTTAGGGTCTTTCTTAACTAAATTTCTTTTCATTGAGTTATATCCATTTTACTTTGAATATTTTATTATATGATTATATATATTATAACCTATGATTTTTTATATTATATTTCCACTTTTTTTATTTGGATCTACATTTCATTCACATAATATATTCCTTGATATATCATTACTTTATATGCTATGATCATGGGAAGGGTTTCATTTTTAAGTCTCTACTCTTTTTAAGTATTGTTATTAAATTTCATATTTTATATTCTATGACTCAAATTCAATTACTTAATTGTTTACCTTTCTATTTTACTTTCATTTATAATGAATTGATAGTATCATTTATTCCCTTACGTTTTATAGTAATACGTTAATTTTTTCATAAGTTTTTTTCTTTCCAATGTTACTTTGAATTAGAAATTTTTCATAATTAAATTTACTACTCTGAAAATTATATGTTATTCCTATCTAAAACACTGTCTATTTTTTCTCTTCCAATAATTTTTGGGTTTTACATGTTTCACCTTCCTTTGGTTCAAAAGTCATATATATCAACATATTTTAATGTATCTTATACTAATTTGTGGATAGTCTCTATTGATACAATCCACTTTGTTTCTAAAAATATCTTATGAAAATATTTTTTGGGATTATTTGTAAATATCGTTTCTTTATTAGATTGATAATTATTGATGGAATTATGAATCTTTTATTGTATTGAAAACATATGCATGTACATATTCTGATTTGAAAGGTGGGACTAGAATTATATCACCCCCAATGCGTTGAGTAATTATTTTATCTCATGAGAATCCATGTTTGGTTCATTGGAAATAAGATAATTGTGCTATGTTATGTTTTCTTAGTAGTGATCCTTGACTTATGATTATAACATCATGTTATATATTGTTTCCACGTTCGTATGATTTCCTGATCCTATAGTATCCACTTCCTTATACAAAATTCTTATGCTATGATTCATGACTAATGATCCATGTTTTATTATGTATGATTACTTTATATGTTTCATGGACAATGATAACTATACATTACTTCTCTCAACAACCTAAAATAAACTATTTTAATTATTCACACTCAATGATATATCTATATCGATTAAGTTTTTCAATATTCTATTTTGGAGTGTGAAACAAATAAATATCACTAAAACCAATATCTCATATTCTTTTCTATATTACAATGACGAATGACTAGGATTAATCCCTATCTCGCCATGGATAGTGATACCAACATATTGTTGTCCATGTTCATATCATGTACAATGATATCACCGTATCATTTTCTATATTATTGAATGTTATTTATTTTTTTAGAATTATTATAATTCAATGATTCTTTAATCCTTATCTAAATTTTTCTCTAATACCATATATTTATTTTTAATGACCTATAACATATATAATTATAACATAAACATAAAACTCAATTATCAATGATATTTTATGTGATATAAAACAATAATAACATTAATAAAATAAGTAAAACATAACTTTGTCCAATAAATTCATCTTGTATAGTTTATGACAACCAATCAACAACAACCAACTATTTTAACCTCTATATATAATCCATTAATAATGGTTGCTATAAAAAATGGAAATACCTTATTTATATTTTAATCATATGCTCGTATCCACTCTCTATTAAGGAAGTAAAAAAGTAAGAAGAGTGTTTCGAATAAGAAATATCTCAAAACAGTGTACTCAAGTGTGTTGTAAATGAATCCTTGAAATACTTTTATATGCTTTTTTAATAATAAAATAGCCTCAATGAGTTAAAACATCTCCCAAATACTCAAAAAAATATTGTCTATTTACAATATACATCTATAATATCTTATTTATTTATCATAAGTGATTATTAAACTCTTTAACAATAAAATATTAATAAAAGTACCATTTCAGGATGTATAATCCATATAATATATTGTTTAATGTTGAAGAGAGTGGAAACAATACATGTGATACCTAAAATATCTCTTCTAACATATATATCACCTCATGTGATATCTTATATCACTATTAGAAAAACATCCCATATCCTTTTCCAAAATATAGGGCTTATGTACATAAACAATAAACAATCCGAATAATAAAATAGAAAATTTATGAAAAAATGATATAAAATCTACCAATAATACAAAAAAATACATTTTCTCATACCATAATAAAATATTTCTATAATACATGACCTATAATATAACCAGGAAAGAACATAAACTCTGAAAAACAAAATCATCTACTTTAAAAATAATTTTAACCCTTGAGGACCATATAAAATTCATATGCATATCCACAAGTATGTATCTATAAATGTTATCATATATAATTGATTATAACAGCCCATTAAGGCATGCTAGCTGAGCAATGTTAAAAAAATTTGGTATAAATAATATTTGAAGAAGATTGAATCATTATAAATAGTCATGAACTCGCAACCCATTACACACCATGATCATATAGGTCATGGGTGTTATCCAAATTTCCTAGGCTATATTCATACCAAATATAAATGAAATCATTACTCTCCCGATGTCAAGTCACATAAAATTAATCATAAAAACATTGGGACCCCAAGACCATGATTCTAGCCAATAAATAACATTATTGAACAAATATGGGATCACGCATAGGTGAGTAAATTATTAGATATAAGAATACCAAAAATACATCATGGAGGATCAAGTGGTTCTAGTATGATTTTGTTAAAAGGAATTCCCAAAATCCATGTGTTATCCAATTTGGAAACACACAGTGGAAATCCTTTTTTCATGTAGAGGTATACCTAGATTTCATGCAAAAAAAAATTTATGGTTAGACATTTTACTTACTATTCAAGTGTTTGGGTATCGACAAGAAAAATTCAAGGTGTGTTAAAATACAACATAACCTATAAAATAAAATAAAAACTATCAAAGGAATCACATATCAAAACATTTATGATCTTGATCGTCTCTAAGAGAAAATAATATGTCAGTTTATCTATAATGACTACTCATTAGTAGAATAGAAAATTAAGTATCCAAAGGATATCCACGAGTATCAATCATTAAATCAATCACTAAGAAAGCATTAGAGATGATACCCTCCTATGTATCTAAGAAAACTAACCCAATGTAATAGATAATAAAGGAAATACATACCTTTATATAAGGAATCATCTTTCTATAAAGATTATTGGGTCATTTCCTAGATCGTAGGTCCCACCGGGATATCTTCATGAATGATCATCATCAAAATCCATAGTTATAATAACTCAAACACAACCTTATTAAAATATTATTTAAACCAAAATTACACATTAAGATCTCCGAATAAGTCATGAGAATAAAAAATTATATTTTACTCAAAAAAACAAACCCAATGACATTCCATAAATTTAACTTACTTGTTCCATCACTAATGTTGTTCAAAAATATAAATTTTATAAAAAACAAAATTATTTTATCTAAAATTTATTTAGAAATATTTTCGTCAATATCTACATAAAAAACTTAATATTTATAGGTCTCAAATTGATATTAATAGATTTTAACATGATGTTTCTGATAAAAAAATATTATCGATACTAACATATATAAGTATAATTAGAATATAGTTTTTGATAATAATAGTTCTTGAGGATCTAACTGTAAGACCCACAAGAAGATATAATTGTATTTTACTTATGATAATAAACCCAAATATGTTCTTAAAATTATATTTTTTTATTCATCTTTAATTGAGCTCAAATGCATAAATTATATAAAATTCTATTTTTATGATCTAAAATGATTTAAAAAATGTATCTATCATTATATAGGAAAAATGATTAAAAATGTATATTTTTAGTCCTAAAAAATAATGAAATTTATCACATCAGTAAAATTAAATTTTAAAGATGAAGAAGCCATGTTATGGTATTGAAGTTCATTCCATGTTTCATGGGATGGTGTATCCATGTGACTCTAATTGGTGTGTGGAATATACATGCATAAAGTTACACTGCATGATGTGTAAATACCACACACCTAGGTCATCCTTCACGAAGACCTAGGTAACATCCATGAAATTATTAAACTCTATTGAATTCCATATTGGCACACTACGCCAATTAAAATTTTTTGTTAAAAATATTTCTGTTAAAATACCCCTATTTAAAAACAAGTTAAACTGTAGTGAATTTATACAGAAATATTTTTAACAAAAATTTTAATTGGAACTCAATTCACCCCCCCCCCCCCTCTTGAGTTTCCACTCTAACCAACATTTGGTATTAGAGGTTTTTTTTATTAATACATGTTTTCAAAATACTTTATTTTTTCAACTGTGATTTTAGTTGCATCTTTAAAGATCTTAAATTTCTTTTAGTTCTAAATTTTATCTCTTTAAATATATCTCCTAAAATCAAGTTATATACAATAGACTAGAAGGTGCTGCTACCAACATGCCACTTTTCTTTAATGGTACAAATTATGCTTAGTGGAAACTTAAGATGAAAATTAATTTAGAGAGTATGGGATTTGATATCTGGACTGCAATAGAAACTCAATATAAAATTTCATAAACTGATAGAACTACTTGGGATAAACCTACTGAAATAGCTCACAATAATAATTGTAAAGCTATAAATGCCTTGTATTGTGCTCTAGGAGATGAAGAGTTTAATAGAATATCTTCTTGTAAAATTGCCTACGAAATCTGGGACACTTTGGCTATTTCCCATGAGGTAATAACCAATGTGAAAGAAATGAGGATGAATACCTATACTATTAAATATGATAACTTTAAAATGAAGCCTGATGAACTTATTTTTGACATGTATCTCAGGTTAAATGATATTTTCAATACTATGATCTCTCTTGGAAAGGCTGTTCTAGTAAAGGAAAAAATTATGAGAATATTAAGATAACTTCCAGAAAGATAGAGAGGCACTTCTGTGTCTATCAGAGAATCGTTTGATATAAGTTCACTACCTATTAAGGAGCTTATTGTTAAGCTTATGATTTATGAGGAAGAACTCAAGGTGAATAAGGAAGAAGATGATGAACCTAAAAGGACGTCAGTGGATTTTAAGTCCACTGACTCAAAGAGAAAGGACAAGGAGAAAGTTCATATACAAATTGAAAGATCAACAAGTGAAAGTTCAGACTCTGACAGTGATGCTGAGATGGCTCAGATAGCCAAAATATTTAAGAAATTCTATAGGAAGAAGAAGTTCTTCAAAAAATCAAACTACAAAGGTAAATATGACAACAAGGGTCACTGGAAGAAAGACTGTAAGAAGCCTGATAAAATTGATGAAGTCATCTGCTATGAGTGCAAAAGGAAAGGACATGTAAAAGCTGACTGTCCAAAATTGAAGTTTAAGAAGAAACATGACTACAAGGACAACAAGTATAAGAAAGGAATGACAGAAACTTGGAGTGCTTAAGAAGACACTTCAAGTGATTCTGATTCTGCTAAGGATGAATATTCACATAAATCTAACATGTGTTTTATGACAAACACATCTGAGGTAACTCTGGACACTCCTACTTTAAATTCATACTATTTTGAAGTTGATTCTGATTCTGAATCTAAAAATAGTTCTAGTGAAGAATTGTTTGAATATTGTAATATTCTAGAAGAGACTTGTAATAAACTTAAGGACAAGTACAAAGCCTTAAAGAAACAGTATGCTTTATCTAGCACTATTAAATTTTCTCTTGATGTAGAAAAAGAAAAGAATGCTCAATTGCTTAAGGAAAATACTGAATTGAAATTTTCTAATGAGTAACTGAGAAAGTACTTAGAAAAATTCACAAATGGAAAGAACACGCTTACACAAATTATAGGTAAACAAGTGGCACCAAAGTACAGAACTGGTTTGGGATACCAACCTGGAGAGAGAAATTTTTCCAAAAATAGATTTATTCCTAAATCGGGACAAAATTCTGCTAGTTACAGTTCTGGAAATTCATATGCCTCAACTATTTATTCACATTTTTATAAATCAAATAGAGTTTATCTTTAAAAATATGTTTAATATATTGATTATATGAGACCTATAAGACAAATCTGTGTACCTAAAGCTTTACTTGCTAACCTGTCTGGACCAAAGAAAATCTTGGTACCAAAATCATTTTCCATCTAAATCTGTTTTGTAGGAAACTTGCTTGAAGAGTTCTTATAGGAAGATATGGTACTTGGACAGTGGATGTTCAAGGCATATTTCTAGAGATTATTCATTCTTTAAAATCTTAATAAATGTTGATGGAGGCTATGTCACCTTTGGTGATAATTCTAAAGGAAAAATCATCGGCCTAGGCCAAATTGGTAACATTAATTTAGTGTTAATTTCTAGAGTTTTATTTGTTGATGGACTTAAGTATAATCTGTTGAATATTTCTCAGTTATGTGATTATGGATTTAATGTTAAATTTTAAAATGATTCATGTACTTTTTTAACACTAAAAATGCTTTAGTAGTTTCTGCCTTAAGAAATGAAGATTTTTATTCTATTGATTTGAATTCTTTAGCCAAGAAAAATGTTACTTGTTTAAATGCTTTTCATAAATAATCCTGGTATTGGCACATAAGATTAGGAAACTGCAACATTTATTAACTTAGAAAACTGACTAGAAAAAACTTAGTTAGAGACCTACCTAAACTTGAATTCCCAACTGACAAAGTTTGTAATCCGTGTCAAAAGGGAAAGCAACATAAAGTTTCTTTTAAATCAAAGAAAGAATTTTCAACTTCTCAACCTGTCGAGTTGGTTCACATGGACTTGTTTAGACCTTCTAGAGTTTCTAACTTAAATGGGAAGCACTATTTCTATGTCTTAGTAGATGACTTTTCTAGATATACTTGGGTATATTTCTTAGCTCACAAAAGTGAAGCTTGTTCTTATTTTTATAAATACTCCAAGTCTGTAGAAAACCTTAGTGGACTTAATATTAAAACCATAAGAAGTGGTCATGGCCATGAGTTTAAAAATCATGAGTTTGAATCTTACTTCTCACATAATGGCTACAGTCATAACTTTTCTTCCCCTAGGTCACCTCAGCAGAATGGTGTAGTAGAAAGAAGAAATTGAACCTTGAAAGAAATTACAATAACTATGCTTAATGAGTAAAAACTGCCTATTTACTTTTGGGAAGAAGCTGTAAATATAGCTTGTTATATTATCAATAGAGTCATTATTAGACATGTTCCTAAAAAGACCCCTTATGAGTTGTGAAACAATAGGAAACCTAAAGTTAGTTACTTTAGAGTCTTTGGTTGCAAAGTTTTTATTCTAAATACCAATGATAATCTTGAAAATTTTGCATCTAAAAGTGATGAAGGAATTTTTCTTGGTTTTTATTTGACTATAAAATCCTATATAGTCTTTAATAAAAGAACCAAATGTGTGGAAGAATCTGTTCACATCATGTTTGATGAAACTGATCCATATGAACCTAAGTATTCTCTTGAAAATCAATAAGAAGATTTGACTATTATGGACCTTAATGATAAAACTAAAGAACCTACTGTAAAGAAATCCAGTTCTGGACACATTATAGAATCTTCTTCTATAAAACCCAAACCTATAGATAAACCTGAAATTTCTATTCGTACCTTTACTAGATCAACTAGGATTCTAAAGAATCATCCTTTGGATGTTGTTGTTGTTAATCTTGATAGAGGGACATAGACTAGAGAGTCTCTAAGAAACCAAGTTTAACATCAAGCATTTCTTTCACAGATAGAACCTTAAAATTTCAATGATGCAATCAATGATGAATTTTGGGTAATGGATATGAAATAATAGTTAAATAAATTTGAAAGAAACAAAGTCTGGGAATTAGTTGATAGACCTAAGGACACCTTGAAAATAGGCACTAAATGGGTTTTTAGAAACAAAGTTGATGAGTCTGGAAACATAGTTAGAAACAAAGCTAGGTTAGTCGCACAAGGATATAGTCAAGAGGAAGGAATAGACTATGAGGAAAACTTTGCACCTATAGCAAGATTAGAATCCATTAGGATCTAACTTGCCTATGCTACTCATCTGAATTTCAAATAATATCAAATGGATGTCAAAAGTGATTTTCTAAATTTTTTTATAATTGAAGATGGTTTTGTTGAAAAACCACCTAGATTTACTAATCCCCATTTTCCAAATAAAGTTTTCAAGCTATATAAATCTTTATATGGTCTAAAACAAGCTCCAAGAGCTTGGTATGATAGACTTGGTAATTTTATTATTTCAAAAAGTTTTACTAAAGGGATTACTAATCCAACTCTTTTTATTAAAATAATTTCTAAAGATGTTTTAATAGTACAAATCTATGTTGATGATATTATTTTTTGATGTTCTAAACATTATTTATGTACTGATTCTTCAAAGAGTATGCAAAATGAATTTGATATGAGTTTAATGGGAGAACACAAATATTTTCTTGGATTTCATGTTTTTCAAAATGAAAATGGTATTATTTTGAATCAAAATAAATATACAAAGGATCTTTTAAAACATTTTGGTTTGGATAGTATTAAGGAAAGTGATAATCCAATGAGTAAAGTCTGTAAATTGGATACAGATGAAATTGGGAAACCAGTGGATCAAACCAATTACAGAGGTGTGATTGGAAGCTTACTTTACCTTACTTCTAGTTGAACAGATATTATGTTTAGTGTGTGTATGTGTACAAGATTTCAAGCTAATCCAAAAGAATATCATTTACTTTCTGTTAAAAGAATTTTTAGGTATCTTAAACACACAGTAAATTTAGGTTTGTTTTATCCAAAAGGAAATTTTTTTGAGCTAATGAGTTATTCAGATGCTGACTTTTCTAGTTTCAAGTTGGATAGAAAAAGCACATCTGAAACATATAATCTATTGGGAAATTCCTTAGTATCATGGTGTAGTGAAAAACATAATTTTTTAGCTCTATCTACTACTGAAGCAGAGTATATAGCAACTGGTAGTTGCTGTGCACAAATTCTATGGATGAAACACACTCTTTTGGACTATGGATATGATTTTAAGAATGTTTCAGTTAACTATGAAAACACTAGTGAAATAAATATTTCGAAAAACCCTGTATCTCACTCTAGGACCAAACACATTGATGTACGACACCACTTTTTGAGATATCATTACCAAAAAGGTGATATTAATATTGAATTTATAAGAACTAAACATCAATTAGCTAACATATTCACCAAACCATTAAGTTCAGATAGGTTAAGTTACATTAGGCATGAGTTAGGAATGATTAACCTTGATCGGTAGAAAACCTCACCGATGTGAAAACCTCACCGATGTGAAAACCTCACCGATGTGAATACCTCACCAATGTGAATACCTCACCGATGTGAAAACATCACAGATTTGAATACCTCACCGATGTGAATACCTCACCGATGTGAATACCTCACCGATGTGAATACCTCACCGATGGACCTCACTGATAGGACATTCATTTTCATAATGTCCCATCTCCCTGCAATTGTAGCACTGAACATTGGATGCTTTTTTCTTCCCTTTGCAATCACGAGCTTGGTGGCCTTTTTCACCACACTTGTAACAAACACCCATTCCCTTCAAGAAAGTACCGGGGTGTTTCTTCCCACATTTACCATAGGATGGATATTCAACCTTTCTCTTATTCCCCTTATTTCCATTCCCAGATTGATCATCAGATATTTTCTTCTCTTGCTTTTCTTTAAAGTCATAAGACATAGAGAATTCTTTTTCGGTCTTGATAGCACATGAGACAATGTCTTTGTACGATGACAAGGTTTGTGAGACTAATGCTCGACAAAGAAATGGTTTTAACCCATCAAAGAAATGATCAATCTTACTTCTGGGGTTACGTATATAATCTCCAGCATAACTCCTCAAAGATGTTGGAAGGTATGATTGATTCATCATCAACTGAACCATTCCTAACAAGGTATGTTTAGTTATTCTAGATATATCATTCCCCTGAGGTGCACTTGGTAGATTTTTTTTTAAAGATGATGCCTTAGCCCAAAATGAACAAATCACAATTATTATAAAATAGAGAGTTTATAGGAGTCTAATGTACGGGATCATATTATAATATTCTTCATGCCAAGGAAGTAAATAAATAAAGAGTTCTTCGAACTAGGTAATGTCTTGATTTAAACCCATGTTTTTTAAACCATATGAAACAGTGTTTTCTTCTCAATAAACATGTGTGGTGATATAGTTGAGATCGATAAGTGAACGGTTGTAGTCTATCCAATGGGTAGTAATCATCCATGAAAGATGTGTTATGCTATTCCAAATCATCCGCACGATGGTATTCAAATCACTTTAAATCGAGATATTATTCCACCAAGGAGCTTAGAGTAGTCAATAGCATGTATTAAACTCATCATCTCAACCTCAAGAGAGGTTGAAATTCCACAAATACCCATGAAGCATCCAAGGATTTGACTGAGGTGATTCCTAGAGATAGCATTGCAACCCACAGATCCTAGATTGCCTTTGGAGGCACCATCAATATTAACATTAATTTCTAAAATAATTATATAATCTCTCATATGATCAATAAACTTTTGAATTAATTATTCTTATACATTATTTGATTTAATTATCTTAATACACTTTCCATGTTGATTATGTAAATCTTTTTTATACACCTTAAACATTTCAATGGATTTAAGATTTCTATTCATAATAAATACATAACTATAATAGTCTAATAAATTAGTAAAGGTTATAAAGTACTTAGATTATATACTAACTAACCCACATACATCACAATATATTAAGTCCAATAGGCTAGTAGCTCTTTTATCTAATCTATTAAAAGTTAATTTAGTCATTTCTCCTAATAAACAAGACTCTAATTTATCAGATAATTCATAATAAAAATATTCCAGTAATAAATATCTATAAATGAGTTTCTAATTTATATTTATAGTTAGAAAATTCTAAAATTAAGTCTTATTTGAATCACCTAATTTGAACTTATTAACTTGTGAGTTTTATATTGGATTATCCACATTTATACTATATAAATCATTAACCAAATTTTCCATTATACGCAAGATTTTATTCATGTATATAGAATAAAACTTATTCTTGATAAGGGAATGAAATATTGTTTTGTTCAAAAAAATTTGATAAACAATGTGTATTTATTGAAAATAAATGTTATTAATATTTAAGTTATAAATTAATATTAATTTAATAAACATTTATTTTAAAAATTATTTCATGTCACCAAAATATATTTTATAATCAATTAGATACCCATGATACCAAATGTTTTAAATTTATTTTCTTAACAATATTTCTTAATTTGATATATTTAATTAATTATTTAATTACTATATATGTTATAAATGACTATTTTTTTTAATTATATGAATTAATATCATTATTTTTTAATATCATGATTTTAGACATAATTCCATCAAGGTTTAAAATTGGAATATGGTATTTAATTTGAAAAACATAGTTTTTTACCCTAAATAAATTTGTTTCCATGTGTTTTATGATTTTATTTAAAAGTAATATTTCTAATATGTAGAGAATAAAATTTAATGAAATTTATTTCTTTTATATATATATATATATACATATATATACGAATTAATACACATTCATGCAATGATTATTAATTGGTTATAAATGAATATAAAATCAATTAATGTTAAAAAGAATATTTTTCAGAGAATTGGTTTATATTAATAAATTAAATTTATCACATATAAAGGATGATTAAAATAAAATGTTTCAATGAAAAAATTATTATATTAAAACAAATTTAATTAATAATTTATATTAAAAAAATATTAATAACACTTAATGTTTAAAAAGAAATTTTTTAATAAAAACTGTTTTCCATTTTATTTTATGTTTTCATTTAAAAGTTAAATTTGTAAATTTTAAAATTTTAATTTGATAGAATTTAATTCATTTTTAGAATCATAATTTTTGAATTATCTTAGGGTTTATTTTTTATATTTTTATAAGTATATTTTTTAGTAAATAACATAGTTTTTATGAATACAATATCTTTTATTATATCATGATGATATAAATAAGAATTAAAATGTAATGAATCCTTTTGATAGACTTAAATATATAATTATAATTATAATATACCCAAATATAGTTTAAATATTATTTAATTGATATAAATTAATTTTTCTTCTGTGATAAATATAGAAACATTTATTATTGTTGACACGGTGATTGCACAACAATAGAAAAGTCTAATTGGTATAATTAAAATAATATTTAAGATAGTATAAAATTATGTTAGACTTTTAAAGTAACTTTTAGGTTGAATAAATTATTTTTATCTATATTTAGGAATTTTAAAATTATGCTGTATATTAATTATACAAATTCTTACCTGGTGATGGTGCAGGGTGAGAAAAGTCAAAGTAATATCTTAAATATGTTGTTATTATAAAGATGAGATTAAATATAAATTATGAAATATACTATATGAAGATAATTATTCAAATTAAATTTTAATTATTTTATTAATTTATTTTTAAATTTAATAACAATATAATTGTCTAAAACATTTATGTAGTGTCAATGCCACACTTGTGAAGACAGGTGAAACTCTAAATAAATGGCCTTAAAAAAATTTGAAGTGATGAGGTTCGGATGAATTAAGTTTTTTAATTAAGTTTATAGATATTTATGAAATATAATTAATTATATAAATATTATTTCTTGAATTTTATTATCATTTTAATATTTGTAATGTCAATTTGCTGAAATAACCTTGAAAATGACTTTAAATGTTATTTTATGTTAAAAATGATTTATAATGTCACAAAATATCAAAAAACCTCATCTATAAATTTTTTTATGAGGGAAATATATACCTTCCCTTATCCATTTTCACTTTTTATTCATTTTGGATCCACTCTCCATAAATATGAATGTACGTTTTTATGAATAAATGAGTATTTATAAAAAACATTACCCATCTAACATCCTTTATAAGACACCAAAAAATACAAATTTTCCCTATACTTTACCATATTTCCTTCCTTAATAATCATCCCCTATTTTGGTAAGCTTTTGGTCTCATGGGAATTCCCTAATTCTTTCCAAACTAAAAAGGATCCCATGAGAAGATATAGTTTCTTATTTGTAAGTGATGACTTATTACCCTTCATTTTCATTTATATTTCTCTTCTATATATCACCAATTATGAGTTATCATGTTAATAATTTTTATATATATAATATAATTAATATTTTTTAATATATATATTGTAGTAAATTAACTACATATTCTTACTCATCCATTGATTATAGGATGTTCTTGTTTGGGTTGGTTTAATCACTTACACAAACGATGCTATAAATTTGTATCATAGATCATTATAGAAATTTAATTACTAGTAAGATATGATATTAATAATAAATTATTTTTTTTCATTTTATAATTCTAATATTAATATATAACTATTTATTAATATTCCCCCTTTTGTTCATTAAAAATTAATGAAATAGTATTGTTATGGGATTTATCTGTACAAATCATGCCTAAAACTCCCATGGAATGAATATGGAACTCTATAACTCATTATATAACTTTTATTATAATACCTTAACTATTTTTGATATTGTTAACTCATGAACATGGATTGATGATCAAAACCATTATTCCAAAATAGACAATGATGGATTGTAACTATTAATAATAGATGATCAATATAAAATAATACTAAATATAAAATATATAATAAAATAATATAAAATATTATTATAAATATTAATAAATTTTAATGTGTTTTAAAAATATATGTTTAATGAGTATAATATTTTTATACAAGAAGACAAATCATGTTAGAGAAAGCGGGAATCCAAGGTAAAGGTTCCCTGTCTCAATTTTCATTCTTTATGAAATATTTCAGTTTATAAATATATTATTCTTTTAAATTGTGTACTTACAATCCCATTGACTTATTTTATCATAAATCACTTCTATTTCATGGTATTTGAAATTCTATTTCATAATATATTTGGACATGATTTGGGTTTATATATTATCAAATCCATAAGGGTTTTTCTTATCTTGGTTTCTTTTTATTGAGTCATATCCATTCTTCCTTGACTATATTATTCTATCATTATGTGAATTATAATGTATGATTATTTTATTTTTTATTTCCTCTTTTCTATGAGGATTTATACTTATTTCACATAATCACTTACTTTATATATTCTTACTTCACATGTTATGATCATGGAAAGGGTTTCCTTTCCAAGTCTCAACACTTTTTAAGTATTTTTTTTCAATTTCATATTTTATCTTTTATGACTCAAATTCAATATCTTGAATATTTACCTTACTAGTTTACTTTTACTTCTAGTAATTTTATTGTATCTTTTTCTCAATTATGGATTTATATTTCATACCTTAATTTGTTCATAAGGGTTGAATCTCCAATGTTTATTTGAATTCAAAATTGTTTATAAATATATTTCCTATTTGGGATATTACAAGTTATTTCTCTGTAAAACCCCATCTGTTTTATTATCCTATAGATATTTTTTTAGTTTATATATTTCACCTATATTTGGTTCAAAATTAATCTATGTCAATATCCTTTAATAGATTTTATTCTATATTAGATATAGGATCTATTGATACCATCCACCTCCTTTCTTTGGATGGATTATATACATATTTTGTGTAAATATTCATGAAACTCAATGTTTTTCTTGGGTTAATTATTCTTGATGAAATTAAAATTTATTTCTTGTGGAACATACATATAAATTTCTATATTATAATGTGACCGGTGGGATTGGAATTATACATCCCCCAATTCATTGGGTAATATTTTCATCTCATGAGATACCATGTATGATGCACAGTAAATAATACCTAAACACTATGTTCTGTTTTCTTGGTTGTGATCCTTGACTTATGCTTATGATGTCTTGTTTTATAGTATTTCCATATTCTTATGATACCACAATCCTATGATATCTACTAAGTTATGTTGAAATCATTATTTCATGATACATGACTTATGATCCATGTTTTATTGGGTATGATTACCTTATGACATGTTCATGTACCTTGATTAAGTTCTCATACTCACATGATCATCTTATGTTCACTTATGATCTTATATTATTATCACTTATTTTACTCTTACTAGAAATTTGATCTCACCCTTTCTTATTATTCCATTACTATGGGTAATAAATAATATTATTTTATAATATGTGTTTAAAATTATTTCATGTGTGGATAATTTTTCAAGACTTTTAAAAATTATTATAAAATAAATAATTCTTCCTTTTGTGGGGAAATGTCCATTTTGTGGAAAATATATTGGGTTTTTTGAGTAAAGTTTTTTACTATTTTAACTATAAACCGAAAAGGTATTTGTTATATATGTTATGAAATATTTATATATTTTTTATCAAAAATTTTATTATGGATGGTTATTGTTGGGTTGTTCTTTTATTTCATATTTTATCCTCTATGTCCATGTTTTATCTTACCAAAAAGTTTTTCTTTTCTTATTTTTGAATATGATTAAGTATTATATTTTGAACCCTTAAAATTTCATATTATCCTTATTCAAATATAAATTTTGTATTTATTTTATCAGTGTTAATTTTTTTAAAACTATTTATAAATATTTAAACGTAATTCTTCCCACTTTTGAATATTTATTTTTTTTTCATTCACTCTATATTTCTTCTCATTACCTTTTTCCCTTCCAAGCTTACATTATTAGTGATTGTTTTGAAATTAAGGTTGTATAAGTCCTATTTTTCCCAAGTAAATTTAATTTTAAAAAATGTTTTAATTTATTTTTTCAATTCATAAACCTATTCTCATTGGAAACTATATAATAATTGAAATTGGGGTTTTGGTAAAATAGTTAAAATTGCACAGATGCAATTTCCATAAGGTGGAATATGGAAACTGGGTTATTTTTAATGAAAATAAATTTAATTATTATTGATATTAAAAAATAATTTTTATTTAAGAAATATTTATTTTAAAAATAATTTTATTTCAAAAAAATATATTATATAATCAATTATATTCTAATTTTCTTATATATTTTAAATTTAGTTTATTAAATTTATTTTCTTACTTTTATCCATTTAAAGAATTAGTAAATTTTTAGATATTTTTTAAATTTATATTTATGTTATTTATATGAATTCATATTGACATTTTTTAATATCATAGTTTTAGAAATATTTTTATCAAGGTATGAAACAAGAATATTGTTTTTATTAGAAATCAAATAGTTTTTATTCTATATAAATTTTTTCACATGTGTTGTATGATTTCATTTAAAAGTAAAATTTCTCAAATTATAGCATGAAATTTAATTAAATTTAATGATTTTATATATAAACAAATGAATAAAAATTCTTATAATTAGTACTAATTTTTTAGAAATAAAGATAAAATCATTTAAGGTTAAAAAGTTCTATTTTTAAAGAATTTTTTATATATTATTAAATCAAATTGATCAAATATAAAAATTATTATAATAAAATTTTTCAATGTTTAGATGATTATATTAACACTAATTTAGCTAATAATTTATATAAAATAGAATTAAGAACACCTAAATTTTACAGTTATTTTTTAATATAAACAATTTGTTATTATATTATATATTTTCTTTTAAAAGTTAAATTTTAAAATTTTAAAAAATTTAATTTGGTTAAATGGAATTCATATTTTTAATCATAATGTTGAAATTATATTAGGGTAAATTTTTAGTATTTTTCTAAACGAGTATCTTTTTTTCTTAATAATACTGTTTTACAAATACTCTATCTTTCATGACATAATCATGATATAAATCGGAATTCAAATTTCATGGAACATTTTTCTCAAATTTTAGAGATAAATATAATGATAATTTACCCATGAATAATAAAAATATTATTCAATTTATATAAATAAATTATTGTTCCAAGATAAATACGGAAACACTTATTGGTGCTGATGAAATGCTTGAGTAGCATTAGAAAAGTAAAATCAGTATTTTTAAGATAATATTTAAGAGGGGAGAAGGATATGATCAAATTTAAAGTAAAATTTGATTAATAATATTTTTTATTTATATTTTTGAATTTATAATTATATAATCAATTAATTATCCAAATACTTGTCTAGTGCTTGTGTGGGGTGAGAAAAAAAAAGTAAAATTTTAAATACGTTTTAGGATAATGCTAAGAGTAAATATAACGTATTAATTATAAATGATGAAATAATAATAGAAAATAAATTATAATTATCTTATAAATTTATTTTTAATTTTAATCATAAGATAATTATCCAAAATTCTTATACAATGTCAACGCAACGCTTGTTCAAGTATGAGAAAAGTGAAAATAAATGGTTTTAAAAACATTTTAAGTGATATGGTTTAGGTCAATTATGGTTTTAATAATTATTTTATTTTTTATGAAATATAAGTAATTATTATATTATTATTTCATAAATTTTACTATCACTTTAATATTTTTAATGTCAAATTTATAGTATAGAACTAAAAATGACTTAAAATGGTATTTATGATAAAAATGATTTATAAAGTCACAAAATATCACAAAAACACATATATAAATGGTTTTATGTTGTAAATATCCACATATTCTTATCCTTTTGAAATTTTTATCTATTTTGGATCCATTATACTTAAATATGGCAATCCTTTTATATTAATAAATGAGTATTTGCAAAAATGTCACCCCTCTCACTTATTAAAGGTCCCCTCCACCACCCTTTATAAGACACATCAAAAATTAAAATTAATTCTTATAATATAACATATTTCCTTACATAATAATCCTTTTTTATGTTGGTTATCTTATATTCTCGTGTTAATACCTTAATGCCTTCAAAACTAAACAGGCTTCTAAGATGAGATACAATTTATTATTTATGAGGGGTGACTTATTATCGTTCATTTTTATTTATATTATTGTTATACATATCAGTAGTTACAATTTATCATATTACTAAAAAGAAATTATATCATTACACTTCAAGGATAATGATATTTTAGTAAACCACTATATAATCCTACTGATCTATTAACTATAGTATCTTCTTGTTTGGGTTGATCTGACAACCTACATGAATGATGCTATAAATTTTTATCATGTATCATTGTGGAAACTTAATTATATGTAAGATATGATATAAATAACTAATTAATTATAAATTTTTCTTATAATGGTAATATTAATATTTCACTCATTATTAATATACTAACTATTATTTGTTAAAAAATAATGAAATATTCCTCTTATGGGTTTTATATTTATGATTTATAACCAAAACTCTCAAGGAATGAACCAAGAACATCATAAATAATTTTTAAAATTTTATTATAGTACATTGAATATTCTAGAGAAAATGAAATCATGAACATTGATTGACAACTAAAACCATTATACTGAAATATAAAAGGAAGGATTAAAATACCTTTCAACCAATGATCAATATAAACTAAAAATAAGTATTAAATTTTCAATAAATGAAAGTAAAAGATTAATATGAAAGGTAATAAATCTGAATATGGTTTTTAAATATATGAATAATGACTCTATGGTTTATATATAGGAAACTAGATTATGAATGAGCAAGTGGGAATCTAAGGTAATGGTTATTTATCTCAATTTTCATTCCTTGATACATATTTTAAATTAAAAAAATTGGGTACAACAGGGAAAGTGGAACACGACGCAAGAAAGAAAATTACAATAAATTGAAAGCCTGAGGACTTGACCCCGCGACCTGCCCCTCACCACCCCAAACCCTTACCACCCCACCACCAATGGTGGGGCACATATTTGAAATTATAAATTTATTATTCTTTGACATGGTGTAATTAATACCCCATTAAAATATTTTATGATAAATAAATTTTGATTTATGATATTTCAAATTATATTTCATAATCTCCTTCCACATTATTTAGATTCGTATATTACTAAAGTAGTTAGGGTATTTCTTAACTAAATTTCTTTTCATTGAGTTATATCCATTTTACTTTGAATATTTTATTATATGATTATATATATTATAACCTATGATTTTTTATATTATATTTCCACTTTTTTATTTGGATATACATTTCATTCACATAATATATTCCTTGATATATCATTACTTCATATGCTATGATCATGGGAAGGGTTTCATTTTTAAGTCTCTACTCTTTTTAAGTATTGTTATTAAATTTCATATTTTATATTCTATGACTCAAATTCAAGTCCTTAATTGTTTACCTTACTATTTTACTTTCATTTCTAATGAATTGATAGTATCATTTATTCCCTTATGTTTTTATATTAATACGTTAATTTTTTCATAAGTTTTTTTCTTTCCAATGTTACTTTGAATTAGAAATTTTTCATAATTAAATTTACTACTCTGAAAATTATATGTTATTCCTATCTAAAACACTGTCTATTTTTTCTCTTCCAATAATTTTTGGGTTTTACATGTTTCACCTTCCTTTGGGTCAAAAGTCATATATATCAACATTTTTTAATGTATCTTATACTAATTTGTGGATAGTCTCTATTGATACAATCCACTTTGTTTCTAAAAATATCTTATGAAAATATTTTTTTGGATTATTTGTAAATATCGTTTCTTTATTGGATTGATAATTATTGATGGAATTATGAATCTTTTATTGTATTGAAAACATATGCATGTACATATTCGGATTTGAAAGGTGGGACTAGAATTATATCACCCCCAATGCGTTGAGTAATTAATTTAACTCATGAGATTCCATGTTTGGTGCATTGGAAATAAGATCATTGTGCTATGTTATGTTTTCTTAGTAGTGATCCTTGACTTATGATTATAACATCATGTTATATATTGTTTACACGTTCGTATGATTCCCTGATCCTATAGTATCCACTTCCTTATACAAAATCCTTATGCTATGATTCATGACTAATGATCCATGTTTTATTATGTATGATTACTTTATGATATGTTCATATACCTTGATTATGTTCTCATACCCACGTGATCATCTTATTCTCACTTATGATCTTCTATTGTTATTAGTTATATTTACCCTTACTAATTTTTTGAAGTCACCCTTTCTTATGTTTCTATTCTCATAGGTAATAAATAAAAATATTTTATAAAATGTAACTAGGAAGATATCATATGTGGATAATTTTTTAATATTTTTTAAATAGTTATTATAGAATAAGGAATTCTTGGTTTAGTGGGAAAATATCCATTTTATGGAAAAATATATAAGTTTTTAGGTGATTTTTTTCATATTTCTATAAAACTCTAAACCTTAAAGTTCTTATATATGTATGTGATAAAATATTTTTATATTTTCTATCAATCATGTGATTATGGATTTTTATGGTTGGTTCAATTCAATTGATTTCAAATATATGGTGTAAAGAATATGTTTTCAGCATCATATGTGGGTGTACAGGTCTAGGTTTTCTCAAACAAGAAATATAAATCAACTTTCTATTTATATAAGGAATATAGAAAAAATTTATAATTTGAGAATAAATACAATGGGTAGATTTATATCATATGTTTCTACCTTCATGGAAGGAACTCTTGATCTATTTCTAGCACACATATACAATTCTTCATTAACTAATTATATTCTATTTATGATTCTATGTATAGAAACATAAATGTGTGATTCATTACTAGTATCAAATATTCATGAGCCAAAATTAGAAAAAAAATTATAACATTACATTATTTATATTCATATTGTTTCTTCTTATAATTAAGAGAAATTCAAAAGTTAAAATAAAAATATATAATAAAAATTAAAATTAAATATTTTTAAATGATATTTTATTAAATAATATAAAATATTTATTAAGTGAGTATCAAGTTTACAAAGTATCTAATAATTACTTTTATAGAACATATTCCTGCCAAAATGTTAATCTTATATATCATATCTATTAGTGGGAGAAGATATATTTTTTATTGATATTTTAGTTAACTTTAGATACTCACTCCTTGTTTATCTATTTTCATATAGAATCAGTCCAATTATATCAGATATAACTCTTGGAAAGTTAAACGAATAAAACATTTCTTAAATTTCTATAATGAATTATCTTATCTTTTTTTCTACGGATACCAAATGTTTAAGGATATACATCCAAGTATAGACTAAATTTCAAATTATATATAGGTACTTAATGGTAACATTCATCCATATGTATCTTACCCTACAAAATCTATGAGTACTCATCTTTAGCAAGACAAACTCATTTCGATGATCAAGGTCTTTATAAGTGTTTACGTTGAAGGGAATCTAACACCATGGAATTTTAAGGGATTTTATATACCTCACCAATATATATATATATATATATATATCCTATTTATTATCAATATATATGAATTTATCTAATGATTTAACTTATGTATCCCATTATTTCAATTAAATTTACATTTTTCAGTCATGGTAATGTATAACACTATTATAACTAATGATTTTTTTAATAAATATATAATGAAAATTTTAATTATAATATTTAATAAATATCTATATGTATATCATGCATAAGGAATATGAAACTCTTTCATGTAATGAATTAAAAAAAACAAAAAATAAACTCAATAACACATATGGTGTGATAGGTAGAAAACCCCACCTTTCTTAGAAAAACTGTAGACTCCAGTATTTTAGAATTTTGAATAAAATTATAATTATTCAAATATCATTACTGAAGATAGATATTAATTATAATACAATATTAATCACAAATATATATAAATAATTATAAAAAATCCCAACTTTGAGTTTATAAAAAAATCATTAATTTTTGTTTATTTAAATTAAATATTATATTATATATAGCATGGAACTCTTTAAATTAATTTCATAATATTTATATGAATTAATTTAATCATTTTAAATCAAGGTATACAAATAATTATAATATAAAAAATTGCATGAGTATTAAATATGCAATTTAAATAAATAAATGAACAATTAAAATATTTATCATTAGTGTAAACAATTTTAATTATTCGAATATGTAATTTATATGAACAATTAATATATTTTACTATAAATATTTTATATGTTCATATTTTTATAATGTATAAAATCTTTATAAATTATTTATTTAATTCTCAAAATTATTTTTTTAAACAACTATATCATAGACATAGATGTCCTCATATTGTTTTCTATAATATAAGAAATCTTATACCCCATAACACTATCTCAAAACATTGTTCAAGATATCACAGACTTCAAATCCTAAACTACTACTAATGGTCCACCCAAAAACCTTTATTTAAATAACACTATGCCTTTGTCTCTGTTTGTTATATGTTTCATGGACAATGATAACTATACATTACTTCTCTCAACAACCTAAAATAAACTATTTTAATTATTCACACTCAATGATATATCTATATCGATTAAGTTTTTCAATATTCTATTTTGGAGTGTGAAAAAAATAAATATCACTAGAACCAATATCTCATATTGTTTTCTATATTACAATGACGAATAACTAGGATTAATCCCCATCTCTCCATGGATAGTGATACCAACATATTGTTGTCCATGTTCATATCATGTACAATGATATCACCGTATCATTTTCTATATTATTGAATGTTATTTATTTTTTTAGAATTATTATAATTCAATGATCCTTTAATCCTTATCTAAATTTATCTCTAATACCATATATTTATTTTTAATGACCTATAACATATATAATTATAACATAAACATAAAACTCAATTATCAATGATATTTTATGTGATATAAAACAATAATAACATTAATAAAATAAGTAAAACATAACTTTGTCCAATAAATTCATCTTGTATAGTTTATGACAACCAATCAACAACAACCAACTATTTTAACCTCTATATATAATCCATTAATAATGGTTGCTATAAAAAAATGGAAATACCTTATTTATATTTCAATCATATGCTCGTATCCACTCTCTATTAAGGAAGTAAAAAAGTAAGAAGAGTGTTTCGAATAAGAAATATCTCAAAATAATGTACTCAAGTGTGTTGTAAATGAATCCTTGAAATACTTTTATATGCTTTTTTAAAAATAAAATTGCCTCAATGAGTTCAAACATCTCCCAAATACTCAATAAAATATTTTCTATTTACAATATACATCTATAATATCTTATTTATTTATCATAAGTGATTATTAAACTCTTTAACAATAAAATATTAATAAAAGTACCATTTCAGGATGTATAATCCATATAATATATTGTTTAATGTTGAAGAGAGTGGAAATAATACATTTGATACCTAAAATATCTCTTCTAACATATATATCACCTCATGTGATATCTTATATCACTATTAGAAAAACATCCCATATCCTTTTCCAAAATATAGGGCTTATGTACATAAACAATAAACAATCCGAATAATAAAATAGAAAATGTATGAAAAAATGATATAAAATCTACCAAGAATACAAAAAAATACATTTTCTCAGACCATAATAAAATATTTCTATAATACATGACCTATAATATAACCAGGAAAGAACATAAACTCTGAAAAATAAAATCATCTACTTTACAAATAATTTTAACCCTTGAGGACCATATAAAATTCATATGCATATCCACAAGTATGTCGCTATAAATGTTATCATATAGAATTGATTATAACAGCCCATTAAGGAATGCTAGCTGAGCAATGTTAAAAAAATTAGGTATAAATAATATTTGAAGAAGATTGAATCATTATAAATAGTCATGAACTCGTAACCCATTACCCACCATGATCATCTAGGTCATGGGTGTTATCCAAATTTCCTAGGCTATATTCATACCAAATATAAATGAAATCATTACTCTCTCGATGTCAAGTCACATAAAATTAATCATAAAAACATTGGGACCCCAAGACCATGATTCTAGACAATAAATAACATTATTGAACAAATATGGGGTCATGCATAGGTGATTAAATTATTAGATATAATAATACCAAAAATACATCATGGAGGATCAAGTGGTTCTAGTATGATTTTGTTAAAAGGAATACCCAAAATCCATGTGTTATCCAATTTGGAAACACACAGTGGCAATCCTTTTTTCATGTAGAGGTATACCTAGATTTCATGCAAAAAAAATTATGGTTAGACATTTTACTTACTATTCCAATGTTTGGGTCTCAACAAGAATAATTCAAGGTGTGTTAAAATACAACATAACCTATAAAATAAAAAAACTATCAAAGGAATCACATATCAAAACATTTATGATCTCGATCATCTCTAAGAGAAAATAATATGTCAGTTTATCTATAATGACTACTCATTAGTAGAAAATAAAATTAAGTATCCAAAGGTTATCCACGAGTGTCAATAATTAAATCAATCACTAAGAAATCATTAGAGATGATACCCTCCTATGTATCTAAGAAAACTATCCCAATGTAATAGATAATAAAGGAAATACATCATAAAACTACCTTTTTATAAGGAATCATCTTTCTATAAGGATTATTGGGTCATTTCCGAGATCGTAGGTCCCACCGGGATATCTTCATGAATGATCATCATCAAAATCCATAGTTATAATAACTCAAACACAACCTTATTAAAATATTATTTAAACCAAAATTACACATTAAGATCTCCGAATAAGTCATGAGAATAAAAAATTATATTTTACTCAAAAAAAACAAACCCAATGAAATTCCATAAATTTAACTTACTTGTTCCATCACTAATGTTGTTCAAAAATATAAATTTTATAAAAAACAAAATTATTTTATCGAAAATTTCTTTGGAAATATTTTCATCAATATCCACATAAAAAAATTAATATTTATAGGTCTCAAATTGATATTGATAGATTTTAACATGATGTTTCTGATAAAAAAATATTATCGATACTAACATATATAAGTATAATTAGAATATAGTTTTTGATAATAATAGTTCTTGAGGATATAACTGTAAGACCCACAAGAAGATATAATTATATTTTACTTATGAAAATTAACCCAAATATGTTCTTAAAATTATATTTTTTTATTCATCTTTAATTGAGCTCAAATGCATAAATTATATAAAATTCTATTTTTATGATCTAAAATGATTTTAAAAATGTATCTATCATTATAGAGGAAAAATGATTAAAAATGTATATTTTTAGTCCTAAAAAATAATGAAATTTATCACATCAGTAAAATTAAATTTGAAAGATGAAGATGCCATGTTGTGGGATTGAAGTTCATTCCATGTTTCATGGGATGGTGTATCCATGTGACTCTAATTGGTGTGTGGAATATACATGCATAAAGTTACACTGCATGATGTGTAAATACCACACACCTAGGTTATCCTTCATGAAGACCTAGGTAACATCCATGAAATTATTAAACTCTATTGAATTCCATATTGGCACACTACACCAAATAAAATTTTTTGTTAAAAATATTTCTCTTAAAATCCCCCTATTTAAAAACAAGTTAAACTGTAGTGAATTTATACAGAAATATTTTTAACAAAAAATTTAATTGGAACTCAATTCACCCCCCCCCCCTCTTGAGTTTCCACTCTGACCAACATTTGGTATTAGAGGTTGTTTTTATTAATACAAGTTTTCGAAATACTTTGTTTTTTCAACTGTGATTTTAGTTGCATCTTGAAAGATCTTAAATTTCTGTTAGTTCTAAATTTTATCTCTTTAAATATATCTCCTAAAATCTAGTTATATACAATAGACTAGAAGGTGCTGCAACCAACATGCCACTTTTCTTTAATGGTACAAATTATGCTTAGTGGAAACTTAAGATGAAACTTAATTTAGAGAGTATGGGATTTGATATCTGGACTGCAATAGAAACTCAATATAAAATTTCATAAATTGATAGTACTACTTGGGATAAACCTACTAAAACAGCTTACAATAATAATTGTAAAGCTATAAATGCCCTATATTATTCTCTAGGAGATGAAGAGTTTAATATAATATCTGCTTGTAAAACTGCCTACGAAATCTGGGACACTTTGGCTATTTCCCATGAGGGAACAACCAATGTGAAAGAAATGAGGATGAATACCTATACTATTAAATATGATAACTTTAAAATGAATCCTGATGAACCTATTTTTGACATGTATCTCAGGTTCAATGAGATTTTCAATACTATGATCTCTCTTGGAAAGGTTGTTCTAGTAAAGGAAAAAATTATGAGAATATTAAGATGACTTTCAGAAAGATAGAGAGTCACTTCTGTGTCTATCAGAGAATCGTTTGATATAAGTTCACTACCTATTAAGGAGCTTATTGTTAAGCTTATGATGTATGAGGAAGAACTCAAGGTGAATAAGGAAGAAGATGATGAACCTAAAATGAAGTTAGTGGATTTTAAGTCCACTGCCTCAAAGAGCAAGGACAAGGAGAAAGTTCATATACAAATTGAAAGCTCAACAAGTGAATCTCAGACTCTGACAGTGATGCTGAGATGGCTCAGATAGCAAGAAGATTTAAGAAATTCTACAGGAAGAAGAAGTTCTTCAAAAAATCAAACTACAAAGGTAAATATGACAACAAGGGTCACTGGAAGAAAGAATGGAAGAAGCCTGATAAAATTGATGAAGTCATCTACTATGATTGCAAAAGGAAAGGACATGTAAAAGCTGACTGTCCAAAATTGAAGTTTAAGAAGAAACATGACTACAAGGACAACAAGTATAAGAAAGGAATGAAAGAAACTTGGAGTTCTTCAGAAGACACTTCAAGTGATTATGATTCTTCTAAGGATGAAGATTCTCATAAATCTAACATGTGTTTTATAACAAACACATCTGAGGTAACTCTAGACACTCCTACTTTAAATTCATACTATTTTGAAGTTGATTCTGATTCTGAATCTGAAAATATGTCTAGTGAAGAATTGTTTGAATATTGTAGTATTCTAGAAGAGACCTGTAATGAACTTAAGGACAAGTACAAAGCCTTAAAGAAACAGTATGTTTTATCTAGCACTATTAAATTTTCTCTTGATGTAGAAAAAGAAAAGAATGCTCAATTGCTTAAGGAAAATACTGAATTGAATTTTTCTAATGAGTAACTGAGAAAGGACTTAGAAAAATTCACAAATGGAAAGAACACTCTTACACAAATTCTAGGTAAACAAGTGGCACCAAAGTACATTACTGGTTTGGGATACCAACCTGGAGAGAGAAATTTTTCCAAAAATAGATTTATTCCCAAATCGGGACAAAATTCTGCTAGTTACAGTTCTGGAAATTCATATGCCTCAACTAGTTATTCACATTGTTATAGATCAAATAGAGTTTATCTTTAAAAATATGTTTAATATATTGATTATATGAGACCTATAAGACAAATCTGTGTACCTAAAGCTTTACTTGCTAACCTGTCTGGACCCAAGAAAATCTTGGTACCAAAATCATTTTCCATCCAAATCTGTTTTGTAGGAAACCTGCTTGAAGAGTTCTTATAGGAAGATATGGTACTTGGACAGTGGATGTTCAAGGCACATGTCTGGAGATTATTCATTCTTTAAAAGCTTAATAAATGTTGATGGAGGCTATGTACCTTTGGTGATAATTCTGAAGGAAAAATCATCGGCCTAGGCCAAATTGGTAACATTAATTTATTGTTAATTTATAGAGTTTTATTTGTTGATGGACTTAAGTATAATCTGTTGAATATTTCTTAGTTATGTGATTATGGATTTAATGTTAAATTTTAAAATGATTCATGTACTTTTTTAACTCTAAAAATTATTTAGTAGTTTCTGCCTTAAGAAATGAAAATTTTTATGCTATTGATTTGAATTCTTTAGCCAAGAAAAATGTTACTTGTTTAAATGCTTTTCATAGAGAATCCTGGTATTGGAACATAAGATTAGGACACTGCAACATTTATTAACTTAGAAAATTGAATAGAAAAAACTTAGTTAGAGACCTACCTAAACATGAATTCCCAACTGGCAAAGTTTGTAATCCGTGTCAAAAGGGAAAGCAACATAAAGTTTCTTTTAAATCAAAGAAAGAAGTTTCAACTTCTCAACCTATCGAGTTGGTTCACATGGACTTGTTTGGACCTTCTAGATTTTCTAGCTTAAATGGGAAGCACTATGTCTATGTCTTAGTAGATGGCTTTTCTAGATATACTTGGGTATATTTCTTAGCTCACAAAAGTGAAGCTTGTTCTTATTTTGATAAATACTCCAAGTCTGTATAAAAACTTAGTGGACTTAATATTAAAACCCTAATAAGTGATCATGGCCATGAGTTTAAAAATCATGAGTTTGAATCTTACTTCTCACATAATGGCTATAGTCATAACTCTTCTTCCCCTAGGTCACCTCAGCAGAATGGTGTAGTAGAAAGAAGAAATTGAACCTTGAAAGAAATTACAATAACTATGCTTAATGAGTATGAACTGCCTATTTACTTTTGGGCTGAAGCTATGAATATAGCTTGTTATATTATCAATAGATTCATTAGTAGACCTGTTCTTAAAAAGACCCCTTATGAGTTGTGAAACAATAGGAAACCTAAAGTTAGTTACTTTAGAGTCTTTGGTTGCAAAGTTTTTATTCTAAATACCAAGGATAATCTTGAAAAATTTGCATCTAAAAGTGATGAAGGAATTTTTCTTGGTTTTTATTTGACTAGAAAAGCCTATAGAGTCTTTAATAAAAGAACCAAATGTGTGGAAGAACCTGTTCACATCATGTTTGATGAAACTGATCCATATGAACCTAAGTATTCTCTTGAAAATCTTTAAGAATATTTAAATATTATGTACCTTAATGATAAAACTAAAGAACCTACTGTAAAGACATCCACTTCTGGACACATTCTAGAATCTTCTTCTATAGAACCCAAAACTATAGATAAACCTGAAATTTCTATTCGTACCTTTACTAGATCAACTAGGATTCTAAATAACCATCCTTTGGATGTTGTTGTTGTTAATCTTGATAGAGGGACATAGACTACAGATTCTCTAAGAAACCAAGTTGAACATAAAGAATTTCTTTCACAGATAGAACCTCCAAATTTCAATGATGAAATAAATGATGAATTTTGGGTAATGATATGAAAGAATAGTTAAATAAATTTGAAAGAAACAAAGTCTGGGAATTAGTTGATAGACCTAAGGACACCTTGACAATAGGCTCTAAATGGGTTTTTAGAAACAAAGTTGATGAGTCTGGAAACATAGTTAGAAACAAAGCTAGGTTAGTTGCACAAGGATATAGTCAAGAGGAAGGAATAGACTATGAGGAAACCTTTGCACCTGTAGCTAGATTAGAATCCATTAGGATCTAACTTGCCTATGCTACTCATCTGAATTTCAAATAATATCAAATGGATGTAAAAAGTGATTTTCTAAATGGTTTTATAATTGAAGATGTTTTTGTTGAAAAACCACCTAGATTTACTAATCCTCATTTTCCAAGTCAAGTTTTCAAGCTATCTAAAGCTTTATATGGTCTAAAAAAATCTCCAAGAGCTTGGTATGACAGACTTAGTAATTTTATTATTTCAAAAAGTTTTACTAAAGGGATTACTAATCCAACTCTTTTTATTAAAAGAATTTCTAAAGATGTTTTAATAGTACAAATCTATGTTGATGATATTATTTTTTGATCTTCTGAACATTCTTTATGTACTGATTTTTCAAAGAGTATGCAAAATGAATTTGAAATGAGTTTAATGGGAGAACATAAATATTTTCTTGGATTTCATGTTTTTCAAAATGAAAATGGTATTATTTTGAATCAAAGTAAATATACAAAGGATCTTGTAAAACATTTTGGTTTGGATAGTATTAAGGAAAGTGATAATCTAATGAGTACAGTTTGTAAATTGGATACAGATGAAATTGGGAAACTAGTGGATCAAACCAATTACAGAGGTATGATTGGAAGCTTACTTTACCTTACTTCTAGTTGACCAGATATTATGTTTAGTGTGTGTATGTGTGCAATATTTCAAGCTAATCCAAAAGAATATCATTTACTTTCTGTTAAAAGAATTTTTTTAGTATCTTAAACACACAGTAAATTTAGGTTTGTTTTATCCAAAAGGAAAATATTTTGAGCTAATGAGTTATTCAGATGCTGGCTTTTCTAGTTTCAAGTTGGATAGAAAAAGCACATCTGGAACATATAATTTATTGGGAAAGTCCTTAGTATCTTGGTGTAGTGAAAAACATAATTTTTTAGCTCTATCTACTACTGAAGAAGAGTATATAGCAACAGGTAGTTGCTGTGCACAAAATCTATGGATGAAACACACTCTTTTGGACTATGGATATGATTTTAAGAATGTTTCAGTTAACTATGATAACACTAGTGAAATAAATATTTCGAAAAACCCTGTATCTCACTCTAGGACCAAACACATTGATGTATGGCACCACTTTTTGAGAGATCATTACCAAAAATGTGGTATTAATATTGAATTTATAAGTACTAAACATCAATTAGCTGACATATTCACCAAACCATTAAGTTCAGATAGGTTAAGTTACATTAAGCATGAGTTAGGAATGATTAACCTTGATCGGTAGAAAACCTCACCGATGTGAATACCTCACCAATGTTAATACCTCACCGATGTGAAAACATCACCGATTTGAATACCTCACCGATGTGAATACCTCACCGATGTGAATACCTCACCGATGTGAAAACCTCACCGATGGACCTCACTGATAGGAATTCTCACCGATAAACCCTACCGATGAGTACGCGTTGTTTTGAACTTCTGTATGTCGCCAGAATTTGAATTGTTTATACTTATGATATTTTAATTATTTATTTTATGATTCCTAAATAATAAAACTAAGTCCTAGTTACTTCTCAATCCACTGAGCCTCAAACCCTTTACCATCGAACCTTAGCTCCTGAATCTCTTGAAAACCTTAAATCCCTTGAACTAGATATGGAAAAAACCAAACTTCCTAACATCAGAGATGACATTGATGAGCCAAATTCAAAGAAGCAGAAGTCTAAGCCAGAAGAAAGTTGTAGTATTGGTAGAAAAATATCCGGAAGGCTATCGGTAAACCCTCATTTACAAAATAGAGTTATTGTGATCGAAAAATAGTTGTGCATGGAATGGTTGTTGGCTATAAAATCGTTAGTGCTCAAGGTGCTGGAGATCAAAAGTGGGTAGACTGCTTTTCGAACAACAATGGCCCCTAAAATCTGAACCTAGTGAAACAGTTTTATGAGTTTGTGAGCTTTGAGAAATCAGAAGCTGAGAACTGAGTAATTTCATTTGTGAATGTAAAGGATATATATTTTTCATCTTTTGAGTGGTATGAATGCCTGAAGGTTCCACATGAAGGTGTTTCAGGATATATCGCGAAAGAAATACCACCTACTAGTGATATATTCGATTATGAAACTGCCTTAGAGGAGCTCACAGGTAGTGGAAATCAAAGACAAGTGGTGGCTGCTGAAATGGATGGAGAGAACAGATTGTTGTTAAAAAAATTTCAGCGTGTCTTAATACCAAGGAGATGGGACTTTGAGAATTTAAGATATCAAGATATCTCTCTCCTACATCTCTTAATAAATTGTGTGAAAGTGAATCTATTCAGATTGCTAATTTTTCAAATGGAGGACATGATCCGGCCAAAATCAAAAACCAATG
This sequence comes from Viscum album, assembly GCA_963277665.1. Classification (NCBI taxonomy): domain Eukaryota; kingdom Viridiplantae; phylum Streptophyta; class Magnoliopsida; order Santalales; family Viscaceae; genus Viscum; species Viscum album. The sequence goes on along the minus strand of OY728141.1, from coordinate 1,296,836,506 downwards.
CCCTATTCTTTTCCAAGTAGATCTTAGTGATGATCAAAGTGAAAGGAGTAGCTGAGTCTCAAGATGAGACAGTGGTATTCAAGAATAACTTATGTATCACAAGCACAGATTTCAAATATATGAAGATAAACTAGAACCCATGGAGAGGAGAATGGGTTAATGATAACAAGAAGGTGTATGATAAATTCAATCCTGTGAATCATCCTTCAAGGCCTAAGGATGTGAGGTATCCATGTCTAGGACATAATGAAGAAGAACCTAAGTACAGTGATGAGACTGATGAATAAGAGACTTCTATGACTGATGGAAGGGATCCAAACTTTCCCCCAATTCTTGTTGCTGAAATTGTATCTTCAGGAAAGGGAACTTTAGAAGAAGAAGAAACTCCTACTAATGAGGAAGACCAGGCAGACCCTAAGAATGAAGAAGAAAGGGAAAAATCTGAAGCATCTAATTCTGCTTTCTTGCATCTGAGTCCATTGGTTGGAAGCTCAGTTGTGCATTTTTAAGAAGTAGTGGTAGAGTTGGAAGGACCTGTTCCTAATCTAGAGGAGCCTCCTTCTATTGCAGCTGCTGTAGAGATGGAATTGATAGTAGAAGATTCTTCTGAGGAAGAAAGACATGCTAAGAATTCTCTCACTATACAAGAGAATGCACAAGTTGAGGCGGAGAATCAAACCATATTTGGTAGTGTTTTAGTGGCTGTTGAAATTGTGGATTGGGCAGCAGACCGAGTTTTTGTGGTTTTTGGATTAGACTATCCAGATTCTAATAATGAGGCATCCCTCAATAGACCAAAAACAAATTATGATATTCAGACTGAGTTGTTACCTGAATATGTGGTCAAAATGCATGATCTGGAAGAGCTCAAGTCCGATCTTAGAATTAATTTTGTGGAAGAAATAAGGAAGATGGAAGCTTCACTGGTATCTTCCATTCAATCAATTATGAATGACTCAGTGACTAGTATAGTATCTGAAAGGGCACCTGTTGTGTTTGCACCTGCTGATATGATCCCTAGGGCTGATCTTGAATCCTTAGAGAATGACCTGAAAGATTCTTTTAGTGCTTCTATTACCGAGTTGAAGCACTGATTTGTTGAAGAAATGGGCAACTTGGAAAATTCTTTTGAACTCTCTCTTGGCTGTAATGTCTCTACCTTTGTGGCAGAGATAGTGGATGAAGTTATAGCTTTCTAGAATTAGTTGTCTAGACTAGAACAAAGTGTTGAAGCTCTTAATAAATCTGTTATCTCTTTAGAATCTTATATGAGTTCTAAATACCAAGAAGATAAAGATTTAGCTTGTGTAAAAAGTGTTCTAAGACATATGGTATCAGTCTTTGAAGGTTTTAAAACCTCTGTGAAAGATCATATAAGCACATAGGATTCCCAAGTCAAAAATCTCATCAGTGGGTTGACCAAAATAATTCAAGGAAATAGTAACTTTATCTGTTGGTTCTCTTGCCTCCAAACCTTTAGTAGATTTGGATTAGATTCGAGCTGTGATAAAGGATGAGCTTGGTTCAGCATCAACCAGTGGATCTGTGGACTCATCCGACCTGAGAAAAGTGGTGATTTCTACTAGAGATTCAGCTAGATAAATAATGAAGATAGTCCAAGACTATATGAGAGAAGCCTCTGCCTCTCAGAAAGAAGTGAAAGAAAATGTTGACTACTATTTTCAAAGGATTTTTACCAAACACCAGCTCAACAATCATTTCAAGCTCATGATAGAAAATATGAAGCTGCCACCAGTTAATCAAGCCTTCAGAGAGAAAGTCTACAAGCTAAGAGAACTGACTCCAGCCTTGGAAAAATTCATGGAGAACAAGTATGATTTCATATCTGCTATGAAGAGAGGAGGAGGAATAATTATGGATTTCAGAAATCTTTTGTTTCCTTTCTTGCATGTCAATGCTAGACCAGTGATTATACCTCTAGCTTTTCCTACCTCTGCCTCTACTGCTTCTCCTGTTCAGATGACTCCATACCAAGCCATTCGAAGCCTTACTCCTATGATCACTCAAAGAACTACTCAGTATAGGCGAGGAATAGTTTTAGTGGCTCAGCCTCCTGTGATCATTTTTGGTGTTCCTAAGGCTTCAGATGCATCCACACAGTCTGAATTTTCTTCTGGTCCAAAGGGAAAATCTCAAATTGAGGACGTGGATTGAATAGGTGGCAAAGATATTTTATAGGAATCCCTTGTATTTTGTTTTCTTTTCTTGTACCTTTTCACCACATGAAATACAAATGTTTGTCTTTTCTTTCTCATTTTGTTCCTTTTCTCTTTGTTGTTTACCACTTTTTGATTATCACAATGGGGGAGATATATTATAAGGGGAGAAAAAATATATCTGGGACTAATAACTTTCTTGCAAAAAGGGGAGAAATATGTTCTAAGGGGGAGCTAATATGCTTTGTAACTTGTACCTTAGATACCATTTCATTTAACTCTACCTCTGGTACATTGCATATTTTATATCTTATATTGTTTTCTCTAATAAAATTGAATTTAATGATATATCCCTTGATTCATTACTAATTATATTGGGACTATAATATCATAAGTTGTTATTATCAAAAAGGGGGAGATTGTTGACCTCACCTGTTTTGATAATCCCAATTATGCTTTCACAAGATTTGATAATCCCAAATAATGTTTATCTATATATTAATTCTTTCAATCTATGATATTATATTATCAAGATAATAATAAAACTAAAATAATCCATGAAATATGTTAATCAATGTTTATCTATGATTATTTGAGTTTTGAATTCATTCTAACTCAATCGGATGTGTTCTGCATAAAATAGAAGTGTTAAGTCACTGATATGCCTATAGCTACCAATGTTTATAAGTCTACCGGTAAGCACATGTCTGATAGATCAAGTCCACCAATACATAAAGTTACCGACAAAAAATGAGCTACCGATAGAACAAGTCTACCAGTATGTGTAAGTCTACCGGTATATATATACTTCACTGGAATCAAACAGAGCTACCGATATGCACAGTCTAAAAGTCTACTGATACAAGCTACAGTTACACCAGAGTTACCGATAGAGTAAGTCTGCTGATATGAACAAAGTCTACCGCTATGAAACTACCGATACAAAATGAGCTACCAATAGAAGAAAAGTTTACCGATAGAAGCGAAGTCTACCGATAGATGAAGTCACTGGTATATAGAGCTACTGATACAATATAAAACATCTACTGATACCAAGAGCTACCAATACAAGTTTATACAGCTACCGATACATGATCAAAGAGCTACCAATAGACCAAGAGCTAATAATAGAAGGTCACTGCTACACTAAGTCCACCATGACACATCTACCAACAGAAGGCTACTAACAAAAGCTTGACCAGTCAAACTCTATACTCTCAATATTATTTATTTATTATGCAATGGTTATATTTGATGTTTTTAATGCAATTAATGTTATTTAATGATATTTGCTGACATGTCAGGGAACCATACCTAGTACCCATGAAAAAGGTAATCATTCTTTTTACTAGAGCTTACAGTTATAAAATGAAGGACAAAGACCGGGCAGGTGGATATACAACACACACATGAGATGAATCAAGAGCTAAGAAGGCACGAGAAGGGTGTAAAAAATCAAAGGTTGAACAGCATTGAAAACGTGGAGCATTCACACAAAAGTAAAAAGCTACATTCATACTAGAAGAGAACTGGACATACACGAAGTCATTCATTCTAAAGGAGAACACAAGATGCACCTCAGTCAGAGTTAAGAACCATAACGAACTCTTCATGCACTCAAGCTGATCAAACTGAGCTTGAATAAAATGACCCTCTATTTTTCAGACAAAAACCATAGAAGGACTCAGAGCTTCATTTACATCAATCCAAGGAGTCCAGAGCTTCACTCACAACACATAGAGCACTCTGAACTCATCTCTATCCTTTTAGCTCTATTGTGTTTCATTCATTTACTTTTTGAGCAGTGTATTTACACACTGACTCCTGTGCTGAATTGGAGGATACTAAATCCTTACACCAAACTTTCCATAACTCTTTTGTATCCCACTATGAACTATGGAAGAGTTCAAGTGTGACCTTAATATCTTGTGTGCTATTGTTTTTGTTCCCACGTATAACTGTGGTAGAGGTCTTTGTACCTGGACAATGTTTTCACTTTTGTTAACCCCTATCCAGGGTGTGGATCAAATTTATATAAATTGTTTGAGGAGACTAAGTCTCGTCTTGAGACTGAACCTCTTGGTTACATCTGATGTGTATCTTTGTTTAATTTTAAAAGCATACTATATATATATTTCATATTCTGCTGCTAATTACTTTGAAATAAAAATTGTTTTTAAATTTACTTTGATAGTTAAATTAGCAAGTGTTTATATTTATAATGAATTTGTAATTTAGTTTCAATTGTTAATTTATTCTTCTGATTAAATTAACTGAGACTTAATCAATCTTTGAGAAACTAATTGAACACTCACAATCTGTATAAATTCACTATAGTTTAACTTGTTTTTAAATAAGGGGATTTTAACAGAAATATTTTTAACAGAAATTTTAATTGGAACTCAATTCACCCCCCTCTTGAGTTTCCCCTCCGACCAACACATAAATTTTACTAACTTGTTCCATCACTAATGTGGTTCAAAAATATAAATTTTATAAAAAAAAATTATTTTATCTAAAATTTATTTGGAAATATTTTCATCAATATCCACATAAAAGAATTAATATTTATATGTCTCAAATGGATATTGATAGATTTTAAAATGATGTTTCTGATAAAAAAAATATTATTGATACTGACATATATAAGTATAATTAGAATATTTTTTTTGATAATAATAGTTCATGAGGATCTGACTGTAAGACCCACAAGAAGATATAATTGTATTTTACTTATGAAAATGAACCCAAATATGTTCTTAAAATTATATATTTTTTATTCATATTTAATTGAGATCAAATACATAAATTATATAAAATAATATTTTTATGATCTAAAATGATTTTAAAAATGTATCTATCATTATATAGGAAAAATGATTAAAAATGTATATTTTTAGTCCTATAAAATAATAAAATTTATCACATTGGTAAAATTAAATTTGAAAGATGAAGAGGCCAAGTTGTGGGATTGAAGTCCATTTCATGTTGCATGGGATGGTTTATACATGTGAATCTAATTGGTGTGTGGAATATACATGCATAAAGTTACACTACATGATGTGTGAATACCACACACCTAGGGTATCCTCCACGAAGACCTAGGAAACATCTATGAAATGATTAAACTCTATTGAATTCCATATTGGCACACTACGCCAATAAGGCCAATCATAAGATTGTGAGGTAGTCGACCAACACCACATTGTATCTTGGACCATTTACCCAGTCACATATTATTCCAAGCAACCCATCTAATGAGGGTTTGGTCTATAAACCTTCATGTGTGTCCCTCTCAAAAAATCCCATCTCACAACATAAAAAAAGATCATGTGGGTCCTATGATGATCATAAACCACCTATCATGAGTAACATGTAAGGCCACATGAACACACAATCTGAATCCCTAGAATGATATAATGGATGATCCAATGGAAGATAACCCCTCATCACTAAACACACTTACCCCCATCCTAGAGACCATATAATTAATCCCCTATTAAAATCATCACTACTTAGAAGTCTCCTCCATTCGGTTTTCTCTCACACTTCAACCAACACATTGTGCTTATATATTTATATTAGGCATGGATTTTACCCTCTCTTGATTTGAATCAACTCAATTAAAGATATTGATACTTGTGAAGGTCTCAGTTTCTACTTGAGGTTTCTCCCTTAGGGGTCGTCTTCTCCGGATCCATGGATTGAGATTGATATCCTGAATTTTTTCATAATTTTTAAATTATAAATTTAAATTTTAAATAAATTATTAATTCCTAGTTCTATATAGTTTAAATTATTCATTAGATAATGGAGAAAAGAAGTTAAATTATATAATTATGGAATATTTTGAGTATTTGTGGTGAAAAAATGTTTAATAATAACAGTATTATAGCATGATATTTTATAGGGTTGAATGTTTAAATATCTTGGATAAAATCATGGTTTCATTCCTAAATTTTTAAAAGTTATTGACACACTTGTCATAGGGTGGTACAAAAGAAAATATATTTTTCTTGGTGGAACACAGTGCATAACTCATATCATCCCACTTAAATATCATCACATCCAATCACACACAATTTCTTATTCACATATTTTATTTTTTGTTGTTTTCTTATTTATGAAAACAAAAGTAAATTTGGGGAGAAATATAATACAATGATAAATATAAACCTAACATAAATATTCCATAAAAAATAGAAAAAATTCAATTTATAATAGAAATGAAATTCTCTTGATAGATTCATCCATGAATAACCTTTATCATCTTATTTTAGATCTACTTAATTTCCACACTCCATAATATGTGTGAACACTTTATTATAACCTAATTTTGAATGTATAGTGAACTCGAAATCACTATGAACACTCCATACCCACCTCCAAAAATCAAGAGAGAATGGATATAGAATAAGAAGTTAACCATTGGATAATCATAGTGAAGATTACATCCACCACAAATAATCCTCAGATTAAACTAATGAATAATTTAAAAAAATACATGGCTTCAACACTATATTACTCCCTTAGGATATTCCTTGAGTCAATTACTCATAATCATGAGTATAAGATTTATTTGTGTAGAATGGGAGAGAGAGAGAAAAAGTGTAATATAAGAAACACTTTTATTAAAATAATGAATATTATTTATATAGAAAAATAAAATAAAACTAAAATCTATAGTAAAACAAACTAAATAGTAGCCTAATCCCTTTGACCTTGAGATGATCCCCTTATAAAGTATTTTTCCTCTACTATTTATAGAGGGAGAAATCCCCTGTATCTCCTTGTTAATCTCTTCAGTAAATTTTTCCTTCTTTTATCTTATGATTTAGATCTATTTATTTTAGGAATGTATCTACATTATATTATTATCCCTAAAAAATATCTATTTTTATCATGTGGATAGTTAGAGGATATCATGATTTTGATATTAAAGTGCAAGAAACCATATGGAATGGGAATATACCCAATGTAATAGCTATCCCTCCTTAGTTTTTCTTATTTGTGGATCAGTATGGATATGATGGATCAAATTTCCTTATCGCACAACCTCCATTTTCTTTAAAAACCCAATAATACCATATTTAGAACATGCACAGAGCATGAACACCGTACAATGTATCAACTTTTCTTCAACCACAGGCTACAACAATCCATGATATATAAAATCGAACCATGGAACAACCTCCTATATTGGTTTGAACACTAGGGTTTCTTCTATGATGTAAGGGTAGCTTGCAGCATTATGGGTGTGAATTCTCCAGTGGCTATGTATTTTCTTTTAGCTTCCATATCGATATCTACGGTATATAAGTGGTGGTTCAAATACCCTTATATATCCATTAAGAATTATAAGTTACCCTTATGTCTAGGTTAGGTGACCCTTAAATAGCCTTGTCTTACCCTTATATATCCTTTAGAAAAATAATGTAACCCTTAAACATAACTTGAAAATCCTAGGGCTTCCTATATGCAGCACATGTCTACCTTTACACAGCCTTTCATACATTTACATAGCTCTTGTATTTACTTTTCATAACTTTATTTACCTTTATACAACCTTATTTTACTTTATACATCACTTTAAATACATGAGTACCCTTATGAAATAGGAAATTTACATTTACATAGCACTAAACTTAACTTTATGTATAATATTAAATATTGAGGGTACCTTTACATATCATTATTTAACTTTATTCACTATTTAAAATCCATGGGTACCATTACATAGCAACAACCTTAAATCCTTGGATTACTATTATGTAGTGAATAAAAATATATCATGTGCATAAGAAGAATGGTTTACCCTTATGTGGCATCTAGACCATGCATAAGGGTAAAAAATGTCCAAATTTTATTAATCAAAATTAAACTTTCGAATTCATCATTTTTAATTCATTTTCTCCAAATTAATAATATAATTGAAAATCAAACAATTTTTAATAAAAAAATTAATTCCGTGTAGAAAATGATTAAAAAATTAAAATTCATTATTAAAATTTTAAAATTTTTTCATTAAAAATAATGGCATCAAAAACCCCCACACTTGAACTATGATTTTCCTCATGTTTTGAATTTCAACAATAAATTGAAAAGGGAAACAATGGTACCAATATTAAAATTTAAAATTAGTAAAAAAAATTATTATCAATGGAAGACTAAACTTTTATGTTCCACAAAAAATATCAATTTAACTTCACACATTCCAAAGGAACAATCAACCAAATTATTTTAATTTTATCTATTGGAAAATAGTCGATATTATCCTTCTATAAATTTTAGCTTCTAAATTAATTATTATTAAGAATGAAAATTCATGATCTACCTCATTTTTATTTCTTTATCTTGTCACTCAGAGTAACAAATTGAAATTGAGTTATTCTCATACCTTTAATACATGCACATTTCCATAGGCTTGCAAAGGACCTTAATTTTCCACTCTATAAAGAAAAAATCCCTTGAAATTATGGGGAATTAGCATGAAGGGTCATATGTATTTGGGGATTAAGTTAAGTAGGTATTGATGTGAAAAAATTTAAGGGTTAAAAATGAGTTAATATATAAATTATAATACATGATATCAAAATAAATGTTCTATGAAACTACCCATTCATATAGTGAAAAAACACACTTCCCAAGATCAAAGTAGATGTTGTGAATAATGAAATCTCAATGAATAATGTACACCCTCTTGAATTTTTCTATACCTTTTTTACTTTTCCCCTTTTTTAAACTATTTTTCAATAAAAATTTACTTTTTCAACTGTTATTCTTGGAATAAAACTCACATCCAATACCTAACCTCATATGATAAAATCAACAGTCTAGTATTTTAATTTTTTATTTCCCCAAGACACAACCCTTTTATTTCTTTTCTTTTATTTTTCCACTTATTTTTCTCAAGAGGGTTTTTAATGAAAAATAATGAATGAACATGAATATTTCCCAATTAATGAAAAAACACCCTACACTTATTCATTTCAATGTCATTAATTCCTTCCACTATTAGTTCCCTTACCCCCACACTTTAACTTTAAAATATTATGAAAAAAACCAAGAGGATTGTGGTAATGGATATAATTGGCTTGTAATATGGATAATTCCAAACAAGGTCATTCATGGATTCTATGGGATAAGTAAGGCTTCATGTAAAATTTGGTTTCATGGATAAGGGATGAATCAATAAAAATGCCTCAATAATATTAAATTTGACTTCTTAAAGTCCAATATTTAACAAGTTCTAATGTATGTTCTGGTAGGCGACATACCCCAAGTTCTCCCAATAAATATTCTCAAGATAGAATTAGAAATTTTTGGGTCCATAAATCCTATTAGGAATGAAACATAGGAATTTTTACAATCACTCGTGGAATAAAGTAACAATGAAAATCAATCCACATGTATTTGATAAATTCAAAGTGTAAAAAATGATAGATAAATTTCATTTCCATGAATCAAAAAATTCCCTGAAATCATGAATCATAAAATTAACATCTATTCTTCACTCTAATCATTTAATTCTCTATATTACTCATTAAATCTCATTATAATTGAAATATAAAACATGAAATCATGGGATTTATAAGGAACTTGTGTCTCCTATATTAGTTAGGTGAATAAAAATGTATAATTGTGGGCATGAAAAAACTATTTTAAAGATAAAAATATATTTCCAGACAAAAAATATAGGTAACTAAAAGATAATTGATGTAAAATTTAACTCCCTTTGCAATGAATATTTAGCCCTCTCCCTTTTTCCTAAACTTTCTATTGGGATTCTTATTTCATCGTCATTATAAACATATAAAATAAAACGACTCATTAAAGTGTATGGTCTATATCATAGTAAGATAAAAATGAATAATGGGATTAGGATACATCATAATATATTCTTAAAACTTATTCCTAAAAAAGAAAATTAAATTACTAGAATGAAAATTAAAAAAAATTGTCTTAGTTTGGTCCCTAGAGTGTGCCTTGGGTTATGACATCCCCTAGATAGGTAGTACAAACTATCATCTAAAATAAGACGGTGGGTGAATTTTCTTTGATTTGAGATGACAACACTTATTCAATCAGGATTTCACTAATTTTTCCTTATTATTGAGGAAAACACAAATTAAGTACACCAAATCCACCCCCATGGATATGAGACACAACATTTATGGTGGGTCTAAGATGAAGTATGATTCCCCCCTCTTTTTTGGTTGTCTCTTTCATAACCTCTTCTTAATTATCTAGTTATTTCTTAAGGTATATTGTATCAATGTAATAATAAATTGTAATGTTATAAGGTAATTTTATTTTAAATAAATTAAAACATTAAGAATAAATTTCAAAATCTTCCCCTTTAATTTTGGTAGCATGTGCATCTGTTCCCTCGAGCAAATCCACTTGGATCTCATCGTTGACATTCTCCAAAAAGTGATCAATATGTTCTGGGAGCTCCATTTATTCCTCATAAAGTGAATCTTCATTTTCATAATCTTCCTCTAATTAAGAACAAGGGTTGTCCAAATATAAAAATTAAAATCATAGAGAATTGATACTCAATTCATTTTCAATAAAATCTGATGAGAATTAATTCAAGAAAAGAGAATCTCCCTATGTTGGTTGAAATCTAATCTCTTCTTTGGTGGAAGGTGCCTACTAGAGTTGAGTGGTTGTAGGTGGATCTAGATAGTCAACATACTCTAACATTTATTCAAAATCATCCACTTTGGTGGTTTCTTCTTATTCAAAAGTTATAGATAGGTATAAAGGGGTTGTTTCTTATTATTTTTACAGAGACAGGGAGATCATGTTTCTCTTCTTATTTATTCTAGAATTTATCATAATAATGTGGATCTCCTACACATACCTCATAAAGAAAGTATTAATAATTAATACTCTCTAATAATGTAAATTAGAGGTGATATTAATTTTCAAAAAATTACTTTTTGTCCTCCTCATGTTCTTTGACTTGAAAAATGAGTGGGGAAATCTCTTCCACCACAAGATCAGCTTCATATCCTTGTTTAGGATCAGGTTTCTCGTGATAATCATGAGATATTTATTCCATTTGGATCTTCACCACAAGAATATTTTTTTTAAATACTTTACAACCCATATTTTATATAATTGTTAACCAATTTTTCTTTATGTTTCTCATATGAGTAGTAAATCCATACAGAATAAGGGTAATTTTAATACATCATGGAAAATACATTTTTATTTTTTTTATAAAAAGAAAAGAAATATATTTACAAAATTTGAAATGAAAAGTGAATGATCAATTTATTGGATCCCTATAAATGATTCCAAGAATTGAAATACTTTTCATAGGAAATACAAAATCTAGTATTTTTTTCTAGTATAGCATAGTGATTGACTCAATTTATCCGACTTCATACACTCCATAATCGATAAAACACTAATTATTATTCACTTATTTTATTTTTGGTGTTTTTATTATTTATGATAAAAAAATGAAAAATGGGGATAAAGAGAATGTAATAAAAAACCTAAATTGAACATGCAGATTCCATAAAAAATAGAATGAATTCATGTTATAACAGAAAAAAAAATTATCCTGATAGATTCATCCATATAGAAGCTTTATTGTTTTGATTTAAATAAACTTATTTCATAAGATCTATCATATATGTGAACAACTTATTATACCATAGTTGTGAATGTATACTGCACTCAAAAATTCCCAAGCACACTCCATATCCAAATCCTCAATCAATAAAGAATGGTTGTAGAATAATAAGTTAACCCTTAGATGATTCTAGAGAGGATTACACTCACTTAAAATCATCCTTAGAATAACCCAAATCAAAATTTAAACATATACTTGGTTTAAACTCTAAATTACCCCCTTGTGATGTTCCTCAGGTCAATTAATCATAATCATAAGTATAAGAGTTCACGGTGTAGAATGGGGGAGAGAGAGAGAGGAATGGAAGAAATACTTTTATTAAAATAATGAAGATAAGTTATATGGAAAAAATAAATAAAACTAAAATCTAAAAAAATGACCTAAAACATTACATACTAAACTAAACTAAAATAAAGAGAAACCTACTTTCCCATTCTAGTTATTATCCCCTTGAAAAACATCTTTCCCATACTATTTATAGAGGGAGTAATCCCTCTAATATTATCAATCTTCTATTTTCTCAAATTTCCTTCTTTTAAATTTTTATTTTGATATCCATATATTATATATGGATCCCTGTAAAATTACTCTCCCTTTAAAATATGACTTTTCATTAAGTGTATGGTTCTAGGATGTCAGGCTTTGGATATTCCAGTGCATCAAACCCTATAGGGTGGAGAAAAACATTACAGAACAATTATTCCTAGTTAGATTTTCCTCTACATAGCTACAAAAAATACATATTATCTATGGAACAACCTCCATATTATTAAAAAACATGTTAATTCCATATTTTTCACCATTATGGAATGTGAAAACCCTATGTTTCAACCTCTTTTATTCAAAATAGAGCTAGAGAAATCCATCATGCGGTAACTCAGCCAGCCTCATTTCATGGTTTGAACTCTAGGGTTTCCTCTAGATAGAAGAAAGGATTATGGCATAGTGGGTGTGAATTCTCCAGTGGCTATGAATTTTCTTTTAGTTTCCATTTTGATCTCAATGGCATAGTAGTGGTTGCAACGATATAGTAGTGGTTGTTTGATGACCCTTACATAGACTTTATGAATTTTTATTTACAATTATATATGGTATAGGTGGCCCTTATTTAGCCTTTTTTTACCCTTATTCATCCTTCAAAAAAAATGTAACCCTTATGCAGTACTTGAAAATCCTAAGGTTACTATTATACAATGCATATCTACTTTATGTATCCTTTATTACCATTGAATAGATCTTATCAGACCTTTACGTAGCCTAATTTACATTTATGCAACCTTATATATCTCTATGCAACGCTTGAAATCCATGGGTACCCTTACACATTTGAAACCTTACCTTTATACATTAATAACCTTACCTTTACCCAATATGTTAGAAACTGAGGGTAACTTCACGTAGAATACTTTATCTTTATACAGTGCTTGAAATACATGGGTAACATTACATAAAGGTGACCTTAAATCCTTGAATTTACCTTACATGGAACCTGAAAAACTCTTCTATGTATAGGAAGAACATTTTACCCTTATGCAGCATCTAGGACATGAGTAAGGATAAACAAAAACTTCTAAAATTTCATAATCAAAATTAACCATTCAAATTTAGTATTATTACTTCCTTTTTATACAAATTAATTCTTTAATTAAAAATTACACACATTTTAATTAACAAATTAATCACATGGGGAAATTATTAAAAACATTAAAATTAATTTTTTAAATATTAATTTTTTTGCATGAAAAATATTTTCATCAGTGGTCTCGAGACACTCTCCATGGAGAAGTTGATGGTGTATCAATTTTTTTCTATCGTGGATTTACCCCCATTTAATGGGGGTAAAAAAATATCTAGAGGAAACCCACATCTAGCTTCTCAATGTATAGATAATTTGGTAATAATTAATTATAAAGACAGACCACATGGGGTTAATATCTCATTGAGAAAGAATTAAAATAAAAAGATTCCATATTATTTGAAGAATGGCCCTCAAACCCTAATTATAATAGATTAGTGGATTCAATGAATTAGGATTAAGGTAAGTATTCATATCTAAATCAAATACTTTTATCAATATTTTCATGATGATAATTCAGGTTGTATTTTCAAAAAATGTGACATTGTTCATGTTATTGTGAGTCAGGTTGCAATACTGGAGTGAATAGAGTTGTGTCGTCACTTAATTACTAGATATGTTTTTACCAAAAAGAATCAAAATCAATGTAATCTATAAGATATAATTAGTAAGTAGACATGATTTTATTTTTCACAAATTGGAAGTGTATTCTAATAGGGTGTGGATTCTGTCACTTCTTATTTATGAACTCAGAGATAAAGAAGAGGGCATGGGGCTTTGGTTAAGTCTTTCTAAAACTAGGTTCTCTCTAAATTGAGGAATGGATCCCAAGCATAAATCCCATCAATGTAAGTAACTCTTCTATGTAACTCTGTGTTAAATTTTTTAGTATAATTTGATATTTTGGTGTCCTAATATCCTTGTTTCATTTTCTCAACAATTGGGATTCCTATAAAAATGGATAAGAGAAGTGAACATGAATGTTTTTGTTATTATTATAGAGTTTTAATTGAGGTTTAATTCAATTCAAACCTTTAGATAAATGTGGGATTATCCACTCAAACTAATGAATTGAATATTTCTGTGTACTATGAGAATATTTATTCCATTTTAATATTTTTAAAATAATTGTTCATGATAAGATTACTTATAATAAGTCTCTATTTTTTCCCAATATGTTTAATCAGTGGACATTGTAACTCCCATTGTAAGAGAGGAAATAATATACTATGGAAATATACTGATAATGTAGGTCTTAATAGTCAAAACAGGAAGGAATGTTCTCAAACATGTGATGCTGCAAAGATGGATGACAAGGCATCAAGTAAGAAAATTATTGTGGCTTCAAGTCCATTTGACAATCAGTGGTTATCTAATTATTTATATTTTTATGTTTTTTCTAGAAATTTTGTTTCTAATAAATTTCAATTTCCTACCCTAGAGAGGAGATCTGTAAATGGTGAGACTACATAGTTTAATAAATAACATTCAATTTTTGTTGAGGAATAAACTAATATAAATGGAGGAAATTTATCCTTAAATAAGGGACATATAGTGGATTTATAAGGCCTTTTGTGTAGAAATATTAGGACATTAGGTCTGGAAAAATTTATGAGTAGGAACTATCCTTTTATATAGCTACAGTTTCCTCTGTAGATGATTGCTTTCATCAACATGAGATAAATAACACGGTTAATGGGACCGAGACTAGTCTTTCCTTTGATTCATATTGTTCTTCCTATGTACAAAGTGTGGGATATTAACTTGGTGCTACAATGAAAAGGGATACTTTAAATATTAATCTTCAAGAATTATATTTAAATTGTGATCTTTAATATATGAATTTTTATTTCTATCAGGCCATCAAAGAGGTTAATAACATCTCAGGGATAAGTAGTGGGTGGGTAGGCATCTCAATCATTTATAAGGATGTAAAGTTTCAATAGAGTGAAGTAGTTTTTTGATAAAAATTGTCTCAAGTGAGGAAGATAGATGAAGAGGTAAAATAATCTTCTCTTATGAATAAATTAAGGCCATAGGAAGATTACTCCCATAAAAGACCCACAATGAGAAACAGGACAATCCCCTTGTTTTAAGGACTCTGAAGCAATCAAATATGTTCAATACTTTAAGTGAATATTATAACTGGTCTAAATATTATGATTCCTATAATTCTAATTTTTATCTTTAATCCTTTTAGTGTATTTAATTTTGGACTCTAGCTTTGGCAGAGGGTAAGTATGCTATGTCTAACCCCTTCTATATTTCCCCATTATTTTCTTCTTTTCTTTAATAAAGGGACTTTTCCCTAAGACTATTTGAATAAAACTAAATAAAATTGACAGATAAAATGTTTAAAGAGTGTTACATGGTAGTAGAATTTGGGGTGATGATCAATGGTGAAATAAGTAAATTACAATTTGAGATTGAATCACAAGGGTTTCTACACTATGATTTAGATATAAAAATATAAAATTTTGTATCCTGGATAAAATAATTTAATACTACAGTGTAGATATTAGAAATATGAAATTAAATCTAAGGAGATACATAGATTATTATATAATAACCTATAATATTCCATGATATTAAGTTGACTAATTTTGACTATATAAAGAGAGGGTTTCAACTTGATGAATGAACACATTGATTGAATGATACTCTATCTATATGTCTTTGAAGGATAAACACCACTGGTTCATTATATTTATGATTTATACTATTACCCACTTTCATGAATAACATGAATATTTTAATATATATTTTTGAAAATATCGAGGTGTAAGTGAATTGTGTTGGATAATTATAACAAATGGTGGTTTGATAATTTAGTTATTTTATTTTTTATGGTTATTTTTTGTGTTATAATGTTCATTCATTTTTCTATATAATTATTTTATTATTATTTTTTATCATCATATATTGATTGAGGGGTTTTCATTAAATTTATAAACTACATTATTTAATTTATTCTTGATAATAGAATAATTATGAGTATGTTGTGTCTAAATATTGTTTTGGATAACCTAGTTTCTAAATAAATTGATGTTCTTGATCAAAAAAATAAGTGTTTGGTAATTTGAGAGAATATTTGAGACTACAATTCTGTTTGGATTCAATTATGATAATGAAAATATTATTCCCTAAAAATATTAGAATCTTAACTATTTCATGGATCTAGATTTATAATTATTAGTAAAAAATTGATTGTTAATGTTTTTAGTTATTTTTTTCAATCCTTCACATAATATATATTTAATTTGGAATCATTGTACCAAACCATTGATCACTTATATTTTTGAGTTAAACCTTGGATTGACCATGAATAAACATTTATAATTAGTGATTTTTAATGTATCAATACTTTTTTCCTCATTCCATTGTGTAATTTAGGTTTTAGTGGTACTAGGAATATATTGGAGGGAAAGATATGTTGTTAGAGATGAGATTAATGTTGGGAATAGTAGGTCATGACATGGTAGTTTAGGTCGCGGCATTAAATATTGGATATAGTGAAGGTATATATATATGTTTTTGGAGCATTGTGGTGATGAGGAGGTTTCATAACACCAGTACATTGTCCCATAGTACTATCATTAAAACTTTGGGTTTGTTCATGGTGTGTCAAGGGGTGTCACGACATGAGATATTGAAAGGAAATTGGAATGGTGAAACATATTATTCATGGAATTGGAATACTATACACATAGAGTAAAACATATTCCACATGAATTCACTAATTCCTTTTTCATTGAATGAACTTGTGTTTTAGGAAGTGACAAAGTTTGGAAGGTGGATTATCTTCGAAAAGGGGGATACCCTTATGAAGTTTTTTTATCCTTCTAAAGTTTTCATTTTCCATGATGTCTTGTCTTAGCTCATAATGAGAAACAACACATAGAAAGGTCAAGGTTCTAACATGTATCCAAGAGGTCTGTCTAGGTACCAATCGGTGGCCCAAATAGGTTGTGAGATATGCTCAATATGTCAACATCAATAGTGTCTATAAAAAATCCATCATGTGCATATAATTTGTAATTATGTGTAGGTATACTAGGAATAATCCATAAATGATAATGTGGTATACGCAAATACATAAGTACATTCTATGATAATAATTCTATAAATGATGAAAAATTATATACATGAGTAAAGAATTAGAAACTTTATACATTGGTTTTATCAAGTATCAGTCCTATGAGGGCCAGTGCCCAGGGCTATTGACCTAGGTGTCCTCTTCTAGTCCACAGATCTCATACATAGAAAACTCAGTATAATGTAGACCTACATGGGAGAAGAACCAATGATATTGACCAGGGAATCTTCTCCAAGTCCATGTATCTCATCTATTGAAAACTTAGGATAAACTCAGGTGGTTCCCAAGTATAAAGTCCAAGGTTGTCCATGTAATCCATATACAAGGTAATAATCATATTCATCTAATATAATAAGTCATAAATGCCATACCATGATACCAGATCCATATGCAAGTTCAGTTCCATACTGAAGTTTCCATCATTAAAAAACATGTATAAGGGTTCAAGGGGCCTATTTTAGTGTTCATTCCCTTTATCAATTTCAATTTAACATTCATTCCCTTTAACAATTAACTTACAAGTGATAAAATAAGGGGGAATGTTAGTGTCTATGCTATTTATCAGTCTCATTCATCACATTACAATTATTTATCTAATATATATTGAGTGATAAAAAGAGGTTCCATGTTAGTGTCCATTCTATTTTTATCAAACAAGTTGTCACATTCATTTCATTTTTCATTTCACTTATAAGTAATTAAAGTAAGGTTCCATGTTAATGTTTATTCCTCCTTTTAAAAAATTGGAACTAAATTCATAAACTAAGAGATCTCCCATATCATTTACAATTTATAATTAAAAAATTTCATATTCCCTTTATTTTATTAAAGATAGGGTTATATAATAGGTAATCAACCTTTAACATCCCTATTTAATTCTCAAAAAAATCCCACTCATGGGTGGCATGCTTAGATCACCCAAAGGGGTGGTATAGTCATAGTAATTCAAATGAACTCAACTCAAGGGGTAGTTTAGGTTGAGTTATATGACCACCAACCATTTTGAAGTGGAAATTGACCATCTAAACATTTTTAAAAACATTTTAATTTAATTCATTACCCATTCTAGAAACAAAGCATGAAGAATCTGGAATGCGACACTGTCGTGCAAGCTAGAAAACACCAAGTATTTAAGGGAAAAAATATAGACCACCTACCTTAGATGGGTAATAGTCTTCTAATATGTTATTATCCATTAATCCAAGATATAATGGATGAAATTGTAGAAATATATGATTATCCTGAAATTGGGAATATTATATTATAGATATATATCATTTCATACATAAAAATAACCAAAAAAAGGAGAAAATAGTATTTATTATCTTATAGAGAGTGATCAAATGTTACTGGATGTGTTTGATTCTGATATTGGGGGATGGATATTTATGCATTACTTTGAGGAAGGTTGAAGGGAGAATCCACATAAGGGGGTAGGTTTTGTGTCATTTCATGATGGAAAAATTGTGTGATATTATTAAATGAGATAGGGTGAAACCATAAAATCACCCATTTTAAATGGGTTTATGGTTTTGGTTCATGTTTTTATGAAATGTGCATATAACTATGAACCTCTAATGGTTAAGTGGAAATAATCATATAGGCTAGGCACACTATTTATCAAACCATGAGTAGCCTATGTGGATCACCTCTTCATCCAATCTACACATTTTTTTATGGTATCACCAAGGGTGTCACACTGTTAAAAAATATATGTATCTATACAAAATAGTTCACACGGTTTAGGCCACATGGTTAAGACTAAGCATGTGACAACTGTGTACCCCTATCTATTTATTACAAACTTTTTTTAGATACTGAAACTACCAAAACTCATCCAAACTCCCTATAAACCAATTAGGCCTTAAGACATATCCAAAAAACACTTTTAAGTATTCCAACCATTGAAATTATATTCCTAAGTTGAAATTTGAATTTGGCCTATCCACTAAACAAGAAGATCAAAATTATTTTGGAATTAAAATTAATCTAAAACATGGGACCTTACAACATCCCCACCTTATAACCTATCATCCCCAATATGCCTTGGGGAAATAATGAACACAACACCCAACCTATTCAGATCATGAATTTTTGTTCAAACTATCATGTTTCATTTCCAAACACCCAATACACCTCTAGGAGTCACTTAAGAATATGATGCTCAAGCCTCCAAAAATTCAATAAAACACTCAAAACTACTATCAAAACACTAAGATAATTATTACCGAAGACTATCTAACTTAAAACATGATCCCATCATCATCACTTTTATAAAACTTCCTATGATTTTCCCCTCCATAGGTTCTAGATTTATCAAGGCTAATTTTGAGTCATGGTGCTCCCACTATTAGAATTTTTTATTTAATAATTAACTTAAATTCCTAGAGACAGTTCGAACACATGCATCGATTTAAATGAGTATTTGAATTCTAATCAATCAAACTAGCCTGGTTATATCATATTTTTCTTGAAAATCCAAAACCGGCCCATTTAGTAACACATATTTCATCCTTACGACATTCTTGATGTGATTTTTCAACAGATGTATCCAAATATTTGAGAGAACTCAAGTGGAACCAACATCATATATCTCTTTTCAAAATGCTCAGCTTCTATAGATATTGTGTAACCAAAACCATTATTTGATGCCTTATCCCAAGGTATTACGAGATTTTTTTTAGTCATGCTCACTGATTCCTATAATGACTTTCGATGATGTCTCTTGGATGGACCATCTCTCAATTAAGTCGACATCATGTTATTTCACCAGCATTGACTCTATCCTAATCTAGCATCCATGTATCATCATAATATACTCTGGACTCAACACCCACATCTATATTTGACCTTAATCCATTATTGAACACATACATAGAATTTACCCTGGATTATATCCTTATATTGTTTCATTTATCCAATGGATACAATATCCAAAATGACTATCCAAAAGTCATTCCTACATTTTCATGACTCTTACCCACATGATGGTTATCATACTATGATCAACATCCCACTCCCCGCCTTAGGATCATCTCCTATATCACATCCCTGATAATATTTCTAATAACCACAGTCTATTCCCCATCTATGTTCAGACAAAACAACAAGAATGGATAAGAATCCACTCATCCATGATTGATAAAGTAGACATAATATTCTACCCATTATCTCTTTTCAAGATTTATTCTCAATATATTTTGTAAAATTTCGTTCAAATGAGTCTAATAATCCTCAAAAAGTTCAAAGTTATACTACCCACATTATGACTTAAATTTTAAACACTCCTCGAGAATAACTCATAAGTAATCCTACAAATAAGAAGAAGAATATAATTAGGTATCTAAGAGTATAGATTAATCTCTCTTGTCATAATTAGGATGATGTCAAGATATTGGTTATAATATCCTCTAAATTATAAGTACATTAATATCTCGTTGATAGTTTTTCATCACTCCTCCATACCCAATCTATCATAAAAACAATCTATAATTACCTTAACCAACACCATACACCACATATTTAAACAATATGTGTCCAAGTCCAACCATAGTTAACCATATCATGGTACATGTTTATTTCCAAAATATTCCTCAATACAAGAGTATATGCTTTAAATTTCCCAAATCATTGGCTCACTATCCACATAAGAATTTTTTTTCAAAATCATCAATCCTCAGTCTATACCTATATTCTCATCGATTTCCCATTTTAGATATCTCCCACACTCTAGTGGCACAAAAAAATCCTATTATACACAGTGGGTGTACTTATCAAACAACCTGATTCAAGACCCAACTCATGCTCCCAAAATTCATCTATCAACATGGTCAAAATGTACATGATACTTGGAATATCAGTTTTAACCCATCAATAGCTCCCTTGGAACTCCTCTTCAAAATCAAGAACCCCACATGTGCCATGTTTTTTTGAATGACCATCCATCTCATGGAATCATATCATAAATTAAAATCTTCAACCACACAATCATTGGTTGACTGGTCCAAGAACCCAAAAAACATATCCATTGAATCTAGTTCTAATATCCAGCAACCTAGGTGCTTCCTCATGAACCATAGGCAACACCATTCCCATAAAATTAGTACTTGAGCACTTCCTATGCATCAGAATTGATAGGATTATAAAACCAAGCAAATTTCCCTTAAGGAAAACGTAAACCTAGACCAACCCCTTCATAGGTTATCCTTAATAAAATTAAATGCAGTTGAACTATAAGGGTTTGAGTTGTAACTGAGGGCCTCTATATCTTCCACTTGTCTCTACTAATCGACCTCAAACAAGGACACTATGTTCGACCACCTAGCCCTAAGGTCTCTTACCCGAGAACCTCAACCAACTTACGATCCTTTATTCTATGGAATCTAATGTTATTGTAAATTCTCTATAAAGAAGAAAATATGAAATCAAGGTAAGGAGATCACTATCCTACAAGGGTCAAACTGGTCAACCTAAGCATAATCGAACAACCATCCAAGCATCAGGCTATATAGCCTTGATCCTCTCTGATCATCCTCATAAGGAACTTATCCCTAGTGTTTAATGATGTTAACATTAAGGATAAGGTTATTATACACACCAGGTATCTTTATTTTGTAATACCCCCTTGAGGTTCAACTTATTATACAACTACCTATTTTCCTGGGGTATCATTATATTACTAAAAATTCCTACCCAACTCAAACATTCAAATGGATATCACTTACCATGAAGAGAATCTTAAGTCAAAAACTTAATATTTTTCCATCTCTAAGGGATCTTACACAATGTTATGACCCCTAATCAAAGCATAAGGCATCAAATTTTCAACTAGAGTCATTCCTAAAAGGCCACTATGCTCTACCACCCATCCTTTAGATAAAACACACATAAAGTGTCTAAATAAACCCATGTGAAATGTCCTCATTCCCATTTCAAGTAGTTGTTCCTAGAAGAATTAAAAAATGACCCCTAAATGAGAGTTCATGCTATAAAAACTTATAAAATGGTTCATTTCAAGGAATTTAAATGATGCTCATTTATTACAACATTTAAGGAGACTTATTTATAAGGTATATCAAGTTCCAATTTTGATGGAAACTATACTAAACACTTTATTTAACTGATGCCTCATAGCATCATAGAAAAATTATCACATAATTTCATTTTACCTATTTAATTAGCCACAAGTTCTCATAATTGGGATCAGTTAAAGAAAATTTCAATTCCAAGATATAAAGGAAAACACCATTTAAGTTTTAATTGGTATTTTAATTAACTTAAACCTCATAATAATAAATCTCAAAAATATATAACAAGACATTTATCAAGAAAAAGGGGGATAGTTTAATAAGATACCATTATACATTTACACATAACCCATATAAGTGGTTTATGACACTATTAATAATCATACCATTTATCACTAGCATAAGACCAAGGGGTTAGATACTGAGGCATAAAAGATAAAGGTGACCTATGAGGGTCTCATCATTCCAAATTAGGTCTATTTAAGTGAAACCCAATAACTATTGATTTATTTTAAGATTACAAACACCCTTAGTGGGTTTATCACATTAGAATACCATGACAATAATAAACTACTTGGGTTGAGTCCATTTTATCTCATAAGAAACATATATCAACTAACCTACATGGGTTCAATTTTTCATTTAATAAATTAATCATATGGATCATTATGACATTTTTATATTGATAAAATCCTTTTCAAGGAAAAAAATTTCTAAAATAATTTCAAGTTATCATATATCATGGTTCAGTTAGATGCATTATTATCCCCAATTTATAAAGGTACTTGCCTTTATAAGTTATAATTTTTATTCATGTAAATACATCCAAGTTTTTACCTTAGATATAAAGGAATAAAAATTATAAATTTCTTTTTTTAGTTATATGGGTCACCATTTCTAATTTATATAGTTCTCATACACCTTATAAATTGAAATTTTTTGACACCCATTTAATCGCAACCATTAATGTTTCATCCCTTGCAACCAGTGGTCCATGGCTCAAACATGTCATGATTGTCTAATTAAGGTTCCACCATCAAGATGTATAGTAAACCGCCATTTAGTTTGATGTAGAAAAATTAATGACCAATTGTTTTATCATTATATAATATGGCATTAAATTATAATAATAATACTAGTAAACATAAAAACAATAATGGAAATCTTCTATATAAGTAGAGAATAAAGGAAAGCATGGAAAAAATCAACCAAAAAGGGTATACAAGGGATCATGATAAATAGTAATGAAAACATCTTATACATATAATCATGTCAATAACATGTGACAAATCATGTCAGGTACATCAAAAAAATTATCATGCAGTCAAGAAATTCACTCTACATATCACGGAATGTATATAGAATGTGAATCTTTATATGTATATAATGATGAATTTATACACCCTTTCTCTTAACTAGCGGAAATATTTCAATCACCCATGGTGATATAAGGATCAGCTATAATATGAACATCATGAACAATAGTATCATCACTGAAAACTTGATCTTACCCTTTTGTATGGGTTGGAAAAACCCAGATGTGATCTATTTACCAACTGTTGACACATTACTATCCTCATCCCTACAAACCCAAATAGTAAAAAAAGGAAAAAAGAATCTCTAATACCAGTTTTAACATCCCATCCTGGGTGACACTAAATAGTTCCCTGATATGATTCACCACATGGCCTCAAGTGTGCCTCCCCATATTCTAGAGGATGTCAAATAGAAGTGAGGGTCTAATGATGGTACAATAGGGAGACTATAATCTCATAATCAGAGTGACACAATATAATATGGTAAATGTAATAGCAAAAAAATAAATATAAATAACTGAGAAGTAGAATATAAGAACTAAAAATGAATAATAAATGAATAAATATTCGTGAATGAACATGATTTAATGTACAGATAGTAAACAACATAGAAAATGGTAAAAATAAAATAGGATGACACTTAAAAAAGAAAGAAATAAAATACTCCAACACTAGAATTAATCTTGATTGCATACTCAGCTGTTATTCATAAGATCCCATGTCCAATCCTAATCCATAAAGAGAAACAACACATATCAAGGTCCATGTCCTAACCTAAAGCCAATAGGTCCATCCAGGTGCCAATTGGTGGCCCGAACAGAGGGTGAGATATATTCAATAGACCACCACCAACAATTTCTATAAAATCCATCATGTTCATATAAGATATAACAGTGTGCAGGTGTAATAAGAATAATTTGTAAATAAAAATTTGGTACAAGACAATCTACAAGTACATGATATAAAAAGAAATCTATAAATAATGAAAAACTATATACATGAGTAAAGAATTAGCTACATCATATGTTGGGTGTATCAAGTATCATACCTATGGGTGTGTAATTTCCCAGCTCGAGTTCCATGAACCAGTTCCCCGAGCCGGACCGCCACATGACCTTAGGTGCACCTCCTCGTATGCTATAGGATGTCGACTAGAAGTGAGGGTCTAGTAATTCATTTAATAGGGAGACTATACCCTCTTAATTAGAGTAAAACACCAGAATAAATAAATAAAAAATAGAAGAAGTATATATAATCATAACCATACCAATATCTCAGGATAACCAAGAAGTAAAATACAATATTCAACAGAAAGGGAAACATTCCAAGCCCAAGTAAGTGACCAAGTGTCAAAAATGAAACATAAAGGAATGAAACTAAAGACTCCCAAGAAGGTATCAAACCACTTTGGGTTCTTTTATCCAAGATCCATCCCAAAATAAATAATTTAATTTAGGTACATTTCAAATAACCTCTCCTATAATAATAAATTCTATTTGGGTACCAATCAGACATCCCGAAAAGGGTGTGACTATGACTCAATAGGCCACCACCAACGATGTCTAAAACAAATCCATCCTATAAAAAAGTGTGTGCAGTTGTATAAAGAAAATAATTGAAATTCATAATTAAATAGTTATTGCATTATAAATTAATCTTTACTAACCACATAGACCATGAGGTTTAAATCCTGTCACACATTCAATTCCCAACTTTTATACATATTTATCCTTAGTTTAGAACGCCATATCTAACACCCAAAATCTCATTGGTGTAGAAATACAAGTCTATCACCTAAAATATCATTTATTATTATCTATTATTGGTGTAGAATAACATTTCTTACACCCCAATTCTCATCAATACAGATAGATCTATCATTAGTGTAGAACACCGTGTTTAACACCCAAAATCCCATTGGTGAAGTTTTCCATGTCTAACACCCAAAATCTCTTTCATTCATTTATATCATTGGTGAAGAATTCCATTACCAACACCCAAAATCCCATTGGTGCGTAACACTATTTCTAACACCTAAAATATCATTCATTAATTAATTCATAAATTAATTAGTCTAGTTATTTTATTAATTCAACAATTAATTAATAACTTCAATTTCCGGTTAATTAACTCTATAATTAATTAACCATTCAAAATCTCAACAATCAATAATTAATTAACTAATTAATTGTTCTTAATCAAAAAAATGAAAATTTAATAATTAACTCAACATTTAATTATCCCAATTTCTCAATCATTTACATTGATAATTAATTCACCAATTAATTATCCATATTTCTCATTTAAATACACAATTAGACCATCACAATCTCATCATAATTAATTATCATAGTTAATTATCTTATTTAAAAATCCCTAAATCCCATAATTTCACTAATCTCACAATTAATAAATATACCATATTGATTAATTCAATTATAGGTCTCAATTTCTAAACAAATCTTACAATGTTACAACCTGCATATATGAGAACAAATTATGACTATGGGATTTAGAAATTATACCACCCACCTTTGGAATGGTGATGAAGAATTATCACAAAAAAAATTATCGCTATATTGACCATGATCAATCAAGAACATACCGAAGAACAATATTTAGATCTGACTCCTTGAAAGCGGAGGAAGTAGTGACAAAATACCTACATTTGTGATAGAAATCGTCTTATGGATACCTCTCAATATGAACCAAGTAAATACATTAACAATGGATCTAGAAGATGATTAATAACTGGACTGCATACCATAAAAATATAGGTTCGTGCATCCAATATCTGTTGTGATATCACTTCTGGATCAAAGTAGACTTTGAGAAATTGACAAAAAAAAGACCTGCAACAAGGATGGAGGAGAATGGAGGTCTTTGATCAAAGGATTTAGTGTACGGAGGTGTTATAGTCCAAAGAAGAGATGTAAGGGATGTTTTTTGTTGAAGGAGTGTAGTGCACAAATATTTTATAGCCAAAATAATGAGTTAATAGCAATGCGCAATGCTGAAATGTGTTTTTTAAAAAACTAGACATGATAATTACATGATGTGAAACCCCCTTTAACATCATGTAATATTTTTAACTAATTTTCCAATAGAGGATTTATGTTAAGTTGAAACATGTTAAAATAAAACTGATCATCAAAATTACACAACATGAATTCTCATTTCACACCATGTAGTATATCTACTTTTAATGATACGCATCAAAATTACAAGACGTGAACCCGCCTTTCACACCATGTAATCTCTTTTCATGATATGATTATATGTGGTAAAGACCAATTTAATGTGGTGTAAAATTTTGAGTTTGTGAATTATTTCAATCTACGAATTTAAAAGAAGGATAATCCATAAACACTAATAAATTAAAAGATAAGTACTTAAAAAGGGACGAGGTTTTAGAATCTCCCCACCTCATAACAGTTCATCCTCAAGTTTCACTCCCTATCCTCTCAAAGATTCTAAGTCAAGAAGAACGGGCCACTGAGCTCGTATATCTACCACCCTTTACCATGTATCCTCTTGAACTGTTCCATGTTTCCAAAAAACATAAACTATTTCACAATCTTTCCCCTCAAAACTTTCTCACTGTGATCCAACACATGTTTCAGATGGTCCTCAAAGGATGCATTTAAATCAATCTCAACATCATCCACATCGATCACATGAGAAGGTTGATACTACTGAAGTTGTGATACATGGAAAGCATCATGTATATTATTATATTTATGTGGAAGAGATAATATGTATGTTGCTAACCCGATTCTCTTTACTATCTCAAAAGGAAAAACAAACTAGGGTGTCAAAAGGACCTACCTCTATATCCTACAGTGCCCCAACCTAGGTGATACCTTAAGAAAAACATGATCACCCTCTGTAAAGTCTAGAGGTCATTTACATTTGTCCGTATACAAGTTGTTCCTACTCTGAGTCATATCCATACATTTTTGAATTAGTTGTACCTTCTCTGATGTCTCATGATCAAGACTTTCTCCAAATAACTATGACTCACTAGCCTCTAACCATCATATTGTTGATATGAATGGCCCATCATAAAGAGCCTTGTATGGTGCCATTTATATAGTTTCATGATAACTACTGTTAAAGGTGAACTCCACTATATCCAAGTGTTTCTACCATGACCAACTGAAGTCTAGAACATATGAATATAGAATATCCTCAAGCACCAGTATCGTATACTCTGACTACCCATCTATCTATGGGTGAAAAGTTGTACTCAATAATACATGTGTACCAAGATCTTTATACAAGCCCTTCTAGAAGAGTGAATTAAATCATGAATCATGATCTTAAACTATATTCTGTGTCACCCAAGGTTGAAAAACTATATCCCAAACATACAGTTCTCCAAAATTCTCCACTATGATGTTTTCCCATATTGGTAAGAAATGTGATACCTTTTTCAGTATATCTATAATAACCCAGGTAGAATCATTATTCCTCTGTGTCTTCAGAATACCTACCACAAAATCTATAGTCACATCATCCCACTTACATTTTGGAATGGGAAACTACTATAGAAAACCTTCGGGTCATTGATTCTCTACCTTCACATGTTGATAGGTGTATCATCGTGTCATGAACCCTATTATCTCCTTTTTCATGCCTGACCACCAAAACTATTATCATAGTTCATGGTACACTTTGGTCACACCTAGATGCACTACCCACTTTGAGGCATGAAATTCCCACATTAGATCCTCTATCATGCTTGTGGGCACAAAATCTCAATTATTCACATATATGATATCATCCTCATCTATCAACCAGTGAGAAGGTGTCTCCCAACCTTCAAAGATTTCCCTTAAGGATAAGAAATCTGAATCCTCATACTGTCTATCTCGGATCTGTCTCAAAATAGTAGACTCCACTAAAACTAATATGAGAGTCATATTCTCTTAACTCTCCTGAACCAAAACGTTCATCTCACCTAGCAACATCATTATCTTCCACTTAGTACTAGATTCCTGAACTTCTTGAGTCTGAGTTTTCCTACTCAAAGCATCATCCACAGGGTTCCCCTTCCCGGGTGTATATTCCATCTCAAAATCGAATTAATTCATACACTCAACCCATCTATGTTGTTGAAGATTAAAATACCATTGTGAGAAGATATACTTTAAACTTTTGTTATCGTTAAACACCTTAAACTTCTCTCCCAACAGATAGTGTCTCCAAAAATTCAAATCATACACAA
This sequence comes from Viscum album, assembly GCA_963277665.1. NCBI lineage: Eukaryota > Viridiplantae > Streptophyta > Magnoliopsida > Santalales > Viscaceae > Viscum > Viscum album. The sequence goes on along the minus strand of OY728141.1, from coordinate 1,296,807,432 downwards.
TAGCTACTAACTCAAGATAATTCATAGGGTAATTCCATTCATGTGGCTTAAACTTCTAAGAACCATATGCCACAACTCAATCTCCCTGAATCACCACATCTCCAAGTCCAATCCCATAAGTGTCAGAATACATTGTGTACTCCATACTTGACTCGGGTAGGATCAATATCGGTGTCGATTTCAACTGCTTCTTCAACTGCTAAAAATAATTCTCGCATGCTTCTGACCATTCAAACTTTATCCCCTTCTTGGAAAATCCTGAAAGCATCTATGTCAAAAAATGAAAATTCTTGGATGAATCTATTATAATATCCATCTAATCCCAGAAAGATTTTGATATCAAAAACATTCTTGGGTTGTTCCCAAGAAACCACTGCATGGACCTTCTCTGGGTCCAATGACACACCATCATTTGAGATGATTGTTCCCCAAGAAGTGTACCTATTCAATCCAAAAATGAAACTTAAATAGATTTTCATATAGATTATTCTCTCTCAATTTACTCAAAACAATGTAAAGATGTTTCTCATGATCATAATAAGTCTTGGAGTACACCGGGATGTCGTCCACAAATACCACCACAAATTGATCTAGGTATAGATGAAAGTTCATGTTCATAATGGACATAAACACTTATGGTTTTTTTAGTCCAAAAATAATTATGAAAAATTCATATAGTCCATACCTACTTATGAAAGAAGTATTTGGTATATCATAATTTTGAACTCTCATATAATGATACCTTGAACTCAAGTCGATCTTTGAGAACACATAATATCCCTTCAAATGGTCAAAAAGATCATCCATACGCAGAAGAGGATATCAGTTCTTTACATTCATCTTATTCAACTTCTAATAATAAACACACAAATGTAATCTCTCATCATACTTCTTTTAAAACAATACAGGTGATCCCCTAGGTGACGTACTTCGATATATAAATCTCTTATCCTCCATCTCCTCCAATTGATTATTTATCTATTCAAGATCAGTTGGTACCATTCTGTATGGTGGAATATATACCAGATCATCCCCCATCATGATCATAATAGTGAAATGCAAATATCTCTTAGGTGGAAACCTTGAGAAGTCCTAAGTAAATAAATCTTGAAATAATTCCACTACTGATATAAGGACATCTTGTCGAACACCATCATCATCCAGCAATAGACTATCAACTTGGGTTGTGAGCTCTCCCAATTATTGAGTAATTAGACCCGCTTAGCCCGACTGGATATCCCACTCTCCCCAAGGACGTAAAGGTCACCCATATTAGATGAAAATTCAACTCTCCTATAGTAATAGTCTATGTGGGCTCAGTATGAAACAAGTAGTCCATACCCATAATTTGATCAAATCCTACCATATCAAAAAATAAAAAGATCCCATAGAAAATGGTACTCCTCGATATCTAGAGAACATCTCTTGAATATAATAATGTCTCTAGACTGTACTCCCAAAGGTGTATCTATCATTATAACCTCACTCACACACTCCACAACCATGCTCAAACCATTTACATGTTTATAAGATATAAAGGAATGAGAGGCACTAGTATCAAAAAAGATACTAAATAATATAGAATCTATAAGAACAGTACCTCTCACTATGGATGGCCCAACCTCGTTATCCATAAGTGTAGGTTGCATCACATGTAGTTGTCTTTCCCCTATTCCATGTGATGTTGTCTGATTTCCCTATGTTTTAGTGATCTACTGATATAGGATCTCTTTCCCAGAATCACTATGTCCACTACCTCTAACACCTTGTCTAGTATAACTCCTTCTAATAGACTGGTATGGTGCAGAAGACCCTCTTCCTACACTCAAGTTCTATCTAGATCCTCCATAAGTACCTGACAACCTCAAATTCCTACAGAACCTCTATAGGTGTCCATTCTTTCTATAGGCTTGGAGCTCTAATGGAGGTCAGGAAAAATGTTTCTGAAAGTTTTCTGGTCTACCACACTAATGGAAAATCACTTTGGTAAGATCTTGTGTAACTGATCCCTCTGACTAGCCACCATTCTTCCTACTTCTCCGTCTAAAATTCTCTTAACATTTCTTCCTTATCTCAAAATTTGTACCACCTGACCATCCAATAGGAATCACTTTTCTTCCAATGGAAGCCTCTTTCAGTTTCCCCTTAGAAATGAGAGCTTGATTTTTGTAAACTTCTTCATCCTACAAATATTCACCTGAGAGTTAATTTCACATTTAAGTTCATCCTGAAATCATTTTTATAAATTAGCCTCATATTCTACCAATTCTAGAGAAAACTTTTGTAAGTATGTGAAGCATCCAACATAGTCCAACACTGATAGATTCCCCTGAGTCAACCTCATGAACACATCTACTCTCTCCTACCTCAGCATCTCTGGGTAAAAGTTATCAAAGAACTTCTCCTAAAAGTCCTTATATTCCATATTCTATAGCTATCACGAGTCTGGATGTCCCACCAACACATCATTTGTCCATGTAACATATAAGTAGCTATCTTGACTCTCCTCTCAGTAGGATTCTCTAAGTGGTCAAGTATTGTTTGGATAGACTCAATTCAGAACACAACACCCTCAGGTCCACCATCTCTAGTAAAATTTGGAGGGTTCTGCAACTAAAACTCCCTTGTAAGGTTAGACATGATTCTCAAAACCTACCCTAGGTATCTTTCCATCAATTGCATGAATCAAGAAAAGTTATCTCCAAACTTCTCTTCAAATTCGTCACCTGGAACTATTGGTGCCTTAGGTTCCACTATTGTAGGATCATCTACTAACATGTCCTCTGGTTGTACTCTAAAAAAGCATCGTTGTGGAAGCATATCTATATAAAAACAAACGTGCACATTAGGACACAACTCACAAGGTTAAAAGATTTTTGTATGAGGGAAACACAACAAGATACAATAACTCTTTTCCCCAAGTCTTTCCACATGGTCAAAACTGAGGTGTTATCACTACTCATAACCATATTACACCTAGGTATTAGTTAACAAGGTTAAACAACTTATGACCTTAAATTTTCTCATTTAGACACCCAGTTATTATTTTCTTGCCTCATCATACAATCCTTTTCAATTTCATGTGAGACACCATTTAAATTTCACAAGCAATAAAAACATTTTATGTTCAAAAATGTACCCATAACCCATTTTCTCGAGCGTGCCTAAACTGATGCATGTCATAAATAATCCTAAGTGCCTAGAATGATGTATGAAAACTCAACTCACTTGTCATTCTGATCCATGAGTCAATACTCAACAAATTCCAAAAATAATACTCATATCACACAACAAGTGTGCCACCCAAGGTGAAATAATATTCAATTGTAACAAAAAACAACAATAACATCAATCCCACCTAGAGTACTTGGGTTTTCCCCCGTACATGGGTTTGAAACTCCCATGCATGAGCTCATTACCAAGACTCGACTCTTACTAGTCTTCTATCTACCTTTACCGAAATATTAATACAAAATAAGATGAAAATAAAACTCCTCTAATACCACTTTATAATTTCCCAACACAAGTTACATCCATCAATTCCCTGAGATATACCCCAACATGACCTCAGGCGTGCCTCCCTATACGCCAAAGGCTTCCAACTAGTAGTGATTTTCTATTAAGTCATTTCATGGGGAGAATATACCCTCTTTTGTTAAATTAAGACCCCAGCATAAGTAAATAGAAAATAGAGGAAGCATATATAATCATAACCATACCAATATCTCAAGATAACCAAGAAGGAAAATACAATATCCAACAGAAAGGGAAACATGTCATGCCAAAGTAAGTGCCCAAGTGTCTAAAATGCAACAGAAAGGAAAGACACTAAAGACTCCCAAGTGGGTTCTAAAACACATCAAGTTCCCTCATCCAAGCTCCATACCCTAAAAAACAATCTAATATATGGTCTTTTCCATTAACATCTATTGTAACAATAAAACCAATTTGGGTACCAATCATGCAACCCGAATAAGATGTGAGTACGACTCAGTAGGCCACCACCAACAGTGTTTAAAACAAATCCAGTCAATAACAAGTGTAAGCAATTGTATAAAGAAAATAATTACAATTCATAATTTAATAGTCATTACATTACCAGTTAATATTTATTAACCACATATACCAAGAGGTTTTAATCGTGTCACATATTCAATTCACAACTTTTCTACATATTTATCCTTACTATAGAACGCCATGTTTAACACCCAAAATATAATTGGTGTAGAACTCCATATTTATCACCTAAAATCTCATTTATTATTAATTATCATTGGTGTAGAAATCCATTTCAAACACCCCAATTCTCAAAAATGCAGATAGATCAATCATCAGTATAGAACTCCATGTCTAACACTTGAAATATCATTAGTGTAGAATGTCGTTTCTAACACCCAAAATACCATTCATTCATTTATATGATTGGTAAAAAATACCATGTCTAACACCCCAAATACCATTGGTGCAAAATTCCACATCTAACACCCAAAATCACATTCCTTAATTAGTTCATAAATTTAGTATTCCAGTTTGTTATTTAATTAAAAAATTAATTAACAACTTCAATTTTATGTTAATTACCTCTACAATTAATTAACCATTCAAAATCTAAATAACCAATAATTAATTGACCAATTAATTATTCTTGATCACGAAAATAAAAACTTAATAATTAAATCAACATTTAATTATCCCAATTTCTCAATCATTTATATTGATAATTAATTCACCAATTAATTGTCCTTATTTCTCATTTAAATACATAATTGGGATATCTCAATCCCATCATAATTAATTCTCCCAATTAATTATCTTATTCAATAATCTCTAAATCCCACAATTTCACTACTTTCACAATTATTTAATCTACCATATTAATTAATTCAATTAGAGGCCTCATTTTCTAAACAAATCTAGCAATGATACAACCTTCATATAAGAGAACAAATTATTAAAATGGGATTTATAAATTAGACCACCCACCTCCAGAATGCTGATGAAGAATTCTTGCTAACAATTCTCTCCAAATTTAATGTGATTAATCAAAAATGCATTGAAGAAAAAATTTAGATCTGACTCCTTGAAAGTGGAGGAAGCTATGATAAAAGATCTATATTTGTGATAGAAATAAGCATTTGGATACCTCTCAATAAGAACTAGATAAATCTGTTAACAATGGATCTAGAAATGGATTAATAATTGGACTTCATATCTTAATAATATAGGTATGTAAATCCATGATCTGATGTGAGATCACTTTTGCATCAAAGATGACTCTGATTAATTGATGAAAAAAGTCCTCATATAAGGATGAAGGATCATGGAGGCCTTCAATCGAAGGCTTCTGTGCATGGAGGTGTTCCGGTTCAAGGAAGATGTGTAAGGGATGTTTTTGTTGAAGGAGTGTAGTGCACAAATATTTTATATCCAAAAAAACAAGTTAGCAGTGTTGCACAATGCTGAAACTCATTTAAAAAAATTGGGTGTGCTGATTACATGAGGTGAAACCCCCTTTCATGTCATGTAATGTTTGTAACTGATTTTCCTACATAATATTTAAACATGATTGCAATTTATTAAAATGAAACTGATCATCAAAACTACACGACATAAATTCCCATTTCACGTCGTGTAGTGTATCTCTATTTAATGATACCCATTATAATTACATGATGTGAACTCCACTTTCAGGTCATGTAATCTTCTTTCACGATATGATTACACATGGTGAAGACCGCTTTCAGGTGGTGTAAACTCTTGAGTTTGTGAATTATTTCATGATGAAAATTTAAAAGAAGGATAATCTATATACACCAAAAAAAATTAAAATGATTCTCACCTAAAAAAGGAAAATGTCTTACAGAGGACCAAGACCCAAGGCCATTGACCAAGGAGTCCTCTTCGATTCCCTAGAACTCATCTATATATAACTTAGTATAATGTAGACCTACATGGGTCATGACCCATTACCATTGACCAGGGATTTCTCTTCAATTCCATGGACATCATCCATAAAAAACATAGGATACAATTGGGTGGAGCATAAGGATAAAGTCCAAGGTAGTCCAAGAAAACTGAATCCATGTTAAAAATCATAAGAATACAACATAACAAGTCATTGGTTCCATACCATGATTTTAAAACTATACTGAATTTCCATTTCCATATTGAAGTTTCCATCATTAAACATTTTAAAAACGGGTTTAAGTTTTCCATGTTAGTGTGCATTCCCTTTATCAATTTAAATTTAACATTAATTCCCTTTAAAAATTCACTTACAAGGGATAAAAATAGGATATATGTTATTGTCCTTGCCCTTTATCAATTTCATTAATCACATTATAATTATTTATCTAATCTCTATTGAGTGATAAAAGGATGGTTCATTTTAAATTCCATTCCCTTTTTATCAAACAATTCATCACATTAATTTCATTTTTTATTTCACTTATAAGTAATTAAAGGAAGGGTCCATGTTAATGTTCATTCCACCTTTAAAAAAATTGAAATTAAAGTAATAAACTAAGAGATTACCCATCTCATTTATAATTTCCAATTAAACTAGTTCATCATCCCTTTATTTTGTAAAATACAAGGTTCTATAATAGGTATTAAAACCTTAACATCCCCATTTAATTCTCAAATGGATCCCACTCATGGGTGGAAATCTCAGTTCACCCAAATAGGGGGTATATTCATAAGCATTCATATGTACTCACCTCAAGGGGTAGTTTGGGTTGAGTTTGATGACCATTAACCATGTTAAAGGGTACATTGATCATCAAAACACATTTTACAACATTTTAACTTAATAAATTACCCATTATAGAAGCAACACATGGATAATATAGCATGTGGAATTTCGATTCAAGCTATAAAACTCCAAAACTTTGATGGAAGAGGTATGGATCACCTATTATAGAATGCTTCGTACTCTCCTAGCCTATTAATGGCCTTCAGTCTAGGATATAATGGAATAAATCATAGAAATAGATGAATATTATAAAAATAGGTAATATTATGGATTTAGATTGGATGTAGTTAAATAACCAAAGAAAATATACAAGATTATTAAGATCTTACCAAGAGAGATAAAACATGACCGATAGTGTTTGATTTCGACATTGGATGAAGTAGATACTTTCATGCCTAAGAGGAAGGCCAAAGGGAGCATAGGAATAAATTATTTTTTGGCTTTGTTAAGGAAAAATGGGGTGAGAGTCTTAAATTAGGTAGGGTAAAACCCAATAAATAACCCATTTTCAAGGGGATCACGGTTCACCTGCACAGTTTTCCAAATCATGTTCCTCTACTAGTTAAGTTTCACTAACCATTAGGGAAAGGCACATAATTTGAAAACCCATGGGTATCCCATGCGTATCACCTTTACAACAAGTATGCACGATTATAAAAAGTCTCTCCTAGGGTTTCACATGTTTAAAAAAATCAATCTCTATAAAAAATAGGTTACACATTTTTTCCATAGGGTTAGTACTAACCATGCACTAATTGTGTGCCTCTATCTATTTCTCCCAAAATTCATTTTTAGAGCCTAATGCTCTAAAAACTCATAAAAACTCCTAATAAACCTATTTTTCCTTAAACCACATCAAAAAACAAAAGTTTAAATTTTTATAACTCTCAAAATTCCATTCCAAATCTCAAATTGGAATTCATCCCATCCACTAAATGAAAATCCCAAATTCCTTTGGAAATTCCAACTGATTCAAAAAAAAAATAGGACCTTCCAGTCACACCATGTAGCCATAGTCATAGAACAACCCTTATTTGATTGTATCAGGTTGGAATGTTTAACGGTACCTTTAATTCTAAGATACATAGATATTCATGGTGAAATTTATAGAGGGTTAGTGGAAATACACCACTCATGGGGAGACAATGGTATTTCATACCGCGACGAAGCAATATTCCATCCAAGTATAAATTTGGAATCCCCATTTAAATTTATCAATTTATACTAAATTATCTCAAATTTTAGGTGATTAAGACTACTTACTTATATCTCTTTGAGCATCCATTTATTGGATTAAGTCCTTGTCTTTAATAGATCAACTAATAGTTATTTTAGGTTAGCCTCGCCTTCTTTCTCTTGGGTTTTCTCCCTACTCTTCATATGGGAAGGAAATGGAATGTGTTTTAAGGGTAGATTTTGATGCTTTTGGGACATGAATATGAATGAGATTATTGTTTTATATATTTCTAAGGATTTAATTAGGTTATTTTAGCTCATTTATCACCCTTATATCACTTTTTCCTTACACAAGGATTTTGATGTTTTAGTTGAGGCATGGGGTTTTTGAATTCTATTATATTTTGTGTATAAGGTGGAATTATCATGTTTTTTATTAATTTGCGTGGATATTAATAATTTTATTAATGAATATAATGAATCTAAATGAAAGTAAATTTATGATAAGAGGTGATTTGTATGTGTTTATGTGATTTTCCATGTTATTTCCTATGAGATTGATGGTTTTTTATTGTTTTTTTTTTAGAATTTATTGTTGATTTTGTGATTATTATGTTATAGTTGTGATTTCATGGATGAAATCATACTCTATAAAAGGTTAATTACATAAAGATAGTAAGAAATTAGATATATAAAACATGTAACTATGATTATAATTCCATGTGAGATATATTAAATAGATATGTTGGAATATTTTAAAATGATAGTTATACTAGTGATTGATTGCTAGAAATTGATGTTATATTATTACTATTACAGCTATAACTATGTGGTTATTATGGGATATAGTATGGGGTATTTATTTATCTAGTTATGGGTTATTTAATGGGTTTTAAATTAGGGTTTCAATTGTTGTTTATGGGTGTTGTAATGTGTTGGGAAGCAAGGTTGTGATTGGTTAGCATGGGAAGGAAGCAGGTATTAATGTACATTGGTTGGGATGTTGTGGTGTATTTTGGATTGACATAGGTATAGGATAATGTACTGGTTGTTTTTTATGGGTGTAGATGGTGTTATAGTTACCCTGGTGGTTATGGGTTGTGTTTGGTAACTGAAAAATGGTAAAGGGTGGGGGTGGAAATGAATAACAAGTGACCATGAATGGAATGTTAATAAATGGAATTGATGGGTAATAAATAGAAATAAAAGTGGGTGAGGAGAAAAAAATTATTTTCATTAAATATATAATTGAATAACATAATTAATTTAACATAGATGGTAAATGGTAAATCTAGGATTGATTGATTTCATGAATAAAATGAGTAAATGTAATGGTTATTTTGGTTGTTCTATATAGGAAATTTGGGTTTATTTTTCAAAATTAATTAGAAACAATGGTTTCCATTAGGTATTAGTAGTGTAGTGGTTACAATGGGTGTGTTAGTGATCTTTTGGTGAAGAATTTTTAGGTTTTTCTTTTGTGTGTTTATACTATATGATTCATTTTCTTGGGATTCACAAACAAACCTCACTCGAGTTGCATACTCTTAATAATGCCAGAAGGTTTTGGATTCCATATGTTTTCCCTAAACATCTTAGTTGGAAATGAAATGGATGGCTAATTACTCCCTCTTATCTTCTACCTATTTCATACATGGTATTGCTATGATAGATAGAGGTTTATATGAATGGGATATAATATAAATAACACGAAACCAAAATTAGATATTAGCAGTGGTTTTTTAGTAGAGGTTTAAGAAACCACTTCTAAAAATCAATAAAATTTACTGGTGGTTTTTAAATAATTTTCACTAAAACATTGATTTTTTTTAAAAGTAAATTGCTCCCAAACACCCCCTAACTACCCCACCCCTCACCCCATGATCACCTTAAGCCCGAACCTCTCTGTTGGCCTCCTTCTCCCCCAATATGTCACTACCATCCCCCTTCCCCCCCTACTCCCCTGAATCTCATCCCTCGCCTATATCCCCCTTCTCCCTAGATCTCCCCAAGACTGAGTTGGAACCTCCATCCCCTCTCTCCCTCAAACCCCCACTACCATTTCTCCCCTCATCGTGGCCTTATTGCTACTCTCCCTCATCATCGACCCTTCCCCCTCATTGTCTTTCCTCCCCCTCAATCATGGATCCTCACCCCATCTACCTATGATAAGAAGATAAACAACAGAAGAAATTGTACTTGATTTTAGGTATTTAATATCTATCCATGATTATCTATCTTATGTATAAATTTATTCTTAGTTGTGTATTTCTTAGGTTGAAATTAATGAATTTTTTAAGGTAATTTGGCTGTACAGAACATATATTTCCCCTAGATTTTTTTCACTCTAAATATTTATTTGAATCATGAATTGTGTATGTTTATTAATATCTAAATTATTTCTTGAACTTTGTTTGGTTGTCAGGTTAGGATTCTTGGATGATTGGGTTATGTTTTTTTTAACAGATATTGGTTTTAAACTACCACTATTGTTTTCTTCATATATGGATTATGTTGTAAATTTTCATTATAATGAATTATGGGATTCAAAAAATTTATTAATTTCAAAAAAAATAATTTATATGTATTATTTAAATTGGTAATTTCACAAATTTAATTATTTATAGTTACAAATATTTCAATCCATAGTCTTTTTAGACCCATGATTGTTTACTTTCCCAATTTATTATGTGTTATAGTCCATGATCTTGTTATTTTTTCCTATTATTATATCTCATTGTTGTAACTTAAGTCAAATATTAGTGGTGAATGATAGAACATGTTTAAAGTTTGTTGTTATTTTCTTTAATTGACTTTAATATTGGTAATATGGATATAATTATTCCTCAAGGTTAAGATAAGTTCAATTAAGGATTTGGTAAAGGAAGAAAACATATTGGTGTGATATTTATTAATACATCATATTTTATCTCTAGGGTTTATTATAATTATATTTTAAAAAAATTAAAAATATATTAATGTTATGATGAAACACATCCTGATTTAATGATTATGTTTAAAGATGAATTCCCTTAGTATAATTTTCAAATTCATTTAGGTCATAATTAGAAGTCATTTTTTAAAATTGTGAAGTGTTGTATAATGCACTACATAGATTATGTCATTATTATTCAATGATTTGAGATAAATTTATTTTCAAAAGAAATGATCCAGGCTATTATACACACTATAGGATGTTATAATGTATCCATAAGATGTAATTTTTTAGAACAAGTAGCTATGTCATGGTTTTAGAAATTTCGACATAATAAACATATCAGATAGATTACCAAAATTTTGTAAGATTTTTTTATAAATAGATACATATATCAGGGTATTTTTTAGATTTTATTTTTGAAGTTAAACATTCCATAGTGTATACCATTATACTGTTGTTTTTTAAATCATTTTAAATTTTATAGATTTAAGTAATTTTTTTATATAAAAATTTAGGGTGATTAATTATTGATTTATATTGATAATTCACTTAACCAGAATTATCTATTAGTGGTTGTTTTATATAGACACTGATAATTGTTTCAATTTTACTTTTTTATAGGTTTCACTACTCACACAACCCAGCCAAACCCTAACCTAATTTTGGGTGTTCCATTTGTTGACTCATGGTGTCTAAGGCTCATGAGCCCTGATTGAGGTAAATCCTTGCTTTGATAATTAAAGGGGATTAATTTATATGAGTTATTTCTATTTTTTATTTTACTTTTTTAGTACTTATATGAATTTTCTTATAACTACTTGGGTTTTTTTTCACTTCCATTTATCTCTTTTCCTATATAGTAATACTTATATATTTTAATTTTTTTCAGCATGAATTGTTTGAAATATATGTTATGAAGTTAATTTTATTTCATTAAATGATAGGAACACCAAAGAGGAAATGTTTCACTAATACCACTTGACTCTCAATTTATATTCCCTCAGCCACACTAATAGATGATGATCCCTCGGTCTCCCTACCTACAGCATCTGAGACACCCTCTGTATTCCCCCCTTTATAGTCTCTCACACCCTCTATTCTGTTAGCATATGGAACACCATATGTTAGTCTTCCATTATTATATGAGATAGTGGATCCTTATTCATCTACTTCAGTGGTGAGGGAATAGGTGATATCACAAGGATATTGGTGGGTGACATTTATAGGTACAAATTTTGTTGTGAATAAATTTATTTAACTTTTTTATACTACTAACTATTTTTCAAAATATATGCACACAATTTTACTATAGAGATAAATATTAATAGTTTATATGTCTAAAATTTTAATGGAATGAATATAGGTGTCCCATTTGACTACTATGGTGTCCCCACTGATGATGTCATAAGATTATTTAGCCAGATTTGAGGCTAATTGGAAGCAGAGCCGGTTACCCTTCTGATTACTAATGAAGATTAGAGGAATGTGCCTCAAACTATAAAAAATGATTTTTTTATTCAAAGATAAAGGTAATTTTAATACATTATAGTTTAATTGAATGTCATTTTTTTTTATTAAATTCTAATATTTTAAAATTTTATCTTTTTGGAAAAATGTTTTCCACTTTACCGTTACTGATTTGATTGCATGAAAATGGACATTGAAAATTTTGGGTAAGAAATAGAATGATTTTAAATGGATATTATTGATTCAATGATACTTCATTAAGTAGTTAGTATTGGAATGATAAGGTACCTGAAGGGTTTCCTAGAGAGGAATGGAAGGTTTGATATCCATATTCATAAGATTCATGCGGTATTGAAATATATATTATTATATTAATATCATTTTACATATATACATTCATGTGACAATGAGATTAAATTACATAAATTAATATTTAATTACATGTTATTTATTTTAGGATGATTCTAGGAAACATGCATCAAGTCGAGCTAAATAAATCATCCCTCACACTATCAGGTCAAAGAGTATTTCTAAAAACAGATCAACTCTTGTAATATTTTCATTATTTTAAATGTTTATAAGACAATATTATCTGTTTTATATATTAAATTATTGATTTATATTTTTTTAATGTAGTCAAAGAATTTAGAACACCAATTCCCTCGAACAGAACTGTGCTTGTATGTTTATAAAAAATATGATATGAGTTATGTTAATTATCTTGTCAAAGAAGTTGTGACATGATTTCCTTTTTCATTAAATATAACTTATTTTTAGTGTGATTTTGTTAACATGTATTGCTTCAAATATTATTGATATTTTATTTATAGGTAAAAATAAAAGAGCTATGGGATTTCAATCTCATGCAGTCTTTCTCGGTCTCCCTAGATGACCCAGTTAGTCAAGTCCATGGGAAGGATCATCTTGGTAGAGTGTGTGGGATGGGTTTGGGACCATTACCATCTAAGTTATTTTGTAGGCCACAAGGTATTATAGAATCATATACTCCTAGTTGTGGTGACTCCCTACCTCAAGATGGACATTGGGAGTTTGTTTCAATGAAAAAATAATTTAGGAACATTGGGCTCATATAAAGATGCAAGATGGAATGGTTCATTCTCTATAGAAATAATTAATTGAATTATATCGGAATATTACTAGATCTATCCCCCACTAATATTTCATCGATGACTAGTAGTGATGAGGTAGATCACACAACATAAAAATAATTTATTACACAAAATTTTATTTGTTTTAAGTTTAAATATAAATATACTACATTATTTAATTTTCAACATAATTATCATGAAAGTTTTGGTAGTATGAATTGGAGATAGAGATGGAGATGGAGAAGCTATATATGAAAGTTCATCAGGTAGTGATTAGGGTTTTCTTTGGATTTTTAGATTATGTTTAACTAAACATATGATGGTTTCTTGAAACATTTCCTTGATAAGACATATTTTCTTTTCTTAAACACTTGATAGTCAAAAATCATTCTTCTCAATATTTTTAGGCTTTGGAAGTAACATTTATTTTAGATCCTAACTATATATGATTTATTCTTAACCTTTATTTTGAATAATTTTTTTTTGAACATTATTAGGTATAAATATTCATGGTGTGATAAAATGTGACACCCCATAATGTCATTTTAATGTTTATATGTATATTTTTTATTTCACCCATGCGTACAGTTTTTATTAAGGTGAAATTTTTGGAATATTTGTAACTTTTATAGGGATACATGGTCAGGTATATGGTTTGGGAAACTATGTAGTGTAATCCACTTTGTCCTTCCAATTTTGGATAGCTGAAATAACAAGATCACTATGAGGTTTTCTAAACTATGCAACTAAACATTGTGACCTTAATGGGTTTGGTTTTTTTTAATTTTATATATTTTTTATTCTCTTAAATGAATCTATGTTTCATTTCCCCCTTCCTAGGAATATCGAAATTTCATCCCATGCTCTTCCAAGTTCATCTATGTTGGATTTATAGTGATTTATTGGTCTAAATTTATCCTGATAAAATGGTTAGGTCTCCACCTTTCTTCATAACTTGTTTCTTATAATTTTTTATTCTTCCATAAAATTAATGTCAATGGTTTACATATTTTAAATTCTAGGGTTTTTCTTTGTTAAGGACATAGGTTTCTAATGGTTTTTATCCATATATGATGATTAATCTAGTTTCTTATATTTAATCTTTAATTGTTTCAACTCTTATGGTAGGTGTTTCCATTACTTTTCATTTTATTGAATAGTGTCTTGAATACATGATTCTAAAAATTCATTTTTAATAAAAATAAAATTTGAATACTGTATATAGTTTGGTACTGTTAAATAATATTCATTCCTGAGTTGGGTTTTCCATTAGTAAAATGGGTGAGGTGATTATTTTAATGGAACATTGCTACCAAATTGTATTTTATTGATCCTAAGTGTTTGATAAAATTCCATTTGTGATTTTATTCAAGAAAAACTATTCTTTATTGGTGATTTGGACCAATTTTTATTTATAATGTTTTTTGTTACTTTGTTTAAAAAAATTCATTATTTTAAAAGGGATGCCTACTTACTTTAAAGGGGTTGTTATGTTTTAAATAAGGTTTCCATGTTAATTTAATGGGTTATATTGGTTGATGTGATCATTTAGTGATTTTAATTATTTGATTGAGACTATTATTTGATATAATTTTGTGTTCCCTTATATTTTCACAATGTTTCCCAAAAGATGTTTTATAAGAGGATCTTGAATGTTGTAGTTGTTGATTTCATGGAAATGTCTCATATGGAATCATGTGTGAAATATTATGTTGTCTTATATCCTTAGATATATATGAAATATGGGTGGGGTGATTATTACTCCCCGAAAATAATGTGGGTTCATGGGTGGATATACATTGGGTAGGATTATGAGGTTGTTGGGCATGAGATGACAGGATTATCGTCACTTTAGAAGTGATATGGGATTTATTCCATATATATAGTTTAATATCTATATGGTTTTTGATAAAAGGATGGTTATTCAATTATGTGATCATGGAATTATTTTGGGATGAAACACAGATTGGGAAATGAGTTTTGTTCCCAGTGTGTACAATGAGAAATTGGAGACCATTTAGGATTTCAAAAACTTTAAGAAGCTAAGGGGAATATAGTGGGTGCTCCAATCTCATGTTAACCATATATAGGTCCAATACGAGGAACATATTACAATGATATCTAAGTATGTTCATATTCACTATGTTTTGTTTTTAACAGGAGAGGCTAACTTAGGAAATGTGTAATGGGATTTGATTATGTTCTTCCACATATACCAACCCAATCCCTTGAATAAATGGTTTTTTTTTACCTCACTATTGAGGTTCCTAGAGTTATTAGTGGTATTAGAGAATATTCACTATGTTTTTTTTAATAGGAGAGGCTAACTTAGGAAATTTGTAATGGGATTTGATTGTGTTTTTCCATATATACAAACCCAATCCCTTGAATAAATGGTTTTTTTCACCTCACCATTGAGGTTCAAGAGTTATTAGTGGCATTAGAGACAATATGTTCCAATGAATGTTGATATATATATATAAACATGTAAATTATTATGAATATGGTTTTCTTTAGATATTTTAAACTACTTTGTTTTTTGTACAGCTGTTTTGAGGAAGCAGATTCTATAACTATATTTTTTTTGAAAAGAAATATATATCGACGGTTTAAACCGCCACTATATATGAAAAAATAATTTTTAGTGGTGTTTCAAACCACCTCTATATAAGGTCTAAATTTGTTTATTGATGGTTTTTTGAGTTCTATATTTTCTTTCTAATCCCAAAAAATGCTGAGGAAATATAGGCAGTTTGAACCACCATTATACTCTCAACATTTTTTTAGAGAAAAAACCATTGATAAAAGTAAAAAAACTACTTAAAACATAATTTTCCATAATGGTTTCCAGAAAACACCACTAAATGGATGGAATTTATGTGATTTGTATTCTAACTCCAACTTTAGTGGTGGTTTTTAGAAACTGTTTTAGAACCATATGGTGGCGGTTTAAACCACCACCAAATTAAAAAAACATTGTTATCATTAAATTTTGTTGTAGTGGAAGTTAAAGTTAAACTTTATTTGATTGGATGTGATGGGATGATAATATATTATATATTGGGATACATTTATTGAAGGATGAGGGAATAAGGTTGATTTCCTTCAAGTTCATGACACCTTACTATCATAGATTGTGATATTTGGTTAAGATATGGTTATGTGGTGGTGCTTGGACTAGTTATTCCATGAGATGTGGGGAATTGTGTGGGTTGAGATAGGTATATATATATATTCTGAACCACATCAGATATGACATGATTTGTGGATATGGGTTTTTTGATATAAAAGGTATAGTAGCACCAGGAAACTCACCATTGTTTCTTGAAAATGTGAAACCAATGGGGAAGTGGTGTGGGGTACCCTCTTGATATCTTATTTATTATTATTTTATTATACTTAGATATGATATTTGGTGAGTAATCCTCAATGAGGTTTTGTGGTATTTAACATGCTAAGTGTTTCTTGGTTCTGTAATTTATTCATTTGGGAAATAGCTTGCTTCTTATACTTTATGCACAACTGATCTTAAAGAGGATCCTTCTTATTATACATTTTATGATCACTCATATAAATATATATATATTTTTTAAAGGTTTATAAGAGGTATTTGGATATCAATCTAGACCTTACTAGCTTTGATATGGGAGTTTTGGTTGGTATTTCTTCCTGGGGACTTTTATTTGTTATTTTATTTTGATGACTTGTATTTGTTTGGAATTTCATGAATTTATAGGATATTGGTTTTATTTTATATCATAGTGTTGATTTTTTATTTCTTTATATATTACTATAATTTACAATAGAAATGACTCTCGTTTATGGATTATACACTCGTTGATTTTTTCCACTATGTGGAATATTGGAGTCAGGTTACGAGGGTCACTCTCATCTTTATTGCAGACCTAGAAGATTCTTCTGATGGGGGTGGGTCATGAAGAATTGGTATCATATATTTTATTGAGAGTTATTATGGAGATTAGAGTTAGTAATTGTTGAGTATTTGATGGTTTTAGTATGAATATGATGTTATTCAAACTCAGTGTGTGATATAGTGAGGGTGATTGTCTAAAACACATTAAATTAGGCCTCTTATGATATGATTCAAGGACCTTAGTCTTACTAATAACCCTAAGTATGTTAATATTTATTAAAATATAAATACCTTGGGAATGTACATGAAACATGGTCTTTTATGCTTGTGTTTTATTTGGATTGATCATAGGAAAGTTTAAAATTAATCTATTAAAGTTAACTTTATACAATTTCATACGACCAAGATTAGTAGTTATTCCTATATATAGATATTCCTACCAATCATTATTCTCATGTGGCTTAGGTTAGTGAGGTTATGTATGATGATCAAGGGAATTTCTGAAGTTTAGATTAGGCTGAGGAGGATGATCTTTAGAGGAAAATATTGTAAAATTTTGAGAATCATGGATTAGATAAGTAAAAGGGGAGTGTCTTTGATTTGGAGGAAAATCAATGGATAGAGTGTCTTGAGATATCCTTTAATATGATCTGTTTTATAATGAAGTACTGGGTTCTTCTGGATTCTAGTTAGATATGGGGAGCAGCACGTCTAGGGTGGGTCTTGTACTATAGGGAGATGAAAGAGGTGAATGTTTTTATGAGTGATTTATAAAGGTGATATCATGATAAGTTTCTATATTTGATGATGAGGGAGGAGGATAATCATAAGTCAATCTCTCTTCGGTAGGGGATCTTGAGTATGTGGGAGCTTTAGATCTTATTTAAAGACCTTCTTCACTTCTCCCTTGATTTTTTCCTTGATGAGGATTCTAGATCATAGTGTTTTTAAGAGTTGTTACTCCCATTTATTTGATATGTGGTCACCCTATTTATGTTTCCTACATATTTAGAGCTGCATAAAAATATTGAGGTTATTTAAATGAAACATGTAGTATCAGGATCATCATGGATGGGATCCATATGATCCCCCCAAGGAGAAAAGTCATGGATGGAGGGTCCCACACATCAATGTATCCAAGGCTCTAATTAGTGGGAAGTCAGTTTAATCCCTCTATTTATTTTTTTATCTATATATATATATTATTTTTCATATATTATTAGTTATTAATTATTTTGTTTCACTTTCAAAGGTCATTCCCATAAGAAATATTAGTGTTTGAGCTTTCTTGGGGGCCAGTATGGTAGAGGATGTCAAATTCCTTATTAACCCCATTAACAGTTACCTCTGAGACCATATCAACAGTATGAATATTAGTCTTGTGTTTTTTTGAGAGACTATGGAGGTGGTAAAACTCAAAGCCATGATACCCCTTTATCCTAGGGATATAAGGATGAGCGTGGATGTGGAGGTAATTGTTTTCAGTGAGGCAGAGGATCCGGATGCAAATAGTTTCATATTATAGAGGTTCTAGCACCAGATTATCAATAGATCATCTTAGGTACCATCTATTTATCATATACCTTTGATTATTCTTTATTTTATTCTAGAGTGTTTCAATCTTTTGTTTCACCCACCTTGGTCCATACATTGGGGCTCAAAATAGAGAGGATTATAGTACCCCTAGTTTTTACTATGTCAGTTGAAGGGAAAACAATTTCATTTATGTGTTTCGTGATTGTGAGATGATGTTGGAGAATCATCAATCATCTATATATTTCATTCTACTTTAGATAAAACATTATGATGTCATTATTAGCATCAACTGGTTTTGTTATGAGCATGTTTTTATTTAATTATTTTTATAGAGAGTTTCATTCTATGATTAGGAGTACTTATGTGTTTTATTCATTAGTGAGTAGGACTGTCAAATGGGTCATAGATGTTTGGATTAGTTATTATCTCACAAGAAGTGTTGCCTTTGTATTTAGTGGTATAGTTTCACAATGTTATAGAGTCATTGGATTTTTTTCTCTGAGAGGTTGTGGTTCTACCCCCTCAATGTGATATCAGTTTTAGGATAGAGTTTAATACTAGTATCTTTTTAAATTTTATGGATCCTTATAAAATTAGACCTTTTGAGCTATGGGAGCCACAAATTCATATTAATAATTTGATTCATAAGGGTTTTATCTATCCCAATGTATCTCCATTAGGAGCTCCAGTATTATTCACTAAGAAGGAGGATAGTGCTACGAGGCTATGTATAGTTTATTAGTGGATGAATCAAGTTAAATTCAAGAACCATTACCCTATACCAAGGATAAATGATTTATTTGTTCAATTAAAGAGAGATAGTTTGTTTTTAAAGATTGATCTATGATCTGGATATCACTATATTAGGGCGAAAGAGGAGAATATCCTGAAGACTAAATTTAGATGTTGATATGGTCACTTTTAGTTTTTTATTATTGTATATGTTTCATGACCACCCCATATGTTTTCATGGGACTCGTGAACTATATATTCCATGAGTTTTTGGATCATTTTTTGTTAGTGTTCATCAATGAAATTCTCATATATTCAAAGTTAGGTGAGGAGCATGATAGCTAACTCAGATCTATTTGAGAGGTCCTTCAGCACCACTAGATCTATGGGAAGTTGTCCCAAGTACACGGTTTTGATGTGAGAGGATAATTTTTATTAACATGTGTTTTTCCATCAGTGAGTGGTGGTTGATCTCTTGAATATAGATGAAGTTTTTTATTGGGTATCACCCCAAGAATTTCTTAAAGGTTTAAAGCTTCCTCAGTGTTACAAGATATTTTTAGAGTTTAGTGCCTAACTTCTCTAGGATTGTGGCCTTATTGAAAAAATTGACCAGGAAGGAATATGAATTCATTTAGACTGTTCAGGGTCAATCATTTTTTAACTACCTAAAAAATAGTTCGATCAGTGTTACAACCCTTTATATTTCAGAGGAGGGAGTGATTCTCAAGGTTTTCTATGAAAATTCTCATATCAATTTGGGATTAATCATGATATAATAATGATAGGCGATAATTTATGAGTCTTTTAAGTTATATCATCGTGAGAATAATTATACCACCCATGATCTTGAGTTAATGGTAGTGTAATTTTATTAGAATCTATAGTGACATTACCTCATCAATGAACGCTTTTTTGTTCACAAATCAAAAGATCTTGAGGTTTTTTTCTCCAATTAAGATCTGAATTTGTTATAGAAATTATGGATGAAGTTATTTTTAGACTTCTACATTAAGATCTTCTATACCGTTAGTAATTGTAATATATTTTATGATTTCCTAAGTATAAATTCATGAGGATATTTTTTTCCATGATCTATGGATTCTTATAGAGGTATAGAGGATCTTGTAGTGAAGTATCTCGATGAGGAGAGAGATGGTGGTAGATGTTGTATATTCAAAATAATAGTTCAATCCTTTTTGATATAGTATATAGAGCAGTCTTAGTGAGGAGACTCAGATAGATAGGTGGTGCGAGACCATGTCTTTCTTGTTGATGCTCCTGAGGGATGGTCATAGGATAGCCAATATCAGATGACATTTCAACAGAATTTATTTTCCTATATGTAATGTGTGATGGGGTTCTCCATGTGTTCCATAGATTATTTTTGGTAGTGAATCCTAGATTATACAATATATACTATAAAAAAGGGTCAACTTTAGTGGCCTAGGATGAAGTGGTCAGTAATAGAGTTTTTTTCATGGTGTCAATCCAATTAGTAGTTGATGGTAGGCCATGTGTCTCTGGTGGTTTTTTGTAGCCATTGGATGTCCCTGGGTAGAAATGGGAGGACATATCGATGGATTTTTCCACTAGATACCACGGAATATGTGATTCTATATGGGTGGATTAATATCAATTGAAGACAATTCCCATTTAATATTAGTTTAGGAATCGGTTGATATGAAGTATTTGGGGAGGAAAAATAAAGATGAGGTGGTTTAGCTTCATAGGGTACCAAAGGCCATCATTTTGTATCAAGATCCTAATTTCACCTTGTGAATCTAGGGAGGTCCTTAGCATGATTTGAGTACTCATATCCATCTTGGTACTTCCTTCCATCCTTAAAAAGATATGAATATAGACTATACCATTCATATGATAAAGTATATATTGCAGTATTATGTTATGGATTTTATTGGATCTTGGGTGACATTCTTTCCTTCGGTTGAGTTTTCATAAATAACTACTACTAATCATCCATTGGTATATCCCTATTCAAGATGTTTTGTGGATCACCATTTAGATATCTTTCATGTCAGACTAAGGTTTGGGATTAGTGGTCCTTAGGATAGATGTGGTGCATAGTAGTATGGATATGGTTTAGATTATTTCAGAGTGGATGAAGGTGGTATTGGACCTACGTAATTAATATGTTGATTGAAATGGGAGGTCACTAAATTTTTGGGTTGGGTATCATGTGTTCTTGAGATTTTCTCCTTTTTCATGTGCAGTGGAGGTTCAACCGAAGGAGTAAACACTCTCCTTGGTTTGTTGGTTGTTTTGAGGTTTATTAGTGTGTTATAGAGGTTACGTATCAGTTTTTAATTCCTCTACAGATGGACCATAATCATGATGTGTTCCATTTTTCAAAACATCAATTCTATCATTATGATGAATCCATTTCATCGATTAGGGAGACTTATATCTCATGCGTGATGAAACATTCATGCAGTTTCCATTTGAGATTTATTATAATCAAGAGAATGTATTGTGTGGTTGGGTTATTCCTATAGGTTACATCTTATGGAGACATGGTGACTTAGAATCATTTACTTTGAAGCAAGAGTTGCAGATGCATGCTTAGTACCCTTATCTTTTTAAATATTTTTTCAATTATGTGATTAGATGTTTTATTTTTTATTATATTGAATAATATAGTTGTTATAGAATTTTTTATTGATATTTTTCTCCTTATATTGATCTATGTTTGGTGGTGGTGGTGTTTCATTTGAGAGGTATCTCCTGAGGGTGGTTGGTTGGTGGTGTGTTTGTGGTTTTACATTTTGGTTTGGTTTTGATTCCAGGGGAAGATAATTCTTTGAGAGGTATCTGAGGTAATATATTGGGCCTTTCAACCCTGTTACTTTGTGTGATTTGGGTGTTGGAGTTGGTGGGGGATATTTAAGGGATAATGTAGTTGTTGGAGTTGAGATTTTGGTTAGTAATAAGGGTAAAACCATGGCCATTTAGTTCATGGAATGAAAGGTTGGATGTATTGGAGGTCTAGGTAATTTCTTGGAGAATTAATACATATAGTATGTGTTGCATCCCTATTATATAGGCTTATATATCTAGTAGTAGTGCTAGGATTTTTGTCATAGCATGATAGGGGGTGTCGTGGTGTGAGTGGTTTGATAAAATTTTCCAAAGTGTATCATTTTATGAATGGCCCTGCAAAATTATATGTATATATTAAAACACCATATATAAGACTTTATGGATTACTTGGTCATGGAATTACTCAATGTTATAGTGTAGTGGAGTTTTGAAGGTGGATTATATTGGTAAAGGGGGTTATACTTATGAAGTTTGTTTTATCCTTCTAAATTTTAACTTTGTTGTTTTTTTTGGTCACTTTATATGGAGTTAGTTTTTAGAGATATGTTTTCTTGGGGAGTTGGTGAGATTTCCATGGAAATGGATTCATATTGGCATCATAGCGGTCACAACGTGGAAGTTAAGAAGTCAAATCAGATTATTTTATCTCAATTTCAATCGCATCATGTAGATTTTTTCATAAATAAATCCTTTGATTATACCATATTGTAATTTTTCATATAAAATTTAATTTAGGGTGATATGGAGATTTTCATTATAGTGATAGTCTATTGTTCCATGATAATGAATTTTTCTATCCAAATATAAATTTAGTAGCACCTTAAAATTCCTTCTATTTCTATTAAAATCAATCAAACATTATATGAACAAGGGTGAATCCTTAGATGAATTTGTTCTCCCATTGATTACCTTAATCCCTTGGCTTTTATAGATTGATTGATAATGATTTTAAGTGAGTTCTCACTTCTTTATCTTGGGTTTCCTCCCTCTTCTTCATCTTGGAAGGCTATGGTAGTAGGTTTGTGGGTTAATTTTAATGTTTTTGGGTGGTGAATTTTATAGTGATAATTATGTTATCGATTTTTAAGGATTCCCTTATGTGATATCATCCTGATGATCATCCTTCTCCCACTTTTTCCTTGCGTAGTGATTGTGAATGTCTTTTTGAGGTAGGTGATTCAAGAAATATTTTCTATTTTGTATATAAAGTAGAATTATCATGTTTTTTATTTCTTTTCATGCATGTTAATACTTTTATTAATGAATATAAGTAACTATAATTAAGTAAATTTATAGAAAGGGGTTATTTGTATGTAGTTATGTGATTTTCCTTGATATTTCACATAAGATCGATGGTTTTTTATTTGTTGTTGAGTAAATTTGTGTCATTTCTATGATTATTGTGTTATTTTTGTGATTTCAATACTAAAATCACTTTTTATAAAAGGTTAATTACATAAATATTATAATAAATTTGTTTTTAGATGCATGGAATTATGATATTAATTCCCATGTGAGAGTTATTAAATGAATATGATGGAGTATTTTAAAACGGGAAATGTGGTGGTGATTTATTATTGGAAATTTATAATATATACTTTCTATTATATCTATGTTTGTGTGGTTATTTTTTGGGGTGTTATTGGGTGTTTATAAAGTTGTTTATAGGCTTGGAATGTGTTGGGAAGCGGTGTTGTGATGTTTTTTATGAATATTGGCATGTGTTGGGTAGTATGGTTGTGATTGGTTGGCATTGGAAGGAAGCAGTTATTGATATGCG
Source organism: Viscum album (assembly GCA_963277665.1). NCBI lineage: Eukaryota > Viridiplantae > Streptophyta > Magnoliopsida > Santalales > Viscaceae > Viscum > Viscum album. The sequence goes on along the minus strand of OY728141.1, from coordinate 1,296,783,225 downwards.
GTAGTTGGGATATTATGGTGGCTTGTGTATTGAAATAGTGGTAGGTTGATGTGATGGATTTTTTTCTGAGTTGTTGATGGTGTTATAGTTAATCGGGTGGTTATGGGATGTGATTGGTAATGGAAAACTGGTAAAAGGTGCGGGATAGAAATGAATAATAAGGTAATATAAATGGAATTTTAATAAATTTAATGGGTTGATAATGGATGTAAATAAACATGGGTGAAGTCTAAATAGTTTTTCATTAAATTAGTAACTAAAAAAATGATGAACGTAACATGGATGATAAATGGTAAATCTACGATTGGTTGATTTTATGAATAAAATGGGGAAATGTGAATGATTTTTCTGGATTTTTTTATGGGAAATTGGGGTTGTTTTGTGGTTATTAATTAGAATCAATTGTTGGTGCATGGTAGCAGTAGTGCAGTGGTTGTAATGAGCGTGGTATTACTATTTTAGTGAGGACCTTTTAGGCTATGATTATGTGTTCTTTTGCGATATTATGTTCTTTCTTGAAATTTTCATATGCACCTTACCCAAGTTGGATACTCTTACTAATTCACAAAGGTTTCCAGTTCTAGTTATTTCATCTAAAAATCCATGTTATAGAGGAAATAGATGGAGAACAACTCCCTCTTCCCTACACTCTCTTTCAGATATGGTATGATTGTGATGGAAAGAGGTTTATAAACACAGTTTGTGATGGAAAAAATTCAAATGTTAACTTGATGTAATTTTATTTTATGAGATAATGATATGGTATATAGTAGGGGTCATGCATGGAAGGAGTAGGGAATAAGGTTGATGTCTTTTATTTTCATGATACCTTAATATCATGGATAGTGATATGTAATTGAGATGTGGTTATATGGTGGTAGCATGAACAGGTTCCAACACATGATGTTAGACAATTTGTCAGTTGGGATATATAAGTTTGTGTTCTAACCCACAAGAATTTAAAATGACATATGGAAATTGTTTTTGATGGTTATGAGGCACTATTGATGTGGTCAAGCCCATTCCTAACAATGGTTTTTTTCCAACTCCCTCAGATTTCTCCTTGGAACTAGATGAATTAAAACCTTGGAATCCATGACAGGGGATCATAATATATAATTTAAAATTAATTTATATAGATTAATAGTTACCTCGTGTTGTAATTATTTCTTCATTGAAAATTTATTAAACTAGTTCTTAAAGCATCGTTCTTACAATAAGAGGATTTGAGGATAGAGTCCCTTTAGCGGTGATCCACACATGCTTTGTGAATCTCTAAATGTCAGCATAGAAATCCTAGGGAGATATTGTGGAAGAATCTACCACTATAATTATTCATAATCAATTGTACTAGAATACTTTGAGTTGAAAATGAATTGATTTGGTTCTCTCCGTACTTGAGAGGGAAGAGGAGGAGGATTGCTCTCTATTCTTGAGAGCATTCTAGAAAAATATCTCTTTGGGGTTATAAAGGATTCCCTAGATTTTTTATGCACAATGATTTTAATATAATATATCATCATGGAATTTATTTTTTTCATTGTTGGATGCACATGATGTAAGGTAGACCTCCCAATAGTGTTTACCTTTTTATATTTAAAAGAATGCCACCCCTTCACTATAAAAGGGAATTCACTCTTACCACTTCTTTATACCTCTCAAGCCATTTTTATTATCCAAAATCTACCAAAATAAACTTCCAACATCCATACTATCATCCTAGAATCCTTGATTTTAGAAAAAATAAATCCAAGGAAGTCCTTTGGTGAAAACCAAAATGAGTGACCCGAAGAAGAGGTAGCATTATTCAATGAGAAATGTTGTTTTATTTATTTATACACCCATTAAATTATTTTTATATCATGATTATATAATATAAATAGTATCATAGATATAATAAGATAGATTTATTTTAATTTTATAACCTAAAACTTAATACACATCCATCAAATGGGATATGCAATCATTGTCTATGTGTACGAAGGACTACCATCTCACAAACCGATATCGTTTGTTCTTCTATAACCACCTCTAAAGGTAGGTAATAATTTAAAAAATAATATTTTTATATGATATATATGATATTTTTTATGTATTTATGATTATGAAATTATTATATATCACATACCTTCGTGCTTTCCATTTTGTGAGAATATGATAACATCGTTTGTGGACGTATGGACTACTGCCTCCTCAAAGTGATGTGATTCATTCATGATTTACATGGGATGTATTAAGGAGGGGATGAATAAAAATATGTGATATAAATTAAATATATATTATATTCATTACATAATTATATTTATGAAAATATAATATATCACTTAATTTCTTAACTTTTCACACATTGAAAAAGTGATAATGTCGTTCAGGGACGTGTGGAGAACTACCTCCTCAAAGCGGTGTGATTCTTATTTTTTCACCACCAAATCATAATAATGATATATATATATATATATATAATTATATAATATGTTATTTATGTTATAATTATAATTCTATAAAATAAAATTTACTTACCTTCTTTCCATAGTGATCATTGGAAAATGGGAACCTTACTCATGTGTACGTACCGACTATCGTCTCCATGATTGTAATGTTGGTTAATTTTTCATAAACATATTCCATGATTGGTTTTATAAGAATAATTTATGTATAAATACTATTATTATATCCTGATTATTATTTTTTATATGTTTAAATAATTACCTCATTGACCTTAGTCGACCTACCAAAGTTAGTTTTGACACATAAGCTAAATAGGTTCAAAACATCATACTTAAACTTAATTGATTAAGTAATTATATATAACTTATTAATAAGTGAAATAAAAGTAATAATAACCATTAAAATGGTTCTAAATAAAGTAAATAATTATCATAAGTTTATTATTTAGGAAGATAAAGAACAAGTGTGATGAATTAGACTCAAGGTAAGGGGATTTCTAGTCTTCGTCTTATTTATACAATAATTATGCCATATTCACCAATTATTTTTGTTGTGTGGTGTATAAAGTTTAAATGAATTTATTTTATGGTTCTTGTACCTAAATCTATTTTATTTACCTATCTATTTTATTATCTCTCTTTCATGGGGTTTACGGTTTCAAATTTACCAAAGCGATAATGAATGTTTTTCACAATTTTCCTTCTTTATGACTTTTGTTATGTTATAAACCTATGATATTTTATAAGGTTTATATAATTGCTATTTGAAATGTTATATCATGAATCTCATTATTTTCATTATATATAATTTTTATTTAATGATATTATTTCATGGGTTTTACGGTTTTAGAGTTACCAAAGCAATAATTGATTTTTGTCACAATTTCCCTTCTTTGTGATGTTTATTATTTTATACACCTATATTATTTTATAAGGTGTATATAATACCTAATTGACTTGTTATATCATGAATATAATTATTCTAATGATATTTTAAGTTTAATTTAATGATATTATTTGTGGGTATTGGGATTCAAAGTTACCAAAGTGGTAAGAGTATTTTATTACAATCTCATCATTTATAAAGATTGTGTATGATTAAGTATATGATGTTGAAAATATCATAATAATAATTAATTATATTATACCCTAGTTATTAATGACATTTTAAAGTAATTTTAACATTTTTTCACTCTTTGGTAATTTAAATTTTTTAGAAAGTGTTTTTAAGAAAATCTAACTTCCTTTATCACTTCGGTCAGAAATATGTGTTCTTTAAAAATAATGTTTTATAAAAATGTCTTCATAATGTCTTAAATGATATTTTAATCTCATTTAAAAATAAAAGGATTTTCAATATTTTTTCTATTTTAAAAATTTATTTTCAAAATGAAAATCATATTTTCCTCAATAATTATTTCATTGGTATTTTAATGATATTTCCATTCATCAACATCAACAAACCTTGTTGTTACTTATCATCCACTAATGATATTTTTTAATGATACCATACTCATTATTTATTTGTATAGATTAGGGTTATTTTAATTATATTGTTATAAAACTCATTTATTTTCTATGGGCGAATTATGTTTAAAAGAGATTGATATGAAAACCATTTGTTTTACATGGGTTTATCATGTTTTTATGAGTTTTATGATGAAAGTGTTTTATTTGTGATATGGTACTTGAGTATTATATGAAACAGATTAGCCCGATACAGTTTATATGAATGTTTGATCCCCATTATATATCACGGGTGAGCTAGATATAGTGTATATGAATGGTTGATCCCCATTATAGCTCATGGAAAAATGAGTGAGCCCTATATTGCTTATATGAAGGGTTGATCCCCATTATAGATCAAGGGTAAGCCCGATATATCTTATATGAAGGTTGATCTCCATTATAGGTCTCCAATACATTGGATAATGATAGTGTTTTAATTCACCCATATGTTTATTCTAATTAAAATGGGTTTTCAAGGGATTTATGAAAGTGATGATCCAAGTTACTGAAAAGGGGTTTTGATTGCCTGTTAAGGGTTTAAAATGTTTCTCCTTATTGAGATTGATATCACATGGCTCATTATTATTTGTTCTAATTAATCTTTCCTTGACATGTTCTCATATTTGATGATCCATGTATTGATGGTTATGATTTCTTCTATGATTCACTCATAGACTATGATTTTTTTCATACCCTTATGTACTATTATGCTCATTGATGGCATTAAATTACTAATTCTTATTTTTACACTTACTGAGCATTTAATATAACCCTTATTATGTTTCATTTTCTCCGAGTTTTAAATAAATAGGTTGAAAAAGTTATATATATATATATATATATATATATATATATATAAGGGATTTCATATGGATGATGATGATGTGTTAACGTGAAAAGGAAAAGTTGGGTTGATTGGGAAAAATTACCATTTAATGTCATGTGAATTGTTTATGTAAGAGTTTTTCCTAATTATCAAAAACACTAAACCTAAAATATACTCTAGAATGTAAGTGATCCATGTTTTCCTTTTTCTTTTGTAATTTTTAGATGAAAAAATTGGGTTACAATTATCAGCATCAAATAATGGAATGTAAAGTTACGTATTTCATTATAGGATCCAAGAGTGTGGGTCATGGGCTGCTATATCCACATCATGAATAATTATATATCAAATTTGTAAATTACCAATACAAAAGTTAATGAACTATGATCTCTATTTACGATCGAATATGGATTCATTCTATCTGTTCATAGTCCATGTTTTAGATTTATAACTTCATTTCCAAATATAGTAAATAGTTGATCAATTTTCTTTTATTATGAACAATTAACTATATAGAATAATTTTCCATCAAATATATACTTATATGTATTCCTTCATAACATTTTTCATCATTTTAATTTGAAAATAAATGTTTTAAATAATTTATTATAGTAAGATAGCAAATTTACTTATTAAGATTCTTAATAATTAGAATAATAGATATATCAACTTATTATTTTCTTTTATCTTATACCATAATGTCCCACAATTAGGACACTTTGATGCACCTTTTTATTCCAATCTATAAAACACATAATCATTGGGGTAGAAATGTATCTTATTGAACCTCAATCTCATTATATATCATTTTTTCATTTTAATTTAAAACTAGAAGATTATTTTATTCAAGGATTATTCCTTTCAATATCCCTAGAAATTATATAAAAATCTTGTCACTCCATCAGTTTTTCGATTCCAAGTTAACCAATTACAAAATTATTGATAAAATCCAAATTCCATACAACCTAGATACAATGGTTTTTCATCATCACCATATAAGATCTCAATAATCCTTGTTTTATCAATTTGTTATACTACAATTCCATGATTCATTTCTTCAATTTTATCATAATTAACATCTTAAAAATATCTATCATAATTAGATCTTGAATTCTACACCATTTTACCATAATAATTTCATATATTGTAAATTAAATTAAAACTTCTACAAATTAAATGATCTTTAATCTCTCTACTTTTCATTTTTCCCATATTTAAACACTTCATGCATAAATAGTAAATAAGGTTGATGTTTGGAACATTCTGTTTAGAAATTTCCAAAAAAAATCATAACGATCTTTCTCATGTTCATCACTTGTTCACTATGCATAAGTCGCAATATGACTCATTATCACATATATAATATATTAAGGAAATAATATAATTTACTATATTTTTAAATTTTAAATTAAAATTTATTTATAAAAAATAAAAAATGATATTTTTAAAAAAATGATAATAATAATAAAAAATTACAAAAACTAGTATTAATAATAAATATATTATATTTTTAAAAAATGGAACAAAAAATATTAACAATAAAATTAATAATATTTGTATATATATTTATATTCATAAATATATATATTAATAATACTATTAAAAATTAAATTATTAATAAGAATATTAAAATAAAAAATAATATATTAATATTAATAATAGTAACACTAATATTAATATTAATAATATTAACAATAATATTAATATCAATAATATTAATATCAATAATATTAACATAAATATTAATATTAATAATAGTGACACTAATATTAATAATATTACAAACATTTATGGAGGTTAAATTAAAAATTACAATGGAAATTTTCTAGTTCCTACAACATACTCATGGAGACTCAACCTTGAGACCTCCCCAAGACCCCACAAAAATGAAACCACTAGGTTTCACCCCCAGGTGGGGACTTGTATTAATAATATTAACTATATTAACACTACTATTAACAAATTATAAATGATAACAAAGAGTAATTTTCAAATAAATGTTATGTACTTAGTAAGTGTTACACATAACATATTTTATATATAAACTATTGGGAAAATGTTTTAAACCAAAATATATTATATAATACTCAAAATGACTTTAGCTCTGTCTATTTTTTTATTCTTCAATATATGTTTTGTAACCTTTTATGAATAAAAATTCTATCTGGGCATATTATTTATACATGAATTAGGCTTCACTTCATCTCTATATTAATAATAAATGTTATAAAATTTAAAAAAATAAGTTAAATGAGAATTATAATATTTTATAAAATTGGAAAAAAAAAATTTAAACTAAAAAATCTTAAGGAACATGATGATTGTGTTTAAAAAAACAAATTATATTTTTTAAACTAAAAAATATGCTACATGAAACTTATTTTTATTTGATAAAAATAAAAATAAAAATCACATTTAATATATGTTAATATAAAAAATTAATTTCTGATACACAAAGAACATATGTTCTATAATAATAAATATTCATTTCACAAAATATAAAAAATTTAATATTGAAATGTTTTATTCATAAGAAATAAAATTTTTGAAGTACGACCAAAGGACATAATTTATTCTATAAATAGTTACCACATAAAATATATATTACTTATTAAAAATAAAACATATATTTAAAAAATCATATAAAAGATCCCTCCAACAAAAACACATAATATTAATTCATTTTCTAAAAGTAAAAATTATATTTTTTTTATATAATTTTATAGGAAAAATTTAATATAATAACATCAAATACATAAATAAATATATAATATGATACTTATAGTGATAAATCAACATAATTTTTTTGTTTAAGAAAAAAAATATATTAATTAAAGAATCTAGTATCTCAACATTTATACATTTATTTAATTAAAAATTCAATATATATATAAAAATATATGAACATAATTAAATATGATATCAGAAAAAACATGAGAATAAAAAAATATAATGAATACATAATAAATTTTGGGTGAATTTAAATATTTTGTTGATACGGAACTTAGGAATTATCATTAAAAGAATAAACTAGTGGATGTATGTTAATAGATACTAAAGAGGATGATAATGTAAAATGATGATGGAAAAGGGTGGTGGATAATGGAAGTGATTTTTTGATTAGGGTCAATAGTGGAGGACAATAATGATGGAAGCGGATTTATGGTGAGTAGGGTAAATGAATGAGAGATTTAGGGTTATATTTAGATAATAGGGAGTGATAATCGATGAAATCGAGATAAAAAGAGAACTAACTTTTTAGAATGACATTTTAATTGTTTTAAAGGATTTTATCTGTAACATAAATAGCTTATTTTAAATTTATTTTTATTTTAATTTCCATTAATTCTTTGTTTTTGGGGGTTTCCAAAGTTTTTATGGAGAATAGATGAGTTTTCATGAATTGGGCCAAACCGTGAGCCCAATTCCAGATTTAAAAATAAATTTTGTTTCTTTTATAACTTATTCATTTTTTAATATTTTTCACTCATTCCAACTCCTAAATGTCCTCCCCTAATATATTAACACCAAAATTAAAATTTGGAGCCTTTGGAAATCCATAACCATGGTGTATATGGGTTTTTATTTAAGGAATTGGGCCTGCCCGAAAGCCCAATTCCAGTTTTAAAAATAAAATTTGATTAGTTAATAACTTATTCATTTTTAAGGGGTTTTCGGTGATTCCAAGCCCCAAACACGCCCCTTGAACCCAGCCGCGCATCCAATATCCTCCCACACCCGTTTCAGCTCATTTTCATCGCGGTTTAGGTCGAATGTTATTAAGAACTCAAATTTCGGGCAGATTTATAAAGGTAATTTGTTTCTTTCATAACTCCTTCGATTCTTACTCTTTTTCCCCCATTCAAATTCCTAAATGATCTACCTATTCTTGTGCGAACCTCCCTTGAATTTTTTAGTATTTTAGAAATCAGCTACTGGTATTTTGGGGGGCGATTTCTCCAAGATATTTTAAGTAAGTTGTTCTCCTCTTTTCTTCATTCAATTTGTTTAGGGTTACATCCAATTTACTTAGGGTTTCTTTCTTTATAATTGTGGTTCCTAATGTCCAGGAAGTAGGGTTTAAAATTTAAGGTTTTATATTGTGTTTTATGGTCTGAAATTCTGGTTTTAGGTCTGGTTTAGCTTTCTTGAGGTGCGGCGGTGGTGCGTTTGAGTTTTCGCACAAAGGATTCAAGGGTTTCCTTGGTTTTGGTAGGTGATTCCATTGTGTATGAAATATTTGTGAATTGGCTACTGTTTTTATGGTATTTTCATGCTTATTAAATTTTATTATTTCTGAAAAATATAGTTTTAGTGGTGTTTGTATTTAAAATGAATCCTAAAGGCCAATTTCATGTGAAATTGGGTGTTTTTCATAGAAATGTATTATTAGTTTCATTGGGGCTACCCTATAAGTAACTAGATGATTTTATTGAAGTATAATAGGGATAGAAATACTGTTTTTAATGATTTTCCCTTGTGTTTGTTGCTGAAAAATCTGGTTTTAATGGTGTTTGTGAACCACATGAAATTCTAAGAGTTGTGTTGTGTAATAATGGAGACTTTGCAATGATGTCGTTTCTTGAACTATATAGGGTTGCCCTAAAAATGATTTTGTGTTTTAAATGAAATGTAGTGGGATCTACTTTATGTTTTGGAAACTTAAATATGTGCACATAGTATGCAAGTGAGGTTTATAAGGTGTTTTGTGTACGAAACACTACGAGATTTTTGAGGAATTGTTTTATGAAAAATCTAAGTGTTTTGATGCGTGTTTTAAGTGGTATAAAATGTGATAGCTACTGTATTGGTTATGATTGACCAGTAATGATGTTTTATATGAAAATTTATTTCTGTTGCATGCTAAAATTGATTGAGCACAAAAGGGGAAGCCCGGGTACCTAGGTGGGGCGGATTTGTACTAGTACGGCTAGTGGACCGGATGGGTTTTGTCCCTGTTTCACTTAGCATTTGGATAACGACAACTATAACTAAACTATGTGGATGATTATTGGGGACCACTAGGTTATGGGTGTGTTCCCTACTAGTGTCTCGTGCACGAGAAAGGATTTTGCTATGATTACTTTACACCGAGGTACGAGGTACATAGGGCCCAAGACAACCTAGTGCCTAGGGGTGTTCCCAATGTTGTTGCTCATTGGATTTGTAGTATCTACCCATGTCTTAGGGTGTGTTTGGAAGTAAATTACAGTATCTAACATTTCTATTTTAATGTGTTAGTATTCTAAAAATTTTGGATTGAAAACTATTTCCAATTAGAGGTTTCATTTCTTGAAATTTGAACACTACTTTGCCTTGCGTTTGAAAACTGCTTGCTTTTTCACATTGTATTTCTTACTCTTTGGAATCATTGGGTGGTATCCTACTGGGCTTAGGCTCACACCCTAATTACACCCCTTGGGTGTAAGTAGACTTGGTTATGTTTGATTCAGGTAAAGGAAAGGCTAAGGGTGATGGCGGTTCATGGTGTTAGTTCCCATTCTTGGTGCGGAGTTGTGGAGATAGCTTGGGGGCGATGACCCCTTGTCGTGTGGAGTACTTGGGGCTGTCTTAATGCTATAATAATTTTTATTTGGACCACTTGTATAATCTTTAAACCAATGTACTCAGTTCTGGTTTTCACTTAAGTCTTGTTTGGCTCAAAAATTTCAGATTTATATTATGGAATGTTTTTAATGTTTTATGCTTTCATACTCGGGTAAATCGTTCCCAAACCTATATTAATGATACCCGGGCACTTGTGCCAGCCCGTGGGGATAGGGAACGCCCTTCGGGTCATGTCACGGGCTGGGTTTGGTGCCGGTTTTGGTGGTGACCAGATTCGGTTCGTGACAAAATGGTATCAGAGGCAGGTTCGCTCCTTGGGTCATGTTATTTGGGGAAGAGTCAGCATAGTCTGGAGCTAGGATTTTTGGGACTTGAAATTTCAGTCATGGGTAGTGTGCCTAGCCAGCACACCTCATGAAGGGATTCAAGTCACCATGGTAAGTATGGATTTATTTGAGTGCTTTGGTTTTCTTGGTTTAATGATGACTATGGGAAATGAAAAGAGAGTTGGGAGAATAATCTCAGTGAGCTCGCAGGGCCTGGCAAGCCATGTGGAGCCATGGATATTTCCCTAGAATACTCTCTGTGACGGCGAAGTGATTGGAATATGGCTGCCAACCATATTTCCAAGTCACCCACCGAAACTAGTTTCCTCTTGCATTGTTTTGTGCTTTAGTTTTGAAATCTTAGCACTTTGGTTTTAAGGTGACTTGGTTTTAAGAAGCGTAAAGTTTTTATGAAATGATTTTCAAATAAAGAGGGAATGGTTTGGTTTATGAAATGGCGGAACTGAATTTTCAGAATTGTTTTGAAATGTAAAATGGTGTGCTTACACCTCTTTGAAAGTAGGAACTATATTGAATTTGGTTTTGAAATGTGTTTCCAATAGAGTTTTCTAAACAATTAGAGTGTGTTTTAATGGGATGATATGTTTCGAAATTGATGTGAATAAATTGAAATTGAGTTCTTTTCTAAATGGTTGTGTCCTTATGAAATGTTTTGTAAGATGTGAATTGGGATTTCGATCTCATTGTTAGCAGTTTTGAGAAAAAGGTTGGTTTGGTTGACCATTTTGTTTTTGAAAAGTGGAAGGAAGTTTTGTTTTACCCTTTGGTATTTCCATGAGTGACCACATGCATGGGGTTATATAGGATGATGGATGGTTGATGGCATGACTGGATGAGTGCTGGGATGGATATGAGGAGGGTGCCCAATGTGGCACAAAAACATGCATGTGTGAGGCCCATGGGGTACCATTGGTGGATACGCTTACTGCTAAACCGTTTGTTTTCAAAGAATTGGTTTTAAAGAAAAACATGATGTCTTGATGAATAGTTTGGTATGGTTTGTATTATGGGTTTTTGAAAATGTTGATGTTGTGGGATGTTTTGAGTTCAAGAACCCCTTCTGTTTGAACTATGTTTTGGGTTTATGTTTGGTCGGTAAGCTGTGTTGCAGGGATGGTTAGTGGTCTCTTTTGAAATTTTTTTTTGGGATGCCTTTACGGTGGTTCCCTTCATGTGTTTGGATCTGGTTTGTGGCATGTTTTGACCAATGGACCATCTTGGTTGGGTCCTTGGGTTCTCTCATTGGATAAGGTACGCCCCCATTAAGGGTTAATGCACAACTGAAGTGCAACCCGTTTTGTTTCGCCATTGGAAAATCCTCCAGTTGATCAATATAAATAATATTTTATCGAACATTTCTTTTATTGAGTCTACACCCATTCATTTCGCTGATTTGTGGATCCTCTTGTAGTGGGATAGTGCTTGGGGAAGGTTGAAAGAGACCTTAGTTTCTTAAGTTTCCAGATTCACCAAAGGTGGGAGTGTTCTTTCGTTGTTAGTACAGATGAGTGTCTTGATGGTGTCTAAGAGGGCCTCTGGGTTCTTTATAGTTTCTTGGAAGAAAGAGTTATTATTAAACGACCAATTTTGAGATTTAGGTCATGATATGATATTGTGTCCACTTTTTGGACTTATCTGTTGTTTAAGGACTTTGAATATGGTCCCGTTCCATGTATTGTTTCTATCAATCGTCAGGGTCATGTTCGGTGACGCATTGTGATGTTGTGTGCTCTTTTGACCATAAAGGTGAAGGTCACACAATCCTTTAAGGTTCTATGTTATGTTAGGATTGTGTCTCCCTTGGGAAAAACATCAAATCCTCTATCTTAGAGGAAGGTGTTTATACGTGTCTTTCCCTTCTATTGTTTCTCACCCAAAGAAACAAGGTGCGATGTGTGTGCATCGTCTGATCCCTTGTTTCAATGAAATGTTTGGTTTTGGTGAAGTGGGTTATGGAGTGTGTTATGTCTTGATAAACCCATCAGGTTATGAAGTGTAGTTGTTTGTGGCACCGAAAGAAGAAGTTCCACATAGGGGTTTCAATAGCCTAACTGCGTGGTCGAAGATGCTTCAATATTTTGAGCTCCAGCCATAGGTCCCGGAGAGAAGCTGGCGCGTAGTCAGGGGAAACACCAGTGTCATTTAAACACTTGTACAAAGTCCTATCCTCAGTATGAAAGATAGGAACAGTTTAAACCTATGGTTTCATCATCTTCCTTCTGTTGTTCTCGTTCGGTGGAAATAGGTAGAGGGCCTTGTACCCATGTCATCGCCTAATGTTTTTCCCTCCCACGTTGGTTTCCATTGAGTCATTGGAGAATGGTTGGAAACTTGGCTAGAAAGTTTGAGCACACATTTTTTGCATGATTAGTAGTGTCAGTGTGCTAGGAAGCCACGTTTAAATAATGATCAGAATAGTTAGTGCATGGTTTCCCAAACCGTGCGGTCTGACCCTGCACCCTTTCCAAATCTTAAAAAAAAAATTGGGTCTTTTTGTGTCGGCCCATGCTGGTCAGTTAAGATGGTTGGTTCTTGTGGTGGGAAGACCCACTGTGGGTATCATGTATATTATTTTGTAAATTTCTAATTTATGTATACCCCTTGTACTAGGGAGTCTGTTTCGGCCTCCCCCTATTAGTGTCTTGATTCTGTCTCGGAAAAAAAAAAATAAGTTGTCTCTTATGGTGGGGAGCCCATTTGTGTCTCTTCATACGAGTAACTCATATTTTTCCTTGGTTTTGTATGGGAAGTAGGTATTATCATTTGGAGATATCTAACTACCTACATCTTTCTTTGGTAAAAATTGATATTGGAGAGTGACCAATGGTTTAGTTATAGTAGGGCAAGTGTAACCTTGTTCGATGTTGTTGTTTATTTGGGTAAATTGATTGAGTATTGTTCTGATTGTGTTTGAGGAGTTTTCATTTGGGATAAAGCATTAATGTGCTTAATAATTTCAGAAAAGTGGTGTATGTTTTGGCTGTGAGAGTATTCCTTCCTTCATTGATCACTGGAGGTGTTATGGCCTTTGGGGGAGAAACCTGGCAAGAGAGTACCTCTTGGTTTCTCAGTTGAGTTTGGTTGTTGCTTTGGCCTTACTGTGACTTTCCGGGGCGGAAAGTTTTCATGGTGGGGAGAATTGTCACATAAATAGCTTATTTTAAATTTATTTTTATTTTAATTTCCATTAATTCTTTGTTTTTGGGGGTTTCCAAAGTTTTTATGGAGAATAGATGAGTTTTCATGAATTGGGCCAAACCGTGAGCCCAATTCCAGATTTAAAAATAAATTTTGTTTCTTTTATAACTTATTCATTTTTTAATATTTTTCACTCATTCCAACTCCTAAATGTCCTCCCCTAATATATTAACACCAAAATTAAAATTTGGAGCCTTTGGAAATCCATAACCATGGTGTATATGGGTTTTTATTTAAGGAATTGGGCCTGCCCGAAAGCCCAATTCCAGTTTTAAAAATAAAATTTGATTAGTTAATAACTTATTCATTTTTAAGGGGTTTTCGGTGATTCCAAGCCCCAAACACGCCCCTTGAACCCAGCCGCGCATCCAATATCCTCCCACACCCGTTTCAGCTCATTTTCATCGCGGTTTAGGTCGAATGTTCTTAAGAACTCAAATTTCGGGCAGATTTATAAAGGTAATTTGTTTCTTTCATAACTCCTTCGATTCTTACTCTTTTTCCCCCATTCAAATTCCTAAATGATCTACCTATTCTTGTGCGAACCTCCCTTGAAGGTTTTAGTATTTTAGAAATCAGCTACTGGTATTTTGGGGGGCGATTTCTCCAAGATATTTTAAGTAAGTTGTTCTCCTCTTTTCTTCATTCAATTTGTTTAGGGTTACATCCAATTTACTTAGGGTTTCTTTCTTTATAATTGTGGTTCCTAATGTCCAGGAAGTAGGGTTTAAAATTTAAGGTTTTATATTGTGTTTTATGGTCTGAAATTCTGGTTTTAGGTCTGGTTTAGCTTTCTTGAGGTGCGGCGGTGGTGCGTTTGAGTTTTCGCACAAAGGATTCAAGGGTTTCCTTGGTTTTGGTAGGTGATTCCATTGTGTATGAAATATTTGTGAATTGGCTACTGTTTTTATGGTATTTTCATGCTTATTAAATTTTATTATTTCTGAAAAATATAGTTTTAGTGGTGTTTGTATTTAAAATGAATCCTAAAGGCCAATTTCATGTGAAATTGGGTGTTTTTCATAGAAATGTATTATTAGTTTCATTGGGGCTACCCTATAAGTAACTAGATGATTTTATTGAAGTATAATAGGGATAGAAATACTGTTTTTAATGATTGTCCCTTGTGTTTGTTGCTGAAAAATCTGGTTTTAATGGTGTTTGTGAACCACATGAAATTCTAAGAGTTGTGTTGTGTAATAATGGAGACTTTGCAATGATGTCGTTTCTTGAACTATATAGGGTTGCCCTAAAAATGATTTTGTGTTTTAAATGAAATGTAGTGGGATCTACTTTATGTTTTGGAAACTTAAATATGTGCACATAGTATGCAAGTGAGGTTTATAAGGTGTTTTGTGTACGAAACACTACGAGATTTTTGAGGAATTGTTTTATGAAAAATCTAAGTGTTTTGATGCGTGTTTTAAGTGGTATAAAATGTGATAGCTACTGTATTGGTTATGATTGACCAGTAATGATGTTTTATATGAAAATTTATTTCTGTTGCATGCTAAAATTGATTGAGCACAAAAGGGGAAGCCCGGGTACCTAGGTGGGGCGGATTTGTACTAGTACGGCTAGTGGACCGGATGGGTTTTGTCCCTGTTTCACTTAGCATTTGGATAACGACAACTCTAACTAAACTATGTGGATGATTATTGGGGACCACTAGGTTATGGGTGTGTTCCCTACTAGTGGCTCGTGCACGAGAAAGGATTTTGCTATGATTACTTTACACCGAGGTACGAGGTACATAGGGCCCAAGACAACCTAGTGCCTAGGGGTGTTCCCAATGTTGTTGCTCATTGGATTTGTAGTATCTACCCATGTCTTAGGGTGTGTTTGGAAGTAAATTACAGTATCTAACATTTCTATTTTAATGTGTTAGTATTCTAAAAATTTTGGATTGAAAACTATTTCCAATTAGAGGTTTCATTTCTTGAAATTTGAACACTACTTTGCCTTGCGTTTGAAAACTGCTTGCTTTTTCACATTGTATTTCTTACTCTTTGGAATCATTGGGTGGTATCCTACTGGGCTTAGGCTCACACCCTAATTACACCCCTTGGGTGTAAGTAGACTTGGTTATGTTTGATTCAGGTAAAGGAAAGGCTAAGGGTGATGGCGGTTCATGGTGTTAGTTCCCATTCTTGGTGCGGAGTTGTGGAGATAGCTTGGGGGCGATGACCCCTTGTCGTGTGGAGTACTTGGGGCTGTCTTAATGCTATAATAATTTTTATTTGGACCACTTGTATAATCTTTAAACCAATGTACTCAGTTCTGGTTTTCACTTAAGTCTTGTTTGGCTCAAAAATTTCAGATTTATATTATGGAATGTTTTTAATGTTTTATGCTTTCATACTCGGGTAAATCGTTCCCAAACCTATATTAATGATACCCGGGAACTTGTGCCAGCCCGTGGGGATAGGGAACGCCCTTCGGGTCATGTCACGGGCTGGGTTTGGTGCCGGTTTTGGTGGTGACCAGATTCGGTTCGTGACATTATCATTTATTATTAATATAACCAACATAAAAAATATTTTTTCACATTTATTATTTTATAATAAATTTTAAAAACCTCGCCCAATGCTTTTTTATATTTCTTCAAAAATTACTAATGTAAAAATAATTATAAATGTCAGTTATAAATAACCAACATTATAAATTCATTGTTATAAATAATTTTTTACTATTCCACCATTGAAATATAATATGGAGAACCCCTAATTTAAACAAAAAACTAAATTATATCATTGGAAAATGTAATCACTTTATACCACTAATTTAGGATCTTGTAAATGAGAATTAGTCATTGGGTGCACCAAAGATAAATTCACATACATTTAATGCAGAAAATATTTAATAATCACCTCCTTTGAATAAAAATATAAAAATATATTTTCTTAATCAATTTTCAAGTCTCAATCCCCTCCCCAGAAACATCACTGTAATATTTTTAACTCATAGTGTCAACTCCCACATTACCCTTACCATTTTTATATGTGATGTCAAATTCATAATCCTAAAAAAACTCAACTCGCCTTATTTTTTAAAGATTCAAATCCCTCTGAGAGAAGACATATCACAAGATCTTATATCCATTAATGACTACAAAATGAATACTTAAAAAATGCATCCAAAACTTTAATGCATAAACCCTTTTAAAAACCTAAGATTATGGGTAACTACCCATTAGTGATGATTGACCTCAAAAATAAAAAATGTATCTTAGGATTATATGTGATAAATATCATAGTAAATACATTTAGTAAATAGAAAAACATGTGTGATGGTTAGCCTCTCTTTCAAGTGCTTAAAAGTTTTCAGACACTATTCTATTTAAACAAAGGCATAGGATTTCCTATTCAAAGATCATAAGAGAGTCACTATGTAAAAAAATTTAGATACAAATATCTAAAATTATTTTTATAAACTAAGAAAGTTATATTCCTTTTAGAAATTTTTTGGTGGCTAAAAAGTAATTAAAACCTCTATATTTGTTGCATATATAAAAATACCACTCTATGATAAAGCATGACTTATAAAATGGACCTCTCGGATAAAAAATAACACTTTAAAAAATTATCATACAATTATTCACATTCAATGAATGAAGGATAACCCTAAATTAGTAATAATGGTCACATTCTAACCTAAAATATACCAAAATATCAACTATATAGACTATAATTAATTTACATAAATAATATTGAAATATCTATTTAATTATTACCATTCATTGAATCATTTATAAAATGGAATGATATAACAATACACTCATAATTCTTGTATAATTTAAGAAATGTTGTCTTTAACATATCGTTATTCTGAATCCACACTTGATTATATCTAGACCATAAATAATTTTTTGAAAAGTTGTTTACAACTCTAAGTTGATCAAATAAACTAACAATATTTAACATATGATGAAAATTATTCATTATCACTTGGTTTAACTAATGATAATAAATTCATAACCTCAAGACATCATCCACCATATTAGTGAATAGGACTAGTCCACCCCGTGGTGACACTCTAGGTAGGATAAAATCTCTCTATTTTTTATCATCTATATGAACTATCAATTTTATAATCTTGAAAAGTTCCATCATGTATAATGGTAAAGATATTGGTTTGGTACTATAATGAAATTAAATAATGAACTCTCTTTCTCCCAACCATGGAATGATTATAACCACCTTGGAAAAAATATTAATAAACTCTAAAACAAAATGTTTAAGCTCTTATAGGAATACATCTACTATTCCCAGTACTAAAATCACTAATTTAAAAAATTTATTTAAGGTTGAATATGCTAAAAAAACTAGATTAATGATATCTCTCACCCATGAAAATTGAAATATATCTTTTTGAACCTAAAAATATAACCATAAACCAATAAAAATAAATTTAGACTTATACATTGAACAACCAATTCATGCTACGGGAAAACATTTATGAATATATTTATAGTACGATAAGATTCAAATATAATTGATTCATGTAATGACTCAAATTTTTCTATGTATTACATCATAATATTACAACAATTATTTTTAGAGGCAATCATTGAGACGTTATGAGATTATGAGTCCTTATGAGCCTGCAATCAATATTTAAAAAATATTAAATATATTAATATCACACTCATGAAGTTAGCCTAAAAATGGAATAATAGCCAAAAGAAATACCATAATTGGAAATATGATACCGCCTTTGAGTTCAGAACATGTTTTTTATATTATGCACAACATAATCATTGTCGATGTTAGGTTTTTTTTGTAAAGTGCTATCATAGGTGAAAATAATAAAATTAATTAATTTACTTAATTGATTTCTTTATTTCAACATAGTGACCCGGTGTCCTCTATTTAAACATGGGCATTCCTATATGCCTAGGGTTAGCTACATAACTTAGGGGTTGAGAGGGGATTTTTGAGAGGATTCATTGAAGGATCATTAGAAGATTACATCAGATCAGGATCGGATCAGGGATCATTCACCAACAGAGTTCATGGATCCCACTAACAAAAGAAACACATGATCATTCTTCATCAGTGATCAATCCAAACCCCAGGTAGGATGTTCTATTTATATGATTCCATCCCACTCCTTTATCCTATTATAATAAAGATTTATTCCATGAATAGTAATTTATTTATGCTCTATAGTTGATTTATCTATAGTTTATTAATTTGTTTTTTGATATTTATACATATTCATTAATCTTTTATATGACAAAAAATTGAGGCCAAAAATGAAAAAAGTATGAGGTTCATTCCTCACATTTATGTTTTATGGTTTTCTCCCCCTTTTAATCAAAAATTAATCATTGAAATTATTTAGTCTGATGGTTCAATGAAATACCCAGTATTCAATCATTGTGTGACTATTCTTCATCACAACGGATTGATACGGAAAGTATGGCGTGCAATTGAGGCTATGATTTGAGTATCAATGTCGATGGTGGGAAATTCAAAGAGGAACGAGACCAGATTATAGGTTCCTCATTTCCCAAAGTGGAACATGGAAATGACACAGGAAATGGAGGTGGTTTCCAAGAACAATTATTTTGTTAGAATCTAGAGAGCAGGCGACAGTGGGACTCGATTGGACCAGATCTAAGATCCTTGGGCACAATTGATGATGGAGGTGGAAGATATGGATGATATTTCAAACAGCCTAAAATTTCTAGGAAATTTCTAACTGCACTCTATGTATCCTCATTAACACACACCACTTAGTCCTTTTTCTATAGAAATAGGGTTTATATGGAAGTTAAGGATCGCAATTCATGTGTTCTCTACCACATGTCATGTGACCCTCCCCAGGTAGCTCGGAATGTAACTCAAGGTGCATGGGAAGTTACACATCTTGGAAAAGTTTATGGTTCATGGGTAGGACAAGAGTACATGTTCACAGAGATAAATAATGGGTAGAGTTTTGTAAAACCTCTACTTTTTGTGTATACATTATAACATACCATGTATATGGATATCTACATATCATGTGAGAAGGAAGCACGCTAGAACACTAGGGGTTGTCCAGACACTCTGTGCACCTCCATTACACATCGTGTTCCCCCTTTAAGGGTTTTTCGATCCCTTCATTTCTTTGGTTTGTACCAGTATCAACTGAGTTTATTCCCTTGGTCTATCCCCTAGAGACTATAGTGCATAATTATTTCTATAAATCTATATTATGATCCTCTATAGAGGATAAATCTCATAAAGAGTTTGTGGTTTCCCTCTATGAGATTGGGGTGTGATCCTCTGTCATTCCTTTTTATACCCTAGGTGGGGTTTGTGGAACCAGCATGGAATCTTTACACTGGGTGTTGATCCCACATCTATAAGGTAGTTTCAGTATGGTTTTTGGTATCATTAACATATGATCCTCTATACAGCAGATTGATACATATTGGGTATGTGGTGTCCTATAGTTGTCTTGGGTGTGATCCTCTATCTTTGTATCAAGATATTCAGAGACTATAGAGTTTTATTGGGTGTTTCTCAATGATCATGACCTCTTGGATGATTTTATATGGTGATATCATGGCTTTTGGAGTGGGTTCTCCTATAATTATAATTTCCTATAAGGTACATACAAAATTGTTTGGATGGTAGTTTGGTTGAAACCACCTAGCTGTGTAGTGTCCTTCCTAAGTATATCTAGGTATTTTTTTCTTACGTTCATTATAGTATTACTGTTATAGGCTAACTACTATTGATTTTTTATGTTTATTGAATTTTGGTTGTCCTACAATGTATTTTTATACTCACACCTATATGATCTCTACTCGCATGTTCCATATCTTATGCAGACGACAGACCTTTTGATAGAGACGGGGCCAGAACTAGGTGGAGATTAGTGATCTAGATTGACCGAGGTGTGTACTGGTGGTTTCATTTGATTGTAGTCCCCTATTTATTATAAGTTTGGACTTGTTTTTAGTTTCTTTTGGGTGGTCTTGTATTTTTCCCATTTATGATTTCCAATACTTTTGTTATACTATGATTTAGAGATTATAGTTATATGAATTCATTATTACCAGTTGTTTTACATTTCATAATTGTACAGTATTTGAGATGTGTGTATGTGTGTGTGTACAATTGCATCAATATAATTCCTCCCATGTGTGTGATATGTCTACTCAGTGCTAGTTGTCAACCCCTGGCCAATTGGAGGTGGACTTTGGGTAGTCATGGCTTGGGACCCATGAGGTCGGGTCGTGATAGAGTGGTATCATAGAAATTACTTCTACCTTAGTAATATATTCTATGATACTAGTTTGGGATTTTTTTAAAAAGTTTTATAGAGTTTCAAGTTCGGATTTCATTCCATGTACCCCAATATTGGTGTGGCAGCTGACGTATCCATTAACCTAGACTCTAATAACCTTCTTGATGACTTAGTCTGCATATAAAATGGTTGTAGGGTAAACATTTTTACATGAATAATATATTAATGGGTTATGGTTTTCACATCCTTCTTGAGTTGGCTACTAATATATACTCTTTGACCATGGTACATATTTTTTATTTCAAGATTCCTCTACAAAGGTAGCCAGCCATCATTCCACTACAAGATCACGAGTATGATCTGATGAGTAACGAGGGTTTGGTATAGGGGGATATACAAGAGATAGATCCTTCATGTGTTTTACCATCTATACCACCATCTATTGAGTAGTAGTTAGCACTGGAAATATTATATGAGGATGCATGTAGGCTAAGTGTGCTACATGAGTTTTAAAGGTAGTGACCTCCTAGGTTTCAAGGTGATCTAGACCCCCAGGTGTCTAAGGACTGGATAGAGGCATTCACTCGAGTTTTCCACATTATGAGGATTCTTTTAGATCATATGTAAGTCCTCATGGTGAGTCTTCTTCAAGGATCTACTAGGCGATGGGGGATTCAAGTTACTCAGTCATAAAAATGAGACAACTCTCTCCTGGTTGGAATTCAAGCATCTCTTTAAGGAGGAGTTTTAACTATCCACATTGTAATCAATGTGCATATAAGAGCTTCTATATCTATATCATGGTAGTATGATCATTCTAGAGTATTCATATAGGTTTACTAATCTCTCACAGTACTCCTTGGATATGATTTGATATCCATTCTTTAGGGAACAGACCTTTGAATAGGTATTACATAAGTATATCAGAACTTCGGTGATATCTCTTTTCATTCCCATCAATGTTGGAGTTATTGAATGGTCCTTGGTAGTGGATAGATTACTATTATATAAGATGATTATTGTGGGTGATAGTAGTGGGAACCCAATAGATGATACCTTGGCAGTAGGTAGCTGATGATAGTTATAGGGATCCATCCATGTCATACTCTTTAGGAGTTGATCCCAGGAAAGAAGAATAGTGGTGTAGGGATATTAGGATGCCTTGAGTCAGTAAAGGAAGACGTGGTGTTTCTCATGTGATGGTTGGGGACATCTTTCATGGGATTGTATGACCTATAATACAATTGACCAAGAAATGGATGAGGGACTGACCAAGTAGAGAGAGAGGTTGGATAAAGGATGTTTTCATGGTGGTAGACATGGTAGAGGGGAAGGTAGAGTATCTAGATGTGGTATAAGGTTTAATCTATCACCACCACCCCCCCTAGGTGGTCTATATCAGGCTCAGGGATCTGGTGGTCTGGGACAAGGATAGCTGTAGGCTATGGAGGCTAATGACCCCGAGGATCTAAGGATTATATGAAGTATGGTATATGTATTATATACCTTAGATTTTGTATTGATAGACATAGTTTCAATTCATTCCTTTTTTCCACTTCTCTGGTTTGAGGCGTAGATGTTATGGTTGAGCCCTTAGCTCGAACCTTGTGCTTAGAGAATCCAATAGGAGGTGACTCCGATTACACACTTCTTCCAATAGTGATATCTAATTCTTGTAGGATATAGGTCCATATGGGATCTCTTTATATTAGTTATGACCCCTTATGAAGCCATCTCATGTATAGACTGGCTATCCATAGTTCATGCCCAGATGGACTATTTTATATTGAGGATACAGTGTGTCCGTGATGAAGGGACAAGGTTTTATTTTATGGGTAAAAAGGAAAACCATGCAGAGTAGGATGAGATTAGACATAGGAGGGTGTGGCTAATTACTCACTAGTTATATAGCAGGAATCTTGGAGTAGTGGATTCTATGTGTTACTAGTTTCCTGTAGTAGTGGTGAAGTACAAGTATATATTTCCTAAGTATGTGTCAGGATTACCTCCCCGCTAAGATTTATATTTTTTTATTAACTTTCACCTTAGGAAGTCCCTAATATTTATTCCAGTATATCATATGGATCCTTCAAAGCTTCATGAGTTGAGGGTTCAGTTGGAGTATTACAAAAAAAGGCTCTTTAAGACCCATTGTTTCTCCCAAGGCAGCCCCAGTGTTTTCCAAGAATGCAGATGGGTGATTGAGGTTATGTTTAGATTATCAGCACTTAAACTAGGTGACAATGAACAATAAGTATCCACTACCAATGATCAATGACCTCTTTGATCATTTGATAGGGTTATGATGGTTCTCAAAGATTTACCTTGGATTATGCTATCACCATTTGTGAGTATGGGATGAGGATATACAAAATATGTTATACTGATGTTGTTATGGTTTCTATGAGTACTTTGTGATTAATTTTTATTGTGAATAATTACCTAGTAGTGTTCATGGGACTCATGAACCAGATCTTTTACCCTTTCATGGACTGTTTATGTTGGTATTCATCGATGATATCCCAGTGTACATGGTGTTCGAGGAGGATTATGTGAGAAACTTAAGGATGGTCCTTGACATACTCCAAGAGAACCATATTTATGCAAATCTATTGAAGTTTCAGCTTTGGATTTTATATATTCACTTCCTTGGACATGTCATCTCATAGGAAGGATTGGTAGCGGATTCAGTGAAGGTTGAGGTAGTTCTAGCTTGGGATCCACCCAAGAGAGTTATTGAGGTGTACACTTTCCTTGGGTAGGTAGTGTATTATCAAAGGGTTTTACCCAATTTCTCCATAGTTTCAACACCTTTGATAGATTTGACCCAAAAATTGCAACCTTTCTTGTGGAAAATAAGTTATAAGAATTTTTTTAGGAGTTGAGGTAGAGGTTCATGAGCACCCCCGTCTTGAAATTTCTAGAGGAGGGTGTTGGGTACATATTTTTTTTGATTCCTTAGGGAACAAACTTGGTTCTATTCTAATGAAGAGTTAGGTCATGGTTGCCTATAGTTCTAGGTAATTTATACCTCCTAATAAAAACTATTTGACCCACAATCTTGATCTAGTATCATTATTCTCCTCCCTAAAGATGTGGCAACACTACTTTATGTGCAAACAGTTTACTATCTACTCTAACCACAAGATTATCAAGTATATATTATCTCAGAAAGATCTTAAATTGAGACAGAGGCTATGGATCGATTTCCTATAGGAATATGACTTTGAAATATTCTAGACTCTTAGGAAGAAGAATTTTATAGAAGATGCTTTCAGTAGAATATCTTCTTCTCAGTTGTTGGCTAAGGGGTTAGAGAAGATAACTATGTTGAAGTTTTCATTAGTGAAAAAGGTTGGTTCTTTATATATTAAGTCAATGGTTGTTACCCAACAAATTTTTAATAATTTTAGGGAATCTAAACATGAAGATATTGATAGTGATACCTTGCGTTCTAATATAACCATTGGACATGATCCTAATGGATTTTATGAAGGTGGGGAGCATGTTATCCTTTTCAGGGGATGTGTGATGGTACCAGTGACGTTTGGGAGGAGGTTATGAGGGAGTTTCATACATCCCATTTTTCGATAAATCCAGGTGTTTAAAATATGTACTAGGACCTTCAATATCAATTTTTATGTCCAGAAATAAAGATATATGTTACATAGTTTGTCTCTTGAAGCCTCACTTGTCTATAGTTAATGGATGAGAAATAGGTTCCAATGGGTTTAGCTCAATCACTTGAGGTACCATACTATAATAGGAATGGGATATTAATGAACGTTGTGATGGGGTTACCATGTACATCTATAGAACATGATTCCATCTGAGTGATCATATAACAACTCACCAAGTCAAACTATTTCCTAGCTACTTAAGAGAAAATTCCAGTAGAAAGCTTAGAATTCTTATTAGTACAAGAGATAGTATGAATCCATGGAGCTCATTTTATGATCATTTCATACTATTATTTTCCCTTCACATTGCGATTATAGATAGGATTATTGGAGGCCTTTAGGACACAATTGTGTTTGATCACGGTGTTCCACCCCAAAAATAATAGCAATACCTAAAAGGCCATTCAAGTAATGGAGGACATGTAGTGTTCTTACATGTTTGGTTTTAAATGTAGTTGGGATGATCACCTACCCTTAGTGGAGATTTCATACAATAATATCTACCATTCCACCATCGGTATGGTTCCATTTAAGGCCTTATATGTGTGACCTTATAGGTCACCACTTTATTGGAATCATCCAAGTGAGTATGTGCTCATGTACTAGGGTTAGTACAGGATGCGAGAAAGAATGTTCGGATCATCCAAGAGTGGATGAGGACTACACAGAGCCATCAAAAGTCTTATGCAGAGTGATAACATAGGCCTCCAAAATTCGAGGAAGGAGACCATGTGTTCCTGAATGTCTCACCTCAACATAGATTGTGGAGATTTGGCTGGGATTTAAAGTTATCACTAAGATTCATAAACCCTTTATAGATACTGCATAAATTTGGTGAGTTGGAATACCTGTTTTCACTACCACTTTGGTTAGACTGGGTACATGATGTATTCCATGTGTCATGGATGAGGATGTATGTGCATGATCTGTATCATGTTATCTACTAGGGTGAGTTGTACATCGATGATGGGGATGCATTTGTAGATTACATGGTGGAGATCGAGGATCGTTATAAGAGAATATTTCATGGGTAATTTAATCCCCAAGTGCATGTATGGTGGAACCACAGAAATCTTTTAGAGTGCACTTGGGAGTAGAAGACTGAGATGTGAGCTCATTACCCTCATCTTTTTTATAAGTTTTTCTCGTTTTAGGATGAAAATTCCTAAGGTGGGGAGAATTTAAGGACTATTATTTTCCCATGTATAACTTCCTAATATTATATTGATTATTTTCAAATCCATGTACTAAAGCATTGTAAGATTATATGGTCCATTGAGGCCCGAATTGATATTTTAAAAATATTAAATATATTAATCTCACACACGCAATTTTCCTAAAAATGTTGAATAACTACCATTAAGAGACCCATATCAAAAATATGAGTCCTCCATTGAGTTTAGAATGTGGTTTTTACCCTAAAAGTGACATAATATTTGTCAGCATCAATCATTTTGGTAAAGTGATATCACGTGAGAAAATAATAAAATAAATTTATTTATTTTTTATTTCAACATAGCGATCTAGCATCCTCTATTTAAACATGGACCTGCCTAAAAACATAGGGTTCTCTACATAACCTATATATTTAGAGGGGATGATAGAGATAATCCATTATAGGATCATTGGTAGATGACATCAGATCGAGATTAAATCAAGGATCATGTGCCAACAGAGTTCACAGAACTTACTAATAATGGAAACAAGTGAATGTTCTTCATCAGTGATCAATCCAAACCCTGGGTAGGTTTTTTAATATATGTGATTCTATATTGCTCTTTTATCCTAGTCAAACATGGATAAATTCCATGAAAAATAATTTATTCACGCATCAATGGTTGATTTACTTACGATTGTTTAATTTGTTCATTGATGTGTATACCTATTTATTCAACTTTTATAGGATAATGGATCAAGGAAAAAAATGAAAAAAGGTTTAGGTTCATTACTCACATTTATGGTTTATGTTTTTCTCCCTTGTTTTATTTCACGTTCATCATTAGCATTCATTTTAGTTAGTGGTTTGATGAAATACCCATTATTTGATCATTACAAGACCATTATTCAGTACAATGAATCAATATCGTAGGTATGGATTGTGGTTGAGGCTATTATTTGAGGATCAATGAATATGGTGGACGATTCTAGAAGGAATAAGGAAAAATATAAGGTTCCTCATTTCCCAATGTGGCACATAGTGATGAAATAGGTGATGGAGGTGGCTTCCTGATCTGATTTGGTGGCCAAAATCTACTGAGATGGTGATAGTGAGACTCAGTTGGACAAAATATAAGATCCTTGGGCATGATTGATAATGGAAATAGAAAATTTGGGTGACACATTGAATAGTATAGAATTTATATAAAATTACCAACTACAAGGTGAGTAGTCTAATGAAAAGACTTTATGTAGTCTTTTTTCTTTGGTGCTAGGGTTTTAGTGGAAGTTAAGGATCACACATCCTGTAATCCCTACCACACATAGTATGATGCTCCCCTGGTAGCTTAGTGTGTCAAATTTGGGTTTAGGTGTAGTTACACAACTAGGTATACCGGATGGTACATGGGAAGTTCATGAGTACACAGGCACAGACAGACAGCCCAGGCAGAGTGCCAAAAAATCCCTACATGCTAAGTATACCTTAGAACATGTTGTGTATTTGGAGATCTATATTTTGTCTGAGACAAAATCACATGGGAAGATCAAGGTATATCTATAAACACTGTATACCTCCAGTACACACCATTTAAAACATTTTAGGGTGTTTAGAGCCATTATTTTCTTCAATTTGGACCAGTATCGGTTGAGTATGTTCTTTTAGTCCATCCCCTTGAGGGTATAGTGAGGAATTATGTCTATAGGTATGGATTGTGATCCCCTCTAGAGTATGAGTCTCATATAGAGTTTGTGGGGTCCCATAGTGATACCACGGTGTGATCCTATATTACTCATTCTTAAACCCTAGGCGGGGTTTATGGAATTAGTGTGACCTCCTTTTATAGGGTGTTGATCCCCCATATAGCATGTCGTTTCAGAAGGGTTCATGGTATCAATGGAATACTATCCCATACATAGAGGTTTGATCTAAATTGGTTTTGTGGTGTCCTCCAATGGTCCTAAGTGTGATCCCTTATCTTTATAACTATATCATTAGAGACCAAGGAGTTTTCTTATATGGGGCCCAATGATCATAACCTCTGATGAATTTCTTCCATGATATCATGGTGTATGGAGTGGGTTCTCCCAGGATGGGAATTACTTAGAATCTTTATAAAGAATTCTATGGATAGTGGTTTGGTTGAGACCACCTAAAGTCATGGTTTCCTTCTTGATTGTATCTTGGTTTTTGTTCTTTCTTTCATTGTAGTATTACTATTATGATATAACTATTCTTCGTGATTTATGTTTAGTGATTTCATGGTGTCCTAATGGGTATTGTTATACTCACCCCTGTATGGGCTCTGACCACATGTGTCATGTTTTATACTAACGATATCCCTTTTAACAGGGTCTTAGAGGATCCAGGACTAGGCGGAGCTTAGTGATCCAAACAGACTGAGGTGTGTACTAGTGGTTTCATTTGACAGCTGTCCCCTTTTACTTAGTAGGTTGGACTTGTTTTTAATTTCTTTTTGGTAGGCTTATATTTAGACCCATTATGCTTTCAAGCAATTTTTTTACTCTAATTAGGGTATTATATATATATATATGCATGAATTTTTATTTTTATTTTTACATTTTAGAATTTTATTGGTCTGGGAGTCAGTGTGTGTGTGTGTGTAGAGGTATATTAGGTTAATTCTTATCATGTGCATGATATGCCTACTCAATGAGGGTTGCCAACCCTTGGGCTATTGGAGGTGGTCTTAGGGTATTCAAGGATCAATCCTCATTGGGTTGGGTTGTGACAATCCAACTCCACCAAAATTTCATAATATTGACCAACTTCTAGCGATATAAACTATTCCCTAACATCAAACTAAAATACTATTGGTTATTGAAATATTTTGAAAAATAGACACAAAATTTATATTATAATTGAAATAATGAAGGAATAAGATGAAAATGTGTCTAATAATACTTAATTGAGAGTATAGTAGTCATTTCATACCTAATATAACATCGATTCTATCTAAATCAACTATATTTTTTTATTGTAGTTTCCCATAATTAGTTTCTCCTAAACAACGGTTTTTTTCCGTAACACATTTTTGGCCTTGATCTAGGTATGAAACCTATATAAATGGTGAATTAAATTATTATTGGCCAAAAATTACTCCAACCAAAATCAATGATCCATAATACAAAATATATTACTCCTGCTAAAATAGTAATAACTTATGTTACTTAGGAGTATTTTATTATAGATTGAATCAAGATATTAAGAAAACCTTTTTTATGAAATTTTATTCCTATAAGGAAAATAAAATTTATAGGTAGGGTCTTATACTATAATAATATGCTTCTTCCTCCTCTAATTTCATTCAAAATATTGACACATAGATTAATGATACTATATATCACCCCATGAGAATCAACCAATGCTCTAACTATTGATATATGGTCATGAACTTCCCTCACTAAAAGACTAAAATGGTGTTAACATTTAATTTTTTCTATCATTATAAAAATTTAACTTCCCCTAAGAATAAAATTTTTGAATCCTGAACTCATTATAGCCACTCTTATACTAGATCACATTTGAATAAAATATAATCCTAGATAGTAATCACTCTATAATATCTATCTACTCTATCATCTCTATATAAGTACTTAGTCTTAAATTATATACCTAACTTGTTATCTTTATATGAATCATTTCCTTGAAATTTATATATCTCATAAACTCATTAGTTGGAATGTCTATCAAATAATACATTAGACCCACAAACCTCACATTGAACTTTTAGAATTTGAACACCCATAATGTATTGTAAAAACTCTTATTGATGATAAATTATAAGGTTCACTAATAAAAAATCCCACTTTAATTTTTCCCAAAATTAGGCCTAATTAACCATGAATTCTCTACAATCTTAGAAACATCCACTACTAAAGAGATTCTTCCTACAAAAAACATTAAACTAAGGAACCCGGTGCATCATTAGTATCTGATGTGAGCTATTACATTCCCATTAAAATATAATTTATTGTAACCTAGAAACTATTATTGGTAAAAACTAGAGTCTTCACTCAAGGAGGCTCACAATCACTTGAAATCCATCATGTCACAAAAAATGGTATTTTTATTTATGATATAAACAAGAAAAACCAAAGACGTGGTTTAGTGTTTTGTGAACAAATGAAAAAGAAAATAATGTGAAAATGGTATGTGGTCAATAATTAGAGAAATTATAATTAAAAATATCATTTTTCATGTGTGAATTTTTCCATTATTAACTTATTCTATCACAAACCAAGTTGGGTATTCATTCGAACTGATGATTGATCCATTCTATAGCATGGCCCGAAGGGTGTTCTCAATACCCATGGGCTGGAAAAAAGTTACCAGGTATCAATGATAAAGAATGGGAATGATTTTACCTGATTTCATTATCATAACCAACCATAAAAATAAATAAAATGAAACTGAAAATACTCAACCAAACATGGAATAACCAATTTTCCATATTTGAGTTACAAAATTTAAACAAAACCCACAAATGGGCTATAATAGAAAGGCAAAATGAGAACTATCCCAAAACCACTATATGATAAGAGGATCATCTCCCTCAAGTCACCACCAAAAATACCTCACAAGGAAGACCTCTAGTAATCCAAACCACCATATCTAAATTCCTTTCCTTTATGTACAGAAAACATAAACAAGTTTAATTACACCCAAAGGTGTAAGTAGAGTGTGAGACAAAGCTCGGTAGGATGACACCCAATTAAATATTCCATTCTATAAACATTATAAGAAAAATAAAATTTTAACTTTTATAAAATAAATATTGTAGAAAATTTTATGGAAATTGTTTTAAAGCAATCCATGATTTCTTTTAAAAAAACACAAAGTATATCGTATGCCGACGGTAAGTGTGATATCACCATAGATAACTAAGTCATGGGAGAACCCTCAAGGAACTAGCTAGAAATGGCACACTAGGCACCTCGTATCTTAGTGAAGGGTGGTATAGAAACCATGATCACAGCTTTATCATGCATAATACACTAAGGGGAAAACCCAATAGGCCTAGTGTTCCCAAATCATCACAAAGTTTATTTAGTGTGGTAGTGTCGATACTGCTAGAAAAAATTGGGACGAACCACTTCCAAATCATCTAGAATACTAGTCCTAGTCCACCCATCCAGTTACTCAAGTTTCCCTTTGTTCTAAATTATGTTTCACATGTCACATAACACATCAATTTCACATTACTCAAGACAAACAATAAAACACACACAATATATCATCACTTTCACAACCAAAATCCTATTTTGAAATCAAACACACACCAATACTATTTCAAAACATAATTCACACCAATTTCACAACTAAATAAACCAATTTCACAACTAAATAAACCATTTTCACAATTTATAAAATACCCTTAATAGGAACAACAAGTATCTACATAAGAAATACACTCAATTACTTATAAAAACTATTTTTAATCCATATTCATGTCAAATCCATTCAAAAACTCTTTTCTAACCACACGCATAAATCATATAACACATAAAAATACTCTATCAAGCATGATAAATTCATCCAATAATGTTTAAGCATATAATCACCAACATTGGGTGTAGAATCTTCTGGAATCCAGTGAAAAACTCCAACCACACCTCAACTGCACTTTCAATAAGAAAGACCTAACCCTATACATAAAAATTAAACCCAAAGAATTAAGATCTAACCCTAAAATCATAATCCAACCTACTGAAGAAGAGAAACCCTAAAGAAAGAGGGAAACCCCTATAATAGAGAAGTAATCGATGAGAGAAGACGCTTACTTGAATATTTGGAGATAAATCACACAAAATATAGTAAAACAATGGAGATCCAAGGGAGGGGGAATAATATGGAGGCATGACTAGGAGGAGGAATCTGGAAGGGGAGAAAAAATGATGGTTTAGGGTTAATATCTGGGATATAGAAAATATAAAACACAATTTTTAATGACCTGTATAGGTTGAATAGTTAGTATACACAGTTTTCCAAACCATGTGGAAATCATGCTCCCCTTACTGTCTAAGTAGGACAAGTTTCACGGTTAACCCACACAGTTTACAGACTGTATGCTAATCATGCGATGAGACTCTATCCAAAAACACCACTTGGATGCATCATTACTTGGGAAAGGAAGCACGGTTACCCCCAACCATGAACGAACCATGATCCACACTCTTTCCACCCAAAATTTCACACTTTTCTCAGAAAAATCAAAGGAAACCTCAAGAGAAAAAGGTTGGCCTAAAATAAATATAAAAATACCTCAAAATAAATCATAGGTGTGACACATTCAATGACCAAAAACACAATATCTACTAATATATCCATAATCATGCATCATATATACATTGAATGAGTTTTTCCCTACTGTATGAAAACCAAATCCAATGAAAGGTAATCTAAATATAAAATCATGTAACTATCTTATAAAATGACTAATATAAGTTACAAAGTAACAACCATTAAATCCTCACATATACTACTCAATAATATGGTTAACATAATTTATAAAATTAAAATTCCTAATTTCATCATTACAATCCTCCCTCATCAAAGCTAAGAATAATAAAATAGTTGAACATAATAAATCAGATAAAAACTCAAAATTAAAATTAAATACTCATTGGACTATTCCAATAATCTTAATATTCCATAAT
This sequence comes from Viscum album, assembly GCA_963277665.1. Taxonomy (NCBI): domain Eukaryota; kingdom Viridiplantae; phylum Streptophyta; class Magnoliopsida; order Santalales; family Viscaceae; genus Viscum; species Viscum album. The sequence continues at coordinate 1,296,750,572 of OY728141.1, read as the reverse complement.
GGGAAATAATAAAAAATAATATAAAAGAAATGAAATCTATATCATGGGTGTCTCTTTTACATTATACATTCTAACTCTATTTTTCTACTAAAAATTTCTAAATCCTTTAATATAAGTGGAGACACTTTATATAATCAATAAATGTAGCTTATTTTCCCACTAACTATGTATTTAAAATTTGAATGCATGTTTGACCCCTTATACCATTAAATCTATAAATGTGGTCATCTAAATTATTATTCATATATTTCTTATCTATTCTTTTAAAAAAATAATGTTTTGTAGACATGTGTAGAAAAAATTATAGCTAAAAAATTAAATTCATATTTTTTTTTTGAAGAACTCTTCACATTAATATGCTTCAATTTCATTATATTTATAACCTTGAAAACTAATGAATCATAGATATAATCAGCTAATGAAATTTTCCTATAAACTTTTATATATCTTCAAAAAAAATCTCATTTAGACTATCTCTTTATGAGATATGGTCCTAATATTGAAAATATTCCAAATTGTGGATTTATTCTATGGCCCCATTTATGCTTCATTTGGGCCTCCTATAATTGTATTCAGTAATTGGTCTAGTTGAATAAAACCCAAAAATCATTTAATACTAAAAAAAGGAATTTTTGAACTTGGGTCAGCATAGTTAATTCTATGACAAGAATACCAAATATTTTTTCATGGAAATATCAAAAATCGTAAATTTTACCTTTTAAATGTATTTTTAAATAATGAATAGGAAATGTGATTTGAATTTGAAATGATTAAATTATGAGATACTATACCCCATAAACATTCTAAACACGTGGTTCAACATAAAAATACTAGATAATTTTTTTCATGATCAAACTTCCACACCTGAAAATTTATACTCCCATGAAAAAATCATATATATAAATCAAAATTCACAACTATGTAAAAAGTGAGAAGATTTCTAGGATTTATTTCAGAATTAAATTCATTGTGTCTCATTTATGAAATCAATTTTAGTTTCATTTTTATTATCCTATAGTCAAATTAATTTAATTTCATTTATTCACCCTTGAAATATATCGCAACCTACCTCATAAGGAATTTATATCACTCATCTCTCAAGTGTAAAATATATGAAAATTTCTGCTCAGTTAAAAACCATGGAAGTCATAATATGGGATTGATTAAATTCTAAACTCTAAACATAAGATATATATAATCATGTTCTAACATTGGGTATTTTATGAGGGAACATTTAGGCTTAGGGTTGGTGGGTTCATCATGAGAAATATTAGGTCTAAAAGTGAAGGGTTTTCTCTTATACATGATGAATAATTCAAGAATTAATGAATATTCCTCACTGAAATATCCCCTCAAATTATTCACCCAACTCAATTCCCCTTTTTCAAACTAGACCCAAAATTCATAGAAAATGAAGTGTAATGAATGATTCTTCCTCCTATTTTTTTCATTTTTTATTTTTTTTAGAGAATAGAAAAAAAAATATAGATACATTAAAGAAACCATGTCTCACGTATTTTTCTTTATAATAAAGTACACAAGTTAAAAAATTTAGTATGATGAAGGATTCAATTCCCATTCTCCATATTTGTTTTATTTTTTTTTCTTTTTCTTTTTTTTAAGAAGAAACAAATGAATTTACAATAAAATAAATGACTTGTGGCTCATCCCTCAATAACTCCACCCCATATTATCCTACAATTTAACTCATCCCCACGATAACACAAGAAGTATCCTTATTTATCTATAATCACTTTGAATAATAATATTTCATTATAAACAAGAGTGAGTGTTGGTACGTAAAATGGCTATGTTATATGGATAAAATATAATAGATTTCATGGATACTAGGGTATTAATAAAGGATAATATAAAGTTAAGTCTCAAAGTAGATAAATATGGGTTATTCCAAAGATGTACCATAATCATGTTAACACACTTCTTATTTCTAATAAGTTTTGATAAAGGATAAAACCAAGTTCTAGATGATAAACACGATATTATTTCAGTTAATAATGTAGGGTACTGGGAAGAATATGATAAAAAAAATTAGATTACCTCATGGGTTCATAAAAAATAATATTGTATATTTTCTAAAGAGTCATGGGTTTTAAAAATACATTAAACTCCTAAGAATTTTTTCAAAATCTAAAATACAGGAAAAATACTTCATATAAACAGTTATTTTAAACCTTTTTGAAAAAATAATTTAGTATCTATCAAAATCAACTCAAGTGTGAATAATTATTATGGATATTCATTTAAGTTGAAATTGTGCTCAAAAAATACAAAAAAAACATTGAAAATGAAAAAAATCACACTAATAAATTTAAATCTTAAAAAAAATATTGAAACTACCCCTAAAAAATTTAATAATACCCTAATTAAAGTTAAAGAAAAATATGAGGAGTAGGGTACTAGAAACAAATGGAAAGAAGAGACATAATTGGGGAGTTATTTTTCATAGAAAAATGATTTATTCTCTTATTTTATACCTTTTTCAACCTATAAAAGAAAAAAATCAATATGATAATTTTATTAAAATAAACATAAAATAAAAATTAGAAAGAGGGAGAGAAAAAATTCATGGGACATCTACCATGTGGTGTTGTGTTTATATTTCCCATAGATATTTTTGTTTATTAACCCCAGTCAGAAGGTGGGTAGGGTTTATATGGTAGAAACCTCAATATTGTTTTCCAATTCCCATGATTGTAAACTGAGAGTGAAGACCAATGAAATAAATTAAAAGTGACACATCCCCTAGAATGAGTGGGGAAAATATATAAAGGGTAAGTGTAAATAAATAAGTGGTACTAATTTTAATATATTATTGTATCCTCCTCTAGTTGATGTGAATGTTGTTTTTGATGAGATAGTATCATCACAAAAAAGGCATAAATATTTTCTTCTCCTTGAATTACCACTACTTTATTGGTTCCTACATCAATCTTTAATATCATCTTCTCCTCAATGGTGTGTATATAACATCCTATGTTTCTATCCAAGGGTGATTTTCTTATAACTAGAACTAGATTCTTGATATATTTTCATTAAATAAATTAGCACTCTTTTGAATCAAATTAAGTACTTTAATGGCTTGGTTGATCGCAAATGGAAATTTTTAATGAAGGAGTTAATTTTTTATCCAAAATGGTGAAATGGTAAATTCATCGTGATCAGGATATAGCATTGAGAAATAAATTGTGTTTACCCTAGGATAGGATTTGTATAAATTTTGAATGATTATTCATTAGTGTGTTGTGGTGATGAAATAATTTTAGTTAATAATAAAAATAAATAATAAATTATTTATTTAGTATACTATCCATATAACCATTTGAATTTAAATTCTTTAAGATAGAGGGGATAGTTTTGATTTTAGGAGGTATCCACTATGGTGGGATCACCAAAAACTAGATGAATTGGTCGGGCAATCACCGAATCACAAAAATGAGTACAGTTCTTTATGTCGAAGTCCATTTATTTTAGCATAAACTTCCCAGTACTTGTTTTAAGGATAAATATTTAAATTTGATTATGAAATTTGAGTAATTTATTCCATAATTCAAGATTAATTCACTGCTATTTAATTTAAATAAATCCAATGAATATATTTTGGGATAACATAGATAAATATTCTTGGGATAAAATAGAAAAATATTGATAAATTCTTCATTTGATTGAGTCATGGACCCTATGATACCACATTAGAAAGGTCTCAATGAGACACATCCACTACCTCATGAATCACTCCAATAAGTGTCATGGTATTTAAGAAAATATATGAAAAATGTTTCATGGATTATATTTTATCTCTATTATTTGGGGTATATAGAGGCTAAATCATGAGAACCTAACCATGGATTTAGAATTTTCTAATCAAAAAGTTCCAAATTATGAATTTGGAATATTTTTGATTAAGTCAACTAGTTGAAACCACTACCGATGATGGTTAAAATTCTATTTAGTAAGGAGAATCAACAAATATTACAACCATACAATAATAGGCACCTGATCCTTAATCTAATAGATCAAAAGGGCCATATATTCCTATGGTAGTTGTGACACATGGAACACCCCATAGGAAATGACATTATTTCAATCATATGGATCATATAGAAATCCAATTTTGACGTAGTCCTGGTGTGCATACTTGGTGTGAAATGGGTTCTATGGTTCATGGTCATCCAATTAATAGATCATAAGGTTGTGAGTTTCTAATGAAACCACACATGATGGGTGAGATGAGGCCTACCCAGGACCATCCAATCAATTGATCTAATAGTCTCCATTAACATGGAGATCATGAAGGGGTTTCATAATGTGGCAATGATCTTGTCATCTGATCAATAGATCAAGTGATAGAGATTAAATTAGAATATACCACAGGAAAATAAATCATTTCCCATGTGTGGTGGTACCATGTGTCACCCCCTATTTGTAGATAACATATTAGGCTTGTGGGGGTATGTGAAGGGTCCAAATTGAACACCAAAAATTACATTGGATGCCTATTTTCATCTCAAACACCATAAAACAATGTTTGGGTTATTTATAGATCATAGGATGGATGATTTAATACTTTTATAATTCAATGGTTATGAAAAAATTATTATTATTTAAAAAATATATTATATATTGTTTAAATAAATAATTAACATGATGTATTTCCTTGGGTAACTGGATATGATTTTGTTAAGTGGAATGAAATTAGTGGAATATAGAATTATAGGATAGGGTGGTAGTTTTTCTTGATGGATCATGTAAGTGTTATTATTATTGTGTTCTTACTCACTTAAGGGTTTGTGTAACCTTGGAATATGAATACCGATAGCGATAAAATGTCTTGGTGGATTTCCCTTTTCATTACCCCTCTACTCAGGGTTGGAGTGGGAAAATGGTGACTATACTATTTTTCACTAATTATTTGGGTATATAATGGTGATTAATTATTCATGTATCTACTTTTACTCACCCACATCTCTAGGTTGTGGTTGATTGGATTCCTCTAGGAGGTAGTTTGGGATGGGTATTTTCTATAACATCTCTAGTGTGGGGTGGATAGATATGGATAGTTCCTCTAGTATCCTTGATACAATAAGATTACGTATGGGATAGGTGAAGATGGGTAATTCCTTTATCATCCCCAATACAAGAATATTAGGGATAGTAATTCACATGACTGAAAATTCTCTTCCACACCCACATATCTAGGGTTAAGTTAGACTACGATGTACCCAATATTATCATTACACCTCACCCACTATTCTAGTATTGGGAGTAATAGATAATCATTGGTTTCTCTATGGACTTATATTACCTACAGTGTACTAGTATAAAGCTTTATCTTGAGATATTTGTATTTCCTCTAGTTTCTAGAAATTTATAAGTATATAGATACAGAGTTTTGTATTTCCTATGGAATATATCTATATTTCCACTATAAATTTTGATAAGTATAAAGATGATTATTTCCTCCAATATTATGAAGATATTTGGATATTTTTATTTCCTCTATCATTTAAATATTTTTCGTTTAGGGTGAATTACAAGGAAATATTTATATGATCGAAGTTTCTTTATTGAGAAAAATTATTATATATTTAGCATGATCAAGTGAGTTATGTGTTTGTTATTCAAGATTTATCATAGATATATATGGTTATGACATTGGATGATGTTATATTTTTTACACTTTTCTTACTATTTATATACATAGACACTAGATGTATATAGGGTCGGATCACTACTTGGGATGACCATACTAGATATTTTTACACTATAGGTCCATAATTATCATTTTTACTATAAAATAAAAACTTGGGTAGTGAGTAGTAATGTTCAATAATGTAAAATAAAAAACAAGTTATTAAAAATTAAAGTTTATTCCCTTTAGTTGATCAACTGGTATAATTGGTTCTTATAAGAACACTTAGAGGAATTAAAAAAGTTTAGGTAGGGAATATTTAGTTAATTTAGATTTAACATCTTCTATTTATTCATTAATTCTGTGAGGGAGTATAGTATCATTTTTTCTTAGGCTTCTTGTTGATAGAATTCCAAAAAGTACTTCAAAAACTCAGGGAGTTCCTTGTCCAAGTATTCTCAACATTATTGTTTGAGGTCTTCCATTAAATACATGATTATCTCTCTTATAAACTACTCATTATATTTTAATCTCTAAACTCCGATCACTTTTCAGGATAGTAATGAAAAAAAATTCACTCATGAGAGAGGGTTGGTCCATAATCCCATATTCATATTTTTTAAGAAAATAAATAAACATTACAATGTGAATAAAAAAATAAGGGATTAAATCAACTTCCTTGGAAACATTTACGTGTTTTAATGTGAGTTATTATAGGATCATCAAAATAGATTTTATAGTAACCTATAATATATAATTAGTGGAAACTAGGGCCATCTCTCAAGGAGGGATATAATCACTAACAATCCCTCATGTCATTAAATACAATATTTTTGGTATTTTAATTTTTGGGAAAAATAATAAAAAACAATGAGTTGGTTTGGTTTCATATAAACAAATTAAGAATAAAATAATGTTATAGTTAGGATATTATTAATCATTAAAGACATTATAATTAAACATGTCATTTTTCATGTGTGAAGTGTTCCACTCTTAACTCATTTAATGACCAAACTCAATAGCATTCAATTATTCATATCGCACTATTTTTAACGAATGAATAATTCTACCCCAAAACCAAAAGGTATTTTTAATCATGTCTCATAATATATCCATAACCATGCACTATATATCCATAAAATGAGTTCTCATCCATCTTATTTCAGACAAATCCAATGAAAGTATCACAGAAAATAAATAATATAAGTGATAGAGTGAAAATAACTAAATTCTAAAATATACTGCTCATTAACATGGTTAATGAAAATGATAAAATGAGACTTAAATATTTTATCACCATAATACTATGTGGTTCAATATAAGAATAAGAAAATAGTAGAAAATAAGAAAGGATATCAAGAATTCAACATTCCAAATAAATGATCCCTAGATTAGGCCAAAAATTTAATAATCAATCATGGGAAAGTATACAAAACAATATAAAATAAATGAAATATCCATCATGCATTTCTATTTTCCATTGGAAGTTACAAACCACTCATTTTATTTTAAAATTTTCTAACTACTTGAATAGAAGTGGAGTCTCTTTTTTATAAGCATGAGGGGTGGATTCTTTTCACTCTAATTTTTTCTTTAGAATTTAACACTTATTTGACCCATTATATTGCATAATTTTATAAAGTGATAATATATAATGTTTTTCTTTTATGTAATACATATTTTACACAAAAATTCAAGTCCATTATAAACATTTAGCAAAATTTATTATTGAACTATTAAAGTTATATTTTTTGTCCTCACGGACTCTTTACATTACTAAACTATAGTTTCCAATGAGTTTATAACCATAAAAATGTTTGAATCTAAGACAAAAACAGTCACTGTAATTATTCAATAGTCTCTTATATATGTCCACAAAAAATTTCAACTAATTTGGATAGGTTTTTTGTGATATATGGTTCCAAAATTGAATGTCTTCTAAAATATGGATAGATTCCTTTTCCCTTATTGTATGTTTCATTTGGGTCTCTTATATTTTAATTTCGTAATTAGTACAATTGAATGGAATGGATCCCATAAATCATGTAATTATTAAAAAAATAATTTTTCAATTTGGATTAGTATAGTTAATTATATATAAAAAATACTAAACTCATGTTTTTTAATAGAAATGTCCAAAATAGTGAATTTTTAATTTTTTTAATATATTTTTAAATAATAAATGAAAAATGTGTTTTAAATTCAAAATGATTAAATTTTGGGATACCAGAACCCATAAACATTTTTAAAAATGTGTGTAAGGATGAAAATATTGGATAATTTGATATGTGATCAGTATCCAAATAAATAAGAACATTGTCTTCAACTCTTCTAGTTAGTGATTATTCTCATGATCAGAGACTAAACCCTCATACCTAGATAATACTTACAACTAAAAATATTATAATGTTATATACCAAGCCTTAGAGGATCAAAAATATCAAACCTTTCAAGAAACAATATAGTTATTTACCATGCCTCCCCATGAAAAAACCTATGTTAAATAACCGATGACATAACTAAAAATAAATACAATATTTGATCACAATCGACACTAAAAATATAGATTCTTATGAATAAAGAATTTGTATTCATTAGTACACCCCATGCATACCATAATTCAATCAATGTCACACCCAAAAAACATAACTTACATTCAACTACATGATACATGTCTCACACCTAAGATAATAACTTTTAATCAATACACTTTCCACTATTAATGATCCATACATAATCAAGTTCCATGTGTTGAATTATAGGGGGCCTTAGTATTTGAATCTGGTTTCTCTAGAATATTTCACTTACTAGGTTCAAGATTAATTTTTCCCTAATAACCTAATGTAATCCTGATACATTTTTACTCCAAGAAAATATGAAATCTCACTATGATATCACTATGACATGACCCATCTTAACTAAAACATTAACCTAGGTCGATGAAAAGGAATAGGTGTGTCACTCCAAACCCATCTCTAATAGCTTATGAGTTAATAACCAATGTTGGGGTTATAATCACAAATATATCAGAGCCATTTACCCCATTAAACATAAAACATCATAATAATATGAAAATAAATTATATGAACAATAAAACAACATAAGTAAATAATAATCATGATTAATAATTGTAAATATAAATGTTAAACAATATAATAATGTTCAATAAACTCTAATAATGAATGAATAAACCAAATACCCAAAGGAATAGAACCCAAGTAAAAACCCTAGAATACCACTATAGATGATGTGAGAGATCAACCTCCAGTCTACTTATATACTCCCCAACTATCTTAGATCATATCACTTGACACCAACATTAACTAGATCCTATATATATGAAATTACAAATTAAAGTTAGTGATATATATAAGAAGTGGTGAGTATAAAAAATTATAATTATCTTACTCCTCTAGAAACTTAATTATACTAATATGAATAGATCGTGTTAATACATTTTAGAGTATAACAACTAAAACAGGAAAATCTAACCAATCCCAAGGTAAGGTATGTGCTTCTTAAAGTTACGTCGTAGCTCACCAATAACATGGTTTCCAAAACACAAGATATAAATGTATAATATAACATTGAAAACAAAAAATATATACAAATAAGTTTCCCTATAAGTAAACTCCCATATATTATAGATTCCACAAGTCCCAACATTTAGCATTATGAATTACCCCATAACCCAGTATGTTATATCGATACAAATAGTATCTTCATATAACACATATTATTATACTATAACCACATAATTGGGGGCTAATAAGTATTCCATCTAGTAACATACCTATTATACATATCTTGTATTCTCACCCATACTCAAAAATATAGTGGTGGTAATGTAGTAAATAAGGGGTTCCCTCCCACACTAAAATATAAAAACATTACACACACACACACAAAACATATAACCTTAATCAACATCCTAAGACACAACCATAACCATCCACCATCATCCATGATCAACATTGAAAAATTCATTTTCAAGCCAATAGTTATCCTATGAAATTCATCCAAAATTCTCAACCCATATGTAGTAGGAGAGAAGTATTAAACTCATGGTGCTCCAATGTCAAATGGATAATCATGGTGTTCACTCCAAAGGTTTCAAGGCATGCATATTCTAAGGAATCTATGTGTATTTTGAGACATCATATCAAAATAATATACCACCCTACAGCTAGGTCCAATATAACATAGAAGGACCTTGGAGAAACTCATTAAAATTCCATTCTCATGCCTAAAATATGAATTTTCATGTCCAAGAGCATAATAATCATAAGAACCTTTGAATATTACCCATATAAATATCATCACTATAAAATAATATATCGTATTAAACCCTAGGAATAAAACTTGATCTCCTAATATTCATAATATTTAAAAGAATCCAATCTATTAGGATTTCACTCATTTCACTACCAACCACTATAAGTCTACCATTTGAATCCATGGAAACAAAAATATGAACAAGGAAACTCCATTCATCATAATTTTAATGAAACTGACCCTTTAGAACATTATAATCATCCATTCCTATGAATCAAAATAAGAAAAAAAACAAAAAATAAATTAACCCTCCATAAATAAATATTTTAATGATAGATATTAAACTTAATTATTCTTTCACTATTATCTCAAAATTCACCATCCAAAACTCCACCAGAACCTATCCGAGGGGTCATCCTCATGATCGTGCTGTTGAATCCTAGCGGTTATGCGTCACAGAGGCATCCTGTAAGGAAACAATATGTACCATGATCAAAAGTATATCTATATAGCTGACACAAAGGACATGGAAACCACAAACCATTCCTATATGATGCATCTACATTTTTTTCCCCACAACCAGTTTTTTCATGTACCGAGTCGGAAAGCAGGTAATCAGAGCCCTGGTGTATGGATACGTTGGCCGCCGCACCAACACTGGAGTCTCTGGCCTGAAAGCCGAACTCGAAACACTTAACACTGTTGACCCAAACCAAACTCACAGACTCTTGGTCCTAAGGTAGAATCGGCCTCCTATGATACCACTCTGTCACGACCCATCCCGGTAGGGCCTGCGCTGTGACTTCCCAAGCCCACCTCCAATAGGCCAGGGGCTGGTGACTAGCACCGAGTAGGCATATCGATAACCTGGGAGTAATTTCCTAAGTACTTATTCACACACACAAATCTCCAAGCCCACAATTGTTGAAATGTAAGCCACTAAGAAACAAAAATGCATGCATACAACTAAACCCAACCAACAGATTACAACGAAAGGTAAAGTACTAAAAAGTAAACTGGGACATAATACAAGCCCACAAAAACAAAAGTCTGAAAAGTGAAAAGTCCAACCTGTAAGCACAAAAGGTACTCGGACTGCTGCTTGTAGCCGTAAAAACACCTCAGCCTGTAGGGAACTCAGAAAGCTCAGTCCTATCCTGGTCCACCCTGGACTCTGTCAAAAGGATTCTCGTCTGCACAATACACTAGTCATGCGGGAAAATCCCGTGCAGGGGTGAGTATAACAATACTCAGTAGAGGACCCTAAAAACCACAAAGCAGTACACAAAGTAAAGGTACAGTCAGCTATGCACAGTATATGTCTACAGAACATATAGAACAAACTAGATATACTCAAAACCCAGACGGTAGTCTAGAGACTAGTCACACAACCACATACCCCCATTAGGGATTATGTTCGAAGATTCCGTGATGCACTCGTTCTGGGAGAACACACTCCATGAGTCTTAAAGCTCTGATGACGTCCGTCTGAGAAGTGTTTTTCATCGGGAACCATCGCGAGAGGTATTTTCACTCATTACGGGAGACACACTCTGGAGTGGGATGGTTACGATAGATAGAAGCACTCATTATGGGAGACAGACTCCTGAGTGGGAAAGATCACAATACACAGATGAGGATCACTGCCAGGACCATAGTGGATACCGCGAATCATCCGGATTCACCAGTTAGGTGATACACCAGCTAGGTAGAGGATCAACCCCCTGTAGAGTTGGTCATGTCGATGCCTGAATCTACCTAGGGTCAGTAATGGATATAGGATCTCACTCCGGGCCTCTCGGAGGGATGTTGAATCTATCATAGAAAGTCTGGCTGAAAGGATCATACTCCTGTAGAAGGAAACGATGTCTGACCTTCAGGGAAACAAGAATAAGGGGCATTAACCCAAACGAAAGATGTCCGGGATGCGGTGAACAAGAGGACTATGCTGTTTTCCAAACAGTACACGGCATGTAGAAATGATACACTCCATGTGGTCTGACCCCGGGTACTTCCCGTGTCGTAGAACTGGTCATGTAGAAAAACTTAGTACACGGCATGTAGTACGATGTACACGCTGTGCCCGAGTGACTGGGGTTGGCCCTGTGTCACTGGTTGTGTGTCCGTACACGACTATCAACCCGTGTACTTTAACATGTGTCCGTGTATCCCCTGGATACATGCCGAGCTTCACATTTCCACCTCTGCCAAGTTGTACACGCCGTGTCGTCTGAAGTCGGGTAGATCATCCCGTGTCCGTGTACTACCCAAAGTACACTCCGAGCTTCGTGGAAATTCCAACACGCCGTGTGACCGGGGTCACACATCGTGTTATTTATATCTGACCCTGAAACCCTAGCCGTCGCTTCCAGTACTACACGGCGTGTTCTTTGGAAGTGCACGCTGTGTATTCTAGAAATTTCTAGAAATACGAACCTCCGCCATTGCGCCTTCGGTGATGTTCCATTCATCGATCCGACCACCTGTTCACCACGAAAACATCATGTTTTGGTTTCCCCGTCACCAAAAAGCCGCTTCCAGTGTTTTTGGACCTCCAATCGGCTTCGAAAACGTGCTTTGATCTTCCCGCATGAAAAACGCTCAAAGAACGCCCTTTCCCGATCTGGTACAATTCATCATCCACAATCATCGCCTCACCTCCAAAAGGTCGTTGTGGTATCGAACCTTTGATTTGGGATCATTACGTCACGGAACGGATGTGAAACGATCCGTTTTTCGTCACCCCGTGAAGAACGCGAATAACGTGCGAGAAAAGAAAAGGGGGAGGAAATCCAAAAAACAAAATTGAGGAAAGAACCTCTGTCGTCGTACATCACAGCATTGATCCGCTCCCGTTAATAGGTTTAAACAGAGTAGAGATCAACATAATAAAATCATGGATTATTTCCCAAAATCATAACAAAAGAAAACCCTCCCTCAAGAACGTATGAATCCGCGGATCAACTTGTTTGTGGTTAATCCGCGTTCGTCATTTAACTCAAAAATGGGGAAAAGAAATTGAAATAACAAACCCCTACCTTTAAAAAGTTTCGATCGTTGACAAATGTGTCACACTGTCATCGTCGTTGTGATCCTTCAACGTCATTGGCGCAGTGATCCGCAGCCTCAATCCATCGTCGTTTGTCATTGAGAAATTTCTCCAACACCCCGTGGATTCTATAGAAGTTCCTCTCAAACATCGCCAATGATCAACAATTTCTTAACCCATTAAAAAGGGAAACCTGTTGGAATTTAATTACTCAGCAGTACTAATGACGCTAACTTGCCATTATTTTTGAGTCATTATGACATATCATTAATTTAGGAAATAGATGTCCTGTCATTGTGGTGCAGCGGACGTTTCTGTAAAATAAAATAAACATTTAGCAATTTATTTTATTTTTTTACCTTACTAAAAACGTCCGAAAATTTACTTTCTCCCTCAACCCGCGCCGGTCAAGGTTAGGGCCATTCATAGGTAAAGTCGTCATCCCGGACGCAACGGTGTGCTCATATTTTTAATCTGGGCATCCGTTTGGAAACTGCCACAACCACACACAAGCGCCGACTCACTAAACTTTTAAAAATAGAGTTCAAACCACCATTCTGGGATCACTGGACCTCAGGATTATGTGTTGTCTTCGTGCCCAGTCTCAAAATAATTCCATATAATATTTAAAATAATAAAAGAAAAAATCTGAGACGTTACACCCAAAGAATGGAAGTAAAGAATTTTCATATGATACCATAATTCAAAAATTATAATTATATAATAAATATGTTAATTCTGGCATTATATCTATATGTGAGAGATGGTGATGGAAAATAGATTATATCAGTTCACGAGGTGGTAGTCCGCCATAAAAACAATCGATGGTATAATTTCCCATTTCATAGAAGATGATAAGGATATAGGTTATTCCATAAAATTAATAATATATCATTATATGGAAGATATTGGTTTTATTATATTGTAATTATTATTAAATGAATGTATTTGGTAAGAGAATAAGTAAAATGAAAGAGTTTAGTGAAGAAAATTACCTTCTCTTAGAACAAACCCTTTTGGATCTCTTATTAAGGACCCTAGGGGTATATTTTGGGATGAATAGTTTCTATATAACATGGATAAGGATGTTCTGATTGATTTTTGTAGAGGTTTTTTGACTAAAATTTCTTAATAGGTGTGAATAAGTGAGGGGAATCGGTGGCCTTTTATAATTGAAGGGGGGTGGTATTTTTATAAATACAGAAAATTATTCAATAATGGTAAGTAACCTCCCATTAACTACCTCAAAAATTTACAATTAAATGATTTTATGGAATATATGGTCTATCCACACCTCCACTACACACAAAACACATGTTTTAAACATTTTTTTCCTTAACTTTAAACATTCCTTACTTTAACCATTTTAGTTTTCACTATGGTAACTAGTATTTTTACATATGTAATTTATCATTTAAGAATGGATATAAGTTTAACTAATTAAATAATTTATACCCAATAATTTAAAATATTAAATCCAATTTTAAAAATTAAAAACCTATGTGTGTGAAAAAATAATTTAACACAACCATAAGTTACACTCAAAACTCTTCTTTACACACAACTAAAAATTTAAGATATTTAAATGATTTTAAACCATGGAAATAGCCCTTAAAACTATGTTCTTTGTAACACCCCAAGCTTCTACAGTACGTTTCTCTTTGAATAATGCAGTAGCATGTGTTGTACGCAACTTCGAGTTCTAACACACACAACAACCAATCAAACTTGCCGTTATGAAGAGTAATACCAAATTTTTTAAATTTTATACATTTTATCTTTCAAAATGGACTTCATTTTTGGATTTGGGATATCGAAATTAGCTTCGGGTGAATTTTTGGTACTTTTCGGATAACTTTCATATTTTGATGAATAGTGAAAATTAATAATTTTAATTAAAAACAACTTTTTTAATCGAAAAAATTAATAGTGATAAATTATGAATTTGAGTGATTTTAGAGTATAATTAGATTATATTTTTACCATTTAATCCAATTTTAGTCATTGGACATAATTTCACATTTAAACTGGACATAAGCAAGTGCCAATCTTTTGAAAGTTATTATCTCTTAAAAGCACACTTTTTGTTTTGACAACGGGAATTAATATTAAATTAATTTCTACCACTTATGTGTTTTAAATTTAGAAAAATGGATTCCATATTTAGAATCAGGAGGTCCAAATTGTTTAAATAAGTAACTTTTATTTTTAGACATTTTGAATAATTACTTCGGTAAATATTTTATTTACCATGGTTAAAGGGTAAATCCGTTAAATAAGGGTAAAAAATAATATTATAATAGTAATAAATTACCCTAAAATGTGTCCTAACCCTATTGGTTGATACATTTCCTAACATGGTCATCTTTGGGTTGATTTTGGGACCCCATGGATTCACTTGTAAGTGATAATGACACTTTATATTAATTAAGTTAAAGTAAATACAAAAATGACATAAGCATATATATTTTAGAAAAACAATTTTTACATAGGGTTATATATGTTATATTTTCGACTATAAATATTCATTAGAAATATAAAAATATTTTCTACATAATTGTTATTTTATTTATAATTTTTATACATTGAATAATTAAATTAATTTATGACACAATAATGATGCAGTATTTTCCTTATTAATGAAAGAATCAAATAATTAGTATTATAAATGTTAAAATAAATATAATTTGAAAGTTTTGATGACATAAAAAAAATTATTGGTTAATATTACATGTTAGTATTTCTTAAATGAATTTTTTTCTAATTAATAAAGTTGTTTATACTTTAACAAAAATCAATTATTAAATAGTGTCAAAATTGACATAAAGGAGTTTTTAAAACAAATATTATATTATTAATTGATATTATATTACTAAAAATCTAAGGTTCGGAAAAAGGACTTATATAATGATAGTTTTATGATTAATGGACCAATTTTGGGTAGATTGGGAGTTTATAGTAAGTTTATTAACAATATAATATAAAAATACAAAGAGACATGGTAAATGTCAAACTAATTAACTAAGAGTTAAAACTAAAAGATAAGGTTAATAAAGTGACCCAACCCTGTAAAAAACCTATTGGTTGAGTGTATTTAGGCCCATACTCACCTTAGACTCTAAATAAATTAATTTTTAGCCATTATAAACTGAATATGAATTTATTATAAAATAATATGTTAAGTTTTTTCTAAGTTTCCCCTCACCCCTCTTATAAAAGGCCACTCCACCTTCACTCTAATTCACACCTTATAAGCCATTTGGATCAGCCAAACCCTGACAAAATACCCTCTAAACTATCCTACCTTCAACCTAGAGTCCTTAGTTTGATTAGAAAGCCAACCTAAGGAGCCCTTTTGATCAAATCAAAAGGAAGAACCCGAAAAAGAGGTAATGATTTCACCACCCTCTTTCAAGTTCCTTTCTTCTTCCACTTCCTTTTTCTTTGTTGTTTCCATTATAAAATAATAACTCCAGTATCTTCTATATATTTTTATTTTATTATAATTTTGGTATAACCAAATTCATTATTCTATCCACCCTTTGAATGACTTGTCACCATACGTGCGTACGTACGGCTTACCGTCTCCACGTCGTGGTGTAATTGTTATTCCATACATTATTATTTGGATGGATATAATAATGATATGTATTTTATGTAAATAATAAATATAACATGATAATGATTCTTTATATATGATATAACATCCAATTATATATTATTTTAATATCAAAAGAATGATATTTTTGCTCGTACATACGTACGGATTACTGTCTCCACGACGCGATGAGATTCATTTCCAAGTTCACCATTCATCGACGATTATTAAAATATATATTATTAATAAGTATGTAATATATGACATAATAATGCTACTGGATATATATATATATATATATATATAAGTATTTATGCACTTACATATATCTTATTCACTTACTTCCATTCAATACTATTTGAAAACTGAAACAGCGTTTATGCATACGTACGGACTACCGTCTCCATAAACGGTGTTTTACATTTCATATATATGTCTATTATACATATTTTTATTCTAAATATATATGATATATAAATCATGTTTTATATTCTGGAATTATTTAAATCATTGTCTAAGTATACATTCAAGAGTAACAAGTTAAAACATGTACGATAAGGAAAGTGATTATTACCTGAAATATTAATATAACATGGAAATTATTATTAAGTGGGTAGTATAAAGTCATAAATGAATAATTTATGATATAATAAATATTAATATGGTTCTATTATAATTTAATAACATACTAAGGTCTTCATACAGAAGGTTAAACATACCCTCGACGAATGGAAAGTGCAAGGTAAGGGGTTTTCATCTCACTCCTTATTCTCGTGAGATTCATACCATATTGCCACTATTACCTTTTGTGTGGTGTATTTACTACCCATAATTGTATTCTTTGTGTAATGCACTTTAATTTATGTGTATTTACATATTCATTGTATGATAACTCTTTCATGGGGTGTATGTTTCGTAAGTTACCAAATTGGTAAGGGTTAATTTCACAATCTCTTTATTATCCGAGGTTGTTTTTACGTAAGTAACTACTGGGACATATTTATTATCCATGTCCCTATTTCAAAAAATAGTTTTCAAAGGGATTATATTAAGGGACTTTTTACTAAAACATCATTTTAAATGTTTTAAGATTTATTCTTCTAAACCATTCTCATTAATGGCCATGTTTTCAAAATGGTTTTAAGGATTTGTTTAAATGGACATGAATGTTTTAAAATGTTAATTACTTTCAAAAGTTTCAAAGTGGTATGGGAAACTTTTTTAAAAATGTATTTAAATGTCTTCCTTTCTAAATTGTGTGACTTTTAAATGTTTTCATGAAAAAGGGATATTTCTTTCAAAGATTTTTACAAATCATGTTCATATATGTCAAAATCATTTAATGGATTTTAAACTTGTTTGAAGCTGATTTATTATGATACAAGTCTTCCATATTGTATTGAAGGTTTTGGGATATGTTTGACTGTGGATGTGTTATTTTTATACCATTCATGGTTTATAGGTATAGTATTTACATTTCGTATGCCTGTTTTAATACGAATGTTTATGTTATGTTTAAATCTTTTCATATGAGGAATGCATTGGACTTAGTAAGTGACGGGTGGAGCCCGCTATAGATTCTCGATGCATCGGTAGGTCTCATGAGACAAACTAGTGTCTTGGCACAAGGCCGTGACAAAATATTATTTTTAGTCTTGGCACAAGGACTTGACTATGTGGTTATGATAGTCTGGCATTATGCATTCCATCATTATAAAAGTGGTTAGTGATATTGCATGTGATTATTCGACTAGTAGAATATCCATGTGAATAATTAAATGAAATTACTTCATTTTATTTTTTCCATATTATGCTGAAGTTAAAGTTTAAAAGGCTTTTGTTTTAGTTATACATTGCCTTAAATGTTTATGCTTATTTATGAAAGTTTATGTTGTATTGTTATCCTTACTGAGCATCTGAGCTCACCTCTTTCTATGTTTTATTCTTCCCAGGAGTCCAAGAAGGGTATTGTGATTGATATGAAGGGTTAATCCAAGGGATAATAGCATTAATGAAGGATTATTTATGTTGTTTTGTACGTTAAGAAGTGTAATGTAACATTCATGTATGTAATCTATTTTTCAAGATTGTTAAACCAATCAGTACTTTGGGACTTGATTCCTTTTAATCATGCCAATGTATTAAAATAATGCACCGACTCTGGGTAACTGGGGTTGGGGCATTACAGTTGGTACCAGAGGAAGTTTAGAAATAACCTTGGAAGCTAGATTTAGATAAACTTTGATTAGACAACATAGACCTAAGATATACTTTGAGGATTAGTATAGAAGAAATTCCTAGAATTTTGGTAATGTAGAGATTTTGTGAGTTTTCCAAGAAAATACATCCTTGTCTGGATACAAGCAGGTAGAGGCGGCTCTGGCATAGATTTACCTAGGGGTAAAACCCAAAAACACCGCTTTGAGCTAGACTCGAATGGGAACTGGTGCACGACAATAGGCCTTGCTGCACTCTTGGTTACGAAACTCCTGGGGGATATGCTTAGGATAATTCTCATTTTCATTACAAACCACTATGAAGGGTTTATGCATATATATCTCCTAAAATCTTTTCTATGATTATGGATTATATCTATAAACTGTTCAATTTACTTTAGGTATTTTACATGTTTGGAATTATGAATTGTGATTCATAAACTGACCTAGTGTATGCCATTGTTTAGAAATGGTGCCCAATATAAGGAATGAGAACTCCATCAATATGTATGATCCAAAAATGAAGAAGGGTACTATCATTCATGGTATTAATCCAAAATTTAGAAGGGAAATAGTCTCTCATGTATTCTCAACATATGAAGAAATAATATCATATGTTAGTAAGATAAGTAAAGAATTCTCTGAGTCCTATGGCTTTGAAGGGAAGCAAGAGAAGAAAAGGATGGTAGAGAGAAAGATGGGTAAAAGGAATAGGGGAAAGATGGATTTTCCCATATGTGATAAATGTGGAACTAATCACCTTGGTAAATTCTTGAATGAAATGGTTGTTTGTTATAAGTGTGGATAAAAAGCACACCAAGTACGTGATTTCAAGGATGAGAAAAAGTTTTCAAATGTAAACTGCTTCATCTACAAGGTGTTGAGACACTATGCAAATCAATGTCCCAGTCATAAGTTTATACCACAAATGATGTTATTGGATAATAATCAAGTTATGATACTACCTTGGATAAAGATGAATGACTAGTGTTCTTATGTTGTTATTATAGAGTTATTTCATTTGAGTGTTGTATCTACAGTATACTGGTTATATGAATTATGGAGATAAATAAGGAATGTACTGCAGTACTATTTTATTGAGGATTTGAGATTATAGTGAGCTACACTTTTGGTAAAATACATGCTTGAAGGAAAGGTAATCCTTAATATGGTCCCGATAATGAGGTTGTGATTTTGGAATAAGAGATGGTTGATTTGAATAAATTATATTGGATATTCTTGACTACCTTGAAATTCATTAATGATTTGTCATTGTTGGAGTTTACAATATTTTTGGAAAGAAGGATTATATCCAGTATTCTATAAGGAATAAGGGTGCATTAATTTAATCAATAAGGTTTTATGGTAATTCAGGATGTTACCAAGTTTTAAAATAATACATGATAAAGGTGTTCAAATGTTATTACGTGGAAAAAGGATCTTCATTGTGTTCAACTTCCTCATAAATTTTGGACTGTGGGTTTGGATAGATTTGTTTTGGATAATTCTAAAGTTTGGAATGTATTAAGATACTATTGTTAATGTTATTTTTTTATTTTTATAAAAAGGACAACCCGCAGACCATGTGACAACCTGTCGTGTCGGATAAAGCTGTGGGAATCAAACCCACAACCATAGTGCGATTGGGATTTATCGCCTACCACTGGACTATGTGAATTTACTGGATGGTATAATATAGTTTCTTTTTTTAAAGGTTCTGATATGTGAATTATAAATTCATTATATTGGGAACCCTATACGATTAGGATAAATAGAGTATTTTTGAGTATTGGACTGAAAGATGAGTTTGTGGTAGAAATTTATTAATGGATAAAAATATAAGTATAAAGTAAGTATATATCCTTATGATCGTATCCAATATCATAAACAAATTCCTCAACATTAAGAAAAGGAACTTAGAGGAAAAACATTGTCCTAGATGGTACCTTAGATCATCACAAATTTATGGCTTTGTGATTGTTGGCCTTTTCATAACCATGTTCTCTACCACTCTCCATCAGATATTGATGGTCAGATTTCTCTTCCATATCCATGTTTTCCTTCATGGAACCCTATTATGTTTTATTTTCAGTAACCTTCATACTTACCACTCATTATTTTAAATAGAGGCCTCATTAATCCATTTTTCGATGTGGGAGTTCAACAAAGATATTTTTAAATATCAACCCCAAGTTTCCAATATTGAGCATAAATTGCAAGGATGCAATTTATTAAAGGAGGGGAGAATGTAACACCTCAAGATTCCATGGTACTCTTCTCTTTGAATAATGCAGTAGCATTTGTTGTACGCAACTTCGAGTTCTAACACACACCACAACCATTCAAACTTGCTGTTATGAACAGTAATACCCAATTTTTGAAATTTTATACATTTTATCATTTAAAATGGACTTTATTTTTGGATTCAGAATATTGAATTTATCTTTGGGTGAATTTTTGTTACCTTTCAGATAACTGTCATATTTTGATGAATAGTGAAAATTACTAAATTTTAATTAAAAACAACTTTTTTAATCAAAATAATTAATAGTGATAAATTATGAATTTGAGTGATTTTAGAGTATAATTAGATTATATTTTTACCATTTAATCCAATTTTGTCCATTGTACATAATTTTACATTTAAACTGGACATAATCAAGTGCCAATTTTTTGATAGTTATTATCTCTTAAAAACATGCGTTTTGTTTTAACAACAGGAATTAATTTTAAATTAATTCTGACACTTCTGTGTTTTGAATTTAGAAAAATGTAATCCATTTTTAGAATTAGGAGGTCCAAATTATGTAAATAGGTAACTTTTATTTTTAGACATTTTGAATAATTACTTCTGTAAATATTTTATTTACCATGGTTAAAGGGTGAATTCGTTAAATAAGAGTAAAAAAATAATATTATAATAATAATAAATTACACTAAAACGATTCCTAACCCTATTGGTTGATACATGTCTGACCATGGGAATATTTGGGTCGATTTTGGGACCCCATGGATCCACTTGTAAGTGATAATGACACTTTATATTAATTAAGTTAAAGTAAGTACAAAAATGACATAAGCATATATCTTTTAGAAAAAAAAATTTACATAGGGTTATATATGTTATATTTTCAACTATAAATATTCATTAGAAATATAAAACGATTTCCTAGATAATGGTATTCTATTTATAATTTTTAGACATTGAATAATTAAATTTATTTATGACACAATAATGATGCAGTATTTTCCTTATTAATGAAAGAATCAAATAATTATTATTATAAATGTTAAAATAAATATAATTTGAAAGTTTTTATGACATAAAAAAAAAATTATTGGTTAATATGACATGTTAGTATTTCTTAAATTAATTTTTTTTAATTAATATAGTTTTTAAGACTTAAAAAAATCAATTATTAAATAGTGTCAAAATTGACATAAAGGAGTTTTTAAAACAAATATTATATTATTAATTGATATTCTATTACTAAAAATCTAAGGTTCCTCCAAAGAACTTATATAATGATATTTTTATGATTAATAGACCAATTGGGGTTTATTGGAAGTTTATAGTATGTTTATTAACCATATAATATAAAAATACAAAGAGACATGGTAAATATCAAACTAATTAACTAAGCATTAAAACTAAAAGATAAGGTTAATAAAGTGACCCAAACCTATCTAAAACCTATTGGTTGAATGTATTTCGACCCATCCCTACATTATCCTCGAAATAAATCAATTTATATCCATTATAAACTAAATATGAATTTATTATAAAATAATATTTTAAGTTTTTCCTATGGTGCCCCTCACCCCTCTTATAAAATGTCACTCCACCTTCACTCTAATTCACACCTTCTAAGCCATTTGGATCGGCCAAACCCTACCCAAATACCCTATAAACTATCCTCCCTTCAACCTAGAGTCCTTAGTTTTATCATAAAGAAAACCAAAGGATCCCTTTTGATCAAATCAAAAGGAAGAACCTGAAGAAGAGGTAATGATTTCACGACCCTCTTTCAAGTTCCTTTCTTCTTCCACTTACTTTTTCGTTGTTGTTTCCATTCTAAAATAACAAATCCAATATATTATATATACTGTTATGTTATTATAATTTTTTTACAACCAAATTCATTATTATATCCACCCTTTGAATGACTTTTCACCTTACGTGTGTACGTACGGCTTACCATCTCCACGTCGTGGTGTAATTGTTATTCAATACATTATTATTTGGATGGGTATAATAATGATATGTATTTGACATAAATAATATATATAACTTGATAAGTATTATTTATATATTATATACCATACAATTATATATTATTTTAATATCAAAAGAATTATATTTTTGCTCGTTCCTACGTACGGATTATCGTCTCCACGATGCGATGAGATTCATTTCCAAGTTCACCATTCATCGACGATTATAAAAATATATATTACTAATAAGTATGTAATATATGAAATAATAATTCTAATGGATATATATATTTATATTTATATTTATATTTATATTTATAAGTATTTATGTAGTTACATATATCTTATTCACTTACTTCCGTTCAATACTATTTGAAAACGGAAACAACATTTATGCGTATGTACGGACTACCGTCTCCATAAACAGTGTTTTAAATTTCATATATATGTCTATTATACATATTTTCATTCTAAATATATATGATATATAAATAATTTTTTATATTCTAGAAGTATTTAAATCATGATCTAAGTGATACATTCAAGAGTAACAAGTTAAAACACGTACGATAAAGAAAGAGATTATTACCCAAAATATTAATATAACATGGAAATTATAATTAAATGGGTAGTATAAAGTAATAAATGAATAATTTATGATATAATAAATATTAATATGGTTATGGTATAATTTAATAACATACTATGGTCTTCATATAGGAGGTTAAATGTACCCTCGACGAAAGGAAAGTGCAAGGTAAGGGGTTTTCATCTCACTCCTTATTCCCGTGAGATTCGTACCATATTGCCACTATTACCTTTTGTGTGGTGTATATACTGCACATAATTGTATTCTTTATGTAATACACTTTAATTTATGTATATTTACATATTCATTGTATGATACCTCTTTCATGGGGTGTATGTTTCGTAAGTTACCAAATTGGTAAGGGTTAATTTCACAATCTCTTTAATATCCGAGGTTGTTTTTACGTAAGTTACTACTGGGACATATTTATTATCCATGTCCATGTTTCATAAAATATTTTTCAAAGGAATTCTATTAAGGTAATTTTTACTAAAACAACATTTTAAATGTTTTTAAGATTTATTATTTTAAACCATTCTCATTAATGTCCATATTTTCAAAATGGTTTTAAGGATTTATTAAAATGGACATGAATGTTTTAAAATGTTAATTACTTTCAAAAGTTTCAAAGTGGTATGGGTAACTTTTTTAAAAATTTATTTAAATGTCTTCCTTTATAAATTGTGTGACTTTTAAATGTTTTCATGAAAAATGGATATTTCTTTCAAAAAAATTTACAAATAATTTTCATCTATGTCAAAATCCTTTAATGGATTTTAAACTTGTTTGAAGTCGATTTATTATGATACAAGTCTTCCGTATTATATTGAAGGTTTTGGGATATGTTTGACTGTGGATGCGTTATTTTTATACCATTCATGGTTTATGGGTATAGTATTGACATTTCGTATTCCAATTTTAATACGAATATTTATGTTATGTTTAAACCTTTTCATATGAGGAATGCATTGGACTTAGTAAGTGATGAGTGGAGCCCGCTATTGCTCCTAGATGCATCGGTAGGTTTCATGAGACAAACTAGTGTCTTGTCACAAGGCCTTGACAAAATCTTATTTTTAGTCTTGGGACAAGGCCTTGACTATGTGGTTATGATAGTCTGACATTATGCATTCCATCATTATGAAAGTGGTTAGTGATATTGCATGTGATTATTCAACTAGTAGAATATCCATGTGAATAAGTAAATGGAATTACATCATTTTATTTTTTCCATATTATGTTGAAGTTCAAGTTTAAAAGGCTTTTGTTTTAGTTATACATTTCCTTAAATGTTTATGCTTATTTATGAAAGTTTTTGATGTTTTTTTATCCTTACTGAGCATCTGAGCTCACCCCTTTCTATGTTTTATTTTTCCTAGGATTCCAAGAAGTGTATTGTGATTGATATGTAGGGTTAATCCAAGGGATAATGGCATTCATGAAGGATTATTTATGTTGTTTTGTATGTTAATAAGTGTAATGTAACATTCATGTATAAATCTATTTTCCAAGACTGCTAAACCGATCGGTACTTCGGGACTTGATTCCTTGTAATCATTCCAATGTATTAAAATAATGCACTGAATCTGGGTAACTGGGGTCGGGGCATTACAGTATTAGCTAAAGGACTCTATTTATTTGAACTATGGGCCCTATTTTCAATGTAATAGGTTCAAGATACGACCACTTTTTTCAATTGTGTTCTTACATAATATATTTCTATAGTCCATGTGGACTACGGCAATAAAATATCCCAATGGTGTTTGTTTCCATGTTTTCAATAACCGTGAACTTATGATAACTATATCCATGGTCAACTTGTACCATATATGTAGTTTATAGCTACTTCCATGGTTTAAAAAACTATAGTCACAGGCTTTTAATTTTCAAATGGTGGGTCTTGGTCTCATGACTGCTTCACCCATACCGCTGACACCCAACCAATCCTTTACGATCTCTTACATTAATATATTAATATATATCTATATATATAATTCTAAATAATTATGTATAGTTTTTAATATTCAGAAAAATCGTGGTGTAGGATTTTAAATTATTGTTGTTGGGCTTTGAAACTACGAATCCTTCACACAAAGGGAAAACTCTTTACCACTACACCACACAACACTTAATTAATATATATATATATATATATATATTGATAAGATAATTTGGTTTGATTAAATAATAATTTCTAACATTACTTGATCACATGACCCCATGAATGTCACCTAGAGAACATTACCACTATCCTACACACCACTTCCAAATTATCTATGCATATATTTGTATATATGAATATATATTTATATATATGTATGAAATTATAATTTTTCATATTTTAGAAAAATAAAAAATTTATAAAAGTTTATGGCCATAGTTTTAAAATAGTGGCAGTAGGTTATTTCACTTTGGCTTAT
Organism: Viscum album; assembly: GCA_963277665.1. NCBI lineage: Eukaryota > Viridiplantae > Streptophyta > Magnoliopsida > Santalales > Viscaceae > Viscum > Viscum album. The sequence continues at coordinate 1,296,724,560 of OY728141.1, read as the reverse complement.
TTCCATATTTTGAGAAAATCATAGCCATGTGTACGCCTATTTCCATAGTTTTATTGAATCGTGGATACACCTGGATTTATTTCCATGGTTTTTTAAACCCATGGTTATATCCTGATGTATAAACATGGATTTTTTCAAACCATGGAAATAGGTGTTGTCCCTAATTTCCCACACAAAAATTATAGTTCCCACCACTTTCCCACATCACCGTATTTCCACAATTTTATATAATTGTGAATTTAGGTATAAATATAACCAAGGTTTACTCGAACTATGGATATAACATGTCCCAAAGAGACATACATCCATGGTTAGTTTATAACCATGGATATAGACCCCTATGTCCATGGTTTTCAAAACTGTTCATATAGATCTGTGGAAATATGTCCATTTTGTATTTGTGACCCTTTACCATGTTAATGAAGTTTTTACTATTTAGGAGTCAATATAATTATTATCAAGGAAAAATTAGTCCATGATTAAATTTTATTTGATACTTTTAAACATTTATAAATAACTTGTAAAAGGATAGTATTTTCAAAAAATTTAAAACATTTAATAAATATTATTTATTATAAAATAACATTAATGTTAATTTTGACACTATTCATTTAATTTGACTTTTAAATTATCAAGATAATGATTAAATTCAAATATTTTTTTAATACCTTCATAAAATTTCATATTTATCATAAAAAATAATTTAATATAATAATAAATTATAATAATAAATTCTATTTATATTAATTTTTATATTTTTAGTAACATTTATCTTAATTTTATATTAATTAAATAATTATTGTGTTGGTGTTGCTTAAGATTTTAAAGTAATTATATAATTAATAAAAAATAAAAGAAAAATTTCCCACATGAAATTAATTTCATTATTCTCAAAATAACCATCAATATTCGTTCATATATTTATTTTTACCCTAAATAACACATACTTGAAATTTAAAAGGAAGTGGGTGACATTTTATTTTTTTTCTTTATTTAAATTATTACATTGGTCACTTTTATGGAAAAGTACCACAATAATATAAAAATAAAATAAAAGGTGATAAGGGTTTAAATTTTGGCATATAATAGAATTGGATGAGTGTTTAGGCCATTTTACACCTTATCTTTTTAGTTTGACCCCTAGTAAACTCATTTTAACCTTAACCGCAATAACTAGTTTTTACTATTTTTACTATTCATTATGGTCAAAAATTAAGTTGACCTTATTATATGATAATAATTATTATTATTATAAATATTGAATCAATTTTTTCAAATTCAATTTAAAAATTTTCAGAATTTAATTTAAATTTAATCTCATTATCATGATGAAAACATAGTTTTCCAAAGAGAAAACATTCAAAAGTGCAAAAAGTTTTTATGCCTAAATTTAATGTAAAATTGATTCCAATGACTTAAATTCGATTAATAAATATATAATTTCACTAATTTTAATTTTAAAAACATTTTAAAACAAAATTAAATTTATAAATTCTATAAATGGAAAAGAATGTTTTCAATAAAACCTAGTACTTTTCACCATTCATTGAAAAATTAAAATTTTTTGAAAAATCCAAAAATTAATCCTGAGATAATATTTAAATGTATATTTAAAATTAATTTTATATTTTCAAATAAATTTTATAAAATTTTCAAAAAAATTATTGTTTTCTCATAAGAAGCAAAAAAACATTTTTTGAGAAGATTGTATTTTTGAAAAATATAAAGACTACCAAAAATTAAGTACATTTTAATAAACATTTTTTCTTTATATAAAACCATTATAATTAATATATAAATATTTTTATTCCTATTCATGATTAAAAGTTTTATATCTTGGTAATAATTAATGTGTTTAAATAATAATATTAATAGTTTTCCATGCTTCGTTAAAAGTTGGTGTTACGTGTAACGCAAGCTATCAAAGAAATTAAATTATTCAAAAAAAATATTTCATAAAAACATATGTTGTTACATTATACCTTCCTTAAAATTAAATTTTTCCTTAAAAGTATTCACTTATATAAAAAAATGAGGATACTTATACCTCATTACATCCTCAGGTTCTCATGTAGCATCCTCAAGATGATGGTTTCTCCATAAAACTTTGACCAGGTGTGTATTCTTGTTTTGAAAAAAAAAATCTTTATGATCTAAAATCTCAATCACATGTTCCTCATAAGAAATATCTTTCTCTAGTGGTATTACCTAAGAGTTCAGTACATGTTAAGGATCAAGTATGTACCTTCTTTGGAGATATACATGGAACACATCGTGGACCTAAAAGAGATTCAATGGAAGTTCCCATTGATATGATATTGTCTTGATACAATCAATAATTTCAAAGGGACCCAAATATCTACGGATAAAATTTCCTTCATATCATAATTAAAATTTTATCCTTTGGTTTTGTTTCCATAAATTTTCACTTCATACATGAAATGAATATTCATGATGAATTTTTCATGCCTAAAGAACTAAAATTATCATAAGAATCATAATTCATTCCTTCAGCCTCTAAATATTTACCAAAAATAAAATGGTTACTGCATGTTGTCCAATAACATCCAAAGTTAAAATTAATTCATTCTATTAATTGTTAACCTTAAGAATCTTAAAAGTATTTACAAAATTCAAGTCTAAAATTTTAGAAATAAGTTCATTAAATTTTCAAAATAAATTTATTGTTAATCCTCCAAACAACATAAAGTATCTTTTAATGTCACGTGCCAAATATGTGAATAAATTAATCATATATTATATTGAAACATGGTAATATCTTTAATTACCATAAAACCTTAATGAAAACATACCTATTTTCAAAAATAAACTCTTTTCGCATTCCTTAAATAAAATAATAGATTATTTAATATATTATATAAATGATAATATAAAACACTTTTTCATTAAATCCTTGATTAGTTCAAAGGTAATAAATAATATCCAATTTACTTTATCCATATCCAAAATATATTTATCCCAACATCATTATCTCAACATCAAGAACATATTTGGGTTATATTTCCCTTAAACGTGATTCATGGCATAAATCATGGCAGTTCATAATACACGAATCATAAAGAAATCAAAGAACATGATCCATGGGATTATAACATTGTCACAAGACATATATTTGTGGAATATGTATAAGAAAATAAAAAATTGTGTCAATTCTATCCACCAAGACATTTTTAGCATGTTAGGCTTGAGATATCCACTCATGTACATGCTTCAGGCTTGGGATAACCTCACGTATACCCTATTTCAAGCTTGGTCTAATCACGCATATACCCTATTGGGATTGATATAATTTATCATGTACCCTTTGATCTCATCTAATAATAATAATTACCTGATGAATTGGAGGGAGATATAAGTCTCACCCTTCTTTAGTTATAATATAACAACCATCCTTTTTTATAACATAAGCATTGTTACATAATTAAAATCATATATAAGTGTTCTACAAGATCATAAAACATTTATCATATCAGAACCCATGAAAAGAAATGGGATTCATGATAAATTTATTATATCAGAAACCATGAAAATAAATTTTCTTCATAAATCATTCATTATATCATAACCCATGAAAATAAATGGGTTTCATAAACCAATTCATCATAGCATTACCTGTGAAAAAGAAATAGGTTTCATAAATATCTATTCATCATAAACATAAATCATCCAGAGAAATAATAAGAATGTTATACTTGGATCATATCACCAGTAGATCATAAGTAACATCAAAGTATGTCATATTATATGGAAAACTATTTTGAAAGATCACGTGGAATATTTCTTGAGAAAAATATCTTTCCACTTTTAAAAACACTTTTTAAAACATAAAACATTTTTAAAATCTTTTTCATAAAAAATAACCTTGGAAACATATAAATAAATATTTAAAAAAAATTTAAAACATTTATTGAGGAAAATATCATATCCACTTTTAAAAGCACTTTTTAATACATAAAACATTTTCATAATCCTTTTCCTTGAAAATAACCTTTGAAACTTATAAAGGAAGCTTTATAAATTATTTAAAATATTTATTCAGGAAAATATCCTTTCCACTTTGAAAAATACTTTATAAAACATAAAAAATATTAAAAATAATTCTTTGAAAAATATCCTTTAAAAAAACAAATGAATATTTAAAAAATTGAGTGGTCATGATGGCTATAAATTCCACACATGCTCGGAACCGTAAAAAATATTTATTTCACATTTTTTGCAAAATACAAACAGGCCTTATTTGGAAAATGGATTGAATATTCATTTTCAAAAACTTTTTAAAAATTAAAAAGTGGGTAAAATTTTCTTTAATAAATCCTTTAGATAATTTTAAAACATTTTTGAAAACATTTTTACAAAACATAGATATATAAGAAAAAGGTTTTTTGACCAAAGAGAGAAATAAAGTCGATTATCTTTAAAAACATTATTTTGGAATATTGAGTACCTAAAGAGAGTAAAATGAATAGAAAACATGTATTTTCATGAAATAAACAATGTATAATAAAATTAATGAATTTATTGATAATTATATCATAATATTTCATCATAAAAAATATAAACATAAACAATTCTGATAAATGATGAGATTGTATCATAAAACCCTTGTACCTTTGGTAAATTTTGAATCATAAGCCCCATGAAAGAATAACATTAAATGAAAAATTAAATATCATGAATATAATTATATTAATGATATAAAATTTCAAAGTATAATTATGTACACCACATAAAATAAGATACATTCATGATATAGCATATGTCTCAATGAAGGCAAATTGAAACAAAATTCTCTTACCTTAAGTCTCAACTTCTGTCATAAAAATTTGAACCTCATATATAATAATTATAATTTTATTATAAATATATTATATAACCATAATTATATATATATATATATCATTCTATGTATTATTTACTTATGACCTTTTATTTCCAATTTATTAATAATTCCTTGTTAAAATCCTATTTGGGGTAATATCAACTTTTTCATGTATGTTTAGATTTTTTATTTTTGGTTCTCTTAACCTGATAATGGATCCATTATCTATAGAATTTTAACCATTATATAAATATAATATATATTCATTATATATGTATTTATAGTAATCCATAAAATTTAGAGAAAGAAAATGAAATCTATCGTTCGTAAAGATGGTAGGTCGTACGTACGCATCAAAGTTGTTTCCATTTTCTTGATAGATGAAAAAAAATAAAGTTAAATAATATATTAATTTTAAAAACTATTTTTTATTTCATATATATTACATATATTCATTAAATTTACCCATATTACCTTCCATTCAAAGAGTTGGTGAAAAATGAATCACGTTGCTCTGTGAAGTGATAGCCCGCTGTACATAAGAACGACGTTATCATATCCCCATGAAATGAAAAAAATAAAGTTATATGATATAAAATAATTATAAAATTATAATTATATCATAAATATCACATAAATATGTTAAATACATCATTATATCCATCCTTGATAGGTGGTTATGGAAAATGAGTTATATCAGTTCGTTAGGTGGTAGTCTTTCATACACACAATCAATGGTTCAGTTTCCCATTTGATGAAAGAGGAGATGGAAATAGGTTATTACATAAACATAATAAAATCTTCATATATGTTATATAATGGTTTTTTTGTATTTGTATTATTAGGAAATTAATGTATTTGGTAAGATAATAAGTAAAAAAGAATATTTTAGTGAATGCAATTACCTTCTCTTAGAACAGCCCCCTTTGGATATCTTATTAAGGACCATAAGGTTGGTATTTTGGGATCAAAATCAGCTCTATAACATGGATAATTATGTTGGGGGTTTATTTTTGAAGGGTTATGTTGATCCAAATTTCTTAGGATGTGTGAATATGTAAGGGGTATAGGTGGCCTTTTATAATTGAGGGGGAGTGGTATTTTTGTAAATACCGAAAATTATTCATTAATTGGAATTCACTCTCCCATAAAGTGCCAAAAAAAATTATAATTATAGTATTGGAGAGAATTTATGGTCAATAAACACTTCCACCATAAAAAATCACATGTTGTAAACATGTTGTTCCTTAACTTCAAATTTTCCTTACATTTACCATTTTAGTTTTCACTACGATAACTAGTCTTTTTACCAAGGTAAATTATTATTTAAGACTATGGATAAGTGAGACTAATTAGATAATTTTTACCCACTAGTTATAAATATGAAATGCAATTTAAAAAAAAATCTAACTTGTTTGGAAACTAAATTGAACACAAGCACATGTAACGTGCAAAATTTGTTTTTACCATTTACTGTGATAATGAAGTTACTACTATTTACGAGTCAATATAATTATTTTAAAAGAAAAATTGGTACATTATTGGACCATATTTTATATTTTTATACATTTATAAATCAATTTTTAGAATATAATATTTTTAGGAATTTTAAATCATTTAATAAAATATTATTTATTATAAAATAACATTAATTTCAATTTTGACACTATTTGTTTAATTTGACTTTAAAATTATTAATACAATGATGTAATTAGAATATATTATTTTCACAACTTCATGATGTTTCATACTCATCTAAAAAATTCATTTAATGCAATAATTCATTATATTAATTTTTATATTTTTAGTGTCATTTATTTTAATTTTCTAGTAATTAAATAATAACTATGTTGGTGTTGACTAAGCTTTAAAATAATTATATAATTACTAAAAATTAAAAATAAAATTCCCTCATGAAATTAATTCAATTTTTTTCTCAAAATAATCAATAATAATCATTCACATCTTTCTTTTGTCCCTATGTGAACACATAATTGAAATTTAAAAGCAAGTGGGTGAAATTTTTTATTTTTCTTTACTTAAATTATTACATTGGTCACTTTCATGGAAAATTGTCTAAAAACACATAAAAATAGAACCTAAGGTAATAAGGGTATAAATGTATCTGTAAAATAGGAATTTTAAAAAAAATTACATCATTTTACACATTACCTTTTTAGTTTAACCCCTGATAAACTTGTTTTAACCTTAACTACGGTAATTAATTTTTTCTATTTTTAATATTTAGTTTGGTCAAAAATTAATTTTACGTTATTATATAATATTAATTATAAATATTTTAAATATTTAATCCATTTTTTCAAATTCAATTTATAGAAGTCTTAGAATTTAATTTAAATTTAATCCTCCAAACGCGACGATAAAGTGATTTTCCAAAGAGAAAACATTCAAAAGTTTAAAAAAATTACCTAAATTCAATATGAAATTGATTTCAATGACTTAAATTTGATTAATAAATATATAATTGAACTAATTATACTTTTTAAAACCATTTTAAAACAAAATTAATATTTTGAATTTTCACGAACCAAGTCGGTGTGTCATCCAACCCAGCACCCAACCTAGTCTGAAACATGACATGAAGGGAATTCCCGATCCCCACAGGAAAGAAACTAGTGCATGGGTATCAACATTATGATTTTAAAAATGATTTCAACAATTTACATAATCATAAACAACCAAACATAATTTATTAAGCATAACCAAACTAGGTACAACAATTTTTCAAATTCAAAGTCTACAACTTTAAACAAAAACCAAAATGGGCTCAAATAAAAAGAGAACAACCAAAACTATCCCAAAAAAACTCCATGTAACAAGAGGAGAAACACCCTCAATTCACCACCTCCAACACCTAAAAGAGGTGGAACTCTATCAACCGGATCCACCATCGTTATGACACATCTTGACTTTACCTAGGTCAAACATAAAAAAGTCTAAATACACCCAAAGGTGTATATAGGGTATGAGTCAAAGCCTAGTAGTATTCCACCTAAAAGAAAAGATTACATGCCATAAAATTAAAAGAAAAATCACTATGAAATTTTTAATAAAGATCTTGGAAACATTTTTAATAATACATTTTAAGAAAAAAGATTTCAAGAAAACATTCTTTGAAAATTAACATAAGAGTAAGGTCCACTATATTCCAATGGTATGAATAACATCAAAAGAGAACCACAAGAAATACATAAAGGTACTAGCACTAGTGGGACACTAGGAACCTCGTATCTCGATGAAACATGGTATAGAAACGATAACCCATAGTGTTATCGTACATGTTTCACTAGAGAGGAATCCATCCAAAGTTCTAGTTGCATCCAATAATCATCATCATCATAATTTAGTTTGTGTTGTAATCGTAAATCTTTCTAGATGAATCTGGGACAATCCACTTATGATTCAACTTGTGTACTAGTCCTAGTCTGCCCACCTAGATACCTAGGATTCCCTTGTGATCAATTTCTATTTCACATATCACATAAAGAACTACATTCATATGCGCATGCAATAAAAGTGAATTAATATATATATATATATAATCATCACTTATCATAAGAAAAACCTCTTTAAAATTCACATGCATATCAAATCCATTTTAAAACATGTTTCCCACCACTTTCACAATTTATTAATCCACTTTCTTGATTTATAAAACACGTTTAAGAAACAAAACATGAGATCACACATAAAACACAACCCATTTCCTTTGTAAACCCATATTTCAACACATATCTACCTCAAATACATTTAAAAACACATTTAAAAACATAAAAATATTCCATAGAACATATTTAAATACTAAAAAAACATATCAAAATCATCTAATTATTCTAAAACGTGGAATCACCTACCTCAAGATGGAAACCTCTAGAAATCGATGTGAAACCACAATTGGGCCTCAATTAAACCCTATAAAGGAAAAATCATAACATGATCATCAATATTGAACCCTAATAATCAAGATTCTACCCTAAATAGGTCACCCAACCCATTGGATAAAAAACCCAAAGGAGGAAGAGAAACCCTAGAAAAGAGGAGAAATCAAGGGAGAAAGTCACTTACTTGGAGATTCTTGGAGAACCCACACCAAATACGCCACACAAATAAATATATAAGGGAGAAAGGAGGGAGGGAGGATGTTCCTAGGGTAAAGATTACTAAATGGTGAAGATTAGGGGTGTTTCGGGTTAAAATTGAAGGGGGAGAAAGGGTAAAAATATAATTTTTAATGACCTGGATAAGTCATACCGTTTTCTCGAACAGTTTTAAAAACCATGTGGAAACTGTGAACCCCTCTCTGTCTAAGTGTTACAAGATTCACATTTATCCTTCATAGTTTGACAAATCATGTTTTAACCAAGCAGTTCACCACTATCCAAAAATATAATTGGTTTCACAGTTTCCTGAGAAAGGGTGCACGATTTCCCCTAACTATGCGCCAACCGTGCACCACCTAATGTAAAGCCAAAATTATATATTTTTTATAAAAACATAAGGGGAAAATATGGGATGAATTTGATATCAAAAAAAAATTACCTCTTAATAAAAACACATATGTGAAAATTCTCCCCACCAAGAAAACTTTCCACCCCCTGAAAGTCAACCCAAAGATTAATGAGAGAAAGATATGGATATTCCACCTCAACCCAATAAATTTTCTCCCAAGTATCATGAAAATAATTTCCATGTTTAAAAATAACTTTTACCAATGGAATATATATCCCACTAATCACCTTCTCTAGGGAATCAACTATATGTACCATTTTTTCAAACACAAACAAAAATTAGGCTCCAACTCCAGCTCTTCCCAATTCAACATATGATACATGTCAGGGTTATATTTATTCAAATAATAAACATGGAATAAATAATGAATTGATATCAATTGAGAAGGAAATGATAATATTTATTCCGCTTTACTAACCCATTCAACTAATCTCAAAAGGTTTGACATGCCTCAGTGTTAGCTTCCCTTTCTTTCCCAAATGACGATGACCTAAACAAGGTACCAGTTTTAGAAAGACCCATTCACCCATAGAAAATTAAAAATATTGGAACCTCTATTTAGAATAGAACTTTTGAAGACTCTAATATATCAAAAAATGCTTCTTTATCATCTTGTCTTTCTCAAACGTCTCCTACACAAGGCTCAATCCCAGCAGTGAGGTCTCACCCACCTCATCCCAACATAAAGGAAACAGAAACTAATGACCATAAAGTGTCTCAAAATGATCCATTCAAATCAAGTATTGGTAAATTTTGTTATATTAAAAACTCAACCAATCCCAAATGGCTATACCATGAACCTCCAAAATCCAAGACACATACTCAGAGCATGTCTTCCAGGATTTGATTTGTCTACCCCATCTGACTATCCATTTGAGGATGGTATGTCATACTTAACATGAATTGTGAACCCATTACCTTTTAAATACCTTACAAAAACCATGAGGTTAAATGTGGGTCCTTATAAGAAAAAATTTCAAACAGAACGCCATGAATCCTCAAAACCTCCTGAACATACAACTAACCCAACTCATCCACTTTGGCTGAATCTTTGATTGGAATGAAATGGGATGATTTGGTCAAATAATAAATCACTACCCAAATGGAATTCCTCCCCCGGGGTGTATGAGAAAAGATAATAATAAATTCCATAGTGATATTTTCCCACTTCTAGGTAGTAATAAGTAATGGTTAAATCAAATCAGAGGGCCTTTGGTGCTCTATTTTCACCTACTAACATGAAAAAACACCATGAAAAAAATTCAGCCACATCCCGCCTCCTACTTAGCCACCAAAACTATTTAATCATTTCATATTACATCTTTTTATCACCAAGATGAATGTCCCACTAATACTGGTGTCTATCTTTCATCACTACCTTTCTCACAGGTAGCGGAACCACAAAGCGACCCTCGTAGCATAAAAATCCCTTGGAAGAAAGTAACCAATCACAAGGTGTCTCCCCATTATAAAGTAACTGCATAGACTGTTAGAAAAATTCATCATCATGATGCTCCCAATTAATTGGATCCATAAAATAAGGCATCAATTGGGTATTATCCAAGGGCACACCCCTACTATTATCCTTGGTCTCCAGGTGAATTTGAGAAAAAAGTCCCATCAATGTCCACTAATCACTGAACTTTCTCAATGCTTTAATTTCCACTTTTTTCTCAAATAATCCACCACAAAATTACCTTTTTCTAGGGTTTACAAGATATTAAAATCAAACCCCTGAAGATACTCAACCCAATGAAATTTCCTTAAATTCAAATCCTTTGGGGATAAAATGTAGGCTAAACTCTTATGATCAGAATAAACCACAAAATTATCTCCAAAAAGATAATGGTGTCATGTCTTCAAAGAATGAATCATTAATACTAACTCTAGGTCATGGGTTGGGTAATTATTTTCATGTGGTCAGAGTTATAAAGAGCCATAAACCGCCACATGATCATCTTGCATCAACACAAACCCCAGACCCAAACCATAAGCATCACAATAGACCACATATCCCTTTACAAATTATTTCAATATCAAAATAGGATAAATGGTCAATAATTGTTTAATCTCCTCAAAGGACACTTGACACTTTGGGATCTATTCAAATTTTACCCTTTTCTGGGTGAGCACCGTCATGGGAAAATCAAGACAAGATAAATCTCGAATGAACCACCTATGATACCCTTCTAGACCTAAAAAGATTCTGATCTCAAACACATTATTCAACTTCTCCCATGAAATAACTTCACTAATCTTATAAGGATACATTGAAACCCCTTACTCCAAGATTACATGGCCTACAAACTTCACCTCCCTGATCTATAAGGTGTATTTAGAAAACTTGTCATAGTGATGATGATCCCAAAGAGTTCCCAACACATTCCTCAAATGATGCTCATGAACCTCCTCAGTTACAAAATACACTAGGATTTCATCAACGAACACCATAAAAAAAGAGTCAATATATTGGTGTAACACTCTATTCATGAGTTCCATAAAGACTGTTGGAGAATTTTTGAATCTGATAGGCATGAAAAAATTCTCAAAATGGTCATACCTACTTTGTAAGGTTGTTTCCGGAACATCTACCTCTCTAATTTTGAGTTGGTGATAACTAGAACACATGTCAAATTTATAAAACCACATTGTCCCCTTAAGATGATCAAAAAGGTCATAAATACGAGGTAGAGGGTACTTATTCTAAATGGTTACCTTATTCAACTTATGGTAATAGATGCACAAATAGTGATATCCATCAGCCTTTTCTACAAACAGAATCAGGGAGGCTCAAGGTGAGATGATCAAGCAAATGAATTTTTTGGATTCCAAATCATCCAGTTGTACCTTTAATTCCCTCAACTCAGTGGGGTACATACAATACAAGGGAAGAGATATCGACTATGTTCCCATTGCTAAATCAATGGTGAACTCCACATCCCACTCTAGAGGAAAACCCAAAAAATACTTTGGAAACTCATCTAACACAGGAGGTAATCCATCATCTAGAGAACCGCCATCTTCCTCCAATGCGAGAGACAATATCTGAAAAACAATATTTCCCAATTCCAGAAGTGGAGGTACAACATGTCCCGACCAAGGGTACCATTCTCCTTGAGAAACTTGGGCGCTTAAATCAGGTTCCACAAAAATTACTCACCATAGATTGAAATCGATGGGATCCTAAAAACAAACCATCTAATCCATACCAAGGATCATGTCAAAGTGGACCATCTCTAAAATAAGGAAATCACATTCCAACTCGACCCCTAACTCGGTGATTTCACAAGACGGACACCTAAAACCCTGATCTTGCTTCTTACCAAGAGAAATTACCAACTCCATCAAATATGGAATATGATTATGTAATTTTATCACATCAACAAGGAGGGTAGAAAAAAATGAAACAGAATCAAGAGTATCAAAGAGAGAAACAACCAACAATGGTACAATAAGAATGGTACCTCAAACTATGGCAGGCCCTATATCCGATTCTGCTGGTTCTTAATCCACTACATGAAGATGTATCATCTCTGTATTAACCTAAGAATGTTCATTAGCTTTTGGATCTACCCTAAACATAGTTTACCCAGATGAAGATCCATCCCTATCGATGTGACAACCAAAACAAGAACCCACTATCTTGGATGGATCTGACTGGGATGACATTCCCCTAGGATCTACAGATCTTGAACCACTCTAATAAGAATGTGTGTCCCCACAAAACTATTTCAAGTATCCCATAGATCCACATTAGTGACAAGGTCTGGGAGGATATGTTCATGCAGGTCATATGTGACCAACCTTTTCACATTGGTGGCACATAACTAAACCCACATCAGAAGCCACATATGAACATATCTAGGAAGGATGTCCTAAACTACCACCTCCCTTCTTCCCTTAATTGTCATGCTTCCTCTTCTTCTCTAACAAAATGTCACTACCCATAGCAGACATTGTTTCATGGAAACCATGATGGTCACTATGATCAATTTCTACCATCATGGCATGATAAAACACTTCATAATAGGTCTTAAGATTGAACAAAAAGACATGAGATCTAGTCTCTAACTGTAACCCCTTCTCAAACCTTCGAGCCTTCATTTTCACTTTTGAAATGAGCTCAGGAACATACCAAACTAACTCATCAAAGAGGTTAGCATATTCCATCATAGAATGTTCTCCCTAGATAAGATCCATAAACTCTTAGGATCTGGCATAGGCCAAGACCTTAGGACAATACTGCTCATTGAAAATGACCTTGAAGCCTTTCCAATACATCTACTCATGCTTTCCAGATTTCACCACTGAGTCTTACCACTTCTAACTAGTAACTTCTAAAATGAATGAAGAACACTTCACCCTAACAGGCTTAGGAGTATCGAGAAACTTGAACACCCTCTCTATAATCTCAATCCACTCCTCCACTTCTTGTGTTTTTGTGCTTCATATGAAAGAAAGAGGCATTTTCTTGAGGAACTCTTGAGCTTTGTCCTTTCCAGGTCCTTGTTCGGCTTCTCTAACCTAAGAAGGACCAAAGCCCGCTCCTTGTCCCAAATATTGGACAACCCAAACTATATATTCCACTAATATCTGATCAATTTGTATGGGAGAACCCTCTTCGCCCTCTTCCCATTGTTTCATATGAATTATTTAGGGAGGAATCTTTCTATAAGAATCAAAAACCACTATAAAAATGGATCAATACAACTATTATGAAAATTTTCAGCAATAAAAACAAATAACAACATTCCATAAATCAAAAATAACCACATCCATCATAATAAAAAGTCTACAAAACCACTTAACCCCCATAAATAGTGTCCATATACAGTCTCTAGCCTATACATCTCACCTGGAGGAGAAGTAAAATCAAATCCCAACATCCCATGGTGAATCAAGATCTGTCACATTGTGTGTTCGCTAGACACCCCACTCATGACCAGAACCTCAAGCCCTGACAATCCAAGATCTAGTCTATCCAAAAAATTTCCCAACTAACTTGACCCAAAAAGAGTGTGACCTACTATGATACCAGTTTATCACAAACCAAGATGGGGTTTTATTCAACCTGACACCCAACCCAGTTCTAAACATGGGATGAATGGAATTCTTGATCCCCATGGGCTGGAAACTAGTGCCTAGGTATCAACATTATGGTTTGGGGAAAAAATTCACCCATTTACATAATCATAAACAACCAAAAATAATAAACAAAACATAACTGGTTAATCATAACCAAACAAGGTACAATAATTTTTCATATTCAATGTTTATAACATTAAACAAAAACCAAAGTGGGCTACAAAAAAAGGGAACAACCAAACTATCCCAAAAATATCCACATAATAAGAGGAGCATCACCCTCGAGTTATAACCACCACCAACAACAAGAGGTGGAACTATAGAAACAAGATCCACCATCACCATGACACATCTTGCCTTTAACTGGTTCAAACATAACAAATTATACATACATCCAAAGTTGTATATAGGGTGTGAGCCAAACCCTAGTAGGATGCCACCCAAAAAAAAGATTATATACCATAACATTAGAATACTAATCACTTTTCAATTTTTTAGAAAGATCTTGGAAAAAAATTTAATAATACATTTTAAGAAAAAGTACTTCAAGAAAATATACTTTTTAAATTAACATAATCGTAAGGTACACCATATTCTGATGGTATTCACAACATCACAAGAGCACCATGGTCAATCCCTAAAGGTACTAGCACTAGTGGGACACAAGGAACCACTTATCTTGGTAAAATAGGGTATAACAACCATAACCCACAACATTCTTGTGAACAAGCCACTAGAGAAGAATCCATCCAAAGTTATAGTGGTATCCAATCATCATCATCATCATAATGTAGTTAGTGTTGTAATTGTAAATCCTTCTAGATGAATTCAGGCCAATACACTTTCGATTTAACTAGCACACTAGTCCTAGTTCGCCCACCTAGATACCTAGGATTCCCTTATTCTCAATTTCCATTTCACATGTCACATAGATAACCACATTCATATACACATGCAAGAAAATTGAATAGACATATATAAAATCACCACTTCTCATAAGAAAAAACCTCTTTCCAATTCACATGCATATCAAATTCATTTGAAAACATGTTTCGCACCACTTTCACAATTTATTAAGCCACTTGATTGATTTATGAAACACATTTAAGAAACACAACATGAGATCACACATAAAACATTAACTATTTCTTTTGGAAAACCATATTTCAACACATACACACCTCAAATCCTTTTAAAAATGCATTTTGCACCACACAAATATTATATAGAGCATGTTTAAATGATCAAGAAATCATATCAAAATCATATAATAATGATAAAACATAGAATCACCTACCTCAATCTTGGAAACCTCTGGAAATCAGTGTGAAACCCCAACCGCACCTAAAGTGAACCCTATAAAGGCAAGATCGAACCATGAACATCAATATTGAACCCTAATAATCACTACTCAACCTAAAATAGGTCTACTACTGGAAATTGGTTAATATGTGATAGGGAATTTGCAACGGGGTCTCGTAGAAAATAGATTTTTTTGTGATGGGTCGTCGCAAATAGATTCTACAAGGTTTTTTAAAAAACCTATTACAAAGGCCCATCAAAAATAGTATTACCTAGTTTTTTTAAAAACCTTGTTGTTACGGCTCATCACAAATAGCTTAAAAATAAAAAAAAATGAATAAAATAATATTAAGAATAATAATAAAATAATATTATAAAATAATAATAATAATATTATTATTATTATTATTATTATTATAATATTAATAATAAAATAATATTAATATTAATGAAATAATAATAGTAATATTAGTAAAATAAAAATATATATAAAATAATATTAATAATATAATATTAATATTAATATTAATATTAATGAAATAATAATATTAATATTAGTAAAATAATGAAAAATTATAAAATAATAAAAACCTCAATATTCGCAAAAATATAAAAAAATATTGACAAAATAATAAAATAAAAATAAAATAAAAATAAAAATAAAGTAATAAAATAATAAATAATTAATTAAATAATTAAACATGAAATATTCACAACAATATAAAAAATTCACTATATAGAAATGTAAATAGTTAATATTACAAAAAAATGCATTCAATTGTTTTATCATAAAAAATAAATACATCACTGAGTGGGAGGGTCTTCTGGATGAGCTGGAGGAGATGGTGGAGGGAACTCCATTCCTAAACCATGATTCAGACATCGCATGTACTTCATCATCTATTCATGGTGTTGTTACTGTCATCGATGCATCTCCTCATACTGCTACTGTTGCTGTCATTGGAGATCTTCCTACTCCCTACGCATACTCTTTATAAGCTCACACTGAGCTCATAGCTACTCTTGATATTATGCAGCAGATGATGATGACTCTCTATGAGCTCCTCTTGATCTAGATGTCGATATCTCATCAGTACCATAATAACTCTCGGACATCAATCGAAAGTCGATACCAACAACTCAGACTTTTCAAAGGCATACCGGGTCACCTTCATCCATGCTGCCCCATAAAATCTGGTTGCACTGGTCTGATCATCGGTCTCATCCTGACTTTCAGTTTGCATCTAAAACATCGCGGCCTCATATGACTCCTTCAATTGTAATTTAAAATTAAAATAGTTAAAATATTATATGTAGATAATTTTAAAATTCAAAAATAAATTATACTGACCACAATATGATGATGGTGATCACCTCTAATCTCTCTAGTGACAGGATCATTGTATATCCTCCTATAAATGTTGAAATTTATAATATCGGGTTGTTCAACTTCTTATATGAATATAAAATAAATAGTTTACATTTAAAGTTATAAAAATTAATTAAAAAAGTTACTTACCATATATTCGCTATGTGTACTAAATGTACGACTACCAAATCGATGTGTCACCTCATGTCTCCCTCAGTTTTGTCGACCTACTGATGATATCCTCTTAAAATGATCACCCATACAGTGTGAAAAAAATTCATCCCAAACATGAGATAAAATGTAATCAGGTCAGTGGGTATAGTAGGACTGATTAAACTCTTTGACTCTAGCTTTCTTCAGTGTTGTCATCCTCAAATTATGAAAAAATGGACAACAATGCTCATGCATACAACCCTCCCATGACTTTTAGATAGAGTCACACATCCTCTCATCGATGGGATATCATAAACCCTACAAAGAATTAATATTATCAAGTTATCAATTAAATAAATTTAAAAATAAATATTATTTATTTACATACCAGCCAATGATCGAATATGTAGTGTTGAACATCTATGGGAATCTAATCCCATGTAACCTATGCCTCATAAAAATAATTTTTCAATATAGCACTCCCCTGTCCAATATCTATATGCATAAAGCTGTGATAAAAAGAGAACAAATAATACAAAAATTAGTATATAAATAAATTAATGATAATTAATGAAAACTCACTAAAATACATAGGTAAACGTACCTTTGCATGCATATATTGAATCCAATATGTAGACGTTGCTCAAGGATAGGGTCAAGAATCATCAATCGTGAAATATAACTCCCCCACTGAGTCCTCCTTGAACCGCTAATAGTCTGATGGTCAGATGATCCAACATCATGCTCGTTATCAGGCAGACCAGCTTCCTACAACTGAAGAAATAGATCCTCGTCCATATGAAACAAGAAATGAATGATGTTAGAAAATAGTTTAAAAAAACTATTATATAAAAATATATATTATATATGATTATAACTAGCATTTAACTATGTCAATGTATTCATATTCCTTCTCAGTATCATCAATTTTCATATGAGTTTTAGTTGTATCATCTCTTAACATTTCAAATTCATTTGTAACATCATTAAAATCATCGTCGCCATCAACCCTTAATTGTGGGGTGTCATCATCAATTTTCATGTCTCTTCATGAAAAATATGGATTTAGAAAAATATCTTGAAAATTTTCAATTCCTTGCACTTTAGCGGAACCACATTCAGTTTGAGTAAACTGATTTTCCAGAGATTTAATTTTTATTATGATCCACAAATCACCAAACTCTCTTGAACTAGAACATTAATTTGCATAATGAATTTTATGTTCCTGATGTTCCAATAAAAATGGTTCATTTAATATAAGAATATTTTATATTTAATATCAATGATTTCATGGATCAGATGAACATGTAATCCTCTCTTAGTATCCAACCACTGACATTTAAACATCTTTATATAATTTTATCCCATATAACAGAGTTCAATAATTTCTTCCAACATGCCATAAAAGTCAAATCCAGTTTCTCTATGATGATATCCTCTCAAGAAAACACCATTATTCATTGTTTTTTTATTCCCTGTATGCATGTGTATGAAATCAAAAATCATTCACCACATATGCATTATAATATTTAACCATTTTGGATGGTGGGTTACTCAATACAAACAATCGATTATCAATTTTATCAACATGTTGAGATACCTGAAAATTTGTAAAAAAATTATAAATATAACAAGTAATAAATTGATTTTATATGTTAAATAATAAGTAATTTATGTTACTAGTTCTTTAAACCAGTAGAAAAAATTATTTTTTTGACGTTTTTCAAGAGTAGTTGTTATAATTTTGGAAGCTATTTCTTGATATGATTATCAAATAACCTAAAAATAAAATAATATTAATTTACTGTAACATAAATTATAAAATAAGTGATCAGATCACTCACAGTAAAAATGGTGTCATTTCTTCATTGTTGAGCATAACATATGTATGATTTATGTAATTTTCATCATCTGAAATCCATTTTTCCTGAACTCCACTAAAGCCAAGTTTGGGATGATTAAAAACTGATAATTTATTGCTCATTTAATCTTCAAAATTTCCCTTGTTATGTCCCATGTGGTTTTGTTTTGAGGTACATTTAGATTGAAAATAATGAGAGAAGAAAAAAAAATTCCTCCTGCAAATAGGCTTCTGCAATTGAGCCTTCAACCGAGCTTTGTTACATACTTTTTTCTTCAATTTCTGCATGCATCTCTTGGATAGATACATCCATCGGAAGAGTACTAGACCTCCACATTTTTCTTCATGTGGAAAATGTAATATCAAATGTTCCATTGAGTCAAAGAAAGTCTGCGGGAAGATTTTTTCTAGTTTACATAAAATTAAAACAACATATTCTAACAGTCTTCTTAGTGCATCATAGTCTATTGTCGCCACACAAATTTCTCGAAAAAAATATAAAATGTCTTTTATAGTATCTCAAATCATATAATTCAATAAACCTATTAATCAAAGCAGTATAATTCTTTCCATTATAACATGACAGTCATGAATTTTTATTATGGTAATATGACCATTTCTATCACGTCTACTTAATTGGAATCATAACCATATGGAAGTCTCAAATATGCAATATAGTGACAAAATAATAATCAATTTTCATTTTAAAGTGTATAATCTACTTTTGACTTCATTAAATTCTATGATCTGATATTTTCAAAAAGTTCAAGTTTTGGTCATCTACAAATTTGGGCAAGATATAATCATGCCTTTACATTATCTTTGGTATTACATGGTGTATCCAAAATTGTATGAATTCAATTATCAAAATGGTTCTTATAAATATGAATGACATCTAACATGTGACATACCAAAAAATTATACCAATATGAAAGATCCCAAAAAAATCTCTGTTTTATCCATTTTTTTTCCCAAAGCCATCAATTTTCTGTTGGTTTATTTTTGGTCCAAATGTAATGGGAGGTAATGAAGAGATAATTTTTTTAACTCTGTACCTAAGATCATTTTTTGAGGTTTATCTCCTTAAATTGTTCCTTTTATGAAATGATATTCGTTCCTCCGAAAAGGATGATTGGTTGGAAGGAATTTATGCTGACAGTCGAAAAAAAGGTTATTTTTATTGATGAGAATAAGCACTTTATTGTCTCTCATACCATACAGACATAATTTATGACCATATTCACTCTAACGAGATAAAATGCTATATTCTGGGAAGTCACTAACTGTCCACATTAAGGTAGATTTCACTAAAAAAAATTATTTCACGGAAACATCATATGTACTGACACAATTAATACACAGTGAATTTTACTCATCAATCAATGGTTTCAAATAAACATCAATATTATTTTTCAGATGTCCTGTAATTAATAAGGTAAAAGGTATATATGACTCCTTCATCAATATCTAAGGAGGTAAATTGTATGGAGTTATAAATATAGTACAACAAGAATACTAACTACCATAAGAATCAAATGGACATGAACCATCAGTAGAAAAACCTAATCGCACGTTTCAGGCTTTTAAAAGAAAATACAGATGCACTTGGTCATAATTTTTCCATGAATCACAGGGATTATTTAATCTTTTACCAATTGAAATATTGGTTTTTTTCCATGACATCAATACCATTTTGTTCTAAGACATAAATAAACACTGCAATATGGGTGTTATCAGGATATATATCAGTTGTTTTACAAGAATCAATCCATACCTCTCTAGTTGATACTCTTTATACCTCAATTGTCCACATGTGGGACAACTATGCAATGAATCATTTTCACTATAATATAAGATGAAATCTTTTGAACATGCATGAATCTTATGATAACCAAGACCCAGATTATGAACTAGCCTCTTTCTCTCATGTATTTTTATAGGAAACACATTTCCTTTAGGTAATAGTATTTTAACTAAAGAGAATATATGATAAAAATAGCTATTTTACATTCTGTTGTCTAATTTAATAGCCATAAACTTTTCAACTGTTTTCTTATCTTTCAATCGGGATATAATACACCCTCAGCTAACCTCAATAACTCATAAAATTGAGATGGTTCTAACTCATGAGTTAAATCAATATAATCCTGGGTTTTAGTTTATTGAAAAGATGAATCTACAACATCATGTACTAAATTTTGAAACTATGATGGATCTAGTACCAAATTATTAGTATATTCCTTGGAACTGCATTCACCATGTTTATTCCAAAAAACACAATCTGGTTGAAACCCAAAATGTAATAGATGACCCCCAACATTTTTAAATGTGTCAAATTTCTTCATAGCACATTTTTTATAAGGAAACTTAATTGTCCCTTCTGAAACAAATTCTATTTTTGATGATGTAAATGGTAAGAAATCATTAAAACCCTCAATATATATAGGATTTTAATCAGACCTATTTGGATTCCTATACTAATTTATCTAAGCGCGATTATCTAATAATGTCTGTTTTCGACTTCCTTGTTGCATATTTCTCTGAAAAATATAAAATAATTAGTTTTTTGAATAATTTGATATAAGAAAAACACTATCCAAAAAAGATAAGAAAATTAAATTCACTTTTCTATCAATTTATAATAATTTGTATTATTTCATAGTTTTTTATATTATTTTTTTAAAAAAATAAACTAATCTACATTAATTTATACTAATTTATACTAATTACCAATAATTACGGGCAATTCAATTTCTAGAAGACTGGCAGAAGCTCTTTTGCTCAATGGATCATCTCCTTGCAACTTTATCTGACTGAAATCACTAAGACAAATCTACACCAATGTATGAATATCCATTTTTTTAAGCCCAAGAATAGAGGTCAGGGAGGCCTTGCCACACTACTCTCCATTCTAATGCATATGAAGATGGATATTTGTACATCAGAGAAGATTTTTCATAGTGATTTTAGTGGTAGAAATTTTCAAGGAGATGAGTCGTCAAGAAAAAGAGCCTCTTTTTCCCAACAGATCATCTCCTTGTAACTTTATCCAATTGAAATTAGTATGACAAATATGCTTCAACGTATGCATATCCATTTTCGTATACATGATAATGGAGAGCAGGGAGGCCTCACCACGCTGCTCTCTCTTCTCATGTATATAGAAATGGATATATGTACGTTGGAGCAGATTTTTCATAGTGATTTCAGTGGGAGAAATTTGATAGGAGATGAGTCATCAGGGAAAAGAGTTACCGCCAATCTGCTAGAAATTGTGCCAATTTATTACAAATTGTTACTCTGCTGGAAATTATGTCGATTTATTCTAAAAGTTCTAATTATTCTAATTATTCTAATTATTCTAATTATTCTAATTATTACTATTTATTACTATTTATTACTATTTATTACTATTTATTACTATTTATTATTATTTATTATAAATTATTCCTATTTATTACTATTTATTACTATTTACAACTATTTATTACTATTTATTACTATTTATTACTATTTATTACTATTTATTACTATTTATTGCTATTTATTGCAATTTATTACAATTTATTGCTATTTATTACTATTTATAACTAATTATTGCTAATTATTAGTATTTATTACTATCTATTACTATTTATTACAATTTATTACTGTTTATTACTATTTGTTACTATGTATTACTATTTATTACTATTTATTACTATTTATTACTATTTATTACTAATTATTACTAATTACTATTAATTACAACTAATTATCACTATTTATCACTATTTATCACTATTTATCACTATTTATCACTATTTATCACTATTTATGACTAAGTATTACTAATTATTACTGAGTATCACTAATTATCACTAATTATCACTAATTATCACTAATTGTCACTAATTGTCACTAATTATAACTAATTATTACCAATTATGACTAATTATTTCTAATTATAACTAATTGTGACTAATTATTATTAATTATTACTAATTATTTCTAATTATTCCTAATTATTAATAATTATTACTATTTATTACTATTTATTCATATTTATGACTAATTATTCATACTTATTATTATTTATTACTAATTATTGAAATTTATTACTAATTATTACAAATTATTCATATTTATTACTAATTATTAATAATTATTCATATTTATTACTAATTATTGAAAATTATTTCTAATTATTACTAATTATTACAGAATATTACTAATTATTACAAATTATTACTAATTATTACAAATTATTACAAATTATTACTAATTATTTAAATTTATTCCTAATTATTCCTATTTATTTCTGATTATTCATATTTATTCCTAATTATTACTAATTATTCCAAATTATTCCTAATTGTTATTAATTATTCATATTTATTACTAATTATTACAAATTATTCATATTTATCACTAATTTTTACTAATTATTCTTATTTATTACTAATTTTTCATATTTATTACTAATTATACCTATTTATTACTAATTATTCATATTTATTACTAATTATTCATATTCATAACTAATTATCCATATTTATTACTAATTATTACTAATTATGACTAACTATTACTAATTATGACTAATTATTACTAATTATTACTAATTATTGCTAATTATGACTAATAATTACTAATTATTACTAATTATGACTAATTATTACAAATTATTATTAATTATTACTAATTATTACAATTTATTACTAATTACCGCTAATTATTACTTATTCTCACTAATTGTTAATAATTATTACAAATTTCTAATAGTTACCGCTAATTATTACTAATTATTTCTAATTGTTGCTAATCATTACTATTTGTTACTATTTATTACTATTTATAAATATTTATTTCAATTTACTACTTATTAACGCTAATTTTTACTAATTAGCGCTAATTATTACTAATTATTACTAATTATGACTAATTGTTAATAATTATTAATAATTTTTCTAATTAATACCAATGACTACTAGTTAATAATAATTAATATAATAACTATTAATTAATTCTAATCACACGTAATTATTTATAAAAATAAATAATGCAAAATAGAACGATCTAATTCTAATTTAATTTAATTGCAGCTAATTAACAATAATTATAACTAATATAAAATAAAATGAATTAACTAAAACAAGATAAATACCTTAAAACTGAATCTTTCATAAGATGTAAGACTTGAATATTGATCCGATGGAGAATCTTAAACATAAAAAAATTGAGAGGGAAAATGTAAGTAGAGAGAGGGGTATAGAAAGGAGTGGAATGAGAAAAAAATCGGATGAGGGTATATATAGGTTAGATTATTTGTAATGAGAGTATTTGCGATAAGCTTACTGTTGCAAATAATATTATTTCCGACGGGATCTGTCGCAAATACTAATCCCACTATTAATTAGGGGCGGTGGTTAAAAAGGTATCTGCGACAGGTATAAAAACTTGTCTCAAATACCCTTCCCGCAATTTGGCACGCAACCTGCGTCAAACCTTTTACGACGGGGACCCAATTCTCGTCCCAAATAACGACTTATTTGCAATGGTTAGTGGGTCCCATCGCAAATATCCCTTTTTTCTGTAGTGGTCACCCAATCAGCTAGAGAACAAAACCCCAAAAAAGGAGGAAGAGAAACCCTATAAAAGCGGATAAATTAAGGGAGAAAGAAACTTACTGGGATATTCTTGGAGAAACCACACCAAATCCGCCACAAAAATGAAGATACAAGGGATAAAGGAGGGAGTGAGGAGTCACCTAGGGCGAAGGTTCTCGAATGGGGAGGACTAGGGGTGTTTAGGGTTAAAAATCAAAGTGGGAAAAGGGTAAAAATCTAATTTTTAATGACCTGGACAAGTCGCATGTTTTTCCAAAATGTGTAGCAATCGTGCACCCCTCTCTTTCCATGTGGTCTAAGCCGCATGGTTAGCCCACATAATTTGACTAACCGTGCACCAACCGTGCGGTTCACCATTGTCTAAAAAATGTAATTGGTTTCACGGTTTCTTAGGTAAGGGCACACGGTTTCCCCTAACTATGCGTCAACCGTGCACCACCTGTTGTAAATCCCAAATTCTCTATTTTTCATCAAAAACAAAAGGGGAAACTATGGGATGAATGCAAGACCAAAATAAACAAAAAAATTACCTCGAAATAAAAACATGGATGTGACATAAATTCTTTAAACGAAAAGGCAGTTTTCAATAAAAACAAGTATTTTTCATTATTCATTGAAAATTTAATCTTCTTATAAAAATCACAAAAAATCACCCTAAATTAATTTTGAAATTTAGATTTAAAAACTAATTTTTATTTTATAAAATAAATTTTCTAAAATTTGAAATTTTAATTTTAATATTTGTTACCAAAATTAAAAATAGCATTTTTTTGAGAAGATAGTATTTTCGAAACATATAACGACTTTACCAAAAATTAAGTACATTTTCATATTTATATAAAACCATTATACTTAATATTTAAAATTATTGTATTCCTATTAATGTAGTCAAATTTAATATCTAGGTAATAATAGTCATGTTTAAATAATAATTTTAATAGTTTTTTGTGGTTTTTTAAAACTCAATGTTTCATGTAACACAATCTATTGAAGAAATTAAATTATTCAGAAAAAAAACATAAAAACTCAGTGTGTTACAAAAAACATACCTTATATCTATTTAATTTTTTTGTCAAAGTTATTTTATAAATGATTAATAGATATCCTTGATAATTATCCAACAAATTGTTTCCCCCTAGGGTTTTTATAAGAGGTATGAATCTCCATATTCTTGGGAAGGATTTCCTTCGATTTGTAGTCTCCTAAAACTTTTGGTTAAAGGATTAAAGGAAAAAATAGATTTATTATTCTTTGATTCAAATAGTTTTTATAGAATAAATCAGGTATTTTAAGTCCACCCATTACACAAGGATTTAATCTCATTTTATAATAATCCAGGGATACTCCTTAGAACTTAAATGTTCAAACATCATTAATAAAATGTTTCATAAATCTTTCAAAAAATTTACCTATTTATAAATAATGATGCATTCCTCTAATTGATAATTTAACATTTAAATAACCATTTTTATATTCAGGATCATTGGAATATAATTAAATTTTATTCTTAGCCAATCATGGAAGCTTAGGTGGGAGAGAACTAAATAAATTGAGCATTATCTTATAACTTATGAATTATCATGAACTAACCCATGGTTAAGTGACATTCCCCAAAATATGGTTTATACTAACACATACCATGATGTGGTTTACACCACCATGTAACAGTTTAAGCTTTAGTGCATATTTATTTCAATCTAACACTAAATCTAAAGCCTTATAGAGTAAGTATATTTTCACTTCATGTCACGTCATATATAAAAAATTGTGAAACCATCTCCAAAACTCCTTTTGGATATATTATAAAACACTTTTTGGGAAATATGTCATTTATTTTCACCACATTTCATATCATATGCAACATCTTGTAAAAATTCATCTAAAACTTCTTTTATAATTTCTTCAAAACACTTTTTGCGTATCTCTCAATGTTTTTTACAAGAACTTTGTAACAAAAATTAATCCTCATTCACACAACCAAAAAGTATGACCCTATGGACCTTTATATCAATGATAATAATTATGGTTTCTCTAATCCATAATTATAAGTGAATAGTGGACTCTAAAAAAGAATTAGTGATACTCAAGCTACAAAGGCGCCTATCATGATCTCCATCATACACATATATCTCTATACTTATGATCACCATCTATATCATATTCAAGTATGTATAATCATATAATACCTTTATCCAATACATCAAGTGACCATGAGACAAAGATTATGTCAATATCATATATCCTACTCATACATTCTTGATTCACTGAGTATGGATGGACTATATTACCCTCACCCAAATGGATAATCACCTCACATGCCCCTCACATAAATAGATAATAACATCACATGTCACATATCTAGGTATGTCTATATATTTCCTTCTTCTATCTCAATCAAGGGACCAGTGTCATACCAATCATATAAGAAGACAAATCCTATCTTGGTTAAACCTTAACCAATTAAATGATCAAAAACATACCCAACCACCCCCTAATTAGCTCATCCAAAAGGATGGAGTAAGAAAGGTATCAAAGTATGAAGATTCTCATTCTTGGTATCTGGTTAACCTTGAAAATGGGGATTCTATATAAAACATACACCCATAGTATACTAAAAACATATTTTATAAAACTCTATGTGATATATTTAGTGGTCCATCCAATAAATGAAACACTTTTTATGCCTCGTGATAAAATATTATATCTTTATACGAAGCACTAACCAATATAATATTCACATATTATCACAAACTATAATACTTTATCATTGCCACCAATTAACCCGAATGGCCTGAAGGCCTTCTATTTTTATTAATTTTTTATAATCACCCTTTTAAGGGTTGAAGGGGAACCCTTACATGGCCCATAGGCTTCGTGACATTCCATGGCCTGAAGGTCTTAGAGGAATTCATCCGGACTATAACTACATAGAACTACTCCCTCCCTAGCATCTAAATCTTGGTGTTTGCTCTCCACCTTCGCATGGCTATTCGTCTAGGCTTTGTGTGCATGCATGGGCTAGTCCCGGTGGAAAATGTCATAACCTATCATTATTCCAAATCTATTAGCTCTACTCAATTGAATGTGCCAGCTCTTCTTGATCTGGAGCCCACTACTTATAGAGTCTGCCTGGTCTATTTTTAAGCACAGTTTTATGTGGCCTGAAGGTCTTGAGGCGGCCTGAAGACCTTGAGGTGTCTTGGAGGCCTTGAGGTGGCCCTAAATCCTTACTATCCTAAAGTCCTTTGGTGTACCTAAGGCTTTAAAGGACTCGAGAACCAAATTGGTGGCCCGAAATCCCAAATAGATAAATAGTTATGGCTACTGTAGTATCGAACAGTACATGCTACAATAACTGTTACAGTGTCTGCTACAGTACTTTGCAGTACCTAAAAATTCATCTTCGCCCATATTTGAACTCAGGTATCTAGGATGCACTTGTCTGGTCCTCACCAACCAGGCTGAGGCTCTTGTGCTCATGGACACCAATTAAGGATAAGTTAAAGTCAAACTTTGAGAGGTTAATCAATATTTAACTTCATGTAATATATACAGCTAGTATGAAATAATGATAAAGTGGATACTAACATGTGTATTGAATGATTTGTTTTATATATTCTTAAAATCCTTTAAAAATGTTAACAAAACAATAAATAAGTGTTAGTTTAATAATATGTAATATGATAGAATACTAGATAGGTCTTATGTTTGCCCAATTTTTAAGGTTTTTTAAGATCATTACATCTCTATGTAATTCCTTCCATATCTTTATGTAACCATAGGATAAATCATCTTAGTAAAAAATTTAAGTCGTTAAAATATATAAATAAAACTTTTTTGAATAATAGTGATATTAAGTGTAATGAACTAGAATTCTATCAACGATATTTATCTTATTTTGTTTATTTAATATATTATAAATCACATAAAATCATTTAGAGAACATAATAAAAACCTTATAAATAAAGAATGAAATAAATAATGTATATTTATAGAAGTTAGGAACCTATACCTATGAAATAGTTACTTGACCATAGGAATAGTAATATGACCCTTATGAATAGTAAATCAGCTAAATAAAAAGTAACCTCACCCATGTTTGTGTAAATAAAAAATATGCATCTTATAAATGATTGTATGATATAATTATATCATAATATAAGTAAGTGAATATTTTAAAAAATTAATAATTAAGTGTTCATATTTTTGTAAGTCATAAATATTTAATTAAAATTTTATAATTAATAAAATTATTTAAAAGAAAATTTATATTCATAAAATGTATTAATAAATTAATATTTTGTTGTATTATGATATTAAGATAATTTTATGAGATCTTAGTTAATTTTTCAGTGTGTTAGAAAAGCAGTTATAAATTTAAAATCTATATTTTTTGAGTAAATGATGATTTTAATTAAAAATTAAAATTTCTCATATTTATAAAATTATTTTCATAAAATGGAGTCCAATTTTTAATTCTATGCATATATAAATTATTAGGGTAAATTTTTGGGATCTTTCTAAAATACTTGAATTTTTTGTAAATAGTAAAATATAGTAATTTACGGTATAAATACATTATAAGCTAAATAAATTATTCCTTGATTCATCGCTAATATAAACACAATAATCTATAACTTCCCTTAATTATTTTAATATATTTGATGATAATTATCAAACAATTCATTGTCTTGATCCAAAATAGTAAACAAATGAATAAAATATTTAAAAAATGCCTCTCTTCTCCACTGTAAATACCACCCCTTCTCCTCACATCTATGAGCCTTTGAGCCTTGTCAAATTTTTGACCAATATTCTCCCAAAGACTATCCCCCATATTCAATAGCTCTTGGTATCATCAAAATACCAAAACCAATCCTCTTAAAGAGGTTTTCAAGGAGGAGTACTCAAGAGGTAAAATCCTCTTCCTTTTCCTTTTAATTTTCTTTTCAAGTTATTTTATTTTATTATTATCTCCTCACTTACTCTATCCAAATGATAATGATAACTCCAGTATAATCTATATACTGAAATTATATCTTTTTAATGAAATATCCTTTATCAAAATCCTTTCTCTCTCTCTTTTATTTTAAAAACAAAATCATCATCTGTGAGATGCGGATTTACAACCTTCATGGATGACGAATTTTCATTATTCAATTTCTCTATAAAGGATGGTAATGAAACCATTTTTATGTTTAAACCGAAAAATAATATATTTATTACATCCTTAATTATGTTTTGGAAGTAAAATATTTTCATAATACTAAACTAAAAAACAAAATGAGCTCGTTATGACCAATAACCGTCGTAATAATGTAAACGATTATCACTAAATGTATTATCAAATGATTCATCCTCATACCACATAAGAAAATGATATATATAACCATTATACTTAAATATTTTCATTAATATGATATAAATTCAATTCTGGATAATTATACCCATTCGACATGAACTTCCATACTCATATACAAGTATACCGATCATGGAAACCAAGGAAACAAACGCTCCTGAGAAATAAAATTGTATCTTATAACTCATCAAAAAGAAAATAAATGAACTTAATAAAATGATAAAAAATAAAATACATGTAGATAAGGTTATTAATTAATTTATTTATTTATTTAATTTTATTATCCATGATGTTAAGGTCAAGTTCAGAACACATTCGGACATAAGGTAAGGGTTTTTTTCCAAACCTCCATTTTCATTCAGGTTATGTTTTATTCCTCTACCAACCAATGTAATTATTCATTATTTTTGTATAATTATTCTAAATTCTATGTGTACATTCCAAAATCATGTTCACATATCATTTTTCTTTTGTTTATAAGAAATACATATTTTGTTTCAAGGTTCCCTTTCCTATTCTTCCCGATACGTAAGCCCGATTAAAGGGAACGTCTCAATTTCTTACCCATTTTCAAGTATCATCCATAACCTATTTTAAGACACCATTATTTTTATAAAATAAATAATTTTTCCAAGAAAAACTATATTGTTACATTACTGGTTTTTTAAAAACAATAATGAAAAATAAAAATGATTTTTCCAAAATAACTCCTCTTTGCTAAGTAAAAGGGGTATCTCTCTAAATAATTCTTCAATGATTTTATTAGATTATTTTCTTATATTTCAACAAATATATTTAATTTTATGTTTTATTGAGATTTATATCTTATTATTTTCATCTAATATATGTTATTAAATTTTTTATGGCCAGTTTGACTATGGATGTGCAATCTTGATACCATTCAGCATGCTACTCAAATTGATTAGTGATTATGATTATAGATTGGGGAAAGTTATTTACATTTCATATTTTCATGTTCTTTATGTTTAGACCCATTCATATGAGAAATGGATTGGACTTATAAAGTTATATTTTGGGGGTCTCTATAGCCCCTCGATGTATCGGTAGGTCTCATGAGACAAAACAGAATTGGGTTTTGGACAAGGCCTTACCCTAGTATTTTTAGACGTCTTGGACAAGGCCTTGACGATATATTTCAGATGTTAATAATTATGCATTCCCACAATATGATATTAGTAATTGAAAAACCAAGTGATATTTGAATAGTATAATATCCATGATTAAGGTTCATTCTATTATGATCATTTATATGGCTTTATTTACTATGCTTTCATTCTTATCATATTATGCACAAGTTTATTTTAAAAGGAATGTGTTTTTAGTTATTCGCCTTGCCTAATGATTATGTTTATGATAACTTCCTCTGTATTACTTACCCTTATTGAGCATCTGATCTCACCCCTTTCTTATGTTTTATTTTTTCCCAGGATGTGAAGATGAATATATTATGAATGACTTGAAGGGATAATATAGGACTTATAGATGTTTCCAGTGGAATTGCTATGTTGTATTTTCTTTCAAGTTTTAATGTAAATATTGTGTTTGTATCTGGATTTCCAAAACTACTAAATTATTTAGTCATTTGGGATATTAATTCCTTGTAATCATATCAATGTAATAAAGTAAGGCATCGGCTCTAGGCTACTGGGATCAGGGTCTCTATAGTTAGTATCATATGAAGTTTAGTAGAAACCTTAGAAATTAGATTTAGAAAACATAGATTAGGGAACATATCCCTAAGATATAATTTGGGGATAATCATACAAAAAACATCCTATAATTTTGGTAATTTATTGATTATGTAGATCTACCTAGAAATACATCCATGTCTAGATACTAGAAGTGGATGTGCTTTGGTATAAATGTACCTAGGGTAAACAACTCTGATAAGGTGTCACAGACCTAACTCGGGGTAACCTGGTACACAAAAACAAGACTTACTTCACACATGGTTTGAAACTCCTAAGTGATATTCTTAGGATAATTCAAAATAATTTACAAACCACTATAAAGGATTTAAAAGTAAATGCGTCCTCAAATAAACTATGTTTATGATTATGAGATTATATATGAATAAAATTTCAATTTATGTTAAGTGTTTTTCTAGTTTGATATTATCCATTATGATTCATAACCTAATCTAGTGTATGAAATCATCAAGAAATTACAGATCGTGGAAGGAATAGAAATTGTATTAATGCACGTATCCTATATAGGGATTTCACTCTTATGAAAGATAATGATGTCAGTATTAGAGTTGTGAATGGTGTTAAGAAAATTATAAAAATACTGGGATTTTTTACTCATGTTATGAACAATAACCTTACCCATATGAAGCATCCTGATATACAATCTGGAGGAGCAATGTTAGACCACTTTATGTGACAACAACCTCCATCATTCAATGGTACTACAAACCCATTTGTAGCTGAGAAGTGGATAAGTTACGTAGAGAAGATATTTATCACTTTGGGAAGTAAATAAAGGGAGAAGGTTTTCATGGAAGTTTATCATCTATCAGGAGATGCAGATAAATAGTGGTCACTAATCCAAAACACTAAGAAGGAGGAAGAAATTACTAATATAGAATAGATGGATTTTAAGGAAATTTTCATAGAAAAATATTTTCCTCACGAACAATTAATGGATATGGAATGGAAATTCTTAAATATGAGGCAAAAGGATGATTAGAATGTTTCAATTATAAAGACAACTTTACAAGGCTAGAAAGGCATGTCGCGGACTACATACATAATCCAAGGATCATGGTTGATTGATTACTTGATGGTTTAAAACCATTCATCTGAAGGTTACTGGTTTCCTAAACTTTATCATCATATAAGGATATAGTCTCATGTTCTATCAAGCCATAGAAGGAATTCTCTAAGTCTTATAACTTTAATAGAAGGTAAGAAAATAATAGGTTGGAAGAGTAAATAATGGATAAAGGGAAGAATAAAAAGGGAGTTTTCAAAAATGTGATAGTTTTGAAAGGAAACAACCCAGATCAAGCTTAAAAGGAAAAGGATTCTATTACAAGTGTAGAGGAAAATGCCACAAATTCTGGGGTTGTAATGTAAAGAAAGAAACTACCAATGTTCAATTCTACAATTATAAAGATATGGGACATTATGAAAATTATTTTCTGAAGTGTCAAGGAAAATTTCTTCGAAAAAGGCCATGGGATCAAGGATAATCTTATGAGATCACAATAGATGAGGTTGAAGTTCCTAATGATGTGTTTCCAGGTACATTAATCATCTACTCAAATTTAGCTAAAGATTTATTTGATTTTGGATCATCGCATTCCTTTATATCATCCCAGATTTCTTTAAAAATTAGATATTTCTAATTATCCTTAACAACGGATTTTTTAGTCAAAACCCCTAAGGGAAGTCTCATTATAAAAAAAAATGTTTCAGGCTATTCTCATTATGGCATATAAATATGCTTTATCTGTTGATTTTATCATCATACCTATTGTTGACTTTTACATAATCCTCTGCATGGACTGGATTTCAAAATATGATTTGAAAATCTATGATAAGAAGAAGGAAGTTACAATTTTTGAGAATTATATAGAGTCCCTTGTCTTTAGAGAAGAAAC
This sequence comes from Viscum album, assembly GCA_963277665.1. Taxonomy (NCBI): domain Eukaryota; kingdom Viridiplantae; phylum Streptophyta; class Magnoliopsida; order Santalales; family Viscaceae; genus Viscum; species Viscum album. The sequence goes on along the minus strand of OY728141.1, from coordinate 1,296,690,824 downwards.
ATCACCATATGCTTCTTATCTAGATACACCTCTAATAACTCTACTGAATTCAATTCTTAGGGAGTAAGAGAATGAAATATTTATGGGTGAGGAAAGAAATATTCAAATTGAGTATGTACCTATTGTGAAAGAATACATTGATGTATTTCTATAGGACTTACCTGGACACCTTTTAGAGAGGGAATTTGAGTTTTCTATTGATTTAATTATAGGTTCAAGGACTATATTAATGACTCCTTATATAAAGGAAACCGTGGAATTAGTAGAACTGAAGAAACAACTAGAGGAATTAAGTGATAAAGTATTTATCCTCCCTAGTGTTTCTCCATGGGAATCCCCTATTCTTTTTGTCAAGAAAAAATATGGATTCATGAGTCTATACATTGGATATAGAGAAATAAATGCTATTATAATAAATAAAATGTATCTCATGCCTCACATTAATGATTTATTTTATCAACTTCATGGATCTCAATACTTTTCAAAGATTGACCTTAGATACTGATATCATCAATTGATTGTGAGGAAGGAATATATTCCAAAGGAAAAATTTCAAACTAGGTATGTACATTATGAGTTTATAATAATTCCATTTGGACTAACTAATTCACCCTCCCTTTTCATGGATCTAATGAACAGAGTTTTCAAGGAATATCTTTATGACTTTGTTGTGGTATTTATTGATGATATATTGGTCTAATACAAAATATATAAATACAATGATAATTACTTGTGAATTATTATAAATACTCTTAGAAGAAATGAATTTTATGAGAAGTTTAAAAAGTGTGAATTTTGGCTTCAATCAGTTTATTTTATTGATCATATTGTCTCAAATGGTGGAATCTCAATTGATCCTTAGAATAAAAAGGCAGTTCAAGAATGGCCTACACTGGCAAACATAATAGAGTCATGTAGTTTTATTGGTTTAGAAGGTTATTATTTGTGTTACATTTATAAATTCTCCCTATTAGCTAACCCATTAACCAAGCTTACTCATAAAGGGGTTAATATTTTATGGAAAAATAATGTGAAGAATTTTTTTGAATAACTGAAGAGGAGATTATTGAATGCTCTGATCTTGAATCTACCATCAAGAAATAGTGGATTTGTGATTTATAGTAATGTGTCAATGAATGGACTTAGGTGTATTATTGTGAAGAATGATTTTGTTATTGCCTATGCATCAAGGTAGTTAAAAATTCATGAACATAATTATCCAACTCTTGATCTTGAGTTAGCGGCTGTAAAATTTGCTCTGAAAATATGGATACACAATCTCTATGGTGAAACATGTGAGATATATACAGATCATAAGAGTTTGAATACGTATATTCTCATTGAAATAACTCAACGTGAGGCAAAGCAAATGTCTCAAGCTAATCAAAGATTATGATTGTTCAATATACTACCACTCTAGGAAGGCAGATAAGGTAGAAGATGCATTGAGCAGGAAGGATCATCGAGTTCTGAAAAAAAAATGAGGATTTATAAGGTCCTAGTGTACATGGATCCTGCAAATATGGATATGAGAATTATCAAGGAATGTGAAACATCATTACTTTTTCAGCTAGTTGTCCAACCATCTTTATTGGAAAAAATTAAAAGTTCTCAGTGTGATGATGAGAATCATAAAAAGAAAATTAAAGTTTTGAATGATGGGAAGTTTCCAAACTTCATGTGTGAGGATAGAATTTTGAAATTTGGGAGGATTATATGTGTTCCCTCTATACCCAAGATAAAAAGAGCATTATTGGATGATTCCCATAGATCTAATTTCTCTATACACCTTGGTAGCACTAAGATGTATAGATATCTAAAGGAACATTTATGGTGGGATAATATGAAGCAGGAAATTGTTGATTATGTATCAAGATATTTAGTCTGTCAATAGGTGAAGGCTGAAAGACAACATCCTAAAGGTTTTATGCAAACCCTAACTATTATTACATGGAAATGGGATTATATTACTATGGATTTTGTCACTAGATTACCAAAAACTCCAAGAAATAATAATGAAATATGGGTAACGGTTGATCAACTTACCAAATATGCACATTTTCTCTCTATAAGGGAGGATTTTCCACTAGAGAGCCTTGAGAAACTCTATATTAATAAAGTTGTAAGACTTAATACATCACCTATTTCTATTGTTTCTTATCATGTTCGATGACTAAATTGAAATTAAAGAAAATTATTTGGAAATATTTGGTTAATGAGCTTTGTTTGAGTGTTTCCTATCACCCTCAAACTAATGGGCAGTCTCAAAGGACCATTAAAACATTAAAATACATGTTGAGATCATGCCCCCTCAACTTTCAAGCTATGTGGGATCAGTATTTTACTTTGGTAGAGTTTTCCTAAAATAATAGTTTCCATTAAATTATTCAAATGGAACCATATAAAGTGTTGTATAGAAAGATATTTCATACACCAACATGTTGGGATGAAGTTAGGGAAAGGAAGTGTGTAGGTCCAAAGCTTGTAGAAGAAACAACAGTGAAGGAAAAGACTGTTCAAACCCATATCAAAGTACCTCAAATTAAGAAAAAGAGCTATGTCGATAATCAAAGGAATTATTTTGAATTTAAATTTGGAGATCATTTTTTCTTGAAAGTATCTCCATGGAAGGGTGTTATAATATTTGGGAAGAAAGGGAAACTGATCCCTGGGTACATTGGCCCTTTTGAAATTCTAGAGAGAATTGGAGCTATGGATTATCATTTGGAAATGCTTCTTAGCCTTTTTAAGGTACACAATGTGTTCCATAACTCCTTGTTAAGAAAGTACATATCTGTCATGAACCAGCTCAGGTCAACCTGAACTGGTCACCTGAGCCAGTCTGTGACATGTCCCGAAGGGCATTCCTGATCCCCTTAAGATGGAAAATAGTGTCGGGCATCAAAAACTAAACTGGTGGGAACAATTTGTCTCATAAAATAAAGACAAATAAATTAATTAAAACAAGAAAAATAAAAATAAAACTAGCAGTGGGAAGAAAACAATACTTCACATACCTCCATGTGACCTATGGGTCACCTCCAACAACTAACAACCTGGCTCATACAGACAGACAAAATAAGAAATTGAACCAAGCAACTGAACCTGTATCTAAAAAGATAAGATGGGTATGAACATTAAAATTCTCAGTAGGGATTCCAAAAATGAACAATATATTCCATGCATTTCCAACTTCCAAAATAGTCCAATAATACTATAGTTTGAACCACACTTATAAAAATAAGGTTTTCATATATAAAATTCATTTTGAATACTGACAATCACAATTACATTTCCCTTATGATTCAAAAACAAAGAAATGAAATAAAGATGGGCGCACACAAAATTTTCTAAAATAGCTACTTTGAAATCCTTTTTAAAAACAACCATACATACAATGTTTTCCAAGAAAAGACCAAAACCAAGATTAAGATTATGATTCTACACATAGTAAGGGAAATGTTACTAATAGTGCTCATATCAAAGGATCATAGAAAACCTAGGAACTCAGAGGAAGATCAGAACATTATAATACCTGCGACTCCATCCCCGGTATCATGCCACACTTGATAGAATCAAACGCCCTAATTCCCAACCTCCCTTTCTCAAATCAGAACAAGGGGACCAATCCCATATAAATAATCCCAAATATCCACCTACTATGGGCCAATATACAGTACATAAACTTCTAGTGTTGCAGTCATTCTCACTAACCCCCTATCTATACTAGGTTTCGGGGATATGTTCACAAAGAGGTGTGCCACACATTCAAACAACAATCCATATACATATATAAACAAGCACACTACACAATCTGGAACCACCCCGACCACCTCAATATTAGTCTTATGCCTTAAAGTAAATATAATCTAAAGGATGTCCCATCCTGAGGTCCCTCCCATCTAATGACCATCAGTTGAGGCAAGAGACCTAACTAAAGAGGGGTTTTCTGAACATATCATTTCAAAGATTCCAAATAGTCCTTATTCAAATCCCAAACATAAAACCCTTTTTAAATTTAAATTTTCAAATTACAACTAGGCCTTGATCTTCACAACAATCAACCATTTACCAAAAACACTTGGATAGATTTCCAACACAACAACAAACATTATTTTAAACATGCATGGCCAAACAGTCCCTTACACCAAGCATTTACCAAAACATTCCCCATATCATTTTAAATCATGTCAAAAAAATAATTCTTAAGAAAGTGACAAAAGGGATTTCATAACACTCATAATCTAACACACTTTCGCAAATAACTAAATATACCATATATTCTAATCACTCATCAAAACATGTTTCAAGGCCAATTGGTCCAAACCACAGGGAACACATTTGAAATCATTTTTGAAACACAAGGAGCACCACTTCCCCAATTTTGGAAAACAAGAAAACATTTCAGGGAAAAATATAAAGGGGAGAATAGGTAATCTTAAGGGGTATTGGCTCTAGAGTGACATCTTCTCTTGAATTCACATCCATGTGTGCACCTAGTACACTCATGGTTGTGTATTCATCCAATGGAACATTATAAAACCAAATAAAACATTTGAAACTAATTTCCATCCATTTAATCCATTTCCAAATCACAACACATGTTCAAAGCCCAAGGAACTCTTTTCAAGTTGTAAGAACTCGGATCTTCTTTTTAGGTATGCCTTTATTTTCTGGGTTTTTTTTTAGAAAAATGAGGAGTTTCTGTAAATTTCAGGATTACACGTCATGTATTCGGTTGTCACAGGTAGCCATGTGCTGGATGTGTAACGGCCGAACACATGGTTGTGTAGAGTGACATGGAGACCACCTAAAGAGGAGTCTGGTTAAAGCAAGTACATGTCATTTACCCTTGAAGAACACGACATGTACTTTCTTTTTATTTCATTAAATGGACCGGGGTTTCATCTAATCAACAGAACCCCCTTTCTTCTCCATTCGTCCTATCCAGGAGCGAACGAGACTACTAATTATCCCTTGAGACGCCAACTCACCATCCATTCTCTGAATCAATCATCGTTGATTATGTTGGAATTTCCATGATAATCTCTTCCTTCTTCTAGAGCATCGTTTCCTGATTCCTCTTCTTTCATGATATATCCATGGTTGAAAATTTTAAGAGTTTTTGTAGATATATGAAGTTATAGGGAAATTAAGGGCCTGAGGTTCACCTATATCGATCATACAACATTGAGGTATGTGGTTTGTGACTTTCCGTAGTTATTCTTTGAGTTATATGTGCAAAAGTGCACAATACCCTTGTTCAGGGTATTGCGTGTTTATGGTTTTTAGCCCTGTTATTTTCTATTATGCCTTGTGTGCTTGAGTAGAGGATTTATTATTGTAAATAGGGTTATTTACCTTGTTGTGGATGTGTTTCCCATGTTTTTTTATATTAACCATTTGGTTTAGCCTTGAATTTTAGGCTACTTTGTTTTCCATAACTAGTATTCTTATGATGGAGTGAATTTATCTGACATGTTGTGACATACTATATACTATTTATCAAAGTAGTTCTTGAGGTTTACTTTGGCTGCCATATGCCATTTGTGCACGATTGATTACAGAGGGTTGTGGGTATCTTGTGTAGTAGACCATAGGAAGAATGGACGTTGAGGGATTCTCTAGAGTGTATGTTTAATTTTATGTTGTGAGACCATATGGGGATGGACTTTGTACTCCCTCAGAGTGTATTTAGTTCCTCGTTACGAGACCACAGGGGGAATTGGATGATGAGTGATTCCCCGAAGTGTTTATAGTTACCGATACGAGACCACAAGGGGAATTGACGGTGAGTGCTTCCTCAGAGAGTCTTTGCTAAAGCTGAAACAGAGGGGTTAGACTATGAGTACTACCTAGAGGGTTACTTATGATTGTTGGTTTCTTAACTAATAAATGAAAATTGATGTAATTTAAACTGTATGATGGTTTACATTGAGTACTTCCATGTTTATTGCTTCATTTCGTATATTTTCTGCCATATATATTTATTGATTGTTAGGCACATATCTTTGGGTGGTTGCCTACAGGGATTCATCTCACACCCTATTTGGGTCATGATTTTGGTCCCAAATAGAGAATATTGTTGTAGGTCTAGATAAGGTAAAGAGACCTTCTACTTCAGGTACATGATTTTTGTGGAGCTGGAGAGCATGGGACCAAGATGAGGCTTGCGATGATGTTGGAGTTTATTTTTTTCTTTGAACTTTGGTTTAGTAATATATTCCAGCATTGTGACCTGTTTTGGATTCATTTTTAGACATATGTATCATGCATCATTTATATATGGGTTCTCCAGTTGTTTATTACTTTTTTTGTTTACTTATTGCATGTTATTACTGTTTCTGCTATTGTTATCTATTTATATCTACTGCGTTACTCTGCCAATGAGGGAATAGTTTCCCCAATATCACACCCAAGGCCCTCACTACTAGTTGACAGCCTCTGAATTTTGGAGAAATCTGCATGAGGCCATGTGAATAACCGAGTACGGGGCACCTCTAGGAAACTCCCAGAACTAGGATGTTACAAAGTAGTATTAGAGGAATTATTTTCTTCTTGACTTACTATTTATAGCCTATAATCAAGGATAGGACAGAATAGTTACTTGGTAAAAATTTGTGTATGGGAGTAGCTAACCTGTGTATAGAGAAAATTTAATTTACCCTGTTTATTGTAATTTTTCTGGTTTTTCAATTAATACAGTTGATTTCATTTCACCGTTGGGTGATTTACATGTTTTTTGTTATTATTATTGATATTAAGGAGGTTTTATTTCTATTGCAACCCGATTAGATGAGGGTATTCCATCTCATGCATCATATAGGCACTTGCTAGAGATCACATGTCATGTATTATTTTCATGCCATTTAGGTTGCATTACTGATTGCATTTATTTATGATATATGTTGTGCTAGATATTCATGCTGTTGTGATAGATGCATTGATATGATACCTGCTATTTGATAGGGTATTGCTAATATGTAAGGTTTCATTTGAATGAATGTCAAACTTTTGTTCTTTAGGTGTTATGGTCCCTCATGGACTGGAATTTGGTGGATCATTGCTCTATTATGTTGTATATGGAATGTAGAAGATGCAAATATTTGAGTTATGGGGAGTATAGGCCATAAAGGATCGGAATTTGGCACTTTAATCTTCGTTTCAGTGTTTTTATGGGTTCCAGAGTAGTTTTTAAGGCAAACTATCTGGAAAAACATAGAATACACGGCATGTAATGATAAATACATGCCATGTATCCTTCTGTTTGGGAAGGAAATTCTTTTCTTAAGTGCACACCATGTACTTTATGTACACATTGTGTAGTCTCTAACCATGTCATGGATGTGTGGGAAAAGACACTAGGTTGGGAAATCTTTGGTAGAACACGTCATGTACTGGACGTACATGTCGTGTGTTTTGACCATCTGTCCAACTGTGTGACCAACGAAACGGGTGGATAATGGGTAGTTATTACATGTCGTGTATGGAAAAAACATGTTGTGTAGAGTTAGCCATGTAACTGGCCGTGTGACTAAAAACATGGGTCAGTGAAGTTCATCTAGTACACAATGTGTCTGGAACAAACACGTCGTGTAGTATTTCTCTAGGAGAACAGTGTGGGTTAATTCATTTTGAAGAACTTGGTAGAGGAAGAGGATTTAAGTACACATCGTGTATTAGGACAACATGCTATGTGTATGGGGTGTTACACGACTAGGGTTGGCAGGAGTACACCCATGTGAAAGCTTAAAGGAACACATCATGTAGGAGTCATACACGCCGTGTAGGAGTCATACACGTCGTGTTTCCATGTTTTGAAAACCTTGAATTCTTTCTTTCTCCTATTTCCTTCTTACACTTCTAAGTTTTAGTCCTTGATAGTCTTGAACTAAGGTGTGCGCTTGACCCTGTAGATTCATGATAGCGAGACGTCCTCCGGTTGTACACTAGTTGTAGGGCAATGATTAGACACTGGACATGGCTGATTAGGGACTACCAGCAGATCCTCATGTAGTGCCAGTCTTGGCACCAACCATTATCCCGGATGCAGGTGTCGATGCACAGTTCTGAGAGGTCTTCATGAGGTTCATGCAGACCTTCCGAAGAGTACCGTATCCTGCCCCATCTATGGTAGAGCTGACATGGGTTTTTCAACAGTATCATCCTCCCACCTTCACAGGGGAAGGAGGACCTTAGGCTATAGATTCATGGTTAGAAGCCATACTATCTATCTTCAAGCATCTGTAGAAGCCTCCAGAAAGTAGGGTGAAGCTCGCTGCCTATATACTTCAGGACTCCACCAAGAGATAGTGGGATGTGATCTCATAGGTGGGATGCCAGTAGGTTATGGCGTGGGATGAGCTCCAATGTGCCTTTTACGACTACTTCTACCCGGATACTTTGAGGGCTGATCAAGCCCGAGAGTTCATGAGTCTGGATCAGGGTACCCTTTCTGTTATGGATTATTCTTCTCACTTCATAGAGCTGCAGTGCTTCACACCCATCCCAGAAGGTGATGAGTTATTCCTGGAAATAAATTTTGAGGATGGTCTTAGGCATGATATCTAATATCAGGTGACCATATTTAGGTTGACTTCCATAACCTCTATAGTCAACCATTCGCTGATCACAGAGCGCAATATGATTAATTTTGGAGTTGTGAGCTAGGTCGGTTCAATATTTGGAGTTGGTACCCCTCAGACTGATAGTAGGAAGCATCGTAGGGAGTCTACATTTGGAGACCTGAGCAGGAAGAATACTTCTTCTAGTGTTTAGGTGGTTTGCTACTAGTGTGGTAAGAGTGGGAATACGAGGAGACATTTCCCAAGAGACCCAGTATAGTGCCGATCTTGCAGCAAGATGGGTCATCTTTAGCGTTTCTATCAGATCTTTTCACTGGAATCTTGTGACAGGGGTTTCTCTATGACCCCACATTCAAGAGTAGCACCACCAGTTTCTCATCAGTCTGGGAACTGTAGTTCTTCTAGCCGTTCAAGACAAGGTGGATGTCATGGTCATGGTATCCAGTCAGCAGGCTTTCAATGACTACAAGGTGGATCAGCTCAGGGTGGTCAGGCAGGGTCATATGGTTGCGGTATAGGCCAGACTTTTGTAGTGGATTAGACCCAGTAAGAGTAGGATCTCAGACCCTCTTCAATTAGAGGTATGATTCTAGTCGTCTCAGTCTTATATTCTGTACTTTTCAATACAGGGTCTTCCCATATTTTCAAATCTATTGTTGTGGTGGAGAGTCTTGGGCTCTGTATCTTTACTTTTTCTAATTTCTTGACACTGGACACTCCATTGGGGAAAATAACGGCTATTATAAGATAGTGCAAGGAGTGCCCTCTAGAGGTTGGTGGGTGTCACTTCTTGTGGGACCTCTATGTCTTATAGATTATGGGCTATGATATCATTATCGGAATGGAGTAGTTAGTTCCCTTATAGGATATTGTTGACTGATATTGTCATAGAGTGAGTTTCAAATCATCAAAGGGTGGATATTTTCTTCACAAGGGAGAATGGGATGTCCAGGCGAGCAGAGCAGGACCCAAGCATCATGGGTTGGGAGGAGTTATAGCCCATATTTCTAATCTATATATAGATGACTAGGGTACTTCACTGATATAATTTCTTCCACTGGTGGATCGTTTTAGAGATGTCTTCCCATATGACTTTTCAGGTTTGCCTCCAGAGCGAGAGGTAGACTTTTCTATTGAGCTTGTGTTAGGGGTGGAACCAGTGTCCATTCCTCTTTATAGGAGGGCTACACCAGATTTACAAGAGCTCAAGAAAAAGTTTGAGGAGTTTTAGGAAAAGGGTTTCATCTAAACTATTACTTCTCCTTGGGGTTTGCTGGTCCTTTTTGTGAATAAGACGGACGATACCCTCAGACTTTGTGTGGATATTCATAAGTTAAACCAGTTGATGGTCAAGAACCGATATCCCTTGCCAATTATTGATGATCTCCTTGATCATCTTCAAGGATACTGGGTGTTCTCAAAGATTGACTTGAGATACCTTTATCCTCAGTTGCACGTTAGACCATATGATATACCTCTTATAGCCTTTCAGAGCAAGTATAGTCTATACAAGTATGTGGTTATACTGTTTGGTCTCACAAATGTGCCTACAGTTTTCATGGAACTGATGAACCAAGTGTGTCATCCATACTTGGATTATTTTGTGGTGGTCTTCATGGATGATATCTTGGTGTACTCTCGCACTTGACATGATCATTCCACACATCTTGAGATAGTTTTGAGTACACTGAGAGAGAATCAGTTATATGCTAAGCTCTCAAAATTCCACTTTTGGATGGACCAAATTTACTTCTTGGGTCATGTCATCTCAGAGACAGGAGTATCAGTAGACCTAGAGAAAGTGAGGGTGGTAGATTCTTGGGAGTATCTGAATAATGTCTTTGAGGTAAGGAGTTTTATAAGGCTATCTGGTTACTATAGGAATTTCATACAAGACTTCTCATTCTTAGCAGTGCCACTGATGGGCCTGACTAAGAAGGGTGTGATGTACTTCTAGACAGATTCTTGCATGTCATCCTTCCAGGAGCTGAAAGGGAGGTTGACTTCAGCACCGATACTAGTATTTCCATATCCGAGCAAGAGATATACTATGTATTGTGATGCATCAGGTATCGGGATGGGATCTATTCTTATGCAGGTAAAAAGAGTCTTTGCGTATGGGTCTCGGCAGTTGAGGCCACATGAGAGGAATTACCCGACACACGATCTTGAGTTTGCTACATTTGTTCATGCTTTACACTGTTAGAGACATTATCTTTTGGGAGATCATGTTGTGGTTTTCACAAACCACAAAAGTATCAAGTATATCTTCACTCAATGCAATCTGAATTTGAGACAGCAAAGGTGGGTTGAGTACCTTCAGTCTTTTGACTTTGATCTTGCCTACACAACTGGGAAAGGAAACGTAGTGGCTGATGCGCGGAGCAGGAGGACTCAAATACAAGTAGTTTAGAAGTCTAGTAGTGAGTGGCATCTTATGGATCTGTTCTCTGAGATGCATTTGGAGGTGCACGATAGACATGGGTAGAATTTCCTTTCTTTTTTAGTTTTTACCTCTACTCTACTTGATCGAGTGCGAATGAGGTAGCTATCAAATGATGAAGTACTAGTTCTATGGGAGAGTGTGTTGTGAGAGAAACCTACTCCTAGATGGACAGTAGGAGAGGATGAGATATTGGGTTTTCATGGATGTGTATGGGTTTCAACAGACATGTGTGAGGAGCTGATGCGGGAATTTCATTCCTCGGTTTGGGCAGTTCATCCTGGTGTCACCAAGATGTATCAAGATCTTCACCATCAGTATTGGTGTCCATGTATGAAGAGAGGTGTTGTTGGGTTTGTCTTGAGGTGTTCCAACTTTTAGTAGGTGAAGGCTGAGCATCAGAGACCAGCAGGGCTTTTTCAGTAGCTACCCATTCTTGAGTGGAAGTGGAATGATGTCGCGATGGACTTCGTGACAGATTTACTGAGGTCACATTGAGATAATGATGCAGTTTGGGTTGTCATTGACAGACTCATGAAGGTTTCTCACTTCTTTCCGATCAAGGAGACCTTTAGTGTAGATGTGTTGGGAAGGTTGTACATCCAGGAGGTTGTACGTCTACATGGGGTTATACACTCCATTTTTTCTGAAAGATATGCATATTTTACTTCTCAGGTCTGGAAAGGACTACAGAGGGCTTTGGGAATACAATTACTTCTGAGTACAACTTAACACCCCCAGACATATGGCTAGTCCAAGCATACAATTCAGGTGCTTGAGGACATTCTTCGAGCATGCGTCCTATATTTTGGTGGTTATTGGGATAAGAATATACATATTATGTAGTTTTCCTACAATAATAGTTTTTAGGCATTTATTCAGATGGAACCTTATGAGACTTTGTACGGTAGGCCATGTCGATCACCCCTATATTGGCTAGAAGTAGGAGAGGCAGTTATGTTGGGACCTCATATTGTCCAAGAGACCACAGAATAGATAGAGTTGATTCGAAAGAGGATGGTTACTTTACAGTCACAAAAGAAGTCTTATGTTGATCAACGGTGATGACCTCTAGAGTATGAGGTCATTTATTAGTTTTTCCTATGTGTCACACCGAGGTTGGACACAGGATGATTAGGAGACAGGGAAAGCTTTAGCTGAGATATGTTGGACCATTTGAGGTTTTGGAGAGACTTAGTCCAGTTGCCTATCATTTATAGTTACCTCATAGGTATCAGGCTATGCATGATGTTTTCCACGTTTCTCAATTGCAGTGTTACTTCTCAAACTGGTCTCATGTATTTCAACCTGAGGAGGTTGAGTTAGAGGTAGATGCATCATTTGAGGAGCATCCTATCTGGATTTTTGATCATAGTGTGAAAGTTATCTATGGAAAGCTCATTCCTATGGTAAAAATGCTATGGCAGTATGGGCAAGTATAGGATGAGACATGGGAGAGGGAGGTCGATGTACGATTGCAGTGGTCGGAGCTATTCAAGGATTCTTCTTCTATGTCACCTTCTTAGAGAAATTTGGGGACAAATTTCTTTAAGGGGGGAAATTTGTAAGATCCTGGATCTTCTTTGTAGGTATTTGTTTCTTTTCTGGTTGTTTTTGAGAAAAATAGGAGTTTCTAGAAATTTCAGGATTACATGTCATGTACTTATAAGTACACGCCGTATACTTGGTTGTCGTGGGTAGCCGTGTACTAGCCGTGTAATAGCCAAACACATGGTCATGTGGGGTGACTTGGAGACCACCTAAAGTGGAGGCCAGTTAAAGCAAGTACACACCATTTACCCTTAAATAACATGTTGTGTACTTTATTTTTATTTCATTAAATGAATCGGGGTCATGTATAATCGACAGAACACCCTTCTTCTCTATTTGTCTCATCCAGGAGCGAACGACACCACTGATTCTCCTTTGATCCCCCGACTCACTGTTTTTTCTTTGAATCCATCGCTATTGATTGCGTTTGAATCACCGCGATAAGATCTTTCTTCTTCTAGATCCTCGTTTCCTGATTCCTCTTATTTTGTGAGATATCCATGGTTGAACATTTTTAGCATTTTTGTATATCAATGGAATTTTAGGTCAATTCAAGGCCTGAGGTTCACCTATATCGATTGTACAACGTCAAGGTAGGTGTTTTGTGCCTTTCCGTAGTTATGATTTTATTTATATGTGAAAAAGTTCCAAATACCCTTTTTCGTGGTATTGTGTCTTTATAGTTTTTAGCCCTATTATTTCTTGTTATTACTTGTGTGCTTGAGTAGAGGATTTATGATTGTAAATAGGGTTATTTAACTTGCTATGGATGTCTTGCCCATATTTGCTTGATATTGACCATTTGGTCTATCCTTTCCTGTTAGGTTTCTTTGTTTTCCATACCTAGTATTGTTAGGATAGAGTGAATTTATCTGACATGATGTGAGATACTATAGACTATTTATCTAAGTAGTTCTTGAGGTTTACTTTGGCTTCCATATGCTGTTTGTGCATGATTTATTACATAGAGTTGTGGAAACCTGGTGTAGTAGACCGTAGGTGTAACACCCTGAGATTTTATGAGATATATTATTTTTAATTTCTTTGATGTATTCTATTATACACAACACCAAGATTATCTTGTACTATACGCAACACCGTATTAGCTTGTAGTATACGCAACACTATTCTTGGCTCGTTTTACACACAATTTCAAGTTCGTTTTGTGGAAATTATTTTACACAACATTAAGTATAGATTTTGTATAATGTATAAATGAAATAAGTTTTTATTATGTTATATGCAACACCAAATTGAGATTTCACTATACGCAGCCCTGACTTGTCTTGATTTACACGCAATCAAGACCTTCTTCGATATCTTGTGTAGTACGCAATACCAAGTTTCACTAAACGAGATATTATTATAATATTATTATAAACTAGTCGTTATGAATAGTAATACCCAATTTTTGAAATTTTATAAATTTTATCTTTCAAAATGGACTTCATTTTTGGATTTGGAATATAGAAATTATCCTAGGGTGAATTTTTGGTTTTTTTTTGAAAACTTTCAATTTTTGATGAATATGAAAACACTGGATTACTATTTAAAACCCGACTTTTTATTTAAATAATTTTTTATTTTATTTAATTTTATTTTAGGTCTAAATTGATACATAATACCTATATAAGTTCAATGTAATTCATTTGAGTCATTTTATAATAATTTTAGATATATAAAAAATTTATTGAACTTTTCACCGTCTTTTACCCACCTCCTAGGAGAATTTGAAAATCTACATAAAACTTAATTTTACAACTTCTTTGAGTGGAATTTTGAAAATTCAAGATACACGGTTAATATCAAGGAGGAAAATGTGGTTCAATGAGATAAAAATAATTTTTGGTGAATAGTAACTTTTACTTTTATTTACCACGGTTAAAAGTAAATATGATAATTAAGGGTAAAAATGATATTATTATTACCATAACACATGTCCTAATTCTATTGGATAAGTGTAATTAGACCAAAAACAAACTTAGGAATAAAATATTACCCTTTAGGTCCACTTGGATTAGATTAAGACACTTATTATTATTTTATTTAAAGAAGAGTTAAAATAGTTAAAATCAAAGTTTAATAACTAAAACATTTTTAATATAAAGTTATACATAAGATAAATTATAATATAAATATTAATTAGAAATATAAAAAGATTTAATACATAATGGTATTTTATTTATAATTTTTAGACATTAAATAATTTAATTTATTTATGACACAATGATGATGTAGTAATTACCTTATTAATGAAATTTTAACATAATTGATGTTATAAATACCCAAATAAATGTAATTTGATACTTTTTATGAATTACACTAATTTTATAGGTTAATATGATATGTTATTATTGATTTAATTAAATTTTATCAAAATAATCATTCTGTTATGATTTTCACAAAAATCAATTACCAAATAGTATCAAAATTGGCATAAAATAGTTTTTAAAACAAATATTATATTATTAATTGTTATTTTATTCATAAAAATCTACGGTTTGACCAAATGAGTTAGATAAAGTTATATATATTGATAATGAACCACTTGGGGTTCTTTTGGCTTGTTATAGTAAGTTTTTTAACCATATAGTGTAAGAAAACAAGAAGACATGGTAAAAGTTAAATTATTTAACTTAGAGTTAAATCTATATGATAAGGATAAAATAGTAACCTAATCTTGTCTAAAACCTATTGGTTGAGAGGATTTCGACCCATACCAACCTTATATTCTAAATAAATCAATTTGGAGCTATTAAAAACTGAATATTACTTTATTTTAAAATAATAGTTTAAGTTTTTCCTAAGGTTCCCCTCTCCTCCCTTATAAAAGGGAACCTACTCCCTCTTCTCTTTACACAATTTTGAGCCTTCAAGCTCGTCAAACCCCTGCCCATTTACCTTATCAACATCCCTATAAACATTATAGAGGTTCTGGTCTCTTCAAAAGACCAACTCTAGTGCCTTAATAGGAAGCTTAAAAGGGGTGCGTCGAAGAAGAGGTAATCTCTTCTACCGATTCTTTCAAGTTTCTTTATTCTTAAACTTCTTCTTATTTATTTGTTTCATAATAAATTAATAACATTAGTATCACTTATATACTTATATGTTATTATAAATGTTAAAAAACCCTATTTCACCTTCTATCCATCCAACGAAAAACGAAATCACCACGCGTGCATACGTACGGAACACTGTCTCCACGCCGTGGTGTAATCTGTTTTTCCACCACCACCTTACTTGGATGGGTATAATGTTGTAAATAATAACTATATATAGTTATTATAACATAATACTTATTC
Organism: Viscum album; assembly: GCA_963277665.1. Taxonomy (NCBI): domain Eukaryota; kingdom Viridiplantae; phylum Streptophyta; class Magnoliopsida; order Santalales; family Viscaceae; genus Viscum; species Viscum album. The sequence goes on along the minus strand of OY728141.1, from coordinate 1,296,674,943 downwards.
TGAGATATTATATCATCCACTCCAATTCAATTCAATAATAATGGGAACGGTATCATCGCTCGTACGTACGTACGGATTACCGTCTCCACGACGCGATGAGATTGATTCTCCATGTTAGCCATTCAAGAATGATTATAAAGTATATATAATGATAAATAATGAAATATATGACATGATAAATCTACCAGATTTATGTATATAACTATATATGTCATCTACTTACTTCAAGTCAAGTAAACAAGGAAAGGAAAATAGCGTTCATGCGTACGTACGACCTACCGTCTCCATGAACGGCGTATTTCATTTCATTTATCTATATATTATATATATACTAAATATATATGATATATAAATCATGATTTACATTCTTTAAGTAAGTAAAACATGATATAAGTAATAATAATATCAAGAACAACAATTCTAAACACGTACGATAAATAAAATGATTTTACCCAAAATGCTACTTTAACATATAATTTACAAAAGAACAGGTAATATAAATTCATAAGTGAACCATATATGATATCATAACAATGAATATGATTCTATAATAATCCAATGACATTATTTAAATCATTATACAGAAGTTTCAAATACGTACGAAGCATATCAGACCTAAGGTAAGGGATAACTTTTCCAATCTCGTTTTTATCTGAGATTGTTTATTCGTAAGTATTTACTGGGGTTATATTTATCATCCATGTCCCTATTTTCTAAAAATTATTTAATGTACGTTTAAATTCCTTTTTACCCATTTTTGACTTTGACTACATGGTATGTAAGGAATATTTATTTTTTTTACTATACGAGGTACTTTTTGACTTTTCAGGAAAAAGTACGAGAAGAATGTTTTTTTAACTTATACGGCATGAACAGATTTTTATGGTTTCATAACACCTTGTTTTTATGAAGCTTACTCTACAAGATTTAATTACTATTTTCAACAAAATCATTTTCTTTTAAAATTTCATGGACTTTTGTGAAAAGAAAATGATTTTGAAGAAGAAAGGAAATTTTCCTCAAGAATTCATTTCAAGTGTTTTATCAAAACCATTTTCCATAAAAGATGGAATTATTTCATATGTGAATGTTTCAAGTATAATTTCTATATGATTTACATGGTTTCACTTTTCTTATGATGAAATGATATCATTTTTTTGTATGGATTATGTTATGATGGGATGATGTTTATGAACCCCATTTTATACTTTGGGTAATGATGAATGATTTATGTTCATGTTGTGGCACAAGTAAGAATGATTTCATTATGAGATGGGTGGGACCTATATCTCCATCCAATGAATTGGGTAAAGATTTATATCTAATGAGATAGACATGGCTGGAATGGAAAGTTAATCTAGTTCAGTGATACAGGACTGGAACGAGGAGTGAACTCAATTCAGTAAGGGACTTTGTCCACTAAGATGGTCTTGGAAGCAATTCCTTGGCTACTATAGAAATCATATCAAGTGATTAATGATTTTCCACAATTACATGTTTTATTACCATGATATTTTATAATGATTTATGTTCCATTATGATCTATGCCTTATATACTGCCATATTTTGTTTCATTTCTCAAGATTTTGATGTTTAAACATTATGTTCATGTTTTTAAGTTCAAATGTATATGGTTTGTTTTATTTTCTCCATACTTACCCTTACTGAGCATTTGAGATCACCCTTTATATATTTTATTTTCCCCATGATATAAATAAAGGTTTTAGGTAAGAAAACAAAAGGGGAAGATCTTTATGGGAGATGTTGAAGATCTTTCACCATGATTAGATGATTATGTTCCATGTTTCCAAAGACACTAAACTATTATGATCCTTGATGGTTGTTTTTTTTTATGTATTAAGTATTACGCAAAAGTAATGTAATGTCTATGTACATCAAGTACGGTTCTCTACAGTTGGTATTAGAGGAAAGGTTTAGTTAAACTTTGGAAACTAGGATGTGAAAACTTTAGTGAGATCCCTAGAGATATTTCTAAGGTATGTCTAGGGATGTCCCTAAGGTTAAGTATAAGTATAGGTTATAGTCCTAGAATTACTGTAACGATCTTAGAATTAAACCTAAGATGTTAGATATTTAAGGTACTCCCCCTTTATTATGTTGTTTTCCCTAGCATGATTTTTGTCTCTCACACTATTCTTTTTGGTTTTTAGACGATGGCTAGAACCTGAAGGAACCGTGTTGATCAATGTAATGGAAAATGCAATGATTTTCCTCCTATAAAAACCAATGTCATGGGAGATGGAGTGAAAAATCTTATTTCTATACTTACACAAGCTATGAATCATTCTGTACTTCCAAATGAGCAGAGAAGGGAACAATATTCTATTGAGTCCTTCATGAGGAAACGTCCACCTTCTTTCAGTGGGTCTTCTTATCCACTTGTTTCTGAACAATAGATCAGTATCATTAAAAAGATATTTTCCATACTTCACTGTTCAAAACATGAAGAAGTCATTCTTTCTATTTACTGTTTAGAAGGGAAGCAGATCAATGGTGCAGTCTAATTAAGAATACAAGGCCCCAAGATGAAATTGAATCCATGGAATTGGACAAGTTCAAGAACTTGTTTTTAATTAAGAACGTCCCTCATATTCTTCAAACAAAGATGGAAAAGGAGTTCCTTGAGCTTAATCATAAGGATGATGAATCTGTTGGTATATACGAAGAAAATTTTACAAGACTTTCAAGGTATGCATCTGGATTTATCATCCAACCTAAAAGTAATGTTGATCGATTCCTCAATGGATTAAAAACAAGTCTTCGAAGGGAATTATCTATAAGAGACTTCAATAGATATGAAGAAATTGTGAGTTGTTCTATCAAGGTAGAACTGTAAGTTGGTGTAACATATCCATATCATGGTTTTGACAAGAAACGAAAGATGGAGTTCAAGAAGAAATCTCAGAATAATGGTGAAAAGAATATGAATGTTTCTTTATGCTCAAAGTGTGGAAAGAAGCATGGTGTAGATTGTCTTAAAGGGACTAGAAATGTTTTAAGTGTGGAAAAGAAGGTCATTGAGTAGCTGAGTGTCGAAGTAATGGAAAAAAGGGTTGCTAATGATGTGAATAAAGAAAAGATTGTAGAGAACGCACCACCAACACTTCAATGCTTCAAGTGCAAGGAAATGGGGCATTATGTTAATCAATGCCCTAATACAAGGGTTAATGATGATCAATGTGAGAAACCTCTTAAGGCAAAGGATAAAGGGAAATCACATGCATTCACTATTTTTTATGTTGAGTATGAAAATGATGTTTTGTAATGATTAAGTGTTTATGTAATGGGATTTCAAAATAGTATCATGGAATCTCATTTATGGTATCGTGGAATTTTGTAATATCTATGTATTGGTTTTCAATAATTATATGGTACCGGTAACCATGAAAAGTGATTGAAATATTTTTGGAAAGAAGATGATATGCGCATAATGAAGGGATAAAGAGAAAATGAAATGAGCTCATGACTGATATCATGGTTTGAGTATATAGAAATTTTGGGATTTTGGTATGTGGAAAGAGTTAACTTTTGACAACATTCATGTTTTCACTAAGGTTCAATGGGTATTCATTTTTCAAAAGAATACATGATTAAGGTATTCACATGTTTAGAATGTGACCAAAAAGATATATCGTATGATATATGGGGGATAAATGATGGTATTCACATGCTTGTTTGATGACATTTCTAGTAATCGTTCTCTTTATACTATAAGATTAGACATAAGTATTTTATATAAGCCTAAATATTGGAATGGATTATGTTGGAAATAAGTTAGTATTTTTTAAGGATAGTACTTTTTTTCAATATTATTGATTGGATGTTATAATAATGTAGTTTTAGAAAAAGTACAACCTGCAGGACGGGCGACAACCCGTCGCATCGGACAAGGCTGTGGGAATCGAACCCACAACCGAAGTGCGACAGGACTTTATCGCCTACCACTGGCCTATAGGAAGTCCCTGGTTAGTAGGAACTAGTTTTATTTTATTAATCGGTATGGTAGATGAAGTATAAGTCCATTGTTGGAATCATATACGATTAATCTCACCATAGATGGACTTATGTATATTTAATAACTTATGCTAACCTTTTTGTGATAGAAACAGATGGGAAGACTTATCATTCTATCGCATGATCTAATAACACTTCATGAATGAAAAAATCATCTTTATTTCTTTAAAAATAGATGAAGTGGAAATTGTTCATGGAATGACCAATAATGATATTACACTAAAATCAAGTAAGTATTTATCCTTATGTAAAAGTTCATCAATGTTAGGGAAATGATCTTGGAAACCAAAAATGTTGTCCTAGTACTCTCATATCTGATAAATCAGATGGTACCTTAGATCATCACAAATTTATGGCTTTGTGATTGTTGGATTTTTCATAGCCATGTTCTCTACCACTCTCCATCAGAACTTGACAGTTAGATTTCTCTTCCATATCCATATTTTTCCCTATATACTCCTATGTGGGAACCCAAGTGATGAGTTACTTTGGGTATCCGTTTTGTTTCTAAATTTTTTTTTTAAATTATGATTTAGTATTCCTTTTTATGATGTGGGTTTCAATGAATGAAACTTTCAAGTAGTAAACGATTTATAACCCCGACGAATTTTGAGGGAGAAATTCATTTTAAGGGGGGTAGAATGTAACACCCTGAGATTTTATGAGGTATATTATTTTTAATTTCTTTGATGTATTCTATTATACACTACACCAAGATTAGGTTGTACTATACACAACACTGTATTAGCTTGCAGTATATGCAACACTATTCTTGGCTCGTGTTACACACAATTTCAAGTTCATTTTGTGGAAATTATTTTACGCAACATTAAGAATAGATTTTGTATAATGTATAAATGAAATAAGTTTTGATTATTTTATACGCAACACTAAACGAAGCTTTCACTACACACAGCCCTGACTTGGCTTGCATTACACGCAATCAAGACCTTCTTCGATAGCGTGTGTAGTACGCAATACCAGGTTTCACTAAACGAGATATTATTATAATATTATTATGAACTAGCCGTTATGAATAGTAATACCCACTTTTTAAAATTTTATAAATTTTATCTTTCAAAATGGACTTTATTTTTGTATTCATAATATCGAAATTAGCCTAGGGTGAATTTTTGGTATTTTTCTGAAAACTTTCAATTTTTGAGGAATAGTGAAAACACTGGGTTACTATTTAAAAACTAACTTTTATTTAAATAATTATTTATTTTATTTAAATTTATTTTCGGTAGAAATTGATACATAATACCTATATAAGTTGAATTTAATTCATTTGAGCCATTTTGAAATAATTTTAGATATATAAAAAATTTATTGAACTTTTCACCGTCTTTTACCCACCTCCTAGGAGAATTTGAAAATCTACATAAAACTCAATTTTACCGCTTTTGTGAGTGGAATTTCAAAAATCCAAGAGACATGGCTAATATCAAGGATTAAAATGTGGTTCAATAAGATAAAAATAATTTTTGTTGAATAGTAACTTTTTACTTTTATTTACCACGGTTAAAAGTAAATATGGTAATGAAGGATAAAAATGGTATTATTATTACCCTAACACATGTCCTAATTCTATTGGATAAGTGTAATTTGACCAAAAACAACCTTAGGAATAAAATATTACCCTTTAGGTTCACTTGGATTAGATTAAGACACTTATTATTATTTTATTTAAAGAAGAGTTAAAATAGTTAAAATCAAAGTTTAATAATTAAAACATTTTTAATATAGTGTTATACATAAGATAAATTCGACTATAAATATTAATTAGAAATCTAAAAATATTTCCTATATAATTTTATTTTATTTATAATTTTTAGACATTAAATAATTTAATTTATTAATGACACAATGATGATGTAGTAATTACCTTATTAATGAAATATTAACATAATTGATGTTATAAATACTCAAATAAATGTAATTTGAGACTTTTTATGAATTCCACTAATTTAATAGTTTAATATGACATGTTATTATATATTTAATTAACTTTTATCGAACTAATCATGCTGTTCTGATTTTCACAAAAATTAATTACCAAATAGTGTCAAAATTGACATAAAATAGTTTTTAAAACAAATATTATATTATTAATTGTTATTTTATTCCTAAAAATATAAGGTTAGGAAAAATGAATTAGATAAGGTTATATATATTAATAATTAACCACTTTGGGTTCTTTTGTCTTGTTATAGTAAGTTCATTAACCATATAGTGTAAGAAAACAAGAAGACACGGTAAAAGTTAAATTATTTAACTTAGAGTTAAATCTAAATGATAAGGTTAAAATAGTATCCCAAACTTGTCTAAAACCTATTTTTTGAGATTATTTCGACCCATCCGCACCTTAACTTTTAAATAAATCAATTTGGAGCTATTAAAAACCGAATATTACTTTATTATAAAATAATAGTTTAAGTTTTTCCTAAGGTGCCCCTCTCCTCCCTTATAAAAGGGCACCTCCTCCCTCTTCTCTTTACACAATTGTGAGCCTTCAAGCTCGAAAAAACTCTACCCATTTACCTTATCAACATCCCTATAAACATTATAGAGGTTCTGGTCTCCTCAAAATACCAACTCTAGTGCCTTAAGAGGAAGCTTAAAAGGGGTGCGTCAAAGAAGAGGTAATCTCTTCTACCAATTCTTTCAAGTTTCTTTCTTCTTCAAATTCTTCTTATTTATTTTTTTCATAATAAATTAATATCATTAGTATCACTAATATACTGATATGTTATTATAAATGTGAAAAAACCCTATTTCACCTTCTATCAATCCTATGAAAAATGAAATCATCGCGCGTGCATACGTACGGAATACTGTCTCCACGCCGTGGTGTAATCTGTTTTTCCACCACCACCTTACTTGGATGGGTATAATGGTGTATAGAATAACTATATATAGTTATTATAAAATAATACTGATTCTGAGATAATATATCATCCACTCCAATTCAATTCAATAATTATGGGAACGATATCATCGCTCGTGCGTACGTACGGATTACCGTCTCCATGACGCGATGAGATTGATTCTCCATGTTAACCATTAAAGAATGATTATAAAGTATATATAATGAATAATAATGAAATATATGACATTATAAAGATAATTTATTTATGTATATAAATATATATGTCATATACTTACTTCAATTCAAGTCAATAAGGAAAGGAAAACAGCGTTCATGCGTACGTACGGCCTACCATCTCCATTAACAGTGTATTTAATTTCATTTATCTATCTATTATATATATATATACTGAATATATATGATATATAAATAATTATTTACATTTTGGAAGTAAGTAAAACATGATATAAGTAATAATAATATCAAGAACAACAAGTCCAAACACGTACGATAAATAAAACGATTTTACCCAAAATGCTACTTTAACATGTAATTTAAAAAAGAACGGGTAATATAAATTCATAAGTGAACCATATATGATATCATAACAATGAATATGATTATTTAATAAGTCAATGAGATTATTTAAATCATTATATAGGAGGTTTGGATACATATGAAGCATATCAGACCTAAGGTAAGGGATAACTTTTCTAATCTCGTTTTTATCCGAGATTGTTTATTCGTAAGTATTTACTAGGGTTATATTTATCATCCATGTCCCTATTTTCTAAAAATGATTTCATGTATGTTTAAAGTCCTTTTTACCCATTTTTTACTTTGACTACATTGTATGTAAGGAATCTTTCTTTTTTTTACCATACGAGGTACTTTTTGACTTTTCTGGAAAAAGTATGAGAAGAATGTTTTTTAACTTATACGGCATGGATAGATTTTTACGGTTTCATAACTCCTTATTTTCATGAATCTTACTCTAAAATATTTAATGACTATTTTCAACATAATCATTTTCTTTTAAAATTGCATGTAATTTTGTGAAAAGAAAATGATTTTGAAGAAGAAAGGATATTTTCCTCAAGAATTCATTTCAAGTGTTTTATCAAAACCATTTTCCATAAAAGATGGAATTATTTCATATGTGTATGTTTCAAGTATAATTTATATATTATTTACATGGTTTAACTTTTCTTATGATGAAATGATATCCTTTCTTTGTATGGATTATGTTATGATGGGATGATGTTTATGAAACCCATTTTATACTTTGGGTAATGATGAATGATTTATGTTCATGTTATGGCACAAGTAAGAATGATTTCATTATGAGATGGTTGGGACCTATATCTCCCTCCAATTAATTGGGTAAAGATTTATATCTCATGAGATAGACATGGCTGGAACGGAAAGTTAATCTGGTTTAGTGATACAGGACTGGAACGAGGAGTGAACTCGATTCAGTAAGGGACTTTGTCCACTAAGATAGTCTTGGAAGAAATTCCTTGGCTACTATGGAAATAATATCAACTGCTTGATGATTTTCCACAATTACATGTTTTATTCCCATGCTATTTCATCATGATTGATGTTCCATTATGATCTATGCCTTACGTACTGCCATGTTTTATTTCATTGCTCAAGATTTTTATGTTTAAACATTATGTTCATGTTTTTAAGTTCAAATGTATATGGTTTGTTTTATTTTATCCATGCTTACCCTTACTAATCATTTGAGCTCAACCTTTATATATTTTATTTTACCTAGGATATAAAGAAAGTTTTTAGGTAAGAAAACAAAAGGGGAAGATCTTTATAGGAGATGTTGAGGATCTTTCACCATGATTATATGATTATGTTATGAATTTCCAAAGACACTAAACTATTATGATCCTTGAGTGTTGGTTTTTTTTTATGCATTAAGTATTCCGTAAAAGTAATGTAATTTCTATGTACATCAAGTATGGGTCTCTAAAATAGGTAGAATAGATGTCAAGGGATTCTCCAGAGTTTCTATTTACTTTTATGTTGTGAGACCATAGGGGGGATAGATTTTGTGCTCACTCAGAGTGTATGTAGTTCCTTGTTATGAGACCATAGTTGGAATTAGACGTTGAGTGATTCCCCATAGTGTCTATAGTTACCGATACGAGACCACAGGGGGAATTGACATTGATTTCTTCCTCATAGAGTCTTTTCTAAAGCTGAACCAGATGGGTTAGACTGTGAGTACTTACCAGAGGGTTACATATGATTTTTGGTTGCATAACTAATAAATGAAAATTGATGTAATTTAAACTGTAGGATTGTTTACTTTGAGTACTGACTGGTTTATTGATTTATTTTTCATATTTTCTACCATATATATTCACTAACTGTTAGGCATAGATCTTTGGGTGGCTGCCTACTGGGATTTGTATCACACCTTGTTTGGGTCATGCTTTTGGGATCAAATAGATTATATTGTTGCATGTCTAGATAAGGGTATGAGATCTTCTACATCATGTACTTGATTGTTGTAGAGTTGGAGAGAGTGGGACCAAGTTGAGTCATACGATGCTACTGGAGTTTATTTTTTTCTTTGTACTTGGGTTTAGTACTGTATTCCAGCATTCTGACTTGTTTCGGCTGCTTTACTAGACATATGTATCATGCATCATTTATATATGTGTGCTCCATTTGTTTATTACATCAGTTGTTTACTTATTACATGTTATTACTGCTTTCGCTATTGTTATCTATTTGTATTCGCTATGTTACTCTTCCAATTAGGGCTTAGTTTCCCCACTATCACACCTAAGGCCCTCGCTGCTAGTCGGAAGCCTCTGACATTTGGGTAAATGTGCTTGAGGCCATGTGACCAATCGGGTACAGGGCACCTCTGGGCGACTCCCTAAACTAAGAAGTTACACGAGTTAATTTTTAAACCACATTAAAGGAAATACCTTTCCATTTCATATATAAAAAAATTTAATTCTTAATTATGAACCAAATATATTTAATAAAACATTTCAAATTGGAAATCCTCATACAACCAACCAATTTTCCCTAAAAAGGTTCACTAAACATTTTATCAATCACCTACGGTATAAAAACGCATGGGAATACACCAAGATTCATATAAAACTCTATTTTTAACAACAACAAACAACATTAAAGCACCACAAAAATCTATATAGGAATATCATATAGGTGCAGAACAAAGTTATAAATTTAAATAAACATCAAGAATTAAATTAAATTCAAAGGAAATGAAAATCATGGATTTTCCTACATCCAACCAACAGCGAACATGATGGAATCCCAATAGAGAGTCGATTCAACTCTTTCTAACTCAATAAGTATCCCATGAACACACACATACATCCATATAAATATATATATATCCTTAACCCAATGCACATATCCTCCATTCCATGAGGGAACACACACATGGGAGATATATATATATATTTATATATATTCATACATGAGTATATGTGTGCACACCCTTAAGTACATTCAAAACCCACTACAAAAATTATCAAGGACCCAACATTAAGGTGGTAAAGACCAACGCACCTTTAATAAAAACCAGGGACCCAATGATATAAACAAGACCCAAAAAAAGTGTGCAAAAATACTGGGGATGAAGAACATCACCTCAGACAGTGGTGGTGATCTTGAGAACGCAGCAAGGTAAGATTGCATACCAAAATAATTATCCACACTACAAATAAAACACTAGGACATAAAAACACAATTAAAACACTAAAACAAATGTGTGCATGATAATTAAACTCTCACCTTGAATGGTGACGGTGAACCGAAACATTCCGAATTTCCTCGCCTTCGTTGAAGGTGGACTGAACATGGTCCTACATAAACCATGACACCCTACACAATTCCTAAAGACAGATGAACACAAAAATGAGACGAAACCCAAACCTTAGGGTTTCAGTCTCTACCAGTGAGTGGATTTGCGGTCATGTCGAAGCAAGGAGGAGGCGTTGCGCAATGGGGTTTTCAGGTTTGCACTAGAAGATCATCAGATTGTGGGGTTCGGGTTCACTGGAAAGGGGAGTGCAGGGGGGGTTTGGGTTTTTCACTGCTGGCTTCCATATAGGGGTGCTGGCACTATAAGAGGCCGCGCCAGACAAGTAGGTGGCGCCGGAGTAGATGGGCCACACTGTGGGATGTTGGTGCAGGAGGAGGCGATGAGCGGGAGGACGACACGTTGAGGGGTGGCTGGTGAGCATGAAGGGAAGGATAGAGGCGCGATAAGAGGGAGGAGGAGGTCGGGAGTCTTTGTGTGAGGAAACTAGCAGGAGGGTCTATCGCACGGTGGGTTAAGAGGGGGAGAGAAGTCAACCCCCTTAGGGTTTCTCCCCAAAAAAACAAAAATTAAAAAAACTAAAAAAAATTGCTATAAAAAAAGATATTTCTTATTCATTTGATAATAATAATTGTAACTATTTAATAAAACCAATAATAATAATAAAACCAATAATAATAATAATTTCTTATCCATTTTATTTTGAGTAATAATTATATTTATAACAATTCAATAATAATAGTATTATCACCTGCACAATAATATTATTATTATGGTTTAAGCATTCACTTTGTATTATCATTATGAAATTTCATTTAGATTTATTTTTCAATTAACATAATTTATTTATTTAATTTATTATTTATTTGAACTATAGGGTGACCCCGCATCCACCCGGACCGAATGCGCGGTGACCGCTAGCAGTGTGGTGACTGTGCACGGGCCTGAGACCCACCAAAAATATCAAACTTCAAAAAAATTCAAACCAGGACCCAACTAAACCTCATCCAAATGAAGAGATATCATAAAAAGAATAAAATTAATGGGAGTACAAGGTCGGGGTGTGAAAATTCTCTCCACTATGGACAATTTCTGCCCCCATAAAGTCACCAAGACCAAAGATAGCCAAGAATTGAGTCCATGCCCGAATACAGCCAGAAGAAACAAGGGGTTTCTAGGTGAGTATTTTTTCCTCAAGTCACACCTAACCAACCCAGATGAAACCACACTCAAAATAATGGGAGGAAATGAGAGGGATCTCCCCACTACAAGGATTCCACTAATGAGAAAATAAAAATCCAAACATACCACCCCAGAGAGGGGGAGGCATGCAGAATCTTCCAACTGATCCAATCCAACTTCTATAGCACAATCGAAACAATTCCACCTTCAGAACTGGAATCTGAAACCATTATGGGGCCAACTGATACATCAGGACACTGGAATGGAGGAATCCCCCACAAAACTGAAACACATTTGAGGAAAAAACCTGAAGAGGCACCAAAACTAAGAAAGAGCCCAGAGACAATACCCATTGATTTCACCAAACATTTCCCTAATGAACACAACTAATATCAAACTCAAAATTTGAACAGGTCTGTTTATTCTTGGGCTCAATACCCCTTCAAGGAATCTAAGTGACTTAGAAACCAAGGTAAGTGTGGATAAGGCCACTTGGATTGTAGTTGAATGATATCATCACACCACCACAACAAGGATGAACTTACAAAGGTGACAAGAATAGAATAAGGAAACATTGTACATTTCCATCCCAAAAATGAAAACATAAACCAAATTGAGGTTCCACACGCCCTCAGAAACTCCTAACTGTGTGTGAGCTTCACCCTTAGACCTGTGGTTGGGGCCCTAAAGGCTAAAGCATATCCTGCCTCACAGTCAGGCATTCACACCCTCTAGTAACCAACTTAATTTTCCTCCCAATGATTCAAATGACTAAAATATTGGAACATTTTCAAGGGGATACAAGATGGCAGCTTAGAATACTTGAAATGGCCACACTGGAAGAGACTATCTGACAAGCTGGGTGCCAACATCGATGAAGATGGTTTCTTGGAGACAGGTTCCTTCAGCGTACACTCCTTTCCATATAGGGAATCCTCATTAAATCTAACCACCATTAACCACACCCAAAACTCTAACAACGATGATACATCCCCTTCTTTACTAGTCTAGAACCAAACCCTCAAGTAACTATGGAATGGTACGAACTTTAACACCCTCGGGAGTTCCCAACAACCCGAATACCCACTATAACTTTGAAAACCACACAACTAAATCTAATGGACTTTGATTCCCTTGATAGATAGGAAACACATGAAAAGAAATGAAAACTAGGCATGACTCATTGGAAACCATAGCGACCTTTCTGGGTGTCATACTCAGAACAACACAAAAAAAACAACTATGATCAGCATCAGGCCAACGCTCAATCAAAGAAACAGCCTAAGCCAAGGGCAACAGGCACATAAGGAAAACATAAACAAACACAAGTAAAGTTTTTCTTTTACAAAAACCACCATTCCTTTTACATTTTAAAACTCACCTATGGAACCTTATGAACCATCACATGTGCGTTCATTCAATCCCGTTTATATCATCTATGAACAAGTTCCCCCCATGAACTCTCTATACATACGCACACACATGTTAGCCTTCCATAAAGGACACCAAGGTTCGAACACTTATTTCCCTTATCAAATCCAAACACACACCAAAATTTTCCAAATCAAAACACTTGGTCTTTAAAAACCCACTACACCAATTTCAAAATGATTTGAAAGAAACACTTTTTCATTTTTCAAACCAATTTCATTTTTAACACACACTCACATCAACCGAGATCAAAATGAAACACAACCAACAACAACCCACTAGAATGAAGAATAAGTTTACATGCCTAACCCAGCGACATGGTGGTGATCTATGCCCCAAATAAGGTATAACACTATGAGAACCTTGATTCAGGCACTTGGGCTTCACATGGGTCACCACCCCATGTGAGGCCACAATGTAAACTGATTTTCCACCATTGTCATACATCAATCCAAAACAACCCAAGACAAAAGACTCAAAACCCAGACTACCCCTGGTAACTCAGGTCTCGTCACGAGCGGTGGTAATCAGGAACTGACCCGTAACCTACCTCCTGATCCTGAAAATCCTAATCTCCATTTACCAAACATCCCAAATATCAAGGGCCTCCTTTGATACCATTTTCTCATGAACCAGCCAAGGTCAACCCTGAACTAGTCACCCAATCCGGTCTGTGACATGTCCTAAAGGGCATTCCTGATTCCCCTGGTATGGAAACTAGTGTCAGTCATCAAAAACTAAACTGGTGGGAATTATTTTTCCCATAAAATAAAGACAAATAAATTAATTAAAACAAAACAAAGAAAAATAAAACCATAAGTGACAAGAAAACAAGACTGCACATACCTCTATGTGATCTTTGGGTCACCACCAAAAACTAACAACATGCCTCACACATATAAATGAAACAAGAACTTAAACCAAGAAACTAAACATTCATCTAAAAAGATAAGATAGGAGTGAGCATTAAAATTCTCAGTAGGAATACCAAAAACGAAAAACATAATCCATGATTTTCCAACTTCCAAAATAGTCCAATAATACTAGTTTGAAATACAATTATAAAAATAAGGTTTTCATATATACAATGTATTTTGAAAACTAATAATCACAATTATATTACCCTTATGATTCAAAAACAAAGAAAAGAAATAAAAAGGGGCACACACAAACTTTTCTGAAATAGCTACTTTGAAATTCTTTTTAAAACCAACCATACATACAATGTTTTCCAAGAAAAGACCAAAACCAAGATCAAGATTATGATTCAATAGTGCAGAAAACGTTTTTTACGTCATCATTTTTTACGTCGGTTATATATAACCGACGTGATAATCTCTAAAATGTGGTTTTTTACATCGGTTATTTTATAACCGACGTAAAAAATGCAGCGAGTATATTTTTAACGTTGGTTATTTTAATAACCAATGTTACAAATCGAGCGCGTTCATTTTTTACGTTGGTTTTAAATTAACTGACGTAAAAAAACCAAAGCATGGGGGTTTTTACGTAGGTTATTTGATAACCGACGTAGAAAACGAGATATCGACGAGTTTTTACGTCGGTTATTTTATAACCAACATAATAAATGCGGCTTCTAAGACCTTTTTGACGTTGGTTATTTTATAACCGACATAACAAAACAATCTGAAGAAGTTTTTTAGGTCGGTTATATAATAACCGACGTAAAAAACTGTGATTTCTGATGTATTTTTTACGTCGGTTATTCCATAACCGACGTAAAAAAAGCCGTATGTGATACATTTATAATGTCGCTTATTATAATAACCGACGTTATAAATGTAAAAAAATAGTTTATAACGTTGGTTATTAAATAACTGACGTTATAAAACATTTAAAAAATTAACAAGCCCTGGTGAGTGTCATTTACGATTTTTCGATCGACAGTTCGGCGGCTCGTCTCTCTCACACGGTAAACCCTAATCGGCTCATCGATCTAGCTGCATTAAACTCATTTTTCCTTCATCGTTTATCATATTTACTCTCCTCGGATCTATCATCTCAACTCACAACACTCAATTAAGCCTTCCACGAATTTATTTCGTTCGTTTTTTTTTTCGGATAGTCTATATTTATGTTTTGCGATTTTTGTGTTTAAACTAGGTAAGATTCTTCCATTTCGAACCCTATTACATATTTTTTCCATCATCATCTTATTTATCATCCCAAGATCTATTAGATCGACTTGAAATATTCATGTAAGCCTCAACTACATCTATTTAGTTTGTTTTTGTTTCGCGAATGCCCGACATTTGTGGTAATTTTTGTTGTCATTGACAACTAATGATCTCATTCACCTATATTACTACATAGAATGTTTATTGATTAAATGTACTAATTCGGAAATTATATTTCATGTGTTGTTGTTGCTTATGTTTATCCTCTTTTATATGAGAATCTATTAGACATATAATGTAATGGCTATTGACCTCTATGGCCCTTCGATGCATCGTTATGTTTCATGATTCCAAATAAAAATGGCTTCTAATGAGGGGTGGGGGTTCTTTCTGGAGGGGTGGGGTGTTATCCAGGGGGTGGGGGGCTGTCCAAAGGGTTGGGGGGTGTCCAGTGGGGTGTCCAAGGGGGTAGGGTGTGGGGGTGGTGTCCAGGAGGGGTGGGGGTGCCTTCAAGAGGGGTGGGGGCTGTCCAGGGGGTGGGGCTGTCTAGAGGGTTGGGGGGTGTCCAGGGGGGTGTCCAAGGGGGTAGGAGGTGGGGGTGGTGTCCAGGAGGGGTGGGAGGTGATGTCTAGAGGGGTGGGGGCTATCCAGGGGGGGTTGTCCATAGGGTTGGGGGGTGTCCGGGGGGGTGTCCAAGGGGGTGGGTGGGTGTGGGTGGTTGTCCACGGGGGTGGGGGCCTGTCCAGAGGGTTTTGGGGGTTGTCCGAGGGGGTGGGGGGGCTATCTAGAGGTTTGGGGGTGTCTAGGGGGGTGCTCAAGGGGTAGGGGTGGGGGTGGTGTCCAGGTGGGGTGGGGTGCTGTCTAGAGGGGTGGGGGCTGTCCGGAGGTTTGGGGGTGTCCAGGGGGGTCCAAGGGGGTGGGTGGGTGTGAGGGGTTGTCCAAGGGGGTGGGGGTCTGTCCAGAGGGTTTTGGGGGTTGTCCGGGGGGTGGGGGTGATTCTCAGGTTTACTCCATTTTATCCAATTTTCTATCAACCATGTAGGCGCCATGGTTTTCTTTGATTCAATGGAATTTAAAACTGTTATATCTAACTATATTTTGTTTTAAAAATAATATTCAAGCATATTTTTTTAAATACCCATAGATTTTTTTTTATATTTCAAAATTGTTTTACATTAAAATTATTATTTTTTTCATATAAGCATATATTTGTATTATCTTAAAAATATATATATTTTTGATATTTTTTATATTTAATAATGAGTCGAAGTTGGATTACGGCACATCGAATGAGAAATGAATTTGAGGAAGGTGTTGATGACTTTTTGTAATTTTCTAAACGAAATGTTCCAAGTAGTGACATTTTTTTCTTTCCATGCCTAAAATGTTTGAATATGAAGAAGTTGAAAAGCAGAGAGATAAAATATCATCTGATTTGTCATGGTTTTAATCCGAGTTACAGCCCTTGGATTTGGAATGGTGAAACTGGACGGAATGTCACTGAGGGTGATGATTCGCAAGATGGTAACTCCGATGGAATTGAAGAAATGATTCGCGATATTGTAGTAGAACAAATTGAGATAGAACCGACAGTTGTGCGTATATATGGTGATGCTGAAAAACCATTATATCCTGGTTGTACATATTTTACGGTTTTTTCGGCGGTGTTAAGATTGATTAACCTGAAGGTGAAACATGGATGGAGTGACAGAAGTTTTACAGAGCTGCTACAATTGATGAAAGACATTCTTCAAAAAGATAACGATCTTCCAGATTCACATTACAAAGCCAAGAAAATATTATGCCCGATGGGATTGGGATACAAAAAAATACATGCTTGTCCGAATGACTACATTATATATAGGAAGGAATATGAATTTCTGTCAAAGTGTCCTAAATGTGGTACATCATGGTATAAGGTGAAAGAAAAATCACAGGCTGATGTAGAGATTACAAAGCTCCCTTCAAAGGTATTTTGGTATCTTCCTATAATTCATCGTTTCAAACATTTATTTTCTAATTCACATGATGCAAAAAGGTTAAGATGGCATGCTGATGAGTGGGTATGTGATGGAAAAATACATCATCCAGCTGATTGTCCACAATGGAAGAAAATTGATGCGCAGTATTCTACATTTGGAAATGAAATTAGAAATCTCATACTAGGGTTGTGCACATATGGAATGAATCCATACCGAACCGTCAGTAGCACACATAGTTCATGGCCTGTTTTATTGGTAATTTACAACCTCTCTTCTGAAGTTTGTATGAAGCGCAAATATGTCATGTTGAGTATAATGATCTCTGGTCCAAAGCAACCCGGCAATGATATTGATGTTTACTTGTCACCGTTGATTGATGATTTGAAACTGTTATGGGCTGATGGTGTTAGGGTGTATGATTCTTATAAAATGGAATATTTTCAACTGCATGCAGTGCTTCTGTTCACTATAAATGACTTCCCAGCGTATGGAAATTTGTCTGGATACAGTGTTAAAGGGCATAAATCATGTTCAATTTGCGAACAACAGACGTCATATTGTCAATTGCATCATGGGAGGAAAATAGTGTACATGGGTCATCGAAAGTTTTTGCCTATGGATCACCCTTATAGAATACTAAAAAAGGCATTCAATGGCTCACAAGAATTTGATACTGCTCCAAAACCTTTATCCCTTGGTCTGTATTTGGAGAGGGTGAAAACCTTGATGTGACATTGGGAAAGACACAGAAATCTGGTAATGATAGACATATTTGGAAGAAAAGGTCAATATTTTTTGAGCTACCATATTGGAGGTATCATGAAGATAAACATAATATTGATGTCATGCACGTGGAGAAGAATATCTGTGATTTTTTTATTGGAACATTGTTAGATATTAAAGGAAATACAAAAGATGGGTTGAATGCAAGATTAGACTTACTATCAATGAGAATACGATTGGAGTTAGCTCCCACTCCTAAAGTAAGACGAACATTTCTTCCCCCGGCTTGTCATACATTATCGAAGAGGGAGAAAATTAGCTTCTATCAGTGTCTTCATGATATCAAAGTGCCTCAAGGTTATTCTTCTAATGTAAAAAATTTTGTCTCATTGAAGGACTTGAAGTTGAAAGGTATGAAATCACATGATTGTCACATCATGATGCAACAAATTCTACCAGTTGCATTGCGTGGAATATTGCCCATTTGTTTCAGAAAGACTATCATGAAATTGTGTTATTTTTTCAATTCAATTTGTAACAAGGATATTGATGTGAATGCTTTGAAAATTTTGGAAAAGGATGCAATTTTTATACTTTGTCAATTGGAAATGTATTTTCCTCCAACTTTTTTTGACATAATGGTGCATTTAATGATTCATCTAGTTCGAGAAATAAAGCTTTGTGGACCTGTATATCTTCATTGGATGTATCCTTTTGAAAGGTATATGAAAATATTAAAGGGATATGTTAAAAATCTATATCGACCTGAATCCTCCATTATTGAAAAGTATATTTCTGAGGAGGTAGAATAGTTTTGTACGAGCTACTTGGTTACGGTGTAACACATAGGTTTGCCTCCATCTCTCTATGAATGAGTTAATAATGAGGGAAAGGGGATTCGTGGCTTGAAATTCAAATCATTGTCAGATGAACATATGAAGAAGTTAGAATAATACATCTTGAATAATATAGCTGATGCTAAACCGTATATCACATTGCATATTAATGAGTTGAAACAATGTCATCCAAAGAAGAAAGAAATGTGGATTTTGAATGAGCACAACAAAACTTTTTTGTCATGGATTAAAAAGACTTTGCTTGGTAGATCAGATGTATCAAAGAAATTAAAATGGATAGTGGGTGGTCCATGTTTAAATGTGATAACATGGTCCGGTTATGACATTAATGGTTATACATTTCATACGAAAGATCAGGACAACAGAAGTGCAATTCAGAATAGTGGTGTATTGGTGTTTGTAGAAGCAATGCATTTTTCGAGTGCTAAGGGAAAAAACCCAATTTCTACATCAAGTGAATATTATGGAGTGATTGAAGACATATGGGAGGTTGATTACTTTAAAATTAAAGTTCTTGTTTTTAACTGTAAATGGTTTATCGGTAACAACAGTGTCAGACACGATGAATTTGGAATGACACTTATTAATCTGAATATATTGGAAGACACAACTGATTCTTTTATAATGGAAACACATGAAAAACAAATTTTCTATGTAGTAGATCAATCAGATATGCAGTGGGTTGTTGTTTTACAAGGTAAAAACAATATGTTGGTGAGGATGAACTTGATGAAGATGCCGATTTATGTGAGATCCCTACTTCCATGGAAATATTAACAGAACATAATGATGAGCATGTTGAATACATAGTTTGTTCCATAAGTAACGATCACGACGAAGGAATTTGGGAAAAGAATCCATTTGTACATTCCTAAAATTACAGGTAACATATGTTTATTTTTTTTACATGTATTTTTTTCATAAATGTTAGATATTTTATGTTTTTTATTTATTAAAACATGTTTTAAAACAAAATAAGAATAAGTTTTTGTTTGTTTTAAGTTTGTTTAGTTTACTTTATCATGTTTATAACCATTACATTAATTATATATCTATTATTTTTGTTCAGTGACAATTACTTTACCATGTTTACCATGTTTACCTGGTTTACTATGTTTACCTGGTTTACCATGTTTACCATCTTGACCATCTTTACCATCTTTACTATCTTTACCATTGTTTAACATGCTTACCATATTACCAATGTTTACTATTACATAACTTAGTACACTTTTCTATTTTCTGATTACATTAGTATTAAAATATTTGAATTTGTATATTTGTGAACTGACGTTTGTTTTTTTGATTTAAAGGATAATGACATATCATTCAGTTGATCAACCACATGATTCTGGAGATGAGAATATTGCTGGTCATACCTCTGAGGATGAACATTCACATGCTCCTATTAAGACAAAGAGTTCAAAGGTTGGTAAATGTGGGTGCACACGTTTACCAAAATTATCACTTGCCCATACGCAGGATCAGAGGATAGTCATTGAGTTTGATGATGATGATATTCCTAGAGGTCTGAATGCAAAAGATTTTAAGAGTTTTGTAGCAACTCAGGCTAAGATCAAAGTAAGCATTCTGTATGATGATTGGAGAAGTGTGGATAATGCGATAATCTCTCAGCTGTGGGAGACGATTTTGGTAAGATCTTTTGTCATTTTTTGACTATTCTTTTAATGTTTCTAGTATATATAATATGTTTAACCTCTTCTTTATCAGATGACATTTGATATTCCTGACACTGGAGGAGTCAGGAATAAATGCTTATCGTTGGCTGCCAGGAGATGGAGGGATTTCAAATCAACCCTCTCATCTGATTTCATTTATGGTCATAGGAGTCATGACAATCCATGTCGTATATATCCTTTTATAGATGAAGACACATGGAGACAGTTTTTTGAAAGTAGAAGAAAAGAGTCATTTCTGGTAAGGGCAATGTAAACTTTTATAAACTTTCTTATATAAATGATTTTATTAATGTTTTGTTAATGATTTCTTATTCTTAAATTACAGAAAACAAGGAAAGCTCATCATGATATCCAATCTAAAAATGTATACCCTCATAGTTTATCTTGGGGAGGGTATGCATTATTGGAAGAACAAATGATGGCAGAAAAATTTCAACAACTAAGAGCTGAGTCTTCAAGCTCTGGAAAGGTGGCCCCTCCATCCCCTCCATCTAGACATGAAAAATGGAAGATATCTCGGAAGGGAAAAAAGGGCAATATCTTTTGGAAGAATCGAGAATCGTAGTTGAGAGTATTGTAAAATATCTATTTTATTTATTTAAGTTAACTATTTTCTTCATATAATTTCAATCATTACAGAAATGTTCAATTAATTAATACAGGACTCTCTTGAGGAGTAGAGTTCACAGGGGACATTTACAGATACTGGGAGGGAAGATATTTTATCTGCAGCATTGGGAAGGCCCGAACATCCTAGTCGTGTAAGAGGATATCTGGCAGGTGTATCGGTAAGAAAAGTGTTGACACGTTCTTCAACTTCTAACGTTGAGGGGGTTTATAAAAAAAATAGAATCCTTGGAGGCTGAAGTTCAAAATATTAATGTGATGATGGAGGACAATATTAGAGCGTCGGTGCAGTCTATGTTTGCAGAAATGCAAAGACAATTTCAGACTACAGCTCCCACTCCTCCACCTCCCCCTGCAGACCCCATTATTTATCCTCCACCTCCACCAGTAACTTCCACTCCCCCACCTCAGCCTGCGGACCCCATTTTTTATCCTACTCCTCCACCGCAGCTTCCTACTTATTGCGAGTTGTATGTTGATGATTATCAACATCATATAGTAGCATATGGGTTGGTATATTGTATAGGAGATACAGTTCATCATCAACAATTAGAGGTAGAGAATCATAGGGTCACTGTACAGGATATTATAGATAGATCAGCTAGGGTACCAATACCTACAGATGAGGTGGCGACAGTTGGACAGATTATTGGCCATTTTTTTAATTTGGCCATCCAGACTTCTTCGACTCATTACCATAGAGGTATGAATGTTATATCTTTTATTTTATTTTTTTATTAAAGTTGTTTTATCATTTGAAAACTAATATATTTTTCAATTTATTTTTACAGGAATACTTCAAAGGTAAAGAAATATTGTATAGACAACAACAAAGACAAATGGCTATGACATCAGATACAGATTCTAGTAGTCTTGACAGATTGTCAAGATATTCAAATTTGTTGGCGGGTCATTATGAGTTTCCAATGGAAACTCATGTTTGTGGACGTGAAATAAGTGTGGGGATTATGAAAACTGATATCATGGAGCTTGTTACTGGAGATAATTCGGGCATCAACGTGGTGCAAATTTTTTTAATGTAAGTCTTAACACCTTTTCCCTGCGTTATATTTATTAAAAATGTATACTTATTTATGTTTTGTATTAGTTATATTTATAAAATTTGTGAGATGAATGAGTTGAAAGATGTATATGGATTCATGGACCTACAATTGATTTCCCCTGAAGCATGTGCATTGAATGAGGAACAAAGAATGGTTTATATTGCTGAAAGACTTGAAAATAATATAGTCACACAATGTTTGATGATGCCTTTTTGTGAGAGGTATGAAACACATTTCTCTCAAAGAGTTAATTATCTTTTAACATAAAAAACCACTAACGTTAAATTTCCTTTTATCAGTGATCATTGAATGTTAGGGGTTTTTTTCCCAAGGGAGAAAGCACTTTATTAGATATGCTCTGTCCATGCTGATGTGCGGGAAAGTTATAAGAATATATTGGAAAAGTAAGTTTCAATTTCTCAATAGTTTTATATATTATAATGAATTTTAAATTTACCCCATTCGTATTATTTTCTAACAGTTTATGAGCCTACTTTCAAAAAAAACACAAAGAAAAGGAGTGCAAAGATCAAATATGTAAATGCGAAGGTAATTATCCATTTATAATTTGTACTTTTTGATTTATTACATAAAAATAATATATTGAATTTAAACTCATTCAAACAGAATTTTCATGAACAACAAGGCGTCATCGAATGTGGATATTATATGTTAAGATTTATATATGAAATAATAACAATTGGGACAGTTGTGAATTTTGATCTGGTATGATTTCCTCTTAAACTTTTCCATAATATTTCAATTTTTTTATTCATTATACACGTTAACTACTTTCCTTTTCATTTTTAGCTTTTTTATGACCCTCACCCATATACTGCTGAAGACATCAAACACTTACAAGTGGAGTGGTCTAATTATTTTACAGGTTTGATTGAATTTTAGTTTTTTGTAATGTAAAATGTAATTTTGAATATTGTCATTGTAATTGTGTATTTGGTAGTTTTTTAGGTTGGATTTAGTTTTTTTTTTTGAAGTTGACAGTGTATGTTTTGAATGTTATATATGTGAATGTTTAATTTTGCTCTACTTCTTGTTTTGGACTTCTTATGATGGTTTTTCTGATATGGATTTTGGTCTGTGGGGGAGGGGTTCCAAGGGTGTGGTGGTGTGTTCAGTGGGGTTGGGGGGTGTCCAGGGGTCTGGGAGGGATGTCTGGTGGGGTGGGGGCAGTCCAGGGGGTGGGAGGGCTGTCCAGGGATGTGGGAGGGCGGTCCAGGGGTGTGGGAGTGTTGTCTAGGGGGTGGGGGGGTATACATGAGGGTGGGGGGTTGTTCAGGGGTGTGGTGGGGGATGTCAAGTGGGGTGAGGGGGGTGAGGGGTGTTGTTCAGGAGGGTGGGGGGGTTGTCAAGGGGTGGTTGGGGCTGTCCTGGGGGTCGGGGGGTAGTCCAGGGGTGTGGTGGGGGCTCTAATGGGGTGGGGGCTGTCAAGGGGGGTGAAGGGTGTTGTTCAGGAGGGTGGGGGTGGGGTTGTTGAGGGGTGTTTGGGGTTGTCCAGGGGGTTGGGGGCAGTCCAGGGGTGTGGTGGGGGCTCCAATGGGGTGGGGGAGGGCTGTCCATGGGGTATACATGAGGGTGGGGGCTCTAATGGGGTGGGGGAGGGCTGTCCATGGGGTATAGATGAGGGCGGGGGGCTGTCTAGTGGGGTAAGTTTTATATGTTATCAATGTAAATGCTTAAATTTGATCTCCTTCTATTTTTGTGGTCCGATTTCTTGATTTGTTTTCTGGTTGATTATGGGGGAGATCAGATGACTGCATTCAATTTTTTTAAAAAAAATGGCTTCCACGTCGGTTATAAAATAACCGACGTGATAAAGAAAACAGGAAGGGTTTATCACGTCGGTTATTTCATAACTGACGTGATAAAAAGCCTGGGAAATGGTTTATCATGTCGGTTATTTAATAACTGACGTGATAAAAGGCCTGGGAAATGGTTTATCACGTCGATTATTAAATAACCGATGTGAAACACGGGGGGGGGGGGGGGGGGGGGGGCTGGGTTTATAACGTCGGTTATTATATAACCGACGTGATAAACCCCCCCTCCCCCCCGGTTTATCATGGTGGTTATATAATAACCGACGTTCTAAACCAGTCTGGGGGGGTTTCTCACGTCAGTTAATAAATAATCGATGTGATAAATGATTTCCCAGGCCTTTTATCATGTCGGTTATTTAATAACCGACGTGATAAACCATTTTCCATGCCTTTTATCACGTCGATTATTAAATAACAAACGTTATAAACCCTTCCTGTTTTCTTTATCACGTCGGTTATAAAATAACTGACATGATAAACATCGCGATTTTAGGTTTTTGACGTCAGTTTTTAAATAACCGACATAAAAAACGTTATTTATAACGTCGCCTATATTAACGTCGGATAGAAACCAACGTAAAAAATGAAAAATAACCGACGTAAAAAATGTTTTCTGCACTAGTGATTCTACACACAACAAGGTAAATGGTACTAATAGTTCTTGTATCAAAGGATCACAGAAAACCTAGGAACTCATAGGAAGACCAGAACATACTAATACTTGCGACTCCATCCCTGGTAGAATGCCACACATGAAAGAATCAAACACCCTAATGCCCAACCAACATTTCTCAGGTCAGACTGAGGGGGCCCAATCCCATATCAATAATCCCAAATATCAACCTACTATGAGCCACTGGACAATACATGAACTTCTAGTGTAGAAATCATTCTCAGTAACTCTGACGCCCCAGGTTTTATAAACTGGTCCAAGTGAATAATGTTTTGCTTTTAATGATGTCTCTTGTTTTATTTTATTTTATTTTGTGCTTTGTGTGCTGATAAAGAATTTGAAACGAAATAAAACATGAGGAATACGGAAAACTGGTATATATTTAAAAGTTACATTGCAACAAGACCCATCTAATTGAAAGTATCGTGCACAAGACCTAACACAGCCACAACAAGACTACTGAGAATCACAACATGGGTAATCAGATAGTCGTCGTCTTTAGGGTCCATCAGTGTGAAAAATATAATAGCCAGAACCATCGCACACGCACTCAGCACTAGTGGTATGAGGAGAGCCATCCGCCAAGGGTTCAGTGTTTTGAAAATGTAAAACACCCTACCCCTTTTTTTTTATAATGGACCTCTAAGGGAATATGACCATTATTTGACCGTTGGGTTTCAATGGATAAAGTGCATCTTTTTATAAAAATTTGGTCTTTATAACGCTTTTATAATGTAATGGTATTTCAATATTTTAATAAGTACAAAATATTAGAATTATATCTTCGAGTATTAAAATAAAATATTATTCTTGAAAATGCACCCATTTTGAATTTTTCCAAAATCATGATGATATTTATATGGTGGAAAACATAGTATTCTAAAATGTGTCGAACATCATGTTTAAATGGGTATCTATAATAATTGAAAAAGGTATCTTATTGGATCTCTAAAACTATGTATTTTGAATTAGGGAAAAACTATTGGTCTTCTAAAAATAATTTTTTTGCGAATCAACTAGTGAAGAATGTTGTAAATTAGATTTTAGATTTTAAAGGTTATAAGATACTAGTAGTTATAAAAGTGTGGTATTAAAAATATATTTTTTTTATAAATAGTTATATCAAATAGTATCATTTGTTTACTTAAACTAAAATGGGATTTTTGGATTTGAAAATTATGAGTTAAAAGTACTTATTAAATTTTATACAAATTCAAATTATAATGTTCCGGTTATATATATATATACATATATAAATATATATATATATATATTAAAAAAAAGAAAAGTAGTATAATGTCTAATTTTAGCGTTTATTAAAGTGTTTTTTTTAAAACATGAAACCCAAGCCATCTCGCGACCCCGTGCAACCTCATCCATTCGATTGAAGTCGGGACTAATTCCAGTCGTTGATGATTTTTTTTAAAAACGCTCAATTCATCTCGTCCGTCTGATCTCTCTCAGTCGGATCTCGACCGTCGTTTTTTTTCTTTCTCCGCAAACCTGTCGTCTTCTACCTCGCATCGGGGTCCCACGAACCAGACTTAGTTTGCCCGAGACGCCTCCTTCACCACTGTTTAGATTGACCCTCGCACACCCCCACCTCCCTAGGACGCCGTAGGCTCGGCCTAACCCCCCTGGATCGTTTTCCTTTTAAGAACGATGAAGCCTCTATGTAAGAGGGGACCTCCGGAGCCATCCCGTGCCGCCGCGACACCTTCCACGCCATCACCTCGCCACCACACGAACCACCTTCGGTTCCGCACCACACTCCCCGTGCACGACCACACCAGTGTCAGCGCTACGCCGCTGGACACCAGGCCGTTACCTTGCAGCATCTCCTGGTGGCCGCGACCTCACCGAACCACCTCCAGCCACCCTACAAGCCTCCCTCTATGGTAAATCTTCTCCCTTAATATGTAAGGGTGTCCTATTTGCATGTCTTTTTTTTTAGAAACCCACCCATGCTCCTTGGTTTTCTTATATATAAACATGGGTATATATATATACAACTTATAGTTAAAGGTATATATATATATATATAAATTCCATGCTAACCTTTTTCTTTTAAGCATAAGACTCCTAGGGTGCTTGTCTTCGAGGGGTACTTCTGTTTCTTCTATATAAAAGAAAACCTAGTATAAACCTTCCATGTGTAATCGGTTACATGCAATATATATATATACATATAAATGATATATATTTGTAATACTCTTTGTTTCAAAAACGTGATGTGGTTTTGGAAGGGTGTTTCACTAATATGATGTAAATATTTTGTTTATTTTGAGTCTATATTTTTTAGTCGGTGTGATACAATAGGTGTATTAACATAATTTTATATATACAACACAAACCCTTCGGTTTTGAAGAGTTTTCAAGGGTGTTGCCATGGGATTTAAAAAGGGTTATCATTTTTAAGTTAGTTTTAATGATCCTATTTTACAAACCTAAAACTCAAGTTTAAGTGTATAGTGTTTTTACGGTTTTGAATATATATATATATATATATATATATATTCAAATATATATAGACATATATATATAACTGAAACCCAATTTTTTTTAGGGTATCGAAGATTATTCAGTATCGTTTCACTAAGAATTATACTTTTGAAAGGGTATTTCTAAAATCAATTCCTAACATGTATGATTTTATGAAAGCCGTATATATATATAACTGTATATTTATATAAGGTTATGTATTGGAATGGAAATCGGTTTTGATTTGTAAGAGATGAATACTTATCTTTGAAGAATATTTTTTATGCGAATTTGGACTTTGGTTTAGGTATAATTATGTTATAGTTAAAAACAAAGCTTTTATATGTTTATGCATTTATATTTTCATGAACATTTAAATCCCATAAGGTTTTGTTCTTTTTAAACTGAATAAATGTTAGATTGTTAGAGGTTTTCAGATTTCAAGTGAACCATGTTTAATTTATGAGAAACCCTGTATATATATACTTTTTGTATATATATCCCTATGTATGTATGTGTTTTTAAGATTAATATATGGAACCCTAGTTTCAAGAAATGGTTATTAATATTTTTATGCATGTAGGATTTTAGTGCTTGCCTATGCTGTTTTATATTTTTGTGTCTAAGGGTACACCAATGAACTTGACCAATGTCGCCCTTGAAATGATTTGTGTTTTTTTTAAAGGATATGATTATTCTTGTTTAAAACTTGTGTTAAAAGGATAGGGATTTAAGGGTTATGTTAATTTGTAGAAATCCTCTATTATCTTTATACCAAACTCACTGTAGTGATTACTAGTGATCGGAATTTTACTGAAAATTCTATGACTTGTAAAGAATAATAATTAATTCCAAGTATTTTATTTGAAGTATTTTATTTCCAAGTATTTGAATTTTAAAGATTTCAAGTGTTTATTATTTTTATACCAAGCATTCCGCACTGATTATTAGTGGATAGAGATTTTTTCCAAGTACAATGACCTGTGAAGAACAATAATTTATGCCATGTATTTTCTTTATGTATTTATTTTCCATGTGCTGGATATTTTAAACACTCATCATTTAATACCCCTTGTACCAAAATCTCATACATTCATCATTTTATGTGCTTAAATAATTGTTCTACGCACATAGTATGCTTACTGAACCATGCCTGCTTTTATTCCATATTTTCAATTTTATCTGTCGTATCATGTATTTGTAAACCAATTATATAATTGTTACCTTATTCATATCATTCATGCATATGACTCAACATGATAATGAAATAAGAACTAAATTAACCAAAGTGGTATGGGACACCTTGGGTAATGAGAAATGAAGATGGTATTACCCAAAGTGGTATGGGACACCTTGGGTAATATGAAATGAAAATTAAATATTCAAAGTGGTATGGACACCTTGAATATCTGACCTTATCAACATGTGAGAAATGTATTGGACTTCTCGGAATGGGGTCCGGTAAAAAGAAAACCCTCCAGGTTGGGGACTGGTTAAAGTAAGCCCTCCGGGTTTGAGACTGGTAAAAGTAAGATCCTCGATGCATCGATAGTTCTCGAGACAGTTAGATTGGGTTATTACCCCTAGGTCATGGCACAAGGCCTTGACACAGAGACCATGAGTCCTTCAGCATACATTTCTTAGCTTATGACCAACCAAGTGATTACTCCGACTAGAGGAATATCCTTGTTTATAGAATCTTTACCTATGAGTATCAGTTTTTAAAAAAAAACACAAGACATATGATGTGGCAATGTTGATGCATGACCATTTTTATTTTCCATAATTTTATTACAAATGTTTCATTACATTTATCATGTCATGATGTATTTTTTTAGATAATGCGCTTGTGCGTGACTCTGATGATGTTCACCCCTTGTTGTTCATGCACACCTTTCTTGTTTATGGAAACTTTAATTAGTATAACCCATGTCTTTTTATTAGCATGCTTATCTTGTCTATTAAGTGGGTTCTAGATAAGTGTTCTAGTGTGTAAGTATGAAGTTCTTTAATTGTGTTACATCGACTGTTTTTTGTCCTGAAGTTTTTCCTTTAAGAAAACATTTTAAGTATGGAAAAGTATCTTCAATGTAGTTTTCAAAGGCTATATTTATGTATTTTCAAAAACCCCTTACTGAGTATTTCAATGCTCACCCTACGTTTTTGTTAAATTTTTACAGGTTGATAGAGCCTTTCCAAGTCTTGGATTTTTGTTCTTAGCTCAGAAATAAATAAGCAAAGCTATTGTCCCTGATTCTCCAGGATCTAAACCAAAAAGTTCCTCCTGTTGTGTTATGATATGCAACTAATTTGTTTCATTGGTATAAAATAAATTACACACCATAACCGAAGCACCGGCACTGGGATACCGGGGTCGGGGCGCCATAGTTGGTATCAGAGGAATGGTTTAGGCAACCCTAGAAAATTAAGGCAACATGAAAACATTAATAATGTTTTACTAAGTAGGGATTGTTCTTAAACTTCTCATATGGAAAGACATAAAACCACGCCTAGACTCTTGACTCTCCCTACAGAGATCATAGAGACTATTGTAGCAAAATCCTGCTCAACAAGTTACTAAACTTTTGTTAACTTATGACTAACGTGCAAAACCCTCTATGAAATATCGAAAAGCTTGAATGTCCTTCGAATCTTCCGAGGGTCGGAAGTTGTGTATAACCAAATGGCCAGTGCGTTGTTCGAGAATTATAAAAAGAAAGGGAAGTACTACGAAGGACTCTTCCTGTGTTTCACCATGAATAATAAATGGTTGGCCTTCACGGCCTTCGGAGAAGCTGCAAAGGAGTTGGACTTCTGCGCAGTCTTTATGTACCAAATCCTGTGTTTCAGCATGCTTGGGGAGCTCTGCAATCTTGGGTCTTTCATCGAATCCTTCAGATATGAAGTGGTTCGAGAGATCTTTAGGAACCAAATCCAAACAGATATCGCGAAGCTTGATGTCACTCATTCCCATCTCTGGAAAACCACCTGTATCAAACGGGAGCTTGGTTTTAACCACGATCCACTTTTCCAAGAATGTGTTTGGGAAGAGGAGACCCACAAGATTTGTTCTGCCCTGGGGATAGAGTTGAATAGTAACTTCTTCCATGGGCAGTGGAGGTAGAGGGACATCACCAAGGGTGTCAGAGAAGCTGTGTGAGTAAGTCAGTGTATGTACACCGATCGAATTGCGAGGACGCAATTCTTTTAAGAGGGGGATAATGTGACGCCCCAGGTTTTATGAACTGGTCCAAGTGAACAATGTTGTGATTTTAATGATGTCTCTTGTTTTATTTTTTTATTTTTTTTTGTGCTTTGTGTGCTGATAAATAATTTTAAACGAAATAAAACATTAGGAATACAGTAAAATTGTATATATTTAAAAGTTACATTGCAACAAGACCCATCTAATTGAAAGTACCATGCACAAGACCTAACACGGCCACAACAAGACTGCTGAGAATCACAACACGGGTAATCTGATATTCGTCGTCTTCAAGGTCCATCAGTGTGAAAAATATAATAGCCATAACCACCACGCACGCACTCAACACCAGTGGTATGAGGAGAGCCATCCGCAAAGGGTTTGGTGTTTTGAAAATGTAAAACACCCTACCCCTTGTTTTTATAATGGACCTCTAAGGGAATATGACCGTTATTTGACCGTTGGGTTTCAATGGATAAAGTGCATCTTTTTATAAAAATTTGGTCTTTATAAGGCTTTTATAATATAATGGTATTTCAATATTTTAATAAGTAAAAAATATTAGAATTATATCTTCGAGTATTAAAATAAAATATTATTCTTGAAAATGAACCCATTTTGATTTTTTCCAAAATCATGATGATATTTATATGGTGGAAAACATAGTATTCTAAAATTTTTCGAACGTCATGTTTAAAGGGGTATCTGTAATAATTGAAAAAGGTATCTTATTGGATCTCTAAAACTATGTATTTTGAATTAGGGAAAAGCTATTGGTCTTCTAAAAATAATTTTTTTGCAAATCAACTAGTGAAGAATGTAGTAAATTGGATTTTAAATTTTAAAGGTTATAAGATCCTAGTAGTTATAAAAGTGTGGTATTAAAAATATATTTTTTTTAAAAATAGTTATATCAAATAGTATCATTTGTTTACTTAAACTAAAATGGGATTTTGGGATTTGAAAATTATGAGTTAAAAGTACTTATTAAATTTTATACAAATTCAAATTATAATGTTCTGGTTATATATATATATATATACATATATACATATATATATATATATATTAAAAAAAATGCGAAGTAGTATAATGTCTAATTTTTGCGTTTATTAAAGTGTTTTTTTTTAACATGCAACCCAGGCCATCTCGCGACCCCGTGAAACCTCATCCGTTCGATCGAAGTCGGGACTAATTCCAGTCATTGATGTTTTTTTTAAAAGCGCTCAATTCATCTCGTCTGTCTGATCTCTCTCAGTCGGATCTCAACCGTCGTTTTTTTTCCTTTCTCCGCAAACCCGTCGTCTTCTACCTCGCGTCGGGGTCCCGCGAACCAGACTTAGTTTGCCCGAGACGCCTCCTTCACCACTGTTTAGGTTGACCCTCACACACCCCCACCTCCCTAGGACGCCGTAGGCTCAGCCTAACCCCCCCCCCCCCCCCC
Source organism: Viscum album (assembly GCA_963277665.1). Classification (NCBI taxonomy): domain Eukaryota; kingdom Viridiplantae; phylum Streptophyta; class Magnoliopsida; order Santalales; family Viscaceae; genus Viscum; species Viscum album. The sequence continues at coordinate 1,296,642,862 of OY728141.1, read as the reverse complement.
CGGATCGTTTTCCTTTAAGAACGATTAAGCCTCTATGTAAGAAGGGACCTCCGGAGCCATCCCGCGTCGTCGCGACACCTTCCATGCCATCGCCTCACCACCACACGAACCACCTTCGGTTCCGCACCACACTCCCCGTGCACGACCACACCAGTGTCGGCGCTACGCTGCTGGACACCAGGCCGTTACCTTGCAGCATATCCCGGTGGTCGCGACCTCATCGAACCACCTCCAGCCACCCAGCAAGCCTCCCTCTGCGGCGAATCATCTCCCTTAATCTGTAAGGGTGTCCTATTTGCATGCCTTTTTTTTTTATAAACCCACCCATGATCCTCGGTGTTTTTATATATATAAACATGGGTATATATATATAAAACTTATAGTTAAAGGTATATATATATATATATATATTCCATGCTAACCTTTTTCTTTTAAGCATAAGACTCCTAGGGTGCTTGGCTTCGAGGGGTACTTCTATTTCTTCTATATAAAAGAAAACCTAGTATAAACCTTACATGTGTAATCGGTTACATGTAATATATATATATACATATAAATGATATATATTTGTATTACTCTTTGTTTCAAAAACTAGATGTGGTTTTGGAAGGGTGTTTCACTAATATGATGTAATGATTTTGTTTATTTTGAGTCTATATTTTGTAGTCGGTGTGATACAATAGGTGTATTAATATAATTTTATTTATACACCACAAACCCTTTGGTTTTGAAGAGTTTTCAGGGGTGTTTCCATGGGATTTAAAAAGGGTTATCATTTTTAAGTTAGTTTTAACGATCCTATTTTACAAACCTAAAACTCAAGTTTAAGTGTATAGTGTTTTTACGGTTTTGAATATATATATATATATATTCAAATATATATATATACATATATATATATAACTGAAACCCAATTTTTTTAGGGTATCAAAGATTATTCAGTATCTTTTCACTAAGAATTATACTTTTGAAAGGGTATTTCTAAAATCAATTCCTAACATGTATGATTTTATGAAAGCCGTATATGTATATAACTATATATTTATATAAGGTTATGTATTGGAATGGAAATCGTTTTTGATTTGTAAGAGATGAATACTTATCTTTGAAGAATATTTTTGATGTGAAGTTGGACTTTGGTTTAGGTACAATTATGTTATAGTTAAAAACAAATCTTTTATATGTTTATGCATTTATAGTTTCATGAACATTTAAATCCCATAAGGTTTTGTTCTTTTTAAACTGAATAAATGTTAGATTGTTAGAGGTTTTCAGATTTCAAGTGAACCATGTTTAATTTATGAGAAACCCTATATATATATATACTTTGTGTATATATATCCCTATGTATGTATGTGTTTTTAAGATTAATATCTGGAACCCTAGTTTCAAGAAATGGTTATTAATATTTTTATGCATGTAGGATTTTAGTCCTTGCCTATGCTGTTTTATATTTTTGTGTCTACGGGTACACCAATGAACTTGACCAATGTCTCCCTTGAAATGATTTGTGTTTTTTTAAAGGATATGTGTATTCCTGTTTAAAACTTGTATTAAAAGGATGAGGATTTAAGGGTTATGTTAATTTGTAGAAATCCTCTATTATCTTTATACCAAACTCGCTGTAGTGATTACTAGTGATCAAAATTTTACTGTAAATTCTATGACTTGTAAAGAATAATAATTAATGCCAAGTATTTTATTTGAAGTATTTTATTTCCAAGTATTTTAATTTTAAAGATTTCAAGTTTTTATTATTTTTATACCAAGCATTCCGCAGTGATTATTAGTGGATAGAGATTTGTTGCAAGTACAATGACCTATGAAGAACAATAATTTGTGCCATGTATTTTCTTTATGTAGTTCTTTTCCATGTGCTGGATATTTTAGAGACTCATCATTTAATACCCCTTGTACCAAAATCTCATACATTCATCATTTTATGTGCTTAAATAATTGTTCTACGCACATAGTATGCTTACTGAACCATGCCTGCTTTTATTCTATATTTTCAATTTTATCTGTCGTATCATGTATTTGTAAACCAATTATATAATTGTTACATTATTCATATCATTCATTCATATGACTCAACATGATAATGAAATAATAACTAAATTACCCAAAGTGGTATGGGACACCTTGGGTAATGAGAAATGAAGATGGTATTACCCAAAGTGGTATGGGACACCTTGGTTAATATGAAATGAAAATTAAATATTCAAAGTGGTATGGGACACCTTGAATATCTGACCTTATCAACATGTGAGAAATGTATGGGACTTCCCGGAATGGGGTCCGGTAAAAAGAAAACCCTCCAGGTTGGGGACTGGTTAAAGTAAGCCCTCCAGGTTGGAGACTGGTAAAAGTAAGCTCCTCGATGCATCGATAGTTCTCGAGACAGTCAGATTGGGTTATTACCCCTAGGTCATGGCACAAGGCCTTGACACAGAGACCATGAGTCCTTCAGCATACATTTCTTAGCTTATGATTAACCAAGTGATTACTCCGACTAGAGGAATATCCTTAGTTATAGAACCTTTACCTATGAGTATCAGTTTTAAAAAAAACACAAGACATATGATGTGGCAATGTTGATGCATGACCATTTTTATTTTCCATAATTTTATTACAAATGTTGCATTACATTTATCATGTCACAATGTGTTTTTTTAGATAATGCGCATGTGTGCGACTCTGATGATGTTTACCCCTTGTTGTTCATGCACACCTTTCTTGTTTATGGACACTTTAATTAGTATAACCCATGTATTTTTATTAGCATGCTTATCTTTTCTATTAAGTGGGTTCTAGATAAGTGTTCTAGTGTGTAAGTATGAAGTGCTTTAACTGTGTTACATCGACTTTTTTTTGTCTTGAAGTTTTTCCTTTAAGAAAACATTTTAAGTATGGAAAAGTATCTTCAAAGTAGTTTTCAAAGGCTGTATTTATGTATTTTCAAAATCCCCTTACTGAGTATTTCAATGATCACCCTACGTTTTTGTTAAATTTTTACAGGTTGATAGAGCCTTTCCAAGTCTTGGATTTTTGTTCTTAGCTCAGAAATAAAGAAGCAAAGTTGTTGTCCCTGATTCTCCAGGATCTAAACCAAAAAGTTCCTCCTTCTGTGTTATGATGTGCAACTAATTTGTTTTATTGGTATGAAATAAATTACACACCATAACCGAAGCACCGGCACTGGGTACTGGGGTCGGGGCGCCGTAGTTGGTATCAGAGGAATGGTTTAGGCAACCCTGGAAAATTAAGGCAACATGAAAACATTAATAATGTTTTACTAAGTAGGGATTGTTCTTAAACTTCTCAGATGGAAAGACAGAAAACCACGCCTAGACTCTTGACTCTCCCTACAGAGATCATAGAGACTATTGTAGCAAAATCCTGCTCAACATGTTACCAACCTTTTGTTAACTTACGACTAACGTGCAAAACCCTCTATGAAATATCGAAAAGCTCGAATGTCCTTCAAATCTTCCGAGGGTCGGAAGTTGTGTATAACCAAATGGCCAGTGCGATGTTCGAGAATTATAAAAAGAAAGGGAATTACTATGAATGACTCTTCCTGTGTTTCACCATGAATAATAAATGGTTGGCCTTCACGGCCTTCAGAGAAGCTGCAAAGGAGTTGGACTTCTGCGCAGTCTTTATGTACCAAATCATGTGTTTCAACAAGCTTGGGGAGATCTGCGATCTTGGGTCTTTCATCGAATCCTTTAGATATGAAGTGGTTCGGGAGATCTTTAGGAACCAAATCAAAGCAGATATAGCGAAGCTTGATGTCACTCGTGCCCATCTCTGGAAAACCACCTGTATCAAACGGGAGCTTGGTTTTAACCATGATCCACTTTTCCAAGAATGTGTTTGGGAAGAGGAGACCCACAAGCTTTGTTCTGCCCTGGGGATAGAGTTGAATAGTAACTTCTTCTATGGGAAGTGGAGGTAGAGGGACATCACCAAGGGTGTCAGAGAAGCTGTGTGAGTAAGTCAGTGTATGTACACCGATCGAATTGTGAGGACGCAATTCTTTTAAGAGGGGGATAATTTGACGCCCCAGGTTTTATAAACTGGTCCAAGTGAACAATGTTGTGCTTTTAATGATGCCTCTTGTTTTGTTTTATTTTATTTTGGGCTTTGTGTGATGATAAAGAATTTGAAACGAAATAAAACATGAGGAATACAGTAAACTTGTATATATTTAAAAGTTAGATTGCAACAAGACCCATCTAATTGAAAGTACCGTGCACAAGACCTAACACAGCCACAACAAGACTACTGAGAATCACAACACGCGTAATCGGATAGTCGTCGTCTTTAGGGTCCATCAGTGTGAAAAATATTACAGCCAGAACCACCACACATGCACTCAGCACCAGTGGTATGAGGAGAGCCATCCGCCAAGGGTTCGGTGTTTTGAAAATGTAAAACACCCTACCCCTTGTTTTTATAATGGACCTCTAAGGGAATGTGACCGTTATTTGACCGTTGGGTTTCAATGGATAAAGTGCATGTTTTTATAAAAATTTGGTCTTTATAACGCTTTTATAATATAATGGTATTTCAATATTTTAATAAGTACAAAATATTATAATTATATCTTTGAGTATTAAAATAAAATATTTTTCTTGAAAATGAACCCATTTTGATTTTTTCCAAAATCATGATGATATTTATATGGTGGAAAACAAGGTGTTCTAAAATGTGTCGAACGTCATGTTTAAAGGGGTATCTGTAATAATTGAAAAAGGTTTCTTATTGGATCTCTAAAATTATGTATTTTGAATTAGGGTAAAACTATTGGTCTTCTAAAAATAATTTTTTTGCGAATCAACTAGTGAAGAATGTTGTAAATTGGATTTTAGATTTTGAAGGTTATAAGATCCTAGTAGTTATAAAAGTGTGGTATTAAAAATATTTTTTTTTAAAAAATAGTTATATCAAATAGTATCATTTGTTTACTTAAACTAAAACGGGATTTTTGGATTTGAAAATTATGAGTTAAAAGTACTTATTAAATTTTATACAAATTCAAATTATAATGTTCCGGTTATATATATATATATATATATATATATATATACATATATACATATATATATATATTAAAAAAATGTGAAGTAGTATAATTTCTAATTTTAGCGTTTATCAAAGTGTTTTTTTTAAAACATGCAACCTAGGCCATCTCGTGACCCCGTGCAACCTCATCCGTTCGATCGAAGTCAGGACTAATTTCAGCTGTTGATGTTTTTTTCTAAAATGCTCAATTCATCTCGTTCATCTGATCTCTCTCAGTCAGATCTCGACTGTCATTTTTTTTTCTTTCTCCGCAAACCCATCGTCTTCTAACTCACGTCGGGGTCCCGCGAACCAGACTTAGTTTTCCCAAGACGCCTCCTTCACCACTGTTTAGGTTGACCCTCGCACACCCCCACCTACCTAGGACATCGTAGGCTCAGCCTAACCCCCCCCCTGGATCGTTTTCCTTTAAGAACGATGAAACCTCTATGTAAGAGGGGACCTCCTGAGCCATCCCGCACCGCCGCGACACCTTCCACATCATCGCCTCGCCACCACACAAACCACCTTCGGTTTCGCACCCACTCCCCGTGCACGACTACACCAGTGCCGGCTCTACGCCGCTGGACACCAGGTCGTTACCTTGCAGCATCTCCTGGTGGCCGCGACCTCACCGAACCACCTCCAGCCACCCAGAAAGCCTCCCTCTGTGGCGAATCTTCTCCCTTAATCAGTAAGGGTGTCCTATTTGCATGTATTTTTTTTATAAACCCACCCATGCTCCTCGGTTTTTTTTATATATAAACATGGGTATATATATATACAACTTATAGTTAAAGTTGTATATATATATATATATATTCCATGCTAACCTTTTCTTTTAAGCATAAGACTCCTAGGGTGCTTGCCTTCGAGGGGTACTTCTGTTTCTTCTATATAAAAGAAAACCTAGTATAAACCTTCCATGTGTAATCAGTTACATGCAATATATATATATACATATAAATGATATATATTTGTATTACTCTTTGTTTCGAAAACGGGATGTGGTTTTGGAAGGGTGTTTCACTAATATGATGTAAAGATTTTGTTTATTTTGAGTCTATATTTTGTAGTCGGTGTCATACAATAGGTGTATTAGTATAATTTTATATATACAACACAAACCCTTCGGTTTTGAAGAGTTTTCAAGGGTGTTTCCATGGGATTTAAAAAGGGTTATCATTTTTAAGTTAGTTTTAACGATCCTATTTTACAAACCTAAAACTCAAGTTTAAGTGTATAGTGTTTTTACGGTTTTGAATATATATATATATATATATATATATTCAAATATATATATACATATATATATAACTGATGCCCAATTTTTTTAGGGTATCGAAGATTATTCAGTATCTTTTCACTAAGAATTATACTTTTGAAAGGGTATTTCTAAAATCAATTCCTAACATGTATGATTTTATGAAAGCCGTATATGTATATAACTATATATTTATATAAGGTTATGTATTGGAATGGAAATCGGTTTTGATTTGTAAGAGATGAATACTTATCTTTGAAGAATATTTTTGATGCAAAGTTGGACTTTGGTTTAGGTACAATTATGTTATAGTTAAAGACAGAGCTTTTATATGTTTATGAATTTATAGTTTCATGAACATTTAAATACCATAAGGTTTTGTTCTTTTTAAACTGAATAAATTTTAGATTGTTAGAGGTTTTCAGATTTCAAGTGAACCATGTTTAATTTATGAGAAACCCTATATATATATACTTTGTGTATATATATCCCTATGTATGTATGTGTTTTTAAGATTAATATCTGGAACCCTAGTTTCAAGAAATGGTTATTAATATTTTTATGCATGTAGGATTTTAGTGCTTGCCTATGCTGTTTTATATTTTTGTGTCTAAGGGTACACCAATGAACTTGACCAATGTCTCCCTTGAAATGATTTGTGTTTTTTTAAAGGATATGCTTATGCCTGTTTAAAACTTGTATTAAAAGGATAGATATTTAAGGGTTATGTTAATTTGTAGAAATTCTCTATTATCTTTATACCAAACTCGCTGCAGTGATTACTAGTGATCAGAATTTTACTGCAAATTCTATGACTTGTAAAGAATAATAATTAATGCCAAGAATTTTATTTGAAGTATTTTATTTCCAAGTATTTGAATTTTAAAGATTTCAAGTGTTTATTATTTTTATACCAAGCATTCTACAGTGATTATTAGTGGGTAGAGATTTGTTGCAAGTACAATGACCTGTGAAGAACAATAATTTATGCCATGTATTTTCTTTATGTAGTTCTTTTCCATGTGCTGGATATTTTAGAGACTCTTCATTTAATACCCCTTGTACGAAAATATCATACATTCATCATTCTATGTGCTTAAATAATTGTTCTACGCACATAGTATGCTTACTGAACCATGCCTGCTTTTATTCCATATTTTCAATTTTATCTGTCGTATCATGTATTTGTAAACCAATTATATAATTGTTACCTTATTCATATCATTCATGCATATGATTCAACATGATAATGAAATAAGAACTAAATTACCCAAAGTGGTATGGGGCACCTTGGGTAATGAGAAATGAAGATGGTATTACCCAAAGTGGTATGGGACACCTTGGGAAATATGAAATGAAAATTAAATATTCAAAGTGGTATGGGATACCTTGAATATCTGACCTTATCAACATGTGAGAAATGTATGGGACTACCCGGAATGGGGTCCGGTAAAAAGAAAACTTTCCAGGTTGGGGACTGGTTAAAGTATGCCCTCCAGGTTGGAGACCGGTAAAAGTAAGCTCCTCAATGCATCAATAGTTCTCAAGATAGTCATATTGGGTTATTACCCCTAGGTCATGGCACAAGGCCTTGACACAGAGACCATGAGTCCTTCAGCATACATTTCTTAGCTTATGACCAACCAAGTGATTACTCCGACTAGAGGAATATCCTTGGTTATAGAACCTTTACCTATAAGTATCAGTTCTTAAAAAAACACAAGACATATGATGTGGAAATGTTGATGCATGACCAGTTTTCTTTTCCAGAATTTTATTACAAATGTTGCATTACATTTATCATGTCACGATGTGTTTTTTTAGATAATGCGCTTGTGCGCGACTTTGATGATGTTTACCCCTTGTTGTTCATGCACACCTTTATTGTTTATGGAAACTTTAATTAGTATAAGCCATGTCTTTTTATTAGCATGCTTATCTTGTCTATTAAGTGGGTTCTAGCTAAGTGTTCTAGTGTGTAAGTATGAAGTGCTTTAACTGTGTTACATCGACTTTTGTTTTGTCTTGAAGTTTTTCCTTTAAGAAAACATTTTAAGTATGGAAAATTATATTCAAAGTAGTTTTCAAAGGTTGTATTTATGTATTTTAAAAAACCCCTTATTGAGTATTTCAATGCTCACCCTACGTTTTTGTTAAATTTTTACAGGTTGATAGAGCCTTTCCAAGTCTTGGATTTTTGTTCTTAGCTCAGAAATAAAGAAACAAAGCTGTTCTCCCTGATTCTCCAGGATCTAAACCAAAAAGTTCCTCCTACTATGTTATGATGTGCAACTAATTTGTTTCATTGGTATAAAATAAATTACACACCATAACTAAAGCACCGGCACCGGGCTACCGGGGTCAGGGTGCCATAGTAACCCCCTTTCAATGCTAGGATTCTGTGCTATGTTCACAAATAGGTGTGCCACACATTCAAACAACAGGACATATACATATATAACCAAGAACACTACACAATTTGGCACAACCCTTGCCACCTAAATATTAGTATTATGTCTTAAAATAAATATAATCTAAATGAGGAACCATCCCGAGGTCCCTCCCATCTCATGACCATCATCTGAGGCAAGAGACCTAACCAAAGATAGGTTTTCCAAACATACCATTTCAAAGATGCCAAATGGGCCTTATTCAATTCCCACACATAAAACCATTTTTAAATATCCATTTGAAAATTCAAACCATGCCTTGATATTCACAACAATCAACCATTTACCAAAAACACTTAGATAGATTTCCAACACAATAATAAACATTATTTTAAACATGCATGGACAAATGGGCCCTTACACCAAGCATTTACCAAAACATTCTCAAGCTCATTTTAAATCAATTTATAACAAAGAACACTTAAGAAAGTGCCAAACTGGATTTCATAACACTCATAAGATAACACACTTTCAGAAAGCACTAAATAGGCTATAGATTTTAATCACTCACTAAATCATGTTTCAAGGCCAACCGAGCCAAACCATAGGGAAGACATTTGAAATAATTTTTGAAACACAAGGAGCACCACTTCCCCAATTTTTGAAAACATGAAAACATTTGAGCGGGAAAATAAAGGGGAGATTTAATGCCCCAATAAAAGAATTTTGGAGCCGGTGTAGTATTTTAAAACATTGTAATGATTACAAGAAATAATTTCTTGAAGGACCAATCATTTTAGCAGTCTTGGAAAATAGATTACATATAAGAACATAACATAACAGTTTCTAACATAAAATACTTCATAGATAATCCTTAGAGGATGACATTATTCCCCTAGCTTAACCTTGTATATCAATAATTATTCACTTTTTGTCATCCTGGGAAAACAAAACATAATAATGGGGTGAGATTAGATGCTTAGTAAAGATAAATAATATATCAGAAGCTATCATAAATAATAATAAACTTTTATGGAAAGGTATAAAATTGAAGCACAAGCCCCTTAAACATAAACTTAAGCATAATATAGAAAATATAAATCAAATAATTCCATTTACTTATTGACATTGATATTCTACTAGTTAAATAATCACATGTAATATCAATAGTTAATCTTATAATGATGGAATGCATAATGTCGGACATCTTAAACACAAAGTCAGGGCCTCAGGCCAAGACCCTAAATATAAATTTTGTCAAGGACTTGTGCCAAGACACTATTTTGTCTCATTAGACCTGCTGATGCATCGAGGGGCTATATCAGGCCCCGCCCGTCACTTACTAAGTCCAGTTCATTCCTCATCTAAAAAGGGTAAAACATAACATAATCATTCGTATTAAAACAAGCATACGAAATTTCAATGCCTTAACCATAAACCATGAATGGTATAAAAATATCACATCCACAGTCAAACATATCATAACTCATTCAATACAATATGGAATATTTTACTGTAATAAATCAACCTCAATCAATAATAATATCTAGTAAAGGATGTTGACATAGTTGAAAATGATCAGAAAAATACTTTAAGAGAAATATCCCTTTTTCATGAAATCATTTAAAAGTCACACAATATATAAATTAATTCATTTAAATGAGATTTTTTAATCAAAGTGTCTCATAACACTTTGAAACTTTTTAAAGGAATTAACATTTTAAAATAATCATTTCCATATAAATAAATCCTTAAAATTATTCTGAAAACATGGACATTAATTTAATAGATTTAGAAAAATAAATCTTTAAAACATTAAAAATGATGATCTAGTTAAATATACCCTTCCATAAAACCATAAAATATTCCTTTTAAAAACATTTTTATGAAACATGGTCATGTATTATAAATATTTCCCAATAAATACTTACCCATAAAGAATCTTGCATAATAATGAGATTGAGGAATTAACCCTTACCTTGTACTTTTCCTTAGTCGGGGGTACGTTAAACTCATGTATAATAGTTAAATAATTGTTATTAAATTATAAAAGAACCACATAAATAAATATGATATCATATATGATCCTATAATATTTCTTTGTTAATAATATTTCAGTAGTATCATTGTTTCGGGTGTTAACTGATTCATTTTCCTTTATCTGTTTTTTTACGTAAGTCATGTTTTTTATTTATAGGATGTATTTGATTCATATCCATAATGATATTAAGTTCTTAAAAATTATTTTTTAATCATCAAATGAAAATTATTCTTTAATGGTTACGATGGGGAATTAAATCTCATCGTGTTGTGGAGACGGTAAGTTGTACATACCCACAAATGACAATATCATTCTATTGATGGTGAAATAGTATTTAATTGGATGGTATATTATATATAACTAATCATTAAAAATGTTATATTTATTATTTAAATAAATTATACTCATTATTATACCCATCCAAATAATGAAGTGTTGAATAACAAACTACACCACGACGTGGAAACGGTAAGTCGTACGTACGCACGTATGGTGACTTTGTCATTGATAGGATGGATAGAATAATGAATATGGTTATACCATATTTATAATAAAATATTATTATGTAGAAGGTACTGGATTTAATATTTTAGTATAGAAACAACAATGAAAGAGGAAGTAGAAGAAGAAAATAACTTTGAAAGAAGTGATAAAATAATTACCTCTTCTTCGGGTGATTCCTTTTGATTTGAAAAAAAATGGATCCCTAGATTGGCTTTATGATCAAATTAAGGCCTCTAAGATGAATTAAGGGTAGTTGGGAGGATATTTGAGTAGGTTTCGGCCGAGTAAAATGTTTTTGGAGGTGTGAATTTTAGAGAAGGGTAAGTACCCTTTTATAAGAGAGGTGAGGGGTACTTTAGGAAAAGCTTGAAATATTAATTTATTATAAAATTATTTTCGGTTTCTAATAGATAAAAATGTATTTATTTCAAGGATAAGGTAAATATGGGTTTAAATTATCTCAACCAATAGGTTTTATACATGTTTAGGTCACCATATTAACCTTATCTTTTAGACTTAACCCTTAGTTAAATAGTTTAACTTTTACTTTGTCTTCTTGTATTTTTATACTACATGGTTAATAGAGTAAATATAAAATTCCAAGAGAACCTCAAGTGGTTCATTAATTAAATATCTAAAATTATCTAAGTCATTTGTCTAAATCTTATATTTTTATGACTATTATATAATTTAATAAAATAGTATTTTTTAACTCATTTATGTCAATTTTGATACTATTTAGTATTTGGTTTTTTTTAAGTCATAACAACTTGATTCCTTCGAAAAAATACATTTCATCAACCCTAACATGTCATATTCACCTAGAAAATTTGTGGATGGCATCAAAAGTTTCAATTTACATTTATTTTAATATTTATAATATCATTTTTTTAATCATTCATTAATTAGATAATTACCGCATCATCATTGTGTCATAAATAAATTTAATTATTTAATGTCTAAAAATTATAAATAAAATACCATGATATAGGAAATCCTTTTATATTTATAATTAATATTTATAGTCGAATTTATCTTATGTATAACCCTATATTAAAAATGGTTTAGTTATTAAAATTTTAATTTAACACTTTTAACTCTTCTTTAAATAAAATATAATAAATTTCATAATCTAACCCAAATGGATTAAAAAGGATCTTATTTTCGTCCTAAGGTTAATTTTGGTCGAAAAAAACTTATCCAAAATAATTAGGACATGTGTTGGGGTAATTTTATATTATTATAATATTATTTCAACATTTAATTACTCTATTTACTTTTAACTGTGGTAAATAAAATTCAAAAGTTACTATTCACAAAAAATTATCTTCATCCAATTGAAACACATTTTACTTACTGATGGAAAAAATGTTTTTCATATTTTTGAAATCTAATTTACAGAAGCGGTAAAATTACGTTTTATGTAAATTTGCAAATGTGCCAAGAAGGTGGGTAAAAGACGTTAAAAAGTTCAATAAAATTTTATGTATCTAATCTTATAATAAAATGACTCAAATGAATTAAATTGGAATAATATATGTATTATGTATCTATTTTGAATTTAAGATAAATTTTAATTAAAAAAATAATTATTATTTAATTGAAAAAGTTGATTTTTTATGTACTATGCAGTATTTTTCACTATTCATCAAAAATTGAATGTTTTCAGAAAAATACCAAAAATTCACCTTAAACTAATTTGATATTCCAAATTCAAAAATGAAGTCTATTTTGAGAAATAAAATTTATAAAATTCAAAAATTTGGTATTATTATTTATAACTACTTTTTAAACGTCTAGTTTGATTGGTCGTGCTGTGCTAGAACTCAGAGTTGTGTACAGCGCAAGCTATTGTATTATTCAAAGATAATCATGTTGTGGAAGCTTGGGGTGTTACATTCTACCCTCCTTCAATAAATTTTTTCCTCTCAATTTGAAATCATTCTTCAAAAATAAAAGGTAGAAAATAGAAAATACCTTTGTGGAAAACCCACATCAAAAATAGGGTTAATAAAATTTAATCTTAATAAGAGGGAAAGCGAAATGAAAAATTTTCCACCAAATTAGGATTTAGAATATGAGAACATTAGTTGAAATTAGAGACACATAATTGGAGGTAAAATGTAAATATTTATAGGAAGTGACTGAGGTCATCAATCACGAACAAGTGAACAATAAATGGAAAATTGAGGGCCTCAAGGCCATAAATCTATGATGCTCTAAAGTGTCATCACTTCAAAAAACATAAGGTAATAGGATAACACATTTTTTTTAAACATTTTTTTAAGGAGGATGGATTAATTTACTATCAAGATAAGAACTCAAGAAAACATACTTGATTTTATTACCTACCATAATCATAATCTCGTCATTTTTTTGTTCTTCGATCCATTTTCACTTCATCCCTTACACTAGGAAATGAACGTTCAAAATGATTATTTTTAATTCCTAAAACAAATTTTATAAATGATAAGGCCCATGAGTATTTCCTTAATCCTCTATATGTTTACTGAAAACCAAAAGGTTAGGTCAAAGTATCCAATAAATTATACTTTAACCTCAAAAAAAATATCAAGTGCTCAACTTACTCCATTCCAACATTTAGACTTATCCAAAATACTTGTGTCCAAATTCACAGTCCAAAAATTTATATGGGAGGTAAAAATAATGAATATCTTTTTTTCCACATAATAACATGTGATTACCTTCATCATGTATTCTCATAAAACATGGTAACACCTTGAATTACCAGAAAATTCAGGAGCTAGTAAAAGCCGGTCCTAATAAAATTAAATAAAGAAAATGAAAAGAGTCAAGCGTACAAGGGAATATTACATAAATGAGTGTGCATCACCCCACACCTATCTGCCTCCACTAGTGAGGCACAATAATCTGGGGTCGTGAAAGATCACATCTCTCTAGTATCAGTGAGTGCTCACTTTTCCAACGCATCTTCCACCTAATTAGCCTCTCGGTAGACATGTGAAACCTCCACCCGCATCCGAGCAATCTCACTAAGGCAACCAACCCACTACGGCCGCACACACCATGGGACCTGGCGCATCTTGGTGCTCAATGCATGAACTGCGGTCTGAGAATCAGATTCAATCCATATATGGTTCCAATTAAAACGGATAGCGTACCTGATGTCATATATCATTGCCCAAAGTTCATCTTCAAAAGCGGTACCAATTCCAACGGCGTGGTGGAAGCATCCTTTAACAAACCCATGGTTGGTGCGGAACACTCCTCCACAACCCGATGGGCCTGAGGCACCCAACGTAGCCCCATTAACATTTACCTTGAGGCAATATCCGATGGGTGGGATCCATCGGATATACTTTAGCATTCGAGGCTTGTGTGGTCGCCCCAAAACACCAAGTGTTCGCAGAATTCGAAGATCTGCAACTGCATTAGACATTGCGCCATCCTGCATAAGAGAAGTAGCATACACATCTCTATGAATCGCCATCATTCCCTGCTGAATAGTGGGGCACACCCCTGTAAAACCAGCCTCATTTGGGGCTTCCCAATGGACTGTAATAGTAGCAGCGATAGCGGCCAAAAACAGATTATAAATCTATTCACTAAATCTGCTATGAGAAGCAGTAGATAACATTTGTATAAATGGTCTGCAGGTGTTAACAGCCACCCCAAACACAGAACTAGGGTATGCCCACAGCTGTTTTTCCTGAGAACAGCCCATAAAAATATGCTGAACAGAGTCCTCATCAGTTTTACACATAGAGCACATGGAGGCCATTTGAAACCCAGCCCTCTTGAGAGCATTAGTTGTGGGTAGGCAATTTTTCCAGATCCTCCAGATCAGAGAAAATCTGGAGGGTCTAATAAATCGCACTCTGAATTTCATCGTCTAAGAAGGTGTAGGGGATTGGCCCCCACAGAGGATCGTGTAGTAATCCTTGCTATTGAATTTCTCGGTTTTGCTATGCACCCAGATTAGAGTATCCTGCTCCATAAAGACATAATTAGTGATTTCATTCTCCACCTACACAGGAACACCAAAAGAAGCAGTCTGCATCTGTGATAGGAAGCTAGAAATTGAAAAAGTGGTTGCCTCAGGTGGCACATTTAAGTCACAAAGTGGTTGTGTGAGCCACTTTGTGCTCCAGCAATTCAGTGTGGATTCCCTGCAACCCATCCATCGGGTATCGTGCATGATTTTGACATATTCCTACTTGATAGCGGCCCAAACCAATGAGGCACGGTGCCATTTCTATCCATTTAAGATCCTCCTTGTGATTCTATTTGATAGAAAATCATCTTCAGCCTCATGAGAAATCAAGTTCCAAGTGAACTTCCCAATCAGCCCATCATTAAATGTATGGAGATCCTTGAGTCCTAGGCCCACAGCTCCACAGTCTTGATTCACTCCTTCCATTCCACTGTAATGAGCTTACTCTCATGTGGTGACACCGTCTATATGAAATTCCATACCATACTCTGAAGTTCCTTGAGAAGTCCCCTCGACCATTGATAGATGGAGAAGGAATAGACAAACTTTGATGTGATTACTGAGTTCACAAGGCAGGCCCTCCCCGCCAGGGACATAGCTTTCCCTTCCCAGCTGGCCATCTGATGAACAATTCTAGAAGAGATTCCTTCCAAGTACTATCATTTCACTTTTCCAAAAAACAATGGGACCCCAAGGTATTGGAATGGTAAGGCGCCCCTCCTCACCCCAAGAAGTCTGACAATTATATTCTGTTTTCCAACTGGAATTCCATTTCCAAAAACAATGGAAGATTTTTCCCAACTAATGGCTTGTCCGGACACCTCCTCATAATGACTGAAAAGGGATTTAATGGAGGATATGGTTTTCCTTGACGCCTGACCAAGAATCAAGATGTCATCAGTATACAATAAATGAGACGGGGCATGCTCACTCATGCCAGAATCCTAGAGTTGGTGAATTATTTTAATACATTTGAATTATTACAAGAAATCAATTCTTGAAGGACTGATCAGTTTAGCAGTCTTGGAAAATAGATTACATACATGAACATAAAATTACAATTTCTAACATAAAATACTACATAGATAATCCTTTGAGGATGAAATTATTCCCCTATATTAACCCTGCATATCAATCATTATTCACTTTTTGGAATCCTGGGAAAACAAAACATAAGAATGGGGTGAGCTCAAATGCTCAGTAAGGATAAACAATATTGCGAAAACTATCATAAATAATCATAAACTTTTATAGAAAGGCATAAAATTAAAACACAAGACCTTTAAACATAAAATTCAATATAATATGGAAACGATAAATCAAATAATTCCATTTACTTATTAACACAGATATTCTACTAGTTGAATAATCACATGTAATATCAATAGCTAATCTCATAATGATGGAATGCATAATTCCGGACATCTTAACCACAAAGTCAAGGCCTCGTGCCAAGACCCTAAATATAAATTTTGTCAAGGCCTTGTTCCAAGACACTAGTTTGTCTCATGAGACCTATCGATGCATCAAGGGGCTATAGAGGGCCCCACCCATCACTTACTAAGTCCAATGCATTCCTCATATGAAAAGGGTGAAACATAACATAATCATTCGTATTAAAACTATCATGCGAAATATCAATACCTTAACCATAAACCATGAATGATATAAAAATAGCACATCCATAGTCAAACATATCATAACTCATTAAATAAAATATGGAAGATTTTATTCTAATAAATCAACCTTAATTAAGAATAATATCCAGTAAAGGATGTTGACATAGTTGAAAATGATCAGTAAAACTCTTTGAGAGAAAAATCCATTTTTCATGAAATATTTTAAAAGTCACACAATATATAAATGAATTCATTCTAAATATATTTTTGAATCAAATTTTCCCATACCACTTTGAAAATTATTAAAGGAATTAACTTTTTAAAACAATCATGTCCATATAAATAAATCCTTAAAATCATTTGGAAAACATGGACATTAATTAATAGATTTAGAAAAGTAAATCTATAAAACATTTAAAATAATGATCTAGTTAAAGATACCCTTACATAAAACCTTAAAATATTCCTTTTGAAATAAAAAATATGAAACATGGACATGGATGATAAATATGCCCCAACAAATACTTACACATAAACAATCTCGGATAATAATAAGATTGAGGAATTAACCCTTAACTTGTACTTTTCCTTAGTCGAAGGTATGTTAAACTCATGTATAATAGTTAAATCATTGTTATTAAATTATAAAATAACCACATACATAAATATGATATCATATATGATCCTCTAATATTTCATTATTAATAATATTTCAGTAGTATCATTGTTTCGGGTGTTAACTGATTTGTTTTCCTTTATATGTTTTGTTACATAAGTCATGTTTGTTATGGATAGGATATATTTGATTCATATCCATAATGATATTATGTTCTTAAACAATATTTTTTAATCATAAAATGAAAATTATTCTTGAATGGTTATGATGGGGAATGAAATCTCATCGCGTCGTGGAGATGGTAAGCCGTACGTACGCATGAGCGACAATATCATTATATTTATGGTGAAATAGTTTGTAATTGGATGGTATATTATATATAAATAATAATTAATAATTTATTATTTATTATTTACATAAATTATACTAATTATTATACTCATCCAAATAATGAAGTGTTGAATAACAAACTACACCACAACGTGGAGACAGTAAGCTGTACGTACACACGTATGGTGACTTTGTCATTGATAGGATAAATAGAATAATGAAAATGGTTGTAACATATTTATAATAACATATCAGTATGTATAAGGTACTAACGTTATTATTTTAGTATGGAAACAACAAATAAAGAGGAAGTAGAAGAATAAAATAACTTTGAAAGAGGTGATAAAATAATTACCTCTCCTTCAGGTGATTCCTTTTGATTTGATAAAACGGGCTCCATAGATTGGATTTATGATCAAATTAAGGACTATAAGTTTAAGTTAGGGTAGTTGGGAGGATATTTGAGCAGGTTTTGATCGATACAAATGGCTTTGGAGGTGTGAATTTCAGAGAAGGGGAAGTACCCTTTTATAGGAGGGTGAGGGGCACTTTAGAAAAATCTTGAAATATTAATTTATTATAAAAGTATTTTAGGTTTATAATAGATATAAATGGATTTATTTCTAGTATAAGGTGGTTATGGGTCGAAATACTATCGACAAATAGGTTTTATACATGTTTAAGTCACCATATTAACCTAATCTTTTATACTTAACCCTTAGTTAAATAGTTTAACTTTTACCATGTCTTCCTATATTTTTATACTGCATGGTTAATATAGTTACTATAAAATTCCAATAGAACATAAATTGGTTCATTAAGAAAATATATAACATTATCTAAGTAATTTTTTAGAATCTTAGATTTTTAGGACTGTTATACCGTTTAATAAAATAGTATTTGTTTTAAAAACTCATTTATGTCCATTTTGACACTATTTAGTATTTGGTTATTTTGAAAGCCAAAAAAACTTGATTCCTTAGAAAAAAATTCATTTAATCAACCCTAACATGTCATATTCACCTATAAAATTCTTGGATGGCATCAAAAGTTTCAATTTAAATTTATTTTAATATTTATAATATCATTTATTTTAATTTTTCATTAATTAGGTAATTAATGCATCATCATTATGTCATAAATAAATTTAAATATTTAATATCTAAAAATTATAAATGAAAAACCATGATATAGGAAATATTTTTAGATTTATAATTAATATTTATAGTCGAATTTATCTTATGTATAACCCTATATTAAAAATGGTTTAGTTATTAAAATTTGAATTTAACACTTTTAACTCGTCTTTAAATAAAATATAATAAATGTTCTAATATAACCCAAATGGATCAAAAAGGATCTTATTTTTTCCGAAGGTTTATTTTGGTCGAAAAAAACTTATAAAATAGAATTAGGACATGTGTTAGAGTAATTTTATATTATTATAATATTATTTTTACCTTTAATTATCCTATTTACTTTTAACCGCGGTAAATAAAATGCAAAAGTTATTATTCACCAAAAATTATTTTCATTATATTGAACAATGTTTTACTTAATGATAAAATCCATGTATATCATATTTTTTAAATTCAATTTACAAAAGTGGTAAAATTATGTTTTATGCAAATTTGAAAATGTGCCTAGAAGGTGGGTAAAAGACGTTAAAAAGTTCGATAAAATTTTATGTATCTAATATTGTTATAAAATGAATCAAATGAATTAAATTAGACTAATATATGTACTATGTGTCTATTTTTACTTTAAGATAAATTTTAATTAAAATAATAATTATTAAATAAATAAAAAATTCGGTTTTTTATGTACTATGCAGTATTTTTCACTATTCATCAAAAATTGAATGTTTTCATAAAAATACCAAAAAATCACCTGAAGCTAATTTGGATATTCTGAATCCAAAAATGAAGTCCATTTTAAAAAATAAAATTTATAAAATTCGAAAAGTGGGTTCTACTTTTCATAACTGCTTTTTAAACAGCTAGTTTGATTGGTCGTGGTGTGCTAGAACTTAGAGCTGTATATAGTGCAAACTATTGTATTATTCAAAAAGAAGCATATCATGGAAGCTTAGGGTGTTATAGGACAAGATGTACTCTTAAGGGGGATGGGATCTAGAGTTCCATCTTCTCTTGAATGCGCATCCATGTGTGTCCCTGGTGTACCCATGGTTGTGTATTCATCCAATGGAACATTCTAAAACCAAATAAAACATTTGAAACTCATTTCCATCCATTTCACACATTTGAAAATCAAAAAACATGTTCAAAACCCAAGGATCTCTTTTCAAGTCAAGTTCCAAACCACATTAAAGGAAATAACTTTGCATTGCATATATAAAAAAGAAAATTCTAAATTATGAACCAAGTCCATTTAATAAAACATTTCAAATTGGAAATCCTCATATAACCAACCAATTTTCCCTAAAAAGGTTCACTAAACATTTTATCAATCACTTACAGTATAAAAATGCATGGTCATACACCAAGATTCATATAAAACTCTATTTTTAACAACAACAAACAACATTAAAGCACCACAATAAGCTATATAGGAATGTCATATAGGTTAAAAACAAAGTTATAAATTTAAATAAACATCAGGAATTAAAGTAAATTCAAAGGAAATGAAAAACATGGATTCGCCTACCTCAAACCAAGAGTGAACATGACGGAATCCCAACAGAGAACCGAGTCGACGCTTTCTAACTCAAGCAGTCTCCCATTCGCATGCACATATATCCATATACATATATACATACATATATATATATATATATATATATATTCATACCTGAATATATGCATGTGCACCCTTAAGGACGTTCAAAACCCACTGCAACAATTATCAGGGACCCAACATTAAAGAGGCAAAGACCAACGCACCTCAAAATAAAAACCAGGGACTCAATGATATAAACACGACCCAAAAACAAAGTGCGCAAAAAAACCAGGGATGAAGAACATCATCTCGGACAGTGGCGGTGATCTTGAGAACGCGTTAAGGCAAGATTGCATACCAAAATAATTTTCCACACTGCACATAGAATACTAGGAATTAAAAACACAATCATGACACCAAAACAAATGTGTGCACGATAATTAAACTTTCACCTTGAATGGCGGTGGCAAACCTAAACATCCCAAATTGCCTCACCTTCGGTGGTAGTGGATAGAACGCAGTCCGACATGACCCGTGACACCCTCCACAATTCCTAAAGCCAGATGAACACAACAATTGGACTAAACCCAAACCTTAGGGTTTCAATCACTATCTGTAACACCCTAAGATTTTATGAGATAGATTCATTTTAATTTCATTTATGTATTGTGTTGTATGCTACACCAAGATTATCTTTCACTATATGCAACATCGTATTAGCTTGCAGTATACACAACACTATTCTTGGCTTGTATTGCACACAATTTCAAGTTCTTTAGATAGAATTCATTTCATGCAACAATGAGTATAGATTTTGTTCAATTTATAAATAAATTAAGTTTTGATTATGTTATACACAAAACCAAAGGAATATTTCACTACACGCGACACTAACTTGGCTTGCGTTACAAACAAGGGTGACCTTCCTCAATAGTTTTCATTGTACGTGATACCGAATTTCACTAAACAACGATATATTATTAAAATACTATTATTTAATGGGATATAAACTAGCTTTTATGAATATTATTAACCGCATTATTAATTTTATATAACATTAGAATTCATATTACACATGATATGAAAAGAAAATCAATTTTTTAGATAAAAGAATTATTTTTCAAAAAAATGTAGTTTTACCGCCTTTTGATGGCGCCCCCATTTTAAATCTAGTTTTTGACACTTTTATAAGTTATATTTGACAAGATAAACTTTTTATTTGTAATAGGGACATAAAAGTTTACTTTGGATCAATTTTTGATATTTTTCTGATAACTTTCATATTTTGATGAATAGTGAAAATACGCTAAATTTTAACTGAAAACAACTTTTTTAATCGAAATAATTTATATGGTTAAAATATAATATTTAATGGTTTTAAAGTATAAAAAGAATATATTTTAATAGTTTAATACAATTAAAATCATTTCCATTAATTTTTCATTGAATTCATATGCAAAAACATTTCAATCTTTTGCAATGTTTTAAATAAAAACCCATTTTTTGATAATGGGGTTAATTTTAAATTAATTACTGCAACTTATGTGTTTTGAATTTGAAAAAATAGATTCCATATTTGGAATCATATGGTTAAAATTGTTTAAATAGGAACTTTTTTTTTGACATTATGAATAGTAACTTCAGTAATTATTTTATTTACCATGGTTAAAGGGTAAATCTAGTAAATAAGGGTAAAAAATAATATTATAATAATTTTAAACTACCATAACACATGACCTAATCTTATTGGATGATATATGTTCGACCATGGGCATCCTTGGGTCTATTTTTGGACCCCATGGATTTACTTGGATGTGAAAATGATACTTTATAAGAATTAATTTAAACTAAAGTTGAATATAACCAAAACATTTAACTTTTACTAAATCGATTTTAATATGGGGTTATATAACATATATCTATGTATATAAATATTCATTATAAATATAGAAAGATTTCCTACATCATGTTATTTTATTTATAATTTTTAAACATTAGATAAATTTATTTATTTATGAAGCAATTATGATGTAGTGATTACCTCATTAATGAAAGATTCAAATAAATGAATTTATAAACATTAAAATAAATTTAATTTGAATATTTTGATTCCATACATGAATTTTATGGATGAAATTGACATATTAAAGATAATTTAATTCCTTTTTTTGGAATTAATAAGTTTGTTGTGAATTTTTAAAAAAAGTCAAGTATGAATAGTATCCAAAATTGACATAATTCATAACTTAAAACATAAAATAGCTTATTAAATGATATTAAATTCTTAAAAATATAATATTCGAAAAAATGGTTAATATAATTCCAAATATTTCATAAATAACTTTTTTTTGGTTGTTTTAAATGATATGATAATTACATTAACCCACAATGTGTAAATAACAGTATATCGCAGTAAGATTAAAAAGGGTAAAATAAGGGTTAAACCAAAAAGATAAGGATAAAAAAATATTCAAAACTTGTCAAAAAATTATTGGATGATTGTTATTAGAACCAAAATCATCTTATCCTAGAATTAAATAAGCTTTTGACTATTTTAAATATAAAATTAATTTATAATAAATTAATATTTTGGAACTTTTCTAAAGTGCCCCTCTCCTCTCTTATAAAAGAGAACCTCCTTCCTCTCCTCTTCACTCCATTTTGAGCCTTCAATCTTGGCCAAAACATGCTCATTTCTCTTATCAACTTACTTAGTTACACTCTATAGGTTATGGTCTTCTCAAAAGACCAACTCTAGTTCCATAAGAGGAAATTTAAAGGAGGCATGTCAAGGAAGAGGTAATCTCTTCTACCGATTCTTTCAAATTTATTTATTCTTCAACTTCCTATTTTTTAGTTGTTTAATTATAAATTAATAACATTAGTATCTATAATAAACTAATATTTTATTATAAATATGAAACAACCCTATTTCACTTTCTATCCATCCTATGAAAAACGAAAGCATCGCGCGTGTGTACGTACAGATTACCATCTCCACACCGTGGTGTAATCTGTTTTTCACCACCACATTACTTGGATGGTTATAATGGGGGAAATAATAACTATATATTATTATAATAACATGATAATAATTCTGAGATATTATACACCATCCAATTCAATGTCGTTCGACAACTATGGGAACGATATCGTCGCACGTGCGTACGTACGTACGACTTACTATCTCCACGACGCGATGAGATTCATTCTCCATGTTAACCATTAAAGAATGGTTATAAAGTATATATAATAAATAATCATTAAATATATTACATAATAATGCTACTAGATTTATCTATATATATATATATGTCATTTACTTACTTCAATTCAATTTAATAAGGAAATGAAAACAACGCTCATGCGTACGTATGGCCTACCGTCTCCATGAACGGTGTATTCCATTTAATTTATCTATCTATTATATATATTTATTTATTTACTGATTATATAAGATATATATAAATCATTTTTTACATTATTTAAGTATTTATATCATGATCTATGTAATCATATGAAGAATAACAAGTCCAAACATGTATGGTGAATAAAACGATTATTGCCCTAAACGTTGCTTTAACATGGAATTGACAAATGAATGGGTAATATAAAGTTGTAAGTGAATCATATATGATATCATAAATATTATTATATTTATTTTACAAGTTAATAATATGTTTAAACCCACTAAATAGGAGTTTCGGACACATATGGAAGAAATCAGACCAAAGGTAAGGGATAATTTTGCAATCTCATCTTTATTCAAGATTGCTGATACGTAAGTATTTACTGGAGTTATATTTATCATCCATGACCATGTTTTATAAAAATGTTTTTATAAATTTTTACTATTCTTCTATTTATGTTTAATTTATTTTTACCCATTTTGACTTTTACTACATGGTATGGAAGGAATCTTTCTTTTGTTTACCATACGAGGTACTTTTTTGACTTTTCTGTAAAAAGTACAAGGAGAATGTTTTTGTTTAACTTATAAGGCATGAAGAAATTTTTATGATTTCAAAACACCTTATTTAAATGAAGATTCCTCTATAATATTTCAATTTTATTTTCAACTAATTTTTTTTCTTTTAAAATTGTGTGGCAGTTTGATAAAATAAAATGTTTTTGAAGAAGAAAGGATATTTTCCTCAAGAATTAATTTCATGTGTTTTATCAAAATTATTTTCCATCTAATATGACATAGGTTTATGTTTCTATCCCAATTATTAATTTTATTTTATTGTTTTTATGATGTAATTAATTTTCATGAAGTTAATTTATCTTATATGGATTATGTTATGATGGCGTGATGTTTAAGAATCCCATTTTATTACATGGGTTATGCTATGATATGTGATTTATGTTTTTGGTGGTACATGTAATAACTATTTCATTATGAGATGGTTGGGACCTATATCTCACTCCAATTAATTGGGTAAATATTTATATCTCATGATATAGACATGGCTAGAACGGCAGATAAATATGGTTCAGTAATACAAGGCTAGAATGGAAAGTAAACCCAATTCAGTAATGGACTTCGTCCACTATGGTGATCTTGGAAGAAATGTCTTGGATACTATGGAAATCATATTATGTGATTAATTTTTTTCCAAAATTACATGTTTTTTTTCAATTATATTCTATCATGGTTAATGTTCCTTTATGATCCATGCCTTATCTACTTCCATGTTTTATGTCATGGCTCAAGATTTTGATGTTTAAACTTTATGTTCATGTTTTTACTTTCTAATGCTTATGGTTTGTTTTAGGTTCTCCATATTTAACCTTACTGATAATTTGAGATCACCTTTTCTATGTTTTCTTTTCTCCAAGATTTAAAGAAATTTTTTAGGTAGGAAAACAAAAGGGGGAGATCTTTATGAGAGATGTTGAAGATCTTTCACCATGATTAGAAGATTATGTTTCGAGTTTCCAAAGACACTAAACTAATAAGGTCTTTGGGATTTTGTTTGTGTCATGTATTAAGTATTCCTCAAAACAAATGTAATTTCCATGTATTTCAAGATTGTTTCTCTATAGTTAGTATCAGATTGAAGGTTTAGTTAACCTTTATAAACTAGGATGTGAAAACTTTAGTTAGATACCTTGAGATATTTATAAGGTATGTTTAGGGATGTCTCTAAGGGTAAGTCTAACTATATATTATAGTCCTAGAATTATGGTAATGGTCATGAATAACATGGTATTAAACTTAAGATTCTATATATTGAATGTAATTCCCCTTGAATATTTTGTTTTCCTAGTATTATTTTTTCTTCTCACACTATTCTTTTTGGGTTTTAAAAAATGGCCGGAAATAGGAGGATTCATGTTAATGGAGAATATGATGGTCAATGGAATGATATTCTTCATGAGAAACCAAATGAAATGGGATTTGTAAGGAGAAACATCATTATTATTCCTAATCATCAATCTCATACTATGATCAATAATCTCAACTTTGGTGAGTTTCCTGAAGCAGCTAATAAAAGAAAGATAGAGTTTCATGGTGATTATAGAGGAAAGAAAGTTCATTTTTCCTCATGTAAATCATGTGGTAAGAGACATCAAGGATAATGTTTCAAAGGAACTGGAAGATCCTTTAGGTGTGGAAAAGAAGGACATAAAGCTAGTAATTGCAAAGGAAAAGGTTATGTTAACACAATGGAAAAGGATAATGGTATTACTAAGACATCAAAAATGGTTAAATACGTTAAATGTGGAATGTACTGGCATTATGAAAATCGATTCCCTAAGGGAAAATATCATGAAGATAATCATCATGGTTATATGGGTAGTATTTATGTTGATGATGATGAAGAAACTACAAATGTTATATGAGATGAAAGAAGTGTTGAGGAATAAAATGATGATGTTCGGTCAATGGTTTAGAAAGGTAGTGTAATGATTGCATGTTTATCAAGAGTAATGTCGTATAAGTAATTTAATGGTACTATGGAATAAATAAACATCTAAGGATTGTGACACTACTATTTTTTCTTAAGTATTTGAAATTATATGTTGAATTGTACTGGTAACCATGAAAGGTTATTCAGATATTTTTGGAAGGCACGTGATATGCGTATAATGAAGGGATAAGAAGATAATGAGATGTTTAACAGTATTAATGATCTCATGACTGGTATAAAGACAAAGTGAATCATGGTTTGAGTATATATAATTTTCAGGATTTTGGTATGTGTAAAGATTTATATTTTGACATCATTCGTGTTTTCACTATGGTTCTATGGTAATTCGTGTTTCAAGAGAATACATGAATAAGGTATTCACATGTTTGGAATGTGACAACCAAGAACTACCATATGAGATATGGGAGATAAATGTTATGTAGATTTAGTTCACCTCTTTCTGAATTTTATATTTTTGAAAGGATTTTAATTTTATCCATTTATGGATATTATAAGTTATTTTCCATTTTAAGTTTGTTAGATTGATGTATTATCTCACTATAGGTGGACTTTTGTTTATTTTATAACCTCTTATAGCCATTTTATTGAGGAGAATGGAATGAACTACCATTTTATCACGTGATCTTCTAACAATTCAGGAATGAAAAATTCAATTTAATTTCTTTAAGAGATGAAGTGTAAATTGTTCAAGGTATGAACAACAGTGAGATTATACCAAAATCAAGTAAGTATTTATTCTCATGCAAAATTATTCAACTTTAAGGAAATGATCTTGAAAACCAAAAATGTTATCATGGTACCATCCTATCCGTTGAATCCTATGGTCCCTTAAATCATCATAGATTCATGGTTTTCTGGTAGTTAACTTTCTCCAAACCTTATTCTCTATCACTATCCATCAAAACTTGATGGTTATATTTCTCTTCCATATCCTTGTTTTCACTTCCCACCTATGTTCTCCTATATGGAAACCCAGTGATAATTTAATTTGGGTAACCGTTATATTTATAACTTTCCTTTTTAAAATGAAGTTTTAGTATTCCTTTTTACTATGTGGGTTTCCATGAAAGAAACTTTCAAGTAGAAAAACATTTATAACCCAAACGAATTTTGAGGGTGAAATTCATTTTAAGGGGGGTAGAATGTAACACCCCGGGATTTTATGAGATAGATTATTTTTAATTTAATTTATGTCTTGTGTTGTACTCTACATCAAGATTATCTTGCGCTATACATAACACCATACTATCTTGCAGTATACGCAACTCTATTCTTGGCTTGTGTTTCACACAATTTCAATTTCTTTTGATAGACTTCATTTCACACAACATTGTGTATAGATTTTATTCAATTTATAAATGAATTAAGTTTTTATTATGTTATAAACAACACCAAAGGAATCTTTCACTACATTCAACACTGACATGGCTTGCATTACATGCAAGAGTGACCTTGCCCGATAGCTTGCACTGTACACGATACCAAATTTCACTAAACAATGATATATTAATAAAATATTTTTATTTAATGGGATATAAACTAGATTTTATGAAGATTATTTACAACATTATGAATTTTATATAACATTATCATTCATCTTACACATTATATGATAACAAAATAAATTTTTCAGATAAAATAAGTATTTTTTTTTAAATGCAGTTTTACTGCCTTTTGATAGAACACCCAATTTAAATATAGTTTTTTACACTTTTATAAGTTATATTTGACAATATAAACTTCTTATTTGTAAGTGGGATATAAAATTTTACTTTGGATAAATTTTTGATATTTTTCTGATAACTTTCATATTTTGATGAATAGTGAAAATATGATAAATTTTAATTGAAAACAACTTTTTTAATTGAAATAATTTATATGGATAAAATATATTTTTTAATGGTTTTAAAGTATAAATAGAATATATTTTTATATTTTAATACAATTTAAGTAATTTTCATTAATTTTACATTGAATTCATATGTAAAAACATTTCAATCTTTTGCAATGTTTTAAACCAAAACACATTTTTTTACAACGGGATTAATTTTAAATTAATTAATGAAACTTTTGTGTTTTGAATTTGGAAAAATGGATTACATATTTAGAATTATAAGGTTCAAATTTTGTAAATAGGTACTTTTTATTTTTGGACATTATGATTAGTAACTTCAAAAATTATTTTATTTACCATGGTTAAAGGGTAAATCTGGTAAATAAGGGTAAAAAATAATATTATAATAATATTAAACTACCCTAACACATGCCCTAATCCTATTTTATGACATATTTCCGACCATGTTAATCCTTGGGTCGATTTTAGGACCTCATGGATTTACTTGGATGTGAAAATGACACTTTATAGGAATTAATTTAAATTAAAGATAATTATAACCTAAACATATATCTTTTAATAAATCTATTTTAATATGGGGTTATATAAGAGATATCTATGTATATAAATATTCAGTATAAATCTATAAATATTTCTTACATCATGGTATTTTATTTATAATTTATAGACACTAGATAAATATATTTATTTATGACACAATTATGATGTAGCGATTAACTCATTAATGAAAGATTCAAATAAATGAATTTATAAACATTAAAATAAATTTAATTTGAACATTTTAATTCCATAAATTATTTTTTTGGATGAAATTGACATATTAGGGATAATTTAATGCCTTTTTTTAAGTAATAATTTTTTTAAGAATTTTTAAAAAAAGTCAAGTATGAATAGTATCCAAAATTGACATAATTCATAACTTAAAACATAAAATAGTTTATTAAATGATATTAAATTCATAAAAATCTAAGATTCATCCAAATGGTTAATATAAGTCCATATATGTCATAAATAACTTTTTTTGGGTCGTTTTACATGATATGGTAATTACATTAACCCACAATGTGTAAATAACATGATATCATGGTAAGATTAAAAAGGGTAAAATAAGGGTTAAACCAAAAAGATAAGGATAAAAAAAAATTCAAAACTTGTCAAAAAATTATTGGATGATTGGTATTAGAAAAAAAATCTTCTTATTATATAATTAAATATGTTTTTGACTATTTTAAATCAAAATTTAATTTATAATAAATTAATATTTTGGAACTTTCCTAAAGTGCCCCTCTCCTCTCTTATAAAAGGGAACCTCCTTCTCTCCTCTTCACTCCATTTTGAGCCTTCAAGATCGGTAAAACCCTGACCATTTCTCTTATATACTTCCCTAGTTACACTCTATAGGTTTTGGTCTTCTCAAAATACCAGCTCTAGTTCCCTAAGAGAAAATTTAAAAGAAGCACGTCAAGAAAGAGGTAATCTCTTCTACCGATTCTTTCAAAATTATTTTTTCTTCAACTTCCTATTCTTTAGTTGTTTCATTATAAAGTAATAAAAAAAGTGTCAATCATATACTGATATATTATTATAAATATGAAACAACCCTATTTCACCTTATATCCATCCTATGAAAAACAAAATCATCGTGTGTGCGTACGTACAGATTACCATATCCACGCTATTGTGTAATCTGTTTTTCACCACCACATTACTTAGATGGTTATAATGGTAGAAATAATAAATATGTATATTATTATAATAACATGATACTAATTCTGAGATATTATACACCATCCAATTCAATACCATTCAACAACTATGGGAACGATATCGTCGCTCGTGCGTACGTACGGCTTACTGTCTCCACGACGCGATGAGATTCATTCTCCATGTTAACCATTCAAGAATGATTATAAAGTATATATAATAAATAATCGTGAAATATATGAAATAATAATTCTACTAGATTTATGTATATATATATATATATATATATATATATATTTCATTTACTTACTTCCATTCAATTTAATAAGGAAACGAAAATAGCATTCATGCGTACGTACGACCTACCGTCTCCATGAACAGTGTATTCCATTTCATTTATATATATATATATATATATTATGAATATATATGATATATATAAATCATGTTTTACATTATAGAATTATGTAAATCATGATCTATATAATCATATGAATAATAACAAGTCCAAACATGTACGATAAATAAAACGATTATTACCCAAAATGTTGCTTTAACATGGAATTGACAAATGAACAGGTAATATAAAGTCGAAAGTGAATCATATATGATATCATAAATATTAGTATGGTCATTTTATAAGTTAATAATATGTTTAAACCCACTATACAGTAGTTTTGAACACATATGGAAGAAATCATACCTAAGGTAAGGGATAATTTTGAAATCTCATCTTTATTCGAGATTGCTTATACATAAGTATTTACTGGGGTTACATTTATCATCCATGTCCATGTTTTATAAAAAAAATCATAAAATTTTTACTATTATTTTATGTTTTTTTAAAGTCATTTTTATCTATTTTGACTTTTACTGCATGGTATTTAAGAAATCTTTCTTTTGTTTACCAAATGAGGTACTTTTTTGACTTTTCCAGTAAAGGTATGAGGAGAATGTTTTTATTTAACTTATATGGAATGAAAAAAAATTTAAGGTTTCACAATGCCTTATTCCCAAGAAGCTTCCTATATAAAATTTCAAGTTTATTTTAAATTAATTTCTTTTCTTTTAAAATTGCATGACATTTTGAGAAAGGAAAACATTTTTGAAGAAGAAATAATATTTTCCTCAAGAATTAATTTCAATTGTTTTATCAAAATTATTTTCGATCTAAGATGGAATAGGGTTATGTTTCTATCCTTATTATTACCTTGATTTGATTGTGTTTATGATGGAATTAATTTTCATGAAGTTCATTTATCTTATATGGATTATGTTATGATGGCATGATGTTTAATAATCCTATTTTATTACATGGGTTATTCTATGATGTATGATTTATGTTTTTGGTGGCACATGCAAGAATGATTTCATTATGAGATGGGAGGGACCTATATCTCCCTATAATGCATTGGGTAAAGGTTTATATCTCATGAGAAAGACATGGATGGAATGGAAGATAAATCTGGTTTAGTAATACATGGATGGAATGGTAAGTAAACTCAGTTCAATAACAGACTTCGTCCACTATGATGGTCTTAGCAGTATTGCCTTGGCTACTAAGGAAATCATATTATGTGCTTAATTTTTTTCTACAATAACATGTTTTATTTACAATTCTATTCTTTCATGGTTAATGTTCCTTTATGATCCATCCCTTACGTACTTCCACGTTTTATGTCATTTCTTATGATTTTGGTGTTTAAACTTTATGTTCACGTTTTTATGTTCTAATGTTTATGGTTTGTTTTATGTTCTCCATGTTTACCCTTACTGAGAATTTGAGCTCACCCTTTCTATGTTTTCTTTTCCCCAGGATGTAAAGAAAAGTTTTAGGTAGGAAAAAAAAGGGGAAGATCTTTATTAGATATTTTGAAGATCTTTCACTAGGATTAGAAGATTATGTTCCGAGTTTCCAAAGACACTAAACTAGTACGGTCTTTGTGATTTTGTTTGTGTCATGTATTAAGTATTCCTCAAAAGAAATGTAATTTACATGTCCATCAATCTTGGGTATCTACACTACCGGCGAGGGGATTCACAGGCATGTTGGATCAAGGTGGAGGCACTGTGCAATGGATTTTTTGGGTTTGTGCCGGAAGATTACCGGATAGCGGGGTTTGGGTTCACCAGAAAGGGGCGCACAAGGGGGGGGGGGTTCGGGTTCATCGTTGTTGGTCGCCGGATAGGAGGGGTGGTTTTGGAGGAGGCTACACCAAACGGGTAGGCAGTGCTGGAAGAGGAGGGCGGCACTGTGGGCAGCCGGTGTAGGAGGAGGCAGCGAGCATGAGGATGACGCTATGAGGGGCATCCAGCGAGCACGAGGACAGCGCGGTGAGGGGCGGTCGGCGTACACGAAGGGGAGGCTGGTAGTGCGGTGAGAGGGAAGAGTCCAAGAGTCTATACACGAGTAAATTAAAAGGAGGGGGATTTATCTTGTGGTGGACTAAGAGGGGGGAAGAAGTCGACCCCCTTAGGGTTTCTCCTAAAAAATTAAAAATAAAACCTAAAAAAATATTACTATAAAAAAGATTTCTAATTCATTTCATAATGATAATAAGAATAATAATAATAATAATTGTAACTATTTTATAAAACCAATAATAATAATAAAACCAATAATAATAATAATTTATTATCCATTTTATTTTAAATAATAATTATATTTATAACAATTTAATAATAATAGTATTATCACCTGCGCAATAATATTATTATTATGGTTTAAGCATTCACTTTGTTTTATCATTAAAAAAATTTATTTAGATTTATTTTTCACTTAAATTAATTTATTTATTTAATTTATTATTTATTTGGACTATCAGGTGACCCCGCATCCACCCAGATTGAATGTGCGGTGACCGCTTGCAGTACGGTGACTGCACACGGGCCCGAGACCCACCAAAAATATCAAAATTCAAAAAAGTTCAAACCGAGACCAAACTAAACCTCATCCAAACAATGCAAGACCGTAAAAAGAATAAAATCAATGTTCGTATGAGGTCGGGGTGTGACAATTCCATACCCAACACTGGTACTCACTTCTGAAGGAATAGAGTTGGAACCTAACGTATCTTACTATGAAGAGCCTATTCGGATTCTAGACACTAAAGAACAGGTGTTGAGGAATCAGATGACTTGGATCATAAAGTTACTTTGGAAAAATCATAAAATTTAAGAGGTGATGTGGGAGCCTGAGGATCTTATGATGAAAACTACCCAAATCTTTTTATGGGGTGATAATCTGAAAATTTCGAGGATGAAATTTTTGTAGGAGGGGAGAATATGACAACCCAGAATTATATCAATGATATTTCCCTCATTATTTCTATTTCATATATTATAAATCAAATAAAATCACTTATATAAAATAATAAAAATCTTATAAATGAATAATGAATTAAATAATACCTATTTATAGAAGTTAAGGAACCTATACTGATGAAATAGTAACTTGACCTTAGGAATAGTAATATGAATCTTATGAATAGTAAATTAGTTGAATTAATAGTAAACTCATCCATGTTTGTATAAATAAAATGTATCTATCTTATAAATGAATGTATGATATAATTATATCATAATATAAGTGAATATTTTAAAAAATTAATAATTAAGTGTTCGTGTTTTTGTAAGTCATAAATATTTAATTACAATTTTATAATTAATAAAATAATAATAAAAATTATATTCATAAAATTTATTCATAAATTAATATTTTATTTTCTTATGAGTTTAGGATAATTTTATGAGGCATTAATTAATTTTTCATAGTGTTATAAAAGCATTTATAAATTTAAAATCTGTATTTTTCGAGTAAATGATGGTTTTAATTAAAAATTAAATTTCTCATATTTAGACAATCATTTTCATAAAATGGAGTCTATTTTTTAATTTTACACATCAAAAAATGGTTATGGTGAATATTTGAGATTTTTCTAAAATACTTGAATCTTTGATGAATAATAAAATATAGTAATTTACGGTATAAATACATTATAAGCTAAATACACTATTCCTTGATTCATTGCTGATGTAAGAACCATAATCTCTAATTTAACTTAATTATTTTACTATATTTGATGATAATTCTCGAACTATTCATAGTCTTAATCCAAAATAATAAACAAATGAATAAAATATTCAAAAAACACCCCCCTCCACTATAAATACCACCCCTTCTCCTAACACCTATGAGTCTTTTATACATGTCAAATTTATGCCCAATATTCTCCTTAAGACTCTCCCCCATGTACAAGATCTCTTTGTATCATCAAAATACCCAAAAAAATCCCCTTAAGGAGGTTCTCAAAGAGGAGTATTCAAGAGGTAAAATCATCTTCCTTTTCCTTTTAATTTTCTTTTCAATATCTTTTCTTTTATTATTCTCCCCTCACTTAATTTATCCAAATGATCATGATAAATCCAGTATCATCTATATAATGGAATTATATCATGATAATATAAAATCCTTCATCAAAATCCTTTCTCTCTCTCTCTCTTTTATTTTAAAAACGAAATCATCCTCCGTGAGGTGCCTATTTACAACCTTCGTGGACAATAGATTTTTGTTCTTTAATTTATCCCTAAAGTCTGGTAATGAAACCATTTTTATGGTTAAAAAAGACTATAATATATGTATTAAAAACTTTCTTATGTTTTTTAATTAACATATTTACATAATACTAAATGAAAAAATAAAATGAGTTCAATATGATCAATAACTACCGTAATAATGTAAACGATCATCACAAAATGTTTTATCTAATTATTCATCCTCATTCCATATAACCAAATGATATATATAACAATTTACACTTCTATATTTTCATTAAAATCTTATAAATTTAATTCTATATAATTATACCCATTCCACATGAACTTCCATACTCATATACAAGTATACTGATCATGAAAATCAAGGAAACGAATGCTCCTGTGTAATAAAATTGCATCTTATAAATCATCAAAAAGGAAATAAATAAAATTAATAAAATGATAAAAAATAAAATACATGTAGATAAGGTTTTTAATTAATTAATTAATGGGTTTAATTTGAATATCTAGGACATTAAGGTCAAGTACATATTACATTCGTACATAAGGTAAATCGGTTTTTTCTAAACCTCTATTTTCATTAGGGTTATGTTTTATTCCTCTACACACCAATTTAATTCTTCATAATTTTTCTATAATTATTCTAAATAATATGTATAAATTCTAAAATAATGTTTCTAGATTAGATCATCTTTTGTTTATAATAAATACATGTTTTTTTAAGGTTCCCTTTTCAATTCTTCCCAATACGCAAGCCTGATTAAAGGGAACATCTCGATTTCTTACCCATTTTCAAGTACCATCCATAACCTATCTTAAGACACCATTATTTTTATAAAATCTATATTTTTTTCATGAAAAACTATATTTTCCCATTACTGGTTTTATATAAACAATTACTAAAAATAAAAATGATTTTTCTAAAATAAATCTTCTGTGCAAAGTAAAAGGGGTATTTCTCTCAAGAATTACTCAATGATTTTATTATAGTATTTTCTTCTATTTTAACACCTCTATTGAATTTTATTCTTTATTAAGATTGATATATTATTATTTTCATCTATCATATTTTATTACATGGTTTATGACCAGTTTGACTGTGGATGTTCTATCTTGATACCATTGACCATGCTACTCAGATTGATTAGTGATTATGATTACAGATTGGGGAAAGTTATTTTCATTTCATATGTCCATGTTGTTTATTATTATACTCATTATTATGAGGGATTTATTGTACTTATAAAGTTATGGGTGGGGGCCATTATATCCCCTTGATGCATCAGTAGGTCTTATGAGACAAAATAGAATTGGGTTTTGGCTGAGCTCTTATCCTAGTATTTTCAGACATCTTGGTCGAGGCCTTGACGATATGTTTTAGATGTCCATAATTATGAATCCCATAATTATGATATTGGTAATTGATAAACCATGTTATATTTTACTAGTATATTATCCATGATTAAGTTTCATTCTCTTATGATCATTTATATGGATTTATTTACTCGGCTTTCATTCCTACCATATTACGCTCAAGTTTATTTTAAAAGGCATGTGTTTTTAGTTATTCACAATGCCTAATGTTTATGTTTATGATAACTTATACTATATTACGTACCCTTAATGATCATATAAGTTCACACCTTTCTTATATTTTATTTTTCCCCAAGATGTGAAGACAAATATATTATGAATGACTTGCAGGGATAATCTTGTAGTTATAGATGTTTCCAATGGAATTTCTATATTGTATTTCCTTTCAAGTTGTAATGTAAATATTATGTTTGTATCTAGTTTTCCTAAACTACTAAAATATTTGGTCCTTTGGGATATAACTTCCTTGAAATCATACCAATTTAATAAAGTAAGGCCCTAGCTCCAGTCTACTGGGGTCGAGGTCTCTACATTAGGATACATAATCCTCATGTTTATATCCTTAAGAATACTTTATGGAATTTAATGTTACAATGAAAATAACATTTGATGTCTAAATTATTAGAACTCTTTCTAAGTTCATCAACATATTTGGAGCATTTACATATTTAACTTTTCTTTGAGATAATTTGGAAACAAATTTATTTGAAAATATTTACATTAAGATCACTCTTTACCAACATTCCCTAAACTCTTTTAGGATATCAAGTTAATTTCACTTTGAGATAGATTGGTATAATAATTTATTTGTTACACTTTAAACTTTTATAAGTTCAAAAATATTCCCACTAACCTCATAGAAGCTAAATTTTCTCTAAAATATATTTATAAGACATGAACGCCCTAATGTTATGAAATAACTCTTGTCTTCTTTATGATAATATTTAAAATATAAATTATTAACAAACATATCATATATGGTATTTTATTTTTTTGGAGAAATATTATAAAAATAAGATTGTATTATCTATAATATTCCACTATTGGGTGGTGGGAATTATTTCTCTCATATTTTAAAATTATGTTTGATAAACTATGTTAACATTGATAGTACTTATTTTATAATCACTTTTATCAAACATGTTATATAATGGACTAAATCATAAACCATGTGTATTAAATCCACCATATAATTTTATTTATAAAAACTCGTTGTTTACAACTACAACTCCCCTATAAAATAAGTGAAAATAAGATGAGAAATACACATATTTTATAATTTATAAATCCAATAAATATTTGATGTAGTCCAATGAACCCACCTTCTAAATGTAACAAACCTTTTCTTCATCATATGAATATATAATGTATGCTTTAACCATCAACTATATAATAATTTTAAAATCCTTTACATGTTTAAAACATTTTTATAATGTGAAATCCATATCACATACCCTTAAAAATAGAATAATGTAATTTTATATTATTAATACATAATATGTGATATTTATGGTTATTCTTGAAACTCTTAAGGTAATATAAGTAACTCCTCCTCCAGTGAGTAGGTACACCACAATGGAAACACAACCCATTTTCCTAACACCTCCTTTAGGTTTTAGTGACCTAGGTTAATTATTAAACCCCTAATATTCTTCTTCTAGCTTAAAATTTTACCCTTATTTACTTTCAACAGAACACTATATCATAGACCTCCCACATCCTACTCAATTATTCTCAACATATTAAAGAGATCGAGTAAACTTTTATTGAACTTATTAATATTATAGTTTATAATTAATTGATTGAAGATTTTCAAAAATATTATAGGATGAATTTTATAGCCATATTAAGCTTTAAAAGAGATAATTTCATATCAAATTCCTTGACATTCCCAATTATATTGAGTACATGAGTGGAGATTTAAGTTAATTTTATTATTTTATATTTAAAAAATTCATTTAAAACAATCTATAAGGAGTTTTATTAAATTTTAGTCCACTAAAATGCTGATCCCTTTTAAATAATATCATGTTTATTAGTAAAATAAAGATCCATATTTGACTCATATTTGGGTTTATTTCGAATCTCTGATCACTTAGATATTTAAATATACTATCAATTCGATCATAACATATATGACTCTTGGATAGTTAAGTAAATAATTTTTCCAAATCCAACATATAGATTACCCCAACTCTGTTTCTTTGAGAACCTAATTCTATTAGGGTCATATAGATAAGTATAACCCAAATATTATTCCAAATATGATCAAATTATCATTTTAGGGTCTCTCGTAACTTTTTTTCCTTACAAAAAATAATCCATGAGCACCTGAATTTCTATAAAAAATGTATTAAAAATTGTTTACTTTATAAAGAATCTAATGCTTATTATTTTAAGGGTTTTAATCACACCATCTTATCTCATGTGTTCTAATTATAGATTTATGTGACTAAAAATTTATTTTTATTATCATATAACTTTAAACCAAATTAATATGTTCTAAACATATTAATATATAACACTTTATATAACTCATTATTTGTGTTAATTACCCAAAAATAAAAATTAATTATATTTGCACATTTTCAAATGCATCCCATGCATAAGTTATATGAAATAATTTTATATAAATATTGTATGGAGAACCCAAATTATATTACACCTTTTAAAACCTCACTTGTGGAACTTTGTTATAATTTACAGAGCTTAGAAACACCCGATTTCAGTGTTTAGAAAAGGAAACTATGATCCAAATTCTCATGTTGAATCAACTTGATCACCTATAAATGTTTTGGAATGCACAAGAGAAAAAGAACAAAATAACTCATAAAAGAAACACAAAACAAATTAAAGGAGTTAAAATGTTTTATAACTTAATCTTATAATATATGATAAATGCTTCTTATCTTTGTTAAAAACAAAAGAAAATGATTACAATATTGAGATCTAACAATATGTGATTGCAAAATCCATATTTATATACTAGTATGGATAGTAGATTTAAAACCACCAACATCTGATCTATGTGGATGATTCCCAACACCTTATGATATATGCATGAAACCCTACATCTAGTAAAATCCACCAACTAATGAACCACCATGGATTTATAAACTTGGTGATTATTGTGTTTCAAATACAAAACCTTACAAATACTTCCTTGAAGAATCTTAAATATCGATCTAAAAACCACCAAGATAAAATTATACAAGTCCTTTAGAGTTATTCTTATACAAGTTGTAGCTTCTTATTAACTTCATTATCTGGATCTGGTAGTCATTTATACATCCTCAATATTTTTCTTCTACCATATCTTTCACCTCTAGTCTTCCCTGGTTCCATTTCCTATGATTCTATTTAGTTCCAGAATATATCCTTTAAAAAATATTTCTGGAAGATATAATTAATTTTATTAAAATCATTTATCAGAAAAACCTAACAATATCTCACTCGAGAATTGTTTTCTCAGATTTACCGACAGTCCTTGGATCACTTAGGCATTTTATCCTTCCTCCCTTATTCATTCCATAGAAATAGTCAGTGATTTTCTAACCTTTTCTTTATGTTAACCCAGGTCCCATTGAGGCATAGTATTACCTTATACTTTCCTTAACTATGACCATAATAAGTACATAAACTATATTTTGGATTCATTCTATCTTCTATAGCTCCAAAACTCCTTCCATGATCTTTTATATAAAGTTATAATTCAATTGAATTTATTTTTTCCCTTGAGTGAATCATATTATATTTCACATAATGAATTGTATTATAACAATCACATAATAACACTTAATTTTATTGCTTCCTTATGAGTTCCTCTAATAAACCATTTAACTATATCATCTCATTCCCTACTTCCATTATGGTAATGTACTCTTTTTACATGGTTGATATTAAAACTATATATTGAAGCCATGAAATCTAACTAAAAATGGTCCATCTATTAGTAAACATAAATTCCTTGGTACTTCTTTGATTTTTTTCATCTCCTCAAAAATTTTCATTAATATACCCCAATAATGGATTGTACATTTTAAAACATAAGGCCAGTCCTTAGAATCATTTGAGATAATAAGGATCCACTTTACTACTTAACACTACTCTTTTCTTGTATTTTCCAATAATAAACTAACCATGCACAATTCTTAAACAATGTAAGGACAATTACAAATCATGAAATACATAAAATTTCTAATAACTAATTCATAAGGAACTATTTTCATGTACTTACCTTCATTTTACATTCATGGTAACTTTTCTTTAGATAATTTAAAATTTTTGAAAAATGGGGTAGAGATAGCTTTAGATGTTAACATTTCAAACATTTCCACTATCTTCCAGATGTAATCTAACTAAGTTGATATCAAAGTTTCATGATTTCATACCCTCTTAATACTCATCCACAATATCCATTTTTATTTTACAAGATCATTCATATAAAACCTTTTAAATAATATAGCCTTCATCTATTTAATCTGTTTCTTTTCTAGACCTACCAAGAGTATTTCATCCACATAAAAGAGAAGTATAATGAAACTCCTATCATCAAACATATTTTTGTAGATTCAATGATCCACATTAAACTGGATAAACTTTCAACTTTCCAAAAAAGGCATCGAAATATTGTTTCCATTTCCTAGGTGTCTGATTTATCACATAAAGACTCCATTTAAATTTTCATACTAGGTTACTTCTAGATTATTTAAATTATTTTTTTCTCCATGTTGATTTATTCATATAAGCATCCATGTATAATGGTTATTTTCACATATAACTATTCAAGATACAATCATCCTTCCACAACCATTATAATAAATTTCTAGATAATAGTGTGTTTAACAACTAGAGAGAAAATTTCACTAAATTCCACTTGCTCATTCAGTTTAAACACTTCACAACAAACCTTGTCTTGTACCACTTCCTATCATCTATTTCTTTTTTTCAAAATAATAACAATTTTTTATGCACCTTCTTTCTGAGTGGATTTTCCAAAATATCCCAAGTTATGAAAGCATGCAAGGAGTCCATACACTTATTCATGGATACCTCCCACTACATTCCATCACTGTTTATTTACACCTCATTTTGGAAATCAAGTTCTCCCCCACCCATTAGAAGTAGATAATGTAAGTCAAACTCGTACCTTTGAACTAGAATTTTGAATCTGATAGACCACCATAACTGTAGAGGTTGTTCCATTTTTTTTGTTACTTATCCTAGAATTATTTCCCAATCATCCATAACTCTTAAGATTTCTAGTACAACTAGCCTTATCTAAACCTCTGGGATCTGACTTCCATCCAAAACTTCACCTTTCAAACTTTCATGTTATCTATATATTGAGTGATTCATGAACTAGCTAAAAATTATAGTATTCTATTAAAACATACCAAAACATGTGATTATTATTTTTTATCATTTATATATTCCACTTGGTTTTTATCCTTCCAAATTATCCCTTTATTTAAGGGTATATTTTAGCTTCTGATAACCTTTTAGAGATCATTATCACATATTCAATAACTGGATTATTCATTTAAATAACCTAAAATGAAACATGGTTCGGTTTTTTATTCTAATTTATCTATATTTTTGGCATAAACATGGAAATAGAAAATATATCCACATAATTGTTTTTGGGAAACATTGATCTTTATTCTAGTCTACAATTATTCTTGAAGAACATTCCCCAATGGTAAAGAAGGAATTCTATTGATGAGGCATAATGTACAATTCACCACTTTTACCTAAAATTATTTGGGAAACCCAAAATAACTATAAAACCCCAATATATTAGTTTAATTTTAATTAATACTATGTTTGATAGTAGGTACTACACAAAACCACAATATTAAATGAACTATGGAATAATAATATTTAAATATGATTTTTATAACAAATTCATTGGGTTGGTGGGTATGAATATGAATAAATAAATTATAAAATAGATTTATAAATTATTTCATTAATACAAATAATGAATTCAATAAATAAATTTTACATCATCTGTTTTTTTTACTAAGAAAAGTATAAGAATAAATTCATTTTTATGTCATACAAATACATTCTTCATCAAAATGGTTTTTAGGTGTTTTATGTGAGAATAATTAAAATTAATTTATTCCATTTTTAGAAATTGTATTTGAAAAAATTAAATTAAAATTTTAAATTATTATGTGAAAATTATATTAAGGTGAAATTTTAGGAATTTTTTGAAAAGACTTATTTTTAGGAGGATAGTGAAAATATCGATTTTGAAAATATTATCAATTTTATGACCTTATAATAATATAAGAATAAATTTAAATATTATTAAAACCTATTAATATGTAAAATTTATGTTTATTAATTAATATAGTATATTTAAAAATATTATTTTGAACTTAGAAATCTATGTTTGACATTTTTTTTAGATCTAAGTAATTTTTTTATTATAATAAAATAACTATTTTAATCCATTTATTTAATTTTGTATTTTCATGGATATATTTGGTTTTTAATGGTTTTAAAGACACATAAAACTAATTTTATCATACATAATTCAATTAATTCCATTTTAATCAACTTTATAAATGTTTTTTATGTAAAATAATTTTTATACTTAAAAAGGAATTTTTTAGAAAATGTTTTTCATTGTGTACATGTACTTATTTTAAAATTAAATTTCACCACCATTAGAAATTTAATATTATAAAATGAATTTTATATTTTGAATCAGGATTTTAAAATATAACCAAATATATCAATTTCATTTTTGTCCATAAATAATAGTAACCGAGGTAGAAATTCATTATTATGGTAAAGGGTAAATGTGCTAAATGGAGGTTAAACTAAATAGATAAGGGTTAAAATGGATTAAATGTTTTCTAAATTATATTTTTTGATCATATTTTTACTTTACCCCTCTAATTTTATTTATTTTTAAAATTTTCAGCCACTTTATTTGAGTATGAAATATACTATATAATAATATTTCAAGTACTTACAATATTACCACCAACCTCACTTATAAAAGGGAACCCGCTATCCACTTTTATTCACAAACTTTAAGCCACTTAACATAGAAAATATATAAAAAATGCATTCTTATATTCATTCCCCACATTTTGGAGATTTTTTTCTTCCCCTATGATCATCCTAAGAAGGCTAAGGGGGTAAGTCAAAGGTGGATTTCCAAAGAAATTATATTACTCTTAACTGAGTCCTTTCATTTTATTTATTATTAAACATTCTTCAATTATATCCTAACCATGATAATATATCAATATATATATATTAAATTTATAGAAATTTTATTATTTAAATGGAAAAACCTTTATCCACCACCTTTCAATCAAATGGGAGATGAAAGTATCACTCGTGTGTACGTGTGGACTACCGCCTCTAAGAAGCAATGTATTTCATTTTTCATCACCACCCATCAAAGTTGGTTATTATGATGGATATAATTTTTATGTATGATATTTATGAAATAATTATGCTTATTTAAATATAATAACTTATCTATATTCTTACATTCACATTTGTTAGAAAATGTTAACGTCGCACGGTGTGCGTGTGGACTACCACCTCCACGGAGAAATGTGATTTTTTTTAATTTCCATGTTACATGGATAGTAATAAGGATATATTTAATGAATATATATCATATAATAATTATTTTTTAATATGTTAAGTATTATTTAAATTTTTTTCATTCCACCCATCGAAAAGTGGAAACATCACCCATGCATACGTGCGGACTACCATCTCCAGAAAGTGATGAAATTCATTTTTCATAGCCACCATATATGGATGGTCATAAAAGTTTATATAATGAATAAATATGATA
Source organism: Viscum album (assembly GCA_963277665.1). Lineage (NCBI taxonomy): Eukaryota > Viridiplantae > Streptophyta > Magnoliopsida > Santalales > Viscaceae > Viscum > Viscum album. Next base: position 1,296,599,107 of record OY728141.1, on the reverse strand, counting down.
AATATGAAATTATTAATATTTTTGTGGTGATGAAAATATGACCTTGGTGTAAGGACCAGAACCATCGAACTGAAACATACATGAAAATGGAATAGTTAACACGCAGGATGACGATGTTAATAAATGGGTGATTGAATGTTACAAGTGAATAATATATGGTATGATAACTATAAATATGGTCCTTATATATAATTATAATAAATATAATTTATTATATAATAGGATAAGAGTGTATATGAATCAATTTGGACTTGAGTAAAGGGTAATTTCTTCTCACTTCCACTTCAGTGAGACATGTTTTACATTATGCACCTAATTTCTTTTATATGGTGTGTATATTTCCCCTTTGATATTTTATATCATGAATTAATATTTATTCATGGTTTTAATAGTTTTTATTCAATTTTTCTCTTTTAATGGGATTTTATTCAAAATTTACCAAATATGTAAGGATTTATTTCACAATCACATTTTAATCAATATTTTTTATGTTTAAATTTTTGTTGAAAATTTTTATGATATTTTCTCCTTAAAATTATTATAATTCATTTATTTTGGTTATTTATGGTATTTTTATGTTTTCATCCATTTATTACTCTCTTTGTTCCTTAAACCGATCAATAAATAAAATTTAAGAAAATTCAACCATATTTCCTCTTTGGTTAATAAACATTTTCTTCCATGTACATGTTCTGTAAAATATTTTTAATAATGTTATTTTATATGATATAATGATTATTTAAATTCATTTTTAACCATATTTGAATTTTATTTCAATGTTTTAAAAGGAATACTTTTTTCATTTTCTGAACAAAGTAATTTTTAATTTTTACCAAAAATGTGAAAGGAATATTTATTTTTAACATTTACCAAAAAAAGGATTTTCTCACCATCATAACCATTCTTTGTTTTAAAGATTACTTTATAATTTTCCATGGCTATTTTAAAATAAAAGATTTTTCTCAATATTCTAGAAATTTTTATTTTTTAAATATATCAAAAGAAAGGGATATTTTTTCACTTTTTTAAGAAATGTTTGAATATTATTTTAATGGTATTTTTCATCTATGTCAACATCATTTGATGTTTCTTATGCTTCATTAGGGATAACATATAATGATACTAACCATGTTCTTTATATGGATATATTATGATCATGTGATGCTGAAATCTTTATAAAACCCATTTCTTTTCCATGGGTTATGTTATGATGAATTTATGGTCTTCTTTTATCCTTTACTAATTCATGGTTTTTTCATCATTAAATTTCTCATGATCACATTCTCTATCACTCTATATAATTTAATTGGACATTATTTTCTCCTCCATGTCCATATTTTAAGTATCATGGATGTATATAGTATCATTTCCACAACATTGAAGTTATATTAACCATAAACTATTTCTATATATGGTATTGGTAGAAGGAATCTTATTAAAAAAGTTATGTCATTTACTAGGGAAATATTTATGTTCTATATTATCGATTCAATAAAGATATTTATTGATTCATAAGGAACATGGATTATGTATTATATTATTGATTAAATATATAAGGAATTTATTGGACATATGTAAGTGATGGGTGGAGCCTGGTTATATATATCCCCATGATGCATCAACAAGTTTCAAGAGATAAAAAATGTTGGAATGATGTATGGGTTGAGGTTGTAGGATCATGTCATAATAGTTGTGTATTTGGTGTATTCCATACCTATTTATGTAAAATTTCTTGGTTGAGAGTCCTAGAAAATATGCAAGATATCTTAATTGAGAGGTCTTTATGGTAAGATCATGAATGTCCAACACTATGCATTTCCTTCATTGAAAATTTAGTTATTATTATCCATGTGATTGTTTAGTTGATATTATCCATGAATTTATTTCACGACCAATTTTTTGATTGTATGGAATTTTTTTATTCATCCATCATTCCATATTGTTTGTGACTTATTTCTCATGATAACTTCTATTGTACATAACCATTACTAATAATTTTACCTAACCCTTTATTTGTTTTCCTTTCCCTGGGATATAAAGAAATTATCTTCGAATGAAATTCAAGGATGAAATAAATTTCTCCATGCTATGTTTTTATATTTAAAAATTATTATCAGAATCATGAATGTATATAGTCTCTCAAGACTTCTAAACTAATCGATCTCTTATTTTATGATCCATTGTATCATATATCAATGTAATTTTCAAGCACCATCTCTAAGGTACAAGATTTGGGGATTTTATAATAAATTTTCATGATTTTAGATCTCTCACAAAGTATATTATTCATCCACTCTATTACTCCATTTTTTTATGTATTTCTTAGTGATGTCTTCTCAAGAAAATTTCTATACTTCCAAAAAAACTGTTAGAACTCTTTACTTTTGTATTCCCCTCCATTATAATACCTCAATAACTTAATATTTAAACTAGCCTCTCTTTACACCATGGGTATCTATAAAATGATGTTTTGAATACCTCATAATTTTGTTTGAGAAACAACACCCACATCTTTCATGTCACATCGCCGATGAAGGTAATATATTATAGAGACCCGCCATGAGACTGAATTATATCTAGGCCCCATACATCCATATACACTAGCTCAAGCTTACAATTATTTGGAGATATTGAAACATTCATTTTATTGCTTCCTAAGGATTCAATATTTTTCATGTCTTATACTCCACATATAAATATTCAATATTACCTTTATATTCATATCATAATCCATTTCTCAACTAATAATCCTACATGATCATGCCAAAACTTAGGCATTTTAAAAAAAATCATCAATTTTTGTATCTTCAAAACTCATAGTTAGATATAACATTTCATCATTCAATTCTTTGTCCATGAAAAGGGAAACAATTTTTATCTTCCATGTCCCTTCCACAAATCTCATACATAAATCCACATCATCCATATCAAAAAAATAAAATAAAATTCTTCTTTAACTTTATAATTTGATTCACCAATTGTAACTCTAACAAGTTTCCTATCCAATTTTCATACATTTTTATCACCCAATCCAACTATTTTAAGAGTTTCATCATTTATAAAATGTACCTTGTCAAATATTTTGAGAACATAATTCTACATGCTCCCTCTCCTAGAAGTTGAGTGAAATGAAGCATTGGAATTGATTATTTATGAATCTAATGAACTTGATAAACCTAGAAATAAATTTCTTTATTCCACATCCATATTTTTTATAGAATAAATTTCAAAAGTAATTCATTTTGAATTTGATCTATTTTTTCTACAATATTTCTTCAAGATACCCTCTTTATCACAATTACATCATGTAGGTCTATGGTCAATCAACTTTACTTGGATCTTATTCCTATTATCTTTCCCGTTAGTTTTACTTTGGTTTTCTTTCTGAAGGTATTATCCCTGGATTTTAGCATTGTAAAATATTTGGGTATCACTTTAGACTTCCTTCTTCTATATATTTTCATTCAATAACAAATCATGTATTTCCTCAAACACCAAGTTATTCTTGACACAAGATTTACTAACAAAACTAACCCTTTCATCCCAAGATTCTATAAGTGGTGATAGAAGGATTAAGGACTATATTTTTTTAGAAAACTTCACACTAACAGACTTCATCAAACTTGAAATCACATTAACTCATTTACATGATTACGGTATAAACTTCCTTCTAACATACTCATACTAAAAATTAATTGCAAAATGAAAAAAAAATCATTTTAAAAGGCTTTTCATACATGTTCTAGAACTTTTCCATGACTTCTGCAATTTTATTCACCTTCGGGATATTGAAGGGCATGTTCCAAGCCAAAATCATCCAAACCACCTCAAGTACTTTTTAGTCAAGTTTTTTCCATTATTATTTATCCATTAAATATTTTTAATTCCATTCAATATAATATCAAGCTAATTTCTATAAAAATAATCTTCAATCTACATTCTCCTGAATTTGAAGTTTGAATTGTCAAAATTTTCAATTCGGACCATGCCTTCTTCCTACTCCATTCCATTTGAATCAGTAAGCTCCCACTGAAATAAAAAATTATAAGTAAATAACCTCCAGAATTCTACAACCAAGATATGATACCACTTGGTGTGATGAGAACCTAAATTTTATCAAATGTTTTGGAACCTAAATTTTCAAATAGATTCAAAAGTTCTAGATCCCGACAACACCCAATTTCAATGTTTGTATAAGGTAATTAAGATACAACTTATCATGTTGAATTTCCTTAATCACCTATATATATTTAATAACACACATAAAATTATAAGAATAAAATAACTCACACATAAAGAACATAAAAACTTATGGGATGTACACAGTTCAAAACTTAATCTTAACCCATAAGAGAAACACTACTACTCTTTATTACCAGTAGAAAAAATGATTGTAAGATTTAAATATAAAAATATATGATTCCACTTGTCCTATCTATATAATATTATAGATTGTAGATATGGAACCACCGCAATTTGATCTATGTATACAAATCTCAATGCATTCAGATCTATATAGGTGACCCTCCATACAGTCAAATCCACCGACTAATGCTTCACCTCAACTTTCCAAACCCTATAATCAGTGCACGCTAACTGAAAAACCATATGTATCCCTCCTTGAAGAATAATATAAAAACCTATAAACACCACCAATAAAAATGTATGAAATACTTTTAGAGTTATTCCTATAAAAGATATCGATTTTTTCAAACTTTAACATCTATATTTGGTAGTCATTTCTACATTCTCTATATTTTTGTTTCCACTATAGATTTGCCTTTAAATATTACATAATTATGATTCCCATTATTATATTTGGTTCTATAATATATCCTTAGGAAATAAGCCTTAAATAATATATAATTCCCTTATCAACAATTCTGGTAGAAACCTAATAGTAAATAATTAGAATCATATGAAACAAAAATCATCATAAGAGTAAACATGGTGAAATGGGTGGTGAGACCCACCTTTTCTTGGATAGAGACAAGTTCCCCAGGATATTGGGTAGCCTAATATTAATTCCCACAATCCATAGATTAATACTAAATATTTTAGGTTCCCGGGGCCCGCAGCGGAAGCCGGTGGGCCGGGGATTTTAAAATTTTTGTCGGCGGGATGACGAAACTTGTCGTCGCCAACGATCCGAGCCCCGGAGAGGTCCGAGGATCTCGTGTAGATTATAAAGAGCACAAAATTAAAAAGAAAACTTACCCATTTCAGATCTGAATCCATTGTCGACCGAAACTTTTCATCAGTGATCGTTGCATGAAGGGTCCATAGCAGGATCCCTCTAGATCATCCACACAAGCTTCAGAAATCCGCAGGAACACCGATCATTGAACTCTGGGTGCTAGCGCGGCAATCTGACGATATATTCGACGTTATGAAGATCACTGCATCATCAATCTTGTGATGCGTGAGGAGAAACTCGATTTGAGCTCAGATCTAGAGCTTCTCTCTCTAGAGAGTGGGAGGAGAGAGAGGCTCTGGCCAAATTGACTTGAATAGTGAATGTGCTTGAGCCCCTCTCCTCTATTTATAGCGGACTGTGGAAATTACCCGGTTGGGTTCCCCAGTCCCCGTTAATTCCACGTCTACTAAATAAATAACTATGATGACTTAAAACTGCATCAATGTTATTTATTTATTTTTATCCCTTACTTGTAATATATATAAAATATATTACGTGATAAAATCTGAGCCATTTAACTCGACTCGTTGTACCGCTTAATATTAAAAGAACCTTAAATAATATTTGTTCGATTAATATTTTCTCATATTTATTAAACTTGTAAATGCATTAAATAAATTCAATTACAAATATTCATAACTTGAATATTAATGAATTTATTTAATTCATTTGGTGATCGACAACTTGGACAACGCTCGGACCACGTGGTGGGGCCCACTATGTCCATATACTTATTCAACTGAATAGGGCGGATTCTTGAATACGCTATTGTGTGTGACCCTCTAGGCCATTATCTCAATAGTAGCGAATAAAATCCACAGACCAAGAGCGGGGTCTAGCAACCCGTCATGGCCCCTAAAGAGATAAGGATAGTTATTGCAATGACTACCAACCTACGAACACTGACTGTGTACTATAGTATCTTTGTCATTAAATATCTCATAAAGCAGGATGCACTCTTGTGTCATCGTCCTTATCTTGATTTATTATTTTTTGATCTATCTAGATGGATTTGCCTTTCTAATGATTTGGCCAAAGACTTATGAAGGCGGCACCATCCTGATCAACCAGGTATGAGATTTACAACTTCCTAAACTTGGAAGCGACAAATCCTTTCTTGACCATTCAACCAACGTCATACCACCGACGATACACTCAAAAAAAACTACCTCTCCATGACATTACTTCCATGGTTTTCTCCTTGCATCAAAGTACCTAATTAAATGATATAAATTGGTAATGGTCTCAAGTTAGGAGCCCAATACACATGTCCGTAGATAGGAACAACCAATGACACCCAAAACATGACTTGATCCTATTGAAGGGTCTTTCCTCGTGATCTCACTACTAGAGATCACCAGGTGAGAACTTCATGAGAAGAAGTCTCAATGCTTATGAGCCCCCAGCACCTGATAGTCATTCATATACTATGTCCAGTCAGTATGATGTATCTAGACTATAGAACATATATTTAAGATCAATGTCATTGTATCTCGAGGTTCTCATTATAGACTGGGATCTGCTATAACCTCTCGACGCAACAACTAACCTTTGGACATTACCATTATTATAGTGGACGCAGAAAAGTCTTCACTATAATGGTAAGATAACATCATGCATAGATAACTATACACATGATATGGTAATAAAAAGTACTACATAGGTGGGTCTAGGGCACCTACTATTTCAACACTCCCACTTGTACTAGATCCAACTTGCTAACTAAACTTGTTAGCTACTCACATGATAAATACCATTCTTCTACTGAGTAATGGCTTTAACTACTAGGCCTACCACGTTTTCTCCGCGTGGAATATTTATTATATGCGACCTCATCGACTTGAGTAAAACTTCTCAAGATAAGGTATCTTCGAGCATATTACTTTTTTCCATTGTCATAACTTGACAACTTGGCTAGTAAGAATATCATAATTCTAATTATGATAATACTTTTCTCACTAGGTGTGAATCCAAGAATTGGAACAAATCATTGCAATTTATAACTGCTTCTTAGCTACCTTAGAAGCTGCAACGTACTCAGTATTTGTAGGTATGGCTACCACAAGCTTTTATGATATTGACTCGCTCATCTCATTTTCCTAACTACGATACTAGATCAAATTGATCTAAGGATTACTACTATGTATCCCACTATAACTAGTATACCTTCCTCTCCTCATTCCTGGTATATATCATTTGTACTTGCCGAAGTACAATATGATAGTTCGGACTGCATCACTTACAGTGCTCCTAGATATAATTGATATTTTCCTATAATAAATTATATCCTGGAAGTATCAATTATTATACATATTATGGCATATTTGATTGATCCATCGCTAAATCATATGGTATCAATTCACAACTTTAATATCTACACATGCTCCGAACATGTCAACCTGGAGAGATTAGGCCATGTGACATAGGAAACAATTCTAAACTTGAATTGTTTCAACTTGTATTTTTAAATACAATGTCACTATATGTACGATTGACTAGGACCAAGAAACCTTTGGATCTACCTCAGTGGATGCTATTCCCTAGAACATAGGTTTCTACTTGAAGTCAATCATTGGAGAATTGCTTTTAACATGGTCTTATCTAACTGTAAGATCAAAATATTTTTTCCATATGTTACCGAACATATTTCACTTGGAAAACATTGGCCCTCCCACTAACCTTTGGAACACACAAGGCAAAGATTCATTTATAGTGAATGTTCTAAGATCTTGTTGCTTAATTTAATCCAAAATTGGATTTCAGTAACTTTCAACCCTTATTGGAATCATTTTATGTCATCATCTCTTTCTGGTTGCATCGTATAGACACCTTCCACGAAAAATGATCTTGACATCCAATAACCAATAAAAGGATCTTCAAAGTTTGGCTATGACAAGTAAAATTCTAATAGATTTAGGTGTATCGACTTGGTATAACGAATCGAGCCTTATTGGTACCATACTTGTACCATCCATGTATCATTTCATTTGAATGCCCACTACAGTATTCAATTTATAAGCCCCTTTGGAATTTGATACATGGAATCCATTATTTAATTTTAGTTGATCTTGTCAATCTTAGCTCGTTTCTATATACTGCTTACTTGTAGGATTTATTGTTCTCAATAAATAATATATCACCGACTGCGGTGAATATAAAACCATCACCATGGTTTCATACTTCCTACGTAGTATGTGCCTCTAAAACATTCCTATTCCACATGTACTTATGGAACTTGTTCCCTATGCCAACCATTTTTGCATCTCGAGCATTGACTAAGTCCAAGTCAATTTAGCTCCCACTATCTCTAATAGAGATGTTCACCCTTGTACAGAAATGTAGTCTAATACTTGACTACATCTTTTCTATCTTAGGGATTTAGGTAATATCTTAAGCAACTGTTAGGATAATTACTTAGATGCACCATATGTTCAGATTGATGCATATTTGTTCATTTCTTAACAAACTCTTTGCATCCTAACACATGAATTATGACATAATGGATTTCCATCATACTATGACTCATATGATATCCATTTTTAGTTGGAATATTGGCTATGGGTTTATGCTGTTATTTGCAAATCACATTTTTGAATTATGATGGAAGTTTCTGCAAGTTGCAACATTGATACAACTTACATCATAACTTTGATGTGTAACATATTCTTTTAGGAATTGCTCCACACTACATGTTTTTTGATCAATGTTAATATGTAAGACTTTATCATCGATCATCCTTATGAACATCAACATGGTGATTTAGATAAGGTAACATTCATTTAGGAATTACTCCATGATACATTATCATGATCGATGATTGCTTGGTAAAGATATTATTCGTCCTGTCGATCCAAAGAAACTCATATCTTCTGACCAAACTTATACTTCACTATTCCTTAATGACTTAAAGGAAAACTTATGAAGTATCTTTACCTCTTGCTTTCTTTGGAATAGTTCACATTGTCTTGTTGAACTAACCTCAGAAATCTTTGTGGCATACCTTTATTTCTAAAGGTTTCTTTGTGTAAACTAAGGGTGTCAATAATACCATAGGTGTTTAGTTGTGTCGAGCCTAAATACCATACTGGGTATATAGTTGACGTCCGCTTTTATTTTTACTTGAAAAAGAATCACATTTCCAAAACTGGGTAGATCTTACATTTTATATTCATCATGCATTGCCATTGATTCAAATAGTAGTGAACTATTTGTTGAGTATTTTACCTCAAACAACATTCATTCCAAAACATGGAATAATGTGTCATCATGTCCAAATGGGAACATGAGATAAATGTTTTTGGTTATACTCCACAACTTGTTCAATTTGAATCAATCACTTGGAAATTATAAGTTATGTGTTTCTCCCCGTTGACTTAGGAATCACCCTTTCTCAGCTGCTTGAAGAAGACACTTTACTTCTTGTAATGTTTCACTACTTAAATGGTTATTGTATTTCAATACATATATGTGAAATTCATATTGTATTTTAATACCCAAAAAGTATGAGAGAAAACAATACTTTTTTTATGAATATAAATTGAACGAGAAGTGGGTACTTTCTTTTCGCATTTCAGTTTTTAAACTTCCATGAATTTATTTCATTATGTAATAAAAATAACCTCCTGTTAAATAACCATCCACTTTAATTTGAAGGGAATGATGAAGGTGTCTTTGGCGTAACTTTCCATAAGCCTTTTCTCCTTTTCATTCAATGTATTCTCCATAAGAATAAAAGATGGTGTTATCTCCAATATTCTTATTACTTGGAAAATGTTACCTTAACAGTAATGAAGCGCTTACTCTATGACGTTCGTTTGTTTGTATCCTTAAACAAAAATAGATTAATTGAGTTTAAAGGGTATAAGAAATGGGATGGCATGAAAGATTGTGAACTATCTTTCATTTTACACAATCTGAGTGCAATCATCACATTCAAATCTTGCTTTGCTTTCTCCTCGAAAGGATCTTGGAGATGAGACTACATGTAACATCATCTATGTCATGATGTAGCGACCGCGACTAACATCAGACGTTGATGATATCATTATGACAGAACCATCATATTGTTTATTCATGAGTCTCCTGAAAGCAATTTTACACCCTCGCTTTTTGAGGTGGTATAACAGGTTGGGACACAAGCACCTTGAATTTCCATTGTAGTGGTAATATGCGCAAGCGCCTATACTACATTTAGGAAATTTGTGCTTAGTTTAGACATTAACTTTGTCTAATATTTATCGCAGTTTTATTGTGGTATTTCTTTCCATTATCTACAAATATACTTTAGTAGACTGTACTTTTATGTGATTACCTAATCTGAAATTACTGATTATTTAATCATTAAATGTCTCCCACTAATTTTTTGAATTCTAGGAACCCTCTGTACTATAATCGGAATACTCTTGATTATTCTAGTGGAAAATATCCCTGAACCTCCTTCATAGTCTACAAGCTAGGGCTACGCCACTACTTGGAGGGTCCAAGGTAGGATTTTGACTAGCCAACCACATTAGCTTGCAGTTCCTTGATCTATTGAGTGAAGTCCCAGCTTCAAAAATCATTTAATTATTTACTCAACTCTCGCCTCTAAAATTACAAAAAAAAAACTAGCTAAGGCAATATCTTTGCCGCAATTTTAGTTAAGTTGACCCACCATACAAACAAGAACTCCTTGGTAGTAAGAGGCACCCTCAGCTGAGGCATGAACCGGCACCTCGAACACCCGGTTTTGTTCAAACTTGAATGATGGAAGGCTATTTGGGACTTAATATTTTCTTTGAGGGTTTTATTGGTTTTCTCTCGATGAATGTGATCCATTTCTATTAAACATGTTCGTCTATGTTGTCATGATCACAATTGAACTTTAATATAAAAACATGCACCGCTTCTTTATGCATTTTATTATCTATTATTCTATGTATTTTTCCCGCTGTTCTAAAAAGCATAAAATAATAAATAAGTGCATAAAGGTAAACTAATACCCGACTGGTCTTGCGCATCTAAACGACCTAAGGGCATCGTACCTGAGTCGAAGCTTGACTCAAAATGCTGCTTTCCCCTTGTCTTGTATGTTTTCTTTGCATCTGGAACATCACCCTGTCTTGGCGGGGTCCACGTCACGTCTTGGAGTACCGCCTCTTCTTGGCATGGTCCACGTTTCATCTTGCATCGTCTTGATCAACATGCTCTGCCTCGTCTTGGCGGGTCCACATCACTCAGCGTCTTTGTCTGAAGTACAAAGATACTCGCGCACAGGCGAGGGGGACTCGGGTATAAATTTACATCATATAAATTGGGCGCGCAGGCCCTTATACATTTTAACTGGAAAAAAAAAGATGATGCGCAGACCATCTATTTAATTAATTTACAAGCATCGCACGCATTTAAATAATTAATTAAAAATAATTAAATGCAGACATACAAGGGGCGATGCTCAAGACCAGACGGCGGGTAAAATAAAGCGCGATAAAAAATTAAAATGCAATAATTAAGTATGAGGGTTTATTTAATTAAATTAAATGAATTAATAAATTCAAATAATTTAATTAATTATCGGTCTGCAAATTAATTTAATTTTAACACCAAAATTAAATTAATTTAACTTAATTCAATTTAATAATCAAATTGAATTATTTTTTTATCCGGGTATTAAAATTATTATTGGTTAAACCATAAATTAATATTTTAATTAATTAATTAATTAAATTAATTAATTATATTAATTATGGAAAAACGAGGTACCACAACACCGAGCAGGCCCAAAGCGGGTCACGCTAAACTCACACAAACCTGTTTTGGGCCATGAAATGCCTATGCTTGGCATTTCACGGCGATGCAATTCTGCTTAAATTTGTTTTGAATTTGACCAAATGGTCCAAGCCATTTACGGGCTAAAATGGGTTGGGCTGTTTACCAGTACCTGGCATCAGAGGGGTGCGGGGATGCACTGGGATTGCCGAGGGAGGCTTTGGGGAGACCCACACCTGCAGTGGGTTGCTTGCCTTTGTTGTGGCCGAAGCGGCTCTAGACGGGGTGGCCCGAGCGGCGGACAAGAGGAGGGGCGACGGGCCGGTGCCGGGTCGCTGCAGGCTTGGGTGCCGGCTGGAGAAGGTCCATGTAGTGCGGCATGCGGAGGCAGAGGGGTGCAGCGGCTCTAGGCGGTGCACCGTGCAGGTCCACATGTAGAGGGGGAGGCGGCTGTCTGAGACGGCTGTGCAGCGTGGGTAGGCGGCGGCACTTGCCTGAGGAGCGGCCGGTCTGAAGGTGAGGTGCCGATAGAGGGGTGTGATAGCCCTGGCCTGGGTAGAGCATCCCGCGGGGAGGAGGCGCAGCAGAGAGAGGGGCCGGCAGCGGCCCGTGCTGCGACGTGATGAGGAGAGGGGGTCCAGGGTGCAAGCTGGGTAGAGGCTGGGGTGGCCGGAGCTCGGCAGTGGGCTCGGCGCACGAGGGAGGAGGCAGGCGGAGGGGAATGGCGGCCCCTGGGTTGTCCGTCACGCTGGGGTGGTGTCCCGGCGGCGCTGCAGTGCGCCACGCGGGAGGAGGGAGGGGGTCCGCTCGGACCCCCTGCATGTGTTTTTTTTGTTTCCACGTGCAACGCCGGCCTCCCCTAATTTTTTTTTGCTTCTTTCCACCGCCCAGTCTCCCCTTTCATTTATTTATTTATTTATTTTATATTTCCTTCCTTTTAAAAGAAGTCAAGTCCTCCTCCAATTAAAAATTTTGTGTGTTTTTCCACACACAAAATTTCTAAAGGCTATTTAGCCTTTAAATTTAATAATACATAAATTATTATAATATAATAATAATTTATTAATATTGTAATCAAATAATAATAATTATTAATTATATTATTATTATTATATATATAATTATAATTATAATAATTATAATTATAATAATTATAATTATAATAATTATAATTTCTTAAAAAAAACTTATATTATTTCTCATAAATGGAAACAATTAACAAAATTGAAAACCCGAGTAAAAACATGAACACGATCCATTCCAGAAATTTCGAATGACCATATCTTGGTCGTTCAAAGTCGGATTGAAAAGTGGTTCGATCCGTTTTGACCATTTTTAAACCCTCTACTTAATTTTATGCAAATTAATTTTATTTGGCTCAGAAAATCTAAGCGATCCCTCTGATACCACTGTTAGGTTCCTTGGGCCCGCAGCGGGAGCCGGTGGGTCGGGGATTTTAAAATTATCGTCAGCGGCATGATGAAACTTGTCATCGCCAATGATCCGAGCCCCGGAGAGGTCTGAGGATCTCACGTAGATTGTAAAGAGCACAAAATTAAAAAGAAAACTTACCCATTTCAGATCTGAAGCCGTTGTCGACCGCAACTTGTCACCAGTGATCGTTGCATGAAGGATCCATAGCAGGATCCCTCTAAATCATCCACACACTCTTCAAAAATCCGCAGGAATGCCAATCGTTGAACTCCGGGTGCTAGCGCGGTGATCTGACGATATATTTGACGTTCCGACGATCACTGCATCATCGATCTTGCGATGCGTGAGGAGAAACTCGATCCAAGATCAGATTGAGAGCTTCTATATATAGAGAGCGGGAGGAGAGAGATTCTCTGGCCAAATTGACATGAATAGTGAATGTGCTTGAGCCCCTCTCCTCTATTTATAGTGGATTGTGGAAACTACCCGGTTGGGTTCCCCGACCCCCATTAATTCCACGTCCACTAAATAAATAACTATGACGACTTAAAACTGTGTCAATATTATTTATTTATTTTTATCACTTACTTTTAATATATATAAAATATATTACGTGATAAAATCTGATCCATTTAACTTGACTCGTTGTCCCGCTTAATATTAAACGAACCTTGAATAATATTCGTTCTATTAATATTTTCTCATATTTAATAAAATTGTAAATACATTAAATAAATTCAATCCCAAATATTCATAACTTGAATATTAATGAATTTATTTAATTCATTTGGTGATCGACAACTTGCAAAATGCTCGGACCCTGTGGCGGGGCCCACTATGTCCATATACCTATTCAACTGAATAGGGAGGATTCTTGAATATGCTATTGTGTGTGACCCTCTAGGCCCTTATCTCAATAGCAGCGAATAAAATCCACAGACCAAGAGCGGGGTCTAGCAACCCATCATGGCCCCTAAAGATATAAGGATAGTCATTGCAATAACAACCAACCTACGAACACTGACTGTGTACTATAGTCTCTTTGTCATTAAATATCTCATAAAGTAGGACGCACTCTTGTGTCATCGTCCTTATCTTGCTTTATTATTTGTTGATCTATCTGGATGGATTCGTCTTTCTACTGCTTTGGCCAAAGACTTATGAAGGTGGCACCATCCTGATCAACTAGGCCTGAGATATAAAACTTCCAAAACTTGGAAGCGACAAATCCTTTCTTGACCATTCAACCAACGTCATACCACTAACGACGCACTCAACACAAACTACCTCGCCACGACATTACTGCCATGGTTTTCGCCTTGCATCAAAGTATGTAATTAAATGATATACATTGGTAATGGTCTCAAGTCAGGAGACCAATACACATATCCGTAGATAGGAACAACCAATGACACCCAAAACATGTGGTGTTCCTATTGATGGGTCTGTCCTCATGATCTCACTACTAGAGATCACCAGGTGAAAACATCATGAGAAGAAGTCTCAATGCTTATGATCCCCTAGCACCTGATAGTCATACATCTACTATGTCCAGTCAGTAAGATGTATCTAGACTATAGAACATATATTTAAGATCAATGTCATTGTATCTTGAGGTTATCATTATAGCCTGGGATCTGCTATAACCTCTCGACACAACAACTAACCTTTGGACATTACCATTATTATAGTGGATGCAGAAAAGTCTACACTATAATGGTAAGATAACATCATGCATAGATAACTGTACACATGATATGGTAATCAAAAGTACTACATAGTTGGGTCTAGGGAACCCACTATTTCAACAAAATATATACCTCAATTATTGTACAATCTTGTATCTCCCCATACCGGATTGACCACTAAGAGGGGTGGTGAATCACTGGTTTATTGTTTTATAAATTCTTTCTTTTTAGTTCAACCTATTAAACTTGTTAAGTTTCTCAATCCACTAAATTATATCTCATAGTCTCACTTAGTATACTGAAATAATATGAGAGATCATATCACATGGTATATACAAGGTTAGATACAAAGACCTACTCATTTATATGTTGGTTATTCCCCTAAACATGTATTATCTACTATAATATTTTTTACAATAGTCAATAAAAAATAACATTGTATATAATTATAAATCCAAATTAGAGTTTCTTTATAGTACATCCAATAGTGTTACCATAATCCACATTGTCCCACTCTAGAGTCCCACTAGATTCTTATTCTTTAGAATCACACAAGTGACTTCTCTTACTCCCAACTCCAACTAAGAGACTTCCACCTTTCTTAAAGTATGATCCAATAAAGAATGATCTATTTGTATTCCTCTATGATCTTTCTGAATCACACTTTCTTATGTACTTATTCAAGTGCATTTACAACTTATTTTTCTTGCTCAAATAATTATGATCACCTTTATCTAATCAGTTTCCTTAGTGAACCTATACTTGGGTTATTCTTGATTCTACAAATAAAGTTTTTTCCTCACTTAATGTGTAAAAATAATGCGCAAACATTCTTCAATATTTTATGAAAGATAGAACATGAACTATCTCAATCTGTTCTCTTCTTGAATTCTCAACACAATCTCAGAAAATGAACTTCATGCATGCATGATGTATTTCATGTTTCATATTGTAAACTCTAGCACATATTATATTTATTATTTTATTATTTTATGTTTTATCTCAATGTTTCATGTTATCTTAATGGTTAAGAATGTGTTTGATAATCACATTCAATACCTCTATCTTCACATGTAAGTATGTACATGAACTCTTTATTCTTACATGAAACATACTCCACACAAGTATCTTTATCACATAAGATCTTTGTGTAATGGATTCGTGTGATCAAATCACATGAACCTCTTATTCCTACTTTGGGTGATAAAGGTTTTTTGTTGGTTACTTTATGTAGTAAGAGGTTATTGTGGGTGTCTCTTCTTTTCCTTTGCATATAGAGGTGAACGCGAGCTTCATGCCTTCATAAAGAAAGATTGTATGTGGGTGATTCTTCATGTGACAAGGATTTTTCAGTGAGTGTCTTCTAAAATGCATTCACATAATCAAGAGGTGTTTTGAAAGATCTTTTTTTAATGATTGGATCACACAAGAACTCACTAACTTTACATGAAGAGATCACATGGATGATCTATTTTTTTATATAATAGATCTCTCTCTCAAAATCTCAATATATTAAAAGATTCAACTCTCAGCCAAGCCTTGGTTTATATATGCAGATTAGCTTCAATTTTCATTGTGAGCCTAGGATTCTTAAAGATCTCGAGATGTATTTGAAGGCTAAAACTCTTGGTGTTTTTAATGCTCTCACGGCTTCTTCTTATGATGTTGAGGTTGTCATGTGGAACATATGTGCTTCATGTGATCAAATATTCTTCATGATATATCACTATGGATAATAAATGTAAATACGCCTAAATATTCATGTGATATAAGATGTAAATGAATAATGCTTCTTATGATGGGAGTTACATTCTTTTTCATGAGATGGAAGCATGTAATGACAGGGATCGCCCCTAGTGATTTTCTTCATGTATTGGTTGATTTTTACTCATTCATGTGACATATTCAAATGATTAACTCATGTGATGATCATATTTTATTTGAATCGTGTTTTTAAAATTATCACATATGTGTAATATTTTGATTGCATGCATAGTTTTTGTTCAATAAACCTTGTCTTGATCCTTTGGTTTGATCATTAGGGATAGTCTTCATGTGATTTCATTTGTCTCGATTGGATTTTTAGATTCATTGAAGTTCGAGAGTTTGAATATGATTCACTTAGTATATATGATGTTCATGATTCATCATACGGTGGAGATCAGTTTGATCGAGCGGTGCATATTATATCAATCTTGTTAATGAAGGAGGAACAATGTCATGCATCATGCTTGTCTCACATCAGACTTCATCATTATTGAATGGGTCTTAATAATATATCTTGTTCCAATGAATGGTTGTGCCAAGGTAACGGGGGATCAGCACCTGCAACACCACTCACAAACACCACACGGGCCACAATGAACTTGCACTAGCCCACCAACACCCTTTTCCCAAACCCATGTGTTCTAACCAGTGCATTCTATTTAGAGAATATACACTATCCCAATATCATACCAACCATTATGGATTCCCATGTGTGGTTTGGCTCCCATGTGGTTGAGCCTAGCTTCCATAAGTTATTGAGTTGGCCTCCTTGGGTGGGTATGGTTGGCCCCAATTTTTTTATAAGGACCTCAGTTAAAATACTTAGAATATATTCTAAGTATAAAATTTAATTCAAATCCTTTCTTAAAAAATCTTCTTTGAATATAACTTATGAATAATATTCATTATTTTTTATGTCCCCTTTTTAATTATCATGCAATAATATAACTATTTCATGACCTTTACTTCTTTCTTCATGAAATTTCTTTCTTTTTGTATGGAAACCTTTAAATCTTCTTTAAAAAACAATTCATTATGAAAATGAATATGTTCATGGTATTCTACTATTATTCTTCACCAAAATAAGGGATGGAAACTTGTTGCAACATTATACACTCCTTATCACATTTATTTAATCATTGAATATTGGTTCAACAGTCATCAAAGTTAAACAAGGAGAATTTCGCAAGCATGACATATAATTTCATCAAGTAAGTATATAACAATTATCGAAGCATTACTGCTTATTCCACCAACACATATTGACCTATTGACAAGGATAATTGTCTAAGAATGATAACTAATTCCATTAAATGAATCCATAACAATTCTCTAAGCATAACCACTTTACCCAATCTCACCAAACACATATTGAAACATCATTTACAACAAATGAAATACTTTGGTTCAACAAATCCTAACTCCTAATATGTATAAATCATGACCAGCCTTCACTTTAATTATTAGAACCCAAAAATAAATCATATTCATGCTTGAATATAACTAAATATTATGCTATATTTAGTATGTAACTCATTATATACATGGTATAACATTTATAAGAATAATTTTAACACTTTAAACAAAATTATACATCCATTTATAACATAAAAAATTTATATCCATGAATAATAAGGTAGTAGGGAATTTCTAAATAAATGAAAAAATCATAAATTTATACATGAGATAAACATATATGAACAATTCATAAATAAAGAAATT
Organism: Viscum album; assembly: GCA_963277665.1. Taxonomy (NCBI): domain Eukaryota; kingdom Viridiplantae; phylum Streptophyta; class Magnoliopsida; order Santalales; family Viscaceae; genus Viscum; species Viscum album. Next base: position 1,296,580,552 of record OY728141.1, on the reverse strand, counting down.
ACAACACTTTATAATTGAACAAAAATTATAGAAATCCCATAAAAAAATAAACAATAGCATTTTTTATTTATTTTAATGTAAACCCTTTCATATTAACAATTTGCATGAAATTTAATATAAACTAATAATACTTAAAATGTATAATAATTAGTAAATCTTTTATAATCATATAAACATTTCATATTTTATGTAAATGGTTTACATAATATAAAATATCACATATTTCAAATTATTTAAACCTTGATTAAATCCACCAAATTCTTTTTAGAATTGTTTATATAAATTTACAATTAATTACACTAGTATGAATATTTTATATTATTATTTATGAAAATTTCATAAATTAATATAAACTCTTTTATATTTTTCTTGTAAAACATAATAAACCTTTTCCCACATGATATCACTTTCCAAGGGAAACTATGTCTATTTTATTTTTTTAAATCCATTTCGGGAAGAACCTGCAAAATTAATACTTCTAAAACATGGTTTTACCTACATACATCATGTTTTTCTTATGGACATTACATTTCTATAATAACCACACTCATTCTTAGAAAAAAAATACACTATAATTTTATTATTTTTATGGTTTTCTATTTTTAGGAAACATTTTTATGCTCATTTTTTACTAACCATGACATGATTTTATAACATTTACAAAAACATTATTGTTTTTTTCTTAAAATATATCAAATATATGAAAAACATAAATAACCATGACTATTTTTTAAAAACTCATCATGGTTCTAGAAGATATTATTGTCCCTCTTTCTTTTATCTATCTAAAAATTGATCCAAATGATATATAAGTAGATTTTATACCACTTATGGTTTTTAAAGGGGATAAATCATATCCAAATGCAATGAAAATAATCAATCAAAACCTATTTTCCCACAAAATACATCCATTCATTTTAAATTGAATTAATATAAATAAATAAATAATCTTTTATCTGTTGAATTGATCTATCTAAGCCCTTTCACACAAGCTTGATAAATATCCCTAGGAAGAAACCAATGAACTCTTTCCACATAGGGTATCTACAGGTAGTTTGAATCTCTTAATTATTAGTAAGTATTTCCTTCAAGTCATGATCTTCTAGAACCTTTATTTAAAGGCTTTAAAACTGAGATCATCGGTGAGATTTTGTTCGAGGAGTTTTCATAGCATGAATCTCATTTTGGAATGTCACTCATTTCACTAGGACTAAATCTCCTTTTATATCCACCCAATACACCCCTTGAAACTAAAAAATTATACCATCATTGATTAAATGTTTCATAAACTTTTCAGACATTTCAATTATTTATAACTTATGATTTAATACCCTAGTTTTTTTATGTTTAAAAAATAATTTGAACATTTAAAATCCTCTGAATATCATTAAATGATATTCCAAACTAATCATGATATATTATGTGGGAAATAAATATAAAATCCATGTGTCATCTTATAATACATACATTTCTATACACTATACCATGATATAGTTATATCCACAACAACATGTTTTAGACCAACATGTTGTGCTTTAATATTTAGTGCATCTTTCGTTCAAAATTCACACAAGGGTCAAGGAAAAACTATAGAGAAAGATATTTTGTAAGGTCTAAAAATTCATATTATGAAACCAAAATTGGGTAAAAATACATGGTAAACATATCTGAATGATGCAAAGCGACTTTTACATCCTATATCACATCACTTGGAATTTAATATATGAGAGTTCCAAAAATTAGAATCCTATATATCTTTCACCTTTCTCATACCATCCATTAAACATTATACCTAATTAGATTAAAAATGGTATAAATGGAAATGGAATAATGTAAAATGGAATAAATAACTCTCCAAATGAAACACAATTAATTGTATCATCATTGACCTGATTAGCCACCTGAAAAGTGATATCAGGCCGGGTTCCACTGGCCTCAGGCACACCTCCCCAAACATAAAATGTTTCCGACTAGAAGTGAGGGTTTAAAGAGGTATAGTGGGTAGGATAAACCCTCTCAGGATGATATAATACCGGTCTGAGTAGATATATATAACATGAATCGGAAAATTAATCCTTAGTAGACTCGAACCATACCTGCCAAAGGTAGAAGCACAATCAATATCAATAAGTGGAAGAAGAACAATTAAATAAACAGAATCATCAAAAAATAAATTAACATAACCAATCATGCAGTACACCACTTTTAGTAACAAACTAAAACAAATAATGCATACATAGTAGGTCATACAATACAATATACAAAAAGGGTTTCCCTTGTAAGATCTCAATAAAATACATACATATACAAGGCATGTTGATACAAAAGGAAACTAAAATATAAATCTCAACCCAAGGAAAGAATATCAAGGTAATATACCAATATCCATGCCAAACATCTAATAAGACCCATATTTTAAAGATAATCCATTACCTGAACTTAAGAACATAAAGTTTACATGCATCTTGAAGGGCCCGTGTAGGGTGTGAGAATGTGTCTCAGTAGGATACCACCCAAGGATTCATACCCAACATGTTTTTTTAATAATAATTGTAATATAAATAAAAAAACAATAGATCATGATATTAAATTAAACAAACAAAATTATCTGGTGCTCAAAAGACACCAATAAGTTGTCACCTGCTTCGGCCAATTTTGGGATATCTGAAGAGGATAGGGTCCTTGGACCATGGCCCAAGGCACCCTTGATTTCAATCTCAAGTAAACCCTTAGGTTCCACCACAATAAAGTAACTCGACACCACATTCCACCTGGAACCTCGTGTCTCAAACAAATCATCATTGTCCTGAAGGAATGCCCAAACAAAGTAACTGGTCCCTTGGACCCCTACTCAAAAGCACCCGTCGGCTCAAAACCCAATACTCTAAGGAACAACAATGTCTATCCTCAAATAAAAGTCTTCATTAACCCATGGCATGACATCCCAAGAAATGGTGATATCCACTCTCTCAAAATAATCCAGGACCATGGCCTCAAGAACAGCAGGCCACAACCCCAACTGAGAGCCTCATCAATATCAACAAAAGGCCCTCACCTTCCACATGGATTTTTATGGCAAGAACCCCCAACACATTTCCAAATCTTCCCAAATAGGGGCCTCTATCCACATGAGTTGTCAAAACCACCTCATCATAGAGTCAACTTATGTTCACACGACTCAAATTGGAACTTTGGTCATTATGGGTGAGCAACAATCACAAAATAAATACCTAAGTTGCATCGACTCTGGCACCTCATGCCCCTGAAACCATATCGCTCAAAACTGATGGCCATGGTATCCAAATATCATAGGACATTCCCAACCTGATGGCCTATCCACCTCAACTGACATCCATGACACCCAATCCTATGATTAGATCACTCAAGAAAACTAGTACAAGCCTAAAATGATGATCAACATCATCTCTATCCTGATGGCATAGCCACATCAATCTCAAGCCAAGCCCATCATGACCCCATGGGTCTCATCACATGTATCTCAATAATTTCATATATATATATATAACTCAAATAAATTTATTTAAAATAGGAAATTCAATTTAATATGATTGAATTTTACAAATTGAACAACCATAACAATACAATTAAATATAATTAAATATCTCATATTTGAAGGAACAAACCAATTAAACCATAACAATTCAATTTAAATGAATTTGGAACCCTCAGCCTAACCACCCCAAGGAGTGATGACCTCTAACCCAACCTATCTTGAGTGAAAAAGTGTTGGGTAAGCCTATAGGAATCCCTTAGGGTCACATGGTCATTTTGATATGAAGCAACATGTATAAATGGGTCTTTCCCAAAATAAAAAAATGTGTGCTAAAATATACACCCCCAAAATTACCACAAAAAAAAACAAAGTAAGACATGAACCACCAACCTTGGACTCGTAGACATAGGTACATCCAATATCGAGTTCTAACTCCAAGCATATTGGAAGAGATGTGAGTTTCTGTCGACCACCCTAAAAATAGGGTGAAACAACTCAAATGGATTTAGCACTCCATGAGACAAAAACAAAATGAAAGAGAAGGATGGGTGTTGAGATACTCACTAATGTGGTTTTATAGCCTCTGATGGGTCAAATAATGGACCACCAGTTGAGGATTTGGATCAAAAGGAGTGGAAAGGGGAAATAGAGAAACCCACTTGTGCAGTGTGCGATTTGTAGAAGAAAGAAGGGGAGAAAAACTTAAATGGAGGGAGGGGAAATGGTTATTTTACCTCTTTAAGGGTTCCATGCACTTTTCCAAATTGTGCAGAAACAGTGCGATAGCCACTGCCCAAGAGCTATAGATTGCATGACTACCCCGTGCGGTTTTCCAACCCATGCGGTAGCCACTATCAAAAATTTTAGAGAATCTCACATAACCATGAACCCCCTCACATAGTTTTCTCAAATCATGTAGAAGTTTAAAATGAGCCACATGGTTACTTGGAAGGGGTTGCATGGTTTACCCTAAATTGTGTGCCCTAACCTGCAACTCCAAAATAGGCCATTCAGTCTCTTACACTCCTCAAAACTTTCTAAAACACCTGAGGCACTCTCCAAGACTATAAACCAACCCAAAAACATGATACAAAGCTAATGGAACTCTCTAAATTGAGTTCTGATTAACGATATAAAAAATATAACCCCCACTAATTGAAAATTAAAAATGGGAGTTATTTTTTACCTAATTCAAAAAACTCAGGATGTTACAATCTCTCCACCTTAACATAGCTCATCCCCAAGCTGTCAAAAAACTCGAAGATAGTACCGAGCATACCCATACTGGTAGAAAAAACCCAAAATACCCCAGTCTCAAGGGTATATTCCAATTATCTCAAGGGGGTCCCCACCTTAAGAATTTTCTATCCCAGTCACATCCCAACCAAAACTTAAATAATTCAACTGGTCCAATAACCAAATCAAGAACTCAGAAGTCCTCCAATAACACATCATCACTCTCGAACCTCATCAAGTGCTCTAGTGTCATACCCAACACTCATCCACATCTCACACCGCATCAATGCCTGCCTCAAGACCATGTCACATATGGAACTAATGAAGGACCCTGGAACACCCTGAGAGGGGAGGGGTGAATCAGGGTGTTAGCTTTTTCTTTTTAAAGTTTTAGATCTTGTTCCTACATTGGTAGAAACTTATTAAATAAATCAAACAAATGAAATCATGGATATGACACAACACTTTTACTTGGTTCACCATAAAGGGGTACGTCTAAGGAGCATACGCTGAATATGTATCAGTTATACATAAATACACTAATCTATACTAGTTTTAGGATTACAAGATTTGGTCACAGTCACTCTGTATCAGGCACACTTCCTTTACAAAGGTTCAAGGATAGCTCACTGCATCCCTCGGATCACTTCTGTCGACTCCCCCTAGCTCACTGCCTTGAGAAAAGTCTAACTCAGTTTATTGAATTGAAGGTCGTATTAATAGATTTGCATTGAAGACTTCATCTCTGTTTAGCACAAGACACTACTTGCATCGAAGTCCTAAACTGATGCACTTGAAGGAACTAATCTCACAAACCGGTTATTCAAAATCATGTTGGAAGCATAACACCATGCTTGCGCGAAATACCTCAACTTGCATGCAAGATTTGGGAATTTTCATGAAAGATAACTTTCATGCAACCCCTAATTTCCTCACAACCCTTATCTTTTGCACAACAACACCAAAGGGTTCACTTGGTATTTTCAAACTAAAGGGACACCTTGTGTGCAAGATTAACTCTCTTCCAATATTTTGCGTGCCAATGTTTCGCGCAGCAGAGGAACAAGATTTTTGTTGAAATTTTTTTTAGGCTTCCATGGGGGTAGTCTCATATTAATAGACCGTTTAAGACCCTATGCACAAGATCCTAACACATCTTCGTTGGTGTTCATAAGTTTCTTTTCGAGCACGAAAAACCCCTTTTGACGTCGCATTGAAGATTATTTCGTGCAATTCCATCTTTCGCACATATCCATGCCTTGCGCACACTTTTTTCCTTTTCCATATTTTGAAGCACTGATCCCAAAACAAGACTTGCACGCAGGATTCTAAACACCCTTCAATCTTGCGCGCAACTTCCTTTTAAAAACACACAATTTTTTATTTCCTGATTTTCAGGCCCAAAAATTTGGCAAACACTGGGAAACGGCGCCACCTTCAATACTTTTTCCCGCCTAAACTGTATGATCCCTTTCCTAAAAAACATCTTGAAATTATAATGAGGATTGAAAGAAAACACAAACCATACTCCATTTATAGCATAGAATGGCCATGTTTCCAACAATATCACCCTTTTTATTTGTTGGAAATCTATAGATAAATTCAATAGATCACTAGCCACTATCAAAACCAGATATGAAAGAATCAACTCAACCAACACTCTAAGTCTACATGAGCAATGCTTAGTGTAGAAACAATAGGGGAATCTGGAATTGTGTTCTCATGTTTTGGAATTCTTAATGATGCCCAGTATATTCTCTTACTTTGTCATAGAATCATTACACGTCCATCACATGTCCTGAATTTTTTCCTTCTCCCCCATTTACAATAAACCCAAGGACTGGTATTTGTTTATTGTACAGCTCAAAACACCCCTAGAAATTACCTCCCCCATAAACTTGCATCGCATCCACAAATATATTGAAAATATTTAACATAACTGGGGAGAGTGGAATTTCGCAACCTCCTTATATACTGGGAGGTGGTTGAACACTGAGGTTCAACCGATGTTTCTCAAACACAACCGCTAACAGTGGCTTGGTCAGGATATCATCCACTTGCTCATCAGTTCCCACATGATCCATTTTAATCATGCCTTGTTCAAATTTTTCCTTGATAAAGTGATATCTGATTTCAATATGTTTTGTACGAGAATGTTGAATAGGGTTATTCATAAGATCAATTGCACTCTTGTTATCATAGTAAATCACCATTGGTTGTTTCACCTCATCAATAATATTTTTCAGTTGTTACTTCATCCATAGTAGTTGAGTGCATGCCTTTGTAGCAGAGATATACTCATCCTCGGCAGTATTAAGAGAAGTACTTTCTTGTTTCTTTCTCAACCAGCCAACAAATTTTTGCCCAATATAGAATGCTCTACCACTGGTGGAATTTCTGTCCACTACATCTCCAGATTAGTCAGCATCAGAAAACACTGATAATTCACTGTCCCTTCCTACAATAAATTATAACCCATAATTATGAGTACCTTGAATGTACCTCATGGTTCTTTTTACTTCTTTCATATGTTCTTCCTTTGGATTACTCTGAAATTGGGCTACTAAGAAAGTTTCAAATACAATATCAGGCCATGTTACCATTAGGTATAGTAAGCTACCAATAATCCTCCTATACATAGTGGGATCTACAGAGGTCACATCCTCATACTTTCCAAGTTTGGTTCCAACTGCAATCAGAGTTGACATTAGTTTGTAGTCATGCATATTAAATATCTTCAGTAACTCTCTTGCATACCTTTCATGAGAAATTAAAGTGTAATCCTTCTTTTGAGTCATCTACAGCCCCAAGAAATATGAGATCTCTCCAATCATAGACATTTAAAATTCTTATTTTCTGTGATTGGAAAATTCAACCATTGATTTCTGCTTTCTTCCACCAAATATAATGTCATCAATGTAAACTAGAACCATGAATTGGTCTTTTGGATAATTCTTCACATGTAGATTGTGATCTACTCCTTTTTTGAATTATAGCTTCTTGAGATAAGAATCCATCCAGGAATACCATTCTCATGGTGCCTACTTCAAACCATAGAGAGCCTTCTTTAGTTTAAAAACCTTTGTTTCATCAGTACCAAGAAGAAAACCCATTGGTTGTTCAATGTAGACTTCTTCTTCGAGAACGTCATTCAATAATGTTGTCTTGACATCCATTTGATATACTTTATATAAACTTTGGAATTCCATGGTAAGAAAAATCTTGATTGACTCTAGTATAGACACTGGAGAAAAGGTTTCTTCAACATCGACACATTCAATCTATGAATATCCTTTACATACCATTCATGCCTTGTTTCTAATAACACTTCCATACTCATCAAAATTGTTCTTGAAAATCCACTTTTTTAACAATAACATTGTGACATTTGGGTCTTTTGATTAGATCCCAAGTCCAATTCTTATCAATTTGATCTAACTTTTCATTCATGGAATTCACCCATGATTCATCCTTTGCATATTCTTAAAATGAGGATAGTTACACAACTGATAGAAATGAAGATTGTGTGTGATTTCTCATTCTTCTTGTTTGTGTGGGTGCAGTCCAATCCCCAATAATGTTGGATTGATCAATTTATTCTCTCTGATTCCTCCTTCAAGATTTAACCACATTCTCTCTATCCAAGGTTTCCTCTAGATATTCTTCTTATGAGTCAACATCATGATGTGAATCCTAAGTGTTTTGTACACCTTATTCTATTTCTATATTTTCATTTACTCCACATTCACTTTCTTCCTCATTTTCTATCACATATTCATATGAAATCATTGAAGAATTTTTGGTTTTCTCTTCAATGATCTTAACATCACTGCTTTCCACAATACTTTATAGAATCTTGTTGAAACACTTGTAGGCTTTGTTGTTCATTGAGTATCCAAGGAAAATTCCTTCATCTGCATTGTCACTGTACTTCCCTTGATTTCTTTATTTGTTTTTGATGAAGCATTTACTTCCAAAAACACAAAAGTACTTCATAGAGGGGTTCCTTCCGTGCCACAATTCATATAGTGTCTTCATCTCACCCATATAAATCCCTATCCAATTTTGAATATACATTGCAGCTTGAATGGCCTCTTTCCAGTAATGTCATGGAATATGACTCTCAATCAACATAGATTTTTCCATGTTGTTCACCTATCGATTCCTATGCTCAACAACTCCATTTTTCTGTGGAGTTCTCACATCAGTTACCTCATGTTGTATTCCATGCTTCTCTAGGTAATTTTCAAATTCAATGGACATGTATTCCCCTCCATTATCAGATCACAACACTTTGATTTTTCATCCAGTATCATTCTCGATGATTCACCAATGGGTTTTCTTGCAGTCAAGCACTTGTTGTTTTCTATGTATAACCATTACACATTCCATTCTATTGTAATCATCTATGAAGAGGAATAATTACCTTTATCCATGAGTTTTGGAAACATTTATCGGCCCACATAAATATGTATGAATGAGATCAAGAAGATGAGATGCCCTTATCTTCTTTGGATGATATGAACTACAGACCAACTTCCCCAGAATGCAAGCATCACATGACTTTTCAAATTCACGCTTTATGTTGGGAATGTCTATGAAAATATTTAGTTTTGATATTTTTTCCAAGTCTTGTTGATTGATGTACCCCAATATCTGATGCCACAGGTTATTTTATTCCTCAATAGTCATGTAGAAAATGTTTTTTTATTGTCAACCTGATATAGGTTTCCTTCTATTCTATATCCCTCCATAAGTGAATTTCCTGTCTTTCCCTTGATAGTGCAGCCCTTCTGATTAAAAGTAACTATAATTCCTAAGTCACAAAGTTGACTTACACTGAGGAGATTATGACGTAGGCCATATACATAAAGGACTTCGGTTTTCTTTATCTCTCCATTATCTAGTTCAGTTCTTCCACTGCCTTTGATTTTCATAGCTCCATCATTACCAAACTGTACTATTCCATGAACCCTCCTCTTGACATCCATTAACAGACATGCATTACCTATCATATGAGATGAACAACTATTATCTAGAATCCAGGTGTTGTTTCTTTTTTTATCTTTGAGGGACACCTCTACAAGGTTGTATTTCTCAATTTTCTTCTTTTATTTCTATGAGATATTGGATTGAGTGTAGAACACTAATGGACTTTCAATTCTCTATTCCATGTACATGGGTTCTTCATAGTCGAAATCTTCTTCCAAAGGAGAAAACCTATTTGTAAGAGGAACATTGTCTTGTTGATGATCATTGACTTGTCTCGGACCCCGGTATGAGGTGTCCATATCCCTCATCTGCCTACAATAAATGATCTTATGACCAAAGTTAGAAAAACAAAAACAATATCCATAGAAATTGTTTCTTCTAAAAGAATTGGGATATGAATTTTTTCTCCTTTTTTGAACTCCCATATCATATCCATTCAAATAGATTCTTTCCTCTTCGCAATAAGACATGGTATGGACCAGATATCCACAGAACTGACACTTCATGAGAGGAAATGTCTTAGCACTTATATTTATCCTCATTCCTTCTTCCATGGGATAATAGTTTGAGTGCCTCTTATTCTTAGAGGATCAAGATAGTCTTTTGTTATTCTTTTAGATTGAATTGGGGGTTTCTTTTTCATCACTTCAGGTGAATTTTCTAAATGACCCCCTTTCAACTTGCCTTTATTTTGGTCATCTTTATTTGCATCATTTGATGATTCATCCTTACAAATGATTCCACTATTTCCCATGTAAGCGGGTATTTGGTCATTTAAAATAATTTCAACTCCATTAGAGCCACATTTTTCTCTCTCCAATATCTTAGCATTTGATAACCTTCCAAACTGTATTTTATTCCTTGATTATTTTGAAATTGATTCACTCTCAAGTTTACTCCTAAGAGTAACATCTTCCTCCTCAATACCCTAAGAAGTATTGGACTTTTCTTCTAGTCTTTAGGTGAGGTTATTGATGACATTTTCCTACTCTTCAATTATCAGCTTCAGATCCAGTACATCATCATTACTTTCAAGTATTTTAGACCGTACATTCAAAAATTCTTCCAGTCGTTCAATTTCAGCTTTGAGTTGATCAACATATTCAGATGATTCTTCTACAATTTATTTCCACTTATTTAAACTCTTACATTTAATCTTAATCTTACTAACATCATCCTTAAGTTGCAACTCAGGATTGGAACTAGTTGTAAACTGATTTTCTCCACCATTATCTTTTTATTTTTCAACAGTGGCCATCATGGAAGCATGGTTTCCAGTTTTAAATTCTGGTTCTTCTTCTTCACAGAATTCATTATCATCATCTTACTCTTCACAAAAAACTCTCATTTGGTAATTTATTTATATATTTTATGTATCACTTTTTAAAAAACCTTTTCTTAGGCTTATCAATGTTTTCATCTTCGCTATCTTCATCATCGGTCTTTCTTAAGCACTGAGAGGCAATGTTCCCAACTTTTCCACAACGAAAGCAAGCTAGAGGTAAATTCCCTTTGAATTTACCTTTTCCCTTCTGGAAATTCTTGGAAATGAGAGAAAAAATTTATTTTTACTCATCTTCTTCACCACTAATATGTTTTGAAATTTTCAATTTCTCTATGGTTTTGAACACCATCGAGTTATAGAATCTTCTAGTTTGACTCTCATTTCATATGCCACCAGGCTGCTCAGCGGATCATTCAGAGAAAGTTTGGAAAGATCTCTTTCCTCAAGGGATAACAACTTTGCATTATAAAGGGGTGGAAGTCTTATAAATATTTTCTTTACAATGTCAATGTCTTTTATTTCTTCGTCTAGACCCCGAATTGATCCAACCTCTTCAGTAATTTGATTGAAGAAGAAGTCTGCATTCTCATTAGGATGAATATTCAAATTATAAAACCTATTGTGCAGGACTTGTAGTTTCACCTCCTTCAATTTTCTGTATTTTTCATAAATATTTTCAAGTTTATACAACATGGACTTTGCTAAGGTGCAACTCATAACATTTAGATATATCTGATCAGAAAGACCTGTGGTGAGAGCATTCTACACTTTAGCATCTGTATTGAGAATTTTTCTATCTGCATCAGTCATATCCAGCCCTGTTGGATCAGTAACTTGTATACCTTGTACAGTGGAAAACAGGACTTCTATTCCAAGGTATCTTAGATGAGATCTCATTTTGTTCTTCCAAATCTGAAAATTTCTTCCATCAAAGAGGGGGACTCCCCTAACACTTTCTGAATTCTCCATAACGATATAAGACTAATCAAACACCAGCAACCTGAATCCGATACCACTTGAAGGACCCCAGAACACCCTGATAGGGGAGGGGTGAATCAGGGTGCCAAATTTTTCTTTTTAAAGTTGTGGATATTTTTCCCACATTGGTAGGAACTTGTTAAATTTTTTTAGAAAAAATGAAAGCAGGGAGATGACACAACACTTTTACTTGGTTTACCGCAAAGGGCTACATCCAAGGAATGTATGCCGATAGTGTGTCATTTGTACCTAAATCCACTAATATTTACTAGTTTTAGGATTACAGTATTTGGTCACAGTCACTCTGTTCTAGGCACACTTCCCTTACAAAGGTTTAGGGATAACTCACCACATCCCTCGGATCACTTCCATCGACTCCCCCTAGCTCACTGCCTTGAGAAAATTCTAACTCATTTTATTGACTTGAAGTTTGCATCAATAGATTTTCATTGAAGACTTCATCTCTGTTCATCATGAGACACTTCTTGCATCAAAGTCCTTAATTGATTCACTTGAAGGCATTGATCTCAGAAACTGGATATTCAAAAGCATGTCCAAAGCATAACACCAAGCTTGCAAGAATACCTCAATTTGCATGCAAGATTTGGGAATTTTCATGAAAGTTGACTTTCATGAAACCCCTAATTTCAGTGAAACCCTTATCTTTCGCACAATGACACTAAAGGGTTCACTTTGTATTTTCAGACTAAAGGGACACCTTGCGTGCAAGATTAACTATCTTCCAATCTTTCATACGACAATCTTTCGCACAGTATAGGAACCAGATTTTCATTGCAAAATTCTTTAGGCATCCTTGGGGGTAGCCACATATTAATAGACCTTTAAAGAACCTGCGTGCAAGATCCTGATGCATCTTCATCGGTGCATGTAAGTTTCTTTCTGAGTGCGCAAAACCTTTTTTGACGTTTCATTGGGCTTGTAAGATTCGTTCATGCAACACCATCTTTCATGCACATCCATGTATTGCATGCACTTTTTTCCTTTTTCATATTTTGAGGAACTGGTCCCAAAACAAGCCTTGCACGTAGAATTATAAACACCCTTCAATATTTCACACAAATCCCTTTTCCAAACACACAATTCTCCATTTATTGATTTTCAGGCCCAAAAATCTGGCTAACACTAGGAAACAGCTCCACCTTCAAAACTTTTACCCACCTGAACTGTATGATACCTTTCCTAGAAAAATTCCTGAACTTCTAATGAGGATTGAAAAAAAAAACACAATCCATTCTCCATTTCCAGCATATAATGGACATGGTTATAACAACTACGAGGTCCTACATCACCTTGGATGCTCAAATAAATCTCGGTGCCTCACACCTCAAACAAGTACCACACCGTAATAGTGCCCAGATGCCTCACACCTCAGGTAACCGTATCCATCAATGCCCTGATTCCAAGAACCTCAGAATCACACATCTATTGATGCTAAATAAAAAAACTTAGTGCCTCACACCTCATACAAATATATATATATATATAACACAATTATATGATTCCAACCAACTAAAAAGTATCTGGTTAGTCTATTTACATAGCCTATGCACCTCATCCACCACAACAGACATGCCTCAATAGGCCATGAAAAAATGGACATGCCTCAAAAGTTCATGCCAAAATAACAAAAAAGAAATCACATCCATGCACATAGCGTGCCTCTAATCATATTCATATCACCATCCTGGTCAGCCCCTAGAAGCTCCACTGCATGCACCTAACCTAAAACATGACTCCTGAAGTAGTGAAATCCCTATTGTTCTTCACCATCCACCATCCATTGACCCCACAGCTGGGTATTGGTATCTCTTCCATGACCTCTTCATGCATATGAACCTTGACTACCCTCACCTAGTACTAATTCTAAATTGATCTTAGAAGCATGAGTCTGTCTGGTCCCTGACTATCGGCTATCCAATATGGCTTCTTACAAAACCTCACGAGATTCTTGGCCTATCCACATGCTCGACACTCTTTTAGAGGTTTCTCACACTGATTCTGGACATTTCTTGATAAACTCATCAAATACCCACTATGATGTGTTCTAGCTGATTCCCTAGACTAACTGCCCTGTTGAAACTCATCCCGACATTGCTTACGGCCATCTAAAGCATCACCACAAAAATATAATGAAGCTATTTCCCGGCTTCATAAAGACATTTATGTTAGGTTTCCCTCATCTATGAACACCTGGTTCCCCACCTCAAAGAATTATTCCAATATAAATATGTTTACCTACACCTAAATGGAATGTTGTAAACTATCCTTGAAGCGTCTCACTCTCAAGGTGTCATCGCAGGTTATTCTAGGTGAAAAGAGTGAAAAATTAGTGAATGTTGCTTTATAATCCATGAAGAACATGTCACCCTACTGAAGGGATAATAACTCTCGTGCTCTTTCATCCCTCAACATATTTGGGAAGAAGTGATCGAATAACTTGGCCTCAAAGTCTTTCTAGGAAAACCCCTTATGTTTTACTACTTTTACCTATACATTCCACTTTTGATTTATTGTCCATATGGTCATATAGGTAGTCAACTTGACCCTTATCTCTGGAGGCATCTCGATCTTCTCAAAGATCATCTGCATGCTCTCGATCCATTTCTCATCCGCTTACGGACCACCCTCACCCTGAAAAAGCGGCGGGTGCTACGATAGGAACTCCTGAGTGAGGTATGCTATAGATAGATCCTATCCTTGAGCACCCATTTCGATACCCTATATCACCCTTACCAGAATCTCATGGAGATTCTCATCAAGACATGACCCAAAAACTATGAAATATGGTGGTTAACCCTCCTGCACTTGAACTTGTGATGGAACCTGTCTATGAGCCTACCCTTGAGCCTATACTTGAGCCTGAACCTACTATGCCTGACCCTCAGGGGTCCAAACCTGATCGTGGTCCTAAGGTACTAAACCATCACCCACCTAACACTCCATTTGAGTTTTCATGGTAGCAACCTATTGAATATCATACATGGTCAGACAACCCATAACATATATATATATATATAATGTAGATAAAAAAGTAGTAAAAGGTAGTGAATCCTCACTACCCTTACACTTTCCTACCAAAACTATGCCACATAGCATCCTAGACTCATGGACACCTCACCCACCCTCAATAAAGACAAGTATCAACATATACCTCAGGCTATGACTATCTATATAACCAATGTTAACTCAGTCTGACGACCTCATCACCCAACCTGGTGATAAAAATCACCCCATGCCATGTTACCTACCTGGTTGTATAAGATCTAACCCCATTTCACATATCACATGCAATTTCATATATATATTTCATGGCATAAAAATTTTCATACCATGGAATGTCACATTTAAAAATTGTTTAAATAATCTAATTTCACATTTTACTAGGAATACATGCATATCTAAAATTAAAACACTCTAATATGTGCCTAATAGGCAAGGAAAGAAATAACAATCACACCTTTCCTCACTAGAATAAGGTCCAAGGTTTCATCATTTGCCTTACCAGGACAAAGGTCGATATCTCATATCATAATAATAAACTATTCACATTTCAAATAATCCACCGAGGTGGAAATCATATAGATCATAAAATGAGAAAAATTGAACAGAATTTGCTACCCACGATAACTTGGTTTGTCCCTCATACATGGGGATCTAGGCACCCAACCATGAATTCAAAACTCGATTCCGACCACAACCTAATCTCCAGTCGATAATAACCCAAATAGTAAGACTATCAAAAATGAAAATTTAGTCTCAATATCATAAGTAACTAGTCAAAATATGCTACTAAATCCCAGTCAAGAACTTATATAATATCACTTGTAGCATCCAAGATCTAATTAGCCGCCAGAATAATGCTATCGGGCTGGGTGCCACTGGCCTTAGGCACACCTCCCCAAACAAAAAAGGCTTCTGACTAGAATTGATGGTGTAAAGAGGTATAGTGGGGAGGCTATACCCTCCAAGGAAGATATAATACTAGTCTGAGTAAATATATATAACATGTAGTGGAAAAACAAGACTCAGTAGACTCAAACTAGACCTGCCAAAGGCATAAAGAATAAGAATAATTAAATGGATATAATCATAAAAAAGTAAACAAATAGAACCAAGAATGCAACATACTACTTATATCAATAAACTAAATAAAATCATGAATACAAATAAGTTCATACAATACAATATACAAAAGAGGGTCTCCCATTGGTATAATTGAATATAATACATACATATAAAAGGCATGCTGATACAAAAGGAAACTAAAATATAAATCTCCAACCAAGGAAAGACCGTCAAGGTTCTATGCCAATCTTCATGAAAAATATCTACTAAGAACTATCTCCTGAAGCTGATCCTTTACCTAAACGTATGAACATAAATTCTATATGCATCTTGAAGGGATCGTGTTCAGTGTGATAAAGTGTCTCATTAGGATACCACCCAAGGATTCATACCCAACATGTTTGTTTAAGAATAAGTGTAATATAATTAAATAAATAGCAGCTCATACTATTAAATTAAACAAAAAAACTTCTCTGGTGCTCAACAACCACCAAGAATTTGTCACCTGCTTCATCCAACACCAGAATATCTGAATAAGAGAGGGTCCTTAACCCATGGCCTAAGGTACTCCTAATTTCAAGCCTAGGTGAACCCTTAGGTTCCACATAAATCAAGTAACCCAACACCACATTCCACATGACACCTCATGTCTCAAAAAAATCACGAACATTTTGAAGGCCTTCCCAAACAAAGTAACCAGTCCCTCAAACCCCTTTTCAAAAGCACCCGTTAGCTCAAATATCAATGCTCAAAGGAAAATTTATGCATGTACTCAAATAAAATTAATCACTAGCCCATGGTATGACATCCCAATAAATAGTAATATTCACTCTCCCAAAATAATCTAGGCCCATGGCCTCAGCATGGCAGGCCTCAGCCCCCAATCAATAGCCTCATCTCTATTAACCAAAGGATCCTTACCTTACATGTGTATTTCTATGGAAATAACCCCCCAAAACATTTCCTAATCCACACTAACAGGGGCCTCTACCCACATGAGTGGTAAAAACCACCTAATCACATAGTCAACATGTGTTCACATGACTCAAATTGGTGTTTTGGCCATCACAGGTGAGCGGAAATATCCAAACAAATACCTAAGCTAAATCAAAACCGGAAACTCATGTCCCTATGACCATATCACTCAAAACCGATGGCCATTCCATCCAATTATCATAATCCATGCCCAACTTGACAGCCTTTCTTCCTTAACCAGTGCCCATGAAGCCCAATCCTATGATCATATCACTCAAGAAAATTGGGCCAAGCCCAACCAAATGATCAACATCGCCTCTATCATGATGACCTGGCCACCTCAATCTCAGGTCGAGCCTATCATGACCACATGGGTCCCATCAAATGCATCTCAATCATTTAATATACATATAAATCAAATCAATTTATTTAAAATGGGAAATTCAATTTAATACGATTAAATTACATAACTTGAACAACCATAACAATTCGATTAAATATAATGAATATCTTGTATTCAAAGGAATAAACCAATTAAATTAAAACAGTTCAATTTAAATGAATTTTTCACCCTCAATCAAACCACCCCAATGAGTGAGGGCCTCTAACCCAGCCTCACTTGAGTGAAAAATGTTTGGGAATTCTCATAGGCATCCATTAGGATCACACAATCATTTTGATATGAATAAATAGGTATAAATGGGTCTCACTCAAAATAAAAAAATGTGCACTAAAAGTTGTGCCACCAAAACAACCTCGAAAACAAAAATACCTTGGACTCATAAACGTAGGCACATCCAATATCGAGATATAACTCCAAGAAGATTGTAAGATATATGATTTTTTCATCAAGTTCTCTGAAAATAGGGTCAAATGGATCAAACTAATTTAGTGCACCATGAGGTTAAAAAAATAAAGGAGAAGGATGGGTGTGAAGAGACTCACTGATGTGGTTCTATATCTACTAATCGATTGAAGAATAGACCACCAGTTGAGGAGTTGGATCAAAAGTAGAGGAGGAGGAAAATGGAGGAACCCTCATGTGTAGCATGTGATTTAAATAATAAATAAGGGGATAAAAACTTAAATATAGGGAGGGGAAATAGTAATTTTTCCTCTTTAATGGGGTTGCATGGTTAGCTCACATTGTTTTCCAAACCATGCGGCAATCGTGTGACAGCCACTACCCAAGAGCTCCAGGTCACATAGCTAACCCACACAGTTTTCCAAACCGTGCCCAAATCGTGTGGTAGACACTATCAAAAACTACAGATAATCTCACACATCCATGCACCCCCTT
This sequence comes from Viscum album, assembly GCA_963277665.1. NCBI lineage: Eukaryota > Viridiplantae > Streptophyta > Magnoliopsida > Santalales > Viscaceae > Viscum > Viscum album. Next base: position 1,296,562,186 of record OY728141.1, on the reverse strand, counting down.
GCACAATTTTCTCAAACTGTGCAGTAGTTCAAAAACAATATGCATTGTTACCTGGAAGGGGGTGCACGGTTTAACCTGAACTGTGTGCCCTAACCTCCAACTCCAAAATAGTTCATTCAACTTCCAATGCTCCCAAAACCCTTTCCTAAACACCCGAGGCACTCTCTAAGACTCTAAACCAACCCAAAAACACGATATAAAGCTGATAGAACTCTCAGAATTGAGTTTTGATTAAGGATATAGAAAAGGGAACCCCCACTAATTGAAAATTCAAAGCGAGAGTGATTTTTGACTCGATTCAAAAAACCCAGGATGTTACATTATTCAACATAGATAAAACTACCATATAGTCATGGTCAACTATACACTATATAAAAAATAAAAATTATATATTAAAAAATGTAAAAAAATAGAAAAAATTATATAATATCTAACCTATGTGGATGAACTATGGATGTAAGAAGTTGAAATTTTTGGTTGAAACCTTTGGGATATGATCTAAAGATAACCAATACTTACTATCACCACCCAAAATCTATAAAAGCAAAAAAAATCTACAAACTTCAACATAAATCATTAAATCTTAGTGAATAGAGAGAAAAAATAATAGAAATGGATCTCAAGACCCCTTTTTATAATAAAAATTCCCTAAATACCTCCATAATAACTTAAGCCCGCAAAAAATCTCAAAAACCAATTGTATTGAAATAATATAAATTTTAAACCCTTTGGTAAGAACCTTATTCTAAGATCAGTTATGAAATTAAAATCCTTATCTAAAACCATTTACTATGTAAAATTGAAGATTTCCCTCTAAGATAAAAAATAACCAAAATACTCATATAAGCATTATGAACTCCAAGGAAACCATTTTTCATACCTATATAACATAAACCACTCTTTATAAATAGAAATTGTCCCTTATACTTGATCCATGCATGATACATTGATTGATGGACAAGTCGTTGGTATGAGAACATAAACATTTTTTGAAAACCACCTAATAATCAATCTTAAATAGCTAAAAAATATTTGTGATGGCCAATATGATACCCAAAAACATATGCAACCTAAAATAAATAATATATACACTTCTACATAGTTAAGAAAAGGTCATTGATTTATTTGAACATACTCCATATCAACCCAATATTCTCATGATACCAAAATAATTCCATCTATAAACCACTCATAATAAGAAGATAGTTAAAAATATGACCTACTTATAACACCTAAGTTTTTGTTTGCCTTTGGATCATGTTTTATTTGATTTATATTGGATGTTTTCAGGTAGTTTTGAAGAAATGGATGCCTATATGATCAAATATGTTGGTTTTTATTACACCATTGATTTTAGAATGTGTTATTTACTTTGGGGTCAATGTTTTATAAGAATATGGGTTTCATAAAGAAGTTTTAATAAGTTTTACTGGGTTCTATGGTCACCTACATGGTCCCAAATACCATGCATGGTGATCATGTATTTTGGGTTCGCAATCCAATGGATGTTTCATGGTACTCTACAAGGTCTCAAAGATCATGAAAAGAGACCATGCATTCTAGGAATTTCATACCATTGAGGTTTACAAATTCATATTGATTTTCTATAGGACCATACATGACAACCATATAATTGGGCTAAATAACACAATTTTTTAGTAAACACCGTGAAAAACTTTGATTATCCCCATTCTTGAAGAGATTAATCCATATCTATAGCTATGGATACTTTTTCCACCTAGGTAAAGTTAGCAATTAGAAAAATAGTTAATTAGTTATATCCACTCAAAGATGATACCAATCATATAAATTTATTACAAAATTCATAATACAATGAATTCTTCTTTCGGAAAATTAAATAAATAATCCAAAAAATGTCTTATGATTGTCAATAAATGATAAAATGGGTGAAATGTAAGCCCAAGGAGTGGACCATCTTTGAAGAAATTATTGCTGATGTAATTTTTTTGTAATTCCAAAATATATTGGTGAGCTTGACTAATGAGAATATCATGAAATATGTTTTCCTAAGAAAATTTTGGCAAAAATAGGGGTTTAGGAGTGTAAACCATAGAAACATCTTTTGTGATTTTTTTTAGTTATTAATAGAAATTTAGGTAGAAAATTATATTTCCTTTGATATTACTACCTTTAAATTTCTATTTGGAAAACCAATTTTACCATCTAATGAGTCGGGGTTTTGGAATTACTTTTTCTTAAACTAAATAATTTGTGGGAATGTACATTTTAATTAATAAATATCTTCTAATAAGATATATTTTGAACTTCTCTATTCATTTTTTTACTACTAAGATTTCATTCTATGTTTAGTGATAATGAAGTTTCCTATCATTAAAATTTCCACTCTTATAGTCACATATATTCCCTATCCCCTTTTGATCTTCTTCTAATAGAATAGATCTTCAATATAAATTAATAACATTGTTTATAGGACCTTCCAACCTAAGGTTGGTATATTCAAAGGGCATCAAGACTTTGAAATACTTTTTAAGTCCAACATTACTTTTTTCACTATTACTCCAAGTAGGATCATTACTTTTCAACTAGTGTAAGAGAATTTTTAGTATCTGTCAAGGTTGTAAATAAATTTAGTCATATTGTTAACTATCCTTAAAAATTGTGAGATTTTATTGCATGATAAATATTTTTTTTAAAGGTTGGGGTCGAAGCCTCATTTATTTTTAAAGTAAAGCAAAGAACTATTTTAACTGGGTAAAGGGAGACCCATTACATAGCCCAAAGGACTTGGAATTTATCCCATTACATGGAATGTAGGCCCAAATTTTTGTCCCAAGGCCCATTCTGTGAATAGTAATACTACAGTACCCGCCTTCTATAGTACCGCACAGTACCCGCCACTGTTACAGACCATGCCACCACTACAGTGACCTGCTGCCGCAATAGTGTCTTCCATTTGCTACAGTGTCCCCACTGCTATAGTACCTGCACCCAATGGGTTTTGAGCCCTCATTTTTCATGTAGGATTACTTGGTGTTGAACTTGTGATATATGAATACTGATAAATAAATTTATATTTTTTCAATCAACATTTTCTTCACGGATAACATGCCTCTATATTCTTGGATAACTTTGTAGAACTTTTCTAGTAGAATAGAGTGGGAGTCAATATATTGATAAAATATAAGTATTTGATAAATATATACCAAATAAATCTATAATATTGGATCAATGGTTCTTAACATAACAATATAGAATAATTATTATTTAGTTTTGAGGATAAATGGTAAGAAATTCGAATGAAAGTGATAGCCTATAACAGATAATTTTTTCTTCTGTCTATCTTCCCTTTAAATTCTTGATTTCTAGAAACCTACCTTGATATCAAACTTATATAAAACATAATCTTGATGTAGCTTATGTAAAATGGTTTCCTATAATGGTAGAGGAAAATTTTCATCTTGAAATAATGATTAAGAGTTTGGTAATTGATGATAAGACTAAGCTTTCCCCTAACATTCACTAAAGTCTTATTAATATAAAATGATTCACAATCTTATTGAGATTTTTTTTGCCTTAATAAGATCCTTATATTAAATCTTAGAAAATACCTTTAAATAATGATTAAAAAGATCAAGATTCATACTTTTTGAATCACCTTTATCAGATTTACATCTTCATTCCTTTTGAAATGAAATGTGACAAAGAAATCAAGATTTTCCCATAATGAGAGATCACACTTCTTAAGGAATATTTTATGTGATTTTTCACAAGTTGTTTTGATCATATAATTTATAATGGATCCCAAAATCTCAAGTGGATAAATATTTATAACTTATGTTCATAATAAGTGATGATTTACATGCTTAATATATCTTCTATTCAATGATTCCCGCATTAGAGAGTGAATGATTTCAAAACCAATGAGAAGATATTTTCTAGAAATTCATAATAATAAATGATTTATTTAGTCACATATCAAAGGAATGGATGAATATTAATTTAATTACCAACCACTGATATGAAAAAGGATTCCCCATTAGCATCTCTAAATATTTTATAACATTATTCCCATTGATTTTTAGGGAATATTTTTGGATTTTTGATTGTCGATGTTACTCCCCTATCACATAATTCCACCATTATAATAGGTTTAACCCATCTAGAATGGTAAATATAAATATTCAAAAAAGGTAATTCCTAAGAGTAAACTTCAATATTAGCCTCGAAGTAGTATTTTATATCTTTATCCATGCCATGATTTGGAAGGTTTTTTTGAAAAACAAAATCTTTTTTAGAAATTTTTTGTAGGATTACTTCATTATATGTTGAAGAATCAATATTATTTATGTTGATGCTTCTAAAGAAATAGTAGAGTCATTAATAATTTCTTTCTTGTTCTCTTCACTATGATGAAGTTTTCATATGAATGAGACGTTATATTTTTAGAGGATAATATATTGGTGCTTTTATTATATCCTTTCCAAATATAGAATCATATGAACCTTATAAAAAAGATTTATCATGATATAAATGTATTAGGTTTTGTTCATATGTGTAATTAATAATTTCTTCTATAGATTTTGGTTTCAAAAAATGTTTCTTCTCTTTAGTAACTTTTTAGAAGATAATGAAAACTCTTTAGCTGGAGGAGCATTCAACACATAGAGTCTTGTTTCTTCCACCATTTGATCATCTTAGGAGTCTTCATATACATAGGTAGTATCACATGCATTAATATAAATTTATTTGATATATACTAAGAATGTATATGGTTATCAAGGATCTGGTGGATCAGGAGGTTTCTTCAGTTGATTCACTCAATCATTTATGATTTCTTCCAATTCCTCAATATTTGATTCAACCCTAACCATGGAATCAAGGTTATCATTATTCATTTCTCCACTAGAATTTTTTTATAGTCTTTTATAAATCTATCATAAGATTATTTCTTATGTAATTTATGATATTTATATTTTCCCCAAAATTGAGAAAAATAAAATTGGTCTTATTTTGAATATATTTTGGATTATTAAATATCTTACACTTTATTTTTTGGTAGTATAAACTCCTGGATCTGATAAACATTATATGGATGTTGTTTCATCAACATCTTTGGATTTTTATTTATAAACTCAAGTTGTTGTATCAGGGTGGACTCGTATATTTATTTGTTATCTATTTATGCCTTTGATGATAAATATCTCTAATCAGAAGGATATGTAGATTGGGGATTTGAAAAAAGAGAAGAATAACTTAAACAATATTAGTGATAATATTAATGAGTATAATTGTCACTCATTTTTCTCTTTATCTATATTTTCTTTCCATTGATCCCATAGTTATAGAGAACATAGATATAAGGATGATCTGGGTAGTCATAGGCTATAATTTGAGAAAACATGGATAGAGAGGAATTAATATAGGAATATTTAGAATAAAAATAGAGAGAGTAATAGATATTATAGAAGTAAATATATTTAATATCATAAGTAAGAGGCCCATATCACTTGGGTAATAACACGCTATTTGGAAACCACTAATATATCTTTGTTAAAAGTGAAAAATGATAGAGATTCACAAATAATTACCTGGAGAGTGATAAAGAGGAATGGACTGGGGAAGTAGAGGCTCCTTTGGTAGCTTTACAAGACTCTTCCAAATATATTAACCAAACCTTTTCTGAAAAAACTCAATTTATCTTCAAGTAATTCAAAAAAAATAAATGCCTACCCTAGCTTATATAAATAAGAATATTTATCCACTATAGGAATTCATTCTCAAACAAAGCATAGGTCTTCAATACTTATATAACTCCTAGTCACCTCACATATAGAAATAATGACATTAACCCCCAGCTTATAACTCATATACAGTCCTAACACTATTTACAAATAAATCATAAGGGAAACCTGGTAATATAAACTTCTAGTTTCAAGATTTCTAATGTGGATATTTCTTATAGAAATGAAACCACAGAGCATAATCTCTATCGACCAAGTTGTAGATATATTAGAGGGAAATAATATGTATTATTCCTTAAGTGATAATGAATAAGTTTTATACTATAACCATGATTCTGGTACTAGTATTACAACCATGTAATAGTAACAATAATGATATAGGTTGTATTCATAAATTAAAGGATAATACAGTACAAGTGTAATGTAGAACACAAAGAACACATAGAGATGAATCAACTAGGGAACTAATCTTTGATTTTTGAAATGAAGTACATAAGGACTACACTCCCAAATGTTGGGTTCATCCTCTTCCCAGATTACATTATTTATAGCCATGTATAGTGGACTCCAAAAAGCAAAACTATGAGGTCTTAATTTATAAGACCAATGGTATAAGGACAAGTTTCTTGACCTTATCCATTTATATGGCCCTTTATTACTTTATTTAAACCCAAAAGTGAACACTATTGGCCACTAATTTAATAAAGAAACTTTTGAGAAAGCTAATTTATCACAATATTACAAGAAATACCACCACACATTTATCCCTGATGATGACTCAAGTAGCTTTATATAAATATACTTTTATAAAGATCACCATAACCATAACTTTATATAAATGAGATTCTCATGGTCTATATGTCTATGTTAATGTGATTCTCTACCACATTCCTAGTCCATGTGCTTTACTAAAGATTATATGGACACAGTGCTTCATTTTATTTCTTTCATGTACTTCATATATAACTTCCTCAATGTGTATTTTTTGATATTTTCAATGTTTTTTTCATGTAGATTCCACGATAAGTATCTTATTATTTATGCCACTCTATTAATATTACTCTAACATCATGGGGTACACTTTTCTTTCCAGAGGTTCCATGCATAATATGTATATATATCGGTCTACATAAATCTCCCTTTGATCAAAAATATATATAACATGTGTATATGATCTATTAAAGTGCATGGACCATGGTAATATCATTTATGTAAAACTACTAAAGTCATCATCAGGGGGTGTGTAGTGGATTGTCTTATAATATTTTGATAAATTTTAATTTGTAAAAGTTTCTTTATTAAATAAATAACAACTGCTGTTCAGTTTGGTTTTAATTAAATAAATTAAGGTCCTTGTTAAAAGGATAAGTTTAAGAAACATGTCCTTCCATTGGTCCTGTAGATTATGACTTTATCACCTCATTTGTTAGAGTTATCCCTACATGATTATAAATAATGTAACCTAGATAAAGAAGGAACTCAACATTTGGGAGAGGAATAATTCTTCCCTTTTCTACAAAAATCTAAGATTAGTGAGCTAATTGATTCAACTCTCTAGGTTCTTCATGTTATTTATTAATATTTTACTACTTAGTCCTTCTATTTGTGCATGTAACCTCCTTTGTGGTTGTACCACCTATGTGGATATAATCCTAGTATCAAATCCATGGTTATTGTGTAAACCTCGTGCCTTCTCACTCAAGGTATAATCCAATTTATTTTCCTCTAATATCTCTACAACTTGGTCGATTTAGAGTATTCTCTATGATTTCCTCTTCTTAAGGAACCTCTACATGAAAAATATATTTATTAGAGGTTTTTATAGTTGTGTTTCCCTTTTTATTTCTCTATAAATGATGAGAGTAGGGTGTGTGAGTTATAAATTAAGTTTTAATTATATTATTTTAATCCATTTGGTGACCAAGAGTGCTACAAGTACCGAAGACTTGTCCTTTTTTAAAGTATAAATTCTTAGTGGATAACATTTCATGTTTGTAAAATTTGTGGTTAGTGATGATGTTGTTAGCATTACATGAATCTATTAAGATTTTTTCCATACAAGGTAACCTTATTAGGTTAATAAAATCCCTATAAAATTCCCAAAAGATGCTATGTTTTCTCGATCCATTACTTTTCATCGCTCTTTGGGTAACCCTTTGTGGATCTCTATCATTTTTCACTTCCAACAAAGAGATTCTAAAGGCATAAAAAAGGTGTGTTGTCTCCTAAGTGGGAGTATCCTAAGACTTATTCTATGGAATATATTTACTTATTTACTATCTATTCCCATATCTATTCTACTTATAAATAGTCCTCTAAGAATTATTCTCTATCTTAGTTTTCTCAAAGTATAGCCTATGAATACTTATATCATCCTTATATCCATATTCTCTCTAACTATGGTAACAATGAAAAAAAAGATATAGAAAGAGAACAGTGAGTGAGAAACATACCTATTCATCTTCTCACTCATGTAGTTCAATCTCTTCTTACCATTTTTTAACTTCCCTCTCTCCATATCCTCCTTATTGGAGATCCTTCTCATTAAAGGAATACCTGGATAGAATACACAGATCTGAGTACACCCTGATGCAAAAACTTTCATTTTCAAATCAGAAGTTGTAGATGCCTATGGTGTTATGTATTAACAAGGATTATGGAAAATACAAGACTATGGGATAATTATTAATCTTAAAATTTTCAAAAATAAATGAAATTTAATTTCAAAATTTTGTGGTTTATTATGATTAAACAATTCATCCCTTTAATTAAAGTGAAGTGATAATAGTGATTGGAAAATAAATTAAAGAGATTAACGTAATGAATTTTATAGTAGCTCAGATATAAATGATTATATGTCTACTCTTCACAATATAACTAGTAGATTATATAACCCACTACAATAATAAGAGAATTTTTCAAGGGAGTAGCCTAAACCCAAACTTTTACAATGGGAAAAATACAAACCTAGACTTTTAAGCGTGATAAATCCTAACCAATGACATTTTCTAAAGGAGAATCCCCAAACCTATAACCATTTCTAGGAGAAGATAGAACCCATTACTCTATATAATAAGCATACCCAACCTAGTTCTTTTTGACATAATCAAGAACAACTTATGTCACTACATTTTGGTCAAGTGGTTGATTCAATGGTACCTTTTAAGGGTGTAATAGCACTTAATTATTAAAATTCATCCCTATAACAACTACCCTGACAAGAAATAAAATAATGAAACCTCTATATAGATATAAAAGAAATATTGGGGTGGTAATTTTCTTATTAACCCTTTGATTATGAATGAATGATAAATTATGGGTGATCTAGTAGAACCTTAGTAATGTAGTGTGAACAATGAATCTTCTAATGATCAAATGATGAAGTCCAATATGTAATCACTTAAAATTTAATGATGAGTAACACACATTTTCATTGTATGCTTCATCCATTTTAAATTTTCAAACCATCAATGGATATATTCTCTAAAAGTCCATGAACCATAATCAATAATTAATTCTTCACATGGGTTCCAGCTAAATTCCTCAGTACTCTGTAATAATAAATAACCAAAATAAAATCTATAATAATAATTTAAATAAAAAATAAATTTAATAAATACTCCCGAATGATTTATAATAATCATGTGCATGATATCCTTTGAAATTACATTATAATTGAATTTGAAACTCAGTCTAGGTGAATATTCGAACCAAGCAAGAACATATCCCCCTGAAAAAATTAAGTCCATCATTCTTATTTTGTATTTCCTAAATTATACAGTAAACTTGTGACATGAATTTCAACCACTGTTTCCAACCACAAATTATTTTCCAACTTCAATTTAGTTAATACCTTTTGTTGTCTAACATGGCCTTCACCACGGCGTGGTGAACTCCATTTGTTCGTTTTTAATGGTGATTCAATACATCATCCAAAATTCATTGAAATTTCGATATTAATAAACTCTAGGAATTTGGGGACATTCGTTTTTCATAGGTACTCTCATTGATAAAAACATCTCTATTATGGTGTGGTATAAAATTATTGACCATTTTGAAAGTCCATCTCATGCAGTGCGATACACCACAACCAATGAAAGTCCAACGCCTTTGAAAATTTATAATCCTACATTGCCCATTTTTTTAAGGAGAATTCAAAACACAAAACACTAACCTCTATGGAGTGTTACTGAAAACTAAGAAATTTTTTAGTACCACAACTACTCCCAAGGTGAGTACCTAGTCGTTTTTCTTCCAAATTTCATGCATAAAAAACTTTAGCTTGAAATGATTATCTCTACAACATGGGACAAAATGTTTTATATCCTTAATAATGGATAGATCTATAGAATGAAATAGATATTTTAGACTTAATATGGTTTTCTAATCTTCATCAATTTTGTATAAAATATTCCAAATTAATTTATCATAGTATAAATATAATTATTATGTATTTATAAAAAATCATTAAAAATAACTAATATAAACATATATTAAATCAAAAAACCATGATATTCAAAAAAACAGGGCATGCCTAAAAACTATACATTGCATAAAGGAAAAAAATTAAGATATATAAAGATATCTCTCAACATGCTGCGTAAAGGTCATTTTAAATTATATATAAAGGTAATATGAAATTTTCATATATTATATAAAGGTAAGTTGAAATTCATTGTGAAAAGGAAAATGAATTTGATCTTTGTAAAGGTAAAACATTTTTATGTAAAGGTAAACCAAACTCATAACAGGATACATATGGGTAATAACACTTCATACAAAACTTGTATAACGGTAAAATAGAATATTCATAACTTGCACAAGGGTAAATAAAAAACTTATAAAAAATTATTTTATACAAAATATAACTATAATAATAATCTATAAATGGTTCAAGATTCAATAATTTAAAAAACATTTAATCTAACTCATGTTAGAGGGAATGAAGAATTTAAAAAATATATGAGAAGATATAATTATTCAAAAAATAAATTTTTGAGGTATTGTAATTATCAAAACACAAATAAAAAAAGTCGTTCAAGGTGACACTTTAATAGATAGAACATCATCCACATGATGTTTATTCGATACAAGAGTTTATATTATAGAAAAATAAATTGGTGGAATAACTTAAATCATCCCCAAGATATCTAAAAAAAGACCACTCTTTTTTTTCCTAATATTGGAGAAAATATAAAGATCATAACTCACATAAGAAATCATCTTATGAGATATTTGAAAAATATTGTCGAAAATAACAACCTAGTGGACAGATGAAGAAAGATAACCTTGATTCAATGGTTATGGTTGAATCTAAACTTGAATAATTATAACCACTCATAAATGATGGAGTGAAACAGCTGAATAAACCTCTAAATCCACTATATCCTTAGTGATTATATACAATCTCAATCCAAATTGAATAAATTGATATTAAGGCTAGTGATACTACCTATGTAATTAGAGACTCTAAAGATTATTGCTAGTGGAAGAAGAAATACTATATGATTTGAAAGATCCTACTATTCAAGAGTTTTAATTATTTGTTTAAAAAGTTTCTAATGATATTAAACCTTATTTAAAACCAAAATATCCTAAAGAAATCCTTAATGGAATATTTGAAAAAAAACTAACTTGATCAATATTTTTTAGAAGATTCGTATTATTCTATCTCTGAAATAGAGACAATAGAAACATCACTAGATCATCCTTTAAAAAATATAACATCTCAATCATATTATGACATAATCATCAGTGAATAGAACAAGAAAGAAATTATCAATGACTAAACAATTTCTTTAAAGGAATCAGCATGAATAAAATTGGACTCTCCATCATGGAATGAAGAAATCCCATAAGATGATTCTAATAATTCATTAATTTATCTAAACATTCTTCCAAATAATAGAATGGATAAAGGTATAAATTATTTTTTCAAGGATATTACTAAATTTAAATCTCATTTATTACCTTTGCTAAAGATTTATATTTACCCTTCTATATGTGATAAACTTATCATCATGGTGGCATTATTTGATACTGGAGTTGTATCAATAATCATGAATCTAAAAATCCTCCATAAAACTCTATGGGAATCATGCTACTGAATTTTTTGAGATACTAATAGGGAAAACTTTATTATTTAAATGGTTATTAAGATCATTCATATTCATATATTCCTTGGTTATGTGATTAAGTAGTGTGTATAATGTTCTGAATTTCTAGTAAAAATTTTCTCATTGGTTTTGACTTCCTTCACTCTATAAAGAGGGTCACATGGAATAGCGAAGGTCATAAGCTTGGAAATCATATCTTAAATTGGATATAAGTTATAAATATTTATATAATTGATGTTTTTAGAGTCATTAAAAGTGATATAGTCAAAAAATATTTTACAAAATCACATATAAAATTTCTTAAGAAGTGTGATCAAAAGTTATGGAAAATCCTAATTTCTTTGTCACACTTTCTTTATAAAGGATTGAAAACATTAATCAAACAAATGTGAGTCAAAAATTTATGAATAATTATATTCTTAATCATTCACTCAATGAAGTTTATGATCTTTAATAAAAATGTCGTATTGTGGAAATAAAATATCAGTGGGCTTGTAAAACATTTTATATTAACAAGTGATTAGAGAAAGTCAGTGGTAATCTCAAACTTTTGATCAATTACCAAATACTTAATCATTTACTTGTGTATGAAAAGTTTCCTTTTCCAAATTTGGAAACTCTAATCTAGAATCTACCTTAAGCCCAAGTATTCTCAAATTTTGATCTTAGGGTAGGTTTCTGGAAACCAGGAATTAAAAGGGAATATGGATACAAGATAGCATTCTATATTCTGGGTCATCACTTTCACTTGAATATATTACCATTAAGCCTCAATATTTCCTCATAATTATTATATAATGCTATGTCAAGATTATTTGATCCAATCATGGTGATTTATTTGGTCCATATTGATGACATACATATATTCTCTCTAGATATTAACTAATACTCTATTCTTCTATAAAAGTTAAATAAACTCATCTGAGAATATAGAGCCATGTTGTTTGATAAAAATATGTTGATTAGATTAAAAAAATTATTTTCTTGGAATACATATCTCATAAGGTTAGTATCATCTGAAACCACATATTTCAATCCAGCTTTATAATTTCTCACATCAAGATTAATCATTCAATCAGATCTAGTAATTTTGTATGATTGTTAACTACATGATTAAATTTATTCCTGACCTTAATGAAGAAGATATGACTTAAAGTTATAGTTTTTATGTGATACATGAATATATCATGTTCATAGGATATCAAGATTCATGCATGAAATAATATTTCATACATACTATAGCCTTGGATCAAATGAACAGCTGAATATTAAGTGTGTTAATATTTAAATAGTTCAAATCATTTAAAGTTATCATTAAATGAAATCATTTCATATTTATATGAAACGTACAAGGAGTAAAATTCATATGAAGTATGAAATGACCATGGAATTTATATATGTGTTTTAATGTATGAGTTAATGCAGGCTTCACCTTTGGAGCATCATTGGGTGTTATATAATCACTTCCATGTGATGGTAGTAGTGTGTGTATGTATATTCAACCAATGAATCATATATCTCAATGTTCTCTTCACCTTACTCCTTTGCATTAGAGGTACTAGCATGCTATAGAGAAAAAGTGAATCCTACTCAAACATAGATCAATTTATATTATCCTTTGGATACCTATAGATGTGGGATACTTACGTTTTTTAATCTAGTGATCTCTCTAAAACCCATGTGATGGTTTTAAAAATGTTTTAGTGGATCTTAGATGTAAGGTACACACATTTACAATTGTTTTTCATTTATATTTTTACAATGTTTTATATTTTTATTTCATGTAGATCCTCAGACAAGAGTTTTTATTCATTTATTATTGATATGATAAATTTTATTAGACTCTTACAAAACCCTTAAGTGGTATCAGAGGGAACCATGATTTAGATTTATGAAACCATGCATATAAATGAAGAATAAAACTGAAATAAATCTCCATTTCATATTCCAGAATTATAGTTTTTTTAAAAGGTCTTACCCCTGTGTAGCTAGGCTACATAAAGGTAACCAAGATCTTACTCTTACATAGCTAAGATGTATGAGGGTAACCAAGGATTTATCATTAAATATAATGATATACATAAGGGTAACCATGCCTTACCCTTATGTGGATTGGTCTATGTAAGGGCCACCTAAATTTACCCTTACATGTAAAGGTGTTATGTAAAGGTAATGGTGGGTTTTAAAGGCTCGTGTAAAGGTAACTGGTTTCTTACCCTTATGCAAGTTGTAACTGTGTAAAGGTAACTAAGGTTTTACCCTTACACATTGGTGATTAATCTTGTGTAAAGGTTAGACTTGATATACCCTTATGCAGTTTCTATTGCATAATGTTCATTCCCTTATCGAAGCCAACTGCATAATGGTAGTACCCTTGTGTAATGGTACCCTTACACAAAATGAGCCACATAAAGGTAATCTTTATATTACCTTTATATAGCACGTTATATTTATTATATGTAAAGTTTTGTAGTGACTTACCCTTATGAAAGATCTCTCAAATGTCATGTGTAATGGTATAAGGTTTTACCCTTACGTAGGAGTACCCCTATGCGTAAGGGTAATCAGAATTGTTTAAAAATATTGTTAAAAAAATTAACATATAAAATGATTTATATTGTTTATAAAAATTTTATAAATCATTATAAATGTTATTTTTGGAATATTTAATATATAATAAATTTATAAATTAATTAATTATAAATGGTTTAAAATTAAATTAATTGAATGTTTATGAAACATTTTATTCCCAAATATTAAAAGTTAATATTTGAAATACCTTTTAAAAAATTATATGGAAATTATAATGATATAAAAATAAAATAGTTTATTTATAAATAATAAGAAAGTAATTTATAAAGGGTTATAAATTATTAATTAAGGCAGAAAATATAAAAAAATCATTTAAATTATGAATCGTTCATAATTAATTAATTTGAGTTGTTCAAATTAAAAGGGCTTTATTTGGATATTATTTAATCCACATAAAAAATGTTTTGATGATTTATATGATTAAGGTTTAAAAAAAATTTAAGTGTATGATATTTAGATTATGTAATATGTTTACAAAATAGAAGTTGGTTTATAAATAGTTTATAATTCACATAATATCATATATTGAAATTAGAAATGCCATAAAATGATTAATATGAAAGAGTTCATTTTAGGATGAATATAAAATGCTTATATTCAAATTATGGAATGACCATAATGTTAAAGCTAAAAATTTATAAAAAGTTTTATAATTAAATTGATTTATTAATTATTCATAAATAATTATCTCATGTTTAAATATTTTAATTTTTATTTATTTAAAGGTAATTCCATGTTTTATTCATAGTTATACATTTTTTATAATATGAAAGTTTGTATGAAAAATTTTATATGATAAATTGCCTCTAGTATAGAGCCTTTCTTTTTCATGCTACGAATGACTCCATAATGAATTTAGTTTTTCATCTACCTTGACCTCGATTCTTAATTGAAGTTATTAGCTTGATTTTAGTTATTGAATATATTTTTTACATATTAGGTTATTAGAGTTATGATGAATGTGACTCTCTCTTATGTAAAGTATCCATAGGTAGAGGGACTTGGGGTTGGACAACCTACCTGCCTGGAGGATTATGCCTTGTCTAGGTTAGTGAATGGGGTAGGTTATCTGTCACCCCAGGCTTACTCAAATAGATAAATTTATGCCATCATCACATGTAGTGTTTAAGTACCTTATGCATATGATGCATCTTGATATGTATGGATATTTTTTAATTATATTTTTGGGAAAGTAACACAAACATGTGGGTTGTGTAAAGAGTTACACATCAATATAGTTTGAACATATTGGTTTAGTAGATGGAATAGGATTCTGAACTAAATTACTAAAGGTATGCATATATAGAAGGTAATAACATGAGATAGTATAGAGAGATTAAAATCCCATTCAAATAATAAGTTTGATATTTCTACCAAAGTATCATTTTTCAAGACCTCAGTTATTAAACTGAGTATTATCAAGCTCAACGTGAGTACCCCTAAATTATCATGTGTAAGGAAAGAAAGTTATAAGTAACTTTGAATTGTTTTGTGGGTATTGTAGAGCTCAGCATGAGTATCCCTTGATTTTACTTTGTTGGATTATTCTTGGAATTTTCTTTGGGTTACATAATTTGGAAGGCCTTAATAGTTAGTATATTGGTGGAATAGAATTTATTTTATCCATATGATGGATGGGACAAAGGTTTTTCCACTTAGCTATCCAAGAATCATATATATTGTGATTGGGATGATTCCCTTCCTGCATAATCATGTCTTATTTATGTGATAAAAGTTGCGAGTCATGGTGAAATATGGATATTATACCACTAATGGATATGATATATTTTAAAAGGGTTCATCATTTTAGTGGGATCTCATTTAATAAAATTCCTTATTAAGTGGTTTATAATACATGATATTTATCTAATAAAAGATTTTGTTGTAGATAATATCATCATCATCATCATCAAGATAAAAAATTTAATTAATCCTTGAACATGTGTATATTTTATAAAGTGTTTTAAATATAAAGTATTTCAAAATAAAAGGAATAACTGATTGATATTGTAGTTTATATTCATGAGATGTAGTAAATAGTTACTACATCAAGAATTTAAATGTAAAGGATTTTATTAATCTCGAATGAATCTAAGTACAAGATGTGTATTTTCATCTCATTTATTTTATGTGATAAGAGAAGTTTTTTTATTACAAAGAGTTTTTGTGAACAAGTATGAGATAATTAATTATATACACATGTTCTATGATTCATGAATTTCTATAATAGGTTTCGAGATGAAGATATGGATAAAATATTTTTATATGGGATAAAATTTTTATCCAAATATTTTTTTAAATATGTGGTAATGTGTTCTTGCCACCCATTAGTGGTATATTTTAATAGTCTTCTTTACAAATGAGAATGTTTCAAACACATAGAATATAATATATGATATGGAAATAATAGTTTATTTGTTAAATATACCTATTAAAATAAAATAAAAATTATTTCCTAACATAAAAGGGTTTTTTTATCTTAGTAAGATATTCTGAAAATAATATAATGTCTAAGAGGCTAGTGGGAGTATGTTTGGACATAAAGAAGTTCAAAATTAACAAATAAAGGATAACACTGAGCTAAAGTTAAGGTTTTTTCCACTTAATATCCTAAAAGAGTTTAGGATATGTGATAGTAAATAAAAATTTAAAGTGTTACATTTAGTTACCATTTATAAAGTAGATATCATTGTTATATCAGTTTAAAATAGACTGGTTTTTCACTCTATATCCTAAAAGAGACTAGGATATTTAATGATAAAGAAAAATGTAAAGAGTTATATTTGTCTATTGTGAAAATTTAAAGACACTATTTCTTGAAGGGTTGTACTAGTCAAAATGAAAATTGAATTATAATTTACATCCTAAAATAATTTAGTT
The DNA here is from genome assembly GCA_963277665.1 of Viscum album. Classification (NCBI taxonomy): domain Eukaryota; kingdom Viridiplantae; phylum Streptophyta; class Magnoliopsida; order Santalales; family Viscaceae; genus Viscum; species Viscum album. The sequence continues at coordinate 1,296,544,875 of OY728141.1, read as the reverse complement.
TGTGGGGAAAAGATAAATGTAAAGAGTTATATTAATTACCATAGCAAAGTGGTTTTTTTCATAAAATTGTTTAGGAGGAACATTAAACAATAATGTAATTAGTTAAATTATTTCAAGGAAAATTTTTGATGGAATAGGGTCCTACGGATAATGATAAAAAGGTTATAAAGTGTTCTAATTAAACAATAGAAGTTGACATCGTAACATTTGGTGTTGTGAAGTTAAGAAGTTTGAATATGTTCAACAAGTTGAACAGTTAGGAATATGATTCCTAAATCTCACCATTATTCAAAATGTTTTACTTCATAGATTTTTCTCACTAAAAAATTTAGTGTGTGGGTTTTATCAGATGGTCACATAGATATTTGATAGGGATTACATATGATGCAATGTGTTAAAAAAACCTAGAAAGTGTAGAAAACACAAGGCTGGTCTGGAATTTTATCATATATTATATGATAAATCAGTGTTTATGTTGGTTTTTTTAAATATTCTTAAAGAGTTTAAGAATGTTAAAATATACTATATTAAAATCAACCTCCATTTTATCATTATTTCACATTGGCTACATAAATGTATATATAGATATATATTGCATGAAGTGTAATGAAAATTGACCTCTCAAAGTATGACTTTGATTTTATCCATAACCGATGTTTTTCATGGATTATTATAGATTACGAAAAAAATTAAGGTTAGAATGAGTAGGATTCTTGTATAGAGATATAGAATATACTCATGAGGTATAAGAAAAATAATATGATTCTTTTTGTTCATTGTATAACCTACTATATATACCACATAGAGTGTTATATATATTTATTTTTTATACTACGGGTGTGTGGATCATATGTGAGTCCCCATTAATTAAGATAGGTGAGATACCTAGCATGAGAACCTTCATACATCGATACCCTACTTACACAAGTATACATACTAAATTAGCTAATATGGGGGGTATTTAGCTATATTGATGATCATGTCATCGGTTAAATATTAACCATGATGGTCAGAATTCTTTTGTATACTAAGGGTGCATGGATCATTTTTGATTCCCCGTTACTTGAGGCTGGTGAGATACCTAGCATGAGAACCTTCATACAATGATACCCTACTTACAAAAGTAAACATATTGAATTAGATAGTATGGGGGTGTTTGGGTATATTACTAATCATTTCATTGGTTAAAGCTTAACCAATATGGGATTTTTCCTCTCATATGATTAGTATGACATCAGGGCCCTCGACTAAGATAGACTACAGGAGTGTCCAGATGCACCTAGATATTATATATCTATCTGGATAAGGGATATGTGGTGTGATTATATAGAAGGATGAATTACATGTGATGTATTCATTGATCAGTTCAAGTTACACTCTGAGAATTGAGAACAGATGATTTAACTATATTAGATTAACATGTTCCATGTCCCATGGTCACTCGATGTCTTGGAAAAAGGGAAAATATGAGAATTCACATTTTTATATGATGAAAACTATTGAACATGGGTATAGAGATATATATTTTTGATAGATATCATGCCATATCACTTTATATCTTGAGTAACATTGATTTTTTTCAAGAGGCCTCTTTTTTATTAAATATATGGATCTAGTGATTCATATTTGTTGTAAATGTTGTAAATTTACATGGAGACAAAAAAATTGGTTGGATAAATGGGGATTGAGTTTGACTCAGATAGTGTCTATAAAAATTTTTAGAGTTAATCCTAAAGTGTTTTGTATGGGTGTTCATGAGGTATTGAATTTGATGTGATTCAAGGTTAATTTAATGGTAGCTTTCCAAAAAGTATTTTGAGATTTATCCAAAAGGATTTTGGGATATGGTTTCATAGTTTATTGTACACAATACAATATAAGTTAAAATGGCACAAATTATATTAGTCTTTAGTGCATATGGGAGATTGAAGGAGATATGCCCTAAATTTATAGCCTTTATGTGATGCATGGATATATCATGTGCATGGGATATCTAGATACATGCATGAAATAAGATTTTAAGAATGCTACCACCTTTGATCAAATTAATAGATAAGTATTAATTGTGTTAATATTTGAATAGTTCAACTCATTTAAAGATATCATTAAATGAAATCATTTCATATTTATAAGAAAAATGCAGGGAGTAAAATGCATATGATGTATGAACCATCCATGGAATTTATATATGCATTTTAATGCAAGAGTTAATATGGAAATCACCTTTGGAGCATCATTGGGTGTTATATAAATCACTTACATTCGATGGTAGTGGTGTATGTATGGATGTCCGGAAAATGACTTTTGGATACTAATGATCTCTTCACCTTCCTCCATTGCATTAGAGGCACCAGCATAGTGTGGAGAAAAGGTGAATCTCACTCAAACATCTAGTGATTCAGATTAGCCCTTGGATGCCTATGGAGGTGGGATTCTTAAGTTTTTCACACTAGTGATCTCTCTCAAACCCATTTGATGGCATTTGAAGATGTTTTAGTGTCTCTTTGGTGTAAGGAGAACACATTTATAGAAGTTATTCATTTCTATTTTCACATAGTTTCAAAATTATCTTTCATGGATATCCTTATACAATGGTTTTTATTCACTTTATCTTGATCTAATAAATGTTATTAGACTCTTAAAAAACTCTTCACTTGAAATATACCACAACACTCTCTCTTCTCAATCAAAAAATAATGATCCTCTTTGGGGTACACAATACACAAAAGAATTCTAAGACTTACAAATACCTTTGAAGTATTTACCCTCTATGAAGACACAAATCTCTGGTAAGAATGTCCTATTAATTTATTATAGTGATTTATATTGAGGATTTTTTATGTTATAAGAATTTCAAAAGGGGGAAATTCATTATGGATATAAGATTGGAGATTTTAAAAATGGTGACCTTCATTATCACTCAAAATATAAGGAAATATTAGTAGTAAAAAAGAGGAATATAGAAGTTATAGATACATCACATTAGACAAGATTTCTTAATTGAAATGGACATGTTAGCTTTTCCCTGGATTCTTCAATTTGTGAAAAAGTAATTCCATAGCCCCAACTCATCGTATTGTCAAATTGGTTTTCCAAATGGAAATTTAAATTTAGGTATATTGAAGGACCAAATAATTTCATGCCTAAATTCTTATCAAGAACACAAAAAACTATCATAATATCACTTCATATGGTTTATACTCTTGAACCACTATCGTTTCCACACTCTAGTCAAGACAATATCCTACATGATGTTTACATTGGTCAAGCTCACTGAAATCTTTTAGAATTCTAAAAAATTATATCATCGGGTATTTCCTCAAATATGGTCCACTTCATGGACTTTAATTTCACTCAGTTTATCCTTACTTGACAATCATAGGACATCATTCAGATTACTTATTTAATTTTATGAAAGATTAATTCTGTGTATTATTGTATTTTTCAAATCATTATATGATTTTTATCGTCTTTGATCAGGTACCACTACTTAACTATTTAGCTTATTTCTAACTAATTTGGGTGTATAAATAGTATCTACAACTATAAAAATGGATTAATCTATTCAATACCACAAAGGACTGATAATAGGATTTATATATTAATTCTCATTTATTTGAAGGTAGTAGGATTTTATATGTCCAGGTCACATTCTCAAATGATAAAAAATACAAATCTAAGGATTACGGTACCCTTATAGACACAAGAATATATCTATATTCTCTCTATTATCTCTACATATATGAACAAAAGGTGTTGAAGGATTTCATTGAAGAAATGATTGATATGTGGGTTATTAATCATCTTGATCCAAGAGAAATTCCACACCAACTCCTTGATCCTGATGGAGTCTCATGGAATAATCTCGTTACTTATCTTGAAGATTATATTGGGGATATTTAATCATTAATTAAGAAATATTACCATAGTTATAAAAAAATCCTCCAAAAAAGGATCAACACCTCAAGGAGTGCTCCTATAACTCCTCCTTATAAGATTAATCATTTTAGTTAGAAAGCTAGCCCTTTCTTTTCAAGGGAAATAACATATTTGAAACACCTTTTTATTCAAGTGGATCAAATTTATGTGTTTCACCTTTTTGATCAGGGGGAAGAGAAAATACACATGTGATATACCTATTTTATCAAAGGGATACTTATCTAAACTAGGAAATATGCATATTGTGTGTGTAACCTCTGACAAGACAAGGGTGCACCGTCATGTTAGAGTTATAATAATGGTGTGAATAACTCTGACATTAGGAAATATTACCATAATCAGAAAAATACTCCAAACAAGGATTGTCACCTCAAGGAGTGCTCTTACAGTTCCTTCTTAGAATATTAATCATTTTGGTTTGGAAGATAACCCCTTTTGATCGGGGGGAATATGAAATATGTGAAACATATGTGTAACACTATTTTGGTCAAGGGGAAGAGTTCTTTTATGGGTTTATCTTTTTTATCAGGGGGAGAGAACATACACATGTGATATACCTTTTTTATCAAGGGGATAGTTATGAAGACCATTACATGTACATATTATGTGTAGACCCTCTAATAAGACAAGGTTTCCCCACCATGTCAGACTTATAATGGCATGACATAAATAAGAAGATGCTTATCAAGGAAGATACATGTGGAATATGTGGTACATATCCAAGAGATGCATATCAATGTAGAAAAACATATAATAGGTGGAAGCTATCCAATGGAGCATCATGTCCATTTCATCTTTAAAAAATCATCTAAACCAGGAAGGCGGTGGAGCATTGTATCAGAAAAAACATAAAAATCGCATAAATATTCTTTATGTAAAGTTTCTCAAGTTGTCTTCAGGGATAGGTGTACGATGGTGTGTCTTGTAATATTTTGATAAAGTACCATTTTCAAAATCTTCTTTATAAAAAACATCGACCATCGGTGTTCACTTTAGGTTTAAGTAAAGTAGTTGGGGTCCATGTTAAAGGGATAATGCTAAGACACTTGTCTTTTTTCCATTGGTCTTATAGATTACAACCTTATCACCTCATCTAATGGAGTTTTCCTTGTGTGGATATAAACAATGTAACCTAGGTAGGGGATGAACTCATCTTTTGGGAGGGAATCCTTCTTCCCTTTATTCCATTAATTTAAGAGTAATTACCTTATTGATTAATCTCTTTGGGTTCTTTATGTTCTTCATTAATATTGTACTACATTTTCCTTTTTCTTGTGAACATAACCTTCTTTATGTTTGTACCACCATCATGGTTGTAATCATCTCTTCAATAGTTTAACGACCCAAACTATTATGAATAAAATTCCCCTTTTTATTTAATTAAATATCTTATGGTTATAGAAAACACATGCACTTATTTTTTTTATTATATCCAATTGGATTTAAATGACCGTTCAGTATCTTTATCATTGGTAATATAGTCATTTAACAGTGATCACATGACTAGTATAAATATAGGGTTTTAAAAAATCCATTTGACATGGAAAAAGGAAGTGGTGGCCTGAAACAGTAGGATCGTACCCTATAAATACCATTTATCAGATATTTTGAGGGAGATAGAAATTTTGGGCTTTGACCTATACTAATACCAAGCTGAGATCCAATAACTTTAGCATTATTGAAACCATTTATAGGATAATTTCAAACTCATCAATATCATGGCCCAAACCATGTTCACCAAATGACCCCATGAAAGCTCCACCATCATGCACCTTACTCTTAGGGTGTATGATGGTGTATTAAAGGGATATGTATCAAGACCCTAAAAATAAGAATATTTACTTTATTTTTTATATAATAATGAATATATTTTCATCCTATTATTTTTACTTTATAAATTATTGTCATTTCTGATTCAATAAAGCACAAATTGTATTTTTGGTTAATATTAAAATTCAATAAATGAATTTAAGAATTAATTTATTTTTTAAATAAATAATATTTTAATAAAATATTATCATTAAATAAATTTTATTGAATATAAATGATCATATAATTTTTATGAATTCAAATTTAATTTTTATAAGGGTTCAAAAAAATACTGTTGTCAAGAACCCATCATTTTCAATAAATGTCGATTTTTATTTTAAAATTGAAAATTCACATATTTATAAAATTATTTAGATAAAATTAATATCATTTCTGGAATCATAACATCTAAATTACCCAACAGTGAATTTTTCATAATTTTCCGAGACAGTTGAATTTTTGGATAAAACTTAAATATCGTATAAATATACTGTGTGTTTTGTGACATAATAATAGCCCAATAGTGATGTAATAAATATTATAAAATGTATCCTATACCAAATATATGTAATCTATTTAAAATAATTTTATTTTAAGTTTATTTTATAAAACCTTAGTGAATTCTCTAAGACTTATAATATATTTTAAGATTTTAAAATCATTTCTTTAAGAGTGTGATTCACCTCCACAAAAGCAAGAGAATTATTTTATTATCTTCAATCATTAGAATTATAAAATAATATAAAACACTCCCCTTTGTTAGAAATAATGGGAAAAAATCATGAGATGGTTTTTGGTTTTGGATATTTTATTATGTAGTGTCCAAAACCAAAATAATAAAGAAATCCCCATATTTTCCTATATAAACCCACCCAATCTACCATTTATTGTAATGACCCAGGTATTTAAATAATAATAAATTTTCATATCTATTTATATTTATGAATAATATATTAATTTTATGTTAAAGATGACACTTTTTCTGATAGCGTATTTGACACGCAACAACAGGTTTCTCCGAAATCTTACGTTGCGCATAACATTGAGTTATACCAAAAAATAATACAATAATATTATTATTGTTTTAAATGGTAGTTAATTCCTTGAAATTGTATGGTGGGAATTAATAGTATCAACTTAATTATGAAAATATTTTTTACACATTCATTGGTTACCAAAATTATTAGAAATGGAAATAAAAACCAATTGAATATAAATGATGTGTTTTTATAAAAACCTATTTAAAAGAGAATAATTGTGTTCATAAAATCATATCACTCTTTATAGATTTTTATTTAATTAAAAATATAATTTATATATTCAATTTAATGTTTAAAATTCATTTTTTATGTTTTCTATATATGATATATGAATAAATTCAATTTTCTGGATAAATGAAGTATTTTTTTAAAAAAATACACTTTTTACCGCCTTTTGAAGGAGAAACCTTTTTAAATGTATTTTATATCACTTTTATATATTCTATTTTAAAAAATAAAATTCTTCTATATAATTGGGACATAAAAATTTACTTGGGTTAAATCTTTGGTAATTTTCTGATAAAGTTCATTTTTTAATAAATAGTGAAAAATACTCCATTTTAATTCAAAAATATCTTTTCATATAATTTATTTTTATAGTAATATTTTCATTTTAATTGGTTTTAAAGTATAAATGGATTAATTTTTTATCATTTAATTCAATTTTTTTCATTGGAAGTAATTTTTCATTGAAATTGGGTATAAATGCAGGTCAATCTTTTAATGGTTATTAATTTTTTTTTAAAACCCATTTTATCATTTTGACAACGAGGATTAATTTTAAATTAATTTCTTCCAATTATGTGTTTTGAATTTGTAAAAATGGATTCCATATTTGGAATCATAATGTTTAAATTGTGTAAATAGGTACCTTTTATTTTTAGACATTATGAATAGTAACTTTGGTCATTTTTATTTACTAGAGTTAAAATGATGTAGAATTTTAAGATTACATTTTTGCTTCATCTAAAACATGTCTATTCGGAATGGTTTTCCATGGAGGAAATAGGAAAGCTGTAATGGGAAGTCATCGGGAGGAAAACAACCTTTAAAATCAACAACATGAGGTGGTGAGAATTGGAATAGTACAGTTTATTGTAGTGATGGATCAGTTGACTCATGATATAAATGGTAGTGGTATCCATGTACAATATCATCTCGATCAACCATAGAGGAATATGTTAGTAGTGTAACATTTATAAGGCAACATCCCCCATCATTCAATGGATCATATGACCCAGTGGTAGATGAAGGATGGATCAATACCCTGGAGAAGATATTTGAAGTCAGGGGATGTTCAGAACATCAAAAGGAAACTCTTTCCATTTATCATTTTAAAGTTGAAGTTGATCAATGGTGGTCATTATTTAAGAATACTAGAGAGAAAAATGATCTTGATTCCATGGAATGGTAATAATTTAAGGATATTTTTCTTGATAAATGTTTCCCTAAGGTTGTTCGGCTTAGGATGGAGAAACAATTCTTGGAATTAAAGTAAAATAATGATGATTTGGTTGCTGGGTATGAAGAAAAATTCACAAGATTGGCCAGGTATGTTCTAGATTTTATTTGAGACATTAACAATAAAATTAATAGATTTTAATACGGATTTAATTCGGGGCTATGAAGATCTTTGGCCTCCCGAGAATTTAAAAGTTATGAAAAAGTGGTTTGTTGTGCTGAGAAAGTTGTAATGGATTTTTCCCACACTTATGTTCTAAAAGATGATAAGAGTAATAAATAGTCAAGGTACCAAAAAATAGAGAAGCATCCAACTAATAATTCTGTATTTAAGCCCAAAGCTTGTTCCAAGTGTGGTAAAATACATTTTGGGAAATTTATGCCATGATCTAGAAAGTGTTACCGATGTGGTAAGTTTGGTCACAAGGTTCGTGACCACAAATAAAAGGGTTTTGAACATTCCAATAATGAGATAACAGATATCTAGTCTATAGTAAAATGATTTAGCTTCAATGAGTTAGGACATTATTCAAATAAGTGTCCGAAGCTAATTACCTAGGGAGGAAATCAGTATGATCAGAAACGAAAAGGTTTGGGAAAATCTTTTGTTGCTGCTACAATTGATGTTGAGATATCTGGTAAAGTGGTGGAAGCTCCCGAGAGACCGGTATTTTTTGAAGGATAACCATAATTTCAATGTTTTATACACACCTTCTGAGGTTTTATGTGATGTGATAATAAGTTTTTAAGGACCTTTCGGGGATAAGTTTTTTGGGGTTATGTTTATGTATGGTTTTTTTAATGTGGAAGTATGCCTTTAATTTTGGACCTCAGTTTTAAGATATTGATATCCTTTATGGTTTGTGTGATATTTTATACTTAAGGTTATTCTTAGGGATGTACATCATATTCTAGGAATATTATGAGGATGAAATTTTTCTTATAAAATAGAAATATATTAAGTAATTATGTTTCCTTGTGTTCTTAGTCAAGCTCATAAATAAATTACTCAAATTTATGAAAATGGCCTTAAAACAAAAACGTTTTCCATTTACTTTTCCTACTAGGAAATCAAATACCTTTTAACCCATCACAAGTTTATGGTTTCCTGGTTGTTAACTTTCTCCTGATCATGTTTTCTATCACTCTCTATCAGAACATGATGGTTGGTTTTTTATTCTATATCCTTGTTTTCCTACGTGAAATCCTAGTATTTTTTATCTCATGTGACCATTTTACTTCTCTTTCATTCTTTTAAAGTGATATTTTTATTGACTCTTTTTTCAATGTGGGATTTTCAATGAAGTTTCTGAGCCCAATTTTAAAATTGCAAGGATGAAATTTCCAAAAGGGGGGAATAATGTAACGACTCATGTATTTAAATAATAATGAATTTTCATATCTATTTATATTTATGAATAATATATTAATTTTATGTTTAATAGGACACTTTTTCTGATAGCGTACTCAACACGCAAGAACAGGTTTCTCTGAAATCTTATATTGCACATAATATTGAGTTATAACAAAAAATAATAAAATATTATTATTATTATTATAAATGTTAGTTAATTCCTATCTGTTGTATGGAGGGAATGAATAGTATCAACTGAATTATGAAAATATGGTTTATACATCCATCGGTTACCAAATTTATTAGTAATGTAAAAAACCCCAATTGAATATAAAGGATGTGTTTTTATGAAAAATTATTTAAAAGAGAATAATTGTGTTTATAAAATAATCACTCTTTATGGATTTTTATTTTATGAAAAATATATGTTATATATTCAATCTAATGTTTTAAATTCATCTTATATGTTTTCTAGATATGATATATGAACAAATTCAATTTTTTGGATAAAAGAAGTATTTTTCAAAAAAATAAACTTTTACCACCTTTTGAAGGAATACCCTTTTTGAATCTATTTTTTTCACTTTTATATGTTTTATATGAAAAAATAAACTTCTTATATATAAATAGGAAATCAAGATTCACTTTGGTTAAATTTTTGGTAATTTTCTGATAAAGATCATTTTTTTAATGAATAGTGAAAAATATTGCATTTTAATTCAAAACTATATTTTCACCTAATTTATTTATATGGTTAGATTGTTATTTTAATTGGTTTCAAAGTTTAATTAGATTATTTTTTTATAATTTAATCCAATTTTGGTCATTGTAAGTAATTTTACATTGAAATTGGGCATAAACACACGTCAATCTTTTGATGGTTCTTAGTTTTTTTTAAACTCGTTTTGGCGTTTTGATAATGGGAATTAATTTTAAATTGATTTCTGCCAATTATATGTTTTGAATTTGGAAAAATGGCTTCCATATTTTTAATCATAATATCCATATTTTTTAAATAGGTACCTTTTATTTTTGGACATTATGAATAGTAACTTTGATAAAAAATTACCATAGTTAAAGGTAAATCGGGTAAATTATGTTAACAAACAATATGATAAGGATGATAAAATTACCCTAAAACCTGATTAAATCCTATTGGGTGAATAAAAGTAGGCCCATATCACCTAAGAGTCAGAATTTATTCATTTAATGGAATTTTATCTATAAAAGTGATGTAATTGTTATTAAAACAAAAGAAAGTGACAACATGTCACTCTCTTATCTTTTACAAGTATAATAATTTTAATGTAGTAATAACATTGATGAAACATATACCATAAATAGTCTCCATAAATATAATAAAATTATCTACAACATGTAAATTTATTTAGATTTTTTAGAGATTAAATTATTACCATAAATATTGACACAATAGTGATATAGTAATTATTTTATTAAGAGAAATATCAAATAAATGATATTATAATTACTAAAATAAATATAATTTGAAAGAATTTATGTAATGAAAAATTTTTATGGACGAATGTGACACGCTTTTGATGATTTACATAAGTTGGTTTGAACCTATCTTTCTGTTATGATATTTTTAGAAAGTCAACTAATGAATAGTGTAAAAATTGACACTATTGGTATTTTAAAATATAAAATATTTTATTAAATGATATTAAATTATTAAAAATCTAATAATTAGAAAAAATGGTTAATATAAGTCCAAATATGTCATAAATGGCATTGTTTTGGGTCGTTTGACATGTTATGGTCATTACATTAACCCACAAAGTGTAAATAACATGATATCACGGTAAGATTAAAAAGGGTAAACTAAGGGTTAAACCAAAAAGATATGGTTTAAAGTAACATCAATACATGTCTAAAAATTATTGTATGAGAGGATTTTGAAATATCCTCATCCTATATTAGAATTAAATGTGTTTTGGCCCATTTTTAATAGAAATTGAATTTATAGTAAATTAATATTTTAATACTTTCCTAAAGTGCCCCTCCACCCTCTTATAAAAGACCAAGACCTCTACCCACTTAATCACACATATAAATTCCCTTGGATCGTCCAAATTATACTCAAATAAACTCCCAAAATCCCTCCATTCCTCCTAGAAGCCTCACCTTGGACATAAGGCAATTCAAGAAAGCCTTTTGACTCAAATCAAAAGAAGTTACCTGATTTAGAGGTAACGTCTTCTCTCAAGTTAATTTCCTTTATTTTCCTTCTCCAATATCTATGCTCTTCTTATTCTATGATTACATAACAACACCAGTATCATCAATATTTTATTATGTTTTTATGATAATGATTCAAACTACATTTACACACACCTCCATCTAATGGATACGAACATAATTTTTCTATGTACGATGAACTACTGCCTCATGAAACGTTGATTGTTCAATTTTCTCCTACCACCTCTCATGGTGGCCATTATAATGGCACTATATTTATATATTATATTTATTATATTTATATTTTCTATATTCTTCTATAATTTTTATTTACAAAATACCTTTATACTTTCTATAATGTGTAAATACGATAATTTCATTTGAGGAAGTGCGGACTACCGCCCCCTCAAAGTGATATGACTCGTTCATGTCATACATGGAACGTATAAATGATGGTTTTATTAAACCTATGATACATAAATTATATAAATATAATAATGGTATTATTATATATATTTATATCATTTAGTTTTTATTTATTTAATATGAAAAAGAAATGAAAGTAGCATTCATGTGTACGTACGGCCTATCGTCTCCATGAACGGTGAATTTTAATTTATTATCTCCAAATATTATGGACTATTATAAATATATATATACTGGATATATATTATATTTAAATCATTAATACCATTCTATAGATATAACACCCCAAACATTTTATGGTATGCTTCTCTTAAATACATTCTATTCATAGCCTATATTTCATAAAGCACTGTATTCCTTTGAAACAACACTTGGTTATTTGGGAGATAGACATAACATATCCATTAAACATAAATTTTTCACTTCTGTGTTTTGAATTTCAAATAATGGTCATCTAGAGTTATGACCAGTAAGTCATTTGGAGTCTAATATAACAAACTTGATTTTTTGATGAATAGTAACATACCCTTATTAATAGTAATATGAATTGTAATATGTCCTTTATTAATATTATATAATGATAATATTTTATTTTCTTAAGGTAATAAGATAATGAGATCTTAATTAATTTTTCAAAGAGATATAAAACTAATTATACCTTTAAAATTGTTATTTTTCGAATTAACTATGATTTTATTTTAAAATTAAATTAAAAATACTTAGAAAATTATTTTCAAAAAATGAAGTTCATTTTTGAATTCTACACCTTTAAAAATGGTTAGGGTGAATTTTTGGGATCTTTTTAAAATACTTTATTTTTTCATGAATAGTAAATATATAGTTTTCAGTTTTCGGTAGTTTAATGACATCATAATGATATAATAATTAATATAAAAGGCTAGTCTAATTGTATACATTAACATATGACATGAGGTTTCATAAGTGGATAAAACCATGGGCAAATACTATAACACTCCAAGCTTCCACGGTACGCTTCTCTTTGAATAATACAGTAGCGTGTGTTGTACGCAACTTCGAGTTCTAACACACACCATAACCAATCAAACTAGCCGTTATGAATAGTAATACCCACTTTTTGAAATTTTATAAATTTTATCTTTCAAAATGGACTTCATTTTTAGATTTGGAATATCGAAATTAGCTTAGGGTGAATTTTTGGTATTTTTCTGAAAACATTCAATTTTTGATGAATAGTGAAAAAAACACTGAGTTATAGTTTAAAACTGGATTTTTATTTAAATAATTATTTATTTTATTTAAATTTAATTAAGGTCAAAATAGATACATAATACCTATATAAGTTCAATTTAATTCATTGGAGTTAGTTTAGAATAATTTTAGATATATAAAAATTTTATTGAACTTTTCACCGTTTTTTACCCACCTTCTAGAAGAATTTGGAAATTCACATAAAACTTAATTTTACCACTTCTGTGAGTGGAATTTCAAAAATCCGAGAGACTCAGTTAATATCAAGGAGTAAAATTTGGTTCAATAAGATAAAAATAATTTTTGGTGAATAGTAACTTTTTACTTTTATTTACCACGGTTAAAAAGTAAATAGGGTAATTAAGGGTAAAAATGATATTAATATTACCCTAACACATGTCCTAATTCTATTGGACAATTTTATATCAACCAACAACAACCTTATGAATAAAATATTGTCATTTAGGTCCACTTGGATTAGATTAGGACATTTATTATTATTTAATTCAAAGAATAGTTAAAAGAGTTAAAATCAAAGTTTAATAACTAAAACAGTTTTAATATAGGATTATACATAAGATAAATTCGATTATAAATATTCATTAGAAAGATAAAAACATTTCCTACATAATGGTATTTTATTTATAATTTCTAGACATTAAATAATTTAATTTATTTATGACACAATGGTGATGCAGTAATTACCTAATTAATGAAATATTAAAATAATGGATATTATAAATATCAAAATAAATGTAATTTGAGACTTTTTATGAATTAAACTAATTTTATAGGTTGATATGACATATTAGGATTGGTTATAAAAAATTATTCGAAGTAATAATGCTGTTATGAAATTATCAAAAACAAAATACCCAATAGTGCCAAAATTGACATAAAAGAGTTTTTAAAACAAATATAATATTATTAATTTATATTCTATTAAAAAAAATCTAATTTTCATCCAAAGGACTTATATAATGATAGGTGTATCATTAATGGACCACTTGGGGGTCGCTTGGAGGTATATAGTGAGTTTATTAACTATATAATATAAAAAAAGACATGGTAAATGTCAAACTATTTAACTAAGAGTTAAATATAAATAATAAGGTTAATATAGTGACCCAAACATGTCTAAAATATATTGGTTGAAAGGATTTAGATCCATCCCCACCTTAACCTTTAAATAATACACTTTTGAGCCATTAGAAACCAAATATGAATTTATTATAAAATAATATTTCTAGCTTTTCCAAAGGTGCCCCTCACCCCTCTTATAAAAGGGAACTCCCACTTCTCTCTAATTTACACCTTCAAAGCCTTTTGGCTCATCCAAAACCTGCCCAAATATTCTCTAAACTTCCCTCACTTATACCTAAATGCCTTATTTTGATCATAAATCCAACCTAAGGAGCCCTTTTGATCAAATCAAAAGGAAGAACCCGATTAAGAGGTAATGTTTTCACCACCCTCTTTCAAGTTCCTTTCTTCTTCAACTTATTCTTTCTTTGTTATTTCCATTATAAAATAATAACTCCAGTATCTTCTATATACTATGATGTTATTATAAATATGGTACAACCATATTCAGTATTATATTCATCTTTTTAATGACATGTCACCATACGTGCGTACGTACGGCTTACCGTCTCCACATTGTGGTGTAATTGTTATTCAAAGAATTATTATTTGGATGGGTATGATAATGATGTGTAATTCATTTAAATAATAAATATAACATGATAATTATTCTTTATATATGATATACCATCCAATTATATATTATTTTAATATCAAAAGAATGATATTGTCGCTCGTGCGTACGTACGGATTACTGTCTCCACGAACGCGATGAGATTCATTCCCCATCGTATCCATTCAAGACTAAATTTCATTTCATGATTAAAAATAAGTTTTTGAGACATGATATCATTTTGGATATGAATAATATACATCTCATCCATAAAAAATACGGCTCACATAACAAATAATATAAATGAAAACGAATCTGTTACCACCCGAAACAATGATAATACTAGGTTATTATTAACAATCAATGTTTAAAGATCATATATGATATCATATTAATGTATATGATTCTTGTATAATTTAATAACAATTATTTCACCATTATACAGGAGGTTAACCTACCCTCAACCAAGGAAAAGTATAAGGTAAGGGTTTAGCTCACAATCTCTTCATTATCCGAGGTTGTTTATACATAATTATCTATTGGGACCGCTTTATCATCCACATCCATGTTTCTTAAAAATGTATTTCAAAACATTTTTCCTATTTACTATAAAATGGGTTAAATTCATTTATACCCTTATGGTTTTTGAAAGTAATCTTTCCATCATTTTCCAAACAAGGTCCTTTTTAACCTTTTCGACAAAATTAAGGTAAGAATGTATTTTTTTAACTTATACGGTGGGTGAAGTTATTTTCTACCGTTATAAAATCATAGAAGATTCACTTACAATATTATAACAATATTTTCAAAGTAAATGTTTTATTTTATAATTATGTGACTTTTAAATGATTTTAAAAAAATATATATTTCTCTCAAATAGTTTTGTTTTCATCTATGTTAACATCCTTTGATGGATTTTAAGCTTATTTGAAGTTGATTTATTATGATACAAAACTTCCATATTGTATTGAAGGTTTTGTGATATGTTTGATTGTGGATGTGTTATTTTTATACCATTCATTACTTATGGAGAAAGTATTGACATTCCGTATGCTAGTTTTAATATGAATGTTTATGTTATGTTTAAACCTGTTCATATGAGGAATGCATTGGACTTTGTAAGTGACGGGTGGAGCCCGATATAGATCCTAGATGCATCGGTAGGTCTCATGATACAAACTAGTGTCTTGGCACAAGGCCATGACAAAATATTATTTGTATTCTTGGCACAAGTCCTTGACTATGTGGTTATGATAGTCTGGCATTATGCATTCCATCATTATGAAAGTGGTTATTAATATTGCATGTGATTATTAGATTAGTAAAATATCCATGTGAATAAATAAATGGCATTATTTCATTTTATTTTGTCCATATTATGCTGAAGTTCAAGTTTATAAGGATTTTGTTTTAGTTATACATTCCCTTAATTGTTTATGCCTATTTATGAAATTTTTCTCTATATTTTTATCCTTACTGGGCATCTGAGCTCACCCCTTTCTATGTTTTATTTTTCCTAGGATGTGAAGAAGTATTTTATGAATGACCTGCAGGGATAGTATAAGGGGATATGAGTGTGGAGATAAGATGTTGTTGTAGTTTTCACTTTATGATGTAATGTAACCTTTATGAATGTATCTAGTGATTCCAAGGCTACTAAACTAATCGGTCTTTCGAGACTTGATATTTTGTGATCATTCCAATGTTATGTAATAATGCACCGACTCTGGGTAACTGGGGTCAGGGTGTTATAGTTGGTATCAGAAGAAGTTTAGTACAAACCTTGGGAGCTATATTTAGATAAACTCTGATTAGATCACATAGACCTAAGATGGACTTTGAGGATTAGTATAGAATAAATTCCTAGAATTTTGGTATTGTAGATATTTTGTGAGTTTTAAGAGAAATAAATCACTGTCTGGATACGATCAGGTAGAGGCATCTCTGGCATAGATGTACCTAGGGGTAAAACTCGAAAACACCGCTTTGAGCTAGACTCGAACGGGAACTAGTGCACGACAACGGGCCTTGCTGCACTCTTGGTTACGACACTCCTAGGGGATATGCTTAGAATAATTCTTATTTTATTTAAAAACCATTATGAAGGGTTTATGAGTATATACTTCCTTAAAGAAAACATTTTTATGATTATGGATTATATCCATAAACTGTTAAATTTATGTTAAGTGTTTTATAACTATGGAATTATGTATTACGATTCATACAATAATCTAGTGCATGACATTTTTTAGAAATGGTTCCTAGTGGAAGAAATAGAAACTGTATCAATGCACGCACTCCATGTAGGGATTTCCCTCCTACTCAAGATAATTATAGTGGAGCTGGTGATACAATTGGTGTTGATCAGCTAATCACCGTACTGGGACAACTCACTCTGGTTATGAATAATAACCTTACCCATATGGAGCACACTGATCCACAGCATGGAGGATCAATGTTAGATCGCTTCATGAGGCAACAGACACCAACATTAAATGGGAGTACAAATCCATTGGTAGTGAAGTAATGGATAAGTTCCCTAGAGAAAATATTTCAGGCTTTGGGGAGTAGTGAAAGGGAAAAAGTTATCATGGTAGTTTATCGCCTCACTAGAGATGCTGATCAATAGTGGTCATTGATACAAAACACAAAGGAAGATGATGAAGTATCAAATATGGAATGGAGTGAGTTCAAAGATATTTTCTTAGAAAAATACTTTCCTCGTGACCATCGAGCAGATATGGAAAGGAAATTTCTGAGTCTGAGACAAAAGGAGGATGAGAATGTCACAAAGTATGAGGCTAACTTTACAAGGTTAGCAAGGTATGCTGGATATTATATATATAACCCAAGAAGTAATATTGATCGTTTCTTTGATGGGTTAAAACCATTTCTTCATCGAGAAATAGTGTCACAATCCTTCTCGTCGTACAAAGATATTGTCTTATGTGCTATCAAGACAGAAAAAGAATTCTTTATGTCTTACGACTTTAAAGAAAAAAAGAGAATAAGAGATTTTTTGATCACTCTGGAAATGGAAATAAAGGGAAGAAGGGAAAATTTTAATATCCATCCTGTAGTAAATGTGGGAAGAAACACCCTAGTACTTTCTTGAAAGGAATGGGAGTCTGTTACAAGTGTGGTGAAAAAGGCCACCAAGCTTGTGATTGCAAGGGGAAGAAAGAAGTTATCGATGTTCAATGCTACAACTGTAGGGAGATGGGACATTATGCAAATGAATATCCTAAGCATCAGGGGAACATACCTCAGAAAAGTACAAGGGATCAAGGACAATCTTATGTTATCACTACTGCTGAGGTAGAATCTATGAAAGGCGTGGTGGTAGGTAATTTAATGGTTTCTTCAAGTTTAGAAAATACATTATTTGATTATGTATCATCTCATTGTTTCATATCTTCCCAGTTTGCTATGAAAATTAGATATTTCCAATTTGATTTAATAAGGGAGTTGTCAGTTAAAACTCCAAAGAGAAGTATCATTGCTAAAAAGTTATGTGGATTCATTCCCATTATGTCATATAAATGTTCTTTATCTGCTGATCTCATCGTCATACCCGTGATTGAATTTGATATAATCCTCGGTATGGATTGGCTTTCGGACCATGATGTGAAAATTTATTGTAAGAAGAAGAAGGTTACGATTTTTGATAATGATGATAAAGAACACCTTATCTTTAGAGCAGAATCATCACCACCTGATTCTTACCTAGATCCACCCCTAGTAGCTCAACTAAATTCAATTATTGGGGAGGAGGAGAATGAAATAACTATGGTTAAGTAAATGAATGTTCAAATATATGATGTGTCTATTGTGAAATAATATGTAGATGTGTTTCCGGAAGATTTACCTGGACATCCTCCAGAATGAGAAATTGAGTTTTCCATTGATTTAATTCCTGGTTCAAGACCTATATCGAAGACCCCTTATAGAATGGCCATTGTGGAATTAGTTGAAATAAAGAAAAAACTAGAGTAATTGAGTAATAAGGGATTTATTCGCCCTAGTGTTTCTCCATGGGGAGCCCCTGTCCTTTTTGTTAAGAAGAAATATGGATCTATGAGGTTATGTATCGACTACAGGGAAATCAATGCTATAACAATAAAGAACAAGTATCCCCTACCTCGCATTGATGATATATTTGACCAACTGCATGGAGCTCAATACTTTTCAAAGATTGACCTTTGATCTGGATACCATTGGTTGTGTGTGAAGAAGTAAGACATTTCGTTGACAACATTTCGAACCAGGTACGGTCATTACGAGTTTACAGTAATGCCTTTTGGGCTGACTAATGCACCCTCTGTTTTCATGGATCTAATGAACAGAGTTTTCAAGGAATATCTCAATGATTTTTTAGTGGTATTTATTGATGATATCTTGGTATATTCCAAAATCTATGAAGATCATGAAAATCACTTGCACATTATCCTGAAGACTCTTAGAAGACATGAATTATATGGGAAGATTAGCAAGTGTGAATTCTGGCTTCAGGAGATCTCTTTTCTTGGCCATATTGTCTCTAAGGATGGAATCTATGTTGATCCATATAAGACTAAGGCAATCCAAGAATGACCAGAACCAATGAGTATAACCAAGGTACGCAGTTTTATTGGTTTAGCAGGTTATTATCGGCGTTTTGTCCAGGATTTTGCCCGATTGGCTAACTAATTAACGAAGCTCACACGTAAAGGGGTTAAATTTTTTTGGACAAAGGAGTGTGAAGAATGTTTTGAAGAACTTAAGATAAGATTAGTCAATGCTCCTATATTTACTCTATCATTAGGGAATGATGGATTTGTTATTTATAGTGATGCATCGAACAAAGGAATTGGTTGTGTCCTTATGCAGAATGATAGGGTTATTTCCTATGCATCACTAAATCTAAAAATTCATTAGAAAAAATATCCTACTCATGATATTGAGTTAGCTGATGTAATATTTTCTTTGAAGATATGGAGACATTATCTCTATGGTGAAAATGTGAGATTTATACTAATCACAAGAGTTTGAAGTATATTTTCTCACAGAAATAACTCAACATGAGGCAAAGGCGATGGCTTGAACTACTCAAGGATTATGATTGCACGATACACTACCACCCAGGGAAGTCAAATAAGATGGCATATGCTTTGAGTAGAAAAGATCATGGAGTTTTGAACATGATGAGAATTGAAAGGGATCCTATTTTCATGGATCTAGTGAATATGGATATGGGAATTACTATGGACGGTGAAACATAAATGCTTTTTCAAATGGTTTCCAAACCATCTTTACTAGAAAGGATTAAGAGTTCTCAGACCAATGGTGAAGAATTTCAAAAGAAGATTAAAGCTGTGAATGATGGGAGATTGAGAGACTTTGTGTATGAAGAAGGAATTTTGAAATTTGGGAAAAGACTTTGTGTTATTGATATACCTGATCTGAAAAGATAATTATTAGATGATGCTCATAGTTAAAATTTCTCTATACACCCTGGAAGCACCAAAATATATAGAGATTTTAAGGAACATTTTTGGTGGGACAACATGAAGAGGGAGATTGGTGATTTTGTGTCACGATGTATGGTTTGTCAACAAGTGAAAGCTGGAAGGAAACATCCTTGAGGAGTCATGCAACCTCTTCCCATACCGGAGTGGAAAAGGGATAATATTACGATGGACTTTGCATCGGGGCTACCAAAGACTCCTAGAAGGAATGATACAATATGGGTTATTATTGATCATCTTACCAAGTCAGCACATTTTCTTGCTATAAGGAAGGATTTACCACTCGTACGTCTATCAAGACTATATATTAATGAAGTTGTGAGACTTCATGGAGTACCTCTATCGATTGTTTCTGATCATGATCTTCGTTTTACTTCAAGATTCTGGAAAAGTATTCAGAAAGCCCTGGATACTGAACTTCGTTTGAGCACTGCTTACCACCCCCAAATTGATGGACAATCAGAACAGACTATTAAAACCTTATAAGACTTGTTGATATCATGCTCACTTGACTTTCAAGGTATGTGGGATCAATATTTACCTCTGGTAGAATTTTACTATAACAATAGCTTCCATTCAAGTGTTCGGATGGCACCATATGAAGCGTTATATGGAAAGAGATGTCGCACACCAACCTGTTGGGATGATGTTAGTGAAAAAAACTCATAGGCCCAGAACTGGTGGAGGAAACGATGGAAAATGTGAAGGTAATCCAAAACCACATCAAAGAAGCTCAATATAGGCAAAAGAGCTATGTTGAAAACCGAAGGAAGGATTTGGAATTTCAGGTAGGATATTATGTTTTCTTGAAAGTATCTCCATGGAAGGGTGTTATATGTTTTGGTAAGAAGGGAAAATTGAGTCCCAGGTACATCGGACCATTCGAAATTCTAGAACAAATTGGGGTTGTAGATTACCATTTGGCAATGCCGCCAAGTCTCTCCAAAGTTCAATATGTGTTCCACATATCATTGTTGAGAAAATACATGCCTGACCCAATGCATGTACTCACCTATGAGGAATTAGAACTCGAACCTGATCTGTCTTATTGTGAAGATCCCATAAAGATTCTTGATACCAGAGAACAAGTGCTAAGAAACTGGACGACTCGTCTAGTAAAATTTCTATGGAGAAACCATAAGATGGAAGAGGCAATGTGGGAACCCGATGAACTTATGATAAAGAACCACCCAAGTTTTTTTATGTGGTAGTATTCTAGAAATTTTGAGGACGAAATTATTTGAAGGAGGGGAGAATTTAACACCCCAAGCTTCCACAGTATGCTTCTCTTTGAATAATACAGTAGCGTGTGTTATACGCAACTTCGAGTTCTAACACACACCACAACCAATCAAACTAGCCGTTATGAATAGTAATATCCACTTTTTGAAATTTTATAAATTTTAACTTGCAAAATTAACTTCATTTTTGGATTTGGAATATCAAAATTATCTTAGGGTGAATTTTTGGTATTTTTCTGAAAACATTCAATTTTTGATGAATAGTGAAAAAACACTGAGTTATAGTTTAAAACCGAATTTTTATTTAAATAATTATTTATTTTATTTAAATTTAATTAAGGTCAAAATAGATACATAATACCTATATAAGTTCAATGTAATTCATAGGAGTTAGTTTAAAATAATTTTAGATATATAAAAATTTTATTGAACTTTTCATCGTCTTTTACCCACCTCCTAGAAGAATTTGGAAATTCACATAAAACTTAATTTTACCGCTTATGTGAGTGGAATTTTTAAAATCCAAGAGACACGGTAAATATCAAGGAGTAAAATGTTGTTCAATAAGATAAAAATAATTTTTGGTGAATAGTAACTTTTTACTTTTATTTACCACGATTAAAAGTAAATAGGGTAATTAAGGGTAAAAATTATATTAATATTACCCTAACACATGTACTAATTCTATTAGACAAGTTTATATTGACCAAAAACAACCTTAGGAATAAAATATTATCATTTAGGTCTACTTGGATTAGATTAGGACATTTATTATTATTTAATTCAAAGAAGAGTTAAAAGAGTTAAAATCAAAGTTTAATAACTAAAATATTTTTAATATAGAGTTATACATAAGATAAATTCGATTATAAATATTAATTAGAAATATAAAATTATTTCCTACATAATGGTATTTTATTTATAATTTTTAGACATTAAATAATTTAATTTATTTATGACACAATGGTGATGTAGTAATTACCTAATTAATGAAATATTAAAATAATTAATATTATAAATATCAAAATAAATGTAATATGAGACTTTTTATGAATTAAACTAATTTTATAGGTTAATATGACATATTATGATTGGTTATAAAAATTTTATTTGAAGTAATAATGTTGTTATGAAATTATCAAAAACAAAATACCCAATAGTGTCAAAATTGACATAAAAGAGTTTTTAAAACAAATATTATATTATTAATTGATATTCTATTCCTAAATGTCTAAGGTTCAGAAAAAGGACTTATATAATGATAGTTTTATCATTAATGGACCACTTTGGGGTCTCTTGGAGGTATATAGTAAGTTTATTAACTATATACTATAAAAAAACAAAGAGACATGGTAAATGTCAAACTATTTAACTAAGAGTTAAATATAAATGATGAGGTTAATATAGTGACCCAAACCTGTATAAAATCTATTGGTTGAAAGGATTTTGACCCATCCCCACCGTAACCTTTAAATAATTTACTTTGGATCCATTAGAAACTGAATATGAATTTATTATAAAATAATATTTCTAGCTTTTCCAAAGGTGCCCCTCACCCCTCTTATAAAAGGTCACTCCCCCTTCTCTCTAATTTACACCTTCAAGGCCTTTTGGATCGGCCAACCCCTGCCCAAATATTCTCTCAACTTCCCTCAATTCAACATAGAGGCCTTAGTTTGATCAGAAATACAACCCAAGGAGCCCTTTTGATCAAATAAAAAGGAATAACCCGATTAAGAGGTAATGTTTTCACCACCCTCTTTCAAATTCCTTTCTTCTTCAACTTCTTATTTATTTGTTATTTACATTATAAAATAATAAATATAGTATCTTCTATATAATGTGATGTTATTATAAATATGGTATAACCATATTTAGTATTCTATCCATCTTTTGAATGACATGTCACCATACATGTGTACGTATGGCTTACCGTATCCACGTCGTGGTGTAATTGTTATTCAAGACATTATTATTTGGATGGGTATGATAATGATGTGTAATTCATGTAAATAATAAATATAACATGATAATGATTCTATATATATGATATACCATCCAATTATATATTATTTTAATATCAAAAGAATGATATTTTCGCTCGTGCATACGTACGGATTACTGTCTCCACGAACGCGATGAGATTCATTCCCCATCGTATCCATTCAAGAATAAATTTCATTTTATGATTAAAAATAATTTTTAGAGACATGATATAATTTTGGATATGAATAATATAAATCCCATCCATAACAAATACGGCTCTCATAACAAATAATATAAAGGAAAATGAATTCATTAACACCTGAAACGATGATAATACTAAGATATTATTAACAATCAGTGTTTAAAGATCATATATGATATCATATTAGTGTATATTATTATTGTATAATTTAATAACAATTATTTCACCATTATACAGAAGGTTAACCTACCCTCAACCAAGGAAAAGTACAAGGTAAGGGTTTATCTCACAATCTCTTCATTATCCGAGGTTGTTTATACATAATTATCTACTGGGACCTCTTTATCATCCACATCCATGTTTCTTAAAAATGCATTTCCAAAAAAAATTACTATTTACTAGAAAATGGTTTAAAGTCATTTATACCCTTATGTTTTTTTAAAGTAATCTTTCCATCATTTTCCAAACAAGGTCCTTTTGAACCTTTTCGACAAAATTAAGGTAAGAATGTCTTTTTTTAACTTATACGGCGGGTGCAGCTATTTTCCGCCGTTATAAAATCATCGAAGCTTTCCTTACAAGATTATAAAAATATTTTCACAGTAAATGTTTTATTTTATAATTATGTAACTTTTAAATGATTTAAAAAAAATAGATATTTCTCTCAAATAGTTTTGTTTTTATCTATGTCAATATCCTTTGATGGATTTTAAGCTTATTTGAATTTGATTTATTATGATACAAAAATTCCATATTGTATTGAAGGTTTTGTGATATGTTTGATTGTGGATGTGTTATTTTTAAACCATTCATGTTTTATGGAGAAATTATTGACATTTCGTATGCTAGTTTTAATATGAATGTTTATGTTATGTTTAAACCTGTTCATATGAGGAATGCATTGGACTTAGTAAGTGAAGGGTGGAGCCCGCTATATATCCTCGATGCATCAGTAGGTCTCATGAGACAAACTAGTGTCATGGCACAAGGCCTTGACAAAATCTTATTTGTAGTCTTGGCGCAAGGCCTTGACTATGTGGTTATGATAGTCTGGAATTATGCATTCCATCATTATGAAAGTGGTTATTGATATTGCATGTGATTATTCAATTAGTAGAATATCCATGTGAATAAGTAAATGAAATTATTTCATTTTATTTCTACCATATTATGCTGAAATTCAAGTTTATAAGACTTTTTTTTAGTTATACATTCCCTTAAATGTTTATGCCTATTTATGAAAGTTTCCGCTATATTTTTATCCTTACTGGGAATCTGAGCTCACCCCTTTCTATGTTTTATTTTTCCCAGGATGTGAAAAAGTATTTTATGAATGACCTGCAGGGATAGTATAAGGGGGTATGAGTGTGGAGACAAAATGTTGTTGTAGTTTTCACTTTATGATGTAATGTAACCTTTATTAATGTATCTAGTGATTCTAAAGCTACTAAACTAATCGGTCTATCACAAACCGTCCTCGGGGCCCATGTCGTGACTACCCCAAACCCGCCTTCTATAGGCCAAGGGCTGGAGACTAGCACCAAAGGTGTAAATCCCGATAAAAAGGGGAAGGCATTGCCTTTTTTTAAAGTAAACAAAATACAACAGAGTACGCAAGTGAAGTAAGCACTAAGTAAAACTAGGTACAAGTAAGTACTGAAAAGAAAATGGGACAGTATACAAACCCAACTGAAAGTACAGTACAACTGAAAGGAAAGTATAATAGCAGTAAGTAAAAACAACAGCACCGAGTCGTCCTTTGGAAATCCCACCTGAAGGGTGGGTACAGATAGTCTCCTCATCTCCTTGGGTCCGGTCGTCCACTCCGTGTATGCCCCGCCAAGTGGTCCACCTCCGGGTACCATCCAGCTCCACAAGCCTCCACCTTGATCAGTGTTATCCATCGTCTATATCCAACACAACGTAGTGCGGGCATAGCCTGTGCAGGGGTAAGTATACGATACTCAGTAGGGACCCCGAGACCCCTGAAGGTCTCTCAGAATCCACGAAGGATGAACCACAAAGGAAAGATACAATCACGAAGTATCAACAACACTACTTAGGTATATGCCCATACATATACCTAAGTCATCAGTTACAGTTTGGCTCCATCTCCCAAGCCCAAACACAACCCAGTCCACACAGGAAAGCACAACCCAGTCCACACCGGAAAGCACAACCCAATCCACAAAGGAAAGCAAGTCAACCACATCAATGATAATGATTGAAAAATCAATACATAGCTCAAATAGGTATAAACTTCGTAAGGTGATAGAGATGATCCATTACAGCCACTGATTCATCTAAGCTATTGGTCTCACATAGGATACAAGACCAGCTAAGCTGTCGGACCCACAAAGGATACAAGACCAGCTACTCCGTCGCACCCACATAGGATACAAGTACATAGGTCAATACTATTGAACCCATATAGGATACAAGAACAATATTCATCACTGTCAAACCCACGGAGGATTCCATTATGGTCGTCGTCATTGTCGAACCCACAGAGGATCCAAGTACATTCATCATCGTCGCAGTCGCAGTCAGCTCTAGGGTTCCCGCACATAGCATGCTCGATTCTGGGAGGGTATGCTCCTCGAGCAAAAGAGATTCAATACATCAACTGTCACTAAGTCCAGATTTTATTTATCCAAAAGTTTCGTCTCGTCAAAAGAAACCCAACGTGACAGATGGTGCGTCAATCAGACGTCCGGTCTGAGAGTTATTGGCTTTTCCGTTCTAGGGGCACGGTTGGTTTTTAAGCTAAAACCAACCTGACCATACTCTAGATGTGTCCAAACCTCAAGATAATTAAGCCAAAAGGACCATCTCAACAAAAGTATCCCAACTCAATTGACGGCACGTCAATTGGATGTCCGGTCCTTGAGATATAAGCGTTTCCGCTCTAAGGGCCTGGTTGGTTTCGGGTTCAAACCAACCTGGCCATACCCAAACTTTGCCGAAACCTCAAGTGTAATATATTGAAACGACCGTCTCAGTCCAAGGATTCCTATGCAACTGACGGTGCATCGATCGGAGGTCTTTAGCTCAAGTTATGGGCAAAAGACAGAAAATGGTCCGAAGTGGGGGGTCTGGGCCCCACCCGACCCGGCCCAACCACCCCCCCCCCCCCCCCCACCTAGGTCAGCCCGAACCAGGTCAACCCGACCCAGGTCTGGGTTTGGCCCAGTCCGCGTGGCCCGCCCTAGCCCGGCCGGGGGGTGCGCGGGCTCAGCCAGTGGGCCGAGCAGGGGGGACGCGGTCCCCCCTCCCTTTGCGCTCTGCGGACGCGGCGCCCAGCGCCGCGTCTCCTCCGAATCCCGTGTGGCCACGAGATCTTGTCCCCTGGTGCTATGGCTTCAGCCTCCGTGGCTCCTGCCGGCAGCGCGCTGGGGCACTGCCGGCGACCCACGCTGCCGGAGTTTTCTGCGGGCCACCGGAGTCATTCCGGTAGTCCGTTCTTGCTCCCTTCTGCACCTACGGTCATCCTGGGACCATTAGATTACTGTAAAGGCCTCTAATCGCCAAATGGTCTCATTTCATCATCACCAATGATTTCACGCATCAAGAACAAAGTAGCGGTGAGTCGGGCTTGTTCATTAACCTGCACTCACCGCGTAAGAGGTTTTAAGCACCACTAAACAAATTAACTACCAAGCACGAGGGTATAATTCTCATAAGAAAAAACATAAAATTTCCAAAATCCCCTACCTCAACAAGGAAGATGATCTTCGGCATCGCGGTACACGGCGTCACGGAGAAGAGGATCTTAGGCGTTGTCGGGGCGTGCCGTGGAGGAAGCGGCGTCTCCTCTCTGGCCGCAGGGAAGAGGATTGGTGGTGCATCGCCAATCTCCGAGGAACTGGTGTTCTTCTTCATTCTTCGTCAGAGTTCGGCGTCGTCAGTGTTTCGTCAGAGCTTTCTCCCACGGGTTCTCAATTCGTTTTCTAAAGGGTTGATTAATAAAAGAATTAATTCTCACGTTGCGTTCATTATTATGGTTCATTAATGAACCTTAAATTAATGAACCTATTAAACACACGGGCGTTGTTGTTACACAACCAAAGGGATGAGTCATTAAATGGCCCTCATTTATTGATTTTCGTTACACTGTGATTCCGCCAACTGTCGCTCAACAGTGGAAGAAAAAGAATAAAATAACTTATAGTTATTTTATTATATATAATTCTTTTTCTGAAAGTCTAAAAACTTATCTTTTTCGTCCGACCCTTGTCGGTTAAAGTTAAGCTTCACCTAAGCGAATCCTGGCACTGCAAATTCATCGGTGCCCTCGGATTTTAATTCCGATCACTAGTTAAAAAGTTAGAAAAACCCGCTCATTCGTTCACAGAACGTACCCGAGCTAAACATTGGAAATTGATTCCGGGCACACCAGGTCTCGGAATCAAGCTCCGTCAGAAGCTGCATACTCGTAAAATTTCAAAGTATTAAAAAAAATCCTTGAAATTTCAGGGTCTTTAAATTACTCCCACATCAGGGATTTGAGTCCCTGTAAAGCTACAACATAAACTAGGGGAACAAATGAGGGTATTGTGCACGCATCTGAGCATCCCGCTCCCACATGCTCTCCTGGAGGTTCTCATGTTGCCACCTGATGCGCACTAGAGAAATCGACCGTCCACGTAGGACCTTCTTCTGTCGATCCTCGACCTCCACCGGGACCTCCATAAAAGTCTCCCCATCATCGATGTCCAGCTCCCTGTGGTCGATGATATGTGTCGGGTCGTGCACGTATCTCCTCAGATGAGATACGTGGAAGACGTCATGCACCCAGTGCAACTGAGGTGGAAGGGTCAGGCGGTAAGCCACCTCGCCTACCCTGCTGAGGACCTGGAAAGGTCCGATGAAGTGCGGAGATAACTTGCTGCCACGGCCAAATATATGTAATCTACGTCGAGGTGAGACCCGTAAGAAAATGTGGTCTCCATCCTCAAACTGTAGTGGTCTCTGCCTTCTATCATCATAGGACTTTTGTCGGCTCTGTGCAGTCCTCATCCGCTCCTGGATGACCTGCACATTCTCTGTCGTGGCCTAGACGATCTCTGGTACTACAAGTGCTAACTCCCCAGGGTCTGTCCAGCACAGAGGTGATCTGCAAGGTCTGTCGTACAATGCCTCTTATGGTGCTATCTCGATGGTGGAGTGGTAGCTGTTGTTGTACGCAAACTCCACCAAGGGTAGGTGATCCTCCTAGATGCAACCAAAGTCAAGGACACATGCACGGAGCATGTCCTCGAGAGTCTGAATGGTCCTCTCCGTCTGACCATACGTCTGTGGGTGAAAGGCGGTGCTCAGGCGTAGCTGCATCCCAAATGCCTCCTGCAACCCCTTCCAAAGCCAGGAAGTAAAGCGAGCATCTTGATCGGAGACGATAGTCGATGGAATGCCATGAATCCGTACGATCTCCTGAATGTAGAGGCATCTCAAGCTCTCCACTAAGCCTTTCTCTCTGATGGGTAAGAAGTGGGCTGACTTGGTGAGTCGGTCTACGATCACACAGATGGAGTCGTGTCCTCTAGAAGTACGTGGAAGCCCTGTCACAAAATCTATAGATATCTCATCCCACTTCCACTCCAGGACCTCCAAGGGTTGTTCCAAGCCTGCTGGTACCTGGTTCTCCGCCTTCAGCTGCTGGCAGGTGAGGCATCGTGAAACGAACTCTGCCACAACCTTCTTCATACTCGGCCACCAGTGTTGTCGTTTGAGATCCTGGTACATCTTCTCCACTCCTAGATATACCGTTAATGGGGAAGTGTGAAACTCTCTTAGCACCTCCTCTTATAATGAAAATGGTACCATGGTACGTCCTCTGAAAAGGACGACGTGCTCTCTTCCTATAGAGAATCCATCAGGTGCATGTCCTGAGGATATCTGTGCATGTCACGTCTCACAGTAAATGTCCCCAAGTTGTGCCTCTCTGACCCGCTGAAGAATTGGAGGAGTGACTGTGAGGGACTGTAGATAGGCTGCCTCATCCCTATCTACGAAGGATATCTGCAAAGCGGCTAACTGATATGTCGCCTCTCCAAGTAGCTGAATTCCCAACCTCCTGCTGAGAGCATTAGCCACAATGTTCCTCTTCCCAGTACTATAGACTATCTCAAAGTTATAGTCCTAGAGGAACTTGAGCCATCGTCATTGTCTCGGGTTCAGGTCCTTCTGTGAGAAGATGTACCTGAGACTCTGGTGGTCAGAGTAGACTATAAAGCGCTCGCCCAACAGATAGTGCTGCCACGTCTTTAAGGCGAAGACCACTGCTGATAACTCCAGGTCATGGGTAGTGTAGTTCTACTCGTGTTTCCTCAATTGTCGTGATCCATAGGCGATCACTGCCCGCTCCTACATCATGAAACACTCGAGTCCGGTCCCTAATGCATCGTAGTAAATTACATACCCTACACCCTCCTCCAGTAGCCTCAAGATGGGTGCACTAGTCAATCTCTGTCTTAGATCCTGGAAGCTCTGCTGACATCAATCCAACCACACGAAGGGTTTCCCCTTCTTCATCAAAGCTGAGAGTGGTACTGAAACTCTGGAGAAGTCTGGCACAAATCTCCGATAGTACCCAGCCAAACCTAGGAAACTCTGCACCTCTGTCATGCTCTTGGGTGGCTCCCAAGCTAGCACCACCTCGATCTTCACAGGGTCCACCACAACTCCCGCCTCAGAGATGACGTGTCCTAAGAAGTGGACCTCTCGAATCCAGAACTGACACTTCGAGAGATTACCATAAATCTGGTGCTCTCAGAGTATGTCTAGTACAACCCACAAGTGGTAGGCGTGCTCCTCCTCAGTAGTCGAGTAAATCAAAATGTCATCAATAAAGACTATGACAAATCAATCGAGGTAAGGCTAAAAGATCTTGTTCATGAGACTCATGAACACTGCTGGAGTGTTGGTTATGTATAAAGGCATAACCAAGAACTCATAGTGGCCATACCGATACCTGAAGGCCATCTTCTGCACATCCTCATCTTGAACTCTGAGCTGATGATAGTCTGACCTGAGGTCTATCTTAGAGAACCAACGTGCTTCCTTGAGATGATCAAAGAGTTCGTCAATCCTCGGAAGCGGATACTTTTTCCTCATGGTCACCTGGTTCAGGAGACGGTAATTGACACATAGTCGCATGCCCCCATCCGCCTTTATGGTGAATAGGACCGGAGAAGCCCAGGGTGAAGCACTGGGTCGGATGAAACTTTTCCCCTGTAAGTCTTCCAGCTATACCCACAGTTCACGAAGCTTGGCGGGAGCCATCTGATATGCTGGAGTGGATATCAGTGATTTCCTGGGTTACATGTCTATATAGAAATCTACCTCTCTACGAGGAGGTAGTCCTGGAACATCGTCAGGAAAAACATCCGCATACTGGTCCACCACTACAGGAAAACTCAGACTTCGCACGTCAACTGTTCTGAGGATGAGACTGGCCAACTGATGTGTGATTGGCTTCCCTCTCCTCTACGTGAGTCCATCCTACGCTGCGAAGGTCCCCTTCTCACCGGTGAAGGTGAACCTGGTCCCATCCGTGTGAACACACCGCACCTTGCGCCTAATACAGTTGATTTGAGCATGGATTGTAGATAACCAATCCATACCCAAGATGACGTCGTAATGCCTCGACGCCGCTACAAGAAGATCCCAGCCAAATCTCTCACCTCCTAGAGTAAGCTCACACTGCCGGCACCAGTACGTAATCACTGAGTCTGGTCCCGTAGGAGTCTCTAACTGCAAGGATCGAGCCAACGGCTCCGTCGGAATCTTCGAGATCCGAACAAGGGCAGTGGCAATAAAAGAATGACTCACTCCTGTGTTTATAAGAACTGAAGAAAGGGTGGAGTAGACACAAATAGTACCTCAAATCATCTCGAGTGCACCGTGGTCGTAAGACTCTACTGCCTAGAGCTGAGCCTATCTCTATCCGCCAGCTCCCTGTGGTCGGGGTGGACCTCCTGGGGGTGGTGGTGGTAGAGCCTCAAAGCGTCGTCCACCACCCGTTGCTCGGCCAGCTCCTCTGCCTCATCCTCCTGCTCCCTACGGACCGCCATGGTTGAACATCTACCTCTACCTGGGAGGTCCCTCCCCTATCTTCTGCTCGTCTGCATGGCGGGTCAGGTAGTCACGAGCCATGTGGACCTTCCCACCGCATGCATAGCACTGTCTGCTCCTCGGAAGGTTGGCTCTGTTCCATGTTCCCTGCACAGCCGAACCCATGTCCTGAGGTCGTTCACCAGATGGCCTGGTCCACTTGGACCCCTGCGTTGTCTATCGACTGGCAGCTGCAGAAGACTCTGCTTCGTGTCGTCCTACAGTGGGTCTCGCTGCTGACGGTTGCTCGGTGAGAAAGCTCTCCACTAGTAGGGCTCGCTCCAGCACCCCTGCCTGGGTCGGGATACTGAGTGGAATCATCGAAGCCCTGATCTCATGCCTCAGCCCCTGCTCGAAGGTCCGGTCCCGGAAGAATGGGTCTCGTACCATGTCCATGGAGTAGCGCGAGAGGTCGGTAAATATCACCGAGTATTGGGCTACTGACATGCTTCCCTTCCGCAGCTATAGTAACTCATGGATGTGCACTGCACGGAGGGTGGCTGGAATGAACTCCAAGCCGAAGAGGATCTCAAAGTCCATCCAAAGTAGAGATGCCTCGTCGTTCACCTGGAGCATCATGCTCCACCATCTACCTGCTGCTGCGTGTAGGAGACTCGCGGCAAGGATCGCCATGAGGTTTGTTGGTGTCCCTACCAATATGAAGACTCTGACGACAACCTCCATCCAATACTCAGCTGCCTGAGGATCCGTCTCTCCGTGGAACCTGGGCGGCCTCTGTCTCTGAAACTCAGGCAATGCGCTCAGGTGGCATGCACTCTCCGCCGCTGGGGCTGGTAGCATCAGTGGCTCGGCGGGTAGAGGTAACACCGGTTCCTCCACTGTAATGGAACCCTACACTGAGGCCTCATCGCTCAGTGGGCTGTCATCTTGCACAAAGCTCGGAACCCTAGCTGGCTTCCATCGTGGGGCCATCCTGAAAAGAAACAGGTGTGCCACGATTAATACAGTATACCTGGTGAGCTGACACAAAGTAATCACAAAGAAAACTTTTGAAACACACATGCAATCAATGTTTTTGTGCACTAAGTTGGAAATCAGAAGTCAGGGTCCTGGTGTATGGATACTTCGTTCGTCACACCAACACTGGACTCCCAGGACTGATAACCACACTCAATACCCTAAAAACTATTGCTTCAAACAGAAGAAATTACCAGAGTCCTGAGTTCTGTGGTAGAACTGACTCCTCTGATACCAATTTGTGACAACCCGTCCTCGGGGCCCGTGTCGTGACTACCCCAAGCCCGCCTTCCATAGGCCAGGGGCTGGCGACTAGCACCAAAGGCGTAAATCCTGATAAAAAGGGGAAGGCATTTCCTTTTTCTAAAGTAAACAAAATACAACAGAGTACGCAAGTGAAGTAATCACTAAGTAAAACTGGGTACAAGTAAGTACTGAAAAGTAAATGGGCCAGTAAACAAACCCAACTAAAAGTACAGTACAACTGAAAGGAAAGTACAACAGCAGTAAGTAAAAATAGCAGCACCGAGTCATCTTCCAGAAATCCCACCTGAAGGGTGGGTTCAAATAGTCTCCTCGGCTCCTCGGGTCCGACCGTCCACTCCGTGTATGCCCCGCCAAGTGGTCCACCTCCAGGTACTTTCCAGCTCCACAAGCCTCCACTTTGATCAGTGTTGTCTATCTTCTGCATCCAACACAATGTAGTGCGGGCATAGCCCATGCAGGGGTGAGTATACGATACTCAGTAGGGACCCCGAGACCCCCAAAGGTCTCTCAGAATCCATGAAGGATGAACCAAAAAGGAAATATACAATCACGAAGTATCAACAACACTACTTAGGTATATGCCCATACATATACCTAAGTCATCAGTTACAGTTCGGCTCCAGCTCTCGAGCCCAAGCACAACCCAGTCCACACAGGAAAGCACAACCCAATCCACAAAGGAAAGCAAGTCAACCACATCAATGATAATGATTGAAAAATCAAGACTCATATCACATAGGTATAAACTTCGTAAGGTGATAGAGATGATCAGTTGTAGCCACTGATTCATCTAAGCTGTCGGACCCACATAAGATACAAGACCAGCTAAGTTGTCGGACCCACAAAGGATACAAGACTAGCTACTCTTCCAGACCCACACAGGATAGAAAGTACAGAGTTCAATACTTCCGGATCCATATAGGATACAAGAATAGTAGTCATTTCCGTCGAACCCATAGAGGATTCGAGTACGGTCTTCGTCGCTGCTGAACCCACGGAGGATCCAAGTACAATCGTCATCGTCGCAGTCACAGCCAGCTCTAGGGTTCACGCACACGGCATTCTCGATTCTGGGAGGGTCTACTCCTTGAGAAAAAGAGATTCGATACATCAACTATCACAAAGTCCAGAGTTGATGTATCCAAAAGTTTTGTCTCGTCAAAAGAAACCCAACACGATAGACGGCGCGTCAATCGGACGCCCGGTCTGAGAGTTATTGGCTTTTCCATTCCAAGGGCCCGGTTGGTTTTTAAGCTAAAACCAACCCGACCATACTCCAGCTGCATCCAAAACTCAAGCATAGTAATCCAAAAGGACCTTCTCTACAAAAGGATCCCAACACAATTGACGGCACGCCAATCGGATGTCCGGCCCTTGAGATATAAGTGTTTCCACTCCAAGGGCCCGGTTGGTTTCCGGTTCAAACCAACTTGGATGTACCAAAACTTTGCCTAAACCTCAAGTGTAATATACCGAAATGACCGTCTCGATCCAAGGATTCCTACTCAGTTGACGGTGCGTCGATCTGAGTTCTGTATCTCATGTTATGGGCAAAAGACCGAAAATGGGCCGAAGTGGGGGGTCTGGGCCTGGCCCGACCCCCCCCCCCCCCCCCCCCGGGTCGGCCCGAACCGGGTCTGGGTCTGGCCCCGTAGGGCGCGGCCCGTCCCGGCTGGGCGCATCCCGGCCCGGTCTGCACGACCCGCCCCGGCCCGGCCGGGGGGGTGCGCTAGCTCGACCAGCGAGCCGAGCAGGGGGGACGCGGTCCCCCCTCCCTTTGCACTCCGCGGATGCGGCGCCCAGCGCCGCGTCTCTTCTGGATCCTGCATGGCCACGGGATCTGGTCCCCTGCCACCGCAGCTTCTACCACGACGGCTCCTGTTAGCGGCGTGCCGCCGGAGTTTTCCGCGAGCCACCAGAGTCATTTCGGTGGTCCGTTCTTGCTCCCATCTGCGCCTGCGGTCGTCCTGGGACCAGTAGATTACTGCGAAGGCCTCCAATCGCCAAACGGTCCCGTTTTTTCGTTTCCAACGATTTCTCACATCAAGAACAAAGTAGCGGTGGGTCGGGCTTGTTCGTTAACCCGCACTCACCGCGTTAGAGGTTTTAAGCACCACTAAACAAATTAACTACCAAGCACGAGGGTATAATTCTCATAAGAAAGAACATACAATTTCCAAAATCCCCTACCTCAACAAGGAAGACGATCGCCGGCGTCACGGTACACGGCGTCATGGAGAAGAGTATCGTAGGCATTGTTGGGGTGTGTCGTGGAGGAAGCAGCGTCTCCTTTATGGCCACAAGGAAGAGGATTGGTGGCGCGTCGCCAATCTCCGAGGAACCAGTGTTCTTCGTCATTCTTCGTCGGAGGTCGGTGTCATCGGCATTTCATCAGAACTTTCTCCCGCGGGTTCTCAATTCATTTTCCAAAGGTTTTATTAATAAAATAATTAATCCTCATGTTGTGTTCATTTTTATGGTTCATTAATGAACCTTAAATTAATGAACCTATTAAACACACGGGCATTGCTGTTACACAACCAAAGGGACGAGTCATTAAATGACCCTCATTTATTGATCATTGTTACACCGTGATTCCACCAACTGTCGCTCAACAGTGGAAGAAAAAGAATAAAATAACTTATAGTTATTTTATTATATATAATTCTTTTTTTGAAAGTCTAAAAACTTATCTTTTTCGTCTGGCCCTTTTCGGTTGAAGTTAAGCTTCGCCTAAGCGAATCTCAGTGCTGTGAATTCATCTATGCCCTCAGATTTTAATTCCGAGCACCGGTTAAAAAGTTAGAAAAACCCGCTTGTTCGTTCACTGAATGTACTTGAGCTTAACTTAGGAAATTGATTCCGGGCTCACCGGGCCTCGGAATCAAGCTCCTTCAGAAGCCGCAGACTCGTAAAATTCCAATGTATTTTAAAAAAATACTTGAAATTTAAGGGTCTTTACACAGTCTTTTGAGACTTGATCTTTTGTGATCATGCCAATGTTATGTAATAATTCACCGAATCTGGGTAACTGGAGTCGGTGCGTTACAAATATCATGGTCAAGCCCATGGTTTTTCAAAAACCACTAATGAGGTGTCTCTTTTAATTAATAAAAAACTCCATCTCATTTACTATAAATACCCACTCACCCTTTTCATTTTATTTCATTAAAAACTCATTATCCTCAAATATCTGGTATTATTACCTCCCTAGAAGTCCTTCTAAGGTTTCCTCAAACCCCTAAGTTCCAAACCTTCAAGTTTTAGGAGTTACTCTTCAAGGTAACAGAATCAACCACCCTTCTCTTTATTTAAAGATTTCATTTTATGATTTCTCTTTTATTTTCATTTGGATTATGTTGGAATATGTCATTCCATATTACCCTTTTTGTCTATATTATGCAAGAGTGAATAGATACCCCATTTCTCTCATAAAACTATTTTATAAAATTTTAAGTGATGTCGTTAGGCTGCCGAATTTTTGTGAGCGGTTTCTCAATTTTTCTTCTATTTTGAGTTCCTTTATTTTATAATTCTTTCCTCATCTCCCCTCATCAAAATTATAAGATAATTCCAGTACCTTACATGAACTGAAATTATATTATTCTAATGTAATATTTCATCATTATCTCTCTTTTCCCCTCCTCTTGTACTAAAAATGAAAACATCATCTGATATGTGTTAATTTATCACATTCAAGGACGACGGGTTCTCAATTTTCATTACCATGTTTAATTATAGTCATGAAACCATTTTTATGGTTGAACCAAATCAAAATATATGCATTTAATATCATTAATTTTCTTGAAACACACTCATAATATAAAAAAAATACAAAACAGGTTCATTATGAACAAAACTACCAAGTTAATCCAAATGTTTGTAATTAACTTTTAACTAATGATTCATCATCTTGGTATATAACCCAAAATCATTATAAGATCATTTATATATCTAAAATATCATTAATTAGATATATTAACAATTCTGTATGTTTAACCGCACATCAAATAAACTTCCATTCATGAATACAAGTAAACTGGTCAAGAAAACTGAGGAAGAAAATGCTTCCAAAACAATAAATTTGAACCTCTTAAACCCATAAAAAGGTACATGAATGAAATTAATAGAGTTATAATAAATAAATTAAATGTATAGGAGGTTATAGAATTATTAATTAATTAATCTAAATCTGATTATTTAGGTCATTAAAACAAACTAATAACACACTCAAGCATAAGGTAAGGGGTTTTTCATCTCACTTTCATTTCCGTGAGATTTCCATTGTTCGCAACTTATTTATTTCATGTGGTATATTTGTACTAACATTTGATATATAATAACATTATTAACTTTATATTCATGGTATTCTGTGATTAATTTAGTGATTATTTACTTTTGGTCATACGATTCAATTGATTATAATATGGTAAGGAACTTTGACTCAATTTCCACTTTGTTGTGACTTACTTTGTATTGTGCACCTAACAATCCTTATGTGATGTACCTACTGCCCAATTGAGATCACTTTTCATTTTAAATTATATTGATATTAAATATCCATATTCTTGTGTCATGGATATGTTTATTGTCTAAATTGTATACCATTTTACATATGGTGTTTATTTGGAATGTTGGTTTAACTTTGGAAATATTGATGAATCTGTATACTTTACACTATATGGATATTGAAAATGCATATTTATATTGTATTAAATCAATGTATAAAGATTAATTTGGACATGAAGTGGTGGGTGGGGCCTGTTATAGCCCCTTGGTGCATCAACAGGTCTCATGAGACAAATCAGTTGGTGATAAACCCTTTGAGTTTGTTTCCAAAAATCAGATGGGTTTCTACCCACAGAACTAAACCATTTTAATAGTATTATGGTATCATGTGCCAAATACATGAAGTAAAATTAATAATAATTTTTTTATTCATAATCATTTACTACTATCCATGAGGTTTTCACTATGACAAAATCTATGGATGCAGTTTCATTCTCAGTTTGTTAATGACGTGAGTTTTTCATTTATTCACTATGCCATATTGATTGTGTCAAATTGTTTATGATTAACTTATTATTGAATTCATAATTCCAATATTTGTAACCATTACTGAGCATTTGATCTCACCCATTCCATTTGTTTACCTCCAATAGGTTTTGAAGAGGATATCATTTACTGAGTTTCCATGGATGCAGTTTTTTGTTTTTGTTATGTATTGTAATTTGTTACCTTTCCCAATGTAATTTGAGTTACATCTATGTATCTAGTTTCTTCAAGACTACTAAAATTATTGTTACTTTAGGTTTTCATTCCTTATAACCATTCCAATATAACAAGTAATGCACTGGCTCCGGTCTAGAGGGGTCGGGGTGTTGCAGTTGGTATCAAATAAAGTTCAGTAGAAAACTTTGAAACGAGAGTAGGAAATGTATAGTAGGGAAAAAAGCCCTAAGGTATTATTTGAGGATAAACGTACAATAATGTCCTGGTATTTTGGTAAGGAATAGATTATGTGAATCTTTCTAACAAATACATCTCTTTCTAAATACATTTCACCGTGAATATGTTCCTGGCTTCCTGGTTTAGTGGCACCAAATCTAAGATGGTGGAACAGATGGTGCGGACAGTCATCCTGGTTTCCATTTGCTGGATAATATGGGAAACTCGCAACCAAGCAAGGCTTCAAAACAGTTAGTCCCTTCTCTATCTGCATATGTGGTTAAGGTTACTCATTATCTAACTGATTTCTCTTTTGAAAGGATGCCAAGGATCTAATACGGTTTGCAAGTTCCTCGGTAAGGCATGCATCTGGAGAAGTGTGAATGGATCTTGGGTCAGATGGGAACCTCCGCTTGGTGGTCTGAAACTTAATGTTGACGGATCCTGCAGGAATGGGGTTATGAGGGGTGGTGGGATTCTTAGAGACTTTAGGGGTTCGGTGATGTTGGGGTTTAGTGCTTATTATGGTCTGGGAAACTCCTTGGGTGCGGAGGCACATGCCCTCCTCTCATGGATTCTAGTTTGTAGGGGCCACAGGCTTTTGGTAGTGGATATTGAGTCTGATTCGGAGATCCTAGTTAGTGCAGTTCAAGGGAGTCACACGTTTCCATGGAACTTGAGCTATATCATCCGCAGATGTGCTAGGGAATCCAAGAATGGAAAAATTCTCCATCATAGTTGGAGAGAATAGAACTTTTTGGTGGACTCTCTAGAATGTAGTGGAAATCAAGAGGAATCCTTGATGTTTTATGATAATCTAGGTTCTCTTCCGGATGAATGCCAGTTGATCATTCATGGAGACGCCTTAGGTCTGCACTAATTTTTCCCCCCTGAGGGATCATGTTTGGTTACTGGTTGTTTTTTTTTGTTACCGCTTCTATCCTTAATAAAATAAAAATTAATTTGGCTACATCTCTGTATAGATACAAACAGGTAGAGGTGGATCTGGAACATATGTACCTAGGAGTGAAAACTCTGACAAGGAGTTTTGGGATTGACCCGAGGAATCCTGGTACACGATAATGGGCCTTGCTGCACTCTTGGTATTGACACTCCCAAGGGATATTCTTAGGATAATTCACATTTTCTTTACAATCCATTATGAATGATTTAATGTAAATTTTTCCTCATAGAAACCATGTTTATGAGTTTATATATGCATAGAATTTCAGTCTATGTTATGTTATTTTCTATATGAGACTCATAACCTAATATAGTGTATGCCATTATTTAGGAATGGTGCATAATGGAAGGAGGGGAATCAATACTTGTGGGCAATGTAGGGATCTCCCCACTGAATAAATAAACACATTCAATGTTGGAGCAAATCAGATCATGACCATATTGGGAAAACTTACTCAGGTTGTGATGAATAACCATGCCACACCTGTGTTGGATCATTTCATGCATTAGAAGCCCCCATCTTTCTATGGGACTACTAATCCAGTTGTTATTGAGTAGTGGATCAGGTCCCTTGAAAATATATTCATGGCATTAAGATGCAATGAAAATGAAAAGGTAGTACTAGCGGTATATTGTCTCAAGGTAGATACCGATCAATGGTGGTCCTTGATCCAGAATACCACAGAGGAAGAAGAAATAGAAGATATTCAATAGAGGACTTTTAAGGAAATATTTTTCGAAAAATGTTTCCCTCGTGAGAAACGAACCGAAATGAATAGTAAATTTATTAGCTTAAAGAAAAAGGAAGAAGACAGTGTTGTGGAGTATGAGGATACCTTCACAAGACAAGCCAGGTATGCCATAGATTACATGTGAGAATCAGAATATAAGATTGATCACTTATTTGAAGGTCTTAAGCCAAGTCTTTGATGGGAACTGGATTCTCAAACATTTTCATCATATGATGAAATTGTTTCAAGTTTCATCAAAATAGAGAATGAATTTTCTAGAACAAGTTTCTTCAAGGGAAACCAAGATAAGAAGTGGTACTCTGATAACCAAGGAAAAGGTGAAGCATCAAAGAAGAACAAGGGAATGAAGAAATTCCCATTATATGAGAACTGTGGAAAGAATCATCCTGGAAAATGCTTGAAATGAATGGGAGTCTGCTATAAGTGTGTAGAAAAGGGTCATTGATCAAACAAATGCAAGGTGAAGAAGTAATTTGATGATGTTAAATGCTAAAATTTTAGAGAGATAGGACACTATGAAAATGAATTTCCTAAGTTCCAAGGAAACTTGCCTCAAAAAGGCCACGAGAGAAAGGGAAAGCATATGTGATTATAACTGCAGAGGTTGAAATTCCTAATTATGTGGTGGCAGGTACTTTAATTTTTTCCTCAAACTTAGCCAACACTTTATTTGATTCTGGATCATCGTATTCATTTATATCTTCCCAGTTTTCCAAGAAAATTAGACATGGCCAATTTGATTTAATAAAGGAGTTGTTAGTCAAAAATCCTAAGGGATGTATCGTTGCAACAAAGTCATGTCAATTAGTCCCCCTTATGACATATAAACATTCTTTAGTTGCCAACCTTATCATCATACCAATGAATTACTTTGATATAATTCTCGGTATTAATTGACTATTAAACTATGATGCAAAGATCTACTGCAAGAAGAAGGAAGTTACAATTTTTAAAAATGGTGTAGAATCCCTTATCTTTAGAGTAGAAACCTCACCACCTGATTCTTATCTATATCCACCCCCCAATAGCTCTACTGAATTCAATAGTTGGAGAGGAAGGTAAACCAATATCTATGGGTGTGGAAATAAATATTCAAATTGAAGATGTGCATATAGTGCAAGAATACATTGATGTATTTCTAAAGGATTTACCTAGACATCCTCCAGAGTGGGAAGTTGAGTTCTCTATTGATTTAATTACTAATTCAAGACCAATATCAAAGAATCACTATAGAATGGATAGTGTGGAATTAGTGGAGCTAAATAAACAACTAGGGGAATTGAGTAAAAAAGTATTTATTCGACCTAGTGCTTTTCCATTGGGAGCCCCTGTCCTCTTTGTCAAGAAGAAATATGGATCCATGAGGCTATGCATTGATTGCAGGGAAATCAATGCTATTACAATAAATAATAAGTATCCTCTGCCAAGAATTGATGATTTATTTGATCAACTTCAGGGAGCAGAATACTTTTCTAATATTGACCTTCGATCTGTATATCATCATTTGTGTGTGAGGAAGGAAGATATTCCAAAGACAGCATTTCAAACCAGGTATGGGAATTACAAGTTTAAAGTGATGCCCTTTGGACTAAAAATGCATTATCTATTTTCATGGATTTAATGAATGGAGTTTTCAATGAATATCTTCATAGATTTTTTGTGGTATTTATCGATGATATCCTGGTATACTCTAAAATCTATTAAGATCATGATAATTAATTGCAGATTATTTTGAAAACTCTTAAAAGAAATGAATTATATGGAAAGTTTAGCAAGTGAGAATTTTGGATTCAATCGGTTTCTTTTCTAGGCCATATTGTCTCAAAGGATAGAATCCTAGTTGATCCTGCAAAGAAAAAGGAAATCCAAGATTGTTCCATGCCAACAAACATAACTTAGGTACACAGTTTTATCGGCTTATCAAGTTACTATCGGTGTTTCGTTTGGAATTTTTCCCAACTAGCTAACCTACTAACCAAGCTCACATGTAAAGGAGTTAATTTTTTGTGGAAAAAATAATGTACAGAATGCTTCAAATAATTGAAAAGAAGATTGGTCAATGATCCAATTTTAAATATTCTATCTGTAAGTGATGGATTTTGAATATACAGTGATGCATCAAAGAATGAGATGGGTTGCGTCTTTATGAAAAATGGTAAAGTTATTAATTATGCATCAAGGCTGCTGAAAAATCATGAGAAAAAATATCCAACTCATGATATTGAGTTAGCAGCTTTAATCTTTGCTTTGAAGATATGGATACACTATCTCTATGGTGAAAAATGTGAGATATATACCTGAATGGCCCGAAGGCCTTCATTTTTATTGATTTTTGATAACCCCCCTTTCAAGGGATGAGGCGGAACCCTTACATGGCCCGTAGGCTCAGAGATTACATGGCTCGTATGATTAGAAGATTACATGACCCAAAGTTCTTTTAGGGAATTCAACCAGACTATCTACAAGGAACTGTCCCTCCCCGGAATCTGCATCCTAATGGTAGCTCTCCACCTTTGCATGATCCTATGTCTAGGCTTCCCATGAAAGCATAGGCTGGTACCGATGGCATAGCCATACCCTCTCATTCT
Source organism: Viscum album (assembly GCA_963277665.1). Classification (NCBI taxonomy): domain Eukaryota; kingdom Viridiplantae; phylum Streptophyta; class Magnoliopsida; order Santalales; family Viscaceae; genus Viscum; species Viscum album. The sequence continues at coordinate 1,296,501,677 of OY728141.1, read as the reverse complement.
GACAATCCATTTGGCTTTACTCTGGTGAGTGCACCTGCTCTGAATCCTCTTCTAGGGCTGGTCCTTTTTTTATACTGTGTCTAGGGCCTGCATTCAAGTGTCCCAAAGGCCTTGGGGTGGCTCTAAGGCCTTAAGGTGGCCCAAATCCCTTGAGAATCAACTGGCCTGAAGGCCTTGGGTGGCCTGAAATCCTTGCAGGACCTGAGGACCAAATCGGTGGCCCGAAGGCCCGTATGGATGAATAGTTCTAACCACTACAGTACTGAACAGTGTCTGCTACAGTAACCCACAAATATTCCTCCACCAGGATTTGATCTCGGGTCTCTTGGATGCACCTAATGTGTCCTCACCAATTGGGCTGAGGCTCATGTGCCATACTGATCACAAGAGTTTGAAGTATATTTTCTCATAGAAATAAATAAAAAAAAAGGCAAAAACGATGGCTTGAACTACTCAAGGATTATGATTTCACTATAAACTACCACCCGAGGAAGGAAAATAAGGTGGAAGATGCTTTGAGCAGAAAGGATCATGGAGTTCTGAACAAGATGAGAGTTGATAGGGATCTAATGTTTATGGATCTAGTAAAGATGGATATGGGAATAATCATGGAAGGTGAAACATCAATACTTTTTAAAAAAAATCCAAACCTTCTTTACTAGAAAGGATAAAAAGTTCCTAGATTGATGATGAGGAGTTTCAAAAGAAAATTAAAGGTGTGAATGATGGGAGATTTATTAACTTCATATATGAAGATGGAAATTTAAAAATTGTGAGGAGGCTTTGTGTTCCTGATATACCTGATCTAAAAAGGGAATTGTTTGATGATGCTCATAGCTCCAATTTCTCTATACACCCTAGTATCACTAAGATGTATAGAGATTTTAAGGAACATTTTTGGTGGGAAAACATGAAGAGGGATATTGCTGATTACGTGTCGAGATGTTTGGTTTGTCAATAGGTGAAGGTTGGAAGACAACATCCTATAGGAGTCATGCAACCCCTTCCTATACCTATGTGAAAATGGGATGATATTACAATGGACTTTATCATGGGACTACCAAAGACTCCAAGAAAGAATGGTGTGATATGGGTCATTATTGACTGTCTTACAAAATCAGCACATTTTCTTGTTATAAGGGAAGATTTACCACTTGAACGTTTAGCAAGACTATATATTAATGAATTTTTAAGACTTTATGGTGTATCCTTATCAATTGTTTCTGATCATGATCCTAATTTTACATCAAATTTTAGAAAAGTCTCTAGAAGGCTTTGAATACTGAGCTTCGTATAAGTACTGCTTATCACCCCTAAACCGATGGACAGTCTGAAAGGACTATTAAAAATCTAGAAGACATGATGATATCATGCTCTCTTGACTTTAGAGGTATGTGGGATCAATACTTTACTTTGGTGTAATTTTCCTACAATAATAGTTTTCATTCTAGTATTCAAATGGATCCATATAAATCATTATATGGAAAGAGATGTCGAACTCCAACTTGTTGGGACGAAGTTGGTGAGAGGAAACTTATAGGCACAAAACTTATTGAAGAGACCATGACAAAGTTGAAGACAATCCAAACCCATATTAAAGCATCCCAAAGTAGGTAGAAGAGTTATGCTGACAACCTGAGAAAGGATTTTTAATTTCAAGTGGGAGATCATGTCTTTCTGAAATTATCTCCATAGAAGGGCGTCTTAAGGTTCTGTAAGAAAGGGAAACTGAGCCCCAGGTACATCAGACCATTTGAAATTATGGAAATAATAGGAGTTATAGCTTACCATTTAGAAATGCCACCAAGTCTCTCCAAAGTTCATGATGTGTTCCATGTGTCATTGTTGAATAAATACATGCAAGAACCAATTCATGTACTCACCTATGAAGAAATAGAACTGGAACCTGATTTTTCATACTGTGAAGAGCCTATTGGGATTATTGACACAAGGGAGCAGGTATTGAGAAATTGGAAAACTCATCTAGTAAAGGTTCTTTGGAGAAACCAGAATATGGAGGAAGCAACATGGGAACCTGAGGATGTTATGAATAAGAACCACCCACATCTTTTTGGGGGGCTTTATACATAAAATTTTGAGGAAGAAATTTCCAAATGAGGAAATAATATAACACTCCAAACATTTTATGGTATGATTCTCTTAAATACATTCTATTCATAGACTATATTTCATAAATCATTGTGTTCCTTTGAAATAACACTTTGTTATTTAGCAGATAGTCATAACCTATCCATTAAACATAAATTTTCCACTTATGTGTTTTGAATTTTGAAAAATGGTCATCTAGAGTTGTGACTAGTAAGTCATTTGGAGTCTGATAGAACCAACTTGATTTTTTTGAGGAATAGTAGCATACCCTTATGAATAGTAATATGACCTTTATGAATAGTAGATAATGATAATATTTTATTTTCTTAAGGTAATAAGATATTGAGATCTTCATTAATTTTTCAATGAGATATAAAACTAATTATACCTTTAAAATTTTTATTTTTCAAATTAACTATGATTTTATTTAAAAATTAAATTAAAAATAATTAGAAATTATTTTCATAAAATGGAGTTCATTTTTGAATTATACACCTCAAAAAATGGTTAGGGTGAATTTTTGGGATTTTTCTAAAATACTTGAATTTTTCATGAATAGTAAAAATACATTTTTGAGTTTTCGGTAGTTTAATGACATCATAATGATATAATAGCTAATATAAAAGGATTTTTTACTTTTTTACAGTAAAATATGACATTAGGTGTCCCATGTGGCTAAAACCATGGGCAAATACCATGGGAAAGCCCATTGTTTTTCAAAAACTACTAATGAGGTGTCCCTTTTAATTAATAAAAAACTCCCTCATTTACTATGAATACTCACTCACCCCTTCGTTTTCTTTCATTAAAAACTAATTATACTAGAATATAAGGTATTATTACCTCCCTAGGATTCCTCACAAGGTTTCCTCAAACCCCCAAGGTCCCAACCTTTATGTTTTGAGAGTTACTCTACAAGGTAAGAGAATCAACCACCCTTCTCTTTTCTTAAAGCTTTCATTTTATGTTTTCTCTTTTATTTTCATTTGGATTATATTGGTATATGTAATTCCATATTCCCATTTCTGTATATATTATGTAATATTGATGAGATACCCTCTTTCTCTCATCAAACTATTTTATGAAATTTTAAGTGACGTCATTATGCTGCTGAATTTTCGTGAGAGGTTTCTCAATTTTTCTTCTATTTTAAGTTCCTTTCTTTTATAATTATTTCCTCATATCCCATCATCAAAATGATATGATAATTCTAGTAACTTAATTGAACTGTAATTATATTATTCTAATGGAATATTTCATCATCATCTCTCTTTTCCCCTCCTCTTGTACTAAAAATGAAAACACTGTCCGAGATGTGTTAATTTATCACATTCAAGGACGAAGGGTTCTCAATTTTCATTACCATGTTAAATTCTGGTCATGAAACCATTTTTATGGTTGAACCAGATAATAATATATGTATTTAATATCCTTAATTTTCTGTAATCCTTACACACTCATAATATAAAGTAATAATACAAAACAAGTTTATTATGAACAAAACCTCCAAGTTAATCCAAACATTTGTAATTAACTTTTAACTAATGATTCATCATCGTGGTATATAACCCAAAATAATTATAAGATCATTTTTATATACAAAATATAATTAATAATATATATTAACAATTCTGGATATTTAAACACACATCAAACGAACTTCCATTCATGAATACAAGTACACCGATCAAGAAAACCAAGGAAGAAAATGCTTCCAAAACAATAAAATTGAACCTCTTAAACCCATAAAAAGGGTCATGAATGAACCTAATAGAGTTATAATAAATAAATTAAATGTATATGATGTTATGGAATTATTAATTAATGATGCTAAAATTGATTATTTTGGTCATTAAAACAAACAAAGAACACACTCGAGCATAAGGTAAGGGGCTTCTCATCTCATTTTCATTTCCATGAGATTTCAATTGTTCGCCACTTATTTATTGCATGTGGAATATATGTACTTTAATTTGATATATAATAACATTATTACCTTTATATTCATGTTATTATGTGATTAATTTTGTGATTATTGACTTTTGTTCATACGATTCAATTGATTATAATATGGTAAGGGACTTTGTCTCAATTTCCATTTCATTGTGACTTACTTTGTATTGTGCGCCTAACAATCCTTATGTGATGTACCTACTGACCATTTGATATCACTTTTAATTTGAAATTATATTGATATTAAATATACATATTCTTGTGTCATGGATATGTTTATTTTCTAAACCATATACCATTCTACATACGGTGTTTATTTGTAATGTTGGTTTAACTTCGGAAATATTGATGAATCTGTATCCTCTACACTATACGGATATCAAAAAGGCATATTTATCTTGTATTAAATCAATGTATAAAGAATTATTTCGACAATAAGTGGTGGTTGGGGCCCCTTATATCCCCTCTGTGCATCGACAGGTCTCATGAGACAAATCAGTTGGCAACAAACCCTTCGAGTTTCTTTCCAAAAATCATACAGGTTTCTACCCACATAACTAAACCGTTTTAACGGTATTATGGTATCATGTTCCAGATACATGAAGTACAATTAATAATAATTTTCTTTATTCATAATCAGTTATTACTATCCATGAGTTTTTCACTATGAAAAAATCTATGGATACAGTTTCATTCTCAGTTTGTTAATGGCGTGAGTTTTTCATTTATTCACTATGCCATATTGATTTTGTAAAATTGTTTATGATTCACTTATTATTGAATTACAACTTCTGCTATTTGTAACCCTTACTAAGATTTGAGATCACCCCTTCCATTTTGTTACCTCTAATAGGTTTTGAAGAGGAGATCATTTACTGAATTTTCATGGATGCAGTTTTTAGTTTTTGTTATGTATTGTAATTTGATACCTTTCCTAATGTAATTTTAGTTACATATATGTATCTAGTTTCTTCAAGACTACTAAACTAATCATTCCTTCATGTTTTTATTCCTTCTAACCATTTCAATATAACAATTAATACATTGGCTCCGGTCTAGAGGTGTCGTGGCGTTACAATAGATGATAGAATTATGACCACATGGACAATTTTCATCAAAACAAGTTCATTTTTTACTTGAATACCGAATATCGAAAAAACGACCGATATGAACTTAAATAATTATTTAATTTTTATAACATGATAATAAGTCATATAAAATGAATAATAAAATTGAAAGGGTTTATGAAGAAAGTATAAATTAACCTAATTTTATTATTCCAAAATATAAATAACGAATGAGACAAGTTGGACTCAAGGTAAGAGATTTCTTCTCAATCTCCTTTCATTGAGGCATATTTTGATTCATATAAAACCTTCTTGTATACATAGTATAATAAACCCAATTTACTTTTAATCTCATTCAAAGGGAATATTTTTTCTATGAAGTGTTTTACTAAATGAAAAAAATGAATTTTTTTAACGTATACGGCGATAATGACTTCTCCGTCACTGTAAATGTTATTTAATATTTGGCTTCCTCTATAATAATTAATGTATTTTAAAATGAAAATAAATCCCTTATTCATTTATTTTGGTATCTTGGTATTTAAAATGGGTTCTTAAATGAAAATGGAATTTTTATACTGAAATTTTTTTCATATGGGATTAGAAGAAGCTTTCAAAATGGGGTTTTGTGATGAACGTGTTTTATTTATAAAATGGTACATGAGTATTATATGAGATGGGTGAGTCTAATATAGCTTATAAAAAGGGTTGATCCCCATTATAGCTCACAATATTGCCTGGTATAGCTTATAATAAGGTTTTATCCCTATTATAGCTCACGGGTGAGCTCGACACAACTTATATGAAGGGTTGAGCCTCGTTATAGATCATGGGTGATCCCAATATAGCTTATAATAAGGTTGGACCCCATTATAGAACTCCAATTTTGAATTCAACCATATTTTTATTTCAATTGGAATATGTTTGAAATGGTTTTATTTGTATGATGCTCTAAGTCACCTAAAGGAATTTTAATTGCTTGCTATTTGTTTTAGTGTTTTTAATTGAGAAAAATTTATGAGTGTTATTTATGTGAAAATGTTTTGTTTCATCTGCTCAAAGAAAATTTAATGGTTTATCAAGTTTTTAATAGACTAATGGTTTTTATTTATTTTTATGTCCCTTACTGAGCTTATTCTTCTCATCCCAAGTTTTAAATGTTTTCATAGGATTTAAGGGAGAATAGAGTCAAGGATGGAATCAAGGAAAATTTATAATGATTAAACGTGAAAAGAAACCATGTTTATTTTTAAAAATTTATTGTTATGGAAGAAATAGATATTATTTTAATTTTCCACTTTGTATTTATATGTTTTTGTTATGTAATATTTATGGTCTAATTCTCTAAAGATCTAAACCTGAAAAGATACTCAATGTGAATTATTGACTTAACTCAAGATTATGTAATGTTTAAGGCTGGGGACTTATATTTATCTTCACTAAATCTACTTGGAGCACATAAAAAAACTTTAATATACTCCCTAGAGTCCTCCCAAGGTTACCCGAAGCTCCCAAGAATCCTCTCCCAATCCTTTGGAGTCACACATTCAAGTAAGAGATCCTCTCTTTCTCACTTTTATTCAAGAATATCCTCTATATTATGACCTTTTATTTTTAATTCCTAATGATGGGGTATGGTTTATCACCTCCACCATACTTACCTTATTATTTATAAATGATGAGAAACTTTTCTATCTCATTAAGCCCTCCCAAGTACACCCATTACCATTCTGAAATTTTGTAAGGGTTCTTTCCTTTCTCATCTTTATTCAAGTTTATTTATTATGTTACACCGTATATTTACAATTAATTATGTTGGTATATTTCATTCCATATCCCTATTACTGTATAATTTATGTCCAAATGATGAGATATCCCTTTTTTCTCTCATCATCCCATTTTATGAATTTTTAAGCAACATCGTTAGGTTGCCGAAATTTCACTGTAAATTTCCATTCCAAAGATATTGTGTAGTCAATATCATACCCATTTTCTATCAAGGGTATTCACATTTATAAACTTATACCTATTTTATTTTGGACTTACGTGTATTTATTCTACACTCCATGATGGTGGAATAAATTATGATGATTTATGAATCCATGTTTTATGTGGCACACTTAAGCATGAGAATGAAATGATTATAAAGGGTGTGCCCTGATAGCACTCTAATGCATTGGGTAATGGTTAGTATCATGATATGTCACATTGGGATTGAGGGTTTTCCTGATTCCTTTATGGTAATTTTTCCTTCATGATGTCTTGGAGGGTTTATCCTTCACCTATGTTTATGATGAAGTGTTTTAAGTTGTTTCCACATTTCCCATGTTATGATTATCATATTGTATCATGCCTTATTATTCATGATCCTTTTATGCTCCATTGATATGTCTATTTTATAACATATATTTTCTTCCTCGTGTTATGCCTTGTTTATTCTCTTATTGGGCTTTATATCTCACCCCTTTATTATGTATGTCCTCAAGTTATCACATGCAGTGTTAAGTATGAAGGAACAATTTGGTCATGTCAATGAAGTTTTCATCAACAAAGATGTTGCTTTTCATGTTTTAAGTTGTCATGTAATGTACCTAATTTAAAAAATACACTAGTCTTCTTACTTTTATAGGTTGTATTAAGTGTAATTTTATATAATAAAACATGTAGTAATGTGTAATAAAGAGCAGGGTTGTTATAGTTGGTATCAGAGGATAGGTTTAGTTATTTTTGTTATTAGAATTATAAAACTCTAGAGAAATCCTTAGGATTAGAGAACACTAGAAATTGCCTTAGGGATAAGGCCAAGTATAAGATAACATCCCTAAATTTTTGTAAGTATAAAGTAAGTGGTTTATCAAGAAAATACATCCCTTTATAGATAATACAAGTAGATGTGGTTCTGGAACAGATGTACCTAGATATAACAACTCTGAAAAGATGTTTTGGGCCTTATTCGAGGTAATATGGTACATGACAATGGGACTTACTGAGCACCTAGTTTAACACTCCTAGGGGATATTATTTGGTAAATTTATAATCTCATTACGAACCATTATTAAGGAAAAAAATTCCCATTAGAATATATGTTTGAAAATAGATCATGGATAACATAGATTGAAGCCTAGAAACTCATAAGTTAAGAAGATAAATGTAAATTATAAGTTATACCTTTAATTTCATTGGATTTTTATTTATGTGTTTAATTGTTTAAAAGTAATAATCCATAATTCTATATTGGATAAAGTAGAACCAGAATCAAAAAGTGAAAGGTAGGGTTATTTTCCATGGTTCTACACATTCCTTCATATCACGAAGGTTTATTAGAACTATTCAAACACCACCACAAAGCATGGAATTTGAGATATTGATGAAAGTAGAAAATGGATTAATTATTGTATCTCGAGTATATAACTCATTCCCTATCAACATTTGTGGGATGAACTTCCCAGAAAACCTTATCATACTCCCTTTGGTGGAATTTGATGCAATTAAAGGCATATATTTTCTCTCCCTATATAGATACAACATAAATTTCTACGAGAATAAAATCACTCTCTATATGGTGAATTGGTTCCTAATTCTATAAAAATTCAATGAGGAGGATGGATCTTCTTTAGAACCGTCATTTCAAGAATGGATATTATTACCTTATGAGAAAGTGTATATATATCAAATGATTGAGTCTAAGGAAAGGATCATCCTTGAATACATGCTTATTGTGAGGGAATACATTGATGTGCTTCTTGAGGAATTTCCTCATCTTCCTCCTAGCTGAGAGGTCTAATTTTCAATCAAACTTATACGCGGGGCATTTCCAATATCCAAGACTCTGTATAAGATGGTTGTTGTGGAACTTGAGAAACTGAAGAAACAACTATAATAGAATTTGGATAAATGATTTTTTTGATCATGTATTGTTTCAATAATACTCTATATTTTTTTGATGATTTTGATGCTCACAAATACCCTTATTTGTTATTATAATGATTTTACATTAAGTATATTTTAGGAAATTAATATTAATTATATTCCCAATTTTGGAATAATATTAAAGCATATGATTTGAGTGAAATATTTTTTAAAGTGTTCAGAAAGCTATTCAGTGTGTTCTAGAAACACTGTTCATACCGTACGTTGGAGAGCGTAGCGTAAGGATTATATCCTGTGTTTATTTTATGGGAGTTCAAAAATGTATGTTAAAAGAACCTTTTATTTAGAATGAACCTTACATTTGTTATATGAGAAAAGTATGGATGAAGAACCCTACGTAAGTATAGAACCTTACCTTTTCTTCACAAAAGTAAGGATCGTCAACCCTACTTTTGTAATGACCCTTACATTTTTTTCAAAAGTATAGATCATGAAACTTACGTTCTGAATAAGAGAAAAGTATGGATCATATATCATACGTTTGAAATTCGATGAAAAAAGTATGGATCATCAACCTTACGTTTGATATATGGATTGCTTCTAAAAATAACTATAAGTTTGACTTCTTTAAGCATCATAGATTTGAAGTTTTGACTTTATCATGCAATGGTCTTTTGAGGATTATCAGGATGATTTCAATCCAGATTCAAAGACCGATTTTAAATCACATCTTTGACCGATTTAAAGCTGTTTTTATGTGATTCAAAGGATCATTTTAATAGGAGTATTTCATTCTAATTATTAAGGGAAGTTACAACTACTCTGTTATTCAAACATTTGAATATCGTGATCTCTTAGACAACTTTTGTAGATCTAAATTTATGAATAAGTCTCTTGTATTTATTATATAACTACTGAGTATCTGATTTTTTGCAGTATATATGTGATAAGATATCTCTTGAAATCATGATGATTACAAGATTCAAATCTATATATATTAAAGTTTCAAAGAAAAATAGAGATACATTAATTCTTTAAAAAGATATTTTATAGATATTATACTACAAAGAACGATCAGATTCTGTTTTATATTAGAAATAGAAATGTTGAAGATTTATTTTTTCTACATTAAATATCTATTTTGAATTTATTTCTGATTTTTTTCTGAATATATTTCAAGATAAATTAGAACTGGATTGATTCAGAATTTCTCTAACCTAAAGAACATCCTTTCTGAAGATGATGATCTATTTACTATCAGTTGCGTATTTTTACAACTGTGAATATAAATCAGAAAGTATTTATCAAAACAATACTCTTTTATTTTGAGTACCATCTTCTCGTACTAAGTTGTTTGATCGGTTTTGTGTTTAGAACCATAAGGCTTTGTTTTAGCCTTAAAATTGTAAAGGTGTCAACTGCCTACACTCAGTTGTGACTGGTCTTGTGAAAAGAGGATAGTCTATTGAAAATCACCAAGCCCATGGAGAAGAGAATTGGTGGAGTGGACTAGGGGATTTTTGTGCCCCGAACCACTATAAATATTTGCGTCCGGATATCTATTTATTTTTTAGCATAAATAATCTGATAAGGATAAAAGGATATAGTTGATTATCATCAATATTTCTCAAAGAAAATTTAATAGACACAATTCACCTCGCTCTTGTTTATATTTTGTATAACACGATCCAATAATTGGTATCAGAGGTGGTTCTTTTGTTAAAGCTATAGCAAGATGGAAATAAAGGATTGTACAGATATATCAATGTATAATACATGAGAGATAATGTCAATTATTCAAGATCCGTACTTCAATGGTGAAAACTATGGATGTTTTAAATTAAGGATAATCATCTACCTGAAAAATATTGGATACAGAGTCTACTAAAAAATTCTTACTCATTATGAAATTCCTGAGAAACCTGAAACATGGAGTGTGGCTACTAAAGAAAAGTATGACATAAATTCAAAAGATATGAATTCTATCATATGTGGTCTAGGACCAGATGAATTTAATCGAGTATCTCAATGTATAACAGCTTATGATATGTGGTAGACAATTGTAGTTTCTTATGAAAGAACTGACAATGTCATAAAAATGAGGTGTGCTACAGAAAAACTGAAATTTGATACATTATAATTCTCGATGGTGAAAGAATAACTCAGATGAATGGAAGGCTTACAGAGATAGTCAACAATATTACTACCTTGGGAGATCCTATCACCCAAGCAAGTCAATCCTTGAAAGTACTGAGATTACTACCAACCCAATGGAATGGGATATCGGCGGCCATTAGGCAATCATCACCTGTTAAAAATTTAACTATGAGAGAATTTATTGGAACCCTGATAATGTATAAATTTGAGATGGAAGATGAATCTAATGATCATAAAGTATTTATAAAAAGAGAAAATACTGCTTTGAAAGTTACATCTCAAAAGAAGAGCAGAAAGATGAAACAAGAGATCAAAAAGAAAGAAAGTTATGACTCATCTGATTCAGAGACGGAACTGGCACAGATGGCCAAAAAAATCAGGAAATTTTATAAGAAGAATAAAGGATTCATAAAATCCTTCAAGAAAGATGAGAAAGATCCAAAATAAGTTAGATGATATGAATGTAATAAAATGGGTCACATAAGACCTGACCGTCCTCTACTAAAAAGAGAAAAGAAAAGGAGGTTTTTCAAAAATACTGATTATGAGCAGAAAGATAAAAGAGAAATGAAAGTTACATGGATTATTTTTGAAGACTCTATAAGCTCATCAAAGTATGACTCAGAAAAAGAAGAATCAAATCTAAAAGCAAACATGTGTTTCATGGCTGAATAAAATGAGGTACAATATTATTTCTCTTCCAATTCTAATTCGGACCCTAGCTGTTCAAATGAAAAACTTGAAACCTATTGCAACATGCTAGAAGAAATATATGATTTCTTACTAAAAAATCATAAATCACTAAAAAATATTCACAATTCAATTTTAGGAGAAAAATACACTTTGCTAAAACAATATCAAGAGTTAATTGAGAAATATAACTCATCTAACACAAACAGTGCAGATCATGAAACTAAGATCAAAACACCGAAAGATGAAGTGAAAACCATACAAAAGTGCAACTCTCTTTTTTACAAAAGGACAAAATACTTTAAATAAAATTCTTGGTAAGAATGTGATTAAGAAAGAAAGATATGGAATAGGTAGTAAAGGTGAGAAACCTAAACTGTACAAAAACTATTTTGTTCCAAATACAAAAGGTGTAATTTTCAACTATTGTAGAAAAAAATGTCATATTACTAAAAAATGTTATTTAAGAAATCCTCAAATTAGTGGAATTAAAAAGGCCTTTATTTCAAATAGTTTATTTGACTCAAATAATTATAGAAAAACAAAGCAAATCTGGATTCCTGGATCACTACTAGCTAAAATTGTTGAACCCAAGAGAATATGGGTACCAAAACAAACCATTGTTTAAATTTATTTTCAGTAAGCAGGTCACAGAATCAAAAAAGAAATATGGTACATGGATAGTGGTTTCTCCAGTCATATGAGTGGAAACTCATCAAACTTTAAAACCTTAACTCAAAAGGATGGTGGTTTAGTCACCTTTTGGTGACAATGACAAAGGAAAAATCATTGGTATTGAAACTATTAGAGATACAGAAGCTATCTCAATCAATAAATTACTTTATGTACAAGTATTGAAACATAACCTGATAAGTATTTCTCAAATTTGTGATAATGGTTATTGTGTTGATTTTTCTAACAACTACTGTTCTATTTTTAAAGATAAATTGCTTAAATTTAGAGCACCCAGAATTGACAATGTTTATACCCTGGACTTAAATTCCTTGTGTAAGAAAAAAATAAATTTTTTAACTGATTAAATAAATTAATCATGGATCTGGCATAGAATACTTGTACATTTCAATATTTATGATTTACATAAGTTTTCTAAGAAAAAATTACTTTCTAGTTTGCTTAGTCTTAAATTTGATAGCAAAAGATTCTGTGATGTGTTTCAAATTAGAAAGAAACATAAATATTTCTTTAAATCAATAAACAAAATTTCTACATCTAAACCTTTAGAAATTATCCATATGGATCTATTTGGACCTTCAAGAGTAGAAATTTTGGCCAGTAAATTATATGTATATGTTTTAGTTGATGACTATTCTAGATTTACTTGGATATATTTTCTAAAATATAAAAATGAAGCTTTTACTATATTTGAAAGTTCTTGCAAAGATGTTTAAAATGAAAAATATTTTAAAATAATTTCATTAAGAAGTGATCATATTGAAGAATTTTAGAATCAAGAATTTAATTCATTTTTCTAAAATCTAGGTATTACTGCACCAAGAACACCTCAATAGAATGGAATTGTTGAAAGAAGAAATAGAACTATTCAGGAAATGGCTAGGACTATGCTAAATGAATACAGTCTTCCTACCTATTTGTGGCTAGAATCTATAATCACAACCTGCTATATAATGAATATATTTTTAATTAGACCAATTTTCAAAAAGACGCCCTATGAACTTTGGAATAACAGAAAACGTAAAGTAAAATACTTTAAAGTTTTTGGTTCAAGGTTAATATATTTAACACCAAGGAAAATCTTGGTAAGTTTGATCCAAAATCTAATGAAGGAATTTTCTTAGTATATTTTTCTACCTACAAATCTTATAGAGTTTTTAATAAAAATTCAAGGATTATTGAAGAATCAGTTCATGTGAAATTTGATGAATCTGACCCTTTTGACAAAAGGAAAGATCAAATTAATGAATCTGGCCTTAATGATAACATGAGACTTGAAAACCTAAAAGATGATTTTGAAAATGATATAAACAAAATTCAGTCCAATTCATAAGAACATGTCATTGATGAACCTAATAGTTTTTTACCTAGAAAATATAGAACCCTAAAGAATCACCCTTTAGAAACTCTTATAGGAGACCTAGACACAGGAATAAAAACTAGAATAAATATAGGAAAACAAGTTGATTTTTCTGACTTTATATCCCAATTAGAACCTAATTCAATAGAAGAATCCTTAGTTGATGAAAGTTGGATGATAGTATTATAAGAATAACTAAACCAATTCAAAATAAATGAATTTTTGAAATTAGTTGAAAGACCAAAGAACTATCTTGTTATTGGAACTAAATGGGTATTTAGAAATAAACAAGATGATCAAGGGATCATAACAAGAAATAAAGCAAGACTAGCATCCAAAGGATATAATCAGGAAGAAGATATAGATTATGATGAGACCTTTGCCTATGTAGATAGATTAGACGACATTAGGATCCTTTTATCCTATGAATCTCATATGAATTTTAAACTATTTTAGATGGATGTTAAGTCTGCCTTTTTAAATGGTTATTTAATGGAGGAAGCCAATGTAGAGCAACCTCCTAGTTTTAAAAATTCTAAAAAACCAGATTTTGTTTTTAAACTTACTAAAGCTCTTTATGGACTTAAAAAAGCACCTAGAGCTTGATATGAAATATTAAGTTCTTTTATTTTGAAAAATTATTTTACTGTTGGTATATTAGATCCAACACTTTTCAAGAAAACTATAAATTCTAATATTTATTGGTTTAAATTTATTTTTATGATGTAATTTTTGGATCAACAAATAAAAAACTTTGTCATGAGTTTTCAAAATTAATGAAAAAAGAATTTGAAATGAGTATGATGCGAGAACTAAATTTCTTTTTAGGACTTAAAATCTATCAAAAATATTTTGGAAATGTTTTTAATAAAAGTAAATACATTACTGATTTAGTAAATAAATTTGGACTTGAAAATAGAAAGACATATACAACTCCTATGTGTACTAATATAAAACTTGATTTGGATGAAACTAGAAAATCAATAGACAACAAGTTATATAGAGGTATGATTAGTAGTTTATTATATCTTACTATTATAAGGATAGATATTATGTACTCAGTATGTATTTTTTCAAGATTTCAATCAAATCCTAAATAATCTCATCTTATAGCTGTCAAAAGAATTTTTAGTTATTTAAAAGGAACTGTTTTTCAATCTCTTCTTTATCCAAAAATATCTGACTTTAATTTAATTTCATATTTGGATGATGATTTTGGAATTTGTAGATTAGATATAAAAATCACCTCCAGAACCTATCACTTTTTAGAAAAATCATTAGTGTCATGGTCTATTAAGAAACAACACTTAGTTGATTTGTCAATAGTTGAGGCAGAATATGTATCTGCAGGAAGTTGTTGTACACAAGTTTTGTGGATGAATAACACTCTTATGGATTTTGAACTAAATTTTAATAATACACCTATTTTATGTGATAATACTAGTGCTATAAATATTTAAAAAAATCCTATAAGTCATTCTATAACTAATCATATTGATATTAGACATCATTTTCTGAGAGATCATATTCTTAAAAAGGATATTTTTTAGAATTTATAAGTACTGAATTTCAATTAGCTGGTATTTTTACTAAACCACTTCCCACTCCAAGTTTTGATTTTATTAAGGGGGATAGGTTTATTTAATATTAAATAAATTTTATTTTTAATTCTAATTTTATTTATTTTTGAATAAATCTTATTTAATTTTAATCTTAATATTATTTGATTATATTATTTTAAATTTTCACTATTTAAAATAATCTAGTTACTTATCTCTCAAATAAGTTACACTTTTATTTTTATTCTTTAATAAATTTTAAATACACCACATATGGTTTAATTTATTTTAAATTCCATAATGATTATTATGTACGTAATGACTCAGGAATCAAGGCTCTATCAGAGCCCATTTTGAATTCCAAAACCCACTCATTTTCTCAAAACCTTTCGAAATACCAAAACTATTCACCTCCTTCGTCTTCCTTTGCTCTCACCTTCGAAACCCTAGAACCTAAAACCTTTAGATATTTTATATGTAAATGGTAAAAAAAAATAGAATCAAAGAAGGAAAACCCAATGATGTGAAGCTTCAGCATTCAATTGGATGGAAAATCCTTCAGGGAAAATTCATTGATCTAGAATGGTTGTATCAGACGAACCTGATATTGAAGCAAGTGTTATCCTTTCAAGGTATTTAAATTACATTCAATGAGGACTATACTTAATTTTTGTATGAAGTTGATTTTAGAAGTTTCTTTAAAATTATTCAATTTATTTTTGGAGATATAGAAGATTTGATTGTTGTGAAGTTCAAAGACAGGGAGTTATCGATCTCTTCCGTTGAAATTGCAAGGATCCTAAACTACACTCACGAGGGAGTTTTTCATTTTTATCTGAAGTAAATAGGGGATAGAAATCATAAATTTGAGGATATCATGTCTTTTTTGTTTGGTTCTTATAACATAAAAAAATGTTGGTCAATGATTTAGAACCAGATTAGAATATTTTGATTAAATTCATTCAAACCAGAATAGCCCCAAGGTTGTATGAGATGGAGAAGATTATCTTCCCTTATCTTTATATTATGTTTCAATTTTTAAGTGACATAAAACTGAATTTTCCAAGATACATGATTAGATATTTGATTTATTGTTGTCAACCTGAGGATCGTATGATTTTTTATCCTTATGGAAGGTTTATTTCAAAGTTGTTGTTTAAAAAAGATATGTTGAGGCTGACTAATGTGAGAATCAGATTCCACCATAGTAATGTGTTAAATGGTGGAACCTCAAGAAAGCTCAGATTTTTCTGGATCACTTTAAAAGGAAAAATCATGCCAGTTGGAGATGAAGAGGATCAGGTGTCTGCTCAAGGAGAGAAACCTGAAATATCTAACGATGGTATGGCTGAATCCAAAATCGGTGAAGTTTCAAAAACATTAAGAAGAATCAGATTTAAAACAGAAGATGAACCTGCTGATAAAGAAATTCAGGGAGGACTTCTTAGTTCAGATAAAAGAACAGTTGTCCAGGAACCTTCTCTAGAGACAATTCTTGAAACAAGAGATCTTTTAAGTTATAAGTTTGTGCGAGAATATATTCAAGAATAGATACAATAGGAAGATTATTATTAAGAAGAAGTGGAAGTTTTTCCTTAGGCTAAGGAAGAGACAAGAACTGGGGAGGTACCTCAAATTGAAAACTCTCAAGGAATGGAAATTTCAGGATTTATAGTGTAATAGAACTCCTTTTTCTATTCTGTTGGACAATCAGAAACATCTTTTTGACCAGCTTACCTCAAATGAATCGGGTATTAGAGAATTACTGATCAGATTCACTGAG
This sequence comes from Viscum album, assembly GCA_963277665.1. NCBI lineage: Eukaryota > Viridiplantae > Streptophyta > Magnoliopsida > Santalales > Viscaceae > Viscum > Viscum album. The sequence continues at coordinate 1,296,484,436 of OY728141.1, read as the reverse complement.
AAGCTCAACCATTTTATGGAGAAGGAAGATAGATTGCATGAGTTTTTCAGAGTGAACCTCATTGGAGATATTTATTTTAATCAATAATTAATAGATCTAATAATTCAGTTGGGAGATGGTGTTATGAAGATATTAAGGTTACACTTGGTAGAATTGAATGATGTTATTCAGAATAGTTGAGATACCCTTTTTCAAACCTTTAGCCCAACAACCTTGATTATTGTTCATTAATGTACTTGTATATTGTTTTATCAATGAAATTTCATATTTATCAAATTTTATGGGTTTTTACTTAGTTTATGTCTATGTTAGACTACCTCGAAAAATCCAGATTCCTTTCTTAATAAACAGTTTATCATAACATTTACTTACAAGTTTAGTACTAAATTACATGTGTTATATTCATTATTCTATCATTCTTTTTAACATCACAAAAAGGAGGAGAAATTTGGATAAACACAGCATTTTACTTTGTTTTTAAATAGACTTTTGGGGGAGAACTTTTTTTTAAATAGAGAACCTTTGAAGAGAAATTTGGATAAACCAATATTGTATACTTTCAAAGAGGTATTTGAAAGTAAAAAACAAATATTGTTTTTATCCTTGAAAAATTCTAAAATACATAATGTTATGGTTTTTTGTGATCATCAAAAAGGGGAGATTGTTGAGCATGTATTGTTTCAACAACACTCTATATTTTTATAATGATTTTGATACTCACAAATACCCTTATTTGTTATTCTAATGATTTTACTTTAAGTATATTTCAGAAAATTAATATTATTTATATTACAAATTTTGGAATAATATTAAAGTATATGATACGCGTGAAATATTTGTCAAAGTCTTCGGAAAGCTATTCAGCGTGTTTTGGAAACACTGTTCATATCGTACGTTAGAGAGCTTAGCGTAAGGATTATATCCTACGTTTATTTTATAGGAGTTCAAAAAATTATGGTAAAAGAACCTTATGTTTGGAAGGAACATTATGTTTTTTATATGATCAAATTATGGATGAAGAAACATATGTAAGTATGGAACCTTATGTTTTCTTCACAAAAGTAAGGATCATCAACCCTACTTTTGTAATGAACCGTACATTTTTTCAAAATTATAGATCATGAACCTTACATTCTGAAGAAGAGAAAAGTATAGATCATATATCATACATTTGAAAGTCAATGTAAAAAAGTATGGATCATAAACCTTACATTTGATATTTGGATTGCTTCTAAAAAGAACCCTACATTTGACTTCTTTAAGCGTCGAAGATTTGAAGTTTCGACTTTGTCGTGCAACAGTCTTTTACAGATTATCAGGCTAATTCCAAGCCAGATTCAAATCCCAATTTTAAAGAACATATTTAAATGATTTAAAGTCGTTTTTAAGTGATTCAAAGGATCAATTTAATAGGAGGATTTTGTGCTGATTATTAAGGGAAGTTATGACTACTCTGTTATTCAAACATTTGAATATCGCGATCTGTTAGATGACTTTTATGGATATAAATTTATGAATAAGGCACTCATCTTTATTATATAACTACTGAGTATCTGAATTTTTGCAGTATATATGTGACAATATATCTCTTGAAATCACAACAATTAAAAGATTAAAATCTAGAGATATTCAAGTTTCAAAGAAAAATAGAGATACGTTGATTCTTTAAAAAGATCTTTTATAGATCTGCTGCTACAAAGAAATATCATATTATTTTTTATATCATAAAGAGAAATGTTGAATATTTAATTGTTATACATTAAATAACTATTGTGAATCTGTTTATGATTTGTTTTGGAATATATTTCAAGATAAATTGCAACCGGATCGATTCAGAACTGCTCTTACCTGAATAACATCCTTTCTAAAGATGATGATCTATTTACTGCCAGTTGTGTACTTCTTCAACTTTGAAGATCAATTGAAAAGTATTTATCAAAACAATACTCTTTTATTTTGAGTATTAGCTTCTCATACTAAGTTGTTTGATCGGTTCTGTGTTTAAAACCAGAAGGATTTGTTTTAGCCTTAAAATTGTAATGGTATCAACTGCCTACACTCAGTTGTGAATGGTCTTGTGAAAAGAGGACCGTTTAGTAAAAATCACCAAGCTCGTGGAGAAGAGTGTTGGTGGAGTGTACTGGGGGGGGGGGGGTTGACCCAAACCACTATAAATCTTTTCATCTTGATTTCCGTTTATTACCACTACATTAACAATCTGATAAAAATAAAAGGACGGAGTTGATTATCATAAATATTTCTTGAAGAAAATTTAATAGACACAATTCACCCCCCCCCCCTCTTGGGTATATTTTTTATAACACTATCCAATAGATTCATATACCCAAGTGCTTCACCAAGGGGTGCACCAGTTCTCTTCTTCAAAAAGAAGGATGGGGCAATGCACCTTTGTATTGATTATTGTGAGCTCAACAAGATCATGATAAAGAACAAGTATCATTTTCCATGGATTGATGACTTGTTCGAACAGCTACATGGAGAAAAATACTTCTCCAAGGTGGTTTTGCGGTCAGGATATTACCAAGTTAGGGTGAAGAATGAGGATATCCCCAAGACTACTTTTTCGTATGAGTTATGGACACTATGAGTTCATAGTGATGCCATTTGGACTCACTAATGCTTCATCAATATTCATGGACTTGATGAATTTGGTCTTTAGATATTATCTCTAAAAATTCATGGTAGTCTTAATAAATGATATTCTAGTATATTCCAAAACCAAGGAGGACCATAAGGAGCATCTGAATAATATGCTAAAGACCTTGCGAAAGGAGAAGCTCTATGTAAAGTACATAAAGTGTGAGTTTTTTTGAAAGAAGTATCGTTCATGGGGAATATCATCAAAATACATGGGATATATGTGGATCCTTCAAATAAAAAAGCAATTGAAGTATGGTTGATGCCAATAACTATGATAGATATCCATATTTTCCTTGGGTTAGCTGGATATTATCACCAATTTTTGAGAAATTTCTCATTATTGTCAAACCCTCTTACCAAGATAACTCAAAAGGGGGTCAAATTTGCTTGGAATGATGAATGTAAAGAAATATTCATGGAGCTGAAAAGTAGGCTTGTCACTTACCATGTGATCATACTACCCACAAGTGGGGAACTTTTCATAATTTTCAGTGATGCTTTGAAGAATAGATTAGGTTGTGTGTTGATGAAAAATGACAAATTCATAGCCCATGCTTCAAGGTAGTTGAAAATTAATGAGAAAAACTATCCCACATGTGATCTGGAGTTGGAAGCGGTGATATTTTCTTTGAAATTTTGGTGGAATTATCTCTTTGGGGAGAATTGTGAAATATATACAAATCATAAAAGTCTTAAATATATATTCACAAAGAAACAGTTGAATATGTGCCAAAGAAGATGGTTAGAGCTCATCAAGGATTATGAAAGCTCAATTCACTACTATCCTGGGAAAGCGAACAAAGTGGAAGATGCTCTAAGTAGAAGGGATCCATAAATTCTATCATCAATGAGAATTGAGAAGGATCTGATCTTCTTAGATTTGAAGAGGATAGACATGGGAAACATAAAGAAAGAAACATCATCAATCCTTTCACAAATTATTTCTCAACCGTATCTTATTGAAAGGTTATAAAGGATTCTCAAAAAGATGACATGGGAATTAAAAATAATGGAGAAACTATAAGAAAAGGGAAATCAATTTAGTTCAATATTAATGAATAAGGAATTGTGAGATTTGGGTCAAGACTATGTGTTCCATCAAATCCTGAGTTAAAGAGGGAACTATAAGATGATTCACATAGTTTGAAATTATCCATTCACCCAAGAAACACCAAGATGTATTGAGATCTTTGAGAACACTATTGGTGGGATTAAATAAAGTAGGAGATCTCTGATTATACATCAAAGTTCCTGATATATCAGAAAGTGAAGGCTGAAAGGCATAAGTCTAAGGGGATGATGCAACCATTACCCATACCAACATGGAAATGGGAAAACATCACCATAGAATTTTTCACTGGACTTCTAAAGACATCCAAGGGAAACAATGCTATATGGGTTATCATGGGTCATCTTACAAAGAATGCGCACTTAATTACAATTTGAGAGGATTTCTCACTAGATTAATTGGAAAATATATACATCAGATAAGTGGTAAGGTTGTATGGAGTACCACTATAGATTGTGTCTGATCGAGATCCAAGATTCACCTCTAAGTTGTAGAAAAGTCTCTGGCATGCTCTAAACGCTGAGCTTAAATTAAGTACAACATATCACCCTCAAACTAATGTCCAATTTGATAAGACTATCCAAACACTTGAAGAAATGTTGAGAGCATGCTCAATTGAATTCAAAGGAGGATGGGTCTAATATCTCCCTCGGGTCGAGTTCTCTTACAACAATAGTTTTCACTTGAGCATCCAAATGGATCCATATGAAACCCTTTATGGGAAGAGGTTAAAACACTAGCATGTTGGGATGAAGTTAGGGAACAAAAACTTCTAGGTCCTAAAATGGTCAATGAATTGGTGGAGAAGGTTAAGACCATTCATCAGCACATCAAAGCTGCTCAGAGTCAACAGAAGAGCTATATCGGCAATTGTCGAAGAGATATGGAGTTTCATGTTGGATACATGGTATTCCTCCACATCTATATGGACTAAAGTTATGAGATTTGGGAAGATTGGAAAGCTTAGTCCAAGGTATATTGTCCCTTTTAAGATCCTTGATCACATCGGAGCAGTGGCCTATCGACTAGAAATCTCGCCGAATGTGTCTCAAGTACATGATTCATTCCATGTATCCCTCTTAAGAAAGTATATACTATACCCCTCACATATACTATATCAAAAGGTGGTACCATTGGAGAATGATCTTTCCTATGAAGATCACTCAGTGAAGATCATATATCATAGAGAAAAAGTTATATAAAATAAGACAATTCCCCTCATCAAAGTGTTGTTGTGAAACTATAAGTTTGAAAAAGCAATGTGGGAACCAGTGTCACAACCCGTCCTTGGGACCTGTGTCATGACTACCCCAAGCCCACCTTCCATAGGCCATGGGATGGCGACTAGTACCAAAGGCATAAAACCCAAAAGAAGGGAAGGCATTGCCTGTAAAGAGTAAACAAACACCACAGAGTACGCAAGTGAAGTAAACACTAAGTAAAAATGGGTACAAGAGTAAGTGCTGAAAAAGTAAATGGGCTAGTATACAAACCCAACTAAAAGTACAGTACAACTGAAAGGAAAGTAAAAAAGAAGTAAGTAAAATAGAAACACCAAGTCATCCTCCGGAAATCCCACCTGAAGGGTGGGTACAGATAGTCTCCTCAGCTCCTCGGGTCCAACCGTCCACTCTGTGTACGTCCCGCTAAGTGGTCCACCTCTGGGTACCATCCATCTCCACAAGCCTCCACCTCGATCAGTGTTGTCCGTCGTCTGCATCCAACACAATGTAGTGCGGGCATAGCCCGTGCAGGGATGAGTATACGATACTCAGTAGGGACCCCGAGACCCCCGAAGGTCCCTCAGAATCCACAAAGGATAAACCACAAAGGAAATATACAATCACGAAGTATCAACAACACTACTTAGGTATATGCCCATACATATACCTAAGTCATGAGTTACAGTTCGTCTCCAACTCTCGTGCCCAAGCACCATCCAGTCCACAGAGGAAAGCACAACTCAGTCCACACAGGATCAACACAACCCAGTCCACATAGGAAAGCAAGTCAATAATATCGATGATAAAGATTGAATCCAAGACTCATCCCACACAGTTATACACTTCATAAGGTGATAGAGATGATCAGATGTAGCCACTGATTCATCTAAGCTATCGGACCCACATAGGATACAAGAACATCTAAGCTGTCGGACCCACACAGGATACAAGACCAGCTACTCTGCCGGACCCACACAGGATACAAGTACAGAGTCCAATACTGCCGAACCCACAAAGGATACAAGAACAGTAGTCATTGCCATCAAACCCATGGAGGATTCCAGTACGGTAGTCGTCGCTGTCGAACCCACGGAGGATTCCAGTATAGAAGTCGATGCAGTCGCAGCCATCTCTAGGGTTCCCGCACACAGCATGCTCGATTCCGGGAGGGTTCAATCCTCGAGAAAAAGTATAGAATCCCGCCTTTTTATCACATAAACTTTCATTACATTTTACAAAACTGAGGATCTTTAAGGTTTAGTGTCTTGGAAACCAGGAACTTAAAACATGAAAACATAAAACATTCTTCTTAAACACTTGAAAGGCTTATCCTCATGTTCATCCTAGGTTCATTACCGCATCTCATAACCTGGGGGCATACATCAAAAGAAAGGGTGAGCAGAAGGCCCAGTAATGGAAACAAGAGAAATATTTTACATGTGAACTTGAGATACTTCAATAAGGTCATGAAAAGAACTTTAAGGAATGAGAAAGAAATCATGAGATATATCATAATAAAAATAAAATTTTTCATAACTTGAAGATGTGGATACAACATTTAATATTGACAATCATTTCATTTCACCAAGGTCCATCCCCAAGGTTTCATTAAAATTTACCAAGGTTATTCACCAAGGTATCAGTCTACAAAGTCATCTCTAGAGATTAAGTCTTTACCCAATGCATTAAAGCACTATCTGGGCGCACCCTTGAAATGTCATTATTATCATGTGAGCCACATATATCATCATCAATCATTTCATAAACAACCTATATAGAATAAAAGAAATGGGTTTCATTTCATAATCATAACGTTTTAAAAACTGCTTTAAAGACGTGATCTTTACATCACTTTAAACCCACAGAAAAGGGAAAGCGGGTTTCATGTATGTAAATCCCAGAATTTAAAATAGAAAATTTTGATATATGTGTGAATACCCCTGTAGAAATAAGATCTTTTAGTATTCACTTTATAACATAAAATAATTTTGAGAAAATAGAGAGGCATTTTGAGACGAAAATTCTGCAGCATAACGGCTATGTTTCGGGTTTTTAGAAAACATTGAAAAGAGAGGGGACATGGGTCAAACATTCATAAATGACCCATAAAATAGTAGAGGGACAGAATAAGAAGGATATATGAACATGGTAATGAAATTTGAAAATATACCATATGAAATGAAGAACATGAAAGGAAGATAAAAATAAGATTTCTCTTATGAGAATTCGGCAGCCTAACGGCGTCACTTAAAACTTCCAAAAATGTATTGATGATATCAAATAGGGTCTCTCAAAATATGAACATAAATTATCAGTATGATAGATATAGAGATCATACCCCAACATAATAAAAATGAACTTTAAAGACTTGACATGAAAGTAGATCTTGAAAACGAGAAGGGTGAAAAAACCCTTAGAAATTCGGCAGCCTAACGGCGCCACTTAAACTTCAAAAAAAATGAATTGATGAGATCAAATAGGGTCTCTCATCATATGAACATAAAATATCAGTATTATAGATTTAGAGATCATACCCCAACATAATAAAAAGTAACTTGCAAGACTTGACACGGAATTAGAACTTTGAAAAAGGAGAAAGGTGAAAGAACCACTTAAAAATTCGGCAGCCTAACGGCGCCACTTAAAACTTCAAACTACTGAATTAAAGAGATCAAATGGGGTCTCTCGTCATATGATAATAAAAGATCAGTATGATAAATTTAGAGATCATACCCCAACATAATAAAAAGGAACTTGAAATACTTTACATGAAAATAGATCTTGAAAAATGAGAAGGGAGAAAGAATCTGTTACAAAAATTTCAGCAGCCTAACGACACCACTTAAAACATCATAAAACGAAATAATGAGAGTAAGAGGGGATCTCTCATTATATGAACATGAAAAGTGCAGTAATGGGAGTATAAAATAATATCCTTTAACATAAGAACATGGAGCATAAAAGAAATTACATAAAAGATATTTCTTGAAAAGAAAGAGAGAGGTCGGATCCCTTACCTTAAAATGTAACTCTTAAAACTCAAAGGTTTGGACCTTGAGGGCTTGGGGAACCTTGGGAGGACCCCTTGGGAGGTAAGGAGACCAGAACTTCGTTGAGGATGGTTTTGGAGTCGAAAGGATGAGAGGAGGGCTTGGTATTTATAGGCAAAGTGAGGGGACAAGGCATTAATGGCCAAGGGACACCTCAAAAGTGGTTTTCTCAAAACCATGTGTTCTCCCATGATATTTCCCATGAAGTTAGGCCACATGGGGCCCCCAATACAATAATTCATCACCTTTGGTCGGACAACCCATAAAATATCTCATGACATCATCATGACACAGTTATGATGTCATTAAACATACCGAAACCCTAAAACTGTATTTTTACTATTCACTGAAAATTCAACTTTCTCAGAAAAATCCCAAAATTTCACATTAACCAAATATCAATGCTCTGATTTCAAAAATGAACTCCATTTTATAAAAATAATTTTCTAAATATTTTTAATTTATTTTTTTAAATAAATACACTATTCACTGAAAATTCATTTTTTTCAGAAAAATCCCCAAAAATTACCTTAACATAATATCGATGCTCTGAGTTCAAAAATGAAATCCATTTTATAAAAATAATTTTCTAAATATTTTTAATTTAATTTTTAATTAAAAAACACTATTCACCCAAAAAAACTAATACTTGAATAATAATTTATGAAACCGTTATTTAACCATTTTATTGAATCACGTTACTTAATCAAGGTTCCTAGATTATATTAATACTTTCATTAAGTGAGATTACTAATCCATTTGGTCACATTACTAATCCTAAGCATAAAATCACTATTCATAATTTACTATTCATCAAAAATCAAGTTGATCTTATTAGACTCTAAATTTCGTACTGAACATAATTATAGAAGACCATTTTTTGAAAATCATTACACATTTTTAATTATTTAAGGTTTACATAAACATTTTTAAAATATCATTTTTCTAAGATTCACAAAAAATATGCATACTATATTTATCCGGTCATTTGAAAATTCATAAACTTCATTATAAGAAGAAATCCCAATTTTTATTTAAAAAAAAGGATTACACAAGGCAGCTACGGTCTCCTTACATAGCCCCTTATCACACCAGCATAGGACCTAAGTGTAAGGTGTGCTAAGGTGAGAGAATCTGAGGGAGGCTCGGCCAACATCGCACAAGTAGTAATTTCTATCAGTTTGAACTTCTCGCAAAGGCGATTCTGTTCTAGCTTCACACGATGAAGTTCAGCTTGGGTTTGGTCTAGAGCAAAGCCCAGTGGTGCTACCTCTTTCCCAAGTTCTGTTAGATGGGCTTCGATCAGTCCAAGACTACTGGGTGAGGCCATAGAATCTTTTTTCTATAATAATTAACCAAGATTACTTGTATTTAGAGACAATAATCGAAACGTTTAGTTTACAGCCGTCATATTGACCAATGGTTATGTAATAGTCAAAACCCAATGGTCTCATTTTAATTATACTCATGTTATCAAATGAAACTTTTTTTGAGTATAAAAATAAAATAAAATAACACATAAAATTAGGAAACAAGATTTATTCAAAATTTCGGGTCATTACAATCTTCCCCACTTAAGAAATTGCGTCCTCGCAATTTTTAAAATTGGGTTTTGAAATTTCATTGAAAGTCCCGCATCGGAAAAGGATCCAGTAAAACTATTACTTTAAAATAAAGAAAGGGAAGTACAAAGGTCACCCGAGTTAACCCACACTAGGATTCCATGTAGGAAAACATGGACATAGAGGAGAAAACAAAGGGTCAATTTATGAGGGAGAATGATAGAAAACATTATTAGGAGAAAGTTAACCATAAGAAAATCCCAAACTTATGATGTGTGTAAACGGTATTTGATTACCTAGTAGGAAACGTAAACCAACAACGTTTTTGTTTTACATTCCTTTTCATAATTTTGAGGAATTCATTTACTACATAAAACAGAAACATAAGAAAATATACCTACCTTCAAGTAGAGTTTCATCCTTTAATAATTTTCTACCAAAACTAATCTTTTCTCCAAACGATGAGCATTCAAAACTACTTGGTCTCATCAAAACACAAGAATCATCTTCTAGAGAATCACATAATCCACAAAAGATTAACTATATATTTCTTCTATCTTTAAACAGTATCCCAAAAACATAAAGGGTAAGGTAAAACAACTCTTCAAAAAGAAAGAATCCCATAGGAAAGGAAACTACTTTTAAATCTTTAATGTTCCATGGTACTACCCAAAGTTCATCATAGACCATTCCATAAATAACGGTCCTAAAAATCCTCAAAATAAACCAAACTAATATTGAAACCCAAATACAAGAGGGATTTGATAACATAGTCTTCCAAAATAAACTTCATTGTTCATCTACAAACAACATCAACCACTCCTAACATCTTATAACAAAAGTATCTAACCTAAACATATTTTATCCAAGATAGGTTAATCATTCCCATAAGTAACCTAAATTACTATAAGTCCACCTTAAATTCATCGATTCTTCAAAATATAAGTCAACCTTACTTCTCAATGAAAATATCGTAGTAATCTATTTACGTAGATCATATAGAGTCCCCAAAATAGTGAATGTCTTCGAAAATAATAATCATATTTTAATCCCCTAATCATCTCTGTCATATTAACACGGCAATCGTCACATTTCCTATCACATTGGTTGTTGGGACATGTTCTTCCATTTCCCGCCATTAACTACGAAAAGAAAGTACAATTAGGGGCTTGAATACTTACCAATAATCATGAAAAGGAACTTAAAGCATATAAGGATAACTTGTAGAAGAAAAGTATACCCTAACTTGTGATCCCCTAGGTTCCCATCTAGGTTATCCATGATCATATATTCTTATGTGAATATTTATTTTATTTTATCTTTGTTCCTTTAACAATGGTTCATACTAAGCTTATGAATTTACCAAAGCATATCCCTCAGGAGTGTCGTAACCAAGAGTGCATCAAGGCCCATTGTCGTGTACCAGTTCCCATTCGAGTCTAGCTTGAAGCGGTGTTTTCAGGTTTTACCCCTATGTACATCTGTGCCAGAGCCACCTCTACCTGCTCGTATCCAGACAGGGATGTATTTTCTTGGCAACCCATTACTCAATACTCACCAAAATACCAGGAATATTTCCTATATGTAAACTTTTATATAGGATTCTTCATAAAGTTTTCATATCCTAATTTCCACAAATAACTAAACCATCTTTTGATACCAACTATAGCATCCTGCCTTTTTATCACATAAACTTTCATTACATTTTACAAAATCGAGGATCTTTAAGGTTTAGTGTCTTGGAAACCAGGAACTTAAAACATGAAAACATAAAACATTCTTCTTAAACACTTGAAAGGCTTCTCCTCATGTTCATCCTAGGTTCATTACCGCATCTCATAACCTGGGGACATACATCAAAAGAAAGGGTGAGCAGAAGGCCCAGTAAGGGAAACAAGAGAAACATTTTACATGTGAACTTGAGATACTTCAATAAGGTCATGAAAAGAACTTTAAGGAATGAGAAAGAAATCATGAGATATATCATAATAAAAATAAAAATTTTCATAACTTGAAGATGTGGCGACAACATTTAATATTGACAATCATTTCATTTCACCAAGGTCCATCCCCAAGGTGTCATTAAAAATTACCAAGGTTATTCACCAAGGTATCAGTCTAAAAAGTCATCTCTAGAGATTAAGTCTTTACCCAATGCATTGGAGCGCTATCTGGGCGCACCCTTGACATGTCTTTATTATCATTTGATCCAAATATATCATCATAAATCATTTCACAAACAACCCATATAGCATAAAAGAAATGGGTTTCATTTCATAATCATAACGTTTTAAAAACTGCTTTAAAGACATGATCTTTACGTCACTTTAAACCCACGGAAAAGGGAAAGTGGGTTTCATGTATGTAAATCCCAGAATTTAAAATAGAAAATTTTGATATATATGTGAATACCCCTGTATAAATAAGATTTTTGAGTATTCACTTTATAACATAACATAATTTTGAGAAAATAGAGAGGCATTTTGAGACGAAAATTCTGCAGCATAACGTCTATGTTTCGGGTTTTTAGAAAACATTGAAAAGAGAGGGGATATGGGTCAAACATTCATAAATGAACCATAAAATAGTAGAGGTACAGAATAAGAAGGATATATGAACATGGTAATAAAATTTGAAAATATACCATATGAAATGAAGAACATGAAAGGAAGACAAAAATAATATTTCTCTTATGAGAATTCGGCAGCCTAACGGCGTCACTTAAAACTTCCAAAAATGGATTGATGAGATCAAATAGGGTATCTCATCATATGAAAATAAATGATCAGTATGATAGATATAGAGATCATACCCCAACATAATAAAAAGGAACTTGAAAGACTTTACATGAAAGTAGATCTTGAAAACGAGAAGGGTGAAAAAACCCTTAGAAATTTGGCAGCCTAACGGCGCCACTTAAACTTCAAAAAAAATGAATTGATGAGATCAAATAGGAACTCTCATCATATGAACATAAAAGATCAGTATGATAGATTTATAGATCATACCCCAACATAATAAAAAGTAACTTGCAAGACTTGACATGGAATTAGAACTTTGACAAAGGAGAAAGGTGAAAGAACCACTTAAAAATTCGGCAGCCTAACGGCGCCACTTAAAACTTCATAAAACAAAATAATGAGAGTAAGAGGGGATCTCTAATTATATTAACATGAAAAGGGAAGTAATAGGAGAATAAAATAATATCCTTTAATAAAAGAACATAGATCATAAAAGAAATTACATAAAAGAGATTTCTTGAAAAGAAAGAGAGAGGTCGGATCCCTTACCTTAAAACGTAACTCTTAAAACTCAAAGGTTTGGACCTTGAGGGCTTGGGGGAACCTTGGGAGGACTCCTTGGGAGGTAAGGAGACCAGAACTTCGTTGAGGATAGTTTTGGAGTCGAAAGGATGAGAGGAGGGCTTGGTATTTATAGGGAAAGTGAGGGGACAAGGCATTAATGGCCAAGGGACACCTCAAAAGTGGTTTTCTCAAAACCATGCGCTCTCCCATGATATTTCCCATGAAGTTAGGTCACATGGGGCCCCCAATAAAATAATTCATCACCTTTGGTCGGCCAACCCATAAAATATCTCATGAAATCATCATGACACAGTTATGATGTCATTAAACATACTGAAACCCTAAAACTGTATTTTTACTATTCACTAAAAATTCAACTTTCTCAGAAAAATCCCAAAATTTCACATTAACCAAATATCAATGCTCTGATTTCAAAAATGAACTCCATTTTATAAAAATAATTTTCTAAAAGTTTTTAATTTATTTTTTAAAATAAATACACTATTCACCGAAAATTCATTTTTTTCCGAAAAATCCCCAAAAATTACCTTAACATAATATCGATGCTCTGAGTTCAAAAATGAAATCCATTTTATAAAAACAATTTTCTAAATATTTTTAATTAAATTTTTAATTAAAAAACACTATTCACCCGAAAAAACTAATACTTGAATAATAATTTATGAAACCGTTATTTAACCATTTTATTGAATCACATTACTTAATCAAGGTGCCTAGATTATATTAATACTTTCATTAAGTGAGATTACTAATCCATTTGGTCACATTACTAATCCTAAGCATAAAATCACTATTCATAATTTACTATTCATCAAAAATCAAGTTGATCTTATTAGACTCTAAATTTCGTACTGAACATAATTGTAGAAGACCATTTTTCGAAAATCATTACACATTTTTAATTATTTAAGGTTTACATAAACATTTTTAAAATATCATTTTTCTATAATTCACAAAAAATATGCATACTATATTTATCCGGTCATTTGAAAATTCATAAACTTCATCATAAGAAGAAATTCAAATTTTTATTTAAAACAAAGGATTACACAAGGCATCTACGGTCTCCTTACATAGACCCTTATCACACCAGCATAGGACCTAAGTGTAAGGTGTGCTAAGGTGAGAGAATCTGAGGGAGGCTCAGCCAACATCGCACAAGTAGTAATTTCTATCAGTTTGAAATTCTCGCAAAGATGATTCGGTTCTAGCTTCACACGATGAAGTTCATCTTGGGTTTGGTCCAGATCAAAGCCCAATGGTGCTACCTCCTTCCCAAGTTCTGTTAGATGGGCTTTGATCGGTCCAAGACTACTGGGTGAGGCCATCGAATCTTTTTTCTATAATAATTAACCAAGATTACTTTTATTTAGAGACAATAATCGAAACGTTTAGTTTACAGCGGTCATATTGACCAATGGTCATATAACAGTCAAAACCCAACGGTCTCATTTTAATTATACTCATGTTATCAAATGAAACTTTTTTTTGAGTATAAAAATAAAATAAAATAACACATAAAATTAGGAAACAAGATTTATTCAAAATTTTGGGTCATTACAAAAAGAGTCGATACACCAACTGTCACGAAGTCCAAATTTTATGTATCCCAAAGTTTCGTCTCTCCAAAAGAAACCCAACGCGACAGACGATGTGTTAATCAGACGCCCGGTCTGAGAGTTATTGGTTTTTCCGTCCCAGGGGCCCGGTAGGTTTTTAAGCTAAAACCAACCCGACCATACTCCAGTTGCGTTCAAACCTCAAGAGGAGTAATCCAAAAGGACCGTCTCAACAAAAGGATCACAACGCAATTGACCCCACGTCAATCGGATTTTCGGTCCTTGAGATATAAGTGTTTCCGCTCCAAAGGCCCGGTTGGTTTCGAGTTCGAACCAACCCGTCCATACCCAAACTTTTCTGAAACCTCAAGTGTAATATACTGAAACGACCGTCTCGATCCAAGGGTTCATACGCAACTGACTTTGAGTGGATTGGAGGTCCTTATCACAAGTTATGGGCAAAAGACCGAAAGCGGTCTGAAGTGGGGGGTATGGGCCCGTTCCGACCCGGCCCAACCCCCCTGGGTCGGCCCAAACCGGGTCGACCCAACCTGGGTCCAGGACCGGCCCGGTAGGGTGCGGCCCGACCTAGTCCGCGTGACCGGCCCCGGCCCGGCCGGGGGGTGAGCTGGCTCGGCCAGCGGGCCGAGCAGGGGGGGACGCGGTCCCCCCTCCCTTTGCGCTCCGCAGACGCGGCGCCCAGCGCCGCATCTCCTCCGGATCCCGCGCAGCCACGGGATCTGGTCCCCTGCCACCGCGGCTTCATCTACGGCAGCTCCTGCTGGCGGCGCTCCGGGGTGCCACCGCCTCCGGGCGGCCGACCGCCGGCAACCCGCACCGCTGGAGGCTTCTGCGGGCCACCAGAGTCATTTCGGTGGTCCGTTCTTGCTCCTGTCTGTGCCTACGGTCTCCTCGGGACCCGTACATCACTACGAAGGCCTCAAATCGCCATAATGATCCCACTTCATCATCTCTAATAATTCCACACAATAATAAAAAAGCAGCGGTGGGTTTGGACTTGTTCGTTAGTCTGCACCCACCGCGTTAGTGGTTCTTCACATCACGAAACAAAATAATACCAAGCACGAGGGTATAATTCTCATAAGAAGAACATAAAATTTCCAAATTCTCCTACCTCAACAAGGAAGATGATTGTCAGCATCGCGGTACACAGCATCACGGAGGAGAGGATCGTAGGCGTTTTCGGGGCGTGCCGAGGAGGAAGCGGTGTCTCCTCTCTGGCCACGGGGAAGAGGTTTGGTGGCGCGCCGTCGATCTCCGAGGAACCGGCATTCTTCGTCGTTCTTCGTCGGAGGCTGGTGTCATTGCGTTTCTTCAGAGCTTTCTCCCGCGGGTTATCAATTTTTTTTCCAAAGGGTTGATTAATAAAATAATTAATCCTCACGTTGTGTTAATTATTATGGTTCATTAATGAATCTTAATTAATGAACCTATTAAACACACGGGCGTTGCTGTTACACAACCAAAGGGATGAGTCATTAAATGGCCATCATTTATTGATCATCGTTACACTGCGATTCTGCCAACTGTCGCTCAACGGTGGAAGAAAAAGAATTAAATAACTTATGGTTATTTTATTATATATAATTCTTTTTCTGAAAGTCTAAAAACTTATCTTTTTCATCTGGCCTTTTTCGGTCAAAGTTATGCTTCTCCTAAGCGAATCTCGGTGCTGTAAATTCATCAGTGCCCTCGGATTTTAATTTCGAGCACTGGTTCAAAGGTTAGAAAAACTCACTTGTTCGTTCACTGAACGTAACCGAGATAAACTTCGAAAATTGATTCCGGGCACACCGGGCCTTAGAATCAAGCGCCGTCAGAAGCCACAGACTCGTAAAATTCCAAAGTATTTAAAAAAAATCCTTGAAATTTCTAGGTCTTTACATTACTCCCACCTCAGGGATTTACATCCCTGTAAAGCTACAACATAAACTAGGGGAACAAATGAGGGTACTAAGCACACATCTGAGCCTCCGGCTCCTATGTGCTCTCTTGGAGGTTCTCATGTCGTCAACAAATGCGCGCCATAGGTATCGACCATCCACGTAGGACCCACTCCTATCGATCCTTTATCTCCACTGGGACCTCCACAAAATTCACCATGTCATTGATGTCCAGCTCCCCGTGGTCGATGATATGCATCGGGTCGTGCACGTATCTCATCAGCCGAGATACGTGGAAGATGTCGTGCACCCAGTGCAACTGAGGTGGAAGGGCCAGGCAGAAAGCCACCTCACCTACCCTGCTGAGGACTTGAAAAGGACCAATGAAGCATGGAGATTACTTGCTGTCGTGGAAAAATCTCTGTAATCCACGTTGAGGTGAGACCCATAAGAAGACGTGGTCACCATCCTCGAACTCCACTGGTCTCTGCCTCCTATCAGCATAGGACTTCTGTCTGCTCTGTGCAGTCCTCATCTGCTCCTGGATGACCTGCAACTTCTCTGTTGTAGCCCGAACCATCTCTGGTCCTACGAGTGCTGACTCCCCTAGGTCATTCCAGCACAGAGGTGATCTTCAAGGTCGGCCATACAGTGCCTCGTAAGGTGCCATCCCAATGGTGGAGTGGTAGCTATTTTTGTACGCAAACTCCACCAAGGGTAGGTGATCCTCCAAGATGCGACCAAAGTCAAGGACACATGCACGGTGCATGTCCTCGAGTATCTGAATGGTCCTCTCCGTCTGGTCATCCGTCTGTGGGTGAAAGGCAGTGCTTAGGCATAGCTGCGTCCTAAAGGCCTCCTGCAACCCCTTCCAAAGCCGGGAAGTAAAGCGAGCATCTTGATCAGAGATGATAGATGATTTTACCCCATGAAGTCGTATGATCTTCTGAATGTAGAGGCGTCCCAATCTCTCTACTGATCCCTGCTCTCTGATCGGTAGGAAGTGGGCCGACTTGGTGAGTTGGTCTACGATCACCCAGATGGTGTCGTGTCCTCTGGAAGTATGTGGAAGCCCCATCATGAAATCCATGGATATCCCGTCCCACTTCCACTCTAGGACCTCTAAGGGTTGTACCAAGCCTGCAGGTACCTGGTGCTCTGCCTTCACTTAATGGCAAGTGAGGCATCGAGAAACGAACTCTACCACAACCTTCTTCATACCCGGCCACCAGTACTGTCATCTGAGGTCCTGATACATCTTCACTACTCCAGGATGTACCGCTAGAGGGGAAGTGTGGAACTCCCTCAGCACCTCCTCCTGCAATGTAACCGGTACCATGGTAAGTCCCCTGAAAATGATGACATGATCTCCTCCTACAGAAAATCCATCAGGTGTCTGTCCTGAGGATATCTTTGCATGTCACGTCTCACAGTAAACGTTCCCATGTTGTGCCTCTCTGACCTGTTGAAGTAGTGGAGGAGTGACTATGAGTGACTATAGAAAGGATGCTCTATCTCTATCTACGAAGGATATCTACAACACGGCTAGCTGCTTCGTCGGCTCTCCAAGCAGCCGAATGCCCGACCTCCTGTTGAGAGCATCAACTACTACGTTCCCCTTCCCAGGAGTATAGACTATCTCAAAGTCATAGTCCTGGAGAAACTCGAGCCATCACCGCTGTCTCAGGTTTAGGTCCTTCTGCGAGAAGATGTACCTGAGACTCTGGTGGTCAGAGTAGACTGTAAAGCGCTCTCCTATCAGATAGTGCCTCCATATCTTCAAGGCAAAGACCACTACTGCTAACTCCATGTCATGGGTAGTGTAGTTCTGCTCGTACTACCTCAACTGTCATGAACCGTAAGCGATCACTGCTCATTCCTGCATCATGACACACCCGAGTCCATTCCCTGATGTGTCGCAGTAAACTACGTACCCTATGCCCTCCTCTGGTAGCCTCAAGATGGGTGCACTGGTCAATATCCGCCTCAGCTCCTGGAAGCTCTGCTCCTTGGAAGGTTGGCTCTACGTCGTGTGCCCCGCACAGCCGAACTCGTGTCCTGAGGTCGCTCACCAGACGGCCTGGTCTTCTTAGACCCCTGTATCATCTGTCGACTACCAGCTGTAGAAGACTCCGCTTCGTTCCATCCTGCGGTGGGTCTCGCTGTTGATGGTTGCTCGATGAGAAAGCTCTCCACTAGCAGGGATCGCTCCAGCACCCCTGCCTGGGTCGGGATGCTGAGTGGAATCGTTAAAGCTCTAATCTCATTCATTATCCCCTACTCAAAGGTTCAAGCCTGAAAGAATGGGTCACGTACCATGTATGTGGAGTAGCACTAGAGGTCGGTAAATCTCGTCAAGTACTGGGCTACTGACATGCTGCCCTGACGCAGCTGTAATAACTCCTGGATGCACACCGCACGGAGGGTGGCTGGAATGAACTCCGAGTGGAAGAGTATCTCGAATCCTGTCCAAAGTAGAGATGCCTCGTCGTGCACCTGGAGCATCAGGCTCCACCATCTATCTGTTGTTGCGTTCAGGAGACTCGCGGCAAGGATCACCATGAGGTCTACTGGTGTCCCTACCAATATGAAGACTCTGACGACAGCCTCCAGCCAATCCTCGGCTGCCTGAGGATTCATCTCTCCGCGGAACCTGGGCGGCCTCTATCTCTGAAACTCGTACAAAGCACTCAGGCGGCATGCACTCTCTGCCGCTGGGGCTGGTAGCATCGGTGGCTCGGCGGGTAAAGGTACCGCCAGTGCCTCCGCTGTAATGGGGCCCTACACCAAGGCCTCGTCGCTCAGTGGGATGTCGTCTCACACAAAGCTCAGAACCCTAGATGGATGTCGTCGTGGGGCCATCCTAAAAAGAAACAGGTTCTCCATGGTTAATATAGTATACATGGTGATCTGACACAAAGTAATCACAAAGAAAACTTTTGAAACACACACGCAATCAATGTTTTTATGCATTGAGTAGGAAATCAGAAGTCAGGATCCTGGTGTATGGATACGTCAGCTGCCGCACCAACACTGGACTCCCTGGACTGATAACCACACCCAATACCCTTAACACTATTTCTTCACACAGAAGAAATTATCAGAGTCCTGAGTTCTGTGGTAGAACCGACTCCTATGATACCAATCTGTCACGAACCGTCCTCAGGGCCCATGTCGTGACTACCCCAAGCCCGCCTTCCATAGGCCAGGGGCTGGTGACTAGTACCAAAGGCATAAAACCCAAAAGAAGGGAAGGCATTGCCTATAAAGAGTAAAAAAACACCACAGAGTACGCAAGTGAAGTAAACACTAAGTAAAACTGGGTACAAGAGTAAGTGTGGAAAAAGTAAATGGGTCAGTATACAAACCCAACTGAAAGTACAGTACAACTGAAAGTAAAGTACAATAGCAGTAAGTAAAACAGCAACACCAAGTCATCCTCCAGAAATCCCACCTAAAGGGTGGGTACATATAGTCTCCTCAGCTCTTCGGGTCCAACTATCTGCTCCGTGTACGTCCCGCCAAGTGGTCCACCTCCGGGTACTGTCCAGCTTCACAAGTCTCCACCTCGATCAGTGTTGTCGGTCGTCTGCATCCAAAACAACGTAGTGCGGGCATAGCCCATGCAGGGGTGAGTATACGATACTCTGTAGGGACCTCGAGACCCCCGAAGGTCCCTCAGAATCCACGAAGGATAAACCACAAAAGAAAGATACAATCATAAAGTATCAATAACACTACTTAGGTATATTCCCATACATATACCGAAGTCATCAGTTACAGTTCGTCTCCAAATCTCATGCCCAAGCACCATCCAGTCCACAGAGGAAAGCACAACTCAGTCCACACAGGATCAACACAACCCAATCCACACAGGAAAGCAAGTCAATCATGTCGATGATAAAGATTGAAGCCAAGACTCATCTCAAACAGGTATACACTTCGTAAGGCGATAGAGATGATCATATGTAGCCACTGATTCATCTAAGCTGTCGGACCCACATAGGATACAAGACCAGCTAAGCTGTCGGACCCACACGGGATACAAGACCAGCTACTCTTCCGGACCCACACAGGATACAAGTACAGAGTCCAATACTGTCGGACCCACATAGGATACAAGAACAATAGTCATCGGCGTCGAACCCACGGAGGATTCCAGTATGGTAGTCGTCGCTATCAAACCCACTAAGGATTCCAGTATAGAAGTCGATGCAGTCGCAGCCAGCTCTAGGGTTCCCGCACACAGCATGCTCGGTTCCGGGAGGGTCTGCTCTTCGAGCAAAATATTCGATACACCAACTATCACGAAGTCTAGATTTTATGTATCCCAAATTTCTATCTCACCAAAATAAAACCAATGCGATAGACGGTGCATCAATCGGACGCCCGGTCTGAGAGTTATTGGTTTTTTCGTCCCAGGGGCCCGTTTGGTTTTTAAGCTAAAACCAACCCGACCATACTCTAGCTGCATCCAAACCTCAAGAGGAGTAAGCGAAAAGTACCATCTCAACAAAAGGATCCCAACGAAATTGATCGCACGTCAATCGGATGTCCGGTCCTTGAGATATAAGCATTTCCGCTCCAAGGGCCTGGTTGGTTTCGAGTTCGAACCAACTTGGCCATACACAAACTTTTCCGAAACCTCAAGTTTAATATACCAAAACTACCGTCTCAATCCAAGGGTTCATACGCAACTGACGTTGTGTCGTTCGGAGGTCCGTAGCACAAGTTATGAGAAAAAGACCAAAAGCGGTCCGAAGTGGGGGGTCTGGGCCCGTTCTGACCCGGCCCAACCCCCCCCCCCCCCCGAGTCGGCCCGAACCGGGTCAACCCAACCCGGGTCCGGGCCCAGCCCGACTGGGGGGTGCACTGGCTTGGCCAGCGGGCCGAGCAGGGGGGGAAGCGGTCCCCCCTCCCTTTGCGCTCCACGGACGCGGCGCCCAGCGCCGCGTCTCCTCTGGATCCCGCGCGGCCATGATATCTGGTCCTCTGCCGCTGCGGCTCCTTCCAGCGGTGCGCTGGGGTGCGGCCGGCGACCCGTGCCGCAGGAGGCTTCTGCGGGCCACCGTAGTCATTCTGGCGGTCCGTTATTTCTCCTATCTGCGCCTGCGGTCGCCTCGGGACTCGTACATCACTATGAAGGCCTCCAATCGCCAGAACGGTCCCGCTTCATCGTCGCTAATAATTCCGCACAACAAGAACAAAGTAGGGGTGGGTTCAGACTTGTTCGTTAGTCCGCACCCACCGCGTTAGTGGTTCTTCACATCACGAAACAAAATGATACCAAGCACGAGGGTATAATTCTCATAAGAATAAAATACAATTTCCAAATTCCCCTACCTCAACAAAGAAGATGATCGTCGGCGTCGTGGTACACGGCGTCGCGGAGGAGAGGATCATAGGCATTGTCGGGGCGTGCCGAGGAGGAATCGGCGTCTCCTCTCTGTCCGCGGGGAAGAGGTTTGGTGGCGTGTCATTGATCTCCGAGGAACCGGCGTTCTTAGTCATTCTTTGTCGGAGGCCGGCGCCATTGGTGTTTCTTCAGAGCTTCCTCCCGCGGGTTCTCAATTTGTTTGCCAAAGGGTTGATTAATAAAAGAATTAATCCTCACGTTGTGTTCATTATTATGGTTCATTAATGAATCTTAATTAATGAACCTATTAAACACATGGGCGTTGTTGTTACACAACCAAAGGGACGATTCATTAAATGGACATCATTTATTGATCGTTTTTACACTGCGATTCCGCCAACTGTCGCTCAACGATGGAAGAAAAAGAATAAAATAACTTATAGTTATTTTATTATATATAATTCTTTTTCTGAAATTCTAAAAACTTATCTTTTTCATCTGACCTTTGTAGGTCGAAGTTAAGCTTCGCCTAAGTGAATCTTGGTGCTGCGAATTCATCGGTGCCCTCAGATTTTAATTCTGAGCACCGGTTCAATGGTTAGAAAAACATGCTCGTTCATTCACTGAACATACCCGAGCTAAACTTTGAAAATTGATTCTGGGCACACCGGGCCTCGGAATCAAGCGCCGTTAGAAGCCACAGACTCGTAAAATTCCAAAGTATTTAAAAAAATCCTTGAAATTTCCAGGTATTTACAACCAGATGAGGTGATGGAGAAGAGTTATCCTCATATGTTTTAGTGTGGGAAAAGAAAATTTTGAGGGAGAAATTTCTAAATGGGGAATATTGTAACAACCCGAACTATTATGAATAAAATTACCCTTTTTGATTTAATTAAATGTCTTATGGTTATAGAAAACACATGCACTTCTTTTGATTTATTATATCCAATTGTATTTAAATGACCATTTAGTATATTTACCATTGATAATATAGTCATTGAATAGTGATCACATGACTAGTATAAATATAGGGTTTTAACATATCCATTTGACACATATAAAGGAAGTGATGGCCTCAACCAGTAGGATTGTACCCTATGAAGCCTATTTATCAGAGCTTTTGAGGGAGATAGAATTTTTGAGATTTTCCCTAGACCAAGGCCAAGATTAGATCTAATAACTTTAGCATGATCAAAACAATTTATGGGAAAATTTTAAGCTCAACGAGATCACAACTCAAACCATGTTCACTGAATGGCCCCATGAAAGCCCCACCATCGTGCACCTTACTCTTAGTGAATATGCTGGTGTATTAAAGGGATATTTATAAATACCCTAGCAATAGAAATATGTACATTATTTTATATATAATAATAAATATATTTTCATCCAAATATTTTAAATTTATAAATGATTTTTATTTTTGATTCAACAAAGCTCAAATTGTATTTTTGGTTTATATTCAAATTCAATTAATGAATTTACGAATTAATGGATATTTTAAATAAATAATATTTTGATAAAATATTTTCATTAAATATATTTTATTGAATATAAATTAACATAGAATATTTATAAGTCAAATGTAATTTTTATAAGGGTTCAAAAAAATATTGTTGTCAAAAACCCGTCATTTTCAATAAATGTCAGTTTTTATTTTAAAAGTAAAAATTCATATATTTATAAAATTATTTAGACAAAATTAATATCATTTTTTGAATTAGGACTTCTAAATTATTTAATTTTTAATTTTTCATAATTTTCTGAGACAATCAAAATTTTGGGTAAAAATTAAATACTATATAAATATATGGTGTGTTTTATGACATCATAATGGCCCAATAGTGATGTAATAAATCTTATAAAAGGTATAATCATCCAAATATATGTTTCACTTTAAAATAATTTGATTTTAAGTTTATTTTATAAAACCTTAGTTAATCCTCCAAGACTTATAATATATTTTAAGATTTTAAAATCATTTCTTTGAGAGTGTGACTCACCTCCACATAAGCATGGGAGTTATTTTACTATATTTGACACTTGAACTTATTAAATAATCTAAACCAATCTCATTTGGTAGAAACCATGGGAAAAAACCATGGTATGGTTTGTGGTTTTGGGTATTTTATTATGTAGTGTCCAAAACCAAAATAATAAAGAAATCCTCCTCTTTTCCTATATAAACTCACACAAGCTCTCGTTTATCTTCACTAAAACTCCTTGTAGAATGTCCAAACTTTGACCTAAACTCCCTAGAGTCCCCTAAATTTTCCCCAAGCTCCCAAAAATCCTCTCCCAATCCTTTGGAGTCACACATTCAAGTAAGAGATCCTCTCTTTCTCACTTTTATTCAAGAATCTTCTCTATGTTATGCCCTTTTATTTTTAATTACTAATGATGGGGTATATTTTAACACCTCACTAATACTTCTATTATGATTTATAAATGATGAGAGACCCCTTTCTCTCTCATTAATCCCTCCCAAGTACACTTGTTACCTTGCCAAAATTTCATAAGGGTTCTTTCATTTCTCCTCTTTATTCAAGTTTTTTTATTATATTATGTCTTCTATTTCCAATTACTTATCTTGGTATATATCCTTACATGTACATATTACTATATAATTTATGTACAAATTATAATATACCTATTTCTCTCTCATCAACCCATTTTATGAATTTTTAAGCGACGTCGTTAGGCTGTCGAAATTTCACCGTGAATTTCCATTCCAAAGCAATTGTGTAGTAAATATCATACTCATTTCCTATAAAGGGTATTCACATTTATAAACTTATACCTCTTTAATTTTTTACTTACATTTATGTATTCCACACTCCATGATCGTGGAATAAAATATGATTTTTTATGAATCCATGTTGTATGTGGTACACTTAATCATGAAAATGAAATGATTATGAAGGGTGAGACCTGATAGCACTCTAATTCATTGGGTAATGGTTAGTATCATAATACATAATGTTGGAACAGGGGGTTTACCTAATTCCTTTATGGGACTTTGTCCACCATGATGTATTTGAGGGTTTATCCTTGACCTATGTTTATGATGTAGTGTTTTAAGTTGTTACCACATTTCCTATGTTATGATTATCATGCTATATCATGCCTTATTATTCATGATACTTTTATGCTCCATTGATATGCATATTTCCTAACATGTATTTTATTCCTCATTTTATACCTTTTTTATTCCCTTACTAAGCCTTATATCTAACCCCTTTTTTACATATGTCCTCTAGTTATCTCATGCAGTGTTAAGTATGAAGGAACGTTTTGGTCATGTTAATGAAGTTTTCAATAAAGTTGTTGTTTTTCATGTTTTAAGTTGTTATCTAATGTACCTAATTCCCCAAAGGAGATATACCTCTCATTCTTCTGGGTTTTATTATGTAACATCCCAGATCCAGATTTCACTCAACTGGTGCTCCATACCTGATTGGCCACATGGCCTCAAGTGCATTTCCCCAAATGCTAGAGAATGCTGACTAGCAGTGAGAGCCTAGGGTGTGATAGTGGGGAAACTATTCCCTCATTGGTAGAGCGTAACACAGAAAAATAATAATATACAATAGTAGAAGTAGTAAAAAACATATAACTAAAATAAATAACGTAAAACTAATAAGATAAATAACCAAACATCATTTAATACAAAAGATGCTGTAGCAAGTTATGTTCTAAGAAAAAATCCAAAACAGGTACACTAAAAGAATCCACAGTATATCTTCCAAAAGAAAAAGAAACAATGGAATATAGGAAGAATTAAAAGCCACAACTCAGTCTCATGCTCTCCTGCTCCTAAACAGCATCTCAAGTACCTATAGAAGGTAGTTTTCCCTTATCGACACTTGAAAAAAATATAATCTCTTTGGGTCCAATGCATGACCCAAACAGGGTGTGAGAAATAAATACCATTAGGAAACCACCAAATATCTATGCCTATCTTTTAGTGAAAATATGCAAAAATTAGTGTACAGAAAAGGAAAAGCAGTCAACTAAGAAGCACTCAAAAGTAAACAATCCTAAAAGTCCTGTTTTTCCATTTTCATTCATTATGTTCAGATCAACTGTCCAGTTACATTGAATTATATAAGTATCAAGATCCTGACTAAGCTCATCAATCCCCCATATAAATAATACTCAAAAGATACCTCAAAAGGCTATCTAAACAAATAAAGTGAAGACTGAATCCAATCTTGTCCTTTGGCTTGGCAGATGCATCATAAGTCATTCTATTTCAATAATCTATTCAACATCTTTCCTGCAAGCATAGAAAAACCCTACCCTCATGCATAACTAAATCCTTTCCCTCAGGTCTAACAAATCCTCACCCATAGTCATAACAACTCCTCTCCAATAGGCATAACAAATACTTGCCCACATGCATAACAGATCCTTGCCCATAGGCATAACAAATTCTCACCCAAAATCATAAAAATCAATCAGTGTCAAGCCCGATATATCAACATTTTATAATATTTAACAACACATGTAAATTATACTATTACATGGTCAACATATAACAACTCACGGGGGAATCACACATATCAATCAAGAAGTGAATTAAACTATCACAAGGCTTAAAGGATAATTGAAATATCATGGGGAAAATGGGAAATCACTAAACCCAAAACCCCTTAATCAAATCAATCACAATTTACCACAATTTCAATTCCATTATAAAATTAATTCATACTTAACAACCCAATAAAGTAATACAAGGTATGCCTCATAGGAAACCTTGTCCAAACGACCATAAATTGTCACTCCAAGGTAATGCACCCACGGAGTGGCCCTAAATCAAACCAACAAGCTGAATCATGATTAATTTAATTTAATTCATGAACTAATCATCATTAGGAAACAGCAAAGGTTATTTTTCATTCAATTTTACACCCTAAACATGGGTGAATGGAAATATGACACATATAAACAACTCGACATTGAGATAAAGGCAGAAGACCACCTACCTCTTCATGGTATGACTCTCCTCATCTAGCGTCGAGCTTTGATTTGACCTAGAATGGGGTAGATCTAAAAAATGAGGAAAAATGATCAACCATGAATAAATTGATTGAGAGAATAAATCAGGAAGAAATGCTCAAGAGGAATCGAGATCTCACCGATTCGGTTCAAATGCAACCGATGGTGAAATAATCAGGGTTCAGATGATTAATTGGGAAGAAAAATGGCTCTTAGCACTGTTGTTCGTGACCTTAGATGAGCCTTCTGTCCATCTGATAAAAAACTATGCAACTTCTTGATTCAATCAATAAAAAAATTACATAGCATGTACTTGATATTACATTCTATGTCCATATATTTTTCTGGACCAATCTTTATGTGGTCATGTACCGAGATTACATGGCATGTAGCCTTCTATACATGGCGTGTACCTATAAGTACATGGCATGTAGTTCTCAGTCACGTCATGTAATAGGCCTGCATCCATCCCCTTGACCTATTTTTCCTCAATTTATTAAGTACAAACTAAAAAAAATATCCATACCTCAAAAGAAGAACCGGGTTCTTACAAAACTCCCCCTTAAATTAATTTTTCCCCGAATTGCCCTTCCAAGGGTGGTGAAGAAAAATCTGAGAACAACTCTGGCCACTGTGATCGTATGTCAGCCTCCCTCTCCCAAGTCTCATCACTACTACAGATAAGGCTTTTAATAGCACTAAAAATCACCTTTAAAAGCGCTAGAAAAGCACTGTTAATCACAGTGAAGATAAAGGGGGTCCCCTTTATCAGCACTCAAAATAACACTAATAAAGGGTCACCTTTATCAGTGCTAAAAAAGTGATGATAAAGATTCCCCTTTATCAGTGCTTGTTTAACACTGATAAAGGGACATATTTATTAGCACTATTTTGAGTGTGGATAAAGGACCCATTTATCAGCGCTATTTTGAGCACTGATAAATGGATAATATATCAGCACTCAAAATAGCGCTCATAAAGACCCCCTTTATCAGTGCTATTTTGATTGCTGATATAATACAAATTTATCATCACTCAATTAACTCTAATAAAGGCCAAGTTTCCTGAGTAAACCCAGCACCTACACAACACCTGCACACCTGAGACAACACCTGCACACAGAGCACAAACAACACCTACACACAAAAAAAGCATAGAAGAACAAAACAGCACGCACAAGAGTTTCCCAAAAAATTCTATATACATTTACTTGAAATCATGAATACAAAAAAACACTACTATATACATTTAAAATAATTTTTAACATGGTTAAAATTATAATTATCCAACAAACAGTTAGAAACATTAATGTTTCATCCTTTTTTTCATTCGCGATCTGCTCTCAAAAAATTTATTCCATGGTATTAGTTGCCAAACAAAGCTTTCAAACTCGTGAATTTTTTTACCTATATAAGAAAATAGATATTATGTTAGTAATACAATAATGAAATAAATTAAACATTAATATAAAATAATACATTAATAAAATGTCAATTGTTACCTGTTACAACCTTTACATGTCCATATTTCCTTGGATTGAATTAATATTTTAGAAGAGGCTCAACATGATCCATTGACTTATAAATATTGTTTTGTTAAGATTACATGGATGAGAAAATAAGAGGAATAAATGTCAAAAACAACATGGAATCCAAAAGGTTTCATTTATTGACAATAAAAAAATGGAGGAATCTCCACACTTTATACAATATGACACATACATGATGGTGTATTCAATTTCATAGGATTTTTCAATTTTAGAATATATTATAACATTTTCCCAGTGATACCACCATACTAGATAGGTTATAAACCTAATATTTACATATATTAGGAGCCTCTAAGAGTGTACTCTCCCATTCCAGGTCAAATGGAATGAGTGCTAGCGCATCCGCATCAGACATCAGGTCCAACCCTACTTGGACCCTGACTACTTATGCCTCCACAAGGACCCCATACAATATCTAAGGTCCTGTTGAAGGTATGGAAGGAATGTATTTCTTAGTTTTAGAGAGGTCCTGATGAGAACCTACACAATTAGATAGGTCATGATCATACCGGTTCACTTTTCTCTTGATCTCATAGTTATTTAGTGTGATTATCCAGACCCCCCCTTTCTCCCCTCACTGAGACAGCCCCCCTAGAAATCCCCCTCCCTACCCCTAGATATCCTCATCCATACCCCTGGACAGCACCCCCCCCCCCACCACTCCACCTGCAGCCCCCCTCCCTCCTCCTAGACAACCCCCTCCCTCCCCATACACCCCCTCCCTTTCCCTAGACAACCCCCTTCCCACCCCCTGGACAACCCCCTTCCCACCCCCTATACACCCCCCCCACTCCTGAACCCCCCCCCCCCCACCCTTGGACAACCCCCTTCCGACCCCTGGACAGCCCCCTCCCTACCCTTGGACAGCCCCCCCCCCCACACTCCACCTGCATCCCCCCTCCCTCCTCCTAGAAAACCCTTCCTCCCTCCCCCTACAGCCCCTCCCTTTCCCTAGATAGTCCCTTCCCACCCCTTGGACATCCCCCTTCCCACCCCCTGAACATCTCCCCCCTCCCCTCCTGGACACCCCCTCCCACTCTTGGACACCCCCCACTCCTAAACACCCCCTCCCTCCTGGACACCCCCTCCTTCCTAGACACCCCCCACCCACCCTCCCACCTGGACACCCCCCTCCCTCCTAGTTCTTTAGTGTGATTAGCCAGACCCCCCCCCCCCTTCCCTGAGACAGCCCCCCCTAGACAGCCCCCTCCCTACCCCTAGACAGCACCCCACCACCACCACCACTCCACCTGCAGCCCCCCTCCCTCCCCCTGGACAACCCCCCTCCCTCCCCCTACAGCCCCCCTCCCTTTCCCTAAATAGTGCCCCCCTACCACTCCCCCTGAATCCCCCCTCCCTTTCCCTAGACAACCCCCCTCCCCCTTCCACCCCTTGGAAATAAAGTATCATACAATTAAAATAAAGTATCAGACAATCCTAAAATGATGTTAGTACGAAAGGGTTGAATTCAGTGTATACCCATTAATAACCTTCTTTATCCAACTATATTTTCATAAACTATTTGATAATGGAATAAATATTATTCATAAACCATCATTCACTAATATGAATTATAAAATCATATATAATTTTAGAAATATCCTAAGTGTACTGAATTTAAAATCCTACATGATTTTGAATATTGATCAGTCCATAATCATAGACAAATAATCAAACTCCACCCAACTCCATCATCTTTTTTTCATGTACCTAACTTCATCCATCGCATTGGGTATAAAGATATCTAGAACAAGGGGTATATAATGGATTTTATGAGGTTATAAAGAGACGTGAAGATCATTAGAGAAATTTATTGGTCTCCAAACCAAACATGAATAAACTTTGCTGCCTCCTCTCAATTGAATAAGATATTCAAAATTAGAAAAAGTGATTGGAGTAATTTGTGTCCTCCCCTGGGAATTCATGAACTTTGATTAGTACTCCAATTTCATGATTTTTGAAGAGATATAGTTCAAAAAATCAAGGAAAAACACCAAACAAATAATATATTGGAGGAATAGGAATGAAATTTCAAATAACATTAACAAAAATATAATTTAAAAATACATAAAGCATAAACATAGAGATCCTATGACACAACCGGCGGACTCTAATCTTATAGAAAGTGGGAGAAGGGATATATATATATATATAATTAGCAGGGATACATCTTCTAGAATTCAATTTCTGATAAAAAACATCTCATTCCATAGATTTCATCCACATGCCAGGATTGAGGGTCAAAATTGATTTAGTTGAGAGTGTCCTCACAACTCTTCTAGATCAGAAATTATTCCTTCCATCAAACTCATATATCATCAGTAATTTCTCCATATATGTATTCTACTACAACGTTGGTGTAGAGAAAAAGTGTGTTTCTTAGAAATCTAATGTGAGAAAGGTAAATGATGCATATGTTGGGTCTTTATGAAATTAAATAAGATATATTGGGTCTAAAATTGAACTAGAATATAATTATTGGGCCTTTACATGGGCTTGGAATTGGTTTGGTTGGTTTGAACATTTGATGCCTCACTATAGACCCACTTCAGTCTACTCTAGAAGTTATTTACCCATTTTATATTATCAGTATTGAATGGAATTAAATGGTTCTCTACCTGGACACACCCTCCCTTCTGGATACTCCCCCTCCCTCCCCTCCTGAACACCCCACTCATGGACACACCCTAGACACCTCCATCCCTTTTGGACACCCCCCCCCCCCCCACCCACCTGGAGACCCCCTCCCTCCTAGACACCCCCTCCCTCTTGGACACCTCCCTCCCCTCCTGGACACCCCCACCCCCCCACCCCCACCCCACCCACCTGGAGACCCCCTCCCTCCTAGACACCCCCTCCCTCTTAGACACCTCCCTCCCCTCCTAGACACCCCCACCCCCCCCCCCCCCCACCACTCTTGGAAACCCCCCACACACCCTCACACCTAGACACCCCATCCCTCCTGAACACCCCCTCCCTTATGGACACACCTCCTCCCTCCCCTCTTGGACACCCCAATCATGGACACCTCCCTGTACACCCCCCTCCCTTTTAGACACCCCCACTCTAGGAAACCCCCTGGACACCCCCCCCCCCCCTCCCTCCTTCTTAGACACCCCCCACCCACCCAACCACCCTCCCACCTGGAGACCCCCTCCCTCATGGACACCCCCTCCCTCTTGGGAACCTCCCTCCCCTCCTGGACACCCCCCCCCCCCCCACACACACACTCTTGGACACCCCCCTCTCTCCTAGACACCCCCACCCACATATAATATAAACTAATTAGAAAATTGAAAAACCAATATATTGGTTCCCATCAAGCTTTTAAGATGCTCGTAAGTGGACTAAATGACTATGCATTGGTCAACTTCCACACTATCGACCATTGTATTCCAATGAACTATAGCCTCCTTAGCTTCAATTATTGAATTCATTTGTATCATAAGAAAGATAAAATTTTGATTAGTTATGAAAATGGAGAATTTTGGGTTAAAAAATGACTTGAGTAAGAAAGGGGCACATGATTAATTAGAAATATCATATTAAGTGCATGACTTGTTCAAAGTCATGTGATCACATGACCATAATAGGATCACGTGATCAAATGAACCTGGGATATTTATATGATTACATGACCCTTGAAGCTTTATGTGATCATGTGAATAAGACAAGAATACATGTATCATGGTTCAAGTAAATTACCTTAATTTATTATGTGATTTGATCATGTGATGAGATCACATGATCAGTTCACATGAAGCATTCATACAAAGGAGCTTATGTGACACGATCACATGAAGATGCTTATGTGATGTAGAGAAAAAACCTAAGAGTTATCATAGATCTATGACATATTGAGTCATTAGTGAAATAGATTTCCCTTTACCTCTATGATTGAGCAGACATTGCTTCATTTCTCTTCCTGCAAAGGCATGTCACATGGACAAAAATCTTCTAAAATAAACTAACCCTGCAAGGAATAATTAAAATCAATTCAACATTTCATTATATAAATTTTCGTTAAAATAGACATATTATATTTTAACATTACCTTTAAATATTTCCAAATGGTTTCTTTGGTCCAAATATAAGCTAATAACAAAACTAATGATTCTTGGTGCACTTTACTACTATAGTAAATGGGTGTAGGAAGAGAAGGAAAAGTGAATATTGAATGATGATATCATAGAGATGGTGTCGAATGAGAGCATCACGGGGATTCCAGATAGGAATTTTAGATCAAATGTTATGCTAAGTGGTAGTTAACCAACAGTAGTAAAGAATCCTTAGTTTTGTTATTAAATTTTTGAGTGTTGCACAACCAATATTCTTCCAACACACGACATCAGTATAAATGGATGGATAAATGACCAAAATACAAAATATAAATGATCCATTCCATAATAGTTTAGGTCTAGTGATTTTGGAAACATAGAAACATAAATAACTAGTTCATAAGAGTCTCTCATTAAGTTATGATTTACTAGAAAGACAAATCATTTCTAAAACCATTCTTCATAACCTAAGGATATAAAACATAATAAAGGGTTATCATATATTCTCAATAAGTGTAAACAAGGGAGATATCAATTATCATATAAGGATAACATAAGTAGTAGGAATTCACCTTCATCCTATTTGTGTACAATCTTCCATCAGGTATGCTTCCCATTCATTTCTAAACACATTTATATCATCTTGTGAATATGAGTTTTTGCGAAATTCATGGTAGTGCTGAAAAAATATAAATAAACAAAGTATTAATAAATATTTTAAATGAACTCGCAATTATTTTTGAAAATATCTCTTCAGGGATACTAGTTTGTTGATGAAATACAATCTCTTTCATAAATTTACAAACATAATAACCATAGTCCTTTCTGTTTGTTTTTTTTTGGACACTGAAAAAACATTGAGAAAAATAAGTAATTTGTTTTGATATGTGTTTGGATAGTGAAATTTTATTATATATACCATGATACTTTTCCAGTTGTAGATCTTGTATTGTTCTTATCCTTAGGCCCTGGATTCATTCCATGAAATAGTCGATATTGATACATCACCCTATCAGAACAGAATCCTCATTAAAAGATAATATAAATTATATAACTGTATGTTTAGTTCTAAAATGTTGGATCTAGTGTATTACAAATTAATAAACACCATCATGCAAGGTTGTTTTGTTGCATATCCATGTATTGAATCCAGAAAATAAAACTTTGGAGTATCCAAATTGACTGCAATCATCATCCAATGCTTCCTAAAAACATAAAAAGGAATAAGTAATGAAAGAAATGAAAATATATTTGATATGATTAAATTTTAGAGTTTTACCCCTGCATCGTTGGTCTTAAAAAGAGTTTGTCATCCGTAATTTTGTTTTCAAACGATTTGAGAAGGGATGACATTATTGCAGCATCTTTATCAGAATCTATTTCTTCTTTTGAAGAGGTAATGTTAGGACTAATGAGTCCAATTTTTTGTTCATGGGGAAATCCCTTCAATTTTTGTTCATATATACACCTGTGAAAAATATGAAATGTATTTAGTCATAGTTATCATTGAATATCAGTTTTTGTAAAATCAAATCATGAAAACATACCTCATGTATACATTTATAACTGAGGCGCCTAGCCATTCATACTTGAGGATTTAATTTACATTTTCAGCACTAATGAAATCCAATTTTTCCTCTCCATACATATTTTTTTCAAAATCAACTGTGTGAGTATTTCCATCTGTCAAATTTGTATCCATATGAGAATGCAATGATATTAACTATGGATATAGAACGGGCGGGGTGAAGGTGCTCTCAGTAGACCGTTTTAATCGGTTGGTTGATCCTTGAGATAGTTTTGAGCTGACATTTCGTTTCACCCCCTTCTCTTTGTCGTTTTGTAATAATATTCATCGGTTTAGATCTTTTTTCATTAAATATTAAAGGCCCAGCTTGAAAAATAAATTGGAAATGGATACCTCCTTGTCGACATGTTTTTTTACAAGAATTGACGGTCATGCGATGAATGTTCCAACAACTTGTTCAACCGTGTGAATGTCGTCATCGTCATTTGGAATAGGTAGCTCGGAACTCGGCTCATTAGCTATGTTAATTGACACTCTTACATGATCTTTTGGAAGTTTTCTATTGTGTATCATGTTGTTCTGCATATTGAACATCATAGCCCTCGCTACAAGGCGATAGTTGGGAGTTGATAGATATAAATCACAGTCATTTTCACCCTGTAGAATAAGAGTACAGGAAAGGTATCAGTGTCTATGTGATTCATATTTCACAAAAAAAATTATTAGAACATTGATTACCTCATCTAAGTCATGTTTTTTAGGGGAATGGATCACCTCAAAGCTGGTGGGGGTGGGGCAGGATCTTGACGCATGGGTTATTGTTGATTTGTTTCTTCTCTTTGCCTCTACCCCATCAAACTTGCTATCATCTCTCTCTAGTATTTTAATTCATATTGAAAAATAGCTAATTTTTCTTGCATATTTTTCATTTCCTCAGTTTGATCCTCTGTTTGTTTTTGTTTATGAAAATATGTTCGGGGTGTCACCCCAAAACTCGCACCTCCGATGCGGTCATACTGTTCTGGCTGCTTCAAGACTGCTAAAAGTATGTATGCATCTGGTGCAGGTGTTATTGATTCCTGTAACTATGTCAGATAAAAAATATAGGAAAATAAGTATGAATTGTTATGTAATATCGATTTAAAGCAAATCAAATTTATATTATGTCATACTTACACATGTTTCCCACACTTTTTGTGTATTTTCATCTATTAGTATCCCCTATTTATTTACATGAGCCTCCTTCTATACCACTTGGCATGGGATGGATATGGATTTCGATTTTGATTCATCAATCTGTATATAAATAGAGAAACATGGTTATGGTGTTGTTTTATGTCACATAAAAGTATTGCGATAGATTTAAAAGACGTACCAATTTTTTCTCAAGTGAATCATACCCCATCCTTGCTTTACGATAGGGGTACATTGGTTTTGTTGAACATTCTTTATTTTCAGCACTCAGTTGTTGTTTCATAAATAAAAAACTATCAATCAAAGTGATTAATACAAGAAACGTCAAACAACGTATTACCAAAAACAATGTACCTGAAAATTCTGCTCCGCACGACGGTTGCTAAACGCATCCCACGCTCCTTGGGATATCAAGTGTGCATAAAGAGGAGGTGGGTGTGGCTTGATTTTCCCTTCAGCATCTTTAAGATGATATTTTGTTAAAATTGTGTGGAAGCCTCTATGAATCCTTCCTAAAACTCTTAATACATATTCTTTGTGCGAGACATCTACTATAAATGCACTCTATAATGTATGATGAAGAGTAAGTCAAATTTTTAGTATTTTATTTTATTTTAATAAATTAAAAAAAATGATATCATAATGTTACCATAATCTCTTCCCACATTATTTTCTTAAGGCTGATGACAACATGGTGCCACCACTGTACATCAATCGGCACGCGTTGTCGAGTGATGATTCCAATGTATCTACTAAATATGGCTTTGTTGGGCATAACTTGTTGGCCTCACTTATTCTATCCCACTTCAAATTTGATGCCTTTTATTTTTTCCTTAAGGATTTTGGATAACACTGTCAAACTACGAAGCTCTTGTTTTTTTGCATCGTCAGGGTTTCATTTCCTACTATTTCCTCAAAATCATCATCATTATGTTTCTACGAG
Source organism: Viscum album (assembly GCA_963277665.1). Taxonomy (NCBI): domain Eukaryota; kingdom Viridiplantae; phylum Streptophyta; class Magnoliopsida; order Santalales; family Viscaceae; genus Viscum; species Viscum album. The sequence continues at coordinate 1,296,448,450 of OY728141.1, read as the reverse complement.
GCACTAGCATCGGCACTGGGACCAGAAACAATAGGTTGAGAAACCTGTTGTACCTCAGCACTAGGACTAGCAATAATAGGTTGATAAACCTATTGTTGCTCTGCACTGGGACCAATAGCAATAGGTTGAGAAACCTGTTGTTGCTCGGCACTGGGACCAGCAGTAGCAGGTTGAGAGACATGTTGTGCCTAGGCATTGGGCACATCAGCAGGTGCAGAAGTCATTATCTGCAGAAGTAGTTTAACATTTAATTTAGATTACATAAAAGCAGTAGCGAACAAATAATAACATAACATAACACAATGTATATTACAATAAACAAATAAAATGATTATTGAACTCTTTTTTTAAGGTTGAAGAGATTTGACCCCTCTATCGACTATGTAAATCTCTTCATTTTGGTCTCCTCTGACATACAAAACACCGTATACATTGGGACCGCTATGAAATGATTGAAAGGTCCCTATAAAAGGGTCAACCTACATTAAACTTTCATCTTACCCTTCAGTTGTTTTGGTCAATAACAGAACAATTGACCAGTTTCGGTTTACGGGGTCTGGAACATAAAATACTTGTACTTCCTATGATTCCATTATAAATGGTTCATATTTATATCCTTCCTTACGGAAATCAACTTTCACAAATCCCAATTTATCTATTTTAACAGAACTCCTGTTATCAACCCACTTGCATTGAAAAATCGGAACTTGGATTTTTTTATAATCCAACACCCATATTTGTTTGATGATGCCAAAGTATGACATATTCTCATAAATTGGATTTCTATCCTTAGCATCAGAAACATGCATCGCTTTATCCACAAGTGTAACCACACTATTCTGCATGGTACTGTCTTCATCATGTTCATTAGTATAGAATGTATAACCATTAACTGTATAAGAATTATAAGATAATACATACACACTTGCTCCTCTGGCTAGCCATCAAAGTCATTCTAAAACTGAGTCCTAATTTTCATCTAACTTCTTAAAAATATGGTCCTAAAACCATACTATAATTTTTTGATTATGTGTATCATATATCCATTTTTCAGCCCTAGATGGATTCAAATGCCTAAGAATTTCTTTGTGGGTTTGAACATATGGGTTAACGTCAAAACTGTTATGAAAAATGTAAAGGTGGGCCTACTCCCGATCTGTAATATTGATTGTGACAACCTCTCTTCTAGAAATTCCTTCACCCTTAATCCACCCAGTGTGATAATATTTCGATAGGACAACGTTTTCCACACCAGACGGGTATTCGGTACAGAATTCAACGGCTTCCTCAAAAATATATTGCTCCGCAATACAACCCTCCATCCAACTTTGATTTTGACATTCCCTTTAAAAATATTCATTACCCAGTTGTTTTGGTCCTGATATAAGCATAGATAACATGATGTATTTTTATTTCATGCATAACCATGGTGGTAAGTTATAATTTACCAACATAATCATCCACGTACTGTGACTGCTGCTTTGAAAACCAAAAGGATTCACCCCATCTGTAGATAATGCAAGACAAAGGTTTCTCGACTCATTTCCAAATTCAGGATACTCATGATCAATTCTCTTCAACTGAGTAGAGTCTATCGGGTGACGTAGTTTCCCATCTTTAATTCTGGTATTTACATGCCATGTCAATTGTCCTGCAGTCTCCTGACTTCCATATAGGCACCTAAACCTTGGAATGATTGGAAAGTACCATACAAATTTCTTAGAACTCAAATCATCTCTCTTGTATCGAGAAGAACCACACTTTGGGAATTCTTCAAGAAATTTTCGGTCCTTTCAAAACAATATATAGTCATTCAGACAAGCGTGTATTCTTTTAGAGATCGTTCCCATTGAGCATATCATTTGTTTTGCATCGTATGTTCGGCTTGGGAGCTCAATATCTTCTGGGAGAATGTCATTCACGAGAGAAAGTAGTTCTATAAAACTGGTGTCACTCCACCTGTTGCCTTATTTCAAATTATACAGCTTCAGTATGGCTGAAAATGTTGTATATTTAGTGCAACTAGCATACAATGGCATTTTTGCACAACTCTTTAACTTCTCAAACAATTTTTGGAAATCATGAAGTTCATCTTCAATTATACATTTCATTTCCTCAATATGATCTTTATCATCATTAACATCTGTAATCACATCCTTCATATGATCTTATTCATTGTTCACGCTTGTAATCATATCAGATGATCCATAAAACGATGTGTTATCTGAGCCACTACTTACATTATTTTTTTACCCGTGTTTATTCCAACATGTATAACTTTGATCTATTCCATGACAGATCAGGTGTTCTTCCAACTCCTCTAGACTAATTTGTCTTGAATAAAAATAGTGTAAACACAGACAAAGGATTTGAGAAGGGTCACATGCACGATCTTTTGCAAACTTGATAAACCCTTTCATGCCATCTTCATACTCTTTTGTCAACTGATTGGCATTCATCCATTATTTATTAATATTCATCCTATTTGATACAGTAATATTAATAATTAAAAAAATAATTACACAAAAGATGTTCAACAAGCTATGAGAAGCCCTTGCACTAAAATGTTTTAGTATCCTGCATGTGATCTATATGCATTGTTGTAAACCGGGTTTTTAGTGTTTCTCTAGAAACATAATGTCTCTAGTCAAGAACTATAGTACTAAACTAATAGATGGTACAATTTTCAATAGATTTCTTACAGGTGGAATGATTCATTACATGTGTTGTTATGGTTATTTGACTAGGGTATCCATAAAGTGTCTCATAGAGTCCTCTAGTGAAGTAGTTTTCTAGGATTTGGTGGAATTGCACTAGTAACAAAGTGGTGGTGCCATTGAAATGGGTAAAGTTTGGATTGATATTCAATAGTGTAAGAACTACAACATGGAAAACAAATGTCATACCAATAATTCCAACAACCGCAACACCATACAAACACACAATCGTGCTCACAATCGCAACACCATACAAACCAAACAATCACAATTTCAGATTTTACAAAGCATCCCTTATTCAATTATGTTTATTAATTCAAGGGTTATCATAGAAGTTGTATCATCCTGGTGTGTTCATTCATTAGTCAAGTATATGTAAATTACCAATTTTTATATTCAAATGTTCAATAGGAACCAACCAACATGCAATTCATTTAGTGCGCAAACAAGGACCACCAACGGGCATGATTTTCAGCAGGGCATTCATCCCATACATTTGACATTATAACCATTAGTATAAAATAGTAATAACATGTGAACAAGGGGGAAACCAATGAGTAAGAAGAGAAAACTCACCATGAATGTGTCGTTCAGCGTGCAGCAGAGGTGCGTCACGGCAGAGGAGAGGCGCGCAGCAGAGGAGTTTTCCAACTGAAAAGAAAACATAAAATGAGAACTCATATGTTATACCTATCAAAAATAGGTCCAATGAGATTTTTTAATGGGACATGTATAGTTAAACAATTTTATTATTCAATAGTGGGATTTTATTTTTCATCTATGATATATGCTTCCTATTTATTTATTTATTTTGTATCTACTATTTTCCTAGATGTTCAGCTTATAAATGGGACATGTCTGCTTTTCAGGAGAAAGATCATTTTAAATTTACTCTAATTTAGGGGTAAAATATTCCACATTAATTGTAACTTTTTTCCAAGGGATCATTGTTATCCCGTAGGGATTATAAATGCCTCTTAGGTTAGTGGAAAGTCAGGTCAGTTATTGGTTATGATACCAGCCTGGGTCCTATCATTACATTTCCAATTGTAATTGACCCATGTCCATTTAAATATAGGATTGGGGGGGTAGACACTAATATATAGAAGGATTAAGAGAGGTAAAAATTATCCTATGCTCTCCAATACAAGTGATGAAATATGAAGCATACACTGGGTGAGGGAGAACCACCCAAGAGGAGAGGAAGGAGAGGGTGGTGTAGCGCGGAGGGGTTCTCGACGAGAAAAGGGGAAAATCCAGTAAAACATAAAAGGTTCAAAGGGGAGGGGTGGCATGTCTAGGGGGTAGGGGGCTGCATTGGTGTGGGGGAGGGGTGTGGGTTGTCCATGGAGGGGGGTGGGCTTCCTAGGTGGGGTGGGGTGGGGGGTACATGGGTGTGGGGGAGGGGGCATGTGTTGTCCAGGGGGGAGGGGTGTCCACTATGAAACGACCATTAGGGATCCTAAAGAGTTAATTATGTGAAGGAAAAATTATAGGGAAGAGGGGTTTGGGTGATGGGGTCGAGTGGAAAATGAGGAATAGGGGAACCTTATTAAAAAAACTAAAAAAGTCGCTTTTCATTTCAAGAATAGGGTATATTATGGGGTAGCCTAAGATTCTATTGCATAGTGCACCCTATGATGTCACATTGTGGAATTACCACAAGGTATACACTTCAACACTCATCCCCTAGGAAAAACCATTAAATCTTGATCATGAATTGTGATGTGACTATATGCCCCATGGAATAACATCCACCCCCAAAAAAATAGTGTGGATGGCATAACATAGCCAACCACCCACGTGATCTAAACCATTAACATAAGGTGGGTCCCATGGATAAACTCATGTACATAAAGGAGGACCTAAAGAGGAATAACCAATATAACCTTCAACACAATCGGAACCACTAAAATAATTTATGTCTTGTGTAAAACCGCATATACCCCATGATGTATAGCCAAACATAAACTTTAAAAAATTTGAAAGAATGTTCACCTTGGTGGAGTATCTCTACATTATAATCCCAAGTTCTATAGGCCTCATCCTTGTCATATATATATAATAATGATTAAGATATAATGAAAAATCATGAAAGATAAGCATCATCCTAGATCTTAGCTAGCTAATGATTGATACCTAGCATCGAGCAAGAGGCTATTACATAAGAAGATCATACATGACACATCCTAAGCAGCCACACTAAACGTATCCATCATTAGCATATCCTATGGTTAAAAAATATATCATGACAATCCCAAGACCTATAGGTAACAATATATCAACAAGAAATATCTTTATTCATATTTATTTACCAACCTACACCACCCCATGTGTGGATTTCCATACCCTTAAGGTCATAAGGAATCCACATTATCATTTCCACTAACATCATAATCAGCCCCACTCCATGTACTGTACCTATAAGGGTTCTAAGGGAGATGTCACAATTTCATATAGCCATGATAAATATTCTTTGTGGGATAATCAATACAAAACATGTACTCAACATGATATAAGATTTAAAATAATCCTTGATATATCTCACACAACAACCTACCCACTGGTTATTCCGTCACTAGTTCCCACCAAGGCATCCCCCCAATCAAATGGTTGAGGGATAAATATCTTAGGAGAACACAAATACCATGGGACATAAGATTCTATCTCCTTACCTTCCATGATATAATGATCACTCTCTAATATATCATCTCACTCAGTCCAGTAGGCCACCCTCTAAATATTATAGACATCCTATACAATGGGTTACACATATTCAGATCAATACCTAGTCTCCTCAAAGTCCTAAGAAATCAAACAAGGTGGTTAGAAATCAATAAATTCAATGCATCAAGAATCATCCAAATTGAATAGATTTATAAATAAATTATCACCCAATCTCAAATTCCCTAGAAAGAAACATCACCTTTATCTATCACAATAGCACCACATGTATAGAGAACCACCCATTAGTTAGAACAAAACAAAAATGGGAATAATTTGATCGTAAGGATTTTATAAAAAACCATTTCTCATAATGTCCCAAATGAAAAAAAAAGATTTTAAGGGTGCGAATCCAAATAAAATGATTTTAAATATCTTCCAAATCAACTCTTATGACCAATATTATGAATATAATTTTATAAAACCACATGGGATCCAAAAATCCAAAATAATAACATTTTTAATAGTGAAATTCTATCACAATGTTTACAATATAACTCATATGGGTTAACAAACCCTTGGAAAATCTAACAACCCCTTTAGGACACTTCAAGAACATTACACACCCCAAACACATTATTTAGAAATCAATAGGGGTGTAAAAATCCCATTTAAAAATATTTATATAGTACTGAATTTGAATTTTTAAAATATTTTCATGCTTTGAAGGCCAGTTGAGAATTTTTCTATACAATTGGTACTTAACCTATTCCATAATAAGGCTTAAAAACCTCCTAGAAATTAACATTATTCTATCATATGGCGCATACATATAAACAAGATGGATGATTCTTCCTTCAATGAAAACTAGTAAACCATGTCACAATATGTCCTTATAAACCATTAAGGGTTACCAAGTAGGAGGGATCGCGGGGGAGGAGGGATTGTGGCGGAGACAGCAGGGGTGGCGGAGGCAGCGACGGTGGAGGTAGCGGCGGTGGAGGCAGCGACGATAGAGGAGGAGGAGGACGGTCGTTGCAGAGGAGGAGGAAAAGGCGGCGGAGGATGAGGAGGAGGAGGAGGAGGGGTCACGATGGAGGAGGGGTCAAGTTCAGCTTCCGCGAAGACCTGAATGGGTGCGAGAGAGGAGGGGCCTGTTAGGGTTCTTTTATAAAAGCCACTGGAACCTTTATCAGCGCTGCCTAAAAGTGCTGATAAAGGTATGTTTTATCAGTTCTAAAATAAAAGTGCAGATAAAACATACCTTTATCAGTGCTTTTTTAGCGCTAATAAATATGGACCTTTATTAGCGCTAAAAAAGCATAGGTAAAGTACCTATTTATCAGCGCTAAAATTATAGCGCTGATAAATACTTATTTTATAAAATTATAATTTTAATAATTTATTTATATTCTTATATATTTATTTAAAATGATATATAGGATAAATATATATTTATTTATTAATAATTATATCTATAAATAGTATATATTTATAAATATATATATTATTTAATGTAACTTATTACAATCTTATCATTATTTAATTATATATATATATATATTTATTTAATTATAATCTTAGAAATACTTTTTCAATTAAAACATTATATATATATATTTGAATTATTAAAAAATATATATTAAATATAAAAAAAATATTTAATGTATACAAATTAACATTATTTTTGAATATAAATATAATAATTTTATATAAATTGATAATAAAAACTTTTCTCAGTGCTAAAAAAAGCACCGATAAAGGGTACGCCTTTATCAGCGCTTTTTTAGTGCTGATAAAGGTTACCTTTATCAGTGCTTTTAGCTAGCGCTGATAAAAGCCACAACCCTTTATCAGTGCTTTCTGTTTAGTGCTGATAAAGGGTAGCACTTCCCTTGCCCTGTTTTGTGGTAGTGCGTCTTGCACTCGGTCGTGCTGCCATAGCACCCATACCAAGGGAACATATAGGCCACGGAGAACCTATGTTCTACGATCCAAAATATGAATGGAATGCTCCTAAAAGGACATATCTTCCTGCAAATCTACTTCCTTTGGCTGAAAGGTGTGAGACAGGTCTGAAAAGTAACATCGCAACTGAGAAACATGGAAGACATCATACATAGAATCGTATCTCTAAGGTAACTGAAATCGATAAGAAATCAGCACAACCCCCTCTAGAATATCAAATGGGTCAATATATCTCAGTGAAAGCTTACCCTATCTCCTGATTCTCTTTTGTCCCAACCTCAGTGCAACATGCAAGAAAACTCGGTCCCCAGCCTCAAACTCCAGAGGTATTTTGTGGCAATTGGAATAATATTTCTGACGAGACTGCATAATCTCCATCTTCTTATAAATCAACTGGACCTATTCAAAAGTATCCTACATGAGATGTGGTCCCAGTAAAGATACCTTCCCCACCTCCATCCAGCACAAGGGTGATCTTCATGGTCTACCGTACAAAGCCTAATAAGGTGTCATCTCTATAGTCGCCTGAAAACTGTTATTTTAGGAAAATTAAACTAGGGGAATATATTTCTCCTAAGAGCCCCCAAATTATAGGATGTATGCTCGCAGCATATCCTTCAGCACCTGTATCGTACGCTCTAATTGGCCATCAGTCTGAGGGTGGTATGTTGTGCTCAGAAGAACTTGTGCAACCAGTGCCCTCTGAAAACTCTACTGGAAACTAGACATAAAGAAAGTGTCCCTATATGAAATGATAGAACAAGGGAACCCATAAAGTCATACCACCTCATGAATATACATCTTCCCAAGATCATCAACCCTAATGGTCTCCTTGATCGGCAAGAAGTGAGTAACCTTCATAAGTCTGTCAACCACCACCCACACTTCATCATTTCCTTAGGGCGACCTTGGTAAAACTGTCATGAAATCCATTGCGACATCATCCCATTTCCACTCCGGAATAGGTAACTACTGTAAAATCACGGTTGGCCACTGATGTTCCACCTTCACCTACTAACAGGAGGGATACCTCATAACAAAACCATCCACCTCTCTCTTCATACCTGACCACCATTATTGACGGCACAAGTCATGGTACATCTTGGTAACTCTTGGATTCACTACCCAAGATGAAGTATGAAACTCCTACATCAACTCCTTACGTATGTCCACTAGAACCCAAACACGTCCATGGATCTGAAAGATCTCATCATCACCTACCGTCCAACCAGGAGGTGGATCCTTACCTACTAAACTCTCCCGTAGGACTAGGCCCTCAGAATCTGATAGTTGTCTTATCCTGACTCTGTCCAGGAGGGTAGAATTCATAGCTAAAGAAGAAAGGAAATTATTTCCCTGATTGTCGTTAACCACCAAGTGCATCTCATAGAACAACGCCATAAGCTTCCACTCGCTACTGGCCTCCTTCACCGCCTGCATCTAAGTCCTCATACTCAGTGTGTCAGTCACTGTATTTCCTTTTCCAAGAATGAAGGCAAGCTCGAAGTCGAAATACTAAAGGTATTCCACCCACCTTCGATGCCTCAAATTCATATCACAATGAGTAAATATGTACTTGAGACTTTTTTGGTCTGTGTACACCACAAAATTCTCTCCCAACAAGTAATGTCTCCAATAGTGTAAGGCATAAAGAACTATGGCCAAATCAAGATCATGTGTCAGATAGTTCCTCTCATGTGGCCTCAACTATCAAGACCTGTACGCAATGACTCGTTCCCCCTGAATAAACACTACTCCCAGCCCGATACCTGATGCGTCATAGTACACCATGTAACTCCTACTCGGCTCTGGAAAAATTAGTATCAGTGCTATCGTTAATCTCCCTTTAAGCTCCTGAAAGGCCGTCTCACAAGAATTTGACCATACATATTTCACACCCTTCTTTTTCAAGACCTTCATTGGTTCTGCTAAGCATGAGAAGTCCTATATGAAACACCTTTAGTAACCAACCATCCCTATAAAACTCTGTACCTCAAATACATTCTTGGGCTACTCCCAGGTAACTACTACTCTCACCTTCTCTGGGTCCACTAATACTCTTGTCTCCGAGATTATGTGACCCGGGAAGTGAATCTGATCCATCCAAAAGTGGTACTTTGAGAGCTTAGCATATAACTAATTCTCTCTCAGTGTCTTAAAGAAGATCTCAAGATGGTTTTCATGGTTTTGTCAATTATGAGAATATACCAAGATATTATCCATGAAAACCACCACAAAAAAATCCAAGGGAGGATGTAACACTCAGTTCATCAGTTCCATGAAGACCGAGGGCGCGTTCATGAGACCGAATGGCATGAACAGATACTCATATAGACCATAACTGCTACGAAACATGGTATGAGGTATGTCTAAAGATCTAACACGTACATGATGATATCCTAACCTTAAGTCCATTTTCAAGAACACCTAGGCTCCTAAAAGCTGATCAAACAGGTCATCTATTTGTGGCAAGGGATATCAGTTTTTAACCATTAGATGGTTCAGTTTCCGATAGTCCATGCATAGCCTGAGGGTACCATCCACCTTTTTCACAAAAATGATCGGAAAACCCCATGGAAAAGTATTGGGTCAGATGAAACTCTTAGCCTCCAAATCCTCTAGCTATCTCTTGAGCTCTTGCAACTCCATCGTATCCATCCTATAAGGAGGAATTAATACTAGTGTAGCTCCTAGAACTAGCTCGATTGAGAACTCTACCTCTCTTACCAGAGGTAAAACTAAAAAGTCATTCAGGAAAACATCCCTAAAATGATCATTCACTAGAGGGAAATATATCTTATGTGTTCTCTGGTCATCCAAATATAAACTAGAAATTTTTGTTGTCATCCCACTCAAACCCATTGCTTGGGTCCATCTCAGCTTGCCTAGACATCCCACACTCCCTTTTATAGAAATGATCTGCCTCCTAGTGATGTAAAACTCACCCTGCGATGATAGATATCGACAAAGGCTTGAAAGGAGACTAACCAGTCCATTCTGAGTATGAAATCAAATCATGTCATCTATAATACATAGAGATCCCAAAAGAAGTGACACCCACCAACCTCAAGGGGGAACTCCTTACACCAATTCACACTTGTCGTCCTTATCCCTAATGAATTATCTAGCATCATAACATCATCAGAAGAGAATACACAGAGCCCAAGACTCTCTACAATGAGAACATATATAAAACTATGTGAATCCCCTGTATCAAAGAGTGCAAAAGATAAAACAGAGGTGACTATAATAGTACTTCTGACAGTAGAAGGTCTAGGATCCTGCTCCTACTAGGTCTGCTGCATTGAAAAAGTCTGGCTTGTACCACGGACTTGTGACACTTTTTGGATTCCCTAAGTTGATCCACTCTATCGTCTTCGAAAACCTAGAGTCTGGGTACCTCATCCATGACCACCACCTTGGACTGAGCAGCCTGAAGTATTCTAATTCCCTAACTGGTGAGAATCTGCTGACCCTGCTCCTGAATGTGGAGTCGGTGTAGAACCTCTCTCACTAGATGATGGTGGAAACACCCTATAATAGGGTTGTAGATGGCCTATCTTTCCACAAGCTTGGAACTCGACTGGGTCCATCGGGCACTGCGGTCTCATATGCCCAGCTCTACCACACTTATAGCACCTCGCCTGGCTACCATAAGAAACATTATGATTGCTCGTATCACTACAAGAAAGCTCCATATGATGCTTATTTCTCCCAGTCAATACAGTACCAGATCTCGGTGTTGAACCACCCTAGTTCGCTCCCACAACTTCCCGCATATTACGCTCGGTAATCACCACCTGATTCACAATGGCATATATAGAAGGCAGCCTAAAAACGTTCACCTGCAATCGGATATCATACTTGAGACCATCCTTAAATAATCTAGCCCTCGATATCTCATCACTCATTAGAATAGTTGTAAATCTTTTAAGATCAGTGAAATGGACAGAGTAGTCCATCACTGGCATAGCGCCCTCCTCCAGATACATGAACTCCAAGGCTCTATCATCCCTAAGCGTCTTAGGGAAATAGTAGTCATAGAAGACCATCTGAAAATCTCCCCATGCCATGTTCCAATGATTATCTATCTATTTGATAACATCTCACCACCTCTTGGCCGAATCACGTAGCATATAAGTTGCGAGCTTGACCCTCCTCTTAGGAGGCGTCTCCAGATGCTCAAAGATCATAAGCATGGACTCCATCCATGACTCTGCAGCCTGTGGTCCACCATCCCCTGAGAATGTAGGCAGATGATACTACTTGAATACTCACTTTAGTTCTACCATAGACGTGGCAGGTTGAGGTACTCCCTGGAAAGTCTGTATAAACCTCATGAAGCCTTCATGGAACTGTTCATATGCACCTGTGTTCGGTATAACACCTAGTGCCACGACAGGCGTATCTAAAGAATCCACTAGTAGCCCATGGACTACCACCTCTGGGGTATGCTCATTGCCACTCTCTTGGAATACAACCAGAGGTTGTCGTGGTGGAATTACTCTGTAAATTCCAGCACATACACCTCAGTATAAGCTTATTTATCAAGGTACGCATTTCAAGAGAGAAAGAACTAAACAAGAGAATAAAAGCCTCTAAAGTTCAGAAAAGATGAGTACACAGCATGTAGGAACCATACACAATGTGTGTACTTAAGACCTTACATGGTCATGTACTCCTGACGGCCTGGGCATGTAAACACCCCAGGTACACAGTGTGTAGGAACTATACACGGTGTGTCCCCTTAAACTCTCACATGGGTGTGTAACTTTTCCTGCCTTGGTCGTGTAAATGTCCTATATATATGGCATGTCGGGCTAACACACGGCTTGTACTCAAGTCTTACCTCATGGCCATGTACTTTTACATGTCCAGAGCTACACAGGTCTGCTTATGTAAAACTACAGAGAGTGCACATAAGGTACACAGTGTGTTCTGATCAAAACTCAACAACCTGTGTTTTCCTTCACACAGCTAGTGACACAGTCATCTATCACACGTTGTGTAGTTAGAGTACATAGCGTGTACTTGGAAAAGTTCTTTTCTTCCCGAATAGAAGAACACATGGCGTGTGTTCATAGGACCGAACACCGTGTTGTCTGTGTTTCTAGATAGTAAGCCTCAGAAACTTCCCTAGAACCCCTATTTTTGAAAAAATAAAGCAACGGTATGCCAAATTCTGATCCATGGGGGGTCCATACTCCCCACGAATCAAATATTGGCATCCACACATAGCACATAACAACACAATTTATATCTCATGGCCGAAATATGATCCACCAAATTCTGATCTGAGAGGGTCCATACTCCTCAGGGACCAAAGTTTGGCATCCATCCAATTCAACCATATCACGTACCAATACACCTATCACAACAACAAACATATCTATCACGGTATCTATCACAACAGCATGCACATCTAGCACGACATCTATCACAATAGCATGCAATCAGTAATTCTCTCTAAATGGCTTGGCAAGAATGCATGGCATGTGATTTCTAACAAGTGCCTTTATGATGTATGTGATGGAATACCCTCATCTCATCGGGTTGCAACAAAATAGAACCACAATTATATCAATAATAACAACACAAAACAAGTGCTTCACCCAATGGTGAAATCGAATCAACTGTAATAGCTCAAAATCCAAAAATCACAATTCCATTCAAGGTAATTTGGTTTTTCCCTGTACATGGGGTAGCTACTCCTGGGCATAGAAAATTACTAAACTCAATTTCCTTCCTATCCCTTTCTAATGTCACCAAACAGTAAAACAAACCAGAAAAGAAAACTCATCTGATACCACTTTGTAACATCCCAGATCCGGATGCCACTCAACTGGTGCTCCATACCCGATTGACCACATGGGCTCAAGCGCATTTTCCCAAATTTTAGAGGCTACCGACTAGCAGTGAGGACCTAGGGTGTGATAGTGGGGAAATTATGCCCTCATTGGCAGAGTGTAACACATCAGAATAATAATATACAATAACGTAAGTAGTAAGCAACATATAACTGAAATAAACAGCAGAAGACTAATAAGATAAATAACCAACATCATTCAATACAAAAGATGATGCAGTATGTTATGTTCTAAGAAAACAGCCAAAATAGGTACACTACAAGAATCTACAGTATATGTTCCAAAAGAAAAATAAACCAAGGAAACTAAGAAGCATTGCAAGCCATAGCCCAGTCTTATGCTCTTTTGCTCCTAAATAGAATCTCAAGTACCTGTAGAAGGGCGTTTTCCCTTATCAACACCTACAAAAATATAATCTGTTTGGGTCCAAAGCATGACCCAAATAGGGTGTGAGAAATAAATCACAGTAGGAAACCACCAAAGATCTGTGTCTATCTGTCAGTGAACATGTGCAACAAGTAGTGTACAAAAAATGAAAAGTAGTAAACTAGGAAGCACTCAAAAGTAAACAATCCTACAAGTCTTGTTTTTCTATTTTCATTCATTATGTTCAGTTCAACCATCCAGTTACATTGAATTATATAAGTCTTGAGATCCGGCCTAAGCCCATCAATCGCCTGTATAAAGAATACTCCACAAATACATCAGAAGGCTATCTAAACAAATAAAAGACTGAATCCAACCTTGTGCTTTGGCTTGATAGACACGTCATAAGTCGTTCTATTTCAATAATCTATTCAACATCTTTCCCGTAGGCATGGAAAAACCCAGCCCGTAGGCATAACAGATCCTTGCCCTTAGGCCTAATGAATCCTCGCCCACAGGCATAACAAACAATCAGGGTCAATCCCGGTATATCAGTATTTCAACATATTAAACAACACATGTAAATTAAACTATTACATGGTTAACATGTAACAAATCACATGGGTATCACACATATCAAGCAACAAGTGAATTAAACTATCACAAGGTTTAAACGATAATTGGCATATCATGGGGCAAATAGGCAATCACTAATCCCAAACCCCCTTAATCAAATCAATCACAATTTAGAACAATTTCAATTCCATTATAAAAGTAATTCATACTTAACAACCCAATAAGGTAAGACAAGGTTTGCCTCATAGGTAACCTTGGCCACACGGTCATAAACTATCACTCCAAGGGAACGCACCCACGGGGTGGCCCTAAATCAAACCAACAAGCTCAATCATGCATAATTTAATTTAACTCATAACCTAATCATCATTAGGCAACAACAAAGGTCAATTTCCATTCAAGTTTACACCCTAAACATGGGAGAACGATAATACGACACATAAACAACTCAACATTGAGCGAAAGGCACACGACGACCTAACTCATCATAGTATGATTCTCCTCATCCAGCGTCGAGCTTTGAATTGACCTAGAACGGGGAAGATCTACAAAACGAGAAAAAACGCTCAACCTTGAATAACTAAATCAAGAGAAGAAACCAGGAAGAAAGGCTCAAGAGGAATCGAGAGCTCACCGATCGGGTTCAAACGCAACCGATGATGGAGGAAGCAGGGTTCATATGATCAATTGGGAAGGAAAACGACTCCTGGCACTACTGTTCGTGACCCCAGATGAGCCTTCTATCCATCTAATGAAAAACGGCACTACTACCTGATTTAATCATTAGAAAAAAGGTACACAGTGTGTATTTGAGATTACACACCGTGTCCGTATAGTTTTTTGGCCCGACCTTTACGTGGCCGTGAACTAGGATTACCTGACACGCAACCTTCCATACACGGTGTGTGCCTATAAGTACACGGCGTGTAGTTCCCAATCACATCGTGTAACAGACCTGCTGCCATCCCCTCAACCTCTTTTCCCCCAATTTCATAAGTACAAACTGAAAAGGAAAGATCCATACCTCAAAAGAAGAACCGGGTTCTTACATATTAAGTGTAATTTTATGTAATAAAACATGTATTAATGTGTAATAAAGAGCGTGGTTGTTATATAGATCATCAATTTGATGTCGGATTTCTAGGTAAGACCTGAATCGTATTCTCTCTTTAGATTTCTCTTGTTCTCTCTCTCGAATTCTGAGATACTGATTTTAGATCTATGGATCATTGGGTATGGGTTGAGGGATTTCATTCATCATGATTAAGGATTGGAAGATTTATCTCGTTAATGTGATTTTGGGCCGCAAATTTTGGGGAGGGATTTAAGAACGACATGAATAGGTATGCAATTCCAATCTCTCTTATGAATTGGCAAATTTCTTATACATAATTTATTGATCATAGTTTGTTAAGGACTATAATTTCTTGAATTGTGTGAAATTACATATTTATGTAAAAACATTGATTTTTGACATAAATGGATTAAATTGAAAATTGGGGGGGGGGGTAGTAACCATTGATGTTTTGAATTGAAAACAGGGATTTTTAATTAAGTGGATTTAATTTAATTTGGATTCAATTTTCCTTTTATTTTTAATAGAGAATTTTATTGTTTTTCAAAGTGATTTCGTTTTAATGCAATTCATGGAATTTTGTGCCAATTTTTCTTAAAGGTTGAGGGTCAAACCCCCTTTATTAAACATAAAAAAAAACCCTCTTTTTAAAATTGGGAATAGAAAACCCATTACATGGCAGAGAAAAGAAGCCTTTAAGAAACATGAACCGAAGCTCCTAAGATGGTCCCAAGTATCCAATTGTAAAGTGACACCGCGATAAGAAAAGGAAAAAAGTCTCATCCCCCCCTGGGAGAAAATGAAAAAGTGAAATGAGAATGTGTCGCCCCTGCCAATAAGTCGCGACATACTGGTCCAACGCAACGTGGAAGACCACTCCTCCCACTCATACAGACTTGTGACAGAAGGATCTGATAGTGACAACACGCCTATCTCTCTTTCAACCCGCCCACCCAACAATGTTAATGAGGAACTCACTGCATTGTCAACCAAATGCAACGCAAAACCAGACCGAAAACACAGTGCAAGATCAAATCAGAGTGTCTATCCGTCCATCAATAAATGTGGACAAATGGTCGAATGATGGATTTCAACACACCCATCCCTCTTTCGAGGCCGCCCACCCAGCGGTACCTGTTAGAAGCTGCACCGCCATCGAATTGCGACGAAACAAAATCCAATGCTCACAAAACTCTATCGCTCAATCAAACAAATAGTCCCAGCCAAAATCAGTACAAGTACAATTGAGCCACACCTGAGACCAAAGCACAAAATACCACCGAACAACCGAGCGACCGACCAAAAGACCACCGGTGTCCCTATCCTGCACACATCATCCACGCGAGCCTCCCAGCGTCGCCATCAAGCTCGTCGCACCTTGCCTCACACAACCCTCGATCAACGTCCAAGCACACTGCCATTAGACCACTACACAACGCCGCCCAAAGAAAGCCAAGCTACGACTGACCAACAAGCATCACCGCCCGGGAGAACAGCGGACAAGCATCGCCAGTCAAACAACCACCACCTAATCATTGAACCGCCGCCACATGAGCCATCGCACGAACGCCAATCCGCACCAGGGGGAGCCAAGATCTGAAGCCAAATCCGGGGATGGGGATAACAGAGGAGGTCACACAGCAAAGGCAAGAACACGATGAAGATGACGAGTGATACCGAGCAAAGATTGGAATGAGAGATGTCTTCGATGAAGATTAAAAGCCCGCAACTACCGCCAGATCTATCAACGTGAATATGGAGAAGCAGCTACTAATCAGCCACCTCCTTCGAAGCCAAGCAAAGGAGACAACACCGCGGAGGAGCTCACTGAACCCTAGGAGAGGGAGTCGTCGTTCCTGTGGATTGCAGAGCCATCTTTTGTGTCAAATTGATTTGCATGAGTTTACCTTGAGAATGGGTTGGATTATGGTAAAATGGTTTTACCGAGACATTGTTTTTAAAGCCTCTAAGTTTCATCCATAGGGATGAAATGGCTTAGAGAGCAATTGTTAAGCCAAGCAAGGGTAGGGATAACTGGGACCACAAGATGACACTCACTATAGTGTGTGTTTTGAATGTATAAACAAGGATTCTTGCCTCATTAAATTTCATGCGATGGATTTAAGGATTATGCACAAAATGTCTACATGGGGGAGTGATTCTTAGGAAAATGAAGAGTTTCCATTGGAATTTAGGGAAAATGGGAAATTTCCATTAGAGGTTGGAAAGAGAAGCCTTTCTATTTGTTTGTGAAAACAAGACATTTTCTTTAATTTGGGTAAAAATGGTATTTTTCAAGATATGATTTTTCAGGGAGAAAACATGATTTTGTGGATTAATTGAAGTTATGCTTTGATCTAATGTTTTCAAAAAATTATGGATTTCTTTATAAAAAAAGCTTTGTTTTTTGGAATGTTTTGGACAAATCAAATGTTTTAGTTTAAACCCATTTTTGACTTATCATCAATTAATTGACATTGCATATTAAAATTGCTTAGACATGGAAGTGTATTGGAGCCATTGGAGAATTTCAACTAAGTTTATACTCACCGCATTACATGCGCAGGCTTACTGGCACAGAGATATGATTAGTTGTAATGCAGATAAGGAAAATATATCATCCATTAGTGGTGAACTATAATTCTACATTGGAATTAGCGAAGGTAAGGGTGGCTTGGGACTCTACCATTTTAATTGATATTAGCATATAACTCATGTGGTTTGATTTAAATGATGATGCTAAAGTTAAT
The DNA here is from genome assembly GCA_963277665.1 of Viscum album. Taxonomy (NCBI): domain Eukaryota; kingdom Viridiplantae; phylum Streptophyta; class Magnoliopsida; order Santalales; family Viscaceae; genus Viscum; species Viscum album. Next base: position 1,296,430,467 of record OY728141.1, on the reverse strand, counting down.
TTTAAAGGCTTTTATTTAAATTGATTTTACATTGACATGTATTGTTAGGAAAACGTTCCCCATGATTTATTTTCATCTACGATCAAGACTCATCTCCTCATATCTCATAAGCATAATTTCATTATGAAACATATCCCAAAATTAAATCTGAGAATATGAGCCTCTCACCAAAACAACTCCGGCTCCAGAAGTGTTCACGGCATTTATGCTCAATGTACAAATAATTCACACCCAACATCAAAAAACATATTATCCCAAAAATATACCAGTCCTAACCCGTGCCCCTTTTCCACTGTCGATTAACCCACAATTTTAAAGGGAATCCTCACTAGGGCAATTCATCAAAACACATATTATACATACCAATTTCCCCTAGGACTTTGTGCTTCCAGCCATTTCATAACTAACAAATTTCCAACTAAAAAAACCGTGACATTTCAAGCAAAACCTATAATAAATCAACATCAATAAATTTAAAATTAATCATATCCATAATGCTTTGTCCCGATTTTGACACATAAAATTTATCTTGAACAATTAATTTATCATCCAATTAATTATTTAAGTTATCATTAAATAATTAATCATTAACATTTAATTGATCCCAGACCAATCACATTTTGAAAAACTCACAAAATCATTTAAGCTAAAAAGCTCCAAGTAATCCAACAGACAACTCAGATCACAGACCATAAAGGATAAATAAAATCAGCTACATCAAACTCTTCAGCAACACACGACAAACCAGGCAAAAAACGACAAATCATCATTTTTCAAAAAAGCTACATAATTTTTCTCAAATTCAAATCTGATTAAATTTATCAAACCATAATTCACCTCATACCAAGAAATAATTTTTTCCCCTCATTTTCATGACATATTCTTTACTTTTTTCTAAATTACAACGTACAGACGAAGCATAGAAAATTTTCTACAGGAAAAAAGGAACAAATAGCAAAACAAGCCCCAGGATGGGGGATTTGGAGTTTTCCCCTTCTGCAAAACAGAAAAAAGGCATAGCGATGCAACAAATATGAAGAGAGATTACAATGCCACTCCTCATCAATATTTTGTAAAGCATTGAGGGCTTCTGCCCAGCAATTCATCGGCAATAGGAAAGGAAGGAACCACATCCACAGGCACCTGGAAGACAGGGAAACCAAATTTTATCAACTGGCCAGGTAAAAAATATGTAGCTTCATAAATTTTTAAAGATTTACAATTACTAATATAAAAAATATATGATTATAATATAAAAATATAAATGAAAAAAATCTTTATTTTATTTTTTATTATGGCTTTCCAGCATTTCCCCCCAAACAGATTCCCCCCAGACCCCAACTTTCAAACAAATTCAGGCAACCAAACAGGACCGGAGTTACTGCATAGGAAAACAGAAACACAAATGACCTACCTGGATTTTCTCCAACATTCCCAATGCAAGTTTCAATGGCTGTGTCATTTTGCAGTATTCCTGAAGCAGCAAATCTGCAGCATCTTTGTCACCTTTTGCTTGCACGGTAAGTATTTCACTGCTCAAGCTCTCAACAGCACCTTTGACCTTTCAAATTATTTACAAATTGGACTCCTCAGAATCACCAGGAATAAAAAGAAAATGAAGAGAAAAAGGTAACCCATGATACCTTGTCAAAATCGACAGAAAACATATTATTTTGATGCAGAGTGAATGCTTCTTTCTTGAACAACCAGTTGAACTGCAATGCTTGGCCTTTTCTGGAAAAAAAAAAGACAAAATGTTTACTCAGAAACAAACAATAACTAGAGTGAAGGTAACAACCACAGCATATTATTGGAGAGCATACCCATGAGCCTCCTCCAAACCAAAGCGAACAGAGCGGAAGCATCCCGCAAGGAAAGATACATACATGGATTTTATAAAACTTTTCGGAAGTAAACCCTGCACTCCCCGAAGGGCATGAATGAAGGCAAGAAAGTGAAAGGGCATGAATCCTAAATATGAAGAGTAAGAAATCCGGATTATATTACTGAAATGAAAGTCAACTACTGTAAAAAAGTAAAATCATCAATGAAGGGTTTTCTGAGTACAGTTCAATAAGAATACTCTCGGTCTGAAGTAGCACCTAGCAATTTTGTTTAAAATTCAGACTGAGCCATTGCACTGACTCGAGCCTTCATCCTCAGGGATATAGAAATCGCACCCAGCAGGGACTTCAGCTGTGTTTTTCTCTCAATGAAAGCACCAAATTGCTAGGTGCTGGTTCAAATAGAGAGTGTTCTTATTGAATTATATTGAGAAAATTGTTCCAGAATTACAGTAGAAATGGGGAGGAGAAGTAGAAGGAATTCGCCTGAGGAAAAATGGTTCTCAGAGCCTAGGCCAGAGCCTCTGATCCACAAAATAACCGAATCAACATTATCGTCTCCCTCCTGAGCCTTTTATACTTATCAGGGAGCAATCTAGCAAACTAACAAACTTTGCCATATTGGCAAAGCCTAAGGGGAAAACTTTTTTGTCAGAAGGTGTTTCAAGTCCCTCCCACATTGGACATTATATATTAAGTGATCATTATTATTTTCTATAAATAAAGGGCCAAGACCTCCCATAGGATGTGTTATGTAAAAATGATTGAAAGAGGGAGAAAAGAGAAGTAAAGCAGTATTTATTGATGTAGCAGCAGAATTACAGGAGAAGATGAAGGTAGGCGGCTCCCTGGAAGACCACTTCCAAAAGAGTAATCCAGTCCTCCCAAGAACTGACCCGTGCAGCAGCTCCCAAGCTGAGCATGAAGCAGTAGAATATTCCCATACCTTTCTCCCGCTAGCCCCCCCTATTTATTCTCCTAGCTGCCAGCAAACAAACCCCCAACCACTTGCTATAAGATATTACAAAGCTGCCCCCACTAAACATCTGGCTGTAACAAACTGACAGCTGGCTGTAACAAACTGACAGCTGACAGCTGACAGCTCACAAAATGACAGCTGACAGCTAACAAACTATCCAAAGTACAGTCCACACCTGGGCAGCCCCCCTATATTCCTAACAATTCTCTCCTACCTAAAAACCACCTTGTCTTCGAAGTGGGACAACTCAAGCTTTGCTCGGCTGTGCATTGAGACAACAGCTCCCGGTGGCGGCTTTGGTGGAGGTCTTGGTATCAACGCGTCTTCAATGGAAATCAGCAACATACTTGGGCAAATTAGGGCACCCATTGCAGGTGAATAGCTTTTCCGGTATAATTCTCCACTGAATTTCCAGGATTTTGCAGCCTCGGTGAAGCCAAAAACCAAGCAGTCTTCTTCTTTTTTAGGTGCCCTATGCAAAGACGAATCTTCACTGGCACCGTTTTGAAAAACAGTAGCATTGAACCCACTCTTTCTCTGGTTCGAAATGGTGTCAGGAAAGACCACTGTCACATATCCAGAACTAAAAAACGGTGATATGCCTCTCATATTTTGAATAAATGGAATATCCTCACATAGATAAGCTTTTCTGTGTGGCCTAAGACTGCCTGTAGAGCAGTCCTCCAGAAAAAACGTGGACTGTTTACATAGATAGGCTTTTCAAGCAGTCCAACCAACAGCCTCCAAAAACACTTTTCTTACAATCTTGTGTCATAGCCTCAGCTATGGGAATTTCTGCTGCTGAACCGTCAACTACCCCAACCGCAATTTCCACGTTTTTAGAGCGAACCAACTCCTCCTGTAAATATTCAGCAGCGACAAAAACTATCCACACACAAAAACGAACATCAAGAATAAATTGCTGGCAATATAAGTCAGCCCTCTGTAACCCATTCAGAAAACAGTTCCTGGCCAAGAGTTCACCGGGCGAACAATCCAGACCATATGCAACTTTTGACTCCATTACAGCAACAGTCAGTGAAATTGCTGGACAGTGAGGAGTAAAATCTGAATTATATACCATTGAACATGTAGTTCCCCGTCCCTTAGAAACCACAGCTCTGCCTTCTCCACTAATGGAATGAAAAATCAAGGTCCCATATCCCACTTCAACCAATCTGCCTTGGACTGCATTTATGTAAGGAGTTGTAACACCAAACATGGTCATTCCCACAATATTTTTCCCTTTCCGATTAAAAGATATTCCATTCATTTCCAACCTACTGGTGTCCTTTCCAGCAAAATCAGCACCAACACCTGTTGGAGTCACTGCCATGTTCAGAAAATGTATACAACTGCTGCTCGTGTTGATAACTGATCTAGCAGAAAATTCATCTATCCTTGGCAACCAAGTGGCTATATTGCCCATGTTGTAACCTATTTCTACCGTAACTGCAGACACGGGTTTCTCAACTTGAGCTTGCTTGTCCTGTAGGAAAGGACCGGGCCACACCTGAACTGACTTTTTCTCCATTGTCTCCATACCCAAAGGAAGTATATCAATACTGAAGAACTTGACTGCTATACTCCCTTTTGCAGACCAAAAAGCTGCTTGTGTTTCCTTTCTTTCCACTTTAGCATCTAATATTCCTGTTTTGAGAAGCTCGCTCAGCTCACTTGCTACCTCAGGCTTCTTTCTCAAAGCAGTCATTGTTGGTAAACATACAGTGGTTGTTCCACTTGCTGCCACATCATTTTCGCCTTACTATGCTCTTCTTGATCCAAGCTTGGGCAAGTAAGATGATTTTCCCCTACACAAGGAGTAGAAAACGAGACGACTTCCTCCATTCCACGCCGCAACTACTTATCCAAGCTGGATCCTGGATCTGGAAATACCTCTTCTGACCCCAAAGGGCTGAAGCTAGAGTCAATTTGCTCCATCAGCTCACTACTGACATTTTTTTCCTTTCTAGATTGAAGACTTTTCAGACTCAGTGCCGCATCACCATGAATACCAACTGCGCAATCTGGAGAATCTTTTTCAAGAGATCTAGTTTCCTGCAAAGTCTCTTTTTCCAGTATAGACTTTAATGGTTGCTCCCGCACTGCCAGCGGTAGAGGCTGAAGTGTAGTTCGAGCAGACTGTTGTTGCACTGCGTTTCCATTCCCTCGCATTTCCTACTCTATCGAAAGACCTCTCGGAAAAGCTACTTCTCTAGCAAAAGAAGTAGATCTCAAACCAGGAGCAGGTTGTTGCTCCTTGCCGGTCAATCTGAGTGGCGTTTCTTTGCCTAATTGGAGCAATCGTGCACGCATCCAACACAAGTGCTCTGTTTGTCCATGTTCCAGCTCAACCAAATTTTCTTGTATAGTGAAAAACATCTGCAGTATACTTTCTGCTGCCGACTCTACAGCTGTCACTCTATTCTCCATCCATTCTGAACTCGCCTCCTTTGCCGCTACATCAGAATCTACTTTAGAAGGTTTCACCAACTTTTCTCTATCCATCGTCAAACTCTGTTATTCCCCCTAAATATATATATATATATATATATATATATATATATATATATATATATTTTATAAACTGTACTCTTATCTACCCAGCGAGTATTCCCCTGCGCTGATGTCCCTCTCTAGTGAACAGAATTTGCCAGCAATATGCATATCCGTTTTTCAGCTGCAATCGACTTCCCTACCTGGTGTCTCCACATCCGTAAAAACAGTAACAGACTCACTGTCGTCTTCCTGGCGTTCGTGGCGCTCGAACCAACAGTCGCCAAAGTGCAACGGCTTCCTTCCAATGTGCACACGGTGTTCTCTATGCAGGGGTTGCACTTCACCAGCAACTACACTTCCCAGTGTCGACTTCAGGCTCTTCCCGCAACGAACAGAAAAATAATTCGTGCGGCACTCCCAGCTGTGAAGGTCTTTTTCCAGCGCACAAATGTTGATCCCCAACAACGATCGTCTCTCTTTTCCAACAGCGAATGACTCACTCTCTCTAGCGAATTTCCCCAACAGCGAACGTCCTGCTGCGTTCGGTTCTGCTCCAACAAAAAGCTTGACCAGCTCCAACGCTGCTTCTTCCCCAGCCAACGCGATTCCTTCAATGGCATACGTCCCTCTCGCACGGCACCTCCCCAGCGGAGTCGCCAATTGTTATGTAAAAATGATTGAAAGAGGGAGAAAAGAGAAGTAAAACAATATTTATTGATGTAGCAGTAGAATTACAGGAGTACAGTAGGAAGAGAGAGAAGTATAGGTGTGGGGGAAGGAGAAGATGAAGGTAGGCGGCTCCCTAGAAGACCACTTCCAAAAGAGTAATCCAGTCCTCCCAAGAACCGGCCCATGCAGCAGCTCCCAAGCTGAGCATGAAGCAGTAGAATATTACCATACCTTTCTCCCGCTGGCCCCCCCTATTTATTCTCCTAGCTGCCGGCAAACAAACCCCCAACCACTTGTTATAAGATATTACAAAGCTGCCCCCACTAAACAGCTGGTTGTAACAAACTAACAGTTGACTGTAGCCCGAATGGCCCGAAGGCCTTCATTTTTATTGATTTTTGATAACCCCCCTTTCAAGGGATGAATAACCCCCCTTTTAAGGGATAAATAACCCCCCTTTCAAGGGATGAGGGAGAACCCTTACAAGGCTCGTAGGCTCAGAGATTACAAGGCTCGTAGGCTTAGGAGATTACATGACCCGAAGGTCTTAGGGAATTCAACCAGACTATCTACAAGGAACTGCCCCTCCCTAGCATCTGCGTCATAATAGTAGCTCTCCACCTTTGCATGGTCGTCTGGCTAGGCTTCCCGTGCAAGCACAGGCTGGTACCGATGGCATAGTCATACCCTCTCATTCCGACAATCCATTTGGCTCTGCTCTGGTGAGTGCACCTGCTCTGAATCCTCTTCTGGGGTTGCTCCTTTTTTTGTAGTGTGTCTGGGGCAACTGCATGTGGCCTGAAGGCCTTGAGGTGGCCCGAGGGCCTTAAAGGTGGACCGAAAGCCCTACTGACCCGAAGGCCTGAGTGGCCCGAAAGCCTTAAGGACTCCAAGCCCAAACCGGTGACCCAAAATGACAGCTGACAGCTAACAAAATGACAGCTGGCAGCTAACAAACTATCCAAAGTACAGCCCACACCTGGGCAACCCCCCTATATTCCAAACAGGAGGTATCTTGGGCATTGGGTTACCAGCCCCTCCATTCTAACATTCTTCTTCCTGCTGGAAGTGTAGATTACCAATGGTTTTTGGGACTGGATCGAGTTTGGGGCCTCAATGGAATGGTTGGGGTCAATTAGGCTAACAAAATTCCTAGTGGATGGTAAGTGTTTTCAGAAATGTAGTTTTAGATTATTTATGGAAGAAGTACAATTCTTGTCACTTGTAAAAGTAGTTTCTTCAAGAATTTAAAGATATGTATTTTTTAAAAATTGTTTTTTAAATTAACTAACGTAAATAATAAATGTTATAAGTACATTTTTATTAATATTATTTAATGCAATCCAAAACACACAGCCATATCAGCATTGGAAAGAGAGAGAATCATAACTATTTAGTTTAATGCGCAGTTACAAACCATCCAGGAGATAACATTTACAGATTTTAATAACTTGTTACCTGGCTGATAAAAAATTCTAGTGCCCAAAGACCCACGATATCAGCCTTTGCCTCTTCTAGAGCTGAGTGAAACTCTTGCAGCTCCTGCAACCAACAGTGAGAAGAAAGCAACCATGTCAGGTCAGAAAAAAGTGGATAAAAAATGCTTGCAATCTTACTTCTAGAGCTGAGTGAATCTCACTTGTTAATAAAAATTGAACTGAGAGGTAGGATTTCCTTACACAGGATTCAGGATTGCAAAACAAAGAAAAAAGAAAAAGGAAGAAAATCAGTGATCCGATCCTAAAGAGAAATTCTCTCGTACAGGCCCTGGCACAAATGCCAACTAACTTTTCTGACCGACCCCTTCCCAAACTGAGAAAACGGAATTTATACACTTCTTCCTATATTTCCCCTATTTGTTGTGGGCCAGAAAAACATAAATCACATATTTCTAATTATACTCAGGTTACATATAAGGTCGGCATGTCTAATAAATTGAGTCCAAACGAAAAGGCTTTCTTTAAAAGGGAGGTAGTTGCTGCTTCTTTTGCAAGAAGCAAGTGTTGTGCAAAGCATAAAATTTGGTTAGTTCAAAGGTAGGTCTAATTTGGTTGGTAAAACATGAGCATTCAGGCAAAAATTCTTCAGCTCTAATTTGTGAAAATAATTTTTCTATGGCACCATCCGGTTCTTGCACCATACAAGAATTCATAAACAGAAGGAAACCAAATCAGGATGGATTAAGGCTCACGGTTGAGAATAACGCGTCATCTAGTGTCAAATTTGTTGGAGACATTATTTTGTTTCCAGATTCTGGATTCAAACTAATTTTGCACAACACTTTTTATGTACTATCTTTCAGGTGGAATTTAGTTTAAATTTCTTTGTTAGACAAGTGCGGTTTTTTATTCGAAATTAAGAACTCTAAAATTTCCTTTTCCTTTAATTCAAATCCAGCAGGTTGCTGCACTTTATCCGATGAATCATATGAATTGTGTTTGCACCCTATAAACTATAATGAGTCTAATAATGCATAAAGGATTATTCCCAAAATGCCTTTACCTAAGGAACAATCTTACACTTCGTGGCATAAATGTCTTGGCCATATTTCCAAGGAAAGAATGGATAGACTGATAAAGTTTGACATCCTTCCTAAACTTAAAGGTGACATAGAGAATTGTGAAGATTGTTGCAGGGGGGAAATACTAAGCTTAGAAAAAAAATGCAATTCACAATTATAAACTTTTGGAAGTTATTCAAACAGATATAAGTGGACTCTAACAAAAAACTCTGTAAAATTTATTATTTTATAAATTCCATAGATGGCTTCCAGATATGCTTAATTTAACTTTGTAGAAAGATAAAATAGGTAGACCCGAACCCCAAGTTGTACTCTCTAAAGAAGCCCTTGGTGTTATTTTATAACGAATAATAAATTCCACATCAGACCTCAAGTCCGATGTGGCATACAGACTCCAACACTCCACCTCAAGCTAGGTGTACCTAGCTTGGACACATAAAGAAAAGGGACCAAACCAAACCAAACCAATGAAAACAAAGCAATCAACAGACTGCAAACACTCCCCCTCAAGCTGGACATACCCAGCTTGATGACAAAACAAGACGAAATAAAAAGAAACAAAGCACGATCGCAGCTCCCCCTCAAGTTCGCAGCTCCCCCTCAGAATGATGGATGGATGAAGTTGTCGCGGGCGCAGCAGAGGAACCACACAGACCGGGACGGTTGACGGAGCGTCAGGAATGCCGCACTAGTGGGACCGGTCGATGAGACGCCGAGAAATCCACACTAGCACCGGGAAAGACGCACTTGCGGAGCTGGCGACGGGAGGCGGGGATTCCACAGAATCGTTGCGGGATCTGGCGGCGCCAAAAGGGCTCGAATCCTAGGTGGTTGAAGTACTGCGCCACGGTGGAGGAAGCGCAAGGGTGTGCCAGAAGACAGGGAGGCGGCTGCCAGGAGTCGTCAGGAGATGCCGGCAACGGGAGGCGGGGATTCCGCAGGAGGTGCCAACGACGGGAGGCAGGGCTGCCTGGCAGGAGGAGGCCGACATGGAGGGAGCAGCGGTTCGCCGGATGAAGTGCGAGGAAGACTCTTGCAGAAGGGCTGGCGCACTGAGGGGTGACGCACGGGATGAGGGAAATGCGACGGAAGGGAGAGGGCGGAGCAGGCGCCTGGGTTGCCCTCAGGTGGAGTGCGCGCAGGGAGAGGATCCGCCGGTAGGGTTCCTCCAGGAGGGATCTTCCGGGAGAGAGCCAGCGTAAGATGCAGAAGCCGGTACAGTACCGCGCCGAAGGCAGAGGGCCGGGAGAAGCCGTGCTCGGGAGGTCGCGTCGATTGGAGGAAAGAACCGGTTTGGGAAATCCAACGGCCGTCGCGCGGGAGGGGGCCAGGAGCCGTGACAGAGGCGGAGGCTAGAGGCCGCGGCGGGAGGTGAGGGCTGGGAGCTGCGGGTTGCGGGGGGCCTGGCTGGTGCGAGCAGAGGAGGCGGGGCTGGGAGTCGCGCGGGAGGATAGGGTCATCGCGCGCAGCAGGGAGGGGCACCGAGGAAGCTGGAGAGGTCGTCGTCCGAGAAGGGAGTGTGCCGCAGGAGAGGTCGTCGTCCGTCAGCGAACGCACCAGGGAGTCGTGCGATAAAGGCAGGGGTCGATCGCGCCGCGAAGGGCAGGAATCGGGAGGCCGCGACAGGAGGAGGAGAAAGAGTCACGGGAGGCAGAGCTTCCGTTGCCGGGATTCCGCAGAGAGGGCGAGGCAGACGTTCGCGCCGCGACGATCGGGAAGGAGGTCCACGACCGTGAGGTGCCGTCGCCGGCGACAGAGGAGCAGCGGGGCCATCACGTGCAAGGAGTCGCGCAGGTAGGCGGGGAGTCACGTTGGGAGGGAGGGTCCATTGCGCGCAGCGGGAAGGGGACTCTGGGGAAGGAGGTGCCGACAGGGGGGGAGAACCGCCAGGAGGGCAGGGTTCGGGCAGAACCGGGAGGCCGCCTAGGATACGAGCCTAGAGGAGCGGCGTTGAAAATAAACCCAACCCTACATGGAGGGCCGCCGCCCCTCACAGGGAAGAAAAAATGAGAAACCCTAGATGGGGAAAAATAAAAAATGGGAGGGAGGGCTCGCGAATAGGTTCCCTCTGATACCATGTAGAATGATAAAATAGGTAGACCCGAACCCCCAAGGTGTACTCTCTAAAGGAGCCTTTGGGGTTATTTTATAATGAATAATAAACTTCACATTAGACCTCAAGTCCGATGTGGGATACAGACTCCAACAAACTTGATCAATGGAAAACCTGAATCTCTTGATAAATTCAAGATTTTCAAAATATAGATCAAGAAAAAGATAGGAAAGTCGAACATGGTGGTGAGTATTATGGAAAGTGTTAAGGCAAGCCCGTGGAAAGTGTATACTTGGAAGGGTAAGCAAGTCAATACAGCAGGGAAGTCCGTTAGCAAACCAACTATAAGTGGGGACCAGGGGGGAGAGGAGTAGAGAATATTATTCTGTTAAATGTGGCCAATTGGCTTGGGCGGGAAATCTATTGTGCTCCCGAGGTTCTCTCTGTTTCTAGTCCTTTTCATTCTCCTACTTTTCTAATGTAATGAATGATTGGCCATTACATGGGGTTTTAAGTTTTTTTCCAATCGAGTTTTCATTCATTCTGTCGCACCCTCTTCCTCTCTCGTTCTGGGCGAACCCTAAGCGCCTCGAGTAGTCCTTCAAGCCCTCCTTCCTCCTTGCTGCGCGCGACGACCCCTCCCTCCCAGCGCGACTCCCCGCCTACCTGCGCGGCTCCCTACATGCGACGGCCCCGCTGCTCCTCTGTTGCCGGCGATGGCACTTCACGGTCGCAGCCCTCCTTCCCGATCGTCGTGGCGCAAACGTTTGCCTCGCCCTCACTGCGGAATTCAGGCGACGAAACCCCCGCCTCCTATGACTCTTTCTCCTCCTCCTCCTGTTGCGACCTCCCGACTCCCGCCCTTCCCGGCGCGATCGACCCCTGCCTCTATCGCGCGATCGACGCGATCTGCCCCGCCGCCCTTCCCGCCACACGTCGCGGCTGCAAACGATGGCCCTCCCCCTGCACTCAAGGCGACCGGCGCGGACGACTTCCCTCCGCCTCGTCACGCCTCCAGCGGCTCCCGCATCTCAAGGCGGCTCCCATACGCGTCATCCCGCGCAACTCCCAACCCGCCTCCTCCCGCGGCATCCCAACGAGGCTCCCGCCTCCTTGCGCGGCTCCCTGCGCGCAGCTCCCTGGTGCGCTCGCCGGAGGACGACGACCTCTCCCGCGGCGCACTCCCTTCCCGAATGACGACCTCTCCAGCTTCCTCGGTGCCCCTCCCAGCTGCGCGCGACGACCCCATCCTCCAGCGCGACTCACAACCCGCCTCCTCCCACCGCCGACTCTCTCGTTTGGGGTTCCCCCCTTCCAGCGGCTCCCTCCCGGCGTTTACCTCGGCGTTGTCCTGCTACCTCCATGCCGGCCTCCTTTTCCAACGACGACTCTTGTCCGCCCCCTCTCCAGTGGCTGCTCCTCTGTCAGGCAGTCCCGCCTCCCGTCGCCGGCACCTCCTACAGAATCCCCGCCTCCCGTTGCCGGCACCTCCTGCGAAGTCCCCGCCTCCCGTCGTCGGCATCTCCCGACGACTCTACCAGCAGCCGCCTCCCTGTCTGTCGGCACACCCTCGCGCCTCCTCCACCGGGGCGCAGCACTTCGACCGCCTAGGATCCGGGCCCTTTTGGTGTCGCCATATCCCGCAACAATTCTGCGGAATCCCCGCCTCCCGTCGTCGGCCCCGCAAGTGCGGCTTTCCCGGTGCTAGTGTGGATTTCCTGGCGTCTCATCGACCGGCCCCACTAGTGCGGCATTCCTGGCGCTCCGTCAACCGGCCCGGTCTGTGTGGTTCCTCTGCTGCGCCCGCGACGACTTCATTCATCCATCACCCTGAGGGGGAGCTGCAAACTTGAGGGGGAGCTGCGATCATCGCTGGTTTTTTTTATTTCGTCTTGTTTTGTCATCAAGCTGGGTATGTCCAACTTGAGTGGGAGTGTTTGCAGTCTGTTGATTGTTTGGTTTTCGTTGGTTTGGTTTGGTCTCTTTTTTTTTGTGTCCAAGCTAGGTACACCTAGCTTGAGGGGGAGTGTTGAAGTCTGCATCCCACATCGGACTTGAGGTCTGATGTGGAGTTTATTATTCATTATAAAATAACCTCAAGGGCTCCTTTAGAGAGTACACCTTGGGGGTTCGGTCTCTCTCATTTTATCATCTTACACGGACGTTTCTTCTTCGCTCTGCGATGTGCAGCGAGTTGACGAAACTTCTTTGAGGTAGAGAATCTCTTGTGTCTCTTTATTGTGTATCGTGTGAGAAGAGTTTACTCTTGTTTATCAATGGGTTATGGTTGTGCAGGCTTAATTAAAGATAAAGAATTGGTTCAATTGAAATTGAAGGGTAAAGGTGTTTGTTCCGCATGTTTTTACAGACTTATCATTATTTGAGATATTGTGATTATACGTGCTTGATGCCCCGCTTAAAATTGTGGTCGTTGGGGGCTTTGTTTGTGCTGGAAGATATGTGTTGTGACTGTTGCTCTTGTTGTGACTGTTGTGATACCACCCTAAAAGGGAAATTGGTTAACCACTTATATTTCGATAATAAAATGGTTGTCCCAGGATTATGACTTTGGTGATAACACCCCTAAAATAAAATAAAATGTGATAAAAGCCCCTTTTTAAATCTGTAAAATGGTGTTTGACGAGCTGTAATGTGTGGTCGTGTTTTTGGGGCGGCGATGTGTGGTTTTTGTATGGTTGAGGCATGTGGTGTTGATGGTTTGTTGGTCATGCTTTTGGGACGGCGATGTTGTGGAAACACCGGGAGCAACAAAGCGAAAAATGATTCACAGAGGAGTAAAAAGGGAAAAACAAAAGAAAAAGAAAAAGATCTTAGACACAGAGATTTACGTGATTCGAAAAATGATCCCTATGTCTACGGAGAGACAGAAATATCACTAGTTTCGAGAGCACAAAATTACATGGAGTATCAGAGCTTCACACACAAAACCCTAGTGGTGGTGAGAATAGTTAATTAATAATTAAATGATGGGTTGTGTGATTAAATGTGGTTGATGATAAATAATGAAAAGAACGAGATGATTAAATGAAATTGGTTAGAAATGTGAAATGAGGCTTGTGGCTTGTTGTGTGAAGTTATGCATTTAAAGGTGACAGCGAAAGTGGGGGTGTTGTGAGTTGATTAGTGTTTGGTTGTGAACCCATAGGTTGAGGTTGCGTGTGGTTATATGTATATATGTGTATAATCTTTGTGATTCTTATACGCACTCCACCCACGTCGAACACTATGTGCCGACACCAGCATAATCACGCGGGGGGTGTTTTTCCCGACACCCGGTGAGGAGGATGGATAGCTGGGAACCCGCACTTTCTCACTCTCTCTTCCAGGTGAGGTAGGTATTGCACATGTTGTGATGGTCAGAGGTCCATTGGTACATTAGATGGTGGTTGTGATAGCTCAGGTGTTTTTGGGTGAGATGTGATAGCCCAAGTGTTTTCGAGCGAGATGTGATCGTGCTTATGGGGCGGTGACCCAGGTCTGCTTGTGGGGCGGCTTCTGGTGGGGGTCGTGTATGGTAGGAGGGCACGGAGTAGATGTCCTACATGTACACGATACCCTACTACTCTGGTTATTGCAGTGGTTGTGATGCGATGACCCAGGTGTCTTCGGGCGAGATGTGATATGGTCGTGCTTGTGGGGCGGCGAGCCCAGGTGTCTTTGGGCGAGTTGTGTTGCTACCGTGCTTGTGGGGTGGTGTGGTATACAAAAGAGATGAGAGCGCCAGGACGTACGACGTTGGGGTGTGAGAGCAGCATATCAGCGGAAAAGCGGTGTGGGGTACCTTTTATCGATATGTTTCTTGTTATATTATATTATTTGGCTTGCATTATTTGGTGAGCGTGCCTTGGTGAGGTTGGGATGGATAGTTGACATGTTTAGGTGTTGTTGGTTATGTTGTTTTCTCACGGGTGCATTAGTATGCTTCTTTCGCATGTGTACGAGAGACTTTTGTTCTCCTACTAATTATACTTGTATGCTCACCGTACATATATAAACTGTTTTCAGGTTTTCAGGAGGATTACGTGGACTGTGCTGGACATTACAAGCTCAGACCTTGGATAACTGTTGTGTTGCGGCTTTAGCTTTGCTTTTGGTTATTTACTTTGGAGACTTTTATCTATATCAGTTTTATTTATACATGCATGTGGGGTGGTTTTGGTTTCTTTTATATTATGTCATAGATTTGTTTGTGGATGATTCATCTTATCTCTTTATCTTAAGTTAATATAGAGTAATGTCTCTCATTTCGTGAGATTTTTATACCCTCAGTGCTAGTCGTCAACCTGGAGCCTACTGAAGGCGAGACTCAGGGGGTCATTATCTCCTTCCCCTCATCACGATATCTTTGGAGGGAGGGGGTCGTGACAAGTGCTCCCTGAGGTCAAGGCCTAACCCTCCCAATCAACTATAATTGATAGACAACAAAACAATTCGCCAATCCCTCCCACTAATTAATACTCCCCACCTATCACCAAGAGCCCAACAACTCCAATCTACTCCCAACAACCTAACAACTTCCTAACTGCACCCCTACACCTGGTAACCCTTTGTACCACCCCACATACACAGTCCCCCCCCCCCCACATTCCTATTATTACCTATTCCTTGAAAATCCACCTTGTCCTCAAGGTGAAAATAAAGGAATTGTGCCAACGCAACCTTTGACTTATGCGCTTCAAACCCGCATGGAAGATGAGGATAAACAAAACGGTCAATGTTAGTTCTAGCTGCTCGTCCAATGCCGTCATCCAGGTTACCAAATAAGAGAGGAAAACGTATGGTTTTTTCAAAACCTAGAGCAGTAGTCATTCGATCAGACGGTGACAGTAGCATCAGTAACTTTGAGAACTTGGTCACATGGGTGCCGATATGAATCTCCACCCTCAGAAGGAACATAAGTCCTTTTTAGATTTCTGACAACTTTGGTGCATAGTAGAATAACCGAATGTCCATGCCTTTTATGACTGCAGTGAGTAAATCCAACCCGTAGGCAAGCAAGATTGGAAGTTTAGGACTGAGAAATTTCCACTCCATATCAGGTTTGTGTGCCGAAGAAGTTTTCACCAATGAACCCCTCTACATTAATAGAGAAAGCGCAAAGATCATATCGTGCAACAACCTGTACTTCTCTCATAGCAATAGTATTAAGAACACAATGTTGCACCATTCAATGTGGTGGTTCTAGATCCCCATTAGCTTCTTTACGGACTTCAGCTTCTGTAGGCAAAACTATGTTGTTCCTATTGTCTAAAATAAAACTAGGAATGAAGATCAACACTTAAATCTAAGCTGGAACAGAGTTAATCGACACCTTGCCGAACCTTCCCTGCTCAGTCCGAATTTTTTTTGGCTTGTCACCTCTACCTCCACTCACTTCATTCGTTCTGATAGAACCTGCAAACATGGTTGCTTCACAAGCTCAGCTTGTCTTTCAGTGAAGACGAGTCTCGGTCACAATTGCAGTCGCAGCATCATATCTACGAAGATGTTTGGTCTTCAACTTAGCCCAAGAAAGATGAGGTTGGTAGCACCGGGCAATGGTCAGTAAGTCCTCCCAGAGGTCGGTAGTACCCATACTTCGGGCCACCGCAAGTAGAGAATCTGGAGCACAAGTAAAGTCGTACCGTTTCGAACAAGAAAATCTTCTTGAGCTCGCATTTGTGTAGCTCAGTTCAATTGCTTCTGCTCTTCAGGTCGTTCCAAAAGGATACCATACTACTCCCTCTTTCTCTACACCACGTACATCAAGACTCATACTAGGATTAGAATTTACCTCATCCGGTTGCGTCTGTTCTTGATTTGCATATTGTTTTGAGAAATTAATCTCAATTAGGGTAGACAGAGCCACATTTTCGTCTGTTGCCGCACTCTCATAACTCCGGAGCAGCTCCACTCTTAGTTGCGTCCAACTCCGACTTAATAGATTTCAAAAAAGATCTAATCCTGTACCATTCCTTCTCAATTGCGCTCACGACACCTTCATCTCTTCACATATACAATGGATCAAAAAATACGTTTCAGCTCTAACGATCCACGTCACTGGATCCTCGCTAGAAAAGCTCAACATCTCCACCGGTTTGGGTAGACGAAGCCACATTTTCATCCGCTGCTGCACTCTTATAACTCCGAAGCAGCTCCTCTCTAAGTTGCATCAAAGTAGGATCTGACTAGACTTCAAAGAAATGATCTAATATTGAACCATTCCTTCCGTACTCAATTGTTTCAGCGACACCTTCAACTCTTCACATATACAATGAATCGAAGAATACGTTTCAGCTCTAACGATCTACGTCATTGGATCTTCACTAGAAAAGGTCAACATCTCCACCAATTTGAACAACTCGTGTAACGCCTCCCACTCCGCATCGCGCACTCTCTTTCCATTCTCCACAACCATTGCTCTTCGGCCCTTTGTCTCAGCTTCCTTCCTTAAACCGCTTCATCCTTCCTCATCAATGTCGGACTTCTCTTTGTCATCATTTCGACCTAAACACTTTGTTAGGTTCATCACAAGCCGAGACACTGCTGACATCAACTCCCGCATTTGGATCTCTATCTGCTGTAGCACAATTTCCTGTTGTTGCAATCCTGTCTCCTGGTGCTGGAATTCGGTCTGCAACTCCGTTATTGATGATTCTAGAACTGCTACTCTACTCCCCATGCACGTGTGCTTATAGTTGCAGCATCCACCAACATTGTTCGAAACAGAAACTGTTGTGTCTGCTGCATTTGTTGCATCTGCTATGTCCGCCGCATCTAAGGATCATCTCACATTTTTTTCCTTTCTAGAATTCCCTCAATGAAAGTACCAATTGATAGGAATTAAGGTGCGGGAGAGAGAGAAATAAAAGAAATTAATTATTCCCAGAGGTAACAGTGGAACGGAAATTACAGAGAACACTAGTGAAAGAAGAAATAGAGAAGGAAAATGAAAGAACTCCTCCACAAGTTGCTGCTCCTTGAGGTCGAGGCCTAACCCTCCAGATCAGCTACAACCGATAGCCAACAAAACAATTTGTCAACCCCTCCCTACAACATTCCCCCTAATTAATACTCCCCACCTACCACCAACAGCCCAACAACCCTAATCTACTCCTAACAACCCAACAACTTCCCATTGCATATTACAATACTGCCCCTGCCAGTTCATTAGACCCCTTAACAGTGACCTTTTACCAAGTAACCCATTGCACCAGCCCAAATAGACAACCCCTACCCCCCTGCGTTCCTATCACTTGTTGTAATGGCTTATACATGTGTATTTAAGCACGAGCTATAATGGTTTAAGGTATAGTATATACTTACACGGGTTGTGATGGCTCTCGGTTTTACAATGAGATCACGGGGATGTGATAATGATGTGGTTGTAGTATGGCCGCACGGATGTGCAGTATGATGATATGATAATATGGTTATGATATGTTTGCATGGATGTGCAATATAACCTATAGAGGGGATGAGAGCACCATGACATAAGATGTTTGGGGTGTAGGGTGACAGGTTCAATGAGAAAATGGAAGTAGGGTGTCTTTCTTATATATATATATATATATATGCTTCCGATATTATGTTACCTATTTTTGTGCGTTACTTGGTTTGCGAGCCTTGGTGAGACAGTGATATAGTTCACTTGATTTAGGTAATGAGTTGATTTCTTTGTTTATTAACTGGTCTTTAATATGCTTCTTTCACATTTGCACGAGATGTTTTAGGGAGGATCTCACTAAGTATACCTATATACCCACCCTTATATATAAAAAATATGTTTTCCAAGTCTTCAGGAGTTGATTAGTGATACAGTTGGGCGTTACAAGCCCGTAGGGGTTGTTCAGGAGTTGGTGGTGTTTGTGGTCGCTACCTAGGCGTTGATTGGTGGTTCTTTCATTCCAGAGATATTGAGGGTAATGTCTCCCTCAGTATGAGTCGTCAACTCATGGTCTATTGGAGGTAGGTTTTGGGGGTCACTCCCAACTTCACTATTGGCTCTGGAGGGGTACCAGTGGAGGGGGGTTGTGACAAATACAGTGTTTCCATGATTCAATGTTTAAGCCTCTAAGGTACAAAATTGATTAATTTAGTAGTCTCTAAACCAATTTTTAAAATATGCACATAAGGATTGACAGTAAGGATAAATAGCCTAGATTATTTTCTCAAAAGCTTACACAAAGAGATCGGCCCGAGAATGTTGGACTTTTTATGGGCACATCTCAGTGGGAAATATTTTAATTAAAACCAAGCTAATATTTTATACGATTTATTATAGTGAAACTAAAAGACCAAAATTAATTAGATGCAGGTTGGCTAATGTCAGCTTAGGATTGACATTTAGGGTTTTGATGAGTGACCAGTTTGCTTCACCCATACAGATATATAAGTTAGATCTCTGCTCTAATTCCTAAAAGGGATAACACATAAAGTTATGTTTTTCTCTCTAGAGAACAACTTAAATGATGTCACATCGAGCCACTGCTTGGAAATTGAGATTAGAATACCAAATTTGAAGATCTTTCAGTTTTCCACTGCAGTTTTCAGTCCTTCAGTTCAGATGAATTCCAAAGGTCAGTACTTTTATGGTTTTAGGTGTTTGTTCAATCGAAAGAGATTTTGGCTATAGATGTTATGATCATGGATTAAAATAACACGCTTATACACAACATATAAGAAAATTCAAATGCATTAACATTAAAAAAGCAAAAGCACAAGGAAAGGTAATACAGCTAACCATTCTCACTGTAGACTCTCGACCATCAGGAAGTGTTATTGTATGAGGCCCGATCCCATGGCAGCATTCATGGCAAATTGAGTGGGTGAAAAAAGATTCAAAGTCAACATGTTCCCGCTGTTCCTCCGCAATACAAATGTCAGATATGGGCTTGAGAATATGCTTGAACCTGTTTAGCATCTTAGAGTAAAAATATTTTAAACAAAAGCGAAAAAATGAAAACTGGTGAACATGACCAATTGGCAAGAGTAACAAATGATGATAAACAATCTAATAAAAAATAATTACTTTGCCTGAGAAACATTCTTAAGCATGACCATTGATGTCCCTCGATCTTTGACTATGCGCTCATCGTTTGGTAAATTGAATGCAACAGTTTGTGGGCCCGCAACATCCTAGAAAAAATATAAACCTATCATGGTTAATCCGGAATTATTTAGCCAAGGCAGGATTGCAGACAATAAGAACGAGAGCAAGGGATTGCTAACTTAAAATTACATAAAAATAGTAATAAAAAGAAAAAATACAAAATTCAATGACAGATTCCGCCTCTGCATTGAACAATTTGAATAGCATGACATAACATCAGTAGTTATGTTTTTGTTACTCATCCATGAAGGGAAAAACCAAGAATATAAAAGGCACTTACCATAAATTAATGACAATATAGTCAAATTACGACCAAACTTGAATCCCACACCCCGGTCGAACCCAAGAAGTCCATTCAAATAAAAAGAAGAAAGCATGCCCCCCCCCCCCCCAACACACACACAGCTGTTTCAGGACATTTCTAAATGCAAAAATGCAGAACATCAATACTTGGCTTATGAACTTATGCAATCTTGAAAAGTAATCATAAAGAATAACCATGAAAAGAAACAATCACAACTAACCCCAGCATTAAAAAGAAGATGAATGACGCGAATGGGAGCAGGAAAAACTTTTTCTGACTTGTAAACATCATCCAACGGGAGATTTTGCTCCAGCAACTAGAACAATGAAAGTCAGAGAGTACTGAAACAAATTAAAAAAAAAACAAATCAGTGAGTGAAAGGCAGCAAAGAGTACCAGTAAATGATCACCAAAGAGTTTCACTTGGGCTGTTGCATTGTCATCTCGGACTCCAATAAAAGCTTCGAAGGAAGCCTATGGGAAGCATGACGCAATAAACCTTTACACACAAAGCTCATAAGAAGAGAAAAGTATAGAAACACTCGAATGGTTTTACTTTGAACAGACTCCTCGAAAATATAAGTTAAAACAGGAAAAACAGATCCAAATCATTAGAAGGTCACATAAACAACTGACAAAACTACAAACTTCAAATTACTATGCATAACAGTGAACAATGATGCGATATAAAATGGACATGGGCCCATTGAGCATGCCCATCTTCCATTCATTAGTTTTTAAAAAAAAAATCATAAGAGCAACAGTCAAACGTTTTCAATACTCAGCTTGGGACTTACAAACCTTTTGGTGTCGTAACCTATTACCTTCCTACATTGAGCACATGGCTAAAGTAAGGTAAAACACTGAAACACACACACATGCATAGCATTACTCATCAGATATATCTACTTTAAAATTCAAATCTTGACCTTCATAAGGTTTCATATTTGCTGATATGACCAATATGAGTCATCCCGATGCCCAGCACACTCACGGTACAAATAATGGAGTTCAATGCAAAACAAAGAAATTACATATCAAAAGAAAATGAAACACCACAATCATCCTCAATTGTTGGCCAAAAAACATATCTCCGATGGTGTAAACAGATGTTTAAAAAAAAAAGGAAAGAAAAAAAGTGGTGTACCTTGCATCCAAAAAATGCATCATTATATGTCTCATAAGGCCCAATAGTCACATCTAACTTGGAATCCTGAGAGAGAGAGAGAGAAAAGCTTAAGATGAAAAAACATAAAAATGCACCTAAACCAACATTACATACAAAATTGATTTCCTCAAAGAAATAATTATAAAACAATCTTTTGTGGATGTTAATTTCACAAAAACAAAATCTAGATTAAAATAAATAAATAAATAATAAACAATGCTAATTTCCAATTACAACAAATACGTTTGACACCGCTGCCAACCACCTGCCAACTTCAGAACAATAGGGTGGCACCCCCTTCAGCCAAATCCGCCCACTAAAAATCATGCTGTCCATAAATCAACACCTGGTCAGCAAACTCTTTCCATGGCAACCCAGCAATGGTAATGTAAAAGGGGCTACGGGCCCATGGACCAAACGGGTTTGGGGCGGGGTTTGGGGAGGATTTGGGGTGGGGCGGGCTTCGATATTGGTATCCGTATTTATAATGGGTCCCCAAATGAATAACCTGTGCGGATATTTTATCCGCATGGGAAAACCCCTGCGGATAGGGGTTAACTCGCAGATTCATTTTGTTAGGACTGTCAGTGCTAGTGTGTCGAGCGTAGGGAAGAAACCTCCCAAGGTCTAACCTCCCAGCAGCCAGCTGTAAATGCAAAATGAATTCCTATCCTCCCACCTACTACTACAGCCAATATTCAATATCCTCCTACCAACCCAGCTAGCACAACAATTAATGAGGAGAGAAAGTCTACACTCCTAAAGGTGGACCTCTTGAAAAACACATTGTCCACAACGTGGACCTCTAAAAACCACAGCTCGGCCTCTTTAGCACTGGAACGACAACCCCCTGTTGAAATTGGCAGCACACTTGTTCCAGCACCGGCAGCACTCCTGGTCAACTGTGTCTGCTCTACAGCACAGCAATTCAATTTAATCTTTGCTTCTCCATTATCACCGTAAATGACTGCCAACCACTCAACCTCTACTGCCTCCATTTTAGGCAGTTGCGCTAGTGCAGATGTAAATGTCAACCCATTTTCCAAACATGCTCGTATAGCAGCAGCTTCAACCTCGGGTATACCTGCCATCAGAGGTTCCACCGAGATGTCAAGGTCTGAGTGTGGCGTATAATCATGATCCAACATGTGAAGAGTATGATTTTCAAACATCCAAGATGTTCCCCTGCTGTTAACGATGATATCATACAATATTCTCGTATGAAGGCCAAAATGAGCCCCAAAAACCATTGCTTGGGCTGCTGAAGCTACATGAACTTCAGCAAGTAGTTCATAGACCATCTTCACAGTACTTCCAGTCCCACAAGGCCCTCTAATAAGAGAGAGTTTACCACTAAACATGGAGAGAACTGATGAAAAACTCTGAAAAGCTTCTTCTGTACCAAAAACCATTATCGTAAGAGTTTCCATGGCTGCTTGCTGAACACCACTGGAAGTGGGAGCATCAACCAATTTTAGATCCTTCCCTTCATTTTGAAAGTGCTGTGCTTGTCTGTTGAAAAATCCTGGAACATGGTGGATGAAAGAACAGCATGCTCCAAACAGAAAAGCTGCAACTGCACCATACTTGCCATAGAAAACACTTTCCACTTGAGCATCAGTCATTACCGTGACTATAAAAACAACAATTATCTTTAGATACATCTTCCAGAGAGTTGCAAATCAGGCCACCAATGTTTGCAAACTTCGAGAGGAAAGGCTCATAGATAACATAACCACAAACATCAAAATCTGATCTTAATAAGTGAGTTGCCATGCCAATTCCCATTGCTCCAAGACCAATGAAACCAATTCAGTTAGAATACCTTGGCAGCGTTTTAATTTGATTTGCCAATTGATGCAGGATCATATCTTTCTACATTGATTGCATCAGTCCATGCATTCTCTCCCAAACCTTGTCCAGTGCAACATCATCCGCATCACCATGATCATGATAGGACCCAGATATAAGCTGTTTAGCAACCGAAAGGAATGGAAGAGGAAACACCAAAAATTTAGCTGCTTCCAAAACAGTTTCTGAATTTTGGACAATTTCTTTCAGAAAATGGTCCCGGTATGCTGATGCTTCAAAACCGGAGAAATATGACTATAGAAAACCCATGAACTTCTAGGGGCATCTGAAATTATGTCATAAAGCATCCATAGATGAATCCCACAGCTTGAACTCCCAAGCAATTAGCCTCTGAGCTTTCTCTTCCTCCATATCAAAAGTTCTTGGAACATGATGAAGCTCCTTCCGATGCCGTCGTTCTTGATTCTCAATGCCTTCCTTTCAAAACCTAGCTTCTACTGCTGCTTCTAGCAACCATTCGAAGCTCTCTTTTGCAGCCCTTTCCGTTGCCCGTTTTCCCTAGCTTTCTCCCACAGCTCTGGTTTTAGCGCTTTGCTTAAACAAAGATCTCCTCACAAGAAAACTTGAGACGGCCCTGAAACGTGATCGGATATGTTCTTTAGAAATTGTGTCCCATGTTTTGGGTATGGAACAACCCCACGTCCTATAAACAGTTCCTTGAATATGGGAATGTGCACCTCAACTCTCAGTCCATCGTCAGCTACCTCCATAACAAAAGACGACTTGGAAAAATTACTTTGTTCTCATCCTTGTCCCTAGCTTTCTCCCACAGCTCTGGTTTTAGCGCTTTGATTAAACAAAGATCTCCTCACAAGAAAACTTGAGAGAACCCTGAAACATGATCGAATATGATTGTTGGAGTTTGCATCCCACATCGGACTTATGGTCCAATGTGGTCTTAATTATTCATTATAAAAAAACCTCAAGGCCTCCATTAGAGATGACCTTGGGGATTCGGGTCAACCTCTTTTTTATCGTTCTACATGGTATCAAAGGAGATCTAATCCTAACCCGAGCATCCCTTCCATTATTTTTTAAGCCCTAGATTTTTACTAAGGTTCCCCCGGTGGGGGGGGCGGCTGCAGCCACCATTAGCGCCGCCCCCCTTCCTTCTTAAGGGCGCCTCCTGGCCCGCCTCAGTGGTTTCCCGACCCCGCCTCCCGGTCTGGTGCGCTCAACAACAAACGCCCTGTCGCGTCCTGGCGGCCCTCCCTCTAGCCGATCCTGACACCGCCCTCCAGGTTCACCTGTCGGCTTCCCTCCCATCGGTTCCTGTTGTAGCGGCCACTCCCGTCGACCTCCCTCACGTCTGCTCTCCCGTTTCGCGCGACGGCTGACGGCCAGACGCCCGATCCCGGAAGCTCCTTCCTCCTGCCCGATCCTGGCATCCCGATCCCGGCGACCCCTTCCTCCCGTCTGACGTGGTGCTCCTCCGACGAGCAGACCTCCAGCACGCGCCTCCCCGTCCGGACGCCAGATCCCGACGCGGCTTCCCGACCCTCCAGTGCGCGACGACCCTCTAGCGGCTCCCCTCTTCGGGCCGCTCCTCCCTACAGCTACGCGCGACGGCATGCCAGCCCGTCCGCCTGGGATCCTGCTTAGGTGAGCCCCGCGTGGCAACCCTCCCAGATCTGACCGGATCTAGTCTACGCGCACATTCGCTGCACTGCTTCCCTGTGCACCTCGGCTCCTGCAGCACCGCCAGATCCCGCTGCGACTCCGCCTCCTTGCGTGCCGCCTCTGCAAAGCTGCTCCCTCCACATCGGAATCCTACGACAGCTCTGCCTCCACGCCGACCTTCTTCTGCGGAATATCCGCCTCCTGATGTCCGGGCCCTCCGTTGTTCTCCCGACGCCTCATCGACCAGCTCTGCCCATGCGGCTTTCCCGGCGCTCTGATGACCGACCCGCCGTGTAGATTTCCCGACGCTCCCTCGTCCAGCCCCGCGCTTTCCTGACGCCTCATCCACCGGCCCCGCCCATACGGCTTTCCCGGCGTTCTGACGACTGGCCCGCCAATGCGGATTTCCCGACACTCCATTGTCCGGTCCCGCGCTTTCCCAGCGCCTCGTTGGCCCATCCTTTTCCGCGACATCTTCCACCATCCATCACCTTCCTGAGGGGGAGCAACACCCAAAACGGTTTATCTTTTCTTTGTTTTTGACTTGTTTTGTAATCAAGTTGGGTATGTCCAGTTTGAGGGGGAGTGTTTGCAGTCTTTTGATTGCTTTGTTTTTCTTTATGTACCTAGCTTGAGGGGGAGTGTTGGAGTCAGTATCCTACATCGGACTTATAGCCCGATGTGGTCTTAATTATTTATTATAAAAGAGCCTCAAGGCCTCCTCTAGAGATGACCTTGGGAATTCGGGTCTACCTCTTTTTTATAGTTCTACAATGATCTTTAGAAATTGTGTCCCATGTTTTTGGGTACGGAACAACCCCACGTCCTGTAAACAGCTCCTTGAATATGGGAATGTGCACCTCAACTCCATTGTCAGCTACCTCTTGGAAAAATTACTTTCTTTGTTCACATCCTTGTTGTTATCAGTTGGCTTGCCCTTAACCGACCCTTTTGCTATTTGTGAGCCATTTAAATCAGGCGGTGCATGCCTTAGTAATAATGGCGACCGTCTGGTTTTCTAGAATCCCGCAATTTCGTTTCAAACAAATCCAGCATAGAAGCTGAATCCCGCCCACTCAAGTTCCTTAGAACAGTAGTAGCGTGTCCATACTCTGCTTCATCTGTTCGGGATTTCCTGACAAACTGACAAGTCAACAATTTGCTCCATTCCTCTCCAGTCCTAAGCCATTGGTGGTATGCTCAGACTCACCATTTCCACAGACATAGGTTTCGTACGCAAACCAGGAACAAACTCCTCCTCCTTGGCATACCTTTCCAGCTTAACCATGCCAAAACTCAATTCAGTAATTACCTCTTCTGGACATTCTGGACTAGATCCAAGATGCGGCTCCTTGTCACTCCCATATTTCTCCATAAGCATTGGCTTCAGCTGCTTCCAATTCAAACCTAGATTATCTAGCCACGACAAAAACAAAAAAAGAACTGTATTCTACATAGATATCTGAGCTAAATATAGTTTCATATCTTCCAGCGTACGACTGAACAAGAAAGAAGTGTTCGCCTTCATGATCCATCTAAAAGGATCCTCTCAGGAGAACCAAGGTAGCACAACTTTCTTTGACACACTCCTCAATCCTTCAGCTAGAGCAGTATTTTCCGAATTTAAGCTTTTATCTCGTTTGTTGCCATCCTTCGCATTGTCGCCTCCACCACCACTCGGAAACATAGTAGCTTCCTTACTCTGCTTTATGGAAATTGTTAAGAGTTAGATGTTTTTAATATTTGTATCCCCACATCGGTGTGGGTAATTTGTTGTACTCACTATCTCTTCTATAAATTAAGCACCTTACACCTCATTAAGAGGTACGATTTTCCATTCTAACATGGTATCAGAGGGCTAGGTTAGCCAGCCGCTCATCCTTGCGCGACGGCCCCCTGCTAGTCCGCGCTCCATCCGTGTGACACCCTCTTCGCACACGGCCCTCCCTGCGGGAAAAGCCCCACCACGACGGCCACCGCTCCCGTCGCCACTCCTGTGTGAGGGCATCTCCAGCGCGCCGCCTCCCGTGCGACAACATCTCCATTGCGACAGTCCCTCCTTGGCGTCTCACCCGCTGCGCGACGACAGACAAAAAACCCTTTCGCGCCTCAGCCCCTGTGCGAGTGTCAACGACGGACCTTTCCACCTATGCGATGACCCCCCCCCCCCCATCTACGCCCTGCACAACAGACCCTTCCACCCTCGACGAAACCCCCATCGTGTTGCCCTCTGTTCAACAACCTCCCGCGTGTCACCCTCCCTGTGCGACGACACAACCCCCGGCGTGTTGCCCTCCCTGTACACCACGCCCTTCAGGATAGCCCCTCCCTGTGCAGCAGCGCCCCAACCCGTTGCCTCTCTTGGTGTGCCTACTCCAGTCGGCCTCTCCCCATGCGACGCCCCATACTACACAACCGTGCCCCTCCGCCAATCATGATACTCTTTTTTCAGTGACCAAATTGATACCCAGATGTTCTGGATGTGCATTTTCAGCACCTACTATCCGACCTTCCTCTGTCATAATTGATCGCAGTAGGTAACGGCTCTGACCCTTTTGTTTACCTTTTGTGCACCTTCAGCACTTTGTCAACGTGCATTTTTAGCACACAGTCTATAGCATCAATAAACGTCACTGTTGTCCATAGCGATACTCCAACAACATGTTTATCCCAACGGTCCACCTCATGGGTTCTTGACTCTGCTGCCTCAAAGCACATCATTGGGCATGCAGGTATTCTTCAGTCCTACAAATCGACCTCGATTGGAAGTAATATTACCGTTGTCGACGATCAAACAGTGCAGATTGCCGGTTATGGGAGTTGTTCAATTACACCTAGGCTTGACACTATCCGTTGTTGCTTTTGTTCTCAGGTGTCTCTTTCATTTACTATCAATTAGTAAACTTATAGCTTACTTACAGTGTCAATCTTCTCACCTGTTTCGGTTATATTTCAGGAGCATTCGACGACTCTGGTGCTTGGTAGTGGACGTCTTCAGGGCGGTGTGTATGTGTTTGACTCGGCCCCAGCTCTTGTCTGTCCTGCCACCTATAATCATGCCCTTCAGCTTCACTATCGCCTTGGTCATCCACCTACCCTCATTGTTCAAAAACATTTTTCGGAGTTGGGATCTCTTCTTCCTTTTGAATGTGATTCTTGTTACTACGAAAAGCATCATAGGGTCACCTATGTTCCCCGAGCAATCTTCCGTGCATCCACTCCTTTTCATTTGGTTCATTCTGAAATCTGGGGCCCAGTCCTAGTCAATCTAAACTGGGTTATCGATATTTTGTTACTTTCATCGATGATTTTTCATGGATGGCGTTGATCTATTTGTTGAAAAATTGCTCTGAAATATTTTTCGTGTTTTGCCATTATTATCAAGAAATCATCAACAAGTTTTCCGCTAAACTTCACTGTTTTCGTTCTAACAATGGTCGTGAATGTTTATCTAGATCATTTCAGTCTTTTCTCGATGACTATGGCATTATTCATCAGACTTCTTGTCCCAACACAACTCAACAAAATGGTGTTGTTGAAAGAAAGATTCGTCATCTGTTAGAAGTTGTTCGGGCGCTTTTATTTCAGAAGAAAGTACCAATCGTTTTTTTGGGTGATGTCATTCTCACAACAACCTATCTTATCAACAGACATCTCTCATCTTTTCTTCAGGGGGAGACACTCTTCCATTCTTTATTTCCAACAACACCCCCTCATTCTCACAGCAACCTATCTGAAGTCATTTGATCATTTCCTCTAATTGATGAAATAAAAGGGCAATCTTTCGCTACTCTTCATAAAGTTAATACAACTTATATTTCACCATAACAATCTTCTCTTGATAATAAAATTGTTCCAAAATTTGATGGTTAAATTACAACATTATCAACTTGATTTGAGGATCAAACACAGCTGTCATTGCAAATAAAATGTTATACTAACTACAATATTTATCAAAAAAAATTCTTCAGGTTGCAAGCCATAAATTTAATGACCCCAACTTAATTGTTAATTTTATCCAACAAATACTTCTTAATCTGTCAAACTTGCCCAAATAAAAATTTGGTGTTGGATGTGGATCCCGAAATCAAATTCGTTATATCATTAAGTCTTCAAAAATTCAAAAATCAATCCCTCTATTTTAAATTCTTCTTCAGAAGGGAAATTCTTATAATTTTGAATATAAATATCAAAAAAACTGAAAACATTCTTGTACTTCAAAGTGCTTTCAAACATTATAGATGTAGAATTCCACCTAGTGAGAACCTCCAAACTCAAAACCGCACTAATATCAATTGAAAGACTTTTCACAAAATCTTGAACCCAAGTCATTCTACCCTCTTAACTTTTAACATAGGGAATACCACCTCTAATTTTTTGACATGCATAATCAACAACCTTCAAGCCTTCTTGAACAATGAGATTCAAAACATGTGCACAACATCAAACATGAAAGAATTCACCCATGCAAGACAAATTTCTCTCCAAATTCAATTGATGTTTCAATTTTTGTTGCAAAATATCATTGGATAAGAGAATTTTCTTTTGTATCACTCACCCAACTAATATTTCCTTAACCCTATTTGTTAACTCAACACCAAAATGTGAAGGACGCATGTCACAAAAAGAAAGAATTTTAATTTTCAAGCTCCAATCCAAAACAACATAATGCATTGTCAAGAAAAGATAGTCCTTGCTAGTATAAGCACTCAAAGCTCGTAGTAATACTAGTCCTTACTAGTACGAGCAGTCAGTTCCTACCACCAACGTTCGAGAAAACCTCTTTTATATATATATATATATTTGCTCGTCATACATTTACAACACATCATAGTTCGTAGTAATTCTAGAAAAAAAACTTGGCATATGGATTCAAGTAATTGAAGACTTCTCTAACCCCTTTATATTCAATAAATTTGAAAGGGATGTTATGTCTTATAATGGCCATAGCCACCTTTTCTCTTAATACCTTGGAATCAAGCTTTCTATTTCTTACCTTACCTATGGTCCAACATTATAAAAGGAACCCTTTGATCTTTCAACACTTTAATACCATTACATTTTTCCATGTGCCGAGACAAGGTTGAAGTGTCATACTTTTTACCATCTCTGATCATTAATGGCCCACAACCTTTACATTTAGCCTTAGGTTTTCCATCAATTATGCTCATTTGTTGAAAAACACTTCAAACATCGAATGTCGTCTTTTTTTCATCTTTAGGTTCCACTTTGAAATCATCAGTTTTATTCTCATGTTTCTCTCCCACCATGATCAGAGTGATGAGTGTTATTTACACCACCAAGTATCTGATTTTTTTTTTGTAATAGATGTACTTGTAGTTAACTTTAAACATGTTTCGGTCTAAGAAAAATCATTGATCTAAAAGAAATTCATGGTATTAATAACAGTAACTCAATAATTGATGATGTGAACAAAACTGATGATTTCAAAGAGAAACCAAAAAGGGAAAAAAAAGACGACATCTGATGCTTGGAGTGTTTTTTAACAAATGGGCACGATTGATGAAAAACCTAAGACTAAATGTAAAGGTTGTGGACTATTATTGATTGGAGGAGGTAAAAAGTATGGCACTTCAACCATGCCTCAGTACATGAAAAAATGCAACAGAATTAAAGTGTTGAAAGATCAAAGAATTACTTCCACAATGTTCGACCATTTGGTAAGGTAAGAAACAGAAAGCTCGATTCCAAGGTATTAAGAGACAAGATGGGCATGACCATTATAAGACATCACCTTCCTTTTAGATTTGTTGAAAATGAAAGGGTTAGAGAAATCTTCAAGTAATTGAATTCAGATATTCAGTTTTTTTTTTGGGAATTACTACAAGCTCAGATGTGATGTAAGTGTATGATGAGCACAAAAAAAATGAAAGATATTTTCTCAAACAATGATGGTAGGATATGTCTTACATCTGATTTAAGGACTGCTTGTACTAGTAATGGCTATCTTTGCTTGACAACGCATTATGTTGATTTAGATTGGAGCATGAAAAGTAAAATCCTTTCTTTCTATGACATACCTCCTTCAAATTATAGTGTTGAGTACAAAAAAAGTAAAAGAAATATTAGTTGAGTTGGGGATACAAAAAAAAAAATCCATACCCTTGACAATGTTTCATCCAATAATATTTTGCAACAAAAATTGGAACATCAATTGAATTTGGAAAAATAAAATTGCTTTGCATGGGTAAATTCTTTTCATGTTCGATATTGTGCACATGCTTTGAATATCATGGTTCAAGAAGGAAGCTTGAAGGTTGGTGACTATGAATGTCAAAAAATTAGAGAATATACTGTGTATGTTAATGATTTAGAGGGTGGAATGACAAGCTTTGAATATTGTGCAAAAGTCTTCTAATTGATATTAGTGCGGTTTTGAGATTGAAAGTACCTCACCAAGTGGAATTCCACATATATAATGCTTGAAGGTGTTTTGAAATACAAGAATCTTTTCATTAATTTTGATATTTATGATCAAAATTATAAGAATTGTCCTTCAGACGAAGAATGGAAAAGAGGAGAGTTGATTTGTGAATTTTTGAAGCCATTTTATGACATGATAAATTTGATTTCGCGATCCACATATCCAACACCAAATTTATATTTTGGACAAGTTTGGAAAATTGAGAGGTTTTTGTTGGATAAAATTAAAAATAAAGATGAGATCATTAAATCCTTGGCTTGCAATGTGAAAAGAAATTTGATAAATATTGGAGTCAGTATAACATTTTACCCACAATGACAGTTGTGTTTGATGCTCAAATCTTGCCGAAGTTTGGAATCATTTTTTTATCAAGAGAAGATTGCTATAGTAAAAAGCAAGTTGTATCAACTTTATAAAGTATACAAAAGATTGTGTTGTTTAATCAATTGGAGGAAATGATCAAATGGTTGAATGTTTTGCTTCTTTGGGTTCTTCCCAAAGCACTAATTCTAATGAAATTGATGCAAGTTTTAAAATTTGTTATTTAAAATATGATTTCTTTATTTTATTTTATTTTAGTTGTGAATTATTTGAAATAATTCATATATTTTCATTTTGTAAATATAGATTGATCTTAAAAATAGAATTGTTTGACCAACCGGTTCTAAATCACAACTAGACATTTACTTGGAGATGTCTGCTTGATATGGTGTTGGATGGAAATTTAAATGTCTTGGAATAGTAAAAGGGAGAAAATAGAAGATTTCCCATTCTAACAATCATGGCATGTGATTTGTTGAGTATTCTTATTACCACGGTGGCTTCGGAGTAAACTTTTAGCATTCGTGTATGTGTGTTGAACAAGTATAGAAGTCGTCATCTACCAAAAAAAATTCAAGCTTTAATTTGTCTCTGAAAACGGATTTAGAGACTTGAATGATTGAACCCTCGTGCTAAGGGTCCTCCACGAGAGGATTGCTTATTCTATATTCAGTAAGCTCGAACCGAAATTACAGAGGAGGAAGAAGAGGAAGAAGAAGAAGAAGAAGAAGAAGAGTGGAAGAAGAAGAAGAGTGGAAGAAGAAAGAAGAAACTCAAGAGGCCCTGCAGCTCCCACACCGAAGCCAAAGGCCGAACCCCCAACAACAATATTCTCCCCGAGTCCCTCCCTCTCCAGTCCACCCCCTTTTAACAACCCCTCCCCCCCCCCCAATCTACGCGGGGAGCCATTAACCATACAGCTGGAGCTTCCATGCTATATTTTTCCCTGAAGAGACCTTTTTACCCCCTTTCTAGAACCTGCTTCTCAGATTGTCCAGCTGTGCCCAGGTACGGGCTCTGCTACTCGCCCCCCTTTAAAAATAGTCTTGTCCTCAAGACTGGGAGAATGAAACTGATTTGGATTTGCATGGCACTTGGGACCCATCAGGCTGAACACTAGTACCTTCCCATGGAGGTTACTTTTCTTAAGCACCCACATGCATGCAATTTGAAACTGCAAGAACTATTGCGGATCCTCTATAGACGGTTTTTACTCCAAATAGAATTCATTGGCGCATGCCCAAATGCTATAAACCAAGAACTCTCTCGAGCAAACACAATAGGGGAAAATGTCATATGAATCGCATCCGGAGATGACTCTACTGTTGCTGCCCACTTTGTGTGGCTCAACTCCAAATCATCACTACCTTTCCTAACAAAGATCATACCATTCTAGTTTTTACATCTGAGGGGGGTAGAGTTGGGTTGTCCTTTCATTTCGAAATATCTCTAATCTCCAATCTCCTTCACATACCTTTAAATTTTAGAGACCGACAAACTTAATGATTGATGTTGACTAATGTATACTACATCATTGCCACCGATGACTATTGATGGTATGATATGGGTGCCATAATTTTCACTCATACTCGCCAAGGGTGCAGGATCACACAAGTATGGAATAGCGTGCTGAATTTCCTCATTGAAGTGTGTAAATGATATGGAGAGTGTACTGAATACCCAAGATGCCTCTCTAAGGGGGGTCTTGAGATTATTTTATAATGAAAAATAAAGACCACATAATACCACAAGTCCGATGTGTAATGCAGACTCCAACACTCCCCCTCAAGCTAGGTCTACTTACCTTGAACACATAATTAAAGAAAGCAAAGAAAAACAAAGAAAACACACTTCAGCACTCCCCCTCAAGCTGGACATACCCAACAACTTGATGACAAAAGAAGAAAAAACAAAAGAAATCATTCGTGATCGCAGCTGCCCCTTGAGATGAAAAATGATAGAAGATGTGCCGGATTACATCGGTGACGCGGCATGTTGTCGAGGCGCAGCAGAAGAACTGAGCAGGCGGGGCCAGTCGATGGAGCGATGGGAAAGTCGCACCGGTGGGGCCGGTCGATGAGGCACGGGAAAACCGCACTGGCGGGGCCGGTCGACGGAGCACCGAGAAAGCCGCACAGGCGGGCCGGTCGACGGGACACCAGGAATGCTGCACTGGAGGAGCCAGTCATCGGGAAAGCCGGAGGCGAGGCCGGACGATGAGGGTCGCCGGAAAAACCGCACAAGAGGCGCTAGCGACGGGAGGAGGGTGGTGCCGTTAGTGGCGGTGGCCGCTCAGGAGGGGCACTGTGATCGGCCTAGGGATGATAGCAGATCCGGATCGCGTGCCTTCATAGCACGCCTTCATCGACACAGAGGTGTCACGCAAGGGGCCGTTGGGGTGGGTGGAGGTGAGACGAGCCGAACGGGGTTGTCGCATGGTAGGGGAGGCCACCGCGCTGGGAGAAGCGGAAGGGGGCGCCGACAGAGAGGGTCGTCGGGGGTTGCGCACCAGATCAGAAGGAATCGGCACGTTGGAGATGGCCTCGCACGGAAGAGCCGCGGGCGGGAGGGCCGCCGTCAGGAGGGAGGAACGGCGCCGGCGCACGAGGAGAAAAATAAGCGGGAAAGGGGGCCGCGACTGGTGGAAGACTGAGGGAGGGGGCCGGGTCCGCAACAACGACGGGAAGTGGGGGGGGGGGGGCGCACCCGCGGAGGAAGGCCACCGGCGATTCCGACAAGTGCTTCGTGCAGTAGCGCAGGGCAGAAGAGATCGAGATCCCGGTCAATCGCGCGTTGGTGCGCGGATCTGGCTGGAACAGGAAAGGGGGCCTCCGGGGTACGCGACTAGGAGGGGTCGTCGAACAGTGGAGGTCATCGATCGTCACACAAGGAGGCGGCGCGCTGGAGAAGTGGAAGACGTCGCAAAGGGACGTCGGGTGGGATGACGACGGGACCGTCGAGGTTCATCGCGCACAGGAGGTGCGGGATACCGCGGAAGAGGCGGGTGCTCTGGAGATACCCTTGCACGAGAGGGGCGATGGGAGGGGAAGTCATCGCAGAAGGGACTCGTTCCGCAGGGAGGGGCTGCGAGCAAAGGCGGAGAGAGCGTCCCCAGACGCATTAGAGGAGACATAGGGGCGGAGACTAATTTAGGGCTTGGTGGCCATGGGGCCGCCGCCCCCATCCGGGGAAATATGCAGGTCCTCCGAGGAAAAAAAATTATTGGGAGTTTTCCTTTGATACCATGTAGTTGGTGAATTCCCCTTGTCCGTACCAGTTCTGAGTTGACTGTTCAATGCTCGGGGAATGCCTCTGAGGGGGTCATTCCCAATCCATCCCCCAAACAGCATGCAATGGCCCGTTCTCACCGCGAGAGCAGCTCGAGCAGTCCACCAACAGCCAACATTGACTGCTTCTTCGTCTCCCCAATAGATTCAGCTTCATCTTTGGGTCAACATACTCATGCATTGGACTAAGAACCATTCCACACCTGAAACTCAACCTTTCTTTACTTTGATCTAGTGCGAGGTCCTCCAAATCCAGCCTCTGCTAGCTCTGCTTTAACATGTCCAATGTCAAAGCCAATTCAAAGAGCACGGCTTCGACATTCCCCAATCGTTGGTCCACTCTTTCGATACAAGCTTCCATTGCCATGCCTCTCCTCCTATGAGAGTTACCGGCAGGTTGGACCATAGAACCCTCGCACCAAAGGTCCTAAATGAGAGGACTGCTTGTTCCAGCTCAAGCCCTCCCCCTTTTAACAACCCCCCCAATCCACGCGTGGGGCCCGTAAACATACAACTGTAGTTTCCATGCTGTATTTTTCCCGGTAGACCTTTTTCCCCCTATCTAGAACATGCTTCTCAGCTGTCCAGTTGTGCCCAAGTACGGGCTCTATCATTTAACCTGCAAGTAATGCATTCATTTAAATGTCTATTTTTTTCCATGCCATATATGCATGGAAAAGAATTATAATACGTTTGACTTGTAGATTTGGATGATGAGAAATATGAATTCTCCACGGAGGAAGATTCTAATTCTACAAGGCAAGCTTCTCATCATTCATAAGGTGATGCAATTTTATTTATGCGGTGATTTTTTTTCTCTTTTGATATACATATACATATACATATATATATTTATATCCATATTTACTTGTGGCTAGGTGCTCAAGCAGGAGGAAAAATCAAAGGAGTGACCACATGTGAGGTTGAAGACGTAACATAAAAAAGTTGTAGGCTCGGATTTTGTTATTGTTGTGGTGGGAAATTGTATTTTTATCCTCAAACAATTTATCTTGAACAATTTTTAATATTCAACCGTCACCATGCCAATTAACTTTCAATTATTACATTGTAGATTTTTTAAAATATTTTCTTTGTTTTATTTCATTATCATTGAAAAAATCATGAATGTAGGTTTGCAGGCTCAACTGTGGGCATACCCACATCCAGTGTGCTGGGCGGGCTTCCCAAAAAATAATTAAAAAAAAATTATGAAAGTGGGCTGCCCGCGGGCTTACCCGCATCTGTTATGGTGCAGGGCGGGCAAAAAAAAATCCACCCATATATTATGCAAGCTTTTACGGGCCAGGCCCACGCGAGCTCCAGCCCACATGGGTTTGGCCCTTCCCACCCCAGCCCGTCCATTTTACATTACTACCTAGCAGCACTGAAAGCAGCCATGCTCAGTGAGTGTTTGCCCAAGGTTTGCCACCCCTGTTGACTTCAAGTTTAAATTGGGTGGAGCAGAACCAAGAATGAATCAGCAATTAAAAATTGTTTTTTTAATTACCCCCTTTTTACCAGAAAAAGAAAATAATGTGAACTATAAAAAAAGGAGGTCATCCCAAGTCAAGAGTGTTAGGTATCCAGCCTAACGTTAGTTCACACAGCACAATATAGGCAGAGGAAAGAGGAAGAAACACTATATTCACTATATTACAACAGCAGGATCAAGAGATGCAGTGAGAGGAGGAGAAGAAAGAAGAGGGATAAGATGGAATAAGAACACCCCTACCAAGCTCAATGTAAAATGATTCGTATCCCTCCCTATCACACCTCTCTTTTACTTATTATCCCAGCAAACACTACCAACCCTCTGTCAGCTGCTACCAGCCCCAACCACTAACCAATACCAAAATACAATAATGCTCTTGCTACAGCACACACCAACTACCTACAATACCCTCACACGGACAACCCCTACATTCCTAACAAAGAGGATCAAGATGGCTACCCAAGAAAGCAGCATAAAGATTAAAATGTTTTAAAAAGTTTGACTTTAATATAATATAGAAGTTATGTCCCAAACAAATTGTAAATGAGTGGGTTACCCAACAAGTATATGATTCAGGTCACAATTCCCAAATCAATGAGTAAATAGAAACTCTCCACATGCAAACCCAATCTGCAAGAGCTTTGCACAAGGACAATATGATGAGGTGCAACAGAAGTAAATGGGCCATGTTCATAGCCACGCAAATTTCCACCATTGAAAAAATCAACAATGGAAGAGTAGCCTAGCATCTCAAGTGCACATACAAAACAGTCCCTAGCCACTGTGTCACAACATTCTTGCTCATGTGAAGACACATGAGACTGAAGAATGATCCAATCTGATAGTTTGGATACACAAGCAAACTGCTGCTGCTATACCCGGGCTTGTGTATCCTTTTTAAATGGAGAAGGCTTTACTTGAATGATTTATGCAGGGGGGAAAATGAAATCAATGCGGTGAAAATTTTTAGGAAATAAAGGCAGGGGAAAAAGGAAACTTAATGATGACGATAAAACTAGGTCAAACAAATGAAAATTTGTGTGCATCTGTGAGCCAGAGAAGATGAAAGTGAAGCAGTGGAAGTTCAAAATGAGAACAAATTCATACTTATGTGGACCATTTCACATAATTCAATGAAACGTGATGAGTTTTTAATCAATAGTTAATGGCGTTCCAGCTTTTGATGGCAATATGTGGATACAATCTAAATCCCCCACTGATCCAGCCTAGCATTATAAAGAAACAAGAAAACCACCATCCCACATGTCAACATGAGCAGCAATCATTGAATAGTGTATTCATGAACATAAAACATGTACTAACCAGCTCCATCCAGGCTATATCAGAGTCATAGTAATCATTTGACAAAAATGAAGCAGCTTTCGCATACAATAACCTCTTCAAACTATGCAAGCGACTTTACATCAGAAACCCACATAAAGTATCTGCCACATGTTACAATAACACAACTACAGAGAAATTTTACCTTGTTGAGCATGTCAAGTCCCCTGCCTTGTGCAGAAATTCTGCAGCTTTTGTAAGCAATGACTTGTATTCTTGGGAGTAAGGAACAGTATAAAGGTCGTGAGAAGATCCAGCCAAATGATCAGCACACCCAGCTTCCATGAGAAAATCGTCCAAATTGAGTTCATTATGCCTTCTAATGACATGGAAAAAGCCTACAGCATTCCTCTTTTGCTCATCAGTAAGATTATCTATCCATAGTTCAAATTCCTGTGTCAAGTTAAAGACATTTAACATGAAAAACATCATGTATATACAGAGAGAGAGAGAGAAAACTAAAAACTTCACTGAAGAAACATGTACAAAAGCTTCCTGCAATGTACCTTTTTTTCCATATCAGGAGGATAAAAATTTGCACCAGGTGGCCTCCTAATGGGAAATGCAGCCCTATATTCAAGGCCCTTCCATCCAGAAACGGACTTAGTTGCATTGGGATGAAGGATAACTGCTGAATCAGCAGTAGTCAAAAATGATTTGTTTTCATCAAGACAAGACCTGTCAATATCACACAACACATTTAGCCTACACGAGAATGATACAAGAAGTTTAGAAGCCTTCCTGTAGAAAAATAACTAACAATTTGTCAGCAAAACAACATGAAGAATAGGAAATCCAAAGCACTGACATTTTTTTCCTTCCAACATCAGAACAATGGGGACTGTTAGGTACGGGCGCAACAGAAGAAGAATAGACGACTTGTATAGCATAAAGGAGGAATGAGGAGGAGAAATCGGGAGGCACTTGCACTCCCGCCCAAGCCACAAAAGCCGCTTCCCAAACAGTATATTCCTTGCTTTCTCTTACTCACCCCCTGGCTTATATAACAAACTCCCAGCCCCACACGCGGGTCTAGAACATTCTCCCTAACAAAATAGCAAACTCACCCTACAAAGACCCTTTTACCCCTTATTACTCATCATGCTCAGACTTGGTTTCTATCACTGGTCACCCCTTGAAAATAGACTTGTCCTCAAAGTTGGATGAGGGGAATGGGTTCCTTGTTGTCGCGAGCTGCCTCGGAGCCCCACTCTGTCACCCCTTCTTCATTTTCGGCACCATCCTCTCCTAGTAATAACACCCTCAAGTGTGGATCGGGACACCTGTGCATGGGCCTGTAGAGATGACCGCATCGGAAACAAAGACCCATGCAGCGTCGACCCCCCCGCTCCTAGGTGGTCAGGTGTCGAACACCTCGCCCGTCAAGAGTGGCGTGAGTAGAAGGATCGCGGCGAGCTCCATTCTCTATGGCCTCTCCATGTTTGGCTGGTTGGAGAAAAACCCTATTTGATTGGTGCGGTCCTGAGTGGATTGTAGGATGTCACGATTCAGACTCGCAGACCTTGGTGAATTTGTGGAACCCTCCGCCATGGAATTGAGAACTCACATCTCCCATGATAGCGAGCTCCACATTTCGAACTAAGCGCATGACGTGCAATCGGGTCGGTGAGTCGTGAATGCAAACCCAACTTCGAATGTCGCCGCTCAGGCCATGCGGGAAATAACCGACATACTGGGCCTCAAGTTGGCGGGGTAGCAATGACGCCGGATACTTAAACTGCTCAATATAATCCTGGACTAGTCCCTGCTACTGGAGGGCTGCAAGCTTTTCATAGGGGTTTTGAATTTCCAAGCCGCTGAAACGTTCAATTAGCTCCTCTTTGAACATCACCCACGTTAAATTCGGGTACACCTCGACCAAAATTGTAAATCGGTGAATAGTGATGTACTCCATACTTAACTGAGTCGGGGCTATTTTGTCAGATTCGGTGGTCTGGTGAATACGAAAAAAAAAACTCAACACGCACAATCCAACCCCTTGTGTCACGAACCAACCCGGGTCGACCCTGAACCGGTCACCCGAGCCGGCCCGCGACATGGCCTGAGGGGCGTTTCCGATCCCCACGGGCTGACAACTAGTGTCGGGCATCAAAATTAAACAGGTGGGAACGATTTGGCCCAAAAGAAAATAAACTAAGCAGCGGAAAATAAATAGAGTAAAAGCAAGTAAATAAAGAACAACCAACAACGCTACTAACCTGACTACGACCAAAACCCCACGTGACCCCGTGGGTCACTCTCCAATACCACAACCAACGTCGCTCAAGGCGAACAACTGAAGCTGGAACCTGCAACAGAACTAAAAACAAGAAAACACTATAGGCGTGAGTATTAAAACTCAATAGGTCAGCCCGATATCTATTCCCAATGCACTACCTTCAAAATAAAAGAAACACAATTTCAAGTTTGAACTACAATTTATAAAAGTAAGGTTTTCTACATGTTACTCAAAAACAAAGTACGAGTCATTGCCCCTATTCATTTCTCAATACCCAAGTCATTCTTCTAGTGAGACATTAGCATTTTTCAAAGGGGAAGTGATGTTTACATTTTCAATTTGCACAAAAAGTATAAAACACCTTTCTTTGAAAACAGTTTTCATAAACCACTTTAAAATCACACATCACTTTCTAATAAAAACACTACACATGAAAACGCTACAGTAGTTACACAGTAAGGGCAATGAGAAGAAAATATATACAAATACCATATTCATCACAGCAAGTAACTGAAAGCCAACAGACATGGGTGAATCTAGGAGATCGAGAATAAACCAGAAGACACCAATACATGAGAAATCATCCCCGTTGACATGTCATGATGAAATCAAAAAGCACAATACGCTCGATCGTCCTCTCTCAGACAGGTCGAGGGCAAATCCTATCGTAATAAACCCAAT
Source organism: Viscum album (assembly GCA_963277665.1). Taxonomy (NCBI): domain Eukaryota; kingdom Viridiplantae; phylum Streptophyta; class Magnoliopsida; order Santalales; family Viscaceae; genus Viscum; species Viscum album. The sequence continues at coordinate 1,296,390,021 of OY728141.1, read as the reverse complement.
ATATCCACCTACTATGGGTCACTGGTCAGTACCATAACCTACCAGTGCAGCAATCATTCTTAGAATATTCTCTCAATATGTCAGATTCTCATGTCTCAAGTGTTTGGAAAGGGGGTGAGCCAACCGATGCCAACCGAGCATCCAATCATATATATATATATATAAAGCACAATAGGCATCACCCCGAGCCACTCCATTGGACAACCTCTTGCCTTTAAACTACTCAAGTACCCGGGAGCCTCTAAGCACGACCTCCCAAACCATCAAATGAAACCAAGGCAGGAGAGTTATCCTAGGAGGGTTTTTATCAAAACATTTTCATCATTTTCCATAAAGTGTCAAACGGGCATTAAACACCTTTGACAATCACCACTTAAAAAAAATACAACTTCTTTAGAAGACCAAAACCAGTTTGAAACCATTTAAGCAGCCCCAAAACACTACTCCACAGGCTGCCAATATCTTTATAAAACCAAACCAAAACATTTTACTTTTTTCCAGATGAACCGTAAGAGCCAACCAGACAATTTCTCAAAAGAACCTAAGTACTTGTTCACGCTTCAAAAGAAATCATTTATCATTAAACCATAACTAAATTTGATATTCCATGAATTATGTTTAAAAGCCAAACTGGCATTCTTTCACTACTGGGTGTCCGCGCATCAAGAAAATATTTCAAGTGTCATGTATAAAATAAACGGCTCTTTTTACACCAAATAATCATTTAAAAATTAATTGTCTAATAATATCTCACATTTATTAAAATAAATAAAATATTTAATCTGAACAAATAGTGTGTGCAAACAGCAGGAAATAATGTAACTTAAATTTTAAAAAGCAGTGCAATGGGAACCTACCTCGACTCGCAGCTCGAACGCGACAACGCGACACGCCTCGCACAGGTGCACAAGCACGCACAAACCGATGATGGCGGTAACGCGGGGTCACCCCGCCAACGCGCTGCAACCGCAAAGATAAATAAAATACATGAACACGGACTTAAAACAATCCAAACGAACAAACAGCACAAAAGAACCACCTCGACCTACTTTCAAAACATAACTCGCACCGTCGATACTATTTAATAAACCACTTTAAAAATTATAAAACAATTTTCAAAGAGAAACCCACGGCTTTAGACACCCAAAACCTATTCAAAACCCCTCCTTATAAATAAACGTGCACTCGCAACACACCAAATCAGAAAGCGCACCACTTGCACAGTTAAAATAACAAATTACACAACTTAATAAAAATACCCACATGTCAAAAATCTATTTTTAAACCAAACACACCTCAAAAATATTTCCAAAACAACATCCGCACCACATATAATATTTAATAAACAAGTTAAAAGTTTATAAAACAATTTTAAATAACACTATAAGGCTTTTACGTCAAAACTCACCCAAAACAATCTCCAATCAATTATCACAAATAAGGCGCAAAACATGAAACAGGTGAATATTAACCCAAGAAGATTTGTGCAAAATGGGAAACTCACCTCAAACGATGAATAACATCCCGAAAATGGTGCGAAACATTGTTCGAACCTCGACCGCACCAGCGAGGAACCAAAACAGCCCTAAACAACAACCTCGGACCATTAATTTTGGAATTAAACCGTAGCATCTAAGATTTGGATAAAAATAATAATAATAATAATAATAAATTAAAAAAAACTCCACCAAGGGAGGGAAGGAGACTACCGAAGAGGATGGGGGGGTTGTCGTCGGAAGAAGTTGCTGCTGGCCGGAGGGGCGCCGGAAAAAAAAGGTCGTCAGAGGGAATGGCAGGGAGCGCCGGAGCGCTGGCTGGAGCAGGGGGGAACAAGGGAGGAGGCCGGCGGAGCGGCTGGAGGCCAAAGCAGGAGGTTGGCCGGGGTGCTGAGGGGGCGAGGCCGAGGGCAGGGGTGGGCGCGCTGGTGAGGAGGGAGTAGAGCGAGGCTGAGGGGAGGCATGGTGGCTGGGATGCTCGAAGGGACAGCAGAGGTGCTGGGCGAGGTCGGCGGTGTGAAGGGTGAGGGCTGGAGGCGCTGCGCGCTGCGGGGAGGCAACGGCGAGGGCGAGGTCGGCTGCGCAGGGTCAGCAGGCAGAGGGGAAAACCAGGAGGCGGCTGGGCAGGGTTTCGCGCAGAAGGGGGGTGCGCCATGCAGGTGGAGGCCGAGGGAAAGGGGCGTCGCTAGGGGTGAAGGGGGGGTTGCTTCGGCCTTGCGGGTAGATCTAGGGTTTCTTGTTTTTTTTTCATTCTATTATATTAATAATAATAATATCAATAATATTAATAATATTGATAATAATAATAATACCAGAATAATAATATTAATAATAATACAAATAATAATAATAATAATTACAACATAATATCATTATTATCAACAAACATTATTTTTAAAACATAATACATTTAATTATCAAATTATGAAAACCGGGTACCCGCACGCTCATCGCACGACCTAAAGAAAACGCACGCGCAGAATGCACGCCTCAACGCGGTCCGCTTGGGCACCCACACAAGCACCTGGGGTAACCCCACGGTCATTGCTAACCACGCAGTGCCCGTGCACGGGTCTGAAACTAACCAAGAATATTAAACGTCAGAAATTTTAACATCGGGACCCAGCCTGATCATTGACGCGAGAATACGGAGCCCAAAAATAATAAAATAAAAATAAATTCAAACGTCGGGGCGTGACACCTTGGATCTGTGCCAGTGAAAACTGGGAGCACCACCCACCGAGCAAGAGATTGCTGCCCTGAGCCAGTTTGGAAAGTGAGTGCAGCTACACCAACCTCCCGGTCGAGCGCAGGGGGTCTGTCTGACTGTTGTGTGCGTGAGGAAGAGACCTCTGTCGTCAGTGATAGACGTGCCTCGTCCGGCTGTGGGGTCTTGTCCAGGCGGCGGACCAAGCCGAAGACTGTCTTGGTGAGTTCAGAAATGTCGTGCGCCTGAGACTGTCAGAAGACAATCTGCTCTTGTCTTCAGGTTTCCAATAAAACTTCGAGTCAACCTAGCCGCTGGTCAACTTCGTCCTGGCGAGTTTACTTACGTTTTTCCATCAGGCTATCAGCCCTGTAGTGAACTCGATAGAGGTGTGGAGGTATGTTGGCAGTGTATGGGCTTCCGAACATTAATAGGCAGTGCAGGGTTGGGATGTTGGTTTGTGTGGCGCACTGTGCTCGTCCACCGTGGCCAACAGAATTATCGGGCAAGATGTTTTTTTTTTTTTTGCAACAGTACGCGGCTGAAGAGATGCTTTGTTAGAAGAGGAGCGATGGCCTATCTGAATGCGGCGTCTCAAAACGCGAGACGATGGGGGATCGCCATTGTCTGGTGAAGTTCCGTCGGGCGCAGCTCGTCCGTCAATCGTGGGCACTATGGCAGTGCGAGTGTGGTCGGATGCCTCATCTCGTAGGACGTGAGCCGGTCGAGGAAGAGCGAAGCGTGAAGTTCCAGTGCGCGTGTCCACTCAAAGGAGAAGAGGAGGCAACAACAATGTGCAGCGGTACTCAAGAAAGTACTGTTGCTCCTCAGAACGCGAATGGTCGCGCACGTATGATTCTGCGGAAGGCACCAATAGCGTGCGGAAGATGCACAACAGGTCGCGCTTCCTAGGAGAAAGATGATGCAGAACGGCGACTTATATAGTATAAATGAGGAATGAGAATGAGAAGAAGAAATCGAGAGACACCTGCACTCCCGCTCAAGCCACGAAGGTCGTTTCCCAAACAGTATATTCCCTGCCTTCTCTTACTCACACCTTGGCTTATATAACAAATTCTCAGCCCCACACGTGGGTCCAAAACATTCTCCCTTACAAAATAACAAAATCACCCTACAAAGACCCTTTTACCCCTTATTAGTCGTCATGCTCAGACTTGGTTTCTATCAGGGACCAACTTGGGAAGACAAAAAATCTCCCTAGTTATTACAACTTTGATGAACAGGATTCATTTATTCACTAATTAGAGGCTACAATATAAGCAAGCAACTATAAACAAATTGTTAAATGAAATCTTGTGCCTCATAAAGAGGTTGGGTCTTTTACTTATAGATGAATGAAGGACTACAAATAGGAACATCTTTCGATGTGAAACTCAAATAATACAACGCAATATTTATAGGCTTAACCCACTAATCTAACCCATCAAATTACTCTTAACATTCCCCCTAAGCAGGGACAAAAATATTTATCATGCCCAGCTTGGAACACAAAAACTGGACACGTGCTCCAAGAAATCCCTTTGTGAGAATATCTGCAAGCTGATCCAAGGTATGAACGTTGCTGAAAGTGATTCACTTCCTCATAATTCTCAAAAGACAATCAACTTCAATATGCTTCATTCTCTCATGGAAGACCGGATTTGTGACAATTCCTATGATGTCATGATCTTATGATACCATGTTCTTTACGTTATGTTTTCATGTGATTACTCAAGTGTTTTCTCTTTTATGATATCATTTATACCTTTAACTCGCATGTTATGTTTCCTTATCATGTTTATTCTCTTACTGTGTCTTTTAGCTCACCCCTTTCTTTATATATTCTTCAAGTTATCCCAAGCAGATCTAGGAGCTCGAATGGATTTTAGCAGCTCAATGTGGAAAATAAAATAAGTTATGTTTTATGTATTAAGAACCTGGTCTTCCAAAGACACTAAGCATCACGATCTTTGGGTTATAATTAATAGATGTTTGTATTTAAAATCATGTAATGATATGTGTAAAAGTCTTGGGTCACTATAAGAACATTTGTGTGCAACCCCCATTTGTTGGCTCTATCATCTCCATGAGCCCACCCACAATAAAAAATGGTTAATCTAAAGAAGAAATAACAGTTGCATCAATAAATTCTCAAGCTATTGAAGAATCCGTGGCACCCTCATGCTGATAATGACCACTACTTGAATATGTCGGATGAAACGGTGACCGACGAGAAGCCTCAAAATGATTGGGTAAAACGGTGTCCGTTTTGCGGACCTAAAAGGAAGGGTGATACGACACCCGTCTTGGGGACCCAAAAGGCCAAGTGAAACGACACCTGTCCTGCAGATCCAAATGGTCGAGTATTACGACACCCAAATAGCGCATCTAAAATGACCCAACGGTAATCCTGGTAACCCGACGGTAATCCGAGTACTGATAAAGAAGCTTAACAGTGATCCAAACAGCCCAACTGTAATCTAGGCAAAGGTGATGAAAAAGTCTCGTACTCACACAGGCTCACAGGAACAGACTACTTTCCATTCAAGTATAGAAACTGAGAGAAAAAACATGAAGGACTATCGAAAAAAGAGAAATCGAGAGGCACATTGCACTCTCGCCCAAGCCTAAGCCGAAACTAACAATATTCATCTCTCCTCTCCCTCAAGCCCCTGCTTCAATTTATAAAAAATCCCCCCCCCCCTCAACGTGGGCCTAGAATCTTTCCCCTTCTAACAGGCTAATATTTCCCCAACAATGACACTATTATCGCTTGCTCGACTAACCATACTTCCTCCTTTAAACCGACAAAAATCCCCTCAACAGTGACACTATTCGCGCTTGCTCGACTAACCATACTTCCCCCTTCAAACAAACCAATATTATCGCTTGCTCGACTAACCATACTTCCTCCTTTAAACCGACAAAAATCCCCTCAACAGTGACACTATTCTCGCCTGCTCGACTAACCATACTCCCCCCTTCAAACAAACCAATATTCCCCAGCAATGACACTATTACCCCTTGCTCGAGTTTCTATCACTTGTCGCTCCTCGAAAACAGACTTTATCCTCAAGACTGAATGAAGGGAAGTGGGCCTAGAATATTCCCCCTTCTAACAGACTAATATTTCCCCAGCAATGATACCATTACCACTTGTTCGACTGACAATACTTCCCCCTTCTGACAGAAAAATATTCCCCCAACAATGACATTATTACCACTTGTTTCAGTTTCTATCACTTGCCTCGCTTTAAAAACAGTCTTGTCCTCAAGGCTGAATGAAGTGAAGTGGCCCCTCTATCCTGGATTGATTCCTTACCCCATTCAGCACCTTCATCTTCAGCATCATCACCCTCTCCCAACAGCAACGCTTGCAGGTTTGGATCCGCACACCTGTGCATGAGGCTATAAGGCAGCCTACACCTAAAACACAAGTTCTTGCGTTGTTTGTACTCCCACTCTTGGGTCGTCAGGCGGCGCATGCCCCTCTCGCCAAAGTTTGTTTGACTTGGGGCCTCTCGTCGAACTCCATTCACAGCAGCCTCCCCTCGTCTAACGAGTCGGCGAAAAGTATCGCGTTGTAGGTGTGCTTGCGATCGATCTGGTAGCTGTCATGGTTCAACTTCACATACCGTGCTAAAATTCTGTGACCCACCGCCGCGGAACTGAACACCGACACCTCCTGTGAAGGCAAGCTCCACATGTCGAGCTAACTGCATCACTTGCAATCGGTTTCTGAGTTGTGGATGCAAACCGAACTCCTAATATCTTCTTGCAGGGTAATGCAAGAAATACCCTACATATTGCGGCTCAGATTAGTCCAGGATACGCTTCTTCCAGAAGAGTAAACCGGTGGATTGCGATGCCCTCCATACTCAGCTGAGCGAGTGAGAGTTTTAACTCCTCAACAGTGTGTCGGTTTGCTTTTCAGTGACGTCGATTTCAGACAAATACGTACCTGAGTCCCTAATGACCTCCAAAGGCTATGTTTCTTTCTGCAACATCTTCTCCATGCATCGCACCATACAGGAAAAAGAAATCTAGAATCCCGCTTGATCCTTCAGCTCCTCCATCGTCAGTGCCAGACCAGAAACAGTCACTTCAACACGTTATGTGTGTTGCTTCAGCCCCGCTTCGACACACCCCAAGCGCTGCTCCATGCCTTCCAAGCGAGCCTAGAGCCTTGTCTCCATTATCATTGCCTCCTCAAGGGTGAATCCGGCAGCGCACTCCTCCCTCGAACGGTAATCCAACAGTGCCTTCCCCCAGCGACATAAGTTTGCAACGATCGTAATGGCAGGTCAAACCAAATGATAGGGTGTCGCATTCACACGGGCTACTAGGAACAGATTACTTTGTATTTAAGTATAGAAATTGAGAGGAAGAAAGGGAAAGACTGTAAAAGAAAGAGAACACGAGAGGCACCTTGCACTCTCACCCAAGCCTCAGCCAAAACTAATAATATTCCTCCCTCCTCTCACTCACACCCCTGCTTCAATTTATATAACGAATCCCCCCTTCCATGTGGGCCTAGAATCTTCCTCTTAACAAACTAATATTTTCCTAGCAATGACAACATTACCCCTTGCTCGACTAACAATACTTCCCCCTTCCAACAGACTAATATCCCCCCCCCCCCAGCAATGACAATTTCCCCTTATTTGAGTTTCTATCAGGTGATGGAGAAGCTCAACCTGAGCAGCTTGACAGTGATCCGGGCAAATATGATTGTTGTCTTTGGTTGTCAACAATGGTTGTGCAGCAATAACGAGGCTCGACGAAAATCCAGGCACCAACGGAGAGGCTTGAAGGAGATTAAGGCCAGATAAGAGAAACAGAACTGATTTAATGCCCAATGTAGCGGAGAGGGAGTCGACGCCGATCATGGGATAGGGCAAGAATGGTGCAGGGGGTGGCCGACTCTTATAATGGCCTTTGAAAAGGAGCCCGCTGCCCCCCTTTGGGGGTAATCTTCTAGGGTTCTCTCTAGAGTTCAAGAACCTACTATGATACCATGACAAAAGAAAACAAAATAAAAAAATACAATCTATATCATAAATACAAGTTAAACTATTGATCATTGACTCAGTCAAAACATTACTTCAGTCAAACCCATATTTAAATACCTAAATTTCTTGAATACTCTAACAATCTCTTATCTATGCAAGATTACTAATTTAATCTTAATGACGTTAGCTTACCTGGTGCAAATGAATTAATAGGGTTAGCATGGTGGTGGAGGTAAATGTCGAGATTGTCGTTGTGTCCGTCATTTAAAAATAAATATTACTACTTTGCAATATTCCACTTACATCAACAATTTTATATTTGATACTTCTTAATCACCTTCACCCAACAAGTTTCATAAAATGCAAAAATTTCTAGGTTCCACTACACTTGTAAATGGGAAAAGGAGACCACGTTGTGAGGTATTGGTTGGAAATTCAAACAATAACGAACTCGAACCACTCAATATTCCTTTTGTATTCAAAATTAAAAAGAAAAATCAAGAAATGGATAATTGCAGGGGAAACTAATAAGGGAAAAGGTCATCCAACCGCAATGAGGCATTTCTAATAGCTATTTATACATATGGCAATTTTAAGCAAGTGTTCTGAACAAATGAAGCTGTACTTTTAAAATCTACTCCCTTAGTAGTTGCACCATAAAAATTATAGATACGCAAACAATGGACTATATGTGCTTCATGCATACAAGTACAGATACTTTGGATCCAGGTAAACTTACCATGGACTTCTGTTGATCAGAAAATACATCCACTTTAAATGGTCCAAGTCGGAAATATCAGCATGATGCTTCAGCCAATCCCTCAAACTTGGATTGCTGTACCACACCTAAATAAAAGATATTATAGAGGAAAAGGAAACCAAACATGAGAAGCAAAATGGGGACAAAGAAAGTGAAATGGTAGAATTCACAACTTTTGAGCACAAACATTTATAAAAATGGATTTTATGGTAACTTTCCCTAAAATAAAATCTATTTAATCATGATAATATTAATAGAGATACATTGAAAAATTCAAAAAAAATGTAATCAAAATAAGAAAATGGAAAATTCTCAAAAGGCCCACAACCTATTTTTTTTTTTACCATGAGATACAGTGCAAAATATCAGGACCACCCGTGGAAAAAATGAATTATCGATAATTCACAATGAATTACCAGTAAAATGAAACTTTTAGTCTAAATGGTATAACCTTAAAAAAAACAAATTTACTGGTAACTTAAGGAAAGGTGTTTACAGTATGCACTTAAAAAACACAATCTCCTTACTATACAAGAGATTGTTACTGTTAGAAAGTAAGTTAAGTCAAGTCCCACATCGAACTTTATGTAATATGTAATTGTAACGTCCCGGTTCCGGGTGTCACTCAACGGTGCCCCGAACCAGGTTCGCCGCGAGACCTCAAGCGCATTTCCCCAAACGCCAGAGCCTGCCGACTAGCAGCGAGGGCCCAGGTCGGATAGTGGAGAAACTATGCCCTCATTTGTCAAAATGTAGCGTAGCGGAATAAAATAAAAAACATACAACAACAGCGGAAGCAATAAAGCATACAACAACAGCGGAAACAATAAACCATACACATCTAGATAAACTGCAGAAAAAACAATCAACAGTTATATATAATGCTGATGCAACATGCCTCAAGTTCTAAGAGAACAACTAGAACATGTTACACAACAATACAGTACAGTACAATATAGAGTACGACAAAGCAAAACAAAACAGCCGGTAGCATCACGAGTCTAAGCCCGGTCCCATGCTCCCCTACTCCTCAGCAGCAATCAAGTACCTGTAAAGGGACCTTTGCCCTTATCCATACCTGCAGAAACGTAATCTGTTTGGGCCGAAAAGCATGACCCAAACAGGGTGTGAGAAATAAATCCCAGTAGGCACCCACCAAAGGCTCGTGCTCAACTGTGTGTAAACATGCAACAACTGTGTGCAAAAGTAAATGCAATAAACTAAGCAGTACTCAAAAGTAACTAACTTTACCAGTTATATTGTCATTTAACATTCATTTCATTATTTATTATTAAGAAACCACCACAGTGAATTTCTATGTAAACAGTCAGTGTACTCAGACAGGGAACCCTTACCCTCAGGTAAAGAGAATCCAAACACAGGAATCTGCCCACAGGCATATCGAATATTGCCCGCAGGCGTACGAGGTGTCGCCCACAGGCACAAAATCAATTTCCCACAGGCACGGAAGAAGTTGCCTACAGGCTAAGTAGTACGTAGCCCACAGGCTAATCACAACACTGCCATCAGGCTAAACAAGCAACCGGGTCATGCCCAACATGTAAACAAGCAATACACATGCAATTCCTCTCAAGACAATTCTGTAATCATTATTATAAAGGCATACCCTCGGGTATCCTGGCCAAACGGCTAAACAGAAGAACGCACCCCCGGGGTGGTTCTGGATCCAAGCAGCGATCCCAAACAGCAGTTTATTATCACATTTAAATTACCTATACAATCCTAAGTATTTAATTCAACAAGGCATCAGTCATACGACACCCCATTCATGGGCGCGTCTCACAAAAATACACACAAACGCACAACAGTTGAAAATTAAACACCAAGCCACCTACCTTAAACGCCCCTGATCAGTATACTCGAACGACGATCCACGAATCGTCCCAGAACGAGGTAGATCTGAGGAGAAAGAAAACTCGCTTAAACCCAAATAACTTCCATTAGAGAAAGATTTGGCAAGAACTACGCCAGGAGATGAGAGGGTTTACCCGCGCGGTTCCAACGAGATCGTCCGAGGCGGAAATGGATTCCCGACGCTCGATCTGGAGATCCTCGAAGATTCGGTCGCCCCCTCCTGAGCTCCCGTCCGGTTCTAAGCCTTCCCTGTGAACAGGGTTGGCTACTGCCCATTTTAAGCGAAAAAAACAAAGTACACGACGTGTACTTCCTTCATTTAACTGTTCATCTGGCGGCACCGCCAAACTATTCATCCGTCGACATGAGTACACGGCGTGTATTCCCGACTATACGACGTGTACTGTCGCCCAGCTGGTGGCTGCTCCCACCGCCTTACTGTTTCGTCTGCCGACTGACTACACGGCGTGTAAAGGACCACTACACAGCGTGTAGTCGGTTTTTACACCCTAAGTCGTCAGCATGGCTACACGCCCTGTGTACTCATCCCACACGGCCAAAAGTACACGGCGTGTAGCCCCAAAATTTAGGATTTACCCCCATTTTCCTTATTTTCTCAAAAACGCTCAAGGAAAGGAGAAAAGAAGAAACCCGTAGCTCAAGAATAAGAACCGGGTTCTTACAGTAATCCTTATTATTCCCTATAAATAAACACCATGTTCAGCCCAAGAGTTCTTTGGAAGATGTTGAGTACTTGGGGAGATTGTAGATCCCATGAGGAAGTATGAGATTGAAGAGGTTCCTCTAAAATAGGGAAATCATTTAGAGAAGTTTTGGAGAAGGTTGAAGTGAATATGATGATTGTGTTGTGATGTGGCTCTATTTTAATGCATGTTTGCCACATCATTTTGATGATATTCTTATGATTTTGTGTTTAAATGAGCTTTCAATGGTTAACAATCTATTCTTCATCATTCTGGGTTGAAATGTTAATTTTTTCAATTTTATCATCAAAATGGTGATTTTAGGTGCGTTATTGATATTGAGTTCTTTGATTGAATTTTCACACATTTCAAGAACTAAATTTTTTATGTTGTCAATCGAATTTTCTCTGAGAAATTATTTTAAAGGAATTTTTGTTTGAGTTCCAATGATTTTTATTTCATATATCTTGTGATTGGAGTTTATTTTAAATTCATTTGTTAGAATTGCATAATGCATGGTTTAAATGGTGAGAAATTTTCTCTCGTTTTTGTTTGTGTTGAATTGTCATGTAAAAATTATTTTTCAAGTGTTATGCTAGATTTTAAGCCTCTTTAATTCCATGTTTTTATAATGAAATATATTTTATTTTGAAACAAAGTATTTTGTGGAGTTTGGAAAATTTTCTTTCCTGTAAGACATTTCATGTTCCTATAACTTTTACTTGGTCAATTTTCAGGTGTATTTCGTAAAATAATTGAAAGTCAAGCCTCACGTAAGCCGGTTCCCATGTAAGATAATTTTTCAATGCCTCGTAAGACATTGACGCGTATGATATCTTTTCACTGCTGGCCATTTTCAGTGCTGTCATTTACAGTTTCTTGAGTGTTTTGATTGCTTTCTTGGTCACTCAACACATTTTTCATTCCTTCCATGTGGATCAACCCCTATTCATTGCTAAGCTAGTTCTTAATAGGGAAAATAAATAAAAAATTTGCCGAATCGCAATGACATTCAGTCATGTTGTCTTTTGTTGTCAACACATAAATCATGTTCAATCTCCCATTAAATTAAGTTCATTACATGAGGTAAAGGCTTAGTGGATGTTTGGAAGTGATTTGAAGATTTGAAGAGGTTCTGTGTAGTTTTTAGAGGAGTTTTGAATGAGTCTGGAATGGTATGGAAGCAATCTGAAATCAGCATGTCTTGATGAATTTGGCTAAGTCCGGGTGCGTAAAGGTCATTTGGATTCTACGTAAGGGTTGGGGTAACCAGCTGTTTGCATAAGGGTCATCCATTCCTAGGTAAGGGTCATCCATATCTGTGTAAGGGTCATTGATCTCTGCCTAAGGGGCATCTGAACTCTGCGTAAGGGTCATTCAAGCTCTGCGTAATGGGCATCAGAACTCTGCATAAGGGTCATCACCACTGTACAGGATGTTGCGTAAGGCAACTTTACACTGCGTAAGGGTCAAGCTCAGTTCCAGACTAGAATTTTTGAGGTTCGTCCAGAATTTTAGCAGTAATAAAATAAATGTTGGGAACTACTCTGGTGTGACATCGATGATTCAAATTGGATCAAAACTTGTTCGAATGATCATCAAATTAAATCAAGCAATGCATGGTGAGCTGTTCTTCATGGAAATAAATATCACAATTAATTATTGTGATTCTTGTTGTTATTTGAGAATTATATTCAGGCCATGTAGTGTTCCGGTCCTTGAAGAATAAATATCATGTGCTTCGATTAAATTGTTGTGTTGTTTGTTTTGTCTGGTTTGTTTTTGTTTGTATGGTTCAGGGACTATTTTGGGTGATACATATTCAATCAAGGAGGTGCCTACATCTCCCATGAGAACAAAGAGTGATTTGGGAGCACCACAATCATCATTATGAAGCCACCAGGTGAACTTGTTCCATGCCCTTTCCGACTAATTTCCCACCGCCACCCACTTTCTCCTCTCTTTTCATTTTAAGAAACTAGGGACAGTTTCATTCTAAGTTGGGGGGTGTGGAAACATTAGTTAAAAAAAAAAGGTAAAATTTCTTTATCATTAATTTAATAACATCTTTGCTCACATTAAAACTACATAGTAAATAATTTTTATTTTCTTGACACTTAATTTAATTCATGATTAAGTTCACAAACATTGATTTTGGAAGTTTGGTTGTCCAATGAGAATTTTCATCATTTTTATTTTCATCTATTAAATCAAAATGCCACAATGCATGTCCTCTAGACTGTGGGGTACTAAATTGAATTCTTGAGGTCCCATAATAAATAGCATAGGCTGATTTGATTTTTATGAATAATATGAGTATTGAAAAAATAAAAAAAATAAAAAAAAATAAAAAAAAATTGCGTGTAGAGCAATGGATGGATAAAATGCGAGGCTTTCGGCACTTGGGGATCGTGACTCCAGAGTTGTCTAGCCCTGAGTTTTTCACTCTATATCTATTTATAGTAATATGACTTCGTTTTTTATCAAGTTAACTCGAGATGATGCCCGAGTATGTGGGCTTCATTTGGTGCCCTAAGGCCTTTGAGCCTGGGAGTCATCGGCAAAGTCTTGCTACATGGGTTAATTTGATTAACTACAATCTCAATTATTATGCCAACATTGCAAAAAAAACAAAAAAACAAAAAACAAAAAAAAATTGAACTCATATTAGGATTAAATGTGATTCCACCTAGCGCTTCCATGATTTCCCCCTTAAATGAAAATGAACCCCCATATCTATTGTGATTCACAGCACATCACTTCACCTAATTGAGTTGGATGAAGTATGATGATGGATTTGATCAAAAGAATGGGATTGGGATTGGGATTGGGATATACTTTTAAATTTATCTTGTTTTAAATTATTTTGATAGGTTATAAAGATATATTTGTGTGTAGTTTACATTGTGAGCACTGTTTGTTATAATGTATTTGAAAAAAAAGAATTCAAATATAATCTTCGAATTATTTGTTCGAGACTACCAAATCTCAAGTTGGGGGGTGTGATTAGCCAATAAAAACATATACGTTAATTACATTTTAATGGTATTAAATGTTCATTTTTGATCTTATGGGTCTGAGTTATTGAATTTTAATTTTGAACATCCATTCTCATCATTTGTGCACTTCATGCCAAATGTATATCAATTTAGGCCCAATGATTCATCTGATTTTAAGAAATGTAATTATCCATATTTTAATTTGATATTTTGGGAAATGGATCTCCACTTCAATATGAACATTTTTCATTCAGGTATCAATGGAGGATTCATAAAGAATTATGGTGATATTTAGCGATGAAAGGAAACAATTCTGGAGAAGGCAGATTGGAAACCAGCCCACTGATTAGAATGTGGAGCCCACAATACAGACCCAATGAAGCCCAAATTTCGTGGGATGCTAGAAGACATATAGAGGAACAAACCATTCTTCAGGAGCCAGTGCTAATTCGGCCTCCATGGTGGTTATTAAGGCGACCCAAATAGAATATCAAAATCTGGGCCAGAATCTGCGGCCCAGAATGTTAGCCCACTAAATCGGTCATAACTCCCGATCCACAACTCCAAATGGGCCCAAATTTTACAGACGTCTAGAGGACATCCGAAGACACAAAAGACTCTTCTATGGCCCACCGAGATTCGGCGATATGCTTGCCCATACAGGACGACCTTTCCAGGGGAGAAAAGGAGGACAAAACGTAAAGGAGAGAATCAATTTCTCCACTACTTTCCATCACCCTAAGGCCTAAATTAATTTAATAATTGGGCATACATTGATTGAGGCTCGGGCTAAGGCTTCCCAATTGCCTATTTAAGGCAGTGGTGGTGAGGGGAAAGATATCTCTTGTTTTTTATGTAATGTTATTATGCCAAAGTTCCTTTGTAATGTTTTCAATTGCCATGTAAGTTTCTTTTTTTGTATTTCTATGTTCTTAATCAACATCTTTCTCTTTTATTCTTTCCATTTCTTTCATTAAAAATATATAATCACAAAGCACAGTGATATCTCTGTATTGTGGTGAATTAGTTCACACATAGGTGTGAATTTCGTTCACACACACGGAGGAGTGTTCGTTATTTCCGCGGTTTTAATTTCTTCAATCCAATTCTTGTAAGTCATCTTCCGCCCACCATTGAGAGTATACCATCAATGGAGGGCTAACCCTTTAATGGGTTGATCGTAGGAAGATGCAAAGGCGGAATTGAATGTTATTTTAAGAACAAATTGTTGTTAATTGGCTAACTAATTTAAGACTTACATTCTTCAGTTATTTCCACTCTTTATCTTCACTGTGTTTGAGGAAGCTAAATCCAAGTACTAAAATGACCATATACCATGGAGAGATCATGAATTTGGTTCTCTAAGTGTGTAGGGAATTAGTAATTGAGTTTAGTTAGCATCAAACCAGAAAATGAAGAAGGTAGTGTTATTTTGAATAATGGATTCATCAAGAATTAATAAAATCAAAATTGTCTAAAGAAGTAAAATTCATTCAATCTACCCCGAGCATAATCCTAAGATCAACTCATTTTCATTGAATTGAATTCACTTAGGTTTCTTAGTGTTCTTTAGAACCATCTAAAATCAAAACCAAGTTGACCACTTCATAGCCAAAAATTCATCTCATAGGTTGTGTATCTTAAGTATCTTCTTAGGTCTCAGTGGATTCAACAACCCAAGCTTGTGACAACCGGGTCTCGGTGATAGCACAACCACCCCGCCTTAACATGGTCGTCGGGTCCTGGCCTACTAGGTACCACCAGTTGCCCCGCAGACAGGTGGGGCCCACCCCAGGGTCCACCCACGTGCCCGAACGGGTCATCTGACTAATGACAGTCCTCACAGGCCAACACATGTCCTTTCCAGTGTGCTTTGTCCTTTCCAGTGTTATTTTGAATAATGGATTCATCAAGAATTAATAAAATCAAAATTGTCTAAAGAAGTAAAATTCATTCAATCTACCCCGAGCATAATCCTAAGATCAACTCATTTTCATTGAATTGAATTCACTTAGGTTTCTTAGTGTTCTTTAGAACCATCTAAAATCAAAACCAAGTTGGCCACTTCATAGCCAAAAATTCATCTCATAGGTTGTGTATCTTAAGTATCTTCTTAGGTCTCAGTGGACTCAACAACCCAAGCTTGTGACAACCGGGTCCCGGTGACAGCACAACCACCCCGCCTTAACATGGTCGTCGGGTCCTGGCCTACCAGGTACCACCAGTTGCCCCGCAGACAGGTGGGGCCCACCCCAGGGTCCACCCACGTGCCCGAACGGGTCATCTGACTAATGACAGTCCCCACAGGCCAACACATGTCCTTTCCAGTGTGCTTTGTCCTCACACACATCCTGAGAAACTTCCCAGAAGGTCACTCATCCTGATCACTACTCCAAACCAAGCACGCTTAACTATGGAGTTCTAATCAGGTAGGCTCTCGAAAAGGAAGGTACACCTTGTTGACATGAGTCATATCATTTAGTCATTTAACCCTTTATCATTTGGGGATGTTACAAAACTAGACTACAAGAACCGTTCTACCTTCATCTCTTTGCTAAATTTGAGCGTGAATCAGTCACCAAGGCAATATGGCTTACCCACAGGATCGGTGTTCAACACACAGAGCGGTTGTGGTGAATCCTCAATCATGGCGGAGACTTCCCACAACCAGTTCGAAGCCAAGGAAATCTTTGGTGTCTGGGGAGTTGCACACTCTATTCAAGATGGATTCCATTTGAGCTTGAGGTCATCATGGAAAAGGAACCTGTGATGTTGGTCGGGTAACTCAGGACCTTGGGGCGGTTTGGAGCATGATTTTGAGTCGTCCAGCTTATAGTCAGGCCAGGTTGAATATAGTTTGGAAGTTTGTTGTCCATTCTCACGAGGAAATACGCTCAAAAGCAATTTGGATGGTCACAAATAAGTTCTATTTGCTAAATCCCGCCGTTGTTAACATTGCAGAATATGCAGCAAAGAGGTTGTCTACTATTGATCAGCAGCATTTGGATTCAAAGCTTCCACAGCAAGGTGTGTTTATGGAACAAAGAGCGGAGTTCGGGGTTAGTGCAGGTGGGAGTATTGTCCTGGATACAGTTACGGCTTATGGTCTAGCAACAGTGGGCCACCAGTGACGTCATGTCGGATCCACATAAAGTGCATCCTGAGGGTGGCATTGTTTCTGCTCTAATGGATTTGTATCAAAGCATGGGTGGTTCTCTCGCCCAACCATATGGTGGCCCGGCTGCCCACATTACAGAATGCCCTGAGTGGCAGGGAAAGTGGAAAGCCACGACGCAGAATGAGAGCAGGCATGTTGTGGCAGTATCTAGAGCTGACACTGAGAAAGCACCAGCCCTGCTTAAGGTTGTTCTTGCGAGACCCTGTTCAAATGCCTCCCCAGTTTACCAAGAAAGGGCTGCTGGCTCTTTTTGGGAATCTCAGAGTCAGGAGCTAATAGCATTGGTATTGGTCGAGAGGGCTGTGTTGTGCCCAGAGCAGGCACTAAGAAAACTACAGCCCTGCATGAGGCCTTCCTGCAAGTGGCAGATATTTGTTTTGCGAGGCGTAACCATGAAACAAAGGAAAATTACTGTGAGGACGCACTGAAGATGAGAAATCTTCCTGAAGAGTTTTCCCGAGACCATGACATTTGTTCTCCAACCAATCATGGAGTTCGAGAAGTGCATTTACCGGGAATCTTGGACGCACTGCAAATGTTTGGTTTTGCCAAGCAGAAGCAGTTACCAACATAATATTCTCATTTTGAACTGCAGGAAAACCGAAGGCCATACCCTGGAAAGAGTCAGCTCTAATCTGAGCCACCATGAATGGGTGGTGCATCCTGGATATCCATAAAGGGGTTGTTGTCGATTGGCCAGCCAATCTTGGCTGGAAAATGGGCCCCTGGCTAGTCTGTGTTTCATTCCTGAAGGGAGCTTAGCTTCCATGGCATTATACCATGGTTCAATCATGAGCCCTGGTGTTGCCAAGTGTGTGCAGAATGCTATGGTGACACTGTAGGGTGTGATACCAAGTCTTGTCCATGTCAGGAACAGTAGAAATTGCACAGCTGATTTTGGAAGAGCAGGAAACACGCCAATCATGGAGATTTGCGAAGGCACAGAGATTGGCGGTGCAGTCCTTTCTGATTCGTTCTTGCAGGTTCAGTCATTGGCAGTCTTTTGCACATCAGTTCTAGGCTGCTGGCATGCTGCTGGCATGCTGCTGCCCACAAGAGAAAAATTCTGATTTTCAGTGCTGGTCCAAATCATCAAGCCAAGCCAGTTGCAGCCAGCAGGCTTCGACGCCAGGCACCACGAGTGGCAGCCTCATTCAGGAGTTCAGTGGCCACCTCCAGAGATACCTTCATCCGCAGGGCAAGGCTAAAGAAATCGTGTACCATGGACTAGTGCAGTTATCCTGGCAGCTTCATCCATTGCAGAGGCTGCCCTTGATTTTCACCTTGCAGACATGGTGAATTTTCCCGTGGGCGGAAGAGGGAGCAGGAGAACTGCCAGGCCAAGGGGAGGAGTTCTGATGGCTACATGGGAAAAGGAGTGGCCACAGCTGGAAAGCATATTCTGGAAAGGGGAGGGGGCCCCAAAGCATAGGCTGGCAAGCAATGGGTTACGCCTAACAAACTGGGGGAGTTTGTTAAGGGCTCCACGACTGTTAGTAGGGGACCGCATGGGAATATTCCGAGGGAGGGAAAGGGGGCTATAAGAGAGGGGTAATAAGGGAGAAGAAGAGAGGAGAGAATATTATTGTGTAACGGCCAGGGGCTTGGGCGGGGGTGAGAGAGAGTCCCTTCCCGGGGTGTTTTCCTTTTTGCTTTTCTTCTCCTTTGTTCTACTCTCTTGCCCTATAATCGCACCTATAGGCTTAATACATCAAAGTAGTTCACCACGACCGCGTTCTCTATTAGAGCCCCCTCCCCCCATCCCAGCAGCCTGCTCATCCATTCTAACAATCACATTAGTTAAAAAGTGCAGTGCTCCTGTGGGATCCTAGCTTCACAGCAAGCACAAAAATTCTGGTTTACACATGGCCCAAGTGTGCAGGTGTGTGGATTATTGTTCCAAGCAGATGCAAGCTTGCACATGGAGTTTTTTTTTTCTTTTTTGTGCACATGGAGAATAAATTAATGTAAATGCTTGGAAAATACAAGCAATGTATACAATTTGTGTCATGTGCATCATGCATGTTAAAATATCCTCACCCCATACAAAAGATGTACACGGATCCAAGGCCCAAGAAACATATGGATATGGAACCTACAATTCAGTGAGCTGCAGGATGCATGCACACAACATAATCAAGTGCACACAGATGCAATTTGTAGAACAGTATTCAGGTATGTCATACCACATCAACCTCGGATGCAAACATTCAACCTTGCGAGCATTCATGCCGCCATAAATGCAAATTTAGCAATTTCATATCCATAAATGTAAAGTACAAAATTATAACCTGCTCATAAAAGATTTCATCAATTACTGCTGCTGCTTTAAGAATTAAAACCAAAGCTTCCTTCTCAGAATCAGTCAAACCTACCAACTGTTCCATTAAAGAATTAGCAAATTTGCATCAAAATGTGAAAATGAAAATGCATATGAGAAACAAAAATTAAGAAATCTAAACTTTTGAAACACAAATCACATTGTGAAGCTGACTAACAAACCCCACATACAAAATTGTTTTCATGAAAGATGAGGGTAATTCGCAACTAAATGAAATGTTCACAGAGTTCTACAATACAGTATTGTTTACCGTGACTAGGAGTGCCCGATATGGAATATTGCAGTACCTTTCCTCACTCTTCTCTCCTCCACTTGTTTCCCTTTTTCTGGTTATGTGGATATGGTGAGGGTGCTTGGTGGTGGCATAAGGTTGATGTTCTTCATGTTCACGTTACCCTTATGGGATGGATATGTGATGAAGCTGTGATGTGTTGTGGAGATGCGATGCGGTTGTGGTTATGGTTATGGTATAGTGATACCAGTGCCAACAAGACATGGGACCCGACGCGGGTTGGGGTATGTAGGGTCGCGGTCCAACCCACATCAGATGTGGCATGGTTGGTATGATTGTATGGATATAGAAAAGATGGAAGTACATGACGTTAGACGTTGGAGGGTGAAAGCGACAAACCGGTGAGGAAGCAGTGCAGGTACCCTTTTTGATATATACTTTGATATTTTTTTATTATACTTGGATGCGATATTTGATGAGCGGGACTTGGTGAGGTTGGACAGTAGTTGATCCGATAGGTGCATGTTGGTTCTACTGTTTATTCACTGAAACTTTAGTATGTTTCTTCCACATTTACATGAGTGGTCTTGAGCAGGATCCTACTGAGTATACATGTATGTTCACCCTTGTATATATAAATTGTTTTCAGATTTCCGAGACGAGTTTGGAGATCAAGTTGGACAGTACTAGCTCAGAGCTTAGAGGTCTGGTTGGGGCTATTGCCTTAGGAGTTTTATTTTGGTATTCATTTTGGAGAAATGTATTTGTATGGCATTTCATGTTTTTTGGTTCATTGTGGGATCTTGGTTTTATTTTACATTATGGTGTCGATAGGTGGATTTCTTATTATGTTCTTGGGATATGTGGAGGTAATGTATTTCATTTGCATATTTTATACCTTCGGTGCTAGTTGTCAACTCGGGGTCTATTGGAGGCGGATCTCAGGAGTCACTCTCGTCTTCACTACAAACCTACAAACCTGGGAGGAGTTCCTAGAGGGTGGGGGGTGGGTCGTGACACAAACACTAAAAACAACCATGACACAGATGACTGTTTGTCAAAAGAAATACAGAAAAAAATATTTTTTTACTTAAATGCCGACTGCATTAATAATAGTTACAAAAAGAAGACAGACAAGTACAGTGAACAGGACTCCTATTGTACAAGTTGGAAAGATCAGGCTACGACAGCCTTAAATCAGCATGCAGAGATGATGTTGTTTTCATGGGTCTCAATGTTCAAAGAAAAATATAGACATAAATATAAATTTAAAGAAGGTGAATAAATGTTTTGATCTAGACATCCACAGATTTGGCAACATGACGGATACATATAAATAAACAAACAGATGATCCCATCATAAAAAAAATATCCATCTAGCATGGTCTCCCAACCCGACAAATCATGCTCAATGATGTTGAACAAAACCCAAAAAAAAAACTCATCATGCACACAACTAATGCTAAAAATAATAGATCACCTCTGGATCGAGGGATATCGTTGCATATCGACTGAGCTGCATCTGCAGAGCAAGACTGCGTGCCTCAATGTTATCGTTGTACCTTCAGCCAATTTAAGCAAAGAAAAGATGCAACTAATCACGAAGCATATCAGTTTGTAAAGTAGCTGTAGCCATCAACAATAAATCAATCATGATCTAGAAACCAGTAGAATGTTCATGACAATAAATCATTGATAAATACTTACCCTTTGGTAATTGAGAAAACTACTGACAGATCACAAAGAGGGAAAAAAAGTTCACCGGTTTGGATAAAATACCTTTGTGCAATTATTTGAAAGAGCTGTCCATATTGCCCATTTATGTCATATGGAACATAACCAGGATCCTTTCGAAAAAGACAACTCTTGTATTCATCAATAGAAATATATTTGACTGCAGAGACTTCAGTATCCTAGCAAAATCAATAGTTCAATGCTTGAACAGCATAGCAAGATAATTATTATGTAGGTAAATAGATAGTATATAATATTAGAAAAAGATGGGTAAAGCAACAAGTATCATTTTATTATTACTTTATTTTAGTTTCCGCCATTAGATGAAAAGTTAAATTATCAAGATCCTTTATTTTTATAGGTTTTTTATCATTAGAATGATTTTTCCAATTTAAATTAAACTTTCTAGCCACAAAGAGGAGCCCTGTGAGATGACATATGCAAACCTTTTTGTTTATAATTATTTTATGATCTTAATTATTTCATAAGTCCTTGTATTATTAATGAACGCATCTCCTAGATTATGAAACAAGCATTTTAATATGATCACATCTCTATTCGACATGAAACGCCTCTCCCTTCTTCTCTATTGTTCCCTTTCTTCTTCAAGAAAAACTGCTTTTATTCCTGTTTAAGATTTTCTGAAAATATGAAAAACAAAAGCACCATGAAAATCGGAACTGATCTTTTATTTGAAAAAAAAAACCCAGATATTTTTCATCTTCCATCTCCAAAATATAGGAAAATATCGCCTCATTCAAACCACAAATCTCCTTCAAAATCACCTTCAAATCTTCCACGGATTTCTCCATTTAATTCTCCAAAAAAATCAGTCTTGAAATACTTCGAATTAATACCCGCGATTTGAACCAAATAAACATTGGGCAGCCTTTGGAGAAAATACCTCGCTGTTACGCATCTCTCTGCTAACTGTTACGCAACTTCATCCAACACTTATGCAGCCCTTGAAAATTCCAGATTACTGATACGCACGATTTGGCCAACCCATAGCATTCAGTGAAAACTTCATCCAAAATTACAGATGTGTCGGAAAACACCGATCACTGTCACACACCAACACTTCGACAGTGACAACACTTACGCAGCCGGTTCAGAGGTCTCGCTTACGCAACAACTCTTCCACATCTTCAACCCTTACGCAAAACTTTTAAGCAGCAGCACCTTCAACTATTATGTAGCCTCTGTATTTTTCATTTCATTCTTACGCAGGCAATGTAATTTTCAACTCACAATTATGCAGTGCATATATTTTCAGCTAACTGTCACAGGCTGAGCGTCTCAGCACATCGGTTCGCCCGTGCGGCACCCCAGCCCCCTCCAAGGCGGGCAGAGTTCAGCCGTCCAGCTCTTCATATGATGTGAGGTTCACTGGTTTCGTCCTGCTATGGACTCATCAAGAGAGTGGCCCCAACTCCCAACCAGTAGTGTCAAGACTGACACGCACCAACCTCCACTTTGTCGGGGCGACTCTCATCTCTTCGATAGGGACAAATCAGATGAACCGCACCTTTCATGTTCTTGCTGGTGTGGGACAAAACCTTCATGATTGGGTTGTGACATTCTCCCACCACCATTCCATGCACGCCCTCGTGCATGCAGGATCGTGGCCTTCTGTGTGTCCGCGAAATGATCTGCTTCCAACTGACCGGCAACCAAGCATGACCAAGGGGACGCTCCTTGTCGTTGGCATCAATGGTCCACCCACTATCTGGGTCGCAAACCACCGTGGTCCACCCTCTCTCTCAGGGTCAAAAACCACCTCCACGAGACCCACCCTTCATAGTGGCGTTTCTGCCTCTGACATCTCTCGAGCACGACCTTCTCTATCATGTCAGCTCCGCATGACACCTCGGGACTCCGCTCCCACCACCAAGGTCTGTCCGGCAGCATTCCGCAACACCGCGAGACACATTCCCTCTGATACCACTTGTCACAGGTTGAGCGTCTTAGCACAGCGGTTCGCCCATGCGGCACCCCAGCCCCCTCCAAGGCGGGCGGGGTTCAGTCGTTCAGGTCTTCATATGATGTGAGGTTCACTGGTTTCGTCCTGCCATTGACTCGTCAGGAGAGTGGCCCCAACTCCCAACCAGTGGTGTCAAGACTGGCACGCATCATCATCCACTTTGTCGGGACGACTCCCATCTCTTCGATAGGGACAAACCAGATGAACCGCACCTTTGATGTTCTTGCTGGTGTGGGACAGGACCCCCATGATTGGGTCATGACATAACGCTTACTCATTATCAAAATCATTTCTATGCAACCATTGGAAACACTTTCACCGGTAAAATTCCCATTCTACTATTAAGTATCAACTTCAACCTTCATAAAAAAACTCCAAACTTCTACAAACACTTTCAAACTTCTCCAAAATAATTTTATCCATCAAATACCAATGTTGACAACAAATACAACCAGACATTAACTCGTTGGTTCCAACACGGAGAATATGTTCTGCGCTGAAAGAAACACATTTTGTGCTGAAAGGAATATGTTGTGAAGACAAATGTTCTGGAGTGATGTCTCAAGTGTTCTATGATGGTGAAGATGACTGGGGACTTGGAAGTATTCTGTGAAGATGGATAAAGACATGGAATGATGGATGGTTGAAAACATAGAAGAGGTTTCATGAAGACTGAACGAGTAGAAACATAACAAAACATATGTTTTGTGCACAAAAACATATGTTTTGTGCAGAAATAATCACAGTTCAGGGGTTGGATGGATGGACAATGATATGCGTTGTACTACATTGAATATAAGATTATCATGACTATTGATGATTAGTAAGCATGTTGAACAAGCTTAAAGAAGAGGTTGGAGCACTGGTAAAACACGGAACAAATCCCGGAACTCCCAAAGCAGAACGACACACGATGTCGATATATCCAGAACTGAGAAGACTCTACACCCTAGCCTCATAGCGCATCGCAACCATGAGCCAAACAAGACCTTCCAAAACACAATGACCCGGAAGAAACAAACTCAACACAAAACGGACCACAAAGAAATGATGTGGTTCGCGACTTACCCTACTCCACAAAAGGATTACTGTAACCTTTTTATTAAGGAGAAGAAGAAACAAACACTGCCCCTACAAAGGCCTACCACTTGTTACTAGAACCAACAAATGCAAAAGAACAATACTTTTTTTCATCACATGAATAAGTCACTCCACTCTGCACTAGTCAGCCGATTCCGTCGGTTCCACCATCATCCGATCTTTGCGGATGACCGCTGCTCGATCAAGGCAACTGTTAGCTGCTGACTGCATGCAGTGACTCAATTTGCAACTTCAAGTGAACAGTGCAGGCGTCCAGAACTCATTCCTCTGCTCTTCGGCACTTCCAAAAAATCCAGTACTAGGCCAGAAAACAGTTTCTCCACAGCCAAGTCTAACAATTTCCCATGAAACCTTTGGGAAAGCTTCTCATGGAAGCTTTGGGTTCCTTTTTTTTATTTTTGGCAACTAAATCGAGCTTTCGCACCAAGCTTGTATTGCCAACGAACTACCCCAACCGGCTTCCAGTACATCCGGCTAACACGCAACATACTCACATCATGATTCAGCTAAAATTTTGTCACACTCGTAGCCATTAAAGTGAACCCAAAAAAAAAAATTAATTTTCATCACAATTTTTACGCAAAACTTGTCGAACTTCGATCGATCGTATCTTGACGATACAAACTAAAATCGACGCGCCCTCAGTTGTGATGGAATCGTATTGAAACCCTCTTTCCAAATCATACCAAATTTAATTGAAATTTCAAAGTTTTCAACTTAAAATATATATATATATAACAAATTAAAAATGTTTTTTTATGTTTTTTTAACGTTTTTTTAAAACGCTTTTTTAATGATTTTTTGAACCTTTTTTTTTAAGAATTTTTAAAACGTTTTTTTTAACATATTTTTTAAAACGTCTTTCTTAAAACAACTTTTCTAAAACCTCTTTTTTAAACATCTTTTTTTTTAACGTTTTATTTAAGGATTTCTTTGTGTGTGCATGTGTGTGTATACCTGTTTTATTTTATTACATATTAGTTTATGTTTTTAAATATCTCAAAAAACTTTTATTATCTTATGTGAAAAACTGTTTTTAAAATCTCTCTGTATTTTAATTATAACTTGTGTTGTAGTGATTGGAATTTTATAATTATTGTTTCATATGAAAGATAATAAGTTTATGTAACTTTTATTAACCTACAACATTGTCTAATTCTTTTTCTAACATGTCCGCATTTAAACCCGAACATAATTCATGTTTTTGCTGTCAAATAATATTTTCAGTATAAACTGCTTTAAAGTATTTTTCTGTATTTTATTTATAACTTACAATATACTGAACGGATTCTTTCCAAACTTGTCTCGTTTGAAAGACAACTCATTTACCTTAATTTCATAAGAATAAATGAAGGTTTGATTCTATTGTTTAAGGGGTTCTCCATATATCTGAAGATCTCGCAACAGATCTGCAATTCTGAATTTTCCAGAATTGAAAATATTTTTTGTTTCTTTGATATCTCATTCGTTTCTGTCAGAGGTTAAGTTGTGTGGAGTCCCACATCGGACTAAGTATCATATCAGCTTTATTATTCATTATAAATAAACACCAAGGTCTCCCTTAGTGAGGCATCTTGGGTATTGGGTCACCACTTTTATACTTTAACATGGTATCAGATGAGGTCTAACTCAAACCGTCTCATTTCTCTCCTCTTTACTAGGGTTTCACCCTAAGTTTTCCGCTCCAAGAGGGGCGGTGGACCCCCATGGCCAGCAGGCCCTCATTTTCTGTCGTCGCCCCTTACTTGCGGTGCCCCTGAACGTCGACCCTCCCAGGGCGATGGGTCCCTGCTAGTCCGCACTCCTCTCCAGCGCGCTGCCTCCCGTGCGACGGCACCTACGCGCCTCAATCCCTGCATGACGACCGACGACGGACCCTTCCGTCTGTGCGCTCTTGTGTGACGACCCCCGCCGTGTGCGTTGCACCCCCTCCCACTGCACTCGCCATCCGCAGAGCCGCTTGAACGCACAGCTCCGCCTGAACGCACGGCCTCATCTTCCTGCGCACGGCCTCATCTTCCTACTGCCATCGTGTTGCCCCCTGTCCGACGGACTCCTGAGCGTCGCCTTCCCTGTGCGACAGCCTCCCCCAGCCTAGCCATGCCTCTGCCCACGACCCTCTACTCCAAAGCGACCCAAGCGTCTCCATCCTGCATGACAATCCTTCCTCGCCCCATCCACACCCATCGTGCCGCTCGAGATCCACAGTTGGCCTTGCCGCTGACCATCATCGAGGCCCGGTGAAGAATGGCTTCCAACCAGTGTCGCTCGATCAAATCATGTTCTCCACTGCTCCCTGCTGCAAACATTTGCTGTCAACCAGAATTTAGGGTCCACAAATTCGAACACCATTTCATCTCGGCATTTTAGGATCTGCAAATTCGGACGTCGTTTCACCTTGGCAATCTAGGTTCGC
Source organism: Viscum album (assembly GCA_963277665.1). Classification (NCBI taxonomy): domain Eukaryota; kingdom Viridiplantae; phylum Streptophyta; class Magnoliopsida; order Santalales; family Viscaceae; genus Viscum; species Viscum album. Next base: position 1,296,362,982 of record OY728141.1, on the reverse strand, counting down.
AAAGTCAGGCGCCGTTTCACCCGACCGTTTTGAGGTCGTTTGTCGATCGTCGTTTCATCCGACATCTTGAAGCAAGGGTAGTCCTCAGCAAGGGAGCATGAGAATCACGATAGTCATTTTTTCTTTTGCAGCCATGAGCGGGAGCGCAACAGGAGGAGCAAAACAAGCGGACAATGCATCCGAAGATGCTCTTCTTTTTAGTCCTTTTAATATATTCAAACTGGATATGTCTAGCTTGAGGGGGAGTGTCAGACATGTTTATTTTTGTTTTCTTATGTATCCAAGTTAGGTACACCTAGTTTGAGGGGAAGTGTTAGAAGTTATGTTTTGTCGAGTCCCACATCGGACTCCAGGTTTTCATGTCACCTTTATTATTCATTATAAATAAACTCCAAGGTCTCCCTTAGTGAGGCATCTTGAGTATTGGGTCACCACTCTTATACTTTAACAGAATCTAATCGAAATCGCTAGGCGTTTATTTGCTTAGAAAGATAACAAGTTTTTCTTCATTTCATTAAACTACATAAACCTCTGAAAATGTCTTTTACATACCTTAAAAAATGGTCGAATGTTAGCGTTTTTTTTTTTTTTTGAAGATTCTATTTCATGTTTCCATAGTATTTTGAACATATCTCATCCAATACTTATCAGAATTAAACACTTCTTGATTAGTTGGAAAGATGTAGAAATTCTATCCATTTAAGTCTTACGAACCAACTTCTAATTCAGTTGTTTAGATGGCTTAAAAATTCACCAAAGTTTGTATGTTCAGCTTGTACATGAAATGATGCACTATCCATCAATTAATTTTTTTTAAAACATCAATTAATTTTTTTTTAAAACATCAATTAATTTTTTATTTTCTAACGGTGAATTAATTTTTTATTTTCTAATGGTGAATTAATTTCTTATTTCAACAGTCAATTAATTTTTTATTCTAACAGTGAATTAATTTTTTAGTTTAATGGTGAATTAATTTTTTATTTTTAACGGTGAATTAGTTTTTTATTTTCTAACTGTAAATTAATTTTTTATTTCTAAATAGATTTATATATGTGAATATATATATAATATGTGCAAGTTGTAAAAAAAAATTAACGAGGGGTGGGGGGTGCGCAACAAAGGATGGGTTAAAAAAAATTCTAAATATATTTATATATGTATATATAGTATATATAATATATGCAGGTTGCAACATACTTAAAAAAAACAATGAGGTTGGGGGGCGTGCGTGAACATCAGTCGCTGAGTGTTTTTTTTATAATATATAGCGAGTTATTATATATATATCATGTTAAATCGTTGATATATGATTATATATATTATTAATATATATATTATTAATAGCTTGATATATAATTATATATATTATTAATAGATTTGTATGTGTGTCTATATATATAAATATATAGTCCGATAATTTTTAACCAGGCGGACGGGCTTTTACGGACCGAGCTTTTACAGGCCGGCCCAACCCAGCCCATGGGCTTGCTTGCATAGGCCCAAGCCCGGCCCGATGAACCATCACCCCGAGCCCGGCCCGGCCCGGCTCAGGCTTTGCCAGGACCGGGCTGCTCGGAATTTCGAGCCGCCGAGCCAAAATTACACCCTTACCTGGAAAGTAATAACCTTCAATTTAAACCTTTGCACACACATGACTTAATACACTTGTCATAAATGTCACAAATGTTTTATCACTCACTTCTAACACTATAAAATGTAATGTGGTGAAATACGAACCATTAACTCGCCTCATAAGCTCCCCAAATAATTTAACGAACCTTGAGCATCTTATGTTCGTTCGAAAAATTATATTTTCTTGTATTCACTTATAATCAAACATGTGAATACCTTGAGAAATAAATTCAATCATCATTGTTCTAAACTTGAATAATAACATTGAATTAGTTTTACTTGCGATCGATCATACTCGGATGTTCACCGACCACCACACGTGGGGCTCACTTCGTCCTTAACTCTCAATCATTAGTGTTACAATGGAAACTCGTACCTTACAATGAGGTAGGGTGCTCTATATATAGATGAGAAAAAGAGTACAATGGGTTACCCACACCGATATGGGATACAAATAATCAAAAACATTTAACTCTTAACACTCCCCCTCAAGTCGGGACATATATATTTATCATGCCTAGCTTGTTACATAAAAATTGGACAGGTGGTCCAGGCACCTCTTTTGTGAGAACATTTGAAAGTTGATCAGAGGTGTGAACATGGTCGAAGGTGATCTTCTTCTCAAAGTTTTCTCGAACGAAATGGCGATCAAATTCAATATGCTTGGTCCGCTCATGAAAGACTGAACTTGTGGCAATCTTGATAGCAGTTTGATTGTCACACCAGATATGTGCTGGTTTCTTGACTAGATACCCGATCTCCTTTAAAATTTGTTGTGCCCAAATAATCTCTGCAGTCACATATGTTATTGCACGATATTCCGATTCTGCACTAGATCGGGAAATAACTGTCTGCTTCTTGCTTCGCCATGAGATCAAATTTTCTCCAATAAATACCTCAAAATTAGACGTAGATCTTCTAGAAAAGAGACATCTAGCATAATCTGCATCACAAAATGCCCCAATATCTGTAAGCTCGTGATTAGAATATAAGACCTAAATCTGGTTCCTTTTTCACATATCTAACAATGCGAAGAACACCCTCCCATTGCATTTTTATTGGAGATTCCATAAACTGACTCATTTTGCTAACCGCACAAGCAATATCGAGTCGATTCATCGTCAGATAGTTGAGCTTTCCAACAAGTCTACATCTGTCAGGTGATGAAAATATCTCACTGTCAGTATGAAATGACCTTTCTCCAAGTTCGAGGGGTGAGTCAACCTAGTCAGCTCGAGTCATGCCAGTCTCCTGCAGAAGATCGAGGACAAACTTTCTCTGAAATAGATTGATTCCTTTGTTGCATCTGGAGACCTCAATTCCAAGAAAATATCATAGGGAACCCAAATCTTTTATTTGAAAATTTTGATGAAGAAAAGATTTGAGTCGATCAATGCCGGTAGCATCACTGTCAGTAATAACAATGTCATCCACATAGACCACCAAAAGAATGCTTCCTGATGCATAGTGATGATAGAAAACAGAGGAATCCTTTATGCTTTGGGACATGCCAAAGCTAAGTATAACAGTGCAAAAACGACCGAACCAAGCACGTGGCAACTGCTTGAGTCCATACAGCGATCGACGAAGGTGACAAACCTTGGAGGACTCCCCCTGAGCAAGAAATCCAGGTGGTTGCTCCATATAACCTTCTTCATTAAGAAAACCATGAAAAAAAAGTATTTTTAACATCCAACTGATAGAGAGGTCAGTGAGAGGAGGCAGCAAGACAGATAAGTAGGCAAACAGAGGCTATTTTAGCCGCTGGAGAGAATGTGTCAAAATAATCAACTTCATATGTTTGTGCATAACTTTTGGCAACAAAACGAGCCATGAGACGATTAAGAGAGTCATCGGTGTTGACGCATACTATATAGATCCATTTGCAACCGACCACCTACTTATTCGAAGGAAGAGGGACAAGATCCCAAGAATGGTTGGCGTCCAGAGCCTGAAGTTCATCCTGCATAGCCTGTAACCAGTCGGGATGAGATATGGCCTCAACAACAGTGTGCGGCGTGGAGTGAGCAGCAAGTGTCTCTACAACTCGTGAGGTAACCGCAAATAATCCCTGATAAGACATACAGGAGCATGAGCCTTTGCGAATCGCAATAGGCAACTCCAGTGATGGAGGATCAGGAGCAGGTGAGTCGTCGGGTGTTGTAGCAACCTCAGGTGTCGGGGTGGCAGGTGTGCTTGATCGGCAAGTATATACCTGGCCAAATCGGGATCCAACGACATCACTAGAAAGAGGGGGGTGGTGGTGTATCGAGAGAATATGGTAAAATAACTTCGAAATAGGGAATAGGCAGGATCTCGAGAACATAAAGAACTGAGGATTCAACAAATGAAACATCGACGGAAACAGCATAACGATGCAAATCTGGAGAAAAGCATTGATATCCGTGTTCGGTGTGGGAATAGCCAAGAAAGATGCATTTTTGAGCTCGTGCATCAAACTTGGTAATGGAGGGACGAATATCCCAAACATAGCATATATAGCAAAAAATGCGGAGGCAGAGAATGAGGTGGTGAAGTTGGAACTAAAGAATGGAATGCTGTCTCCCCCTAAAGAACAGACAATGGAAGTTCGTTGATAAGATAGGTGTCTGTGAGAATGGCATCTCCCCAAAAAACGGTTGGAACTTTTTTCTGAAATAAAAGTGCACGAGCAACTTCTAACAGATAACGGTTCTTTCATTCCGCAACACCATTTTGTTGAGGTGTATCGAGACAAGAAGTTTCATGGATTATGCCATGATCGTCAAGAAAAGACTGGAAAGGTCCAGATAAATATCCACAACCATTGTCAGAACATAAGCAATGAAGTTTAGTAGACATCTGGGTTGTGATTTCTTGATAATAGGAGCGGAACACGAAAAAGATTCATGAACGATTCTTTAACAAATAAATCCAAGTCGTTCGTGAAAAATCATCGATGAAAGTAACAAAATATCGATAGTCCAGTTTGGATGGACTAGGACTGGGCCCCCAGATATCAGAATGAATCAAATGAAAAGGATTGGATAGACAGGGAGTTGTGCGGGAAATATAGGTGACCCGATGATGCTTTGCGTAATGACATGACTCACAGTTAAATGGAGGAAAGGGACCCAAACCTGGAAAAAGTTTCTGAAGAATGGAGGCAGGTGGATGACCAAATTGATAATGAAGTTCGAGTGCATGAGCAGAAGTGACAAAACAGGCGTGCTGGCGCATTGGGGGGTTGGCGCACTAGGGGGTTGGCACACTAGGGGGTCGTTGGCGCACAGGGGGGTCGGCGCACTGGGGGTCGTCGGTGCACAGGGGGTCGCCGGCACGTAGGAGAGGCACAGTAGGAGGTCACCGAATCTTCATAAGGGGTCGTCGCGCACACAAGGGGTGAGACGTGATGGCATTAGGAAGACGAGGTCGTGCGTTCAGGCGGAGCCGTGCGTTCAGGCGGCTCTGCGAATGGCGAGCGTACTCGGAGGGGCGCAGCGCACACGGCGGGGGTCGTCGCACAAGAGCGCATAGGCCTAAGGGTCAGTCGTCGGTCGTCATGCAGGGACTGAAGCGTAGAGGTGACGCGCTAAAGATGGAGCGCGAACTAGCAGGGGGCATCGCGCAAGCACTGAGGCGACGCTCAGCGGCGCTGTGAGTAAGGGGCGACGGCAGAAAACGAAGGTCTGCTGGCCATAGGGGGCCACCGCCCTTCTTGGAGCGGAAAACTGAGGCTGACACCCTAGTTGAAGAGGAGAGAAATGGGACGGGGAGGGTTTGGGTTAGACCTCATCTGATACCATGTAGAATGATGGAGAGTGGACCCAATACCCAAGGAGGCTTTGGTATCTATTTATAATGAATAATATAATGTCCGATGTGGGACTTAACACAACCTAACCTCTAACACTCTCCTTAAGTTAGGTGTACCTCGCGCACGGGGGGGGGGGCATCAGGAATGGGCGCTTTGTCGGGGCTGGGGCGTTGAGGAGTCGTCCGCCTAGAGGGAGGAGGCGAGCAGGGAGGCGACGTCCCATCGCGGTGGGGATTTTCCCGTAGGAGGATGGCGAGCAAGGGGGGAACGCGCAAGGAGGAGCAACGGGCTAACCTAGCCCTTTTGATACCATGTTACAATGGAAACCCGTTGTATACTATGAACAGGCTACTTGTATATTTCAAAAGCTGCCAGGAATTACAGGGAAAGAACCGAAGAAAATGAAGGAGAGAAAGAAGAAGAACCCGAGCGGCAAGCAAGCTCTCCCGCCCAAGCCACTAAGACCGTTTCCCAAGCTTCACGTCGAACTAACCAACTCCCCCCACCCCTCACCAGCCCTCCCCCTTTTAACAACCCTTTCCACCCCCACGTGGGCTAATAGCTTCCCCCTTCTAGAATATTTTGTCAGCTGTACACGCTCTGCTAAGGTGTCCAAATTTACCCCAATAAGCTTGTTTATACACTTCATACCCGATATCTATCACCTGTACCTTACAATAAGGTAGGGTGCTCAATATATAGATGAGAAAAGGAGTACAATGGGTGACCCACACCGATATGGGATACAAATAATAAAAAACATTTAACTCTTAACAATTAAAATAAATGGAACTTGTGGATACACTTTGTGTGTGGTCATCTAAGTTCTTATCTCGATAGTAGTGAGTCCAACCCACAGACAAAGAGCGGAGTTGAGCAACCCATCATGGCCCCTAAGGAGATAAAGAATGTCATAGCTACAACTAACTCCTACAAACACATTTTGTGTAATATAATCTTTTTGTCTTGTGATATCTCATAAAGCAGGATGCACACTTGTGTCATCATCCTTTTGTTGATTTATATATTTTGTGACCTTACAGGACGGACCTACCTTCTTGTACCATGGTCATGGTCAACCTGGGACCACAAGATATCTATTCCTCGACTCGAAAATGACAAATAATATCTTAATCATTTAACCAACGTTGTACCACGAATGACGCACCCAATACAAGATACTTCGCCACGACTTCAATATCATGGTTTTTGCCTTGCATCAAAGTACGTGTTTAAATGATACACATTGATGATCTCGAGTCTGTAGATCAATACAAATATTCGTAGATAGAAACAACCAATGACACCTGAAACATGTGATGTTCCACTTGGCGGGTTTGTCCTCATAATCTCATCTACTCGAAGTCACCAAATGCAAACTTTATGAGAAGAACTCTCAATGCTTATAAGCTCAGCGTGATGTATCTAGACCATAGAATATATATTTAAGATTACTTTCATAGTATCTTGAGATTCTCATTATAGTTGAAAACTGATATAACCTTTTGATACGACACATAATCTAAAAACATTACCATGTAAACAGTGAATGTAGAAGTATCAACACTATTATGGTAAGAATAAACAAATGTATATATCAAATTGTATACATGTAATGGTAATCAAAGTACATAAAGGAGTTGGGTCTAGGGAACCCACTCACAACACGAAAGGTGACGACAGTCGTCACCGAAAAAGCCACAGAGCAATGAATAAAAATCGATATGGATAATAATAGATGCAATAGAAAAATGGTATTTAAAAATATATACCGATAATAACATGAGAAATGAATAAAATCGATATAGATCTATGAGAAAATGAACGCAATTATTTTTGAAAAAAAATGATGACATATATTGTGATAGAATTGAAATAACTATGATAAATATTTTAATTTATTAGATATTCGATGATAAAAATTGACAATTTAGACTATAGAGAATGAACTTGATAAGTATTGGATTGATAGAAATGCATTGGAGAATATTGATTTAAAATTTGAGAATACCGAGGTTAGATTTATCTCAATAGAGGAGAATGATGAATAATGATAAAAGACTGAGAGATATGAAGAGATAGAGTGAGTTAAAAGAAAGATTGATGATTAGACAGAAAAGAATGAATTCGATATAAATGAATAAATTTTTCGAGATGGATGATTTGAATGAATTTACTTATTTTTCCATCTAAGAGGGAACTTTTTGTGCCTTAGTTGTGCTTCAATTCTGCCACATCAAAACACCCCTAGATTTTTTTTCAAATGCTTCCATTTTTATAATTTCAATCGGTTTTTGTTCTATAAATAAAAGTTTTGTCTCTAGGTTAGGTGAATAAGAACTTATTGTGTTCTCCCAAGAGGAAAATGTTATGACTCGTTTGAGGGATTTCATTAAGTCTGAAGTTGTAAGGATTGAGTGATTGTTGAGTGCTATTTTCTGCCTTCTTTATAGATATACTGTTTCAAAACTAGAAAAGGGAAGATTGATAGGTTAGACACTTGTGGAATTGGAACGATAACTTGAAGAAGATTGAGCTTGAACTCGAACCTAGCTACTTAGCCTAGTAACATGGAACACCTTAGAGAGCCAATCCAATTGAGAGTATTATAAATCCTTTGAATCTGAAGTAAAATGGGCAATTGAGATTTCACGGGGAATATCCGAGACAAAGGATATCAAGTGCATTTCTGTAAATCAAGCCTGAATCAGTAAGTGCTATGCACTGTGTTATTCACAAATTCATGACTGGGAAAAATTAAAATAAAGTGCCCTTGTCAAAAATGAGCTCATAATAGTGAGAGGAATATTGAACTCAAATGAATAAGAGGACAATTAATTTATAAAAAAAAATCTTTTAAGTTGTATCAACAAAGCGGGAAGTGGAACTTTGGTTTAAGAAACCTAGGGGAGTGAAAAAAAATTTCCCTCCTGTTATAGATTTAATTCCACTTGGGTCTCTCTGGTCTATATATCTTAAACACGAGTTTGAGCTTGTGTCGAAATAGGACATTGTGGAAAGCTCACATAGGAGGCATGACTTTCTTAATGATAGATGATTTGATGATTTTCTTTAATTTAGGCATATGCAGTACAAGCTAGAATGATCATCGTTTGTTTTGTTGTCTTGTAAATAAACTAATTTAATAGAATTTGTTGCTCATGGGTGCAAAGGATTAAGTGTGGGGGGTTTTGATGTGGCGTTATTTTACCACACTTTGCCACATCGGTTTTGATGAATTAAATGTTTTTCTTGTGTTAAATTTGGATTATAATAGAGGATTTGTGTATTTGGAACAAAGCTGGTTGAATTTGTTATTCATTGAATATTATAATGAAAATGTCTATTTTTAGGTGCTCAAATGATCGAAGTTTTTAGCTGTCGCAGTAAAAATGTAGCCGTAACTATTTGTGTAAACTAATTAACTATTTGTGTAAAAATTGACATAAGATAGAAATGTATGTATAGGAAATACAAAAAAAGAACAGAACATATGCATTCCTTGTTCAACGTCGATCGTCTGGATCGACCGCATGTCAGCACTGACCCAGGAACATCTAAAAGTCAAGTTTCCTCGAGATGAATTTGCAGTTGAAGGTTGCTGACGTTGCCACCCTCCGCCGATTTGGATTTGGAGATGCTTGTTGTTGTGGCCTACCATGAAGGACCCGTTGATGCTGAAGAGGGCGAAAGTCATTGCCGCCTTTGTTGATGCGGGAGTCCCCATTTGAAGATGGTCGCGAACTGAGCAGTACCAAAGTTTGTACTCAAGCATGCTGAAACTCGAGCCGAGTTGCTACTGAAGAATCTGCATCCGCATCTCCAGCTGAAGATTGATGTTGCTCCTCCCATGATCAATGAGCACCATTTTTTGAAGGTTGGCGGATGGTGTTTAAATAAACGATCGAGGGCACGTTTTTCGGGCCTGACCTAAGCAAATTCATTCGAGAAGACATCCTACTCGGTCTTGCGGTGCCTCTAGCACTCAACGGTTCGAATTCGGTGACAGGATGGGTTGGGAATCGCAGAGAAGGGTCCAATCAGCTACGTCGACCAATTGGATACGTCGGCCAGTCGACTACGCGGTCGAAATGGCTACGTGAGAGTCAATCGCCTATGCAAGCAAAACGCCTACGTGAGTCAATCGCCCATGCGAGCAAAACGCCTACGTAGTTAAATCGGCTGCGTCAACAAAACGGCTACATGGTTTCATTGGGCTACGTGAGAAATCAGCTATGTCAAAGGAATCGGCTACGTGGTACCATTCGGCTACGTCAACCAAACGGCTAGGTGGATGGATCGGGTACGTGAATCAAAATGCTTACGTCGTTACTTCAAGCGGAGGTACAGTGCGTTGGACAAAGGGAATTCTTACTTTCTAAATTTACACGTGGCAGCTATCCAAGAGGTTCTACAAGGCTAAAAATTCCACGACTGAAGCTGGGGTACAGAGTACGTGCATTACTGTCAGGAAGCATGTTTTGTCAGGGAGCAAATAGGGGAGTTCTCAAGGGGATATATATGTGAAGAGAGACAGCGATCTGGCAAGCGGTGACACTCACATACAGAGGGGGAGAGCGACTGGTTAAGGGCAAGACGGAGGAAGAGGCACACGGGGCTGCTTGATCCGGCAATTTCAAAAGTTTCTGAAGCCCTTGTTGGAGGCCTTGTTTTTGTTTTTTTCCATTCCCCTGTTTTTCAATTCGCCAGAACCAGTTGCACTTGTCCATGATCTCCACCCTCTGCACTCACACTTGTGTTGTTTTTGCTTCCAACCTCCATCTCATCGACTTCATCACCACCATTGCACTCACCATTCCACCCTTTGTTTGTTTCAATTTTTGTTTGTTTTCTCTTTTACTTGGTCTCACTCGACACACCTTCTATGGAAGTCATTCCCTGTGGATCGACCCCTACTCACCACTATACTAGTCTTAAGTAGGGTTTATAAATAATTAATTTGTCTCGGGCCTAGTGACCACCTAGGCCCAGCGGCCACCCATGCATCTACCAAATTGACACCCTTTGAAGTAGTCTACAGGAGGGAACCTCCTACAGTTTTGGGGTTTGTGAAAGGGGAAACTCATGTCGAGTCAGTGGCAAATGCGCTTGAGGAAAGAGATGCTGTGTTGACCCAGCTTTGTTGGAACCTACACAGAGCCCAACAATTGATGTCCAAGTTCTCCAACTGGTGTTCGTTAAACTCAAACCCAATGTGTAGACTTCGTGTTCAAGAAAGTTGTGTCTCAAGTGGGCTATTAAGAACTATGGGGCTTATAAAGTGCTAATTCGGGTGGGGGCTACAGCATATTGTCAGTCTTTAACAGAGACTACCCGGTTGCATTCCTGTTTTCCATGTCACTCAACTAAAACGGGCGATTGGGAACTTTCTTGTGCAAGCGGATCTGTGAGAAATGTGGGACAGTGTTGGTCGAAGGATTCAACTGGTCGAGTTATTGGCTACCAGAGAGACGCCAGGGAATCCTTGCGGCAAGTGGCTTGTCAGGTGGAAGAATTTTCCGGAAGAGGAGTCTACTTAGGAAGATGCTGTGATTTCACCTTTGGGACAAGGTGGTTGTTGAGGAGGGGTGAGTTGTTAGGAATGGGGTTGTTGGTTCAGTTAGACCCCGACCCCCTATTTTGCATACCTATCATAGGAGGTCGAATGGTAAGGGGAGGAGGTAAGGTGTTGGAGTCAGGCAAGTTAGTCAGTCGGTTGGTCTTCCAACCAACTAACCCTGACTATAAATAGTTGTCGGAGGGTCTTGGGAAGGACACTTGATATTTTTCGGAACGAGTCCCTACTAGAGCAAAGCTCGGGAGAGGTGGTCACTCTCTGGTCTTTTCCTCACGCAGCAAGAAGGCCGGTAAAGGAGGTGATCTCTTCCTGATTCCAAAGGCTGTAGCGCTCTCTTTTCTCCCTCTACTTTAACCTACAATACTGATGATGACCAGAATTGTTACACAAAGAACCATTGTTTTCTACTCTTATCTCTCCTTACTGTGTGGTCCATTGTTAGTGCGCCTAACACATGATTAACTCAACAATTCATCAAGAGGGATGACACTCAAGTGCCACTCATTAGGATTGTATTTGTAATGAACTGGGCACAAATTATATGCAAGTCTCCGGTTGGGTTGGGTGGGGGAGTTGTAATTCTATGGGCAATGGACAAAGGATAATTCAGTCAACTGGCTGAAAGTCAAAAGTCCAGTCAATGACTTGATAGGAATCAATTGGGAGAAAGAGAAAAATCTGTAGAAACTTGTATTAACAGTGGCTGGAATTATAGAAAGAAAAAATAAGAAATAGAAGAAGTGTCATCCTTGAGAGGCGCTGCTCTTCAAGGCCTGGCCGCAACCCCCCATTCTGCACAGCAGAATATCTCCTAAACAATTCCCCCCATACACCCCACAACTCCCTTATTTATAATCTACACTAGAACCTTCTCAACAACCCCCCCAACTAGCAACCTGCTTGCTGTGTACTAACAGCTCCACTAACTAACTAACTCCTAACAATTCCCAACCCCTTTACAATTATGCCCCTTAGCTTTATTAAACACTCTACCTGCTCCCTGACAAGACAGCTAAATAGCCACAACCCCTGCCCCATGCAGCAAACCTGTCCCCTGATACTCTTACACAAGCAGCCCCATGCCCACCTTCCTATCAATTCCACCCCCCCTTAAATTCACCTTGTCCTCAAGGTGATAAAGTTGACAAGCTCTCTTGCTCATTGAAAGGCTAATTTTTCGTTCCGCAACCAAGCTGCCCCTCTCAGTCCTTGATAATTCTCCACCACCCACAGTAGTAGAAACCGTTCCGAAAAAAATGTTGGTGGATAGTGTTTCCAATATGACTCCCCACGAAAAATTGTAACAACAAAAACCATTGATTCGGCTTCGATGAAGTGTGTATCTTCACAAAAATCCGGGTGGAATCAGCTCAAACATCACCTCTGAAAAATCACAGTCACTGCTGCCACACATCAGCACAATAACACGAGGCCTTGGCGGTGGCTCCGGCGGTGGCCTTGGCAACCGAACTCCCCCACTCACTAAACGAGGTCTTCTCCTGGACAACATTTCTGTCCAAACAAGACCAAAGTCAAACAATGCTTCGTCAATCCATCCCTGATCAATCCAGAAATGTTTCAAGCCTACCGCATCGTCCTCTATATGCGTTGTTTGTACCGGAAAAAACAGTTGAACTGTCGAGTAAGTGACAGCCTCTGGCTGCACTTGCAAACCATGTTTCTGCTATACCGGAAGCTCTACAGCACCCGTGTTTGCTCTGATACCATCAACAGCGTCACTTGGTGGGGCTATACTGGTCTGGAAATTTCCAGCTCCGCTGCAGCTATACTGGTCTTAGAAATTTCCATCTCGACACGTGATAACAATCCGGTTTGTTCACATTGTTGGTCTTTCATCACTATTTTTGGCTTATGTGTAGTCCATACATCTGTTTCATCTACCGTTTCAAACCGCTCCACTATTACAGCTCCTGTATTATTCAGTTCTCTACCTTCAGCTTCCGGCTCCCCTTTGCTATCTTCCCAAACCAAACAATCCGCTTGGTTCAACTCATGCCGAGTCTCAGCATTCATCAACACATACTCAGAACAGTTCTTCTGTTCATGACATATCTGATTTTTCTCTGCTGTTTCAACTGCCAAATTACCATACTCCCAGAGGATCTCTTCTTTCAGCTGAGCCCATGAGAGCTCCGGCTTCGACGCTTCCAACAACATAAACCATTCCCCAAACATACCTGGCACGTGTAGTCGTGTTGTCTAAATCTTCAACTCTTCCCGCGTTTGATGGTAAGAAAAATATTTCTCAGCTCCCGTGATCCAAGACGTAAGATCGTCTCCAGTAAAAATCGGCATCCTCGGGATCACCTGCCACTTCTCCAGCCTCCTAATCAGTCCAGACAGAATCAACCCTACCTCCTGCATCGGATCCTCCTTGTGCGTGAGAGTAGGGCTGCTGCGCTGCGAATCGTTTGCCTCTGCAGGGTCGTGTTCTCTGATGCTGCTCATCGGACTCCACTTCTTGGAGTACATAGTTGTTGCGTCAGTTCAAGACTCACGAGCGTTGTGTGTCGTTGCCTCTTCTGCGTATTATGTTTCTGTGCCTCTAAAATTGTACCTACACTGTTGCGCCTTCTCCAGTCCTCTTTGTACAGTGTCAGTCTCAATTTCTAGATCAAGATTCGATTTCTTGCTTTTTCTCTTTCAAGAACTCTTATCCACAGCCTTGACTCCTCTCAATGAAAGCACCAATTGATAGGAATCAATTGGGAGAGAGAAAAATCTGTAGAAACTTGTATTAACAGTGGCTGGAATTACAGTAGAAAGAAAAAAAGAAGAAATAGAAGAAGTATCGTCCTTGAGAGGCGCTGCTCTCCAAGGCCTAGCCGCAACCCCCCATTCTGCACAGCAGAATATCTCCTAAACAATTCCCCCCCATACAGCTCACAACTCCCTTATTTATGAACTCCACTAGAACCTTCTAGACAACCCCTCCAGCTGGAAACCTGCTTGCTGTCTACTAACAGCCCCACTAACTAACTAACAACCTCCTAACAACCCCCAACCCCTTTACAATTATGCCACTTACCTTTATTAAACACTCTACCTGCTCCCAGACAAGACAGCTAAATAGCCACAACCCCTACCCCATGCAGCAAACCCGTCCCCTGATACTCTTACACAAGCAGCCCCCTGCCCACCTTCCTATCATGGCTGACTATAAAATGTCCAGAAAACAGGATTTGGCAACAAGGTTTTACGGGACCCCGGTATAATACAGGATGTCAAAAAGAGGACTTGATCATAAAACAAGCAACAATTACATTAATGGGAAAAACTCAAACTACAATGATAGATACAGGAATTAATTATATTTAATGAATTAAAAAGTGTACTTACTTGAAGAGTGAAGGCCTCCAAAGGAATAGGCGCAAGAGTTGTCACCAGATATACATCATTGAATTCGTTGTTGATAAAGTTGCCATTATTTGTAACACTGCCTCAAATTAGCAAGCAGGAAAATGATTGTGCTAAACAAAATTTAAAAAAATAGAAGCAATCTTAAAAAAGATTGGAACCAATGAATTATGAACTTGATATTTCCACTGAAAAAATAGTTTCCTTAAATGGAAATTGAAGGAAAGATTCAAATGATTACCGTATGAAATAGAAAGAGAATGGATTCCATTTACATGATATAAAGAATTGTAGGATTTGGTTCAAAGTATACTGATATATTTGGTTCAAAGTATACTGATATATTTTACTGAAGCAAGTATCGCCAACAGAGTAAATGCTTCAATCAGCAGAAATAAACAGAAATAAAAGCGGAATGAGGGTCAGCTTCGCAGAGATGGTTTTTAGCAAGCAGTTTTAGAAATAATTTATGTTAAATAATATAGTATATTCCATCAATTGTGGATAATTTTATAATCTAAGATAGCTAAGCAGCATTGCTTATACAAGTCACCAAACTTCTATTTACTCTTCCAAAAAAGTGTTCTGTTTCACTTTAACAAGGCAAGAGCTTCGATAAGGCATAATAAACCTTTAAAGAAAGAAAAACCAAATTAGTTTCCTCCCTCCCAATGTGAGATTCCTTGCATTGCTGGGTATCTTCAACTTTAAGCCAGTAACCTCTAATGTCTTGTTTGGTACGTAATAACGACCCCCACACCGGCAGTCCCACTAGAACTGACTTCTCTGTATTAAAAAAGCCATCCAGAACCAGAAATAGAGGGGGGTGGAGTAGAAGAAGAAGATTGGAGGAAGAGAAAAAAAACTCGAGAGGCACTGCTGCTCCCTCGCCCAAGCCCCACGGCCAAACCCAACTAACAAGATAATTCTCCCTGCTTCCCTCTCTCATGCCCTGCCTTCTTCATAACAGCCCCACTACCCCCAGTTTCCCTCTAAATAACAGTTATGGGACCCCCAAAATATTCCCCTAATTAGTCAGGCGCGTCTAGTTACTGCCAGGCTGTTCTGTGGGGCCCCTTTCCCCCTTCTAAAACTTGCTTTACGGTTGTGTCAGTTGGCCAGGCATGGTCTCTATCACTTGTCACCTCTTGAAAACAGACTTTTCCTTAAGACTGGGGAAATGAAACTGATTGATGTAGATGAATACCTTTTCCCCGATAGTTACCAGAGCTACCTTTTCCCAAATAGTTACCAGAGCCCCACCCCTTGGGCTGGCAGTCCTCCTGCACCCTTTTCCACCCTTTAGAAATTCCACCTTGTAGATGCCGGAAAAAATCAAATCGCAAGACAAGCCCGTCTCTTCATTAGCTGGACCCCTTTCTTGCATTTGACCCAGAATCACAGAAACTGCTGCATCCTTCCTGTAAAATTTCAGGAAATAAGGCCAAAGAAAATCAGAGGCAGCAAGGCCCTCAGTCTCTTCCAGATTTCTAGCAAACTGAGCCGCCACTGGATCAATATCCCTCCTTTCTTTTGTAATATGACCATCTTTATCAAGCAGAAACAAGTGATGATTTTTTTTGTTCATTGTGCTCAACTAATTTTGTAACAGCCTGCATAGCCATCGTAAGAACACCAAGCCCTGCACTCCCAACTCCAACTCCAACTATCTTTTGTTTTGAGAAGCCCGATAATGGCCAACCTTGTGCTCATACAGTTCCCGGTAGTCCTGCCAGTGCAACACCAGCAGTTCGAAGAGCCCATTCCAGAGTTTCAAAAGCCCATTTCATTCGAAAATCTTCAAACTGCACAACAGCCTTGGGCCACCATTTGTGAACAGCTTCCATGAACTCATCAACAACTCAAAGATACTCTTCTCCTTCCAATCTAAGCTACCGAAAGCCTGAATATAGATGTTCTTCGAGAAGCTTTTCATTGTCAGTACCAATATCCTACATGCCCGAGAAGATTCTCAGGGGGTTAATGCCAGCAGCATCACCAACTGCCATTGATTCAGCATGATCGGCTTCTTCACCCGACTTGACAACCTGCCATTGATTCAGCATGGTCGGCTTCTTCACCCGGCTTCTTCACCCGACTTGAGAAACCCATTCTCCCAATCCAACAACATCGGATATCATCTGAGCTCTAAGCCTTTTGTTAGAGGATGTGAGTCTCACATCGGATATTGGGTATTATGTCATCTTTATTATTTACTATAAATAAAAACCAAGGCCTCCCTTGGAGGCATCTTGGGTATTGGGTCCACTCTCCACCATTCTAACATGATATCAAAGCCATCTGGAGAAGGCCGCCGCCGACCAAATTTAACAACTAACATAAGTTCATGTGTAGACAATGCTTCGACAAGCCCATGGGTGGAGAGTTCAACCGTCAAGGCATCATTAACCAACCAGGGGCCTCATAGACCAAGCGAGATATCAAGAATAGGTGAGAGACCTTCGACCAGAGTGAAGGGGATGAACCTGTTCTCCCCGATCCGATCTCCCCTCATTTGGAAAAAAATTTTCAGCAGCATCATCAATCTACTTCATCTTGAGGGGTGCACCCATGGCGAGTGATCTGTTCTTATGTTTTGTCTTGTCATGTATTCAAGTTGGGCATGTCCAGCTTGTGTTAGGGGATGGTTCTTTCTGTTTTTTTATGTATCCAAGCTAGGTACACTTAGCTTGAGGGTAAGTGTTAGAGATGTGAGTCCCACAACGGATATTGGGTATTATGTCATCTTTATTATTTACTGTAAATAAACACCAAGGCCTTCCTTGAAGACATCTTGGGTATTGGGTCCACTCTCCTCCATTTTAACACCTTCCATTAGAGAGTTTTAGAGGAAAGATGGTGTAACCGCCACTCACACTGTAGGTGCGCACAATTCCAGGCTGGGAACCTCTGTTCGTTTGCTTCAGGAAGACTGGATCTGATTATGTGTGTGTGTGTGTCTATATATATATATATATATTTTTTTTTTTTTTTTTTTGTTGCTGTTGAGAAATGGCCCAAAGTGCACCAACAATACCTATGTCATACCTATGTCGTCCTCGAGGACTACCACAGCCTGAGCTAAGGGCAATATTGGCCCCTGTGTTGATGGAAGATAATCAATTTGATCGGCATATTCTTGAAGAGTTCTGTCCTGCTGGAAAACTGGTAGCTCCACCGGGCTCGCAGGTGACTACTGGCTGCAGGTGAACCCAGTCGGTGGAGCAGCCATACTCACGGTATGCCGCAGTGCCTCCAAAACATCAGACACAACGGTTTTCCCATCAGGGAGGTCTGTCGGTAAAGAAAACTCAGGCGCCTCCTGCTGCAGTAGCATGCCATTCGCACCCCTGTTTTGCGTCGCTATTTCTCCAAGTTCAGACGTATGCATGTCAGGTTTCACCACGTTGTCCCATGGAAAAGTGTAGGTGGCTCCCCTTATTCATTTGCAGTCGTATTGACCGCCAAAAACATGTCCAGGCCAGACACATCTGATGTACAGATTGGATGCCTCTTGTTCATTTCTCCGTCACCACCTTCGTCCGAACGTGTGTCGGACTCCACCGTTAACTAGTGTTGGCCTCCACCATTAACTAGTGTCAGCCAATCGAATTTCTGCAGTACAAAGAATGAAGGAAACTCACCTTTCACGTTGTAAGTAATATTTGCCGCCAAAACTGCTTCACGTCCCCACGTCTCCGTAGCGCTAGATGTTGTGGATTCCATTCGACACATCACGGTCGTGGCTCCATTCCCCCGCAATTGTTGTTCTACCAATCCATTAAAAGGCTTCATAAGTTCCTATTTGGACACGGTGAACGCAGGGAGTTCCTCCCCTCTCGCAACTGGCATTTGATTGGTTCCCATGTTGGCATGGTTCATGGCCGATGTTCCAACTTTGTAACTGGTTCGGGTGTCTGCACAGGCATGTACCTCGAGTTGCGGCAGCTTCTCCAAGCGACACACTGGGTGAGCCAAGTCCTTCCAGAATGCTGCTGGTACTTTCAAAAATGCAACTTGCTCTTTCTGTTCACGATCCCACTCCAGCTGGCTCTGTCTGAGCGTAGCGTTGATCAGCTTGATTTGTTGTTACCCTCCTTCGAGGGGATCTTGGTGGGGCGTCTCCAGCGGCATGTTGCTCCTCCTTCAATTGATGAGAAATCTGGCAGCACGCCCCTCCTTCAAAAGCTTCTCCAGCAGTCCTCTCTTCCCCTAAAAGGATCTGGCAGTGCGCCTCTCCTACAAGCGATTTTCCAGCAGCGCTATCCCCCCCCCCCCCCCCGGAATTGATCTGGCAGTGCTCCTGTTAGGGAAAGGGATGACCAGGGACCCTGGAAGGTATATATTCCAGGAGAGGCAAGCCCCACAGACAGTCAGCACATGGTCCCAGCTGGTGGTCCTAGCAGGCTGTTAGCAGGTTGTTAAAAGCTGTTAGAAGATTCTCTGGATGGGTAGTTATATAGTACAGGTGGGAGGGGAGAACTCTAGTAGAATCGGCGAGGGGCTTGGGACGGGTTGAGAAGTTTGCTCTCCCGTAGTGTTATTTCCTTTGTTTTCCTCCCTCATTCCCCCTGTAATTCCCTCCTCGTTATTCTCTAATACACTAGTGTCTTCCCAGGGCTGTGTCACTACCAATTAGTCCGACCTGCCGTTTCTCCTCCCCTAGCACGGAGACGTGCTAACAGTCTCGCCATGATGGCCTCGACCAACGGGTAGGGCTCCTTGAAACCACCCTTTCCAATTTGAAATTGACAATGGCGTCGAAACACACGAAGCAGGACGAATTCCGGAAAACTCAGGCTTGGGAGCTAGCGGAACTCCACCACTTCATGACAAATCTTGCTCGACGTTCGGAGAAGGCACCACTCCTCAATGAGGAGCGACTGCCCAATGCGTCGGCGCTCTCGGCATTGCACGCTAACGCCTCTGCCGCTACCGGCCAATTCGCCTGGGAGCCAGGGCCTGCCGCGCACCCCATCGAGACAGTCTCTGACCACCCACCTACAACCAGACGACTGGAATTACCCGAGTTTGACGGCATGGATCCTCGCAGGTGGATCGCGCATAACTTTTTTTCCAACTCAATCAAACGCCGGAGGAAGCCAAGGTACCACTCACCATATTAGCATGGCAGGAGCCACCATCCACTGGTATACCATCGTCAAAGAAATTCATCCCTCAATATCCTGGTCTCTTCTGAAAACGAAACTCGTAGAATGCTTTAGTGGGCCTGAAATCCAAAATTCATACGAGTTAGCCGCTCTCTGCCAACAAGCCACAATGCTGGACTATGTGGAACAATTTGAGTACCTAGCCTCATTGATTCCACGACAACCCGAGCAGCAATACGTTGGTTGTTTCCTTCATGGTCTTCAGGACGACATCCGCGACTGGGTCCGTATCCATTGTTGGAACCAAGGCTCCTCATTGCTAATAATTGAAGTTGGTTTGTGTTTGTTGTCAATCTACACATAGATGACTAGGGAGTTTGCAAAAAATAGGGTCATACGTTTGAGGCTGAAAGCAGTGTTGAAGGTGCCGCAGTTTCCCAATGTTGGCCAAATTTTTGAGCCTCAAAAATCGGGAGTTTAGTAACGATACGCGGTGAAGGTGTGCGGTACGCGGTGAAGGTGTGTGGTACGCGGTGAAGGCGCGCGGTACGCGGTGAAGTCGTGCGGTACGCGGTGAAGTCGTGCAGTACGCGGAACGGTGCGCGGAACCGAAAATAGTTCGCAACGACGGTACGCGGTGAAGGCGTGTGGTACGCGGAATGTTGTCGAAAACGGTTCGCAGCGGCAGTACGGGATGAAGGCATGCGATACGCGGAATGTTGAAGTTTGGCAGGATTGTTGCGGTTCGCAAAACAGGAGCGGTACGCGGTGTAGGCTAACAGTACGCGGATGGAGTTCAGTACAGTGAAGATTGTCCCACATTCAAAATTTGGGTAAATCAGAATAACGAAATTTGCGGAGTTATGTGCAGTAATCCCCTTTGTTAGGTGAAGAGATTGGAGATTAGAATTTCATAAAGAAATCCGGTGAAGTCCGAAGTGGTTCGCAGAGGAGAAGACGGTACGTGGAGAGTATCATCCGCGAAAGGAAAACAGTACGCTGAAGAGAGCGTGGTTCGCACAGGAAGCTCTCGCAGTACGTGGTCGAGCAAGGCAGTACGCGGAGCAAAACGATACGCAAAGTGGAGCAGTACGCAGAGTAGGGCAGTACGGGGAGGACAGTTCACGGAAGAGTTGAACGGTACGCAGAAACTGCTGGACAGTACACAGAAACAGCTGGACGGTACGCGGAAACAACAGCAGTACGCGGAAACAGCAGCGGTACGCGGAAACAACAGTTGTACACAGAACACCCAAGGAAGCCTAAAAATTGACCAAATCAGTTTGCGAAATTAATTTTCATAACATATCAGTGTACGGGAAAATAAATTACATCTATGGGTGATTACAGGACTTCAACATAGCATCCATTTACAGTTGAGGATGCATGATCTAATGCTAAACCATTGAAGCGACCTTCAAGTTGATAAACTGAGTGAAGATTCTTCCAACGCAGTGAGCAAGGGGGAGTGAGCGAAAGTGGTCTGAGGGACGCGGTGTGTTATCCCTAAAACCTTGTAAAGGCAGTGCGTCTGGCACATAGTGATTGTGCTAAACTCTTGTAACCCACAACTTGTGAAGATTAGTAGTTTTTGGTACGATCGACACACTGTCGGTGTATACTCCGTGGACGTAGCTCCTAGAGGTGAACCAAGTAAAATTGTTGTGTCATTGTTGTGCATGTGATTGTTTATTTTCTGCACTTCCTCTTCAGACAGGTTTAACAGGTTCCTACCAACGTGGGAACAAGATCCATCAGTTTAAAAGAAAAAGTTGACACCCTGATTCACCATTCCCCTCTCAAGGTGTTTTGGGGTCCTTCATCCATAACCCATAGATGTGGTTGCATGTCATGTGTCTCGCCCGCTATGTTGAGTTGGCTGTTAAACGTGGGGTGGTCACCAAGTTTGGAGTGCCAGCTCGAGCTCTTGGTCGGCCCGCGATGGACCAGGGTGGCCATCGACACAGCGACCCACTTCATCCACCCGCCTCTAGCAACCCACTCGACCTGAGCGGTGAGTACACTTCGAGAAGGGCAATCTTGCGCACGACAGCCTGCATCAAAACACACCGGTAGGCAGGGGAGTTTGACATCTAACCCCCCACAAATGGGAGGACCACTGCAAGAAAGGCCCCTGTTTCAAATGCAGAAAGCCTTTTAACCCCGTGCACAAGTGTCGGGACTCTAAAATGTGTGTAATACTACTGGGCAATGATGAGCTGGCTCCAACAGACGACGTACTCACCCCACTAGAGTCGTTGGACCAGCAGGCGGAACCCCTACCAAACGATGTCGAATGTCTGCAGTTGGACAACCATACCTCTAATACACTCTACCACCACCCAGACAACGATGCCCTGACTGCTATGAAAGTGGAGGGTAAGCTGGCAGGAATTCCTTTACTGGTTCTCTTGGTTAGTGGTGTTACGCACAACTTCATCTCCCCCAAACTCGCCTTACTACTCGATCTGCCTGTCCAAACCACTAACACATAGACAGTCAAGTTTGGCGATGGCCGCCACTTATTATCCCAAGGCTTCTACCAACACCTTCATTTGGAATTAGACACTTATATTTGTACCATGAATACTCGTGTGTTAGATATTGGGGACCTGGACCTCATCTTGGGGATTGCCTGGCTTCAGACACTCGGGGACTTCTAGATCAATTGGCAAACCATGACTATGAAGTTTCATACAAGGGAGAGCTACATTCCTCCATGGGGCTCGGAGAGCCACGAGCCTACTTTCCTCCCTACACTCGATGGCAAGCCGCACACAGGACAATATAAACCCTATTTTGCCTGCTAAAACCACGGTGCCCATAGTGCTCTGTTGAACTTGCCTCAACAACACCATTTGGAGTAGGTACTCCGGTCTTTCTACTCAGTTTTCCAAGCGCTCCACGGTTTACCACCCAGGAGCTCCTACAATCATAAAATTACCTTGTCCCCAAGCCACGGCCCAGTCTTTGTCTGCCCGTATTGTTACCCACATTCCTATAAAACCAAAATTGAAATGCAGATTCAGGAATTACTTCAGCAAGGGATTATCCGCTCTAGTACCAATGCGTATTCCAGTCCGGTTCTTTTGGTAAAGAAAAAGGACTTCTCTTGGCAGATGTGCGTCGACTATCAAGTGCTTAATAAAGCCACAATCCTGAACAAGTTTCCCATCCCCGTAGTCGATGAATTATTAGGCGAATTACATAGCGCTGCTTATTTTTCTGAACTGGACATGCAATCCGGTTACCATCAAATACGAATGGAAGATGATGATGAGGAGAAAACCGCATTCCGTACACACAATGGCCACTACGAATTTCTGGTAATGTCTTTTGGTCTTTCAAATGCTCTCTCTACTTTCCAAGCCTCAATGAATAATTTGTTTCAACCTCATCTACGTTGGTTTGTGCTCATATTTTTTGATGACATCTTAGTTTATAGCCTGGAGTGGGACACTTGAAGGTAGTCCTGCAGATCCTCCATGACAACCATTTCTTTGCTAATGCAAGGAAATGCTCTTTTGCTCAACAAACTGTGGAATACTTGCGCCAACTCATTTCAAATGCTCCCTCTACCTTCCAAGCCTCAATAAATAATTTGTTTCAGCCTCATCTACGTCGGTTTGTACTCATATTTTTTTATGACATCTTAGTTTATAGCGAGGAGTGGGACTCCCACATACAACATTTGAAGGCAGTCTTGCAGATCCTCCATGACAACCATTTTTTTGCTTATGCAAGGAAATGCTCTTTTGCTCAACAAACAGTGGAATACTTGCACCATCTCATTTCCCATGATGGTTTTTCTATGGACCCTTCCAAAATCCAAGCGGTGATTGATTGGCCAACCCCTCTTGGCTTGTGGTGTTCGGGGCTTCCTCAACCTTACCAGCTATTATCGAAAATTTGTTCAAGACTGGTAAAATAGCCCAGCCCCTTACTAAATTGACTCAAAAGGACTGTTTTCAGTGGTCTTCAGAGGCCCAACTAGCCTTTGACAAACTCAAACACACCATGACAACAGCACCCGTCCTAGCTATGCGGATTTCCCTCAGCACTTTGAGGTGGAGTGCAATGCGTTGAGTTGCGGGGTGGGCGTCATCCTCAATCAAGATCACCGGCCCATTGCGTATTTCAGTAAAAGCACGGGCTGATAAAAATCTTTCCAAATTCACTTACAAAAATGAAATTATGGCTCTGGTCCTCGCCATCCAGCACTAGCGTCCCTATCTCTTGGGTCGTCCCTTTGTTGTGTATTCTAACCAGCGAAGTATAAAATATCTCTTACAACGGTATCACTTCCGAGGACCAACAGTGTTGGATTGCCAAGTTTCTCGACTATAACTTCGACGTCCTTTATAAACCCGACAAGGAAAATACAGCGATTGATGCCATGTCCAGAAAAGGCGGGTGCTCCGCCTGTCGGCTGTCCATTTCTTCCCCAGTCTAGCAGAACAGTCATGATTTAACAATCGACCTATTGGATGATCCATTCATCACTAGGACTATTCAACAACTTCAATCCAGCAGCAACCCCTCAAAAGGCTTCAGTTTTTCACATGGCACCCTATTGTCCCATGGTCAGCTCGTCCTCCCAACCTCTTCTCCATGGATACCACGCCTCCTCAAAGAATTCCATGCCTCTCCCCAGGGCACCCACTCGGGATTTTATTGCACTTACCAAAAGTTGGCTGCCAACTTATATTAGGCAGGCAGGCGGCATCAGGTGCTATGGTACGTTCAGCAATCTACAAGTACTCCACATTGTCCCCCGTGGGCCTGCTTCAGCCCCTCCCAATTCCGGCAGTCGTCTGGGAGGACCTCTCTACTGACTTCATTACCGGATTACCCAAGTCAAAGGGGTATGACGTCATTCTGGTCGTTGTTGACAGACTTTCAAAGTATGTTCACATTATTCCATTAAAGCATCCATTCACAGCTAAGGGGGTGGGTGACACTTTTGCCAAGGAAATCGTCCGCCTTCAAGGTATTCCAAAATCACTTGTCAACGGCCGGGACCCCCATTTATTGAGTCACTTCTGGCAAGAACTCTTTCGTTTGCAAGGAACAAAATTACAAATGAGTTCCGCCTATCACCCCCAGTCCGATGGCCAGACGGAGGTTGTCAACCGCTGTTTGGAAACTTGCCTCCGATGTTTTGTCAGCGAGCAACCTCAGAACTAGTCCTTTTGGCTACCTTGGGCATAACTGTAGTACAATACCACTTGGCATTCCTCCAACTCCTCCCCCTTTGAAATTGTCTACAGGCAACGACCCCCACCCTTGTGTCCTGTCTGCCCAGAGAAGTGCAGGCTGAGGTCATCGCCTCCGTTTTACTTGATCACCAAGAGGCTCTTAAACAACTTCAACAACATCTCTCCCGAGCACAAAGCTGCATGAAACGCCAAGCGAACCAACATCGAAGTGACATCACTTTCCAGCCCAGCGACCAAGTATACCTGAAACTCCGCCCCAATCGCCAACAGTCGACAGCTGAGCGCATCAACCATAAGCTTTCCCCGCGTTATTATGGCCCTTTTCCAAATCTTCACCGGGTGGGTAAAGTGGCTTATCTCTTATACTTACCTACAATGGCACGAATCCATCCCGTGTTTCACGCTTCCCAACTCAAGAGAGCAATTGGCAGCCATACTCCTCACACCACCCTGCCAGCAGACCTAGACACCGATTCGTCAGCTCTAGAGCCCGAAGTAGTCCTTGCCAGACGCACCATCTCTCCAACTGGGGCAGTTATCCCCCAGTTTCTAATCAAATGGAAGGGGTGACCTGCGGAGAATGCTACTTGAGAGGACGAATATGTGATCCGAAACCAATTTAAGAACCCGGGTTTTTAGAACGGGTCAAAATCCTAACCCTGTTTAAATTTTTGACTGGAATCTAAGGAAACGGGAGAAAATGGGAAGTTTCTGAAAATTTCCAGACTACACGCCGTGTACCTTTAAGTACACGCCGTGTACCTTTAAGTACACGCCGTGTACCTTTAAGTACACGCCGTGTACCTTTAAGTACACGCCGTGTACCTTTAAGTACACGCCGTGTACCTTTAAGTACACGCCGTGTATATGTTAAGCGAGTGTCGGCCGTGTGCTCGCCAAGTACATGACATGTGATTACCGTGTAGAAATTTCTTCCTACACGGCGTGTAGTTTTAGACACACCGTGTATCCCCGACCGTGTGGTGGCCATACATGGCGTGTAAGTTTGTTGGCCGGGTAGAACCAGGTGCACGCCGTGTTCCCCTTGGACACGCTGTGTAGTCTAGCCGTGTATGAGAGATATACATGGCGTGTGGGTAAGTCGGCGAGGGAGAGAAAAGAAACCAAGTACACGCCGTGTACCCATGTCGGCAGGTCTGGAAGGTAAGGCGGCGGAATTCAGCCGTCATATGAACAGTTAAATGACCTACACGGCGTGTAGTCATGAAGTACATGCCGTGTAGTTTCTTTGTTTGCGTTAAAACGGGCAGTAGCCTTGTTTTGAGGCAGAACCTCTTATGTATCGCCCGGTTCCGCGAACCAAGCCGGTCGGACCTTGTTCCTTCTCCCTTTCGTCCGTCTGAAGTCCAATTCAATCGCTGATAGATGCGTTGGAACCCCCTCGGTAAGGCCTCGATTCCTCTTTGGCCGTTTTGTTTGATTTTCGTTCTAGAATGAGTTATAGGCGTTTGAACGGTATTGAATCTTTGGTAGATTTATCGCGTTTTAGACCGAATTGACGGTTGTTACCGGAGGAGTAGCACCGTACGAGTCTCAGGTAGGTGGTGCATACTTCATTTTGTGTTTTCGCGGTTGTTTGGGTGACGCGCCCTTTGGCGCGTTTTCGGGTATTTTGAGCAGGACCCGTTTTATCTTCTTTTTCATATTAAATTGTTTGTTGGACCTATGGGATGCCTTTGGGTATGCCCTGTTACCAGTTTGCGTGAGCGGGGCCGGATGAGGGGCCGTTGCTCGTCGGGGCATTTTGGTCGGGAACGCCAGAATGGTTTTAATTGAAATATTAATGTGTTAAACTGTTAGTTTAATTTATTAAAGCCTGATATGATTGCTAGAGGCATTTAAGACCTCAGTGCTGGTATGGGACAGCACCTTGCATAGTGCAATTCAACTGCTTAGTTTGTTTTGCCTGTTTATGTTTTCTGTTTAAATATGTTATATATGCAATTGCTGGATTGCATCTGCTGGACCCTTTGGGTGGTGTTGGGCATGGCCCGGATATTTTTGAGTGATGCGGATCACAGGTTGGGCTTAGCCCGGGTTACTTTGGGTGGTTTTGACCACGGGATTGGGCGTCATGGATGTCGGCTTGAGGCAGTACGACTGTCAGGTTGGGCATGGCCCGGGTTACTAGGATGGCAATGCCATCAGACTTGAGCGGCATGGTCGCAGGGACACGAGGTGTCAGATGAGTTGGTGGCTTAGGTACTATGTTGGTGATTACCGCTCACATGGGACTTTGAATAGTGTGCACACAGAGATACTCCGTGATGAGGTGGTTTTAACCACTCGTGTGGGTAGAGGCCCCCGTAGTTGCGGTTAGGTGTTTTGGTTAGGGGTGTTTGCCGTAGAAAGCCACGTGGGAGGTGAGGAGCCTTCAGGGGATGGGCGTGCCTTCGGGACGTCGGTACTTGAGACACAAGGTGTCAGGAGGCACATGGTGCCGGGTTACTATTTTTGGACGTGCCTTCGGGACGTCGGTACTTGAGACACAGGGTGTCAGGAGGCACATGGTGCCGGGTTACTATTCTTGGGCGTGCCTTCAGGACGTCGGTACTTGAGACACGAGGTGTCAGGTGGCACATAGTGCCGAGTTACACGATAGAGATTCCGGCGTTGGCCGAAGCAGGTGACACTCCATGGTGGTTGTTGAGCACCAGTGGAGTTTGCGTTTATTTGGTACGCATATATTTGATACGCACCGTTGGGTGGTATTCTACTGAGATTTGTCTCACACCCTGCACGGGTCCCTTCGGGACGCGTGCAGACTTTATGGATTTACGTGAAGGAAAGAGGTCAGCTTCAGGAGCTGGGCTGTGTTGCATGGAGATGGTATGAACCTTGAGGTCATACCTAGCTAGGGTTTACTTTGTTCTGTTTTCTTTTCTGTATCGGCATGCTTACTTGTTGTAGCTACTGTTGGTTAGCCGTTGGCGCCCTTTTTATATTCAGATGTGTATGACCTGCTTTGGATGCATGTTTTACTGTTCAGTTGTAGTTACATATTATCAGCATGCTGTTGTGTTTATTTCCGCTGTTGTTGTTATATTTACTGCTTCCGTGTTTATCTATATTGGTTATGCTTCCGCTCTGCGGGTCTGGTTTGAGTTCGGCTGAGTCTTGGATTCTGCTGCATCTTTACTGTTATACTCGGACCAGTACCCTTATTATGATCCTCCTAGAGGGTATAGCCTCCCTACTATACCTAACAGACCCTCACTGCTAGTCGGCAGCCTTTGGCGTTCAGGGGAGCTGCGCCTAAGGTAGTAACACCCGACCCGTTTGGCACTGTTCGGGTGGCTGGCCGGGACCGGGTCGTTGCACCAATTTCCTTCTTGCAGTCTTGAGGACAAGGCTGCTTTTTCAGAAGGGGCGACTGTTAGAGTGAGGGATGACCAGGGACCCTGGAGGGTATATTCCAGGAGGGGCAAGGTGGTCCCCACAGATAGTTAGCAGGTGGTCCCAGCTGGTGGTTCTAGCAGGTTGTTAGAAGATTGTTAAAAGAACCCTAGATGAGTAGTTATATAGTACAGGTGGGAGGGGATTGAGAGGAGGGGAGAACTCTAATAGAATCGGTCTGGGGCTTGGGACGGGTTGAGAAGTTTGCTCTTCCGCAGTATTATTTCCTCTGTTTTCCTCCCTCATTCCCTCATTATTCTCTAATACACTAAAGTGCCTTCCTTGGGTTGTGTCACTACCAACTCCCCTTCGTAGTGAGAGAATCTGGCAGCGCGCTCCCCTCTGCAATGAGAGAAATTCTGGCAGTGCACTCCTTCCTCGAGAGCTATCCGGCACTGTTTCCGACGGTGTGCCTCCTCTTGCATGAATGAAACCAGTCGTGTGCATCCTTCTTTGTGAGGGGAAAAACTGGCGGTGCTCTTCTCCCCCGGAAGATCCGGCAGCACTCGCCTCCCCAAGAAGTATCTGGAAGGCCGAACCAATGATAAAGACCCCCACACCAGTAAACCCACTAGAAGTGGCTTCTTTGTATTAAGAAAACGATCCGGAATCAGAAATACAAGAGGAATAGGATGGGATCGAAGAAGAAGATAAGAGAAATACAAAGAAACTTAAGAGGCTATGATGCTCCCCCGCCCAAGCCTCACGGAAGAACCCAATTAACAAGATAATTCTCCCGACTCCCCTCTTTGGCCCTGCCTTCTTTATAACAGCCCCACCTCCTCCAGTTGCCCTATAAATAACAGCTGTGGGACCCCCAGAATATTCCCCCAATTAGTTAAGCGTGTTCAGCTACTATCAGGCTATGCTATGGAGCCCCCTTTATGATAGAGACCATGCCTGGCCACAGCTGGCACAAGTGTACAGCAGATTCTAGAAAGGGTAAAGTTGTAAATCTTAAGGGGGAATTTGTTATGTCAGCTCACGTGGGGGAGTTGGTTATAAAGAAGAAGTTGGTGAGCTAAGGGAGGGTGGGGATAATATTGTTGAGGGAAACAGCCTTCTGGCTTGGGACTACGGTCGTCTAGCTTGGGCGGGGAGCGGCAGCGCCTCCAATGTAACTTCTTCTGTCAGTCATCTTCTTCATTTCTATTCTACCTTCCCTGCCTGTAACTCTATTTGAAACTGCTTTTATATATCAATAAAAGGAATCTGTTTGTTTCTATCATTTGGACTGACCAACCGCCGGACACTCACACCATTTCCACTTCGTTTTTCCTCTGTCGCCTCACATCTTGAGGAGCAGTCTGCTGCTATCGTCCACTATCGAAGACTTCCACAGAAGAAGACGCTCTCTCCCAGCTTGCGTCTGATAAGGCGCAAACCACCGGTTTCCGTCAGAAGCACCGCGCACTACCGGTTTCTTCTCATTCGACGGTGGCGTCGTTACCAGCTAGCGGCCAGAGGAGCCGCACACGACTGGCAAGCGTGTCTGACCGGCTTCGACTCTAAGGAGCGTACTTTCAGGAACGTTGTCCATGGGATGGGAGGCGAGCTACCGGTTGCGTAATCCGTGGCGAGCGTCGCCGGGTTACTCTTTCAGCAAAACCGAAAAAAAAACTACAGAAACAAAATGATGGCGACTTTGCTCGATGAGGTGGACCAGCGCTTACGGCGGATCTAACACGATGCCCTTTAAGACACCGCAAGAGCAGACTCAGTTCCAAACATCCTACGCAATCTAGTTGCATCGTCTGGCAGAGATGCCACATCATGATGAGGAGCGACCTTCACTCAAATTGGCGATGACTGCAGCACGACAAGAGTTTGTTTTTAACGACAACAATTCGTGTGAGTTGGTGACGCTACAACAACACGGTGAGGAGGGGACTTCGTTCACAGCGGTTGGTGTCTCTGTTATGTTCGTGACACTCATCCCTGTCTCCCAAAATTTTCGCCAAAGGACCTTCGTTGCATCTTTCCGGGCTACTCAGTTCCCGTGATTTAAGGTTTATGGATATCCTACCCTAAGACGAGCGTCACTGGCCTTTGTCCCATACAGAAGAACTTCTAGTGGGAATCTTTCTCATTAGATTTGCGGTGAGCTGTGGGAAGTTTGGCACCTTCCCGTACATGGATATCCTACCGTTGTTTCTCTCCTAACTTTGGATGTTATATCATCTTCGTTGGTCTCCTTCATCGAAAACTCTCCATTCTCATCCTCTCCACCCTCTACCCACCCCGATACCACCATCGATAACTGTCTTCCTCTCACCATCCACCCACCTCTGCCTCCGATGTCCCGATCTGATGATCTTCGCTTTGGCTTTGTCTACTCTTATCGTCCATCGAACATGCCCCTACCTAGACTGAGGACACTATTTCCCCGACTACGTCCATCGCTCCTGCTACGAGCACCGATGACTTGTCGATTGCATTTTGAAAAGGTACTCGCTCTTGTCAGAATAATCCTCTATACACAACTTCATACAAAGACTTCTCTGCTCCAGAGACGATATTGGTCCCTCGCACAGCCGAGGCTAAATCTCACCTCGGTTGGCTTCGAGCAATACAGGATGAATTACAGGCTTTGGACGACAATCACACCTGGGATCTGTTCGATTATCCGTCTAGTGGCGAAAGGCTTTTCTCAAACATATGGTGTTAATTATTTCGATACATTCTCTTCGGTTGCTAAAATGGTCTTTGTTCGATTATCCATATCTCTTGCAGCTGCTCAAAATTGGCCACTTTATGAACTTGATGTCAAGAATGCGTTTCTACGTGGTTTTCTTGAAGAAGTATATCTGCAACAACCTCCTGGCTTCCTTGCCTCAGGGGCCAGTTCTCATGTTTGTCAGTTTCGTCGGTCTCTTTATGGGCTCAAGTTGTCTTCTCGTGCGTTGTTTGGCATATTCTGCACCGTCCTCGCTACATTTGGTCTATATCAAAGTATAAAGGATCACACTATTTTCTATTGAAAAACGTCCTCTTGCTACATCATGTTGGCTGTGTATGTTGACCATATCATTATTACTGGCAACGACTCACATGGCATTGCTCATCTCAAGACTTATCTTCAACAACAGTTTCATACCAAAGGTCTAGGTCCTCTGACATATTTTCTTGGCATTGAAGTCTCTCGTTCTCCAATCAACATTTTCCTTTCCCAACGAAAATATGCATTGAATATCTTGCAAGATACTGGCTTGTCTCAAGCAACCATCGTTGACAATTCTCTTGAACCAGGGGAACGGTCCCTCCATGCTGCCACTGACTCGTTTTCTCATCTGGATACATATCGTCGTCTTGTGAGCAAACTCAAGTATCTTACCATGACTTGTCCGGATATTATCTGTGTTGTCAGCAAGGTTAGTCAATTCATGGAACATCCAATGAAATCTCAATGGAATGTTGTCCTTCGCATTATCAAACACATTAAGAAAGACTATGTCCATGGTCTTCGATATTCACATAACGATCATCTGGACATTGAGGTCTTCTGTTCTGCCGACTACGTTGGTTGCTCATTTACTCGAAAATCTACTTCTAGGTTTACAGTTTTTCTGGCTGGTAACTTAATCTCTTGGCGAAGCAAGAAACAAACTGTCATCTCCAGATCCAGTGTTGAATCTGAATACTGTGCGATGACCACGGTCACTACTAAAATTTTATGGCTTCGTCAACTTCTTCATGAAATTAGTTTCCCGCCACAGAATTCTGCTCATATTTGGTGTGATAATCAAGCGGCCACAAAAATTGCTTCTAATCCGGTTTTTCATGAACGCACAAAGCATATTGAGATTAACTGTCACTTTCTTCGCCATCACCTTCAGCAAAAACATATCAGCTTTAACTACATTCCAACAGCTCATCAGTTTGTCGACATCTTCACCAAAGGTTTGCCGAGAGCTCGACTCGATTCTCTATGCACCAAGTTGGGCATTTACGACCCAGCTTGAGGGGAAGTGTGTTCGTTCTTTGTGATTTCTTCTCTCTTTGTTTTTTGTTTGTGAGACTCTTCTTCCAAGCTAAACATGTTCTAACTTGAGGGGGAGTGTTGGATCCAATTATGTGTATTTTAGAGTCCCAGTTTGCTCTGTCTTGTAATCTTTTTCCTCTATCTATAAATAAAGGGTTCCGCCTCTCATTGAGCTAAGGAGTGCGGTTCTACAAAAAACATAACAGGAAAAAAAATAGAAGGGACGGACAGAAACGGGCGTGATAAAACTGAATTAAAAACAAAAAAGAAAAAATAAATACAACGGGTTCGCGCGGAAGGGCGCGCCAGCCCTGGACGAGATGTCGTGCCTTAGTCACGACGCTCGAGGGAGTCTGGCTGAATCATTGTGGCTGAAATAGTCTGACACCGGCTGGGTCGCTACGATCGCCGAAAGAAGTAGAGGGCTTGTTGCATAGTGTCAAGAGGAAGGGAGGGTGTAGTTTGACTTCAAAAAAGGTATTTTAATTGGGGGGTATGAGTTGGCCACTTAAAAGATGCAAAAAAAAAGGATGGCGCACTAGCGCGCGCCACAGTGCATCATCCCAAATGCGCCATGGCGTAGACATTACGTGGCGCAGGAATGTCTAGCGCTAGCCATGGAGCAATGGGGTGCCATAGCGTGCATCATTAATAACTATGACAAAGATATGGAAAGATTGTCCAGCCTCTCATAATTTTGACTCTAAAAGATCGGTTTAAATGGACCCATGAGGCTCAAGAATAAAGAAACTCATTACAACGGCAAATGCATCGGGTGAACGTGATAAGGCTTCAAGACAACTCAAGTGTCAGAGAATTAAATTTGCCTCCAGAAACTCGAACACAACTCGCATATGTGCCACAGCTCAAAAGAGCAAAGGGTAACCAGATAGTGAATTCTAGTTTACCTTCAGAGTTGGAGGAGGATTCTGCAGAGCGGTCACCTAGTGGCTAATCAAATGGAAGTGTAGTGGAAGAAGCTACATGGGAAGAGGAATTCATCATCCAAAACAGTTTGTTTTCCTTAGTCTTGAGGACAGGACTGCTCCTCAAGGAGGGGCGAGTCTTTTGTGATGTGGGGGCAGCGTAGGACTGACTACCTCGATCGACGTCTGTCTATCCCCACCCACAGTGGGACCCACTAGGTAGCGACCTAGGAACCCACACCGGACACCGTGGTCCCCACAGCCCTGCTGCAGCAGCAATCTCCCCAACCCGTCTCCACGAACGGCGGGTTGCTGAGGCCAGGTTTCAAACCCTGGACCTCCTTAAGTACCAAGCCCATGGCACTTGGTACCAACCACTAAGCCCGCGAAAGCACACATTCCAAAAGGGGAAAAGGGGGCACTGCGGGAGAAAATAGAGCACTTAAATAGTTTAACTAACTAGGCTGTTTGTTATGATCCCCACAGCTGTTTGTTAAGGATCCCACATGAGAAATAGGGGGGCAAGAGATAGGGGGAGGGGAATGAGAGAGAATGGATCAAAAAAGATTTTGTGCGATGGCCTAGAGGCTTGGGCAGGAGAGAGGGGGGCCTCCTGTGTTCACCTTTCCCAGTCTTTTCTTTTTCTCCTTCATACTATACTTCTCATACCGCTGAGTCTTAATACAGAAAGGAGTTCTCTAAGTCGTGTGTTTATCATAAACAATGCATATGAATCACAGAAAATACTGCATGTGACAAGCATCTCAAAAAAAAAGTCACCATCAGAACAGCCAATAATGTACTTAAATCCTATTGCAACAAGCTGTCTTCCTGAATTTTATTTTTTACATGATCAACCCACAAATTTCTCTTACTCCATGGAAGGCGCAAAGTTTTACACAGGGTTTCTCTGTGGGATGAATGCTTTTCCAAACTACAAAAAGTACAAAATAATATTCTATAATTATTGTCTTCCAAACTGTATTATCCATATTCATTTCTGAAACAAGTAATCATCTATGGTCCGTCTTTTTTTGAGGCAATCTCCCTGCCAAAACAAAACGTGGAAAATCATCCACAATTTGGTGGAGTATAAAGATTTCAAATTGTGATCAGGAATTTATCATTAGCTGCATAAAATTATTCAATTAGGCTAAATAAGCCCTATCATCGGGACCATCTTTTGAAGATGTACAGCAGAAACTTGGAAAAGATAAACAGGTCGTAAAAGGAAAAAAATTGGCTAAAAACAGACCATAAAAATTTTATGTGCTGATTGAGTTATTATATTTTGTAGATGGTGAATTCCCCTTACCTCAATGTGAGGTGAGGATGTTCTTTTATAGATAAGTAAAACTAAATACAGAGAGGGTAAGTCCGATGTGGGACTCAGAAATACCCAATTAAATGAAATGGGGTCCAACACTCACCCACAAGCTGGACATGCCCAGATTGGATTGAGTCCAACAGAGAAAAAAAATAGAAGACAAGACAGACGAACTCATACTCCCCCTCAAGCTGGGCTATGGAGGCGGTGAATACCCAGCCGGAAAGTGAGAGAGTCAAGGCGAGCCCCTGGGAGACCTTTGGTGAATAGATCGGCAAGCTGATCTGCCGTCGGTACATGGCCAAAGCTGATATGGTGCTGCTCCAGATGGTGGCGGAGGAAGTGACAGTCCACCTCGATATGCTTCGTCCGTTCATGAAAGACAGGATTCGAGGCAATCTTCGTGGCGGCCTGATTATCACACCAGATATGAGCAGGTGTGTGTGTCGGGAAGCCGAGCTCATGTAGGAGATGACGAAGCCAGAGGATCTCAGTGGTGACGGTGGCCATGGCGCGGTATTCAGCCTCGGCACTCGATCTGGAGACGACAGTCTGCTTCTTGCTGCGCCGAGAGATGAGCTTACCGGCGAAGAACACGGCGAACCCCAAATTAGACTTGCGGGTCGCGAGGCAACTTGCATAGTCGGCATCACAGAAGGCCTCAACATCCAAGTGAGCATGACGGGAATACCGAAGGCCACGTGCAGGGTCTCGCTTGATGTATTTGGCAATGCGAAGGACAACATCCCACTGAGATTGGGTTGGATGCTCCATGAACTGGCTGACTTTGCCAACGGCGCAGGCAATGTCGGGTCGCGTCATGGTGAGGTAGTTCAGTTTACCCACCAGACGTCGATAGCGCTCGGGATGAGGAAATGGTTTCAAGTCGGAATGGAGAG
The DNA here is from genome assembly GCA_963277665.1 of Viscum album. Lineage (NCBI taxonomy): Eukaryota > Viridiplantae > Streptophyta > Magnoliopsida > Santalales > Viscaceae > Viscum > Viscum album. Next base: position 1,296,327,714 of record OY728141.1, on the reverse strand, counting down.
AACGTTCGTCAGGCTCAAGTGGGGTGTCCATGGCAGTGGCGGTGCTCAGACCGGCATCCTGCAAGATATCAAGAGCATACCTACGCTGGCAGAGAGAGATCGAGTCCTCAGAACGGGAGACCTCGATGCCAAGGAAGTAAGTCAGGGGACCAAGATCTTTGGTATGAAAGTTTTGGTGAAGGTGCGCCTTGAGGCTGGCGATCCCTCTGGAGTCGCTTCCTGTGATGATGATATCATCAACATATACCACGAGCAAGATACAGTCGTGCGGTGTCGTACGGAAGAAGACGGTGTGGTCCTTCAGACTGCGGGAGAGGCCAAAGGCCGTGACGACAGTGCTGAAGCGGCCAAACCAAGCTCGAGGAGACTGCTTGAGGCCATAGAGGGACCGACGGAGGCGGCAAACATGGGAGTCGGCACCGGAGGCAGAAAAACCAAGGGGCTGCTTCAGGTAGACTTCTTCCTCAAGAACGCCATGGAGAAAGGCATTCTTGACATCCAGCTGATGAAGTGGTCAATGATGATGGGTAGCCAGAGAGATGAACAGGCGGACAGAGGCCATCTTGGCGACCGGAGAGTAGGTCTCAAAGTAGTCGATGTCATATGTCTGAGCAAACCCCTTCGCCACCAGCCGGGCTTTGAGGCGGCAAAGAGAGCCGTCGGGATTGAGACGGATCGTATAAATCCATTTGTTGTCCACTGCCTGTTTGTCTGCTGGAAGGGGGACAAGATCCCAAGTATGGTTTTCCTCCAGAGCCTGCAATTCATCCTGCATTGCAGCTAGCCACCCGGGGTGAGATTTGGCTTCACCAACCGTGCGAGGTATAGAAACTGTCTCCAGAGCGGACAGACCCCTGTATGAAGAGACAAATAGAGGAGTACTCTGGCAGGAGCGAGTACCTTTCCGTAGGGCAATGGGCAAGTCCTCGGGTGGCGGAGCAAGAGCAGCGGACTAGCGGGAGCATCAGTGTCACTGGCCGGAACGGGGGATACAGTCGAAGGACGGCGGGAGTAGACCTGACCAAAATGGGTGTCAACAGGGGTTGACGCCGGTGGAGGAAGGATGAGGAGGGGAAGACAGTTATCAATAGCAGAGTCAGGAGGAGGAGAGGGAAAGGAGAATGGAGAACTCTCAACAAAGGAGACATCCGCTGAGATGACATACCGGCGAAGGTCCGGGGAGAAGCAGCGGTATCCGCGCTGAGAGCGGGAATAACCAAGGAAAATGCAGCAGAGGGATTTGGGAGAGAGTTTGGTGCGGTCAGGACGAGTGTCACAAACATAACACAAGTAGCCAAACACTCGAAGAGGGAGGGAATGAAGAGGGAGAGTGGGGAAAAGAGCCCGAAAGGGAGTCTCCCCCTGAATGATAGAAGAAGGAAGGCGATTGATGAGGTAGGTAGCAGTGAGAATGGCATCTCCCCAAAAGAGCAGAGGCACCTGTCGGTGGAAGATGAGGGCACGAGCAGTTTCCAGAATATGTCTGTGTTTCCGCTAGGCCACGCCGTTCTGCTGGGGTGTATCAAGACAGGAGGTCTGATGAAGGATACCATTTGTCTGGAGAAACTGCCGAAAGGAAGTGGAGAGATACCCGCGCCCATTATCCGAGCGGAGACATTTGACAGAGATAGAAAAACGGTTCTTAATTTCATTGAAAAATGTTTGGAAGGAGGAAAACACTTCGGAGCGTTCCCGAAGAAGGTAAAGCCACGTCATTCGCGAGTAGTCATCAATGAAAGATATATAGTATTTATATCCCAAGTCTCGGAATGGTACGCGGGCCCCAAACATCTGAATGAACCAGATCAAAGGGGTGGGAGGCCCGTGTATCGGTGCGAGGAATGTAGGAAGAGCGATGATCTTTCGCAAAAGAACAGGACTCACAATGAAAAGTAAGAGTCCGACTGAAGTCTGGAAACATCTGATGAATGGTGGATGCAGGCGGGTGTCCTAATCGGGAATGAAGATCTAGTGCCCGAGAAGAGGTAGAAGTGCAAGCAATGGGTGCTGGTTCCTCGAACATGTAGACCCCGTCTCGAAGACGGCCTCGACCAAGTTCCCGGTTCGTAGTCTGCTCCTGAAACACAACACCAGAAGAGGTAAATATGGCCGCACAGTTATAATCCTTAGTCAGTTTACTGATGGAAAGTAGATTAAAGGGACTGCGGGGCACATGTGCCACAGAGGGTAGGTGTATCGATGGAGTCAGGGAGCATGCGCCGAAGCCCGCTATGGGGATAGTGGAGCCATCAGCGACGGTGATGGTTGAAGAACCGGCATATGGGCAGTAAGACGTCAGCATACCAGCATCACCAGTGAGGTGGTCGGAGGCACCGGAGTCCAGCAACCATGCAGGGGAGCAATGGCCCACAAAAGCAGTAGGGCAAACAGTACGGGCCAGAGAGGCCGAGGAGGGACCGGGTCGGACAGAGGTCGGAGGATCATGAAGCCGCCTGAGGTCGGCCATAGAAAGGGCCAGAGACGGGAAAAGGGAGGTGACAGTCGAGGACGCGTCCTGGACCGCGGGCTGTCCTTGCCGCGGGTGCAGAGATGGGCGTCCATGCAGGACCCAACATCGGGCGATCAGGTGGCCAAACTTGTCACAATGTTGACAGAAGGGACGTGGACGACTTGAAGCACGACCACGTCCCGAGGAGTCTGCCATGGAAGCGTCGGGTAGCTGATGCAGCGGGCCGGCGGGATGAGCGTGCGCAGGACGTGCGCGTGCTGGAAGGGCCGTCGGAACGAGGGCGCTCTGCCGGGACGAGGGCGCGCTGTCGAAACAAGGGCGCGCGGCCGGGAGGGTCCGCCGGGACGAGGCCGAGGGCGCCTGCTAGGGTGAAGGCGGCGGAAGGGGGGGGGGGGCGCAGGGCGAGAGCAGCGGGAGCGTGCGGGAGGCGCGGGGGCAGCGGGAGGCACGGGAGGCGCGGGAGTAGCGGGAGGCGCCGGGTGAGGGTTGTCGGGAGCGCGCCAGGCAAAGGTGGCCGGGAGGCGCAAGAGGCGCGGGACGACGGGGAGCCGGGACGCCGGGGAGCCGGGAGCCGCGGGAGGGCGTCGCGCCAGGAAGGAGGGCCGTCGGGGAGCCGGGAGCCGTGGCCGAGGGCGGGGCGGCAGGGCGAGGCCGAGGCCGAGGGCGGGGCGGCGGGACGAGGCCGAGGGCGGGGCGGCGGGGCGAGGCGCCGAAGCGAGGCCGAGGGCGGGGCGTCGGGGCGAGGCCGAGGGTGCGGCGCCGCTGGGCGAGGGGGAGAGCGCCTGGGCGAGGCGCTGGGAGGGAGAGCCGCCGGGAGAGAGGGCCGGGAGGGAGAGCCGCCGGGAGAGAGGGCCGCCGGGAGAGAGGGTCGCCGGGAGAGAGGGCCGCTGAGAGAGAGAGCCGCCGGGAGGAAGGACCGCCGGGAGAGAGGGCCACCAGGGAGGGCCGCTGGGAGATTAGGGCAGAGCCAGAGGGGAAGAGAGGCGGGGCCGGACAAAACCGGGAATCCGCTGGGAGGGAGGTTCGGGATTAAGATCCCTCTGATACCATGTAGATGGTGAATTCCCCTTACCTCAATGTGAGGTGAGGATGTTCTTTTATAGATAAGTAAAACTAAATACAGAGAGGGTAAGTCCGATGTGGGACTCACAAATACCCAATTAAATGAAATGGGGTCCAACATATTTTAACATTTGAAGGGCAGGAATAAAAGAAAATCAGGTAACATGAAAATCTTTTGAAGGAGAACAGAAACAAGCTTAGATAGAAGGACGACTAAATAGGCCCAAGATTAAACCATAGCCAATAAAGTTATTTTACACTACAACTTTTGCAGAATCAGACGTAAAAAATAAAGTCACCACGGAAGACTTTGACAAACTAACCGTTCCTCAAGAAAAACAAATATATGTTCGAATGCATCTTTAGGAAGGACTAAACCAAGCTCTTCATAAAGCTCCCTCCTAGAAGTATCCAGACAACAATTCAACTCAAGAATCAGGAAACAGATAACTTCAAGTACTACCAAAATACTTCAATTCAATTATAATAAAATCAAGATCAAGTAAATTAAAGTAGAAAAAAGATATTAAAGGGAAGTGCGAGATTACTTTGGGAAATATGTGAATCCAGACAGTTTAATAATAGCAGGTTATAGCATAATCAAGCATAAAAAAGGGAAAGGGGTAATTGTAATTCTTAGCAACCAATTTCTGATAAAACAGAAATACAGTGTGAAAGACAAACAGGATTTCAAAATTTTCAACATATGAACCCATATAATTATATGTACAGTTTCACAACATAATATAAAAAATGATAGACCAGCCATCCTAGGACGCTATTGAAAATGTAGGATGCGAATGTGAGAGAAAATGCGGCCCAAATTCTTCCTTAGCTCTAAGCAATGGTTGATGTACACCATCTGTGACGTATCTAGCAAGAACAATTAACCACTAGGGCAAAGATCAGTTTCAGTATTTGGATGATTAATTAATTTTTGCATCACAGGAACAGTCTAAGAAAAGGTCACTCTTCAAAAAAAAAAGAGAACAAACATTAACAAATAAAATAAAGGCAAAGAATCCGCATAAGATTGGCAAAATGAAGATGACATAAACCAATTATGATAGGAGCGTGGGGAAGGGATTGTCAGTGTGGGGCAGTTAGTAGATGGGGGTAATATTGTACTTTCCTATAATTAGTGGGTTGGGGATAATAAAGGGGGCTGTTGGGAGCGGTTGAGGGGCACAGATTGATTTGCTGGCTTCAGCTCTTGGCTGTTGGGAGGTTTGGCCTTGGCCTTAGGGTGTGTCATCCCTAGGGAGCTCTTCTTCTTCTACTCCATTTTCGTTCTCTTTCTTCTTCTACTACGGTTTTTTGCTATAACCTACGCTATTGTCAATAAAACTCTCTCCCTCTCTTCTCACTTTTGCACCTACGGTCTAATCATTTGGTGCTTTCATTGAGAGTCGTCGCCACTTGAGTGAGAGGATCATTGTCGAGTTGAGGAACGTCGGAGCTGCTGTTGATGACGACCCAGGATGGAGTTGCGAGAAATTTCGATTGAGGCTGTGAGAGCTGGTATGGAGCAGTTGTTGCGGACGCTGGCGACAGAAGATCTACAGCATGAAGGTCGCACGCAGAAGTTTCAAACAATTTTAGAAGTCTTCGCAAGGAATCAGCGCAAACAAGAGGAGATACCCGCTGTGATCACAAGTTGAAAAACTGTTCCGGAACAGATGAAGCAAGCTGATGTTGAGCCAGCTGAACAGGAAAGGAATGGCGCGGACTGGATTGAGTCGAATCCAGTTCCGGCCGGGACAGCTGAGGCAAACAGAGAACAAATCTGTACAAAAACTAGCCCGAGAAGAGCTCCCTAGGGCCGACGCACCCTTAGGCCAAGGCCAAAGGGTCCCAACAGCCAAGAGCTGAAGCCAACAAATCAATCCATGTCCCTCAATCATTCCCAACAGCCCCATTTATTATCACCAACCCACTAATTATATGAAAGTACAATTTTACCCCAACTGCCCCAACACAGACAGCCCCTTCCCCACGCTCGTATCAAATTACAAAACACATTACAAGGGCAATGCAATTATTTTTTTGATCCTCCTGAAGGCATTTTTGTATGAAAAACACAGCATCTCAAGAAAATAACTTTTCTTCCTAAGAACTGCATAACCAATTTGAAAAATCAGAATACCTACCTGGCTGTTATTAGAGATGAATCACCAGCAGTTATATGGCCTGCACTTGTTACATCCCACAACCCTGGCCATGAATCCTTGCAGTCAGCACGCTGCTGGAGAAGTAACTCTTGTGTGCTTTCGGAAAAAATCCACACATGCACAGAACGATGGTAATCACCGTCTCTATGAACATCAACCCTTAACAAATAGAAAAATGCCGGCAGGGAATACTATTAACATCCAGGATAACTTTTCCATTAAAATCAGAAAACTTAGATGGAAAATATTAGAAAGAGGAAGATGAAAAGGTAGCAAGGAATACATGCAGGTCTGACAGAACTTCCCTCGAGAAAGAAGAAATTGGAAGAAGATAAAAAACTCAGAACTTCATATGGAATGTGTTTCCCGGCACAATTAATTATTTGAAAACATTACAATAAAACTAATAAAAAAGGGAGCTTCTCCAACAATAATATATTATTAAATTTCTAATTCAGTAAAAGAACTTGAACCAGGTTTAAGAAATTCAATAACATCAAGGCCTTCATGTACACAAATAATAAGACAAAAATGGCAGGGCAGTTAAGTAAGCTATTTTCATGGAATGAGTGGACACCGCTTCTTTGAATGTGGAACTAGCTCCCCTTAGACATAGATTAAAGTATGGTTATGCATTCCTAATTACTATTTGACATTTTCTATCTGCCTTAGGTGGTTCAGGACCTCCACTCACAGCTCTAGCGGAACTGCATGTCATAAAAAAACTTGCTCTGGTGCATTATGTGCGGTCACCCATTTTCTTTTTAAAATTAAGGCCCAAAGGCCTTGGAGGGCCTGAAAGTCTTTAGCATTTGAGGGTGGCCTGAAAAACTTTACATTCTAATGGCCCGAAGGCCTTTATATTTAAGGGGTGACCAGAATGCCCACTTGAGAGCAACACAAAGATCGGCTTGAAGGGCCCACTTGAGGATGGTCCAAAGGTGCGCTAGAGAGTGCCCCAAAGATCAGATTGAGGGGACTGTATTTTTTAAAAGAGATCCGGAGAACAAGTTCTGCTACTACAATTCCTGCTACAGTATCCGTAACAGTATTCTGCTACAGTAGCTCGAAAATTGCATTCACTGGGACTCAAACCCCGGACCTCAAGTATGTCAATCCCCTTCCTAACCAACTGAGCTAGGGGGGTCGGCTATGCGCGGCCACTTTCACCCATTTGATGTGTTTCAACATCATGTAGATTAAGCGAGGTTAGATATGTGATTGGGAAAAGCTTGGAGCTCGAAAATGAAAGAAAAACAAGTTAAGGGCAACCACATCAGTAGTCGCGCCACAGCCAAATCATGGATCACACTGCAGCTGAAGTAGAGTGATCAATGTGATCTTGCAAGTGCCCAGAGTCAATCTAGTACAAAGTTCCCAAAATAAACTGTTTTGAAGGGCAATGGAAAAATACTGATGAATTTAATTCTACAGACTGATTGAATTGTGGCCGAAGGGCTTAAAAAGGTGAGCACGGGTTGAACCGAGCAAAGTGAGAACAGTATAAATTAATGGATAAGCTGTTGATATGTGAATTTTGGTTTTGGAAGTTCACTTGGATTGATTTTTATCATTCAACACATATTCTTTGAGTTCTGCTAAACAATGATTGTTAAAATTTCAATGATCACCATTGAGCAATATCAAAGTTTCGATCAAGCTTAACTTTGATACTGTCATACTAAGCTTGATTGAAGAAAATCAACCATATGATCCTTGTATTATTACAGACCCCTAGGGTAATTTCATCCTAAGTATTCATGTTCATTCCATTGATGCATGAATTATATTTCACCCAATGGTGCATTATACAATTTCTAGGACTCCAAACTGTGGTGGTCAATCATAAAATTAACTATGTAATCAAGGGAAAAAATTCAATTAATCCAAAGACATGAATCAAATGACTAAATTGCAATCCAAGCTAGATTAAGATGGTTTGGACATGTTAGAAAAAAATCTAGAGATGCACCAATTAATAGGGTAAACTTAATGACAAATTCAATTATTAAGTTGTTGTTTGTTGTATTATAACTCATTTTTTTAATACATTTTATTTCATGATTTTAACATAAACATCCATATGATACAATCCCGAGAATCGAGAGGCCCAGTGTCTTTGGAAAATTAGATACATGTACCATCAACTTAAAATAAAAATGACGTCATTATTTCAAATCTCCACAATGTTCTAGTTTTATTTGAAATCTTAATACTGCTCAGAATAACTCAGGGACATACATAACAAAGGGGTGAGCTATAAAGCCCAGTAAGAAGATAATCAAGCATGGCATGATGAAAAGTAATACATGTGAGTCAAGAGACACATCATGATAACATAAAAAAGCGAGAATCGTAAACATTGAAGCATGACATGAGAGGATGATATCATAAGATCAATGCATCATAGGAATGTGGCAACAACATAAAATGTGGTATCATAAGCATAAATCAAGGCTAATCGTCAAGACATCATAACATAGTGTACTTAGGTTAACCTCTCGTGCACCATACATAGTGTCTCATGAGATTAAAAACATTACCCAATGTATTGGAGCGCTATCGGGATGCACCCTCCATATGTCTAGCTTTACGTGTGTCACATCGATCATATAACATAAGAACGTATTTCATCATTTCAATCTCACAATTAAGGGATGTGGATTTCATAAATGGAAGTCCTCGATCAATGAAGGATAGTTATATCTTGGTGAATACCCATGAATGAAAATAGGATTGGGTATTCACAACAAAAATTATGGCATGGAAAATCAAGAGATAATTTTGACACCATAACAGACTTACATAAAAGTTTATGGAAGGGATTAATGAGGGTTATTACAAAGGACATGTTTGATTGGAAAAAAGAAGGAAGAGAACCCCTTATCTTGAGAGGTTGCTTCTTAAAGCCTACTAGGAGCTCCTTAGAACCTTAAAAACTCCTTAGGAGGGCTCTTGAGAGAGAAAATGAGAGGAACTTCATGCTCAAAGGATTTAAAGTAAAGAGGAATGAGAGAATGGGTGGGTATTTATAGTAAAAGAGGGATAATTCTTTATTAATTTTTAAACTTAGGCCGTGGACATCTAGTTAATAAAAAATGAAAAACCATTGGTCTTCCCATGATTTTTGCTCATGGTACTTGCCAGGGGGTAATGTTCTAATAACTTAAGGGCTTAACTTCTTTAATTAATATTATTTTGGAGGTGGAAGCAATTTTTTTACATAAAAATTGTTTTAAAAAATTTTAAAATACACTTTAGGTTTTGGAAGATTCATTATACATTTGGAAAATTAATCTTATCACTTTAAAATATCTTATTTTAATGGATAATACTATTTTTGGTCGAGCAAGCCCTTTATAGTATTTATTACATAACGTTTAAGTCATTATGATGTCAAAATACTAACCATATTTATTTTTTATTCAAAAATTCAACAGTCTCAGAAAATTATGAAAAAATAACCATTGGCTAATTTCGGCATGTTGATTTCAAAAATGATATTTATTTTATCAAAATAATTTTCTAAATATAATAAATTTAACTTTTAAATAAAAAATCGTATTTATTGAAAAATACAAGTTTTTATGACATTCAACTTTCTGACACCCATAAAAATTTCTTGGGACTTCATAAAATTATATTATCATTTATATTCAAATAAATAGTGTTTTATAAGGCCATTTTAAGGAAATGAATTTTATTTCAAATTTTTGAATTTATCATAAAAGGGTATTTTAATTGTAATCATATATTTTCCAAAAATACAATTTTTGTTTTGTTTGTATCCAGAAATATATTTATCATATTCATGTGCATTTTAAATAATAGCGAAAATGAGATCGAAGTAACCGTTATTTCATTCGGAACAATAAAATTTACACCTTTAAACTACTAAGATCTAGATACATAACTCTTTATTACACCAGAATATGTCATAAGGGTAAAGTGTGCGATGGTAGTACTTTCATGGGGTGGTTCAGCGAACATTGATAGGACGATGACTTCTATAAGCTTGAACTTTTGTCGTAAACAATTTTGCTCTCAAGTTTCAATTGTTGAATCTCGACTTGGACTTAGAGGGCGAACCCTAGTGATGTCATCTTCCTTAGAAGCTCTGATAAATGAGCTTCATAAGGGATGATCCTACTGGTTGAGGTTATCGCTTCTTCCTTCTGCATCAATTAGCTTTTATTATAACCCTTAATATATATTAATTTTAACGGTTACTTTATAACGCCTACATTACCAACGGTCGTAATGTTCGACGATCATAAAGCCCAATAGTCATATTATGGCTTTATTTTATAATAATAATAATAATAAAGTGTTGTTTTACATTACGTGGTGCATATATATTACACTACATTACTAAGCGGGACATATATTCACTTGGAAGGGAACTTTCAATTATAAAAGTCTAGGTCGTTACATTCTCTCCATCTCATGATTCTTTCGATACTTTGGTTTTGTCATAGTACTTTGACTAAGTGAGTTGTCTTGTTTCGTAGAACTTTGTCTCTACGATCTAAGATATTTATCGACTGCTCAACATAAAAAAGAACATCTTTCAATGGTACCACCTCTGAATTTAGTACATGTGAGGGATCTGGTATGTACTTCCACAAGAGGGATACGTGAAACACATCATGTACTTGATACAGATTAGGTGGGAGTGATAGTCGATAGTCCACAGCTCCGATGTTATCAAGAATCTCAAAGGGGCAGATGTATCTAGGACTTGGTTTCCCTTCTCAAATCTCATGACTTTCTTCCATAATGATATACGAAGAAACACCTTATCTCCGACCTCAAACTCTAGGTCTCATCGATGATTGTCAGCGTAGTTTTTTGGTCAACTTTGTGCTAATTTCATATGACATTGAATGATTTGAAACTTCTCTGTCATATCTTGGACAGGATCAGGTCCTATCAACTTCTTTTCATCAACTTCATCCCACCATGTTAGAGTCTTGCACCTCTTCCCATACATAGCCTCATGAGGTGTCATTTGAATGCTAGAATGGAAACAGTTGTTATATGAGAACTCTACTAGGGGAATGTGTTAATCCTAACATCCTTGAAAATCTATTGAACATGATCTCAACATATCCCCCAATGTTTAAATGGTTCTTTTAGACTGATCATTTGCCTGAGGGTGATAAGCAGTGCTAAACTTAGCTTTATATCCAATGATTGTTGAAGGCTTCTTTAGAACCTCGAGGTAAACCTCGGACCTCGATCAGATACAATGGAAAGTAGCACTCCGTGTTATCTTACCACTACTCTTATGTATATCCTAGCGAGTTGGTCAAGAGAGAAATCCTCTTTAATGACAATGAAATGCGCTGACTTGGTAAGGCGATCAACTACAACCCAAATGGCGTTATGGTCACTAGATGTCCCGAGGAGTCTTATGACGAAATCCTTGGTAATGTTTTCTCATTTCAATATGAGTATGGGTAATGGTTGTATCATACCCTTAGACTTCTGTTATTTGGACTTAAATTGTTGGCATATCAAGCATCAAGATACAAATTCCGCAATCTCCATCTTCATATTATCCCAACAAAAGTTTTACTTTAGATCTCTATACATCTTTGTGTTTTGGGGATGAATAGAAAAGGATGAGTCATGTGCATCATCCAAAAGCTCCCTCTTCAAGTCTGGTTTTGATGGGACACATATACGGGTTCCAAAAAATTTAACTCCATCTTTATCAAAGTCGAACTTAGGAATATTCGCTACCTTTCTCTGTAACTTCATATCATCTCTTTGGGCATCTTTGATCTTCACCTGGATGAATGGATGGTTGAGCAAGGTATGATGACGTTCCTTCCATCATGATCCTCATGTCCATTCTTTGCATGTCTAAGAAGATTGGATCTCTCTCAATCCTCATCATGGATAAAGTTGCAGGATCCTTACTACTAAGAGCATCTATCACTTTATTCGTCTTCTCCATTGTTTTATAGCCCATTTTCAGGCTAGGGTTATGACTAAAATCCTCTGTAATTTTGTGCTCCCGAATCATAGTGAAATTCTGCCTCTCCCGTGGACGTAGGGATTTTTCCCGAACCACGTAAATCGTTGTGTCCCTTGCTTTCTTTCTTTTCGTTTTTCCTCGTTTCTGTCGTTGTGTCTCCCGACGATTCCGCAACACTAATTTATAGGGCCTGATGCTTACTGGTGCTGCCCCGGCTACCAGGTTTATAGCATGGTCTGTTTCTCTTGGTGGAGGAAGCCCCCTTGGCTGGTCGAACATAGACTGGAAGTTGTACAGAACCTCTTCCATTTGGTGCTGGGCAGCTTGCCCTCTGCCCATTCCCCCTGCTGGAAATTGGATTTGTGCCATCCAAACCCACCCTTCAATAAACAAGGTTTTAGCCATAGCTTGGTCAGACAACTTCTTATCATTCTCCTCATCACCCAACCTTCCCTGCAGCTTGATTTCCCGCCCCTGCCACACGAACTCCATCGTCTTATGGCCCCAATCTGTCAACACGCTGCCAAGACTTTTTAACCACTGCATTCCCAAGATCACGTCCGGCCCTCCTACGTCAAAAACATAGGCGTCTATAATGACATCGAAGTTTTCCAGATTAAGCATAACCAACTTGCAACGGCCTTGAGAGAGAGCTCGAGACCCGTCGCCGAGAGTTACTCTGAAGGGTTTGGTCGGAACAACCTTCACATTGGCAAATTTTGCTAACCGCCTGGAGATGAAGTTGTGACTGGCACCGCTGTCCACAAGTACCAATACTGGTACTCCTGTTAGATTTCCAACAAGCAACATTGAATCGGCCCCACTCCTCCCATGTTACGTAGCTCTACCAGCTCCCCTGTCCGGACGGCTGGCTCCCCGTTCAGAACTTCATTCTCAGCTTTTATCTCCCCTTCTGCTGCCTCTTGTGCAACTCCTTCCTCCCGTGGTTCCTCAGGTTCTTCGTACTCCAAGACCAACAACCGCAGATGTTTTTCAGGGCATTTGTGCATGGGTCCGAAGGGTTGGCCACAACGGAAACATAATCCCTTCTGTTTTCGTTCCTCCCGCTCTTGCCGACTAAGCGTTCTCACTCCTCCCCAACGGTCATCACCAACGACCCTCCGCAATTCTTCATCTCGTCGGTTTCGATCATTAGTTGGTCGGGACACAGAAAAGTTCGTTGTTGCTACTCCAGAACTTCGGGAAACAGGAGGCACCATTGGGCGGGAATGGGTACTCCGCAGCACCCCTTCACTTACCAACTCTCTTTCGACCTTTCTTACCAGAACTATCATTCGAAATTTATTTACTGGTTCGTGGATTGAAATTCGGTTTTCAATTTCAGGTCGCAATCCTCCCATAAATAGGCTCATGTACCACTGTTCTGGAAAATCAGGCAGCCTTAAGGCAATCTGCTCAAATTCCTCAATATAGCCATCTATTGAGCCTGTTTATTTCAAGTTTTTCAAAAACCTTAATGGGTCCCCATCTGTGTTCCGCCCATACCGGTCCAGGAATGCAGATTTGAAGGAGCTCCAGGTAGAACCAGGAGTAATACTGTTCAAGGACAGAAACCAGTACAACGCAGTACCTTCCATGCACAACTGTGCATGCTGCAACTTCAGGTCTTCCGGAATTTGGTTTATTAAGAAGTAGGTGTCAGCCTTAGTAATCCACCCTAACAAATCATCTCCAGCAAAAGCGGGTAATTCTACCTTTCGTGAGACACTGCGCAGCTCCTCCAATTGTTCGGCCGCCTCTGTAACTGGAAATTTACCCAGGCGCTCGACGTACTCCCTACTATCTGCCCGGTTCATTGCGCTTTCACTCTGTTTTCCAGCGCCTGAACTGCGTCCAATTTGTGATTCCACTCTTAACTTTTCCATAGTTTGCTCTTCAAGATTCCGAACTCGTAGCATCACACGTTCCTCAGATTGTTGCACCTCATTCTGTGCTACCAGCAAGCTTTCACGTTGTACGCTCATCATTTTCTCCACATTTTCTTGTATAGAAGTCATGGCAGCCCTTATACTCTCCATAGATGATTCGATCGAAGCTACTCGGTGCTCCATTCGAGTTTGCATACAACTCGTTGCAGACTATTTCAGAACGGATGTACAGTTGCGTCGACAGCCCATCCCTCTGTTCGGCTCCTCAGATCGATGAAGTTCCCCAGCGGAGTCGCCAAAACTGTTACGGTTCTGGTGTGTGTGTGTTCGGGAATAAGGAATTAAAAGATACGAGGAGAGTAATCAGAATTGTATTACCGGCTTCTTGAATTACAGTAATGGAGAAGAAGAAGAAGAAGAAGTACAACAGGTTGAAGATGGAGAGGCCTCCTCCAGGTTCGCCTGCTGCTGCTGTGCGTTATTTCAGAAGCCAGGCCACTGACCCCCGCCCGTTCTGTTCCAACAGAATGCCCAAAAGGTTCTCCCCCTCAACAAACCCCCAGCTCTCCCACTAAATACCGGCCGAACTAACAGCTGGTCCCACCACCCCACTAACAGATGCCCCTTTCCCCATTTTACCCCCACGCTGATAAGTGTGCAAAATGGGGGGGCGTGGGTAATGTGGGGTAACACCCACCGAACCAGAACCCGCCCCACTAACAATCCTGCACTAAGAAAACTTAAATTTGTACTCGGTAAAACCATTAAAAAATTAAAAGGGTGTGAAAAATGCTCGTTAACTCCTGCGGTAAGCAGTTGGGACACCACATGATCAGCGAGAGTTCAAATCATTGAACAAGCACTAGAAGAGAAGCCTGCCAAAGCTGATGTCCCAAAAGGGATTCAGATCCTAATCAACTATAGCCTGGGGGTACCTTTATATATACACGTGTGTGGGATAAATAAATTGATATCGTTATTGAAAATTGCAATCCTTGAAAGCAACTTATTAAGGGTTGAGAAAACTGAAAAATGTAATAAAAAGCATTGAATGAGTCAGGAGTGAAAGATGAGATGCGTGTGTTGAGAAGGTAAGGGTATAAACGGTGTGTGGGAATGGTCATGTTGCTGAGCTTACTCAATGCTTTTTTATCAAAAAAGGTCAGGTTGCTAGGCCAAGCCAGACTTCAGGCCCCAGATCCATTTTACACCAATAGTTCAAGGCACACACACCCCAAAAATCACTAAAGGGGCCATCTTTACATTAGAAAAGCTGATAGGTTTGGAGGTGGCCCAGTTCCGGAGAGGCCACCTGTCCGGTTCACTAACCAACGGAAGGGGCAGTCTGTTTGTCCTAGGAATAGTGGTGGGGAGTGACTGCCAGAGGCAGTGTTGTAATTAGCCTTCATTGGTTAATAGTTTGTTAAATAAATAGGTGGTCGGGTCCTTGGGGAGGGGGCATCGGTTATTTTGGTTGGAGTTTCTGGCAAGTACCGTGGCCTGTGGAGTCGTCTTCTCCCAAGAGGTAAGTCTGTAAATTCCTTGTATGTCTAGTTCGGAATAATCACAAGGGAGCAGAATTCTTGTCTCATTTCTCTCAACCTGTTGGAATCACCTATCCACTTGGTGCTTTCATTGAGAACAAACCTTCATTCCTACGAATAGTGAGATTCTGGTGACAGAAACTGAAAGAGAGAGAAAGTGGCCTGGAAGTAGAATTTTGGTTATGTATATCCACACGCATGGAAAACAGAGTAACACTACTGGAGACTATTGCAACCGACCTTCCAACTGGAATGCAACGACAGGAGGTCGGATTACAGCAGTTGAAGATGCCTACCAGCGTCAGGAGGACGCCTATCGACGACAAGGACTACAGCTCAAGGAGTTGATAGTTGTGGTATCTCACCTCAGGCTGAGTCAGGAAGAAGGTCCCGAACGAGTTGTCGACAAAGGAAAGACAGTAAAAATGGAGGGAGGCGGAAGTAATTTGAATGCTGGAACCGTAGTAGGAAATCAAAATATGGCAGCTTTGGCGAGTCCTGGTCTCCGAGGAACTGAGCAGGAGGAAACGCGTTCTATGACTAAGCAGACAGAGATGCCACTTTTTTCTGGAGAGGATCCAGTTGTTTGGATCACGTGGGCGGAAATTTATTTCACAATCCAGCGAACGTGGGAGGAGCTCAAGGTATCATTGGCGCAATTAAGCATGGAGGGAATGGCTCGGTATTGGATCTATTCGTTGAGGTCAATTCGGCCGACTCTTACCTGGAGACAGTTAAAAGAGGAAATGTTGGGACGTTACGGGAATGCTGAGGAAGAGGATCTGGTAGTCTTCTTGAAAGGGTTGCGGCAAACAGGTTCGGTGAATGCTTATGTAGATGAGTTTGAACGGGAGGCTTTACGAATACCGGACTTAACAAAGGGGTGGTACATGAGTTTGTTTATATAGGGCCTAAAACCAGAAATTGGTTGTACCATTATGACTCACGAACCACGAACAAAAGTGCGGTTACTAACTTTGGCTAGACGTGTGGAGCGCGAGTTGTGAGTAAAGGGAATTATCAAATTTACCGAACCACGAAGTAGGAATATGAATTCTGGAGGACAGAATAGGGGGTGGATTCCAAGAGCTGCAAAGAATGCCCCAGGAGACATGGTTGTAGAGGACAAGGGTGGAATAACTCCTCGATGGAGAGAAGTAAGAAATTTGTCTAGGGAGGAGTTTGAAAGACGGAAAACCAAGGGGTTGTGTTACTCTTGTGAACAGAAGTACAACCCCGGACATCGGAGTCCTGATAAGGGATATAGAATAATGGTATGGGAATGCATTGAACCAAAGGAAGAAGACGAAGTAGAAAGTGAGAATGTAGCAGCAAGGGAAGGAGAGGTAGGCAGCCTGTGGGAATTAGAGATGATGGGAACCACAACTGCTGACATGGAGAAAACCAGTGTTGGAGGTACTCGGTCAATGTTAGTGGAAGGAACAGTTGAAGAAATAGCGTTGTTGGTCCTTACAGATAGTGGGGCGAGTCATAATTTCATCTTCAGACGTCTTACGAGACAGTTTGCAGCTCGCATGGAAGAGACCGGACCATTTAACATCCGATTGGGAGATGGACATCATGTGTCATCTAGTGGGCCATGTAAGTCTCTACGAATTGTGTTGGGAACAGTAGAATTTTTAGTTGATGCTTACATATTTGATAAGACAAGGCCAGATTTGGTTTTGGGAATCTCGTGGCTAAAGACTTTAGGGTTTGTAACAACCAATTGGAAGGGGATGACAATGAAATTTGATTGGTAAGGAAAGCAAGTGGCATTGCAGGGAGTTAGGACACCGCTGAATTTACTAGGGACTTTGCGGGAGTACTTGGGGAAGGGAAAGAAGAGGTTGCAGGGGGTACAGTGGTCAGTTTCAGAGGAAAAATAAAGAAACACAGTTGGACCACGATCGGCAACAACAATTGCAGGAGATATTAATGAATTTCAGTACAGTGTTTGAATCTCCGAGAAGGTTGTCACTATGTAGGGAGATTGACCATGCCATTAAGCTGAAAGTTGGGGCCAAACCAGTGAACATCAAGCCTTATAAACATGCTTACCACATGAAAAAATGAAATAGAAAATCAAGCACAGGAGCTGCTGGAAGTAGGATTTGTCAGACAAAGTCGCACTCCCTATTCAAGCCCAATAATAATGGTTAAAAAGGAGGGGGTGGCAGATGTGTATTGACTATCGAGCTCTAAATAGAATAATAGTGCCTGATAGGTATCCTATTCTAGTGATTGAGGAACTAATAGATGAATTGCATGAAGCGACTTATTTTACCAAGATGAATTTAAAGTCGGGTTTCCACTAGGTCTAGATGAAAGATGGGGACATAGAAAAAACAGCGTTCAAGACTCACGAGGGGCATTATGAGTATGTAGTCATGCCGTTTGGGTTGATGAATGCACCCGCAACCTTCCAAGCAACAATGAACAACATGTTTCGGGTAATGTTGAGGAAGGGTGTATTAGTGTTTTTTGATGATATATTACTTTACAACAGTAGATGAGAGGAGCACCTGGAAATGTTGAGGCAACTGTAACAATTAATGAGAAATAATGCTTTACATGCCAACAGAAAAAAGTGTACTTTTGGAAGACAGATTGTGGAGTATTTAGGGCGCATTATTTCAGCAGCAGGTGTTTTCATGGATCCCAAGAAACTCGAAGCAGTGGTGGAATGGCGGTTACCTAAAAATGTAAAGGAGGTAAGGGGGGTTCCTTGGGCTTACCGGGTACTATCGGAAGTTCATAAGAGATTACAGAAATATTGCAAGGCCGTTGACGACATTAACCAAAAAGGTGGAGTTCAAGTGGAGTATAGAAGCACAGAAGACCTTTGAGGAGCTTAAGAATTGTATGACAGCTGCTCCAATACTTGGGTTACCAGATTTTTTAAGACTTTGTTGTTGAATGCGATGCCTCAGGGCCGGGAATCGGGGCAGTCTTGGTACAAGGACGCCCTTTGGCCTACTTCAGTAAGGCTCTATCCTAGAACAACCTGGCAAAATCAGTTTATGAGGAGTTGATGGCAATGGTCTTGTCTATCCAACATTGGAGACAATATTTGTTAGGAAGACGATTTAAAGTATTAACAGATCATCGAAGTTTAAAACATATGTTAAGCCAGCGTGTGATGTCGGTTAATCAGCAATGCTAGCAGGCTAAACTCATGAGGTATAATTTTGAGGTTATATATCGATCGGGAAAGATGCATAATGCAGGTGATGCCTTGTCCACAGTTATTCCTGAAGAAGAATTTTGTCGGGTAGCAGTTTTTGGACCTTGTTGGGAAGAGATTCATTTAGTCCGAGAAAAGTTAACTCAAGATGTTGAGTTGCAGTCTATTATCAAAGCTCTGCATCAGGGAGACAGAATGAAACCAAGATACTCTTGCCGAGAGGGGCTACTATTCTACAAGAACAGATTGGTTATATCCCGAAAGTCCTCTTTGATACCAAAATTAATGCAGTTTTTCCACTCATCGCCTAAAGAAGGACATTTGAGGTATCTTAAAACCTAGAAGAGGATGGAAAATGGGGTGTATTAACCAAGAATGTCCCCTTCAGTGCAGAGGTTTGTACAGGAATGTGAAATATGTCAGAAGAGTAAATATGAAGCTCTAAACACGACTGGTCTACTTCAACCGTTACCAATTCCAGAATTGGTATGGGAAGAATCGATGGATTTCGTTTCAGGTTTACCAAAATCTCAGGGTTTTGAAGTGGTGCTTGTAGTTGTTGACAGGTTGAGCAAATATACTCACTTCATCTCTCTAAAACACCCATACACAACTAAAACAGTGGTTGATGTATTCATGAAAAAAATAGTGCGGCTACATGGTGCACCTAACGCGATAGTTAGCGATCAAGATCCCCTTTTCACAAGTTCATTTTGACAAAAACTATTTAAATTACAGGGGACCGCTTTGAAGATGAATCTATCTTATCATCCTCAAAGCGACGGGCAAACCAAGGTGGTAAACAGATGTTTGGAGATATATCTGAGGTGCTTTACTTCTGATCAGCCCCGACGTTGGGTATCTTGGTTATCATAGGCAGAATATAGTTTTAATACATCATACCATACTTCTATTGAACAGAATCCATTTGAAGCAGGGAGAAAGCCTCCACGGATTATCCCGTGTTCAAGGGGGGAAGCAGGAATAGAGGCAGTAGCCAATGCGCTGATGGATAGAGATGAAGCTTTGAAGCAACTCCGATTAAACCTGCAGCGTGCGCAGCAGTTGATTAAACCGCCAACGTCGAGAAGTGACCTTGAAGTGGGGAACCTTGTTTGGGTCAAGCTCAAACCAAATATTTCAGGGGGGAAGTCTCATATTGAGTGGAAAATTAGTTGCATGATATTTTGGCCCATTTGTGATAGACAAGAGGGTGGGGGAAGTGGCTTATCAATTGAATATGCCCAATACTAGTAGAGTGCATCCAGTTTTCCATGTGTCGCAGTTGAAGGCAGCAGTAGGTGAACATCATGTGGCAGATGCTTTACCTGAGGAATTTTTGGTAGAGGAAGAAATCCCCGAAAACATTCTGGCAATAGAAAAACAAGGTGTTCCTCAGTTGTGGTTAGTACAATGGTGTGGAAGATTAGTGGAGGAGGCTACTTGGGAGGATGTCTGGTTGCTCAAAAATCAATTTTCTCACTATCACCATGAGGACAAGGTGAGTCTTCAGGGAGGAGGTAATGATAGGTTTGGAGGTGGCCCAGTTCGGGAGTGGCCACATGTCCGGTTCACTTACCAACGAAAGAGGCAGTTTTTTTGTCTTAGGAATAGTGGTGGGCAGTGACTGCCAGGAGCGGTGTTGTAATTAGCCTTCATTGCTTGATAGTTTGTTAAATAAATAGGTGGTCGGGTCCTTGGGGGGCATCGGTTATTTTGGTTGGAGTTTTTGGCAAGTACCAGGGCCTTTGGAGTCGTCTTCTCCAAGGAGGTAAGTCTGTAAATTCCTTTTACCATCCTGTCTAGTTCGGAATAATCACAAGGGAGCAGAATTCTTGCCTCATTTCTCTCAACCTGTTGAAATCTCCTATCAAAAGCTTTCTAGTCACTGATAAGTGTAACTTCGGCTTCAAAAATAATGTTGTTTCATTTTATAGTAAAGCTTCTAATTGTAGCTGATGGCATTCAAAACCACATGGCTTCCCTTTAATTACCTTTTGTCCATGATATGTTGAAAGCATGAATCCTTCAAAACAATGATTTCGCAATCTAACAAAGCACATAATGTTTGAGCTATCTAACAGTTACAACATTGAAATCAATCTACCGAAAAATTTAAGATCTTATTGGGTTTGATGGTCAAATAAGCATGAGGCTAATTTAGGGTAGCCTGTTTTTGGACTTGAGAAGTCAATTTTCTAGAAAGTGTGACATTCAGAAAATTTTCACAATGCTAGAAACAGCTTCCCAGAAGCTCTATTTGATCTTTGAGGGGGGAAACAGCTTTTAAAATGACATTTTTTCAGCTGCTTAAAGAGCCCTCTTTGAAAAGAGGAATGAAAGAGGGATTTTAAATGTAAGAGAGGAAGGATTCAACGGTGGGGGGGGGTGAAGGTAAATAAAATTTCTTTCTTTGATTATAAGAGAGAGAAGTAAGGGAAAACAAAATTTCATCGTTTGTTTTGATAAGGGGAAATAATAGAAATTATAATTAACTTCCCCTCCCCCTTTGGCTCCCCTCCAAATCCCCTGAATTTTTTAAGGGAGGTAAAAGCTGGAGGCATTGAATTGGCTCAAACCAGCCATCTCAACCAGTGAACCAGTAACTGGGCTCGTCCAAAATAAGGGAAAACCAGCGGGCAGCTGAACCAGTCAATAAACAGTCAACCAGGCCTTAATCAGATTGAAACCCATAAAACCAACTGGTTCAACAGTTCAACCTGTTTGGTTTGGTTTTCAAATCAAATAGTCATACTTATAATGCCTTTTTTATGATTTAGATTATTATAAGTTGAAAAATAACAATATTATTGTTAATTAACTATTATTTTATTATCAATGTTTTTATATGTTAGAATGGAGGAAAGTAGACCCAATACCCAAGATGACACATAAAAGAGGCCTTTGTGTTTATTTATAATGAATAATAAGGATGACAATATACCTAATATCAGATGTGGGACTCACATCCTCCAACACTCTCCCTCAAACTAGGTGTACCTAGCTTGGATACATAATTAAAGAAAACAAAGACACTCTCACCACTCCCTCTCAAGCTGGGCTAGGGGTGTAATTTCGGCCCGGGCCGGGCCGGGCCTGCCATGCAAAGAGTCGGGCCGCTGACCACTATTCGGGCCGGGCCGGGCCGGCCCGAACAACCCCATGAGGCGGCCCGAGCCCGGCCTCGGGCCAGCCCAAACCATCGGGCCGGGCCGGGCTTTTTCGGGCCGGGCCGGGCTTTTTCAAGTCAGGTCGTGGTGGGATTTTATTATTTTCAAAATAATTGTCTCTTAATTTTTTTTATTTAAACATTTTTATAACATTTATTTAAAACGTTTCTTTACATTTATTTTTAAATGCATGTTTTTTGTAAAAACGTTTATTTTATTTTTTATTAGGGTGGATATGTTTTTTGTCTAAATATATATATATATATATTATTTGCAAATTGTAAAAAAAATAATGAGGGTGTGCAGCTGTCGTGGGTGAGTTTAAAGCCTTATTATTTAAACGTTTTTCTAACATTTATCTAAAACATTTTTTACATTTATTTTTTTTTAACTTATTTATAATTTTTAAGCGTTTGTTAGTATTTTTTATTTAAACATTTTTATTTAAACCGTTTTTTTAACATCTATTTAAAACGTTTTTTTACATTTATTTTTAAATGATTAATTTAAAACATTTTTTAATTTTTTTAAACGCATGCTTTTTACAAGTATTTTTTTAAAACATTTAACTTTTTTTCACATTTTAATGTAAAAAGTATTTTTTAAGTGTTTGTTTTAAAAAAAAATAATTTAAATGTTTGTTTTAAAAACTTTTTAAACATTTTTATTTAAACCATTTTTTAACACTTGTTTAAAACGTTTTTTTACATTTATTTTTAGACGTTTAATTTAAAAAGTTTTTTTGAACGCATATTTTTTACATGTATTTTTTCTAAACAGTTTACACGTTTTTTGTAAAAACATTTTACAGTGGGTGAATATGTTATTTTTTTCTAAATAGATTTATACATGTCTGTGAATTTATATATATTATGTACAAATTTAAAAAAAAATAATGAGTTATTGGGGGGTGCGCAGCAGTGAGTGGTGAGTTTAAAGTGTTGTTATTTAAATGTTTTTTATCATTTATTTAAAACGTTTTTTTTACATTTATTTTTTTAACTTATTTATTAAAAGTATTTTTTAGCGTTTGTTTAATTTAAAACATTTTTTTAAACGTTTTTTAATTTTTTTGCAGGGCAGGCCCGACCCGGCCCTGTCTGGACTGAAATTACACCCTTAGCAGATGCGCAGCAGTAGGTGAGTTAATTTTTTTCTAAATAGATTTTTATATGTATATATAGTATATATAATATATGAAAGTTTTATCATATTTAAAATAATAATAATGAGGTTGGGGGTGTGCGAATATCATTTAGTGAGTAGTTATTTTTTGTTAATATATAATAAGTTATTATATATATATATATATATATAATATGAGAAAATTGTAAAAAAATAAATAGGGGTTTGGGGGTGCGCTGCAGTGGGCAGGTTAATTTTTTTTCTAAATAAATTTATATATAATATATGAAAGTTGCAACATATTTAAAAAAATTAATGAGCTTGGGGGGACGTGCACGAACATCATTAGGTGAGTGTGTTATTTTTTTTGTTAATATAAAATAAGTTATTATATAATATTAAATCATTGACACACACACATATATTATTAATTGATTTTTAAAAGTCACACTTAATTGATATATATTATTAATACCTTTATATATAATATTAATGGCTTTGTTTATATATATATATTGGGGGTGTGCGCGAACATCATTGGGTGAGTTAAATTTTTTTTCTAAATAGATTTATATATGTATAGTATATATAATTTATGCATGTTGCAACATACTTAAAAAAAATTAATGAAGTTGAGTGACTTGCACGAACATCATTAGGCGAGTGTATTAATTTTTTATTAATATACAACAAGTTATTATATATATATAATATTAAATCATTGATATATATATATATATATATATTAATAGCTTTGTTTATATACATATCTATTATATTATATCATATACATATACATATACATATACACACACATATATATATATATTATCAATGGATTTTTAAAAACCACACTTATTTTTTTATTAATATACAACAAGTTATTATATATATATAATATTAAATCATTGATATATATATATATATATTAATAGCTTTGTTTATATATGTATATTATATTAAATCATATACATATACATATACATATACATATACATATACATATATATATATATATATATATTATTAATGGATTTTTAAAAACCACACTTAATTGATATATATTATTAATGACTTTGTTTATATATATACACTATTATATTAAATCATTGATATATATATATATCTATATATATATATATTATATCGTATACATATAATATACATACATATATATTCTGGAAACACAGACATATTCTGAAGACTGCTCGTGCCCTCCTCTTTCACCGACAGGTGCCTCTGCAGTTTTGGGGCGATGCCATTCTCACCGCCACCTACCTGATAAACCGTCTTCCTTCCACTATCCTTCGAGGGGAGACTCCTTTTCGGACTTTGTTCTCCTCTCTCCCTCTTCACTCCCTTCCCATTCGCGTGTTTGGGTGCCTCTGTTACGTTCGCGACACACGTCCAGGTCTCTCCAAACTCGCTCCCAAATCTCTCCGCTGCATCTTTTTAGGCTATTCCCGCACTCAACGCGGCTATCGCTGTTTTTCCCCCGACCTACGGCGGTATGTCATCTCGGCCGACGTTGCCTTTGTTGAAAGTTCTCCATTCATCCTTCCTTCTCCTCATCCTGACCCTGCCATCGATGATTGTCTTCCTCTCATCATCCATCCTTCACCGTCGTCAACCCCTGTTGACACCCATTTTGGTCAGGTCTACTCCCGGCGTCCTTCGACTGTATTCCCCGTCCTAGCCAATGACACTGACGCTCCCGCTTCGTCCGCTGCTCCTGCTCCGCCACCCGAGGACTTGCCCATTGCCCTTCGGAAAGGTACTCGCTCCTGCCAGAGTACTCCTCTATTTGTATCTTCATACAGGGGTTTGTCCGCTCTGGAGACAATCTCTGTACCTCACACGGTTGGTGAAGCCAAATCTCACCCAGGGTGGCTAGCTGCAATGCGGGATGAATTGCAGGCTCTAGAGGATAACCATACTTGGGATCTTGTACCTCTTCCAGCAGGCAAACAGGCAGTGGGCAGCAAGTGGATTTACACCGTCAGGCTCAATCCCGATGGCACTCTCCGCCGCCTCAAAGCCCGCCTTGTTGCCAAAGGCTTTGCACAGACGTACGGTGTTGACTACTTTGATACCTTCTCACCGGTTGCCAAGATGGCCTCTGTCTGATTATTCATCTCTCTTGTCGCCCATCATCAGTGGCCTCTTCATCAGTTGGATGTCAAGAATGTCTTCCTCCATGGCTTCCTTGAGGAAGAAATTTATTTGCAGCAGCCCCCCGGATTTTGTGCCTTCGGCGCTGAATCTCGAGTCTGTCGTCTCCGCCGCTCTCTTTACGGCCTCAAGCAGTCTCCCCGTGCTTGGTTCGGCCGCTTTAGCACGGTCATTGGCGACTTTGGGCTTTCTCGCAGTATGAAGGATCACACTGTCTTCTACCGAACGAGTGCACGTGGCTGCATCTTATTGGTCGTATATGTGGATGACATCGTCATCACCGGCAACGACTCTGTGGGTATTACCCACCTCAAGGCCCATCTACACCACCACTTCAACACGAAGGATCTTGGTCCTCTCACCTACTTTCTCGGCATCGAGGTTTCCTATTCCTCGGACACCATCTCCCTCTGCCAACGGAAGTATGCATTGGATATATTACAGGATGCTGGGCTGACTCAGGCCACTGCGGTCGATACTCCTCTCGAGCCTGGGGAGCGGTCTCTTTATGCCTCCTCAACACTATACCCACATCTCGAGCGCTACCGTCGGTTGGTGGGCCAACTCAATTATCTCACCATGACTCGACCCGACATCTCCTGTGCGGTTGCCAAAGTCAGTCAATTTATGGAGCATCCAACCACCTCTCAATGGGATGCTGTCATCCGCATCGCCAAATACATCAAGAGAGATCCTGCCCGTGGTCTTCATTACTCCCAGCATCCTCATCAATATATTGAGGCCTTCTGCGATGCTGATTATGCTGGCTGCCTTGCTACTCGGAAATCTACATCTGGGTTTGTCATATTCTTAGCAGGCAATCTCATTTCTTGGCGAAGCAAGAAACAGACGGTCGTCTCTCGCTCTAGTGCCGAGTCTGAGTACCGTGCCATGGCCATCGTCACTACCGAGATCCTATGGCTTCAACACCTCCTCCAGGAGCTTGGCTTTCCTCAGCAGACTTCTGCTCACATATGGTGTGACAATCAGGCCGCCACTAAAATTGCTTCGAATCCCGTTTACCATGAACGCACGAAGCATATAGAGGTGGACTGTCACTTTCTTCGCCACCACCTGGAGAACAAACATGTCAGCTTTAGCCACATTTCCACGGCGGACCAGCTTGCTGACATCTTCACCAAAGGCCTCCCCGGTGCTCGCCTCGGCTCTCTTAGTTCCAAGCTGGGGATCCACAGCATCTGACGCCCAGCTTGAGGGGGAGTTACGGTCTTCTTTTTTTTATGTGTCCAAGCTAGGTAAACCTAGCTTGAGGGGGAGTGTTGGAGTATGGGTAACTTCCAGCCCCACTTACTTTGTAACTTCCTGCCCCACTTCTTTTGTAACCTCCCTTGTAACTTCCTCTTACAGTTTTTTATAAATACAGGCCCTCTCCTCACCTTGAGGGTAAGAGGGATCTCTGAATTACAAATATAAATGTATAATGATACATGTATATATAGATATATAGGTAGATATATATGTAGATGTATGTATATATGTATGTATGTATACAGATATATAAAGAGATATATGTATATAGATATATAGATATATATATGAATATATATATATTTATGTATAGATATATATATGTAGATATATGTATGTATGTATATATATATATAGATCTACATATATATATATATATAAATATATCTATATATATAGACTTGTGATTAATTTACAGGCGCAGCCTTGGGAGCTCGAGGTAGGGGGATCAAATCCCCCTACCTGCAGTTCCCCCGTTATATTTTTTACAGCAGGCGGGTCGGCGGGCCAGTGGGTCGGGCTTCACGCGGGCCCGCGGGCCGGGCTTTTTCAGGCCGGTTCGGCCTGGCCCGCGGGCCGGCCTGGAAAGGCCCAGGCCTGACCCGCTGAACCTGCGGCCCGAGCCCGGCCTGGCCCGATGCGGGCTTTGCCGGGCCGGGCCGCTCGGGCTTTCGGGCCGGGCCGCTCGGGCTTTCGGGCCGCCGGGCCAAAATTACACCCTTAGGCATACCCAATTTGATTACATAAGAAGACAAAACATAAGAAAAAATAAATTGTCATGGCTGATCCCCCTCAAGAAGTTGATAGATGATGTCGTTGAAAAGGATTGTATCAACCAATGAACAGAGCCCGTCATACGGAACCAGCAGAAATAGTTGGAAAAGGAATGCATCGCCAAGAATAGTCAGATCACGTCACGGCAAAAATAGTCGAGACAAAAGCATCCAAGATTGCAAAAACAACATGCAGGGGTACACTAATCGAATGTTCGGTAGGAACCAGAGTGCATGACAGCAGGGTCGGTGTGTAATGGGCGCAGGAGGGATCGAACAGACAGATCTGACAGTGAACCCTGCGCGGCAAGGGTGGGCAACGGGCAAGAGGTGTTGTGTTTGGCAGGAGAAGGCGAGGTAGTCGCGTGGCCAACAACAAAGCTTGGAGAGAGGCACGCGTCTGGGATAACTGGAGCAGGGTTGTGCGGAAGCAGAAGCAGATCTAGAGAATCCAATCAGGGAGGGGTGATGCGCAAGTGAAGGAGCAGTTGGGAGATGAAGGAGCATCGTCGAGCTGGGTGGAGGGGCGGCGCACCGTCAAGGGATCTCGCGTAGAAGGGGAGCCGCGTATGGAGGTGTCGCTTGGGAGTGTAGGGACAACGGCGGAAGGTGGGGTTGTCGCAGAGGGAGAAGAGACGCACAGGGGGAGGTGTCGCACAGGGAGGACTGTCGCGGAGGGGGCGAACGGCTGTGGCGGTGGCCAAGGGTTGGGGCTATCGCCCCCCAACGAGAGAAAATCCCTCAAACAAACCTAGGCGGAGAGAGACAGTCGAGATGAAGGGTTTTGGGTTCGGACTGCTCTGATACCATGTTAGAATGGAGGAGAGCAGACCCAATACTCAAGGTGCCTCCTAAAAGAGGTTTTTTTGTTTATTTATAATAAATAATAAGGATGACAATATACCTAATATCAGATGTGGGACTCACATCCTCTAACATTATATTATTAGCTTATAAATTAATTACATATTAGGATAGAAAATATAAAGGAAAAATGAATATATGATTGAAATGAATAATATATTATTGGTTATTATACATTGATATTTTTCTTGATAAATAAAATAATGCTAACTTGATAATTACGAATGATTTGTAAATAGTTAAACTTGTTAATTTGAATGTGTGTGGTTTGAAATATATTGAATTAACAGTGACCACTTTGACCACAAGTTAATCACACCACTGAACCTTCAACCAATGTGCGTGGCTGGTGTTGAATGTTGCAGCGATGCTCATCTGGGGGCGGACAGGCAGGAGGGGTTGCTCACAGCTGGGCCTTGGGCCAAGTATGGCTTTCATGCCACGGCCTTAAGGTCATCAAACTATAATGACCCTTTGGGCCATATACCCCTTTGGGCCATGAAAGGTTCCTCTCAACCCATAAAATATGATTTATCATGAAATAAAAGAAAAAAATTGAATTGGGAGTAATAAAAAACCCTCCCCTCCCCTTTATTTCCCTTTAAATAAACACAAGTAACTCTGCCACTTGAGAGATCAAAAGGCATTACATCTTCCAAAACCCTGCAGGAGAATACGTGACAACAATAACATTTATGACAAGCTACGCACCATCAGATTATTTATAGGGAGAGAGGAAGAAGCGGAAGCAACACTGAATTCAACAAAGACAGAGAAACAATCAACCGAACAAACAAGGATTGGAGATGGAGAGAGGAGAAGAAGAATGCTTGCCTGCGCTTGGAAATGCCAGTCTTCCGACCTGTTCTGGTGAGAACATCGAGACGCTCTTCACCTTGGTCGCCCGAAGCCATTTAGTGCAGCTAGCACCTGCGTACTACTGGCGGAGAAAGGGTAAGAACCCCGTTGGATGTGGCGAATAAGTTTAAAATCTCAACCGGCCAGGAGCCATACACCGTCAAGGTCGCCGCCGCAAAACATCGGCACCCTCATGATTCACCAGGAACGGCCCCGTTTGGCGGAGGGGATTTGGACGTCCGGTGGGTGTGGAACCCCGAGATTATGCTGGATAGTCCGGTGCAATTGGTGGTGAATTTGAACAGGTTCCGCTGAACCGAAACAAAATCTGTGTTGACGGTACAGTCTATTTTTATTTGTTTTTATATCTGTGGGTTTGTTTGTATATATATAACAAAGTTGTAAGCATTAATTAATTATTATTATTATATTTGACATTTATTTAATACAAATATTTTAATATATTGATAAATTGATCAACACCGATTGAAAAAGCGGGAAATTTCAAGTTTGGAAATGTGTATGATTATAGGCCAAGCGAAACGTTGATGGATTGTAGTATCACATGGTCAAAAGTTTTTATTCTTCATTAACATAGTGACGTGTTTAGAGGTCCAACTGTTAGAATACAAAAAGTTAATGAAGGGTTTGTCATGTGAAGGGTTGGAGTTGAAAATGGGAAGTGATGATGGTTTTGAGATTATAACATCTATATAATAAATATTTCATACCACCCCATCAAAATTTCATGGAATCTCATATGATCTTCACTTAAAAAAACTAGTGGGAAAAAACAAGTGAAGTGTGATTAAATTTCATGTCATGTCGTTTCATTAAAAACCTTATCATAAAAATTCAGTAAGAAATAGCCCGATCAAGGGAAAAAGAATGTAACATTCTCAACCCCTCTCATAAAATCATGATGTACTTTGTAGTCTTTGCATCCCGATTTTATAAATCAATTTCTCAAAAGTTGCAATTGGTAATGTATATGAATAAGCCTACAAGACGGTCATAATATCTTGATTTCTAGATATCAATCTTGTCGTTCTTTTTAAACTCATAAGTGGAAAACAAATTTGGTGAGATTTGATGTCTTATTACCTTTGATACACTCACCCTTCCATTGTGTTATACTGACACCATTATCCTTCTATAATAAAGTGGAATATCGTTATATAATCCACAATTACTCCTGATATGATAAATAACTGATTACAACCAAACACATTCTCGATTTCCTTTCTAAAAATTAATAAAATCAACTTGATTTTCAGAAGTCACAAAAATGTCATGAAATGACAGTTCCGCCATATGTGAATAAATATCCAATTTGAGATCTGGATTTATGTGAATCAGATAAATATTCATCGTAAACATAGCCAACCAATTTTGATTCTAAATTTGGAATAAGAAATCATTTATACCCTTTAAATCTCATTGTGCAGGAGAATAATATTATTTTGCATCAAAACCGTTGTAATAAGATCACGTGTTATTTGCAAGGTACGTATGCACATGTAAATGTATATCCCCAATGGATAAATAAAACGCGCATTTATATCTTATCCTTCACGGATTGACAAGTTCTCCATCATCACCTCTTGTATAAATCATATCACTCTTAGAATCGATAGGTTTAATTACCCAATAAGGGTAAAATCATTCCAAAAATTAATATGTCATCTTTTGGATAATTGATTCAAAATTTAAGGGCATTCCTTAAAATTTTATTATCAAACATTCCATTAATTTTGCAAACTCTTCAAAAATGTCGATGTCATCCAAGACACACATGGATCAATGCAAAACATCAACTTATACAAACCGTGTGATGATAAAATCAATTTTATATTCTTTCATAAATGAATATATATGAAATACATCTTATTTAGCTCACCTCATACGGTAATTTATCAGCTTGGATCAAACTTTCACTGCATGAAAACAATCAAGTAACGACAGTTTTTTTGGGTATATGTGACGGTTCAACCCGCCGTTAGATGTTCTATGGTGGTTATATAAACTGTTGCGTTTAGTGTTGTCGGTAATTTATACACGACAATTTTTTTTTATGTTCAGAGGTTCTTTACAACCGCTGTAGAATCGTTATTTGGCGGCATTCCTTAACTGCCGCTAAATAAAAAAATATTTAGTAGTCGTTGACACCGCTGCCAATAAATGTAAACAATGTCATGTATTTTACATATTTAACTGTCACTAAAACCTCTAGCGGCAGTTTCACAGGTGCCAAATATTTTTTCATATTTAGCGGTTGTTATAATCGTCGCTAAATCCTTTCACGACGGTTTTGCAGGTTGTTGGACAATTTGGTGACAGTTTTATAGTGCCTATTAGCAGTTTAAACCACCGCTAACAATGACAGGAATACAGAATCCCCCACCTGCAATTCAAGCCACAATATCATAGATACAAAAAAACACAATTACTAAAACAATACGACAAAAATAAATGTCATTATCATTATAAAAACAACTCAAACTATATTACAAGATTCCATACACATACAAAAATATTAAATTAGTCAAACAAGCATTAAAACAACCCATCATTACATTCAAATGTCATAATACTAGGGGATGCATAGGCGTAATAACAAATCATCAAAGACCGCCAAACATTGCATATGCGTCACTATGGGTGCCTCAAGATGGTAGATGCTCCTCATCTTGATGACTTACAACCTATAATGTTTGCAATTATAAAATTTAAAAATATAAATTAGACTACATTAAACAATAATACGAGTAAAATATAAATAAAAAAGGTTTGTATCGCTGAGACTATCTTATCATGGATGCAATCACCCTGGGAATACTCCTCGTCGTGTCCCAAAATAAAGTAGTCAAAGCACCCCCCCCCCCATTGTAGCAAACTACTCATCCTGAGCTCTCATGCTCAACTCTTGCTCTTGTACTTTGGTCTCCAATATTCATTGACGCATAATGACATCTTCCACCTCAAAAAGAAATAACACCTATAAATAAGAAATGTAAAAACTATTAGAACAATACTTTTTATAGTGATATCAAATTAATAAACAGTTTAACAATTTTTATTTTCATTTATCTTTATTTGATTATTGAAAATCTAATTCTTATAGTTGATTGGAACATGCCTCCAATCATGATATGGATGGGGAGGGTAGTGTTATATGGCTGTGTAAGCATACTACAATCTATATACCTTATAGTCCTTGGCATTTCTCCTACAAAATAAATAATGGTGGAATCAGTTACAACATCTGAAAATGATACTAGACAATGATATAATTTAAAATTACCAACATGAAAATATTCAATCATTTGTGGGTATTTAAACTGTTAATTTGATGCTCAATATCACTGATTTTTTAAAATGTCAATATTATTATATATAATCGATAATCTATGCCTTTTATTTGACCCTCCTACCATTATTTTATTGTTAAAGGCACAAAGAAAATTACTTTACCCCATACCATAAACAGTCAATGTTGTCTCCATGATTTCCAAGCATAACTATTGTAAACTGTATTGAATATCAATAACTGTGAAATGAAAGTGAAAACAACGTCTATGATAGAAACTTTATTAAAGAGCGAATCACTATTTTTTAATAACATACAAAATACGATTCATTAAGTTAAAGGGGGATTGAACGTACACCAGTTTTATTCACAATCAACCATCATCATCCGCTGTTAACATGATGTCCCCATCTTCACCCTCTTTTGCAAGACCGACAGTTTTGATGCCATCATAGACAAATAGATCAATCGCCTCCTTTTGACAGGGTTCATCGTCAGTAAACCATTCTTTAACATCATCAACCATATCATACAAGTCTCTCAGTTTCACATTGATTACAACACTCCACCCATCATCGATTCCATCATCAACATAATATACTATTTTATCTTATGAATCCAAAATATACGGATCATGTTCTTCATACTCATCAACATCAATCAAATGATTTAAGTCTACATATGTAAGCTGTAATGAATCTTTCTTTATATTTCTATAAATATAAACCCACTTGTATTTGAATAACACAACAAAAAAGTGGTCATGATAATTTAATTTGATAATGTCAATCAACTTTCTATAATATCCCAACTATGCAAATTTTGTAAAGATGCCACTGTTTTGTGTTGTCAAACCTTCTTCATGATAGGTAGTGCGAAACTTGAAACCATTAATATCATAGGTATCAGAAATCTTAGACTACTTCAAAGGCCCTCAATCTAAATATTTCAAATCATCAAACAATTCAGCTCGATTATCGATGTTCGTGATCTATACAAATGGATGAAAAATATTAGTATTTGTAAAATATAATTATCATCATATTATAAATATAAAACTGACCATCGACTTACACGATGTGCAAACCAATCAATGATATCTCTGTTCACAACTTTTTTTTATTTCTTTCTCATTTCGAGTTTGACTTTGAAGTCATATCTTTATTTGTGTCTTTAATTCTTCAATGAAAGGTTCTATAATATCACTATTTAGTAGCACAAATCTTTGTGCCTGTATAAACGTCACATGAGTTAGTGAAAATAAATGTCTATTTCCAACCGGAAGACCCAACGTTGCAAAGATTGTTGATTTACAGAGGGACTGATTATAATTTGAGTTATCAGTATAATGCCAAACTCAATTGAATCTTATCTTAATATCATGAAAATACCTTGAACAAAATGTGAGACACTCTTTAGCCAAGTAACCTTCAACATTAGAGCATTCTAGTTGAGCTTTTTTCTTCATATAAAACTTAAAATGACCAAGGTACCCAATGAATCAACGCACAGTAAACGTATATGCTACAAGTTGGAAAAACATAATTCAATAGTGAGGATTTAAAAAAAATATCTCTCTATGGGATACATCCACCGATAGTGTACAGATCCTCCAAAATGATGGGGGGATATTATCTTCAGGTGAAAAAGTGTCCTTACAATTATTTTCTATATTTTTTCAATCACTCCAGGGTTTAAGGTTTTTTCACAGAGTTGTTTGAAGAACATGCAAAACTCAATTATGAATGCTATTATTTTTTTAGGTAACAAGTTACACAATGCCAACGATAATAGCTGCTCCATCAAAATATGTGAGTCCTAACTTTTTAGTTTAGGTGCCTTACAATGTTTTAAGTCAACACTATTAGGAATGGTGCCCTATAATTAGCTACTATTTGATTACTGGAATATTCATAGTGCTGAATATTAATTTATATCTTATCACATGATGAGTGTTCTTTTGCGTGACATTTATGTGATAATTTCCCAAGGATACATGTTACACTGAGAGGTTGTAACAGTTCTCCACTATGATGAGAACCCAGAAGTTTCATAACAGTATTTATAAATATACGTTCTATCACTGGATGATATCATTTTATAAGAAAAAATCATACATTCTATTGGGGGTGGTGACTCATAGGACTTTGAGACATCTTCTCATGTCATACGCCCTTGGTAATCTTTAGAGAAATATATTATGAGAACATGATCTGCTGATAGGAAATCCATATTTATATGTGTTATTAGATATTTCTATATGTGGATGTGTGTAACGAACCTTACACTTGAATATTATTATTAATGTTTTCCACGAGTCATGTACTTTGATGTATTGGTGAAAACCATGACGACATATGCTCGCGATGAGGTAGAATACGTTTGGTGCGTCATGAATGATATTGTCTAAAAACCCAAAGGCCCTTATTTTTTTATTAATTTTTGAATAATCCCATTTTAATTGGGTTGAGGGGTAACCTTGCATGCCTCGTAGGCCCTTTTATGGGAATGAAACTTCTTAATTAAATCCATGACCATGATGTTTTATAGACAAGTTCATTTTAAGAAAGTCAAAGAAAGAGACATCAAACATATTGGTTGATGACACTAGTATGCAACCTATTTGATTAGAGATGTCGTGACAGAGATTATATTATATAGCGTGTGTTCATACGAGGTTTTATGTCATTGTGACATTAACTTCTTTCTTTATGGGAGTTTTAGCATGTTTTCAGACACTGACATTGGAATTTAGGCAGTGTGGCCTAATACCACTAAAAAGGGGGCCTAGAGGGCCACACACTAAGTGTATCAAGAACCTCAGTTAAATTCAATATGAGTTTAATATGTCAAATAAATATTATTTCTATACAAGACTGATGTACATGGATTTCACTAGTATTTTTATAATTTCCTAACATAGTTTTAATTAATTAGTTTAACCAATTTTTATATTTTTAGTTTATTTTTGTAGATTTGTAGTGGTTTATAAATTTTGATAATTTTTAGTTAATTTATATACTTATATTAATAATTTAGTATTTCTATTAGTTATATTAATTTTATATATTATATTTAAACCTATATTATTATTATTAGTTTCTCTAATTTTAGTTTAGTTTATTTTATTAATTTTTATTAGTATGTATATTTTAATTTGTATTTTATTTTATTTCATTATTTTGTTGCATTAATAAAATAGTATTTGTTATTAGTTTATTGTTATATTTAATAGTAATATTATATTTAATTACATGTGCAATAATATATTATTTATTATTATTATTATTTAACTTAATTAGATAATTAGTTTTTTTTAATTTGAATTTAACTTTTTTTTTAAACTCCCCCCTAACTACCCACGCCTACCCCACCTCCCTTGACCATTTCTCCCACTTCTTTTCTCAACCTATCCCCTCTCCCATGTCACCCCTCTACCCCCCTCTCATCTTCTCTCTCCAATCCCCACGCCTCCCCTTTTTTTCACTCCCTCTACCCTGCCTACCCGGTTCCCCCCGCTCACCCAGCAGCCCCCCACGCCCCAGCTCTCACCCCCTAACTTGGCCTCCCCATTCCACAACCAGCTGCCCTCTCCCTTGCCTAACCCACTTCCCCCTATTCCCACTCACACAATCACCCGCCCCCTCCCCGGATTCCACAACCCCATCCTCTCCCCACTACCCCACCTGCTCCCCTCTCTACCCCAGGTCCCGCCTGCCTCCCACGCCCCCCCACCACTTCAGCGTACACCAAGCACCTGTGGGCTCTCCTCGATCCGAAGCAGCAGAAATCAACCCTCGACTTCAACATAAAACATCATCGACGTGCG
Organism: Viscum album; assembly: GCA_963277665.1. Lineage (NCBI taxonomy): Eukaryota > Viridiplantae > Streptophyta > Magnoliopsida > Santalales > Viscaceae > Viscum > Viscum album. Next base: position 1,296,292,035 of record OY728141.1, on the reverse strand, counting down.
CGGTGGTTCGGACACGTCATCGACGTTTGATTTGGCTTCTGGAGATTAATGTCGCAGGACAAAAGCGAGCGCAGATCAAATCATATTTTCAGCGACGCGGTGGTTTGATTCGGGTGTGGCGTCAGCGAATGCACAGAGCGGAGTGATGATTATTATTTTGCGATCGTTGAAGTCGTCTCACGGTGACCACAACAATGACACAAGCTTATTCTCACTCAAATTTACCCAAGATATGAAGGTAGAATGGTCCTTGTAGTATAGCTCGGGTTGTCGAATCCACAAAGACCTAAGAAGTAACCTACATACACACACATTCTAAGGACTGTTTTTGGCTATGAAGTTTCCAACTTGGGTTGATTTTAGATGATTTTAAAGGATCACTAATAGATTTAAGTAAATTCAATTTAAAAGAGTGAGTTAATCCTAGGTTATCACTTGGGGTGGATTGGACGTATTTCCTTTACAATGATTTCAATTTCTTATATTTGAGATGGATTCATTTAAGAAGATAAAACAACATCATCACTTACTGGTTTAATACCTACACCCTTTAATACTAATCACCTATACACTTGAAGGATCAAAGTTTTGAGCACTTCAAGGTAAATGTTCGTATTAGCACATGAAGTGTGTGGCCTTAAATTCAACAAGGACGATGGAGTTTAAAAATCATCAAATAAAAATCTCAATTAAAGAAGTGATTATACATTAATGGGGTGATAAATAACATCCAATCCAGCCCCTTGCTACTCCCTTGGATCAACCCATAAGTGGGTTATCCCTCCATTGATTCTATGGTTTCAATGGAAGCGGAAAGTAGACTCATGAGAGAGGAAATGGAGAAGTAAAAAACACACAATAAAATAACAATCACTCCACCGTTGTGTGATAATCTCACAAGGTTTGGTATGAACAAGTTCACACCTTGAAACAATGGTATCAAAGTGATAAGGAGAATAATAGAATAATAATATAAGAAGAAATTTTATTAAGAAACAAGGATGAATTAATACAACTTACATGTGTAAGACAAATCTGAGACAACAAAACCGCAACATAACATTACAATGAAAGAAAGCTCCAAGATCCTTCAATAATCCAACACCACTCCCTTAAATAGGCATTTTTGATCCCTTGGGTCGAGCCTCCAATAGTACAAATCTCCTCAATTAATTGTGGTAGGCCATAGGAGGGTGGAAAGTAAGGGAGGGATGATTTTTCCACCCTTGACCCGAGGTGGCAGCCAGCTTTACTTCACTGAATAGACGCGCTTGTAATACCTTCTAGATGGTCGAATCATAGTGGGCCATAGAAGAAGAAAATGGATATACGGATGTATTCTAACCTCATGTAAAATTTTGGCCCATTTGGAGTTGTGGATTCCGAGATATGATCATATTAGTGGGATGTTTTTCTGGGCCGCAGAATTTGGCCCAAAATTTTATCTCTAACTTTGGACGCCTAAATGGATACCATGGAAGACGAATTAGTATTGGATCCTGAAGAGTTATTTGTTACTATACATTTCTTATAGAATACCAAAAAAATTGGGATTCATTGGGTTTGTATGTTGGGCCCCACATTCTCATCAGTGGGCTGGTGTCCAATCTGCCTTCTCCAGAATTGCTTCCTTTCATTGTCAAATATCTCCATCATCCTTTATGAATATTTCATTGATCCTTGAAGTGAATATCCAGTTAAAAAGAATATAAAATTAAAATATTTATAATTAGATTCCTTAAAATTATATGAATCATTGGGTACTTAAAATGATGTTAAAAAATGTACCACATAATAGTGCATTTGAAGAAGGTATTACAATCATAATGTGAAATGATGTTCAAAGTGTAAAATGCACTAAAATGGTGTTTATGAATAATAAAGAACATGAACATTATGTATATTAACAATGAATATTAGGCTCATTTAGTGGCTAATCACACCCCCCAACTTGAGTTTTTCTAGTCCCGAGCAAAATATATCTCAACAATATGAAATTCGAATTCCCTTTTCCAAAAACATTTTAATACACAATGATCACCAGAAACCCTTATACCAAACAATCATAAAACCCATAAAAATATTTTAATACAAGATAGTTTCATAAGCAGATCTCAATCACAAGCCCATTCTTTTGTTCAAATTCACTGCCATATTTCATCCAATATCAATTAAGTATGAGGATGTGTTGTGCATCACAATAAACACGGGGGTTCATCTTTATTCAAGGGGAAAATTACAAAAGTGCTAGGTGGAATCACATTTCAATATTAAGATGAGTATTCATTTTTTTATTGTATTATTTTTTTTGTTTTTTTTTCTTTTTTTTTTTGCAATTTTTCCATGGTAATTGAAGTTGCACTCAAAAGAGTCAACCCCTGTAGCAAGACTTTGCCAATGACTCCCAAGCTCAAAGACCTTAGGGAACCAAGTGAATCCCACATACTCGGACATCATCTCGAGTTAACTCAGTCAAAAACAAATTAAAATTACAAAAAATAGAGATAAAATTACTAACTCTGGGCCAGACAACTATGGAGTCACGATCAACAAGTGCTGAAAGCCACGCATTAGGTAATTTTATTGCTCTACCCGCAATTTTTTTTTGAATACTCAAATTAAACTAAAATGATCACCAAACCTATGCTATTTATTTGGGGGACCCCATGAACTCAAATAAATTCTCCACTATCCAAATGACGTGCATTGTGATCTTTTTTTTTATTTGGATGAAAATATAAACGATGAAATATCACATTGGACAACCACACTTTCCAAAATCTATGCTCATGAAATTATACAAGGATTAAAATCAGAATCAGGGCATGCTAAATTATCTGATATTCATTTTCAAAGTGTGCAATGTGTATTACCATGTTTAAAGTTAAAGAAAATTTTCCTTCCATTTACACATTTTTTTTTTCAAATCATTCATTTTTTTGACACAAAAGCATTTTTTATTTTATCTTCCCCCCCAACATAAAATAACATTGTCCCCAGTGTTTAAAGAAAAGAAAATTTAGAAGGGGGTAGAGGTAGAGAATGAAAGTTCAAAAAGGAAATTGAAAATGAGGATCATGGAATGAAGTCACCTGGTGGTTGAAGTTGAAATTCTTATTGCTCCCTTATAATCCTTTGATATCCATGTAACTTACAGATTTCCCTAGTAGAAAAAGGAAAAAAAACAAAAAAAAAACAAAAAAAACAATATACATATATATATTTATATTTATATAATAAAGAAATTAAAATATAAGTATATATATAAAAATTATAGAATAAGGAGGCACAAAAAACCGCAGGTCAGTGGTAAGCGTGCGCCCCTGTCTCCCTTCGGTCCCGGGTTCGAATCTCCACGGCTTCACCGGTTGCGACGGGGTTTGACCCACAACCCATGACGTGTCCCTTATTATTATTATTATTATATTTTTATTTATTTTTATTATTATTATTTTAACCTACAAACACATTAAAATAAAATAAAATAAACTGATGATACATTGTCTTCTTTTTAAATTTCTGGGTAAGGCATTACTCAAGGATCACACCACGTGACACGGATGAATATGGTGCTCCCCTTTCGTACCCATCCATACTCAGAATGGAAGATCAGGTCAACAGCCTATTTTTTTTAAATATAAAAATTATTAATTAATCCTATTTAAAATATAAATTTTATTAAAACAACAAAATGATAGGAAACTTGAAAACCATGGGTTGCCTCCCATGCAACACTTTGTTTAACGTCATTAGCTCGACTTGAACCCCAAAACTTATCCAATACCAACTTTCATCATTTTAAGGACCACTTGTTCCACCACTTCTACTAGGTTGAAATTGATTCTATGTTTAGAAATTGTTTCATGCACAAACCTCTGTTCTAAAATGAGCAGGTAAATCCAAGGAATATCATAAATGATGGATTCAATTTCTTTTGTAGTATTTTCTAACACATCAATGATCATTACAAATTTTTCAGTTTCAAGAGAAGAATGAATTCCAATTGATAGGTCATGATTATATTTTATGAAGGGATACTTGAGTGGGGAAGTAAGGAAAATGATTTTGAGCTCGGTTTGGATAGGACCTTCAGACACAGGTTGAGAATTTGAATCCAACTCAGTTTAATTTTCCAAATTCCTCAACAAAATTGTTTCATTTTGAACAGAAGATTCAAGAACAAAATTTGAAAGAATAGTGTTAGGAATGGGTATGGACTCAATGTTTTTTATTTCTCTCAATGGTTCAGGGATTGGTGTTTTTGAAAAATCTTCAATAGGGTTATACTTAGGAGACTCAATCCACGGTGTCAAATTTCCCTCTTGTGAATACATGAAATAAATTTCTTCCTAATTTAAAGACCCTTCAAAAATTTCTTGATTCACTTCATATTCCCCAAATCCAAAGGTTTTCTTTTCAGTAAATTCATGATAGGTTTGTGGGAAACTAGACACTTCACATAAGTTTATGGAAGGGACAGTTTGTGTAGGGATGGGTTCCTCACAATTTTTAATGCTTTGTAGTTATAACCTCAATGATGAAACCTAAAAATTCATTATCTCCATTTGTTGACACAATTTTTCAAGTAATGGGTGTGAATTAGGATGGATAAGGGGTTGAGACAGATGGTCTATTCTAGGAGGATAATTATGTTGTTGGAATTCCATAGGAGGATGTTCAAATTGGCTTTGTGGGGATTGAAACTCATTATATTTTGGAATGTTTTGTGGAGAATAGGAGTTAAAACATTATGTATCAATTGGTTGTTGATTATACCACCAGTAGAAACTAGGATGGTCATTGTACATCACACTTGGTGTGGGGTGATCAATGTAGGGAGAGGTTCCCCATGTTTGGGCTTGTTCAAAATTGATTTCCATAGGAGTGAGGGGGTGAGAATAGAGAAGTGGGATGAAAAAAATGATGCTAGTGTCTAAGATAACTTACTTGGGTCCCCAGTAACGGTGCCAAAATTTGATTCTTTCTCAAATTTACCCAAGATATGAAGGTAGAACGGTCCTTGTAGTCTAACTTGGGTTGTCGAATCCACAGAGACCTAAGAAGTAACCTATAGACACACACATTATAAGGACTATTTTTGGATATGAAGTGGACAACTTGGGTTGATTTTAGATGGGTTTAAAGGATAACTAATAGATTTAAGTAAATTCAATTTAAAAGAGTGAGTTGATCCTAGGTTATCACTTGGGGTGGATTGGACGTATTTCCTTTACAATGATTTCAATTTCTTATATTTGAGATGGATTCATTTAAGAAGATAAAACAACATCATCACTTACTAGTTTAATACCTATACACTTTAATACTAATCACCTATACACTTGAATGATCAAAGTTTTTATCACTTCAAGGTAAAGGTTCGTATTAGCACATGAAGTGTGTGGCCTTAAATTCAATAAGGACGATGGAGTTTAAAAATCATCAAATAAAAATCTCAATTAAAGAAGTGATTATACATTAATGGGGTGATAAATAACATCAAATCTATACCCTTTATACTCCATTAGATCAACCCATAAGTGGGTTAACCCTCCATTGATTCTATGGTTTCAATGGAAGCGGAAAGTAGACTCATGAGGGAGGAAATAGAGAAGTAAAAAAAACACAATAAAATAACAACCACTCCACCGTTGTGTGATAATATCACAAGGTTTGGTATGAACAAGTTCACATCTTGAACCAACGATATCAAATTGATAAGGAGAAGAACAGAATAATAAGAGAAGAAGAACTTTTATTAAGAAACAAGGATGAATTAATACAACTTACATGTGTAAGACAAATTTGAGACAACAAAACCACATCATAACATTACAATGAAAGAAAGCTCCAAGATACATAAATACTCCAACACCACTGCCTTAAATAGGAATTTTTGAGCCCTTGGGTCGAGCCTCCAACATTCCAAGTCTCCTCAATTAATTGTGATAGGCCATAGGTGGGTGGAAAGTAAGGGAGAAATGATTTTTCCACCCTTGACTCGAGGTGGCATCCAACTTTCCTTCACCGAACAGAAGCGCTTGGAAGGCCTTCTATATGGACGAATAAGAGTGGGACATAGAAGAAGAAAATGGATCTCCGGATGTATTATAACCTCCTATAAAATTTGGGCCCATTTGGATTTGTGGATTTCGAGATATGATCATATTAGTGGGATGTTTTTCTGGGCCGTAGAATCTGGCCCAGAATTTTATCTCTAACTTGGGCCGCCTAAATGGATACCATAGAGGCCGAATTAGTATTAAATCATGGATAGTGATTTGTTCCTATACATGTCTTCTAAAATCCCACGAAATTTTGGATTCATTGGGCTTGTATGTCGGGCCCCACATTCTTATCAGTGGGCTGGTGTCCAATCTGCCTTCTCCAGAATTGCTTCCTTTCATTGCCAAATATCTCCATCATCCTTTATGAATCTTTCATTGATCCTTGAAGTGAATATCCAGTTCAAAAGAATATCAAATTAAAATATTTATAATTAGATTACTTAAAATTATATGAATCATTGGGTACTTCAAATGATGTTCAAAAATGTACCACATAATAGTGCATTTTAAGAAGGTATTACAATCATAATGTGAAATGATGTTCAAAGTGTAAAATGCACTAAAATGATGTTTATGAATAATAAAGAACATGAATATTATGTATATTAACAATGAATATTAGCCTCATTTAGTGGCTAATCCTGAGCACAGTGATATCTTCTATTTATTATTTTATGTGTCGTGTCGTCATGATGGCAGACTAATCCTTTTTGTGTCGGAGTTGTGACGAAAGTGACAGTAATTGCATGTCTTTAATTTATACTCATGTTTGATTGCCTTTTAAATTAATTTTAATTGTATTTTTATTTAATTAATTATATCTTCATTGAAATTAATTGTTATTTGGGCTTTGCACACATGCTTTGGTGCCCGTTCGTGTGATACCTAATAAGTAATCACGAACGGGAGTTCATCAGAGAATTTATTTATCCGGAATTCGATCAAGAACGCGAGCGAATTATGAATAAATAAATATATTAATTGAAAAAAATTAATATTTTGTGTGTGCGCTTCTTCAAACTTGTGTGAGTGATACCGAATAAGTGATCTCATGTGAGCGAACCTGACGCAGGTAGATACTTTGACTTTGTGAGAAACGGGTCGTTGTATTTCACCAAGTGATTCAGTGCTATAATGGCGCGCAAATTATTCTTCAGGACAGAGAACGAAATGACGTATAATTTGTGTAAACATTAGAATACTTTCTAACATCAGAGAATGAGACCAGATAGTATTTTGATTAAATTTGGAATCGGTGATAATTGAATAAATAAATATTCAAATGTGGGAATTAAATAATTGACATTGCATGCACTTGAACGGACGTCACGACTCTGACACTTCCATCTCCACCAATTTCTTTCATAGCTTAATTCACTTAGATAATTTTAGTCAATTTAAATAATCATTTTTAAAGTAGTCATTTAGTTTTTAGAACTTAATTGTTAATCACACAATTAAAGCCCATCTTCCTGAACATTCCTCCAAAAGGACATTTCTAGTGTCTACTCACATTCTCTCTGTGGTTTGACCCTGCTCTCCACTTCTACATTAGTTAGTAGGTAAATAAATATTGCAAATTTGAACACGTTGCGACGCATTTTCCACATTTCTGGCGCCGTTGCCGGGGAGAATAGTAGCATTAGAGATTCCTTTAAAATAGTGATTTAGGTCAAAAAAATAAATTAAAAAAAACTAAAAAAAAACTAAACCAACAAAAAAAATAGTTTACTACTCTGGGAATTTTTCATTGTAGGGATTTTCAAGACACCCAGAAGTTCAAAATGACATGGGTCGCACCACACAATTACAACCAGTACCCACCCTACGCAGCCCCAACTCAAGGTATGACGTATAATGATTCACCACACATGAGCTATCCAGGTAACCCCATTTATTTCATTGATCTTTATTCAAGTCCATGCTATGATCCATATGAGAATATTTCACCATGCTATGAAACAAGTCCTTATACATCTGTTGATCATTTTCATTCCTGAAAATTTAGAACTTGATAATTCATGTCAAGCAAATGATTCAATAATTGAGCACATGTTGCATTGTGCTATCACTGAGACAAATCGGAGGTTTGAACTTCAAGATGAACACAATGCAAATTTGATTTCCTCAACAAAATATCTATAAAATCAATTGAAGAATTTAATAAATCAAATGAATCATATTTCCGAACTAGCTGTGTCATTACCACTTGATGATCTAATTCAAAACAATTCTTTTGAGGAGAGTGCAATAGAGGTTCCATTTGAACAACATCCATGTCCTGAGTCTGGTAATGAGATTGATATGTCTTATTTATCATAAAATTGATGACTCCCCTCCACCAAAAAATAATTATTCCAATCTAATCACATTTCAAGAATACGAGAGCTTAGTCTTCCACCCTGTTGAACATAACGATCCCTCAGAAAAGGTGATTTCATGTCCTTCTGTGAGTTCACAACTCAGTCATCCCAAAGTGAAAAAGGACACATTCAATGTCTATCAAATTTCACCTTTTGAGGATGAAGAGTACATTGAACTAGGACCATTCTTTACCATGATAGATTCAGGATTTAACCAAGAGATAATGAATTGCCACGCTCAAGAGGACATCACTTCAAATGACATCGAATCACCTCTTTCTGAAAATATTTGTGAGTCTGAAATTTTTTCTAAAATGGAGACTTCTAAAACATTTCTGGACTCAGAGAATAAATCAACATTAGTGGTAGATAACACTCATAATTTTCTAGAAACAATGGAAGAATGAGATTTCTTGGAGGATCCTAAATTTGTGGTGAAACATGTACCAACAGAGAAATATGATGAGGGCTGTATAGAAGAAAATATTGAAAAAGATGTCATTCTTGACACAATGGAGTCATATAATCCAATTGATCCTGCGCCACTTTCTCCATGCATTGAGGTTAAAAACACTTCACTTGAAATACCCACATATGCTAACAATATTTTTGACCTTGGCACAATCAATGAAACCATCAAGCATGAATTGAGTTGGAAACCAGTAGATTTCCCTGTGCTAGTGGTTGGGTGTGAAAATGAATTGGGATACATCATCAACCCAGATACCACATTCAAGGAGATGATGGATATAATCCAACCACTGAAGGAGTCTGGTAAAGGCATCTTTTCACCTATGCACATTCAAAGAGGTAATCTTCTTAATATTTCCGCTGATGACTTTTTATCAAAATTCAATTATTCGATGAGTCTTTCTTCAGGTGAGGTATATTTGTTCCCTTGTGAGTTGTCATATTTTCATTCCATTCCGCACATCCATTTTTCTAACAAGCTTTCGTTGATATATTGTGCAGCTTGTGGGATAAACTCATCTTCAACGAATGGAGTCCACATCTACTTATCAGTATTCAAACGTCAATGTAAACTTGCATTGAAATTTGGTGTTTTACATTTACAATGAAAATTCTCACTAATATAAATCTAGACTAAGAATTTTTAGTGCAAATTTACAGTACAAAATTTTAATCCACATATATATACATACATATATATGTATATATATGAATATAAATATACAATATAATTTTAAGTACAAATTTACACTGGAAAGCCACACAATCCCATTGAAAATTTCCAATGAAAATCTGTAGTGAAAGTTTAAAGCTATCAGTGAAATCAACATTTGTTGCGGCAGCTGGATTCCTGATATGATCTCTTTTCGGTGCGAGTTATTCATTGCATTTTGATTCTATTGATGATAGATTTTACATGTATTTGAGTTTGATTTCATTACCTAGGATCATAAGATGAAAATTTTCATCACAATTTTTTAATTCAAATTTCCACTTAAATTACAAGTGAAAATAGATTAATACATAAATAAACAATTCAAATATGAACTGAAAATTTACAGTGTAAATTTAAAAAGAAAATTATCATCTTAAATTTCCAATTTGGATTTCCACTTAAAAAATAATTGAGAGTATATTAATGCACAAATAAACTATGCAAAATTCCAATGGAAATTTCCACTAATTATTTCCATTGGAAATTTCTTATGAAAACTTTTATTGGAAATTTCCATAGATTATTTAATATACATAATATATTTCCTATTATAAATATATGGGAATATTTAATACAAAATTTTAGTGTATGCGTACATAATATATTAATATATATAAAACAATGTAAAATTTCAACGAAAATTTCCACCAATAAATTTAGAGTGAATAAATATAAAAAGCGTATATAGTTAAAAAATTATTAGTAGTTATTATATATTTATAAACATATAACAAATTATTAATTATTGTTATACTTTTAGTTTTTTTACTATTGTTAAATATTTATTATTGTTTTATATTTCCAATTATATTTACTATTAATTAATTCTTATTATATATTTTGTTTTGATTTAATGTTTATGAGTTTCTGTTTTTTTGTAATTGTATTGAAGGGTATTTAAGTCCAACTCATTCAAACAAATCAGTTTGTTTTTTAAAAATCAATATCATTTAAAATTTACATCTTCCGCCACATAATATTTTTGCCACGCGGAGGTCATCCCACGATGTACCTGACCCTCAGGTCCAGATGGTGGACCTGAGATGATAATTTTCGGCCAGCGGGACGATACATGATGGGGGGAGGCGGGACAATACTGGAGGGGGGAGACGAGAGAGACTGGTACAAATTTTAAATAATATAATCGGAAAAATGAATTTTAATTAAACAAAAATACCGGTGCTTATTACAGGCATCGATAAATGAGGCAACGCCTAAGGACATCGCTAAAAAAATTAGCCACGTTTTTTTTAATTGAAATTCATTTTTCCAATTATATTTTTTAAGTTTGTACCGACCTATCTCTAGTAACGCCACCCCCTCCAGTACTGTCCCGCCTCCCCCATCCTATACTGTCCTGCCGACACCCCCCCTGCACACTACCCGCCTGAACCACCTTGCACGACCCACCTATAATGCATCTCCCTCCCGCACGACCCAACCTGCTCTCGCCCGCATCTCCCCCCAAGCCTGCATACTGCATCTCCCTCCTGCCCTCTCGCCAGCATCGCCCCCCCAATCCCCTGCGTACTGCAGGCACCTCCCGCCTGCCCTCCCACCCGCATCGGTACGTACTCTACAACCTGCCTCACACACAAAAATAAGAAAGCCAACCTCCATAGGAATGGATCATGGACCTCATTCTTCACATACAATAACACAACCAACCAATCTATTTAGAATTTTGATTAATAACTATACAATCTTATATATATATATAGATAGATTTCATTTTTTAAGAAATTAATATTATATATATATATATATTAATATATTAATATATTCATGTTCATATTTTACATTTTATGCTCATATATACATATATATGTTTATATTATATATATATATATATATTTATATTATATATATGTATGTGTGTTTATATATATATATATATATATATATATATATTATATTATATGTTTATATATATGTGTGTGCGTGTTTGTGTGTATAAATATATATGTGTATATATTGTATATATACACATATATAATTATAATTATATATATATATATATACACGCAGCCAAGTTTTAAAGCACTAGTAAAAATATCACTAAAATAAACATGACAAAATGTAAAATATTTAATTGTATTATGTTATATTTTTATATATATAAATATATTTCAATATTGAAAAATTAATATTATATATATATATATATTTATATATTAATATACGTATATTTATATATATATGTGTGTGTGTGTGTTTATATTTTGTATTTTATATTTTATGTTTATATTATATATCTATATATGTTTATATTTTATGTTTATATTATATTATATATATACACATGTGTGTGTATAAATATACATGTGTATATATATATATATAATTATAAATTCATACATACATATACATATATATATATATATATATATATATATATATATAAATTTTCCCACGTTTTAAATATATGGAAAAAATGACACTAAAATATACATGCTTTCTTAAAAACGTGACTAAATTTAAAATATATATGTGTTTATATAAATATATATGTATATATATTTATATATTTATATATACGTGCATGCATGTGTGTTTATATATATATATATATTTATATATATGTTTATATAAATGTGTATGTGTTTTTATATATATATTTATTTATTTACACCGATGTGGGGAAATGAGGTATATAAATATATATATTTTTAGCGGCCTTTTTTAGGAAATGATGCTAAATTAACAACGTTTTTGGGGAAACACTGCTAAATTAACAACATTTTTGGGGAAACCTCGCCAAATTAGCAACGTTTTTGAGGAAACGTCTCTAAATTAGTGACATTTTCACAGAAACATTGCTAATTTAGCAACATTTGGAAGGAAACATTGCTAGATTCTAGTTTTTTTGTAGTGCCCCATGCAGGAGAAGACCCGAGGGCCTGGGAAGAAGCACACAACATGATAAGCAGCAGCCAAACGTCTCACCGCTCCCCTACTAGAGCAATTGCACTTGTACAGCTGGTAAAAGATGTTGTGTCCCCCCTGTCGAGAGTTGCATCATGCAGGAATGACACAATGAGGCATGGAACTCCCCTGATTCACATTACAAATGTGGGGGAGGACCGAATAATGGGTGTCAGCACACCCATCACTCTTTTGAGCCACCCACCCGATGAAGCATGCATGCTCTCTAACATCCAACAGAGACACTGTGCAAAAATCCACAAGGATGATAACTCATCCGTCCCCCAAAGGAGAATAAAGATGGCTGGATGATGGGTGTCAGTACACCCATCCCTCTTTCAAGGTCACCCACCCGACATCACTCACACAAAGTGTTGTACTGCTTTTCCAAATGGGGTGAGATAAAGGCTGAACTCATCATCAAAACTGCAAAAATACTGAATACCCAAACAAGTATATCATGAAGACCCAGTGGTAACAAAAACCCTAATCGAACCCCCAATTTTGATTTCAAGCTGTCGCTGCCCACCTAGACATCTGCATGTGCTGAGAAGCAGCAGTCGTCACTGCCCCGCCCCCGACAACACTATTGAGATCACAAGTCGCGATGCCCTCCCTGGATCCACACCACTGTCGTCACCAGAGATATGGATGCCACCACCTGATGACACCCTCATAGTCGCCCCACTAGAAGTCATGATCTGTCGTTTCCTAATACCATAGACTCCCTCACCACCCTCCATGATGTCATGCCACAATCATCACCACAAGCCACATATTCCACCATTTATTGACTCCCCAACCAACTCCATGAATGCCACCTCTTCCCCAATCGACACTGAAGCTAGTCACCCTAATATGATAGGCTTCTGATCGGATGAGATCTGACATATCTTCTCCCATATATGTGAAGATGGAAGTCTGACACCCGACATCGAATGAGGAGGGCATATAAGCGGGGAAGACCCCCAGATCCAATACCGCTGGTACTCCCGAAGAAGGAACCATGTTGAATTGAATAAATCTGAGGACAATCGTCACAAAAAAAATATACGAAGCAAAGTTGATGAGACACCACTGTCGATCATAACCCTAGGCTGAGTGCTCCCGAGAGAAGAGAGGTGTCAGAAGCGCCATATTTACTTAATTCATTATTGTGTTTAAGAATCTATTTTTTATGCATTGTACATTTTATTAAAAAATATAAGTATATTATTTTTAAACGATGATTTCAATATAATATAATATTAATGGATTTATGCTAGCTTTATTAGTGTTTTATAGAAATTAAGAGTAAAAATAACTAGTATTTTAAAAATTTATTTTCCTATAAAAATAGTTTCCCATTGTGTTTTATGATTTTATTTAAAAGTTGAAATATAAAATTATAAAAATTGAATTTGAAAAAAAAACTTCATTTTTGGATTTAAAACTCCAGTGTTAGTTTAAGATGAATTTTTAGGATTTTTTAAAAATGTTTTTATGTGAATAATGCAAAATATCATTTTTATAAATAACATGACTTTTATAACAATATTAGTATGTAAGTATTAATCAGAAACCTTTTTCTATGACCAAATATGTATTTTACAAGTGACTTTATAATTTTAAAAATGTTGGTTCTAATTTATAGACCCATATTTGACATTTTAGAACACGAGTTATGTTCTTTAAAAATTTATTTTTAATACATTATACATTTAGTATTTTAAAATTATTATTTTTACCACTTTTAGAAAATTAAAATCATAAAATAGATTTAAAATTTGAAATTAGTAGTTTACAATTATGTTATAAAGGCCATATTATTTTTGGTCATAAAGGATAAGTTACCTTATGTAAAAACTAGTTACCACAGTAAAAGCTAAAATGGTAAAAGTAAAAAAATCCAATGGCAATGAGTTGAAAAAATATTTCAAACACGTGTTAAAATGGGTGTTTGAGGCCTTTATCAAACTTATACCTTAACCTCTACATTATTTATCAATTTTGGATCCACTTTACTAGAAAGTGGTTTCCCGTTGTTAAAAAGTTTTGGGCATTTACAAAAATGTTATCACTTTTTTTAAAAAAGGGGTACTCCTCTCCTCACTCCCCCTCACACCACAACCCACATAGTTTAGCCCAAAATCTACTCAATACTATAATCAGTATTTCTAGACACCTTTAAGAGGTTATTTTCTTCTCAAAATATCATCCCCAAAAGGCTTAACACCCTTTACAAAAGAGATAATCCATGAAGGGAGGTATAAATTTCTAACCACTCCATTCTCATTTATATTTCTTTATGTGAATTTATTCTTCATAAAATTAAATTAAAACATATTAAAATGATGAATTAGTATCATTATTATACTGGTATGTTATTATAATGATGTTATAATCATAAAATACCTTTCCCCTTTCCTTTAAGAAAAATGAAACCCTTATTCATGCTTTGTGCGGACTACCGCTTCCACGATGCAACGTGTTTCATTTTCATTCACCACCATAAAAGGATGGAAATAATAGATAATTTAATATATAAATATTATATTTATGACAAATTTTATATTATTAAATTATAATCCATATTACTCATTTTTCTCATTCTATGGAAAATGAAATCATCATCCATACGTATGTGTGGACTACCGCCTTCACAGAACAATCAATTTTCATTTTTATTTTCATAATTTCCCTACATAGATAGTCACGAGAATGGTTTTAATTGATAAATATTATGTTTATGAAATTATTAAGGTCCTATAAAGACAAATTGAATAACCTATTAACAATACGAGCAATAAACAATTGCGTTAAATTTAACAATATAAAAAGTGCTCTAAGAGAAGAAACTAATTTCTTCGTACTATGAACAAACTTCATATAGGTTATATAATTATTTTAAATATTTAAAATTATAATATATCACACCAATTAACACTAAATAAGATCATTATTATTATTTTATAATTATATTAAAACTAAACTACTTCATAATTATCCATTAATTATGGTATGTTCATGTTTGAGTCGGTTTAACCACCCATTGAAAAAATGCTATAAATTTATATCACGGATGACTATGTGAATTTAATTTATATAAAAATATAATATAAATAAGTAAATAATTATTTTTATTTGGTTTTGAAATGGAAATATAATTATTTAACTCATTATTTAAGAAAACACCCTTCGTTCCTTAAGAATCACCGAAACATGCTCATTGCCTAATTCACCATTCAGGATCATAACCAAAAATCCAATAGAATGAAATTATAAAATTATAAATAATTATAAAACATAAATTTTAGTGCATTGTACTATCTAGGTATTATAAACTTTAGGAGAAAAATAAATAACAACACCGCTACTACGAAACTAGTTCAAAATGATCAAGATTATTCACACCTGATATTGAAAATAAACAATAAATAACTAAGATACATGTAAAGAATAATTATAAATGAATTTTATAAAGGGTTATATATATAAATTTTTTTATAAAATGGGTGATTAAAATAGTCACTTTTGTTATACGGGGGGTTAGATCCATTTCAACTAACCAGGAATTTAGGTAAGGGGTTCTTTGTCTCAAATTTATTTTATCGAGACATATTTATTAATGTGAACCATAATGACATTAATGCAGTGTTATTGCTTCTTATTGAATTTATTTTACCATAGTAATGGGGTTATTAGGATCCATATCATTTTAAATGGATTTCGATTCAAAATATAGCAAAGTTGAAAGGGGTTTTGATTAAAATGTTACTCAAACCGTAAGGGTTTCATTGCCAATATTATTTTAAAATAAATATTGTTTTTGAAAGATAATCCATATGAGGAATTTTTTATTTTATCTAAAACTCATCATAATTTACATTGTATATTCATGGTTTTTTAAATCCCCCCTCAAAATTTCATTTCCCCTCGACTCATATTTTATCTGAAGTGTTTCTTATAAGTGAAACTGACCCCATCTATTATTCTTGGTCAGGAACTTCCCTTTTTTCCATGTTTGTATTAATTGGATGCTTTTAAAAATGTCCTTATATATGACTAAATAATTTATTAAGGTCATTCTATACTAATTGATCTTATTTTAAAAGTTTTAAATATATTTTAAACATTTTCTATATGGGTCATTTTTGTCAAAAAATGTGAAAAGCTTCTCTTTTAACATTTATGTGTGAACATGTATTTCAACCAAATTTATAGTTTTATATGAAGCTTTCTCTATATGTTTTCATGGGATATAAAAGATATTATTTTTCTCTTAGATTTATAAAATATATATTTTAAAATGATTTCAAATGATCAAGGATATTTATTATCTCCAAAGTGATTTTTTTCTAAAACCCTGAAAGGTATTTTTCATTTAAGTCATTATACCTTGACATATCATATTATTTATCTAGGATAACCATCCACATTTTTCTCTGTATTACTTATATCATGTTTCTCTCTTTTGGAGTAATGAACCATCACTACATTTTTCTTTCTTAATCATATACTGTGTATAAATACGAGCTATCTTCCAATGTTTTTCCTCTATGGACACTCTACATTTACTTCATCTTATTGAGGAGTGTTCACCCAGGTTTCATACATTGATTGATTGGAGAAATTATTGTCTTAACCATATACCCTTTATCTATATTGTGTAAATACCATATTCTTTATTATATTGATTGAATGGTATTTAGCTAGAAAGTTACATGATGTCATTGGATACCCATTTATTTTCCTTGGGTTTATCATGTTTTGATTATTGATGAAATTATTAATGATTTCTTTATGTGAATTCATTTTAAAAGGATATTAATCCCACTTTCTTTCCATGGGTTCTTTATGATATGTTGAATGGAACCCATTTTCTTTCCATGGGTTCTTTATGCTATAAAAAGTGAATGATTTTCATTTCAGAGTTTTATGAAACCATATTATTTTCATGGATTCTTTATGATGTGATAAGTAAATGATTTTCAAGTGGCATGTGTAAGTATGGATAACTGATAGGCGGGGTCATATATTTCCCACCAATTAATTGGTTAAAAGTTTATATATCACGAGATAAAGTGTTTGAGAGTACATTTTTGTTGCTTGTGAACATGGGTACTAATGGTGTGTCTCATGAAAGTAATGTTTCCATATATTAACGTTTGTACCATATTTGAAATATGTTCTACAATTTTATATTTATTCTCATTCTTATGTTATTCTATCATGTCTCATGTTTATTGAATCATTCATATATTATGTTATTCCAATCCTTATTCCATGATGTATGATCTATGCTTTATTGGGTATAAGTTTATTATATATATTGATTATTTCCATATGCTCATCTTATGCTCAATAATGATATTCAGTTGTTATCACTCATGTTTACCCTTATTGAGCATCTAAGGTCACCCCTTTTCTTATGTTTCCATTTCCTCATGCTACGAAGACAAGAAAAGTATGTATTATATTTAAGAGTTTATTATGTAGAGAATTTATAGGAGATATTGAAGTCTTATTATGGATTAACTAGTTTCTGTTATAGTGGAAAAAATTTCCATTAGTTAAAAGGCATGAGTTTTATTAGTTAATTTTTTGTATTAATTTTATAAAACACTAAAGATAAAAGGTATTTGGAATGTATTCTAATGTAGTATTTTCTTTAAGTCATGTAATTACTAGACGATCATGTCTGGGAAGCTATAGTTTGCATCAAAGTAGTGTTTATATAACCTTGGAGACTAGGATGATATCGGTTGAGGATAAATTGAGAGTTATAAATGTCATCAAAGGTTGATAAGTTAAGGTTAATTATAATTTGAAAGGTATAGATAACCTTTTAGTTCAGTTGAAGTAATATTTTGGAGATTAGGATAAGAAAACTTTAGTGAAAACCCCAGTGATAAGTCTAAGGGATAATTCTAAGTATAGGATGACATCTTGAAGTTTCAATAAAGTAGATATTGTGTGGTTCTATTAGAAATAAAATACTTGTTTTTATACTACAAGTGGATGCAAGCTCTAAAAAATATGTACCTAGGGGAAATAACCCTAAAAATA
The DNA here is from genome assembly GCA_963277665.1 of Viscum album. Taxonomy (NCBI): domain Eukaryota; kingdom Viridiplantae; phylum Streptophyta; class Magnoliopsida; order Santalales; family Viscaceae; genus Viscum; species Viscum album. The sequence continues at coordinate 1,296,273,445 of OY728141.1, read as the reverse complement.
GTGTATTGGGTATTAACTCAATTGTCACTCAGTGCATGATAAAGAGTCCCAACTATACACTTGGTTTGAAACTCCCGAGGGATAAAATTTGGTCAATCACTTTCTATTTTTGAATCATTATGAAGGATTTATTTACTAATTAATTTAAGAAATTAGGTTAATAAGTACAAGAGAACCTAACTTAAAACAATGTAGTTTGAACTGAAAGTATCATAGAATGAAATGAAGGTTCCATTAGAGAAGATTTAGTTTTCATATTCATATGATAATTTACTTTGATTCTATTGGATATCATCCTAATCATTTTGGATTTAGAATTTGGTTGAAATGATATCATACACATAAAGATGAGAAAGATATATATCTATAAACCATTATGTCTTATAGCCGAATAAGGTAGCATACTTAAATGGTTGATAATATTAGTATATTTTTGTTATGATAGAAAAAGTGGGTATCCTAATCTTACCTAAGGTAGTGAGTATTATATCTTAATATAAATTAATTCTTGACACTTTTAGCTATTTTCACTAGTGAGTGGTATTTATTGACGATATTATGATATATTCTAAAAATTATGATAATTATCTGAAACATATAAGGAATATTATCTGATAATTTTTTTCCCTTTAAAGGATTGAAAACATATATTAAATGGTATTAATAACCTTCAAAAGTGATTTTATGGAAATGTTATATTTTGGGGATAACTATTGGCGAACACATGAATGAGGGATGGATAAATCTTAATCTAAATATATGTTTGATATTGAGATAATAAAGGGTTGGTTAATTTTGAAAAAGCAACTTAGACATTATCAGTAAACTTGGTATTGATAATTGAATCATTATATTTTTGGATAAGTTCATTATAGATAGTTAGCAGGTGGTCCTAGATGGTGGTTGGATGAGTAGTTATATAGTACAAGTGGGAGAGGATTGAGGGGAGGGGAGAACTCTAGTAGAATTGGCCTAGGACTTGGGATGGGTTGAGAAGTTTTATCTACCATAGTTTTATTTTCTCTAATTTCCTCCCTCATTTCCCCTAAAATCCCCTCATTATTCTTTAATACATTAGTGTGCCTTCTATGGGTTGTTTCACTACCAAATTGATCCAACCCACCATTTCTCCCCCCTTATAATAGAGATGCACCAACTGTATCACCAGGATGGCCATGGACAACAGGAAGGGAACCTTGAAAACACCCTTGTGAATTTGGACTTGACAATGGTGTGATAACGCACAAAGCAGGCTAAATTCTGAAAAATTCAGGTCATGGAGCTGGCATAACTTCACCAATTCATGAAAAACCTTGCTTGAAATTCAAATAAGGCACTACTCCTTGATGAGGAGAGACCTTCCAATGTGTTGGTTCTCTTGGTGCCACACACTGACGCCTCTTCCACTACCGACCAATTCTCCTGGGATATAGGTCCTGTTATGCACCCCATCGAGACAGTCTTTGACTACCCACCTATAACCAGTCGACTGGAATTACATGAGTTTAATGGCTTGGATCCTCACAGGTGGATCTCAAATGCATAACTTTTTTTCCAACTCAATCAAATGTTGGAGGATGCCAAGGTAGCACTCTCCCACATTAGCATGGATAGAGTTTCCATCCACTGGTATACCATCATACAAGAAATTCATCCCTTGATATCTTGGTCTATTATGAAAATTGAAATCATAGAATTATTTAGTGGGATTGAAATCCAAAATCCATGTGAGGAGCTATATGATCTCCACCAACAAACCAAAATGCAGAACTACGTGGAACAATTTGAGTACCTAGCTTCATTGGTCCCATGAAAACCCAAAAAACAATACATTTTCTATTTCCTTCATGGTATTCAGGATGAAATTCGTGATTGGGTCTGTATCCATAACCCATAGATGCAGTTTCATACCATGCATCTCACCCACCACGTTGTGATGGATGTTAAGAGTGGGGTGGGCCTCTAAGCTTAGAATTCCATTTCGCACTCTTGGTCAGCTTGCGATGGTCCAGGGTGGACATTAACATAGAGACCCACTTCATCCACCCACCTTTGGCAACCCACTAGACCAGAGTGTTGAGAAAACTTCGAGAAGGTAAACCCTATGCACGACATCCCATAGAAAAGAACCCTGGTAAGCAAGAGAGTTCTCCATCTAACCCCCCAAAAATGAGAGGACCACCGAAAGAAGGGACTATGTTTAAAATGAAAAAATAATTTTAACCCTATGCATAAGTGTTAAGACTCTAAAATTTATGTTATACTAATGGGAGATAATGAGCCAGCTTCAACAGACAACGTACTTGACCTACTAGAGTCATCAGACTAGCAAGCGAAACCCCTATCAGACAATGTTAAATGTCTGCCGTTAGACTACCACACTTCGAATACCATTTATCGCCACCCAGAAAATGATGACCTAACTACTATGAAAGTGGAGGGTAAGATGGCAAGAATTCCTTTACTGGTTATCTTGGATAGTGTTGTTACACATGAATTCATCTCCATCAAACTCACCTTATTACTCAGTCTGCTGAGACCACTAACACATGGATAGTCAAGCTTGGAGATGGACACCACTTATTATCCCAAGATTTCTTCCAGCACCTTTAATTGGAATTTGAAACTTATATCTATACCATGGATGCTCATGTGTTAGATATTAGGGGCTTGGACCTCATCTTGGGGATTTCCTAGCTTCATACACTCAGGGATGTCCAGATCAATTGGAAGACCATGACTGTGAAGTTTTATACAGGGGATCAGAGAGCCACCAGTCTACTTTACTCCCTACACTCACTATCCAACCATGCATGGGATAATATAAACTACCCTATTAACCTATTGGAAACCACAATTCCTATATAGCTATGTTGAAATTTCCTCAACAAAACTATTTACAGCAGGTACTCTTGTATTTACACTTGGTTTTCTAAGAGCTCCCCAGTTTACCACCTAGGAGATCCTACAATCATAAAATTACCTTGTTCCTAGGCCATAACCCAATCTCTATCTACCCGTACCATTACCCACATTCCCACAAAACTGAAAATGAATAACAGATTCATGAGTTACTTTAGCAGGGGATTATCCACTCTAAACTAGTGTGTATTCGAGTCTAGTTCTTTTGGTAAATAAAAATGATTCCTCATGGAGGATTTGTGCCAACTATCGAGTGCTTAAAAAATCCAAAATCCTAGAAAAGTTTCCCATCCTAGTAGTCGATGAATTATTAGACAAATTACATTGCACTGCATACTTTTATAAATTGTATTTTCTGTCTGGTTACCATCAGATACGAGTGGTAGATGATGATGAGTAAAAAACCACATTCAATACCCACAATAGAAACTACGAGTTTCTAGTACCATCTTTTGGTATTTTAAATTCTCCCTCTAACTTCCAAGCCTCAATGAATAAATTGTTTTGTAATTATCTATATCATTTGGTGCTCATATTTTTTTATGAAATCTTAGTTTATAGCGAGGAGTGGGACTCCCAATTACAACACTTGAAGTCAATTTTTCAGATCCTCCAAGACAAACATTTCTTTTCTAATGTAAGGAAATACTATTTTTCTCAATAAAAAGTGGAATACTTGGACCATATCATTTCCCAGGATGGTGTTTCTATGGAACCTCAAAATCTAGGTGATGCTTGATTGGACAACCCCTCTCAGTGTGCGGTGTTTGGGAATTTTTTTGGCCTTACTGGATATTATAAAAACTTTGTTCAAGACTAAGGTAAAATATCCCATACCCTTACTAAGTTGACTCAAAGGGGATGATTTTAGTGGTTTTTATAAGCATAAATTGCCTTAGAAAAAATCAAACACACCATGAAAACAACACTAGTCTTGGATAAGATGGATGTCTCTCAGCACCTTGAGGTGGAGTGAAATGTGTCAAGTCACGGGGTGGGTGTTGTCCTCTAGAAGGATATCCAACCCATTACTTATTTCAATAAAGTTCTGGATGATAAAAATATTTCCAAATCCACTTAAAAAAAGATGAAATTACAGATCTGGTCATCGCCATCCATCACTGACACTGCTACCTCATGGGTCATCCATTTGTTGTGTATTCTGACCAGCAAAGTCTAAAATAACTCTTACAACATCACATCACATCCGTAGACCAACATCATTAGATTTCCAAGTTACTATACTATAACTTTTAAATCCTCTATAAACCAAGAAAGGAAAATACAGCGGCTGATGCCTTGTCTAGAAAAGGAATGTGCTCCGATTTTCAGTTGTCTATTTCTTCCCCAATATGGAAAAATAGTCACAGTTTAATAGTCGACCTACCAGATGATCCATTCATCACTAGGATTGTTCAACAACATCAATCCAACAACAACCCCCTAAAAGGATTCATTTTTTTTCATGGCACCCTACTGCCCCATGGTCGAACCATCCTCCCAACCACTTCTCCATGGATTCCATGCATCCTCGAAGAATTCCATGCTAATCCCCAGGGAATTCAATCTAGATTTTATCACACTTACTGAAATTTGGATACCACCTTATATTAGGTAGGCATATGACACCATGTGCTACTATAATTTCAATAGTGTGACACATAATAATGTTATAAGTACTCCACACTATCCCCAGCGGGCCTGATTTATCCCCTCCCAATTTCGAAAGCCATATTAGAGGAACTATCTACCGAATTCATTATCGGATTACCCAAGTCAAAGGGGTACGGCATCATTCTGGTCATTGTTGATAATCTTTAAAAGTATGATCACTTTATTCCATTAAAGCATCCATTAAATGCTAAGGGGATGCGTGAAACCTTTTCCAAGGAAATCATCCACCTTCATGGTATTCTAAAATCTCTAGTTAGTGACTCAGAGCCCTTATTTTTGAGTTAATTCTGGAAAGAACTCTTTCATTTTCAAGGAACAAAATTATAAATGAGTTTCACTTATCACCCCCAGTATGATGGCCAGATGGAGGTTGTCAACTGTTATTGGGAAACTTACCTCTAGTGTTTTTCCAGTGATCAACCTAAGAACTGATCCTTTTGGATACCTTGGGAAGAACTATAGTACAATAGCACTTAGAATCCTCCATAACCCCCCTTTGAAGTTTTCTATTGGTGATGACCCCCCACCTTTGTGTCCTGTCTGCCCAATAAATTGTAGTTTGAGGTTGTTACCTCCGCTTTACTTGATATCCATGAGAAACTTAAACAACTTCAACATCATCTCTCCTGAGAAAAAAATCTACATGAAATGCCAATCATACCAACATCTACATGACATCACTTTCTAGCTCGGTGACCAAGTTTACCTGAAACTCTTCCCCAACCGCCAAAATTCGATAACTCACTGCATCAACCATAAGCTTTCCCCTTGTTACTATAACCATTTTATGATTCTTAATCAGGTGGGTAACATGAATTATCTCTTAGACTTGACTAAAAGGTCACAGATCCATATTGAGTTTCACATTTCCCAACTCAAGAGAGAAATTGGAAGCCATACTTATCACACCACCCTACCAGCTGACCTGAACACTAATTCATCAACAGCTCTGGAGCTTGAAGCAGTCCTTTCTAGATGTACCAATCTTAAAATGGGGTAGATATACCCTGGTTTCTAATCAAATGTAAGGGGTGACCTATAGAGGATTCTACTTTGGAGGATGGCTATATGATCTAAAATTAATTTCCTTCTTGTATCCTTGAGGATAAGGATGCTTTTTCAGAAGGGGTGACTGCTAAGGTGAGGGGTGACTCGGGACCCTAGAGGGTATATTCTAGGATGATAAAGGTGATTCCCATATATAGTTAGCAGGTGGTCCCAGTTTGTGGTCCTAGAAATCTATTAACAGGTTGTTATAAGATTCCCTAGATGAGTAGTTATATAGTACAGGTGGAAGGGGGTTGAGGGGAGGGGAGAACTCTGGTAGAATTAGCCTGGGGCTTTGGATGGGTAGAGAAGTTCCCCCCATAGTGTTATTTCCTCTATTTTACTCTCTCATTCCCCCTAAAATTCTTTCATTATTCTCTAATACACTATAGTTCCTTTGGGCCATGTCATTACCAACTCCCCTCTATAGTGAGAGAATTCGGTAGTGCGCTCCCCTCTGCAATTAGAGAAATTATAGTAGTGATCTCCTTCCTCGAGAGTTATCAAGCTCTATTTCCAACAGTGTGCCTCCTCTTGAGCAAGTGAAACCAGTCATGTGCCACCTACATAAGGGGAAAAACTAAAATTGCACTTCACCCCTAGAAGATCTAGAAATAATCTCCCCCCAAGAAGTATCTGGTAGGCCAAACCAATAATAAATACCCCCACACCAATAGTCCCACTAGAACTGTATTCTTTATATTAATGAAACAATCCTAAAACATAAGTATAAGAGGAATACAATGGGGTATAAGAAGAAGATAAGATAAATAAAAAAGAAACTCGAGAGGCACTTCTTATCCCTCTCCCAAGCCTCACGAAAGAACCCAACTAACAAGATAATTCTCCCTACTCCCCTCTCTCTGACCTTGCCTTGTTTATAATAACCCCACCTCCCCCAATTTAACTATAAATAATAATTTTGGGACCCCTAAAATATTAACCCAACTATTTAAGTGTGTCTAGATACTACCAAGATATGCTATGGATCCCACTTTATGACATAGACCATGCCAGGACACAACTGGGACAGGTGTACAATAGATTCTAGAAAGGGTAAAGTTGAAAATATTAAGGGGGAATTTTCTATGCCAGATAATGTGAGGGAGTTGGTTATAAATATGTAGTTGGTGAGATAAGGGAGGGTGGGGAGAATATTGTTGAGGGAATTAACCTTTTGGCTGGGGACTATGGTCTTATGGCTTGGGTGGGGAGAGGTAGTGCCTCTAGTGTAACTTCTTCTTCTATCAGTAATCTTCATCATTTCTATTCTACCTTCCCCACCTATAAATCTATTTGAAACTAATTTTATATATCAATAAAAGTAATCTGTCTATTTCTATCATTTGGTCCGACCTGCTGCCAGATACACCATTTCCACTTCCTTTATTCTTCCTCTACCACCTCACGTCTTGAGGAGAAGCTTGCTGTTATCATTCACTATCAATGAATTTTGTAGAAGAAGATTCTCTCACTTGGATCATGTCCAATGAGGTGCATACCACCAGTTTCCATCATAAGGATTACACATTGCCGATTTCTTATCATTCAGTGACAGTGCCATTACCAGTTCACGACCCGAGGAGCCTCATGTGACTTGAAGGCACATTTTATGGGATTTGAAACTAAGGAGGTGCATACTTTTAGGAACATTGTCTGTGGTAGGGGATGCATCTACTAGTTACGCCATCTGTGGAAAGCACCACTGGGTCACTCTTTCGAAAAAACCATAGAAACAAAATGATGATAACATTGATTAATGAGGTGGACCAATGCCTGTGACCAATCAACATCATGCTCTTTAAGGAACCATAAGAGCATGCTCAATTACAAACATCCCACACAACCTAGTCGTGTCGTCTGGTGGAGATGCCACATCATGATGAGGAGTGACCTTCACTTTAGTCGGTAATGACTGCAGCACAACATGAGTTGTCTATTTTTAATGATAATAATTCACGTGATTTGGAAACACTAAAACAAAACAGTGAGGATATGAATTCATTCATGATGAAGGGTATGAAATCTCAGACAAGGGAGGACAACATAAAACCATTGGGAGTCATAGAGAAGTTGATCATGTATACGACACTACTGCCAAAGTTGGAGGTGAATCCAACTGCTCAACCACTATTGCTTTCTGAGGTGTATTTGGAGACGTATGGAACTATATAGGTCTAGGGGGAGGAACTAATAGATCCCTTGAGAAATTTCCTATGTCTATAACGTGACACCATCTGGTTTTCATGTGGGGTAATTCGATTGGGTTCAACTACACGGCCCAACCACCCAATTTCAGGAACCATGATTGACCATACAAATGATAGGAAGGAGTCCTTGGGTTTATGGAGGAGGCCCATACATTTATTACAAAAAATTAGTAGGGTGGTGTTAACCTCACTTGCATCCCTGTTCACAGTAGCACACAAGGGGCCTTCCCGATGGAAGGGGGAGAGTGTTGCAGAAGGAGACACTCCCAAACTTGTCTATCCAAAACTGATCTATGAAGGATGATAGAGAATTTGTGAGATTTCTTAGTATGAATATATGGAAAGGGAACATTATATAAGACTACAACAACACAATACTCAATCAAAAGTGGTTTTTGGTTCCATCCCACGCGTATCAAAGAAAAGAAATCAACATCTCATGGCTACAACCCGATGAATCTATATCACTCCATGACCGGTGAATGATGCATCACCCCTATACCATACTGGTGATTCACACTACCATCCAATCATAAGTTCCACATCATTTATAAGCAACCATAAGAACAATTCATTAATCAAGTTATGGTCTGTCCACCACCACATGTTATGCCTCAAAAAACCACAACCTGAACCACAATTTCCCACTGTAGATAGTCCCCGGGACACCCCTTGAGTACCTCGAAGAATTCGACTGGTCTCGATCTTGGTAATTCATGTGACCTTACCCCCACCCTTAAATCACATGATGAAAGAACACACATATAATAGTGGAAAGATCTAGGAACCACCTAATTAGTACTAAAAGGATACTACACGTTGAATTCCACATCCTGATTCAACCTTAGAAAGAAATAAAAAATCCAGAGAAAAATCCCTAAAATAGAGATTTTAGTCAAAACCTGGTGTAACGACAATAAAACCAAAAAGAGATGACATAGGATGTAGAGCCTTACCCATGGAGACTCTATGTGATAGACAACTCAAAGAAGGGGCCACAGATATACGAGATCCTACTTGGGAATTAAATGATGTTGAGCCCTTATTTTCTCTATTTTTAACTTTTAATTCCATTTAATTGATTTTTTTTAAAAACTGCTCATGACCCCCTATACATTCTGAATTCCCTAGAATAATACAACGCCTCACCCCGGGCCACATTACGTCATGGAACTTTAGGTCACGATGCAGTACCTCCCCCCCCCGTACAAAACCAAGAAACCCGACCACCTAAGCCTCAGGTCACACTACAACATAAACACACCATCATGCGCAACACCCTTCATGGATAGGGACAAAAAACGCAATCCCTATGATTGTGACGTGACCACAACCCCTCAAGCATAACTTCATAGTGAAATTCATGGGATCCAACATGAACATCAACCTACAAGAAAAATTCCGTTCCAAGACCAGGTCAAAACTTCAAACACCAGTTCCTGGAAGGCATGTAATTTTGGCTTAGAGCTCTAAAAGCTCAACTGGCCCGACCCGAAATGCCGAGTGGCCCAGCTTGAAAAATACCAAATCGGGTCGAGTTGGGCTCAGGCCTATGATTCATCGAACTGGTCCTGGGCCTCCATGGGTAGTCCCGCGAGCCGAGCCGAGCTGACTCGCTTGTGGCTCGCCAGTATGAAGCCCGACCCATAAAAGTTTTCCTACTCTAAAAAAAACTAGGAAACTACTAGTAGAGACTCACCCCCTACCAGAAGCTTCTAAGGCTATGCCTGGACCAACTGGTCCAGGTTGTGCGCCTAATTTTAAACTACAATCCTTAACACACACACACATGTATGTATCTCTATATATCCATCTATATATTCATCCATCCATCTATCTATTAATAAAAAAACAAGACACCCCACCCCACCCAACCTTAGTGAACTCCCTGCATACCCCCTCCCATTCCATATTATTTTTTTAGAAAAAAAGCGGTCAAATGTCATATTATTTTTCATTCAATTATTTATTTAAAATAACTTTAAATTAATTATTTTATGTCTATTTTATGATTTATAATTATTCTGAATATAATTTATTATGATGATTGATATTTATTTAGACAAGTCACCACAAATTCATTTTTTTAATTGAAGGACTTAAAATAATTTATTTGGCATTTAATTATTTTTCGAATTGGTCTATATTTTAGATTTTAATTAAACTAAAGAAAATATTATAATTATAATTATAATAGGTATGTGATGTTGAGGGTTCTTATGAAATGTGTGAAGTGAACAATTTAAAACATGTAAAATGATTGAGAATTAAATAAAAAATGTTTCAACTGTAAAACGTTAATAAAAAATAAAAATAAAATAAACATTTAAACTTTGCGATTTTTTTTACAAAGAAATATTTTTTCTTAAAAAACATTTAAAAATGTTAAAAAAACGCTTACATAATTTTTTTAAATGAAAATGTTTAAAAAAACTTAAAAAAATTTAAATTAAAACATTTAAAAACATTTTAAAAAACTTTTAAATGAAAATGTTTAAAAAAATTAAAAAATTGTTTTACATAAAATAAAAACGTTTTTAAGCATTTAAATGGAAGTGTTTAAAATAAATATATTTAAAATAAAAAACATTTAAAATAAAAATGTTTAAAATAAAAAATGTTTAAATGACAACATTTAAAATAAAAATATTTAAATGAAAATGATTAAAATAAAAACTTTTAATTGAAAAAGTTTAAAATAAAAACGTTTAAATGAAAATGTTTAAAATAAAAAAAAATTAAAATAAAAAAATTTTAAATGAAATTTTTTAAAATAAAAGTGTTTAAATAAAAACATTTAAAATAAAAATGTTTAAATGAAACATTGAAATGAAAACATTTAAAAAATTATTTTGCATAAAATAAAATTTTTTAAATGAAAAAATGCTTAAATAAATGATTAAATAAAAAACAAGATATATATATGTATATATATATATATATAGCTCATTATATATATTACTTTGAAAATAATAAAAGCCCGAAAAGGCCTTCCCGTGGTCCGGCCCAAAAATCCCGGCTTGGGCTGACAGTTTGGGCCAACCCAAGGCTGAGCTCGGGCTGACTCATGGGGTTGTTTGAGCTGGCCCTACCTGAACCAAGTAGTGGTTAATGACCCTGTTTTTTGGAGGGAAGGATCATACTGAAATTTCATGCTTAGTTCCCAACTTCCACTGACACCTTAAACATGCCTAATTATACATGATAATGCTGAACTTAGACCCAAAACCGCCCAACTAAAGACTTAGACCATTACAATCTACCCACAATAGAACAACTCACCCCTAATTTGTCTCTATCCAAAACATTGACCAACCCCAACCAAAACCCAAACATCCCACTTATTAAATTCTTGAAATATCGAGAGAGGACGTAACCGTCTACTCCCAATCACCACGCCCAAAAAATGTAAAGAAACTAATTCCAACTACTGGTAATCCCCACAATAGGAATTACCTACCCAATCAAATCACAACCAACCCACCTAACATAATGACAGTACCATACCCGACCATCACCCTGGAGCCACAATTTTCAGCCATCGAAAACACCATCATCATGCATCATACTCGATTCCCAAACCTCAACTAGCACCCAATCGATCCTCTTTCCACATACACACATAGTGCAACACCACCCATCATGCAAAAATAGAATAAAAATAATCATGAAATACCTCTAACTATCAATGACTCTCTAGAATACTCATAAAATGTCAACTAAATTGTGTGCAACTACCTCGAGCCCCAACCTCCAAAATCCAGACCTCTCTGTGGTGTCACACATTGTGTTAACCACTACCCCCACTACTAATCACTCCATCCTCTACCATGGTCTGAGTGTGCCGACGAACTCTAACTACTACCCCTCGACACTACTCTCAGTCCCACCTCAGATGTTGAGTCAAATTGAATCCCCAATTGTTAGCTATCTGTGAAATCACTCAGCAAAACCTCTAAATCTTCCCCCATCTGACCACATGCTCAAAACTCCTTGGGTGGTCAATCATACTAAATGTGTCCTATCTCCCCACACCATTAAAATTTCAAAGATGACTCACCCTAATGTGGAAAAGACGATCCTTTACTCTGACCACCTTATTAGGTCACTCCATATCCCCACTTGTGAGTGACTGTAGCCTCACTACCCACCACATGGTAGGGTGAACCACCATCAATCAAAATTTTTATCCACTATTTAGGCCTATTTCATCACCTTAGAAAATGAGTTCAACCTAAAAATATTCACCTATACCCTAATGGAATTTCGAAGACCATCCTTAAATCACTACACCTTGGAAATATCATCTCCCACTAATGTCTGTGAAAATCACAACAAACCTATGAATAGTAAAATCCATAATAGGTATCTCTCCTTGTATCAAATGCAAGAACTCATGATCCCACTATTCCCTTAACATATTTGGGAAAAATAGTTTGAAGAACCTCACCTCAAAGTTATTCAAACACATCCCCCATGTCTATCTACTTGCACCCGCACACCCCACAATGTTTTGTTGGACCCCTGAGCATTACATCGTTAGCTTCACCTTCCACCCTCAAGGTGTCTTGATTTGATCGAAGATGGTGTGAATTGACTTGATCCATAACTCAGTTTTTTAGAGTCTTCCCTCTTCCTTGAACAAAGGCTGATGATAATATTGGAACTCCCTAGTCAAATATGTCCTAAAATACTCAACTCCCTAAGTCCTCTGGTCAAGAATATGAATTAACCATATCATACTCAACCTTAAGTGATCATCAAACAACCACCCTAGCTCAACTAGCTACTCAAGATGCCTTGACACTTCCACATACAATTCATGCTCATATCCGACCTTAAGGGACCTAACTATCTCACACCTCAATGGAACCACATCTCTACCCTCCTGACACTCTAACATAGGTCGTCAATTTGGATTATCATTGGAAACCAAATATCATACTCCATACATATAGAACAACACAAATATTTCAAATAGGAAAATCTATAATAGGTAGTACATCCCACTAGCCCATACACTTCCCTATATACATCCTAATATTATACCACCCAGTCTTATAATCCAACCTACCATTTTCAGAGTCAAGCACAACATGAACATCACACACAAACACACACAAAATCCACATACTCAATGATACCAAGAACCAAGAACCCAGTTTGGCTGAGTAGAATGTCACAAAGAATCTATACAGGTGAACATTGTTTATATTTTGTTGACAGTTTAAACAACCAAACCCCTTTCTAGAACTAGAAATATCAATCACAACTAAGCACATACATGTCATGTGAATCCTACATCTCTAGAATGATTCTTGGGTACCACCTATCATCTCTCAAGGAAAATAGTCAAAAACCATAAATCAATAACATCAAACATCATCTCAATATGGATCAAATAACTCAGATATAATCATGAAAACCAAGAATATCCTGGTTCCCCTAGAAACTTGGACTTATGCCCGTCCTTGTGTTGACTGAGCACACAATATGACATCTTATCCAAATACTGACATATTCCTAAATCTCAATTTACCATACCACAAGTAAGAAAAAAAGACCCACTATGATACCATTTTATAGAATCCTCAACCTGGATCGCTCTAATAGCACTCAAGACAGAGAGCCATAGACCTCAGGCGCATCACCCTGTACACCAGAGGTTAACGACTAATAGAGAGATTCTAGTGTGTGATTGTGGGGAGTATTGGGCTCACAAATACTATCCTATAAGTGTGTGGAAAGTATCCACCAGAACTTATGAAGGAAGAAACAATGTTTCAGAAGAAAACCACACTACAGATACCGAAACTTGGAATACCAAGCACCCATGTCACCACACTGTAATGCACAACCTCCAGATCAAAAATAAAAAAGATTATCACAGGATAACGATCAAAATAAACACAAAGTACAAGAACAACACAAAGTTTCATATAGTTTATACTTACATACTAATCCATACGGGGAACACCGTAACTCTTTATTCAAGTAAATAAATATGATTACAATTTTTCACAAAAATCCCCAAAACAAATAATGTATCCCACTATAATATAGTAGGACCCAACTCGCATGACCAGTAGTTGAAACCATCTGACATTCATGGTATGAAATCCACCTTTATATATCTTTGTAGGCAATCCCTTCATTTGGTCAAAGACTTCCATTGCCTTAGCTTTCCCATCCGGTCAACAATGTTATCTTCTGAAGACATGAATTTACTTTTCCTATAAAATGCCTCCAAGATGAGTGAACAAGGGATAAATTCTGATTTCCCCTTCCAAATACATCATATGATCATATCGTCTGTTGACATCATCTGACAAACCAGTTTGTACAACTTTCAGTTTCCCATCACCCAAGCATCCCAAACCCTGGTCATTTCTGCTCCACCATCACTATCCAAACCATAAAACATTAGATGTTCAAAGTTTATCCATCTATTAGACTAGTGAATTTGGATAGAAAATGGTTTCCATATCTAAAACCCAACAATATCCCACTTGGGAATTATTTTCTTAAGCTTCACCACTAATGCCTTATGAAAACTTTGGGATGTGTCAAATCTTGAAGGATCCCTCCATCTTTTACCATTAATTTATTATAAGGAGCATTATTTTGGATGTTTTTGTTGACAATATTATCATTACTGATAGTGATTCTATTGGGATAAAATGATTCAAATATTTTTTCAAAATTTTCATATGAAATATTTGGGTTTTCTGAAAATATTTCTCGGAGATCAAATATTTTAGATGTCATTAAGAGATTTTACTTTCTCAAAGTAATGTGACATTGATATGTTATAGGGGGTAGTAATAAAACAAGAAAACTATATTGATTCACCATGATATCCTCAAGATAAGTCCCTTTATATTGATGATGATACTTTCCCCCCTTGAAATATATTGACTACTTGTTGGAAAGTTAAATAATCTCACAATGACTCAACCTGACATTATAGGAGGAGTGATCAAGGTAAGTCGGTTTATGTAATATATAATGAAATTAAAGTGGGTGGTTATTCTTTACATTTTTTGATATATGAAAATAGATCTTGGTTATAAAAATATCAAGGACTTTTGAGATATTTATTAAGTAGGGTGTCTTTCATCTTGGAGCTCCACTCCCTTTACAATATTTATTAGTGGTAATCTGATCTTCCAGTGAAGAAAAAAATAAATGTTAATATTTTGACTCAGTGAAAAGTATAAATATTGTGGTACATCTCATGTAACTATAGAGATCATTTGGGATCAACAAATGTTATAGGATATTGGTCAATATTCTATGAGAAAACAACACATTGAAGTTGAGTGTCACTTAATTGGTGAAAACAATGAGAATAACATTACTCTAAAACATGTTTGTAATGAAAATAAACTTAAAAAGATTAAGGGGGATTTTAAGATCTTATATTCAATTCTTATTTTCCAATATGAGTATGTTAAATATATGTATCCCAACTTAAATGAGAGTTTTTGAATATTTAACCCATTTAAAATATGTTTTACAGGTCAATGGTTGGATGGTCTATTATTTTTAGGCATATTTAAAGTCAAATTTCCTATTTTTATTTTGGGTTATACATATATAAATAAATTACCTAACCACACTTGAGGGGTATTAATTTGGATGTTGAACTTCTATAATGAAAATCATCCTTGAATTTTTATTCTATGTACTTGAGTCTCCTACTCATTATTTGGAACTTAATTTATTTTTCAATTATTAATAATATAACTTTATATTAATTTTATATTACCATTTTCTTCATTATGGATATTTCATTAGAGACTAAGGTGGATATGATTACTAAATCTACCCGTTCAGTGGATAAGTACCTCAATCCCACTAATTTTCAAATGAGGGAAAAAATCTTCATTGTATATCTAATGGATGTGAATAAATACTCCCATATTGTTGAACCTATACCATATTAATAAAACCCTTCCAAATATGTCACTCAGATGATACACGACAACTAGACCTTTACATTTCTATTGAATTCAATGGATAAAAACATCAAGCATGTCATCAAAAATGTCAATACTATAAAGGGAATCTTGATACAATTGGCATGCTGTTTTCCAAAACTAATAATTTTCATTAGATTTCAAATCTATTTTAACAATTACTTTAAGTAAATCAAAATAAACATAGTTTTGTGAACTATTTTTCTAAATTGAAACCCTTATTTGATGAGTTTATAGCTATAAATTCGAATATAATCACCTCAAAAAAGATAAAGGATCAACATGAAAAAAATTTATGACTTTCCCCAACTAGGAACCCCTCCCAGGATGACAATAAATATGAGGGTGACCTCTAAATCCCACCTCCAATAGGCCATGAGTCAAGGACTATCAGTGAGGTTATAAAATACACAAATGGGAAGCATTGTCTTCATAAATCCCAAGAATAAAAATAAACCACCAATCAACTCCATATAATATAAAATAAAACTAAATACATGATTCATGTAAACATCATACATAAAAAATTTCTCCAAAATAAAATACCAAAAAGAACTACTATGATAGTGACTCCAACATCAACTCAGGGTTGGATCCTGATTTTGAAACAAAAAATATGAAAATGTTGCTCATCACCACCTCACTTCATGTTCCATAGGTCTACAATCGACTTAACAAGGTGAGTTGTACCTCTTCCAATGATGCAATCTCTCTGAGTGAAAATACTCTTGATCATTCTTCACTTGCATCTTGTAATAATAAATGTGTATGGTGCTCCCATGATGGCAGTTGTGATGTATGAGGTTGCATTATTTTATAATGATGTCATCATGGAAAAAGTGTCCATGCAATCGAGAAATTCTGATAATTATATAGGAAACTCAATGGGATCCCTTTAGTTCCTCTTAGATGAAAAATTATAGATACTGAGTTATAGTTTTGGGAATAAGGGTAAAAGTGTCTTTGCTTGAAGGGAGTCGGGTTTGGGTGAGGGACCACTTGTGTCCATGTGTGTGATATTGGAGGAGGGTGGCTTGGTTATGGGGGGGGGGGGTAGTGAGTGGATGGAAAATAAGGGTGTAATGACCTGCATCATCACAGGTTGGAAATTTATGAGTGAATTTTAATTTCCCATTGCTGGGTAGTTTGTTTTGAGAACCAGTGTTTGAGATAGAGGCCCGAACATTTGGTTGTTCTCCTCCGTTATTAATTTTTGGTTTCCCCATTCATTGAAATTAATTCATGGTTCAAATTAGGCTAGGATTTAGTGATAATTTAATTAGAACATGGTTAAATCATTTTTGATTCATTGGTATTTTTCTTGTCTTGCGTAAAAGACGTCCCAAGACGCTATCTGTCGTATGTTTATTGTTGTTTCGGTGGAGGTAATCCACTACCCTAATTTTATTTAGTGTTTTTGACGAAATTGGTCCGAATTAATGATTTTTTGGTGTAAAATGATAGTTATTTCATGTGGTATAGTGTTGGGGGTGCATTGTGGACCCTCCTAGTGCGGTTGGCTGAGGTTTTGGTGATTTGGTGGAGCTTAGTGGGCTTTCTGATAACTATTCTATGATGAATTAAATTAAATAATTAATTATAAATGTTAATAATTAATTAATTATGTCATAAGGTGTGAGGTAGGTGTCAGGGGGTGCTGAAGATCCTTGGGTGAGCATGGAAGGTCTTGGGGGACGCATGTGAAGGCTAGGATGAGGCTCGGTAAAGCACAATGAGGGTGGTAACTCCATTTTTGAGGTAGGTGGACCCTTTCGATACAAGATCATATTCTTGTTATGCATGATTTGTCTACTGAATTTATTTATCATGGTTTTAGGTAGATGTATCAGGGTTGGTGGTGCCTTGGTCAAGGGATATAGAATGTAATTTGGCCTCCTTTGCTCAGGATGGGCACTCTTTATCAATTGGGTTAAATGAGATTGCCTAATGAATGTGTCCCCAAGGGGATGAGAGTGAATTTGGGATGGTTCAAGGCCTCTGAAAGAACTTGGGGTTTGTGACATTATGTGGGTATCCTAAGGTGGTTTCCTTGGGTATAGTTTTCTAGGTTGATAAGGATCAGGACTTGTGCTAATGAACAACAAAGTGACACATCATGTGTGAGATGGGGAACACCACCATTGAGGGTAGAGTGGGATCTTGGTAAGTGATGTGAGCAGAATGAGTCCTCAGGGACTGGAAAAACTATAATGAGAGGCTTACCACTAGGTGTTAGCTAGGACATATCATTTGGGATATGCAAGATGGGACCCAGGAATGGGTCATGGGAATTGTTCAAGGACTTGTCACGAGTTTTCCAAGGAGGACTAGAGTGGGTTGGATTGGGACCATTCCAGGGTGGCGGGACCGAGAGCGATGAGGGATCTCAACAGGGATGGACTAGACCTTAGAGTCTAGGTTAGAGGAGCCTATGGGTTGTGACGTCACCATTGGGTGACTAGCATGAGACTGTATCAGTAAGGAGAGACCGAGACGGGTCTAGAGGACCTAGTGGGTTCCCTAGGGGTGAGATGCGACTTTTTCAAGGTGAGTGGATAGGTCTTGAGTGAAAAACACCCTGGTATTAGCCGTTGGGATGGTGCAGTGTATTTCGGACCATGCCTTGGAGGCTTGGATAGTGGTGATTGATGAACCTTTCCTTGAGGAGTCTTGGGTCAGTGTGTTTGAGATGGCCACCTCAGAGTCTATAGGGATAGGTCGATGTGATGATTTTTCCCTATTCCTTTAGGTATCAGGTCAAGGATATTTCCATAAGTGAATTGGGTCAGCGTGATAGCCTCCCCAAAGTATGCAGGGATATGCTGGTGTGACGGACCTCCCTAGTGTCTATGGGGATGGGTCGATGCATGACTATGCCCTAACGCTTGGGTATTAGGTTGAGGACCTTGTCAGATGTGGATTGGGTCGGTGTGCAGGTGTTGGACCTTGTCATGAGTATATTGGGTTGAGGACTGCCCTAGGGGATGGGTCATGGGATTATGCAAGATGAGAACGATGCACCTCCCCTGAGTGAAAATGGATGGATTGTAGATTTTGGACATATGACCATGCCTAGTATCTGCAGGTAGCGGGTCGAGGTTTCAGATGCTACCCTACCTTAAGTATTCATGTATGGGTCGAGAATTGATATGATGGAATGAGATGCGAAAATGATATTCTATCATGGTGTTGAAGCAAGTTTGATAAGGTGTTGTAGTGCCCTGGATAGCACATGGTGATCTAATGCACATGGAGTCATGGTGGCCATTGGTTAGCACATGATGTTAAAATCGCTTGTGTGACTATCACGCACATTATAGAGAATCCAATTTAAAAATTTATAAACCTACTAACTATTTTAGAAGTGTCGAAAAGGGTCGAACCACAAAGATAATGTGCACAAACACTAGGAATATCCTCTGGAAGAATGTTCATGTAGACAAATTTTAAAAGCGATTAACAACTAAAAATTATAAAAAATAAACAACTATTTAAATTAACTAATACCATCTAAGTGAACTAAATTAAGCTATGTAATAAGCTATCAGAGATGGAAGTTATAGAGTTGTGATGTCCTTTGAAGTGCATGCAATTCTAATTATTTAATTCTCACGTCTAAATATTTATTTATTCAATTATCACCGATTCCAAATTTATTCAAAATAGTATGAGGTATTGTTTTATAATGTTAGACAATAAACTAATTTTCACACAAATCATTTGACATTTCATTCTCTGTCCTGATGAATAATTTGCGCATCATTGTAGCACTAAATCACTTGGTGAAATACCACAACCCATTTCTCACAAAGTCTAAGTATCTATCCACACCGGGTTCACTCGCATGAGATCATTGATTAAGTATCACTCATGAAAGTTTGAAAGAGAATACACAAAAAATATTATTTTTTAATTAATATATATATTTATTTATAATTCACTCACGCGTGATTACAATTATCTCACGTGCACGATCGAATTCTGAATAAATTAATTCTATGATGATATCTTGCCTGTGATTACTTATTAGGTATCACACGAATGGGCACCAAAACATGTGTGTAGATCCCAACTGACAATTTATTCAAACACATAGATAATTAAATAAATAAACATCTAATAGAAAAAAATTATTTTAAAAGACAATCAAATATGGAAATATAATAAAGACATGCATACACCATCACATTCATTATAAATCTGACACAAAATAATATTATACATCCATCAAGTAGACATGACATATAAAATAATAAACAAAAGTCATTGTGTTCATGAAGATGTGAGTATCACCGCAAGCTACTGCAGATGATCACCCAATAAAAATCATCACCCATCAATCACCACAATGCTGATGTGAACCACCAAGTAGGTTCATCAACACAAAAAAATGACCAGATCCATGTTCACTCTCACCGTACAACGTCAATCTTAGGAATCAAGAAAATCCACCATGTGCATTGATTATGAATGCACCTAGAATGTTGATGATCACCATGCGACCAAACAACAACCAGTGATGATGAAAAGCTGAGGAAGGTTGCGTCCTTGTGGTGCACTGCTAGAGGGAGTCGGGTCACCTACTGGTCAGGGTTGATGGAGGAGAGGCAACACTGCTATAGGAGAGAAGTGGAGGGGTGTGACTATGATGGTGGTCTACTATAGAGGAAGGAGGGGTGCTATGAAGATGCACTTCCTGGTAGGAGATGGATAATGATGGCCCTACGTGATAGGGTGTTTAGAAGAGGAAGGTGGTTAGTGTATTGCTGGTTTGTAGGAGAGAGGCACGTGATCTGGTGTCGCGAGAGGAGGGCCACCAGCCATATTGATGGTGGTGCGTTCAACCCTTGGAGATCCCCTGCTGATGAAGGAGGATGTCGATCAACATGGTTGGTGTGCCAAGAGGAGGGAGACCCTCATAGGGTTTCTAACAACTTCCATGGTGGCCGATCCCCTATGCCAAAGAAGAAGAAGATCTGCTTGGATGAAAAACGTGACAAAGAAAATATTCAAATTAAAATCAATTATCTAAATAGTTAAATGATAATAATAATAATAGAATTAGAATTATAAAAATTTATATTAAACTAATGTGATTATACAAAAATGATAATTAAAAATAGATTAACTAAAATTAAAGTTATATATATATATTATACTAATTATAGAAATAAATAAAATTATAATTATAATTAAATAAATATATATACATATAATTATATATACTAAAATAATACATAAAATATAATTCATATAAAATTATAACCTATCTTAAAAATAATAATAATACTATTAAATGCTAATCTAATTTAATAATAATAAAACTAATAATAATAATAATACTAATATTTTAAATAATATACAATGTTAAAAAATATGTAATCCTAAAATAACAAATTAAAATAATTACTAAAAAATATTAATAAAATAATATTAATTAAACTACAAAAAATAAAAGTGTTATATATTAAATGTTAATAAACTATGAAATTAATATAAACTAATAATAATACCAAATTACTAATATTAGCATAAAAATTAATTAAAAACTATCAAAATATCTAAAATACTAAAAAAAATAAACCTAAAAATGCTAAAAGCTATTAGAAAAATAATTAAAACTAAATTATAAAATTATTAAAAATGCATGCGAAATCCATCTGCATCAAATCCCCCACACTTAACTTTTTCACTCCTGGGAAAAAAATTGGAAAGAATACACAATTGAACCTATGGACAAATCAAAGCATCAAAATTAAAAGTTCAAAATTTTTCAATATCTTTTTTACCCACAAAATATCATGCTTCATTTAAAATTTCAATTTTCAAAACAATTTCCCTTCCACTTGCATTCTTTCCAAAACAAGTACTTACACCCATGCATCATGTGACCGACCTTTCCATCAATCTCATTTCTCAAAATAATTCATTGGAAAAGATTTTCTCAATTCCTATACACATGCATCCTTACCATAGACTTTCCATATGGAAATCAAAAGAATACATTAATATCAAGGAATTTACATGAGGTTCAAATGTCTATGAGGTTTTGGGACAGTGGGTTATAATTTTTTTGACAATTTGTGAAAAAACAAGGGTCAAATATTGAAATAAGTGCATGATAAGTATCAATCTAAATTTCTTCCTCAAAATATTGATTCCCCACACTTAAAATGTTACTTGTACTCAAGCATATGAAAATCCAATTACTCACTCAAAAATATAATTTTTTTCTCTATTTTTTTCAAGGAAACAACTCACTCTAACAAGATGGGAAGAAAAAACTAATGAGTATCAACTCTAAAAACCCCATGAAATATAAATAAGAAAATATCCCAAGAAAAGGTACACAAGTGGCTCGTACTCAGTTGAATATCAGTGAAATTAGGTTATATAGAAAAATATCAAGCTCCTAGAGTAATGAATCATCATTTTTATAGGTATCCCTAAAGGTGAGGGTTATCACCTAATGATGACAAAAGCACTCATTGTTAATACCAAAAAGATTCTATATTCCCATATCAATATATATGTAATGAATGTGGATACTATGAAATATAACACATATGATCAGGATGAGATAATGTCAATCCATGTGCATCAAATGACTACTGACCCTCAAACAACCCTCTCTATGAATAAATCTCCCCCCACACTTAGATTGAAAATTATCATGAAAATGGTCAAGAAATGGGTAGGGAAGGGTATCAACTATGGGATAATCCTAAAAAGGATTATTCATGGATTCTAAGGTCTACATGGTAGAGAAAATGTATGGGTGGATCAGTTAGTCAAAGGGGATAAATATCTCAAACAAATTCCTTAGTAATTTTCATGAAACTTTGAAAATTCTTATCACTTTGATGGAAAAAAATGGAATGTTCTAGAATACAAAACATGGTAGAGATTACCTAAAAAAAGAGAAACAAGAGATGATGTAAAAATTGGGCTATAATCCTCATAGGTATGAAAATATAATGTTGGATAACATGAATGAGAATGAGTGAAAATAAGTGTCTAAAAAATATACAAGTTTCCAAAAAAAATTAATGCATAGAATAATGTATAAAATCATATAAGTCATAAGATTAAGGATCCAATCATGTCAAACATGAATCGTGTTCTCATAATACCCAAGGATACAATTGGTATGCCCCTCGACCATGTTAAAACAAAAATCTAGTGGTTTTCATGTTGGTTCAACAATGAAAAGAATGCTAGTTTTTTTCTTCATTTTTCTAGTTTTTTTACATGGTTTTTCTGAAAGCATAAAATATGACATAAAATAGAACACTTCCCTGAGTAAGTGAAGATAGACATAGAAAGGATATCTGTATCTGATGAAGCTTTAGAAATGATGTACCTATAAAATCTATAGATGGACAACACATACCCACTTTATATCAAAGAGAAAACACCAAAATCAAATGAAAACACGGATGGTAAAAATATCTATGATGAAATCAAATCCACTTCAGTACCAGGAGAAAATAGATTGCAGTAAATTAATTCTAGTTTATTAATTAAAAACTAAATGAAATGAAACTAAATAAAGTTAAATAAAAAAACTAAGGATTGGTTTTCTCCCATCGAGCATTAATTTTACTTTGTCTTTAGCTAGACGTTGATGACATTCCACCGAGCATCTACTTCCTTTTTAGTAAAAGTGTGGAATCCATTCATTGAAAATGAAATTATCTTGAAATTTTTATAATATCTCAATGTAAACTTGTTAGAAAAATGGATGGGTGGAATGAAATTAAAATAGCCCTGATCATAAGGGAATGGATATACCTCATCTGAATAAAAACTCACCGAATAATTGAAGTTTTTACAAAGGTCGTTAGTGGGAAGAGCAAGAAGATTACCTATTTGAATGTGCATAAGAGAATAAATTACCTTACCAAAATCTTTTAGTGGTCATATTATATCAATAATATACTTGAATGTTATATTTGGGTTGATGATGTATCCCAATTCATTTTCACCACTAACCACTAGCACATGGAAATTCATTGGTTTCCAAGTCAAATCATACTCCAAGGTTTCATTGATTTTACCAAGGTCAAGAGTATTTCTAGCATCTGTGGGTATTTCAAGTGAAGTGTTTTAACCTCAATTCACAAATAAAGTTAGGAAGGCTCAATTTGATTATATGAATCCATCACTACTACAAAAACGGGCTTTATCAATGCTCAAAAATGGGATTTAACAGTGCTAAAAAAGTGATGTAAAGCTCAGTGATGATGGGGTGGGGGGAGGGGGTCCCCTTTATCAGCGCTAAAAAAGTGCTGATAAAGGGTGTCATGAATCGTCCCCCAGGGCCCGTGCCGTGACTACCCCAAACCCACCTTCCATAGGCCAGAGGCTGTTGACTAGCACCGAAAGGCGTATTCCCTAAAATGGGAAGGTATTGCCTTTATAACCTGTAAACTCACAAAAACCAAGCACATAGAAAGATATGAACACAAGTAAACTGTATAGTAAAAAGAGTGCATATAGTAAGCAAAAGGAGCCAGAATACAAGCCCAACTGGAAAGTACAAGGAAAACTGGGAAGTGCAAGAATAACTAAAAACTCCTGTGAACACCCGCCAATGATCCTACCTGAAGGGTAGGTACATATCTCGAACATTCGTCTCTGCGGTACACCTCGTCTAATGTCCACCTCGAGCTACCTCCAGTCCTGGTACTCTCATCCTGAGTCAGCACTATCCGTCGTCTACACCAAAAACAACAAGGTGCATGCATAACCCATATAGGGGTGAGTATAACAATACTCAGTAGGGAACCCGATACCCTCGAAGGTCTTACAAAATCCACAAAGGATAAACCACAAAGCATGAAAAAAACTGACAACCCTACCTAGGTATATGCCCATACATATACCTAAGTTGTTGAGTAAACCCATCTCAATCATGAGGAAACACAAGTCCCAACTAAAAATCCCAAAGCTCAACTGTCCCATGAAGGAAAGAATACCACGAAGGTAACACCATGAAGGTAAGTACCACAAAGGTAACACCACATAGAATAATACCACAAAGGTATCACCATGAAGGTATGCACCACAAAGGTACGCCACACAGATGATCACCACAAAGGTAAAGACTCATATTACACTAGGTATAACTTAGGTACAGTAGTAAAGATTATTAGATGTAACTACTGAATCATCTTACTCTACTGAGAGGCAAACCCACGTAGGATCCTAAATCATCAATCCCACATAGGATCCTAATTCATCAGACCCACATAGGATCCTAGTACAACAAACCCATGTAGGATCCTAGAGTATTCCCACGTGAATTTCCTAGATCTCATCCATGTGGGACTCTCGAACACAAACCCACGTAGGATCCCAAAGCATAGACCCACATAGGATCCCTTTCTCATGTTACAACCAGCCACAGGGTTCCCGCACTATGCTCGCTTGATTCCATGAAGATCTGTTCCTCAAGACACATTTCAATAATCCAACTGCTATGAAGTACCATGAATAAGTATCCCATAGGAATTCCATGTAATAGGGGTCTCAACACAACAAACGATCTGTCAATCGGACACCTGGTCTGTAAGTTATTGGCCTTTTTGTCCCAAGGGCCTGGTTGGATCCGTGTTCGATCCAACCCAGATGTACCCCAACTTTATCCAAATCTAAAGTGGGGTATACCAAAAATACCATCTCGATCCAAGGATTCTAGCACCACAGACGGTTCCTTAAACGGACACTTGTAGCTCAAGTTATGTCCTAAAGAACAAAAAAGGGTCGAAGTTGGTCCAGGTCCAGTCCGACCCGGTCGGACCGACCCGACCTGACCTGGTCTGGGCCGACCCAACTTGGGTTTGTCCCTGGGTCCTACCCAGCCCGCGAGATCCGACTCAGCCCACGGGGTTCAGCCTGACCCACCGGTGCGCCCCAGCCTGCTGGGCGGCCCACGGTGGTCGGCCTGCGGTGCAGCCTGCGCTGGTTGGCCCACTGGGCGGCCCGCGGTGGGCGGACCACAGTGGGCGGCCCACGGTGGGCGGACCATGGGGGGCGGCCCACGGTGGGTGGCCCATGGTTGGCCAGACGACCATCCCTCCTCTGCGGCGCGGTTACGCGTCGCGCCACCCCCGGCGGTCGTCAGCGATCCGACTGCCCTCTTTCGTCGCCATAGCCTCGTGTCGTGGTCCCTACACTCCGGCGGCGTGGTCGCGCACCTCCACCCCCTTCATGCGGCCGACCAACCATCGTCCTCCGCCTCTTCTCCTCTGCGGCCAACGGGCCACGACCCTCCTCCGGTGGCGTGGTTGGGATACCACTGTCTTCGCGGCCGTCCGGAGTGCCGGATGCCGCTTCTAAGCCCTTCTGGTGACATTCCTCGGGTCACCGGGCGCACCCCGGTGGCCTGTACTTCATTCCGTAGATTACCACACTCACATAGGAATGTCTCCAATGATTCAAGACCATCAAAATCCCACAAATATTGTGGAGGGGTTGGGCCGTGTTTGTTTGGCCCGCACCCTCCGCGTTAGAATGGTAACAAGCAACACAATTGTTCTTAAATCAAGATGAACATCAAGAACGGGGTAAGGGGTATAAAAAAAACAATCCCCACCTTGATTTCTCATTGGAAGTGTCGTGATATGATGTCGATGAAGGCGATGAGGGTGCCAACGATCATCGCTTCTGCAACACGCTTCCGAATTCGGGCTCGTGCGTTGTCCTCGTTCTTGATTCCGAAGTATGTTCTTCATTGGAGAGA
This sequence comes from Viscum album, assembly GCA_963277665.1. NCBI lineage: Eukaryota > Viridiplantae > Streptophyta > Magnoliopsida > Santalales > Viscaceae > Viscum > Viscum album. Next base: position 1,296,246,863 of record OY728141.1, on the reverse strand, counting down.
GTGTTCTTTGTTTAGAGGAAATGTTTCTCCAAAGTTCTCCCAACTCTCACCTTTGACAATGATTTACAACCAGAAAAAATAAGTTCCAAATTATTAAATTAAGTTCTATTAATTTAATTAGAGTTGGCTATTAATTAAGTTGATGTTGGCATAATTAATTAATTGAAGGTGACACAATTAATTAATTGAAGAGTTGAAAGGTTTTCCCACATTAACAGGGGTTCAGGTGGTCTCCACCACAAAATTCAAATTGGTAGGTTTTCTAGCTCGGGTGGTCCCCACCTCCATAACTCAAAAAGAGAGGTTTCAAAAGAAAAATAAAATGTTAATTATTTTATTTTTATTCTTCCATGAAAAACTGAAAAACTATCTTCCACCCTCGACCTGCTGCTGCCGAGGTGAAGATCTCCTTAAGAAAATATTGGCACTGTGAGTTCAACAGTGTACTCAGATTTCAATTTCGAGCACCGGTTCAAAAGTTACAAAACGTCACTCGCGTATTTACTAAACGTACCTGAAAAAAAGTTCAGAATTTCATTCTAGGCACATCGGGCCTCAGAATCACATGCCATTAATTTTCACCGACTCATAAAATTACCATATAAATAAAAAAAATACATGGAAAAATATGGGTCTTTACATTCTCTCCACCTCAGAGATTTGCATCCCCATAAGCCACAACTCAAATTAAGGGAATAAGTGGGGGTACTGAGCATGAATATGAGTCTCCCGCTCCTATGTGCTCTCCTGGAGGTTCCCGTGCTGCCAACGTACATGCACCAAAGGTATCAATCTCCCATGAAGGAATCTCTCATGTCAATCCTCATTCTCCACTGGAACCTCCGTAAACATCGTCCCATCATCGATGTCTATCTCACTGTGACCGATGACGTGTGATGGGTCATGCACGCATCTCCTCAGCTGAGATACATGGAAAATGTCATGCACCCGGTGCAACTAAGGGGAAAGTGCTAGGTGGTAATCCACCTCACCAACTCTGTTGAGGACCTGAAAGGGTCCGATGAACCTCAAAGATAACTTTCCACCCCAGCCAAATATCCGCAAACCTCATCGAGGTGAGACCTGTAGAAAGACATGATCGCCATCCTCGAACTCCAGAGGTCTCCGTCTCCTATCGACATAAAACCTCTTCCTGATCTATGTAGTTTTCATCCCCTCCTGTATGATTTTCACCTTCTCCGTGGTATCCTGTATCATCTCTGGTCCCATGAGTGCTGACTCCCCTGGGTCAGTCCAGCACAAAGGCGATCTATAAGGTCGGCCGTACAGAGCCTCAAATGGTGCCATCCCAATGGTGGAGTGATAGTTGTTGTTGTATGCAAATTCCACCAAGGGAAAGTGATGCTCCCAACTATGACCGAAGTCAAGGACGCAAGCACACAACATTTACTCGAGGGTTTGAATGGTTCGTTCAGTCTGGCTATCCGTCTAAGGATGGAAGGCAGTGCTCAAACAAAGCTACGTCCCGAAAGCCTCCTACAACCCATTCCATATATGGGAAGTGAAACATGCATCACGATCAGAGACAATCATTGAGGGTACTCCATGTAGCCGCACAATCTCCTACACATAGAGGCGTCCCAATCTCTCTACTGAACCCTGATATCTGATTGGTAGGAAGTGGTCCGACTTGGTGAGTCGGTCGACGATCAACCAGATAGAATCATGGCCCCTGGATGTACGTGGAAGTCCTGTCACAAAGTCCATGGATATCCCATCCCACTTCCACTATGGGACCTCTAAAGGTTGAACTAAGCCTACTGGTACCTGATGCTCCGCCTTCACTTGCTGACAAGTGAGGCACTGAGAGACAAACTCTGCTACTGCTTTCTTTATTCCCAGCCACCAGTGCTATCGTTGGAGGTCCTGGTACATCTTCTCCACTTCTGTATGTACCATTAGAGGGGACATATTGAACTCCATCAACATTTCCTCCCGTAAATCCAATGGTACCATAGTACGCCCTCTGAAGAGGATGACATGCTCCCCACCTTCAGAAAATCCATCAGGTGCCTGCCCTGTGGATATCTGAACACGTCAAGACTTGCAGTCAGTGTCCCCACACTATGTCTCCCTGACTCGTTGAAGAAGTGGGGGAGTGACTGTAAGAGACTGAAAAAAAGATGCTCCATCTCGTTCCACAAAGGATATTTTTAAGGCAACCAGCTGCTCCGTCGCCTCACATAACAGTTATATACCAGATCTCCTACTGAGTGCATTAGCTACAATGTTCCCCTTTCTAGGAGTATATACTATCTCAAAGTTATAGTCATGGAGGAACTCAAGTGAACATCACTATATCAGGTTCAGGTCCTTTTGAGAGAAGATATACCCGAGACTCTTATGATTAGAGTAGACTGTAAAACATTCACCCATAAAGTAATATTGCCACATCTTCAAGATGAAGACCACTACTGCTAACTCCAGGTCATGGGTAGCATAGTTTTTCTCATGTTGTCTCAGCTATCAAGAATAATATGTGATAACTACTCACTCATGCATCAGGACACATCTAATCCAAGTCCCTAATGCGTCATAGTAGACTATGTACCCAACGCCCTCTTTCGGAAGCCTCAATATGGGGGCACGAGTTAGCCTCTACCTCAGCTCCTGAAAACTCCGCTGGTATCTCTTCGACCACATGAAGGGTTTCCCCTTCTTTATCAACGCTGATAAAGGTGTTGAAACTCTGGATAAATCTGACACAAACCTTTGGTAGTATCCGACCAAACCCATGAAACTCTGTACCTCCATCACACTTCTGGGTGGCTCCTAAGCAAGTACCGCCTCGATCTTTACTGGATCCACCGCAAATCTAGCCTCCAAGATGACATGTCCTAGAAAGTGAACCTCTTGGATCCAGAACTAGCACTTTGAGAGCTTACCATAAATCTAGTGCTCTTGGACTGTGTCCATAACTATCTGCAAATGATAGGCATGCTCCTCCTCAATAGCTGAGTAGATCAAAATGTCATCAATGAAGACCACCACAAAGCGACCAAGATATGAATGAAAGATCCTATTAACGAGTCCCATGAACACTGCTAGAGTGTTGGTAACACCGAACTACATGACCAAAAACTCATAATGGCCGTACTGACATCTGAAAGCCGTCTTTTGCACATCCTCGTCTCGCACTCTGAGCTGGTGATAGACTGATCTGAGGTTTATCTTTTAGAACCACCGTGCTCCATTCAGCTGATCAAAGAGGTCGTAAATCCTTGTAAGTGGGTACTTATTCTTCATGGTCACCTAGTTCAGGCGCCGATAGTAAACACAAAGTCTCAAGCCCCCATACGCCTTCTTGGAAAACAAAATCGGGGCTGCCCAAGGAGAAACACTGGGCCAGATGAACCCCTTCCTCTATAAATCCTCCAACTGTACTCGCAGCTCACGAAGCTCTGCAGGAGCCATTCGATATGATGGTGTAGATATCGGTGCTGTACCGGGGTACAAATCAATGTAAAAGTCCATCTCTCTATGAGAAGGTAGACCCAGAACATCATCAGGGAAGACATCCGCGTGCTGGTCCACCACTACAGGATAACTCAAACTCTCCACATCAACTGCTCCAAGGGTAAGGCTATCCAACTGATGAGTGATCGGCTGCACTCTCCTCTGGGTAAATCCATCCTTGGCTGGAAAGGCTCCCTTCTCACCGGTGAAGGTAAACCTAGTCCCATCAGTGCAGACACACCACACTTTGCATCTAATACAGTCAATCTGAGCATGGATTGTAGATAACCAGTCCATACCCAAGATGACGTCATAAGGCCTTGACACCGCTACTAGGAGATCCCAGCTAAAGCTCTCACATCCTAGAGTAATCTCACACTGTTGGTACTAGTGTGTAATCTTAGAATCCTCTCTCGTATAAGTTTCTAGTCATAAGGACCGAGCCAAAGGCTCCACCAAAATCTCCGAGCTCTGAACGAGGGAAGTGGAAATAAAATAATGACTGGAACCTGTGTCTATAAGTACTACAACTAAGGTGGAGTAGACAAAAATCATACCCCGTATCATCTCTAGAGCGCCATGGTCATAGGCCTCAGCTGCCTGGAACTGAGCTCGCCCCTGTCCACCTGATCCTTGTGGTCGGGGTGGACCACCTGGTGGTGATGGTGGTAACACCTCGAATCGTCACCCACCACCAATTGTAGGACCATATCCTTTTCCATGTCTACCTGATCCCTGTGGACCTCCTAGATCGAACCTCTGTCTCTGCCTGGGCGGTCCTTCGACTGTCTTTTGATCACCCGTATGATGGGTCGGGCAGTCACTGGCCATGTGACCCTGTCCGTCGTATGCATAACACTACCTGCTCCTCGCATGACTGGCTCTGTCTCCGGTGCCCCGCACAACCGACCCTAAATCATGTGGTCATCCACCTATAGGTATGGTCCTCTTGGACCTCTGTGACATCTATCTGTTTCCAGCTACAGAAGACTCCTCTACGTGACGCCCGGTGGTGGGTCTCGCTGCTGGTGATTGCTCAACAAGAAAACTCTTCACTAAGAGGGCTCGCTCTAACACCCCCGCCTGTGTCGGGATGCTAAGAGAAATCATCGAAGCCCTGATCTCTCACCTGAGTCCCTGATCGAAGGTCCGAGCCCTGAAGAATGGGTCCTGCACCATATCAGTGGAGTAGCATGAGAGGTCGGTGAAACTCGCTGAGTACTGAGCCACAGTCATGCTGCCCTACTGTAAATGAAGAAGCTCCTGTATGCGCACTGCGTGAAGGGTTAATGGGAAAAACTCTGCCTGAAACAGGTTCTCAAAGTCTACCTAGAGAAGTGTCACCTCATCGTGGACCTAGGGCATCAAGCCCCACCATCTGCTTGCTACTGCCTGTAGATGACTGGTGGCAAGGATCACCATGATATTAGCTGGTGTCCCTACCAGTCGTAAGACTCTCACCACGCCCTCCAGCCAATCCTCAGCCGCTTGTGGGTCCATCTCACCCCTGAACCTGTGTGGACTCTGGCACTGGAACTCGTGCAACACGCTCAAGTGGTGTGCACCCTCTACTACTAGGGCTGGTGGCATCGTTGGACCAACGGGTAATGGTACCGCTGGTGCCCCTACTGATAAAGGGCCCTGCACTGAGGCCTCGTCGCTCGGTGGGATATCATCGCATACTATACCTATAACCCTCGATGGCTGTCTGTGTGGAGGAACCTTGAAAAGAAACAGGTGTGCTACGGTCAATAAATTATACCTAGTGAGCTGACTCAAAGAGATCACAAAGAAAACTTTTCTAAGCACACACGCAATCAGTGTTTTCGTGCACTGAGTCAGAAATCAGAAGTCATGGTCCTGGTGTATGGATACGTCGACTGCCGCACCAACACTGGATTCCCTAAATTGATAACCATACTCATAACACCTAACACTATTGTCATTTAAAGATCAGAGTCCAATGTTCTATGGTAGAACTGACTCCTCTGATACTAATTTGTCATGACCCATCCCCCGAGACCCATGTTGTGACTACCCCAAGCCCGCCTTCCATAGGCCAGGGGCTGGCGACTAACACCGAAAGGCATATTCCTTAAAATTGGAAGACATTGCCTTTATAACTTGTAAACTCACACAAACCAAGCACACCGCAAGATACGAATACAAGTAAACTGTATAGTAAAAAGAGTGCGTACAGTAAGCAAAAGGGGCCATAATACAAGCCCAACTGGAAAGTACAAGGAAAACTGGGAAGTACAAGAATAACTGAAAATAGCTCCTATGAACAACCGCCAAGGATCCTACCTGAAGGGTAGGTACAACTCTCGAACAGTCATCTCTGCGGTACGCCTCGTCTAATGTCCACCTCGAGCTACCTCCATTCCTGGTACTCTCATCCTCAGTCATCACTGTCTGTTGTCTGCACCAAACACAACAAGGTGCGGGCATAACCCGTGCAGAGGTGAGTATAATGATACTCAGTAGGGACCCCGAGACCCTCGAAGGTCTCACAAAAATCTACAAAGGATAAACCACAAATCATGAAAAAAACTGACAACCCTACTTAGGTATTTGCCCATACATATACCTAAGTTGTCGAGTAAACTCATCTTAATCATGAGGAAACACAAGACCCAACTCAAAAGACCAAATCTCAACTGTCCCATGAAGGAAAGAATACCACGAAGGTAACACCACGAAGGTAAGTACCACAAAGGTAATTCCACACAAAAGAATACTACAAAGGCATCACCACGAAGGTATGCACCACAAAGGTACACCACACAGATGATTACCACAAAGGTAAAGACTCAGCTCACACCAGGTATAACTTAGGTACAGTAGTAAAGATGATTAGATGTAACTACTAAATCATCTTACTCTTTTGAGAGGTAGACCCACATAGGATCCTAAATCATCAAACCCACGTAGGATCCTAATTCATCAGACCCACGTAGGATCCTACTACAGCAGACCCATGTAGGATCCTAGAGTAGTCCCACATGAATTTCCTAGAGTGAATCCATGTGGGAATCTCGAACATAGACCCATGTAGTATCCCAAAGCATAGACCCACATAGGATCCCTTTCTCATGTTACAGCCAGCCACATGGTTCCCGCACTATGCTCGCTTGATTCTAGGAGGGTCTGCTCCTCAAGCCACAGGTCGATACTCCAACTACCATGAAGTACCACAAAGAAGTATCCCATAGGACCACCACGTAATAGGGGTCTCAACACAATAGACGGTGCGTCAATCAGACGTCCGGTCTGTAAGCTATTGGCCTTTTAGTCTTGAGGGCCCAGTTTGATTCATGTTCGATCCAACCCGGCCGTACCCCAACTTTATCCAAATCTCAAGTGGGGTATACTAAAAATATTGTCTCGATCCAAGGTTTATGGCACTATAGACAGGTTTTCAAACGGATGCTTGTAGCTCAAGTTATGGCCTAAAGAGAGAAAAATGGTCGAAGTTGGTCCGGGTCCGGTCTGACCCGATCGGACCAACCCGGCCTGACCTAGCCTGGGCCGACCTGACCTAGGTCGAGCCCTAGGTTCGACCCGGCCCGTGGGATCCGACCCATCCCGCTGGGTCCGGCCTGCCAGCGCGGCCTGCGAAGGGCGGCCCGCTGGGTAGCCCGTGGTGGGCGGCCCGCTGCTCGTCGGACGACCAGCCCTCCTCCGCGGTGTGGTTGTACGCCGTGCCACCACCGGTGGCCGACAGTGAGCCGGTCACCCTTCTTCACTGCCACCCCATTCACGCGGCCGACTGAGTGCCACCCGCCGCTTCTGCTCCACCGCGGCCGACGGGTCGCGACCCTCCTTCGATGGCGTGGTTGCGACGTTGTTGTCTTCATGGCCAACCAGAGTGCCGACCGCCACTCCCAAGCCCTTTCGGTGACGTTCCTTGGGTCACTGGGTGCACCCTGGTGTCCCGTCCTTCATTCCGAGACTCTCGCACTCATCTTAGGATGTCTCCAATGATTCAAGACCATCAAAATCCCACAAAGATTGCGGGGGGGTCGGGCCGTGTTCGTTTGACCCACACCCTCCACGTTAGAACGGTGTCAAGTGGCCTAATTGTTCTTAAATCAAGATGAACGTCAAGAATGAGGTAAGGGGTATACAAACAACAATCCCTACCTTGATTTATTGTTGGAAGTGTCGCGAGATGATGTCGGTGAAGGCGATGAGGGTGGAAATGATCATCGCTTCCGCAACACGCTTCCGAAGTCGGGATCATGCGTCATCCTTGTTCTTGATTCCGAAGTATGTTCTTCATTGGAGAGGGCATTCTTCATTTGGAGGAAATGTTTCTCCAACGTTCTCCCAACTCTCACCTTTTCCAAGGATTTCCAACTAGGAAAAATAAGTGCCAACTTATTAAATAAGTTTTATTAATTTAATTAGAGTTGTCCATCAATTAAGTTGATGTTGGAAAAATTAGTTAATTGAAGACGAAAAAATTAATTAATAAAATAGTTGAAATATTTTCCCACATTAAGAGGGGTTAGGGTGATCCCCACCACAAAATTCAAATTGGGAGGCTTTCTAGATTGGGTGGTCCCCACCTCTATAACTCAAAAAGAGAGGTTTCAAAAGAAAAATAAAATGTTAATTATTTTATTTTTCTTCTTCCATGAAAAACCGAAAAACTATCTTCCACCCTCAACCTACTGCGGTTGACGTGAAGATCTCCTTAAGTGAATATTGGCACTGCAAGTTCAACGGTGTCCTCAGATTTCAATTCTGAGCATTGGTTCAAAAGTTACAAAATGCCGCTTGCGCATTTACTAAACGTACCTGAAAAAAAGTTCAGAAATTCATTCTAGGCACACCGGGCCTCGGAATCACACGCCGTCAATTTTCACAAACTCATAAAATTCCCATATAAATAAAAAAAATTACATGAAAAAATTTGGGTCTTTACAATGGGCATCGTTATCAGCGCTAAAAACACGCTGATTAAGGCTCCCTTTATTAGTGCTTTTTTAGCGCTGATAAATGCCCTGCCTGCTGTAACATAAAATTTTGCAGCAGCACACCCAAACTAGACCTGCAAAAAAATCTGCATATCAAACAAGCAGTTCACACAGATAAAATATGTTGTGGTAGTCAATTTGGGATCAAATGATGGAAAAAAATCCATACCTAATGTGATGTACTAATTATTCATTATGATTATCAAAAGGTACCATTAAATACTCTATCCTACAAATGATATCTTAAATTGACTCAGATAAAATATAGAGAGAGAGTTCAATGTCAGAACCTTAAGAAAAATTTGATTAAGGCATGCATGTGAGTTATTCTTCATGTTTTTTGTGGTTAAGATTCATGTCAAGCTTGGATATAGAATTTGTTTATAGATTTTGAGTTCCTTTTGGGATATGTTTCCTTAGGACTTAGAGAATTTCCCCTATATATTCCTCATGGTAGATGGATTTGGGTGATTCTTGGGACACTTAAGAAAATGTGTTCTTGTGGTTGATTCCCTTATATTATGGTTTGTTGTCTTCTTTTTACGTCATTTATAGAATTTATAAATGGCGGGGAGATATATGATTATTCTTTGTCCATACTAGACTCTTGATTAGTAGTCATGTAATACTTTTATTGGGGGACACAATTTAGAAGAACCCATGTGGGTACACTTTCATGGAGAAGTTTCCTATTTATTTTAAACTTTTACTGTTTTACATACATAGGAAAAGGATGGGTTGTATGACTCCAAGTAAAAATGATGCAACTTACCTTTTTGAGGGAGTTGTTAGGAATACAGGTTGTTCACAGTAAGGAGAAACCATATGGTATGGATCTATAGTTTAACTAAGTCATTTTTAATTATTGGAACATGGTTAGTTAACTGTTTGTCCAAACTGTGCAGAAGAGGGTTTCTTATCCAATGGCTCCCAAAAAGTTGGTGAACAGTTTGGAAAACTGCCCAACCAGACCATGAAAGTTGCCGATGATATGGCATAATTTAAGGAATTTCAACCTATTTCCTCCAATCACCTTCCCAAAAATTAGTCTAAGATACCTTTATCTTGAAAATTTATCCAATTTAAATCCTCTATTATTTTTTCTTTCCCTTCCGTTCTTCTCCCTCTCCCTTTCCTCTTTGTTTTCATCCCTCACCATGAACTCTAGGGCTAAAGGTTTATATTTAGGGTGCGTGATGAATTATTAATGGGGGTTTATTGTATAAGGACTACTTAGGACTATATGAGGCTTGTCTATGTGTCTTATGTCATAGGTAATTACTTTTGGATTTTTTTCCGTACATCAGTTGTTGTTTTCACTTAAAATTCTGTCCATTTTAAACAAAAGAGAAACACTTTCAGTGATACCGATCAAACCGTGCTTCAAATTGAGGCGCGGTTGACTCATACACGTCAAAAATGACCCATGTATTGTTTTCCTAAAGTATCAACACAATCCTAAGGCTTTTGGTTGGTTTTTCGTACATCAGTTGTTGTTTTCACTTAAAATTCTGTCCATTTTAAACAAAAGAGAGACACTTTGAGTGATATCGGCCACACCGTGTCTCATATTAAGGTGGTGTTGACTCATACACATCAAAAATGACCCATTTATCGTTTTCCTGAAGTATCAACACAATATAAATGCTTTTGGTCAATTTTCCATATGTCAGTTGTTGTTTTCACTTAAAATTCTGTTCATTTTAAACAAAAGAGAGACACTTTGAGTGACACCGATCACACCGTTCCTCGTATTGAGTCAAGGTTGACTCTTACATATAAAAAATGACCCATGTATCATTCTACTAAAGTATCAATACAATCTTAATGCGTTTGGATGGTTTTCCGTACGTCAGTTGTTGTTTTCACTTAAAATTCTGTCCATTAAAAAAAAGAGACACTTTGAGTGATACCGATCACATCGTGCCTTGGATTGAGAAAAGTTTGAATCTTACACATCCAAAATGACCCATGGATTGTTATTATAAAGTATCAACACAATATACATTCATTTTTTTTTGTTTTCCATATGTCAGTTGTTGTTTTCACTTAAAATTCTGTCTATTTTAAACAAAAGAAAGAAGCTTTGAGTGATACCAGTCACACCGTGCCTCGTATTGAGGAGGAGATGACTATTACACATCAAAAATGACCCATGGATCATTTTACTAAAGTATAAACACAATAAAAATTCATTTGGTTAGTTTTCCGTACATCAGTTGTTGTTTTCACTTAAAATTCTGTCAATTTTAAACAAAAGAGAGACACTTTGAGTGATACCAGCCACACCGTACCTTGGATTTATGCAATGTTGAATCTTACACATCAAAAATTACCCATGGATCGTTCTCCTAAAGTATCAACACAATATAAATGCGTTTGGTCAGTTTTCCGTACGTCAGTTGTTGTTTTCACTTAAAATTCTGTCCATTTTAAACAAAAGAGAGACACTTTGAGTGATACCGGTCACACCATGTCTCAGATTGAGGTTTGGTTGAATCTTACACATCAAAAATTACCCATGTATATTTTTCCTAAAGTATAAACACAATCCTAATGAATTTGATCAGTTTTCCATATGTCAGCTGTTGTTTTCGCTTAAAATTATGTCCATTTTAAACAAAAGAGAGACACTTTGAGTGATACCGGTCACACCGTGCCTCATATTGAGGAGGGGTTGACTCTTACATGTCAAAAATGACCCATGTATCATTATAATAAAGTATCAACACAATAAAAATACGTTTGATTGGTTTTCTATATGCCAGTTGTTGTTTTCACTTAAAATTCTGTCCATTTTAAACAAAATAGAGACACTTTGAGTGATATCGGGCACATCGTGCCTTGGATTGAGGCGGGGTTGACTCATACATGTTCAAAATGACCCATGGATCATTGTACTAAAGTATCAACACAATCATAATTCTTTTGGTCAGTTTTCCGTATGTCATTTGTTGTTTTCACTTAAAATTCTGTCAATTTTAAACAAAAGAGAGACACTTTGAGTGATACTGGCCACACCATTCCTTTTATTGAGGAAATATTGACTCGTACATGTCAAAATTACCCATGTATCATTCTAATAAAGTATCAACACAATCCGAATGCGTTTGGTCAGTTTTCTGTATGTTAGTTGTTGTTTTCACTTAAAATTCTGTCCATTTTAAACAAAAGAGAGACACTTTGAGTGATACCGGCCACACCGTGCCTCAGATTGAGGTGGTTTTGACTCATACATGTCACACATGACCCATGGATTATTTTACTAAATTTAAAACATGTATTTTTGTGGGGAGACCCTGTGTAGGAAGGAGGTTCCAACAATGTTCATTTTCTTATTATGGATAATCATAAAACATACAACTTCTACCAATGAAAATGTTCAATGCATGAGAATCCATTTGGAATTTAAATGCTCATACTAAAATAAATTTAGGGCGTAGACCTTTACTCATATTTTATTTGAATATGAGTGGGCATGTGTGATATGAAGGTATTTTGGAGATTTTACTGGTTTTTCTTATCCAAAGCCCAAAGAAAAGCGGTTCATCATTCTTGCATGTTGCTGGTGCATTTCATCCGTTAAAATGGAAAAATGACTCATTAGATAAAGGATGTTTTATTTAATAAAAATTACAATTTTCCTACGAACATTTACATACAATAATGTTTCATCTTTTTATCTCCTTAACCCCTCTCAAAAATGTCTTCCAATTGTACACATCCCCAAGTCAAATCTTCATGCTCTTTGTGTACAATCTTCCATTAGGTATATGGCCCACTCATTTCTGAAAAAATCTATATCGTCTTGTGAATATGAGGCTTTTCTATAGTCATATTAATACTGAAAAATATATAAATAAAGAATTAATAAATAATTTAAATGAAATAGTAGTTGTTTTTTAAAATACCTCTTTAGGGATGCTAGTTTGTTGATGGAAAACGATCTCTCTCATAAATTTACAAGCATAATAACCTCAATCATTATCATTTTTTTGTTTTGGAAACGGAAAAAACTTTGATCATTAGGAGAATAAGTAACTTGTTTTTATATGTGTTTGGATGGTGAAATTTTATTATATATACCCAGATACTTGTCCAGACATAGTACTTGCTCGCCTCCTTATGCTTATCCCCTGTCCTCATTCCTTTTTCTAGACGATATTGATACACCACCCTATCATTACAAAATCCTTAGTAAAAGATAATATAAATTATATAACTTGATTTTTAGACCTAAAATGTAGGATATAGTGTCTTACAGATTCACAAACTCCATTATGTGCGGTCGGTTTGTTGGATATCCTTGCATTGAATCTAGAAAATAAATCTTTGAAGCATCCAAGTTCATCGTAATTAGCAGCCAATGTTTCCTAAAAAAATGAATAAGTAATGAAAGAAGTAAAAATATAATTTATATGCTTTAATCATAGAGTTTTACCCCTGCGTGGTTGGTATTAGGAATATTCTGTCATCTGTAATCTTGCTTTCAAATATTTTCAGCAAGCCTTTCACTATTTCATCCCTTTTTGATGGCTCTAATTTTGTTAGTTGTGTTGATGTGGTATGAGGACTAATGAGTCAGAATTTTGGATCATGGGAAAATCCCTTCAACTGTTTTTCATATATACGCCTTCCAATAATATAAAATGCAGTTAGTCATAATTAGCACATTATATTAGCTTTTAGAAAATCAATTCATGAAAACACACCTCATATATAAATTTACAACTGTAACACCTAGCCAACCGTATTCAAGGATCTCATTTACATTTTTATCAGCAAAAAAATATTGAATTTCCTCTCCATATATATTCTTTTCAAAAACAACTATATGACTACTACCACTTTTTAGCTTCGTATCCACATGAGTCTTCAATGCTAGTAAATGTGGATAGAGAACATGTGGTGTTATTATGCTTTCAGAAGGTCTTTTGGATTGGTTGGTCGATCCTTTAGATGCTTTTGAGCCCACGTTTCTTATCACCCCTTCCCTTTCTTCATCTATAATAAAATTCATTGGTTTAGACCTTTTTTTCATTAATTGTTAAAGTTTTAGCTTGAAAAAAATGGAAATAAATACCTCTTTGTCCACATTTACTCTTACAAGTTGTGATGGCCATGAAATAAATGTCCCAATAGCCTTTTATACTGTATGAATATCATCGCCATCAAGTGGAATAGGTAGCTCTGCATTTGGCTCATGATCTATAGTAATCTTCACTTTCAGATGATCTGTTGGAAGTGGTCTATTATGCAACTTGTTCTCTGGGATGTTGAACACCGTAGCCCTCACTAAAAGGTGATAAGTGGGTGTTGACAAATATAAATCACAATCATTATCACCCTGTAGAAAATCAGTACAGGAAAAGTATTAGTGTTTCTCTCATTCACATTTCATGGGAACAATTATTAGAATATTTATTACCACGGCTAAGACAACTCTTTGAGGGGAATGACTCACCTCAAAGTTGGTGGGGGGTGGGGTGGGATCTTCACACGCTGGTTGTTCCTGAGTTGTGTCTTCTTCTTTCTTCCCACCCATAAAAGTTGCTAGAAACTCTCCCTGCCATTGAAATCGTTCTTCAAGAGTTTCTAGTCTTTCACTCATTTGTTTCATTTCTTCATTTCTATCATCCTTTTGTTTTTTTCTCAAAATATACTTGGGGTGTCACCCCAAACCCCGCACCTCTGACATGACTGTATTGTTCTAGCCGCTTCAAAGCCGACGATAATAGGTCTGCATCCACTACAGGAGTAGCTGATTCCTATGACTGTCAGATATAGGAAAATAAGTAATTATTATCATGTAATATAAATTTAAAACAAAACTTTTTGTCATGTCATACTTACACATATTTCCCACACTTTTTGTGCGTTTTCATCTACTAGCTTCCCTTACTTATTCACATGTGCCTCCTTCCATAGCACATGATGTGGGATAGAAGTGTCATTGTCTTTAGACTCATCAATCTACATATAAATATATAAATATAATTATGATGTTTTTTCCTGGCACATAACAATATTACTGTAAATTTAAAATACATACCATTTTCTTTTCTAGTGAAGTGTACCCCATCCTTGATTTATGATATGAATATATTGGTTTTGATGCACGTTCCTTATTTTTAGTACTGAGTTTCTATTTCATAAATGAAACATTGACAATCAAAGTGATAAATACACATATCCTCAAACAACTTATTATCAACCACAATGTACCTAAAACTTATCATCCCCACGATGGACAATACATGAATCCCATGCTTCTTGGGATATCAGGTGAGCGTAAACAAGGGGTGGGTGTAGGTTTATTTTACCTTTGGAATCTTTCAGGTGACATTTTGTTAAAATAGTGCGAAAACCTTGATAAATCCTTCCTAAAATCCTTAGTACATAATTCTTGTGTGAATCATCTACTATAAATGTACTCTGAAAGGGATTGAGAAGAGTAAGACACTATTTCATTATTTTATTTTCTAGTAAATTAAAGAAATAATATCATAATGTTACCGCAATTTCTTCCTAGATCACAGCCTTCAGTCTGGACACAACATGGTTCCATGAATCTATGTCAATCAGCACGCATTTCCGAGTGACAATTACAATGTAACTACTAAACATAGCCTTGTTGGGATTCACATGTTGGCATCGTGCATTCCATCCGACATCAAATTTGATGCCTTTGCTTTTCACCTTAAGAGCTTTGGCAAACACCGTCAAACTAAGATGCATCTATGTTTTCTGTGACGTTGGTCCTTCATCCCCAACCATTACATCGATATCATCATCATCAATATGTTCATATGAAATGGTACCAATGACATGTGCTGATGGTTGTTGTACCTCAACACTAGGAGTAACAAAAGGTTCAGAAACTTGTTGTTGCTCTGCACTGTGAGCAGCAACAACAGCTTAAGAGACTTGTTCAGACCCGAGGTTAGGATCACCAGAATGTGCAGAATTCGTTATATTCAAAAGTGGTTGAAAAGTTAATTTAGATTACATAAATTCAGTAATGATAAGATAATAACATGAGATAACAAGATCTATATTACAAAAAAATATAACCTGTTTATTGAACTCTATTTATTTTTTTCAAAGGCTGAAGGGATTTGACACCTCTATCGATTATCCAAATACCTTCATTGTGGTCTCCTCTAACATAAAAGATGTCATCTACATTGGGACCACTACAAAATGATTGCAACGTACCACTGAAAGGATCATTCTCAATTGAATTTTCATTGAACACTTCAGTAGTTTTGGAAGATAACAGCACAATCAACTACTTTCGATTTGCGGGATCTGGAACATAAAATACTTATAACTCTTGTGATTCCATTATAAACTATTTGTATTTATACCCTTCTTTACTAAAATCAACTTTCACAAATCCCAATTCATATATTTTAACACCACTATTGTTATCAACCCATTTGCATTGAAAAATCAACAATTGGAATGTCGTATAATCCAACTCCCATATTTTTTTGATAATTCCAAAGTATGACATATTCGCATAAATTGGATTTCTGTCCTTACTAATAGAAACATGCATCGCTTCAGCCACAAGTGTAACTCCACTATTTTTCATGGTACTATCTTTATCATGTTCATCTGTATAGAATGTATAACCATTAATTACATAACCATTGTAAGATAATACATACACACTTGGTCCGGCAGTTAGCCATCGAAGTCGTTCTGAAATTGAATTCGGATTTTCAGCTAACTCCTTAAAAATATGGTCCCAAAACCATCCTATAAACTAGTGATTATATGTATTTGATATCCATTTTAAGCCCTTGATGGATTCAAATGCCTAAGAATTTCTTTGTGGGTTTCAATATATGGAGAAACCTCCCAACTATTATGAAAAACATAAAGGTGGGCCTGCTCCCGATCTGTAATATT
This sequence comes from Viscum album, assembly GCA_963277665.1. Lineage (NCBI taxonomy): Eukaryota > Viridiplantae > Streptophyta > Magnoliopsida > Santalales > Viscaceae > Viscum > Viscum album. The sequence continues at coordinate 1,296,230,481 of OY728141.1, read as the reverse complement.
GATTGTCACAACATCTCTTCCAGAAATTCCCTCACCCTCAATGCATTCGGTGTGACGATATTTCAGGAGACCAATTATTTCCACATCAGATAAGTATTCGGTACATAATTCAATGGATTCCTCAATAATATATCGCTCAACAATACAACCCTTTGGTTGACTTTGATTTTTGACATACCCTTTCAAAATATTCATATACCGTTCAATGGGGTACATCCATCTATAGTGCACAGGACCACAAAGTAGAATCTATCTCACCAAGTGAACCATCAAATGAACCATCATATCAAAGAATGATGATGGGAAGAACATTTATAATTCACATAATATGATGAAATTTTTTCTTTCCATAGCTGGAAATTTCACCGGGTCTAAAAATTTGCTGCATATAGCTTTGAAAAGGAAACAAAGTTTGGTTAACGTATGACGAAAATTCTTGGAAAAAATGCAACTTAAATCTATAGGAATTAAATCTTATATCAAAACATGGCAGTCATTTGATTTCAAACCTTTTAACTTCAAATCATTCATTGACACAATGTTCTTAATATTTTACGAATACCCATATGGAACCTTTACACCATTGAAGAAGTTGAAAAACTAATATATCTCCTCCCTAGAAAGAGTGTAAGCAGCTAGAGGAAGAAATATTCGATTTTCACCCTTCACGGGAGCCAACTCTTCTTGTATTCCCATGTCAACCATGTTTAACCTTGCCTTAATTCCATCCTTTGTTTTTCTAGGGGCATTTACAAACATTCTGATAACACCGTCACATACATTTTTTTCACATGCATCACATCAAGAAAATGTCTGATGTACAGAAAATTCCAGTATGGTAATTTAAAAAAAAACTGATCTCTTTTTCCAACCGATTTTCGTAAGGTTTTTCAAAAATGGTTTACCAAAAACAGTGTTCACATATTTTACTTTCTCAAACATCTGATCACCTGTTATTAGAGATGGTGTTGTGCATTGTTATAAACTTACATTGAATGATACTATCCAAGATTGGTACTTATGTCGATGAGGTATAAATCTACGATGTCCTAGAAACACAGATTTTGATGAATGTTTCAACCTAATTGATTCTGTATCTTCTTCGCACACAGGACACCCTTGAGTTCCTTTAATGCTATAGCCTGACAAATTTTCATAAGTAGGGAAATCATTTATCGTCCCATACAACATCACTCTCAATGTGAAGTATTCACTTTTATAAGCATCATACAACATAACACCTGAATCCCACAATAACTTCAAATCCTAGATCAAAGGATCCAAATAAACATCAATATCGTTACCTGGTTGTTTTGGTCATGATATAAGCATAGATAACATGATGAATTTACATTTCATGCATAACTTTGGTGGAAAGTTATAATTTACCAACATAACAGGACATGTACTGTGAGTGCTGGTTTGAAAACCAAAAGGATTCACTCCATCTGTAGATAACGCAAGACGGAGGTTTCTCGGCTCATTTCCAAATTCAGGATACTTGTGATCAATTCTCTTCCATTGAGGAGAGTCATCTAGGTGATGTAATTTCCCATCTTTATTTCTTTTATCTGCATGCCATGCCAATTATCTTACAGTTTCTTCACTTCCATATAGACGCATAAACCTTAGAATGATTGGAAAGTACCATACAACTTTCGTAGGACTAGATTCATCTTTCTTGTATCAGTAAGCACCACACTTTGGGAATTTTGTAAGTGATTTGTTCTCCTTGCGAAACAATATACAGTCTTTTAGGTAGACATGTATTCTTTCAGAAATCATACCCATCGAGTGTAGCATTCATTTGGCTTCATATGTCCAGCTTGGGAGCTCATTATCTTCCGGGATCATGTCATTCAAGAGAGCAAGTAGTTCCGTAAAACTGACATCACTCCATCCGTTTCTTGATTTCAATTTATACAACTTCAGTACAACTGAAAATGCTGTATATTTAGTGCAACCATCATACAATGACATCTTTACACAACTCTTTAACTTCTCAAACAATTTTGGGCAATCACAGAGTTCATCTTCAAATGTCCTTGTCATTTACTCAATACAATCTTAATCATCATTGACATCTGTAATCACATCCTCTATACAGTCTTCTTCATTATCCATATTTGTAATCATATTTGATGATCCATAAAACACAGTTTTATCCCAGCCAATAGCTACATTCACTTTTTCTCCATGTTTATTCCAAAATTTATAACTCCAATATATTCCGTGACATATCAAATATTCTTCCAACTCCTCTAGAGTAATTAGTCTAGAATAACAACAACTTAAACATGGACAAGGGATTTGAGAAGGATCCTTTGTGCGATCCTTTGCAAACTTGATGAACTCTTTCACTCCATTCTCATACTCTATTGTCAAACAATTATCATCCATCCAATATTTATTCATCTCCATCCTATTTGAATCTCAAATATTATTATTTATGATTCAAATACACAAAACAAGACTTCCAAATACAGTAGAAGAGAACCACTTCCTTATAAAAATAGAGATTAATAGAGCCTAACCATTTCCAATAAAGATTTGGAAATCAACAGAACCAGGATAGACTCCCCATAAAAATCAACACACTTTCCAGCCCCCTTACCAATAGTTCTAGCACCCACCACCCTTGCAGAAAAACATTAAACATACTTTTAACCATACCTACATCCACCTCATTCATAATAAAATAATCACATTAAACAGCCCAAAACTAGTGACCAAACTCAAATAAAATGAAAATAAGGATACGATTTTGATGAGAAAAATAATATAGTAGATACATTTCCAAACACAAAGGGGTTCACGGGGGAGAAAAATAACCTAGTTTTATCCAAAATTACTATGGAATATCATAGGTTTTGTTACCCAAATTAACATAAGAAATATAAAATTGAGGTTAGTGAACATAAATTCTATCATGAACATCTAAAGGATATGAAATAACTCTCCCTCACCTTCCCCAAAATTATAACTAATATCCACAGACATGTATTACATCCATTTTATAAAAAAGAACATTCCCATACAAAGGGATAAAAACAATCCCTTAGTGTTAAAAAACTCACACATAAGGGAGAAAGACCACATTGACTATCCATACCCAAAATTCAAACCTCCTCTCACTAACTGTTAATACCTTCCATAATATTGAAAAAATTTGTGAAATTAATTTTATAAATAAATTATTTCCCAAAAGCATGACCTTTAGATTAGAAAAATTCCCATAAATTTAGGTAAAATGGAAACATGTTTCCTTTTTTTCTTATGAATCATTAAATTTGGACAAACACACTAACTAACTCAATAAAATTCATATTTTCACAGGAATTTGAAGGTAAAGAGAGATAAATAATTCCATTAAAAATAATTCAACTGAATCTTTTAGTATCAATTGAAAGAGGGTATTGGTTAATAAAGGGATGAGGTCAATAACTTAGGACATAATCATGCCTAGACTCTCAAACTAAACTCACCACATCCCAAAATTTTATCCACTAAAACATAACCATCCGACTAAATAAAACTACACCTTACTGAAACCAAGAAACACCATGAATCATGTGGAACTCATACTACTGATGCCCCACTGCATCACCGTTGAAATAGATCAACTATACAGTTATGGTACACCTTGAGATACTCAACCCTAGGTCATAATCTCCACCCTACATCTAGAAAATCTCATCACTCCATTATTCCTCATTCCATTAGGACCACAACTCAAGGCACCATCTTTAGCCTTCTAATAAACTCGAAGAAAACCAATCTTGATAACTTCATCACAATCCCTCATCTACAACTAAAACCTCAAACATAAACACACAACCTTCCTTAGAATCTCTAACCTCAAAGATGACTCAAAATTACAGGATTTCATTTATTCATCAACCAAGTGATCTAAAAACTAGACCATCAATGCACAGATGTGAATACCAAGGGAAATCACACTGTATCCAACTTGATTGAATTCCATGATATTCTGTATACACTCATAATTCTATATCTAGGGAATAAAACTCTTCCTAAAACAACTTTTGTCTGAACATGATTTTCCTTCCATTATTCTCAAGCCACCCTTAAAAGTAATCCCACTACTAAGGAAACCCATAAATGAGCTAGAATATTTTCCAATTCAAAACCCTCCTCAACTGCTTCTAGACAATTCTTAACCTTAGGACCCAACACCTAGACAATAAACATCAACACCTCTTACTATTGAAATTTTACAACACTCTATCCCATGTCTCTTTCTACTTCCTACGCACTTTACCATGATAATGTTTCAATATGTATAAGCATCAAAATTAATAAATTTAATCCAAAAAATTAAATAACTTACCAACACCAAGGGATACTCTTCCACACTAAAAGAATCATATATACCCCAACACTTATAAACTATAAAACCAATTCATAATACATTACAAAATATTATATTCCTATGAAATAATCACCATTAGACCCTCCAATAACACAACCACCTCATCACCCCATGCCACCATTCTTAAATCCATTGAATAATCTAACAACCTCTTTTCTCCTTATCACTTCTCACATTTACAATAGAGTGTTTAGAATAATCTTAATCTTGAAAATAACTTAACAAAACCTTATAAGTAATAAAAAATTCACTTTGTAAAAATTTAATCACTTCATGCATTTTTGAAAGAATGTGACCTAAAAATGTAGCCCAAACAGACAACACAACCCAAAACAAACCAAACCAAACCACCATTGTGAATATTAGAATAAGAACAAAAGGAAACAGATGAGTATGAGTGGATAAATCACCAAAGATCAAAGATGGTAAGACGAGAATCAAGCCTCATTGAAAGAGAAGAGTGGCGGAGTAGGGCTAGCGGCGACGGAGTAGGGATAGTGGCGACAGAGGTCCAGCAAAGAGAAGAGCGGTGGAGTAGGGCTAGCGGCGGCAGAGTTCCGAAAAAGTGAAGATCAGGGGGAGGGGAGTTTTTGTAGGGGTACAGTCCCGCGAGAGCTTAGGGCACGATAAACAGAGGGTATTGTGCACCCCATTTTATAAAATGGGACTATGGTTTTATCCGTGCTAGAAAAGCACTGATAAAGGCACCCTTTATCAGCACTAAAATTTTAGCACTGATAAAGGGTCACTTTATCAGTGCTTTCCTAGAGCTGATAAAGGATCACTTTATCAGCACTTTTCTAGTGTTGATAAAGAATCCCTTTATCAGCGTTGATAAAGGAACCATTTATCAGTGCTAGAAAAGCACTGATAAATGGATCCATTATCAGCGCTTTTAATTAGTGCTGATAAAGAATTGCCTTTATTAGTGTTTTTTTCTTAGCGCTGATAAAAGGTGGTGCTTCCATTGCCTATTTTTGTAGTAGTGCATTGTGTAAATAATGATATCTTTTTCAAAAGATTCTTCTATAACAACCTCTTCATATTTCTTCATTGGAACATGTGGCACCATAAACTCAGGATCCTCTAGGAAATCCAATTCTTCCATTTTTTCTAGAAATTTTCAAGTGTTTTCCACCATAATCACTGAATTATTTTTTGAGTCCTGAAATGTTTCAAATTTCTCCATTTTGGAAAAAATTTCAGACTCACAAATATTTTTAGAAAGAGGTGATTCGATGTCATTTGAAGTGATCTCCTCTTGCATGTTACAATTTGTGGTGTCTTAGATCAATTTTGACTCTATCATAGTAAATAAGGGTCCTAGTTCAATGTCCTATTTATCCTCAAAAGGTTTAATTTTATATACATCAAAGGAATCTGTTCTCAATTTGGGATGGAATGGTTGTGAACTCATAGAATAAGTACATAAAATCACATTATTTGATGGAAAATTATGTTCAACAAAGTGGAATACTGAGCTCTCATATTCTTAGAATGTGATTAGATTGGAAAAATAAAATTTCGATAGAGAGGATTAAACAATGATGTGATAAGAAGAAGGATCAATCAAAGCAATCTCATCCTCAGAATCAGAAAATTAATATTTTTCAAATGAAACCTCTGTTACACTCTCCTCAAAAGAATTGTTCTGAATTAGATCATCAAGTGATAGTGAGGTGGATAGTTTAGAAAGACGAGTCATTTAATTTTATAAATTCTTCAATTGATTTTCTATATCTTTTTTTTGAGGAAAGAAATATTTCATTATATCCATCTTAAAGTTCAAACCTTAGATCTATCTCTGTGATAACATAAAAAAACATGCGCCTAATTATTGAATCATTTTTTTCACATGAATTATCATGTTCTAAATTTTTAGGAATGTTTTGAATTTGAATAGGATTAAAATATGTAAAAGGACTTGTATCATAACATAGTAGAGAATTATCATATGGATCAGAACACAAACTTGAATAAAAATCATTATAATAAAAGTGATTACCTAGATAGATCATGTGTAGTGAATCATTATACATCATACCTTGATTTGTGGTTGTGTAGGGTGAGATTTTATTGTAGCTATATAGTGATGACCATGCCACTCACAAATTCTGGGTGTCTTGAATTTTCCTGCAATGCCAAAAAATACACAAAGTTGTAAATTAATTTTTTGTTTTGTTTTGTGTATTTATTTTATTTTGAACCTAAAACAATCTATTTTGGGACTTACTAATTCTATTATTCTCCCTAGAAACAACACCAAAAAATTTCCACATGTGTCACATCACATCCGATTTGAAAATTTATAAACTTACAAGCTACTGTAGAAGTGGAAAGTAGGGTCGAACCATAGAGAGAATGTGTACATACACTAGGAATATCCTCTAGAAAAATGTTCAAGAAAATGAATTTTAAGAGATATTAACAACTAAAACTTATAAAAACTAAATAAATATTTAAAAATTACTATTTAAATTAACTAAAACTATCTAAGTGGACTAAATTAAGCTATGGAAGAAACTAGCGGAGATGTAAGTTTCAGAGTTGTGATGTCTATTCAGGTGCATGTAATACCAATTATTTAATTCCCACATTTGAATATTTATTCATTAAATTATCATAGATTCCAAAATTTAATCAAAATAATATCATATCATGTTCTCTGATGTTAGATAGTATTCTAATTTTCACACAAATCATCATTCATTTAATTCTCCAGCTTGATGAATAATTTGTGTATCATTGTAGCACTGAATCACTTGGTGAAAACCACAACCCATTTCTTACAAAGTAAAAGTATCTATCTATGTTGGGTTCACTCACATGAGATCACTAATTAAGTATCACTCATAAAAGTTTGAAGGAGAACATACAAAAAATATCATTTTTTCAATTAATATATTTATTTATTCTGAATTCTCCCACGTGCGATTTATGATCCTCTCTAGCGTGTGATTGACTTTTTAATAAATAAGTTCTCTGATGATCTCCCACCCGTTATTACTTATTAGGTATTACACGAACAGATGCTAAAACTTGTGTGCAGATCTCAACTGACAATTAATTCAAATGAAAATATAATCAAATAATTAAACATCCAGTTAAAAAAATATTTTAAAAGCACTACTACAAAAACGGGCAAGGGAAGCACCACCCTTTATCAGCGCTAAAAAAAGTGATGATAAAGGGGGGGCCTTTATCAGTGCTAAAAAAGCGCTGATAAAGGGGCACTTTTAACACCTCTAAAAAAAGTGCTGTTAAAAGTGACCCTTTATCAACGCTTTTTTTAGCGCTGATAAAGGCCCCCCTTATCAGTGTTTTTTTAGTGTAGATAAAAGGAACCCCTTTATCAGCGCTTTTTTTAGTAGCGCTGATAATTTGGGGATTTTTTAGAGTTTTTTCATAGTGCTGATAAATTTTATATTAAAAAAAAAATCATGAAAAACAATATATTGTTATATAAGTATATTTATATTGATATAAATATAATATATATTTTTTAAATATGTTTTAGATAAGTATAAATATACTATTACATTTAATATATAATAAATTTAGTGAAAATGGATTAAAATATTTTAAAAAATATTATTAATTAAAAATTTCCTAATTATCATAGATTAATAATCATTTAATAACAATATGAAGACACAAAAAATCAAAAAAATGAATAAAAGATCTAAAATAAGTTGAAAATGTAACTGAAACCTCAAACGACCATAACTTTTGATCCGGGTGTCCATTTGAGCTCTATAATATATCAAATTGAAGCTTGCGATGAGCTCTACGAGATAGTGATAGAAGGAAACCTTTTGTCACATTTTAAGGACCAAAAGGCCCATAAGTCCTAAAAAACTGAGTTTTTAATCAGGATACCCCGATTTTTTAAAATTCGAACAGGTATAACTTCTGATACAGATGTCCTCTAGGAATGTACCACATATAATATCAAATATTTTTTCATTTTATTCGATTTGACTGGTTGTGGAGTTGAAATAGACTTTTGGATTAGAAGTTATGGTCATTTTAACATTCTATGGCTTTTTAAATACACATATATATGTATTTATTCATAAATATATATATATATATATCTTTGTGTGTGTGTATGTTGTTGTGCGTGTGTTGTATATATGTATGTATGTATGTATTTATTTATTTATAAGCACACATAAAAAAACATATTTTATAAATGTATTTAAAACTAATCTTATAAATATATATTAATATACAAATAAATGTATGGATAAAAAATTATAACTAAAAAAATATATATAAATAAATATAAATATAAATTAATATACGAATAAATATATATATACTAATATATGAATAAATATATACGTATTAATATAACTAAATTTATTTATATTAATATGAATCTATATTAATATACAAATAAATATAACTATATATATATATATAAATAAATATAAATATATATTAATATAAGAATATATATATATATATTAATAAATAAATAAATATATATGTATTAATATAACTAAATATATTTATATTAATACGGATATATATTAATATACGAATAAATATAACTATATATATACGCAGGCATGTTGGGCGATGCGCGGGCAAGGGCAGCGCGTGGGAGAGGGGGAGGGGGTCTGCCTAGCATTGATAGGGGGGGTCAAGCACTGTTAAAAGCTCCCCACACATTATATATATATATTTTTATTTTTATTTTTATTTTTTTAACTTTTATCAGCGCTTTTTTGAGCGCTGATAAAAGGGACCCCCTTTATCTTCGCTTCAATTAACAACATTTTTTTAGCATTGTTAATGCAATTTTATAGCAATGATAAAAGCAATATTTGTAGTAGTTAGGACAATCAAATATGGAAATAAAATAAATTCAAGCATACACCGTCATGTTCATCACAACTTCAACACCAAAGAATATTATCCAGCCATCGCGCAAACATGACACATAAAAAATAATAAACAGAAGTCACCACAAGTTTCCATAGATGATCATCCAATAAAAATCATCACTCTTAGATCACCTTAATGTTGAATCGAATCACCAAGAGGGTTTATCTACACAAAAAAATGATCTGATCCATGTTCTCTCTTATTGTGCAGTGTCAATTTCCATAAGTAAGCAAATCCACCTCACACGTTAATTATGAATGTGCCTAGAATGTTGATGATTGCTGCGTGACCAAACAACAACCTGTGATGATGCACATTGGTGGTAGGTTGTGACCTTGTGGTGCACTACTAGAGGAAGTCGGGTCGCCTGCTGGTTAGGGTTGATGGAGGAGAGGAAACACTATTATAAGAGAGCAATAGAGGGGTGTATCCATGATGGTGGTATGCTATAGAGGAAGGAGGGGCACTGTGAAGATGCATTGCCTGGTAGGAGATGAAGAAGGGTGGCCCTGCATGATGGGGTGTTTAGTAGAGGAAGGTGGTCAGCGCACTGCTGGTGTGTAGGAGATAGGTGCGTGGTCTGGTGCTGCGAGAGGAGGGCCAACGACTGTGTTGATGGTGGTGTGTGCGGCCCGTGGTGCTCCCCTTATGATGAAGGAGGAGGCCGATCGACCTGGTTGGTGCGCCGAGAGAAGGGAGACCCTCCTTGGATTTTCAACGGTTTTCTTGGTGGTCGATCCACCATGCTAAATAATAAGAAGATCCAACTAGATGCAAAACATGACAAAGAAAATATTCAAATATTCAAAATTAAAATTAAAATCAATTATCTAAATAGTTAAATAATAATAATAATAATTATAGAATTAGAATTATAAAAATATATATTAAACTAATGTGATTATACAATAACGAGAATTAAAAATAAATTAACTAAAATTAAATTTATATATATATTATACTAATTAAAGAAATAAATAAAATTATAATAAAAATTAAATAAATATATATACATATAATTTGATATAGTAAAATAATATATAAAATACAATCTATATAAAATTATAATCTATCCTAAAAATACTACTACTACTATTAAATGTTAATATAACTTAATATTAATAAAAACTAATAATAATAATAATTCTAATATTTCAAATAATATAGAATGTTAAAAAAATATAATACTAAAATAAAAAATTAAAATAATTACTAATAAATATTAATAAATTAATATTAATTAAACTATAAAAAAATAAAAGTGTTAGATATTAAATGTTAATAAACTATAAAATTAATATAAAATAATAATAATACTAAATTACTAATATTATTATAGAAATTAACTAAAAATTATCAAAATATCTAAAATACTACAAAACTACAAAATCAACCTAAAAACGCTAAAAGCAGTTAGAAAAACAATTAAAACCAAATTAGAAAATTATTAAAAATGCATGTGAAATCCATGTGTGCATCAGTGACATGTCTATTTTATTCCTTGTGTATACACGTATATGATGGTGTACACAAACATTCACTTAGTGATGCCCCAATGAAATGTATTTCTCACACCCTGCATGAGAACTTTAATTTGCGTGCAGACCACACTACTAAAAATTCGGGTTTATTCAGCACTAGCTAAAAGTACTGATAAATGAATCCTTTATCAGTGCTAGAAAAAAAGTGCTGATAAAGGCCCTCTTTATCAGCATTAGAAAAAAAAACACTGATAAAGGGGGGATTTTATCAGTGCTAAAAAAATCATTGATAAAGTCCCCCCTTATCAATGATTTTTTTGATAGCACTAATAAAGGTCCCTCTTTATCAGATCTTTTTTATTAGTACTGATAAAGGGTATATTTTATAAAAAAAATATGTCATTAAAAATAAATATATAAATATATAAATATATTTATATTAAAAAAAATATAATATATTTTATTGAATATGATTTAGATAAGGCTAAATACACATTCACACTTAATATATAATATATTTAGTGAAAAATTGATTATAAAATAATTAAAAAAATAATATTAATAAATATTTTTCTAATTATTATTGATTAATAGTCATTTAATAACAATCAAATGACATAAAAATTTAATAAACTAATGAACAATCTAAGATAAGTTGAAAACATGACTTGAACTTCATATGGCCATAACTTTTGATCTGAGTGTCCGTTTGAGCTCTACCACATATCAAATTGAAGTTTGTGAATAGATATACATCATATTAACTAGGGGACCATGTTAACTATAAATACCCCAACCCCAATATCTCGGTGCCAGTGTCTTACTTAATTACATTGATACTATGAACAAGAGATCACATCCTAAAGGACCGAATATTTTAGTAGATTTGGAAAACCAAATACATAAATAAGTTTTACATTATAACTTGAAAGAAAAAACAACATATAAACTATATTGGAAACATACATAAACTCCTAGATTATCCCTACAATTCATTCATAATAAACATCTTCGCATCCTGGGGAAAAATAAAATATAAGAAAGGGGTGAGATGAAATGCTCATTACGGGTAATAAATATAGATAAATATATCATAAACAATAAGTAATGGTGAAAAACTAAAAAATAATTCCATTAAATCATAATTTTGAGCATAATATGGTAGGAGTGAAAACTGATTAAATAATTCCATAAATAATTACATGAGAAATAAACTTAACCATGGATATTATACTAGTTGAATAATCACTATAATTATCAATTACTAATATAATAATGATGGAATTCATAATTTCAAACATCTAAAACACACCATCAAGGCCTCATACAAGACATATGAAAATAAATGGGCAAGGCCTCGGCCAAGTCCATATCTATTTGTATCATGAGACCTATCGATACATAGAAGGGATATAATAGGCCCCACCCATCACTTAATAAGACCAATTAATTCCTCATATGAATGGGGTGAAACATTAGCAACATATACATATGAAATTTAAATAACTTTCCCCAATCTATAAACATAATCACTAACCATTCTAAGTAGTAGGATGAATGGTGTCAAGATATCACGTCCACAGTCAAACTGATCATAAAACATTTAATAAAATATGTTAGATGATAATAATAATATATCAATCTCAATAAAGCATAGTATTCAATATATGTGTTGAAATAGATGAAAATACTCTAATAAAATCATCAAGGATTTCTTGAGAGAAATACCCTTTTTTACTTTGCATAGAATAGTTATTTTGGAAAAATCATTTGTATTGGTCATAATTGTTTGTATAAAACCATAAATGAACAAATATAGTTTTTCATGAAAAAATAGTGATTTTAGAAAAATAATGGTGTCTTAAAATATATTATGGATTGTACTTGAAATGGGTAAGAAATCGGGAAGTTCCCTTTAATCGAGTTTGCTTATCGGGAAGAATTGAGAATGAAACCTTGTAAAAAATATATTTCTCCATAAAATAAAGATGAAATGATATGGATATATGAGTTTTGAACATATAAAAAAATTATAAGAAGTATATAAAAATAATAAAGAACTAAATTCGGGAAAAAATAGAAAGCGTAACCTGAATGGAAAATAGAGGTTCGGGAAGAAACCCTTACCTTAGGTTTGAAAGTGTTCTGCACTTGCGATTAATGTCTTATATAATGAATTTAGATTCATTAATAATTTAATTTACAACCTATTAAACATTTATTTGATTTATTATAATTTTATTAAGTTCATTTATGGTATTTTTTATGAGTTCTAAGATTACATTTCATCATTTGGGAGTGTTCTTTTCCTTTATTTTCATGACCAGTTTACTTTTTTATGCATATAGAAGATCAAGTAAAATGAAAATCGTTGTTCAGAATTGAAATTATATGTTATTAATTATATTACAAAATATGAAATGTTTATATAAGTCATATGGTTATTTGGGGTGAGGATGAATCATTAGATAAGACATTAGTGATAATCGTTTAGATTATTTTGGCAGTTTTTCAATCATCACAAACTAGTTTTGTTTCATTAATTAATATTATGTATATATAATGGTTCTATAACATTAGATAAGATGTAATACATATATTATAATACTTTTTAACCATAAAAATTCTTTTATTACCATCCTTGAAGGCATAATTGAAAAACAAAAACACATCATCCACAAAGGTGGTAAATCGGCACCTCACGGACGACATTTTCATCTTTAAAATAATAGGAAAAGGAGAAGAGTCTTGATGATGGATTTTTCATTGAAATAATAAAATTAAAGTATATAAAATATAATGTATTTTTCATGTCACTTAGTATAGGGGATGCGAGGTAAGGATAATAAAAGAAAATAAATTGAAAGAAAATTTAAAGAACAAAAGGGGATTTTACCTCTTGAATTCCTCTCCTTGAGAACCTCCTTAAGGAACTTTGAAATGGTCTTTTGGGTGAGACCAGAAATACTAGAACGTGGGGGAGAGGTTTTGTAGAGTAAATGAGAAAAATATAAGCAAGATTCAAGGCTTTGGAGGTGTGAGGAGAAGGGGTGGTGAGGGGTGGTATTTATAGTGGAGGAGAGGAGTGTTTTTTGAATATTTTATTCATTTGTTTATTATTTTGTCTCAAGACTATGAATAGTTTGAGAATTATCACTAAATATATTAAAATAATGAATATTAGTTTGAGATTATGGTGATTACATCAGTAATGACTCAAGGAATAGTGTATTTAACTTATAATGTATTTATATCATAAATTACTGTATTTTACTATTCACAAAAAATTCAAGTATTTTAGAAAAATATCAAAAAAATCACCCTAAACATTTTTTGATGTTTAGAATTCAAAAACAAACTCCATTTTATGAAAATAATTTTCTAAATATGAGAAATTTAATTTTTAATTAAATTCACCATTTATTTGAAAAATAACAATTTTAAAATTATAACCGATTGTATAAAACTTTGAAAAATTAATTGAGGTCTCATAAAATCATCTTATAATCACAAGACAACAAAATATTAATTTATGAATCTATTTTATGAAAATAAAATTTCTTTTAAAACATTATATTAGTTATAAATCTGTAAATAAACATTTACTCTTTACAAAAATACTAACACTTAATTTATCATTTTTAAAACATTGTTTTACTTATTCCATGATATAAATATACCATATTTTTTTTATAAGTTACCCAAGTTTTATTTATACCTTTATAGGTAAAGTTACTATTATATTGTACATATTACCATTCCTAATGGTTACATTACTATTCCAATAATCATATTTAATAGTGTATTACAATTTTAAATATGGTGTTGTGTGAAACATAAACTATAGAAGATGTTAAGTTTTTAAAGATGCATACCATAAAATAACAGGGTGTTACATTCTACCCCTTCAAAAAATTTTGTCCTCAAAATTTCCATAATGTCACCTCATAAAAATATTTTGGTAGTTCTTCATCATAAATTCCTCCGGTTCCCATGTCGCCTCTTCAATTTTATGATTTTTCCAAAGTACCTTTACCAAAAAAGTCATACAATTCCTCAACACCTACTCTCTAGTGTTCATAATCAAGATAGTCTCTTCACAGTAAGATAAATTAGGTTCCAATTCTATTCCATCAGAAGTGAGTACATGCATTGGGTCTGACATGTACTTCCTTACAAAAGATACATGGAATACACTGTATAATTTAGAAGGGCTAAGTGGCATCGCCAAATGATAAACCACAACTCTAATTCTCTCTAGGATTTCAAAATGTACAATGTACCTAGGGATAAGTTTCCCTTTCTTTCTAAATATTATAACACCCTTCCATGGAGATACCTTCAAGAAGACATGATATACCACTTGAAACTCCAAATAATTCCTACAGTTATCATCATAGTTCTTTTTCATACTTTTCGCTTCTTTGATATTTTTTTGAATAGTATTTACCTTTTTCATTATTTCCACTAAGTATTTGGGACTACAAGATTCCTTTCACCAACTTCATCCCAATAAGTTAGTGTACAACATCTTTTTCCATACAATGCTTCATATGATTCCATTTGAATACTTGAATGGAAAATATTGTTGTAAAAAAACACTACCAAATGTAAATACTGATCCCACATACCTTTAAAGTCAAGTGAGTATGATCTCAACATTTCTTCTAAAGTTTGGATCATCCTTTCTGACTCCCCGTCAATTTGAGGGTGATAAAAAGTACTCAAATGAAGCTCAATATCCAATGTTTTGTGAATAATTTTCTAGAATTTCAATGTAAATCATGAATCATGATTAGACAAAATTGGAATAGGTGATCCATAAAGTATTATAACTTCATCAATATAGATTTGTGCAAGGTGATCCAGTGGAAAATCCTCCTTTATAGTGAGGAAATGTGCAGATTTGGTAATTCGATCAACAATTAACCATATTGCATCATTATTTCTTAGATTTTTTGGTAATCCTGTGAAAAAATCCATAGTAATATCATCCTATTTCCATGTAGGAATAGGAAGAGGTTGCATGAATCCTCTAGGACGTTGTCTTTTATCCTTCACCTATTGACAGATTAAACATCTTGATATATAATCAACAATTTCACACTATTATCCCACTAGAAATGTCCCTTCAAATCTCTATACATCTTAGTAATACTAGGGTGGATAGATAAATTTGAGCTATGTTCATCATCTAATAACTCCCTTTTTTAACTCGGGTATAGAAGAAACACAAAGGATCTTCCCAAATTTCATAATTCCATCATCATACACGAAGTCTGCCAACTTCCCATTATTAACAGCTTGAATCTTTCTTTTAAAATTATCATCATCATACTAATAAATTTTAATTCTTTCTAATAAATATGGCTAGGAAAACAATTGAAAAAGTAATGATGTTTCACCTTCCTTGATAATTACCATATCCATATTTGCTAGAATCCATGTGCATAGGATCCTTGTCAATCCTCACTTTGTTAAAACATCCACGATCCTTCATGCTCAATGAATCAACTACCATATTTTACTTTCTTGGGTGGTAGTGTATTGAACAATCATAATCCTTGAGTAGCTCGAGGCATCACATTTTTCTCATATTGAGTACTTTCTGTGAGAATATATATTTCAAGCTCTTGTGATCTTTATATATCTCACATCTTTCACCATAGATATAGTGTCTCCATATATTCAGAGAAAATATTAAAACCACTAACTAAATATCATGAGTTGGGTAGTTCTATTCATGAGTTTTTAACTACCTTGATGCATAGTCAATAACTCTATCATTCTGCATAAGGAAACAACCAAGTCCTTTCTTTGATGCATCACTATAAATCATAAATCCACTATTTCTCGATGGTAAAGTCAAGACCGTATCATTAACTAATATACTCTTCAATTATTCAAAAACATTATTCAAATTATTTTTTCCATATGAACGTAACCCCTTTATGAGTAAGCTTGGTTAATGGGTTAGCTAATCGGGAAAAATTCTGAATGAAACACCGATAGTAACCTGCTAAACTAATGAAACAAGATACCTTGGTTATGTTTGTTGGTGTAAGCCATTCATGGAATACCTTTTTCTTTACAGTATCAACTGATATTCCATCATTAGAGACAATATGTCTAAGAAAACTGCAAGGAGCCAGAATTCACACTTGCTAAACTTCCCATATAACTCTTTTCTTCTCAGAGTCTCCAGAACAACCCACAAGTGGTTCTCATAGTCCTTATAGATTTTGTAATATATCAATATATCATAAAAAAATACCACAAAAACCATCAAGATATTCCTTAAACACTATGTTCATTAGATCTATAAAAAAGGAGGGTGCATTAGTCAGTCCAAACAAAATTAATATAAACTCATAATGACCATACCTAGTTCAAAATGCTTTCTTTGGAATATCTTCCTTTCACACACACAATTGATGATATCCAGATCAAAGGTCAATATTCAAAGAATATTGAGCTCCATGAAGTTTATAAAACAAATCATCAATGTGAGGTATAGGATAATTATTCTTTATTGTAATAGTATTGATTTCTTTATAGTCAATGCACAACCTCACGGATCCATCTTTATTCTTGACAAAGAGAAAAGGGGATCCCCAAGGAGAAACATTAGGGCAAATATATCCCTTCTCACTCAATTCCTATAGTTTTTTATTCATCTCTACTAATTCCTCAATGGAAATTCTATAAGGAGTATTTCATATAGGTCTTGCACCAGGAATTAAATCAATATAGAACTCAACTTCCCACTCCGAAGGATGGCCAAGTAAATCATCTGGAAATACATTAATGTATTCTTACAAAATAGGTAAATTATGAATTTGAATATTTCTTTCCTCATACATAGATGATATTTTCTCTTCTTCCCCAAGAATTTTATTTAGAAGATCTATTGTAGGTAGATCCATATATGACTCGGATGATGAAGTCTCCCCTCTAAAGATGAGAAATTCAATACCTTTATCACGAATCATAATTTCCTTCTCTTTGAAATAAAAATTTTCATCATATTTTTAAATCCATTCCATACTAAGGATTATATAAAAATAGACCATAAGTATGATGATAAAATAAAAAATTAGAGCATGTTTATGTGTCATAACAAGAGCAGCTCGACACATATTTTTTGCAATAAGGTTTCCACTAGGATTCTTTACTAAAAACTCCCTTATTAAGGTGAATTGAAAATATCTATTTTTAAAGAAAAATGAGAAGATATAAAGGAATGAAATGATCCAAAATCAAATAAATATTTATATAAATTTGAGGAGATTATTAAAGTACCTACCACCACATCATTAGGAACTTAAACCTCAAATTTTTTGATCACATAAGATTAGCCTTGATCTCGTGGCCTTTTCTGAGACAAGTTTCCTTGACGCTTCAAACACTCATTTTCATAATGTAACATCTACCTAAAATTTTATCATTGAACATTGGTATCTTATTTCATTCCCTTACAATCATAATCATGATGGTATTTATCACCACACTTATAGAAAAATCCTTTTTTATTTAAGAAGGAACTAGGGTATTTACTTCCACAAGTATCACATGTCGAAAAATTCCATTTTTTATTCTTCCCTTTATCCATTATTTTTTCTTCCACCCTCTTCTTATCTTGTTTTACCTTATAGTCATAATACTTATATAATTATTTCTCTTTCTTGATAGAACATGAGACTATATCTTCATATGATGAGAAAGTTTGGGAAACCAGTACCCATCAGAAGAATGGTTTTAACCCATCAAAGAATTGATCAATATTAATATTTGGATCAAATAGGTAATTAGAAACATTCCTTTATAACCTTGTAAAGTTGGATTCATACTTAGAAACATTCTCATCCTCCTTTTTCCTCATATTCAATAATTTTCTCTCTATATCCGCTCATTGTTCCTGAGGGAAATATTTTTCCAAGAAAAGTTCCTTAAAATCCTTCCATTCCATGTTTTATATTTCTTAGCTCTCCTTAATGTTTTGAATCAATGAACACCATTGATACATATATCTTTATAAATGATAAATTTGCATGAAAACCTTATCCCTTTCGTTACTTCCCAAAGCAATAAATATCTTCTCTAAGGAACTTATCCACTGCTCAGCTATAAATGGGATTGTAGTCCCATTTAATGATAAAGGTTTTTGTCTCATGAAGCGATCTAACTTTATTATTCCACATTTTAGAACAATATTATCCATATGGGTAAGGACATTATTCATAAATTGAGTCAGGTTTCATAGTATAGTTATAAGTTGTTTGACTCCAATTGCAACTCCAACTCCAACATAATTATTTTTTGTAGGAGGGAAATACCTTCATGGAATATGTGCTTTGACACAGTTTCCATTTCTTCCACTAGGTTCCATTTATAAACAATGTAATAAACTAAATTAGGTTATTAATCATAATAGATAATTTTGAACTAGCAAAACACTTAACATCAATTGGAAATTTATGCATAGCTAATCTCATAATCATAAACATGGTTTATTTGGGGACATGTTTACTTTTAAATCCTTCATTATGGTTTGTAAAGAAAATGTAAATTATCCTAAGAATATCCCCTAGGAGTTTCAAACTAGGTGCATAATAAGGCCCATTGTTATATACCAGGTTACACCAAATCAGGCTTGACACACCTTATCAGAGTTGTTACCCCTAGGTACATCTGTGCCATAACCACATCCACTTGTAGTATCTAGAGATATATATATTTCTAGAAAGACCCACATAATATATACCTTACAAAAATTCTAGGATGTTTTTCTATGATTATCCTTAAAAGTCTATCTTAGGGTCGCATTCCCTAATCTATGTTTTCTAAATCTAATTTCCAAGGTTTATACTAAACTTCCTATAATACCAACTATAAAGACCCTGACCTGAGTATGCCAGAGTTGATGTGTTACTTAATTAAATTGATATTATGAACAAGAGATAGTATCCCAAAGGTCCGAATAGTTTAGTAGATTTGGAAAACCAAATACATACACAAGTTTTACATTATTAATTGAAAGGAAAAATAACATAGAAACTCCATTGGAAACATCCATAAACTTCTATATTATCCTTGCAAGTCATTCAAAATAAACATATATGTATCCTAGGGAAAAATAAAACATAATAAAGGGGTGAGATCAGGTGATAATTAAGGGTAAGAAATATAGAGGAATCTATCATAAACAATAAGTCATGGCGAATAACTAAAAACACATGTCGTTAAATCATAATCTTGAGCATAATATGGTAGGATTGAAAACTCATTAAATAATTTCATAAATAATGAGAAGTAAACTTAACCATGGATATTATTCTAGTAGAATAATAACATGAATTATAAATTAATAATATCATAGTGAGGGAATGCATAATTCTGGTCATCTGAAACATACCATTGATGCCTCATCCAAGAAATCTAAAAATAAATGGTTAAGGCCTCGACCAAATCCATATTTGAAAATAAATGGGCAAGGCCTCGACCAAGTCCATATCTGTTTTGTCACATGATACCTACCAATGCATCGAGGGGATATATAGGGACCCACCCATAACTTACTAAGTCCAATGAATTAACCATGTGAATGGGGTGAAACATAAACAACATATATATATGAAATGTAAATAACTTTTCCCAATATGTAAACATAATCACTAACCATTATGAGTAGTATGGTGAATGGTTTCAAGATAGAACATACATAGTCAAAATGATCATAAAAAATTTAATAAATTATGGTAGATTATAATCATAATATATAAATATCAATAAATCATAATATTCAATATAGGTGTTGAAATATATTAAAATAATCTAATAAAATCGTTGAGAAATTCTTGAGAGAAATACCCTTTTTTACTTTGCAAAGAAGATTTATTTTAGAAAAAACATTTATATTTGTCATAATTGTTTGTATAAAACCATAAATGAACAAATATAGTTTTTCATGAAAAAATTAGAAATTTTATAAAAAAATGGTGTCTTAAAATAGATTATGGATGGTACTTGAAAATGAGTAAGAAATCGAGAAATTCCCTTTAATCAAGTTTGATTATCGGGAATAATTGAGAAGGGAATCTTGTAAAACATGTATTTATACATAAAATAAAGATGAAATGATAGGGATATATGAGTTTGGAACATATAAATATAATTTATAGTAATTATATAAAATTAATGAATAACTAAATTGGGGTAAAGAGATAGAAAGCGTAACCTGAATGGAAAAGGGAGGTTTGGAAAAAACCCTTACCTTATGTCGGGAAGTGTTCTCCACTTGTGCTTAATGTCCTGAGTAATGAAATTAAATTAATTAATAATTTCATTTAGAACCTATTAAACATTTATTTTATTTATTATAATTTTATTAAGTTCATTTATGGTTTTTGATGAGTTATAAGATTAAACTTCGTTTTCCGAGAGTGTTCTTATCCTTGGTTTTCATGATCGGTTTACTTTTATACACATATGGAAGATCATGTAAAATTAAAATAGTTGTAATGAATTTAAATTATATGTTATTAATGATATTTCATAAGATAAAATGGTTATATAAGTCATTTGGTTATTTTGGGTGAGGATGAATCATTAGATAAGATGTTAGTGATAACTGTTTAGATTATTTTGGCGGTTTTTTCAATCATCACAAACTAGTTTTGTTTCATTAATTAATATTATGTATATATATATAAGATTTAATACATATATTATAATAATTTTTAACCATAAAAATGTTTTTATTGAATGCATAATTGAAAAAATAAAATACATCATCCACGAAGGCGGTAAATCAGCACCCTACAGACAGTGTTTTCATCTTTAAAATAAAAGGAAAAAGAGAAGAGAATTGATGGTTTATTTTATATTTAAATAATAAAATTCTATTATATAAAATATACTGGAGTTATCATGTCACTTTTTATAGGATAGGTGAGCTAAGGATAAGAAAAGAAAAGAAATTGAAAGAAAATTAAAAGAACAAAAAATGCTTTTACCTCTTGAATTCCTCTCGTTGAGACCTCCTTAAGGAACTTTGAAATGGTATTTTTGGTGAGACTAAAAATACCAGAACATGGGGAAGAGGTTTGGGAGAGTAAATAGGTAGAATATAAGAAATATTCAAGGCTTTGGAGTTGTGACAAGAAGGGGTGGTATTTATAGTGGAGGAGAGGGGTGTTTTTTGAATATTTTATTCACTTGTTTATTATTTTGGTTCAAGTATATGAATAATTTGATAATTATCAATAAATATATTAAAATAATTATGAGGTGTTCAAGATTATGGTGATTACATCAAAAAAGAATCAAGTAATAGTGTATTTAACTTATAATGTATTTATACCGTAAATTATCGTATTTTACTATTCACAAAATTCAAGTATTTTAGAAAAATATAAAAAATTTACCCTAACCATTTTCAATGTATAAAATTAAAAAAATGAACTCCATTTTATTAAAATAATTTTCCAACTACAAGAAATTTAATTTTTAATTATAATCATAATTATTTTGAAAAATACCGATTTTAAAATAATAATTGATTTTATAACACTTTTAAAAATTAATTAAAATCTCATAAAATTATCTTATAATAATAAGAAAGCATAATATTAATTTATGAATCTATTTTATGAAAATAAATTTTCTTTTAAAACATTATTTTAATTATAAAACTGTAAATAAACATTTACTCTTTACAAAAATACCAACACTTAATTTATCATTTTCAAAACACTTATTTACTTATTCCATGATATAAATATACCATATCTTCATTTATAAGTTACCAAAGTTTTATTTATACTTTCATTAGTGAAGTTACTATTCTATTGGCTATATTACTATTCCTAATGGTCACATTACTATTCCAATGGTCATAATTAATATTATATTACAATTTCAAATTCTGTGTCTCATGAAGCATAAACTAGATAAGATTTTAAATTTTTAAATAGGCATACCATAAAATATTGGGGTGTTAGATTCACTATGTTTTGAGGTCAAAAAAGTCCTAGAAGGCCTCCAAAACTGAGTTTTTAGTTGGGATACCCTAATTTTTTAATATTTGATAGTATTTAAGATTCGTTTAAGTGAGTCTTATTGTCTCTTTTCAGTAGAGACTGAATTTATTTCCAAGGATTACATTCATATAGATATTATGGGTTTAAAATTTTATCATTTTTCATATTGTAGTTTTATTTATAATTAAATATATGCATATATTCTTATATTTAATTATAATAAATCAATTGTATAAATACATATTTAAACATATTTACATAAAAATGTATTTTTAAATATATAAACCAAATAGAAATAAATATATATTTTTTCATTTTATTTAAAATAAAAAATTATCCATTTTATTTACCTTATAAAAATGTATTAACATGTATATATATACCTATACAAGTAATGTTTATATATAAACATGTGTGTATCAATAAATAAATATATATTTATATGTATATTCTAATTTATGAAAATAAATACATATATATGTAAATATTTGTACATGTATGTGAGAAATATAAATTTATAATTGTGTTTGTAAATATATGTGTGTGTGTAGCAATATTATGTATATTCATCATATATAAATTCATTTTTATAAATAAATCATTATCATTATAATTAAATATATTATATAAACATATTTTATAGTAAATATTTATAAATAAATTATAAAAAATTTATATGTAAATATACAATTATATGTGAATATTTATATATATATGTAAATATATAGACATATAAATATATATATAATGTATAAAATTTATATCTAAATATACAATATATAGAAATATTCTAAAAATGAATTTAAAACAACATATCACCATTTTTTTACATTACAAAAATATATGAATATATATATATATATATACATATATAGATATATATATAATGTTTATATATGCATATGTGTGTGTATTAATAAAAAAAATATATTTACATTTTTATTCTAATATACGTAAATCAATATCAATATATAATATATTTAAATAAATATAATTATATATATATCACACACACAAACATATATTTTATAAACACATTTAAAAATAATTATATAAATATATGAATAAAAATATATATATGTAAATATATATATATATATATATATAAACACAAATATCATAAAATAGACAATAAAACATCTTAGTGCATTGGAAAAGGCATTCGATTTCCAAAAGAGAGGCACATGGATCAAATCAAGGCATGCGCGGGGGGTGAACAGTAGGCTGGAATTTTGAAAAGTACTGAAAAAGGGCCATTCTGAGTGGTGACAGGGGGGGGTGTAGCACCCTGAAATTCTAAAATAAGAACCTTATATTATATAGTGTGCATGACACGTGACACCATGCACGTAAGGAGATATAATACCGAAATAATTTAAAATATATTTATTATTTTAAATATATTTGATATATTCTATATTTGTTAATGCACTCAACACCGAGTTACATTATACTACATGTAAGAACGACTTTCTTCGAAAGCTTACATTACACGCAAGACCGAGTTTTAACCATACATTATTAAAATATTATTATTTAATATAATAAGACTTAACCTAGAGGTTAAATTATAATTTATGAATAGTATTAACTAAATTATGAAATATATTGTTTATAATAATATAATATTAATTTATAGGTTAAAAATTAATTAGAAATGAATATAAGAGCCAATTGGATATAAAAAGAAATATTATTATTCATATGCTTCCAAAGGATTTTTTTAATAAACACAGTTAATTACAATTAGTGAATGATTTTAATGAAATATATATGTTATATATTCAATCAAATATTTTTGATATTCATCAATTATGTTTGATATGCATAAGATAATAACAAACCATATTTTACACATAAAAACCTATATTTTTATAAAGACAATTTTACTGCCTTTTAATAGAGAACCCATTTTAAATATGAATTTTGAAACCTTAATTGATTTAATATATCAAAATAAATTTTTTATTTTAAATATAAACATAATATTTAGGTTATGGTGAATTTTTGATATTTTTTGGAAACATATCATTTTTTAATGAATAGTTAAAAATACTGCATTTTAGTTCAAAACTAATTTTTCATATGATATATTTATAAGGTGAAATTATGTTTTATATTGGTTTTAAAGTTTAACTAGACAATATTTTTATCAATTAATAAAATTTATGTTATTATAATCAATTTCACTTTGAAATTGACTATAAAAACATAGCAAAAGTTTGGACGTATTTACTTTTAAAACCCGCGTTGTCGTCTTGCTTACGGGATGAATTATAAATTAATTTCTGCCAATTATGTTATTTGAATTTAGAAAAATTCATTACATATTTGGAATAAGAATAATTTATAATTTATAATATGTTTAACTTAGTTTTTTACCAAAAATATTAGTGAAAGTAATTAAAATTAATTACATTTATTAAGGCAAAATTAAGCTTAATAATGGACAAAACATTTAACTTAAGGCCCCAAATGACCTATAAACTTGTCCAAAACCTATGTGTTGGACATATATCTACCATAAATCTTAATTTATTGATTTTGGTTTGTTTGGTATGACTTTTTTTAAGTAATAACATGTGTACACCTAACTTGTTTCCAAAAATTCCAAGTGAGTCCTTTTCCGTCCCTATAAAAGGCCACCACCCCTACCCATTCCTCACACCTATCAAACCACTTAGTTTTAGACAATATATTACCAAATAGATTCTCAAAATTCATACCCTATACCTTTAATCATCTCTTTAGGCAGGAAGCCTTCCAAGGAATCCTTTTAGTACAAACCAAAAGAAGTTACCCGATTAAGAGGAAACGTCTTCTCTCAAGCTCTCCAGTTTCATTTCCATTATCCTGAACTCAAATATATTTATTACATTATCATATAAAAAAACCAGTATAATCAATATAATATGTTTTTTATGTAAAGTTTTGACCTATACTTACACACACCTACATCTAATGGGTAACGAACATATTGTTTCTGTGTATGGAAGACTACAACCTCACGAAATGATGATTGTTGAATCTTCCTTTTCCACCTATCATGGTGGCCATTATGATAGAAAATATATTTATATATGTTATATATGACATTTATAATGTATTTATTCTTATGTAATTTTTATTTATAACATACCTTTATGCTTTCCATCTTTTGTAAATACGATAATTTCGTTTGAGGAAGTGTGGACTACCACCCGCTCAAAGTGACATGACTCGTTCATACCATACATGGAATGTATAAAGGATAGTTTTAATAATCCTATGTAACATATATAACATATAAATGATTATGGAATTATAATATACATATGTATCATTTAGTTTTAATTCTTTTAATACAATAATAAAATGGAAGTAGTGTTCATGCGTACGTAGGACCTACCATCTCTATGAACAATGAATTTCATTTATAATATCCAAATACAATGGAATACTATAAATAAATATTATATATGATAATTAAGGAATATTTTTTATTTTAGAAATGATTAAACCATGATCTAATTAATGATAACAACAAATAACAAGTTAAAACTTACTCGAGCAAACTAGGCAATTAACACCCGAAATAGTGAAATTAATGAAAGAGTGTTAACAAAAGGGTAATAAAATATTATAAGAAGTTAATATATGATATTATAAACATAAGTATTATTCTGTTATATTTTAGTAACATATTTTAAACCACTATATAGGAGGATAAATACCACACAACAAAAGGAAGTTTATGGTATGTGAATTTCATCTCAAATTATATTCCATTGAGACTTATTTGTTATTATGCGCCAATTCACTTTTATTTGGTGCATATACCACATTTTTCATGTTATATCATGAATCAAATAATTCTCATGATAATATAAGTTTAATTTAATTTCATACATTCTGGATATTATGATTCAAATGTTTCAAAGTGGTATGGGACACTTTGGAATGTTTAAAGATTATTCTCTTAAAGAATGTTCTTAATGATAATATTTGAAATCTAACTTCCTTTTGTAATAATTTTTAATTGTAAATTTCCTTTAGTATACATATTTTTATACAATAGATATTATTATTTCCTAAACTGTATATCATTTCACATACGGTGTTTAATTTGACAGTTATTTGATAAACTGAGGAATTATTGATAAATCCGTATCTTTTATTCCATATAGATATTTGATAAGGCATATTTTCCATTGATTAAATTTATTATTTGATATGAGGAATTATTTGTACATTAAATGAAGGGTGGATCCCAGAATTTATATATCTCCTTGATGCATCAACAATTTCTCATGAGATGATTGAGTTGTCCAAATTAAACAGGTTTCTACCTATAGTTTTAAACTATCCAGAAGATGGATCTTGATAGTATAGGTCCTCATGTGCATAAGACATGATGTACAATAATTAATATTTTAATTCATATATATTTTAGTTATTATTCAACCATGATATTTTGTGTTGACATATCTATGGATATATTTCATTTCAGTTCATTGATTAAATGACATGTGTTTTAGTTTCTTACCTCCCCATATTGAATTTTCCTTATCTAGTTATTTGAATGGAATGTGTTATCAGTTATTTTCCTTTCTATGTTAATTTATTACTATTGATTAATTATTTCTTCCTCTTTACTTACACTTATTGAGAATTTGATCTCACCCTTATTATGTTTGTTTCCCCAGGTTATGAAGAAGATAACTTTGAATAAGCTTCCAAGGATGCAGTTTATTTCAGTTTATTGTGTAACATGTTTTATTTTGTTTTCCTAATGTATTATGGGTATCATGTATGTAGTCCATATTTCCAAGATTCATAAACTGAATGGTCATTCTAGATTTGTTTCCTTGTAATCATTCTAATGTAAAAAAATAAGGCAATGACTCCAAGCTTCTGGGTTGGGGCATTATAGTTGGTATCAAAGGAAGTTTAACAGTAACCTTGGAAACTATATTTAGAAAACTTAGATTAGGAAGAACAACCCTAAGATAGATATTGAGGATAAGTATGAAATAACATCCTATAATTTTAGTAAGGTAGTGATTATGTGGATATTCCTAGAAATACATCCCGACCTGGATACTATAAGTGAACGTGGTTCTGGCACAGAAGTACCTAGGAGTAATAACTCTAAAAAGGTGTTTTGGGCCTGAATCGGGGTAACCTGGTACATGAAAATGGTACTTATTGATCACCTGGGTTGACACTCATGGTGGATACATTTAGGATAATACACATTTTATTTACCTACCATTATGAAGGATTTAAAAGTAAAGATGCCCCTAAAGTAACCAAAGTTTATGATTCTATGATTCATGATGCATAAATTTATATTATATGATAAAATTTATTTAGAGTTATACAATGTTCAAAACTTTATGAGACAATCCAGTGTATTCTATTATTTAGAAATGAAACCTGAAAGGAAGAATGGTATCAGTACTCGTGGAAAATGTTGATATTGCCTTGCTGAGGAAACAAATACATCTGGTATTGGATCTGAGCAAGTTGTGGATATATTAGGAAAACTTAGTCAGGTTATGACAAATAACCTTTCCCAAATGGAGCAACCTATTATACGAAGAGAATATACTATACTAGATTTCTTTATATGGCATAATTCCCCATCGTTTAATGGGACTACTAATCCAATTTTATCTAAATAATGGATTAAGTATTTGGAGAAGATATTTATGGCCTTAGAATGTAGAAAAAAGGAAAAAGTCATACTTGTGGTCTATTGTATCCAAAGTGATGCTGATCAATGGTGGTTATTGATCTAGAATACTAGGGATGAAGAAGAAATATAACTCATGGAATGAAGAGTGTTTAAGGATAAATTCTTTGATAAATACTTCCCACGTAATCAAAAATTTGATATGAAGACGAAGTTACTTGGATTAAACAAAAAGGAAGAAGATAGTGATGAAAATTATGAATATACCTTTACAAGGTTACCCAAGTATTCTACAGATTATATAACCAACACATAGTTCAAGTTCGACCACTTCTTTGAAGGACTTAAGCAAAGTCTCCGAAGGACTCTAGTGTCTCAAAACTTTTATTCATATTATGAAATAGTTTTATGTGCTATCAAGATAGAGAAAGAATTCTCCAAGTCCTATGGCTTCAAGGGAAACTAAGAGAAGAAGAGGTCTTTTGAACACCATGAAAAAGGGAATGATTCAAACAATATGAAGAGAAATAAAAATTTTAAAACATGTGATAACTATGGAAATAATCACCTTGGTAAATTCTTGAAAGGATTGGGAGTTTTTTATAAGTTTATATAAAGGGGTCACCAGGCAAAAGAATGCATAGGAAGGAAGGAAAATACCACTATTCAATGTCACAACTGTAAGGATATGAGGAACTACACAAAGTAATGCTCCAAACATCAAGATAATACACCTCAGAAGAAGCTAAGTGATGAAGGTCAAGCATATGTTAGCGACACAAGCGAAGTGGAATAATTAATGTACTCTGTATTTTGATCTAAGAAATATGTTGTAAAAATATTTTGTTCTCATCATATGATTTATGAAATATGTAAGGAGTGTATTATAGTACTTTTTCAATAAATATTTGAGATAATATGATAAATAGTACCAAGAAAAGTTATTCAGTATAAATTTAAACTTTTCATAAAACACATGATTGAGGGAAATACAACCCTTAATATGTTCCTGATGTTGAGATAATGGTGGAGAAATGATTGATTTGAATAATAGTTCACTATATTGGAAATGATTAATGACTTTTACACAAGTGGTATTTGCTATTATTTTTGGAGTTTAAAACACTTTTGGATTAAAGGAATATATCCAATAACCTATGTCTTACTTAAGTAATAAGGAAGAATGCATGTTTTCAATGAGGTTTTATGGTGATTTGAGTTATTACCATATTTCAAGAGGATACATGATGAATTTATTCACATGTTTAGAATGTGAAAATTTAGAACTACTTCATATTGATTAAAGGATAATGATAAGTTTATTTTGGAAATTCAGTGACTTTCCTTTAGTGGTTATTGGATTATAATATGATGGAAAAGTTAACCATTTATAAAATGGTTTAAGATGACCATTAGATGAGATTAATATATTACTTCACCATATGATGAATCATGTGCTAAGAGATGAAGTAGAAATATTTCAAGGCATAATAAAAGGAAAATATTATGTTTATATAAACTTATATTCACTTATATTCTTATAGAGTGAAAGAATTAATTAACTATAGAAAAAATTGTTTTGAAGCAAAAATGTTGTCATATTATCATAATTTTTGATGATATCAATGACCTTTATTCACACCTATGGTTTATGGTTTTATGGTGAAAAAATATCATATGAACATGTTCTCTAGCACTCTCCATTAGAACTTGATTGTTGTAATTTTTCTTCCATATCCATGTTTCCATTTCCCACCTTTGTTTTCCTACCAGGGAACCTAGTTACGTGACAGTTGTACTTTTATTTCTTTCTTATTAAGAATATGTGATATTAACCCTTTTTACAATGTGGCCCTTTCAAAAATATTTTATTTTAAGTCCCTCTATCAATGAGATAAAGTTTAAATTGTGAGGAATTAATTTAATTAAGGTGGGGATAATTTAGTACCCCAAAATTCTAAAATAAGAACCTTATATTCAATAGCATGCATGACACACGACATTAGGTGCATAAGGGGATATAATACTGTGATAATTTAAAATATATTTAATATTTTAAATAGATTTTATATATTCTATATTTTTTAATGCACTCAACACTGAGTTACCTTGAGTTACACACAAGAACAACTTTATCAAAAGCTTACATTACACGCAAGACCGAGTTTTAACCATACATTATTAAAATATTATTATTTAATATAATAAAACTTAACCTAGATAAATTAGAAGTTATGAATAATATTAACTAACTTATGAAATATATTTTTTATAATAATATAAGATTAATTTATAGGTTACAAATTAATTAGAAATAAATAGAAGAACCAATTGGATATAAAAAAATATTATTATTTATATGCTTCCAAAGGAGTTTTGTTTTAATAAACACAGTTAATTATAATTAGTGAATGATTCTAATGAAATATATATGTTATATATTAAATAAAATATTTTTTTATCCATTATTTTTTATATGCATAAGATAATAACAAACCCTATTTTACACATAAAAACCTATATTTTTATAAAGGCAATTTTACTACCTTTTAATGGAAAACCCATTTTAAATATGAATTTTGAAACCTTAATTTATTTAATATGTCAAAATAAAATTAATATTTGAAATATAAACATAATATTTAGTTTATGATGAATTTTTTATATTTTTTGGAAACATATCATTTTGTAATGAATTGTTTAATATACTGCATTTTGGTTCAAAACTGCTTTTTCATCTGATATATTTATAAGGTTAAATTATGTTTTATATTGTTTTTAAAGTTTAATCAGAATTTTTTTTATCAATTAATCCAATTTAGTTTATTATAATCAATTTCACTTTGAAATTGACTATAAAAACATATCAAACTTTTGAATGTATTTACTTTAAAAACCCGCATTGTCTTCCTGCTTACGGGATGCATTATATATTAATTTCTGCCAATTATGTGATTTAAATTTGGAAAAATGGATTCCATATTTTAAATAATAATAATTTATAATTTATAATATGGTCAACTTAGAATTTGACCAAAAATATTAGTGAAAGTAATTAAAATTAATTACAATTATTAAAGAAAAATTAAGCTTAATAAAGGACAAAACATTTAACTTAAGGGTCCAAATTACCTAGACACTTGTGAAAAACCCATTTTATAGAAATATATCGGCCATAAACCTTCCATTATTGAGTTTTATTTGTTTGGTATGACTTTTTTTAGCTAATAACATGTGTACACCTAACTTGTTTCCAAAAATTCCAAGTGAGTCCTTTTCCTTCTTTATAAAAGGCCACCACCCCTCCCCATTCTTCACACCTCTCAAACCACTTAGGTTTGGCCAATATATTCCCAAATAGATTACAAAAATCCCTCCCATATACCTTGAATCCTACCTCTATTCATTAATCCTTCCAAGGAAGCCTTTTTGTACAAACCAAAAGAAGTT
This sequence comes from Viscum album, assembly GCA_963277665.1. Lineage (NCBI taxonomy): Eukaryota > Viridiplantae > Streptophyta > Magnoliopsida > Santalales > Viscaceae > Viscum > Viscum album. Next base: position 1,296,198,543 of record OY728141.1, on the reverse strand, counting down.
ACCTGATTGAGAGGTAATGTCTTATCTCGTGTTCTCTAGTTCCATTTCCATTATCCACCACATAAAATATATTTATTACATTATTATATTAAAAAAAAATTATACTCATTATACTATGATGTTTTTATGTAATTTTTTTGACCTAAACTTACACACATCTCCATCTAATGGGTAATGAATATACTGTTTCTGTGTATGGTGAACGACTGCCCCATGAAACGATGATTGTTCAATTTCAATTACCACCTATCATGATGGAAATTATGATGGAAAATATATTTATATATTTTATATATTATATTTATAATGTATTTATTCTTCTATAATTTTTTATTTAGAACATACCTTTATGCTTTCCATCTTATGTAAATACGATAATTTCGTTTGAGGAAGTGTGGACTACCGCCCCCTCAAAGTGATATGACTCGTTCATACCATACATGGAACGTATAAAGGATGGTTTTAATAATAATATGTAACAAATATAATGTAGATATGATTCTGGAATTATAATATAAATATTTATCATTTAGTTTTCATTTTTTTAATGCAATAAAAAAATGGAAGTAGCGTTCATGCGCACGTACGACCAACCGTCTCCATGAACGGTGCACTTCATTTCTAATATCCAAATATAATGGAATACTATAAATACATATTATATATTATAATTAATCCATGGTTTACATTATAGAGATGCTTAAACCATGATATAATTAATGATAACAACAAACAACAAGTTAAAACTTACTTGAGCAAACTAGGCAATTAATATCTGAAATAGTGAAATTAATGAAAGAGTGTTAACAAAAGGTTAATAAAATATTGAAAGAAGTTAATATATGATATTATAAACATAATTATGGTTATTTTATAAGTTATTAACATATTTTAAACCACTATACAATAGGATAAATACCACACAAAAAAATTAAGGTTAAGGTAAGGGAATTTCGTCTCAAATTACATTCCATTGAGAATTATTTGTTATTATGCACTAATTCACTTTTTTTAGTGTATATAATAACTTTTTAATTTTATATAATGAATCCCATTATTCTCATAATAATTTAAGTTTCATTTAATTTCATACATTCCAGATATTATGATTCAAATGTTTCAAAGTGGTATGAGGCACTTTGGAATGTTTAAAGATTATTTTCCTCAAGAATGTTCTTAATGATAATCTTTGAAATATCACTTAATTTTGTAATCATTTTTCATTTTAAATTTCCTTGAGTATCCATATTTTTATATGATGGATATTATTATTTCCTAAACCTTATATCATTTCACATATGGTGTTTATTTTGATAGTTATTTAATGAATTGGGGAATTATTGATAAATACCTATCTTTTATTCAATACAGATATTTGATCAGTCATATTTTCTATTGATTAAATTTATTATTTGATATGAGGAATTATTTTTTTCATATAATTAAGGGTGGATCCTATAATTTATATAGATCCTCGATGCATCAACAGGTTCTCATGAGAAAATTAAGTTGTCCAAATTAAATAGGTTTGTACTTGTAGTTTTAAACTATCCAGAGGATGGATATTTACAGTATAGGTCCTCAAGTGCCTAAGATATGAAGTCCAATAATTAAGAATTTCCTTCATATATATTTTAGTTATTATTCATCTATTAGATTTTACGTCGATATATCTATGGATATATTTCATTTCATTTCATTGATTAAATGGCATGTGTTTCAGTTTCTTACCTTTCCATATTGAATTTACCTTATCTAGTTATTTGAATTGCATGTGTTATTAGTTATTTACCTTTCCATGTTGATTTATTCCTATTTATTAATTATTATTTCCACTTTAATTACCCTTACTGAGCATTTGATCTCACCATTTTTATGTTTCTTTCCCCAGGTTATGAAGAAGATAACTTTGAATAAGCTTCCAAGGATGTAGTTTATTTCAATTTATTTTGCAGTATGTTTTATTTTTTTTACCAATGTATTATAGGTATAATTTATAAAATATGGATTTACAAGACTACTAAATAGAATGGTCCTTTAGGATTTGATTCCTTGTAATTATGCTAATGTAATAAAATAAGGCACCAGCTTCGGGCTTATGGGATTGGGGAATTGCAAGGGTGTGTGTGTGGAAAACTAGGTTATAGGTGGGGTGGGGAGAGATTGAAAAAAATCACTAAAAAATAGGGGTAAAAGAAATGAGGGGGTATAGAAATCTAATAATAATAATTTTTTGGCCCCATTTATCAATGCTTAAAAAAACTCTGATAAAGGGAACCTTTATCAATAATTTTTTTAGTGATGATAAAAGGAGGCTTTTAACAGTGATTAGATTAACAATTATTTTATAGAAATGTTAAATCCAATTTTAGCACTATTAAATGATCTACCTATAGTAGTTTCATCTCATTTACTTTCATGTTCAACATAAAATTTTCAAAGTATTGGCTAGTGCAGCTCAACGGGTTTGGAGACGGGGTGTGTGAGGCCCAAGTATGGTAGTAGAGCTCATGTGTGTGTGTTGTATTTTGGATTATTTTTCTTTTGGGATCAGCCCAATGGGAGATAATTATTGTACACCTGTATTATCCCACATGGTATATTTTATTATAGCATTGTGTTTATTTATTTCTGTGTACTCTGATTATGTAATGCGGTTGTTTTAGTTATTTTTTTCTGTTGTTTCTTAAATCTAATTGGAGGTAATAGTCTCCTAATTTCATGGAATAGGAACTCTTCACTAGTCGGTAGTCTTTGTTTTATGAGGAGGTGTTCTTGAGGCCACTTGACAACCCAAATTTGGCTACAATTGAGTGGCCCTGGAAAGGGTAATGAAAAGTGGTATTAGATCATTGTTTTATATTATATTACTATTTGGGGAGATGGTAAATGGAAGTTATAGGGATGTGTCCATGTTTGTGATAGGCCTCAGACCGGTGAGACATGAACACCTTTCTGATGGGTAGTCCAAGTTACCAGGGGTACAAGATTATTGTTCTTAGTTTTTTCTGTTATGGATGAGGTGTTTATGAAATGTGAGTTCACTAGATATGTGATTGATAGTTTTGGATCTTGGCCCAATGGAAAGAGGTATGTGTACATGCATCATGATAAAGAGGCACATAGGACCGACATGACATGTGTCTACTTGTGTGTGGTTGGGATTTTTATGATGAAGGTTCAATTTATTAACATATTAGTTGCAAATTATTTGGTGTTTTTCTATATATCTTGGAATGGAACTTTAATCAATAAGACCTCGAGCATTATCTATGATGGTTGGTCATGTGTAACAAGGTATAGGATGTTCTCAAGTGTCGATGATGTAGTCCTTTCACCAAGGGATGCATGGGGAGGGTCTTTGTAGGCATACCTCAGGGATGGAACCTTGACGGGTTTGGTACAGTCATGTGATGCATGAGGAATGATCCAAGGATGGGCATAGGTTGTACTGAGGTTGTGGAAACCCTGAGAAGTTATGGAGTAGGGAATGAGTGATGTGACTTGGCTTGATATGTTAAATGCTTGGAGTGTTTTTCTATCCAAGAAGGGTTAGAGGGAAGGAACTACTGGGTGCCCGACCTGGTGGGTTTGGATGCTCTTTCAACTGGTGAGAGCATGGATGGACACTCATGGTTTTAGGATTACACCCATGTGGCGGGTGGTCACATTTTATGATTGGGAATGGGTAGATTCCCTGATTTTAAAGAGGAGTACCAAGGGTACTTTGGGTTGATTGTGGATGACATGAATGTGAAGCACGGTTAGGTGTGTGAGCCTAGAATAGATGAGGAAAAATTCATGGGAGCATGAATTGGGTGGTGTGATCGGGTTGTACAGGAGCATGCAGTCGTTTGGTTCGAGTGAGATCGAATTAGATCATGATCGAGGAACTATGAGCAGATTTTTAGTAGGACACTTTTACCTTTAAGGGAGTGGGTGTTGAAAAGACTATTGGGGAAAATTACTGGGGTATGAGGACGATGTACATTGGGAACACATAGTACTTTGTTGGTTTGAATATTGATGAAGAGGCCATGAGTAGGCCCTTTGTGAATTGGTTCAAGTTATGGATAAACCCGAGTGACACTGTGGTGGTAGTGCGGTCATGGTTTTGGATTATATTCTCTCTCATGGGCATGGTAGCCCATAGAATATGTGTAATGGTTTGTTCCTTCCTAGCCCGTTACTTTTCCAATTTGGGTAGTCAAAGGTGTTTACACAAGTAGAAAATTGGGCTATTTCCATAGACCTATAGCCATGGTTTTCAAAACCGTGGCTATAGACCATTTTTTCAAGGGATATATCCACAGTTTTACCAAAACCATGGATATATCCCACAAATATAGCCACAATTTTAAAAATCATGGCTATATGTCTCCTAACCTTGCGCAGTAGAAAAATTTTCCAATATAAAATAGAGTAAGAAGCTCTATTTCCATGGTTTTTATGCTACCTCCATGGTTTTTAATAATATATATAACATATTATATATATATACATGAAACTCGGTCTGATTTAGTGGTTATGCGGTTGAATTCTATGTGTGAGGTACATAGATCAAATCCATCTGATGACATATTGTTTTTGGACTATATCCAAAGTTTTCAACCATGGAAACAGCACCTACGACCATAGTTTAAATCATGGAAATAGGTTATACCTATTTCCATGAAGATAGTGACCATGGTTTAGGAAAACCATGTCCGTAGTCTATGGAAAAGGTTTTGGGACCTATTTCCATGATTTTCAACCATGGTAATAGTCCAATTTTGTAGTTGTGTTGGAGGAGGATCGAGGAGGTTCTGTGGTGGTTAGTGCTGTAATAGAACTTCACCGGATCTTTTACACCATAAAAGAGGGGTTTACGATGTAAGTTTGTAGCTTATGACTTGATAATCTAGTGGTTTACAGCTTGTACATGGCGAGGGGATGGGTGTGAAATGGTTTTATACTATATGAATGGAAATTATGGAATAATTTAATTCTAGATTGAGGTACTATGTTTTTAGTGAAAAGAGGTTTATAGCCTAAATTTGGTTTTATAGATTTTAACCCATGAACCCTGAGTAATTTATGATGTAAATTTGTAATTTATGCTATAAAAGGGTGGTTTCAAGGCTATTTATAAATTCTATTTTAGTCGAATATTCCATCGGGCCTTTACTTCTCTTATTTTGTGGACAAACCCTAGCGGTTTTGGGAGACCTTCAAGCCTATCTTCCCTTACTTTGATTCTTAGGTTCTGGTTTTTGGTTTTTGATGATTAGTGGTGAGTTCTTATCCCTTCTCCATTGTTTCCCTCATTCTTCTTTCAATGATCCACTGTAATGATGTTGTTTTAGTTTGGTGCTATAACACCTATAAAATTCCTTTATGTTATTAATAAAACTCTTAATTTATAATGAATTTTTTATTATGATCACATAGAAATACTTTTACATTTCATAATAACTGTACACATCATGCATTGATATGGAATAATACGATGAGGAACAATAAAGGGACATACACATGGAAGAATAATACATTCATTAAAATAAACTCCATTTGTTTTAATTCCCTTAATAATATTTTCCCTTCCATAATGATCACAAAATGAAAGGCTTGTTAGGAAAATAATTTACATTATCAAAGGATTTGTAAGAACCTTCATAAGAAAAGTTATGCATGATAAAGTGAGAAAGATTGTATATTTATAGGAAAATATGGTCATTTTTCATCATGATTATCAGCCAATATGTTGATGGTAATTGTTACCATTAGTCAATAAAACAATTGTTCATTAATTTTGTTGGTTATATAGATGCAATTAAGTGACCGTTGAAATTACTTTATAATATGACCAAAATTGTTTTATTTTTAGAGTCACTAAATATATTACATTTAAAATATGTTTTATGATAAATTTATAAGTTTTAAATAAATGTTATTTTAAAAAAAATTATATTATAGAACACTTTTTAAATGATATTATAAATTAATGAAGTCTTAAGTAATTTTTATAAGGGTTAAACAATTTACTATATCATAAAAGTTGTTAATTTTTATTAAATATTGATTTTATTTAAAAGTTAAAATTATAAAATTTATATTATTATTTTAATTAAATAAATTTCATTTTTGGACTCATCATGTCAAAATTATCTTAGGGTGTTTTTTTGGAAATTTTCTGACAAAGTTAAATATTGGGAAAAAAGTGAAAATTTCCGCTTTATGAGCACTGCAATTTTTTGACACCATTATTATGTCAGCATGATTAAAAATTTTATGAAAAATTTTATTAAATCAAAATTTCCTTTAATAAGTATAAAAATTAATTTATAAATATTAATATTAATTTATAAATTTATAAATTACTTTTTTGAACCAAAAATTGAATTTTTGAAATAAAATTTAATCTTTGGATTCTGCACATTAATTAGGTTGGTTGGAAGTTATGGTTTGGTTTTAGAAGTCCTTGAACATCCAACCACACTCTCCACCTCATTAATTATCCAAAAATTGGTTATTATTCAATTTACCCACAATTGGCTGACTTATATGATAAAATAACCAATATTTAATTCTTTAAACCCACACCTCCTCAAGTATAAACACCACAATTTATCCATTCCTATCCACTCCAAATTCATAAGACAAAAAGTTATGATCATTTTCCCTACCAAATATTCCCTCCAAGGTTTCCACAAGGTGTCAAGGTTCCACCCTCAATTTTTAGGAAGCAAATCTTCAAGGTAAGGTAATTCTCCTCTTCTTCCTTTTCATTCAAGTACCACATTTTTATGAGTCTTATTAATATAAAATATTATTTAATTTCATGAACTTTTGATCTTTACATTAGTTCAAAAATGGAATTTTATCAATGGGATACCTCCATTCTCTCTAATTATTCCCTTTACATAGTCTCTCATTATTCCATTTCCATTAGAGTTTTCCAAGGCGCTCCAGTGGAAAATCCTCCCTTATAGTGAGGAAATGTGAAGATTTGGTAATTCGATCAAGAATTAACCATATTGCATCATTATTTCTTAGATTATTTTGGTAACCCTATGAAAAAATCCATAGTAATATCATCCCATTTCCATGTAGGAATAGGAAGAGGTTGCATGACTCCTCTAGGACGTTGTCTTTTAGCCTTCACCTATTGACAGATTAAAAATCTTGATACATAATCAACAATTTCACACTATTATCCCACTAGAAATGTCCCTTGAAATCTCTATACATCTTAGTATTACTAGGGTGGATAGATAAATTTGATCTATGTTCATCATCTAATAACTCCCTTTTTTAACTCAGGTATAGAAGAAAAACAAAGGATCTTCCCAAATTTCATAATTCCATCATCATACACGAAGTCTGCTAACTTCCCATTATTAACAGCTTGAATATTTCTTTTAAAATTCTCATCATCATACTAAGAAATTTTAATTCTTTCTAATAAATATGGCTAGGAAAAAAATTGAAAAAGTAATGATGTTTCACCTTCCTTGATAATTACCATATCCATATTTTCTAGATCCATGTACATAGGATCATTATCAATCCTCACTTTGTTAAAAAATCCATGATCCTTCATAATCAATGAATCAACTACCATATTTTCCTTTCTTGGGTGGTAGTGTATTGAAAAATAATAATCCTTGAGTAGCTCGAGGCATCACATTTTTCTCATATTAAGTTCTTTCTGTGAGAATATATATTTCAAGCTCTTGTGATATTTATATATCTCACATCTTTCACCATAGAGATAGTGTCTCCATATATTCAGAGAAAATATTAAAACATCTAACTAAATATCATTAGTTGGATAGTTCTATTAATGTGTTTTAACTACCTTTATTCATAGTCAATAACTCTATCACTCTACATAAGGAAATAACCAAATCCTTTCTTTGATGCATCACTATAAATCATAAATCCACTATTTCTCGATGGTAAAGTCAAGTCTGTATCATTCACTAATATCCTCTTCAATTCTTCAAAAACATTATTCACATTATTTTTTCCATATGAACATAACCCCTTTATGAGTAAGCTTGGTTAATAGGTTAGCTAATCGGGAAAAATTCTAAATGAAACACCGATAGTATCCTGCTAAACCAATTAACTACATACCTTGGTTATGTTTGTTGGTGTAAGCCATTCATGGACTACCTTTTTATTTTACAGTATCAACTGATATTACATCATTAGAGAAAATATGTCCAAGAAAATTGTTTGGAGCTAGAATTCACACTTGCTAAACTTCCCATATAACTCTTTTCTTCTCAGAGTCTCCAGAACAACCCTCAAGTGGTTCTCATAGTCCTTATAGATTTTGTAATATATTAATATATCATAAATAAATACCACAAAAACCATAAAGATATTCCTTAAACACTCTGTTCATTAGATCTATAAAAAAGGAGGGTGTATTAGTCAGTTCAAATGAAATTAATATAAACGCATAATGACCATACCTAGTTCAAAATGTTGTCTTTGGAATATCTTCCTTCCGCACACGCAATTGATGATATCCAAATAAAAGGTCAATATTTGAAGAATATTGAGCTCCATGAAGTTTATAAAATAAATCATCAATGTGAGTTAGAGGATACTTATTCTTTATTGTAATAGTATTGATTTATTTATAGTCAATGCAAAACCTCATGGATCCATCTTTATTCTTGACAAAGAGAAAAGGGGATCCCCAATGAGAAACACTAGGGCAAATATATCCCTTATCACTCAATTCCTCTAGTTTTTTATTCATCTCTACTAATTCCACAATGAACATTCTATAAGGAGTCTTTGATATAGGTCTTTCACTAGGAATTAAATCAATATATAACTCAACTTCCCGCTCCGGAGGATGGCCAGGTAAATCATCTGGAAATACATCAATGTATTCTTACACAATAGGTACATTCTAAATTTGAATATTTCTTTCGTCATCCATAGATTATATTATCTCTTCTTCCCCAAGAATTTTATTTAGAAGAGCTACTGTAGGTAGATCCCAATATGACTCGGATGATGAAGTCTCCCCTATAAAGATGAGAAATTCAATACCTTTATCAAGAATCATAATTTCTTTCACTTTGCAATACAATTTTTCATTATATTTTTAAATCCATTCCATACTAAGGATTATATAAAAATAAACCATAGGTATGATGATAAAATAAATAATTAGAGTATGTTTATGTGTCATAAAAAGAACTTCTCAACACATCTTTGTTGTAATAAGGTTTCCACTAGGATTCTTTACTGAAAACTCCCTTATTAAAGTGAATTGAAAATATTTATTTTTAAAGAAAAATGAGAAGATATAAAGGAATACAATGATCCAAAATCAAATAAAGCTTTATCTAAATTTTATGTGATTATTAAAGTACCTACCACCACATCATTAGGAACTTAAACCTCATATTTTTTGATCACATAAGATTAGCCTTGATCTCGTGGCCTTTTCTGAGACAAGTTTCCTTGACGCTTCAAACAATAATTTTCATAATGTACCATCTCCCTAAAATTTTAGAATTAAACATTGGTATCTTCTTTCATTCCCTTACAATCATAATCATGATGGTATTTATCACCACACTTATAGAAAAATCCTTTTTCATTTAAGAATGCACTAGGGTATTTCCTTCCACAAGTATCACATGTTGGAAAATTCCCTTTTTTATTCTTACCTTTATCCATTATTTTTTCTTCCACCCTCTTATTATCTTGTTTTCCATTATAGTCATAATACTTATAGAATTATTTCTCGTTCTTGATAGCACATGAGACTATATCTTCGTATGATGCGAAAGTTTGGGAAACCAGTACCCATCAACGGAATGATTTTAACCCATCAATGAATCGATCAATATTACTATTCGTATTGAATAAGTAATCAGAAACATTTTTTTATAACCTTGTAAAGTTGGATTCATACTTAGAAACATTCTCATCCTCCTTTTTCTTCAGATTCAATAATTTTATCTCTATATCCGCTCGCTGTTCCCGTGGAAAATATTTTTCCAAGAAATGTTCCTTAAAATCCTTCCTTTCCATGTTTTCTATTTCTTACCCCTCATTAATGTTTTGAATCAATGACCACCATTGATCCATATATCTTGATAAATGATAAATTTACATGACAACCTTATCCCTTTCATTACTTCCCAAATCAAGAAATATCTTCTCTAAGGAACTTATCTGATGCTCAACTATAAATGGGATTGTAGTCCCATTTAATGATAAAGGTTGTTGTCTAATGAAGTGATCTAACATTATTCTTCCACATTTTAGATCAAGATTATACATATGCGTAAGGTTATTATTCATAAATTGAGTCAGGTGTCATAGTATAGTTATAAGTTGTTCGAATCCAATTTCAACTCCAACTCCAACATCATTATCTTTAGTAGGAGGGAAATCCATTCATGGAATATGTGCTTTGACACAGTTTCCATTTCTTACACTAGGTGCCATTTATAAACTATGGAATAAACTAAATTAGGTTATGAATCATAATTCATAATTTTGAACTAGCAAAACACTTAACATCAATTGGAAATTTATGCATAGCTAATCTCATAATCATAAACATGGTTTATTTGGGGATATGTTTACTTTTAAATCCTTTATTATGGTTTGTAAAGAAAATTTAAATTATCCTAAGAATATCCCCCAGGAGTTTCAAACTAGGTGCATAGTAAGACCCGTTGTTATATACCAGGTTACACCAAATCAGGCTTGACACACCTTATCAGAGTTGTTACCCCTAGGTATATTTGTGCCATAACTACATCCACTTATAGCATCTAGATAGAGAATATTTCTAGGAAGACCCACATAATATCTACCATACCAAAATTCTAGGATGTTATTCTATGATTATCCTTAAAGTATATATTAGGGTTATGTTCCCTAATCTATGTTTTCTAAATCTAATTTCCAAGGTTTCTACTAAACTTCATCTGATACCATCTATAAAGACCCCGACCCTAGTATGCCAGAGTTTATGTGTTACTTAATTAAATTGGTATTATAAACAAGTGATCATATACCAAAGGGCATAATAGTTTAGTAGATTTGGAAAACCAGATACATACAAAAGTTTTACATTACTAATTGAAAGGAAAAACAACATAGAAACTCCATTGGAAACATCTATAAACATCTATATTATCCCTACAAGTCATTCAAAATAAACATATTCGCATCCTTAGGAAAAATAAAACTTAATAAAGGGGTGAGATAAGATGATCAGTAAGGGTAAGAAATATAGAAAAAGCTATCATAAACAACAAGTCATGGTGAATAACTAAAAACACATGTTGTTAAATCACAATCTTGAGCATAAAATGGTAGGATTGAAAACTGATTAAATAATTTCATAAATAATTAGAAGTAAACTTAACCATGGATATTATTCTAGTAGAATAATAACATGAATTATAAATTAATAATATCATAATGAGGGAATGAATAATGCCGGACATCTGAAACATACCATTGATTCCTCATCCAAGAAATCTAAAAATAAATGGTTAAGGCCTCGACCAAATCTATATTTGAAAATAAATAGGCAAGGCCTCAACCAAGTCCATATCTGTTTTGTCACATGAGACCTACCAATGCATCGAGGGGATATAGAGGGACCCACCCATAACTTACTAAGTCCAATGAATTCCTCATGTGAATGGGGTGAAACATAAACAACATATATATATATGAAATGTAAATAACTTTTCCCAACATGTAAACATAATCACTAACCATTCTGAGTAGTATGGTGAATGGTGTCAAGATAGAACATGCATAGTCAAACTAATCATAAACCATATAATGAAATATGGAAGATTATAATCATAATATATAAATATCAATAAATCATAATATTCAATAGAGGTGTTGAAATATATGAAAATAATCTAATAAAATCGTCGTGGAATTCTTGAGAGAAATACCTTTTTTTACTTTGCAAAGAAGATTTATTTTAGAAAAAACATTTATATTTGACATAATTGTTTGTATAAAACCATAAATGAACAAATATAGTTTTTCATGAAAAAAATATAAATTTTATAAAGAAATTGTGTCTTAAAATAGATTATGGATGGTACTTGAAAATGGGTAAGAAATCGAGAAATTCCCTTTAGTCGAGTTTGCTTATCGGGAATAATTGAGAAGGGAATCTTGTAAAACATGTATTTATACATAAAATAAAGATGAAATGATAGGGATATATGAGTTTGGAAAATATAAATATAATTTATAGTTATTATATAAAATTAATGAATAACTAAATTGGGGTAAAGAGATAGAAAGCATAACCCGAATAGAAAAGGGAGGTTTGGGAAGAAACCCTTACCCTATGTCTGAAAGTGTTATCCACTTGTGCTTAATGTCATGAGTAATGAAATGAAATTAATTAATAATTTAATTTAGAACCTATTAAACATTAATTTGATTTATTATAATTTGATTAAGTTCATTTATGGTTTTTGATGAGTTATAAGATTAACTTTTGTTGTTCGAGAGTGTTCTTATCCTTGGTTTTCATGATTGGTTTACTTTTGTACGCATATGGAAGATCATGTAAAATGAAAATAGTTGTAATGAATTTAAATTATATGTTATTAATGATATTTCATAAGATAAAATGTTTATATAATTCATTTGGTTATTTTGGGTGAGGATGAATCATTACATAATATGTTAGTGATAACTGTTTAGATTATTTTGGCGGTTTTCAATCATCACAAACTAGTTTTGTTTCATTAATTAATATTATGTATATATATATAAGATTTAATACATATATTATAATAATTTTTAACGATAATTTTTTTTTATTGAATGTATAATTGAAAAACGAAAATACATCGTCCACGAAGACGGTAAATCAACACCCTACAGACGGTGTTTTCATCTTTAAAATAAAAGGGAAAAGAGAAGAGAATTGATGGTGGATTTTATATTGACATAATAAAATTCTAGGATATAAAATATACTGGAGTTATCATGTCACTTTTTATAGGATAGGTGAGATAAGGATAAGAAAAGAAAATAAATTGAAAGAAAATTAAAAGAACGGAAAATGATTTTACCTCTTGAATTCCTCTCCTTGAGAACCTCCTTAAGGAACTTTAAAATAATATTTTTGGTGAGACTAGCAATATGAGAACATGGGAGAGAGGTTTGGGAGATAAAATAGGCAGAATATAAGCAAGATTCAAGGCTTTGGAGGTGTGAGAATAAGGGGTGGTATTTATAGTGGAGGAGAGGGGTGTTTTTTGAATATTTTATTCATTTGTTTATTATTTTGGTTCAAGTATATGAATAATTTGATAATTATCACTAAATATATTAAAATAATTATGAGGTGTTCAAGATTATGGTGATTACATCAGAAATTAATCAAGTAATAGTGTATTTAACTTATAATGTATTTATACCGTAAATTACCGTATTTTACTATTCACAAAAATTCAAGTATTTTAGAAAAACATAAAAAATTCACCCTAACCATTTTCAATGCATAGAATTAAAAAAATGAACTCCATTTTATTAAAATAATTTTCTAACTATGATAAATTTAATTCTTAATTATAATCATAATTATTTTGAAAAATACCGATTTTAAAATAATAATTGATTTTATAACACTTTAAAAAATCAATTAAAATCTCATAAAATTATCTTATAATAATAAGATAACAAAATATTAATTTATGAATCTATTTTATGAAAATAAATTTTCTTTTAAAACATTATATTAATTATAAAACTGTAAATAAACATTTACTCTTTACAAAAATACCAACACTTAATTTATCATTTTCAAAACATTTATTTACTTATTCCATGATATAAATATACCATATCTTCATTTATAGGTTACCAAAGTTTTATTTATACTTTCATTGGTGAAGTTACTATTCTATTGGCCATATTACTATTCCTAATGGTCACATTACTATTCCAATGGTCATATTTAATATTATATTACAATTTTAAATTCAATGTTGCATGAAGCATAAACTATATAAGATGTTAAATTTTTAAATAGGCATACCATAAAATCTTGGGGTGTTAGATTTAGTATGTTTTTGAGGTCAAAAAAATCCTATAAGGCCTCCAAAACTGAGTTTTTAGTTGGGATACCCTAATTTTTTAATATTTGATAGTATTTTAGATTTGTTTAAGTGTGTCTTATTGTCTCTTTTCAGCAGATACTGAATTTATTTCCAAGGATTACATTCATATAGATATTATGGGTTTAAAATTTTATCATTTTTCATATTGTAGTTTTATTTATAATTAAATATATGCATATATTCTTATATTTAATTATAATAAATCAATTGTATAAATACATATTTAAATATATTTACATAAAAATGTATTTTTAAATATATAAACCAAATAGAAAGAAATATATTTTTTTCATTTTATTTAAAATAAAAAATTATCTGTTTTATTTACCTTATAAAAATGTATTAACATGTATATATATACCTATACAAGTAATGTTTATATATAAACATGTGTGTATCAATAAACAAATATATATTTATATGTATATTCTAATATATGTAAATAAATACATATATATGTAAATATTTTTACATGTATGTGATAAATATAAGTTTATAATTGTGTTTGTAAATATATGTGTGTGTGTAGCAATATTATATACATACATCATATATAAATTCATTTTTATAAATAAATCATTATCATTATCATTAAATATATTATATAAACATATTTTATAGTAAATATTTATAAATACATTATAAAAAATTTATATGTAAATATACAATTATATGTGAATATTTATATATATATATGTAAATATATAGACATATAAATATATATATAATGTATAAAATTTATATCTAAATATACAATATATAGAAATATTCTAAAAATGACTTTAAAACAACATCTAACCATTTTTTTACATTATAAAAATACATGAATATATATATACTTATATATATATATATATAATGTTTATATATGCATATGTGTGTGTATTAATAAACAAATATATATTTACATTTTTATTCTAATATATGTAAATCAATATTAATATATAATATATTTAAATAAATATAATTATATATATATCACACACAAAAACATATATTTTATAAACATATTTAAAAATAATTATATAAATATATGAATAAAAATATATATATGTATATATATATATAAACACAAATATCATAAAATAGACAATAAAACATCTTAGTGCATTGGCAAAGGCATTCGAGTTCCAAAAGAGAGGCACATGGATCAAATCAAGGTGTGCGCGGGGGGTAAACAGTAGGCTGGAATTTTGAAAAGTACTGAAAAAGGGCTATTCTGAGTGCTGATAGGGGGGGGGGGTGTAACACCTTGAAATTCTAAAATAAGAACCTTATATTCAATAGTGTGCATGACACATGACACCATGCATGTAAGGAGATATAATACCAAAATATTTTAAAATATATTGACTATTTTAAATATATTTGATGTCTTCTATATTTGTTAATGCACTCAACACCGAGTTACCTTATGCTACATGTTAGAGCGACTTTCTTCAAAAGCTTACATTACACGCAAGACCGAGTTTTAACCATACATTATTAAAATATTATTATTTAATATAATAAGACTTAACCTAGAGGTTAAATTAGAATTTATGAATAGTATTAACTAAATTATGAAATATATTGTTTATAATAATATAATATTAATTTATAGGTTAAAAATTAATTAGAAATGAATATAAGAACCAATTGGATATAAAAAGAAATATTATTATTCATATGCTTCCAAAGGATTTTTGTTTTAATAAACATAGTTAATTACAATTAGTGAATGATTTTAATGAAATATATATGTTATATATTCAATCAAATATTTTTTATATTCATGAATTATGTTTGATATGCATAAGATAAGAACAAACCCTATTTTACACATAAAAACCTATATTTTTATAAAGACAATTTTACTGCCTTTTAATAGAGAACCCATTTTAAATAGGAAATTTGAAACCTTAATTGATTTAATATATAAAAATCTATTTTATATTTTAAATATAAACATAATATTTAGTTTATGGTGAATTTTTTATATTTTTTGGAAACATATCATTTTTTAATGAATAGTTAAAAATACTGCATTTTAGTTCAAAACTAATTTTTCATATGATATATTTATAAGGTTAAATTATGTTTTATATTTGTTTTAAAGTTTAACTAGAAAATATTTTTATCAATTAATAAAATTTAGGTTATTATAATCAATTTCACTTTGAAATTGACTATAAAAACATAGCAAAATTTTGGACGTATTTACTTTTAAAACCTGCATTGTCGTCTTGCTTACGGGATGAATTATAAATTAATTTCTACCAATTATGTTATTTGAATTTAGAAAAATGTATTCCATATTTTGAATAAGAATAATTATAATGTATAATATGTTTAACTTAGTTTTTTACCAAAAATATTTTTGAAAGTAATTAAAATTAATTACATTTATTAAGGCAAAAGTAAGCTTAATAATGGACAAAAAATTTAACTTAAGGCCCCAAATGACCTATAAACTTGTACAAAACCTATGTTTTGTCCATATATCTACCATAAATCTTACATTCTTGATTTTGGTTTGTTTGGTATGACTTTTTTAAGTAATAACATGTGTACACCTAACTTGTTTCCAAGAAATCCAAGTGAGTCCTTTTCCTTCCCTATAAAAGGCCACCACTCCTACCCATTCCTCACACCTCTCAAACCACTTAGGTTAGGCCAATATATTCCCAAATAGATTCTAAAAATCCCTACCCTATACCTTTAATCCTATCTTTAGGCACGAAGCCTTCCAAGGAATCCTTTTAGTACAAACCAAAAGAAGTTACCCGATTAAGAGGTAACGTCTTCTCTCAAGCTCTCTAGTTTCATTTCCATTATCCAACACTCAAATATATTTATTACATTATCATAGAAAAAACCAGTATAATCAATATAATATGTTTTTTATGTAAAGTTTTTACCTACACTTATACACACCTACATCTAATGGGCAACGAACATATTGTTTCTGTGTATGGCGGACTACAACCACACGAAATGATGATTGTTGAATTTTCCTTTACCACCTATCATGGTGGAAATTATGATAGAAACTATATTTATATATGTTATATATGACATTTATAATTTATTTATTCTTCTTTAATTTTTATTTATAACATACCTTTATGCTTTCCATCTTGTGTAAATATGATAATTTCATTTGAGGAAGTGTGGACTACCACCCCCTCAAAGCGACATGACTCGTTCATACCATACATGGAATGTATAAAGGATAGTTTTAATAATCCTATGTAACATATATAACATATAAATGCTTATGGAATTATAATATACATATGTATCATTTATTTTTCATTCTTTTAATACAACAACAAAATGAAAGTAGTGTTCATGCGTACATATGACCTACCATCTCCATGAACAATGAACTTCATTTATAATCTCCAAATATAATGGAATACTATAAATACATATTATATATTATAATTATGTAATATTTTTCATTTTGGAGATTATGAAACCATGATCTAATTAATGATAACAACAAATAACAAGTTAAAACTTACTCTAGCAAACTAGGCAATTAACACCCAAAATAGTGAAATTAATGAAAGAGTGTTAACAAAAGGGTAATAAAATATTATAAGAAGTTAATATATGATATTATAAACATAATTATGGTTCTGTTATATTTTATTAACATATTTTAAACCACTATATAGGAGGATAAATACCATACAACAAAAGGAAGTTTATGGTATGTGAATTTCATCTCAAATTATATTCCATTGAGTCTTATTTATTATTATGCGCCAATTCCATTTTATTTGGTGAATATACCACCTTTTTCATGTTATATAATAAATACAATTATTCTCATGATAATATAAGTTTAATTTAATTTCATACATTCTGGATATTATGATTCAAATGTTTCAAAGTGGTATGGGACACTTTGGAATGTTTAAAGATTATTCTCTTAAAGAATGTTCTTAATGATAATATTTGAAATCTAAATTCCTTTTGTAATAATTTTTCATTGTAAATTTCCTTGAGTATAAATATTTTTATACAATAGATATTATTATTTCCTAAACCGTATATCATTTCACATATGGTGTTTACTTTGACAATTATTTGATAAACTGAGGAATTATTGATAAATCCGTATCTTTTATTCAATACAGATATTTGATAAGGCATATTGTCCATTGATTAAATTTATTATTTGATATGAGGAATTATTTTTACATGAAATTAAGGGTGGATCCCAGACTTTATATATCTCCTTGATGCATCGACAAGTTCTCATGAGATGATTGAGTTGGCCAAATTAAACAGGTTTCTACCTATAATTTTAAACTATCCAGAAGATGGATCTTGATAGTATAGGTCCTCATGTGCATAAGAAATGATGTACAATAATTAATAATTAAATTCATATATATTTTAGTTATTATTCATCCATGAGATTTTGTGTTGACATATCTATGGATATATTTCATTTCAGTTCATTGATTAAATGACATGTGTTTTAGTTTCTTACCTCCCCATACTGAATTTTCCTTATCTAGTTATTTAAATGGCATGTGTTATCAGTTATTTTACTTTCCATGTTAATTTATTACTATTGATTAATTATTTATTCCTCTTTACTTACCCTTATTGATAATTTGATCTCACCCTTATTATGTTTCTTTCCCCAGGTTATGAAGAAGATAACTTTGAATAAGCTTTCAAGGATGCAGTTTATTTTAGTTTATTGTGTAGCATTTTTTATTTTGTTTTCCCAATGTATTATGGGTATCAAGTATG
Source organism: Viscum album (assembly GCA_963277665.1). Taxonomy (NCBI): domain Eukaryota; kingdom Viridiplantae; phylum Streptophyta; class Magnoliopsida; order Santalales; family Viscaceae; genus Viscum; species Viscum album. Next base: position 1,296,179,641 of record OY728141.1, on the reverse strand, counting down.
TAATACACATTTCCAAGATTTCTAAAATGAATGGTCATTCTATATTTGATTCCTTGTAATCATTCTAATGTAATAAAATAAGGTAATGACTCCAAGATTCTAGGTTGGGGCATTACAGTTGGTATCAAATGAAGTTTAACAGTAACCTTGGAAACTATATTTAGAAAACTTAGATTAGGAAGAACAACCCTAAGATAGATATTGAGGATAAGTATGAAATAACATCCTATAATTTTAGTAAGGTAGTGAATATGTGGATATTTCTAGAAATACATCCCGATCTGGATACTATAATTGAACGTGGTTCTGGAACAAAAGTACCTAGGAGTAATAACTCCAACAAGGTGTTTTGGGCCTGACTCAGGGTAACCTGGTACATGACAATGGGACTTATTGCTCACCTGGTTTGACACTTCTGGGGGATACATTTAGGATAATACACATTTTATTTACCTACCATTATGAAGGATTTAAAAGTAAAGTAACCAAAGTTTATGATTCTATGATTCACGATGCATAAATTTATGTTATTTGATAAAATTTATTTAGAGTTATACAATGTTCACAACTTTATGAGATAATCCAGTGTATTCTATTATTTAGAAATGGAACCTGGAAGGAAGAATGGTATCAGTACTCGTGGAAAATGTTGATATTGCCTTGCTGAGGAAACAAATACAGCTGGTATTGGATCTGAGCAAGTTGTGGATATATTAGGGAATATTAGTTAGGTTATGACAAATAACCTTGCCCAAATGGAGCAACCTATTATACGAAGAGAATATACTATGCTATATCACTTTATACACCATAATTACCCATCGTTTAATGGGACTACTAATCCAATTTTAGCTAAATTATGGATTAAGTATTTGGAGAATATATTTATGGCCTTAGAATGTAGAGAAAAGGAAAAGGTCATACTTGTGGTCTATTGTATCCAAAGTGATTCTGATCAATGGTGGTCATTGATCCAAAATACTAGGGATGAAGAAGAAATATAACTCATGGAATGAAGAGCGTTTAAGGAGAAATTATTTGATAAATACTTCCCACATGATCAAAAATTTGAGATGAAGATGAAGTTACTTGGATTAAACAAAAAAGAAGAAGATAGTGTTGAAAATTATGAATATACCTTTATAAGGTTAGCCAAGTATTCTAAAAATTATATAACCAACACATATTTCAAGGTCGGCCACTTCTTTGAAGGACTTAAGTAAAGTATCCGAAGGACTCTAGCCTCTCAAAACTTTTATTCATATGATGAAATAGTTTTATGTGCTATCAAGATAGAGAAATAATTCTCCAAGTCCTATGGCTTCAAGGGAAACTAAGAGAAGAAGAGGTATTTTGAACAACATGAAAAAGGGAATGAGTCAAACAATATTAAGGGAAAGAAGGATTTTAAAACATGTGATAACTGCGGAAATAATCAACTTGGTAAATTCTTGAAAGGATTGGGAGTTTTTTATAAGTTTATATAAAGGGGTCACGAGGCAAAAGAATGCATAGGAAGGAAGGAAAATACCGCTATTCAATGTCACAACTGTAAGGATATGAGGAACTACACAAACTAATTCCCCAAACATCAAGATAATATACCTCAGACACTACGGGAAAACCGCCTATTAGCGGCAGTTTTTTTTCATATAGCGGCGGTTTAAACCGCCGCTATATGGTTTGGAGGCGGTTTACAGAAACCGCCTCTAAACTTGGCGTCGACAATCTATTAGCGGCGGTTTTATGCATTTCATGGCGGTCAAAGAAAAGCGTCGTAGTACCTCATTTCATGGCGGTTCTTGGTAAATTTAGCGGCGGTTTTAAGGGCTATTTAATTAGCGGCGGCTATAATCGCCGCGAAATTCAGGCGTGCCATGCGCCTGCTTAGCGGTGGTTAAAACTATCGCTAATTTTGACGTGATTTCGCGGTGGTTTTAACCGCCGCTAAGTGTATTGCCGATTACATTTAGCGGCGGTTTAAACCGCCGCTAAATATATAAGTGGTAAAACATTAGCGACGGTTAAAACCGCCGCAAAATTCTGACCCGAAAATAAAAATAGCATTTCTTCTTATGCTGCACCACTGCCCTGAAAAACAAACCAAACAAGAAACCATTTATCATTCCAAACATTCTCAACGGGAAGGAATTCATCATATGTTTCCACTAATAGAAGTATTCCCCCAAGATTAAAAATATTTCATAGGCCAATTTCTACCTCACCATGGGCTAGATAAATAGTTTTGGTTCCTAGAAACCATAAACTAATCAACTCACTATGGAATTATGGTTTATGGTACATGATAAACTTAAAAATATATGTCTCCTCGTAATGATGAATAGCATGCACAACTATCAAAGAAGAGAAGGTTTGGTGTTACACCCAACATGGTTAACATCACTACCAACACATGTACTAAAAACATTCATGGTTTTAATCACACCCAACACAACTATCAAAGAAGAGAAGGTTTGGTGTTACACCCAACATATATACATGAAGATAACAATGGTTAACATTACACCCAACCCATATAATAAATAATAACAACAGTTGGAATTACATTCAACCCATGTAACTAACAAGAACACTAGTTTTAATTGCACCCAACCCATATAAGAAGTCATAGGAATATTTGGAATTAAGACCAATCTATGTAAAAACCAAGATAAATTGTCAGAATCATGTATAACCTACATAACCACAAAAATTTGGTTGGAATCACACCCAACCCATATACCAATAAGAATGATAGTTGGCATCTTATACAACTTATTATAAGGTGTTCAACATGGTTAAAAAATAGCCAACCTATATAGAATTCCAAAGAAATGGTTAGCATTATGCCAAACCTAATTAACAATATAGAAACATCATTGGAATGAAACCCAACTAAAGCACCAAGTAATAACAAGAATTTAATTACACCCAACCAAAAATATAAATCATTTTACTCAAGTCACTCTTACTTGGATAAGATCTCCACTATCAATTATGTTGTATATAATTCACCATCATTGAGGAATTTCTTTAAATAACTTTTAAGATATTATCATTTCACATTAATACATACCCCTCTTGGTTATCATTCCAAGTTCTACCACCAATTTCAATTTAATTCATGGATGTACATGATTAATAATTATAAACCAGAGGACCTTACACATCCCTAACAAACCTTTCCTGAATATCATCTATGAGGAAATCTAATTTTGTTCCATCCTGATCCATTGTTACCTTCCCTTCTACACTTGTGCATCAAACAACACATACAACATATATATAATAAGGATAAAATTTATGCACCACCTACACAATATTCATAAACACCCTTTCATTTAATGTTGATGAAAAAGTTTATCCAATTCAATAAGAATACCTAAAGCATAAAAAATACCTAAAATTATGGATTTATAATGAAACACAAGATAACATCAAATGAAACAAGAGATTGGGGGTCACATGGATTTATACTTATAGTTTAGAGATGATCAAAATTGAAAATATTTGATTCCATAAAGGATTAAAGTGTATGGATAAAAATGTGCCAAAGAAGAGAGGGGAGGGATCACTACTAGTCGTTTGTCCTATAAGGAGGAGGACTGAGGATTAAATGGGTTGATGTTCAGTCAGAATAAGAACCTTTAAAACATCATTGTTATAAAATAATTTGTATCGATGATTGACATTATGGTTCCAGGAAATAAGGTCTCTCCAGTCTACCACATAAGAAGACATTTGAGAAATAGAGGACATATTTAAAGAGAATAGAGAATATATTAGAAGATATGTAACCATTAAGAGAGAATCAGTTGTGCTAATCAAACAAAATAAGCGCATAACATGGAAAACATTACGTGGACCACATGATCCATTCTAGGTCACAAAAATTACATAACCCATAAAACATCTTTTGATCACATGATTTTTCTTAATACATATAATCATGTTACCATGTGAAGGTCACATGAATCACATAAAGATTAGTAGATCATGAAAAAATCCTCAAGAGACAACCGAATCACATAATATAGACTAATGGCCAAGGGTGTGCATCAAAGTTCAAATAAATTACCATTGATTAGTTCATGGATTGATTAAGTGAGATATTTAGACAAGGTGATCACACAAAGAGGTCAAGTGACATGATAACATGATTAGGTCTCTTGTATGGTTCCTGTGATGAGGTCATGCAAAGTTGTCTTGCAAAACAATCGCACGAGAGAGGAGGTTTTGAGAGCTATGGAGCTTCATGTCACCGGTCAAATGACCAGCCTCTCACCCCCTATTTATAGGGAACCTCAAGGAATATGAATGGACTTATAGAAGACCAAAAGATGTTTTGAATTCCAACCAGAGAAAGCATAAGAGACTCATGAAGTCATTTCCTACCTCATAACTGAGTCCTTGTTCCTTCAAACATCACTTTTGTGGGGGGGGGGCATTTTTTGACGCTAGACAAATGAGCATTGTATATTTTAGAAAGAAAGAAATACCCAAAGCATAGGTATTAATATATACCAAAAGGAAAGAAAATTCTAGCATGTATACATATAGATTAATCACCTAGGTCACAAGGACCATGTGAACTTAAATGAGGCTCATGATCACATGACCCTAGGAACATCATGCAAAGGGGTTATGCAATTCATGTGATCTGTTCCTGATCATGTGAAGCCCCATCAAATAGCCCAATTAATCATGTAAAACCCCTCTAATTATTCTTTTTTATCATATGACATGTCATCTAACAATCTCCCAATATGTTTATAAAATAAAAGTTAGAAAAGAGGGAAGCTTCATGGGAAGGGAGTTGCATTGGTTTTCATGTGATGTGGTTACGTGCCTCATAAAAACTATTAATGATCATGAAAATCACCTCAGAAAACCATCTTGATCTAGTGATATCCATTCAACATGGCTGTTTGGACATGCAACACCCTAATGAGTCCAATTCCCAATGCTGAATTTACAACATAAACATCAAAGAGCCTATTACCATAGATCATCTAACCAATGAAACAAACACATCATTCTCTTTACCACCTGAGGTTATTGTGATCATTCAAGGTTATCCACTGAAGCTCCTCCAAGACCAATGATTTTTTAAAGGTTCCATACACCACACATGTTATATATACAAACCAACCTTTCCTATATTTGTTCAACACATCAACAATACTACTCATGGTCCGATGATGCATCATCACCCTCTCCACCTCCATCTCCTGCTGCCACCTGTAAGAACATTATATTGAAAATTAAATATTGTTGAATATTTATAATTAAACTTAAAACCAATAAAAGTTTGCAAACTAAATGATTTTGATTTTTTGCGATTTACCTGCTCACCACCACTCGGTGCACTACCACTGGGGGCATATCTGCTCATCTGCTGATATAAATCAGTCAACGCTTTCTGCACAGCGGATATCTGAGCCCCTTGGTCTTGAACTGTGGCTCGTAGAGAAGAAATATCCCTCTGAGAATCTTCAGGTATGGGCTGACTATAACTAGGAGTAGATGCGACTGGAATATCTGATGGCCTGCTAAAGACCTCAGATGGTACGGGTCCCAAACCCATCCCGCGCACTCTACTAGGATTCTCCTTCCTAAGGACTTGAGCAATCGGGTCATCCTGGGAGACTGAGTAGGACTGCCCATGATTGGCATCCCATAGTATTTTAATTTTTACCTATAAATCAAATATCAATACATATTAACACAGTAAAAACTGATAATAAGTTATTATAATAAAAATTTGACTTCATACCCCATCTTCTTTGGTAGGCTCATTAACAAAAGAGCTATCTGGTTTTCTGTGAACATCCAACCACAGTTCAGTCCGGGAGGCTTCGTGCCCTAAATTCTATGACTGCATTAAGCAAAGATAAATAAAAAATTCAATATATTAAATAGATAATATTGTATTATAAATATTTAACCTATTTAAAATATTACCAATGACATTCGGCTTCTAGAAAAGCTTTTTGAGCCCGCCGTGTGAGGGATGACTTGCTTCGCCCTGTTTGATGCATTCTGTCGTGAGAGATCCTGAAATAAATAAAATGCAATTTAATAGTAATGTATCCAATGTCATATCCTCTTCATATACATGTATTAATGTAAAATGAGGATAATATAATAATATATATTTCAATACCATCCGCTTCTCATCACGATGCCTGTCAACAAAAAATTTCCACTGCTCTTTCGGTACCCCACTGGGTAGCTTGTCATACATTTGTTCCAAGGTCAACGAAGTATCGTTGACATCACACCACAATATCCATTTGAAATCTTTCCATTTTTTACCTAGATTTTTCAAAGTCCACTTCCGTGCTATCACATCAGCAACTGTTAAGTGGAAGAACATCTGTATACAGAAATTCATTTTGAATATATTAGTAACATGACATTCAATTAAACCATAATGTAATAAAATTACCTTTATTTGAGAATCTAAAACTTCATTTTTCCAATTTGGAGGCATATGTCTCCAATCATCATATGAAATGGGAAGGGAAATGGGCTCCGCTGCCAACTGACCTATAATCTGGCCAAGTAACCCCGCGACATCATCCGTAGGGACCCCATAAGAATCAAATGGCACGACTATATTTTCGCCATTCAAGTTCCAAACATCTAAGATTTTTAAGTGTTTCTCCATGGTTTTATTTTTTTCATCTTCAATGAGCAAACAATTAGTATAAACAAAATGCAATAAATTTATTTAATTAAAATTTATACCTATGACTGTGACCCTCCAGTGTGTCCGGGATGAACTGGAAGGGGTCTGTCACCGCCCAACTGATGAGGCACCTGTAGGGGGAGTCGAAGACTCAGCCTCTAATGGGAGGCCCTCTGATGGTGTGAGAGATGGTGCAGGGGGAGATGGTGTGGGGGTGTAGGCAGCTGGTGCCTCAGATGTTGTGGGGAGTGACCCAGATGGATCGACATCCATTGCAGAACTAGAAGAAATAGTATACCGCTTCCTCCTTGGAATTCCTTTCATTTAATCAAATAAAATTAAGTTCAGAATATATATTTCAAAAAAATTATACAGAAAAAATAAAATAAAAATGATAATAGATGCCCAGTACTAACAAAAAAAATATATAACAATGATAATGAATGACTGCAGAAATGAAACAAGTGGTTGCTGCATGAATGAATAATTGTACATACAATCATTTTCCCCTTCAATAATTTCGGTTTCCTACTCCATTGCTTCATCCACTTCATTCATCCTTGCAATACTAATATTTTCAATATCATGATGGACAAATAATTCTGCTTCCTATTGTTGATGACATTCAATTTCAGAGGTCAAATCTTCCACTTCATCACCCATATCATACAAATATCTTTGTATTACGTGAGTAACTACACTCTACCCTTCATCCACAACATCATTCACATAATATACCATTTTTGATTGCGATTCTAAGATATATGGATCATGCATTTCACGATCACCAACATTCATCAAGCGAGAGAAGTTCACAGAAGTAAATTGCAATGAATCTCTTTTAACACCTCTGATAATATCGACCCATTTTCATTTGAATAAAACAACAGAAAAATGTCCATGGTAGTTTAATTAAATAATATCATGCATCTTTCCATAGTATCCCACTTCAACAAATGTAAATATACCACTATTTTGTGTTTTCAAACCCACTTCTCGATCAACTGTATGAAATCTAAAGCCATTCACATTATAAGCGTCAAACTTTCTAACTTTCTTTATAGGACCTCTAGCAAGAAACTTCAAATCTTCTAACAAGTCTGCTCAAGTATCAGTATTCATGATCTGAAAAAATAAATATAATTTAATAGATTTACAAATTGTATGTGTCAAACTAATATTCTTATTTATTGCAATATTTATGAACTTACACGTCGTACAAACCATTCTACAAGCTCTTTATTCACAGCTTTTGTTATATATTTCTCATTTCGTGTTCAGCCTCTCATTCTTCTATTTGTTTGTATCCTCAACTCTTCAATAAATGAATCTGCAATTTCACTATTTAGCAGCACATATCTATGTGCCTATAATAATTCCAATTCTGTCAGTGTCACATTTGAGGTCCTCCCAACTGATCGGCCAATAGCAGGAAATATTTTTGATTTCTAATGCATTTGATATTGAGTTGATGTGTCATCAACACGTCCAACTCGATTAAATCTTGTCTCAATATCATCTAAATACCTGAAACAAAAGGTAAGACCTCGGCCAAATAGCCTTCAGCAATAGAGCCTTCTGGTTGAGCTTTATTTCTCACGTATGATTTCAAATGCCCAAGATATCTGTGAAATAAAATAATAATATTATGCATTTATTTAAATGTCAAAAATTGTTTACTTAACTGGAAAAAATATAAATAAAATACCTCTCAATTGGATACATCCATCGATAATGAACGGGGCCTCCTAATTTAGCTTCTTCAACCAAATGTATAGTTAAATGCATCATGATAGTAAAAAATGATGGAGGAAAGATCATATCCATTGCACAAAGAGTCAATACAAACCTCTCCTGGAGGTTGTCAAGCTGAAATAGATGTACAACTTTCTCACATAATTGCTTGAAAAATGTGCAGAATTGGAGTACAACAGCAGTAACTTTTTCAGGTAATAATGTACGCAATGCCAATGGTAGTAACTGTTGTAAAAAAATATGTGAATCGTGACTTTTCAATCCATGTAACTTACGATTCTTCAAGTCAACACACCTCAAGATGTTACTTGAATACCCATCAGATACCTTCACATTCTTTAAAATTCTAAGGAACGTATCTTTATCCCTATTTTTCATTGCGAAAATGGCTGGAGCATACTTTTCATTCTCATCTGGCCAGAGATCGCGTTTTATGTTCATTACTTGTAAGTCTTTGAGAGCATTTAGATGATCCTTCTACTTTCCATGATCATTAAGTAATGTGAAAATCAAATTATCACAAACATTCTTCTCAATATGCATCACATCAAGATTGTGGCGCAAAAAATTAAATTCCCAATACGAAAGTTTAAAAAATATACTTTTTTTCTTCCATTGTTGCGTTCTGATTTCACTTGACGATGCACTTCGGACCCGTTTTCCGCTATCATTCAAATGATGAACCTTCCCAAATTCTGTTTCAACATTTTCAAGCTGTGTCAATATTTCAGAACCGGTTAACAACTTTGGAGGTGGTCTATGATCAATGAAACCATTAAATTTTGATTTGTTCAGCCGAAATCTATGAGATGCATCGAGAAATATTCGATGGCATAAGAAGCACCATTTTCTACTGTGAGGTAGCCGTTTGGGCTCAAAATCAAAGTAAAAAACAGGACAATCCAAACCCGTATACGTGTTCCAACCAGATAAATTCCCAAGCCCAGGGAAGTCACTAATGGTCCAAAGTAAAGCCTCATGCATTTTGAACATTGTTTTAGAAGAAACATCAAATGTCTCAACACCGTTACTCCATAACTCCTGCAATTCTTCAATCAAAGGCTGCAAGTATACATCAATATCATTTCCAGGCATTTTTTTTCCAGGAATAATCATTGAAATGATAAAAGATGATTGTTTCATACATATCCACGGAGGCAGATTATAATGGATCAAAACAACTGGCCAAATGCTATAACTTATACTCAAAGTCCCAAATGGGTTGAATCCATTGGCAGCCAATCCCAATCGAACATTCCTAGGATCAGCTGAGAAATCTGGATGTAATGAATCAAATGTCTTCCATGATTGGGAATCTCATGGATGTATCATTAACCCGTCATTGTTATTATCTATAGAATGCCACTTCATGTGTTCGGAGGTTTTTGATGACATGAATAATCTTTGCAATCGCGGCTTCAAAGGAAAGTAATGCAAAACCTTTACAGGTGTGTTCATTTTCTTCTTCTTCATGAAATTATGTTCAGTCAGACTTCCAACATCACCCTTTGACTGCCATCTAGAAGAAGAACATTTCTTGAAATTCTGTCTACTTGAATCCTCTCCCCAATAAAGCATACAATCATTGGGACACACATGTATTTTTATATAATTCAGACCAAACTTGTTAACAACTTTTTTCATATCATAAAAAGATTCTGGGATTTTTGCTTCAGGAAATGCATCACGAATCAATTCCAATATCATGGACATTGCCTTATTTGTAATTCCACATAGACATTTGATATGGTACAACTTCAGCAGAAATGAAAGCTTTGAATATTTAAAACACCCACTATACAACTCTTGATTTCCATCGTCAACTAAATCATGAAACACATTTTTCTCAGTGAAGTTTTCTGTTACATTTGGCTCTACAGAATCAAGAGGAGGATCCAATGATATGTTCCAATCTTGATCTACTTGTGTTACAGTCTCAAAAACACCACTTGTCACGTTGCAATTTGTAGCACCCTCTTCTAGTTGTTCTGGTATGTTTTGATGCTGATAGTGGTGTCTTGCAGTGCCGAATGCATCATTTATGAGGTTTTGCATTTCATTTTCCATTGTCGACGAACTTGGGACCTCATTCTGTGGATTAACATCAGTGCTCAATCTTTCTGTATTGTTCGATTCTCCATGCCAATTCCAACACAAATATTGACCAGGGAATTGCTTCAGTATTAAATGTTCATAAACTTCATCTCTCTTCAACCATGTTCTAAATTTACATTTAGGACATGGACATCTTATTCTCCCTTCAACGGATCAATTATAAATCGTAAAATCTAAAAACTCATTCAAACCCTTAACATACTGAGGTGTGTTCCTCAGTAATGTGATCCAGGTTTTATCCATGTATATCACAATGTGCCTACACAAAATATACGATAGTGTAAGATTGCAGAATCATAATATAATAAAGATGACCAATTGATCATAAAGTATGCATAATATAATAAAGATGATTCATTGATCACATTTACCACTTACTTAGCATGCCCAGACAAACCAAACAAGTCTGGTCCTTAGGAGACAGCGTGAACACATCATTGAGGAGTAATAAGAATATCGGGATACACAATTATCATAACACTGTCAATCACACATTTATGTTTCCTCAAACAATTTCTATTCCCACTACATTAATGAGATACATTGGTCCACTCAGATTACTTCCACACCCTCACAAAAAATACTACAACTTTCCTGAACATCTCATATAATCACATGCTTGGTCATCTCAATTAAATGTTTTATTTTATTTTCCATATCTAGAAATGGGATACCAGTCGGTATTTATAACATCCATCCAAAATCACTAATATGGAATATTTTTTTACCATATTTAGTTTCATAATTTGAAAAATGTTGTTGATACTTGTTTATAAGCCAATGAATATTCTTCTCACTAGATCCAACACAGTGATAACACATTATAATAATTCCCCCACTTAATTTCAATGTTTTTTCATCTATTAACCATTTATTTAGTAAGATACCTAAAACGGTGAAGTCAGATATTTGTTGTACTTTCATATTTAACCAGCTTTTTCTACATGATTCAAAAGTCTTTCACACTGTATAACTAGGTTACACATCGTGTAACTATTACTAGATACAAGTCATGATTCAAAAGTCTTTCACATACAACATTCTAGTCTACGTTAACATAAATATGGGTTAGTTATCATACATAAGAGTATAAGTCAAGTTCCCTATCTCACAAGGTATAAAAATTCCTAACAATACATCACACTTACCTTGGAGCCTCAGTCTAGGTAGTTCCATAAAATTCAACCATTAGGGGTATAGAGAATCAGTTCGACTCCATAACCCATGCATTCTTGGATGGGGTTAGAGCATCAGTCCAAACCAACCTATGGAAGGAGCCTCAGTCCTTTATCCCACCACCAAGCCATGTGCACATGCTTATTTATCCATTTCCACACACACACACACACACACACCATATCGCAACCATACTCAAAACAATACACATAAGAATATCAATCCACAAAAATCAATATATGAATTAATATTATTCCATAACCCATTAACACATTTTCTATTTACATTATATATCCAATTTAGCCAAATTTCCATTCTCATGCCCCATCCAATGAGGCATATTCAATAATTCCCTTATATTAACCCTTTTAACATATTCATGAATTACCTTAAGAAAATCCATTTAACATATTCCTCAATACATAATCCATTACCAATTTAACATATTCATAATTTTGTATACACTAATCCTCTTAGGAATTTCAATGTATTTCATAAGTCAATTGGTACAATCTTAATTAACTCAATTAATCCCATTTTCATGTCATTACCAAACAATCCATTGTGTAATTATCAACCCTAGGAAAAACTTTTAGTATTCCATTTTCAACCCAACCAACCACATTAAAATCTTTACCATGGGGTCTACATTATCACATGTCAACTCCACAATTAAACTTACAAATATCTTTTTTTGGGAATGTTGGTTCACCCCATGGGTGGCCTTAAATTAGTGAAATCATCCTCTATGCATCCCATAAGGATCATGAGGTGTTCAATTCATTATTTAGAGACCCATTTTACCAAATATCACTAACAAAACCAAAAGAACAACTGAGGGGAAACAAGAACACAACCTTATATGCACAAATATACTTAAAAACTATGAGATATAACTTATAGACCACCAAAATCAAATATGATGATGAATACACACCTAATAGTGGACTTATATTAGGATTTGAGAACCACTTGAAGCCTTAACCTAGAATCCACCAGAGAATAAGGGTTTTATAGATTAGGAATAAGATAACCCAAGGTACAGGCTATAATCCAGAAAAGAGAATCAAGAGAAATATTAGACTTACCCAAATCTTAGATCCAAAACTGACAGTGCTCCAAACGACCTATAAATGAGGGAGATCAGTACTTGGGATATCTTGAGGGTTTTATTTCGTCACTAGGGATAGAGTTAGGAGTAAGGTGGGGGAGGGGGGACTGGGTGGAGACTTAAAAATTCCAATATGGAAAAAATGTAATTTTTTCAACTTTTAATGGGTTTCAAGGTTTCCCCGTACAGTTTTCAAAACCATGCATAAACCATGCACAATAAAATTTATATGTGAGGCCCAAGTCACACAATTACTTAGGGATTACACACATTTTGACGAAACGTGTGCCAATCATGTGGAATTCCTCTATCCATGGTTTCATGGTTTGACCACCCCCTCACACGGTTTGCACTAACCATGATACCTGAAAAAAAAGACCTGATTTTTCTTTCTCTCATGCCCTCACCCTCGGGACACCCCCGAGCTTCCTCATACACTTTTTTTAGAATTTAATTAATGGGTTTTTAGAGATTCAAACCAAAATTTAAATAAGAGATTAGCTCTATAAAAACTAGGATCTTGTACACTATATCCAGTTTACTAGTTTGAACTCAAGGAACCATATTTTACATTCAAAAGAAATAATTGATGGGAATCCAAAGTTAATTCCCAAGGAATTCAATCCAATTAGGTTAATATGAATTTAGGGAGACCATATTGAAAAATTAAACAAGGGTACCCAAAAATAATCCACAACATTAATCCATGGCATTCGATAAGTAAGAAATTACCCGAATCTAAGAGCAAGCCACACCAAGGTATTCACAGTGATGAATCTAAGTGGAATCCAGAGGCCTTCTCAAGTAATTATATAGAATCGACCCTTAATGAATCCAAGGGTTTCATCAAACCCTAAAATTCATCTAATCTCCCTATTAGAATCCAAGTTTCACTCACAACATTCCACATCAATAAAATCCATATGGAAACCATGGAAGCTCTCAAAGGCCTTCTTAAAAATCACAAAAAACAAGAAGGAAACTCTATCCATTTAATAATAGTAACTCATTATTTAGTTTCAACAGTAATAACATCCCTAATTGACCACATTCAATTTACAACCCTGGTTTCATCGGGCAACCAAGTCTAGTAGATCCTATTTACCAACCTAACTTTAATGCCAATAATCATTTCCAAATATATCACCCATTTCATCATCATCCCAAGGTTCACATTTAATCTTTCAATATTTTGACAAGATTACCACATTTAAAATGCTAAATTAAATAGGGTTACATTCACAAGTTATAAAGAAAAATGAATTATATGTTAATGGCCCTTTATTTAATCAATATTATCCTCTAAAAATATAGAAAGAGCATTAAAAATTATTTCCATTTCAAAAAAATTCAATTTACTAATACTGAAAAATAATTTCTAAGACAATTTCCTAATAATACCATTTCTATTTAAAAAACCATTTAATTAGTCAAACCTATAGTCAAAATTATTACTAAGTTTTTTTACTAGTAATTTCATTAAAATAAGGCTTTATACAATACAAGGGGTATTAATAAGACAATTTCATATTTAAAACATTTAATAAAATTTTCCATGGCCATAAGTGAGAAATAATGAGACAACTATCACATGCACTAAAAAGGTTAAAGTAAGACTATGGGTGAATTTAGGGACCACCAACATAGTATAATTTTTCCCATTTAACTATAGCCCGAAAACCTGCCACTTGAGCTTCTTAAAGACCAAAAACCAACACTAGAACACATAAAACCCTATTTTACATCCAACTAATAAATATTAATTAATTATAAGGACATTAAAATTAATTAATATATTCCAAAAATTATCCATGATAAAACCCTTAGGAATATATAATAATTTACTCACCATATACTCTCTCTACACCAAAACTGAGAGAAATGATCTTCCTAAAGTTCATGACATGATACCAACACAAACTTAGGAAAAATACCTATAATTACTTACCAAAAACATAAGAGACAATATTTTATTTTTCTCAAAACACTAAAAAACTCACATTGTGACACACCTCCAAAAAAATTATGGGTGACAACATACAAACATTATTTCGAGATGTCCTTAAGCAATGTAGCATGGAATCCCTTTAATCCTAGGAAAATTAAACCATCCTTAAATGGAAGTTCCTTTCAAATTCCTAACTAGACAAATAAAAAATTATAGATACAATGAGTAAAGGAGAGGAGAGGAAATCATTGGAAGTAGAAACTTACCAAAGATCGCTAGGAAATGGAACCCAGGCCATCCCACATAAAGGGTGAACTAAGAGAAGGGAGGATGGGAGATCCATGGTCCCTGAATGAAAATAAAAAAAGGGATATGGTGGTTTTACCTCTAAAAAATAAAGGTAATACATGTAATTATACCCATTAAAAACCCCGTCAGCTGGCTAGTGGATCCCTTCCATCCTACAAGCCCTCTGGTCTCAAGTTACCTTTTTCAAATTCCCAAACTAAAAAACTCATCTAAAAAACATTTTAGAGGGTTCAAAACATATAATATACTCAAATGAACCCTAATTCTTGAAACAACATAACTAGTAAGCACCTAGTAAGTAGGTTGCCGGATATGGAGGTCGCGGGGTCACCGGAGATGGAGGTCGCAGGGTCGCCGGAGACGGAGGTCGCGGGGTCGCCGGAGGTCGCGGGTTGCCGGACGGTAGGGGGTCGCCAGACGGTGGGGGTCGAGGGTTGCGAGTCACCGGGGGGGGGGGGGGTCGGGGAAGAAGGGAGGGAGGGGGTTTGGGGGAACGATCGGGGTGGGGGGGAAGGGTCGGGCTTGTTGAAAAAAATACGGGTTTCGCGGCGGTTTATTAAAAACTGCCGCGAAACCTTTCAGCGAAAATGTTTAGCGGCAGTTTTGTGAACCACCGCCACAAAACCGCCGCTAAACCCAGTTTTTCCCGTAGTGAGAAGAATCTAAGGGATCAAGGTCAAGAATATGTTAGTAATACAAGTGAAGTGAAATTATTAATGTACTTCTGTATTTTGATCTAAGAAATATGTTGTAAAAATATTTTGTTCTCATCATATGATTTATGAAATATGTAAGGAGTGTATTATAGTAACTTTTCAATAAATATTTGAGATCATATGATAAATGGTACTGGTTGTGCCCAAATTTACCCAAATCATAAGGGTTAAGCGGTCACTTGTAGTGTAGTTTGGGTTGTTGAATCCTCAGAGACCTAAGAAGATCCTTATACACACAATAAAAAGAGATGGAATTTTTGGCTATGAAGTGGCCAACTTTGGGTTGATTTTAGATTGTTTTAAAATATAACTAAGAGATCTATGTGAATTCAAATTATTAGAAAATGAGTTGATCCTAGGTTATAGCTCAGGGTCGATTGGATGACTTCTTTTTTTAACAATTTTATTTTCATTAACTTGAGAAGGATTCATGCAATGAATTCAAACTAACCTCATCACCTACTGGATAAAAACCTTCAAAAACACATGCTAATAACCTATAAACTTGTAGGATCATTTTCATGAGCACTCCAAGGTAAAGTATCTTATTAGCACATAAAAGTGGGGCGAATAAATTCAATATGGAAGAGGAAAAGAGAAAATCATTGAACGAAAAAAACTCAAATAAAAGAAATTAATAACATTTATAGATCAAGAAATAACATCCAATCCAGCCCCTTTATACCCCCTTGGACCAACCCATAAAAGCGTTATCCCTCCATTGATGACATGTTTCCAACATAATCGGGATGTAGACTCATAAGGGCAGAATGAAAGAAGTAAAAAAAACAAAATAACGATCACTCCACCGTTGTGTGAAAAATATCACAAGATTTGGTGTGAAAAAGTTCACACCTTAATGAAATGGTATCAACGTGATATGAAGAAAAACATAATAAAAGATAAATAGAACTTTTATTAAGAACTAATTTGATTCAAAAGACTTAAATGAGAATTAAGAATGATTACAACACCAAATTGACAGCATAACAATACAATGTAACAAAGCACCAAAGATGATAAGAAAAATATCCTCACTTATTCCCTTCAACACCAGATCCTTATATAGGAATATTAGGAGCCTTAGGTACACCCCCCAACAATAAATTCACCCCCAAAAATTAAGAGAGTCAAATGGATGGTGAAGAATCAAAAGGAAATTGGCATTTTGAAGTTGACTCGGAAAACTGTCCAGATTCATCCTCCATTTGAACGTTCGAATTTGACATTAAATATGGAAGAATAGTCAGTGGTCATAGAATAAAAATATATTATTCCATGTGTACTCTATCATATTTCCAAATTTCAGGTCATTTGGTGCATCCTTTTTAAAGTTATTCTCAAAATGATGAGAATAATTTATGGGCGTTCATATCGGTCCCAACATTTAAATGTAAACTTTGGATCCATATATCTCCATGAAAACTTTGGAATTAGCTCTGGAAACTGTTTAATAAAATGATCCTCATATTTTTATATTTCTAATGTAAAAATTTGACCTTCATTGGGCTTATTTTGTGGGACCCACATTTGTTTGATGGGCCTTAGTCCCATTAGGATTTTTCCAGTAAATTTCTGCATTCAGGAGAAAAATATCCATCTTCCCTTGGGATTAATCCATCAGACCTAAAAAATAAAATGTTCCAAATAAAGTGATAAATCATATCCCAAAATATAAAATTAAGAAAATGAATATAATTTAATCCACAAATAGATGAATGATTGTGCCCAAATTTTCATTTTAAAAATTAATTTCATTTAAGATGAGAAATGAAGTTCTATTTATTTAACGCACTAAAAACAATGTTTATGGACTTTGGTAAAATGAATATAAAGATATTAAAAATGAATATTAGCAACTTTTAGTGACTAATCACACCCCAAACTTGAGTTTTTCTAGTCCTGAGCAAAATATATTACAAATATGAAATTCAAATCCCCTTTTCCAGAAACATTTTAATACACATTGCTCACCCAAAGACCTAATACCAAAAAAATTATGAAACCCATAAAAATAATTTAAAACAAGCTAGGTCCATAAGAATATCCCAAGCCCAAGCCCATTCCTTTGTTTAAATTCATCGCCACATTTTATCTAATTTCAATTAAGCATGATAAAGTGTTGTGCATCACAAAAGATATGGGGCCCATTTTATTGTTCAAGGGGGAAAAATGGAAGTCCTAGGTGGGATTCAAATTAAACCTTAAGATTAGTATCCAATTTTTTTTTGTTTTTTTTATTATTTTTTTAACCACAATAGATATGAAAAGACTAACTCTGGGCAAGACAACTATGGATTCATGATCCCCAAGTGCCAGATTCCACACATATTGTCAATTCCATGCTCTACAATAGAGATATAAAGCCTAACTCTGGGCAAGAAAACTATGGAGTCACGATCCTCAAGTGTCGAACGCCACGCATTTGGAAAAAACATTGCTCTATGTGGTCATTATTTTTTTTCTATTTTTTTTTGTTTTTTTGGATACTCAAATTAAACTAAAAATGACCCCAGAACCCTATGCTATAATTAACGGGACCCAAGAACTCAAATTTACACCCACGATCCAGTAGACATGCATTGTGTCATTTTTATTAAGAGGATGAAAATGTAAACTTTGAAAAATTACATTGGACAATCGCACTTTCCAAAAACTATGCTCATGAACTTAAAATTTTATTAAAATCAGAATCAAGGCATGCAAAATTATTTGATATCCAATTTTAGAGTTTGCAATGTGTGTTATCATGTTCAAGGTTAATGGAATTTTTCTTTCCATGCATGTTCTTATTAAAAAAATAAAAATAATTTTTTATTTCATCTCCCCCAAACTTAGAATAACACTGTCCCCAGTGTTTAAAGAAAAGAAAAGTTATAAGGGGGTATGAGAGGAGTTCAAAGAGTTAATTGAAAATGATGAACATGGAACAAATTCACCTGGTTTTTGAATTTGAAGTTCATGATGCTCCAGATTACTCCTTTGATCTCTTGGGGGATGTAGGAACCTCCTTTATTGAACATGTATCACCCAAAATAGTTCCTGAACTATACAAATAAGAACAAAGAAGACAAAACAAACAACACAATGATTTATTTAATTCCAAGTATCATCATTTTTATGGTTTTCCCTGTTTTTTTTAATTTTAAAAATCAAAATGATCATTTTAATTTTAAGGTATTACTCAGGGATCACACCGCATGACACAGATGAATACAATGATCCCCTTTCATACCCATCCTTACTCATAAAATAAGAACAGGTCAACAATCTATTTTTTTAAATACCTACAAAAACATAAAATAAAATAAAATAAACTGATGATATATTGTATTCTTTTAAATTTATGGGTAAGGTATTACTCAGGGATCACACCGCGTGACACGGATGAATACGGTGACCCCCTTTCATACCCATCCTTACTCATAAAATAAAAACAGGTCAACAATCTATATAAAAAAACAAAACGAAGAAGAAGGGAAAAAATGATTCACAATGATTGGAAAGATGAAAACCATGGGTTGCCTCCCATGCAGCGCTTTTGTTTAATGTCGTTAGCCCGACATAGACCCTAAATCTATCAATTTTTCTTTGGTTCATATGTTGGATCATTTAACTCCTCCTTGGTTTCTTGTTTATTGAATGATTCAATGAATAGTTTTAACCTATGACCATTGAATTTGAAAACATGACCACTTGTGGGATCCTGAATCTCTATTACCCCATGAGGGTACACATGATGCACTAGGTATGGACCAGACCATCTAGACCTTAGATTTCCCGGGTGTAGATGATGTTTTGAACTATACAAGAGCACGAATTTTCCTGGTTCAAAGTGTTTGAATTTGAAATTTATAGATTGGTAGGCTTGAATTCTAGATTTATTGATCTTTGAATTTTCATAAGCCTCCATCCTAAGTTCCTCGAGTTCATTAAGATCTAATTTCCTTTTTGTTTCATCCAATGATATGTCAAAGTTCATTTTTTTATTGCCCAAAAGGCCTTATGCTCAATTTCCATAGGTAAATGACATGTTTTTCCATAAACCAATCTATACGGTGACATGCCTAGGATAGTTTTGAAAGCAGTTCGATATGCCCAAAGGGCATATAAGAGTTTCTCAGACCAATATTTCCTAGAGGGATTGACTGTTTTTTCAAGAATTTTCTTAATCTCTATATTTGCAAACTCAGCTTGACCGTTGGTTTGAGGACGGTATGCAGTGGAAACTTTATGAGAAATACCATACTTATACATGAGTTAAGAGAATGGGCGGTTGCAGAAATGGGTTCCATGATCACTGATTGTAGCCCTCGGAATTCTAAATCTAGAAAAGATATGCTCTTTTAGGAATCAGATCACAACATGATGATCATTAGTCTTGGTGGGAATGGCCTCAACCCATTTTGAGAAGTAATCAACAGCTAAGAGGATGTAGAGATATCCCCTAGAGTTTGGGAAGGGTCCCATGAAATTGATTCCCCAACAATCAAATATTTCAATTACTAAGATGGGAGTGAGTGGAATTTGATTCCTTTTTGTGATGAACCCTACTTGTTGACACCTAGGACAGATTTGACAAAATGTTTATGAGTCCCTTGAGAGGGTGGGCCAGAAGAGACCACACTGAAGAACCTTAGCAGAAGTTATCTTAGATGAAAAGTGACCTCCACATGCTTCACCATGAATAAAATTTAAGGATGGACTCTTGTTCAGATTCTGGGACACACCTTCTAATGACTTGGTCAGGGCAGAACTTATAGAGGTATGGATGATCAAACACATAGTGCCTGACATCAGAAAGGAATTTCCTTCTAGCTTGAGTCCCTAAGAATTTTGGAATGAATATTGTAACTAATAAGTTGGCTATGTCGGCATACCAAGGGCAGTCACTCACAGAGTATAAGTGTTCATCAGGGAATGAATCAGACACATCAAGGTGATATGATTTTTCATTAAATTCTATCCTAGAGAGATGGTCAGTTACAACATTTTCAACACCCTTTTTGTCCTTGATTGTGAGGTCAAATTATTGTAAGAGAAGGACCCACCTAATCAGTCTAGCCTTAACATCTTGTTTCTAGAATAGGTATTTCAGCGCAGAATGGTCAGTGAACACAGTGATGGGGGATCCTAAGAGGTAGGACCTAAACTTTTCTAAGGAAAACACAACATCAAGTAACTCATTCTAAGTGGTGGTGTAGTTTATTTGGGAATAATTTAAGGATTTGCTTGCATAATCAATTACATAAGGATTTTTCTCACATCTTTGTCCTAAGACTGCACCTACATCAAAGTCACTCGCATCACACATGAGTTCGAATGGAAGGTTCCAATTTGGAGACTTCATAATGGGAGGAGAGGTGAGAGAAAATTTGAGGGTTGAGAATGAACCCTCACAGCTTTTTGTCCAAACAAATGGAGCATCTTTTACTAGGAGAGAACAAAGGGAACGAGAGATTGAATTAAAGTCCTTAATGAATCTTCTATAGAAACCAGCATGTCCTAAGAAAGTCCTCACTTCCTTAACAGTTTTAGGTGATGGAAGGTGACGAATTATGTCAACCTTTTCTTTATCAACTTGAATTCCCCTACCCGATACTAGATGGAATAGAACAAGTCCTTCCTTTACCATGAAATGACATTTTTCCCAGTTTAGGATGAGATTTTTATCCTCACATCTAGACAAAACTCTATCTACATTCCTAAGACATTCCTAAAATGTATCCCCAAAGACAGAGAAGTCATTCATGAAGACCTCAAGAAAATCCCCTACCATATCTGAGAAGATTCCCATCATGCACCATTGGAAGGTTCCAGGGGAATTACATAACCCGAACGGCATGTGTTTGAAGGCAAAGGTGCCGAATGGATAGGTGAATGTAGTCTTCCCTTGATCCTCTAGGGAGACCTCAATCTGATTGTACCCTAAGTACCCATCTAAGAAATAATAGAACTCATGACCTTCCACTCTCTCAAGGACTTGGTCAATGAATGGTAAGGAAAAATGGTCCTTCTTGGTGAATGAGTTTAGCTTTCTATAGTCAATGCAGACCCTCCATCCACTACTCACCCTAGTTGGAAGAATCTCTCCATCCTTATTGGTTATCACTGTGATTCCTGCTTTCTTGGGAACCACTTGGATTGGGATCACTCACTCACTCTCAGCTATAGGATAGATGATACTAGATTTTAACAATTTTATAAGTTCCTTCCTTACTACCTCCATGAGATTAGGATTGATTCTTCGTTGATGTTGATGACATGGCTCTGAATCAAATTCTAGAACAATCCTATGAGTCCCTATTAGTGGGATAATCCCAGGAATATCAGACAGGGTCCAACCAATGGATCTCTTACGTTTCTTAAGGACATCTAAAAGCATCCACTCATGATTGGATTCAAGAGAAGAAGAAATGAAAATAGGTTGTGTTTGATTGTCCCCTAGGAAGGCATACTTGAGTGCAGTGGGAAGTTTCTTTAATTCAAGATCAGGTTGGTTCAGAATTTTAGTAGAAGATTGGGACATTGGATCAAGATTGATTTTGTTTCCTAGGGTTTTAGATAGAATTGAATCCCCATGTATAGAAATTTCATCTATAATATTGGTTTGATCAGATTTAGGGAAGGAAGTTTGATTGGTCTCCATGAAATTGGTTTCTTAAAAGGTTTCACTAATTGTTAATATTTTATCATTGGAGAAATCTGAAAGTGATTCTAGCCATGGAGATAAACTTCCTTCATGTGAACAAAGGAAATTAATCTCTTCCTCACTTAAACATTCCTTAAATATCCCTTGATGTTCTATGGATTCTTTATCAATGCATCCTATCATGTTTACTTCATGAATATCATCATCATCCCCTATTTGTGAGCTTGTATTATAGATGTTCAAGTATAGACTCATGTTTCCAAAGGTGATTGTCATGTTCCCATTTCGGACCTGGATAACAGAGTTGATTGTTGCAAGGAAGGGACAAACAAGGATGATTGGGGTTTGTTCCTTATTGTCTATGGTTGGATTGCTATCAAAGACAATGAAGTCATCAGGGTAGATGAAGTTTTCAACCTTTACCAGAACGTCCTTTAAAATTCCCTTTGGAACCCTAATGCTACGATCAGAAAGTTGAAGTGTGACCGATGTGGGTTGGAGCTCTTCTAGACCTAATTGGCAGTACATAACATAGGGGATGAGATTGAAACTGGCACCTAGGCCACATAAGGCTTTGAAAACATTGTTCTCTCCTAGTTCAACATTGATGTAAGGGAATCCTGGGTCTTTCATCTTTGGTGGAAGGGTTCCTTGGATTGTTGTGCTAACATTTACTGCCAGAAGGACTTGGTTCTTATGTGAGAATTTCCTTTTAAATGTGCAGAGGTCCTTTAGGTATTTTTAGTATGCAGGAATGGTTTGAATAACATCTAGGATTGGAATGTTCAACTTGACTTGTGAGAATATTTCCCTCAATGTTTCACTCAATTGAGGCTTGGTTTTCCCCCTCATGCATTGAGGAAATGGTGAAGGTTGTGGGTTTGTTTGTTAAATAGTTGTTTCTTTCACATTGTTATCAGTTTCTTTAGTTTAATCTTGTGGTTCATTTGAATTTTCATTAGAGTTTGAAGCATCACATGGTTTCCGACTTATTTTTTCAGGTTTTTCAATTGATTTACCACTTCTTAGAACAGTCATAGCCTTTAGTTGTTCATGAGTTGTTTGAGTATAGCTTGACTCCCCCCTTAAATTTGAGGATGGTACCACCTGAGTAGGCATGGGTGAATTTCTAGTTTTTATGGTTTGAATTTCTTGTTTAATGGATGAGAATTTTGAGTTCATTTTTTCCATTTGTTTGCACAGTTTTTCTAGTAGGCTTTGTGGAACAATTTGGGTTGGTTCTTGAGCTTGTTGGTTTATCCCAGGAGGATACTTTGGTTGTTGGATTGGATATTGAATGGATTGTTGGATAGGTTGTTGATATTGGACATGAGGATGTTGGAATTGGACCAGTTGTGGTTGGAACTAATTATGAGGTTGAAAGTTTTGTTGAGGGTATGGGTTGATACATTGTTGTTGTGTTGGTTGTTGATTGTCCTTCCAATAAAATCCTGGATGGTCATTATACCTTGGATTGAAGGTGTTTGGGAATTGTGGCTTTTGAAAGTTCATTGCATTAACTTCTTCTGGTGGTCCTCCTAAAATAACATCCTTGATGGAAGGAATGGTTGGGAAATTATCAGTTTTGTGGTCATGTTTGTCACAAATTGTTCAAACAAGCTCAACAGTTTGGGTTTTGTGGACCTTCCTAAGATCAATCTCCTCAACTTTCCTCGTGAGTGTAGCAAGTTTTGATCTAAGGATTTCTTCTTCTCCAAGATTGTACATTCCACCAGATTTGGGTGGCTTCTCATAGTATGTTGATGTTCCCCATGTTTGGTTCTATTCAGCAAGATTTTTTAGATACTCATAAGCATCATTTGGGGCTTTGTTTTTGAAGGTTCCATTCCACATCATATTAATGAATTGTTTATTTTCGGGACCCAACCCTTCATAGAAAATTATCACTTGTTCTGGGATTAAGAAACCATGGTGTGGTACCATGTTTAATGTGTCCTTGAATCTTTCCCATGTTTCATAGAATGTTTCTCCCTCTCTTTCAAAAAAGTTTTGTATGCTCTTTTTAAGTGAAATTGTTTTGTGATGGGGGAAGTATTTTTTATAGAATTCTCATTGAAGTTGGTCCCAAGAGTAAATGGATGATGGTCTCAAATTGTTTAACCAATTCTTTGCTCGGTCCTTCAGAGAAAAAGTAAAAAGTCTCATTTTAGTAGATTCAATTTGATTTGGAGGGCACATGGTCTCAACAATGCCATTAAATTCTTTAACATGAAGGTAATGCATCTCAGACTCCATCCCATGAAAGGTTGGAAGGTGGTTCAGGACATGGGGTTTGAAAAAATATTAGGCATATCCTATTTTATCATTCCTAATGCATGAGGGTGCATTGATCCAGGTTGGTGTGAGGTAGTCATTCATGGTCAGGTCAGAAACAATTCCCAAGTTAGGGTCTTTCTCATTATTTCGGTTCCCTCCCTGGTTTATGATTTGGTTTTGTGAGAGATTCTCCATTGTATCAAACTAAACTTCTGAATCTGGAGTATTGGGAATATTTGGATCTAATGGAAAGAGACCTCTATGATTTCTTGACTCCTCAGCCCTGGGACTATCCACCCTAACTAATCTGTTTGAGTGATCGCGAGTGTAGGCGGACATGCATCAAAAGAAAAAAAAGATAGAAAGGGAAAAGATAAGAGAATTGGGGTGAGAATAGAAGAATGTGGGTAAGAAAAGAAGGTTTTTGGTATAAGGAACCTACTTGGTCCCCATAAACAGTGCCAAAATTTGATTCACGCTCAAATTTACCCAAATCCTAAGGGTTAAGCGGTCGCTTGTAGTGTAGTTTGGGTTGTCGAATCCTCAGAGACCTAAGAAGATCCTTAGACACACAATAAAAATAGATGGAATTTTTGGATATGAAGTGGACAACTTTGGGTTGATTTTATATTGTTTTAAAATATAACTAAGAGATCTATGTGAATTCAAATTATTATAAAATGAGTTGATCCTATGTTATATCTCAGGGTCGATTAGATGACTTCTTTTTTTAACAATTTTATTTTTATTAACTCGAGAAGGATTCATGCAATGAATTAAAAATAACCTCATCACCTACTGGATAAACACCTTAACAAACACATTCTAATAACCTATACACTTGTAGGATCATTTTCATGAGCACTCCAAAGTAAATGATCTTATTAGCACATAAAAGTGGGGCGAATAAATTCAATATGGAAGAGGAAGAGAGAAAATCATTGAACAAAAAAAACTCAAATAAAAGAAATTAATAACATTTATAGATCAAGAAATAACATCCAATACATCCCCTTGATACCCCCTTGGACCAACCCATAAAAGAGTTATCCCTCCATTGATTACATGTTTCCAACAGAAGCGGGATGTAGACTCATAAGGGCAGAATGGAATAAGTAAAAAAACAAAATAACGATCACTCCACCGTTGTGTGAAAAATATCATAAGATTTGGTGTGAAAAAGTCCACACCTTAATGAAATGGTTTCAATGTGATATTAATAAAAACAGAATAAAAGATAAAGAGAACTTTTATTAAGAACTAATGTGATTCAAAAGACTTACATGAGAATGAAGAATGATTACAACACCAAATTGACAGCATAACAATACAATGTAACAAAGCACCAAAGATGATAAGAAAAATACCCGCCCTTATTACCTTTAACACCATCTCCTTATATAGAAATATTAGTAGCCTTAGTTCCACCCCCAACAATCAATTCACCCCCCAACAATTAATAGAGTCAAAAGGAGGGTGAAGAATCAAAAGAAAATTGACATTTCAAAGTTGACCCAGAAAACTGTCCAGATTCATCCTCCATTTGAACATTCGAATTTGACTTTAAATATGGAAGAATCGTTAGTGGTCATAGAAGAAAAATATATTATTCCATGTGTCCTATATAATCTTTCCAAATTTCAGGTCATTTGTTTCATCTGTTTGAAAGTTATTCTCAAAATGGTGAGAATAATTTATGGGCGTTCATATCAGTCCCACCATTTAAATGTAAACATTAGATCCATATATCTCCATGAAAACTTTATAATTAGCTCTGGAAACAGTAGAATAAAACTATCTTAATATTTTTATCTTTCTAATTTAAAAATTTTACCTTCATTGGTCTTGGTTTGTGGGCCCCTCATTCGTTTGATGGGCCTTAGTCCCATTAGGCTTTTTCCAGTAAATTTCTGCATTTAGGAGAAAAAATATCCATCTTCCCTTGGGATTCATCCATCAGACCTAAAAAATAAAATGTTCCAAATAAATTGATAAATCATATCCCAAAATATCAAATTCATAAAATGAATATAATGAAATTCAAAAACAGATGAATGATTGGGCCCAAATTTTCATTTTAAACATTAATTGCATTTAAGATGAGAAATGAAGTTCTATTTATTTAATGCACTAAAAACAATGTTTATGGACTTTGGAACAATGAATATAAAGATATTAAAAATGAATATCAGACACTTTTAGGGACTAATAAGGTACCAAGAAAAGTTATTCAGTATAAATTTAAACTTTTCATAAAACACATGATTGAGGGAAATACAACCCTTAATATGTTCCTGATGTTGAGATAATGGTGAAGAAATGATTGATTTGGATAATTTTTCACTAAATTGGAACTTATTAATGACTTTTACACAAGTGGTCTTTGATATTATTTATGGATTTTAAAACACTTTTGGATTAAAGGAATATATCCAATAACCTATGTCTTACTTAAGTAATAAGGAAGAATGCATGTTTTCAATGAGGTTTTATGGTGATTTGAGTTATTACTATATTTCAAGAGGATACATGATGAATTTATTCACATGTTTAGAATGTGAAAATTTAGAACTAATTTATATTGATTAAAGGACAATGATAAGTTTATTTTGGAAATTCAGTGACTCTCCTTTAGTGGTTATTAGATCATAATATGATGGAAAAGTTAACCATTTATAAAATGGTTAAAGATGACCATTGGATGAGATTAATGTATTACTTCACCATATGATGCATCATGTGCTAAGAGATGAAGTAGAAATAGTTAAAGGTGTAATAAAAGTAAAGTATTATGTTTATAGAAACGTATATTCACTTATATCCTTGTAGAGTGAAAGAATTAATTATATATAGAAAAAATGGTTTTGAAGAAAAAATGTTGTCATATTATCATCATTTTTGATGATATCAATGGCCTTTATTCACACCTATGGTTTATGGTTTTATGGTCAAAAAAGTTCATATGAACATGTTCTCTAGAACTCTCCATTAGAACTTGATTTTTGTAATTTTTCTTCCATATCCATGTTTCCATTTCCCACCTTTGTTCTCCTACCAGGGAACCTAGTTACATGACAGTTGTACTTTTCTTTCTTTCTTATTAAGAATATGTGATATTAACCCTTTTTACGATGTATCCCTTTCAACAATATTTTATTTTAAATACCTCTATCAATGAGATCACGTTTAAATTGTGAGGAATTAATTTAATTAAGGCGGGGATAATTTATTACCCCAAAATTTTAAAATAAGAACCTTATATTCAATAACATGCATGACACACGACATTAGGTGCATAAAGGGATATAATAACATGATACTTTAAAATATATTTAATATTTTAAATAGATTTTATATATTATATATTTGGTAATGCACTCAACACCGAGTTACCTTGTGTTACACACAAGAACAACTTTCTTCGAAAGGTTACATTACACGCAAGACCGAGTTTTAACCATACATTATTAAAATATTATTATTTAATATAATAAAACTTAACCTATCTAAATTATAAGTTATGAATAATATTAACTAACTTATGAAATATATTTTTTATAATAATATAATATTAATTTATAGGTTAAAAATTAATTATAAATAAATAGAAGAACCAATTAGATATAAAAAAATATTATTATTTATATGCTTCCAAAGGAGTTTTGTTTTAATAAAAAAAGTTAATTATAATTAGTTAATGATTCTAATTAAATATATATGTTATATATTCAATCAAATATTTTATATCCAATATTTTTTATATGCATAAGATAATAACAAACCCTATTTTACACATAAAAACCTATATTTTTATAAAGGCAATTTTACTGCCTTTTAATGGAAAACCCATTTTAAATATGAATTTTGACACATTAATTGATTTAATATGTCAAAATAAAATTAATATTTAAAATATAAACATATTATTTAGTTTATGGTGAATTTTTGATATTTTTTGGAAACATATCATTTTGTAATGAATAGTTAAAAATACTACATTTTAGTTCAAAACTGCTTTTTCATATGATATATTTATAAGGTTAAATTTTGTTTTATATTGTTTTAAAAGTTTAATAATATAATTTTTTTATAAATTAATACAATTTATTTTATTATAATCAATTTCATTTTGAAATTGACTATAAAAACATAGCAAACTTTTGAATGTATTTACTTTAAAAACTCGCATTGTCGTCCTGCTTACGGGATGCGTTATAAATTAATTTCTGCCAATTATGTGATTTAAATTTAGATAAATGGATTAAATATTTGAAATAATGATAATTTATAATTTATAATATGGTCAAATTAGTTTTTGACCAAAAATATTAGTGAAAGTAATTAAAATTAATTACAATTATTAAAGAAAAATTAAGCTTAATAAAGGACAAAACATTTAACTTAAGGGCCCAAATAACCTAGACACTTGTTAAAAAACCATTTTATAGAAATATATCGGCCATAAAACTTCCATTATTGAGTTTGGTTTGTTTTTTATGACTATTTTTAGGTAATAACATGTGTACACCTAACTTGTTTCCAAAAATTCCAAGTGAGTCCTTTTCCTTCCCTATAAAAGGCCACCACCCCTCCCCATTCTTCACACCTCTCAAACCACTTAGGTTTGGCCAATATATTACCAAATAGATTCCAAAAATCCCTCCCATATACCTTTAATCCTACCTTTAGGCATTAGTCCTTCCAAGGAATCCTTTTTGTACAAACCAAAAGAAGTTACCTGATTGAGAGGTAACGTCTTATCTCAAGTTCTCTAGTTCCATTTCCATTATCCACCGCATAAAATCTATTTATTATATTATTATATTACAAAAAAATTATCCTCATTATACTATTATGTTTTTATGTAAATTTTTTGACCTACACTTACACACATCTCCATCTAATGGGTAATGAATATACTATTTCTGTGTACGGTGAACGACTGCCCCATGAAACGATGATTGTTCAATTTTCATTTACCACCTATCATGATGGAAATTATGATGGAAAATATATTTATATATGTTATATATTATATTTATAATTTATTTATTCTTATATAATTTTATATTTAGAACATTCCTTTATGCTTTCCATTTTGTGTAAATACGATAATTTCGTTTGAGGAAGTGTGGACTACCGCCCCCTCAAAGTGATATGACTCTTTCATACCATACATGGAATGTATAAAGGATTGTTTTAATAATAATATGAAACAAATATAACTTAGTTATGATTCTGAAATTATAATATAAATATTTATCATTTAGTTTTCATTTTTTTAATGCAACAATAAAATGGAAGTAACATTCTTGCGCACGTACGACCTACCGTATCCATGAACGGTGCACTTCATTTCTAATCTCCAAATATAATGGAATACTATAAATACATATTATATATTACAATTAATCCATGTTTTACATTCTGGAGATGATTAAACCATGATCTAAATAATGATAACAACAAACAAGTTAAAACTTACTCGAGCAAACTAGGCAATTAATACCAGAAATAGTGAAATTAATGAAAGAGTGTTAAAAAAAGGGTAATAAAATATTGAAAGAAGTTAATATATGATATTATAAACATAAGTATGGTTCTGGTATAAGTTATTAACATATTTTAAACCAATATACAATAGGATAAATACCACACAAAAAATTAAGGTTAAGATAAGGGAATTTCATCTCAAATTACATTTCATTGAGACTTATTTGTTATTATGCACTAATTCACTTTTATTTAGTGTATATAAGAACTTTTTAATTTTATATCATGAATCCAATTATTCTCATGATAATTTAAGTTTCATTTAATTTCATACATTCCAGATATTATGATTCAAATGTTTCAAAGTGGTATGAGGCACTTTGGAATGTTTAAAGATTATTTTCCTCAAGAATGTTCTTAATGATAATCTTTGAAATCTCACTTAATTTTGTAATCATTTTTCATTTTAAATTTCCTTGAGTATCCATATTTTTATATGATGGATATTATTATTTCTTAAACCGTATATCATTTCACATACGATGTTTCTTTTGATAGTTATTTAATGAATTGGGGAATTATTGATAAATACCTATCTTTTATTCAATATAGATATTTGATCAGGCATATTGTCTATTGATTAAATTTATTATTTGATATGAGGAATTATTTTTTTCATATAATTAAGGGTGGATCCCACAATTTATATAGATCCTTGATGCATCAACAGGTTCTCATGAGAAAATTAAGTTGGCCAAATTAAATAGGTTTCTACTTGTAGTTTTAAAATATCCGGAGGATGGATCTTGACAGTATAGGTCCTCAAGTGCCTAAGATATGACGTCCAATAATTAATAATTTCCTTCATATATATTTTAGTTATTATTCATCTATTAGATTTTATGTCGACATATCTATGGATATATTTCATTTCAGTTCATTGATTAAATGGCATGTGTTTCAATTTCTTACCTTGACATATTGAATTTACCTTATCTAGTTATTGGAATTGAATGTGTTATTAGTTATTTACCTTTCCATGTTAATTTATTACTATTTATTAATTATTATTTCCACTTTACTTACCCTTACTGAGCATTTGATCTCACCATTTTTATGTTTATTTCTCCAGGTTATGAAGAAGATAGCTTCGAATAAGCTTTCAAGGATGTAGTTTATTTCAATTTATTTTGTAGTATGTTTTATTTTGTTTTAGGAATGTATTATAGGTATCATTTATAAAATCTGGATTTACAAGACTACTAAATAGAATGATCCTTTAGGATTTTATTCCTTGTAATTATGCTAATGTAATAAAATAAGGTACCAACTTCAGGCTTCTGGGATCGGGTAATTGCAAGGGTGTGTGTGTGGAAAACCAGGTTATAGTTGGGGTGGGGAGTTATTGGAAAAAAAGCACTGAAAAAGAGGGGTAAAATAACTGGGGGTGGGGTGGGGGGGGGGTTATAGAAATCTAATAATAATAATTTTTGGGCCCCATTTATCAATGCTTATAAAAACTCTGATAAAGGGACCCTTTATCAGCAAATTTTTAGCGATGATAAAAGGAGGCTTTTAACATTTATTAGATTAACAATTATTTTATAGCAATGTTAAATCCATTTTTTAGCACTATTAAATGATCTAACTATAGTAGTTTCATCTCATTTACTTTCATGTTCAACATAAAATCTTCAAATTATTGGATAGTGCAGTTCATCAGGTTTGGAGACGGGGTGTGTGAGGCTCGAGGATGGTAGTAGAGCTCATGTGTGTGTGTTGTATTTTGGATTCTTTTTCATTTGGGATAAGCCCAAGGAGAGATAATTATTGTACACCTGTATGATCCCACATGGTATATTTTATTATAGCATTGTGTTTATTTATTTCTATGTACTCTGATTATGCAATGCATATGTTTTAGTTATTTTTTTTGATGTCTCATGGAGCTAATTCAAGGTAATAGTCTCCTAATTTCATGGACTAGGAACTCTTCACTAGTCGGTAGTCTTTGTTTTATGAGGAGGTGTTCTTGAGGCCACTTGATAGCCCAACTTTGGCTACAATTGAGTGGCCCTGGAAAGGGTAATGAAAAGTGGTATTAGATCATTGTTTTTTGTTATATTACTATCTGGGGAGATGGTAAATGGAAGTTATAGGGATGTGTCCAAGTTTGTGATAGGTCTCAGACCGGTGATACATGAACACCTTTCTGATGGGTAGTCCAAGTTACCAGGGGTACAAGATTATTGTTCTTAGTTTGTTCTGTTATGGATGAGGTGTTTATGAAATACGAGTTTACTAGATATGTGATTGATAGTTTTGGATCTTGGCCCAATGTAAAGAGGTATGTGTACATGCATCATGATAAAGAGGAACATAGGACCGACATGACATGTGTCTACTTGTGTGTTATTGGGATTTTTATGATGAAGGTTCAATTTATTAACATATTAGTAGCAAATTATTTGGTGTTTTTCTTTATAACTTGGAATGACACTTTAATCAACCAAACCTCGCGCATTATCTATGTTGGTTGGTCATGTGTAACCTGGTACAGGATGTTCTCCAGTGTCGATGATGTAGTCCTTTTACCAAGGGATGCATGGAGAGGGTCTATGTAGGCATGCCTCAGGGATGGAACCTTGACGAGTTTGGTATAGGCATTCGATGCATGAGGAATGATCCAAGGATGGGCATAGGTTGTACCGAGGTTGTGGAAACCCTGAGAAGTTATGGAGTAGGGAATGAGTGATGTGCCTTGGATTGAGATGTTAAATGCTTGGAGTGTTTTTATATCTAAGAAGGGTTAGAGGGAAGGACCTACTGGGTGCCCGACCTGGTGGGTTTGGATGCGCTTTAAACTGGTGGGAGCATGGATGGACACTCATGGTTTTAGGATTACACCCATGTGGTGGGTGGTCACATGTTATGACTGGGAATGGGTAGATGCCCTGATTTTAAAGAGGATTACTAAGGTTACTTTGGGTTGATTGTGGCTGACATGAACATGAAGCATGGTTAGGTGTGTGAGCCTAGAATAGATGAGGAAAAATTCAGGGAAGCGTGAGTTGGGTGGTGTGATCGGGTTGTATGGGAGCATGCAGTCATTTGGTTCAAGTGAGATTGAATTGGATCCCGATCGAGGAACTATGAGCGTATTTTTAGTAAAAAAAATTTCCCTTTAAGGAAGTGGGTGTTGAAAAGACTCTTGGGGAAA
The DNA here is from genome assembly GCA_963277665.1 of Viscum album. Taxonomy (NCBI): domain Eukaryota; kingdom Viridiplantae; phylum Streptophyta; class Magnoliopsida; order Santalales; family Viscaceae; genus Viscum; species Viscum album. Next base: position 1,296,146,175 of record OY728141.1, on the reverse strand, counting down.
ATTACTGGGGTGCGAGGACGATGTGCGTTGGGAACACATAGTGCCTGGTTGGGTTGAATATTGGTGAAGAGGCCATGAGTAGGCCCTTTGTGAATTGGTTCAGGTTATGGATAAACCTGAGTGACACTATGGTGGTAGTGCAGTCATGGTTTTGGTTTATATTATCTCTCATGGGCATGGTAGCCCGTAGAATATGTGTAATGGTTTGTGCCTTCCTAGCCCGTTACTTTTCCAATTTGGGTAGTTAAAGGTGTTTACACGAGTAGAAAAGTAGGCTATTTCCATGGACCTATAGCCATGGTTTTCAAAAATGTGGCTATAGACCATTTTTTCAAGGGATATAGCAAAAATTTTATTAAAACCATGGCTATAGCCCGCACCTATATCCATAGTTTTAAAAATCGTGGCTATAGTTCTCCCAACCTTGCGTAGTAGAAAAATTTTCCCATATAAAATAGAGTAGGAAGCTCTATTTCCATGGTTTTTATGCTACCACCATGGTTTTTAATAATATATATAACATATTATATATATATATATGAAACTCGGTCTGGTGTAGTGGTTATGCGGTTGAATACTATGGGTGAGGTACATAGATCAAATCCATCTGATGACATATTATTTTTGGGATATATCCATAGTTTTTAACCATGGAAACAACACCTAAGACCATGGTTTAAATCGTAGAAATAGGTTATACCTATTTCCACGAAGATAGCGACCATGGTTTAGGAAAACCATGGTCGTAGTCTATGGACATGGTTTTGGGACCTATTTCCATGGTTTTGAACCATGGCAATAGTCCAATTTTGTAGTCGTGTTGGAGGAGGCTCGAGGAGGTTTTGTGGTGGTTAGAGCTGTAATAGAGCTACACCCGATCTTTTACACCATAAAAGAGGGGTTTACGATGTAAGTTTGTAGCTTATGACTTGAGAGTCTAGTGGTTTACAACTTGTACACGATGAGGGGATGGGTGTGAAATGGTTTTATACTATATGAATGGAAATTATGGTATAAGTTAATTCCAGCTTGAGGAACTATGTTTTTTAGTGAAAAGAGGTTTATAGCATAAATCTAGTTTTACTGCTAGTAACCCATGAACCATGAGTGATTTATGATGTAAATTTGTAATTTATGCTGTAAAAGGGTGGTTTCTAGGCTATTTATAAATTTTATTTTAGTCAATTCTTCCATCGGGCCTTTACTTCTCTTATTTTGTGGACAAACCCTAGCGGTTTTGGGAGACCTTCCAGCCTGTCTTCCCTTGCTTTGATTCTTAGGTTCTGGTTTTTGGTTTTTGATGATTAGTGGTGAGTTATTATCCCTTATCCATTGTTTCCCTCATTCTTCTTTCAATGATCCGCTGTAATGATGTTGTTTTAGTTTGGTGGTGTAACACCTATAAAATTCCTTTATGTTATTAATAAAACTCTTAATTTATAATGAATGTTTTATTATGATCACATAGAAATACTTTTATATTTTATAATAACTGTACACATCATGAATTGATATGGAATAATATGATGAGGAACAATAAAGGGAAATACACATTGAAGAATAATACATTCATTAAAATAAACTCCATTTGTTTGAATTCCTTTAATAATATTTTCCCTGCCATAATGATCATGAAAAGAAAGGCTTGTCAGGAAAATAATTTACATTATCAAAGGATTTGTAAGAACCTTCATGAGAAAATTAGTGCATGATAAAGTGAGAAAGATTGTATATTTATAAGAAAATATGGTCATTTTTCATCATGATCATCAACCAATATGTTGATGGGAATTGTGACCATTAGTCAATAAAACAATTGTTCATTAATTTTGTTGGTTACATAGATGCAATTAAGTGACCATTGAAATTACTTTATAATATGACCAAAATTGTTTTATTTTTAGAGTCACTAAATATATTCCATTTAAAACATGTTTTATGATAAATTTATAAGTTTTAAATAAATGTTATTTTAAAAAAATTATATTCTAGATCACTTTTTAAATGATAATATAAATTAAGGAAGTCTTAAGTAATTTTTATAAGGGTTAAACAATTTACTATATCATAAAAGTTATTAATTTTCATTAAATATTGATTTTATTTAAAAGTTAAAATTATAAAATTTAGATTATTATTTTAATAAAATAAATTTCATTTTTGGACTCATCATGTTAAAATGATCTTAGGGTGTTTTTTTGGAAATTTTCTGACAAAGTTAAATATTGGGGAAAAAGTGAAAATTTCCGCTTTACGAGCACTGCAATTTTATGACACCATTATTATGTCATCATGATTAAAAATTTTATGAAACATTTTATTAAATCAAAATTTCCTTTAATAAGTATAAAAATTAATTTTAATTTATAAATTTATAAATTACTTTTTTGAACCAAAAATTGAATTTTGGAAATAAAATTTAATCTTTGGATTCTGCGCATTAATTAGGTTGGTTGGAAGTTATGGTTTGGTTTTGGAAGTCCTTGAACATCCAACCACACTCTCCACCTCATTAATTATCCAAAAAATTGGTTAGTATTCAATTTACCCACAATTGGTTGACTTATATGATAAAATAACCAATATTTAATCCTTTAAACCCACACCTCTTCAAGTATAAACACCATAATTTATCCATTCTTATCCACTCCAAATGAATAAGACACAATGTTATGATCATTTTCCCTACCAAATATTCCCTCCAATGTTTCCTCAAGGTGTCAAGGTTCCACCCTCAATTTTTAGGAAGAAAATCTTCAAGGTAAGGGAATTCTCCTCTTCTTCCTTTTCATTCAAGTACCACATTTTTATCAGTCTTATTAATATAAAATATTATTTAATTTTATGAACTTTTTATCTTCCCATTAGTTCAAAAATGGAATTTTATCAATGGTAGACCTCCATTCTCTCTCATTATTCCATTTCCATAGTCTATGTTAAATATTGTTATACTATAGAAACCATTTACTGAAATTTTCTATTTTCATGAAATATTATTATATTGTGAATACCCAAACCTCTTCAATACCTATGGGAATTAACCTATATTTAAATATAGTATATTTATTTGGGGATTTCATGTATTAAACTCACATTCACTTTTTTTGGGTTAAAAATGATGTAATTTTTAAGTCTTTAAGTACTTATGTACTCAATGTTTTCATATGAAACCAATTATTTATTATCCTTAGCTTATTGATGAAATAATTTTTTATGATAAATGTGGATCACATGAATTAATACATATTTAGGGTTTTCCCCGATAGATCTCCAATAAATTGGGCAAATAATTAATCTATAAAGATGACATGTTTTATGATACCATGGTGAATAGCCTCATGTTCATATGATCATGTATTATTGATATGTCTCTTTATCACATGCTAAATATATCCTTCATTTATTCCCTTTCTAGGATTTATTCTCACAAATTTCTTTGATGTATGTCCCTAGGATATGATATATAGTAAAATTAACTTAGGATGAACGTATGAAGAAGTAATTCAAGTGGATTAGAAGAATTTTTATGTTTTTCATTTATTATGTTCCTATTTTCGAGACACTAAACCTCAAAAGATCCTCTGTATTTTTAAATGTTGTAAAATGTAATGAAAATTTTATGAAATAGAAAAGTGGGTTTCCATAGTTGATATCAAATAATGGTTTAGTTATTTTTTTTAAATTAGGATTAAAAAACCTTATTATGAACCCTAGAGATAAGTTTAAATATAGGAAGACATCTTGGTATTTTGGTGAAGTATTAAGTAAGTGGTTTCCAATAAAATACATCCCCATATAAATACTAAAAATGGATATGGATCTCACACATTTTTACCTAGGGGTAATTACCTTGAAAAGGGTGCATTGATTTGGACTTGATCATCACCTGGTGCATGAAAATGGGCCCTATTGCACACCTAGTTTGACAATCCCAAGGTATATGCTTTGGTTAATCACATGCTTGTACAAACCATTATGAATGATACATAGATAATGTTTTTTTGAGAAATATCAAGGCTATGCCTCTTTTATTCAAAGAAAGCAAATAAAGGAAACCCAAGAGAGTGCAGGTAAATAAAGAATATTGCCCAAGGCAAACAACTAGCTACCTATCTTTTTCCTCAATCTCTCTGTTAGAATCCTCTACTCTTCTGAGATTATATGCCATCCAGTACTTCCTCGACCACGTCCCCAGACTATTGATCTCTCCCTGCTTGGGGGAATTGATTGAAGCCTTTTAAGTAGAGTCTTGACATCAATTCTTTCTGAATCAGAATTATCTTGCTTCTCCTTGCATGAATCAGAAGAGACCTCTCTTACCATTGGAGTCATCACCTTCTCGACCTCCATTACGTGACTTGGAGAGATATTATCCTTGTACGTTTTCTCATTTTCCTGCATCTCAATGGCACTAACATCATTTTATCAGAAATAGGTGCAGGGCTACCTGCATTCAGTTGTTCAACCACCATGGAGGTTACAACTGTAGACTTTGTCTTCTTGTATGAGACAAGCTGGAAACCCTCGCTATCATCCCAGAATCACGATATTAGAAAATTTTAGGATTAATATTTCCTTTAGAATTGTTATTATAAGATTCAAAATAGTAACAAATTTATCACTTAGGTTTTCTCCTTCTAGAAAAAAGGGCAGAAAATAAAAGGACTGGTGTAAAAAATGAATGCAATGAATAATGTGATGATGAACTGCCCAATATGGGGGGGGGGGGTTAGAGTTGGAAAAACAATGATGACGATGAATCAGTTAACTCAAGTCATGAAAAAAAATCAAAATCATGTGGAGCATCCTGCTTCACCAAGTAAGGAACAATTAGTAGTTTAATCTTTCTTGCATCAATAACCACATATTTTTAGTGGAACCACTAATCCATACACTAATAATAGAAGATTGGATCAATTATATAGAAAATATATTTTATGTACTTCATTATTCTGAATAAGAGAAGTTCACATTGGTAGTATATCTCCTAGAGGGATAAGTTGATCAGTGATGGACACTGATAAAGAACATGAAGCCAAGGTATGAGGTGGACACCATGGGATTGGAAGACTTATGAAAAGTCCTTTTCATCAAGTATTTTCTTTGTACCCTCTATACCAAAATGGAGAAATAATTCCTTGAGTTGAAACAAATATAAAATTAATCAGTGGAGAATTATGAGACGAAATTTATAAGGATTGCATGTTATGCTTTAAGCTTTGTCATCAATTTTGACAGGATAATAGATCATTTATTTAGAAGACTAAGACCCCACATATGAAAATCATTGGAAATTTGAGACTTTGGGAGTTATGAAGAGATAGTACGATGTCCTCTAAAAGTTAAAATGGAGTTTAGAGATTCCTAATGGAATCATGAAAAAAATAATAAAAATATGGGGATGGATCAAAACATCAGGATGGATCAAAACTTTAGGAAGGAACCTGACCATGAAAATGAAGGGAAGAAACTACAACATCCCATGTACAATAACTGTGGGAAAAGTCCCTCAGGTAATTATTTTCAAGGAAGTGGGGTGTATTATAAATGTGGGAAGGCTGGAAAAATTTCTCAAAACTTTCATGGAAATGAAAATCCACACCCCCTTAATTCTTATAATAATGGAATGATAGTGAAATAACATCATATAGTGATTTTCTTCAAGTGTAGAGAGCTTGGTCACTTTGATAATCAGTTCCCAAATCCAAAGTTGATAGAGGGAAACTGAGTCTAAGGTATATTGAACCATTTGAGTTTAGACAAAAATTTTGAGGGAAAAATTTATTTAAGGATAGAATAATGAAGCCCCCTAAAAATTCCATTATGTTATCAATATAACACTTATTTTATAATGAATTTTTTATTATGGTCACATATAAATATTTTTACATTTCATAAGAACTATATACATCATTCATTGATAAGGAATAATACAATGAGGAATGATAAAGGGATATACACATGAAAGAATAATACATTCATTAAAACAAACTCCATTGGTTTAAATTCCCCTAAGAATATTTCCTCTTCTATAAAGATCATAAAATGAAATGATAAGTGTTAAAAAAATAATTGAAATTATCAAAGGATTTGTAAAAACCTTCCTAAGCAAATTAACATGTGATAAAGTGAGAGAGATGGTGTATTTATAGAGAAATACAATCATTTTTTATTATGATTATCAGCCAATATGTTGATGGGAATTATGAACATTAGTTAATAAAGCATATGTTCATTAATTTTGTTGGTTACATAGACGCAATTAAGTGACAGTCGAGATTAATTTATAATATAACCAAAATTATTTTATTTTTGGAGATAATAAATGCATTCTGTTTAAAATATGTTTTATAAAAAATGTATAAGTTTTAAATAAATTTTATTTTAATAAAATTATTTTGTAAAATATTTTTTAAATGATAATATAAATTAATTATGTTGTAAGTATTTTTTATAATAGTCTAAAAATTTACTATATCATGAAAGTTGTTAATTTTCATTAAATGATGATTTTATTTAAAAGTTAAAATTTTCACATTTAGAGTATTATTTTTATTAAATAAATTATAGTTTTTTACTTAGAGCGTCAAAATTATCTTCAGGTTATTTTTTGAGAATTTTTTGAAAAAGTTAAATTTTGTGTGAAAAAGTGAAAATTGTCGCTTTATGAGCACTGTGATTTTATGAAAACATTATTATGTTAGAATGATTAAAAATTTTATGAAACTTTTTATTAAATAAAAATTTAATTTTATATGTATAAAAATTAATTTATAAATATCAATTTTAATTTAGAAATTTATACTTTACTTTTTTGAACCAAAAATTGAATTTTGAAATAAAATTTAATCTTTGGATTCTACGCATTATCTATGTTGGCTTAAAGGTATGGTTAAGTTTTTTAAGGCCTTGAAAATCAAACCAAAATCTCACCCTTTAATTATACATCAAATTATTTGGAATTCAATTTACCCACAAGTGGTTGGTTTATATGATAAAATAACCAATATTTAATCCTTTAGAACCCACCCCATTTAAAGTGTAAATACCACCCTTTCCCCTTTCCTATACACTCCAAATTCACAAGACACTAATTTTTGGTCATTTAACCTCCTAAATATTCCCTAAAAGTTTCCATGAAGTTGTTAAGGTTCCATCCTCAAGTTTTAGGAAGAAAATCTTCAAGGGTAGGGAATTATCCTCATTTTCCTTTTCATTAATGTACCTCCTTTTTGTGAGTCTTATTCATGTAAAAGATTATTTCATTTCATGCACTTTTTATTTTACCATCACTTCCCAAATGGTGTTTCATCAATGTTATACATCCTATCTCTCTCATTATTCCCTTTCCATACTCCATATCATATATCATTATGCTGGAAACATCATTTCATGGAATTTTATCTTTTCATGAAATATTCTTATATTGTGAATACCCAAACCTCTTACTTATCCATGGTAATTCACCTATATATAAATATAATACATTTATCATAGGATTTCCATGAATTAAACTTATATTCTATTTTCATGGGTTAAAAATGTTTTAAATTTCAAGTCTTTAAGCACTTATGTACTCAATGTATTCATATGAAACCCATTATTTATTATTCTCAAGTAATTAATAAAATGATTTATTATGATAAATTTGAATCATATGAATTAATACATATAAAATATGTTCCCTTACATCACTCCAATTCATTGGGTAAAGAATTAATCTCTAGATATGACATGTTTTATGATTCCTTGGTGAATAACCTCGGTAATTATGATTTATGACACCCTGGTGATAAACATTGGTGATATGCTTATGAAAGTATCATTTTTATATTGTATCCATATTTCCATGTTATTATTAATGATATTCTATTATGATATAACTCATGTTCATATGATCATTCCTTATTGATATGCCTCTTTGTCACATGATAAGTATCTTCTTTGGTTATTTCCTTATTGGGATTTATACTCACCCATTTCTTTGATGTATGTCCCCAGGATATGAGATATAGTAAACATAACTTAGGAAAAACATATGAAGAAGTATTTCAAGTTGATTATAAGATTTTTTATTTTTTTCTTGTATTATGTTCTTATTTCCAAGACACTAATCCTCAAAAGATACTCTATATTTTTAAATGTTGTACCATGTAATGAAAGGTCTATCAAAAAAATACGGGTTGCTATAGGGGGTGTGTTTTGAGATGTGTTCTAATAATACTTTGATTTAGTTCAGGGAAATATAGGGTTTCTGTGTGCGGTTATGGTCTATAGGCTATTTTTTCTTCAAACTGTGGTGTGAAACAAGATCATAAAGCTTCTTTGAGGTAAGAGATCCTCATTATCACATATTTATGTGATACATTTTGGGATTTCTAATGTTGTAATACAAGCCTATACCAACGGTTCAAAACCATTGGTATAGGATAAAGAAATTTTGGTATAGCCTATTCTAATTTTTCTCCAAACCATTGGCTATAGTTTTGTTTGGAAAGGCCTATACCAACGGTTCTTAGTGAACTATTAGTATAGGGTGATATGAAATTCAGTTTATCCAATGATTCATAGTTAACCATTAGCTAAATCCCATACCAAAGGTTATAAAAATGTTGGTATAGACGTACCCATTTCCACACCAAGATGCAACCCCACCATACCCATAGAAAATAGAACATGAAACACATAACCTAAAAACATAACATGTAGCCAACATAAAATAGAACTTATAGCAAAAAAACCTGCAAACAAACAAAACATACAATGAAACAAATAAAACCTTCAATATTTATTCAAAACATCACATATACTCATTAATAACAAATCACCAAACATAAAATGTCATAAATATCAGTAAAAATGTACAGGATCAATTTTTCCCTCATCATCATCACTATCATTACCATAATTCTCAACCTCATCCTCATCCTTAGCCTCAGCCTCATCCTCGGCCTCGACCTCACCCTCTCCCTCATCCTCATCCTCAGCCTCTTTCTCACCATCATCCTCACCCTCTTCCTCAACGACATCCTTTCCATCACCATTTCCAAGCACTTCATCATCCCGACCACCACTAGGACTACTTACTGATGCACTATATAATGTATACATCTTCAAAATATATACACCACAAGACTCATAATTATCCTATGGAAGTTATGGACATAAAACTTCCATAAGTTTCATAAATTTAGTGTTTTCCCTTTTATTCCATTATTTCATCTATATGACCCTTTTTGTCCTTTTATGCCTTATCCTCAGCCTATACTACCCATACATTAGATTTTTTCAAGTCGTTGATACCAGAAATGACACATTAAGTGGGCCAATACCTCATCAATACAATACTCTTCCTAGGTCGACATCATACTCTGTCATGGTGCTCATCTCCCAAAACTTGATGTAAGTGATCATTTGGCCCTAAGTTGTCAGATTCCTGGGAATAAAGGGCCTCAAAATAAGACTGTTACAAATATAAATAGACTATTAAGTTATAAAATATATATTAAAATTTTAAATACACAAATTAAAACTTATAATCTGTTGTTGTGTCAGTTCATTAACCGCGCTTCCATATTTTTTTCTCTTCTCGAGAAAAAAAGTTTTTCTTGGGGAACACATCCTTCAATATTAAAAAACCCCTTTGTAATGAAATTTAATGTAGAAAACCATAATTAAAAATAGGTTATTAATAATTAATTTCATAACTAAAATCAAAATGGATATTAACTCAAAATGAAGCTTAAAAGAAAAACATATGGTAGATGAACTATAACTGAGTACCGAGTTATCAATATATATAACACATATATAAGTGAACTGGTCATCATAGTAATCAATAATAATGTGGTTGTTTGATCACCACAATTAATGATAAGATGAGTAGGTATTAATATAACATAAAGAAATATTCATGAATGGGTTATCAACACTCTAATCATGAAAAAAAGAATGAATTTTCATGTTTTTCCCTAATATTTATAAAAATTTACTTTATTTTGATTCAATTTAGTATATTATAGTATATTCTATTACAATCATTTTTGTTCAGGACATATTCATTCATGTTTAATAAGTTTAACTTAGTCCCGTTTGATTTGTTTCAATTCGGTTCTGTTCAGTTTGGTTTAGTTTGGTTGTGGGTGGTTCATGCAAGTTCAATACATTATTGATCTGTTTAAGTATATTTTTTAGTTTGACTTAGTTTGTTTGCAATATATTCCATTTGGTTTGATTTATTTCATTATAGTTTCTTTATATTTGGTTTGAATTAATTTAATTTAGTTTTATTTAGGTAAATTGATTTTGGTTTAGTTATATCTAGTTTCATTTCCTTCAGATTAGGATGGTTCAAGCCTATTAGCTTCAACTAAATTTACTTTAGTATAGACCAAGTTGGATTAATTCATGTTGGTCCAATCCAATTTTGTTTTCTTATGATTATTTTACTTTATTTTTGTTCAATTTATTTTAGTTTAAGATATTTCAATTAGGTTCAGATCTGGTTGAGTCAATTTAGGCCAAGTTAGTTAAATTTATTTCAATTCAATTCATCTTTGTTTGGTTATATTTGATTTGTTTCAATTTTATTAAATAAAATCCAAATTTATTTATTTATTTTTTTATAGTCTGATTCAATTCTATATAATTTGGTTCAGTGTGGTTTTTTCTGATAATATTTGGTTCTATTGGGTTTAGGTTGGTTTTAGTCATTTTAATACAAATATATTCTTTTATTGTCAATTTCATTTGGTTTAACTCTACTTGAATTGGTGTATACATGTTTATTTGGTTCACTTATGTTTAGGTATTCTTGGGATATTTTATTTTAGTTCAAATCTATTTGATTCAGTTTGATTCAATTCAACATTATTCAGGCCTAGTTGATTTGGTTTTATTCATTTAGGTTTCATTAAATTTTATTTATATTAAGTAATGTAAAATAATTTTTTTTCAATTTGATTTTATTTAGTTAGGTTTTATTTGATTCTATTTAGTTTATTTAAATTCAGTTTAGTGTGGTTTGGGTTGAGTTGGTTCAGTTTAGGTTAGTTCAGTTTTATTTTTTTAGTGTTTTATATGGATCGATTCCATTCAGTTATCACTGGTTTAATTTAGTTTGATTCAATTTGATTTAGTTTAGATAAATTTGTTTTTATGTTATTGATTAAGTTTCTACAATTTCTTTTAATTTGGCATGGTTCAACTTTAATAAGGCAGAGATGGTTTAGTTAGTTTGAATTAGTTTGGTTTGGTTCGGTTTGAGTATGTTTGGTGTAGATAAGGTATTTTTAGTAATATTTGGTTTTGGCCATGTTGGATTGGTTTGATTTAGGTCAAGTAATTCCAAGTCAGTTTTTTCTGTTATTTTTTTTATTCCATTTCATTTTAGTTCAAATCCATTCAGTTTGGGATGGGTTAAGTTGAGTTTGTTTTTTTGACTCAGTTCAGTTCAGTAAGGTTTATTTTGGTTTAGGTTATTTCTATTTGATTTCATTTGGTTTGGTTTTGTTATGGTCATCATCAATTCCATATTTATCATCTTGTTTATTATATTAATTTTTTAGGGAAGTAAATCTTGAGGGAATAACTCCCTAAGGCCTAAGAAAAAAATTAAACTATAAAATATGAGTTATAATAATTATATCTCTATCATGAAAGGATAAAACATAAAATTTATGAGTCAATTCTCTAAGGAGGACCAAATCACTTACTTTAACTAATTTTTGGCGAGGGGATTTTTAAGCTGATTGAACCCCATTTTTTTCATGAGATATAAAAAATTAATTACATCTAAGTAATATAAAAATTCTATCAAAGTATAATAAAAACATCATCGATGTTTCAGAATCCTAATTTAAATGTTTTAGACCAGAAAAAGTGAGTACATGTTGATTCATATTTGATTGTAACCCTCTTTCATATCTTGTTGAAAAAAAAACTATAAAAGTCACCAATTCATGTTAAATCTCCACTGATATAATAAATATTTTTAAGAAACAATTGATAATCATCCCATTGGAATCCCTAAACAATACACTTAAGCTTATATATCTTAGGTTCTCCTTCACCGTACCATCAATATTCAACTTTATCTATCCATCAAGTGGAAGCTTCCATGTAATATACTTAACATTTACCTGATATTTATATCAATATCATCCTAAAGAAATATTATAAATGAGTGTCATACCTGCTTCCTCTCATGACCTGACATCGTATTCCACCCCAAATCATAGAGGCATTTCATAGCATCCTTGTTTTTTTATTATTTCTTGTTGATTCCTATATTTTTAAATAATAAAAAAATAGTATTAATGAAAATCATGATAATTTTCATTTAAAATCCTCAAATTTTATTAATACATTAAACTCAATAATCATCCAATGAGTAATCACTTCCTGATAATATTCTACCGAATAGTCATCCATGACAAGTGTGGCCTCTAAATACATGCCAAATCTAGCACACCAGCCACTATACAACTCATACTTATATCCTTTCCACAACTCACCTAATTCCATGAGTCGTGCTGGCCTCACAACCTCACCATCAGGAAAATTAAAACAAAGTTGGCACCAAAACATTAATTCATATAAATATAATAATAATATAATATTAAATCCAACAATTTTTACCCATATTTATGATCAAGCATTTTCCTTTACTTTATTTGGAAAGTGTCACCAGAAGAGTGGACATATGAGAATGATGTTGGAGTATTTGGAAAGTGTCACAAAAAAACTCCTACATTCCCATCCTATTTTTCTAATCATTTGTTTGTCTTAATTGTACTCCACCATCAGCTATGTGTGGTGGTTCCACACCACATGTATTCATGTACACCATACCTATTATTGAAAGATCCATCTATTAAAGAAAAAAAAATTTATATAAATACATCTTATAATAAAAATAAATTACGATAAAAAATACTAGGGTTTTATAAATATACCTGAGGCGACCTGATCAGTGGGCATCACTAGATCCCTAGGAAATGAAGGAAGATCAACCTGTACATATGGAGTGGGTCCTAGTGTATGCTTTGTAGGATCATAATGTGTCAAAGTAGGATTCGAAGAAGAAGGAAGGTAAAAGCTTGAGGATAAGGAAGAGGAAGGAAAAGAATATAACATAGATGGATGTATAAATGAATAATAAGGACGAGAAGTAGGAATCATCATCAAATATGGGAAAGATAAGTGATGAGGCTTAGATGTAAATGCGAGTGAAAACATGGGTGGCCTAAATATCCTGGGTGTCTGTAATGACACTATGGGATTAGAAGGTTTGGTAGATGGTATATCAAGGGAAGGGATGAGGTCTGGTCTGGTATGCCGACTGGAGTGCCTAGATTTAGTACCACACCCTCATATCACCAAATTGAGCACTGGAACCACTAGGCTAGTCAGTGAATATCTAGTTCCTTGGTGGTGGATCCTGATTAGAAGTAAAAAATAAAAATTAATCATATGACATTATATGTTATTGATATATATTTTTGAAATAAAATACTCACAATGAGCACTAAAGGAGGGATTCCCATCTCAGTCATTCAGGGATTGTTGTCGATCATCTTTTTTATTCATATTTCCTCTTTTTTTTTCATTTCCTACACGTGAAAAAAAATATTGAATTAATTAAAAATCTAGAACTAATGTGTAACTCAAACAAGAAATAAGATGAGACATAACTTAATCAAGGAATACTACTTTTCAAACCAAACACAATATATGTAGTGATATAACAAAAACATTTTATATCTAGTGGGAATAATGTCAAAACATAATACATGTCATAGAAAAAACAATACATTCAAATTATCTTGTTTAGAATGGGTATGATATAGTTTTATTCTATTTTGAATTCAATCTAATTAAATTTTGGTTAGGTCATTTTTTTTCATTTTGGTCAATTGATTAGGTCATTTATCCAATTTTATTTATCTTAGGTAATTTGGTTTAATTTTTTCAATTTATTAGGTCATTTTTCCATTTTTATATGTCTTAGGTCATTTGGTTCATATTTTGGGTTAGGACATTTTTCCATTTTTTGGTTATGTCATCATTTTCATTGGTTTTGGTTTTCATAACAATTAGTTTAATATGACCAATTTAGTTCATCTAGTTTTTTTTTAAAATTTAATTGTTTTAGTTGTGTTTGGTTTGATAGGTTTGAATACAGTTTAATTTAATATTAGAAAATGTAAATCAATGAAATCTACAATGAGTAAATATTTAAAATTCACATTAAGGTCAAGTTGGATACAAAATATTTGTAATCAATAGTAAATAAATTTGTATATCACTAACCTCAATAAACCAAGTTGAGATAAACCAAAAGAACTAAGAACATAGATAGATGATTCTATATATTTCTTACCATAACTTTAAGTTCACAATCAACTCTAAAAATTGAAGTATTGGAGTCATCATAAGAAATAAATGGATCAGGGACAATGGGAGAAGGGATGGTGTCAATTCCATCATCACCATCATAAAAAACATGTCTTTAGATTACTTAAACAATGACATAAAATTTAGGTCAAAGATGATCTTTGGCATAAAAAAATTGTTTCACCATTGATGCCAATACATATGGTCCATCAGTAGAAAGAGTTCAAGTCATGTCAATAACTTTAATCTACAATTGTCAATAAATATGACATGCATTTTCATCGAATAAAACCACTTACATTTCATCACAGTGACTTGACCATGAGAGTAAAATACAATATTAGTATTTTCTCAATGACTCCATAATAAGATAAATCTTCAAATTGAGGTCTATAATCTGATGCACCGGCATAATAGTCTATTGTGGTAGTAACCATAACACAGTCATATTGTATTATCATGTTGTTTTCCTGTTTAGTGATAATAAATTTGTACCCATTGATCATAATTGATTTGCATTAACAAACCATAGAATTATGGACAAAAGACAAATATCTCATTTCCTCAGAGATAGACCGAGTAGGAAAACTCAATACCTGAAATACAAATTAATATTAAACTTAATTAAATATTTATTTTATTAATTTATTACCGTAATATTTATACCTTCAATTTCATCCAAGTAGAAAACTCTTTGCTATGAGAAGTCTTTATTCTTATCAAAGATAAATAATGATGCTTTCTATTTATCATTCGTGTATTTTCCCGGTCGAAAAAATTAGAAATAGTTTAATAGATATTATGACATAATATATACATGTTCAATTTACTTACTTGATGTAGTCATTGAATGAATCACAGTTAAAAAAAACTATGTGATGTGCCATCTACCACTCTTTAAGGCTTAATGTGATCAATGTATATGATCCAAGAATTACCCTTTTTTTGGAGAAGTGATGGAAAACTGGGTTCAATTTTCTCATACCATTCTTCTTCATTTCTTGTTGGTCTGTTCCATCTCATAATCAGACCAAACAAATAAATTTAACATAAATCCATAAATTCTTGAGCCAAGTAACCTTTGATGATAGAACCTTCAGGATGATTTCTATTATAGAAATAAAACTTAAATTTTAACATGTTTCTTTCAGTTGGATACATCAAACTAAAAACAACAAGTCCTCCAAGAAGTATTTTGGTTGGAATATGGATAGTTAGATGCATCATGCATACGAAAAATGATGAAGGAAATATTTTCTACAACTCACACAAAATTAACAGTGCCTCTACCAATTTTTTTTAATAAAAAATACTTCAAAAAATTATTAGCACAAATATCTCTAAAGAAATGGCACAACTGAATAACCAAAACCTTTACATTATTGGAAAAAAGATAAAGGATTGCTATATGAATCAACTCATGCAGAAGGATGTGATAATCATGAGTCTTCAAAGATTTAATCTTCAAATATCTTCTATTTACCCATTTTTATATGTTTCTTGAATAGCCATCAATAACATTAATAGTATCTAGTACTTCTATAAATTAATTTTTTTTTCTACAGGTGTCATCACATAAGAAGCACATAGAACTTTCCATTTATTTTCACTAATACACACAAAATCCAATTCTGGTCTGATGCCCCAATCTACCAAGTCACACCAAGATCATAAATAATCTTTTGTATTTCCATTTATATTTAAAACAATTGAAAGAAACATTTCACATATATTCTTTTCAATGTGAATTACGTATAATAAATGAAATAAAAAATTGGTTTACCAATAAGGCAACTCAAAGAATATACTCCTCTTCTTCCAATTTTAATAGGTTTCTGTGGAAAAATTCTTCATATTTCTAGATTTCATCTAACCCTTACTGAATGAAAAATTGAAATATTTTAATTCATTAAGAAAATCAGTTCCATACATACATTGAGGTAGATTATCAGTCTCTATGGTATTGTCAAATCTTTGATGATTATTCCTATATGGATGGCCCATTGGCAAGAATCATCGATGTCCCATAAAACTAAAACTGCAGTGATATTTTAGTATTCTAGATCGTGTATTATTCATAAAAATAGGACATGATAGTTTTCCCTTCATTCTACACCTAGAAATGATTGCATAAGTAGGTAAAACATTTATCATCCACACAAGTGTAGCACACATATGAAATGAAATTAGATCGTTTTGGGCACTTCTCCAGGTTCTTGGCTGAGGTTGAACTAGGGTAAACTCTTGTTGAAAATGTAATGCTTGAAATTGATGATGATATTATTGAGTTGAAGACCATTTATGAAAAAATGACTAAATTATGAAAGGAATGCAATATTATTGGTCATGAATCATATACTTGAAGGAACTCTATAGTTTTCAGCTTCTTTTCTTTGCATGGACATGATGTGAGCAAGTGTCTCAAAAAGTGAAAAAGTGCACCTGCTCAGAAAGTTGATGTTCTTCCTCAATTGCATAAACATGAGGATTTTTAAGAACCTTGTAAAAGTGATGAAGGACTAGATATTACTGCTGATAATGTTTAGCATAAGAAAGAGGTGTAGGGTGTTTTTCTTGTAAAGGGTGACCGCCCAATTGTCTATGCCACCACCTCTGAGAACAAGATGAAATCTTAGGCTGACATCTTTTCTGAAGAGGTGAATGTTCACATCACTAATGATAATAACACAAGGAAATGTGAGGTACTATAGTAAACACAATCCTGTTTGTCTCCTAAAGATGACAACTTAATGGATGAACAAGCTAATGAAGAAAATTTCCAACTAGAGGTGGATCTATAGCTTTCATAGGAAAGGATGGCTACTTTAAGCAACTGAAAGGGTAATAAAATATTAGAATCTGACTCTCTAGAGATTTCTAAAACTTTTCATGCTTATTTAAATCATATTTTGGATAATGAAGGATTTCATATTTTCTCATACAAGAAGAAAAAGTCCCTGGTTTCCACTTTAGTGGTGGTTGAGCAATCAATTGCAGATAACACTGCTTCTTTGTCTGAGTAGAATGACGGTGCCATTAAGACGTAGGATTAAATTATGATCTCTCCTGATGATAAAAAGAACTAGTAGATTTTGGATCCATCTGAAGAAATGGACATTGAGGGGATAATGACACCTATGAAAAGAGACACCTCACTTGATAAATACAATGAACAACAATAGGATAACTCTGATTCTGAAAGCACTGATGTTGAGATGCTTTATGAAAGGATTCAATATGTTCCTTCAAGTAAGGGTGATTGAGAGGCTGGGGGTGCGGTTGTGGAAGGTACAAATGGAATGAACTTCAAGAAAATAAAGGAGGCTAAGTGCGCAACTGTTGAAAAAGATAAATAAGTAGTTACTGCTTTGGGTTTTTCCTTGTTTTCCTATACTCTTCCCAGAGACTATCTTTTTCTTGTTTTCAATAAAAGAGGATCTTCCTACATCTTTCTCAATATATATATATATATATATATCATTTATAGGATCAGAAGGTCTAGATATGAGTATACTCATGAAAGTTAAAGATTTTTTTCATACACATCCATGGATGAAGGTTATAAATGTGTATGAAAACTAGCCATGTGATTTGAGAAGTAATAATTTTCCCAAATAGATTAAAACCATCACATAAAAGACCTAACCACACATTACACACATCATCTATGAAATTAGGATATTGAACATCAAATCTTTGCCATGAAAATCCATCTATAGGGTGGACCAACTCATTATTATTCTTCATTTTCTTGGTATCATGCCAACACATTTTATTGATATTTCATCAGAAATGAAAATATTTTGGAGTATAGGGATCAATGGAAAGTGTCACATTACTTTTTTTGGCACATGAGATGGTGTTCCATTATCTTTTGGCTTCCATCAGGATCTCACACATTTTATAAAATTATTTTGTTTAGCAGTTTCCTCCCATAATAAGTTGCAATCTTTTGAACAATCATGATTTTTTTGAAAATCCAAGTTCCTCAACTAACTTCCATGATATATAGTGGTTTGAGGAAATATCTGCATCATCTGGAAAAAATTCCTTCAAAAAGGTAAGAATGTAATTGATGGTAGTATTATAAATCACACACATTGTTTTCCCATGAAATAATCAAATTAAAAATTCCATTTTCTTCATTTTACCACATTGATGATATACTAGAGTCATTGGAGAATCATTCAATTTTTTCACCCTATCAAAATTATCATTTTCATTATACACATCATGTGTGCTTGTATAAAAGTCTTATTGGGTCAGAATCCCTTCCTTATCATGATGATGAATAAAAAAAACAGACCATCTAATAAATTATCCAATCCAGTCTTCTCATTTAGATCATGAGAATTTTGAGATTTTATTTTCTACCCATTGTGATACCACACATAGTAGTTTGTTTGAAAACCATATTTGGTTATATGTATAGATAACTTCTTCACAGCTCAACCAAGGTCTTCCAACACAATTATAACATAATAAATGTATGTGACCATATCTAAAGCATTTTCAAATGAAAAATCTAAAAATCTCTCAAACTTGTTTTGAAAATCACTTGAGATCTGATCAGTTTCATACATCCAACTTCTATCCATTCTGTAAAAAATTATTATATGTCATTTCGTAAAAGAAATTAAATAATATTGAAGTTTAATTGAAAATATATTTAAGGAAACAAAAACTTTTCAATTTATATGAAACCAGAGTTGACACACTATTCTATATGAGAATCATAATATAAAAGATAGAAAAATACTATATATATAAGAAAATACTATGAATATAAAACCGTGATATTGAATTCCATTATATCAATGAGTAATAATGTTCCAAATCTATCAAGGGTCAATGATTTAATTATGAAAATGTTTCTTATGTAATATAAATACCTATGGGTGTTATTTAAATGAGATGTAATTGAGTAGATAAATTGATGAGGCATAAAGGACCTTTAGATAGGTGTGTTAGTGACTCTCCCCTAAGTGGTGGAATTACATTATGGCTTCCAAGTTCATTAATTTAATGTAGGTATTTCTATGAATAGAAATTTAAACTTAAATCCATGAATGCTTTTTTCATCCCATGCTTTGTATGATTTCATGGTTATATTATGTGTATATACTGATTCTCCACCAAAGGAATATAGTTTTCTCAAAAATATAACTTGGATTAAATGGGTATTTAATGATTTCCAAGTTCTTTAATTCTAATCTATTTTATTATGCAATCCAAGTGTGTATAGAAATTCCTAAGAGTCTCTTTAAAATAAATTTGAGAATCAAATGGTTGGAATTGATTCTAAACCTATTTAAAAGTAGTGACTAATATTTTTATGGAATGATTTGAAAACTATGGGTGAGTTTATATTTTTTTAAATAAATCTTGGGCATGATTGATTATTTTAGATGATTTGATGATATTTTTATGTTTTATGAACTTGGTTTTGATTGAATGATTTTCCATGGTTTGATTTTCAAAAGATAGATTTATAACATGGTTTCTTCAAAAATGTTCTAAAGGCCTGGTTAGAACTTGATAAAAAGTGATTTATTGATACAAGTACACCCATGAAGTGGGATCCTTCATGTTGTTATATAAAGGATAATGTGATATTTATATTGTGTAAACTGGATGAAATCTTCACTATTAGTGGAATTTATTATTATATTTCTATTCTCAATGAAAAGGGGAAACTTCTATGAATGATGATCATAGGTGAGGTAGTGTTATGATTGTTTCCAGACACACACGCACATCTATGTATATGGATTATGATATGTTGATATCTCACTTCTGTTTAGTGTCATGGGAAACCATGGGTATTAATTTTATAAATCTAGGTAAAATTATTGCACTAGTTATGGTGCCATTATAGACAGTTTTCCCAAGTGAGGATCACACTAGGATTTGTGGATTTTGCACCTTGTTCAGGTAAGTTAGGATGAAAAAAAGTGTCTAGGTAGTTTAATTTCATCATATTTTGATTACATGTATATCATATTTATGATTTCCTAGATTTTCTCTTGGAATCCTAGGTTGTCACACCCTGACTTAGGCGTGTGTTTTATTTTATTATTTCTTTATCCTTAAATAATTTTGCTGGGGTCCAGGGTGAGTCCTAGATGAAAATTTTGAGTCTATGTTAAAAAGTGTGCATTTTGAGGTGACGTCATTGGGCGCACGAGCGGAACACATTTTGGAAACTCTACACAGCTCCGCTCGGGTAAATGTACATCCCTCTGTCTTTGGAAAATTGAAATATAAAGTTTTTATATTTAAAGCGCACATCTATTGTTGTCAATTAAAATTTTTGTTGCTGTTAAAAATTATTTTTATTATTACTATAAAGACAAAATGAATATTTTTATCATTTTTATTTTAATCATTATGATTATTATTATCATTATTATTTTCATCATTATGTTATGAATAATTAATTAATGACATTGTTAATATTACGGATAATAGTATTATTGTTATTAAATATGTTTTTTCATTAATATTTATTAATATTATTATTATTACTATTTTTATCACCACTATTTTGTCCATATAATAATCATTATTATTCCTCTTATTATATTTATTTTTATCATTATTCATTATTATTCAATATTGTTATTTTTTTTATTTTATCACTATGATGATGATTATTTTTTAGTATTATTATTATTATTATTATTATATTATAATTTTTGGTTATTATTTTTATTTATCATTATTATTATTATTTTTATTTTATTTTTCTTATTTTTCCTATTTTTCTTCTTTCCTCTTTTTTTAGGGTTTCACTAGTTTTTTTCTTCTGGACGCCTCCTTCCCCTCACGCACAACAGCAGCCCGACGCCCCTCCCTCCTAGCCCCTCCTTCCCCTTGTGCACAGTAGAAGTTTTGCACCTTAGCCCCTTCACGCACAGACTAGCCGCACTTCTCCTCTCCCACCGCACCCAACCAGCGTAGGACCCCGCTTAGCCTCGACTTCCCTTCTACCTGGCAGCACTCCTCTCCTTACCCCAAGCACACCGCCTCTCGGCCAACCCCACTCTGAGCAGCACACACTACAGTGCACCCCAACACCCCAACAAACCCCCTTCCTGGCGACCATCCTCCAGCTAACCCTCTGCTGGTGCACCAATCTCCGGCCGGCCTATTTCCGGCCATGACCTCTGACTGGAAACACCCTCAGCCGACCCCCTCGTTGTTTTATTTTTCTTTATTTCCAGAGATCCCCTTATCCAGCGGCAACCCCCTCCTCTAACCAACACCTTTGCACACCTCTGACTACCCTCTCCGGCGGCCCGCCTCAAGTCGCAGCCCCTCCTTCCAGCATGTGCAGCCCTCCGGTATACCATTTTCTCCTTTAGGTGTGTTATTATTATTATTATTATTATTGTTTTTATCTTTGTTCTGTTAATGGTTTTGTCAATTTATTGTTGTTCACGATAGAATTGATGTTTTAGGACCCTCACGAGGTGTTTCTGAGGGTGCGTTGTCATCATGGCTTGTTTTTGTGGTTGCGTTGTCATCGTGACTTATTTCTGAAGTTTCTTTATCGTTGCACCCTGTATCCGAGTTAGGAATCCCATTGCACTTGCCTTTTTTATTTAAGAAACTTTAATTCTATGTTTTTTCACACTTAGTATGCATGTAAAAAATTGTTTGTACAACCTGCTGGTTAGTCACTTAGTATGTGGTCTACGCTTTGAGTCTTTTTTGTTATGAATTTATTATGAAATTAATTTTAAAGTATCATTTTGTGCAAAATTGGGTATGTTTATGTGTAACCTTGTTGTTCCTATGGTTGGTGTTTTATAAATTTCGCAACATTGATTAAATTATTTTGGTAGTGTGAATTGGAAAAGAGGGTGTTTCTGGGGTGCGTATTATTTTAAAAATTGATTTTAATGTGCGGTATGTTTTGTCGAGTTGTGAACACTGGGTGTTTTATGCAAATGGTCTGTAATGTTAAAAACTGTGTTTACCAGTTTAAATAAAATTAAGGCATGTAATTGGTGTCAATATTTTTTGTGGTATTGAATCGAAATGGTTTTGGTAAACATTTCATGCCTTGTGTTTTTTATATATAAAAGTGTCTGTTTGGATTTTCGGAGTAAAGTGTGATGTAAAATAAATTGTTGGGGTTTACAAATGTATCGTCAGTGTGTGAAATAATGTTTTTGATTCTTTCTGTGGTTTCCCAAGTGGCTTGGATTTTACAAAAGTGTGGTTTGTGTTTTAACATTTTTTGACATTTCATTAAAATTGGTCAGGTCTTGAGTGTTTAGTATAACTATATTGAAAAGAGTTTTATCAATTTTGGATGTGTTAAATGACATGTTTACATCTCTTTGGTAGTGTTGAAATTGTACCTTTGTTAAAAGTGGGTTTTGTAAACAGTGTTTAAGGGCCTGTTTGGCCACTTTTAAAAAAAATAAAAATAAAAATAATGTAGTGTTTGTTGTAAAACCCCCGTGGATGTTCCTCATGCCTCATTGACATGGGATGGATGGGATGTCCTCAATATGGAATCCCCGAGTTCCATTATATGGTTTCCTTGGTTGGGAACACTTGGTATTTCTTGAATTTAAGGCAAGAGTAAAATCCTTGGGAAGACTGGGGGTGAGACCTGTTGTGGAATATTATTATAAATATAGGTTGTGATTTGATGCTCGGCGGCATCTGTTGGCTCACCTATTTTTATACTTGTGACATACGAACCTGACATATTGAGAGAATTGTCTGAGATGAGTACTGCACTGGTAGGTTATGGTACTGACCAGTGGCCCATAGTAGGAAGATATTTTTGGGTTTATTGATATGATATTTTCCCTCGGCCTTCCTAAGAAAGGATGGATGAGTATTTTAGAGCGTTATATTTCATCACATGTGGCATGATACTATAGATGGGGTCGCAGGTATTAGTGTCATTTGGATTATTCTCAATCTCTCGGGTTCACCTATTTCTAGTGTTACTTTTAGATATTGAACTGTTACGATGATATTAGCTCACCTATTTAGATTTCCCTTATCATATCTGCCTTGGTACCCTTGTGTGGTGTTTTTCAAGAAAAGTGACATTTTGGTTTTCCAACTCCCATGATAATGTTTTCAAAAGAAAATGTGTTCCAAAACCTTTTGTTCTGGTTTTTCAAATTACTAAGGGAAATGGTTTGTAATTTGATTTCAAATATTTTTTTTATAGAAATGCATATTTTAATACATTGTAGTTCAAACTTAGAATTGATGTTTCTTAATTTTAATGGTAGTGCATTGGGAATAGATATCAGGCTAGCCTACTGAGTTTTAATACTCACTCCTATAGTTCTTTTATGTTTCTAGTGTTTGTTCAGGCTATAGATTGAGTGCGCTCACCTTTGGCGATGCTTGATCGTTGAGTCAGAGAGTGACCCACGAGGTCACGTGGAGTTAGTTCGGATGTTGAGTTTGGTTAGTTTTATTTTCTTTCATTATTGTTTAGTCACTTTACCTGGTTTATTTATTCTGCACTACTCTGTATTACTTCTGCTATTTTATTTATTTGTATCAGGAGAAATCATTCCCATGATCTCTGTTCATGCCCTGGCGCTTGTCGTCAGCCCAGGAAGATCGGGAATGCCTCTTGGGCCATGTTGCGGATCGGCTCGGGTGACCAGTTCAGGGTCGACCCAGGTTGGTTCGTGACAAAATGGTATCAGAGGAGGTTATCTCTTAGCAGACCTCACTTTTCAGAGCACTATTTGTTATTTGGGATGTCAAGGTTGATGAAGTAGGATTGTCGGGACTCGAGGGGTAGGAGCGGGAAGTGCGTCGCGAAATTTCACTCATTCTGATCCTCAGGTTTCCATGGGAATTCCAGGTTAATTAGTTTCTTTGGGTTTTTATGGAATGTTATGTTATTGGGATACAACAACGGGATTTGGGCTAATAGTCCTAAGCCGCATGGCCTGGAAATCCATATGGAGCTAGGGGCATGGTCCAAAAAGACTCTCCGTATTGGTGATGTGATTGATATATGGCCGCCAACCATGTAGTCAAGTCACCCACCAACACTGGTTCCCTATTTGAGATGTTTTGGGTCTCCTGTAACTTCTGAGAGTGGTTCAAATTTGAAAAAAAGGGTTTTGAAAAAAAATGGTTGTTTGAAATGAAATGTTTAATTTGTGTATTGTTTTAAAAGAAGTGGTATGAATGATTTGTTTTTGGAAAATAAAGTTTCTTTGTTTTGGCCTTGGTGTTCCGATGAGTGCTCACATGCATAATGGTATGTTGGAATGTGAACAGATTTTTGCTATAGTGGGTGGATGCCCAGGGTGGCACGGATACATGCATGTGAGTGAGACTCTAAAGAATACCAATGGCGGGGGTTTAACCCACCAAGATTGTTTTAAATTAAATACGTTTTCAGAGAGAAAAGTTTTAATGTTATGATAACTTGTTTTCTTGTGTTTCGAGCTTGTCACCTATGCAATGTTTGATTTTGAGGTTTTTATTCACTCATTGAATTGGTCTTGATTGGGTTCTTAACTTTTCTTGTCCAGCGGTTATCCCCTTGAAGCTTCGATGTGTGATCATAGTATGGTTGATCAACCTAAGGATTTTATGCTTGAGTTTCAGAATCTAGATCCACCTCTCTTTTATGGTCAAGAAGAAACTTCCGTAGTAGAGGAGTGGATGCAGAAGATTGAAAGGGACTTTAACATTGTTGAGTTTCCCGAGTTGTTGAAGGTCAATTTTGCGACCTTCATGCTTGAAGGTTCACCGTGGATGTGGTGGAAGTCAGTGTCTCTGAACAAGCCCCGTCAACAGCTTACTTGGGAGTTTTTCAAGGCCTTTTTCATTCATTAGTATTTCTCTAAGGAAGAAAGGGTGAGAATGGGGATGGAGATGTGTTTTCTGCCGCAGGGCGACGAATTCATGTTGGAATATTTCCAGTGCTTTGTGGAGATAGTCCCTTATGATTTAGGGTATGCCACAAATGAACCCATGAAGACTTGATGCTTCGAGGCAAGTCTCCACCCTGATCTACAGTCAAAGGTGTCAGAGTCCAACCTAACTTTTTTTGTCAATGTGGCGAGACAAGATTTTCATGTCGAAGCTGCGATGGCAGGAGTGCTTGAAGTAGTCCTCCATCCTTTGATCCCTATGAGTAGTGGTGAAGATTCTGGAAAGGAGATGAGTAAGCAAATGAAAGTGGATGGAGCAGTTTGTGGAATCAAGAGGCCTCAGGATCTATCATCAACCTATTCGGAGCGAGAGATACTCATGTGTTATCAGTGTGGAAAGCTGGGTCATAAGAAGCCGTCGTGCCCAAGTGCTTCGAAGCCCTGCTAGGAATGTGGACACCTGGATCACTTGCGACGATTCTGTTGGGGCGTTTCTAGAAAGCGTCGTGGAGGAAGTTCTCATAAGTGATGTGCTATTGAGTTTTTGCTTAAATTTTCTTGTGTAAGTTTCCTTCCAGTATAAGGGATCTCTTATCATTGCAGTGTACTGATGGTGTTTTGGGTTTTGACATGTATGGGATGTTGTGGGTCTTTGATTAACTCTGGTTTTCAATGCCAGTATGATTTTTTATTTTAAAATTTTGTCCTTTCTTTTTTCAAATCAAAAGATGTATGTTTCTTATTGGGATTATCAGAACCTGATTGCGAGGCCGGAGACGCTTCATCCATCAGAGCTCCAGCCAAAAGGCCTCGGAGTGAAGCCGACGCGTAGTCAAGAACCCTGGGGAATTTTAAGAAGTCTGGTTAAGGTTGTGCCTCTATTGTGTAGTGAGACAATTTTAGTGTTTCTGTTTGTAAATTTTCTCTTGTTGTGAAGAGCATGATGGACTTATCCCTCATGAAATGTTATTAACTGTGTCTTTTTGGATGTTAGTCGCCGATTAATTGACCTACATGGACAACCGATGTGGATCAGTTACAACTTTGGTTTGTGTTCATCGCAAAGTGACGAGTCATGAGTAGTTTTAAATTGTAGTTTCATTGATCTAGTCCTTGGTCCCTCCCTCCCCGCCCGTGGGGTTAGGGTTTTTAGTTGGTGCAGAATTTTTGTTTAAGATTTTATCACTTTTGGATGGGAGTGAGTGGTTTAAATGTCCTTGTTGTGCTCTTTCTAGATTGAGTAAGGCCCGATGAAGGTCTAAGTTGGATTTCTGTTTGGTCAATTTTTGGTTGGTCCTTTATGGTGGAGAGACCCACTGTCTCTTTGGGTTTTCTCTTAAGCCATTATCGAATGCTAGTTGAATTCTTATGGTGGGGAGTCCGTTCAGGCCTCCCCTATGTTGGTGATATGTTTCAGACAATGAGGTTGAGTCCCGTCGGTGGTCGATGGAGTGACCATGTGATAAGAGGTTGGATCGTGTTTTGTAGAATCCTTATGTGTTGATCAATCGGCTAGATAGTGTTGTGACTTTCTGGGGTCAGAAACCATTATGGTGGGGAGAATTATCACACCTTGACCTAGGCGTGTGTTTTTATTTTATTATTTCTTTATCCTTAAATAATTTTTCTGGGGTCCGGGGTGAGTCCCAGATGAAAATTTTGAGTCTATGTTAAAAAGTGCGCTTTTTGAGGCAACGTCATTGGGCACGCAAGCAGAACACATTTTGGAAACTCTGCACGGCTCCG
Organism: Viscum album; assembly: GCA_963277665.1. Lineage (NCBI taxonomy): Eukaryota > Viridiplantae > Streptophyta > Magnoliopsida > Santalales > Viscaceae > Viscum > Viscum album. The sequence continues at coordinate 1,296,119,146 of OY728141.1, read as the reverse complement.
CTCGGGTAACTGTGCATCCCTCTGTCTTTGGAAAATTGAAATAAAGAGGTTTTATATTTAAAGCACACATCTATTGTTGTCGATTAAATTTTTTGTTGCTGTTAATAATTATTTATATTATTACTATTAAGACGAAATGAATATTTTTATCATTTTTATTTTAATCATTATTATTATTATTATCATTATTATTTTTAACATTCTGTTATGAATAATTAATTAATGATGTTGTTAATGTTATGGATAATAGTATTATTATTATTAAATATGTTTTTTCATTAATATTTATTACTATTATTATTATTACTATTTTTATCACCACTATTTTTTCCATATAATAATTATTATTATTCCTTTTATTATATTTATTTTTATCATTATTCATTATTATTCATTATTGTTATTTTTTTTATTTTATCACTATAATGATTATTATTTGTTAGTATTATTATTATTATTACTATTACTATTACTATTACTATTACGATATTATAATTTTTGGTTATAATTTTTATTTATTTATTTATCATTATCATTATCATTATTATTTTATTTTTCTTATTTTTCTTCTTTCCTATTTTTTTTAGAGTTTCACTGGTTTTTTTCTTCTGGCTGCCTCCTTCCCCTCATGCACAACATCAGCCCGACACCCCTCCCTCCTGGCTGCCTCCTTCCTCTTGCGCACAATAGCAGCCCGACGCCTCAGCCCCTCCGTGCATAGACCAGCAACACTTCTCCTCTCCCGCCGCACCCAGCCAGCGTAGGACCCTGCTTGGCCTCGACTTCCCTACTACCTAGTGGTGAACCTCTCCTATCCTTGCCGCAAGCAAACCGGCTCTCGACCATCCCCACTCCCAGCAGTGAACACTCCAGTGTGCCCCAACACCCTAGCCAACCCCCTTCCCGGTGACCATCCTCCAGCCGACCCTGTGCCGGCGCACCAATCTCCGGCCGACCTGTTTTCTTCCATGACCTCCGACCGACAAAAACCTTAGCCGACCCCCTCACTATTTTATTTTTCTTACTTTCTGGCGACCCCCTTATCCAGTGGAAGCCCCCTCCTCTGACCAACACCTTTGCGCACCTCCGACGACCCTCTCCGATGACCCACCTCAAGTCGTAGCCCCTCCTTCCAGTGTGCACAGCCCTCTGGTATACCATTTTCCCCCTCATGTGTGTTATTATTATTATTATTATTCTTGTTTTTATCTCTGTTCTATTAATGGTTTTTTCAATTGATTGTTGTTCTCGATATAATTGATGTTTTAGAACCCATGCGAGGTGTTTCTAAGGTTGCATTGTCGTCGCAACTTGTTTCTGTGGTTACATCGTCGTCGCGCCTTATTTCCTAAGTTGCTTTATCATTGCTCCATGTATCCGAGGTAGGAATCCCATTTCACTTTCCTTTTTTTTTATTTAAGAAACTTTAATTATATGTTTTTTCGCACTTAGTATACATGTTAAATATTGTTTGTGCAACCTGCTGGTTAGTCGCTTAGTATGTGGTCTACGTTTGGAGTCTTGTTTGTTATGAATTTATTATGAAATTAATTTTAAAGTAGTATTTTGTGCAAAATTGTGTGTGTTTATGTGGAACCTTGTTGTGCCTCTGGTTGGTGTTTTATAAATTTCTCAACATTGATTAAATTATTTTGGTAGTGTGAATTGAAAAAGAGGGTGTTTCTGGGGTGCATATTATTTTAAAAATTGATTTTAATGTGTGGTATTTTTTATCGAGTTGTGAACACTGGGTGTTTTATGCAAATTTTCTGTAATGTTAAAAACCTTGTTTACCAGTTTAAACAAAATTAAGGCATGTAATTGGTGTCGATATTTTTTGTGGTATTGAATCGAAATGGTTTTGGTAAACATTTCATGCCTTGTGTTTTTTTATATATAAAAGCGTCCGTTTGGATTTTTAGGGTAAAGTGTGATGTAAAATAAATTTTTGGGGTTTAGGAATGTATCGTCAATGTGCACAACAATATTTTTGGTTCTTTCTGTGGTTTCCCATGTGATTTGGATTTTACAAAAGTGTGGTTTCTGTTTTATCATGTTTTGAAATTTCATTAAAAATGGTTGGGTCTTGAGTGTTTAGTATAACTATATTGAAAAGAGTTTTATCAATACTTGGATGTGTTAAATGACGTGTTTACATCTCTTTGTGGTAGTGTTGAAATCGTACCTTTGTTAAAAGTGGGTTTTGTAAACAGTGTTTAAGGGCTCGTTTGGACACTTTTTTTAATAATAATAATAATAATAATGTAGTGTTTGTTGTAAAACCCCTATGGATGTTCCTCGTGCCTTGTTAACTTGGGATAGATGGGATGTCCTTGGTATAGAATCCCCAAGTTCCATTATATGGTTTCCTTGGTTGGGAACCCTTGGTATTTCTTGAATTTAAGGCATGAGGGAAATCCTTGTGGAGACTCGGGGTGAGACCTACTGTGGAATTTTATTATAAATATAGGTTGTGATTTGATGCTCGGTGGCATCTGTTGGCTCAACTCTTTTTATACTTGCGACATACGAACCTGAAATATTGAGAGAATTGTCTAAGAGGAGTACTGTACTGGTAGGTTATGGTACTAACCAGTGGCCCATAGTAGGTGGATATGTTTGGGTTTATTGATATGGGATTTTCCCTCGGCCTACCTGAGAAAGGACGACCGAGAATTTTAGAGCATTAGATTTCATCGTATGTGGCATGCTACTATAGATGGGGTCACAAGTATTAGTGTCATTTGGATTATTCTCGATCTCTTGGGTTCACCTATGTCTAGTGTTACTTTTAGCTATTGAACTGTTACGATGATACTAGATCACCTATTTACATTACCCTTATCGTATCTGCCTTGGTACCCTTGTGTGGTATTTTTCATGAAAAGTGAAATTTTGGTTTTCCAACTCCCATGATAATGTTTTCAAAAGAAAATGTGTTCCAAACCCTTTTGTTTTGGTTTTTCAAATGACTAAGGGCAATGGTTTTTACTTTTCTTTCAAATATTTTTTTATAGAAATGCATATTTTAATACATTGTATTTCAAAATTAGAATTGATGTTTCTTAATTTTAATGGTAGTGAATTGGGAATAGATATCGAGCTAGCCTAATGAGTTTTAGTACTCACAACTATAGTTCTTTTCTGTTTTTAGTGTTTGTGTAGGCTACAGATTGAGTGCGCTCGCCCTGGGAGATGCTTGATCGTTGAATCGGAGAGTGACCCACGTGGTCACATGGAGTTTGTTCAGACATTGAGTTTGGTTAGTTTTATTTTCTTTCATTCTTATTTAGTCACTTTACCTGGTTTATTTATTCTGCTCTACTTTGTATTACTTCTACTATTTTATTTATTTGTATCAGGCAAAATCATTCCCATGATCTCTATTGATTCCCTTGTGCTTGTCGCCAGCCTGGGAGGATCGGGAATGCCTCTCGGGCCATGTCGCGGATCAGCTCGAGTGACCGGTTCAGGGTCGACCTGGGTTGGTTCATGACATAGGTGTTTACATAATTATTGTGGTTTATTATCATGTGACTATTTCGTGATGGTTGTGATTATAATATTTTGACGACAATTTATTTATGGTTTCTTCATATTGATCTTATCTTTTTATAGTTCTACAATTATCTTAATGTTTAACATCAATGAAAATTTCCTTCCAAAAGTATATATTTATCATTTTTATGTATTCTTTATTAATTGAAATGTACATGTTTTTCTCTTTATTAAATTACTTATACTTCCATTATTAACTGATAAGTATATGTTTCATTATTTACTTGAAAAAATATGTTTAGATATTTACTTCAATTACTTTTATGTATATGGCAGAACTTCAAGCAATGACATTATAGAATCCGAACTCATTATTATATCTCCCTCAAATAGAACAACTATGGAAAAATAGTCAACTTTCTTCTTTGATTTCAAATTTATATTATTCATTACTATTTTTAGTATGAAACATTAATGTTTTCACTGTAATATATTATATGATCCTATCAAAGTGTTACTTGTATTCTTAAACATTATATTGACTTATTACTCAATACATAATGATATGTAATGATCATAAATATTAAACTACAATATGCAGACACTGCTATATACACTATATAATATTTATAAAGTAAAAAATTCACATATAACATCTAGACATTGGGAATATGTAACATTGATAAAAATCATATAATACATACTGTATGAGAAAGTCAATTATGGTGGTCTTCATTTTTTTTCAAAAAACACAATCTATTTATACGATTTTTCTCAATCACTTAAATATGATGATGCACATTTGGAAAAATTATCACCTATAAAATCAACTATTCAAGATGATTCCAACATTATGAACAACTTTAGAAAATATAAACATAACATAAATGATTTTTTTGATCTCAATGAATATTAACAACAAATAAAATATTGATAATGACATCAAAATGAAATATAGAGATTGGACTAAACTAACTGGAAATAAAATGAAGCAGGAAATAAAATAATGAACCAATCCAAAATTTAATAAAATGAACCCAAATCAAAACAAAATGGTCTGAACTAACCCAAACACACATGAACCAGATATAAGAAACCCTAAATCAAACCAAAATATCAAAATAAATTAAATTCCCACAAAAATAAGAATATGTGTGCTATTTTAGACCAAAAATAAAAATTAAATGGATTGTTCATAGAATAACTTAATGATTTCAAACCCACTGATTTAATATTGAAGAAAATTGAAAGTAAATCAAGAAAATTGTCTCTTGGCCAATTGGGAATACAATCAAATATGGATGATACATGGGCTAAGGATGATATCTTTATGGGAGGATGGGAGAGGTTCATCTTGCTGCGGGATTAGAATTAGATCTCTAGGGGAGAACTAGCTTCTAGGGCTCATGATGGGAGGAGGGAAGTAGTTCTGCTAGGGATCGGGATGGGAGGAGGGGAGTGGCACTACAGGAATTGGGATGGGAGAAGGGGAGCGCAAGGGGGAGTGATCTTTTTGTGAAACTTAGGGATGACCTATGACAATGGTTTTAAAAAACCATTGGCATAGGCATGGCTATCCCAATGGTTTTTAGAAAACCATTGGGATAAACTTCAGTATAATTCCCTATCCCAACGTTTAGGGAAAACCATTGGGATAGGGGCATGGGGATAACACCTGTTTCCAATAGTGTTTATTCATTTTCTTTACTATGAGTAGATAATAAGGGCCAACATAAAAAAGATAATTAATTGACCTAACCTAAAATTGATGGGTATGGGGGAGATATCACATGTTTTGGATACTTTGATATTGTTGCTGATGTGTTTATGTCTGATGTTGTCAATACTAAAAATAACAATTGTTTGGAGCCTTGTTTGTGTTGTAGATGATATACCTTGAGACACTTGGTGTTTTTGTGTGACTGCACCCTCAATAAAAGGCTAAATAAGGTATATATAGATAATAAATTGTTTTCCCATGGAAATATGATTTTTGTAATAATAAACATTCTAAATAAAGAATTAATGAAATGAAATCCATTGAATCAATTGTGGAAGTTGGGATGTGTTACTGTTTTGTGCGGTTACTTTGCTTTGTGGCCTTGTGTGTCATGAGTTTTCATGCAGTGATAGTGGTGAAAAACTATGATGTGTGATGTTTTATGTTGTGATTGGTTGGAATGGATGTGATTTGGGAAGTTTCATAGTTGTGGAGATGTGATATGGTGATGAGGTGTGGTGGTTTTGTTCCATGTGGTGGTGTTGTGCGATGAGGTTGTGGTGTTCTATGTGACATGGTGGTTGTGGTTGTGTGGTGGTGGTGATGTGCAATAGTTTTTTTGTGAGACATGTAGTTTTTGTGGTAATATGGGTTGGCCTATGTGGTGTGCAGAGGTAGTTGATTTGAGATAGGCGAGTTGTTGTGTTGTGAGAGGTTGTGTTAGTTTCTTGGTTAGCGATGGAATAGATTGTAATTTATAAATGAAATATCATGGTTTGTTAAATAAATAGATAAGGGGCTGTAATTTTTGTGTGGTAATTAAAATAAATGAAATAAATATGAACGGGTTGTGTAAAAAAGAAATTAAATGTCTTGTAAATGGGAGTTTTTGGAAACTCGTTAAATATAAAAATAGTGAAAGCAGTAGTGGAAAGTGGGAAGGTTTTTTGTGTGTAGTGGTTGTGTGGTGTGTTGTATGTAGTGGTGGTAGTAGTTGTGATGGTGTATGTGTGGTGTAGTGGTGGTGTTGTGGTGTATGCTAGAGTAGTTTTTTTGATCCCATAGGTTGGGTATTGTGTGTAATATATATATCAAATATTCTATGTTATTTCTATATATGCCTCCACATGATTTGGATAAGCTTACCAATTATTATAGGTTATACCTCTTCCTTGCTCTTCCTTTACTAGCAGTGATGGCCTAGGTTTCTTTAGGTGAGATGTTATGTTTTGTCCCAAGTGTCTTCAGGTGAGATCTGATATGATGTGGTAGTGATGTGGCATGATATATGGTGGGGGTATTTCATGGTAGGAGGATGGTATTAGGTTGATGTCCTTAACATTCATGATATACTATTTCCTTAGTTATGTGATGAGATTTGGTGTAATGGCCCAGGTGTCATTGAGTGAGATATGATATGATGTGGTTGTGATGTGACATGTATAGAAGGGATGAGAGCATAGGACATTCGACGTTGGGGTGTGAGAGTGGAAAATCGGTGGGGGAAGTGAAAATGGGGTGCCTTTGTTTTATCCTAGAACATTATGTTTCTATATGGAATGTGTGATTTGGTGAGTGAGCCATGGTGAGGCTAGGTTGGTTAGTTGACATTTTTAGGTGATATTTTATTCTTTCATTTTTCAATGGAGAATTAATATGTTGTTTTCACATGTGCAATTGAGAAATAGGGTATGTTTCTAATGAGTATACTTGTATGAACACCCTATATATATAAACTATTTTTTAAGTTTCTAAGAAGAATTTGGGGACCAAAATGGATATTACTAGCTTAGGTTTTGTAGCTGTTGTTGAGTCACTATTATATGACTTGTCTTTTGGTATTTACTTGAGAATTTTATTTGTATATGTTGACTTGTTCATGCATTATGGGATGTTTTTGGGTTTACTTTTATATTTTATGTTGTAATTTATTGGTGGTGGTTTATCCTATCTCCCAATAATGTTTCATTATAGAGGGTAAATCCTCCCATATATGAGATTTTTATACCCTCAATGCTTTTCTCCAACCTGGGGCCTACTGGTGGTGGGACTTGGGGTGTTATTATCTCTCTTTATTTATTATAGTATATTTGGAGGAAGGGGGTCATGAAAGAGTGGTATCAATGGTTTTGGTTGAGAAATAGAATGGATTTTGGAGTTAGGCGCTGTGAGGATTACATGGGTTGGTAGGGAAACAATTCCAATTGATCTGGGTGCATGACATAGGCTAGGGAGACTGACTTGGACATGCAATTTTATCCCCCCATGATTCAGTGCATGAACTATGAGCTCATCAAACAACCAAGTGAGGTGGACCTATTTATAGGGCATAGACTTAGGAGTGGTACATGCATCATGATTGATTGTGTTTGTTTGTAAATTAGATTTTTTGGTAAGTTAAAATGAATTAATTAAATAAACTTGTGATTAAATTTCATGCTATTAGGATTATGGTTCCTCACTTTTTAATAATGTTTCCTACTCATTATTTGTGAGTATCTTGGGTAGTTGAGGGTCAATAGGATAATCTAATTAATCATCAGAGGGATGAACCAATAGAGGAGGATTTGGTTTGGTAGAGGGCCTTTCATGACTTTCAGCATTAGATTCTAGGAAAGTAAGAGTAGAGCATCTCATATTTGGATACAGAGTGTTTGTTGGAGGTGATCGAGATCGATTTCGGTCTGATTTAAGCACAAGATAACTTCTCCATGATGTTGGTAGTTATTCAGTTTTGGGGAGTTGTGCATCAATGGTGGACACTATTTCTTATTGACGTCAAAGAGGCATAGGTGTTGCAACTATACTTTCACATGGATTTCCATGGGGAGTTATTATCATAAATGATGAGGGAATCCAAGATAAAAGAGTTTCTGTCCCTTTAGTAAGGGAGTATAAGTATGTGGTAACTTGGGATCAGGTTCAAGGATCTTATGCACTTTTTCCCAGATGTTTTTCCAGTTTAGGAGTCCAAAGTGCAGTATCTAGAGGAGGCTCTTCAACCAGTGATCAGGTATGCGGTAACCCTGTTTATGATCCCTATGTATCTAGAGGTATAGAAAAAGGAAGAAGTTATCAAGTGTATTCTTTCTTTGTGAGTTGAGTCTCTATAGAGTGGAAAACATGGAATCTTGGGGAGAATATATTTAGGCAGTGGGATATGGGTGTTCAGTTAGTTAGGATTCCGACCAATGGGGAATCATCCATGGAATATATTTTCCCATTCTTATAGGGAATCTTGATTTCAAGAACATTTTAGGGTATTCCCATATTCATGTTATGTATGTGGAGGACATGGTCACCACCATGCTCATTTCTTTACCATTCAGGGAGGATAGTTTTAGATGGGTAGTCATGCCCCTTTTGGGTAGCAACAATAGTTACCTCTATGATAGTTTCAATGGAAGGGACCACCGGTGTTTTTTCATAATCTGAGGATAGATGGAATTGGTAGAGGGAATCCTCATGATGGTTCCTATCCATAGGGACCTAGGATAGAGTGTAAATGTTGAGGTAGGAAGTATAAAGGTAGAGAAGATGAGAAAGGTCATATGCATGCATTGGAGGAAATAATTCCAGTAGATCAATGAGTTGTCTGAGGTATGATTAGTTTATTATCTACCCTTGTTTTTGATTTGTTTGATTCAGGAGACTCACACCCCTTTGTTTCTCCTACTTTGGTCTGTTACTTGGAACTAGATGTGGAGAGGCTTCTAGTTCCCCTGGTGTTATCTACACTATTTGGAGGTGAGGTGACTTTGTTTGATGTGTTCCAAGGATGTAGGATAATGATGGGAGAACACCAGTCAGTGGTAGAATTATTATTATTTTAGATATAGTCATTTGATGTTCTTCTTGGCATGGGTTGGTTATATTTAATGTGTGCATTTATCAACTATTTTTATAGAAATGTTTCATTTTTTGATGTGGAGGGACAAAAAGTGGAGTTCGTAGGTGAGAAGAGTTATCAGATGGGTGGTAAGAAAGTGGAACATCTTTTGTCTCAGTTGGAAGAGATTTCAATGGAAGATCAGGTAGAGGGTGTTCCAAGGGTTGTGGTATAGTTCCTAGATATTTAACTGGATGAGGTTGTGGCACTACCCCACAATTTGATGCCGAGTTTGGGATAGAGTTGCAACCGGGTGTGTCTCCTATTTAGATGGATCCCTGTAGAATGACATTTATAGAGTTTCATGAGTTGAGGTTTTAGGTGGATGATCTGATGTAGAGGGGTTTCATTCAGCCCAATGTGTCTCCTTGGGGTGATATAGTATTGTTCACACACACACACAAACATATATTTTATAAATGTATTTAAAAATAATTATATAAATATATAAATAAATATAAATAAATATATATATATATATATATGTGTGTGTGTGTGTGTGTGTGTGTGTGTAAATATATATATATATATATATATATATATAAACAAAAATATCATAAAATAGACAATAAAACATCTTAGTGCAGTGTAAAAGGTATCCTGGTTCTAAAATAGAGGTAGAGGGATCAAATTTAGGTGTGCACGTGGGGGTTAAAGTATGATGGAATTTTGAAAAGCACTGAAAAAGGTCCATTCTAAGCACTGAAAGGGGGGGGGAATCAGGTTATAGGTGTGGATAGGGGAGATTGGGATAAAAGAACTGAAAAAAGAGGGGGGAGTAGAGAACTCTAAAAAAATAATCCCCCTATCAGTGCTTAAAAAAAGCACTGACAAAGGGACATTTATTAGTGATTTTTTTACACTAATAAAAAAAGTCTTTTAATAGTGCTTAGATTAACAATTCTTTTACAACACTATTAAATTTGATTTTTAGTGTTGTTAAATGTGAAACCTATAGTTGTAACATCTCTTATGCTTTTAGGTTTATCACAACATGTGAAAAGGATCAGGCTAGTGCAGCTCAATAGGTTTGGAGACAGGGTGTGTGAGGCCCAGGGATGGGAGTAGGTCCCATGTGCCTGTATTGTATTTTGGTTTCTTTTTCATTTGGGATCAGCCTAGCGGGTGATGAGTATATGTATGTCTGTATGCTCCTACATGGTATATTTTATTATAGCATTGTGTTTATTTATTTTTTCATACTCTAATTATGTGATATGAATGTTTTGGTTTTTTTTCTATTTCATGACTTTGATTCAAGGGTATAGTCTCCCCATTTCATTGACTAGGCCCTCACCACTAGTTGGTAGTTATTGGAGTATAGGGAGGTACGATTGAAGCCATGTGACAACCCAACTTCAGTTACTATTGAGTGGCCCCGGATAGGGTAATACAAAGTGATATCAAAGCATTGTTTTTTATTTTCTTACTATTTTGGGATATGGTAAACCGGTTATCTAGGGACATGTCCAATTTTGTTATGGCCCTCATACTGGTGATAAATGAACACCTTTCTAATGGGTAGTCCAATTTACCATGGTTATGGGATTATTTTTCTTGGTTTTTTCTATTATGGATGAGGTGTTTATGAAATATGAGTTTACAAGAGATGTGATTGATAGTTTTGGCTCTTGTCCTGATGGAAAGAGGTCTTTGTACATGCATCATGATAGATAGGCATATAGGACCCACATGACATGTGTATACTTGCATGTGATTGGGTTTTTTTATGACAAAGGTTTGGTTTATTAAAGTATTAGTAACAACTTATATGGTGTTTTACCATATAACTTGGAATAAAAATTTAATCAACTGAACCTTAGTAATTTTATCTGATGACTGGTCATGTGTATCTTAGTGCAGAATGTTATCCAGTGGTGATGATGTAGTCCTTTTGCTAAGGGATTCATGGATAGGGTTGATGTAGGCATGCCTCGGGGATGGAACCTTGACATGTTTGGTAAAGGAATGTGTTGCTTAAGGAATGATCCAAGGATGGGAACATATTATCTTGAGGATGTGGAAATCCTAAGAAGTTGTGGAGAAGGGCATGAGTGATGTGCCTTGGATCAAGATGTGAAATGGTTAGAGTGTTCTAGTATCAAAGTGGGGTTAGAGGTAAGGACCAGATGAGTGCCTAGCATGGTTGTTTTGGATGTTCTTTCATCTGGTGGGAGAATTGATATACACTAATGGTTCTGGGATGACACCCATGTGGTGAGTAGTCACATGTTATGACTAGGAATAGGGAGATTCCTCGATTTTAAAGAGGAGTAAAGAGTTTAATTAGGGTTTATTGTGACTAACATGTGTGTGGAGCATGGTTAGGTGTGTGAGACCAGGATAGATGGGGTAGAACTCATGGGATCATGAGTCAGGTGGTGTGATCAGGTTGTATTGGAGTGTGTAGTCAATTGGTTCAAGTGAGATAGAACTGGATCACAAGCGATGACCTGTGAGTGAATTTTTGGTAGGAAACTTTTCCCTTGAGGGTAGTGGGTGTTGATGGGACTTTGGGGGAAAAGTATTAGGGTGTGAGGATGATGCATGTTGGGCATGAAAAGTGCTTGTTTGGGTTACAAATTAGTGAACATTCCATGATTTGCCACTTTGTGAATTGGTTTAGGTTATGGATGAACCTGAGTGATACTACGGTGGTAGTGCAGTCATGGTTTTGGATTCTACACATTAATTGGGTTGGATGAAATTTATAGTTTGTTTTTAATTCCTTGAATGTATAAATACTCTCTACCACTCATTAAATACCCAAAAAAATTGGTTGGAATTAAATTTACCCACAACTGGTTGGATTATATGATAAAATAACCAATATTTAATCTTTTTAAACCCACCCATCCTCAAGTATAAATACCACCCTTTCTCTATTACTATCCACTATAAATTCATAATCCACAAATTTTTTGCCATAATTCCTCCCAAATAGCCCCTACAAGGTTCTATAAAGGTGTCAAGGTTACACCCTCATGTTTTAGGAAGCAAATATTCAAGGTATGGGAATTATCCTCCTCTTCCTTTTCATTCAAGTACCTCATTTTTGTGAGTCTTATTAAAGTAAAATATTCTTTTATTTCACACACTTTTGATATTCCCATTAATTTCCAAATGGAGTTTTATCAATGGGAGTCATCCATTCTCTCTCCTTATTCCATTTACATAGTCCATGTCATATACTGTTATAATGTCAAAATCATTTCATGAAATTTTCTATTTTCATGAAATATTCTTATATTTTGAATACCCAAAAATCATCATTTCCCATGTTAATTAACCTATATGTAAATATAATATATTAATTTGGGGATTTTCATGCATTAAACCCATATTCCAATTTCATGGGTTAAAAATGATGTGATTTTCAAGTCTTTTATGGACTCATTGTTTTCATATAAAACCCATTATTTATTATCCTTAGGTTATTAATGAAATAATTTATTTTGATCAATGTGGATCGCATGAGTTAATAAATATGAAGGGTGTTCCTTGATAGATCTACAATGCATTAGGTAGATAATTAATCTCTAGTGATGAAATGTTTTATGATACCTTGGTGAATTACCTCATTTTCATATTATAATGCCTTATTGACATGTCTCATTATCACATGATAAGTATCTCCTTTATTTATTCCCTTGATGGGATTTATTCTAACCACTTTCTTTGATGTATGTCCCTAGGATATGATATGTAATAAATGTAACTTAGGATGAACATATGAAGAAGTATTTCAAGTGGATTAGAAGAATTTTTATGTTTTTTATATATCATATTCCTATTTCCATGTCACTAAACCTCAAAATACACTATATATTTTTAAATATTGTACCATTTAATGAAAGGTTTATAAAATAGAAAAGCGGGTTTCCATATTCAGTATCAAAGAATGGTTTAGTTAATTTTGGAAATTAGGATTAAAAATCCTCAGTATGAATTCTAGAGATAAATTTAAATATAAGAAAATATATTAGTATTTTGGTGAATTATTAAGTAAGTGGTTTCCAAGAAAATAAATCCCTATAAATGTACTACAAATGGATGTTTCTCTGACATAGTTTTACCTAGGGGTAATAACTCTAAAAAGGGTGCATTGAGATGGACATGATTGTCACCCAGTGCATTACAATGGGCCTTACTACACACCTAGTTTGACACTCCCAAGGGATATTCTTTGGTTAATCACATGTTTATACAAACCATTATGAATAATATATAGATAATGAAAACCTTTTGTTAAGATTGAAGTATATCATCCTAGAATCTTGATATTAGAAAATTTTAGGATTAATAATTACTTAATAATTGTTATTATAAGATTCCCAATAGTAACAAATTTCTCACTTAAGTTTTCTCCTTCTAGAAAAAATGGCAGGAAATAGAAGGACCTGTGAAAACAACTAATTCAATGGAAAATGTGATGATTACCTTCCCAATTTGGGGGGATCTAGAGTTGAAAACATTATGGTGATGATGAATCAATTAACTCAAGTCATGAAAAACAAATGAAACCATATGGATCATCCTACATCATCTAGTAAGGAATAATTAGTAGTTGAATCCTTCATGAATCAAAAACCACTTATTTTTATTGGAACCTATGATCCATACACTAATTGCAGAACAATGGATCAACACTATAGAAAAGATATTTTTTGTACTTCATTGTTCTGAGAAATAGAAGGTTACATTGGTAGTATATAGGCTAGAGGTAGAAGTTGATCAGTGATGGAAACTGACCAATAACATTAAGAAAAAGTATGTGGTGGACACCATGGGATAGGAAAACTTCAAAAAGGACTTTTTCATCAAGTATTTTACTCATAAACTCTGGACCAAAATAGAGAGATAATTTCTTGAGTTAAAACATAGAGAAAATGAATCAATGGGGAATTATGAGATGAAATTTATAAGGATTTCATGTCATGCTTAAAGCCTTTTCAATGATTCTGATATGAAGATAAATATTTTTTTAGTAGACTAAGACCCCACCTATGAAAATCATTGGTAATTTGAGACTTTGGGATTTATAAAGAGATATTATAATGTTATCTAAAAGTTTAAATAGAGTTTGAAAATTCCTAATGTAATCATGGAAAAAATAATAAAAAGATAAGGATGGATCAAAACTTTAGGAAGGACCCTGAACATGAAAAGGAAGGGAAGAAATTACAACATACCATGTGCAATAACTATGGGAAAAGTCCCTCATAAAATTATCTTCAAAAAAGTGGGATGTACTACAAATGTGGAAATTATGGCCACATTTCTTAAAACTTTCATATCAATGAAAGCCCACAACCCCTTAATGATGATAATAATGGAATGATAGTTCAATAACATCCTATGGTGCTTTTCTTTAAGTGTAGAGAGCTTGGTCACCTTGATAATCAGTTCCAAAATCTGAAGGTAATATAGGGAAACAAATTCTAAGGTATATTGAAGAATTTGAGGTTGGAAAAAAATTTCATTGGTGAAATTTATTTAAGGGGGAAGAATTTAATTCCCTGAAAATTCATTTTTTTTATTAATAAAACGCTTATTTTATAATGAATATTTTATTATGAGCACATAGAAATACTTTTACATTTCATAATAACTTTATACATCATGCATTGATATGGAATAATACAATGAGGAACAATAAAGGTATATACACATGGAAGAATACTACATTCATTAAAACAAACTCCATTGGTTTGAATTACCCTAATACGATTTCCTCTTCTATAAACATCATAAAATGAAAAGATAAGTGTTAGAAAAACAATTTACATTATCAAAGGATTTGTAAAATCTTTCATAAGTGAAGTAGTGTGAGATAAAGTGAGAGAAATGGTGTATTTATAGGGAAATATGGTTATTTTTTGTTATGATTATCATCTAATATATTGATGGGAATTATGAGCATTAGTCAATAAAATAGATGGTCATTAATTTTTTTGTTAACTTGGATGAAATTAAGTGACCATCAAGATTACTTTATAATAGAACTAAAATTATTTTATTTTTAGAGAAAATAAATATATTCCATTTAAAATATGTTTTATAAAAAATTCATAATTTTTAAATATGTTTTATTTTCATTAAAATTATTTTATAAAATATTTTTTAAATGATAATATAAATTAATGAATTCTTAAGTAATTTTTATAACGGTATGAAAATTTACTATATCATGAAAGCTTCTAATTTTCATTAAATAATGATTTTATTTAAAATTTAAAATTATCAAATTTAGATTATTATTTTTCTAAAATAGATTTTAATTTTTTACTCAGTGTTTCAAAATTAGTTTAGGGTTATTTTTTGATAATTTTTTTTGACAAAGTTGAATTTTGGGTGAAAAAGTGAAAATTACCTCTTTATGAGCATTGCGATTTTATGAAAAAATTATTATTTTAGCATGATTAAAAATTTTATGAACCATTTTATTCAATAAAAATTGAATTTAATAAGTATAAAAATGAATTTATAAATATTAATTTTAATTTTGAAATTTATACTTCGCATTTTTGAACTAAAAAATTGAATTTTTGAAATAAAATTTAATATTTGGATTCTACACATTAATTGGGTTGGATGGAAGGTATGGTTCAGTTTTGGAAGGCCTTAAACATCCAACCACACTCTCTCTCATTAATTATACATCAAATTGGTTGGAATTCAATTTACCCATAAGTGGTTGGCTTATATGATAAAATAACCAATATTTAATCCTTTAAAACCCACCCCTCATCAAGTATAAATACAAACCTTTACCCATTACTCACCACTGAAAATTCATAATCCACGAAGTTTTGGTAATTTCCTTCTAAAATAGTCCTTCCAAGGTTCCCTCAAGGTTTCAAGGATCCACCCTCAAGTTTTAGGAAGCAAATCTTCAAGGGTGGGGAATTCTTCTCTTCTTCTTTTTCATTCAAGTACCTCCTTTTTGTGAGTCTTATTAATGTAAAATATTTATTTATTTCATGAAATTTTTATCTTACAATTACTTCACAAATGGTGTTTTATAAATTTTATACCTCCTTTATCTCTCATTATTTCCTTTCCATAATCTATATCATATGTCGTTATGGTGTTGAAATCATTTCAAGAAATTTTCTCTTTTAATGAAATATTTTTATATTGTGAATACCCAAACCCCTTCCTTATCCATGTTAATTAAAATATATGTAAATATAATATATTTATTTGAGTATTTCCATGTATGAAATTCATATTCCCTTTTTTTGGTTAAAAATGATTTAATTTTCAAGTATTTAAGCACTTATGTACTCAATGTTTTCATATGAAACCCATTATTTATTATTATCGAGTTATTAATGAAATGATTTATTATGATCAATGTGGATCAAATGAATTAATAAATATGAAGGGTGTTCCCTAATATCACTCCAATGCATTGGGTAAATAATTAATCTTTATAGATGACATGTTTTACGATACCTTGGTGAACAACCTTTCTAATTATGATTTATGACACCCCGGTGATAAAAATTGGTGATATTATTATGAATGCATCATTTTTATATTGTATCCACATTTCCATGTTATGATTAATGTTATTTATATTATGATATGCCTCATGTTCATATGATCATGCCTTATTGATATGCCTCTTTGTCACATGATAAGTATCTCATTTATTTATTCCCTTGCTGGGATTTATGACCACACATTTATTTGATGTATGTCCCCAAGATATGATATGCAATAAATATAACTTAGGAAGAACCTATGAATAAGTATTTTAAGTTTATTAGAATAATTTTTATGTTTTTATTTTATTATGTTCCTATTTACAAGACACTAAGCCTCAAAATATTCTTTGTATTTTTAAATGGTGTGCCATGTAATGAAAGGTATATAAAATAAAAAGGTTAGTCTCTATAGGGGTGTGTGTTTTGGGATGTGTTATAATAACACTCTAATGTGGTTTAGGGTAATCCAGGGTTTCTATGAACAGTTCTGGTCTATGGACTATTTTTTCTTCACACTGTGGTGCGCAACGAGATTAGAAAGATTATTCAAGGTTGGGGATCCTCGTTCTCACATGTTTACATGATACATGTGGGGATTGTATGCTTTTTATTTCCTTTGAGTGGATAATAAGGTCCTGTGTAAAAGAGATAATTAATTTGAATAACCTAAAATTGTTGGGTATGGGGGAGATATCACTTGTGTTGGATGCTTTGATATTTTTGATGATGTGTTTATGTTTGAGGTTGTCAATACTAAAAATAATGGTTGTCAGGATCCTTGTTTTCATTATAGTTGATATACCTTGAGACCCTTGGTGTTTTTCTGTGATCTCACCCTAAATAAAAGGGTAAATAACATATATATGGATAATAAATTGGTTTCCCATGGAAATATGGTTTGTGTGATAATACCCATGCTAAATAAAGATGTAATGAAATGAAATCCCTTGAATAAATTTTGGAAGTTGGGATGTGTTTCTATTTTGTGAAGTTGCTTTGTTATGATACCTTGTGTGTTATGGTCCATCATGCAGTGATAGTGGTGATTGGATATACTAAGCGATGTAGAATGTAGTGGTTGGTTGTAATGGATGTGATGTGAGAGGTTACGTAGTTGTGGAGATGTGTGATGGTGATGAGGTGTGGTGGTGTTATGACATGTGATGGTGTTTTTCGATGAGGTTTTAGTGTGCTATATGATGTGGTGGTTTTGGTTGTATGGCGGTGGTGATGTGCAACAATTGTTTTGTACATGCAGTTGTTGTGGTAAGATGGGTTGGCCTATGTGGTGTGGCAGTGATAGTTGATGTGAGATAAGAAAGCTATTGTGTTGTGTGATGTTGTGTTAGTTTCTTGATTAGAAATGGAATAAATTTTAATGTAGAAATTAAATATCATGGGATGGTAAATGAATAAAGGATGGGCTGTAATTTTTGTGTGGTAATTTACATAAATGAAATGAATATGAATGGGTTGTGTAAACATGAAATGAAATGGATTGTAAATGGGAGTTTGTGGAAACTCATTAAATATGGAAATGGTGAAAGCAGTAGTTAAAATTATGAAGGTGTGGTTTTGTGTGGTGGTTGTATAGTGTGTTTTATGTAGTGGTGGTAACGATTTTGATGGTTGGCATGTGGTGAAGTGGCCGTGTTGTGGTGTGTTCTAGCATAGTTGTTTTGAAACCTTAGGTTGGGTATTGTGTCTTATATATATATATCATGTATTCTATGTTATTTCTATATGCACCCCACCTGAGTTGGATAACCAAACTAACGCTTATAAGTTTTACCTCTTCCCTGCTCTTCCTTCATTAACAGTAATGACCCAGGTGTATTCAGGTGAGATTTTATGTGTCAGCCTAGGTGTCTTTGAGTGATACATGATGTGATGAGGTAGTGATGTGGCGTGATATGTGGTGGGGGTCATTCATGGTAGGAGGAGGGTATGAGGTTGATTTCTTTCAAATTCATGATACCCTATTTCCCTGGTTATGTGATGATATGTGGCATGATGTACTAGGCGTCTTTGAGTGAGATATGATGTGATGTGGTTGTGATTTGATATGTATGAAATGGATGAGAGCACAGGACGTTTTACATTGGGACATGAGAGCAGAGTATTAGTGGGGATGCAGTAGTGGGGAACCTTTGTTTTATCCTTGAACATTATGTTACTATATTGGATGCATGATTTGGTGAGTGAGCCATTTTGAGTCTGGGTTGGTTAGTTGAACTATTTAGGTGCTTGTTGATTCTACCATTTTTTCACTGGTGAATTAGTATGTTGTTTTTATATGTGAACTTGAGACCTTGGTTATGTCCCTACTAATTATACTTGTATTTCTAACCTACGTATATAAAATATTTTTCAGGTTTCTAGGAGGAATTTAAGACCAAACTGGATATAACTAGCTTGGGTTTTGGAGCTATTGTTGAGTCTCTACTATAAGACTTGCCTTTTGATATTTACTCGAGAATTTTATTTGTATCCATTGAAATGTTAATACATTTTTGGATGGTTTTGGGTTTAATTTTATATTATATGTTAGACTTTATTGGTGGTGGTTTATACTATCTCCCAATTATATTTTATTATAGAGGGTAATACCTCCCATATATAAGATTTTTATACCCTCAGTGCTTTTTTCCAACCTGGGGCCTACTAGAGGTGGGACTCAGGGGGTCATTATCTCTCTTTATTCATTACAATATCTTTGGATCGAGGGGGTCATGAAAGAGTGATATTAAAGGTTTTTGTTGAGAAATAGGATGGATTTTGTAGTTAGGCACTATGAGGATTACATGAGTTGGTAGGGAAATGGTTCCAGTTGATCTTGGTGTATGACATAGTCTAGGGATACTAGTTAGAAAATGGAATTTTATCCCCACCCCTTAATGATCTAGTGCACAAATTCTAATCTCACCGAACAACCAAGTGAGGTAGACCTATTTATAGGGTATAAACCTAGGAGTGGTACAAGTATCATGATTTAATGTGTTTTTTTTCTAAATTTAGTTCTTTTGGGTAGTTAAAATGAATTAATTAAAAAAACTATAATTAAATTTAATGCTACTAGGATTAGGGTTTGTTTCTTTTTAGGAATTCCCCCTAGTCATTGTTAGTGAGTAGCATTGGAAGTTTAGGTTCAACAGGATAATTCGACTAATCGTTAGAGGGTTGACCTGATAGAGAAGGATGAGGTTTGGTAGAGGGCCTTGCATGCCTTTCAACAACAGAGTCTAGGAAAGTATGAGTGGAGTGTAACATATATGGAGAAGGATAATTGGTTTGAGGAGATCAAGATAGATTTCGGCCTGATCTAAGCACGAGATGGATTTTGGGTGTCATTGGAAGTTAGTCAGTTACGGGGAGTTGTGCATCAATGGTGGACACTGTTTCTTATTGAATGTAAATAGGTATATGTGTTGTAGTCATACTTTTAAAGGGAGTTCTTCGAGGAGTTATTATCATCAATGATGAGGGAATCCAAGAGGCATGAGATTCTCTCGCTTTAGTAGGGGAGTCTAGTGTGTGGGAGCTTAGGATTTGGTTTAGGATCTCCTTCACTACTACCTAGATGTTTTTCTAGATGAGGAGTCCAGATCGATACATATGGAGAAAGATTTTCACCCAACAATCAGGTATGTGGTCACCCTATTTATGATCCCTACGTATCTATAGGTACAGAAAAAGGAGTAAGTTATCAGTCGAAGAATATTTTTCCCATCCTTCTGGGATAGATGGATTCTGAGAACCTGTTGGGGACTTCAAATTTTCATGTTATGTTTGTGGATGACAAGGTCATATCCATTCTTATTTCTTAACCATTCAGGTAGTCTAGTTTTAGATGGGTGGTCAGATCCATTTTGGGAAGCAACAATAGTTTCCTTTAAGGTAGTTTCAACAGTAGGGATCACCAATGTTTGTTTAGCAGCTGAGGATAGATGGAATTGGCATAGGGAAGCCTCATGATAGTCCCTATCCATAGGGACCTAGTCCAGATCATTACCATAGAGGTAGGAAGTAGAAAGGAAGAGGAGCTGAGCAAGGTCAGATGCACGCGTTGGAGGAAACAGTGCCAAAAAATTCACGAGTTTTATGAGGCATGATTAGTTTATTATCTACCCTTATTTGTGTTTTTTATTTCAAGAGCCTCACACTTCTTTATTTCTCCTAATTTGTTCTATTACTTGGAACATGATGTGGAGAGGCTTACAGTTCCCTTGGTGTTATCTACACTAGTTAGTGGTCAGGAAATTTTGCTTGATGTGTTTCAGGGATGTAGACTAATGATGGGATAACACCGGTCAACGATAGACTTCCTCTTATTATAGATATATCCATTCAATGTTATTCTTGTAATGGGTTGGTTGTATTTTATGTGTGTGTTCATCAACTATTTCTAGATAAAATTTTTATTTTCTGTTGTGGAGGTCCAGTGAATAACATTCATAGGTGAGAAGGTTATCATATCGGTGGAAATAAAGTGGAGAATATTTTGTCTTAGTTAGAGGGGATATTGGTGGAAGCTCAGGTAGAGGGTGTTCTAGGGTTGTGTCAAAGTTCTTGGATATTTTCCGGGATGAGGTTGTGTAACTACCCCCATAACATGATGTCAAGTTTTTGATATAGTTGCAACTAGGTGTGTATATGATTAAGATGGATCCCTATAAAATTAGTTCTATGGAGTTGTATTATTTGAGGTTTTAGGTGGATGATCTGATTCATAAGGTTTCATTCGGCCCAGTGTGTCACCTTGGGGTGATCTAGTGTTGTTCACTAAGAATGTGGATGGTAGTATGAGGTTGTGTGTAGACTACCAGAGGTTGAATCTGGTAATGGTCAAGAACTGTTACCCCCTTCTAAGGATCAATGATATGTTCAACTATATGAGGGGATCCAATTGATTTTTAAAGGTTTAATTGTATTCAAGATATCACCAAATGATGGTGAAAGATGAGGATATCCCAAAGACAACCATCAGGTTCAGGTATGGGCGTTTCGAGTTTGTGGTCATGTCATTCAGTGTCATGAAAACACTATCCATGTTCACAGGAATCATGAAATCCGTTTTCAGAGAGCTCATAGATTGGTTCATCATCATGTTCATCAATGATATCTTGATCCACTTGATGTTAGAGGAGGAGAATTTCGATCATCTCAGAGCTATCTTAAAGGTCATTTGACACCACCATCTCTATGGAAAGTTGTTCAAGTGAACTTTTTAGGCATGATAGGTGCATATTCTTAGGAATGTGGTGTACTAGAAGGGTGTGTTAGTGTATCCATCAAAGGTATATGTCGTTGTTTCTTGGGAATCACCCAAGAACATGGAATAGGTTCACAATTTTCTCAGTCTAGATATTTATTATCAATGGTTTGTGCTTGATTTCTCTCAAGTTACAGTCTTGATAACAACTTTGACTAGGAAGGAATTGACCTTTTAGTAGGCTGATTAGTTCCAGAAAACATTCAATTACCTAAAGGATAAGTTGTTCAGTGCACTAGTGTTTTAGTTTCCTGAGGAGGGTGTCTTGTTTGAGGTTTTCTACGATGAATCCCATCAGAGATTAGGATGCATGTTAATGCAGCAGAGAGAGATGATCTCTTATGGGTATAGGTAGTTAAATCCCAAAAATCATAACTATTTCACCCATGATCTAGAGATAGTTGTATTTGTGTTTGTTTTGAAGTTATGGCAGAATTACCTCATCGTCAAGTGGTTTGTGCTTTTCACGGACCACAAGTTCTTCGAATATGTTTTCTCTCAGTATTATTTTAATATATACTAGTGTAAGTGGATGGAGTTTCCTCAGGATTATTATTTTGATATCTCTTTCACCCTTATAAAGGGAAATGTTTTTTCCAATGCATTAAATTGATAGTCTCGATGATATGTGGTTTGAGAGTTTGCTGATGTTTGGAAGGGGATGGAGGAGTTTTCAACTATGTGTCTTGATGCAAGGGAGAGAAGTGGTTGTAGTTGTCTTTATCATATAACTATGGAGTCATCCTTGATTAATTAGGTGGAGGAGTCTTAGTGTAAAGACTCTGAAGTATAGGTTATGCATGATCGTGTTGGTTATATTGATGTTCCCAAGGGATGTTCAAAGGATGGTTAAAACTAGGGGTTGTTCTAGGGGAGGTTGTTTATTCTGAAGATGATGCGTGAGGGAGTTATCCATGAGTTCCATAGATCACCTTTAGTGGTACATATCTATGTGAAAAAATGTATCATGTCTTTAGGAGGTGGCTTTGGTGGATGGGTATGAAATGTTTAGTGGCATAGTTTATAGCTAGGTGTCTGATTTGTTTGTAGGTGAAAGAGGAGCACCAATTTCCAGGAGTTTTTTTGTAGTAATTAGATATTTATAAGTTTAAATGGGAATAAATATAAATGGATTTTATTACTGAGTTACTCTAGGATTAGAGAGGTTGTGATGTAGTTTGGGTGATAGCAGACCAACTGATGAAGTTGTCTCATTTTTTGGAAATCCATGAGTCAAGCATCATGGATGTTTTAGTGAGGAAGTATGTGGATGATGTGGTTCAGACTCATAGGGTACCAATGACCATCATCTATGATCTGTATCCCTATTTTACCTCACAGGTCTATAGGGGACTTCAACATGCTTTTGGCTCTCAGTTTCACCTTAGAACTATTTTCCACCCTCAAACATATGGTCAAATAGCAAGAACCATCCAAATGATGAGGGATATGTTGCAAGCTTGCATACTAAATCTTTTAAGATTATTGGTAAGACATA
Source organism: Viscum album (assembly GCA_963277665.1). Classification (NCBI taxonomy): domain Eukaryota; kingdom Viridiplantae; phylum Streptophyta; class Magnoliopsida; order Santalales; family Viscaceae; genus Viscum; species Viscum album. Next base: position 1,296,095,773 of record OY728141.1, on the reverse strand, counting down.
TTCATTTGGTTGAGTTCATATACAAAAACAATTATCACTCATCCATTGACATGGCTCCGTTTGAGGCATTGTATGGGCGGTTGTATCATTCTCCATTGTGTTGGATGGAGTTTGGGGAGTCAAGAGTTCTTGGTCTTGATGTGGTGCAGATCATGAATGAGAAGATATAGTTGGTATGAGAGAGGATGAGGGAATAATAGGACCTTCATAAGGGTTATAATGATTGTAGGTGGAGGACCATGGAGTTTGAGGTTAGAGACAATGTATTCTTGTGGGTTTCCCCTCAACATGAGTAGTGGAGGTTTAGTAGGGGTGTAATCTTTATCCCTAATTCTCTTAGACCTTTAAGGTGTTGGGGTGTGTTGGAGAGGTGAGATATGGGTTGGAATTTCCACCACAATTGGAGAGGATCCACAACATCTTCCATATATCTCATCTCCAATGGTTCTGTGGAAGTTCCATGATTCACAATAACTGATAGGTTTGTAGATAAAGAAAATACAGAACAAAAGAATAATAAGAACATGACCATAATGATTTATGTGATTTGGTAAATGATCCCTACATCCATATAGAGGCATAACAATCATTATAATTCAGAATCACATATACAAAGTGGTTTTTAGAGTTTCTCACACATAGAAATCCTAGATCAAATGATCTAATAAAGAAGATGAAGCACTATACCACCAACCACATAGTAAGTCCACTATGTTGCAATGACCAATGGCTAGAAGTCTTCACCACTACAGTGCTACAACCACCCAAGTACAATCTACTATAGTTTTAGTGGAAATAATTTTATAGAGCTATAATGATTGATGGATAGAAGTCTATGGTGCTATAATGACCTTTCGCATGCGGCTACTATAAGTCCGCACTGCTAAAGTTCCCTATCGGTGTCATTGATTAGTTCTCCTATAGTTGGTTAGAGATGCTATAGTTCCCTAAAATTTAGGTTGGGGGATTAAGACCCAGGAGAAAGTGTGTGCTACCCCCTACAACCCACAATAACCACACCATAGAGTTGTGGTCTGGTGTACAGTTTGGGATGTTGGAATTTATCCCAATTTTATACAAAATGGTTTGGGATACTATAACAATGCTTCTCTTTATTACATATTAATTAATGATTTATTACATAAAAGTACACATAATAAAGCCCTAAAGATATATAATTATAGTGTCTTTGGAAATTAGGTACATTACATAACAATTTAAAATATTAAAAAAACATCTTTATCAAGAACTTCCTTAACACGCTTGCACTTAAAATTTCATGGGATAACTTGGGGACATACATGAGAAAGAGGTGAGTTATAAATCCAAGTAAGGGAATAAACATGGCATAACATGAGGAAAGTAAAACATGTTAGACAATAGGCATATTTATGGTGCATAAAAGAGTGAGAATCATAAACATGAATAACTAGACATGAGATAGCATGATAACATAAGGGAAACATGGGAAATGTGGAAACATCTTAAAACAACGAATCATAAACACAGGTTAAGGATAACTGCCAAGATATCATGATGGAAAAGATCTCAAAAATGAATTAGTTTCACTCCCTATCCCAACATGACATCTCATGAGACTAAACATTACCCAATTCATTGAATCTCTATATAATTTCAGGCACACCTTTCACTTTCATTTCATTCTCCTGCTTAAGTGTGCCACATAGATCATACAACATGGATTCATTCATCATCATATTTTATTACACAGTAAAGGAGTTTGTAATACCTAAATGAAACTCCCAATTCAAATAAGTATAAATATATAAAGGTGAACACCCTTTATAGGAAATGGGTATGGTATTCACTACATAATTTTCTTAGCATGGAAAATCGTGGTGAAATTTTGGCAGCATAATGACGTCACTTAAAAACTAATAAAATGGGTTAATGAGATAGAAATGGGTCAATAATAATTTGGACATAAAATGGTAAGTAATAGGAACATGTAAAGACATATCCCAACATTATTAATTGGAAATGTAAGGCATAAGATAATAAAGAAACTTTAATAAAGAGGAGAATGGGAGAATCCCTTACTTGAGTGTGTGACTCCAAATGCTTGGGAGGGGATTCTTGAGAGATTTGGGTGCCTTAGAAGGACTCTATATAGGGTATGGTAGAGTAAGTACGTGATACAAGTATTTTTAGTGAAGATAAATCGGATCTTGGGTGGGTTTATATAGGAAAAGAGTGGAGATTTCTTTAATATTTCTCAAACATAGGTTTTGGACTCTATTTAATAAAATAACCAAAACCACAAACCTTACCATGGTTTTTTACCATAGTTTCTAAAAAATGGGTTTGGTTTTAATTATTTTATAAGGAAAAGGTCCCAAATTAATAAAATAATACCCTTTCTTATGTGGAGGTGAGTCATCCTCTTAAAGAAATGATTTTAAAACCTTAAAATATATTAATGCTTTTGGAGGATTCATAAAGGATTTATAAAATTAATAAAATAAATAGGAAATAAAATTATTTTAAAGGTAAAACATATATTTGGTAATTTATAGCCTTTATAGTATTTATTACATCACTTTTGAGTTATTACGATGTCATAATACACACCATATATTTATACGGTATTTAATTTTTACCTAAAAATTTGACTATCTCAGAAAATTATAAAAAATTCACCATTGGATAATTTTTACATTATTATTCAAAAAATTATATTAATTTTATCTAAATATTTTTCTAAATATTTTTATTTTTAATTTTAAAATAATAATGGACTTTTATTGAGAAATGTTGGGTTTTTTGATAATAATACTTTTCGAACCCTTATAAAAATTACATTTGACTTAATAAAAATAATACAATCATTTATATTTAATAAAAATTATTTAATAATAAAATTTTATTAAAATTTTATTTATTCCAAAAATCCATTAATTCATCAAAATAAACTCCTTAATTAAATTTGAATATTACCCAAAAATATAATTTTTGTTTTATTGTATCAAAATAAAAAACATTTTTAAAGTAAAAATAATAGGATAAATATATATATATTATTCTATAAAAAAATAAAGTACATAATAATATTTATAGGGTCTTGATACATATCCCTTTAATACACCAGAAAACGCCCTAAGGGTAATGTGTGCGACTATGAGACTTTCATGAGGTGGTTTGACGAACATGGTTTGGGTCATGATATCGATGAGCTTGAAATTCTCTCATAAATGGTTTAAATCATGCTTAATTTATTGGATCTCATATTGGGTTTATTTGAGGGAAAATATCAATGATTCTATCTCCCTTAGAATCTTTGATAAATGGGATTTATAGGGTCCAATCCTACTAGTTGAGGTCATCACTTCATTTATCTGAGTCAATTAGATTTGTTAAAACTCTATATTTATATTAATCATATGATCACTATTCAATGACTATATTATCAATGGTAATGATTATTAATGGTCTTTTAAATCTTATAGTATATAATAAAACCAAATAAGTGCATGTGTTTTCTGTAACCATATTACATAATAAGATATTTAATTAAATCAAAAGGGGAATTTTATTTATAACAGTTTGGTTCATTACAATCTTACTCCCTTATAAATTTCCCCCTAAATTTTTTCATTTACTACACTAAAATAGATGAGGGTAACCTTGTTTCATCACCTCCTCTAGTTCCCATGTCTCTTCCTCAAACTTGTGGTTTCTCCACAACACTTTTACAAGGAGAATTATCTTATTTCATAGAACATTGTCTTTATGATCTAAGATTTTTACCGGCTTCTCCTCATAAGAAAGGTGATTCTATAATGGTACCACCTTTGGATTGAGTACATGTGAGGGGTATGTTATTTACTTACTCAAGAGGTATACAAGAAATACATCATGTACTTGAGATAGGTTTGGTGGGAGTGCTAGTCGATAGGACACCGCTCCGATGTGATCACAGATCTTAAAGGGGATGATGTATCTTGGACTAAGATTTCCATTCTTCCCAAATCTCATCACTTTCTTCCATGGAGATATTCATAGGAATACCATGTCTCCAAAATCAAACTCTAGGTCTCAAAGATGATTGTAATAATAGATATTATGTCAACTTTGATCATCCTTGGTGTTATATTGAATGGTCTTAACCTTTTCCACCATTTCCTCAACCATTTCAAGACTTGGTAGATTTTGTTCCCCAAATTCATCCCATCATTCAAGTGTTCTGCACCTCTTCCCATAAAGGGATCATATGGATCTATTTTTATGTTCTAATGGAAGCTATTTTTGAAATAGAACTCGACCAGAGAGAGCTATTGGTCCCATACTCCTTTGAATTAAATAGAGCATTCTCTCAATATGATTTTTAGTTTCTGAATATTATACTCAAATTGGACATCAGTTTGAGGATGATAGGCCGTACTAAAGTTCAACTTAGTGTTTAGAGAATGTTGGAGAATTTTTGAGAACTTGGTGGTAAATCTATGATCTCAATTGAATATAATCAACATTGGTACCCCATGCAGCCTCACTACTTATTTTATGTATATTCGTGAAAGTTGGTCAGGTGAGAAGTCCTCTCGAATTGTGATAAAGTGAGATGTCTTTATAAGATGATCCACAACAAACCATATTGCATTATTTCCTCTGGATGTATTTGGAAGTCTAGTTACAAAGTCCATGGTGATATTTTTCCATTTCCATTTTAGTATGGGTAATAGTTTAATCATCCCCTTAGAATTTTACCTTTCAACCTTCACTTGCTAAAATACCAAGAACTTTGAAATATATTTGGAAATCTCTTTCTTTATATTGTCTCCCCAATTTTTATCTTGGAGATCTTGATACATCTCATTTCTCTTTGGGTGAATAGACAAGGTTGATCTATGGGCTTCATTAAAAGATATATCTTTATCTCTTGATTGGATGGTACACATAGACATGAACCAAATCTTACAACTCCTTCATTAACATTGCACTATGAGGATTTCCATTTTCTTATAGTTTCCAATTTCTTCTCAATTCCCACATAATATCTTTGAGAATCCTTTATCCTCTCTATAAGGGATGGTTGAGAAATAATTTGTGAAAGGATTGATGATGTTCCTTCCTTTATGATTCCCATATCCGTCCTTTCCAGATATAAGAAGATCAAATCCCTCTCAATTCTTATCAATGAGAGAATTTCTGGATCCTTTCAAATTATATTTTTTTTCTACTTTATTCTCTTTCCTAGGATGGTAGTGTATTGAGAAGTCACAGTCCTTAATCATCTCTAACCATATTCATTGGTACATATTCATCTCTTTATTTGTGAATATATACTTTAGGATTTTGTGATCTGTATATATTTCACACTTCTCCCCAAATAGATAATTTTTCCATATTTTAAAGTGAAGGTCACTACATCCAACTTCAGATCACGTGTTGGGTAGTTTTTTTATTGAACTTTAAACTGCCTTGAAGCATAGGCTATGTCATTTCCATTCTACATTAACACACATACCAAACCCTTCTTTGAAGCATCACTAAATACCATGAAAATTTCTCCACTTATGGGTAGTGTGAGTACACAAACAGTGATAAGACTCTTTTTTAGATCCTTTAAGCTCTCTTCACATTCATCATTCCAATAAAAATTGAATACCTTCTGAGTTATCTTGGTTAGAGGGTTTGAAAATCATGATAAATTTCTCACAAATTAATGATAATACCCACATAATCCAAGGAAAATACAAATACCTGTCACAAATATTGGCCTCGACCATCCTTCAATTTCTACCATCTTTTATGAATACACAGATATCCCATTACTTGTGATGATATTCCTCAATAATGAGACTTAATTCAACCATAACTCACATTTTTTGTACTTTTCATAAATATTATACTTTCATAAGGTATTTATAATAGTGCTCATATGCTCTTCATGCTCTTCCTTTCTTTTGGAGTATATTAGAATATCATCTATAAATACTACCACAAATTTGTCAAGGTAATCTATAAATAATCTATTCATCATGTCCATGAAGATTTCAAGATAATTAGTTAGTCTGTATGGCATTATTATGAACTCATATTTCCCATACCTTGTATGAAAATTAGTCTTGGGGATATCCTTTGTCTTCACATTAACTTGGTAATATCTTGAATATAGATCAACCTTGAAGAAGTATTGTGCTCTATGTAGCTGATCCAAAAAAGTCATCAATCTATGGTAGAGAATACTTGTTCTTTATTGTGATCTTGTTGAGATCACAATAATCAACACAAAGGTGCATTGACCCATATTTTTTCTTGATGAAGAGGATTGGTGCACCCCATGGTGAAGCACTTGGGTGTATGAACCCATTATCCAGATTGTCCTGTAATTGTTTCTTTAGCTCCTTGAGTTCTTCTATAGCCATTCTATATGAATTCTTGGATAATGGAAATGCCCTAGGTATAAGATCAATTTAAAATTAAACCTCTTATCTAGAAGGAAGATCAAACAATTCCTCAGGAAACACATCAGCGTATTCCCTCACAATGGGCATGTATTCAAGGATGATTCTTTACTTAGACTCAATCATTTGAGATAAATATACTTGATTGTAGGGAAATAATATCCATGCTTGACTGAAAATTAACTTTTTATTGAATGAGAAGAGAACAACAAGTCACAACCGGATCGACATAATCATGGTGGCCTAAAATGACGATGGCCGAGGGCGTCTTTGAGAATAACCTTGTAGCATCTCTTTGGAAGAGAACCCATCCGGTTGTAGATAATGATGTCCTCATCAGCTCTACCTTCACGGGCCAGCTTATCCGTAACAAAATTTCCTTCGTGCCAAATATGTTTTCAGAACATCCTTAACCGATAAAGGTCCTACAACATCTCACCATATAGCATAGATCCCATGGAGGTTCAGCTTTGCCTTGGAGGAATAAGACGGATGCAGCGGAGTCCGATTCAATACTGTCCACCTTGATGTTGAGGCAGTTGCACCATGCGAGTCCTGTGCACAAGGCCCTAACCTCCGCACCCAAGGACGATCCTGGCCCATAGAAGGTGCTGAAGCCAAATATAACTGAGCTGTTAGAATTCCTAACCAGTCCGCCGCCCCTCATCTCACTATCAATGAAGGAGCCATCAACATTGATCTTTAAGCCATTGTAAGGTGGTAACCATTGAACCCACTTTCCTTGGGTGTTATAACACGTGATTATATTAGAAGTCAACCTGGGGAGAACCCTTTTGAAGGAGGGTGAATCCTAGCAGCCGCGAAGAAGCTTTCCCAGCTCGGCCACCATTTCCCGGGTTCTCACGTGCATCGCTAAGATGTAAGTCTTTACACCTTCTCTGGCTTTGTTCCTTGTCTCCCATATATTCCAACATAAATCCACCACAATAGTTGCACGAATCTTCTTTCAACGTCCCGCGAGTCGACGTCCCGAAACCAGCTTATACAAATCTCCTGAAAGGTCCTACCGCTACACTTAATGGCCAGACTGGATCCCATGTAACGCCACAAGGGCTTTTCCCAATCACTGTGCACAAACAAATGTTCCGTTGACTCCATTCGGGGGATGGTGCAGCAGTAGCAATGGGACACTGAGGTCACTCCTCTGCACTAGATGTTCTCATCCGTCGGGATGGCCCTGTGAAGAATACGCCAGACCATAAAATTTAATTTGGTGGGAATACCTTTGCACCAGAGTTTTGGGGCTAGATAATCACTATCCCTATGCATATGGGTAGAAGTTTTGAAACTGCTACTGGATAATTTACCAGAAGCCGATCCAGTGAAGCAACAACAGTCCAGTTCTTCCATCAAGTAGATGTTTTGGAAAATTTCCTTCTGATCAGGATTGAGAATTGTGTCCATAAGACCCTGATGTGTGATAGCATCTTTGAAGGTGATATCCGGCACAGGATAGCTAGGGAAATAGAGGATACTTCAAGCCCAGTTGTGGTTCCATAAGTTGAAATCTTCTCTCCCAATCAGCCAATGGGATTGAGCTTAGAGACCAGGTAGGTGAGAGAGCATGCATTTGGTAAGATTAGAGAGTGTCCTCCTGTGCCTTGGCCATTCCTCCCATTTCTCTCCATACCTATTCTTCATGAACCATTCCCATAATGAGGTCACCTCAATGATTTCCCATGCTAGGCGTTCCTGTATAGCTTGCATGGATTCAACCACACTATGTAATCCCACACCTCCTTCTTCAACCAGATTTTCCATACAACTCCATTCATGATACAGAGAGTGATTTATTTATCATGTAAATTTATGTTGGCTCTATATAGGAAAAGCCAATCCATACTTAGAATTGAATCAAATTCCCCCAAAGTGAGTATGAAAAGTTTCACTGGGAAGTTCTACATTTAAATTTTGACAGGGGATGATTTATATACTTTGGATAAAATAATTTTCCATTTTCTGTTTTCACCAAAATATCTACTTCTATTATTTGTAGTGGTGTTTGAACAGTTCTACTAAAATTTCATGATATGAAGGAATGAATAGAACTAAAATCAAAAAGTATGTTCACTATTATTGAATGCATAACCAGATTACCTATCACAAATTCGTTTTCGTGATACACCTCAGTTGTTGTGATGAAAAAATCTCACCCTTGCTTCCTTGGAGGTTATTGGTTGTCTCTGAAAACCCTTGTATTAGTGTATTGGTTTGAAAAGTGGTCTGGTTATTTGTAGTTGAAGCAATGAACAATGCACTGATGGATAATTAGAGCATTCCTTTCCTCCATCACATTAGTGGGTTTCTCCTGTTATAAATCTCTAAATATGTGTCCTTACTTCTCCCACCTAAAGCATTTCCTTGCCCCCCTTAGGCAATTTCCATGGTTCTTCTTTCCACACCTTTGACAAGTAGGATGTTGAAATTTCTTGGCACTATTAGATTTCTCCATCGGACTACCATAACTAAACTCCAATTTCTACTTCTTATCCCCATGATACCCTTGATATTTTTCGACCTCCTTCTCGGATTTGAGGTCACATTGAACAATTTCCTCATAGATATCAAAGTCTTAGATCTCTAGTGCTTATCATAGACTAGGTTTTATCATACCAAAGAAGCGGTGAACCTTGCATTCAGGGTAATAAAAAATATGGAGTCATATTCTGGAAGTATTATGAAGTTTTCCTCGTACGACTTCATATATTCTTCATATTTTTTCTTAATAAAAAGGAAGTCCCTTTCCATTTTAAATTAGATAGTGTGAGGAAAATATTTATTAAAAAATATTTTATGGAATTACTTCCACCCCATCGCTTTTATCTCTTACTCAGGATTTGTATTTTTGATCAATGTCCACCACTGATCAGATTATACCACTATACAATAAACAACTAGTAGAACCTTATCATTATCAGTACATTGAAGGATGGAGAATATCTTCTCAATGGAGTTTATCCGTTGTTCCATGATTAATGGATCAAATGTTCCATTGAAAATCAGAGTCCTTTGTCACATAAAGGTCTCAATAATAGCTTGTTATATCTTAGGGGGATTTTGATGCTCCTCCTGATCTAGGATTCTATTCATAACCCAAGACAACTAAGATAGTATCATCATAAAGTTTATGATTCCCTCTCCCATCAATTTGGGCATCTTGTTGGGGTAGTCATCACATTTCCATTCGTATTGGTTGTTTAACTGATTCCTCATATTTACAGCCATTGGCTAGAATAAAAGAAAAGTTAGGGATGATTATTTTTAAAATATTAAACACATAAATGTGTAATCCAATGAAATTAAAGTTATGACTTATAAATTACATGTATTTCTTAAATTATGAATTTCTAGGCTTAAATCTATGTTATCCATGATTTATTTCCTAACATATATTCTTATGGAAATTTTTTTGTTCTGTTAATAATGGTTCATAATGAGCTTATAAATTTACCAAATCATGTCCCTTATGAGTGTCAAACCAGGTGTGCATCAAGGCCCTTTTTCATGCACCGGTTCCCAGTCGAGACTAGCTCAACACAGTGTTTTAGGGTTTTACCCCTATGTACATCTGTGCCAGAGCCACATACACTTGTAGTATCTAGAAAAATATGTATTTACTTGATAAACCACTTAATATATACCTACAAAAATTTAGGTATGTTTTCTTATACTTATTATTATCCCTAATACTTTCGTTGTAGTTTTCTAATCCTAAACCCAAAAATAACTAAACTTTTCCTTTGATACAATCTATAACAAAACTTATCTTTATTACATATTAATTAATTATTTATTACATAAAATTACACATAATAAAATCCATAAGATCAATATGTATAGTGTATTTGGGAATTAGGTATATTAAATAACAATTTAAAACAAGAAAACAACATATTTATTGAGAACTTTCTTAACACGCTCACACTTAAAACTGCATGGGATAACCTGAGTACATACATAAGAAAGGGGTGATATATAAAGCCCAGTAAAGGAATAAACATGGAATAACATGAGTAAAGTAAAACATGTTATAAAATATTCATATCAATGGAGAATAAAAGATAGATAATCATAAAAATGAATAACGAGATAGATATAGCATGATAATATAAGGGAAACATGGGAAATGTGGCAACATCTTAAAAAACTGCATCATAAACATAGTTAAAGTATAAATACCAAGCCATCATGATGGAAAAATTACCATAAATAAATCACATTCAATCCTTATCCCAACATTATATCTCATGAGACTAGACATTACCTAATTCATTGGAGTGCTATATAATTGTGGGCGCACCTGTCACTTTCATTTTATTCTCATGCTTAAGTGTGACACATAGATCATACAAAATGGATTCATTAATTGTTATATTTTATTCCATGATCAAGGAGTATGGAATAAATACATGTAATTACAAATTAAAATAAGTATAAGTGTATAAATTTGAACACCCTTTATAGGAAATGAGTATGGTATCTACTACACAATTGTCTTGGCATGGAAAATTGTGGTGAGATTTCAATAGCATAATGACGTCGCATAAAAATTAATAAAATGAGTTGATGAGAGAGAAATGAGTATGTAATCATCTGGAAATAAAATGGGAAGTAATAGGGATATGTAAATATATATCTCAACATTATGAATTTTAAATGGAAGACATAAGGTAATAAATAAACTTTAATAAATAGGAGAATGAGAGGATCCCTTACTTGAGTGTGTGACTCTAAATGATTGGGAGGGGATTATTGAGAGCTTGGGAGAACCTTGGGAGGAATATAAAGTGGTTAGGTCATAGTAAGGACATGATAAAAGTATTATTAGTGAATATAAATGGGATATTGGGTGGGTTTATATAGGAAAAGAGTGAGGATTTCTTTAATATTTCTCAAACTTAGGTTTTGAACTCTATATAATAAAATAACCAAAACCAAAAACCTTACCATGGTTTTGAACATGGTTTCTTCCAAATAGTAGTGGTTTTAATTATTTTAGAAGTCCAAGGTCTGAACTTAATAAAACAATACCCTTGATTATGTGGAGGTGATTCATACTCTTACAGAAATAATTTTAAAACATTAAAATATATTAATGGTTTTGGAGGATTCAAAAAGGATTTATAAAATAATAATAAAAATAAAATCACATTATTTTAAAGGTAAAACTTATATTTGGTCATGTATACCCTTTATAGTATTTATTACGTCACTTTTGGGTTATTATGATGGCACAATACACACCATATATTTATACGGTGTTTAATTTTTACCCGAAAATTTGACTATCTTAGAAAATTATGATAAATTTACCATTGGATAATTTTGAAGTTTTTATTCCAAAAATAATATTAATTTTATATAAATAATTTTATAAATATGTTTATTTTAAATTTTAAAATAATAATCGACTTTTATTGAGAAATGATGGGTTTTTTTTGACAATAACAGTTTTCAAACCCTTATAAAAATTACATTTGAATTCATAAAAACAATATGATCATTTATATTTAATAAAAATTATTTAATAATAATATTTTATTAAAAAATTATTTATTTAAAAAATCCATTAATTCATTAAAAATAAATTCCTTAATTAAATTTGAATACTACCCAAAAATATAATTTATGTTTTATTGTATCAAAATAAAAATCATTTATAAAGTAAAAATAATAATATAAAATATATTTATTATTCTTTAAAAAATAATGTACATAATCATATTTATAGGTTCTTGATACACATCCCTTTAATACACCAACAAACTCCCTAAGGGTATGGTGCGTGATTGTGAGACTTTCATGGGGTGGTTTGGTGAACATGGTTTGAGTCGTGATCTCGATGAGCTTGAACTTATCTGATAAATAGTTTATATCATGCTTAAGTTGTTAGATATAAGCTTGGTCTTGGTCGAGGGTAAATACCAGTGATGTTATCTCCCTCATAAGCTCTGATAAGAAGGCTTTATAGGGTACGATCCTACTGGTTTTGGCCATCACTTCATGTTTCTGAGTCAATTGAATTTGTTAAAACCCTATATTTATACTAATCATATGATCATTGTTCAATGACTATATTATCAATGGTAATGATTCTTAATAGTCTTTTAAATCTGATAGGATATAATAAAATCAAATAAGTTCATGTGTTTTCTATAACCATATTACATAATAAGACATTTAATTAAATCAAAAGGGGAATTTTATTTATAACAGTTTAAGTCGTTACAGATACACCATTCCAATAGACAGTATCTTCACGATGACTCTCACATCATTGAATAAGGAGAGTTGGATATCAAGGACAAATCAACATTCATGGAGTGGCTAGTAGAGATCCCAAATCATTTAGAGAGGGTGCTATGTGGATGAAAAATTCTCTTGGTTCATGTGTTGTGGAGGCATGGTAGCCCAGAGGAGAGTACTTGGGAAAGAGACATAGATGCATTCCCAATACCGGAAGCTATTTTTAGTTTTGCCTCACTTGTTTTGTTTTGATGAAATTATGTTTGGATCTTGTTGTTTTATGAAATATGTTGTTTCCTTGTTAATGTGATGTGTGAAAAAGCTTATGGAATATGAAGAGGGGTAAACCTAATTCATAATCAAGATGTGTTATACTATGAAACAATTAAAACCATGCGGGTGAGTATGTACCTGCCAAAGTGAACAATATCTTGACATGGAAGATGTAATTCCTTTATATTTGTACTTGGGGTAGCATTCTGTGTTGTTTGTGTGGAAGTTTTTGGATTTATTTGTGTGGATATGGGTGGCATATGGCTAGTGTTGGATGATATGGATGTGTCGTGTGATTTTAGGCATTTGATTTGGCTCGTTTGGATGGTGTTAGTGTTTGAGGTGTCATGAGATCCCTAAAAGGGATCTCACAGGATGAATTTTTGTAAAATATCCTTCTTTTGGGTTTGGTTTTGATTCTAAATTATGAGAATCATTTTATAGGTTTCTAATATAATGGTTCATGCCTTCCCAACTCGTTACTTTTCTAATTTGGGAATTCAGAGGTGTTCAGAGGAGGTTCAAGGAGGTGCTATGGAGGTTAGAGTTGTACTATAACCACAAAAGACCTTTTACACCATAAAATAGGTGTTTACATCATAAGTTTGTAGTTTGTGTCTTGATATAACAATGGTTTATTGCTTATACGTGAAGAGGGATTGGGAATGAAATGGGTTTACAATATAAAAATGGAAATTATAGTGTAAGTTAATTACAACCTAAGAGCCCATGTTTTTTAATGAAAAATAGTTTTACAACCTTATTATGGTTTTAAATTATGTAAAACATGAAATCAAAGTAATTTATGATGTACATTTTTAATTTACGCTATAAAAGTGGTGGTTTCCCGGTTTATAAGTTTTATTTCAGCTGATTATTTTCTAATTCAGCCTTTTCTTCTCTCATTTTGTGGATGAACCATAAAATTTTTGGGAGACCTTTCATCCTTCCCTCTCTTTTATCATTGGGTTTCAATGGTTGGTCATTGACAATTGATGATGAGTTATTCTCCCTTCTCCATTGTTTACCTCATTATTTTGTTTGAGATCTACTATGATGATATTATTTTGGTTTTGGGGTGTGTTTTGGGTATATTCTGATAAACCTTTGATGTTGTTCAGGGTGATATAGGGTTTTCATGTTTGGTTGTGGTTTATGGGATGTTTATTCTTCACCTTGTGGTGCACAATGAGATCAAAAAGCTTTTTCAAGGTAGGGGATCCTCATTCTCATCTATTTACTTGCTATGTGTGGGGATTTCATGCTTTTTATTTCTTTTCGGTTGATAGTAAGGGTTATCATAATAAATATAATTAATTGGAATAAAATTAATTTTTATGTGTATTTGGTAGATATCACATGTTTTAGCTACTTTGATATTGTTGATGATGTGTTTATGTCTGATATTTCCAATACAGAAAATAAAAGTTGTTGGGAGCCTTGTTTGTGTTATAGATGATATTCCTTGAGACCCTTTCTATGTTGTTATGTGATCACATACTGAATAAAAGTATAAAGAACATATATATATATATAATAAATTGGTTTTCCATGTAAATATGGTTTGTGTGGTAATACTCATGCTAAATAAAGAAGTAATTAAATAAAAACCCTTTAATAAATTATGGAAGTCAAGATATGCTATTGTTGTGTGCAATTTCTTTATTGTGTTGTCATGTGTGTTTTGGGCTATCATGTGATGATAGTGGTGATTGGTTGGACTATGTGATGTGTCATACAATGGTTTTTTGTAATGGATGTGATGTGGGAAGTTATGTAGTTGTGGAGATGTGCGATGGTGATGATGTGTGGTGGTGTTGTGTTGTGTGGTGGAGTTTTTCCATGTGGAGGCATTATGCGATAAGGTTTTAGGGTTCTATGTGATGTGGTGATTTTGGTTGTGCGGTGGTGGTGATTTTCAATAGTTATGTTTTGAGACATGCGATTATTATGGTAAGATGGGTTGGCTAACGTGGTGTGATAACAATGGTTGATGTGATAAGGGTGAGTTGTTGTATTGTGTAAGATTGTGTTAGTTTTCCAGTTAGTAATGAAACAAATTGAAATGTTGAAATGAAATATCATGGGTTGGTAAATGAATAAATAATGGGATATATTTTTAGTGTGGTAATAGGCATAAATTGAATGAATGTGAATGGGTTGTGTAAAAATAAATTAAATGAATATGAATGGGTTGTGTAAACTTGAAATGAAATGGATTGTAAAAGAGAGTTTATAAAAACTCATTAAATATGGAAATGGTGAAAGTGGGAATTGAAAGTGTCCAAGTGTGATTTCTTATGGTGGTTGTATGCTGTGTTGTAGGTAGTGGTGGTAGTGATTGTGACTATTGATGTGTGGTGAAATGATAATGGTGGTGTGGTGTATGCTAGTTCCATTATTGTGAACCCATAGGTTGGGTATTGTGTGTTATCTATATATCATTTATTTTATGTTATTTCTTTACATGGCCCACCAGAGTTGGATAACCTTACCAACAATCAGAGGTTCTAGGTTCCAGGTTTCCCCCCCAACATCTAAGATGGTAGTGAAATGGATGGTTGGTTACCCCCTTCCCTACTCTTCTTTTGAAAATAGTGATAGAACAATTTTATTTAGGCGATATGTGATGTATCAGACTAGGAGTCTTTAGGCGATATGTGATGTGATGAGGCAATGATGTGGTGTGATATGTGGAAGGGTTCATGCGTGGTAGGAGGAGGGAATGAGGTTGTTGTCCTTCATGTTCAGGACACCCTATTTCCTTGGTTATGTGATAAGATGTTGTTTGATGTCCCAAGGGTCTTTGAGTGAGATTTGATGTGATGTGGTTATGATGTGATATGTACAGAAGGGATGGGAGCACAAGATAATTGATGTTGGGATGTGAGTATGGAAAATTAGTGGGGAAGTGACAGTGGGGTTCCTTTATTTTATACTTTATCATTGTGTTACTATATTGGATAAATGATTAGGTGATTGAGTCATGGTGAGGCCGGGTTGGTTAGTTGACCAGATTAGGTTCCTATTGATTTTATTGTTTGTTCACTGGCACATTATTATTCCATTTTCACATGTGCACTAGAGACATTGGGTTTGTTCCTACTGAGTATACTTGTATTACCACCATATATATAGAAACTATTTTTCAGGTTTCTAGGGTGACTTTGGGGATCTATCTGAACATTACTAGCTTGGGTTTTGGATCTTTTATCAAGTCGCTGCTATAGGACTTGTATTTTAACATTTACATGAGACTTTTATTGGTATTTTTTGACTTGTTCATGCATTGTGGTATGGTTTTGTGTTTACTTTAATATTATATGTTGGATTTGCTTGTTGGTGATTTACCTAATCTCTCAATACTATTTCATTACAGAGGGAAATGCCTCCTATATGTGATATTTTTATACCCTTAGTGTTTGTCACTAACCCGGGTCCTACTAAATACCAGATTCAGGGGTCATTATCTCTATTCCTTTATTGTGGTATCTTTTACTACTACAAATATGGATTTTATCAGTGCTATAAAAGTGCATTAATAGCGCTAAAAACACTATTAATCGAGGCAAAGATATGGGGGTCCCTTTTATCAGCGCTCAGAAAAGCACCGATAAAGGGGTCTTTTATCAGTGCTTTTAAAAAGCACTGATAAAATTCAAAAAAATAATAATAAATAAATAAATAAATAAAGAATAATATATAATTCGGGGGGAGATTTTAACAGCGCTTGACCCCCTTTATCATTGCTAGGTGGACCACTCCCACGTGCTGCCCTTGCTCGTGCGTCCAACACATGCCCCCTGCACGCACCTCCTTGCTTCCACCAGAACTCGAACCTGCGACCCCCCCCCTTGCGCGTCTGCACCTTTACCACTAATCCATTTCATTTTTTTCTATTTTATGATATATCTATTTATTTATATATATAGTTATATTTATTTATTTATTAATATAGATTCATATTAATATAAATATATTTAGTTATATTAATACATATATATTTATTCATATATTAATATTTATTTATATTTATATATATATATATATATAGTTATATTTATTCATATAATAATATAGATTCATATTAATATAAATATATTTAGTTATATTAATACATATATATTTATTAATATATTAGTATATATATATTCATTCGTATATTAATATATATTTATATATATATATATATATTTATTTATAATTTTTTATTCGTATATTAATATATACTTATAAGATTAGTTTTAAATATATTTATGAAAAAATATGTTTTTTATGTGTGTTTATAAATAAATAAATACATACATACATATATATATACAACACACACACACACACAGACACACACACACAAACACATATATATTTATGAATAAATACATATATATGTATATTTGAAAAGCCATGGAATGTTAAAACGACCATAACTTATAATCTAGAAGCCCGTTTCAACTCCACAATCGGTCAAATCGAAGAAAATGAAACAATATTCGATATGATATGTGGTACAGACCTAACGAACATCCGGATCAGAAGTTATACTTGTTTGAATGTTAACAAATCGGGGTATCCCAACTAAAAACTCAGTTTTGGAGGCCTTCTGGGCCTTTTTTGGCCTCAAAAACTGTGACAGAAGCCGGATCAAAAGTTAGAGCTATTTGAAGTTTGAGTTTCATTTTCAACTTATTTTAGATCTTTTATTAATATTTTTTATTTTTTGTGTCTTCAAATTGTTATTAAATGATTTTTAATCGATAATAATTAGAAAATAAATAATTAATTATATTTTTTTAAATATTTTAAAGCCATTTTCACTAAATTTGTTATCTATTAAATGTAATAGTCTATTTATACGTATCTAAAACATATTTAAAAAATATATATTATATTTATATCAATATAAATATACTTATATAAAAATATATTATTTTTCCTGAATTTTTTTTTGAAACATAAAATTTATCAGCGCTAGGAAAAAGTGCTGATAAATCCCCCATTTATCAGCGCTACTAAAAAAAGCGCTGATAAAGGGGTCCCCTATAACAGCGCTTTTTGTTTAGTGCTGATAAAAGGGTAGAGATTCCCTTGCCCATTTTTGTAGTAGTGTTTGGGTAGATGTGATCATGATGATATGGTTGGTGAGATGTAAAAAGATTAATGTACCGTGGTATGATTGATTAGAACTTGTTCTTTAACAAGAGTTGTTAGGGATGGGGGAGTGTGGATCAAGAGGAGCAATACACATGCATTGTTGGGACCCATTGGGGTCAACACTTGTGGAGTGGTATAAGGGAATACATATGGTGGGGAGTGCATCAATGTCTAGTTGGAGGGTTTGACCCTTATTTTTAATGAGTTTTGGCTGTGTTGAGGATGATGTTCCTGGTGAATTGGGAATGAGCGGCATTTGGTGTTTGGAGTTGGTACTCGGGTATGGGATATTTGGCCATTTCCATTCATTATGTGAAGTGATAGATGGAATGTGGTATGTGAAGTTCGTTGTTTAGTTTAATAGTTGATGAAAACAATAATCTTATGGTACGAAGCATCGTATTAGTCATGGGTGCATGAACCTTGTGTTGGAAGGTCATAGAAGTGAGATAGGTCATGGAAAGTTGAGATAGAATCAACATGATGGTGTGTGGGTGAACCCAATTCCAGTTCCTTGGTAAATACCATCTTTAGAGTTAGGGTGTAGTTTATGTTAGATTCAGTGCGTTGGCATCGGGTTCAAGGTGGTTTTGGCATGATCTGATCATGTATCATATCAGAGGTGTGTCAGTGCTTGGGGTTAGATCATGATGGTTGTAGTGAGTATTTGGTGATCCGACCATGGAATTACACTGGGAGTTGAGTTTGGGATTCAATGTTCGTTCCTGAAAAATTTTACAGTTCCTTGAAATGTAGGGAATCATGATCAGGTATTGAGGTTTGGTGATGTATCGATGTGAACGGCCGAGCACCTTGAGAAAATTTAATTGGAGGTCTGACTAGATATTTTGTGCAATTTTGAAAATGGTGAGGTTGGAACAATGTCAGGAACATTGTATTTGGTACGATGGGTGTAGTCTAGGAAGAAAAAAAGATATTCTGGATGAAAACCGATGTATCTGGGCTTACTATTTGGAGTTTCACAACAGAAACATGTTGGTTATTCAAAGAAGGAATGTGGATAGTGCTTGGTATTTTGATGACTAGGGTAGGTCTGAAGATATGTCTTGGAGGTTTTTGTGGATTCTTGAGGATGATAAGTTTTATTGTGGGGAGTTTGTAATGAACAACATCGTTATGGGTTGGAAATTCCAGACAGAATTTAAATTTTAATATGGTGGGTGGTCTATTTTGAGAACTAGTGTCTAGAATGGAGGTATGAACGTTTGGAAATCTAAAAAAAAAGTTAAATGTGTTTTGAGGCTTGGATGGTATTTGGGTGCTCGAGAGATCAGTGGAGGAGGGATCAAGGGTGGTTGGGGCTACTATAATAGCATCAACTAGAAAGTGGGGTGATCAGCAGCCCAACACCATTATTGGGATCACCGGTTGGATGGTGGGGTTGGATGGTGTGTGGGTGTTTTAATTAAGTTCATTTTGGTCCTTTTTATACCATAGGGGCTTGGGGTTTTGATGGTCAGGGGGTGTCAGGAGAATCTATTTCTAATTGGTTATCCCTCCTCTCTTCCCCCTTTGACCCCCCCGGGGGGGTAGCATTTTGTGGTGATTTTTGGGTATGTTTCTCTTCATTTATTCTTTTTTGGATTCCAACTTCACTACCCTTGATTTTTGTTTTGTATTAGGATAGGTTTTGGTGACGATTACACTAGAGCATGGTGAAATTGTTTTTTATTGATGAGGCTTTTGTGTGGATTGCATAGAGAATGTCCTGAGACACTATCTATTGGTCGTACATTTTTGTTTCGGTTGAGGTTGGTTCCTGACATAATTTTATTTAGGGGTTTTTATGAATTTTTATAGAATTTATTATTATTTGGTTGTTAAACGATAGGTATTTCATGAGGTATGGTGTTGGTGGTGTGTTGTGGACCCTATGGGGGTAGTTGGTCAAGGTTTTTGCAATGTGGTGGTGCTTGGTGAGCTTTTAGAAGATTATAAATTATTGAATTAAATTAAATAAATAATTATAAATGTTTATAATTAATTATTTATGTTTTATGGAATGAGGTTGGTTCTCGAGGGTGCCAACAAGCCTTGAGCTAGCATGGATGGGCTTGGTGGAGGAATGCACCGAAAGGGTTTTGTTGGAGTCTAATAACAATTATTATATCAAGTAAAAGTGATTAAAACTCAAGTCATTGGATCTCCATATAAGATAATATGAAGCCTTTATAAAAACTAAAATGAATAACATGCTATAATTGTTTTCACCTTACACTGAAGATCCATTGAAATCTTTTGATCCTTGTTTGATGAGTTTGATAAATATCACCAAAGTGAAAAACAAAAGCATCCCAACTCCAAAGGTATCCATGGGATAATATGAATCACATGTCATACATGTAAGATTATCCTTTCTCCTATAATATGATAACATACCAACATGAAAAGGAAGAAGAATAAGTGAGTAATGGGTCTCGAGGAGTTTCAGCCAATCATAAGGATCTAAATCCACACTCACACACCATCATATTATAGAAGGGTTTATATAGAATCGAAGGACACTCCTGGGTGGTGTATGCATTAATTCATGTGTTAAAACACATGTATAAATTTCATGGTCTTTTCATGCATCGTATGAATTTACTCCTTGTACATTTTATATAAATATGAAATGATTTCATTTAATGGTAGCTTAGGTGGAGGATTTATCATATGTTCGTCCTATAATACCAACATAGGAAGCATAATATATATATATATATATCATTATGCATGGAAATCAAAAATCCCATGAAAGACATAATATATATATATATATCATATATATATAAGGCCTTAGGTAATATATCTCTTTCGATCCCCCCTTTTACTAAAGCCTAAAATACTATGTCATTTCACCTTATATTATATCATGTACAATAACTTTTGAAACCACATCAAAAAATCCTTTTGGATATATTCCAAAACACTTTTGGAAAGCTATCATTAAATTTTCCTTGTATTACATCGTATGTAATAACTTGTGAATACTAATCCAAAACATGTTTGGATTAACTCTAAAACACTTTTAGTGTATCTCTATGAGTCAAAATCAATACTCATTCAGTCATCCAAAAAGGGTAACCCCACTGGCCTTTATAACATTGAAAACAAATAAACATCTCTAGATTCATATATGTAAGCAAAGAGTGACCTCTAAAAAAGTGTCAATGCTTCTCAGTCTATAAAGGTAACTAATGTGATCTCCATCAAACACATGTATCTTTATACTAGTGTCCAATGGTCTGAATCATATGAAAATTTTAATTCTCATATTTTCCATTTGTCTAAGACATCGAGTGGCCATGGTACAAAGAACATTTCAATCCCATATAGCCAACTCATCTTTTCTCAATTATCAGAGTATATACTAATTTGATAGATAAATACATCACATTTCATTCATCCTTATGGATAAACATATCACATGTCCCTTATATATATATATAATATCTAGGTGTGGCCATAAACTCACACGGTCTATCTCAATTGAGGGTCCTGATACCATACTCTTCATACGAGAGGGAAAATATCATATAGTTTATGTAACACCCCAAAACGATAAAGGGTCAAAATACTAAAAGATATGACTCATGTAAATAAGGTGCACCTTTATTTTTGGGAGCCTACCTGATTAGAACCCCATAGTTAAGCATGCTTGGCCTAGAGTAGTGATCAATATGGGTGGCCTCCAAGGATATTTCCCAGGGTGTGTTTGAGTGAGGAAAAAACACACTAGAAAGAACATTTGTTGGCCCGTGGGGACAATCATTAGTCTGATGACCCATTTGGGCATGTAGGTGGGTCCTAGAGAGGGGAAAATGTGTCTGTGGTGTAACTGGTGGAACCTAGAAGACTAGGACCCAATAACCATATTAAATTGGGCTATCTGTGTTATTAACAGGGCCCAATTGTTACATTGGTATCAAATAAGGAACCCAACCTTAAGTGTGATGTTAATTTTCAGGTTGAGATGTAGGGTCCACAATGAGGATGTTGTGTTATAAGGGGAGGTGAATGTAACACCTTGGAATGATAAAGGGTTAAAATACTAAATGATATAACTCATGTCAACAAGGTAAACCTTTATTTTTGGGATAATATCTGATTAGAACTCCACAATTAAGCATGCTTGGCCTAGAGTAGTGAGTAGGATGAGTGACATCCTGGGAAGTTTCCTAGGGTGTGTGTGAGTGAGGAAAAAACACAATGTAAAGAACATGTGTTGGACTATGGGAACAATCATTAGTCTGATGAACCATTTAGTAACATGGGTGGGCCCTAGGGAGGGGATCATGTTTCTGTGGAGAAACTGGTGGTACCTAGTAGACCAGGAATCAATGACCATATTAAGGAAGAGTGTTTGCACTATCTGCAAGGCCCAATTGCTACTGGTTAAGCTCCAACCAATGACATGATCATCAACATACCCAACCACCCCACTATTATTTAAGTCAATATGTATACTTGCTTAAGTAGGGTATCAAAATATAAAGGTTCTCATGCTAGTTATTTAACCAACTTTAGGTAGTAGGGACTCAAATATGATCCATGCACCCCTAGTATACCAAAGACATCTATATGACACTCCATGTGGTATACTTAGTGGGTCATCTAGCGCACACAAATAATCATATTCTTTGTCTTGTTCCTCATGAACATATTTTATATCTCTATATAAAAATCCTACTCATTATAAATTTAACATTTTGTTATAGAATATAATACTCCATGAAAAACATCAGTTAGGGATAAACTCAATGTCATACTTTGAGAAGTAAATTATCATCTAGTGGTATTTGGAGGACCAGGAACTAATGACCATATTAAGGTTCAGAGTTTGTGCTATCAGTAGGGTCCAGTTGTTACTGGTTAAGCTCCAACCAATGATATGATCATCAACAGACCCAACCACACCCATATTATCTAAGTCAATATATAGAATTTCATATGTATAGTATCAAATTATGAAGGTTCTCATGCTAGTTATTTCACCAAATTCAAGTAGTAGGGACTTAAATATGATCCATGCACCCCTAGTATACCAAATACATCTATATGACACTCCATATGGTATACTTAGTGGGTCATAAAACACACACAAATAATAATATTCTTTATCTTGTGCCACATGAGCATATTTTGTGTCTCTATAAAAGAATCCTACTCATTATAACTTTATCATTTTTTTATAGAATATAATACTCCATGAAAAACATAGGTTATGGATAAACTCAAAGTCATACTTTGTGAGGTAAATTATCATTACACTTCATGAAATGTATATCTATATATACATTTATATAGTCAACATGAAAGAATGATAAAATGGAGGTTGTATTTCAATTTGATACATTTTAATATTCTTAAACTCTTAAAGAATATTTAACAAACCGAACTTAAGAACCAGTTTAACATACCATATATGATAAACTTCCAGATCAACCTTATTTTTGCTACAATTTCTAGGATTTATTAACATATGTAATCATATGTAATCACTATAACATCTCTATGTGACCATCTGATAAAATAATCTCACCAACTCTTTAGTTAGAAACATTTATGAAGCTACTTTAAATAATTATGAGACTTAGGAATCATATTCCTAACTATGAAACTTATTGAACATATTCAAAACATAAAATATTATGATGTAAAATTTTGTTGTCTATTTATAACTCTTTCTATATTCATAATCATCATCCTTGGAACCCTATTCCATAAAAAAAATCCTTGAAATAATGTAACTACTTACATTATTGTTAACTAATCCTCCTAAACTCTTTTAGGATAAATTAAAAACCACTTTTTTACAGTAACTAATGTAACTATTTACATTCCTCTTTATTGACATACCCTAAAATCTTTTTAGATATCAATTGTAATTCAATTTTCATTTTGACTGGTATAATCCTTCAAGAAATAGTGTCCTTCATTTTTCATGATAACTAAATGTAACTATTTACATTTTGTTCTTTATCATCACATATCCTAAACTATTTTAGGATATTTAGTAAAAAAACACTTTAATATTAAACTGATATAATCCTTTAGGAAATAGTGGTATCCAATTTTAAATGGTAACTAAATGAAACACTTTACATTTTTCTTTACCATCTCATATCCTAAACACTTTTAGGGCATTGAGTAAAAATAATTTAACAAAAGACTGGTGTTATCCATTATTTATTAATTTTGAACTTCTTTAAGTCCAAGCATACTCCCAATAGCCTCTTAGAAAATATATTATTTTTAGAATATATTTCTAAGATACACAAACCATTTTATATTAGGAAAAAACATTTATTTTATTTTAGTATGAATATTTAACAAATAAACTATTGCTCCAAATTACATATAGTATTCTATGTTTTTAGAATATTTTTATTTGAAAATAGGACTTTATTAAAATATAACATCGATGGGTGGAAGAAATACATCCCACATATTTTAACAAATATTTGGATAAAACTATTTTATCTTAGATAAAACTCTTTTATCCATATCCTCTTCTCAAAACCTATTATTGAAATTAATGAATCATAAACCATGTGTATACAATTAATCATAAAAAATCATTTTTATAAAAAATATTCTCTTATCATATAAGATAAATGGGATAAAGATACACATATTTTACTTATATTCATTTGATATTGATAAAATCCTTTACATTGATACATATAAACTATTTGCTTCATGAAAAATAGAAGATCAAAAAATTATTCCTTTTCTTTTGAACTCCTGTATATTTACAACACTTGTAAAATATGTATTTGGTATCATATAACTTTCAAAAATGAATAATTAATTTCTATAACATCCATACATGACATGTAAATTACATGAAGTTTCAAAAAATCCTTTAGGTATTCCAGATAATCCCATAATATAGAATTATTATTCCTCCTTCCAAACAAACCTAGGTATTAATGACCATAATTTTATTTTTGAAGAAACATTTTTGAGATTTTCAAAAAAAAATTATTCTTCTATTTTAAACTTTCACCCACTTTTACTATCCATATAGAACCCAAATCCAAACATCATATTCCGAGTTCATCCATTCTAAACACTTTGATAATATTGGGTAAAATTTTCTTGAATTCAATCATATTTTTAGAGCATTTCCATAGATAAAAATATGATACATTTCCTAACCAGAACAATCAATTTTTTTATTTAATACCTTTTAAACCTTGAATGAATCACTCTATGCTTTCATAAGCATCTATATTTACTTATTGAAAAATTTCAACACTTGGTTATCAAGGAAGGAATTGTTTTGACACATAGAATTTTCTTTAAGAACATTTCTTAAATCACTAATCTTTCTTAATAATTTTTCTTAAGTTACTAGTATTAGGAGTTTCTTACATTATGATTCTCCTTTGAAAGATTAATCTCAATGTTTAGTTTGATAATGATGATGCTATTCATATACAACAGATTATTTTATCAGATGAGTATCATGTTTCATAACTATTAAATAAGGAATTATATTTAATGGTCTCTCACTAAAATGATGATCACTTTTAAATATTCATCATATCCATTAGTGGGATAAGATCCATATTTCACCATGACTTACACTATTTTGTTCATGTAAATAACCCATAATTATTTAGGTATAGAATCAACCCACTAATATCATATATGATTCTTATATAGCTGAGCATACAACCTTTTTCCAATCCATCAAATAGATAAACTCAACTTTATTCCTCTGGTATCCTAACCGTTAAGGCTTACCATCTATTTTGGCCCAAATAAAACACCAAGAATAAGCCAACAGAGGAAAATCAAGGGATACTCATGCTGAGCACAACAATACCCACAAAATAATTCAAAGTTACTTATAACTAACTTCCCTTATACAAGATAATTTTGGGTTACTCGTGCTGAGATCGAAAATACTGAGTTGAATGATCGAGGTCTTGAAAAGTGATTCTTTAGAAGGAATCCCACACTTAGTATTTGAATGGGATTTTTAATATCACCATATTATCTCTTTTTATTACCTTTTATATATGCATGATTCTAGTAATTGAGTTTTTAATCTTATTCCCTCCACCAAACCAATATGTTCAAACCATATTGATGTATAACTCTTTACACAACCCACAAGTTTGTGTTACTCACCCAAAATTAGAAGTCAAGTATATTCATACATATATGAACGTATCATATGAATAAGGTATATTAACACTAAATGTAAAGGTTTAAAATTATATTATATTAACAATATCCACATGATTAAGCCCAATGAAATATGTATCCAACCCAATTCACTTTCCTTGACAAGGCACAAGCCTCTAGGTAAGTTGGTAGTCTGACCCCAAGACCCTCTACCCAGGGATATTTTACTCAAGAGATAATCCAATTAGTCATAACTCTAACACCTAATATTCAAAAACTATATTCGGAAACTAAATTCAAGATAACAACTTCAATTATAAACTGAGGTCAAGGTCGATGAAAAGCTAAATACATTATAGAGTCAATCCTAGTATATAATGTAGGGATCTATCCTAGAAGCGGTTTAATATTTTAAACTAAAGTATATAAAATATTCATATTTCTTAAACAATTTACTAAACATGAATATAGAAGGGAATAAACTTTAAATAAAAAAATTCAAATATTTAAATATGATAGAACCATTTATGAACAATTCATAAATAAAAACTAATGATAAAACCTTTTATAATTTCAAACTTTAACATTATGGGAATTCTAAAATTTGAAAATAAAAAATTTTATATTTATTTCAATATGAAATATTCCATATTTATCATTATATGGAAATTCCAATTTAAATATATAATATTATATGAATTATAAACTATTTAAAATCCAAATTTTATTATATAAACATTTTTCATAATATAAATATCATATACTTAATCATTATTTAAACATTGATCATATCAATCATCAAAACACTTTTTGATGTGACATAAATAATATTAAAAAATGGCCCGTTTTTATTTTAAAAAATTCAGAATTTAAATATAAACATTTTATATTTGACCTAATTTCATGATTTATAACCCTTTATAAATTATCACTTAAGATTTTTAAATAAACACTTTTATTTCTAGATCAAAATTTATATCATATAATTTGGTTAAAAGGTATTTTAAATATTAATATTAAATATTTGAGAATAAAATGTTTCATAAACACTTAATTAATTATAAAAAATTTATAATTAGTTAATTTATAAAACATTTATAAATTAAATATTCTTAAAATACCTTTTATAATTATTTATAAACATTTTATAAATCATTAAATCCATTTTATATGTAAAAAGTAATTTTTAAGAATTTTTATGTTTTCCCTTACGTAGAATCTATATTATATATAAGGATAACCTCCTACCACCCTTACCCAGATATTCTATATAAGGGTAAATAGGTTTGACCCTTATGCAGTGCATACTGCATAAGGGTGTTGAGATCTTACCTTTACATTAACTCCTTCATGTAAAGGTAATCCCTAAGTTACCTTTACACAACCTTAAGAAAATATATTCCATGTTTACGTAGCCTCTCGCATAAGGGTAAGAGTTTGGTTACCTTTATATAACCCTTTTAAAAATCGCATTACCATTACACATAAACCATTTACCTTTATGCAAGATTTTAAAACCTTGTACTACCTTTATGCGTAATAGTAATCAATATCACACCCTTATGTAACACCTTTATGAAAACCATTTGCATAAGGGTTACAATAAAAACTACCTTTATGTGAACCCTTCATGTAAAGGTAATCCTTGGGTATCCTTACATAAATATAATGATTTAGTTACCCTTACACATCCCAATTGTATAAGGGTGTGACCTTTGTTACATTTACGCAGTCCAACTGCGTAAGGGTAAACTCTTTTCCAGATTTTCAATAAACGCCAAAAAAGAGGCTCTATTTTTGGTTTTATTCTTCATTTCAATGCAATATTTCATATATAAATCATGAGTAACCTTTTATACCATTTAAAGGGTTTTTAGAGTCTAATTACAATTATTAGATCAAGCATAAGTGATTAAAAACCTATTCTGAGGATATCTATGTAAGATAATATGAAACCTGTGTAAAAACTAAAATGGTGAATATGTTGTAAATATGAGTACCTTACACCAAAGTTCCACTGAATACTTTTTATATTTTTTTGATGAGTTTAATAAAGACCACCAAAGTGAAAAAAGCATCCCACCTCCTTAGGTATCCACAAGCTAATTCGAATCACATGTCGTACATGAATGAATCTTATTTCTCCCACGATGTGCTAGCATCTCATCATTCAAAGGAAAAAAAATAAAAGTTATGGGTCTCAAGTAGTTTTGGTAAAGCATGAGGATATAAATCCACACCCACACTTCCATAATATGGTAGTAGGGTTTATATAGAACCTAAGGATGCTTCAGGGTGGTGTATGCAATAATTTAAGTGTTAAAATGAATGTATAAATTTCATGGTCAGTTCAATCATCATATGAATTTACCCCATGTACATTTCATATAAATATGAAATGATTTCATATAAATATGATATGATTTCATTCAATGATAGCTTAGGTGGAGGATTGATCAGATTTCTATCCAATACTACCAATGTAGGTAGTATAATATATATATATATGTATATATATATATATCACATTATGCATTAGAATTAAAAATTTCATGAAATCCATAAATATATATAAGGCTTTAGAGAATATGTATCTTTTATGAGTAGGATAGGATGAGTCTCAGTGAAGCTCGTTAAGGGTGGTAACTCTGTTTTGGAAGCAAGTTCCCCCTTTCGATACAAGCTCATATGCCTATTATAATATCCTAAATTTTTAAAGATAATAAAAACCCCCTTGTTGATAATTTATAAGTTTTTTATGAGAAAATAATTTTTTCTAATAAAAAAATACTTAATAAATGTTTTAACGATTTTTCATAAGGGTAAAATCCTAGTTAAGATATTCGAATATTCTATCGAATATTTTTGGAGTTCGGCACTGAGTAAGTGTGAGATTATGAGACCTTTAGAGCCTCGACATAGATAGAATAAAAATATTAAATATATTATATTATACACATGTGATTTTATCCAAAATAATTAAATATATCCCAAACGGTGCATCGTATGAGAAATTCAAGACCACCTTTAAGCCCAGGACAAGGGGTTTACCCTAGGAAGGGTAAAACATTTATGTGTGTAGGAAATTTGGTCGGGTCGCTTGCTAGGATAAGTTATTTAATATTTTTGTTATATTATATTTTTAAAAAAATAATTCAATATCTCTCAAACAATGCATTGTATGAGAAATATGAGACAACCTTTAGGTTCTAAATGTAGGGTTTACCCTAGGTGGGGTATAACGTTTATGCGAGTTGGGTGTTTGGAAACATCACATGTGATAAAACCCTTTTTATATTTAATTAATTATTTATTAATTTTTCTAAATAATAAATAATTAATATCTCTCAAATGGTGTGCCGTATGAGAAATTTGAGACCACCATTAGGTCATGAATGTGGGGCTTACCCTAGGTTGGGTATAACGTTTATGCGCATTGGGTGTTTGACAAC
Source organism: Viscum album (assembly GCA_963277665.1). Lineage (NCBI taxonomy): Eukaryota > Viridiplantae > Streptophyta > Magnoliopsida > Santalales > Viscaceae > Viscum > Viscum album. The sequence goes on along the minus strand of OY728141.1, from coordinate 1,296,066,060 downwards.
ATCACACTTGATAAAACCATTTTTATATTTATTTATTATGTTTCTTAAATAATGAATAATTAATATCTCTCAAATGGTACATCGTATGAGAAATATAAGACCACTGTTAGGTCTTAAATGTAGGGTTTACCCTAGTGAGGGCATAAATTTTATACACAACGGATGCTTGGTGTTATTTAATATTTATATTAAATAATTAATTTTATTAATTTAATTGAATTAATAAAAATATAAATTATTCATATCATCCCCTAATTCCCAAAAAACTTTACTTTAATGTATGGAGGATTTTTAAACCTTTGATTTACACTGTTTTGACTGAATTAAAAATTATAAATGCATTAATGAGATTAACTAATGACTGCCATCAATTTCGATTGAAACGATGAATTAATGTGGGGTATTGAATTATTCAGTTTTGGAATGAAAAAATGGATGAAACTTGGGTATTAAAATACCCAAACCATCCATCCTTCATTTGTGGTTGGGATATTGAATCCGGAGGGTCTCGAATCTCATCTACCGATGAAGCTTACTCTATCTCCTAGCTTTTTGATTTTCATCTCATGTTTCGGGATGAACCCTCCTCTTCATTGCTGTGTGGAATCCAAAATGGTGTGTTCTTATTCTTATTATTTTTATTATTCTTTCAATCTTTTAAATTCACTATCTTTTGTGATATTGATTGGAATTTTGCACTATCAGTGTCTTTGGATTCATTTTGATGAGCAAAAGCTAAATACTATCTTTGATTTTGAAGACAATGGGGTATTTTCAATCCAAATTTTTCACATTTTAAATAGATAATTTTAAATAAACTATCAAAGGATATTCTTTAAAAAAAATTATTATCAAGGATAATATTGTACAATTTATCAAAGGATAATTAATATAATTAATTAATGATACTTTTATCGAATTATCAATTATAATTACACCAGAATATCAAATGATAATTTAAAATAAAATTATCAAAAGATGAATTATGATAATTATAAAAATATAATTACAAGAAATTATCAAAGAATAATTGTTTGAGTTTATCAAAGATGATATTATTCAATTTTTTAAGGATAATTATAAGGTAATTATCACATGATAAAATTATAGAATTTATCACACAATAATTTCTAGATCATCAAAGGATAATTTATAGAATAAAAAAATATCGAAGGACAATTTCTTGGATTTATCAATGGATAATTTATGATAAATTATAAAAAATATAATTATAAAATGATAATTTATGAGAAATTATCAAAATATAATTATAAAAGGATAATTTATGAGAAATTATCAAATGATAGTTATAAAATGATAATTTAAGAAAAATTATTAAAACATAACTGTAAAAGGATAATTTATGAGAAATTATCAAAATATAATTATAAAAGCATAATTTATGAGAAATTATCAAAAGATAATTATAAAAGGATAATTTAAGAAAAATTATCAAAAGATAATTATAAAAGGATTATTGATGAGAAATTATCAAAATATAATTATAAAAGGATAATTTATGAGAAATTATCAAAATATAATTATAAAATGATAATTTATGAGAAATTATTAAAATATAATTATAAAATAATAATTTAATAAAAATTATCAAAATATAATTATAAAAGGATAATTTAGGAGAAATTATCAAAAAGATAATTATAAGAGGATAATTTAAGAAAAATTATCAAAAGATAATTATAAAAGGATAATTTAAGAAAATTATCAAAATATAATTATAAATAGATAATTTATGAGAAATTATCAAAATATAATTATAAAAGGATAATTTATGAGAAATTATAAAAAAGTAATTATAAAAGGATAATTTATGAGAAATTATCAAAAGTTTTTTATAAAATGATAATTTGGAAATTACCTAGGAGATAGAATGTTTCATCGTATGTGATATTTTACTTCTTTATGAAGTAAAATAGCTGGTTTTGGTTCTAGGAACTCTTAACAAACCTCGATCTTTGACATGTCAATGTTTTAAATAATAAGGCCATGAAGAGGTGTCCTTGGGTGGTTTATCCTCACCTTTAGACATCATCAACTTTTGAGGTAGGAAGTTCCTTACCTTTTTGGGATCGTTTACACATGTTTCTGTAATATGATTATGTGTAGATATGTTTTGATGACTGTGATAGATTATGATCACATGTAGGTGTGTGTGTGCCCCCAGAAAAATTATGTTACAATTTTTACCATGAGTAATTTGTAGCTTATTATTCATGTTCGATGTTGATCACATGTATTGTGTGTGCTAAATTAATTATGATGATATGCTATGATTTCTCATGTATCCTACCATGTTATGTGTGTTTTGTGGTATTGTTCTTGGATCCCAAGATAGTTGGACCGTCATGACATGTTTATCCCTTAGAGGGGGATTGTTCATGAATGTTTACAATGATAATGAGGGATCTATGCATAGGGTAGGGATTTAAAGACTCCTTGAGGATGTTGTTTGATGAAATCAGTGACTAGAAGATGCCAAGGAGAATGTTACTTGATGATAAGGGGATGCAGAGTAGTTCTTGATTCCTTGGTGTTGCCGAGAACACAAATTTCTTGTTGAGTAGTGATGTCTAGTTGCACAATCACATGATTCTGAGTATCATGATTCATTATCCTTGTGGCTAATCCTTTATCCTTCCAACACCTTGATTTTATACACTTGATGACTAGCAGATGCCAAGGGGTATGTTACTTAACGACTAGGGGATGTTGAGTAGATCTCGATTCCTAGGTCATGCTGAGAACACGAAAATATTTATGAGTAGTGATACCAAGTTGCATGATCACAAAATGATGATTAGAATGATTAATTAGACTTGTGGATAATCCTAGGTTCTTATGACACCTTGATTATCCATCCGGTATAGAGCCAAAGCAGGCACAACCGGGTGTTTGTGGTAGCTTGGTTAACACACATCCTCTTATTTTTGGATTTTATTATTATGCTTGTTACACATTGATCATTATTATGGAATACACTATTATACTTGAGTACATTTTAAGGACACATTGGTGGTGTCCTACTGTGTCTTGTCCTCACACCCTACTTGGATATTTCAATGCGCTTGTAGATTTCATGAAGGATCTGATGAAGGGAAAGGGCCCTATGGTGGATAGTTGAGCGGAGGATTTTGGAGCTAATAGCAGGCTGACACGGGATCCAGAGGATCCACTATTTATTTATTTAATTTATATTCTTTATTTTCTCTAGACATGATTTACACTTATGAGAGATGCTTTATTTATATTACATGTATTCCATTTGTACTTTTCTGTATGTTTACTCTGATAATTTATTATATTAGTTATTACTGATTATTGATCCTATGACATGATATTGAGTGTATAGTCTTCCCACTGACGGACTTAGACCCTCACTGCTAGTTAGAAGCCTCTTGTATACGGGGAGGCGTGCATGAGGTCATGTAGCATCCATATTGGACCCGATGATTTGGGTTTGGATGTTACACCTACTATGTATGAGTTTTCTAATGCATGCATGTTTCATGGGTTCGAGTAGATGGTCAAGTGTTGGGGGTGCCTATTCAAGGGGGATATGATGTCGTTCAACCTCCTATGCTTGGGATGAGGTCTCTTCAGCACTTGGGTTGAATGAGATCACCCAACGACTATGTCCCCAAGGGGGTGAGAGAGACGTTGAGATGGCATAAGGCCTTTGGAAGGCCTTAGGGTTTGTGACGTGATTTGGATAGTCTAGGATGGTTTTACTAGGGCTAGTTGGATAGGTTAAGAAGGATTAGACCTTGTGCTGATGAACGAGATGGTAATGTGTCTCGTGTGAGATGAGGAACACCACCTTAAGGGTGGAGTTGGATCTTGGTAAGTGATGTGGGTAGGATGAGTCCTCAAGGATAGGATGGGATGTGTTATGACCTGACCCAATGGGCCTTGATCCATGACTACCCCAAGACTTCCTCCAATAGGACATGAGATAGAGACCAGTTCTGAGTAGGCATATCACACACATGGGGGGCATTAGCCTAATGTACCTACACACACACACATCTCCAAGCCCATAAAATGATGAAATGTAAAACAACTGATAACCAAGAATGCATACATCTAAAAACCCAACATCATAGTATGAAGATAAAGTACTATAAAGATAGAAAAAAATACAATCCCACCAAAAGAAATTAAAAACAAGTCCAACCTATGAAGTAGGAAGGGATGTTATAAATGCAATTGTTGGAACACACTTCAGTCTGCCTGGATCACTAAGCTCCACCTGGCCCTAGTCCCTCAAGATCTCTATCAAAAGGTTAGTTGTTTTAATAAGACATGAAACATGTAGGAAAAACCTATATAAGGGTGAGTATAATAATACCCAGTAGGACATCCCAAAATCACTAAGAATATGGCATCAAGAATAATAATCAGCTCATCACAGGGATATGTCAACAACATATATAATAAGAACATATATATATACTCATAGTAGAGGCACAATATCAAGGTAAGATCATAACTGAAATGATAGCCTAATATTCCTACTCAAATGTTCTATAAAACACTCATCCAATAGAACACAATCCATGAGTCAGATAGCACTGATAGCATCCATCCCATATGTCATGCTCGTCGGGTCTCACCATAAGAAGTACAAACTAGAAATCTGAAGAGATCGATACATGGATGGAGATCACACCTAGGGCCATGGGGTATACCAACAACCAAATTTTTATTAACCTGCTAAGTAGGGGATCAATTCCTGTATAGTGTTAGTCATGTCTGTAATGTCCTAGGTTTTTGAGTCGGGTCAAAATTCACTCTCGTTTTGAATTTTTCAATTAGTGGATATGATAATTTATGTTTCATCGATCAGAAATCAATTCTGAGAGTTCTGTTGGACTTATATGATGGTTTTTGGTTATTCTAGGGGCTTAGAGAGTGCCCGGGTGTTTCAGTTTGGTTTTGGCAGTGTCGGAGGCCAAAAGGCCTGTTTTGGAATTTCTAGCCAGGGTGCACTGTTTAGGGGAAAACTGTGCATCCCCTTCTAGGTAACTGTGTGACCCAGTTTTGTACTAGAGAATGGTTTTTGTAAACCATGCATGGGAGGCGCATAACTGTACAGGTTTCTCTATAGTTTTGACAGTGGTTACCACACGGTTTGCACATGGTTTGGAAAACTGTGTGGGGTAGTAGTACAACCTGGAGCTTCTGTTCAGTGGATACCACATGGTTTGTCAAACCATGCGGACTACACAATGTATTTTTTTAAAGTTTTTTCCTTGATTTTATTTTCCCTTTTTTTCTATCATCTCTCCCATTTTCCCCCGTATCACACGTGCAGCAGGAGGAACCCTCCTCCTCCTCTCCTCCACCAGATTTGATCCCTCTTCTCCATTGGTGGTCCGTTCTTCAATCCATCAGATGCATTAGAGTCATAGTGGTATGCCTAACCCCATCCAACCTTCCTATTCATTTATATTTCTCCTCATGTGCCACTGTTTCCGTCCAAGTTAATTTTAGGGTTTTTGATGGAAACTCATATCTATGTCGATCTACTTTGAATTGGATCTCGATATCGTATGTGCCTACATCTACAAGTCTAAGGTAGGTCATTCATACCTTAATTTGTGTTTTTGAGAAATTTTGGGTGGTGAAAATTATAGTAAATTTTGGGTATTTTGAGAGAGACCTCATTATACATGTTGCTTCATATTAAAATGATCATGTGACCCCACGGGATGCCGCTGGCCATGACCTTACCTTTTTTAGGATGAGCAAGGCTGAGTTAGAGGATGTTGCTCTTTAGCGTATTTTGGTCGGGGGTGCCAAAATTGTTTGAATTGATTTTTTTGATTTAAATTAATTCTTTTAAATTTTTATGGCTTGGTTAAATAAATTTTATGCATTCAAGACATCCTTGCTAATATTTTTTAATTGTTAGATTGTGCAATTCAAGTAGTTTAAAATGAATTTCTTGCTTAATGTGTTTTAAATTTTTTTATATACATGTAATGCATGGGATTGCATATGTTGAGACCCATGGGGTCATTATGGACTTGGACCGATGTTGGGATGTAATTTCCATCGATATTGAGTGATGTTGATCACAGGTTGGGCTTGGCACGAATTTTCTTGAGTTGTTTTGACCATAGGATTGGTCGTCGTAGATGTCAGATTAAGGTGGAAAGGCCGTCAGGTTGGGAATGGATCGTGATACTTGGATAGCATGACCATCAAATTTGAGTGACATGGTCGCAGGGGAATGAGGTGCCAATTGGTGTGGCTTAGGTTCTTTATTTGGTGATTTTTTCTTGCCCATGATGGCGAAAGTGCAGAATTGAGTCGTGTGCAGATAGGTTGACTTCATTGATGAGGTTGTTTTGACCACTCGTGTGGGTAAAGTCCCCCAATAATTGTGGCTTAGGTAATTATGGTTTGGGGGTTCTTTCTATAGAAAGCCATGTGGAAGGTGAGGAACCTTTGAATGTTAGCACTGAGGCTGATAGTTGGGGGTTGAGGTCTGCTATGATTGAGGCTGTGGGCCTGGATATTTATTTGAGGGCATACATCATTTTTCCTATGGTTGTCATGCCATGGTCTGATGTGTTCTTTCAAGCAAGGATCCATGGGACTGGGATACTATTGCTTGGGTGTGCCTTCAGGGTGTTAGTACTATTTGAGACATGAGGTGTGAGGAGGCACGTGGTGCTAGGTCACATGATTTGAGGTAGAACCTGAGGGTTCACTTGGGCTGTATGACATCAAAGGTGACTTGGGCCATAGGCCAAGGACCTTATTTGATTTTAAGATTTTGGAATTGGCCAAGGAAGATGATGGTTTCTTGGTGGCTGTTGAGAACCAGGTAAAGCTTGTTTATTATTGCATCGTACTACTTACTTTTATTTATTATGCACTCCTACTTAAACACATATGCTCAGTACACATCATCATGTGGTATCCTACTAAGATTCATCTCACACCCTGCATGGGTCCTTCGAGACATGCATGTTTAGACTTTATGAATTTACATTTAGGTAAAGGATCAACCTCAGGAGATGGATCATAGTTAGTTTTGCATGGATATTGGCATGGAACTTGAGGTCATGCCTACCCGTAGTTTCTATTTAGTTTTCTTTTACTGTATCATCATGCTATGTATATGTATATATTTTGGATGACCCTTTGGTGAACCATCTTTATGGGTATTATATGTATGACCTATTATGAAATGCATGATCTTTTTATTTTTAGTAGTGGCTACAAGTGGTTTTTGGCATGACAATATGTTTAATTTCCACTACTTATTTTGTTTATTTATTTCTTATGCTATTTATTTTTATTGTTTTTCTTCCACTATTTGTGGGTTTGGTTTGGGTTTTTGAGTTATTTAATTCTGTTTCATGTTATATTATTATACTCAAATTAGTATATTATATATCCACAAGGTTATAGTATCCCCAAATTGTTAAATTACACCCTCACTAATAGTCGTAAGCCTTTGGCGTTTGGGGAGGCATGCCTAAGGCCACTGGAACCTAGTCTGATAGCACTATTCGGGTGGATTTTCATGTTATGGATTCTACAAGTGGTATCAATGGAGGTTGACTGAGATTTATTAGTATTTTTTCACTAGATACTAATGAGTTCAAGTATTCCATTTATTTTTTACTGGTATTACTGTTTAGGAAATTGTGGAGAGTGGGTTGTTTTCGGAACTAGATTTTGAACTGATGCTTAGGTGCCTGCTACCCCATGTTTGAGGGATGGATTGAGTTACCTTGGGTGGGATCTGTTGTTTAATTTTTTCTCATTTTACTATTGATATGATTTCTACCTCATTTTTCCACTTGGTATGTGATGGTTATATATTGTGATATGTATCCCTTGACATGGTGAGGTAAGGGAGAACTTGGAACCTTGGCTTGGTACATCAAGTTATTAGATTATACCTTTGTACCAGTATGTAAAGGTGTGTATGCTTGTGTTTTTTTTGGATTTTGATAGTCACATTTTAGGGTATTTCAATTTTAAATTGCACGTATGCTTTGTAAAGTGATTATACCATGTGAATAATATCAAATTCCATGTGAAAATGTGAAATTTGATATGAAATTTTTATTTCATGCTTTATATACATATGAAATTTCATGTGATATGAGAAATGGTCCTGACACTTATATGAGCGGGTAGGTACTATGGTTGAGGTGATTTTGATCACTAGGATTGGGAGAATCGGTCATCGGTTTGAGGCAACGATGGTTGTCAGGATGAGTATGGCCTGAGATAATATTGATACTTGGATCTACTGAGGTCGGGTGAGGAGGACATGAGGTCGTGATGTAGTAGGGAATGGTTGTAAAAGGGGAGAGTAAGGTATTGAGGATGCACTGACTTTTACTTCTTTCCCTATCTGCATTATATATATTATTATATGATATGGTTTATCTGACCATTTTTGGTATTCAGTGGATTTATACCTATATGACTCGATGGAGCATTAGGTAGGTGAGGATAGGGTGCCACTTGAGAATGAGCAGGATCAGACCCCTGCGGTTTAGGCAGAGCATGAACCCCAGGTTCAGGCTTAGGTACAGGGCCCTATGTAGGTAGGGAAGCTACCAGACTTGACAAAATTTGGGTCATGGCTCAATGAGAAGATCTGATTGATACTGGTATGAGTCTTAAAGGGGATCATTTGTGGTGCTTAGGGAGAAGATCCATCGATTGCGTACTTGACTCAGGAGCTCCAATCGCAGCACCCACAACTTTTTCAGGGTGAGGGTGGTCCGCAAGCGGCTGGGAACTGAATAGAAAGAATATAGATGGTATTCAAGTAGATCAAGATGCCTCTAGGGTGGAGGTTTAAGCTAGAAACATACATGCCTAGGGGTCCAGCTAAGCGTTGGTGGGATGTGCAGGTTGAGGCTGGTAGACATGGGAGACTGGCCTGGGAGGAATTTGATGCCAGGTTCTTCGAGCTTTTTTTCCCAGAGATACTGAGGGATGAAAGGGCTTGGGATTTCTTGAGCCTTCAACGGAGTGGAATGTTCATCATATACTATTAAACTACCTTCACTAAATTTTCTTTCTTCATACCTGGTATGGTAAGAAATATCACCTTGAGAGTGAGGTGCTTCGAAGATAGTTTACAACATGGCATTCAGTTGCTTGTAATCATATTTAGGCTAGACCTGTTCTCAAAGGAGGGGAATCAGGCACTCATATCCAAGGGAAACCTAACGGATAGATCCTAATTGAGTTGGGAAGTGGCTTCATGTGATGTTTTAGGTGGAAGGAAACAAGATTTGGATGATTTCTAGCAGGGCGGTCAGGCTAAGGACTCAAGAAGACCATCTCAAAGTGGATCTTCTATGGTTTTATTTTAGTGTGGGAATCCAGGGAATGTCCGGACTCAGTGTGATCAGCCTCCAAAGGAGTGTAGAGCATGTGGGAAGGTTGACCATCTTGAGAGGTTCTGTAGGTAGCTTGCTCAAATAGCTGGTAGACATCGACCGAGGCAGGGAAATGCTTTATAGATCAGTTCAGGATTGGAACCAGGTGAGGGTAGCTGAGGATCAACTTCCTATGGAGGACATGGAAGAGATATTGGGACTCAGCAATGGGGCCAGTGGCTGGTGTTCGGTGTAGCACCATAGGGAGGACAGGCTTCAGGAAGCCTTGTGTCAATCCAGGTGCATGCTATAGAGCTAATAGGTTCTAATAAGGCTAGTGAGATGACTATGGTCATAGGTACACCGTGGGTGTTTCCATGATTTATTTTTGTTTTCTTTCGGCATGGCCTATGAGTCATGTCTGTTTTGGTGTGTCCTGTTGAGGTATGTCCGTTTTGAGTGCACGAGGTGCACAAACTGTATATGTGGACTGACTAGACATTGGTCGGTAGGTTGGAATCATATCAAAAGCATTATATATATATATATATCATGTGTGAGGAACCATTTTCTATACTTGATCACTGTAGGTGTGGTATTTTGAGGTGCTTGGCATCATGAGCATCGATGGATGCAAGTTTCTAAGGTACTTTGACATTGGGGCATCGAGGATGCAGGTTACTTGTGGTGTGAGGCATCTGAGAACCATGAATATGTGGTACTATATTGAGGTGTGAGGCATCAGGTTTTAATTGAGCATATGTTGAGATGTAGGACCTCGTTGTGCCATGAGTTCCATGGGCTTGAGGTGGGCACCGATGCGGTGTAGGATGTGAATTGGGTGTATGGAATGGAACGAGAGAACAAGGTGGGGTTCAAGAGTGGTGATGCATTACAGGGGTACCATGGGTCTAGAAATAGGTCGATATAACTTTTTGTGATTTTATCTTTGGGTTGGAATGGACCGAGTTAGGAAATTCATAAGGTGGGGAGACCCTTTAGGGAAATTGGTCAATACCCTTGAGACCGGGGTAATATGGGATAGATTTTACAAGGATGGTTATGTTCGGTACCATCTACAGGTTTTTTTATAGCTCGAGGATGATCTATATTAAGGTGGGGGAGATTGTAACATCTCAGGTTTTTGAGTCGGGTCAAAATTCACTCCCATTTTGAATTTTTCAATTAGTGGCTATTATACGTTTTGTGTCATTGATCATAAATTAATTACAAGAGTTTCGTTGGCCTTATATGATATTTTTGGGTTAGTCTAGGGTCTTGGAGAGTATCCTACGTGTTTCGATTTGGTTTTGGGAGCATCAAAGTCCAAATGTCCTATTTTGGAATTTCTGGATAGGGCACACAGTTTAGGGGAAAACCTTGCGACCCAATTTTGTACTGGACCACAATTTATGTAAACTGTGCATGGTATGTGCATGGACTTGTGAGTTTCTATTCAGTTTTGACAGTGGTTACTACATAGTTTATACATGCTTTGGAAAGTTGTGTAGGGTAGTCGTGTAGTCTGGAGCTTCTGGGTAGTGGCGAACATATGGTTTCCACATAGTTTTTCAAACTATGTGGGTAAATCGTGCGGCCTGTATAGTAGAGTTTTTAAGTTTTTATTTTATTTTATTTTTCATTTTTCTCTCCTATATCCCCTTTATTCTCCCTTGTCACACGCAAAGTAGGAGGGACCCTCCTCCTCCTCTCATCCACTAGATTTGATCCCTCTTCTTCGCCGATGGTCCGTTCTTCAAGTTGTCAGGTGCATTAGAGTTGAAGCAGTAAGGCTAATCCCATCCAACCTTCCTCCTCATTTATCTTTCGACTCACAGCCATTATTTCAATCTGAGCCAATTTCAGGGTTTTTATGGAAACTCGGATCTACGTCGATTAGCTTTGAATTTGATCTCAATTTCGGATGTGACTACATCTACAAGTCTAAGGTAGGTGGTTCATACCTTGATTTTTGTTTATGCAAACTTTTTGGTGGAAAAAATTATAGTGAATTTTGGGTATTTTGAGTGATACCCCATTATACCTATTTATTCATATTAAAATGACTGTGTGACCCTGTGGGATACCATTGGTCATGCCCTTACCTTTTTCGGATGACCTAGGCCAAGTTAGAGGCTGTTTCTCCTTGGGGTATTTTGGTTGGGGTTCCAAAATCATCAGAATTGATTGTTTTGATTTAAATTAATTTGTGTAAATTGTTATGGCTTGGTTAAAGGAATTTGCGGTATTCGATAACTCCATGTTGATATGTTGTAATTGTTAGATTGTGCAATTAAACTTGTTTATGTTGAATTTTTTCTTAAAGTGTTTTAAATTATTTTTTATATATAGGTAATGCTTAAGATTTCATATGTTGATACCCATGGGGTCATGAAGGGATCAAACCAAGGTTGGGATGGCATGAACATCGAGATTGAGTGATGTTGATCACTAGTTGGGATTGGCCAGAATTTGCTTGAGTAGTTTTGACCACATGATTGGGCATCGTGGACGTCAGATTGAGGTGGCAAGGTTGTTAGGTTGGGCATGGCCCATGATACTTTAATGGAATGGCCATTGGATTTGAACGACATGGTTGTAGGGTCACGAGGTGCTAGTTGGTGTGGCTTAGGTTCTTTATTTAGTGATTTCCGCTCACCCGTGATGGCCAAATCTCTAAATTGAGTCATGTGCACATAGGTTGACTCCATTGATGAGGTAGTTTTGAAAACTAATGTTGGTAGAGGCCCTCAGTAGTTATGGAATAGGTAATTGTGGTTTGGGGGTGCTTGCTATAGAAATACATGTAGAAGTTGAGGAGCCTTCAGATGTTAGTGTTGAGGATGACAGTTGGGGGTTGAGGCTTATCGTGATTGAGGCCATGGTCTTGGATATTTATTTGAGGATAGACATCATTATTCCTCCGGTTTTTGAAGCATGGGCCAACACGTGATTTCGAGCAGGGGTTTGTGGGACCAGGATACTATTGTTTGGGAGTGCCTTCAGGGTGTCGGTACTATTTGAGTCATGAGGTTTCAAGAGAAATGTGGTGTCATGTTACATGATTTAATGTGGAACCTGAGGGTTCACCTAGGCCATATGACATCAAAGGTACCTTGGGCCATGGGCCAAGGGCCTTATTTGATTTTAGGATTCCATCATTGGCTGAGACATGTGATGGTTTCCTAGTGTCTATTGATCACCAGGGAAACCTTGTTTATTATTGCATCATACTTCTGACTTTTATTTATTACACACGCCTACTTAAACACATATACTAGGTACACACCATTGGGTGGTATCCTACTATGATTTGTCTCACACCCAACACGGGTCCTTCAAGATGCGTATGGACTTTATGAATTTATGTTCAGAAGAAGGATCAACCTTAGGAGATGGATCGTAGTAGCTATTGCATAGAGATTGGCATAAACATTGAGTTTGTTCCTAGCTGGAGTTTATATTTAGTTTTGTTGTTGTACTAGCATGCTATGTATATGTATATAATATGGTCATCCCTTTAGAGACCCTTCTTTCTGGTTATCATATGTATGACCTATTATGAAATTCATAATTTTTTTTAGTAGTGTCTACAAGTGGTGTTTGGAATACTGATATATTTTATTTTTGTTTCTTATTCTTTTTATTTATTGTTTCCGCTATTTATTTCTATTATTGTGCTTCCACCATTAGTGGGTTTGGTTTGAGTCTGTTGAGTCATTTAATTCTTCTGCATGTTATATTATTATACTCGGACCAGTATATTATCTACCCCCAAAGGTTAGATTCCCCCAACTTATTAAATTACACCCTCATTGCTAGTCGGAAGCCTTTGGCATTCAGGGAGGCGCACCTAAGGCCAGTGGAACCCAGACCGATGACACTGTTAGGGTGGTTTTTCAGGCCCGAGACACTACAATGTCGATATTGTGAACCCCACTTAGTGAAATGATGATGGTGGTGGATCTCACTCAGGGAATCACAGGGGGATTCCAACAAATTTATCTAAGACTAAATTTCCTTAGAGGGGATTACCATTCTATGCACATGACGTGATTCCATAATAAACCCTCGGAGAAAGGATCAAGGAATGTACCCGAACAAAACATGTCCAAGATGAAGAGGAAAAGGTCTCAAAACATTATTTGATAAGGTACATGGAATATATTATAACTACATGGTGTGTCCCTTAGGCTCCGAGTTCTACCCATGTAATATAGATCATGCCCATTTCTGAGTACATGGCATGTAGACTGCCACACACGGTGTGTGGGGGATATACAGTATCCTAAGCGTATACCCCCTTGCACATGTTGAGATGTATACCAGGGTGTACAAGGCATGTGGTTTGTCCTACACAACATGTAACTCCACCTGACATCCTGGGCATGTACACCTTGTACACACCAAGATGGCCATCTCAAGAGTACACAACTCATAGTAGGGACCACATGACCTATGATACTTATCTCTTCATGTAAACCCTATCTGCTACTCATGGAGTCCCACATGACATGTAATTATGTATTACATGCCGTGTAACCCATGATTTTCCAAAATCCCAGTTCCATTTCACACATCATCAACCACTCATATGACCTCTGATATGGCCATGAATCAAACTGATAAGTAAGGAACTAGTTAGGCTAATCCCAACCATCATCACTCGCTATAATCTAGCCACCAAATCACATGGGAAAACCCTTCTATCTCATATCCCGACTTCTGCACACCAAAACCCACATGAAGAACTTTGATCCAGTCCTGATCCATCATCATATCTTGACCCCATCATCAATTAAAACATGGATCTATGGCATCAATCTGTTTCACCAAGAAACAGTTTCATAATGATTGATTACTGGGTATCTATCGAACCACCAAACAAAAAGAATGTCGGTGATGAACGAATGAAGAATAGTGGAAGAAATGAACAAAATAAAAATTTGAGGAATGGACCTTAGAAAATGTTCTTGTTAGACTTGATTCATTTCTATTAGAATGAATAATGAATAGACATGATATAATTCAACAAAAGAAATCCCTCAATCCTGTATAATCTAACCCATACCTTCAATACACTCGATCCGTGAATAAATTTGTTAGTTGAGTTATTTGCTTTCATTGTAGGAATAATAAAACAAGTATAAATCCACATAAATTTTTTTTCCTACCTTGATATGGATCATTCACTAATGAATAAAGAACCCACATCATTATTGTTGGAAAGATCCTTAAATCCCATTGCACATTGATCAACGATCCATGATCCAGTCTGACGTTGTCTGTCAATATCTCCTCCAACACTCTCTCTTAATTTGTAGGGTTATGTGGATAACCTTGTAAATTATCCATAATAGAATATATATATGAGATTCTTAGTTTAGGATTATAATTAAAATAATTAAATTTATTTAATTATTCTATCACGAAGAAGCTCAATCTCAATGCCTAATGCCAACAAATATTATGTTACACCTAGGGTAAAACCCATGCTATAAAATCAATGAAAACCTTATATTTTTTACTCGGGAATCCATTCAATATTTATTCCACTTTTTTATGAAAACTGCACATGTGTTATATTTAATATGTTTAAAATAATTCAAAAAATAATTCTAGGATCACCGAGCCTTGGAATCTCATACTGTTTCAGTGCCTAGTTCTGAAAATAATCCATATAATATTCTAAAGTAATACATGGGAAAATCATAGTCATTACAGCCTATAATGGGAGGGATTCCTCTAGGTGTTATCTAGGATATCTCCTTTGGTAGATGTAATATGAGACCCGAGAATGGGTTGTGGGAATTTATCAAGGACTTGGAATGAGGTTTCTAAGGGGGGTTAGAGTGGGTTGGCTTGGGATAGTCCCTAGGTGGAAAGAATGATAGCGATGAGGGATCTCAAAAAAGATAGACTGGACCTTGGTGTTTGGGTAAGAGGTGCCTATAGGTTACAACATCACTGCTGGGTAATGAGCATGAGATAGTATCAACAAGGCAAGAATGAGACATGTCTGGAGGATCTAATGGGTGCCTTGAGGGGCAGGATGTGGCTTTATCAATGTAAGGGGCTAGGCCCTAAGCGATTATCACCTTAGTATTAATTGGTGAGATGGTACGGTGAGCTATGAACCTAGATGATGTTGCGGGTACTAATGGACCCTGCCTTAGAGTCTTGGGTAGGGGTGACTGATAGACCTTTCCTTGAGGAGGCTTGGGTCGATGTGCTTGATATGACCTCCCCAAAGTCTATAGGGATGGTTTTATGTGATTATTGTGTCCTGTTACTTTGGGTATTGGGTCTAGGACCTTTACATGCATGTATTGGATTGTTGTGATGGCCTCCCTAGAGTCTGCGGGGATGGGCCGATGTGATGGACCTCCCTAGTGTTGACAAGGATGGGTCAGTGGATGACCATGCCCTGATGCTTAGGTATCGAGTCAAGGACCATACTAGACATGGCTTGGTTCGGTGTGCACATGTTGAACCTTTCCGTGAGAGGCTTGGGTTAAAGAGAACCTAGGGGGATGGTTCATGGGATGATACGAGATGAGACCGATGAACCTCCCTTGAATGAGAAATGATGGGTCATGGATTTTGGACATATGACCATGCCCAATGTCTATGGGAAGAAGGTCAAGGTTTTGGAATCCATGTAACACCCCGAACCTTGAATCCTAGATTCGATGCATTATTTTATTACATTTTCCTAGATATAAGACTCAAATCCCAAAGTATTAATCAATTTAGCAGTTTTGGAAACCAAATTACATACTTGAAACATACATTACAGTTGAAAATATAAAATGCAACACAATAAATCCTTTGAGAGCACCAATATTCTCTAATATTTAACCCTACATATCAACCATAATATAAATCTTGGAATCCTAAGAAAAATAAAACATAAGAAATGGGTGATCTTAGATGCTTAGTAAGGGTAAGTGTACATCGGAAGCTATCATTAACATATAAACATAAACAATAAGGAAAGGTGAATAATTGAAACACATGACATTTAAACATATATTGATCATAATATGGACATAATAAATAATACCATATAATCACTTGAGATAGAAAACATAAGCATAGATATTCTACAAGATAGATAATCACAAGGAATATCAATAACTAATCTCATAATGAGGGAATTCATAATACTAGAAATCATAAACATACCATCAAGGCTTCATCCAAGACACCATACATAAACAAGTAATACATCATCCAATAACCAAACTAGTTTGTCTCATGAGACCTAATGATGTATCTAGGGGATATAGTGGCCCTTGTCCATCACTTAATAAGTCCAATGCATTCCTCCTATAAAAAGGGTAAAACATAAACAACATAAATATTCACATTGAAAAACTAGTATACTAAATGTTAAAACTTCAACCATAAACCATGAATGGTATCAAAATAGCACATCCACGGTCAAAATGATCATAAAAAATTAAATAAAATATGTTAGATGGTATTATAAGAGATAAAACTCAATAAATCATAATATCCAACAAAGTATGTTGACATAGATGAAAACACTCTAATAAAATCATTAAAAATTTCTTGAGATAAATACCCATTTTTTACTTTGAAATAATTTATTTAAAAGGTCACGTAACTTTAAAAGAAAAAGTTTTTATTGAAAATAAACTTGTAAACTTGTAAAAGAAGCTTCAAAACATTAAGGTGTCATGACAGTGGAAAAATATGTTCATTCTGTATAAGTTAAAAAACATTCCTTTCATATTGTTATCAAAAAATTCATAAAGTACCTCATTTATAAAAAGAAAAAAGATTCTTTTCAAACCATTTTATAGAAATTCAGGCATGGTAAAAATAAATTAAAAATTTGAATAATAAAAGTAAAAATATTTTGGAAAAAAATTATAAGAAACATGGAAATGGATGATAATATTCCCCAATGGATACTTACGTATAAACAATCCCGAATTATAATGAGATTATGAAATTAACCCTTACCTTGTACATTAATTTAGTTAAATTTAATTTATCCTCATGTATAATGGTTTAAAACATTTTATTAATTTATACCAGAACCAGAACCATATCCATATTTATGATATCATATATTATCTTCTTATATTTTTTTTAAATAATATTATGTTATTACCTTTGTTTTGGGTGTTAACTGCTTCATTTTCCTATGCATGTTTTGTCATGTAAGTCTTGTTTATTATGAATAGAACATATATATTTCATATAAAGAATGATATTAAGTTCATAGATATTATATTTATGCATTATATAAATTTTTATAATCATTCCTGAATGGTTATCATGGAAAATGAATCTCATCACGTCATGGAGACGGTAGACTATACGCACTCACAAGCGATGATATCATTCCATTAATGTTGAAAGTGTAAGGAATTGGATGGTTTATTTATTATAAATAATAAATATCATGATATTTTTTTTATTTATATCCATTATATCCATCATTATACCTATTTAAATAAATTGGTTATGAAAAACAAACTACACCATTGTGTGGAGATGGTAAGTCATACGTACGCACACACAACGATTTCATTTTTCATAGGATAGATAAAAGGTGGAAAATGGTTGTACCATAATCATAATAACAAATCAAAATATATATTATACCAGATTTATTAATTTATAATTTTAAAAAACACAAATAGTAAGTAAAAGAATAAATGAACTTGGATGAGTAGGTAAAAACAATTACCTCTTCTTCAACGTACTCCCTTTAGATCTCTTCTTAAGGGATCTAGGGTTAGTCTTTTTGGAAGAACAGAACCTCTAGAACTTGGATAAGTATGTTGATAGGAGAAATGGTAATGAATTATTCAATTTATAAGGATCATAGTGGTGTGAATAAGTGAGGTAAGATGTGACCTTTTATAGTTGAGGCGAGGGACACTTTTGGAAACTCTTAAAATATTAGAATATAATAAGGATATTCTAGATCCAAAGACTTACAAATGGACTATAAATGAATATAGAAATACATTTTTGACCATATATTATACCATTTGAAATTAATTAATATTTTTATAATTTTTAAATAATTTAATAAAATATTAATTAAATAAAGTACCATTATTGTCAAATTTGGTACTATTCATTTAATTTGACTTTAAATATACCAAGACAAAGTGAGATTTAGAATATAATGATTTAAAACATCTCTAATAAAACTTATAGATCTATAAAATTCTCTAGAAACATTAAATAATCCAAAATATATCAAAATTAATATTATTAAAATCAATTATTTTATTTATCTATTAATTAAATAAATATTGTTTTAGTATTGAAGAAGATTTTAAGATAATTATATAATTTATAAAAATTAGAAATAAATTTATAAGATGACTCTAATTTTATTAGGATCAAAATAGACATTTAGGTTCATTCATATCTTGGTTTTTTATGTGGACACATAAAATATATTAAATATAAAGATAGGGACATTTTGTAACTATCTTTGATTTAAATAATTTATAAGTTATTTTCAAGGAAAAGTGTCCATTAAATAAATAAAATTAGATATTAAAGTGATAAGGGTAGAATAATCTTCATCCAATAATTTTTGGACAAGTTTTTATTTTTTTTAATCCTTATCTTTTTGTTTTAAACCTTATTTAACCCCTTTAACTCTTACCGTGATATCATTTATTTTATACATTAAGGGTTAATATAATTACTATAAAATGTAAAACTACCACTAAATGAGTAATTAATGACATTTTGAGACTTATCCAAATTATTTGGAAGACCTTTAGATTTTTATATATTTTATATCATTTAATAAAGTACTATTTATTTTAAAATATCAATAATGTCAATTTTGACACTATTCATTTGTTAGTCTTATACAAAAATCAAAACAATAAGATAATTTAAAACCAAGACTTATAAAACATTAATAACATATAAAATTTATAAATAATTTTTTTATGACATTAAATCTATCAAATTTTATTTATTTTTATATTTTTAATATAATTTATTTGATTCTTCCATTAGTTAAGAAATTACTACATCATCATTTTGTCACCATTTAATTTAATTATTTATTTCCTAAAAATTATAAATAAATTAACATGATTTTGGTAAACATTTTATATTTCTAAATATTATTTATATCCTAATATATATTTTATATTACCCCATATTAAAAATATTTCTCTTATTAAAAACAAAAGCGTGATAAAATTGACTTTTCTTTGAATATAACATAATAAATGTCATACTCTCATCCAAGTGGCTTACAAAGGTTATAATATCATCCCAATGATGATTTTAGTAAAAAAAACTCCTAAAATTACATTATTAAAAGTTTTATGGTAATTTTATAATATCTATAATATTATTTTTACCCTTAATTACTCAATTTACCCTTAAATGTGGTTATTAAAATATAAATAAATTTACTATTACTATAACCAAAAATAAAAGAAACATATTCAAATAATTTAGAACCAATGATTCCAAATATATAACCCATTTTTAAAATTCATAATACATAATTTTTAGTAATTAATTTAAAATTAATTCCATTGACAGAACGATAAAATGAATTTTTTAAAGTGAAAATGTATAAAAATTGTAATATTTTTATATACATATTCAATGTAAAATTTATTTCAATAACCTGAATTATATTACATGATATAAAATTAATTTTATTATACTTTATAAAAAAAATTAAAAATATTATTTAACACTATAAATTATTTAGACGAAAAAGTTGTTTTCAATCAAAATGCAATATTTTATCACTATTCATCAAACCCTGAAACTTATCAGAAAAATAATAATAATTAAACAAAAGTAATTTTTTATATTATTATTTTAAAAAGGAATTTTATTATGTCAAATATAATATATAAAAGTTTCAAAATTGGATTTAAAATAGGTTCACCATTAAAAGGCGGTAAAATTACCTTTTTAGAAAAACACAATTTTTAAGCATAAAACTGGATTGATTCTTATCTTATGCCCATAAAATATATTGGATGAATGTAAAAAATATTTGATTTAATATATAATATATATATTCTATTAATACAATTTACTAATAGTAATTAATTTAATTTATTAAGACAAAAATCCTTTGGGAGCATAAAAAATAGTTCTTTATAAAAGCATTTCCTATATATTCAGTTGATTCCTATATTAATTTATAATTAATTTGTAACCAATAAATTCAACCATATATTTTCATAAATTATTTAATAATATTCATAACCACAAACTTAATGGCTAGGTTATATTATATTAAATAATAATATTTTAATAATATATTGTTGTTTGGTAAAACTCAGCCTTGCATATAACACAAGACAACTCATTGTTGAATGCAGTGTAAGATAACATGGTGTTGCGTATAAATCAAGCTAGAAAAAAAATTAAATTTATTCATAAATTAAAATATTGTAAATTCTTGGGGTGTTACATTCTCCCCACCTTAATTAAATTATGTCCTCGTGATTTAAACTTGATCTCGGTTGTATAGGGTTTGATATTTGAAAATAAACAATTATTGAAAAAAACACATTTTAAATAGGGTTATTAACACATCTTATTAATAAGAGGAAAAATTAAATTTGAAGGTCAATACAAAACTATGAATTCATATAGGGGAACATTAGTGAAAACTTGGACATGGAAGAAAAATATAACCATCAAATTCTGATCAAGAATAATAGATAACGTGTTCATGTGAAAGTTGTTAACCACAGAGCCATAAAACAGTGGTATGGAAAAGGTCATTGATATCATTAAAATGATGATAATATTACAACATTTTTGTTTCAAGATCCTTTTCCCAGAGTTGATAAATTCTATCACTCTATAAGAATGTAACTAAATATAATTACTTGATATGTTTCTATTTCATAAGAACAATATTATCCTTTGGTTGTGCTATGAAAAATTTCTACTTCATCTCTTATCACAAGTTGCGTCATGTGGTGAAGTAATATATTAACCTCTAAAACCTCATCCAATGATCAACTTAAACCATTTCATAAATGGTTAACCTTTCCAAAATATCATGATCCCAAACTTTAGAATCAATTCTATGGTAGTTAGTAGTATCCAAATTACATTATCCATATCAATCATCTCTTTATCCAACATCATTATCTCATAATTAGGAACATATTAAGGGTTATCTTTCCCTCAACCATGCATTTTACAAAAAGTTTAAATTTCTACAAAATAAATTTTATGGGTACCATTCAGCATATGATCTCAAATACTTAATGAATAAGTACTATAATACAATGCTTATATATTCCATAATTCTTATATCTAGTACATCATTGATAAAATACTCAAATGACATAATTTTTGAATCCAAACATAAGAACATTAATAAATCCTATTCTTTTGTGGTAGTATAATAATCTTGATTATGATCCATTAGCCTCTTTTGGGATATATTTCTTTGTTGCATGAGACATTTATTTGTGTAGTATCCCATCCCCTTATAGTGGAAGCATTTCACATTGAAATTTTCTTTCTTTCCTTTACAATCACGAACTTGGTGGATTTTTTTTCCATAATTATAACAAACTACCATTAACCTCAATCAAGTATCAGGGTGTTTCTTTCGAAAATTATCACATGTGGTAAAATACTTCTTTCCCTTCTTCCCTTTATACATATTTTGACCTATCATACTCTTTTTTATTTCTTTTCTTTGAAGCCATAGGACTTTTATAATTCTTTACCCATCTCATTATCACATGATACTATGTCCTCATATGATGAGGATACTTAGAAGAATATTTCACTTTGAAATTTTGGCCTAAGACCCTAAAAGATATGATTCTTCATACTCTTTAGATCATGATATTGTTGACATTAAAGTTCCTTCTTATAAGAACCATTTATAAATGACTACATACACTAAATTAGTTCATATCATTATAAAACATAATTTATAATCCCTGGAAAAGTAAAATACTTATCATAGATTGAAAATTTTATACATAGCTAATCTCATAATCATAAATATGGTTTCTTTGGGGATATATTTACTTTTAAATCCCTCATAATGGTTTGTAAAGAAAATTATAATTATCCTAAGTGCACCCCCTAGGAGAGTCTAACCAGGTGCATAGTAATGTCTATTTTCATGTACCAGGTTACATCGAGTCAGGCCTGACACACCTTTTCAGAGTTGTTACCCCTAGGTACATTTATTCTAGAACCACGTCCACTTGTAGTATCCAGACAGGGATTTATTGCTATAAATACTCACATAATCTATAACATACCAAAATTATCAGATTTTATTCTATACTTATCCTCAAATTCTATCTTAGGGTTATGTTCCCTAATCTAATTTTTCTAAATATAGTTTCTAAGGTTTCTCCTAAACTTTATCTAATACCAACTATAACACCCTGAACCTAGAATCCTAGAACCAGTGCATCATTTTATTACACTGGCATAAATACAAGGCTAAAATCCAAAAGGACTGATTAGTTTAGTAGTTTTGGAAACCATATTACATACTTTAAAGATACATTACAATTGAAAATATAAAATGAAACATAGTTAATCCTTTAAGATCGCTAATATTATCCTAGCTTAACCCTACATATCAATAATAATATACATCTTGGAATCCTGGAAAAAATAAAATATAAGAAAGGGGTAAGCTTATATTCTTAGTAAAGGTAAGCTTACAATAGAAGCTATTATAAATTTATAAGAATAAACAAGAAGGAAAGTAGAATAATTGAAACACATTCC
This sequence comes from Viscum album, assembly GCA_963277665.1. Lineage (NCBI taxonomy): Eukaryota > Viridiplantae > Streptophyta > Magnoliopsida > Santalales > Viscaceae > Viscum > Viscum album. The sequence goes on along the minus strand of OY728141.1, from coordinate 1,296,042,898 downwards.
ATTTAAACATATCTTGAGCATAATATGGCCATAATAAATAATACCATATAATCACATGAGCTATAAAACATAACCATGGATATTATACTAGTTGAATAATCACATGGAATATTAATAACTAATCTCATGATGAGGGAATTCATAATTCCAGACATCATAAAAATAATATCAAGGCTTTGGCCAAGACACTATACATAAACGAGCAAGAAATCAGCCAATACCCAAACTATTTAATCTCATGAGACCTACCAATTCATCGAGGGGATATAGCGGTCCCCTCCAGTCACTTACTAAGTAAAATTCATTCCTTATATTAAAAGGGTTAAACATAAACAACATCAACATTTTTATTGAAAAACTAGCATATGAAATGTTAATACTTCAACCATAAACCATGAATGGTATCAAGATAGCACATACATAATCAATCTGCTCATAAAAATTTCAATAAAATATGGTATATGGTATCATAAGATATCAACTTCTATCAGGTATAATATCCAACAAAGGATGTTGACATACATGAAAATACTCTAATAAAATCATTAAAAATTTCTTGAGACAAATACCCTTTTTACTTTGAAATCTTTTATTGAAAATGATTTTCAATTTTAAAATAAAACATTTTCATTCAAAATAACATTGTAAACTTATAAATTAATCTTAAAAACATTAAGGTGTCATAATGGTGGAAAAATCTGCTAATTCTGTATAAGTTAAAAAAACATTTCTTCCGTATTTTTATCGAAAAAGTCATAAAGTACCTCATTTTGAAAACTGAAAAAAAAGATTCTTTTCAAACCGTTTTATATAAATTAAGAAATGGTAAAAAGGAATTAAAATTTTGAATAATAATAGTAAAAATATTTTGGAAAACATTTATAAGAAACGTAGACATGGATGATAAATATTCCCCAGTAGATACTTATGTATAAACAATCCTGAATTACAATGAGATTGTGAAATTAACCCTTACCTTATACTTTACTTTAGTTGAATGTGATTTATCATTAAATATAATGGTTTAAATAATGTTATTAATTTATAATAGAACCATATCCATATTTATTATATGATATATTATATTCTTATATTTTTTAGTTAATAATATTCTGTTATTACCCTTGTTTCGGGTGTTAACTGCTTCATTTTCCTATGCATGTTTTGTCGTGTAAGTACTATTTATTATGAATAGGACATATATATTTCATATAAATAATTATATTAAGTTCATATATATTATATTTACTCATTATATACATTTTTATAAACATTCTTGAATGGTTATCATGGAAAATGAATCTCATCGTGTTGTGGAGATGGTAGGTCGTATGTACACACGAGTGACGATATCATTCCCTAAATGTTGAAAGAGAAATGAATTGAATGGTATATTAATTATAAAGAATAAATATCATTTCATATATATTATTTATATCCATTATTTCTATCATTATACCCATCCAAATAAAGTTGTGATGAAAAACAAATTACACCACAACGTGGAGACGATATGTCGTACGTATGCACGCGCGGTGATTTTGTTTTTCATGGGATGGATAAAAGGTGTAATATGGTTGTAAAATAATTATAATAACACATAAAAATATAAATTATACTGTATTTATTACTTTAGAATGGAAACAACACATAAGGAGTAAGTAAAAGAATAAATGAACTTGGATGAGTAAGTAAAAACGATTACCTCTTATTCGGAAGACTTCATTTAGATCTCTTCTTAATGGATATAGGGTTGGTCTTTTTGTAAGAATAGAACCTATATAACTTGGATAAGGATGTTTTGAGGATAAATGGGCAAGACTTAGTCTATCTAGAAGGATCAAAGTGGTGTGAATAGGTGAGGGAGGATGTTCCCTTTTATAATTGAGGCGAGGGGCACTTTTAGAAACTCTTAAAATATTAAAATATAATAAGGATATTCTAAATAAAAAGAATTAAAAATGGCCTATAAATGAATATTATAATAAATTTTAGACCATATATTATCACATATGAAATTAATTAATATTTTTAGGATTTTTAAATAATTTAATAAAATATTAATTCAATAAAGTACCATTATTGTCAAATTTGGTACTATTTATTTAATTTGAATTTAAATATATCAAGACAAAGTGATATTTATAATATAATTCTTTAAAACATATATAATATATATTATAGATATAAAAAATTCTTTATAAACATTAAATTATCCAAAATATATCAAAATTAATATTATTAAAATCAATTATTTTATTTATCTTTTAAATAAATAAATATGTTTTTAGTATTGAAGAAGCTATTAAGGTAATTATATAATTTATAAAAATTAAAAATAAATTTCTATAATGAAATTAATTTCATTAGGATAAAAATATATATTTAGGTTCATTCATATATTGGGTTTTTTCCTATGTGGACACATAAAATGTAGCACCTACAGTTCAAGTAACCATCTATTTATGTTTTTTAAGTATATAAAGTGTTTAGGTGAAGTTTGAGAGGGTTTGGAAACCTTTTGAAATGTTTTTTGGGATTTTATAAAGGTCAAAAATTGGTTCACGTTTAGTGAAAACTATGTAACTACTACAATAAACTATTCACAATGAGACAAATACTAATGGGAAGGTGCACGGGCATACACACAATTTGTTCAAACCATGCAGCCGCCTAAGAGAAACCATGCAACATGGGACATTGAGATTTTACATGGATGGTGAAAAATTTTCTAACAATGAGATCAAACTATGTGAGGGTCCTCTTTGAGTTAGGGGCTAGTTAATGGTTAGCACATGATTTTCCAAACAGTGCGACTAACCGTGCCCGGTTTAAAATCAAGATCCGCAAAAGGTGGATCTAGGTCGGGATTGTACTTTAACCCCTAATTTTTGCCCCAAATAGACCCAAACTCGGTATTTATACCTATATAAGGATATATAACCCTTATATATTGATTTTAAGTGATCTAGAGGCGTTTTATAGTGCGTTGAATCCTGAATATCGTGGTAAGTCATCGTTTATGGTGTTTTTTCCTGGTTTTCCTTAGATATACTTCTCCATCTCTCTCAGTTTATAAGATATACATAAAATATGGATATATCTAAGGTTTTTTATTCCAAATATGATTAAATTTGTCTTTTTGGATGATAAGGGAATATATATAAGGTGTTTTTTTGAGATTCAACCCGTTTTCGTGGGTGTTTAAGTGTTGTTCTTCATTTCCGCCATAAATCCTGAGGTAGGTGGCTGCACTCTTGAATCCTATATTTAGTACTTGAAGGCTTGATTTCAAATTTATTTTATTTATTGAAATTTATTGTGAAATTTGTGTGAAATTCATGGTAGAAACTCTATTTATTGATTTTTTGAGTAGTTTATGGATTTTTTGGTGAAATTGTGGAATTATGGGAAGTGGTTGTGCAATGTGACTTGTTTTCTTGATTTTAAAACATTGATTTTAAAAATAATATTTTCTATATTTTTGGTAAATGGTTTAATTGATATGTTTTCAATAAAATTATGGTTTTATTTAAATGGATTTAATTGGTTTTTTGTAAATGGTTTTCAATAAAATGTTTGTTTTATTGGAATAGTTTGTTGGAAAAATGATTTTCAATAAAACGGGTTAGTTTTATTGAGATGATGTGTTTTTATGGTTTTCAATAAAATTTTATTTTATTAAAATTATTTAATTAGTTTGTAAATGGTTTAATTGTAATTTTTTTGTCTTAAATGGTTAAGAGTGTGTGGAAGGGGATGGATATTGGTCGTGAAAGTACCACCATTAAAGGGACGAGTTTGGATGTAAAAGTTCCACCATCAATTTTAACACCAATATTGTGTGTGGGTGGGTGGTTGTGTGTTTATGTGGTTGGGTGTGTGGTAATTTGTGGTTTCATGATATGAAATGTGTAATTCCAATTGAACTCATAAAATTATTATGATGACATGTTTGGTTGCTTTCCTTAGAAATTATTTTATTTGATAAAACTACAATGGTATGAAATTGTTTAGCTTTGTGATAAATTATTGAATTTTTTTCCAATTGTTTTATATAAATTGTTTTATATAAATTTTCTAACTTTTTCTATCCTAGTGGTGTGATTAGAGAATTCATTTGGGGAAAAACTACTAAGTTTAATTACTCACCCCTACTTTGGAACTTTGGTGATTTTGCAGATATTTTCAATTGGGACATAGGAAAATGTAAAGTATCACACTTCTCTAGTGTTTCTTAGTAATACTTGGGATGTTTTTGGAGTTGGATCATGGATATTTTTTGGATATTTGGAGTTATGTGGTTTTCATTGATATTTTGATGGTTTTGTAGTCTCCTACTGTGTACTTGGTTATTTTATAGTCTTTCACTATGGTACTCTTATATAATGTGATTTTGATATAAATGGTATGATTTGAGTTTTTTTCATTGATATCTTGCATCATGTAGTGGTTTATTTGGTTATGACTTGTTTGATTGGTTGTTTTATTCCAAAAGGTAAAATCATCCCCCACATGTTCATGAATTCCTTGGAATTTATTTACAGAATTTTTCATCTTGGGGATGTCTCTTAAGTCCAAGTAGCATCCACCCGCATTCTCATTCCAATTAGGAGGGATGGTATGTTACAAGTGGTATAATCTTGTTTAGTAATTTCCTAACAAGTGGTCTTTAGTTATCTCAGTCTTGGAGTTGATATTCATTCTGGTATATTCCTTATGTCGGGTTAGTAGAAAGGAGTAGGATTGTAGGGACTTGAAATGCATAGCATAAAAAGATGTAACTAACCTTTTTATAAAAAACTTCAAATTACCAGGGAGTTGGGTACATAAGTGTTTTGGATACACTTATAGGGTTTGAAATCTCATTATCATGGTATTATCCTATGAGACGATCATGGAAAGCATTATAGAAATAACTTCCCAATATGAGTGAATGTTTCATTTTGAGTAATGATATATTATTTAGTGCAATGGGATGATTTTTTGAAAAATGTTGAAATTATTTTCAAATGAATGATTTTGGAAAATATCATGGTTGTGGTATTTCGAAAATGGTTTGATTTTCAAAAGAAAGTGTAATTTTTTCAAAAAATGATTGAACATGGTGAAGGTTTATTTTAGAGATTATTACTATGATAGTATGATGTGGTAGAATTTAAAATGTTAAGTCTTAAGTTTATAGGGAGTGAGACTTATGGTTATTTTTGTTTTTATAGAAAATTGCACTCGGTATAAATCATGGGAATAGGTCAGAAGATGTCATTGAGAATGTGGTTTCACCTGAGCCACAGGTGAACCAACAACTGGTTCAAAGCATTGTTCAATCTTTTCAAACCATTAAGTTAAGAATGAAACCAAATACTATTTTTACAAAATCTATCACTACTATAAATCCAAGAATAGGAAGTACAATTTTCTTCACAAGAGGAGGTGAGAACTATAACACTAAGAGAAAGAGGAAGATGGAAACCTATTATCAAGGAGGTGGAACACATCCGAATCATATCACAATATTAATTAACGTTCCTACAAGACCAAAGAGAAAGCATGGATATATTTAGTGTGTTTATTTAAACCAAATCAAGTGAGATTGTGTGACACCGCCTAGAGAATTCCAAAGCTGTACAAAAGATGGGACATATTTGGCGCTATTGTCGCAGTGCTTTGAGTTCGGGTGTCCAGGACATGTCGTAGGTGTCATATGCTTCGATGAGACGAGGGAAGTAGAATCAGTCTCTTTAGTAGAAAAGATCTAGCCATAGTTATTCTAATAATACTATGAATCCTAAGTAAGTACAATCACAATAGGGAAACAAAGAACAAAGTTCAGTGATCAAGCAATTATATGGAGATGATAAGGTTATTTTGGATGATCAGTTTGGACCATTAATGGTGATAGGTACAATTATTTTGAATTCTACCCTTATTCAAGTGTTGTTTGATATCGGTGAATACCATTCCTTTATTTATTCTCATGTTGTTAATTTTATAAGTTTAAAAGTCAAGATGATGCATTCTATATTAAAACTTCAAACTCCTCTTGGTCAAAGAGAATGTTTATCCTTTGTGTGTATATAATGTTCTATAACTGTTGATGGATCTGAGTTGATATGGGATTTCTATATCCTTGAGATGGATGTCTATGATATAATCCTGGGTATGGATTGGATGACAACGTTCGAGGCTCACATCGACTGTTATACTAGAAAAGTCAGTTTTACAACTGAAGTTGATGTCGAGCATCTCTTTCGAGGAGACAAGAATGTAAAGGCAGGAGCAACAAGCTTGTTGGCACCAGAAATAGGAACGATCTTGTACTAGATGTCGACTTTTACTTTGGAATCATTGGAAGAAATCAAGAATAACAATATTATAGAAGTTTTGGATCAGTTTATAGATGTATTTCTATAGTGAACCAGTCTTAATGTACATAGACATTATATTACTTTTTGTAATAATTAAAACATTATACAAACAGATGCTCAAAGACCATATTAGTCTAGTGCCTTTGAAAACATGGAAACATAAACACTGGTACATAAATGAGCTACATTATCTCCCACTAGGTTATTCTTGACTATCACCCTACTTAAACACATAAAACATAATACTTATCTTCATAACTTGGGGAAGGAAACATAAAAAGGGGTGAGCTAAAATTCTCAGTAAGGGTAAACAAGGGAGATATGTAAGCATAATAATGAGAATAAGTGTATGATAACATGATCATGAAAATAGAATATCATACCCTACAAATCAAAGATCATATACATGAATCATGGAATAAATCTTGGCAGTTCATAAGACATGAATCATGAAGAAATAAAGAACATAATACATGAAAGCATAACATAGGAATAGAACATGGAATTGTGGAAAACACATAATCATATAATATGATTTCCATATTAGTAAAGGAATCATTTCCAAGACCATCTTAGTAGCATGGGTTCACTCCCCATACCATCTTGGTAGTCATGGTTCACTCCCATGTCTATATTAGTAGCATGATTTCACTCCTCATACCATCTTGGTAGTCATGGTTCACTCCCATGACCATCTTCATAGCATGAGTTCACTACTCATACCATCTTGGTAGTCATGGTTCACTCCCATGGCCATCTTAGTAGTCCAGTTTTACTCCCAAGACCATCTTAGTCTTTATCATGAGATATAAATCTTTACACAATGCATTAGAGGGAGATATAGGTCCCAACTATATCAGAATTAAATCAGACATACACGTGCCACAAAATTATAAACAATCATATCACAACCCACAAAATGACATGGGTGTTATAAACATGTAATCATATCTTAACCTATAGAAAAGTGTCAGGTTTTATAATCATTTAATCATAAGAATAACCCATGAAAATAATTAGGTTTCAAAGGCATATAACCCATGAAAGTGAAATGGGTTTCATAATCATAATTACATCAAAATGTAAACCATTAAATAAATAATATTAATGGAACCTTTGGACCATTTCCTAAAAGGTCATGAGTAACATCAATGGATGTCATCTTAGATGGAAGATAACTTGGAAGGATATTTTGAAAATATTTCTTGAGGAAAATATCCTTTATTTTTTAAAAAATTATCTTTAAAAAATAAAACCTTTTAGAAACCATATATTTTTAAAACTTATAAAATAAGCTCAAAATCATTTTGAAAACAATTTTCCTTGAAAACTTATAAAATAAGCTTAAAAAAATTTTGAAAACCATTTTCCTGGAAAATTTATAAAAGGATCTTGAAAATGTTTTGAAAACCATTTTCATTGAAAACTTATAAAATAATTCTTAAAAACGTTTGAAATAATTTTTAAAACATAAAACATTTTTTCAAAACCTTTTTCTTTAAAAATAGATTTGAAAACTTTTAAAGGAAGAATTGTTAACCATAAAACATTTTTGAAAACCTTTTTCATTGATTTTTTTTTTAAAAAAAATAATGAATTTATTGAATATTAGGGAAAAAATATTTTAAAAATAATAAAATTTTAATCTTGAAAATTAAGCTTCAAGGGAATGTTTCTCATGAAAGTGGGTAAAATACATACATGCCAAACATTCCTTTTACACCATAAAAATGTTAAAAAAGTGCCTCTACCAGAAAAAGACAAGAAGATTCCTTTTTAAGAACCCATTTTTTAAAAGGTAAAAAATGGGTATAAATGTATTTTAAATATCATAGGATAATATTATAATATTTTTGGAGACTTTTATTTTTTAAAACATGGTTTTAAGGAACATAGATTTCCGACTGAAGATAGGGTAAAGTTGGGCTTTCTTAAAAACACTTTCTTAACAATATTATGTACCAAAGAGTGAAAAAATGGAACCAATAAATGAATATATCATGAATAACCAAAGTATAAGAAAATTAACACATTATCTTGAATGATGAATCATAAAATTTCATCAAAGGAATCATAAACATGAACAATCTCAAAAAGTGATGAGATTGTTTCAATAAACTCTTACCACTTGGTAAATTTGAACCGTACTCCCCATGTAAGAAATTGAAATTACATGAAGATAAAAATATAATAAAATGAATTATATTAATTATATTACATTTAAAAGGAAGTATTTACACCTCATATTAAAATATAGATGCATAACATGGCATGTGTCTCAAAGAAGGTAAACTGAGACAAAAATATCTTACTGATTTAGTAACTTTTGAAACATAAACTTCATGAAAAAAATATCATAGAATAGATATGTAATTAACCATAAATTTAAGAATAAAAATCATATAACATATTCATGGGTGTTATATACACCATGAAAAAGCAATAGGAGGTGAATAAAGCATATATCTCACGGAAATAAAAAGTAAGATGAAATCTCCTTACCTTGTGTCTTGATTATCTTAGTACACATAAAAACCACTTGTATAATAAATATAAATTTATTATAAATATTTTAAATAACCATATTATTATATATAATACCATATTTGTTTTTATTATGACCTTATATTACCTGTTTTTTAACAATCTTATGTTAAGGTTTCACTTCGGATAATATTTGCTTTATTCTTCGCATGTGTATTAATTTGTTATATCTTTGGTACTTATACTTATATCATGATTTATATAATTTAAAAAATGATATAAATATCATTTATATTTATTATATTTTTATTATAATAATCTATATAATATATAATTATGAAATGTAATACACCATTCATGGAGACAGTAAGCAGTACGTACACATGAACGTTGTTTCTGATTTTATTATCGTATTAAAAGAAATAAATAAAATGAAATATGTATATATATGTATATATATATTATAATTAAATTAGAATTATTATTTAATATATATCATATAATTTAACTAAATTCATCCTTAATACATTCTATGTATCGTGTTATCGAATCACATCGTTTTGAGGGGGTGGTAGTCCACACTTCCTCAAACGAAATTATCGTATTAACACAAAATGAAAAGTATAAAGATATGTGTTATAAAATAATTACATGAGATTAAATACATAATAAATATAATATATAACATATATAAACATATTTTCCATTATAATTTCTACCATGAGAGGCAGTAAAGGAAAAATGAATAATCATCGTTTAGTGAGGCGGTAGTTCGTCATACACATAAACAATATGTTTGTTACCCATTAGATGGATTTGTGTGTAATTTTAGGACTAAAAATTAGCATAAAAATCCTAGTATATTTATTGTAACACCCCAAGATTCCACGATACGTTTCTCTTTGAATAGTGCAATGGCGTGCATTGTACGCAACTTTGAGATTCTAACACACCACAACCAATCAAACTAGCTGTTATGAATAGTAATACCTACTTTTTGAAATTTTATAAATTCTATCTCTCATAACGGACTTCATTTTTGGATTCGGAATATCGAAATTAGCCTAGGGTGAAATTTTGGTACTTTTCGGATAACTTTCATATTTTGATGAATAGTGAAAATTACTAGATTTTAATTAAAAACAACTTTTTTAATCGAAATAATTAATATTGATAAATTATGAATTTGAGTGGTTTTAAAGTATATTTAGAATATTATTTTACCATTTAATTCATTTTTTGTAATTGGACATAATTTCACAATTAAACCAGACATAAACAAGTGCCAATCTTTTGATAGTTATTATCTCTTAAAAACACGCTTTTTGTTTTGACAGCGGGAATTAATTTTAAATTAATTTCTGCCACTTCTGTGTTTGAAATTTGGAAAAATAGATTTCATATTTGGAATCTGGATGTTCAAATTGTGTAAATAGGTAACTTTTATTTTTAGATATTTTGAATAATTACTTCGGTAAATATTTTATTTACCATGGTTAAAGGGTAAATCCGGTAAATAAGGGTTAAAAAATAATATTATAATAATAAAAAATTACCCAAAAACATGTCCTAACATTAATAGTTGATACATGTCCGACCATGGGCATCTTTGGGTCGATTTTGGGACCCCATGGTGCCACTTGTAAGTGATAGGGACACTTTATTTTAATTAAGTTAAAATGAATACAAAAATGACACAGGCATATATCTTTTAGAAAAACAATTTTTACATAGGGTTATATATGTTGGATTTTAGACTATAAATATTCATTAGAAATATAACAACATTTTATACATAATGGTGTTTTATTTATAATTTTTAGACATTAAATAATTTAATTTATTTATGACACAATGGTGATGCAGTAATTACCATAATAGTGAAAAATTAAAATGATTGATATTGTAGATACCCAAATAAATATAATTTGAGACTTTTTATGAATTACACTAATTTTATAGGTTAATATGACATTTTAGGAATGATTTAATTAACTATGTTTGAAGTAATCATTCTGTTATAATTTTTACAAAAATCAATTATTGAATAGTGTCAAAATTGACATAAAAGAGTTTTTAAAACAAATATTATATTATTAATTGATATTAAATTCCTAAAAATCTTAGTATCGGCAAAAAGACTTATATAATGATAGTTTTATCATTAATGGACCACTTGGGGGTCTCTTGGATGTATATAGTAAGTTTATTAATCATATAATATAAAAATACAATGAGACATTGTAAAAGTAAAACTAATTAACAAAGAGTTAATACTTAAAGATAAGGTTAATATAATGACCCAAAACTGTCTAAATTATACTGGTTGAGTGGTTTTCGAACTATATCCACCTTAAACTTTAAATAATCTACTTTGGAGCCATTAGAAACCGAATATGAATTTATTATAAAATAATATTTTTAGCTTTTCCAAAGGTGCCCCTCACCCCTCTTATAAAAGGGCACTCCCCCTTCTCATTACTTCACACCTTAAAAGCCTTTTGGTTCGGCCAACCCCTACCTAAATACTCTCTCAACTTCCCTCAGTACAACATAGAGGCTTTATTTTGATCATAAAGCCAACCTAAGGAGCCCTTTTGATCAAATCAAAAGGAAGAACCCGAAGAAGAGGTAATGTTTTTACCACCTTTTTTCAAATTCTTTTCTTCTTCAACTTCTTCTTTCTTTTTTATTACCATTATAAATTAATGAATCCATTATCTCATATATATTTTAATACTATTATAAATATAGTACAACCATATTCAGTATTCTATCCATCTTTTTAATGACATGTCACCATACGTGCGTACGTACGACTTACCGTCTCCACGTCGTGGTGTAATTGTCATTCAATAAATTATTATTTGGATGGGTATAATAATGATGTGTAATTCATGTAAATAATAAATATAACATGATAATTATTCTGTATATATTATATACCATCCAATTATATATTATTTTAACATCAAAAGAATGATATTGTCGCTCGTGTGTACGTATGGACTACCATCTCCACGAACGCGATGAGATTCATTCTCCATCGTATCCGTTCAAGTATAATTATCATTTTATTATTTAAAAATAATTTTTAAGGAATTGATATCATTTTGGATATTAATAAGATACAACCTATCAATTACAAACATGGCTTACGTAACAAAACATATAAAATAAAAGGAGTAAGTTAACACCCGAAACAACGATAATACTAAGATATTATTAACAAATCAATGTTAAAAGATCATATATTATATCATATTAATGTAAATGATTCTTGTATAATTCAATAACAATTATTTCACCATTATACAGGAGGTTAACCTATCGTCGACCAAGGAAAAGGTACAAAGTAAGGGGTTTTCTTATCTCACTCTTAATTTCGTGAGAATTCCATTGTTCACCACTTATTTATTGCACGTGGTGTGTGTAATGCCCATGATTGTATTCATTGTGTAATATACTTTATTTTATGGGTATTTACATCATTATTTTAATATCCTTCTTTCATGGGTGTATGTTTTGTAAGTTACCTAATCGATAAGGGAATTTGAAATTTCAATTTCCATTTATTCGGCTTTACGCATACTTCATTGATTATTTTACTCCAAGATTATGTGTAGAATCACTATTCATTTGATTATGTCATAAATTCCACTCCCCTTTATGTGGATATACTTTTGATACACATAATCACTCCATTGATAAATTCTCAAGTCATCGGTATGAACTTGATAAGGGTAATTTTAACACAATCTCCATTTGTTGAGTTAAATATCCAAATTCATTGGTATTGTTTTTACAAGAATATGTGTGAATGTAATCTGATTGATTTACACTAAATATCTAATCATATTTAGTGTATTTATATTTTTCACACATAATTATGTCTTTGATTTATCATTAACCTAAGGATATGGTCTTTATAAGAGAATTCATCTCAATTTACATTCCATTGATACTTCTTTGTTGTTATACACCAAATCACTTTTATATGGTGTATATAATGTACTTTGACATAGTATATCATGAATCCATTTATTCTCATGATATTATAAAGTTTTGATTACCTCAATTATTTGTATTCAAGTGTCTCTCTTTTGGTTAGAAACTCTAACTAAAATACATTTTTAAGTGTTTTAAATATTTATTCTTCTAAATATTTCTCATTAATGTACATGTTTTAAAAATGGTTTTAAGAATTTATTTATATGGACATTAAAGTTTTAAAATTAAAATTACTTTTAAAAGTTTCAAAGTGGTATGGGACACTTTGATTCAAAAATCTATTTTTAAATGGCTTCTTGACAAATAGTGTGACTTTTAAATGTTTTCAAGAAAAGGGGAATAATTCTCTCAAATAGTTTTGATGGTTATTTTCATCTATGTCAATATCATTAATTATTATCGATTGAGGTTAATATGATACAATACAATCTTTCATATTGTATTGAATGAGTTATGTTTGACTGTGGATGTGCTATTTTTATACCATCCATGGTTTGTGGTTAAAGTATTGACATTTCGTATGCTAGTTTTAATACGAATGTTTGTGTTATGTTTAAACATGTTCATATGAGGAATGCATTGGACTTAGTAAGTGACGGGTGGATCCCGCTATAGCTCTTTGATGCATCGGTAGGTCTCATGAGACAAACTAGTGTCTTGGCACAAGGCCTTGGAAAAATATTATTTGTAGTCTTGGCACGAGGCCTTGGCTATGTGGTTATGATAGTCTGGCATTATGCATTCCATCATTATGAAAGTGGTTATTGATATTGCATGTGATTGTTCGACTAGTAGAATATCCATGTGAATAAGTAAATGGAATTATTTCATTTTATTTTTTCCATATTATGCTGAAGTTCAAGTGTAAAAGGCTTTTTTTAGTTATAAATTGGTTTAAGTGTTTATGCTTATCTATGAAAGATTCTTCTATACTGTTATCCTTACTGAGCATCTGAGCTCACCCCTTTCAATGTTTTATCTTTTCCCAGGATGTGAAGAAATAATTTATGAATGACCTGCAGGGATAGTATGAGGGGATATAAAGACAAGATGTTGTTGTAGTTTTTTTACCTTGTGATGTAATGTAAGACTTATGAATATATCTAGTGTTTCCAAGACTACTAAACTAATCGGTCTTTCGAGACTTGATCCTTTGTGATCATGCCAATGTTATGTAATAATGCACCAACTCTGGGTATCTAGGGTCGGGGCGTTACAGTTGGTATCAGAGGAAGTTTAGTACAAACCTTTGAAGCTAGATTTAGATAAACTCTGATTAGAGCACATAGACCTAAGATGAACTTTGAGGATTATTATAGAAGATATTCCTAAAATTTTGGTATTGTAGAGATTTTTTGAGTTTTCCGAGCAATACATCCCTGTCTGGATACAAGCAGGTAGAGGCGGCTCTGGCACAGATGTACCTAGGGGTAAAACCCGAAAACACCGCTTTGAGCTAAACTCGAACGGGAACTGGTGCACGAAAACGGGCCTTGCTGCACTCTTGGTTACGACACTCTCAGGGGATATGCTTAGGATAATTTACATTTTCTTTACAAACCTATTTGAAGTATTATATATAAGATGAGAGTAAATGACCTTGGTTAATCCTAATGTGTTTCAAATTGAGAATATGGTGACATGTTAATATCTAAATGATTTTATTACTACTGTTACTCACACAATGATTTCTGGTTTTAGTCAATGGCTGGATTCCAAGGAAGTCATAGTGACTTTGAGAATGATGTACAAGGTGGGAACGGTGGTGGAAATGAGCAACAAAATGGAATGTTGATAGGCGTAAAAGATATCGTCTTTATGCCAAATAAATTTTCCAAAAATATGATCAACAATATATATATTAACCAATTCCCGGACTCAACAAATAAGAAAAATGTGATGAATGATAAGAGCTCCAGCAGTGGAGACCATGGAGAAAGGAATCCTCAATTTCCATCATGCAGGAAATGTGGAAGGAGACACCCAGGAAAGTGTCTCAATGGGACAAAGAAATGCTTTACGTGCGGGAAGGAAGGACATAAAGTGAATAATTGCCGAAGAAAAATGAAGAGTACTATGGAAGAAGATAAAAATGGTCCCAAGAATCCATTTACAGTCATTTGCCGTAAATATAGGGGACCTGGCCATTACCCGAGTGAATTCCCTATTCTATAGGATATTTTCTTGGTCAAAGAAGAAGCTATGTGGAAATAAATGGTTGGAGAAATGTTTAAAAAAGTATTAGTGATCCTTGTTTATGGGTTTACTTTGGAATAATTTTCTCTTGTATTTTTTAACCTTACAGTTTTCCATGTGAGAATGATATTTGGGGAAGAATTATCTTTTCTCTTGTGGATATAGTTATAAATAACCATTTGGTTTTATATGATCGTTGGGTTTGAGGCAATTATAAGTTATTATAATTTGGGATGAAAATGAAAGTTATGAGATAATATTTGTGGTTAAATTATGTTATGGTTATTTTGAAGAATTTATCTCATTTTGGTAATGTTATAAAATATAGTTTTTGAAAAAGGACAACACGCAGACCGTGTGACAACCCGTCGCGTCAGACAAAGCTGTGGGAATCAAACCCACAACAAAAGTGCGATTGGGATTTATCGCCTACCACTGGACTACGTGAAGTCCCTGGTTAGTGTGACTATTATTTTTAGTTAAATGATTTTATTGCTCAATAATAATTTGATTTGGGATCTTGTGTCTTATCAAATGAATACCCTTAGTATAGAAAAATGATTTGGTGATTAAGTGATAAATGTTATTTTGGAAGTTGTTCGCTTTGTTGTGAACACTATATTCTCAAGGAAAATAGAATATTATGGGATTTCATTTGAGGAGTAATGGTGGATTTTTATCTATGTTTTTATTGTGGATTTATAGTGATTTGGGTTATTTATGGAAATGATTAGGTTAATTACTTTTAAGTATGTGACTTTAAGAGTAATTAATGTCATTTGGAGATACAATTTAACATGGAAGAGTACATTATTATAAGTTTTGGGTTTCAATATTAGTTTGGATTATATTGAAGGATTTTAAGGACAATTGATTATTGAATGGTATTTATTTAATTTTGGGGTATTTATGGTTTAATTTTAGAAATTAAGATTATTGTTTTTTTTTCACTAATGGAATATCCATTTGGGGGATCATCAGATATTATACTAACCATTTTGGTTTTGATTAATCTCTAAAGACAAGGTAAATATATAGTTTATCCTACGTGGATCATGTATTTCTATAGATGTTTATTCTAGCTCTTCCATTGTGACCAAGTCTTCTTGAATAATCATTTTTCAAAAAAAAATGAGTTAGTGGTAAAAGTTATTAAAGAATGAAACTCTACTTAAAAAGTAAGTATATCTCTTTATGTTCTTAGTTAATATCATAAATTAATTCCTCGTCCTTATGTAATGTAACTTAAAACCAAAAAAAATTCTGTTTACTTTTCCTACTGGGAGACTAATGACCGTTTGTCCCAACACAAGTTTGTGATTTTCTTATTGTTAACTTTCTCCTGGTCATGTTTTCTATCCCTCTCCATCAGAACTTAACACTTAGTTTATCGTCCATATCCATGTTTTCCTACCTGGAATCCTAGTATGGGTTATCTTGGGTGACCTTTATACCTCTCTTCCTTTCTTTTAAAGTGACAGTTTTATTGACTCTTTTTCCGATGTGGGACTTTCCATTATATTCTCAAGCCCAATTTTAAAAAAAATTACGAGGACACAATTTATTGAAGGAGGGGAGAATGTAACACCCCAAGATTCCACGATACGTTTCCCTTTGAATAATGCAATGTCGTGCATTATACGCAACTTTGAGATTCTAACACACCACAACCAATCAAACTAGCCGTTATGAATAGTAATAGCTACTTTTTGAAATTTTATAAATTCTATCTCTCAAAATGGACTTAATTTTGGATTCGGAATATCAAAATTAGCCTAGGGTGAAATTTTGTTACTTTTCGGATAACTTTCATATTTTGATGAATAGTGAAAATTACTAGATTTTAATTAAAAACAACTTTTTTAATCGAAATAATTAATATTGATAAATTATGCATTTGAGTGGTTTTAAAGTATATTTAGAATATTTTTTTACCATTTAATTCAATTTTTTTCATTGGACATAATTTCAAAATTAAACAAGACATAAACAAGTGCCAATCTTTTGATAGTTATTATCTCTTAAAAACACACCTTTTGTTTTGACAGCGGAAAGTAATTTTAAATTAATTTTTGCCACTTCTGTGTTTGGAATTTGGAAAAATGGATTCCATATTTAGAATCAGGATTTTCAAATTGTGTAAATAGGTAACTTTTATTTTTAGACATTTTGAATAATTACTTCGGTAAATATTTTATTTACCATGGTTAAAGGGTAAATCCGGTAAATAAGGGTTAAAAAATAATATTATAATAATACAAAATTACCCAAAACGTGTCCTAACCTTATTGGTTGATACATTTCCGACCATGGGAATCTTTGGGTTGATTTTGGGACCTCATGGTGCCACTTGTAAGTGATAGGGACACTTTATTTTAATTAAGATAAAATGAATACAAAAATGACACAAGCATATATCTTTTAGAAAAACAATTTTTACATAGAGTTATATATGTTGTATTTTCGACTATAAATATTCATTAGAAAGATAAAAATATTTCATACATAATGGTATTTTATTTATAATTTTTAGACATTAAATAATTTAATTTATTTATGACACAATGGTGATGCAGTAATTACCATAATAGTGAAAAATTAAAATGATTGATATTGTAGATACCCAAATAAATATAATTTGAGACTTTTTATGAATTACACTAATTTTATAGGTTAATATGACACGTTAGGAATGATTTAATTAACTTTTTTAGAAGTAATCATTCTGTTATAATTTTTACAAAAATCAATTATTGAATAGTGTCAAAATTGACATAAAAGAGTTTTTAAAACAAATATTATATTATTAATTGATATTAAATTCCTAAAAATATGATTATTGGCCAAGAGACTTATATCATGATAGGTGTATCATTAATGGACCACTTGGGGGTCTATTGGATGTATATAGTAAGTTTATTAACCATATAATATAAAAATACAAAGAGACATTGTAAAAGTGAAACTAATTAACTAAGAGTTAATACTTAAAGATAAGGTTAATATAATGACCTAAACCTGTCTAAATTATATTTGTTGAGTGGTTTTCGACCTATCTACACCTTAACCTTTAAATAATTCACTTTTGAACCATTAGAAACCGAATATGAATTTATTATAAAATAATATTTTTAGCTTTTCCAAAGGTGCCCCTCACCCCTCTTATAAAAGGGCACTCCCCCTTCTCATTACTTCACACCTTAAAATCCTTTTGGTTCGGACAACCCCTGCCCAAATACTCTCTCAAATTTCCTCACTACAACCTAGAGGCCTTATTTTGATCATAAATCCAACCTAAGGAGCCCTTTTGATCAAATCAAAAGGAAGAACCCGAAGAAGAGGTAATGTTTTTACCACCCTTTTTCAAATTCTTTTCTTCTTCAACTTCTTCTTTATTTGTTATTCTCATTATAAATTAATGAATCAAGTATCTTATATATACTGTAATATTATTATAAATATAGTACAACCATATTCAGTATTCTATCCATCTTTTGAATGACATGTCACCATACGTGTGTACGTACGGCTTACCGTCTCCACGTCGTGGTGTAATTGTCATTCAATAAATTATTATTTGGATGGGTATAATAATGATATGTAATTCATGTAAATAATAAATATAACATGATAATTATTCTTTATATATGATATACCATCCAATTATATATTATTTTAACATCAAAATAATGATATTGTCGCTCGTGCGTACGTACGGACTACCGTCTCCACGAACGCGATGAGATTCATTCTCCATCGTATCCATTCAAGTATAATTATCATTTTATTATTTAAAAATAATGTTTAAGGACTTGATATCATTCTGGATATGAATAATATAAAACCTATCAATTACAAACATGGATTACGTAACAAAACATATAAAAGAAAACGAGTAAGTTAACACCCGAAACAACGATAATACTAAGATATTATTAAAAAATCAATGTTAAAAGATCATATATGATATCATATTAATGTAAATGATTCATGTATAATTCAATAACAATTATTTCACCATTATAAAGGAGGTTAACCTACCATCTACCAAGGAAAAAGTACAAAGTAAGGGGTTTTCTTATCTCACTCTTAATTTCGTGAGAATTCCATTGTTCACAACTTCTTTATTGCATGTGGTGTGTGTACTGCCCATGATTGTATTCATTGTGTAATATAATTTAATTTATGGGTATTTACATCATTATTTTAAGATCCTTCTTTCATGGGTGTATGTTTTGTAAGTTACCTAATCGATAAGGGAATTTGAAATTTCAATTTCCATTTATTCGGCTTTACGCATACTTCATTGATTATTTTACTCCAAGATTATGTGTAGAATCACTATTCATTTGATTATGTCATAAATTCTACTCCCCTTTATGTGGATATACTTTTGATACACATAATCACTCCATTGATAAATTCTCAAGTTATCGGTATGAACTTGATAAGAGTAATTTTAACAAAATCTCCATTTGTTGAGTTAAATATCCAAATTCATTGGTATTGTTTTTACAAGAATATGTGTGAATGTCATCTGATTGATTTACACTAAATATCCAATCATATTGAGTGTATTTATATTTTTCACACATAATTATGTCGTTGATTTATCCTTAACCTAAGGATATGGTCTTTATAAGAGAATTCATCTCAATTTACATTCCATTGATACTTCTTTGTTGTTATACACCAAATAACTTTTATATGGTGTATATAATGTACTTTGACATAGTATATCATGAATCCATTTATTCTCATGATATTATAAAGTTTTGATTACCTCAACTATTTGTATTCAAGTGTCTCTCTTTTGGTTAGAAACTCTAACTAAAATACATTTTTAAGTGTTTTAAAGATTTATTCTTCTAAATATTTCTCATTAATGTCCATGTTTTACAAATGGTTTTAAGAATTTATTTATTTGGACATTAAAGTTTTAAAATTAAAATTACTTTTAAAATTTTCAAAGTGGTATGATACACTTTGATTCAAAAATCTATTTTTAAATGGCTTCTTGACAAATAGTGTGACTTTTAAATGTTTTAAAGAAAAGGGGGATAATTCTATCAAATAGTTTTGATGGTTATTTTCATCTATGTAAATATCATTAATTATTATAGATTGAGGTTAATATGATACAATAAAATCTTTCATATTATATCGAATGAGTTATGTTTGACTGTGGATGTACTATTTTTATACCATCCATGGTTTGTGGTTAAAGTATTGACATTTCGTATGCTAGTTTTAATACGAATGTTTATGTTATGTTTAAACATGTTCATATGAGGAATGCATTGGACTTAGTAAGTGACGGGTGGATCCTGCTATAACTCCTCGATGCATCAGTAGGTCTCATGAGACAAACTAGTGTCTTGGCACAAGGCCTTGGAAAAATCTTATTTGTAGTCTTGGCACGAGGCCTTGGCTATGTGGTTATGATAGTCTGACATTATGCATTCCATCATTGTGAAAGTGGTTATTTATATTTCATGTGATTGTTCGACTAGTAGAATATCCATGTGAATTAGTAAATGGAATTATTTTATTTTATCTTTTCCATATTATTCTGAAGTTCAATTTTAAAAGGCTTTTGTTTTATTTATATATTGCTTTAAGTGTTTATGCTTATCTATGAAAGCTTCTGCTATATTGTTATCCTTACTTATCATCTGAACTCACCCCTTTCAATGTTTTATCTTTTCCCAGGATGTGAAGTAGTAATTTATGAATGACCTGCAGGGATAGTATGAGGGGATATGAAGACAAGATGTTGTTGTAGTTTTTTTTTACCCTGTGATGTAATGTAAGACTTATGAATATATCTAGTGTTTCCAAGACTACTAAACTAATCGGTCTTTCGAGACTTGATCCTTTGTTATCATGCCAATGTTATGTAATAATGCACCGACTCTGGGTATCTAGGGTCGGGGCATTACAGTTAGGATAATTTTTTTTTACAATCATAGAATAAGGAGATTGGATGATGTGGATAAAGAAAATAAAAATAAAGGAGCTTGAGAGAAGACGTTACCTCTTAACCGAGCAACTCCTTTTGGTTTGTGCCAAAAGACTTCCTTGGCTTTTTTATGACAAAATGGAGGATTCAATGAGTAAGTGAGGTTTTTTGGTAAGTTTATTGGTTAGATATTGGACAAACATAATTGGTTTGAGAGGTGTGAATAAGAGGGAGAGGTGGTGGCATTTTATAGGAAAGGGAAAGGACACACTTGACATTTTTGAAAACAAGTTAGGTGTACCCATGTTTTTTACTTAACAAAAGTCATACCAAACCAAAAAATCTCAATAATATAAGGTTAATTTCAAAATAATTTCTATAAAATGGGTGTTTTACAAGTGTCTAGGTCATTTTTGGGTCTTAAATTTAAGGTTTAGTACCTTATTAACCAATTTTTTCTCTTAACCGTTGTAATTAATCTTAATCACTTTCACTAATATTTTTGGTCAATTTTTTTAACTTATTAAAAATTAAAAATTATGATTATTAAAAATATGGAATCTATCATGACCCGTCCTCGGGGCCCTTACTGTGACTACCCCAAGCCCGCCTTCCATAGGCCAAGGGCTAGTGACTAGCACCAAAGGCGTAATCCCTATAAAAAGAGAAGACATTGCCTTTTAACCTGTAACACACACACACAGCCTGAACACAAGCAGCAGAGTAGGCAACTGAAAGTAAACACTAAGTAAAACTGTATACAAAAGTAAGTGCTAAAAGGAAAGGGGCTAGAAATACAATCCCAAAAGTAAATTACAACAACTGTAAAGCTAGTACAACTACAGAAAGGTAAAAAACCACTATTGAGTCATCCTCTGGGAATCCCACCTGAAGGGTGGGTACAGATGGCCTCCTCAGCACCCCAGGTCCATATGTCTGCTCCGAGTAAGTCTCGCCAAGTGGTCCACCTCCAGGTACCGTCCAGCTCTACAACTCTCTGCCTCGATCAGTGTTGTCTGTCGTCTGCAACCAACACAATGATTTGCGGGCATAGCCCGTGCAAGGGTGAGTATAACGATACTCAGTAGGGGACCCCGAGATCCCCAAAGGTCTCCCAAAATCCACAAAGGATAAACCACAGTATAGAGATACAATCATGAAGTATCAACCAACCCTACTTAGGTATATGCCCATACATATACCTAAGTTACCAGTCACAGCCTGACTCCAACTCTTGAGCCCAATCACAACCTAGTCCACATAGGAAGTAAAGTCAATCACATCGATGATAATGATTGAAGGACAAGACTCAGCTCACACAGGTATACATATTTCATATAGCGATAGAGATGATAAGATGTTTTCACTGATTCATCTAAGCTGTCGAACCCACACAGGATACAGGACCAGCTAAGCTGTCGAACCCACACAGGATACATGACCAGCTACTCTGTCGGACCCACACAGGATATAGGAACAGAAGTCAGAACTATTGAACCCACATAGGATTCCGGTATATTAGTCATCGCTGTCAAACCCACGTAGGATTCTGGTACCGTATTCATCACTGTTGAACCCACATAGGATTCCGGTACAGTATTCATCGCTATCGAACCCACATAGGATTCCGGTACAGTAGTCATCGCAGCCAGCTCTAGGGTTCCCGCACACAGCATGCTCGATTATGGGAGGGTCTGCTCTTTGATTCAAGTATTGATACATCAACGAAGTCCTGAGTTGATGTATCCTATAGTTTCGTATCATTATAAGTAACCCAACGTGATAGATAGTGCGTCAATCGGACGCCCGGTCTGTGAGTTATTATAATTTCCGTTCCAGGGGCCCTGTTGGATTTATGCTCGTTCCAAACCTGGACATTTTCCAAAGTAGTCCAAAACTCACTTAGAGTATTGCAAAAGGACTGCCTCGTCACGAGGGTCCCAGTTCCGCAGACGGCGCATCAATCAGATGTGCGTTCTAGAAGATATTCGTGTTTAAGCGAAGACGGATCCGACCCATAAAGCCTAGTGGGCTGGAGGGTCTGACCCGTTTGGGGGGTTGGCCCGACCCGGTGGGGCGTGACCCACCCACGGACCCATCCCGCGCTGCTGGCCGGTTCGGTTCTCCCAGCGGCGCCGCCCCTCCTCTGCCCGGCCAGCCGTAGCCGGCTGGTTCTATCTGGCACGAGCGGCCCGCACAGTGGGCCACTGTTCACCCACATGGTGCCAAGTGACGTCGCGGTCTTCCAACCCAGTTGGCAGGCTGTCGGCCGGTTCGCCCAGCAGAGCGGCCCACACAGCGGGCCGCGGTCCTTCAGCCCAGCCGACAGACGGCCGACCGGTTCCTCCAGCCAAGAGGCCCGCGGTTGCGGGCTGCGGTCTCCCTCCACGTGGCGCCTACGGGCGCCTCGGTCTTCCAGCGGGCCGGCCGGATTGGCCGGTCGGTCGTCCCGCGAACCGGCTCCACGACGGCCAATTTAGTCGGCCACCTCCGCACCTCCACCGCGGCGCGACGGCGCCACGGTCCTAATGCTCTCTATGCGGCGCGACGACACCACGCCGCCTCCTCCATCGTGGTTCTTCTCCGGTGTGGTGCGATGGCACCACGCCCTTTCGACTCCACCTCTGATGTCAACCAAATGAGATTCAACAGAGGGTCGTCGGGCCGTGTTTGTTCGGCCTGCACCCTCCGCGTTAGGTTATATCAATTTTTCATCGTCAAACCAAAGTAAACATCTAAGAATCGAGGATATAATTTTATTCATTTAAAATTAAACAAATCCCCCTACCTCGATTCAAGAATGTTTTTGAAGTCGCGGAAGACGGTGTCGTAGAAGACGGACGTCGTTCTGTCAACGTTGGAGGGAGAGTCGTTGTCGTTGGCGACGTTCTTCACGGGCATCTTCTTCCCTTGAATTCCCTGATTGGAAAGGAAGGAGATGCACCGTCGTTCTTCGGTGGAGACGACGTTCTTCATTGGAAGAAATCTCTCCCTATTTCTCCAAGGCTCCACCAATACTCCCAAGCTCTCCAACGATTATGCCAACCCCAAATAAAAGAATAGCTTCACTTATTTAAAGTTGGCATAATGTTTTCAAAATTCAAACACTCAAATTAATTAATTAATTGTGGAGATCAATTAATTAATTAATGGTGTTGGAAAATTAATGAGAAAAAGTGGGAGGTGGAGAGTTTTCAAAATTAAAATGGGAGGTGGAAAGTGGAGGGTTTAACCCACATCAATGGGGGGTTTCAAGAGTTTTAAGGGGGAATTGAGGGGTTTGTGTTTGTGTGGGCCCCACCACACAATATCCTCCCATGGGAGGTTATGTGGTGGGTGGGACCCACTTCCAACTTCCCTTTGGTGTATTTAACCACCACCCACATAAAAATATGTGAATCATATTTTTATTTATTTGAATTAGAAAACTCCCAAAAATAGCTTCCAACCTGTATAAAACGTAATTGCGGTAAAGGTCTCCTTAAGAGAATATCGGTGTTGTGAGTTCATCGGTGTCCTCACATTCGAATTCCAAGCACCGGTTCAAAAGATATAAAATCTCGCTCGTACGTCTACTGAACGTACGCAAACAAAACTTCAGAAAATTATTCCGGGCACACCGGGCCTCAGAATCTGGTGCCGTCAGAAACTGTGGACTCGTAAAAATTCCATGTATTTAAAAAAAATTCCAAGAGATTTCCAGGTCTTTACAGAATCTATTTTTCCAAATTCCAATCACATAAGTGTCATAAATTAATTTAAAATTAGTCCTGCAATTAGGTCGGCAATGCGGGTTTTTAAAGTAAAAATATTCAAAAGTTTGCTAAGTTTTTATACCCAATTTCAAAGTGAAATTGATATCAATGACCTAAATTATATTAATTGATAAAAATATTATCTAATTAAACTTTGAAACCAATTTAAAATATAATTTAAACTTATAAATAAATTTTATTAAAAAGTATTTTTGAACTGAAATTCAGTATTTTTAACTATTCATTAAAAAATGAAACCTTATAGAAAAATACCAAAAAATTATCCTAAAATAATTTTTATGTTTTCATTTAAAATATAAAGATTATTTTTACATATTTAGTCTATAAAATTTCCAAATTTTGGATTTAAAATGGGTTATCCATTAAAAGGAGGTAAAACCATATTTATAAAAATATATGTTTTTAAGTATAAAATTGGGTTTGTTTTTATATTTTTCCTATAAAATCTATTGAATGAATATAAAAATATTTTATTGAATATATAACATATATATTACAATAATATCACTCACTAATTTTATTTAATTTAATTTATTAGGGTAAAAAATCTTTATGACCATAAAAATAATAATATTTCATTTTATATTCAATCAGTTTTCATATTCATTTATAATTAATTGGTAACCTATGAATTCATATTATATTGTGTAAACCATATATTTTCATAAATTAGTTAATACTATTTATAACCTCTAATTTAACATCTAGTTTATATCTTATTATATTAAATAATCATATTTTAATAATATATTATTGTTTGGTAAACCTCGGTCTTGCGTGCTACGCAAGTCGTCGAGGAAAGTCATTGTTGCGTGTAATGAAAGATAACCTTAGTGTTCTATTCAGAGAAAGATAAAGTTTATGTTGGATGTTTTTCATGATTGACTTGGTGTTTTATATAACACAAACCAAACATAGTTATTTAATATAAAATAAACTATCTTCAGTGTTGTGTAAAATGAAAAATATCAAAAAGGTTAAATTAATTTGAAAAATAATAATTCATAAAATCTTGGGGTGTTGCAATTTCCCAAAAAAAATTAGGGTTACCACCTATAATGGAATTGGAGTTTATAATTGATCTACTTTTGGGGACTAGTCCTATTTCACTTCCGTCTTATCAAATGACACCAATAGAATTAAGGGAATTGAAAGTGCATTTGGAAGAGTTAGAAATCAAAGGGTTCAGTTGGCCTAGCACATCTCTGTTGGTAGCACCAATCTTGTTTGTCAAAAAGGAGTGTGGAACTCTTTGGATATGTGTGTATTATCTTAATCTTAACCAATTTATGATAAAGAAAAGGTATCCACTTCCATGCATTGATGATATGTTTGATTAATTGAGTAGAGCTCAGTGGTTCTCCAAAATTGACTTGTAGACATGATATCACCAATTGCGGGTTCAGAAGGAGGATATTCCAAAAATAACTCTCATAAGTATATATGTAAATTATGAATATGTGGTAATTCATTTTGGTATTACAAATTCACCAATAGTATTTATGGAATTGATGAATCAGATATTTCAGTGATATATGAATTCATTTGTGGTGGTGTTTGTGGATGACATGTTGGTGCATTCAAGGACACGGGTCAATCATGAGCAACACTTGGTAATAGTGTTGGTAATCTCGAGGGATCATCAGTTCTATTCCAAAACTATCAAAGTGTAATTTTTGGATATAACAGGTATGTTTTATTATCCATGTAATATCTGAAATATGTGTTTCTATAGATCCAAAAAATATAGAAGTTGTTATCTCTTGGAAATCATCAAAGAATTTCTTCAATATATGGAGTTTCCTTGGTCTAGTTGGTTATTACCAACATTTTTTTCATGATTTATCATTACTATATTTTGTAATGATAGCTCTAAAAAGGAAAAATGTTCCATTCCAATAGACTAAGGAATGTCATAAGTCTTTTCAAGAGCCGAAATTTCAACTTACATAAGCACCAATCTTGTTTTTTCCAGAATCAGGACAAGGGTACGTGATGTATTGTGATGCTTTTGGATCCAGGCTGGGATGTGTTATCATGCAGGGAGATCATGTTGTTTCTTATGTCTCAAGTTAGTTATGAGTGAATGAGAAGAATTAATCAACACACGATTTTGGAGTTAGATTCCATATTACATGATTTGAAGACTTGGGGTCATTATCTCTTTAGTGAGAAATTCACTGTGTTCTCATATCATAAGAGTTTGAAACATATTTTATCACAAGGATATTTGAACCTGAGATAAAGAAGATGGATGAAATATCTCCAAATTTTTTACTTTGACTTGATATATACACCGGTAAAGGGTAATTTGGTGGTTGATTCATTAAGTAAAAATTCAAATGCTCAGTTGAAAAAATAAACTTCAGATAAGCGGTAGTTGATGTTAGTCCTAGACGACATGCACTTGAAATGTGAAGACTGAGGTGAATTTGAGGCATTCTTTCTAGTTTCATTCATTCCTTATTTGGTGGAGATGGTTTAAGAGGAAAAGAAATTCGATGTATAATGAATAGATATGAGGTCAAAAATCAATGGTGGGGAGACCATTAAGGGATGGAATATGGATGAAAGTTCAGTGTTGTGGTTTAGAAATCGGATGGTCATACCTATGGATTTTCAGGAACAACTTCTTCATGCTTACAACCATTCAATATGGGATGTTCATCCTTGAATCAAGAAGATGTATAAAGTGTTTAAAGAATAGTTTTGGTGGGTTGGTATGAAAAGGAAGGTGGATGAGTTTGTTTTGAGATTCTTAACTTGCAATAAAGTTAAGGCAGAGCATAAAAAACATGAAGATATGTTGCAGTCTTTACCTTTCCCTATTTATAAATGTGAGAATATAGCTATGGATTCTGTAAAAGGTCTCCCAAGAACAGTTTAAAAACACAATTCCATATGGGTGATAGTGTATCAGATCATAAAGTTAGACCATTTAATCCCTATTCTTGAATCTCATATGGTGGAGGACTTGTAAAAAATCTATATTTGAGAAGTGGTAAAGATGCATGGAATACCAATTTCAATAGTGCCAGACAAAGATATGAGGTTTACATCTCATTTCTAGAAATACTTACAGAAATACCTTGGGACTCATTTGACTATGAGTATGGTGTATCATCCTCAGATTTATGGTAAATCCAAACAGATGATACAAACATTGTAAGAAATGGTGTGGGATTGTTTAATGGATTTTGTTGTCTCATGGGAGGATCATGTGTTGTTGGTGTAGTTATCATGTAACAATAACTATCAGGACTCGATACATATAGATCCTTTTGAAGCATTGTTTGAGTTTCCTCTTCATTCTATACTTTGTTGGGTGGAAACATGTGAGACTTCACTAGTTGGGCCAAGCCTTGTTTAAGAAACAACATAGAAGATTCAGTTGATCAAGAAATGGATGAAGACAACTCAAAGTCATCAGAAATCATATACAGATCATCATATAGGGTTATTGTTATTCGAGGTGAGTGATCATGTGTTTTTGAAGATCTCTCCAAGTATTGGACATCATCATTTTGGAAATTAGGGAAAGTTATCTCCTCGATACATAGTCCATTTTGAGATACCAGAACGAGTTGGTGAGGTGGAATATTGGTTGGCATTGCTACTATGGTTCAGTGCGGTGCATAATGTGTTTCTTGTATCTTAGTTGAAAAAGTATCAGTCTAATACTGACCATGTGATTCGATGGTATCACTTTGACTTAGATTTTAATGCTTTGTTCGTTCACATTCTAGTTTGGTTTTTTGATATTTAAGAGAAAGTATTTCATGAAAAATCATTGGTCTAGTGTGTGTTTTTTGGAAACATGGTCAGATTCAGGAAGAGACTTGGGAATGGGAGAAGGAAATGAAATATAAATAGCCACAAATATTTCATATAAATGGTTGTTTTCAAATTTTTGGGGATGGAAAGGCCAATGGTGGGGAGAATATAACACCCCAGTTTTAATTAAGTATCCCTTTATTTATTCTTTTTAAGTATATAAAGTGTTGGGTGAAGTTGGGTAGGGTTTGGAAACCTTTTGGCATGTTTTTTGGGCTTTTATAAAGGTGAAAAATTGGTTCAAAATTAGTGGAAACTATGAAACTCCTACAGGAAACCATTGACAATGAGACAGAGGCTAAGGGGAAGGCACACAAGCAGGCACATTTTTCAAACCATGCAACCTCCTAGAAAAAACCATGCAACATGGGACAATGGGATTTTTCATGGCTAGCACACAGTCTTCTAATCATGTGAGCCAACAATGTAAGGTTCCTTCTTGAGGTAGTATATTGTGAATGATTAGTTCACTTTTTTATTAACTATAAGACTAACCATGCATAGTTTATAAGCAATATCCACAAAAATTGGATCGAGGTCAGGATTGTGTTTTGACCCCTCATTTTTGCCCCAAACTGGCCCAAACTCCAGATTTATCCCTCTATAAGGATAGAGAACCCGTATCTCTTAATTTTTAAGTGATCCAAAGGTATTTACTAGTGTGTTAAATCCCATCTATCATGAAAAGTCACTTTTTATGGTGGTTTTACTTGGTTTTCCTTATGTCTACTTCTCCCTCTCTCTCAATTTATTATATCCACATCCGTTGTGGATAAATCTAAGGTTTTTGATGCCAAATATGATTATATTTTTCCTTTTTTATGATAGGGGAAGAGATATAAGGTGGGTTTTTTAGAGATTTAACCCATTTTTGGGCGTTTAAATGTTTTTCTTTGTTTACATCATAAATCCCAAGGTAGGTGGCTTCACTCTCGACTCCCCTATTTAGAACTTGAAGGATTGATTTCAAATTGATTTTTTTGATTGAAATTGATTATGAAATTTGTTTTAAAAGAATGGTATAAACCCTATTTAGCAATGGTTTGAGTATTTTATGTATTTTTGGTGAAATTGTGGAATTATGAGAAGTGGTTGTTCAATGTGCCTAGTTTTTTTTTTATTTTAAAATGCGGCTTTGCTGGATTTTTAGTAAATGGTTTAATTGAGTTGTTTTCAATAAAAGGATGGTTTTATTGAAATGTATTGAATTGGTTTTTTTGAAATGGTTTTCAATAAAAGGTTTGTTTTATCAGAATAGTTTGTTGGAAAATAGTTTTCAATAAAAGGGGTTGGTTTTATTGAATTGATGTATTGTTATGGTTTTCAATAAAAGTGTGGTATATTGAAATGATTTAATTGGTTTGGAAATGGTTTAATTATAATGTGGTTGGATTAAATGGTTAATTGTGTGTGGAAGGGGATGGATATTGGTCGTGAAAGTACCACCGTCAAAGGGATGAGTTTGGATGTGAAAGTTCCACCACCAATGGTAACACCAATCTTGTGTTTTGGTGGGTGGTTATTTGGTTGTGTGGTTTTGTGGTTGTGTGGATATGTGTGTGGGTATGTGTAGTTGTGTTATATGTAATTTGTAATTCCAATTTAACTTATGAAATTATTGGAATGAAATGCTTAGTTTCTTTCCTTAGAAATTGGTATATTTGAGAAAACAACATTGGTATGAAATTGTTTGGCTTTGTGATAAATTATTGAACTATTTTCTAATTATTTTATATAAACTGTTTTATATAAATGTTCTAACTTATTCTATCCTAGTGGCATGAGTAGAGAATTAATTTGGGGAAAACCTACTAAGTTTCATTACTCGCCCCTACTTTAGAATTATGGTGATTTTGCAGATATTATCTATCGAGACATAGGAAAAGGTAAATTATCACACTTCTCTATTAGTTCTTAGTGATACTTGGGTTGTTTGTGGAGTTGGAGCATGTAGATTTTTGGAGCTTTAGAGTTATGTGGTTGTCATTAAGTTTTGATGGTTTTGTAGTCTTTCTCTATGTACTTGGTTGTTTTGTAGTCTTCCTCTGTGGTACTCTTGTGTAGAGTGATTTTGATATAAATGGTATTATTTGAGTTTTATTTCATTGATATCATGAATCATGTAGTGGTTTATTTTGGTATGACTTGTTTAGTTGGTTATGTTATTCCAAAAGGGAAAATTGTCCCCCACATGTTCATGAATCCCTTAGAATTTATTTCTAGGCTTTTGTATCTTGGGGATGTCTATTAAGGACAAGTAACGTCCTCCCACCTTCTCAAGCCAATGAGGAGGGTTAGGATATTACATAAAATATATTAAATACAAAAAGAGTGACATTTTGAAACTATATTTGATTTAAATAATATATAAGTTATTTTCATGGATAAGTGTCCATTAAACAACTAAAATTAAATCTTAAGGTGGTAAGGGTCAAATAATCTTCATCCAATAATTTTTGGACAAGTTTTTATTTTTTTAATACTTATCCTTTTGTTTTAACCCTTATGTAACCCCTTTAACTCTTACTATGATATTATGTATTTTATACATTAAGGGTGAATATAATTACTATTAAATTCCAAATGACAACTTAATGAGTAATTGATGAAATTTTGAGACTTATAAAAATTAGTTTTCCAAATTTTATATTTTGAGATATTTTATATCTTTTAATAAAATATTATTTATCTTAAAATATAAATAATGTCAATTTTGACACTATTCATTATTTTGTCTTATACAAAACCAAAACAACAAGATAAACTAGAAAAAAGGCTTATAAAACATTAATAAAATTTCAAAGTCGTCAATAAAATTATTATATTACAATAAATTTCTCAAATTTTATTTATTTTAATATTTTTAATATCATTTATTTGATTCTTCCATTAATTAATCAATTACTGCATCATCATTTTGTCACCATTTAATTTAATTATATTTTCCTAAAAATTAAAAATAAATTACCATGATGCAGGTAAATATTTTAGATTTATAAATATTTTTTATAGTCAAACATATCTTTTATATTACCCCATGGTAAAAATATTTCTCTTGTTAAAAACAATAGTGTGAAAAAATTGACTTTTCTTTGAATATAACATAATAAATTTCATACTATCATCCAAGTGGAATACAAAGCTTATAATCTCAGACCAATGATTATTTTAGTAAAAAAAATCATATAATTACATTATGAAAAGTGTTAGAATAATTTTATAATAGTTATAATATTATTTTTACCCTTAATTACACGATTTACTCTT
Source organism: Viscum album (assembly GCA_963277665.1). Taxonomy (NCBI): domain Eukaryota; kingdom Viridiplantae; phylum Streptophyta; class Magnoliopsida; order Santalales; family Viscaceae; genus Viscum; species Viscum album. The sequence continues at coordinate 1,296,011,000 of OY728141.1, read as the reverse complement.
AACCGTAATAATTAAAATATTACTAAATTTACTATTCATATTCCCAAGAATAAAAAAACCTATTAACATAATTTGGACCCCTAATTAAAAATATAGAATCCATTTTTAAAAATTAATAACACATAATTTATAGTAATTAATTTAAAATTAATCTTATTGACGAAACGAGAAAACGAGTTTTTTAAAGTGAAAACGTACAAAAGATTATAATATTTTTATATTCATATTCAATGTAAAATTGATTCCAATGACATGAATTGTATTAAATTATATATAATTAATATAATTATACTTTAAAACCAATTAAAAATATAATTTAACACTATAAATTATTTAGATGAAAAATCTATTTTCAATTAAAATGCAATATTTTATCACTATTCATCAAAACATTAAACTTATCAGAAAAATACCAAAAAATAAACCAAAGTAAATTTTCATATTAAAATTTAAAATATAAACTTTATTTTTTCATATATAATATATAAAAGTAACAAAAAATTGATTTAAAATAGGTCCACCATTAAAAGGCGGCAAAATTGCATTTTTAGAAAAATTCAATTTTTTAGAATAAAACTGGATTTATTCTTATCTTTTGCCAATAAAATTTATTATATGAATGTAAAAAATATTTTATTTAATATATAATATATATATTCCATTAATACAATTTACTAATAATAATTAATTTAATTTATTAATACAAAACTCCTTTGGGAGCATAAAAAAATAGTTCTTTATAAAATCATTTTCTATATATTCAGTTGGTTCCTATATTCATTTCTAATTAATTTTTTACCAATAAATTCAACCATATATTTTCATAAGTTAGTTAATACTATTCATAACCACCAACTTAACAACTAGGTTATACTATATTAAATAATAATATTTTAATAATATATTATTGTTTGGTAAAACTCAGCCTTGTGTGTAATGCAAACCAACTCATTGTTGTGTGTAGCATAAGATTAACATGTTGTTGCATTTGAAGAAACCTAGAAACAAAATTAAATTTATTCAAAAATGAAAATATTATAAAGTCTTGGGTTGTTACACTCTGCCCTACCCTAAGTCCTTAGGTATGGGCCAGTCATCGATACAATGACACAAGACACAATGAAGAGATTCAGGCATGACACCGAAGCAGGTTTGATCAGGTGCCATGGTGGCTTGGTTAACACATGGTGACCTGATGCACAAGGAGTCATGTTCTGGTTAGCACATGATGTTCAAAGCACTTGTGTGACATGTTTATTTTATTCCCCATGCATACACATATATAAAGGAGTATAATAGAGGGGACTTGGTGAGACCCTACCCAGATGTATTTCTCAGACCCTACATGAGAACCTCAGTGCATGAATGACCTTCTCATCAACTTTTTGGTTTAGTACAAAATGTACAAAGGATTAGGCTGGTGTAACCTGACGGGTGTGGAGACAAGTTGTGAGGCCCTAGTATGGTAGTAGGGCCCATGTGCATGTGTTATATTTTAGTTTCTTTTTCATTTGGGATTGACCCAGTTGGGGATCAATGTATATATACTTGTATGCTCCCACATGGTACATTTTGTTATAGAATTGTATTTATTTTTTTCATAATCCTATGATGTAGATGATTTGGTTATTTCTCTGATGTTGTATGTCACTGATTCAAGGGTATAGTCTCCCGTTGTATGGATTGTACCCTCACCACTAGTCGGCATCCTTTTGAGTATGGGAAGACACGCTTGAGGACACATGACAACCTAGCTCTAGGCACTATTGAGTGGCCCTGGGTAGGGTATTATAGTGGGATTAGGTCTAATGTGAACTCTAATTTTGGATTGGATTTGGATACTACTTGGATGGGAGTGCAGTGCTTCCCAAGTTTCTCATCTCCCTTCTTCCGGTCTTCTTTCTCCATTCATGTAATTTAGGTTCCTTCTACAATATAAAAATAGTATATATTGTATTTTATATCTCTTGGTTTGACCTGCCAGATTGTGCTATTAGATTCTATTTAGCTCTGATGTTCACTCTCAGAAGGAATTTGGATCTTCATCGAATGAGTCATGATCTACTGTAAATTATCATTCTTCCTCCAATGACTCTCATAAAAAGTATCCATGTGCTTGTGTTCTCTACTTGAGAGGTCGTAAACTATTGGTTTCATTCATGGGAATAGTTCCCTTCTGATCTCACTCATTCGAGTGGATATACATCATTGAAAGGAGGTTTAATATTGGGGGGGGGATGTCACATAGTATAAGATATGATTCGATGAACTAAGCAATGCATTTCACTTAGAGGATGCACACACAGTCACCTAACATCACAAAATGTACACAACGTACTTTCCTTTTTGAGGATGTGTGCACTCAATGGATCCTAATCATGATACAAAGGAAAAAAATGAATATGGAGACACAAATTCAAGATTGACCTGAAAGAATAGAGCAATGTCAGGGATGTGTCGAAGCTGGTGTGGACCAGTGCATAGAGCACCTAGAAGCAATGTTGTTGGGCCTGGTGTTGATGGTGGATTCTTTTGTGATGGACATGAAGTATTGGGCTTAATTTTGGAAATCCATGACCAGTATGGGACACCGAATAGATAATATGTTTCTATAGGAAAGTATACCCTCTTTGGAGTATGTATGGGACTCTGCTTCTCCCTCATTTGGAGTAGGTAGCAATGAAAAACAGGCTAGAGGGTAGTCGGGGTATCCTAAATGACAATCAACACTAATGAACCTCTTCCACCAACTGTTTGGTGAGTAGTAATTTCAATGTTCGATGGGTTAGATCCATGAGGTTGGATCATGAATACCGAGTTATATTTTTTTCATCCACCATACAACTGAGGAGTTAAAAGTATCGTTTTAATAGATAAGCATGGAGGGAGTCACTATTCACTAGTTTACAATTTTGGTCAAGATTAACCTATATTTATCTTAAAAAGTTTTAAAATATTAATTAATTGAACATTTCTTCAATTTTGAAATTCAAAATTCATACGATGAGCTTGCAGATCTCTAGCAGTAGGGATCAGTTAAGAAATATATTGAAAAAATCAAGTATCTGAAATCTTTGCTGCCTCATTAACCTAAGCCACAATACATTGGTTATTTATTTCATGGAATCTTGGAAGAAATTCGTAGTTGGGTTTACATCCAAAACCTCTAGAACTGAATACAATTCTATGGCTTTCATGAAATTTGGAACTTACTTTCACAAGAGGTGAGAGAACTCAGTTCTTTAGAGGCGGGTCATAGAAATTTAGTGGGGTCTATGACACTGATCCTTAGAAACCAAGAACCATACAAGGACACCCCAACCAGATGGAACCATCCTTCAACCCATCCAATGCTACGAGGTCACCAAAAATGGAGTTTTCTAGGATGCTCCAACTCAAACCACTCATGGAGAGCAAGGTGTTTGGAATCTGATGAACCAAGAGTGGGAGGAACACCCAAGAAAGGGCTTGTGTTTCAGGTGTGGGTGGACCTATAACCCCTTGTATTGGTGTGTTGATCCAAAAATATGGGTAATCTTATTGGGAGAATATGAATATAACACTGTAGATGGTAGAGATGCGTGGAGTAGATAAGTCCAATAAATGGTGGAACCAACTCCATTCATTTAATCTTGAGGACAAGAATATTTTTAGGGGGGAGGGAGAGTGATAAATACTGAGTTATAGTTTGAGGAATAAGGGTAAAAGTGTCTTTGATTGAAGGGAATCTATTTTGGTGGGGGGGCCACCTATGTCCACATTTTTTATAATAGATGAGGGTGGTTTGGTTATAAGAATAGTGGGGGTGAGTAGAGGGGAAGTGAGGTATTAGATCTACCTATGGACTTAGCCTTTTCCTTGGATTTGAATATAGATTGGGAGGGAGCATAGTGTTGCCCGAGTTGTTTATCTCCATTATTCCAGTTTTCTTCCTCCATTCATGTAATTTTGGTTTCTTCTTCTATAATATAAAAGTAGTTTTTATTCTATTTTCTATAACATACTGCTCAAACCTCTACCATTAACCCACTCCTTCTGAATCTCAATGAGCAGTTTAAGTATCTCAGAATAATTATCTTTTCCTATAAGAATTAAAAGTGTATTTCTACACTCTAATGCCCATATTAATCATTTTGGGTAGTCTAATTCTTGTTTTTTCCATCACCCAACTACTTGGTTGGTTTATTTTAGAAACTTTGACCACATAACTGATACTAAAAAGTATTTTAGTTTCTTAAATCCCATCGACTATTGTCACAACTATCATTGTTGATGATGATCCATTTGTTAATATTGTTGGGTTTTCCTCATGTTCTCTATATTGGGTTTGGAGCATGTTTTTTTTCTTCTAATAGATAATTATCACCCATAAAGATACATTTCCCTCACATTCCTTTAAATTTATTACATTAAATATCACTATTGATAATGATAATCCATCTATTAATATTTTTATACTTGACTCATATTCTCTATGTTGAGGACTTTTCAACATTTTGTTCCTTTTAATTAAAATGAAATAAAATTTCAGTTATCCATTTTTATAAAATGTATTTGGTATGATAATGGTTATGAGTAATTATATGATTTTTTTTACTCATTTTTTATCAACATGAGATTCTTCTTCATATATCTTGTGTTGACACACCATAAATAAAATATTGAGCATAAGAACTATCATATTATAGAGATGACTCATGCACTTTTATATCAAATAAAAGTGCCCTTGATTTTTTGTCATGATACAATTCATAAAACCACTTACCTTATCAACTATTTGTGACATGATACAATTTTTATGACCAATTACCTCATCAATTGTAGGGGAGAGTTTACACACTATACTATTTCCATCCCTCCCCCTCACTCACTCGCTATTTGAGTTTTTGGATGCTTATGCTATGAATGATCCATGCATCTTCATCTCACAAAACTTGATTCACATTTGATTTAGAACATATTATTTAGATATTTTTTGTACTCAATGAGGATAAAGATGTTTCCTTTACTCAAAAGTCATTTTGTGTCAATTTATGCATCATTTTTCAAGGATTATCCTTTCCAGGTAGCCTTACTAACTCTCACCCAATCTCCCTCTAACCTAAATATTATCCATTCGTTTACATTTGAGTTTGACAGTCAAGTCTCCCTCCAACCTAAATATTCGAAAACCATTTACATTTGAGTTTGATAGGCCACATTTCACCACCATGATCGATAATCCAATTTAGTTATGTTTAATTCCATTAGCCATAGTTGATTCTATATTTCTTATTACAAACTTTATATATTAACTATAATATATTATATATGTTTATAATAGTTTTTATATATACAATATATATATATATATATATATATATATATATTCGGGCAATCTCACAAGGAAACTGGAGTGATACTGGACAACGATTATTAAATAAAGAGGGGTTATGAATAGGCATGTGGGCTGAGGGATTCCGGAGTCGGGGGCGGGCAGGGAAAAAAGTGGTCGAGGAGGCAGTGGCCGGTCGGAGGTCACATGGGTGGGAGGGGGTGGGAGACAACATTGCGCTAGGGTAAGCCGGGTCATAGAATAGACAAGGAGACTCAGAATTGTGCTAGATCGGAGGCCGCAGGGGTAGGATGGGCCGACCGACGACACTACATTAGGGAAATCCAGGTTGGAGGCCGATGGGATAAGGATTCTTGGAGTTGCTTTGGGTTGGTGGCTGGAGGGGTGTTGGGTCATGGGTGGTGAGCGGTGGCGTTACACCAGTGGGGTGGTTGGGAAGAGCTAGGTCAGAGGCCGATGGGATGGGGAGGCTCGACACTGTGTCCAAGCTCGGTCGGAGGCTGACATGAGGGGTTATGAATAAGTGCACAAGCTGAGGGGGGTAATTTAGGTGGGTGGGTTTTTTTTTTAGTTTTATGGGGTAGGGTTTTTAAAAATTGGAGAAATGGGTTTGTTCAGCGCCACTTCAAGTGGCGCTCAACAAAAGGTGGGGAAAGCGCCACTTGAAGTGGCGCTTTGACCACACACCACCCATACCCCTCCCCACACACACACATATATAATAAATTTATTTATTATAATAAATATAAAAAAATACAATAAATATATAAATATATTTTTTATAATAAATACACAAATTATAATAAATTTATTTATTTATAATAAATATCTAATAAATATTATGATAAATATTATTATATTATTATAATAAATATACATTTGTTATACATTTATTATACATTTATTATTAATATTATAATGTTATAATATTATAATATTTATTATAATAAATATTATAATATTATAACATTATAATATTAATAATAAATGTATAATAAATGTATAATAAATATTTATAATACATTTATATTTATAATAAATACTTATTATAATTAAATATTATAATATTTATAATAACAAATATCTAATAAATGTATAATAAATATTATTATAATAAATATACATTTATAATATTTATTATAATAAATGTATAATAAATATTATAATAAATGTATAATAAATATTTATAATACATTTTTTTTATAAATGTATATTTATTATAATAAATATTATAATATTTAATAATAATAAACGTATATTTATATTTATATTTATAATAAATCTACATTTATTTATTATAATAAATCTACATTTATTTTATACTATTATTATAATAAATATGTATAATAAATGTATAATAGATATTATAATACATTTATTTTTTAATTATAATATAATAAATGGAATATGTAATTATTTATCTTTATTATATAATTATCATATCTAAAAATAATTATATACTATAATTATATAATTATAAATATACATTTATTTATTATAATAAATATGTAATTATTTATAAATGTAATATACATTTATTTATTATAATAAATATACATTTATATAAATATACATTTATTAGATATTTATTATAAATGTAATATACATTTATAAATGTAATTATTTATTATAATAAATATGTAATATACGTTTATTATAATAATTGTAATATACATTTATTAACTAAATAAATGATTATTTATTTATAAATGTAATATACAATTATTATAATAAATATGTAATTACTTATAAATGTAATATACATTTATTTATATAAATATACATTTATTATAAATGTAATATACATTTATTTATATAAATATACATTTATTATAAATGTAATATACATTTATTTATTATAATAAATATATAATTATTTATAAAGGTAATATACATTTATTTATTATAATAAATATACATTTATGAATGTAATTATAAATATACATTTATTTATTATAATATTAATTAATAAATATACATTTATGAATATTCATTAATAATATTCATTAATAATATTTATTTGTAAATATACATTTATTATAAATATACATTTATAAATGTAATTATAAATATACATTTATTTATTATAATATTCATTAATAAATATACATTTATTAATTTACATTAATAATATTTATTACTAATATTTCTTTATATAAATATACATTTATTATAAATGTAATATACATTTATGTATTATAATAAATATGTAATTATTTATAAATGTAATATACATTTATTTATTATAATAAATATACATTTATAAATGTAATTATAAATATTCATTTATTTATTATAATAAATATGTAATTATTTATAAATGTAATATACATTTATTTATTATAATAAATATACATTTATAAATGTAATTATAAATATACATTTATTTATTATAATAAATTTAATATGTAATTATTTATTTATTATAATAAATTTAATTTGTAATTATACATTTATATTTATTATATTTATTATACATTTATATAATTATAAATATACATTTATTATAATTAAAAAATAAATGTATCGTATTACATTTATTATATTATATTACACATTACATTTATTTATAATATAATTATATAATTATAAATATAATAAATATAGATATGATAATTATATAACAAAGATAAATAATTTCATATTACATTTATTATATTATAATCAAAAAATAAATGTATTATAATATTTATTATACATTTATTGTACATATTTATTATAATAAATGTATAAAATAAATATAATTATAAATGTACGTTTATTATAATTAAATATTATAATATTTATTATAATAAATATACATTTATAAAAAATGTATTATAAATATTTATTATACATTTACTATACATTTATTATACATTTATTATAATATTTATTATAATAATATTTATTATACATTTATTATAATAAATATTATAATAATAGATATTATAATAGATATTATAAATGTATATTTATTATAATAATATTTATTATACATTTATTAGATATTTATTATTATAAATATTATAATATTTAATTATAATAAGTATTTATTATAAATATAAATGTATTATAAATATTTATTATACATTTATTATACATTTATTGTGCATTTATTATAATAATATTTATTATACATTAATTAGATATTTATTATAATAAATATTATAATATTATAACATTATAATATTTATAAAAAAATTATAATAAATGTATAATAAATGTATAATAAATGTATAACAAATGTATATTTATTATAATAATATTATAATATTTATTATAATATTTATTAGATATTTATTATAAATATTTATTATAAATAAATAAATTTATAATGAGGCTCGGTGTTGCACTAGGCCAAAGGTCGCAGGGGTGGGAGGGGGCAGGTGATACATTTTTTCGGGGCAAGCTGGGTCGGAGGCCAACAAGACGGGGAGGGTCGACATTGTGTTGGGTTAGTGGCCGACTGAGGGTTGGGACGAAGGTGGTGAGCGGTGGCGATGCGTCGGTAGGGGGTTGGGTTGAGCTAGGTCAAAGGTCGATGGGACAGGGAGGCTCGACACTATGGAAGAGCTAGGTCGGAGGACGACGGGACGGGGAGGCTCGACACTGTGCTGGGTCAGAGGTGGTGAGTGGTGGCACTGCGCCGATGTGGGGTTGGCTCGAGCTGGGTTGGAAGGCTGATGGGAGGGGGAGGCTCGACGGTTCACTGGGTTGAAGGCCAACGGGGGCCTGGGGCGAGCGATAGGTGGGATGGGGAGGCTAGACACTACTTCTAAGTTTGGTCGGAGGCTGACATGAGGGGTTATGAATAGGTGCACGAGCTGAGGGAGTTCAGAGTCGGGGGAAAGTGACAACACTGCACTAGGGAAAGCCGGGTTGGAGACTGGATGAGGAGGCTCAGTGTTTCATTGGGCTAAAGGTCGCAGGGGCGGGAGGGGGCAGGTGATGACAGTTTTTCGGGGCAAGCTAGGTCGGAGGCCAACAGGATGGGGAGGGTCATCATTGCATTGGGTTAGTGGCCGACTGAGGGTTGCGATGAAGGTGGTGAGCGGTGGCGATGCACCGGTAGGGGGTTGGGATGGGTGGGGATGTTGACTATTTTTTATTTGGAATTTATTTCACCGGTTTTTTTTCTCCCCCTCATTGATGAGTCAATGCGGTTTGACCTCATTAAGGCTGCCGCGTGGTTTTAATTACGTTGTAAATACGTCTTGTTTTTTTTCCTATATAATGAAATGAAAACCTCTCCAGAAAAGCATCCCAATTGGTGGTGCACAAAACATCATTTGTGTTCAAGTATTTTTCCTTCAATCGTCTTTCCATTCTCGCTTGTGTTTTCGTGTCGAACGGTCAGGCATTTCCAACATTTGGTATCAGAGGGAGGATGACTTCATCCACAATGCCGAACTCCGAGCCCTCATCGCCCCGACTCTCCCAGACATCATCGGCATGTCCCAGACCCCCCGTTGACAGCGGTAGCGGCCCTCTGGTGGTACATTGAGTGGTGAAGGAGATCGGGGGATCAACGACGTATCTGATCCTCACGAAGACAAACTACAGCGACTGGTCCTTGATGATGAAGGTCATGCTTCAAGCACGCCGTCTTTGGGATGCTGTCGACACTGGCGGTGCGGAACTCCAGGAAGATCGGATGGCGCTGGAGGACATCCTCCGCGCTGTCCCGCCGGAGATGATCTCCATACTCGCCGTCAAGGCAACTGCCAAGGAAGCGTGGGACACCGTGAAGACCATGCGCATCGGCATTGATCGCGTTCGCAAGGACAATGCTCAAAAGCTCTACAAGGAGTACGAAGGCATTGTTTTTTCCAACGGCGAATCGGTGGATGACTTCGCAATGCGGCTCACTGGGATGGTCAACCAACTCACGATCCTCGGTGATCTGGAGCCTCAAGACAAGGTCGTTGAGAAGTATTTGCGCGTCGTCCCCTCCAGGTTCTCCCAAATTGCCCTTTCAATTGAGACGCTTCTCGATATCTCTACGCTCTCTGTGGAGGAGGTAACAGGGAGACTCAAAGCGGCGGAAGACCGTTTTGACCCGGCACCCACCATCGACTATGGAGGGAATTTTCTCCTCACCGAGGAGGAGTGGGATGCACGGATGAAGGAGCGGCAAGCGATGGATGGACCCCTCAACGACTCCAAGACTGGAAACTGGCGTCGCCGACAACCACGAAGGGATGATAGGGGATCCAATGACGGTCATGACGCCTCAAGAGACCAATGTCTCTACTGCGGAAAAATGGGTCATTGGGCCAAAGATTATCGCAGCAGGATGAGACATGCTAAGGCTCTTTTAACCCATGGTGACGACGACGATCCGACACTCCTTATGGTAAGGGCGTGTACTGCGATGCCCGATAAACCACCACCACAATCTGCCACTTCAAATTCCTCACTGCCACATTGCGGTCCTCTCTGAGTGGTCGAGGCGAAGGTCTTTGCACAACATGCTCAAAGGGAGGCGTGCGACGACGACCTGTGGTACCTCGACACTGGTGCCACAAACCACATGACCGGTTCTCGCGCTGCCTTCTCTGAGCTTGACTCTGGGATCCGCGGCACCGTGAAGTTTGGTGATGGATCTGTCGTCAATATCGAGGGGTGCGGGACAATCTTATTCACTTGTAAAACCGCTGAGCACCACACACTCACGAGGGTATACTTCATCCCGAGCCTCACCGCCAACATCATCAGCATCGGACAACTAGATGAGAATGGTTGTCAGGTATTGATCGAGGGAGGCATCATGAAGATTCGGGACAAGCAATGACGCCTGCTGGCTAGGGCGCAGCGCTTCCCCGACCGGTTGTACAAGCTAAGACTCAGCATTGCACAACCTACATGCTTGTCAACAAGGGGGTCAGAGGTGGCATGGCGATGGCATGAAAGGTACGGCCACCTGAACTCCCATTCTCTGCCCAAGATCGCTCAACACGATATGGTGCGAGGGCTTCCGCGGATTGATCAAATAGATCAAGTCTGCAACAATTGCCTCACTGGGAAGCAGCAACAAACGTCTTCCCCCGAGCAGGTGAAGCATCGTGCCGAACAAGTCCTCAACCTTGTCCACGGTGATCTTTGTGGGCCGATCACGCCAACAACGCCAAGAGGGAACCGCTACTTTCTGCTACTCGTGGATGACATGAGCCGCTACATGTGGGTCAAACTTCTTGCAAGCAAAGACCAGGCTCCAGCAGCAATCAGACACTTTCAAGCCATAGTAGAGGTGGAGACAGAGCGCAAGCTGAAGGTTCTCCGCACTAATCGCGGTGACGATTTTACTTCAGTAGAATTCGGTGAATACTGTACTGACCGTGGCGTACAACGACAACTCAAGGTTCCCTTTTCACAACAGCAGGATGAGGTCATTGAACAACACAACCAAACCGTGGTGTCTATGGCTCAAAGCATGCTGAAGGCTAAGGGTCTTCCCGGGATGTTCTGGGGTGAGGCTGTCTCCACCGCCATCTTCATCCTTAACCGAGCGTCGACTCAGAGCCTTGACGGAATGACACCGTATGAGGCCTGGCATGGAAAACGACCGGCGGTGCACTTTCTTCGCACCTTTGGCTGCATCGCGCATGTTAAGAACGTGAAGCCTCACCTAAAGAAGCTGGATGACCGGAGTACGCCGATGATCTTCGTCAGGTACGAGTTTGGGTCCAAGACATATCGCGTGTATGACCCTATCAGCAAGCGCGTGCATGTAACGCGCGATGTCACCTTCGACGAGGCAAAACCGTGGGATTGGAGTGCTCATGGTGAACAAGCTGTGTGGAGTAGTGAGGATCCATTCATCGTCGAACACACAAAGGCATGTAGACCAAGGAATGCGGAGGCCGACAACACTGTTGGAGACCAGAGCTCATCACTCAAACCCATTAGTGCGAAACTCAGCAAAAGATGCAACACCAGATGTGGTTAAGGTGATACCCGTGGCATCAACCACAGTGGAGTTTGCTTCACCGCCATCCAATATGGCAGAAGCACTGGACGTTGATCACGACGACGCCCCGCTTCGATTTCGCACCATCGGCAACATTATCGGTCTGACAACACCGCCTGGGTTTGCACAACGCAAGCTCGACCTTGGTGAGTTACACTTTATTACGGCCAACGAGCTAAGTCCGCCCACCTGCATGCCACATTCATTGCAGAGAAGCCAGCGGTGAGCAAGGAGAAGGTTTCAAGGGAGGAATAGCAGCCTGCAGACATTCTCACGAAGTCACTTGGGCGCGCCAGTTTCAAAAGTTGTGTGCGAAGATCGGCGTCGTTGAGATCCAGAGAACGCAATAAAAACTAGGGGGTGATTGTTGACTATTTTTTATTTGGAATTTATTTCACCGGTTTTTTTTCTCCCCCTCATTGATGAGTCAACGCGGTTTGACATCATTAAGGCTGCCGCGTGGTTTTAATTACGTTGTAAATACGTCTTGTTTTTTTTGCCTATATAATGAAATGAAAACCTCTCCAGAAAAGCATCTCAATTGGTGGTGCACAAAACATCATTTGTGTTCAAGTATTTTTCCTTCAATCATCTTTCCATTCTCGCTTGTGTTTTCGTGTCGAACGGTCAGACATTTCCAACAGGGGAGGCTCAACACTGAGATGGGTCGGAGGTGGTGAGTGGTGGCACTAAGCCGATGGGAGGTTGGATCGAGCTAGGTTGGAAGGCCGAAGAGATGGGGAGGCTCGACGCTTCACTGGGTCGAAGGCCGACGCGGGCTTGGGGTGAGTGGGAGGTGGGATTTTGAAAACAAATTTAATTTGGTAAATAAAATTTCAGGAGAAAGCACAAAGACGATATAATGCAACAACTTTTAATTCTCCTATAACAATAGAATTAAGTACATAATGTTTCTCCTTTTGATGTTGTGGTTCTAGATCCCCATTATCTTATTTACAGACCCTACAAACAAAGATCACCACTTAAATCCAAGCTGGAATGGAGTTATTCGGCACCTTGCCAAAGGTTGCAGGGGTGGGAGGGGGCGGGTGGTGGCACTGTGGTGGGTCAGTGGCCGATGGGATGGGGATTTTTGGCGCTGCGCTAGGTGGGTGCCCAATGGTGAGTATTGGCACTATGATGATGGGGGGCTGGGCGGAGCTAGGTCAGAGGTCTATGGGATGGGGAGGCTCGGTAGTGTAGTTGAATTGGGTCAGAGGCCTGTGTGAGGGGTTATGAAAAGGCATGCAGGTTGAGGGAGTCTAGAGTCAGGGGAGAGTGGGGATACAAGCGGTTGGGGAGGTAGTTTCCGGTCAGATGTCGTGCGGTTGGGAGGGGAAAACAACAACACTATGTCAGGGCAAGCCAGGTTAGAGACTGGACGAGGAGGCTCGGCGTTGCGCTGGGTTGGAGGCCGCGGGAGTGGGAGGGGGCGGGCGACAACACTGCATCGGGGTGGGGAGGCACGTCGTTGTACTGGTTCGGAGGCCGATGGGGGGGGGGGGGGGGGGGGGGGGCTGGGACCAGCGGGAGGTTGGATTTTGGAAATAAATTTAATTTAATAAATAAAATTTCAAGAGAAAGTACAAAGATGATATCATGGAACAACCTTTACCTTTCTCGTAACAATAGTATTAAGAACACAATATTTCTACTTTGGATGTGGTGGTTCTAGATCCCCATTAGATTCTTTACAGACCCTATGAACAAATATCACCACTTAAATCCAAGTTGAAGTAGAGTTAATCAACGCCTTTCCAAAGGTTTCATGGGAGGGAGGGGGTGGACGATGGCACTACGCTGGGTCGGTGACTGATGGGATGGGGAGGCTTGGCATTGCGTTGGGTCGGTGGTCGATGGGGGGGGGGGGTTGGGTTGAGTCGGGTCGAAGGTTGAAGGGACGGGGAGGCTCGACGTTGCAGTAGGTCGGAGGCTGATGGGGGGATAAGCTGGAGGTGGTGAGTGGCGGCACTACGCCAATAAGAGTATGGGTCAACTGGGTCAGAGTCCTACGAGATGGAGAGGCTCAGCGCTGTACTGGGGAGGAGGCCAATGGGGGGATTAGGTGAGCGGGAGGTGGGATTTTGGAAACAAATTTAATTAGGTAAATAAAATTTTGAGAGAAAGCACAAAGATAATATCATGTAACAACCTTTACTTATCCCATAACAACATTATTAAGAACATAATGTTTCTCCTTTCTATGTGGTGGTTCTAGATCCCCATTAATTTCATTATGGACCCTAGGAACAAATATCACCAATTAATCCAATCTGTAATGGAATTAATCAGTGCCTTTCCAAAGGTTGCAGGTGCAGGAAGGGTGGGAAGTGCCACTGCCTTGGGTTGGTGGGTGATGGGGGGTTGAGCCGAGCTGAGTTGGAGGTCGATGAGATGAGAAGGCATGGCGCTCCGTGGGGCCGGAGACTGATTGGGGTGGCAGAGGTCATGAGCGGAGGTACTACGCTGACGGGGGGATGGGTCAAGTTGGTTTGAAGGCCGATGGGATGGGGAGGATCGGTGTTACGTTGGGTCGGAGGCTGAAGGGGGCCTGGGGTGAGCGTGATGTGGGTCAGAGGCCGATGGTTACACTGGGTTGGAGGCTGCAAGGGTGGGAGGGGGTAGGCAATGACATTGCGTTGGGGAAAGATGAGTCAGAGGTCGGTGGGATAGGGAGGCTCGACATTGCATTGGGTCAGGGGCTGATGGTGGGTTTGGTCGGAGGTGGTGAGGAGTGGCCCTACACCAACGAGGGGTTGGGCCGAGCTAGGTTGGAGGCCGATGGGACGGGGAGGCTCGACACTGTGTTGGGTCGGTGGGCGAAGGGGGGGGGGGGTGGGCCGAGCTGGGTCGGAGGCCTATGGGATGGTCACTACAGGAAAAAGAACTTTTTGCGACGGGATTTATTCTCGTCACAAAAAAGTTCATCCAAGATGTTATTTACGACAGGGGTAACGACCCGTCGCAAATAACCAATTATTTGCGATGAGATTTCGTCTCTCATCGCAAAAAGTTTGGCGCGGGTAGCGCGCCAGACCGTGCGAAAGGTTATTTGCGATGGTGGGATCCCACCGTCGCAAATACCCGACGGTGATAAATAGCTTTTTGCAATGGGATGTCGTCCCGTCGCAAAAAGTGTGTCGGCATGGACTATTTGCGACGGGACCCGTCGCAAATAACTTTTTAACCGCCGACAATAATAAATGCAGACGTAGGTATTTGCAACGGGTCCCGTCGCGAAAGATACTATTTGCGACGGGTATCCCGTCGCAAATAGTCTCGTCGCAAATAATCTTACGTATATATACCCTCATCCGTTTTTCCTCTCATTACTCTCAATTCTTAGATCATGTTTCTTTCTAAACTTTGATTTTAGAGGGAAAATTTTTCTAGGTTAATTTTTTTGTTCACAAAGAAGTTGTGAAACCGTCTACATCAATAAAAAATCAAGCTTAGAGGTATTTATGTTTTATTTAATTTATTATTTATTTCATTTTTTATATTAATTTTTATTATTGATGATTAGTTGTAATTAAATTAAATTTAAATTATTTTGTCATAAGTATTTATTTGTACTAATAAATTGAAATTTTTAGTACCAATTTTTAATAATTAGTAGTAATTAATAATTATTAACGATAATTGGTAATGTATATAATTAATTTGTAGTAATTAATAATAATTGGTAATAAATAATAATAAATACTAATAATTAGTAATAAATATTAATAATTATTAATAATGAGTAATAAATAGTAATAATGAGTAATAAATAGTAATAAATAGTAATAAATAGTAATAAATAGTAATAATTAGTAATAAATTGTAATAATTAGTAATAAATTGTAATAATTAGTAATAAATTGTAATAATTAGTAATAAATTGTAGTAATAAGTAATAAATTGTAATAATTAGTAATAAATTGTAATAATTTGTAATAGATTATAATACTGAGTAGTAAATAATAATAATGAGTAATAAATAGTAATAAATTGTATTGATTAGTAATAAATTGTAATAATTAGTAATAAATATGAATAATTAGTAATAAATTGTAATAAATTGTAAAATTTAGTAATAAATTGTAACATTTAGTAATAAATTGTAATAATTACTAATAAATTGTAATAATTACTAATAATTAATAATAAATTATAATAATTAGATATAAATTGTAATAATTAGTAATAAATTGTAATAATTAGTAATAAACTGTAATAATTAGTAATAAACTATAATAATTACTAATAAATTGTAATAATTAGCAATAATTAGTAATATTTATTAATAAATATTAATAATTAGTAATAATTTGTAATAATTAGTAATAAATACAGATAATTAGTAATAATTAATAAAAATTAGTAAAAATTAGTAATAATTAGAAATCATTAGTAATAATTAGTAATAATTAGAAATAATTAGTAATAATTGGTAATAATTAGTAATAATTCGTAATAAATTGTAATAATTAGTAATAAATTGTAATAATTAGTAATAAATTGTAATAATTAGTAATAAATTGTAATAATTAGTAATAAATTGTAATAATTAGTAATAATTAGTAATAAATTGTAATAATAACTAATAAATTGTAATAATTAGTAATAAATTGTAATAATTAGTAATAAATACTAATAATTAGCAATAATTACTAATAATTAGCAATAATTACTAATAATTAGCAATAATTACTAATAATTAGAAATAATTACTAACAATTAGAAATAATTACTAATAATTAGGAATAATTAACAATAATTAGCAATAATTAGCAATAAATAGCAATAATTAGTAATAAATAGCAATAAATAGTAATAAATAGAAATAATTAGTAATAAATTAGTAATAATTTGTAATAATTAGTAATAATTTGTAATAATTAGTAATAAATTGTAATAATTAGTAATAAATTTTAATAATTAGTAATAAATTGTAATAATTAGTAATAATTTGTAATAATTAGTAATAAATTGCAATAATTAGTAATAAATTTTAATAATTAGTAATAAATTGTAATAATTAGTAATAAATTGTAATAATTAGTAATAAATTGTAATAATTAGTAATAAATTGTAATAATTACTAATAAATTGTAATAATTAGTAATAAATTGTAATAATTAGTAATAAATACTAATAATTACCAATAATTACAAATAATTAGCAATAATTACTAATAATTAGCAATAATTACTAATAATTAGCAATAATTAGCAATAATTTGGAATAATTAGCAATAATTTGGAATAATTAGCAATAATTAGCAATAATTAGCAATAATTAGGAATAAATAGCAATAAATAGTAATAAATATGAATAATTAGTAATAAATTAGTAATAATTTGTAATAATTAGTAATAATTAGTAATAATTAGTAATAATTAGTAATAATTTGTAATAATTAGTAATAATTTGTAATAATTAGTAATAAATTGTAAGAATTATTAATAAATTGTAATAATTAGTAATAAATTGTAATAATTAGTAATAAATTGTAATAATTAGTAATAAATTGTAATAATTAGTAATAATTAGTAATAAATTGTAATAATTACTAATAAATTGTAATAATTAGTAATAAAATTGTAATAATTAGCAATAAATACTAATAATTAGCAATAAATACTAATAATTAACAATGACTACTAATAATTAGCAATAATTACTAATAATTAGCAATAATTACTAATAATTAACAATAATTACTAATAATTATCAATAATTACTAATAATTATCAATAATTACTAATAATTACCAATAATTACTAATAATTAGCAATAATTAGAAATAATTAGCAATAATTAGTAATAATTATCAATAATTAGCAATAATTAGTAATAAATAGAAATAATTAGTAATAAATAGAAATAAATAGTAATAAATAGGAATAATTAGTATTAAATATGAATAATTAGTAATAATTAGGAATAATTAGGAATAATTAGGAATAATTAGGAATAATTAATAATAATTAGTAATAAATTGTAATAATTAGTAATAAATTATAATAATTAGTAATAAATAGTAATAAATAGTAATAATTAGTAATAATTAGCAATAATTAGGAATAATTTGCAATAATTAGCAATAATTGGTAATAAATTGCAATAAATAGTAATAAATAGAAATAATTAGCAATAATTAGGAATAATTAGTAATAAATAGGAATAATTAGTAATAAATATGAATAATTAGGAATAATTAGTAATAATTAGTAATAATTAGTAATAATTAGTAATAATTAGTAATAATTAGTAATAATTAGGAATAAATAGGAATAAATTTTAAGAACTTGGCACAATTTCCAGTGGATTGACAACACTCCTTTTGCTCGATGACTTTTCTTCTTTTCAACTCTCACCGACTCAAAACATTATGAAAAATATGCTACTACATAGGCATATTCAATCTTGTATGCATGAGATTGGATATGCATTCGTAGGATCATATTTTTTATAATGTTTTCAGGTGGTGAGAGTTGGAAGAAGACGATTCATCGACGAAAAGGGGGCTCTTTTGTCCGACGACTCATTTACTTGCATCTTTCTCACACTCAAATCATAATAAAGAATCTGGTCGGAGATACGCATATTCATCACGTATGCACGAGAATGAATATGCGTATCTCCGACCAGATTCTTCATTGTGATTTCACTGTGAGAAAGATGCAAGTAAATGAGCCGTCGGACAAAAGAGTTGACATCAATCCACAGGAAATTGTGTTGCCCTTAATTAATGGTAATTATTAAGAAGTAGTAGTAATTATTTATCTTCTTTTTTAAGATAGTATTTTTATAATTTCAAATTATTCAAAAATAGTGATGATTTTATATTTTGTAGAAAAATATGGAACAATGAAGTTGACATCAGTCATTATTAGATGATCACGCTTGGATAAATCATCGTAGAAATCCAAATGGTTCTAGTTTAAATCCTGTATATATTGAGGGTGTTGAAGCTTTCTTAGCATTTACATCATCAAAACCAGAATATGTTTCAGAAGGTACAATTAAGTGTCCTTATAAAAAATGTGATCTAAGAACGTTTGACACATTTGACAAGGTTGGGGGACATCTCTTGCAGTTTGGGTTTCAACCAAATTATGTTTTTTGGTATCAACACGGTTAACGCAGTTCCAGAGAAGATACTAATAACTTGATTCTGGATCCATCACGGTTCCAAAATTTAGTACATGATATTGTAGGTCCATCTGTTCAACAAACTGAAACTCACGATGATATTGATTTAACTCATGAGTTGGCACCATCCGAATTTTATGAGTTTTTGAGGTCTACAGAGGATGCATTATATCCTGGTTGCAAGATAAGAAAATTAGAAGTGGTTGATAAATTTATGGCTATTAAATCAGATAATGCAATTTCAAACAACTGTTTTGATCAGATATTTTCTTTGGTTAAAACACTGTTATTTGAAGGAAATGTGTTGCCTAAAAATTACTATGAGAGCAAGAGGTTGGTTCGTAATCTAGGACTTAATTATCAGAAGATTAATGCATGTGAAAATGATTACATCTTATATTCTGGTGAAAATGAGTCATTGGATAGTTGTCCCACATGTGGACAATCAAGTTATAAAGAAGCTCAACCAGGGAAGTCTGGATCGATTCCTGTAAAACAATTGAGATATTTCCCCCTTACACCCAGGCTGCAACGTTTATTTTTATCTCATAACACAGCGTCAATGATGTCATGACACAAAACCAATATTTCAACTAGTAAAATCTTGAATCATCCATCTGATGGTGATTCATGGAAACATTTTGATCATCTGCATCTGCCTTTTTCTCTAGAAGCCCAAAACATGTGATTGAGTCTTTCTACTAACAGTTTCTGTCCGTTTGGTTCTTATGGTAGTTAGTATTCATGTTGGCCTATCTTTATAACTCCGTACAATCTACCTTCATGGTTGTTGATGAAGGATCCCTATATCTTTTTGACCTTATTAATCCTAGGACATCCAAAAAATAATATTGATGTTTATTTGAAAGCATTGATTGATGAGTTAAATGCATTATGGAGTAATGGTGTTAGTACATATGATGTTTCTGCAAAACAAAATTTCATATTAAAAGCCGCATTGATGTGGACGATTAGTGACTTTCCGGCATATGTCATATTATCTGGATGGAGTACACATGGTCGAAATCATGCCCTTACTGTATGAAAGACAACAAAGATTTTATGATCGTAAATGGAAAAAAACCTTGCTATTTTGACTGTCATCGCATATTTCTTCCAACCGATCATCCTTTTCGAAGGAACAAATCTCATTTCAGAAAAGGAACAATTGAAAGGGATGAACCTCCAAAAATTATCTCAGGTACAGAGTTAAAATCCATTGTATTTTCATTACCTCCCATCAAATTTGGGCCAACAATAAACCAACAGAAAATTCATGGCTTTGAGAAAGAACATAATTGGATAAAACGAAGCATTTTTTGGGATCTCCCTATTGGTCTGATTTGTTGGTCCACCACATGTTGGATTTCATGCATATTGATAAGAACTGTTTTGATAATTTATTTCATACAGTTCTGGATACACTAGGTAAGTCCAAAGATACTGTAAAAGCATGATTAGATCTTGCCCAAATTTGCAGGCGACCAGAACTTGAACTATTTGAAAATGTCAGATCATGGAGGTTAATGAATCCAAAAGCAGCTTATACACTATCTAAAGAGATTCACTTATTATTTTTTTAGTAGATTGTAGATTTGAGACTTCCAGTTGGATATGCTTCCAATTTGGGTAGATGTGTTAAGAATGATCATATTACCAGATTAAAAAGTCATGATTGTCATGTTATAATGGAAAGATTTATGCTGATTGGATTCAGAGGTTTGTTGAATTCTATGATTTGGGATTCGATAACAGACATATCATATTTTTTTCGAGACATTTGTGCAGTGACAACAGACTACGATGCGCTAAGAAAACTGGAAGAAGATGTTGCTGTAATTATATATAAATTGGAAAAAATCTTTTCGCCTGCTTTCTTTGACTCAATGGAACATCTGATATTACATTTTCCACATGAAGCTAAATGTGAATGTCCAGTACAGTTTCGATGGATGTACCCATTCGATAGATGCATGTAGAAATTGAAGAAAAAAGTACGTAACAAAGTGGAAATAGGGTGGTGATTCCTTAGATGTGCCCGTAAGGGGCTTCGCGCTGCGTCGCTAGGTTTTCCCTACCACCACCTTTCTCTCCACCATCTTGGGCCGACTGTGGTTCTCTCCCCGACGCATTTGTTCGACGCGTTCGCGGTGTGAGATCTCTTCCAGTGGCGATGTCGTATGGGCTCAGTATCCTCGGCGAACCTCATTGACGACTGGCCTTCTTCTTGCCCTAACCTTATAACTGGCTAGGGTTCCCCATGGCGGTGCGGTGTTAGTCCATGGTGTGAGTTCCAATTATTGCAGGCTAGGGGTTAACGTCGCTTTTCATTCCATCTTTGAGTGTATAGGGAGGATATGGTCTCCGACTGCGGTTTTGAAGGCGGCAGCAGGATCTAAATCTGCTTCTCCAGTTTGCGAAGGGGGCTTCTTCTGGCGGACTGGGATTTAAGAGGTTCCTTTTTCTGGTTTGTTTTGTGTTTTTTGTACTTTTGTCTGCAATTTTTGGTTTTGGTGGTTCGGTGTTCTTGATGGCGTGCGGTGTCGATGATGTCGGGCTACACCTTCAGTTCCGGCGACCAGTGATGGATTTTCGGTCTTGGGGATTTTGGTTCGGGGATATTTGGGCTGAACTGAGCATCTTGAAGGATTTTGCATTGAAGACCTTCTGGATTTCATGTTGAAAATGATTGAATCCAGTTTCTTTTGTGCACCAAGTGAGTGATCTCTCTTGGTAGTGGTGTATTGGCAATGGTGGTATTCTTCCTTGACAATGGTGGTTTTCTGGATGTGTTGTTGGTTTTTGTCTTGTATGGCCACGACTCAAGATATTCTGCAACGTTTTCTCACAAAATGATTCCTCAGAGGAGGTTTAGGGATAGAGGTTTTGCTGTTTCATGGCTTTTCGGAATTAGAAGTTTGAGAGGGTATGGCTTTGGCCATCGGTACCATGCCCTTGCTCTTTAACATGGGTCAGCTAGCCGTACTGCAATGAGATAATGGAAGGTGGACTTTATGGTTTTTAGTTACTGGGAGGAGCTTCACTTTTGTGAAGAGCGTTTCTTTTGAACTTGAGTTTTGGTATTTGGAGACTTTTTTTTGTGTTTAAGTCTTGATGTCATGGGTTCTCACTTTCCCTTAAAAGTGTTAGGAAATAAAAAAGTAATTTTCAGTCAAAGTACGTAACAAATCATCAGTTGAAGACTCAATTATTGAATCTTATTTTCAAGAGGAAATTTATTTTTTCTGGTCACACTATTTTGAATCTGAATATCCCTCAAAACAAAACCGCATGGGAAGGAACGAGGGAAATGTTAATGATGAAATGGAAAATCCATTATCAGTTTTTAATCAGCAAAATATTAGCTTCGGTGGAGTTCAAGAATGATGGATTTCAGACGATGAACATCATAGAGCTCATACATATGTTTTTCTTAACTGTGAAGAAATGACAGAATTTGTACTGTGAGTGATTCTATCACTTATTCTATAGTTTCTGTTACAGTATGTAAACTTATTTTATTTGTAGGTTATATGATAATCATATCAAGAAACAACTTCCACAATTTACAACAACTACTCTTGAAGAACGCAGACAAAAAAAAATTTCTCAATGGTTTCAAAAACTGGTAACATAAATTATTGATGGTATAATATCAATTCAGTTTACTATTTATTATATTGATAATTTTTTTACAAATTTTCAAGTGTCTCAACATACTGATAAAATTGATAAGTGACTGTGTATATTGAGTAACCCACTATCCAAAATGGTTAAATTTTATAATGCATATGTGGTTAATGGTTTTCGATTTCATACATGTGCATATGGGGAATAAAAAAATAATGAACAATGGAGTTTATTTGAGAGGATCGCATCATATAGAAACTGAAGTTGACTTTTACGGCATTCTGGATGAAATTATTGAGCTATGTTATCTTGGAAAGAATTACATAATGATGTTTAGATGTCGGTGGTTGGATACTGAGAGAGGCTTGCATGTTTATCCAACTCATGGAATCATCAATATTAAATATAAAAGTCTTCTTGTAGTAAATGAACCATTTTTACTGGATCAAGAGGAACATCAAATTTATTATGCAAAGTACTGTGCTACTTCAAGAGACCTGAGTGATTGGTGGAGCATAATAAAAATGAAATCTCGGGAAAATCAATTTACTCAAACTGAATGTGGTTCCGCTGAAGTGGAAGGAATTGAATTTTTTCAAGATACTACTCAAAATCCATCTTTTTCACAAAGAAACGTGAATATCGATGATAAAACTCCACAATTAAGGGTCGATGGTGAAGAAGATGTTAATGATGTTACAAATGAATTTGAAATGACAAGGGATGGTGAAAGTGAAACTCATATGGATATTGATGATGCCGAGGAGGAATATGAATACATTGACATCGTCATATATGAAGATGATGATGAAGGTGAACATTGACATATTTAAATGCTGGTTATGATCATAACTAATATATATCTATATATAATAGTTATTTTCAATTATCTACTAACAACAATCATTCTGTGTTTCAGATGGACTATGATCTATTACGTGAGTTAGAGGAGGCTGAGCTACCTTTGGATGAGGGGGATGTGGGATCATCTGACCCTCACCCTACTGGTGGTTCAGGAGGTACATGGAGGGGGCACGATCTTGCACGACTGATGATTCCTGAACCCATCCCTGAGCGACATCCATATCTTGGCTTCGATCCACACACATGGAGGTATGGTAACCTGTATATTTTAGTTAGCTTTCATTAATTTATTTATATATATACTAATTGTTTGATTATTTATTATTTTTTCACAGTTTTGTGCATGTAGCTGTTGGATAGAGGAGCACTATCTTGCACAATTATTTTTCTCAGCCATGGATCACATGGGAACAGATTCCCGTTGATGTGCAGCTTGACATGTACAATCATTGGCTAGTACATAAATAAATAATATTTATTTTGAAATTTATTTTATTAATAACTTGATATTATAAATTATTTGTAGGGTTTATGGTATCCCATCGATGATAGCATGCGTGACACTATCCATGCAGCATGGGAGGTGGCTATGCGCGAACGTTTGCGTTAGTTTTTGCACAATTTGAGAAAGAAGGCCATTAAGAAAGCAGGAGCGACAGTATTTGATGAGTCGTGCAGAGCCCACCGACCAGAGTACTTTTCATCTCAGGTTTGGGATGGATTGTGTGCACACTGGTTGGGTGGTGGATTTCAGAGGAGGTCTTCATTGGGTCGACAGAACCGAGGGAGACAGGAGGTGACACATCGAGCTGGTAGTAGTACATTCAGTACGCATAGAGAGAATTTGGTAAGTATTTTTTTAAATATTTTATATAACTTCAAATATAAACAGTTTATTTTTATATTCATATAGGAAGTCGAGCATATCGATATTACAGAGGACAATGTTTATCGGAGGATGTACAGTGATCCAGCCACTAGAGAGATTAGAGGTGATCACCAGTGTCAGATTGTGGTTAGTCTTATTTCTTTCACTTTGACAATTAACTGAATATAAAATTTTCACAATTTTAATTTCAAATTGGAATTTAAGAAGTCATATGAGGCTGCGACCTCTCAAACACAGGATGAGGGTCAGGACGAGGCGACTGATCAGACCAGTGCCCACCATTTTGACGAGGTGACATGGATGCAGGCGACTCAGTATGGCTTTGAGAATGACCGAGTAGTTGGTATCAACTCTCATGTGACTCCTAGTTACTTATTATGGTACTGCTGCGATGTCTGTGTCCAGCTCGAGAGAAGCTCGTGGAGAGACATCACCTTCTACCTCATAGTATCAGGAGCAGTTCCGAGCTCAGAATGACCTTATAGAGAGTTTGCAGAAGCAGCAAGAAGAGATGCGTCAGCAGCAACAACAGCATAAGCAGCAGCACGAGGAGGAGATGCGTCGATGACAGTAGCAGCATCACGAGCAAATGGAGTACATGCGCCATCTGACTTATATTTTAGGGATGGATTTTCCTCCACCATCTCCTTTAGCTTCTCCACCTCCTCCAGAAGATGACGCCCCAGTGATTTTTTATGTTAAAAACATTTGAATTTAATATTTATTGCAATATTAACTATTTACAGTTTCTGTCTTTTATTTTGGTGCGAATATTACACAATTTAATTTTTAATTTTTTATGATTTTTTTGGTGAATATTGAGAATTTTAATATTTTTTATTTTTTATTATTTTAATAATATTAATATTATTATTTCATTAATCATAATTTTATTAAATATATTTTTTCAGTATTATATTTTTTAATGTTTTTTTATTTTACTAATAATAATCATAATAATAATATTTTATGATTTTTTAATATTTTGTTGTGAATATTGAGAATTTTAATATTTTTTATTTTTTTATTATTTTAATAATATTAAAATTAATTTTTCAATAATAATAATTTTATTAAATTTATTTTTTTTTAAAATTTATTTATTATTTGTGATGGGATCTGTTGCGACGGATTCCTGTCGCAAATAGCCTAAATATTTTTTTTTTAAAAAGTATTTGCGACGGGATTACGGTCCCGTCACAAAAAGTATTTGCAATGGGTCCATCACAAATAGTCTAAATAAATATTTTCAAAAAATCATTTGCGACAAGATTACTGGCCTATCGTAATATGTATTTGCGACGGGGCCGCCGCAAAAAAGTTTATATGTATAAAGTATATAATCAGAACTTATTTGTGACAATGAAGTTGCCCGTTGCAAAAAATATTATTTGCGATGGGCCTGTTGCAAATAATATTTTTTTGCGACGTCGTTTTCTGCAATGAGCTATTTGTGACGGGACCCCGTCGCTAAAGCTTATTTGCGACAGGACCCGTCGCAAATAACCCATTGCAAAAATTTAGAATTCTAGTAGTGGGTGAGGCTGGGCACTACGCTGGGTCAATGGATAACGGGTGGTTGAGAAGAGCTAGGTCGGAGGCCGACGGGATGGGGAGGCTCGACACTGCACTGGTTCAGAGGCTGATGGGGGGCTGAGCTGGAGGTGGTGAGCGGTGGCACTGCACCAACAGGGGGGGGTGAGTTGGGTTAGAGGGGATGGGGAGGGTTAGCACTACATGGGGTTCGAGGTCGACGTGGGGCTGAGGCGAGTGAGAGGTGGGATTTTGGAAAAAAATTAATTTGGTAAATAAAATTTTAGGAGAAATCACAAAGATGATATTATGCATCAACCTTTACTTATCCCATAACAATAGTATTAAGAACACATTGTTTCTCTTTTTGATGTGGTGGTTCTAGATCCCAATTAGCTTCTTTAGGGACCCTAGGAACAATGATCACCACTTAGATCCAATCCATAATGGAGTTAATAGAATCCTTTCTAAAGTTTTCAGGGGTGGGAGGGGAAAGGAAGTGGCATTAAGTTGGGTTGGTAGCCTATGGGGGGTTGGTCTAATCTATGTCGAAGGCTGACGAGACAGGGAGGCTCGATGCTGCATTAGGTCGGTGGCTGATGGGGGGATGTGCTAGAGGTGGTGAGTGGTGAAACCATACCGAAAAGGGGATGGGCCAAGCTGGGTTGGAGGCTGATGGGATGGGGAGGCTTGATGTTGCACTGGGTCAGAGGCTGATGGGGGGGGGGATGGGGTGGCGGGAGGTGGAAATTTGGAAACAAATTTAATTTGGTAAATAAAATATCAGGATAAATCACAAAGATGACATCATGAAGAAACCTTTACTTCTCTCATAACAACAGTATTAAGAACACAATGTTTCTCCTTTAAATGTGGTGGTTCTATGTTGAGTTTTTGACAAAAATATCACCATTTCATAGTTGGTGGATGCCGAAGAAGACCGCAACAGGAGTGGGTGACCACCTTTGATGACTAACTGCTGGAGACCTGCTGTAGCAGTTGGTGGCCGACCTTGATGACAACCCCGCAGGAGTTGGATGCTACTTGGAGAAAACTTGAACCGGCCATTTTCATTATCTCCTCCCTCCGCTGCTATATATGTGTGTTGCTATATGAACAAGAGAGATAAGGGAGGGAATTTGTAATACGTTTATTCCCATTTGAATAAGAGAATATTGGCTGCCTTCCCTGTGGAAGTAGGTTATCCGACCAAACAATGTAAAATTCGTGTGTGTTCTTGTGTTTTTGTTTATCTGTTTTGTGTGTGATTCTGAAAGAGTGAGGCTTCCGCCCCAACAAAGTGGTATCAAATATTGGGTTTGATTACCTGAGGAATAAATTACAGCAGCGTTGTTGGTCGTCTG
This sequence comes from Viscum album, assembly GCA_963277665.1. Taxonomy (NCBI): domain Eukaryota; kingdom Viridiplantae; phylum Streptophyta; class Magnoliopsida; order Santalales; family Viscaceae; genus Viscum; species Viscum album. The sequence goes on along the minus strand of OY728141.1, from coordinate 1,295,983,290 downwards.
AATCCTCTATCTACAACGCATCAGTGGCTGCTGTCTATGCTTCCCACCTGAAGCTAGTGTGTGGATCTGCTCCCCGGCGCTGCAGTCTGCACCTCTGTTGACCGTCCAAGCCTCTACAACTTCTATGCGGTTGTTGTCCATACCCCTGCGTGATCCTATTTTTTTTCACTCCTGCAAATCCACTATTCTTCGTGCTTCCTGTTGGAAGCTGTTGTCTACAATCCGCTTGTGTGAATCTTCATCTGTCCACAACACATCATCTGTTATCCGCTTCCTGCTCAAAGCGTGTCTGCAAATCTGGATCTGCTCCTCAGGGTGGCTGTTCACACTCTGGTAAATCTGATTTTGTCCGCACTCCTGCAACCCTCTACACATCCGGTTGTGTTCTTTTCTAGTCACATGTGAATAAACAATAAGGAAGAAACGAGAAATTGATAAAAGGGGAGTGGGGAATGAGAGGTTGGCGTGGAATACATTTTGAAAAGATGAGAAACTTTTTTTTCTCTTTATGTGCATGTGAAAAGAAAGAGAGTTTTTTTTTATAATTGGGTGGCGTGGAAAAAGGAAACAATATAGGGGGAGGGGACAAGGGTGAGTGGAAGTAAAAAAAAGGGTGATTGAGATTTTTTCTTTTTGTTTGAGTGGACATTTTTTTGGGACAAAAATTTGAGAAGGAGGTGGCATTAGGAGAATCTGGCCACGCCCCGAATATAAAAAAGGTGGATTTTTTTTTGTTAAAAATTTATGTTTAAATTTTGTATTTTTTTAAAAAAAATACCTAGGGAGAAAATTTGGAATTCATATGAGATCTGATTGAAGCAATTAAATAGTCATTTTCAACATTTTTGACTATTCTGGATACATTGGCACTGTCTGTTTTTGGAAATTTTGATATGTTTTTGTGATGGAGATTCCCGAAACTGAAAGTAGTTCGGTACCGCCCTAGGAGCCCCAGGATTCTATTCCAGCTACACACACCAGTACTACAAATACTTCCAAATATAGAAGTATGGTGTCCAGTACCAAATTTGAGGTGGAGAAGTTTGACGGGACAAACAACTTCAACATGTGGCAATGTGAAGTTTTGGATATTCTAACTCAATAAGAGTTAGATATCACCTTGGAAGAAAATCATGTTGACATCTTTGATGGCGCTTGGAGGAGACTCAACTGTCAAGTCTGCGGTACAATTCGGCTTTGTTTGGCTAAAGACCAAAAATACAGTGTGATGCGGGAAATTTCAGCAAAAAGTTTGTCGAGTATTTTGGAGAATAAGTATATGGCCAAAAGCATTGAAAATCAGCTGTACCTGAAAAAGAAATTGTTTAGATTTTATTACAAGCAAGGTATGTCTATGATTGAGCACCTTGATTCATTTAATAAAATTCTTATAGATTTTCAAAGTTTGGAGGTAACAATCGGAGATGAAGATAAGGCTCTGTTGCTGTTGAACTTTCTACTGGAGAGTTATGATCACCTTACAACAACGTTGCTTTATGGTAAAGATTGTTGGAACCGGGCATGCAGCGAAAGCCCCAAATAGGTGGGTTTTTAAATTTTTTCCATCGCCGTTCGACGTGAACTTGTTGACGTCAGTGAAGAGAAGCCCGATCAAAGTCGAGGACCACACGTGAAGGGTTTTAAGCACAAACATAAACCGTAAAATACCTGGTTTAGATCCGATGTCGCGCATGATGTCTGCTTGTCATTGGCGATCGCTGCTCAAAGAATCTGAAGCCGAATTCCTCTAGATCTTCCAAACACGCTTCAAGGAATCCGTGAGAGTGTCGTTCTTCATAGTCTGGGTGCTAGCGCGGAATACCGACGATGCCTTCGACGTTCCAACGATCACCGCATCACTTCGCTAGCGATGCCCGAGAGAGAGCTCCATCCGAGATACTTGGATCTAGAGCATCTCTCTCTAGAGTGTGGGAGAGAGGAGAGGAGAGAGAAGTTCCATGAATAGTAATTTTCAAAATCCCCTCCTCTTCTATTTATAGTGCTCAATTAAAATACCCGGTATCGCCTCACTGGCCCTGAATACTTAACGCACTATCAACAACATTTTATGACTACTAAACTGATCCATAAATATTATTATCACTTACTTGTAATATATTAAAATATATTACATGATAATAATTAAGTCATTAACTCAACTAATTGCTCCCATAAATATTAATTGAACCTTGAATAATTTAATATTCGTTAATTAATATTTTTTCATGTATTTACTTAAAACTCATAAATACATTTAATAAATAAATTCAATACTCATTATTCTAAACTTGAATAATATGAATTTATTTATTTCATTGGTGATTGTTTAAATTTGGACAAATCCCAGACCCCTGTGGTGTGTCCCACCATGTCCATAACTACTATTCAACTGAATAGGGAAGACTCTTGAATACGCCATTGTGTGTGACCCTCTAGGCCCTTATTTCGACAGTTGTGAATAGTATTCATAGACTAAGAGAGGGATCTAGCAACCCATCATGACCCCTGAAGAAATAAGTATTGTCACAGTAGCGACAACCAACCTACAAACACACACTGTGTAATATAATCTCTTTGTCTGTAATATCTCATAAAGCAGGACGCACTCACGTGTCATCGGCCTTTTCTTGATTTATTGTTTGTTGATGTAACTGGACGGATTTACCCTAGACTTCCATGGCCATGGTCTTATAAAAGTACTACCATCTATATTAACATGACCTGATATAGATTACTTCCATTACCTGGAAGCGACAAATCCTTTCTTGACCATTCAACCAATGCCATGCCACCAATGACGCACCCAACACAAACTACCTCACCACGACATCATTGCCATGGTTTTCTTCTCGCATTAAAGTACACAATCAAATGAAATACATTGGTAATGATCTCAAGTCAGGATACCATTACACATGATCGTAGATAGGAACATCCAATGACACCTGAAACATGTGGAGTTCCTATTGGCGGGTCCGTTCTCATGATCTCACTACTAGAGATCACCAAGTGCTAACTTCATGAGAAGAAGTATCAATGCTTATGAGACCCCAGTACCTGATAGTCAAACATCTACTATGTCCAGTCAGTAAGATGTATCTAGACCATAGAACATATATTTAAAACTAATGTCATAGTATCTAGAGGTTCTCATTATAGCCTGAGAACAACTATAACCTTTCGATACGATAATTAATCTTTGGAAATTACTATTTCAATAGTGGACACAGAAAAGTCTACACTATAATGGTAAGATGAAATCATGTATAGATTATTGTATACATGACATGGTAATCAAAAGCACTGAATAGTTGGGTCTAGGTCACCCACTATTTCAACAAAGATGAGGTGATTTTTTTTATTTTTCAAATGATTTAGTTAACAATGTGTACATTAGGAAGGACAAATATTACCATTGGGATTCCGAATCGAAGGGATTGATGACAATTAGAGGAAGGTCATCTGAAAGGAAATCCAGAAGATTCAGAAGATATAAATCACGATCGACGTCAAAAGGCGAGTCCAGCTTTAGATGCACAACAAAAGATGAGTGTGCCTACTGTCATGAAAAATGGCACTGGAAGAAGGATTGTCCCAAAATTGGGAAATCGAAGGCGAATGTTGTACAGAGAACCAAGGATGTTGAAGATGTTGAAGATACTATCCTAATTTTCTCAATGGTCAACCATTCAGAAGGTTGAATTATTGATTCATGTTGTTCATTCCATATGTACAAGAATCGAGATTGGTTTTCAAACCTCAATGAGTTATATGAAGGTGTGGTGCTTATGGCCAATAACCACCCTTTCCACATGAGAGGTATTAGAATGATAAGGTTAAAGATGCATGATGGCACAACTCGATGCCTTACAGATATAAGATATGTACCAGAATTGGAGAAGAACCTCATATCGCGTGGAGTTTTAGATAATCTTGGTTACCAGATAACCATTGAAGATGGATTCATGAGATTTATCTGTGATTAACTCCTTGTAATGAAATATATTCGAAAAGTTACTTTGTATTTTTTGAATGATGAGATTGTTACAGGTGGAGCAGTGACATCTGATAAGATTATCACCACTGGTATAACACGAAGGATTATATGAATACCTTCCAGGTTTGGAAAATTGGTCAGATTTTCTCTTTCTATAGTTGAAGGTGGTGTTATAAATTTCTATCAAGATGTTTTGGATATCAAAGAAATCAACCAGTGGAAGTCTGTTACGGAAGATGTGAATTCACTACATCAGAATATGATATGAGATATTGTTCCTCCTCTGAAGAACAAGAAAGCTGATACAAGGATCAAGTTCCAACATTGTTTGTAATTGATCAATATGAATTAAATTTGAGATGCCTATGGGAATCAGGAAGGTAGCAGTAGGCAGAAAGATTTTTTTAGCACCACTATGATTTTTTTCCAGTTACATGATGATTTGTTTGAGCGGAAACATGGTGATATTTTTAGTCAAGGTGGATATTGTTGAGTTTTTGACAAAAATATCACCATTTCATAGTTGGTGGATGCCGAAGAAGACCGAAACAGGAGGGGGTGGACACCTTTGATGACCAGCTACTGGAGACCTACTATAGCTGTTGGTGGCTTCCCTTGATGACAATCCCGCAGGAGTTGGTTGCTACTCGGATAAAACATGCACCAGCTATTTGCATCGTCTCCTCCCTATAATGCTATATATGTGTGTTTCTGTATGAATAAGAGAGATAAGGGAGGGAATTTTTAATATGTTTATTCCCATTTGAATAAGATAATATTGGTTGCCTTCCCCATGGAAGTAGTTCATCCGACCGAACCACGTAAAATTCATGTGTGTTCTTGTGTTTTTGTTTCTCTATTTTGTGTGAAATTATGAAAGAGTGAGGCTTCCACCCCAACATTATAGATCCCCATTATCTTATTTATGGACCCTAGTAATAAAGATCACCACTAAAATCCAAGATGGAATGGTGTTAATTGGTGCCTTTTCAAAGGTTGCAGGGGCGAGAGGGGCATACGATGGAACTGCATTGGGCCAAGTTGGTTTGGAGGCCGATGGATGGTTGGGATGGAGGTGGTGAATGATGAATTTTTAGTGATGGGGGGATGGGATGAGTAGGGTTAGAGGCAGACGAGATAAGGAGGCTCGATGATGCATTGGGTTGGAGGCCGTAGGGGAAGGCTGAGATGAGCACTACCGCTATGCCAACAGGGAGCTGGGGTGAGTGGGAGGCACTTTTTATCGTCTACAGTACCTCCTTATATAGTATGGTTTGGTGATATGGGGGGATCTTGACACATGTTCTTTTTAAAGGTGGCACCATCTAGTCTGCTTGAGGCGATGGAGGGCAATTTCGTCTCAGAGCCAAATGGGGCGTGCACAAAATTGCCCGGGCTCTGCGCCAGGGATTTGGACGTTCGGCCTTGGTTCACTGAGTTGTGGAGTAGGGCGGTGTCGCGGTGCTCTGGTCGAGGTCCCCGGTCATTCTGGAGGTCAGCGTGTGAGGGCTCTTTGGTGCATTTTTGTTCGAGGTTCGGGCAGGGTGAGACTCGTTCAAGGTTCGGGTAGGGCGTGACACTCGTTCGTGATTTCAAAGTTCTTATAATGGATAGTGATAAAGGTATTACAGGTGAGATTATTTGAAGTAATTTTTTTAGTTTTGTTGTAAATCTGTCGAACTATGTTTGCTGAAGTTTGAGGTGGTCTTTTTACTGGAATTAATATATAGTTTTGTTGCATTGTGTCCCTTATAGTGGTAGTTTTTGCCTTGGTTTTTGCAGTGAAACTTCCACTTGATGTCTAAGTTTCTCTCGATGTCCACTGGAGGTTCTACTGAAAGTTCCCATGATATATAGTTTTGTTGCATTGCGGTGCTTCCAATGGTGGTTTTTCCCGGGTTTTTGTAGTGAAACTTCCACTTGATATCCAAGTTCATCTCAATGTCCACTGGAGGTTCCACTGGAGGTTCCACTAGATGTTCCAATGGAGGTTCCACAGGAAGTTCCACTGAAAGTTCCACTGGATGTTCCACTGGAAGTTTCCGTGCTATATAGTTTTGTCGCATTGCGGCACTTTCAGTGGTTTTTGCCCTGTTTTTTGTAGGGAAACTTCCACTTGATGTCTAAGTTCCTCTTGATGTCCATTGGAAGTTCCACTGGCAGTTCCACTCAAACATTCACTCTAACTTACACTGGAAGTTCCCGTGATATATAGTTTTGTTGAATTGTGGAATTTCCAGTGGTTTTTGCCTGAGTTTTTGCAGTGAAACTTACACTTGATGTCCATGATCATCTCCATGTCCACTGGAACTTCCACTGGAACTTCCACTAGAAAATATATTTTATAAATTTTTTTATTTAAAATTTTAGAAAAATAATTATATATATATATATATATTTGTAATAATTTGTATTTAGTTACATTTATATTTTATATATATCTGTAACTTCCAGTGTAACTTCCAATGAATGTTCCCGTGATATATAGTTTTGTTGCATTGTGGCATTTTTAGTGGTTTTTGCTCGAGTTTTTACAGTGAAACTTCCACTTGATGTCCATGTTCGTCTCCATGTCCACTGGAAGTTCCACTGGAACATCCACTCGAACTTCCACTAGAAAATATATTTTATAATTTTTTATTTAAAATTTCAGAAAAATAATTATATTATATATATATATATATTTTTAATAATTTTTATTTGGTTACATTTATATTTTATATATATCTGTAACTTCCAGTGGAACTTCTAGTGGAACTTCCACTGGGACTTCCACCTGAAGTTCCACTGGAAGTTCAACTGGAAGTTCCACTAGAAGTTCAACTGAAAGCTCCACTGGAAGTTCCACTGGAATTTCCACTAGAAGTTCCACTGGAAGTTCCACTAGAAAATATATTTTATAATTTTTTTATTTATAATTTTAGAAAAATAATTTTTTATTATATATATATATTTGTAATAATTTTTATCTAGTTACAGTTCTATTCATATAGTTTATAAATTTTCAAATGGATTAAATCCTATTATAAAGTTAATGTACTTTTATTTAACTATTGTTTTTTGTTTCAAGGTGTTGCAATGTTGTTGATGGTGATGTGGATGTTGTAGCAGCTTCTACTAAACCAGTTATAGGGATGACATTCAAGTCACTTGATAAAGCACAATGTTTTTATGTCACGTATGGGGGAGTAAATGGCTTCAGTGTACACCGAAAATACTCTAATAAAAGGAGAAAGAATAAATCAATTGTCATATTAAGCCTTTATGCATGTATCAAATAAGGTCATAGGAAGATTGACAAATGTGGTAGCATGGTAAAATTTCCTCGGGCTGAGACACGTACAGGTTGCCTTGCTAGAATGGGGGTTAGTTTATTGTCTTCTAAGAAATATGCATGTACTATATTTTTTGAAGAGAATAATAATCCTTTGAACAGGCCTGAATCAATTCATATGATGAGGTCCCAAAGAAAAATAATAGAAGCATAAGCAGTTTAGTTAGATGTGAATGCTTCTGCGGGTATTAAACCAAATGATTCTTTCTCATTGGTGACAGCTATTACAGGGGGGTGAGATGTTATTAGGTACACACGTGTTGATTAGTTGAATTTTTTAAGGTCTAAACGGGAAAGAGATTTTCTTCATGGTGATTCAAGTTACATGTTAGAATACCTGGAAAGACAAAGTCAAGACAATCCATCATTTGTTTATACTGTGCAGTTTGACATGAATGGTAAAATTAGTAATATTTTCTGGGCTGATCTAAAAATGAGAACATATTATGAGTTTTTTTTGGAGATGTTGTTGTTTTTGACACCAATTTTAGCACTAATAAAGTGTACAAGCCATTAGGTGTTTTTTGGGGTTCAATCATCATCGGGAGATTGTTGTTTTTGGGGCAGCTTTGTTATATGATGAAACAGTGACTTCGTTTTCTTAGTTGTTTCAAAATATTTTACAGGTGCATCACATGAAGAGTCCTCAAACTATTTTTACTGATTAGGATGCGGCAATGGGAGAATCCATTTCTGTAGTTTTAGTGGGAACTCAACATTTCCTTTGTTCGTGGAATTTGATGAAAAATGGTATTAAGCATTTAGATAATTGGATGAAAGATGGATCTAGTTTTCTAACTAGATTTAAGAAGTGTATGTTCGAATACTATAGCGACCCGAGCCTTTTCTTAAATTAATATTACATTATTTTAAAGATAAACAACATAATAGTATTACACATAGAGGATCCAAAGGTTTAGTGTCTTGGGAAAACTAGGACCATACATAACAAATAAAACATCAAGCATAAACATTTATTTAATTTATTATTCTCTAGATTCTTATTGTCACTTGTCCTCTCCTTAGTACATGTAGCCAACTAAAAATATACATCAAAAGGGGTGAGCTAAAATCCCAGTAAGAGGATAGATAAGAACAATATAGCATGGGGTGAGCATAATCATAACATGGAAAAAGATCTTAAACATGAGAGGAAGCATAAATATAAGACTTGAAATGTGGCAATGCATAAAAATGAAACATCATGTCTTAGTGGTTAACTACCACACATACTTGTGAACCAAGATAGAATCTTGTTCACACATCATCTCACATTTACTCATGAGATTCATCACTTTACCCAATGCATTGGAGCACTGTATAATTCCGGGCGCACCCGTCACATTGAAACATTCATATTGTGCTATATAATTCTGGGCGCACCCGTAACATCATAACATTATCATTAACATGCATGCCACATATAACATATATCAATAATGAACATAACTAACCCATGGAAAGGAATGAGTTTCATCTTATAAGAATACATTCATAAACATCGGGTTCCCAAAACAAAGGGGGAATAACATACTTGATACAAGAACCATCAACTTTGAATGAGAAGTAAAAGGTGAGTTCTTAAAAGAAGAGTTCTTTTGGAAAACATTTTGTTTTTCATAAATACCAGTGAAAAACATGTATATCCCATAAAAGGAAAGAAAAATATGAAAAAAATATTTTTAAGGAGTAACCATATCAAAAGGAGTGAAAGAGGGAGAACCCGAAGGATGAAAGTTGGGTTCGAGAATTTCCCCTTACCTTGTATCTGAATGCTCCCTTCTCTTTAATGTCCTATATAATGACATTATATTCATTAATTAGAAATTAAAGAACCTTTTATACATTAATAGGGTTCATTCTGGTTTCATTATGTCATTTTATGTTCCTTTTGATGACTTATAGAGTTTAAAAACATTGTTCGGGGATGTTCATTTTTATGGTTTTTCTTGGGTGGTTCACTTGTATTCATAAATTGAAGTTTGGTTAGAACATGGGTAAACATCCAGAAATGATATTACATGTCATTAATGATATTATTGGAGTTTTTATGATCTTATAATGAATTATATTAGATCCATGTGGATGAATCATTAGATAATAACTAAATGAAGATTGTTTGGGTTAATTTGGGTGGTTTTTCGATCACAATGAAGTTGTTTTAATTTATCACATAGTAATATGTTCATAAGTCAGTTACAGAACTTTAAATAGGACATAATACATATAACATATTCTGGTTAAACCATAAAAATGGTTTCATGACCAGATCTGAAGGTAGAAATGGAACAAGAAAGCATGTCGTTCTTGAACGTGATAAATTAACACCTCACGAACAACGTTCTCTTTAATAAAATAAAAGGAAGAGGGAAAGGGGGTTGGATGATATAATATCCCATTAGGATCATAAAATTATATTATATGTATAATTTTGGAGTTAAAATACCATTTGGATGAAGATAGGTGGGGAGAGATCAAGAAATGAACTTGAACTTGAAAGAAATTAAAGGACAAGAGGGAGAGAAATTACCTCTTGAATCCTTCTCTTGAGAACCTACTTAAGGGCCTAAGCATGGTCTTTTGGTGATACCAATAGCTCTTGGATGTGGGGGAGGGGCTAGGTAAAGTGTTTAGGCAGAATTTAGATAAGGTTTGGAGCTTGAGAGGTGTGAGGAAATGAGGGTGTGAAGGGTGGCTTTTATAGTCACTACTAGAAATTTAGGCTATAGCCACAGTTTCAAACCGTGGATATAAGCCCAAAAACCATGGCTATAGGTTATAGCCACAGTTCAATGAACCGTGGCTGGTATTGGCGTGGCTATAGGCCAAGACCTATAACCACGGTTTAAAACCGTGGCTAAAGCCTTATAGCCACGGTTCAAACCATAGCTAAATACCTATAGCCACATTTTCAATCCGTGGCTAAATCCTTATATCCATGGTTTGAAACCGTGGAAAAAGGTAAAACACAAACAGGCCTTATAGCCACGGTTAGAAACTGTGGCTATAGATTAAAGTTCAATGAAAAAAACACAGCAGGCCTGCAGGCCTGCCTTCCACCCCCTGCCCCTACTAGTCCCCCCTACCTTCCACTCACCTACTAGTCCCCCTAACACCCCACCCTGCATGTCTCCCCCTATTTTCCATCCGGCTATGCCCCCTGACAGTCTCCTTTCCTGTTTTCCCCTGGTTCCCCACCCCCTGCCAGTCCCCCCTGTCTATCACCCCCCTGGACATACCCCCACCCCCTCCCCTGCACAGACACCCCCCCTCCCAGTACAGACACCCCCTGGATAGACAGACAACCCTGGAAACCCCCTCCCCTGGACAGACCCCCCTAGATAGACTTCCCCGAACAGACACCTCCCCTGGACAGACAACCCTGGATAGACAACCCTGGACACCCCCTACCCTGGACAGACCCTCCTCCCCTGCCAGTCCCCGTGTTTTTCACACCCCCTGGACACACCCCCCACCCCTCCCCTACACAGACACCCCCACCTAGGACAGACACCCCCCCCCCCCTGGATAGACATACAACCCTGGACACCCCCCTCCCCTGGACAGACCCCCCCTGGACAAACACCCCCCCCTAGACAGACACCCCCCCCGGAAAAACACCCCTAGACACCCCCCTCCCCTGGATAGACCCCCCCCGGACACCCCCCGGACAGACACCCCCTCCCCTGGATAGAACACCCCCCTCCCTAGATAGATACCCCTGGACACCCCCTCCCTGGACAGATAGTCCCGGACGGACACCCCCCCAGACAGACACCCCCCTCCCCCAGACAGACACCCCCTCCCCCGGACAGACACCCCCCTGGACAAAACACTCCCCCTCCCTTGACAGTCACCCCCCTCCCCTGGACATACACCCCATGGAGACTCCCCCTCCCTCCTGGACATCCCCCACTCCCTTGGACAGACACCCCCTGGACCCTCCCCTCCCCCCTCCCTCCTGGACACCCCCTCCCCTGGATAGAAACCCCATGGAATGCTAATACAGTTGTCCATGAAATTTGAAATCAAAGACAAAAACTAAAACAGAATACATTGCAAAGCCACCCCTCTAGGACACTCCCCCCACCCCTTGGAATTCTAATACAGTATGTCATGCAATTTGAAATCAAAGACAAAAACTAAAATAGAACACATTGCAACCCCACTGGAATGCTAATACAGTTGGCCATGCAATTTGAAATTAAAAACTAAAACTAAAACAGAACACATTGCAACCCCTCTATGTTACTCATTATATCATTTTTAAGGATACAAAATTCTTAATGGGTTCACCAATCCCTGAAGTTGATTCCCAATGATACTCATCCTCTATATGTTGAAGGAGAATGAATTCATCTCAGTTTCATCAATTTTTTTCTGTAGGTTTACTTCAAGACCATTGTGTTAGACTACACTAGGATGTTCATGATCCTTGTCTCACATGCCTAATTTTTTAAGGCAATCAGCATGTCACCACAAGAGTGATGATGATGGAACCTTTCATTGAAATGGGAGGATGGGATTTTAAAACATATCTTTCTGGTTTTCATCTCCCTGTCCATATTTCTGTTGCGGAATCATCGGGAGGCGCAACGATAGAAACGAGAAACGAAAGAGGAATGCATAAAGAAAATATACACGGGACACAAAAATTTACGTGGTTCGGGAATAACCCTACGTCCACGGAGAGGCAGAACTTCACTAATTCAGGAGCACAAATTACATAGGTTTTTCTAGTGGTAACCCTAGCCCGAAAATGGGCTATAAAATGGAGAATATGATCACTATTCCGAAAAATAATCCCGTGTCACTACAGTGAATGGTGAACCCTTTTTCAAAAGTGATACAGTGGTCAGAGATGCTACAGTGCTGAAAAAATTGGGCCGGGGGCCTTCGGCTCCTGGACCCCCGGAGCAGGGGTGCGTTGGCCCCTACAACCCCCAACGAGCTCACCGCGAAGCTCAACCCACGACAGTTGCGGGCCACAAGCATTCGGCCCAACTAGATTGGGCAACACCAATCCAACAATTTCTATTATATAATTAACACATTCCCATGAATCTTATTCTTGATTCCATATCCATGTGGACATCGGTTAATAATGTCACTTTATTCATTATCAAGGTGACAACCAAATGATCAAAGTTTACTAGAATTTCAATTACATTGTATATTTAGACAATCCCATAAATATCTTTCTCATTTCTGGAAGTAAGGGAATCTTATGCTTGCCACATATAAGTAAAGGATGGATCTTCAGTTATGATCTGGGAAGGAAGGTTGTTATATCTTATTTTGTCAAGCCATATAGACATCTTAGGAATACGCAGTCAGTTGACTACTTTGGAAGCTATTTTTGTGTACCTGATCAAGGAGAGAGATAACTGTGAGACCTTTGTTTGCTATTGGACAACACCAGCATCTTCCGGTCAGGATCAGGGCCAAATCACGACATTACCGCGGCGTGTTGGCCCGGTCCAGCAACATCCGTGGGGTAGAATCTTTTCTCCAGGAGCGAAGGGAGTGGGAGGAGGTGGGGCAACATTCCGGTCATCGCCCCGCCAACAGAAATTATGATTAGTTAGTCTCAACATTGATCACAAGACTCATGGAATACTATCACTGCAAACTGTCACGAGGTGTCGTCCTGAAGTGGGGCCAAACCACGACGTGACCACTGCGTGACAGACCCCCCCTGACAGACCCCCTCTAGACAGTCCCCCATCCCTCCTGGACACCCCCACATCCCCCTTGGACAGCCCCCATCCCCCTTGGACAACCCCTCTCCTTTTTGGATAGACCCCCCTCCTGGACACCCCCCCATCCTTCCTAGATAGACCCCCCTCCCTGACAGACCCCCCCTGGATAGCCCCCCATCCCTCCTAGACACCCCCTGGACAGACAAAGGCATCATTCGAATTGATCGAATTCCAAGTGTCTTTTACAATTTTATTACAATCCTCCACAGTTTTCCAGGCATTATTGAATCTAAAAGGAAGAATATGTTTGTTGTCTCTAGTATTGTGGCTCACCAAAATTGGATGATGATCATAATTAATCCTAGGTAAAGTAATACTAGAGATGTTATTCCAGTTATCAAGAGCTTTGAAGTTTGTGAAAGCTCTATTAAGTTTACTTGCTAAAATTCTATGGTGTTTCCTTCTATACCAGGTATACTTAGCCCCAACCAGATTAATTTCAACAAGGTTATTATCATCAATATAGTGATTAAAATATTTAATGGAAGTGTTTGAGTGCAAGGGCCCTAGATTTTCACTAGTTCCAAGGATAACATTGAAATTACAGATAATGACCCAGGGAACTTGAATAGTGTTGTTAAGGGAGGATATATTGTGCCACAAGGTTATTTTGTCTTGATATTTATTGCAGGCATACACAAAAGTACAAAATAAAGTATTATCATGCAAGTTTATTTAACATGTCAAAGACTGAGAATCACCATTAACAATATGAATTTTATCTATAGAGATATGTGTAAAGACCCACAAAGAATCACAATTGTTATTATTGGAAGTTGCTCCTATAAAAGTATAACTATATTTGTCAAGAATATTAAATCCAGAAGTAAAAGTGACTTTAGGTTCAAAGATAGAAAAAATCATCGGTTTATGAGTAAAAAGAGAATTTTTTAAAGTTGTGATGGTGTCAGGGTTAGCAATACCCTGACAGTTCCAATATAAAATATTCATTTATACTTAAGTTTGGGGCTAGGCCCCTTGTTTTTGTTACCTCCAGAATTATTTATGTGCTTGGATTTTCTTAATTTCTTGGTAGAATTCTCTTTAGGTGTCACTGCATTTTTTCCCTGCAAAGTCCTTGAAGGGTTAGGAGAGCTATGATTATTTTTCATACATGTTAAGATCTCTTATTGGTGCATTTGTTTGTTCTCAGTTGCCTTCTATACCACTATCCATTCTATTTCTGGTTTTATGTGATCAGATTCCCCAGATTGGTCACCCGATTTCTGAGTGGTGAATTCAGCCATAGTAGGGGTTGCTGGTTGTATGTGTCTATTGTAGTTCCAGACCTTCATCATCATCTTGCATGTGTTGTGTTTTTCTAATATCAGCCATCTGCATATTGAAAACTAGATTCTGAAATGCTGCTTTGTCCAGCATCTCATCACTGTGTGAAGGTGAGGAGAGTTGATGCTGTTTTACACTGTCAGTAGTCACAGCATAGGTGTCCTGCAGACCCCCCCTGCAGACCACCCCCCTGCTTCCCTGCCCTACAGACCTCCCCACTCCACCCTGCCCCTCCCCCATCCCCCTGTCCTGCAGACCTCCCCCCTCCTCCCTGCCCTGTAGACATTCCCCATGCTCCCTGCCCCTGCCCCCCTCCACCCACCCCCTGCCCCTACCCCCTGCCCCCTGCCCTGCAAACCTGCCCCTGCCCTGCAGACCTGCCCCCTGCCCCCTGCCCTGCAGACCTTCCCCCTGCCCCCTCCACCCTGCCCCCTGCCCCCCTCCACCCTACCCCCTGCCCCCACCCTACCCCTGCCCCCTGCCCCCTGCCCTGCAGACCTGCCCCCTTCCCCTGCCCCCTGCCCTGCAGACCTGCCCCCTGCCCCCTCCACCCTTCCCCCTACCCCCTGCCCCCCACCCTGCCCCCTGCCCCCTCCACCTACCCCCTTCCCCCTGCCCTCTGCCCCCTGCCCCCTGCCCTGCAGACCTGCCCCCTGCCCCCTGCCCCCTGCTCGGCAGACCTCCCCCCTGCCCCCTTCCCCTCCCCCCTTCCCCCTTCCCCCCTCCACCCCCCTGCCCCCTCCCCCTTCCCCCTTCCCCCTGCCCCCTCCACCCTCCCCCCTTCCCCCTCCACCCTCCCCCCTGCCCCCTGCCCCTACCCCCACCCCTGCCACCCTGCCCCCTTCTGATTTTGGACCTCTATCACCTATTAAGATGAGTGGACCCAATATGAAATGAAAAAAATTAAATGAAATATAACAAAACTTATTTTTATATTGTTCAATACTAACACTTACCCGTTGCTAAAACTAGTTGTACATACCCCGGTTATAGATTATCCATTATAATCTTATTATTAATTATAATGGTTTATGAGTCAACAGATTATACCCCCATTAGTTAATACTCCATTTGATCCTAATTATACCCCCAGTGATTCAACTCTTTTTCCTCCTTTAGTTAGACCCAAAACATTTGAATGGTTATAACCCCCAGTGTTGAGCCTCTTCAATAACTGGTCCCCCTATTCACAAGGTCATTCTTCTTATCTTGATCAATTATATGATGATTTCATTATCTTCCTCAATGGGATTTCTATATTTGATTTTCTAATTTACAACTTCAAATACATTCAATAGAAACAAACCTTTTATGTAGACTTTTCTTAATAATTTTAATCACTTATGTATGGTCAATTGGGTAAGGGAAACCATGATCAGGAAAATATTATTTCTTCTCCTGATGTTTTAGCCTCACTTAATCACTAAATTCACATGTGTGAAATCTTCTGATACTACACCCAGATTAGTCTCAAAACACTGCACAATATTTATGAAAAATATATCACATGGTCTTTTCTCAAACCACATTACCCAAAGTCCGCCTTCCATAGGCCAGGGGCTGACGACTAGCACCAAGGCGTAATTCTCGGTAAAAAGGGAAGACATTACCTTTATAAAGTAAACAAAAACCACAGAGCAAGCAAGAAGAAGTAAACACTAAGTAAAAACAGGGTACAATAGTAAGTGCGGAAAAGTAAGTGGGTCAGAATACAAACCCAAACTGAAAGTAAAGTACAACTGGAAAGTGAAAACAACAACTGAAAGTAAATCCGCAGCCTCGAGCCGTCCACTGGAAGTCCCACATGAAGGGTGGGTACAGATAGACTCCACAGCTCCTCGGGTCCAGCCGTCCGCTCCGTGTACGTCCCGCCTAGTGATCCACCTCCGGGTACCGACCTGCTCCTCGTACCTCAACCACGATCAGCGCTGTCCGTCGTCTGCAACCAACATAATGTAGTGCGGGCATAACCCGTGCAAGGGTGAGTATAAGCTACTCAGTAGGGACCCCGAGACCCCCAAAGGTCTCCCAAAATCCACAAAGGATAATCCACAAAGGAAAGATACAAACACGAAGTAACATTTGACACTACTTAGGTATATGCCCATACATATACCAAAGTCATCAATTCTCGTTCGGCTCCAACATCCGAGCTCAAGTACAACCCAGTCCACACAGGAAACCACAACCCAATCCACACAAGAAAGCATAATGTAATCCACACAGGATATCAAGTCAATCATATTGAAGATAAGGATTGAAAGTCAAGATACAGCTCACACATGTATACTTCTTCATATGACGATTTAGATGATCAGATATAGCCACTGATTCATCTAAGCTATCAGACCCACAAAGGATCGATAGGTACTAACCCCCGCAATGACCCACAAAGGATCTAACCCACACAGGATCGATAGGTAACTAACTCCCGCAATGACCCACACAGGATCGATAGGTAACTAACCCCCGCAATGACCCACATAGGATCAGACCCACACAGGATCTGTAGGCACTGGCCCACACAGGACCGCTGAGCGCTGACCCACACAGGATCTGACCCACACAGGATCAGTATCACTAATCCACGTAGGATCACTGAGTGTTGTAGTCATTATCCTCGAATCCACAGAGGATTTCTGCATAGTCGTCATCATCGTCGCAGTCGCAGCTAGCTCTAGGGTTCCCGCACACAGCAAGCTCATTCGGGAGGGTCCGCTCCACGAGCCGAGGGCTGATACATCAACTGACACAAAGTCCAGAGTTGATGTATCCAAAAGTTCCATATCGCCAACAGGCACTCGACGTCACAGACGGCGCGTCAATCGGACGCCCGGTCTGAGAGTTATTGGTTTTTTCGTCCCAGGGGCCCGGTTGATTTTTAAGTCAAAACCAACCCGACCATACTCCAACTGCATCCAAACCTCAAGCGGAGTAAGCCAAAAGGTCCGTCTCACTAAGAGGAATCCATCAAAGTCGATGGCACGTCAATCGGACGTCTGGAGCTTAAGTTATAAGCATTTTCGCTCCGAGGGCCCGGTTGGTTTCGTGTACGAACCAACCCGGCCAAACCCAAAGTTCTCCGAAACCCTGAGTGTAATATACCGAAAAGACCGTCTCGATCCAAGAATTGCATCGCAGCTGATGGAGCATCGATCAGAGGTCCGCAGCCCAAGATATGGGCAGAAGACCGATGGAGGTTCGGAATTAGGGGGTTCGGGCCCGGTCCGACCCGGCCCGATACCCCCACGGTCGGCCCGAACCGGGTCCGGGTCCAGCTCGGCCCGGCTGGCGCGGACCAGCCTGGGCAGCCGGCCCGGCGCGCTGGCGCCAGCCAGGTGGCTCGGTCGTAACGGTCGAGCGGTGAAGGTGCGGGGGGGGGGGGGCTGCCCCCCGTTTTTTTGTAACCGCGACCCCATGTGGGGGCCACTTTGCTGGCCAACCGGGGGTTACAGACCCCCAGATTTCCCCCTGACCGGCTGGCCCACTCCGGCCGGCCGGCTACTGCCACCACGGGACCGGCAAGGGCCGGTCCCTCAGTTCCGGGCCGCGGCAGAGCAGGGGGACCGACGACTTATGTATTTTATTTCTTGTACTCTTCACCTAACTCACTGCTTAAAAATAACGTCACTATTTTTCTCCATCCTGAAAACTCAAGAATTTATACTGTTACATTTAATCTGATTAATTTATTTTAACATTCAAGTATGGAATAATATAATACATGATTTCTCTTCCTTCCCCCTCTCACACAACTAAGATCGCACTTATATACCTCACGTAATAGATGTATATGTGGAAACTACTTCATGTACCTCCTGAAATATAGTGTGGATCATACACTGGATTGTGTAATCAAACCATGATAATGAAAACATGAATGTATAGAAATAATCTGTATGAATTCATAGAAACCATACACAAATATTGACCTTTCTTGTTTTCCCAATTTCGAAAGATACCATCTTTGTAAAACAAATCTCACTGCCACCGTTTTCTACTCACTGTTTCTAATAATAAAATACACCACTAACTTCAGTTTATTAATTTGTGGAATCTTACAACCATATTCATCCCCTCTTAGGATTTGATGAGATGAATTTGATCACCAATCATTATGACATGAAGAACTGCGTATTAAAGCTTCACCGATGAAGATTAAGGAAGAATACAACTTCTTAGCTTGACCAGATAGCTCAAATAAAACATATAAAATAGATGGAGTTATATATGCAACATTTTAAGTGGATGAAAAGTGTTCCACATAGAACTTTTCCAAAATCAATAATACGCTCGGACTGCTACTCCTTTGTAATACATAGGTGTGTCTCCTTGCATTTGAGCTGTCATTGGGGTTGACACATTGATACACTTTCACACACTATGGGCTTTATATGGTTATTCCACCCTATGTTATACCACATACCCACTCCTCATACGTGATCAAACCAAAGCACATCCATGTTGGAACTATGAATCCCACAATCCTTAGGCACTCCATGTGAGTGTTATGAACTCTCACTGGCTACGCTGGGTGATTAAACATTATTTCTTTCCTAATAAGTGGTCGTCCTTGGTTGGCCTATGGTTAACCCCAATTTCTACAGACCCCCACCCCCCTGACATCCCTTGGACACCCCCTTCGTCTTTCCTTTTTGTGATTTGCATGGAATTTTTCTCACGCATCCTAGAATGCAAGAGGCTGGGGGTTGGTGCGGGGGATGGCAGGGGGCTGGTGCAGGCTAGAATAGGTGGCAAAGGGATGGTGTGGGCTGGATTACAGGTGGATGGGAGCTGTTGGGCATGTGGCAGGGGCTGGTGCGGGCTGGGATGTAGGAGGTCGAGGGATAGTGAGGGCTGGAACTGGTGGCTGGGGCTATTTTGTAGATGGAAGAGGGCTGGCATGAGTGTTTTGCAGGAGGTTGGGGGGTGGTGGCTAGTATGGTGGCTGGTGTGGTGGCTGGTGTGGTGGCTGGTGCGGGCTGGATTGCAGGTGGATGGGGGCTGGTGCGAGATCGAATGCAAGTGGAAGGGGGCTGGAATGATGGTGGAAGGGGGCTGGAATGCTGGTGGAAGGGGGCTGGTTACAGGTGCTGGGGGATGGTGTGGGCTGATTCAAAGGTGGCAGGGGGGGGGCTGTTGCGGGCTGGTGGCAGCGGGCTGAAATGAAGGTGGAGGGGGCTGGTGTGGGCTGGATGTGGCTGGAGCAGGGCCAAATCACGACATTATCATGGCATTACCGCGGCGTGACCGCGGCGTGTTGGCCCAGTCCAGCAAGGGGATCCTTGCACATAGGCACTCAGAATAGCTAGATTTCATAAAAATCGACCAAGAGGGGTCTCTTTAGTTCCCAATGACCTATGAATTGTAGTTACAAGAGACATATCTTTAGTTCCTAATAAACTATGCATTGCAGTTACAAAAAGTAATAGAAAGTAATGTTGAAGCCCTAAAAGGTGTCATTATTTGAACTAAACATCATCTAAACATGGATAATATTTCAAAGAGGCATGTTCCAATGCTTTTATTGTTTATTCTTTTAATGATCAATATGTTTTTTCTAAAAACGTAGGGGAAAAATTATGTATATTAGAGTTTGATATACCGTATGAACTTTTATTAGTATGCAGAATAATACACAATATATCATTATTAATTACTGTGTAATATATTGCATGATGCAGTGTTAAATTATTGATGTCAAACACAACCTTGATCCATTTGGGGCACCTCACAAAAGACACAAAAACGTAATTTGATCAAAATTTGTCGTGCCCAAATGAATCTCGGTTGAGATCTAAAGTATTGCTTACCTTCCCAGTGGAGGCCCCATATCATTTCTATAATTCACCCCCTCCAACTTGGTTTTCACCTATTCTTCAATTCAATATAGGTAACAAAATTAGTATACAATTTATTTCATAATTGAATCAGATAGATATGTCCTATTTTAAGTAGACTGATTAATAAAATTTAAAATAGAATAAATTAATGAATTACAATTAAAAAATACAGATCTAAAAAATTAAATAAATAAATGGAAAAGGAAATTAAAAAAATGGAATTGTAAATGAATCAGAGAATTGGATCCAAATTATAACTATGAATTAAAATGTACAGTAAATAGAAAATGACAATTCTGAAATTAACTAAACAATGAGACTTTTCTGTAACACCCATTACAAAAAATATATAAAAACTGATATAGAATTTAACTAAGTAAATGTTCAAGGCATGTAAAATAAAAAATAGATGAGAACTATTTAAACTAATGTATTATAAAATTAATGAAATGATTCAGAATAATGACATTAATACATTAAGGATGAATCAAAAGATTATTCAGTATTCACAATATGAATTCCTTTAGTGATTGGTGACTGGAAAAGTGAATGAAAGCTGTAATTATGATGAAATTAAAAACCTATAATTTCATTATAATGTATATGATTAATTTAATAAACAAAATTAGCACCAAAGTGATGAAGAAAATTACATAAAATAGAATGTAATTATTTTAGAAGTGACTAATTGTATAATGAATGATATATATATATATATTATCATAGAATGTAATTATACATAAATAATTTAAGGATGCACACAAATCATAATATTGAACATTGTTTTTCAAAGGTGGATAAGATCACAAACATTTCCTACATCCTTATATCTATCATAAAAAATGAGGGATTTAGGTATTCTGTTGAAGTATAAAATTCATGCTGTTTGATTTTAATAAGTGGAAAAAACAATGAAAACTTTGGAGATTTTTTACCTCTGAATTAGTTGACTCTTTCATCAAACCACAACATAGAATAGAAATACATGAAAATCTGATGATGATCACTGGAAAGTATTACAGCAGTTAGAGACCTCGGAGAAACAATAATTTATTGATGCAACTCCAGTGGGAGTGTGACCCATCTTCATTTAACAAAATAACAAAGATTGAAATCCAAAGGCATTGAAATGATAAAGGGAAAAAAATCTTACCCCAAAATTATTTGTTTAATCTACATTATGATCAAAATTCTAACTACTGGAAAAAATATTTCTAAATAAACTAAACAGAACTAAACACGTGATTAATATTTTGATAAAAAAAATTGAAAGTTAGTTTAAATGAATTAATCTATATCAACCCACAAAATATAGACCAAACATGAAGTTGTGTGTAGTTGGTTAGTCGCAATTTTCCAGTGGTTCCCATGAATGATACATCATTTCACATTATAACAGCGTCTACTAAAAAATAAAACCTTTTGGCCTAACACATGTATGTATAATATACAGTAACGTTAAAATGGAGACTACCTGCTTCATTTAAGTCATGTAGTTTGAGAGATAATATGGTATAGGATCTCTTTTTTCATCCCCCAAATCATTCTCAGTTGGAATGAATATGCTTCATCTTATCCATCACTGCAAAGAAAAATTAAACAACCACAAACACTGATATAGGTCATACAAGTTAGAATATAAAAATACAATTAACAATGTAAGGTAGTTAGGGAATTTTTGTCTCTATACTATGTTTGAAAACACATTGAAAACATTATATATTAGGAGCATGAACTGTTAGAACACATATAAATATGGAATCACATATGTAGTGGAAACACACAGTATGATCAATGAACAAACTAACAGTGAATACAATAATCAAATAGTGTATAGAAACACATAGCTGTTGCGGGGCGAGCAACACGTTGTTCTAAACTCAATTGAGCAGTAAGAGTAGCAGTAGATGTGGATAAAAATCACGCGCTTGAGGGAATCAGGGAATGGGATGCAGTGAATTTTGAGGGTACCTGAGTGAAATAATTCGACATAGTAGGATAAATAGAAAACATACGATAAGCTAAGGGGATTCAGGAGGATGAACTGTAGTAAATGATTTATCAGTTACCGTAGAAGAGGTACATGATGGAATTTATGGTATTCAGCAGTGATGGATCCCCAGTAGCCGAGCACGAAGGACTGAAAACCCTAGATTTGGGAGACTTAATATAGTAGCTTACGAAACCCTAGATTGTAGATATCAGAAGAGGTGAAGACGGAGTCTCGAGAAGCAGCGCTAACCGTAGATTTGGGAGGCCGATCTTGGTGAATGTGCAGGACGAGGAGAAAGGGAAAACAGTGGTGGTTTTCAAATAGGTGATTCAGAATTGGTAACTTGTGATGGGGATGATATTGATAGTGGTGAACATGGAGTAGCGAAGTCGCGACGGGGTGGCGGTATGAAGAGGGGAAGATGGATTTGTGAGATGCATTGCAAACTGTAGGATTAAGACGCCGATGTCAGTGAAATTGAGGCTAACGGGGTGGGAAGAACAGTGGAGGTCAAGAAACTGAAGAATTGGAATAGTTTAATCGTGATGAGGAGAGAGGGTAAGATGAAGGAATAATGGAAGAGGGTTATGGGATATCAACAACACGAGTGGGACGAAAAACCAACAGAAACCTCGCGAGGAAGACAGAGAGAGCGGGAGGTGAACCTGATGGAAATCACGAGTGGGGGAAGAATGGAGGAGCACTAGATAATGGAAACGGGGGAGACAGAAGTCATGATGGGGAGGCTGAGCGGGAGTGGGAGGAGGAGGGAGAAGCTGGGAGGATAAGCGAGTACACATAATAAATGGGGAAGGGATAGGGATGGAAGGGGTGTGCGGCTTCAGTAAAGGCTATGCAGGATCTCTACCCCAAGCTTATACAGAGAACTATATTTTGTTTGTTTATTTGATTTTCTAATTTATCAACTTTAAATTGGAACTGCAGTTTCCTTTTCGGATCAGTTTGATAATAAATGAAAATCCTATTCCTGGAAATTTGAATCATTCAGCCGTGTTATTGGATTCCCCTTCTGTAGCATGATGTAAGATCACTGCTTTCCATATCAAGGAACTTCAACCTAGCCATGTCACGATTTCTACGATAGGGAAAACAAGCCCAGGGCATCACAAGCAGTACAATTTCATTGCAACTGAATTGTTTCTCGCGCAAAGCATGACACCCAAAACCTAAAATTCAGAAAATTTCACAAGATCCATTCTCTTAACATCTTGGATACTCATGTTATTTTCTCGGAAAAAGAAAAAGTACCTTCAAAACATTACAGAGAACTGAAAATAGATAAGGCACTCGATTCTAGAAGGAAAAATTTAGTGAATGAAGAAGTTGAGTCACTATCACTAGGATGACACCGAGGAACGCCATGATTAATATCAATCGAAAGAAGAAACCTGAACAGCTCGAGATGCAAAGAATTGGAGAGATGGGAAGAGAATATGGCTTACGATTATCGGTGTACCATGATCCCGCGTCCGATGCTCTTCGACTGATCTTCATGGAACAGATCCAGAGACAAACCCAGGGAAGGAATCACGATTCACTAAACCCGAAAATAGAAATGGATGGGATTCAGGTTTTCAGCGACAACACGACCCTCTCTGACTGAGACCTTCAAGGACAGTAGGAACGATGGTCAGGCGAGGTCAGGGAGGAGAAATCGTTCGGAGGAGAAGAAGCTGGGAGCGAGAGTAGCGAATCGGGACCCCGATACCAAATAGGAAGACACGAGGTATAACCATGGTTATTAAATTAAACCATGGAAATTAGAAAGATATATCCACGGACCAATAAAACCGTGGCTATAGGTCCGTGGCTATAGCTTTAATTTCTAGTAGTGAGTGGAGGGGAGAGGGGTTTCCTTAATATAAAATCCATTAGTTTATTAATTTCCCCTAAGACAAGGAATAATGAGTCTTGAATGACCAATAATAGTAATTCTATCATGTGATCCCAAACCAAGTGGGCTTACATCATCAAAGCATCATCGATGACTCAATTAATCCATTATTTAGCATTTATTGTAAATTATCGAATTCTACTGTTCATCAAAAATTCAAGTATCTCAGAAAAATCTCAAAAATTTACCCCAACCATTTTTCGATGTGTAGAACCCAAAAATGAATTCCATTTTTCAAAAGTAATTTTCTAAATATTATTAATTTAATATTTAATTAAAATCATTATTTACTTAAAAAATAGTTTTTAAGATTAAAACTGATTTTATAATGCTTTCGAAAATTACGTAGGGTCTTATAAAATTATCTAAACACTATAAGATATTGATTTTATAAATAATGAATAAATTTTAAGAAAATATATTTTTCTTTAAATTAATTAATTATTTATAATTAATTATTTATGACTTACAAAATTCCAAAATGTTTACTAAGGTCAAATTGTCACTTTCTAAGATATCTAAATTTTATTTAATTATTCATGGGTAAGGTTACTCTTATGTTGGATGATTTACTATTCATAAGGGTTATATTACTATTAATAAGGGTATGTTACTATTTCTATGGGTATGTTACTATTCACTGAAAATTATTTTTGTTTCATTAGACTCCAAAAAACATCTTGAGCACAACCGTGTATGTTAGATTTTTAAAATTCCAAACACATAAGTGACAAACTTATGTTTGAAGGTCACTTATCACTTAGTAGTTCATTATGTCGTGTTTTCATGTTATTTTATGACATAAATATAAGAAGGTAATTTTCATTGAAAAACATTGGGTCGTTACATTCTTCCCCCCTTAAGAAATTTCGCCCCTGAAATTTCACTTTACACAAATAGGTGAGGGTGTTTCTCCTTCATTGCCACTTCTGGTTCCCAAGTTGCTTCCTCAAACTTATGGTTCCTCCAAAACACTTTGATAAGATGGGTTGTATTTTTGTGTAGAACCTTATATCTCCGATCCAGAATCTTTACTGGATGCTCCTCATAGGAGAGATCATCTTCCAGCTGCACCACCTCTGAGTTTAGTACATGTGAGGGGTCTGGTATGTACTTCATTAGTAGTGATACATGAAACAGATCATGAACTTGAGCCATATTTGGTGGAAGTGCAAGAGGACAGGCCACAACTCCTATACGGTTAAGGATCTCAAAGGGGCCAATATACCTTGGGATTAGCTTCGCTTTCTTCCCGAATCGCATGACTCTCTTCCATGGAGATATTTGAAGGAATACTTTATCTCCAACGTCGAACTCCAAGTCCCTTCGATGGTTGTCAGCATAGCTTTTTTTCCAACTTTGAGCAGCTTTGATGTGTTTCTGGATGACTTAAACCTTCTCTTTAATCTCTTGAAAAAGATTGGGTCCAAGTAGCTTTCTTTCTCCAACTTCATCCCAACAGGTTGGAGTTCTACATCGCTTTCCATATGAAGCTTCATATGGAGCCATCTGGATACTCGAGTGGAATCTATTGTTGTATGAGAACTCAACCAATGGGATATGCTGATCCCAACCACCTTTTAATTTAAGAGAGAAGGCTCTTAGCACATCTTCAAGAATCTGAATAGTCCTTTCAGACTGGCTATCAATTTGAGGGTGATAGGCTGTGCTGAAATTTAATTCAGTACTCAAATCATGTTGAAGGCTCCTCCAGAACTTAGACCCGAACCTTGGATCACTGTCAGAGACAATTGAGAGTGGAACACCGTGCAGTCTCACCACTTCTTTCACATATATCTTTGAAATTTTTTCAAGTGATAGGTCTTCTCAAATATCAATAAAATGGGAAGTCATGGTGAGTTGGTCAACCACAACCCATATCGTATTATTTCCCTTTGACGTCTTTGGGAGACCCATGGAAAAGTCCATAGTAACATTTTCCCATTTCCACATGGGTATAGGCAATGGCTGCATCATACCCTTGGAGTTTTTTCACTTAGCTTTAACTTGATGACATACCAAGAACCTTGATATATATTCCGCAATCTCCTTCTTCATGTTATCCCACCAGAAGTGTTCTCGGAGATCACGATACATCTTGGTACTCCCAGGATGGATAGAGAATGTTGATCTATGTGCATTTTCCAATAGATCCTTCTTTATCCCGGGTGATGAAGGCACCCAAAGTCGTGTTCCAAACCGAATCACACCACCATCGTCGATATGGAACTCTTATAGCTTCCCTTCCTTTACTGCATTCACCCTCTTTTGTATCTCCACATCATCCCTTTGTGCTTCCTTAATCTTCTCCTGGATGGATGGTTGCGCAATCATTTGGGCAAGGTAGGATGTATCCCCTGCCCTTATGATTTCCAAATCCATTCTTTGCATATCCATGAAGATAGGGTCTTTCTCAATCTGCAGCATGGATAGAGTAGCAGGTTCTTTTCTGTTTAGAGCATCAGCTACCCTTTTCGCCTTTCCAGGATGATAGAGAATAGAGAAATCATAATCCTTGATTATCTCTAACCATCTCCTTTGATGCCTGTTGATATACTTTTGTGTGAATATATACTTTAGGCTCTTGTGGTCGGTGTATATGTCACACTTCTCACCATAAAGGTAGTGCCACCAGATTTTCAAGGCATAAATCCCAGCTGCCAGCTCTAGATCATGCATCAGGTAGTTCTGCTCATGGATCTTTAACTTTCGTGAGGCATAGGCTATCACATTTTCATTTTTAATGAGTACACAACCTAAGAATTTCTTTAAAGCATCACTGTATATCAAAAAACTTTCTCCACTTTTTGGTAGTGTGAGTACAGGTGGAGTGATCAGATTTCTCTTTAGCTCCTTGAAACTTCCCTCACATTCTTCCGTCCAGACATACTTTACCCCTTTCCTTGTTAACTTAGTCAGCGGGCATGACAATCGTGATAAGTTTCTCACAAAATGTCAGTAGTACCCAGCTAATCCAAGAAAAATATGGGTTTCTGTGACACTAGAGGGCCTGGTCCATTCCTAAATCACCTTTGTCTTTGAAGGATCCAAAAAAATTCCCTTACTTATGATCACATGTCCCAAGAACGTGACTTTCTTCATCCAAAAGTCACACTTGCTGAACATGGCTTACAACTTCTCCTTTATTAATGTTGCCAACACAAGTCTTAAATGTTCTTCATGTTCCTCCTTGCTCTTAGAGTAGATGAGAATATCATCGATAAACACTACCACAAATTTGTCAAGGTAATGTCTAAAGACTCTATTCATCAAATCCATGAAGATTTCAGGGACATTAGTAAGTCCGAAGGGCATCACCAAAAATTCACAGTGCCCATACCTTGTATGGAAGACATTCTTCTGAATATCTTCCTTCTTCACCTTTACCTGATGATATCCAGAACAAAGATCCACCTTTGAGAAGTATTGAGCTCCTCTTAACTGGTCAAACAAGTCATCAATCCTTGGTAGAGGATACTTGTTCTTTATAGTGATCTTGTTGAGTTCCCGATAATCGATACCCAGCCGCATTGTTCCATCCTTCTTCTCCACAAAGAGCACTGGTGCACCCCAAGGTGATGCACTAGGGTGTATGAACCCTTTGTCCAGATGCTCTTGTAGCTGCTTCATTAAATCCTCCAGTTCGATAGGAGCCATCCTATAGGGACACTTAGAGATAGAAGTAGCTCCAAGTATGAGTTCAATTGAGAACTCTACCTCACGATCCGTGGGAATTCCAGGTAACTCTTCAGGAAATACATCATCGTATTCCCTCACGATGGGAATTTCCTCAAGGTTGGCACTTTCCTTCAACTCAACCATTTGGGCGTGGTATGCTTCTTCATAGGGAATCAACACCCACACCATTGAAGGATTTTTCAAAGGAGATTCATGATCTTCCTTGAATTTTTAGAGAAGCATGGGATGATTCAGAATATGAAAAGATATTTCCTTTTCCCAATAGTTGATATGTTCTCTATATAATGATAGCCAATACATTCCCATTATAGCATCGAATTCCACCAAGGGAAGTATTACGAGATTCGCCGGAAGAATC
The DNA here is from genome assembly GCA_963277665.1 of Viscum album. Classification (NCBI taxonomy): domain Eukaryota; kingdom Viridiplantae; phylum Streptophyta; class Magnoliopsida; order Santalales; family Viscaceae; genus Viscum; species Viscum album. The sequence goes on along the minus strand of OY728141.1, from coordinate 1,295,955,102 downwards.
TTCCAACATACGCCAATAGGAGAATATTCAAACACTTGTGTTGCAATGATTTCACCACTTGGTGTTTTTACAGATATATCTACTTCAAGGTTTTGGGGCTTCGATTCTATAGTTCTAGAAAACTTGCAAGATATAAAGGAATGCGTAGAACTAGAATCAAATAAGACTTTTGCCATTCTTGAGTGAATAGGAAGTGTACCTTGTATGACTTCATTATCATGATCCACCTCCATAGTAGTGATGGCATAATCCTTCCCTTGTTCCATTGGCTTTGGTGGCTGTTGACGCTAATTACCCTCAAGAACTTGAGGTTTAGTGCACTGGTTTGCATAGTGCCCTAGATCCCTACAGTTGTAGCATTGAACCATGAGTGGTTCTCTCTTTTCATCGGCTACATTCTCCTTCATTTTCATGTATTTTTGACACTATTGAGCATGGTGTCCTTATTTCCCACACTTTAATCATTTTCCCATCCCTTTGAGGCAGTTCCCATGGTGCAACTTCCCACATTTTTGGCATGTGGGTCATTGATTTTTCTTCCCGCCTTTTTCATTAGATCCACCATCTTGAAACTCCATATTTCTTTCCTTGTCACTATAGCCATGGGACCATTCTCCAAACTCCATATCCACTTTTAGAGCACACAAAACAACTTCTTCATAACTCCCAAAGTCTCGAATTGCAAGAGCCTTTCGAAGGTGTGGTTTTAATCCACTAAAGAATCTATTAATTTTTCTATCATTGTTGATAACAAAACCCAAAGCGTATCTTGAAAGCCTTGTGAAATTATATTCATAGGTTGTGACAGATTATCCTTCTTTTTGCTTGATATATATAAATTCTCTCTCCATATTTATGCAAAGAGTTCGTGGGAAGTACTTATTAAGAAAAATTATCTTAAAGTCTTCCCATTCCATCTCTTTAATTTCCTCTCTTGGCTAGGTGTTCTTAATCAGAGCCCACCATTGATAGGATTATCCATCTAAACAATAAATGGATAAAGTCACCTTCTCCATATCATTATAGTGAAGAACAAAAAATATCTTCTCCATGGAGTTGACCCACTGTTCCACAACTAGTGGATCGTAAAATCCACTAAACGTCTGTGGTCGTTGTCGCATAAAACATTCGATAGCTAGTTGATCCCTCTTTGGTAAAGGAGGATGTTCCCAATTATTATGGTTATTGTTCATAACCTGAGATAATTGGGTAAGAATCTCCATGAAGTTTTGAACTCCACCTCCCAAATCATTGGGGATGTCATTCGGGCAATCGTTGCATTGGCCCTCACAAGATTTGTTGGCCTGATTTCTCCTGGTTCCCACCATTTTCTAAAATAGAAAAGGTTAGAACAAAACATAAGTAAAAAATTCATGAATACATAAATTATTCATTTGAAAAATTTATACTAAAAGTATAACATATGGGATCCCTACGTAAATACTCTTTTGTGCATATTTGTACATAGTCTCATACTAGAGGTTTTATCTAGGGTTCACTAATCCTAATTACCAAATTAACTAAACCTTGCCTCTGATACCAAATATAGAAACCCGAGCCTTTTATTACATTACTATTAAATTATTTTAAATATAAACAACATAATAGTATTACAAAAATAGGATCCAAAGGTTTAGTGTCTTGGGAAAACTAGGACCATACATAACAAATACAATATCAAGCATAATCATTTATTTAATTTCTTATTCTCTAGCTTCTTTTTGGCACTTGTCCTCTCCTTAGTACATGTATCCACCTGAGGATATAAATCAAAAGTGGTGAGATAAAATCCCAGTAAGAGGATAGATAAGAACAATATAGCATGGGGTGAGCATAATCATAACATGGGAAAAGATCATGAACATGAGAGGAAGCATAAATATAAGACTTGAAATGTGGCAATGCATAAAAATGAAACACCATGTCTTAGTGGTTAAATACCAAACATACTTTTGAACCAAGATAGAATCTTTTTCACACATAATCTCACATTTAATCATGATATTCATCACTTTACCCAATGCATTGGAGCGCTATATAATTCCGGGCGCACTTGTCACATTGAAACATTCATATTGCGCTATATAATTCCGGGAGCACCCATAACATCATAACAATATCATTAACATGCATGCCAAATATAACATATATCAATAATGAAAATAACTAAACCATGGAAAGGAATTAGTTTCATCTCATAAGAACACATTCATAAAAATTGGGTTCCCAAAACAAAGGGGTAATAACATACTTGATACAAGAACCATCAACTTTGAATGAGAAGTAAAAGGTGAGTTCTTAAAAGAAGATTTATTCTGGAAAACATTTGGTTTTTCATAAATACCAGTGAAAAACATGTATATCCCATAAAAGGAAAGAAAAATATGAAAAAAATATTTTTAAGGAGTAACCATATCAAAAGGAGTGAAAGAGGGAGAACCCGAAGGATGAAAGTTGGGTTCGAGAATTTCCCCTTACCTTGTATCAGAATGCTCCCTTCTCTTTAATGTCCTGTTCAATGAAATTATATTCATTAATTAGAAATTAAATAACCTTTTATACATTAATAGGGTTCATTATGGTTTTATTATGTCATTTTATGTTCCTTTGGATGACTTATAGAGTTTAAAAACATTGTTCAGGGATGTTCGTTTTTATGGTTTTTCTTGGGTGGTTCACTTGTATTCATAAATTGAATTTCAGTTAGAACATGGGTAAACAAAAAGAAATGATATTACATGTTATTAATGATATTACAGGAGTTTTAATGATCTTATAATTAATTATATTATATCCATTTGGATGAATCATTAGATAATAATTAAATGAAGATTGTTTGGGTTAATTTGGGCGGTTTTTCGATCACAATGAAGTTGTTTTAAAATATCACATAGTAATATGTTCATAAGTCAGTTACAGAAATTTAAATAGGACATAATACATATAAAATATTCTGGTTAAACCATAAAAATGGTTTAATGACCATATCTGAAGGTAGAAATGGAAGAAGAAAGTATGCCGTTCATGAAGGTGATAAATTAACACCTCACAAACAACATTCTCTTTAATAAAATAAAAGGAAGAGGGAAAGGGGGTTGTATGATATAATATCCCATTAGAATCATAAAATTAGAGTATATGTATAATAATAGAGTTACAATACCATTTGGATGAAGATAGGTGGGGAGAGATCAAGAAATGAACTTGAACTTGAAAGGAAATTAAAGGAGAAGAGGGAGAGAAATTACCTCTTGAATCCTTCTCTTGAGAACCTCCTTAAGGGCCTAAGATTGGTCTTTTGATGAGACCATAAGCTCTTGGACGTGTGGGAGGGGATAGGGAAGGTGTTTGGGCACAGTTTAAATAAGGTTTGGATCTTGAGAGGTGTGAGGAAATGAGGGTGTGAAGGGTGGCTTTTATAGTGGAGGGGAGAGGGGTTTCCTTAATATAAAATTCATTATTTTATTAATTTCCCCTAAGACAAGGAATAGTGAGTCTTTAATGAACAATAATAGTAATTTTATCATGTGATACCGAACCAAGTGGGCTTACATCAACATAGCATCATCGATGACTCAATTAATCCATTATTTAACAATTATTGTAAATTATCGGATTCTACTATTCATAAAAAATTGAAGTATCTCAGAAAAATCCCAAAATTTACCCCAACCATTTTTCAACGTATAGAACCAAAAAATGAATTCCATTTTTCAAAAACAATTTTCTAAATATTATTAATTTAATATTTAATTAAAATCATTATTTACTTAAAAAAACAGTTTTTAAGATTAAAACTGATTTTATAGTGCTTTCAAACATTACGTAGGGCCTTATAAAATTATCTAAAAACTATAAGACATTTATTTGATAAATAATGAATACATTTTAAGAAAATAAATTTTACTTTAAATTAATTAATTAGTTATAATTAATTATTTAGGACTTACAAAATTCCAAAATGTTTACTAAGGTCAAATTGTCACTTTCTAAGATGTCTAAATTTTATTTAATTATTCATGGGTAAGGTTACTCTTATTTTGGATGATTTACTATTCATAAGGGTAATATTACTATTAATAAGGGTATGTTACTATTCCTAAGGGTATGTTACTATTCACCGAAAATTCTTTTTGTTTCATTAGACTCCAAAAATCATCTTGAGCACAACTATGTATGTTGGATTTTTAAAATTCCAAACACAGCAGTGAAAAAATTATGTTTAAAGGTAACTTATCACTTAGTAGTTCATCATGTTGTGTTTTCATGTTATTTTATGACATAAATATAAGAATGGAATTTCCATTGAAAAACATTGGGTCGTTACAAATACCATGATGCAATTCAGTTTGATAAGGAGTGGTCTTCCCTTAGAGCATAATATGGAGATGGGAAATTGCAGTGGCTAGATGATGTTTTTGTATTTTGAGAAAAGTGGGTGATTTTCTTTTTGAAAGATTCTTTAACATTGGGTATTCTCAGCACTTAATTAAGTGAAAATTTTAATGGATTGCTTAAAGATTATGTTCATCAAAAGTTAAGTGTTGTTGATTTCTGTAAGCAGTTTGAGTGCTTGTTGGAAAAAAATTAGTATCGTGAAATAAAAGTAGAATTTGATATGTGGGAGAAGTTTCCCCATAATCCTTACCCTTACCATGCATTGATTTACTAGGTTTCTACTAGATATAGACCGAAATTATTTGATTTATTTCAGCATGAATATCAATTGATTGGTGCTTGTTTTTTGATATCTTGTTTTGAAATTGGAGTTCAATTCAGTTATGTTATTGGAATGTTTCATTATGAAGATCATAATTGTGTATCATATAAAGCTTCAAATGAAGTTTTTGAATGTTCTTGTTAAAAGTTTGAGTCCGTTGGGTATCTTTTTTGTCATGTTTTAAATTTTTTTGATCGGCTTGATGTGAGAGTAATACCTGAAAAATATATTTTGGGGAGATGGACCTGATTGGATAGAAATATTGTGATGTTCAAAGGATCTTCTGTTGAGGTACTTGATGACATAAAATCAGTTGTATCAAAATGTTACAAAGATTTATCACGAATGGCAATGAAGTTAATTACCGTATCTTATGAGACAGATGTGGGTTATGACCTCGCCTTCTCAAATTTCAGTAATTTTGAAAAAGAGTTGTCTACTATAAATACATCAGCGGATAAAGTTGATGATTGTGCTAGTTTATAATTTTTTTTAGAAAGTATTATTTAAAAAAAACCAAATAGGAAAGTGGGAGATAGATTGAAAATCTTTTTAGACAATGGACATTGAAAGGGGAAACAGTTGAATAAAAAAACTTAGCCTACTGCTATGATGACTGTATGATTTCATTTTATGATGCATTTCATTTATAAGAGAATTTTTTTTATTTTTAATATGTTATCTGATATCATTATTGTTTTCATGTAGGGAGTCAAGGAGCAAGAAAGATCATATTTTTGTGTTCGATCTAGAAAAATAGTTTCACATGTAATTTTTTTATGCACATTCTTTTCCATAACTGTTTGTAATTATTTACTTTTTCTGTTTCATGAAGACTTATACACCAATTTGGAACTTCAGCTTGGGAGGTAGATTTCTGGGATAACATTGGAAGAGGCCGAGCAGTGTAGACAACATTGGATGGGACTAGATTTTTAAAATGTAATTACTGAATTGAAAAATCTATAGCCTGTATTCAGTTTTGGTTGTAATGGATTGGCAGTGGGATTGGGATACTTCACAAAATTGTAAATGTGTAGTATGCATTTGTTCTATATAGAACTATAAGGATGTGATAAATCTAGGTTCTATAATTCTGTATGCATTTTTTTTGTGAGGATGTGGTAGTATTTGACCATCCACTTTTGGTTCTAATGGATTGGGATTGGGATACTTCACGAAATTGTAAATGTGTTGTTTGCATGTGTTCTATATGGAACTATAAATATGTGATAAATCCACATTCTATAATTCTGTATGCATTTGTTCTATGAGGATGTGGTAGTATTTGATAGTCCAATTTTGGTTGCAATGGATTGGCAGTGGGATTGGGATACTTCACAAAATTGTAAATGTGTTGTATGCATGTGTTCTATATGGAACTATAAAGATGTGATAAATCTAGGTTCTACAATTCTGTATGCATTTGTTCTGTGAGGATGTGATAAATCCAGGTTCTTGAATTTTGATGAAGAAATCCAGAAGACTAAGTAATAGTTATTGGATCTTTTGGAGAAGTCTTTCCATATAGAGACTCTCCATCTTCTGATGAAATCCAGATGTTGGCCAAACTTAACACTTACAAATAGTAAAGATAATATCCTTAAAGTGTGAATCATCCAATTACCAGTAGAAAATAGCATCATTAAATCTAAAAACAAAACCAAATTAAATCCCTCAAAAGAAAATGGTTCCCCTCATAAAGACATAATATTCCCAGTGCAGTGAAAATGCTAATAGAACTATTCATCCATTGTCCCCGACTGTTTTACTTGTTCTTCATTCTGGTTGTACTGTTTCCTAAAGATAGATCCTGCTTCTATATGATGTTTCATTCCAACTGTATGTAGGGTATGTAAGGAAATAGTGTTCCATATACAGGTGCATTTCATTAACTTCTTCTTGCGATAGGGTCTTGTTATACCCTTGATCTGTTGCCAGCTTCTCAATTAGATAACAAACAATTACCCCATGGTCTAATGTTGCATCCCCCTGTTGGGGACTATCTTCCACTATAAATGGAAGAATGGCAGTAGTCATCTCTAGGTATTCGAGATTACATTGTCTGATGACTTGTTCAATAAATATTTTCTGCAAGTGTTATATAAATTGTATTCAGTAAGTTGGTGTATATGAAAATGCATTAGATGTCGAAGAAGATCGAATTTACCATTTGAAGAATATCTTTTTGTTAATAATAAATTTTAGTAGGACCCATGCGAGGTTTCATAGAGTTATAATAGCTTAAATGTTTTTTTCAATATTAAACACAAGAAAAGTCCAATGAATATTGTCTATGTTGATGGGGATGAAGACTTTTCCATTCAACTTCATTGCTTCTTTTATGGGATTCTCAACCAAACAATCTTTCAAATTTTTGTTCTTCCCAGATATAATTCTATGTAAAAATGATTATAGTGAGAGAAAATATTAATTAATATCTTTAAAACATCAAGGAAATAAATAATATTAGACTTACCAATGCGACACTAGTAATCATTGTTGATTTATTATCGAAAATTTCAGTTGTCTTCCCTATTTGACACTTGTTTATGATAAGATGAGTATAGTCATATATAACCTGATATAAATAAAAAACAATGGAGGATATGATAATAATTGAATATTACTTTACAGTAAGCTTGTTTAAATTAGGCTCACCTGGCTACTTGTCATGCTTTTCGTGAAAAGTTGGAAAATGTCATCTATTCCAACTGAATACAAGCCGTTTTCAGCTTCCTATACATATTGAATACATTATAATCACAATAATATATAAGAAAACAAATAAAGGTTAGGGGAATTGAATTAAAATTCTTCAAATGAAGGGAAGACATACTAGCCTGGTTCCATCTGGAGAATCTTTTGCAACTGCTCGTAGTCTTTTTTCTGTAGCCGTTTACTCTTCCTGACCCATTTAGGTATTCCTAACATACCTATAATAGGTTTTTTTGGTTTTTTTTCATTGAAACACTTCCTACCTCAATTGGTTTTTCCAACTGACTTGGTTGTTCTACTAATTTTTTGTCATGCTTCTGTTCTTCTTCTTGTGTATCAGATTTGATACTGAAAAGTAGAATCCAATTTCTTCTGCTTCCTAGCTTTGGACTTCACATTTCTAATCATTAATCTTGTTTCGTGACTCTTAGTTTCTGTCTGAACGGTTTGGCTTCTTTGATGTACAAGTGTGGTTTGTTCAGCATCTTCTTGTAGTTGATCTGAAGGCTCCTCAACCCCAGTTTCCTTGGCTCCTAATTACTGGTTTTCCTTCTGTTGTTATACTTTGGGGGGCGATGCGTGTTTTTCAGGAGGATCTTGCTGCATTCTAGCTTCAATTGTACCCTCTTTCTAGGTTTCCTCCTTGATTGAATGAATCTTTTCAGCACTACCTTATCTTATTCTTTTTTCTATGCTAGCATTCTCACTTACTAACTGCTTCAGTATTTTAATTTTTTTAGTCTGTTTTTTAATAATTGCTTCCATTTTATGAAGTTTTTGTTTCAGGGCCAAATTTTCTCTTGCAAGAACTTTTATTCTGTCGTCCTCTGGTTCCTCCTATTCCTACTATCCAACAAAATCTTCCATAACCGTTTTTGGCTCATTAATTTATACTTTTATTCTATCCTTCTCTGTATTATCCTTTTTCTGTCATCCAACAGAAGCTTCTATAACCATTTATGGCTCCTCTGCAGTTCGAACTTGAAGAATATTCAGTTTCTTTAAAGCAACATCAAAATCAGAGAGGCTCCACTTTGTGAAAGGTGGATTGGTTGCTTCTTCATTCCCTTTCACTAGTCCACTTTCTTCACGATACAAATACTACAATAAAAACAAGCATATGAAGAGTATATCATACATTTAATTGAAAATAAATATTAATCCTTACCAATAAAGTGATAATTTTCCCTGTAATCCTTGCACGGTGCGTGTGAAATTCTTTAATTGATCTCATCAATTGTTGGTGTATTGTATGAGACAACTTTAGTGTTCTCATGTATCTTGAATTATTCACAAAATTGATAAAACCCCAACATAGTTAAGAACCTGTAGTAGGGAAAATAATAGTTTCACATGTGTATAAACATAGAAGTGCTGCTGTGTCAAGATGATTGGGTTCTTCATCTCCCTTTATTGCTTCCAAAAGGGCCGATTTTATTGCCTTTTGTATCAACAACTTGACACCAGTTTGAAATATCCTTAAATATAATGATGCCTTCATTGGTTTGAATGACTAGGATTCCTCCATTTCTATTTCACCTCCAGTTATTACAAATATCCTTTGGATATCAGCTTCAGAGAAACGTCTTTCCCCTCCACCGAATCGGAAATCAATTGTTGAAGGATTGTAGTTATCCAATACATACATAATAGAAATATCTGATTTTTTGCAATCCAATGATGTTACTGTATTGGATATTAATGCTTCAAACATATTCCAAAATGGAGTAGTGCATAAATCATTTATATGACCATCTTTCAGTTGATCTTTTATTTATTGTAAAATTCTTTGTAAGGAGGTAAAATTTGACCTAAAATGCACACTTGAAAATAGAAATTAAGGAATTATTGGGGGCATTCACAAAATTACAGTATATAAGGTAGGAAAAGTCTAAGTTCTATTGGGACTTCAGTGGAAGTTCCGCTGGAACTTCAAGTGGGAGTGCCACTGGAAGTTCCACTTGTCCCACTGCAAGTCCCCCTAGAAGTGCCACAAGGAGTGCCATTGGAAGTCCCCCTAGAAGTGCCACAAGGAGTGCCACTGGAAGTCCCACATGGACTGCCACTGGAAGTCCCATAGGGAGTGCCATTGGAAGTCGCACTGAAATTCCCACTAGAAGTCCCACTGGAAGTCCCAAAGGGAGTGCCAAGTCCCATAGGAAGTCCCACTGGAAGTCCCACTAGAACTTCCACTGGAACTTCTACTAGAAGTCCCACTTGAAGTCCCATAGCCACTGGAAGTTCTACTGGTCCCATAGGAAGTGCCACAAGAAGTGACAATGAAAGTCCCATTGGAACTTCCAGTGGGAGTTGTAAGGGTTGGTGTCCTGAGAACCAACTATTTTGTACTTTGATTACATGAATGTTCACTTATTATATATTGTTCATTGTTCTTCATGAATATAATATAATAATCTCCTGGAATATTTGTTGCATTAATAAGGTCATAACAGATCCCTGATATGATGAGAACCTTGAAATGCTATAACAATATTCTTAAATAAAGTTCTACGGTTGGATGACATACTATGATAGGACACATAGTATATAGACCGTCATGTGAGAGTACTCGTAAGAAGACGAGACTCTCTCTCATTGAGTTCGCACTTGGTAATCTCCAAGATGGGAGATTATGAGAAAAAACCCGCCAGTAGTAATTCCGCATGTCTTGGTGTCATCGGATATTGCTATCTGCAAGCGTGTGTAATGGTCTTTAGACTGGAATATTATCATTAACTCATGTCATGACTCGCACACTTAGATTTACTGATGAAAACCGTCACGCAGACAGTTGGCGGGAAGTAGGGTACGTTGGGTGCGTCACGAGTGACATGTTGTTAATGGATAAGTCGAGGAAGGATTTGTCCCTTCCATTTATGGAAGTTGATATCTTGGACCTTTGATTGAAATAGAACTGTCGCATTAAATTCCATGGCCATGGTGTAAACGACGAGTTTATTTCAGGTAGTCAAAGAACGACGGATCAAGCATATAGGTTTATGACACTTCCATGAAACCTTCTTGATGAGATATTGAGACAAAGGGATTAAATTACACAGTAAGCGTTCGTATGAGGTGATACGTCAATGCGGCGTCAACTTATTTCTCTTGGGTGCATTGACCCATTGCTAGACAGTAATCTTGGACTTTAGGCAAGCCTGCCTAATGCCAACGAGAAAGAGGCCTAGAGGGTCACACACTAAGTGTATCCATGTATCTCAAGTTGAATAAAGATTATTCTCATACGTGGTTTAATAATTATTCAAGGAATCCTAAGTTGTTTTAAATGATGGAGGAAAAATAAAATAAAACAAGTACACGCCATGTATTATTAAATGTACATGCCGTGTAGTTTTATTTTGGAAAGTAAATGAATAAATGAAAACAAGATATACACGCCGTGTAAATTTAATGTACACGCCGTGTAGTTTTCAATGAAAAACAAGTACACACTGTGTATTTATTATTACACGCCGTGTAGTTTTTCCAGTCAGGATTTTGAGGATATAATATTGTTTCAAATGATATTTATTATAATCAGCGTGGGCACATGTCAAGGAATTATCTATTCGACATGGGGGTTTTAAATAAGAGTCAATGAAATAAATAAAACACGTAACACGTTTATTTATTGTCATAACTCTATAACCCCACACACCCGATTATAAATATCCTTACAACCCCAACTCTTTTCCGACACACAAGATAATCATTGTGCACAACATCTCTGGAGAATTCTTTCAAGGTCGAAAGTACCTCTTCCTCCAAGAACGCTCTCAAAACCGAGAGAGATCATCTTCCATCAGATCAAGACGATCTAAGGTAGACAACACAAGCAAAGGCTTCTCCACGCTAGCACCCAAAGAATCCTTTGGCGACATCCAGAGATACGAGGTACACGTGTGGATCACCGCTATAGGGAGTCTACACTTGGCTTCTGCGACGCAATGGCGGATCACATCGAGAACGTGATCGAGAACATCAACGAAGAAAGAACACCCAAAAGGTATTTCTTAATAATTAATTAAATTAATTAAAATCAACCTGTAATGATCCTTGTTTGTGGTTCCAGGACAAACCATATTCTTTGTCTTTTTCTATGATTCGATACGTGGAGATTGGCGTTTATCGTCGTATTGATCCCGGATTGATCATTGCTAATGACAAAAATACAAGTGGGCACATCCACCCATGCGCTTCCGCTGCGCCCAGAACCTTCAAATGGTATCAGAATGAGGTTACAACGTTGATTATAGTTATTTAATTTTCGTTGATAATTTACGCATTCATATTTGATTCAATTCGAAATTAATCGTTCTATAAATCTGAATTAATGAGATCTATTCTTCCTCCTTCGTTTCTCGATTCATATCACATAAATGGCCTTTTAATTTTAATTTTGATTAAAATAAAATTGAGGAACTCATCCGGAGGAGCCGCTCTTTCTGTCTGTACAACATGGGATTACACGACGTGTAATTAAAACTACACGCCGTGTACTTAGGTTCAATGAACCATCACTGGTCTTCCAAACCACGCCATGTGAATTGATTATGCCTAAGTTTTAATCACGCCGTGTTGACCAGAATAGAACGGCGCGTGGAAACCGGAATACACGGCGTGTATGTTGGAACAACACGCCGTGTAGTCTGTTCCGACCCAGGTGAAAACGTGTACAAAGATAAGCCGCGTAACGCATACACAGGATCGCCAGGACGGTTACCGCGTAACAAGGAAGTACACGCCGTGTATGATTCATCTACATGCTGTGTACTCTAAAATTTCCAAAGTACAGAAAACAGGCCAAAGCCCCGGTGTGTACTTTGGATAAAAGGTGAAAAGAAAAATACACACCGTGTAATTATAAACTACACGCTGTGTACTTTACAGAAATGAAATTTCACCAGGTTTCCTCCAATTTACAAAGACCCATACAAGGAATATGGATGATAAGAATCTCAAGGAAATTCATAAAGGAATTTAAGATAAAGAATTGATTAATTATAAGATCATAATTAATTGAATTCGAGCGCATCTTATCTTAAATAAAATAATGATTGAAAGAATTTGAATTCTAAATATACGTAAATATCATTGCATACTATGGATGATCATGAGCTAGACCAAAGACCCTTTGTATGTGTATGGTTTCATTTAAATTTATTTAATTTAAATTTGTTGTCCTGCGAGCCTTCTTCCAATAAAATGTAGGGCCTGCATGCCCGTAGTTTCTTTAATGTAAACCCATGTAATGTAGGATCTCCCAAGCCAGAGGAGACGGTTCAAATTCTGAAGTCGAGGCGAAACCGACACAAGAAGATACAAAGGTGGACAGGTGGGAGATGCAAAACACAAACCATCAGGTTCAAGGTGTTTTCCCTAGGTCAGGGTTAGCTTATCAAAACCGCTAGATAATCTAACCAATAGAAGCTCATGATCATGCCATCTTATTTTATTTCTGTCTGATTGCATGGTTTATTTATTATGTATGTGTTGTCGCGATCACATAATTAATAAAATGAACAATCATGCGAAGATGGAATAAAATAAAAACCGGACTATGCGTAAACATTATCAGAACATGGTTAATCACTTAAGCAAGAATCACTTAATATTAACAAACATGTGATAATATGAAACTACGCATAAAGGAATAAAATCCCTCAATACCATATTAAGTCAGACCAAGCCTTCCGTTACCTGATTAAGGGTAAGACTCAATAAAACTATGTGTTTGACCAACCCTTGTTGGGAAACTTACTTTTATAAAGGAAGACCGTATGAAAGGTTTTAGGTTGACTTAACCATATTACATCAAGATAAGTAGCCCTTGCTAGACTTGGTGTAATATTGGAGGCAAGAGTTGAGGAAATCCAAGTCAGGATTTCAGGATTGGGGAGTCTACTCAATAGATCAAGGAACTGTAAGCTCACATTTGGCAAAGACCTGCCTACCTAAATACCTTCAAATATCTTGACCAACCCTTGTTGGGGTTATGCAAAGGGGAATATGGATCCTTGCCACTAGAATGTCAAAGCAACTGGACATTCCGAGTTCAATGGTGAGGGCCATTGGGACTTGATAAAATAGTGGGATAAATAATAAAATTTATTATTTCTCAAAAGAAATGTAATCAAGAAAGTACTAATAAATCTGCTCTTTTAAAATTGTAGAATCAAGATGACAAACTCATCAACCACATTTTCTATACGATCAATACTAGATAAAGACAATATCCTCACCGGCAGTAACTTTCAGGAATGGTTTAGGCGCCTTCGGGTTATCCTACGCCATGAATTGAAGTTTTACGTGCTGGAGTCCTCACTTCCTGATTCTCCTGCCCCAGGGGCGAGTGATGAAGATTTCCTGGTCTATGATCAACATTTGAAGGATGCTCTCGACGTTCAATGTTTGATGCTGTCATCTATGTCTGGTGAGCTCATGAAGTCTCATGAAGACATGGATGCCTACAACATGATCGAGCACCTCCATGGTCTATACCAGGAGAGAGAAAGACATGAGAGGTTTGAGATCTCCAAGGCTCTATTTCAGAGCAAGCTTGGAGAGGGTTCCCCAGCTGGGCCTCATGTAGTCAAGCTCATTGGCTACATTGAGCACTTGGAGGTTCTTGGGTTTAAACTCCCTGAAGAACTGGGAAACGATCTCATTCTTGCATCACTCCCCCAGAGCTTCTCGAACTTTGTTGTGAACTTCAATATGAACAACATTGAGAAGTCTTTGTCTGATCTTCTCATCCTCATTCACCAAGTGGACACTGACATGAAGCGTGAAAATCCTTCTGTCCTCATGGTTAATAAGAGGAAAGGGAAGGTGAAGAGATTTAAGCCCAAAGCTTCTTCAAGGCCTTCCAAGAAAAAGAAGATCAAAGGGGAGGCAAAGGAACATGATGCTGTTTATTTCACATGTGGCAAGAAGGGCCACTGGAAGAAAAACTGCACCCAGCCAAGGAAGCAAGGGGAAGCTTTAGGTGCGTTTGTTATCGAATGTAATCTATCTGTTTCTACTAATTGGGTATTAGATACTACTTGTGGTGCTCACATCTGTATCCAAATACAGGAACCAAGTAGATTCAGGAAGATTGATCGAGGGGAGGTAGATCTACGAGCAGCCAACGGAGCTAGACTCGCTGCTGTAGCTGTTAGAGACTACCACCTCACATCGCCTACCAGGATGGTCTTGGTTTTGAAAGGTTGTTATTATGTGCCTTCTGTTACTAAAAAAATTATTTCAGTATCCAGATTAGATACTGATGGATTCATATTCATGTTTGGAAATAAATGTTGCTACTTTTATAAAGATAGCATTTGTTTTGGTAGGGCACATTTATATAACGACCTTTATGTGTTAGACTACACAAACCAATTGATGGCAATCGATAACAATGTTAATTCACATGACTCATACCACACCCAACTTTGGCATCACCGGCTAGGTCATGTTAATGAGAAACGTTTGACAAAATTACATGAAGATGGGTATTTAGATTCTTTTGAACTAAAACCACTTGGTATATGTCATGCGTGTCTACAAGGCAAAATGACCAAAGCCCCATTTAGTGGGAAAGGTGAAAGAGCTAAAGAGCTTCTAGAATTAGTTCACACAGATGTGTGTGGACCATTTCCAGTTGAAGCAAGGGGTGGGTTCTCATACTTCATAACTTTTACTGATGATTTTAGTAGATATGGATATATCTACTTAATGAGGTATAAGTCGGATTCTTTGGATCAGTTCAAAGAATACAAGAATGAAGTTGAGAACCAGCTTGGTAAGAAGATTAAGAAACTCCGCTCAGACAGAGGAGGAGAATATCTTAATCAGGACTTCATTGATTTCTTATGGGAGTTTGGGATTCTATCTCAACTCACTCCTCCTTACACACCTCAGTGGAATGGTGTAAGTGAAAGGAGGAACCGCACCCTGTTGGACATGGTGAGATAAATGATGAGTCATGCGAGTCTTCCATTATCCTTTTAGGGATATGCATTACAAACAGCAACGCACATACTAAACCAAGTACCAACTAAATCGATAAATGGTATTCTATACTAATTATGGAGTAGACGCAAAGCCATGTTATCGAATTTACATGTGTGGGGTAGCGAAGCATTTGTTAAGGCCTCTTCAGGTAACAAACTTGCACCCCAAGGCACAAAGTGTATCTTTATAGGATATCCCAAGGAAACAAGAGGATATTACCTATACAACCCCTCAGACAAAAAGGTTATAGTGGCAAGACACACCATATTCCTTGAGAGGGAGCACATCTCCAAAAGAGATAGTGGGAGCGAGATAGACTTCGATGAAGTCGAGGCTCAAGATACACAAAAGTTGGTACAAGAACAGATTCCACAAAGCCCCGTGGAAGAACAATCTGTTTCAGAGACACAAGAACTGCATAGGAGCACAAGAGAGGTGAGAGAACCAGAATGATATGGTTTTCTTGTCACCGAGGATGGTGACTCATTATTGGTTGACAATGATGATCCTCCTACCTAGAAGGAAGCAGTTGAAGGAACAGATGCTTCCAAGTGGAAAGAAGCCATGAATTCTGAAATGGATTCCATGTACCAAAACCAAGTTTGGATTTTGGTAGATCCTCCAGTTGATGTAAAGCCTATTGGTAATAAATGAGTATTCAAGAAGAAACTGGACATGGAGGGGCAAGTCAACACCTACAAGGCACGACTGGTTGCAAAAGGTTTTAGACAGCGTCAAGGAATTGACTATGATGAAACCTTTTCACCGGTTGCAATGCTGAAGTCCATCAGAATCCTATTGGCCATTGCTACTTACCATGACTATGAAATTTGGCAAATGGATGTCAAAACAGCTTTCCTTAATGGGAAACTCCAGGAAGATGTCTACATGACACAACCTGAATGGTTTGTGACTCCAAAGGATGCCAACAAGGTATACAAGTTTCAGAAATCCATTTATGGATTAAAGCAAGCATCAAGGTCATGGAACATTTGTTTTGATGAAGCTGTTATAGAATTTGGCTTTGTTAAGAATGAATGTGAGCCTTGTGTCTACAAAAGGTTTAGTGGAAGTGCAGTCGTTTTCCTAATAGTATATGTTGATAACATATTGCTAATTGGAAATGAAGTACCTGTCTTATAGTTAGTTAAGGCATGGTTTCATAAATGCTTCTCCATGAAAGACTTGGAAGAGGCGGCATATATTCTTGGGATCAAGATCCATCGTGATAGATCTAAGAGAATGCTGGGCCTGAGTCAAAGTACATACATTGAAAAGATACTGAAGAGATTCAGTATGGAACAGTCCAAGAGAGGATTGTTGCCAGTGTCACATGACATTCATCTTTCCAAGAAAATGTGTCCTCAGACACATGATGAAAGAAAGAGGATGGCAAGGATCCCTAACACATCTGCGATTGGGTCAGTCATGTATGCTATGCTATGTACGAGGCTAGATGTTTCTTACGCATTAAGTGCGGTAGGCAGATATCAAGATGATCTAGGAGACCGCCATTGGATGGCATTCAAGACTATCCTTAAGTATCTGAGGCATACTAAGGATATGTTCCTGGTTTATGGAGGAGATGAGGAACTAGTCATCAGAGGACATGTAGATACTAGTTTCCAGACTGATCAAGATGACATGAAGTCGTAGACTGGATACATCTTCAGTTTGAATGGAGGTGCAATGAGATGGAAGAGCTCAAAAAAAAGTGTGGTGGCAGATTCTACAGCAGAGTCCGAGTATATCGCAGCTTCTGAGGTAGCTAAAGAAGCAGTATGAATGCGAAGCTTCGTCCAAGAGTTGGATGTAGTACCGAGTAGTAAAGATCCTATCACACTCTATTGTGATAATACTGCAGCGGTGGCACTTGAAAAAGAGACAAGGTCACTTCAGTGGACAAAGCACATACTTCGGAAGTATCATCTCTTGAAGGATTTTTCTCGGAGAGGTGAAGTTGCAGTGAGCAGTATTTCCACAGAAGACACTGTGGCAGACCCATTGACTAAAGCCTTGACTCAGCAGAAACATGATCATCATGTGAGGTCTAGCGGACAAAAAGTCGTAGGCAGTTGGCTCTAGTCCAAGTGGGAGTTTGTAAGGGTTGGTGTTCTGAGAACCAACTGTTTTGTACTTTTATTACTTGAATGTTCACTTATTATATATTTTTCATTGTTCTGCATGACTATAATATAATAATGTCCTGGAATATTTGTTGTATTAATAAGGTTATAGCAGATCCCCACTATGATGAGAACCTTGAAATGCTATAACAATATTCTTAAATAAAGTTCTACGGTTGGATGACATACTATGATAGGACACATAGTATACAGACCGTCATGTGTGAGTACTCATAAGAAGATGAGACTCTCTCTCATTGAGTTCGCACTTGGTAATCTCCAAGATGGGAGATTATGAGAACAGACCCGCCAGTAGTAATTCGACATGTATTGGTGTCATCGGATATTGCTATCTGCGAGCGTGTGTAATGGTCCTTAGACTGGAATATTATCATTAACTCATGTCATGACTCGCACACTTAGATTTACTGACGAAAACCATCACACAGACAGTTGGCGAGAAGTAGGGTACGTTGGGTGCGTCACGAGTGACATGTTGTTAATGGATAAGTCGAGGAAGGATTTGTCACTTCCATTTATGGAAGTTGATATCTCATCCCTTTGATTGAAATAGAACTGTCGCATTAAATTCCATGTCCATGGTGTAAACGACGAGTTTATTTCAGGTAGTCAAAGAACGGCAGATCAAGCATATAGGTTTATGACACTTCCATGAAACCTGCTTGATGAGATATTGAGACAAAGGGATTAAATTACACAGTAAGCGTTCATATGAGGTGATACGTCAATGCGACGTCAACTTCTTTCTCTTGGGTGCCTTGACCCGTTGCTAGATAGTAATCTTGGACTTTAGGCAAGCCTGCCTAATGCCAACGAGATAGAGGCCTAGAGGGTCACACACTAAGTGTATCCACGTATCTCAAGTTGAATAAAGATTATTCCCGTATGTGGTTTAATAATTATTCAAGTAAGCCTAAGTTGTTTTAAATGATGGAGGAAAAATAAAATAAAACAAGTACACGTCGTGTATTATTAAATGTACACGTCGTGTAGTTTTATTTTGGAAAGGAAATGAATAAATGAAAAAAAGATAAACACGCCATGTACATTTAATGTACACACCGTGTATTTATTATTACATGCCGTGTAGTTTTTCTAGTCGGGATTTTGAGGATATAATATTGTTTCAAATGATATTTATTATAATCAGCATGGGCGTATGTCAAGGAATTATCTATTCGACATGGGGGTTTTAAATAAGAGTCAATGAAATAAATAAAACGCGTAACACGTTTATTTATTGTCATAACTCTATAACCCCACACACCCGATTATAAATATCCTCACAACCCCAACTCTTTTCCGACACACAAGAGAATCGTTGTGCACAACATCTCTGGAGAATTCTTTCAAGGTCGAAAGTACCTCTTCCTCCAAGAACTCTATCAAGACTGAGAGATATCATCTTCCATCAGATCAAGACGATCTAAGGCGGACAACGCAAGAAAAGGCTTCTCCATGATAGCACCCGGAGAATCCTTTGGCGGCGTCCAGAGATACGAGGTACACGTGTGGATCACTGCTAGAGGGAGTCTACACTTGGCTTCTGCGACGCAACGACGGATCACATCGACAACATGATCGAGAACATCAACGAAGAAAGAACACACAAAAGGTATATATTTATAATTAATTAAATTAATTATAATCAACCTGTAATGATCCTTGTTTGTGGTTCTGGGACAAACCATCTTCTTTGTCTTTTTCTGTGATTCGATACGTGGAGACTGGCGTTTATCGTCATATTGATCCTGGATTGATCATTGCTAATGACAAAAAGCCAAGTGGCCACATCCACCCACGCGCTTCCGCTGCGCCCGAAACCTTCAAATGGTATCAGAGGGAGGTCACAACGTTGATTATAGTTATTTAATTTTCATTGATAATTTATGCATTCATATTTGATTCAATTCGAAATAAATTGTTCTATAAATCTGAATTAACGAGATCTATTCTTCCTCCTTCGTTTCTCGATTCATATCACAGAAACGACCTTTTAATTTTAATTTTGATTAAAATAAAATTGAGGAACTCATCCGGAGGAGCCGCTCTTTCTGTCTGTACAACACGAGATTACACGGCGTGTAATTAAAACTACACTCCATGTACTTAGGTTCAATGAACCGACACTGGTCTGCCAAACCACGCCGTGTGAATTGATTATGCCTAAGTTTTAATCACGTTGTGTTGACTAGAATAGAACAGCGCGTGGAAACTGGAATACACGGCGTGTATGTTGGAACAACACGCCGTGTAGTCCGTTCCGACCCAGGTGAAAACGTGTACAAAGATAAGCCGTGTACCGTGTACACGGGATCCCCAGGCCGGTTACCACGTAACAAGGAAGTACACGCCTTGTATGATTCATCTAAACGCTGTGTACTCTAAAATTTCCAAAGTATAGAAAACACGCCAAAGCCCCGGCGTGTACTTTGGATAAAAGGTGAAAAGAAAAATACATGCCGTGTAATTATAAACTACATGCCGTGTACTTTCCAGAAATGGAATTTCACCAGGTTTCCTCCAATGTACAAAGATCCGTACAAAGAATATGGATGAGAAGAATCTCAAGGAAATTCAGAAAGGAATATAATATAAAGAATTGATTAATTATAAGATCATAATTAATTGAATTCGAGCGCATCTTATCTTAAATAAAAGAACGATTGAAAGAATTTTAATTCTAAATATGAGTAAATATCGTTGCATACTATGGATGACCATGAGATAGACCAAAGACCCTTTTTATGTGTATGGTTTCATTTAAATTTATTTAATTTAAATTTGTTGGCCTGTGAGACTTCTTCCAATAAAATGTAGGGCCTGCGTGCCCATGGTTTCTTTAATGTAAACCCATGTAATGGAGGATCTCCCAAGCCAGAGGAGATGGTTCAAATCCTGAATCCGAGGTGAAACCGACATAAGAAGATAAAAAGGTGGATAGGTGGGAGATGAAAAACACGAACCATCAGGTTCAAGGTGTTTTCCCTAGGTCAAGGTTAGCTTATCAAAACCGATAGATAAGCTAACCAATAGAAGCTCATGATCATGCCATCTTATTTTATTTCTGTCTGATTTCATGGTTTATTTATTATGTATGTGTTGTCGCGATCACATAATTAATAAAATGAACAAGCATGCGAAGATGGAATAAAATAAAAACCGGACTATGCGTAAACATTATCAGAACATAGTTAATCACTTAAGCAAGCATCACTTAATATTAAAAAACACGTGATAATGTGAAACTACGCATAAAGGAATAAAATCCGTCAATACCATATTAAGTCAGACCAAGCCTTCCGTTACCTGATTAAGGGCAAGACTCAATAAAACTATGTGTTTGACCAACCCTTGTTGGGACACTTACTTTTATAAAGGAAGCCCTTATGAAAGGTTTTAGGTTGACTTAACCATATTACATCAAGAGAAGCATCCCTTGCTAGACTTGGTGTAATATTGGAGGCAAGAGTTGAGGAAATCCAAGTCAGGATTTCAGGATTGGGGAGTCCACTCAACAGATCAAGGAACTGTAAGCTCACAGTTGGCAAAGACCTGCCTACCTAAATACCTTCAAATAGCTTGACCAACCCTTGTTGGGGTTATGCAAAGGGGAATATGGATCCTTTCCACTAGAATGTCAAAGAAACTGGACATTCCGAGTTCAATGGTGAGGGCCATTGGGACTTGATAAAATATTGGGAGACTTAATAAAATTTATTATTTCTCATAAAAAATGTAATCAAGAAAGTACTAATAAATATGATCTTTTAAAATTATAGAATCAAGATGAAAAACTCGTCAACCACATTTTCTCTACGATCAATACTAGATAAAGAAAATATCCGCACCAGAAGTAACTTTCAGGAATGGTTTAGGCGCCTTCGGGTTATCCTACGCCATGAACGGAAGTTTTACGTGCTGGAGTCCTCACTTCCTGATTCTCCTGTCCCAGGGGCGAGTGTTGAAGATTTCCTGGTCTATGATCAACATTTGAACGACGCTCTCGACATTCAATTTTTGATGCTGTCATCTATGTATAGTGAGCTCATGAAGTCTCATGAAGACATGGATGACTACAACATGATCGAGCACATCCGTGGTCTATACCAGGAGAGAGAAAGACAGGAGAGGTTTGAGATCTCCAAGGCTCTATTTCAGAGCAAGCTTGGAGAGGGTGCCCTAGCTGGGCCTCATGTAGTCAAGATCATTGGCTACATTGAGAGCTTGGAGGTTCTAGGGTTTAAACTCCCTAAAGAAATAGGCACTGATCTCATTCTTGCATCACTCCCCCAGAGCTTCTCGTACTTTATTGTGAACTTCAATATGAACAACATTGAGAATTATTTGTCTGATCTCCTCATCCTCATTCGCCAAGTGGACACTGACATGAAGCGTAAAAAGACTTCTTTCCTCATGGTGAATAAAAGGAAAGGGAATTCGAAGATCTTTAAGCCCAAAGCTTCTTTAAGGCCTTCCAAGAAAAGGAAGATCAAAGGGGAGGCAAAGGAACAAGATGCTGTTTGTTTTGCATGTGGCAAGAAGGGCCACTGGAAGAAAAACTGCACCCAACCAAGGAAGCAAGGGGTAGCTTCAGGTGCGTTTGTTATCAAATGCAATCTATCTGTTTCTACTAATTGGGTATTAGATACTTCTTGTGGTGCTCACATCTGTATCCAAATACAGAAACCAAGTAGATTTAAGAAGATTGGTCGAGGGGAGGTAGATCTACGAGCAGCCAACGGAGCCAGACTCGCTGCTGTAGCTATCGGAGACTACCACCTCACATCGCCTACCGGGATGGTCTTGGTTTTGAAAGGTTGTTATTATGTGCCTTCTGTTACTAAAAACATCATTTCAGTATCCAGATTAGATACTGATGGATTCATATTCAAGTTTGGAAATGAATGTTGCTACTTTTATAAATATAGCATTTGTTTTGGTAGGGCACATTTATATAACGACCTTTATGTGTTATACTACACAAACCAAGTGGTGGCAATCGATAACAAAGTTAATTCACATGACTCATACCACACCCAAATTTGGCATCACCGGCTAGGTCATGTCAATGAGAAATGTTTGACAAAATTACATCAAGATGGGTATTTAGATTATTTCGAACTAAAACCACTTGGTATATGTCATGCGTGTATACAAGGCAAAATGACCAAAGCCCCATTTAGTGGGAAAGGTGAAAGAGCTAAAGAGCTTCTAGAATTAGTTCACACAGATGTGTGTGGACCATTTCCAGTTAAAGCAAGGGGTGGGTTCTCATACTTCATAACTTTTACTGATTATTTTAGTAGATATGGATATATCTACTTAATGAGGTATAAGTCAGATTCTTTTGATCGGTTCAAAGAATACAAGAATGAAGTTGAGAACCATCTTGGTAAGAAGATTAAGAAACTCCGCTCAGACAGAGGAGGAGAATATCTTAATCAGGACTTCATTGATTTCTTACGGGATTTTGGGATTCTATCTCAACTCACTCCTCCTTACACACCTTAGTGGAATGGTGTAAGTGAAAGGAGGAACCACACCCTATTGGACATGGTGAGATCAATGATGAGTTATGCGAGTCTTCCATTATCCTTTTGGGGATATGCATTACAAACAAGAGCGCACATACCAAACCAAGTACCAACTAAATTGATAAATGGTATTCCATACGAATTATGGAGTAGACGCAAAGCCATGTTATCGAATTGTGGGGTAGCGAAGCATTTGTTAAGGCCTCTTTAGGTAACAAAATTGCACCACGAGGCACAAAGTGTATCTTTATAGGATATACCAAGGAAATAAGGGGATATTACCTATAAAACCCCTTAGATAAAAAGGTTACAGTGGAAAGACACACCATATTCCTTGAGAGGGAGCACATCTCCAAAAGAGATAGTGGGAGCGAGATAGACTTTGATGAAGTCAAGGCTCAAGATACACAGAAGTTGGTACAAGAACAGATTCCACAAAGCCCCGTGGAAGAACAATCTGTTCCAGAGACACAAGAACTGCGTAGGAGCATGAGAGAGGTGAGAGAACCAGAACGATATGGTTTTCTTGTCACCAAGGATGGTGACTCATTATTGGTTGACAATGATGATCCTCTTACCTACAAGGAAGCAATTGAAGGCACATACATTGCCAAGTGGCAAGAAGCCATGAATTCTGAAATGGATTCCATGTACCAAAACCAAGTTTGGATTTTGGTAGATCCTCCAGTTGATGTAAAGCCTATTGGTAATAAATGGGTATTCAAGAAGAAATTGGACATGGAGGGGCAAGTCAGCACCTACAAGGCACGACTGGTTGCAAAAGGTTTTAGACAACGTCAAGGAATTGACTATGATGAAACCTTTTCACTGGTTTCAATGTTGAAGTCCATCAGAATCCTATTGGCCATTGCTGCTTACCATGACTATGAAATTTGGAAAATGGATGTCAAAACAGCTTTCTTTAACGGGAACCTCCAGGAAGATGTCTACATGACATAACCTGAAGGGTTTGTGACTCTAAAGGATGCCAACAAGGTATGCAAGTTTCAGAAATCCATTTATGGATTAAAGCAAGCATCAAGGTCATGGAACATTCATTTTGATGAATCTGTTATAGAATTTGGATTTGTTAAGAATGAATGTGAGACTTGTGTCTACAAAAGGTTTAGTGGAAGTGCAGTCCTTTTCCTAATAGTATATGTTGATGACATATTGCTAATTGGAAACGAAGTACCTGTCTTACAGTCAGTTAAGGCATGGATGCATAAATGCTTCTCCATGAAAGACTTGGGTGAGGAAACATATATTCTTGGGATCAAGATCCATCATGATAGATCCAAGAGAATGCTGGTCCTGAGTCAAAGTACATACATTGACAAGATACTAAAGAGATTCAGTATGGAACAGTCCAAGAGAGGATTGTTGCCAGTGTCACATGGCATTCATCTTTCCAAGAAAATGTGTCCTCAAAAACATGAGAAAAGAAAGAGGATGGCAAGGATCCCTTACACATCCGCGATTGGGTCAGTCATGTATACTATGCTATGTACGAGGCTAGATGTTGATTACGAATTAAGTGCGGTAGGCATATATCAAGCTGATCCAGAAGACCGCCATTGGATGACAGTCAAGAATATCCTTAAGTATCTGAGGTGTAATAAGGATATGTTCCTGGTTTATGGAGGAGATGAGGAACTAGTCATCAGAGGACATGTAGATGCTAGTTTCCAGACTGATCAAGATGACATGAAGTCGCAGACTGGATACATCTTCAGTTTGAATGGAGGTGAAGTGAACTGGAAGAGCTCAAAACAAAGTGTGGTGGCAGATTCTACAGCAGAGTCCGAGTATATCGCAGCTTCTGAGGCAGCTAAAGAAGAAGTATGGATGCGAAGCTTCATCCAAGAGTTGGATGTAGTACCGAGCAGTAAAGATCCTATCACACTCTATTATGATAATACTGCAGCGGTGGCACTTGCAAAAGAGCCAAGGTCACATCAGCGGACAAATCACATACTTCGGAAGTATCATCTCTTGAGGGATTTTTCTCAGAGAGGTGAAGTTGCAGTGAGCAGTATTTCTATGGAAGACAACGTGGGGGACCCATTGACTAAAGCCTGGACTCAGCAGAAACATGATCATCATGTGAGGTCTAGCGGACTAAAATTCGTAGGCAGTTGGCTCTAGTCCAAGTGGGAGTTTGTAAGGGTTGGTGTCCTGAGAACCAACTGTTTTGTACTTTGATTACATGAATGTTCACTTATTATATATTGTTCATTGTTCTGCATGACTATAATATAATAATGTCTTGGATTATTTGTTGCATTAATAAGGTCATAGCAGATCCCCGCTAGGATGAGAACCTTGAAATTCTATAACAATATTCTTAAATAAAGTTCTACGGTTGGATGACATACTATGATAGGACACATAGTATACAGACTGTCATGTGAGAGTAATCGTAAGAAGACGAGACTCTCTCTCATTGAGTTCGCACTTGGTAATCTCCAAGATGAGAGATTATGAGAACAGACCCGCCAGTAGTAATTCTGCAGGTATTGGTGTCATCAGATATTGCTATCTGCGAGCGTGTGTAATGGTCCTTAGACTGGAAGATTATAATTAACTCATGTCATGACTCGTGCACTTAGATTTACTGACGAAAACCGTCACGTAGATAGTTGGTGGGAAGTAGGGTACGTTGGGTGCATCACAAGTGACATGTTGTTAATGGATAAGTCGAGGAAGGATTTGTCCCTTCCATTTATGGAAGTTGATATCTCGTCCCTTTGATTGAAATAGAACTGTTGCATTAAATTCCATGGCCATGGTGTAAAGGACGAGTTTATTTCAAGTAGTCAAAGAATGATGGATCAAGCATATAGGTTTATGACACTTCCATGAAACCTGATTGATGAGATATTGAGACAAAGGGATTAAATTACACAGTAAGCGTTCGTATGAGGTGATACGTCAATGCGGCGTCAACTTCTTTCTGTTGGGTGCCTTGACCCTTTGCTAGACAATAATCTTGGACTTTAGGAAAGCCTATCTAATGTCAACAAGAAAGAGGCCTAGAGGGTCACACACTAAGTGTATCCACGTATCTCAAGTTGAATAAAGATTATTCCTGTATGTGGTTTAATAATTGTTCAAAGAAGCCTAAGTTGTTTTAAATGATGGAGGAAAAATAAAATAAAACAAGTACACACCGTGTATTATTAAATGTACACGCCGTGTAGTTTTATTTTGGAAATGAAATGAATAAATGAAAAAAAGATATACATGTCGTGTACATTTAATTTACACACCGTGTAGTTTTCAATGAAAAATAAGTACACACCGTGTATTTATTATTACTCACCGTGTAGTTTTTCCAGTCAGGATTTTGAGGATATAATATTGTTTCAAATGATATTTATTATAATCAGCATGGGCGCATGTCAAGGAATTATCTATTCGACATGGGGGTTTTAAATAAGAGTCAATGAAATAAATAAAACGCGTAACACATTTATTTATTTCATAACTCTATAACCCCACACACCTGATTATAAATATCCTCACAACCCCAACTCTTTTCCGACACACAAGATAATCGTTGTGCACAACATCTCTGGAGAATTCTTTCAAGGTTGAAAGTACCTCTTCCTCCAAGAACGCTCTCAAGACCGAGAGAGATCATCTTCCATCAGATCAAGACGATCTAAGGCGAACAACACAAGCAAAGGCTTCTCCACGCTAGCACCTAGATAATCCTTTTGTGACGTCCGGAGATACGAGGTACACGTGTGGATCAGCGCTAGAGGGAGTCTACACTTGGCTTCTGCGACGCAACGACGAATCACATCGACAACGTGATCGAGAACATCAACGAATAAAGAACACCCAAAAGGTATTTCTTTATAATTAATTAAATTAATTATAATCAACCTGTAACGATCCTTGTTTGTGGTTCTGGGACAAACCATCTTCTTTGTCTTTTTCTGTGATTCGATACGTGGAGACTGGCATTTATCGTCGTATTGATCCCAGATTGATCATTGCTAATGACAAAAATCCAAGTGGGCACATCCACCCACGCGCTTCCACTGCGCCCGAAACCTTCAGGAGTTCCAGTGTCACTTCCTATGGAACAATAAAAGAAATACTCATCCTAGTTGTAACACAAATTTATTATAAAAATGATTGAATTTATCATTTGAAAATTCCAATGGAAGTCCCACTAGGAGGGCCACTAGAGCTCCCACTGGAAGTCGTACTAGAAGTCCCACTTGAAGTCCCACAACCACTGGAAGTTACACTAGTCCCATAAGAAGTACCACTCGAACTGCCACTGAAACTTCCAGTGGGAGTTCCAGTGGCACTTCCTATGGAACAATAAAATAAATACCTATTCTAGTTGTGACACACATTTATTATAAAAATTATTGAATTTATCATTTGAAAATTCCACTAGAAGTCCCATTTAGAGGGCCACTGAAAGTCCCACTGGAACTTCCACTGGAAGTTCCAATGGCACTTCCTATGGAAATTTAAAAGAAATATGCATTGCAATTGTGACACATATTTATTGTAAAAATGAATGAATTTATTATTTGAAAATTCCACTATAAGTCCCACTGGGAGGGCCACTGAAATTCCCACTAGAAGTTGACCGAAAGTCCCACTTGAAGTCCCACAGCCACTGGAAGTTCCACTAGTCCCACATGAAGTGCCACTAGAACTGCCATTGGAAGTCCCACTAGAACTGCCACTGGAAGTCCCACCGGAAGTTCCAGTGGAAGTTCTAGTGCCACTTCTAGTGGAAAATTAAAATATATACTCATTGAAATTGTGACACATATTTATTGTTAAAATTATTGAATGTATCTTTGAAAATTCCAATGGAAGTCCCACCGGAAGTCCCACTGGAAGTCCCCCTGGAACTTCCAGTGGTAGTCCCACTGGGACTTCCAGCGGAACTTCGAGTGGTGCACTTCTAGTGGAACTTCCACTCAATGTTTTATTGGAAATTCCAGTGGGAAATTAAAAGAAATAGTCACATATAGTCACATATTTATTGTAAAAATGACTGTATGTAGCATTTGAAAATTCCAGTGGGAGTTCCACTGGGAGTTCCACACTACCACTGAAATTTATATTTATAAAACTGATTGAATTTAGCATTTGAAAAAGTATAAGCATTTTCATATTGAATTATTTTTCCAAAACCCTGATAGAAGTTCCAGTGGGAGTTGGACCGTGAGTTCCAATGGGAGTTCCACCGTGAGTTCCAGTGGGAGTTCCAGTGGGAGTTCAATTTGAAGTACAACTAGAACTTCCACACTACAAAATGATTTCAAGTGGAACCTGTAGTGGAAACTTCGTGCATATTAAAGTGGAACCTACCGAAACCTCCAGGGGACATTGCATTGGAACCTCCAATGAGGAACGATACACAAAAAAAATGGAATTCTAAATTAATTGAGTCAGAGAACATTTACAGAAAACGGATCATAACACAAAAGTTCTAAATAATAATCCATAACAACAGAAATGAAATACAGATACATATTTCGGAAAAACTCATTATGTTACACCACCTGCGTCAGACATTGTTGTTGTTTTGTACAAAAATATCTATCAGAAAGTGAGACGAAACCACACCGTAGTGAAGCAGTTGTCGTAGAAAAAACCCATGCCTTTGCATTGGTCGAAACTTTTGGACAACGCGATAATGACTTTCTATCATTTCCGTCATCACCGCTGTAGTCTTCGGATGCCCAGTTATTGTTCCTGTAGTCACTCAATTCATTTTGGTCACTGTACTACCATATTTTATGGAGGGATCTCAAAGTTTCGTCACTGTCGTCGCAGCCGAGGAGCAGTCGACCCTGAATCACAAATGGCAAGGGAAAATCCGTTTGCACATTCAAATCAAAATAATCACCATGAAGGATGATCCGACGGCTCGAAATACAAATGGAAATGTGTTCTGATCCAAAGGGTGTACTGGATATTCCAGTTAAAAATATAACCAGAGGTGATTCTTATCTGGAGGGAGGTGGGATTTGGGAAACAAACTAAATTTGGTAAATACAATTTCAAGAGAAATCACATAGATGATATTGTTCAAAAACCCTTACTTCTCCCATAATAATAGTATTAAGATCACAATGTCATTCCTTTCAATGCGATGGTTCTAGATCCCCATTAGCTTCTTTACAAATTCTAGGAACAAATATCACCACTTGAATCCAATCTAGAAAAGAGTTAATCGGTGCCTTACTGAAGATCATAGGGGTGGGGGAGACACTATACTAGGGTGAGTTGGGTCGGAAGCCAACAGGATGGGGGAATCAGTGCTGTGTTGGGTTGATGGATTACAAGGGGCGTGACCGAGCTGGGTTGGTGGCCAATGGGATGGGGATTCCCAGTGTTGTGTTGTGTTGGTGGCTGACAGGAAGTTGGGTCTGAGGTGGTGAGTTGTGGCGCTACACCGATGAGGGGCAAGGCCGAGCTTGGTCAGAGGACAATGGGATGGGTAGCCACAACATTGCAATGGGGTTTATGGCTGTTGGGGGGATGGGATGAGCTGGGTTGGAGGCCTATGGGATGGGGAGGAATTATATTGCACTGGGTCGGTGATCGATGGGGTTTTGATAGATATGGTTTGAAGGTCGATGGGATGGGGAGGCTCGGTGTTGCACTGGGTCAGAGGCTAATGGAGGACAGGGCCACAGGTGGTGAGTGGAGACATTACCCCGACAGGGGGATGGGTTGACCTAGCTGATGAGATAGGGAGACTTGGAAATGCACTGGGTCAGAGGCCGAAGAGGTGCTGGGGTGAGTGGGAGGTGGGATTTTTGAGACAAATTTAATTTGGTAAATAAAATTTCAAGAGAAACCACAAAGATGATATCATGCAACGACCTTTACTTCTACCATAACAATAGTATTAAGAACACAATGATTTTATTTTCAATGTGGTGGTTCTATATCCCGGTTAGCTTTTTTATAGACCCTAGTAACAAAGATCACCACTTAAATCCAAGCTGGAATTTAGTTAATCAACACCTTTACAAAAGTTTTAAGGGTGAGAGGGGGCGAGCGGTGGCACTGTGCCAGGCCAAGATGGGTTGTATTCAAATGGATACCTAGGCCGGAGATGGTGAATGGTGGAGCTGCACTGATGGGGGGTTGGCAGAGTTGGGTCAGAGGTCGGCATGATAGGGAGGGTCAACACTGTGCTAGATCGGAGGCCGAGATGGCATAAGGGGATGAGTTCTGGTGATGTACTAATAGGGATATGTGGTGAGAAGGTGGTGGTATGTGCAATTTTTTTTTTAATTTGGTAAATAAAATTCCGAGAGAAATCATAAAGATCACCAACCTTTACTTATCCCATAATAATAGAATTAAAATCACAATGTAGTTCCGTTCGATGTGGTGGTTCAAGATCCCATGAACTTTTTTATTGACCCTAGAACAAAGATCACCATTTAAATCCAAGATGGTACAGAGTTAATAGATGCCTTGATGAAGGTCACGGGGGTGGGGGAGGCACTACACCGAGGCGAGTTAGTTTAGAAGCTGATGATATGAGGATCTCAGTGTTGTGATGGGTCGGTGGCCAACGGGGGGCTGCGCTGAGATGGGTCGGAGGCCAATAGGATGGGGAGGCTTAGTACTATGTTGGGTCGGAGGCCGCAGGGCCAGGAGGGGGTGGGTGCAGGTTCTATACTGATGGGGAGCTAGGGTGAGTGGGAGGTGGGATTTGGTAAAAAAAAATTAATTTGGTAAATAAAATTTTTATAGACTTCACAAATATGGTATCATGAAAAAACCTTCACTTCTCCCATAACAATATCATTAAGAACACTATGTTGCTACTTTTGATGTGGTGGCACTAGATCCCAATTATCTTCTTTACAAACCCTAGGAACAAATAACATCACTTAAATCCAAGATAGAACATAGTTAATCGACACCTTACCGAAGGTCATGTGGGTGGGAGGGTGAATGTAGCGACACTACATCATGGTTATCCGGGTTGGAGGACAATGAGACAGGGAGCTTGATGCTGAGTTTTGTGTCTAATGAGGGTATGTGATAGAGGGGGTGAGTGGCGGTGCAACACCTATGGGGGGATGGGATGATCTGGGTCGGAGGATGACTGGATGGGGAGGCTCAGTGCTGTGCTGGGTCGAAGTCCATGCAGGAGAGAGGGGGCGAGCTTCAGTGCTACACCGACAAGGAGATGGGGTGATCAGGAGGTGGGATTTGGGAAACAAATTTAATTTGGTAAATAAAATTTCAGGAGAAAGCACAAAGAGTTAATTGGTTCTTTGTCAAAGGTCATGGGGGTGAAAGGGGGTGAGTGTTGGTACTTCGCTGACAGGGAGTTGGGGAGAGTGGTGCTACATCGGGTTGGAGGTTGCAGGGGTGGGAGGGGGTGAGAAATGACACTACGTCAGATAGACTCAGTTAGTAGGTCAATGGGATAGGGAGCTTAGCATTGCGTTGTGTCGGTGGATGATGGGGGGTTGGGCCAGAGGGGGTGAGTAGCAGTGCTGCGCCAGTGGGGGGTTGATCCAAACTGGGTCGGTAGTTGATGTGACATGGAGGCATAGAATTGCACTGGTTTAGAGGCCACAATGGCAGGAGGGGGAGAGTGCTAGTTCTATGTTGATGGGAAGCTAGGGAGATCGGGAGGTGGTATTTGTGAAACAAATTTTATTAGGTAAATAAAATTTCAAAAGAAATCAAAAAGATGATATCATGCATCAGACTTTACTTATCGCATAACAATAGTATTAAGAAAAAAATATTTCTCCTTTCGATGTGGTAGTTCTAGTTCCCCATTGGCTTCTTTAAATACCCTAGAAAAAAATATCACCATTTAAATCCATTCTGGAATATATTTAATTGATTATTTATTGAAGTTCATTGGGGTGGGAAGCGACACTATGCCAGGGCGATCCTGGTCAGAGGTCGATGGGATAGAGAGATTTTCACTGCACGAGGTAGGTGGATGATAAGGGGTTAGGTCAGAGGGGTTGAGTGGCAGAGCTACAATGATAAGGGGGCTGGGCCAAGTTGGGTTGGAGGCTAATGGGATGAGGAGGATCGATGATGCTTTGGGTCAGAGTCCATTGGGGTGGGAGGGAGTGAGCACTAGTGCTACGCTAATAGGGATATAGGGAAAGTAGGAGGTTGTATTTGGGAAATAAATTTAATTTGGTAAATAAAATTTTAGGAGAAATATCCAAGAGTTAATCGAATCCTTGCTTAAGGTCGTGGGGGCTAGTGGTAGTACTGTGCGAGGGCAAGCTAGGTTGAAGTCTGATGGGACAGGGAGCTCAGTACTACACTAAGTTAGTGGATGGAAGGGAGATGGGATGGAGGAGGTGAGTGTTGGTGCTGTGCTGATGGGGGGCTAGGTCAAGATAAGTCGAAGGCTGACAGGATGAGGAGGCTCAGTGCTGCACTGGGTCTCAGGCCATGGGGGTGGGATGGATAGAGCAATGGTGTTGCATTTATGGGGAGCTGGGTTGTGCAGGATGTGATATTTTGAAAAAAATTAATATGCTAAATAAAATTTTGGGTGAAATAAAAAATATGATATCATGCAATAGACTTTACTTATACTATAATAATATTATTAAGAACCCAATGTTTCTCATTTTGATGTGGTGGTTCTAGATACCCATAAATTATTTATGTACCCCATATTCTGTAGAAAAAACTATGTTTTCCTCTTGTATAAAATAAAACTAGGAACAAATATCACCACTTATATCCAAACTGGAATAGAGTTAATCGATGCCTTTCTAAACCTTCCCTTCTCAGTTTTATTTTTCTTTAGCTTGTCACCTCTACCTCCACTCACTTCATTCATTCTGGTAGAACCTGAAAACATGGTTACTTAATTAGCTCAACTTGTCTTTAAGTGATGATAATTATCCATCACAATCACAGTTGAAACACTATATAGAAGAAGAAGTTAGATCATCAACTTATCCCAAGAAATATGAGGTTGGTAGCATCAGGAAATGGTTAGTAAATCATCCCATAGGTCGGTAGTACCCATAATTTGGTCCAACGCAAGTAAATAATATAGAATACAAGGTAAATTCATACTGTTTCAAATAGGAAAGTATTCTTGAGCTTGCATTTGTGTAGCTCAGTTCGATTGCTTCTTCTCTTCAGGCAGTTCTAGAAGGTTACCATGATACTCTCTCTTCTTCTATAATGTGTGCATAAAGACTCATACTAGGATCATAATTTACCTCATCCAGTTTAATTTGTTCTTAATTTTCCTATTGTTTTGAAAAATTAATCTCTGTTAGGGCATATGAAACCACATTTTCATCAATTTTCACACTCTTATAACTTCATAGAAACTCCTCTCTGAGTTTCATCCAAGTAATCTCAACTTAATAGAATTCATTGAAGATCCAATACTAAAACATTACTTTTATATCCAATTATGTCTGTAACACCTTTATCTGTTCACATATACGATGGATTGAAAAATATGTTTTAGCTCTAATGATCCATGTCACTGGATCCTATCTAGAAAAGGTCAACATTTCCACTAGTTTGGGTAAAAAAATCCACACTTTTTTTCATTTCCACACTCTTATAACTCTGGAGTAGCTCTACTCTGAGTTGTGTTTAAGTAAGCTCCAAATTAATATAATTAAAAGAAATGATCTAATACCGAACCATTCCTTCCATACTCAATTATTCCAAAAAAACCTTTATTCCTTCACATGTATGATGGATTGAAAAATATGTTTCATATTGAATGATCTATGTCATTGGATCCTTTCTAGAAAAGGTCAACATATTTACTAGTTTGGACAACTCACATAACACCTCCCACTATGTATTGTACATTCTCTTTCCATTATCCATGACCAATGGTCTCCGATCCTTTGTCCTATCTTCCATCATTAAACCAATTCATCCTTACTCATAAATGTTGGACTTCAATTTTCCATCACCTCAACATAAACACTCTTCCAGGTTCAACACAAGTAGAGACACTCCTGATATCAACTCCCACATTTGTATATCTATCTGATGTAGCATAATAACCTGTTGTTGCAGTCCTACCTTCTCACGCTGGATTTTGGTCTAAAAATCTTCTACTGATGATTCTAGAACTGCTAATCTACTCTCCATGTGTATGTGCTTATAGTTTCAGCATCCACCAACATTGTTCAGAATAAAAACTATTGCGTCTACTATGTTTGTTGCATCTACTATGTTCACTGTGTCTAAGGATCATCTCACATTTTTTATATCTATTGAATTCTCTCAATTAAATGACCAATTGATAGGAACTAATGTGAAAGAGAGAGAGATACATAGAAGAAATATATTAATTCCAATAATAACAGTGGAACAAAAATTACATAGAATACCAGCAAAAGAATAAGAAATAAGAAAGAAGAAGAAATAAAGAATAAGGAAAATGGAAGAACTCCCTCAGAAGTCACCACTCCTTGAGGTCGAGGCCTAACCCTCCTGGTCAGATACAACTGATATCCAACAAAATAGTTCGTCAACCTATCTCTATATTATTCCCCTATAATTAATATTCCCACCTACAAAAAACATCCCAAAAACCCCAATATACTCCTAAAAACCAAACAAATTCCTATTCTAGATTACAATATTTCCCCCAGAAGTTCATTAGACCCCTCAACAGTGACCTTTCACCTAGTAACCTTTCATACTACCCCACATACACAACCCCTACCCCACTGCATTCCTATCACTGACTCTAATGGATTATGATATAAATGTGTATTTATACATGAGCTATAATGGTTTAAGGTATAGTATATACTTACATAGGCTATGATGGCTCTCAGTTTTACAATGAGATCATGGGGATGTGATAATGATGCAGTTGTAGTATGGTTTCATATATGTGCAGTATGATGATATGATAATATGGATATTATATATTTTAATGGATGTGAAGTATAACCTATGGAGGGTATGATAACACCATGACATAAGATGTTGGGGTGTAGGGTGTCTGATTCAACGAGAAAATGGAATTGGGGTTCCTTTCTTATATATATATATATATATATATATATATATATATATATATATTCTTCTGATATTATGTTACCTATTTTTGTGCATTACTTTGTGAACGAGACTTGGTGAGGCTATGATATAGTTTACTTGATTTAGGAAATGAGTTTATTTCTCTGTTCATTCACTGGTATTTAGTATGCTTCTTTCACATTTTCATGAGAGGTTTCAGTGAGGATCCCAATAAGTACACCTATATACCCACCCTTATATTTAAAAACAAGTTTTTGAAGTTCGCAGGAGTTTATTAATGATCAAGTTGGGCATTAATAGCTCATTGGGGTTTCTTGGGAGTTATTTGTGTTCATGGTCTCTACCTAGGAATTTTTCATGGAATATTTTCTATTGTTTCCTCTTTTCATGAAATTATATTCATGTATTGGGATTGGTTATTTATTTATGTTATAGATTTGATTAGAGATTCTTTCATTCTTGATATATCAAGGGCAATGTCTCTCATACTTTTGTATTTTATACCCTCGGTATAAGTCATCAAATCATGGTCTATTGGAGGTGGGTTTTGGGGGTCACTCTTGCCTTCACTATCGACTAGGGAGGGGTACTAGTGGAAGGGGTTCATGAAAAATATAGTGCTACCAAGATTTAATGTTTAAGCCTATAAGGTATGAAATTGATTAATTTTGCAGTCTCTAAACCAAATTTTAAAATATAAACATAAGGATTTACAATAAAGATAAATATCCCAAATTATTTTCTCAAAATATTACACAAAGATATTGGCTTGATAATGTTGGAATTTTTTCTTTATGGGCACGTGTCAGTGGGATTTATCTTAATTAAAACCAAGATAATATTTTATTTGATTTATTATAATGAAACTAAAAAACCAAAATTAATTATATTTACACTGGCTAATGTAATATTAGGATTATTTTCTAATACAATATTCTTATATGAAATCCAAAATGAGCCCCAAAATCCATTTCTCCAATTGATAAGTCTATATGAACTTCAAAAAGTAGTTTATATAAAATATTCACAATACTTACATCCCTATAAGGCCATCTAATAACAAATAGTTTTCCACTAAACATGGAGAGAACTTATGAAAAACTCCTAAAATATTCTTCTGTACCAAAAACCATTATCATAATAGTTTCCATGGATTCTCTCTAAACATCACTAGAAATGGGTGCATCAACCAATTTTAGATAATTCCCTTCATTTTGAAAGTGTTGTTCTAGTTTGTTTAAAAATCCTAGAGTCATGGTGGAAGAAATAATAATATTCCCCAAATGTAAAAGCTACAACTGTGCCATAATTTCCCTAGAAAACACTTTCCACTTAATCTTTAGTCATTACTGTGACTATAAAAACAACAATATCTCAAGATACATCTTCTGAAGAGTTAAAAATTAGGCCACCAATGTTTTCAAACTTTGAGAGGAAAGGCCCATAGATAAAATAACCACAAACATCAAAATCTAATCTTAATAAGTGATATTCTATTCCAATTCAAATTATTCTAAGAACAATGAAACCAATTTAGTTAGAATACCTTGGCATTGTCTTAATTTGGTTTTACAATTGGTTAGGACAATATCTTTGTATATTGATTGCATCATTCCATGCATTCTCTCCCAAACCTTATCCATTGCAGCATCATCCACATCACCATGACCATGATAGGACCCAAATATAATCTATTTAGAAACCAAAAGGATTGGAAGAGGAAATACAAAAAATTTAGCTGCTTCCAAAACCATATCTGAATTTCAAACAATTTCTTTCAGAAAATGGTCCTCAGTATGATCTTGCTTCAAGACTGGAGGAATATGATTATTGAAACCTATAAAATTTCAGAAAAATATGAAATTATGTCATAAATCATCAATGGATGAATTCTATCATGAAATCCTAAGAAATTATCCTTTACATTAGCCTCAAATTTCACAATATCAAAAGTTCTTAGAATATAATGAAGCTCCTTAAAATGTGGTAGTTCTTGATTCTAAATGTGTTCCTTTCATAATATAGCTTATGTTTTTGCTACTAGTAACCATTTTTAGCTCTATTTTTTTCCCTTTATGCTACTCGTTTTATCTAGATTTCTCCCACATCTCTGGTTTTAACACTTTTATTATACAAATATCTCCTCATAGGAAAACTTGAGACAACCCTAAAACATGATCGAATATGATCTTTAGAAATTTTGTCCCATTTTTTGGGTATGGAATAACCCCACATCCTATAAATAGTTTCTAAAATATGGTAATATGCACCTAAACTCTCAGTCCATTGTTAGATACCTATTTAACAAAATATGGCTTTGAAAAATTAATTTATTTGTTCACATGCTTGTCCATATCCTTGTTGTTATTAGTCTTATTTCCCTTAACTGATCCTTTTACTATTTGTGATACATTAAAATAAAGTGGAGAATGTCTCATTAATGATGATGTGGGTTGGGAAGATTCTAGTTTTCTAGTTTCCCATTATTTTATTTCAAACAAATCCATTATAGAAGCTGAACTCTATCCACTCAAGTTCCTTATAACATTAGTAGCGCATCCATACTCAGTTTTCTCCATCTGTTTATGATTTTCTTGAAAAATTAACAAGTCAAAAATTTTCTTCATTAATATCCATTCCTAAGCCTATGGTGGTATGATCAAACTTTCCACTTCCACATAAATAGGCTTCACATGAAAACCAGAAACAAACTGACCCTCCTTGTCATACCTTTCCAACTTAACAATACCAAACCTCATTTCAATAATTATGTATTTAGAATGTTCTAGACTAGATCCAAGCTCCTACTCCTTTCCATTCCCATATTTTTCTATAAGTTATGGATTTAGCAGCTTCCAATTTGAACTTGGATTATCACTCATCCACAAAAAGAACAAAAAATAACCATGTTCTTCATAGATTTATGAGATAGATATAGTTTCATATATTTAGGAGTCTGACTGAACAAGAAATAAGTGTTAAACTTCATGATTCATCCAAAAGGATCCTCTCATGATTACCATGGTAGCTCAACTTTCTTTGACACACTCCTCAATCCTTCATCTAGAGTAGTATTTTTTGAATTTAATCTTCCATATCATATGCTACCATCCTTTGCATTGTCTCCTCTAATACCCCAAAAAAACATAATATCTTACTTACAATAATTTCTAGAAATGAAACTATATTACACTTTTAGCACACGCCCTTTGGACTTTTCTTTTTTTTACTCCTCAATATTCATCTCTTGAAGAGAAAACTGTTCTTATAATTTCCACATGTGATCACATGAAAATCATTGGTTCTTAGTCTATCTATAGAAAAACTTATCTAAATTATCCTGTATATTCAACAATATCTAAACACAAACCTTCTCCCCTTTCTCATACCTCTGTAGGAAACTTTTGAGTATCGATTCAACAATAGTGATCCTATTCTCCATCCTTAAATGCATCTAAGTAGGGGGAAAATTCTTGCACCCTCCACTTTGTTAGTCAAGATTCATTCACTCACAACACAGTGATTGGACAACTATAATCATCCACATACATCCTCCTCACATAATTTGACCAATTATGATAATTCATATATGTGCGCAATGAAATTCTGGCTACTTCTCAGTGTCTGGACAACACTATTTGTCTTCACAGCACACACGATTCCCTAGTGGAGTCACCAAAATGATAGGATTGTGAGTGTTATTGTGTCAAGAATAGGGAAGACACAATAAATCTATATATTCCAAAATTTAAAACATAAATTATAAGTATAGTATAGAGATAGGGGGAGAGATAGAGAGAGATAGAGAGGGAAGGAGAACTCTCTATGGAAGACCAATTCTAGAAACCAAGGTGAAACCCCCCAAGGCCTGACCTTCCAGAAGCCAGCTATAAATAAAAAATTAATTCTTATCTTCCCACATACTATTGTATCTTATATTTAATGTCTACCTATCAACCCATACAACACAACAAGTAATGAGGAGAAATATTACCCACACTCCAAACACATTTATGTTAAAAATAAATTTAATCTTATAACATTTCCACCATCATTTGGTTAGTTGACTCTTTATTTGGGGACCCACATGATGGATCTATTAGTTCATAGATTGCTCATAAAAACTTTACACACATTTTTCTCATGGGAACACAACAGAAAAACACACAATGAATCCTCCCACATCATCTAGTCTCAATGTTGCCTCTATTAATGTAAAAAAAATGGGTAAGGTTAGGGAAGAACAAACCTATTTGGGAATGAGCCTACGTAGGCTTGGAATAAAAATTCCCACATAAAATATAGGAGGAATTTTTTTAATCTTTCCCCACACTGGAATCTTCGAGATATTATATTTCACATACAATTGATAATTAATTTATAAATAAGAATTACTTCTTATCATGGTATTTTTTCTTCGTTGTCGAATTTTTTGACCACTCTTGTCATACTGTCATTGAAATGAAGGATTAAATTGTAGTTACAGTCTAGAATCATCCACATGTGTTCCATGAATCTTAGAACATCATGGATAGATATTTTCATGCTAGCATCAAAGACTGATCACCATGGGTCATTACCACTAATCACAACTACAATTCTTTCAAGGTTGTAAGGAATCTATCTAGTTCTCTCAGGGACTTGAGAAGGAGGAGGAGGATTGATGATCTCTATTATTAAGAGAATTATAGAGAAAGTTATATATAGGCTTGAGATGATTATCTAAATAGAGATGTTGTGCACACCAAATTGTTTACCCAAGAAATGATATAACATGATTTATATACTTAGGTCGAAGAATTAGTTATTTCACAAAAACCCTTAACCAATCTCTTAATTATAAGTAAAACACCAAATCAAATAATAATAATAATAATAATAATAATATTTTCTTAACATGCATAAAACTCGTGGATATTTAAATATCATTTATTTAATTAAATGATATTAAATATATAATTTCTACTAAACCCTTTAACTCAGTTCATCAACCCACCTAGAAATTTATCAAACCTTGAATAATAACTATTTATTTAAATAAATAAATATCACTTTATTATTCATTCAATAATTATTTATGCGACCAATATAACCTGAATAAATATTATTCCTCAAAACTTGATAATAATATTTATTCTAATATTAAATTCAAATGAAATTCAAATGATGTTCTGAATACACTTAATGTGTGACCTTTTAATCCTATTTCTTAGTGGAATTAGTCTAATTGGCCTAAAGTCCAAGATCAACATCTAACAACATGTCAAGGAACACATATAAAAAGATGTTAATACTGCAAAAACAACAAACACATATAAAAAGATTTTAATGTTGCAAAAACAACAACCATCTATGGATACTCACCAAATAATATAATATCTTTGTCTTGATATATCATCAAGTAAGTTTCATATTTATGTCATCAACTTATATGATTGGATATCATTCTTTGAGTTTTTTGAAATGAACTCATC
Source organism: Viscum album (assembly GCA_963277665.1). NCBI lineage: Eukaryota > Viridiplantae > Streptophyta > Magnoliopsida > Santalales > Viscaceae > Viscum > Viscum album. The sequence continues at coordinate 1,295,914,469 of OY728141.1, read as the reverse complement.
GATAAAACCAGCATGGTCATTGACTTAATCAGATATTTTCATTCCAATAAAAGGACCAATGATATTTAATTTCATTAACTTGAAATGGATACATAATCTCTTGACTTATATATTAATTTCAAACCATTCATGGTGCACCCTATATATCCCACCTTCACAGGATCATATGTCATCATGATTTTTGTAAATACACCAAAGTATGTATCCCATGATATTACATTAATTATAATTTCAATTCTAATTAATAATACAAAATTTTTCAAATAAGAATATCTAGTTACACATATTACATGTGGAATTATCATGGTCAATTTTGTTCTCATAGCCTCCTCTCTTGGAGATTACCAAGTGAAAAATTAATGAGAAGAAGTCACAATGTCTTATGAGCCTCCAAAACCTAATATCCTACAAAATATGTGTTTCATATCATAGATATCATATGACTATATAGCATATATTTAAGAATATTTTCATAAAACTTCAAGGTTCTTATCATAACGGGGAACAACTATGACCTTTCGATGTGAAAAATACTCCAAGATGTTATTGCATTAACATTTCATATAATAACACTCCTCATGTGATAATTTATTTATTAATATTTAAGAATTTGAATATAAAGTTAATTGAAAGTATAAAGTAATCAGTTTTAGGGCACTAAATCCAATATTTTCCACCATAGCTATCCATCAGATAAAGATTATGAATACCTTGGACATGTTTTTAAGAAAGAACACCCACAATTTTTTTTGTTTCATCATAGATGAAACTTATATAGTAGAGTGAAATTCTATGAGAATAAACTAGAGTTTTCCTTATACGTCCATATGCACCAACTCTAACTTCTAGTTCTTCAATGCCTCTTACCCTCCATTTGGTAGGACACCTACCACTGCTTTCCTAGAAAACATTCATAACATTTTCTGTACTCCATGATTATATCCTTCAGCATACCTTTATCATCCAAGACTTATATCCCTTTCTCACTAAGGTGACCCATATGGACATTACTTAACTTCATGATAATTAATTTTCTATTATGCATCACATCTTCTGATACCCCTGTTAATTATAGTGTTCTATATTTCACCCCTTTTGATATAAATATGGATTCAAATGAAATATTTCATTCTCTATCCATGAATGTTGTACAAAAACTTTTGTCTTACGACTTTCCAATATAAATTAAGTTTCTTAGGACCTCATAATGCCTTGAGAGGGGAGGGGTGAATCAAGGTGTCAATTTTTTTTTAAAGCAACGAATATTGTTCCCACATTGGTAGGAACTTATTAAACATGTCTGATTGAATCATGTAGTAATAAAACATTCATATACAAATAGAAAACAAAATATTTTTACTTTGTTCCCCACTAATGTCTAGTCCAAAGAGAATACACCGACAGTGTGTTGATCATACCAAAATCCACTAATCTTCACTAGTTGTGGAATACAAAAGCTTAGACATAGTCACTATGCTAGGAACACTGCCTTTACAGGATTTTAGGAACATCACACTGCCTCCCTCAGAATAATTCCATTGACTCCCCCTATCTCACTATTTTAGGTTAAGTCATACTTAGTTTAACAACTTAAAGGTCGTATCAGTAGATTAGCATTTAAGTATTTTTCCCTGATTAGTAGGAGACCATGCTTGCACTGAATTCTTTAGTTGATGCACTTAAAAGCATTGTTCACTTAAACCTAATTTTCAAAACTTCTATTTATGAATCTTCTATACATTGGTCCTTCACAAATATCACAACCTTCAAGAAGAAAACATCCTTCCTGAAACACTAAATCATTGCGGAATAACTAGTCATCACAAAACTCCTTTTTTTGAGATACCAAAGCATTGGTCAAGACTAAGACAGTTTTTCATGATGCTCAGTCTCACAATAAATACCTGATTCGTGAAGATTCTTATATTTGAATATTTAGACCAATTAATCCTTTTCTACAAAACTTTTCATGTGAAATTAAGTGGGGGGGGGGGGTAGCCATCTATTTATAGGCTCAGCCTTTTGCGAAGCTCCCATGCCTCTAGCGGATTTTTCATGAACCTAAAAAAAACAATTTTGTGAAGATCCTTTATTCACAAAGCTTTAGTGAAAGTCAACTCATTTTTAAATATTTCTCGTAATCATGAAGAACACCGTCTACCCACTACACACTCTCGATTCTCATCATAATCACGAAGAACACCGTATTTCCATCGCACATTCATGAAGCTCCATAACTTCGCGAAGCACAACCTTTTGCGAAACCCAATATTTGTGAAACCTGACCATCATGAAACTTATGCCTTTACCATATTTTAGAAGATTAAATTATGTAAAACTAACTTTCATGAAGCTTTCTCCATCCTTCTGATTTTAAGCCCAAAAATTTGGAAACCACTGGGAAATGACACCACCTTCAACACTATAGTCAAGTTGTACCATAAGATCACTTTCCTTTTAAACCCTTGATCATCCTAGTGTGGATTGACAAAAAACACAAACTAGAATCCATTTATAGCTATTAAAGTTCTTACTTCCAATAATCCCCCCTTTGGGTTTTTTTTGCAATCTATAGATAAATTCATTAAACTTGTATCACTTCAAAAAACATATTAAAACAGTTAAAACAAATGGGGAGAGGGGAGATGACGTGACCTCCTCATACACTTGGAGGTGGCTGAACACCGAGGTTCAATTGATGTTTCTTGAACACATGTACTGCCAATGGATTAGTTATAATTTCACCCACTTGGTCATCATTTCCAATATACTCTATTTTAATCACACCTTGTTCAAATTTTTTCCTTGATGAAGTGATATCTAATTTCAATATGTTTTGTACGAGAGTGATGAACCAGATTATTTTTAAGATTGATTGTGCTCTTGTTGTCACAATGAATCACCATTGGTTGTTTTACCTCATCACCAATATTAGTTAGTTGTTTATTTATCCATAAAATCTAAGTTCAATCCTTTATAACGGAGATATAATATGCTTCATCCATACTAAGAGACGTGCTTTCTTGTTTCTTTCTCAACCACCCCACACATTTATTGCCAATGAATAAAGATCCACCACTTTTGGAATTTATATCCACCACATATACAACTGATTCATCATCATAAAATTCCGATAATTAATTATATCTTCCTACAACAAAGTAAAATAAAAAATTGAGAGTACCTTGAATACGTCTCATGATTATTTTAACTGTAGCCAAATGATCTTCCTTTAGATTACTTTAAAATTGGGATGGTAATCATGTTGCAAAGATGATATATGGCTATGTTGTAGTCAAGTATAATAAGATTCCAATGATTTTTCTGTATAGGGTGGGATCCAAAGAAGTCCCATTTTCATTCTTTATAAGTTTTTTCCCAACTGCAATTAGAGTCGACATTGGTTTGGAGTCATGCATGTTGAATTTCTTTAGAATCTATGTTTCATATTTTTCCTAATAACTGAATGTGTAATACTTATTTTGAATCTTCTACATCCCCCAAAGTATGTGAGTTCACCAATCATTGAAATTTGAAATTCTAATTTCATGTGATTATCAAATTCTTCAACTAATCCCTGATTAATTTCACAAAAAATAATATCATCCATATACACTGGAACTATAAACTGATCTTTCTAAGAATTATTCACATATATATTATGGTCGAAACCTCCTCATTAAACTCTATAAGATCATGGTAATCATGTTGAAAAGATGATATATGGCTATGTTGTAGTCAATTATAATAAGATTCCAATTATTTTTCTATATAGGGTGGGATCCAAAGAAGTCCCATTTTCATTCTTTATAAGTTTTTTCCCAACCGCAATTAGAGTCGACATTGGTTTGTAGTCATGCATGTTGAATTTATTTAGAATCTCTCTTTCATATTTTTCCTGATAACTGAATGTGTAATCCTTATTTTGAATCTCCTACATCCCCCAAAGTATGTGAGTTCACCAATCATAGAAATTTGAAATTCTAATTTCATGTGATTATCAAATTCTTCAACTAATCCCTGATTACTTTCACAAAAAATAATATCATCCATATACACTGGAACTATAAACTGATCTTTCTAAGTAATCCCTGATTAATTTCACACTCATGGTGCTTTCTTCAGATCATAGAGAGAATTATTTAATCGGTAAACCCCCGTCTCATCATTTATAACCAGAAATACCACTGGTTGTTCAATGTAGAATTCTTCTTCAAGAACTCCATTTAATAATTCCATTTTTACATCCATCTGATAAAATTTGTACTCAATCTAAATTTCCACGACATAGAAAATCCTGATCGACTCTAGTCTAGCTACTATCAATGCCTTCAATCTGTGCATAGCCTTTACATACTAAGAAATCCTTTTTTCTGATCACATTTCCATGCTCATCAAATTTTTTTTAAAGATCCACTTTGTTCTAAACACATTGTGATTTTTGAGTCTCTTGATAAGTTCCCATGTCTAGTTCTTTTCAATGTGATCAAGTTCTTAATTAATGGCCTTAACCCATGATTCGTCATTCTCTTCTTATCTAAATGAGGTTGGTTCCACAATTGATAGGAAGACAAAATGCGATTCATTCCTCATTCTCCTTGTTTGTGTGGGTGCGGTCCAATAACCAATTATTTTGGATTGATTAATTTCTACTCTTCTATTTATCTTGTGAGGTTTTGATGATGTTTCTTCAACCATGGGTTCCTCTTCTAATTCTTCTTCTGAATCATCATCATTTCATGACCCCTAATTGTTCTACAACCCTTCTTCTATTTTTGTTTTTGAACCTGTACCTTCTCCACTTTCTTATTCATCTTCTATCATATCAACACATGAACTCCTCAAGGAATTTATGGTTTTATCTTTAATGATATTTACATCACTTTTTTCCATAATTTTTCTAATATGATTATTGTAACATTTTTAGGCTTTAATCTTCATTGAATATCCAAGGAATATTCCCTCATTTGTGTAGGATCATAAGAATTAGATTATATGGCTATACTTAAAGGGGGGGGGGGGTGAATTGTAGTTTAAAAACATAGTTTATAAGATTTAAACTAAACAAAACACAAATACTATTTAATTAATATTATCAGACTTGGACTCAGTCTGATTATTAGAGTCACAAAATTAGATTCAGAATGTCTGAATATATTAGAGTAAAAGAATCGTAATCACTATGGATCCAATTAATCAGAGTATTGTTTTTATCATAATCATAATAACAATGATAAAACCAATTGTATATAAATCTAAAAATGATTCCTATATTTCTATATTAAATTCATAATAATATTTACTCATAAATAAACAAGAAATACAATAGCTATGTAAAAGTAAGAATCACTTAGAAGATATCATTAAAAGATTTACCTCTTTTAACCTTAAGAGTAAGCTAGTCAATAACCCTGACTAAAAGTGTACACTATTTTATACTTATAGTAAAGTCTATCTTTAATTACTAGGAAAGTCCTCAGTACGATGATCAAAATTTCCCTATATTCCTATCCCCGGAATCCCTCGATAATAATATCAGTGTTTGTCTTCCTTTCCCTAGAAGTCCTCGAACTGATGGATCAGATTCACCATCTTCTTATCATCAAAATCCCTCGATCATAAAAATGATAGAATGTGGTTAAAATTACAAAAGGTCTTAAGGACACAACCCTGACAAAGATTCCTTAAGAATACAACTCTCTAAAAAAACATAAAGACTAATAACGATCATTCATGCTAATTATTATTCAAAATATTTGAGAGAAAATGTAATCAACCAGATCGAAACACTTCAAATGACTCAGTATTTATATGTAATATCCCAAAGATCATATTTATAAGTTTGTTGCAATGATCTAACACAGCTAGTGCTTGACAAATCATCTTTATCTGAATTTCTGATGCCATATTGATCAACACCATTACTGTGTTAAAAATATTCCTTTCATTGGAAATAAGTATTCATATTCCAATTATAAACTTTAGTTAGTTTGATGGAATTAATTAACAATGTCAATAAAATAATATTTATGAGGGTCAGTTTGATAAATCAAAACCAAAATCAATCCAATGGTGATGAATTTTGTCAAAAATATCGAAAAAACAAAATTCTATCTCCTGGTCTGATTAAGGCTGAATCTGATAATCAGATTCATACTCAATATGATAATCGTAATGAAGAATAGTAAGTTTATTCTCTTAATACATTAAAACTTTTTATAAGTTTTTTAAAATATAAATTTTTCTATAAAAAAATTCCAAAACACCAAGGATATAAAAATTTAGTAAACATGTTTTAATAAAGTTCTTTTGATTTCCAAAACTAAAGAAATGTGAAAGTAAGAAGTAGAACTTCTGACTCAACAATCTTTCCCTTTTTGTAAAGAACAAACCCCAAAACTTAAATGAAAAATACCTTGAAAAATTATATCCCTTTATTCTTTTAAGAACTTCACATTTAGAGTTATACTTTGAATCTTATGTCCCCCAAGTTTGTAACTCGTTGAATATGATGATCAATACGATGAAATTTTAGAATAGTTATTCCTTAAATAGAACTCCCCTAGGAATTATTATCCCCCTAGGGATCTATTCCCCCTTAATAAAACATACCCACCTTTATATTAAAACTTCCCTTTTTAAAAAAATCTTCTTCCCCTTTAATAATACTTTCCTCATTTTTTTATTTTCAAAAAAGAATGGAAAACGAATCCAAAGTTTCCTGAAAAGTTTGAAAAACAATATATAATTTTTTTAACTAAATAATCATACATGAAAAATATGAAAGAACATGTAACTAATTGGAATTGGAAAACATTAAAAAAATCATATTTGCATGAAAAGACAATTCATTAATAAACATTCAGATGTTTTAAAAAAACAAATACATCAAGATTTCAAATAAAAAAATCATTCTTTCTTCATGAGATTCCTGAAAAATGCCTTCATCTTTTTGAACTTGTGGCAGTCTTTTTCCAACTTCACAAATTTTTTCTTCTAGAGAATATTGCTTCTAAACTTTGGTTTTTAAGATTTTGAACTTCCTTAGACAACTCTTTGTTATTATCTCTCAATACGATCACTTATTTTTCATATAATCTCAGACTTCTCATTTCTAACTCCATTTCTCAAATATTTTATTTCAAATCATTGACATCCTCAGTACGTTCATCAGTTTCATCCCTAAAATCCTCAATTACCTTTACTCTATCATACATACCTTTGGATAACTAGTTAAAAGAATTTGTTGACTCTTCCATAAGCTTCTTTATTTCATCAAATTGATCATCATGCATTCTGATATCAGAATAAACTTGGTTAAACCACTTAAATATTTGATTTCAATATCTCTTATAATCATGGGAACTTTCTCATAAAGTATTCAATTTATCTTCAATATAGATCACCGATCCTGTTAAGACTTTAATAAACTCTGATTTTTAATTAATAATTCCTTGAATTAACTAAATCATTGCTTCATGCTTTGGAAAATAATAAATTGTTCCTTATATCCTTCTCAAAACATGAACAATATAATCAAAACCTTTCTTATATATGGTTCTTATAGGGTCCAATTTATCGAACTTTGGATAAGGAGGTCTACGTGCTAAAAATTTACGTTCTATACTTTTCTTACAACAAAAAGTTTCAAAATAAAAATTTACAAATTATCCACCACAATCACTATGAATAGTTATCAAGAGAAGGGTTTTCTCATCTTTAACTTTGGTTAAAAAAGTTTTAAAATAAAAAGGGCTTTAGATTTCTTTTTGAGAAAATAAACCCAAGTATATCTAGTGTAATCATCAAATAAGACATATACATAGTATTTTCCACTAATAATTCTGATTTGTATTTGAAAAAATAACTCCATGTGAACTAACAGTAAATCATTAGAAGTTGAGACTTCAATAATAGATTTAAAACTTTACCTTTGTTTCTTGATGTATTTACAAGGGTCACATGCTTTTGAAGTATCAAACCTAAGTTTTGGTAGATCATTAACAAGTCATTTCTTAGTAAACTTTGATAAGTTTCTAAGGTTACAATTTCCTAAACTTATATTCTATAACCAAGATTGTTCTTCCATTTCACTAAGGAAAGGTAAGTCGTCGATCCTAACATATTCTAAGTTAAGTGTGTAAACATTATTATGCCGATTGGAAGAAAAAATAAATTCATCCTTGGAACTATGTACTAAAAATTTATCATTACTAAAGCTCACAAGGTAACCTTCATCACATAATTGAGTTATTCTTATAAGGTTGTTCTTAAGACCTTTAAAAAAAACAAATTTGAAATAAGAGTTTTTACAAAAAGGAAAATGCTACTTATTTCGATAATCACTCCTTGATCATTATCTCCGAAAGTTACTTTTCTACGTTCCATCTTGACTATATTACTAGAAAAATCTTTTTTTTCCAGTCACGTGCCTTGAACATCCACTATCTATGTACCATATTTTTTTGTAGGTACTATCTTTGTTTTCCTAAATATAAAAACATCATAATTTTGGATCCCAAACCTTCTTATGTTTGGTATTGTTATAAAATAAAATTTTGGGTAACCAAATTTTCCAATTTTATTTTAGGCATATTTCATTTTAAAAAAATATTTATGAAATCCTAGTGATTGAACTTTATTTAAGGAATAATTATTTTTCTAGTTCCCACCACTTTAGCACTTAGCACAAAAAGGTGCACTTTTTGGAACAAAGTAATTGTTACTGAAAATAGGTTTTTTATTTGTATAACCCATTATGGTATTATCACTATAAGGATGAATTTTTTGATAAATTTTATCAAAATTTTCATTTCTGATGGTAAAATTTGATAAAATTTTCTTCAAAGAATAAATTTAAGATTTTAGTTTTATAAATAAATTATTATCATCATTAGTAATAGTTTTGGAACCAGGTTTATCAAAACTAGTTTGTAGACTATTTTTATTAGAAACTAATTTTTAAAAATATTATAAAATAGTATATTTTTAATAAATAGTTTTATCAAGATCTTTATAAAGATCTGATATTTCATTTTTCAAAAAATTTATTCATGAACTAACCTTAGAAAGTTTAGCTTTAGCATTATCAAGTTTTTTTTTGTAAATTTTACAATTTTTATTTTCTAAAAGTTTTGAAAATTGATAAACTTCATCATAAGTAGGTAAATAATTATCTTCTATTGAGGAAGATTCTTCATCAAAAGATATAAAATTTTCCTCATAAGGATAATTAGCATTTTAAAGAAATATTGGTATGATTTTTAGCTGTTCATACCTTTTCCATGAGACAATTATTAACCATGAGAACATTAGAAAAAACACTTATGATTCTCTATCTGAAATTTCATTATTTGGTGAAATTTTAAAATAATCACCTCCACTAGAACTCTATGTTTCAGATTCTTTCAAGACTTTCTTGCCTTTAGATTGATAATAATTCTTGTCATTTGTTTATGAATTCCTTTCTTTCTAATATTTCCTCTTCACATTTGGAGAATCTAGTCGGATATGTCCACATTTCTTACATTCATAACACGTGACTTCAGAATTTTTATTTTCAACTCTATCCTTACAACCTTTTCTATATTAGCACTAAAAATATTTCTTTTCCACTATATTATTAATTCTTATATAAAGATTAGCTAACTCATTCTCATAATGTTTAGAAGTACTCGAATCAGATTGATTAATAACTTTCTTCTTCCTCAAATATTTAACAACTTTCTTAGGTTTTTGAACTTTAGAAGGTAAGTTAGATGTTATAGAAAAAGAAACACCATCATTTTTATTTTTTATTTTCTCAACATATATTTTAATTATACTCTCATACTACATGAGAGTTCCAATAAGATCATCCAAATTAATATTATTTAGCTTACTTGTCTAATCAATAACTATTCTTTTGGATTCCCACTCATTGCGAATGATATCAATAATCTTTTCCACAATAATCTCACCATCAAGCCCATTTTCACCAATATATTATAAACTACTTATGATTTTCATAAAACTCTGGTAAATCTTTTCAACTCATTCTCTAGGTAAGAAATCAAAGGCATGGTAGTCTTTTATAATCATAGATCTTCTGGTATCAAAAAATTTAGAAGTACCAAAGTATGTGGCTTAAAGATTTTTCCAAATACTATTTGTAGCTTCACATGAAGATATCTGACTGTAAATACTTATTATCATGGAAAATATAAAGGTATTATTTACTCTAGAGTTTAACTTATGCTCTTGTGTTTCTTGATGCGTAAAAGTATTAACTTCCTTATCATGAATCTTATAATCTCCAATAAGCATAAAAAAGTTATCAACTGTAGTATTGATAACAAAAAATTTTATCCTATCCCTCCAGTAATCATAATCATCACCATTAAAGATAGTTGGTCTATTCAGATTTAGATTTTATATAGAACCAACATTAAGGCCTTCCAACTTAAAAAAAATATAAATTACTTGCCACAAATACATGCTAGTGTAACAAAGTTTCTTAAAAAAAATTTATAAAAAAATTTCAATAACTTGCATCAAGTAAAGAAAGTAATAACTCAGCAAGATATAAGTAGTAAAAAACTTCTCTAATACCAATTATAGGATCATAAAAATTATCTTAGATGAATATACTTACAAGATGAGGGTGATTTTTAGTTTAAAAATTTATTTTAAAATATGGAAACTAAACAAAACACAATGCCTCTTTAAGTAATATTATCTAACTTGGACTCAGTCCAATTATAAGTGTCACAAAATTGGATTCAGAATGTCTGATTATATAAGAGTAAAAGAATCATAATCATTATAGATCCAATTAATCATACTAACACCTATAAAAACAATTTTATATAAATCTAAGTATGATCACTATCTTTATATATTAAATACAATGAAATAATTACTTGTAAAGAAACAAGATATAAAATAGCTATGTAAAAGTAAGAATAAATTACAAACTATTATTAAAATATTTACCTCTTTTAACCTTAAGAGTAAGGTATTCAATAGCCCTGACTAAAGGTATCCACTATTTTATACTTACAGTAAAGTTTGTCTTTCCTTACTAAGAAAGCCCTCAATATGATGATCAGAATTGATATGTCTTCCAATCCCCAGAATCCCTCGATATGAATATCATTGTCTATATTCCTATCCCTAGAATCCCTTGATCTGATAGATTAGATTCATAGTCTTCTTATCCTCATAATCCATTGATTTTAACAATGATTGGATGCAGTTACAATTAAAAATGTTCTCAAGGAAACAACCCTAACAAGGATTCCTTAAGAAGAGAAAACTATAAAGAAACAAAAAGACTAATAAAAAGATATTCAGTCTAATTATTCTTCATAAGACTTGAGAGTGAATGTAATCAACCAGCTCCAAACTCTTCAAATGACTTGGTATTTATAGGAAATCTCTCAATGATCATATTCTCAAGTTTTTTTCAATAAACTCAGATAACTAGTGATTGATAAATCATATTTAATTGGATGCCCGACTTTATATTAATTAACAAAATTACAGTGTTAAATATATTCCTTAAATTATAAATAATTTTTTTATTCTGATTATAAACTTCGTCCAGTCCAATGGAATTCCTTAACAATGTCAATACGATAATCTTTATGAGGGCCAGTTTGATAAATTGGAACCAAAATTAGTCTGATGGTGATGAATTTTGTTAGTATGATATAAAATATAAAAATATGTCTCTTAGTATAATTAAGGTTGAATCTGATAATCAGATTCATACTCAATATGATAATCTTAATGAAGAATAGTAAGTTTATTTTCATAATAGATTAGAAATTTTTCTAAGTATGGTAAAAGATAATGTTTTTTACAAAAAAATTAAAAAATTATTGGGATATAAAAAGTTATTAAACATGTTATAATAAAGTGTTTGTGATTTCCAAAACTAAAGGAATGAGAATATAAAAAGTAGAACTTATAACTCAATAGTCTGCAACATCACTATACTTACCTTGATTTCCTTATTTGTTTTGGATGAAACATTTACTTCCAAAAACATGAAAATACTTTAGAGAGAGATTCCTTCCATACAATAACTCACATGGTTTCTTGTTTTCTCCTATAAAAATTTCTGTTATATTTTGAGTGTGCATTGATACTTGAACATCCTCTTTTCAGTAATGATGATAAATATGAATCTCAATTAGTATACTTCTATCCATATTGTTCACCTGTCAATTTCTACATTCAATAATTCCATTTTTCTATGGAGTTCTCACTATATCCACCTCATTATTTATTCCATGTTTTTATAGGTAATTTTAAAATTCAATGGATGTGTATTCTTATCCACTATCAGATTGTAGAATTTTGATTTTGTGGCTAGTTTCATTCTCAGTAATTCAATGATAAATTTTTATGCAATCAATCCATTTTTATTTCCTCTACATTATCATTATATAGTCCATTCTACTATAGTAATCAATAAAAATAATGAAGTACCTCTCTCCATATGTGATGGAAACATTTATTAGACCACATACGTTTGTGTTAATAAGATCAAGCAGATTTGATGCCCTTTTGTTCTTCGGCTGATATGAAGTCCTAACTATCTTTACTCACATACAAGCATCACATGTCCTTTCCTGTTCATGATTTAGATTGGGAATATCAATGAATATTTCCATCTTATATATCTTTTCCATTCTCTTTTGATTAATATGACCAGCATCCAGTGCCATAAGTTGTTTTCTTCTTCAACTGTTAAGTAAAAAATGTTCTCTTTACTGTCAACCTGGTATAAATTCACATTTATCCTACATCCTTTCATGATAAAATTACCAGTATTTTCTTTGATAGTGCACCCATTTTGATTAAATTTTACTATCAATATCAATTCACAGAGTTGACTCACACTCATAAGATTGTGATGCAAACCATCCACATAGAGAACTTCAGTTTTCTTAGGCTCATTATTTTATACTTCTATACTTCTACTACCTTTTATCTTCAAAGAACCATCTTTTCCGAACTTCACTATTCCATCAAACCTTTTATTAACTTTGTTAAATAAATATTCATTTCCTATCATATGGGATGAACATCCATTGTTAATAATCTAGGTGCTACTATTATTTGTATCTTTGAGAGCTATTTCTATAAGGATGGATTTCTTGATTTTCTTCTTTTCCTTCCATGAGATACTTGATTGAGTGGAGGCTAAATATGGACTTTACAATATCTTTTCCATATTAATGGGTTCATTATAATCATATTGTTCTTATAGATTATAATACCTATTTCCAAGAGAAACTCTTACTAGTTTGTGGATATTGAATTTTCTATGAGTTCTGTAGATAAGGTTCCCATGTTTCCTCTGCCTGCAATGAACAACTTGATGGAAATAGTTAGAACAATGAAAAAATATCCATAGAAATTATTTTCTTTATATTATGAAGGACATGGTATCATTATCCTTTTTTTAATTCTAATAAATTACCCATTCAGATAGATCCTTGCCTCTTCACAGTATGACATGGTATATCCTAGAAATCCACATAATTGACATTTCATAAGAGGAAATGTATTATCACTTCCATTACTTCTCATGTACCCTTATTTAGTAAAATTATTTTCCTGGAGATCATTTTTGGATATGTGAGGATAATTTCCAAGTCTCTTTTATGTTTTATTTGAGGATTTCTTTGTTTGAACATTAGGTGCCTTTTTGGTTTGTCCAACTTTATGATTCCATTTATTTTGAATCATTTCATTTATAGACTTTGACATTTTAGAATCACATACAATTCCACCTTTTCCAATACATGTGGATCTATGATCATTCAAGGTCTTTTTTACTCCTTTAGAACCACTTTTATCTCTTTCTAATAGCTCTTCATCTAAGAATTTTCCAAACTATAATTTCTTCTTTATTTATTTTGATTTCGGTTTAATTTATAGTTTACTCTTCAAAGTATCAACTTCTTCTTCAAATACCTCAACTATATTAGCCTTCTCCTCCAGTCTGGATTTAAGTTCATTGATTAATTTTTCCTTCCCTTTAATTCTGAGATTAAATTCCACAACTTCTTCAGAGATTTCAAGATTTTTTAATTGTTTGAATGACCCTAATTCCAATTGATCAATTTCTACTTAAATCCAATTAAAATAATTTTATGAATCTTCTATAATAGCTATCATCTTTCATTTTCTCTTTATTTTAATGTCAATCTTATCAAGAGCATCCTTAAGTTCCACTTTGTGATCAAAAACACCAATAAACTCGTTACCTTTATCTTTTGAAGGTTCTAACTTTTCAACAGTAGGCATCATAGATTCTTGGGTTTCAGATTTAAACCCTTGTTATTTATCCTCTAAAAGTCATTATCATCTTATTCTTCTTTATAGAAGAAACTATTTATCTATAATTTCTTTCCTAATTTGAAGGCTCCCTTTTGGTGAAACCTTTTCCGAGGCTTCTTCATGATTCTTAATTCACTTTCTTCATCATCGAACTTCCTTGTGCACTGAGAGGCAATGTACTCAACTCTACCACATCAGAATCATGCCAAAGGAATCTTTCCTTCAAATCACAATTTTCCTCTATTTAATTTCTGGGAAAAAATAGAAAGAAGTTTGTATTACTCATTTTCTTCATCAAAAATATCTTTGGAAACCTCGAGTTTTTATATGGATTTGAATTCCATTTCCTTACTTACTCTAGTTGTTGCGTCTTCTGGTTTGACTCTCATTTCACGAGCCACCAAAAAACTAAGAAGATCATCAAGAGAAAGTTTAGATAGATCCCTTTCCTCAAGGGTGGGCACTTTTGGATTATACAAAGGTGTAATCCTTCTCAATATTTTCTTCAAAATTTCAATATCTTTAATTTCATCACCATGTACTAAAATTGTTATAAAAACATTAGTAATTCGATTAAAAAATGTATATACATTTTCATTAGGATGTATTTTAGGATCATCAAACCTATTGTGAAAAACTTGGTGTTTTCCTCCTTCACTTTGTTATAAACTTCATATATATTTTCTATTTTTTCCCACATATACTTGGATGAAGTGAAACTCATCACTTTCAAATAAATTTGATTACATAAGGATGAAATAATAGCATTTTGTACTTTTTCATCTACATCAAGAATTTTTTTTCTATTTCGATCATAGATAGACCTGTCTCATCAGTGTCCTGAATCCCCAGAGTAGTGGAAAAAATAACTTACATACTAATTGATAAACGATGAGAACTCATCCTATTCTTCCAAATTTGGAAGTTACTTCCATCAAAGAGGGAGAATCCCCTGAAATTCACTAAATTTTCCATGTAAAAAACTAAGGATAGATTTAACTCCAAAAACCTACCTTTAATACCACTTGTAGGATCCCAAAACTACATGAGAGATGAGGGGTGAATTAGGGTGTCAAATTTTTATTTTAAAGTGACTGATCTTGTTCCCATGCTGGTAGGAACTTGTTAAACCTATCTGATAAAATCATGTAGTAATAAAACATTCATATTTAGATAGAAAACATAATGGTTTTACTTGGTTCACCACTAAGATCTAGTCCAAGGAGCATACACTGACAGTATGTTGGTTATACATAAATACACTAATCTTCACTAGTTATGGAATACATAAGTTTAGACACAACCACACTATTATATGAATACTACCTTTACAATATTTTAGGGATAGAACACTCCCTACCTCGGAAAACTTCTGTTGAATCCCTCTAGCTCATTGATTTGGGTGAATTATTACATAGTTTAAGGTTTTTAAGTTTGAATCAGTATATTGGAATTTAAGTATTTCTTTATAACTAGAATGATACTCTTCTTGCATAGAAGTCCTAAGTTGATGAACTTAAAATCATTGTTCAATTAAACATGATGTTTAACACTACTTAATGTGAAGCTCTTTCATGATTCTCCTTCATGAATCATACAAACTTCATGAAGAAAACTGCCTTCTTAGAACACTAAATAATTGAGGAATAACCAATCATTGTGAAACTCATTTTTTTGAGATACCTAAGAATTGGTCAAGACTAATATAGTCTTATTTCAATTATCAGGCTCACAATGAATACCCGATTCTTGAATCTTTTAGACTTTGGGAATTTAGATAAATTCAGCCTTTTCTCTAAAGCTTTTCATGTGAAATGAAGTGGGGGTAGACACCTATTTATAGGATCAACATTTTGTGAATATCCCATGCCTCCAATGGGTTTTTCATGAACCTAAAAAAACAAGTTCATGAAGCTCCTTCATTCCTGTAGCTACAGTAAAATTCAACTCATTCACAATGATTTCTCATAGTTGTGAATAACACCATCAACCCATCCCAAACTCATTATGCTTGTCATAGTCACAAAGAACACCTTATTTTTATCACATGTTTATGAAGATCCATACCTTCGTGAAGCTAAAACTTTTGGGAAACCCAGTATTCATGTAACCCAAACATCACAAAACTTATTCCTTTACCATATTTCATAAGATTAAATTCTAGAAAACTACCTTCCATGAATCTTTCTCCATCCTCCTGATTTTGAGCCCAAAAATTTGGAAAGTACTGGGAAATGAAACCACCTTCAACACTGTAGTAAGATTTTATTGTAAGATCACTTACCTTGAAAACTCCCTAATCATCATAGAGTGGACTAAAAATAAAGACAAACAAGACTCCGTTTATATCCATGAAAGGCCTTGGTTCCAATAAGTTCTTCCTTAATCTCAGAATGTACTGCACTCCTAGAAAATTTATCAATATTTTAATCCTTTTTTATATTGAACCATCTCCCATAAAAAATATTTCAAGAGCTTGATCATTCACTAAATATAATTTATCGAATATTCTAGATGTATATTTCTTTATACTTCATATCTCAAATGTTGAGTGCAATGAAGCTCTAGATTCTATCACCCAAGACTCATGTGAGCTAGTGACACTTAGGATCAAGTCACTCATATCTCTCAAAATAGGGTTCAAAAATCAATTTCTAAAAGTGTATTGTTTAGAGTTATCTTTATTATCATTATAATATTTTCTTAAGAGGTTAAATCATCCCAAAATTTCAACACATTGGACCACCTTCTTTTGAGCCTCTCATATTCCATCTTCTCATTTTTTACCTTTATTATGACCCCTCTATGTTGTGGGTCATCCTCTTCCTTATGTACTACAGGAGTTACTAGGAGATGGATAAATATCCTTTCTACAAAGCTCATAGTTCAAGATCAGGTCTCATAAATATACCAAAAAATTGGTCATTCTTTCCACTCGAGTTACTCACAGTGATGACCATAACATCCCAAGATTTAGGGAGTGGTGAGAGTAACAAAAGTGTTCATTATGGATCTTTGAAGACCACCTTCACTAACTCCAACTATTTTTCTATCATAACGAAGTCATTAATGTGATTGATATAAGACTTTATGTTAAGAATATAGATCCTTTTGTAAGTATATTAATGAATTAATTCATAACTATAGAGAGATAAAAGTATAAATAAACAATAGAATCATTCCAAATTGGGAACTCCCTATAACTTCCCACCCAAGATATAGTTGCACACTTCCCACTAACAAAAAATATACCCTTACAAGATTCTCCCACTCCCCTTTAATAACTTATTCTCACATATAGTACATTACCACATGGCCTAATGTCCGGATCCCTAATATAAATATCTTTTCTATTTTTGGAGTAAACCTTCCATTTACCTTGGAAGTATCAAATCTTATTACTGGCCACATCTTGAGAATTAGTTTTTTTTACAAGACTAAAAGTGGGAAATTTATTTTGGATTACAAATTCATCCTTCTAGGTGGAATATTATACTATCTATACCTTCCATTAAACTAAAAATTATGGTTGATAAACACCTTCCTAGAGTTGGGAGCGGATAGACAAAATCTTGTTAGGTTTCAGTCACTGGGATTCATCACCATCCAGATTAGTTGGAAGTGAGGTGGGGATTGCATAGTGTCACACCACCTTCTTGAGTTGTGAAACATGAAATACCTAAGGGATGTATGATTTCTAGGATAGGGTAAGTTGGTAAGATACTGGTCCAATCTGTAGGATGATAAGTAAAGGTCCATAATAATGAAGAAATAAATTTTTAGTGATTCACTAAGCGAGGGAGTACTGCTTGTGTGGGAAGAGATTCACATAGACATGGGTTCCAACAAAAAAATTGACTAAGCTCCTGTATAAGTTGTCTTATTACTACATGATTTCTTAGGAATGAACCACATGGTTCTTGAGCTATTTCAAATACTCCACCAAATACGCTAAGGAAGTATCCACCATTATGAAATATATTTCAGATGGGATGTAGTTGAGGATTGTAGGTGACTTATAGCCATAGAACACCTCAATGGGGGTGGTTTTAATTGACATGTTCCAAGTAGTGTTGTAGGATAATTATTCCCATGGTAACTAATTCAACTAAAATTTTGGTTTATCTCCCTCAAAAAATGAAGATATGTCTTGAGTAAATGGTTAACCAATTCATTTTGAAAATATTTTTATGGATGGTAGGTGAATTTGATTTTATTTTCATGTAAGAAGAATAGCTCAGTCCAAAAGTAACTGATAAAAACTAGATCTCGGTCACTAATAATGGAAGAAGGTAGCCCATATAAATGGGTGATCTACTAAAAGAAAACATCTTTCACTTTATCAGTTGTGTATAGGTGTTTTAGTAAGAGTAAATGAGAATAATTAGAGAGTTGTTCCACTACAACATAGATGAAATAAAATCCCCTAGAATTTAATAATCCTGAAATGAATTCCATTGATATATCCTCTAGGGTTGAATATTTTTTTTGAAAAACCGAACATTACCATACAAAGTCCTAAACAGTGGGTTTCATTCCCTAGTGGTAAAGAGTGGAAGCAAGGAATCTATATGTGTAGTAAAACCTAGAGTTACCCATTTGGGGGGAGTAATGTGACTCAGAAAAGAGATGGGAAATATAGGGAGAAGTGGAGGATAGAATACATAGACCCTTGTAGTATTGGATGCCCCAATTAAAATTAAAATCAGGGTGAGATGGGTAGCTGACCTACACTATGTGGATAATTTTTTGAAGGTGTGGGTTAGTTGAAACATATTGAAACATATCTTGAACATCCATACATTGTGGGATAACTGAGTAAGGGTTGAAGAAGGAATTACTGATAGTGTGATAAAGTATCTGTAGTAGATTTTTTGCATCATGGATTAAATTTATCACAAAGTGGTAGCCCGATATCTTAGTGATCCAAAATTGTTGATCGAATGTGGTGATACACTATTGAATTCGAAATTTTAGGTTCTTTTGATCTAAGTAGAAAAAAAATTAATGAACTGTTAAATATTATTTCTAGTGTTGAATGGATAAAACAAGAGCGATGAGTTCCATTTCATTAGTTGATTTAGTAAAACTAAGGGGATAAAGCTTTGTTAAAGAATGTTATGGGTGATCAGTATTACATGAGTGGTGATAAAATTCCCCACCCCAATGAATCACATTATAGATCAAGTTCATTGGATAAATTTGGCAGAATAAGGACATGGGACTGAGCCATGAGTTGGTGCAGGTGAAGGAAAGTGGACTGAGCAATTGGGGTCTAGTGGAAACCTAATTTTTTTGACAAGGAACGTAAGAGGTTGGAAGATTTCCACATATCCTTTGATAAATTGATGATAGTAACCCATTAAGATAAGAACGTACACCTTTATTATACCTCTTATTCCACTCTTGCATCATCAAGTGGGGAATTCCATGGCTTGTGTAAGGAAATGTGTTTTTTAGACCGGAATTTTGAGCATAAATTTGATGTTTTTACTTTAGATTATTATATGGGATAAAATGATCATTTTTTCCTATAATATGATATCAGATATTTTTTATGAACACTCTATTGGTCCCAAAATATCTTGTTTACCCTAGAAAATGATTTTGGTGGAATTCTAAATTGTTCAAATTTTAGCAGAATAATTAATATTTATTTTTTAATAAATTAAATATTAATTTATTCACACATGTTTTTTTGGACATATATTTTTTAAAAAGTTTTTTATTGAGATTATATCACCACCTTTGAGTCTGTAATGAGAATTTTTTCCTATGTGGGGCATAAAATCAGGTTGGGTGTCGGGGCTGGGCCATGCCCCTTTTTCTATTTTATTTTTCTTTTCTTTCTTTTCCTTTTTTTATTTTCTTCCTTATCTCTTGGATTCTCGTGTATTAACCCATGGTATCTCCTTTAATATTAAATATATATAAATGTATATAGAGATATAAATATATATAGGGGGATATGGAGGTACCGCTGTGGAGCTCAGGATGAACCAGATCATCGTGTGACAGTCGTGGATTGAAAAAACGGGTGAAGGTTCAACAGATTCTACCTAAAGGTAGGATGTTTTTACATAAATCCCCATATATTTACCATTTTTAAGTTTTAAACCCATTATATTCTTTCTATGGATCCCATGGGGGTTGATCTATACCAAATCAGGGAAAAACAGGGGTTTTAGGGTGATTTGAGGGTTTTCCATTCAGGAAAACCCATGTACACGATGTGTGGTTCAGAGAAAACATGCCATGTGTTCTTCCTATTTAGGAAAGATTTTATTTTTTTTATTTAAACACCATTAATTATTTATATATTCCATGTATTGGGACTCGACCGTGTAGCTAAGTTCCTGGCCAGACAGTCCATGTAGGGGCACATGACCATGTAGAGTACACGACCAAACCTCGTATGGGTTGCACGCCGTATAGAGATACATGACTAGGAAAAGTACATGGAAAATCCATGTGAGATACATTATAAGGTACCATGTGTAGGTTACACACCATTTACATGATCAAAACACCATTTACTTGGGATTTTACATGCATAGTCTAGCTGTAGTACATGCCTAGGTGTGGATTTGGGGGTACATGTCGTGTACTAAATAAACACACAATATACTGCCCCTTGCTACACTTTTGATGATTTTTCATATATTTATACCCCATAGTTGTAATTTTACATATGATTAGTCCATTTTTAGTATTTTTCTATATATATTGTGATGGAGAAACCCTTTAGGTGTTTTGAGGACTCCTAGGTGACATTTCAGGCATTTTCTTAAATGGAGAGGTTCTACCTCCAATAATTGAATTTAGTTGTCTTCTGAGAGTGATAACTTGATTAGAGATGGGCCATGATCCATCTCCCATGAAAAATTATTATGTATTTCTTCCCTTGATGATGTCTCCCTTGTGAGATGTTCCCTGATAGCCTAGGAGGCTATGAGGTTTGTTGTTTTTGAGGATCCTCTATAGGATGCCTCTACTTACGTTTCGACTTAGAGGATCTCGTGTAGGATACCGGTATCTTATTTATATTACCAAGGGTCCCATATAGGATTCTTACCTTACATGGTGACCTAAGGAATCCCTTGTAGGATCCATTTTCCTGTATTCTGAGGATCCCATGTTGGATGCCTCTACTTCTTACAATACTCTTGAGAGTCCCATGTATGATGCCTTTACCTATGTACTATTCTAATGATATCATGTAGGGTGAATTTGTTTACTCATTTTTAGAGGATACCATGTTGGATTCGTTATTTTACCTTCACTAATAAGGATCCTTAGTATGATGCCTCTCTTGTGTTATGACTTGAGGAACCTAGTGGGTGTCCTGATGTTGACAAAAACTGAGCTAGTATGTTGGTTTTGGGTAAATATAGTAGAAGGTGTCACCTTAGAACCCATGAAGAACTTGTAAGCCTTTGAGGATGTAGAATTAGTGGTGGGTTTAGGCATTAAACCATCCCCACTCTTTATTTATTTATTCACCTATTTACTACTGATAAAACACTGATTACTAGAGGTGTTTCTTGGTTTGTGGATGATGATCCTAATGTAATGAAATTTCTATCTTTGGGATGGCCAGATGTACTTCCTAGGATCTGTCTTATTCATTTATTAGGTGTCCAAATGTTTTTCCTAGGATCTAGATTCTGATACCCTTTCATTTATCTTTTGTATGAACAAATGCATTTCCTAGGATCCATCTTATTCATATGTTGGGATGCCCGGACATATTTCCTAGGATCTAGATTTTGATCCATATATGTTTGGATACTCTTCACATAACCGCTGTTATATATTGAGGATTATCACGCTATCCTCTAATTGATATGTGTTGAGGATGATTACATTATCCTTGATTTATTATATATTGAGGATGATTATGATGTCCTAAAATTGTTATATGTTTAGGATGACTATGCTATCCTCTAATAAACATGTGATGTGGATGATTTCACTCTCCTCAGTCTGATTATATGATGAACATGCCTATATGTTATTCATGGGAATAGGATTATGAGCCTTACATTACTAGGGTGGTCAGGCATGAAGTCTCACACCCATGATTGATGTTGGTCATGATGTTCCACATCAGAGACCTCAAGGGGTGGGAATGATGTCTCATCGGTGAGATCTCTTTATACACCACCTATGGGTCATGCCCTTAGGGATTATCTAAATTCCAATGTCATGACTACCTACGGATCGAGACCTAGGGATCAGACATTAGGATGAATTTACATGGAAGGAGCGACATGATGTCTAACTTAGTTACCATTTATAGGATGTCTAGTTATTACATGGAATCCTTCATTTTATATATTTGAGGTGAGTATGAGTGAGACCTATACTAGGAAATGTATCCCCCTATAACGATGTATCTTGATCAGAGACATTTCCAACATTAGCCAAAGTAAGTATTTGTCAATCAGAATTACTGAACCAAGGATTGACTTAATTATACACGGCTTGAGGGTTCAACATATAGCTCAGTAACCTTTTCATAGGGTTTCTAGACAATTAGGATTATGGACCCAAGTATCTGCTGCTATTGATTATGTTATTTTCCACCTTACTCATGTATATATATATATGGGAACACACACACACACACAGATATATATATACATGATGGCACATTTCCCACTTGACTGGGATCACAAACCTTGAGATCGATTGTGGTTTCACATTGTTTATTTTTATTTATTATTTTAGTTGTGTATCATCTAGGCTAATCATATATCGTGATAATGAACTTATGACAACATATTTATTACTTCATCATTGCTGTGGACTATTGAGATTATTTCTCACCCCAATATGTGAACCTCAGTTCATTTATAGACTTTATGTCTATTTTCAGGTTGATCATAGATTGAATGATGGATAGGTCTAATTCCAATAGTTTCATGATCAAGTAGAGTCACTCATATAGATTCTTATGATCGAGCTGGTGTAGTTCAATAATGTATTGTAAACCAGGTATGTGGTCTATATTGAAGTTAATAGTGGATCCCTATAATTTTATTTTAGTTTTGTCTAATTACTACTTCATGTATGGTCATCCCAATGGGCGACTAGTGTTATATGAATTCTAGGAAAATATAGGCTTTTATATCATCTCATTTATTATTACAACAAGTTCTATTTCAATTATTTATTGCTTCCATACTTTGACTATTTACAGATCTGGATGTTATCTAATTATTTCCACTGTGCTTACTTTAATATGAGGGCATAGTATCCTCAAAAACACACCCTAGTCCCTCACTACTAGTCTATAGCCTCTGGTGTATGGAAAATAATTCTCGAGGCCTCGTAACGAACCGACTTAGAGAATTGGATTAGAGGAATCTGGGTTGAGACATTACAAAGAGGTATCAAAGCAGTTTCCTTCATATTATATTACTATTTGGGATATGGTAGACATAAGTATTAAGAATCTGTCATAACCTGTGATGGATATCAGACTAGTTCATTAAGAACAATTGTTGTGGTAAGAAGTCCTAGTTTCCAAGGATATGGGATTTTTGTTCTGATATGTGATTTTATAGTTGTATATGATTTTTTATTTGAGTAACACACATGTTGTGTGGGGTTTAAACTACTATAAATCCTACCTATACCAAATCCCCAATCCCAATAGTTCATTAAAACCATTGGGATAGATAAAAAAGTATCCCTATCTCAATAGTTCTTCAGAACCATTGGGATAGATCAAAAAACGTAGCCCTATCCCAATAGTTCTTCAAAATCATTGGGAAGGTTAAGGGTATCCCAAAAATTTTATAAAACCATTGGGATAGATCCAAAAATAAGGGTACCTATCCCAATAGTTTTGAGAACCATTGGGATAGGTACCCTTATTTTTTATGAATTATTTTGTAATATATCATCAAATAAATCAATTTATAAATTATTTATAAATAAATAAATAAATATATTTATCCAAATATATTAATAAATATAATTTTATCATAGTGGTTAGGTATTTAATATATAAGTTTGAGGTCATGGGTTCAAAACTCAACTGTATATATTTTTTAAATTACATATCCTAATGGTTTTGGGAAAACTGTTGGGATACATCTATCCCAATACCGAATTAGCCAATGGCCCTCCAAACCATTGGTATAGGATATACCAATGATTTGGGGACCTGTACCAATGATTCTGAACCATTTTTGTAGGATATTTTTCCAGTTGTGCTATGATTTATTACGGATTATGGATCTCCACCTATTGGTGAGAGGCCATTGATGGATTTCTAGATCTTGGACCATTGGCAAGATGCTAGTGATTAATTTTGACTCTTGAACAACAAAGGTAAGAGGCGTCTCATTTATAATATTTTAAATTTAGTATTTACATGTTTCCTTCTAGTTTATTATTTTACTGATTATAGAGGCCAATTGTTTAAAGTGTCAAAAAATCCTAAATGTTGTTTTCATGCATAGGTTTTCAGTGGATTTTTTCTCAATTGGGACGACTGGCATATATATTTCCTTTTTATGGAAATCTATGTGGATCTATATTGAGATGTTTTGTAGTGAAGATGATGAACCAATCCTCATGCATCAGAGGTTCAATGACCCTGGTATGTTGATAGGGCACATGATTCCCATGTGTTATACATATAGTAGGGTGTTGTTCCTTAGGTTTGGTTATTTAAAGTGTCAGTAATAATCTATACAGTATTTTCTCGCATAGATTAGAATGAAAATTTACTTAATCAACCTTAATTTGTGGTTATTTATTTGGATTTCTGAGTACGATGCTGATAGGTACGAGGATGTTACTTGTGAACTGAACCTTGAGGGGGTATTATCGTATATGGATTCCTGGCGAGTGTCAATTTAGCATCACTTATACATTTATATCATGATACTCTAGGGGTAAATCCCTTACGAGGATGCTCAGAGAGGATCAGGTCCCTTCTAGGATGTGTTTTTAATTTTTACCCTTGTAGGTCATTGTGATCTTTACAACCCTTAGAGAGGTTTGACCTTTTGGGATATGTGGTTACACCTAGTGGCCCTAATGCGAGACTTGATCAGTAGGGATAGGTTAGAGAACTAATGGCCCTTAGTTTTGACTTAGAATTTTATGGTTTGATGTTCATTTATTGGAGGTAAACCTACAATAGAGGTTGGATTAGGTTTATGGATGCCTTTTTAGGCAATGATCTTGTTTATATGCTCTTTTGAGTCAAATTCACGGTTAGTGATCAAGTTTTGAAATATAGGAATGTTTATTCCTTTGGATTTTGATGAAGTGATTAGGGTGATTTGGTATCAATATTGGTTTGAATAGGAAAGATTTTTCAGGTTCCTAGACTATCCGATTGGTGTTTCCGTTGTTGCTAATGCACTCAGCACATGTGTAGACATTCATGACTAGAAAAAAGATGGGTGATAGGTGGTAATGGAATAAACTGTGGAATAAGTTAGTTTTATAATTTTTAAGAGGTTTTTAAAGGGATATTCTAGCTTTTTTAGACTAGAATTAAGTGTATCACAACCAGATTAGCCTTGTGATGGAAAACTCATTGGAGCATGAGTTGGGTGATGAAGGTGCATATCAGTTGCGTGTGGTATCGTTCAGTTGTAAATCCGTGAGTGGTCGTGTTTGAGTCAAATATCGATGGTTTTAAGAACTTGTAATGGGAATATTTTCCTAGTATTTGTGGTTGAAATTAGAAATTTCCCTCCATGGTCGAGGAGATATCGAGGTTAAATTGGGTGTCGGGGGTAGTTGACCCATGGTTGGACCTGAACACATGTTGTCAAGAGACATGGTGTTAGGAGTTGGTTAAAGGCAAGTACAACCAATTTTTATGTGAGTGTGGCTAAAAAAGAGATGCACATGCCTTTGAATGGAATCTTAGTGTACTTCTAGTTAAGGATGATAATTCTCTCTCTTGAATTTATCTTAAGTATGTTGAGAGAGCATCAGCTCTACGCCGAGTGTCTTTTCTTTTTAAATATCTTTCCTAGATTGATGATGGAACCTGTTGAGGTTATGCTCAAGGAGAGGTGTAAGATAATACATATGGAAGGGAGTATAACATTGGTTGTTTGAGGGTGGTAATCCTCATTTTCAAATGAAATTTTATAGTGGATGGAGAATGGGTTGTTGAGCTTGATGTCTGGTTGTGAGATGAAGATAAAGGTATTCCTATGATGGGGAGTACCAGATCATAGTTAAATGTCTCCCATGTAGTAGATTTATTAACATTGTGAGACTATTCATTGTACATTCAAGATAGATTAGTCACATAGATGTTCATGTTGAGAGAATATATGATAGTTTTACCACTACGGATTCTTAAGGAAAATAAGGTTTATGATCAGGAGATTGTAAGGGCCTATGTTTTTTCAGATTGGAATTTTGAGCAGAAATTTGATTTTTTTACATTCTTATTAGGGGTAAAATGGTAATCTTACCCTATCATTTGATTGCAGATAATTTTCCTGACCACTTTTTTGGTCCTAGAATAGGGTGATTACCCTAGTATAGGAGTTTTTTTTGGAATTCCGAACCATTCGAATTTTATTAGAATAATTAATATGTAATATTTAATAAATTAAATATTAATTTATTTATGTAGGTTTGTTTGGACATATATTTTGAATATAGAATTAGATTGATATTCCTTATTCTTTATTAAGTCCAAAATAGAGATTTTTTCCTAGGCAGTACAAAAATCAGGTTAGGAGCTGGGGCCGGGCCATGCCCCGTTTCCTTTTTCTTGTTCTTCCTTTTTTCTTTTCCTTTTCTTCATTCTCCCTTGGATTCTTATGTATTCTCCCATAGGGTATCCTTATCCAATAATTATAGAGAAATAGAGAGGGAGATATCAATAGATATTAAAAGATAGGGTGGGATCACCACAAATCCCATGATGAGTCAGATCGTCGTGCGATAACCGTGGATCGCGAAAACGGGTGAAGCTTAAGTGGATTCCTCCCAAAGGTAGTAAGGTTTTATGTTTTTCCATAAATACATATATATTAAAATTTTTTAAGTTTTAAAACCCTTACATTATTTCTATTGACCCCATGGGGGTTGATCTATACCAAATCGGGGAAAAAAGTGGTTTTAGGGTGATTTGAGGGTTTTCTATTCAGGAAAACCCATTTCCACAACATGTGGTTCAAAGAACACATGTTGTGTGTTATTCCAATTTAGGGAAGATTGTATTTTTATAAGTACACATTGTTTATTGGGTATATAAAATGTGTACTAGTACTTGACCATGTAGCTGAGTGCTCGACTAGACAACCCGTGTAGGGGCACATGGTCATGCAGAGTACAGGACCAGACCCTGTATGGGTTGCATGTTGTGTAGAGGTACACGACCAGGTGAATTACATGGCCATTCCATGTGAGGTATAGGGTTAGGTACCATGTGTAGGGTATACACCATTTAATGATCAACATGTTTTGTACTTTGGATTTTACATGCCAAGTCCAATTGGAGTACACACCTAGATGGGGATTTGGGGGTATACACAGTGTACTAAGTAAACATGCCGTGTATTTCCCCTTGCTACCCTTTTGAGGGATTTTCATATCTTTACTCCATAGAGTTGTAATTTTACATATGATTAGTCTATTTTGAGTATATTTCCATGTAGATCATGATGGGGAAACCCTTGAGGTGGTTGAGGACTTATAGGTGGCATTTCTGAAATTTTATTAAATGGATAGGTTAAAACTTTGGTAATTGAATCCATTTGTCTCCTGAGAGAGAGAACTTGATTAGAGATGGGATATGAGATATCTCCCATGACCAATTCTTATGCATCTCTTCCCTTGAGTATGTATCCCTTGTGATATGTTCCCTTCAATCCTAAGAACCCATGAGATTAGTTGTTTACGAGGATCCTATGTAGGATTACTTTACTTATGTACCTAGAGGATCCCATGTAGGATGACTATATCTTCTTACTATTACCAAGGGTCCCCTATGGGATTATTTCCATTACATGATGACCCAGATAATACCTTTACTAGTATTTCATTCTGAGGATCCCATGTAGGATACCTCTGGTTCTTATGCTACTCTCAAGGGTCTCATGTAGGACACCTTTACCTATATATCATTCTAAGGATCTTGTGTAGGGTGCCTTTGTTTAATCATCATTAGAGGATCCCATGCAGAATTCCTCCTTTTACCTTAACTTATAAGGATACTGAGTAGGATGCCTCTCTTGTGTTATGACTTGAGAGCCCCATTGGGTGCCCTGATGTTGACTGACCCTAAGCTAGTACATCGGGTTTGGGTAGAGATGGTAGTGGGTTTAACCTTAGAACCCATTCAAAACTTATAAGAATGTGAGGATGTGGAAGTATTTGTGGGTTTAAGTGTTTGAACACCCTCACTATTTATTTATGAATTCACCTATTAACTTTTTATGAACCACTTATTACCATATGTTTTTCCTAGTTCTTGGATGATGATCCTGATGTGATGTGATATATATCATTGGGATGCCCATATGTAATTCCTAGGATCCATATTATTTGTTTATTGGGTGCCCAGAAATGATTCCTAGGACCTGGCTTCTGGGCCCCTTTCCTTTTTCTTTTTGATTCCCAGATGTATTTCCTGGGATCCAGCTTTTGATCCATATATGTTTGGATGTTATTCACATCCCTAGTGTTATATGTTGAGGAGGATCATTCTCTCTTATATTGATATGTGTTTAGGATGATTAAAATCTCCTATATTTTTTTTGTTGAGTATGATTATGTTATCATCAAATTATTATATATTGAGGATGATTACACTCTCCTCTAATTTATAATGAGGATTATGCTCTCCTAGATCACGTTATATGATGATAATTCCCATATTTTCTTCCTAGGAATAGGCTTATGAGACTTAATTTATTAGGGTGGTTGGGCATGACATCTCATACCCATGATTGGAGTTGGTCATAATGTTCCACATCAGAGATCTCGAGGGGTGTTCATGACATATCACTGGTGAGATTTCCTTTTACATCACCAAAGGGTCAGACCCTTATGGATTTTTTGAGTTCCAATATCATGACCACCTATGGATTGGGACCTAGGTCTTAAACATTGAACTATATTTAAACAGAAGGAGTGGCATGATGTCCAACTTAGTGACCATTTATAGGATGTCAAGTTCTTACCTAGAATTATTTATTTTATATATTAATGGTGAGTATGGGTGAGACTAGGGCTAGGACATGTATCTCCCTATGGTGACTTAGCTTTCTCAAAGACATTTCTAGCATTGGAAAAAGAATGTATTTTTTTATTGGGATTACAGACCCAAAGATTGAATTAATTATATATGGCTTGAGTGGTATGACATCCAAACCAATTCCCTTTTCACAGGATGTCCAGACGATCAGGATTACGGACCCAAGGATTGGCTGCTGTTGATTATGTTATTTTTCATATTACTAATTTATATACATATTTATGTATATATATTTATGGAAATACCCACACACACATAAATATATATATATATATATACACACATGATGAAACATTTCCCATTTGACCGAGATCAGTGACCCAGGTATTGGTTTTGGTTTCACGTTATTTATTTTTATTTATTATTTCAGTTGTGTCTTAGCAAAGATAATCATATTTCATGATCATAAACTTATGATAGCAGATTTATAGGTTCATTTTTGGAGTTTCCTACTAAGATTATTTCTCACCCCTATATGTGCACCTCAATGTGTGTATAAAACTTATGTCTACTTTTCAGGTCGAGCATGGATTTCATGATAGATAATGCTAAGTCCTAGAGTAGCATGATATAAAAAATTTGTTCATGTGGATTCTTATCATCAAGATAGTGTAGTTTGAAAATGTCTTGAAGATCAGGTATGTGGTCTATCTTAAAGTTAGTTGTGGATCCCTATACTTTTATTTTTGTTTCTTTTATGTAATCCTTCATGTATGGCTATCCCAGTGGATCACTAGTGTTGTATGTATGACATGGATGTTTGAAATTTTATAGAATCTCATTTATTATTACAACACGTTGTATTTTGGTTATTTATTGCTTCTGCAATATGATTATTTACTGATCTGGATGTTATCTAGTTATCTCCACTATGTTTAATATGATTTGAGGGCATAGTATCTCAACATACATACCCTAGGACCTTTCTTCTAGTAGGAAGCCTCTAGAATATGGAGAGGAATGATTGAGGCCTCATAAATAATTGGTTCAGAGCACCGGTTTAGTGACATCCAGGTTGGGATGTTACAACTAGATGATAATGATTGAAAAGGTACATCCAAAGGAGATCCTAAGCCTCCCTTTCTAGGTTGAGAGATAGATATTCCACACCAAGGTAGTAGGCGGGGGTAATGAATTCAAATATGGAGGTGTTTTATAAATATTTTTATCATTACTGCCTCCCAAATACCATGGTACTCCCCCCCTGAGCATAACCTATGGTACCATGATGAAGAGATAGTTCAACATAGAAGGTGAGGCGCATGGACTAAAGTTGGGTATCAAGATTATGAATATAAGTCATATAATTGATATCCCCTTAAATATATATAAAAAAACAACCAAGATATTGAGGTCCTGAGAGGCAAGGTAGTAGGGAGGCTAAATACTCAAATCACTTAATGAATTCATGAAACTTTCCATGTTGATGAATAAATGAAAATCCTTCATAAATATTATGGATATAAAGACCACTAAAATGTCCCATGATCTCATTTTTTAACATTTAACAAGATAAATCTAGACATACCTCCAGAAGTATGGTGAACCAATGGATAGAAATTCCATCCATATTGCCCTATATGAGCTAGAGCCAGAACATTTTTGTCATATGATGAATATGAAAATATAATTTTTCATAGGTAAGATAACCTCATGGATCATTTCAATAAAAGGTGTGGAAAACCATGTGATGAGTTACATGGAAATGATTGGGAATCATGTGTGAGGTGGTGGACCCTAAGTCTAGTCCTAGTAGCACTGAGCAGGGAGAGACGTCCCCTACAGTTTCCGACACCGATGAAATCCCCAACAGGTGGGCACTGTCAAATTGTGGTTGTTTTTAATTACTCCGCATCATGATCTTCTAAAATTCTGTTTTCTAGGTTTGTTATTGATCACACTAGTGTTTTACTAGGTGTAAATCCTGAACCCCTTTCTGAAGACCATTGACTATCAAGGATAAATCAGTCATATAGAGTTATAGATGATCCATTATTGCTCAATCCCATTCACACAATCCTAGGTGTGCATCTCCATGGAACTGAGGAGAGGTAGAGAATGGGTGGGAAAGGTAGGTTAAAACAAGTGTTAAAAACAATTGTTTTTGTGTAAGTTTATTAATCAAGGAACTGATAACTATAGAGAGAGAAAAAGAGAAAGATATAATAGACTGAATCCAAATCAGGAACTCCCCAAGGTTTATCACCCAAGATATAGATGAGAGCTTCACATTTACTAAAAATATACCCTTCTAGGACACTCCCACACCCCTTTAATAACTGATGATCACATATAGTACACTCCCACATGTCCTAACAATCTTCTCCCCCTATATGGATATATTTACCCTTTATGGAGTAAACATTCCATTCAGCTAGGAGATATAGAATCATATTACTTCCCTTCCAACATGATCATACTAAATAATATCCTTAGTAAGAACACTTTTCTCATCACTGCGAGCTTATCATAAATTTTAGCAATGTTACTCATAAGTTATGATATGATTTTCACTTCCCAGATATTATAATCCATATTCCAAGCTAATGGAATCCCTATCAACTTTAATTATTTATTTTCCAGCCTCTCATTCTTCCTTTTTCATCACTTCCAACTTTTAACCTATCAACCAAAAATCAAGGTCTTACCATAAGCAATACTCCATTGACATTTTAAGGAACCCAAAAATCATGCCATAAAACTTCTCTAACCAGACCTTACCCTCTTCCAACATCATCCCTACAAAATTTGTGAACTCCCATTAACTTACTGTCAATGTAAAATATGTATTAGGATCTGCTAACCAATGTTCTCCTATAAGTAAAAGGGATGAATGGTGATACTAAATCGAAATATGAAACACCTTCACGAGGGTATGATTGTTCAGAACACTCAAACTGAAGCTTTGATACCAATTTTTGGGATCATGGTTATTATCTGATAAACCCACTGAATTATATCCAAAATAACTTACTGAAGTTAGAAACAAAGTACCAATAACAAACCCACACCATGGTATCCAAAACATGGAATATTACACACCTATATCACCACATCATAACAAACAACATATGTACACACTCAAAAAATAATTATCATATGAAAAATGATATAAAGAAAACCAAAGGCACAAGAAAAACATAGGTTTTAGGTGGTTCAAAATTTTGTAATAATATATGGGGGGAACACTACAAAATATATGTTGATTACAATTTCTCAAGCTTACTATCTTCCACCAAGATCAACAGTGATATAAACTTCTATTTGAAGTTGGAACTAGTTGGTTATTTTAGTAGTCACCTTCATTTTATATTCATGGGATGAATTAAAATTGACCTGATCTCCATAAACAAACCATCCTTTCAGTAAAATAATTCCACCACCTCAACTCCATCAAAAAAATCACTATAAAAGTTTCAATGATCTTGTAGAATTACTCCCATATGACTTTACTTTTCCCATATTTCCTCTAGCCTTAGTGATCAAGAGGAAACTCTGATATTTACTTTTTGGTTGTACCATTCGATCATATCATCCAACTATAAATTCACTACTAAATTTTGGTCACCTTTTTCCTAAACATTGAAGACCTTGGTCGCTATATCTCTACCATCGCTATCTATACCATCAAAAATTAAGCACCAATTTTTTTTCCTTCTGGTAGAATAATATCCTTCGATCAATTTTTTTCCACAACTAAGTCTAATAGAAAAAATAGTCATATTTAAATCAATAAATTACCTATAGGTTTAATTTAATTAATATAACTTTGAGAAAAAAATTAATCTTGAACATTTTTTATTATATGCAAAAAAATGAAAGATATTTTCTCAAAAAAATGATAGTAGGATATGTATTACATATTATTTAAGGATTGATTCTACTAGAAATGGATATCTTTACTTGAAAAATACTTATATTGATTTGTATTGGAGAATTAAATGTAGAATTATTTCTTTCAATGACATGATTTCTCCAAATTATAGTGTTGAGTTAGAAAAAAAAGTAAAATAAATATTATTTGAGTTGGGGATACAAAAAAAAATCCACACCCTTGACAATGATTCCTTCAATGATATTTTGAAAAAAATTTGAAACATTAATTGAATTTGGAAAACATTTCCTTACATATGTAAATTATTTCATGTTCAATATTGTTCACATACTTTGAATATATTTATTCAAGAAAGATGGAACATTGTTAACTATGAATGTAAAAAAATTAGAGAATATATTTTTCATGTTAAATATTTATAGGGTGGAATGAGATGATTTAAAGATTTTTCAAAAGTCATTCAATTGATATTAGTGTGGTTTTGATATTAGTAGTACCCACTAAGTTTAATTCCACATATATAATGCTTGAAAGTGTTTTTAAGTACAATAATGTTTTCATTAATTTGGATATTTATGATAAAAAATATAATAATTTTCCTTCAAAATTAGAATGGAAAAGGGGAGAGTTGATTTGTGATATTTTAAAGATGTTTTATGATATGATAAATTTGAAATCAAGATCCACATATTCAATAACAAATTTATATTTTGGAAAAGTTTGGAAGATTGAGATTTTCTTTGGATACAATTAAAAATAAATATGATATCATTAAATACATGGATTGTAATGTGAAAAGAAATTTGATTAATATTAGATTCAATATAAAATTTTACTTTCAATGGAAGCTATGTTTGATGCTCGGATAAAATTGACAATGTTGGAGTTTAGCTACTGAATTTTAGAATCATTTTCTTATCAAGATAAGACTATTATATCAAAATTTAAGTTATATCAACTATATGAAGAAGTATACAAAATAACATGTTTTTGTTTTATCAATTGTAGTAAATGATAAAATGGTTGACTGTTATACTTATTTGGGTACTTCTCAAAGAACTAAATCTGATGTAATTGATGTAAGTTTTAATTTTTTTATTTAAAATATTTTTTTAATTATTTTAAATAATTAATATATTTTAATTTTTTAAAATATAGATTGATCTTAAAAATATAATTGTTTGACCAGTTGGTTCTAAATAACAACCGTACATTTACTTGGAAATGTAATTTCTTGATATTTAATTTTATAGAAATTAAATGTATTAGAATATTATATGGGAGAAAATAAATTATTTCCCATTATAATAATAATGGAATGTTTTTTTGAGTATTTATATTACCATGGTGTATTTAGAGTCAATTTTTAGCATTGGTTGATATGTGTTGATCAAGTATATAAGTCTCCATCTACCAAAAAAAATTTAATCTTTATTTTATCTCTAAAATTGGATTTAAGGGCTTGAATGATTGAAACCTCATGAAAAGGGTCCCACATGAGAGGATTTATTGTTATATATTTAGTATGATCAAAACATAATTAAAAAGGAGGATTAGTAGTAGGAATAATTAGAAGAAGAATAATGGAATAAGAAACAAGAAGCTTAAGAGGATCTGTGGCTCCATCACAAAAGACAAAGGTTGAACCCCCCCAATTTGTTTTCCTAAGTCCCTCTATCTTCAAACCTCCACCTTTTTAAAACCTCCTCCCCCAAATCTATGCATGGATCCATTAACCATATAGTTTGATCTTCCATGCTATATTTTTTTATATATACCTTTCTACCCCTATTTAGAACCTACTTCCCAAGTTATCTAGTTGTGCCTAGGTATGGTCTCTACCACTCACCACCCTTTAAAAATAGTATTTTTCTAAATATTGTGGGAATTAAAATGATCTGGATTTTCATAAAACTTGGGACCCATTAGGATGAACATGAGCTTCTTCCCTCGGAGGTTACATTTATTAAGAAACCACATGCATGTAATTTGAAATTGAAAAAAATATCATGGATCCTCTATAGATGGTTTGTACTCTAAATAAAATTAATTGTCATGTTCCCAATGCTATAAACTAGGAACTATATAAAAAACAATAGGGGAGAATTTAAAATGAATCACATATAGAGATGAATTTATTATTACTATCCACTTTGTATGGATATACTCCAAATCATTACTACCTTTCCCAAAAATGATCATAACTGCCTTGTCTTTGCATATGAGGGGGATAGAGTAGGGTTGTCCTTTCATTTCAAAAAATATCTGATCTCCAATATCTTTCATGTATATTTCTATTTTAGAGACAAAAAAAAGCATGATGATTGGTGTTGACTAATGTAAACTACATCACTACCACCGATGACTATTGATGGTATGATATGGGTGCCGTAATTTTCACTCAAGATCACCAAGG
Source organism: Viscum album (assembly GCA_963277665.1). Lineage (NCBI taxonomy): Eukaryota > Viridiplantae > Streptophyta > Magnoliopsida > Santalales > Viscaceae > Viscum > Viscum album. Next base: position 1,295,878,622 of record OY728141.1, on the reverse strand, counting down.
GTTCATGATCACACAAGTATAGAACAATGATCCAAAATTTTCCATTGAAGTGTGATGACATATGATGCTTTTATCTAATAATATTGAATTTTGGATATAGTCTTTTCCCCTCATTATAATTTGTGCTTTTGGTATAAAAAAATAGCACTGCTGATTTAAGACCATGTTGTTGTAATCCTTTAGTAGTTTCCCTATATACACATGCATGTCAATAAATATCCCATATTATCCTCCATATTTCATGATCCATTTTAGAGATATAAACTTGGAAGTTGTATCTATATCTCCATTCATTCATCTACCTAGTTTTCCACCACCTCATGCACACTTTCCTCCACTTCCCACACTTGTCTAGGGAAATTGACTACTTTTTCATCTCCCAATTGATTCAACTTCGTATTTGGGTTAAAATACCAATCTATTGGGATAAAAACCATTATACACCTGAAACTTAGACTTTATTTCTTTTGATACAGTGTGAGATCCTTTAGATCTAATTTTTTTTGGATCTTCTTCAATGTTTCCAATGTTAAAGAAATTTCAAAGAACACAACTTCAACATTCCCAAGCCATTCTTACACTATTTCGATATGAGATTCCATCACCATGTATCTCCCCTTGAAAGAATTTATATTAGGTTGGGCCAATTGAAATAATCCTCACATCAAGGTTCCTCCATGAGTGATATTACTTGTTCTATATTCAATAAGCTTGAACCATAATTATAGAGAAGAGGAAGGATAAGAAAAAGAAGAATGGAGGAATAAAGAAAAAATAAAGAGGCCATATATCTATCTATCCCAATACAAATGATGAATACCCAACATAAGCATACTCCTCATGTCCCTCTATCTCAATACCATACTTTAACATCCTCCCCAATTCCACACGTGGGGCCCTTAAACATGCAACTATAGTTTCCATGCTGTATTTTTTTCAAAAGACACATTTTCCTTCTTTCTATAACCCAATTTATGAAAACATACTATTTATTACACATTAATTCACGATTTATTACATAATATTACACATAATACAACCCATGAGATCAGTAAGTCTAGTTTCTTTGTAAAATATGTACATTACATAACAACTTATAACATGCGATACAATAGCATTATTGAAAACTTTTTTGACATGCTCATATTATTCCATCATAATTAAAAATGCATGGGATAACTTGGGGACATAAATAAAAAAGTGGTGAGATATAAATCCCAATAATGGAATAAACATGTAATAACATTAAGAAATTAATACATGTTAGAAAATGTGAATATCAATGGGGAAAAAAGGAGTAGGAACCATAAACATGAAAAATGAGTCATGATATAACACGATAATCATAAAGACAACAAGGGAAATGTGGGAAAAAATTAAAAAACTTCATGATAAACATAGGTAAAGGCCAAATTCCAAGTCATCATGACTAAAAAATTCCCATGATGGATTAGGTTCATTTCCTAATCCCTTGCATGACATCTGATAATACTAAAACTTTACCCTATGCATTAGAGCACTATATAATTCTGGGTACACCCGTTACTTTAATTTAATTATCATGATTAAGTGTGCCACATAGATCATAAATCAGGAAATAATTTATCATAGAATTTTATTCCATGGTCAAGGAGTGTGCATAAAGGTGAACACCCTTGATAGGAAATGGGTACAGGTATTCACTACACAATTGTTTGGTATTGTAAAATTTTGGTAGCATAAATATTCATGGAAGGGATAAATGAGAGTGAAATGGGTATATCATTATTTAGACATAAAATTTACTATAATTGGGATATGTAAGATCATATCCCATCATTATCAATTAGAGATAAAATACATAAGATAATGAAGAAACTTGAATAAAGAGGAGAAGGAGAGGACCCCTTACCTTGAGAGGGTGATTCCAAATGATTGGGAGGAGATTATTTAGAGCTTAGGGAAACCTTAGGAGGACTATATAGAGGGTATTGAAGATTAAGTACGTTCTACATGGTTTTTTAGAGAAGATTAATGGGATTTTGTGTGGGTTTATATAGGAAAATAGAGGGGAGTTCTTTATTATTTCTCAAACTTAGGTTTTGGACTCTACATAATAAAATAATCTAAACAAAAAAAATATCATGGGTTTTTCCAATTGTTTCTACCAAATAGTGGTGGTTTTAATTATTTTATAAGTCCAAGGTCCTAAATTATTATAATAATATCCTTGATTATGTGGAGGTAAGTCATGTTTTTAAAGAAATGATTTTAAAACATTAAAATATATTATAGGGTTTTAGGATTCATAAAGGCTTTATAAATTTAATAAAATAAACTTAATCTTAAATTATTTTAAATTTAAAACATATATTTGGTCATTTATACCATTTATAATATTTATTACATCATCTTTGGGTAATCATGATGTCATAATATACACTATATATTTGTACCACATTTAAATTTTTACACAAAAATTTGACTGTCTTAAAATTTTTTTAAAAACTAACCATTGGATAATTTCAAAATTATGGTTAAAAAAATATTTATTTTATCAAAATAATTTTCTAAATATGTGAATTTTTTACTTTTAAAATAATAATCTAAATTTATTGATAAATTATGGGTTTTTGACAATAACAGTTTTCGAACCCTTATAAAAATTACATTTAACTTCATAAAAATTATATGATAATTTATATTTAATAATAATTATTTAATAATAATATTTTAATAAAATATTACCTATTTCAAAGATCCATTAATTCATAAAAATAAAATTCTTAATTGAAAATGAATATTAATTAAAAATACAATTATTGTTTTATTGTATAAAAATAAAAATCATTTATAAAGTAATAATAATAATGTAAGAATATTTTAATTATTTTATAATATATATATTCATGTTATTAGGGTATTAATAAATATCCCTTTAATACACCAGTAAATGTCCTAAGAGTAAGGTACGCAACCATGAGACTTTCATGGGGTGGTTCGATGTACACTATCTGGGCTGTGATCTCAATGTTCTTCAACTTCTCCTTAAACAGTTTTTCTCATGCTTAAGTTGTTGGATATTAGCTTGGTCTTGGTCAAGGGAAAATCCCATCGATGCTATCTCCCTTGGAATCTCTAATAAATGGGAATTATAGGGTACGATCCTACTGGTTGATTCCATCAATTCCTTTTTCCATGTCAATTGAATTTATCAAAACCCTATATTTATACTAATCATAATATCATTGTTCAATGACTATATTATCAAGGGTAATGATTCTTAAAGTTATTTTTAAATCTGATAAGATATATTTAAACCAAATAAGTGCATGTGTTTTCTATATCCATAATATATAATAACACATTTAATTAAATTGTAAGGGTAATTTTATTTATAAAATTTAGGGTCATTAAAATCTTCCACTTCAGAAATTTCACCCTAGAATTTTTCATTTCAGACACTAAAAAAAATGAGGGAAATTATATTTCATCACTTTCTCTAGTTCCCACATCACTTCTTTAAACTTTTGGTTTCTCCACAACACTTTGATCAGGTGCATTGTCTTGTTCCATATAATTTTGTCTCTGTGATCTAAGATCTTCACTGGATACTCCTCATATGAGAGATCATTATACAATGGTACCACCTATAGATTGATTACATGTGAGGGTTATGGTTTTTAATTCATCAACAAGGATACATGGAATGCATCATGTACTTGAGATAGTTCAAGTGAGAGTGTTAGTTGATAGGCCACCACTCAGATGTGATCAAGGATCACAAATGGACTGATGTATCTTGGACTAAACTTTGCCTTATTCCCAAATCTCATGAATTTATTACATAGAGATATACAAAGTAATACCTTTCCTAAAACCTCAAACTCTAAGTATACTTGATGATTTTTGGCATAGATATTTTTCAACTCTGAGCATCCTTGATGTGCTACTAAATGGTCTTGACCTTATCCACCATTTCATCGACCATTTCTGGACCTAGAAGTTTTTGTTCCCAAAAATCATCCCAACATGTATGTGTTCTTCATATTTTCCCATAAAGTAATTTATTGGGATCCATTTGGATTATTGAATGAAAATTTTTATTGTATGAGAGCCTGAATAGAGGAATATGTTGATCCCATCCTCCTTTTAAGTCAATTGATCATGCCCTCAAAATATACTCGAGTGTCTGGATTGTTTGCTCATATTGACCATCAGTTTAAGGGTAATAAGTCATTATGAATTTCAACTCAGTATTTAGAGCATGTTGGAGAATCTTCCAGAACTTGGAGGTAAATATTTAGTTTCAATTAGATACAATTGATAGTGGTGTTCAATACAACCTCACCACTTCTCTAATGTATATCCTTGTAAGTTGATTGAGTGAGAAGTCCTCTCTAATTTTAATGAAGTGAGCAGTATTTATAAGAAGATCCACCACAACCCATATAGAATTATTTCCTCTTTATGTCTTCCAAATACCAGTGATAAAGTCCATGATGATTTTTCCCATTTCCATGTAGCTATGGGTAATGATTGCATCATCCCCTTGGATTTTTTCCTTTCCATATTCACTTACTGACATTAAAGACCTTTTGATGTATATTCCATGATATCCTTCTTCATATTTTCCCACAAATAATTCTCTCAGAGATATTGATACATATTTTTTCTTCTTGGGTGGATGGAGAAGGCTGAGATATGTGCATTTTCCAATAGATCCTTCTTTAATTCTGAATTGTATGGTACACATAGTCTTGACCCAAATCATACAACTCCTTCTTAATTAACATTGAACTCTAATGATTTCCCTTTTCTTATAGCTTCCAATTTATTATAAATCCCCATATAATCTCTTTGATCATCCTTTATCTTCTCCATAAGGGATGGTTGAGAAATTATTTGTGAAGGGATTTATGAAGTTCCTTCCTTTATGATTACCATTCCTATCCTTTTCAAATCTAAGAAGATAATATCCTTCTCAATTCTCATCAATGATAAAATTTATGGATCCTTTCTTGTTAGATCATATTTTACATTATTTTATTTCCTAGTATGGTAGTGTATTGAGCATTAATAATCCTTAATTATCTCTAACCATCTTCACTAGTGCATATTCAGCTCTTTTTGTGTGAATATATACTCGGGCCTCTTGTGATCTGTATATATTTCACACTTCTCCCCAAAGAGGTAATTACACAATATTTTGAATGAAAAGATCACTAAATATAACTCCATATCATGAATTGGGTAGTTCTATTCATGAAATTTCAATTTCCTTAAATCACAGGTTATCACTTTTTCATTTTTCATTAACTCACAGTCCAATCCCTTTTTCAAAGCATCGTTGAATACCATGAAAAGTTCTCAACTAATGGGTAGTGTTAGTATTGATGTAGAGATAAGAATTTTTTAAATCCATGAATCTCTATTCACATTCATCATTTCAAAAAAAATTATACTCCCTTATGAGTTATCTTGGTTATAGGGTTTGAAAATCATGATAAATTTATAAAAAATCAATGATAGTATCTAGATAATCCAAGGAAAATGCGGATTTCTGTCGAAGACATTGGCTCCAAACATCCTTAAATTACTTATTTCTTTAAAGGATAATATATATCCCATTTCTTGTGATAATATCCCCCAATAATAAGACTTTTACCAAAAATCACATTTTCTGTACATTTCATAAAGCTTCTCATTTTATAAGGTTTTTAGAACAATTATCAGATACTTCTCATGCTCCTCCTTTCTTTTTTAGTATATTAGAATATCATTTATAAATAATACCAATTTTTTTGATCTAATATCTAAATACTCTATCAATAAAGTTGATTAATATTGGTTTAACATTAGTGAGTCCTAATGGCATTACTATGAACTCATAGTGCCCGTACCTTGTACGGAAATTAGTCTTGGGGATATCCTCATTATTCACACTTGATAACATCTAAATCAAATATCCATCATGGATAAGTACTATTCTACACATAGCTTTTCAAAAAATTCATCAATCCATGCCAGAGGATACTTTTTCTTTATCATGATCTTTTTGATCTCATGATAATCAATGTAAAGGAACATTGACCCATCCTTCTTCTTGATGAAGAGGAATAGTGTCCCCCAAGGTGAAGCAATTGGGAATATAATCCCTTTATCTAAATTATCCTATAGTTTTTTATTAATATCCAAAAGTTCCATAACATCCATTTCATATGGTGTATTGGATAATGGAAATTACCTAGGTATAAGTTTGATTGAAAATTCAACCTCTTAACTTGGAGGAAGACCATACAGTTCTTTAGAAAACACATCAGTATATTACCTCACAATGGGTATTTCATCAAGTATAATCCTTTACTTATACTCAATAATTAGAGCTATATAAAATTTATCATATAGAAATAATATCCATACTTTATATTTTTTTGCTAAATAGGATTCATCCTTATCCTTTCATTTGTATATAATCAGAGGATGATTCGCGATACAGAGAGTGATTTCCTTATTGTGGAAATTTATGTTGGCTCTATACAGAGAAAGATAATTCATACCCATAATTGCATAAAATTACACTAAAAGGAGTATCATAATGTTCTTTATGAATTTCATCCCAAAATTTTTTATAGGGGAGAAGTTATATACTTGGGATGCAATAATTTCCCCATTTTTCATTTTCATCGACATCTCTGCTTCCATGATTTGTTGTTGTGTTTGAATAGTTCTAGGAAAATTGCATGATATTAAGGAATTTTTACAACCAAAATAAAAAAGTATGTTCGTTATTCTTTATTGAATATCTAGAATACCTATCACCACTTCATTGTAGGGATACAAATTAGTATCATTGATGGTAAAATATTACCCTTTCTACCTTGGAGGTTGTTGGTTGTCTCTAAAAACCCTTGGCTTAGTGTACTGGTTTGTAAAGTTCCATTTTTCCTTGAAATTGAAACAATAAACAATGTGATGAGGGTTTAATAGAGCATTCATTTACTAAATAACATTAGTGGGATTCTCCCATCAACAATCACTAGTTAGGTGTCCTTCCTTTCCAAACATAAATCATTTCCCTGTTCTCATTAGACGATTTCTGGGGTGCTTCTTTCTGCACTTTTTACAAGTGGGATCTTGAAATTTCTTAGAACCATCAGATTTCTCCATAGGACCACTATAATTAAACTCCATTTTCCACTTATTATCCCCGTGATACCCTTGAGATTCACCGATATCCATTTTAACATTGAGGGAACATCAGACAATTTTATCATATATATCAAAGTCTTGGATCACCAGGGCTTTTCATAGAATAGGTTTTATCCAACCAAATAAGTTTTTAACATTTCATTAGTAGGTAATGATAAATATGGAGGCTTATAGTGCAAGTCTTGTGAAGTTTTCCTTGTACACCCTGATAGATTCATCATATTTTTGTCTTTAGGGAAAGGAAATCCATTTACATTTTAAGTAAGAGAGCATGAAGAAAATATTTATCTAAAAATATTTTTTGGAATTACTTACACCGCATTACTTTGATCTCTTCCTTAGGATTCATATTCTTGATAAATTTCCATTGCTGATCAGCTTCTCCCTCCATATGATAAATATCTAGTAGAACCTTCTCTTGTTCATAACATTGAATTATAGAGAAGATCTTCTCAATAGATTTGATCCTTTATTCCATGATTAAGGGATTATATGATCCATTTAAAGTTGGAGGCATTTGTCACATAAAGGTCTCAATTGTAGATTATTATTTATTAGGCATATTTGGGTGATCCTCCTGATCCAGGTTTCTCTTCAAAACATAAGTCATATGAGGGATTATCATCATTAATTTTTCTATTTTTTCTCCCATCAGGTTGGGCACCTTGTTTGGGAAGTCATCACGTTGCCCTTCACATTGGTTTTTTACCTAATTCCTCCTTTTTTTCATTGTCCAGTATAAAGGGAAAATTAGGGATGAGTATTTTTGAACTATTAAACACATAAATAGTAATCCGATGACATTAAAGGGATAACTTATAAATGAAATTTATTTATTAACTTATGAATTTCTAGGATTCAATCTATGATATTCATGATTTATTTCCTAACATTTAATATTTTGGGAATTTTTGTTCCCTTAATAATGGTTTTTAATGATATTTTAAATTTACCAAAGAATATCCCTTGAGAGTTTCAAACTAGGTGTGAAAAAAGGCTCGTTGTCACACACTAGTTCCCGATCATGTCTATCTCAATGCAGTGTTTTCAGGTTTTACCCCCATGTACATCTATTGTAGATCCACATCCACTTATAGTATCCATACATTGATGTATTTTATTAATAAAATACTTAATATATAATTTAACAAAATTTAGGAATGTTTTCTTATACTTAGTTTTATCCCTAAGGATTTCTCTAGATTTTTCTAATCCTAATCCCAAAAATAATAAAAATTTCCTTTGATACTAACTATGAAAACCCTACTCTCTATTAGACATCAATTAATGATTTATTACATAAAATTAGAATAATATAACCCAAAATATGGACAAGTCTAGTGTTTTTGGGGAATAGTTACATTACATAATAACTTATAACATGGGATACAACAACATTATTTAAAACTTCCTTAACATGCTCATATTATTCCATCATACTTAAAAATACATGGGATAACCTGGGGACATACACAAGAAAGGGGTGAACTATAAATCCCACAAAGGTAATAAACATGGAATAAAATGAATAAAGTAATACATGTTAGACAATAGACATATCAATGGGTCATAACAGAAGTGAGAATCATAAACATGAACAATGAGGCATGATATAACATGATATTCATAAAGGCAACATGTGAAATATGGAAACAACTTAAAACAATGCATCATAAACATAGGTCAAGTACAAATGCCAAGAAATAATGATGGAAAAAGTCCCATGATGGATTAGATTAACTCCATAATCCCTTTAATGACATATCATGAGACTAAAATATTACCCAATGCATTGGAGCACTATATAATTCCAGGCACACCCATCACTTTTATTTCATTCTCATGCTTAAGTGTGCCACATAGATCATAAAACATGAAATAATTTATCATAAAATTTTATTCCACTATCAAGGAGTTTGTAATAAATACATGTAATTCACCAATCCAATAAGTATAAGTGAATAAAGGTGAATACCCTTTATAGGAAATGAGTACGGGCATTCATTACACAATTGTTTGACATGGTGAAATTTTGGAAGCATAACAGGGGCATATAAATGTTCATGGAATGGATAAATGAGAGTGAAATAGGTATCTCATAATTTATAAATAAAATGGACAATAAGAGGGATATGGAAGAACATATCTCATCATTATGAATTAGAGATAAAATACATAAGATAATAAAGAAACATGAATAAAGAATAAAATGAGAGGATACCTTACCTTGAGAGTGTGATTCCAAATTCTTGGAAGGAGCTTCTAGAGATCTTGGGGGAACCTTGGGAGGACTATAGAGAGGGTATGGAAGAGTAAGTATGTTCTAAAAGTTTTTTTAGTGGATATTAATGTGATATTTGATGGGTTTATATAGAAAAATAGAGTGGAGTTCTTTCTTATTTCTCAAACTTAGGTTTTGGACTCTATATAATAAAATAACCAAAAAAAACCTTACCATTGTTTTTTACAATGATTTAGGACAAATAGGATTTTTTTAATTATTTAATAGGTCCAAGTGATGAAATAATTAAAACAATACCCTTTCTGATGTGGAGGTGTGTCATTTATATAAAGAAATGATTTTAATACCTTAAAATATATTATTGGTTTTAGAGGATTCATAAAGGATTTATAAAATTAATAAAATAAACTTAATATTACATTATTTAAAATTAAAAAAATATATTTGGTCGTGGATACCCTTTATATTATTTATCACATCATTTTTGGGTTATCATAATGTCATAATACACACCATATATTTATATCGTATTTAATTTTTTACTCGAAAATCTGGTTGTCTCAGAAAATTATGAAAAATTCACCATTGGAGAATTTTGAAATTATGATTCCAAAAAATAATATTTATTTTATCCATATAATTTTATAAACATGTGAATTTTTTCTTTTAAAATAATAATTGACATTTATTGAGAAATTCTTGTTTTTTTAACAATAACTGTTTTCGAACTCTTATAAAAAGTATATTCTACTTCATAAAAATTATATGATAATTTATATTTAATAAAATTTATTTAATAATAACATTTTAATAAAATATTATTTATTTCAAAAAATAATTAATTCATAAAAATAAACATCTTAATTGAAATTTATTATTAATTAAAAATAAAATTTGTGCTTTATTTTATCAAAATAAAAATCATTTATAAAGTAATAATAATAATATGAGAATATATTCATTATTATACAAAATATATATATTCATGTTATTAGGGTCTTGATATGTATCCCTTTAATACACTAGAAAATTCCCTAAGAGTAAGGCGCGTGGCCGTGAGACTTTCATTGGGTGGTTCAACATACATGGTTTGGGCTGTGATCTCAATGAGCTTGAAATTCTCCCATAAATATTTTTTCTCATGCTTAAGTTGTTGGATATCAGCTTGGGCTTGGTCAAGAGAAAATACAAGTGATGCTATCTCCCCTGGAAGTTTCGATAAACGGGCTTCATAGGGTATGATCCTACTGGTTATGGTCATCACTTCTTTGTCCGTGTCAATTGGATTTATCAAAACCTTATATTTATACTAATCTTACAATCACTTTTCAATGACTATATTATCACTAGTAATTATGCTTAACAATATTTTAAATTTGATAGGATATAATGAAACCAAATAAGTGGATGTGTTTTCTATATCCATAATATATAATAATTCATTTAATTAAATTGAAAGGGGAATTTTATTTATATAAGTTTGGGTTATTACATGCTTCTTTGGATTTCCACTTATGCCCAAGTATGAGCTCTATAATTGAACCTACAAGTAATGTATTTATTTAAATGTATTTTTTTTCCATTCCATATATGAATTGAAAAAAATTATAATATATTTGAATTTTTGAGTTGGATGATGATAAATATTAAGTCTTTTCTAAATGAAGATTACATTTCTATAACTCTAAGTATATAGAGGCAAGCTTCTCATCATTCATATGGTGATTAAATTTTATTTATGTTGTAATTTTATTCTATTTATATATATACATACTTATGGATAAGTGCTCATGTAGGAGGAAAAATCAAATGAGTGACCACACATGAGGTTGAATATGTAACATAAGAAGTTATATACTCAGATTTTGTTATTACTGTCATGGGGGATTGTATGCAGACTCAAATTTTGTTATTTTTATTTTATGAAATTGAATTTTTATCCTCAACCAATTTATCTTGAACAATTTTTAATATTCAACTAGAAACATGTTAATTAAATTTCAATTATTACATAGTAATTTTTTTTCATTATTTTTTTTCATTATCATTAAAAAATCATCCATGTGGGTTTGTGGGATTAAATACGAGCATACCCACATTCAATGTATTGCAAGAAGATCTTACCAAAAAATAATTAATGAAAAATTTATGAATGTGGCCTACCTATGGGCTTACTTTCATTTGTTAGGGTGTGAGGAGGGAAAAAAAGTCCACCTGTATGTTATTAGGATTTTATGGGCTAGGCCCATATGAGCTCAATCCCATATGGGTTTGGCCCATCTCACCCCTACCTATCCATTTTACATTACTACCCAGCAACACTAAATGAATCCATGTTTATTTAGTATTATCCCAAAGTTTTCCACCCCTATTGACTTCAAGTTTAAATTGGGTGGAGCAGAACTGAGAATGAATCTACAATTAAAAATTGTTTTTCAACTACCCCATTTTACTAGAAAAAGTAAATAATGGGAATTAAGAAAATAAGTAGTCATCCTAAGTCAAGAGTGTTAGGTTTCCAACATTTTTTCAGTTCTCATAGTAGAATATAGGAAGATTAAAGAGGAAGAAACACTATATTAACTATATATAAATAGCAGTATCAAGAGATATTATGGGAGGAGGAGAAGAAGTAAGAAGAAGGATAAGATGAAATAAGAACACCCCTGTAGACAACCACTCTCCTAAGGCCGAGAATATACCTCATATGGCCCGATTACTTACTAGTTTTCAATATCAATATAAAATTATTCACATCCCTTCCCATGGAACCTCTATATAACTTATTACCCCAAAAAACACTAAAAACCGTTTTTTAGCTTCTACCATCCCCAACCACTAACCAATACCAAAATATAATAATTCCCTTGCTAAAACACAAACCAATTTTCTACTAGACCCCTACATGGAAAACCCCTACATTCCTAATAAATAGTATTAGTATGTATACCCAAGAATTTAACATAAAGATTAAATTTTTTCAAAAAGTTTGACTTTAATATAATGTAGATGTTCCATGCCAAAAAAATTGTAAATGAGTGGGGTTACCTAAAATGTATATGATTCAAGTCATAATTTACAAATTATTGAGTAAATATAAACTCCCCATATGAAAACTCAATCAACATGATATTTTCACAAGGAAAATATGCTGAGGTTCCACAGAAGTAAATGGTCCATGTTCATATACACACAAATTTCCACCATTGAAAAAATCAACAATGGAATAGTAGCCTATCATCTCTAGTGCATATACAAAATAGTCCCTAGACATTGTATCACTACATTATTTATCATGTGAAGACACATGAGACTGAAGAATAATCTAATCTGATAGTTTGGATACATAAGAAAACCATTGTTTCTATACCCAGGTCTATGTATCCTTTTTTATTTGGATAAGTATTTAATGAAATGTTTTATTTAGGGGGAGAATAAAATAAATGAGGTGAAACTTTTTAGGAAATAAAGGGAGGGGGAAAATAAAAATTATTGATGATGATAAAACTAGAAGTTCAAATAAATGGAAATTCATGTGCATTCTGTTGAGTCAATAAGGATATCTTATGACTTCTCCATTCGTTATGGTTTTATGTTTTTAAAATAATAAAAAAAAAAATCTTAAGTTATGAATATTTTTTAAGTTTTTTATTTTTCATAAGATCTAGAATTGTCATTCCTTTATGCTTATAGGTATATAATTACATTTTTCCATTCTGTTAGACTTACAGATCTATCATTCTAATTTTTCATTCTGTTATGCTTACAGATCTATCATTACGATTTTCATTCAGTTTTTATGATTCTGAATCCAGTGTATATGTGATTCAGTTTTTATGATTCCGAATCCAGTGTATATATGATTCAGTTTTTATGATTCCAAATCTGGTGAATATGTGATTCAGTTTTTATGATTCTGAATATGGTGTATATGTGATTCAGTTTTTATGATTCCGAATCTGGTGTATATGTAATTCAATTTTTATGATTCTGATTCCAGTGTATATGTGATTCCGATTTTATGATTCCGATTCTAGAACAAATGAGATACCTATTTCACAATCCAATTTACTTCTCCTTATGAATCCGTTTTCTTGATAATGTTATTCTTAAGAATACGTTTTCTTTATTTCTTATGATTACGTTTTCTTGATAATGTTAGAGTTGTTTAAATGTATCATTCCAATGATATTGGATTTTAAGTTCTCTTATACTTAAAATTTATCTTTAACTTAAAATCATTTCTATTACTTGAAATGATGTCGTACAATCTGTTATAAACTAACCGTTGTATATTTTTCATATGACCATTGGAGAGGAGCCGGCCGTTGGGAAGTTTTGCCTATAAATACAAGCCCATTTGAACGAGCAAAGAACTTCAACTTCGAAAACTGGCTTTGATGAGAAAACGTTGTGAAGTGATTTCTAGAGAGAGAGGATCTTACAACTCTTATTGATTCATGCAAATTTCATGAACAACTTGTTCAGGAGTGAACAAATTGTTCAGACTTTCTTTGTGCAGACTTTGATCGTGCTGATCGTGGGCTTCTAGGATTGAAAGATAGAGGTTCCAATTTCCTTCTAAATCGAGGGATTGCGGGGATAGCAAGATAGATATAGATATTCAGATTGAGGGCTTACCTAGGTTTGGGTACGAAAAAACTTTCTTGAAAGTATAAATCAGGGAACCTTTATCCAAGGTTGTTGGATACCCTTCTCTTTGGGTTGAAAGAATCTTATTGTTACTTGTTTACTATTACAAGTTGTTTTAATTTCGCTGTTGTATATAAAATTTGTTAAAGTTAGTAAGTATAACCTTCTTATACTTTTTAATTTCATTACTCTGATTATATAACAGATTCTATACACTTTAAGGTAGAATATTTCTTTTAATAAAATAGAAAAGGTTTCATTAAGAGGTATTGTGAATGTTTGTTTAACCTTGTTAAACATAACTTTAAAGGTTCCAAAATAAATTTTAATGTATAAAATTCAACCCCTCTTGTATTTGAGCATCTCATTTTTACATATTCGGTCTTACAATTGGTATTAGATGAGGTTACCTTGTACCCTGAACCAATCTAACAATTGGATTTAGAGTTTTTGTTAAATCTGAATTAATCTCATGATTAGATTCAGAAGAGAAATATTCTTCTTTATTTTTTTTGGAATCATATTTTTGGACTTATAATGTTCGGATTCATATTTTTCTTAGAGATACTATAGTTCTATTTTCCTTTCTTAGGATATTTTCTTTGGTTTACAAACTTTTATTACTAACAAGTTTTTGTGGAAATAATTTTCTTAAGATGACAGGTTTAAATGTTGGTTCTATTGACAATATAAATACTACCAGACCTCATATTTTTGATGGAAATGATTATGAGTACTGGAGATATAGGATGAAGACTTTCGTTATTAACCCTGGATTTGATAACTACCTAATGCTGACAGGAGACTATAAGATTCATGATAAGGAATTGAGAACTTTTACTAATCAGGAGAAATCAGAATATCAAGCAAATTTCAGAGTCAGAAATACATTGCTATGTTCCATGACTAGGAACATCTATAGTCAAATATCTTCATGTGAAGATGCAAACAGTATCTGTAAGAAACTTGAAGTTACACATTTTGGTACTTCTAAGGTCATAGAGACAAGAAGAGCAATGTTGAGAGCTGAATACCATGGCCTTAACTTTCTTTATGGAGAACCTATAAGAAAATTTCATCAAAGGTTTATGACTATCATGAATAGATTACAGAATATGGGATAAAAAGGTTTTGATGATGAGTCCCTTGTAGATAAGATCATAGACATCATGCCAAATGAGTGGGAGTCCAAGAGGACAACAATTGATGAGAATAGGAAAGTTACCCAGATTACCTTAGATGAGCTGTTTGGAACTATTCTTCAGCATGAGACTAGAATGAAGAGAGATGCTGATAATGTTAAAAAGAATAATGGGAATAGAGGATTTTATTTTACAACTACTTCTAAACATATGAAATCTAGGACTCCAGAAAGAGTAATGAGATCAAAGTCAAAGAAAGTTACTATTCAGTCAGAATCTAGTGATACAAAAAATCCTGAGAATGAATTAGCTAATCTTTCTTGGAGAATGAACAAGATAGTAGCTCAAAAGAACTATCAAAATAAGTATAAGAAGAGATACTACTAAGATAAAAAATATGGTGAAGTTAATTTTTATGAATGTAGAAGAACAGGTCATATCAGACCTGATTTCCCTCTATTGAAAAAGAAAGAAAAGAAGGAAAGGAATTCAAAAAGAAACAAAAAGAAATTTTATCATTCGAAGCACAAGAAAAGTCTTAAAACAAACAATACTTGGAGTACTAATTGTGGATACTATTCGGGAATTGAATCTTCTAAATATGAATCATCAACACAAAAAAAATATTGGATTCATTGCTACTACTTCTTTCCCAAATACATGTATTATAGCCAAGGTACGCTCTGCTGTGGCTTTAAAAAATTTATCTCTTGATAAGAATTACTATTCTAGAGATATTACTTCTAATGAAGATACTTAATCTTCAGATAATGAAGAAATACCTTCTTATGAAGAAGTATCTAAATTTTACAAGTTTTTAGAAGCAAAAAATTTCAAAATTTATAAGAAATTGGACAAGGCAAATACTAGGGAAGAAGTTCTTACAAAAGAGATTTCATACCTCTCTAGAGATATTGAAGATACGGATGAGATTTTAGAAAAACTTTCTAAAGACCTTAAGGAAGTAAATTCTGAAAAGGAAAAACATTCTAAAGATATTAAGAATACTATTTTAAAAATAAATGTTTTTGAGGAAAAATATAACTATAAGGAAATAATTCCTGAGGATAGGAATTTAGTCATTAGACTAAAATCAAAAATACATTCATTTAAGAAACTTCTTTAAAACTTTACTTCTGGTAAGGAAAATTTTGATAAGATCTATTCTCAAATAAAACCTCAAGGAAATACTACTAGAGTAGGTTATACTCACCAAAAACCTATTTTCAAAAATAATTATTTTGTTCCTTATAGAGCCCCTTTTTGTACTAAATGTCAATGTGGTGGGCATTGGAAGAAAAACTCTTCTTTAAATAATGTGTAATCCCTTTGGATTTCATAAAGCTTATTTTTCTAAAAAATATGGTTACCCAAGCTTTTATTATCAAATAGTTACGGATCCAAGCAAGTTTGGATTCCAAAATCCTAACTCTTTCTTTTTCAGGAAAAAGAAGGAAGTACCAACAACCTATGGTACATGGATAGTGGGTGTTCTCAGCACATGACTAGTAACAAAGACTATTTAAAAAGATTTTAAAAACAAAAGGTGGAAAGGTAAATTTTGGTGATAACTCTCAAGGAGAAATTTTTGGTATATGTAACATTATTCTTCTTGGTAAAGCTTTTATTTCAAATGTTCTTTTTGTAAAAGAACTTAGGCACAACCTCATAAGCATAATCCAATTATGTGATGAAGGTTACCTTGTGAATTTTAGAAATGATAAATGTGTAGTTCACAATTCCAAGGATGAGTTTATTTTCTCTGCCCTTCGGCATGAGAATGTGTACACCTTAAACGTATAAGACCTTAGAAGTCAAGATCTACCTTGCCTTAGTGTATTTGAAGATCAATCATGGATTTGGCATAGGATACTAGGACACTGTAACTTATGGAATCTTAGTAAGATTTCTAAGAAAGAAATTATTCAGGATCTACAAGAACTTAAGTTTGATTCTTCAAAAGTCTGCGATCCTTGTCAATATAGAAAGAAACATAAATATAGCTTTAAATATATAAGTGAAGTTACAACTTCTAATTCCTTACAGTTAGTGCATATGGATTTATTTGGTCCAACACAAACTGGAAGTATTGGAGTAAAATACTATGTGTTTGTCATAGTTGATGACTACACCATATTTACTTGGGTCTATTTTATAGTAAAGAAATATTAATCTTTTTCTTATTTCAAAAGTTTTAGAGCCCAAGTTAAAAATGAGAAAAACCATCCTTTGATAACTATTCATAGTGACCATGGAGGAGAATTTCAAAATTCTGAATTTGAAACTTTTTGTAGTAGAAAAGGCATTACTCATAACTTCTCAACACCTATAACTCCTCAAAAAAATGGTATTGTTGAAAGAAGAAATATAATTCTTCAAGATATAACAAGAAACATGTTGAGTGAATATTCTATAGCCAAAAATTTTTGGGCTGAAGCTGTAAGTACTGCTTGTTATACTATAAATCGTTTTTAATTAGACCTTTTATTAATAAAACTCCTTATGATTTATGGAATGGTAGAAAACTGAGACTTTCCTACTTCAATGTTTTTGGCTGCAAGGTATTCATTCTGAATACTAAAAATAACTTACACAAATTTGCACCAAAATCTGATGAAGGAATTTTCTTAGGCTACTCCACAACTTCTAAGTCTTATAAAGGTTTTAATAAAAACACTTGTACTGTTGAAGAAACAGTACATGTCAAATTTGATGAAACCGATCCCTTGGTTTTTAAACAACCCCAACCTACATCATTGGATGTGTTTTCAAAAATATATTATCAACCTTTGTTAGAATATCCTTCTGATAAGGAAAATTTTCAAGAAGACGCTTCTGAAGCATTTACCTCAGAAGATTTTCTACCATATGTTGATGAACAGGTTTTACAAAAACCAAATCAGTCATTTCTTAAGAATCATCCCAGTGATAGTATCATTGGTGACGTAAATCAACCTGTAAGGACTAGAAGTTCCTTAATAAATGAAGTAGAACATCTAGCATTCCTTTCCAAATTAGAACCAAAAATCACTGATGAAGCTTTAGGTGAAGATGATTGGATAAAATCTATGCAAGATGAACTAAATGAATTCAAAAGGAATACAGTCTGGACCTTGGTTTAAAGACCTAAGGAAACTTCTGTTATTGGAGTAAAATGGGTCTTCAGAAATAAGTGTGATGAAAATGGAATCATAGTAAGAAATAAATCTAGATTAATTTCTAAAGGCTATAATCAACAAGAAGGAATAGACTATGAAGAAACCTATGCTCCAATAGCTATACTTGAATCTATTTGTATTTTACTTGCCTTTGCAGCATTCTTTAATTTCAAACTTTTTCAAATGGATGTGAAATGTGATTTCCTTAATGGTTATGTTCAAGAGGAAGTTTTTGTTGAAAAACCTCCTTGTTTTAAAGATAAAAAACATCCTGAACATGTTTATAAACTTACCAAAGCTTTGTATGGATTTAAGCAAGCTCCTCGATCTTGGTATGATAGACTTACATGATTTTTGCTTTAAAATAATTACGTTAAGGGAAATGAAGATCCAAACCTTTTTATAAATAAAGATAAGAAAAATGTTTTGATTGTTCAAATTTTTGTTGATGACATTATATTTGGTTCAACTCAGTAATCTTTAACTGATTCCTTTTCAGATCTAATGAAATCTGAGTTTGAAATGAGTATGATGGGTGAGTTAAATTTTTTCCTTGGTCTTCAAATTTCTCAAAAACCAGAAGGAATATATATATCCCAACATAAGTATATTAAAGATATTCTTAAAAAGTATGGATATGACACCACTAAGAGTATTAGTACTCCCATTGGTACCTCAAACACACTTGATCTTGATGAAGTTGGGAAACCAGTAGATCAAACATCTTTTAGAGGTATAATATGAAGCTTACTTTACTTGACAGCTAGTCATCCATACTTAATGTTTTCAATATGATTATGTGCAAGATATCAATCCAATCCTAAGGAATATCATTTAAAGGCAGTGAAAATAATTTTCCGCTACTTAAAGGGAACCATGGATTTAGGACTCTTTTATACTTCTAGAAATAATTTTATTTTGAAAAGTTTTTCGGATGATGAATTTGGTGGTTGTAAAATGGATAGAAAAAGTATATCCAGAACTTGTCATTTATTAGGAGATTCCGTAGTTTCTTGGTCCTACAAGAAACAACATTCTATAGCACTTTCCACTACTGAAGCTGAATATGTAGCAGCTAGAAGTTGTTGTGCTCAAGTGTTGTGGATGCAACACACACTCACAGACTATGGTATGAGTTTTACTAAGACTCAAATTATGTGTGATAAAACAAGTGCCATTTCCCTAAGTAAAAACCCTACACATCACTCTCGTGCAAAGAACATAGATATTAGACATCACTTTCTTAGGGATCACACACTGAAAGGAGATATTATTATTCAATTCATCGGAACACAAGAGAAACTTGCTGATATTTTTACAAAACCTCTACCTTATGATAGATTTGAATACATTAAACAGAAGCTAGGAATGATTTATGTAAGGTAATCATTCATATCTACTTCTGTTTAAATCATTTCCTATCATTAAACTACTCCTTATTTCAGGGGGAGTACATATGTTTTTTTTATTTTCTTTCTTTAAACTCATTTTCTTTCCTTAAGAAATTTCTCGGATTTTAAAATCTCAGATTTGAAAATTTCGTATTTGAAAATTTTGGATTTGAAAATTTTGGATTTGAAAATGTCATATTTGAAAATCTCGGATTTAAAAATGTCGAATTTGAAAATCCTGGATTTAAAAATTTCAGATTTGAAAATCTCGGATTTGAAAATTTCAGATTTGAAAATTTCGGATTTGAAAATTTCGGATTTGAAAATTTCAGATTTGAAAATTTCAGATTTGAAAATTTCGGATTTAGAAATTTCAGATTTGAAAATTTTGAATTTGAAAATTTCAGATTTGAAAATTTTAGATTTGAAAATTTTGGATTTGAAAATTTCAGATTTGAAAATTTCAGATTTGAAAATTACAGATTTGAAAATTTCAGATTTGAAAATGTTAGATTTGAAAATGTCGGATTTGATAATGTCAGATTTGAAACCTCCATGAAAAATTATTATAATACCGATAAATCTCTCAGAGTATTCCAAAAGGTAATCTTTCTTACTCTTTATTTTCTTTTTCTTAAGTTTTAGTTGTTGGTATTTCAAAATTTATTAAATTCTGGTTTACTTTAATTCAAAAGATTGGAATTCATATTTTCTATATCCATTCTCAACCGTCAGATCAGACCAGGTTATTGTCAGCCGTTTGATTATCTTATGAAAGTTGAAAAGACATAGCCATGTCTATATAAGGGGTGGCTCAATTTCAAGTATCCCACCATCCTTACTGATATCAGTTCCGAAGTTCTGTTTCCATCAAAGATTTTGTTCCGAAGTTCTATATCACCCTGAAAGACTCTGAAATCCTTAGTAGATCAGATGCCGATTAGCAAGGAGATTAAGGACTGGTCAATATTTAGGGAAAGGTTAGTGTGCCCTAAGTTATTTTAAAAATACGGCTCCCTTATTTCTAAGGTGGTAAGATCTAATGGGTGGGAAAGTGTCTGTGTGGCTAATGAGAAATCTTAGGATCCGGTTTATCCTGACCTCCATATTCAATTCTATGAATCTGTTATATTCTTTCAAAAGAACGGTAAGGATCAGTTTAAGTTCAAATGCTATGATAAATCATATAGAGTTCTCTACAAGAAGTCAGCAAATGTTCTTAACATACCATATGAAGGGGAGGCTATTCTTTGCTCTTAGAAACTCCCTGAGAAAGAAGGATCTTTTGAAAAAGTCAAGGATTTGGATTTTCTCAGTATTAAGTATGTTAATAATCCAAAGATTAATAATCTTTCAATGAACCACAAGATGGTGGCTCTCTGGATACAAAGATTTCTTATTCCAAGAAAGGGATATAAGGATTCTCTAAAGATATATGATATCTTTCTGTTAGACTTTCTTTTAAACCTAAGGAAGATCAACTTGGTGAAGTACATCTTTCTCACCATCCAAACAATAAAAAGTGGAACCATTGGATCTCAGATCCTTATGTACCCAACAACTATTTCCAGGGTAATTGTTATGTGTCTTCAAGAACTGAATGTTCCATGTCGATCAGTCTCGAAGCCTTTCAAGATTTTGTTGCTTAGTGACGACACTCTAAGGAGGATGAAAGTAGAGTTTATTCCAGAATCGAAAAACTTTGAAGAAATGGTTGTCTAGAACAAGGGTGATGTTCTGGAATATTCAAAGTCGGTTCCTAAGAAAAAGAAACTTGATGAACCGAGCTTGACAGTACCAGTTCCTGCTGTTCCAGTTTCAGCACCTCCTCCTGCAAAGAAACCAAAAGATTATTCAGATGCAACAGTTGCAAAGTAGAGAGAAATGAAATCTACTAAAAAGGAAGGAGATATTTCTCTTGGTCTAAATCCTATAGAGGAAAAAGCTCTAAGAATCAAGGAAGCTAAAAACCTTGAGAAAGAAAAGAAGGAGAAGAAGTTAAAGAAGAAATCCTTAGAAGAGCAAGTTTGTCAGTCTCTTTTAAAAGCTGTAGAAAAGAAATCTCATGAAGTAGCTGAATCTCAAGATGTTCATAAGAAATCGGTGGCCACTCCAGAAATCCAAAAAGCTAAGAATGTACTAGCCTTATCAAAACCAATTCAAGAAATAAAAGATCATATAATCCAAGATGATGATGATGATGTTTTAAGGGAAGTGGAATATTATGTTGGAACTCCTTCGAGTTCAGGTTCCAAATCTATTTCAGTAGAACAACTCAAAGAACAAGTTGAAGAAGAACTTGAGGAAGAAATAGATTTTAAGGAAGAGGTTGAATTTTAAGATGAAGAAGAAGTTGAATTTGAACTAGAAGAAGAATTAGAGAAAGAACAGGTTGAACAAAAAGGTAAAGAAGAGGAATAATTTCAAGAAGAAGAGGGACAAGGAGGATCTCAACATCATAAGTTTGAAAAAGAAGAAGATGAATAGGGAGATCTAAATATTATTCAAGTTTCAGATGAAAAATCTCCAGCTCTAGACCCTCTTAAAGGCAATGATGTTGTTGTTTCTCTATCTGATAAAGAAATTCCTCAGAAGTCCTCTAAGAGAATAGAGAGACTTGCTTCCTTAACTCCAAGAGGAGTTGAGAAAGGAAAAGATTTTTTAGGATACGAGTCCTCTTCATCTGTAAAAAATGATTTTGTTAAGTTATCTTTAAGAAAGTTGGTCAGCACCATTCCGGTTCTTGAAAAAATAGATTCCCGGAGTCAAATTATGCAAGAAACTCTGAATCAAAAGACGAAATCAACTAATATGATTATAGACATGGTTGAAAAGAAAGAAGCAGACTTCATAAATCTTTTGATTGATTACAAAGCTCATAAGGTGACTTGTAAGAAAGTTTTTAACCATACCAAAACTATCAATGAATAACTGAGATAGTTTGGTGACTTCATGGATTCAACAAAAGGATATTTTAATACTTGTGAAACTGAGTTCGACAAGGTCAATACATCAATATCTGAGAAATCTAGTCAACTCAATTCTGTTTCTCGATCTGTTACTAGTGAGAAGGAAGTCAAAGATGAATTAGAGAAAAAGGTGGATGCTTAAGAAGAGAGGATATTGTCTTTAGATAAGAAGAATCTGGATCATGAGATCTTACTAAAGAATGTTGAATAAGATCATAAGTAAGTGAAGAAACTCAAATCCCTGATAAAGAAGATGTTTTCAGAGTAGAAGAAGAATGGATGACTTTTCTTTACATTCTGATGTTTTTTTTGTAATATAAACCTTATTTCTAAAATTTTATTAAGAAATTTCTTGCATATATTTCTTTTTTTTTGAATGTATGCTTGCTTAACCTTACAGGTACATCTTATACTTCTCCATTCCTTTCTCACTTTTTGAAAATCACAAAGGGGGATAATTTATTTAAAGGAAGAATTTAATCTCTGAGAAGGAGAATCTAGTAAGGGGGAGTATGGAAAGAAATGATAATGTCCAAAGTAAGGGATATTTTTCTTTTAAGAACAAATGTATGTCTAAGGGGGATATATTCATTTGAGAAAACATGACATCAAAGATCAAGAATATGATACTTGGGAAACATAACCTAAGGGGGAGTTAGTCGTATTCATCCAAAATTTAATTCAAAATTAGAGATAAGTTTTACATACTTGTTTATCTAAGTCAATAAATTCTTCCTCAACAAAGTTGTTTGTGCTTTCCAAAAAGGGGGAGATTTTTGAGTCAATAAGGATATATTATGACTTCTCCATTCCTTATGTTTTTATGTTTTGAAAATCACAAACACTTTTTCTTAAGTTTTGAATATTTTTTAAGTTCTGTATTTTTCTTAAGATCTGGAATTGTCATTCTATTATGCTTACAGATATATCATTATGATTTACCATTCTGTTAGACTTACAAACCTGTCATTCCAATTTTTCATTCTGTTATTCTTACAGATCTGTCATTACGATTTGTTATTTAGTTTTTATGATTCCGAATCTAGTGTATATATGATTTAGTTTTTATGATTCTGAATCTGGTGTATATGTGATTTAGTTTTTATGATTCTGAATTTGGTGTATATGTGATTCAGTTTTTATGATTCTGAATCTGGTGTATATATGATTAAGTTTTTATGATTCCGATTCCGGTGTATATGTGATTCTGATTTTATGATTTCGATTCCAGAACAAATGAGATACTTGTTTCACAATCCAATTTACTTCTCCTTATGAATCCGTTTTCTTGATAATGTTATTCTTAAGAATCCGTTTTCTTGATTTATTATGATTATTTTTTCTTGATAATGTTAGAGTTGTTTAAATGTATCATTCCAATGATATCGGATTCTAAGTTCTCTTATAATTAACATTTATCTTTAACTTAACATCGTTTATGTTACTTGAAATGATGTAGTACAATTAGTTATAAACTAACCGTTGTAGGTTTGCCACATGTTTAGGTCCCTCTGAAATTTAAGGAAAAATATGACCGTGGGAGAGGAGTCGACCGTTGGGATGTTTTTCCTATAAATACACGCCCATTTGAACGAGAAAATAACTTTAACTTCGACAACTGAATTTGGTGAGAAAAAGCTGTGAAGTGATTTCTAGAGAGAGAGGCTCTTACAACTCTCAGTGCTTCATGCAGATGTCATGAACAAATTTTTCAGGAATGAACAACTTGTTCAGACTTGCTTTGTTCAGACTTCGATCATGCTGATCGTGGGATTCTGGGATTAGAAGACAGAGGTTCTGATTTCCGTCTAAATCGAGGGCTTTCGGTAATAGCAAGATAGATTCCGATCTTTGGATTGAGGGCTTAACTGGGTTTGGGTAAGACATAATTTCTTGAAAGTATAAATCAAGGAACCTTTATCAAAGGTTGTTGGATACCCTTATCTTTGGGTTAAAAGAATCTTATTGTTACTTGTTTACTATTACAAGTTGTTGTAATTTCGCTGTTGTATGTCAAATTTGTTAAAGTTAGAAATTATAAACTTCTTATACTTTTTAATTCTGTTACTCTGATTATATAACAGATTCTATATGGTTTAAGGTAGAATCTTTCTTTTAAGAAAATAGAAAATGTTTCTTTAAGAGTTCTTGTGAATGTTTGTTTAACCATGTTAAAATTAACTTTAAAGGTTCCAAATTAATTTTTAAAGTATACAATTCAGCCCCTCTTGTATTTGAGCATATCATTTTTACATATTCGATCCTACACATTTATGAGCCATAGAAGATGAAAATGAGTGAAGTAGATTTTCAAAATGAGATCACAAATTCTTACTTATGTGGACCATTTCACATAATTCAATGAAACATGATGATTTTTTAATCAATATTTAATGGGTTTCTATCTTTTTATGGTGATTTGTGGATACAAATCATTGAATAGTGTATTGATGAACATAAAAAATGAACTAAACAAATTCATCTGGGCTATATCCGAGTCATAGTAATCATTTGAAAAAGATGAAGCAACATTCACATACAATGACATGTTCAAACTATGCAAGTGACTTTACATCATAAACCCACATAAAGTATCGGCTACATGTTATAATAACACAACTACAAATTTTTTTTACCATATTAAGCATGTAAAGTACCTTTCTTTGTGTAGAAATTATGCATCTTTTGTAAGAAATGAATTTTATTCTTAGGAGAAAGGAAGAATATAAAGTTAATGAAAATATCTATCCAAATGATCAACATACCTAGGTTCCCTGAAAAAATTGTCCAAATTGAGTTAATTATGCCTTATAATGACATGGAAAAAGTCTACAACATTCTTATTTTTCCCATCAGTAAGATCATCTATCCATATTTCAAATTACCATGTCAATTTGAATACAATTATCATTAACAACATCACATATATTCAAATAGAGAGAGAGAGAACAAAAAAATCCATCATGGAAACATGCAGAAAATATTCTTGCAATGTACCTTTTTCCATATGAAGAGGATAAATTTTTTCACTAGGTAGACTCATAATGGGAAGTTAATATCTATATTAAAGTATCTTCTATCCATAAATGGACTTAACTGCATTGGGATGAATTAAAAATGATGAATTAGCAGTTGTAAATAATTCTTTTTTTTCATCAAGACAAGTCCTTTAAATATCACACAACAAATTTAGCATATAGAATAATGATACTAAAAGTCCAGAATCCTTCCTATAGAAAATAAAATAACAAATTTTCAGTAAAACAACATAAATAATAGGATATAAAAAGTAGATACATTTTTTTAATTTCAAAATTAGAACCATGGGGACTATTAGGTGCTCAAAAAAAATAAAAAAAGAAGAGGTGACTTGTATAGTATAAAGGAGGAATGAGAAGTATAAGAATAAATAAGGAGGCACTTTAACTCCCCCAAAATCCACAAAGGATGTTTCTAAATCCTATAAATATTTCCCAAAGAGTATATATAGAAAACCTCACTTTTAATACATTAACAATACATAACATTCACGAAATACTTAAAACATTATGCAAAAAGATGCCCAAAGACCATACTAGTCTAGTGACTTTAGAAACATGGAAAGATAAACACTGATACATAAGTGATATACATTATATCCCAATAGGTTCTTCTTGACTAGAAACCTTCTTAGACACATCAAACATAATAAATATCTTCATAAACTAGGTAAGGAAACATAAAAATGGATGAGCTCAAATGCTCAGTAAGGGTAAACAAGGGAGATATGTAAGCATAATCATGACAATAAAGGTATGATAATACGATCATGAATATAAAAGATCATACCCTACATATCAAAGATGATATACATGAATCATGGAATAAATCTTGGAAGTTCATAAGATATGTATCATAAGGAAATAAAGAACATAATCCATGAAATCATAACATAGGAATAAAACATGGAATTATGGAAAACACATAAGCATATAATAATATAGTTTCCATATTTTCCAAGGTATCAAAACCAATAACATATTAAGTAGTATATTTTCTCTCCTCGTACCATTTTGGTAGTCATGGTTCACTCTCATGGCCATCTTAATAGCATGAGTTCACTCCTCATACCATATTGGTAGTCATGGTTCACTCTCATGGCCATCTTAGTAGTCAATGTTCATTCCCAAGACCATATTAGTATATCTCATGATATATAAATCTTCACCCAATACATTTTAGGGAGATATAGTTCCCACCCATCTCATAATGAAATCATACATGCATATTCCACAAGATCATAAATAATCATATCATAACCCATGAAATGAAATGGATATTATAAACATGTAATCATATTATAACCTATGAAAAAATGCAGGATTAATAATTATTTCATTATAAATGTAACTCATGAAAAGAAGTGGGTTTCAAAAGCACATAACCCATGAAAGAGAAACATGTTTCATAAACATCATGCTATAAAAATGTAATCCATTCAGAGAAAGAATATGAATAGAAACATTGAATAATTCTACAAAAAAGGAATGAGTAGCACTAATTTATGTTATCTTAGATGGGAAATAATTTTTAAAGATCTTATAAAAAATTTCTTGAGGAAAATATCCTTTTTGCATTGAAAATTCTATTTAAAACAAATAACCTTTTTGAAAACATTTTTCTTTGAAAATAAATTTGAAAACTTATAAAGGAAGAATTGAAAACCATAAAAAGTTTTTTAAACACTTTTTCCTTGAAAATTTACTTCAAATATATTTTTAAAACATTTTTGAAAACATTTTTGAAAACATGGTTTTTGAAAACAATAGATTTCTGACTGGATAAAGAGAAGGTAATATTTTTCTTAAAAACATCATATTAAGTGCGAAAGAGTGAAAAAATGATACTAATACATGGATATATCTTGAATAAGTAGAGTATAAGGAAACTCGTGAGTGTTCTTTAGATATGTATCATACTATTTCATCAAATGAATCATAAACATAAATAATCTCGAAAAGCGAGGAGATTGTTTTAATGAACTCTTATAACTTGGTAACTTGGGATCATACTATTCATGCAAGAAAAGGAAATTATATAAAGCTTAAAATATAATTAAAATAATTAATTTCATGTTATAACATGTAAAATTTAATTATATACACCTCAAAAAATAATTTAGGTGTAGAATAAAACATGAGTCTTAAAGAAAGAAAATTGAGAAAAACCTATTTTATAGATTTGATAACTTTTGAAACCTAAACCCCATGAATGAAAGATCATAAAATGGATATTTTAATACCCATAAATTTATTTATAAGATATATATAATACAATTATAGGAATTACATACACCATACAAAAGGAAAGAGTGGTGAACATCGCATGTATCTCATAGAAATAAAAAGTGAGATGAAATCCCCTTACCTTGTGTCTTGACTCTCATCGTACTCATTAAAACCAACTGTATAATAAATATAAATTTATTATAAATATTTTAAATAACCATATTATTATATCTAATACCATATATGGTTTAATCATGACCTTATATTACCCTCTTGTTAACAATCCTATGTCAAGGTTTCACTTCGGGTAATATTCACTTTGTTCTTCGCATGTGTCTTAATTTGTTATATATTTGGTCCTTATACTTATATCATGATTCCAGAATTTAAACCATGATATAAATATAATTTATATTCATTATATTTTTATTATAATAATTTATATAATATTGAAGTAAAAAAATGGAATGCACTGTTCATGGAGATGGTAAGTCGTACATATGCATGAATGCTATTTCCATTTTTATTATCATATTGAAAGAAAGAAATAAAAATGACATATATGTATATATTTATATCATTATTAAATTATATTTATGATATTATATATATCATATATATTAAATAAACCAATCCTTAATACATTCCATGTAGTGTATGAATGAATCATATCATTTTGAGGGGGTGGTAGTCCACACTTCCTCAAATGAAATTATCGTATTAAAAAAAATAGAGAGTAAAAAGATATGTGTTGTAAAAAGAAATACATAAGATTAAAGACATAATAAATATAATATATAAAATATATAAATATAGTTTACATAATAATTTCCACCATGAGAGATGGTAAAGTAAAAATGAACAATCGTCATTTATTGAGGCAATAGTTTGTTGTACATGTAAACAATATGTTCATTACCTATTAGATGGAGGTGTGTGTAAGTGTAGGTAAAAATAATAGAATAAAAAAATAATAGTATATTAATGATACTTTTTTTGTTATAAAAGTATGTAATAAATAGATTTTAGGGGGTGGATAAGGAAAATAAAATAAAGGAGCTTGAGAGAAGGCGTTACCTCTTAATCAGGTAACTCCTTTTGGTTTGTGCCAAAAGGATTACTTGGATTCCCTTCTTACAAAGGTACGGATTATAGGATGAATTTAGGGATATTTTTAAGTGTATTAGATAGATATTTTACAATCCTAAGAGTTTTTAGAGGTGTGAATAAGAGGGATAGGAGGTGGATTTTTATAGGGAAGATAAAGGACTCACTTAGTATTGTTGAAAACAAGTTAGGTGTACCCACGTTTTTACCCAAAAAAAGTCAACGAGTAACCAAAATCAATAATTTAAGGTTAATGTATGAATAATTTCCAGAAAATGGGTTTTGGAAAATTTTCTATGTCATTTTGGGTCATAAATTTAAGGTTTAGTCCTTAGTTAAACTTAATTCTACCTTAATCAATGTAATGAATTTTAATTACATTCATTAATATTTTTGGTCAAAAACTAAGTTGAACTTATTATAAATTATAAATTATTTTAATTCCAAATATTTAGTTCATTTTTCCAATATCCAATCACATAATGTTTGGAAATTAATTTAAAATTAATCCCACAGTAGGGTTGACAATGCGGGTTTTTAAAGTAAAAATGATCAAAAGTTTTCCATGTTTTTATATCCAATTTCAATGTGAAATTGGTTCCAATTACCTAAATTGCATTAATTGATAAAAATATAATATAATTAAACTTTTAATCCAAATTAATATATAATTTAACCTTATAAATAAATTATATGAAAAAGCAGTTTTGAATTAAAATCTTGTATTTTCACTATTCATCCAAAAATGAAGTTTCTCAGAAAAATATCAAAATTTTACCCTAATATAATTTTGAAATTATAAATTAAAAAATGAATTTTATTTTATAAAAATAAATTTCTAAATGTGTCTAAAATTTATTTTATTATTTTTCACAAAAGGAAATTAAAAGGAGTTCATTCGAGAAAACAGTATTTTTAAACATATAAGGACTTAAAAATCATATCCTTCATTATTTATTTGTTTTATTTATATAAAAAAATTATAAAAAATATGTTAAAAGGATTTATTATTATTCATATAACTAATTTTAACAACCAGGTTATAATTATCTCATTTAAATAATTAAAACAATAAAATTATTTTTAGTAGAAACATCATCGTTGCATGTAACGTACGCTAAGTCGATGTTCCATGTATTGTACACCAAGTTGGTGTTTCATAACATATTACAAGTTATTTTTGTATGAAAGGAATGTTTTAATTAGTTCATTATAATATATAAATGAAGATTTAATTTATTTGAGAAAAAAAGGTCCATAAAAACTCAAGGTGTTACATTCTACCCCCCTTAAAATGAATTTCTCCCTAAAAATTCATCACTTGGGTAAAAAAAAGGATAATTCTGTTTAATAGTATCCTAAAGTTCCCATGTATCTTTCTCTAATTGGTGATTTCTCAAAAAAAAACTTCGACCAAGTGAGTGGTATTGTTTTGTAGAACTTTCTCTGATCGGTCTAGAATTTCAACTAGTTGCTCTTCGTAAGACAGATCCTTCTCTAGTGGTATGACCTCTGAGTTCAGTACATGTGAAAGATCAGGTATGTACTTCCTCAGGAGAGATACGTGGAACACATCATGGAATTGAGTGAGATTTGGGGGAAGTTCCAAGCGATAAGATACTGTCCCAATACGATCAAGAATCTCAAAGGGACCGATATACCTAGGGATTAGTTTCCCTTTCTTTACAAATCTCATAACCTTCTTCTAGTGTGATATTCGTATAAATAAATTTTCTACAACTTTAAATTCTAGTTCATGTTGGCGATTATCAACATAACGTTTCTACCGACTTTGATCTACCTTGATATGCTGCTGTATGGTTCTAACCTTCTCGACCATTTCCTCAGCAATATTTGGCCTCAATAGCTTTCTTTATCCAAACTCATCCCAACACATTGGATCTCCACATTTCTTCCTATAGATGGATTCATATGGTACCACCTAATTATTGAGTGAAAGATACTATTGTAAGAAAACTCAACTAGAGTAAGGTGTTGATCCCAACCACCTTTGAAATATAGAGAATAAGATATCAACATATCCTCTAGAGTTTGAAATGTTATTTCATACTGACCATCTATATGAGGATGATAAGCAGTGTTGAAAATCAATTTTGTATCAAGTGATTTCTGAATTCTTCCCTAGAACTTTGAGGTAAACCTCATATCTTGATCTGATACAATTGAATGTGGTACTCCATGAAACCTTACCACTTCTTTAATATATATCCTGGCAAGCTGATCCATAGAGAAGTCTTCTCTAATAGTGATGATGTTTATTGACTTAGTAAGGAGATCAACTACCACCCATATAGCATTAAACCCTTTATATGTTTTGGGTAGTCCAATTAAAAAATACATAGTGATGTTCTCCTATTTCCATTATGGTATAGTTAATGGATTCAACATCCCCTTTGAGTTTTTTTATCTCACCCTTAACTTGTTGGAATACCAAGTACCGAGATACAAACTAT
The DNA here is from genome assembly GCA_963277665.1 of Viscum album. Classification (NCBI taxonomy): domain Eukaryota; kingdom Viridiplantae; phylum Streptophyta; class Magnoliopsida; order Santalales; family Viscaceae; genus Viscum; species Viscum album. The sequence goes on along the minus strand of OY728141.1, from coordinate 1,295,847,028 downwards.
GTGATATCTCTCTTCATTCCATCCTAACAAGAAGTATTCTTTCAAGTACTTATAAATCTTCGTACTTATATGATGGATAGATAATGAAGAACTATGAGATTAATCTAACATATATTTCTTGAAATATGGTATAGAAGGAACACATACATGGTTCTTGAACCTTATCATTCCATACTGATCAAGGTTAAAATCAAGATCATTTTTGAATTTCTTTTGCATCTCTACATCTTTCTTCTGTGCCTCCTTAATCTTCACTTGGATATATGATTAAACATTAATTTGATAAAGATAATATTTTCCCCCTTCCTTTAGGATATCTAGATCCATCCTCTACAAATCTAAAAATATTGGATCTTTTGTGATCCTTATCATGGATAAGCTATCATGATCCTTATTACTTAAAGCATCCACCACATTTTTCATTTTCCCAAGGTGATAATGTATTGAGTATTCATAATCCTTTATCAATTATTACCATATTATATGGAACATGTTCAAATCCTTATGTGTGAATATATATTTCAGACTTTTATGATTAGTATATATGTCACACTTTTCTCTATAAAGATAATTCCTCTATATCTTTAATGAAAAAATTACTGCTTCTAACTCCAAATCACGAGTTGGGTAATTTTTATCATGAAGCATCAACTGTCATGAGGCATAGGCCACAATAATTTTATTCTACATAAGAACACATCCCAATTCCTTCTTGGATGAATCAATATAGACAAAACCTTATCCACTATAGTGTAATGTAAGTACAAGTGCACTAACTAACCTTCTCTTCAGTTCCTTGAAATTTTCCTCACATTCATTTGTCCAGAGGAACTGGATACCCTTCTGTGTTAACTTGGTCAGAGGATTAGATAGTCATGAGAAATTACCCACAAACCATCAATAATATGCAGTTAAACCAAGAAATCTATGGATATCAGTCACCATGGATGGTCTAGGACAACATTCAATAACCTCTTTCTTTGATGGATATACTGCTATACCATCTCTTGAGATAATGTAACCCAAAAATGAAACCTTTTGCAGCCAAAATTCACCATTTTTAAATTTTACATATAGTTTCTCCTTCTTTAGGGTTTTTAGTAAAATTACCAAGTGATCTTCATGCTCTTCCTTTCTCTTTTAATAGATATGAATATCATTTATAAAGACTACCAATAACTGATCGAGGTAGTCTCTAAAGACTCTATTTATTAAATTCATGATGATAGAAGGAGAATTAGTAATACCAAAAGGCATCACAATATATTCATAGTGTCCATACCTTGTATGGAATTCTATCTTGGGTATATACTCTTTATTGACACTCAATTTATGATATCCATAATGAAGGTCAATTTTGGAAAAGTTTTGATCTTCACACATTTGATCAAACAAGTCATCAATACGGGGAATAGGATACTTATTCTTGATCGTGATTTTTTTAACTCCCAATAATCAATTCAGAGTTTCCTTGATCCATATTTCTTTTTTCTCAAAAAGAATAGGTGAACCCCAATGTGACACACTTGGCCAAATGAATCCCTTATCAAGGTTTTCTTAGATTTTCTTATTCAATTCCTATAACTCAATTAGATATATTCTATAAGGAGTCTTTTAAATTGGTGTGGAACCAGGTATTAGTTCTATTGAGAACCCAACTTTGTGTTTTGGTGGAAGACTAGGAAACTCTTCTGAAAAGACATCCACAAAATCCCGAACAGTAGACATATCATTAATGTTGATTTTCTCCCCAACCATTTGAGATAAATAAACCATTTGAATGGGAATTAATACCCATAAACTGGATGTAATATATATAGGATGTCCATACTTATCATCACATGGATGGTTGATCATAGGAGGGTTTGAAATATCAATCATAACTTACCTTCCTTGAAAATTGATGTGGGATTTATGAAGAGAAAGACAATCCATTCTTAAGATGATATCAAATTCAACCAAAGGAAGAATGAAAATATTTACAAGAAGCACATTCCCAAAAACTTCAATCATAGAGGAATCATACACTTGAGATGAAATCATTATACCATTAGGTGTTTTCACTAATAATTCCACATCTAATTGTTTTGGTGGAATCTTAACACCCTTAGAAAATTATTTAGATATAAAAGAGTGTGTAGATCCAGAATAAAATATGACATTAATAGTTCTAGAGTGGATGGTAAGTGTACGTTTCATCACATCATTATCACACATCTTATCAGAAATAGTGATATGACGATATTTCCTCTTATCCCTCAATTTAATAGGTTTTTGACATCGATCATCATCACTAGACCTTGGGTTTGGGTAGTGGTTAGAATAATTCCTATTCTCCTTACAATTGTAGAACTGAATCATAGGAGGTTCATTCTGGGAAGTTTTATCTCCATTAGAATTTTGAGATAACTTTTTCCCATTATTTTGACAATAAATTACCTGGTGACCTTCCTTTACACACTTAAAACACTTATTTGACCCCTTAAGGAAATTTACTCCATGCATCTTCCCACACTTATAACATAAATGAATGATCATCTTATTTTTTTCATGGTTTTTAGATTTTCTATTTAAATACATATTCATCTTCTTGTTAAAACCATGAGATTTATATATGACTCCAACCTCAATTTTATCCTTGATTGCACAACCCAAAATCTCTTCATAGCTACTAAAGTCTCTTATGTCTTGGATTTAATCCACTAAAGAACCTATCAACTTTACTTTCAGGTTTAATGATAATTCCTAAAGTGTACTCACAAGTATCATGAAATTAGACTCGTAGGTACAAACAAATTCATCATCCCTTTTCTTAAACTCAAGAAACTCTTTCTCCATATTGGTAAGGAGAATATGAGGAAAGTACTTATTGAAAAATAAGTGCTTTAACTCATCCCAATCCATAGATTCAATATCATATTTCTTCCTTGTATTCTTGATTAGTAGTGTTGGTCCATTATTCATAAAAAAGTATATCAAAATACCCTTTTAAAGAAAGAAGATGTTGACTCATGAAAGACTCAACATAATGTTGTTACCTCCTTTGATCATTTGGAAGTCCACTATGATTTATATCTTGAGAAATCTGTGTGAGCATAGTAATGAGGTTTTTCATTCCATCTTCCATATAATTATATTTCTTAGGAGGAAAATAGTTACATTTTCTATCACAATCACCATTAACACAGTTCCTTCAGGTTCCATCCATTGACTAAAACCAAAAAACATAGAGTAAGAAACAATTATCATATTGAGGAACCACATAATCATGAAAAGTCACTTATAGGATGTCAAAATTATGACACCTTACTTAATCTATGAAAACTTATGATTATCCTAGTTTATTCATAGTCAAATTATATTTAAATCCTTAATGATGGTTCGTGAAGAGTTTATGAATTTTCAAAGCATATCTCCCGGGAGTGTCAAACCAGGTGTGCAACAAGGTTTGTTGTTGTGTACCAGATTACCTCAAGTCAGTCCCAAAACATCTTGTTGGAGTTTTTACCCCTATTTAAATATATTCCAAATCCACATACACTTATTGTATCCAGACAAGGATGTATTTTAAGGAAACTACTCACTCTCTCCTTTACCAAAATTCTAGGACATTTTCCTATATTTTTCCTTATACTTAGACATGTACTTAGATTTATCACTAAGGTTTTATCATCATATATTCCAAAGGATAACTAAACTGTTACTCTAATACTAAATATAACGACCCTCACTTTTCATACATTAACATTACATACCATTTTCGTAATACTTAAAACATTATACAAACAGACACCCAAAGACCATATTAGTCTAGTTCCTTTGGAAACATGGAAACATAAACACTAATACAAAAGTGAGCTACATTATCTCCCAGTAGGTTCTTCTTGACTATAACCCTTATTAAACACATAAAACATAATACATGTCTTTATAAACTGGGGAAGAAAATATAAAAATGGGTGATCTCAAATGCTCAGTAAGGGTAAAAAAGGGAGATATGTAAGAATTATAATGAGCATAAGGGTATGAGAACATGACCAGGAATATATAATATCATACCTTTAATTTTAAAGATTATATACATGAGTCATGGAATAAATATTGGTAGTTTATAAGACATGAATCATAAAGAAATAAAGAACATAAGCCATAAAATCATAACCCAGGAATAAAACATGTAATTATGGGAAACACATAATCATATAATAATATGATTTCCATAGTATCCAAGGAATCACTACCAAAACTATATTGGTATTATAGGTTCACTCCCCACACCATCTTGGAAGTCAAGGTTCACTCCCATGGACATCTTAGTAGCATGAGTTCAATCCTCATACCATCTTGGTAATCATGGTTCACTCCCATGGCCATATTAGTAGTCAATGTTCATTACCAATACCATATTAGTCTATCTCATGAGATATAAATATTTACCCCATGTATTTTAGGGAGATATAGGTCCCACCCATCTCATAATTAAATCATACATACATTCCCCACAAGATCATAAATAATCATATCATAACCCATGAAATGAAATGGGTATTATAAAATTGTAATCATATCCTAACTTTTGAAAAAATATAGGTTTCATAATCATTTCATTATAAACATAACCCATGAAAATAATCAGGTTTCAAAAGCATATAACCCATGAAAGAGAAATGGGTTTCATTAACATCATTCCATAAAAACACAATCCATTCAGAGAAAGAATATGAACTGAAACATCAAATAATTTTCACATAAAGGAATGAATAAAACCAATGGATGTTATATTATATGATAAATGATTTTTAAATATATTTTAAAAAAAATCTTTAGGAAAATATTCTTTATGCATTGAAAATGATATTTAAAATGTAAAACCTTTTTTAAAACATTTTTATTTGAAAATAGATTTGAAAACTTATCAAGGAAGAATTGAAAACCATAGAACGTTTTTAAAATACTTTTTACTTGAAAATGTACTTAAAATATATTTTGAAAACATTTTTAAAAACTTTTTACTTTTTTTTTGAAAACATGGGTTTTGAAAACAATAAATTTCTGACCGGAGAGAGAGAAGGTAAATTTTTTATTAAAAACATCATCTTAAGTACTAAAGAGTGAAAAATGGTACTAATACATGGCTATATCCTGAATAAACATATTATAAGTAAAATCATGAGTGTTATTGAGATATGGTCATAATATTTCATCAGTGGAAGCATAAACATAAACAATCTTGAAAAGAGATGAGATTATTTTAATAAACTATTATAACTTTGTAATCATAATCTCCATGTAAAGAAATGAAATTAAATTAAGATTAAAATATCATGAAAATAAGTAAATTCATAAAATAACATGTAAAATAAAAGTATATACACCTCTAAAAATAATTTAGGTGCATAACAAAATGTGAGTCACAAAGAAGTAAAATTGAGACAAAACTATTTTACCTATTTGATTACTTTTGAAAATTAAACCCCATGAAAGAAATATCATAAAATGGATATGTTAATACCCATAATTTTAATTATAATATAAATATAATATAATCATGGTTATTACATACACCACGAAAATGTAAAGAGTGATGAACATAGCATATATCTAATAGAAATAAGAAGTGAGATTAAATACCCTTACCTTGTGTCTTGACTCTCATCGTACTCATTAAAATCACCTGTATAATAAATATAAATTTATTATAATTATTTTACAGAAACATATTATTATATATAATAACATATATGGTTTTATCATGACTTTATATTACCCTCTTGTTACCAATTTTATGTTAAGGTTTCACTTCAGGTAATATTTTCTTTGTTCTTCACATGTATCTTAAATTGTTATATATTTGGTCCTTGTAATGATATCATGATTACATAATTTAAAACATGATATAAATATAATTGATATTTATTATATATTTATTATAATAATATATATAATATATAAATAAAAAATAGAATACACCGTTCATGAAGACGGTAAGCCGTACATACGCATGAACACCGTTTCTGTTTTTATTGCCGTATTGAAAGAAAGATTTATTTTGACATATATATATATATATAAAGTTATTAAAATAACTTTATGATATAATATATATAATATATATTTACTAAACCCATATTTAATACATTCCATGTAGTGTATGAAAAAATCATATAGATTTGAGGGGGCGTTAGTCCAAACTTCCTTAAACAAAATTATCCTTTTAACACAAAATGGAGATTAAAAATATATATGTTGTAAAAAAAATAAAAAAACTTAAAGAAATAACAAATATAATATATAACATATATAAACAGAGTTTACATCATAATTTTCACCATGAGAGGTGGTAAATGAAAAATGAACAATCATCGTTTAGTGAGGAGGTAGTTCACCGTACACGTAAACAGTATGTTCATTACCCATTAGATGGAGGAGTGTGTAAGTTTAGGGTGAAACCTTATCATAAAAAATCCTAGTATATTTAGGATACTGGTTTTTTAATACAATAACCTAATAAAGAGAGTGTTTTAGTGGATAAGGAAAACAAAAGAAAGGATCTTGAGAGAAGGTGTTACCTCTTAATCAGGTAACTCCATTTGGTTTGTGCCAAAAGGCTTCCTTGGATTGCATTCTTCCAAAGTGAAGAATTATATGAGGAATTTAGGGATTTTGGGAATTTTATTGGGAAGTTATTGGCTGAACATAATATTTTTGAGAGGTGTGAAGAAGAGGGAGAGGTGGTGGAATTTTATAAGGACGAGAAATGACCCACTTGGTATTTTTTAAAACATGTTAGGTGTACCCATTTTTTTACTTAAAAAATTCATAAAAACCCAAAAAAAATGATGTAAGGTTTATGGCCTAATAATTTCCATAAAATGTGTTTTTTACATGTTTATAAGTCATTTTAGGTCTTAAATTTAAGGTTTAGTTCTTAGTTAAACTTAATTTTACCTTAATCAATGTAATTAATTTTAATTACTTTCACTAATATTTTTGGTAAAAAACTAATTTAACCTTATTATAAATTATAAATTATGATGATTAAAAATATAGAATCCATTTTTCCAAATTAAAATCACATAAGTGGAATAAATTAATTTAAAATTAATCCTGCAGTCGGGTCGACAATGCGGGTTTTTAAAGTAAAAATGATCAAAAGTTTGCTAAGTTTTTATATCCAAATTCAATGTAAAATTTGTTTCAATTAACTCAATTGGATTAATTGATAAAAATATAATCTAATTAATCTTTTAAAACAAATTATAATATTATTTAAACTTATAAATAAATTAAATGAAAAAGCAGTTTTGAAATAAAATCTGACATTTTTCAATATTCATCCAAATATTAAGTTTCTCATAAAAATACCCAAATTTCAACCTAAGATAATTTTGACATTACAAATTTAAAAATGATGTTTATTTTATCAATTTATATATCTAAATGTGTCTAGAATTAATTTTATTATTTTTCATAGAAGGATATTAAAAGGAGTTGATTCAAGAAAACAATATTTTTAAACATATAAGGACTTTACCAAAAATTATATCTTTCATTATCAATATGTTTTATTTACATAAAAAAATTATAAAAAATATTTTAAATTAGTTATTACTATTCATATAACTAAGTTTAACAGTTAGGTTATAATTATCTCGTTTAAATAATTATAACAATAAAATTATGTTTCGTAGAAACATCTATGTTGCATTTAATGTATGCCAAGTCTATGTTCCATGTATCATACACCAATTTGGTGTCGTGTAACATATTCCAAGTCAGTGTTGTGTGAAAGGAATGTTTTAATTAGTGTATTGAAAGATACAAATGAAAAATTAAATTATTTGAGAAAAAAAGGTCCATAAAAACTCAGGGTGTTATAGTATATTCCTTGCCTTATCTTACTCACCCCTTGGATTATATAAAAAAAATAATTTCCCCACATGAGAGTCCATAAAATTATCCCTAAAAAATAAACTCACCCAATAAAGACCCATTTACACCTTATCACTCATCATTCTTAGACTCAATTTTTTTTGGGAACCCCTTGAAATCCGCCACGTCTTTAAGGCTAGATGTGGGGAACATGTTCCTCATTGTTGTAGGATGACTCATTGCCCCACTCTAATACCCCTTATTCATTTCCAACATCATATTCTCCCAGTTACAACACCCTCAAGTATGGATCAGAACACCTATGCATGGGCATGTAGATCCTACCGCATTAGAAACAAATGCCCTTGAAATATCGATCTTCCCACTCCTGGGCAGTCAAGTTTTGAACACCTCTCCCATAAGGGGTTGTGTGAGTAATAGGCTCATAGAAAGATCCTTTTCTAGTTCCCTCTCAGTGTTTTTATGGTTGTAGAAAATCCCTATCCGATTGATGTTATCCTGAGTGGATTGAAGGATGACACAATTTAGGCACACAACCCTTGGTGAATTTGTGGGACCCTATGCCATGGAATTGAGAACTCTCACCACCCATGATAGTGAGATCTACATTTAGAGTTAAGATTATGGCATGTCATAGGGTCAGTGGGTCATAAATTTGAACCCAACTTTGAATGTCTCCACTTAATCCATGCAGGAAATAACTGACATACTGGGCGTCTAGTTGTCGGGGTAGCCAGGAAGCCAGATACTAAAATTACTCTATATAATCCTTGAATAGTACCTAAAAATGGAGGGATATAATCTATCAATAGGGGTGCTAAATTTACAAGTTTTTGAAAAATTCAATCTGATCCTCCTTGAACATCACCCATGCTAAATTTTGGTAAAACATGACTAAAATTATAAATCGGTGAATAATGATGACCTCCAAACTTAACTAATCTAGGGAGATTTTGTAAGATATTTTGGCCTGGTGAATATGAAAAAACATCTCAACACACATGATCCAACCCCTTGGATCCATGCCAAAAAAAACTGGGAGGTCCGCCCATCAAGCAGGAGACTACTTCCTTGAGCTAGTTTGGAAAGTGAGTGCAGCTACACCGACATACTTGTCGAACACAAGGGGTATATCTGACTACTGTATGCATGATGAAGAGACATCCTTATTTAGTGATTGATATTCCTCATATGGATATGGGGTCTTGTATAAATAGAAGATCAAGTCAAATATTTTCTTGGTGAGTTTAATAATGTTGTGCGTCTGAGACTATTGGAAGGTTTCCTTCTACTATCCCCAAGTTTATTATAAAGCTATCAATCAACCAAGATGCTAGTCAACTTTTTCATGTAGAGTGTTCTTATGCGTTTCAATCAAGAATCCATCCTTATAGTGAAATTGATAGAGGTATATAGATATATTAGTAGTTCCTATTCTTCCAAACATAACGAGACAGTGTGATATTGGGATGTTGGTCTGTGCGTCACACTGCGCTCGTCTATCCTAGGCAACAAAATTATTGGGAGCATTGATTTTTTTTTGCATTAGTACAAATATGGAGATATGGTTTTATAAAATAGGATAAGTGGCGATTATCCACTAAAATAGGCTAATATTCATTTTATATATTATAATATTCATGTGCTTCATTATTCATAAACACCATTTTTAGTGCATTTTACAAATTGAACATTATTTCACATTATGATTGAAATTACTTATTAAAATGCACTATTACATGGTACATTTTTTAACACAACATAAAACACCAACTTGTATTTATTTTATTTTCATATTTTATTTTTAAGGTCTCCCATTCTATAAGGAAAACTTCATCCTTTTGGAGAACTTTAAGATTCACATTGGAAGACCACCATTTTGGACATTCAACCCAGGAAATTATTGGCGAAGTGAACTAGACAACAACCCAATAAAATTACCCCATACAAGCCCAATGATTCTTAAATTTTATAAAATATTTTCTAGAGATAATTATGACGTTTTAATGGATTTATAGGTGGCCCAGGTTGGAGATGTAATTCTGGGCTAAATTCTATGGCCTTGAAAAACATCCCACTATTTAAATAAAATCTGTAAAACCATAAATTATTTTGGGATGAAATTTTATAGTATGTTATGGGAAATATGGATATTAATTTTCTTTTTCTATGTTCCACTCAAATTCATCCATCTAGAAGCTCATTTCGGTGCATCTATTTGGTTGATGCAAATTGGATCAGATTTTTGTTTAGGTGGGAAAAGTCCACTCTCCCTTAACTTTAAACCCACCTAGGACTACCACCATTAATTGGGGTGACTTAAACTGTTGGAGGACCAACCAAAGGATTCAAAAATTCCAATTTAAGGTAATGTTGTAGTAGTATTTAAGGATCTTTATTTTTTTTTCATTTTAATGTTATGATGCCTCTTTGCCTTTGTAATCACATTTACTTATCATGTAAGTTGTTCAATTCACCTTAGTTTCTTAATAAAAGTTAGTATTCTCCTATTATTATGTTCTTATTCATATAAAATTGATACCATTTCATCAAGGTGTGAGATTATTCACTCCAAACCTTGTGAAATTCTTCCCACAATGGTGGAGTGATTGTTATTTCATTATTTTCACTTCTTTAATTCCACCCTCACGAGTCTACTTCCCAATTCCATTGATATCATAACATCGATGGAGGGATAGATATATTATGGGTTGATCCAAGGGACTATATAGGGGCTATATTGGATTTTATTTCTCACTATATATATGTTTAATAATTTATTTTATTTGATTTTTTCATTCAATTATTTTCTCTCTTCTTCTTCCTTATTGAATTTTATCGCCACACTTTTCATGTTCTAATAAGATCCTTTACCTAAGAGTGATCATGAAAATAATTATCCAAGTGTATATGTTATTATCATGTGTATGTGAAGATTTTAAACTAGTAAGTGATGAGGACATATTGATTTCATTGAATGAATCATTCTCAAGTTAATGAAATTGAAATAGATTAAAAAGGAATTCTTCCAATCCACCCCAAGCAATAAATTTGGACCAAATCATTATCTTAATTTTAATTTACATAGGTATCTTAGTATTAGTTTAAACCGTATCAAATCAAACCAAATTTGGACACTTAATAGAAAAAAAATCCATAAAATGTATTTGTCTATAGGTTTCTTCTTAGGTCTCTTAGGATTCGACAAACCAAGCTACACTACAAGAGACCACTTAACCCTAAAAACTAGGGTAAATTTGGGTGAGACCAAATTTTGGAACTATTTTCTAGGGACCCAAGTAATTCATCTTTAAACTCATTATATTATCCCCTATTTATCTTTTATCACCTCAATTTATCTTATATTTTCCCCTTTATTTTGTTTTTCACTTTTATTTGTGCATGTCCACCTATACCAATGACCAATCAAATCATCTTGTTAGAGTGGATAGTCCTAGGGTTGGGGAGTAAATCAAACCTAGGGGTATCTTAACATTATATCCTAATATTTATAATACTCTATATTCAAAAATTAATCCCATTTCAATGGAGGATCTCAAAAAACCAACTCATCAACCAGGGCATGAACCAAAATGGAGATCCAAATGAGGCAGCCCCAAACTTGGGGAATGCCATTGATCAAACCATGAATGAATAAATCACACCTGAATGGACCAATTAACCCTATTTTATTAGGCATTATTACTTAGAAGAATTAAAATATGTCTTTAAACCCCATTTCCTAAACCACCTTCCATGGGATGGAGTCGAAAATTCCATACCTTCATGTCAAAGAGTTAAATGACATTGTTGAAACTATGTTCCCACCACATCAGTTTGAGTCATCTAAGATGCGCCTATTTCCTTTATCACTTAAGGATAAAGAAAATAATTGGTTAAATAATATTATACCTGCATCAATCCACTTCTAAGACTAATTTCAAAGAGAATTATACAAAAAATACCCCCCATCACAAAACAATTTCACTTAAGAAGAGCATCCATTTTTTTTTTGAAAAATAAGGGGATTCATTTTATGAAACATGGGAAAGGTTTAAATACACACTCAACATGAAACCTCACAATTTATTTTCAATCCCATAACAAGTTTAAATTTTATATGAAGGGTTGGGTCCATTAAACAAACAATTCGTTGACATGATGTGTAATGGAATCATAAAAAACAAAGCCCCAAATGATTATTACGAGTATCTAGAAGGACTAGATGAACAAAAAAACATGATAACATCACCTTACTATGAGAAAACACCAAAATATGGTGGAATTAACACTCTTAAGAAAGAATATAGCCTTATGGAAAAACTTATTGCACTCACTAGGAAGTTCAAGGAGATCAATCATATGAATGTACAAGAAATTAAAATTGTTGAGTCTATTTGCACAATTTATTTAAAACATGACCACAAGATCAAAAAATTCCCAACCATCCCTTACATTAAGGATTTTCTTTTAGGATAATCACTAGAAAAGTTAAACACTTTGAACTTTCAAAATACATAGTACCAAAAAACTTTCAATCCAAGGTATAATGACCATACAAGATTCTGTTAGAAAGATAACTTGCAACCCATCCAACATCCCAGTTAGTCATAAGGACTAAACCCCTGCCCTACACTAAATTTTCAAAAACCATAATTAGTTCTAACCAGACCCAATAAAATAAAAAAAAATACTCCAATCCAATACCAACAACCCATCCAACAACCCATCTAATAACCAAAGTATCCTCCTGGGATAAACCAACCAACACAATCCCATACCCAATCCATCCCTCTCCCAATACTTGAATAGTTGTGTAAAAATGTAGAAAATTAACTCAAAAGTATCATACCTTAAACATGAATTTAAAACCATTAAATTTTTTAAATGCACCCATGCCTACGCAAGTGGTACCATCCTCGACATTACGAGGAGAATATAGTTACACACAAACCTCTCACGAATAACTAAAAGTAGTGACTATTTTAAGAAGTGGGAAATACATTAAAAAACTTTGAAAAATCATCCTATAACCATTAAAAGCTTCCCCATAAGTTGTAAATAATGAATAACCACCCTCATATTTTGAAAAAAACCAATGATAATGTGAAATAACTACAACCTCATCAAACACTCAAACAACCTACTCCCTTACCTCAATGCATGAGAGGAAAATCTAAACCAGAATTGAATGAAACTTCAAGGGAAATATTATATCTAGGTAATTTGAGCATTCATATTATCAATTAAATCCAAACCATTCATTCCTACTCAAATTATATTAATGACTTGTGCACTTTTAAAAGTAAATTTTCACATCAAAACCAATTACTTTTGGCTGCTAATGTGAGTACCACCATTCAAGGGACCATTCCTCCTAAGTTGAAAGACCCTGGATGTCCTTAAATCAAAGTTGAAATATGAGAGAACCAAGTTTTCATAGACATTTTTGATCTAGTAGATAGTGTGAACCTTGTTACATATTCCATGTATTTTCAGTTAGGGCTCAGGGAACTGTAACCCACATCTGTCACCCTTTAAATTTCTGATCATAGTGTTTGATTTCATAATGGGATATTAAAGGATGTTTTAGTAAAAGTCAAAATTTTCATTTACCCTACTAACTTCATTGTCCTTGATAATTTCCAAATAATATTTCCTAGGTAATAATCCCCCATCATCCTTGGTCATCACTTCTTAGCAACAATCAACCCAATCATCCGAGTTAGGAATGGGAACATAACAATAACCTTCAGAAACATGAGCCTTGATCTGAACATATATAATAAAAAATATCAAATTAGGGATTATTAAGAGAACCATTAGGTTAATAGGATTGGTAGTGTTGATATTTAACTATATGAACATCAATGAATTAATAAAGGATGTTTACGTAAAGAAGATATTGATTTCATTTATTCACATGAGGATAATTTTTCTCCTTGGCTTGAATCTATTTTAGATATCTCTTTTGATGATTTTATCGAATCACCAATAAATGAAACCAGTGGTAAAATCAATATCATCGAGTCCATACCCATTCATGAAACTAATACAATTTGGTGAACAAAACTTCTATTCAAAAGGAAGCAATTCTGTCAAGAAAATTGGAAAAGGAAACCGAGTTTGATATGAAGTCCCATACTTCTTTTGAATGTGGTAACCAATATGATATTTAATTTAAGGTCTTACCTTCACCACTCAAGTATGCATTCTTAGGGGAAAATCTAACATTTCCTATTGTCATTTATTTCTCTCTTGAAGCTAATAAAGATAGGATGATTCTGGATATCCTAGGAAAGCATAATAAAGAAATTTGATTGTCCCTTTATGGTATTCCTGGGATTATCCCACTCATTAGAATTTATAGGATTGTTCTAGAATATGACTCCAAACCATGTCTCCAAACACAGAGGAGACTAAATAATAATATTATGGATGTGGTAAGGAAATAAATTCTTAAGTTTCTGAAAGCAGGTGTCATCTGCCCCATTGCTAAGAGTGAGTGGGTAATCCCAATTCAAGTTTTTCCAAAGAAGGATGGAATCATAGTGATCTCCAATTAGAATGGTTATATTCTACCCAAAAGGGTTATTAGTGTATGGAGAGTGTTAATTGACTATAGGAAGTTAAAATCATGCACTAAGAAAGATCAATCCCCCCTTTCCCTTCATTGATCAAGTCCTCGAGTGAGTGGAGGGTCATGAGTTCTACTACTTCCTAGATGGATTCTCAAGGTATAATCAAATTGAGGTCTCATCAGAGGATCAAGGAAACCAAAATTCACCTATCTATTCAACACTTTTTTCCTTTAAGCGCACACCCTTTGGGTTATGTAATGCCCCTTGTACCTTACAACAGTGCGTGATGAGAATATTCTATGACATGGTGGGGGATTGGTATTTATGGATGACTTATCTATATTTATGCATACTTTTGAGGGATTAATTATAAATGTTTAAAGGTTTTTTTCTAGATTTTAGGATAATAATCTCATCCTAAATTGGGAAAAATTCCATTTCATGGTAAAGGAGGGACTATTTCTAGTCCATATGGTCTCTATTAGTGGGATATAAGTTAATAAATATAAGTTTGATATCATTCATCACCTCCACTCTCCAAAAACTCTCAAGCAAGAAATGTATTTCTTAGGACACATTAGTTTTTATAAAAGGTTCCTTAGGAATTTCAACTCTATTTCCCGACCACTTTTTTCTCTTTTTGTGAAAGATGATTCCTTTATATAGATAGAATAATGTGAGGAATCATTATTGATACCCAAGTCAGCTATTATCTCTCCACCTATCATGTAATCTATTAATTGGAAAATTTCATTTGAGATCATGTGTGATGAGAGTGACTTCACTATAGGATCTATCTTAGGTCAAGATTGTGAGAAAACTCCATGTTTCATTGCATATGAAGTTAAATCATTGAATTATTCACAAATCATCTAAACCACCACTAAGAATGAGTTACTTGTTGTTGTATTTTCCTTAGATAAATTTTGGTCATCTATCTTAGGATCCCCCATCATTGTCTTCACTGATCATTCAACTCTAAAATATATTTCCAAAAACAAGATGCCAAGTCTAGATTGATTAGTTGGGTAATTATTCTCCAAGTTTTTTATTTAAAATTTAAGGATAAAAAGGGTGATGAAAATGTTGTGGTTGATCACCTCTATAGGATGGAATTCAAAGACAATTCACATCACCTTTCTGCATCTGATTCATTTCCTGATGAAAACCTATATACTATGAGTGATTACCCATGGTATGCTGACATATCAAACCATTTTGTTACATGTGACATTCCAAAATTCCTTAGGACCCAAGATAAAAGGAAATCCATTTATTATTTAAAAAACTTTAAGTTTGATGATCCATACCTCTTCAAGTTCGGTCATGATCAAATCATTAGGATATGTGTTCCCGAGACTGAGTGAGAGTCCATTCTAAAATTATGTCATGGAGAGGCATGTAGAGGCCACTTTTATAAAAACAAAAAAACTACTAAGGTCCTCCATAGTGGTTTATAATGTCCTAACCTTGCTAAGTATTAATAAAAATTCTTCCAAAGTTGTCCTCATTGTCAAAAATTAGGATCCATAACTAAAAGGAATCAAATGCCCCTTACTCCCATTCTAGTCATCACAATATTTGATTGTTGGGAAATTTATTTAACGGGACCCTTCCAAAACTATAGGGGATATCTCTACATACTATCATAAATTAATTATGTCTGAATATGGGTTAAGGTCATTCCCACAAAGTCTAATGACCATCATTTTGTGATTTGATTCCTGAAAGGGCACATATTTTCTAGATTTGGAATTCCTAGGGATATCATCGGTGATCATGGAACCTATTTTTCAACCACCCATTCTTTAAAATCATGTATAATTATGGGATTTCTCATAAAGTTTTCACTACCTACCATACTCAAACCAATTTTCAAGCTAAGTTGGAAAATAGGAAAATTAATAAAATTATTGAAAAACCCATCAATCCATCTAGGAAATATTGGTCTAAGAAACTTTTGGATTCCCTTTGGGCATATCGTACTGTGTTCAAAACCATCCTAGGAATGTCACCATATAGACTGGTTTATGGAAAATCATGACATTTACCTATTGAAATTGAAAATAAGGACTTTTGGGAAATTAAAAAAATGAACATTGACATTTCTTTGGACGAAACAAATTGGTAATTAGATCTTAATAAACTTAAGGAACTTAAGATGGATGATTATTAAAATTAAAGGACAAATAAAGCTATATTTCAAGCCTACCAATATAGGAATATAAAATTGAAAAACTTTGAACCAGGAAAATTCATGCTATTGTATAGTTCCAAACATCATTTACACATGGGAAAGTTAAGTTCTAGATAGTGAGGTCCTTACATAGTGTATCATGTGTACCCTAATAGGATAGTAGAGATTCATTATCCTACTAGTGTCCATATCTTCAAAGTCATTGTTCATAGGTTAAAACCATTCATTGAATAATTCAATAAATAAAAAACAGAGGATGAGTTAATTGATCCAACCTATGAATCGGAAAAAGTTGATAGATTTAGGGTCCATGGCAGGATAACGACATTAAAAAAAGTACTTTCTAGGAGGCAACCCATCCTTTACCTGTACATTTCCTTAAGGTTTGTAGTTTCAAAATAAATATGTACGTTTTTTTCTTTTCCTTTTGTTGTTGTTTATTTTTAATTAAGGGAACCTCAAGGGGTTTCTATTGTATTCTAATTATGTTGGTGTGTAAGATTCAAGGGATGCAGATATTAATTAATTTTTAGGAAAATCAATGGTTTATAGGTATAAAATACCATCATTAATGAGGCTTCTTAGAGTGACATGGTGTTCAAGGGATTAAATGGGAGTATCATGAACTTTAACTTCAACCACCAGGTGACTTCATTCCATGATTATCATTTTCAATTTCCTTTTTGAATTACTATTCTCTACCTCAAACCCCTATCTGAATTTTATTTTCTTAAAATACTAGGGAAAATGTAATTCTAAGTTGGGGGGGGATGAAATCAAAAAAATATATTTTTGTGTGCATGAAAAAAGATTTGAAATGGAAAAAATGTGTATTAAAGGAATAATTTTTTAACCTTGAATATTATAATACAAATTGAAAACTTTGAAACATAATGTCAATTTTTTTTCACATTCCTTGATTTTTATTTTAAATCAAGTTTAAGTTCTTGAACATATATTTTGGAAAGTCTGATTGTCTGATGTGATTTTTCACTATTTAAATTTTTATCCAATTAATAAGAAAAATCACAATGCACATCTTTTATATTGCATGGTATTAATTTTAGTTCTTGGGGTACCATAATAAATGGATTAGTCTTGGTCTTATTTTAAATTTTAACATGATTTTTCAAAAAAAAATTGTGCATAGAGCAATGGATTGACCTAATGTATGACTTTAAACACTTGGAGATCATGACTCCATTGTTTTATAGCCTAGAGTTGTGAATTTTATATCTATTTTTGGTAATTTGAATTTGTTTTTGATAGAGTTAACTCAAGATGATTCTTGAGTATGTGAGCTTCACTTAGTTCCCTAAGGTCTTTAATCCTGGGAGTTATCAGCAAAGTCTCGCTATAGGGGTTGACTTGATTGAGTTCAATTTCAATTACCGTGGAAAAAGTATAAAAAAACAAAAAAATAAAGAAAACAACTCATATTAATATTAAAATGTGATTCCACTTAGTGCTTCCATATTCCCCCCTTGAATACATATGAACCCCCATGTCTATTGTGATGCACAACACATCATCATTCTTAATTGAAATTGGATGAAATGTGGCGATGAATTTGAAAAAAGGAACGGTATTGGTCTTGAGATATGTTTGTGAACATATATTGTGTTAAAATATTTTTATGTGTTTCATAATTGTTTGGTATGAGGTCTTTTGGAGAGCATTGAATATTAAAATGTTTTTTGGAAAAGGGAATTTGAATTTCATATTTTTGATAAACATTTTTCTCGGGACTAGAAAAAATCAAGTTGGGGGGGGGGGGTTTGATTATCCAATGAAATAGGATAATATTAGTTTTTTATATTATAATATTCATGTGCTTCATTATTCACAAATTCCATTTTTAGTTCATTTTACATATTGAACATTATTTCACATTATGATTGTAATTCCTTCTTAAAATGCACTATTACATGGTACATTTTTGAACACCTCATAAAACACCAAATGGTATTGATTTTTTTCTAATATTTTATTTTCAGGTCTACCATGCAATGAGAAACAATTTATCCTTTTGGATCACTTTAATATTCACATTGGAAGACCACCATTTTGGACATTCAACCTAAGAAATTCTGGGCAAAGTGAACTGGGAAACAACTCAATAAAATTATTGTAGACGAAAAGTTACAAGCCCAATGATTATGAAATTTTAATTTAGGATATAGGAAATGATTAATAACATTTCATACAATACTATAAAGAAATAATTATGATGTTTAAAGGTAGTTCCAGGTGTCCCAATTTGAAGATTCAATTATGGCTAGATTTTGCAGTTCAGAAAAATATCCCACCATTTAAATCATATCTAAAAAAAAATCTTGGGCTGAAAATTTATAGTCTATTAGGGGAAATCATGAGATTAATTTTATTTTTATATTTCCAACTCCAATTATTCCATCTATAAGATCATTTATTCGTATCTATTTGGTGATGCAAGTTGGGTCATATTTTTGTCAAGGCTGGAAAAGTCCAATCTCTCTTAACTTTCCACCCACCTAGGCCTACCACCATTAATTGGGGAGACTTACATTATTGGAAGATCTTACCAAAGCTTCAAAAATTCCTATTTAAGGAATTGGTGTTGTAGGATTTAAGTATCTAGTCTTTTTTGTTTTCATTTTAATGTTATGCTGCTGCTTTGCCTTTGTAATCATATTTATTTCTCATTTAAGTTATTCAATTCACCTTAGTTTATTAATAAAAGTTCTTATTATAAACTTATTATTTTATTATTTATATCATAATGATACCGTTTCCTCAAGGTGTGAACTTATTTACACCAAACCTTGTGAAATTCTTCATATAATAGTGGAGTGATCATTATTTCATTGTATTTCAATTCTTCAATTCAACCCTCATGAGTTTACTTCCCATTTACATTGAGATAATTGCATTAATGGAGGGATAACCCTCTTATGGGTTGAACCAAGGGAGTATAAAGGGGATGGATTGGATTTTATTTCTCACTATATAAATGTTTAATAATTTATTTTATTTGATTTTTTTCATTCAATGATTTTCTCTCTTCATCTTCCTTATTGAATTTTATCACCACAATTTTTATGTTCTAATAAGATCCTTTACATAGGAGTGATCATGAAAGTAATCATCCAAGTGTATAGGTTATTATAATATGTATGTGAAGGTGTTAAACTAGTAATTTATGAGAATATGTTTATTTCATTGAATCAATACTTCTCAAGTTTTTGAAATTGAAATACATTAAAAAGGATTTCATCCAATACACCCCAAGTGATAACCTTGGATCAAATCATCATCTTAATTTTAATTCACATAAGACTATTAGAGTTAATTTAAACCATATCAAACCAACCCAAATTTTGCCACTTCATGTACAATCCATATAATGTATGTGTCTATAGGTTTCTTCTTAGGTCTTTGAGGATTCGACAACCCAAGCTACACTATAAGAAACCGCTTAACCCTAGAAACTTGGGTATATTTGGGTGATACTAAGTGGTATGTATGAGTTCACTATCTCAAAACATGAGATGAATGGGGGACACTATTTTCAAGTGAATTTCCATCGAGCATGTATCATCCATTGGTCATGGGCGCTATGGTAGTGCGAGTGTGTTTGGATGCCTCATCATGTAGGACGTGAGACAGTTGAGAAAGAGTGAAGTGTGAAGTTCCAATACATGTATTCTCTCTAGGTAGAAGAGAATTAATTTATAGTGTATAGTGGTTCTAAATAGAGCATGAATTCTCCTCATAATGAAAATAGTCGTGCACATCTAATTCTGCGGAAGACACTGATAGTTTACGGAAGATGCATAATAGGTCACACATACTAGGATGGAGATGGTGAAAAATGGAAGTACATACCAAATTTTAGGTACTCTCACTATAGAAGAAGAATAATATATTACTTGTATAGTATAAAAGTGGAAAGATAAGAAAGAGAATAAATTAGGAGGCACTTGCACTCCCACCCAAACCATAAAGGTTGTTTCCCAATCCTATGTCTATTTCCCAAATAGTATATTCTATGCCTTTTCTTACTCACCCCTTGTCTTATATAACATACTCCCAGCCCACATGTGGGTCTAAGATATTATCCCTAACAAAATAACAAAATCACCCTATAAATACCCTTTTAATCCTTATTAATCATCATGTTTATACTTAGTTTCCACTAGGTACATACTTGGGAAGATAGAAAATCTCCACAGTTACAAAATTTATGCATAAGATTCATTTATTCACTAATTAGAGGTTAAAATGTAAGTGAGAAACTATAAACAATTATTAAATTAAATCTTGTACTACTTAAATAGCTTAGGTATTTTACTTATAGATGAATGAAGGAGTAAAAATAGTAACATATATAAATGTGGAAATTAGATAATACAACACAATATTTATAGCCTTATACCACTAATATAACCCACTTAATTACTCATAACATTCCCCCAGAAGTTGTGAAAAAAATATTTATCATGCCTAGATTGGAACATAAAAATTGGGCATGTGTTCCAAAAATCCCTTCATAAAAATATCTGCAAGTTGATCAAAGGTGTGAACGTTGATGAAAGTGATATAATTACTCATAATTCTCAAGTGAAAAGCAAATTAAAATGCTTTATCCTCTCATAGAAGACTACACTTGTGATAATCAGGATTGTAACTTGATTATCACACCAAATATATGAGTGATTCTTGATAGAATGAACAATATATTGAAGTATCTATCACACCCTGATAATCACTAAAATTTCATGTGTCATAGGAGGAGAAATTGGTTTTTCACTATATTTAGAGATAACTATATGATTTTTTCTTCATCAAGAGACCAGATTACCTCTAATATAAACCACAAAGTTAGAGGTAGATTTTCTAGATGAGAGAGACCCCACATAATCTACATAAAAAAATGATTTAATCTTGGACTGTCCATAATCATAATACAGAATACCTAGCCCAATTTTCCTTTATACATATATAACAATGCAAATAACAACCCATCACCACAATTTTGTTGGATTTTCCATGAATAGACTCACATTGTTAACCACAAAAGCAATGTCGTATCGAGTCATTTTAAATAATGAAGCTTTATAACATGTCATCAATATTTATCAGGTGAAGATAATGATTCAATATTAGTGTGAAGTGACCTTTATCCAAGTTCTAAATATTAGTTAACTGAGTTAACTTGGATAATGTTACTCTCCTGTAAGGTATCAATAATATACTTTTTATGTGATAGAAAAATCTCTCTAGTATATCTAGAGACCTCACTTCCCAAGAAATATCATAACGAACCTAGGTCCTTTATTTGAAAATTTTGACTAAGGATTTTAGTTGACCAATGTTGGAACCATCACTACCCGTAATAACAATATCATCAATATCAATTACAAAATAATTCTCCACATTTCAGACTGGTGATAGAAAACAGAAGGATCCATTAAGCTTCAACTCATACCAAAGCTTATCACAACAATGTAGAATCAAAAAAACTAGGAACTGTGTGACTACTTAAGTCTAGAAAATGATTGAATAAGGAAACATACCTTATAGGACCCCCTGAGAAAAAACCCTAGTGGTTTCTCTATGTAAACATCCTCAATCAAGAAATCCATGAAGAAAATCATTTTTAACATCTAACTAATGTATATGCTAGTGATAAGTGGTGACTAGAGGGATAAGGAGGAAAAATGGAAATCCCATGTACTATATCATATTTATTGGAAATAAGAAAGGTTTTCATGATGTTGATAATAATGTGAATGTGTTTTAGAGAAGTATGGAAGTAAAGATGAGGCGCTGCCATCAAAAATGGAAAAGTAAATATTAGTTGATTATTAAATAACTTAGCTATAAATAGTCAAGTAGTAGTACTTATTTGTGATAATTTATGTATTGATATTAATGAAAAAGGAAATTATTTCTGATGTGGAAGTATTATATACAACATATAATCGAATTTGGAGGAATCCAACTAGTATAGAGTATGAATAACTACATTAAGAAAGAAAGAAATCTAGATAACGTATGGAGGATCCAGCCATGGATCCTTGAACATTCAACCTACTGGATCAGGTGAAGGAGAACCCTTGAATGATGTTTTAAGTTGAGTTAGGGTGATTAATAACTCCTTAGGGTCAATTGAAAATATTTTGAATCTATTTGAATGAAATCTAGAATATAAAGTTGAAAATTAAAAAAGCGATGGTAGTGTATGGGTCATTTAGAACCCACGTCGAAGTCATTTGAGCTCTACATAAGAGTTATTTGGACTCTGTATATAAGTCATTAGAGACTGATAGGTATTCATTTAAGTCATTTTATCTTTGTGAAATATTCTTTTGGACACTATATATGAATCACTAGAGGCCAAGTACTCAACGTAATAATAATCTCAGAGATGCATTGGAATCATCAACTCTATGTATCATTCATTCATTATATATATAAGGATAATTTCATCTCTATGATGGAAATTTTGAAAAGTCTCATGTACTTTATAATAATGATTTTCCACTTCATAATTATGCCTAAAAATTTATAGTATCATAATCACAATGCTTCATTAGGAAGATGAACTGTGTAAGTATGATTATTTAGTCAGGATCATCTGTTGATTCCATAAGGATAATCTATCAAATTTTTAAGGATGATGGAGAAAAATGTAAGTATTATTTATCCTTACAATGGAGAAGTACTTTGAAAAAATGAAAAAGGTTTTGAAGCTGCATAAGGATCTTTTAGATCAATGTAAGGATAAATTCCTTTGAAAAAATTGTGAGGATCAAAAATTTATTTCTATGAAAAAAATCAGAATAAATGTTTTGATAAATTGAGATCAATTCAAATGATTTTATTTCACTGATATTTATGGATTTCAAGCATCACAAACTATGACTCAATCTGAGAATAATTTGAGAAGAACTCTACACCACAAGCCACAATGCCACATTGCACTGTAAGAGTCCATGAACATGCGTATGAATATTTAAAAATACTTAAAGATGTGGATATTATGGAGATTAAAATGGGAAATAATCCCAAGTCCTATAGAGATTTAAAATGGAATAATTAACTATGATTTTGAATGAGTTTTAATTATGAGAATATTTCCCACTATCCATTTATGAGTAATTTTAAAATTAAATATGAAAACAAAATATTAAAAATTCTATGAATATAAAAATATAATGAGGAGAATAAGAAGAGTATGATTTTTCACTTCTATTACTCAAATAAATACATCCTATCAAAGAAGATAGAGACCTTGATACTATTGCGATCAGAATACTATCCATGTATTGAATGAGGAGAACCTGATGACATCAAGGGAATCCCTATACGTTAAGAAAAAAATTGATATTGTTATACCGTATAAGGAAATAAATAGAGGTATGCAAAAGAAAACTAATAATAATAGAAATATTGATGTTTTCTATACTAATAAGAAAGACTAGTCAAATACCTACTCTATGATTTGTGGAAGGATTCATTCAAGGACTGTGTGAGGTCGCCACAATCTGGCAGTGAGGACTGAGCTGTGCAAGATAGAAGGAGAACCAAATGAAAGTTGTAACTATATGATGGAGTATAGATATATTTTAGTTTGATTTTGAATCACATGATGGGATTTCATGTAAGCATGGTTCAATACTTTTGTGTAATCTATTGTGTTAATAGTGGAATAATCTATGATTGGGGTATCTAACCAATCAAAACAAGGACTAGGATTTCAAGGTTGAATATTGTAAAAATCATTGTATTCTCTTATTTTTTTACTGGATTATTTGTGAAAGTATTAGAGACAAAAAACGAATAGATCAAGAGTTTAACTAGTCTAATAAGTTGAATTAAAAAATAGAATTTGTTAAAATAAATCACATATTCACCCCCACCCTCTAGTGATCCACCAAACTCGATATCTTCCCAAACTGAAGTCATATTTTCCATTAGAGAATGTGTTAAAAGTAATTGATAAGAATTTGAGTAGTGAGGGTGTCTGTGTGAGGGATAGGTTAATAACAATCAGAGGAAGTGTTGTACTTTTATGTAGATAGTTGTTGGGATAATAGTATCAAGTAGAGGTTGTTGGTATTAGGTTGGGGTATTAAATAGAGGATATTATTGAAGGGGTGAGGGATCTAACATCCCAAGTCTCATAAAAATATTATTACATTATTTTTAATATAAAAATTTATAAAAAACCCATAAATTGAGATATACAGTTCCCCTAAACGATTAAATACATAATACATCAACTAAAAAATAAACTACATCATCTTTATTTCAATATCCATAATTTGATCCTAAATCCCATTGAATTTCCATTACTGTATAGGATACCCTAGGGAAATATATAAAGGAAATGAGTAAGCTAATAAGATTATTAAGAGAAAAAACATGATAATGAAGTAAAATATATGAGTTAAGAGGCATAACATAATTCCATTGAAGAAAAGGATCATATATATAATCACATGGAAGCATGGAATAAAGGATATGGAATCATAAGAATGTGGAAACAACATAAAAAATGAATCATAAGTATAAGACAAGACTCACTACTAAGAGAACATAAAACTATAAATGGACTAGAATACTCTTCCTTAAAATAATGGGTTATTATATATTATAGAGGATTAAATTTTTTTAAAATAGTGGCACATGAAATGAAATAATAATAGAAAACTTCCATTTAATTGGGTTCACTTTAAAGAAAATATTAAAAATGAAACTTGAAAAGTTTTCATATAACCACAAAATAAAGGGAAAATAAACTATGAATACATTTAACAATATAAGAGAGATGTAGAAATTATAACTCAAAAGAAAGGATAATGGTTTAGGAGTTCCCTTACCTTGGGTATTGACTCACTTGGTAAGTGCATCTAACATCCTGAATAATAAAATTAATTTTATTAAATAATTGATTAATTTTTTTTCATGTATATCTGATTTATTATTATTCTTTTATGTTTGTTAATAATCATTTTATTAGGACATTATATTTATGTTCACTGCCCCGAGAAATCTTGTTTCATAGTTCCAAGGTCATATTAGTTTATTGATAATGATGAAAATTCTTTCCAAATGATTCTATAACTCTAGAAGTGTGATTATATGATGTTCATGTCATTATATAAGTTTAAATGGTTCCAAATATTCATAAGTATTCTGAAATAGTCATGTTTTATTAATTTTATTATTTGATGATTTGTTTATTTAGGTGGTATTACCTACCATTATGAAATTAATTTTTTTATCTAATTTTATGGTTATTTACCCATTATGGAATATGAGTCATATTATAAAATCATTATTAAGTTCATATTCAACCATAAAATTATTTATTATAACCATCCATGAAGGTAGTAATAGTTGTTTTATAACATCATCCATATAGGTAGTTAAAACCATCTATGATGGGATGAGTGTTATAAAAAACTACAAAAATGGATTTTATAAATTATAAAATGATATAATTCATATTAAATTATCTTTATATTATTAATTATATGATTAAATTATTTTTTATGATAATTATAAAGAGTATGTAGAAGGAATAAGGAAAAGAAATTGAAAGGCACCATGGCATGAGTATTTTACACTACACCTTAATCCTTCTTACACTAGTGTTTTAGTGGGAGAAAAATATATAAGGTGTGGCAAAGAGTTTGGGAGGTATTTAGGAAGAGTTTAAGTAAGGAAATTTATCTTTAAAGTGAAGAGAAATGGAAAGAGTATGGTGTCATTTATATAGGGAGTAGAGGGGTGTTAGGAGTGTGGGGCTGTCATATAAGGATAAAAGCAACAATCCAAATGAAGAATTTTATTTTACCTTTTATTATTTTGTTTTACAAGTTGTATTAGGTGGGGAAAAGTGAATTATTAAATGGGGAGTTGGTTTATAGTATAGGATAAGAATTTATTTGGAATTATCTTGGAATCTTGAAAGGTCTTCGTTGCGGCTCCTCTAGAAGTGGCATTTCCAAGGGAGATTCTTCGACTACCTTCTTCTCCTACTAATTATTCCCTTATACCTAATGTGATCCTCTATATTTTCTACTTAAAGTGATATAGTAATACAATTTTAAGAATTATTTGTTATAATTTATCTTTCTTCCTTCTCCTTATTATCCATCATGCGATCATTATTAAGACCACGTCCTAACAATTTGGAGACTCTATTGGGAAATGAACCTGGAATCTCTAGTGACACAATAATATAGTGTTATAAGAATTTATTAGCTAAAATTTTAAATTGAATCATTATTCATAGAACTATATGTGTATATCATAGTGAGGAGAGTTATGAGAGTCGTATTAGCAGTGCAGATAAATACACATTGGTGCAATGGGTTGTTGGTATTGAGGAGAAAGGATATAATAGAGAAGTTCGAACAACTCAATTACCCAGATTATGGGGATTACCTAAAGGATCAGTGTATAACATGTGTAGAAGATGTATTGTTTTTTCATACATGGAAATAAAAAACTTCCTATACCTACTAAACATTTGGTAAATAATCATTGTCTAGGGGGTTTCACACTCCATTTATGGTTCATGAACTTCTGAATTTGTATAATGAAGCCAAGGTCCCTCCGAAGTTTTTTTTAAAATTAATTAATCTTTTCAAGGAATAAAAGCCTCCATCATTCATATTTTTATTTTTTTACTTTGAAAAATTTCTTAGAATCAATTTGTTATTCCACAGATGGAGGAAGCTTTTATGTGGTGTGGATGGGGGGTGACCCAAGTATTTCCTTGGTGAAAATGGTTAATAATTGAAATCATGAGTATAAAAATAAAATAAAATTTAATGGTTGAATTATCCTGATAAAAGAATGATTTTTTTAGTTTTTTGAGTTTGGATTATGTCCTAGAACTATTGAAGGTATTTCAGTCACTAAAAGAGACTATTATTACCCATGAGGATAAGTAATCATTTGTTAGGAATCTTTCTACAAAGTTTGAAACCACCTACAATCATAAGGGTTGTCTTAGTAAATATAATATTTTATGTTATATTTATAATTTTCCTAAGAACACATTTCAAAATTAGAAATATATAAATATATATACATATCCTAGTGCATCTAAGTCTTCTAAAAATGGATAAGTAGTCACTTTGGTCATTCTAATAAGGGGTTTTCTATAGATTTTTTAAAATTAAGTATGGGAATTATTTTGGGCTAGAAAAGGTACTAGTTGTGTTATTTATTAGGGTACTTATGGGCCTTATATATCATCCATTAGTGCTACTATTGTTTTCATTACTACTATAAGAATCATTCCTCCTACTAAGAAGAAGAATAAGGCTGGATTGAAAATTTTTGAGACATGGAGAGATGGTGTTGTTAAAGTAAGAACACTTGATTGTTTGTGTTTTTGGCCTCTTGAAGGAACATATAGAACTTTTTTTCACAACTCAATTGAAACTTTGTTTATTAAAGTCTACAAGAGATAGAGGAAAGTGGGATAAATTCCATTTTTTTCTCTTAGTATGGAAAGAAACACCTGTTATGACAACTTGGAGTATAATAGTTTTGAATCATACTGATAGTGAATTAATCACTTATTTAGATATTTTTGGTGGGAGTATATATTTTTCCTACCTTATATAGGTTTGCTTCATGTTATTCCCTTCCAACTAATAATAATTCATAAAGTTTTGCAAATGATAAAAAAACTTACTCGTGGATGATCCTGCTTCTGAATAAGCACTTAGAGACTTACTAGTGTCTACCTTTAAGATTAAATCTTTTAGAATTCAACCTCTAGATTGTGGGAAATAAGTAAATTATTATTTGGGGAATAACTACCATGTGTTTCCTAAAACACAACCTCACCTTGAGAGAAATGTGATTTTTGAGGAATTTTTCTTTCTTTCTCATGGTTTATTCCTCACATCTCATTCTTGGGAGTTGGATGTTGATAATTTTATAACAATGATTTATGAGGTTCTAAATAAATGGAATCTAAGTTTGTTTTATTAGACTTTATGGATGATAGTTTGGATATATCTAAATTTTAAAGTAAGTGATTAAAAGGAACCGAACCTACCCAGAACCGGTTCAAATCAGAGAATGAATGGGAAAGTTATAGCTAAAACTGAAGCTAGATGTTCATATAGTTTTTTTACCACCTTTAGGGTAAGTTCTTTTTTAAAGTAGGGAGTAATGTTAGGAGTGTGAGGCTGTCTGTGTAAGTACAAGAGTAATAATCCTGGGGAATACTTATATTTTTATTTTTATTAGTCTATTTTTATAGTTGTAGTAGGAGGGGGAGGTGGGGTATTAAATGTGGGATTGGTTTGTAGGAGAGGATATGAATTTATTTTGAATTATCATGGTAGCTTGGGAGTAATCGGACCATGGGAGGTCTCAATCAAAGCTTCTACAGAAGTGGTCTATATAGGGGAGATTCTTCCACTACCTTCTTATCCTACCTTTTCTCCTCCTACAAATACTATGATAATATATTTTTTTTCTTCCAATGATACAATAATATAGAGATATTAATTGTCTTCTTAATTTATCTCTCTTCCTTTTACCTATTATTTATAGTTTGATCATTTTTTGGTTTGAGTCTTAAAAAGGAGTGTTTTAGAATAAAATATTAGAATAGAATATTATATATACAAATAGTGACCAAAGTTATGATTCTAATAGTAAGAGACTTATGATTATATAGTAAATGGGAAATTAAAATATTTAACTTCTAGACACCTTAAAAAAATTGTTCATATAAACTATTAAAAAATATGGTATTTTATTATTCACCCCCACATTTTATTATTTATGAAAAATATAAAAATTTTAACCTAACCAAAATTTAACATGGTTATCCATAAATTTCATCTATTTTACCAAAATAATTTCAAAAATTTGATAAATTTATTTTTTTAATAATATCTTTATTTAATGAAAATTTTAAATTTTTATAACCTGGTTATGTTTTTGAACCATGTAAAATTACTTATAATTGCATAAAATTATTTTATTATTTATATAAAAATAACTATTGTTTCTTAAAAATTTTTATGAAAATAAATTTTTTATTTCAAAATTTTAAATTTATCATAAATGTATTTTAATGAAAAAAAAACATGTATATTGTCCAAAAAATAAAATTCTGATTTCTCTATGTCAGATTTTTTTTTTCATATTTAACACTTTTATTTAATTATATTATGATATAAATTTCTTATATTTTTATCTCATAGGATACTAAATATTGTTTTACTAACATAATACTCCAATTACTATTTTAACGACTATATTTTTATTCCTAACAACCATGAAACTATTCCAATGATCATATTTCCAACTTTCATATAGGTTTTATATTTCTTATAAATATATTTTATTTCTTTCATTCATCATTCACTAAAATTTCTTTCAAGGTTATATTCTTCATTTTCAAAAATATTAATTACATTACAAATGTATGGGTTTTATTACAATGTTGTTCACATGTGTGATTATTCTAGTATATAAAAGTAATCTAGATTTTACTATTCTAGTTATTTCATTTCTTTGTGTGTTTATTGTCTCATTGTACTATTATCAATTTTATTGGGTATAATTATCCTCTAAATGTAATGTTCAAAATTAATATAACAAATTATTTTTTATTATGTGGTTCATGTTCTTTATACTATATTCAAAACATGAAATTTATTCAGAAGTAAAATTCCATATATAAAAGTTTGGGTCATTACATGCTACCATTCAGATATTTTGGTTTGTCTTTTGTAGCTAAAAGGAGGTCACAACCTTGTCTTTGGGGAGTGTCTTCTCTGGGAGATTCTTCTTCTTCCTCTCTTAGTCTCCTACTACTATTTCATTTTTTATTATATGAGTAAAACCTACCCCTTACCATAATAAGAGGTAAAGCACTTTTTTATAGATGTATAAAAAAAATAAATTTAATGTGGGACTCTAAAATACATTTAATTAGGTCCAACCTATTTAATTTGGGTTTAACACATTTAATTTGGTCCAATACTCCCCCTAAAGTGGGAACATGTACAACATGAAATAGGATTCCCACAAAAAATAAACAAATGAATAAAAAGCCCCCTCAAGTTGGGTCGTAGATGTTGTTCATGCCTATCTTGGTGCAAAGAAATCTTAGTCGGGTTCTAGGTAGGCCTTCAGTGAAGATTTTGATAAGATAATTAGTAGTGGAAATATATCCAAATGTGATATTATTTTTCTCTAGGTGATCTTTAAATAAGTGAAAATTATCTTCAATATGATTTTTTCATTCATGAAAGACCATATTAGAAGAAATATTCAAGGTAACCTGATTATCACCCCAAATATGGGTAAGAGTATTAAAAAAACTTATTTCATAAAGTATTTGGAGAAGACAAATAATTTTAGTAGAGACATTTTCAATAGTACAATACTCATATTTAACACTTGATCAGGAGATAAAATGTTTTTTTTTTGTAATTCTAGGATATTAAATCACCAATAATAAAAATTAAAACCCCTAAAGTAAAATTCCTAGTTGAAAATTATCCATAATAGTTGGTATCACAAAATGAATAAATGTTCAGATGATTGTGATATAAATAGTGAAGACCACATATAGGTTCTAGAATAATGTATTGGTTGATGTCAGGAAAATCATCCCACTATGATTTTATTAGATGATCAATGAATAGACTGACCATAATGATGGTGTATGCTATATCAGGATGATTCATCATGAGATAATTGAGTTTTCTGACAAGATGATGATACTGATCTAGAAGAGAATATAGACTATTGACATCATGGAGGGACTTTTACCCTAATTCAAGAGGAGTTTCAAAAATAGTTTTGCAATATAAACCAGCATCATATAAGATATTTAAGGCATATCCACATTGTGAAATAAATATTCCTTTAAAAAATTGAGATACCTCAATGCCAAGAAAATATTTCAAGGGACCCAAATCTTTGGTATGAAACTGTTATTGGAGTTAAAACTTTATATAATCAGTTCCATGTGATTTTCTGTAAGTTATAATGATATCACCAATATAAACCACCAAAAAATACAGCCAAAGGATGATTATTGATAAAAAACAGTGTGATATTTCATAATCTGAAAAAGTAAAAAAGTTGTTACCATAATGAAAAATATTCCAAACCAAGCATGAGGGGACTTATTAAGTCCATAAAGAGATCAAAAAATCTGACATACATGGAATTAGACCCCTAAAGAAATAAATTCTAGAGTTTATTATAGATAAACATCCTCATCTAAAAAACTATGCATTAATGCATTCTTAAAACCAAGTTGATAAAGAGACCAATGATATGAAGGTGGAAGAGAGATAAATAATCATACATAGTCCATTTTTACAATAGAAGTTTTTTTTTGAAATAATCAACACCATATTTCTTGAATCCATCCAGAGTGAGATTTATCATCAGTTATTATATGAGGAACATATTTTGTCTCTATAGTCAAAAAAGATTGTTAATTTACATGGATAAGACTTTGTAGGATTGTGTACATATAGGATGATACTAAAAAGATAAGGTTACTTTACACAATGAAATATAAAATCCATTTAAGTATGTGATAAGAGTGAAAATGAAGGAGGTGAAATTAAATCCTTAGTTTATACAGGGTAATGTTTGATAGATGATGAGAATAAATAAACCCAAATAAAAGATCATCAGTTTGCGCAAGGTGAAGTGCTAGGTAGAGGGTTAGAGGGATATAGTTATTGATGAGGGTATAAAATAGGTAATAGGTAATAGAGTATGGTAATGGAGATTCCTCAATAACAAAGATATCAATATAGAGGGAATATCACCTTAAGTTAGGAGAAAAACAATGGTATCCACATTGGGTGAAAGAGTATCCCAGAAAAATGCAACGGAGGGCCCATGGGAATTTTTTTAAAGAGATTAGGATGAGTTTCATGAACATAATAGATATATCCAAACACATTAATAGGAAGAGTGTGGGGAGGGTGATGAGGAAACAAATCCTAAAATAGACCATCCCCTAAATGATAGAGGATATAAGATGGTGTATAAGATGAGTGGAAATAAGAATAACATCACACCACAATTGAATAGGAACCTGAAAGTGAAATAATATGAAATAAATAGTTTCAATAATAAGATGATGTTTATGATCAACCACACAATTTTGTTGAGGGGCATCAAGACAAGATGTTCGATGAAGGAAACCATGATCCCTGAGAAATAACTAAAGAGAAGAAGATAAACATTCTCAACCATTATCTGAGATTAGGAATTTAACAGGCATGGAAAATTGAGTTTGAATTTCATGGTTAAATTAATTTAATATATTAAACATTTTAGAACAACCATGATGGTGATAAAGCCAAGTCATTCACAAAAATCATAAATAAAGGACACATAATAAAATAGTCTAACTGGATTAGGATGACGCAAGGACCCCTCACATCAAAATATATTAAATCAAATGGTTTAGAATCATGTGATGATAGGATAGGAACATAATATGCTTAATGATGTTTAGAAAACCGGTAGGATTCATGGTATAAATAAATGTGTAGATTGATATGGGGAAAATATGATGTAATATGGAAGAAGTTAAATGGAAATGGTGAAAATGAAGTTCCAGAGGATGGGAAGAGGTGGATGGGAAAGCAATGAATTTTAGGGCATTAAACATGTAAAAACCATCATGAATATGAATACTACCAATATTCTAATTCATCTACTACTTAGTAATTAAAACATTAGAGTTTGGGAAAATAATAGTAAAATTCAAGTCCTTTGTAATATTTATAATGGATGATAGATTAAATGGAATTTGAGGTACACGAGCCACTAATTATAGATAAATATAAGAATTCAATGATCAAGTGAAAAATTAAAAAATATGAACAATGGATCTATTAGAAATATTTATTGTAGTGTCCCTGATGTATGGATGATAGGAAATAAGTATAGTTTTATTTCTAGTAAGATGATTTGAAACACCAAAATAAATTTTCCAAATAGTTGTGTGATGAGAGACATAGACCATAGGGCCACTAGAATGAGTGAAAAAGACAAAATATGAAGAATGTATCGATACACCCTGATGAGAGTGTAGAAGCTCCATCTCTTCTTTATAGAGAACCATTTTGGTATGAGTGTACAATGGATTATGTTAGGAATCGGCATGAAGAACCTAATTCTATTAGGGTTTCTAAGACATATGGCTATAGAGAACCCAACAAAAATCAACTTGATTCCCAGGCATGCCACAATTTTTAAAAAATGAATGATTTCAGCCCCCAACATGACCATGATTACCCAAAAAACAACCACCATTATGCCCTAGGAGAGTAATGTCATCTTTTGTATCAATAGAGGGAAGGAATTAATGATATTTAGTGAGGTGATGGTAAACCAGTGGAATCTCAAGAGACGATGGGCATGAAAGAATCTTAGTCATGGTTTTTGAATATTCTGGATTGAGGTCATGAAGAAGACTAAAGAGACATAATATATCTTGCTGATTGAAGCATACTTTGGTGTTTGAGGAAGAGTCCAAATATTAAGTAACTCATCACGTAAGGCCTTCTGTTAGATGAAATATTCTGAAAAAGGATGATGTTGCTGACGAGTGATTGATAGGCATTGAATAATATCTAAAACTTGAGATAAATTGTTAGTTTTTTAATATAAGAGTGTCAAGTATTCCCCAATTTCCTTAACATTGTTTGATGTTTTATTAACATATTTGACTGATCATTCCATATAATTTATAACTAGTGATTTTTTTTCCTATTATCCATCTTCCAAACATTGTACATTGAATCAGACACTGGTGGTGGAGTGTCAACAAGGTGAGAATTGACTTCCATACCAATAAATGAAATAATAACCATCTTTCATCAAATAGAGAAGTATTTCATATCAAGATGATCATTCATAAGGAATTTGGAGGATATGATAAACTCTACAAGGATTAAGGAACTAGGTGTCAAATCTTATATATTAGAAGGGTTGATAGGAATTGTAAAAAAGGGATCACCAAGTCAATAATAATTATTCTTCAATGGAAGAATATATTAGTAATGACCGAGTATTTAGCAAGGAAGTTGGACTTAGCATTAATATTTCATGAATACCATCAAATAATTCATAGAGTCTAGCATGGTTAGTGAATAAGGATGGAATAGATAAGAGAGGGGGTTGCAGATAGTTTCATATCAAGGAGGAGTTACATATGATATAGGTCATGTAATAAAAATAGATCACCCAGAAGAGGGATCTAACCATGCCTAGAGTGGAATCTGGGATCAACAAGAGTGGTAGGCCATAGTACAATAGTGGTAGAGGATGTCCTGGAGAATCAATGTCTTACTAGGTCACCTGGGAGAAAGCATGCAAAAGAAGCCATTATAACCGGCAGGGGAGTACGTGGTAGGGAGAAGAAAATGTGAAAAGGATAACTAGTGGAAGTGGTTGGGATAGTGGTGATTACACATCAAATTAGGTTTGGACCACACAAATGTAGAATGGTGGCTAGGGAGAAGGGTTCAGTGCTAGAGGATCTCGATGATAGTAGTAGGGGAGCATCATGATAAATAAGAGGATCAAAACCTTCATTTGATACCATGTTGGAGTAAAAACTACCCCTTACCTCAATAAAATTTGGAGATATTTATTTATATTTGGAAAAAAATAAATAAATTTAATGTGGGACTCTAAAATACATTTTATTTGGTCGAACACTTCTTCTAAAATCTTTTGTAAAGTCCCATTCCACTAATATCAATATAGTATTCTTAGTTTTTTCTTATATATTTCCACAAACTTTCACCCACAATCCTATCATTTAGTGCTTACATTGAGAGGATCATTGATTTTTTGATAGGATTTTCATTTTATTGAGAGATGACATAGTTTTTGTTGAACTCAACCAAGATAGAAACACAATTAAATTTGGTGGATTTTTGAGTACTGGAATGGAACAGTGGGTACATGAGTAGGAGAAGTTCATGAAAAATCACCATGAGCTTATGATTGTGTTGTAGGAACAAAAAAATGCATTCAATAAGAGTTAAGTATTACAATATGTTATTAAAAAAATTTAGAGCTATAAAATATTGATAATTCATTTAAGAATAGTATAAGGTAAAAAAATAAAAGAATGAGAAGAAGTTCACGAGACATGAAAATTTACATGGGCCAAGAAATGATCCCTAAATCCATGAAGAAGTAGAAATATAACTATGTTTGTTAGTAAAATTATAAGGAAAAAATAAGAGTTTCACACACCCAAAAAACCAAGTTCGAATGATCTCATAAAGAAGAAGGTGCAATAGTGCCAAAAACTGCACAGTAAGTCCACTGAGCTATAACGACCAGTGACTGGAAATCTGTAAAGCTACAGTACTGCTACCTCTAAAGTATGAGATTATATAGTAACCATGTCAAATTATTCACTAGTAAAGTGACCTATTGATTTCATCGGTAAGATTTTCTATAGTCCATTCAGTGTTTCTATAATTCTTAAAATTTTATTTTATTGCTATGATAAATTCATTTCATAAAGAACAAATTAAAATAACAAGGACACAATTTTTTGTAAGGGGGGGGGGAGACTATAACACCCTAATATTTAAATATATATTTATCATTTAAATGGATATCATGGTTGAATGGTGTTTACCAAGAGAGTTACTTGATATCATTAGATACCCATTTATTTTCTTTGAGTTTATCGTGTTATGATTATTGATGGAATTATTAATGATTTCCTTATGTGAATCCATATGAAAAGGATTTGAAACCCACTTTCTTTACAAGAGTTTTTTATGATGAATGGAATGCAAACCATTTTATTTACATGAGTTATTTATTCTATAAATATTGAATGATTTTGTTTCATTTTTTTTTGAAACCAATCTTATTTGCATGGGTTCTTTATGATGTGATAATATTTTTAAGTGGCATGTTTAAGTATGGATGAATGATGGGTGGGGTACTATATATCTCTACAATAAATTGGTTAAAAGTTTATATCTCATGAGATAAAATATTCACAAGTACATTTTAGTTTCTTATAATCATGGTAAGTGATGGTGTGTCTCATGAAAGTTATGTTTCCCTATACTAATTCTTGTTCCATATTTGAAATATATTCCATAGTTTTATTATTATTCTCATTATTATGTTATACTCTTATAGCGCATGTTTATTGATGCATTCATGTATTATGTTATTACAATTTTTATGACATGATATAATATTTATTATTTTTTGGGTATAAGTTTCTTATGTATCTTGATTATACCCATTTTCTCATATTATGATCACTAAATATTTTTGATTGTTTTCTCTTATGTTTAACCTTATTGAGCATATGATCCCACCCCTTTTATTATGTTTCAATTTCCCTAGGTTATGAAGATACAAAGAGTATATAATATCTATAATATCTTCTTATGTGGAGAATTTTTGGGATATTTTGATGTATTTTTAGGGATTAATTAGTTACTATTATAGTGGAAAAAATATCCCTTAGATAAAAAGGCATGAGTTTTTTTTAATTAGTGTTTTATCTAAATTCTCTAAAACTATAAACCTAAAATGTCTTGTGAATTATTGTAATACAATATTTTCATTAAGTCATGTAATTAATGGATGTTAATGTTTGGTTTATTATAGACATGGGGTTCATAAAGGATTCAAATAATAATAAGGTCTTATGTGCAATTATTTATATTTTAACCCTAGGTATATAAATTCACAATTATATAATTTTTTAACAAATACAAGCCTAGCCACCATTGTGAATAATGATTTCTGGAGATAATCCTCTCAATACATAGAGATATATTCTCTTAGAACACTCAAAAATGGAGAGATATCCTTGACCATTACCCTCTCATGTCTAAAGAGAGCCAGAGTAATTTATTCCCACCTAAAAGTATTATATTACAGTAAAAAATGACCGACTCATGTACTAGAATCATCTATTCTAGTACCTAGATAATTCTATGACTACAATAAGAGGTTTAGGGAACATATATGGATCAATTATATAGGGAATATACCCTTTATTACTATGATGCAATGATGATACGATGAGAGGTCTCAACCCAATTATTGATGAAGAAATAATTCCAACTAGAGGTAATTATTTAATTTTACTCAAATAAT
Source organism: Viscum album (assembly GCA_963277665.1). Lineage (NCBI taxonomy): Eukaryota > Viridiplantae > Streptophyta > Magnoliopsida > Santalales > Viscaceae > Viscum > Viscum album. The sequence continues at coordinate 1,295,809,177 of OY728141.1, read as the reverse complement.
TATAAATTATATGCGATGATTCTCTCTCATGAATCTTGAGGTTTCTATTTCATCTAGTATTGAGGAGAAATATTAGTAATTTGATGAAAAATCATTGTTGGGCATGGGCTCAATTTCTTTTTATATGCCTTGGAACCATCAATTAGTATCAAAGCAATCACATAATAATTTATAATTATTTTTTATTCATTTATCAATTATACATAATTTTTTTAGTTTTTCACTTATATTTTATTCATTATTTAATCTTGAGATTGATTAATATGTTTTCAAAATTATAATATGATTAGTTTAAGTTTTATATAATATTAGGAAGATTTGGAACTAATGAATAATTATCAGAGTTCTATTAGGAGGTGATGAGGATCTTGGCTAGTAGACACAGTTACATGACATGTGATTGAAAGTACATGTCATGTGCCCAAGTTCACTACCCCTAGACAGGTTAAGGGATACATGAAGCACCGATTAGTAATATCATGCGATACATTTAATGCATACTATATGTTGACCATACCATCCTAAAACACAGTATGTTAGACCACCTGACATGTAGCTGGAATACAAGTGATGTTGTCCAAATGGTTTAGTAGAAAAATTCAAACTAACTATGTGGTCAAATACATGACATAAATGTAAGAACCTGACTTTTCGATGAGGTGAAAAACCCTTTTATTTCCATTTTCCTTAGTTTTATCCTTATGGAAGTGCCTAGTGGATTCATGGGGGAAACAAGGGTTTTGGGGGATTTTATGGTGCTCGGAGCTTGAGTTTTTGAAGGAGGTAGCTGGGCCACATGGTTATTAGAAACCATGTATCCCAAGCCACATAGTTTGATAAAACCATGTAGGGAGTTCTAGTCCACTGTCACGGGCCACATGATTTTAGGAAACTATATAGCCTAGGCCACATTCCCATGCATGTGATATAGAGTTTTTACCAGAAGGTAAATGCCTGGTAGGCAAATGATTTATCTAACCATGTACCATGAATGTGTGAGGGGGGCCTTGAGGCAGTGATGGGTGCAACGTTAGTGCACAATTTTTCCAATCGTGCGGTTAAACCATGTGACCCTTAAATGATGGTAAAATGACCATTTTCCCCTTAAAGTATTAAATTTTTTAACCCCTATGTATTTTTAGTTACTTTCTCCAATGGCCAACCCTTCTCCCTCACATTGAGAGGTACCATGGATGACTAAGGATTTTCGATATCTCTCTCACTTGAACTCTAAATCACTCACCATCTGACTTATTGTATAGCCACTAGTGAGTTCTCTATTCTTATTTCACCTTTCTTCATTTTTCTTCCTCTTGATGGAGTTATTTTGGTGTAAGATCATGTGATCTATTTTCAGGTCGTTTGTCTATCTTCTCAATTTATTCTATTCTATCTCGAATTAGAGGCCGACAATAGATGAGGAGTATACTACCAAGATAAGGTAGGTGGTATCATGCTTTTCCTTTAAAGTCTTAGAGTTTATATATATTCCATTGTGTTTCATTCCATATTTTTCAAACAAATATTATTAAATAGAAATGTTGTTGAATTTAATGGATAGGTATGACCTATGTCACTCATTAGACCTGAATTAAAACCACCCCTTGGGAATGTTGTTAAATGAAATTTAACCACCATGGGTGGCCTATGTAGTTTATTAACATTCTGAGGTGTGTTATTTAATGATTTCTATGGTATGTTAAATGTAATGTTTTAAGATGTATTTTTAATTGAATAAAGGGGGAATGAAAGACCATGCCCCAAGGCTCTTGGTCGTTGATCTTGCTCTCTTAGGATTGAGATGTTCTTTATATCCTAATGCCCAATTGAGATGGAAGGGATGATTTAAGTTGCATTTGGCCTTTTAAGATAGTGATTTTATTTGATCCACCCTATGAGGTGAGTGAATTGATTAAATAAATATGATGTATATTTGAGCTAAATCATGAACTTAAATAGTATGTTTAGTCTTTGGGCCCATGACTATTATTTTTTCCATACTAAGAGTGAGAGGTGGGTTATAACTTAGGATCAATATAAATTAACTCTTTAGGATTTATTAATTAAGTAAATTATTATGGAATTATTATGAACCATGGATGACACATAGGTTTTTATACAAATTCCATGGATATATTCACTTGTCTACTCAGTTATATCATGCTAGGGGTGATACTTGGATTTCATTATGAAATTACAAGGATGTACTCAAAGGGAAGAATGTTATTAAACCCCAAGTGATATTTGGAATCCTTATGTGAACTAAAAAGTATAGACTTAGAGGGGGATTTATTATATACACCACGAGTGACACTTGGGTTACCGTTGTGGACTGCCAAGGATGGACTCAGGGGGTGATGAATTTATACCACACCTAGAGCGATACCAAGGTTACTATGAGGAATGACTAGGATGGGATTATAAGGTGATGGGTTTATATATGAATGGAGCGATACTAAGGTTCCAAATTAAGAACTCCATTGATGGGATCATATAATTTTGAAATATCAAATAATGTGATGATTATATGACGCATCTACCAAGACAACGAACAAGCTTGGATTCAGCCAGACCCTTACAATTTACTAATGACCTTATTATACACATTTTGTAGGATATGATATATGGGGGACACTTTTTATAGCATCCTGCCTTTTTATAACTTAACTTTTCATTACATTTTACAAAACTGAGGATCTTTAAGGTTTAGTGTCTTAAAAACCAGGAACTTAAAACATGAAAACATATAGCATCCTTCTTAAACACTTGAAAGGATTCTCCATATGTTCATCCTAGGTCCATTATGGAATATCATAACCTGGGGACATACATCAAAAGAAAGGGTGAGAAGAAGGCCCAGTAAGGGAAACAAGGGGAAACATTTAACACGTGAACTTGAGATACATCAACAATGTCATGAAAAAGAACTTTAAGGCATGAGAAAGAAATAATGAGGCATATCATAATAAAAATAATGTATTTCATAACTTTAAGATGTGGCTACAACATTTAATATTGAAAATAATTTCTGTTTCACCAAGGTCCATACCCAAGGTGTCATTAAAAATTACCAAGGTTATTCACCAAGGCGCCGTTAAAAATAGTCATCTCTAGAGACTAAGTCTTTACCCAATGCATTAGAGCACTATTAGGGCGCACCCCTGAAATTTATTTACTATAATGTGAGCCACATATATAATCATCAATCATTTCATAAACAACCCATATATCATAAAAGGAATGGGTTTCATTTCATAATCATAACATTTTACAAACTGCTTTAAAGACATGATCTTTACATCACTTTAAACCCATAGAAAGGGAAAGCGGGTCTCATGTACGTAAATCCCAGAATTTAAAATAGAAAAACTTGGTATATATGTGAATACCCATATAGAAGATAGGGCTTTGATTATTCACCTAATAAAAGAAAATAACTTTAGAAAAAGAGAGAGACATTTGAGACGAAAATTCTGCACCATAACGGCTATGTTTCGAGGTTTTAGAAAACATTGAAAAGAGAGGGGACATGGGTCAAACAATCATAAGTGACCCATAAAACAGTATAGGGACCGAATATGAAGGATATATGAACATGTTAATGAAATTTTAAGGACATACCATCTGAAATTAAAAACATGGAAGGAAGACAAAAATTAGATTTCTCTTATGAAAATCCGGCAGCCTAACGGCGTCACTTAAACTTCAACAAAAAATGAATTGACAAGATAAAATAGGGTATCTCATCATATGAACATAATAGTTTAGTATGATAGATATAGAGATCATACCCCAACATAATAAAAAGGGAACTTGAAAGACTTGACATGAAAATAGATCTTGAAAATGAGAAGGGTGAAAGAATCCCTTAAAAATTCGACAGCCTAACGACGCCACTTAAAACGTCAAAATACGGAATTGAAGAGACAAAATAGGGTCTCTCATCATATGAAAATAATATTTCAGTATGATATATATAGATATCATACCCCAACATAATAAAAATGAACTTTAAAGGCTTGACATGAAAGTAGAACTTTGAAAAATGAGAAAGGTGAATGAATCCCTTAAAAATTCGGCATCCTAAGGCGCCACTTAAAACTTAAAAATACTGAATTGATGAAATAAAATAATTTCTCTCATCATATGAACATAAGAGTTCAGTATAATATATATAGAGATCATACCCCAACATAATAAAACGGAACTTGAAATACTTGACATGAAAATAGAACTTGAGAAGGGTGAAAGAATCCCTTAAAAATTCGGCAGCCTAACGGCGCCACTTAACATTATAAAAATGAAATGATGAGAGAAAGAGGGGGTCTCTCATCATATGAACATGAAAAAGACAGTAGGATGAATATAAAAGAACATCCTCCAACATACGATCATGAAGCATAAAATAAATGACATAAAAGAGATTACTTGAAAAGAAAGAGGGAGGTAAGATCCCTTACATTAAAACGTAACTCTTAAAACTCAAAGGTTGGTACCTTGAGGGCTTGGGGGCACCTTTGAAGGACTCCTTGGGAGGTAATGAGACCAGAGCTTCATTGGGGGAGAGTTGGGAGTCGAATGGATGAGAGGATGACTTGGTATTTATAGGGAAAGTGAGGGGACAAGGCATTAATGGTCAAGGGACACCTCATTGGTGGTTTTGGAAAAACCATGGGCTTGCCCATGGTATTTGCTCATGGTATTGGCCACTTGGGACACCTCAAAACTTATCTTATTATTCATAAGTCGACCATATTGATTAAATACTTAATACATCATTTAATGATGTCATTAAACACCCGTAACTTAAAAACTGTATTTTCACTATTCATCGAAAATTCAACTTTCTCAGAAAAAACCCAAAATTTCACCTTAACCAAATATCGATGCTCTGATTTCAAAAATGAACTCCATTTTATAAAAATAATTTTTTAAATATTTTTAATTTAATTTTTAAATAAATACACTATTCACTGAAAATTCATTTTTTTCAGAAAAATCCCCAAAAATTACCTTAACATAATATCGATGCTCTGAGTTCAAAAATGGAATCCATTTTATAAAAATAATTTTCTAAATATTTTTAATTTAATTTTTAATTAAAAAACACTATTCACCTGAAAAAACTAATACTTGACTAATAATTTATGAAACTGTTATTTAACCATTTTATTGAATCACATTACTTAATCAAAGTGCCTAGAATATATTAATACTTTTTTTAAGTGAGATTACTAATCCATTTGGTCACATTACTAATCCTAAGCATAAAATCACTATTCATAATTTACTATTCATCAAAATTTAAGTTGATCTTATTAGACTCTAAATTTCGTACTGAACATAATTATAGAAGACCATTTTTTGAAAATCGTTACACATTTTTAATTATTTAAGGTTTACATAAACATTTTTTTAAAATATCCTTTCTCTAAAATTCACCAAAAATATGTATACTATATTTATCCAGACTTTTGCAAATTCATAAACTTCATCATAAGAAGAAATCAAAATTTTTATTTAAAACAAAGGATTACAAAAGGCAGTTACAGTCTCCTTACATAGCCCCTTATCACACCAGCATAGGACCTAAGTGTAAGGTGTGATAAGGTGAGAGAATCCGAGGGAGGCTAGGCCAACATCGCACGAGTAGTAATTTCTATCAGTTTGAACTTCTCACGAAGGCGATTTCATTCTAGCTTCATACGATGAAGTTCGGCTTGGGTTTGGTTCAGAGCAAAGCCCATTGGTGTTACCTCCTTCCCAAGTTCTGTTAGATAGGTTTAGATCGGTCCAAGACTACTGGGTGAGGCCATCAAATCTTCTTTCTATATTAATTAACCAAGATCACTTGTATTTAGAGACAAATATCGAAATTTTTAGTTTCCCACGGTCATATTGACCAATGGTCATATAACAGTCAAAACCCAACAGTCTCATTTTAATTATACTCATGTTATCCAATGAAATAGTTTTGTTGAGTATATAAAAAATAAAATAACACACAAAATTAGGAAATAAGATTTATTCAAAGTTTTGGGTCGTTACAATCTTCCCCCCTTAAGAAATTGGGTCCTCGCAATTTTTAAAATTGGGTTTTGAAATTTCATTGAAAGTCTCACACCATAAAAGGAGTCAGTAAAACTATTATTTTAAAAGAAAGAAAGGGAAGTAAAAAGGTCACCCAAGCTAACCCATACTAGGATTCCATGTAGGAAAACATGGACATGGAGGAAAAAACAAAGGGTCTAAGGGAGAGTGATAGAAAACATGATTAGGAGAAAGTTAACAACAAGAAAATCACAAACTTATGATGGGTCAAACGATATTTGATGTCCTAGTAGGAAACGTTAACAGACAGCGTTTTTTTGTTTTATGTTCCTTTTCATAGTTTTGAGGAATTCATTTACTACATAGAATAAAAACATAAGGAAATATACCTACCTTCAAGTAGAGTTTAATCCTTTAATAATTTTCCACCAAAACTAATCTTTTCTCCAAATGATGAGCATTCAAAAAAACTTGGTCTCATCAAAAGCACAAGAATAATCTTCTAGAGAATCACGTATTCCGCAAAAGAAAAACTATCTATCTTTAAACATTTATCCCAAAAACAGAAAGGGTAAGATAAAACAACTCTTCAAAAATAAAGAATCCCATAGGAAGGGAAACAACTTTTAAATCTTCAAAGTTTCACGGTACTACCCAGAGTTTGTTATAGACCATTCCGTAAATAATTGTCTTTAAAATTACTCAAAATAACCCAAACTAAGATTGAAACCCAAATACAAGAAGGACTTGATAACATAGTCTTCGAAGATAAACTTTATCGCTCATCTCCAAACAACATCAACCACTCCTAACATCTTATAACAAAAGTAACTAACCTAAAAATATTTTCCCCAAGATAGGTCAATCATTTACATAAGTAACCTAAATTACTATAATTCCACCTTAAATTCATCGATTATTCAAAATATATGTCAACCTTTACTCCTCAAATAAAATACCGTAGTAATCTATTTACCTCGATCAAATAGGGTTCCCAAAATAGTGAACATATTAAAAAATAATAATCATCTTTTAATCCCCTAATCATCCTTGTCATATTAATACGGAAATCATCACATTTCCTATCACATTGGTTGTTGGGACATGTTCTTCCATTTTCCGCCATTAACTAAGAAAAGAAAGTACAATTAGGGGCTTAAATACTTATCCAATAATCATGAAAAGTAACTTAAAGCATAGAAGGATAACTTGTAGAAGAAAAGTATACCCTAACTTATGATCCCCTAGGTTATGATCTTGGTTATTCATGATCATATATTCTTATGTGAATATTTATTTTATTTTATCTTTGTCCCTTTAATAATGGTTCATACTAAGCTTATGAATTTACCAAAGCATATCCCCCGGGAGTGTCGTAACCAAGAGTGCAGCAAGGCCCATTGTCGTTTACCAGTTACCGTTTGAGTCTAGCTCAAAGTGGTGTTTTCAGGTTTTACCCCTATGTACATCTGTGTTAGAGCCACCTCTACCTGATCGTATCCAGATAGGGATATATTTGCTTGGAAACCCCTTACTCAATACTCACCAAAATACCAGGAAGATTTCCTATATTTAAACTTTTCTATAGGATTATTCCTAAAGTTTTCATATCTTAATTTCCAAAAATAACTAAACCATCCTTTGATACCAACTATAGCATCCTGCCTTTTTATAACATAACTTTTCATTACATTTTACAAAACCGAGGATCTTTAAGGTTTAGTGTCTTTGAAACCAGGAACTTAAAACATGAAAACATATAGCATCCTTCTTAAACACTTGAAAGGATTCTCCATATGTTCATCCTAGGTTCATTACTACATCTCATAACCTAGGGACATACATCAAAAGAAAGGGTGAGCAGAAGGCCCAGTAAGGGAAACAAGGGGAAACATTTAACATGCGAACTTGAGATACATCAACAATGTCATGAAAAAGAAATTTAAGGCATGAGAAAGAAATAATGAGGAATATCATAATAAAAATAACGTATTTCATAACTTGAATATGTGACTACAACATTTAATATTGACAGTCATTTCTGTTTCACCAAGGTCCATCTCCAAGGTGTCATTAAAAATTACCAAGGTTATTCACCAAGGTGTCGTTAAAAATAGTCACCTCTAGAGATTAAGTCTTTACCCAATGCATTGGAGCGATATCAGGGCACAAACTTGAAATGTATTTATTATCATGTGAGACACATATATCATCATAAATAATTTCATAAAAAACCTATATAGCATAAAAGGAATGAGTTTCATTTCATAATCATAACGTTTTACAAACTGCTTTAAAGACATGATCTTTACGTCACTTTAAACCCCCGGAAAGGGAAAGCTGGTCTCATGTATGTAAATCTCAGAATTTAAAATAGAAAAACATGGTATATATGTGAATACCCCTATAGAAGAGAGGGATTTGAGTATTCACATAATAAAATAAAAGAACTTTAGAAAAAGAGAGAGACATTTGAGACGGAAATTCTACAGCATAACAGCTATGTTTCGGGGTTTTAGAAAACATTGAAAAGAGAGGGGACATGGGTCAAATAATCATAAGTGAACCATAAAATAGTATAGGGACCGAATATGAAGGATATATGAAAATGGTAATGAAATTTGAAGAACATACCATCTGGAATGAAAAACATGGAAGGAAGACACAAATTAGATTTCTCTTATGAAAATATGGCAGCCTAACGACGTCACTTAAACTTCAACCAAAAATGAATTGACAAGATCAAATAGGGTCTCTCATAATATGAACATAATATTTAATTATGATAGATATAGAGATCATACCCCAACATAATAAAAAGTAACTTGAAATACTTGACATGAAAATAGATCTTGAAAACGAGAAGGGTGAAAGAATCCCTTAAAAATTTGGCAGCCTAACGGCGCCACTGAAAACTTCAAAATACTGAATTGAAGAGATCAAATAGGGTCTCTCATAATATGAACATAAAATTTAAGTATGATAGATATAGAGATCATACCCCAACATAATAAAAATGAACTTGAAAGACTTGACATGAAAGTAGAACATTGAAAAATGAGAAAGGTGAACGAATCCCTTAAAAATTCAGCAGCCTAACGGCGCCACTTAAAACTTCAAAATACTAAATTGAAGAGATCAAATAAGGTCTCTCGTCATATGAACATAATATTTCAGTATGAAAGATATAGATATCATACCCCAACATAATAAAAAGGAAATTTAAATACTTGACATGAAAATAGAACTTGAGAAGGGTGAAAGAATCCCTTAAAAATTCGGCAGCCTAATGGCGCCACTTAACATTCTAAAAATGAAATGATGAGAGAAAGAGGGGGTATCTCATCATATGAACATTTAAAAGACATTAGGATTAATATAAAATAATATCCTCTAACATAAGATCATGGAGCATAAAAGAAATTACATAAAAGAGATTACTTGAAAAGAAAGAGGGAGGTAGGATCCCTTACCTTAAAACGTAACTCTTAAAACTCAAAGGTTGGGACCTTTAGGGCTTGGGGGAACCTTGGATGGACTCATTGGGAGGTAATGAGACCAGAGCTTCGTTGGGGGAGAGTTTGGAGTCGAATGGGCGAGAGGATGGCTTGGTATTTATAGGGAAAGTGAGAGGACAAGGCATTAATGGCCAAGGGACACCTCATTGGTGGTTTTGGAAAAACCATGGGCTTGCCCATGGTATTTTCTCATGGTATTGGCCACTTGGGACACCTCACACCTTATATTACTATTAATAAGTCGACCATATTTATTACATACTTAATACATCATTTAATGATGTCATTAAACACCCGTAACTTAAAAACTGTATTTTCACTATTCATCGAAAATTCAACTCTCAGAAAAAACCCAAAATTTCACCTTAACCAAATATCGATGCTTTGATTTAAAAAATGAACTCCATTTTATAAAAATAATTTTTTAAATATTTTTAATTTAATTTTTAAATAAATACACTATTCACCGAAATTTCATTTTTTTCAGAAAAATCCCCAGAAATTACCTTAACATAATATCGATGCTCTGAGTTCAAAAATGAAATCCATTTTAGAAAAATAATTTTCTAAATATTTTTAATTTAATTTTTAATTAAAAAACACTATTCATTTGAAAAAACTAATACTTGACTAATAATTTATGAAACCGTTATTTAGCCATTTTATTGAATCATATTACTTAATCAAGGTGCCTAGATTATATTAATACTTTCTTTAAGTGAGATTAATAATCCATTTGGTCACATTACTAATCCTAAGCATAAAATCACTATTCATAATTTACTATTCATCAAAAATTAATTTGATCTTATTAGACTCTAAATTTTGTACTGAACATAACTGTAGAAGACCATTTTTTGAAAATCATTACACATTTTTAATTGTTTAATCTTTACATAAACATTTTTTTAAAATATCATTTCTCTAAAATTCACCAAAAATATGCATACTATATTTATCTGGACATTTCAAAATTCATAAACTTCATCATAAGAAGAAATCAAAATTTTATTTAAAACAAAGGATTACACAAGGAAGTTAAGGTCTCCTTACATAGCCCCTTATCACACCAGCATAGGACCTAAGTGTAAGGTGTGCTAAGGTGAGAGAATCTGAGGGAGGCTCGGCCAACATCGCACGAGTAGTAATTTCTATCAGTTTGAACTTCTCATGAAGGTGATTCCATTCTAGCTTCATACGATGAAGTTTGGCTTGGGTTTGGTCCAGATCAAAGCCCATTGGTGTTACCTCCTTCCCAAGTTCTGTTAGATGGGCTTCGATTGGTCCAAGACTACTGGGTGAGGCCATCAAATCTTCTTTCTATATTAATTAACCAAGATCACTTGTATTTAGAGACAAATATCAAAATGTTTAGTTTCCCGCGGACATATTGACCAATGGTCATATAACAGTCAAAACTCAACAGTCTCATTTTAATTATACTCATGTTATCCAATGAAACAGTATTATTGAGTATATAAAAAATAAAATAACACACGAAATTAGGAAACACGATTTATTCAAAATTTCGGGTCGTTACACTTTGGCTATGAGACAGGTCTTGATAATTTGTTATAAATTAAATAATTATTGACTGATAACTCATAGATATTCTAACTTAGGCCAAAGTAGGCACCAGAGGACTGGAATTCCATGGGAACTTAGACCTATGTTGGTTATTTATTAATGAACTTCATTTATATCTTTTACTATTATATTCACACTCTTTATAATATACTCACAGACTTAATTTCATTAGACACTATTGGTGGTGGTCTACTTAGTTTATCTCACACCCTACTTGGGCAGCCTTTTGGTACTTGGAAAGACTTTATAGATGCAGGTAGGGATAGGAGAAAGCATCCAATTACCGATGCTTGATTTATTATATCATGAGAGTGAGAGAGAATATGACCAAGCTATAGCTCATGATGTTATCTAGAGATAGGATTTTGGTTTTTGGTTCTTTTGGTATACATGTATGTATGTGCACTAGCTTCCATGTCATCTTGTATTTACCTTTTTTATAGCATTCTATGATCATCATTTTTTATGTGACATTGATGGGTATGACTACTTGGTTATCTATTTGATGGTTTTTACTCTTCCACAATTCAATTATTTTTATATGCTTCTATTTTTTATTGATATATTATACCGATGTGCTATACTTTGATCATGAGGGTATAGTCTTCTCCCTGTTCCACTATAGACCCTCACTCCTAGTCGGCAGCCTCTAGCGTATCGAGAGGAACACTTGAGGTCATATGACCAACTGGGTTTAGTTATTGTTGAGTGAAATGGGTCTGGGATGTCACAAAGTGGTATTAAAGCCTTATTTTCCCAACCTTACTATTTTGGGATGGTAGAAGGAGAAATAGGATGTGTCAGAATTTGGTTATGAGCCTATTATTGCGAGTAGCTAACCGACATGCAATGAAAATCCAAATTACTTAGGATGGGACATGTTGTTCTAGTTTGTGTTTATTATAGTTACCTTAATTTCACCACCGGGTGATGCAATTGATGTTTGATGTTACTTATGAGTATGGATTTTTACCCTTGGATGATATGGAAAGGAAATATTGCATCATGCATTATCATAGTCACTTCAAGATTTATATGTCATGTATATGTTATTCCTTATTTATATTACTCCATGCATTGCTTGCAGTATGTTTTGGTGCCTTTATTTCTATGTCTATGAAATTGTGCAAAAATTTCATGCAGGAAATTTGTAAATAATTAGTTGTGATTAAATGGATACAAAAATTTCAATTTATAAGGTGTATGGGCCCTTATAAATTGGAAATGGTGATCTATATAATTCAACCATTTAAGATAATTACAATAAAAAAATGAATTTAAATGAAATTTAATTCTAAAACGAAATGGTCACCATTAAATTGGGATTCAAATTGAAATTTAAAGGGAGTTTTCCACTATAAATCGAACTATCACACTGTATACTAAGACCTTGGACTTATAAAAAAACTCAACCCTGACCCGACCATAGTAGTGAGAACTAGGAAATGTCTCTTGCTTTTCATATGATTTGTACTTCACACAGACCTAGCTTATTAGGAGTAGAAATAGGGATGTGACTCTTATATTAGAATGATTGTACCTATCCTATTATTATATCTATGTTTTTAGCATTTATAAAATCTTATATTGAGTCATGTGTTTGGAATTTGTAGAGGAATGACACCACAAAAACATCAAGTTGTGTGCTAGGAGGGTGGAGACAACCATGCTCTGAAGGTGGTGGTCCCTAGGCCACCAGTAGAACCTATAGTTGTGTGTCTTGACGTACCTTAATTTATACCTGATATGGGAATCAATGCCCAGTTTTGAGATAGGTTCCTTCACTTTATTCAAACTATTCAGGGAGCCCCGTGGCCTACCCTAACTATGGAAGAGTTGACGCTTGAGTTTTAGCAGCAACATCTGCCCATGTTTTTGGGGGATAGTGGACCACAAGATATGGATTCATGTATAGAGGCCATGCTATCTATTTTTTAGAATCTTGAGACACCTCCCAAGATGAGAGTGAAGCTCTCCATGTATATGCTATGTGATCTTCTAAGTGATGGTGGGATGTTGTTACTCGGACAGATCATCGTCGAGATATGAATCAGAGGAATTTTTATATATCCTTATATGATTATTTATATCCCAAGACTTTAAGGGACAATTGAGCTTGAGAATTTATAAACATTGAGTAGGGTAAATTATTATTCATGGACTATTCTTTCCATTTCATAGAGCTCCAGTGCTTCACAACTATTTTGTTAGGTGACAAGTTGTCCAATGTTATGCGATTTTAGAACGGTCTTAGTTATGACATTCGATCACAGGTGAATGTATTTAAAATTAATACAATATCTAGAACAGTGAATTAGGGGCTTATCATAGAGTGTAACATGAGAGAGGATAGAACTGTGAGCCAGAGTTTTTCAACAGCTAGATCTGGAACTACATCGACCAACAATAGGAAGCATCATCTGGAACTTCAATGTTGTGATGTTAGTAGCTAGGGTACATACTTAAGTATCCAGGTGAGGTACCATTAGTGTGGTAGAACTAGAAATAAAAGACATCAGTGTATGAGGGACCTAGTCAAGTGATGATATTGAAGAAATATGATCCATATACAACACTTTTGTAGTGATTTTATTCTAATATCCAGTGAGAGAGGGTCTACACTGACTCCATGTTTAGGGGAGGGGTCAGTAGCTTCTTTTTAGGCATGGAGATGGATTACAACTATCCGATCAGGACAAGGAGGTGGTCATGGTTGGGGTAGTTGGACACTAAACTTATAGTGATAATAGAGAGGACCTGCTCAAGGTGGTTAATATATATCTTAGGATTGTGGTTCATGCCAGATTTATGCAATGTAGATGATACTTAAGGAGTAGAGTGATAGATCGTATATGCTAAGATGTACTATTATAATATCCTCTATGTTATTATATTCTCTTTTAGATATAGGTTATTCTCATTCCTTCATATTTATGACTATTGTTGATAGTCTTGGGATCGATGATCGGTTTTACTTAGCATGATGACACTCGATACTCTATTTGGAATACGACTGCAGAGTGTATTCTAGTGTAGAGAGTTACCCATTGAGATAGGTGGGTTTCAGTTTGTACGAGATCTATTTTTTCCTCAAGATGAAAGGGTTTGACATCAAACTCAAGATGAACTGGTTGGTTCCCTTTCATGTTTACGTTGACTTCTATCACTGAAGGGTGATCTTCACATCACTAGAGGTTAGAAGATTCATTCACAAGGGTGAATGGGATGTCCAGAAAAGATGATCTAGACATGAGCATCATGGTCTAGGTGGGATGATAACCCATATTTCTAGCATATAACTAGATGATTAGGGAATGTATCATGCAGATTTCACTCTGGTGGTAGATCATTTCAGGTATGTTTTCCCAAAAGAATTTTTAGGACCACCTCCCAAGAGAGACATAGAGTTTTCCGTAGATCTAATTCCATGATCTTCACCGGTACCCATTACTCCGTATAGGATGGACACTAATAAGTTTCAGGAGATCAAGAGGTAGCTAGAGGAATTAGAAGTAAAGGGGTTTATATGACCCAATACTTCCTCGTGGGTTTCACTAGTCCTTTTCTCCAAGAAGTTATATGATACCCTCAAGATTTGTGTGGATTAACATTAGTTGAACCAACTTATGGTTAAGAACTGATATCCATTTCCTCATATAGATGATCTCTTCAACCAACTATAAGAAGATTTGGTGTTCTTGAAGATTGATATGAGATTAGGTTATCCTTAGGTGCATGTTTGATCATCAGATTAACCACATACAACATTCTATAATAGATATGGATTGTATGAGTATTTTTTATTCGGTTCAATATAAAAAACATGCCAATAGTTTTCATGGAACTAATGATCTGGGTTTTCCATAATTATCTAGATTTGTTTATGGTGGTATTCATGGATGATATCTTGGTGTATTATCACACTAGAAATGACCATGCTAAACATATTTGGTTCATATTGGATACATTGATAGAGAATCAATTATATGATAAGATCACAAAGTTTCACTATTGGATGGATATTATTCACTTACTAGGTCATATTATCTCAGAGACCAGAGTATCAATTAACCCAAAGAAGGTGAGAGCTATAGTTTCCTAAGAGTATCCTAACAATTCCTTTGATATATGGAGTTTATTGGGTCTATATGGTTATTAAAAGAGATTCATACAAGACTTATCAGGCTTAAAATCACCTATTATGTGCTTGAATAAGAATGCTGTGAAGTTATTATATTCAGAATCTTATGATATAACCTTTTAGGAGATGAAAGGTAGACTAACTTCAGCATGAATCCAGATTCTTCCTGAGATGAGAAGGAGTTATACAATCTATTGTGATGCATCAATTATCAGGCTAGGATTGGTTCTGATGTAGAAGGATAAATTTTTGGAATATGGGTCACTTTATTTGAGGCTACATGAGAGGAACTACCAGATACATGATCTTGAGTTAGCCGCTGTTGTGAATGCCTTATGTTGTTGTAGGCACTATTTATTGGGAGAGCATTTTATGGAGTACACTGATAAAACAAATACTCAATTATATCTTCACATAGTGTTAATTTAATCTTAGGCAATGAAGGTGGGTAGAATACCTACATTCCTTTGACTTCAACCTTGCTTATACACCTGAAAAGGGTCGTTTGGTTACCGATGCTTTGTATAGGAGGGCTCATACATAGGCGGTTCAGGAGGCTAGTAGCGAATGGAATCTTATGGAACTATTTTATGATATGAACATAGTGGTTAAGGACCATAAATTATTGTCTCTAATTTCATATTTATCAGTGACCTATTCACTTTTAGAGAGAGTGAAGATGAGGTAGTTATCATATTATGAGGGATTGGTCATATAGGGGAGTATTGTAGGTGATGAACTGCCTCCTGGTTTGGTTGTTGATGAGAATGAGATCTTACACATTCACAAATGCATCTAGGTTCCTACAGATGTTTGAGAGGAGTTTATGTGACAGTCTCATGCCTCTATATGGGATTTTCATCCAAGTATTAATGAAATGTATCATGAATTTCTCTATAAATAATGGTAGTCGGGGATGAAAAGAGAGTTTTCTAGGTTTGTTACGTGGTGTTCCACCTATCAGCAAGTGAAGGTAGAACATCAATGAACTGTGGGGATTTTACTACCATTACATATTATTGAGTGGAAATGGGACAATTTTTCCATGGATTTTGTGATAGGATTTCCTTTATCACCGTGGGGTAGTGGTGTCATATGGGTGATCATAGACAGGTTAAAAAAGGTCTCCCATTTTATACCTATTTAGGATACTCTTTGAGTAGATGATATTGGTAGGATCTACATTTATGAGATCATACAACACCAAAGGGTTCAACATTATATAATATAATATAATATAGAGATGTTTGATTCACATCATAGTTATAGAAGGGGTTGCAGGGGGCATTGGGTTCACAGGTATTGCTGAGTACAACCTATCACTCATAAATCGATGGTCAATATAAGTGTATGATATAGGTTTTGGAGGATATTCTATGAGAATGTGTGCTTGAATTTTTACATTCTTATGAGAAACACTTACCTCTCACCAATTTCTCTTATAATAAAAAATTCCAAGCGACCATACTGAGGGATCATTATGAGTCCCTATATGGTAGGGCATGTCATTCACCCTTCTTCTGGTTAGAGGCAAGATAGTTAGTTCTACATGGTACTCTTATCGTTTAGTAGACTTTAAAGAAGGTTCATATTACTATGAGTCATATGTCTACAACTCAATATAGATACAATTCATATGTCGATCATCACTGTCGACCATTAGATTTCAAGGTTGGAAGTTAGGATTTTTTACAAGTTTCACCTAGACTGGGGCATAGACAGATTTAGAAACAAGGGAAGTTATCACCTCATTATGTTAGGCCCTTTGAGATTCCAGAGAGAGTCGGGCCATTATCCTATCAATTACAATTATCTCAGAGCTACCAATCCATGCACATCATCTTCCATATATCTCAACTTCACTGATTTTATTATAATCCATCAAATATTCTTTATCTGAAGAGGTTGAGTTGGAGGTAGATTCATACTTCAAGGAGCATCCAATCCTTGTTGTTGATCAAGGCATGAAGGTTATCTAAGGCCACTCAGTTCCTCCGGTATGGGTACTATGGAAGCATAGACATGTACAAGATGAGACTTGGGAGAGGGAGGCCGACATACATGCCCAGTGGCTGGAGTTATTATTAGATGATTTTTTACTACCCTTGGAAGGGAAATTTTGGGAAAAAATTATTTAAGGGGGGAATATTGTAAGAACCTGACTTTTCTATGAGGTATAAAACCTTTTTATTTCCTTTATTTCCTTGTTTTTAACTATGTGGGAGTTATTAGTAGGGTAATGTAGGTAACATGGGTGTTCGGGGTTTGTATGAAGCCCGAAACCCATGTTTTTAGTGGAGGAAGTTGGGCTACAATTTTAGTAGAAAACATAAAGCCTAGGCTACATGGTTTGATAAAACCATGCAGGGTGGTCTAGTCTACTGTCAAGGGCTACACAGTTTTAGGAAACTGTGCAATCCAAGCCGTGTGACCATGCATTTGCTGTAGAGTTTTTAATAGAGGGAAAATTCATGGTTGGCGCATGGCTTGTATAACTATGCACCATGATCATCCAAGGGGGTTCTTGAGGTTATTCTGGGTACATGGTTAGTGCACAGTTTTTCTAACCATGTGACCAAACCATGAAACCCTTTAATAATGGGTAAATGAACCCTTTTCCCTTAAAGTCTTAAAATGTTTAACCCCTATCTCATTTTCATTATTTAATCTAGCGGTTATCTCTTATCCCTCACATTGAGATCTCCAAAGGAATACTAAACTAGGATTTGAAATATCTATCCAATATGAACTATGAATCACTCTCTATCGGTCTCATTGGATAGCCACCAGTGAGTTCTCAATTCCAATTGCACGTTTCATCATTTGTATTCCTCTCGATGGAGTTATTTTAGTGTGATCTCATATGACTTATTTCTAGGGTGTTTATTTATTTACTTTATTTCTTCCATTATATCCCATATTATAGGCCAAAAAAAGACAAGGAGTCAACTTCAAAGCTAAGGTATGTGATCTCATGCTTTTCTCTCAAATTAGTGGTGCTAATATACATGTTATTTTTCTGCGCACTGAATTTTCCAAGATATGTTTATTAAATGTAAATGTTCTTGAATTTAATGGATAGGTATGATCTATGCCACTTACTATACTTTTTTTATAATATTAAAGGCTAAGGAACTCAAATTATACCCACCCCTTGGGTGTGTTATTAAATGATATTAAACAACCATGGGTGGCATGTGTAGTTGATTAACCATTTGAGGTGTGTTCTTTACCCCTTTCTATGGGATGTTAAATTTAATGGTTTGAGTTGTAATTTTAATTTAATAAAGGTGAAATAGAAGACCATTTCTCTTATGCCCTTGTTCATCAATCTTTCTTTCTTAGGATTAAGACATTATTTATATCTGAATACCCAATTGAGATGTAAGGTAGAATTTAAGTGGTCCCAGGCCTTCTAAGAATATGTTTTGATTTGAGACACCTTTTTATGTGAGTTAATTTCTTAAATAAATATTATGTTCAGTTGAGCTAAAATGTGAACATAAATGGTATAATTAGTCTTTGGGCCTCTGACCATTCTTATTTCCATGACAAGAGTGAGAGGTGGGTTCCAACTTAGGATATCTATAAACAGACTCTTTAATATTTATTAATTAAATGAATTATGATGGAATTATTATGAACCAAGGGTGACACATGGGATTTTATATGAATTCTATGAATGGATTCACTTGGCTGATTAGTTATATTATGATAGGGGTGATACTTGGGTTTCTTTATGGAATGTTAAGGATGAACTCAGATAGAAGACTGTTATTATACCTTGAGTGATACTTGGACTCTCTATGTGAACTACTAAGGATATACTCAGAGGGCCTGTCATTATATACACCATGATTGAAACTTGGGAACATGTTTTGGACTACCAAGGATGGACTTCTAGGGTGTTGAATTTATACCACACCTAGAGCGATACTCGGGTTCCTATGAGGAATTCCTAGGAGAGGATTGTAAGGTGATGGGTTCATATATTCATGGAGCGATACCTGGGGTTAAAAAATAGGAACTCCATGGACAATCTTAAGTCCTTTTGAAATATCAAATGATGTGACGATTATACGATGCGTCTTCCAAGTCAAAGCATAATCTTGAATTCAATCAAGACCTTACAATTTACCAATGGACTTATTATACACATGTTGTTGGATACGATACATGGGGGATGCTTGGGATACAATATAGGTTCTGAGACTTTGTTATAAATTAAATCATGATTGAATATTACTTGTAGATATTCTATATTAGGCTGAAGTAGGTAGTAGAGGGAATGTGCTCCATGGAAACTCGTACCTACGTGGGTTATTTATTACCACACTTCATTTACAACTTTTACTTCTATAAACACACTCTTTATTATATACTCACATATTGGATTGAATTATACACCATTGGTGGTGTCCTACTAAGTTTATCTCACACCCTACTCGGGCCACATTTTGGTACCCAAACAATCTTCATGGATGAAGGTAGGGACATGGTAAAGAACTCAATTTAAGATGCTTGATTTGTTATAGCATGGGAGAGGGGGAGCACAAGACTGATCTATGACTTATGATTCTATCTAGAGATATCGTTTTTTTATTTTAGTTCTTTTGGTATACTTGAATGTATGTGTACCTACTTCCATGTATGCTTTTATTTCCTTTTTTTTATAGAATTCCATAGTCATAATTTTGTATGTGACATTGATGGGTATGACTACTTGGTTATTTATTTGATGAATTTTTACTCCTTTTCTATTCAGTTATTTTTATATTCTTACGCTATTGATTGATATATCATATTGTCATTATATACTCTGATCATGATGGTATATTCTCTCCACTGTTCCACTATGGACCCTTGTTTCTAGTCAGTAGCCTCTCACATACAGGGAGGCAAGATTGAGGTAATTTGGACAACCAGGTATGGTTGATGTTGAGTGAACCAGGTCTATGACATCATAGCAATGATTCATGATATAGATAGGCTATATCATCAATGATATACATGACATGTAGCATGAATACACTCTGTGTGAAGAAGTTGTTCCTAAAACACAATTACTACATTGAATCGCTATATAGGTAAGAGAACTTTAGAGATATGGTTTTCTAGTCACCAAATATGGAGAATCATTATTATTTAAAAATAATGAACCTATATTCTATAAAGAGAAATTAAATATCTTAGAAGATGCAAGCTATAAATAAGGCATGAATTAGGAAATAGATTCCATATATCAGAACTAAGTTTGGGGTTTTCTCTATACGTCAGTTGATGTAAATCCCGTTGGTTGAAAATGGGTATTCAAGAGAAAACTGAGCATAGAATCTAAAGTAAGTACCTATAAAGAAAGGCTAGTGGTTAAAAGTGTTTAAACAACATCAAGGTATTAACCATAATAAATCATTTTCTATAGTTTCCATGTTTAAATCCATCAAAATTATACTTACTATAGAAGATTACCATGACTATGAAATTTAGAATATGTATTTCAAAATAGCTTTCCTTAATGGGAACCTTTAGTAAGATATCCATATGAAAGTACTAGATAGTTTTGTGAGTCTAGGTGATTCCAAAAAGATATACAAGTTATAAATATAGAATTATGCATTAACTCAAGTGTCTAGGTCATAGAATATTCAGTTCAATGAAGCTATAAAGGAATTTGGTTTCATTAAGAATGAATGTGAACCATGTGTTTACAAATAGTTTAATGGGAATGTGTTCATTATCATCATAGTATAAATTTGTGACATATAAATTTTTGTAAATGAAATACTATTCTTACAATCTATTTTGGATTAGTTAATAAAATATTTCTCCATGAAGGACATAGGTGAAGCAGCCTATATTCTGGGGATCAAGATCAGTCGTGATAGATCCAAGAGGCTAATTTGACAAAGTCAAGATACATAAATTTACCATATACTAAAGATATTTATTATGAAACAATGCAATATGGGATTGGTTCCAATGTCACAAGATATACATCTTTATAAGAAGATGTTTCTTTGGACACGATAGGAGAAAGAGGGAATGAGTAAGATCACTCACACTTTGGTGATAGGTTCAATCATGTATGTCATGTTATATAATAGGATTAATGATTCCATTGCATTAAGCCTGGTAGGCATATATCATGTTGATCCAGGTGAACAACAATAGTTTTATGTTAAGGCTATATCTATGTATTTGAGAAGAACTAATTATATGTTCCTGGTATGTGGAGGAGAAAAGGAGTTGGTCATCAGGGGTTATACTAATGCTATATTTCAAATAGATCAGAATGATCTGAAGGCTTATCCCGAATATTTATTCTATCTCAATGGAGTAGTTGTGATTTAGAAGAGTTTAAAGCAGTCATTTTTCGTCGATTTCCACAACAAATTCCATGTATATAGAAGATTCTGAAACAACCAAATAATTCTTTTGGATATGATTTTTTTAAAGTATAATTATGTGGTAACTTGAATTAAAGATCCTATTTGATTATATTATGATAATACTATAGTGGTGGATCATGAGAAATAGTCAAGGTCAAACCAACATACCAAGTACATACTCTAAGTGTCAACTCTTGAGGGATTTTTCTTAGAGGGGTGAAGTTGTAGTAAGTAGAGTTTACATTGAAGAAAATATGGTAGAGCCCTTGACTAAAAGCTTATATCAACATGATCATGAGTATCATGTGGAAGCTAGTGGACAATCACATCATGATTATCCTTCAGTGTGACATAGAATGTGATAATTTTCTAAGAGTAGCTATCACACTAAAAGGTCATAGCAGTTCTCCATTATAATAAGAACCCAAAAGTGTCATGAAAATATTCTTAAATATATATTTTCTATATCTAGATGAAATAATTTAATGGAAAAAATTATATATGATATCAAGGATGGATACTCATTGTAATTTTAGAAACATTATCATATTTTACACCCTTGGTAATTTCCAGTGTAGAAGATTATG
This sequence comes from Viscum album, assembly GCA_963277665.1. Lineage (NCBI taxonomy): Eukaryota > Viridiplantae > Streptophyta > Magnoliopsida > Santalales > Viscaceae > Viscum > Viscum album. Next base: position 1,295,786,904 of record OY728141.1, on the reverse strand, counting down.
AGAATGAGACTCACTGATAGGAAATCCATATTTATATGTTCCATTGGATGATCCTATATATATATATGTGTGTATTGATAATTAAAATTTAATATTTTTATTTATATATTTTTTGAGTCACGTAATTTTATTTATTGATTAAAAACATTCACAGAAAATTAGGATATGTTGGGTGCATCATGAGTAATATTTCATTAATGAATAATGTGAGAAAGGATTTATCCATTCTGTTATTTAATGGAATTTGACATCTTAGGTTCTTTGATGGGAATGATATATCCTAAATAAATACATATCCATGGTATTATGTTGGAAATTTTAGTTTCATAAAGTCCAAGAAATAGAGATCGAATACATAGGTTGATGGAACTAGCATGCAACCTACTATATTAGAGATATCATGATAAAGGGATTATATTACACAATAAGTGTTTGTATGAGGTATTATGTCATTAAAAAATAAAATATTCTTTGGGTTCGTGGATATAACTTTCTCAAACACCACATGGTCCAAGAATTTAACCTCATGAATCTAAAGGTTATACTTAGACAACCTAGAAAAAATCTGATGTGATTTATGTGTACTCAAGACTATATAAAGATGTCTAACATGATTCTCTAGGGTTGGTGAGTAGATGAGGATGTTTTCAATGAACACCATGACAAAAAAGTCAAGATATGGGTGGAAGATCTTGTTCATGAGATCCATGAACACTAATGGTGAATTCGTTAGTACAAATGGAATCACCAAGTACTCTTATAACCCATATCTACTCAAGAAATCCGTCTTAGGGATGTCATCCTCTCTAACCCATAATTGGTGATAGAACAATTGAATATCAATTTGGTAGAACCACTATGATACCAGTAATTGATCAAATAGATATTTGATCCTAGTAAAAGTATATCTATTCTTCAATGTCACTTGATTCAGCTTACAATAATCTATATAGGGTCAAGGACTACCATCCACATTCTTGGTGAACAAAGCAGGTGCACCCCACGGTGGATTACTTGACCTGATAAAGTCCTTGAGTTGTATCTTCATCCCCCTAAACATAGTTGATGCCATATAATATGAGGGTATCAAAATAGGCTAAACACCTAACATGAGATCTATCTAAAATTCAAATCCTCTGTCAAGTAGAATTCCTATGAATTCATATGAAAATACATCCTGATAGAGTTTTAAAACTGGAGGAAAATACATGGGGGATTCTACTGATCCTACCGAAAGATGAAATCTTGAAATATGCACCGTGATTGTGCCAAGATGGATCATTTTTTTCAAACTCTACCTTCTCAAGGTTCCTATTCTCTAATCATCACATACTTCTCTCACTTTGGTTAAGTAAATGATACCCATCTCTGATATCAATCAATGTGGGATTAGAAGTTGGTCCACCAATCCATGCCAATAATAACATAAAATATTTTCATCTCTAGAATCATGAATTCCCATATATTTTCATAACTATAAATGACTATAGGAAACTCTAGGCATTAATGAATATGGTCCAATTTTATTCCCAACGTTGTATCAAGGGAATGTAACTCAAAAGTCAACTTGACCTATAAGTAAATTTTGACAAAAAATGTATAAATATAAATGAATGGGAAGAACTAGTATTGAAAAAAGATAAAGAAAATATAGAAGTTATCAATATTGTACCAATAATAGTATAAAATCCCTCACTTATATAATTTGGAGTCTGATCTATTTCATAAAAATAACCTACCTAAGATCTGTGACCTTGTCTTTGAGACACATAACCCACCTGAATCATCTTCATCTGAGTATTCTACTGAGGACCCTATCCTGGTACTGAGGTAATGGATCGCATTTATCCTCCACCCTTATGGAACCTCGTCCATAAAGCATTGTATAGGAATTTTGGAGATTCCCCATATTTTTTCATTATTGAAATGATCTCTAAAGTGCTATATAGAACTTTTGACAATGTCTGAACCTCCCAAAGTTGAGAAAACATGGAACTTATCCTAGGGGTATTAAAGAAACAATACTATACTTCACCTACATACCACTTCCATACCATGTGTCTTTGATATTACTCTTCTAACTACCAGAAGAGGCACTCATCATGGTAGTAGGAGGTCCACATGCCTGTGCACTTAAAGGTGAAATAAAATCAACTACTCGATCTTCCTCAAATCCCTTCTCAATATTCAAAACCTTATGCAGAACCTCAAGGTATTTCACTAGATTTAAGGTCCTGACCTATAGCCTGTTCCATTATGACCCAAAACCTTTTAGTTGGTATTTATATCATGAACCATGCTAGCTGTAACTTTCTATCCTTATGTTTCTCAATGAGGCCAAAGACACCCTTGATGATGTCTATCTAGTCCTCAACATGATCTAGTCCCCCGGTTCCCTGAAAGGTTGGTGGATTCTAGATATGGAAGCCTCTAGAATAGTCATCCATATACCTAGATTACCCTCCTCCTTGAGAAGGAACAAGTGAGAGGATCCCAACTTAGGTGGGGAAAATTCCTACACCATTGGAGCAGGTATGTGATCATTCTATGGTGCACCCTCATATATAGAAGGTGTTGGAATCAGGCCATCCTCCCTAGTGGGAATATCTTGACCCATGACAGTAGGTGGTCCCACCAGTCTTTTTCCGGACAAAATAAATTGAAAGGTGAAGGAAACAATAGAAAAAATAAAATTCATATGATAAATCCTAACTAGTATATGGTATCACGAAAGGTTATCCTAGGGTTCCACCCATAACCCAAGTTATATCTATCATAAAACAAAACAAGTTCTCCATTTTTACACATTAGTCAAAGTCACATATATTTAAAAAACGTATAAGCATACTTAGGTTTAACCAATTTATGTTAATAGATATATCACAACAAGATGAAAAACAAATCTATCACATAGTAAAATAATAAAAAGCTACATCAAACTGATAACATACATCAATTAATTATATTAAATAACTACTATGTAACACAAAAAATGTATGTATATATATATATATCATTTTATCCTACATTTATAATAATGATGTATGAATGATCCCAAAATCCTATAAAATAGTAATAAAAATTCCATCAACGAAAAATCAGATATCTGTTACACATGTGTTGTTCGGGCACATGAAAACTACCCTACCTAAGTACTACAAAACCTATCTCATTTCTACCATTTCCTTGGTTAGTACAAAAATAAAATAAGGAAATTGTTCTTTGATACCATTTTTCAATTACCTAACCCAAACCATTGGTTCTCAACTAGCGAGTCATATGCCCTCATGTGCAGCTCACTGCATGCAAGAGGTCGATGATTAGCATCGAGGGTCTGAATGCCGATAATGGGGAGAATATACCATTAGTATCACACCCTTACATAATAATATAAAAATAAAATATAACAACCCAGAGTAAATAGGAAGAATAAAATAATTTCAATGACACACATGTCATACATATAAATAAATAGCCTCCCGAAGTGTTAATACAAACAAAAGTAATAAATTAAGTAGAAAAACAAATAAAAAAGTTTGTGGAATATACCATAGACTATTTCAGACCCACAACTAGCTCCATTATCTATGATGTATCAGTTTTCCATGGCCCCCTTTCCTTGCTTGGATCCATATACATGAAGTTTTCATGCGTATCGTGATGCTTGTGTAGGGTGTGAGTAATAAAACACATTTGGATTACACAAATTCATTATTAACAAACTTTCACATGTATAATAGGTTTATTACATGATAATAATAAATGCACAAGTATGAATAACAATCATATACTAAGAACCCATGTGCTAAAGAAGCCACCATAATTCCTAACTGTACCTTCTCCAACTCCATGCTAGAGGGATGGTCAAATATTCTAAAAGTAAACAAGAAATATCTATAAGGATACCAACATGATAATAGGTATCCTAAAGGAATTGAGTATTGAGTCATTCTGTAAGGCTGAATAGTGAACATGTTCTTGGTATTCTCAAGGCATCAAGTTTCAACAAGTCTACTCAGTATCCACAAGGCATTAAGATTCAGGTCGAGCCACAAGGCTATCATGCTCCTACCCTGAGTATGGCTCCACATATCATGATCCTACCCTGAGTATGGGTCCAAAATCATCAATATACACACGTCATGTGCACTCCCTCTCTAATTGGTTAACATACCACAATAGTCACCTGTCACAAATATCAATAGAAACCTCCAATGATATGGTAACATACATAACAGGGTGAACAAAATAAGTCATGTATATCATGTCATCATGAGTATATAATAGAAAACATAAAAAATATGTGATTATCATCAGACATTAAAATAAGATAAATGATAAAAACCATGGAATCATGTATATACAAGATCCTCAAAAAGGTAAGGTACTTCCTACCTCAAGATTATTGATGAATAACTCCAATTATTGTCAAAGAATCGAATATCAAACATGTCACACACCCATTAATAATGTAATAACATATCAAGGATTCCAAACTTGAGTTTCAGTTCATCAAGAAAGAATTTTAAAATGAATAATAAATAGAATCACAAGTCAATAAGGTAATTCTAGAATCACATACCATAAGGATTCTATCAATTTAACCAATTTCGAGGTATGCTGAAGGAGGGGTTACCAATTCACTAGACCCGTTGTCATTTTAGGAATAGATCATTAATTAATATCCAATTATAGAATATATCCCTAGGTATATCTAATGATCATTGATCTATCATCAATCCATAAATGAAAAAGATATTCAAGAAGAAGAAGATATTAAGATTATTGTTCTATGATGACACACCTAGAAACATCCACTATTCTTTATAATTCTAGCTATAGTCAAGGGGTTATTATTGAAATGTCGATACCTCCACCAAAATACCAAGTAATAATTAATGGATTAAGGTTATATCATCATTTCATCATCAAGAAGATGTCTAGGATGATAATTAAATAACACTTACTCGTAGAGTTCTCATATTCATTGGTAGAACTTTATTTGCTCAAGGAAATATGTCAACTTGATAAATCCACCACCATTATTAAAATAAAGGGAAAATTCTTCTCCAAATCATCATAGAAACCATAAATCCGTCATAAAACCATGATCATATAATAAGGAGGAAGAATGATTTATCATATATATAAAGAAATCTCACTATTCTAGCTTCACTGTATTAGTCAAAGGTTGGAGAGGCAAGGGGAACATAATAGGAGAGTCTAATGGCTAGAGAGGAGGATTTATATTCAAAATTGGGTTTTCATATTTGGATTTGGGTTTCAAATAGGGTCAGAACGTGTGTCATTAAAATCCCATAGGGTGCATTAATTTCACCCTCAGACTGGGTGCACCGACAAGTCGGTGGGGTCGGCAAAACCATGCAGACCTACTGAAATCCCACTGGATAGCTAGTGGGTTCCACTAGCTAGTCGGTGACATATTTATAGACACCAAAAACCAATAATTTTCTCAAATTCTTTCACCTTTAAAACCCAAACCCTTAGCCACTTAAAACCCAACTCTAAATAGACCACATTAGAGATGAAGCAAAATGGAAAGGATAAATTTCCTAATATTGAAACATATCTTACATAGAAAAAAGTGAGGATGTTACACCCAATCCCTCACTAGGGTATCTATCTCAAGATAAAACATAAAGGTTAATTAATTCAAATTAATTACTTAATTAATGAAATCATTAATAATTATAAAATAACTTTTAATTATTCTGGAATAATCTTTGAAATACCCATCAGTGACCTATGCTAGCCAAAACCACATCCAATCACCCACAGGAGGTCCACCCCATACCCCTGGTACCATCTCAAGCCAAATCCCTAATATGCACCAACAATTTCATTATTAATTTAATTTAATTCTAATTGAAAAACTAATAAAATACAAATAGTGATGTACCTTTATCAAATTAATGAGTGTAAATAGGTGGACATCATCTCAAGACACCATCTATGAGGGTTTAGAGAAATAACTAGGATAATCAGGAGATTCCACCATGTTTTAGTGGAATTTCCAATAAATCCATAAGGAAAAGGAGAATAAATTTAAAATAGAGAGAGTAAGAGATCTGTTAGGTCTGATAGGATATAACACATGTGCTAGAGGGAGTGAATAAACTAGATTAAAAAATTTTAAGAGATGTATTCGTTATCTAAATTAATTATTAATGTCAATTAATGAAGTTAATTAACATCGGGAAATAAAATAAAGAACACAAGGATATTTTTTATAGTTTTTAGTTCAAAGTCGAACTAGTCTACCCTTATACCTATCTACTTGGAAAGAGATACATTGTGCACTAATCTAATTTTTGAAGGGGAAATATAACCCAATCACAACATACTTTTTATAGTGGAATTACAAATAAAATACACCTAATTTTTTTATGAGGAGTCTCAACCCAATTACAACCCTGAATTTAGATACCAGGAGTCGCAATCTGAACAACACTAAATTTATAATATGGGAATCAGAACCCAAATACAGAAAATTATTTTGTATATATAATTATAAAGACAAAGTGAAAGCACGTGTGAGATGGGAAGAGCATTACGAACTCAAGAAAACAGAATGAAATAAATAAAATAAGAATAAAACACATGTACCAGTTCTTGAGTGTTTGATCAGATTTATTATCTCATCAAGGTAGTATAAGAATCCATGGAAGTTTTTGTTCAACCCTTGAGAGATCATCTAGTAGTAGCGAGAAATGTTAAACATAGGCATAATGTACAACACTTCATAGTATCAACACCACTACACTCTTTACATTGTATCACTTGAAAATATGAAGGCTATCATCATAGAAGTATCACATGTGTAGTCAGTGTCCTCAGCAAGTATCGAAATAATTTTTAAAACAAATAAACTCAACATAACTGAGAGACGTGAGATAATTCAAAATTCAAAATTGTTAAAACTAGATTGTAATGGATCGTGCCTCCCTGACCCATTACTTTTCTATTTTTGGTGGTTAGAGAGTGTATGGAGGACATATTGGAGGGTTAAATGGAGGTTTTATCTCCAGGAGTTCTATAAAAGGTGGTTCACAAAGTGAATTGGATTCACATAATGAGTTGGTGGTTCACAGATTGTGTAGCCGGTTGGTTTAAAGGCTTGTGTGTGGTGGTATAGAAAATCAATAAAATGTATTCATGTTATAAAAATGTATTTCATGATGGGTAATTAATTTGATCCAAGGAGACTTAATTTTTTCTTAAAACAAAAGATATATTGGTTTCAATCACTATAACAGATTCATTTCTTGTAATCCATAGGACCCCATGTAATTCTCATTATGAATGGAATTCACACCATGAAAGGGGTGGGTTATAGGTTTTTATATATTTTGTTAAATTTACCCTTCAGTCATTCGACCGCCCTCCCTTATCTCATTTTTAGAGGAATCCTAGGTTCCAATAGTACATCATCCAGTTTACCAAATATGAGAGGAAAACATTTGGTTTTTTCAAAAACTAGAGCATTAGCCATTAGATTGGACAGTGACAACAATATATGTAACTTTGAGAACTTGGTCACATTTGTGATAATATGAAACTCCACCCTCAAAAGGAACCTATGTACTTTATATATTTCTATAAAAAAATTACGCAGTAGAATAACTGACTATCCATGCCTTTTATGACTATAGTGAGTAAATCCAACTCATAAGAATGCAAGATTGGATGTTTATTACTGAGAAATTCCCATTTACCTTATCAAATATTTTTGTAATGATACAGTTATTATGATAAATTACCTCATCAATCATAGGGGATAGTTTTCAAGCTATAATATTTCAATCCCTTCCCCCTCACTAACTTCATCTTTGAGTTTTTTATGCTTATTCTATGACTGATTCATTCAGTTTTATCTCACAAAACATGATGCACATTTTCTTTAGAACATATTATTTAGACATTTTTTTGCTTAATGAGGATAGAAATGTTTCCTTTACTCAAAAGTCATGTTTTTTCATTTGATGTATCATTTTTCAAGGATTATCCTTCCCAATCACCCTTACTAACTCTCACCAAATATCTCTCCAACATAAATATTATTCATTCGTTTATATTTGAATTTGATAGGCAAGTCTCCCTCCAACCTAAATATTAAACCCATATTTACATTTTATTTTTATAGGCCATATGTCACTACCGTGACCAATAATACAATTTGGTTAGGTTTAATCCCATTAACAATAGAATATATCTTCTACATTATCACTTGATCTTAAATTCCTTGTTTCTGAAAGCTGCTGCAATATCACCTACCAAGGCTTGTCGATCAATCTCTATAAAAGATACTCACTCCAATAAAACTATGCCAATTTATACTTATTCTTATCATGGTATTTATATGAACACCTCTACCTTTATTGATCCATTTATGTCTCTCACTCACTTTTCAAATGGTTATAGACTATTTAGGTGAATGTCCATGACTCTATGAATCGTCTCAAGGGTCACTTCATTGTCAAAGGGTTTGCCCAAATCTATACCATCAACTACTTCAATATTTTTTCACCGCTAAAAAAAATGGAACTAATATATCTTCTTATCTCCTTGGACACAACACATAATTGGTCATTATATCAAAATTGAATGTCAAAAATTTATTTCAAAATTTATTTCTTTACAGATAGTTTTATGTGGAAAAACCTCTTGGGTTTTTTTTCTGAAAGGGAGAGTACAATTTTTTTTTCATCTTTATTGATCATTGTATGATCTCAAAAAATCCTCGTGGGATTGATTCAAACATTTTTGTGTCATAGTAACCAGTTATAGCATATCCTAAAGAATTATTACCCATTTTTATTTTACTGATAAGAAACCATCAAAATTATCCTTCTAATTATTTAGATTCATGATATGTTGATCACAAGAAGTAACTCGGTATTGTTCACCTTAAACACTTCCTTGATCAAAAATTTCATACAGAGGACTTGGGAACTCAAATATTTTATTGTCATAGAAGTATCCCATTATTCATAATACATTTATCACAATGGATATATATTTTATACTTTTCCCTATAAAATAGAATGCCTGATGTCAATACTTGTTGATACTTCCCTTGAACTAGATGAGAACTCATTACATGATCCAAGTGAGCCTTTTTACTCACCACACAAGTATTATCGTCTAGTTGAGAAGTTAAATTACCTTAAAATTACTTAACCTGATATTGCTTGTGTCATGGAAAAATAAATTCAATTCATGAAGAAACCTACAAAAATTAATTGGGATGTGGTTCAACATATCATTAAATATCTCAAGAATTGGAAAATATTGGATCTATTATATCATGATCATATATGGGCATACCAAAATCAATGCTTTTTGAGACGAAAATTATGTAGGTAGATCATCTTCCTGATAATCTATATTTAGATTCTATGTCTCTATTTGTTACAACTTCATTTATTGGAAAAGTAAGAAATACGAAATTATGTCTCGGTCAAGAAATCATAACACATACAACAAAAAAATTGGACACAACACTCATGAGAAATTTTGGTTATCCAATGTGAAAAGTCATACTCTTTTAGTATGATAATAAAACTCCATATTTCATAAATTCATTAAAAATGATGAGGTAGATTCTCAATTTATATGTAAAAATTTTTTGATAAAAAAATATCACATTCTGGTACATTCATAGAAGAAAGTGTCTTATTGATGTTTCACAAAGGGAGTTCCTAGGCCATGAGTGAATTTTTTATGAAACAAACCAAGTACAATTAATATGTAACAAGTATATTATTAGAATGACGTGTACACACTACATTAAACATGTGATTCATTATATCACATCAACTCATCTATAAATAATTTTCTCTGGCCCCAAATGAGAGACATGAAATCTAGTATCCGGTTTGGAATAATAGTTTTAAAGGCCATTAATTATGACACCACTCACCATATAAAACCCACTACTACAAAACCCCCTTTTATCAGCACTATAAAAACCCTTTGTTAGTGCTAAAAAAATTTGTTTACCTAAGCACATTTAAAAACAGGATCATTTATAAAGTGCCGATAAAAGTCTCCCTTTAAAAGTGTTTTTTATAGCACTGATAAAAGGGGTCTTTATCAGTGATAAAAAAATGCTATTAAAATTCAAAAAAATATTTTTCTCTGTAAAAAGATATTCAGTAGGGAGTACACCCCCACTTTTATCAACACTCGACACCCACCCCCTCTTTTATCAGCGCTCATATAGCCCTCTTTTTTCCCTTTATTAGTGCTATATCACTTCCTTCTCATGCCCACACCCATGTTGACTCCCCTTGGATTTGAACCTAAGACCTCACCCCCATATGCCTATACCTTTACCACTGATCTATGTTGTTTTGTTCTATAATTTTTGATATATCTATTTATTTATATATATATATATAGTAATATTTTTTATCCATATATTTATTCCTATATTAATATATATATTTATGTGATTATTTTTAAATACATTTATAAAATATGGTTCCTATGTCTGTGTTTATAAATAAATAAATATAAATATAAATATATACATACATATGTACAACATACATACATATATATTATATATGTTCCTATATATAAATATAATTATGCATATTTATATTTATTTACATTTATTTTATATTAATATTTATATACATATATTATAATATATAGATAACATATGTCAGTTTATTAATATGGACACACAAAAATATAAATTTATATATATAGACACATTATATAGGTGTATAAATGTTCGTATATTTTTATTTTAAATAAAATGGATATTATTTTTTATTTAGATATGGTCTATATATTTATAAATATATTTTATATGTAAATATGTTTACATATTTGTTTATAAAATTAAATTTTTATGTGTAAATATATACAAATATGTATATATGTGCATATATTTAATTATAAATAATAGTACATTATGAAGAATGATAAAATTTAAATTTCATAATATCCTTATGACTATAATCCTTGAGAATAAATTGAGTCTCCACCATATAAAAAAGATAAAAAGACTCCCTTAAATGAGGATGAAATTCCATACCTTATGGAGTCCATCAACGGAACCGATTTAGAGGTATGTCGAAGGATGGGTCACCAATTCACCCAACCCATTTTCATTTCAGGAAAAAAATCATGAATTACTCTCCAATTATAGAATATATCCATGTTTATATCCAAAAATCATTGATCTATCATCAATACATAAACTAAAAAGATATTAAAGATGAAATCCAAGAAGAGGAATACCTCAAGATGATTTTTCTATGATGACTCACTTGAAAATTTCCATTATTCTTATGAATTATATCTCTAGTTAAGGGAGGTGCCAGTGAAACATCAATAACTCCACCAATATACCATGGAATCATAAAAGGATTAATATTTTTTTCATAAATCCACAATCAATAATATTTCTAGGAATATTATTTAATATCATTTACCTATATAATTCTTGTATTCATTAGTAGATATTTATTTTATCAAGGATAATATCAAGTTATTAGATCTTCCATAGTTATATAGAGAAAGGAATAATTCATCACCAGATCATCATAGAAACCATAGATCCATCTTAGACCCATGATCATATAATAATGAGAAACTAGTATTTGGAATATATCTAAAGAAATGTCACCGATATAGATTCACTATATCAGTCAAAGTTAGAGAGGAAAGGGGAGAAGAATGGGAGGGCCTAATGAATAGATAAGAGGATTTATATTTGATATGGGGTATCCAATTTTTTATTTGGTTATTAAGGAGGTTAAAAATAATTTGGCATTAAAATCCCACAGGGTACATTAATTACACCCTTGGTTTGCGCGCACCCGCAAGCTAGTGGGGTCAGCAAAACCGTGCATACCTACTGAAAGATCACTGTCTGGTTGGTGGGCTATACAAGCTAGCCGATAAAATCCTTCCTAACAACAAAAAACAATCCTTTACTAAAATTCTTTAACCTTAAAAACCTGTATTATTATCCACTTAAAACCCATATCTAAACAGCCCACATCATAGATAACACAAAATGGAAATGAGAAATTTTATAAACTTGAAACATCTATTACATCGAACAAAGTTAGGATATTACACCCATCCCATAATTAGAGAATCTATATTAAGATGGAACATTAAGGTTAATTAATTAAAATGAACCTCATAATTAATTAAAAAATTATTAATTAAAACACATGTTTTAATTAATTTGGAATAATCTCCAAAATACCCATTGTTGGCCTATGCTAGTCGAAACCACAACCAATCACCCATGGGAGGTCCACCCAATTCCCCTAGTACCATCCTAGAAAAAATCCCTAATAGGAACCCAAAATTTCATTATTAATTTAATTTAATTTTAAGCGAAAAACTAAGAAAAAGACAAATAGTGACATACCTTCATCGAATCAATGATCAATAACAAGTGAAAGTCATATCAGGTTTCCCTCTGTAAGGGCTGAGGGAAATCCCTATAAGAATCTGGTTATTCCTCCATGTTTCGATTGAATTTACAATGAATCCCTAAGATAAAGGATAATAAATTAGAAATAGAGGAAGGAAGAGATATGTTAGGTAAAATAGGATATATCATATGGTCTAGAAGGGGGTGAATATAACATATTAAAAAAATTTAAATATATGGATTAATTATGTAAATTAATTATCAAATTTAACTAATGAAGTTAATTGGCAGCAAAAAATAAATGAAATAACACAAGTATGTTTTTTATTGTATTTCAGTCCAAAGTGGACCTAGTTACTTTTTATACCTCTAATTGGAAAGATATATGTTGTACACTAATTTAATTTTTTAATGGGAATTATAACCCACTTATAACCAACATTTTACAATGAAAGTATAAAAAAAATACACTTCACTTATTTATGGGGAGTCACAACATAATTAAAACCCTGAATTTAGATACTAGGATTCAAAACCTAAATGATCCTAACTTTAGAATTTAGGAGTCATAAATTGAAGATAAGAAATGATTTTGTATGTAAAAGCATAAAAAGAAAGTGAAAGAAAATGAGATATGGGAAAAAGTGTTACAGACTCAAGAAACCAGAATAAAATAGATATAAGAAGAATAAAATACAGGTACTGGTTCTTGAGTGTTTGATCAACTTTATTTTCTCATCAAGGAAGTAAAAGAGGTCTTGGAAGTTTTTTTCAGATCTTGAGTGATCATCCATAAGTTGTGAGAAATGTTCAGCACATGAAGGATGTACAAAAATACACAATATTGACACCATAAACTCTTCTCACTATATCACTTAAAAATATGGAAGCTCTCATCGAAGAACTATCGAATGATTAGTCAGTTTTCGAAGCAAGGATTGAACTCATTTTTTTTAAAATAAACTCAACATTGTTGAGTAATAAAGGGTTCTATGGAGGTTGGAGCTTCAGGAGTGTTGTAGTAGATGGTTCAAACTGTGAAATGGATTCACATCATGATTTAGTGGTTCATGACTTTTCTAGCTGACTAGTTTTACAGTTTGTGACCAGTGATGAAGGAAATATGTAAAATGAATTCACATCATGAAAATTTAATTCACAATGCTTAATTAATTTGATCCAAGGAGACATAATTTTAAATAGAAACCAAATATATGCGGGTTTCACACCTTGCACTGGATTCAAGTCTTGTAATCCACAGCACCCTGTGGAATTCACACTATGAATGAAATTCACACCATGAAAGGGGTGGGTTCTAGGTTTTTATATCTTTTTATGGATGACCCTTAAATAATTTGTCCACCCCCATTCTCTCATTTTTGGAGGAACCCTAGGCACTGACATTACAACATCCAAGTTACCAAATATGAGAGGAAAACAGTTTCTTTTTTCAAAACCTAGTGTAGTATTCATTAAATCGGAAAATGACAAAAACATATATAACTTTAAGAACTTGGTCAAATGTGTTCCAATATGAATCTCAGCCCTCAAAAGAAACCTAATTACTTTCCATATTTCTATCAACTTTAGTTCATAATAGAATAACTGACTATCCATTTCTTTTATGATTGTAGTGAGTAAATCTAACCCATAGGCATGAAATATTCGAAGTTTAGGACTGAGAAATTTCTGATCCATGTTAGGTTTATGTGTTGAAGAAATTTTCACTAATGACCCATTTATCACTGCAAAAAATTTTGGAATTTAGCAATGTTTTTTAAAAACATATCTAATTTAGCGATGTTTATTTAGTTTCATTTTAAAACATCTCTAATTTTAAATTTACAGACATTTTTAGGAAAAGTTTCTAATGTAAAGACCCGTAAAATTCAAGGAAATTTTTTTCTTAATTTTCTTTGGAATTTTACAAGAACGCAGTTTCTGACGACACTTGATTCCGAGGCCCGGTGTGCCCAGAATCATTTTCCGAAGATTAGCTCGGGTAAGTTCAGTGAACGAACGAGCGGGTTTTTTTAACTTTTGAACTGGTGCTCGGAATCGAATTCCGAGGGCACCAATGGAATCACAGCACCGATAATCTCTTAGAAACACCTTTTCCGGATTTGCGTTTGCTCAGGTGTGGTTTTTAATTTTTTGGGTTAAGTTAAGAAATAAAATAAAAGTGGTGCGACAATTTATTTTATTTCACTTAAAGCGGCTTAACCTAAGTTAAGCGGAAAAGGTGGGACCCACAATATCCTACCCACTTGGTAGGATATTTGTGAGGTGGGGCCCGCACGAGCCCCACTGTTTCTTCCCTTCTAAGTAACGCACCCGCAACCCCCCTTTTAATGAAAGTCAAACCTTACGTTTATTCTAGTTAAGAAAAGCCTCATTAAATTGGGCGGTTAAATCGTTACAATTAATTCATTGAATTAATTGTTCATTTATTATCTTTTGAATTTCAAATTCTTATGTTGATAATAAAATAAGGGAAGGACTTATTTTATTATGGTTGGGTTTGTGTTGTGTTAAGACTTGGGAGAAAAAGAGAAGGTCCTTCGTTCTTCGACGAAGAACGCGAAGAACGCACCACTGCCAACGAAGAACGCCAACCTCCGACGGTGGACGACGTCGAGAGACGTCTTCCTCAGAGATCACCTAACGCCAACGACGATCCTCTTCTTCCACGGCGATCCTATTCTTCCGTGGCGAACCTCTTCTTCCGCGGAGATCCTCTTCTTCCGCGACGGTTAATTCCGCGACGAGCGCTCGTTCGACGACAACGTTGAGGTAGGGAATTATTTTATTTGTTAGTTTGTGAAATCTTCTGTCACTTTCTCCTTTTCTTTGATCCGCCTGTTATCGTGATAACGGGAGGAGGTCGGACCGCACGAACACGGCCGACACTCCTCCCCTTTTTGGTTGTTGGTATTGTTGCGGCGAGCAAGGCAACGCGGTGCCGAAGCACCACGCAGAATTTTGATAAGGAAAGGGGAAGAAGCGCGGCGCCGTCGCGCCGCGCCGTTGAAGACGAACCAAGACGCGGCGCCGTCGCGCCGCGCCGTTGAAAACAAACCTAATATGAGGCGCCGTCGCGCCGCACCGGAGAACCACTAAAGCACCGCGGCCGCAGCCGGCCGGCCGGTGCGGGCCGACCGGTTCGAGGAAAGCGCCGGGAGTCGTAACCCCCGACCGACCAGCTGAGCAGCCCCATAAAGGGGACGCGGTTTCTCCATGCGGGGGCAACACGCCCCCCGCCCACACCGCTCAGCCGCAATAGGTGAGCTGGCCGCCTGGCCACCCGGCCAGCGCCAGCGCGCCCGGCCGAGCCGCCCAGGCCGGGCCGGGCCGCGCCCAGGCCGGGCCGGGCCGCGCCCAGGCCGGGCCGGGCCGTGCCCAGGACGGGGCGGGCCGCGCCACCCGGGCCGGGCCATGCCCAAGCGGGCCGGACCCAGACCCAGTTCGGGTCAACCCGGTTCGGTCCGACCCTGGGGGTATCAGGCCGGGTCAGACCGGGCTCGAACCCCCTATTATCGAACATCTTTCGGTCTGTTGCCCATAACTTGAGCTACGAGCCTCTGATCGTCGCACCGTCAGTTGAGATGCGATCCTTGGATCGAGAAGGTCGTTTAGGTATATCGCAATCAATGTTTTGGATAACTTTGAGTTCGACGGGGTTGGTTCGTACACGAACCAACCGGGCCCTTAGAGCGGAAACACTTATAACTTGGGCTCCGAACGTCCGATTGACGTGCCGCCGACTTTGATGGATTACTCTAAGTGAGACGGATCTTTTGGATTACTCCGCCCAAGGTTTGGACGTAGGTGGAGTACGGTCGGGTTGGTTTTGACTTAAAAACCAACTGGGACCCTGGGACAAAAAAGCCAATAACTCTCAGACCGGGCGTCCGATTGACGCGTCTTCTGTGACGTTGAGTTCCAGTTGATGATACAGAACTTTTGGATACATCAACTCCGGACTATGTGTCAGTTGATGAATCAGCCTCTCGGCTCGTGGAGCGGACCCTACCGAACGAGCTTGTTGTGTGCGGTAACCCTAGAGCTGGCTGCGACTTCGACGACGACGACGACTGTACAAAGATCCTCAGTGGATTCGACGGCGACGACTACAACACTCAATGATTCTACGTGGATCAGTGCTACCGATCATGTGTGGGTCAGATCCTGTGTGGGTCAGTGCGCAGCGGTCCTGTGTGGGCCAGCGCCTACAGATCCTATGTGGGTCTGATCCTGTGTGGGTCTTTGACGAGGTTAGTTACCTATCGATCCTGTGTGGGTCAGATCCTTTGTGGGTCATTGTGGGGGTTAGTACCTATCGATCCTTTGTGGGTCTGATGGCATAGATTAATCATTGGATACATCTGGCCATCTCTATCATCATACGAAGAAGTATACCTATGTGAGCTGAATCCTGTTTTGCTTTCCTATGTGGACTGTGTTGTGCTATCCTGTGTGGATTACGTTTTGCTTTCCTATGTGGACTTGGTTATACTTGAGCTCGGATGTTGGAGCCGAACTGGAATTGATGACTTAGGTATATGTATGGGCATATACCTAGGAAGTGTCGAATGTTACTTCATGATTGTATCTTTCCTTTGTGGATTATCCTTTGTCGATTCTGGGAGACCTTCGGGGGTCTCGAGGTCCCTACTGATTAGCTTATACTCACCCCTTCACGGGCTATGCCCGCACTACGTTGTGTTGGTTGCAGACGACAGACAACGCTAATCATGATTGAGGCTTACGGAGCAGGACGGTACCCGGAGGTGGACCACTGGGCGGGACGTACTTGGAGCGGACGGTTGGACCCGAGGAGCTATGGAGGCTATCCGTACTCACCCTTTAGGTGGGACTTCCAGTGGACAGCTCGACATTGTGGCTTTACTTTCAGTTGTTGTTTTCACTTTCCAGTTGTACTTTACTTTCAGTTTGGGTTTGTATTCTAGCCCACTTACTTTTCCGCACTTACTTTTGTATCAGCTTTTACTTAGTGTATACTTTTACTGCTTGCTTGCTCTGTGGTGTTTGTTTACATTACAAAGGCAATGCCTTCCCTTTTTATCGGGAATTACGCCTTGGTGCTAGTCGGTAGCCCCTGGCCTATGGAATGAAGGCTTGGGGTAGTCACGGCACGGACCCCAAGGACGGGTCGTGACAAATTGGTATCAGAGGAGTTCGGTTCTACCACAGAACTTTGGACTCTGATCTTTTTCTAAGTTAAGCAATAGTGTTAAGCGTATTGGGTGTGATTATCAGTCCAAGGAGTCCAGTGTTGGTGCGGAGGCCGATGTATCCGTAAACCAGGACCCTGGCTTCTGATTTCTGACTTAATGCACGAAATCATTGATTGCATGTGTGTTTCAAGTTTTTTTTGTGATTACTTTGTGTCAGCTCACCAGGTATACTGTTCTGACCGTGGCGCACCTGTCTCTTTTCAGGATGGCCCCACGACGAGAGCCAGCTAGGGTTCGGAGAGTTGTGCGTGACGACAGCCCACCGAGCGACGAGGCCTCGGTACATGGCCCTTTGACAGCTGAGGCACCGACGGTACCTCTACCCGCCGAGCCACTAATGCTTCCAGCCCCAGCCGCTGACGATGCACATCACCTTAGTGCACTGTACGAGTTTCAGCGCCAGCAACCGCCCAGGTTCCACGGGGAGACGGACCCCCAGGCAGCCGAGGATTGGCTGGAGGCAGTGGTACAAGTTTTCAGGTTAGTGAGGACACCAGCAGACCTCATGGTGATCCTCGCAGCGATCCTACTGCACGTGGCAGCAGGAAGATGGTGGATCTTGAAGCTCCAGGTGCACGATGAGGCATATCTCCTCTGGACGGACTTTGAGAGCCTCTTCCACTCGGAGTTCATCCCAGCCACCCTCCCTGCGGTGCACATCTAGGAGCTTCTACAGCTACGGCAGGGCAGCTTGACGGTCGCCCAGTACTCGATGAGATTTACCGATCTCTCGCGCTACTCAACAGACATGGTACGAGACCCATTCTTCTGGGCCCGGACCTTTGAGAAGGGGTTGATTCATGAGATAAGGGCATTGATGATCTCCCTCAGCATTCCGAATCACGCAGAAGTACTGGAGCGAGCCCTTTTAATCGAGAGCTTCCTTGCTGGGTCTACATCAGCAACGAGACCTACCACAGGGTGGTAGGTAGCAGAATCTTCTGCAGCAGGCAGTCGACGGATGACTCATGGTTCCAGGAAGACCAGACCCTCAGGTAGGTGACCTCAGGAGACTGGATCAGCAGTGCAGGGCACACAGTGCGGAGCCAGTCTTTCGAGAGGCAGACAGTGCTACACATGCGGCGGGCATGGCCACATGGCTCGTGACTGCCCGACCCGCCATGCCGAGGAGCAGCAGACGGTTGAGGGGCCACCGAGGCAGAGGCAGTGGGTCGACCATGGTGGTCCGCAGGGAGCAGGTGGATGAGGTAGAGGAGCTTGCCGAATAGTAGGTGGTGGGCGACGCTTTGAGGCTCTACCACCACCACCACCAGGAGGTCCACCCCGACCATAGGGAGCTGGCGGGTAGAGATAGGAACAACTCCAGGCAGCAGAGGCCTAAGACCATGGCGCGCCCGAGATGATTCGAGGTACTATCTGTGTCTATTCCACCCTTGCTGCAGTTCTTATAGACATAGGAGCGAGTCATTCTTTCATAGTCACTGCCCTTGTTCGGAGCTCGGAGATTCCGATGGAGTGGTCGGCTCGATCCTTACGTCTTGAGACTCCTACGGGAGAAGACTCAATGATTACGCACTGGTGCCGGTAGTGTGAGCTTACTCTAGGAGGCAGTAGCTTCGGCTGGGATCTTCTTGTAGTGGCATCGAGTCCTTACGATGTCATCTTGGGCATGGATTGGTTATCTACAGTCCATGCTCAGATCGACTGTTTTAGGCGCAAGGTGCGATGTGTACGCACCGATGGGAGCATGTTCACCTTCACCGGAGAGAGGGAAGCCTTCGCAGTATAGGATGGAATCTCACAGAGGAGAGGACAACCCATCACTCATCAGTTGGCTAGCCTCATCCTAGGAGCAGTTGACGTGCAAAGTCCTAGTTTTCCTGCAGTGGTGGATCAGTATGCGGACGTCTTTCCCGACGAAATTCCAGGACTACCTCCTCGTAGAGAGGTATACTTTTATATTGATCTGTACCCCAGGACAGACCTGATATCCACCCCAGCATATCGGATGGCTCCCGCCGAGCTTCGAGAGCTACGGGTACAGTTGGAGGACTTGCAGGACAAGGGATTTATCTGACCCAGTGTTTAACCCTGGGCTTCCCTGATATTGTTTGCCAAGAAGGCGGACAGGAGCTTGTGACTTTGTGTCGACTATCGTCACCTGAACCAGGTGACAATGAGGAACAAGTATCCGCTACCGAGACTGATGACATCTTCGATCAGCTCAAGGGAGCACGGTGGTTCTCAAAGATAGACCTCAGGTCAGGCTATCATCAGCTCAGAGTTCGGGACACAGACGTGCAGAAGACGGCCTTCAGATGTCGGTATGGCCACTATGAGTTCTTGGTTATGCCCTTCTGCGTAAAAAATGCTCCTGCAGTGTTCAGGGGCCTCATGAATAGGATCTTTCATCCATACCTCGATCTATTTATCATGGTCTTCATCGATGACATTTTGATATACTCGACGACTGAGGAGGAGCACGCCTACCACTTGCGGGTTGTACTAGACACACTCCGAGAGCACCAGCTTTATGGGAAGCTCTCGAAGTGTCAGTTCTGGATACGTGAGTTCCACTTCTTGGGACACTTCATCTCTGAGGCGGGAGTTGCAGTGGATCCTGCGAAGATCGAGGAAGTGCTAGCTTGGGAGCCACCCAGGAGAATGGCAGAGGTGCGGAGTTTCTTGGGACTAGATGGATACTATCAGAGATTTGTGCCATATTTCTATAGAGTTGTGGCACCACTCTCAGCTCTTACGAAGAAGGGGAAACCCTTTGTGTGGTCAGACAGATGTCAGCAGAGCTTCCTGGAGCTGAGAGAGAGATTGACCAGCGCACCTATCTTGAGGTTGCCGGAGGAGGGAGTATGGTACGTAGTCTACTGCGATGCATCAGGGACCGGACTCGGATGTGTCCTGATACAGGAGTGGGCAGTGATCACCTATAGATCACGTCAGTTGAGGTCGCATGAGAAGAACTATGCTACCCATGACCTGGAGTGAGTAGCAGTGGTCTTCACTCTGAAGACTTAGCGACACTATCTGATGGGCGAGCGCTTTACAGTCTTCTCTGACCATCAGAGTCTCAGGTAAATCTTCTCTCAGAAGGACCTGAACCTGAGACAACGGTGTTGGATCGAGTTCGTCCAGGAATATGACTTTGAGATAGTCTATACTCCTGGGAAGGGGAACGTGGTAGCCGATGCTCTCAGCAGGAGGACGGGCATTCAGCTACTTGGGGAGGTGATAGAGCAGCTAGCCGCATTGCAGATATCCTTTATGGATAGAGATGGAGCAACCTTCCTTCAGTCACTCACAGTCACTCCTCCACTACTGCAGTGGGTCAGAGAGGCACAACGTGGGGACGCTGACTGTGAGACGCGACGTGCACAGATATCCTCAGGACAGGCACCTGATGGTTTCTCCTTAGGAGGAGAGCACGACGTCCTTTTCATAGGACGTACCTTGGTACCAGTTTCTTTATGGGAGGAGGTGCTGAGAGATTTTCACACTTCCCCTTGGGCGGTACATCCTGGAGTGGCGAATATGTACCAGGATCTTAGACGACAGCACTGGTGGTCGGGCATGAAGAAGGATGTGGCAGAGTTCATTTCTTGATGCCTCACCTGCCAGCAGGTGAAGGCAGAGCATCAGGTACCAATAGGCTTGGTACAACCCTTGGAGGTCCCGGAGTGGAAGTGGGACGGGATATCTTTGGACTTCGTGACTGGACATCCACGCACTTCCAGAGATCACGACTCCATTTGGGTGATTGTCGACCGATTCACCAAGTCAGATCACTTCTTACCCATCAGAGAGCAGGGCTATGTGGAGGGATTGGGACGTCTCTATGTTCAGGACATTGTACGGCTTCACGCTGTGCCATCATCTGTCGTCTCCGATCCAGATGCTCGCTTTACTTCCCGGCTTTGGAAGGGGTTGCAGGAGGCATTCGGGATGCAGCTACGTCTGAGCACCGCCTTTCACCCTCAGAAGGATGGTCAGATGGAGAGGACCATTCAGACTCTCAAGGACATGCTCCGAGCATGTGTCCTCGACTTTGGTCGTAGCTGGGAGGACCACCTAACCTTGGTGGAGTTCGCGTACAACAATAGCTACCACTCCACCATCGGGATGGCACCATACGAGGCGTTGTACGATCGACCTTGCAGATCACCACTGTGCTGGACAGACCCTGGGGAATCAGCACTTGTGGGACCAGAGATGGTCCATGCCATGATAGAGAAGATCCAGATCATCCAGGAGCGGATGAGGACAGCTCAGAGCCGGCAAAAGTCATATGTTGACAGGAGGTGGAGGCCACTAGAGTTCGAGGATGGTGACCACGTCTTCTTGCAGGTCTCACCTCGACGTGGATTACGGAGATTTGGCCGAGGCGGAAAGTTATCTCCTCGCTTTATCAGACCACTCCAGGTCCTCAGCAGGATTGGCGAGGTGGCTTATTTGTTGGCTCTACCACCTCAGTTGCACCGGGTGCACGACGTCTTCCACGTATCTCAGCTGAGGAGATACATGCACGACCCGACGCATATCATTGACCATGGGGAGCTGGACGTTGATGATGGGGCGACTTCTGCGGTGGTCCTGGTGGATATTGAGGATCGACAGGAGCGGGTCCTACGTGGATGGTCGATTCCTCTAGTGCGCATTAGATGGCAGCACGGGAACCTCCAGGAGAGAACTTGGGAGCGGGAGGCTCATATGCGTGCGCAGTACCCACATTTTTCCCTTGTTTTTGATGTATCTTTACGGGGATGTAAAGCCCTGAGGTGGGAGTGATGTAAAGACCCTCAAAATTCAAGGAAACTTTTTTCTTAATTTTATTTGGAATTTTACAAGAACGCAGTTTCTGACGGCACCTAATTCCGACGCCCGGTGTGCCCAAAATCATTTTCCGAAGTTTAGCTCGGGTACGTTCAGTGAACAAACGACCAAGTTTTTATAACTTTTGAACCGGTTCTCGGAATCGAATTCCGAGGTCACCAATGGAATCGCAGCGCCGGTAATTGCTTAGAAACACATTTTCCGGAGTTGCATTTTCTCGGGTGTGGTTTTTAATTTTTGGGGTTAAGTTAAGAAATAAAATAAAAGTGGTGCGACAATTTATTTTATTTCACTTAAAGCGGATTAACCTAAGTTAAGAGAAAAGGTGGGACCCACAATATCCTACCCACTTGGTAGGATATTTGTGAGGTGGGGCCTGCACGAGCCCCACCGTTTCTTCCCTTCTAAGTAACGCACCCGCAACCCCCCTTTTAATGAAAGTCAAACCTTAGGTTTATTCTCGTTAAGAAATGCCTCATTAAATTGGGCGGTTAAATCGTTACAATTAATTAATTGAATTAATTGTTCATTTCTTATCTTTTGAATTTCAAATTCTTATGTTGATAATAAAATAAGGGAAGGACTTATTTTATTATGGTTGGGTTTGTGTGGTGTTAAGCCTTGGGAGAAAAAGAGAAGGTCCTTCGTTCTTCGTCGAAGAACGCGAAGAACACGCCACCGCCAACGAAGAATGCCAACCTCCGACGGCAGGCGACGACGAGAGACGCCTTCCTCTGAGATCACCTAACGCCAACGACGATCCTCTTCTTCCGCGGCGATCCTCTTCTTCTGCGACGGTTAATTCCGCGACCAGCGCTCATTCGACGACAACGTTGAGGTAGGGATTTATTTTATTTGTTAGTTCGTGAAATCTTCCGTCGCTTTCTCCTTTTCTTTGATCCGCCTGTTATCGTGATAACAGGAGGAGGTCGGACCGCACGAACACGGCCGACAATCCTCCCCATTTTGGTTGTTGGTATTGTTGCGGCAAGCAAGGCAACGCGGTGCCGAAGCACCACGCGGAATTTTGATAAGGAAAGGGGAAGAAGCGCGGCGCCGTCGTGTCGCGCCGTTGAAAACGAACCAAAGATGCGGCGCCATCGCGCCACTCCGGAGAACCACTAAAGCACCGCGGCCGGAGCAGTGCCGCGTCGGAGGGGCGCGACACCGTCAAACCGTGCAGGACGAACCAAGTCCGCGACCAGTTCTGGGCCGCGGAGGAGCAGTGGAACTGGCGGCCGGGACCGGGCCGCCGACGTCGGAGCAAGGGGACCGACCCTTGCCGGTCCCGTGGCGGCAGCAGCCGGCCGACCGGTGCGGGTCAGCCGGTTTGAGGAAAGCTCCGGGGGTCGTAACCCCTGACCGACCAGCTGAGCGGCCCCATAAAGGGGCAGCGGTTTCTCAACACGGGGGAAGGGCGCCCCCCGCCCACACCGCTCGGCCGCAACGGCCGAGCCGGCCGCCTGGCCACCCTGCCAGCGCCAGCGTGCCCAGCGCGCCGGGCCGGGCCACGCCAACCGGGACAGGCTGCACCCAAGCGGGCCGGACCCGGACCCAGTTCAGGTTGACCCGGTTCGGGCCGACCCTGGGGGTATCGGGCCGGGTCGGACCGGGCCCGAATCCCCTATTACCGAACCTCTTTCGGTCTGTTGCCCATAACTTGAGCTACAAGCCTCCGATCGACACACCGTCAGTTGCGTTGAGATCCTTGGATCGGGACGGTAGTTTCGGTATATCGCACTCAAGGTTTCAGAGAACTTTGTGTTCGGCCGGGTTGGTTCGCACACGAACCAACCGGGCCCTCGGAGCAGAAACGCTTATAACTTGAGCTCCAGACGTCCGATTGACGTGCCATAGACTTTTATGGATTCCTCTAAGTGAGACGGATCTTTTGGCTTACTCCGCCTGAGGTTTGGACGTAGGTGGAGTACGGTCGGGTTGGTTTTGGCTTAAAAACCAACCGGGCCCCTAGGACGAAAAATCCAATAACTCTCAGACCGGGCTTCCGATTGACGCGCCGTCTGTGACGTTGAGTTCCTATTGACGATATGAAACTTTTGGATACATCAACTCTAGACTATGTGTTAGTTGACGTATCAACCTCTCGGCTCATGGAGCGGACCCTCCCGAACGAGCTTGCTGTGTGCGGGAACCCTAGAGATGGCTGAGACTGCGACGACAACGACGACTGTACAGAGATCCTCAGTGGATTCGACGACGATGACTACAACACTCAGCGATACTACGTGGATCAGTGCTACCGATCCTGTGTGGGTCAGATCCTGTGTGGGTCAGCGCTCAGCGGTCCTGTGTGGGCCAGGGCCTACAGATCCTGTGTGGGTCCGATCTTGTGTGGGTCTTTGCGGGGGTTAGTTACCTATCAATCCTATGTGGGTCAGATCCATTGTGGGTCATTGTGGGGGTTTGTACCTATAGATCCTTTGTGGGTCCGACGGCATAGATGAATCAGTGGATACATCTTACCATCTCTATCATCATACGAAGAAGTACACCTGTGTGAGCTGAATCCTGTTTTGCTTTCCTATGTGGATTGTGTTGTGTTATCCTGTGTGGATTACGTTTTTCTTTCCTGTGTGGACTGGGTTTTACTTGAGCTCAGATGTTGGAGCTGAACTGGAATTGATGACTTAGGTATATGTATGGTCATATACCTAAGCAATGTCGAATGTTACTTCGTGATTGTATCTTTCCATTGTGGATTATCCTTTGTGGATTCTGGGAGACCTTCGGGGGTCTCGGGGTCCCTACTGAGTAGCTTATACTCACCCCTGCACGGGCTATGCCCGCACTGCATTGTGTTGGTTTCAGACGATGGACAACGCTGATTGTGGTTGAGGCTTGCAGAGCAGGACGATACCTGGAGGTGGACCACTGGGCGGGACGTACTCGGAGAGGACGGCTGGACCCGAGGAGCTGTGGAGGCTATCTGTACTCACCCTTCAGGTGGGACTTCCCGTGGACAGATCGACGTTGTGGATTTACTTTCAGTTGCTGTTTTCCCTTTCCAGTTGTACTTTACTTTCAATTTGGGTTTGTATTCTGGCCCACTTACTTTTCCGCACCTACTTTTGTATCAGCTTTTACTTAGTGTATACTTCTACTGCTTGTTTGCTCTGTGGTGTTTGTCTACTTTACAAAGGCAATGCCTTCCCTTTTAATCGAGAATTACGCCTTGGTGCTAGTCTCCAGCCCCTGGCCTATGGAAGGCGGGTTTGGGGGTAGTCACGGCACGAGCCCCAAGGACAGGTCGTGACAAATTGGTATAAGAGGAGTTCAGTTCTACCACAGAACTTTGGACTCTGATCTTTTTCTAAGTTAAGCAATAGTGTTAAGCATATTGGGTGTGGTTATCAGTCCAGGGAGTCCAGTGTTGGTGCAGCGGCCGACGTATCCGTACACCAAGACCCTGACTTCTGATTTCCAGCTTAATGCACGAAAGCATTGATTTCATGTGTGTTTCAAGTTTTCTTTGTGATTACTTTGTGTCAGCTCACCAGGAATACTGTTCTGACCGTGGCACAGCTGTCTCTTTTCAGGATATCCCCATGACGACAGTTAGGTAGGGTTTCGAGAGTTGTGGGTGACGACAGCCCACTGAGCGACGGGGCCTCGGTACAGGGCCCTTTGACAGCTAAGGCACCGGCGGTACCTCTACCCGCCGAGCCACTGATGCTTCCAGCCCCAGCCACTGACGATGCACGTCGCCTTAGTCCACTGCACAAGTTTCGGCGCCAGCGACCGCCCAGGTTCTGTGGGGAGACGGACCCCCAGGCAGCCGAGGATTGGCTGGAGGCAATGGTATGAGTTTTCAGGTCAGTGAGGACACCAGAAGACCTCATGGTGATCCTCGCAGCGAGCCTACTGCACGCGGCAACAGGCAGATGGTGGAGCTTGATTCTCCAGGTGCACGATGAGGCATCTCTTCTCTGGACGGACTTTGAGAGCCTCTTCCACTCAGAGTTTGTCCCAGCCACCCTCTGTGCGGTGCGCATCCAGGAGCTTCTACAGCTGCGGCAGGGCATCTTGACGGTCACCCAATACTCGGCGAGATTTACCGATCTCTCGCGCTACTCGACAGACATGGTACGATACCCATTCTTCAGGGCCCAGACCTTTGAGCAGGGGTTGAGGCATGAGATCAAGGCATCGCTGATCTCCCTCAGCATTCCGACTCAGGCAGGAGTACTAGAGCGAGCCCTTTTGATTGAGATCTTCCTTGCTAAGTCTACATCAGTAGCGAGACCTACCGCAGGGCGGCAGGTAGTAGAGTCTTCTACAGCAGGCAGTAGACGGATGACTCATGGGTCCAGGCAGACCAGACCCTCAAGCAGGTGACCTCAGGACACTAGCTCAGCAGTGCGAGGCACACAGCGCGGAGCCAGTCTTTCGAGAGGCTGACAGTGCTACGCATGCAGCAGGCAGGGCCACATGGCTCGTGACTGCCCGACCCACCGTGCCGAGGAGTAGCAGACGGTTGAGGGGCCACCGAAGCAGAGGCAGAGGGTAGACCGTGGCGGTCCGTAGGGAGCCGACGGACGAGGCAGAGGAGCTGGACGAGCAGCAGGTGGTGGGCGACGCTTTGAGGCTCTACCACCACCACCACCAGGAGGTCCACCCCGACCACAGGGAGCTGGAGGGCAGAGACAGGAACAGCTCCAGGCAGCGGAGGGCTATGACCATGGCGTGCCCGAGATGATTCGAGGTACTATCTGTGTCTATTCCACCCTTTCTGCAGTTCTTATAGACACATGAGCGAGTCATTCTTTCATAGCCGCTGCCCTTGTTCGGAGCTCAGAGATTCCTATGGAGCCGTTGGCTCGATCCTTACGGCTAGAGACTCCTACGGGAGCAGACTCGACGATTACACACTGGTTCTGGCAGTTTGAGCATACTCTAGGAGGTGAGAGCTTCGGCTGGGATCTTCTTGTAGCGGCGTCGAGGACTTACGACGTCATCTTGGGCATGGATTGGTTATCTACCGTCCATGCTCAGATCGACTGTTTTAGGCACAAGGTGCGATGTGTACGCACCGACGGGAGTAGGTTCACCTTCACTGGCGAGAGGGGAGCCTTCACAGCACAGGATGGACTCTCGCAGAGGAGAGGACAGCCCATCACTCATCAGTTGGCTAGCCTCATCCTAGGAGCAGTTGACGTGCATAGTCCTAGTTTTCCTGCAGTGGTGGATCAGTATGCAGACATCTTTCTCGACGACATTCCAGGACTACCTCCTCACAGAGAGGTAGACTTTTATATTGATCTGTACCCCGAGACAACCCTGATATCCACCCCAGCATATCGTATGGCTCCCACCGAGCTTTGAGAGCTACGGGTATAGTTGGAGGACTTGCAGGGGAAGGGATTCATCTGACCCAGTGTTTCACCCTGGGCTTCCCCGATATTGTTCACCAAGAAGGAGGACGGGAGATTGAGACTTTGTGTTGACTATCGTCGCCTGAACCAGGTGACAGTGAGGAACACGTATCCGCTACCAAGGATTGATGACCTCTTTGATCATCTCAAGGGAGAACGGTGGTTCTCAAAGATAGACCTCAGGTCAGGCTATCATCAGCTCAGAGTTCGGGAAGAGGACGTGTTGAAGATGGCCTTCAGATGTCGGTATGGCCACTGTGAGTTCTTGGTTATTCCCTTCGGCGTAACCAATGCTCCTGCAGTGTTCATAAGCCTAATGAACAGGATCTTTCAGCCATACCTCGATCAATTTTTCATGGTCTTCATCGACGACATTTTGATATACTCGACGACTGAGGAAGAGCACGCCTACCACTTGCGGGTTGTACCAGACAAACTCCGAGAGCACCAGCTTTATGGGAAGCTCTCGAAGTGTCAGTTTTGGAAACCTGAGGTCCACTTCTTGGGACACATCATCTCTGAGGCGGGAGTTGTGGTGGATCCTGTGAAGATTGAGGCAGTGCTAGCTTGAGAGCCACCCAGGAGCGTGACGGAGGTGCGAAGTTTCTTGGGACTAGCTGGATACTATCGGAGATTTGTGACAGAATTATCTAGAGTTGCGGCACCACTCTCAGCTCTTACGAAGAAGGGGAAACCCTTTGTGTGGTTAGATAGATGTCAACAGAGCTTCCTGGAGCTGAGATAGAGATTGACCAGCGCACCTATCTTGAGGTTGCCGGAGGAGGGAGTATGGTACGTAGTCTACTGTGATGCATCAGGGACCGGACTCGGATGTGTCCTGATGCAGGAGCGGGCAGTGATTGCCAATAGATCACGTCAGTTGAGGTCGCATGAGAAGAACTATGCTACCCATGACCTGAAGTGAGCAGCAGTGGTCTTCGCTCTGAAGACTTGGCGACACTATCTGATGGGCGAGCGCTTTACAGTCTTCTCTGACCATAAGAATCTCAGGTACATCTTCTCTTAGAAGGAACTGAACCTGAGACAGCGGCGTTGGCTCGAGTTCCTCCAGGACTATGACTTTGAGATAGTCTATACTCCTGGGAAGGGGAACGTGGTAGCCGATGCTCTCAGCTGGAGGACGGGCATTCAGCTACTTGGGAAGGAGACAGAGAAGCTAGCCGCTTTGCAGATATCCTTTGTGGATAGAGATGGAGCAGCCTTCCTTCATTCACTCACAGTCACTCCTCCACTACTGCAGCGGGTCAGAGAGGCACAACGTGGGGACGCTGACTGTGAGACACGGTGTGCGCAGATATCCTCAGGACTGGCACCTGATGGCTTCTCCTTATGAGGAGAGCACAACGTCCTTTTCAGAGGATGTACCTTGGTACCATTTTCTTTACGGGATGAGGTGCTGAGAGAGTTTCACACTTCCCCTTTGGCGGTACATCCTAAAGTGGCGAAGATGTACCCGGATCTCAGACGATAGCACTGGTGGTCGGGCATGAAGAAGGCTGTGACAGAGTTTGTTTCTCAATGCCTCACCTACCAGCAGGTGAAGGCAGAGCATCAGGTACCACCGGGCTTGGTACAGCCCTTGGAGGTCCCGGATTGGAAGTGGGACGGGATATCTATGGGCTTCGTGTCTGGAATTCCACGCACTTCCAGAGGTCACGACTCATTTGGGTGATTGTCGACCAACTCACCAAGTCAGCTCACTTCTTACCCATCAGAGAGAAGGTCTTAGTGGAGGGATTGGGACATCTCTATGTTCAAGACATTGTACGGCTTCACGGTGTGCCATCATCTATCGTCTCCGATCAAGATGCTCGCTTTACTTCCCGTCTTTGGAAGGGGTTGCAGGAGGCATTCAGGACACAACTATGTCTGAGCACCGCCTTTCACCCTCAGACGGATAGTCAGACGGAGAGGACCATTCAGACTCTCGAGGACATGCTCCACGCATGTGTCCTCGACTTTGGTCGTAGCTGGGAGGACCACCTACCCTTGGTGGAGTTCGCGTACAACAACAGCTACCAGTCCACCATTAGTATGGCACCATACGAGGAATTGTACGACCGACCTTGCAGATCACCATTGTGCTGGACAGACCCTGGGGAGTCAGCACTTGTGGGACCAGAGATGGTCCAGGACACGACAGAGAAGGTCCAGATCATCTAAGAGCGGATGAGGACAGCTCAGAGCCGGCATAAGTCATATGATGATAAGAGGCGGAGGCCACTAGAGTTCGAGGATGGCGACCACGTCTTCTTGCGGGTCTCAGCTCGACGTGGATTACAGAGATTTGGCCGAGGCGACAAGTTATCTCCTCGCATTATCGGACCATTCCAGGTCCTCAGCAGGATTAGCGAGGTGACTTATTACCTGACTCTACCACCTCAGTTGCACCGGGTGCACGAAGTCTTCCATGTATCTCAGCTGAGGAGATACGTGCATGACCCGACACATATCATTGACCATGGGGAGTTGGACATTGATGATGGGGCGACTTTTGCGGAGGTCCCGGTAGAGATTGAGGATCGACAAGAGCGGGTCCTATGTGGACAGTCGATTCCTCTAGTGCGCATCAGATGGAAGCACGAGAACCTCCAGGAGAGCACTTGGGAGCGAGAGGCTCATATGCGTTCTCAGTACCCACATTTGTTTCCCTAGTTTTTGATGTATCTTTACGGGGACGTAAATCCCTGAGGTGGGAGTGACGTAAAGACCCATAAAATTCAAGGAAACTTTTTTCTTAGTTTTCTTTGGAATTTTACAGGAACGCAGTTTCTGACGACACCTAATTCTGAGGACCAGTGTGCCCAGAATCATTTTCCGAAATTTAGCTCGGGTACGTTCAATGAAAGAACGAGCGGGTTTTTCTAACTTTTGAACCGGTGCTCGGAATCAAATTTCGAGGGCACCAATGGAATCGCAGTTCCGGTAATCACTTAGAAACACCTTTTCCGGAGTTGCGTTTTCTCGGGTGTGGTTTTTAATTTTTGGGGTTAAGTTAAGAAATAAAATAAAAGTGGTGCGACAATTTATTTTATTTCACTTAAAGCGGCTTAACCTAAGTTAAGCAGAAAAGTTGGGACCCACAATATCCTACCCACTTGGTAGGATATTTTTGAGGTGGGGCCCGCACGAGCCCCACCTTTTCTTCCCTTCTAAGTAACGCACCCGCAACCCCCCTTTTAATGAAAGTCAAACCTTACGTTTATTATGGTTAAGAAACGCCTCATTAAATTGGGCGGTTAAATCGTTACAATTAATTCGTTGAATTAATTGTTCATTTCTTATCTTTTGAATTTCAAATTCTTATGTTCATAATAAAATAAGGGAAGGACTTATTTTATTATGGTTGGGTTTGTGTTGTGTTGAGCCTTGGGAGAAAAATAGAAGGTCCTTCGTTCTTTGACGAAGAACGCGAAGAACGCACCACCGCCAACGAAGAACGCCAACCTCCGATGGCGGACGACGGCGAGAGACGCCTTCCTCAGAGATCACCTAACTCCAATGGAGATCCTCTTCTTCCACGACGATCCTCTTCTTCCGCGACGGTTAATTCCGCGACGAGCGCTCGTTCGACGACAACGTTGAGGTAGAGATTTATTTTATTTGTTAGTTCGTGAAATCTTCCATCGCTTTCTCCTTTTCTTTGATCCACCTTTTATCGTGATAACGGGAGGAGGTCGGACTGCACGAACACGACCGACACTCCTCCCCTTTTGGTTGTTGGTATTGTTACGGTGAGCAAGGCAACGCGGTGCTGAAGCACCACGCGGAATTTTGATAAGGAAAGGGGAAGAAGCTCGGCGCCGTCGCGCCGCGCCGTTGAAGACGAACCAAGATGCGGCGCCGTCGCGCCGTGCCGTTGAAAATGAACCAAAGATGCGGCGTCATCGCGCCGCACCAGAGAACCACTAAAACACCGCGACCGGAGCGGGTCCGCGTCAGAGGGGCGCGACGCCATCACGCCACGCCGGACGAACCAAGGCCGAGGCCTGTTCCGGGCCGCGGCGGAGCAGCAGAACCGGCCACCGGTACCGGGCCGCCGGCGTCGGAGCAAGGGGACCAGCCCTTACCGGTCCCATGGCGGCAGCAGCCGGCGGGCCGGTGCGGGCCGACCGGTTCGAGGAAAGCGCCGGGGGTCATAACCCTCGACCGGCCAGCTGAGCGGCCCCATAAAGGGGTCGCAATTTCTCCACGCAGGGGGCAGCGCGCCCCCCGCCCACACCGCTCAGCCGCAACGGCCGAGCCGGCCGCATGGCCACCCGGCCAGCGCCAGTGCGCCCAGGCCGGGCCGGGCTGCGCTGATCGGGCTGGCCCGAGTCCAAGCGGGCCAGACCTGAACCCAATTCGGGTCGACCTGGTTCGGGCCGACCCTGGGGGTATCGGGCCGGGTCGGACCGGGCCCGAACCCCCTATTACCAAACCTCTTTCGGTCTGTTGCCCATAACTTGAGCTACGAGCCTCCGATCGACGCACCATTAGTTGCAATGCGATCCTTGGATCGAGACAGTCATTTCGGTATATCACACTTAAGGTTTCAGAGAACTTTGAGTTTGTTCGGGTTAGTTCGTACACAAACCAACCGGGCCCTCGAAGCGGAAACTCTTATAAGTTGAGCTCCGGACGTCCGATTGACGTGCCATCGACTTTGATGGATTCTTCTAAGTGAGACAGATCTTTTGGATTACTCCGCCTGAGGTTTGGATGCAGGTGTAGTATGGTCGGGTTGGTTTTGAGTTAAAAACCAACCGGGCCCCTGAGACGAAAAAGCCAATAACTCTCAGACCGGGCGTCCGATTGACGCGCCGTCTGTGACGTTGAGTTCCTGTTGACGATACGGAACTTTTGGATACATCAACTCCGGACTATGTGTCATTTGATGTATCAGCCTCTCGGCTCGTGGAGCGGACCCTCCTGAACGAGCTTGCTGTGTGCGAGAACCCTAGAGCTGGCTGCGACTGCGATGACGACGACGACTGTACAGAGATCCTCAGTGGATTCGACGGCGATGACTACAACAATCAGCGATCCTACGTGGATCAGTACTACCGATCCTGTGTGGGTCAGCGCTCAGCGGTCCTGTGTGGGCCAGTGCCTACAGATCCTTTGTGGGTCCGATCCTATGTGGGTCTTTGCCGGGGTTAGT
Organism: Viscum album; assembly: GCA_963277665.1. Classification (NCBI taxonomy): domain Eukaryota; kingdom Viridiplantae; phylum Streptophyta; class Magnoliopsida; order Santalales; family Viscaceae; genus Viscum; species Viscum album. Next base: position 1,295,753,853 of record OY728141.1, on the reverse strand, counting down.
TAGCTATCGATCTTGTGTGGGTCAGATCCTTTGTGGGTCATTGTGGGGGTTAGTACCTATCGATCCTTTGTGTGTCCGACGACATAGATGAATCAGTGGATACATCTGACCATCTCTATCTTCATACGAAGAAGTATACCTGTGTGAGCTGAATCCTGTTTTGCTTTCCTATGTGGATTGTGTTGTGTTATCCTGTGTGGATTGAATTTTTCTTTCCTGTGTGGACTGGGTTGTACTTGAGCTCTGATGTTGGAGCCGAACTGGAATTGATGACTTAGGTATATGTATGGGAATATACCTAAGCAGTGTATAATGTTACTTCATGATTGTATCTTTCATTTGTGGATTATCCTTTTTGGATTCTGGGATACCTTCGGGGGTCTCGGGGTCCCTACTGAGTAGCTTATACTCACCCCTGCACGGGCTATGTCCACACTACGTTGTGTTGGTTGTAGACGACGGACACCGCTGATCGTGGTTGAGGCTTGCGGAGTAGGACGGTACCTGGAGGTGGACCACTGGGCGGGATGTACTCGGAGCGGACGGCTGGACCCGAGAAGCTGTGGAGGCTATCTGTACTCACCCTTCAGGTGGGACTTCCAGTGGACGGCTCGACGTTGTGGCTTTACTTTCAGTTGCTGTTTTCCCTTTCCAGTTGTACTTTATTTTCAGTTTGGGTTTGTATTCTGGCCCACTTACTTTTCCACACTTACTTTTGTATCAGCTTTTAATTAGTGTATACTTCTATTGCTTAATTGCTCTGTGATGTTTGTTCACTTTACAAAGGAAATGCCTTCCCTTTTTATCGGGAATTACGTCTTGGTGCTAGTCGCCATCCCCTGGCCTATGGAAGGAGGGCTTGGGGTAGTCACGGCACGGGCCCCGGGGATGGGTCGTGACAGCTAATTTAGCCACCTTTACTGAAAACATCGCTATATATATATATATGTTTACCCCCCATTTCCCTACATCATTGTAAATATATATCTAGATATATATATATATATATATATTAATATATATATGTTAATATATATAAACAAAGACACATATATATAAACATATATATATATATATATATATATAAACATACACACACACTCACATAGACACACACACACACACAGATATAAATATATAAATATATAAATATACACACATATTTATATATAAAAACACATATGTATTTTAAATTTAGTCACATTTTTAAGAAAACGTGGCTATTTTAGAGATTTTTTTACTAGTTTTTTAAAATAGGAATACTTATATATATATATATAATTATATATATATATATATGTATATATACATACACATATATATTTACACACACATACATACAAACATATATATATTTAAACACGCACACAGACATATATATATATATAATATAAACATATATATATATAATCTAAAAACACACATAAATAAATAAATATATATATATAATTATTTTTTAAATACTAAAATCTATTTTTAAAAAAACAGACACACACACCATAATATAGTTATATATCCAAAACAGGCATAAATGAGTTGGTTTGGTCTTTTGGTGTGAAGGTGAAGGCGCTGGGTTCGAATTATGGTTGAGGCCGATTGTATACAATTTATATTGTATTTATATTGTATACAATATACATTGTATGTATATATTTTACATGTATTTTATATGGTCAGTATTGTATATTGTATATTTTATATATTAACAACAATATATATATATATACTGTATATGGTATATATTAACAATAATATATTATATGTATGTTTATAATATTATATATATATATGTGTGTGTGTGTGTATGTATATATAAATTATATATATAAATTCAATGTATATTGTATATATTAATAATATTTATGTACATATATGTGTAACACCCCAAAATTCTAAAGTAAGAACACTGTATTCAATAGCGTGTATGACACGCGACACTAAACATGTAAGGGAATATAATATCCCGAGACATTACAATATAATTTATATTTTAAATAAATTAAAACTATCATATATCTTTAAATTCACACAAACACTAAGTTATATTTCCTTACATGAAAGAACAACCTTGCTCGACAGCTTGCGTTACTCACAAGACCAAGTTTTAACTGAACAACAATATATTATTAAAATATTATTATTTAATATAACAGGACTTAACCTAGCCGTTAAATTTGAGGTTATGAATATTATTAACTAAATTATGAAATTATATGTTTTACACAAATATAAATTTAATTCATTTATTATAAATTAATTATAAATGAATATAACAACCAATCGAATATAAAAGGAATATTTTTATCGAAAACTATTTTTATTCTCACAAAGATGTTTTACCCTAATAAATTCAATTAATAAAAATTAGTGAGTGATGTTAATGTGATATATATATATATATATTTAATCCAATATTTTTTATATTCATCCAATTGATTTTATATGTATAAGTTACGAAAAAACCTTATTTTATGCATAAAAACCTATATTTTTATAAAGGTGGTTTTATTGAATTTTAATGAAAAACCTATTCTAAGTCCAAATTTTTGGTACTTTTATAAATCTTATATGTCAAAATAAACTTAGTATTTGAAATAGAAGCATAAAATTTAGGTTAGGGTGAAGTTTTTGAAATTTTATGTGAATTTCATTTTTTAATGAATAGTGAAAAATAATGAATTTTAATTCAAAATTGCTTTTCATCTAATTTATTTATAAGGTTAAATTATATTTTTAAATTGTTTTAAAGTTTAATTATATTTTTTTATCAATTAATACAATTTAGGTTATTGGAATCAATTTTACTTTGAAATTGAATATAAAAACATAGTAATCTTTTGAATGTTTTTACTTTAAAAATATGCATTGTCCTCCCATCTGTGGGACTAAATTTAATTTAATTTCTATCAATTATGTGATTGGAATTTGGAAAAATGGATTTCATATTTGGAATAAAAATAATTTATAATTTATAATAAGTTCAACATAGATTTTGATAAAAAATATTAGTGGAAGTAATTAAAATTAATCACAACGATTTAGGTGAAATTAAGGTTAACAAAGGACTAATCCTTAAACTTAATAAACCAAATGACATATAAACTTGTCCAAAATCCATTGTTTGTACATATTTATAACCTATCCTCCCTTATATCTACTTTTTTATATTATTTTATCCACTTTTAATGGAAAACACATGGGTGGAATTCCCGTTTCTAAAATTTACTAGAGTGTCACTCCTCCACTATAAAAAATAACTCAAGCCTCCCACTTCCTCACACCTCTCAAGACACTTTGGATTGAACAAGATCAACCTAAATAGATCCTAAAAATATCTCCCCTAAACCTAGAACCCTCACATTGGTCATAAATACATTCAAGGAATCCCTTTGGTGGAAACCAAAAGGAGTTACCCGAATAAGATGTAACATTCTTCCTCAAGCTCTTTAGTTTTATTTCTCTTTCCACTCTTTAAGTTATACTTACTCCATGGTTATATAATAATAAAATTATCCTAAATATAATGACATGATTTTATGTTAAGGGTTTTACCTACACTTACACACACTTCCATCTAATGGGTAACGAACTTACAATTCTTGTGTACGACAAACTATCACCTCACAAAAGGAAGTTGTTTGTTTTTTCTTTACCACCTATTATTGAGGGAATTATGATAGAAAATATATTTATATATATGATAAACATGATATTTATTATATATTTATGATTATTTAATTATTTTATAACACACAACTTTATACTTTCTATTTTTTATAAATACTATAATATCATTTGGGGAAGTGTGGACTACCGCCTCCTCAAATCGATGTGATTCATTAACGCTATACATGGAATGTATAAAGAATTATTTTAATTAAAAATATGTGACATAAAAAATATATTATAATAATGGAATAATTACCTTTCTAAAAATATAATATATCATTTTCTTTATTACCTTTTCACACACTTAAAAAGTGATAACGTCATTCGTGGACGTGTGGACTACCGCCTCCTCGACATGATGTGATTACTTTTATAACACAAGAATTATATATATAATTAAATATGATTAAATAAAAGTTTATTTATGATATAATGGTTATTATGGAATGATATAATTCTACTTACCTTCTTTCTATAATGTTCATTAAAAAATGGGAATGTTACTCATGCTTACGTATGACCTACCATCTCCATGATTGTAACGTTGGTTCCTTTTTCATATCAATATTTAATAAATGGTTTGAAAAGTATAATTGATTTATAAATATTATAATTATTTTATGATTCATATTCTGTATATTTTTATATAATTACCCCTTTGACCATATTTGACCATACTAGATTCATTTTTAACACATGAACCGAAATTGGTCAAAATCCCCAATGTAAAATTAATTATTTAAGAAGTTGTATAAAACATTGTAATAATTGAAGTAAAAGTAATGATAAAATTGATAAATTTTATGGAGAAAGTAAATAATTAACATAATTTTATTATTCAGTAAGATAAATACACACATGATAAGTTAGACTCAAGGTAATAGATTCTTGTCTCACTTTTCATTCTGTGAGGGATACACCATTATTCACCACTTACTTCTTTTTGTGGTGTATATACTACCCATTTATATATATCTTATATCTTGGATTATATTATCTTCATGGTATTTAATGTTTAATTTGATATCATTTCATTCATGGGGCTTATGATTCAGATGTTTCAAAGTGGTATGGTACACTTTGGAATGTTTACAGGTTATTTTCCTTAAGAATGTTTTAATAATATTTAAAGGGTATTTCCATTCATCAATTTAAACAAACCTTATTGTCACTTATCCTATAATGAGGAATTATTGATAAATCTGTATCTTATATTCAATACAGTTTCATTTTTATAAGGAATTTCTTTTCAATTAAACCAATTATTTGCTATATGAGGAATGATTTGGACATTAAATACATGGGTTGGGGACCATTTAAGGAAATATATAAAGGTTAGGGACCAGTTAATGAAATCACCTTAATGCATCAGTAGTCTCATGAGATGAATTAGTTGGGAAAATCATAATAGTTTAAAAAATATCTTGATAGTAAAGGTATCATGTGCCAGGGAAACATGGCATCTAGTAATTAAACATTTTCTTTATTAAGAATTAATTAATTATTATTATATATGATATTATTGAGTTGACATATCTATGGATTCATTTCATTATCAATTTATTGATTAAATGGAATGTGTTTTAGTTTCTTACCTTGCCATATTGATTATACCTTATCTAGTTTATTTGAATGGTATGTGTTGTCAGTTATTTACCTTTCCATGTTGACATACTCTCATAAATTCATGATTAATTCTGTATTAATTACCATTACTTATCATTTTATCTCACCCTGTTTCATTTCCCTAGGTTATGAAGAAAAAAACTTTGAATAAGATTTCTAGGATGTAGTTTATTTCATTTTATTATGTATCATGTTTTATTTTCTTTTACCAATGTATTATGGGTATCATATATGTAATATGGATTTCAAAAACTACTAAACTAATTATTCCTTTGATATTTTATTCCTTGTAATCATTCTAATGTAATAAAATAATGCACTGGATCCGGGCTTCTGGGGTTAAGGCGTTATAGTTGGTATCATAGGAAGTTTAACAACAACCTTAAAAACTAGATTTAAAAAACTTAGATTAAGGAACATAACCCTAATATAGACTTTGAGGATAAGTATATAATAACATCCTAGAATTTTCATAAGGTATAGATTATGTGGGTATTTTTATAAATACATACCTATCTGTATACTGCAAGTAGATGTGGTTCTTGCATAAATGTACCTTGGAGTAGCAACTCCAACAAGGTGTGTAGGGCCTAACTCGGTGTAATTTAGTACATGAAAATAGGCCTTACTGTGCACCTAGTTTGACACTCTTAGGGGGTATGATTAAGGTATTTTTTATTTTCTTTACAAAGAATTATAAAGTATTTTAATGTAAAGATATCCCCCATTGAAACCATGTTTATTATTATGAGATTAGTAATGGAAAAACTTTTCAATTTATGATTAGTGTTTAACTAGTTTTTGGATTATAAATTATGTTACATAATGTTATGATCTAATACAGTGTGTTACATTGTTTAGAAATGGTACCTGTAAGGAAGAATGATATCCGTACTCATGGAAAATGTTGATATTTCCCATTTGAGGAAACTAATACAGTTGGTATTGGAACTGAAAATATTATAGAAATTTTAGGCAATCTTAATCAGGTTACGAAACATAAAATTAATAATAAAACACAATTTAATTTAATAATTTATTGATAATAAATGACATAATTTCATCACATTGTTTTATATATGGTCATTTATAAAATATTTGGGATTATATCATTCATTTGAAAATTTAATGAAAATTCTAGTTTTCCCTTTTAAATTAACTTTAGTCTTTCAAAAATAAATTTTATTCTATGAATTATTTTAACTAATTTTTTTTAAAAAGTGTTACTAACTTAATTTAATTGAGGACATCTGAGCTGGATCATGAATTTTATTATACTAAATGGGCTGTGAAGTCAAAGATGGACTGTGATCTCCATATTGGACACCAATTCAATATTTGGAACATAAATTATTCATATGTGCTTGTATTGGGACCAAATTTGGAGTGAAGATCGAAAAACTAGTTTTACATAAATCATCCTTGTGGAAGAACATCTAGTTCATGAGTTTTTTGAGGTCAAAAAGTCAGTTCAAGTTGGATTAAAATATTTGTATGAATTTCCCCATTCACACTTGAAAACACCTATAAAACTAGCCTCCCCTCCAATATATAATTATTTATTTTTATTATTTTTAGGAGTTTGTAAGCACATTATGAGATTTAATTCATAGGATAATTTTTCTTCACTCTATTTCTCTAGGAATTTCAAGAGGGAGAAATCTTGAACCTAGGATTCCTTCAACAAAGCCTTCTTCTTATTCTTCCCTTTGTAATGTTTTTTTCTTGAAATAAACTTCTTAGTTCCTATTATATTTATTCTATTTTCTTCTATTTTATTCTTATATAATAATCCTATTTGGGCTGGAAATAAATAGTAGAAATGTTATTGGGTTATACCCTTTACACGACCTTTGCACATGCAAAATGTTACTAGATGACTACATCGCCCATGAAAGAGTAGTTTTTTAGTAACGGATCCTCCTATTAACTTATTTGTTGATTTATTTTAAATAAATGTACTAATTTAATTTACTTAATATGATCTATGAATTTAGTTTTTTATTTAAATGAAACTAATCAAGAAATTTAATAATTAATACAAAACACGCGAGGTCGAGAATTGTGTGAATTATGAGAGCACGATATTAATTGGTAATACAAAACTACACAAGATAAATTTGTAGAGTTAAAAAATAATCCCTAAACTCCATTAATTCTCATTTATAGAGTGTATATGTTCCCTAATTTACCACTAACCATAATATATACTTAGAACATCAATCAAAGTAGGGTGTTGCGATTGCATGTTCTGAAGCTAGCCTAAGGTTTAATTAATTTCATCTTGGTGGTTAAGCTAATTATCATAGGGTTTGGGGGTAAAAAAATTAGGTGATCATATTTAAGTGGATATTAATTTAAATTATAATTATTAATAAGTAAGTTAAGAGGTATAGTTAGATCGATTACACCTTCTAAAAATATTTTCTAAAAAAATATTCTCATTGTGTCTTATTAATCAAATTTCATTTCAAAAAATAAAATAAAAAAAGACAATCTTCTTCCAACATACTTATTCTTATTCTTTTATAAACATCAAACAAACCAAACCATACTTGTAAGTTTTATATTTCTTTTGTCTTGATTTTCATAATACCATTAAGAAGTTGATTTAATTACCGCCTCTTTGATAGATGAACTTGGTTATCCACTCTGTTTCACCTAAGTACCCCAAAGAAAACATCATTTGAGAGTGCCCATGATAGTTCCTTTCACTTAACCAGATGGAGAAACCTATTCCACTATGATATTCTCCAATTTTGGATCACTTTATGAAACAGAGTCCCCCATCATTTAGTGGGGATACTTATCAAATTGTATCTAGGAAATGAATTATGTATTTGAATAAGATATTAAAGGAGTTTGAATGTGGTGAAAAGGAAAACGTTACACTTTGAGTATATTATATTAATGGTGATGTGGATAAATTATGGTCATTGATCCATAATATTAGTGAGGAAGAAGAAATAGAACTCATGGAATAGAGAACTTTTAAGGAGACATTATTTGATAAATACTTCCCTCGTGATAAAAAAACTAAGATAAAGATAAAGTTCCTTGGTTTAATGAAAAGGGAGGAAGAATGTGTTGCAGTGTATGAAGCTTCCTTTACCAGGTTAACAAGGTATGATAAATATTTCATATGCAACACAGAATGAAAGATTGATCACTTCTTTGATGGTCTTAAGCCATGTCTTCGAAGGGTGTTGGTGTGTTAATCCTTTTTTTTCATACTATGAAATATTTTTATGTGCTATCAAGATAAATAAATAATTCTCCAAGTTATATGGCTTCAAAGGGAAGCAAGAGAATAAGATAAAATAAGTAAAAAAATGATAAAGGGAATAAGGGAAATAAGGATTTCCCACATGTGATAACTGTGGAAATAATCACCCTAGTAAATGATTTAAATTATTGGTAGTTTATTATAAGTATATAAAAAAGGTTCACCAAGAAAAATAATGCAAAGGGATGAAAGAAAATATTGATATTCAGTGTTAAAATTGAAAGGATATTGGTCACTACGCAAATGAATGCCCCAAGCATCAAGCGAATATACCTCCGAAGAAGCTAAGGGGTTAATGTCAAGCATATATTATTGACACAACCAAAGTGGAATAATTAATGTAATTATGTATTTGGATCTAAGAAATAGGTTGTAAAAGTATTTTATTTATGATGTTATAATCATATGATTTATGAAATATATAAGGATTATATTGAAGTAATTTTTTGTTAAGTATTTGAGATCTATGCTGAATGGTACCAAGAATAGTTATTTAGTAAAAAGTAATTTTTTTTGCAAAACACATGGTTGAGGGATATATAACTATTAATATGTTCCTAATGTTAGTAAAATTATGTTTGGATAAATAAATGATTGATTTTGATATGTGATGACTACCTTGGAATTGAGAAATTATTTATTGATAGTGGTTCATGAAATCATTGATGGAGTTTACAACACTTTAGGATTTATGAAATATATCCAATTGCAAGTATTTTACTTACAGAATATGGAATAATTAATGTTCCTAATAAATTATCATGGTAATTCAAGTTATTACCATATTTCAAGAGAATACACGATGAAGGTGTTAACATATTCAGTATGATTAAAGAGCTACTTCATATTGATTGAAGGCTAATGATAAGTTCATTTGGTAAATTTAGTTACCTTCATTCCAAAGTGTTGGATCACAATATTTTATAAAAGTTAACCATTTATAAATCATTTAAGTTGATCATTGGATGAGGTTTTAGATTGTGATGTATTACATCACCCTATGATACAACTTGTGCTAAGAGATGAAGTATAAATAGTTCATGTAATTACCAAAGGATAATACTATGTTTATAAAATAAAAACATATATTTACATATATAAAGTGAAATAATTTATCAACCATAGGAAAAATGTTCTTGAAACAAAAATTTTGTTCTTTTATCATCATTTTTTATGATATCAATGGCCTTTTTCATAAGAGTGGTTTAAGGCTTTGTGGTCATCAACTTTCCATTGGACATGTTCTTTATCACTCCCCATAAGAACTTAATTGTTAGATTTTTCTTCCATATCCATGTTTCCATTTCCCACCTATGTTCTCCTACCTAGGAACCTAGTTACATTACCATTGTATTTACCTTTCCTTCTTATTATGAAGATGTATTATTAACCCTATTTATGATGTGTGTTTTTCAATAGAAGTTTAAACCATTGATCACCGAGATCAAGTTTAAATTATAAGGATGCAATTTAATTAAGGTGGGGAGAATGTAACACCCTAAAATTATAAAGTAATAAAATTGTATTCGATAATGTGTATGAAATGAAACACCAAACACGTAAGGGGATATAATATCCTAAGACATTAAAATATAATTGATATTTAAAATAAATTCAAACAATCATATATCTTGAAATTCATGCAAACACTATGTTATCTTTCCTTACAGGAAAAAACTACCTTGTTTGATAGCTTGAGTTACACACAAGACCAAGTTTTAACCGAACAACAATATATTATTAAAGTATTATTATTTAATATAATAAGACTTAACCTAGTAGTTAAATTAGAGGTTATGAATAGTATTAAATAACTTAAAAACATATATGGTTTAAATAAATATAAAATTAATTCATTGGATACAAATTAATTAGAAATGAATATAAGAACCAATCGAATATTAAAGAAATATTTTTATAGAAAACTATTTTTATGCTCACAAAGTTGTTTTACCCTAATAAATTAAATTAATTTAAATTAGTGAGTGATATTAATTTGATATATATATATATTATATTATATTCAATAAAATATTTTTTATATTCATCTAATGTATTTGAAAGACATAAGATAAGAACAAACCCAATTTTATGCATAAAACATATATTTTTATAAAGGTATTTTTAATGCCTTTTAATGGAGAACCTATTTTATATATAATTTTTGGAACTTTTAGAAATATTATATGTCAAAATAAAATTAATATTTGAAATAGTGACATAGAAATTTGTTTAGGGTGAATTTTTGGTATTTTTCTGTGAAGTTTTATTTTTTAATGAATAGTGAAAAATAAAGAATTTTAATTCAAAACTATTTTTCCATCTAATTTATTGATAAGGGTAAATTATATTTTTAAATTTAATTAAAGTTTAATTAGACTATGTTTATCAATTAATCCAATTTAGGTCATTTTAATTAATTTCACTTTGAAATTGGATATAAAAACATAGAAAACTTTTGAACATTTTTACCTTAAAAACACATATTGTGGTCTTGTCTGTGGGATTAAATTTAAATTAATTTTTTCCATTTATGTTATAGGAATTTGGAAAAATGGATTCCATACTCCTAATAAGAATAATATATGTTGTATAATAAGGTCAACTTGGGTTTTTACCAAAAATATTAGTTAAATTAATTAAAATTAATTACAACGATTAAGGTGAAATTAAGATTAACAAAGGACTAAAACTTAAACTTAAGGGCCCAAATGACCTAGAAAATTTTCCAATATCCATTTTATGGACATATTTTGAACCTATACTCTATTTTATCTACTTTGGTCCATTATTGGAGCCACTTTCATTGGAAGAAATATGGGTGGAATTCCCTTTTCCAAAATATACAAGAGTGTCACTCCTCCTCCATTATAAAAAGGCACTCAAGCCTACTACTTCCTAAAACCTCTCAAGACACTTTGGATTGAAAATTATCTAACCATATATATCCTAAAAATCCCTCTCCTCAACCTATAATCCTCACCTTGTTCATAATTCTATCCAATGAAGCCCTTTGTTGCAAACCAAGAGGAGTTACCTGAATAAGAGGTAACATCCTTACTCAAGATATTTAGTTTTATTTCTATTTATACTCATTAAATTATACATATTATATAATTATATAATAATAAAAATATAATAAATATAATGTGATGTTTTTATGTTAATATTTTTACCTAAATTTACACACAATTCCATCTAATGGGTAATGAATTTACCGTTCTTATGTACGATGAACTACCGCCTCACAAAATGAAGTTGTTCATTTTTCCTTTACCGCCTCTCATAGTGGGAATTATGATGAATAATCTGTTTATATATGATATATATATATATTATATTTATTATGGATTTGTTATTATTTAATTCATTTATAACACATACCTTTATACTTCCCATTTTGTGTAAATACAATAACATCGTTTTTGGAAGGGTGGACTACCACCTCCTCAAACTGATGGGATTTGTTCGCGCAATACATGGAATGTATAAAGTATGGTTTTACATAAAAATATATGAAATAAAAAACATATATATGAAATTAATGACATTATTAACTTTATGGAAATATAATATATCATTTTCTTTATTACCCTTACACACACATAAAAAGTGATAATGTTGTTCGTGGATGTGTGGACTACCGCTTCTTTGACACGATGTGATTCCTTTTACATCACAAAAATTATATATATAAGTACATATGATTAGATAAAATGGTATTTATGATATAATTATCATTCTGGAAATATATAATGCTACTTAACTTCTTTTCATAATGGTCATTGAAAAATGGGAACGTTACTCATGTGTACGTACGACCTATCATCTCCATGATTGTAATGTTGGTTAATTTTTTATATAAATATTTATTGAATGGTTTTAAAAGTATAATTTATTTATAAATATGATATTTATTTCATGATTATTATTATGGATATGTTTATATAATGATTTTTTTGACAATATTTTACTATACAAAAGTCATTTTTAACACATGAACCGAAATTGGTCAAAATACCCCATGTAAACTTAATTGTTTAAAAAGTTGTATAAAACATTGTAATAATTGAATTAAAAGTAATGATAAACTTGAATAGGTTATGAAACAAGTAAATAATTAACAAATTTTTTTTATTTAGGAATACAAAGACACACGTGACAAGTCAGACTCATGGTAAGAGATTCTTGTCTCACTTTTCATTCCATGAGGCATACACCATTATTAACCTCTTACTTCTTTGTGTGGTGTATCTAATGGCCATTTATATTTATTATATAATGAATTATTTTATCTTCATGGTACTTAAATATTTATTTGAAAACATTTCATTCATGGGGCTTATTATTCAAATGTTTCAAAGTGGTATGAGACACTTTGGAATGTTTAAAGGTTATTTTCCTCAAGAATGTTTTAAAAATATTTCAAGGGTATTTCCATTCATCAAAGTCAATAACCCTTATTATCACTTATACCCCACTGATGAATTATTGATAAATCCATATCTTCTATTCAATACATATACATTTTGATAAGGTACATTATTTTTGAATTAAATTGATTATTTGATATATAATGAATGCTTTGGACATGCAATACACGGGTTGGAGACAGTTTAAGGAAAACCTTATGGGTTGGGGACCAGTTAATGTAATCCTGTTAATGCATCAACAATCTCATGAGATGAATCGGTTGAAAAAATTAGAATATTTAAACTATCTCTTGACGGTAAAGGTATCATGTTTCTAAGAAACGTGAAATCTAATAAGTAAGCATTGCCTTTATCGAGGATTAATTTATTATTATTATCCATGAGATTATTGCATCAATGTATCTATGGATGCATTTCGTTCTCATTTTATTGATTAAATGGAATGTGTTTTAGTTTCTTACCTTTCTATATTGATTATGCCTTATCTATTTTATTTGAATGGTAGGTGGTTATCAGTTATTTACCTTTCCATGTTGATTTAATCACATAAATTCATCATGGATTCATCTTTAATTACACGTAATGATCATTTGAACTCACCCTTATTATGTTTCCTTTTCCCAAGTTATGAAGAAGGAAACTTTGAATAAGCTTTCTAGAATATAGTTTATATCATTTTATTATATATCAGGCTTTATTTTCTATTCCCAATGTATTATAGGCATCTTGTTTGTGATTTGGATTTCCAAAACTGTTAAACTGATCAGTCCTTTGGGATTTGATTCTATGTAATCATGCTAGTGTAATAAAATAATGCACCGGCTCCGGGATTCTGGGGTCAGGGTGTTACTTATGTGTATTTATAATATATTAATAATATATTTATATTTATATATTTGTATATTAATAATATTTTTATACGTATATTGTATATTTTCTATATTTAAAATATGTTAATTATTATTATATTATATCTAAGAGTTATAATATAATAATAATAATATATATTGTATATAATATATTAATAATATATTTTTATTTATACATGTATATAATATATTATTGTATGTATTAATAAACATAAGAATATTATATAATATATATACTATAATATTATATATATATATATATATATATACAATACTATATTATATATATATACAATACTATATTATATATATGTATAATAATATATTTTATATACAATAATATACAATATATATATATATATATATAATGTATATTTTTTTATGTTAAAAATAATATTGTATATACTATATATTGTATATGTTAAAAACGATATTGTATATATTGTATATTTTATATTGTATATTGCATACAATAAATATTGCATGTATATATTGTATACAATAAATATTGTATGTATATATTGTATACAATATATATTGTATGTAGATATTGTATATATATTGTATACTGTCTATATTGTATATATTTTATATTGTATACTTTATATATTAACAAAAAATATATATATATATTGTATTGTATATATTAACCATAATATATTAAATATATGTATATAATATTGTATATATACACAATATATATACGTTTATAATATTATATATATGCAATATATGTTCACACACACACAATATATGTCTTTGTTTATAGTATTATATATATAATATATGTTTATATATTAATAATATTTATATTTATATATATGTGTATTTATAATAAATTAATAATATTTTTTTATTTATTAATAATAAAAATATATATTATATACATTAATAATATATATATATATATACTATATATCTAAGAATTATAATATATTAATAATATATAGTCTGTAGAAAATATATTATCAATATATATTTATTTATTATTATTAACAATATATATTGTATGTATTAATAAATATTACTATAATATTATATATATATACAATAATATATTTTATATAAAATAATATTCAATATATATATATATGTTGTATTATGTACATGTTAAAAATAATATTGTATAAAATATATATTTTATGTATATATTGTACATATACTGTATATTGTCTATATTGTCTATATTGTATATTAACAACAACACACACACACACAATATTAATGATATATATATATATTGTATATTGTATATATTAATGCCCCTAGGGGCGTAGTCTAGTGGTTACACCTTTGAGGGGTCTCACAGGAGGTCTCGGGTTTGAGTCTCCCCGAGTACTTGTAGGTGCTGTAGATTTTATTTGTTTCTTTGTATCCCCCTCCCCCAAACTATTGAAATATATTGTATGAATTAAAAATAAAATAAAATATATATGTTTATAATATTATATAAAATATAATATATGTTTATATATATATAATATTAAATATTGTATTTATTAACTATAATATATTATATATGTTTTTAATAGTTTATATATATATATATATATATATATATATTGGGGTAACCCCACATGGAAACTGGAGTGAGACTAGGAAACTATTATTAAAGAAAGAGGGGTTATGAACAAGCGCGCGGGTAGAGGGAGTCCAGAGTCAGGGGAGAGTGGGGAGACAAGCAATTAAGGAGGCAATTGTTGTTTGGAGGTCGCAAGGGTGGGAGGGGGTGGGCGGTAGCACTTCATCAAGGAAAGCTAGATCAAAGACTAGACGAGAAGGCTCAACTTTGCATTGGGTCGGTGGATGATGAGGATTTGGATTGGAGGTGGTGAGCGGTGTTGCTACACTGACAAGGGGGTCGTCGACTCATAGGTAGTGGCTTGGTTAAGGTATCCCACCAGAGCCGTAGCGAAAGCGAGTCTTCATAGGGAAATTTCCACTACTTATATTATATATCTAAATTATATTTCATATGTTGGGATATTATTTTCCATGATCCTATTACTGTCTATTTTTTGTATAAGTGTTGAGATACCACTTTCTGTCTCATCAACCCAATTTATGAATTTCCATACAATGTCGTTATCCTTCCAAAATTGCACTGTGATTTTCCAAGCCAAAATCATCATATATTGAATACCATAACCATTTCTATATCAAGGGTATTCACATTTACTTGTTTAATGGTATTTATATGTATGTATTCCACATTCTTTTATCATGGAATAAATGACGATGTTGAATGAATCCATGTTATATGATCTATGTGACACACTTAAGCATGATATTGAAATTATTATGAAGGGTATGCCCTGATAGCGCTCCAATGCATTGGGTAATGTTTAGTATCATGATAAAACATGTGAAATGAGGATTTAATCCTGCTAATTCATATACAATGTGGGTTTACTCATGAAAATACATGTGTAATGAGCCTTGGATTATGCTAATATCATGTTGTATGTCATTTCCACATTTCCATGTTATGATAATCATGTTATATCATGCCTTTATGTTCATGTTTCTATTATGCTCCATTGATATGACTATTGGATAACATGTATTGTATTCTTCATGTTACGCCTTGTTTACTCCCTTGCTAGGATTTATAGCTCACCCCTTTTTTATGTAGGTCCTCAAGTTATCCCATGCAATGTTAAGTATGAAGGAATGAGTTGGTCATGTCAAAGAAGTTTGAAATAAAGATGTTTTATTTCATGTTTTGAGTTGTTATGTAATGTTCCTAATTTCCCAAGACACTAGACCTCTCGATCCTCAGAGTTGTATTAAGTACAATTTTATGTAATAAATTATGTTTAAGTGTGTAATAAAGAGAATTGTTGTTATATAAACCTTTTTATTTCTCCTAAATTTTATTTACAGAATTGAATTTGTTTTCCAAATCCCACCTCCCACTCACCCTAGCTTCTTGTTGGCGTAGCACCGGAACCTTCCCCCTCTCGGCCCCACGACCTCCAACTCGACACAGTACCAAGCCTCCCCATCTCATTGGCCTCCAACCCAGCATGGCCCATTCCCCCATCAGCCACAAACCCAGTGTAGTGCTGAGCTCCCCGTCTTGTTGGCCTCCGACCTGAATCGCTTTGGTGTGGTGTTTCCCCCGTGACCCTTAGCAGGGTGCCGATTAACTCTATTTCAGCTTGGATTTAAGTGGTGATCTTTATTACTAGGGTCTTTAATGAAGCCAATGGGGATCTAGAACCACCACATCAAATGAAACGTCATTGTGATCTTAATACTATTATTATGGGAGAAGTAAAGGTTGTCAGATGGTATCATCTTTGTGCTTTATCTCAAAATTTTATTTACCAAATTAAATTTGCTTCCCAAATCTCACCTCCCTCTCACCCCAGCTCCCTGTTGATGCAAAACCAACTCTCTTCCCCTCCCGCCCTCGCAGCCTTTAACCTAACATAACACCAAGACTCCCCATCCTTTTGGCCTCTATCCTAACTCAACCCAGCCCCCCATTAGTACATCGCCTCCATTCACTACCTCCAACCCATCCATCTATCGTCCTCCAGCCCAGCTCAACCCGATGTAGTGCCACCGCCTGCCCCCTCTCGCCCTTTCAAACTTTGGAAAGGAACTAATTAAATCTGTTATATCTTGGATTTATGTGGTTATATTTGTTCCTAGGGTCTGTAAAGAAGCTAATGGGGATCTAGAACCACCACATTGAAAGGAGAAACATTCTGTTCTTAATACTATTGTTATAGGAGAAGTAAAGGTTGTTACATGATATCATCTTTATGCTATCTCCTGAAATTGTATTTACCAAATTAAATTTGTATCCAAAATCCCACTTACCACTCACCCCATCCACCCATCGGCCTCTAACCTAGCACTGTTCCGAGCCTCTCCATCATGTTGGCCTTCAACCCAGCACTGTGCCAAGCCTCCCCATCCCGTCTACCTCCGACCCAACTCGACCAATCCCCCCGTCGGTGTAGTGTTGCGGCTCACCAACTCCAACCCAACCCCCATCAGCCTTCGACCCAGTGCAGTGCCAAGATTCTTAGTCCCGTTAGCCTCCGAACCAGCTTAACCCATCCCCTCATCAACCACCAACTCAACGTAGCACCAAGTCTCCCCATCCCATCAGCCTCTAACCTAGCTCGGCCGAGCCCCCTGTCAGCCACCGACCTAGCACAGTTCTAAGCCTCCCAGTCCCATCAGCCTCCGAAATAGCTCGACCCAGATAAGAGGTAAGAGTAGGGACATGCTCCAAGGATTTTTATTGAAGATAAGTAGGATCTTGGGTGGATTTATATATGAAATTATAGGGGAATTATTTAATATTTCACAAACATACGTTTTGGAATCTATATAATTAAATATTCAAAACCACAGACCTTCCCATAGTTTTTGCCCATAGTTTTTTCCAAAGGGGATTGGAATAAAATATTTTATAATTAAAATGGCCGAACATAATAAAATATTTCCCTTGCCTACGTTGAGGTGAGTCACACTCTCAAGGAAATGAATTTAAAATCATAAAATATATTATACATTTTCGAGGATTCACTAAGGCTTTATAAAATAAGTAAATAAAAATATAAAATAACATTATATTATTTGGAAAACATATATTGGGACTATAATACCCATTATATTATTTATTACATCATTCTGTGGTCATTATGATCTCGTAAAACACATATTTTATTTATACAATATTTAATTTTTACCCAAAAATTCGATTGTCTCAGAAAATTATGAAAAATTCACCATTGGATAATTTTAAAGTCTTAATTACAAAACTAATATTCATTTTATCTAAATAATTTTTTAAATATGTGAAATTTCACTTTTAAATTGAAAACTGACATTATTGAAAATTCATGGGTTTTGACAAAAACAGTTTTCAAACATTAATAAAAATTACATTTGACTTAATAAAAAATTATATACTCATTTATTATTCATAAAAGTAATTTGATAAAAATATTTTATTAAAATATCAATTATTTGAAAAATTCATTAATTACTTAAAATAAATTCTTTTAAAATAAATTTTTTGTTTTATCGTGTAAAAAATATAACTCTTATCAAAATGATTTCATAATAATTTATAGATAAAGAAATTATATAACCATAATTTATAATAATTGTTTTTAATAATATTGTTAATAAAAACTAAAGTTTAATATAATGTATATATTTATCAAAAGTACCATTTTTACCCAAAAAGAAAATTGATCAAATTCGTTACTTTTTAAGAAAGACTATTTTCATAAAGGAATTGATGGAATATGACTTTTATTTATAAAAAGGGATCACAAAATATTTAACTAATACCTTATTACATAACCCCTTATAACACCCATGTAAGACCAAAGGGTAAGGTGTGCGATGATGACATACTCTTGGGGTGGCTTCGATAACATCCCCCAGGTGGTAATCTCTATTAACTTGAAATTCACTTGTAATTGATTTCATTCAAGCTTAACATGTTGAAGATCATATTGGGATTGGTCAAGAGATAATCCTAGTGATGCTACCTCCTTTCCAAGATCCAAAAAATGAGGTTAGTACGGCCCAAGCCTACTGGATGTGGCCATCCTCTCCTTTGTCTGTATTGAAAGGATTCTTTTTAAAAAACATAAATTTATATCAGTCATATGATCACTATTAAATTACTATATTATAAATGGAAATGATACTTAATGGTCATTTAAACCCAATAATAATAAAAATAATAAAAAAGAGTGAATGTGTTTTCTATAATACATTAAAAGAAAGGGAATTTTATTCCTAAAAGATCAGGTCATTACAACATTCCCCCATTAAGAAATTTCTCCCTCAAAATTTCATTTTCACATAGTAAAACAGATGATGGTAGCTCTTCCTCATTATTTCCTCTAGTTCCCACATTGCTTTTTCAAACTTGTGGTTTCGCCACAACACCTTGATGAGGGGCATCATCTTATTTCATAGAACGTTTTCTCTACAATCTTAGATCATCACCGGATTCTCTTAAAAGGAGAGGTCATTTTCCAATGGTACCACCTCCAAATTGGGTACATTCTATGGGTCAGGTATGTACTTTCCCAATATTGATACATGAAATAAATCATGTACTTGAGACTGGTTCAGTGGGAGTGCTAGTTGATAGGCCATTTCTCCAATACGATCAAGGATCTCAAAAGGGGTGATATACCTTGGACTAAGCATTAATTTCTTACCAAATCTCATAACTTTCTTCCATGATGATATGTGGAGGAATACCATGTCTCTAACATCAAAATCTAGGTCTCGTCGATGATTGTTAGCATAACTCTTTTTTCAACTCTGAGCAACTTTAATGTGCTTCTGGATGGTCTTAACCTTCTCCACGATTTATTCAACCATTTATAGACCTAGAAGTTTTATCTCCCCAACTTCATCCAAACATGTCTGTGTTCTACACCTCTTCCCATAATGGGATTTATAAGTATCAATTTGGATGCTTGAGTGGAAACTGTTGTTATAAGAAAACTAAACCAGATGAAGATGTTGATACCATCCTTCTTTGAAGTCCATTGAGTAGGCTATCAAAATGTCCTCAAGTGTTTGGATAGTCTATTCAGATTGGACATCATCTTGAGGATGATAATCCATACTGAAGTTTAGATCGGTATTCAGAGAATGTTGGGGACTCTTCCAAAACATAGAGGTGAATCTTGGATCCTGATCAGATACAATCGATAGTGGTACTTCATGTAGCCTTACCACTTCTCTTATGTATATCCATACTAGTTGATCCAATGAGAAATCCTATCAAATTGAAATTAAGTGTGCAATATTTGTAGGATGATCCACAAAAACCCAAATAGTATTGATTCCTTTGGATGTCGTTGGAAGTTTAATGACAAAGTTCATTGTGATGTTCTTCCATTTCTATATTGGTATGGGTAATGGTTGCATCATCCACTTAGACTTATGCCTCTCAAACTTCACTTTTTGACATACCAGGAACTTTGATGTATAATCATCTATCTCCTTATTCTTGGTATCCCACTAATAAAGATCACAGATATCTCAATACATCATTGTGTTTCCTAGGTGAATGGAAAAATTCTAACTATGTGCATCATCCAAAAGTTATTTCTTTAACTACAGATTTTATGGAACACATAATCTTGACCCAAATCTCACATTTCCTTTTTCATTAACATTGAAATATGAGGATTTCACTTTTCTGATAGTTTCCACTTTCTTCTAAATTCCCACATCATCCTGTTTATCATCCTTTAATCTTTCCAAAAGATACATTTGGGAAATCATTTGTGAAAGGATTGACGATTCTACCTTATTTATGATTCCCATGTAAATATTTATTAAATCTAAGAGGATTAGATCCTTTTCAATTATCATCAATGATATAATCGCTGGGTCCTTTCTACTTAGAGCATCTTCCAGTTTTTTCTCTTTCCCTAGATTGTAGTGAATTGAGTAGTCATAGCCTTTGATCAGCTCTAACCATCTTTGTTGGAGCATACTCAACTATTTCTGTGTGAATATATACTTGAGGATTTTTTGATCCATATATATTTCAAAATTTTCCCCAAAGAGGTAATGTCACCAAATTCTCAAAGAGAATATCACTGGAGCCAACTTCAGATCATGCATTGTATAGTTCTTCTCATGAACATTCAATTTCCTTGAAGCATGGTGATTACTTTGTCATTTTTCATCAACACACAGCCTAGTCCATTCTTTAAAGAATCACTGAATACCAAAAAAAGTTCTCCACTTGTGGGTAGTGTGAGAACGGGTGCAATGATAAGCCTCCTTTTCATCTCCTTAAAGCTCTCTTCACATTTATCACTACAAGAAAACTTGAATCCCTTCTGAGTTATCTTGGTAAGATGATTTGAAAATCATGATAAATTTCTCACAAATCAGCAATAACATCTAGCTAACCCAAAGAATCTATGAATATCCATCACAAATTTTGGACTCGGCCATCCCTCAATTGAATTTTTCTTCGAGGGATCCATAGATATCCCATTACTTGTAATGATATGCCCCAAGAATGATATTTTATTCAACCAAAACTCACACTTGATGTACTTTTCATAAAGCTTATCCTTTTGTAAGGTCTCTAGTACATTTCTTAGATGCTCCTCATGCTCCTCATTGGTTTTGTAGTATATTATAATATCTTGTATAAATACTACCATGAATTTTTCGAGGTAATCTATAAATACTCTATTAATAAATTCTATGAATATTTCTGGAGCATTAGTGAGTCTAAAAGGCATTACTATGAATTCATAGTTCCTGTACCTTGTATGAAAATAAATCTTTGGGATACCATTCTTCTTCACCCTTATTTGGTAATATCCCAACCGTAGATCCACCTTGGAGAAGTATTGTGCTCCAAGTAGATGATCAAAAAAGTCAAAAATCCATGGAAAAGGATACTTGTTCTTTATCATGATTTTGTTGAGTTCATGATAATCAATGAAAATGCGCATTGAACCATCCTTCTTCTTGACTAAGAGGACCGGTTCACCCTATAGTGAAGCACTTGGGCATATAAAACTTTTATCAAGATTATCTGGTTGTTGTTTCTTTAGCCCCTCAAGCTCCGAAACAGCCATTTTATACCAAGTCTTGGATATTGGAAATTCCACAGGTATGAGATCAATAAAGAATTCAACATCTATTATAGGAGTAAGATTAGGAAATTATTCGAGAAACACATCAGAAAATTCCCTCACAATAGGCATGTCTTCGAGGATGGTTTCTTCCTCACACTCAATCATCTGAGAAAGATATGCGTGCTCATAGGGAGGTAATATCCACACTTGAGATGATGGTGCTAAAGAAGATTCATCCTTCTCCTTACACTTGTATAGAATCAAGGGTCGATTCTCTATATGGAGAGTGGTTTCCCTATCATGGTAATTTATATTGGCTATATATAGGGAAATCCAATCTATGCCAATAATTGCATAAAATTACACTAGAGGAAGTATGAAGAGGTTTTATGGGAATTTCAATCCAAAAATTGTGATGGGGGAGGAGTTATATTCATGGGATGCAATAACTACCCCATTTTCCGTTCTCACTGACACCTACAATTTCATGATTTGTGGTAGTTTTTGGATTGTTCTACTAAAATTTAAGGATATACAATAATGTGTAGAACCAAAATAAAAAAGTGAATTCCCTATTCTTGAATGAATAACTAGTATACATATCACCACTTCATTGTCAGGATTCAATTCAGTAGTAGGGATGGAAAAATCTCTCCCTTTCTACCTTGGAGGTTGTTGGTTGCCTCTGAAAACCCTTGGCTTATAGCACTGGTTTGCAAAGTGCCCTGGTTCTTTGTAGTTGTAGCAATGAACAATGGGTTGAAGATCGAATGGAGCATTCCTCTCCTCTGTCATAACATCAGGTTTTTATTGCTGGAAATTAATGGTCAGGTAACCTTATATTCCACACCTAAAGCATTTCCTCATCTATTTTAGGCAATTTCTAGGGTGTTTCTTTCCGCACCTTTGGCAAGTGGGGTGATGGAATTTCTTAGGACCATTGTATTTATCCATCAGACTTCTATCATTAAAATCCACTTTCTGCTTCTTATCCCCATACTACCCCAGAGATTCACCAATCTCTATTTTGACTTTGAGGGCACCTCATATAATTTTATAATAGTTATCAAAGTCACAGATTGCTAGGTATTTTCATAGGCTAGATTTTATCCCACCAAAGAAGCGGTCAACCATGCATTCGGGGGTAACGACAAAGCTGGAGGAATATCGTGCAAGCCTTGTGATGTTTTCTTCATATGATCTGATGGATTTGTCATCTTTCTTCTTGAGGTAAAGGAATTCCCTTTCCATATTAAGTTGGAGGTGTGAGGAAAATATTTATCGAAAAACATTTTCCTGAAATCCTTCCATTCTAACACCTCGATCTCTTCCTCAGGCTTTTCATTTTTTATCAATGTCCACTACTGATCAGCTTCACCCTCTATAAAACAAACATCCATAAGAAACTACTCTTGTTTGGAACATTGAAGTATGACGAATATCTTCTCAATGTAGTTGATCCATTGTTCGACGATTGAGGGATCGAATGATCTATTGAAAGTAGGAGGCCTTTGTCTCATGAAGCTCTCAATTGTGGCTTGTTCTTTCTTGGGGGGGGGGGGGGTGGACGTTCCTCTTAACCCATGTTTCTATTGAAAACTTGAATTAACTAATAGAGTATCATGAAAAAGTTTGTGATTCTTGCTCCCATTAGTTTGGGCATCTCATTAGAACAGTCCTCAAATCGATCTTCGTATCGTCTATTTTCCTGAGTTCTCCTATTATCGGACATTGGAAAGAATAAAAGGAAAGTTAGGGGAAAGTTTTTTAAACACTTTAAGAGGAATCCAATGAAAAAAGGGATAAGTTATAAATTACATTGATTTCTTTAACTTATGAATTTATAGGATTCAATCTATGATATCCATGATCTACTTCCCAACATATATTCTTAGGGGAATTTTTTTATTCCCTTAATAATGGTTCATACTAAGCTTATGAATTTAACAAAGCATATCCCCTAGGAGTGTCTAACCAAGAGTGCATCAAGGCATGTTGTCATGCACCAGTTCCCATTCGAGTCTATCTCAAAGAGGTGTTTTCGGGTTTTACCCCTAGACACATCTATGCCAGAGCCATCTATACTTGTTCATATACAAACATGGATGTATTTAATTGATAAACCACATACTCTATACTCACCAAAATTTATGGATGTTTTTATTATACTTAGTCGAATCCCCAAGGCTTTCACTAGGGTTTTCTAATCATAATCCCAAAAATAACTAAACATATCATTTGATACCAACTATAACAACCATGTTCTTTATTACACACTTAAACATGATTTATTACATAAAATTGTACTTAAGACAAATATGATGATCAAGAGGTCTAGTGTCCTGGGATATTAGGAACATTACATAACCACTTAGCGTATGAAATACATCATCATTATTTGAAACTTCTTTGACATGACCAACTCATTCCATTGTACTTAACACTGCATGGGATAGCCTGAGGACATACATAAGAAATGGGTGAGCTGTAAAGCCCAGTAAGGGAGTAAAAGGGGTATAAAAAGAAGAATACAATAAATTTCAGGAAATATTATTATCAATGGAGAATAAGAGATACATGGACATAAAGGAATGATATAGCATGATTACCATAACATGGAAATGTGGGAACAATATACAACATGATATTAGCTTGAGCCATGGATCATTGTAGATGGATTAGCATGATTAAACCCTAATTTCACATGAATTACCTTGATTAAAACCTTATTGAACATTGATTATCATGATACTAAACATTACCCAATGCATTGAAGCGTTATCAGGGTGCACCCTTCATAATCATTTCAATCTCATGCTTAAGTGTGCCACATAGATCGTATAACATGGATTAATTCAACATAATAATTTATTAAATGATAAAAGAATATGTAATAAATACATGTAAGTACCATTAAGAAAGTAAATATGAATACCCTTGGTAGAAAAATGGTTATGGTATTCACTACCTGATGATTTTTGGCTTGGAAAACCACGGTGCAATTTTGGCAGCATAACGACGTCATATGGAAATTCATAAATTGTCTTGATGAGAGAGAAAGGGGTATGTAATAATATATAAATGAAATATAAAATAATAGGATCATGTAACATAATATCCCAACATATGAAATGGAATCTAGATACATAATATTGAATAAATGATTGAATGGAAATAAGAAGAGAGAAATCCCTTACGGAATTTCGGCAAGGTAAAAAGTGTACACAGAAGGCTTTAATGAGAGATAAATGGGTATATCATAATTAAAACATAATTTTGAAAATATTTAAGAGGTGAAAAATCATACCCAAACATTTTTAATTGAAAATAAATGGGTATAACAACATAAAGAATATTGGATATAAATGAGAAAGAAAGGAAAGTGAGGATCCCTTACTTGAGTGTGTGACTTCAAGAGCTTGAATAGGGGATTATTGATATATTGGGGTGAATTAGGAGGATTATAGAGAGATTAGGGTTGAGTAGTGACTTTATACATGTATTTTAGTTAATATAATTGGGAACTTGGGTGGGGTTATATAGTAAATGAGAGGGGAATTCTTTAATATTTCACAAACTTAGGTTTTGGAATCTATATAATTAAATATTCAAAACCACAGACCTTCCCATGGTTTTTTACCATGATTTTTTCCAAATGGGAGTGCAAGAAAATATTTTATTAGAACAATTTATGAACACAATAAAATATTTCCCTTGCTTATGTGGAGGTGAGTGATACTCTCAAAGAAATGAATTTAAAATCATAAAATATATTATAAATTTTGGAGGATTCACTAAGGATTTATAAAATAAGTAAAACCAATATAAAATCAAATTATTTTATTGGGAAAAAATATATTTGGCCGATAATACCAATTATAGTATTTATTACAACATTTTGTGGTCATTATGATGTCATAAAACACATATTTTATTTATATGGTATTTAATTTTTAGCCAAAAATTTGGCTGTCTCAAAAAATTATGAAAAAAATCACTGTTGGATAATTTTGACATCCTGATTCCAAAAATAATAATCATTTTATCTAAATATTTTCTAAATATGTGAATTTTAACTTTTAAAATGAAAATCGACATTTATTGAAAATTCACGAGTTTTGACAAAAATAGTTTTCAAACATTAATAAAAATTTCATTTGACTTCAGAAAAAATTAAATACTAATTTATTATTCATAAAAGTAATTTGATAATAATATTTTATAAAAATATTAATTATTTCTAAAATTCATTAATTTCTTAAAATAATTTTTTAAGAAATACATTTTCTATTTTATCGTATAAAAAACATAACCCTTATCAAAATGATTACCTAATTATTTATAGATAAGGAACCGATATAATCATCATTTATAATAATTATTTTTATAATATTATTAATAAAAACCATAGTTTAATATAATGTATATATTTCTCAAAAGTACCATTTTTACCTAAAAAGACAATTTATCAAATTCGTCACTTTTTAAGAAAGAGTATTTTCAAAAAGTAATTCATGGAATAAGACTTTTATTTATAAAAAGGTATGACATAATATATAACTAATACCTTATTACAAAACCCCTTATAACACCCACGTAAGGCCTAAGGGTAAGGTGTGCGATGGTGACAGACTCTTGGGGAGGCTCAGATAACATCGCCTGGGTGGTAATCTCTATTAACTTGAACTTCTCCTATAAGCGATTCTGTTCAAGCTTAAAATGTTGAATCTCATCTTGGGATTGGTTAAGAGCAAATCCCAGTGACACTACCTCCTTTACGAGCTCCAAAAAATGAGCTTCATATGACCCGAGTCTACTGGATGAGGTCATCATCTCTTTTGTCTATGTTGAAATGATTCTTTTTAAAAACCTTAAATTTATATTATTCCTGTGGTCACTATTCAACGAATATATTATCAATATTAATGATACTTAATGGTCATTTAAACCCAATAATAATAAAAATAATAAAAAAGAGTTCATGTGTTTTCTATAAGACATTAAAATAAAGGTAATTTAATTTATAAAAGATCTAGTCATTACGACATCCCCCCTTAAGAAATTTTTCCCTTGAAATTTCATTTTGCCACACTAAAAAAGATGAGGGTAACTCTACCTCATCACTTCCTCCAGTTCCTACATTGCATCTTCAAACTTGTGGTTTCGCCAAAACACCTTGATGAGAGACATCATCTTATTTTTTAGAACATTTTCTCTATTATCTAAGATCTTCATAGGCTTCTATTAATAGGAGAGTTAATTTTCCAATAGTACCACCTCTAGATTGAGTACATGCGATGGGTTAGGAATGTACTTCTTAAATATTGATACATGGAATACATCATGTACTTGAGATAGGTTCGATGGGAGTGCTAGTCGATATACCACTGATCCAATGTGATCAACGATCTCAAAAGGATTGATGTACCTTGGACTAAGCTTTCCCTTCTTCCCAAATATCATAACTCTCTTACATAGTGATATGAGGAGGAATACCATGTCTCTAACATCAAACTCTAGGTCTCCTCAACGATTGTCAGCATAGCTATTTTGTCGACTCTGAGTAGATTTATTGTGCCATTGGATGGTCTTAACCTTATCCACCATTTTTTCAACCATTTATGGACCTAGATTTTTTCACTCCCCAACTTCATCCAAACATTCCATTGTTCTGCACCACTTCCCATAAAGGGCTTCATAAATATCCATTTGAATGCTTGAGTGGAAACTTTTGTTGTAAGAAAACTCAACCAAAGGAAAATGTTGATCCCATCCTCCTTTTATGTCTATTGATCATGCTCTCAACATGTACTCAGGTTTTTGGATAGTCCAATCAGATTGGCCATCATTTTAAGGATGATAAGTCATACTGAATTTCATCTCAATATTAAGAGCCTGCTGGAGACTCTTCCAGAACTTAGAGGTCAATCTTGTATCTCGATTAGATACAATTGATGGTGGTACTCCATACAGCCTTACCAATTCTATCATGTATATCCGTTCCGGTTTATACAATGATAAATCCTCTTGAATTGAAATTAAGTGTGTAGTCTTTATAAGATGATCCACAACAACCTAGATAGCATTGTTTCCTATAGATGTCTTCAGAAGTCTGGTGAAAAATTCCATGGTGATGTTCTCTCATTTCTATATTGGTATGGGTAATGGTTGCATCATACCCTTATAGTTCTGCATCTTATCCTTCAATTGCTGACATACCAGGCACTTTGATGTATACTCAGTTATCTCCTTCTTCATGTTATCCCATCAATAAAGCTCTCAGATATTTTGATACATCTTTGTGTTTCCTGGGTGAATGGAAAAATTAGAACTATGTGCATTATCTAAAAGTTCTTTCTTTAACTCCAGATTTGATATAACACAAAGTATTGACCCAAATCACACAATTCCTTCTTCATTAAAATTGAAATATGAGGATTTCCCTTTTCTAATAGTTTCCAATTTCTTCCAAATTCTCACATCATCCTTTTGAGCAGCCATTAACCTTTCCAAAAGAGAATATTGAAAAATCATTTGTGAAAGGAATGATGATTTTTCCTTTTTTATGATTCTCATTTCCATATTCATCAAATAAAATAAGATTGGATCATTTTAAATTCCCATCAATGATATAATCTCTGGGTTCTTTCTACTTAGAGCATCTACTACTTTATTATATTTCCCCGGATGGTAGTGAATTGAGAAGTCATAGTCTGTGATCAGCTCTAACCATCTTCATTGGCACATATTCAACTCTTTCTTTGTGAATATATACTTGAGGATTTTTTGATCTGTATATATTTAAAACTTTTCCCCAAATTGGTAATTTTGTAAATTTTTTAAAGCGATATCATTATAGCTAACTCCAGATCACGTGTTGTATAGTTCTACTCATGAAATCTCAATTATCTTGAAGTATAGGAAATGAATTTGTCATTTTTCATAAACACATAGCCCAAGCCCTTCTCCGAACCATCACTGAATACCACCAAAATTTCTCCACTTATGGGTAGTGTGAGAATGGGTGGAGTGATAAGCCTCCTTTTAAACTCCTTTAATATCTCTTCGCATTCATCACTCCAAGAAAACATGACTCCCTTCCGAGTTATCTTTGTAAGATGGTTTTACAATCATGAGAAATTTCTCAAAAATAAGTGATAATATCTAGCTTACCCAAGGAAGCTATGGATATCCATCATAGATGATAGCCTCGACCATCCCTCAAATTCATTTGTCTTAGAGGGATCCAAAAATATCCCATTGCCTGTGATGATATTTTCCAAGAATGAGACTTCCTTTAACCAAAACTCACACTTACTGTACTTTGCATAGAGATTCTACTTTTTCGAGGTCTCTAGTACAGTGATTAGATGCTCCTCATGCTCCTCCTTGGTTTTGGAGTATATTAGAATATCATCTACATATAATACCACAATTTTTTTGAGGTAATCTATAAAGACTCTATTCACCAAGTCCATGAATATTGATGAAGCATTAGTGAGTTTGAAAGGAATTATTATGAATTCATAGTGCCTATAACTTGTACAAATAGTAGTCTTGGTGATATCCTCCTTCTTAACCCTTACTTGGAAATATCTCGACTCCAGATCCACCATGGAGAAGTATTGTTCTCCACATAGCTGATGAACAAGTCATCAATTCGTGGAAAATGATACTTGTTCTTTATCATGATTTTGTTGAGCTCATGATAATCAATGCAAAGGCATATTGACCCATCCTTATTCTTGATGAAGGGGACTAGTGCACCCCATGGTGAATCACTTGGGAATATAAACCCATTATCCAGATTATCCTGCAGTTGTTTCTTTAGCTCCTTAAGGTCCAAAAAATCCATTATATATGGATTCTTGGATATTGGTGATGTGCTAGGTATGAAATCAATCAATAATTCAAAATCTCTTCTAAAAGGAAGACTAGGAAATTCTTCGAGAAACACACCATTGAATTCCCTCACAATAGGCATGTCTTTGAGGATGGTTCCTTCCTTAAACCCAATCCTTTAAGAAAGATACACATGGTCATAGGGTAGTAATATCTATGCTTGAGATGATGGTGTTAAAGAAGATTCATCCTCCTCCTTGCACTTGTACAAAATCGGGGGTCGATTCTTCATATAGAGAGTGATTTCCCTCTCATGACAATTTGTGTTGGCTTTATATAGGGAAAGCTAATCCATGGCAAGAATTGTGTCAAATTCCACCAGAGGGAGTATGATGAGGTTCTTTGGGAAGTTCAATCAACAAATTGTGATAGAAGAGGATTTATATTCATGGGATGCAATAATTTCCCCATTTTCCATTCTCACTGACATCTCCACTTCCATGATTTGTGGTGGTGTTTGGATCATTCTACTAAACTTTTAGGATATAAAATAATGCATAGAACCCAAATTAAAAAGTATGTTCACTATTCTTGAATGAATAACTAGCGTATGTGTCACCAGTTCATTATCGGGATTCACTTTAGTAGTAGTGATGTCAAAAGCTCTCCCTTGCTACCTTGGAGGTTGTTGGTGTCCTAAAAAAACCCTTTTATTAGGGCACTAGTTCACAAAGTTCCCTATTTCATTTCAGCTATAGCAATGAAAAATGTGTTGATGATCGAAAGGAGTGTTCCTTTCCTCTAATGTAGCAGCAGATTTTTCTTGTCAGAAATTAAGGGTTAGGTGCCCTTCTCTTCCACACATAAAACATTTCCTTTTCCCCTTCAAGAAATTTTTGGGTTGATTCTTTCTGCACCTTTGGCAAGTGGGGTGCTATAATTTATTAGCACTATTGTATTTATCCATCAGACTACTAGAATTAAAGTCTTATTTCCACTTCTTATCCCCATGATACCCCTAAGACATTCCAATCTCCATTTTGACATTGAGGGCACATATGAAAATTTCTTCATATCTATCAAAGTCCTGGATCACTAGGGATTTCTCTAGGCTAGGTTTTATACCACCAAAGAATCATTCAACCTTTTATTCTGGGGTACTGAAAAATACAGAGGCGTATCGTGCAAGCCTTGTGAAATTTTCCTCTTAATCTTTGATGAATTCATCGTCTTTTTTCTTAAGGTCAAGGAAGTCCCTTTCCATATTAAGTTGGAGGGTGAGAGGAAAATATTTATCAAAAAACATTTTCTGGAAATCCTTCCACTACAACACGTCAATATCTTCCTCAAGCTTAATATTTTTGATCACTGTCCACCATTGATCAGATTCACCCTCCATAGGATAAGCTATCCGAAGAACCTTATCTTGTTTGGAACATTGAAGGATGAAGAAGATCTTCTCAATTGATTTGATTCATTGTTTAAGGATCAAATGATCCATTGAAAGTAGGAGGACTTTGTCTCATGAAGCTCTCTACTGCGGATTGTTATTTCTTAGGGGGGGAGGGGTTGGATGTTCCTCTTCACCCATGTTTATATTAGAAAATTGAGTTAACTGAGAGAGTATCATGAAAAATTTTGCAATTCCCGCTCCCATCAGATTGGGAATCTCATTAGAATAGTCATCACATTGATCTTCATATCGGTTGTTAGCCCAAGTCCTCCTATTACCAGCCATTGAATAGAATAAAAGAAAAGTTAGGGGTAAGTTTATTAAACACATAAAGGGGAATCCAATGAAAAAAAGGGATAACTTATAAATTACATTGATTTCCTTAACTTATGAATTTATAGGATTCAATCTATGTTATCCATGATCCACTTCCCAACATATATTCTTAGGGGAATTTTTTTATTCCCTTAATAATGGTTCATACTAAGATTGTGAATTTACCAAATCATATCCCCTAGGAGTTTCAAACCAAGAGTTCAGCAAGGCTAGTTTTTTTTTCACGAGTTCCTGTTCAAGTCTAGCTCAAAGCAGTGTTTTCGGGTTTTACTACTAGATACATCTGATCCAGAGCCACATCTACTTGTTCGTATCTATAAAGGGATGTATTTTCTTGATAAACCACATACTATATACTCACCAAAATTAAGGTATGTTTTTCTTATACATAGTCTTATCCCTATGTCTTTTAATAGGGTTTTCTAATCCTAATCCCAAAACAACTAAACATATCCTTTGATACCAACTATAACAACCCTGATCTTTATTACACACTTAAACATGATTTATTACATAAAATTTTACTTAAGAAAAATCTAATTATATAGAGGTCTAGTGTATTGGTAAATTATGAACATTACATAACAACTTAAAACATGAAATAAAACATCTTTATTTCAAACTTCTTTGACATGACAAACTCATTGCTTCGTACTTAACACTTCATGAGATAACCTGAGGGAAAACATAAGAAAGGGGTGAGATATAAAGCCTAGTAATGGATTAAAAAAGAATAACTTAAAAAATAAAATAAATTTTAGGCAATAGTCATATCAATGGAGCATAATAGAAACATGAACATAAAGGCATTATATAGCATGATTATCATAACATGGAAATGTGGAAACGACATACAAAATGATATTAGCATGATACAAGGATCATTTAACATGGATTAGAATGATTAAACCCTAATTTAACATGAATTATAATTATTAAACCATCATTTCACATGGTGTATCATGATACTAATCATCACCTAATGCATTGGAGCGCTATCGGCGCACTCCCTTCATAATCATTTCAATCTCATGCTTAAGTGTGCCACATAGATCATATAACATGAATTAATTCAACATAATCATTTATTAAATGATAAAATAATTTGGAATACATAAATTTAAGTACCATTAAACAAGTAAAGGTTAATACCATTGATAGATAAATGGTTATTCTATTCACTACACGATGATTTTGGCTTGGAAAATCGTGGTGTAATTTTGGCAGCATAATGACGTCATATGGAATTTAATAAATTGGGTTGAGGAGAGAGAAAGGGGTATATAATCATTTATAAATGAAATATATAGTAAGGGGATCATGGAACATAATATACTAACATATTAAATATAATTTAGATACATAATATAGAAGAAATTTTTGAATGGAAATAAGAAGAGAGAAACCCCTTACGAAATTTCAGCATGGTAACGGGTGTAAACGGAGGGAATTAATAAGGGATAAAGGGGTATCTATTAAGTAAAACATAAATAGGGAAGTATAGGGAGGTTGTAAATCATACATTAAAATTTTTAATTGAAAATAAAAGGTTATAACAACATAAAGAAACTTGGATAAAAATGAGAAAGGAAGGAAAGTGAGGATCCCATACTTGAGTGTGTGAATTCAAGAGCTTGAAGAGGGGATTATTGAGAGATTAGGGTGACTAGGGGGGATTATAGAGAGAGTAGGAAAGATTAGGGACGTGATAAAAGTATTTTTAGTGAAGATAAGTGGGATCTCGGGTGGGTTTATATTGGAAATGAGAGGGGAATTCTTTAATATTCCACAAACTTAGGTTTTTGAATCTATATAATTAAATATTCAAAACCAAAAACCTTCCCATGGTTTTAGGACTTGTTTTTTTGAAAAAGGAGAGTGGAAAAAATTATTTTATAAGGAAATTTTTTGAACATAATAAAATATTTCCTTTGCTTATATGGAGGTGAGTCACACTCTCAAGGAAATGAATTTAAAATAATAAAATATATTATACATTTTGGAGGATTCACTAAGACTTTATAAAATAATTAAAACAAATATAAAATCAAATTATTTTATTGGGAAAACATATATTCGGATTATAATACCCAATATAGTATTTATTACATCATTTTGGGGTCATTATGATGTTATAAAACACATATCTTATTTATACAGTATTTAATTTTTTCCCAAAAATTTGACTGTCTCAGAAAATTATAAAAAATACACCATTGGATATTTTATACATCCAGATTACAAAAATAATATATATTTTATCTAAATAATTTTATAAATATGTGAATTTTCACATTTAAAATGAAAACTGACATTTATTGAAAATTTACGTGTTTTGAAAAAAATAGTTTTCAAATATTAATAAAAATTACATTTGACTTCATAAAAAATTATATACTCATTTAATATTCATAAAATTTATTTTATAATAATATTTTATTAAAAACTTAATTATTTCAAAATGTTTTTAATTCCTTAAAATAAATTCTCTAAAAATACATTTTCTATTTTATCATATAAAAAATATAACTCTTATCAAACTGATTACCTAATCATTTACAGATAAGGAACTGATATAATCATCATTTATATGAATTGTTTTTATAATATTATTAATAAAAACCATAGTTTAATATAATGTATATATTTCTCAAAACAACCATTTTTACTCAAAAAGACAATTTATTAAATTGATCACTTTTTAAGAAAGACTATTTTCATTAAGGAATTGATGGAATAATAATTTTATTTATAAAAAAGTGATTCCACAATAAGTAACTAATACCTTATTACATAACCCCTTATAACAACCATGTAAGACCAAAGGGTAATGTGTGCGATGGTGACAGACTCTTGGGGTGACTCAGATAACATTGCCCGGGTGGTAATCTCTATTAACTTGAACTTCTCCTATAAGAGATTCCATTCAAGCTTAACATGTTGAATATTGACTTGGGATTGGTCAAGAGTGAAGCCCAATGATGCTACCTCCTTTCTGAGCTCTGAAAAATGAGCTTCATATGACCTAAGTCTACTGGATGAGGCCATCTTCTCCTTTTTCGAAGTCGAAAGGATTATTTTTAAAAAAGTTAACTTTATATCAGTCATGTTATCACTATTCAACAACTATATTATCAATGGTAATGAAAATTAACAGTTATTTAAACCCAATAATAATAAAACGATTAAAAAAGAGTGCTTGTATTTTCTGTAAGACATTAAAAGAAAGGGGATTTTATTCTTAAAAGATCAGTTCATTAAAACCTTACCCCCTTAAGAAATTTTGCCCACGAAATTTCATTTTCCCATAATAAAATAGATGGGGCTAACTTTGCCTCTTCACTTCCTCCAATTCCCATGTTTCTTATTCAAACTTTTGGTTTCACCACAACACCTTGATGAGGGATATAATATTATTTTGTATAATTTTTCTCTACGATCTAAGATCTTCACCAGCTAATCTTCATAGGATATGTCATTCTCCAATGGTACCACCTCTATATTGAGTACATGTGATGGATAAGGTATGTACTTCCTCAAGACTAATACATGGAATACATCATGTACTTGAGATCAGTTCGGTGGGAGTGCTAGTCGATAGGCCATTGCTCAAATGTGATCAAGGATCTCAAAAGGGTCATTGTACCTTGGGATAAGATTTACCTTATTCCTAAATCTCATAACTCTATTCCATTGTGATATGAGGTGGAATACCATATATCCGACATCAAACTCTAGGCGTCGTCGATGATTGTCATATTAGATCTTTTTTCGACTCTGAGAAGCTTTAATGTGGTGTTGGATGTTTTTAACCTTCTCCACCATTTTTGTGACCATTTCTAGACCTAGAAGTTTTCTATCTCCAACTTCATCCAAATATTCTGGTGTTCTACACTTCTTCCCATAAAGGGATTCATAAAGATCCATTTGGATGCTTGAGTGGAAACTGTTGTTATAAGAGAACTCAACCAGATAAAGATGATGATATCATCCTCCTTTGAAGTCCAGTGAGCATGCTATAAATATGTCCTTAAGTGTTTGGATAATCTTCTTAGATTATACCTCAGTTTGAGGATGATAAGTCGTACTGATTTTCGTCTCAATATTTAGAGCATGTTGGAGACTCTTCCAAAACTTAGAGGTGAATCTTGGATCTTGATCGAATAAAATCTATAGTCATACTCCATGAATCCTTAACACTTCTCTAATGTATATTCATTCCCATTGATCCAATTATAAATCCTCTCAAATCGAAATGAAGTGTGAAGTCTTTGTGAGATGATCCACAACAACCCATATATAATTGTTTCTTTTGGATGTCTTCAGAAGTCAAGTGACAAAGTCCATGATGATGTTCTCCCATTTCCATGTTGGTATGGGAATAAATACATCATACCATTAGACTTATGCATCTCATACTTCACTTACTATCATACCAAGCACTTTTATGTATACTCAAAAATATTCTTCTTCCTGTTATCCCACCAATAAATCTCTCAAAGATCTCAATACATATTTGTGTTTCTTGGGTGAATGGGAAAATTCGAACTAAGTGCATCATCAAAAAGTTATTTATTTAACTTTGGATTTGATGGAACACATAGTCTTGACCCAAATCTCACAATTCCTTCTTCATTAACATTGAACTATGAGGATTTCACTTTTATGATAATTTTGACTTTATTCTGAATTCTGACATCATCCTTTTGAGCATCCTTTAACCTTTCTAAAAGAGACAGTTGGGCAATAATTTGTGAAATGATTGATTATGTTACCTTATTTATGATTCCCATATCCATATTCATCAAATATAATAAGATTATATCCTTTTAAATTCTCATCAATGATAGAATCATTGGGTCCTTTCTACTTATAGCGTTTTCCACTTTATTCGCTTTCCCCAGATAATAGTGAATTGAGAATTCATAGTCTTTGATCAACTATAACCATATTTGTTGGTGCATATTCAACTATTTCTATGTGAATATATACTTGAGGCTTTTGTGATCTATTTATATTTCACACTTTTCCCCAAATAGGTAATGTCACCAAATTTTCAATGTGAAGATCACTGCAGTCAACTCCAGATCATGTGTTGGATAGTTCTTCTCACGAACATTCAATTTCCTTGAAGCATAGGCAATGAATTTATCATTTTTCATCAACACAGAGCCCAGAACCTTCTTTTAATCATCACATAATACCATGAAAAGTTCTCCACTTATGGGTAGTGTGAGCATGAGCACAGTGATAAGCCTCCTTTTTAACTCCTTGAAGCTCTCTTTGCATTAATCACTCAAATAAAACTTGACTCCCTTCATAGTTTGTTTGGTAAGAGGGTTTGAAAATCATGAGAAATTTCTCATAAATTAGAATTAATATATAGATAACCCAAGTAAGCTATGGATATTCATCATAGATGTTGGCCTTGGAAATCCCTCAATTGCATTTTTCTTGGAGGGATCCACATATATCCCTTTTCTTGTGATGATATTCCCCAAGAATGAGAATTCCTTCAACCACAAATCACACTTTTTTTAACTTTTTATAAAACTTATCCTTTCACAAGGTCTCTGTTATAGTGATTAGATGATCCTCATTCTCCTCTTTGGTTTTAGAGTATATTAGAATATAGTATATAAAGACTGCCACAAATTTTTCGAGGTAATCTCTAAAGACTTTATTCATCAAGTCCAAGAATATTTCTAGAGAATTAGTGGTTCTGAAAGGAATTACTATGAATTCATAATGCTCGTACCTTGTATGAAAATGAGTCTTGGGGATATCCTACTTCTTCACCCTTACATGGTAATATCCCGACTGCGGATCCACCTTGGAGAAGTATTGTGCTCCACGTAGCTGATCAAACAAGTCATAAATTTGTGGAAAAGGATACTTGTTATTTATTGTGATTTTTTTTGAGCTCGTGATAATCAATGAAAAGGAACATTGACCCATCCTTCTTCTTGACGAAGAGGACAAGTGCACCCAATGGTGAAGCACTTGCGCGTATAATCCCTTTATCTAGATCCGTATGTTGTTGTTTCTTTTTCTCCTCAAGGTCCACAATATCCATTCTATACAGAGTCATGGATATTGGCAATACCCTAGGTATTAGATCAATCAAGAATTAAACATCTCTTCTAGGAGGAAGACTAGGAAATTCCTCAGGAAACACAGCAGCAAATTCCCGCACAATAGGCATTTCTTTGAGGATGGTTCCTTCCTTAGAATAAATCATCTGAGAAAGATATGTGTGTTAATAGGGCATTAATATCCATACTTTAGATGATGGTGCTAAAGAATATTCATCCTCCTCCTTTCACTTGTACAGAATCAGGGGTATATTCACCATATGGAGAGTGATTTCCCTCTCATGGAAATTTATATTGGCTCTATATAGGGAAATCCAAACCATGCCAAGAACTACATAAAATTACACGATAGGTAGTATGAAAAGGTTATTTGTGAAGTTCAATCCACAAATTGTGATAGGGGAAGAGTTATATTCATTGGATGCAATAATTTCCCCATAGGCATATCTCAACGATATATCCACTTCCATGATTTGTGGTGGTTTTTGGATTGTTCTACTAAACTTTCGAGATATAAAAAAATGTGGAGAACCAGAATCAAAAATTACATTCACTATTATTGAATGAATAACTAGTGAATCTATCACCACTTCATTGTCTGGATTCACTTTAGTAGTAGTGATGGAAGAAGATCACCCTTGCTACCTTGGATGTTTTTGTTTGCCTTTGAAACCCCTTGGCTTAGGGAACTGGTTTGCAAAGTGCCTTGGTTCTTTACAGTTGTAGAAATGAACAATGAATTGAGGTTCAAATAGATCATTCATATCCTATGTCGTAGTAGTGGGTTTTTCTTGTTGACAATTAATGGTCAGGTTCCCTTCTCTTCCACACCTAACGCATTTCCTTGTCCCCTTCAGGCAATTTCTAGGGTGCTTCTTTCCACACCTTTGGCAAGTGGGGTGCTTAAATTTCTTAGTACCATTGGATTTATCCATCAAACCACTAGAATTAAAGTCCAATTTCCGCTTATTATCCTCCTGATACCCCTAAGATTCTCATATCTCTATTTTGACTTTGAGGGCACATCAGACAATTTCCTCATAGCTATCAATGTCACAGATCGCTAGGTCTTTCTATAGGCTAGGTTTTATCCCACCAAATAAGTGATCAAATTTTCATTTGGGGGTAATGACAATGACAGAGTCGTGTTGTGAAATCCTATTAAATTTTTCCTCATACGCTCTGATGGATTTATCATCTTTTTTACTTAAGGGAAAGGAATTCCCTTTCCATCTTAAGTCGGAGGGTGCAAGGAAAATATTTTTTATCAGAAATCCTTCCATTACAACGCCTCGATATCTTCCTCAAGATTCATATTTTTGATCAATTCCCACCATTTATTAGATTAAACCTCCATATGATAAGAATCTAGAAGAACCTTATTTTGTTCGTAACATTGAAGTATGGAGAAGATCTTCTCAATGGAGTTGATCCATTGATTGACGATTGAGGGATCATATGATCCATTGAAAGTAGGAGGCCTTTGTCTCATCAAGCTCTCAATTGCGGCTTGTTCTTTTTTAGGGGGGAGGGTTGGACGTTCCTCTTGACCCATGTTTCCATTAAAAACTTGAATTAACTAAGATATTATCATGAAAAAGTTTGTGATTCCCACTCCCATAGGATTGGGAATCTCATTAGAACAGTCATCACATTGATCTTCGTATTAGTTGTTAGCCCGAGTCCTTATATTTCTGACCATTGGCTATAATAAAAGGAATGTTAGGGGTAAGTTTATTAAAAACATAAAGGGTAATCCAATGAAAAAAAGGGATAAATTATAAATTACATTAATTTCCTTAACTTATGAATTTATAAGCTTAAATCGATGTTATCCATGATCTACTTCCCAACATATATTCTTAGGGGATTTTTTTATTCCCTTAATAATGGTTCAAACTAAGATTATGAATTTACCAAAGAATATCCTCTGTGAGTGTCGAAACAAGTGTATAGAAAGGCCTGTTGTTTTTCACCAGTTCCTATTCGAGACTAGCTCAAATCAGTGTTTTCGGATTTTACTAATAGATACATCTATGCCAGATCCACCTCAACTTGTTTATATCTAGATAGTGATTTATTTTATTGATAAACCAAATAATCTATACTCAACATTATTTATGGATTTTTTTCTTATAAATAGTCCCTTCCCTAAGTCTTTCACTGGGGTTTTCTAATCCTAATCCCAAAATAACTATACCCATCCTTTGATACCAACTATAACAACCCTAATCTTTATTACACACTTAAACATGATTTATTTCCAAAATTAGTACTTAATAAAACTCCAAATATCAAGAGGTATAGTGTCTTGGGAAATTAGGAACATTACATAACAACTTAAAACTTGAAATAAAACATCTTTATTTGAAACTTCTTTAACATGAAAAACTCATTCCTTGGTACTTAACACTGCATGGGATAACCTTAGGACATACATAAGAAAGGGGTGAGCTATAAAACCCAGTAAGAGAGTAAAAAAAGCATAACATGAATAATACAGTACATTTTAGGAAATAGAAATATCAATGGAGAATAATAGAATTGTAAACACCTAAAAATTCTATGTAATTTTTTTAAAATTATTTGGGATTATTATGAGTCTATGAAAATTGACGGCGCGTGATTCTGAGGCCCATTGTGTCCGGTATGAATTTCTGAACTTTTTTAAAGGTACGTTTAGTAAATGCTTGGGCAGAATTTTCTATCTTTTGAATCAGTGCTCAGATTAAAAATACAAGGTCACCGTTGAATCCACAACACCAAGGTTCGCTTAGGGGAAGCTTCACTTCAACCATAGTAGGTTAGAAGAAAAAGTTAAATTTTGGACTTTACAGAAAAATATTAAAATAACTTTAAAAGATATTTAATTTCTTTTTCTCTAGAAGATGAGCAGTAGTGGTGGGGACCGGTGACTTGTCAAGACTATTAATGTCTTAAATCTCCTTTATTTGTAACTGCACTATTGGGTAATTAAGAGGTTTATTCATTAAATGAACCTCATTAATTCCTCAGTGCATCACTCACCTTTTCCCCCTCTATTTATGTGAGGCTTGGGGTGGAGTTTTGACATAGCTTCACCAAGAAAGAAACCTATGGTGAGGTGACATGACACCTTCCACTGATGGAGAAGAAATCTCGGGCGACATCGAATTGGGAGTGACGAACACTGACGGTTTCATCAAAGCGTGGATTCTCCTTCCACCACCGTGATGACTCCAGCAATTCTCGAGGTTGGGGTTGTTTATTAATTCAAGAAATTCCCTCGATTCTATTCCACATTCTTGAATTTGTGGGAGGTTGTTTTGGGGGATTTTAATGGGGTTTATCATTATTTTATTATGATGTATAAATTATCCCCTCTTGTAATAAAGCTAATGTGGAGGGTGCTGGCCAAATGAACAAGGCCCAGACCCTTTGCCTCTTGATTTTTTCATTACTTTATTTGATGGTGGGTTGTTCCAACTTGATGGAACCTTGAAACTGAGAGGCACGAAATAAAAGAGACATCCCGAGAGGACTGTGGGTGCGTCTGAAAGGAAGAACAGACCACCAGAGCTCACTCGGTGGCCCGTGGAAGAAGCATGGGTGTGGCACCGACATGACAATTCTAGTGACTGACACCGACAGATGAGGGAGCCAGACTAAAACCGCCAACCATGGTGGAAGAGTGGCACCGCTCGGTGCCACGGTGGTCCTACAGGTGGCCGGTAGCGGCCGACTACATAGGTGGAGGTGGCGCCTCGTCGCACGCCATGATGAAGAGCCGTGACGAGATGGAAAGGGACCCCCATCATGCGGGTCCTGTGGGTGACAAGGAGGTGCCACCTGGTACTGCCCTTAAATAAATTGAATGTCTCTTTGAGTCATTTGGGAGGCGGACTGCATGACCCCTGCACGGGTCGTGCCAGGCAGTGGTCTGAGCCCACCACGGCCTAGCCCAACCCGGCCATCCCAAGACGGTTTGGGCCTGGCAGGGTCATACTTGGACCGAGTTGGGTCGGCCCAGACCGGGGCTGGCCAGGTCGGTCCGACCGGGTCAGACCAGATCCGGACCCCTCCGAGGCCCCAAAATGCTTAAAATGATGTAACTTGTGAACCAGATGTCCATTTGATGAACCGTCTATAGCATTGGGATCCTTGGAGCGAGGTGGTCCTTTTGAGATACTTTTTGAGAGTTTTGGAGGAAGTTGTACTATGGCTGGGTTGGATCGACTCCAAATCCAACCGGGCCCTCGACACTAAAATTCCAATAACGTACAGACCAGACATTCAGTTGATGCACCGTCTGTTGTATTGAAACCCTTATGACGTGACAGATCATCAGGTTCTTCGTGGGAATTTTTTCCAGTTGAAATATGACAAATGGATTGAGGAGTAGTTATCCAAGAATCAAGTGTACTTTGAGCAGGAATCCAGTGGTTGGCAGTGAGGTAGAGGTTAGAGACAGATCATACGGAGGTTAGTAACTAGCAATCCTATGTTGATCAGCACCGATCCTATGTGGGTCAGATCTTGTGTGGGTCAGCGCTCAACGATCCTATGTGGGTTAGGGCATACCGATCATGTGTGGGTTAGATCCAGTGTGGGTCAGCACTCAGCGATCTAGTGTGGGTCAGTGCATACCGATCCTGTGTGGGTCAGATCATGTGTGGGTCAGCAGGGGTTAGTACCTATCGATCCTGGGCGGGTCAGATCCTATGTGGGTCAGCAGGGGTTAGTAACTGTCAATCCTGTGTGGGTCAGACTCCGTATGGTTAGTAGCTATGCCTCTCGATAGAATAAGATGATATATCTTCTTGACTAATCATATGTATTTATGTGCTTTACTTATACCCGGTTTGAGCTGTGTCTATTTCTTTGTGATTTGTGATTGATATAATTCGTTTTGGTTTTTCCTTTTTGGAATTTTGAGAGACCTTCGGGGGTCTCAGGGTCCCTACTGGGTATTGTTATACTCACCCCTATATGGGCTTCACTCGTACCATGTTGTGTCTTGTGTAAATGATGATCAGCTTGGAAGAGACTTGAGGGAGCCAAGACCAGGTGGCACACAATGGATATTGGATGACATAGAGAACAGTGGAGATGAGTTATACCTACCCTTCAGGTAGGATCATTGGTGGATGATTCCAAGAACTATTTTCTGTTTTTCAGTTGTAGTTGTACCTTTCAGTTGGTCTTGTATTCTAACCCCTTTACTTTCAGTACACACCTTTACTACTGCAGTTTTACTTCATCATTGCATCTTTTTGTGTTCTTGGATTGTATGTTTTTACAAGTTTACAGGTAATTCCTTCTCGCTTTAGGGATACGCCTTCTGATTCTAGTCGCCAACCCCTGGCCTATAGGAGGGGGGATTGGGGTAGTCACGGCACGGGCCCCGAGGGACGGGTCATGATAAGAAACATGAACATAAAGGAATGATATAACATGATTATCATGATATGGAAATGTGGAAATGACATACAACATGATATTAGAAAAATCCAAGGATCATTACACATGGATTAGTATGATTAAAACCTCATTTCACATGAATTAGCATGAGTAAACCCTCATTGCACATGATGTATCATGATAATAAACATTACCCAATGCATTAGAGCGCTATCAAGGCGCACCCTTCATAATTATTTCAATATCATGCTTAAGTGTGCCACATAGATCGTATAACATATATTCATTCAACATAATCATTTATTCCATGATAAAAGAATGTGAAATACATACATGTAAGTACCATTCAACAAGTAAATGTGAATACCCTTGATATTGAAATGGTTATGGTATTTACTACCCAATGATTTTAGCTTGGAAAATCACAGTGCAATTTTGGCAGCATAACGACATCATATGGAAATTCATAAATTAGGTTGATGAGAGAGAAAAGGGTCTCTCATCATTTGTACATGAAATAAATAGTAAAGGGGATTATGTAACATAATATCCCAATATATGAAATGGAATTTAGATACATAATATAAAAGAAATGCTTGAATAGAAATAAGAAGAGAGAAATCCTTTATAGAATTTCAACATGGTAACAGGTGTACACATAATGCATTAATGAGAGAGAAAGGGGTCTCTCATCATTAAAACATAAGGAGGGAAGTATGGGGGAGGTTTGTAATCATACCCCAATATTTATAATTGAAAATAAAAGGGTATAAAAACATAAAGAAACTTGGATAAAAATGTGAAAGGAAGGAAAGTGAGGATACCTTACTTGAGTGTGTGACTTGAAGATCTTGAATAGGGGATTCTTGTAACGACCTGAAAATTCATGAATAAAATTCCATTTCTTTTATTTAATTAATTTTTTTATGGATATAGAAAACACATGCACTTTTTTTATTTTATACAATTGGGTTTAAATGATCATTAATTATCATTATCATTCATAATATAGTCGTTTAATAGTGATCACATGAGTAATATAAATTTAAGTTTTTTAGAAAGAATTTTTTCAACAAAGAAAAAGGATAGGATGACCACATATAGTATACTTGATCCATATGAAGCTCATTTTTCAGAGCTCAG
Organism: Viscum album; assembly: GCA_963277665.1. Lineage (NCBI taxonomy): Eukaryota > Viridiplantae > Streptophyta > Magnoliopsida > Santalales > Viscaceae > Viscum > Viscum album. Next base: position 1,295,709,086 of record OY728141.1, on the reverse strand, counting down.
AAAGGAGGTAGCGTCACTGTGATTTTCTCTTGACCTAGCCCAATCCGAGTATCAACACATTAAGCTTGAATAGAATTTCCTATAATAGAAGTGAAAGTTAATAGAGATTACCACCCGAGCAATGTTATCCGAGCTGCAACAAGAGTCTATCACAATATCACACCTTACCCTTCAGTCTTATGAGGGTCTTATAAGGGGTTATGTAACAAGGTATTAGTTACTTTTTTTAATCTCTTTTATAAATAAAATACATATTCCGTCAATTACTTTATGAGAATAGTTTTTCTTTAAAGTATAATGAATTAGATAAATTGACTTTTTTGGTAAAATGGTATTTTCAGAAATATATAAATTATTATATTAAACTATGATTTTATTAATAATTTTATTATAATAGGGTTATAAGAACACCTATTTTAATTTTAAATGATGATTATTTTTATTTTTTTTACTCTATAAAAGATTAAGTATTCATTTTGATAAGAATTATATTTTTATATGATAAAACAAAAATTATATTTTTAATTAAAGAATTTATTTTGATGAATTAATGAATTTTTGAAATAATTAATATTTTAATAAAATATTATTATCAAATTAATTTTATAAATAATAAATTAGTATATAATTTTTTTGAATTCAAATGTAAATTTTATTAAGGTTTAAGAACTGTTTTTTTCAAAACCCATCAATTTTTAGTAAATGTAGGTTTTGATTTTAAAAGTGAAAATTAAAATATTTATAAAATTATTTATAAAAAATTAATATTATTTTTGGAATCGGGATGTTGAAATTAACCAATGGTGAATTTTTCATAATTTTCTGAGATAGTTCAATTTTTTGGTAAAAAATTAAATACCAAATAAATATATAATGTGTTTTATGACATCCTAATGACCCAATAGTGATATAATAAAATAATATAAAATTTATATTCAGAAAATATATGTTTTAAATTTAAAATATTTTTATTTTATATTTGTTTGATTAATTTTATAATGCATTTGTAGACCCTCTAAGTCTTATAAAATATTTTAACATTTTAAAATGTTTTCCTTGAGAGTGTGACTCACCTCTACATAAGAAAGACTAATATTTTAATATTTTCGTCCCTTGGACTTATAAAATATTTTATACCACTCCCCTTTTAAATAAAAAATTGGAAAAAACCATGGGATGGTTTGTGGTTTTGATTAGTTTAATGTGTAGTGTCCAAAACCTAAATAATAAAGAATTCCCTATCATTTCCTATATAAACCCACCCAACATCTCATTACTCTTCACTCAAACCATTTTTAGATTGAAGAAACTATTCCCCATACTCCATATATTCTTCAAAAGTCACCTCCAAGATTCCATGAATCCTCTCTCAAGCCTTTAGATCACACTTCCTAGTAAGGGATCCTCACCTTCCTCTTCTCCTTTCAGATGCAAGCATCTTATTTGAAAGTAATTCCTGTAATTTCAAATGGTTATAATGTTATTATTTTATAATAATTATATTACTGTACATTCTATTTTATTTTAATGCGGTATTATTTATCCTCCCTCAATTTTGATCCTTACCTAAGCTGTTACTATGCCAAAATTTCATGAGGGATTTCACTCTTCTCATTTCCATTCAAGCTACTCTTTTACATTATGCTTCTTAAGTTCTATATTTATATGTTGGGTTATAATGTTTCAAGACCCCCATAATATCCATTTGATTTATATATTATGATATCTTCATTTCAATCTCTTGAATCCCCTCTATGATATTTTAAGCACACCCTTACTATGCTGAAATTCTATCAGGGATCTTCCACCCTCCTCTTTTATTAAGCATTATTTTGATGTTATATCTTTGAATCTATTTTATTACTATTTTGGGATATGTTATTATATATCCTCCTTACTTACCATTTTATTTATATATGATTATATCCCCTTTCACTCTCATTTATCCCTTTTATGAACCCTTACGTATACTCGTTACCATGCCGAATTTTCGTAAGGGATTCCTTCCTTTCTCTTTTTTGGTCCAAGTTTATTTCTGTTATTATACCCTTTTATTATCAATTAAAAATTTTGGGGTATAATTTAGAACCTCCCACATACCTCCCCCCTTATGTTTTAATGATGATATACCACTTTGTCTCTCATGAATTCCTTTTGTGTACACCTGTTACCATGCCAAAATTCAGTAAGGGGTTTCCCTCTTATTATTTCCATTCAAGTATTTCTCCCATATTGTGCATCTAAATTCCATTTAATATGTTTTTATGTTATGTTACATGATCCCATTACTATATATTTCATGTATAAATGATGATATACCCATTTCTCTCTCATCAACCCAACTAATGAATTTCTATATGACGACGTTAGGCTGCCGAAATTGCACCGTGATTTTCCAAGCCAAAATAATCATATAGTGAATACCATACCCATTTATATGTCAAGGGTATTCATATTTATGAAAATATACATATTTAATGGTAAATACATATATTTATTCCACATTCCTTAATCATGGAATAACTTATGATGTTTAATGATTCCATGTGGCACACTTTTGCATGAAATGAAATGTTTATAAAGGGTGCACCCTGATAACTCTCTAATGCAGTGGGTAATGTTTAGTATCATGATACACCATGTGAAATGAGTTTTTAATCATTATAATCCACGTGCAATGAGAGTTTACTCATTCTAATCCATGTACAATAAGGGTTTACTAATGCTAATCCATGTGCAATGAGGTTTTAATCATGCTAATTCATGTGTAATGAGGGTTTACTCATGATAATTCATGTGAAATGATTGTTTACTCAGAAAATCCATGTGAAATGAGCCTTAGATCATAATAATACCATGTTTTATGATATTTCCACATTTCCATGTTATAATAATCATGCTATATCAGGCCTTTATGTTCATGTGTCTCTTGTGCTCCATTGATATGCCTATTGCCTAACATGTACTGTATTATTCATATTACGCCTTGTTTACTCCCTTACCAGGTTTTATAGATAACCCTTTTCTTATGTATGTCCTCATGTTATCCCATTCAATGCTAAATAAGAAGGAATGTTGTGGTCATATAAAAGAAGTTCTACATAAAGATGTTGTATTTTATGTTTTAAGTTGTTATTTAATGTTCCTAATTTCCCAAGACACTAGACCTCTAGATCCTTGGAGTTTTCTTAAGTGCAAGTTTATGTAATAAATCATGTTAAGTGTGTAATAAATATAAGGGTTGTAATAGTTGGTATCAAAGGACATGTTTAGTTATTTTTTGGGATTAGGATTAGAAAACTCTAGTGAAAGCCTTAGAGATAAGACTATGTATAAGAAAAATATCCCTAAATTTTGGTGAGTATAGAGTAAGTGTTTTATCAAGAAAATGCATCCCTTTCTGGATACGAACAAGTAGTGGTGGATCTAGAACAGATGTATCTAGGGGTAAAACTCGAAAACACCACTTTGATCTAGACTCAAACGGGAACTGGTGCATGACAATAGGCCTTGCTATGCTCTTGGTTCGACACTCCCGGGGGATATGCTTTGGTAAATTCATAAGCTAAGTATAAACCATTATTAAGGGAATATAAAAAATTCCCCTAGGAATATATGTTGGGAGGTAGATCATCGATAACATAGATTGAAGCCTATAAATTCATAATTTTAGGAAATAAATGTAATTTATAAGTTATCCTTTTTTTTATTTGGATTCCCCTTTATGTGTTAAAATGTTTAAGATACTCATCCGTAATTTTTATTTTATTCTATTCAATGGCCAGTAATATTAGGAATATGGTTAACAACCGATGTGAAGGGAAACATGATGAATGTCCCAGTGATATTCCCAATCAAATGGGAGTTCAAGTAGGACATATCGTGATTATGCCAAACCAACTATCAAAAATCACAATTAATAATTGTCACTTTGTTGAATGCACAAGGAAATAAAGTAAGAGGAAGATTACATCTCATGAAAGTACATTTTCTAAAGTTGATAAGGGGAAGAGGACCCAATTTCCTTAATGAAACAAGTGTGGAAAGAGTCACCGAGGGAAATTTCACAAAGGGACTAAGAGATGTTTTAAGTGCGGGAAGGAAGGGAAAAAAGTATCCAATTGACATGAAAGAATGGATAATGTGATGGATGGAAACAAAGTTCCATATAAGGAATATTACATATTTCTATGCTATAAATGTGGATAAGTCATGAATTACCCAAGACAATTCTCTATTGCAAGGGCTGAGAAGGATAATGAGCATCAACAATCTCCATGATCAAGGGAGAATAAGAAGTCCTATGCTAAGATGGATAACGATGAATGAATTACATGTAACCACTACTTAAAAGTAGTGTATGCCGTAATGTATTTCAATTTATGTCCTATTATTATATATTTTATGTTTCTAAGAAAATTGATTCCTCAGTATAAATGATATTAAATAATTAGGGAAAATTTTCTATAAGTGTTTTATCACATGTTGAAGTTTGTGGGAATTTTCTTCTTGAAAATTCCCTTTGATGGAATTTGAGGCAAAATAACAAATTCATCTCCTATTCCTCAAGGAAGTTGAAAATTCATGAGCAAAAATATCACACGCATGATCTAGAGTTGGTGACAATGTTCTTTATGTTAAAAATCAGGCGGAATTATCTATTTGGGGAGAAGTGTGAAATATATACGGATCACAAAATCCTCAAGTATATATTCTCATATAAAGTTCTGAAAAAGCACCAATAAAGATGGTTAGAGCTGATCAAATACTATGACTGCTCAATTCAATACTATCTGGGGAAAGCTAATAAAGTCGCAGACACTCTAAGTAAAAAGGATTCAGTAGCTCTTTCATTAATGAGAATTAAAAAGGATCCAAAATTCTTTGATTTGATGAATATGGGCATGATAATCATAAATAAGGGAAAATCATCAATCCTTTCATAAATTATTTCTCAACTGTCTCTTTTAGATAGGTTGAAGGATGCTCAGAAGGATGATGTGGGAATTCGAAAGAAAGTGAAAACTATCAGAAAAGAGAAATCCTCAGAGTTCAATGTTAATGAAGAAGGAATTGTGATATTTGGGTTAAGAATACGTGTTCCATCAAAACCAGAGTTAAAGAAATAAATTTTGGATGATGCACATAGTTTAAATTTCTCCATTCACCCTAGAAACAAAAAGATGTATCGAGATCTCCGAGAGAATTATTGGTGGGATAACATGAAGAAGAAATCGATGAGTATACATAAAAGTGACTAATTTTTTTGAAAGTGAAGGTTGAGAGGCAGAAGTCTAAGGGGATGATGCAACCATTACCCATACCAATATGGAAATGGAAGAACATCACCGTGGACTTTGTCACCAGACTTTCTCAGACATTTAAGGGAAATAATACTATCTGGGTTGTTGTGGATCATCTTAAAAATACATTAAACTTAATTTCAATTCTATATGATATCTCATTAGATAAAATGGTATATATATAAATCAAATAAGTGGTAAGGATTCATAGAGTACCACTATTGATTGTATCTGATCGAGATTCAAGATTCACCTCTAAGTTCTAGAAGATTATCCCACACGCTTTGAATACTAAGATGAACTTCAATATGTATTATCATCCTCAAAATGATGGCCAATATAAGATAACTATACAAACACTTGAGGATATGTTGAGAGCATGCTCAATGGACTTCAAAGGATGATGGGATCAACATATTCTCCTGGTTGAGTTCTCTTACAATAACAATTTCCACTCAAGCATACAAATGGATCCTTAGGAAGCACTTTATGGGAAGAGGTGCATAACACCGACATGTTGGGATGAAGTTGGGGAGAAAAAAATCATAAGTCCAAAAATGGTCGAATAAATGGTGGAGAATGTTAAGACAATCCAGTAAAACATTAAAACTACCTAGAGTCAACAAAAGTGCTATAATGATAATTGTCAATGAGACCTAGAGTTTGATGTTAGAGACATGGTATTCCTCCACATATCTATATAGAATAGAGTTATGAGATTTGTTAAGAAGGGAAAGATTAGTCCAAGTTACATTGTCCCTTTTGAGATCCTTAATCACATTAGAGTAGTGGCATATCGACTATCACTCCCACCAAACCTATCTCAAGTACATTATGTATTCCATGTATCTATTTTGAGGAAGTATATACCTAACCCATATCATGTACTCAATCTAGATGTGGTACCATTGAATAATGACCTCTCCTCTGAAGAGAAGTTAGCGACGATCTTAGATCATAGGGAAAAAGCACTACGAAATATAACAATTCCCCTCGTCAAAGTGTTGTGTAGAAACCAAAAGTTTGAATAAGAAATGTTCTAGTTGGAAGAAGTGATGAGGATAATTTACCCTCCTCTATTTTATAGTGGGAAAAGAAAATTTCTAGGGAGAAATTTATTAAGGGGGGAAGGCTGTGATGACCTGAACATTCATGAATAAAATTCCCTCTCTTTAATTTAATTAAATGTATTATGGATATAGGAAAAACATGCACCTTTTTATTTTATCCAATTGGGTTTAATGATCGTTAAGTATCATTACTATTTATAATATATCTGTTGAACATTGATCACATGACTTGTATAAATTTAATGTTTTTAAAAAGATTTTTTTGACACAGAAAAAGGAGATGATGACCATATCTAGTAGACTTGAGCTATACGAATCTCATTTGTCAGATCTTAAAAAGGAGATAGCTTCACAAATATTTTCTCTTTGCTAAGACCAATCCAAGATTCAACACGTTAATCTTTAACAGAATCTCCTACGAGATAAGTGGAAGTCAATAAAGATTACCACCCGAGTGATGTTATCCGAGCCACCCTAAGAGTCTGTCACAATTACACACCTTAAAATTAAGTCTTATGCAGGTGTTATAAGGGGTTATTTAACAAAGTATTAGTTAATTTTTTGCAATACATTTTATAAATAAAATTATGATTCCATCAATTCCTTTATGATATTTTTTTTCTTAAAAATATAACAAATTAGATAAAATGAATTTTCGGGTAAAATCGTACTTTTCAAAAATATATAAATTATTATATTAAGCTATGATTTTATTAATAATGTTATTATAATATTTTTATAATAATTTTCCTTTTAATTATAAATGATGATTATATTTTTTTTACTCTATAAAATATTAAGTATTCATTTTGATAAGAATTATATTTTTATATGATAAAAAAGAAATTGTATTTTTAATTAAAGAATTTATTTTGATGAATTAATGAATTTTTGAAATAATTAATATTTTAATAAAATATTATTATCAAATTAATTTTATAAATAATAAACTAGTATATAGTTTTTATGAAGTCAAATTTAATTTTTATTATGGTTTAAAAACTATTTTTTTCAAAACCCATCAATTTTTAGTAAATGTGGGTTTTTATTTTAAAAGTGAAAATTAAAATATTTATAAAATTATTTAGATAAAATAAATATTATTTTTGGAATCAGGATGTCAAAATTAACTATTGGTGAATTTTTCATAATTTTCTGAGATAGTTGAATTTTTGGGTAAAACTTAAATACGGAATAAATATATAATGTGTTTATGACATCATAATTACCCAATAGTTATGTAATAAAATACTATAAAATTTATATTCAACCAATATATGTTTTGCCTTTAAAATATTGTGATTTTATATTTATTTGATTAATTTTATAATGCCTTAGTGGACTCTCCAAGACTTATAAAATATTTTAACATTTTAAAATGATTTCCTTGAGAGTGTGACTCACATCTACATAAGAAAGCCTAATATTTTAATATTTTAGGCCCTTGGAATTATAAAATATTTTACAACACTCCACTTTGGAAGAAAACATTTGAAAAACCATGATCTGGTTTGTGGTTTTGATTAGTTTAATGTGTAGTGTCGAAAACCCAAATAATAAAGAATTCCCTCTCATTTCCTATATAAACCCACACAACCTATCATTAATCTTCACTAAAAGAATTTTTATCTCTACAAAACTATGAAAAATACTCCATATATTCTTCAAAAGTCACCCCCAAGCTTCTAAGAAGCCTCTCTCAAGACTTTGGGATCACACTTCCAAGTAAGGGATCCTCACTTTCCTCTACTCCTTTAAAATTCAAGCATCTTATTTGAAAGCAGTTCCTATAATTTCAAATGGTTATAATGTGATTATTTTATAATTATTATATTACTATAAATTTTATGTTATTTTAATGAGGTATTATTTATCCTCCCTCATTTTCACCCATACTTAAGCTGTTACTATGCCAAAATTTTGTAAGGGATTTCACTCTTCTCATTTCCATTCAAGCTACTCTTTTACATTATGATTTTCATGATCCATATTTATATGTTGGGTTATGATGTTCCAAGACTCACATACTATTAATTTGATGTATATATTATTATATATTCCTTTAACTCTCATCAATCCCCTTTATGATCCTTTAATCCAACCCATTACTATGTCGAAATTCCATAAGGGGTCTTCCACCCTCCCCTTTTATCAAGAATTATTTTCATGTTATATATTTGAATTTATTTTATTAATTTGTTGGGATATGTTATTATATATCATAATTACTTTAAATTTTATGTATACATGATTATATTCCCTTTCACTCTCATTTATCCCTCTTATGAACCCTTATGTATACTCGTTGCCATTCCGAATTTTCGTAATGGATTCCTTCTTTTCTCTTTTTTGTCCTAGTTTATTTATGTTGTTATAACATTTTATTTTCAATTAAAAATTTTGGGGTATGATTTATCACCTCCCCCATACTTCTCTAATTATGTTTTAATGATGAGATACCACTTTCTCTCTCATTAATGACTTCTGTGGACACCCATTACCATGCTAGAATTCTATAAGGGGTTTCCCTCTTCTGATTTCCATTCAAGTATTTCACCCGTATTGTGCATCTAAATTCCATTTCATATGTTGAGATATTATGTTCCATGATCCCATTACTATTTATTTCATGTATAAATTATGAGATACCATTTTATCTCTCATCAACCCAACTTATGAATTCCCATATGACAACGTCAGGCTACTAAATTTGCACTACGATTTTCCAAGCCAAAATCATCGTGTAGTGAATACCATACCCATTTCTATATCAAGGGTATTCACATTTATGCACATATACATATTTAATGGTAAATATCATGTATTTATTCCACATTCCTTAATCATGTAATAACTTATGATGTTGAATGATTCCATGTTATATGATCCATATGACACACTTATGCATGAAATGAAATGTTTATAAAGGGTGTGCCCTGACAACACTCTAATGCATTGGGTAATGTTTAGTATGTTGATACTCCATGGGTAATGAGGGTTTACTAAGGATAATTCATTTACAATGAGGGTTTAATCATGATAATACATGTGTAATTAGGGTTTACTCATGCTAATTCATGTGAAATGAGGGTTTACTCATGCTAATTCATGTGCAAGGAGGGTTTACTCGTGTTAATCCATGTGCAATGAGACTTGGATCATGATAATACCATGTTTTGTGTTATTAACACATTTCCATGTTATGATAATCATGTTATATCATTAATTTTTGTTCATGTTTCCCTTGTGCTCCATTGATATGCCTATTGCCTAACATGTACTCTATTCTTTATGTTATGCCATGTTTACTCCCTTACAGAGCTTTATAGGTCACTCTTTTCTTCTGTATGTCCTTAGGTTATCCCATGGAAAGCTAATTATGAAGGAATATCGTGGTCACGTAAAATAATTTTTCAATAAATATGTTTTATTTTATGTTTTAAGTTGTTATGTAATGTTCTTAATTTTCCAAGACATTAGACCTCTCGATCCTCATAGTTGTCTTAAGTGAAAGTTTATGTAATAAATCATGTTTAAGTGTGTAATAAATAGTAGTGTTTTTATAATTATTGAGATATTTTGAAACCATGGTAGGATTATAGAGAGAGGATGGAATATTAGGTATGTACTCACGGATTTTAAGTGAAGAGAAGTGGGATATTGGGTGGGTTTATATAGGAAATGAGAGGGGAATTCTTTAATATTTCAAAATATTAAGTTTTGGAATCTATATAATTAAATATTAAAAACCAAAAAACTTCCCATGGTTTTTTTACCATTGTTTTTTCCAAATGGGAGTGGAAAAAATTATTATATAAAGACAATGTCCAAAAATAATAAAATATCACCCTTGCGTATGTGGTGGTGAGTCACACTCTCAATAAAATAAATTTAAAATCATAAAATATATTATACATTTTGGAGGATTCAATAAGTTTTTATAAAAAAAGTAAAAAAATCTAAAATCACATTATTTTATTTGGAAAACATATATTGGGACTATAATACCCATTATAGTATTTATTACATCATTTTATGGTCATTATGATTTCATAAAACAAATATTTTATTTATACGGTATTTAATTTTTAGCTAAAAAATTGATTGCCTCAGAAAATTATGAAAAATTAATTGTTGGATAATTTAAACTTCATAATTCCAAAAATAATATTCATTTTATCTAAATAATTTTCTAAATATGTGAATTTTAACTTTTAAAATGAAAACGTTCATTTATTGAAAATTCACGGGTTTTGACAAAAACAGTTTTCAAACATTAATAAAAATTACATTTGACTTCATATAAAATTATATACTCATTTATTATTCATAAAAGTAATTTTATGATAATATTTTATTAAAATATTAATTATTTCAAAAAATTATTAATTCCTTAAAATAAATTCTTTAAAAATACATTTTCTGTTTTATCATATAAAAAATATAACTCTTATCAAACTGATTACCTAATCATTTACAGATAAGAAAATTATATAATAATAATTTATAAGAATTTTTTTATAATATTATTAATAAAAACCATAGTTTAATATAATGTATATATTTCTAAAAAGTGACATTTTTAATCAAAAAGACAATTTATCAAATTTGTCACTTTTTTAGAAAGACTATTTTTATAAAGGAATTGATGGAATAAGAATTTTATTTATAAAAAAGATTAAACAATAATTAACTAATAATTTATTACATAACCCCTTATAACTTCCACGTAATACCTAAAGGTATGGTGTGTGATGGTGATAGACTTTGGGGTAGCTCAAATAACATCGCTCGGGTGGTAATCTCTATTAACTTTAACTTCTCCTGTAAGCGATTATGTTCAAGATTAACTTATTAAAGATTAGATTGGGCTTGGTCAAGAGTGAAGCCCAGTGATGCTACCTATTTTTTGACCTTTAAAAAATGAGCTATGTAAGGCATGAGTCTACTAGATGTGGTCATCTTCTCCTTTTTCTGTGTCGAAAGGATTCTTTTTAAAAACCTTAAATTTATATCAACTGTGTGATCACTATTTCAACGGATATATTATCAATAGTAATGATACTTAACGGTCATTTTAACCCAATAATAATAAAAAGAATAAAAAAGAGTTCCTGTTTTTTCTATAAGACATTAAAAGGAAGAGAATTTTATTCTTAAAAGATCAGGTTGTTATAGTTGATATTATGAAATAACCTCTACTTATCCCATGATAATAGAATTAAGAACACAATATTTCTCTTTTCTATGTGGTGGTTCTAGACCCCCATTGTATTCTTTACGAACATCTTCTTCTATTGAAAAACTATGTTGTTCCTCTTATCTAAAATAAAACTAAGAACAAAGATCACAACTTAAATACAAGATGAAATATAGTTAATCAGAGCCTTGTAGAACCTTCCTTGTTTAGCCTGATTTTTTTGGCTTATCACCTATACTTGTACTCACTTAATTAATTTTGGTAGAACTTATAAACATGGTTGCTTCATGAGATTACCTTGTCTTTCAGTGAAGATTACTCATAGTTATAATCATCGTTACGATTCCATATCAAAGAAGAAGTTTAGTTTTCAACCTAGCCCAAGAAATTTGAGGTTGGTAGCATCTAGTAATGGTTAGTAAATCCTCCCATAGGTCATTAGTACCCATACTTTAGGCCACCAAAAGTAGAGAATTTGGAGCACAAGGTAAATTCATACTGTTTCGAATAGAAAAATCTTCTTGAGCTCACATTTGTGTAGCCCAGTTCGATTGATTCTTATATTTAGGCCATTCTAGAAGGATAACATGATACTCACTATTTATCTAAACCGCCTACATCAATAATCATACTAGGATCATAAATTACCTTATTTGGTTGTGTTTGTTCCTGATTATCCCATTGTTTTGATAAATTATTCTCAGTTAGGTTAGAATAAGCCACATTTTTGTCTATTGTCGCAATATCATAACTCTGAAGAATCTTCTATTTGAGTTTCATCTAAGGAAGCTCTGACTTAATAGACTTAAAAGAAGATCCAATGCTAAACCATTCCTTCCATACTCAATTTCACCCATGAAACCTTCATCTCTTCATGTATACGATGGCTCAAAAAATATATTTATTCTCTAATGATCCACATCACTGGGTCCTCATAAGAAAAGGTCAACATCTCCACTGGTTTGGGTATACAAAGGCACATTTTCTTCTTCTTCTGCACTATTATAAATCTAGAGTAGATCCTCACTAAGTTGCATCTAAGTAATCTCCTACTTAATAGACTTCAAAGAAATGATCTAATACTGAACCATTCCTTCCATACTCAATTTTTCCAACATCAACTTCATATATTAAAATATAAGATGGATCAAAAAATAATTTTTAGATTTAATGATCTATGTTATTGGATCCTCACTAGAAAAGGTCAACATCTCAACTAGTTTGGAAAACTCATTTAATGCCTCCCACTTTTCATCACACACTCTTTCTATTCTTTATGAACACTGGTCTTCAGTCCTTTATCTCATATTTCATCCTTAAAATGATTCATCCTTCCTCATAAATATCATACTTATATTTTATATCACCTCAACCTAAATTCTCTTACAGGTTCAAAACAAGGTAATACACTATAGACATCAACTCCCACATTTATATCCCTATTCACTATAGAAAAAATTCTTATCATTATAGTCCTAAATCTTGGCACTATAATTCATTCTACAACTCTACTACTGAAGATTCCAAAACTTCTCCTTTACTCTCCATGCATGTGTTCTTATAATTGCATCATCCATCAATGCAATTCCCTGAACTTAATTATAAGTGTAATAATAATAATTTTGGTTATTATCATTATTATCTTACTTTATTGTTAATTAAAATGTTTTATTTCAAAATACACTAAATAAGAATAGAAACATTTTATTCAAACACTAAGATGTTACATTGATTAAACATATTACAATTACTCAAGGAAAATCATTGAAAGACCTAATAGAACAAACAAAAGACCACCCAAAATCACAAAAAGACTGATTAAGTATCCCTCATCCCTTGAATTCACCAAAAAATAAGAAAGAAATGGTGATAAGAATAGAAATAATTTAGAGAGTCAAAGGAATGTAGAGCACCATCATTTTTAAATAATAAATGACTATTATCCTTAGAATACCTTGAACGGGTATTTATACGGTTTTAAAAGACCACTATAAGTATCCGTTGGGGTTTTTAAGTGATAATTGTTGTTTTATGGCCATTGGTTATTTTAAGAGATTTAAATTTTTTAAAATAACATTTTTCATTTAATAAAATTAAGGGTTTTAATTAAGGGTTACTATTTAAAGTCTGGTTTTTAAAATATAAACATGGGTATTAAATATTAGTATTATATGTTTATTTTAGATTAAGATGCAATGTTATTAAATATAAGTTTTTTTTGTTAAAAAAAGAATAATGTGTATTAAATATTTGTTAATTTTTTAAAAATCTTTTTTATTTTATTTTATAATTGTTTCAAAAAAATGGGTGCCATCCCTAGGCTAGGTGACACCTCAACTATGATGGGGGACCCGGTCAACCTCATCAAGGAGGAATCTACCCACAACCAAGGTGGATCGAGGAGGGAGGGAGTGAACCCTAGCATTCATAGTGAAGGAAATGTGTGCCCAAAGGCCCATGTATAGGGTCTAGTTATGTATGAGCAGAGTGTGAGCCAGGTCACACACTAGTACAGGTGAGGGTGGGCTAAGCACTTGAGGGTGGAGTCCCATGTATAAGGACTCTAGTGTGTGTGCTTGTGTCATTAGAAGATAGAACCACACACCAATACTTATAAGGATCTCCAGAAACCAATTGGGTTTTGATGTGGGACATATATTTTTATGCAAAACACGATTTGGGCTGTCCGATCTTGCCACATGAGATCTCAGTCGTTTGCACGAATTCAGCCTTTGAACCCCCATTGCCATGGTTTTATCATCACGTTTTTCCAGACCATTAGATCTGGACGCACTAGATCTGGACCACACAATCTATTTAAAACTCACAGATTCACCTTGGACATCTGATCAAAACCATGATCTAATCTCTATTGTCCATCTCTTTTAAAATTCACCAAACAACCATAACCGTCTGATCGGATCCACAGACAAATCCCAACCCTCCATTTGTTTTTATCACTCCTCCTTTGTTCCCCTCACTCATTCCACACAAAAGGACCATCCCTAACCCTTCGATCGACCCACTCCCAATCTGATCCATCCATCCCCTCCTCCTTCTTCCTCCTTGAGTAACACCACACCAAGTTGTGCCAGCCCGCATCGCAAGTAGGCCAACCACTGGGAATGATTTCCTCTTCGTCTGTTCTCCCATGATTCATATCATATCCACCCATGGCCAATTCTCTCTCCTTTTCCATAGATCCAACATGCATGGTGTTTTCTTTAATCTAAACTCCAATGGTTTCCCCTCCAAGTTCCATTTTTATATTTATATTGTTCCAATCAACTTGGTTGATTATTTTTTTGCACTAATTATCATCTTTGTCTTGTCTTAATTTAGTCAATTTCGGATTTCTTCAAGTGTATTTTCCAATTGGATTTTGAGGTATAATATATATATATAAATACCCCTATTTGAACACCCAAATGGCTACATGAATTTCTCTCTGCCAAGTCTCTCGATCTCTCTCGGTTCTAGACAACCATCAACCCTTCCCTGATTTAAAACTAGTAATGGATTTCATTATTTTCAACTGGTTTTGTAAACTTATACGTATATATGTATTTAATATATATATATACACACACACATAAATTTATTATTATATATTTTGAATAAAATTTTCATATGTGATATGTTCTTCTTGATTCAAAGGGTTTATTTAAAAAAAACCTATCATTGTAAGGGATTTAATTATTTTCAATTTATTTTTTTAACTTATGTATATGTATATATATGTAATATATATATATATGAAATCATTTAGAATCATATCCCTCTAATTCAATTTTCTTACATGAAATTTTTATCTTGATGCAATGAACCTGCTTACTAAAATCTTCTCATTGTAAGGGTGTGATTTTATGTTCTTCTTCCCAAAAAATACATATATATATCTGTGTGTAAATAAATGTGTATATACACACATATTTCTTAATGATTTCATAATATATATATATATATATGACCATTATGGGAATTCAAATTCTTATTAGGAATTTTAATTCATTATTAGTTAATTTTTTAAGTCTAATACTGTTTCATATTTAGGCATCACCAACTATTTCAATGAATTATGTAAGTGACATATTTAAGTTATAATTGGGTTTTGAAATTAAAAGTTGAAAATTTCAAATTTTATTAAACCAAAATCATGTTATATGCATTCCATTTATGATTATCAATATATAGCCAAAACCAAGAATACTCATCGCTTTGAATAAATATTGCATCCATCAAAACTAACCTCAAATGGATGTTTATGGGTTATGAAATAAATGTTTAAATACATGGATGAAAAATAGTATTCTGTGTAATTATGAAAAGGGTATGTTTCAAGAAGTTTGGTTGTGAATGAATGAATTTTCATGATGGTTAATGTTTAAACATTTATACATAAATATATGTGCATGTGCGAATATTGTTTGTTTATATATATATAAATGAACATTTTAAACCTTGAAAATATATTTTTAAATAAAAATAAAATTTTCCTGCAACACCCCAAGCTTCCACGGTACGATTCTCTTTGAATAATACAGTAGCGTGTGTTGTACGCAACTTCGAGATTCTAACACACTGCGACCAATCAAAGTAGCCATTATGAATAGTAATACCCACTTTTTGAAATTTTATAAAATTTATCTCTCAAAATGGTCTTCATTTTTGGATTCGAAATATCGAAATTAGCCTAGGGTGATATTTTGGTACTTTTCGAATAACTTTTATATTTTGATGAATAGTGAAAATTACTAAATTTTAATTAAAAACAACTTTTTTAATCAAAATAATTAATAGTGATAAATTATGAATTTGAGTGGTTTTAAAGTATATTTAGAATATATTTTTACCATTTAATACAATTTTGGTCATTGTACATGATTTCACAGTTAAACCGGACATAAACAAGTATCAATCTTTTGATTGTTATTATCTCTTAAAAACACACTTTTTGTTCTAACGGGAATTAATTTTAAATTAATTTCTGCCACTTCTGTGTTTTGAATTTGGAAAAATGGATTCCATATTTGGAATCAGGATGTAAAAATTATTTAAATAAGTTACTTTTATTTTTAGAAATTTTGAATAATTATTTCGGTAAATATTTAATTTACCATGGTTAAAGGGTAAATCCGGTAAATAAGGGTAAAAAAATAATATTATAATAATAATAAATTACCCTAAAACATGTCCTAACCTTATTGGTTGATACATGTCTGACTATGAGCATCTTTGGGTCGATTTTGGGACCCCATGGATCCACTTGTAAGTGATAAGGATACTTTATATTAATTAAGTTAAAATAAATACAAAAATGACACAAGAAAATATCTTTTAGAATTTTTTTTTACATAGGGTTATATATGTTGTATTTTCGACTATAAAAATTAATTAGAAAGCTAAAACTATTTACTACATAATTATATTTTTTTTATAATTTTTATACATTTAATAATTAATATTATTTATGACACAATAATGATGTAGTATTTTCCTTATTAATGAATAAATCAAATAATTGGTATTTTAATGTCAAAATAAATATAATTTGAAAGTTTTGATGACATAAATGGATTTTATTGGTTAATATGACATTATATTATTTCTTAAATGATTTTTTTTAGAATTAATAAAGTTGTTAAGACTTTAAAAAAATCAATTATTGAATAGTGTCAAAATTGACATAAATGAGTTTTTAAAACAAATATTATATTATTAATTGATATTCTATTCTTAAAGATCTAAAGTTAGGACAAATGACTTATTTCATGATAGGTGTATCATTAATTTATCACTTGGGGGTCTCTTGGATGTATATAGTAAGTTTATTAACTATATAATATAAAAATACAAAGTGACATGTTAAATGTCATACTAATTAACTAAGAGTTAAAACTAAAAGATAAGGTTAATATAATGACCAAAACCTATCTAAATTCTATAGGTTGAAATTATTTCGACCCATACATACCTTATTATTTTAATAATCCACTTTTGAGCCATTATAAACCGAATATGAATTTATTATAAAATAATATTTCTAGCTTTTCCAAAGGTGCCCCTCACCCCTCTTATAAAAGGGCACTCCCCCTTCCCACTAATTAACACATTAAAAGCCTTTTGCCTCGGCCAAAACCTGACCAAATACTCTATAAACTTCCTTCAATTCTACCTAGAGGCCTTAGTTTGATCACAAAGCCAACCTAAGGAGCCCTTTGATCCAATCAAAAGTAAAAACCCGAAGAAGAGGTAATGTTTTCACCACCCTTTTTCAAGTTCCTTTCTTCTTCTACTTCTTATTTATTTGTTATTTTCATTCTAAGATAATAAATCCAGTATCTTCTATATACTATGATGTTATTATAAATATGGTGCAACCATATTCAGTATTCTATCCATCCTTTGAATGACATGTCACCAGACGTGCGTACGTACGGCATACCGTCTCCACGTCGTGGTGTAATTGTTATTCAATATATTATTATTTGGATGGGTATAATAATGATGTTTAATTCATGTAAATAATAAATATAACATGATAATAATTCTGTATATATGATATACCATCCAATTATATATTATCTTAATATCAAAAGAATGATATTATCGCTCGTGCGTACGTACGGACTACCGTCTCCATGAACGTGATGAGATTAATTCCCCATCGTATCCATTCGAGGATAATTCTCCTTTGATGATTAAAAATAATGTTTAAGGACTTGATATCATTCTGTATATGAATAATATACAACATATCCATAACAAACACATCTTATGTAACAAAACATATAAGTTAACACCCAAAACGAAGATAATACTAAGACATTATTAACAAAGCAATGTTAAAAGATCATATATGATATCATATTAATGTATATGATTCTTGTATAATTTAATAACAATTATTTCACCATTATACAGGAGGTTAACCTACACCAACCAAGTAAAACTACAAGGTAAGGGTTTATTTCAAAATCTCTTCATTATCTGAGATTGTTTATACGTAATTATCTACTCGGGCCTCTTTGTCATCCACATCCATGTTTCTTAAAAATTTATTTCAATTCATTCTTACTATTTTAAAGACTATGGGTTAAAGTAATTTATACCCTTGTTGACTTTTTTATAAGAAGTTTATAAAGGAATCTTTCTTTCGTTTTCCAAACAAGGTACTTTTTAACCTTTTCGACAGAATTAAGGTAAGAATGTCTTTTTTAACTTATACGGAGGGTGCAGCTTTTTTCTGCCGTTATAAAATCTTTGAAGCTTCTATTATAATATTATAAGAATATTTTCAAAGTAAAAGTTTTATTTTATAAATATGTGACTTTTAAATGATTTCAAAAAAGATATATTTCTATCAAATAGTTTTGATTCCATATATGTCAACATCCTTTAATGGATTTTAAGCTTATTTGAAGTTTATTTATTATGATACAAAACTTCCATATTTTATTGAATGTTTTGTGATATGTTTGACTATGGATGTGTTATTTTTATACCATTCATGGTCTATGGAGAAAGTATTGACATTTCGTATGCTAGTTTTAATATGAATGTTTATGTTATGTTTAAACCTGTTCATATAAAGAATGAATTGGACTTAATAAATGACGGGTGAAGACTGTTATAGCTCCTCGATGCATCAATAGGTCTCATGACACAAACTAGTGTCTTGGCACGAGGCCTTGAAAAAATCTTATTTGTAGTCTTGGCACGAGGCCTTGGCTACGTGGTTATGATAGTCTGGCATTATGCATTCCATCATTATGAAAGTGGTTATTGATATTGCATGTGATTATTTGACTAGTAGAATATCCATGTGAATAAGTAAATGGAATTATTTCATTTTATTTTTTCCATATTATACTGAAGTTCCAGTTTGAATGGCTTTTTTTAGTTATACATTTCCTTAAATGTTTATGCTTATTTATGAAAGTTTCCGCTATATTGTTATCCTTAATGGGCATTTGAGATCACCCCTTTCTATGTTTTATTTTTTCCAAGATGTGAAGAAGTATTTTATGAATGACCTATAGAGATAGTATAAGGGGATATGAGTGTGGAGACAAGATGTTGTTGTAGTTTTCACATTATGATGTAATGTAAACTGTATGAATGTATCTAATGTTTCCAAGACTACTAAACTAATCGGCCTTTCGATACTTGATCTTTTCTGATCATGACAATGTTATATAATAATGCTCCGACTCTGGGTAACTGGGGTTGGGGCGTTACAGTTGGTAGCAGAGGAAGTTTAGTACAAACCTTGGAAGCTAGATTTAGATAAACTCTGATTAGAGCACATAGATCTAAGATGGACTTTGAGGATTACTATAGAAGAAATTCCTAGAATTTTGGTATTGTAGAAATTTTGTGAGTTTTCTAATCAATACATCCCTGTCTGGATATTATCAGGTAGAGGCGGCTCTGGCACTAATGTATCTAGGGGTAAAACCTGAAAACACCGCTTTGAGCTAGACTCGAACAGGAACTGGTGCACGACAACGGGCCTTGCTGCACTCTTGGTTACGACACTCCCGAGGGATATGACTTGGATAATTATCATTTTCTTTAAAAACCTTTATGAAGGGTTTATGAGTATATAATTCCTCAAAGAAAACATTTTTATGATTATGGATTATATCCATAAATAGTTCAATTTATGTTAAGTTTTTTACAAGTATGGAATTATGTATTTTGATTCATAAACTGATATAGTTTGTACCATTATTTAGAAATGCCGCCTAGTGGAAGAAATGGAAACTGTATCAATGCATGCACTCCATGTAGGGATTTCCCTCCTACTCAAGATAATTATAGTGGAGCTGGTGATGCAACTGGTTCTGATCAACTAATCACCATATTGGGATAACTCACTCAGGTTATGAATAATAACCTTACCCGTATGGAGCACCCTGATCCACAACGTGGAGGATCAATGCTGGATCGCTTCATGAGGTAGCAACCACCAACATTTAATGGGAGTACAAATCCATTAGTAGCTGAGAAATGGATAAGTTCCCTAGAGAAAATATTTCAGGCATTGGGGAGTAGTGAAAGGGAAAAAGTTGTCATGGCAGTTTATCGCCTCACTGGAGATGCTGATTAATGGTGGTTATTGATTCAAAACACAAAGGAAGATGATGAATTATAAAATATGGAATGGAGGGAGTTCAAAGAGCTTTTCTTAGAAAAATAATTTCCTCATGACCATCGAGCAGATATGGAAAGGCAATTTCTGAGTCTGAGACAAAAGGAGGATGAGAATGTCGCAATGTATGAAGCTAATTTTACAAGGTTAGAAAGGTATGCTGGAGATTATATAAGTAACCCAAGAAGTAATATTTATCGTTTCTTTGATGGGTTAAAACCATTTCTTTGTCGAGAATTAGTGTCACAATCCTTCTCGTCGTACGAAGATATTGTCTCATGTGCTATCAAGACAGAAAAAGAATTCTCCAAGTCTTATGACTTTAAAGCAAAGCAAGAGAAGAAGAGATCTGCTGATCACTTTGGGAATGGAAATAAGGGGAAGAAGGGAAAATTTGAATATCTATCCTGTAGTAAATGTGGGAAGAAACACCCTGGTACTTGCTTGAATGGAATGGGAGTCTGTTACAAGTGTGGTGAAAAAGGCCACCAAGATCGTGATTGCAAGGGGAAGAAAGAAGCTACCGATGTTCAATGATACAACTGCAGAGAGATGGGACATTAAGCAAATGAATGTCCTAAGCATCAGGGGAACTTACCTCAGAAAAGACCAAGGGATCAAGGCCAAGCTTATGCTATCACTACTGCTGAGGTAGAAGCTCCGAAAGACGTTGCAGAAGGCAATTTAATGGTTTCCTCAAGTTTAGAAAATGCATTATTTGATTATGTATCATCGCATTGTTTCATATCTTCCCTGTTTTCTAAGAAAATTAGATATTTGAAATTTTATTTAACAAGGGAGTTTTCAGTTAAAACTCCTAAGGGAAGTATCATTGCAACAAAGTTTTGTGAATCAGTCCCCATTAGAGCACATAAATGTGCTTTATCTGCTGATCTCATCGTCATACCTATGATTGATTTTGATATAATCCTTGGTATGTATTGGCTTTTGGACCATGATTATAAGATTTATTGTAAGAAGAAGGAGGTTACAATTTTTGATGATGATGATAAGGAACACCTTATCTTTAGAGCAGAATCGTCACCACCTAATTCTTATCTAGATCCACCCCTAGTATCTCAAATAAATTCAATTATTGGGGAGGAAGAGAATTAAATGACTATGGGTGAGGAAAGGAATGTTAAAATAGAGGATGTACCTATTGTGAAAGAATATGTAGATATGTTTCCGGAAGATTTAGCTGGACATCCTCCAAAACGAGAAGTTGAGTTTTCCATTGATTTAATTCCTGGATCAAGGCCTATATCGAAGACCCCTTATAGAATGGCCACTGTGGAATTAGTTGAACTAAAGAAACAACTAGAAAAATTGAGTAATAAGGGATTTATTCTCCCTAGTGTTTCTCCATGGGGAGCCCCTGTTCTTTTTGTAAAAAAAAGATGGATCTATGAGGTTATGTATCGACTACAGGGAGATCAATGTTATAACAATAAAGAACAAGTATACTCTACCTCACATTAATGATTTATTTGACCAACTGCATGGAGATCAATACTTTTAAAAGATTGAACTTCGGTATGGATACCATCAGTTTTGTGTCAAGAAGGAAGACATTCCGAAGACAACATTTCAAACTAGGTACGGGCATTACGAGTTTACAGTAATGCCTTTTGGGATGACTAATTCGCCCTCAGTATTCATGGATCTAATGAATATAGTTTTCAAGGAATATCTAGATGAATTTGTGGTGGTATTTATTGATGATATCTTGGTATACTCCAAAAGCTACAAAGATCATGAAAATCACTTGCGCATTATCCTGAAGTCTCTGAGAAGACATGAATTATATGGGAAGTTTAGTAAGTGTGAATTCTGGATTCAGGAGATTTCTTTTCTTGGCCATATTGTCTCTAAATATGGAATCTATATTGATCCTTCTAAGACCAAGGCAATCCAAGAATGGCCTGCACCGACGAGTATAACTGAGGTATGCAGTTTTATTAGTTTAGCAGGTTATTATCGAAGTTTCGTCCAGAATTTTTCCCGATTGGCTAATCCATTAACAAATCTCACATGTAAAGGGGTTAAATTTGTTTGGAAAAGAGTGTGAAGAATGTTTTGAATAAATGAAGAGAATATTAGTCAATGCTCCTATATTGACTCTACCATCGGGGAATTATGGGTTCGTTATTTATAGTGATGCATCGAAGAAAGGACTTGGTTGTGTCCTTATGCAGAATGATAGGGTTATTGCCTATGCATCACGACAATTGAAAATTCATGAGAAAAACTATCCTACCCATGATCTCGAGTTAGCAGTTGTGATCTTTGTTTTGAAGATATGGAGCCACTACCTCTATGGTGAAAAATGTGAGATTTATACTGATCACAAGAGTTTGAAGTATATTTTCTCACAAAAAGAACTCAACATGAGGAAAAGGAGATGGCTTGAATTACTCAAGAATTATTATTGCACGATACACTACCACCTGGGGAAGGAAAACAAGGTGGAAGATGCTTTGATCAGAAAAGATCATGGATTTTTTAACAATATGAGAATTGAAAGGGATCCAATTTTCATGGATCTAGTGAATATGGACATGGGAATAACCATGGAAGGTGAAACATCAATGCTTTTTCAAATAGTTTCCAAACCATCTTTACTAGAAAGGATTAAGAGTTCTCAGACCGATGATGAATAATTTCAAAAGAAGATTAAATTTGTGAATGATGGGAGATTGAGAGACTTTGTGTATGAAGATGAAATTTTGAAATTTGTGAAGAGAATTTGTGTTCCCGATATACTTGATCTAAAAAGGGAATTGTTGGACGATGATCATAGTTCCAATTTCTCTATACACCCTGGGAGCACCAAAATGTATAGAGATTTGAAGGAACATTTTTGGTGGGACAACATGAAGAGGGAGATTGCTGATTTTGTGTCAAAATGTATGGTTTTTCAAAAAATGAAAGCTGGAAGGCAACAACCTGGTGGAGTATTGAAACCTCTTCCCATACCTGAGTGGAAATGGGATAATATTACGATGGACTTTGTTATGGGGCTACCAAAGACTCCTAGAAGGAATGATGCAATATGAGTCATTGTTGATCGTCTTACCAAGTCAGCACATTTTCTTTCTATAAGAGAAGATTTACCACTCGAACGACTAGCAATACTATATATTAATGAAGTTGTGAGACTTCATGGAGTACCCCTATCGATTGTTTCTAATCGTGATCCCCATTTTACTTCAAATTTCTAGAAAAGTCTTCAGAAATTCCTGGATACTGAACTTCATTTGAGCACTGCCTACCACCGTCAAATAGATGGACAATCAGAACGGACTATTCAAACCTTATAAGACATGTTGAGATCCTGCTCACCTGACGTTCAGGGTATGTGGGATCAATATTTACCTCTGGTAGAATTTTCCTATAACAATAACTTACATTCGAGTATTCAAATGGAACAATATGAAGCGTTATATGGAAAGAGATGTCACACACCAACCTGTTGGGATGATGTTGGTGAAAGAAAACTTGTATGCCCAGAACTGGTGGAGGAAACGATGAAGAAGGTTCAGGTAATCCAAAACCACATCAAAGCAGCTCAAAGTAGGTAGAAGAGCTATGCTGACAACTGAAGGAAGGATTTGGAATTTCAGGTAGGAGATCATGTTTTCTTGAAGGTATCTCCATGGAAGGGAGTTATAAGTTTCGGAAAGAAAGGTAGATTGAGTCCCAGGTACATAGGACCTTTCGAAATTCTAGAACGAATTGGGGTTGTAGCTTACCGTTTGGCAATGCCACCAAGTCTCTCCAAAGTTCACGATGTGTTCCACGTATCATTATTGAGAAAATACACGCCTGACCCAATGCATGTACTCACTTGTAACGACCCGAAATTTTGAATAAATCTTGTTTCCTGATTTTTTTGTGTTATTTTATTTTATTTTTTTATACTCAACAAAACTATTTCATTTTATAACATGAGTATAATTAAAATGAGACCGTTGGGTTTTGACTGTTATATGACCATTGGTCAATATGACCTCTGGAAACTAAACGTTTCGATTATTATCTCTAAATACAAGTAATCTTGGTTAATTAATATAGAAAGAAGATCTGATGGCCTCACCCAGTAGTCTTGGACCGATCGAAGCCCATCTAACATAACTTGGGAAGGAGGTAGCACCACTGGGCTTTGCTCTGGACCAAACCCAAGCCAAACTTAATCGTGTGAAGCTAGAACGGAATCGCCTTCACGAGAAGTTCAAACTGATAGAAATTACTACTCATGCGATGTTGGTCGAGCCTCCCTCAGATTCTCTCACCTTAGCATACCTTACACTTAGGTCATATGCTGGTGTGATAAGGGGCTATGTAAGGAGACCGTAACTGCCTTGTGTAATCCTTTGTTTTAAATAAAAATTGGGATTTCTTCTTATAATGATGTTTATGACTTTTTAAATGTCCATATAAATATAGTAAGCATATTTTTGGTGAATTTTAGAGAAAAGATATTTTAAAAAATGTTTATGTAAACCTTAAATAATTAAAAATGTGTAATGATTTTCAAAAAATGGTCTTCTACAATTATGTTCAGTACAAAATTTAGAGTCTAATAAGATAAACTTAATTTTTGATGAATAGTAAATTATGAATAGTGATTTTATGCTTAGGAATAGTAATGTGACCAAATGGATTAGTAATCTCACTTAAAGAAAGTATTAATATAATCTAGTCACCTTGATTAAGTAATCTGATTCAGGAAAATGGTTAAAAAACGGTTTCATAAATTATTATTCAAGTATTAGTTTTTTCGGATGAATAGTGTTTTTAATTAAAAATTAAATTAAAAATATTTATAAAAATATTTTTATAAAATGGATTTCATTTTTGAACTCAGAGCATCGATATTATGTTACGGTAATTTTTGGGGATTTTTCTGAAAAAAATGAATTTTTGGTGAATAGTGTATTTATTTAAAAAATAAATTAAAAATATTTAAAAAATTATTTTTATAAAATGGAGTTCATTTTTGAAATCAGAGCATTGATATTTGGTTAAGGTGAAATTTTGGGATTTTTCTGAGAAAGTTGAATTTTCAGTGAATAGTAAAAATACAGTTTTAGGGTTTCGGTATGTTTAATGACATCATAACTGTGTCATGATGATTTCATGAGATATTTTATGGGTTTTCTGACCAAAGGTGATGAATTATTGTATTGGGGGCCCCATTTGGCCTAACTTCATGGGAAATATCTTGGGAGAGCACATGGTTTTGAGAAACCCACTTATGAGGTGTCCCTTAGCCATCAATGCCTTGTCCCCTCACTTTCCCTATAAATACCAAGCCATTATCTCATACTTTGGACTCCAAAATCATTCTCAACGAATTTCTGGTCTCCTTACCTCCCAAGGAGTCCTCCCAAGGTGCCCCCAAGCCCTCAAGGTCCAAACCTTTGAGTTTTAAGAGTTACGTTTTAAGGTAAGGGATCTGACCTCTCTCTTCCTTTTCAAGTAATCTCTTTTATGTCATTTCTTTTATACTCCATGTTCTTATGTTGGAGGATGTTCTTCTATATTCATATTACTTCCCTTTTCATGTCATATGATGAGAGACTCCATCTTTCTCTCATCAATTTGTTTTAAGAATGTTTAAGTGGCGCCATTAGGCTGCCGAATTTTTAAGGGGATTCTTTAACCCTTCTCATTCTTTTCAAAGTTCTACTTTCGTGTCAAGTCTTTCAAGTTCCTTTTTAATTATATTGTGGTATGATATCCATATCTATTATACTGAACTCTTATATTCACATGATGAGAGACCCTATTTTATCTTTTCAAATCATTTTTGTTGAAATTTATGTAACGACGTTAGGCTGCCAAACTTTAATAAGAGAAATCTAATTTTTGTCTTCCTTCCATGTTTTTCATTTCAAATGGTATGTCCTTAAAATTTCATTACCATGTTCATATATCCTTCTTATTCTGTCCCTATACTGTTATATGGGTCATTTATGAATGTTTGACCCATGTCCCCTCTCTTTTCAATGTTTTCTAAAAACCCGAAACATAGCCGTTATGCTGCAAAATTTTCGTCTCAAAATGCCTCTCTCTATTCTCAAAATTATTTTATGTTATAAATTGAATACTCAAAGCTCTTATTTCTATATAGGTATTCACATATATATCAAGATGTTCTATTTTAAATTCTGGGATTTACATACATGAGACCCGCTCTCCCCTTCCGTGGGTTTTAAAGTGACACAAAGATCATGTCTTTAAAGCAGTTTTTGAAACGTTATGATTATGAAATGAAAACCATTTATTTTATGCTATATGGGTTGTTTATGAAATTATTGATGATGATATATGTGACTCACATGATGATAAAGAAAAATTTAAGTGTGCGCCCTGATAGCGCTCCAATGCATTGAGTAATGATGTAACCACTAGAGATTACAATTTTCACGATATCTTGATGAATAACCTTGGTAATTTTCAAATGACACCTTGGTGATGGAACTTGGTGATATGTTCATGAGTGTCTATGTTAAATTATGTAGCCACATCTTAAAGCTATGAAAAATGTTATTTTTATTATGATATGCCACATGATTTCTTTCTCATGCCTTAAAGTTCTTTTTCATGACATAGTTGATGTATCTCAAGTTCACGTGTTAAATGTTTATCTTGTTCCCTTACTGGGACTTCTGCTCACCCTTTCTTTTGATGTATGTACCCAGGTTATGAGATGCAGTAATAAACCTAGGATTAACTTAAGGAGAAGCCTTTCAAGTGTTTAAGAAGAATGTTTTATGTTGTTTTCATGTATTATGTTCCTGGTTTCCAAGACACTAAACCTTAAAGATCCTCAGTTTTGTGTAACGTAATGAAAGTTTATGTTATAAAAAGGCAGGATGATATAGTTGGTATCAAAGGATTTTTTAGTTATTTGTGGAAATTAGGATATGAAAACTTTAGGAAGAAGCCTATAGAAAGGTTTATATATAGGGAATCTTCCTGGTATTTTGGTGAGTATTGAGTAATGGGTTTCCAAGAAAATATATCCCTGTCTGGATATGAGCAGGTAGAAGTGGCTCTGGCACAGATGTACATAGGGGTAAAACCCGAAAACACTGCTTTGAGCTAGACTCAAATGGGAACTGGTACACAAAAATGGGCCTTGCTGCACTCTTGGTTACGACACTCCTGGGGGATATGCTTTGGAATATTAATAAGCTTAGTATGAACCATTATTAAAAGAAGAAAGATAAAATAAAATAAAGATTCACATAAGAATATATGATCATGGATAACCTAGATTGGGAGCTAGGGTGTCACAAGTTAGGGTATACTTATCTTTTACAATTTATCCTTATATGCTTTAAGTTTCTTTTCATTATTATTGGCTAAGTATTTAAGCCCCTTATTATACTTTCTCTTCTTAGTTAATGGTGGGAAATGGAAGAACATGTCCCAACAACCAATGTGATGGGAAATGCGACGATTTCCGTATTAATATGACAGAGATGATTAGGGGATTAAAAGATGATTATTATTTTGGAAGACGTTCACTTTTTTAGGGACCCTATATGATCGAGGTAAATAGATTACTATGGTATTTTCATTGTGGAGTAAGGTTGACTTATATTTTGAAGAATCGATGAATTTAAGGTGGACTTATAGTAATTTAGGTTACTTATGGGAATGATTAACCTATCTTGGGTAAAATATGTTTAGGTTAGCTACTTTTTTTATAAGATTTTAGGAGTGGTTGATGTTGTTTGGAGATAAAAAATGAAGTTTATTTTGGAAGACTATGTTATCAAATCCTTCTTGTATTTGGGTTTCAATATTAGTTTGTTTTATTTTGAGGAATTTTAAGGACCGTTATTTATGGAATGGTCTATGATGAACTTTGAGTAGTACCATGGAACTTTGAAGATTTAAAAGTAGTTTCCATTCCTATGGGATTCTTTCTTTTGGAAGAGTTGTTTTACCTTAACCTTTCTATTTTTGGGATAATGTTTAAAGATAGAAGAAATAAATAGTTAATGTTTTGTGGATTATGTGATTCTATAGAAGATGATTCTTGTGTTTTGATGAGACCAAGTAGTTTTGAATGCTCATCGTTTGGAGAAAAGATTAGTTTTGGTAGAGACTTATTAAAGTATGAAACTCTACTTGAAGGTAGGTATATTTCCTTATGTTTTTGTTCTATGTAGTAAATGAATTCCTCAAAATTATGAAAAGGAACGTAAAACAAAAACTTTGTTGGTTTATGTTTCATACTAGGTAATCAAAGACCGTTTACACACATAATAAGTTTGAGATTTTCTCATGGTTAACTTTCTCCTAATCATGTTTTCTATCACTCTCCCTCAGAACTTGACCCTTTGTTTTCTCCTCCATGTCCATGTTTTCCTACATGGAATCCTAGCGTGGGTTAACTCGGGTGACCTTTGTACTCCCCTTTCTTTCTTTTAAAGTAATAGTTTTACCGACTCCTTTTCCAATGTGGTACTTTCAATGAAATTTCAAAACCCAATTTTAAAAAAAATTGTGAGGACGCAATTTCTTAAGGGGGGAATATTGTAACGACCCGAAATTTTGAATAAATCTTGTTTCTTGATTTTTTTGTGTTATTTTATTTTATTTTTTTATACTCAACAAAACTATTTCATTTGATAACGTGAGTATAATTAAAATGAGACTGTTGGGTTTTGACTGTTATATGACCATTGGTCAATATGACCGCTGGAAACTAAACGTTTCGATTATTGTCTCTAAATACAAGTAATCTTGGTTAATTAATATAGAAAGAAGATTCGATGGCCTCACCCAGTAGTCTTGGACCAATCGAATCCCATATAACAGAACTTGGGAAGGAGGTAGCACCACTGGGCTTTGCTCTGGACCAAACCCAATCCGAACTTCATCGTGTGAAGCTATAATGGAATCGCCTTCGTGAGAAGTTCAAAATGATAGAAATTACTACTCGTGCGATGTTGGCCGAGCCTCCCTCATATTATCTCACCTTAGCACACCTTACACTTAGGTCCTATGCTGGTGTGATAAGGGGCTATGTAAGGAGACCGTAAATGACTTGTGTAATCCTTTGTTTTAAATAAAAATTGGTATTTCTTCTTATGATGATTTTTATGACTTTTTAAATGTCCGGATAAATATAGTATGCATATTTTTGGTGAATTTTAGAGAAAGGATATTTTAAAAAATGTTTATGTAAACCATAAATAATTAAAAATGTGTAATGATTTTTAAAAAATGGTCTTCTAAAATTATGTTTAGTACGAAATTTAGAGTCTAATAAGATCAACTTAATTTTTGATGAATAGTAAATTATGAATAGTGATTTTATGCTTAGGATTAGTAATGTGACCAAATGGATTAGTAATCTCACTTAAAGAAAGTATTAATATAATTTAGTCACCTTGATTAAGTAATGTGATTCAATAAAATGGTTAAAAAATGGTTTCATAAATTATTATTCAAGTATTAGTTTTTTCAGATGAATAGTGTTTTTTAATTAAAAATTAAATTAAAAATATTTAGAAAATTATTTTTATAAAATGGATTTCATTTTTGAACACAGAGCATCGATATTATGTTATGGTAATTTTTGGGGATTTTTCTGAAAAAAATGAATTTTTGGTGAATCGTGTATTTATTTTAAAAATAAATTAAAAATATTTAGAAAATTATTTTTATAAAATGAAGTTCATTTTTGAAATTAGAGCATTGATATTTGGTTAAGGTGAAATTTTGGGATTTTTCTGAGAAAGTTGAATTTTCAGTGAATAGTAAAAATACAGTTTTTGGGTTTCAGAATGTTTAATGACATCATAACTGTGTCATGATGATTTCATGAGATATTTTATGGCTTGGCCGACCAAAGGTGATGAATTATTGTATTGGGGGCCCCATGTGGCCTAACTTCATGGGAAATATCTTGGGAGAGCACATGGTTTTGAGAAACCCACTTATGAGGTGTCCCTTGGCCATTAATGCCTTGTCCCCTCACTTTCCCTATAAATACCAAGCCATTCTCTCATCCTCTGGACTCCAAAATCATTATCAACGAATTTATGGTCTCCTTACCTCCCAAGGAGTCCTCCCAAGGTGCCCCCCAAGCCCTCAAGGTCCAAACCTTTGAGTTTTAAGAGTTACATTTTAAGGTAAGGGATCCGACCTCTCTCTTCCTTTTCAAGTAATCTCTTTTATGTCATTTTTTTATACTCCATGTTCTTATGTTGGAGGATGTTCTTATATATTAATATTAGTGCCCTTTTAATGTCATATGATTAGATACCCCATCTTGTTCTCATCAATTCTTTTTAAGAATGATTAAGTGGCGTCGTTAGGCTACCGAATTTTTAAGGGGATTCTTTCACCCTTCTCATTATTTTCAATGTTCTACTTTCATGTCAAGTCTTTCAAGTTACTTTTTAATTATGTTGGGGTATTATCTCTATACCTATCATACTGAACTCTTATGTTAACATGATTAGAGACCCTATTTGATCTTTTCAAATCATTTTTGTTGAAGTTTAAGTAACGCCGTTAAGCTGCCGAACTTTCATAAGAGAAATCTAATTTTTGTCTTCCTTCCATGTTTTTCATTTCAAATGGTATGTCCTTCAAATTTCATTACCATGTTCATATATTATTCTTATTCTGTAACTATACTGTTTTATGGGTCATTTATGAATTTTTGACCCATGTCCCCTCTCTTTTCAATGTATTCTAAAAACCCGAAACATAACCGTTATGCTGTAGAATTTTCATCTCAAAATGCCTCTCTCTTTTCTCAAAATTATTTTATGTTATAAATTGAATACTCAAAGCTCTTATTTCTATAGGGTTATTCACATATATATCAAAATTTTCTATTTTAAATTCTGGTATTTACATACATGAGACCCGCTCTCCCCTTCCGTGGGTTTTAAAGTGACACAAAGATCATGTCTTCAAAGCAGTTTTTGAAACGTTATGATTATGAAATGAAACCCATTTCTTTTATGATATATGGGTTGTTTATGAAATTATTGATGATTATATATGTGGCTAACATGATGATAAAGGAAAATTTAAGGTTGTGCCCTGATAGCGCTCTAATGCATTGGGTAATGATGTAACCACTAGAGATTACAATTTTCACGATATCTTGGTGAATAACCTTGGTAATTTTCAAATGACACCTTGGGGATGGACCTTGGTGATATGTTCATGATTGTCTATGTTAAATGATGTAGCCACATCTTAAAGTTATGAAAAATCTTATTTTTATTATTATATGCCACATGATTTCTTTCTCATGCCTTAAAGTTCTTTTTCATGACATAGTTGATGTATCTCAAGTTCATGTGTTAAATGTATCTCTTGTTCCCTTACTGGGCCTTCTGCTCACCCTTTCTTTTGATGTATGTCCCCAGGTTATGAGATGCAGTAATGAGCCTAGGATGAACTTAAGGATAATCCTTTCAAGTGTTTAACAAGAATGTTTTATGTTGTTTTTATGTATTATGTTCCTGTTTTCCAAGACACTAAACCTTAAAGATCCTCAGTTTTGTGTAATGTAATGAAAGTTTATGTTATAAAAATGCGGGATGCTATACACTTATGAGGAATTAGAACTAGAAACCTATCTATCTTATTGCGAAGAGCCCATTAAGATTCTTGATATAAGAGAGCAAGTGCTGAGAAACTGGACGACTCGTCTGGTAAAAGTTCTATAGAGGAACCATAAGATGGAAGAGGCAACGTGGGAACCTGATGAACTTATGATGAAGAACCACCCAAGTATTTTCATGCGGTAGTATTCTAGAAATTTCTAGGATGAAATTATTTTAAGTAGGAGAGAATGTAACACTCCAATATTCCATGGTACGATTCTCTTTGAATAATACAGTAGCATGTGTTGTACACAACTTTGAGATTCTAACACACTACGACCAATCAAAGTAGCCGTTATGAATAGTAATACCCACTTTTTGAAATTTTATAAATTTTATCTCTCAAAATTTACTTCATTTTTGGATTCGGAATATCGAAATTATCTTAGGGTGAAATTTTGGTACTTTTCGGATAACTTTTATATTTTGATGAATAGTGAAAATTACTAAATTTTAATTAAAAACAACTTTTTTAATCGAAATAATTAATAGTGATAAATTATGAATTTGAGTGGTTTTAAAGTATAGTTAGAATATATTTTTACCATTTAATACAATGTTGGTCATTGGACATAATTTCACAATTAAACTAGATATAAACAAGTGTCAATCTTTTGATAGTTATTATCTCTTAAAAACACGCTTTTTGTTTTGGCAACGTGAATTAATTTTAAATTAATTTCTGCCAGTTCTTTGTTTTGAATTTGGAAAAATGGATTCCATATTTGGAATCAGGATGTCCAAATTGAGTAAATATGTAACTTTTATTTTTAGACATTTTGAATAATTATTCGGTAAATATTTTATTTACAATGGTTAAAGGGTAAATCTGGTAAATAAGGGTAAAAAAATAATATTATAATATTAATAAATTACCCTAAAACATGTACTAACCTTATTGGTTGATACATGTCCGACCATGATCATCTTTGGGTCGATTTTGGGACCCCATGGATCCTCTTGTAAGTGATAAGGACACTTTATATTAATTAAGTTAAAATAAATACAAAAATGACATAAGCATGTATCTTTTAGAAATACAATTTTTTACATAGGGTTATATATGTTTTATTTTCAACTATAAATATTCATTATAAAGATAATAATATTTCCTACATAATGGTATTTTATTTATAATTTTTAGACATTTAATAATTAATAGTATTTATGACACAATAATGATGCAGTATTTTCCTTATTAATGAAAGAATCAAATAATTGGTATTATAAATGTTAAAATAAATATAATTTGAAAGTTTTGATGAAATAAATGAATTTTATTGGTTAATATGACATTATAGGATTTCTTAAATGAATTTGGTTCGAATTAATAAAGTTGTTAAGACTTTAACAAAAATCAATTATTAAATAGTGTCAAAATTGACATAAATGAGTTTTTTAAAAAAATATTATATTATTAATTGATATTATATTCCTAAAAATATAATGTTCGTCAAAAGGACTTATATCATGATATGTGTATCATTAAAACACCACTTGGGGGTCTCTTGGATGTATAAATTATGTTTATTAACTATATAATATAAAAATACAAAGTGACATGTTAAATGTCAAACTAATTAACTAAGAGTTAAAACTAAAAGATAAGGTTAATATAATGACCCAAACCTATCTAAATTATATTAGTTGAAATTATTTAGACCCATCCCCACCATAGAATTTGAATAATCCAATTTGGATCCATTAGAAACCGAATATGAATTTATTATAAAATAATATTTCTAGCTTTTCCAAAGGTGCCCCTCACCCCTCTTATAAAAGAGAACTCCCCCTTCTCAATAATTCACACATTAAAAGCCTTTTTGATTGGCCAAAAACTACCCAAATACTCTCTAAACTTCCCTCAATTCAACCTATAGGCCTTATTTTGATCATAACACCAACCTAAGGAGCCCTTTTGATCAAATCAAAAAGGAAGAACCCGAAGAAGAGGTAATGTTTTCACCACCCTCTTTCAAGTTCCTTTCTTCTTCCACTTCTTCTTTCTTTGTTATTTACATTATAAAATAATGACTCCAGTATCTTCTATATACTGTGATGTTATTATAAATATGGTACAACCATATTAAGTATTCTATCCATCCTTTGAATGACATGTCACCATAAGTGCGTACGTACGACTTACCGTCTCCACATCGTGGTGTAATTGTTATTCAATATATTATTTTTTGTATGGTTATAATAATGATGTGTAATTCATGTAAATAATACATATAAAATGATAATGATTCTGTATATATGATATACCATCCAATTATATATTATTTTAATATCAAAATAATGATATTGTCGCTCGTGCGTACGTACGGACTACCGTCTCCACGAACACGATGAGATTAGTTCCCCATCATATCCATTCAAGGATAATTCTCATTTGATGATTAAAAATATTGTTTAAGGACTTTATATCATTATGGATATGAATAAGATACAACATATCCATAAAAAACACAACTTATGTAACAAAACATATAATTTAACACCCGAAACGACGACAATACTAAGATATTATTAACAAAGAAATGTTAAAAGATCATATATGATATCATATTAATGTATATGATTCTTGTATAATTTAATAACAATTATTTCACCATTATAAAGGAGGTTAGCCTACCCACAACCAAGGAAAAGTACAAGTTAAGGGTTTATTTCACAAACTCTTCATTATCCGAGGTTGTTTATACGTAATTATATACTGGGACCTCTTTATCATCCACATCCATGTTTCATAAAAATGTATTTAAAATAATTCATACTATTTTACAGACTATGGGTTAAATTCATTTATACCCTTGTTGAATTTTTTAAAAGAAGTTTATAAAGGAATATTTCTGTCATTTTTCAAACAAGGTCCTTTTTAACCCTTTTGACAGAATTAAGGTAAGAATGCCTTTTTTTAACTTATACGGTGGGTTAAACTATTTTCCACCGTTATAAAATTTTCGAAGCTTCCCTTACAAGATTATAAGAATATTTTCAAAGTAAAAGTTTTATTTTATAAATATGTGACTTTTAAATGATTTAAAAAAAGATATATTTCTATCAAATAGTTTTGATTTCATCTATGTCAACATCCTTTAATGGATTTTAAGCTTATTTGAATTTTATTTATTATGATACAAAAATTTCATATTTTATTGAAGGTTTTGTGATATGTTTGACTGTGGATGTGTTATTTTTATACCATTCATGGTTTATGGAGAAAGTATTAAAATTTTGTATGCTAGTTTTAATATGAAAGTTTATGTTATGTTTAAACCTATTCATATAAGAAATGCATTGGACTTAATAAGTGACGGGTGGAGCCCGCTATAGCTCCTCGATGCATCGATAGGTCTCATGAGACAAACTAGTGTCTTGGCACGAGGCCTTGAAAAAATATTATTTTTAGTCTTGGCACGAGGCCTTTGATACATGGTTATGATAGTCTGGAATTATGCATTCCATCATTATGAAAATGGTTATTGATATTGCATGTGATTATTCGACTTGTAGAATATCCATGTGAATAAGTAAATGACATTTTTTCATTTTATTTTTTCCATATTATACTGAAGTTCAAGATTAAAAGGATTTTGTTTTAGTTATACATTGCCTTAAATGTTTATCCTTATTTATGAAAGTTTCCGCTATATTGTTATCCTTACTGGGAATTTGAGCTCACCCCTTTCTATGTTTTATTTTTTCCAGGATGTGAAGAAGTATTTTATGAATGACCTGCAGGGATAGTATAACGGGATATGAGTGTGGAGACAAGATTTTTCTGTAGTTTTCACTTTATGATGTAATGTAAACTTTATGAATGTATCTAGTGTTTCCAAGACTACTGAACTAATCAGTCTTTCGAGACTTGATCTTTTGTGATCATGCCAATGTTATGTAATAATGCACCGATTTTGTGTAACTGGGGTCAGGGCGTTACATTTCCTATGGGAATATAATCTCTTATTTTAAATAGAAAATAATAACAAAACTCTATTTTGTTATTGTGTGCCTTAAAATTTTTAAAGGGTTTATTTTTGTTGACTTTAAAGTTATTATTTCTTGTACTTATATATATGTGAATATCTTATTATTTATCTAAATGGGGTTAATATTTTATTTCCAAATACATATATAAAAGTAAAATTTATTCTATTTCCATTATGTAATTGTATGATTTTGTGTAACTATAGTATCTTAATGGAATTATTCATCATTTTATGTGACAAGTCTAAATAGGTTATTATTTAATGTGCGCAAGCTATTATTTCATGTGAGAAATGACATTTGCACCTCATGGAATGTCCATCATAGATAGTTATGAACAACATCTAATTTATAAATATTATTCCCTTGATTTTAGAGAACATGTACATATTTATCTCATTATATAGCTTATTTTTCAATTAAAAATTAATACAACTATTTTAGGAAATGGGATTAATATTTTTTCACGAATTAAACTTTTCAAAGTGGTATGAGACAGCGGATTGTTTAAAGCTTATATACCTCAATAATTTATCAATGGATTTTTTTTCAAATATGATTTGGATTTAAATAAATCAATGTGGAATGAGAGACTTTGATTTAAAGACACTTTTATTATACATGTGAGTAATTCATATGACTTATTATGTGACAGGTGAGGCCATATATAGCCTCTCGATACATCAGTAGGTCTCATGAGGAAAACTAGGTCCTGGAATGAGGCCTTGATAAAATGGTTATGTATGGTCATGGAATGAGGCCTTGATAGAATGTTTATGATTGTCCTTCATTATTCATTACCTCATAATGTTTCTAGCAAGTGAAAGACCATGTGATTATTCAATGAGTAGAATATCCAAGGATAATTATCATTCTCTATGAACCAGTATTAATCAATGTTATATTTCCATATGCACATGGATTTATGATTTATATTTAAACATATGACTGTATATAAATTCATTTATAAGGGTTAATATTTAGTTTCCAAGCCATAATTATTAATGAAATCATTTTATGTGTAGTTCTGAATAAATATTATTTCATGTGTAAATTCTTATTCGCACCTCTGACATGTCATAGAATGATTATTGTTGGTCATTATTTAACTTTTATGTTGAATTTCATGCATTTATGATTAAGTGCGTGCATATATTTATATTTTAATTTATTTAAATATACTAAATTAGTTTATAAATTTTGAGCATGAGTTATCCTAAAAGTTGTTTCAGAATCTCAAAAAATATTAGTGATGATATGTTATGTGAAATATTAATTTCATGATTTCAATACATGTGTTTTAAAGGAATGTTTTAAAAGAAAATTATTTCTTAAGGGTTTTGTTTTTAAACCCCTTAATGGGCATTTTTTTGATCACCCTATGTTTCATAAACACTTTTACATGTTTAGCATATTTTTTGGGTTGAAACTCTGTTGTGGAATAATTAATGTTGAGGAATCATTGTTTTCTTTTTGTGTTATTTTTGGAATGTAAGTCATGTATCTAATTTTACAAATTTTGGGCCGGTAAAATATCCTATGTTTCATTTAATGTTGTGTACTTATTCAATTTTCTTTTATAAAAAAAATTTACACATCATTTTTAAGGTCCGAGTCCAGTTGCTCGGGCTTGGGTCCTTATAGTTGGTATCAGAGGAATGACTTAGTGAACTTCGGAAAATTAGAATAAAACTTCTAATTTAAGTATGTTTTCTAAAATAAAATTCAATTTGTATATTTTAAAATGGAATTTAGAGACTCAAAAACTAATCTTTTGTCCCTTACAGATGATATACTAGAAATGATGATATTAAATTTGTGTTCGGATGTATTCGAGCCTTTCATAAACCTATTTTTATCTTGAAAATAACTTTATAAATTGTCCAACACCCCTAGTGTAATTCAATTATTCTGAGGGTCAGGTTTAGTATACTTTATCATAGAGCAATCACAACTTTCATTCTATGAAAAATGAGGAAATTATTTCAAGGGTCTCTTCAGATGTTTTACCATGTTTGAAAGGTATCTGTCTTTAAGAAATTTTAGGGAAGCTATTGAAGCGGGTGACCTCTGTGTGGTTTATCTATTTCAACTCATAAACTTATGTTTATATGGGAGGATTTATGATTTTAAAATTTTAGAAAACAAGGTGTTCTGTTTGGTCTATAAGAATCAAGTCCTTTCTAATACCTCATAGATTTTCATCTCTATTTACTTTCACGTGAGGTCCAATCGCCGTATACATGAGTTTGAATCTATCTACTGGATGTGCATTTGGACCAAAGAAATTGAAGAATTTAAAACTACCTTGGAAACCATAACAACAAAGAATAACCAAATCTTGTGGTACTGGTAATGGTTTAAATTAATTTTTTTCATTTAAATTCTGTTAATTAAATTAATAATAGTTAAAACATATTTTGTAGGGACATCGAGGATGATGTCATAAGGTTGGTGATGTGGAAGCGTATGAGTAAAATGTAATTGAGAGGGTTCAATTATATTAATGGGTGATATTGAAACACCACGAACTTAATTATAAATGTAATAATTATATTTCTGGTTATTATTATTATTATCTTGCTTTAATGGGAATTGGAATGTTTTATTTCAAAATAAACTTAATAGGAAGAGAAACATTTTATTCAAACACTAAGATGTTACATTGATGCAAGGGATTAGAAGTACTCAAGGAACCTCATTGAAGGACCTAATAGAACAAACAAAAGACCACCCAACATCACAACGAGACCGATTAAGTAGCCCTCATACCTTGAATCCACCAAAATAAAGAAGGAAATAGTGAGAATAATAACAATAATATTGAGAGTCAAAGGAATGTAGAGCACCATCCTCTTTAAACAACAAATGACCTTGATCCTTGGAATACCTTGAATGGTTATTTATATGGTTTGAGAAGAACTTTATAAGTATTTTTTTTGGGTTTTTAAGTTACCATTGTTGTTTTATATCCATTGGGTATTTTAAGAGTTTTAAATGTTTTGAAATAACATTTTTGGTTTAATAAAATTAAGGGTTTTAAATATGGGTTACTATTTAAGTTTGGGTTTTAAAATATAGACATGGGTATTAAACATTTGTATTATATGTGTATTTAAAATTAATATGCAATGGTAATATAGAGAGGTTTGTTTTTGTTAAAAAAACAATAATGTGTATTAAAGATTGTTTAATTGTTATAAAATCTTTTTTTTATTTTAAAACTGTTTTAAAAAAATGGGTGCCATCTCTAGGCTAGGGGACACCTCAACTATGCTGGGGGACCCAGTCTACCCCAACAAGGAGGCATCTACCTGCACCCAAGGTGGCTCAAACAGGGTGGGAGAAAATCCTAGTGGTCATAATAGAGGAAAGGCATGCACAAAGGCCTGTGTATAGGGCCTGGTCAGGTGCGATCAGAGTGTGATCCAGGTCGCGCACAGGCGTGGGTGAGGGTAGGATAAGTGTCCGCAGGTGAAGTCCCATGTATAAGGATTCTAGTGTGTGTTCTTGTGTCATTAAAATATGGAACCACACATTGAGACTTATAAGATTCTCTAAAAATCGGTTTGGTTTTATGTGGGCTGGAGATTTTTCTGGGAAAAGTGATCTACGCCATCCAATCTTTCCGTGCGAGATCTCAACCATCAGCACTAGTTCCGCCTTCGAACCCCCTTCTTCGCGGTTTCATTGCCGTGTTTTTTTGAACCATTAGATCTGGACGTGATTTATCTAGACTACATGATCTATTTAAAACTCACAAATCCACCTTGGTTATACAATCAAAACTAATATCTAATCTCAACCGTTCATCTCTTTTTAAATGTGTCGAAGCCACTGTAGCCGTCTGATCGGATCCACAAATGAATCCTATCCCTCCATTTATTTTTCCTATTACTCCTTTGTTTCCCTCACTCACGCCACACCATAGGACCAGCCCCGACCCTCCGATCGATCCAATCCCAATTTGATTCGTCCATACATATCCTCATTTTTCCACCTTGAGTCGCGCCACACCAAGTCACGCTACACCAAGTCGTGCCAATCCACATCGCAAGTAGGCCAACCACTGGGAATGATTTCCTTTTCGACTGTTCTCCTGTGGTGCCTATAATCTCCACCCATTTCCCATTTCCTATCCTTTTCTAGATATCCAACATGCATGGTGTTTTCTTTAATCCAAAATCCAAAGGTTTCCCCTACATGTTCCATTTTTATATGTATATTGCACCAATCAAATCGGTTGATTATTTTTTTTGCACTAATTATCATCTTTGTCTTGTTTAAATTTAGTCAATTTAGTATTTCTTCAAGTGTATTTTCCAATTAAATTTTCAGGTATAATATATCTATATAAACACCCCTCTTTGAACTCTCAAATGGCTACTTGAATTTCTCTCTGCCAAGTCTCACGCTCTCTCTGGGTTCCTGGCAACCCTCATCCCTTCCCTGATTTAAAACAAGTAAGGGATTTCATTATTTTCAATTGGTTTTTCAAACTTATACATATATATGTATTTAATATAAATATATATATATACATGTATGATTATATCTTTTGAATATAATTTCATATGTGATATGTTCGTATTGATTCAAAGGGTTTGTTTTAAAAAAAAACTTTCGTTGTAAGGGATTTAATTATTTTAAATTGATTTTTTAAACTTATGTATATGTATATATATGTAATATATATATAATCATGTCAAATCATATCATTCTAATTCAATTTTCATACATGAAAGGTTTATCTTCATGCAATGGACCTACTTACTAAAATCTTCTCATTATAAGGGTGGGATTTTGTGTTCTTCTTCCCAAAAACATTACACACACACATATATATATATATGTGTGTGTACATTTGTATATACAGATATATTGATTAATGATTTAAGAATATATATATATATATATGACCATTATGGGAATTAAAGTTCTTATTTGGAATTTTAATTCATTATTAGTTTATTTTTTTAAGTCTAATATTGTTTCATATTTAGGTATCACAAAATATTTCAATGAATTACGTAAGTGACATATTTAAGTTATAATTGATTTCATAAATTAATATTTGACAATTTCAAATTTTATGAAACCAAAATCATGTTATATGCATTCCATTTATGACTATCGACATGTGGCCATAACCAAGAATACTCATGTTCTTTGAATAAATCTTACATCCTTCAAAAAGACCCTAAAATGGATTTTTATGGGTTATGAAAGAAATGTTTAAAAACATGGATGACAAATAGTATTACACATAATTATGAAAAGGGTATATTTCAAGAATTTTTGTTGTGAATGAGTTAATTTTTATGATGGTTAATTTTTAAACATTTATATATAAATATAAGTGCATGTACA
The DNA here is from genome assembly GCA_963277665.1 of Viscum album. NCBI lineage: Eukaryota > Viridiplantae > Streptophyta > Magnoliopsida > Santalales > Viscaceae > Viscum > Viscum album. The sequence goes on along the minus strand of OY728141.1, from coordinate 1,295,667,333 downwards.
AATATTGTTTGTTTATATATATATAAGTGAACATGTTAAACCTTGAAAACATATTTTTAAATAAAAATACAGTTTTCCTGTGGGAATATAATCTCTGATTTTTAATGGAAAACAATAACAAAACATTGTTTTGTTATTGTTTTCCTTAAAATTTTTAAAGGGTTTATTTTCTTGACTTTACAATTATTATTTCTTGTACTTATATATGTGAGAATATCTTATTATTTATCTAAAAGGGGTTAATCTTTTATTTCCATATCCATATATAAAAGTAAAATTTATTCTATTTCCATTATGCAATGGTATGATTTTGTGTAACTATAGTATCTTAATGGAATTATTCATCATTTTATGTGAAAAGTCTAAACAAGTTATTATTTAATGTGCGGAAGCTATCATTTCATGTGAGAAACAACATTTGTACTTCATGGAATGTCTATCATAGATAGTTATGAACAACGTCTAATTTATAAATAACATTCCTTAGATTTTAGAGAATATTTATGTATTTATTTCATTATACATCTTATTTGTTCCTTAAAAATTAAGACAACTATTTTAGGTAACGTGATTAATATTTTTTATGAATTAAACTTTTCAAAGTGGTATAGGACACGTTGGATTGTTTAAAGCTCATCTACCTCAATAATTTATCACTGGATTTCTTTTCACCTATGATTTGGATTTAAATAAATCAAAGTGGGTTGGGATACTTTGATTTAAAGACACTTTTATTAGACATGTGAGGAATTAATAGGACTTATAATGTGATGGGTGAGGCTTGATATAGCCTCTCGATGTATCGGTAAGTCTCATGAGACAAACATGGTCCTTGTACGAGGCTTTGAAAATATGGTTATGTATGGTCATGGAATGATGCCTTGATATAATGTTTATGATTGTCCTACATTATGAATTCTCTCATAATGTTTCTAGTAAGTGAAAGACCATGTGATTATTCAACCAATAGAATATCCAAGGTTAATGATCATTCTCTATGAACCAGTATTAATTAGTGTTATATTTCCAAGTACACATGGATTTATGATTTATATTTAAACATATACTTGAATAGAAATTCATTTATATGGGTTAATATTTATTTTCCAAGCCATAATGATTAATGACATCATTTTATGTTCAGTTCTGAATAAATATTATTTCATATGTAAATTCTTATCTGCACCACTGGAATTTCATAGAATGATTATGTTTGGTCATTATTTAACTTTTAAGTGGCATTTCATGCATTTCTAATTAAGTGAATTAATATATTTATAATTTAATTTATTTAAATCATTTAAATGAGTTTAGAAATTTTTTTCATGAGTTATCCTAAAAATGTTTCATAATCTTGCAAGAAATTGGTGATGAAATGTTATGTGAAAAATTAATTTCACGATTTCAATGCACGTGTTTTAAATGATTGTTTTAAAGAAAAACTTGTTCTTAAGGGATTTATTTTTAAACCCCTTAATGGGAATTTTTGTGCTCACCCTATGTTTCAAAAACACTTTTACAGTTCTAGGAAACTTGCTGTGTTGAAACTCTATTGTGGAAGTGTTCACGCTGAGGAATCGTTATTTTATTTTTGTGTTATTTTTGGATTGTATGTCATTTATCTAATTTTTCAAAACCTGGGCTGATAAAAGATCCTCTGTTTCATTTAATGTTGTGTATTTATTCAAGTTTCTTTTCTAAAAAAAATTACACAGTATTTGTAAGGGTTGAGTCTAGTTGCTCGGGCTCAAGTCCTTACAATCAACATTGTTCAAAGTAGAAACTATTTTATCTATCATATTTCTTTCATCTACTATGCCCACTTCATCTAAGTATCATCTCACATTTTATCTCCCTCTAGAATTATCTCAACGAAAGAACTAATTTATTGGAACTAAGGTGTGTGTGAGAGAGAAACAGAAGAAATATATTAATTATAGTAGTAATAGTGGAATAGAAATTACATAGAACACAAAAAAAATAAGAATAAATATTAAAGAAGAATAAATAGAGAAGAAGGAAAGTGGAATAACTTCCTTTTAAGTTGTCGCTCCTTGAGGTTGAGGCCTAACCCTCCTAATCAGCTATAAGAGATTTCCAAAAAAACTATTCTTCAACCCCTCCCCACAATATTCCCCTATAATTAATACTCCCCACCTACCACCAACAACCCAATAAACATAATATACTCATAAAAACCCCAAAACATCATATTAAAGATTATAATATTTCCCCTAGCATCACATTAGACCCCTTAATAGCTACCTTTCACCTAGTAACACTTCATACTTTCCCACATACATAACCCACCTCGCATTCCTATCACAGAATGTAATGGATTATGGTTATACATGTTTATTTATGTGTGATCTATAATGGTTTAAGGCATAGTATATACTTACGCGGGCTATAATAGATATCTGTTATAGATTGAGATCATGGGGATGTGATAATGATGTGGTTGTAGTATGGTTCCATGGATGTTCTATATGGTGAGATGATAATATGGATATGATATGTTTGCAAAAATGTGAAGTATAACATACAGAGGGGATGAGAGTACCATGACATAAGATATTGGGGTTTAGGGAAACCGTTTCAATGAGAAAATGGAAGTGGGGTGCCTTTATTATATATATATATATATTCTTCTAATATTATTTTACCTATTTTTTTCATTACTTGGTGAGAAATCCTTGGTGAGGTTGTGATATAGTTCACTTGATTTAGCTAATGATTCGATTTATCTATTTATTTATTGGTCTTCAGTATGCTTCTTTCATTTTTTCACATGAGGTGTTAGGGAGGATCCAACTAAATATACCTATATAACCACCCTTATATATAATTTTTTTTATAAAGTTTGTAGGAGTTTATTAGTGAATGAGCTAGGTGTTACTAGCTCATAGGGGTTTTTAGGAGTTGTTGGTGTTCTTGGTCACTACCTAGATTTTATTCATGGTAAATTTTTAGTTGTTTCCTCTTTGAATGGCATTACATTCATGTATTATGATTGGTTATTTATTTATTTTTTTGATTTGATTAGTGGTTATTTCATTATTGGAATATTGAGGGTAATTTATCTCATACTTTTTCATTTTATACCCTCTGTATTAGTCATCAAGTCATTGTCTATTTAAGGCGATTTTTAGGGGTCACTCCCACCTTCACAATCTTCTCAGGAGGGGTACTAATGGAGGGGGTCATGAAAAATATAGTCCTTCCATGATTCAATATTTAAGCATATAAGGTATGAGATTTATTAATTTAGTAGTCTCTAAAACAAATTTTAAAATATTCACATAAGGATTTCTAGTAAGGATAAATAGCCCATATTATTTTCTCAAAATCTTACACAAAGAGATTGGCATGAGAATGTTGTAATTTTTTCTTTATGGGAATATATTAGTGGGATTTATCTTAATTAAAACCAAGATAATATTTTATTTTATTTATTATAGTGAAACTAAAACACCAAAATTAACTATATTTAGGTTGGATAATGTCACCTTATGATTATTTTCTCATATAATATTCTCATATAAAGGCCAAAATGAGACCCAAAAACCATTTATTCTTCTACTAAATCTATATTAACTTTATAAATTAGTTGATAAACCATCTTAAAAGTTCTTACATTCCCACAATTCCCAATAATAACAAGTATTTTTTCCACTAAACATGGATCAAACTGATGAAAAAATATAAAAATATTCAATTATACAAAAAAAAATATCATGAGAGTTTCCATGGATACTATTTGAACACCACAAAAAATGGGATAATCAACAAATTTTAGATCCTTCCCTTAATTTTGAAAGAACTATTCTAGTATGTTTGAAAAACCTAGAGACATATTGGATGAAATAAAAATATGATCCTAATGTAAAAGCTAAAACTACACTGTACTTTCCATAGAAAAAACTTTCCTCTTGAGATTCAGTCATTAAATTGACTATAAAAACAACAGTATCTCTAGATATATATTAAAAATATTTGGAATTCATGACACCAATATTTGAAAAATTTGAGAGTAAAATATCATATATAGAATAACCACAAACATCAAAATCCGATATTAATAAACGAGTTTCCATTCCAATTCCCATTTCTCTAAGACTAATGAAACAAATTCAGTTAGAAAACATTGACATTGTTTTAATTTTATTTTCTAATTTCTTAGGATCATATATTTCTACATTGATTTCATTAGTCCAGGAATTATTTTCCAAAAAATATCTAGTGAAACATCATTCAAATCACCATGATCATGATATGACCCAAAAATAATCTATTTTGAAATCGAAAGGAGTGGAAGTGGAAATACAAAAAATTTAGCAGCTTCCCAAACATTATCTTAATTTTGAATAATTTATTTCATAAAATGGTTTTCTATATGATTCCTCTTTAAGACTAGAATAATATGATTATTTAAAACCCATGAACTTCCAGCTATATCTGAAATTATGTTGTAAAGAATCCATGGATGAATCCCAGCTAGAACTCCCAACCAATTAGCCACTACAGTGACCATATCTTCTTCCATATCAAAATTTATTAGAATATGATAAATCTCCTTCTAATATGGTAGTTCTTGATTCTCAATTCCTTCTTTTAAGAACTCATATTCTTCTATTGGTTTTAGAAACTCTTTTTATATCTCTTTTTTATCCCTTCGTATAAACCTTTTCCCCTAGATTTCTACCACAACTTTGGTTCTATAACATTTCCTAAACAACGATCTCCTCACAAGAAAAATTAAGATAACACTGAAACATGATAATAAATGATCCTTAAAAATATTTTCCCATTTTTTGGGTATGTAAATCCCCATGTCTTATAAACAGTTCCTTGAATATGGGAATGCAAACCTCAACTCTCAATCCATTGTCAACTACCTCTATAACAAAAATGACTTGGAAAATTTACTTTCTTTATTGACATGCTTGTCCTCATCCCTATTATAGGATTCAAATCATATCATGGGGGAAGATAATATATTATTTTTAAAATTAAAATTACACACCTTCTGTATCCTATCTACACATTGATGTTTTCAAAATATATTTATTTTTATCTTTTTTTTGAATGAGACATGAGGAAAATATGGGCCTATAAAAGCGGGATGTGAAATATTATTTTAGAGATGTGAAAGAAAGTGTTATCCACCCAATTGAGAGATATTGGTGTACAACATATATGTGCGTGACTTTGGATGTGGAAAACATCACGCAATGATAAAATTGGTTTGTGAAATAGTTCTGAAATAGTTTATTTGAGGTGATACAATTATGCAACATGTGTGGTTTTGATATTTGAAGGGTGAATTATTATTATGATATGATTATCAGAGATGTGATAAATTCTTATCAGGGTGTGAATTTCACATAGTTTTTATATGATTTCATTTTTAAATTCAAATCCGGGATTCTAAATGGATTATATGTACTTTATAATTATTAGTTTATTTTCTTAGAGTTTCCCCATGGTTTTTTAATCCTCCATATTAGAGGTTATTTTGAAATTAAAATTTGTTTCCCCATTTATTTCCTACTATTCGATTTTACATTCTATTTACATTGGTGATTCTCATAATTCTTTTTATCTCAATTGAATAATTATAATGGGACTAATCTGCTTCTAAACCAATAACTGGTATTAAAGGGAGGTTATCCGTGTTTCTTACTGATTAGATATGGGTGATTCACACCATGAGATTTCTACCCACATTTAACTATTTAATGGGAAAAATAATTTTACTCTATATAAACAATAAGTTAAAAATATTTTAGTCTTTGATAAGATAACAAAGGTGTGGAAGAAAAAATCGAAGAAGCAAGAGACGATGGGAATTGATGATTGGAAGGATATGATATATTTGGAGACAAGTGAAATCCATATGTATTTTGGTGATAATACACTATAGGAAGTGATTAATCTGACAGATCTGAAGGATATTTGGGTGAATTTTTAAAGAATATATAAATAAAAATCCCTCACAAATTGTTTATATCTGAGAAAATGATTGTATAATTCGAAAATTTCAGATAATAGATATTTAGGTAACCATGTGGTCGAGTTAAAAAAACTTCTGATGTTTCTGTCTTCAGTGGCGGTTAAGATCGATGATAATGGTAATGTGGTCCCTTTTTAAATGGATTAAAAAGAAAAATATTTTCTTCTTTTTGGTTTGTTTCCTGATTCATATGATAATTTTTCCACCACATTTCTGTTTGAGAAAGACGCACTGAAGTTGAATGATATGATTTCATCATTATTGATGAACAAGACTCAACAAAAGACCAATGATGGTTAATATTTAGGTAATAGTGATATTATGGTTATGGAAGATAGACATGGTAATCAAAGAGGTCATTTGAAGAAAATAAGAAAGGTAACGTTCTTATTTTATGATAAGGAGGGTTATGTGCACATAAATTACTATGGATTGAAAAATATTAAGGAGGAAAATAAGGTGCATGAAACTTATTTTAATGATATTGGCATAAGTCTTATAAATAGTGAGATTTATTTACATTTAGTTGGCATTGATTGTCACGGGTAAGATCTATACACTGAATGGGTTGTTGATTCAGTAGCATCATGCCATATTATACCAAATATGGAATTATTTTATTCATATGATGAAGATGACTTTGGTATATTGAATATGAGAAATAGATATTCTATTGATGTCATTGGTGTTGATGATATTTGTATCACTATGAATGGAGGTTGTATGCTGATGTTGAGGAATGTGTGTCATGTTACAAGTATATGCCATAATTTGTTATCTTCTTCTACTCTTAATACTGTTGGATTCAAGATTTTTTTTGGAAATGAAAGACAAACCTTGTCTAGACAAACCTTGTCTAGAGGATATATGGAGGTTGTATGCTGATGTTGAGGAATGTGTGTCATGTTCCAAGTATATCCTCTAGAAAAACCTTGTCTAGAGGATATATGGTTTATCTGTGAGGCATAATTGATGAAATTATTTACAATATAGATGTAAAGGCATGCAGTGATGTGAAAAACGTAGTTTCGAAGTTGACTTTGTCATATTTGTGCCACAGATGGTCATCATGCATGAGTGGAAAACCATAGACTTGTAAGAACATGGTTTGGAATATGAAGCATGTTGGGTCATGTGTTTCAAGTCTTACACCTAATTATGTTTCTTTAGAGAGTTCCACTAGTGAATAAAGAATTAAAATCAATGATCGGGGTGATGCGCTGAGAGTTTCAGACTACTTGTAGGATGTTGATAAGAGAGAGAAATTAGTTCCTATATATGTTCCAGAATATGTGGTGATCAAAATTATGGGGGATCTAGATATTTTTGATTCTGGTATTGATAGTGTAGACACAATTATGACATAGACTTCATAATTGAGATTTATTTTAAAGGGGAATCTTTCAGGTTTCCATCAGAGATGCAAAATTAGGATGTCATATTTTCTGCATAGGATAACGGTTGGTGAAATACTAATGTTGGATCGAAATATATATTTAGATGGCAGAATATAAGAGTGGGGTGAATTTTAGTTTTTAAAAACTTTAGTGATCTAACCTAAAAGAAACTTAGTTTAAAATGATTTATACTAATCCAATTCATAGTACCTCAAAATGATAAAACTATGATTCATCATGGGCCCTGGTACTGATGAAAAATATAATCGTAATTGGGTAAGTTATAATAAGTATCATATTAAAATTGATTATGTTAAGTATTCCATAGGTTATATTTAAAGCACAATCATATCCTAGATGAATACGATGATTGGAATAAGATATTAAATGATCATAATTACAATGGTTATGATAATTATAGTATTAAAACAACATATGATTCTACCATACAATATATAGAATCATAATCACTAATACAACATGAAATGTATGTATTGTAATTGAAAAAATTACAATGTTATGAAATATGAATATAAAGGAAAACTAAAATATTTATCTTTCTATTATAATTATAGTGGAAATGTAAAGAATACAATTATTTTAACCCTAAGATAAGGGTATAATTTAACCTAGGATAGAGGTCACTTGATTTACACTTTCAAGAAAGTATATCTTACCCACACCAGGGAAATCCCTCGATTCGAAGATCAGCTTTAGTCTATCTGCCTATCCCTGACATCCCTTGATTAAGTGGTTAATCGACACCTCTATCTTCATACCCTTATAATCCCTCAATTTGAAAAATATCGGCACTAGTATGTCTTTATATCCCTAAAATCCCTTTATCATAATCACAATTGATTGGTTTTGCACAAAGAAAATCAAAACTCTTCAAAGATACAAGTGATTGGAACAAGCTATTCACGACTTGTATTCTTTAGAACTTTCACACAAGGAAATGATTTTTATAGATCTCTTACATAGTATCTCTAGATTTTCAAAAATCTTATGAGCTCAGTCGAATGACCTGGTATTTATAGCCTTTGTCCCAACGGTCAAATTCATGCTCCAAATTTCATATTTTTCCTAAAAATTCAGAGGGACTTGGACACCTAGCACTTCACTAGTCATATTAAAATAGAATACATGAAATCATTTTAATTAAAATACATAATATATTGCACAACATAATTTTAATTAAAATACATAATAGATTGCACGACATCATTTTAATATAAAATATTTTATTTTATAAGAATTAATCTTTACTAGAAATGATAAGGTTAAGACCGATGATTTTTATAAAGAAAAGAATAATTGGTTACGATTGAAACCACAACATGAAATTATGATTGATATCATGATTTATAGATACAATTATAAACCACTTATGATTGAAAACATGATATGCAATTATGATTGATTTTCAGGTATGAATTTTAACAGAATACAATTATGATTGAAAACAAAATATGCAGTTACAATACATGAAGTTATGATTAAAAGTAATAAATTACAAATTTTATTATATGGAATGTATTTATAAAGAGTTTATGATTTTCAAAACAAAATGAATGGAGAATTAAAAAAAACATTTTATCCAACAATCTCCCCTTTTTAAAAATCAAAAAATTCAAAGATAAAGATAAAACAAAAACTTATCTCCCCCTGAGTTTTATAACTCTTCTGAGAATAATGGTGAATACAACTAATTCCTCCTTAGGATAAAATTATCCATAAGGATCATACTATCTTCTCTATAAGATTTTACTCCCCCTTTCTTAAGTATTCTCCCCCTTAATATAATAATATTCCTTTGTTGAAAACATTATTCCCAATATAAAACATTCTCCCCCTTTTTGATTTTCAAAAAGGAAAAAATATAGATAAAAATATAAAGGGTTAGAGAATCAAAACATAGGAAACAATAAAGATGAAATTGAGAATGAATTATATTTGATAAAAAATACAAAAAGAGTTCAAAAATAAATCAGTTCTTCTCCTTTTCCCTTCTCCATGAGATTGAAAATAGATAACTTCATCTGTTTGAATTATTTTATTTCCTCCATAAACTTGTCAATATATTCTTGTTGAGCCTGAATAATATCTTTCTATTCTACAAATATATTGTCTTCATTACTAATTATTTATTCTTGAAGCCGATTAACCTCTTCCTATGCTTTTAACTTTTCTTCTTGAGCATGAAAATCCTATGTTCGGATTCTAAAGGCCTTCTCTAAGCTTTTAAATTTTTTTTCCAAAAAAATGTTTTCATTTTGTAAATATGATTAATCATGATATTCTCAAACTCTTTAGAGTGAATTTATTTTTAAGTACTGGGTCTTAAAAATTCTTTCACTTTCTCATTCATATCATTTACCAAATTTTTTTAATTCATATTAAGATCATTTTCAAGAAGCCTTATTTCCTCAATAATATCCTCATGAAATTTTACATTTTCATCAATGTTATACAAACACTTGAAAACATTATTATAAGCCTTTTGATGTTTGAGATCACGTTCTTCAAAAATTTTAAAATTGGCTTTGATTTTCCGAAATATTTCCATAAAAATCCTAAGAAAATCTATTCTTTCATCATGGCTATTTGAAAGAATGTCTATCTTTTCTTCGATTTTTGGAAAACAAGGAATGACCTTTTCTATTCTATTTAATTCTTGTTCTATGTATTGCACTCCTTTGATTGTAATTGTTTTTTCAGAATTAGTATCTTCATTGAAATATATAGGCTCACCATAATGAGTTCCTATAGACACATTCTAAATTTTTTGATTATGACTTTTATTAGATTCTACCTCTTGTTCTTATTAATTTTAGATTTGGATTAGTTTCTTGGGTATTGTCTTCTAAGAAACTTATTTTGAATATAGACGATCTACATACCAAAATTTGAATGATTTCGCTTATGAGGATTCTGTGGGGGTTTTCTTTTTAGGAGATGATTTTTTGTTAATGGATTCAGCTTGATTTCAATTTTCCTCATCTCATCTTATTCTTATTCTACTTTTTCTTGTTCTTGTCTTCCATAAATATCTTTTTGATTATCAATATAATCATAAATCTGTCTCAAAACACTATCTTCTACTTCTTCTCCTAAAGCCAATTATCTTTCAACAAACTAATTTCATTTTCTTTGAACAGATGGTATAAATTGTATTGGTTTAGCAGTTTCTCTTAAAACAATCTCGACAGTGTCTTTATCTACTCCTTTAAAAAGCCTATAGATATCAACAACCTCAAACTTTCTCTTCTTCAACCTATTTTTCTTTTCTACTTCTTTGAGAGTTTCTTGAGTATGATTTTTTTGTCCAGAGCCTCAGAAGGATCAAGTATAATTTGGAGTCACCCTCATTCCATTATACATTTTTCTTTCTCCATTCAGCTGCAACCTCATCAGGTACTGCTTTTTGCTTCATTTATTTCTTGGGTGGTTCATACTTGACTCTATTCTTTTTAGAAACAAACTATTTTGATTGTTTTATAGCTTTCTAACTCCCTCGAACTATTTATTTTACTTTTCAGCTTCGGGATATTTTTCAAATTTATTTGATTCTAAATTGAATCGTAACTTTAGCCTCTTGATCATATCTGCACTGATTAGAGGAACTTTAAAAATTTTCAACTTTGAATTATTTTACACATTTCACAACCCCAAAAAATCGGAATGAAATTTTCTCAAGATTCCAGGAAAAATAATCAACTGATATTTGATTGCTTCAAAATTCAATTTCTTGATAGTAAAAAAGATAAAACTTATGAGTTTGAATTTCCCCATATTCACTAAGTAGTCAAGGATAAAACAATTCGAAACTTTTAGGGTTTCTTTATCACATTTTCTCAGAACTAAAAATAATTACATCCAGAGGGTTATTAATCAGTTGTTATCTGAAAGATGATTCACCTTTATTTTATCTTTGTGAATCTCAAAAAGATATTCCTCTACCTTTTTTTATCACAAACCCCTTCTGATTTTAGCAACCTATGGGATGGATATAAAGCATCTCCTTCACATGGAACTTCCAAAAAATTTGTGGATTTATTTACCAAAGTGGTATATTTATTCTGATGCGTTATAAAAGAAACTTTGAGATTATCATCTATTTCCATAGTATTATAGAATTACATCACCTCCTTAGAGTAAACATGAACTCGATCAGATCTGAGTATTTCAATAGAAAGATACTTCCAGCCTTGGAAATCTATAATTATTCTCAATGAAGAATCAAAACTATCATGAAAATATTTAGAGACTAACCTTTCACCTGGAAAGGTCATAGACAAGAAGTCCTTCGAAGAAATTTGTTTTGGAGATGAGGTAGTTGATTCTGATATTAAAATTGAAGATTTCTCTGAATACAAAAGCAAAGACATCCTTTGGTTACAGAAACAAATGGTATCGACTATTTGAAGGGTATGATTGATTAAGTTTACTTCAGTGACAAGTCTATGTGGGATGAGGTAGGGGTCCCTTTATATAGGCAATGGAAATCTGAGCGTTGAGATTCTATGAGTCAGATTAGATAAGAAAAATCCAACGGTTGAAAATGAGTTTGAACTCTTAAGTTTTTTTAAATAAAATTTTCATATTCAATATGAATATGATAATGTTTTAAAACAAAGTGAATTAATTGAAATACCAATATTTTTTAAATGTATAGAAAGTGTAAGGTTTATAAATTGTACCTATCAGAGTATCAGGATAGATGTATTGGTTTCAATATATTGTTTTTATGAAATATAAATTGAAATTAGTGAAATATAATTCAAATATGATATATTTTTTAAAATATATTTTGAATACAATTACTATTACCATTATAGTGAAATACAAAAGAAATTGTTATACCGATAAAAATGTAATACCGAATAAAATTATAATATTGATAAAATTGTAATATTGATAAAATTGTAATACCAATAAAATTTTAATACAGATAAAATTGTAATACTGATAAAATTTTAATAATGATAAAATTATAATACAGATAAAAAATGAAAGCAATTAAAAAACATGAAACTAATTAAAAACATGAAACCAATTAAAAACATGAAACTGATTAAAAACATGAAACTTATTAAAAACATGAAACCGATTAAAAACATGAAACCAATTAAAAACATGAAAATCATATGTACTAATCCTTTGAAAAGGAGTAACTTAATATAATGATTATGATTTAAACACTAAATATATGTGAATGATTACTTTATAGTGATCATTCCTAGATTATGTTTAATGTATTCAAATCTATTGAAAGGTAAAGGTTTTGTGAAAATATCAGCAAGTTTATATCTCTTTTAAGTGTGTGATCCCTAAGAAAGTGATACATAATATTTTTTTGTTTTTCACAAGAGTGATGTGTAGGATTTTTACTAAGGGCTATGGAACTAGTGTTATCACATAGTATTTGAGTTTTGGTAAAACTCACGCCATAATCTGTGAGTGTGTGTTACATCCAAAAAACTTGAACACAACAACTTCCATCTACCACATATTCAACTTTAGTAATGGAAAGTTCTACTGAGTGTTGTTTCTTGAAAAACCATGAAACTAAATAATCTCCTAAGAAATGACAAGTTCTGGATGTACTCTATCTATCCATTCTACAACCACTAAAGTCAGCATCTGAAAAACTTTTTAGTTCAAAATCATTTCTATAATAATATAATGGTCCTAAATTCATGTTCCCTTTAAATAGTGAAAAAATATTTTCACTGCTTTTAAATGAGATTATTTTGGATTTTCTTGGTATATTTCACATAAGCATACAAAAAACATTAAGTCTGGACGAATAGCTATTAAGTATAGTAAACTTCCTATTATACCTATGAAATATGTTTAATCCAATGGTTTCTTAGTTTCATCAAGATCAAGTATATTTGAGGTACCGATTGGAGTACTAATACTCTTAGTGTTTTCAAATCCATACTTTTTCAATAAATATTTAATATACTTATGTTGAGATATATAGGTTCCTTCTGATTTTTGAGAAATTTTAAAGCATAGAAATAATGTTAACTCACCCAGTATACTCATTTTAAACTCATATTTTATAATATTTAAAAAGGAATCTAGTAATGATTGATGATTTGATTTGAATATAATGTCATCAAAATATATTTGAACAATCAAAACATTTTTATTTTCTTTATTTAAAAAAATAGTTAGATCCTTACTTACATTAACATAATTATTTTGCAACAAAAATAATGTTAATCTATCTAACCAGGATCTAGGGATTTGTTTAAGGTCATATAAATCTTTTCTATGTTTAAAAACATATTCAGTATGTTTTGTATCTTCAAAAAACAAGGGTTTTTTCTACAAATACTTCCTATTATACATATATATTAAGGAAATCACACTTCACTTCCATTTTAAAATGTTTGAAATTAAAGAATGATGAAAAGTCTAGTAGAATACAAATAAATTCAATTCTAGATACTAGAGAATTGGTTTATTTATAATCTATTCCATCTTGTTGAAAGAATAAAATTACACGAGTCTAAAGTATGGGATAATTTTACACTCTTTATCATGAAGGGGGAAGAGAGCATTAGGGAGGCCTTCACGCCAGGTGATGTCTTCTATAATCCCCATGTTGGACAAACCATCTGTAACCGTGTTTTTCTTCTTGATAAACATGAGTAATGATGTAGTTAAGATCGATTAGTGAATGGGTGCACTCCATCCAACATGTAGTAATCGACGAAGCAAGATGGATTATGTTATTCCAAATCACTTGAACAATAGTTGTCGAGTCACTTTCAATCTAGATGTTGTTCCAACCGAAGTGCTTGGTGAAGGCAGTAGCATGAATCAAGCTCAGAATTTCATCTTCAAGGGAGGTGGCAATGCCACATTTAACTATGAAGCATCCAAAAATCTGACCAAAGTGATTCTTAAAGACAACACCACAACCTACGGGGCCCATATTTCCCTTGGAGGCACCATCAATATTTATTTTGATCCATCCAGGAAGAGGGGATCTCCATAATACCTCTATAATGTAATGCAGATGACAATAATTACTATTGATCTACAGACACTTTAGGATTTCAAAGTCATGCATAGTGTTGTACCAGTGCCCCTTTTATAATAAATAAGTTTCATATATGGCAATAAGGATTCTAACCTAACTTTCATTAAGCTTGAGTGAGTAATTGTTATGAATTATATCATTCTGATCATACCATGTCACATGATGGAGTTTAGAAACAACTACAAGGAAAAGGTTTCTAATTTGTTGGGAGCCTTCCATTTCTGAAAATTTCATTAGTTGGGACTTGACAAAGTCAAGAATCATTAATCTAAAATAAAAAATGTCAAAAATGTAGTTACATAGAGCAGAAATAGTGACACAAGAAAGGAAGAGATGATAAAAATCTTCTCTATGTTGATTATAGATTTTACACTTAGAGAAGAGATGAATTCCAAAAGATTTGAGGAAAGTTTTTGTGGGAACCCTATTGTGGGAATGTTTCTAGATTATATTTAATCTCAAAGATTTTATCCAATGTTTGTTGAAATTATTTATCCAGTTTGAATCATTCTTAGATTTGCGGTGAAAATGATTGTAGTAATTTTTAGAGTCAAGCATTCCATTGTGAGTAGGTTCCCAAACCAAGAAGTCATTGTCATATGCAAAAGTGTAGTTATCAATGACATGAAAAATAGGTTCAGAGAGATGTTCAAGATAATATTTTAAAATAACTTTGATAAATCTCTTGATATTTTTAGGGGTTTGGTTAGGTGAAATAATAGACATTAAGAGGGTGCCAGTATAATTATCCACCTATAATTTCATGGAAGAGTCTCTTGAGACCATCCATCTAAAATTTCTCATAATGTTGGCGAAGGATTGTTTGATGGAAGACCAAATGGAGAAGTTAATAAAATTCAAATTGCCTATTTTAAGTTTTTCGAGAAATCTATTTTGGATAAAAGTGGTAGCTTTAGAATTGGTGTGAAAAAGGTTCCAAGTGAGTCTATCTTGAAGGACTTCATTAAAATATTTTAGATTTTTGATACCAATGACTCCTTGTTCAATGGTCTTTCAACAAGTTAACCAAGGAACTGTCACAAGTTTTCGTTCAAGAGTACTACTAGTCCAGATGAAATTATTAATAACAGTGTTCATTTTTTATGGGATAAATAGTGAATTTATAAACCATCATGGAGTAAACCATCTTGGAGACAATAGTGTATTTGACAAGACAAGTTTGGCCCGCCATAGAGATATATTTACCTTTCCAAGAAGATAGTTGTTTTAGGACCTGGTCAATGATAGATGTAGAGTGACCAGATTTAGGTATGAGCCAAAATATAGGAACACCAAGGTAAGTGAAAGGGAGCGAGAATTCTTTCATCCCTAAATCATTTATGATGTTACATTTTCTGTTGGAAGGGAAATTCATTCCAAAAGAAGACGCGGGATTTATTCCAACTAATGTTTTGGACCGAGACCTCTTCATAGTGTGAGAGAGAATATTTGAGGTTAAGAATATTCCTTTTATCACCTTGTAGGAATAGAATGATGTCATTGACATAGAAGAGATGATTAGGATCATTCACATGACCAGAGACATGGATGGGATTGAGTTTATTTTGAATCACAAGTCTATTGACCAAACGACTGAGATAGTCTTCTACTATTGAGAGGAGAATATTAAAGAGGGGATCACCTTGTCTAACCCCATTGGTACATTTAAAATAACCCTTGAGAGATCCATTGATCAAAATGGAGATATATTATGAGTTGAATAGAGTTTTGATGGCAGTGATAAAAGCCGCACTAAAACCAAAACATTGAAGGACCTTGAAGATAAATCTCCAATCCATGGTGTCAAATGACTTTTTGATATCAATATTTATAGATATGTTTCCTCATATGTTAGTTTTATTCAAATTATTGACACACTCAGAGGCAAGGAAGATACAGTCTTGAATGGATCTCCCTTTGATAAAAATAAATTTGTTTTAGGAGACAATTTTGTTCGTGATAGGTGAAAGTCTGTTGGAAATTATTTTGGTGATTATCTTATACTACGTATTGATAAGCACAATAGGTATAAAAAGGTGAACTTCAGCAGTGTTTTCTACCTTTGGGATCATGGTGATAAAGTTTACATTAAGAGAATGAGGAAGCACCCTATGGAAAAAAAGGTTTTAAAAAGTTTACAAACATCAACATGAATCACATCCCAACAGTGTTAGAATAAACCATTATTGAAGCCATCAGGACCCAAGGCACTATCGAGATCCAGAATAAAGATAATTTCTTTGATTTCATGATCAAGAAGTGTACTAATAAGGATAATGTTATCTTCATTAGTGATCACTGATGGGATTACCTCAAGGAGGAGGTCTTTGTTGTTATTAGAGCCATTGAAGGTGGATTCATAGTAAGAGATGATATGTTGAGTGATGTCATCTTCCTTGTCAAGAATCTTGTCCCCATCTTTGATGAGGGTAAGCGGCTTGCAGGCCTTCCTAACTCTTTGAAGTGAATGGTAGAATTTTTTTTTTTTGTCGCCATCAGTTAACCATTTGACTTTAAACATATGTTTTATCATATTTTCTTTAAATGTGAACAAGGTGTTTAGTTTGACCACAATGTTTGTTTCTTGAGTAGGGTCCGTGTTGATTTCAGAGGTGGTGTTTTTTGTTTTGAACTTCATTGAGTTCTTTATCAGGAATCATGAAGTCATTGTTAAAAAGTTTGTCTTTAGTGCTGCACCAAGATTTTAGAGTTTGTTGGAGGTGTTTTAATTTAATGATGTTGGAAAATACATCATTGTTATGATGCATGGAGGTCCAAAAGTTTTGTATGATATGAGTTCATTCATCATTAGAGAACCAAACATTGTTAAAGTGGAAAGGTAACCAAGGTTTTATATCTTTGGAGGAGACACTGACTAGGATGGGAAGGTGATCATAATTTAGCCTGTGAAGAGTGGTGCTAGAGATCATGTACCAATGATCTAAGGTAGGGACATTCGTGAAAGCTCTATCTAACTTGGAGGCAATGACTTTGTTGTAGTGTCTTCTATACCAGGGGTATTTTGCACCAGTAAGGTTAATATCAATGAGATTGTTGTCTTCAATCGCAGCTTTAAATTCTATTGTGGAGATGGAAGAGTGAGAATAGTTGATCTTTTCACTTGAGTTGATAATGGAATTAAAGTCACCCATAAGAAACCAGGGGTCATTAATGTTAGTGATTAGATAATAGAGTTCATTCCAAAGAGTTCTCCGATATTGGTAATTTTTTTTGCATAAACAAAAGAGAAAAAGATAGGTTCACCATCAATAACAAAACTATAAGTGATAATCTGGTCAGAGGTACTGAAGACATTAATAAAATTTAAATAGGAGTGCCTAAAAATCCATAAGGATTTAGCATTTAGCTTATTTTTGATAGCACCAGTAAAAACATAGTTGTATTGACAAAGATGAGCATATTTAAGGGAAAAGTTAATTTTAGGTTCAAAAATGGAAAATAAAGTGGGATGATGCATGCTAAGCATTCTTTTTAAAACAATTAACGTGTCAGGGTTAGCGATACACTGCCAATTCCAAAATAATATCTTCATTTAAATCTAATTTTGGAGTTAGAACTCCCCTTTTTATTTTTTGAAAAACCTTTATTTTTGTTATATCTTCTAACCTCTTAAGTGGTGTTAATGTTTTGGTCCTGTTTAATGTTGTTCTTTTCAATGTTATTCTTTGAAAATTCATTCTTATTAGCATTAATGATTGAGTCATCAAATTCTTAGAACAATTCATAAAAGAATTAGAATCATGAGTATAAATTAAATTTTCAGAATTCATAGAGTAGTTAACACTATCTAAAGGGGAGGGTGAAAGAGTACTAGGAGACTTTTAGGTAGATGCGGCCTGATCTGTGGCAGAAACCAGAACATATGGATTGGTATGCATCTATTATAGGGAGGGTTTAATAACATGTATATTCAATGGATCCAAAACCAAAGGAGCACTACTATGCTTAATATCTAAAAGGATAGAATTTACGGTACATTTAAGAGTTATAGATTGTGACATGGTTTGTAAAGATCTGTTAATAGAGAAAATAGGAGTAGGGGAAGAAAAAACATCATCCTTATAATTGATTCCATGATTCATATCAAAAAATAGTGACAAAATTAGAGTTAGAAGGGGTGTTGTTTATATCATTAAAATTGGGTAAAGGAGGTTTAAGTGGGGCATTAATGTTTGGTTCAACAAAGTATGTATTACAAAGAGATAGAGAGGTATAACCATTAACATATTCAGCAGATAGAGAGTTACTAGAGGAGGAAATAATACCCAGATCCTATTTCATCTCTGTCATAGGATCCACCACGTGTTCCTACAAATGCAGAAGTTCCTGAACCAAGGGAGATAGACCCTTGAAATGAATTACAGATTCCACATCCTTTGAAGTAGGTGTAGGTTCCTTAGAATTATTATAGTTTTTAGATATTTTTCATGTGTTATGTGGAATCTAAAGGTGAAGTTCATTTTAAAGAATTATGGGGAAGAGGAATTAAATAGCTTGATTCAGTCTTAGTCACTAAGGTAGGGGCATGGGGTAATCTAGTATATAATATTGGGGTGTGATCCTTCACAGAATGTACAATATTTTGTACAGGTTAGACACGTTTTAGTGTTGTTTCAATGCATTTGTTTCCAATATCATAATTCAATTGAATAGTTGAAATGGCTCTCTAAACCAGTGTGTGTTCAGTATTATTACTAAGGAGGGGTCTTGAAGTTTGATCAGATTGACAACTAAAAGTTTTCTCTATCTCAGTGGATAAATTAAGAGTGTCTAGAGAATTTTTTCAATTTTTTCTAAGAGTCCTTTATCATTACTATATTTATTTTCTTCCTTGGAAACATCTTCCCAGTTCAAACTTGAGATATCCCCTATGTGTGCTACATTGATTTATTTTTTTACCCAGGAATTTGATTTATTTTTAGGGGGCTCAGGTAAGTCCATTATGGGGGTCTTATCTTTTCTATTTTCCCAAGTTCCTTCCAATAATTTTCAATTGGATGAATGTATTGTTTTCTAATCACCCTACAGTTGTAGAGATTATGACCAATGATTTTTAAATGATCACAGAATGGAGGTTTCATCTCATATTCAATACTAATATTAGTTTTGTAGTCTTTGGAATTTAATTTTATTGAGTTAAGAACCTTTGAGTCATGGTTAATTTAAACCATGACTTTAGCATAGAGACCAAGATTGGCATTTAATGTTTTTTGGTCAATTTTAAGAGGGGGACCAATGAAAGAGACAACATCATTCAGGATTTTTAGGTGCCAAAAGAACCAATTAAGGCTGTGGATCTTGACCCAGACTTGTTCCATTGTGTTCCTGTGCGTGTATAGATTGAAAGTGGAATTCCAGTCTGAAATTCTATGAAAACCCGATTTAATATTTAGGTTTCCAGTTTTCTAAACCTTCATTAGTTCTTCTTGAGATTTCAAAAAAATACGAAAGTAACCTTTACCTATGGGAATTATTTTCTAGTTAGATAACTACCAAAAATGAGCTATACACATATTAAATTCAGAAAAGGACCAAGGGAGGTCGCCTTTGAGGTAAGAGATACGGCCCATGATAGTGTATTTACATAGCCGTGTGTGTTGTTGAAGAGCCTTTGGGTCCGTTTCCACCAAGAAACCATCGTCCTCGAGCGGCTTGATCAGGGGGTGGGGGGGTCATCATGCTATCTTTCCATATATCAATGTCTTTTATTCCCTCTTTTTTATTATAACCTTTTTCAACAAGTCTTTATTTTGAATGATTATTGCATTTTCATCACATTTTTTTTCTGAACAACCATTTTACTCTAATTACAATAGTTTCTTTAGGTATTTCAACCAATGTCCACACTTTATTCCTTTGTAATTCATTTAATTCATATTTCCTAGATTTTATCCAACCTTAATCACCTAAGGCCTCATTAGGTCTTTTAGGTTCAAATTGAGAAATAAATGATAAATTTTCTACTTCATTTCTAAAGAAACTTATAGTCCTTACTAGTTGTTTTACATCACCAATGATACTATCACTAAGATGATTCCTATAAACCAACTAATTTGGGTTTATTAATACCTGTTCATTACTATAAGGTAGAAATTATTATGGAGTGAATACATCAGAAACATTTTCTTGAGAACTCTCCTGATTAGAAGAATCTTCTATCTAAGGTTGATAATCAGTTTTTGAAAACACATATGAAGATTTAGGTTGTGTTTTCTTAAAAACAAAAGGATTATTTTCATCAATTTTTACATGTAATATTTATTCAATAGTGAAAGCATTTTTATTGAAATCTCTATATGCCTTATAAGTTGTAGAATAGCCTAAGAAAATACCTTCATCAGATTTGGGTGAGAGTTTTTGTAAGTTATCTTTTGTATTTAAAATGAATACATTGCAACCCAAAACTCTGAAGTATGAAACTTTTGGTTTTCATCCTACCCACAATTCACAAGATTTTTTATTAATAAATGGACTTATTAAAACTCAATTTATAGTATAAAAATAAATATTAATAGCTTCATCCCAAAAATGTTTAGCAATTGAGTATTCACTCAACATGGTTCTTGTTATCTCTTGAAGAATTTGATTTATTATTTCAACAAAACCATTTTACTAAGGAGTTCTTAAGGATGAGAAGTTATGATTAATTCCTTTCTTACTAATTTTTTTTTTCAAAATTAGAATTTTCAAATTCTCCACCATGATCACTATGAATAGTTATCAATGGTCTGTTTTTATTATTTTTAACTTTGGCTGTAAAAGTTTTCAAGAAATAGAAGGCTTCAAATTTCTTTGCTAGAAAATAGACCCACGTAAATATATTATAATCATCAACTAAAACAAAGACATATTATTTTCCTAGAATACTTCCATTATTTGTTGGAATGAAAAGATCCATATGCACTAGCTTCCATTCATTAGAAGTTGAGACTTCAATTATGGATTTAAAGATAGAGTTATGTTGTTTTCCATATTGATAAGGGTCACATACTTTTGAAGAATCAAATCTAATATCCTGTCGATCCTTAAAAAAATACTTTCTTAGATTGTTTTCATATGCTCCTAAGGTTACAATATCCTAAACTTCTATTCCATAACCAATATTAGTCTTCCATTCCACTAAGATAAGGTAAGTCTTATCTCCTAAGTCTTCTAAGTTTATAGTGTAAACATTTTCATGCCTATTGGAAGAAAGAATTAATTCGACCTTGGAATTGTGAACTACACATTTATCATTACTAAAATTTACAAGGTAACCTTAATCACATAATTGAATTATGCTTATAAGGTTGTCTTTAAGACCCTTCATGAATAAAACATTTGAAACTATGGCTTTTCCAAGAAGAACAATATTACCTATACCAATGATATTTCCCTGAACATTATCTCTGAAGCTAACTCTTCCACCATTAATTTCAATGATCTTTTCAAATAAAAATTTGTTTCTAGTCATATTAAGAGAACATACACTATTCATGTACCAAATAGTATTGTTTTTGGTACCCCCTTTGTTTTCCTAAAAATAAAACAATTAGATTTTCAGAATCCAAACTTTCTTGGGTTCAAAACTATTAGAAAGTAAAATATTAGGAATCTACATTTTTTTAGAAAAGTGGGATTTATGAAATCATAAGGATTGGATTTTTTTAAAGAAAAAACTTTCTCCCAATGTCCACCACAGTGACACTTAGTGAAAAAAGGTTAACTTTGAGGTAAAAAATAGTTGTGATTGAAAAATGGGTTTTGGGTGAGTATAACCCATTGCATAACTATTCTTTAGAGGATGAAATTGTGAAAATATTTTATTAAAACCTTCCTTTCCAGAAGTAAAGTTTAAAAAAGTTTCTTTAAGGAAAACATTTCAAATTTCAGTCTAATGACTACATTGTTATCCTCATATTAATTAGTCTTAAAATTGGAGTTAGTCTCTAAAACATTTTTATTAGAAACAATATTTTTAAGATCCTTAGAAAGTTTTTCCTTCTTAGAATTTAATTCTTGAAGGTTTTTAGAAATAGTTTCAAAATCGGAAAAAATTTCTTCAATATCTTTAAAACGATATGATACTTCTTTTGTCAGAACATGTATTCTAGACTTTTATTTACCAAGTTTATTTTTGATCTTACTATTTTCATTTTCAAGTAACTTATAAAATTGAGAGACTTCTTCAAAAGAAGGTAAATTATCATTATGACTAACTAAATAAGATTTTTCATCTAAGGATTTAGAATAATTTTCATTAGGATAATTAGTATTTAAAGACATATTAGTTAAAGATTCATCATTGTGTACCTTATCTAGGAAGTAATGATTTTATCTTGGAATCCTAGAATAAAAACCAATATTATTTTGTCTAGAATATTCAAAATATGAAGAGTCATTAGATGAGTCTCCACCACCAGAAATCCAAGTATCATTTTCCTTGAGCACTTTATTTCCCGTGTATTTCTAAAACATCTTTTTACTTATACATGAATTTTTATTCCTTATGTATTTCTTGTTAATCTTAGAATAATATAGTCTGATTTGTCCTGTTCTTTTACATTCATAACAATTCACTTCTGAATATTTCTTATCATTTATACCCTTGTTTCTCTCTTTATATCTATACTGAAAATACTTCTTTCCAACAATCTTGTTCATCCTTCAAAAAATATTAACTAATTTTTTTTTCAAATTGCTCATCTTCACTTGAGTCTGATTGAAAAATAACTTTCTTTTTCTTTGATGACTTTACTGTTTTATCAGAAGTATTTGATTTCAATTGATTTTTAATTGAAGAAAAAGAAACACAAACTTTATTCTTATTTTCATTTTCTACACATCTCTTCAATCTACTCTCATGTTGCAAGAGAGTTCCAAATAACTCATCAAGAGTTATAGTTGTAACATTCCTTGACTCATCAATAACAATTCTCTTCAATTCATATTCATTAGGCATGGTGTCTATGATATTATCTACAAGAAACTCATCATCTCTGCCTTTTTATCCCATTGAATATAAGTTTTTTACAATAGTCATGAATCTTTGTTGAACTTTAACTATTGGTTCTACATAAGGGAAAAGAAAACCATGATAATCTTATCTAAGCATGGATCTTCTAGTTTCAATTACATTAGAAGTACCAAAATGTGTAACTTCAAGTTTCTTCCATATTTTTTTATCTTCTTAATAAGAAGATATATACCTATATATATTCCTAGTCATAAAACAAAGCAAAGTATTTGATACCTTATAGTTTAGATGATATTCTTTCTTTTCATGATTAGTAAAGGTTCTAACTTCCATATCAGGGATCTTATAATCTATAGTAAGAATAAAAAATTTGTCTAATCTAGTGTTAATACTAAATTTATTCATTCAATATCTCCAATACTCATAATCAATACCATCAAAAATAGGTGGTCTTGTAGGGTTCAAATTATATAAGGACCCGACATTCATTCTTGTAATCTTTCAAAACAAAAATTTTACACTCAACATGTTAGTGTAGTATGTATTTTTAAACAAAAGATTTTATCAAACAAATGAGTCTAACTTGTAATAGAAAACAAGTAAGATAAACACAGTGGAATATTCCTCTGATACTAAATGTAAGTATCAGTAAAACAGAGACTTGGATATGATACCAATTGTTGGATCAAAATATGTATATAGATGACACAATACAAGAGGGGGTGTATTGTATGTTTTAAAAACATTTGTTATCAAACCTAAAATAAACTTAGATTAAAATTATTTAAGCTAATCCAATTCAAAATACCTATAAATGATAAAACTATAAATCAGATGGGCCCTCATACCGATGAAAATATAATCATAATTAGGTATGTTACAATAAGTATCATAATCAGATTGATTATGATAAGTATTCCACATGTTATATTTAAAGCACAATCATATCCTAGTTGAATACGATGATCAGGGTAAGAAAATAAATGATCGTGATTACAATGGTTACGAAAATTAAAGTACTACAACAATAGATAATTTTACTATACAGTGTATAGAATCATAAGTACTAATTCAACATGAAATGTAAGTATTATAATTGAAAAAATTACAATTTTATGAAATATGAATAGAAAGGAAAAGTAAAATATTTATATTTCTATTACAATTACAACATAAATGTAAAGAATACAATTATTTTAACCCAAATATAAGGGTATCCTTTAACCTAGGATAGATTTCCCTTGATTTATACTTTTAATAAAGTATGTATTACCCACACCAGGGTAAGATCGCAATTTGAAGATAAACTTCATTCTATCTGCCTATCCCTAGAAGCCCTCGATTAATTAGGTAATAGAAAACACTGTCTTCCAAGCCTTAAAATCCCTTGATCGGAAAAATATTGGCACCAGTCTGTCTACCTATCCCTGGAATCCCTCGATCGTAATCAGAATTGATCGGTAATCACGCAAAGAAAATCAAAACTCTTTGAAGATACAAGTTCTTGAAATAATCTGTTAATGACTTGTATTCTTCATAGCTTTCGCACAAGGCAGTGATTTTGAAAAAGCTCTCATAGAGTATTTCTATATAATAAAAAGTATTATGAGCTCAGTCGAATGACCTAGTATTTATAGCCTTCATCCCAAAAGTCATATTCATGCTCCAACAGTCATATTTTTCCTGAAATTTTGGAGGGACTTGGACACCTGACACTTCAATGGTCAAATTAAAACAGAATGCACAACATCATTTTAATTGAAATACAAAACAAACTGCATGAAATCATTTTAATTGAAATAAATAAAATATTGCATGACATCGTTTTGATATAAAATTTTTCCTTTTATAATAATTATTATTTACTAGAAACAATAAGGTTAAGAATGAGGATTTTAATGAAGAAAAGAATAGGTTGTTACGATTGAAACCACAACATGAAATTATGATTGATATCATGATTTACAGTTACGATTATACACCAGTTATAATTTAAAAAACGATATGAAATTATGATTAATATGAAGTTATGAATGTTAACTGAATATATTTACGATTGTAAACAAAATATACAGTTACAATACATGTGGTTAGGATTGAAAATAATACATTACAAATCATATTCCATGGAATGTATTTAGAAATAGTTTGTGATTTTCAAAAAAAATGAACGTAGAAGTCAAAACAAAATTTTTGACTCGAAAAATAACATTATTATCATCCAAATAAATTTGTTTAATTTAATATCATTTTTTGTAGGATGAAGGAGGATATTGATAGAGTTTAACCTGTACTATGGGGGAAGATAAGATATTGTTTTTAAATTTCAAATTACACACCTTCCGCATCCTATCTGCACACAGAGGTTTTGAAGATATTTATTTCACATTTTTTTTAATGAGATATGGGGTAGATATGAGACTATAAAATAGGGATGTGAAACATTTATTTAGATATGTGAAAGAAATATGCAGTGACCCAATTGAGGGAGATTTGTGTATAGTAAATATGTGGGTGACTTTAGAGGTGGACACCACCATGTAGAGGGAAAATCAGGTTATGCAATGGTTTATTTGAGGTGATAAAATGATTCCAAATGTGTGGTTTTTATATTTTAATGGTGACTTCTTGTTTCAAGATTATTATCAAATATGTGAAGGAGGATTATTGGGATGTGAATTTCACCTAGGTTTTCTATGATTTCATTTTTCAATTCAAGTTAGGGCTTCTACTTGGATTCTATGTACTCTCTGATTATTAGTGGATTTTATCAAAGTTTACTTGTGGGTTTTTAAATCTATTTATTGGAGGGTTTTTCCATGTTAAAATCATTGTCCCTATTTATTTACTACTATTTGTTTTTTCATTTCATTTACAATGGTTATTCTCACAATTCTTTTTTTTAAATCGAATAATTATCTTATAACCAATTCACTTTTGACCCAACAACTTATTATTATCAATAGTATTTCCCTTAAGCAATCCTTATACTATTTGTGATCCATTTAAATAAAGAGGTGAATGACCTAGAAATGATAACACAGGCTAAGAATCATCTGATTTTTTATAATTCCTCTATTTCATTTCAATCAAATCCAGCATAGAAGCTGAACCCCATCTCCTCAAGTTTATTATAATAGTAGTATCATGTACAAACTTTGTTTTCTTAATATTTTCATGATTTACATGATAAAATGACCCGTCAAAAATTTTCTCCATTCCAATCTGGTCCTAAGACATTGGTGGTCTAATCAGACTCTCCACTTCTAAAGACATAGGTTTTATTTGTAATCTATGAACAAAATTATCCTCCTTAGAATACTTTTCTAGCTTAACCACACCAAAAATTAGTTTAGTAATTACCTATTTATAATGGTTTGGAGAAGATCCAAGAAGATACCCTTTTCCAGTCCCATATTTCTCCATAAGTGTTGGTATTAGTTTCTTACTTATAATTTGAACTGGGATTATCACTCAACTATGCCAGGAACAAAAAAAGAACTGTGTTCTTAAAAGATATCTGAGCTAGATATAGTTTCATATCTTACAAAATCTGAATGAACAAGAAATAAGTGTTAAACTTTGTGATCTATCCAAAAGGATCCTCTCATGAGAACCAAGGTTGATCAACTTTCTTCAAAACACTCCTCAATCCTTCAGATAGAGAATTATTTTCCAAATTTAAGCTTCCTTCTCGTCTGCTACCATCCTTCATATTGTCACCTCCAATACACCTCATAAACATTTTAGCTTCCTTAATACTCTTAATGTAAATGAAATCATGTTACTATTGTAGCATAATTCCATTGAACTTACATTTTGTTTTCTCCTTAATATTCTACATCCGAAGAGAAAATCATTTGTCTAATTTCCATATGATATCATTTGAATATCATTTAATCATAGTCTCTTAGCAGACCAACTTATCTAAATTATCCTTCCTACTCAATAGTATCTAAAAACAAACTTTTTTACAATCCTCATACCTCCACAGGAAACTTTTTAATTTCAATTGAACATTATTGATCCTATTTTCTTTTCTTAACTGAATCCAAGTAGGCTGGGGGGAAACTCTCACACCATTAAATTCATTAGTCTAGCTTTATTTTCTCATAACATAGTGATTATCTAGCTCCAATCATCTACACACATCCTCCTCATGTCATTTGACCAACTCTAATCATCCACACACATGCGTAAGGTAAATACAACTACTTATCAATGTCTTTTCAACAATATTTGATCATGATCACTCTCCACACATATTCTCATGGGAACCCAATGAAAAAAATAACACACAACTAATCCTACAACATCATCGAGTCCCAATGTCACTTATGTTATTATAAAATGGACAGATTGGGTTGGGGTAGGCCAAACCTCTGTAGGAATAAGCCTGCATAGACTTGGACTGCAAAAGCCTGCATAAAATATGAGTGATTTTTTTTATACTTTCCCCACCCCATAATTTTTGATATAATATTTTTAAATACAATAGACAATAAATTTATAAATTATAATTACTTCTTGTCTTGGTATTTTTTCTTCGTTATCTAATTTTTTGATCACTCTTGTCAAACTATAGTTGAAATAAAGGATTCAATTATAGAATCACTCTAGCAGCATCCAAATGTTTACCAAAAATCTTGGAAAATTATGGATATAAATTTGTGTGCGATCATAGAAGACTAATCACCCAAGATCATTCCCACTGATCAGAAATAGAATCCCTTCAAGACTATAATTAATCAATTTAGTTCTCTCAAGGACTTGAGAGGGAGGAGGAGGATTGATGATCTCCTTTATTAAGAGTGTTCTAGAGAAATTGTTCTCTAGTCTTGGTATAATTATCTAAATGGAGGTTTTTTCACACCAAATTGATTACCTAAGAAATCATATAACATGATTTATATACTTTGGTAAAATATTTCACAAAAACCCTTTACCAATATATTAATTCTGGGTAAAACTCTTCATAAAATAATAATAATAATAATAATAATAATAATAATATTTATATTATTATTTTCATGACTGGAATAAACCCCATAGATATTTAAATATAATTTAATTATTTAAATTACATTAAATATATCATTTCTATCAGACCCTTTAACTCAATCCATCAATCCACCACAAGAATTTATCAAACCTTGTATAATAAATATTTTTTTAAATAAATAAATATCATTATATTATTCCTTCAATAATTATGTATGTGATCATCATATCCCGTATAAATATTATTCCTCAAAACTTGAGAATAAAATTTATTCTAATATTAAATTCAAATAGAATTTAAATGAGGTTCTGGATACACTTAGTATGTGACCCTTTAAGCCTATTTCTCAATGGAATTTGGCTAATTTGAATAAATTCCAAGATCATAATCTCACAACATGTAAAGTAATACATATAAAAGTAAATTAATGCTTCAATGACAACAACCATATATGGAAACTCACCATATAATATATTTTCTTTGTCTTGATATCTCGTTAAGAAAGTTACATGTTTTGGCTACCAACCTATATGCTTAAATATTATTCATTGACTTTTCTGAAATGAACTCATCGATAAAACCTCAATTTTCATAGAATTAATCAAAAAAAATTATTCCAATAAAAGGGATTATGATATTTAATTTCATTAACTCAGAATGGATAAATCATTTCTTGACTTATTAATTAATTTCATATCCTTTGTGGTACACCCAACATGTTGTACCTTACCGTGAGTATATGTATTTATGATTTTCATCAATAAATAAAAATATATGGCTCATGATGTAAAATTAATAATAATATCAAATCTAAGGAATAATACACAGATCCAAAGATAAGAATATCCAATCACACATATAACATGTGGAATTCCCATGGATGATTCTGTTCTCATACCCTCCTCTCTTGGAGATCACCAAGTTTGAACTTCATGTGAATAATTCACAATTTATTATGAGCCTCCAACACCTGATATCCTTCAAAATATGTTTTCCATCACATATATATAATCTAACCCTAAAAAATATATCTAATAATATTTTCATAGCACTTAAAGGTTCTTATCATAATAGGAAAATGTTACGACCTTTTGATGAAACAAATACTCTAAGGATGTTATTGAATTAATATTACATATAATAACACTCATCATGTAATAATATATTTATTAATATTCATTAATTTGAATATACATATAACTGAAAGTATAACGTATTTGGTTTTATAGAACTAACTCTAATATTTTCCACTATAGCTCTCCATCAGATGGAGATTCTGAATACCTTGGAAATGTGTTTGAGAAAGAACACCCACACTTTCTATGTTTCATCATATATGAAACTTATATATTTTAGTGATCCTACATGATAATAAACTAGATATATCCTCATAAATCCATATTCACCAACTCTAACTTCCAGTTCTTCAATGTCTCCTACTATCCATTTGGAACCACACCTACCACTACTTTCTTAGATTGCATTCCTTGCATGGTCTCTACTCCATGCTTCCAGCATTTATCATCCCTTTAGTATCCATTGCTTGCATCCATTTCTCACTAAGGTGAACTATATGGTCATTCCATAACTTTTCTTGAATGCATCACATCTTTTGATACTCCTGTTAGGTATATAGTTATATATTTCACTCCTTTTGCTACAACCATGTAGTCATGAAAAATATTCTATTATCCATATGAGAACATTGTAAAAAAACTCCTATCATCTAAATGTCCAACATAAATTATGTTATTCCTTAATCTAAAGATGTATCTCACTCTTGGAAAATTTAACAAGCTTCTTCTCCTTGTTCGGATTGAAACATATCCCATATTAACTATTTAAAGATCTTGGTCATCTGCTAAATGTATTATGTCAAATATTTCAGATGTATAGTTATTTACACACTATATCTCAAATGTTGAGATTAATAAAGCTCTAGAGTCTATCACCCAAGACTCATGTTATGTAGCATCACTTAGTAGTAAATCCCTCCTGTCTTCTGACATAGGGTTCACAGATACATTTCCAATAGTGTATTGTTCACAGTTAACTTTTTACTCATTTAAATCATTTATTAAGATGGTATTTATTCCAAAATATCAATACATTTTACCAAATCCCAAATATCTACACTTATTTCATCTTCTCATTCCTTTACCTTTCTTATGACCCTTCTATATTGTGGGTTATCCTCTTTCATCCACGCTATGATCATTATTAGAAAGTGCCTAAATCTCCTTCTGATTAAGCTCCCAGTTCAAGATCAGGTCTTGGACATCCTCAAACACTAGGTCATTATTTCCACTTGAGTTACTCAAAGTGATTACCATATCTTACAATGATTAAGGGAGAAATGAGAGTAACAACAGTGCTCATTCCAGATTTCCAAATACCACCTTCAATAACTCAAACTGAATTCCTATCATATTGAAGTCATTAATATGATGAAAAGAAAACTTCCTATTATGAATAAATATACTTTTATAAATATATAAATTAATTATTTCAGAAATATTGAGAGAGAAAGGGATAAAGAAACAACAAACTTGAGCCAAAATAGGAACACCCCATAGTTTCCCACCCAAGCTACAGTTACACATTTCCCACTAAATGAAAATATAAACTTCCAGGATACTCCCACTCCCCTTTAATAACCACTAATCACATACAGTACACTCTCAAGTGGCCTAAATTCTTTCTCACCCTATATGGAATACTTTCCCTTTCTAGAGTAAACCTTCCATTCACCTAGGAGGTCTTAGATCCTATT
The DNA here is from genome assembly GCA_963277665.1 of Viscum album. Taxonomy (NCBI): domain Eukaryota; kingdom Viridiplantae; phylum Streptophyta; class Magnoliopsida; order Santalales; family Viscaceae; genus Viscum; species Viscum album. The sequence goes on along the minus strand of OY728141.1, from coordinate 1,295,636,105 downwards.
AATGGCCAACTCTTGAGAATCAGTCTTTTTCGCAATAATGAAAGAAAGAAATTTATTTCAGAGTACAAAATATTTCTTCCAAGTGGCTTCATATACTATATATACCTTCCATTGAACTAAAAACTATGGTTAATATATTCTGTCCTAGAGTTGGAAGTGGTGTGATAGAATCTTGTTTGGTTCCGATCACTGGGAGTCATCACTATCCAGATCAGTAGGAAGAGAGGTGGGGGATACACGGTCCCCCACCACCTGCTTGAGTTATGAAACAAGAAACACCAAATGGATACAGGCTTTCAAGGGAATTTAAAATTGGAAATTCATTGAGTGAATATTTTATATGATAAGAAAAGGTCTATATTAACGAGGACATAACTTTTGAGTGATTTGTTGAGTGAGGGAGTATCACTTGTGTAGGTGGAGATTCACATAGATATGGGTGCCAACTAAAAAATAGACCAAGTTTATGTGGATATTTTCTTGTTCACATGATGTCTTAGGAATAGGAAAAGTGGTGCTTGATATGTTTCAAATCCTCATCCCAATTCACCAAGGTAGTGACCACTACAGTGACATGTATTTTAGATGGTAAGTAGCTAAGGATTTTAGGTGACTTGCAGCTATAGACCACCTCAAAGGGGGTTGTTTTAATTGATACATTACAAGTAGTATTGTAGTATTATTATTCTCATGGTAACAAATATGACTAACATTTTTTTTCTCTCCCGCAAAAAATAGAATATATGTCTTGAGGTAATGGTTAACCACCATAGTTTGTCCATTAATTTGTAGATGATAGGTAGATCTGAATTGGAGTTTAGTGCCATGTAAGTTAAATAGATCATTCCAAAATTAACTAAGAAAAATTGGATGTCTATCACTAACAATGGAAGAAGTTATCCTAAGTAAACAAACGATCTCCCAGAAGAAAACACCTACCACTTTATTAGTCGCGTATGGATGTTTTAGTAAGAGTAAATGGTCATAATTTGAGAGATAGTCCACTATAACATGGATGAAATATAATCCAAAAGAATTGAGTAAGAAAGAAATGAATTCCATTGATATATTTTCCCGTATGATATCTGGAGTTTCCAATGGTTGGAGTAGAGAAACTGGAGAAAGGGTTTAATATTTGTTTTACTGGGAAACTGAACATTATTGTACAAAGTCTTGAATAATAGGTTTCATTAACTAATAATTAATAGTAGAATAAAGGTGTATATAGGTGAAATAAAACCTAGAGTAACCCCTTGTGGGGTGGAAGGAGACTCATCCAAAAGATGATAAATTCAGGGAGAAGTGGTTGATAGAACTAGCCGACCCTTATAGTATACGATGGCCCAATTAAAATTGAAACCAGGGTGAGATGGGATGCTAGCTTGAAATTAATATATAAAAATTTTAAGGTATGGGTTGTTTGACACATTTTAAAGATATCTCAACCATCCAAAAATTGGGGGTGGACTGAGTAAGGGTCAGATAAGGGAATTCCTAATAGTGGGACAAAGTATATGCAACATAATTTTGGTATCCATGATTAAATTTGATCTCAAAGTGGTATCCTAATAGCTTAGTTAGCCAGAATTGTTGATCAAATATGGTGATACTTTTTGGGAGTAGAAATTTTAGGCTTTATTTATCCTAGTAGACAATATAATAACAACCCATTAAATTGTGTCACCAGCACAGAATGGATAAAACAAGAGTGATGAGTTCATTATGATAAGTGGATTCAATCAAATTTTTAGGGTATAAATATTTAATAAAGAAAGTAATGAGTCATCAGAGTTGAATGAGTAATTCTCTAATGCCTCACCCCTGTGCATCACATTCTAGCTCAAAGTTAATGGAGAAATTAGTCATAATAAGGAAAAGGTCATGAGTAATGGGTTTTTGGAGGTGAAGGAAAGAAGAATAACCATTGGGGTCAAGTGAAAACCCTATTTCTTGGTGAGGGTCATAAGAGGTTGTGTGATAGACCCATAGCCTTTGATAAATCAGTGATAATACCATGTTAATACAAGAAATATGTGGACTCCTCAAACTATTATAGGACTTTTCCAATCAAGATTGAACTGAATTTTGGTCAGATACATAGAAAATCCTTGGCTAGAAATCACATACCCCAAATAATCTATTTTATGTTGAGTGAACTAAAATTTACATTGGTTAAAAATTGATTACTGAGTAGGACCTAAAAGAAAAAATTATGTGGGCCTGCTATTATTTCCAATCAGTTTTATAGACTAAAATATCATAAAAAATATTAGCATAAATTTATGAAGTAGGGGATGAAAAACAACATTCATTGTTTCCTAAAAGGTAGATAGATCATTAGTAAGGTTGAAAATAATAACCAAATACCCATAATTCCTGTGATGAGTATGAAATTTTGTTTTGTCCATGTCCTCTTCTTTCATGTAGATCTGAGGATATCTCGATTTTAGGTCTTGTTTGGTGAAATATGTGGCACCATGAATCTTGTTCTATAATTATTTTACTAGTGTAATATGAAATTTATTTGGAATAGTTTCCTTGTTGAGGGAATGATAGTATATGAACATATTCTATGAAGAAACTTTATTTTTCACCAATAAAATTGGGCTAGAATTGGAAATGAAATTGGGTAAAATGAAACCAGTATATAGAAGCCCATTCACCTTCCATTCAATATCAATTTTTGTAAGTGATGACAGATTTAAGGTAGAACTATTACTAGAACCTATCTTGGATACAAAAGAATGGTGTGATCCCATGGGAACTTTAAGGGAAGTCCCATAAGATCCTAAAAGACTTGAAGAATTGGAGACATTAAGTGGATTAACTTTGAGCATAACAGCTCTGCTAAAAGAGAAAGGCTCTAGACCGTAAATCCATATATAAGTAAATGTAGGCCGCTAGACTCTATTGAGTATTTTCAAAAAAAAATTAAAGAGACTTTGATCTGACTAATGGGAGGTGCACTGTGTAAATAGTATTCACATCCAACAATCAAAAATTTCATCAACATAATCCTCAAATTGGTATGTTCCACCCCAAGATTATGTAACCATGAAATTCCAAGAATGATATTTGGGATTCCAATGTCCAATAAATGAAAGGATATTTTACATAAATAATCACCAATTTATAAATATAACCATTGGTAGACCCCCAACAACTATAGCCAGCATCCATCCCCTAATTTTATATGCATTTTGTGGGTAGAATTCACCTCAAGTGTGAGGAGGTAGATCAAAATTCATTAAATGATGTTATCATAATCCCTAATATCAATCAAAATTAAGACAAGGAGGACCCCAAAGGAGCTGTAAATTTTCATGGAAGAGAGCCCTCTGCTAGACTCCTAGACATAACACCTGAGCTGAAAATAGTGGAACTCTACTAGTTTCCATTCAGATTCTTACAAGGTGGGATAAGTTGTTTGATTGAAAAAAAGAAGTTAAAAGTCATCATTATTAGTGTACCCTACCTTATAAAAAGGATATGCAGTTTTGGATTGTCATGGGGATGTGTAAGAGAGTAGGGTAAACCACACTAGAGCCCTTTTTTGTGCTACTCATCCCACTCTTACATCATCAAGTGGTGAATTCCCCAAAAAAATTGAGGAAGATTTCCAAGGTAGATCCAAAGGAGGTCCTGAGTCTCCCCTACCTACCCAAGATAGAGTCCACATGGAATTAGTAGGTGAGGGTAATGAATTAGATCATGGATGAAATTTCCAATGAGTGTTATCATTGCTGCCTCCTAAAAATCATGCCCCTCTAAATGTATCCCATGGTTTCATGGTAAAGAGCCAATTAAACATGTAAGGTGAGGCAAATTTATTGAATTCAGGTATCGATATTTTGAATATGAACCCAAAAATTAATTTCCTCCTATAATCCATGTAAAAAATAACTACGATTCTAAGGTTCTGGGGGGGATGGCAGTAGGGAGTCTAAATACTAAAATTTCTCAATGAATTATTGAACTATTACCTATTGATGAAGTGCCACCAATTATTCATAATGATTTTGGATCTCAATACTACTAAGATGTTCCATGAGATCATTTTTGAAAATTGAAAAAGATAAATCCAGACATACCTCCACAAGGATAGTGAACCTGAGGATGGAAATCCCATCCTTACGGACCTATGCAAGCTGGAGCCACTACATTTCTAGATTTTTATGAATATGAAAATATAATTAAACATGGGTAAGAAAATCATGAGGATATGTTCCATTGAAGGTGGGGAACACCAAATTATAGGTTATAGGGAAAGTATTAGGAAGTAGGTGTAAGGTGGTGGACCCCTATTCCAATCCTATTTGCGCCAGGTGGGAAGACATGTCCCCTATGGTTCCCGAAACCAATGAAATCCCAAAAGGTTAAGAATTATTGAATTGTAGTTATTTGTCATTCAACTGAAACATGATCTTCTGAAAAACTATTTTCACAATGAGTTTTTGATCTCACTATGGTTAGATTAGGCGTATCTCTTAAACCCCTTACTGACGACCATTTATAGTCGATGATAAAATAGATATATAAAGTTTGACACGGTCCATTAATTTCTCAATCCCATCCACATAATACTAGGTGTGTGTCTCCATGGAATTTAGGAGAGGTAGAGAAGGGGTGGAAAAGATAGTTTAGAGCAAGTGTTCAGAACATAGATCCTCATGTAAGTATATTAATGGAGTAATTAAAAATTACAGAGAGAGAAAATGAGAAAGGAACAACATACTCAGTAAAAATTTGGAACTCCCCACAATTTCCCACCCAATATATAGACTCACACTTAACACTAATAAAAAATATGTGATTCCAAGATGCTCTCACTCCTCTTTAATAATAGATTCTCATATCTAGTACACCCCCACATGTCCTAATGACCAACTCCCCCTGTATAGAGAACTTTTCTGTTTCTAGGTTAAATCATCCATTCACCTGAGAGAACTTAGATTTTATTATTTCCCTTACAACATGATCATGCTAAACAATATCCATAGTAATAACACTTTGATCATCGTTATGGGCTTCTCATAAATGTTAGTGAGGGTCCTCATTAGTTTTGATTCACTTTTCAATTCTTAGATATTATAATCCATATTACGGGATAATAGAATACCCATCAACTTCAATGGTTTCTTGTCCAGACTCTCATTCTTCATTTTTCATCACTTCCATATTTATACCCATCAACTAAAAATCATGGTCCCGCCATAAACAATCCTCCATATTCATTTTACAGAACCCAAAACTCATGTTGTCAAACTTCTACACCTGGAAATCACCCTATTAAAATATCATCCCTCAAAAAATTGTGAGCTCCCATTAACTTCTGGTCAAAGTAAAAGAGGGATCCAGATTTTCTGACCAATGTTCTCTTAAAAAGAAAAAGGTAAAAATGATTCTACTAAACCAAACTCTAAGACACCTTCACTGGGTTCTGATTTCTCAGAACACCCAAACCAAATATTTTATACCACTTATTAGGTTCTTGATCATCATAAAATAAACCCAATGAATGATATCCATCAGAACTTATTGATGGAAGATACAAAGTACCAGTAATTAAACCACTCAATAGAATCCGAAACATGGAATACTACACACCCAGATCACCGAATCATAATAGAAAACCTTCATAAACACTAATAAATAATTATCAGAAGAAAAACGTCAGAAATAAAAACAAATGAACAAGAAAAACACAGATTTTAGGTGGTTCATACTTGAATAATAATCCATGGGGGAATACTAAAAGTCTTTTATTCAAGTAAATATACATTTATTACAATTTCTCAAGCTCACTATCTTCCACCAAGATCACAATTGATCCAACCTACTATTTCAAGTAGAATATAGTCAGTGCTTTCAATAGTCCCCTTTATCTGATCTTTATGGGATGAAGTCCACTTGACCCGATCTCCATATACGAACCCTCTATTTAGTAAAAAACATCCACCATCTCAACTCCATCAGTCAGTTCACTATCTATGTTTTGTAGATATCAAATAATTAATCCCACGAGACTTTCCTTTTCCCACATTACCTCTAGTCTGAGTAGTCAAGAGGAAAATCCAATCTATAAGTTTTTACTACACTGTCCAATCATATCATCCGACCATCAAGCCAGCACTAAATTCTGGTTTCCTATTTCCCATGCATCCAATAACCCAGTCACTGTCGATCCACAATCATCATCTGTACCAAAAAAATAAGAACCTGATTTTTTTATTTCCAATAAACTAATATCATTTAATCATTTTTTTCCATGACTAAGCATAATATAAAAAATAGTTATATTTAAATTAATACATTACCTATAGGTTCAAGTCCATAAAACCAATGTTGGTCACAAATTAATTCTTGAACATTTTTTGATAGATGGAAACTCCTATACTTATTTAACACATGTCCATAAATGTTGAAAGATGACTCTAAAACCACCATGGTAATGGGAATACTCAACAAATCACATTCCATGATGTTTAAAAAAGGGAAATATTCTATTTACATTCTTCCAATATTCTAATAAATTTAATTTTTTATACAAAACCAAATCATGCAATGAAAAATCCAAGTAAAATCCAGTTATTATTTAGAATCAGGTGGTACAACAACTCTATTTTTAATATTAATACACATATACAAAAATAAAATACCTGTATATTTTAAATAATTCAACTAAACAAAAATAAAAAATATCATAATTTAACAAAAAAAATTAAAACTTACATTCAATTATATCATAATTAATACTTTTGAAAGAACCCAAATAAGTAGAACAATAATCCATTTGATCATTTACTCTATTTGATTAAACAATAGTTAAATATTTTTCTAATCTCTATAAATTTGATACAACTTATATTTCACTATAACAATATTCTCTTGATAATAAAATGGTTCCAAACTTTTATAGTGAAACTAAAACATTATCAACTTGATTTGAGGATCAAAAAAAACTTTCATTGCAAATAAAATTATATACTAACTACAAAATTTATCAATTTTTTTCTTCAGGTTGAAATCCATAGATTAAATGTCCCCATATTAATTGTTAATTTTATCTAAAAATTACTTATCAATCTGTCAAAATTTCCCCAAATATAAATTTTGTGTTGGATGTGGATCCCAAAAATCATATTCTTCATATCATTAAAATGATTCAAAAATTCAAAAACCGATTCACTTGTTTTAAATTCTTCTTATAAATGGAAATTATTATAATTTGGATCATAAATATAAAAAAATACATTTTATTACTTCAAAGAACTTTCAAGCATTATATATATGGAATTCGACCCAGTGAGAACCTCCAATCTCAAAACTACACTAATATCAATTTTAAGACATTCCACAAAATCTTGAAGCCATGTCATTCCACCCTTAAAAATTTCAACATATGAAATACTTTCTCTAATTTTTTTACATGAAAAATGAATAAACTTTAAGCCTTCTTGAACAATGATATTAAAAACATGGTCACAACATCAAACATGAAATAATTTACCCATGAAAAGTAAATTTCTCTCTAAATTCAATTGAATTTTTAATTTTTATTGAAAAATATCATTGGATAAGAGAGAATTTTCTTTTTTATCCCTCAATCAACTAAAATTTCTTTAACAATTTTTGATAACTTAACACCAGAATGTGAAGGACACATGTCACAAGAATAAGGAATTCTAATTTTCAAGCTCTAATCCAAAACCACACAATTCATTATCAAGAAAATATTGTACTTACTAGTACAAGCACTCAAAGTTCATAGTAATACTATTCTTTACTAATATGAGCAGTCAAAGTTCCCACCACCAAAATAATAGAAAACATATTGTCACGACCCGTCCTCGGGGCCCATGCCGTGACTACCCCAAGCCCGCCTTCCATAGGCCAGGGGCTGGCGACTAGCACCAAGGCGTAATTCCCGGTAAAAAGGGAAGGCATTGCCTTTGTAAAGTAAACAAACACCACAGAGCAAGCAAGCAGTAGAAGTAAACACTAAGTAAAAACTAAGTAAAACAATAAGTACGGAAAAGTAAGTGGACCAGAATACAAACCCAAACTCAAAATAAAGTACAACTCGAAAGGGAAAACAACAACTGAAAAGTAAGACGCAACGTCGAGCTGTCCACTGGGACTCCCACCTGAAGGGTGAGAACAGATAGCCTCCTCATCTCCTTGGGTCTAACCGTCCACTCCGAGTACGTCCCGCCAGTGGTCCACCTCCAGGTACCATCCTGCTCCGCAAGCCTCAACCACAATCAGCGATGTCCGTCGTCTGCAACCAACACAACGTAGTGCGGGCATAGCCCGTGCAGGAGTGAGTATAAGTTACATAGTAAGGACCCCGAGACCCCCTAAGGTCTCCCAAAATCCACAAAGGATAATCCACAAAGGAAAGATGCAATCACTAAATAACATCTGACACTACTTAGGTATATGCCCATACATATACCTAAGTCATCAATTCTAGTTCGGCTCCAACATCCGAGCTCAAGTACAACCCAGTCCACACAGGAAAACAAAACGTAAATCCATACAGGATAGCACAACATAATCCACTTAGGAAAGAAAAATAGGATTTAGCTCACATAGGTATACTTCTTCGTATAACAATAGAGATGATCAGATATATCCACTGATTCATCTAAGTCGTTGGATCTACAAAGGATTGATAGGTACTAACCCTCGCAATGACCCAGGAAGGGTCTGACCCACACAGGATCGATAGGTAACTAACCACCGCAATGACCCAAGAAGGGTCTGACCCACACAGGATCAATAGGTAACTAACCCCCGCAATGACCCAGGAAGGGTCTGACCCACACATGATCGATAGGTAACTAACCCCCGCAATGACCTAGGAAGGGTCTGACCCACACAGGATCGATAGGTAACTAACCCCCGCAAAGACCCACACAGGATCGGACCCACACAGGATCTGTAGGCGCTGGCTCATACAGAACCTCTGAGCGCTGACCCACACAGGATCGGACCCACACAGATCGGTAGCACTGATCCACGTAGGATCGCTGAGTGCTGTAGTCGTCGTCATCAAATCCACTGAGGATCTCTATAAAGTCGTCGTCGTCGTCACAGTCGCAAACGCAGCCAACACTAGGGTTCCCGCACACAGCAAACTCGTTCGGGAGGGATCGCTCCACGAGCCGAGAGGCTGTTACATCAACTGACACATAGTCTAGAGTTGATGTATCCAAAAGTTCTGTATCATCAACAGGAACTCAACGTCGCAGACGGTGCGTCAATTGGACGCTCGGTCCGAGAGTTATTGGCTTTTTCGTCCCAGGGGCCTGGTTGGTTTTTAAGGAAAAACCAACCAGACCGTACTCCACCTGCGTCCAAACCTCTGGCAGAGAATTCAAAAGGATCCGTCTCACTTAGAGGAATCCAACAAAGTCGACGGCACGTCAATTAGACGTCCAGAGCTTAAGATATGAGTGTTTCCGCTCTGAGGGCCCGGTTGGTTTCGTGTACGAACCAACCCGGCCGAACTCAAAGTATTCCGAAACCTTGATCACGATATACCGAAATTACCGTCTTGATCCAAGGATCACATCGCTGCAGACAGCGCGTCGATCGGAGGTCCGTAGCTCGAGATATGGGCAAAAGACCAAAAAGGTTATGAAAACGGGGGTTTCAGGCCCGGACCGACCTGGCCCGAGACCCCCTGGGTCGGCCCAAACTGGGTCGGCTCGGCTGGTCGCGGCCTGGCCTGGGCGCGTCCCGGCCTGGATCGGCTGCCGGCCTGGCGGTCCGGCGCGCGGCGCCAGCTGGCTCGGCTTTTTCGGGGGGGGGGGGGGGGGGCTGCCCCCCGTGATTTGAAACCGTGGCCCCCCTTAATGGGGGCCGTTAGCTTGGCCGGTTGGGGGTTTGAACCCCCGGATTCCCTCCTGTCCGGCCCGCCCGCCCCGGCCGGCCGATTTCTGCCGCCACGGGACCGACGTCGACCGGTCCCCTCGCTGCTCCGACACCGGCGGCTCGGAACCAGCCGCCGGTCACCCGGCTCCGCCGCGGCCCAGAACCGGCCGCGGCTTGGTTCGTCCGGCGCGGCCCGACGATGCCGCGGCCCCACTCCGGCCGCGGTGTCTTCGGTTCTCTCCGACGCGGCGCGACGGCATCACGTCCTTGTTCGATTTCACGGTGCGGTGTGACGGCGCGACACATTTTTTGCCGCATGATTCCGCGTGGTGCGTCGGCACCACGCCATTCCATTCCAATCAACAATAGAACCAACTAGGATAAAGGAGGTGGGTCGGCCATGTTTGTGCGGTCCGGCCCCCACTCGTTAATCGATAGCATTTGGTCATATTACACGAAGAACCTCAAAGTAATATTCACGAACAAAATAAAAATAAACAAACCCCTACTTCTTGCGAGCTTGAACGGGGGTTCTTCGAACGAGTATTCGTCGTGGAAAAACCGTCGCGGAAAGAGACATCGCAAAAGGAGGAAGTCGCGTTGGCGTCGCGGTACATGGCGCCGCGTAATCGGTTTCTGAGAACTCGGTGTTCTTCGTCAGAGACCGATGTGTTCTTCGCGTTCTTCGTCGAAGACAAAGAAGTTCATCAAGTCCTTAGTCTATTCTCCCAAAAAATCCACCACAAGGTTCCAACCCCAAATAAAATAAGCTCACCTCTTATTTTATTAACATAACATAACATTTGAATTTCAAGAGTTTGAAATTCAAACATCCACACTTAACTCACTTAATTAATAACATAAGTTATTAATGTTTAAGTTATCAAAAGTTAATGGTGAGTTGAGGGGGGTTGAAGAATATGAAGGGGTGGGGTTCGTGTGGGCCCCACCACCCTCATAACCTCCCTTGGGAAGTTGGGTTGTTACCCAACTTCCACCCAAAGCCTTAAATCACTAAAATAAAAATAAAAATTTTAGTTAAATTATAAATTAAACTTCCCCAATTTTTATCATCTTCTCTCATGAAAACGCAACTCCAGAATAGGTGTTCCTAAGAAAATACCGGCACTATGGTTCCATCGGTGCCTTCGGAATTCGATTCCGAGCACCGGTTGAAAAGTTAGAAATTTCCGCTCATTCGTTCACTGAACGTACCCGAGATAAACTTCGGATAGAAATTCCGGGCACACCGGGCCTCGGAATCAAATGCCGTCAGAAACTGCATTCATGTAAAATCTCAAAGAAAATTAGGAAAAAAATTTCCTTGAATTTTACGGGTCTTTACATTACTCCCACCTCAGGGCTTTACGTCCCCGTAAAGATACATCATAAGCTAGGGAAACAAATGTGGGTACTGAGCACGCAACTGAGCCTCCCGCTCCCAAGTGCTCTCCTGGAGGTTCCCATGCTTCTATCTGATGCGTACTAGAGGAATCGACCGTCCACGCAGGACCCACTCCTGTAGATCCTCGATCTCTACTGGGACCTTCGCAAAAGTCGCCCCATCATCAACATCTAGCTCCCCATGGTTAATGATGTGCGTCGGGTCGTGCACGTATCTCCTCAGCTGAGATACGTGGAAGACGTCGTGTACTCAGTGCAACTGAGGTGGTAGAGCCAGGCGATAAGCTACCTCGGCAATCCTGCTGAGGACCTGGAATGGTCCGATGAAGCGTGGAGACAAATTTCTGCCTCGGCCAAATCTCTGTAATCCACGTCGAGGTGAGACACGCAAGAAGACGTGGTCACCATCCTCGAACTCTAGTGGCCTCCGCCTCCTATCAACATATGACTTCTGCCGGATCTGAGCTGTCCTCATCCGCTCTTGGATGACCTGGACCTTCTCTATTGTGGCCTGGACCATCTCCGGTCCCACAAGTGCTGACTCCCCAGGGTCTGTCCAGCATAATGGAGATCTGCAAGGTCGTCCGTACAACGCCTCGTATGGTGCCATTCCGATGGTGGAGTGGTAGCTATTGTTGTACGTAAACTCCACCAAGGGTAGGTGGTCCTCCCAGCTGCGACCAAGGTCGAGAACACATGCGCGGAGCATGTCCTTGAGAGTCTGAATGGTCCTCTCCATCTGACCATCCGTCTGAGGGTGAAAGGCTGTGCTCAGACGTAGCTACGTCCCGAACGCCTCCCGCAACCCCTTCCAAAGCCGGGAAGTAAAGCGAGCATCTCGATCGGAGATGATAGATGATGACACACCGTGAAGCCGCACAATCTCCTGAACGTAAAGTCACCCCAAGCTCTCCACTGAACCCTGCTCTCTGATGGGTAAGAAGTGTGCCGACTTGGTGAGTCGGTCGACAATCACCCAAATAGAGTCGTGACCTCTGGAAGTGCGTGCAAGTCCAGTCACGAAGTCCATAGATATCCTATCCCACTTCCACTCTGGGACCTCCAAGGGATGTACCAAGCCTGCTGGTACCTGATGCTCTGCCTTCACCTGCTGGCAGGTGAGGCATTGAGAAACGAACTCCGCCACAACCTTCTTCATGCCCGGCCACCAGTACTGTCGTCTGAGATCCTGGTACATCTTCGCCACTCTAGGATGTACCGCCAAATGGGAAGTGTGAAACTCTCTCAGCACTTCCTCTCGTAAAGCGATTGGTACCAAGGTACGTCCTCTAAAAAGGATGTCATGCTCTACTCCAAAAGAGAAACCATCAGGTGCCTAACCTGAGGATATCTGTGCACGTCGCGTCTCACAGTCAGCGTCCCCACGTTGTGCCTCTCTGACCCGCTACAGTAGTGGAGGGGTGACTGTGAGTGACTGAAGGAAGGTTGCTCCATCTCTATCTATGCCTCTAGGGGCGCTGGTCAAACTCTGTCTCAGCTCCTGGAAGCTCTGCTGACATCTGTCTGACCACACGAAGGGTTTCCCCTTCCTCCTTAACGTTCTGCAAACCTGCAAAGATTTCTCCTTTGCCGAAAAGGGAAATCCGGTCTCATCCCCTTAATGAACCACATTACTTTCCTAATATAGTCAATCCCGTCATGATTAGTTAATTCACAGCATGGATGACATCGTAAGGCCTCGACGCTACTACCAAGAGATCCAACCGTTACTCTCGCCTCCAAGGGTTGAGTCACACTGTCGGCAATAGTGTGTGGTCACTGGGTCTCCTCCAGTAAGAATCTCACAAGTGAGGGTCAAGTCAACAGTTTTTAACTGACACCTCTTAGTAATAACAAAAAAAAAGACAAGAAAGCAAACGTCACCAATGCAAGTGTCTTTTATTACTTCAACTCAAAGTACAAGGATACAAGGAAACACAAACTACAAATCTAGAGGCATTATGGGCAAAGGTCTCTATGCCTGGAGCTAGTCCCACACTAGTCCACCCACTTCCGGAGCTCCATGATCGTAAGCTTCAGCTGCCTGAAGCTGTGCTCTCCCCTGAGGTCGGGGTGGACCTCCTGGTGGTGGTGGTTGTAGAGCCTCAAAACGTCATCCACCACCCGCCTCTCGACCAACTCCTCAGCCTCGTCCACCTTCTCCCTGTGGACCTCCACGGTTGAACCTCTGCCTCTGCCTAGGTGGTTCCTCAACCATCTGATGCTCCTCTACATGGCGGGTCGGGCAGTCACGAGCCATGTGGCTCTGCCCGCCACATGCATAGCACTGTCTTCCACTCATAAGACTAGTTCTGATGCGTGTGCCTCGCACCTCCAAGCCAGTATCCTGTGGTCATCCGCCCGTTGGCCTGGCCCGCTTGGACCTCTGCGGCATCTGTCTACTTCCGGCTGCAGAAGACTCCACCATGTGTCGCCCTACGGTAGGTCTCGCCACTGGTGTAGACTCAGGAAGAAAGATCTCAATGAGAAGAGATCGCTCCAGTACTCCTGCCTGAGTCGGAATGCTGATGGAGATTAGCAATGCCCTGATCTCATGTCTCAATCCCTGCTCAAAGGTCCGGGCCCGGAAGAATGGGTCCCGTACCATGTCTATCGAGTAGCGCGAGAGATCGGTAAATCTCGTCGAGTACTGGGCGACCGCCAAGCTGCCCTGCCGCAGCTGAAGAAGCTCCTGGATGCGCACCGCACGGAGGGTGGCTGGGACGAACTCCGAGTGGAAGAGGCTCTCAAAGTCTGTCCAGAGAAGAGATGCCTCATCATGCCCCTGGAGCATCAAGCTCCACCATTGGCCCGCTGCCGCATGCAGTAGGCTTGCTGCGAGGATCACCATGAGGTCTGCTGGTGTCCTCACTAACCGGAAAACTCGTACCACTGCCTCCACCCAGTCCTCGGCTGCCTGGGGGTCCGTCTCCCCATGGAACCTGGGTGGTCAATGGTGCTGGAACTCGTGTAGTGCACTAAGGCGACGTGCATCGTCATCGGCTGGGGCTGGAAGCATCGGTGGCTCGGCGGGTAAAGGTACCACTGGTGCCTCTGCTGACAAAGGGCCCTATACCGAGGCCTCGTCGCTCGGCGGGCTGTCATCACGCTCAAATCTTGGAACCCTAGCTGGCTGCCATCGTGGGGCCATCCTGAAAAGGGAACAGGTGCGCCATGGTCAGAAAAGTATACCTGGTGAGCTAACACAAAGTAATCACAAAGAAAACTTGAAATACACATGCAATCAATGTTTTCGTGCATTAAGTCGGAAATCAGAAGTCAGGGTCCTGGTGTACGGATATGTCGGCCGCCGCACCAACACTGGACTCCCTGGACTGAAAACCACACCCAATATGCTTAACACTATTGCTTCACATATAAAAAGATCAGAGTCCCAAGTTCTGTGGTAGAACCGAACCCCTCTGATACCAATTTGTCACGACCCGTCCTCGGGGCCCGTGCTGTGACTACCCCAAGCCCGCCTTCCATAGGCCAGGGGCTGGCGACTAGCACCAAGGCGTAATTCCCGGTAAAAAGGGAAGGCATTGCCTTTGTAAAGTAAACAAACACCACATAGAAAGCAAGAAGTATAAGTAAACACTAAGTAAAAACAGAGTACAACAGTAAGTGCGGAAAAGTAAGTGGGCTAGAATACAAACCCAAACTGAAAATAAAGTACAACTCGAAAGGGAAAACAACAACTGAAAAGTAAGCTGCAACGTCGAGCCGTCCACTGGGACTCCCACCTGAAGGGTGAGAACAGATAGCCTCCTCAGCTCCTTGGGTCCAACCATCCACTCTGAGTACGTCCCGCCAGTGGTCCACCTCCAGGTACCATCCTGCTCCACAAGCCTCAACCATGATCAGCGTTGTCCGTCGTCTGCAACCAACACAACGTAGTGCGGGCATAGCCCATGCAGGAGTGAGTATAATTTACTCAGTAAGGACCCCGAGACCCCCGAAGGTCTCCCAAAATCCACAAAGGATAATCCACAAAGGAAAGATGAAATCACGAAATAACATCCGACACTGCTTAGGTATATGCCCATACATATACCTAAGTCATCAATTCTCGTTCGGCTCCATCATCCGAGCTCAAGTACAACCCAACCCACACAGGAAAGCAAAACGTAAATCCACACAGGATAACACAACATAATCTACTTAGGAAAGCAAAACAGGATTCAGCTCACATAGGTATACTTCTTCGTATGACGATATAGATGATCAGATATATCCACTGATTCATCTAAGTCGTCGGACCCACAAAGGATCGATAGGTACTAACCCTCGTAATGACCTAGGAAGGGTCTGACCCACACATGATCGATAGGTAACTAACCCCCGCAATGACCCAGGAAGGGTCTGACCCACACAGGATCGATAGGTAACTAACCCCCGCAATGACCCAGGAAGGGTCTGACCAAAACAAGATCGATAGGTAACTAACCCCCGCAATGACCCAGGAAGGGTCTGACCCACACAGGATCGATAGGTAACTAACCCCCGCAAAGATCCACACAGGATCGCACCCACACATGATCTGTAGGCGCTGGCTCACACAGAACCGCTGAGCGCTGACCCATACAGGATCGGACCCATACAGGATCGGTAGCACTGATCCACGTAGGATCGCTGAGTGTTGTAGTCGTCGCCGTCAAATCCACTGAGGATCTATGTACAGTCGTCGTCGTCGTCACAGTCGCAAACGCAGCCATCACTAGGGTTCCCGCACACAACAAGCTCGTTCGTGAGGGTCTGCTCCACGAGCCGAGAGGCTGTTACATCAACTAACACATAGTCCAGAGTTGATGTATCCAAATGTTCCATATCGTCAACAGGAACTCAACGACGCAGACGGCGCGTCAATCGGACGCCCGGTCTGAGAGTTATTGGCTTTTTCATCCCAGGGACCTGGTTGGTTTTTAAGGCAAAACCAACCCGACCGTACTCCACCTGCGTCCAAACCTCGGGCGTAGTATTCCAAAAGATCCGTCTCACTTAGAGGAATCTAACAAAGTCAACGGCATGTCAATCGGACATCCGGAGCTTAAGATATGAGTGTTTCCGCTCCGAGGGCCCCGTTGGTTTCGTGTACGAACCAAACTCAGCCGAAATCAAATTATTCCGAAACCTTGAGCGTGATATATCGAAACGACCGTCTCGATCCAAGGATCGCATCTCCGCTGACGGTGTGTCTATCGGATGTCCGTAGCCCGAGATATGAGAAAAATACCAAAAAGGTTCTGAAAACAGGGGTTTCGGGCCCGGACCGACCCGACCCGAGACCCCCTGGGTCGGCCCGGCTGGGCGCGGCCCGGACCGGCTTGGGTGCGGCGCGGCCCGGCGGCGCGGCCTGGCTCGACTGCCGGCCTGGCGGTCCGGCGCGCGGCGCCGACTGGCTCGGTCGAACGGCCGAGCCATTCGGCTTTCGCGGGGTGGGGGGGGGGGGGGGGCGCTGCCCCCGTGATTTGAAACTGCAGACCCCCTTAATAGGGGTCGCTAGCTTGGCCGGCCGGGGGTTTGGACCCCCGGATTCCCTTTTGTCCATCCGGCCCGCCCTGGCCGGCCGATTTCTACCGCCACGGGACCGGCGTCGTCCGGTCCCCTCCCTGCTCCGACACTGGCGGCCCGGAACCGGCCGCCGGTCACCCTACTCCACCGCGGCCCGGAACCGGCCGTGGCTTGGTTCGTCCGGAGCGGCGCGACGACGCCCCACCCCTCCGCCACGGGCCCGCTCCGACCACAGTGTCTTCGGTTCTCTCCGACGCGGCACGACGGCGTCACATCCTTGTTCGATTTCAGGCGCGGCGCGACGGCGTCGCACATTCTTTGCCCACGATTTCGCGTGGTGCGTCGGCACCACACCATTCCGTTCCAATCCACAATAGAACCAACAAGGATAAAGGAGGTGGGTCAGCAATGTTTGTGCGGTCCGGCCTCCCTCTCGTTAATCGATAGCATTTGGTCATATTACACGAAGAACGTCAAAGTAATATTCACGAACAAAATAAAAATAAACAAACCCCTACTTCTTGCGAGCTTGAACGGAGGTTCGTCGAATGAGGATTCGTCGTGGAAAAACCATCGTGGAAAGAGACGTCGCGGAAGGATGAAGTCGCGTTGGCGTCGCGGTACACAGCGTCGCGTAATCGGTTTCTGAGAACTCGGCGTTCTTCGTTGGAGACCGATGTGTTCTTCCCGTTCTTCGTCGAAGACGAAGAAGTTCCTCAAGTCCTTAGTATTTTCTCCCAAAAACTCCACCACAAGGTTCCAACGCCAAATAAAATAAGCTCACCTCTTATTTTATTAACATAACATAACATTTGAATTTCAAGAGTTTGAAATTCAAACATCCACACTTAACTAATTTAATTAATAACATAAGTTATTAATGTTTAAGTTATCAAAAGTTAATGGTGAGTTGAGGGGGGTTGAAGAATATGAAGGGGCGGGGTTCGTGTGGGCCCCACCACCCTCATAACCTCCCTTGGGAAGTTGGGTGGTTACCCAACTTCCACCCAAAGCCTTAAACCACTAAAATTAAAATAAAAATTGTAGTTAAATTATAAATTAAACTTCCAAAATTTTTATCATCTTCTCTCGTGAAAACGCAACTCCGGAATAGGTGTTCCTAAGAAAATACCGGCGCTACGGTTCCATCAGTGCCTTTGGAATTCAATTACGAGCACCGGTTGAATAGTTAGAAATTCCCACTCGTTCGTTCACTGAACTTACCCGAGATAAACTTCGGATAGAAATTTTGGGCACACCGGGCCTCAGAATCAAGTTCCGTCAGAAACTGCGTTCATGTAAAATCCCAAAGAAAATTAAGAAAAACATTTTCCTTGAATTTTATGGGTCTTTACATATATTTCATTTTTTTTCTTGTCATACATTTACAGCACATCATAGTTTATAGTAATTCTAGAAAAAAAACTTGACATATGGATTCAAGAACCCTAATAATTATCTAACCCATTTATATTAAATAAATTTTAAAGGGAGATTATGTCTTATAATATTCATAGCCATATTTTCTCTTTATAACTTAGAATCAATTTTTCTCTTTCTTACCTTACCTATGGTCCAATATTATATAAGGAAATATTTTATATTTCAACAATTTAATTCCAATACATTTTTTCGTGTACCGATACAAGGTTGAAGTGTCGTAATTTTTTCTATCTCCTGTCATTAATGGCCCATTATCTTACATTTGTCCTTATGTTTTCCATTTATTATGATCATTTGTTGAAGAAAACTTCTAACATCAAATTTATCATATTTTTCATATTTTGGTTTCACTTGAAAATCATCAATTTTATTCTCTTGTTTCTCTCCATTTCAAGAGTGATGAGTTCTATTTACAACACCGAACATTTTATTTTTTTAATATATGTACTTTTAGTTAATTTTAAAGATGATTATATATAATAAATTTTCATTGATCTTAAATAAAATAATTTTTTCAATAAAAATAACTCAATAATTTATGGTGTGGATAAAATTGATTATTTAAAATATAAAATAAAATTGGAAATAAAAGGACGGTTAATGCTTGGAATGATTTTTATAAAATGGGAACAATTGATGAATATCCTAATAATGAATGTAATGGTTGTTAAATATTATTTATTGGAGGTGGTAAAAACTATGGAACTTCATCCTTATCTCAGTATATGAAAAAATGTAACAAATTTAATTTTTTGAAGGATCAAAGAATTCCTTCCATGATTTTCGACCATTTAGTAAGGTAAGAAGTACAAATATCAATTCTAATGTATTAATATACAATATGGACATGAATATTATAATATATCACATTCCTTTCATATTTTTTGAAAATTAAAGGTTTAGAGAAGTATTCAAGTACATGAATCAAGATATTAAGTTTTTTTGGAATTAATACAAACTCAGATGCATTGTAAGTGTATGATGAGCACAAAAAATAAAAGATATTTTCTAAAATAATGAAAGTAGGATAAGTATTAAATGTGATTTAAGGACTTATTGTACTATTAATTGCTATATTTTCTTGACAATGCCTTATGTTGATCTGGATTTGAGCATGAAATGTAGAATTATTTCTTTCTATGACATATCTCATCCCCACTATAGTGTTGAGTTAGAAAAAAATAAAATAAATATTTGTTGAGTTAGGGATACAAAAAAATACATAACCATGACAATGATTTATCCAATGATATTTTGAAACAAAAATTGAAACATCAATTGAATTTGGAAAAAAAATTCTTTGCATGGGTATATTCTTTCATGTTAGATATTGTGCACATGCTTTGAATCTAACTATTTCAGAAGTATTAAAGGTTTTTGAAAATTAATGTCAAAAAATTAGAGAATATATTGTGTATGTTATATATTTTGAGAGTGGAAGGAAAAACTTTGAATATTTTTCAGAAGTATTTCAATTGAAATTAGTGTGGTTTTGAGATTAAAAGTACCCACTAAGTGGAATTACAGATAAATAATTTTTGAAAGTGTTTTGAATTACAATAATGTTTTTATTAATTTGGACACTTATGGTAAAAATTGAAATAATTATCCTTTATAAGAATACTATAAAATAAAAGAATTTATTTGTGATTTTTAAGCCTTTTTAGGATATGATAAATTTGATTTATTGATCCACATAACCAACATCAAATTTATATTTTGGAAAAGTTTTTAATATTGAGAGGTTTTTGTTGGATAAAATTACAAATAAATATAATATCATTAAATTAATGGCTTGAAATGTGAAGATAAATTTGATAAATATCAGATTCAATATAATATTTTACTTGAAATGGTAGTTGTGTTTGATGTTCAAATCAAATTGACAATGTTTGAGTTTAGATTCCAAATTTTGGAATCATTTTCAAATAAATAGAATTCTAACATAGTAAAATTTAAGTTGTATCAACTTTATGAAGAAGTATACAAAATATTTCATCTTTATTTTATCAATTGGATGAAATGAACAAATGGTTGATTATTATGATTCTTTGGGTTCTTCCCAAAGAAATAATTCTAATGTAATTGATGTAAGTTTTAATTTTTTTAATTTAAAGTATTATTTATTTATTTTATTTTAGTTGTGAATTATTTTAAATTATTCATAAATTTTCTTTTTTTAATTATAGATTGATCTTAAAAATAAAATTGTTTGACCAACTATTTCTAAATCCCAACTGGAAATTTACATGGAGATGTCATTGCTTGATATGGTGTTGTATTTAAATGTAATGTCTTGGAATAAAAGAAGGGATAAAATAAAATATTTGCAATTCTAACAATCACATAATGTGATTTTGTGAGTATTCTTATTACCATGGTGTCTTTGGAGTAATCTTTTAGCATTGGTGTATGTGTGTTGAACAACTATAGAAGTCACCATCTACCAAAAAAATATTCAAGCTTTAATTTGTCTTTAAAATTAGATTTAGAGACTTGAATGATTTATAACTCATGAAAAGGATCCTCTATGAGAGTACAGGTTAGTCTATATTTAGTAATCTTGAATCATAATTACAAAGGAGGAGGATTAGGAGGAAGAATAATAATAATATAAGAAGAAAGAAGAATCTCAAGGGGCCCTACGACTCCCTCACTAAATCCAAAGGCCAAACCCACAACAAAAAATTTCTCCCTGAGCCCCTCTCTCTCTATACCAACACCTTTTAACAACCCCCTCCCCCCAATCTATGTGTCAAGACATTAATTGTATAGATAGAAATTCTATGATTTATTTTTTATATAGATATATTTTTACCTCTTTCAAGAACTCACTTACGAGATTGTCTAGTTGTGCCTAGGTATGGGACCTACCACTCACCCATCTTAAAAACAAAATTTTCCTCAAGATCGAGGTAATGAAACTACTTAGAATTTTCAGAACACTTGGGACCTATCAGGATAAAATTAGTTACTTCCCCTAGAGGTTACTTTTATTAAGCATCCACATGCATCCAATTTTAAACTGTAATAAATATCATAGATCCTTTATAGATGGTTTGTACTACAAATAGAATTCATTGGTTCATTCCCAATGCTATAAAATAGGAACTCTCTTGAGAAGAAACACAATAGGGTAAAATTTCATATGAATCACATTTGAATATGATTATACTCTTTTTTCCCAGTTTTCATGGATCTAATCCAAATCATCACTACCTATCATAAAAAAGATCATAAAATCCTTGTCTTTTCATCTGAGGGGTCCAGATTTGGGTTTTCTTTCATTTTAAAAAATATCTAATCTATAATATCCTTCACGTAGCTTTCAATTTTAGAGACCAAAAAACATCATGATTGGTGTTGACTAAGGTAAACTACATCATTTCCACTTATGACTGTTGATGGTATGATATGGTTTCCATAATTTTCACTCAAGCTCTCTAAGGGTTCCTGATCATACAATTATGGAAAAATGCACAAAAATTCCTCAATTAAGCATGATGTTATATGATTATTTTATCTAAAAAGATTTAATTTTGTATATAGTATTTTCCCCTCACTATAATTTCTACTTCACGTATAAGAAAACAACACTATTAATTTAAGACCGTGTTGTTGTAATCCTTTATAAGGTGCCCTGTATGCACATTCATTTCAAAAAATATCCAATATGATACTCCATATTTCATGAGAAATTTTATAGAGAAGAACTTGGGATTTGATTCTATAGCTTCATGAATTCATCTCCTTGGTTTCCAACCACCTCAGGTGCACTTTCCTACACTTCCCTTACTTATCTAGTGTCATTTTATACTTCTTCATATCCCAATATATTCACCTTCATATATGGGTCAATATACTCATGAATTGGGATAAGAATCATTCCACATTTTAAAATTATATTTTCTTTTCTTTGATTTAGTGAGAGGTCCTTCAGATCTAAACTCTTCGAGCTCTTCTTCCAATTGTCCAATGTTAAATAAAATTCAAAGTGCACACCTTTGACATTCCTTATTCGTTGGTCCACTCTTTCGATATGAGTTTCCATCACCATGCATCTCCTCATATAAGAGTTTCTAGTACGTTGGAACAATTTCTAGAACCCTCACTCTAAGGGTCCTCCACTAGAGGACCGATTTTTCTATATTCAATAATATTGAAAAAACATTATAGAGGAGAGTAAGGATAAGAAAAATAAAAATGGAGGAAGAAATAAGAAACTCAAGAGGCCCTATATCTATCTTGACCAGGCCAAAGTCTAAATCCCCAACATCAACATGATCCTCATGTCCCTTTATCTCAAGACCTTACCCTATCAAAAACCTTCCCACATTCCATAAATGGGCCCCTTAAACATACAACTGTAGTTCCCATGCTGTATTTTTTCTGGTAGAGGACTTTTTTCTTCTTTCTAGAACCTTCTTCCCAAGATGTCTAGTTGTTCCCAAGTGTGGGATTTATCATTGAACCTATAAGTAATTTATTCATTTAAATTTCTATTTCCATGAAATATATTCATTAAAAACAACTATAATATGTTTGACATGTAGATTTGGATGATGATAAATATGAATTCTCCTTGGAGGAATATTCTAATTCTATAACACTAAGTTTATAGAGTCAAGATTATCATCAATCATAAGGTGATGAAATTTTATTTATTATGTTATTTTCATATTTTTATAAACACACACACACACCCACACACACACACACACACACACATATATATATATTTATATTTATATGTAGCTTGTTGCTCAAGTAGGAGGAAAAATACAAGGAGTGACCACATGTGAGGTTGGAGGTGTAACATAAAAAGTTATAGACTAAGATTTTGTTATTATTTTCATGAGGGATTGTATGTAGACTGAGATAAATTTTTTCATTTTAATATTAAATTGGGTGGAGTAGAACCAAGAATGAATCAACAATTAAAATTTTTATTTTAAGAATCCCTTTTTTCTATAAAAAATTAAATCATGGGAACTAGAAAAATATGCATCCATAAAAAGTCAATAGTGTTAGGTATCCAACCAAATGTTATTTCACACAATAAAATATAATCATATGAAGGAGTAAGAAACATTATATTCACTATATCGCAACAACAGGATCAAGTGATGTAGTGAGAGGAGGGGAAGAAAGAAGAAGAGGGATAAGATGGAATAAGAACAACCCTATAAAATACCACTTTCCTAAGGCCGTGTAGATATATAGCAAGGCCAAACACCTTCATAGCTATCAATATCAATGTAAAATTATTCTTATCCCTCCCCGTCACACCTATCTCCTAATTATTACCCCAAAAAATACTAAAAACATTATGTAAGCTGATACCAACCTAAAACAATAACCAATACCAAAATATAATAATTCCCTCACTAAAACACACTACAACTACCTACTAGACCCTAACATGGAAAAACAACTAAATTACTAACAAAGAGGATCATGATGTCTACCTAAGAAAGAAACATAAATATTAAAATGTTTAAAAAAGTTGAACTTAAATATAATATATAAGTTCTATACCCAAAAAAATTTAAATGAGTAGGTTTACCTAAAAAATATATGATTCATGTCACAATTTCCAAACCAATGAGTAAATATAAACTCCCCACATGAAAACCCAATTAGCACGATATTTTCACAAGGAAAATATAATGAAGTGAAAATGAAGTAAATGGTCCATGTTCATGGCCATGAAAATTTCCACCATTTAAGAACTCAACAATGGAAGAGTAGACTTGCATCCCTAGTGCATGTATAAAACAACCCCTAACCACTGAATCACAACATTATTTATCATGTGAATACATATGAGACTAAAGAATGATCCAATATGATAGTTTGTATATGAAATAAAACTACTACTATTATACATGGGTTTATGTTTCCTTATTTACATGAAGAAGGATTTACTTGATTGATTTATGTTGGGTGAGAATCAAATTAATGGGTTGAAACTTATTTGGAAATGAAGGCAGGGGAAAAAGGAAACTTGATTATGATGATAAAACTAGAAGGTCAAAAAAATGAAATTTTGTGCAAATTTGTGATCTAGATAAGATGAAAGTGAGAGTAGTGGATGTTCAAAATGACATAACAAATTCTTACTTATGTGGACCATTTCACACAATTCAATGAAACATGATGACTTTTTAATCAATACATAATAGTGTTCCAGCTTTTGATGGTGATATGTGGATACAATATAAATCCCCCATAGGACAATTTTCTAGGTACTGATTCAGCCTAGAATTATAAAGAAACAAGAAAATCACCATCCCACATGTCAACATGAGAATAAATAATTGATAGTGTATTCATGAATATAAAAAATTTACTAACTTATCCATGCTATATCAGAGTCATAGTAATCATTTGAAAAACAATGATGCAACTTTTGCATACAATAACATCTTTAAACCATGCATAAAAATTTGTATCAAAAACCCGCATAAATTATCTACCACATGTTACAATAACACAACTATAGAGAAATTTTACCTCGTTAGGCATGTCAAGTCCTCTAATTTATGCATAAATTCTATTACTTTTGTATGTAATGACTTGATTTCTTGGGAGTCACCCAAATCCCATGATAAATTTTTTCAAATTGAGTTCATTATGCATTATAATGACATGAAAAAAGGTTAAAAATTCATATTTTTCTCATCAATAATATTACCTATCTATAATTTAAATTATTATGTTAATTTGAAATCAATTAACATGAAAAAAATCATGTATATAAAAATAGAGAGGGAGAGAACTAAAAAATCCATCATGTAAACATGTAAAAAATATTCCTACAATGTACTTTATTTTCCAAATTATGAAGATAAAATTTTGAAATAGGTGACCTTCTAATGGGAAACAAAGTCCTACATTCAAGGAACTTTCATCTAGAAATGGAGTTAGCTGCATGGGATAAAGGATAACTATTGAATCATGATTTTTTTAAAAAAATTCCATCAATAAAAGTCATTTCAATATCACACAACACATTTAGCCTACACAATAATGACATTTGAAGTATATAAGCCTTCATAGAGAGAAATAACTAAATTTTTTTCAAACAAACAACATGAAGAATAATAAATTCAAATCATTGAAATTTTTTACTTTCAAAAGTATAACCATGGAGACTGTTAGATACTAACACAATAAAATAAAAATAAATAGATTTTATATTATAAAAGAGTAATGATAAGTAGGAGAGGAAATCGAGAGGCACTTGCACTCCTTCCCAGGCCATGAAGGTTGTTTCCCAAGCTTATATTCATCTCCTAAAAATTATATTCCCTACCTTCTATTACTCACCCCTAGATTATATAACAAGATCCCAACACCACATGAGTTTCTATAACATCCACCCTAACAAAATAAAAAACTCACCCTACAAAGACCCTTTTACCCCTTATTAATCATCATTCTTATACTTGGTTTCTATCACCCATCACCCCATAAAACTAGCCTTGTCATCAAGGATGGATGTGGGGAACGAGTTCCTCATTGTCGTGGGTTTCCATAGAGCCACACTCTACTAACCCTTCTCTATTTCTATCATTTTACTCTCTTAGTAATAGCACCCTTAGGTAGGGATGAGGACATCTATTCATGTACTTGTAGAGATGACCACATAAAAAAAAGACCTTGTGGCATCAATCCTCCCACTCCTAGGTGGTCAAGTGTTGAAAAACTCACCCATAAGGGGTGGTATGAGTAGAAGTCTTGCTGTGAGCTCTATTCTTGGTGTCCTCTTCATGTTTTGATGGTTGGAGAAAATTTCTATTTGGTTGGTTCAGTCCTGAGTGGAATAAAGGATGCCGCAATTTAGAATCGTAGTCCTTGGTGAATTTTTGGGACCCTCCACTATGTAATTGAGAACTTTTACCACCTGTGATAGAGATATACACATTTCAATCTATGCACAAAGAGTGAAATTAGGCCAGTGGGTCCTGAATGAAAACCCTACTTCAAATGTCATCACTTAGGACATACAAGAAATAACCAACATACTGGGACTCAGGATGACAGGGTAGTAAGGGAAATATATACTCAAACTACTCAATTTAATTATATATTGTTTCATTCTACTAGAGGGATGAAATATACTCATAGGTTTTTTGAATTTCCAATACACTAAAACATTTAATCAACTCTTCTTTGAACATCTCCCATGATAAAGTCAGGTACACCTAAACCAAAAGTGTAAACCAGTGAATAGAGATTCCTCTATACATAATTGATACATAGTGATTTTTTCAACTTTGATGGTCTCATGAATATGAAAAAACATCTCAGAATGCATGATCAAACTCCTTGGATTCATTTCAGTGAAAACCGAGAGATCCACCCATTGAGTAGAATACTATTTCCCCTATCCAGTTTGGAAAGTGAGTAAAGCTACACCAACCTCCCAATTGAGTGTATGGGGTTTATCCAACTGTTGTACATATGAGGAAGAGAACTCTATCACCAATGATGGATTCACCTCATCTAGATGAGGGGTCTTTTCCAGTAAGAAGACTAAGATGGATACTATCTTGGTGATTTTATCAATGTCGGGTGCTTGAGACTGTTAGAATACAACCTTCTCTTATCCCCAAGTTTCCAATAAAATTTCAAGTCGACCTAGATGCTGGTCAACTTCATCATGGATAGTTTTCGTATGAGTTTTCATTGGGAATACATCTATTCAATGAACATTATATAGGTGTGGAAGTATCCTGGAAATTCCTAGGTTTCTAAACGTGAGTAGGCAGTGTGGGATTAGGATGCTAATTTGTGCATCTCATTGTGCTCGTCCACCATGGACAACAAAATTATCAGAAACATTGTTTTTTACAATAGCATGCAGATGGAGAGATTCTTTTCTAGAAGAGGGGTAATGCTCTATATGAGTGAACCATCTCAAAATAGAATACAATGGGGGACACCATTGTTTGGGGAAGTTCTGTTGAGTGTGGATCTTCCATCGATCATGGGTTCTATGGTAGTGTTAGTTTGATTAGATGCCTCATTACATGAGATCTAAGCTGTTATAGGAAGAGTGGATCATAAAGTTCCAGTGAGCGTGGATGATAAAGGGAAAAGAGGAGGTGATGAAAGTGTGCATTGATTCTTAAGAGAGCATAGCTACTCGTTAGAACATGAATGGCTGCACATGTATGATTCTACAGAAGGTGTCGATAGTCTATAGAAGATGCACAACATGTTTCATGTCCTAAGAGGGAGATGATGCATAATGGTAGGTTGGACCAAATTTTAGGTACTCACTGAATGCATGAATAATAAGAGGGCAGTTTTATGGTATAAATGAGGAATGATTAGGAGAAGAATAAATCAAGAGGCACTTGCACTCTTGCCCAAGCCACGAAGGTCATTTCCTAAGCCCATGACTATTTACCAAATAGTATATTCCATTCCTTCTCTTACTCACCCCTAGATTATATAAAAACTTCTAGCCCCACACATGGGTCTAGAACATTCTCCCAAACAAAATAACAAACTCACCCTACAAAGACCCTTTTACCCCTTATTAATCATTATTCTCAAACTTGGTTTCTATCAGGGACCAATATGGAAAGGAAAAAAAATCCCTAATTTTTACTAAATTTATGAACATGATTCATTTATTCAATAATTAGAGTCTATAATATAAGTAATAAACTATAAAAAAAATTAAATGAAATTTTTTTCCTCATAAAGAGGTTGGGTCTTTTACTTATAGATGAATAAATTAAAGAAAATAGTAACATCAATTGATGTGGAATTCAAATAATAAAAATTAATATTTATAGAATTATCCCATTAATCTAACCTATCTAATTACTCTTAAATTTCCCCCTCCAGTCTAGATAAAATATTTATCATGCCCAGCTTGGAACATAAAAACTAGATACGTGCTCTAAGAATCCCCTCTGTAATAATATCTGCAAATTGATGAAAGGTATGAACTTTTCTGAAAGTTATCAAATTCCTCATAATTATCAAGTTACAATAAACTCAAATACAATTCATCCTCTCATGTAATATTGGATTTGTAAAAATTAGGATTGTAACTTGATTGCCACACCAAATATATGCAAGCTTCTTGATAGATTGACTAATATCTTGAAGTATCTATTACACCCAGATAATCAATGCAAGTGCACGTGTCAAAACAAGATACACTGATTTTTCACTGGATCTAGAGATAACCATCTTATTTTTTCTTTAACAATAGATCAAATTACCTCCAATTGAAACCACAAAGTCAGAGGAAGATTTCCTAGATGAGATATACCTTGCATAATCTGTGTCAAAAAATGCTTCAATCTTGGAGTTTCCATGAATAGAATACATATGACCAAGTCCATGTTTCCTTTCTACATATATAACAATGCGAATAAAAAAACCTCACCATATTTTTTGGGATTTTACATGAATAGAATCCCCTTTATAAACACACAAGAAATGTCATATTAGTCCTTGTTAAATAATTAATCTTTATAATATGACATTGATATCTTTCAAGTGAAGAGAATTATTCAATATTACTGTGAAATGACCTTTCTCTAGGTTCAATAACTAATTTAACCAAGTAAAATTGTATAATTTAATTATCCTATAAGGGATCAAGAATATATTATATCTATGATAGAAAAGTATATCTGGTATATCTAGAGACCTGAATTCCCAAAAAATATCATAATGAACCTATTTCCTTTATTTTAAAATTTTTATGAAGGATTTTCATCAACCAAATTTGGAACCATCACTACCAGTAATAACTAAATCATCAAAATAAATTACAAAATAACTCTCCCCATGGAATAATGATGATAGAAAATAGATGGATCCTTTATAAATCAACTCATACCAAAGATAATCACAATAATTTATAATCAGTAAAACCAAGAATGAGGTGACTACTTAAGTCTATACAATAAACGATGAAGGCCTTAGAGGTCTTCCATTGAGCAAAAGAAAACCTAGTGCTTTCTCTATGTAAGCTTGCTCAATCAAAAATCCATGAAGAAAAGAATCTTTAACATCTAAATAATATACATGCCACTGATAATCATAGGATAGATGGATAAGGAGGAAAAATGAAGATCCCATGTATTATATTGTATTTAATGGAAATAATAAATCTTGTAATGATGGGGAGAATACTATCAATACGTGTTAGATATATATGGAAGTAAAGATGAGTTTTTCCATTATAAATGGAAAAGTCAATATCTATTTCTTCTTGAATAATTTGGCTGGATATATTAAAGTATTAGTACTTATTTGTGATGATTAATGTATCGATCTTAATGCCAAAGGAAATAATTTTTTATGTGGATGTTTTCTCTACAACATATAATGGATGTTAGAGAAATCCAACTAGTATGGAGTATAAATAACTACATTAAGAAGGTAAGAAAACTATATTAGGTATGGAAGATCCACCCATAGATCCTTGAACATGAAAAATATTGTATCAAGTGAAGGAGAACCTTTGAATGAAGTTTTAAGTTAACTTGGGGTGATTATTAATACCTCAATATAAATTAAAAAGGGTTTTAATCCATTTGAATGAAATATGGAATATGGATCTCAAAATTCACAAAGGGATGAAAACATAGGAGTCATTAAGAACCCAAGTATGAGTTATTTAAGCTCTACATAAGATTCATTTGGACTCTATGTATAAGTTGTTGGAGGGTAATATGTCTAAATTTAATTCATTTGATATTTTTGTAAGAGTCATTTGGACTCTATATATGAATCATTACAGGATAAGGGTTCTATGTAATAATCATATCAGTGATTCATAAGAATCATTGAATCTTCATACCTATCATTCATGAGCTCCATAAGGACCATCTAAGCTCTATGATGGGAATTTGAAAATGGAAAATTTACTTCATAAGGATGATTTTCCACTTCATAAGGATGGTTATCAAAATTCTTCATAAGGATTATGAAGTGAATATGGATGATTATTTCATAAGTATTATTTATTGATTTAGTAATTATCACCTGTTTATTCCTTAAGGATCATTTTTCAACTTCATAAGGATGGTAGAGAACAATGTAAGTATTATTTATCCTTAAAATGTAGAAGTACTTTGTAAAAATGAAAATGGTATGTAAGCTGTGTAAGGATCCATTATCTCAATGTAAGAATAAATTCATTTGAAAAATTTGTAAAGATCCAAAGTGTATTTCCAGGAAAAAAAATCAGAATAAATATTCTTATAAATTTCAATCAATTCAGATGATTTTATTTCAATTATAGTCATGGATTTCAAACATCACAATTAATATAAAATCATTATGTTTCAAGTTGAGAATAATTTGAGAAGAACTCAACACCATGAGCCACAATGCCACATCACACTACATGAGTCCATGCACACATGTTTAGAGATTTAAAAAGATCTAATGATGTAGATATTGTTGAGATTAAAAAGGTAAATAATTGAATATCCTATTAAGATTTAAAAGTGAATACATAACTAGGATTTTGAATGAGTTTTAATAATGAGAATACTTCCAATTGTCTAGCTATGATTAGTTTCAGAATATAATATAAAAACAATAAAATCACAATTATTTGATTATAAAAAGTGAATGAGGGGAAGAAGAATATTTTTATTTGGATTTTCTATTACATGAATAAAAACATCCATTAGAATGGGAGAGAGTCCCTGATACTATTTCGGTCAAAATACCATCCATGTATTGAAGGAGGAGAACCTGATGACATCATGGGGCTCCCAGTGCATCAACGAAGAATGGGATATTGTTATACCATAGAAGGTGATAAAATAAGGTATGCTAAAGAAAACTATGAAGAATATAAATACCAATGTGTTCCATACCATTAAGAAATAGAAGTCAAATACCTACTTGATGGTTAATGGAAGGAGTCATTCAAGAAATTTGGTTGGTAGCCACAATCAGGTAATGAGAACCGAGTTATGTGAGACATTGGGAGAACCAAAGGGAATTTTTAACTACGTGATGGGGTATAAATATATTTTAGTGGTATGTTAATTTATATTATGTTGATCATGTTTTGAATCAATAATTTCATCAATTTATTTCTTGTTTTGATGCTCATAAACTCCCACATTTATGTTAGTAATGAATTTTATTTTAATTGAATTTCTAGAAGGTAATATTCAGTAGAATATTTATTCTATAAGTATATTAAAGTCCTTGATCTACATAAAGTATTTGTTTAAGTATTTGAGATGTGTTTAAAAGTATCTTGGAAACATTGTTCATACCCTACGATTGTAAGCGTAATGTATGATTCAACAACACTACGTTTGGATGGAACGCTACGTTTGATAAAATGGAAAGTATGGATAAAAACCCTACACTTTTAAGAACCCTATATTTAATAAAAAAAATGTATGGTACATAATGTAAAGACCTTGAAATTCCATGGAAATTTATTTTTTAATACATGGGATTTTTGCGAGTCCGTGAAAATTTACACTGCTTGATTCCGAGGCCCGGTGTGCCCAAAATCAATTTCTGAAGTTTTGTTCAGGTACGTTCAGTAAACGAGTGAGTGAGATTTTATAACTTTTGAACTGGTGCATGGAACTGAAATCTGAGGGCACCATTGAACTCGCAGCGCTGGTATTCGCTTAAGAAGACTTTCACCTTGACGACAGTTGATCGAGAATGACAGTTAGTTTTTAGTGTTTTTAAGAATGAAATTTAAATAAAAATAAGTGTGTAGCTTATTTTTATTTGGTGGTTAAAACCTCCAAGAGGTGGTTAGAGGTGGAGGCCACCACACTATAACCTCCCATGAGAGGTTATGGTGGTGGGGCCCACCCGCACAAAACCTCCCTTGGGGGGATATCATTGGTGGGGACCACCCAGGCTTGTAACCCTTGGAACCGCCCAATTAAATGGAGATAACCCTTGAACTTCCCTCCTTATGTGCCAACTCCCTCAATTAATTAATTTCACCCCTTCAATTAATTAATTGAACCATTTTGAAATCTTTTGACTATTTGGCCAACAAATAAATAACTGGTTAGCTTAACCCATTATTTTTTGTTGGAATATTCATTTGGTGGAGCATTTGGGAGAAGGGTTGGAAGAGCAGGAAGAACGCCACTTCCGCCAACGAAGAATGCCACTTTCTCCAATGAAGAAAAATATTCAACCGGGGAAAAAAAGGGAAGTGTCGTCCTTGAAGAACACTGATTACGTCATCCTCGAATTCTTTATCTTCTTTTCGACGTCAACGGAACGACATCTTCCTATCCGTATCATCGTCAATGAACAACTATACGAGGTAGGGGATTTTACGTTTGAAATTGTTTCTGTCCTTTCACACACAAATCTTGGTTGTGTTTTTCCAATTGATATCACCATAATGTGGAAGGATCGGGCCGCACAAACACGACCCAAAATTTCCCCTTCATTTATCCATGTTTGTTGACGATGGCGGCGGTGCAATGGCGTCGCCGGAAGAGTGAACCATGGCGGAGCAATGACGGCTGGCGACGGGCCGACTGTGAAGAAATCGGTGGTGCAAGGCCATCAGGATGCCGAAAGGGCACGGAACCGCTGTTCCGTGCGGAGGAGAAGGGGACAGCGGCCATGGCAGGCCGCTGTGGAAGGTCACGACGCCGTCACGCCACAGAAAGGAGGAGATCCGCGGCTAGGGTGGGTCGCGGCGGAGGGGTGCGGTGCTGTCGCGCCGCGTGGAGGAGCAGAATCGTGGCGTCGTCATGCCATGATGGAGGAGCCGATATGGACAGTGTCGGGCCGGTCATCAGCAGTGCAGAGCAGCTTGCCGCTGGGCCAGCCGGGAGGAGCGGGACCCTGCTAGGTCCCGCGTGAGTTGGACCGGTGCCACTTGGCACCAGTTTGGCTCCCACCCGAATGGATTTGCGGTTCGGGATCTCCAAGGGGAGCACGATTACTCTCCTAGATGCAGCTTAGGTGGACCCCATGAGCCGCCGGGCCACCGGGCCACTGAGCCGCCGGGCCGTCAGGCCGCGAGGCCGGACCCAGCACGGGCCGGACCCAGCGCGGGCCGCCGGGCCGGACCCAGTGTGGGATGCTGGGTTTCTCCCTCGAGTTGGGCCACCGCTTCGGGTCAGGCCGCCCCCTCGATCTGGGCCACCCTCGATCCAAGTTTCCCATTTGGGCTGGGTCGGACCCGCGGACCGGGTCAAACCCCAGTCCGAACCTGTTTGACCCGAATACACCTATTTTCCCATAACTTGGGTTACGAGTGTCTGATCGATGAACCGTTTGCGGCAATAGAAATCTTTGAGCGAGAAGGTTCTATTGGAATACCCCACTTGAGTTTTGAGTATAGTTGGGGTAAAGTTGGGTTTGTTTGAACCTAGAATCCAACCAGGCCCCGAGGATGGAAATGCCAATAACGCACAGACCGGGTGTCCGATTGACGTACCATCTATTGCGTTGAGACCCCTATGACAAGGTGGACCTTTGAGATACTTATACATGGGCCTTTGTGATCTTTCGAGTATCAACCAGTAGCTCGTGGAGTGAATCCTTCTAGAGGCGAGCGGATGGAGTACGGAGACCTTGTAGCCGGCTGAGACATGACGACTTCTTGACCGATTCGACTCGGAGTGACTCGACTAGCCTAGTGGGAAGTGCCTCTATGTGAGTGCGGCAAACCCGCGGTGGGGAGCACCTTTGTGTGAGCATGGAAGACCCACATTACTCGACAGGAGGAGTACCTCACTAGGCTATGAGGGGGAGCGCCTCTGTGTGAGTGCGACAGACCCGTGGTGGGGAGCGCCTCTGTGTGACACAACATACCCACGATACTCGATAGGAGGAGTACCTCAGAAGTCCAAGGATAGTGGGAAGTGCCTCTATATGACGCGACATGCCTAGTGTACTTGATAGAGGAGGAGTACACCATCAGCCGAGGTTCCAACAGTGTGATTGGGGTAGTTACTTGATTCTATCCCTAGAATAAAATCCTGGTTGAGATGAGTCAATGAATTTTGTGTTTTCCTCATGATTGAGATGGGTTACCAAATGAATTAGTTATATGTATGGGCATATAACTAAGTAATGGTTATCTGTTGATTTCATACCTTGTGGTTTATCCTTGTTGTATTTTTTGAGACCTTGAGGGTCTCGGGGTCCCTACTGAGCATCGTTATACTCACCCCTACACGGGTTATACCTACACCTCATTGTGTTGGTTGAAGACGACAGACAACTCTGATTGAGGTAGAGAGTAGTAGGACTGGACGGTACCTGGAGTTGGACCACTTGACGTGACGGTACTCGGAGTAGACAGACAGACGTGGAGTGCTGAGGAGGCCATTTGTACCTACCCTTCAGGTAGGAACTTCGGAGGACGACCTAGTAGCTGATTTAATTTTCTTCTACTGTACTAACATTTCTATTATACTTGTACTCTCCTATTGGGATTGTATTTCCGTCCCCTTTACTTTTCAGTACTCTCTTGTATACAGCTTTGTTTAGTGTTTTACTTCCATCATGTACTCTGTTGTGTGTGTTTCAGTTTTTAAAGGCAATGCCTTCCTAGTTTAGGGAGTTATGCCTTTAGTACTAGTTGTCAGCCCCTAGCCTATGGAAGTTGGGCTTGGGGTAGTCATGATACGAGCCCCGAGGGATGGGTCGTGACACATAAAACCTATTTTTTTAATCAATTGTACATTTTCATCCCTACGTTTGAATATTTTTCATCAGATGAAGGGACCCTATGTTTGAATATTTAATAATGGAGTTTTAAATCTATGAGATAATCTACAATTTATGAAATAGTTTTGACAGAAGTAAATATCCATTCAAAGATATTTTATGATAGATTAAAAGTCTTGATATTATTGATTAAAATTCTCGTATTCAATGGATTAAATTGTTTCTATTCTTACTGGAAGTTATGAATCTCTTGAATGATTCTATATTCAAATATTCATGATTTATTGTGTGATATTTAGAGATATTTTCAACCTAAATTATAAATATAAATATTTTCTTCATCAAAAAAAGAGAGGATATATGAAAAGTATATACATGAGGAAATATTGTGTTTGAAAGACAAAAAGTGTGTCGTTTCCTTCAGAGATACACTTTGAAGACATACAAGTTTTTATCTATCCAATCAACTCATTATTGTTGTTTTCACTACTAATGAATCTTATTGTTACATATTTTCCCCTAATATTGATGAATAATTTGTTATAGATACACTTTAGAGATATACATGTTTAAACATATGTCTAGTGTTTTCTTTGCTGATGTTTGAAGAAAGATTACGCAATGTTGAAGATCTATTTATTGTTGTGTATTATTAAAGATCAGTTATATCTATCAGTTTCTACTAAAACTATGAAGTTTAACATGTGTTTTCAATTAAATAAATCTCTATTGATTTATTGGAGTCTTGTCTCTTAATACTCAGTCATAGTGGAGTTTTGATTACTCTACCACAGTCGTGGTGAAGTTTCAGCTTCATGTACTAAGTTGTGGATTTACATTTCCTTGTAAATAACCAAAATGAACTAGAAAGACTTATAAAGTTTTAAACTTATTGAACTAATTTTTTAAGTTCTTATGATAAGATGATATGTTTAGTGAAATCACCAAACTCACTGAGAGAGTGTTGGTGGAGTGGACTAATGGATTTTTGTGCCCTGAACCACTACACATCAATGTATTCTTTTACTTTATTTATTTCTACTGCTAACTCATATTCAAGAGAAAATGAAACGTTCACTGCATAATATGCGAGATTTTCTGGATCTATTAGAGTTTTTGAAGAGCACAATTAACCCTCCTATTGTGTCTTTGTCATTGACATCCTGACCTAACAAGTGGTATCAAAGGAAAGGCTCTACTTATATATTTTCTTCTTGAAAACTACTTAGATTTTATATGATATCAACAAAGTAATTGTTATTTATTCATTGAGTATTCTTTTTTTAACAATGTGCTTTAAAATTTCGTAATCCTATTCATAATAAAAAATATTTACTAGCTCTAACAATCCTGAGATAAATATTCAGATGAAGACATCTTGAAATGACTGGTTCCAGAGAAGGTATGACAATGATCTGTGATTCTTAATTTAATGGTGATAATTATGGATGTTGGAAATACTGTATGATTATTTATTTGAAATGTTTTAGAACATGAGTATATTTAAATGTTGTTAAGCCTTAAAATATTCCTAAGGAAGATTTATAAAATTAGAATGATTATTAAGAAAGAGAATACGATCTCAATTCAAAAGCAATGAATTCCATTGTCTATGGTTTATAAACTGATGAATTCAGTTGAGTATATCAATGTGATAATAAATATGAGATGTGTCAAACTATTGTTTTTTCCTATTAAAGGAACTAACAATATCAAAAAATTAAGGTACACTATTGTAAAACTAAATTTTGATACTTTTAGAATGTATGAGGATGAAACTATCACTCAAATTGAATGAAATATTGACAGAGATTGTCAATAATGTTGTTGCTTTGATAGATCCAATTTTACAATCAGATCAAGTGTTTAAATCACTTAGAGTACTACCCTTTAAGTGGAATTTAATATCTGAAACTATACGACAATCTACACTAGTAAAAAATTTATCTATGAAATAATTTATTAGAGCTTGGAGGATGTATGAAGTCAAGATACAAGATGAAGTTGAAAATCATATAAAAAATTAATAAACTGCTCTCAAAAATACTATGGTTGAATTATCTGATTCAATTAATCCATATTTTGATAAATATTTATTAGATCTAGTTAAAAGACTTGAAAAACTATATATAAAGAAAAATAAAGGGAATTAAGAAAATAGATGTTTTGAATGCAAAGAAAGAGGGAATACAAAGGATAATTTCCCTTTACTTAAAGCTAAAAGGAAAGAATATTATAATAGAAAGGGAAATAAAATTATTAAGGATACCTATATTAATACTTATAGTTCACATGATGATTATTCTACATATTCTAAGATTGGGCATACAAAACAAATAGTATGTCTTATGGCTTATACTCATGAGGTAAAACCTTCTTACTCTCAAAAATTTAGTTATGAAAAAATTTCTTATAATGAATTAAATAGGTATTTATTTATT
This sequence comes from Viscum album, assembly GCA_963277665.1. Taxonomy (NCBI): domain Eukaryota; kingdom Viridiplantae; phylum Streptophyta; class Magnoliopsida; order Santalales; family Viscaceae; genus Viscum; species Viscum album. Next base: position 1,295,598,738 of record OY728141.1, on the reverse strand, counting down.
CTAAATGATAGATATTAATCCTTAAATAAAGACCATATAATAATTATAAAACATCATGATACTTTTATATTAAATAGAGACAATTTTTCAAAATAGATTATAGATTTAAAATCTGATTCTTCTAAAATATCTTATGATCTTCATGAAATTAAGATTAAAGAATTATTGGCTGAAGTGGATAATTTAAAATAATCTTTTACTATAATGATAAAAGGATAAAAATATTTAAATAAAATCCTTGATAAAAATAAAATTCATAATTTAAAAATTAAAATATGAAGTAATGGTGAAAGACTAAAATTATATAAGAATTATTTTTTCCCTGGTTTAAATAGAAAAAAAATTCTATTATTAAATTTTATTATTATGGTATTAATGGACATTATGTGAATGAATTATACTTTAAAAAACATCCAATTGATGGTTTTAAAAAAATTTATTGATCAAAATAATTGTTTAAATTAAATAGTATAATCTCTACTCAAAATAAACAAGTGTGGTTAACTAAAAATTTTATTGCTAACACAGCTAGACCAAAAATCACATGGGTACCAAAAATCACTTGTCTTTGATGTTTTGTAAAAATACAACAATAACCTAAATCATTATATATTTAAGTGGTCTATTGAGTGATATATGAAAATCTCCACTAAAGGAGTGATCAACATGGAAGTAGTTCGTTATCAAAAAAATCCTCTGTACTAAAATCACTGATTCAGGAAGTATATCATTTTTATATATCTCTATGCTTCTAGTGCTAACTGTTTTATATAGGGGGAGAGATATATCTCATAGAATTTGATAACTACTCATCTTTACTATTTGAAACAAGTCTTGTAATATTTTTATTGTATAACTGATTTGCTAAAAGAAATTAAAATATCTCTAAAAATTATTTTAAATATCTAAATAATACATTACTTGTTTAAATTATGGAAGATTTTATAATTTAAATATTTAAACCTATTTAAATCTTTTATATTTTGTTTTTTTAAAATTTTATTTGTTTATGTAACCAAAAAAACCTTCCTTATGTAATATATCTATTAAAAAATTAAAACATGTAATGATTATTCTGTATTTTTTTACTAAAGAATATGAAACATCATTGAAAAAATCTCAGAACAAAATATATAATATTCCTCTTAAAACTTTTTATTTATTATTATTTTTTAAAATATCTAATTTAAAGGCTTCTTAAAAAAAAATCATGTGAATATAAAAATGTTAATTACTTTATGATCAGAAGAAAAAATTTCTCACAAGAGGAAAAAAGGTAATCCTTCTTATTTTTTAAAAGAACAATCAGTTTTCATATGTTTAAGAATTGATTGAAATGTATTCTGAAAAAAATAAGGAAGTTCATAGTCATGAATAACTAGAAGTCTCTTCATCTCAAATGTATTATGAAAATGTTCTTTTCAAAGTCAGCACCATGAATGAAGAAAAATTGAAGTTGCAAGCGGATCTAAATTTGTCTAGAAAGTATTATAAAGAACTATAGAAATAATCTGTATCAAAAATGGTTTTTGATTATCTATAAATGGAATATCAGAATATAAAATATAGTTAGTTCTCAAAATAATACTTTGAAACTATAAAATTAGAAATATTAACTCATATGGAGTTACTTAGAAGAGAAGTTGTTACTAAGCTAGATCTTGATAAGCAGAAACTATTCTTTGTTAAATAGTGTTTGTCTTCTTCATATTAATAAACAATAGATGTTCAAAATAGATTAGAATAATCGTCAATATCTTTAGTTTCTTTAAGTTAAAAATTTTGAATCTTGGAAAGTTCATATGAGACACCTATTCTTTCCTAACACTCTAATTTTATTTATTTGGATTTAATGTTATACATACTATTTTAAATATATTGTTTAGTAAACATTCATGCTATAAGTTATTTCATAGTTTTTTTTAACATCTATTAGTTATTTTATATAATCATATACTTAATATTTTATCATATAATTAAAAAAATTAGTCCATTACTGTAAGAAATAAATAATTTTGTTTTAAATATTACATGTGGAAAAATAGTTGAAAGTATTTTATTCCTTGGAAATGATTTAATACCTTGAATATCCTATATGATATGACTTAGGGGGAGTTATTATTAGGATTTAAAATTTATTTTAATATCAATAAGATATCCAAATTTTTTAAAAAATTCATTTAAAATACATTTTTATCCATTAAAAATAATGGTTGTTATATACCCCTTGATTACATATTTGTATCTTTTTATGGAATCAAGAATTCAGGGGGAGTTTATTTTTCTAATTTTTACTCTCACATTATGATATCACAAAAAGGGGGAGAATTTTATAGTTTTAGTTTACATGTTTATCATTATGGGGGAGAAGTTTGATAAGCTTATATATTGAAAAATTTAGATAAAGGGGGAGAAAAATCCTTCTTCTATTTTTATTAAATTTTACAAAAAAATTTATGAGTTTTGTGATCATTAAAAGGGGGATATTATTGATAATGGGTTGATTCAAAAATTTCTTTAATTTATTTTTTGGTTTAGATTCTCATAAACACCCACATTTATGTTACTAATAATGTTACTTTTAACTGAATTTAAGGAAGAAAATATTAGGTAGAATATTTATTTTAGAAATATGTTCAAGTCATTGATCAGAAATAATTTTTTTGAAGTATTCTAGATGTGTTTAAAAGTATTATAACAACATTTTTCACACCCAATGTTTATAATCATAACATATGTTTCAACAACCCTATGTTTGGATGGAACCCTACATTTGTGAAAATGGAAAGTATGGATAAAGAACACTATATTTGTAAGGAACCCTATGTTTTAGGAAACAAACATATGGTCCATCAACCTAAATTTTGTAATCAACCATATGTTTTCAACCCTAAATTTGATGTTTTTTAATCACATGAAGGAACCCTACGTTTGACTATTCAATGATGGAGCTTTAAATCTATGATATTATCCAAGATTTATGAAGTGGTTTTGATGGAAGTAAAGACCCATTCAAATCTATTTTATGACTGATTCAAAGGATCGTTATGATTGATTTTAAATATTGTATTCAACATAGAAAATTGTTTCTATTCTTACGAGATGTTATGAATCTCTTTAATGATTATGAATTGAAATATTCATGATTTATTGTATGATATTTCTAGAGTTTTTAGACCTATAGTATTAATATAAATACATTATTCATCAAAAAAGATATAGGATATATACAATAAATAAATCCATAAGGAAAATTGTGTTTAAAAGACAAGTGTGTCATTGCCTTCAAATCTACACTTTGGAGACATACATGTTTTGATCTATCTGATCGACTCACTGCTATTGTTTTCATTGCTATTGAATATTATTGTTACATCCTCTTCTAAAAGGTTTATTAAGCATTGGTGGGAGATAAATTTTGGATGCATGCATGTTTAAACATATGTCTAGTGTTTTCTTTACTGTTGTTTGAAGAAATACTATGCAACATTGAAGATCTATTTATTACTGTGTGTTATGGAAGATCAATTACATCAGTCGGTTTCTACTGAAACTATGAAGTTTAACATATGTTCTCAATCAAATCAATCTCTGTTGATTTATTGGAGTCTCAGATGCTCAGGCTCATTCATGGTAGATTTTTTCCTACTCAGACTCAATCGTGGTGAACTGTTAGGTTCTTCTACTAAGTTTTTGATTTATGATTCCTTGTAAAGAACAATAAGGCCCCATAAAATCCTTATAAAGGTTTCATCTTCCTACGCTTAGTTGTTAAGGTCTTGTGATAAGAGTACTTGTCTAGTGAAATCACCAAACTCACTGATAGAGTGTTGGTGGAGTGGACTAAGTGATATTTGTTCCCAAAACCACTATACATCATTTTATTATTTTCCTTTATTTATTTTTTATGCTCACTCAGCTTTAAGATAGAAGGAAAGGGTTCCTTTATAACAAGAGCAGTGTTCTGAATCTATCTATGTTTTTGAAGAACATAGTTGACCCCTCTCTTATGTCTTTTTCGTCGCCATCCTGACCTAACACATGATGGGATTTCATGTAATCATGGTGCATGGATGTCATGGAACCACTTACATTATGAGTAAAAGAATTAGTTATTTGGGATTCTGACCAATCACAATAAGGAGTAGGGTTTCAAGGCTGAATGTTGTAAAATCTTTATGATATTTAACATTTATTTACTACATCATTCAGGAAAGTCTAATATACAGAAAAAATAATAGATAAATACTTTAACTAGTCTAATATGTTGAATTAAAAATGAGATTTTTTTAAAATAAATCACCTATTCACCCCTAATGATCCACTTAACCCGGGAACTTCATGAACTGAAGCTATATTATCCATCAGAGAAAGTATCAAAATTAATTCATGAGAATGTGTGCAATGGGGGTGTTTGTTTGAGGGATATTTCAATAACTATTAGGTTAAATATTGTACTTTTATGTAGATAGTTGTTGGGATAAGAGTAGAAAGTGGAGGTTTTTGGTAGTATGTTGTGGTATTAAATAGAGTAGATGCTTGTAGGGGTAGGGGTATAACATCTTGAGTCTCATACACATAGTAGTGCATGAATTTTAATATAAAAAACCATGAAACAAAAAAATACATAAAACAAAACCTAGAAATTGAGCGGTCTAGTGCCCTTAAAAGATTAAATACATAATGCATCAAATAAAAAATAAATTGCATTATCTTTATTTCAATCTCCATAATGTGATCCAAAATCCCGTTGAATTTATATTACTACATGGGATACCCTGTATACATATATAATGGAAAAATGTAATATAATAAGCCTATTAAGGGAGAAAACATGATAATGAAGTAAAATATATGATTCAAGAGGCATAACATAATTTCACAGAAGAGAAGGATCATATATATAATCACATAGAAGCATGAAATAAAGAACATGGGATCATATGAATAAGGAATAAACATAAAACCTGTCATAATAATCATAATCCAATACTCACTACCTAGATAACATAAAACTAGAAATGGACTAGAATATTTTTACTTAAAAGAATAGATCTTTTTAAAGATTATAGATGATTAAAACTTATAAAATAGCAGTACATGAAAATAAATAACAATAGAAAAGTTCTCTTAATTGGGTTCTCTTTAAAGAAAAGATTGAAATGGAAATTTGAAAAGTTTTCATATCCCCAATGAATAAAGGGAAAATTAACTAGGTATAATTATAATAATATAAAAGAGAAGTAGAAAGTATAACTCGGAAGAAAGGATGGTGGTTTGGGAGTTCCATTACCTTGGGTCATGACTATCTTGGTAAGTGAATCTCACATCCTGAATAATAAAATTATTTTTATTAAATACCTATTTCAAAAAAAAATCATGTATATTTTATTTATTATCATTATTTTATATTTGTTTATATTCATTTTATTAAGACATTTTGTTCTTGTTCACTTCTATGAGAAAGTTTGTTTCATAGTTCCAAGGCCGCATCAGTTTATTGATAATGAAGTAAATAAATTCCAAATTTTTCTATAACTATATAAGGGTGATGATATGATATTCATTTCATTAAGGAAGTTTAAATGGTTCCAAATATCCACAGGTATTTTAAAATAGGCATGGTTTTTTAAGTTTATCATTTAATGGTTTCTTTATTCAGGTGATATTACCGACCATTAAGAACTTAATTTTTTTATTTACCCATTATAGAATTTGAATAATATTATAACATCATTATTGAGTTCATAGTCAACCATAAAATTATTTATTACAATTATCCATGAAGTTAGTAATAGTTGTTTTATAATATTATCCATATTAGAGGTTAAAACCATCCATTATGGGGCGAGTGTTATAAAAAACTATAAAAATTGATTATATAAATTATATAATGATATAATTCATATTAAACAGGAATTATATTCTTAATTACATGATGAAATTTAAGGTTATTATAATTATAAAGAGTATGTAAAAGGAATAGGTAAAAGAAATTGAAAGGAACCTTGACATGAATTTTTTACACTACACATTAATCCTTATTAGACTAGTATTTTTTAGGGGAACATAACTTCTAGGATGTGGTTAAGACTTGGGGAGGTATTTCGATAGAGTTTGGGTAAGGAATTTTTTTCAATTGAAGATAAAAGGATGGAGTATGGTGTCATTCATAAGGATTGTAGAGGGGTGTTAGGAGTGTGAGGATATCAGTTTAATGACCGAAGCAATAAGATAGGGTTAGAATTGTATTTTAACCATTATTTGTTTGTTTGTATAGTTGTAGCAGGCAGGGGTCAGTGAAGTATTAAATGAATAGTTTTTTATAATGTAGGATAAGAATTGATTTGGAAATAGCTTGGAAATATGGGAGGCATTGGAGCTTAGGAGGTCTTCATTGTGGATCCTTAAAAAGTGGTCTTTCCAGGGGAGATTCTTTAGCTACCTCATTATCCTAATTATTCTTCCCCTACACCTACTATAATACTATATATTTTCTACTTCAAAAAACATAGTAATAAAATTTTAAGAATTTTTTTAGATTTTTTATTTCTACCTTCTTTCTATTATTAGTCATACAATCATTATTAGGATTGAGTCCTAAAAATTTGAAAACTATGATGGGTAATGGACCTAAAATATATGGTGACACAATAATATAGTGCTATGAGAATTTATAAGAGGAAATTTAAAATTACATCATTATTCCTAGATTGAGAAGTGTAGATCACAATGAGGTGATTAATAGGAGTTTTATTTTTGATACAGATAAACACACATTGGTGCAATGGGTTATTGGAATAGAGGAGAAAGGATATACTGGGTAAGTTGGAACAACTATATTTCCCATATTATGGGGATTACATACAATATTGGTCTATAACTTTCACATAATGTGTAACTTTTTTCATACATGGTAAGACATACCTTCCTATAACTACTCAACATCAGGGAAATATTTATTGTTTAGGGGGTTGTATGCTCCATTTAATGTCCAAGAACTTCTGAAGTTGTGAAATGAAGACAGGGTCCCTCCTGAGCATTTTTTTTCAAAATTCCTTCAACTTTACATGGAATAGAATCCACCATAATTTAAAATTTTCTTATAATCCTCTGGCAATGGGCTCAAAACCACTTTAGCGTTCTATAAATGGAGGCAACTTTCAAGGTCGAGGAGGCCCGAACATTTCCTTGGTGACAAAGGTTAATAATTACAATCATGCGTATGGGCAAAAATTAATGTAATGGTTACAACACTATGATATAAAGAGGATTTGTTTAGTTTTTTGAGGTTGGATTATGTCATAGGACCATTGAAAGGTATTAAAACAACTAAAATAGACTATTACCACCCTTGAGAAGGATTTATTGTTTGTTAGTAATATTTCTCTAAAGTTTTAGGCCACCTAAAATTTCACTAAAGAAGAGCTTGTTAAGTGGGACAAAATTGGTCTCTCATTAGTTATGGGGCTATATTTATAGATCTTGTAGTATCGAAGGTTATGTTAGTCAATTTTATCTTCCAGGTAGCCTTTATAAGTTTTCGCTGAATTTTCTTTAGAACACATTTCAAGACTAGAAACACATATATGTATGTCCTGGAGCATCTATGTCTTCTAAAAAGGGACAAGTAGTCACTTTGGTCATTGTCATAAGGGGTTTCCTCTAGATTGTTTAAAAACAGTTATGGGTATTATTTTGGGATGTAAAAGGTACTAGTCATGTTCTTTATCAAGGTACTTGTGGGACGTTTATATCATCTGTCAGTGATACTCCACTTTTCATACCTATTATGAGCAACATTCCTCCTATTGACAAGAAGAATAAGGTTGGATTGAAAATTTTTGAGACATGGGGAGATAGTGTTGTTATAGTACGAATACTTTATGTTAGTGGCTTTGTTGTCAACCTCTTGAGGGAACATGTGAAGATTTTTATTACAAATAACCTTTAATTTTTTTTCTAGATTCCATAGGAGATAGAGAAAATAAGGCTGTATTCTTGTTTTTTCTTTTGGTATGGAAAATGGAACCTATGCCGATAGATTGGAGTACAAAATTTTTGAATCCTACTAACAAGGAATCATTCAATTACTAGAATATTTTGGGGAATGAGTAGATATTTTGGACTACCTTTTATAGGTTTTCTTCATTTTAAATTCTTCTAGATGAGAATAATTCACAAAGTTTCGCGAATTACAAAAAATATAAACATGGTTGTTCCTGCTACTGAGATAGAACATCGAGACTTAATAGTGTCCATGTTTAGGATTAGATATTTCAAAATTCAACCTGAAGATTGTGGAAAACCAGTAATGTGTTATCAGGGGAAGAACTTCAATGTGTTTTCTGAAACTCAGCCTCACCTTGAGGGAAATGTGATTTTTGAGAACATAAATTTTCTTGCTCATGGTTTCTACCTCACATATCCATCTTGGGAGTAGAATATTGATACTTATATAATAATTAATTATGGGGTACTAAATAGATGGATGCATAGTATTTTCTAGTATACTTTATATACAATATTTTTTATAGAGATACATTTTAGAGGTAGTGATTGTAAGGCATTGGCCCTACCCAAAATCAGTTTAAACTAGAAAAATAATGTGAAAGTTGTAGCTGAAACCAAATCCATATATTCATCCATTTTTAATCACCTTGAGGAAAATGTGATTTTCATGGAGGGTGTAATGTTAGGAGTGTGTGGTTGTCCATATAAGGACAAAATTAGTAATCCATGGAGAGAATTATATTTTCCCTTTTATTAGTTTTTTTCTATCTAGTGAAGGTGAAGGGAAATTAGGGGATTAAATGGAGGGTTGGTTTGCAGGGGAGGATAATAATTGATTTTGAATTATCCTGGCAGCTTGGGAGGAGTCAAACCAATGGAGGTCTCCATTGTGGTTCCTCTAGAAGTGGCCTTTCTAGGGGAGATTCTTCCAGTACCTTCTTCTCCTTATTCTTCTCCCCCTATGCCTACTGTGTTCCTCTCTATTTTTTCATCCAATGATATAGTAATATAGAGATAAAAATTGTTTATTTAAATTTCTCTATAATCCTTTTAACTATTTTTTAGTGTGATCATTGTTAGGTTTGAGTCTTAATAAGGAGTGATTTAGAATAAAATATTAGAATAAAATATTATATCTTCAAATAGTGATCAAACTTGTGATTCTCATAATAAGGCACTTGTGATTAAATAGTAAATGGTAAATTAAAATATCCAACTTCTATACGCCAAGAAATTTTTTTTCATATAAACTATTACAAACTATGGTATTTATATAGTATTTTACTTTTCAACTCCATATTTTATTATTTATAAAATATATCAAAATTATACTCTAACTGAATTTTGATGTGGTGATCCAAAAATTTCATCCATTTTACTAAAATAATTTTCCAAATATGATATTATTTTTAATAAGATAAATATTTAATGAAAATTTTAAATTTTTATAACATGGTCAAATATTTGACCCTTGGAAAAATTAATTATAACTGCATAATTTTTTTTATTGTTTATATACAAATATTTATTATTGTTTAACACCATTTTATGAAAATAAACTTTTATTTTAAAAATTTAAATTTATTATAGAAATTTATTTTAATGAAAACAAAAAATATATGTTTTCCAAAAATACAATTATAATTTATTTGTATCAAATATTTATTTTATCATATTTAACACTTTTATTTAACTATATTATGATATAAATTCCTTATATTTTTATCTCATAAGATACCAAATCTTTTTTTTCCAATCCAATACTCCAGTTACTATTCAAACAACCACATTACTATTCTTAATGGCCATGAAACTATTATAATGATCATATTTCCAAGGTTCATATAGGTTTCATACTTCCTATAAATATGTTTTATTTCTTTTATTCCTCATTCACATAAATTTATTTCAAGGTTATATTCTTCATTTTCAAATATTTTGATTACATTACCAATGTTTGGGTTTGTTTTACATGGTTTTTCATGGGTATGATTATTCTAAGAGAAAAAAGTGATCCTAATTTCACTATTCTAGTTATTTGATTTTTTTATTATTTGATTGTACAGTTATAAATTTTATTGGGTATATTTATCTTTTAAATGTAATTTTCTAAACTGATATAATATAGTATTATTGGGGTTTTATTATGTGATTCATGTGTTTTATACTATATCCTGAAATATGAAATTTATTCATAAGGAAAATTACATATATAAAAGTTTGGGTCATTACATGGGATCATCAAGATATTTTGGTTTGGTTTTAGTTCAAATTAAAGGAGGTCATGACCTTGGATTTGGGGAGTGTCTTATGAGGGATATTATTCTTATCCATCTTATCTTCTCCTAATACTATTTAATTTTCTTCTTGTAGGAGTAAAACCTACCCTTTACCTCAATAAGAGTTGGATATCTTTATTTATATATGGAAAAAATAAATAAGTTTAACACGAGACTCTAAAATATATTTAATTGGTTATAAACTATTTATTTTGGTACTAAAAAACATAATTTGGTCTTACACTCTCCCTCAGGAGAGAAAATGTGAAGCTTGAAATAGGAGTCCCACAAAAAAGAAAAAAATGTATAAAAATCCCTCTCATGTTAGATCGTAGATGTTGTGCATGCCTATATTAGTGAAAAGAAAGATCAGTCGAGCACCATGTAGGCCTTCAGTGAAGATTTCAACAAGTCGATTAACATTGGAAATATATCAAAAGGAGATATTTTTTTTTCCAGGTGATGTCGAAAAAAGTGATAGTCAACTTCAACATGCTTTTTCCATTCATGAAAGGCTAGATTAGAAGCAATATTTAGAGTTACCTAATTATCACAAAAAATCTATAAGGAGTCTTCAGTATAAAACCAATTTCATAAAGTAGTTTATGAATCCATAGAATTTTAGTAGTGATAGTTATAATAACAAAATATTCAAAATCACCTCAAGATAAGAAGATAACATGTTGTTTTTCTATGCCAGGAGATTAAATTACCAACAATAAAAATTACAAACCTAGAAGTATACTTCTAGGTAGATAAGTAGAAAACATATTTGGAATCACAAATGGCCTCAATTTTTAGATGATTGTGATGTATATAGTGAATACCACATGTAGGGTCTAGTATAATGTGTTGGTAGATGCGAAGAAGAATGTTACGCTGTGATTTTTTCAGATGATCCATGAACAGAATAACCATTCTAATGGTGTAGAAAATTTCAAGATGAGTCATCATGAGATAACTGAATTTTTTGAAAAGATGATGATACCATTCTGAAAGAGAATACAGACCACTATCATCATAGGGGGACATTTCCCCTAATTCAAGAGGATTTTTGATAATAGTTATATGAGACAATATGGTAGACTATAATATATCTAAGGAATATTTTCATTGTTAAAGAAATATTTATTTGAAATATAGAGATACCTAAATGATAATAAAATATTTCAAGGGACCCAAGTCTTTGGTATAAAACTATTTCTGGAGTTTAAACTTGATATGGATGATTTCATTTGAGCTGATATAAGTGATAATTATATCACCAATGTAAACCACCAAAATAATGAAGCTAAAGGATGATTATTTATAAAAATAGTGTGATATTTCATACTCTATGAAAGTCCAAAAGTGGTGACTATAATACAAAATCTTCTGAACCAAGCATGAGGGGACTGCTTAAGACCACAAAGAGATCAACAAAGCCAATAGACATGGGATTTAGTCCGTAAAGAAATAAATTATAGAGGTTGTTAAATACAAAATTACTCATCCAAAAAATCATTCAAGGAGGAATTCTTGAAATTGAGTTGACGATGAGACCAATGATATGAAACTATAATAGAGATTCATAATCATACAAATTACATTTTCACAACTAGGAAGAAAGCGTCGAAATAATAAACACCTTATTTCTGAGAATAGCATTTGGAGAAAAGCCATACATTAAGATGGTGAAGAGTACCATTAGAAATTAGACATACCATAGAAATCCATTTGATTCTAACAACTAATTTTACAGTCAAAAGGGGGAAAAATCCCCAATGTTATTATCATCTAATGATTGTAATTCATCGTGTATTTCTTAAATCCATACAGGGTGAGATTTATCCTTAACTATTGTATGAGGAACATATTTCATCTCTATATTCAAAATGAGAGTGTTTGTTTCCAAATATAAGCCTTTGTAGGAATTTATATATATATGTATAGGAACCAGGAATAACCTGAGAGGGGAGGGGTGAATCAGGGTGTTAACTTTTTATTTTAAAGTGACAGATCTTGTTCTCACATTTGTAGGAACATGTTAAACTTATCTGATGGAATTGTACAGTAATTAAACATTCACCTGCAGAGAGACAATGCAACAGTTTTACTTGGCTCACCAATAAGGGCTAGTCCAAGGAGAATACTCCAAAAGTGTTTCATTCATACCAAAATACACTAATATTCACTAGTTGTGTAACATAGAAGTTTAGACAAAGTCACACTATGCTATGCACACTCCCTTTACAAGATTTTATGGATAACACACAGTCTGCCTCGGAACACTTCAGTTGAATCCCCCTAGCCAACTGCTTTCATTGAAGTCTTACTCAATTTAACAACTTGAAGGTCTCTTTAGTGGATTGGTATTTAAGTATTTGTACCGGATTAGCTCAAGAATATTATTCCACCATAGTTCTAAATTGATCCACTTGAAAGCACTCATCAAACAAATCGGATAATCAAAACCTGCTAGTAGAACAACTCAATCACTTTCCCAAAACATGTGTACTTGAGTTCAACTTCTGGTACTTTCATTCAAGATGAATTTAATGGAACCCTTATCTTTTTCATAACTATAAAATGAGTTTCACTTGGTATTTATAGACAAAAGGAACTCTCTATGTGCAAGATTTACTATGAAAAAATCTTCTACATGTAAATTTTTTGTGCAGAAGATACACCAAATATTAGTAAGAAAAGTTACTTAGAATGTAGGGGGTGGACACCTATTTATAAAAATGGATGAGCCTATGCACATGTTCATTATGCACATTCCCTCATGCGTGAAACTCTTTTTTTGACAATGTATTTGGTGTGTAAGAGTCTTTCATTCCTTTCACAGAACAAAAAATTCCTACATCATGAAAACTAATTTTTTTCACAACTTATCCTTTTATGTGTAATTCATGCCTTTGACATATTTGGACGTGATAGTCTAGAGACATAACATGAATGAAAGTTTTATATTAACCTTCATCCTTACATGCAAATTACTTTGTCAAAAACAAAGTTCTCAATCCACCAAATTTTAGAAACAAAAAATTGGTAAACACTGGAAACCAATTACATCTTTAATAATGAATCCATTTTCATTGTAAAGACACTAGGTTTTCAAAATCCTTGATCAAACTAGTGTGGATTGAAAATAAACACAAACTAGACTCCATTTCCAGTTTTTATCTATAATAGACCTTGGTGAGAAAATTATGCAATAGAAAAAATAGGGAAAGAATGAATTGGGTTCTCATGTTTTGGAATACTTAAAAATTTCTAAGAAAATATCTGATAAATACGAAATGTTTCTTTATAACACCTAACTATCATCATTTCACAAAAACATTGCATGCTTTGTCAAAAGACTACAACCAATGATCCTTTATAAATTTAATTTCCACATTATCCCCCTTTGGAAATAAACCTAAGGAACCTTTATTTGTACTTTTAGAGATCAAAACACACTCCTCTTGGATCATATCTCCCCCATAAACCAGCATCACTTCCAGAAACATATTAAAATAGTTAACAAAAATGGGGAGAGGTGAAAATCATAACCTCCTCATATAGTGGGAGGTGGATAACACTGAGGTTCAACTGATGTGTATCAAACAAATGTACTGCCAATGGATTATTCATAATGTCAGCCACTTGTTCATAAGTTCCATCATGCTCCATTTTAATCACACCTTATTCAATTTTTTTCCTTGATAAAGTGATATCTGATCTCAATATGTTTTGTACAAGAGTGTTGAACCAAATTCCTTGTAAGATCAACCATGATATTAATATCATAGTGAATCATCATTGGTTGTTTCAAATCATCACTAATATTAGTTAGTTTTTGTTTCATCCACAATAGCTAAGTGCCAGCCTTTGTGTTAGAGATATACTCTACTCTAGCTGTACTAAGATAATTGCTTTCTTGTTTCTTTCTCAACCATCCCACACATTTGTTTATAATGAAAAATACACCACCAATAGTGTAATTTCTATCCACCACATCTCTATCCCAGTCAACATCAAAAAAATTATTAATTAATTATATTTTCTTGCTACAAAGTGTCATAAAAAATTGAGAGTACCTTGAATGTACCTCATGATTCTTTTAACTGATTTTAAATGATCTTCCTATAGCTTACATTAAAATTGGGCCACTAATCATATTGCAAAGATGATATATGGACGTGTTTCATTCAAGTATAATAAGATTCCAATAATTCTACTATATAGTGTGAGATCCATAGATGTCCCATACTCAAGATTTCCAAGTTTTTTCCCAACCACGATCAGAGTTGACATTGGTTTAGAGTCACACATGTTGAATTTATTTAGAATATCTATTATATATTTTTCCATAGAAATGAATGTGTAATACTTATTCTGAATCACCTATATCCCAAAGAAGTATGTGGGTTCACCAATCATGGAAATTTCAAATTATGATTTCACGTGATTAGTAAATTATTCCACTGATCCCTGCTTGCTTCCACCAAAAATAATATCATCCACATATATAAGCACCATAAATTGATCTTTATGATAAATCTTTACATGGATATAATGGTCAACACCTCCTATTTTAAACTCATGCTTCGTGAGATAAGCATCGATTCGAGAATACCATTCACATGGTTCATGATTCAGACAATAGAGAGCCTTCTTAAATTTGTATACCATAGTCTCATAATTTCCAATCACAAATCCCACTGGTTGTTCTATTTAGACTTCTTATTCAAGAACTCCATTTAAGAATTAAATTTTAAAATCCATCTGATAAACATTATACTCTCTCATAATTTCCATGGAAAGGAAAATATTGATGGACTTTAGTATAGATACTAGATTTAATGTTTCTTCAACGTTAATTCCTTCAATATATGCATATTCTTTACACACTAAAAGTTTCTTATTTCTAATCATATTTCCTTGCTCATCAATTTTTTTAAAGATCCTCTTTGTTCCAATCACATTGTGATGTTTGGGTCACTTGAAAAGTTACCATGTTCGATTCTTATCAATCTAATCTTGTTTTATAATAACCCAATCTTAACATATATATAAATTACATGAATGTTTTATAATACACAAAAAATTATACAAACATACACCCAAACACCGTATTAGTTTAGTGCCTTTGGAAACATGGAAATGTAAACACTAGTACATGAGCGAGCTACATTATCTCTCAATAGGTTCTCCAAGACTAGAACCACTCTTATACATATCATAGAAGAAATATATCTTCTTAACCTAGGGATGGAAACATAAAAATAGGTGAGCTCAAATTATCAGTAAGGGTAAACAAGGGATACATATAAACATAAACATGAGCATAGGTGTATGACAATGTGATCATGAAATTATAAGATCACACCCTACATATCAAAGATCATAAACATGAATCTTGGAATAAAGTTTGGATGTTTATAATATATTAATCATAATGAAATAAATAAAATAAGACATGAAATCATAACATATGAATAATACATGGAATTGTGGAAAACACATAAGCACATAAAATGATTTCCATAGTATTCAAGGAATTGTTACCAAGGACACCTTAGTAGCATGAGTTCACTCCCCATACCATATTGGTTGTCATGGTTCACTACCATGGCTATATTAGTAGCATGATTTCACTCCTCATACCATCTTGGTAGCCACGTTTCACTCTCTTTTCCATCTTAGTAATCATGGTTCACTCTCAAGACCATCTTAGTTTATCTCATAAGATATAAACCTTTACCCAATTCATTATAGAGAGATATAGGTATCACCAATATCATTGTGAAATTATACATACATGTTATAAAATATCATTAAAAATAATATCATAAACCATGAAATGAAATCGGTATCATAAACATGTAATCATATCATAACCAATGAAAAAATATATGAGTTTCATAATTATTTCATCAAAACTATAACCCATTAAATGAATAAGGTTTCAAAAGCATATAACCGATGAAAGAGAAATGGTTTTCTTAAACATCATTCCATAAAAACATAAAAAATTCATGGAAATAATATGGATGGAAACATTGAATCAGTTCCCCAGAAATTCATAAGTAACACCAAAATATGTCATCTTAGAATGGGAAATAATTTTGAAAGATCTTTTAAAAATATTTGTTGTGGAAAATATATTTTCTTATTTTGAAAATATATTTTTAAAACATAAAACCTTTTCAAAAACTATTTTCATAAAAATAAACACGAAAACATATAAAAGAAGATTTTAAAACCTTTTGAAAACCTTTTCCTTTGAAAATTTCTTGAAAACTTTTAAGAAAATATTTAAAATGTTTTGAAAACCATTTAATTGAAAATACTTTGAAAATTTATAAATAAATATTAAAAATGTTTTTAAAACAATTTCTTTGAAAATACTTTGATAAATTAAAAAGAAAGATTGAAAATGTTTTGAAAACCATTTCTTTGAAAGTACTTCAAAAACTTATAAAGAAATCTTGAAAACATTTTGAAATTTTATTTACTTAAAAAATTATAAAAGAATATTAAAAATGTTTTGAAACCCCTTTTTCTTGAAACTTATAAAATAAGATTGAAATCATTTGGATTTTTTTTTGCTTGAAATATACTTTAAAACAAATAATTTACAAAATATTAGGAAAATATTTTATTTAGAAAAAATTAACTTTTTAATCTGGTAAAGTATGATCCAATGCAATTAAGGTCATGATAGTGGGTAAATCTGTATGAGCTGAACCTTCCTTTTTCACCGTAAAAAGTTTAGAAAAGTGGATGTACTATAAAATGATAAGAAGATTCATTCTTAAAAACCATTTTGTTTTAAAAAGGATAAAAATTGGTAAAAATGACATTTAAATATCATAGGATAATATTATAATATTTTGGGAAACCTTTTAGAAATTATGGTTTTGAAGGAATAGATATTTCTGACCGAAGAGAGAGGTAAATTTAGACTTTCATAAAAACACTTTCTTGATCATATTATATACCAAAATGTGGAAAAATGGAACAATTACTTGATATAACATGAATAACTTGAGGTTAAAAAAATTATTGATATTTCTCCAAATATGGATCATAATATTTCATCAATGAAAGTATAATCTTAAATAATATTAATAAATGAGGATATTGTTTCAATAAACTATTTCCACATGGTAACTTTGAATTGTAATTCCCATATAATAAAATGAAATTAAATTAAGTTTAAAATATAATTAAAGAAACTTTATTCATGATATAAAACGTCAAATGTAAGTATATACACATTTAAAAATAATTTTGGTGCCTAACAAAACGTGTTTCTCAAAGGAAAACTAAGACAAAACTATCTTACCTATTTGGTAACTTTTGAAACATTAACCCCATGGAAGAAAGATCTTATAATAGATATTTAAATACAAATATATTTAATAATAATTTTCATATAATACATTAATGTTCAGTATACACACCACACAAATGAAATGAGTGGTGAATAATGCATGAATCTCAATAAAATAAAAAGTGAGATGAAATTACCTTACATTGAGTCTTGACTCTCATCATAATCGTAAGACATTCTTGTATAATAAATATAAGTTTATTATAAATATAAAAAATAAGAATATTCTTATATATAATACTATAATGACCCATAATTTACATACATGGTTATTACTTCAAAATTGAAGCATACTTATTATAACATATAACAAAACCATGAAAGGACCGTATAGGTATAGTGTCTTTAGAAACTGGGAAACATAAACAACTGGTTCATAAAGCATCTACATTGCCTCCCATTTATTTCATCATATCTATAGTCCCTTTTGTCATATCTTACTTAATAACCTTCTTCCTGACCTGGGGAAAGAAAATATACAAAAGGGTGAGCTCAAATGCTCAGTAAGGGTAAAAAAAAGAAATGTAAATCACATCATATTCATAAGGACATAACATTTTGTAAATCTTACCCTGCAAAAGAGATCATAATTTAATAACATGGGATAAATCATGGTAGTGAAATGTAATCACAATAATCATAACTCAAAACATGAATATTTTTGGCATACACACATAATCATAGAGAATCATTTCTTATTAGTCAATACTCATTGCCAATACTATCTTAGTGTACAAAGTCCATTTCTGAATCGAGTTCATTCCTCGTTTCAGTCCTGTTTCACTGAACCGGTTTAACCTGTTGTTCCAGCCATATCTATCTCATGAGATATAAAATCTTTACCCAATGCATTGGAGGGAGATATAGGTCCCACCCATCTCATAATGATACCATTCTTATGTGTGACACAAAATCATAAACCATACATCATAGCATAACCCATGTAATAAAAATGGGATTCTTAAACATCGTGACATCATAAAACAATTCATATAAGATAAAGGAATTCATAAAAATAATTCCATCACAACATAATCAAATCAATGTAATAATAGGGATAGAAACAGAACCTTATATTATCTTAGATGGAAAATAATTTTGATAAAACACTTGAACTCAATTCTTGAGGAAAATATCCTTTCTACTTCAAAAAAACACTTTTCCTTTCTTAACATGTCATACAATTTTTAATTAAAAGAATTTGATTAAAAATAAACTTTAAATTTTTAAAGTAAACTTCTTTGAAATAATGTTTTAAATATCCATACATGTCGTATAAGTTAAAAAAAACATTCTTCTCGTACTTTTGTCGGAAAAGTCAAAAAGTACCTCGTACGAAAAACGACAAAAGATTCCTTTCATATCTTTTACTAAAAACTCACTTAAGGGTAAAATTGGATTTAAAAAATTGTAGGTGGATGGAAACAATATGACATATTGAGGAAACATGGATGTGGATGATAAAATACACCCCAGTAAATACCAAAGTATAAACAATCTTGGATAAAATGAGATTGTGATATTTTCCCTTACCTTAGGTCTGATTTTCATTGTAAGTGTCCAAACCTCCTGTATAATGATTTAAATAATGTCATTGACTTATTACAGAATCATACTCATTGTTATGATATCATATATGGTCATATTCTTAGCTTCTTATTAGTAATATTTCATTGTTACTTGTTATTCGGGTGTTTATTGCTTTTTGTTCTTATGCATGTTTTGTCGAATAAATTATTAGTCTTCTTTTTGGGTTATAGATACCTCATTCACAGAATGGTATTAGTGTAATATATATCATATTAATTCATTCAATTCATTTATATAATCATTATGCAATGAAGATCATGTAGAACGAGTCGCATCACATCGTGGAGACGGTATTCCGTACGTACGCACGAGTGATGATATCGTTCCCATGATCGTGAAATTGTAATGGAGTGTATGTATACTATTTCAGAATAAATATCAAATTACAATAATAATATATATTCATTATTTACACCATTATACCCATCCAATTATGGTGGTGGTGGAAAATAGATTACACCACGGTGTGGAGACGGTATTCCGTACGTACGCACGCGCGGTGATTTCGTTTTCCATAGGATGGATATTTGGTGAAATAGGGTTGTTTCATAATTATAATAACATATCAGTATATGAGTGATACTTATGTTATTACTTCATAATGAAAAAACCAAAGAAGAATAAGTGGAAGCAGAAATAAAGTTGAAAGAATCGGTAACGGACATTACCTATTCTTTGAAGTTCCTCTTTGAGACCTCCTTTTAGGGTACTAAAATTGGTCTTGGAATAATACCAGGACCTCTAGGATGTTTCTAGGGAAGTGGAGAAGAGAATTCGAAAGGTTTTGGACGATCTTGATGGCTCAAAGTGGTGTGAGGAAGAGAGGGAGTAGGTGCCCTTTTATAAGGGAGGAGAGGGGCACCTTTGGAAAAACTAAAAATATTATTTTATTATAAATTCATATTCGGTTTTAAATAGCTCCAAATTGATTTATTTCTAAGATAAGGTGGTGAAGGGTAGAAATAATCTCATCCAATAGAATTTAGACAAGTTTAGTTTCCTATTTTAAACTTATCATTTAGATTTAACTTTAAGTTAGATAATTTTACTTTTACCGTGTCTTTTTGTGTTCTTACACTATAAGGTTAATAAACTTACTATAACAAGCCAAAAGAACCCCAAGTTGTTTATTATTAATATATATAACCTTATCTAAGTAATTTTTCCGAACCTTATATTTTTTAGGAATAAAATAAAAATTAATAATATAATATTTGTTTTAAAAACTATTTTATGTCAATTTTGACCCTATTTAGTAATTGATTTTTTGTGAAAATCATAACAGAATTATTAGTTAGAAAAAAGTTAATTAAATCAATAATAACATGTCATATTAACTTATAAAATTAGTGTAATTCATAAAAAGTCTCAAATTACATTTATTTGGGTATTTATAACATCAATTATGTCAATATTTCATTAATAAGATAATTACTACATCATCTTTGTGTCATAAATAAATTATATTATATCATGTCTAAAAATTAAAAATAAAATATCATTATGTAGGAAATATTTTTATTTTTCTAATTAATATTTATAGTCGAATTTATCTTATTTATAACCCTATATTAAAAATGATTTATTTATTAAACTTTGATTTTAACTATTTTAACCCTTCTTTAAATAAATTAATAATAAATGTCCTAATCTAATCCAAGTGGGCCTAAATGGTCATATTTTATTCCTAAGGTTGTTTTAGGTCGAATTACACTTATCCAATAGAATTAGGACATGTTTTAGGGTAATAATAATATCATTTTACTCTTAATTACCCTATTTACTTTTAACCGTGGTAAATAAAAGTAAAAAATTACTAATCACCAAAAATTATTTTCATCTCATTGAACCAAATTTTACTTACTGACATCAACCATATCTCTCAGATTTTTTAAATTCCACTCATAGAAGCGGTAAAATTAAGTTTTATGTAAATTTGCAAATTCTCCTAGGAGGTGGGTAAAAGACGGTCAAAAGTTCAATAAAATTTTTATATATATAAAATTATTATAAAATTACTCCAATGAATTACATTGAACTTATATAGGTATTATTTATCAGTTTTGACCTAAAATAAATTTAAATAAAATAAATAATTATTTAAATAAAAAGTCGGTTTTTAAATAGTAACCCTGTGTTTTCACTATTCATCAAAAATTGAAAGTTTTCAGAAAAATACAAAAATTTCACCCTAGGATAATTTAGATATTCAGAATCCAAAAATGAAGTCCATTTTGAAAAATAAAATTTATAAAATTTCAAAAAGTGGTTATTACTATTCATAACGGCTAGTTTTAATAATATTTTAATATCATATCGTTGTTTTGTGAAACTCGGTATTGCGTATGACGTAAGCTATCGAGGAAGGTCGTGATTGCGTGTAAAGAAAGCCAAGTTAGTTTTGTGTGTATTGAAAGATTACTTTGATGATTTATATAACATAAAAACAAAATATTTCTTATAAAAGTCTCGGGTGTTACATTCTACCCCCCTTAAAATGAATTTTGCCCTCGAAATTCGTCACTTTGTAACAAACAGATGAGGATACCTCTCCCTAATCATATCCTCAAGCTCCCATGTAGCTTCTTCTAATTGGTGGTTCCTCCATAAAACTTTCACCAAGTGAGTGGTCTTGTTCTGTAAGACTTTTTCACTACGATCGAGAATCTCTATCAGCTGTTCTTCATAAGAAAGATCTTGTTCCAGCGGTACAACTTCTGAGCTGAGTACATGTGAAGGATCAGGTATGTACTTTCTCAGGAGAGATACATGGAACACATCGTGAACTTGAGAGAGATTTGGTGGAAGCGCCAATCGATAAGCTACCTTCCCAACACGATCCAGTATTTCGAAAGGACCGATATATCTAGGGTTCAACTTTCCCTTCTTTCCAAATCTCATGACCCTCTTCCAGGGAGATATTCATAAGAACACTTTATCACCAACTTCAAACTCTATGTCTTTTCTTCGGTTGTCGGCATAACTTTTTTGTCGACTATGAGATTCTCTTATGTGTTGTTGAATATACCGGACCTTTTCTGCCATCTCATCAACAAGATCAGGTCCTAATAGCTTTCTTTCCCCAACTTCATCCCAGCAAGTTGGAGTCCTGCATTTCTTTCCATAGAGAGCTTCATAAAGAGCCATCTGAATACTGGAGTGAAAGCTATTATTATAAGAAAATTCCACCAATGGTAGGAGTTGATCCCAACCACCTTTGAAATCCCTAGAGCAAGCTCTCAACATATCTTCTAGAGTTTGAATCGTCCTCTCAGACTGACCGTCTGTCTGAGGATGATAAGAAGTGCTAAAACTCAACTCTGTATCCAGAGTATGCTGAAGACTTCGCCAGAACTTTGAGGTAAACCTCAGATCCCAATCATATATAATAGAAAGTGGTACTCCATGCAATCTTACCACTTCCTTTACATATATCCTGGAAAGCTGATCCAAAGAGAAATCCTCTCTAATAGAAATGAAGTGTGCAGACTTTGTAAGACGATCAACTATGACCCAGATAGCATTATTGACTTTGGATGTTTTAGGAAGTCCTGTGACAAAGTCCATAGTGATGTTTTCCCATTTCCATTTGGGTATGGGTAATGGTTGAAACATCCCCTTAGACTTCTATCTCTCATATTTAACTTGCTGACAAACTAAGCATCGAGAGACATATTCAGCAACATCTCTTTTCATGCCATCCCACCAGAAGTACTCTTTCAGGTCCCTATACATCTTCGTGCTTCCAGGATAAATAGAAAATGAATAACTATGAGCCTCATCCAGCAGCTCCTTCTTTAATTCAGGGATGGGAGGAACACAAACCCGATTCCTGAACTTTATTATCCCATCACAATCAAGGTTGAATTCAGGAACATTTCTCACCTTCTTTTGTAACTCTACATCTTCTTTCTGTGCCTCTTTAATCTTAACATGTATAGATGGTTGAACATTCATTTGAGAAAGATACGATTTTCCCCTTTCATTTTAATTCCAAGATCCATCCTTTGTAAATCCATAAATATTGGATCTTTTGCGATCCTCATCATAGATAAACTGGCATGGTCTTGTCGACTTATGGCATCTGCCACCTTGTTTTATTTCCCATGGTGGTAATGAATTGAGCAGTCATAATCCTTAATCAGCTCCAACCATCTTCTTTGGCGCATATTCAGCTCCTTTTGTGTGAAAATATACTTTAAACTTTTATGATCAGTATAAATGTCACACCTTTCTCCATAAAGATAATGCCTCCAAATCTTTAATGCAAAGATTACCGCAGCTAACTCCAAATCATGAGTTGGGTAATTTTTCTCATGGATTTTCAACTGTCGTGAGGCATAAGCTATCACCATATCATTTTGCATAATAACACACCCCAATACCTTATTGGATGCATCACTGTAGATCACAAACCTTTCTCCACTACAAGGCAATGTGAGCACAGGTGCACTGGATAACCTTCTTTTCAACTCCTTGAAATTCTCTTCACATTCCTCCATCCAAACAAACTTAACTCCTTTCCGAGTCAACCTGGAGAGTGGATTAGATAATCGTGAAAAATATTTCACAAAATGTCGATAATATCCAGCCAAACCAAGAAAACTTCGGATCTCGTTTACTGTTGTTGGTCTCGACCATCTTTCGATAACCTCTGTTTTTGATGGATCCACAGATATCCCCTCTTTTGAGATTATGTGACCCAAAAATGATAATTTTTGAAGCCAAAATTCACACTTGGTAAATTTGGCATAAAGCTTCTCCTTTCTCAGGGTCTTCAATATAATTCTCAAGTGATCTTCATGTTCTTCCGTGCTCTTTGAATAGATAAGAATATCGTCTATAAAGACTACCAAAAACTAGTCAAGATAGTCTCTAAAGACTCTATTCATTAGATCCATGAAGATAACAGGGGAATTAGTAAGACCAAATGGAATAACTATAAATTCATAGTGTCCATACCTTGTACGGAAAGATGTATTTGGTATATCCTCCCTTTTGACCCTTAATTGATGATACCCTGAACGAAGATAAATCTTGGAAAAGTATTGAGCTCCGCGTAGTTGGTCAAATAAGTCATCAATGCACAGGAGAGGATATTTGTTCTTGATAGTGATCTTGTTAAGTTCTCGATAATCAATGCAGAGTCTCATTGATCCATCTTTCTTCTTAACAAACAGAACAGATGCTCCCCAAGGTGACGCACTAGGGCATATGAATACCTTATCAAGATTCTCTTGGAGTTGCTTCTTCAATTCCTGTAACTCAATTGGGGTCATTCTATAAGGTGTCTTTGAAATAGGTAAAGCACCCGGTATGGGTTCTATTGAAAACTCAGCTTCACGATTTGGTGGAAGACCCGGTAATTCCTCCGGAAAGACATCGTCAAACTCCCGTACAATGGGAATATTCTTAATCATGAGTTTCTCACCAACCATTTGAGATAAATAACCATTTAGTGGAATCAAGACCCATAAGATGGAAGAAATTTCCACTGGAAGGTTATGTTCATCCTTGCATCGATAGACGATCATAGATTGATCTGGAATATGAAATGTGACTTCCCTTATTTGGAAATTGATATGAGATCCATATAGAGAAAGCCAATCCATGCCAAGAATCACATCAAATTCCACTATAGGAAGGATCACAAGATTTGAAGGAATCACTTTACCACAAACTTCAATTGGAGAAGAATTATAAACTTTTGATGCGACTGTTGTTCCATTAGGGGTTGTCACAACTAACTCAACATCTAATTTTTGAGGTAATACGGTGATACCCTTAGAAAATTCTACAGAAATAAAGGAGTGGGTGGATCCAGAATCAAATAAAACATTTTCTACTTTAGAGTGGATGGTAAGTGTACCTTTCACCACTTCGTTATCATACTCCACATCGCTGATATAAATAGAATGTGACTTTCCTTTGTCTTTAGCCTTAAGATTTTGTTGATGTAGACCATCATCATCAACCCTTGGATTTAAGCATTGATTAGCATAATTCCCCATCTCCTTGCATTTGAAACATTGAAGTATAGGAGGTTCATTATGTGTATCTCTTCCTTTGTTTTCATCATTAGACATCTTCTTCCCAGCATTGTGGCATTCAAATGTCTGATGACCTTCCTTTCCACATTTGAAACATTTACTTGTCCCTTTAAGACAACTCCCTCCATGTTTCTTTCCACACTTTGATCATAAGGGAAAGCTCATCTTATTTTCAGTGTGCTCTTTAGATTTTCCTTTGAATTCCATTTTCCTCTTCTTATCAAACCCATATGACTGATGGGTTACTCTAATCTCCATCTCAACTTTGAGAGTACATCGAACGATTTCCTCGTAGATATTGAAGTCCCTTATGGCTAACGCCCTTCGAAGACTTGGTTTTAAGCCACTAAAGAATCGATCGATCTTACTCTCAGGTTGGATAATAATACCAGAAGCATACCTTGCAAGTCTTGTAAAATTTTCTTCGTAGGTACCAACAGATTCATCATCCTTTTTATTTAGTTCAAGAAACTCCTTCTCCATCTTTGTTCGAATAATACGAGGGAAGTACTTATTGAAAAATAAGTTCTTGAACTCGTCCCATTCCATGGACTCAATTTCATCTCTTGGCCTCGTATTCTTGATAAGATTCCACCATTGATCAGCATCACCTTCCCAATTATACACTACTAAGATGAATTTATCATGTTCAGAACATTGAAGAACTGAAAATATCTTTTCAGTAGTACTGATCCATTGTTCAGCAACTAATGGACCAGTAGACCCGCTGAATGAAGGTGGACGCTGTCTCATGAAGGATTCAACAGAATGTTGCTCCTTCCTTTGCTCGTTTGGAAGTCCTGCATGATTCATAGATTGAGAATGTTGTGTGAGCATGGCTACAAGATTTTTCATTCTAGCTCCCATAATTTTTGGTTGCTCAGGGGGACAATCATTGCATTGCCCGTCACATTCCTCATTAACATGGTTCCTTCGGGTTCCAACCATTGACTAAAACCAAGAAGAATAGTGTGAGCAATACTAATTATAATAGGAAAACCACATAATCAAGAATAAAATTTCACACTTAAGGTCTTATCCTAGGTTATTCATGGCCATTTATAAAACACTAAGATTGTGTTCGATGCTTAGACTTATCCTTAGGATTCTTACTAAGGCTTTCACATCCTAGTTTCCAAAGGTTGACTATACCTTTCCTCTGATACCAACTATAACGACCCATACTTTACATACATGGTTATTACTTCAAAATTGAAGCATACTTATTACAACATATAACAAAACCATGAAATGACCATATAGGTATAGTGTCTTTAGAAACTGGGAAACATAAACAACTGGTTCATAAAGCATCTACATTGCCTCCCATTTATTTCATCATATCTATAGTCCGTTTTGGCATATCTTACTTAATAACCTTCTTCCTGACCTGGGGAAAGAAAATATACAAAAGGGTGAGCTCAAATGCTCGGTAAGGGTAAAAAAAAGAAATATCAATCACATCATATTTATAAGGACATAACATTTTGGAAATCTTACCCTGCAAAAGAGATCATAATTTCATAACATGGGATAAATCATGGTAGTGAAATGTAATCACAATAATCATAACTCAAAACACGAATCTTTGTGGCATACACAACTAATCATAGAGAATCATTTATTATTAGTCAAGACTCATTTCCAAGACTATCTTAGTGGACAAAGTCCATTTCTGAACCGAGTTCATTCCTCGTTTCAGTCCTGTTTTACTGAACCGGTTTAACCTGTTGTTCCAGCCATGTCTATCTCATGAGATATAAAATCTTTACCCAATGAATTGGAGGGAGATATAGGTCCCACCCATCTTATAATTATACCATTCTAATGTGTGCCACAAAATCATAAACCATACATCATAGCATAACCCATGTAATAAAATTGGGATTCTTAAACATCGTGACATCATAAAACAATTCATATAAGATAAAGGAATTCATAAAAATAATTTCATCGCAACATAATCAAATCAATTTAATAATAGCGATAGAAACAGAACCCTATATTATCTTAGATGGAGAATAATTTTGATAAAACACTTGAACTCCATTCTTGAGGAAAATATCCTTTCTACTTCAGAAAAACGCTTTTCCTTTCTTAACATGTCATACAATTTTAAACTAAAAGAAGTTGATTAAAAATAAACTTGAAAACTTGTAAAGTAAGACTCTTTTAAATAATGTTTTAAAAATCCATTCATGTCGTATAAGTTAAAAAAAACATTCTTCTTGTACTTTTGTCGGAAAAGTCAAAAAGTACCTCGTACGAAAAACGACAAAAGATTCCTTTCATATCTTTTACTAAAAACTCACTGAAGGGTAAAATTGGATTTAAAAAATTTTAGGTGGATGGAAACAATATTACATATTGAGTAAAGATGGATGTGGATGATAAAATACACCTCAGTAAATACCAAAGTATAAACAATCTCAGATAAAATGAGATTGTGATATTTTCCATTACCTTAGGTCCGATTTGCTTCGTAAGTGTCCGAACCTCCTGTATAATGATTTAAATAATGTCATTGACTTATTACAGAATCATACTCATTGTTATGATATCATATATGGTCATATTCTTAGCTTCTTATTAGTAATATTTCATTGTTACTTGTTATTCGGGTGTTTATTGCTTTTTGTTCTTATGCGTGTTTTGTCGAATAAATTCTTATTCTTCTTTTTGGGTTATAGATACCTCATTTCCAGAATAGTATTAGTGTAATATATATCATATTAATTTATTAAATTCATTTGTATAATCATTATGTAATGAAGATCATGTAGAATGAGTCGCATCACATCGTGGAGACGGTATTCCGTATGTACGCACGAGTGATGATATTGTTCCCATGATCGTGAAATTGTAATGGAGTGTATGTATACTATTTCAGAATCAATATCACTTTACAATAATCATATATATTCATTATTTACACCATTACACCCATCCAAGTATGGTGGTGGTGTAAAATAGATTACACCACGGTGTGGAGACGGTATTTCGTACGTACGCGCGTGCGGTGATTTCATTTTCCGTAGGATGGATATGTGGTGAAATAGGGTTGTTTCATAATTATAATAACATATCCGTATATGAGTGATACTGATGTTATTACTTCATAATGAAACAACTAAAGAAGAAGAAGTGGAAGTACAAATAAAGTTGAAAGAATCGGTAACGGACATTACCTCTTCTTTGAAGTGCCTCTTTGAGAACTCTTTTTAGGGTACTAAAATTGGTCTTTGAATAAGACCAGGAAGTCTAGGATGTTTCTAGGGAAGTGGAGAAGAGAATTTGGTAGGGTTTGACCGATCTTGAAGGCTCAAAGTGGTGTGAGGAAGAGAGGGAGTATGTGCCCTTTTATAAGGGAGGAGAGGGGCACCTTTGGAAAAACTAAAAATATTATTTTATTATAAAGTCATATTCAGTTTTAAATAGCTCCAAATTGATTTATTTCGAATATAAGGTGGGTATGGGTCAAAATAATCTCATCCAATATAATTTAGGCAAGTTTAGGTTCCTATTTTAACATTATCATTTAGATTTTACTTTAAGTTAGATAATTTTACTTTTACCGTGTGTTTTTGTGTTCTTACACTATAAGGTCAATAAACGTACTATAACCAACCAAACGAACCCCAAGTTGTTTATTATTAATATATATAACCTTATCTAAGTAATTTTTCTGATCCTTAGATATTTAGGAATAAAATAAAAATTAATAATATAATAGTTTTTAAAAAAACTATTTTATGTCAATTTTGACACTATTTAGTAATTGATTTTTTTAAAAATCATAACAGAATGATTAGTTCTAATAAAGTTAATTAAATCAATAATAACATGTCATATTAACCTATAAAATTATTTTAATTCATAAAAAGTCTCAAATTACATTTATTTGGGTATTTATAACATCAATTATGTCAATATTTCATTAATAAGATAATTACTGCATCATCTTTGTGTCATAAATAAATTAAACTATTTAAGGTCTAAAAATTAAAAATAAAATATAATTATGTAGGAAATATTTTTATCTTTCTAATGAATATTTATAGTCGAATTTATCTTATGTATAACCCTATATTAAAAATTATTTACTTATTAAACTTTGATTTTAACTATTTTAACCCTTCTTTAAATAAATTAATAATAAATGTCCTAATCTAATCCAAGTGGGCCTAAATGGTCATATTTTATTCCTAATATTGTTTTTGGTCGAATTACACTTATCCAATAGAATTAGTACAAGTGTTAGGGTAATAATAATATCATTTTTACTCTTAGTTACCCTATTTACTTTTAACCGTGGTAAATAAAAGTAAAAGGTTACTATTCACCAAAAATTATTTTCATCTCATTGAACCAAATTTTACTTACTGAAATCAACCGTGTCTCTCGGATTTTTGAAATTCCACTCACAGAAGCGGTAAAATTAAGTTTTATGTAAATTTGAAAATTCTCCTAGGAGGTGGGTAAAAGATGGTCAAAAGTTCAATAAAATTCTTATATATCTAAAATTATTATAAAATTACTCTAATGAATTACATTGAACTTATATAGGTATTATGTATCAATTTGGACCTAAAATAAATTTAAATAAAATAAATAATTATTTAAATAAAAAGTCGGTTTTTAAATAGTAACCCAGTGTTTTCACTATTCATAAAAAATTGAAAGTTTTCAGAAAAATAACAAAATTTCACCCTAGGCTAATTTTGATATTTCAAATTCAAAAATGAAATCCATTTTGAAAAATAAAATTTATAAAATTTCAAAAAATGGTTATTACTATTCATAACGGCTAGTTTTAATAAAATTTTAATAGCATATCGTTGTTTAGTGAAACTCGGTATTGCGTACGATGCAAGCTATCAAGGAAGGTCGTGATTGCGTGTAAAGCAAGCCAAGTTAGTGTTGTGTGTAGTGAAAGATTCCTTTGATGATTTATATAACATAAAAACAAAATATTTCTCATAAAATTCTCAGGTGTTACAAATACCATATATGGTTTTATTAGGACTTTATTATACCCTTTTGTTAACAATTATTTGTCAAGGATTCACTTTGGGTAATATCTTCTTTGTTCTTCACATGTGTCATAGTTTGTTATATATTTTATCCTTATACATAAATAATGATTTAAATAATTTAAAACATGATATAAATATAATTTATATTCAGTATATGTGTATTATAATCTTCTATATAATATAGAAGTATGAAATGGAATACACCATTCATGGAGATGGTAGGTCGTACGTACACATGGACGTTGTTTTTGTTTTTATTATCATATTTAAAGAAAGAAAAAAAATGAAAAAATGTATATATTATAATTAAATTATAATTATCATGTTATATATATCATATAAATTCACTAAAATAATCCTTAATACATTCCATATAATGTGTGAACAAATCACATCGCTTTGAGGGGGCGGTAGTCCACACTTCCTCAAATGAAATTATCCTGTTTACACAAAATGGAAAGTATAAATATATGTGATTTGAAATAATTAAATAATATTAAATAAATTATAAATATCATATATATTATATATAAATAGTGTTTCCATCATAATTATCACCATGATAGGCGGTAAAGGAAAGACGAACAATCATCATTTTGTGAGGTGGTAGTTCACCGTACACATAAACAGTATATTCATTACCCATTTGATTAAAGTGTGTGTAAGTTTAGGTTGAAAATTTAAAGTAAAAACATCTAAGTATATTTATTATACTTTTTCTTGTATAATAATGTAATAACTAGAGTTTATTGGGTAGAGAATGAAAATAAGATAGAGGATTTTGAGGAAGGATGTTACCTCTTCTTTGGGTAACTCCTCTTGGTTTGCACTAAAGGGATTCCTTGGATATCTTTATGAAATGTTGAGGCTTATATGTTGAGGGTAGGTACATTTAGGATCTATTTTTTTAGATCTTGTTCAATACAAAGTGGCTTTATAGGTGTGAGGAAGTGGTAGGAGAGGAGCCCTTTTTATAGTGGAGGAGGAGCGACACTCTTGTAAATATTTGGAAAAGAAATTACACCCATGTTTTTTCATGTAAAGTGGGTCAAATAATGGTACAAAATTGATCCAAGGTTAGATAGGGTTGATATATGTCCTTAAAATATCTTTTTTAAAATTTTATAGGTCATTTTTGGTCTTAAGTTTAAGGTTTAGTGCATTGTTAAGCTATTTTTTCTCTTAATAATTGTAATTAATTTTAATTATATTCACTAATATTTTTGGTAAAAAACTAAGTTGAACCTATTATAAATTATGAATTATTATTAATATAAATATGGAACCCATTTTTTCAAACTCTAATCACATAGGTGGAATAAATTAATTTAAATTTAATCCCGCAAACGGGACAACAATGCGGGATTTTAATGTAAAAACGTTCAAAAATTTTCTATGTTTTTATATTAAATTTCAATGTGTAATTGATTTTTATAACCTAAATTGGATTATTTAATAAAAATATCTAATTAAGCTTTAAAACCAATTAAAAAAATAATTTAACTATATAGAAAATTATATGAAAAATGGTTTTGAAATAAAATTCATTTTTTAAAAGGGGTGATTCCTTGGCCCAAAATGACCAAAGAAAATTTATTATTAAAATAGAGATTACACGAATCTAAAATATGGGATCATATTAAAATCTTTTTCATGAAGGTAAAAAAGAGAAGCAGGGAGGTCTTCGAACCAAGTAATGTCTTGATTTACCCCCATGTTGGCCAAGTCATCTGTAACTGTGTTTGCTTCTTGATAAACATGTGTGATGATATAGTTCAGATCGATAAGAAAATAGATGTATTCCATCCAAAAAGTAGTAATTGGCCAAGAAAGATG
Organism: Viscum album; assembly: GCA_963277665.1. Lineage (NCBI taxonomy): Eukaryota > Viridiplantae > Streptophyta > Magnoliopsida > Santalales > Viscaceae > Viscum > Viscum album. The sequence goes on along the minus strand of OY728141.1, from coordinate 1,295,566,565 downwards.
TGTTATTCCATTCCAAATTGATTGAACGATGGTCCTCAAGTCACTTTCAATCTAGAGATTTTTCCAACCAAAGAGCTTGGAAAAGGCAATAGCATGAATCAAACTCAGCATATCAGCTTCAAGGGAGGTGGAAATGCTACATTTACCCATGAAACATCCAAGTATCTGACATAGGTGATTTCTGAAGACAACACCACACCCTGTAAGTCCCTTATTTCCCTTTAAGGCACCATCAATGTGGATTTTGATCCATCTAAGTAGATGCTCTCTCCAGAACACCTCCAGAGTGCGATGTGATTGACAAAAATTGTCGTTAATCCGTAGATGCTTCAGGATTCTAAAGTCATGGATGATGTTGTGTCAAAGTCAATTTTTCATTAAGGAAACTTCATGTATGGAAATAAGGATCCAAATCTGACCTGAATTTTTATTGTGTGAGTAATTTTTATGTATAATATCATTCCGATCATACCAGATCACATGGTGGAGCTCAACAACTACAGTAAGGAAGAGGTTTCTGATTTTTTGAGAGCCTTCCATTTCTGCACATTTCTTTAGTTGAGTTTTAATGGTGTCAATAATCAACCATCTATAGTAAAAAATGTCAATAATATAGTTCTAAAGAGTAAAATCAATAGCACAGGAAAGGATCAGGTGGTTAGCATCTTCTCTATGTTGATTACATATTTTAAACTTAGAGTAGAGATGGATTTCAAAATATTGGAGGAAAATTTCAATGGGAACTCTATTATGAGAGTGATTCCAGATGAGATTGAATCTCAAAGGTTTTATCTAAGGTTTGTTGAAATGTTTCATCTATAAGTAATCTCTCTCAGAGTTACCGAAATAATGATTGTATATTTTTTTTGAGTTAAGCATACCATTGTGAGAAGGTTCCCAAATTAAAAAATAATTAGTGTAAGTGAAATAGTAGTTTTCAATGATGTTTAGAATAGTATCAGGGAGGTGATCATGTTGAGATTTTAAAATATCTCTGATAGAGCTATTGTTATTTTCAGGAGTTTTATCGGGAGATAACATATAAATTAAAGGTGTTCCAATCTAGTTATCCAACCATAATTTCATGGAGGAGTCCCTAGAGACAATCAATATGGAATTATTCATAATATTGGTGAAGGATAGTTTGATGGATGTCCATATGGAAGAATTAATTAAGTTCTAATTTCCCATATTGAGTTTACCAAGAAATATCTCTTTGAGGAAGGTAATAAATTTATAAGTATTGTGAAAAAGGTTCCAAGTGAGTATTTCTTGAAGGGATTCATTAAAGTATTTTATATGTTTTATACCAATACCACCATTTTCAATAGGCTTGCAACAAGTTGACCAGGGAACATTCACAGGTTTTATTTTTAGAATAATACCATTCTAGTTGAAATTATTTATAGCAGTGTTCATTTTTTTAATAAGACCAACATGCCATTTGTAGACCATCATAGAGTAAACCATCTTAGAGACAATAGTGGATTTAACAAGGTAGGTCCTACCTGCCATAGAGAGAGATTTTCCTTTCCAATAAGAAAGCTGATTTAGAACTTGGTCAACAATATTCGCAAAGTGACAAGACTTGGGTCTTCCCCAAAATATGGGAACACCAAGATAAGTGAAAGGGATTGTACCTTCATTCAGACCTAGTTCACTGATAATGTTACACTTTCTACTAGGAGGAAAGTTCTTCCCAAAGAAGATCTAGGATTTGTTCCAACTAATGGTTTGACCAGAAACCTCTTCATATTGTGAGAGTGAATTTTGAGGTTAAGGGTGTTTCTTTTATCACCTTGAAGGAAAAGGATGATGTCATCATCATAACGAAGATGAGTAAGAGAATTCAAACTCTTAGAGACATGAATGGGTTTTAGATTAATCTAGATCACTAGACGGTTGATCAGATGACTGAGGTAGTCTTATGTTGTCGAGAAGATAATGGAAGATAGGGGGTCCCCTTTCCTGACAAAATAGACATAGATGTCGAGTTAAAGAGAGTTGTGATTGCAGTGATAAAAGAGGCAGTAAAACCAAAACCTTGAAGGAATTTGAAGATAAATCTCCAGTCCATGGTGTTAAAAGCTTTTTGGATGTCAAGCTTAATAGCTATATTTCCTCCTCGGTTAGTTTTATTCAAGTTATTGGCACACTCCAAGGAAAGACATATGCAGTCTTGAATGGATCTACTCTTTATAAATCCAAATTGGTTCTATGAGACAATTTTGTCCAGGAGAGTGGAAACTCTGTTAGAAATGATTTTGGTGATGATTTTATAAAAATTATTGATAATATAAATGGGTTTAATAGTTGAATCTCAGAGGCATTTTCCACTTTTGGGATCAAGGTGAGAAACTGGCCATTAAGAGCATGAGGAAGAACCCCATTGGAAAAAATGATTTTACAATTTTAAAAACATCAATATAAATCACATCCTAATAGTGTTGGAAGAAACCATTATTGAATCCCTAAAAACCCAAAGAACTATTAGGATTCAGACTAAAGACAGTGTCTTTGATTTCATGATCCAGTAGAGTATTGAGAAGGAAGGAGTTGTCTTTATCCGTGCTCACTAAAGGGATGAACTCAAGGAGGAGGTCTTTGTTGATATCAGGACCATTGAATATGAATTCATATAAGGAGATGATATGATGAGCGATGTCATATTAATTTTCAAAGAGCTTATCCCTATCCATTAGAAAGGTTAATGGCCTGTAGGCCTTCCTGATTCTTTGAAGAGAGTTATGGATTTTGGTATTTCTATCACCAATTGTTAACCATTTAACTTAAATTGATTGTTTTCTCATATTCTCTTTAAATGTGAGAAATGAGTAGAGTTTGACTACAATGTTTAGTTCTTGAATAGGATCAGTGTTGTGGTCATAGCTAGTGTTTTTTAAGATCATTGAGATCTTTCTGAATAATCTTGATGTCATTGTTGATTTGTTTGGATTTAGAGTTGCACCAAAATTTTAGAGTGTGTTTGAGATATTTCAATTTGAGGTTACAGGCAAAGAATCATTGTTATAAGACATTGAGGATCAATAGTTTTGGATGATATGATTGAACTCATCATCAGAGGACCATACATTGTTAAATCTGAAAGCCAATTAGGGTTTCATGTATTTGGTGGAGATAGTGGCCAGGATGGGGTGATGATCAGAGTTCAGCCTGTGAAGAGTGGTGCTAGATATAGTGTCCTATTTATCTAAATCTGGGACATTCGTGATGTCTCTATCCAACATGGAGGAAACTACTTTGTTGTAGTGTCTTCCATACCAAGTGTATTTCGCACCAGTGAGATTAATCTCAATGAGACTATTTTCATTGTTCGAGGCTTTAAATTCTCTCATGGAAATGAAAGCATGAGAATGACCAATTTTCTCACTTGAGTTGAGAATGGAATTAAAGTCTCCAATAATAAACTAGGGTTCATTAATGTTAGTACCAAGATATGAGAGATCATTACAAAGCATTCTCCTTTCCTGGTATCTATTATTAGCATAATCAAAGGAGCAGAAAATATGGGTCCCATCTATATTAAATTTTCAGGTAAAAATCTGGTCAGAAATATTGAAAACACTATTATTCTGTAAATAAGAGTGAGAAAAAATCCATAAAGATTCAGCATTGAGGTTATTTTTTATTATGCTAATAAACACATAATTATGTTGACATAAATGGGAGTATTTAGAGAAAAAAGAATTTTTTTGGTTCATAAATAGAAAAAAAATAATGGATAATGATTGTTAACCATTCTCTTTAAAATAATGAATGTGTCAGAGTTAGCAATACACTGAAAACTCCAAATAAGGATCATCATTTAAACCTATGTTTGGAGTTAGAACTCCCCTTTTTATTTTTTCTAAAACCTTTATTTCTAGTATTCCGTATAAACTATTGAGTTTTATTAGTGGTATGTTCCTATTCATTTCTAGATATAATAGGATTCTTCTTTTTAGGTTCATTTATTAGAACACTCATAGTTGAGTCTCTGGGACTCTTAGAACACAACAACAAAGAGTTTGTATTATGGTTCAAAATCAAATTTCCAAACTTCATAGAGCAGTCATCACTATCTATGGATAGGGAAATAAGTGTACCTGGAACCTTTGAAGTGGATACATTCTTATATTTGACATTGTCCAGATCAGATGGATAACATTGAATCTTATCTATGGAGTCATTCATTGCTTGCATAATCTTAGGGACCTGTACTGAGGGTGTGCTTCCATGTTTAACATATTCTAGATTCATGACAACATTATGACTAGAATTATAAATTATGGTTTGTATCTTGTCCTGAGTTTCCTTATGGGTAATGGACAGTTTCCCATACTCATCAGGACTTCTAAGAGGTTTAATTTGAGGAGAGGGAGCATAAATTAATTCATTATATTTCGTTTTGGTTTAATTATTTATCTATAGAGTAGTATCATTACTATATAAGATGGGGGTGATGTTCTTATAATTAACATTTCTCTTAAAAGTATGTGTTATTAAAACTTTAAGGGATGGGTATGGTCCCTTTTTCTTCTTCACCACATATTTCTCCATGGGATGTATCTGCTTAGCGGAGCCATTGCTTTCCTTCATTTTCATAGGATCCTGTACTAAAATTGAAATTCCCTTCAATGGTTTAACAGATTCCAATTCCTTGGAAACATTTGCAGTCACCTTTGTAATAATGTATTGTGCTTTTTCCGGGATAGCCTTCGGGTTAGTTATAAATCTCCCAGATTTTGTGGTATGTCTAGTGGAATCTAGGGTTTGAGATAAAATAGCATATTTAATTTGAACATGGGGAAGAGAATATAAGTCATTTGTTTTATTTTTAGTTTCATTCTTTATCCCTAAATTATTAGTGGGATTTAATAGGTAGGAATACTAGATCTATCCAGTACCCAAATCTGAGGTCTGTTCATCCATAGTTTGTACAGAAGTTGTGCCAGGTAAATCACAAGTATGAATGGTTACAGTGCATGTGTTTCATGAATTGAATTTCACCTATTCAAGTGGTTTATTCCTCTTACCCAGGGTATGATCAGTATCTTGGCTGAGAATAGATCTTGAAATCTAATCAGATTAAAAAGTATTGGGTTCTTCCTTCTCATTTGATAGCCTTACAGTGTCTAAAAAAAAGATTTTCTATTTCTTCTAAGAGGCCATGATATTTAATAGAGTTTTATTATTCTTCAGAAACATCTACCCAGTTTATATCCAAGGTATCCCCAATGTGTGTCAAACTGTGTGATTTTTTTCACCCATATTTAAGATTTCTTTTGGGGGGTTCAGGTATATCCATCATGGGGGATTTATCTTTTCTATTTCTCCTTATTTCCTTCCAATCATTTCTAATTAGTTAAATTACTTGTTTTCTAATCACACTACAATTGGATATCGTATGACCAATGTTCTTAAAAATGTTACAAAAAGGAGGTTTCCCCTCATATTCAATTCTAATTTCAGTTTTGTAGTCAATTGAAATTAATTATATTGGGCATCTTTGAATCTAAGTTAATTTCCAACATAACTATAGAAAAGAGTCCTATGATGACATTTAAGGTCCTTTGATCAATTTTGAGAAGATATCCTATGTAGGAAACAATATCATTCATAATTTTTGGGTGCCAAAAGAAAAAATTAAGGCCATGAATTTTGACCCAGACTTGTGCCATTTTATTCCTATATGTGTGCAGGTTGAAAGTAGAGTCCTAGTCAGAGATTCTAAGTAAGCTCGGTTTTAGAGTAAGGTTTTCCAAAATCTCTCTAAATAATCTTGTGATTTCAATATAATATGAAAATATACCTTATCTATTATAATCAATTTCCAGTTCTAATAATTACAACAATGTGCAATACGCATATTTAATTCATATAAAGGCCTAGGATGGTCACCTTTTAGGTAGGAGATGCGGCCTATGACAGAATATTTTCACATATATGTGCGTTGCTGAAGAGCATCTAGGTCCACTTCCAATAATAACACACCTTCATGAATCTTCTTGATAAGGGGAGGCTTCATCATGTTGTCATTTCTCAGTTCTGTACTCTTCAGAGCATCCAGAAATGAGATCCCCTGGGATCTTCCCGATAAAGAATGAGTGTGAATATTTTCTTCAGGGGCATCCTCCTTATGCTTTTGCACGATAGGATCTTGTACATAGGGAACCTACTTTATCATATGAGTCATGAAGTGATGGTATTAAAATATTCTAGGCTTGAATAAATCCTCGATGAGTGTTAATTTGAAAGGAATCAGGTGAGGAATTAAAATTCAGTATTTTTACTATTCATCAAAATATGAATCGTCGCAGAAAAATACCAAAAATTCACCCCAACCTAATATTTCTGTTGCTATTTCAAATATGAAGTTTAGTTTTACATATAATCTTTATAAAATATCCAAAAATTTATTTAAAATAGGTTCTCCATTAAAAGGCGGTAAAAGTGGCTTATTAAAAATATGGGGTTTTAAGTGTGAAATTGGGTTTGATCCTATCTTATGCCTATCAAATCTATTAGATGAATATAAAAAATATTTTATTGGATATATAATATATATATATATTAAATTAATATCACTCACTAATTTTAAATAATTTATTAAGATAAAATAGCATTGTGAGCATAAAAAAAAATTTTATAAAAACATTTCCTTTATATTTAATTGGTTCTTATATCCGTTTTTAATTCATTTTTAACTAATGAACTCTACCATGTATTTTCATAAGTTATTTAATCCTATTCATAAATATCAACTTAATGACTAGGTTATATATTTTTATATTAAATATTAATATTCTTTAATATTATATTATTGTTCGTTAACACTCAGTCTTGCATGTTACATAAGCCATCAAGGAAATTCAGTCTTGTGTGTAACATAGGCTCACCTTGGTGTTCCGTGTAAAGAAATATAAACTCTATGTTGTGTGTAGCGTAAGATTAACTTGGTGTTTCATATAACGTAATCCAAACATGGTTCTTTAATATAAAATATACTATTTTCAGTGTTGCGTGAAATTCAAAACATCAAAAAGATTAAATTAATTCAAAAAATATATTTCACAAAATTTCAGGGTGTTAAATTCTACCCCCCTTAAAATTAATTTCACCATTGAAATTCATCTGGGTTTTCAAAACTTTAATACTTGAAATTTCCTTTCATAGAAACTCACATTGTAAAAAAAATGAATCCAAAAACTTCCTTTAAAAGGGGAAAGTTGGAAACAAAATAGTTACCCAAAGTAATGTATAACTAGGTTTCAACATAAGAGAACATAGGTGGAAAGTGAAAATAAGGACCTGAAGGAAAAGCATAAATATTTTTAGGGAGTGATTGAGGTCATAAATCAAAAACTATTTAATGATCAATGAAAAGTTTATGGACTCAAATTCATAAAGCTATGATGGTTTAAAAGGCCATCAGCTTAACAAAAATTAAGGTGTTAGGACAACATTATTTTTTTGATCATTTTTCTAACATTGAGTAACTCTTTTATTAACCAAGAATATAAGGAAATATACTTACTTGGTCTATTTCTATAAAGAAAAATTAATTATTTGTTTGTGATTTTTCTAATTTCTAATTCATCCATTACTTCAAGAAATGGATGTTCAGAAATTAACTTTGATGCATAAAGTACTAAATTACATTTTTAGTAGATCTTAAGGCCCATAAAAGAATGAAAAGTTTATGTATTTTTCTCTAATTATTATTCAAAATAAATATGGTTAATAAATTAATCTCTAAACATAAAAAGTAACTCTACTGGTTCATCATTAATATTTATTCATAAGAAATAATTACACTTTAACCAGGACTTCGTGTAGGCCAGTGATAGGCTTGAAACCTTTATCATCCTTCAATCATGGAATCAAGAACTGTGACCTTTCCATACTTGATTAGTTCTCACCTAACATACATGATTTACTTTTCTAAAATAACACTAATATAATTTACAAGATAAATTTGATGGACATCCTTGAAATATGGTTAATCACTAAAGAGATTTTTAACCTAGGTTTTAAATACAATATCAATATATAAACACTTCATCCAAAGTTTAATATAAACTTTTCATTAGTGTTTAACCTTATAACCCTTCTAAAATATGAAGTTCTAAAACAGTAGAAAGGGGGTCACAAAATCATCTTAACATTGATCCCCCACATATCACAAAGTAGTGGTTGTTACATTCAAAACATGTGAATACCTTCATCAAGTATTCTATTGAAACATGGTAATGACCTGAAATGCCATAAATCCTTATTTAAAAAATGAATTTTTCCTTATTATAAAGTATATTGGATTTATTCCTTAAATCCAAAAATGTTGTAAAATTCATCTATGAATGAAAAAACTATTTGTAAAAAAGTCCGTAATTAGTTCCAAGGTAATCAACACCATCAAATTTACTTATCCATATCCCACATATCATTATCCCAAAAAAATACATATTTAGCATATTAAGGGTTATCTTCCCTTAGTCAAAATATCACCTTGTCATTAAATCAATTTTTCAGTCCATTCGAAATATTCAAAATAATATTTTAAATCCATAGTGAAAAACATAAAATGGAAAATACTTTTATACTTCACCATTAATATAACATAATTATGGAATCCAAATACATAAAAACTTCTATTATCCCACTTCATCCATATTACATAATAAGGATACCTCATTATATTACTTAATACCTCATTCCTTTCACATTTCATCTGTAGTTTGTTCATCATCAGAAATATAACCATTAATCATACCACCTTGATTATTTCCTTCGAGAGATTTCCAATTGGGGCAATGATTTTCATAAGGACCATTAATTCCACACTTAAAATATTTAAACTTCTATGATTTATTATGGACCCCAATATTCCCATCTACTTCGTTAAACAAACTCTTAATTTTTCCTTTTCTGTCACTTGCTTTGTGTATTTCTTTTCCATAGTCAAAAAACCTTATTATTCCTCTAATAAATTCACTTAGGTGATTATTTTAACATTCTTAACACAAACAAGACTAAATATTCTTTCTTCCATGGTCTCCATTACCATAAATCTCAGTGAACTCCTTTCTTCTCTTCATTGGTGAGTCCAAGAGTTGTTTAAGGTACACATTGTTAATCATGTTCCCTAAAAACTAACTAGGCATGATCACAACATTCTTCACTCCAATTATCATCCCATTTTAATTCCCATCACAAAATATTTCATCACATTCATCATTAAGATAGTTCCTTCTAGTTCTTAATATTGACAAAAACCAGAAATCATAGTGTGAGAAACACTTATTATAGTGTAAGACCATGTAATCAAGAAAAAAAATACTTATAGGGTGTCTAAATTATGACACCTTCCTTAAACTATGACACCTAGGGTTTATCATGGGTTATTCATATCCAATTTTAATTTAAATACTTTATGATGGTTCATGAAGAGTTTCTGAATTTAAAAAGAATATCCCTCAGGAGTGTCAAACCAAGTGTGAAATAAAGACCATTGTTGTGTACCTGGTTATGCTGATTCAGGACCAACACACCTTATCAGAGTTGTTACTCATAGGAACATCAGTTCCAGATCAAAATTCACTTGTAGTATCTATGAAGATATGTATTTCTAGGAAACCAATTTCTCTATCCTTTACTAAAATTCCATGACATTTTTTGAAATGTTAACTCATATTTATACTTATCCTTAGATACATCCCTAGACATATCCTTATAAATATACCTAGGAATCTCACTGAACATTTATCATCCAAGTTTCCAATTATTGACTAAACCTTCACTCTGATACCAACTATAAAAACCTAGTCTTTACATATATTGACATTACATAACTTCTACATAATACTTAAAACATTTTAAAAATAGGCGCCCAAATACCTTTTTAGTTTAGTTCCTTTGGAAACATAAAAACGTAAACACTATTAAATGAGTGGGATATATAATCTCCCACTAGGTTTTACAATAATAAAACCCTCTTATAAATATCATAGAATAAATATATATTCATAACCTAGGGAAGGAAACATAAATAGAGGTGATCTAAAATGCTCTATAAGGATAAACAAGGGAGACATGTAAGCATAAACATGAGAATGGGGGTATGATAATGTGATTATAACATTATAAGATCTCACCCTTCATATCAAAGATCATAAACATGAATCATGAAATAGATCTTGGAAGTTCATAAGAAATTAATCATAAGGAAATAAATAACATAATCCATGAAATCATAACATAGTAATAAGACAAGGAATTGTGGCAAACACATAAGCACATAAAATTATTTCCATAGGAGTAATGACATTACTTCCAAGACCATATTAGTAGCATGGGTTCACTCCATATACCATATTAGTATCCATGGTTAACTACCATGTTCATATTAGTGCAAGAGTTCACTCCTCATACTATATTGGTAGTCATGGTTCACTCCCATGGCCATCTTATTAGTCATGGTTTACTCCCAATACCATCTTAGTCTATCTCAGGAGATATAAATATTTACCCAATATATTATAGGGTGATATAGGTTCCACCAATCTCATAGTAAAATCATATATACATATGCCACAAGATCATTAAAATCATATCATAACCAATGAAATTAAATGGGTATCATAAACATGTAATCATATCATTAAATGTGAAAAAGATACAGGTATTATAATCATTTCATCAAAACCATAACCCATTAAAAGAAGAGGGTTTCAAAATCATATAACCTGTGAAAGAGAAATAAGTTTCATAAACACAACTCCATCAAAAAATAAACCATTCATAAAAAGGATATGGATGGAAAAATTGAATCATTTTCCCATAAAGTAATGATTAACACCAATAGATGTCATCATATATGGGAAATAATTATGAAATATCTTTTAAAGAAATTTCTTGAGTAAAATATACTTTCTTATTTGAAAAATATATTTTTAAAACATAAAACCTTTTGAAAATAATTTTCATAAAAATAAACATGAAAATTTATAAAGGAAGCTTTGAAAACATTTTGAAATCATTTTCCTTTGAAAACTTCTTTAAAAATTATAATTAAATCTCGAAAACCTTTTTAAAATAATTTCATTGAAAATACTTTGAAAACTTATAAAAAAATATCAAAAACATTTTGAAAACAATTTCTTTGGAAATAATTTTAAGACTTATAAATAATTATTGAAAATTATTTTAAACTGATTCCTTTGAAAATAATTAGAAAACATAAAAATAAATCTTGAAAAAAATTTGAAAACCTTTTTACTTTAAAACTTATGAAATAATCTTGTTTTTTTGGAAAACCTTTTTTCATGAAACTTATAAAATAAGATTGAAAACATTTTGAAAATAATTTTATTGAAAAATAATTTAAAACAATTAATTTATATAATATTATTAAAAAAATTATTTATAAAAATAACTTTTTAAACTTGTAAAGGTAGCTTAAAAGGAATGATGGTCACGGCGGCGGGTAAATTCGTACATACTATACATTCTTTTTATATTGTAAAAAGTTTAGAAAAGTGAATCAACCAAAAAATAATAAGAAGATTCATTTTTATAACATTTTTTTAAAGGTAAAAAATGGGTAAAAAATTCATTTAAACATCATAGGAAAACAGTAGAATATTTTTTGAAACATTTTAGAAAATATGGTTTTGAAGGAACACAAATTTCTGATCGAAGTGAGAGGTAAATTTAGACTTTCTTAGAAACACTTTCTTGGTCATATTATGTTCCAAATAGTGAAAAATGGTATAATTACATGTGTATAACATGAATAACCTAGTGTTAGAAAATTATTTAGATTTATTGAGATATGGATCATAATATTTTATCAATGAAATCATAATCACAAACTATCTCGATAAATGATGAGATTGTTTCAATAAACTCTTACTACTTGGTAACTTTGAACCATACTCCCCATGTAAGAAATTGAAATTAAATAAATATTAAAATATTATTAAAAAATTGTATTCATGATATAACATGTTAAATAGAATTATATACACCTTGAAAAAGAATATTGGTGCATAACAAAACATGTGTCTCAAAGAAGGAAAATTGAGACAAAACGGTCTTACCGATTTGGTAACTTTTGAAACATTAACCCCCTGAAATAAAGATCATATAATGGATATGTAAATTCAAATATATTTAATAATAATATTTATAGAATACATTATTGGTTATTATAAACACCACACGATTGAAATGAGCGGTGAATAATGCATGAATCTCACGAAAATAAAAAATGAGATGAAATTCCCTTACCTTGTGTCTTGACTCTCATCACACTCATAAAAAATTCATATATAATAAATATAAGATTATTATACATCTTAAAAATAACCATATTATTATATATAATACCTTATATGGTTTTATTATGACTTTTTATTACCTGCTTGTTAACAATTCTATGTTAAGGTTTCACTTCAGGTAATATCCACTTTGTTCTTCGCATGTGTATTAATTTGTTATATATTTGGTCCTTATACATATATCATTATTTAAAGAATATAAAAAATGATATAAATATAATTTATATTCATTATATTCATATTATAATCATCTATATAATATATAATTATGAAATGGAATACACCGTTCATGGAGACGGTGGGTCGTATGTATGCATGAACACTGTTTCCATTTTTATTATCATATTGAATGAAAGAATGATAATGAAATATATGTATATAATATAATTAAAGTATAATTATCATGTTATATATATCATATAATTTCACTAAATCCATCCTTAAAACATTCCATATAGTGTGTGAACCAATCACATCGCTTTGAGTGGGCGGTAGTCCACAATTCATGAAACAAAATTATCATATTTACAAAAAATGGAAAGTATAAAGATATATGTTGTAAAATAGTTACAGTATCTTAAAGAAATTATAAATATCATATATATTATATATAAATATAGTGTCCATAATAATTCCCACCATGAGATATGGTAATGTAAAAACAAACAATTATCATTTCAGGAAGCGATAGTTTTCCATACACATAATTAGTATGTTAATTACCCATTAGATGAAAGTGATTGAAAGTGCAGGTAGAAAACGTAGAATAAAAAAATCCCAGTATATTTATTATAATTTTTTTTGTTTTATAATCATGAAATAACTAGATTTTAGGGGGTGGATAATGAAAATAAGATAGAGGAGCTTGAGGAAAGATGCTATATCTTCTTTGGGTAATTTCTCTTAGTTTGCACCAAAGGGATTCCTTGGTTTGATTTATTGCAAAGGTGATGATTATAGTTTGAGGGTAGGGAAATTGAGGATCTATTTTTTCAGATATTTTTTGTTCCAAAGTTTCTTTAGTGGTGTGATTAATTAGGAGGAGAGGATGCCTTTTTATAGTGGAGGAGGAGTGGAACTCTTGTAAATCTTTGGAAAAAGAATTCCACCCACATTTTTCCCATGTCAAGTGGATCCAATAATAGTCCAAAGTATATAAAAAGGATTTTTGGGTTGAAATATTTCTATAAAATTAATTTTTAACAAGTTTATAGTTTTTTTTGGATCCCGTGTTTAAGGATTATTCCTTTGTTAAGTTATTTTTTCTTTTAATCATTGTAATTAATTTTAATTACATTCACTAATATTTTGGTCAGAAACTAATCTAACATTATTAGAAAATATAAATTATTATGATTCAAAAAATTTAATCCATTTTTCCAAACTCCAATCACATAGGTATCATTAATTAATTTAAATTTAATCCCATAGAAAGGATGACAATGCGGGTTTTTAAAGTTAAAACGCTTAAAAGTTTGTTATGTTTTTATATTAAATTTCAATGTGAAATTGATTCCAATGAACTAAATTAGATTATTTTATAAAAAATTAATCTAATTAAACTTTAAAACAAATTAAAAATATAATTTAACCATATAAATAAATTAGATGAAAAAGCAGTTTTGAATTAAAATTCAGTATTTTTCACTATTCATCAAAATATAAAACTTCACATAAAAATACCAAAAATTAACCATAACATAATTTTTATGTTTTTATTTCAAATATTAAGTTATTTTTTACATATAATCTTTATAATATATACCAAAATTTAATTTAAAATATGTTCACCATTAAAAGGAGATAGAAGCCCCTTAATAAAAATATAGGTTTTTATGTGTGAAATTGGGTTTGTTCCTATATTTTGTTTATCAAATATATTGGATAAATATAAAAAATATTTTATTGAATATATAATATATATATATATATATTACATTAATATCACTCACTAATTTTAATTAATTTAATTTATTAGGATATAATATCTTTGTGAGCATAAAAATAGTTTTATATACAAACATTCCCTTTATATTCAATGGGTTCTTATTTCCATTTTGAATTTATTTATAACTAATGAATTGAAAATTTTATTTTATATGTTAGTTAATCCTATTAATAACTGTTAACTTAATGGATATGTTATATCTTATTATATTAAATATTAATATTTTTAGTAATATATTATTGTACGGTAACGCTCAGTCTTGCGTGTTACACAAGCCATCAAGGAAAGTCAGTATTTCATGTAATGTAAGCTAACCTAAGTGTTCATTGTAAATAAAGATAAACTTTATATTGTGTGTAGTGCATTATTAACTTGGTTTTTCATATAACATAAGCCGAACATGGTTCTTTAATATAAAATAAACTATTTTCAATGTTGCGTAAAATTCAAAATATCAAAAATATTAAATTTATTTGAAAAACAATATTTCACAAAATTTAGAGGTATTAATGTTCTTCATCGATGGATTTAAATAGTGATTCATCCTTCACTGATTCTTTAAATGATTTTGGTTCCACATTTGAAAGGAAGGTAGAATGGGCATCATTCCTCATTCTCCTTATATGTGTTGGTGCGGTCTAATTCCCAATGATATTGGATTGATCAATTTGTACTCTTTTATTTCTTATATGAGGTACATAAAAAGTTTATTCAGTTGTGGTTTCCTCTTCTGATTTTTCTTTTGAATCATCATTGTTTTGAGCGCCCTGAATATTTTTTAGGCCTTCCACTATTTCGGCATTTGAATCTGTCCCATGTCCACATTGTTTTTCATCTTCTATCATATCATAATATGAGATCTTCAAGGTATTTTTGGTTTTATATTGAATTATAATGACATCCATTATTTCAACAATCATTACAAGATGATTATTGTAACATTTTTAGGCTTTAATATTCATTGAATATCCAAGGAATATTCCCTTATCTGCAGCATCTTCATACTTTTCTTGATTGCCTTATTTGTTTGAGATGAAACATTTACCTCCAAAAACAATAAAATAATTAAAATAGGTCTTCCTTTAAAACCATAAATCATATGTTTTATTGGTTTCTCCCATAAAAATACCTATTCGATTTCAAGAGTACACTACTACTTAAATAACCTCTTTCCAATAATGATGATAAATATGACTCTCAATCAGCATAGTTCTAGCCATATTGTTCTCTTATCTATTTATGAATTCAAAAACTCCATTTTTATATGGGATTATCACTACAAACACATCATGATTTATTCCATGTTTTTGAAATTTTCAAATTCCATGGATGTGTATTCTCCTCCATTGTCAGATTATATAATCTTTACTGTGCGGCCAATTTCATTCTCACCAATTCAATGTCAACTCTTCCTAAAATAAATCACTTATTGTTTTGTTTGAATAATCATTACAAATTACATGATAACTTTGTAATAAATGAAAATAATGAATTTCATATCTCTATATGTTTCATCCAAATTTATTGGACCACATATGTATGTGTGGATGAGACCAAACATAATTTTTTTTCAGCCGATATGAACTCCCAACCATATTTCCTCACATGCAAGCATCACATGTATTTTCTCTTTCACACTTCATATTGGGAATATCAATGACTATATTATACTTTGATATCTTTCCCCTGATTTTTTGATTAATCTGACCCAACCTCTGGTGCCACATGTTGTTTTCTTCTTAAACGGTTATGTAAAAAATGTTATCTTTACTATAAACTTGGTATAAATTTCCATATGTTCTACATCCTTTCATTAGATAATAACCTATCTTTCCTTTGATAGTGATTTTTTGATTAAATGTCATTATCAGTCCTGAGTCATAGAGTTGACTCACATTTAAGAGATTGTGATGCAAACCATCCACATAGAAAACTAAAGTTTTCATAATCTCATTATTTACCAGTTCTGTACTTCCACTTCCTTTGATATTTAAAGAACCATTATTGTCAAACCTCACAATTCCATAAACCATTTTCTTAAAATTATTCAATAAATATACATTTCCTATCTTATAGGATGAGTATCCACTATCAAGAATCTAGGCGCTACTATTCTTTTTATCTTTGAGAGCTATTTGTGTAAGGTAGGATTTCTCTATTTTATTATTTTCCTTCCATGATATACTTGATTGAGTGGAGGCTAAATATGGCCTTTATAATCTATTTTCCATATTAATGGGTTCATTATTCTCATATTTTTCTTCCATATGAGAATAATTATTCATAAGATCAACTCCTCTTAGTTGGCGGGTGTTGACTTTTCTATGAGTTCTGTAGGTAATGTTCCTGCATTTCCTCTTCCTCCAATGAATAACTCGATGGAAATAGTTAGAATAGTGAAAAAAATATCCACATAAAAATATTTATTCTATATGATTAAGGATATGGTTCATTATCCTTTTTTGACTTCCAAGATCGTTCCCATTAATATAGCTCCCTGACTCTTCACAGTATGACATGGTATGTCTCAAAAAGCCAAAAAATTGACATTTCATAAGAGTAAATGCCTTCTCATTTCTATTCATCCCCATGTCTCCTTATCTTGTAAATATTCTTTACTAGTGATCCATTATAGGTACTTGAGGATTATTCTTTTCTCACCTTTTTGTTTGGTTTGAAACATTTTTTTGGGACATCGAGAACCTTTGGAATATGTTCAACTTTCTGCTTCTATTTATTTTGGTTCATCTGGATTCTAGACTTTGAGGTTTCTACATCATAGAAAATTACATTTTTTCTCATACTTGTGAATCTTTGATCATTAAGGTCCTTCTCTACTCTTTCATAACCATGTTTAGATCTTTCTAACAGCTCTGAATTTGATAATCTTCTAAACTATAATTTATTTATTTTTTCATTGATATTGATTCAGTTCCTAATTTACTCCTCATAGTAACAACTTATTATTCAGCTAACTCAAATATATTATCCTTATACTACAATATAGATATAATTTCACTGATTAATTTTTCATACTCTTCAGTCCTAATATTAAATTACATCACTTCTTCTAAGATTTCAATAGTTTTTTACTGTTATTCTACTCCTTCTTTCAGTTGATCAATTTATTATTCAATCCAATCAACATACTCTGATGACCCTTCTAGAATGGATATCAAATTTATATTTCACTTTATTTTAATTTAAATATTGTCAAGAGTATCCTCAAGCTCCACCTTGAGATAAAAAACACCAATCAACTGATTACCTTTATCTTTTAAAAGTTCTACCTTTTCAACAATAGCCATCATGGATACTTGGGTTTTGGATTTAAACTCTGGTTATTAATCCTCTAAAAAATTATTATCACTGCATTATTCTTAAAAATTAAACTCTTTCTATGTAATTTATTCCCTTATTTTAAGTCTCCTTTTTTATGGAACATTTCCTAAGGTTTCTATAAGATTCCTTCTTCACTTTCTTCATCATCAAACTTCCTTAATCATCGAGAGGCAATGTTCCCAACTCGACCACATCAAAAATAATCCATCATAAGATTTACTATAAATATCCCTTTTTATCTTTTGAATTTCTTGAAAAAAAAAGAAATAATTTCATATTCATCATTATCTTCATCAATAATATCTCTGGAAACCTCATGTTTCTCAATGGCATTGAATTCCATTTTCTTAAATACTCGAGTTTTTGCATCTTCTATTTTCACTCTCATTTCATAATTCACTGGGCTACTCATTAGATCATAAATATAATGTTTATATAGATCTATTTCTTTAATGGTCTATACATCTGTATTGTATAAAGGTAAAATCCTTCTCTATATTTTCTTGACAATGTCAATATCGTTAATTTCTTCACCGAGTACTCTAATTTCTCCAAAAACTTTAATAACTTGATTAAAAAATGTATCTTAATTTTCATTGGGATTCATTTTTAGATCACCGAAACTATTGTGAAAAAACATAGAGTTTATCCTCATTCACTTTGTTATCACATTCGTATATATTTTATAGTTTTTCCAATATAGACTTGGTTGAAGTGAAACTCTTCACCTTCAAACAAATTTTATTAGATAGATCTGTAGTAAGAGAATTTTGTGCTATGTAATTTTCATTATGCATTTTCCTGTCCATTTCAGTCATATACAGACTAGCCACATCAATGACATTAATCCCCTGAGTAGTGGAAAAAAAGAAATTTCATCCCAAGGGATCTCAGAAGAGATCTCATCTTGTTCTTCCAAATCTATAATTTACTTTCATCAAAGAGGGGTACTCCCCTAACATTCACTCAGTTATCCATGAAAACAATAGAGGACATATTTAACTCCAACAAACTGAATTTGATACCACATTTAGGACCCTGGAACACCTTGAGAGGGGTTGGGTGAATCAGGGTGTCAAATTTTTATTTTAAACTGATGGATATTTTTCCCACATTGGTACGAACTCTATAAACCTATTTTATGGAATCATGTAGTAATTAAACATTCACATGAAGAGATACAACACATTATTTTTACATGGTTCACCACTAAGGGATAGTACATGGATCATACACCAACAATTTGTTAGTTGTACCAAAATCCACTAATATATACTAATTGCGGAATACAGAATTTTAGACATAGTCACTCTATGATAGGCACAATACCTTTACAATATTTTATGGATATCACACTACCTCCCTTGGAACACTTCTATTGACTCCCCCTATCTCACTACATTGGGTGAAGTCTTACTCAGTTTAATGAATTGAAAGACGCTTCAATAGATTGGTATTTAAGTCTTTGTACCTAATTTTCATGAGAATATTCTTACACCATATACTTGATTTGATGCACTTGAAATCACTGATCAAATAAACTAGATAATCAAAACATGCTAGTATCACAACTCAAACACTTTCATACAACACTTGTACTTGCATGAAACTTTTGGTATTATTACACAAGATGAATGTTTCACAACCCTTATCTTTCATGTAACCAAACCATGAGTTTCAATTGGTCTTCATAAACACAAGTAATGCTATTCATGAAATATTTACTACACATAACTCTTCTACACTCAACTCTTTCATGTGTCACAGATACAAAATCTTCATTGGAAAAGTTACTTAGAATGAAGGGGGTGGCCACCTATTTATAGACCCAGATGACCATGTGCACAAGTTACTTATGCGCCTTCCCCCATGTGTGAAAATCTTATTTTGAATATATATTTTTTATATAAGAGTCTTACACACCGTACGTGGAACAAAAATTACCTACATCATACAAAAATCATCTTTTGAACAATTTATCCTTTTTCACGCAGCTTATGCCTTTGCTGTATTTTTATGTGATGGTCTAAAAACATCACATTCATTAAATTTTTCAATTCAAGTTCATCCTTGTGCAAAAATTCCTTTCCCAAAAACAAATTTCTCCATCGTCCAAATTTTAGACCAAAATATTTGTAAAACATTGGAAAACAATTCCATCTTCAATGTTGAAGCCATCTATATTGTAAAAACACTAGTTTTTAAAAACTCCTTGATTAGCCTAGTGTGGATTGAAAACAAACAGAAAATAGACTCCATTTCCAGTAACCAGTTGTAACAAGCCTCAGTTCCAACAATATTATGAGATTAGAAAGAGCATGAACCTTTACACAATTCAATAGTAAATCCCTTTTGGGGTCGTGACAGGAGTAGTATACAATGGTAGAGGAATGACATACTTAGTTTATGCAGGTGGAATGTTTGATGGATGATGAGAATAAAAAGACCCAAAAATAATGATCATCCATATTTTTAGGGAGAAGTGGTGGGTGGAGGGTGAGAGGGATAAATTTCTCTATTGGGGTATCATAGAGGGAAGAGGGTAGGTAGGATATGAATGGAGAGTCCTTAATAAATGAGCCATTAATAGATATGATATATCACCTTAAGTCAAGAGAAAAATTGTAATATCCACAGTGGGTGTGAGAGTAACCTAGAAAAATGAAACAGAGTGACCCTGAGGAAAATTTAGAGATATTATGATGAATGTCAAAAACATGATAGAGATACCCAAATACAAAAAATGGAATAGGGTGGGGAGGGTGAGGAGGAAACATATCTTGAAATAGACTCTCCCCTTAAAAGATAGAAGATGAAAGATGGTTTATAAGATTAGTGGAAGTAATAATAACATTATCACAAAATTAAATAGGCAATAGAAAGTGAAATAATATGTCATAATAAGTTTCCAAAATATGATGATTTTTATGCATGACCACACCATTCTGTTGATGTTTACCAAGATAGGATGTTTGGTGAAGGACACCATGATCTATGAGAAATCACTGAAAAAAAAGCTAAATACTCTCAAACATTGTATGAGATTAGGAATTTAATATTCATGGATAATTGAGTTTGAATTTTATTGTAAAATAATTTTAATATATTAAAATTTTTATAAAGATCACGAAGAAGATAAATCCAAGTCATTCAAATAAAATAAACAATAAAAGATACATAATAACAATAATATCACTGAATTAGTACATCACAAAGACCCAACGCATAAAAATTTACAAAATCAAAGGGTTTAGATGCATGTGATGATAGGAAAGGAAAAAAAGACATTTTATTATGTTTATAAAACTAGAAGGATTCATAATGGAAAGAAAGGTGCAGATTGAGATGGGGGAAAATCTTATGCAACATGGAAAAAGGTGGATGTCCATGGGGAAAATGAAGTTTTAGAGCATAGATGGAGGTGGATGAGCAGTAAAGGGATTTTGGGGTATCAAACAAGTAAACACCATCATGACGATGACTGCTACCAAACTTCAAATTCATCTACTAATCATGAATGAAAACATGCGAGGATGAGAAAATAGAAACACAATTAATGTTCTTTTCATACTTACTAATGGACAGGATATTAAACGGACATCTAGGAATATGATTCACTGGTGGTATCCAAATACAATGATTCAAGGATAATGTGCAAAATCTGAAAATAAGAATGGTGGATCACAACACCAAAATCATCAATCAGTGGCAGTTTTTTATCAGCAGTTTCTTAGACTGCCATTATTTTTTAAAAATAATTTTATGGCGGTTTTTTAATAACTACATCTAAAACTTTTTTATTTTTTTAAAACATGACACTTTTTCCCACCAAAAACCCCTCACCCCCCTAAACCCCAACACCCCCACCCTCGAGTCACCAAGCCCCCTAAGCCATATCCCCTCATCGCGAGTCCTGATCCCGAGCCGCTGATACCCCCTTCCCGATCTCGAGCTGCCAACACCCCCTCACCCCCACCCCGAGTCCCCTGATCCCAATCCCTAGACACCGAGATCTCTCTCCCATAAACAGTCATTCCCACTACTCCCCCTGGTCACTACCCCGCTACCGGTTCCCATACTCCTCTTTCTACTATAGGATCCTTCTTCCTCATTGGTTTTAGATCATCAGTTCTATGTATTATTATAACAATCTTGAGGTAGGTGTTTTTATGCAATTTCTTATTCTTTTGATTCATTTACTGATAGGATTATAATTTATTCCATTTGAGATTGGTTAAGCCTAATTTATTTATTTTTAACAAAAATGACATGGTTTTATGAAAATTTTGTTTGGAATGGATACATTTATATAGTGATTTAATTATTTGTTTTGAGATGATATCCATTTTTTTGCTAATCTAGGTGGATTTGGTTTTCAAAATATAATGTTTATTTTTAATAAATTGTTTTTATTCAATAATCTTAATTCCACATACTTTAATGTTTTTATTTCCTTTAAATGAGTTTTGTAATGATTTTAATAAATACATTCAATGATTTGTTTTCAATGGTTTATCATATAGTATTTCAAAACATTGAAGGAATTTCATATAATTTTCCTATTCTTTTTTTAAAGAACCTTTCAACAAATTAAAATCAATTTTAAAGGAAACAAGTATGATGGGGTTTTATAAAATTAATGGCTGAATGAAATTTTTTATTTTGTTGATAAAGGAATTTTTTACCAAAAAGGTATTCCATAAGAGAACATTAGGAAAAAATTTATATAAATTATCTTATTTGATAAATTCTTTATGAATTCTTTACTTATGATTTTCATTGAATAATGGTTCTTTGTGAAAAAGATAATGGTTGTTGAAATAGGGGTTTTGGTCATTGAGGGATCTTGGGGGTGGGGAGATATGGGAACTTTGTGTCCAATTGAATGTTGATTTTTTATGTTTATTTCATTGAGGATCATTATTAGGAACACTATTTCTTGAAATATCACTTACCGCTTTGATTTTTCATGGAGAATCCATTATAAAATGGTGATAAAGTGTAGATTTATTCTATGATTTTACAGACTCACACCCCAACTATAATCTACCAAGAAATTTTAATTTATTATAGGGACATGCAATGAGGAAGAAAGTGTGCTCTAAGTCGGTAAGCTTGTGTACATAGTAGATAAAAAATTTGAATGTAGAAAGTCATTGTTATATTTTAATTATCTTCTATGGTATCACTAATATACTAAGGACTGTCCAATGATATATGACCTTGACACTTGGTGTTAGTAATTTTTATGTATCTCTAATAACTTGATATTTACTCAATAATAGAATTTCCACATTTGAACACTTTTATTATATCTGTTTGATTGTTATGAGGTACATTTTTTACCAATGTATCTTCCTTGATTTGATTTATTCCTTATAAGTACATGGTATATAATCATAGCTTCAATATCAATTATTGACATTGGATTTTGATAATTTTATCAATGATTTCTTAAAATAATATTTTTTTATTAAAAATGGATTTCAACATGTATTTTTCCTTTTTTTTCTTAATGGGTTTTAAATGAAAAATGTGACTCTTTTACACACCATTTTCCTAAAAACTAGACTTTATGGATTTAAATTATCCTTTTTAAAATGATTCATTATTTTCCATTTGTATTTATATAGGAAAAACATATTTAACATATTCATATTTTTTATAACTAGTATATATGAATCTCTTAAAACATAAATTTCATAGACTACTTGGTGGGATCAAAATGAGATCTATTTTATCACATCTTGTATATACCACTTGATGTATGTAGATTTCATCTTTTTATAATAGGGGGTCAAAATCTCTTCATCCACTTTTAATGGTGTTTTTCTTGGTTGGATGAGGGTAGGTGTCTTGAAAAATTATGAGTGTTTGAGGATCACTAGGGGATTGGTTATCATGGTTATGTTTTCATTTTATGTCCCTAGGTTGTATATATATTTTTTATGGTTATATCTAGATGATTTAGTTGTTATGATTTTTTATATATTTATGTTGTATCTTTTTTTATATTATATTTTTTCTTTAACATGATTTTATCTCAAATAGTATTGATATTGCTTTTCCTTATGGATATGTTAATTAAAGAGATTTTGAAAACTTATTTTTTAGGCATGAATTTTTAGAAGACATTTATATACATATTTCAATTTAATCATTTAACCTATATTAATGATCTTGGACTAGTTATATTGAGGGAGGTAATTTTTAGGGCATGAAATATAATCAAAGTATAATTTACTAAGTATTAAGTTATCATATTATGATAACTTCATCATTTAATAAAACAAATGTAGTAGAAGAACATCTAGTTACATCTATAGGGAATTTAATAATTACTAACACAAAGAAAGTTGTTAAACTATAAAATTTAAGTGATTTATTCATGAGGTCCTCCACTAATAATAATGCTAGTGAAGCATTATGTGACATCCCCTCTAGTACTTATATGTATCTTCTTATAACTAATTGGAATGTCATTTTTTCACTTCCATTTCTCAATTTTCCTATTTTTTAATAGTTATGTGTTTTAATTTTTTTAATAAAGTGTAGGAACATTGTGATATATATGGATAAAAGCTGGATCACATTACTAAGGAACACACCTTAGTATGATAATGGTTTTGAGGAGTTTTTAGATTTTTCATTTTCCAATCAATTCGTTGATAGGAGAATAATATTTCCATGTCCTAAATGTAAATTTAGAAGATGGTTGAAGAGAGATAAAGTTTATTAACACATGATATTGAAAAAATTTCCTACTCAATATTTGCGTTGGATTTAGAATGGAGAATCGAACATTATAGAAACTTTGATAACTAGAATCAATCGATAGAATGAGCTTCCAACTTCTTCAAAAATGGAAAATGAAATGAAAAACCTTATTAACAATGAAATTGGTGTTGTAAGACAACAACATCAACATAAAAAACATATCAGAACAATATGTTTAGGGTGCTATAAATAGAAATGTGACGGCTAATGTTTTTGAGACTATAGGACAACCAGATTAGGATTTTAATATATCATCATATCCTCCTCTTCAATCTATTGAGACTAATGTAAGAGAAAACTTCACTAAGAAGACATATGTGTTTCATGTTTTAGTTGATGGTGTAAATCAAGATTTTTATAGTGGATGTTTGAAATATTCAAAACATTATTTTCTATTGAATTTGTACCATATCAAATGCCTATTTGGAATTACAAATAAGGAAATGGTCGTGATATTGGAATTGTTGCGTGATACATTTCCTGAAGAAAATATTCTTGTGTATTTTTATGATATGAAAAAAGTTGTTTAAAATCTTGGTCTGAATTATATAAAAATACATGTGTGCCCCAATGATTGTATCTTTATTGGGGATAGTATTCAAGCAGACAGGATTGCAAAAAATGTTATTCTTCTAGATGTAGGTCAATGAGTGATGTTGGAAGTCTGAATAAAAAAACTACCATAAAGAATAATATAAAGAACACACTTGTAAAAGTTTTTCATTACTTTCCTAAAAATCATTAATTGTAAAGATTATTCATGTCATTGAAAACTGCTGAGCACATGAAGTGAAATTCTATAGATAATAACAATGATGGGTTAATGTGACATCTAAGAGATTCAAAATCATTGAAAACAATTGATTCATTACATCCAAATATCTAATCTGATCCTAGGAATGTTTTATTTGGATTGGATGTCTATGGATTCAACCCATTTGGGAATTTGAGCACCAATTATAGCATTTGGTTGATTGTTTTGATCCCTTGCAGTCTTCCTCCGTGGATGTGTATGTAACAAACGTTTTTTATAATTTTAATGATTATTACTATAAAACAAATGCCTAGAAATGATATTGATGTATACTTGAAACCTCTAATTGAATAATTATTGGAGTTATGGATAAACAGTGTTGAGACATATGATGTATCTTCTAGAACAATGTTCAAAATTCAAGCTACTCTAAATTGGACCATTAGTGACTTCCCTAGACTTGAAAAATTAAATGGTTGGAACACTTACACAGGCTTGGATTGTCATGTTTGTAACTTTGATTTTGAGCTCGAATGACTACGTCATAGTAAAAAATGGTTCTTCTTAGGTCATCAAATATTTCTCAATGAATCTCATAGATCTCAGTTAAAAAAGTCAAAATTAAATGGTTCTATTGATCATAGACCACATCCATAGTTTTTGACAGGTTATGAAATATTAGAAAAACTTGGAAATGATGAAACAAATTTGGGAAGGTGCATCATTTGAATGATAGTGGGAAATGAGTTCGAAGTGCATCATTAAGTGAAATTAGAATGTAACAATGGATGAAAAAAAAATATTATTTAAAATTCTATATTGGGAATTTAATTTTTTGTGGAATAATCTTGATGTTATGCAGATTGAGAATAATGTTTGTGAAAATTTGATTTTACATTTCTTAATGAGCATGGAAAATTGAAGAACCATCTCAATACTCGGAAATACTTACAAACAATGAACATAAAGCATGATCTTTAGCCAGATGAGAATGGAAAGTATGATCCTTCAATTTTTGAAATGAAAAATAAGGATAAAGATAAATTCCTTAAAATTTTAAAATATGTGAAGTTATTTGATGAGTATTCAATAAATATCTCAAGGTGTGTTGACTTAAGGCATCATAGTTTACATGGATTGAAAATTCATGATTCACATGTTTTGTTATAATTGTTTCTACCATTGGCATTGCAAACACTATTACCTAAAAAGGTTACTGTTGTTGTACTCCAATTTTACACAATATTTAGAAAAGTATGAGGAAAATTATATAAACATTTGAGCTTGACAAAATTCAAGAGAGATTTTATTGAAACTTTGTGCAATGGATATGATCTTTCCTCCATCATTTTTTACTGTCTTAATGAATTTAACTATGCACTTGGTTGAGGAAGCAAAATAACGAGGCCCTATAAATTATTGATGGATGTATCCAATTTATAGTTACTTTATTTTTATGTTTTTAATTTACGTAAACAATTCTTGTAACTTCATTAAATATACAATTATATTTTTTTATTTTATTTCACAGATATCTTGGGCATTTGAAATCATACATGAAAAATAAATCTCATTATAAAGGCTCTAAATCTAAAGGCTATTTGGTAGAGGAGTGGCTTACCTTTTTTATAGATACTTGGATGATATCAAGACAATATTCAATAGATTTTTTTGTGTTGATGACACATCAACTCAATATCAACAACATGGGAAATAAAAAATCATTCCTGTTATTGTTTGATCAGTTGGGAGGACATCAAATGTTCCACTGATAGAAATAGAATTATTATAGGAACATAGATATGTATTACTAAATAGTGAAAATATAGATCCATTTATTGAAGATTTTAGGATACTAACAAAGAGACAAATGAGAGGCCGAAATCAAAGTAAGAAAGATATAACAAAATTTTTTAATAAAGAGATTGTAGAATGGTTTTCCTGATTTGTATGTTTATAAATATTTCAATAAATACTGATATTATGTTGACACACATATTTTTAAAATATAATAATGTATCTTACTTTTTTTATATCATGAATACTGATACTCAAGCTGAGTTTTTAGAATATTTGAAGTTTCTTGCTCGAGGTCCTCTGAAATAGGCTAGAAAGTTCGTTGCTTACAATGTGAATAGATTTAAATTTCATATTTTTGATCGATAAGAGGGTTAGAAAATAGAATAGTGGTATATCTTAATTTTCTGAAGTGGGATACTATGTAATGTTGACTAATATTATTCAATTAAACTACCATGAGAATTTTTTAGTTTTTTTATTCAAATGCAATTGGGTCGATATTATCAGGGGTGTTAAAAGAGATTCCTTGAAATTTACTTCTGTGAACTTCTCTCAATTTATGGATGTTTGTGACCATGAGTTTAATGATTTTTATATCTTATCAACACATGTGAAAATAGTATATTATGTGTAAGATTTCATGGGTGAAGGGTGGAGTGTAGTTTCTCATGTAAAACAAAGAGACTTGTATGATATGGGTGATGAAGTGGAATATTTTACCTCTGACATTGAATCCCATCAACAAAAAGAAGTGAACTTATTTTTCCATCATGATATTGAAAATACTAGTCTTACAAGGGTGGATGAAGTAGATGAAGTAATTATGAAGTAGGATAATGACATGATTGAAGGATAAAATGATTGTATGTGAAGTCATCCATTTATTTATGAACCACTTATGTCATTTGTGGAGTCATCCATTATCGTAGTTATATATATATTTTTTCTATTATTGTTCATCTGTTATCATTTATAATTTTGTTCTACATGAATTTTTTGAAATATATGTTCTGTAGTTAATTTTATTTGATTAAATAACACGAATTCTAAGGAGGAAGCATTATACTGATGTCAATAAACTCTTAGTTGAAATTCCCTTGACCATACCAATAGATTATGATCCATATCTATTCATCCCTAAAACATTTAAGATGCCATCCACTTTCCCCCAACACCATCTCTCACACCCTTCATCAGCATCCCATCAGCAACTCAAATGATGCCACCCCATTTAGCAGCATTAGTAGTGATGGAGCAGGTTGTCACTCCTGGTTCTTCATGGGGATATTGGAGGGTGACAGTTATAGGTAGAATTTTTAATATGAATAAATTTATTTCACTTTTTTATACTACTAACTATTTTTTCATAAAATATAGAAACACTACTACTACGGAGAAAAATATGAAAAGTTCGGATGTCTAGAATATGATCAGACTAAATATAGTTGTCCCATTTAACTGCAATGGGGTACCTGCGGATGAATTTATGGGATTATTTGGCTAGATTTTAGGCCATCATGATGATTGGAGGCATATACCATCATCTTGTAAAAATAATGTTTTTATTCATAGATAAAGGTAATTTTAATACATTATGGTGTAGTTGAATGTCATTATGTTATTAAATTCTAATATTTTCAAAACTAATTTCTTTATAATGATTTTTCCTCTTTTCCATTGATGATTTTATATCATGAAAGAGGACATTGAAAATTTTGGGTGAGAAATAGAATGATTTTAAATAGAGATTATAGAATGAATTCAATGATAATTCATTGAACGCCCATCCACTATATGATAAGGTACCCAATGGGGTACCTATAGAGAAATGGAAAGTTTTTATTGTTATCCATCGTGATGAGAAGAACATGGTATTTAAATATATATTATTATATTAATATTATTTTACATTTATACAAGCATATGACAAGGATATGTCGTTTCATACATTACTATTAAATTAAATTTTATTTATTTTAGGATGTTTCAAGGAAGAATTCACCAAGTTGGGCTAAGAAAATCATCCCTCACATTGCGAAGTCAAAGAGTTTTTCTAGAATTAGATTGACTCTGGTAATCTTTTCATTAGTTTAAATATTTATAATATTGTATTATTCATTTAATATATTAATTTTTTTTATTTATGTTTCTTTAATGCAGTCACATAATTGAGGGAACCAAGAATCCTAAACATAAGTGTGGTTCGATTTTCATAAAAATTTGGTGGGATTTTTGTTAATGAGATTCTTGAAGATGTTGGGTTATGAATTATTTTTCATTAGAACAAATAATTATCAATTATCACTATGTTAATATATATTTCTTCAAATATGACAGATATTTTATTTATAGGTAAAATTTAATGAACTATGTGATTCCAATCCTACGCAGTCCTTCTGAGTCTCCCAGGATGAACTAGTTGGTAAAGTCCTTGGGAAGGATCATCCTGGTTGAGTGAGCAAGATAGTTTTGGGTCTATTACCATCTAAGGTCTTTGTAAGGACATCGGGGATTGTAGCTACATCTAATCCTAGTTATAGTCACTCCCTACCCTAAGATTATTAGAGAGTGTTTATCCCTATGCAAAGAACAATTCCGAAATAAGGGAGCAGATATCCACTTTGCAGAAATCATTGGTTGATTTATATCAGAAGATGACCAGATCTATCCTCGGTGGTATTACATCGATGACTGTTTGTGAGTAGATAAATCACAAAACTTAAAAATCATTTAGTTCACAAACTTTTATTACTTTTAAGTTTAAATATAAATATACAACATTGTTTAATTTTAAATATAATTTTCTTACCGGCGTTGGTAGTAGGAATTAGATATGAAGATAAAGAGGGTGACAAGCAGAGTTCATCATCAGCTAGTTATTAGTGGAGAGGGTTTTCTCATGTATCATTTGTGGCATGGAGTGGACAATGTTGAGTGATCTAGTATGTGCATTGTTTATGTGTACTATGATTGTAAGATAATGGAACTTTCATTATCTATCTATATGTTCTGTTTCATTTGTTATAGATTTATGTTATTTATTCATATGTACTAGGAAAATAAGATATATACATTTTGGTATAACTGTTTGTTGGAATGATCTGGTCTATGTATTATTTGTTTTTTTCCAAGGTTTTTCTCAGGAGGCAGATTCGGTAGCTCTTTTTTTTTGTAATTTTTCATATAGTGGTTGTTTAACCGACCATTAAATATAGTTTTTTTCACAACATTTAAACATTCTATATATTGTGGTATTTTTTTGTGGTTAAAACCACCACTAAATATGAAAAACATCTATTTAGCGGCATTTTTAACCGCCGCTAAATTCTCATCATTTTTTGGCTAGAAAACTACCACTAAAACACAGAATACCACTTATAAATACATGTTCTATGACACTTTCTAGAAACCACCACTAAATGTATGGAATTTTTACATGTTGTATGCCGACACTAATTTTAGCGAAAATTTTTGGAAATTGTAGAAAAACCATGTGGTGGTAGTTTAAACAACTACCAAATCAAAAAAAACACCACTATATGAATATTTTCTTATAGTGGATCCATTAGAAATGGTGATTTTAGTGTGCTTGATGTATGAATAAAAGGTTATAATAATACTTTCATTTCTATTAATATTATTTGAAACACCAAAATAAAGCATCCATGTAGTTGGGTGATGAGAGACACATGTTGTAGAGACATTGGTCTAAGAGACAAATACAAAAGATAAAATAGACATCGATACACCCCAATGAGATTGTAGCAGCTCCATATCTTTTTTATAGAGAACCAATTTGGGATGGGCATATGATGGATGATGCGAGGAATTAAAAAGAACTACCTAATACAATCAGGGTTGTTGATATGGGTAGCAATGGAGAACCCAAAAACAATCAACTAGATCATGTTCTTACCACAATGATGATAAAAAAGAAAAAATTTGGGCTCCGCCACTACCACGAGTACCTGAAAAACGACCACCACTATGCCCTAGGATATGAATGTGATATATTGTATCAATATAGGGTAGGAATCAATGATATTTACCAAGGTGATGATAAACCAATGGAATCTCAAGAGAGGATGGGCTAGCCAACATCTTGTTCATGGTTGTCATATATTTTGGATTGAGGTCAGGAAGAAGACTAAAGAGACATAATAGATCTCACTGAGCCAGAGAAGACTTCAATGTTTTAGGAAGAGGCCAAAGATCAAGTAACTCATTGTGAAAGGCCTTACATTAAATAAAATATGCTAGAAAAAATATGATTTTTCTAATAGGTGGTTGATAGGAATTGAATAACATTGAACACCCAAGATAAATTATTAGTTTTTGAATACATGAGAGTCAATTAGTCCCAAAATTCCTTAATATTGTTAGAAGTTTGAGTAATATATTGGATTAATCTTTCCATATAATTGAAAAGTAGTGCAAAAAAAGTTCTATTAGATATCTTCCAAACCATATACCTCATATAAAACATCAGTGGTGGAGGGTCAACAAGGTGAGAATCAAGATCTATACTAGTTAATGACATTAGAACTATCTTGCTCCAAATAGAGAATCCCATGGAATCTTGAAGATCATTCACAAGGCACATGGAGGTAGTGATAAACTCTATAAGGATAAAAGAAATAGGTGTTAAATCTTTCATATCAGAAGGGTTGCTGGGAATGGTTAGAAAGGGATCACCAATTTTGAAGTAATTATTTTTCAAGGGAGGAAGCCATTAAGAATGACTAATAATGTATCAGGGAATTCGACATCTATAAGAATCATGCATGAATATCATCAGAGCATGAATAGAGTCTGGTATGGTCAATGACAAAAGAATATCATTCATAAGAGTGGGGTTGTGGATAATGTCAAAGTAAGGAGTAGTTACACATCATATAGGTCATTCAATCAAAATAGATCACCTAGAATAGGAATCCTACCATGCCTAGACTGGTGACTGGGAGAAGAGATAGTGAGAGGCCATATGAGATTAGTGGTAGAGGATGGCCTGAATAATCAATGTATTCTTGGGTCACCTAGGAGAAAGTGGTAAGGAGATGGCGATGAGAAAAGGCTATTAAAAAGAAGTGGGTGGGACGGTGGTGTGCACACATAATATTGGGTGTGGTCCATGTGGATGTGGAACAATGACTAGGTTGAAGGAGATAGTTCTAACAGAGCATGACAATGGAAGAATGTGAGCCTCATGTTAGGGTAAAATATCAAAACCTTCCTTTTATACCTTGGAGGAGTAAAACCTACCCCTTACATCAATAAAATGTGGATAACTTTATTTATATATGTAGAAAAATAAATACACATAATGTGGGAATTTAAAATACAATTAATTTGTTCCAACACAACTTTTGTAATCTTGTATAAATTTCAATTCTAGTAATATCAATTTTGTGTTCTTGATTATTTCTTCTAAATTTCCCCACACTTTCACCCAAAGTCATATTATTTGGTTCTTCCATTGAGATGATTGTTTATTATATAAGGGGATCATCATTGGATTGATAGGCAACATAGATTTTTTTCAACTCAAACAAGATAGAGGAATAATTAACATTGGTGGTATTTTTGAGTAATAGACTGGAATAGTAGGTATAGGAGCATGTGAAGATTATGAGGCATCATCATCATCTTATGATTGTATTGCAATAACAATTGAAGGCATTCACTAAGAGGTATATATGAAGAGCTGTTATGGAAAATGCATAGATCAATAAACAATTGAAAATTCACCAAGGAAGAGTTAATGGAGAAAAAAAGAATAAGAAGAAGATAAAGAGACACAAAAATTTACATGGTTTAGGAAATGATCCCTAAATCTATAAAGAAGTGTAAATATCACTATTTTCAAGAGCATAATTATAAGTAAAAATTCAAAGTTTCACACACCCAGAAAACCTAGTAAGAATGAGATCATAAAGTAGAATGTGAAATAGTTCCACCAACCACATAGTAAGTCTACTGATCTATAGTGATCGGTGATTGGAAGTCCTTGGATATATAGTACCACTATCTCCAAATTCCATGATTCTAGAATAATTATATAAAATTATGCACTACTACAGTGACTTGTTGGTGTCACTGGTAAGATCTTCTGAAAAAAATTTAGTGTTACTACAATTCCCAAAATTTGATTTTATTATTATGATAAATTCATATCAAAAATAAAAATCCAAATTATGAGGATACAATTTTTTGTAATATGGGAGACTGTAACACCCTTATATTTCAACATGTATTTCTCCTTTAAATGAATATTATGTTTGATAGATTGTGATACACACAACATCATACTAAACTGAACTGTGATGATTTTATTAATATAAAATATTAAAATTAAAGATAAATGTTAATACATTATGAGGTTTAAATGTGAAAGAAATTAAGAAAATTACAATTTCATTAAATGTGCACATATATGAAAATATCACAAACATAAAATATTTACCCTCATGATTTTCCATGAATATTATGTCCCCAAATAAAACTATAAAAAATAAAAAGAATTAAAAATATAATTGAGGTGATTAGGGAGTGGTAAATTAAATAAAATTATTGAAGTGTGTAAGGATATATATAGGAATGTAATATGATCGTTATATATAAGGCCGTTGAACACACAGTTGTTATATGTAACAACCCAAAAAACTAAAATAAGAACATTATATTCAATAGCATGTATGACACACAACACCAATATTAGAAGAAATGTAATATACTGATACTTTATGATATATTTCCTTTTAAATAAACTCAATCTCTTTGATATCTTTTTATTCATGCAACACTAGGTTTAAACGAAACATGATAATCTATTAAAAAGTTATTATTTAAACAAAACCATTACAACCTAGCCTATAAATTAAAGGGTATGATTAGTAATAACTAAATTATAAAAATTATATGGTTTAATAATGTATAAAATTAAATAAAATCATATCTATAGATTATAAATAAAATAAGAATCATTTGAAAGTAAAAGAAATATTTTTTGAAAAAAATACATTTTTCTAAAAGGTGGTTTAGTCGTTCTTTTTAAATTATAATTTAAAATAAATTTGTACCACATTTAAAAAAATTATTTGATAAAATAAACTTAATTTTTGAAATAATAATATCCAAATTATCTTAGGCTAATGTTTTTGTTATTTTCCTGAAAAGTTTCATTTTTTGATGAATAGTGAAAATACAGAATTTTAATTGAAACCCGCCTTTTTCATTTAAATAATTTATAATATTAAACTATATTTTGAATTAGTTTTAAAGTAAAATTAGTTAAATTATATCAATTAATCCAATTTTTCTCATTTTAATAATTTTCATGTTAAATTTTTATATAAAGAATTGGTAAACTTTTGAACATTTTCTCTTTGTAAAAACCTGTTTTTTTATTGTGTCTTTAGGATTAACTTTAAATTAAAATTTTCCAATTATGTGAATTGAATTTTTTAAAAATGGACTAAATATTTTGAATCATCGTAATTTATAATTTCTAATAATTTCAAATTAATTTTTTACTAAAATGAATAGTGAAAACAATAAAAATTATTTATCACGGTTAAGGTAAAAATGGGTTTATCGGGGGTTAAACTAAGAAGATAAGGGTTAAAATAACCTAAAAACTTGTATAAAATATATTGTATGGAAATATTAATAGATTATAACTTATATTATTTATAATTCTATATTATTGTTTCCTTATGAAATGAAAAAACCATGGGTGGAATTCATTCTTTTCAAAAATTACATGTGTGCCACTCACCTCACTTATAAAAGGCAACCCCTTATCCCCTCATTTTTAAACCTTCAAACCCTTTTTGGTTAGGATAAGACCTTCCCAAATACCTTTAAAACTTCCATAATATCATACTAGAATCCATATTTTAGTTATAAATTCAACCTAGGAAATATTTGTTGCAAATCTAAGTAGGATACACGAAGAAGAGATGACATTATTTAACAAGCATTTTATTTTATTTCTTCCTCCAACTCCTTAAATTATTATTAAAACATGATTATATAATAAAATAAGTAAATTAAATATACTGATATGTTTTTATGTTAAGTTAATGACCTAACACCATCCCCACATCCACAAAATGGTTTATAAAATCATCATTCGTGTGTACAAAAGACTACCACCTCACGAACTGATGTCATTCGTTTTCTATTTCCACCTCTCATGGTTGGGTATAATGATGGATATACAGTATATATTTGATATTTGTAATAGAATTATACCTATAAAGTTATTATATTATATATATCTTTTTAAATTTAATTGTATAGGAGATATAATAACGTCGGTCATGTGTACGACAGACTACCGCGTCACGAAGAGATGTGATTCATATTTCACTAGCGCTTCACATGAAAGTTGATAAGGATAAAGTTAATTATTATATGTGATATAAATTACATAATTATAGTATTATTGAAATATTTATCATTATAAAAATATAATATAAATAATTTTCTTTCTTACCATTTCAGTTAATGAAATATGATAACATCATTCATGTTCGTGTGGACTATCACCTTCATAAAATGATGTGAATCTATTTTCATCACCACACCACACGTATGATGTATATAATAATATTTAAAAAATAATAATATTGTATATATGATATTATTATCATT
Organism: Viscum album; assembly: GCA_963277665.1. Lineage (NCBI taxonomy): Eukaryota > Viridiplantae > Streptophyta > Magnoliopsida > Santalales > Viscaceae > Viscum > Viscum album. Next base: position 1,295,530,945 of record OY728141.1, on the reverse strand, counting down.
ATGGGATGATAATATATTACTTACCTTCTTTCCATAAAGACCATTGGAAAATGGAAATGTTACTCGTGAGTATGTACGATCTACCATCTCCATAATCGTAATTACTTTATTTCTCAAAAACATATTTCAGGATTGCTATTAAAAGTTTAATATATGTATAATTATAATAATTATATCATTATTATTAGTCTTTAGGTGATGTAACTATATAATATACATAAGATATGTAACTTTAATAACGAATCAGAAATGAGAAAATAAGGCGACTAGCACCCGAAATAATGAAAATAATGAAATATCACTAACAAACAGGTGGTAAAGTGTTATAATAGGGTAATATATGATATTATAAATATTATTATAGTTTTTTTATAATCCAATAAAATTCTTAAAACCATTATTCAATAGGTTAAATCATGTTCAACAAAAATAATGTGTGAGGTAATTTATTTCATCTCAATTTACATTCCATTGAGACTTATTTGTTATTGTGCACTATTTCAATTTTATATGGTTTATATAATCACACTTTTACATGTAATATCATTATTAATTCATACAAAATGTTATTTTATGTTTAAATTTAATAATTTCATCCAAGTGTATTTTACTTGAAAATCACCAAGTGGTAAAAGTTATTGTACAATCTTACTTTCTTTCGTGATAGGTAACTTTTTCTTGAAACAATCACTTTTTTGTGATCATTTTTCATTGGAATATAAATTTATATTAAATAAACATTTATTTTATGATGAATTTTACTATTTACTAAACTTTATACAATTTTTACAAATGCTTTTTACTTTCAAAGTAATTTGACTAATTGGGGAAATACTAATAAATCTGTATCCTTTACTCAATACATATATTTGATGATAAGGAACATTTTTCATGAAATAAATAAATTATTTTATATATGAGTAATGATTTTTACATAATTTCATGAGTGGGGACTAGTTATAGATATCCCATAAATACATCAAGAAGTATGATGAGACAAATCAGTTGACCAAAATTAAACAAGTTTCTATCGATAGTTTTAAACTTTCTTGATGATAGATCTTCATATTAGATGTTTTCATGTACCTGAGACATGATATCAAGTAATTAAGAATTTATATCATTTATAATTAAATTATCTTATTATCCATGATATTTTCACCATGGTATTATCTTTTAATGCATTTCTTTTTTAGTTTATAGATTAAATGATATGTTCTTTCAGTTATTTAACTTGACATATTGATTATGCCTTATCCATTTATAATATTTGTGATATTTATTAAATGTTATGTGCGTTCAATTATTTAACCTACCATATTATCTTGTCATGATATTCAAGTTATTTAAATGGAATTTGTGTACAGTTATTTACCTTTCTATATTGATTATTATTTATTGATTTATGATAGATTCCGCTACAAAAAAACCCTTACTAATCATTTTATCTCACACTTATTTTGTTTCCTTTCCCCTGGTTATGAAGATGAATCCTTTGATTGAGTTTCAAGGATTCATTTCATTTTATTTTTTTATGTATTATTTTTTATTTTCTATTTCCAATGAAAAATGTGTATCATGTATGTATCTAGTTCTCCAAAACTACTAAACTGATCTGTCCTTTGGTATTTGACTCTTTGTATCTATGCCAATGTAATAATTCAAACATTGACTATGGGTTACTAGGGTCTGGTTCATTATAGTTGGTATCTGATAGATCCAATATTTTAACAATTTTTTATATTTAATTAAATTATTTAATCCCTGAAAATTTAACAAGTTGAGTTATTTTCATCAATTTTGGATTTATAGGGTGTTTTGAGTTGAAATGTGAAAACTGATTAATTTGGAAATATAGACAGATTTTAATATCTTTGTTTATTCGATCATATATTTTAAAATATAAATCCAATTTATGTGATTCCTTTTTTATTGGATTCTTATAGTTATGTTCTTAATCTTTTATTTTAGGAGCATGATTTAATTCGGCTATCCAGAGGTCCTAAAAATTCAATCAATTTGGAAAATTAATTTGGACGACTGCGTGGACACCACCTCACTAAATAAATCATAACTCGGTATAAACACCTAAAATTTGGGTGATTACAATTTAATTTGAAATAATATTAGATGTTTTTTTTTGATATTGAAGATCTTGAATATTTTCTATAATTAATGTGGCCCATGTATGATGACATTTTGGGGCAGAAAAAAAAAAAGAAAACATTTCTCTAGAATAAAATCTCAACATTAATTGTCCATATCTCATACTAAAAATGGACGATAAATCTGAAATTTTGTGATGAACTTTAAAACATATTTTTTAATATCTTTATATAAGACACAATTTTAAAATTCGTCCATTATATTGGCCTACCATGGTCAAAAATTCGGTGGACAGAATCTGCAGGAAATCCTAAATCGAGATTTTGATGATCTGCAATTTGAAGACCCAAGGATGGAATCCCTTGGCCTATATAAGGAGGAGTTCACCCATTATGAAGGGAGTTAGAAACCAATTTTGGGGTGGAGTTATAGGGACATACTTCTAACATATGAATTTTCTTTTCTTTTCTTTTTATTTTTAGTTTTATTTTCTCATGTAATGCATTCATATTTTAATTAAAGTGTTTCACCTTATTTTCCACCGTATTTATTTTCCGAATTTAATCTAATTTCTTTATCTCTTAAATATTTACATAATGATATCTATTCACTTATCCATGAAAAGTGACTAACTCAATACTTGGACCTAGGGGAGGTTTCACGGTGTTCTTTATTATTGCGCTTCAAATCAAAATGTTTTTATTCTATTTGTGGTGGAGGTGGGAATATTGCATGGGTGCGGTAGTCTTCCACCACGAAACTATTTACAAATACATTAATTTTCATTGATTCATCCATTTTACCTACCTTCTATTAGGCAAACCCTTCATACAGTGGATTTAGGGTTTCCGTAAGGGATGAAATGGCATACAGAGGAGCTGGGTCCTTTAGGAACAACATTCTCGGTTGAGGTGTACCCTACTTGACTACTGGAGGAGGTGTGCTTTGGTGTTCCGTATGCATGATAAAATCACACACATCAATAAATCAATGGGGAGTAATTGATTAATGAGGTTTCACTAAATGAATTATCAAATTTAATTTAAATAACAAATAAATAATGAATGAACCCGTGTTATCCATCCCTAGGACCAAGTTCTTTCTTCCTTAATTAAATTTTTTCACTTCATGATAGTTATAAAATTTATTTCATTTAAATTTATTTACTTTACTAGATTAAATACAATAAAAAATAACTATTTTATATGATGTATATTATGTAGGTGAACAACTGATAAAGCTCCTCAAGTGAAATGACCATGGTCAGCCTCTGTGCTGCCTTAGGAAATTAAATTGATTTTGCCACGCCCTATGATAGGCATGTGTCACTATCGTATGAAGTTTAGTAGAAACCTTGGGAACAAGATTAAGGGAAACATATATTAAGAAACATAAACCTATGATAGAATTTGAGGATAAGTATAGAATAACATCTTAGTGTTTTAGTAAGGAATATATTATGTGGTTTTTCCAAGAAATAAATCCCTTTATGGATACTACAAGTGTATGTGGTTCTATAACATAGGTACCTAGGGGTTATAAATCCAAAAAGGGTTCATTGGGATTTACCTGATTGTCACCTGGTGCATCACAATGTGCCTTACTATGCACATGGTTTTACACTATTAGGGGATATTCTTAGGACAATTTACAATTTCTTTATAAACCATTATGAAATATTTTAAAATAAAAACTTCCCCTAAGAAATTAAGTTTATGATTATGAGATTATATATACCTAAAATTTTCAATTTATGTTAATTATTCCACTAGTTTTTGGATTATACATTATTTTTCATAATGATATGATCTAATATAGTGTATGAAATCATTTTGAAATGGATAATAGAAGTAATAGGGGTATCAATACTCATGGTTAATATAGAGATTTCCCTATTCAGGAAGCCAATAAAACTAGTATTAGAACTGATAAATTATGGATATATTAGGGAATATTAATTAGGTTATGATAAATAAACTTTACCATATAGAGAAACTTGTTCCAAAACATGATTCTACAATGTTTTATTTCTTCATGTGATAGAATCAACCATCATTTGGTGGGACTACTAATCCAATTTTATCCAGGTAATGGGTTAAGTATATGGAGAAGATATTTGTGTCCTTGAGATACAGTGACAAGGAAGAGGTTACAATTGCAATGCTTTGTCTCAAAGGAAATGTTTATCAATGGTGGTCATTGATCGAGAATACCAGGGAGGAAGAGAAAATAGAACACATGGAATGGAAATATTTAATATAGACATTATTTGATAAATATTTCCCTTGGGATCAAAAAAATAAAATGAATATAGAGTTCCTTAGCTTAAAGAAAAAAGAATAATAAAGTGTTTTAGAGTATAAAGATGTATTTATAATGTTATCTAGGTATGTTGTGGATTAAATCCATAACATTTAGTATAATATGGACCATTTCATTGAAGATATTACACCTAGTCACCAAAGGGAGATGGTCTTGGAAACCATTTTTTCATATACTAAAATAGTTTTATGTTCTATCAAGATAGAGAAATAATTCTCTAAGTATTATGGCATCAAAGGGAAGCTAGAGAAGAATAGGATGAAATAGAAAAAAATCATAAGGGGAAGAAGGGAAAGAATTATTTCCCTGTATGTGATATTTATGGGAAGAAACACTCTGGTAATTGCTTGAAGGGAATATAAGTTTTCTATAAGTGTAGATAAAAAGGCCACCAAGATCGTGATTGAATGGAAAATAAAAAAAATTATAATGTACAATTATTACATTGTAAGGATATGATGCACAACAAAAATTAATTCCCAAGCATCAAGGGAAAATACCTCGGGTGAAGCTAAGAGATCAAGGTCAAGCTTGTGATATTGATAAAACCAAAGTGAAATGATTAATATGATTTTGCATTTGGATCTAATAAATATATTGTAAAAGTATTTTATTGATAATATTATCATCATAAGAAATATGAAATATATATGTATTATACTACAATACTGTTTCATTAAGGATTTGAGATCATATGTTGAATGGTACCGATGACCCGAAAAAATCAATCAGTGGGAAGTTAAACTTCTTAGAAAACATATGATTAAGGGAAAGATAAACCTTAATATGTTATTTATGATGAGATAATGATGTTGGTATAAAGAGATGATTGATATGGATAAATTAAGTTGGATAGTATTCACTACCTCATAAATAATTAATGATTTGTTGAAAAATTGGTTTATGATATCAATGATGGAGTTAACAAATTTTTTGAATCTAAGGAATATATAAAATAATCTATGTTTTATTTAAGTAATAAAGAATAATGCATGTTTTCAATATGGTTTTATGGTAATTCAGGTCATTACCATGTTTTAATAGAATACATGAAAAAGGTATTCACATGTCTTCTATGTAAAGATTAATAGCCACTTTATTTTTTCTGGGGAATATAATGTTGATTTAGTGACCTTAATTTTAAAATTGGTAAGAAATATTTTGGATGATATTTAAGGTTAAATATTTAAGGAATATATTTAGTTGAAATTTAGGTGTTATTGGACAACTTTTTCTAACAATTTTGGTTTTAGTAAATACATTAGGAATAACTTGTTACTCTTTTATAGATCATATGATCTATTCAAAGGTAATCTTAGTGCCTCATGCATTAAAAAATTCATTTTGGATATTCATTTATTGTAGTAAGAAATGAATTGTAAAATGATCGAAGCACAACAAAATGATGAAACTGTGATTGTGAAATAAAAAATATATCAATTAAGAATCTTTTCATATGTTCTCTTTCTAAATGGTAAAGGAATTATTCAACACTAGGAAAAGATCTTGAAACATAAATTTTATCCTTATAACTTCATTCATAATGAATCAAATGGTACTTAAACTCAAAAAAATATTTATGGTTTTATCATCAATAAACTTCTCTGGATTGCCCAATTTATTGCGATCAGTGATCTATATCACTCTCTATTAATCCTTGGGCATTAGTATTCTCTTCCATGTCCATGTTTTCATTTCCCACATATGTTCTCAAACTTGGAAACCTAGCTATGTGATTATTTTAGATGACCCTCATACTTCCCTTTATCTCTTATCAAGACGAGGTTTTATTAACCCATTTTAGGATGTGGGGTTTCAATAAAGGTATTTTCAAACATCAAACCCTTAATTATTGAGATCACATTTAAATAGTGATGATGTAATTTATTTAAGGTTGGGAGAATCTAACACCCAAAAATACTAGAATAAGAAAATTTTGTTTGATAGAAAGTATAACATGAAACAAAAATCTTATAATAGATTATAATATCATGATAATTTATGCTATATTTATTTTGAAGCAAATTAATTCTCTTCGATATCTTCTGATTCATGCGACACTGAGTTTAAACAAAACATGATACTCTATTAAAAAGTTTTTATTTAAACATAACAATTATAACATAGCCGTTAAATTGATGGGTATGATTAGTAATAACTAAATTATGAAAAATATATGTTTTAATCATATATAAAATAAATTAAATGGATATATATTGATTAGAAATAAAATAAGAATCATTTGAAAGTAAAAGAAATATTTTTTGAAAAACTGTACTTTTCTAAAAGGTGGTCTAGTCATGCTTTGCAAATATAAATTAAAATTAATTTTTACCACTTTTATAAAAATTTATTTGAAAAAAAAATTAATTTTTTAAATCATAATATCAAAATTATCATAGGGTGATTTTCAAGGATTTTTCTAAAAAACTTCATTTTTTGATAAATAGTGAAAAATACTGAATTTTAATTGAAAACTGCCTTTTTATTTAAATAATTAATAATTTTAAATAATATTATTAATTTTTTTAAAATTTAAATATTTTCAATTATATATCAATTAATTCAATTTAGGTCATTGGGGTCATTTTCATATTTAATTCTGATGTACAAACTTTGTAAACTTTTGAACATTTTCTCTTTTAAAACTCACTTTCTCGTTGTGTTTGCGAAATTAATTTTAAATTAAAATTGTACAATTTTGTGAATTGAATTTAGAAAAATGGATTTAATATTTTGAATAAAAATAATTTATATTTTATAATAATTTCAACTTAATTTTTGACTGAAAACAGAAAAAATTAATTACCGCAGTTAATGTAAAAATGGGTTTACTGAGGGTTGAACTAAGAAAATAAGGGTAAAAATAACCTAAAAATTGAGTAAAATATATTTTATGGCCATATTTATACCTTATATAATATATTATCGAGAATGGTTCATTTTTATATCCTTTTAAAATGAAAAAACGTTGGTGTAATTCATTCTTTCCAAAAATTACAAGTGTTCCACTCACCTCAGTTATAAAAGGCCACCAACTCTTCTCTCGCATTCACAACTTCAAATCATTTTTTGTTCAGAAAATACTTAAAAATTTACTTAAAAAATTATCTCATATCATCCTAGATTCCATATTTTGGAATAATTTCAAACTAGGAAGGATTTTTTTGAAAACCTAATGAGGATATCCGAAGAAGAGGTAACATTCTTCAACGAGCATTTTGTTTTATTTATACCTCCAACACCTTCAATTATTCATAAAACAAGATGATAAAATAACAAAATTATATTACATATAATAATATGTTTTTATGTTAAAGTAATTACCTATAACCATCCCCATATCCATCAAAAGGGTTATGAAATCATTATTTGTGTGTACGGCGGACTACCGCCTCGCGAACCGATGTCGTTCGTTTTTCCATTCCCACCTCTCACAGTTTGGTATGATGTTATATTTAAAGTATATATATGATATTTATAACATAATTATATATATAAATTCATTATATAATATATATAAATTTTTTACTTTTCATTCCATATGAGATATGATAACGTTGCTTGTGTGTACGGTGGACTATCGCCTCGCAAAGTGATGTCATTTGTCTTTCACTAACACTTTACATGGAAGGTGATAAAGAAAATGTTAATGATTTTATATGATATAAATGACATAATTATGGTATTAATTAAATATTTATCATTCTTAAAATATAATATAAATCATTTTCTTACTTACCTTTTAACTCAATGAAAGATGATAATGTCATTTGTGTACATGTGGACTACCACCTTCACAAAACAATGTGGCTTTATTTTCATCACCACACCACATGTATGATATATATATAAGTATATTTAAAAAAATAATATGTTATATATGATATAAATATCATTATTTAAAGATAATATATTACTTACCTTCTTTCCATAATGATCATTAAAAAATGGAAATGTTACTCATGCGTACGTTTGACCAACCATCTCCATGTTCATAACATACTTGATTTATTAAAATGATCTTTCATGACTGGTCATAAAAGTTTTATTTAGGTATAATTATTATAATTATTTCATTATTATTATTTTTTGTGTAAATAAAATATATAATATGAACAAGAACCAGATCTTTTATAACAAAGTACGAATGAGAAAACAAGGCGATTAACACCCGAAACAATGAAAATAATTAAATATAATTAATAAATGGGTGGTAAAATGTTATAATAGGATAATATATGATATTATAAATATTATTATATTTCTTTTATAAATTAAAAATATGATAAAAACCATTATGTTGGAGGTTAAATCATATTCTATAAAAGGAAATCGTGAGGTAAGGGATTTTGTTTCAATTTACATTACATTGAGACTTATTTGTTATTATGAACCAATTCACTTTTATGTGGTGTATATACTACTCCACTGACATGTAATATCATGATTAATTCATACTTCATGGTATTTTAAGTTCAATTTTAACCATTCCAACCAAGGGCATTTGACTTGAAACTAAGTGATAAAAGTAATTTTACAATCTCAATTTATTTTGTGATTGTTAAATTTATCATGAAAAAAATAAATTTCTTGTGATAATTTTTCATTGGAAACAAATTTTATCATAAATTTACATATTATTTTTTCATATATATTATTATTTCCTAAACCATAAATTATTTTTACACTTTGTGTTTACTTCGAAAGTTATTTAATTAACTGGGGAAATATTAATAAATTTGTATCCTTTACTCAATATGGATATTGATAAGGCACATTGTTCATGAATTAAATCTATTATTTGATATATGAGGAAATATTTAGATATATAGACACAGGTAGGGCCTGATTATATATAGTCCATCAATTCATTGAATGGTAACATCAGGAAAATTAGTTATCCAAAATAAAATGGGTTTCTACCTGTAGTTTTAAACTGTCTTGAGGATTGATCTTGACAGTAGAGGTTTTCATGTTATTGGGAAATTAAATCCAATAATTAATAATTTTCTTCACTAAGAATTAAGTTATCTTATTACTGCTAATATTTTATCCATGATATTTTTTTTGGATACATTTTATTCATAGATTATTGATAAAATGGAATGTGTTTTTAGTTATTTATCTTACCATATTGATTATGTCTTATCCAATTATGATAGTCATGATATTGATTAAATGGCTTGTGTGTTCAGTTATTTTTCCTACCATGTTGACTTTTACTTATCTTACCATGATATTAATGTTATTTAAATGGAATTTGTGTTTAATTATTTACACTTTTCACATTGATTATTCTTTATTGATTCATGGTATATTCTAATATTCTTAAAACTTACTAAGAATTTGAGATCACCCTTATTTTGTTTCCTTCCCCCAAGTTATGAAGACAAATACCTTAAATGAGTTTCAAGGATGCATTTAATTTTATTTTGTTATGTATTATGTTTTATTTTCTATTCCCAATGTAAAATAGGTATCATGTATGTATATGGTTCTCCAAAACTACTAAACTAATCAATACTTTGGAATTTGACCTTTTGTATCTATGCCAATATAACAAAGTAGATGTAACGACCTAGACCCGGCCAGCCACCCGAACAGTGCCAAACGGGTCGGGTGTCACTACCTTAGGCGCACCTCCCCTGAACGCCAAAGGCTGCCGACTAGCAGTGAGGGTCTGAATAGGTATAGTGGGGAGGATAGACCCTCTCAGAGGATAATAGTAATGGTACAGGTATGATTATTACTGTAGAGATGCAACAAAAATAAATGACTCAGCAGAATCGAACCAGACCCGCATAGCAGAAGCACATTTAATAAAAATATATAGTGGAAGCAATATAGAAACCATAGCAGTAGAAAGTAAACAGATCATCATGCCAACAATCAACTGCAATAACTTCTAAAACAACCAAGCATGCATCCAAGAAATTCATACAATCAATATATATATAATGGCGCCAATGGCTAACCAGCAGTAGCTACAATATAAAGTAAACATGCTGATGCAAGAAAAAGAATACTAAACAAGTAACTCTAGTATGACACAACCTCAAGGCCCATGCCAGTCTCCATGTCGACAACACTAAAGTCCATCTCCTGAGGCTGACCCTCTACCTGCATGCAATTTCATAAATTCTACATGCCTCTCGAATGACCTGTGTAGGGTGTTAGACAAGTCTCAGTAGGATACCACCCAGAGGTGCGTACCTAATATAAGTGTTTAGGAAGACATGCTTAAATAATAAAACAGTAACAGTGCAATGGCCAAAAGCAACAAAGACTTCACTAGTGCTCAGCAGCCACTAGGAAGTGTCACCTACTTCGGCCAACGCCAGAATATCTGGTCTGTAGCACGGCACCTCGTGCCACCTGACATAATGTGTCTCAAGTACCGATGTCCCGAAGGCACGCCCGACCATCATAACCCAGCTCGAAATCTCAACCTTCCCATGGCATAACATCCGGAGGAATAATGATACCTGTCCTCAAAAGATAATCGGAGGGACAACGATGTCTTCCCTCAAATCACAGTGAGCCTCTACCCCCAACCTGACCGCCTCAAAGCTGTCTCCCGAAGGCTCCTCACCTTCCACATGGCTTCCTATGGAAAGCACCCCCAAACCAAAATACTTAACCACAACTATCGGGGGCCTCTACCCAGCGAGTGGTCGTACCACCTCATCTCAGAGTCTATCTGTGTGCACACTACTCAAAAGTACCCGAGAGCGGTAATCACCTCATTATGTCCCAAGCCACAACACCTCTAACACCTCGTGTCCCTGCAAACCTATCGCTCAAGTTTGATGGCCTTGCCATCCATGTAACCCGGTCCAAGCCCAACCTGATAGTCCAACTGCCTCAACCGACGTCCATGACGCCCAATCTCATGGTAGCAACCACCCAATGTAACCCAAGCCAAAGCCCCAACCTATGATCCTCATCACTCAACAAATATCTAGGCCACACCCAACACAATGAGCAGTTCAACACAGATAATATCACACATTGCATAACTATACTCAAGCATTACTTGAAACAAGAAATTACTAAACAATTAATTGCACTAACTTACGCCAATCCATGCCAGTACCTAAGGACTTAAATGCCTTAAACAATTTCGAGCATTCTTATAACAAATAAAACTCAGCAGTTTAATCCAACAGCAACAAAAGCAGTCTAAATCATTAGTTTAAATACTGGTCCAAAACATACACATTTTGTCACCCTCGGCCGAATTGCCCCAGACGAGCCATGACCTCTCACCTGGCCTTTCTCTAGCACAACAAGGGTCAGGTAATACCTAGAGGCATCCCACAATGCAGATAATTAATTAACAACAAAAAACAGGGTTTCGCTCAATACCCGACGTCGCGCCCGGAGGTCGCAACCCCAAATTGTCTAAGAAAACACGAAAGAAGATATGCACCACCCACCTCATACTCGTATGATGACACTCCTTTGATTTCAGCCTCTGAATCAGACTCAATCGCGGTAGATCTGCATTTCTATCAAATCCGACAATTCCATTCGGATGGAATCTGCAAAGGAACATGTGAGGGATCAAAGGCAAAGAAGGGTGTGTGGGTTTAGCCTTTATGATGCAGTCCCGCTGCCACTGACGGATCGAAGAACGAAGGTTGTACGAAGATTCTGGGAGTGTTTGAGTTTTTCGGGGTTTCTCGGATGAACTGTTCGTCCAAAGGGGAAGAAGAAAGGAATTCTGGGAATGAGACGCGACAACGTCTCGATCTCTCAAAGAAAAATAAAAGTACACAGCGTGTATTTACAAAGTACACGTCGAGTAGATGTGTTTCAGTACTCCGACTTAAGCGGAGTCCAGCACACAGCCTGGACCGTGTACACGGTCAAAACATGGCCAGGGTCTCGGCCGCTACCCAGGACAACGATACAGGGCGTGTCAAGGAAGACTGCATGTCGTGTAGATGGAAATTTACACCTGAGCACCACATGACTTGTACTTGGCCTCGCATGGGTAAGGGATACACGATGTGTCTATAAATACACACAGTGTAGTAAGAAACTTCTACACGGTCTTCACACGGCATGTACTCGGCGAGCACACGGTTGGTCACTCGGGTAACTCATACACAGCGTGTACTTAAGGTACATGGCGTATAGTCTGGAAATTTCCAGAAACTGCCCAGATTTTCTAGACTTCTCAAAAACCAGTCAAAAGTTTAAACAGGGTCGGGATTTGACCTGTTTCTAAAAACCTGGGTTCTTACAGTAGACACCGACTTTGGGTTACTTGGGTCTGGGTCATTACATTATATATATATATATATATGTATATGTATATATATATCCATTATGTATATTTATGTCCAAATGGTATATAATTTTCTAATAAAAAATTAATAATAATATAATTTACAACACTAATAATTATTAATTTTTATGAAATAGATTAATTGAACTTAATGATTTAAAAGACCATCTTTCTATGAAATAGATTAAGATAACTCATTTAATTACTAATTTATTATTACCATGGAGATTTTTTTAAAAAAAAAATAAAAAATCATATAATTCGAAACCCCCATAATATAATTAATCACATAATAATAAATATTATATTATATTTTGATATAATATAAATTTTAGGCTTAAAAACACTTTTTCTAAAAAATTGATTTTTGTTACATTTTGGAATTTATATTAAAATTAATTTATGTCATTTATAAAGTTAAAATACTGAAAAATAGATTCCATATTTAGAATCAAGAGTCTTAAAATTTATAAATTAATTCAACTTTATTTTTGGTCATAATGATAAGTAACATTATTAAAAAAAATCGTCATCATAGTAAGGGTAAAACTGGTAGAACAAGGTTAAAACTATGAAATAATGCTTCAAAATCATCCATAAACTTGTCTATATTTTATTTTATGAGAGGATTTTGAATTATAACTATCTTAGATTTTAAATATATCAATTTTATTTCACTTGAACTTGAAAATTAAATTAAATTAATTTAATATTTTAAATAATTCCAAGGGTGCCTCTCCCCACACTTATTAAAGGACACCACATATCATCTCTTTCTCACACTTAATGAGACAATTATATTAACTAAAACCTATAAAAACTACTTATTAACTTACTTATCAACATTTTAGAGGTTTTAATATTCTTATAAGACCATCCTTAGGGTTCTTAATAAGAAATCCAAAGGAGGTTCTTCAAAGAAGAGGTAATCATCTTATCTGAGCATTTTGATTTTACTTCTTCTAACTCCTTAATATATTATATAGCCATTATTATAAAACAACATCAATAACATCCATCTAATAAAATTTTATTTTATTGGATTCTCAACCCATATTCATCTTCTTTCCATCCAATGGAAAATGAAAACACTATCCATGTGTATGTACGACCTACCATCTCAATGTAGCATTTTTATTCATTTTTCATCACCATCTCAGAAGTATAACTATAATGATGGATTTAATAAATATATATTATATTACTGTTATAATAATGATTCTCAAAATATAATATATTACTTACCATCTTACAATTCCATATTTTACAAAATTATAATGTCATTTGTGAGTATATGTGGACTACCACCTCCATGAAGTGATGTGATTCATTTCTAATTTACGACTTTCATAAATGATTATAAATTTGTATTTAATGTATAAAAATGATAATTATGACGTGTTTAATAGTTTTAATATGATGAAATAATGATCAAGATACAAGGATTGGAACTACCAAATAAAAGCATGTATGAAAAATCAAACAGTTACCACACCCTGGATGATGATGTTAACAAATGAATTATTAACAAATGGGTGATTTAATGTTATAAGTTAATCATATATGATATTATAACTAAGAATATAGTTATTTTATAGATTTATAATAAATCTAAATTTATTATACAAGATGTTAAGAGTTCAAACAAAGAAATTTGGACTAGAGGTAAGGGTTTATCATCTCAAATTGTATTCTTTGGTACATATATTATGTTATGCACTTATTTTTATGAGGTGTATATACAAACAATTTGACATGTTATATCATGAATCATTCTTACGTCATGATATTTAAAGTTACAATTCATGTTATCTCAACTAATAGGGTTTGATTCAAAAGTTATGAAAGTAGTAAGGGATTTATATTACAATCTCAATATAATGACTTTGGTTTTATTAGATTTTTTACGTCGAATATTTCCATATATATATATATGGATTTATTTTAATGACCCTAACCCCAATAACCCAGAGTCGGAGCCTTATTTTATTACATTGGCATATATAAAAAGAAAAAAATCTCTAAGGACAAATCATTTTAGCAGTTTTGGAGAACCAGATACATACATGATACCCATTTTACATTAGTAATAGAAAATAAAACATAATACATAATGAAAGAAAATGAATTTAATCCTTGAAAACTCATTCTAATAATTCTTCTTCATATCTCGAGGAACGAGAAAAAAATAAGGGTGATCTCAAATGATCAGTAAGGGTTAAGTACATCAGAAGCTATCATGAATCAATAAGCATACTCAACATGGAAAGGTAAATAATTGAACACACATTCCATTTAAATAACTTTAATATAATGATAAGATAATTCATAGTCGATAAGATAAGGTAAATAACTGAAAAAATATTCCATTTAATCAATAACTGAGATTGAAATGCATCTAGTAATAATATCATATAAACAATATCATGGATAATAATAATAAATAAAATATAAATGAAGTAAATTCTTAATTATTGGAAATCGTTTCTCAGGAACATGATACCTCTACAATCAAGATCTATCCTCAAGTTAGTTTAAAACTGCTGGGGAAATACATCTGATTTAGCCAAAAGGCTGGTCTCATGTGACCTATCCATGCATCACGGGGATATCTATAAATAGGACCCACCCATATATTCATGTACAAATAATTCCTAATATATATAATAATATATTTAATTCCTGAATAATGTTCATTATCGTCAAATATTTGTATTGATTAAAGGATCTAGATTTATCAATATTTCCCCAGTTAATCAAATAACTGTCAAAGTATACATTATATGTAAAAATTTTATATAGTTTTGGAAATAGTCATATCAATTATTCAATAATATGTATATTTAAGATAAATTTAATTTATAATGAAAATTATTAGAATAAAGTGATTGTTTCAAGAGAAATTTAACAATCACCAAAGAAAGTGAGATTGTACAATGAATTTTACCCCTTGGAAATTTTCAAGTAAAATACCCTTGGATGAAATAATTAAAATTGAAACATAAAATACCATGAATAATGAATTATTCATGATATTAAATGTGAAATTGGTAGTGTATACACTATATAAATTAAATTGGTTCATAATATACAAATGTACCTCAATAAAAGGAAATTGAGACAAAATCACATACCTCATGCTATCCTTTAGTTAAAAATGTTTTAACCTTGTGTATAATAGTTTTAATCATGCTATTAATTTATAAAATTACCATACTAATATTTATAATATCATATATGATCCTCTTATAACATTTTATCACCCATTTGTTAACATTATTTAATTGTTTTCATTGTTTCAAGTTTTAATTGCCTTGTTTTCTTATTCATTCATTGTTATGAAAGTTCTGGTTCTTTTGCATATCATAGTCACATAATATATAGAATAATAATCATGAAATAATTATAATATTTATATTTCAATTATACTTTTAAAACCAATCCTGGTTTTTTTGAGAAATGAAGTACGTTACGATCATGGAGACGGTTGGTCGTATGTACGCATGATATAATATTATTAATTTAAATATAATTATATTTAAATCATAAATTTTGTGTGGCTATGAAAAGAGAGTCGCATCGTTTTCTGAAGGCGGTAGTCCACACGTACACAAAAAATGTTATCATATTTCATTTAGTGAAAAGGTAAGAAATAAAATTATTTATATTGTCATTTAATAATGGTAGATATTTCATTAATATAAAAATAATGTAATTTATATCATATATAATCATTAAATTTATCCTTATCACCTTACATTTAAAGTGTTAGTGAAAGAAGATTCACATCGCTTCACGAGGTGGTAGTCTATCATACACTCGAGCGATGATATCATATCTACAATGAAATAGAAAGTAGAATGGTATATATGATAAAATGACTCAAGAGGTATAATCATGTTATAAATATTAAATATATACTTTATATCCATCATCATACACAACCATGAGAGGTGTAAATGGAAAAATGAACGACATCAGTTTGTGGGGATGTAGTTCACCGTACACACGAATGATGATTTTTAACCCATTTGATGGATGCGGGGATGGATATAGGTAATTAACTTAAAATAAAAACATTTAATAATATATAATATAATAATTTTATCATATCATAATTCTTAAATAATAATTTAAGTAAGTGGAGGAATAAATAAAATAAAAACACATGTTTAAGAATGTTACCTCATCTTCGGGTATCCTCCTTAGGATTGCACCAAAGCCTTTCTAGGTTAGATTCTATCCAAAATAAGGATTCAATTTTATGATTAGGTAAGTTGGGAAATTATTTGTGTCGGTATTTTTCTATCCAAAAATGATGTTAAGGAGTGAATAGTAGAGGAGAGGGGTGGCCTTTTATAAGTGAGGTGAAAGTCACACTTATAATTTTTGAAAACAATGAATTCCACCTATGTTTTTTCATATCACAAGGCACCAATAATAGAAAATTCTGAATAATATAATAGATAAGGTATAAATATGTCAATATAATATATTTCACACAATTTTTATGTTTTTTAACCATTATCTTCTTAGTTTAACCCATAGTAAACCCATTTTTTCCTTAACCATGATAATTATTTTTTACTATTTTCACTATTCATTTAGGTAAAAAAATAAGTTTCCTATATTAAATATTATAAATTATGATTATTAAAAATATGGAATACATTTTTCTAAATTCAACTCACATAATTGGAAAAAATAATTTAAATTTATTCAAATAGATGCGACGAGAAAGCATGTTTTTAAAGAGAACATATTAAAAAGTTTACAAAGTTTTTATATCAAAATTCAATATGAAAATGATTAAAATGACCTAAATTTTATTAATTGATATATAATTGAACTAATTTTAATTTAAAATTAATTCAAAATATAATTTAACACTATAAATTATTTAAATAAAAAGGGAGTTTTCAATTAAAATTAAGTATTTTTTTACTATTAATGAAAATATAAAACTTTTCAGAAAAATCCTAAAAAACAACCCTAAAATAATTTTGATATTTTGATTTCAAAAAATAATTTTATTTTATCAAATAAATATCTATAATTTTTAAAAATTAATTTTAAATTATAATCTACAAGCCTGACTAAACCGCTTTTTCTTAAAAAAATACAGTTTTCCTGAAAAGATTTATTTTACTTTCAAATGATTCTTATTTTATTTATAATTAATAGATTTAAATTATATTTATTTTAGACATGTTTAAACCATATAATTTTTAAAATTTAGTTATTAATAATCATACCCAGCAATTTAATTGCTAGGTTATAATGGTAATGTTTAAATAATAAATTTTTAACAGAGTGTCATGTTTTGTTTGAACAAAATGTTTCATGAATCACAGGATATCAAGGAGACTGAATTTATTTAAAAATAAATATATCATAAATTATCTGGATATTATATTATCTTATAATATTTTTATTTCATTTCATGCATTCTATGAAACATAATGTTCTTAATTTAGTATTTCGAGGTGTTACATTGATCTTTAGAGTCGGAACTATGTTTGGGAATCTTGGGACCCCAAAGTCAATATATTAAAAATAGTAATATATTTTAATTCATGGGATCACATAATTTTAGTGTTTTCTTATTTTACTATTTTTTGGGCCTCATATAGAAAATACAAGACCATGGTTAATTTTATAATGTGGGGTTTACCCTGATCATGACCTAAGGTTGGTTAGTGATAGATGTTCTATGGAAAATAGTTGTTGGCAGGTGCGTTTAATTAAAATAAATAATTTATTTATTTATTTTATTTTGAATGACTTAAATATAATCCTATATAAATACCCAATTATAAAAAATCTCCTAGATTTACCCCATAACCTTGGGAGGATTTTATAGGAGGATTAGGCACTCTTCATTGGCAGATTAGATTAGAGAATGATGAATGATCATATCATGGTGGATTGGGTGGAAGAAAGTACAACAAGTCTTATTCATTGTTGGTGTCAAGACCTATCCCCTTGGGCCCATGCCATGACTACCCCAAGCCTCCCTTCCATATTTTAGGGGTTGGAGACTATCATCGGAAGGACATATCTCTAAAAATGGGAATACATTGCCTTTAAACCTACAAACACACAGACTAGGTACACAATAAGAGAAAACCACATAGTATAACTACTAAAAGTAAAAGCGTTAACTAAAGCAGAATTGGCTAGTATACAAACCCAACTACAATAAATCACAGCAAAAAGAAAAACATCTTCTGTGTTCTTCCTCCAAGTATCCTACCTGAAGGGTAGGTACATATCGTCAATGCGGCTCTCCACGTCAACTGGTCACCTCTGTACACCGTCTAGTCCAGGCTCCCAAATCTCGGTCAAAGTTGTTCGTTGTCTGCACAATACACAACAAGGTGCAGGAGAAACCTGTGCAGGGGTGAGTATAACAATACCCAGTAGGGAACCCAAGACCCCTAAAGGTCTCCCCAAATTCTAAAAATGGAAAACCACAAATAATTATCTCAATAACAAAGCACAAGGTAAAAGATATCTCACACCAGGTATAAACTTACGAATGGGAATAATGATGATTAGTCATAAAGCTAAATCATCTTATGCTATTGGCAAGTTCCACTACTGAAACATGAAGAATTCATTCTTATTCCTATCCACACATGGTTTTAATTCACCGATCCACATAGGGTCGTAACTCGTTGATCCACACAGGGTCGTAAGTCACTGATCCACGAAGGGTTTCCCTAAGGCTGGTCCTCATCAGGTCGCGCTAATACTGATACACACAAGGTTGTAATTCATCGATCTGCACAGGGGATTAAGTCTTTGATCCACGATGGGAATATATAAGTCTGGTCCTCATCGGTTCACACTACTACTGATCCGCATAGGGTTGTATGTTGTTGATCCACACAGGGTCGCTCTGATGCCGATCCACAAAGGGTCACTCTTCACTTGACAGTCAGACATAGGATTCCCGCACTTGGTGCGATTGAGTTCTATAGATTCACTTCCATAAGCCACCAGTCTTATTTCAAACACTACAAATACTCAAGAAGAAGTAACTTGAAGGACTACTATGTATTAAGGGTTCCAATACAACAGACAACGTGTCAATCAGATGATCGGTCTGTAAGTTATAAGAATTTTAGTACCAAGGGACTAGTTGGAATTTTTTTCCAAAACCTAGGTGAAGTATCTCAAAAGGACCACCTTGTCTTAAGGGTTCCGAATCTGTAGATGGTTCGTCAAATGGATGTCTGGTTTAGAAGTTATGGCCCTTTAAGAGAAATTGGGTCAAATTGGGTCTGGGTCTAGACCGACCCAGTCAGACCAACCCGGTCCGGCCCACTGGGCCGCGAGACCAACTCAGCCCACCTGGTTGGGAATGTCCCACAGGATGGGCATGGGGTCGACTCCCCTCTCAATAGGATGCGTTCCTTTTGGGTTATCTAACCGGTGCTGCTAG
Organism: Viscum album; assembly: GCA_963277665.1. Taxonomy (NCBI): domain Eukaryota; kingdom Viridiplantae; phylum Streptophyta; class Magnoliopsida; order Santalales; family Viscaceae; genus Viscum; species Viscum album. Next base: position 1,295,510,768 of record OY728141.1, on the reverse strand, counting down.
GTTGGAACCACCCCTCCAGCTGACTGATCTAGGGCAGGACCTGCGGACGCGGGTCCGCCACCGTTGCAGCCAGAGCTGCAGAAAATCCTCTGCGGAACGCTGCCACGGTGCAGTAACCACCTTCAACATGGCTGATTATTTCTAGACGTCGTCACCGCACTGGTGGTGTCATGCCAACAGTGCTTCCGCTTTCCATCGGTGAAGCTCTGGTGGTCTGATTTCATTCCTGTCTACACCTATGAGCCTCCTGGGACACCGCCTTCACTGTATGGCCCTCAGTTTTTCCTTGCTTCCGTGTTTCTCGATCTCCCATGAATAACACATCCAAACTAAGATTGGAAGATGGTCCAGGCTTTTTTTGGATCAGCCCGCACCCTCTGAGTTAGAGTTTTAAACATGGGAAAAGTATGATAACCATTAAAACCCCATAATAAAAACCCCACATCAAGCTCCTACAAAATTCAAGTGAATCTCAGATCAACCTGTTAGTCAGTTGATCCATGTTCATCATATTATTCAAGAATGAGGTATAATGAATCTTTAAACACTTAGAAAGATTAATACCCTACCTTGATTTTGTTGTAATCTCTTACCGAAGAAGAAGAAAACCCGCTTGCGTTGTCATTCTTCATTCATCAACCTCCAGATCGATCCCTCGATGGGAATCATCAAAACATTGTTCTTCATTGGAGGATGACATCTTTGGCATTTCGTTAGAGGTTCATCTCATCGGTTCCCAAAACCCATGCCAATGGTTTGATTAAATGAACAAATTAACCCCTACATTGGTTCATTATTATTATTCATTAATGAATCCTAATTAATGAACTTATTAAACCATGAGCATTGCGGTTACACAACAAGAGGATCAAGTGATTAAATGTCTATTATTTATTTCCCGATGTTACCCTACGGTCCCGCCATCCGTCACTCAATGGTTGGAAGAGAATAAAATAACTCAAGATTTATTTTATTATCTTTTTTTGAAAAGTCTATAAATTAACATTTTCATCTGACCCTTGCTGGTCGATGTTAAGCTTCTTCTAAGAGAATCTTAGTGTTGTGAATTCAACGGTGCCCTAATGTTTTCAATCTGATAACCAGTTCAAAAGATAGAAATTACCGCATACATGTTTACTGAACGTACCTTAAAAAAATTCAAAATTCTGTTCTCGGATCTCCGGGCCTCAGAATCACGTGCCTTCAATTTTTACAATCTCGTAATAATTCCATATAATTAAAAAAATATGTGGAATTTTTGGGTCTTTACATTCTCCTCACCTTAGGGATTTACATCCCCGAAAGCCACAACAAAAGCTAAGAAAACAAATGGGGATATTGAGCATGAATCTGAGCCTCCCGCTCTCATGTTCTCTCCTATAGGTTTCTGTGTATCCACCGAACTAGCACTAAAATAATCGACTGCCCCCATAGGACCCACTTCTTTTAATATTCTATCTCTACCAAAAACTCTATGAACGTCGCCCCATCGTCAATTTCCAGCTCGCCCCAGTCGATGACGTGCGATAAATCATGAACGTATCTCCTCAGCTATGACACATGGAAAACATCTTGCACCCTGTGCATCTATGGGGGAAGAGCTAGACGGTACGCCACCTCGCCAACTCTGTTGAGAATTTAAAAATGTAAAATGAATCTCAGATATATCTTTTCGCCCCAACCAAATATCTACAATCCTCATCGTGGTGAGACCCAAAGGAAAACATAATGCCCACCTCAAACTCCAAGGGTCTCTATCTCCTGTCATCATAAGACTTATGCCTACTCTGTTTAGTCTACATCTTCTCCTGGATGACCTGCACATTCTCAGTGGAAGCCTGTACCATCTCTGGACCCATGAGTGCTGACTCCCCTGGGTCTATCCTGCATAGAGTTGATCTACATGGTCGCTCGTACAAGGCATAAAACGGTGCCATGCAGATGGTGAAGTGAAAGCTGTTGTTGTATGCAAACTCTACCAAGGGAAAGTGATCCTCTCAACTGTGGCCAAAATCAAGGATGTAAGCACGAAGCATGTCCTCAAGCATCTGTATTTCCCGCTTCACCAAAACATCTGTCTAAGTATTAAAGGTTGTGTCAACTGTAGATGAGTCCTGAATGCCTCCTACAATCCCTTCCACAACCGAGATGTAAAATGAGTGTCATAATATGAGAAGATTTTCGATGGAACCCCATGAATCCATACCATCTCATGTACATAGAGGCATCCCAATCCCACTAATGATCTCTAATATCATATGGGTAGGAAGTGGGATTACTTGGTGAGTCATTCAATAATCACACAGATGGAATCTTGGCCCCTAGACGTACATGGTAGCCCTGTCACGAAGGACATGGAGATTCCATCCCACATATATTCCAGCACCTCAAGTGGCTATGCTAAGCCTGCTGGAACTTGATGTTCCGCCTTCACTTGCTGACAATTCAGGCATTGTGAAACAAACTCTGCCACTACTTTCTTTATCCCTGGCCGCCAATACTAACGTTGGAGGTCATAGTACATCTTCTCCACACCAATATGTACTGAAAAATGGGATGTATCGAACTCCCTTAACACCTCCTCTCATAGTGTCATTGCTACCATGGTGCATCCTCTGAAAAGGATTATGTGCTCCCCACCTTCATAAAATCTTTCAGGAGCCTATCCTGAGAATATCCGAGCACGTTGGGTATCACAGTCAACATCCCCAAGCTGTGTCTCCCTAGCTCACTGAAGGAGTGGGGGATTGACTACCATAGATGGGAGGTAAGCTACTCCATCACTATCCATGAAGGATAACTGTAATGTGGCTAGCTGCTATGTCGCCTCACTCAACAACTGTAAAACATACCTCCTGGTGAGGGCGTCTGCCACCATGTTCCCCTTACCAGGAGTGTAGACTATATCAAAGTCATAATCCTGAATGAACTCCATCCATCTTCATTGTCTCAGGTTCAGGTCCTTCTGTGAGATGATATACCTGAGACTCTTTTGATCAGAGTACATAGTAAACCATTCACCCATCAAGTAGTGCTTCCACATGTTTAAGGAAAATACCACTACTGCTAACTCTAGGTCATGGTTAGTGTAGTTCTACTCATGTTTCCTTAGATATCATGATCCATAGGCGATCACCACTCACTCCTGCATCAATACGCATCATAGTTCGGTCCCTGATATGTCTCATAAGACAAGATACCTAACATCGTCTTCTAGTATCCTCAAGATGGGGGCACTCTTTAGTCTCCACCTCAACTCTTGGAAACTCTGTTGGCATCTCTCTATCCATAAGAAAGGTTTTCCCTTCTTTTTCAATTCTTAAAAGGGTGATGATATTCTGGAAAAGTCAGGTACGAATCTTTGGTAGTACCCATCCAATCCAAGAAAACTCTGCACCTCGATCACACTCCTGGGTGGTTCTCAAGTAAGAACTACCTCTATCTTCACCAAATCCACTACAACTCTTGCTTCCGAGATAATGTTCCCCATAAAGTGGACCTCTCATATCTATAACTAGAACGTCAAGAAATTACCATAAAGCCAGTGCTCTCAGAGTATATCCAGAACTATCTGAAGATGAGTGACGTGCTCCTCCACAGAAGCTGAGTACACCAAGATGTCGTCAATGAAGACCACCACGAAGCGATCGAGGTAAGGATGGAAGATCATGTTCATGAGTTTCATGAACATTTCTGGGGCATTGTTCATGTATAAAGGCATCACCAAGAACTCATAGTGGCCATACCGAAATCTGAAGGTCATCTTTGGTACATCCCCATCTCATACCTTGAGTTGATGATAGCCTAATCTGAGGTCTATCTTCAAAAACCACTAAGATCCTTTCATCTTATCGAAGAGATCATCAATACCCAGGAGTGGATAATTGTTCTTCAGGGTTAACTGGTTCAGGAACTGATAGTCCATGCAAATCCTCAAACTATTTTCTTCCATCTTGGCCAACAAAATCAGGGTGGCCTATAGAGAATCACTGGGCCTTATGAACCCCTTCCCCTGTAAGTCCTCTAGTTGTACCCTCAACTCACAAATCTCCATGGGAGCCATATAATATTCTGGTGTAGATATTAGTGTCATCCCAAGCTAAAGGTAAATGTTGAATTCTACCTCTCTGCAAGGAGGTATTCCTGGAACATCCTCAGGAAAGACATCAGCATACTGGTCCACAACTATAGGATAACTCAGACTCCTCTTGTCAACTGATTTGAGGGAAAGGCTATCCAACTGATGAGTGATTAGTTTCACCCTCCTCCAAGAAAGTCCATCCGAAGCTAAAAACGTTCCCTTCTCACCAGTGAAAGAAAACATGGTCCCATTCTCATGGACACACTGAACGTTGCGCCTAAAATAGTCGATCTGAGCATAGATTGTGGATAATCAGTCCATACCCAAGATTACATCATAAGGCCTCGACACTACTACTAGGAGATCCCATCCAAAGCTCTCGCCTCCTAGAGTAATCTCACACTACCGACCCCAGTGCGTAATCGTCGAATCCTCTCCCGTATGAGTCTTTAATCGTAAGGATCGAGCCAACGACTCCACCAGAATCTATGAACTCTGAATAAGAGTTGTGGAAATTAAAGAGTGACTGGAACCTATGTCTATAAGAATAGTATCTAGGTTGGAATAGACCTAGATCGTACCTTGAATCATCTCTAGATAGCCATGGTCATAGGCCTCAGCTGCCAGAAGATGAGCTCATCCCTGTCCACCTGCTCCTTGAGGTCGGGGTGGACCTCCTGGAGGTGGTGGCGATAGAACCTCAAATCGCCGCCAACCCCCTACTACATGACCAGCTCATATACCAAGTCTGCCACCCTGCAAACCTCCCCACTAAAATCTCTGCCTCTGCCTCGGCAGTCCCTCGATTGTCTACTGATAGTCAGTGCAGTGGGTCGGGCAGTCATGAGACATGTGACCCTACCCGCTGCACAAGTAGCATAGTCTTATCCACAACTGATCTCTTCTATCCCGTGAGATCTACACCTTAAACCCTACATATGAGGGTCATCCACCAGATGATTTGGCCTGCTTGGGCCTCTACATCATCCACCTAATGCCTGTTGTAGATCACTCAACTACGTGTCGTCCAGTGGTGGCTCTCGCTATCGGTGCCTGCTCAGCTAGGAATCTCTCCACCGAAGTGCTCTCTCTAGCACTCCAGCCTACGTAGGTATGTTGAGAAATATTATAGATGTTATAATCTATCGTTGGAGGCCCTGTTCAAAGGTCTGGGCCCTGAAGAAAGGGTCTCGTACCATGTCAGTGGAGTATCGGGAGAGATCAGTGAATCTCACCGAGTACTGGGCTACAGTCTGGATGCCCTGTTGTAAATGCAGTAGCTCCTGAATATGAAGATAGCATAGTGTCGCTGGTAAAAACTCCACCTTGAAGAGGTTATCAAAGTCAAACCAGGTGAGGGTCTCCTCATCATACAGCTGGAGAATCATGCTCCACTATCTCCATATTGTGCCCTAAAAGAGGCTAACAGCTAGGATCACCATCTGGTCAGCTGGTGTCTCGACCAAATGGAAAACCCATGCCACAACCTCCAGTCAATCCTCAGCTAACTATGGATCAGTCTCACCTCAAACCCCTGGATGCCTCTACCGCTGGAACTCGTGCAGTGCGCTAGGTCGGTATGCATTGTCTACTGGTGGGGTGGGTGGAAACTGCTTCCCTATGGATTGTGGAACTTCCGGTACACCACCCGAAGGTACCATTGCCATAAGAGGGCCCTACACCGAAGCCTCATCACTCGGTGGGCCATCATATTGATCCCTCACTAGAATCTGGGTTGGTTGTCTACGCGGTGACATCCTATAAAGAAAAAGATGCTCCATGGTTAATAAGTTATACATGGTGATCTGACTCAAAAGAGATCAAAATAAAATCATTTTCAAAACACATGTAAATAGTGTTTTCATGTATTGAGTTGGAAATAAAAACTCAGGGTCCTGGTGTATGGATACGTCGGCCGCCGCACCAACATTGGACACCCCAAACTAAAAACCGTAATCAAAACACTTGACACTATTTCCCCATTGAAAAGATCAAATTCTTAGTTCTTTGGTAGAACCGACTCCTCTAATACCACTTTGTCACGACCCATCCCCCCATGCCCGTGTCGTGACTACCCCAAGCCCACCTTCCATAGGCCAGTGGTTAGAGACTAGCCCCAGAAAGGAATATCACTAAAAATGGGAAGGCATTGCTTTCGAACCTCCAAACACACAGACCAAGTACACAACAAGAGAAACCCATGTAGTATAACTATTGAAAGTAAAAGTGTGAACTGAATCAGAATGGGCCAGTATACAAACCCACCTAAAATAAATTAAAGAAAAAAGGAAAAACAACTCTTGTGGTTTTCCTCCAAGGATCCTACCTGAAGGGTAGGTACATCTCGTCATTGCGGCTCTCCACATCAATCGATCACCTTTGTACACCGTCTAGTCTGGGCTCCCAAATCTTGGTCAAAACTATTTGCCATCTACACAAGACACAACAAGGTGTGATCGAAGCCTGTGTAGGGGTGAGTATAACAATACTTAGTAGGGTTCCCAAGACCCTCGAAGGTCTCCCTAAATTCCACAAAGGAAAAACCACAAAGCATGAACTCAATCACAAAGCACAAGGTAAAAGATAGATCACACCAGGTATAAACTTATTAACTGGAATAATGATGATTATTCATAAAGATATATCATCTTATTCCATTGAGAAGTTCCACTAATAAACCACGAAGAAGTCGTTCTATTGCTGATCCACACAAGGTCGTAAGTCACCGATCCACACAAGTTCGTAAGTCGTAGATCCACACAGGCTTGTAAGTTGTTGATCCACGACGTGAAACTATAAGGATGGTCCTTGTTGGTTTTCGCTACTGCTGATCCATATAGGGTCATAAGTCGTCGATGCACATAGGGTCGTAAGTCGTCGAACCACACAAGGTCATAAGTCATTGATTCATACATGGTTGTAAGTCGTGAATCCACGACGGGCCACTCTACGGCTGATACTCATTGGGTTCTGCTACTACTGATACACATAGGTTTTTAATTCTTCGATCCACATAGGGTCGCTCTAATGCTGATCCACAAAAGGTCGCTTCTCAATTGACAGCCATCCATAGGATTCCCGCACTTTCTATGCTTGAGTTCCTTAGATTATACTCCTCAAGACAATAGTGATATTTCAACCACCATGAAGACTCACAAATAAGTAAGTAAAAGTACCACCATGTCTTAAGGGTTCTAATACAACCAACGGTGCGTCAATCGGATGTCCAGTCTGTAAGTTATAAACCTTTTAGTACGGAGGGCCTAGTTGGATTCGAGTTCAATCCAACCCGGACATACACCAAATTTCTCCAAACCCCAAGTGAAGTATCTCAAAATGAACGCCACGTTCTAAGGGTTCTGTCGCCATATATGGTTCGTCAAACAGACATCCGGTTTAGAATTTATAACCCTTTAAGTGAAACTGGGTCAAATTGGGTCCGGGTCTGGTCCAACCTGACCCGATCTAGGCCAACCCGACCCAGTTTGGGCTGACCTGACTTGGTATGGGTCAACCCGACCCGACCCACTGGGCCCTTCCCGGCCCGTTTGGGCCCTTCCTGGCCTAGTTGGGCCCTACCCGGCCTGGTTGGGCCCTGTCCGGACCGCAGGGCCGCGAGATCGGCCCAACCCACCAAGATGGGCGTGACCCACCAGGTCACGAGACCAGCTCAGTCTACTAGCTAAGTACGACCCGATAGCTTGGTGTGGCCCACCAGTTATTCACGGGGTCTGCTCCCCTCCCGAACAGATGTGGTCCATTTAGGTTCTCTAACTGGAAGTGCCAGGTTGGGACCACCCCTCCAACCGACTGGTCTGGTCGACTGGTCTAGGGAGGGACCTACGGATGCGGGCTACCACCACTATGGCCAGAGCCACGCCACCTCTTCCGCGGTGCACCTCCCACCTTCAACATTTCCGGTGATGGCCAGCGACCCCCTGTCCATCGCGGCGCCTGATGGTGCTACCACCATCTCGCAGCCAGTCACCAGCGTCGTCGCGCCGACAGTGGTTCTGTGGTCCACCGATGAAGCTCCGGTGGTCCGATTTCATTCTCATCTGCACCTATAGGCCTCCCGATACATCGCCTTCATTGTGTGGAACTCATTTTTTCCATGTTATCATGTTTCTCGATAGCCCACTAAGAACACATAAAAACTGAGATCAACGAAGGGTTTGGGCCTTCTTCAGATCGGTCTGTGCCCTCCGCGTTAGCATTTTAGACATGGGTAATGTATGATAATCATTAAAACCCCATAATGGAAACCTTGAATCAACCAAATGCAAAGTTCAAGTGAATCACGGATCAACCCATTAGTCGGTTAATCCACGTTTCATATATTATCCAAGAATGAGTTATGATGAATCATTAAACAATTAGAAATATTAATTCCCCTACCTTGATTTTGTTGGAATCTCTTACGGAAGAAGAAGAAGACCTGTGTACATTGTTGTTCGTCGTTCGTTGACCTATGGATTGATTCCTCAATGGGAATCATCAAAACTTTGTTCTTCATTAGAGGATGAATTCATCGGTGTTTCGTCATAGGTTCCTCTCATCCGTTCCCAAAACCCTCGTCAATGGTTTGATTACATAAAGAAATTAACCCCCACATTGTTTCAATATTATGATTAATTAATGAATCCTAATTAATGAACCTATTAAACCATGATAATTTTGGTTACATAAAGAGAGGATAAATTCATTAAATGTATCTTATTTAATGCATGATGTTACCCTGTGGTCCCTCCATCCATCACTCAATGGTGAGAAGAGAATAAAATAAATCAAGAGTTATTTTATTATCTTTTTTTTTGAAAATTCCAAAAATTAACTTTTTCATCTGACCCTTGCTAGTCAAAGTTAAGCTTCACCTAAGCAAATATCAGTGCTGTGAATTCAACAGTGCCCTCAGATTTTCAATCCAAGCACCAGTTCAAAAGATAGAAATTCCTGCACGCACATTTACTAAACATACCTTAAAAAAAGTTCATAATTCTATTCTGGACTCTTTGGACCTCGGAATCACATGCCATTAATTTTCACAGTCTCGAAATAATTCCATATAATTAAAAAAAATTATACAGAATTTCTAGGTATTTACAGTTGGTGAGAACATTCTTAAATGATTATTGATCCTAAACTGAGTTGGGGCTCTTCATTTATGGTTTCTTCCATTTTTATTAAAATATTGGGCATGGATTCTGATCTGTTTTTATTGATCTTTGATTTCACACACTTTACATGAGACTGTCTGGATAACTTAAATTATTAAATCAATTTATAATTGTCATGCCTTGAAATCACACTTATTTCCCCCGATTATGTGATCATTGGATGAGAGAACTTGACCAATGATGGATAAAACTTTATTTATGTGCATTTATCCCCACCATTCTTCATGTTCTTCCCTGTTGCCCCATGTAGTCATAGTTTGACATTGTCAGGCATGTTCGAGCATGATCAAAACCTCAGATTCATGGTGGAATGATAAATGATGATATAGGGACAATGATTTGTAGCTAGATTTATATTATCTGTGTTCAATGCTTCATGTATTTGGGATTCAGGATCTAATGTAGTGATTATGATGGGAGGTGCTTTGGGATTTGTGAAGGCTCACCGTAAGATGAATGGAATCTGATTTTAGGCCACCAGAGGCCTGGAAATGACAGACGGTGATGAAACCCACTGATTCTAAGTGTTCAAATAGTTTATTTTGAGGTGATGATGGTGAATATAGATCCATGTGAAGAAACAAATTTTTCTATGAAAATATAGACTACCCAAAGTGTATTTTAAAGAAAAAATACTATGGAGTCCCTTAACTGAGGTTACTAGGGTTCAGATGAAGATAAATATCACACACTATGTGGACCAACCACATTACATGTGACCCAATTTTGGTGGATCAAAATGTACTCCGGGAGTACATGGCCAATGACATGGTTAAACACATGGGAACTACAAGAGTACATGAGCACAATCGTGCAATTGGACACTGCTAGGATACCCAGACATGACCATGTATACCGGCATGAACTAATGTAAATGAGCATGACCAGAAGATCATTGGTAGGCCCCGAGTGGCTGAGACATTCCATGTACCACTGGTACACACTATATGGTATTTCATGGCTTTCCAAGCCATGTCCATGGAATAACGTGACCAAGAAGCTAGGCAAGGTCACACGCCATACGGAGCCCCATACACACCATGTATTCCCCTAGAAACTTATTCCTCTCATATATCTATCTCCAGGAATCATATTTTGGCCCATGAGTAGCCTATATTGAGTGATTATTCATGTAGAACAAGATGATGGAATTTTTTGTGGCATTAAAGATTTAATGTGATGTGTTCCAAGTGTGACACTTCTTTTAGAGATACTTGACAATGATAGTGATTAGGGCAAGATCATTAGAGATATATATGGGTTGTTAAACCCCTATCACACAAGGGTTAATGTACCCCACATTTCTATCTACTAAGTGGTACCCCCATGATGCACTATGGTGTGGGTATTATGTTCACTGAGTGGTACCCGCTAATAGATCAAGGTGCAGGTCCTTTACCTACTGAGTGGTAACCCCCTATCATACTGGGGAATGGGTCCTCCATTCACTAAGTGACACCCCCTGTTGCACCAGGGTATGGGTCATCTAACTATCTATCTACTAAGTGGTACCCCCTATAATGCTATGGTGTGGTACTCTTTTCATTGAGTGGTGCCCCCTATCATTATAGGGTGTGGTATTATGTTCACTGAGTTGTACCCCTTCCACACTAGTGTGTGAGTCCTCTATCTATTGAGTGACACCCCCTTATTGTACTAAGTCCTGTGTACTTTTTTGGAGATTATTCCCCCTTGGGTTATGGAATAGTGGTGATGTGCTATTTATCCTCATGAATTTATCATAAAAACTCATGATATGTTGGGTATCGATGATGGACCTTCAGAGATGGAGGTTGACTCACTGTCTTAGGTTGGGTTGTGGAGATGGAGATACCTTTTCCCTCTTGTCTGGGTTTCTTTCTGAGTATATATATATATATATATATCTATGATGGGTTTATTTTCCCTCTTATTATGGGTCAATATAACTTTTTCTATTTATTTATATTTATCTCTTTGTGGGTTTTTAGGTGTCCTAATGTTTATGTATATACTTACCCCTACATGAACTTTTCACGCACATGTTATGTCTTATAAAAATGACAGAAAGTTTGACTGTGACATCGGTGGTGCATAGTTGTGCCTTTGGTGTGTAGACTATGTTCAATGGTTGTACATGGAGATATAGAGTTGGGATTTATCAGTTATTTTCTTTATCCAGTTATATTCAGGTTGGAAATTCATTTTTTGGTTGGGAATGTATTTTAACCCTTTTCATTTTTTTCTTAATTTATTGTACTTTGTTGTTTTCTATATAGTTTATTCCATGCATGATTTAATCTATATGTTATTGTATTTTATTATTCCTCTACAGTGTTTCATAGATGTGTTTAGGTGTGTTCATATATGTATATTATCATAAGTCCTCCCATTTTCATTTATGCCTTTTGGAACTTGTCTCTAGCCCCTATCCTAGTTGAGGCAGTCCTAGGGTTGTGATGGCTTAGCTTTCTGTCATCCAGGAGGGCCCTAGTGGATTGAGTCATTAAAAAGTTGTATCTGAGAAGTTCATTTTTTGGGGTGGGTTTTGGTGTTTTAACCTTATGACTTGGTTGGGACTTATATCAATAGTTATAGAGTATCTTGAGTGTAGCTTTTAGGCAAGGGAACCCAATGTTGGGGCAGCATCTAGAATATTCATTCAGTAGGACACTTGAAACCAACTTTTAGATTTATAATATTGAGACATTAGTTTCATGAATTAGTGGTACATGCATAATAGATGATTAATTTATTTTTATTTCTTTCTTGATTCAACTCCATATATATATATATTCTCATATATCCATGGTACATATTAATCAATTTCAAGGTTTCTCTATGAAGAAAAAAATCCAAGTTACCTATTCATGATCATAAAATTGATTCAATGAGTTATGAGGCATTGTTTCAGGGCTATCTAATGATGTATTTTCTATAGGTGGGAAGGGAGAAACATCCCCACCTATAAACTACTAGAAAATACCAATAGTTTAGGTTGATGATGTGCGTAGGATCAACATGTTATGTGAGTTATGAAATCAGATATCTCTGAGGTTTCATGGAGATATAGATACCTAGGTATAGGAGGATCATCTTGAGTTAGTGATCTAATTCTTTAGGCTCATGAATACCTCGAATTACCAAATGGATACCTAGTATAAAATCTTTTCCATGAAGAAATAGGGCACTGGTGTATTCTAGTCAAGTAGACTCATGATGAGATGATGCTCTCATGGTCTGATTTCTAGTAGTTGTTTTTTGATGATTATTATCCCTTATTATTTCTATTAGTTTAGATCTAGGAGCTTCTTTAGCTGTAGCAGGGTAGTATGATGGTTCTTGAGTATGATGACAGGTTCACCAACCTTATGTGGTACTTCTTTAATATAATACAAGATGGTTACTTCCATGTGTGGAAGTTTGAGTAGGGCCTCTATAGATACATATGTGCCATTGTGGTCCCCTTGTGCATTACCACCTATAATGGAGTACTAGATATGGATATGGTGATGGAGATATTCCTATTAGAGGTAATCCAGGTAGATGGAGTTGGAAGTGACCATCATGGGGACAAGTCATCTGCAGCAGCTAGCAAGAGCCAATCGGTGGGGTCTTAGCATATGAGACCTCCTCGTATTCAGAATAAGTCACAAGGACATCCAAAATAATGTTCTTAAAGAGAGTCAACAAAACTTGGAGAGGGATTATTCTTTTCTTATGAAAAGTGAGGACACATGGCTCATGGTTTCCCAACCCATTGAGCTGATAAGGGTAGGCAGACATGAGATATAATTCCCTGATAGAGACAACATCATGATCAGAGATCTACCAGGTATGACCATGGTGGCCCCTAGGGAGGTAGCGCTATAATATAAGCAAATTTATCTCCATAGGGTTGTGATTTTGGTGTGGGATTATGCTACTAGATACTCTCACCACCACCACCATGTGTCCCATTCCAGGATTAGGGAGCTATAGTTTGGGGTTGTGGATAGTTTCTAGTTATGAAGGGTTATAACCAGGGTGAACATGAGATGATTCAACATACAATATATGTTTATTATAATCTTGATCCAGTATTTATAGTAACATGTGTGATTCATTCCTTCATCTCTATAAACATTGTGTGAGGGATGGAGCTTCCAGTTGGGTTGTTATCCCAAAATATTTGGCTATAGGTTCCTATAGTAAATGATTCTTTAAAATCACTAATTTTTTTAAAATACAAGATAGAACTTTGTAGAGAGATTTTATTATGGGGCCTATTGGTCATAAGGATGAAAAATTGTTATTTAATATTGGGTATGTACTTGTTTTACATGGTTCAATCCTATATTGACTGTCATCAAAGGTGAGTTAGATGACTTTTGGTTGATGGGAAGAGATTATCCTTTGTGGGCAAGAGAGATCTCATGGATGAGTGAGTGGGTCTTGTAAGAAGGAAGCTGAAACCCATCACCCACCAGTTTGTGAAATTATCCCTTAGTGCAGCTGTCTCTTCAGGTATCTATATTCCTTCAATAGTGGAGGAATTTATATATGTCTTCCTCAATGATTTTTTAGGACTACCTCTAAGGTGGATAATGGACTTTGGCATTGACTTGAACCATATGACTAAACTGATATCTTCTTTTGAATATTATATATCCCCTAACAAGATACGATATCTAAGGATGGTGTTAAAGGACCTTTGAGATAATGTTTTCGTTAAACCTAGTATGTCCCCCTAGGAAGACCCTATTTTTTCATGAAAAAGGAAGACTAAATATTAAGGATATGTGTTGATTATCATCACTTGTAATAGGTAATGATAAAGATAAATTACCCATTGAAGATGATTTAATAACTCTTATATTAGTTAAGAGGTGGGATTTGGTTCTCAAATATCAATCTTAGGTCTAACTTCCACCAATTGAGATTTCATGAGGATGATATTCCAAAGATGAAATTACGATGTCACTATAGAAACTATGATTTTATCGTGATTCATTTGGTGTAAAAAATTCCCATGTAGTTTTTATGTCACTGATGAACCAGATCTTTCAACCATACATGTAATAATTTTTTGTTGTCTTCATTGATGAAATACTCATTTACTCTATGTTAGAGGAGGAACATGAAAAATAGTTTAGACAGGTCCAGGACTTACTCTGGTAGCACCAAATTTTTGTTAAGCTCTCAAAGTGTATGTTTTAGAACCACAAGGTTTGATTTTTTGGGTTATGAAATTTATGAGAATGGTTTAGCTATGGAATCAGAAAATATTGATGCAGTTCTTGTTTAGGAGCCAACCAATAGTGTATTTAAGGTGAAATGTTTTCTTATTTTGGTGGGGTACTATAACAGTTTCATGGAATAATTCTATAGGATTGTAGCCCCTTTGAAAACCCTAAAATAGAAATGGTATTTGTTTTCCTAGATGAATCAATGTCAGAGAGCCTTTGAGGAGTTGATGTTGAGGCTGAACAATACACCTGTGTTGAGACTACAAGAGGAGAGTGTGGATTACATAGTGTTTTGTGATGCCTATGGATATAAGATCGATTGTGTGTTGATGCAAAGGTAGGATGTGATCACATATAGGTCGAGGTAATTGAGGCCATATGAGAAGAACTACACCACTAATGACCTATATTTGGTAGTGGAAGTATTCACTTTGAAGATTTGGATTCACTATCTTCTAGGAGAGAGATTTATTGTGTATTCATGACATCATATTTTTGGTATATATTCATGAATAGAGATATTAACCTAAAAAGAAGGTGTTGGTTGGAGTTCCAACAAGAATATGACTTTGAGATAGTCTGTATTTATTGGAATGGAAATGTGAAGGTAGATTACCATATCAGGAAGTCTTATTATCACTTGGTGGAGGAGTTGTCTGAGCATTTGACATAATCATAACTGGCCCCAGAGAAGGATAGAGGTGTGACTTTTTTTCAATTCACGGTGGTGACTAATCTAATTTAGTTTGTGAGAGAGGCCTAGTTAGGAGACATCGAATGTGAGGTTCTACATTACCAGATATCCATAAGAGAAGCACTAGATGGATTTTCTTAAATAGGGGATCATATTATCCTTTTCTAGGGAAAAATGGTTGTTCCAATCACATTGTGTGAGGAGGTGATGAGGGAGTTTCATAATTCCCCCTTGTGTGTACATCCTGGTGTGGAAAAAATGTACAAGGATTGTTAGTGGAAGTTTTGGTGGGTTGAAATGAGGTAGAGTGCTTCCTAGTTTGTTTCTCATTGTCTCACATGTCCACATGTAAAGGTTGAGAACTAGGTTCTAGCAGGATTGGCATAGCCTCTTGAGACCCCATAGTGGAAATGAGATGACATATACATGGAATTCATGGTATGGATTTCATGGATAGAGTGAGGCCACGATTCCATCTAGGTGATTATTGACTGACTTACAAAGTCAACACACTTCATTTCCATTAGAGAGTAGAGTTTGGTTGAGAGCCCATAGAAGTTTT
Source organism: Viscum album (assembly GCA_963277665.1). Taxonomy (NCBI): domain Eukaryota; kingdom Viridiplantae; phylum Streptophyta; class Magnoliopsida; order Santalales; family Viscaceae; genus Viscum; species Viscum album. The sequence goes on along the minus strand of OY728141.1, from coordinate 1,295,495,047 downwards.
ACCTATGGTAAATCATATGACTTCATGTGTTAACCTTAACGATTGTCTTCGACCATGATACTTGATTCATGTCATGATTTTGGAGAGGCCTAAAGGAGGAATTTAAAAATTAGTTAAGGATGAGTATGACATTTCACCCCCAGATAGATGGCCAGACCGAGTAAAATATATAGGTGATTGAGTATGTTCTAAGATCTTGTGTGTTGGAATTTTTCTAGAGCTAGGAGTATCACTTTACATTGTTAGAGTTTTATTATAATATCAATTATGACTTTACTATATGCAGGACACCCTTTGAGTCCCTTTATGGTAGACCTTATAGGTCACCTTTATGATGGAATGAGATTGGAAAGACATATCTAGTTGGGATAGAGATGGTGTATGCAATGATGAAGAAGGTTTAGGTGATCTGAGAGCATATGAGGACAACCTAGAGTAGAAAAAACTCTTATAAAGATCAATGTTATAGGCCCTTGGAGTTTTATCAAAGAGATTGAGTTTTCCTTAGAGTCTCCCCATGATGAGGATCTTAAAGGTTTGGATGGGCCGACTAGCTATCCATAAGGATCATTGGGACATTTGAGATCCTTTGGAGGGTTGGTGGGATTTTTTACTGCTTAGCCTTGCCTCTATGATTGGATCAGGTGCATGATGTCTTACACATGTCATAGCTATGAAGATATGTGCACCAAACTATGCACATTTTTGACTGGGGTGAGCTAGACATATAGGATGAAACCAACTTCATGGAGTACCTAATTTTGATCAAGGATTTAAATAATAAGATCCTAGGAGGATGGACCATTCCTTTGTTTTGCATGTTGTGGCGGAACTAGTGTGTGCAGCAGAGATCTTGGGAGTAAGAGAGTTAGAGACAGACTCAGTACCCCCACCTTTTTGTGTGTCTTTTTCTTCTCAGGGTAAAAAGCCTTAAAGGAGTGGATAATTTAATGACTTTGGTTTTATTATATTTGTATTTTGAGTATTTCCGTGTATATGTCTGGATTGATCCTCAGATTTGGCATAGTGTTTGGGTGTATCGGTACCCCAAAGTCAATATATTAAAAATATTAATATATTTTAATGCACATGAATGCATTGTTTCGTTGTTTTCTTCCCCTTTATTTTAGACCACATATAGAAAATATGAGACCATGGTTGATCTCGAAACACGATTTTTACCCAGGGTATGACCTAATATTGGTCGACGTCAGACATTCAGAGGAAAGCAGCTGCTAGTGGGTGCATTTAATTAAAATAAATAAATAATTTATTTTATTTTAAATGATATAAATATAATCCTATATAAATAACCAATTATAACAAATCTATAGGGTTATATACATAACCCTAGGAGGATTTGAAAGGAGAATTAGGTGTTCTTGATTGGAGGATTGGATTGGATAATGATAGATGATAGAATCAAGGTGAATTAGGGGAAGTGAATGTATTGGGTCTTCTTCATTGTTGAAGAACACATTATTCACTAATGATCGATCCTAAATCAAGGTAGGGATCATCATTTGTGATTTATTCCCTTTTTATTAAAATAATGATCATGGATTATTATATTCTTTTATTGATCTATGATTTCACACCCTTTGAATTGTCCCAACTGGATAAATTAAAATTTTAAATCAATTTATACTTATTATGACTTTCTATCACCCTTTTTTCCCTTGATTATGTTATCATTGGAAGAGAAATCTTGGACAATGATCATTAAAACATTTTTATGTGCATTTATCTCCCCCATTCTTCATATTCTTCACCGTTGGACCACGAGGTCACAGATCAACAATGACAAGTGGGTTTGAGTGGGATAAAACCCCCAAATTCATGGTGGAATGGTGAACGATTATTAGGATGGTGATTTGTAGTTATATCAGGAGGATTTTTGGGTTATTCTTCATGGATCTAGGATTTAGAGTGGTCATGTATATGATAGGTTCTATAGGGCACATGGTGGCTCATCAACGGATCAATGAAATATGATTTTCGGACACTAGAGGCCCAAAAAATGGCAAAAGATGGCCCCCACTAATTTCCGGTGGTCAAATGGAAGATTTAAAAATGGATAATGTGGATCTATACCGACATTATCAAACTATATTTTCTATGAAATACTCAACTACATAGCATGTACTATAGAGAACACACATTGTGTAGTCCCCTAGCTATGGCTTCTAGGGTTTGTGTGAAGAAAAATACCACACATCGTGTGGAACCACCACACATCATGTGCCTTGTACCAGTAGATCAAAATTTACTATAGGAGTACAAGGGCATAGACATAGCCAGACACATGGGCATGACCATAGTACACAAGAATGACCGTTTACTCAAACATATCCAAGATACCCAAACACAACCATGTACAGAGGCACGAGATGATGTACATGGGCATGACCAAAAGAGAACGGGTAGGCCAAGAGTGGCTGAGACACACCATGTACCACTGGTACACACCGTGTGGTATGAAATGTATTTCTAATCCAGGTACAGAGAAGAACATATCCATGAAGCGATGCGAGGTCACATGTAGTGTGTAACCCCATAAACACAATGTATTCCCCCCAAAACACATTCCTCTCATATCTCCATCTTCGGGAATCCAATTTTTTTCCTTTAAGTAACCTATATTGAGTTTTTTTTCCCACATAGAACATGATGCTGGAATTCATTGTGGTATATAAGATACAATTTGAGGTGTTCAAAGTGTGATTATTATTTAAACGATGCTTAATGATTGTAATGATCAAGGAAGGATCATCTGAGAGATGCTAGGGTTGGAACCCCCCCCCCCCCCCCCATCATACTAAGGTGTGAGTCCACCATATTCCTATATATCTACTTAATGGTACCCCCTGATTCTCTAGGGTGCAGTTCATCTATTCAATGAGTGGTACCCCCGAATGGACCCGTTTTTGGGTCCTCTACCTACCAAGTGGCACCCCTATCATACTAGGGCATGGGGTCCATCATTCATTAAGGGGTACCCCCTATTGCACCAGTGTGTTGGTCCTCTATATATTTATCTAATGAGTGGTACCCCATATCGTGATAGGTATGGGTCATTTAATCACTAAGTGGTACCCCTATAACATTGGGGCATGGGTCCTTTATCTATTTAGTGGCACCCCCTCGTCATAGTAATGCATGGGTCCTTTATTGGATATTGTGCCCCCTCAGGAAATGGAGAAATGGTGAGGTGCATATCCTCCACATGGCTTTCTCTGACAGAATCAAAAGATGATGGGAATTGGTGATGAACCTTTGGAACTATAGGTAGACTCATCATCTTGGGTTGTGCTATAGAGATATGGATACCCTTTCTATCTCATCTAGTTTTCTTTTTGAGCATATATATATGATGGGTTTCTTTTCCCTTCTATTATGGGTTGTGATGACCTTTGTTATATCTTTCTATTTCTACCATTGTGGTTTTTGGTGAATCCTAATAGGTATGTATGTACTCACCCCTATATGCGATTTTTCCACACATATTGTTTCATATAAAGATGATGTATAGTTCGATAGTGACCTAAATGGAGCATAGTGGTACCTTGAGTGCATAGACTACATTTGGTGGTCAAAGTCAGAGATCATGAGCTAGGATCTCTCAATTATTTTCTTTATCTAGTTGTAGTTAGGTTGGAAATTAATTTTCCAATTAGTTATATATTTTTACCATTTATTATTTGGATTACTTTTTCATACACTGATGTATTCACTATAGTTTATTACATGCGTGGTTTACTCTAGATGTTACTGTATTTTATCATTCCTCTGCACTGTTGTATAGAGATTGTTGGGCACGTGTATATAGGTACATTAGGAAAAGGCCTCCCATTTTCATTTATGCCTTCTTGGTGCTAATCTCCATCCCCTAGCCTATTGGATGATGTCTTGGGGTTATGATGGTTTGGCTTTCCTCTAGCCAGGTGGGCCCTATTGGGTTGGGTCATTACACTCATTTTATTTCAGGATTATTTATGTTCATATTTCCTTTGTGAAAAGTATATAATAATAATATTTTAAACCGCATATATTCTATTCTCCTTTGCTAATGTTGGAGTCTACATGTTTATATTCCATTTTTTTCTTGTTGGATCAAGAATAAATAATTAAGTTACATGGTAAGAGACTTTATTTTTAAAATATTTTTTGAAATTTTCTTTCCAATTATTTTTATTTAATGTTTATATTTTATTAAAAATATTTTCAAGAATGTTTTTAATATTATCCTAGGATTTATTAAATTCATTTTTACCCATGTTTATATATCTATGAAAATGTTTAAAATCAATCTTCTTGTTGTTTTTTGAAAGAGGTACTTTTTATCAATGGTGTGAATGAAAATTTTATTTTAATATACACTGAATGAATGAATTTTCCCACCATCATGACGAATATTTTTTTTGAAGCTTCATTTAAAATTTTCCATGGTTATTTTTAAATAAAATATTTTTCTTAATATTTTAGTAATTTTTATTTAAAATTATATCAAAACAAAAGAGTATTAGTTTCTTAAAAGATGGATATTAATTCTAAAATGTGATTTATAACTATGCTCCTACACAAAGTTATAAGGAATTTATTTTCAACTTATTGATTCTGTTTTATTTTCAAAAGGTATGGTTTTAACAAAAAAACCTTCATTTCTGATAAATCAATGGTCTTCCTTTGCTAATAATATATTATACCTTATTTTGAGATCATGCACTTTTTTGTGATCATGTTCTCTATCAATCTAAGTAGACATTAATTATTATCCTTCATATCAAAAAATTTAATATCATAGATAAATTTATAATCATTTCTATTTATTTGATGATGCTTCAACCATATACCATTTATATGTATGATATCAGTTTAAGGAATCTTATTAATTAAGTTATTTCATTTACTCAGAAAATACTTATGTTCTGTATTCTTGATTCAATACGAATAATTGTTGACTTATAAATCATTTTGATAATGAATTTTATTGATAATTAAAAATATGAGGAATTAATATGACATAAAAGTGATGGGTAGTGTCTGGTTATAGATATTCCTTAGATGCTTTAATATGTCTCATGAGACAAAACAACAAGCATGCCATCTTATATGGGTATCAGGTTTACACTAACCCATTAATTAAGAATGATGTCTTGGTTAAGGGGGCTTGATGGTAAGATTCATGATATCTTGGTTGAGAGACCTTAATCATTAATGTATTGAATTATGAATTTTATTTTATTAAAAATTCAGTTTTCATTATCCATGTGATTGTTATGTGTATATCAGCCACAGATTTTCATTAACTCAATTGTTGATTAAATGACATATATTTTGATTATCCACTCTTACATATTGATCATTCCTTATTTACTCATGATAGGTTCTGTTGTTGTCACGACCCCCTCCCACCAAAGATGCCCCTCATGAGCTGGCAAAGGTGAAAGGGAGATAATGACCCCCCGAGTCCTGCCTCCAGTAGGCCCCGGGGTGGTGGCTAGCACCAAGGGTATGAGATTTCACAAATATGGGAGGCATTCCCTTTTTATTTATTTAGGATTGGGAAATAGGACAAGTCAACCACCAAAAAGGAAAATAACAAGAGTATTGGGTACCCCACACCATTTCCCTTTAGTTAGCTGCTCTTCCTAATGGCGAACGTCCTAACTCTGCCACACTCTCCCCGCCCGCACACACCTGGACCCCACAACCACGTATCCCGCCCGCACACACCTAGGACTCACAACAACGTATCCCTCCCGTACACACCTGGGACTCACAACCACGTATCCCGCCTGGACACACCTGGGCCTCACAACCACATAACCCGCCCGCACACACCTGGGCTCAGAACTACGTATCCCGCCCGCACACATCTGGGCCTCACAACCACGTAACCTGCCCACACACACCTGGGCCTCATCCTGAAGATTCTTGGAAAAAAGTAGAACATGCCCGAAGAGTCTTGGGCTAAAACCACCATAATCGAAACCTACCCGAAGAGTCTTAGGTGTAAGGTCGCCTCAAGACATCACAGCCTAGAGGAGAAGGAGCAGGAAGAAGCTAGTAACTAAGGAAAAAACACCCTCTCCCATGAAATGGGAGTGTTCGGGCACTAAGTGCTCAACTTGGGTGGGGTGAGATAAAACACAAAAGATACAGGTATATATATATATAAGTATACCAAACACACAGCCCAACCTATGGCTTCTAAACAGAGAAACTGAGCACGTGCCTCGGCACTACTACTATGAAGCATGCATACAAAAAACAACCCCAACCCCATTTAGGTTTTTACGTTTCAGCAGAAATAGTTTATTTAGTTCCTTAACTACTGGGAAACTATCCACAACCAACCACATCAATCATTCGTAAAACATATTCCTGCCATCCAAAAATCAAGTTAGTAAAACACAAGAAACACAACCAAGTCCTTCTTATTAACCATCCAACCCATTGATTATTAATCCCATTCCATTACCATGACCCACCATTCATTAACTCTTCCACTTTTTATTTAATATTCACAACCTATAGTCCGTTCATATTCCAACCCATCCCTGCAGCCTCGCTGCCGACCACCATAACCACAACCGCACCGTACATTATTATCCCTTTAATACCATTTAGTGCAGCCCCGCTACCCGTTACCAATATAAAATTTACACCAACCCACAATCAAGCCAACCGCAGCCCCGCTGCTCACTCTATCCACAACAACCCACAAGACATCCCCATAACATGCCACGTAACCAAGACAACACCCACATGTTCATTATTCTGTTTTGTTCAACCGAGGTGATCACACAAGGGTTCCAGATTTTAAATAGCCAACTTTACGTGATTAACCAATTTCCACATTCCACAAATTTTGCATCCACAAAAACAGTCTAGAAAGATAGGGCAACATTTAATTGAGCAAGAAAAGGCCCCCAACGACCGTGATTTTTAGAAGGCATAAGCCTATTAAATTACAACATATCAATAGGATAAACAAGGACAAACATAACAACTCTCCCATCCCTGTTCTTTAACTAGTTATTATCTTTATTTAATGGTTCAACTATTTCTCATGAAAACAAGAGGATACCCATCCCGCATGATGCACAAATTAGAGAGACGAAGGTGAGATCCCTACCTCAACAAGTTTTGATCACAACTCTCCCCTAGATCAACTTTAGAAGACGTCCGTCGGCGTCCATCACTTCTGTCGAGTCCCGGAAAAACCTCCTCGGGTGGAAGTTGGAAAGGAAAGGCCGAAGGAAAGACACAGATCCAAGCTCGAAAGTTTCACCTCATCGTTACGATCCTGTGGCCGCTGATGGATAGTAAATCGGAGCTCGGACGAAGAAGTTATGGAAGAAATAGCCTTCAAGTCTCTTGGGAGAACTCTGCTCAGAGGAATGGGGAGGAGAGGAGTGAGTTGAAAAGGAGGAGGGGACCCCTCCTTTTATAGGTGAGAAAATCAAAAGTACACGGTGTGTACTTTATGGTACACGGTGTGTACTCAGTTATTTCACACGGTCTTCACGCAGCTTCCAACATGGCTCTACGGCCGTTGACTAGTCAACACACAGTTTGAGGGTAACACATACACGGGGAGGGACTACATGACATGTAGTTTGGACACACGGCATGCACCCATTATTCCACACAGTAAGGACATGGCCTTCAACACAGGGTATACCCGGCAAGGTGGTACACGGCGTGTAGTTACACTACACGGCGTGTACTCATTTACTTCACATGGCGAGGACACGGCCTGCGACACGGGGTATAACCGGAAAGGGGGTACACTGCGTGTACTCAAAATACACGGCGTGTAGTTTCAAAATTCTAGAAAGCGTGGGAAAAGTCCATTTTACCTTCTAGAACACTTCTTGACCTTCTTTTTGACAAAGGAATGGGTTGGAGAGGTCTGGGCCATTACATCAGATACCTCTTAAAACATTCTCGTCCCCGAGAATTCAAAAACCAACCCAGAGGAAACCCAATAAGATACCTCTTAGGGTTCTCGTTATAACAGGAACCCAACCAAAAACCCTAATCATACGTTTTAGGAATTACTTCTCCTCTGTCGAGATATTATCCGCTTTAGGCCGCACTGAATCGCCTGCACGGGTTTAATCGCATCCTCATTAATGCGTCTCGATTAAGAATTGGGTATTCCCACTTTCATACATTAGGATATTCCAACTCAAACTGCCCCTAACACCGCACAACCAACACACTTCCTGAACACATGGTTTTGGGAAATTCCTTCTCCTATGTCGAGATATTATCCACTTTAGGCGGCACTGACTCGCCCGCACGGGTTCAATCGCATCCGCATTAATGCGTCTTGATTAAGGGTCATGTTTTTCCATTTCCCCACACATCTGGACATGTCACACAATACCAAGGAACAAGGAAAAAAAAAGGTCTCACAACCGACAAGCCAAGATTTCCATATATCAAAGGTAGAGTGTACAACATCAACACAAAGCTCAGAAGAAAAAGGGAAAACACAAGTCAAAACAACTCCGGGTACTGAGCGTGCATCTGGGTCTCCCACTCCCAAGTGCTCTCCTCGAGGACTCCATGCCTCCACAACACACGAACCAACGGAATGGTTCATTCACGAAGCACCTTCTCTTTACGATCCTCGATTCTGACTAGTCGTTCCTCGAAGGTCACATCGTCTCCCATATCTAACTCTCCCCAGTCGATAACGCGAGAGTAGTCATGAAAGTATTGACGAAGCTGGGAGACGTGGAAGATGTCATGAACCTTCTCCAAATGAGGTGGCAGGGCCAGCTGATATGCCACCTCGCCGACTCGCCTCTGCACCTCAAAAGGTCCCATGAACCTAGGTGAGAGATTTCTCCCTTTCCCAAACCTCTGCTTCCCCCATCGAGGGGAAACCATCATGAACACATGATCTCCCACCTCAAACTCCAAGGGCCTTCTCCGATGATTAGCATATGACTTCTGTCGGTCCTGAGCTGCTTTCATCCTCTCACATACAAGCTGGAATTTCTCTGTGGTTCTCTGCACTACCTTTGGCCCAAGAGAACCTGTCTCACCAACCTCTGCCCATCAAATGGGTGAACGACATGGCCTTCCATACAAAGCCTCAAAAGGTTCCATGCCAATAGTAGAGTGGAAGCTGTTGTTCTAGGAAAACTCTACTAAAGGCAAGTGTCGTACCCATGATCCTATGAAATCTAGAATGCATGCTCGCAACATGTCCTCCAACATCTAGATAGTCTGCTCCGTCTTCTCATCGGTCTGGGGGTGGAAATTAGTGCTAAGGCATAGCTGGGTTCCAAAATCATGATGTAACCCCCTCCAAACTCATGAGGTAAACCGAGTATCCCAATCTGAGACGATAGACTTTGGGAATCCATGCAACTACACAACCTCGTCTACGTACCTCTGTGCTAAGGTACTCACTGGGCCTGACTCCTTAATTGCTAAGAAGTGAGCTGATTTCGTCAGTCGATCCACCACTACCCAGATAGCATCATAACCACCCTGAGCTCTGGGTATTCCTGTGACGAAGTCCATTAAGATGTCTTCCCACTTCCACTCGGGGACATCTAAAGGATGCATGAAACCACTGGGAACATGGTGTTCAACCTTCACTTGCTGAAACACTAGGCATTTATCCACAAACTCCGCCACTTCCCGTTTCACCCCGGGCCACCAAAACTATTCCCTCAGGCCTCGGTACATTTTCGAACTCCTTGATGTACCTCCAAGGCTGATCTATGGAACTCACAGATAACTCTCTCACGAATTATCTCTGGGAAAAAAAACCATCCATGGAAGAGTATCCGATGTTGGCTGTCCTCTGACCATCATTCTGGAGCATTCCCCTGATCGACACGATCCCGCATCACTTCCACCTCGAAGTCCCCCCACTGAGACTCTTCCACCTGCTGCAACAAGGAGGATTGTACCATCATCTGAAACAAACAACCTCTAACACCTTCTTCCCTTCCATCTAAGTGCAAGGCATCCAACTCTCCCATCGCCTTCCAAGCATCAACAAATTCCCGAACCACTTCCTGATGCGACTTCCTGCTCAGGGCATCAGCCACAACGTTGCCCTTACCTTCAATGTAAGATATCTCAATGTCATAGTCTTGGGGGAACTCGACCCATCTCCACTGCCATAAGTTCAGGTCACGCTGGGAGAAGATATAACACATGCTCTTGTGATCTGAGAAGACCACAGAGCGCTCCCCAAAGAGGTAATGTCGCCACAACTTCAGTGCAAACACTACTGCTACAAGCTCTAGGTCATGGGTGGCATAGTTACGCTCGTGAGGGCGTAACTGCCTAGACCCATAACAGATCACTCCCTTCTTCTACATTAGCACGCACCCCAGACCAAGGCCAGAAGAATCACAAAACACCTCATACAACAACCCTTCCTCTAGCAACCTGAGTACGAGAGCACTGAACAACTCCTCCTTCAGGTAGTCGAAAGCTTTCTGGCACTGCTCGCTCTATAGGAAGACTTGGTTCTTCCTAGTCAAAGATTTCAATGGAGCAGAAACTCGAGAGAAGTCTGAAACGAACCTCCGATAGTAACCTGCTAACCCCAGGAAACTACGAACTTCTGCAACGCTCTTGGGTGATGCCAAAGAAACAATTGCCTCCACCTTCGACGGTTCCACTGACACTCCATGATGAGACACCATGTGTCCAAGGATGTGTACTTCTTGCATCAAGAACTTACACTTCGACAATTTCCCGTAAAGCTGGTGGTGTCGAAGGACTTCTAAGACCACCCTGAGATACTCAACATGCTCCTCCTCTGATCTTTAGTAGATCAGGATGTCATTGATAAACACAACGACGAACCGGTCCAGAAACTCTCGGAAGACAAAGTTCATAAGTCCCATGAACACAGTCGGTGCATTCGTAACTCCAAACGGCATCACTACAAACTCGAAGTGCCCATACCTGCACCTAAAAGCCATCTTTGAGATGTCACTATCCTTTACCCTCAGCTGATGATATCCAGATCGTAGATCAATCTTGGAAAACCAACCTGCTCCCCTTAGTTGGTCGAAGAGATCATCTATCCTTGGAAGGGGTAACGGTTCTTGACCGTTACATAGTTCAACCTTTGGTAGTCTATGCATAGCATGAGACCACCATCTGCCTTTTTCACGAACAAAACTGGAGCACCCCATGGAGATACACTGGGTCGAACAAAACCCTTTTCCATCAGATCGTCAATCTGAATCCACAACTCCCGCAACTCCGAAGGTTCCATTCGATAAGGGGCCATCGAAATCGGATGGGAACCAGGCTGTAAGTCTATCCCGAACTCAACTTCACGTCGGGGGGGTAGAGTCACAACCTCCTTAGGAAAAACATCGAGGAACTCCCCAACAACCTCCGGGACATCCATCATCTCTGTATCAACTGGAACCACTGATAACCCGCCTAAAAAGGAAAGGAAAGGCTCCACACACCGGCTTCCTACCTGATAGCTCCTCTCTCCAACAAAAGATACGTGTTGCCCATCCACGTCGGAGAACACAACTCTTCTCCAGAAGCAGTCGATAACGACACTAACAGAAAACAACCAGTCTATGCCTAAGATGACATCGTATGGCTGCATCTGTAATAGAAGAAGGTCCCCACTAGATCGATGTGGTCCCAACGTCAGCCCACATCCCCGGAAAACACAAGATACGCTGGTCTGGCCTCCAACTGGTGTACTCAACACCAGTGGTATGGAAAGTCTCTCTACGTCTAGTCCCAAAGCATGGGCTAGACCAGGTGCAAAAAAAGAGTGCGAAGCTCCCGAATCGAACAAAGCAGAAACAAGAGTGCTGAACAAACAAATCGTACCTCGCACTACCTCTGGTCCTGCCAGAGCTGCCAACTCTGCTGTGTGAAACTGTCCACGCCCAACTCCTCTGCCTCTATGATGTCATCCACCTCCCCGACCTCACCCTGGTAGAGGTCCCTGAGGAGCACCCTGAGGTCGTCTTCCTCCCACAAAGTCTACCCTCAGAGGAGCATGGTCCTACTGCTGCTGGAAGGGCCTCGCTGGCAACTGGTGCTGCTGAGGTGGGCGCTGAACCTTCCCACCTCCACCGTATTGAGATCAGGTCGGGCACCGACTCTGAATGTGCCCGAAACATCCACAAGAGAAACAATTAGGTCCTGGGCTCATGAAAAAGGGACGAGGACCCAAAGATCTGAACTAGAACTGTTGGGGCCTGCTCCCCACTGGCCTGAACCTGGAGGGTCCCGTCGCAGGAGACCTGCTGCTAACTGCCTTCCTCTTCGACGAGCCTGACTGGATCCCCTCTCGGGGTGCACCTCCCAGCGAGTGCATCCTCTCTACAACCTCTGCCTTCTTCTGTACCACCAATTACGTCGGAAGGGTGAAGGGGGTGACAACATACTGGAGTGAAGGACGAAGCGCCTCCTCCAAACGTCTCGCCCGAGACTCCTCATCCGGAAAGAGATCCGGAGCAAAGCGCAGGAGATCCTTGAACTTGATCCCCAACTCTCGTACTGACATACTCCCCTGCTGAAGGGAGAGTAACTACTGCCGATTCTCCACCTTTATCAAGGAAGAAAGGAATTCCTCTCGGAATTCCTTCTCAAAGTCAGCCCATGGAACCTCCGCCTCTATCCTCTCTCTGAGGTAGAGCATCCACCACTGTCACACCGCACCTCTCAGCTAACTGACTGCTAGGGGAACCCAGTACTCCCTCGGAGCACAAATCAAGGTAAAAGTGATCCCTAGCTCCTCAAGCCACCCCTCCGTCTCCATATTAGAAGTACTACCCTCGTACTTCTTGAGGGTCTTCCGTTGGAAAGAACGGAGAGTCTTCTACCACTGGCTATCTTCCTCCTCTCAGTCAATCCTCAACTGATCGACCGCCTGGATCTGCTGGGCCTTGGCCGTCTGAGCCACCCGGGGATGACTTCCAGGTGCCATATCTGTACGGTAAACAAAAATTGTGTAATCCCAAGTAGTAAGAAAAAACTCAAGGTTTTATTTTTTTGTCATTTAATTTCAATTTCTTTCCCAGAACACCCAAATCAAGTAAAACACAATCATGATGATGCATGTACCTTCCCTAGGGTCTCTACCCTATAATAAATGTAGTATCACTTGGTCATTTGGTAGGCTTAGAGTCCTTGCATCGGATCACGGGGGGCCCTAAAATCTCGTGTCCTAGCCGGTCTTCCCTGGCCTATGTCACGCACCAAGATTAACTAACATTGTTTCCCTACCATCCCATGCAATCCTCACTCTGCCTAACTCCATACTCCATCTTATCTCTCAACCATCAGCCTCTAATACCATTCTGTCATGACCCCCTCCCACCAAAGATGCCCCTCCTGAGCTGGCAATGGTGAAAGGGAGATAATGATCCCCGAGTCCCACCTCCCGTAGCCCCGGGGTGGCGACTATCACCAAGGGTATGAGATTTTAAAAATATGGGAGGCATTACCCTTTTTATTTATTTAGGATTGGGAAATAGGAAAAGTCAACCACCAAAAAGAAAAATAACAAGAGTATTGGGTACCCCACACCATTTCCCTTTAGTTAGCTGCTCTTCCTAACGGTGAACGTCCTGACGCTGCCACACTCTCCCCACCTGCACACACCTAGGCCCCACAACCACGTATCCCACCCGCACACACCTGGGCCTCACAACCACGTATCCCGCCCACACACACCTGGGCCTCACAACCATGTATCCCGCCCGCACACACCTGGGCCTCACAACCACATAACCCTCCCGCACACACCTGGGCCTCAAAACCACGTATCCCGCCCGCACACACCTGGGCCTCACAACCACGTAACCCGCCCGCACACACCTGGGCCTCATCCCGAAGATTCTTGGGAAAATGTAGAACATGCCCGAAGAGTCTTGGGCTAAAACCACCTCAATCAAAACCTACCCAAAGAGTCTTATGTGTAAGGTTGCCTCAATCCATCACAACCTAGAGGAGAAGGAGCAGGAAGGAGCTAGTAACTAAGGGAAAAACACCCTCTCCCAAGAAATGGGAGTGTTCGACACTAAGTGCTCAACATGGTTGGGGTGAGATAAAACACAAAAGATACAGATATATATATTTATACCAAACACATAGCCCAACCTATGGCTTCTAAACATGGAAACTGAGCACATGCCTCGACACTGCTACTACGAAGCATGCATACAACAAACAACCCCAACCCCATTTAGGTTTTCACGTTTCAGCAGAAATATTTTATTTAGTTTCTTAACTACTGGGAAACTATCCACAACCAACCACATCGATTGTTCGTAAAACATATTCCTGCCATCCACAAATCAAGTTAGGAAAACACATGAAACACAACCAAGTCCTTCTTATCAACCATCCAACCCATTTACTATTAATCCCGTTCCATTACCATGACCCAACATTCATTAACTCTTCCCCTTTTTATTTATTATTCACAAACCATAGTCCGGTCATATTCCAACCCATCCCTGCAGCCTCCCTGCTGACCACCATAACCACAACCGCACCATACATTATTATCCCTTTAATACCATTTAGCGCAGCCCTGCTTCCCGTTACCAACATAACATTTACACCAACCCACAACCAATCCAACCGCAGCCCCGCTGCTCATCCTATCCACAACAACCCACAAAACATCCCCATCACATGCCACGTAACCAAGACAACACCCACATGTTCATTATTCCGTTTTGTTCAACCGAGGTGATTACACAAGGGTTCCATATTTTAAACAGCCAACTTTATGTGATTAACCAATTTCCACATTCCACAAAGTTTCCATCCACAAAAACGGTCTAGAAAGATAGGACAACCTTTAATTGCGCAAGGAAAGGCCCCCAACGACCGTGATTTTCAGTAGGCATAAGCCTATTCAATTCACAACATATCAATAGGATAAACATAACAACTCTCCCATCCCCATTCTTTAACCAGTTATTATCTTTATTTAATGGTTCAACTGTTTCTCATGAAAACAAAAGGATACCCACCCCGCATGATTCACAAATTAGAGAGTTGAAGGTGAGATCCCAACCTCAACAGGTTATGATCACAACGCTCCCCCGAATCAACTTTAGAAGACGTCCGTCGGCATCTGTCACTTCCATCGAGTCCCGAAAAAACCTCCTCGGGTGGAAGTAGGAAAGTAAAGGCCGTAGAAAAGACATAGATCCAAGCTCAGAAGTTCCATCTCGTCGTTATGATCACGTGGCTGCTGATGGATCGTAAATCGGAGCTCGGACGAAGAAGTTATGGAAGAAAGAGCCTTCGAGTCTCTTGGGAGAACTCTGCTCCGAGGAATGGGGAGGAGAGGAGTGAGTTAAAAAGGAGGAGGGGACCCCTCATTTTATAGGTGAGAAAAGAAAAAGTACATAGTGTGTACTCGGTTATTTCACATGCTCTCCACGTGGCTCTGCGACCGTTGACTGGTCAACACACGGTTTGAGGGTAACGGATACGCGGGGAGGGACTACACGGTGTGTAGTTTGTACACACAATGTGCACCCATTATTCCACATATCAAGGACACGGCCTTCAACACGGGGTATACCCGACAAGGTGGTACACGGTGTGTAGTTACACATCACGGTGTGTACTCATTTACTTCACACGGCGAGGACATGGCCTGCTACACGGGGTATACCCGAAAAGGGGGTACACGGCGTGTACTCAAACTACACAGCGTGTAGTTTCAAAATTCTGGAAAGCGTGGGAAAAGTCCATTTTACCCTCAAAAACACTTCTTGACCTTCTTTTTGACAAAGGAATGGTCCGGAGAGGTCCAGGCCATTATAGTTGTATACAACCCTTAATGAGAATATGAGTTCTCCCATTATTGTTTTCTTTCTCTAGGATAATAAGAATTATAATATGAATGATTTCAAGAATGCAAGAATGTTTCTTATGCTATGTTTTTATATATCCAATGTAATATCTAGTTTTCAAAGACTGATAAACTAATCAATCTTGTGTGGTGATATCCATAATATTTTGAATGAATGTAATAAAATTAAACAATAGCTCGAGGTTTTTGGTGTTGTAGTGTTACAATATACATCACCTTGGTCATTTTAAGGTTTCATGTTTCCCTCAAGGCCATTTTCCTGATTCTACACCCCTCAAAATGACCAAATCCGTGAGTTTGGTCCTTTACTAACTAAAAAAGGGAAGGTATGAGACCCATCACAACAACTTTCTCTCCAAAATGGGTGTAAATCCCTCCCATGTTTGTGATTGGGAAAAACTCCATGGAAAACTCCCTCCACCACGGGAATTTCAAACCCTATGGTGTGCCTAAACACCAAAAATTTACTAACCTCCATGGCCAAACTCCAAAACAATGAATCACCACTACAAGTGCTTGAAAAAAATTTATACAATTATTTCCACATAATCCCCTAATGCATACCTGCATGGGCCTATACATTAAAAGTATTTTTTATACCTCTAATCATATAAAATCTAACTTTACTATTCACCCCAGTGGAATCTCAATCCAATAAAAAATAATTTACATTCACTCAAACTAATTCTCTACTGTATGGGGTCTACCCTATCCCTAGAATAGAGGATGTTATGGTTGTAATTATTGTATTATATATGTCATGATTGACTCATCTCCCTAAGATCTCTGATCAATTCTTTGGATAACCCACACTATACTCTCTCTGAGCTACTCATCCAATCACTACCCTTGAGGAATTAGGGCACCTCCACACTAAACTTGTGATCACCTCCACCCTTATGGGCCTCATTTGGTACATGAATCAGTGGAGTCATCATCCAGTTTAATTCCCACTTATTAAAACTAACTTTTATGGTGTTGAATTCATTGAAATGATAATAAAAAAGCATCACTTTAATCATCTACAAATTGAACAATCACCACATTTGATACACTTTATTCAATACAGAAGGATTATCGTACATATTCATGAGATATTTAATCAAATTAGTCATTTTATAACCCCCTATAATGTTGGAAACCACTTTGTGGGTCATCTTATGGTGAAAAAATACGAGAACATTTCGATCTAGTATCTCCCACTCTGTCTTCTCCATCTCCATTTTATTTTTACCTAGAAGTAGGAAGTGAAACTTCTTATGGTAAATATTTTCTTCAATCTACATCCTATAATAACTACAGTAAATTGCATTGAATAAATTGATCTTCACATTACCTTATTCTATATCCATCTTTATGTTTTAGAAATTCAAACCTGATCTTCTAAACTCAACATTTGATATGAAAAACAAGAGTAAAAGTGAAAAAAAAAGAATGAGAAAAAGATCATGAGACACATATATTTAAACAACTTGGGAAATGATCCCCATGTACATGGAGAGGTAGAAATATCACTATCTTTAGGATGATAATTACAAATAAAATATCATAGTTTCACACACCCATAAAAAACTAGCTCGAATGAACTAATAATGAATATGATGTAACAGTGCCACCAACCACACTATAAATCTACTATGCTATAATGGTCGGTGGTTGGAAGTTAGTGGAGATATAGTAATGCTACCTCAAAAGTTATAGATGCTATCGTAACCATGTAAAAGTCTGTACTGGTATAATGACTTGTCAGTGTCACCAATTCACTCTACTATAGTCTGGTAAGAGTTGTTACAATGCCTAAAATTTGGATCGGACACCTTTGGCCTCCAAAACCCTAAGCATAAGAAATTTTTCCCTACAGCCCCCATCGACCTCACCATGGAATTTGGACCATTGGTGTTTTTGTCTTGTGTGTAGTATGTTCTACCAATAATTATACCAACTTCATCTATGAATCATGCTACATCAGTCCAATATAAGAAATTTCAAAATAAATTAAGCTCACTGAGGAAAAGGAAGTGAGCTTGAGAACTTTTTAGACTGATCAGGAAAGGTTTGATGATGAGAATATTATGTAAAATATAGTTTGGATGTAAGAGGTAATTTCACATAAAATATTTATTATAAACAATAAAATAGATAAAAATAATTTCATAGACTTATTTTTAGATTAAAATAAGTTTATAGTGATATTAAAGTTTCATTGAGTGTTCATTAGTTGTCCAAAGGGATGATTCCTTTAATGAAATGAGATGAACTATTTCCAGATCCAATACCATGGGAATTTCATTTTGAGAATCTTTATGATGCACTTCACATTTTCAATGATAGGATTTACAAGTATGCATCTAAAGAAAATGACCAAGTAGTGGATCTTATGTGGAATGAAAAAAATGAAGAGCGATATTGTGAGTATTTTGTTTGAGGATTTGTCAATACAGACACATATTTCTACCTCAAATCCCATAGGGATGGTGAAAAATTGTTCTATAGTTGAGTGTGTTGTGAATAATTTATTATTTATTCTAACCATATATTCTAGGGACTGTAAGGAATATATAAAGGATCAATAAACACCACACTAAAATGAGAATCATCATGTTCCAAATGATGTTGTTATGGAATAAGTGAAGGATTTTATACTATATTACCTTGATTGTATTTAAAATAAATCAAATTAGGGGCATAATGGTGTTGAAGTGTCAAGAAATGGTAGCTGGCATTATTTGGACCCTAGGAGAGTGTTTATTGAAATTACTTGTTCACTCTTGACTGCATATAATCTTTACTTGTAGGCATTGGATACAAATAGTTATAGTCTTCTTTTACCACTATTTATTATTCACTCTACCCCAAATTATCTTGAGGGGTCTCTCCATGTTCATTATGCCTTGGAAAGTGTATAATATCTTGTATGGGTTATTTCCAAGAATGGAAGAGTTATAAATAGGCATGAACTTATATTTCAATTGAAAGAAGAAATATCTCTATAGAAAAGAGAAACAACTATGTCTTTATTTTTTAAGATTATTGTGCATCCAATGTATGGATGAAGCGTGTAAGTACCACTAGCTAGGTTTCTTCTTAATTGGATAGTTTTAGTTATTACGTATGGTCCTAGAGAGGTTGTTGTTTCAACACTTGAGTAGACAATAGAGATGCATGAACTTGTTTGGACCTTTATAACTGAGGCTTCATCTTTTTCCCAGATTGCTACTATGGCAACAAACTTGTATCATGAGCAGAAAAAATGTAGTTTTTTTGAATGGGATGTTTCAGAGCAATAATCCAATCAATAGGAAAGGGGAGATGAACCATGGGTTGAGGGAATCTATGTAAGGATATTCTTGAAAGATACCAAGTTTCCTATAAGAAATATTAAGAGATTCTTGGATGTTATATTAGACTAGTATCTATCATCCATTGTCATAACACATTCTGACGCCCAATTAGTTAACTTAGAGCTTCCTCTATTTCGTTTTTCTACTCTGGTGTCATTATTGTATATTCACCCTACCATTTAAGATCATGTTGTGAATCTTGGAAATGTGATTTGAATATTAAATAAATATTTATTTTTCAGGTAATTATTTATTTAATTACACAAATTTATGACATTTATAATCTCTATTATATTCTCAAGGTAACAAATAATTTATTTGTTTATGTGAAAAGTTTATACATATTTATTCAAAAATATGGTGAATATAATATTTATCTCTTTAATGAAACATAATGCAGTAAAATTTAATTAATTAAATAAATATACATTATTGAAAGTATGATAAATATTCAGGCCAGTTGGAATGAGATTAAAATTCCGATGAAAAATGATATATAAAATATTATTTGAGTGAATATTAATTTATTTATTCAAAGAAATAATTTTTTTTATCTATGCGTTTATCACATGTAAAATAAATAATAAAAATTATATTATTTAGAAATTATAATGACCAAAAATTACATTTTATATTTGTTATAAATAAATAATGTGTTTGATAGATATCTCCACACGCAACACAAAACTAAAACAAAACTGTGATATGTTTAGACATCTAAAACATGATCGTTGAATTAATATGTATTAATATGAGTAACCAAATTAAAAAATATATTAATATATATATATATGTTATTTTATATAAATTTACTTATTTTTATTAAAATCGGTTGAGGGTATATCCCTCTTTTATAAATAAAAAGAAAGAAAAGCCCCATTTAAAATGGGTTGAGATGGAACCCAATATATTACCTGAAGGCCGAGAGATACAAATCCTAGAACACGGCCCAGAGGACCGAGTGACCCAAAGTCCCATAATATTCCCCCATATAAGAGAATAACCTAGGGCCTGGTAAAGGATGTTTTGTCACCCCTTTCCAAGAGATACATCATTTTGGACTGACACAACATGGTAGGGAGCTCCTTTTATACACATTAAAAATGAAGGGGGGGTAGACAATGGGTTCTAACATACCCATCACTCTTTTGATCCACCCTCTTAATGAAGCATGCATGACCACTGAAACATCAACCTGATGCTCTGCAACATCCAAATGAGACACTGTGAAGAAATCCATGAGTCTAGGAACACATACATCTCTCAAAGGAGAATAAATATCATTGAATGATTGGTATTAGGACACCCATCCCTCTTCCAAGGTCTCCCACCTGACACCAATTACAAAAAGTCTTATAATGATTTCCAATTGTTGTGATAAAAAGTATGAACTCATCATGAGATCTAAAAAAATATTGAATACCCATAAAAGTATATCCTAAAGTCATAGGGGTAAAAAACCCTAATAAAGCCACCAATTTTCATCCCATGCCAGTACCTACCACCCAAACATCCACCTTCACCAATAAGTAGTTGTTGCCACTACCCTGCCACCATCAACACTACTGAGATCATGAGTCACAATGCCCTACCTAGATCCATGCCACTATCATCAATTGATATATGGATACCCCCACTTCATAACTCCCTTATAGTCGCACCAATAGAATCCATGATCCATCATCACATGAGACCATAGACTATACCTCCACCCTCCCGGATGTCACATCACCATCATTTCCAGGAGCCACATACGACGTCAGCTGTTGACTCCCATATGATGACAAGAAAGATGCAACATCCCCAATAGACAATGAATTATATCACCACAAGAAGATAGGATCCCAATAAGATAATATATGATATATTATCTCCTAGATATATGAAGATGGAAGTGTGATTCCTGTCGTCGAACAGGCAGGGTGCAAAAGCAGGGTAGAACCCCAGATCCAGTACAACAGGTACTCTCGAAGAAGGAACCATAATAGATCAATCAAATTTAAGGAAAAATGTCGCCAAAAAATCCATCGAGAAATAATAATGATCCACCACTATCAAGCAGAACACGTGGCATAGTGCTCCAGAGTGCAAAGATCTTTCGGGAGCATCGTATTTACTTAATTCATTATTGTGTTTAAGAATCTATTTTTTATGTGCAATAATTTTTATTAATGAAAAGTAAGTATGTTATTATTTAATTGTGATTTTAATAAAAACTAATATTGATTAATTAATTCTAGCTTTATTAATTTTTTATAAAAATTAAGAGTAAAACCAATTAGTATTTTAAAAATTTATTTTCCTATAAAAAGAGTTTCTTATTATTTTTTATGATTTTATTTAAAAATAAAAATAGAAAATTATAAAAAATAAATTATAAAAATAAACTAATTTTTGGATTTAAAATCTAAAGTATTTGTTTTAAATTTATTTTTTTATATTTTTCTAAAAAAATTGATTTTTTTTTGTGAATAATGAAAATATCATTTTTTATAAATAAAATGAATTTATAAAATTATTAATAAATAATTTTAAATTATAAATTCATGAATAATTATTATAAGACCAAATATTTTATTTCCTAAGTGAATTTATAATTTAATTTTTTTAATTTATAGACCCATATTTTGTATTTTAAAACTTAAGTTATATTTTTAAAAAAATTACTTTTAATACATCATACATTTAGTATGTTAAAATTATTTTTTATCAATTTTTTAAAAATAAAATAATAAAATGGATTTAAAATTATGAATTATTAGTTTACAATTATGTTATAAGGGGCATATTATTTTTGGTCATAAAGGGTAAGTTACCACATGTAAAAACTAGTTACCATGATAAGAACTAAAATGGTAAAAGTAAAAAAAATCTAATGGTGATGAGTTGAAAACTTATTTAAAACATGTGTGATAATGGGTTTTTGAGGATTTTATCAAACGTATCCCTGAAAATATCAATTATTTATGAATTTTTCATACACTTTCCTTTAAATTGTCTTCCCGTTATTAATTTTTTTGGGCATTTACAAAAATTTCATCCCTTTTCACTTATAAATGGGGAACTCCACTCCTCACTACCACTCACACAAGAACCCACTTAGTTTAGCCAAAAATATACCCAAAACTATACTTATTATTCCTAGAAACCATGAATAGTTTTTTTTATTCTCTAAATACCATCCCTCAAAGGCTTAAACATCCTCTATAAAAGAGATAATCAAAGAAGTGAGGTATATATTTCTAACCACTCCTTTCTCGTTTCTATTTATATATATGAGTTTATTATTACTAAAATTCCATTAAACCATATTAAAATGATAAAATTAGAAAAATTATTATATTTTTATGTTATTATAATTATGGTACAAGAATTAACCACCTTTCCCTTTTCCTTTAATAAAAATTAAACCCTTATGCGTGCATTGTGCGGACTACTGCTTCCATGACGCAACATGTTTCATTTTTATTCACATCCATAAATGTATGACCCTAATGGATAATTTAATATACAAATATTATATTTATCAAATAATTTATATTCTGAAATTATAATCCACATTACTTCTTTTCTCCATTCTATGGAAAATTAAAGCATCATACGTGCATATGTGTGGACTACCGCCTCCATGTAACAATCAATTTTCATTTTTATTTTCATCACTAACCTGAATATATGGTCATGAGAATGGGTTTAATGGATAAATATTATGTTTTTTAAATTATTAAGTTCCTATAAAGAAAATTTTAATAACCTATTAATAATAGGATTAATAAACAACCATGGTAAATTTAACCATCCAAAAAAGTGTTCTAACATAAAGAACTGATTTCTTCATACTGTATAGAAAATTGATATGGGTTATATTATGATTTTAAATATTTAAAATTATAATAAATCATACTACTAAAAAATAAATAATATCATTATGATTATGTTATAATGATATTACAACTAAATCACTTCATAATTATCCATTAATTATGGTATGTTCATGTTTGGGTTGGTTTAACAACCCACTTGAAAAAATGTTATAAATTTATATCATGGATGAATATGATAGATTTTTATGTAAAAATATAATATAAATAACTAAATATTTAATTTTTTTTGTACTGAAATGGTGATATAAAAATGTAACTCACCATTTAAGAAAACACCCATTGTTCGTTAAGAATCATCGAAACATGCTCATTTACAAATTCATCATTAAGGATAATAACCAAAACACTAATAGAATGAAATTATAAAATAATAAATAATAATAAAATATAAATTTTATCACCTTGTATGATTCTGGGATTATGAAATTTTGGAGAAAAATTAAGAACAACATCGTTACTACGAAACTAGTTCAAAATGATCAAGATTACTCACAACCAATATTGAAAATAAAAAATAAATAACTAATATACATGTAGAGAATAATTATAAATTAATTTTATAAAGGGTTATAGATATGAAAATATTTTTCAATATTTGACTAAAATAGTTTATTTTGTTATATGGGTGTTTAGATCACATTTCGACAAACTAGGAATAAAGGTAAGGGGTTCTTTCTCACATATTCAATTTCTTGAGACATATTTCTTAATATGAACCATGATATATTTAATATGGTGTTATTTATTCATATTTAAATTATTTTATCATTTTTATGTGGTTATTAAGATCTATATCATGTTAATTGGATTTCAATTCAAAAGATACCAAAGTTAAAAGGGATTTCGATTAAAATGTTACTCAAACCATAAGGGTTTCATTTACAATATTATTCAAATAAAAATTGTTTTTAAAAGATAATCCATCTAGATAATTTTTAATCTTTATAAAACTCGTCATCATTTACATTGGTTATTCATTTAGTTTTTCATCTCCCCTAAAAATTTCATTTTCGCTGGACTCATATTTTACCCGAAGTGTTTCTAATAAGTTAAACTGACACCGTCTCTTCTTATTGGTCAGTAACTTACCTTTTTTCCATGTATATATTCATTGGATGATTTTGAAAAATTTCCCATGTAGGTCTAAATAATTTATTAAGGTCATTATATACTACTTTAAATTATTTTAAAAGTTTTAAATATATTTATAATGCTTTCTGTATGGGTTGTTTTCATTAAAATGTGAAAAGATTATCTTTTAATGTTTATATGTGAATATGTATTTATTCTAACATTATAATTTCATATGAATATTTCAATCTATGTTTTAATGGGTTATAAAAGAAATTATTTTTCTACTATATTAATAAAATAACTCTTTTAAAATTATTTCAAATGATCAAGGATATTAATTATCTCTAAAGTTATTTTTTCTAAAACTCATAAAAAGTATTATTATTTTAATTCATTATCCCTTGAAATAACTTATTCTTGATCGAGGATATTCTTTAAATGTAACCCTTAAAAATTTTTCTCTATATGACTTATATAATGTCCCTCTATTTTATAGGATTGATCAATCACTGCATTTGTCTTTCTTAATCATCCACTGTGTATAAATACGAGCTGTCTTCCAATGTTTTTCCTCTATGGACAATCTACATTTCTTTATTCAAATTGAAGAGTGTCCACCCAGGTTTTCTACATTGATTAATTAGGGAAATTATTATATTAACTATATACCCTTAATTTATATGGTTTAAATACCATATTCTTTATCATCTTCATTGAATGGTATTTACCTAGAAAGTTACTTGACGTCATTGGATACCCATTTATTTTCCATCAGTTTATCATGTTATGATTATTAATTTAATTATTAATTATTTACTTAAGTGAATTAATTTGAAAAGGATATGAAACCCACTTTATTTTCATGGTTTATTTATGATATATTTAATGAAACCCATTTTTTTCCATGGGTTCTTTATTCTATACAAATTGAATGATTTTCATTTCAGAGTTTTATAAAACCCATCTTATTTTCCTGGGTTATTTATGGTGTGGTAAATGAATTATATTTAGGTGGCACACATAAGTATGGATGAATTATGGGTGGGGTCCTATATCTCCCAAAAATTCATTGGTTAAAATTTTATATCTCATCATATAAAGTATTTGTGAGTACATTTTTGTTTCTCGTAAGCATGGGTACTAATTTTGTGGCTCATGAAAGTATTATTTTCCTATATTATTTTTTTGTACCATATTTGAATGATGTTACATAGTTTTATTTTTATTCTCATTATTATGTTATTATATCATTTATCATGTTTATTGACTTATTTATATATTATGTTACTCTAATCCTTATTTTATGATGTCTGATCTATGCTTTTTTGGGTATGAGTTTCTTATGTGTCTTGATTATACCAATATTCTCATCTTATACTCAATAATGATATTAAATTTTTATAGCTCATGTTTACCCTTACTGAGCATATAATTTCACCACTTTTATTATGTTTCTATTTCCTCATTTTAAGAAGATAAGAAAAGTATGCATTATCTAGAAGAGCTTCTTATGTGGATAATTTATAGGAGAATTTGAAGACTCATTATGGATTAACTAGTTATCCTTATAGTGAAAACAATTTTTCATTAGTTAAAAAGGAAAGTGTTTTATTAGTTAATGTTTTCTTTAAATTTTTTAAAACACTAAACCTAAAAGGTCTTGTGAATGTATTGTAATGTAGTATTTTATTTAAGTCATGTAATTACTGAATGATCATGTCAGGGCTGCTATAATTGGTATCATAGTAGTGTTTAAATGACTTTGGAGATTTGGATATTATAAAATAAGGATAAATTTAAACTTATAAATTTCATAAAAGGATGATAAGTAGAGGTTAATTATAATTTTAATGGTATTGATAACCTTTTAGGGGAGTTGAAGTAATATTTTGTAGATTATGATAAGAAAACTTTAGTGAAAACCCCAATGATAAGTATAAGTATAGGATGGATTTAGGCTCTGACATATATGTACCTAGGGGTAATAACCATGAAAATATCATATTGGGTATTAACTCAATTGTTACTCAGTGCATGATAAAGAGGCCCAACTACACAAATAGTTTGAAAATCCCGTGGGATATAATTTGGTCAATAAATTTATCCGTTATAATAATTATGAAGGATTTATTTCCTAATTACTTTAAGGTATTAGGTTAAAAAGTACAAGAGAACCAAACTTAAAACAATGTATATTGAACTGAATGTATGAACATATGGAATGAAGGTTTTATTAGAGAATATTGAGTTTTCATATTCATATGATCATTAACTTTGATTACATTGGATATTATCCTAATAATTTTGGATTCGGTATTATATTGAAATAGAATAATGAAAATAAAGATGATAAAGATATATATCTAGAAACCACTATGTCTTATAACTGAATAATGTAGCATACTTAAATGGTTGAGAATCTTAGTATATTTATATTATAATAGAAAGGGTGAGTATCCTAATATTACCTAAGGTGGTGAGGATAATATCTTAATATAAATTAATTCTTGATACTTTTATCTATTTTCACTAGTGAGTGATATTTAATAATGATATTCTAGTATATTCTAAAAAAAATAAGAATTATGTGAATCATATAAGGACTGTTCTCTGATAATTTTCTTATTTAAAGGATTGATAGTATATATTAAATGGTATTAAAAACCTTAAAATTGATTTTATGAATAGGTTATATTTTTTGGATGACTATTGGAGAACACATTATTGAGGGATAAATAACTATTAAGATTAATATATTCTTGATGTTGGGATAATAAATGGTTGGCTAATTTTGAAAAATTAACTTATACAGTGTTGGTAACCTTGGTATTAGAGATTTAATCATTATATTTTTGGAGAAGTTCATTAAATTTTTGGGATTGTGCTATATATTGACTAGTGTGTGATTTTATACTGTTTGAGGTTTAAAGTTAGTATTAATTTCTAGAAGGATATATAGTTTCACTATGATTTAATGTCTTGTAGATTCTAATTGTTAAGAAGAAATTATATTATAGAGGATATATGTTTAGGTTATATATATACTGGGTATATGATTGTATAAATGGACAATGTTGTTTGAATAAAGATAAGTAGAATGAAATGACCTAATAGAGTAAGGTAAATTTCATATTAGAGGTTATACCCAAAATGATTAATATATTTAGAATACCCTCACCTACTTTTGTTAAAGAGTAATAATTAAAATTGAGTGGATAAAACTTATTTATGAGGGAGAATACTGACTGAAAATCATTCTTTTTATTTTATAAAGCCAACTTAGGGGTGTCCAGTGCCCAACCAACCTGATCCAGCAAACCATTACAATGACTTGAGATTTTAGTGTACATTTTCCTTAAATAAACATTGTGTTTGATAGCTTGGTCCACACACAACATATAATTTAAATGAAACCATGATATTTTTATACCGTTAAAACCTATCCATTTAATTAGTAGGTATTAATAGGAGTAACTAAATTACAATATATATATATATATATATATATATATTATTTTATACAAATGTACTTAATTCATTATTATGTTTAAGAATATATATTCTTATGAATTATACTTTTTATTAAAGAAAACTAAGTATATTATTATTAAATGATGATTTTAAAAAAATACAATATTGATTGATTAATTCTATATTTAATAATATGAAATAAAAATTAAGAATAATAACAAATAGTAATTTAAAAAGTTATTCTCCTATAAAACAATTTCCCATTATATTTTTTAATTTTATTTAAAATTTTAATTAGAAATTTATAGAAATTTAATTTGAAAAAATAAACTTCATTTTTGATTTATAATTTCAATATCTATTTAATATGAATTTTCTTAATTTTTTTAAAAAGATTGATTTTTAGATGAATAGTGTAAAATATCGTTTTTATAAATAACATGAATTTTATGAAATTATTATATAATTATGAATTATAAGTTCATGAAACCATTTTATGGGACCAAATATGTATCTTATAATTTACTTTATAATTTAAAAAAATTGTTTTAATTTACAAACCCATATTTGACATTTTTGAACTTAAGTTATATTTTTAAAAAAATTGTTTCTAATATATTATACATATAGTATTTTAAAATTAATTTCATTACATTTATAAAATTAATATCATAAAATGGATTTAAAATTTTAAATAAGTAGGTTAAAATTATGTAATAACATTCATTTTATATTTAAGAATAAATGATATTTTACTTTAGGTAAAAAATAGTTACGACGGTAAAATCTAAAATGGTAAAAGTAAACAATATAATGTTAATGAGTTGAAGAGAAGTTTAAAACATGTGTGGTAATGGGTATTTTAAAATTTAATAATAGTTAAACCTTCCACTATCTATTATTTCTCAATTTTTTTCCCATTTTCCTTGTGAGTGGCTTCCGCTTATTAAAAGGTTTTGGGTATTTTCAAAAAATGTCATCCCATTTCACTTATAAAGGGGGAACTCCTCTCCTCGCTGCACCTCACAATAAAACCCGCTTAGTTTGGAAGAAAATATGACCAAAACTCTCCTAAAAATTAATATACACCTTTAAGAGGTTTTCTTCTTCTTAAAATACCATCCCTCAAAGACTAAACCCCCTATGCAAAGGAGATAATATAAGAAGTGTGGTATAAATTTCTAATATCTTTTTTCCCATTTCTATTTTTTATGTTCATTTATCCTTAATAAAATTTAATTACACCATATTAAAATGATATCATTAGTATCATTATAATATTTTTATGTTATTATAATTATGGTACAAACATTAACCACTTTCCCTTTTCCTTTGAGAAAAACAAAACCTTCATTCGCGTGTTGTTCAGACTACAACCTCTATGAAAAAATGTATTTCATTTTACTTCACTTCCATACAATGATATTCCTGATAAGGAATTTTATATAAAAATATAATATTTCTGACATATTTTATATTCTAAAATTATAAACCTTATTACTCATTTTCCCAATTCTATGGAAAATGAAATCATCATCCATGTGTATGTGTGGAGAACCGCCTCCATGGAATAATCGATTTCCATTTTTATTTTCATCACTCACTTACATGGATGGTCATTATAACGAGTTCAATAGATAAATACAATTTTTATGAAATTATTAAGGTCATTTAAAGATAAATTGGATAACTTATTGACAATACGAGCAATAAAAATCCATGGTAAATTCAACCCTCCAAAAGAGTTTTTTAAGATAAAAATGATTTCTTAATACTATGAAATAACTTTTTATAGGTTATATTATTATTTTAAATGTTTAAAATTATATTATATCTCACTAATAAACACTAAATTAGATCATTATGCTTCTGGTAAAATTATATTACAACTAAATCACTTTGTAATCATTCATTAATTATGATATGTTTTGTTTGGGTTGGTTTAACTGCCTACTTGAAAAATGTTATAAATTTATATCATGTATCACAATAGGGTTTTAATTTCTAGTAAAATGTGATATAAATAATAAATTGATGAGTTTTTCTAGTTTTGTAATGGTAATATAAAAAGTTAAATCATTGTTCAAGAAAACACCTCTCATTTGCTAAGAATCATCGAAACATGCTCATTGCCAAAATCATCATTAAGAATCATAACCAAAACTACCATAAAATGAAATTATAACATTATAAATAATTATAGAAAAATTATGGTATCTTTTAAGATCTAGTAATGGTGAAATTTGGGATAATAATGAATAGCAACACCACTACTCCGAAACTAGTTCAAAATGATCAAGATTACTCAAACCTGATATTGAAAATAGATAATAAATAACCAATATACCTGTAGATAATAATTAAAAATTAATAATATAAAGTGTTATAGATATAAAAAACTTTTTTTTTAAATTGGTGATTAAAATAATTTTTTATACAAGATTTTAAAGGACATTTTGACTAAGTAGGAATTAAGGTAATGGGTTATTTGTCTCAAATTTAATTTCTTGAGACATGTTAATTAATGTGAACCATGATACCTTTAATATGGTTATATTAATTCATAATTAATTTATTTTACTAGATTAATGGGGTTTTGAAGAGTCATATCATTTTAAATGTATTTTTATTCAAAATACACCAAAGTTAAAAGGGTTCTTGATTGAAATGTTACTAAAAATATAAGGGTTTTGGTGCTAATATTATTTTCAAATTAAGATTTTTTTTAAAATATAATACATCTAGGGAATTTTTATTCTTTATAAAACCCCTCATCATTTTCATTGTATATTCATTTGATTTTACATGTCCCTTAAAAATTTTATTTCTCCTGGACTCATATTTTACCTGAAGTGTTTTTTATAAGTGAAACTGACATTGCCTCTTCTTCTTAGTTGAGAAATTTTATTTTTCCATGTTTGCGTTGATTGTATGATTTGTAAAATTTTCTTATATATACCTATATAATTTATTCAGGTATTTTATACTAGTTGATCTTATTTTAAAAAATTTAAATAGATTTTTAATGTTTTATGTATGGGCCATTTTCTCTAAAATGTGAAAAGGTTATTTTTAATGTGTACGTGTGAAAATGTATTTAAGATAACTTTATAATTTTATATAAATCATAATATATATGTTTTCATGGATTTTAAAAGAAATTATTATTCTTCTAAATTTATAAAATATTTCTTTTAAAATTATTTCAAATTATCAAGGATATTACATATCACTAAAGTGGTTTTTTATAAAACACCTAATTTTTTTTATCTAAGTCATTTTACATTGATGTATCACCCTGAGACTTTACCATATTTTACTTTTAGAATTAATTTAATTTTTTTGATAGATTTTCAATACACATAACACACAATTTAAACATAACACTATTTAGTCACATTTTTCACAATCAATCAAATTATAAAACTTTTAGATAAATTATACAGTAAATTTATATATTTTATATATTCAATAGTATATTTTTATATTCATCCAATATATTTTATAGTTATAATATAAGAAAAAACAAATCATTTCACATAAAAATCAATATTTTTATAAAGGAATTTTTACCGCCTTTTTATGGATATCCTATTTTAAATAATATTTTTGGAACTTTGATATATTTTATATGTCAAAATATAATTATTTTTATAAATATAAGAATAAAAATTAGGTTATGTTGAATTTTTGGTGTTTTTCTAAGAAGTTTATTTTTTTGATGAACAGTGCAAAAATACTGAATTTTAATTCAGAACTGCTTTTTATTCTAATTTATTTATAAAATTAAATAATATTTTAAAATGGTTTTAAATTTTAATAAGATATATTTTTTATAAATTAATCCAATTTAGTTAATTTTAATAAATTTAACTTTGAAATTGGATATAAAAACTTAACAATCGTTTGAACATTTTTACTTTAAAACCCCACATTGTTGCCCCATCTGTGGGGTTAAATTTAAAATAATTTTTTCCAATTTTGTGATTGGAATTTCAAAAAATGGATTATATATTTTTAATAACAATAATTTCTAATTTCTAATATGTTCAACTTAGCTTTTTACCAAAGTGATTAGTGAAAGTAATTAAAAATCAATTACAATGATTAGGAGGAAAATTAGTTTAACAAAATACTAAACCTTAAAATTAAGGGCCAAAATGACCTATACACTTGTAAAAAATCCATTGGATGGAAATATTTTGACTCTATACTATATTTTATAATTTTTTACCATTATTGGATCCACTTTTTATAGGAAATACAAGGGTGTCATTTCCTTTCCAAAATTTTTTCAAGAATATCCCTCTTCCTCCACTATAAAAAATACACTCACCCATCCCACTTTATCACACCTCTCAAGACACTTTGACTCAAAAAATATCTTCCTAAATAGTTCCTAAACATACCTCCCTTAAACCAAGAATCCTAAAATGGGGAATAAATCCATCCAAGGAATCCCTTTGTTGGAAACCAAAAAGAGTTAACCAAATAAGTGGTAACATCCTTCCTCAAACTCTTCAGTTTTATTTTCATTCTCCACCCCATAAAATATACTTATTCCAATATTATATAATAAAATATATATCCTAAATATACTATAATGTTTTTATGTTAAGGTTTTAACATGTACTTACACACACATCCATCTAATGGGTAACGAACCTACCGTTTATGTGTACAACGAACTACCGCCACACAAAACAGAGATTGTTCATTTTTCCTTTATCACCTATCATGGTAGAAATTATGATGGAAATAATATTTATAGATTATATATATGATATTTATAATTTCCTTAAGCTTCTTTAATTTTTATATAACACATACCCTTATGCTTTCTGTTTTGTGTAAATATGATAACATCGTTTGTGGAAGTGTGGACTACTGCACCCTCAAAGAGATGTGATTCATTCACAATATAAATGGAACATATAAAGTATGGTTTAATTAAAAATATGTTACATATATTATATAAATAAAATAAAATAATTATAATATACATATACATCATTTACTTTTCATTATTTTAATATGAAAAAGAAATGAAAGATGTGTTAATGTGTACGTACGGCCTACCGTTTCCATGAACGGTGAATTTAATTCCCTATCTCCAAATATTATGAATTATTATAAATACATATATAAGAAATATATATTATATTTAAATTATGGTTTACATTTTAGAGATGATGAAACCATGATCTAATTTTTTCGGACCACTTTGTGTATAAGTTGTATTTGTTGTCAACTGGCGTCAATAATGGTCAAAATTAAGAAGGAACTCCAAAGTGAATATATATTGATTGAAGTGAATATGACTACAGAATTTTTATGGATTAATATCATTGGATTCCATTCTTGGGAAATTCTCAGTGTTGATCAAATCAGACGATTGATGCACTAATCTTGAAAGTTCAAATAACTTGTATCGTGTGTGATACAACATTTACAACATTGAAGTAGCATCCTTTTAAGGATGGTTGAAGTACTTTGGATTCAATAATCAAAAAAGTAAATTAGGAAGAAGAAGGGTTAATAAGCGATTTTTGATCTTGATAAGGC
Organism: Viscum album; assembly: GCA_963277665.1. Classification (NCBI taxonomy): domain Eukaryota; kingdom Viridiplantae; phylum Streptophyta; class Magnoliopsida; order Santalales; family Viscaceae; genus Viscum; species Viscum album. The sequence goes on along the minus strand of OY728141.1, from coordinate 1,295,461,835 downwards.
CATGCACATATTTTACTATTGCCATGCATTTCACTTAGAATGTTTATTTTTGGCTTACAAAAATTTGGGCCAACTCTTGAGCTAGTCAGCCAACGTTCAACCCAAGGATTTTATGGGACCAATAGGGGTTAACTACAACTATGGGGAAGCCAGGTCTATGATAGTCCATAGAAAGGTAGTGGGTATAGAGCACGCCCGAAGAGCGTGCACCACCATGCAGGGCGGTACAGTGGAAAGGGAGTAGAGGTTGGGCACAAAGAGTTCCCACATTGAACATGTATGGGGTGATACAATGGAGAGGGGAGGAGAATTATTAATAGATGTTGAGAAAGTTGATTGATAAACCATAGGAAACCCACATCTCCATTTTGATGTGGGAAAAATAAATGTGGTTACTATTCAAAACTTAAAAATATAGAATCACTCCTAACCACACATATGATCTACATAACACGATATAATCACCACCTCTAATATGTCACATGCTGCGTATGTTTGAACCAAGGCCGTCTGATCCTCCCATGGCATGAGATCCATCCCACGATGTCATCTTCAACCTCTCGACGCCTCTTCCACCCACCATCGACACTGCACTCACCGGAGAAAAATCCTGATCACCATGAATGACCTTTTACTATCAAAGAAGGATCATTTAGGCACCATGAAGTCTACTAGATTGAACTGAGACCATGCCTTAAATATTCATCTTGCATTCATATGATATCTCAAAGAAGAAGGATAAGTCAAGGAAAATGGAGTTGCGGAGTCCACATGGATTCGAGTGTGGAATTAAAACGAGATATTCATGATCTTAAATGAACTTGATCTGTTTTAAGTGAGAATGTCGCATGTTCAAAAAATAAAACACACCACAAGTCTCGAAATATCTTCACCCACGGGTTTGAAGATTTCAAAACAACGGATATCCCAAAAATTAAAAGGTGTGATCTCCTTGGATTTTCACACAAATCTCAAACATGGGAGAGGAGTTTCCCTCACCTATAAAAGGAAGATCCCATGATGAAGAGTGTTGCTTCTCTCACATTCTTGAGATCTCATGTTTTCAAAAAATAGAGCATCTCCCTATGCATCACTTCATGAAGAGAAAGAAAATCACCACGAGTCTTTAAGGCTTTGTGAAGGAGAGATACTACTAGCCTTCGACATGTGCTATACAACCTCCAATAGATTTGTGAATAACTAGTTCCTGCAAACATGCAATTGGTTCCTCAAACCTTCGTTGTGCTTTTCGAAGGCTGAATAATTGTGATCTAGTAGTTAAGCCTTAGTCTCCCACTGTACTTCATGAAGTCCAGCACACTCTATGAAAAGACAAACCATGAATCCCCTGCAATAAGAATAAGACCCTTGGATATCCTGGTTTTACGAATAAAGGTGAGTATACTCTCCTTTTTTCATTTTTATATCCTACTATTTACAAGGGTTTTTGTTTTGGTGAAGAAGAATCTTACACCGAGAATCGGCAGCGCATACATGAATGCACGCATTTTCATTGCTTGAAGAAGCCCGAGGCCTTTGTGAGGTTGTTAAAAAAAGGGTTTCACCCATTCGGGTTTGAAAAAACATATACAAATAAACATAAAGAAACACACTAACCAAGTGCAAGAGGAAGAAATAAAAGAAATAAGATTAAAAGTAGAAGAGGTTGTGTGTGTGATCAAAAAACCACACCCATTAGGGTTCTCACACAAAGAGAGGAATAAGAGAGTGCATGCTTGCGTGCATGCACATGAATACGTGAAATCACATAAATAAAGAACCAAAACAAGTGTGTGAATGTGTGTAAACAAAAACAAGACATAAAGGGAATAAATGTTAAACCTATATGTCTTATTCATGATCACATGAATTCATGAACAAAGGAGAAGAATTGATTCAGATGATACCAAGTGAACCGATCTTCATTACCTGAATAATCACATAGGTGTATGTGATTCCATCCAAGAAGAGAGAATAAGTTTTAGTGAAGTTTGTTGTTTCACTAAGAATAAGAAATAATAAGTCTAGTGTAGTTGGTGTTGCACTAGAAAATAAGATAAAGAAAGAAGGGAGAATTGATTGCTTATTGCTTTTCAAGTAATCAAGTGAAGAGAACTAAAGAAGACCAAGAGAAGAACCTCCCTTTGAATAAGTAATAATATTGTCTCCATATGAAGCATAAATAACCAGCTAGAGGCTGCAAGTTGGACTAGGTTACATAAGTCTAGGGAAGAGAATTGTTTCCCACCCCCCTCCAAAGTGTAGGGACTCACATTGGCTAGAGGATTGTTTTCCTAGCCACTCCACTGTAACAGAATATCGCATTATAGTGTAGAATCCATGAACTAGTCATTCCCATGTGTGGAAAGTATGTAGTTGCTCTTATTGAGTGGTCAACCTTGTAAAAATATTGTGTGCATATTTTTACTGCTTTCTATTATAGCATGCGATGGGGAAAATAGAATAAGAGAACCAAGATCCTAATAGGTCAAGAGGTATAGGGATAAAAAGTTGGAATTGGTTTCAAAATTCCTCAACACTGATTCACCCCCCAACCCCTCTCTCAATGTTAGGTATATCGCAAACTATTCCTCTCAATTGGTATCAGAGGGACTGGTTCCCCTCTGTTAGATTCTCTAAAATGAATTTATTCTCTTTTGAAGATTTGAGTTTCTTTCCTAAGTTATCAATGAAGTGAAATTTAAGTGAAGATTCAGATATCTCTGAGAAGAAGGCTATATCAACCAAGACCGTGATGAATAGGGAAAATAAGGAGAATAGAAAGTTGAAGAAGAAGTCCCTCTTATCTGAAGAAGAGGAAGCATATGGTTCTTCATATCTGGCTGACATTGAAGACATGCCAGACTTGGAATGTAATGAGAAGGTGGCTCAAGTCCCCACCAAGAATATGGAAAACCTTTCTACCTCAACTGATCAATAGGTATGTGTTATTACATTTGGACATTATTCTCATGATGAAAATTCTAGCACAAGTGGTGATGATCAATCTAAAAAATCTCAATAAATATCAGTTGATAGATTAAGAATGATTTTTCATGGTATTCCTGAAGAAATTACATCCCCAGTTTTTGGAGTATTTCAATGTGAGTAGGAAAATATCACTTAGCTGGAAGAAGAAACTGATGTTTTGGAGAAATTCTTACAAGAAAAAATTGTTGAATGTTTAAAGCTCTCCAGATAGGTTTGAGCCTTTGAATCAACAAAGAGGAGGGTTTAAGAAAGTTCTTCAAAGTGGATGAAAGATATTGAAGAGAAATAGGGAGTCAACAAGTCTCTAGAAGATAAGATCCATGAACTTGAAGATGAGCTAAAAAAGTGAAATGAATTCAAGGAGTTATATTTGGAAGAAGACTCCAAGAAGATCAAAGAACCCGACTCTTTGTTACAAAACAAAGTAAAGTTGCATGAAGATGAATTTGAAAGATTAAATAAAGATTTTGAATAGAATATGACTATGATTGAATACCAAGAATTCATCCTGAATATGATATGTATATAATTGGAGGTTGGGTTGACCAATATTGAGAAGACACATATTGAGTCTCCACAAAATAAGGAAATAGTTACTTCCAGTACTCAATGCTCACTAGAGTATTATACTATCAAAAGACCTTAAATATGTGATAATAATATCATGGCTTCACTCATTGATCTATTATAAGAAGCTAATAAGAAGGTACCATCCATACCAACTTGTACTAATGTTTCTAAAATTTCTTATAAAAAAAGTGCAGTTTGGAAGAAAAATTCTAAACACGCATAGATGAAGAAAAGTGAGAATAAACATACCACCATGGATAGGGAATATAAGGGAAAGAGTATGGAAGAAAGCTCCCCATAGAAATCAAAATATACCAAGGATAAGATTCATCAAACTTATAAAGAATATGGGAAGAAGTTAAGGTTTTTTGGTCAATGCTGGTGTTGTAATAGTTTTGGGAATTGTGATGTGGATTGTTGGTACAATGCCTTAAATGTAAAATCACTGAGAAATACCATCTCAAGGGGGAGAAATCCATAGAAGAAGAATAAAAATTCACAGATCTAGAAGCATCTATGTACTAAAAACATATTTGGAATGTTAGATAACATATGTGATGTATACAATAGGAGTGGTCACATGAATAGTGCATCCTCATTTCAATAGGTACCCAAAGTTGATAAGAAAATAAGATCACGGGAGTTGGATAAGAAATAAAAATCATCCTTGGGAAGTAGTTAGAAGAATGTTGGAAAATAAAACACTCCCAAGAAGTCTCTAAGGAGGAAATTTGAGAATACCTTGGATTATAAATCCAAAAATTTAAAGTGTAGTGCATCTAAAAGAACTAATAAGAAGGATGAAACTCATAAGATTCTATGTATAATATCCAATATTCATACCTCATCACCTAATGGTATATTGGTGGTTTGTCCAAATATTTTTAAAGAATGAGAAATATGGAATATTTACATGCTAAGGCTATTGTTAAAATAAAAAATAAAATTCTACATAAAGACAAAGAAATTTTGTGTGTAATGTGCAATAAGGTTGTTCATACTGTTAGAAAGTGCTTTGAATTTATTCTATCCCAATGAGAATTACTCAAGAAGATGGATGTTTCACTAGGAGATTATAGTGCTTTGAAATATCTTAAAGAGAGAAGACTCACACACAAAGAAATGGAAGATGTACTGAGATCCACACAATCACAACCAGCACTGAATATCAGTTGTGAAAGTGTAAATAATGGAGAATCTTGGTTGAGGAGATCATCTCAACCTTTTTGTTCACATTGATAGAGCAAAGAGGATCCACCTTATTCCCTTAAATCCATGTGTATTGTATTTGTTATTATTAAACAAGGAATTGAAGGTGAAGAAAGATCTTAGGGGTAGAACTTGAGATTCAGTGATGAGAAGTGTTCCCATGAGGGAGAGACACAGAAATATGCTACCATAGTCATTATCTCAAACAGTATCAACACCAGTTGGTATAAAATTCAATTACTCTGAAGATTTTATGAAGATCGTGTCATTTTAAAAGGTTTGTAATTTCTTAATATCTTATCCTTGGTTACTCAAAATAAATATCTTTTTACAAAGGGGGAGTAAATAATTCATTATGTGACATAAGAAGAGTGAAAGTTCTCTAAGTCCACTTATCTTTCCAATTTCACTTGAATGTTTTTATCCTTTTATTGGAGAGGGTGCAGAAGTTTCCAGTTGATTATTTTCCTGGAATTAAAGTGGATATCCCTTGAAGACATGTGTATGAGTTCTAATATCATGAGGTGTCATGTTCAGTGGGTAATGGACAACTTTGTTGTACTAATTAAATCATCTTGTTTTCTACACCGAGCATTGTTCAAGTAGAATTAGAGTAAAATTATTGATGGAACATTTCTTACGTATGAAATGATACCCTCTCTACCATGAACTTTTTATTTCTTGTCAATAAGGGGGAGATAAGTTAAATGAATGTCTAGGGGTTAGAAAGAAGTAAGGGTAGAGATAAGATTCTCATTTTGACATTGACACATTCATTTCAGGAGAATTCTTAAGGTATTGACAACAAAATACAACGGGGGAGATTGTAGGGGCCACTTTGTGTATAAGTTGTATTTGTTTTCAACCATTGTCAATAATGGTCAAACTGAAAAAGGAACTCCAAAGTGAATGGATATTGATTGAAGTGAATATGACTAGAGAATTTTTATGGATTCATATCATTGGATTCCACACTTGGGAAATTCTCCATGTTGATCAAATCAGACAATTGATGTACTGATCTTGAAAGTTAAAATAACTTATATCATGTGTGATACAACATTTACATCATTAAAGCTGAATCCTTTTAAGGATTATTGAAGAACTTTGGATTTAATAATCCAAAAAAGTAGAGGAAGAAGAAGGCTGAAGAAGGGTTTTTTGATCTTGAGGAGGCCATGCACATATTTTATTATGTCCATGTATTTCACTTAAAAGGTTTATTTTTGGCTTAAAAAAATTTGGTTCAACCCTTGAGCTATCCAGCTAGTGTTCAACCCAAGTATTTTTCAAGACCACTAGGGGGAAACCGTGTCCATGGGGAAGCCAGGACGAGGCTAGGACCGAGAGAGAGAGTGGGCACAAAGCTCGCCCGAAGAGTGTGTGCCACCGTGCAGGGAGGCACAGAGGCAAGGGATAAGAGGTTTGGCGTAAAGAGAACCTGTGGTGAACATGGTATGAGGAAGTATTGTGGGGAGTGGAGGAGAATTATGAACAGATGCTGAGATGAGTTGATTAAAAACCATGGGAAAACCACGTCTCTATTTCGATGTGGGACAAAGAAATGTGGTTACGGTTCAAAACTTAAAAACACAGAAGCAATCCTAACCGAACATCTAATCTGCATCCCATGATCTAATCACCACCTCTCATCTATCCCACACTACATGCATTTGAATCAGGTCCATATGATGCTCCTGCGACATTCGATCCATCCCACGCTGTTGTCTTCAACCTCTCGACGCCACTACCACCCACCGACAACACTACACTCACCAGAGAAGAAACCCAATCACTATAGATGAGCTCAGACTATAAAAAAGGATCATTTTGGCACCATAAAGGCTACTAGATAAAAATAATACCATGCATATAATATTCGTCTTGCATGCATGTGATATCTCTAAGAAGAAGGATCGGTCGATGCAAATGGAGTTGCCAAGGCCACATGCATTCAAGTGTGGAATTAAAATGAAATACTCGCCATCTTAAATGGACTTTATCTATTTTAAGGGAGAAGGCCACGCTTTTAAAAAATAAAATATGCCATAAGTCTTAGCATATCTTCACCCACAAGATTGAAGATTTCAAAACACTGGATATCCTGAGCATTCAGAGTCGCGATCTCCATGGATTTTCACATGGATCTAAAATGTGGAAGAGGAGTTTCCTTTACCTATAAAAGGATGATCCCATGACGAAGAGTGTTACTTCTCCCACATACCCAAGAGATCTTGTTTTCAAAAAACAGAGCATCTCCCTATGCATCACTTCACGAAGAGAAACAGAGCACCACGAGTCTTCAGGGCTCCACGAAGGAGAGATCCCACAAGCCTTAAACAGGTTTTATGCAGCCTAGAATAGATTTTTGAAGAACTGGTACCTGAAAACACATGATTGGTTCCTCAAACCTTCTATGTGCTTTTTGAAGTCTGAATAACTATGATGCAGTGGTTGAGCCTCAACCTCCCACTATGATTCATGAAGTCCATCACACTCTATGAAAAGACAAACCATGCATCCTCTGCATGAAGGAGAAGACCCATGTCCATCCTAGTTTTATGAAGAAAGGTGAGAAAACTCTTATGTTTGCATGATTATATCCTACTATTTGCATGGTTTTCTATTTTGGTGAAGAATAATCTTACACAAATAAGTGGCAGCACACACATGAATGCATGCACGTGCATTGCTTGAAGAAGCCCAAGGACTTTGTGAGGTTGTGATAAAAAGGTTTTCACCCATTTGGATTTGAAAAAACATATACATATAAACATAAATAAATACCCTAACCATGTGAAAGATGAAGAAAGAAAATAAATAATATGAAAAGGATAAGAGGTTGTGTGTGTTCTCAAAGAACCACACCCATTAGGGTTCTCACACAAAGATAGGAATAATAGAGTGCATGCTTGCAAGAATGCACATGCATATGTGAAATCACTTAAACAAAGAATCAAAACAAGTGTGTGCACATGTGTAAACAATAAGAATAAATAAAGGGAAGAAAGTTTCAACCTAAATGTCTTGTGGATGATCACATGCATTCATGAACAAAGGAATAGAATTGATTCAGATGATGCAAAGTGAACTGATATTCATTTCCTAAAAAATCACATTGGTGTATGTGATTATATCCAAGAAGATAGAAGAAGTTTTAGTGTAGTTGGTTGTTTCACTAAGAAGAATAAATAAGAAGTCTAGTGTAGTTGGTGTTGTTCTAGAAAATAATAGAAAGAAAGAAGGGAGAATTTCTTACCTACTGATATGAAAGTAATCAAGTGAAGAGCACTAAAGAAAACCAAGATTGGAAACTACCTTTTAAGAATGAAGAAAACCATCTCCATAGGTAGTATAAATAACCAGCTAGAGGCTATAAGTTGGACTAGGCTACACGAGTCTAGGTAAGAGGATTGTTTCCCACCCCCTCCAAAGTGTAGGGACTCACACTGGCTAGAGGATTGTTTTCCTAGCCACTCCACTATAACATAATATCACGTTATAGTGTAGAATCCATGAAATGTTAATTACCATGCATGGAAAAGATGTTTATGATCTTATTGAGTGGTGAAACTTGTAAAAATATTGTGTTCATATTTTTACTACTTTTTATTATTGCATGCGATAGGGAAAATAGAATAAGAGAATCAAGATCCCAACAGGTCAAGAGGTACAAGGATAAAAAGTTGGAATTTGTTTCAAAAGTCCCCAACACTGATTCACCCCCTCTCAATGTTAGGTATATCCCAAACTATTCCTCTCATAATTAATAAGAACAACATATAACAATTTAAAACATACTCGACAAACTAGGTAATTAACACCCGAAATAGTGAAAATAATGAAAGATTGTTATCAAATGGGTAATGATATATTATAAGAATATAATATATGATATTATAAACATTAATATATTTCTGTAATAAGTTATTACTACTCTTAAAACCATTATATAAGATGTTAAAGTCCATTTACACAAAAGGAAACACAAGGTAAGGGATTTAGTCTCAATTTACATTCCATTGAGACTTATGTGTTGTTATACACCAATTCACTTTTATATGGTGTATACAATTCGCTTTTACATTTTATATCATGAATCTACTTATTATCATGATATTTTAATTTTCATTTAATGTTATTCGTTCATGGTTATTATGATTCCATTATTTCAAAGTGGTATGGGACACTTTCGAATGTTTAATGATTATTCTCTTTAAGAAAGTTTTAATGATATTTCAATGGTATTTACATTCATCAACATCAACAACCCTTGTTTTTTACTTATCCTCCATTGAGGAATTATTGATAATTATGTATTATTTATTCAATATGGATATTTTATGATAAGGAATATTGTTTATTATTTATCTTGATTATTCAATATGAGGAATGATTTGGATTGGTAATGATGGGTGGGGAACAAACTTTATATAGCCTGAAAATGAATAAAAAGGTTCTCATGAGACTAATAATTTGGCCAAATTAAATGGGTTTTTATCCATAGTTTTAAATCATCTTGTTGATGGTGTTTATGGAACAAGTTTTCATGTGCCTCATACATGACGTCCAATAATTAATAATTTCCCACATTTAGTCTTAGTTATTATTTATCAATGAGATTTATTCTTGGAAATATCTATGGATGAATTATATTATCATTTTATTGATTAAAGGGATTGTGTTTTAGTTTCTTACCTTGCCATATTGATTTTTCCTTATCTATTTCTTTGAATGGAATGTTTTATCAGTTATTTACCTTTCCATGTTAATTTATTCCCATTGATTCATTATTACTTTCACTTTACTTACCCTTAATGAGTATTTGAGATAACCCTTATTATGTATTATTTCCCTAGGTTATGAAGATGAATCCTTTGAATGAGTTTCAATGATTCTTTTTATTTAATTTTATTATGTATCATGATTTTATTTTCTATTTCCTAATGTATTATGGGTATCATGTATGTAATCTGGATTTCCAAAACTACTAAACTAATTAGTCCTTTTGGATTTTATTCCTTGTAATCATTCCAATGTAATAAAATAATGCACTAGATCTAGGATTATCGGGTTGGGGTGTGATAATTGGTATTAAATAAAGTTTAGCATCAGCCTTGGAAACTAGATTTAGAAAAATTAGATTAAAGAACATAACCCTAAGATAAAATTTGAGGATAAGTATCGAGGAACGTCCTAGAATTTTAGAAAGGTAGATATTATGTTGGTATTATTATCAATACACCTATGTCTGGATACTATAAGTGAACTTGGTTCTAACACATATTTACCAAGGAATGAAAACTCTAATAATGTGTGTTGAGTCTAACTTGACATAACCTGGTACACAAAAATAGGCCTTACTACACACCTAGTTTGACAATCCTAGAGGATATACTTAAGATAATTCACATTTTCTTTACAAACTATTATGAAGGATTTAAAAGTAAATATGTCCCCCAAGAAGCTATAATTTTTTATTCTAAGATTTATAATGCATAAATGTTATGTGATATAGCATATCTAGAATTATATATTATGTTTTTATGAGATAATAAAATATATGACATTGTTTATAAATGGAATCTAGAAGGAATAATGGTACCAATGCTCATGAAAAATGTAAATATTTACCTTTTGAGAAATCTAATATAGCTGATTTTGGAATAGACAAAATTATGGATAATCTTGGGAAGATTAATCAATTTATTACAAATAACCTTACCTAAATGAAGAAACCTATTCCTAGGAGAGAATCTCCAATGCTGAATAACTTTATATGATAGAATTCCCCATAATTTAATGAGAATAATATACAATTGTATCTGAGTAATGGATTAAGTCTTTGGAGAAAATATTTATAGCCTTGGGATGTAGTGAAATGGAAAAGGTTACACTTTTGGTCTATTGTCACCAAGGTGATGTTGATCAATGGTGACCCTTGATTCGGAATACTAGGGAGAAAGAAGAAATAGAACACATGGAATGGATTAATTTTAAATATAAATTCTTTAATAAATACTTCCCTTGTGATTAAACAATTGAGAGGAAGAGGAAGTTCCATAGCTTAATGTAAATGGAAGAATAAAGTGTTGTAGATTATGAATCTACCTTCACAAGGTTATCCAGGTATTCTATAGATTATATATACAATACAGAGTGAAATATCGACCAATTCTTTGAAGGATTTAATCTAAATCTCATAAGGGAACTGGTTTCTAGGTTTTTTTCATCATAAGAATAAATAGTTTTATGTGACATCAAGACATAAAAGGAAGTTTATAGAATCAATATATTCAAAGGAAACCAAGAAAATAATATTCCATATAAGAACCATGAAAATAGGAATACATCAAAGAATAAGATGTTTGAGCAAGAAGAATAAGTTTGAGCGATTTACATCTTGTAAAAACTGTGGGAAAAACAACCCTGGGAAATTTTTGAAGGGACTATGAGTTTTCTATAAATGCAGATATATGGGTCACAAGGATCATGAATGAAAGGGGAAGAAGAATATCATTGATTTTAAGTGCTATAATTATCAATATATGAGAAATTCTATAAATTAATTCCCCATGAATTAAGGTAATCTACCACATAATAGTATGAGGGCAGATGTCAAAGATTATGCGATAACTATAGCAGTTGTAGAAGTACCAAATGAATTGGGGGCATGTACATTAATCCTATATTCAAATTTAACAAATGTGTTATTTTATTTTGGATCATTTCACTTTTTTATATATACACAATTCTTAAAGAAAATTAGACACTTAACTTTTGATTTAATAAGGTATTTGTTAATAAAAAGTCTTAGGTGATGTATCATTACAAAAAATACGTCTTGGTCGATCCCAATTATGACACCTAAATGTGTTTTACTTTCTGATATCATTATCATACTTATGGTTAACTTTGATATAATCCTCAGTATCGACTGACTATCAAAATATAATGCAAAAATTTATTGCAATAGGAATGAAATTACAATTTGTGAGGAATATATAGAATCCATCATCTTTAGAGTAGAAGCTTCCTCACCTGATTCTTATTTAGATCAACCCCTTGTAACTCTACTAAATGAAATTATTGGGTAAGAAGAGAAAACAAAACCAAGTGAAGAAGAAGGTAATCTTTAAATTTAGGTTGTACCTATTATATAAGAATACATTAACGTGTTTCCAAAAGAAATTTCTTGGACATGTCCCAGAGCATGAAGTTGAATATTACATTGATTTAATCCCTAATGCAAGGCCAATATCAAAGAATCCCTATAGAATATCCACGGTGGAATTAGTAGAGTTAAACAAACAACTAGAGGATTTTGGTAATAAGGGATTTATTTTCCCAAATGTTTCACCGTGGGGATCCCTTATCTTTTTTATTAAGAAGAAAGATGGATCCATGAGGTTTTGCATTGATTATAGGGAAATAATTGTTATTATAATAATGAAAAAGTATCATCTACCTCTAATTTATGACTTGTTTGATCAACTTAATGAAACCCAATATTTTTCAAAGATTGATATTTTTTCAAGGTATCACCAATTGTGAGTGAAGAATGAATAAATTTCAAAGATATATTTTTGGATGAGGTATGGACATTATGAGTTTACAGTAATTCCATTTGGATTGATTAATTTACTCTCTATTTTTATGAAATTAATGAAGATATTATTCAAGGAATATCTTGAAGATTTTTATGTGGTATTCATTAATGATATTTTGTTGTATTCTAAAAGCTACGAGGACCATAATAATAACCTACATATCATTCTTAAGACTCTCATAAGGGAAGAGTTATATGGGAAATATAGTAAGTTCAATTTCTAACTTCAATATGTTTCTTTTATTGTCCATATTGTATCCAAGTATAGAATATCATTCGATCCTGAAAATGAAAAGGTATTTAGAGAGTGTCTTACACCAAAAAACATAACCGAGGAATATAGTTTCATTGGTTAGGCAGGTTACTATTAGTGATTCATTCATAATTTTTCATGATTGGTTAACCCATTAACCAAGCTTACACATAAAGGGGTAAGGTTTGTTTGAAAAAAGGAATGTGAATAATGATTTTATGAACTAAATATAAGATTAATCAATGCTCTAATTTTTAATCTACCATCTAGGAGTGATGAGTTTGTTATATATAGTGATTCATTGAATAAGGTATTTGGTTGTGTCCTAATGAAAAATGATAAATTTATTGCATATGAATCAAGAAAATTGAAGAATAATGAAAAAAACTATCCAATCCATGATCTTGAGTTAGCAGTTGTAATCTTCTCTATGAGAATATGGAGGTATTATCTCTATGTAGAAAGATATGAGATATACACCGATCATATGATCCTAAAATATATCTCATAGAAAGAGCTAAATATGATACAAAGGAGATGGATTTAGCTACTCAAAAACTATGATTCCTTAATTAACTACCACTGATGGAAAGTGAATAAGGTGGAATATTATTTGAGTAGGAAGGATCATGGAGTTCTAACCCAAATAAGGATTGAGAAGGATCATATGTTCATGGATATAGAAAATATGGATATGGGAATTTATAAGGAAGGGGAGACATCAATCATTTTTCAAATGATTTAAAACCCATTTTTATTAGAGAGGATAAATAATTCTCAATCTGAGGTTGAGATATTTTAGAAGAAAATCAAATATATGAACAAAGGAAAATTAGAAAAATTTATTTGTGAAGATGTTTTTATAAAATTTGGAATGAGGATATGTATTACATCTATACCTGATCTGAAAAGGGAATTATTGGATGATGCCTATATATCAAATTTCTCTACACACCCTAGTAGCACAAAGTTGTACAAGTACTTGAAGGAACATTTTTGGTGGGATAAAGTGAAGTGGGAAATTTATGATTATTTATCTAGATATTTGGTTTGTAAACAAGTTAAATCTGTGAGGCAGAATCCTAAAAGATTACTACAACCTCTTCTTATTCCTTTTTGGAAATGGGATGAAATTAAAATAGACTTTGTCATGGGACTACCAAATACTCCTAGAAAGAATAATGCAATATGGGTTATTGTTGATCACCTAACAAAATATACACATTTCCTTGCTATAAGAGAAGACCTGCCTCCTGAGTTCCTCATAAGGAACTATATTAATTAAGTTTTAAGACTTCATGGTGCACCAATATCAATTGTTTTTTACTGAGATCCCCAATTTAACTCTAAATTCTAGAAGTTTCTTTGAAAGGATCTTGATACTGAGCTTCATTTGAGCACCACCTACCATCCTCAAACAGATGGAAAGTCTAAAATAATAATTAAAAAAATGGAATACATGTTGAGGTCATGTTCACTCAACTTTAAAGGTATGTGGGATCATTTATTACCTTTGGTAGAGTTTTCCTATAATAATAGTTTCCATTCAAGTATTTAAATGGCGTTGTATGAAGCTTTATATGGAAAGAGATTTCATACTCCAACTTATTGGGATAAAGTTGGTGAAAGAAAACTCATAGTATTAGAACTTTTTGATGATATGATGATAAGTTTAAAGTCTATTTAGGTTCATATTAAAGTAGCTCAAAGTCAGAAAAAGAGGTATCACGACAATTGGAGGAAAGATTTAGAGTTCCTAGCAGGAGATCATGTTTTCTTGAAAGCATCTACATGGAAGGGTGTTACCAGGTTCAGTAATAAATGTAAAATGAGTCCTAGGTACATCGGACCATTATAAATTATTAAAAGGGTTGGAGTCTTTTCTTATCGTTTAGCAATGCCTCCAAATCCCTCAAAGGTACACAATATATTCCATATATCTATGATACAAAAGTACATACCTGACCCAATGCATGTTATCATATCTGATAATATAGAGTTGGAACTTGAAATTTTATACTATGAAGAACCCATCGGGATTCTTGATACCACAGAGAAAGTATCGAGGAATCAGAATAATTTTCTGGTAAACTTCCTCTATATAAATCAAAAAATGGAAGAAGCAACATGGGAACTAGACGATTCTATGAAGGAGAAATAACCGCATATTTTTTAAGGTAATTCCCCTAAAATTTTGAGGGAAAAATTTTTATTTAAGGGAATTATGTATCACCCCATTACTTTACCATATTTTTCTTTTAGAATTGATTTAATTTTGTTGATATCTTTTAAATACACACAACACCCAATTTAAATAAACACTATTTAGTCTCGTTTTTTGCATTTAATCAAATTATAACACTTTTAAAGAGTTTATATATAAAATTTATATATTTAATATATTCAATAAAATATTTTTTTACATTAATATAATATATTCTATAGTCATAAGATAAGAACGAACCCAATATTTCACATAAAAATCAATATTTTTATAAAGGCGGATTTACCGCCTTTTAATGAAGAACCTATTTTAAATCCATTTTTTTCACTTTGATTGATTTGATATGTCAAGATAAACTGAATTTTTTAAATAAAAATAGAAAAATTAGGTTTGTGTGAACTTTTTTTATTTTTCTGTGAAGTTTCATTTTTTTATTAATATTGAAAAATACTGGATATTAATTCAAAACTGTTTTGTGTCTAATTTATTTATAAGATTAAATAATATTTTAAATTGGTTTTAAAGATTTATAAGATAATTTTTTTATAAATTTATACAATTTAGTTCATTTAAATCAATTTCACTTTGAAATTGGATATAAAAACTCAAGAAACTTTTGAATGTTTTTACTTTAAAAACCCGCATTATCATCCCGTCTACGGGATTAAACATAAATTAATTTCTACCATTTCCATTATTGTAATTTGTAAAAATACATTCCATTTTTTGAATAAAAATAATTTATATTTTATAATAATTTCAGCCTATTTTTGACCAAAAATATTAGTGAAAGTAATTAAAAATTAATTACAATGATTAAGAAGAAAATTTGCTCACCAAATGACTAAACCTTAAACTTAAGGCCCAAAATGACCTATAAACGTGTCCAAAAATATATTGGATGGAAATATTTCTAACATAAAATCCTTTTTATAAACATTTTACCATTATTTGATCCAATTTTCATTGTAAAAACATGGGTGGAATTCCCTTTCCAAAAATTTACATGAGTGTCACTCTTCTTCCACTATAAAAAGGTACTCACCCATCCCACTTAACCACACCTCTCAATCCACTTTTTCTTGAACAATATCTACCGAAATAGCTTCTAAAAATCCCTCCCCTAAACCTAGAATCCTAACCTTGGGAATAAAACCATCCAATGAATACTTTTTATGGAAACCAAAAGGAGTTACCCAAAGAAGAGGCAACATCCTTCTTCAAGCTCTTTAGTTTTATTTTCATTATCCACCGCATAAAATATTTATATTCCAAGATTATATAATATAATATTTATTAAAAATATACAGGTATGTTTTTATGTTAAGTTTTATACCTTCACTTACACAAACATCCGTCTAATGGGTAACAAACCTACCATTTATGTGTACGGCGAACTATCACCTCATGAAATGATGATTGTTCATTTTTTTCATTACCATCTCTCATGATGGGAATTATGATGGAAAAACTATTTATATATAATATATATTATATTTATAATTTATTTATTCTTATGTAATTTTTATATAACACATTCCGTTATGATTTTCATTTTCTATAAATACGATAACATCCTTTGTGGAAGTGTGGACTACCACCCCCTCAAAGCGATGTGATTCGTTCACACTATACATGGAAGGTATATATGATGGTTTTATTAAAAATATGAAAAATATATGACATAAATATAATAATTTAATTATAATATACATATATATCAATTATTTTCATTCTTTTAATACAAAAAATAAATTAAAGTAGCGTTCATGCGTACGTACAACCTACTGTCTCCATGAACGGCGCATTTCATTCATATCTCCAAATATTATGAATTATAATAAATACATATATAATAAATATATATGATATTTAAATCATGGTTTAAATTCCGGATATTATGAAACCATTATCTAATTAATAATAACAATATGTAACAAGTTAAAATATACTCGAAAAACTACTCAATTAACACCCGGAATAGTGAAAATAATGCAAAATTGTTATCAAACAGGTAATAAGATAATATAATAAGATAATATATGATATTATAAATAGTAATATGGTTCTTTAATAAGTTATTACCACTATTAAAAACATTATACAGGAGTTTAAAGTCCATTCACACAAAAGGAAACGTAAGGTAAGGGATTCCGTCTCAATTTACATTCCATTGAGACTTGTTTGTTCTATACACCAATTCACTTTTATATGGTGTATATAATTCCCTTTGACATGTTATATCATTAATATAATTATTATATTGATATTATAAGTTTCATTTAATGTTATTCCTTCATGGGTATTATGATTCAAATGTTTCAAAGCAGTATGAGACACTTTGGAATGTTTAAAGATTATTCTCCTCAAAAATGTTTTTAATGAAAATTCAATGGTATTTTCATTCATCAATATCAAAAACCATTATTGTTACTTATCCTAAAATGTGAAATTATTGATAAGTCTTTATTATTTATTCAATATGGATATTTTATGATAAGGTATATTTTTAATTATTTATCTCAATTATTTGATATGAGGAATTCTTTGGACTGGCAGTGATGGGTGGGTCCCAAAATTCATATAGCCCCTTGATGCATCGATAGGTTTTGATGAGATGAATAATTTGGAAAAAAATAAATGTATTTCTATCTATATTTTGAAACCATATTATGAAAGGTCTTGATGGTATAAGTTTTCATATGCCTCAAACATGACATACAATAATTATGAATTTCCCTCATTTAGACTCAGTTATTATTTATCCATGAGATTTATAATTTAAAATATGTAGGGATTTATTATATTCTGAGTTTATTGATTAAATGGAAAGTGTTTTAATTTATTACCTTACCATATTGATTTTTTCCTTATCTATTTATTTGAATGGAATGTGTTATTAGTTATTTACCTTTCCATGTTGATTTATTCTCATTGATTCATTATTGCCTCCACTTTACTTACCCTTACTGAGAATTTTATACCACCCTTATTATGTTTCCATTTCCTAGGTTATTAATAGTAATCATTTGAATGATTTTCAAGGATGGTATTTATTTAATTTTTTTATGTATCGTGTTTTTATTTTCTATTTCCCAATGTATTATGCATATTATTTATGTAATTTGGCTTTCCAAAACTAATAAATTGTTTAGTCTTTCAGGATTTGATTCTCTGTAATCATTCCAATATAATAAAATAATGCAATGGTTCTAGGATTCTAGGATCAAGGAGTTACATTTGACATATATTATGATTTATTGAGGATATTATTTAAATTTAACCATTATAATTTTTTATCTATACGACTTATGTAATGTCCTTCTCTTTTGAAGGAAGGATCCCTCACTAACATTGTCTTGATTAATCATCCACTATGTATAAATATAATCTATCTTGTAATTTTTTTCTATATGAACACTCCATGTTTCCTTTCTCTATTTGAAGAGTGTTCACTTAGGTTTCACACATTGATTGATTAGGAAAATTACTATCTTAATCATATACCCTTTATATATAAGGTGTATATATCATATGCTTTATTATCATGATTGAATGGTATTTACCAAGATATTTACTTGATTTCATGGGATACCAATTTACTTTCCTTGGGTTTACCATGTTATGATTATTGATGGAATTATTAATAATTTCCTTATGTGAATTCATTTGAAAAGTATTTGAAATCCACTTTATTTCCATGAGTTCTTTATGATGTGTGGAATGAAACCCATTTTCTTTCCATTAGTTATTTATTATATAAAAGTGATTGTTTTTTATTTTAAAGCCTTATAAAATCCATATTATTTCCTTGGGTTCATTATGACATGATATATGAATTATTTTTAAGTTGAACATGTTAGTATAAATGAGTGATGGGTGAGGTCCTATATCACCCTCCAATAAATTGGTTAGAAGTTTATATCTCATGAGATAAAGTATTATTGAGTATATTTTACTTTCTTCTAATCATGGGAACTGATGGTGTGGCTCATGAAGCAAATGTTTCTTTGTACTAATTGTTGTTCCATATTTGAAAGATATTCCATAGTTTTATGCTTGTTGTCATTCTTATTTTTTTCTCTTGTGGCTCATGTTTGTTGAATAATTCATGCATTATGTTATGCCAATCCTTATGAAATGATTTATGATTTATGATTTGTTGGGTATATGTTTTTTATATATCTTGATTATACCCATAATCTCATCTTATGCTCACTAATGATATTTGATTGTTATTTCTTATTTTTACCCTTAATAAGAATTGGTACCCACACCTATTTTTATGTTTTCATTTCTCCAAGTTATGAAGATAAGAAAAGTATATAATATCAAGAAAATATTTTTATGTGGAGAATTTATGGGATATTAAAAATAATTGTTATGGATTAATTAATTTCTATTACAGTGGAAAAAATACCCCTTAGTTAAAAATGCATGAGTTTTGTTAGTTAATGATTTTTATAAATTCTCTAAAACTTTAAACCTAAATGTTATTATTAATATATTATAATGAAATATTTTATTTAAGTCATGTAATTTATGGATTTTCATGTATGATATTCTATATACATGTGGTTCTTAGATGATTAATATAACAATAAGGGCTTATGTTCAATTATTTTTTCTTTAAACCTAGGTATACAAATTCCCAATTATATCATTTTATAAAAAATATAATCTTATCCAAAATTATGAAAAGTGATTTCTAGATATAATCCTATCAATACCTAGAGATATATTCTCTTAAAACACTCTCAAGAATAGATAGAGATCCTCAACCATTAATGTCTTGATTCCAGAGAGAACTAGAGTAATTTCTTCCCACCTCAAAGGATTTAATTGAGATAAAAAATGACCGAGTCAACCACTAGAATCATCTATGATGAATCCTAAATAATTCTACGACTATGATCGGAGGTTTGTGGAACACATATGGGTCACCACTAGAGGGAATCCACCCTTGATTCCTGTGATGAAACGATGATACTATGAGAGGTCTCAACCAAATCATCGGTAAAGAAATAATTCCAACTATATTTAATTATTTAATTTTACTCAATTTAATTATAAATTTTATGTGATGATCCTATCTCATGGATTTTTAGGTTTCTATTTAATCTATTTTTTAGGATAAATCTGAACAAGTCGATGAAACCCCATTTTTTGGAACAGGCTTAACTACTTCTATTGTAACTTGGAACCATTAAGTAGTATCAGATTAGTCACATAATAATTTATAATGATTTTTTATTCATTGATCAATTATATGTAATTGTTTTTAGTTTTTCGCTTATAGTTTATTCTTTACTTAATATTGAGTATGATTAACATGTTTTTTGACATATTAATATTCTTCGTTTAAGTTTCATATCATCTTCAGTAGATTAAGAATTGATGAAAAATGATTGGAGATGCCATTAATAGGTGTTAACGATCCTAGATGGTAGACACGGATCCATGACATGTGACTGAATGTACATGTAATGTATGAAAGTTCACTTAACATATATGGGTCACAAGATACCAGACATGTCGATTAGTAATAACATGTGGTGAATTTAATGAACATCGTGTGTTCACTGGGATATCCTAACACGCATTCTGTCTGGCCGCATGACATGTATTTAGAATAAATGAAGTGTAGTCCACATGGTTTAGTGGAAAAATTCATGATAATTGTGTGGTAAAATACATGAAAAAACACCATATCATAATGACAGGATGTATAATTAATGAGATACGTGGAATATATATGGTATACACACTATGTAAAGAATTTGTTTCTAAAGCACAATTATTTTATTGGATATCCATATAGGTAAGAGAAATAATGAGATATGGTTTTCTATTCACTGAATATAGTGTCTCATTATTGGTTCAAAATAATGAACCTATCTCCTATAAAGTTCTAATAGAGAGTTTAGAAGCTAAAACATGGAAATAAAACATGAATTATGAAATGGATTCCATGTATCAGAACTATGTTTGGGTTTTGGTTAATCTATAATTTGATGTAAATACTGTTGGGTGAAAATGGGAAATTGAAGAGAAAACTGAGCATAAAAATTAGAGTAAGTACCTATAAAGAAAGTATAGTAGATAAAGGATTTAAATAGTTTCAATAAATTTACTATAAAGAAACCTTTCCTATAGTTTTCATGTTTAAATCCATCAAAATTATACTTGCTATAATAGCTTACCGTGACTATGAAATTTTGTAGATAGATATCAAAATAACTTTCCTTGATGGAAAACTTTAGTACGATGTATATATAAAACTAATAGATGGTTTTGTGACTATAGGTGATGCTAAAAATATACAAAAGTTACAAAGATCCATTTATGGATTAAATAAATCATCCATGTCATGTAATATTCAGTTTGATGAAGCTATAAAATAATTTGATTTCATTAATAATTAATGTGAGTTGTGTTCTTACAAGTGATTTAGTGGGAATGAGGTCATTATCCTAGTAGTATTTATTGATGACATATTACTTATTGGAAATGAAATCCCAATCTTATAGTATGTTAAGGATTAGTTAAAAAAATACTTCTTCATGAAGGACTTAGGTGAATCCACCTATATTCCAGGGATCAAGATCATTTGTGATAGATCCAAGAGGATACTTGGACTAATTCAAGGTAACTACATTGGATAAATACTAAATATATTAGTATAGAACAATCCAAGGGGAGATTAGTTCCAATGTCACATGATATACATATTTCTAAGAATATGTGTTCTCAAACACAATAAGAGAAAGGTAGAATGAGTAATATCACATATGATTTAGTGATAGGATAAATCATGTATGTCATGTTATGTACTAGGATTCACTTTTCCTCTAAATAGATCATGGTAGGTATATATCAAGCTGGTCTAGGTGAAAAAAATTATTCCACTGTTAAATATATACTTAAGTATATGAGAATAACTAAGGACATGTTCATTGTATATGGAGTAGATGAGGTGCTAGTCATCAGTGGTTATACTAATGTTAGTTTTCAAATAGATCATAATAATCTAAATTTATTGTTAGGATATTTATTCAGTATCAAATGAGTATTTGTGAGCTGTAAGATTTCAAAGTAACCAGTTGTTTCTGATTATAAAATAATGTCTGAGTATATAGAGACTTATAATTTTTCCAAATAAGTAATTTGGAAATGAAAGTTCTTCTAGGATATTGATGTGGTACCTAGTTGTAAAGACACTATCACATTATATTGTGATAATACTATAGCATTGGATCTTAAAAAAGATCCAAGGTCATACAAATGGAATAAGAACATACTCTAGAAGTGTCACCTCTTGATTTATTTTTCTTAGAGGGGTGAAGTTGTAGTAAGAATATTTTCCATTGAATAAAACACGATGAGACCATTGAATAAATAATTATATCAAAAGAATCATGAGTATCATATGAGATCTATCAGAATATTGCATCATGATTTTTCTTCTACATGGTAATGAATGTGATAATTCCCTAAGATTAATGTTACACTGAAAGGTCATAGCAGTTCCCCACTATGATGAGAACCCAAAAGTTTCATGAAAATATTATTAAATATATATGCTCTTTATTGGGATAAAATAATTCGAGGGGGAAAATGATATAGTATATCAGGGATGGAGTCTCATAGGAATTTGAGGAACATTCTTATATTATACACCCTTGGTAATTTCTAGTGTATGTTATTATGAGAACGAGACCCACCAGTAATAAATCTACATTTATATGTGTTATAGTATGTTCCTATTTGTGGACATGTGTATTGATTCTTAAAATTTAATAATATTATAAATTGATATTATGAGTTTTGTAATTGTATTTATTGATGAAAATAGTGAAGACATATGTTCATGGTGAAGTGGGATATATTGTGTGTGTCAAGAGTAATATTTCATTAATGAATAATGTGAGAAAGGATATATCTATTATGTTCTTTAATGAAATTTTATATCTCAAGACCTTTAATAGAAATGATATATCTTAAATAAATCCATGTCCATAGTGTTTTGTGGGGAAGTTTAAATCTATAAAGTCTAAAAAAGAGAGATCGAACACATAGGTTGATGGAACTCATATGAACCTATTTGATTAGAGAAACCATGATAAATGGATTATATTACATAGTAAGTGTCTTTATGAGATTTTATGTAATTGAAAAATAAATTTTTTTCCATATACATGGATATACCTTTCTCAAACACCACATGATCCAATAATTTCACCCAATGAATCCAAAGGTTACACATCAATAACCTAACAAAAAGATGATGTCACTACTAGAAATTCGGGCTATAGCCACGGACCTATAGCCACGGTTTTATAGGTCCGTGGCTATAGCCTTTATGTTTCCACGGTTAAATTTTTTGTCCGTGGCTAAATCTGTTTCATCATTTTTTCTCCCGATCTTTTATCGGGCTCCTCCTCCTCCCCGATCCACAGCCCTCCTCCTCCCCTGATTCGCACACCACGTAGCCCTCCTCCCCAACCACATCTTCTCCTCCCCACAGCCCTCCTCTCCTCCTCCGATTCGCAGCCCTATCCCGTGCATCCCTCCTCCCCGACGGCATCTCCTACTCCCCGCAGCCCTCCTCATCCTCCCCCGGTTCATAGCCATATCCCTGCGCAGCCTCCTCCCCGACAGCGTATCCTTATCCCGACGATTACCCTTTCCTACGTGCTCCCTAATAGCCTCCTCCTCATGTCGAACCTCCACCCTCGATGGCATCACCTCCTCCTCAATCCAGACCTCCTCTCTCCCTATCATCTCCCCTCTGATGTGTGACCCCGTCGACATCATCCCCTATCTAGCACGTGGCTTCCCCTTTGGTGAGATTTCTTGGATTTCTTTTTGGGGTTTTACTCATCTTGTCCAAACCCTAAGGGCTGAGGTATGATTTTTGTGCTTCATTTGATTCTAGGGGGTGCAGTTCATCCATCAGGGTGTACTCATCCATTTATGAGAGTTTCATTGCATCCGTGCATGTTTGAGGTAGGTGTTTTCATGTTTTTTCCTTTTAGATTGAAAAAAATTAGTTCTTGAGTTGATTCAATTAACTTTTAAATATGTTTCAAACCTTCATTATACTTGTGGCTAGTTCATGGTAGTGTTTTCTTGTTGGTAGAATTTTCTAAAAATAGGTTTTGACATTATTTTCCATTTATTCCTATGTGTATGCCTATCCAAATTGGGTTAGATAAAATGTTATTTTAGTTTAAATATTTAAGTTAGATGATTAGGGTAGTGTTTTCCCAAAAATGTAATTTATTGAAATTGTTTGTCTGGTGTTGGGTTGGCTTGATGAAAC
The DNA here is from genome assembly GCA_963277665.1 of Viscum album. Classification (NCBI taxonomy): domain Eukaryota; kingdom Viridiplantae; phylum Streptophyta; class Magnoliopsida; order Santalales; family Viscaceae; genus Viscum; species Viscum album. Next base: position 1,295,437,654 of record OY728141.1, on the reverse strand, counting down.
ATGTTGGTTTTCATGAAATAAATTTTGGGTTAGTGGAAGGTACGTGTTGTTTTCCTTGAAAAATTGTTTGGGGAAAGACTACATGTGCCATGCCATTTGACACAGGCACATCCATGGGTGATTGGAATGAATTCATGTATGAGACTTCAAATGATAATATTGTTGGAAGGGGTTCTTTTCTTGAAACTTTTTTTAAATAAAGGGATTCATTATCTTCTCCATATCCCTCCCATTATTAAAAGGTTCTATGACTTTGCAAATGGCTTGTGTAATTTTCAAAATTGGGTGGGAAGTGATGGCCTCTTTGGATTTTTATGAAGTGAATGGTTTCCTAATGGTAAAAATCCCATTTGGAACTTCTCACTTTAAAAATATTGTTTTAATTTAACATTATTTTTCTTAAATGTTTTCTTGGTTTTTGAATCGTATATTGATTACATTGTTTGAATTAATTTTATTTTAGGTATGCATGGTGTTTTTGAGTCCTGGGTAATTATGGTAGGGTGTTGCGATTGGTTTCGAAGGCACGCACTCATATTCCTAGGTATGGATATGTATGTATGTACGTATGTATATATATATATATATATATTGTGTGCATGTTTCCTCATGGTATGGGGAACACATTCATATGTTTAACGATATATATAAATATATATGGAAGTGTGTGAGTGTGAGTGGGCTGCTGGTTGAGTGATAATGGTTTGGATTGACCATCCTTTAAGGTAGGATTTCTCATGCACTTTACTTTTTAATTTAAGATCTATTAGTTTCTTGATTTTTGAACCCTCTTATATTTATAAATATGAATGTATGAGCCTTGGATTAGATTTTTTGGTGTGAAATTAGTGTATTAATCCTTGTTTGTGATAACTGGAATTGTCTTGGTAAATAGCACACACTAAGTGTTTGGTTAAATTCCTGGTTGGATTTTGTGGGAAATTTAGGACGTAAAATGCATGGTTTAGATTTATATATGTATTGGAAAGATACAAAATGGTATTTGGGTATCCTTTAATGGTTTTCCATTGTGTTTTTAATTTTTATAAAAATATGAATGTTGGTTTTCTTCTCTAAAATTTGTCAGGCTCCTCCTCCCTTCTCCTCCATGATACTGCGCGCGCGGATATCCTCCGGCCCCCAATACTCCCGAACCTTCGGCGGCGCCCTCCTCCCCGATACGCGCAATCCCCACCGCCTTCCTCCAGTGCGCTCGCGATCCCCACCCCATTTCTGCCCTACTCCCCGCTCGCGATCCCCACCGCCTTCCTCCCATGCGCTCGCTACCATTCTACTCCGACGACGTGGCCACCCACCTTGGGATGATTCTCCTCCGATGATGCGATCACCCCACCTCCCAGCCGGCATTCCTCTTCCTCTCGGTACGTTCGCTCGCTCCTCTCTCAATCCAAAGGCGATCTTCCTTACTCCTGGGCGTTTTGAATCTCATCATTTCACGACGCCACAGATGACACATTTTCCCCTGGTGCACAATCATTACGTGGCTGCGTGAAATGTGGATACACTCGAAGATATCTCCTGCAACCATCCTTTTACCAGTTGAGTCCAAGGGATTTCGTTCCTGGATGCTTTAAAAATATCTAACCAAGGCAATGATTTCATGGCGAAGCCCCCTCTGGTAAAGCGATAGGATGATGGTGGTTATCTAGTTGAAGCGGACCCAGACGCCCTGAAACAGCGCGCACAACTATGAAATTCTCAGTGATGGGTCGTATCTCTTACCACAAAGGTAACTACCCTTGGCCCCTTACTGAACTTCACTCTCGTATTTCACACTGCTAGAATACTGCAAATTGGAAACTAATCCCCATAGGAAAAGGATATTTTCACATACTGTTAAGATCACAAGATGATTTTGAAAGAGTTTGGAAGACTTGTAATCTCAACCTCAAGTCGGGTTTACTTAAAATTTCAGAGTGGGACTCCACATTTAATCCGCACACACACAGAAACACTTTGGCACAAGTCTGGATCAAATTGCATGGACTTAACTGGTTTTTTGGAACCCAAAAATACTGAATGATATTGTCTCATGCATAGTAACCGCTCTTAAAATTGATCAAAGGACCTTACATGCTGACATGGATCTATTCGACAGAGTAATGGTTGAAATAAACCTTGACTCAAAACTTCCCAGCTCAATTAACTTCAATGCCAATGAATACAAAACTGAAGATATAGTGGAATATGAGCGAAAACCCCCATTTTGGGATCACTATAAAATCATAGGGAATACTATCTTCAACTGTAGGGTGATTAGGAAGCAGGTAATACAACCATCTGAGAATGAATGGAAGGAAATGAGGAGACCTAAAAAAGAAAAAGCCCCCATGATAGACATGCCTGAAATATCCAAAAATAAATATGAAGTTTGGGTCAAAAAAACTCACACTTTGACTCACATAAGAGATAGTTCAGGAACCAAATGGGTGGATGAAGTGGAGGAAGAATAAAACTCTATTAATGATCAAAACCTCTCAATTGAAATTACAAACCTTTTACTAGACACTATTAGAGTATCAACCGAGCAGGAAAAGATTTCTAGCTATCAACATGACCTAGAAAAGCATAATCTCTAGCACCCAATCTTGGATGGAGGGAATTTTTCTACTAATGAAATGAAGAAACTAACCTGTACTCCTAGTACTTCAATCCACAATAATGATGTTTTCACTAAAGAAAATGATGTGGCTGACACTCCATACTTAAGCGCCAAGCAGACCCATATTACTTCCACACCTAAATTAGGTATGCAAAAAGAAAATCAGGAAACCCCCTAGTCTTCTAGCTCCATGGTGAAACCTGCCTCCATAGACCTAGAAGCTAGAGCAGGCATGAAAAAGATTCCAGCACCTATTTTACATGACAATTCAGTTTCGATTCTCGTACCCTAACATATGTAGGTTTTTAATGTTCCCCCGGAGTAGAAGTAGAATCTCTATCAGAACTCTATCGAACAACAATCTGCTCTAGATCCTGTTATTCCAGGTACTTCTCCTCCTCTTTCTTATGCTACTAATAACTATTCCATTCTGTCTAAAAAACTACGTTATGATCAAAATGAATCTTCCTCTGATTTTTTCTCTAAGAATTATGCTTCTCTACAATGATGAAACCTGACCACTACTATCCCATCCCATATTGCTAAAAAAACAATGCCTCTTTTATGAATAGTAGCCTGGTTTTAACTACAGGTGACTCCACAATGGGAAAGTAGCATGAGACCAAATCACATGTCCATAATCCAAATCCGACTCCCGCGACTCACACTGCCCACCTTAACAGGGTTGTTCTTTCCGAGCCCCAAAATGCTGAGCACACACCTTATGCTAACAAGAGATTTGAGCCTACTACTCATGAAAATCCACCCGTTGTTCTGTCATCTGATAGGCAGGAGACTAAGGACTACCTGGAACAAGAAGCATACTACCATGTTGCTATCCACAGTTAATACAAAGTCTCCAGGGGGGAGGGGCGTCGGCAGGGGGGAGGGGCGTCCGGCAGGGGGGAGGGGCATCCGGCAGGGGGGAGGGCTGTCCCGCAGGGGGGAGGGGCTGTCCAGCAGGGGGGAGGGGCTGTCCAGTAGGGGGAGGGGTGTCCAGCAGGGGGGGGTGTCCAGCAGGGGGGAGAGGTGTCTAGGAAGGGGGCGGGGCTGTCCAGCATGGGGGAGGGGTGTCCAGCAGGGGGGGAGGAGTGTCCAGCAGGGGGAGGTGTGTCCGGCAGGGGGGAGGAGTGTCCATTCGTGTCATTGCACGACCCCTTCATTTGGTTGTTTTACATTAAAATTCTCATACAGTGTCTGGTTATCTTGAACCATTTCATCTATGATTATAACCTTCTGATAGTTACTGCATGCGGAAGTATTGCTAGATCGCCTCTATCCGAGCAATGGAGTCTTGGTTTATCCGAGCATCTCAGTCGGTGTATTTATGTCTGAACATCCCCCCTGCCCGCAAAACCCCCCCTGCCGCCTTCGAATCAGCCTGCACCATCCCCCCAACACCTGAAACCAGCCCCTTTCCACCAGCATTCCAGCCTCCTCCCACTCCCTTCGCTCCTGGTCTGAAGATGTTGCCCCGCAGATGTCGCTGGATCGGGCCAACACGCTGTGCTCACGCTGCGCTCACGCCGCGGTCACGCCGCGGTCAGGCCGCGGTCACGCCGCGGTCACGCCGCGGTCACGCCGCGGTCACGCCGCGGTCACGCCGCGGTCACGCCGCGGTCACGCCGCGGTCACGCCGCGGTCACGCCGCGGTCACGCCGCGGTCACGCCGCGGTCACGCCGCGGTCACGCCGCGGTCACGCCGCGGTCACGCCGCGGTCACGCCGCGGTCACGCCGCAGTCACGCCGCAGTCACGCCGCAGTCACGCCGCAGTCATGCCGCAGTCATGCCGTGATTTGGACCTGCTCCAGCCACATCCAGCCCACACCAGCCCCCTTCCACCTTCATTTCAGCCCGCTACCATCGGCATTACAGCCCGCAACAGCCCCCCTGCCACCTTCGAATCTGCCCGCACCATCCCCCCAACACCTGCAACCAGCCCCCTTCCACCAGCATTCCAGCCTCCTCCCGCTTCCTTTGCTCCTAGCCAAGAGATGCTACCCCGCGGATGTCACTGGATCGGGTCAACACGTTGTGGTCACACCGCGGTCACGCCGCGGTCACATCGCGGTCATGCTGCGGTCACGCCGTGGTAATGTCGTGATTTGGCCCTGATCCAGCCACATCCAGCCCACACTAGCCCCCTTCCACCTTCATTTCAGCCCGCTGCCACCGGCATTCCAGCCCGCAACAGCCCCCCCTGCCACCTTCAAATCAGCCCGCACCATCCCCCCAAAACCTGCAACCAGCCCCCTTCCACCAGCATTCCAGCCTCCTTCTGATCCATTCGCTTCTGGCAGAAAGATGATGCCCCGCGGATGTTGCTGGATCGGGCCAACATGTTGTGGTCACGCTGCGGTCACGCCGCGGTCACTTCGCAGTCACGCCGCGGTCACGCCGCGGTCACGCCGCGGTCACGCCGTGGTCACGCCGCAGTGACGCCATGATTTGGCCCTGCTCCAGCCACATCCAACCCACACCAGCCCCCTTCCACCTTCATTTCAGCCCACTTCCACCGGCATTCCAGCTCGTAACAGCCCCCCCTACCACCTTCTAATCAGCCCGCACCATCCCCCAACACCTGCAACCAGCCCCCTTCCACCCGCATTCCAGCCTCCTCCCACTCCCTTCGCTCCTGACCGGAAGATGCTGCCCCGCGGATGTCGCTGGATTGGGCCAACACGCTGCGGTCACACCGCGGTCACGCCGCAGTCACGCCGTACTCATGCCATGATTTGGCTTTGCTCCAGCCACATCTAGCCCACACCAGCCCCCTTCCACCTTCATTTCAGCCAGCTGTCGTCGGCATTCCAGCCCGCAACAGCCCCCCTTCCACCTTCGAATCTGCCCGCACCATCCCGCAAACACCTGCAACCAGCCCCCTTCCACCAGTATTCCAGCCTCCTCCCGCTTCCTTCTCTCCTAACCAGAAGATGTTTCCCCGCGGATGTCGCTGGATCGGGTCAACACGCTGTGGTCACGCCGCGGTCACACCGTGGTCACGCTGCGGTCACGTCGTGGTAATGCCGTGATTTGGCCCTGCTCCAGCCACATCCAGCCCACACCATCCCCCTTCCACCCGCAACATCCCCCCCCCCCTTCCACCTTCGAATCAGCCCGCACCATCCCCCCAAAACCCGCAACCAGCCCCCTTCCACCAGCATTCCAGCCTCCTTCTGATCCATTCGCTTCTGGCCGAAAGATGTTGCCCCGCGGATGTCGCTGGATCGGGCCAACACGCTGCGGTAACGCCGCGGTCACGCCGTGGTCACGCTGTGATTTGTCCCTGCTCCAGCCACACCCATCCCACACCAGCCCCCTTTCACCTTCATTTCAGCACGCTTCCACCAGTATTACATCCCGCAACATCCCCCCTTCCACCTTCGAATTAGCCCGCACCATCCCCCCAACACCTGCAACCATCCCCCTTCCACCAGCATTGGAATCTCCCATTATAACCGTGGGATCTAATATAACTCTTTAAATCTCATTCATGTGTTTCCAATGAGTTTTTCGACTGATGTAACAGTGGAAAGCATAAACCATTTAACAAAAAGAGATCTGACCCTCGTTTAGGAAGGTGCAAGTGATAATCTTGCAAGTTGGGTTTCATGTCCTCAAAGCACACAAAATTTAGAAAAGTTCTTGAACTGTCCCTACTTTTTTGTTTACATCCACATTGCCCAAAAACTAATTCTCAGCTCACCATAATCCTGACAAGGATAAGCTCTCTCTTTTATCCAGTTCTGATACCGCCATCACTAGCTGGTCCATTATGTACACTTAATGAGTAGGTTTTCAATGAAGGTAACCTTACACCCTATGCTACAACTCTATTCTGCTATGACAATAATGAGGAAATTTCATTTGGCCAACAGGGGGGCTGTCCAGCAGGGGGGCTGTCCAACAGGGGGGGCTGTCCAGTAGGGGGAGGGGGTCCAGGGGTGGTGTCCAGGGGGTGTCCCGGGGTTTAGGGGGTCCAGGTGGTGTCCAGGTGTGGTGTCTAAGGGTGTCTAGTGGGGTTCCAGGTGGTGGTGTCCAGGGGTGTCCAGTGGGTGGTGTCCAGGGGTGTCCAGTGGGGGGCAGGTGTGATTGCATTTCTGATAAAAATTTCTGTAATTTTAAATCGATGAATTATTCACGTGTAAAAGCTTTTTGAGTTTTCAATGGGAATATCTACCTTAGCTACTAGTAATGTTTGTGTTTTCCTGTAGGGTCTCAAGCAGTAAGTTATTGTTGATTTAGTGGAACAGTGCCATGCATACAAGCGAAGAGTGGTACACTTTGTTCATTTGATATAACAAATTTGGTTTTCCTGCACTTAGAATGTTATGTGTTATCTTATGCTATTTTTAATCATGGATGCTACTAACATCTATTCAGACATACTAGTTTGGTTCTTTATATAGGAATCCATATCCCCTAGGAATGTATATCTTGAATATGGTATTTTATTCTCATGATTTTATTCTATGTAATTGAATCGTTTCTATACAGAATTTCATTTTTGTTGCTATGAGAATATTGTAATCCTGAATTGATGTGTAATGCCTTTGTTTAATTCTTGTTTCTATTTTTCATAGATCATGTGTGTCCAGGGGGGAGGTGTCCAGGAGGGGGGGGGGCTGTCCAGGCAGGGGGTGCTGCGGGGCAGGGGGGGTGCTGCAGGGCAGGGGGTGCAGGTGGGGAGGGTTGTCTGGGGGGGGGGGTGCTGCGGGGCAGGGGGAGGGTGCAGGTGTGGTGAAAGGGGGGGTGTCTAGGTTGGGGGTGGGTGCGGGGGGGGGGGGGGGGGTGTCCAGACAGGGAGGGTGTCCAGACAGGGAGGGGGGGTGTCCAGACAGGGAGGGTGTCTAGACAGGGGGGAGGTGTGTCCAGACAGGGGGGTGTCCAGACAGGGTGGTGTCCAGACAAGGGGGGGTGTCCAGACAGGGGGGAGGTGTGTCCAGATAGGGTGGGGGGTGTCCAGATAAGGGGGGTGTCCAGACATGGGGGAGGGGACTAGTAGTCTACACATACCCATATCATCCTATTTGAAACTAAGTGGAAGATGTTGCCCCTCGGATGTCGTTGGACCGGGCCAACACGTTGTGGTCACGCTGTGGTCACGCCGCGGTCACGCCGCGGTCACGCCGCGGTCACGCCGCGGTCACGCCGCGGTCACGCCGTGATTTGGCCCTACTCCAGGACGACACCCTGCGGCGGTTACTCCTCCTTAGAGAAACATTGAATGGTTAGCTCTATAATTTTTTGTATTTCCTCATTCTTAAACTATATCTCCTCTCAGCGCTACCTCTTATCCATCTTTCCACAAAACGTGCATAGCAGGTGGTACAAAGGCTCAATTCAACTGAAAACATTGGTTTGGAATTGTTTGGCATATTTTATTGTACATGTATCACATAATATTTGTTCAGTAATTCTTATTTTTCCTCATCCTCTTCACATGTTGTCCGAACCAGATCATCCTCATCCTCTTCACATGTCGTCTGAACCGGATCAGCATGTTGTGATGTAAATTCAATGTCTTCTTTTGGCTGTTTTAGATGAAATTCCTTCCATAATTCCCTCATCTCATGTAGCACTCATTGGAGGAGGAGGATCACTGCCAAGTTGAGGGGGTGGGTGCGGGGGGGGGGGGGTGTCTAGACAGGGAGGGTGTCCAGACAGGGGGGGGTGTCCAGACAGGGAGGGTGTCCAGACAGGGGGGAGGTGTGTCCAGATAGGGGGGGGGGTGTCCAGACAGGGTGGTGTCCAGACAAGGGGGGTGTCCAGACAAGGTTGAGGTGTGTCCATATAGGGGGGGTGTCCAGACAAGGGGGGGGGTGTCCAGACAGGGGGGTGTCCAGACATGGGGGGGGGGACTGGTAGTCTACACATACCCATATCATCCTATTTGAAACTAAGTGGAAGATGTTACCCCGCGGATGTCGCTGGACCGGGCCAACACGTTGTGGTCACGCTGCGGTCACGCCGCGGTCACGCCGTGGTCAGGCCGCGGTCACACCGCGGTCACGCGATGGTCACGCCGCGGTCACGCCGCGGTCACGCCGCGGTCACGTTGTGATTTGGCCCTGCTCCAGGACGACACCCTGCGGCGGTTACTCCTCCTTAGAGAAACATTGAATGGTTAGTTCTATAATTTTTCGTATTTCCTCATTCCTAAACTATATATCCTCTCAGTGCTGCCTCTCATCCATCTTTCCACAAAACATGCATATCAGGTGGTACAAAGGCTCAATTCAACTGAAAACATTGGTTTGGAATTGTCTGGCATATTTTATTCCTCTAGGTATTCCTACACATTTCTAGATCTCCAAAACTCACCGAATTAGGTATATCAGGGGTCATCCAATCCTCTAGTCATCACATATTAGCATTCATTTCTTTAAATATTCTGAGAAAACATCCTCTCATGCCATCCATATCATCCTATTTGAAACTAAGTGGAAGATGTTGCCCCGCGGATGTCTCTGGACCGGGCCAACACGTTGCGGTCACGCCGCGGTCACGTCGCGGTCACGGTGGTGTCCAGGGAGTAGGGGGACTAGCAGGGGACTGGCAGGGTGTCTGGCAGGGTGCAGGGGGGACTGGCAGGGGTAGGGGTACTAGCAGAGCCTCTTTATCTTACTATGGCCTTTTTTTAATTACTGAATCCAACATTTTTAATTCAGGTTTTATTACTTATTTCTCTCATTTATATCTCTGTTTAATTTGTATACATTTAATTCATTTCTACTTGTTATTGAAATATTTCCATTCAGGGGAGCGGGGTGTCCGGCAGGGGGGGGGGTTGTCCCGCAGGGGGGGGGGGGGGGCTACCCAGCATGGGGGGAGGGTTGTCCAGCAGGGGGGAGGGCTCTCCAGCAGGGGGGAGGGGTGTCCAGCAGGGGGGAGGGGTGTCCAGGCAGGGGGAGGGGTTGTCCCGCAGGGGGGGAGGGCTGTCCAGCAGGGGGGAGGGGTGTCCAGGCAGGGGGAGGGGCTGTCCAGCAGAGGGGGAGGGGTTGTCCTTGAGGAATGTCTAGCTGAGAACGAGCATGAATAGATGTAACAGCAGGTAGAGTAAAATGTGGCATCCCTATTAGTATATGTCATGTGTAACCTCTAGGGTGAGGTCTGTAATGATGCTCCTAGACATGTTCTGGTTGTGTAAAAAATGTTGGGAGCTCTCTATTTTCTATTTCTTGATTCATGTATGTTGGTTTTTGGTATCCCATGTTGATAGGATGTTTCATCTTAATTCTATTTGCGGTAGAGAACCCTCTTTGATAAGGTGCTCAAGTTGGGAGTACGAGTTGACGATCTGCTTATAGAATATATCCAGCAGAATTGTGCTTTACCAGTTTCAGCATGAACACATCCTTGGGATTCTTATTCCTCTACTAAGTCTTCCTAGGATTTACTAGTAGCACAATTTTTATACCAGGTGACCTCTTTTTAACCTTCTTTGTATTTTTTTCTAACATAGTGTTTGGTATTAATATTTTTCCCTTTCAGAGCATCTTTCAATGAAGTATTAATAGAGGATGGATTGTGGAATTTATGTACCATTCTGCACTTATCAGTGGCATGGCCTATCATCCTGCAATGCTCATTGTACTTTGGTATGTTTTCTAATACCAAACATACCTCAATAATATGATCATTTATATCAATAGAAACACATTCCAGGGGGTGTAGAAAGGGGCAGGGGAGGGGTGTCTGTCAGGGGGGGTGTCCAGCAGGGGGGAGGGGTGTCCAGGGGGTGCAGGGGGTGTCCAGTGGGGCTGTCCAGTTGGGGCATGGGGGCTGTCCAGTGGGGTGCATGGGGAAAGGGTTTCCAGCAGGGGGGAGGGGTGTCCAAAAGGGGGAGGGGCTATCCAAGCGGGGGGGAGGGGTGTCCGGCAGGGTGGGGAGGGCTGTCCAGGGGGTGCAGGGGGTCTCCAGTGGGGCTGTCCAGTTGGGGCATGGGGGCTGTCCAGTGGGGTGCAGGGGGGCATGGGGGACTAAGGGGGGCATGGGGGGTGCATGGGGGTGTTTTGTTTCACGTGGATTTGTGGCCTCACCATATTGGTTGTTCTATTTTGAGGTACTGTAGTGTAAGGGTAGTGATAACCCCTATGACCCAAGTATCTTCAAAATCTTGATCATTTGTATTTCTCATCCTCTAAGATATTTCTATAGGTTTCCTCTGGTGAAAACCTTGATCGCTATTGCTGCTTTGCTTCATCAGAGCTCTTTCCATACCTATCTCTCCTTGAACTCATATCATTTCTTGTTTTATAGTGGAGATGTCGTCCTTCCTTCAAGGAATAAGTGAAGACCCTTCTTGTTGATAGTTCCACAAGTGCAGAAATGAGAATATGAACTTTTGGATCCTAGTGCATCGTGCATCAAGCTTTCAGCATGAAGAGAATGGGAATGTTGGACTACTACCCACTCTAGTACTGTGATTTTCATTTTTGTTTCATTTATTTTTAAGCCTGTGAGTCTTGTATACTTATGTTATTATCCCTCATATTGTGATTCTTTCTAGTTTACAGTTGTAGGGTTTTTGTTTTCTTTGACCATAATAAAATGCGTGAGTTAGGTTTTGTTATTTTTAGGTACGTAGGTCCCCATGGGACTAAAGCATGTTAAATAATAGTGTATGTTATATTTATTTTACTTTCTTGCATCTTGTTCTTATAGTTCTATAATATTCAACTTCAAATTCAAGGGGCAGGGGGGGCTGGCAGGGGGACTAGCAGGGGGGACTGGCAGGGGGTGGTAGGGGGGACTGGCAGGGGGCAGGGGGGGTGCTAGCTGGAAGGGGGGCAAGCAGGGGGTGGCAGGGGGGAACTAGCATGGGGCAGGGGGTAGGGGGGTTGGCAGGGGGATGGCAGTGGGGACTAGCATGGGGCAGGGGGGAAAGGCAGGGGACAAGCAGGGGGTGGCAGGGGGGGATGGCTGGCAGGGGGGCAAGTAGGGGGTGGAAGGGGGGAACTAGTAGGGGGCAGGGGGCAGGGGGGCTGGTAGGGGGGTGGCATGGGTGGACTAGCATGGGGCAGGGGGGGAAAGGCAGGGGGACAAGCAGGGGGTGGCAGGGGGGCTGGCTGGCAGGGGGGCAAGCAGGGGGTGGCAGGGGGGAACTAGCAGGGGGCAGGGGGTGTCCAGTGGAAGGTGTCCAAGGGTGGGGGTGTCCAGTGGAAGGTGTCCAGTGGGGTCTAGGGGGTGTCCAGGGGGGTCTAGGGGGTGTCCAGGGGGTCTAGTGGGTGTCATAGGGCACACCAATGTGAGATTTTTTACTTTTACATCACTTCACACCAAGATTTCACTTATTTGCAGTTTACTGTGCTAGTTCTGTTTTATCTTGTTTAACCCCCTAATGTGTAACGTGAATACGTAGATCAGAAGTGGTAAGACTTGCACAATGTTGGGAGACATTGAGAGAGGCAGTAAAGGATACAATGTACTAGAAAAATTCTGGTCACAGTGTGCTAGTTCTGTTTTCCTTTGCATCTCTTTTCCTTTGTCTCTAGTTTTGACCAAGGAAATTCTAGGAGGAAAAGTAGCATGGAGGGGAGTTTATGATATCCCCTATGTCACTACATAGTTCTTTTATTGTTATTTGGTTAAGTAGAGTTTTGGTTTTCATCTCCATGGAGTTCCAGGTCAGAACATGGAAATTTTTGAGGTTTCCATACTCTTCATGGTTAAGGTGCATGGTTTGAGGAAAATAGTATGACCTCCCTTTGTGAGGATAATTTTAAGTTCATTTTGAATTGCACACAATTTTTTAGCATGAGTTGCACATAGCCAAGTCTAAACCATGTATCCCCTTGGTGAAACAATGTAGGATCATTGGTCCAGTGCAGGGGGCTGGGGAGGGGGGACAGGTGCAGGTGGGCTGGGGTAGTAGGGGGCTGGGGGGGGGGGGGGCTGGTGCAGCTGGGGGCTGGGGTTGGGGGCTGGTGCAGGTGGGCTGCGGGGGGGGGGGGGGGGGGGGACTGGTGCTGGTGGGATGGGGGTGGCAGGGGGCTGGGGGGTGCTGGTGCAGCTAGGGGTTGGGGTTGGGGGCTGGTGCAGGTGGGCTGCGGGGGGGGGGGTGGAGGTGGGCTGGGGGGCTGGGGGTAGCAGGTGGCTGGGGGGTGGTGCAGGGGGTTGGGGAGGGTGGGGGAGACTGGTGCAGCTGGGATGAGGGTGGACTAGTGCAGCTGGGGGCTGGGGGCTGGGGTTGGGGGCTGGTGCAGATGGGCTGCGAGGGGGGGGCAGGGGGGACTGGCAGGGGGTGGGCTGGCAGGGGGACAAGCAGGGGGCTGGCATGGGGGTGGCAGGGGGGACAAGCAGGGGAGTGGCAGGGGGGACTAGCAGGGGGCAGGGGGCAGGGGGGCTGGCAAGGGGGTGGCAGGGGGGACTAGCAAGGGGCAGGGGGGACTAGCAGGGGCAGGGGAGCTGGCAGGGGGACAAGCAGGGGGACAAGCAGGTGGGTGGCAGGGGGCAGGGGGGGACTGGAAGGGGGTGGCAGAGGGGGACTAGCATGGGGTGTGGCAGGGGGCAGGGGGGACTGGCAGGGGGCAGGGGGACAAGCAGGGGGGCTGGCAGGGGGGTGGCAGGGGGCAGGGGGACTGGCAGGGGGTGTCTGCAAGGCAGTGGGGAGGATGGCGGGGGGGGGGGGGGGGGGGGGGGGTCTGCAAGGCTTAGGGGAGGGGTGCAGGAGGTGTTCAGGGGGGTGTCTAGGGGGTGTCCAGGGGTGTCCAGGGGGGTGTCCAGGGGGTGTCCAGGGGGTGTCCAGGGGGGTGTCCAGGGGGTGTCCAGGGGGTGTCCATGGGGTGTCCAGGGGGGTGTCAGGGAGGTGTCAGGGGGGTTTCCAGGGGGGTTTCCAGGGAGGTTTCCAGGGGGGTGTCCAGTGGGGTGTCTCGGGGGTGTCCAGGGGGTTGGGGGGGTATTTTTTTATGTATGTGAACACCCTATAGCCACAGTTATAAATCGTGGCTATTGGTTTATTGCCACGGTTTTTAACCGTGGCTATAGACCTAACTCCAAGGTTTCCAACCGTGTCTATAAAGCATGTCTGGCGTCTAATATAGCCACGGTTGAAACCTTGGCATTAAGTATACAACCACGGTTTGAACCGTGGCTATAAGCCTATAACCACGATTGAAACCGTGGCTTTAGGTATATAGCCACGGTTTGGAACCGTGGCTATAGGTCTGGGCCTATATCCACGCCAAACATAGCCACGGTTCCTCAAACCATGGCTATTACCTATAGCCACGGTTTGAGGGCCTATAGCCATGGTTTAGAACCGTGGATATAGCCTGAATTTCTAGTAGTGTGTGCTCGACGTGTATGTAGGATTATCTCAATATGTCTAACATGATGCTCTAGGGTTGGTGATTAGATGAGGATGTATTCAACAAACACCATGACAAATAAGTTAATAAATGGGTGGAATATCTTTTCAGGAGATTCATGAACACTAATAGTTCATTCATATGTGAAAATGAAATCACCATGTACTCATATAATCCATATCTACTCTGAAATTTCATCTTAGGGATGTCTACCTCTCTAACCCATAATTGGTGATAGCTCAATCGAAGATCAATCCGGGAGACCACCAGGATCCCCATAACTAATCCAAGAGATCTTCGATTCTAAGAAAAAGATATATATTATTCAATTTCACTAGATTCAACTTCTGATAATCTATTTAGATTCAATGACTACCATCTACCTTCTTGGTAAAAAAATAAGTGCACCCCACAGTGGAGTACTCAACCTAGTAAAGAAATTATGATCCAATTCCTTGAGTTATATCTTGAGCTCTCTCATCTTAGCTGGTTTCATATGATAAGGGGGTATCGAAATGGGTTTCACACTTAACATGAGATCTATCTAAAAGTTAACTCCTCTATCAAGGGTAATTTTTATTAAGTCATATGGAAAGAAATCCTGATAGAGTTTCACAAATGAAGGAAAATAAAATGGGTTTACCATTGATCCTAATGAAAGAGACAAGTCTACAATCTGCACCATGATCATTCAATGATGGATCAATTTTGGTCCAACTCTACCTTATCCCAGTTTCTATTCTAAATTCATCAAATACATGTCTCCCTTCATTGAAATGAATGATAATTTTCTCCAATATCAATCAATGTGAGCTTAGAATCTAGTCAACGAATCTATGATAAGAATCACATCGAATCTTTTCATATCTAGAATCATGAAGTCCCATAGATTAAAATAACTAGAAATGACCATAGTAAACTATGGGAATTGCTAACGATAGTCCACTTTCATTCCCAATGGTGTATCAAGGGAAAGTAACTAGAAAGAAAACTTTACCTATGAGTCATGTCCAACAATAACTTGTTAAAATATAGAGGCATGAGAATAAAAAATATAAAACAAAGAATTATACAATATATAAGTGATAAATATCATACCAATAATAGTATACAGTCTCTCTCCATCATCTGTTAGTGTCTGATTCACACTATAAACATGGATAGCCTTATCTTTGAGACCCTGTAATTGAGACACATAACCAACTTAAGTCATCATCATCTAAGTCTACTACTGAGGACCCCATCTAGATCCCAAGGTCATATATCACGTCTTTCATTCACCCTTGTTGAACCTCATTCACAAATCTCTAAAGAGGAACTTGGAATATTCCTTATCTTTCCACACTATTGACATGCTCTCTAAGGTCTTGTGAAGAAAATACAATAATTTATAACCCTCCAAAAATTGAAACACTATAGAACTCCTCCTAATGAGGTTAAAGAATCCATACTCTACTTCACAAAAATACCATGACCATACCACATGTCTCTGATCTTCCTTTTTCTGCTACCATAAGAGGCACTCATCGTAGTAGTAGGAGGTCAACCTCCCAATGCAATGAAAGGTGAAATAAAATCTACTACTCATTCATACTCTAGGCCTTTCTTGATAGTCAATGATTGATATATAACCTTAGGTCATGTCACTAGATTGAATCTCATAGTCTGTATCCTAAACCATTATGCCCCACTACCTCCTGGTGGGTCCCTTTATCATGAACACTACTAGCTTCACCCTCCTATCCTCAAGTGTCTCAAAGAGGTCAAAGACACTCTTAATGGTGTTTATTTAGTCCTTAGAATCTTTTGGTACCCAATGAATTTAAAGGATAGTGGATGATAGAGATGGAAGTCTCTAGAATAGTTAAACATATACCTCAATTCCCCTCCACACTAAGCAGGAACAAATAGAAGGACTCCCAGCTATAGTGGGGTTATAACCTAAACCACTAGATTAGGTGAAGGAGTATGCTCTGGCACACCCTCCTACATAGTTGGTGGTGGAATAGGGATATCCTCTCTAGCGAGAGCATCCTAACACATGATATTATGTGGTCTTGTCAGTATCCTTCAGGGGGGAATCTTATGAAAAGTGAAGGAAACATTAGAAAAATTAAAGTCATTGGATAAATCATAAGCAGTTTATCATATCACACATTGTTCTCCTAGTAGACTACCCATAACCCAAGTATTATCTCTCCTATAACTAAAAATGGTCCCTATTTTTTTACATCAGTCACAGTCACATATATATATAAAAATATAATCATCCTCAGGTTCAACTAATTAATGCTAATATATATATCAAAGTATCATGAAAAATACATATATCACATAGTAAATGAATATAATCCTATCTCAAACATATTAAATACATAAAGAAATTAAATTAAATATCTAATATGTAGTACAATATATATATATATATATAATTTATTTGATCCTATATACCTAATAATGATGTGTGAATGCCCCCAAAATCCTATAAAATAGTAACAATCCCTTCAATGGTAACAGAGAGGATTGTTACACATGTGTTGGTCAAGTGCATAGAAACTACCATAAATGAGTCCTACAAAACATGTATCCTTTCTACCGTGTCCTCGGTTAGTCCAAAAATAAAATATGAAAAAATTTATTTGATACCATTTTTTAATGACCTAACCCAAACCACTGAGTCTGAGCTTGAGATTCATATGACCTCATGTGCAGATCCCAATATGCAAGAGGCTGAATACTAGCTGTGAGGGTCTGAATTCCATCAGTGGAGAGACTATACCATTATTATCACACCCTTACACAATAATATAAAAAATATATAACAACTCAAAGTAAATAAGAAAAATAAAAAAATATCAATGAAACGCATGTAATACAGATAAATAAACAGCCTCCTGAAGTGAAAATCCAAAAGAGAGTAATAAAGTAAGCAGAAAAATAAAAAAATTATGTTTAATCACCTATATTCTATCCTATTCCTACTTCCAAATCTATGCTCCATGACATAGTTGTCTTCCATGAGCCCTTTCCCTTACTTGGATCCCTAGACATGAAGTTAGCACACACATCGAGATGGCCATATAGGGTGTGAGTAATAAAACCCAGAAGGATACCACCAATACATCCTTAACAAACTTTCAGATGTATAACATGTGTATTCCTTGATAACAATAAATTCAAAGGTAAGCATAATAATCATATACTGATAACCCATGTGCTAACCAAACCACCATGAGCCCCAACCATACCTTCTCTAGCTCCATGCCAAAAGCATGGTCAAATATGATGAATGTAAATAAGAACTAGACATAAAGATGACAATATGTTACTTGGTATCATCAAGGAATCAAGTCTTGAGTCAGGACACAAGGCTGACTTGTGAACATGTTCTCGGTATCCTCAA
The DNA here is from genome assembly GCA_963277665.1 of Viscum album. Lineage (NCBI taxonomy): Eukaryota > Viridiplantae > Streptophyta > Magnoliopsida > Santalales > Viscaceae > Viscum > Viscum album. The sequence continues at coordinate 1,295,420,315 of OY728141.1, read as the reverse complement.
GGAATTGAGTTTTGGAAAGTCTACTCAGTATCCAAAAGGCATTGAGATATAGTCCATGCTTCAAGGCTATCATGCTCCTACCCCGAGTATGGGTCCACCTATCATGATCCTACCATGATTATGGGTCCACCATCATAAATCGCCACATGTCATGAACACTCCACCTATAAAGGGTAAATGGACCATAATAGTCACTTTTCAAGAATACCAAGAACAACCTCTAATGACATGGTAACATACATAACAGGGCAGAGAATAATAAGTTGATCATAACATGCCATCATGAGTATATAGTATTAAACATAAAAAATATATGATCATCACCAAACATGTAAACAAGATATATAGGAAAACTCATGGAATCATGTGTATAAATGATCTCTAAAATGTAAGGAACTTCCTACCTCAAGGTTTTTGATAAATAACTCTATGTTTCATCAAAGGATCAAATGTTGAACACATCACACACCTACGAAGAATAAACTCACACATCAAGGATGCCTAACTCAAATTTTAGTTAATCAAAAAAGAAGTTTATAATAAAAATTAAAGAAAATTATAAATCAAGAAGGTCATTATAGAATCACATACCTTAAGTAGTCTCTCAATAGAACCAATTCTGAGGTATGTCGAATGAGGGGTCACCAATTCACCAGACTGATTTTCATTTCAAGAACGGATCATGAATTCATATCCAATTATAGAAGAGATTGTTGGGTCCATCCAATGCTAATTGATCTATCATCAATCCATAAACACAAAATCTATTCAATATTTTATTCAAAAAGAACAAGATCTTTGGATGATCATTCTATGACGACTTTCCAAGAAACCTCCACCATTATTGAGAATTTTAGCTCTAGTCAAGGGGATTTCATTGCCACGTCGACACCTCCACCAATATACCAAGGAATAATCAATGGATTAAGGTTATATCATTAATCCACTATCAACAAGAGTTCAAACAAGATTATTTAATAACACTTACCCATAGAATGTTCATATTCATTGGTATATCTTTATTTGATCAAGGAATAATGTAAACTTGCTAGATCCACCACCATTCTATAAATAAAGGGAGATTTCATCACCACATCATCATAGAAACCAAAAATCAACCATATAACCATGCTCATATGACAATGAGGAATAGTTATTTGTCATAGATCTAAATAAATCTCATCATTTTAGCTTCTCTATATCGGTCAAAGGTTGGAGAGGAAAGGGGCGAAGAATGGGAGAGTCTAATGGATTGAGAGGAAGATTTATATTCTAAATTGGGTGTCCATATTTTGATTTTGGGTGTTAAAGAGGGTTAAAAACATGTTTCATTAAAATCTCATAAGGTTAATTAATTACACCATCAAAATGGGCACACCAGAAATCTGTCGTGGTTAGTAGAACTGTGCAAACCTACTAAAAGCCCACTGGTTGGCCGGTGGGATACACTAGCTAGTCGGTGGTAGCCTTCCAGCCACCAATAGCCAATCCTTTCCTCAACATATTTTACCTTCAAAACCATAACCATTATCTAATTATAAATCACCTCTAATCATCCCACACTAGATATGAAACAATATTGATTAGAGAAATTTCATAAACTTGAAACATATCTTAAATAAAACAAAGTGAGGATGTTACACCCAACCAATCACCAAATAATCTATCTAAATCTACAACATAAAGGTTAATTAATTAAAATGAAATCCATAATTAATTAAATAATTAATAATTAAAATCCTAGTTTTAATTAATTTTGAAAAATCTCTGAAATACCCACTATTGACTAATGCTAGCAGATAATGAATCCAATCACCCATGGGAGGTCCACCCCATACCCCTAATACCATATCGAGATAAATCCCTAATAGGAAACAAAAAATTCATTATTAATTAAATTTAATTATAAGTTAAAAACTAATAAAAATAATAACATTGAGGTGCCTTCATCATATCAATGAGCGCCGATAGGTGGACATTATCTTAGGATGCCCTCTATGAGGGATCAGGGAAATACCTATGAGAATAGGGTGATTCCACCATGTTTTAGTAGAATTTTCAATGAATCCCTAAGGTAAAGGATAAAAAAAATTTAAAGAGATGGAGTAGGAGATATTTTTGGCTGGATAGGGGTTAGTAGATAGTCTATAGGGGGTGGATAGACTAGATTAAAAAAATTAAAGAGATAGATTAATTATATAAATTAATTATCAATGTTAATTAATGAAGTCAATTAGAAGTGGAAAATAAAATTAATTAACATGCATTTTTTTAGTATTTTGGTCCAAATAGGGCCTAATATACACTTATACCTCTCCACTTGGTGAGAGATACGTTGTATACTAATCTGATTTTTGATGGGGAATCATAACCCAATTAGAAACTAATTTTTCTGGTGAAATTATAACCAAAAGACACCTGGATTTTGTATTGGAAATAACAACACAATTATAACCCTAAATTTTGATACTAAGAGTCACAACCTAAATGATCCGAACTTTATAGAATCTGGGACCCACATCCTGAAGATAGAAAATTATTTTTTATGTAAAAGAATAAAGAGAATGTGAAACCATATAAGAGATGGGAAGAAGTGTTACATACACAATAAAACAAAAAAAGATTATAGTAGAATAAAACTCATGCACTAATTCTTTAGTGTTTGATAAACTTTATTTTCTTTTCAAGGTTTTAGAAGAATTCATGGAATTTTTTGTTAATCCCTTGAGAGATAATCCAACATTAGTGAGAAATGTTCAACACGTTTGTATTGAATCACTTGAAAATATGAAATCTATATTTGAATATGTATCACATGATTAGTTGGTTTCAGTAGCAAGGCTCTAACACCTTTTAAAAAATTAAAGTCAACATTATTGAGAGAGGTTATAGAATTCAAAAATTCAAAAATGATAAAATTGAATTGTAATAGCTCATGCCTCCCCAACCCATTACATTGCTATTTTTGGTGGTTGGGGAGTTTTTAGAGGATGTCCTAGAGGGTTTGGTGGAGTTTGGATCTTCAGTAGTTCTATAGTAGATGGTTCACAACATGAACTGGATTCACTTCGTTAGTTGGAGGTTCACGACTTGTGTAGCTAAATGGTTTCATGGATTGTGTGAAGTATCCAAGGAAATCCATGAAACAAATTCACATCATGAAAATTTAATTTATGAAGTGTAACTAATTTTATCTTAGGTGACTTAATTTTTGGAATAAACTGATGACATAGGGGTTTCAAGCCCTATATTGGATTCACGACTTTTAATCCATAGGACCCATTTGAATTCACATCTTGAATGGAATTCACACCATGAATGGTGTGGGTTCGAGGTTTTTATATCTTTTTTTCAAATGACACTTTATTCATTCATCTACCCCACCTTCTCTAACTTTTGGATGAACCATAGGTACCAATAGTACGCCATCTAGGTTACCAAATATGTGAGGAAAACATTTGGTTTTTTCAAAACCAAAACCAGAATACATTTAATCAGATAGTGACAACAACATATGTAACTATCACGAACCATCCCAGGTACCCTAGTAACCTAATAACTGAGCTAAAACTGACAAGTCCTGAAGTTCGTTCTCAATCCCCGTGGTTTTGCAACTATCACCTAGCATCATACAAAATGAAAGTGGGAAAATTTTTTCCAAAAACATTGCAGAAGAAGATAAACTAGTCAGTATGTATACAAAAGAAAATTCAGGGAGAGAAGTGTGTTATAAGTCAAACAAGAATAAACAACCAAAAGTACTGTAGAAAAGTACATGAAAACAGGATATATGACCCAAGTCTCAATGTTCAAAACACTTCAAGTCCACGAATCAACAACTAGAACCACCTCCAAGTGGGGATTTACCCCAGATCGAACCTGTAAGGAAATAAGCTACAAACACCTAAAGGCACAAGTAGGGTGTGAGATAAAATCCAATTAAGGTCACACTAAGGATTCCATAATAAGATGTCAACATTTAATTAACCAAATAAAGCTTTCAATTTTAATAAATAGGTATGGAAATTCATATAATAATTAAAACAATTCATGATTTTCATTTCAAGTGATGGAAATACTTTAAACAAATGGATTAATTAAAAATTATATAAAATAGTTTATATAAATTCATAAGGAACATAAAATAGTTTAGAAACATTGAAATTAATTTATATCTCAAATATAAAAAAGTAACATGTTCATCTTCCAAAAGGTATTATAGTTACAGACAATGAGATCTTCACACACTTTAAGGTGATCACAAAAATATGTGTATATGCATGTCCCTATGGCACTAGAAAAAGGTGAAACATCATCATCCCATAAAGGATGTGACCTACTACGCTATGTTTTGTTTCAGTTGTAAATTGTCAAAAGAGTGTTATCCCAATAACTCACTAACTAACAATTCTTTCAAGTGTTATAATATAATCAATGATGAGAAATTTATTTTAAAACTATTTAAAACAAAATTCATCCCATTCCCCCATTTAAAAATTTCTAATTTTACATTTAAAAACCAAATATAGGTTTTTAATCAAAACATGCCTTTTCTAAAAACAACCACCTTAGATTTTATCAAAACCATTTTAATCCATGTTTCTCAAATACAAATTTGAAATCAATTTCATCAAATAAATTTCAAAATTAAATTCCTCAATTTAATTTGAAAAATTTCCATCCAATTTTACAACACACCTTAATTAAATGTAATCTGGGGGGGGTCTAGATTTCATGTCAAAAATCAAATTTCACATTAAAATAACCCAATTAAATGGAATTGGTTTTTAATAAACCAAATGAAACCAGTTTCAATAAATTGAATTTAAATAAAACAATTGAATTTAAATTAAGTAATTTAGGGTAAATTAGATTTTTCCATAATAACAGGACCACCTACCTTTCTCACAAAAACACAAATCCCACAACGGAACTCTCCAACAAAAAAGAAGGCACAGAAGATCTAGGAAATAACTATAGAAACAAGATTCTACCAACATGGGTTTTAGATCCATCAATATCAAGATGATATATCAAACTCCAAGGAGGAAAAGAGAAAGAGACATAGAGATAGGGAGAATACTTACCTGGTAAATCACACCACAATAACAACAATGTTAAATTGCTAAAAGAAACAACCCATAAGGGTTTAAGGGCCCTAAAATCACATGGGGATAGATCTTTAGTTGAGAGAAATTAAATTTAGATGAGAGGAATTATAAAATTCTATCTTTCTACCTATTTAAAAACAACACTCAGGACTTTACACGACATGTAACCCAATTACACGTCGTGTAATTGAGAAATCCAAAAATCATTGAAGAACCTACCACCTTTTGTTAAAAATGGATTATTATTATTTTTGGGATTTAAATTTCATTTAAACATATTACATGGTGTGTAAATCCCCAGTAGGCTGATGAACCATTAGGTTTTATGTTAAGGATCCAACAAATCTCTAACTTCCCCATTGTAGGTATCCTTATAATTTCATCCCATCCAAATCTAAATAACAAAAAAGTAAAACCACGAAAAAATAATACCTGAAAAAAGGTATCTAGATGTTAAAAACTCCCCAACATAAAAACTTTCTGTCCTTAGAAAGCCTATCAAGAAGCTTCCATATCCAAAAGGTGAGGGCACTGCTCTCCCATTAGTGCCTTGCGCTCCCATGTCTCATGAGAATATAAACCATGATTTAATAGGACTCAAACCAAAAGGTATCATCCTTCCATGAATCACCTTCATTTCAAAATCAAATATAATAACTGGATAATTAGTCATAGATAAATTAGGTTCGACCTCAAGATTAGTCTAGCTCAGAACATGAGATGGATCCGATAGATACTTTTGTACCTGAGATACATGGAACACATCATGTATCAATATTAGCTATGGTGGAAGTTATAGATGTTAAGTAACATTTCCCAATTTATCAAAAACCTCAAAATTTCCCACAAAATGTGGAGAAAGCTTCCCTTTCTTCCCAATCCATCGATGACCCAAACGGGGTGAAACTTTCAAGAACACCCAATCACCAACTTATAATTACAATGGTATGTGATGACGATCAGCATCAGATTTTGTAACATCCCATTACCTTTATGTTATATATGATTTATTTCTTTCCATGGTTTTCCTTTTTCATATTTGGATAGGGCTGATAATGAATTGGGAGGATGCCTATAATGGTGAAGTTAGATATTTGTTGGATTTTTAGCATAAAACCAACTGGTTCTATAGCCTATTAGAGAATTAAATGATATGTAATATGGTTATGAAATTTGTAAATTGTAAAATAATAATAGATATTATTTTAACAAAATTAAAAGGGTTTTTCAGTGATTTTGGGATTTGTCAATTACACGGTGTGTAATTGGGTTACATGTCGTGTAAAGTCCCGAGTGTTGTTTTTAGATAGGAAGCACAATTGAATTTTATAATTATTCTTCTCAATATTTCTTTGATCTTGACCAAAGATACATTCCTAGGTGATTTTGTATCCCTAAAACCCTTTCAGTCTATTTTGTTCCATAATTGAATGATGTTGTAGTTGTGGTGTGACTTACCAGGTAAGAGTTCTCCCTATCTCTCCATCTCTTTCTCTTTTACTTCTTGGATTTTGATAGATTATCTCTGGATTTATTGATATAAACCCCATGTTGGTTTAATCTTGTGCATAGGTTGAGTTCATAGGTATTATACTCCTTCATTCTTATTGGAGGGTTCAGTTGTGGGCTTTGTGTTTCCATGAGAAAGGTAAGTGGTTCTATTATGTTGGCCGATATTGATTAAACCTGAATTTATTAATTTAAATTAAATTGTTTTATTTAAATTAAATTTCTTGAAACTAATTTCAATTGGTTTATTAAAAACCCAATTCCATTCAATTAGTGGATTGGAATATGAAATTGTCTTTTTTGACATGAAATCGGGAAAAAACCCAAATTCCATTGAATTGGGGTGTGTTGTGAAATTGGATGGAATTTTCTCAAATTAAACTATGTAATTTGAATTGTGAAATTGATTTTATGAAATGGATTTCAAAATTTTATTTTAGAAAAATGTATTAAATGGTTTTGATAGAAACCCAGTGGTTTTATCTTGGAAAATGCATGTTTTAATTTAAAACCTATTTTGGTTTTTAAATGGAAAATTGGAAATTTTGAAATGGGAGGATGAGATGAATTTTATTTTAAATAGTTTTAAAATAAATTTCTCATAATTGACTATAATGGTGCACATGAAATTCTAAGTAGTTAGTGAGTTATTGGGATAATACTTTTTTTAATCTTTACAACTGAAACAAAACATAGTGCAGTAGGTCACATATCTTATGGGATGGTGATGATTCACCTTTGGCTAGTGTAATATGGATGTGTGTATACACATATTTTGATGATCACATTTTATTTTCCAAGGACCCCTTATCCTGGAACTATCGTAACATTTGGCAGATGACCATGTTGCTCGCTTTTTTATATTTGAGATACAAATGTGTTATAATGTTTGTAAATTATTTTAAATTCCATACAACTTTATATAAACTATTTTATATAAATGTTTATTAAGAATGTTTTCAAATTATTTCTATCATTTTAAATGAAAAGAATGAATTAATTTAATTAAGACCTGAAATTCCATACTTGTTTATTAAAATTAAAATATTTATTTGGTTAATTAAATGTTGGCATCTTATTATGGAATACTTGGTGAGACCCTACTAGGATTTTATATCACACCAAACCTATGTCTTTTGGTGTTTATAGATTATCTCTTTCTAGGTTTTATTAGGGGTAAAACACAACTTGGAGGTGGTTATATCTTTTTATCCATGGACATGGAGTGTTTTATCCATTGGTACATGGTTTATTTATCCTATTTTTCATGTACTTTTTTTTGTAGTACTTTGGGTTTTTTACCTTTTTGGCTTCTGGTACAATTCTACCTATGGAGTTTACTTTGTATGCATGCTGAATTATTTATCTTGTTTCCACGATGTTTTTGATAAATCCATTCCCACTTTCATTTTGTATGATTCCAGGTGCTAGTATCCAACCCATGGGGATCAATAACTCCCTTTGGGACATTTATATATCGACTCAGTTATCGGGTTACCAGGGTACCCTGGCTAGTTTATGAAAAAGTGGTATCAGAGCTCTAGGTTGAGCTTATTTTCTTGAAGTCAGTATACATTATATAGTATTTTCAGGAATTTGGAGGTAGTTGTGATTGATTTCATATCCATCTCTCATAAAAAATAACCTTAAGTCACTAGGGGTGGTTTGGGAAATATGTCTTGAGGATTATATATAACATTTTCCCTACTTTCGATTTGGATATATTAAAATCCAAATCTTATTTTTCAATCAGTTGGGAGTAATTTCCCATGGTCACTCTATTTGAGTGTTGATTTTATGTCTTCAATGTTGTCTCTTGATGTTTTGTAGCATCATGGATCCAATAAGATTTGAGAATCAGATCCAAGAGGAAGCTGCTACTAAACCTCAGTGAGAAAATCCTCTTGTGGACTTGGATCTGGTTGAGGTGATCATGCGTACTGTCCAAGATATAGGATATGAATGACCACCAGATCCCCTTTAGGATACTACTGTGGAACCTCGAAGGGATGATATCAAAAATCATTCTCAAGAGTTCCTTCACTATAATACTCTAGTTTTCAAATGATCAAATGATCCCTAAGAGGTTGATGAATGGTTGGGTAGGATGGAGTATTTTTTTGGTTCTTCGAGACACCTAACAAAATCAAGATGAAGTGTTCCACCTTCATGTTAGAAGGACCGAGAAAAAGATATTGGGACATGATGGTGATGGAAAAGAAACATGATGGATTATAGTGGAAATAATTCAATATTCTTCCCACTAGCCATTTATATCCATATTTGATGTGTTTTTACAAGGCGACTGAGTTATTAAAACATGTGTAGGATTAAAATATTGTGAAAGAATATAAAAACCATTTTTTTTGAAATGTGAAATTTTCACCAGAGATAGTTTCTAATAAGAAGATGAAGGATTGATGGTTCGATTTGGGACTTCAACCAGATATTTGTTCTCATGTTTTCTTACCAAATCTTATTTCTTATAATGATTTCCAAGATAGAGCACTAATAGTCGAAATGTACCTGGCTAGAATGTAAAGTTTGATGGGAGTTTCTTTTTGCACATGAGCCTCCGCCCAGTTGGTGAAGAATCCTTAAGTGCATCCAGGCAGAGGCTAATTTATGGGTACTATAGAAGTACTGTAGTAGGAACTGTGCAATACTATAGCGGGGATGTAGCAGTCACTGTTTGGCACTGTAGCAGCCAATAATATTCCCCCATTTGGGCCTTCGGGTCACTGATTTGGTCCTCGAGTCCTTTAAGGCCTTTGGGCTACCCAAGCCTTCAGGTCAGTAAGGCCTTCGGGCCACCTTAAGGCCATCATGCCACCTTTAAGTGCAGATAAAAAACAGACAACCTACAAGGAACAATCTTCAGAAGGAGGACGAGCAAGGAGATTTCAATATAGTATAAGCTAATCAGATTTCAAGAATGAGAGGGTATGGCACCTTCCATCGGGACAAGCCTGTGCTTGCACAGGAAAGCCTAGTCAAACAGCCATTCAAAGGTGGAGAGATGATTTAACGATGATAATTCTAGGGAGGAGAAGTTCCAAGTAGTTATTGTAGGTTGTATGTAATGTTTGAAGCCTACGGGCAATGAATTCCTCTAAGGCCTATGGGACATGTAATACTTATGACTACGGGCCTTGTAAGGGTTCCCCCTCACCCCTTGAAATATGGATTATAAAAAATCAATAAAAAATGAAGGCCTTCTGTCCATTGGAGGATGGGAGTTTCTTCTTCTCCTAGTGGCAGTGTGTTTTCCTTTAAGGGAAAGAGGAATCATGATGATTCTCATAATGGTTCTCTATAGTAGGGTTTTTTTCTAAACCTCCTATAGTTCCTGGAAGAGGTTCTTTATTTTGTTACAAGTGTATAAATCTAGGGCATTCAAATAGGGTTTTCCCTGATATACCCAAGAATTTTGTATCATGTGGATACTCGGGTCACTTACATAAGTTATTCCACATCTATTTCACTATTCATAGTGTCACAGGATCATCTATACCTTCTAAAAATATGGTGAAATAATATTCTTTACATGAAAAGGGGTTCCATCCATAGGCATCCAAAATTAATATTTTTCATGCAGCGGAAGAGCCTCTATATGAAGCAGATATGGGTCCAACAACTGTTATAGGTACCATTACTATAATATAATCATTAGTGACTGACTATTTGATACTAGTGCATCTCATTAATTTATTTAAACATGTGTTTTTAATCTACTAAATATTTATATGGAGGTTTTATATTATGTAATGGATATTAATACACCCCTTGGTATGAAGAGATAGTAAGGTCTTTGTAGTTCTGCTTGTGTTTTCTATCTGTCATATGTTGAGCTTGCTTGGAGTTTTCTAGTTCTTGATATGAAATTGTTTAACATCTAATAGATAGAAAACACAACTGGTACTATGGATACTCTTCTCTATCTTCATACCAAGGGATGTGTTAATATCCATTACATAAGATAAAATATCTATATTAAGATTTATCATATTAACAATATAGGTTGAAATAAATGAATGATATTCACCAGTATCAAATAGAGAAGTCACTAATGAAGAAGCTATAATAATGGTAACTCTCACAAATTCTAGACCTGTATAAGCTTACTCTAGAGACTCTTCCACTATGTGAAGAATCTTTGTTCTAGATTCATATGATTGGAACCCTTTTATAAATGAAGAATCTGATTTGGCCACAATTTTATAAGGTGTTGATGACCCCATGCCACTACATAGAGTGAAATAGACATGGCAGAACTTCTGTAGGTAGACTGAGCATCATTAGGATCTACATAACATGGGAGCCTTAGTGAAAACCCTCTTTGAATTCTCCATATTTACGCATTGGTAAAAAACCAAAGGGCCTATTTTAGGAACTGTAAGAGGTTTAAAAAACACTACTATTAAGAACCACTATGAGAATTATTGCGCTTCCTATTTCCCTTAGATGAAGAAACACTGCCACAGGGAGAAGAAGAAACTCCAATCAACCTTGAATTTCCAACTAGGTTCATTTTTATTATTAGTGATCTATCAAACACATTATAATAAGAAGGAAAAATTAGTAATAAAACCTGAGAATAGATATCTAGTAGAATCCCCAACTCAAACTATCGATCCTTCATTTTCTCATTTGATACTATCTTAGGTGAAAACTGCACAATATCAGTGAAACGACTTTCATAATCTATCATGGTCTTGTCAGCCAGCTCAAGTTTGAAAAACATAGTGGCCTTGGCCAATATCATTGACTCATGATATAACTAGTCGGTGAAAAGAATAGTGAATTATTTCCCACCATCTCTTATTCAGTCCTCCCACCATAAAGGTGGAATACTTCAAATTGATTTTATTTAGAGTCTCTAAGAACCCAAAAAAATGATCCATTCTGCTCAACCATTCATCAGAATATTGAGGATCATTTGAACTGTTGAATGCTAGTGGATTCTGGTGAACCAAATCTTGAGAATGATTCTTGATATCATCCCTTCGAGGTTCCACAACTAGAACCTAAATGGGAGCCGGTGGTGGTGTCTATCCCAGAGCTTGGACAATACAAATGATCACCTCAACAAATTTCTGGTCCAAAAGAGGATTTTATTGCTTATTTTCAGCAGAAACTTCCTCCTGGATCTAGTTCACACAACTTCTCAGAGGCATGATGATGCACAACATCAGTAGAAAACATTGAAGATATCATATTAACACTCCAATAGATCAACAAAGAAATTAATCCCAAAATACAGACAAAAAAGGTTTAGATTTCAGTCTATCCAAATAAAAAGTAGGATAAATACTAGAATTAATCCTCAAGAAGTCTTTCCCAAACCACCCCTAGTGACTTATGATTTTTTTCGGTGAGAAATGTCTAGGAACTCAATAACAAATACCTCTTAAGTCCCAAAAAGATTACACAATGAATAATGACTTCAAGATAAGAAACTCAACCTTTACCTATGATACCAATTTTTCACGAACCATCTTGGGTACCCTGGTAACCCTATAACTGAGCTATAACTAATATGATCCAAAGGGAATTACCAATCCCCATGGGTTGGGAACAAGCACCTAACATCATACAAAATGAAAGTGGTAATGATTTTTCCAAAAACATTACAGAAGTAGATAAACAAGTCAGTACGCATATAGAAGAAAATCCATAGGGAGAAGTATACCATAAGTCAAATAGGTGTAAAAAACCCAAATTACTACATATAAGTACTAGATAAGTAGGATAGATAACCCAATTCCCAATATACGCAACACTCCATGTCCAAAGATAAATAGCTAGAATCATCACCAAGTGGTGCTTTACCCCAACTTAAACCTAGAAGAAGATAATCTATAATAACATGAAGGTTCAAGTAGGGTGTGAGCTAAAATCCTAGTAGGGTCTCACTAAAAATTTGATAATAATATGAAAATATTTAATTAACCAAAAAAACCTTTCAATTTTAATAAATAGGTATGGAACATCATAGCATAATTAAAAAAATAATGATTTTCATTTTGAATGATGGAAATAATTTAAAAAAAATCTTAATAAAAATTTATATAAACCAGTTTATATAAATTTAGAAAGCATGTAAAATAGTTTACAAACATTTTCACACATTTATATCTCAAATAAAAACTAGTGAGAAACATGGTCATCTACCAAAATGTATGATCATTCTAGGATATGGCATCCTCACACACTCAATGGAGATCATGAAAATATGTGTATACTCATATCCCTCTAACATTGGCCATATGAAACTCAACACCATCCCATCGAGGATGTGACCTACTGCACTATGTTTTGTTTCGGTTGTAAAGTTTCAAAAGAGTGTTATCCCAATAACTCACTGACTAATTAGGATTGAATGTTCTCTAGAAAAATCAATGATGATAAATTTATTTTCAAATTTTTTAAAATAAAATTAATCCCATTCTCCAATTTTAAATGTTTCAATTTTCCCTTTAAAACCCATAACAGGTTTTTAAGAAAAACATGCCCTTTTCCAAGATTAAAACACTAGATTTATTTCAAAACCATTTTAAGACAATTTTGTCAAATACCAATTTGAAATAAATTTCATCAAATCAATTTCATAATTTAAATTACATAATTAAGTTCCACAATTTAATTTGAACAATTTCTATCCAATTTCACAACACACCGTTATTCAAGGGAATTTGCAGTTTTCTCCCAATTTCATACCAAAAATCTAATTTCACATTTAAATCCCCCATTTAAATGGAATTTATTTTAATAAACTAATTGAAAATAGTTTCAAGAAATTCAATTTAAATTAAACAATTTAATTTAAATCAAGAAATTCAAGTTTAATCAAATTTGGCCATCATAACGAAACCACCTACCTTTCTCAAAGAAACATAAAGCCCACAACAGGAACCTTCCCATAAGAATGGATGTGAAAAAGATCTAATAACTAAACCTAGAGAAAAGATTCAACCAACATGGGATTTTCATCCATCAATACCAATACGATCTATAAAACATCAAGGAGGAAAAAAGAAAGAGATGGAGAGATAGGGAGAACAATTACCCTATAAGTCACACTACAACCACAACAACATTAAATAGATAAAAAATGATCTGGAAGGGTTTGTGGGCTCCAAAATCTCTTGGAAATGGATCTTTTCTTGATATCAAGTAAATATGGATAATAAGAATTATAAAATTCAGTCGTGATTCCTGTTAAAAAAACACTCAAGACTTTACACGATGTGTAACCCAATTACACATCGTGTAATTGAAAAATATCAAAATCATCAAAAAAAACCCACATCCTTTTGTTAAAAACATATTTATTATTATTATAGGATTTAGACATCATTTAACCATATTAAAAGTCGTGTAAATCCCCAAAAAGTTTCATAACCAGTAGATTTTATGTTGAGAATCCAAAAAATATTTGACTTCTACATTATAGGTATCCTAACAATTCCTTCTCATCCCAATATAGATAATGAAAAATATAAAACCCCAACAAGGTTTAAATTTCACTAATATAAAGTTAATGGGATGATACAGTAACTTTCAGAACATGGACACATGGGTGCTCATATGAATCTCCACCCTCAAAAAGAACCTAAGTCCTTTCTAGATTTTTGACAATTTTGGTACATGGTAGAATAACTGATTTCCCATGCCTCTTATGATTAAAGAGAGTAAATATAACCCATAGGCATGAAATATTGGAATTTTAGGACTAAAAAATTTATACTCCAAGAAAAGTTTGTCTTTTAAAAAAGTTTTCACTAACAACCCCTCTATATTAAAGAAGAAAGAGAAAATGATATCATGTATTATAAGTTAACACTTATATATAAATAGTATTAATAACACAACATTTATTATTTATATTTGTTGGTTATGGATCCCCATTAGCTTCTTTACGAACCCCATATTCTGTAGGCAAGACTACATTGTTCCTACTGTATAAAATAAAATTAGTAATGAAGATTACCACTTAAATCCAACATGGAAGAGAGTTAATTGGTTCCTTGTTGAACCTTTCCCAATCAATATGAATTCTTTTTTTCTTATCACATCTACCTACACTCACTTGATTAGTTCTATTAGAACATAAAAAAATATTTTCTTCACAAGATTATCTTGTATTTTAGAAAATATAAGTCTCATTCACAATCACAGTTGCAACTCCACATCGAGGAATAAGTTTTTTCTTAAACTTATCCAACGAAATATGAGGTTGTTATCCCTAATAAATGGTCATTAAGTCCTCCCATAGGTTATTAGTACCTATACTTCAGGCCACCACAAGTAGAGAATCTAGATCACAAGGTAAATTCATGCCATTTTGAATAGGAAAATCTTCTTGAGCTCACATCTATGTAGATCAGTTCAATTTCCTTCTCTTTAGGCTATTCCAGAAGAATACCATGATACTCCCTCTTTCTCTACACCATGTACATCAAGACTCATACTAGGATCACAATTTACCTTATCTGGTTGGGTTTATTCCTACTTTTCTTGTTTTTTTAGAAATTAATCATAGTTAGGCTAAGCGAAGCCACATTTTCTAATATTTTTGTTCTCTCATAACTCCAGAGTAGCTCTTCTCAGAGATTCATTTAAGTAATATCTAACTTAATAGACATTAAAGAATATAAAATACTAAACCATTCCTTCCATACTCAATTCCACCCATGAAACCTTTTATCTCTTCAAAAATATTATAGATCAAAAAATACATTTAAGATCTAAAGAGCCAAGTCAATGGAACCTATATATAAAAGTAAAATATATCCATAATATTTGGTAGAAAAATTCATATTTTAATCCACTTATTCACTTTTATAACTCTAGATTATCTCCTCTCTAAGTTGAGTCTAAGTAAACATCGACTTAATAGACTTAAAAGAAATGATCTTATACTAAACCATTCCTTCCATAATCAATTGTGTCAATGGAACCATCATATATTCATATATATGATGGATCAAAAAATATATTTTTTCTCTAAATATATACATCATTGGATCCTCACTATAAATGGTCAACATCTCCATCAGTTTGGAAAACTCATGTAACTCCTACCACTCCACGCCACACACTCTATTGCCAATCTCCATGACCATTGGTATTCAGTCCTTTATCTCAGCTTCCATAATTAAACCACTTCATACTTCCTAATCTATTTTAG
The DNA here is from genome assembly GCA_963277665.1 of Viscum album. Taxonomy (NCBI): domain Eukaryota; kingdom Viridiplantae; phylum Streptophyta; class Magnoliopsida; order Santalales; family Viscaceae; genus Viscum; species Viscum album. Next base: position 1,295,404,502 of record OY728141.1, on the reverse strand, counting down.
ACTTCTATTTGGTATCACCTAGACCTAAATTCTCTTCCATGTTCAACATGAGAAAAGATACTACCAACATCAACTCCTGTATTTGGATCTCTATTTGTTGTAGCACAATTTCCAATAAATTATGTCCTTCCTATAAGCACTGAAATTCATTCTGGAAATCCTCTATTATGGATTCTAGAACTGTTATTATAATCTTCATACATGTTTTCTTATAGTTTTAATTTTCACCATAATTTTTTGAAACAAAAACTATTACATATGTTGTGTTTGTTATATCTTCTATGTCCACTGTATCCAAGGATCATCTCATTTTTTTCTCTCTAGAATTATTCTAATGAAAGCACCAATTGATAGGAACTAAGGTGCAAGAGATATAGAAACTGAATAAATATAATAATTATTATAGTAACAATGTAACATAAATTACATTAAATTCCAACAAAAGAATAAGAAAGAAGAAATAAGAAGAAATAGAGAAGAAGTAGATCGGAAGAACTCACCTAGAAGTTGTTTCTCTTTGAGGCTATGGATAAACCCTTATGATCAGCTAGAACTGATAGAAAAAAACATTTCATAAACCCCCCATAATAGAATTCCCCTCTAATTAATACTCCCCACCAACTACCAATAGCCCAACAACCTCAATCTACTCCTAATAACCCAAAAAATTCCAATTTCAGATTACAATATTTTCCATGGTAGTTCATTAGACCCCTTAATAGTGACTTTTCACCTTGTAACCCTTCATACCATCCCACATACACAACCCATACCCCCTTGTGTTCCTATCATAGGATGTAATTGCTTATGGTTATACATGTATATTTATGCATGGACTATAATAGTTTAAGGTATGGTATATACTTACACGAGTTGTGATGGATCTTAGTTTTACAATGATATCATGGGGATGTGATAATGATGTTGTTATAGTATGGATGCACAAATGTGAAGTATGATGAGATGATAATATGATTATGATATTTTTTCATAGATGTGAAGTATAGCCTATGGAGGGGATGTGAGCACCATGATATAAGACGTTGGGGTGTAGGAAAAATGGTCTAATGAGGAAATGGAAGTGGGGTTCCTTTCTTATATATATATATATATACATGATTTTGATATTATATTGCATATTTTTTGCATTATATAGCAATAGATACTTGGTAAGGTTGTGATGTAGTTCACTTGATTTAGGTAATGAGTTGATTTCTCTATTTATTGGTATTTAGTATGTTTCTTTCACATTTGTAAGAGATATTTTTTTGGAGAATCCCACTAAGTATACCTATATACCAATCCTTATATATAAAAATATGTTTTCAAGTCCCCTAGAGTTAATTATTGATTGAGTTAGTCATTACTATATTGATATTAGTCATCAACTCGTGGCCTATTGGAGGTGGGTTTTGGGGGTCACTCCCATCTTCACTATGGACTCAGGATGGGTACCAGTAGATGGGGATCAGGAAAAATAGATTGCTTCCATGATTCAATTTTTAAGCCTCTAATATATAAATTTTATTAATTTGGTTTTTTCTCAAAAGAATTTAAAAATATGAACATAAGGATAAACATCCCAAAAAATCTTCTCAAAATATTACACAAAGATATTGTCCCAAGAATATTGAACTTTTTTCTCTATGGGTGCATCTTAGTGGGATTAATATTAATTAAAACCATCTTAATATTTAATTTTTTTTATTTTATTTAATCTAAAATACCAAAATTAATTAGATACAGGTTGGTTAATGTTGGCTTAGTATTATTTTCTCATACAATATTCTCATATGAAGGCCAAAATACACCCCCAAAACCATTTCTTTGGCTATTGAAGCTATATAAACTTCACAAAGTAGGTGATATTCCATATTGTTACACCACAACCTACGTGATTATTTTATTTTATTATTTATTTGGCCTTAAATTATTTTTTTCTGGGGTCCGGGGTGAGTCCCGGACAAATTTTTTGAGTTTTTGTTAAAAAGTGTGTGTTTTGGGTTCGACGTTGTTGGATGCATGGGCGGAGCGCGATGCCGCGTGGCTTCTCCCAGGAAACTATGTGGCCTTTTCATATTCAAAGAATTAATGTGAATAAATAAATTTTAATTTATTATGTTATTTAAAATTTTTATGGTTATTAAGAATTTTTAATATTTTTATCTTAGATGAAAACTAAAATTTTCAATTGTATTATCATTAAAATGAAATAAATACATTTTATTATTTTTATTTTTACCATCATGATATTATTATTCTTATTATTCTTATTGATATTATTATTAATGTTGTTATTATAATAATAATAATAATAATTATTATTATTATTATTATTATTAGGTTAGTACAATTTATAATTGTTTTTTTATGATGCTTTTATATTTTTTTAGGGTTTCTGAAACCCATTCTCTCCATCTAGCATATCCCTCATTTCCCATTGTGTGCGGCATGCCCAACGGCTCTCTCCCATACAACTGCCTCGCAACCCAGCAGCCCAGAGCTTCCTTCCCTTGTAGCGCTGCCTCATCCTCCTCCTGCCCAACCCCCTTTGAGATCCCTCTCAGCTTCCCTGATTCCCGACGCAGCAGCCTGATCCCTCCAGCACCTCTCACCATGACCAACTCCCTCACTTGAACTAGCCCCTATATCTACCTCCTACTCATTGCCCTGGCTACACTCTTCTCCAGCGGCGCACCCTCCCCATCCAGCTGCCTCACAACCCAGTGGCCCGACCTCCTCCACCCTCCTCTGGCTGACCGCCCGCCCCACCTCCTCAGCCCTTGGCCACCCTTGCAATGCGCCCAAGACACCTGAACACTTCGGCCTCCTTGTCTCCCTCTCATACCAGCAGCCCAACACCAGCGACTTCCTCATCCTTCCCTCTCCTAGCCTGCGTGCACAGCACCGGCCTTCCCCCTTGGTCGCAGTCCCCACTTCAGCGACCTCCAACGCGCCTCCCATCAGTTTCCCGGATCAATACCTTTGGCACGACCCTTGTTTCCCCAGAGAGACACCCCCCAGTGCGGCCCCTAATGGCTAGCATGATAATTTCCAGTGTGGCCTCTACTGGACGGTGAGACACCCTTCGGCGCGTCCCTTGCTGGTCGACGCGACTTTCTCTGGTCGACCGCGCCTTCTCTGACCTTCCTCCGACCAGCCTGCACCCTTCCGATGACTTATCCAGCCATCACCTCTCCCCCTCCTGATGAGATTCTATCTACCGACCATTTCCAATGGATTCTTCCTAGTTCTCACAACCCCTGTCGGCACACGCTCGACCAACGACCTTCTTTCGGACGCATGTCATTTCGTCGTGCCTTGGTTTCGAGGTAGGATTTCCCTTGCACTTTCTTTTTAATTCAAGATTCATTTATTTCATGCTTTATGTACTTTGTTTAATTAATAAATATTGAATCATGATTCTTGGTTTCATTTTTTAGCATGCAAAATTGTGTTTTATCCTTTGTTATGTGATAAATAGAATTTCCTTGTTAAATATCTCACACAATGTGTTTTACGAAATGCCAAGTTGGCTTTTGTGAAAAAGTTTTATTATGAAAAGGATGGTTTGGACTTGTTAATAACTATTTTACTTGTGAAATACTGATCTTAGGTTTCTTGAAAGTATTTCATGTGGTTTCATGTTTAAAATTAGTGTGTGTTTTGCTTTGAAAGTGGTTTGATAAGTGACGATGGATTATGGCCCGTTTGGAAATTTAATAAAAATGGATTTGGTTTTTAAAAATTGTATAAGGGATTTAAATGAATTATTTTATGAATAGTTATGAAATGTAAAATGGTGTGTTTACACTCTTTCTTAAAGATATTTTATTTCTCTTAAAAATGATGTTTTTGTGGATAGAACTTAAGGCCCGTTTGGTACGTGGTAGAAATTTGTGAAAAAATATTTTTTATGAAAACCCCCATTATATGTTCTTTATGCCTCAGTTGTATGAAATGGGTGGGAGGTCCTTGTTAGGGGATTCTCAAAATCTAATGTTAGGGTTCTTCAGTTGGAACCCATTATAATTGTTTTACTTTTAGGCATGAGAATGGTTCTAGGGGAGACTCAGGGTGAGACATGTTGTGCGTTATTATTATATATACTGTGATAGGATTCTGGGATAACATTGGTTGGCTCACCCCCTTTTTAAACCCTTGAGACATGGGAACCTAGAATATTGAGAGAATATTCTTAGAATGATTGTCGTACTGGTAGGTTATGGTACTGAGCAGTAGCCCATAGTAGGTAGATATGTTTGGGTTCATTGCTATAAGATTTTCCCTCAACCTACCTGAGAAAGGATGGTTGAGCATTTGAGCATTTTGATTTCATTGTGTGTGACATGTCAACGAGGATGAGGTCTCATGTATTGGTGTCTTCTGGATTATTCCTGATCTCCTAGGTTCACCCATATCTATTTGACTTTTGTTTCTTGTAGTAGTGATTAAGATTCTTGTATTTATAACTAAATTTCCCTTGATGTGTGATTCCTATTGTTCATTTTTTATTGTTTTTCTTGTAAAGTGGTAAGATGGTTTTTATTAGGTTCTTAGAAATGTTTTTCAAATGAAATTATTTTACCCTCGTTGTATAAATATGATAATGTAGATACCACTTTCCCTTTGAAAATGTCATTGGCACTAATGAAAAGAATCTAGATTTTAAAATGGTTAAGGAAAATGGTTCGTACTTTGTTTTTAAGTAAAATATTTAAGAAAAATTACTTCTATAAATTTTAGTTCAAACATGAAATGGTGTTTTTTAAAGGTAGTGCATTGGGAATAGATACCGGGCTAGCCTACTGAGTTTTAATACTCACACCTATAGTTCTTTTCTATTTTTTATTCCTTGTGTAGGTTACATCTTGGGTTTGTTCTCCTTGGGTGAGGTTTGATCGTTGAGTTGGAGAGTGACCTACGGGGTCACACAGAGTTAGTTTAGACATCGAGTTTGGTTAGTTTTATCTTCTTCAGTTCTTGTTTAGTTTTTTGTTTAGTTTATTTATTATGCGTTGCACTTTATTATTTCTTTTGATTTTATTTATTTATATTGGGAGAAATTGTTCCCATCACCTCTGTCGATGCCCTGGCTCTTGTCGCCAACCCGGGAGGATCGGGAAGGACTCTCGGGTCTTGCCGCAGATCGGCTCGGGTGACCGGTTCAGGTTTGACCTAGGTTGGTTTGTGAAAAAATGGTATCAGAGGAGGTCAGCTCTTAGAGGACCTTGCTTTCCAAAGTTACCTTTGTTATTTGGAATGTCAAGGTAGATGGAGTAGGATTTTCGGGACTCCAAGGGTAGGTACGGGAAGAACGTCGTGAACTCTTTCTCGTTCTGATCCTCGGGTTTCCATGTGAAGACTAGTTTAATGAGTTTCTTTGGGTTTTTATGGAATGTTTTGTGATTAGGATATGATGAAGGGAGTTGGGATAATTGTTCTCATGATCCCAAACGGCCTAGAAAGCCATGGAGAGATAGGGTAATGGTCCTAAAAGGCTCTATGTTTCGATGACGTGTTTGGTATATGCATACCAACCATATGGTCAATTCACCCACTGACATTAGTTCCATGTTTGAGTTGTTTTGGGTTTCCTCTGACTTCTGAAAGTTTTTTGTCTCAAAAAAATTGGTTTTTAAAAAAATGGTTGTTTGGAATGATATGTTCAATTTGTGGATTGTTCAAAAAGAAATGAGATTAATGATTTGTTTTTGGAAGATGAAGTTATTTTGTGTTGGCCTTGGTGTTCCTAGGGGTGCTCACATGCATAGTGGTATGAATGGATGTCTGGTATGGAAGATGGATGCCCGGGGTGGCACGAATACATGAATTTGAGTGAGACTCTAAAGAATACTGATAGTGAGGGTTTAACCCACTAAGCTTGTTTTAAATTAAAGATGTTTTAAAAAAAGTCTTTATGTTATGATAGCTTGTTTTCTAGTGTTTAGAGCTTATCACCTATGCGGTGTTTGATTTTGAGGATTTTTATTTATTGAGTTGGCCTTGATTGGGTTCTTAACTTTTCTTGTCCAATGGTTATTCCCTTGAAGCTTTGATGGGTGATCGTAGTACAATTGATCAACTTAAGGATTTTATGATTGAGTTTTGGAAGCTAGACCCACATCTCTTTTATGGTCAAGCAGACCCTTCCATAGCAGAGGAGTGGATGTGAAAGATCAAAAGGCACTTTAACCTCATTGAGTTTCCTGAGTCGTTAAAGGTAAAGTTTGAAACCTTCATGCTTGAAGGTTCACCATGGATGTGGTGGAAGTCAGTGTCTCAGAACAAGCCCCGTCAAGAGCTTACTTGGGAGTTTTTCAAGGTTGTGTTCATTTTTCAGTTTTTCTCTAAGGAAGAAGGGGTGATAAAGAGGATGGAGATGTGTCATCTGTAGTAGGGAAACTGATCCTTATTGGAATATTTCCCGCACTTTTTAGAGCTAGTCCCTTATGATTCAAGGTATGCCACATATGAATCCATAAAGGATCGATGTTTCGAGGTGGGTCTCTACCTCGATCTGCAGTTGAAGGTGTACAAGTCCAACCTAACGTTTTTTATTGATGTGGAGAGACAATCTTTTCATGTCAAAGTCGTAATGGTAGGAGTTCTCGAAGTAGTCCTCCCTCCTTCAATCCCTATGAGTAGTGGTGAAGATTATGACAAGGAAAAGAGGAGGCGATTGAAAGTGGATAGAGCAATTCGTGGAATAAAAAGGCCTCGGGATATTTCCTCAACCTCTTTGGAGTGAGATATCCTCATGTATTATCATTTTTTCAAGTCGGTTCACAAAAATTTATCATCTGAAAATTCTATGAAGCCCTGCCTAGCATGTGGATTCCTGGGTCACTTGCAGTGATTCTGTCGGGGCGTTGCTAGAATGTGTCACAGGGGAAGTTCTCAGAAGTGATGTTCTATAGGGTTATTGTTTAAAGTTTCTTGTGTAAGTTTCCTTTCTGTGTAAGGGATATTTTGTCTTAGAATTTGTACTGAGGGTGTTTTGGGTTTTGAAATTTATGGGAATGTCATGGGTCTTTTAATGAACTCCGGTTTTCAATGCTAGCGTGGTTCTTATTTCAAAAAAAATATGTCCTTTAATCTGTCAGATCAAAAGATGTATGTTTCTTATTAGGATTATCAAAACCTGCCAATGAGGTAAGAGATGCTTCATCCATAATAGCTCCATCCAAAAGGCCTTAGAGTGAAGTCGACTCGTAATTAGGAACCCTGAGAGAATTTTAAGGATTTTGGTTAAGGTTGTTCCTCTATCGTTGCAGCGAGACAGTTTTAGCATTTTTGTTGTGGTTTCTCCATTTTTATGAATTTACTCTTATCGCAAAAAGAATTATGAACTTATCCCTCATGTAATGTTAGTAATTTTTTCCTTTTGGATGTGAGTTGCAGATTAGTGGCCTTGCGTGGACCACCCATGTGAAACAGTTGTGGTTTTGGTTTGTGTCCATCCCAAAGTGATGAGTCGTGAGTAGTTTTTCATCATATTTTCATTGATCCAATCCTTGGGACCTCCCTCCCCGCCCATGGGGTGAGGGTTTTTGGTTCGTTTAGAGTTTTTAGTTCAGATCTTATCCCTTTCGGACGATATTGAATGGTTTAAATGTTCTTGTTGTACTTCTTTTAGCTTGAGTAAGGCCCAGTTCAGGTCTAAGTCGTTTTTTTTCATTTTTCTGTGTATAGGTTGGTTATTTACGAAGGGAAACCCACCATGAGTCTCTTTGGGTTTTCTATTAAGTCGTTAGTGGATTCTAGTTGAATCCTTATGGTGGGGAGTCCATTCAGGCCTCCCCTCTGTTGGTGGTCTGTTTCGGGCAATGGGGTTGAGTCCCATTGGTAGTCGATGGAATTTCCTTGGGTTAAGAGGTTGGATTGTGTTTATGTGGAATCCTTCGGTGTTGGTAAATCAGCTGGATAGTGTTGTTTCTTTTAGGAGGCGAAAAGTGTTATGGTGGGGACAATTGTCATGCCCTAAACTACGTGATTATTTTGTTTTATTATTACTTTGGCCTTAAATTATTTTTTTCTGGGGTCCGTGGTGAGTCTCGAACGAATTTTGTGAGTTTTTGTTAAAAAGTGTGTGTTTTGGGTTCCCATTTTGTGAGGCATGCCCAGAGTCTCTCTCTCATCAAACCACCTCGCAACCCAGTGGCTCGGAGCCTCCTTCCCCTATAGCGCTGCCTTGGCCTCCTCCTGCCCAACCCCCTAATGAGATCCCTCCCAGCTTCCCTATTTCCCATCACAGCAGCCTGAGCCCTCCAGCACCTCTCTCCACAACTGACTCCCTCTCTTGAAGTGTCCCCCATCTCCACCTCCTACTCATCGCCCTAGCCGCACTCTTCTCCAGCGGCACACCCTCCTCGTCCAACTGCCTCGTAATCTAGCGGCCCGACCTCCTCCATCCTACTCTAGTTGCCCGCCCGCCACACCTCCTCGGCCCTTGGCCTCCCTTACAGCATGCCCACTACACCCAAATGCTTCGGCCTCCCCGTATACCACCCATCACAACAGCCCAAAACCATCCACTTCCTCGTCTGGCCCTCTCCTTGCCTGGATGCATAGAACTGACCTTCCCCTGGTCACATTCCCTGCTTTAGTGACCTCCACCATGCCTCCCATCTGTTTCCTAGCTCAATACCCTCGGCGTGACCATTGTTTCCCCAGTGTGACACCCCCCTAGTGTATCCCCTACTGATCAGCATGATAATTTCTATCACAGCCCCTACTAGCTGGTGTGACACCCACCGGTGCGGCCCCTGATGGATAGCGCGACTTTCTCCGGTCGACCGCACCTTCTCCCGCCTTCCTCCGGTCAACCTGCACCCTTCCAGTGACTTATCCATCCAGTACTTCTCCCCCACCTGATGAGATTTTGTCTTCCTACCATTTCTAATGGCTTCTTCCTGGTGCGCACATCCCCTATCAGTGCGCGCCTGACTAGTTACCTCCTTTCAGACGTACGCCATTTCATCGTGCCTTGGTTTCTAGGTAGGATTTCCCTTGCACTTCCTTTTTAATTAAAGATTCGTTTATTTCATGATCTATACACTTTGTTTAATTAATAAATATTTAATTATGATTCTTGGTTTCATTATTTAGCATGAAAATTTGTTTTTTACACTTCGTTATGTGATAAATAGAATTTCCTTGTTAAATATTACACAAAATACGTTTTATGAAATGCCCAATTGTCTTTTGTGAGGATTTTTTGGTATGTAAAGGATGTCTTAGACTTGTTAATAACTATTTTAATTGAGAAATAGTGATCTTGGGTTTCATGAAAGTGTTTCAAGTGGTTTCATGTTTAAAAGGAGTGTGTGTCTGGCTTTGAAAGTGGTTTGACAGGTGACGATGGATTATGGACCATTTGGCAATTTAATAAAAATGGATTTGGTTTTTAAAAATTGTATGAAGGATTTAAATGGATTATTTTATGAATTTTAATTTAATGTAAAACAGTGTGTTTACACTCTTCTTAAAGATAGTTTATTTCTCTTAAAAATGATGTTTTTTCTGATAGAACTTAAGGCCCATTTGGAACCTGGGTGAAATTTGTGAAAAATATTTATTATGAAAACCCCCGTTGAATGTTCCTTATGCCTCAATTATATGAAATGGGTGGGAGGTCCTTGTTAGGGTATTCTAATAATCTAATGTTAGGGTTCTTCTGTTGGAACCCTTTATAATTGTTTTATTTTATGGCATGAGAATCGTCCTAGGGGAGACTCGGGGTGAGACTTGTTGTGTGTTATTATTATATATACTATGATTGAATGATCGGCTAGCATCGGTCGGCTCACTGCCATTTTAATTAAATAAGACATGGGAACCTAGCATATTGAGAGAATATTCTGAGAATGATTACAACATTGGTAGGTTATGGTACTGACCAGTGACCCATAGTAGGCGAATATGTTTGGGTTCAATGCAATGGGATTATCCCTTGGCCTTCCTAAGAAAGGATGGTCAAGCTTTTGAGAATTTTAATTTCATCGTGCGTGACATTTCAACATGTATGAGGTCTCATGTATTGGTGTCTTCTGGATTATTCTTATCTCTTAGGTTCACTCATGTCTATTTGGATTTTTTTTCTTGTAGTTTTGATTATGATGCTTGTATGTATATCTATATTTCCCTTGCTATGTGATTCCTATTATGCATTTGTGTGTATTGTTTTTCTTGGAAAGTGGTGAGCTGTTTTTGATTAGGTTTCTAGAAATAGTTTTCAAATGAAGGTGTTTTACCCTCCTTGTATAAATATAAAAATATAGACACCACTTTCCCTTTGAAAATATCATTGGCACTAATGAAAAGAATCTAGATTTGAAAATGGTTAAGGGAAATGGTTCATATTTTTTCAAGTAAAATATTTAGGAAAACATACTTATATAAACTATAGTTAAGACTTGAAATGGTGTTTCTTTTATTTTTAAGGTAGCTCACTAGGAATAGATATAAGTCTAGCCAACTGAGTTTTAATACTCACACCTATAGTTCTTTTCTGGTTTTAGTCCTTGTGCAGGTTACAACTTGGGTGTGTTCACATTGGGAAACATTTTATCGTTGAGTCGGAGAGTGACATGCGGGGTCACACGAAGTTAGTTAGGATGTCGAGTTTGGTTAGTTTTATCTTATTTAGTTCTTGTTTAATTGTTTTTTTGGTTTATTTATTATGCACTGCACTTTATTATTTCTTCTAATTTTATTTATTTATATTGGGATAAATCATTTCCATTGCCTCTGTTGATGACCTGGTGCTTTTTGCAAGCCCATGAGGATCGAGAACGCCTCTTGGGTCTTTTCACGGATCAACTTAGGTTACCAGTTCAGGTTCGACCCAGGTTGGTTCATGACAATATTCACAGTACCTAAAGCCCTAAAATTCCCTGTAATAACAAATATGTTTCCACTAAACATGGAGGGAACTAATGAAAAAATATAAAAAGATTCTTCTATACTAAAAACCATTATTGTATGAGTTTCCATTACTTCTCTCTGAACACAAATAGAAATGGGAGCATCAAACAACATTAGATCCTTCCCTTTATTTTGAAACCACCATACCGGTCTATTGAAAAATCCTAGAGACATGGTGGATGGATGAACATTATGATCCAAATGTAAAATATTAAACTACACCATACATTCTATATAAAACACTTTATACTTGATCTTCAATCATTACCATGACAGTAAAAATAACAATATATCTGGATATATCTTTTATAGAGTTGAAAATTAGGCCACCAAAATTTTAAAACTTTGGGATGAACGACTCATAGATAGAATAACCACAACCATAAAAATAAGATCTTAATAAGTGAGTTTCCATTCCAATTCACATTGATCAAAATCTAATAGAACCAATTCTATTAAAATACCTTGGAATTGTTTTAATTTTAATTTTCAATTTCTCAGGATCATATCATTCTACATTGATTGCATCAGTCCACGCATTATCTCCCAAACCATTCCCAGTGCAACATCATCTACATCACCTTGATCATTATAGGACCTAAATATAAGTTTTTTAGAAACCAAAAGTAGTGGAATAGAAAACAAAAAAAAATAGCTGCTTCCAAAATAGTCTATGAATCCTAAACAATTTTTTTCATAAAATGGTCCCTGTTATGTTGCCAATTCAAAACTAGAGAAATATGATTATTGAAAACCCATGAACTTCCAAAGAAATATGAAATTATGTCATAAATAATCTGGGTATGAATTATATCTTGAACTCCCAAGAAATTATCCTCTAAAGTATCCTTCTCGTCCTCTATATCAAAATTTATTGTAACATGATGGAGCTCCTTCTGATGTGGTAGTTCTGGATTCTCAATGAATTCCTTTCAAAACCCAACATCTATTATTTCTTCAAGAAACTATTTAAAGCTATCTTTTATATCCCTTTTCACTGCTAGTTTTCCATTTCTTTCTCCCATATCTTGGTTTTATATCTTTTCATAAACAAAGATATCCTTATAGGAAAACATGAGACATCCCTAAAACATGATTGGATATGGTCTTTAGAAATTTTTTTCCAATTTTTTGGTCATGGAACAACCCCATATCCTATAAATAACTCATTGAATATGGGAATTCTCAATTCAACTCTTATTACATTTTCATCTACCTCTATAAAAAATATGACTTAAAAAAGTTATGTTCTTTTCTCATATGATTTTCCTCATCATTGTTGTTCTCATTCAGCTTTACCTTAACTGATCCTTCTACTATTTTCAAGCCATTTAAATCAAGTAATTCATGACTTAGAAATGATGATATAGGTTGGGAACTATATAGTTTTATATAATCCCTCCATTTAATTTCAAAAAAAATTAGAATTAAAGCTTAATCCCATCTACACGATTTCATTAGTATAGTAGTAACACATACATGCTCTGTTTTCATTATCTTTTTGGGATTTTCTTGAAAAAATAGCAAGTCAAAAAAATACTCTATTCCTCTTCATTCCTAATCCACTGGCGGTATGATTAGACTTTCCCCTTCCACAAAAATGCATTTTTTATGAAAACTATAAAGCAAAAAATAATCCTTTGCATACCTTTCTACCTCAACCATTCCAAAACATAGTTCAATAATTACATATTTAGGATATTCTGGACTATATCCAAGTTTCTACTCCTTTCCAGCCCCGTATTTATCCATAACTGATGGCTTCAACTACTTCCAACTCAAACCTGGATTATCACCTAGCCATGATAAGAACCAAAAAGGACTGCATGCTTCATAGATATCTAAGTTAAATATAGTTTCATATCTTCCAGTATCCGACTAAATAAGAAATAATTTTTCACCTTTGTGATTTATATAAAATGGTCCCCTCCTAATAAATAAGGTATCTCAGCTTTCTGCAAAAAAATCCACAATCCTTTAGCTAGAGTAGTGTTTTCCAAATTTAAGCTTCCATATTGCCTGCAACCATCCTTCACATTGTCACCTCTACTAACCCTCAAATACATAGTAGAATCCTTACTCTAGTTTAGGTAAATGAAATTGTGTTCCTATAGCATCACAAGCCTCTTGAACTTCTCTTTTATTTTCTCCTCAATATTCTAAATCTGAAGAGAAACTCTTTATTCTAATTACCACATGAAATCATGTGAAGTAGTTAGTTTTTAGTCTGTTTGTAGACCAACTTATCTAAATTATCCTACATAGTCAACAATATCAAAACAATAACCTTCTCTCATTCCTCATAACACCAAAAGAAACATTCAAATTTCAATTAAAAAATAGTAATCCCATTTTCCATCCTTAACTACATACAAGTAAGGGGGAAACTCTTACACCATTCACTTTTTTAGTCAAGATTTTTTCCCTCAAAACATAATGATTAGCTGGCTCCAATCACCCACATGCATCCTAATAACATTTTTTGACCAACTTTGATCATCCACACATGTGTGCAAGGGAATTCTAACTACTTCCCAAAGTCTTTCCAACACTTTCATCTTCATAGTGTGTGTGATTCCCTGGAAGAGTCGCCAAAATGTTAGGATTGTGAGTTCTAGTGTGTTAAGCGTAGGGAAGAAACAATTAATCTATATATTATAAAACACACAACTGATCTGAAAAGTAAAATTAGATATATAAAGATAGATAGATAAGGACAACTCTCTATGGAAGACCACTTCTAGAATCCAAGGTAAGACCTCCCAAGGCCTAACCTCCCTGCAGCCAACTATAAATGAAAAATGAATTCCTATATTCACTATTACTATAAAATCATATAGTTAATATCCACATATTTACCCATATATAATAATAACTAATGATGATAAATACAACCCCACAATCCTAACTTGTTTATTTAAAAAATAAATTTAATCATACAACATTACCACCATCATTAAGTTAGCTGCCTCTTTATCTGGGGACCCAAATTATGGATGCAACAACATGATGATCTCTCATTCACACTCTCCACACATTTTCTCAAGGGAACCCAATGATAAAAAAACACACAATGTATCCTCCCACAACATCTACTCCTAATGTTGCCTATGTTAATGTAAAAAAGATGGGCAAGGATGGGTCACACCAAACCTATGCGAGAATAAGCATGCACAGGCTTGGATTGCAAAATCCCACATAAAATATGGGTGTACATTTTTTAATCTTTCCTTTCCCTATAATATTTGAGATATAATATTTCACATAAAATTGATAATTAATTTATAAATAAGAATTACATCTTTTCTTTCTATTTTTTCTTTATTTTCAAATTATCTGACCACTCTTATTGTACTATCATTGCAAAAAAGGATTCAATTATAGAATCAATCTAGCATCATCCACATGTGTTCCATGAATATTGGAATGTTAGGGGTAGAAATTTCCATTCTATCATTGAATACTTATCACCTTGTGTTGTTCCTACTGATTGAAACTAGAATTACTTCAAGGCTATAAAGAATCTATATAGTTCCCTTGGGGATTTGAGTGGGAGGAGAAGGATTGATTTTTTCCATTCTTAAGAGAATTCTATATAAATTTCTCTTTAGTCATGAGATAATTCTCTAAAGAGAGATTTTTTTCACACAAAACTTATTACCTAAGAAATTATATAACATGATTTATATACTTAGGTTGAAGAAATATTTATTACAAAAAAACCCTTAACCAATCTCTTAATTCTAAGTAAAACCACACATCGAATAATAATAATATTCTTATTCTTATTTTCTTAATGTGTGGAAAACTCATTGATATTTAAATATAGTTTATTTATTTAAATGATATTAAATATATCATTTCTACCAGACCCTTTAACTCGATCCGTCGATCCACCTCATAATTTATCAAACCTTGAATAATAACTATTTATTTAAATAAATAAATATTATTGTATTATTCATTTAATAATTATTTAAAAGATAAAAAAAATATAAATATCATTCCCTGAAACTTGAGAATAATATTTATTCTAATATTAAAGTCAAATGTAATTTAAATGAGGTTCTAGATACACTTAGTGTGTAACCCTTTAAGCCTCTTTCTAAATGGAATTAGGCTAATTGGCCTAAAGTCCAAGAACAACGTCTAACAACAAATCAAGGAACCCATAGAAAAATATGTTAATGTCACAATAGAAAAACCCATCTATGAATGATTTCCATATAATTTAATCTCTTTGTCCGTATATCTCATCAAGTAAGTTTCATATTTATCTTATCAACTTATATTCTTGAATATCATTATTTTACTTTTCTGAAATGAAATATTTGTTAAAATTTTCATGGTCATGGAATTAATCAGATAGTTTTATTCCAATCAAAGGGACTGAGATATTTAATTTCAATAAATTGAAATGGATAAATCATTTCTTGACTTATTCATTAATTTTATATCATTTGTGGTACACCCAATGTATCCTACCTTTTTGCGAGCATATATCACCACGATTTTCTTAAATACATAAAATTGTGTGAATAATGATATTATATTAATAATAAAATCATGTATAAGGACTAATACACACATCCGTAGATAAGAATATCCAACTAAACATGTAACATGTACAATTCCCATGGAAAAATCTATTATCATAACCTCTTCTCTTGGAGATTTCCAAGTGCGAACTTCATGAGAAGAATTTGAAATGTATTATGAGCCTCCAACACCTAATATCCTATAAAATATATGTATCATAACATATAAATCATTTGACCATAGAACATATATTTAAGAATATTTTCATAACACTTCAAGGTTCTTATCATAGTAGGGAACTTTAATGACCTTTAAATGTTGAAAATAATCTAAGAATATTATTTCCTTAATATTATGAATAATAACACTTATAATGTGATAATATATTTATTAATATTCAATATTTTTAATATACATGTAATTTAAAGTATAGAGTATTTGGATTTAGGGAACCAACTCTAACATTTTACACCATATATCTTCATCAGATGAAGATTCAGGATACCTTGGACACATGTTTGATAAAGAACCCCCACAATTTTTTTGTTTCATAATAGATGAAACTTACATAATAGAGTAATAATGCATGATAATAAACTATAGTTGTCCTAATATGTCCATATTCACCAACTATAACATCTAGTTATTCAATGTCTCTTACCCTCTATTTGGAAGGACACCTGCTGAAGATTTCCTATAATGCATTCCTCACATATTCTATACTCTATGATTCTAGATTTCATCATGCCTTTAGCAGTTAGGACATTAATCTCTTTCCCACTAAGGTGACCCAGATGATCATTTTATAACTTCTCGGTAGTTACTTGTCTGGTATTCATTTCATGTTACGATACTCTTTTTAGGTATAAAGTTATATTTTTAAATACTTTTGCTTCAA
This sequence comes from Viscum album, assembly GCA_963277665.1. Lineage (NCBI taxonomy): Eukaryota > Viridiplantae > Streptophyta > Magnoliopsida > Santalales > Viscaceae > Viscum > Viscum album. Next base: position 1,295,388,136 of record OY728141.1, on the reverse strand, counting down.
CCATAAAGTCATGTGAAATATTCCATGCTCCATACATAAAAATTGTACAAAAACTCATGTTATCTAACTTTCCAATATAAATTAAGTTCTTCGTTAATATTGGGATGTACCAAACTCCTATAAATTTTAATAATATTTTTCTCCTTGTTTGGATTTAAACATCTCCCATATAAACTATCTCAAGAGCATGATTATCTGATAAATTTACTCTTTTGAATTTTCAAGATGTATAGTTATTTATACTCCCTCTCTAAAACATTAAGTGCAACAAATCTCTAGATTATAACACCTAATACTCATATGATTTAGTAGTACATAGGAGTAAGTCACTCCAATCTTCTGACATAGGGTTCATAGATCCATTTCCAAAAGTGTATTACATAGAGTTAACTTTATGCTCATTGTAATCAATTATTAATATGGTCTTTATTCCCATAATATCAATACATGGGACCACCTTATTCTGAGCTAATCTTATTTCATCTTCTCAATCCTCTAACTTTATTATGAACTTTTTATATTTTGGGTCATCCTATTCCTTCCAAACTATAGCCATTACCATAAGATGCATATATCTCATTCTGATAAAGCTCCTAGTTTTAGATCGGGTCTTGAACATCTAAAGAAAATTGGTCATTCTTTCCACTATAGTTACTCATAATGATGAACATTGCATCCCAAGATTCAAAGAATGATGATAGTAACATTAGTGCTCATTCTAGATCTCCAAAGACCACCTTCACTAACAATAAATGACTTCATATCATGTTTAAGTCATTAATATGATCGAAAAAACATTCTATTAAGAATATAGATCCTTGTGTAAGTCTAGTAATGGATGAATTTATAACTAAATATATATAAAAGGAGAAATAAAAAATATATTCAATCCAAATCCAGAACTCCCCACAGTTGCCTTCCCAATCTACAGTCTCACACTTCCAACTAATTGAAAAGATACCCTTCCAGGATGCTCCCACTCCACATTAATAATCACTTATCACATCCAGTACACTCCCACATGGTCTAATGGACTTCTCTGCATGTATGGATGGATTTTAAATTTCTGTAGTGAACCTTCTATTCACTTGGGTGGTCATAGATCATATTTCTATCCACCACATAAGAATTAGTCTTGTCCATGAGACTGAAAGCGGGAAATTGATTTTTCAGTACAAATTTATCCTCCCATGTGGTTTAATGTATTGGATAACTCTTCTATTAAACTAAAAACTATGGATGATGTATATCATCATAGAGTTGGAAGTGGTTATAAAAAATATTTTTAGGTTCTGATCACTAGGAGCCATCACTGTCTAGATAGGAAGGAAGAGAGGTGAGGGCTGCATGGTCTCCCACCACCTACTAAAGTTGTGAAACATGAAATATAAAATGGTTGAGGACTGTCTAGGGTAGGTAAAGTTGGTAATACACAATTACAATATTTAGTATGATAAGAAAATTTCCATAATAATGAGTACATAACTTTTGAGTGATACTCTGAGTGAGGGAGTGTCACTTGTGTGGGAAGATCTTCACATAGACATGGGTTCCAACTAAAAATTAAATGGATGTCGATGGTTATTTTCTTATTGAATCATTATGTATTTGGAATGTATTAAGTGTTTATTTATATGTTTAAAATCCTTGTCTAGATACTCTAAGGTAATGGCCACCATGGCGACATGTATTTCAAATGGTAGGTAGTTGAAGATTGTAGGTGACTTACGATCATAGACCAAATCAAAGGGTGTGGTTTTAATCAATATATTCCATGTAATATTGTAGGATAATTATTCCCATGATAAACAATATGACCAATGTTTTTGTTTCTCTCCCACAAAACAACAAAGATATTTCATGAGGTAATGGTTAACCATCTCGGTTTGGACATCCATTTACGGATGGTAGAAAAAGATGAAGTAGATTTTAGTTCCATGTAAGTGAAACAGATCATTACCAAAGTGACTAATAAAAAAAATATCTTGATCACTAATAATGGATGAATATATCCCATGTAAATGGATGATCTCCCATAAGAAAACATCTTCCACTTTAGCAGTCGTGTATGGGTGTTTCAGAAAGTGGAAATGCGCATACTTAGATAGGTGATCCACTAAAAAATATATGACACAAAATATTTCATGCTTGGGTAAGATAGAAATTAATTACATAGATATATATTTTCATGTGATATTTGGAGTTTCCAATGGTTGGAGAATAGCAGCTGGAAAAAGAGTTAAATATTTATTTTTCTAGAAAACCAAACATTATTGCACGAAGTACTGAACAGAGGGTTTCATACTATGACAATAAAGAGTGGAATATAGGAATATATAGGTGTGGAAAAACCCCTAGTAACCCCCTTTGGGGAGTAATGAGACTCATCCAAGAGTTGGTAAATCCATGGAGAAGTGGAGAAGAAAACTAGTCTGCCCTTATAGTATAGGATTCCCCAATTAAAAGTGAGACCAGGGTGTGATGGTCTACTGGCCTGTACTACATGGATAATATTTTGAAGGTGTGGGTTGGTTGGAATCTCCAAAAGGAGTTCTTGACCATCCATCCATTGGGGTTGAATGAGTAAGGGTTAAATAATTGAATTCCTAATAGGGGTATATAGCATCTGCAGTAGAATTTTGGCATCCAAGAATAAATTTGATCTCAAAGTGGTATCCTAATAGATTAGTGGGATAACATATTTGACTATCCATGGTGATAAACTATTAAAGTATAAATTTCAGGTTCCTCTTATCAGAGTAGAAAAAAAATTAATTTCCTGAAAAATAAATTCTCCAGTGTTGAATCTCTAAAACATGAGTGAGGAGTTTCATTTCATAAGTGGATTAAATCAAATTTTGAGGGGATAAAGGTTTTATGAAGAAATTTATGGGTAAATTATGTTTCCTTAGTACTGATCTAATTCCTATCCTTGATGCATCACATTGCAGCTCAAAGTTAGTATATAAATCAGACAGAATAAGGACAAAGTCTTAAGTCATGAGTTTTAGTAGGTAAAGGAAAGTGGAATGAGACATTAGGGTATAGTGGAAACCCTATATTTTAGTTATGGGAGTAATAGTATGGGTGATGGACCCATATCCTTTGATAAATTGAGTATTATACCCCCATTAAGCTAAAAAAACTTCAAATTCCTTGAACTATTGTAGGCCTTGGCCAATCAAGAATGACCTAAATTTTGGTCAGATTTGTAGCCACTCCTTGGCTAGAAATCACATTCCCCAAATACTCCATTTGATGATGATTTAATTTAAATTTACATTGGCTAAAAAATGATTGTTAAGTAGGACCTAGAGGAAATCATCTCTATGTGGGCCTGGTGTTGTCTCCAATCGATGTTATAGACTAAAATATCATCAAAAAATAATAACACAAATTTATGAAGTAGGGGATAAAAATAGAATTAATGGTTTCTTGAAAGGAATATGGAGAATTATTAAGGTTGAAAAGCCTTAAAAAATACTCATAATGTCTGTGATGAGTATGAAATGTCATTTTTTCTACATCGTCTTCTTGCATGAGAATATGATGATATCCCAATTTGAGGTTGAGTGTGGAGAAATATGTGGCACTATGAATCTCATTGAATAATTATTAGACTAGTGTAATATGAAATTTATCATGAATATTTTCCTTATTGAGGGAATGATAGTCTATGGACATATTTTTGGAAGCTTTTTTCTTTTTCACCAAGAAAATTGGGCTCGAATAGGCACTGAAACTAGTCAAATGAAACTAGTCTAACAATGGTCATGAGCCTACCATTCGGTATCATTTTTTATAGGTGAAGATAATGGTAATGGTGAACCATGACTGGCCCTTGGACCAACTATAAATGAATGGAGTGATACCATAGGTTCTTTGGGGGATGTCTCGTACTATCCTAGAAGCCTTTCACAAACTAAGACAGTAAGTAGAAACACTCTGAGCGTAGCAGATCTGTTAAAATAGAAAGGGTCTATTGTGTATGGAAATATAGAAGTAAACATAGGCCAAACTTACCTAATGAGAATTTTTCATCATTCTATGTAATCAATATTCATGACCAACAACCAAAAATTTCATCAACACAGTTGACCAATTGGTATGAACCTCTTTAGAGTACATAAACAAGAAATGAAAATAATGTTATCTAGTATTCCAAAGTCTAAGACATGCATGGAGATGTTTCATACATAATCTTCAATGTATAAGGATACCTGTGGGTAGACCCCCAACGACCATATCTAGTGTCCATCCCCTAATTTTATATGCATTTTGTGGGTAGGATGTACCCCTAGTGTAAAGAGGCATATAAAAATTAGTGAAACTAATTTATTATAATCCCAAATATCGGTAAACTGAAAGATATAGAGGTTCCCTAATGATTTGTCAATTTTCATGGAAGAGTTCCCTCCCCTGTTAGACTCCTGAATAGAGAACCTAAGCTGAAGATGATGAAACTCTACAACTTGAAATTTTGATTCTCCCAAGTTTGGGGAAGTTTTTTGATCAACTATAGGAATTTTAAGGTCATCATTGTCAATTTAGACCTCCCATATATTAAGGATATCAAGTTTTGGATCAGTGTAGTGATGTATAGGAGAGAAGGGTAAACCATGCCTAAAATAGATCTGCTTCTTACATCACTTGTCCCACTCTTTTTTTGTCAAGTGGTGAATACCAGGACTAGCTGATGAATATTATTGAGGTATATCAAAAGGAGGTCCCAATGATCCCTTCAAAGATGAGAGAATGATTCCACACAGATGTGGTAGGTGAGAGTAAGGAATTTGAATGTGGTGGATGTTTCCAAAGAGTGTTATCATGAATACCTCCCAAAAATAATGATCTTACACCTCCCCCAAATGAGGATTGTGGTGCCATAATTAGGATCCAATTCAACATGGTAGGTGAGGCACATATATTGAAGTTAGGTATTGAGATTATGAATCTGAACCTAAGAAAGGATGTCCCCCTACAATCAGTTTCAAAAATAACTAAGATATTGAGGTTCTAGTAGGTGTGGAAATAGGGAGTCTAAATACTCAAATTGATCTATGAACTCCTAAATAATTCCCTATTGATAAAGTGACACCAATTCTTCATAAGGATTATGGATCTCAAGTCCACTAAAATTTTACAAAATATCATTTTTGAACATTTACAAGAATAAATATGGACATACATATAAAAGGATGGTGAATAAATGGAAATACTATCCATACAAACCTATGTGAGATAAAACCACAATGTTTCTCATCTTTTATGAATATGATAATATAATTCCTCATGGGTAACCCAACCATGAGTATTGGTTCCATAAAATGGAGGGAACACCATGAGACGTGTTATAAGGAAAGGATTAGGAAGAAGGTTTAGGGAGGTGGACCTCGGGTCCAGTCCTAGTAGTGTTGGGTGGGGAGAGATGCCCCCCCTATGGTTTCTAATGATGATAAAATCCTCAGAAGGTGGTAATCATAAAATTGTGGTTTTTTGTCATTACACCGCAACATGATATTCCAAAATATTGTTTTCATGGAGATTTATTGATCCCACCTGTGTTAGGTTAGTCATATCTTCTGAACCCCTTGTTGAAGGATTTCCATAGTCAAGGATAAATTGGGCAGAGAGAGTTTGATGAAATCCATTCATTTCTTGATCCAATAAGCACGAGACTGGGTGTGCATCTCCATATAATTTAGGAGAGGTGGAGAAGGGGTAGGAAGGAAAAGTTAGACCAAAAATTACGAATAGAAATAATTATGTATTTATATTAATGGAGGAATTCAAAACTATAGAGATAGGAAAGGATAAAGAAACAATAGACTCAAGCCAAATCAAGAACTCTCTAAGGTTTCTTGCCCAAGCTATAGTTGTACACTTCCCACTAACTAAAATTATACCCTTCCAGGATTCTCCCACTCTACTTTAATAACTTCTTCTCACATCCAATACACTCACACATGGACTTAAGGCTTGCTCCCCCTATATAAATAGATTTTCCCTTTCTGAATTAAACCTTCCATTCATATCAGATATATCTAATCCTATTACTTCCCTTACAACATGACCATGATGAATAGTCTTCTTAATAAGAACACTTTTCTCATCACTGTGGAATTCTCATAAATGTAAGTGAGAGTATTAAAAAGTTTTGATGAACTTATAATTCCTAGATATTATAGTCCATATTCTAGGATAATGTAATCCCCATAAAATTCAATTTTTTCTTATATAGTCTCTCATTCTATCTTTTTAATCGCTTATAACTTTGTACCCATCAACTAAAAATCAAGGTCCTTCCATAATAAATCCTCTATATCCATTTTATAGAACAGAAAACTCATTTTATAGAACTCCTTCACTTGGACCTTACCCTCTTCCAAGATCATCCCTCCAAAAATTTTGAAATCCCTTTAATTTTTTGTCAATATAAAAGAAGGATTAGGATATTCTAACCAATGTTCTCCTACAAGGAAAAGGGTAGAATGATTCTACTAAACTGAACTCTGGAACACATTTAATGGAGTCTGATTGTCCAAAACACTCAAACTGAATCTTTGATACCACTTATTGGGATCACATTTATTATCTGATAAACCCATTGAATGATATCCATTGGAGCTCACTGAAGGTAGAAACAAAATACCAATAACGAACTTGTGTTATAGAATCCCAAACATGGAAGACTATACACCTAGATCACCGCATCACAATATAAAACCTCGAAACACACTTGGACAAGAATTATTAAAAGATAAACAATAGAAAGAAAACTAAATTCACAAGAAAAAAACTTGTTTTATGTAGTTCAATAATACATAATAATCCATGGGTGAAACACTATAAGTATTTTATTCAAGTAAATGTAATTTGATTACAATTTCTCAAGATCACTATCTTCCACCAAGATAACAAGCGATCTGGCATACTATTTTAATCAGGATATAGTTAGTTCTTTTAGTAGTCACCATCAGTAGATCTTCACGGGATGAAGTCCAATTGACCTAATCACTATAAATAAACACTTCCTTCATTAAAATACTTACACCACCTCAACTCCATCATTAGGTTTACTATACATGTTTTAAAGATCTTACATATTGAAAACCACCCAAATTTTATTTTCCTATATTTCCTATAGACTAAATAATCAAGAGGAAACTATGATCTATACCTTTCTACTATATCATATAATCATATCATTTAAACATAAAGTCATTAATAACTTTTGGTCATCCATTTACCTAAAATCAAAGGCCTAGTCATTTTCTCTCAACCATCTCCGTACATACCATCAAAAATTAATCACCTAAATTTTTTCTATTTGGTTGAATAATCTTCTTTGATAAAAAAATGTTTTCCATGGATGATCCTAACAAAAAAATAGTTATATTTAAATGATTACATTACCTATAGATTAAAGTACTTGAATCAAAATTTGGGTACAAAATTAAATCTTGAACGTTTCTTGATAGATGAATAATCCTATACTTGTTCAAAAAACATCCTTCATTGCTAAAATATGATTCTGAATCCACCTTTGTAATAGGAATACTCAAAAAATAACACACCATGATAGTTAAAAATGGGAAATATTCTATTTAATTTCTTACACTATTCCAAAAAAATAAATTTCTTTACAACACCAAATTAAGAAATGGAATCTCTAAGTAAAATCCAATTTTGATTTAGAATCAGGTGGTCCAACAATGATAATTCTAAGATCAATCAACATCTACAAAAAATATGAATATTTTAAATAATTAAACAAAATAAAAATAAAATAAATAAATCATAATTTAACTAAAAAATTTAAAACATACGTTCAATTACATAATAATTAGTATTTTAGAAAGAACCCAAAGAAGTAAAACATTAATCCATTAGATAATTTACTATAATTGATGAAACAAAATGAAAAATATTTTTATAGTATTTAAAAAGTTTATAAAACTTATATTTCACTATAAAATATTTCTCTTGATATGAAAATTGTTCCAAATCTTGATACTTAAACTAAAACATTATTAATTTTATTTTAGGATGAAACACAACTATAATTTCAAATAAAATTCTATCTAACTACAAAATTTATCATGTTTTTTCTTCAAGTTTCATGACATAGATTAAATGACCACATCTTAATTATTAATTTTATCCAACAAATACATCTTAAACTATAAAAATTTCCCCAAATATAAATTTGGTGTTGTAGATCCTAAAATAAAATTCACTATATCATTAAAAGGATTAAAAAATTAAAAAATAAATTCCCCTCTTTTAAATTATTCTTCTGAAGGGAAATTATTGTAATTTTGATCATCAATATCAAAAAAAATGAAAATATTGTTGTACATAAAAACACTTTAAAGAATTATATATGTGGAATTACACCTAGAAAAAACCTTCAATTTCTAAATCGCATTAATATAAATTGAAATACACTTTACAAAATCTTGAAACCATGTCATTCTACCATCGGAAATTTTAGCATAGGAAATAATTTCTCTCTTTTTTTGACATGCATAATAAAAAACCTTTAATACTTCTTGAAAAATGATATTCAAAACATGTTCATGACATCAAACATGAAATGATTCACCCATGAAGAGAAAATGTATCCCCAAAATCAATTGATGTTTCATTTTTTACTACAAAATATCATTGGATAAGAGAGAATTTTGTATCCCTATCTCAACTAATATTTCATTCATCCTTTTTCTAACTCAACAATATAATGTGAAGTAAGTATGTAATATGAAGAATGAATTATAATTTTCAAGATCCAATCCAAAACAACATAATTTATTTTCAAGAAAAGATAGTCCTTAGTAGTATAAGAACTAAAAGTTCATAGTAATACTATTCATTACTAGTACAAGAAGTCAAATTTATTACCACCAATGTTCAAGAAAATATATTTCGTTTTTTTCAACATACATTTTTAGCACATCAGAGATCATAGTAATTATAGAAAAAAAACACTAGAAATGGATTAAAGTACTTGAAGACTTATCTAACATCTTTATATTCAATTAATTTTAATGGGAGGTTATGTATTATAATTTCCATAACCATATTTTTTCTTTATACATCGGAATCATGATTTATATTTATTAAATTACCTATGGTTCAACATTATAGAAGGAAATATTTGATCTTTCAACACTTTAATTCTGTTATATTTTTCCTTGTGCCGAGACAAGGTTAATGGGTCATGATTTTTACTATATCTAGTAATTAATGGCCTACAACATTTACATTTATCCTTAGTTTTTTCAGAAATCATGATAATTTTTTGAAAAAAACTTCAAACATTAGATGTCTTCTTTTTTCATCTTTTGGTTTCACTTTGAAATCATCTGTTTTATTCTCATTTTTCTCTCCACCATGGTCAGAATGATGATTTCTATTTACACCACCATGTATCTGATTTTTTTTGTAATATATGTACTTATAGTTAATTTTAAACTTGTTTCAGTCTAAAAAATATCATTGGTAAAAAACAAATTCATGGTATTAATAACAGTAACTCAATAATTTATAGTGTGAATAAAACTAATAATTTCAATGATAAACAAAAAAGGGAAAATATACAACATTCAATGCTTGGAGTGTTTTTTAAAAAATATTCATGATTGATGAAAAAATAAGAGTAAATTTATAGGTTGTGTACTATTACTAAATAGATCTCATAAAAATTATGGAATTTCAACCTTGTCTTGGTACCTAAAAAAATGAAATAAAATTAAAATGTTGAAAGATAAAATAATTATTCCATGATGTTTGGCCATTTGGTAAGGTAAGAAATAGAAAGATAAATTCCAAGGCATTAAGATATAATATGTACATGACCATTATAATACATCACCTTCCTTTCAAATGATGTGAAAATGAAGGGGTTACATAAGTGTTCAATTACTTGAATACATATATTATTTTTTTAATTACTACATGATTAGATGCGATGTAACTATATGATAATCACAAAAAATAAAAGACATTTTATCAAAAAATGATGTTAGTATATATATTACATGTTACTTAAGGACTTATTATACTAGTTATGGATAAATTTTCATGAAAATTCCTTATATTGATTTGTATTGGAGAATGAAAAGTATAATTATTTCTTTCTTTAATATGGATCCTCCATATTATAGTGTTAAGTTAGAAAAATAATTAAGATAAATATTAGTTTGGGATTCAAAAAAAAATCCATACCCTTAAAAATGATTCATCCATTTATATTTTTCAACAAAAAAATTAATATCAATTGAATTTAGAAATTTTTTGTTTTCATGGGAAAATTATTTCATGTTTGATATTTTGCACATTATTTGAATCTAATTGTTCAATAGTTCATGAATTTTTTTGACTATGAATTTAAAAAAATTAGAAAATATATTGTGTATGTTAAAGATTTAGAGGGTGGAACGAAACACTTGGAATATTGTGTAAAAGTATTTAAATTGATATTAGTGTAGTTTTGAGATTGGAAGTACCCACTAAGTGGGATTCCATATATATAATGCTTGAAATGTTTTTAATTACAAGAATTTTTTCATTAATTTGGATATTTATTATCAAAATTATAATAATTTTCCTTAATAATAATAATAAAAAAGAGGATAGTTGACTTGTGAATTTTGGAAGAATTTTTATGATATGATAAAATTGATTTTGAGATACACATATCCAAAATCAAATTTATATTTTATAAAATTTTGGAATTTGGAGAAGTTTTTTGTTGGATAAAATTAAAAATAAAGATGAGGTCATTAAATCCATGAATTTTAATGTGAAAAGAAATTTTATAAATATGGGAGTTAGTATAACATTTTACTTGTAATGGGAGCTGCGTTTGATGCTTGAATCAAATTGAAAATGTTGGAGTTTAGATGCTGAAGTTTGAAATGATTTTCTTATGAGGAGAATACTACTATATTGAAATTTAATTTGTATCAAATTTATGAATAAGTATACAAAAAATAATTTGTATCAATTGTAGGAAATGATCAAATGGTTGAATCTTATACTTATTTGGGTTCTTCCCAAATCACCAATTCTAATGTAATTGATGTATATTTTAAATTTTATTATTTCAAATATTATTTCTTCATTTTTTATTATTTTTATTAATTATTTGAAATAATTCATATATTTTCTTTTTTAAATATATGTGTATCTTAAAAATATAATTGCTTCACCAAATAGTTCTAAATCACAATTAGACATTTACTTGGAGATTCCATTGCTTGATATGGAATTGTATTGAAATTAAAATATCTTAGAATAGTAGAAGGGAAAAGAATGAATATTTCCCATTATAAAAATCTTGGAATATGATTTTTTGAGTAATCTTGTTACCAAGGTGGATTCAAAGTCAACTTTTAGCATTGGTGGGTTTGTGTTAAACAAATATATAAGTCATTATATAATAGAAAATATTTTATCTTTAATTTGTATCTAAAATCAGATTTAAGGACTTGAATGATTGAACCCTCAGGCCAAGGGTTCTCCATAAGAGGACTTCTTATTCTATATTCAGTAAGATAAAACTAGAATTACAAATGAGGAGGAGGGGGAAGAAGAAGAAGAAAAAGAAGAATAAAATAATAAAGAAGCTTTAAAGGCCATGTGGCTCCCTCACTGAATCCAAAGGACAAACCCCCAACAACAATATTATCCCTGAGTCCCTCTCTCTCCAACCCTCCCCCTTTTAATAACCCCCTCCCCAATATATTCTTAAAAACATTAACCACAAAATTGGGGCTTCCATGCTATATTTTTCCTATAAGGACATCTTTACCCCTTTCTAGAACCCACTTCCAAGGTTTTCCAATTGTTCCTAGGTGTGTTCTCTACCACTCACCCCCACCCCCTTAAAATAGTGTTGACCTCAAGACTAGGTGAATGAAACTGATCTAGATTTGTATAGAACTTGGTACCCATTAGGGTTAACATGAGATCCTTACCTTGGAGGTTACATTTCTTAAGAACCCACCTACATGAAATTTGAAACTGTAATAAATATCACAAATCCTATATAGACATTTTGTACTCCAAATATAATTCATTAACATGTGACCAATGATATAAACTAGGTTCTCTCTAAATAAAACACACAATAGGGGAAAATTTCATATGTACCACATCCAGAGATGACTCTATTTTTGTTTCACATATTGTATAGATCTACTCCAAATCGTCACTACCTCTCCTAACAAAGATCATAACAACCTTATCTTTGAAACTAAGGTGGCTAGAGTTGGGATACCCTTTAATTTCAAAAAAATATCTGATCGTTAATCTACTTCATGAAGATTTCAATATAAAATGCCTATAAAATTGATTATTGGTGTTGAATGATGTATACTACATCACAACCACTGGTGACTATTGATTTTATGATATGGTGCCACAATTTTCACTCAAACTCACCAAGGGTACAAGATCACACAATTATGGAACAACATTCCAAACTTCGTCTCATTTAAGTTATATCTCATATTATTATTGGATTTAAGAATATTAAATTTTGGATATATGATTTTCCATTCACTGTAATTTTTGGTTTGAGTAAAACAAAACAACATCGATGATTTTAGACCTTGTTGTTGTAATCCTTTAGAAGGCACCCTATCTACACTTTCATGTTAAGAAATATCCTAGATTATTATCCTTGTTTCATGAACCAGTTTAGAGATATGAATTTCATATTTTTATCTCCATCTTCATGCATTAAACTCCTTGGTTTTCTACCACCTCATGCACACTTTCCTATACTTCCCACACATGTCTAATGGCATTGAAAGCTTCTTTATCTCTTAATAAATTCACCTCCATCTTTGGTTCAACGTACTCATGAATTGGTATAAGAACCATTACACACTTAAAACTCATCTTTTATTTCCTTTTATCTAACTCTAGGTCCTCTAGATCCATCCTCTATTGGTTCTGATTCAACGTGTCTAATGATAAATCTAATTCAAAGAGCACATCTTTTACATTTCCTAGTTGTTGGTCAACTCTTTCGATAGGATCTTCCATCGCCATTCCTCTCATCTCAGGATAGTTTCTGAAAACTTGTACGAATTGATAGAACAATCAAAACAAGGGTCCTCCATGAGAGTACTACTTGTTATATATTCAATAAGCTTGAACCAGAATTATAGAGGATAGGAATTACAAGAAAAAGAAGACTGGAGGATGAAAGAAGAAACTCAATAGGCCCTACAGTTGTCTCGCACAACCCAAAGGCTAAATACCCCACAAAAACATACCCCATATGTCACTCTATATCAATAACTCTCAGGATGTCTAATTATTCCCAAGTATGGGATATATCATTTAATAAGAAACTAATGTATTAATTTAAATTTCTATTTTTTCCATTCCATATATGCATTTAATAAGTAACATAAAAAGTTATAGACTCAGATTTTCTTTTTGTTTTCATTGGGGATTGTATGTAGACTTGGATTTTTTTATTATTGTTAAAGGAAATTGTATTTTTATCCTCAAAAAATTATCTTGATAAATTTTTAATATTCAACCATCAGAATGTCAATTAACATTCAATTATTACATAATATATATTTTTTAAGTATTTTATTTATTTTATTTCATTATTGTTAAAAAATCATGCATGTAGATTTGTGGGATTAACTATAGGCATACCCAAATCCAATGTGCTATTAGACAGGCTTCCCAAAAAATAATTAATAAAAAAATTATGATAGTAGGATGCCCGTGGGCTTACCAATATCTATTATGGTGTGCGATGGGAAAGAAACTCCACCCATATATTATGTAGGATTTTATGGGCTAGTCCCACATTGGTGCAAGCGTGTGTGGGTTTGACCCATACCACCCTAGCCGGTCCATTTTACATTAGCACCCAATAGCCATGCTCAACAAGTGTTTGACCAGAGTTTTCCTTCCATGTTGAATTAAATATTAAATTGGGTAGAAACAAACAAAGAATGAATCAACAATTAATTTTTTTAATTTCTTTCTTTTTTACTAAAAAAATTAAATATTGGGAAATAGAAAAATATGTGGTTATCCCAAGAAAACTACTATTGCTATTTCTGGGTCTGTGTATCCTTTTTAGATAGAGGAGGATTTACTCGAATGATTTTTACTAGGGGAGAATCAAATATATGAAGTGAAACTTTTTATGAAATAAAGTCAGGGGAAAAAGGAAACATAATTATGATAATAAAAATAGTTTGTCAATAAAATTAAAATTTGTGCACATTTTAGAGCCAAATAAGAAGAGTAGTGGATGTTAAAAATGAGATAGAAAATTATTACTTATGTGTACCATTTCACATAATTCAATGAAACATGATGAGTTTTTAATCAATAGTTAATGGTGTTCCAACTTTTGATGGAAATGTTTAGATAAAATATAAATCCACCATAGGACAATCCAATAGGAACTGATTCATCCTACACTACCACAAAACTGGGTTTCCGCAGCACCACCCGTTATCAGTGCTAAAAAAAGCACTGATAAAAGGGGGGCCTTTATCAGTGCTAAAAAAGCACTGATAAAGGTTACTTTTAACAGCACTAAAAAAACACTGTTAAAAGTTACCCTTTATCAGCACTTTTTTTAATACTGATAAAGCCCCCCCCTTATCAGCGCTGTTAAAGGGGACCCCTTTTATCAGCACTTTTTTTAGTAGCACTGATAAAAGGAGGCTTTATTAGCACTTTTTCCTAGCACTGATAAAGTTTATATTTCAAAAAAAAAATCAGGAAAAATAATATATTTTTATTTAAGTATATTTATATTGACATAAATATAATATATATATTTTAAATATGTTTTAGATAAGTATAAATAGACTATTACATTTAATATATAAGAGATTTAGTGAAAATTGCTTTCAAATATATTTAAAAATATTATTAATTAATAATTTTCTAATTATCATTGATTAATAATCATTTAATAAAAATTTGAAGATACAAAAAATAAAAAAAATTAATAAAAGATATAAAATAAGTTGAAAATGTAACTCAAACTTCAAACGACCATAACTTTTGATCCGGGTGTCCGTTTGAGCTCTAAAACATATCAAATCGAATCTTGTGATGATCTCTACATGCTAGTGATTGAAGGTGACCTTCTATCTCATTTTTAGAGGGCCAAAAAGGCTCATAAGGCCTCTAAAACTGAGTTTTTATTCGAGATACCCAAATTGTTTAACATTTAAACAGGTATAACATCTGATCTCGATGTCCTCTAGGCCTGTACCACATATCATATCGAAGATTGTTTTATTTTCTTTGATTTGAATGGTTTTTGAGTTAAAATGGATTTCTTGGATTAGAAGTTATGGATGTTTTAACATTCTATGTCTTTTTAAATACACATATATATCTATTTATTCGTAAATATATATATATGTGTGTGTGTGTGTCTGTCTATGTGTGTGTGTGTTATATATATGTATGTATTTATTTATTTATTTATACACACATAAAAAAAATTTATAAATGTATTTAAAACTAATCTTATAAATATATATTAATATACAAATAAATACGGATAAAAAATTATAACTAAATATATATATATATATAAATTAATATATTAATGAATATATATATATATATACTAATATATGAATAAATATATATGTATTAATATAAATAAATAAATTTATATTAATATGAATCTATATTAATATACGAATAAATATAACTATATATATATATATATTAATATATGAATAAATATATATGTATTAATATAACTAAATATATTTATATTAATATGAATCTATATTAATATATGAATAAATATAAATATATATATATATATATTAATATATGAATAAATATATATATATAAATATATATTTATATATCAATAAATATATATTTATTAATATAACTAAATATATTTATATTAATATGAATCTATATTAATATATGAATAAATATAACTATATATATATATAAAAGATATATAATTAAATAGAGAAAAAAACTAAATAGCTTAGTGGTAAAGGTGAAGGCGCGTAAGGGGGGGTCTTGAGTTCAAGTTCGGGTAGAAGCAGGGAGAGGCACACTGGCATGTGGGGGATGCATGGGCAAGGGCAGCACGCGAGAGAGTGGGAGGGGGTCCGCCTAGTGCTAATAAAGGGTGGGGGTCAAGTGCTGTTAAAAGCTCCCCCCCCCCAAATTACATATTCTTGTTAATTTTTTTCATTATTTTTTTTTTGACTTTTATCAGCGCTTAAAAAAAGCACTGATAAAAGGTGTCTTTTATCAGTGCTAAAAAAATCACTAATAAAAGATCTTTTTATCGACGCTTTTTTAGCGCTGATAAAAGGGGCCTTATCAACGCTTTTTCGGGTGCTGATAAAAGGGACCCCCTTATCTTCTTCTCAATTAACAACACTTTTTTAGCACTGTTAATGCACTTTTATAGCGCCGATAAAGGCGATATTTATAGTAGTGCTAGATTTATAAAGAAATAATAAAATCACCATCTCACATGTCAACATGAGCTGCAATCATAGAATAATTTATTAACAATCATAAAACATGTGCTGACCAGCTCTATCCAGGCTATATCAAATTCATAAAAATTATTTAAAAAAAGTATGTATCTTTCACATATAAAAACCTCTTCAAACTATGATAGTGACTTTACATTATAAACCAAGAAAAATTATCTTCCACACATTACATTAACACAACTATAGAGAAATTTTACCTTGTTGAGCATGTCAAGTCCCCTTCTTTATACAGAAATTTTGTATCTTTTGTGATTAATGACTTATATTCTTAGGAGTAAGGAACATTATAAAGGTCATCAAAATATCCAACCAAATGATCATCACACCCATATTCCATGACAAAATTTTCAAAATTGAGTTCATTATGCCTTCTAATGACATGGAAATCCTATGACATTCCTCTTTTTCTCATCATTAATATTATCTATCCATAATTTTAATTCTTATGTCAATTTTAAGAAAATCGACATGAATAACATCATGTATATACAAAGAGAGAGAGAGAGAGAGCTAAAAACTCTATCATGGAAA
The DNA here is from genome assembly GCA_963277665.1 of Viscum album. Classification (NCBI taxonomy): domain Eukaryota; kingdom Viridiplantae; phylum Streptophyta; class Magnoliopsida; order Santalales; family Viscaceae; genus Viscum; species Viscum album. Next base: position 1,295,371,052 of record OY728141.1, on the reverse strand, counting down.
CATATACAAAATCTTCCTATAATGTACCATCTTTTCCATATCAAAAGGATAAAAATTTTCACCATGTGGCCTCCTAATGGGAAATGTAGGCATGTATTCTAGGACCTTCCATCTAGAAATGGACTCATAATCATTGGGATAAAGGATAATTTCTGAATCAATAGTTCTCAAGAAATATTTTTCTTCATCAAGAAAAGACCATTCAATATCACACAACATAGTTTTCCTACAAAATAATGATACTAGAGGACTATAATCCTCCCTATAGAAAAATAACTAAATTTTTTCCTACAAAACATCATGAAGAATAGGAAATCCAAAGCACTAAATTTTTTTCCGTTTCAACATTAGAACCATGGAGAATGTTATGTACTCATGAAATGGAATAAGAAGAGATTAATTGTATAGTATAGAGGAATGAGGAAGAGGAGGAGAAATATTGAGGTACTTGCACTCCCTCCCAAGCCAAAAAGTTTCTTTCCCAAGCCTATAGTTGTTTCCCAAATATTATATTCCCTACCTTCTCTTAATCGCCCCTAGATTATATAAAAAAATCCAAACCCCACATGTGGTTCCAAAATATTCTCCCCAATAAAATAACAAACTCACCCTATAAATTCCCTTTTACCCTTTATTACACATCATTATCAGACTTGGTTTATATCACTGGTCATCCCTTGAAATCAGCCTTTTCCTCAAGGATAGATGTGGGGAACGAGTTTCTTATCATCGTAGGATACCTCAGGGCCCCAATTTTTTTTACCTCTTCTTCATTTTTAGCATTGTTCTCTTCTAGTAATAACACCCTTAAGTGTGGAAAGGGAAACCTATGCATGGGATTATATATCTGATCACTTCAAAAAAAGGCCCTTGTAGTTTCAATCCTCCCACTTCTGGGTGGTTAAGTGTCGATCAGCTCACCCATCAGGGGTGGTGTGGGTAGAAGGCTCACATGAGCTCCATTATCAGCAACCACTCTAATTTTTAATAGTTGGATAAAATTCCTATATGTTTGGTGTGGTCCATAGTGGATTAGAGTTTTCCATGGTTTAAACACATGGACCTTAGTGAATTTACAGGACCCTCCTTCATGGAATTGATACCTATTTCCTCTTATGATAGTGAACTCTATATTTAGAGCTAAGTTCATTGCATGTAATCAGGTCGGTGGTTCGTGAATGCGAACCCAACTTTCAATATCGTCTCTTCGGCCATGAAAAAAAATAACTGACATACTAGGCCTTAGTTTCACGGGTTATCAAGGGAACTAGATACTCTAACTGATCAATATAATCATGGATGGGTCCCTACTACTAGAGGTTTGTAAGATCTTCATAGGGATTCTGAAACTCTAAGATGCTAAAACATTCAATCGAAACCTCTTTAAACATTGCCCACACTAAAGTTAGATACACCTTAATAAAAAATGGAAACCAGTGAATCGAGATTCCATCCACAATTTAATGGTTTGTTCCCTCCTGGTCTATTTCATTTCTAATTTTGGTTGTTGGAGGTATTCAGGGGAGGTTTTGGGATTTTTATATGGAATATGGAGGTGCAGTAGAACTGTTGTAGGAAATACATGTCATGTAAGTGTATACATGACGTGTAATTGTCATAGATTGTGAGAGTCTAGTTCATGACATGTATATTTTCAGAGTTAAATAATAAAAAGGTGACACATTTTTTAGTGAAACTGAACCCTGAGGATTACATGACATGAAAGGGTATTACACATTGTGTAAATCCCCAATGCAATGCAGTTTTAAAAGTTCTTTCCAGCTGAATTTTTATTCAATAATCCTTGGCTTATTCTTCCTCTCGTTTTAGAAAAACCCTAGTCTCCCCGAGGTGTTCTTTAATACCACTTCCTTCCTCTTTGATCTGTTGGTCCTAGTGGTTATTCGTTTTCAATCTGTGGTAATCCCTTATTTCTTCTTGCTAGGTTTTCTTCCATTCATCTCTCGAGGATTCACTATGTTTATATTATTGTGGTTTGGGATGTGTGTTGGTTTTTTGTGGTCTTTGGTTGTGGTGTAGGTTGATCCACATTTTCTCTTGTTTTGGTTGTGGTTTTCAGGCATTCATCTTCACCCTGTGGTGTGCAGTGAGTCGTAAAGCTTCTTTGAGGTTGGGAATATATTGTTTCTATTTATTGTGTATCATTCATGATATATTTTCTTTTATTTACCTATGGTTTATGGTTACGTTGATTTAATCAAAGATACATAATAGGCTAAATTTAAATTTAAAGGGGTAATGGGGTTTTATTCGCATGCATTTAAATCTTTGATATTATCTGTGATATTGTGAATTGTATGGAATTTATGCACTACTAAAAATTTTCATTGTTGGGTGATTTGTTTATTCTAGATATATGTATTGAGATTTCTACTTTGTGTGTGATTGTTGTGATATCCCAAAAAAAGAAATTGAAAAACCACTTATATTTAGATAATGAAATGGTTTCCCTAAGAATATGACTTGTGTGATAACATCCCTAAAATAAAGTCAAATGTGATAAAATCTACTTTGTATATCTGTAAAATTATCTTGATGCATTATGATGTGTGACCATTCTTGTGGGATGACAATGTGTGGTTGGGGAATGTGGGGATTATGGTTCATGTGCTGTGATTTTGGGGCGGTGAACTGGTTTGTTTGTTCGTGCTTCTAGGGTGGTGAAGTGGTTTGTTTGTCTGTTATTTTTAGGAGAATAGGTGGTTTTTTATAAATTCTTTAAGGTTAGAGAGGTGTTTTGTTTGGACAAGATTTTAGGGTGGCGAGTTTTTTGGTTGTCTATTATTTTGGGGCAATGAGGTAGTTTTTTTGCCTTGGTTTTGGGGTGGCGAGGTGGTGGTTGCTTTGTTCAGATACCCGAGTAGTGTGGGAATAAATAATAATTGTTTGATAATGTTTGAAATCACATGGGTTGGTTTTTATAATGGGATGAAAATGGTTAATGAATAGTTAAATTATGGGTTGTATGATTAAATATGGTTTATTCTAAATAATGAAAATAATGAGATGATTAAATAGAATTAATTGGAAATTTGAAAAGGGGTTTGTCACTTGTTTTGTGGTGTTATGCATTTAGAGGTGGTAGAAAAGGTGATAGTGTTGTAAGTTGGTTAGTAAGTTTGTGAACTCATAGGTTGGGATTTAGTGTTTGATACTACATATATACACTTGTATATTATTGTGATTTCTATACTCACCCACCCACATCGAGCACTATGTGTCGACACCCACAAAGTCATGTAGGGTTTCCCCCCCTAAAATATAGTGTGGAGTATGAATGGCTGGTTACCTGCTATTTCTCACTCTCTCTTCCAGGTGAGGTAGATATTTCATAGGATATGATGGTTGGAGGTCTGTTAGTGAATTAGATAGTTCTTGTGATAGCCTAGGTGTTTTCAGGCGAGATGTGACCGTGCTTATGGGGCAGTGGCCCAAATATTTTTGGGTGGGATGTTATATGGTCGTACTTGTGGAGAATATTTTGGTGGGGGTCATGTAAGGTAGGATGAGGGTATGAGGTTGATGTCCTACATGTTTATGATACCCTGCTCCTATGGTTTTGGATGTGGTTGTCTTGTGTCCCATGTGTTTTCAGGTTATATGTGTTTTTGTCGTGCTTGTGGGGTGGTGAGCCTAGGTGTATTTGGGTGAGGTGTGGTGGGGCCAAGCTTTTGGGGTGGTGTGGTATATAAAAGAGATGGGAGTTCATGTACATACGATGTTGGGTGTGAGAGCATCATATTAGTGGGAAATCTATTCCGAGTAACCTTATCGATGTGATTCCTATTATATTATATTAATTGGTTTGCGTTATTTGGTGAGTGTGCATTGGTGAGGTTAGGATGGATTTTATACCTTCATAGGTGTTTTTGTTTTTGTTGTTTCCTCACATGCACATTAGTATGATTATTTCACATGTTCACGAGAGACTTTGGTTTTCCTACTGAGTATACTTGTATTCTCACCCTATGTATAGAAAACTATTTTCAAGATTCCAAGAGGACTACATGGACCATTTTTGAAAATTAATAGCTCAGATCCTTGAGATTTTTCATTTCATTACATTAGATTTAATTTTTGGTATTTACTTTGGAGACTTTTTTTTGTATCTGTTTCATTTATACATGCATGCGGGATGGTTTTGGGTTTCTTTTTATATTATGTCATGGGATTTATTATGAATGATTCATCTAAACTCTAGATCCTATTTATATTATAGAGGATAATGACTCACATATCGTGAGATTTTTATACCCTTGGTGCAACTCACCAACCCTAGGCCTATTGGAGGTGGGACTCAAGAGTCATTATGTCCTCATTACGGTATATTTGGAGGGAGGCGGTCGTGATAGAGTGGTATTATAGGATTGGTTGAGAGATAGGATGGAGTTTGGAGTTAGTCATAGTGATGATTTCATGGTGTGGTGTGGAAACAGTGATAGTTAACCTTGGTGCATGACATAGGCTACAGAGACTGGCTAGGATACGGGATTTTAGGGCCCCTGTGATTCAGTGCATGGACTATAATCTTATTGAATGGCCAAGAGAGGTGGACCTATTTGTAGAGACCTAGGATAGGTACATGTATCATGATGACTTGTGTTATTATTTTAATGGGATTGTTTTTATAATATTGAAATGGAAAAAATCAATTAAATGAGTTAAAATTAATATTAATAAAATTCCACACAATTAGGCACTAGTGCAGAAAAATGTTATTTACATCGGTTATTTTTAATTTTTTACATCGGTTTTTAGCCGACGTTAATACGGACGACGTTATAAATAACGTTTTTACGTCGGTTATTTAAAAACCGACGTAACAAACATAACATCGCGGTGTTTAACACGTCCTTTAATTAATAACCGACGTGAAAAAACCCAAGGAGGCGGGGTTTATAACGTTGATTTTTATATAACCACCGTGATAAACCGAGGGGCTTTATCACGTCCGTTATACAATAACTGACATTATAAACACGTGCGAGGTTGTTTATCACATCAGTTATTTAATAACCGATGTGATAAACTCTTGGGCGATGGTTTATCACGTCGGTTATATAATAACTGATGTGCTAAACCAGTCTGGGGGGTTTATCACGTCGGTTAATCAATAACCGACGTGATGAAAGGCCTCAAAAATGGTTCATCACATCGGTTATTTAATAACCGACCTGATGAACCATTTCCCAGGCCTTTTATCACGTCGTTTATTGATTAACTGACGTGATAAATCATTTCCCATGTACTTTATCACGTCGTTTATTACATAACCGAGGTGATAAACCATGCCACAGGAGTTTATCACGTCGGTTATAAAATAACCAATGTGGAAGACAAATTTTTTTTAAAAAAAAAATCGATTGTAGTCCTCTGCTCTCCCCTAGAATCAACTAGAAACCAAATCAATAATTCGTACCACAAAAACATAATGAGATCAAAACATGAACTAAAGAAAATTTAAGCATTTACATTGATAACATATAAAACATACCCCACTTGATAGCCCCCACCCTCATGTATACCCCCTGGACAGCCCTCCCCCACCCCATTGGAGCCCCCACCACACCCCTAGACAGCCCCCCGACCCCCTGGATAGCCCTAAACACCCCTCGACAACCCCCCCCCCCCCCCACCCTCCTGAACAGCACCCCCTCACCCTAATTGATAGCCCCCACCACACCCCCGGACTGCCCCTCGACCCCCTGGACAGCCCTAAACACCCCTCGACAACCCCCCCCCCCCACCCTCATAAAAAGCACCCCCTCCCCCACTTGATATCCCCCACCACACCCCTGGACTGCCCCCCGACCCCCTGGACAGCTCCAAACACCCCGAGACACCCCCCAACCTCATGTATACCCCCCACACCCTGGACAGCCCTCCTCCACCCCATTGGAGCCCCCACCACACCCCTGGACTGCCCCGACCCCCTAGACAGCCCCAAACACCCCTCTACAACCCCCCCCAACCTCCTGAACAGCACCCCCTCACCCCGTCACCCCACTTGACAGCCCCCACCACACCCCTGGACTGCCCCCCCGACCCCCTAGATAGCTCCAAACACCCCGGGACAACCCCCCACCCTCATTTATACCCCCCACACCCTGGACAGCCCTCCCCCACCCCATTGGAGCCCCCCCCCCCCACACCCCTGGACTGCCCCCAACTCCTTGGACAGCCCCAAACACCCCTCGACTACCCCACCCCCACCCTCATGTATACCCCCCACCCCCTGGACAGCCCTCCCACACCCCTGGACAGCCCTCCCACCCCCCTAGACTACCCCCAACCCACCGGCCATCCCTCCTAGACCCCTGGACACCCCCCAACCCCACTAAACACCCCCCACACCCTTGGAACCCCTCCCCCCAGACCGAAATCCATACCAGAAAACCCATCATAAGTAGACCAAAACAATAAGTAGAGAAAAATTAAACATTCATATATATAACATTCAAAACCTAGACTATCAACTTAAAAAAAACTAAATCCAACCTAAATGACTACCAAATACACAATTACAATGAAAATATTCAAAATTACATTTTACAATACAAACAACTAAAATTTAATCAAACCTGTAAAAAAATTTGACCACTCCACTTGTAAGTGTTTGATGTCTTCAACAGTATAGGGTTGAGGGTCATCAAAAAGATACAAATGAAAAGGATAGTAATTAATGTGTACAATGAATAAATCAAATTGAAATATTATATAAAAGTTTAAGAGGAAATCTTACCAGGTCAAAATTCACCACTGTCCCAGTTGTTATTATTTCATACATACATCTTAACATATAATATCCGCGTTCGATGACGCCTTGTTGTTCATGAAAATTCTATTTGAATGAGTGTAAATTCAATATATCATGTTTATGTAATAAATCAAAAAGTAAAAATTATAAATGGATATTTACCTTTGCATTTTCATATTTGATCTTGGCATTCCTTTTCTTTGTGTTTTTTCGAAAGTAGGCCCATGCCCTGTTAGAAAATAATACTAATGGGGTAAATTTAAAATTCATTATAATATATAAAACTATTGAGAAATTGAAACTTACTTTTCCAATATATTCTTAAAACTTTCCCGCACATCATCATGGACAGAGCATATCCAATAAAGTGCTTTCTCCCTTGGGAAAAACCCCCTAAAATCCAATGATCACTGATAAAAGGAAATTTAACGTTAGTGGTTTTTTATGTTAAAAGATAATTAAATCTTTGAGAGAGATGTGTTTCATACCTCTCACAAAAAGGAATCATCCAACATTGTGTGACTATATTCTTTTCAAGTCTTTCAGCAATATAAAGCATTCTTTGTTCCTTATCCAATGCACATGCTTCAGGGGAAATCAATTTTGGGTCCATGAATCCATATACATCTGTCAGCTCATTCCTCTCACAAATTTTATAAAGATAACTAATACAAAACAGACATAAATATACATTTTTAATAAATATAACGCAGGGAAAAGATGTTAAGACTTACATGGAAAAAAATTCCACCACATTGATGCCCAACTTATCTCCAATAACAAGCTCCATGATATCGGTTTTCATAATACCCACATTTATTTCATGTCCACAAACATGAGCTTCCATTGGAAACTCATAATGACTCGCCAACAAATTTGAATATCTTGACAATCTGTCAAGACTACTAGAATCTGTATCTGATGTCATAGCCATTTGTATTTATTGTTGTCTATATAGTATTTCTTTACCTTTGAAGTATTCCTATAAAAATAAATTGAAAAATATATTAGTTTTAAAATGATAAAACAACTTTAATAAAAAAAATAAAAGATATAACATTCATACCTCTATGGTAATGAGTCAAAGAAGTCTGGATGGCCAAATTAAAAAATGGTCGATACTATGTCCAACTGTCACCACCTCATCAATAGGTAATGGTACCCAAGCTGATCTATCTATAATATCCTGTACAGTGACCCTCTGATTCTCTACCTCTAATTTTTTATGATGAATTGTATCTCCTATACAATATACCAACCCATATGCTACTATATGATGTTGAGAATCATCAACATACAACTCACAATAAGTAGGAAGCTGCAGCGGAGGAGTAGGATAAAAAATGGGGTCCGTAGGCTGGGGTGGGGGAGTGGGAGCTACTGGAGGAGGTGGAGGATAAATAATGGGGTCTGCAGGGGGAGGTGGAGGAGTGGGAGCTGCAGTCTAAAATTGTCTTTGCATGTCTGCAAACATAGACTGCACCGACGCTCTAATATTTTCCTCCATCGTCGCATTAATATTATGAACTTCAGCCTCCAAGGATTCTATTTTTTTTATAAACCCCCTCAATGTTTTAAGTTTAATAACGTGGAAATACTTTTCTTACCGATACACCTGCCGGATATCCTCTTACACGACCAGGATGTTTGGGCCTTCCCAATGCTACAGATAAAATATCTTCCCTCCTAATAGCTGTAAATGTACCATGTGAACTCTGCTCCTCAAGAGAGTCCTGTATAAATTAATTGAACATTTCCGTAATGATTGAAATTATATGAAGAAAATGGTTAACTTAAATAAATAAAATAGATATCTTACAATCCTCTCAGCTACGATTCTCGATTCTTCCAAAATATATTTCCCTTTTTTTCCCTTCTGAGCTCTCTTCCATTTTTCATGTCTAGATAGAGGGGATAGAGGGGCCACCTCTCCAGATCTTGAAGACTCAGCTCTTAGTTATAGAAATTTTTCCGCCATCATTTTTTCTTCAAAAAATGTGTACCCTCCCCGAGATAAACTATGAGGGTATACATTTTTAGATTGGATCTCCTTATGAGCTTTCATTGTTTGCTATAAATTAAGAATAAGAAATCATTAACAAAACGTTAATAAGATCATTTATATAAGAAAGATTATAAAAGTTTACACTGCCCTTACCAAAAATGACTCTTTTCTTCTACTTTCAAAAAACTATCTCCATGTGTCTTCATCTATAAAAGGATATATACGACATGGATTGTCATGACTCCTATGACCATAAATGAAATCAGATGAGAGGGTTGATTTTAAATCCCTCCATCTCCTAGAATCCAATGATAAGCATTTCTTCCTGACTCCTCCAGTGTCAGGAATATCAAATATCATCTGATAAAGAAGAGGTTAAACATATTATATATACTAGAAAGATTTAAAGAATATTCAAACAATAGAAAAATATCTTACCAAAATCGTCTCTCGCAACTGAGAGATTATCACTTTATCCACACTTCTCCAGTTATCATACAGAATGCTTACTTTTCTCTTAGCCTGAGTTGGTACAAAACTCTTAAAATATTTTGTATTTGGACCTCTAGGAATATCATCATCATCAAAATCAACGACTATCCTCTGATCCTGTGTACGGGCAAGTGATAATTTTGGTAAATGTGTGCACCCAAGTTTACCAACCTTTGAACTCTTTGTCATAATATAAGCATGCGAATGTTCCTCCCCAGAGGTATGACCAATATGCTCATCTCCAGAATCATGTGGTTGATCAACTGAATGATCTGTCATTATCCTTCAAATCAAAAAAACAAATGTTAGTTCAAAAATATACAAATTCAAATATTTTAATACTACTGTAATCAGAAAATAGAAAAGTGTACTAAGTTACGTAATAGTAAACATTGGTAATATGGTAAACATGTTAAACAATGGTAAAGATGGTAAAGATGGTCAATATGGTAAACATGGTAAACATGGTAAACTTGGTAAACATGGTAAAGTAATTGTTACTGAACAAAAATAATAGATATATAATTCATGTAATGGTAAACATGATAAAGTAAACTAAACAAACATAAAACAAACAAAAACTTATACTTATTTTGTTTTAAAACATGCTTTAATAAATAAAAAACTTACAATATCTAACATTTATGAAAAAAATAAATGTAAACAAGAAATAAACACATGTTACCTATAATTTTAGGAATGTACAAATGGATTGTTTTTCAAAATTCCTTCGTCGTGATCGTTCCTTATGGAACAAACCATTTCTTCAACATGCTCATCATTATGTTCTGTTAATCTTTCCATGGAATTAGGGATCTCACATAAATTATCATCTTCATCAACTTCATCCTCACCAACATATTGTTTTTTCCCTTGTAATACAACAGCCCACTGCATATCTGATTGATCTACTACATAGAAAATTTGTTTTTCATGTGTTGCCATTATAAAAGAATCAGCTGTGTCTTCCAATCTATTCATATTAACAAGTGTCATTCCAAATTCATCGTTTCTAACACTGTTGTTACCAATAATCCATTTACAATTAAAAACAGGAACTTTAATTTTAAAGTAATCAATCTCCCATATGTCTTCAATCACTCCATAATATGCACTTGATGCAGAAATTGGGTTTTTGTCCTTAGCACTCGAAAAATGCATTGCTTTTGCAAACACCAATACACCACTATTCTTAACTGCACTTCTATTGTCCTGAGCTTTCGTATGAAATGTATAGCCATTAATGTCATAACCGGACCACGTTATCACATTTAAACATGGACCACCAACTATCCATTTTAATGTCTCTAATACATCTGATCTACCAAGCAAAGTCTTTTTAATCCATGAAAAAAAAAGTTTTGTTGTACTCATTCAAAATCCACATTTCTTTCTTCTTTGGATGACATTGTTTCAACTCATTAATATGCAATGTGATATACGTTTGAGCATCAGCTATGTTATTCAAGATTTATGATTCTAACTTCTTCATCTATTCACCTGACAATGATTTGACTTTCAAACCACGAATCCCATTTCCCTCATTATTAACTCGTTCATGGTGAGATGGAGGCAAAACTATGTGTTGCACTGCAGCCAAGTCGCTCATACAAAACTCTGCTACCTCCTCAGAAATATACTTTTCAATAATAGAGGCTTCAGGTCGATATGGATTTTCAACATACCCCTTTAATATTTTCATACACCTTTCAAACGGATTCATCCAACGAAGATATACAGGTCCACAAAGCTTTATTTCTCGAACCAGATGAATCATTAAATGCACCATTATATCAAAAAAAGTTGGAGGAAAATACATTTCCAATTTACAAAGTATAAAAATTGCATCCTTTTCAAAAATGTTCAAAGCATTCATATCAATCTCCTTGTTACAAATTGAATTGAAAAAATAACACAACTTCATCATAGTATTTCTGACACGAATGGGAAATATTCCACGCAATGCAACTGGTATAATTTGTTGCATCATGATGTGACAATCATGTGATTTCATACCGATCAAATTCAAGTCCTTCAATGAGACAAAAATTTTTACATTTGAAGAATAACCTTGAGGCACTTTGATATCATGAAGACACTGACAAAAGATAATTTTCTCCCTCTTCGATAATGTATGAAAAGCCAGGGGAAGAAATGTTCGTCTTCCTTTAGGAGTAAGAGCTAACTCCAAACGTATTCCCATTGATAGTAAGTCTAATCTTGCATTCAACCCATCTTTACTATTTCCTTTAATATATAACAATGTTCCAATCAAAAAATCACATATATTCTTCTCCACATGCATGACATCAATATTATGTTTAACTTCATGATACCTCCAATATGGTTGCTAAAAAAATATTGACCTTTTCTTCCAAATATGTCTATCATTACCATATTTCTTTGTCTTTCCCAATGTCATATCAAGGGCTTTCACCCTCTCAAAATACAGATATGGGGATAAAGTTTTTGGAGCAGTATCAAATTCTTGTGAGCCATTGAATTCCTTTTTTAGTCTTCTATAAGGGTGATCCATAGGCAAAAACTTTTGATGACCCATGTACACTGTTTTCCTCCCATGATACAATTGACAATATGATGTCTATTGTTCGCAAATTGGACATGCTTTATGCCCTTTAACACTGTATCCAGACAAATTTCCATATGCTGGGAAGTCATTTATAGTGAACAAAAGCACTGCATGAAGTTGAAAATATTCGATTTTATAAGAATCATACACCCTAATACCATCATCCCATAACAGTTTCAAATCATCAATCAATGGTGACAAGTAAACATCAATATCATTGTCGGGTTGCTTTAGACCAGAGATCATTATACTCAACTTGACATATTTGTGCTTCATACAAACTTCATGAGAGAGGTTGTAAATTACCAATAAAACAGGCCATGAACTATGTGTGCTACTGAGGGTTCGGTATGGATCTATTCCATTTGTGCACAACCCTAGTCTGAGATTTCTAATTTCATTTCCAAATGTAGAATACTGCGCATCAATTTTCTTCCATTGTGGACAATCAGCTGGATGACGAATTTTTCCATCACATACCCACTCATCAGCATGCCATCTTAACCTTTTTGCATCATGTGAATTAGAAAATAAACATTTGAAATGATGAATTATAGGAAGATACCGAAATACCTTTGAAGGGAGCTTTGTAATCTCTACATCAGCCTATGATTTTTCTTTCACCTTATACAGTGATGTCCCACATTTAGGACACTCTAACAGAAATTCATATTCCTTCCTATATATAATGCAGTCATTCGGACAGGCATGTATTTTATTGTATCCCAATCCCATCGGGCATAATATTTTCTTGGCCTTGTAATGTGAATCTAGAAGATTGTTATCTTTTTGAAGAATGTCTTTCATCAATTGTAGCAGCTCTGTAAAACTTCTGTCACTCCATCCATGTTTCGCCTTCAGGTTAATCAATCTTAACACCGCCGAAAAAACCGTAAAATTTGTACAACCAGGATATAATGGTTTTTAGCATCACCATATAGACGTGCAACTGTCGGTTCTATCTCAATTTGTTCTACTACAATATCGTGAATCATTTCTTCAATTCCATCAGAGTTACCATCTTGTGAATCATCATCATCAGTGACATTTCGTCCAGTTTCACCATGCCAAAAACAAGGGTTGTAACTCAGATAAAAACCATGACATATGAGATGATCTTTTATCTCTCTACTTTTCAACTTCTTCATATTCAAACATTTCAGGCATGGACAGAAAAAAATGTCACTACTTGGAACATTTCGTTTAGAAAATTCCAAAAAGGCATCAACACCTTCCTCATATTCATTGCTCATTCGATGTTCCGTAATCCAACTTCGACTCATTATTACCTATAACAAATATCAAAAATACATATATTTTTAAGATAATACAAATATAAGTTTATATGAAAAAAATCATAATTTGAATTAAAAAAAATTTTGAAATATAAAACAAATCTATGTGTATTTAAAAAAAATGCTTGAATATTATTATTAAAACAAAATATATTTAGATATAATAGTTTTAAATTCCATTGAATAAAAGAAAACCATGGCACCTACATGGTTGACAGAAAATTGGAGAAAATAGAGTAAAACTGAGAATCAAATCATATTTAAAATAAAAATTTAGATGGAGAAAATCACAATGTAAATCCAATCATCACGGCACAATCATTATGTCATAATCTCAGAAACCACGATGCAGTAGTCAATCCCCCTAGACACCCCCAACCCTCTGGACAGCCCCCCCCCCCCGGACAACACCCAAAACCCTCTAGACAGGCCCCCACCCCCGTAGACAGCCACCCACACCCACCCACCCCCTTGGACACCCCCCAGACACCCCCAACCCTCTAGACACCCCCCCTGGACAGCCCCCACCCCTCTAGACAGCACCCCCCACCCCTCATGGACAGCACCCCCCACCCCCCACCCCCTTGGACACCCCCATGGACACCCCCAACCCTCTGGATAGCCCCCACCCACTGGACAACCCCCAAAAACTTCTGGACAAGCCCCCACCCCCTTGGACAGCCCCCCCCCCCCACACACACACCTACCCCCTTGGACACCCCCCCTGGACACCCCCCAACCCTCTGGACAGCCCCCCACCCCAGCCAACCCCCAAAACCCACTGGACAGGGCCCCACCCCCTTGGACAACCCCCCACACCCACCCACCCCCTTGGACACCCCCCTGGACACCCCCCAACCCTCTGGACAACCACCCCCGCCCCACCCCCTAGATAGCCCCACCCCACTAGACAGCACCCCCACCCCTCCTGGACACCACCCCCACCCCCTACCCCCTTGGACACCCCGCTGTATACCCCCCAACCCTTTGGACACCCCCCACCCCCCTGGACAGCACCCCACCCCTCCAGACAGCACCCCCCACTCCTCCTGGACACCACCCCCACCCCTGATCCCCTTGGACACCCCCTGGACACCCCCAACCCTCTAGACAGCCCCCCCGGACAACCCCCAAAACACTCTGGACATGCCTCCGCCCCCTTGGACAACCCCCCACACCCACCCACCCCCTTAGACACCCCCCTGGACACCCCAACCCTCTGGACAGCCCCCCACCCCCCGGAAAACCCCCCAAAAAATGGTTTACATATAAAAACTAGGCATGGTGAACAACTAAAAACACATGAATTTAATATATACTTCATCATGAAATAGATGGAATTAAATATTATTAAATATGGCTACTTAAATGATCGTATGATAATTAAAAATAACCATTGATATTCAACTAGTCAAATGATCACAAGTTTTCTCGATAACTAATATCATAATGAGGTAATGGATAATTCTAGAAATCTTAAACATATTGTCGAGGCCTTGGAAAAGGCCTAAAAAAATACTAGGTTAAGCCCTCAGCAGAACCCATTTTTATTTGGAATCATGAAACATAGCGATGCATCGAAGGGCCATAGAGGTCAACAACCATTACATTATGTGTCTAATAGATTATCATATAAAAGAGGATAAACATAAGCAGCAACAACACATGAAATATCATTTCTGAATTCATACATTTAATCAATAACCATTCTATGTAGTAATATAGGTGAATGAGATCATTAGTTTCAATGACAATAAAAATTACAATCAAGGTCGGGCATTCGTGAAACAAAAACAAACTAAATAGAAGTAGTTGAGGCTTACATGAATATTGCGAGTCGATCTAATGGATCTAGGGATGATAAATAAGATGATGATGGAAAAAAGAGGTAAGAGGGTTCGAAATCGAAGAATCTTACCTAGTTTAAACACAAAAATCGCAAAACATAAATATAGACTATCTGAAAAAAAAAACGAACGAAATAAATTCTTGGAAGGATTACTTGAGTAATGCGAGTTGAGATGATAGATCCGAGGAGAGTAAATATGATAAACAATGAAGGAAAAATGAGTTTAATGCAGCGAGATCGACGAGTTGATTAGGGTTTACCGCGCGAGAGAGACGAGCCGCCGGACTGTCGATCAAAAAATCGTAAATGACAATCCACGGGGCTTGTTAATTTTTTAAATGTTTTATAACGTCGGTTATTTAATAACCGACCTTATAAACTGTTTTTTTACATTAATAACGTCAGTTATTATAATAATCGACGTTCTAAATGTATCAGATACGGCTTTTTTAACGTTGTTTATTTTATAACCAACGTAAAAAAATCCGTGTGTTGGTTTTTTATGTCGGTTATTCTATAACCGACCTAAAAAAGACATCATAAATCACAGTTCTTTATGTCGCTTATTGTATAACTGACGTAAAAAACTTCTGTGGGTTATTTTGTTACGTCGGTTATAAAATAACCGATGTCAAAAAGGCCTCAAAAGCCGCGTTTTTTACATCGTTTATTTTATAACCAATGTAAAAAACAAGATATCTACGAGTTTTTTAGGTCGGTTCTCAAATAACCGACGTAAAAAACCTCCGCGCTTTGGTTTTTTACGTCGGTTATTTTATAACCGACATAAAAAACTCATATATATCTCGTTTTTTACATAGGTTATCAAATAACTGACGTAAAAAACCCCCGCGCTTTTGTTTTTTACGTCGGTTAATTTATAACTGACGTAAAAAATGAACGTGCGTGATTTGTAACGCCGGTTATTAAAATAACTGACGTTAAAAATCTAATCACCGCATTTTTTACGTCGGTTATAAAATAACCGACATAAAAAACCACGTTTCACAGATTATCATGTCGGTTATATATAACCTATGTAAAAAATGGTGACATAAATAACGTTTTCTACACTAGTGAGGATTAAGAAGTTCTTTTTTTACCTTTTAGGTATGTCTCTTGTTCATCGTTTTCATGTGGATTAGGAATCCTATATTCAGTAGGCTGATCCGGTTGATCGTTGTAGGGTTGATCCAGTTGAGGAGGAGGATCAGTGGAAGAGGGCATTGTGTGATTTCCAACATTAGGCTTTGGGGAAGTACGAGGGAAGTGTCTCATATGTGGAGACATATAGATAGCTGGAGTATCTCAAGATCTCTTTCAATTTGATATGAGCCCCAAAATAGTACTGGGTTGCTTTGGTAGTCATTCAGATGTGGGGAGTTGTGTGTTAGTGGTGGATGTTGTATCTAGGATATAAGAAGAAGGAAATTTTTTTATGGCTTGACTTTGAGAAATAGTTCTTAGAAGAGTTCCTTTCGTTGACCATGAAGGCATTAAAGAGGCAAGAGTTTATTTCCATTCAGTAAGGGATAATTTTAGTGCAGTACATGGGAATCAGGTTTAATTAGCTTCTTTGTTTTTTCCCATATCTTTTTATAGATGAGGAGTCTCATGTAAGATGTATTTAAGAGGAACTTCTTCTCCCTATCCAATATGCAGCTACTCATTTTTCATTGTCTATGTATCTGGTGGTTCAGAAGAAGGCATAGTTGATCGAGAAGATGCACTCATGAGGATATTTTTCAGGGGAGGGGAACTAGTAGGGTTCCTCAAGGAGATGATTTTCTAGTGGTAGGTCTCAAGCACCAGGACCTTTGAGGTTATGACTGGTAGTGAGTTGACCTCAGAAGCTTCCTTTCCAGCCTTTTGGGGTGAGTGGTTTCTGTTCTTTTCCTGGGTGTTTTGTTCCCGTGTGTTTTGATTGTGGGGTTTGTGGTCATCACC
Source organism: Viscum album (assembly GCA_963277665.1). NCBI lineage: Eukaryota > Viridiplantae > Streptophyta > Magnoliopsida > Santalales > Viscaceae > Viscum > Viscum album. The sequence continues at coordinate 1,295,354,096 of OY728141.1, read as the reverse complement.
AGAACCAATGCCTAGTGGTTCCCCAATCTTAGTTTGATGGAGGTGGATAGGTTCATCGCCAACCTTAGAAACCATTTCCAGTGAGACCATTTTCATAGAAGGGTCAGCATGTCTTTTCTCTACCAAGGGAAGATAGGGAAAGTAGAGGCTGAACCAAAGATGTTGCTCACGTTAAAGGACTGCAAACCAAGCTTATTCATGGAGGTGGTCTTCATTAGAGAGTTAAAAGAGCTAAGCATGGTCAGTTGAATGTAGTGGAGGAAGCAGTTCCATAGGGGCCAGATATTATCAGAGGTACAATCAGTTTATTTAGTAACCTAATTGGATTCATGTATTATCCAAGAGATTCGCAGTCCTTGGTTGCACCAAATATAGACCATGATCTAGGACTAGACGTAGAGAGTCTTCCCATGCCCCTAGTATTTACTACTTTAGTCAGAGGCTATAATAGATTATTCTATGTGTGCCGGGTGTGTAGACTAATGATGGTGTTGTATCAGTCTTGTGGGGATCTTTTATTACTATATATGTAGTCATACGATGTCATCTTTGACATTTACTAGTTGTATTTCTTATGTGTTGTCATCAACTGCATCTAGAGGAGATTCATGTTTTCGGATGTGGATGGCCAATGTGTGGTTTTTGTTGGAGATATGGGTTTTGAGGTGGGTAGTAGGCGTATAGAGCCACTTATTTCCTTATTTTTTGAGTTTTCAATGGAATCAGTAGACACTGAGATGGTAGAGGTTCCCACAATATTTGGGGAGTTCCTGGATGTTTTTTATGAGGAGTATGTGATGCTACCCCCCTCAACATGATTTTTTTTCAGGATAGACATAAAACTCGGTGCTTCTCTGATTTCAATGTATCCTTATCGAATGGTACCTTATAATTTGCGGGAGTTGAGGATTCATATAGATGATCTAATGTAGGAGGGTTTTATCTGGCCCAATGTGTCTTTATGGGGTGCTCTAGTGTTTTTTTACAAGATGTAGGATGATATCCTAAAATTGTGTATAGACTACTAGAGGTTAAATTAGGAGATGGTCAAAAACCATTACCCTCTTCCAATGATAGATGATATTTTTGACTATATGGGAGGGGAGAGTTGGTTTTTTAAGATTTATCTACGATCTTGATATCACTGATTGTGGGAGAAAGAGGGATATATCCTGAAGAGTTCCATCAGATGTAGGTATGGTACTATGAGTTTATAGTCATGTAATTCAGTGCTAAAAATGCACCATACATGTTCATGGGGCTTATAAACTTCATGTTATATGAGTTATTGGATTGGTTTTTCATCATATTCCTTGACTATATCTTAGTCTATTTGAAGTCATAGGATGAGAAATTCAAGTATCACATAGTTTTTTTTCATGTTATTCAATGCCACCAGCTCTATGGAAGGTTCTCCAAGTGTAAGTTCTGTACATGAGAGGTGCATTTCCATGGGCATGTGGTGTCTCCGTAGGGTGTTTCATTAGACCCGTCAAATGTTGAAGTAGTAGTTTCTTGGGAATCACCTAAGAATGTGGTAGAGGTTTTTAGTTTTATTGGTCTTTCAGTATATTATTGGAGATCTGTAATTGATTTATATTGAGTTTCATCTTCGTTGACATCTTTGACCAAGAAATACCAAGATTTTGTGTAGAGTGATCAATGTCAAGAAACATTTGGTTACCGAAAGAGGAAGTTGTTTAGTACTCCAGTGCTCTAGTTTCCTGTGGAAGGGGTAATTTATGAGGTGTTTTGTGACACTTAACATCTAGGCCTGGGATGTGTGCTGATGCAATAGTGGGAGGTAATCTCTTATGGGTCTATGAAGTTATTTACCCATGATCATAATTATGCCACCCATGATTTTACGCTAGTATAAGTTGTTTTTATGATAAATTTTTGGCAGAATTACGTAATTGGGGAACGCTTTGTGGTCTTCAGAGATCACAAGAGTTTTAGGTATATCTTTTCCTAGTGTGATTTGAAATTGTGGTAGAAGAGGTGGATGGAGGTTTTTTAGGATTATGATTTTAATATCTCATACACCTCAGGAATGGGGAACGTTGTGGCCGACGCATTGAGTAGGAAGTCATGGAAGGGTGTTGTTTGGAAGTCTAGGGATGCTAGGAGATAAATGGGGGAGTTATAAGTCTTTCACTTAGTTTCAATAGTTGATGGTGGTAGCGGTTGTTTGTTTCATATGATAGTGTAGTATTCTCTAACATAGTAGGTGGAGGAGTCTCAGTAGGAAGACTCAGAGGAAATGGTAATGTGTGATCATTTTGGCTATGGTGATGCTCTAGAGGGATAGTCAGAATCAGATGTTGTTTGATGGGAGGTTTTTTATTCCAGTAGTAATGCAGAATAGTGTCCTTTGTTAGTTTCATAACTCACCTTTAGTGGTACAACCAGGAGTTTCCAATATGTAATGTAGCTTGAAGATGTAGTTTTGGTGGTCCTGGATGAAATGGGAAGTGGAAGAGTTTGTGGAAAATTGCTAGTTTTCTAGAAATTAAAGGCCAAGCATCATATTTCTTGTGGTTTATTTCATCCCTTGGATGTTCCTGAGTGGAAATGGTATGACATATAAATGGATTTCAACACAAGGTTACCTATAACTTAGGTATGTTGTGATGATATTTGTGTGGTTGTGGATCAGTTGACAAAATCATCCCACTTCTTAGCGATCAAGGAGTTGGGTGTAGTGGATGATGTTGTGCAGTTTCATGGAGTTATGAGGTCCATTATCTCATATTGGGATGCATGTTTTACCTCATGAGTCTGGAGGGGATTCTTGCATGCTTTTAGAACTTAGTTACACCTCATCACTGCTTTCCACAATCAGATAGATGGGAAGATAGAATGGACTATCCACACATTGGAGGATATGTTGTGGGCATGAATCTTGGAATTTGGTGGATCTTGGGTATGAAACCAAACCTTGTTGGAGTTTTATTATAATAATGGTTATCATTATTCCATTGGTATGGCCCCATTTGAGGGTTTATAAGGGATACCGTTTCATTCTTCACTGTATGGGATAGAAGTTGGGGAGACAACTTTTCTTGGTCCTGATGTGATACAGAGTACGATAGAGAAATTTTAGCTTGTTTATGAAATGATGAAACAAGAATAGGACTGGCAGAAGTCTTATGTCGATTTTAGAAGGAGGGCCTTAGAGTTTGAGGTTAGGTACCACATGTTCTTGGAGTTTTCCCCTTAATGTGTGCAGTGTAGGCTTGGCAGAGGGAGTAAGCTTTCCACCATGGGTTTTTCCCCTTTTAGGTGTTGGGTTAGTTGGTGAGGTGGAGTATTATTTGGAATTTCCAACATAGTTGGAGAGGATCCATGATGTATTCCATGTCTCTTATCTTCATCTATATCTTCATGATGACTCTCATGTCATTGATTGGAGAGATTTGGATATTGAGGATGATGAGATGTTTGTGGAACGACTAGTCAAGATCCAGGATCACCAAGAGAGGGTGTTGTGTAGATGGATCATTTATTTGGTTCATGTGTTGTGGAGGCATGGTGGCCCAGAATAAATTACATTGGAGAAAGAAACACATATGGGTGCCTAGTACCCATAGTTATTTTGAGTCTTTATTTTTTATTTTTTATTTGTGATGTGATGTTTGAATCCTTTTGTTTTATGAGATGAGCTTTTTTCCTTTTTTTGTGATGTGTGTGGTGAAATGTGTGATAAATTCATGATATATGAAAAGTGGAGGACCTCATTTCTAATGGAGACACATTAACCACAATATGATTAAACCCATGTGGTTGAGCCAATGCTTCCCAGAGCGGGTAGTATCTTAACATAGAAGACGAAATTCCCTAATTCATGTGTTTGGGACAATGCGGTTCATTGGTTGTAGTAGTTCTTGGTTTGGGCTGCATGGAGGTTGATATGGTTGTGTGGTGTTTTTGTGGTAGTATTGTTATGTGAGATGATGTGGCTTATGGTTGTGGTGATTTGGTTGTGCAGTGTGTTTTGGGGTTATTTGGGTTGGTTTGTTTTTCTATTGGTAGCATTTAAGGTATGACGAGACCCTTGAGAGGTATCTTGTGGGGTGGTTGTTTGGAACCCTTTTCTTCTAGTCTTGGTTTTGGCTTTTTGAGGGAGATAATCATTTTAGATGTATCTGATGTAATGATTGGTGCCCTCCCGGTCCATTAATTTTCTATGTTTTATTGTTGGAGGTGTTTGGGGGATGTTTCGGGAGTTTTCAGTGGAAGTTGGTGGTGCAGTAGAACTACTGTAAGAAATATATGTTGTGTAAGTGTATTACATGACGTGTAATGGTGGTTTACAAATTTTTTGAGGCTAGATCATGACATGTAGATTTTCGGGGTTAAATAAAAAAATGTGATGCATTTTTCAGTGAAACCAAACCATTAAGATTACACTATGTAAAAGGGGATTACATGTCATGTAAATCCCCAATGCAGTGTGGTTATAAAACTTATTTTTGGCCTAATTTTCAATCATTCGGCCTTGGATTCTTCTTCCTATTTTTTTGGGAGAACCCTAGTCACGCCAAAGAGTTCTTTAAGCCCTATTCCTCCCTTTTTTATCTATTGGTTCTGATGGTTGTTCATTTGCAATCCATAGTAATCCCTTCCTTCTTCTTGGTATTTTTTCTTCTATTCTTCTCCTGGGAATTTGTTATGGTGATGTTTTTATGGTTTTGGGTGTGTTTTGAGTTGATTTTTTATGGTCTTTGGTTACAATGTAGTTTTATCCGCATTTTCTTGTGGAATAGTTGTGGTTTGTGAGAATTCTTCTTTGCCCAGCAGTGTGCATTGAGTCGAAAAAGCTTCTTTGAGGTAGAGAATCTCTCATTTCTCTTTCTTGTGTATCATACAGAAGAGTTTATATTTTTTTACCTATGAGTTATGGTTTTTTGGATTAATCAAAGATAAATAATTGGTTAAATTTAAATTGAAAGGGGTAATGGGTTTTTATTTTCATGCTATTATATCTTTGATAATATTTGTGATATTTTGAATTTTACGGGATTGATGCCCCACTGAAAATTGTGGTCAGTGGGGTCTTTGTTTTCACTAGATATATTTGTTTAGATTTATTCTTTGGTTGTGATTGGTTTTATTTCACCCTAAAAATGAAAATTGATTAACCACTTAAATTTGGATAATGAAATGGTTTTCCCAGGATTATGAATTATGTGATAACATCCCTAAAATAAAGTGCAATCTGATAAAATACCTTTCATAAATCTATAAAATGTTCTTAATGCATTGTGACATGAGGTCATGATTTTGGGGCGGAGATGTGTTGTTGGGGCATGTAGGGATGATGGTTCTTGTGTCGTGCTTTTGTGACAACAAGGTGTTTTGTTTAGTCGTCCTTTTTGGGTGGCAATGTGGTTTTTTTGGCCATGCTTTTGGGGTGTAGATGTGGTTTTTTTTGCCATGGTTTTTAGGTGGTGTGTTGGTTTTTTTTGTGATTTTGGGGTGATAAAGTGGTGGTTTCTTTGTGCCAAATGTTTGAGTAGTGATGGAATAAATAAATAATTGTTTGATAATGTTTGAAATGTCAAGGGTTGGTTTAGATAATGGGATGAAAATAGTTAATGAATAATTAAATGATGGTTTGTGTGATTAAATTTGGTTAATGCTAAATAATTAAAATAATGAGATGATTAAATGGAATTGGTTGGAAATGTGAAATGGGGTTTGTGGATTGTTGTATGGTGTTATTCATTTAGAGCTGGCATCAAAGGTGGTAGTGTTGTGATTTCATTAGTTAGTTTTTGAACCCATAAGTTGGTATTGTGTGTTTGATACTGCATATATATTCTTTTATATTATTTTTATTTCTATACAAACCCTACCCACATTGATCACTATGTGTCGACACCCATATATTCGCACGGGGGGTGTTTTTCCTCACATTCGGTGAGGAGTATGAATGGATGGGTACTCACTATTTCTTGTTATCTCTTCTAGGGGAGGTAGGTATTACACAGGCTGTGATGGTTAGAGATCTATTAGTGCATTGGATGGTGGTTGTGATTACCCATGTGTTTTTTGGTGAGATGTTACTATGCTTGTGGGGCGGCGGCCTAGGTGTTTTTGGGAGGGATGTGATATGACCATGCTTATGGGGTGGATTTTGGTGGGGCCATGCATGGTAGGTGGAGGGAATGAGGTTTATTCCCTACATGTTCATGATACCCTACTACTCTGGTTTTGGCAGTGGTTGTGTTGTGGCCCATGTGTTTTTGGGTGAGATGTGTTGTGTCCGTTCTTGTGGGGCAGTGAGCCCAGGTGTCTACGGGTGAGGTGTTTTGTGACCGTGCTAGTAGGGGCGATGTGGTATACAAATGATATGGGAGTTCCAGGACATACAATGTTGTGTGTGAGATCAGCATACTAGTGGTAAATCGGTGTAGGGTACCCTTATCGATGTGATTATTATTGTATTATATTACTTGGTTTGTGTTAGTTGGTGAGTGTGCCTTAGTGAGATTGGGATGGTTATTATACCTTGATTGGTGTAGTTGGTTCTGCTATTTTCTCACTGGTGAATTAGTATTATTCTTTCACATATGTATGATAGTCTTTGGTTTTCCTATTGAGTATACTTGTATGCTCACCCAACGTATATAAAACTGTTCTCAGGTTTCAAGGAGGGCTATGTGGACCATGATGGATATTACTATCTCATATCATTGATATTTATTGTGTTGCTACTTTAGCTTTATTTTTGGGTATTTACTTCGGAGACTTTTGATTTTATATATTTCATTTATACATTCATGGGGGATTTTTTTGGTTTTATTTGTATATTATGTCTTGAATCTTTTTGTGGATGATTCTTCTTATCTCGTGATTCTATTAATATTATATAGGGTAATTCCTCCCATATAAAACGATTTTTACACCCTTGGTGCTAGTCACCAACCCAGGGCCTACTTGAGGTAGGACTCGGGGGGGTCATTATTTCTCTCCCCACATTTTGGTATCTTTGGAGGGAGGGGGTCGTGACACATACTTAATTGATCCAGGGAGATTTTGTAAGCTTTGGTGGTATGGTGAATACGAAAAACCATCTCATCATGTATTATCCAACCACTTGGATTCATTCTAGTGAAAACTAAAAGCTCCACCCTCCTAGAAAAATACTACTACCCTGAGCCAGTTTATAAAGTGAGTGAAGCTACACCAACCTCCCGATCAAACATAGGGGGTTCGTCCGGCTATTGTGCATGCAAGGAATAGACCTTTGTCTTCAGTGATGGATGTGCCTCATATAACTATGGGGTCTTTTCTAAGTGGTGGAATAATCTAGATATTATCATGGTGAGTTTATAAATGTCATGCACCTAAGAAAGTTAGAAGGAATCTTTATCTTGTACTCAGGTTTCCAATAAATCCTTAAGTTGACCTATTCATTAGTGAATGTCATCCTATGAAGTTTTCTTATGAGTTTAAAAGAGTAATTCATCCCTGTAGTGAAATTCATAGAGGTTTTTAGGTATCATGGTAGTGACTAGTCTTCCAAACCATGAGAAGGAAGTGTAGGATTAGGATGTTGGTCTGTGCATCACACTATGCTAATCCATATTAGACAAAAAAATTATTAGGAAAGTTGGGTATTTAATAGAAGTACTTATCAAGAGAGGTGTTTTGCTAGAAGAGGAGTGGTGGACTTTCAGAGTGTGTTGCCTCAAAACATGAGATGATGGGGGTAGCATTTTCTAGTGAATTTTCATCAATCATGGCTCGCTCGTTGGTCATGGGCGCTACAACAGTGCAAGTGTGGTTTGATACCACATCGCATGGGATGTGATCCAGTAAAGGAAGAGAAAAGCACAAAATTCTATTGTATGTGTCTGCTCAAGGGAGAAGAGTAGGTGATGGCATTTTTCACCAGTTCTCAAGAGAGAACTGCTTCTCCTCGGTAGGTAAAGGGTCGTGCACATCTGATTTTATGGAAGGCACTAATATTGTGAGGAAGATGCACAACAGGTCATGCATCCTAGGAGGGAGATTATGAATAATGGAATTCCAGGCTATATGTTATGTATTTTCACAATATAAGAATAACAATAGATGAATTTTATATTATAAATGAGGAATAAGAAGGATGAAAAGAAATCAGGAGTCACTTGCACTCCCACCGAAGCCACGAAGGTCATTTACCTAGCTTACTACTATTTCCAAAATAGTATATTCCATACCATCTCTTACTTAACCTTGGATTATATAACAAAATCACATCCCCACACATGGGTTGAGAACATTATTGCTAACAAGATATCAAACTCACCCTACAAAAACCCTTTTACCCCTTATTACTCATCATGCTCAGACTTGGTTTCTATCAAAGAAAAACTTGGGAAGATAGAAAATATCTCTATTTATTACAACATTGATGAACATTATTAATTTATTCACTAATTATAGGATAAAATATAATCAAGAAACTATAAAAAAAATAATGAAATCTTACGCCTCATAAAGAGATTGGGTCTTTTATTTATAGATGAATGAAGGAGTACCTATATAAACATCTATCAATGTGGAACTAAAATAATATAAGGAAATATTCATAGTATTAGTCCACTAATCTAACCCATATAATTACTCTTAACATTACTCCTCAATATGGGATAAAATTATTTATCATGACTAGCTTGAAACACAAAAAATGGACATGTTCTTGAAGAAATCCTTTTGTAAGAATATTTGCGCGTTGATCAAATGTGTGAATATTTCCGAAAGTGATCCAATTCCTCATAATTATCAAGTAATAATCAACTTCAATATGATCCATCCTCTCATGGAAGGTCATATTTGTGACAATCAAGATTGAGACTTGATTTTCACACCAAATATTTGCATGCTTCTTGATAAAATGGAAAATATCTTGAAGAATTTATTGTGCCTAGATAATAACTACAATTTTATGAATCATAGCATGATACTTTGATTTTTCACTAGATCTAGAGATAACTATCTACTTTTTTATTTATCAAGAGATCAGATTACCTCCAATAGAAACCAAAAAGTTAGAGCTATATTTCGTAAAAGAGAGAAACCCTACTTAATTTGCGACACAAAATGATTTAATCTCAGAGTGTCCATGATCAAAATAATGAATACCTAGGACATGTTTCCTTTATACATATCTAAAAACTTAAAGAAAAAATCAACCCAATTATTTTTGGATTTTACCTGAATATAATCAACTTTCTAACCACACAACCAATTTTAGATTGAGTCATATTAAATAATTAAGCTTTTTAATAGGTCATCGATATTTTTTCGGTGAAGATAATGCTTCACAATAAATATGAAGTGACCTTTCTCCATGTTATAAAGATTAGTTAACTAAGTCAACTTGGATTATTCTAGTATCCTACAAGGTATAAAGAATATACTTTCTCTATGATAGAAAAACTCCTATGGTACATCTAAATACCTCAATTCCCAAGAAATATTGTAATGAACCTAGATACTTTATTTGAAAATTGTAATAAAGGATTTTAGTTAACCAATGTCAGCACTATCACTACTATTAATAATAATATCATCAAAATAAAATATAAAATAATTCTCCTCAGGGAAGACTGATTATAGAAAAGAGGAGGATCATTCATGCTTTAACTCATACCAAATATAATCACAATAATATAGAATCAGAAGAACCATAGATGAGTTAAAAAATTAATTCCATACAACTATGGATGAAGGAAACATACCTTAAAGGAATCTATATAAGCAACAAACCCTAGTGGGTTGTCTATGTAAACTTTCACAATCAAGAAATCCATGAAGAAATATCTTTTAACATCCAACTAATGTACAAGATAGTGATAAGTGGTAGATAGAGGGATAAAGAGGAAAAATGAAGGGCCCATGTACTAAATCATATTTATTAGAAATATTAAAGGATATAAGGATAGTGAGAATATGGTCAATATGTTTTGAATAAGTATGGAAGTAAATCTAAGGTGCTGACATCATAAATGGAAAAGGTTATATGTGTTGCTACTTGAAGAACTTGGCTAGACAGATTCAAGTAGCATCACTTATTTTTTATGATTTATGTACTGATATTAATTAAAAATGAAATTATTTCTAATGTAGAAGTGTTTTATACAACATATAATTTAATTTTTAGGAATCCAACTAATATGGAGTATGAAAAACTACATTAAGAAATCAAGAAAGTGGATAAGGTATGGAGGATCCATCTATAGAGCCTTGAACATGCACATTGTTACTTAAGGTGAAGGGGAACCCTTGATTGATGGTTTAAGTTGACTTAGGGAGATTAATAAATCCTTTAGATTAATTGAAAAGGTTTTTAATCCTTTTTAATGAAATCTAGAATATGGGGCTAAAAATTTATAGAGGGATAACAATATATAAGTCATTCAAAACCTGAGTTTGAGTTATTTGATCTTTGTATAAGAGTTGTTTAGACTCTAAATAGATGTAATTGAAGTCTTATAGGTATATGTTTAAGTCATTTTATCTTTTAATAAGAGTCATTTATACTTTGAACATGAATCATTAGAGGCCAAGGACACTGTATAAAAATCATCTCATAGATTCATAGGAATCATTGATTCTGTAGATCAATCATTCACAATATACATAAGGATCATTTCAACTCTGTGATGGAAATTTGGAAAAGTAACTTTTACTTCATAAGGATGATTTTACACTTAATAAGGATTATTGTAACTTCATAAGGAATATCATAACAAAGATTTTTAAGGATGATGATGTGTGTAAGGATGATTCTTTCATAAGGATCATTTTTGTATTCAGTATGGATCATCTATTAATTATATAAGGATAAACTATCAAGTTCATAAGTATGATAGAGAACAATGTAAGGATTATTTCTCCCTGAAAATTATAATAACTTTTTAGAAATGACAAAGTTATGGAATCTACATAAGGATCCTCTAGATCAATGTAAGGACAAATTCCTTTTCAAAATTTATGAGGATCCAAAATGTATTTCTTTGATAAAAATAAGAATAAATATTTTGATAAATTTAGATCAATTCAGTTGATGTTATTTCATATATATTCATGGATTTTAATAAATTTTATTCAGGATGAGAAGAATTTGAGAATAACTCCCCATCATGAGCCACAATTCCATATCACACTACATAAGTCCATGCAAACATGTATATAGATTTAAAAATATTTAAAGATTATGATATTGTGAAGATTAAAATGGAAAATAATCATGATTCCTATGGATATTTAAAAGAAAAGACTAAATTGGGATTTTTATGGAGTTTGAATTATGAGAAGATTTCATGTTATCTAGTTATGAGGTGTTTCAAAATTAAATATGAAAACAAAATATTCACAAGTATGTGAACATAAAAATAGAATGAAGAGAATAATAATATTATGATTTGGAGCTAAAATTAATTAAATAAGTACATCTAGTCAAAGAATAAAGACACCATGATACTACTACTATCAAAATACCATCCAATTATTAAAGGTGGATAACCTGATGACATCAAGGGACACCCTGTGCATCAAAGAAGAAGAAGATATTGTTATACCGCATAAGGAGATCAACTAAGGTGAGATAAAAACTGAGAAAAAGAGAAAGAACAACATGTTCTATACTAAGAATAAAGAGTAGTCAAAGACCCACTCAATGGTTCATGGAAGGATTCATTCAATGACTGTGTGAGGTATCCACAATCTGATAGCCAGGACCGAGTTGTATGAGATAGAAGGAGAACCAAAGGGAAGTTTAAACTATGAAATGGAGTATAAATATATTTTAATAGGATGTGGAAGAACATGATGGGATACCATGTAAGAATATTGAAAGAATTTCATGGAACCACATGTGTTAATAGTGTAAGAATCTGTGATTGGTTCATCTGGCCGATCATAATAAAAAGTAGGATTTCAAGACCAAATCTTGTAAAAACCATTTTGTTATTTTCATTTTATTTACTACACCATTTGATAAAGGTTTAGAGAAACAAAAAAAATCAATTGAGACATTAACCGATATAATAGGTTGAATTAAAAAGGATTTTTTAAAAAAAAATAACACATTCACACCCACCCCCAGTGATCCACTAAAATCAAGCACTTCATAAACTGAATCCATATTATCCACTAGATAAAGTGCCAAAAGTAATTAATAATAATGTGAGAAGTGGGGTGTATGTGTGAGGGATAGGTTAACAACTATTAGGGGTATTATTTTAATTTTATGTATATAGTTGTTGGGATAATAGTATAAAGTTAGGTTTTTTGTAGTAGTTTGGTATATTAAATAGAGTATATTTTTATAGGGATTGGGGTATATATCCCAAGTCTCATACACACATTATTAAATTATTTTTAACATAAAAACTCATAAAACCGATAAATAAAGAGTTCTAGTTCCCTTGAAAGATTAAATACACAATACATCAACTAAAAAATTAATTGCATCATCTTTATTTCAATATCCATAATGTGACAGTAAAACCATTGAATTTCTATTACTACATAGGATACCCTAGTGACATATATAAAGGAAACAGGTAAGATAATAAGATCAGTAAGAGAACAAACATGATAATTAAGTAAAACATATGATTTAATAGGCATAAAAATATTCATAAAAGAGGATAATTATATATATAATCACATGGAATCATGACATAAAGGAGATGATATCATAAGAATGTGGTAACAACATAAAACATGGAATCATAAGCATAAGTTAAGACTCACTTCCGAGAAAACATTAAACCAAAAATGGACTAGAATAATTTTCCTTAAAACAATGGGGATTTTATAGATTATAGAGAATTAAAACTTTTAAAATAGTGGTACATGAACAGAAATAACAATAGTAAAGTTCCATTTATTTAGGTTTTCATTAAATAAATGATTGAAAATAAAAATGGAAAAGTTTTCTTATCCCCATCAAAGAAAGGGAAAATAAACTAGGTATACATGTAAGAATAGATGATAGAGGGAGAAAGTATAACTCAATGGTGGTTTGGTACTTCCCTTACCTTGGGTCTTGACTTGGTTGGTAAGTACATATAACATCCTAAATAATAAAATTAATTTTATTAAATAATTGTTCAAAACCATTTTCATATATATTTGATTTATTATTATTAATTTATATTTGTTTATAATCATTTTATTATGACATTATGTTCATGTTCACTACCCCGAGAAAGTCTGTTTCACAATTTTAAGGTTGAATCGGTTTGTTGATAATGTTGGAAATTCATTACAAATGAATCTATAACTATATAAGTGCAATGATATGGAGTTCATGTCATTATAGAAGTTGAAATGGTTATATATATTCATAAGTATTCTTACATAGGTATGGTTTATTAATTTTGTCATTTAATGTTTTTTTATTTAGGCAGTATTACTAACCCTTATGAACTTAATTTTTTTATTTAATTTTATGGTTATTTTACCATTCTATAGAATGATTCATATTATAAAATAATTATTAAGTTCATATTCAACCATAAAATTATTTATTAAAACCATCCATGAAGGAAGTAATAGTTGTTTCCTAACATCATCCAAATAGGCTATTGTTTTCCCTTTATTTGTTATGGATCCTCTATAAGTGGTATTTCCAAGTGAGATTCTCCATCTACATTCTTCTATTACTTATTATCCCCCTATACCTACTATGATCTTATCTATTTTATACTAAAATGACATAGTAATACAATGTTAAGAATTATTTTTTATTCTTTCTCTTTCTTCCTTATACCTATTATCTGTCGTGTGATCATTGTTCGGACTGAGTCCTAATAATTTGGTGACTTTGCTAGGGAATGAACTTAAAATATATGGATACATAATAACACAATGTTTTGAGAATGTATTAGATAAAATTAAAATTTTCATCAATATTTTCTAGCCTAAGTAGTGTAGTTCCTAGTAAGGCGAGTGCTGGAAGTCATATTAGAGGTGCGGCTAAACACACATTGGTGCAATGGGTTACTAGTATATAAGAGAAAGGCTATAGCAGCAAATTTGGAACAACTAGATTTACTATATTAGGAGGATTACCTATAGGATCAGTGTGTAACATTCATAGAAGATGTAATGTTTTTTCATACATGGAAATCCACACCTTCCTATACCATCTCAACATCTAGAAAATATTTATTTTCCAGGGTATTGCATTCTCCATTTATGGTTAATGAACTTATAAAGATTTAAAATAAATCCAAGGTCCCTCCTGAACATTTTTTGTTCAGAATTCCTTCAACTTTTTAAGGAATATAATCCTCCATCATTAAGATTTTTCTTATCCCCCTTTGAAAATGGTCTTGTAACCACTTTGGTTTTCTATACATGGAGGCAAATATCAAGGGGAGACCCATGTATTTTGTTGGTGAAAAGGTTAATAATTATAATCACAAGTACAAGAACAAATTTAATTCAATTGTTGCAAAATTTTGATACGAGAAGGATTTTTTTATTTTTTTAAGGATGGATAATGTTATATCACCATTGAAGGTATTGAAGTCACTAAAAGAGACTATTATCACCCCTAAGAAAAAATAATAGTTTGTTAGGAATATTTCTCTAAAGTTTGCGACCACCAATAATTTCACTAAAGAAGAGATTGTTAAGTGGGATAGAATTGGTATTACATTTATATGGGGCATACTATTCTGGAGATTTTGGTAATTAGTGTGTAAGTATATGTTAGTTAATCCAAGTTTTCAGGTTGTATTTATAAGTTTCCTGTGAATTTTCCTAAGTACGCATGTCAGAATTGGAAATTCATTTCTGCATGTTCTGGTGCATCTAAGTATTTTGAAAATGGAGAAGTAGTCACATTGTTCATTATAACAAGGGGTTTTCTATATATTTTTTGAAAATAGTTATGGACCTTCTTTTGGACTGGAAAAGGTACTAGTTTTTTTCTTTCTCATAGCACTTATGGGCCTTCTATATCAATTATCAGTGATACTCTATTTTTCAGGCTTATTATGAGTAACATTCTGCATACTGACTAGAAGAATGACTCTAGATTGAAAAGATTTGGCACATGGGGAGATTTTATTATTATAATATGAACACTTAGTGTGAGTGGTTGTGTTTTCAGCCTCTTGAGGGAACATAGAACTTTTTTTTTGTGACTCATCTGAAACATTGTTTTATAGAGTCCACAGGAGGAAGAGGAAAGAAATCTACGTTCCGGTTTTTTCTTTTATCATGGAAAGCATAACCTATTCTTATTACTAAGATAATAGTAGTTTTAAAGCCTATTTAATGGGTTTTAGTCACTTACTTGGATCTGGTTGGGGTGAGAAATAAGTTTTTCCAACCTTCTATAGGTTTTCTTCATTTCAAGTCTTTCCAACAGAGAAAAATTAAGCAAGTTCTACAAATGATTAAAACAATTACATGTTGTTGTTTGTGCTTCTAAAAAAGTTCATAAAGACTTATCAGTGTCTGTGTTTATTATTAAATATTTCATCATTTAGCTTGGTTATTTTTGAAAATCATCCAAGTGTTTCCATGGGAGGAAACTCCATGTGTTTACTAAAACTCATCCTCACCTTGAGGGTAATAAGAGTTTTGAGAATAGAAATTTGTTTTCTTGTGGTTTCTTCCTCACATCTCTTTCTTGGGATTTGGATGTCTATAATTCTATTGATAGACTATAAGTCTATTCTAGTGGACTTTATGTATGATATTTTGTATAGAAATACAGTTCATGGGAAGTTATTGGAAGCCAGTGGCCTTACCTAGAACTGGTTCAAACCAGAGAAATAATGGGAAAGTTTTAGCTAAAAATAGATCCAAATATTTATCTATATTTTTACCTCCTTGTGGGAAATGTGTTTTTCAAGCAGGGTTAATGTTAGGAGTATGAGTTTTCACGTATAAGGACATGATTAATAGGTTAGGGGAAGAATTATATTTTCCCTCTTCTTTTTAGCTGTAGTAGATGGGGGAAGGTGGAGTATTAAATAGGGGGATTGGTTTATAGGGGAGGATAAGAATTGATTTTGAATCATATTGGAATATTTGGAGAATTTGAAAATTTAGAGGTGTTCATCATGGTTCCTATGGAAATGGTATTTAAAAGGGATATTTTTCCACTACCTTCTTCTTCTACTTCATCCCCGACTACACCTACTATGATCCTGTCTTTTTTTCCTCCAATGATACAGTAACAAAGAGATATGAATTGTATTTTTTTACTTTATCTCTCTTAATTTAACCTATTATTTATAGTTCAGTCATTATTAGGTTTGATTCTTAACAAGGAGTGTTTTGGAATAAAATATTATATCTTAAAATAGTGATCAAACTTCTGATTTCAATGGTAAGGGAATTGTAGTTAATTAGTAAATGGGAAATTAAAATATAAAACTTATTGAATTGATTTGGAATTATCTTGGAAGCCTGGTAGAAGTTGGAACTTTATAGGTCTTCATCATGGATCCATTGAAAATGGTATTTCTAAGGGATATTCCTTCACTGACTTCTTCTCCTACTTCTTCCACCACTATACCCAATGTGATCCTCTTTTTTTTCTTCCAATGATACAGTAATACAGAGATACGAATTGTGTGTTTTTATTTATTTATTTTCCTTTTATCTATTATTTATTGTATGATCGTTATTAGGTTCAAGTCTTAACAAGGAGTGTTTTAGAATAAAATATTATATCTTAAAATCATGATCAAACTTGTGATTTCAATATTAAGGGACTTGTAATTAAATAGTAAATGGAAAATTAAAATATATAACTTCTTGAAACCTAAAAAATTCATTCATATATAGTATTAAAAAATATGGTATTTATAAGGTATTCTAATATTCACCTATGTATATCATTATTTATGAAAAATATCAAAATCTTACCTGAAAAAATTTTGATGCAGTGATCCAAAAATGTTATCCATTTTACCAAAAATAATTTTCCAAATATGAAACATTTTATTTTCTTATTAATAACCTTTTTTAATGAAAATTTTAAATTTTTTAACACAATCAAATTTTTTACCCTTCAAAATTTTACTTATAATTTCATAAAATTATTTTATTGTTTATATACAAATAACTAGTTTTGTTTAAAATGTTTTATAAAAAACAAAATTTTATTTCAAATTTTTGAACTTATCATAAAAATGTATTTTATTGAAAAAAACATATATATTTCCCAAAAAATAAAATTATTATTTATTTGTGTCAAATATTAATTTGACCATATTTAAAAGTTTTATTTAATAGTATTATGATATAAATTCCTTATATTTTTATCTCATAAGATACTAAATATTGTTTTACTAATCTAATAGTCAAGTTATAATTTTAACGGCTGAATTACTATTCCTAATGGTCATGAAACTATTCCAATTATCAAATTTCCAATAGTCATATAGGTTTTATACTTACTATAAATATCTTTTATTTCTTTCATTCATCATTAACTTAAATTAATTTCAAGGTTATATTATTTACTTTCAAAATTTTTTATTACATTACAAATGTTTGGGTTTTTTAAAATATTTTTTATGTGTGTTATTATTCTAAGAGACAAAATTTATCCAATTTTACAATTATAGATTTTTTCTTTATTATCTCATTGCACTATTATCAAATTTATTGGGTATAATTATCCTCAAAATTTAATATTATAAATTAATATAATAAATTAGTGTTTATTTTTTATTATGTGGTTCAAGTGTTTTATACTATATTCTAAAACATGACATTTAGTTAGAACAAAAATTCCATATATAAGAGTTTGGTTCATTACATGGGATCATTCAAATAATTTGGTTTGTCTTCAGTTCATCTGAAAGGAGGTCACAAACTTGGATTTGGGGGGTGTATTCCTAGGGAGCTTATTCTTCTTCCTCTATTTTTCTCCTTCTACTATTTAATTTTCTTTTTATAGGAGTAAATCATACCCCTTACTTCAATAGGAGGTGTAGATCTTTATTTATAGATGAATAAAAATAAATGTATTTAATGTGGGACTCCAAAATACATTTAATTGGGTCCAACCTGTTTAATTTGGGTCCAATACATTTTATTTGGTCCAACACTCCCCCAAGATCAAGAACATGTGCATCTTGAAATAAGAGTCAAAAAAAGAAGTAAATGAACAAAACTCCTTTGTAAGTTGTGTCAGAGATGTTGTGCATGTACACCTTGGTGTAAATAATGCCCAGTCAGGTTCTAGGAGGTCCTTCGGTGAAGATGTCGGCCAACTAATGACCTGTGGAAATATAGAAAAAGGTGATATGTTTTTAATCTATGTGATGTCGAAGGAAGTGATAATTAACTTCAATATACTTTTTGAATTCATAAAAGACCATATTAGAAGTAATATTTAGGGTTACCTGATTATCACACCAGATATTGGTAGGTGTTTATAGCAGAAAACCAATTTCACAAAGTAGTTGGTGAATCCAATGAATTTTAAAAGTAATAGTTTAAATAGAATGATATTCAGAATCAACACTAGATCAGGAGATAACATGTTATTTTTTCTACAACAAAACAATAAATTACTATCAAGAAAAACTATAATCCTAGAAGTATACCTTCAGGTAGATAATCATTCGACATGGTCAGTATTACAGAATGCCTCAATGTTTAGATGATTGTGAAGTAAATAGTGAAGACCACATGCAGGGTCCAGGTTAATGTATTGAGAAATGTGAAGAACATCATCCCACTATGATTTCATCAGATGATACATGAACATATAGACCATACCGATGACATAGTAAATATCCATATGAGTCATCATGAGATAATTTAGTTTGTATAAAAGATGATGATACTGATCTGGAAGAGAATATAAGACATTGTCATCATGGAGGGACCTTTCCCCTAATTCAAGAGGATTTTCAACAACATTTGTTTGAGACAAGACAATATCGAGTAAGATATCTTCAGAATATTTGTGTTATGAAAGAAATAATCCTTTGAAATGCTGAGATAACTCAATTCTAAGAAAATATTTAAAGGGATCCAAGTCTTTGGTATGAAACTGTTGTTGGTGGAAAGGATTAATATGGGTAGTGTCATATGAGTTTCCAAAATTGATAATGATATCATGAAAATAAATCACCAAAATAATACATCCAAAAAATGATTTTTAACAAAGAATAGTGTGATCCTTCATACTCTAAGAAAGTCCAAAAGTGCTGACCATGATGAAAAATATTCCGAACCAAGCACGAGGGGACTTCTTAAGTCCATAAAGAGATCAACAAAGATGAAAGATATGGGATTCAGAATCTAAAGAAATATATATTGGAGTTTATTGTAGAAAAACTTCTTCATCTAGAAAACCAGTAAAGAAGGAATACTTGCAATCAATTTGATGAAAAGACCAATGAAATTCAGCTATAAGAGAGATGAATAATTGTATAGAGTCCATTTTCACAATCGAGGAGAAAGTGTTGAAATAATTGACACCATATGTATTTGTATAGCATTTGAAAAAAATCCAAACATTAATATGGTGAAGAGTACCATTAGAAATTATACATACTGTATAAATCCAATTACTTCCAACAAACATTTTACCTTCCAAAATGAGGACAAGATCCTAGTTGTGATTTTTGTATAATGATTGTAATTTATCTTGGATTTCATGAAGCCAACCAGGATAAGATTTAGCCTCAACTATTGTATGAGGAACATATTTCATATCTGGAGTCAAAAAGAGAGGGTTCATTTCTAGGGATAAGCCTTTGTAGTAATGTGTATATATAGGATGAGACTAGAAAGAGCAGTTACATTTCCCAAATGAAATAGGAAATACATTTGGGGTCATTATTGGAGTAATTGATGAAGGTGGATAAATTATATCCTTATTTTAAGAAGGTCCCATGTTTGATGGATGATGAGAATAAAAAAACCAAAGAAACAATCATTGATCTGTGTATGGGGAATTGGTGGGTGGAGTGTGAGAAGGAGATAGTTATTGATGGGGGTATCGAAGAGGGAAGAGGGTGGAGAGGATAGGAATAGAGAGCCTTAAATAGATGATATATCAATAGAGATGACATATAACATTAAGTTAGGAGAAAAATAATGGTATTCATGTTAGGTGTGATATTATCCCAAAAAATTGAAATGTAGGTCCCTTTGGGAAAATTTACATAGATTGGTATGAGTGTCATCAACATAACCGAGATACCCAAATACATAATGAAGAAGAGGTCATGTAGGTTGAGGAGGAAACAAATCCTGAAATAGACTATCCCCCTAAAGTATAGAAGATGTAATATGGTTTATAAGATAAGTTTAACTAAGAATAGAATCACCCCAAAATTGAATAGGCACCTTCAATTGAAATAATATGGAATGGGAAGTTTCAAAAATAAGACTACATTTTTGCTCGACCACGCCATTATATTTATGGGTATTAAGATAAGATGTTTGATGAAGGACATAGTGATCCATAATAAATCAGTAAATGGAAGAATATAAATATTCTAAATCATTTTCTAATATTAGGAATTTAATAGGCATGGGTAATTGAGTATGAATTTCAGGATAAAATTAATTGAAGATATTAAACATTTTAAAATGATCATAAAGGAGATAACACCAAATAATTCAAGAAAAATAATCAATAAAATATACATAATAACAATATTATAACTAACTTGGGATAGTAAAAGGACCCTACACATCAAAATTTACTAAATCAACGGGTTTAGACACATGTGAATACAGGTAGGGAACATAATATGTTTGATGATGTTTAGAAAACTGGCAGGATTCATGGTGGTAAGAAAAGTGTAGATTGAGATGGGGGAAAAGATTATGTAACATGGAATAAGTTGAATAGACATGGATAAGATGAAGTTCCAGAGAATAGGAGAAGGTGGGTGTTAAATAAAGGTATATCATGGTATTGAATATGGTAACACCATTGTAAAGATGACCTATACTAATATTTTTATTCATCGACTATCCTTGAATGGAAACATCATAGGATGAGAAAATAATAACACAATTCAAGTCCTTTATAATCTTACTAATGTATGGGATATTAAGTAGACTTTGAGGAACATGATACTCTAATGGTATATGAATACAAGGATTCAAGGGTAAAGTTACAAATCTAGAAATAGGAATGGTTGATCTATCAACAAGAGTGATATTAGTGTCCCCGATATATGAATTATAGGTAGTACGCATACCTTCATAACCAATAAGTTTATATTGAACATCAAAATCAAGAATACAATCTATTGAGAGATAAGATACATAGGTAGTAGGGACACTGGCCTGAGAGACAAAAACAAAAGAGGAAATATTCATTGATAAACCCCAAAGAGAGTATAGAAGATCCATATCTTCTTTAGAGAGCACCAGTTTGGGATGGGTTTTTGATGGATGATGTAAAAAATAAAAAAGAACTGCCTAAGTATATCAAGGTTTATGAGATGAATGACCATGTAGAAACAAGTAACAATCAACTAGATTTCTAGTATTACCAGAATTCTAACAGAAGGAATGATTACAAACCCCACCACGACCACAAGTATCCGATAAACGATCAACGCTACACCCTGAGAGAGTAATTTGATCTATTTTACCAATAAAGGTAAGGAATATATGAGATTTATAAAGGTTATGGTAAAATAGTGGAATCTTGAGAGAGGATGGACTAGCCAACATCTCGTTCGTGGTTATCGTATATTCTAGATCAATGACATGAAGAATGCTAAAGAGACATAATAGATCTCACTAAGAAAAAGTAGACTTTGATGTTTTAGAAAGAGGCCAAATCTCAAGTAACTCATCACACAAGGCATTCCATTCAGCAAAATATGCTGGAAAATGATGATTTTGCTGGCGGATGGTTGATAGGTGTAAAATAACATCTAACTCTTGAGATAAATTATTGTTTTTTGAATACATGAGAGTCAAGGAGTCCCAAAGTTCCTTAATAGTGTTTGAAATATGAGTAAAATATTTGATTGATCATTCCATATAATTGAAAAGAAGTGGAAAAAGAAATTATAGTATCCAACTTCAAAACCTTGTACTTCAGATCAAACATTAGTGGTAGAGGTTCAATAAGGTGAGAATCAAGACAATACCATTCAATGAAATAAGAATTGTCTTGAACCAACTAGAGAAGTTTGTGGCATAAATTTGATCATTAAAAAGGAAAATATAGGAAATGATAAACTCTAAAAGGAATGTGGAACTATGCTTTTAATCTTACATATCAGAAGGGTTGCTAGGAATTGGAAGAAATGGATCACCAAGTCAATGGGATTTTATGCAAAAGTGAGGAAGCTGACAAGAATGACCAAGAATATAGTAGGGAAGTTGGCCTCAGCAGTAATCATGCATGAATACCATCACAACATGCATAGAGACCAGTATGTTTATAATTATAAGGATGGAACTAATGGGATAAGATGTTGATTAAAATTTCATAGCAAGTAGGTGTTGCACATCAAATAGGTCACACAATCAAAAGGGGTCACCTAAAAGTGGGGTCCAACCATGAATGTAGTGGAGGATTGGAGAAGAAAGAGTGATAATCCATATGAGATAAGTGGAGGATGATGTCTTGAGATTCAATATCTTCCTGGGTCACCTGGGAGAAAACGTGAAAAAGAGGCCACTATAACTGGGTAGGGGAGAACATGGTAGGAGGAGGATGATGCACTAAGGCTAGCAAGCAGAAGTGGGTGGGATGGAGGGGTGAAAACATCATATTGGGTGTGATCCATGTAGATTTGGAATGAAGGCTAGGGAAAATATTTCAATTCTAGAAGGAATTGACAATAGTAGTAGGTGAGCCACACACTAGGTAAGAGGATCAAAACCTTCCTTTGATACCATATAGAATTAAAACCTACCCCTTACCTTAATAAAACGTGGAGATATTTATTTGTAGATGGAGGAAAATAAATGAATTTAATGTGGGGATATAAAATTCCTTTAATTTGGTCTAACACTTCTTCTAAAATCTCTTATAAATTCATATTCCAATAATATCAATACATTATTATCAAATGATGTCGGTGAATCCCACCAACCCATGGGGTCGACGCTGTTCGTGAAACCCTAATGGTTTTGGTGATGATCCCCCCTCTACCACTAACCGGCACGAGGGGGGAGGATTCTTGGCATCCTCGTAGTGACCGACAGCGTGCCTTCATCCCTTTCACCAACCCCGATTCGATCCCGAGGTTCCCCTCGATTAACCTGGAACCAAAGGTCCCTGGTTTTTGAGATGGTGCGCCAGTGATTACCTTATCGGCTTTGGAGTTTACAGAGGTGGAGAGCTTACTCAATATAACTATGGTTTCAAGGTTTAGGAATAAACGACCTTTAGTAGACGTCTTCGACAGGTTTGTATTCGATTTTTGGGACTTCAAGATCGGGTGGTTGTCGGCCTGTTTGATAACAAAAACTTGATGGTGCGATGTTCTTCGATGGAGGAACTTGTTCATGATCTATCATGATCTCCTAGGAATTGTGATGACTATGGTTTCCATATGTCTTGGTGGAGCTATGACTTCTATCTAAACTGCGACTCTTCTATGGTCCCGATTTGGGTAAGTCTTCCTCATATGCCTCTTCCATTTCAGAATCCTGTAATTATGCACATATTAGGGAATGTGGTGGGTCAATTATTTTGTGTTGATTCATGTACTGTCGTTTTTTTCATCCGATCAATCCAAGGATGTGTGTGGAGGTCGACGTGTCGAAAGCACCGGTTGAATATGTGTGGATAGAGGCCACTGAGCAGGTTTGGTGTAAACAACCAGTCGTCTATGGGAAATGGGTGGATTTCTGCTATTCTTGCCGGTGGCTGGGCCATGTGAGTGAATCATGCAGAAGGGGTGATCAACAGGGGAAGATTTCTGAATCAACAAGGAAGGAAGTAGCTGGAACGGTCCAGTTCCAGGGTTTGGCAAGGCAGGGTGTCGAACTCCCAATGTCGGGAGCTTCAGATCAGACCAAGGAAAAAGTGAGGAGCTGGGATCGGGGTAAAATAGTCACATCACAGGTTAAGGAGGCTGAACCTGAAGGTGGGAATTTACGTGGAAAAGAAATTTTTCTTTGGATAGAGGGATTGGTGAACGATCCCAAGGTCACTTTAAAGCATAGTTCCTCTTCTTCGGGGACCAAAAATCATCAATTTGTAGGGCATGGTTCAGTTTGTGAAAGAAGTCAAACTCACAACCTTTGTCTAGACCATGATGATAAGGGGGATGGTAGAGATTCAGTTGGCTCAGTACATTTGAATTCTTGTATTGACAACAAGGTGAGGAAGTGGGAGCCTCTTTCTTTGCCTCCTGATCCAAGAGTCCAAGATCTTTTTAGAAGACTGCTAGGTGATATTAGTGGTGTGAGTAGACTAGTTTCAGTGTCGAATTATAATGCAGTGGCTAGACTTAGTCAGTCCAGACCTACAGGGGAATGTCAACCAGAAACCAATGAGGAGTGTTCAATAGAGCAATCAGGTTGTGCCTTACAGGGTGTGGTTTTTGAATATTTTTGGAAGAAGCCTCAGTTCATGGGGTGTGGCTTCTTGCAGCCCAGTCAAGGCAAGGCTTATGGCAGGATGTCGTTTGATAGGGAGGCTGGTTTGGGTATGGAGATTCAGCCTTTGGATGGCAGTGGTGATATTTCTAGAAGGGAGGTTCATGTAATGAAGGTGGGAGGGGGTCAGGACCCGATTCCTACATCAGTTTCTTTGAGAAATAGGTTTGAAGGCCTTTTAGAGGCTGATGAGATTTCTGAATCCTTTACCCTAGGCGAGGGAGCTGGGGCTGGAGTGAAGGATATAAAAGGGGGTGAACATGGTCAATCATCAGATAAGGATTCAAGTACAAGGAGCATTAGGTGTTACGAGAAGAGGAAGGGGAAGAAAGACTACTCTTCATTGCCTCCTCCTCTTGTGACTCGCTCTGCAAAGAAGATGAAGGACGAGAAGACAGAAAAGGATTATAGTCACCTTCAGAGGCCATGGGATTGGGATGATGATGACTTGGTTCTTCTTTTAATTTCTGAAGATGCGGTGATGGATAAGGTCTTAATGCTCAATGAAACTGAGGAGGAGGCAGTTAGGATGATTGGGAGGTCACTAGAGGTGTCCCTTAATGAGGAACAACTTTCATGGATTGATAAACAGGACTCAATTCTGGTAGGGGGTTTAACAGAGGGGAGATCAGCATTGAGGAGTACATTCAGACATGGGATCAACTTGCTTCTGAGTTTGAGAAAAAGATGTTGGAGGTTTCTGACTTAAAGGTTTCATCTCTGTCCTGGAAAATTTTTAGGGAGAGAGATTCAGGTAATACGAATTTTCTTCTTAGTGATTCTGGTCAAGTTGGTGGTTTTGACCAGCTTCTTTGAGAGGTCTTGTTTGTGAGAATGTGAAACCCTTTGGTTTTTCCTGCTGGCTGTCTTTGTTTGGATTTTTTGTGCTTATTTATAGCTCTTTACTTGGTCCTGTGCCAAATGAGGATCAGAGCGCGAAGTCTTCATAGATGGAGGCCTTTTGGATTGGGATGCTTGAGAGGGTATGGCTACGCCATCGGTACTATGCCCGTGTGCTATGCACGGGACTGTTTGCCGAAGGGTCCTGTGTTTGTGAAGGCTTGTTACCATGAATCATTTGCTGGGGTGGGGCAGGTCTGGTTATTTGCTTTGGTTTATTTCCCTTATCTACTTGTGTTGTTTTGAGAATTTTCAGTCAGATTTTGGGGTTTCTCACTTTCTCCCTCAAAAGTGTTTTAATAATAAAAAACTAATTTTCAGTCAATACATTTTTATTATTTTTATCTTATTATTTCCCAAAATCTTCACCCATGTTTCTATCATTTGGTGCATCCATTTAGAGTATCATTGATCATATGATAGGATCATCATTGGATTGAGAGATGGTAGATATGTTCTTGAACTCAACTAAGATTGATACATAGTTAACTTTGTAGTATTTTTTAGTACTATACTGGAATAGTGGGTGCAGAAGCAAGAAGAGCTCATGAGGTGGCACCGTGATCTTAGGATTGTGTTGTAGGAACAAACGATGGAATCCACTTAGAGGTATTTATGGAAAGTTGTTATAGAAAACTCATAGAGAAATAAAATATTGATAATCCACTAAAAAGAGTAAAAGGGAAAAAAATGACAAGAATATTTCAAAACATAGAAATTTACATGGTTTATGAAATGATCCACACATTTACAAAGAAGTTGAAATATCACTATGTTCTGAAGTATAATTAGAAGGATATAATAAGAGTTTCAAACACCTAGAAAACCCAAATCAAATGAGATCATAAATAAGAAGGTGCAATAATTCCACTAACCACACAATAAGTCCATTGAGCTATAGTGACCAATGACTAGAAGTACAAGAAGCTATAGTATCATTTTCTCCAAATTTTGAGATGCTCAGTAACCATGTCAATGTCCACACTACTACAATGAATTTTTTATGTTTCTGGTAATATCTGCTACAATAAATTTAGAGTTTTTATGTTTCCCAAAATTTTATTCTATTACCATGATAAATTTATTTGAAAAAGAAAAAATTCAAATTTTGGGGATTTAATTTTTTGTAAGAGGGGATACTATAACACCCTGATATTTCAATATGTATTTTTCCTTTAATTGAATATTATGTTTGATAGATTGTGACACATGAAACATCAAACTAAAATGAATCATGATGATTTTATTTAGATAAAATTTTAAAATAAAATATAAGCACTAATACATTATGAGTTTTCAATATAAAAACAAATGAATAAAATTACAAGTGCATTAAATACACACATATATATAAAAATACCACAAACAAAAAATATTTAACCTCATTTTTTTCCATGAATATTGTGACCCAAACTACAAATATGGAAACAATACAATGAAATGTCAATATAATAGACATTATGAGGGATAATTAAATGAATAAATTTTAGTTAATCGTGTAAGGATATGTATAAGAATGTAATATGAATATTATATACAAGTTCATTGGACACATAGTGTAAGAACCCAGTTCTTATTTTTAAGGTAATAGTTTCTTCTTTTTCCTTTTCCTTAAGTGTTTTTGAGAAAATAAGGAAAATGGGGGAAAATCCCAAATTTTGGAAGTACACATCGTGTACTTTTCCACACACAGTGTACTTTTAGCCGTGTGGGATGAGAACACAGGGTGTGTGGCCGTATCAGCGATGAAGGGTGTAGGAACCGACTACACACCGTGTAGTGGTCCTTTACACGCCTTGTAGTTAGTCGACATGCAAATATTAAGGCGGTGTCCAGCTATGCGACAGCACACACCGTGTACTCAAGAAGACACGCCGTGTAGTCATGTCGGCAGGTGAACAATGCCACGTTGGCAGGAAGCCGTGAAATGAACAGTTTAAAAATGGGAAGTACACGCCGTGTACTTGGAAATACACGTCGTGTACTTTGTTTTTTTGGATTAAAACAAGCAGTAGCCTCCTCATTTGGAAAAGGAGGCATTTTATCCATTTTGGAGCCAAAGGAAAAGGCCGGAGCTTTGGTGATCCACTGGGCGCACATCGGGAATCCATTTCCACCTCGGACGATCTCGTTGGAACCGCACTGGTGGGTTCTCCCTTCTCCTGGAGTAGTTCTCACCAATTATTCCTCATATGTAAGTTATTTACGTTTGAACGTTTTGTATTTTACCTCAGATCTACCTCGTTCTGGGATGATTCATGGAACGTCATTCGAGTATACTCATCAGGGGCGTATAAGGTAGGTGGCTTGGTGTTTGTTTTTCCAACTGCTGTGTGTTTTGTGAGTTTTGAGCTACGAACCCATGTTGGGGTGTCATTAGGCTGAGGCCGTGGCTAATTTAACTACCTAGAACTGTATTATTAATTAAATAAAGTTGTAAAAATGTTGTTTGGGATCACTGCTTGGATCCAGGACCATCCCAAGGGGTGCTTTCCTATGTTTAGCCATTTGGCTAGGATACCCGAGGGTATACCATGTTTAATTATGCATTACTTTTTCCTTGAGAGTAATTGTGTTTAAATTGCATTTTTATATGTTGGGCACGACCCGGTTACTTGTGCCTGAGGGCATTGGTTTACTATAGCCAGAGGGCGTAACTGTATTAGCCTGAGGGCAACATACTATTTTGCCTAAGGGAAACCTTTCATGCCTGAGGGCTTGACTTCTGTGCCTGAGGGTGACACTTCCTAGGCCTGAGGGCAATTTCTGTTACGCCTGATGGCAATACCTGCGGGTTGGATTCTGATTACCTGAGGGTGAGATTTTGTTTGTCTGAGGACGCTGACTGGTTACTTAGAAATTCACTATGGTGATTTCTTAATAATGAATGGTTAAATGAATATTAAAATGGAAATATAATTGGTTAAGTTGGTTACTTTTGGTACTGCTTACTTTATTGCATTTTACTACTGTGCACTATTGTTGCATGTTTTACACACAGTTGAGCACGGGCCTCTGGTGGGTGCCTACTGGGATTATTTATCACACCCTGTTTGGGTCATGCTTTTCGGCCCAAACATATTACATTTCTGCAGGTGTATATAAGGGCAAGGGTCCTTATACGGGTACATGATTGCTGCTGGGGTGTAGGAGAGCATGGGACCGAGCATTGGCTCATGATGTTGTGGGCTATTCTGTTCTGCTTTCTGTACTTATATTTCAGTTGTAATGTATTGTATTGCAGTGTAACATGTTTTGGTTGTTTTCAAAGAATAGTGGCATGCTACATCTTTATATATATATATATGACTACTGTTTTCCCTTTTTGGTTATCAGTTATCCATTTTAGTTATATATATACTGTTGTTGCTTCCGCTTTTGATATATGTTTAATTTCATTCCACTGCGCTGCACTTTGACAAATGGGGGCATAGTTTCCCCACTATTAGACCTGGGCCCTCGCTGCTAGTCGGCGGCCTCTAGCATTTGGGGAAATGAGCTTGAGGTCACGTGGCGAACCGGGTTCGGGGCACCCGTTGAGTGGCACCCGGGGCCGGGACTTTACAAAGTGGTATCAGAGGGGTTCTTTTCTTTGACTTAATATTTGGAGCCTTAGTCAGGGATAGAACGAATGGTAGTTGGTAATAAGTTGTGCCTAGTTGTATCTAACATGTGTACAGGGAAAATCCAATTTACCATGTGTTGCAATTGTATTGATTTTGCAAATTTTGCAGTTTATTTGATTTCACTGTTGGGTGACACACTTGTGATTGTGCTGTTATATTTTATCCATGGGTTCTATTTAGTTGAAACCTGATGAGATGAGGGTATGCCATCTCATGAATTATTTAGGCACATGCAAGAAATCACCTGCCATGCATAGTTTCCATGCCATGTAGGTGCATTAGAAATTGCATGTTGTTGTGATAGTTGTTATGCTAGAGAAGCATGATGTTGTGATAGTTGTTTGATAAAATACCTTCTATGTGATATGCTATTTTGTATGAGACTGTTTATAGAATGGATGCCAAACTTTGGTTTTTGGGGAGTATGGGCCCCCATTTACCGGAATTTGGTAGATCATTGACTGTTTATTTTGTATAACACAGATAAGATGTCATACTTTGATTCGTGGGGAGTATGGGCCCTCACGGGCCGGAATTTGACACTTAGGTGTTGTTTTTCAGTATTTTCTGGGTTCCGGAGAAGTTTCTGAGGCATACTGTCTAGAAACTCAGTATACACATCGTGTAGTACTTCAGACAGGCCATGTATGTTCTTCTGTTCGGGAAGAAAAATAAACTTTTTGATTACATGCCATGTACCCTAAGTACACGCTGTGTAGTTTCTTCCCGTGTCATAACCCGTGTGGGCGGGGACACGGGGAAGGGAAATGAGTTGGGCGAACATGCCATGTAGCTTTTGTACACGCCGTGTAGTGTTGACCCGGGGTCTGCTCGTGTGACAGACAACACAGACGGAGGATACCTTGAGACATACAAGTCGTGTCCACTATGGAACACGCCGTGTAGTCTGACCTGGGGGCCCGACCGTGTAACTAACAACACGGGTCGGTGTAATATTTTCGGATATATGCCGTGTATATATAAAACACGCCATGTAGTGTGAGCCGTGTTCCCGGCCGTGTAACTAACTACACGGGTTGGCAGAGCTCATCCAGTACACGTTGTGTTCCCGTGGGACATGCCGTGTAGTCTTGTCCGAGGACAAACCATGTGGATTTAGCCATGTGGCTGGGGAAACGGGATGGTGTAAACGCTGTGTGTGGGTGTAACACGCCATGTAGTGTGAAACCGAGTAGTCGGTCATGTCAAAACCGACACGGGAAGTTGGAAACTTTCACCATACACGCCGTGTACTCAGAATACATGTCGTGTAGTTTTGTTCAACGGGATCCGTGTAGCTTAGCCATGTAGAAAGGACCCGGGCAGGGAAAGGAAGTCAAGTACACATCGTGTAGTTATTGTACACGTCGTGTAGTATTGTTTTTCAAATTTTTAAATGCCTTATTTCTCTTGTTTCCTTTGTGGTTCCTTCATTTTCAGTCTTGTTAATCTTGAATCTAAGGCGTGTTTTGACCTTGTAGTGTCATGCCGCCTAGACGACCACGGGTTGTTCACCAGGAGAGCAGTGATGATTATACTCCAGAGATGGTGGGAGATGGGCTACCAGTGGACCCTCCAGCAGAGCTAGAGGTGGCGTCATCCATTATACCGGACACAGGCGCAGAGGCGCAATTCCGTAAAGGATTTATGCGGTTCATACAGACCTTTTAGGGAGCACCACAGGCTTCCACCTCTATGGCCGAGCTGCCATGTATCTTCCAGCTGCAGCATCCGCCTACGTTTTTAGGGGATGGCGGACCACAGGCTGCGGAGTCTTGGCTAGGATCGATTCAAACTATCTTCAAGCATCTTGAGATGCCTCCAGGGTGGAGGATCAAGCTCGCGACGTATATGCTGCGTGATTCTGCCAAGAGGTGGTGGGATGTTACCACCCAGTCAGAGCATCACAGGGACATGGCGTGGGGAGATTTTCAGGAAGTCTTCTATGACTTCTTTTTCCTGGAGATGCTGAGGGAAGATAGGGCTCGAGAGTTCATGAACCTGCAGCAGGGGCTATGTCGGTAATGGACTACTCTGCCCATTTTACAGAGCTTCAGCGATTTGCACCCATTCTGGTGGGTGATGAGACATTGAGAGCCAGATGCTTTGAGGATGGTCTTTATTATGACATCCGAGCACTGGTGAATGTTTTCAGGTTGCCTTCAGTACATGCTATTGTGAACCAGGCACTGATTACGTAGAGGAACCTACAGGTAGCTAGTGGTGTGGGCCAGGGCGGTTCAGCACTAGTTACTGGTACTATTTCTACGAGCAAGAGGAGGAGACAGATGGACTTCGATCAGGGTGCCAGTACCAGCCAGGAAGTTTCTTCAGGTGGATCGGTCAGGTGCTGCCAGTGTGGTAAAGAGGGGCACAAGAGACTGCAGTGTCCACGCGATCCAGTAGAGTGCCGAGCTTGCGGCAAGATGGGTCATCTACAGCGCTTTTTCAGGGCGTTTCTACCCGTGGCTAGTGAGAGGGGTTCTGTGCAGACTCCTCGAGCAGGAGCAGGACCAACAACATCTTACTAGTTGGGGAACTGGAATACGTCAGGGCGTGCAGGCAGAGATGGTGGTCGTGGCCATGGTATCTAGACACTAAGATCTCAGAGGCAGTAGGGAGGGAAAACTCAGGGTAGCCAGGCTGTGTTGTAGGGCCACAGAATTGGGTAGGCATATGCAGTCCAACAGACCTAGCAGGAGCAGGATCCCAGACCTTCTACTATCAGAGGTACTATTCTAGTAGCTTCTGTCATATCTTCAGTACTTTTCGATACGGGTGCTAAACATAGTTTCATATCTGTGCCCATTGTGGAGAGCCTTGGGATCTGTGTTTCTTCTTCTTCTGATGTTATGACACTAGACACTCCATTAGGGACTAGAACAGCTGGTGTGTGTCAGTTAAAAGAGTTCCCCCTTGAGGTTGGTGGGTGTCACTTCTATTGTGACCTCTATGTCTTGGAGATGACGAGCTTTGATGTCATTCTTGGGATGGACTGGTTGGTTCCCTTTCAAGCCTTTATATACTGCTATCCTCGCAGGGTGCATTTCACATCACCAGAGGGCGGAGAGTTTCTATAAAAGGGAGAATGGGATGTTCAGGCGAGTCGAGCTGGACTAGAGCATCATGGGCAAGGTGGAGTCACAGCCCAGATTTCGAGCTTATATTTGCATGATCAGGGGACTTGTCAAACAGATTTCCCTCCAGTGGTTGATCATTTCAGGGATGTCTTCTCGGATCACTTTTTAGGTATTCCTTCGGAGCGTGAGGTGGATTTCTCTATTGAGCTAGTGCCAAGAGCAGCACCGGTGTCCATTCCTCCTTATAGGATGGATACACCTGATCTGCAGGAGCTCAAGAGGCAGTTATAGGAGTTACAGGCAAATGTTTTATCCAACCCAGTACTTCTCCTTGGGGTTCTACGGTCCTTTTTTGCGAAGAAGGCGGACGGTACTCTCAGACACTATGTGCATTATCGGAAGTTGAACCATTTGACGGTTAAGAACTGATATCCCTTACCGAGGATTGATTATATTTTTTATCAACTTCATGGAGAACGAGTGTTCTCGAAGATTGACTTGAGATCAGGATATCATCAGCTGCACGTGAGACCATCAGATATACCGCTTACATCTTTTTAGAGCAGATATGGTCTGTACGAGTACTTGGTTATGTCGTTCGGACTCATGAACGCGCCAGCAGTTTTCATGTCTCTAATGAATCGTGTGTTCCATCCTTATCTGGATTCTTTTGTGGTAGTATTCGTGGAAGAAATCTTGGTGTACTCTCACACTTGACACAACCATGCCACCCATCTTGAGATTGTATTGAGTACACTAAGAGAGCATCGACGGTATGATAAGCTCTCGAAGTGCCACTTTTGGATGGA
Source organism: Viscum album (assembly GCA_963277665.1). Lineage (NCBI taxonomy): Eukaryota > Viridiplantae > Streptophyta > Magnoliopsida > Santalales > Viscaceae > Viscum > Viscum album. The sequence continues at coordinate 1,295,321,093 of OY728141.1, read as the reverse complement.
TCAGATTCACTTCCTGGGTCATATCATCTCATAGGCAGGAGTTTCAGTTGACCTAGAGAAGGTGAGAGCATTAGTTTCCTGGGAGCATCCCAAGAACGTGTTTTAGATACGGAGTTTCTTGGGGCTGGCTGGTTACTACAGACGCTTCATACAGGACATCTCCTGCTTAGCAGCGCCATTGACGGGTTTGACTAAGAAGGGTGTGAAGTTCTTTTGGTCGGAAACTTGCGAAACAGCCATTCAGGATCTGAAAGGAAGGCTGACATCAGCACTAGTCCTGATACTCCCAGATCAAGGGAAGAGCTATACAGTTTATTGTGATGCATCAGGTACTGGGCTGGGAGCAATGTTGATGCAGGGCGATCGAGTAGTTGTGTACGGGTCTTGGTAGTTGAGGCCACACGAGAGGAATTACCCGACGCACGATCTCGAGTTGGCCGCAGTTGTGCATTCGTTGCGCTGTTGGATACATTATCTCTTGGGAGAACGTTTTTTGGTTTTCACAGACCACAAAAGTCTCAAGTATATTTTTACTCAGTGTGACTTGAATTTGAGGCAGAGAAGGTGGGTCGAGTACCTACATTCCTTCGATTTTGAGCTTGCCTATACACCTTGTAAAGGTAATGCAGTAGCTGATGCACTGAGCAGGAAGACTCAGACACAGGCTATGCAAGAGGCCAGTGATGAGTGGTAGCTTATGGCTTTGTTCTCTGAGATGCATTTGGAGGTGCACGATAGTCAGGGGAAAACTTATCTATCATCTTTATCTATGACTTCTACCCTCCTAGATAGAGTGAGGATGAGACAATGATCTAATCCAGAAGGCCTAGTTCTATGGGAATCAGTGGAAAGCGAGGACCCTCCTCCTGGTTGGAAGATAGTCGATGATGAGGTTCTGTGTTTCCATGGATGAGTGTGGGTTCCAGGGGATATACGTGAGGAGCTGTTGTGGGAGTTTCATGCTTCATCCTGGGAAGTTCATCCCAGAGTTACCAAGATGTACCGTGACTTGAGAAGTCAGTACTGGTGGCCAGGTATGAAGAGAGATGTAGCTGGTTTTGTTATGAGGTGTTCCACCTGTCAGCAGGTGAAGGCGGAGCATCAGAGGCCATCCAGAATTTTACAGAAGTTACCCATTCCGGAGTGGAAATGGGATGATGTCACGATGGATTTTGTGACAGGATTGTCGTGGTCACCTCAAGGAAATGATGTCGTGTGGGTTGTTGTGGACAGACTCACGAAGGTAGCTCACTTTTTGCCGATCAAGGAGACCTTCGGTGTTGACGAGCTTGTAAGGTTATATATCTGAGAGATCGTACGTATTCATGGGGTCCCTCGTTCTATAATTTCAGATAGGGACACCCATTTTACGTCTCGTTCCTGGCAGAGTTTTCAGAGGGCACTGGGTACATAGGTGCTTCTGAGCACAACTTACCACCCTCAGACCGATGGCCAGTTAGAGCGTACGATACAGGTGCTTGAGGACATGTTGCGTGCATGCGTCCTAGACTTTGGGGAATCTTATGAGAAACATACACCCCTAGTCGAGTTTGCCTACAATAATAGTTTTCAGGCAACTATTGTGATGACACCTTACGAGGCTTTATATGGTAGTCCATGCCAATCACCTTTGTACTGGTTAGAGGCAGGTGAGGCAGATTTACTGGGACCACGTCTTGTGCTGGAGACTTCAGAGCAGGTCCAGTTGATTCAGAATCGGATGTCTAACGCGCAGTCTCGTCAGAAGTCTTATGTTGATCGCCGCAGGCGACCTTTGGAGTTCGTGGTCAGGGATCTGGTTTTCTTGCGTGTTTTGCCGAGGCCGGGACACAGGCGGATCGGGAGACAGGGTAAACTTTCACCGAGGTATGTGGGGCCATTTGAGATTCTGGAGAGAGTCGGGCTGGTTGCCTATCGGTTGCAGTTACCGCAGCGGTACCGAGCCATGCATGACGTCATCCATGTATCTCAGTTGTGTCACTATCATTCAGACCTATCTCACATCCTTCAACCTGAGGAGGTTGAGCTTCAGATAGATGTGTCCTTTGAGGAGCATCTGATTCGTATCGTTGATAGGAGCACGAAGGTTCTCCTAGGACAGTCAATTCCTCTCGTACGGGTGTTATGGCAGCATGGCCGAGTATAGAATGAAACCTGGGAGCAAGAGACTGATGTACGTGCTCAATGGTCGGAGTTGTTCATGGCTATATCTTTACCACCCTTGGAGAAGAAATTCGGGGACAAATTTCTTTAAGGGGGGAAGTTTGTAAGAACCCAGTTCTTATTTTTGAGGTACGGGTTTCATCTTTTCTCTTTTCCTTCAGTGTTTTTGAAAAAATAAGGAAAATGGGGGAAAATCCCAAATTTTTGAAGTACACACCATGTACTTTTCCACACGCCATGTACTTTTGGACATGTGGGATGAGTACACAGGGTGTATGGACATGTCAGAGATGAAGGGTGTAGGAACTGACTACACGTCGTGTAGTGGTCCATTACACGTTGTGTAGTCAGTCGGCAGGAGAATAGTAAGGTGGTGGCCAGCTGTGCGATAGCACATGCCGTGTACTCAAGAAGACATATCGTATAGTCATGTCGGTAGGTGAACAGTGCCACGCTGGCGGGAAGCCGCCAAATGAAGAGTTTAAAAATGGGAAGTACACTCCATGTACTTGGAAATACACGCCGTGTACTTTGTTTTTTGGCTTAAAATAGGAATTATCCTCCTCATTTGGCAGAGGAGGAATTTGATTCATTTTGGAGCCAAAGGAGGAGGCCGGAGCTTCGGAGATCCGCCGGGCGTGCGTCGGGAATCCGTTTCCGCCTCGGACGCTCTCGTTGGAACCACACGGGTGGGTTCCCTCTTCTCCTGGAGTAGTTCTCACCAATTCTTCCTTGTATGTAAGTTATTTATGTTTGAATGTTTTTTCTTTTACCTTATATCTACCTCGTTCTGGGACAATTCATGGAACGTTGTTTGAGTATACTGATAAGGGGCGTATAAGGTAGGTGGCTTGGTGTTTATTTTTTCAACTGGTGTGTGTTTTGTGAGCTTTGAGCTACGAACCCATGTTGGGGTGTCGTGAGGCTGAGGCCATGGCTAATTTAACTACCTAGAACTGTATAGGTAATTAAATAAAGTTGTAAAAATATTGTTTGGGATCACTGCTTGGATCCAGGACCATCCTGAGGGGTGTGTTCCTCTATTTAGCCGTTTGGCCAGAATACCCGAGGGTATGCCATTTTTAATTATGCATTACTTTTTTCCTTGAGAGGAATTGTGTTTAAACTGCATGTTTATATGTTGGGCATGGCCCGGTTACTTGTGCCTGAGGGCAGTGTTTTACTATAGCTTGAGGGCGTGACTGTATTAGCCTGAGGGAAACATACTATTTCGCCTGAGGGCAACCTTTCATGTCTGAGGGCTCGACTTTTGTGTCTGAGGGTGACACTTCCTACACCTAAGGGCAAATTATGTTATGCCTGAGGGCAATACCTGTGGGTTGGATTATGATTACCTGAGGGTGAGATTTTGTTTGTCTGAGGACACTGACTGGTTACTTAGAAATTCACTATGGTGATTTCTTAATAATGAATGGTTAAATGAATATTAAATTGGCAATATAATTAGTTAAGTTAGTTACTTTTGGTATTGATTACTTTATTTCATTTTACTACTGCACACTATTGTTGCATGTTTTACACACAGTTGAGCACGGGCCTTTGGTGGGTGCCTACTGGGATTATTTCTCACACCTTGTTTGGGTCATGCTTTTCGACCCAAACAGATTACATTTCTGCTGGTGTAGATAAGGTCAAGGGTCCTTATATAGGTACATGATTGCTGTTGGGGTGTAAGAGAGCATAGGACCGAGCATTGGCTTGTGATACTGTGGGCTGTTCTGTTCTGCTTTATGTACTTATATTTCAGTTGTAATGTATTGTATTGCAGTGTAACATGTTTTGGCTGTTTTCATAGAATAGTGACATGCTGCATCTTCATATATATATATATGACTGTTGTTTTCCCTTTTTGGTTCTCAGTTATCCATTTCAGTTATATATATACTGTTGTTGCTTCTGCTTTTGATGTATGTTTAATTTCATTCTACTGCACTACACTTTGACAAATGAGGGCATAGTTTCCCCACTATCAGACCTGGGCCCTCGCTAATAGTCGGCAGCCTCTGGCATTTGGGGAAATGCGGTTGAGGTCACGTGGCGAACCGGGTTCGGGGCACCCGTTGAGTGGCACCCGGGGCCGGGACGTTACACATAGTCATTATATACATATATCCATTATATTTATAGTAATTAGGTATATTTAAGTCCAACTTGTATATAATTTTTTGATAAAAATTTTAAAAAATATAATTCAAAACACTCATAATTATTAATTTATATGAAATTTATTAAGAGAACTTAAAGCTCTAAAAGGTCATTTTTTATGAAATAAATTAAGAGAACTCATATAATTATTTATTTAATATTACCATGGTAAAAAAACCTTAAAAAATTAATAATAATATAACTCAAAAATCTCATAATCTAATTAATCACAAAAGAATATACATTTTATTTTATTTTGGTATAAGCTAATTTTTAGGCTTAAAAACACATTTTTCCAAAAAAACTATTTTTTGTTATGTTTTTAACTTTTATATTAAAATTAATTTTTTCATTTATAAAAATTGAATATTGAAAATAGCTTCCATATTTGGAATCAAGAGGTTCAAATTTGATAAATTAATCCAACTTTATTTTTGGTCATAATGAATAGTAACTTTGTTTAAAATGTTGTCACATCGGTAAGGGTAAAACATATCAAACAACATTAAAACTATGAAATAAGGCTTAAAAATCATACATAAACTTGCCAATATTTTATTTGATCAGATTATTTCGACATATCTCTATCCTAGATTTTAAATATATCAATTCTCTCTCACTTAAACATGAAAATTATTTTTTATTAATTTAATATTTTAAATAATTTCAAGGGTGTCTCTCCCCTCACTTATAAAAGGACACCATATCTATAATCTTACTCGTACTTAATGAGAAAATTATCTTGACTAAATGCTACAAAAAACCACTTATTAAATTCCTTCCTTACATTCTATAGGTGATAATATTCTTAAAATGTGATCCCTAGGGTCCTTAAGAAGAAATCCAAAGGATCTTCTTCAAAGAGGAGGCAATCATCTTAACTGAGTATTTTCATTTTACTTATTCTAAAACCTTAAAATATTATGTAACAATTATCATATAATAACATCAGTATCTTCTATATATTTAAATTTAATTATACTAGAGTAAAAACATTATTCATCACCTTTCCATCTAATGTAAAACAAAAAAAATCACTTGTGTGTACGTACGACCTTCCTTCTCTACGTAGAAATGTTATTAATTTTTCATTAGAAGCTCATGATTATAGCTAAAATTATATATTTATTGAATATATATGGTATTTATGACATAATAATTATTCTTAAAAGATAATATACTACTTACCTTATTACTCTTCCATCTGTTGAAAAATTATAATGTTGTTCGTGCGTACTTGTGGATTACCTCCTCCACAAATCAATGTGATTTATTTCTCATGTACACATTTCATAAATTATTATAAATTTGTATTTAATGCTTAAAAATGATAATTATTTCATGATTAATATTCTTAATATGATTAAATCATGATGAATATACAAGTATCATAACTACCAAACAGAAGCATGTATGAAAAAATTCAATAGTTAACACGCCCAGGATGATGATGTTAATAATGAATTGTTAAAAAATGAGTGATAGAATTTTATAAGTGAAAAATATATGATATGATAACTATGAATATGATTGTTTTATAGATTTATAATAAATATAAATTTATTATACATGATGTTAAAAGTTCATACAAAATAAGTTGGACTAGAGGTAAGGGTTTATCGTCTCAATTTTTCTTCCTTGGGACATATGTTAGGTTATGCACCTATTTTTTATGAAGAGTATATACTATCACTTTCACATGTTATATCATGAATCATTCTTACATCATGATATTTAAAGTTAAAATTCATGTTATTTCATATAATAGGTTATGATTCAAATGTTACCAAAGCGGTAATGGATTTCTATTACAATCTTATTGCAATGAATCTACTTTTATTGGATTTGTACTTTAAATATTTCCATGTGTATATCTTGATTGATCCTAAGAGTTAGAATGGTTTTTAGGTTTCTTGGGACCCTATAGTAAATATATTAAAATTTTAAATATATTTTAAGTCACTTGAACTCATTTTTTATGTGTTTCTTGTTTTCTTATTGTTTGGGACCTTATATGGAAAATCTGATACCACAGTTGATTTCGGAATGTGATTTTTACCCTAAGCACGACCTAAGGTTGGTCAGCATCATATGTTTCGAGGAAGCATTTGTTGGTGTGTGTGTCTAATAAAAATAAATAATTTTTTTATTTTTTTATTTTAAATGAACTAAATTTAATCCTCTATAAATACCTAATTATAAGAAAATCAACAGTATTAACTGTATAACCCTAGGAGGATTTTATAGGAGGATTAATAATTCCTCATTGGTGGATCAGAATAGAGAATGATGGATGATTGAATCAAGGTGGATCAAGAGGCAGTGAATGTAGTGGGTCTTATTCAATGATGAAGAACACATCCTTCACTAATTATCGATCTTAAATTGAGATAGGTCTCTTAATTTGTGGGTTTTTCCTATTGATTAAAATATTGAGCACGGGTTATTATTTTATTTTTTTGATCTATGATTTCACACCCTTCATATAATCCCTTCTATACAAATTAAACTGGTAAATCAATTTGTAATTATTATACCTTTTAATCACCATTATTTTCCAGGATTATGTGATCACTAAACAATAAATCTTTACCAACAATTATTAAACCATATTTGTGTGAATTTATCACCACCATTATTTTAGTTCGTCATCATTTCCCCATGCGGTCATGGTTTGACATTGTTAGGTACGTTCAATCCTGATTGAACTCTTAGATTCCTAGTAGAATCATGAATGATGACTGAGATGGTGATTTGTGGTTAGATCAAAAATATTTGTGGGTGATGTTTCATGGAACTAGGATCCGAAGTGGTGACGATATGGGAGGTGCTACAAGACATTTGGTGTCTTATCAATAGATGAATGGAATATGATTTTCGGTCACTGAAGGCTTGGAAAGGACGGCCGAAGACAACCCCCAACAATTTCGAGTGGTCAAATGGTATATTTAAAGGAAATTAAGGTAGATATACATCCATGTGAATAGAATAAGTTTTCTATGAAAAAATATACTACACTATGTTTATTGTAAAGAACACATTCCATGTAGTCTCCTAGTTGTGGCGGCTAGGGTTCAGGCGAAGAAAAATATCAGAAGAAGTGTGAACAAACTACACACTATGTGACCCTATGCTGGTGGATAGGTGTGTACTCTAGGAGTATACACTAATATACATTTCCAGAAACATGGGCATGTCCAAAGTACATGGGAATGGATGTGTAATCAGACATGACCAAGATACCTAGACACAACAATGTACACAAGCATGGGAACATGTGCATGAGCATGGGCGAAAGAGCACAGGTAGGCCTCGGGTGGCTGAGACACATCATGTACCACTGGTACATACCATGTGGTATGACATGGATTTCCAAGCCACGTATAGGGAATAACAGGACAAGGTGGTTATGTGAGGTCACACACTATATTTTCCACCATACACACCATGTACTCTCCTAGAAAATTCTTCCTCTCGTATCTCTATCTTCGAGACTCAGATTTTGGCTTGTGAGTAGCCTATCCTGAGTGTTTATTGACATAGAACATGATGGTGGACTTTGTTTTGGAACATGATTAATTATGTAAAATGTTACAATTGTAAATATTGACCATGGTAGTGACTATGGTAGGATCATCTGAGAGATGTCAGGGTTTGAAACCTTGTTGTCGCACCAGGGTGTGGGTCCCCCATACACTACTATAAAAAGGACCTATCCCAACAGATCTATACCCATGTTTTAGAAGAACTGTGGGTATAAATTTGATTATCCAAGCCTATAACAATGGTTTTTAAATAACTATTGGTATAGGTAAGTCTAAAACAATTATTTTTTGAAACTGTTGGTATAGAATTATGAATATTGTAAGCCCGCATGTAATCCTCCTACCCTCCTCTTCATTCGAGCTCTAAATCCTATCGTGTGTCCACGCATCACCCCTCCCCTCATGAAACTTCACCCGGAATCCTCCCTCCCCTATGGCTATTTCATCCACCCCACTTCCCTCCTTAGGCAACTTCAGCCTCCCTACACCCCCCCTCCCCTCAGGAGCCTTCGTCTAGCATCCTACCTCCCCTCCTGCGATTCCGGACTCCCCATTGTCCTCCTCATGTGACTTAAGCTGCCCAACTACTCTCCAAAATCCATTTTTGCCACCCCACTACCTTCCTCACATGATTTTGGCAAACCCACCCATCCAAAGTGTTCTCTCTCTGATGTTTTTTTTTGTTGCATTTTTTGATAGGTAACATTTTTTCCCTCCTCTTATTTCTTATTTATATTTTTTAATATTTTTCAAGTGTTTTATTGAAGGTGAGATGGTTCGTATGTTTGATGTTTTTGTTTTTGTTTCATGTACTTTTATTCAAGATTTACATGTTACAAGTGGTTTCTAAATTCATATTTGGCCTAAATATTCATGTTGTGGACTATATATATATATATATAACATTCTCTTTATTACACACATAAACATGATTTATTACATAAACTTGAACTTAATAAAACTCAGAGGATCGCAAGGTCTAGTTTCTTGGGAAATTAGGAACATTACATAACAACTTAGAACATAAAACACAACATCTTTATTGAAAACTTCTTTTACATGACCAAAACATTCCTTCATACTTAACATTTCATAGGATAACCTAAGAACATAAATAAGAAAAAGGTGAGATATAAAGCCCAGTAATGGAGTAAAAAGGCATAATATAAAGAATAAAATACATTTTAGGCAATAGACATATCAATAGATCATAACATGAACATAAAGGCATGATCATAACATGGAAATGTGGCAACAACATTTAACACGGTTTTAGAATGATCCAAGGCTCATTGTACATGGATAATGATTAAAACCTCATTGAAATTGAATTATCATGATTAAACCTTCATTTCACTTGACATATCATGATACTAATCTTTACCCAATGCCTTAGAGCACTATTAGGGTTCACCCTTCTTAAACATGTCATTTCATGCATAAGTGTGCCACATGGATCATGTAACATGGATTCATTAAACATCATCATTTATTATATGATAAAGGAATGTGGAATTCATACATGAAACTCTATAATCAATAAGTAAATGTGCTTAAAGTTGAATACCCTTGATAGAGAAATGGGCATGGTATTCACTACATAATGACTTTGGCTTGGAAAATCGCGGTGCAATTTTGGCAGCATAATGGCGTGACATAAGAATTCATAAAAATGGTTGATGAGAGAGAAATGGGTGTCTCATAATATTTAAATTAAAAGGACAGTAAGGGGGTCATATATATACATGTCCCAACATACGTAATGGAATTTATATTCATAATACAAAACAATTTCTTGAATGTAAATGAGAAGAGAGAAATTCCTTATGAAATTTCAGCATGGTAACAGGTGTACATGGGAGGAATTAATGAGAGAGAAATAGTTCTATCATAATTAAATAATAAGTAGGGAAGTATGGGGGAGGTGAGAAATCATACCCCCAACATTTGTAATTTAAAATACAAGGGTATAAAAACATAAAGAAACTTGGACAAAAATAAGAGAGAGGAAGAAATCCCTTACCTGGAAGTGTGATACCAAAGGCTTAAGAGAGGCTTATTAGGAGTTTGGGGTGCCTTGGGAGGATTATAGAGAGAGTATGGAAGAGGTTGGTCGAGCTAAAAATTATTTTAGTGAATAGGAAGTGGGATATGGGGTGGGTTTATATAGGAAAAGAGAGTGAATTGTTTATTGTTTAGGTTTTGAGCACCATGCATTAAACTAATCAAAACCACAAACCAACCCATTTTTTTTGCCCATGGTTTTTTCCAAATGGGATTGGAAAATAATATTTTATAATTCTAGTGAAAGAAATTCTTAAAATATTAGGCTTTCTTATGTAGAGGTGAGTCACACTCTCAAGGAAATCAATTTAAAAAGTTAAAATGTTTTATAAGTCTTAGAGGGTCCACTAAAGCTTTGTAAAATAAATAAAACAAACCTAAAATCATATTATTTTAATGGTAAAATATATATTGGCCGAAAATATTATTTATATTATTTTATTACATTACTATTGGGTCATTTTTATGTCATAAAACACATTATATAATTTAACAGTATTTAAATTTTACCCAAAAATTCGATTGTCTTAGAAAATTATGAAAAATTAATTGTTGGATAATTTTGACATCCTTATTCCAAAAATAATATTAATTTTATCTAAAATAATTTTCTAAATATGTGAATTTTTACTTTTATAATAAAAACCAATATTTATCAAAAATTCATGGGTTTTGAGAAAAACAGCTTTCAAACCCTAAATAAAATCACAATTGTATTCATAAAAATTATACAATAATTTATATTTAATAAAAATTAATTTAGTAATAATATTTCACTAAAATATTATTTAATTCAAAAAAAAACCATTAATTCATCAAAATATACATCTTAATGGAATATTAACTAAAAATAATATTTTTTCTTTAAAAACTATTTACCAAGTAACAATAATAAAAAGAATTTATATTATCTATAAAAATAATGTACATAATAATAGTGATATGGTATTGTTACATAACCTCTTCTGACACCCGTATAAGACAGAAGGGTAAGGTGTGCGATGGTGATAGACTCTTTGGGCATCTCAAATAATATTGCTCGGGTGGTAATCTCTGTCAACTTTCAATTCTCCTGTAGGCAATTTTGTTCGAGCTTAATGTGTTGAATATCGACTTGGGATTGGTCAAGAGAGAATCTCAATGATGCCACCTCCTTTCTGAGCTCCGACAATTGGGCTTCATATGGTGAAATTATTTTGTATGAGGTCATCTCTTCCTTTGTCTGAGTAAATTGGATTTTTTGAAGCCTTATATTTATACTAATCATGTGATCACTACTCAACGACAATATTAGCAATGGCAAAAATTCATAATAGTATTTTGAAATCCAAAATCATAAAACCAAAGAAGTGCATATGTTATATAACCATTTTATATAATAAGACATTTAATTAGATCAAGATTAATTTTCATTAATAATAGTTTGGGTCATTACAATCTTCCCCTTTAAGAAATTTCGCCCTCAAAATTTTATTTTCCTGCACTAAAACAGATGAGGGTAACTCTACTTCAGTACTTCCTCTGATTTCCACGTTGCTTCTTCAAACTTGTAGTTTTTACACAACACCATAACGAGGGGCATTGTCTTATTTTATATAACTTTTTCCCTATGATCTAATATCTTAACCGGATTCTCTTCATAGGATAGTTCATTATCTAATACTACCACCTCTGGATTGAGTACATGTGATGGGTCAGGTATGTACTTCCTCAAGAGTGATACATGGAATACATCATGTACTTGAGATAGGTTAAGTGGGAGTGCTAGTAGATAGGCTACTGCCCCAAAGGGATCAAGGATCTCAAAAGGGCTGATGTAACTTGGACAAAGATTTACCTTTTTACCAAATCTCATAACTCTCTTCCACGGTGATATGCTGAGGAATAACATGTCTTCAACATCAAAATCTAGGTCTCATTGATGATTATCAACATAGCACTTTTTTTGAATCTGAGCAGCTTAAATGTACTGCTAGATGATCTTAACCTTCTCCACCATTTCTTCTACCATTTCCAGACCTAGAAGTTTTCTCTCCCCAACTTCATCCCAACATGATGGTGTTCTTTACCTCTTCCCACACAAGGCTTCATAAAGATCCATTTTGATGCTTGAGTGGAAACTGTTATTGTAAGAGAACATAACCAGAGGAAGATGTTGATCCCATCCTCTTTTGAATTCCATTGAGCATGCTCTTAAGATATCCTCATGTTTTTGGATAATCTTATCAGATTGTCCATCATTTTGAGGATGATAATCCATACTAAAGTTCAACTCAGTATTCAGAGCGTGTTGGAGACTCTTCCAGAACATAGAGGTGAATCTTGGATCTCGATCGGATACAATCGATTGTGGTACTCCATGCAGCCTTACCACATCTCTGATGTATATCCGTGTTAGTCAATACAGTAAGAAATCCTCCCAAATTGTAATGAAGTGTGTAGTCTTGGAAAGATGGTCCACAACAACCCAGATAGAATTGTTTCCTTTGGATGTCTTTGGAAGTCTGATGACAAAGTCTGTGGTGATGTTCTCTTATTTCCTTGCTGGTATGGGTAATAATTGCATCATCCCATTAGACTTCTACCTCTCAGCCTTCACTTGTTGACATACCAAGCACTTTGATGTATACTCAATGATGTCCTTCTTCATGTTATCCCACCAATAAAACTCTCGAATATCCTGATACATCTTTGTGTTTCCTAGATGAATGGATAAATTTGAACCATGGGCATCATCCAAAAGTTCTTTCTTTAATTCCAGATTTGATGGAACACATAGTCCTGTCCCAAATCTCACAATTATTTCTTCATTGACACTGAACTATGAGGATTTCCATTTTCTGATAGTTTCCACCTTCTTCTGAATCCCCACATCATCCTTTTGAGCATACTTTATCCTTTTCAAAATAGATAGTTGACAAATAATTTTTGAAATGATTGATGATGAACCCTTCTTATGATTCCCATGTCCATCTTCATCAAATCTAAGAAGATTGTATCCTTTTCAATTCTCATCAATGATATAATTGTTGGTTCCTTTCTAATTAGAGCATCTTTCACCTTGTTCTCTTTCCTATGGTGGTAATTTATTGAGCATTAATAGTATTTGATCATCTCTAAACAACTTCATTGGTGCATATTCAACTCTTTTTATGTGAATATATACTTGGGGATTTTGTGGTTCATATATATATTTCACACTTCTCCCCAAATAGGTAATGTCGCCAAATTTTCAAAGCGAAGATCACTGCAGCCAACTCCATTTCATGTGTTGGATAGTTTTTCTCATGAACTTTCAATTTCCTTTAAGCATAGGAAATGACTTTGTCATTTTTCATCAACACATAGCTTATTCCCTTCTTTGAAACATCATTGAATACCACAAAAAAGTTATCCACTGGTGGGTAGTGTGAGCATGAGTGCAGTGATAAGCCTCCTTTTCAAATCCTTGAAGCTTTCTTTGCATTCATCACTCCAAGAAAACTTTACTCCCTTCCGAGTTATCTTGGTAAGAGGGTTGGGAAATCATGAGAAATTTCTCACAAATTAGTGATAATATCCAGCTAACTCCAGGAAGCTATGGATATATATTACCAATGTTGGCCTCAACCATCCCTTAATTGAAGCTATCTTGGAGGGATCCACAGATATCCCATTTCTTTTGATGATATGACCCAAGAACGAGACCTCCTTCAACCAGAACTCACATTTTATGTACTTTTCAAAGATCTTATCCTTTCACAAGGTCTCTAGTACAGTTCTCAGATTCTCCTCATGATCCTCCTTGTTTTTGGAGTATATTAGAATATCATCTATAAAGACAACCCAAAATTTATTGAGGTAATCTCTAAAGACTCTATTCATCAAGTCTATGAAGATTTTTGGAGAATTAGTGAGTCCAAAAGGCATTACTTTGAATTCATAGTGCTCGTACCTTGTATGAAAAGCAATATTGGGGATATCCTCCTTCTTCACCCTTACATGGTAATATCCCGACCACAAATCCACCTTAGTGAATTATTTTTCCCCATGTAGCTGATCGAACAAGTCATCAATTCAGGGAAGAGGATACTTGTTCTTTATCATGATTTTTTTAGATCACGATAATCAATGCAAAGGCGCATTAACCCATCCTTTTTTTGACAAAGAGGACTGGAGCACCCCATGGTGAAGCACTTGGGCGTATAAACCCTTTATCCAAATTCTCCTTTAGTTTTTTATTCAGCTCCTTAAGCTCCAAAACAACCATTCTATACAGAGTATTGGATATTAGAAATTCCCTAGGTATAAGATCAATTGAGAATTCAACATCTCTTCTAGGAGGGAGACCAGGAAATTCCTCAGGAAACACCTCATTGAATTCCCTCACAATAGGCATGTCTTCAAGGATGGTTGCTTCCTTAGAATCAATCATCTGATCCAGATATGATTTCTCATAAGGCATTAATATCCATGCTTTAGATGATGGTTCTAAATAAGATTCATCTTCCTCCTTGCACTTGTATAAAATTGGGGGTCTATTATCTATATGGAGAGTGATTCCCCTCTCAAGACAATTTATGTTGGCTCTATATAAGGAAAGTCAATCCATTCCAAGAATTGCATCAAATTCTACTAGAGGGAGTATTAAAAGGTTCTCTGGGAATTTAATTCCACAAATTATGATGGGGGAGGAGTTATATTCATGGGATTCAATGATTTACCCATTTTTCATACTCACTGAAATCATTACTTCCAGGATTTGGGGTGGTTTTGGGATTTTTCTACTAAAATATTGGGATATAAAAGAATGCGTAGAACTAGAATCAAAAAGTATGTTCTCTATTCTTGAATTAATTACTAGTGTACCTATAACCACTTTGTTTTTGGGGTTCACTTCGGTGGTAGTAATGGAAAAAGATCACCCTTTCTTCCTTGGAGGTTGTTGGTTGCCTCCGAAAACCCTTATCTTAGGGAACTAATTTACAAGGTTCCCGGGTTCTTTGCATTTGATGCAATGAACAACGTGTTGAGGGTCGAACGGATCATTTATCTCATTTTATTCAACCTCGGGTTTTCCTTGTTGGTAGTTAACAGCTAGGTTCCCTTCTCTTCCACACATAAAGCATTTCCTCATCCCCTTCAGGCAATTTCTGAGGTGCTTCTTTTAGCACCTTTGGCAAGTGGGGTGATGGATTTTCTTAGCACTATTGGATTTATCAATCAGATCACCAGAATTAATTCCCACCTTATGCTTCTCATCCCTTTTATACCCCTAAGATTCACCAATTTCAATTTCAACCTTAAGGTCACATCAGACAATTTCTACATAAATATTGAAGTCACGGATCACCGGGGATTTTCGTAGGGTAGGTTTTATCCCACAAAATAAACGATCAACCATGCATTCGAGGGTAATAAAAAATCTGAAGTTGTATCATGCAAGCCTTGTGAATTTTTCCTCATACACTCCGATGGATTCTTCATCTTTTTTATTGAGGTCAAGGAAGTCCCTTTCCATCTTAAGTCGGAGAGTGGGAGAAAAATATTTGTCAAAAAACATTTTCTAGAAATCCTTCCATTCCAATGCCTCGATATCCTCCTTAGGCTTCGTATTTTTTATCAATGTCCACCATTGATCGACTTCACCCTCCATATGATAAGCATCCAGGATAACATTCTCTTATTCATAACATTGACAAATAGAGAAGATCTTTTCAATGAAGTTGATCCATTTTCCGGCGATTGAGGGATCAGATGATTCATTAAAAGTATGAGGCCTTTGTCTCATGAAGCTCTCTATTGTGAATTTTTATTTATTAGGGGGGATAAACGTTCCTATTGACCCATGTTTCTATTCAAAGTTTGAGTTAACTGAGAGAGTATTGTGATAAAGTTCATGATTCTCGCTCCCATTGGATTGGCCATCTCATTAGAACAGTCATCACATTGATCTTCACATCAGTTGTTAGCTCAAGTACTTATATTACCAGCCATTAGCTAGAATAAAAGGAATGTTAATGGTAACACCTAAAGGGTAATCCAAAGACAAAAACATGGTACTTGTAAACTACTTTTATTTCCTTAACTTATGAATTTATAGGCTTCAATATATATTATCCATGATCTATTTCCCAACATATATTCATAGGGGATTTTTTATTCCCTTAATAATGGTTCATAATAAGCTTATGAATTTACCAAATCATATCCCCTAGGAGTGTCATAACCAAGAGTGTATTAAGGCCTGTTGTCGTTCATCAGTTCCCATTTGATTCTAGATCAAAGCGGTGTTTTTGGGTTTTACCCCTAGATACATTTGTGCCAAAGCTGCCTCTTCCTACTCGTATCTTGATAGAAATGTATTTTCTTGATAAAACACTTAATAAATACACACCAAAATTTAGGGATGTTTATATTATACTTATTATTATCCCTAAGGCTTTCACTAGGGTTTTATAATCCTAATCCCAAAAATAACTAAACCTATCATTTGATACCAACTATAACAACCCTGCTCTTTATTACACCCATAAATATGATTTTTTACATAAAATTAAACTTAAAACAACTCTAAGGATCGATAGGTCTATTGTCTTGGGAAATTAGGAACATTACGTAATGACTAAGAACATAAAACACAACATCTTTATTAAAAACATCATTTACATGACCACAACATTCATTCGTAATTAACATTACATGGGATAACCTGAGGACATGTATAAGAAAAGGGTGAGTTATAAAGTCCAATAAGGGATTAAAAAGGCATAACATGAAGAATACAATACATGTTAGGAAATATTCATATCAATGGAGCATGAAATGATCATAAAGTCATAATCATAACATGGAAATGTGGAAACAACATTTTACATGATTTTAGCATAAGACAAGGCTCATTGCACATGGATCATGAATAAACCCTAATGGCACTTAAATTAGCATGATTAAACCCTCATTTCACTTAACGTATCATGATACTAATATTTACCCAATGCATTGGAGTGCTGTCAGGGTGCACCCATCTTAAACATTTAATTTCATGCATAAGTGTGCCACATGGATTGTATAACATGGATTCATTAAAAATCATCATTTATTCCACGATAAAGAAATATAGAATTCATACATGAAACTATATAATCAATAAGTAAATGTGAAAAAATTTGAATACCCATGATAGATAAATGGGCATGGTATTCACTACATAATGACTTTGGTTTGGAAAATCATGGTTCAATTTCGGCAGCATAATGATGTGACATAAGAATTCATAAAAATGGTTTATGAGAGAGAAAGGGTTATATCATAACATTTACATGAAATTGATAATAAGGGGTTCATATAGATACATATCCCAACATATTTAATGGGATTTCGATTCATAATACAAAACAATTTCTTGAATGTGAATGAGAAGAGAGAAATTCCTTACGGAATTTTGGCATGTAAATGGGTGTACATGGGAGGAATTAATGAGAGAGAAATAGGTATCTCATCATTCAATAATAAGGATGGAAGTATGGGGAGGTTTGAAATCATACCCCAACATTTTTTATTGAAAAGACAACGGTATAGAAACATAAAGAAACTTAGACAAAAATAAGAGAGAGGAAGAAATCCCTTACTTGGAAGTGTGATCCCAAAGGCTTGGGCGAGGATTGAGAGTGGATTGTTGAGAGTTTTGGGTGCCTTGGGAGGATTCTATAAAGTGTATGTCAGATTTTGGTCGAGATCCAAAGTATTTTAGTGAATTGTAAGTGGGATCTTTGATGGGTTTATATAGGAAAAGAGAGGCAAATCTTTATTATTTAGGTTTTGGGCACCACACATTAAACTAATCAAAACCACAAACCAACCCATTGTTTGTGCACATGGTTTTTGAAAAATGGGAGTGGAAAAAAAATATTTTATAAGACCAATGTACTAAATTTCAAAAATATTAGTCTTTCTTATGTGGAGGTGATTCACACTCTCAAGAAAATCAATTTAAATAGTTAAAATGTTTTATAAGTCTTGGAGGGTCCACTAAAGATTTGTAAAATAAATCAAACTAACCGAAAATTATATTATTTTAATGGTAAAACATATATTGGCAGAAAATATCATTTATAGTATTTTATTACATAACTATTGGGTCATTATGATGTCATAAAACACATTATATAATTAAATAGTATTTAATTTTTACCAAAAAAATAGATTGTCTCATGAAATTATGAAAAATTTACTGTTGAATAATTTCGACGTCCTGATTCCAAAAATAATAATCATTTTATCTAAAAGAATTTTCTAAATATTTGAATTATTAATTTTAAAATAAAAACCAATATTTAACAAAAATTCATGGGTTTTGACAAAAATGGGTTTCAAACCCTAAATAAAATCACAATTGTATTCATAAAAACTGTACAATCATTTATATTTAATAAAAAAAATTAGTAATAATATTTCATTAAAATATTATTTAATTCAAAAAAATACATTAATTACTCAAAATATATATCTTAATTGAATATTAACTAAAAATACTATTTTTTCTTTAAAAACTATTTTCTAAGTAACGATAATGAAAAAAATGTATATTATCTATAAAAATAATGTACATAATCATAGTTCTAGGGTATTGTTACATAACCCCTTATAACACCCGCATAAGACTAAAGGGTAAGGTGTGTGATGGTGACAGACTCTTCTGGTGGCTCAGATAACATCGCTCGGGTGGTAATCTCTATCAACTTCCACTTCTCATGTAGGCGATTCCGTTCGAGCTTAATGTGTGGGATCTCAGATTGGGATTGGACAAGAGCGAAGCCCAATGATATGACCTCCTTTATGAACTCTGACAAATGGGATTTGTATGGATAAATTATACTAGATGAGTTCATCGCTTCCTTTTTCTGAGTAAATTGGATTTGTTAAAGCCCTATATTAATACTAATCATGTGATCACTGTTCAACAGCTATATTAGAAACAGTAATAATTCTTAACAGTATTTTGAAATCCAAAATCATAAAACCAAAAAAGTTTGTATGTTATATAACTATTTTACATAATAGTACATTTAATTAGATCAAGATGAGTTTTCATTAATAAAAGTTTGGGTTGCTACAATATAGGGTCAATTTTCTATTGCATTCATTAATTTTGATTGTTTGTCATGTGGAAAATGGGTGGAATTTCTTGATTCAAATGGTATCTTAATGGGAAGTGGTTTTTTATAAACTCCTTGTATTTAATAAAATTCTATGGTCTGTTTTCATAATGAAACACACATGTTTTTGGTATTATAAGAAAAATGAGGCATCCAAAGTTGGATAATTTTTTCTGTTAAAAGAGCGATTTCTTGTTTTGATGATATTTTTGGATTAGAAACACGAAAGGAGGTATCCCATGAATTTTGTGGTTATAATTTTTGATTAGTATATTTCCTTTTGTAATTGTGCTGGCATGTAATGTTGTTTTGTACAAAACATTCCAATTATATATATTGTATGTATAAAAGTGAAGTCTTAGTTGGCACCTTGTTATTAGTTGATCATTGATGTTGCCCTTTTTAGTCCACATTTATTTTGTTGATTTTTTTCTTATCAATGTGATGGAATATTAGTTACAAGATGCATGTTTTGAT
This sequence comes from Viscum album, assembly GCA_963277665.1. Taxonomy (NCBI): domain Eukaryota; kingdom Viridiplantae; phylum Streptophyta; class Magnoliopsida; order Santalales; family Viscaceae; genus Viscum; species Viscum album. Next base: position 1,295,301,541 of record OY728141.1, on the reverse strand, counting down.
TATATTTTGGGGGTCACATTGATGGTAGTGTAGGAGGTGCTAAGGACATGATAATGTTGTTGTCCCTAGAGTCTTGTTATTTTCTTGTGATGAATTTATTGTACATGGTCTACCTAAATTATTATTCCATGAGTATACCTAGGTTCATAATTGGGTATTAGTGGGACATTTCTATTCTAGTAAATGTTTTTCATTGTCTAGAACCCCCTTAGTTTTATTTAAAACCTTGATTTTTGGTTTTTCACTAAGGAGACTACATAGAGTGATTCATTGGATAGATGTATGGTTGTACCCTACCAATAACTAGGTCCATGTTTTTATTTCTTGTTTGGTCATGTTAGTCATAATTATTTCTCTTAATGATATGTATTTATGTTATGGATCATTAATTTTTACATTTTCATTTGTATTGTTTATTTATTGGATGGTCTTTCTTGGTGAGTTTCTCCTTTTGTGGATTAACCATTCTTTTTTAGTTTTATTCCATCCTTATATTTATCTTTTTTCTTATTGATTATTTACCCTTATTTCCTTATTATTTTTTTGTTTTTTACATATATATGTTTTGAAATGGGCTTTAAAAAAATAAAAGAAATAAATAAAAAGTGTAATCATACAGTTCTTTTAAACTATTTTGTAAATGTCTTTGACAGGGTGTGTTCTTTAAAGCGTAAAATGTTGTTTCCAAAATAGTTTTGGAATAAATTTCATAGGAAATCATGTATTTTAATGAAACTATGAGTGTGTTTTGGTTTTAAAAACATTTTTTTAGGAAAATGTACCAAGTTTTAACAAACTTTTGATGTGTTTTCAATTCATTTCATAAAACCTTATGAAAAATGATTATTTTTTTCATTTCATTCTAGTTTTTCACACCTCTTGATATTACAGGGGATATTTTTTGAATATTAACCATGATAGTGAATTATTAAATGTGAGGGATACCCACCTTGGTTCATTATTTGTAGTCATCACTTATAGAATATATTATTTCTCTTATTCTTTTTTTCTTCTAGAAACTAGTATGATTTGATGAATTTAATATTAAAATTGGTTGGAATGAATTTTTTAATTATGTTTTACATTGTTTATTGGAAGATAATTTTTTTCCTTATAATATATTGGATAGAAGTTGTTGTATCATAACGATCAGATTTCAACTGAGTTTTAGAAGAATTTGGAAAAAATCTAGATTTTCCATTTAACAATGCTTCAAATGGAAGATGTATACAAAATCTATGCTATAATTGTGTCATAATACCATGGTTAGGCCACATAGAAGTTTGATACCATATAAAAAAATCTGGATTTCAAAAAAACTATTCTTTTTTTTATCACCATGGAGAGACAAGACAATCTTCTACTATTCTGGAATGAAAACAAAGAACTTGTATGGATAATTTGATATTTTATCAGTTTCTATATGTGAAACAACATGAGATAGATAGTATTCCAATTCAAGAAGAAAATTATTTCAATACACATGAGGAAAATATTGAATATGATGATGTTGTGGGAGTGAAACTTTTAATGGATGGCGTTAGAGCTCCAGTGTATTGGGAATGTACTAAAATGGAAAAGTTAGAATTTTTAATGTGGTTATATCATGGAAAACTCATGTAAGGAATTTATAATACCACCATTTATTATATTATTACCTTTTTAAGGGCTTTATTCCTAATTGTGTAGTTATTCCCTCAAATCATTACAATTCATGGAAGTTAATTAAGCAGCATGGATTTTCTACTAATTAAGTTCATGCTTGTATAAAAGATTGTAGTTTATTTTGGGAGGAAACAACTAACTGTAATGATTGTAAGGAATTTTGTACATCTCAATGGAAGGAAAATGCAGATGGAACACCATCTCATGTGCCACCTAAAGTCATTTGGAACTTTCCATTGACTCCAAGACATCAAAATCTATTCATATCTACAGAAATATCAACCAATATGTGATGGCATGATGGTGAGAGAATTAAAGGTAATGATGAGTAGGTTCATCCTACAGATGGATTAGCATGGTGGGAATTTCATGTAAAACATCCTGATTTTTTAGCTGAGGTGGGTGATGTCGGGTTGGGTCTATCCTGTGATGGTTTTAATCTGTTTGGTCAGATTCTTACTGCTCACAACATGTGGCCAATTTTTATTCATGTTTAAAATATTCCTTCATGTATGTGTATGAAAAACCCATTCACTTTATTGACTATACTGATATCTAGACCTTCTTATCTCGATAATTATATATACTTCTACTTTCATCCTTTAATGATATATCTAAATCATCTTTGGGATATGGGTGTACAGACATTTTATGATTCTTCAAAAAATATATTTCAGATGTGTGTTTCCCTTCTATGGAATATAAATGATTTCCCTACTTATGAAATGATATCTAGTTGGATCATGAATGGAAAACTATCATGTCTTGTATGTATGAATAATACACAATCGAGAAGGATTAAATATCGTCAAAGTTTTACTTTCATGTGGCTTCAACGATTCTTGCCAGTGGATCGTCAATACAGGAAGAATAATCAGAGGTTTGATAATGTTGTTGAAACTGAACAACAAACTCAACATATTTCATGTAGTGATGTGTTTAATGAATTTAAAGGTTTTATTTTTTCATTAGGGAAAGGACAAAATAAATATAAAAATAGGAATAATGTTGAAACTAAATCCACTTATAATTGGAAAAGGAGAAGTATATTTTTAGAGTTTCCATATTGGTCTACCAATTTATTACGTCATTTTTTATAAATAATTCATATTGAGAAACATATATATGAAATTTTTATTTCAATTCTTATAAATATCAAGGGTAATACAAAATATGACTTCTGATCTCATCAGGAGTTGTTGTATTTGGATATTTGACCAAAACTGCATCCTTTGTGTATCAGTGAAAACAAATGGAAAGTCCCTTGTGCTTTTTATGTGATGACACCATCAGAGAAAGATCAATTTCTGGAAGTATTTGAGAATATCGAGGTTCTTGGTGGTTTTTCCAACAACATATATAAACAATTCAACATAATGGACTTGAAACTAAAATCCTTAAAAACTCGTGATTATCACATCATTCTTCATGAATTGATTACAATATAAATTTGACATTTACTATCCAATAATGTAAGGGTGAAAATGATTTGTATGTGCCATTTTTTAGCAACCTTTGTTCTAAAATTTTATCTAATTAATTGTTGATAAAAGTTTTGTAGGAGGTACCATTAATTTTGTGTGAGATGGAATTTTTTCCCTCCATCCTTTTTCACCTGCATGTTGCATTTAACAGCCCATGTTCCAACTGAAACACTTCTTGGGGGACCAGTTGATTTTTGGTGGATTTATCCTACTGAAATAATTATGTGCATAATGAAATCATATGTTTGAAACAAGAATTATCTTGAAGGTTCGATTGTGATAGGTTATCTGGCTCAAGAATGTATGGATTTTTATTCAATGTATTTGTATGATGTGAGAACCAGACATAACTGTATAATGAGAAATAAAGATAAACAGTATGGGGAAATTGAGACCTTGTTTCCATCTCTTCCCCAAATAGGAGGAATTGTTTTTCTTATACATTGGCTACAATGAGCCTTGAAGAACACAATATGGAACATCGCACAGTCTTATTTAACTATGGTTTGTTCAATGATTATATCAAGTAAGTACTATGGATATTTATATGTTATCTCATATTATGACATTTCACATATACCTTATACTTTTATTATCATTTTAAGTAGGGAACATAAAAAAAATTATTAGTTCATCGATCTTTTCCTTTGAGAAGGAGAGAGGCTTTGCATAGCCTAGAGTTTACTATTTGGTTGAAATTAATGGTATGACCATTACTTTAATTAGCATAAATTATAGATATCCATTTAATTGTATTATTCATAAATATTTTTGGTCTTGAGTTACTTATTGACTTTTTTTCTCAATAATTAATAGCATTGGGTTTTCATCCCAATTATTTGGTTAATGAATAAAAATCTTTAATAATAAATTGATATAAATTTGTTACAACTCATCAAGTGGAAAAAATGAGAACACAACATGATGGAATTATGTTAACTACTACAACGGATTGTTATGCTAGTGCATCTGATAGTCAGCCTTGATATGAAGATGTTTATTATTATGTACTTGTTGAGAAAATATTTTTATTGGATTACTACTCTCAGGGATGAGTCACTATGATGAAATGTAAATGGTTTGATTCAATGACACAAAAAGGTAAATTTATTGATGACTGTGGATTCATAGTTATTGACATGAGTCGATTTCTATATACCAATGAACCATACATTGTTGGGATAAATGGAAAAATAAGTGTTTTATGTGAAATATCATCAGAGACCTAATTATGATGTCATTAATGAAGTAATACCAAGATATATTCTTCATGATGCTGATGATGAAATTGTCACCATTGACGCCCCCACTATTGTTGACCAAAATATGGCATTTGATGATTCAAATTTTCCCATTGTGAGAGTATATTTTGAACCTTAAGTAGGTGTGGGTAATATATATAATCAACCATATATGTTCAATGTTCATTCAGTTTACCTTCAAGTGAGTTTCTAAGGTTAATATTACTTCTTTAATTTAGATGGTGTACCCACATTCCTAGACTATCCAAAAAATTCAATATTAAAAAATTATTCCACATTGGAAGACTAATGAGTTTAATGTATTGTCAATATTTAATTTTTTTTATAAAAAAGTAATTCATATTACTTGTATTGGATTTTTTTTGGAATCATCAGGGGAAAAGGAACAAATATTCAATGACATATCTACGCACATTGGGGCGCAATACAATGCCCGAGCATAAAAGTTCCAAGTAATTTAATCTTAATTAAAATAATTTCATTATTTATATTGTTACTTAGTTAGATTTTCATGCTGAATTTTAAGTTTTATTTTCAATAATAATCTTAATAAAAAGATGAAAATACCTCTTTAAAATGGCCATTTTCATTAGTCCTATAGGGCAATTGGCCATTATTCCAATAGTCCAATTGGCCATTAGGATTATAGGCCAACTAGATATTATTCCATTAAGCCAATTATCCTTTATTCCTAATGGCATAATGGTCAATTGTCCTATATTCCTAATGTCCAATTGGCCTATAGGCCTATTGGTATAATGTCCAATTGCACTACATGCCTAATTTCCAATTGGACTATAGACCTAATGTATAATTTTCCTAGATGACTAATGTAAAATTGGTCTATAGTAATAATGGAAAATTGAGATATATGCCTAACAAGCCAATTGGTTGGCCATTAGTCCTATATGAAAATTGTCCATTAAACCAAATGGCCAATTAGCCTATAGACCAAATGGCCAGTTACCCTATAGGTCTAATGACCAATTAAACTATTAGTAATATAGGAAAATTGGCCATTATGACTATAGGAAAATTGGACAATTAGGCCTATAGGATAATTGGACATTAGTCCTATAGGCCAATTGTTCATTAAGCCTATAGGCTAATTGTGCATTAAACCTATAGGCCAATTGGACATTATTCCATTAGTCCCAATTGGACAGTTGGACATTTGGCCTATAGTCCAATTGTCCATTAGGCCTATATTCCTATTGAACATTAGGCCTCTAGGAAAATTGAACATTATGTCATTAGGCCTATAGGCCAATTGGACATTATGCCATTAGGCCGAAAGACCAATTGGCATATAGGCCTAATTGGCCAATTAACCATTAAGCCTATAGGCCAATTGGAGATTTGGCATAAATTCCTAATAGTCTAATTTTCCTTTAGGCCTATAGGCCAATTGGTCATTAGGCCTATAGACCAATTAGACATTATACCATTAGGCCCAATGGATAATTGTCCAATAGGCTCAATGGACTATTGGCCTATATGCCTAATTGTTCATATGGCCTATCGGCCTATAAGACATTTGGCCTATAATCATAATTGTCCGTTAGGCCATTTATCCTATAGGCCTATTGTCCAATTTTCTTATATTCTATTAGGCCTAATGGTCAATTGGCCTCTATGCCTAATGGAAAATCGCATTAATTATGGATTTTTCATTTTTTTAAAGTTATTACATTTTATTATTATTCAAGATTATAAAATGTTTACATTATTAATATGTGTATACTAATAAATGTCATTTTTAGCAATATATATTGGGCATTGAAGGTCATGTACCTCAAGATAAATTATTTTTCTCAAGTAGGAAGAAAAAAATGGAAGTTCATTAAATGCACAAACACAATAAAATATTGTAAGTTTTTTTATTTATATGAAACTAATAATTAAATATCTTGTTTATATTTTTAACATACTACCCTGGAGTCCCTTGATGATAAATAAGATGAAAACTTTGGGTTGAATGATCATTTGAGTTAGGTTTTAGGTCATGAGTACCGGGGAAGAGTCTGATATCGACTATGGAAAAACATCATCCCCTCCAAGTATTGGTCTTCATCGGGTTCCTCTCATGGTTCTTAGACCATCAAGTCACAGATCACTCATGAAGAAGCAGCGAAAGAAAAAAAATAGCTTTAGAGAAGCATGAAATAATTCAACAAGAGCATGAAATAAGTAAGATGATCACTGAAAAATTCTTGAAATATATGTTGGTTATCATTCAATCACTTACATCAGAGGCTATTACTACTATTGATTCATATATTGCATCGATGTGATCTTTAAATGATGCCTCAAGTGATTCCAATGATGGTCCTAGTGGCGATCGAGCTGAAGGTGGTGGCGATGATGTTTTCAATGATGTTATTACTCTGGATTTTGTTTGTGAGGATTTTGTTGCTGCTATTGCTAATGATGTTGTTGCTGCTGATAGTGACGATGAGGATGTTGGAGATGGGGGATATATTGATCCCCTTCATTTTTGACTTAGCATGAAGGAGACTGTTGTGGTTCTGTAATGACTTAAATTGATTTGTTTGATGAATGCTTATTTATATTTTAGTATTTTATATGGTTTAAAAATTATTACAACCTTTTGATTTGATTGTAAATTTAGAAAATATGCACTGTATTTAATGTATATTTTCTGGTTTACTTGATTTATAGTTGTAGGCGTTTGGGGAAGAAGATTGTGGTGTTGCTTCCAAATACAGGCAGCAGTCTATACCCATGGGTTGTAGAACCTTTGATATAGGTTCTCTAATGGGGATACATAGATCCATGGTTTGAAAACTATGGGTGTAGAGTTATACCCATGGTTTATTGAAATAATGGGTATAAAAAAATCCATGTGACCTATACCCACAGTTTCTATAAAAACTATGGGTATAGAGATATACTAATTCCCAAAATGGCCACGGTTCTTAAAACTATGGTTATATCCTATATCCATGGTTTTGGGGGATATACCCACAGTTTAACACCATGCATATAGATGTCTTTTCTAGTAGTGATATAATTCTCTATCTACTAGGTGGAACCCCCTAAAACACTAGGGAATGGGTCCTCTATTCACTTAGTGGTACCCCCTGATGAATCAGGGTGTGGGTCCTCTACTTACTGAGTGGAAGAACCCTGTAATCCTAGGGCATGGATCCTCCATTCACTTAGTGACACCCCTTATCACACTAGGGTGTGCATCATCTATCTATATATCTACTTATTTGTACCCCCTATTGTGATAGGTCATGGTTCTCTATTTACTGAGTGGTTCCCCCCTACAACACCAGCGCACATGTCCTCTATCTATTGAGTTAAACCACCTTATCATACTATGGAATGGGTCCTATATTAGAGATTGTGCCCCGTTAAGATGTGGACTAGTGGAAAGGTACAGATCCTCCACATGGATTTCTCAGATATACTTGTGAGATGTTTGGAATTGGTGATGGACCTTTAGAACAGTAGGAATAATTTTCATGCTAGGTTGGGTTGTGGAGATAGAGATCCCCTTTCTCTCTTTTCAGGGTTTCTTTCTAAACATATATATATATATATATATGATGGGTTTTCTTTCCCTCTTATTATGGGTCAAGCTGACATTTTTTGTATCTTTCTATTTCTATGTTTGTGTTTTTCTAGGTGTTCTAATGGGTATGTATATACTCACCCCAGTATGGAATTTTCCTACACGTGTCATGTCTTATGAAAATTACAGGTAGTTTGGTGGTGACATTGATGAATCATAGTGATAAATGGGGTATATAGACTACATTTGATAATCATACTTATAGATCAAGATTTAGTATCTATCAATTCTTTTCTTTATCTAGTTTTCATCAAGTTGGGACTTCATTTATTGGTTGGCCATGTATTTTTCCCCTTTATGATTTGGCTTACTTTATCATACTCTATTTTATTCCCTAGAGTTTATTCCATGCATGATTTTCTCTAAATGTTACAATATTATATTATTTCTCTTCACAATTTCATAGATATGGTTGGATGCATGCATATGGGTACATTAGGCTAAGGACTCCCATTTTCATTTATTCATTCTTGTTACTTGTCACCAGAAACTATCTTATTGGAGACAGGTTTGGGTTTGTGACAACTTGGCTTACTGCCATCCAAGTGGGCCTCAATGGTTCAGGTCATTACTGAGTGGTATCAAAGTAGTTCATTACTTGGTATGGTGTTTGGGGTTTTCCCTTTTAATTAATTAGCTGGGAATCAAGGAAATGGTGTTGAAGTATATCTAGTGTGTATTTTAGGCCAGGGAATCCAATGTTTGTGTGGAGGCCAAAATATTCATTCACAAAGACTCTAAAAACTTTCTTATTGAATCAGAATACCAAGAAATTGGTTTCAGGGAATAATGGTACATGAATCATATAGGATTGAGTACTTTGACTATGCTTCTTGAGTCATATCCCCATATGTATAATCTCATATAATAGTGGTATGTCTTAATTAAATTAAGGATTTAACCATGAAGGAAAAAAGTTAGGTTACCTATTTAGAATCATGATGACAATTTTTTGGGTGATGAGGACTCAGTTCAGGGTCCATATCTTGAGGTGTTTCCTCTAGGAGGGTAGGGAAAATCTCCCATTCCTATTGAGTAGCAGATAGTACTAGAAGTTTAGGATGATGATATACATAGGCTCAGTGCACTATGTGAGTTCCAATGTCATAAAATGATGAGGTTATGTAGAGAGATAGATCCCCATGAAGCAGTAGATTGGATTGATTCAGTGATCCAAGACTTCAAGATCATGTGAACCCTGACTGATCAGATGGTTTCATTAGCATCTAGTATTTACCATGGAGTAGTATGGTGTTGGTGTATTCTAGTCACATAGACTCATGATGAGAAAAATCTCTCATGGTCCAACCTCAGGCAATTGTTTCATGAGTAGTATTTCCCCTAATTCTTGTGCTCAGTTTAGATCCAATAGATTATAGAGTTTTAGAAGGTTGGTATGATAGTTTCAGAGAATTCCCTGAGGTTCAGTGACCTTATGCAGTACTCCATCAACATGGTATGAGATGGTTACTTTCAGGCATAGAATTTTTAGTAGGGTTTCAACACAGACATTAATTTTAGTGTGGTACCCTTGTGAATTATAACCTATGATGGAGTGTTAGAGAGGGGTCCAGTGACGGAGATATTCCTATCAAAGGGATACCCAGTAGCTACAGCTATAAATGTGTATCATGGGGTTGAGTCATCTATAGAAACTAGTATGTGTCAGTCATTAGGGTCTTGGTGTAGGAGACATCCTCATGGATATACTCAGTTATGTGGACATGTGGTGTAGGGTTTGTGCTTAGGTTCTGGTCAACCTGGAGAGTGGTGATCGTATAACTATGATGGGAAAGGTCACATAGCTCATGATTTTCTGACCCATAGGACTGAGGAGGGCAGGCAGATAGGAGATGGACCGATATGACAGATGCAATTTCATGATCATTGATCTCCCAAGTGTAGCTTGGGAGGACCCCATAGAGGTGGTGCTGGTAGAGGAGCATGTGTATCTCTATAGAGAGGATTTTTTGGTGGGGAATGATGTTATGATCTACTCCCACCACCACCATAAAATGGCATGTTCTTGGATTAGGTAGCTAGAGGTCATGGTCGGGGTTATTGTTAGCTATGGAGAGTTGTGACCAAGATGCACAAAAGATGATCCAAGGTACGATATGTGAATATTCTAATATTTCTTCAGTATTGATAGAAATATCTTTGATTCCTTCATTCATCTCAATAAACCTGGTGTGAGATATGGATCTTCCAATTGATTTGTTTGCCTAAAATCTTTGGCTATAGGTTCCTATAGGGAATGATTCTTCGATATCTCTTATCTTCTAGTATTATGAGTTGGCACTCAATGGAGAGAGTTTCTCATGGGACCTCTTGGTATTCATGATAAAAAATAATCATTTCATATTGGGTATGAAATAGTAATCCATGGTTCGAGACCAGATTCACTATCATCATAATAAATTTAAATGCCTTTAGGAAGATGGGATGAGATTCTACTTTGTGAACAAGAGATATCTCATTGTATAGTGAGTGGGTCTTGGAAGTAAGAAGCTATAACCAATCACCCATCTGTTAGAAATTTTATCCCTCCGTATAGGTGGCTCTTCAGGAATCTGGATTCCTTCAATAGTGGATTGATTTATAAACATCTTCCTCGAGGATATTCGGAGACAACCTCTGAGGAGGGATGTGGACTTTGTCATTGACATGCACTATGGTACCACATCGATATATTCTATGGAATATCAAATAGACCCTACCAAGATCTATGAGATGATGGTGTTGTTGGAGGAACTTTTAGATAAGGGTTTCATCAGACCCAATGTTTCTCTTAGGTAGCCCAAGTATTCTTCGTGAAAAGGGGGGATGAGGTCTTAAGTCTTTGTGTTGATTATTTTTTTTCTAAACTATGAAATGGTAAATAAAAAATACTCATTTCTAATGGTCTACGACCTATTTAGTCATTTGAGAGGTGTGAGTTGTTTCTAAAATATATATCTCAGGTTTTGATACCACCAGTTGAGAGTTCGCGTGGAGGATATTCCATAAGAGGCATTCCAATGTCTCTATAGACACTATAAATTCCTAGTGATTACTTTCAGTGTGAATAATTCCCCTATATTTTTTATAGATCTGATGAACCACATATTTTAACCATATGTGGACCTATTTTTAGTTGTCTTTATTTATTATATAATCATTTAATATATTTCAGAGGAGGATCCTAAAAAAATGAGATTGGACCTTGACTTACTTTAGGATAACCACCTATATGGTGAGTTATTGATGTTTCGGTTTTGGATCTATGAGGTTTAATTTTTTTGTAATTTTATTTATGATCGTTGTTTAGTTATAATCCTAGTGAATATTGATGCAATAATTTCTTGGTATCCACCCAAGAGTGTATTAGAGGTGAATATTTTTTTTTTGAATTGGGGATGGGTTCTAAAAAGGGTTCAAGGAAGACTTCTTATAATGACCCTATTCTTTTACACATATTTTTACATTATTTTAATCACTATTAACCATTAAATGAAAACCAAGGATCCTAATGTCTAATTTATTTGGAAGATTGTGTACAAAATTAGAAAGAATGAAATCAAAATATAAACATATTTTATTTAATCTCCATAATGATATCCTAACTTCATCTTAACTCTTACATCTCAATAGGATAACCTAGGGAATACATGAAGAAAAGGAATGATCTAAAAATCCAAGTAAGGGAATGAACAAAATAATAAAGTATAAAAAATGGGTTATAAGGAATAAAATGATGACATAAAAAGGTTTGGAACAAGAAAAAACATTTTGAATAATAATATATAGAACATGGGATAATGTAATCATGGAATCATAGTAATGTGGAAGCAATATAAAACATGACCTAAGCATGATTCAAGGCTAACTACCAATCCTATTTCACATGGTGGAAAATTCCCATAAAGGAATTAGGTTCACTCCCTTTCCCAACATGACGTCTCATGAGATTAAAAATTACCCAATGAATTTGAGCACTATCTGGGTTCACCCATTATAACTTGTTCGTGCATATGTGTTCCACATGAATAATCAAGTCTAAGGCTTATCCACGGAAATAATTGGGCATCATAATCATATCATAAGGCATAAAAATGAAATATCATATTTTTGTCCATGAAAGAATGCATTTAAATCATAATTAGATATTAATAAGTTAAAATAGTCATATATTATGATAATTAATGTCAAAATTAAGTGAAAAAATGTCAAAATAGTATTTAAGAAGCATTATAAATGAGACACTTTAGTACAGTTTAAGGAAAGTATTAAAAATAATTTAAAGCGGAAAAGTCATAATCTTTTATATATAACCAAAAATTAACCAAGATTTATTTTAATGATAAAATTATTTATTTTAGAAGAATAATGGGGGATTAAAATAGATTATGGATAGTACTTGAAAATGGGTAAGAAATTGGTAAGTTCCCTTTAATGAGGTTTTCTTATTGGGAGGAATTGAAAAGGTAACCTTATAAAACATGTATTTAAAAATAAAAGAAATAATAATTTAGCTAGGTACATATGTTTGGAACATACATATAATTGTCCACTGAATGAGGATAATTTTTATTGTTAATATATTTAATATTCATGTGCTTCATTATTCATAAACACCATTTTAGTGAATTTCACACCTTGAAAATCATTTTACATTATAATTGTGAGTCCTTCTTAAAATACACTATTACATGGTCGAATTTTGAACATCATATAAACACTCAATGATCTTAATTTTATTTTAAAATTTAATTTCCAAGTTTATAATTATATTGGTAACAATTCATAATTTTGGAGTACTTTAATATTCACATTGTAATACCACCAATGTGGGTCTTGAACTAACAAAATTCTGGGCCAAGTGAACTAGACATCATCATAATAAAACTACTGTAGAGTACAATATAAAAACCCAATAATTCTGAAAATTTAACTAAAGATATATAACATAAAGGGGAACATTTCATAAAGTAGTTAAAAGAGATAATTCTGATTTTTTAATAGATTTTTAGGTTGTCCAAGTTGAAGATTAAATTCTAGGCTAGATTCTACGGCCCATAAAAACATCCCACAATTTTGATCATATATCGCAAACCAAAATTCTATTTGGGCTGAAATTTTACACGAAGTTAGGATACATCATGGGATTAATTTTATTCTTATATGGATCACTAAATTTCAAACATATAGAAGGACATTTAGGCATCTCTATTCAGTGTATGCAATCTAGATTCCACTTCGGGTCAAGGGTGAAGAATTCCACTCTCCCTTACTTTTCACCACCCTAGGCCTACCATACTTAAGTGGGATGGTTTGTACTATTTGGAGTACTACCCAAGGCTTCAAAAATTACTATTTAATGTAATTTTGGTGAACGAGTTGGGGAGGACTTGTTTTATTTTCAAGTGTAATGTTATGATACCATTTTTTATTGTCATGTTTGTGCTTTCACATATAAGTTGTTATAATTAATTTTAGTTTCTTTATAAAACTTATTATTATTCTTATTTTCTAGTATTTTTCATGTCACGATGATATCATTGTCTCATTGTGTGAACTTTTTCACACCAAAACCTGTTAAATTATTCACAAAATGGTGGAGTGATCGTTATTTAACTTTTGTTTATTCCTCCTTCAATTATGCCATCATGAGTCTACTACCTGGTTCCATTGATAGAATAGAATCAATAGAGGGCTAACCATATTATGAGTTTATCCAAGGGAGTATAAATGGGATTTATTGTATGTTATTTCTTAATCTATTAATATTTTATCACTTAATTTAATTGATTTTTTTGGATGATTTTCTTTCTTCCTCTTCCTTATTGAATTTTATGACCACATGTTTCATGTTTTAATACAATACTTTACCTTGGAGTGGTCATGAAAATGATCCTCCCATTGAATATGTGATTATCATTTGAATGTAAAGGTGTTAAACCAGTAAGTTATGAGGTTATTTTGAATTCATTGAAGAAATACTTCTTAAGTTAATGAAATTGAAGTACTTATAAAAAGAACTTTCACCCAATCCATCCCTTATAATAACCTAGGATCAACCCATATCATAACTTGAATTAAAATAGGTCTCTTGGTGTTCATTTAAACCATATTAAAACAAACCCAAGTTGGACACTTCATACCCAAAAACCCATCTATTTATATTGTGTGTCTATAGGTTCTTCTTCGGTCTCTAAGGATTCGACAACCCAAGCTACCCTGCAAGCAACCACTTAAACCTTTGAAATTGGGTAAATTTGGGTGAGACCAAATTTTAGAACCGTTTTTGAGGACCATGTAAGCTTATTAGACCAAAAACCTTCTTTAACCCCCCCCCCATTCTTATATTCTCACCCAAATTCTCTTATATTTTCTCTTTCTTTCTTTTTTTTCTTTTGGTTCATGTCCCCCTTCACCCACGATAACTCAAACAGATTAGTTAGGGTGGAAATTCCTAGGATAGGGGAGTCAAGTGAATCTAAGGGGTTGTTTACATTAGATAAAAATCTTCTTGAAACTCAAAAGTTACCAATTAAAAAAATCCAATGGAGATTCTTCCAAGAAATCAAGTTGTAAACCCTATAGAGGATCAAATGAGAAACACAAACCAAGAATCTCCAAACATAGAGAATGTAGTCGATCAAACCATGAATGAATACCTCACTCCAGCTTGGACCAATGCACCCTCATGCATTAGACACAATTACATAGGATATTCCAACTACATATTTAAAACCCAATTCTTAAACCACCTTCCCACATTCCATGTAATGGATTCCTAGATGCCTTACCTTCACGTTAAGAAGTTCAATGTCATTTTAGAAACCATGTTTCCCCCACATAAACTAGAATCTGATGAGATGAGGCTCATTTCTTTTTCTTAAAAGGATCGATTTAAAAATTGGATAATTAATTTGATACCATCATCCATCAACTCTTGGGACCAATTATAAAGATAATTCTACAAAAAAATACTTTACACACCACAAAACAATTTCACTTAAAAAGATTATCCAAAACTTTTTTGAAAAAGAAGGAGAGTCATTCTATGAAACATGGAAGAGGTTCAAAGACACCCTAAACATGGTTACACACCATGGTATTTCTATTCATGAACAAGTGATAATTTTCTTTGAAGGGTTGGGATCGGGGAATAAACAATTCATTAATATGATTTATAATGGGACCTTTAAAAACTAATCCCTAAATGATGCTTATGAGTATCTAGAATGACTTTCTAAACAAAACTAAACATGGGTAACATAACCTTATTCTGAAAATACACAAATAACTATTGGAATGAATATACTTAGATAATAGGAAATCCTTAGGTCTAAACTTATAGCACTCACTAACAAGGTTGAAGATATATCCCTTAGGAAAATCCATGAAATCCAAAATGTAGACCTTGTTTGCACAATTTGTGACAAACATGACCACAAAATAGAAAAATTCCCTACTATTCCATCCATTAAGGATGTTCTTCTAGGAGAACCACCTTCTGAATTCAATGCCCTAAACTTACAAAATCTTTAATACCAAAACACATTCAACCCAAGGTATAATGACCATCTAGGATTCCACTGGAAAGATAACCAAAAACCTGTTCAACCACAAGGACCAAACCCCTACCCTACACAAAATTTTCAAAACCATAACCAATTAAAACCACAATCAGTCAAATACCAGCATCCTCCTATACAATACCAAAAACCCATCCAACAACCCATCCAACAACCAAAGTATCCTCCTGGGATAAACCAACCAACACAAGTCCCTTCCCAATCTGTCCCTCTCCCAATCCTTGAGCAGTTGTGTAAATAAATAGAAAAAAATGAACTTACAAGTATCTTCCCTTGAACAAAAACATTGAACCATAAAAACTTGAAATGAACCCATGCCTACATAGGCCATTCCACAACAAACATCAAGGGGAGAGTTAAGTTTCACTCAAACAACTCATGAACAACTAAAGGTTGTGATAGTTTTAAGAAGTGGTAAATCAATTGAGAAACCTAAAAAAATAATTCAGAAACCATATAAAGATTCAAACTCTAATGAAAATTAAAATGAACCACATTATCAAACTAAAAAAAACTAAAAACAATGTGAAATAAACATCTCTTCAACAAACAATCTCGCAACATGCACCATTTCCTCAACACATGAGGGGAAAAACCAATTCTAAATTGAGTGAAACACTGAGGGAAATATTCTCACAAGTCAAGTTGAACAATCCACTCCTAGATTCTATTAAAACCATTCCTTAATACTCAAAATACATAAAGGACCTATGCACATTTAAAAGAAAATTCTCAAATAAGAACCAAGTCCTTTTGGCAGAAAATGTTAGCACAAAAATCCAAAGAACCCTTCCACCAAAGATGAAATACCTAGGGTTCCCTTACATCAATATTAAACTATGAGAGAAAAAAGTTTTCCAATCTTTTTGTGACCTAGGTTCTAGTTTCAATCACATTCCCTATGTTGTGTACTGTCAGTTAGGCCTGAAAGAGCCCCAACCCACATCTGTCACACTTTAACATGATGATCGTAGCGTTATGGTTCCAAAGGGGATTTTAAAGTATTTTATGGTAAAATTAGAAAACTTCATATACTATGTTGACTTCATTTTCCTTGACAACAATCCAAACATAATAAATAAGGAACAAACCCCAATCATCATTGACCTTACCTTCCTTGCAACAATCAACTCTGTTATCTGAGTCCAAAATGTGAACATGACCATTACCTTTGGAAACATGAGTCTAGACTTGAACATCTATAATGAAAGCTCAAAAATATGGGATGATGAGGATATTAATGAATTAAACATGATAGGAAGCATTGATAATGAATCCGTAGAACATAAAGGAATATTTGAGGAATGTTTAAGTTAGTACGAGATTAATTTCCTTTGTTCACATAAAGGAAGTTTATCTCATTGGATATAATCACTTTCATATTGCTCCTATGATTAAATCTTAAGACCAACAATTAGTGAAATCTTTCAAGAATCTGCATTCATGGAGACCATGCTAACTCCCTTCCCTAACACTGATCAAACCAACCTAGTAGATTAAACTACTACACATAGGGAATCAATCCTATATGAAACTCTAAAAAAAGAAATTTATCTTGAGCCAATGTACCAATATTCTACTGAAATTTTGAACCAAACTTATCTTGAATTAAAATAAATTCCTACTGTACTTAATTATGCCTTCCTAGGAGAAAATGGAACACATATTATTTTCATTTCTTCTTCTCTTCAAGATGATCATGAGAGGATGATTCTAGATTTCTTTAGGAGACACAAAAAATCCATTGGATGGAACCTATCTCATATTCCTGGGATTATCCAACTTATCGGTACTCATAGGATTTTTCTAGAATCTGATTCAAAGACATTTCATCAACCTTAATGGTGACTCAATGCTAATATCCTGGAATTAGTGAGAAAAGAACTTCTGAAATTTTTAAAAGCTGGTATCATCTATCGCATTGCTGAGAGTGAGTGGGTTATCCCAATCCAAGTGGTTCCAAAGAAGGCCAGAATCACAGTGATAAACATTAAGGATGGAGAGATTTTTCCAACTATGTTGAGTAGTGGCTAGAGAGTTTTCATCGACTATAGGAAGCTAAACTCATTTACAAATAAGGAAAATTTCCCCTTACCATTTATTGACCAGGTCCTTGAGAGAGTGGAAGGCCATGCCTTCTACTATTTCTTATATGGGTACTCGGGGTACAATCATATTGAGGTCTCCCTAGAGGATCAAGGGAATACTACAGTTGCATATCCATTCGGTACCTTTTCCTTCAAACTCATGCCCTTCGGTTTATTCAATACCCCTGGAACCTTCTAGGGGTGTATGATGGGAATATTCTCAGACATGATAGGGGATTTTTTATAGGTATACATGGATGAATTCTCTATGTTTGGGGATACATTTAAGGGTTGTATGAAGAATGTGGAGAGAGTTTTTTCAAGATGTGAAGAAAATAATCTGGTCCTAAACTAGAAAAAATTCCATTTTATGGTTAAATAGGGACTAGTTCTTTTCCATATAGTCTCAGGTAGGGGTATTGAAGTAGATAAAGACAAGTTTTGAATCATTCATCACCTTCCATAACCCAAAACTATAAAGGAAGTGAGGTATTTCTTTGGACATGCTGGTTTATATAGAATATTCATTAGGAACTTTAGTTCAATCGCCCATCCCCTTTTTGGTCTTCTAGAAAAGGATTCTACATTTGTTTGGATAGAAAGCTGTGAGGGTTCATTCTCAACCCTTAAATCATATCTCAACTCTCCTCTCATCATGAAATCCCAAATTGGAACATTCATTTCTAACTCATGTGTGATGATAGTGACTTTGCTTTAGGAGCTATATTATGACAACTTTGTGATAAAACTCCTTATGTAATTGCTTATGCAAGAAAATACTCAAATGATGCCCAAATGAAATACACCAAAAACAAAAAGGATTTACTTTATATTGTGTTTTACTTAGAAAATTTTAGGTCCTGCCTCTTAGGATCCCCCATCAATGTGTTCACTAACCATTCTGCACTGAAATACCTCTTCTAGAAACAAGATGCTAAGGTTAGATTGATTAGGTGGGTAATTCTCTTATAATAATTTTACCTCACAATCAAGGAAAAATAGGGTGTTGAAAATGATATAGATAATCATCTCTCTAGGATATAATTTAATGAAAAATTATCTCACCTTTATGTGGTTGATTCATTCCTTGATGAACACCTATACTATGTGAGTGACTTCCCTTAGTATGCCGACATAGACAACTTCTTATTTATAGTAGTCGTTCCAAAATTCCTAGGGACTCAATATAGAAGAAAATTCATTTCATATGTTAGGAACTATATGTTTGATGATCCATACCTCTATAAGTTCTTCCCTAACCAAGTCATTAGGAGGTGTGTCCTATAATTTGAACAAGATTACATCCTTAAATTATTTCATAGTGAGGTGTGTGGATGTCAATTTTCCTCTAAGAAAACTTCTCCTAAGGTTCTTCAGTTTGGTCTCACCCTCTCAAGGGACTCCTACACATTTTTTCAAATATATCCTAGGTGTCAAAAATTAGGATCCATCAAAAAAAGTAATCAAATGTGACTCACTCCCATCTTAGTGATTTAAATCTTTGATTTTTGGGGAATTGATTTCATGGGTCCCTTCCCAAACTCTAAGGGATATCTGTACATTCTTTTAGCTATCGATTATGTCTCCAAATGGGTTGAGTCCATTCCTAAAAATAAAATGATCACAAAACTATGATTATATTTCTCAAGGAAAACATCCTCTATATATTTGGAATTCCTAGGGATATCATTAGTGGTTGTGGAACTCATTTTTTCAATCGTACATTCTTAGAACTCCGGGAAAAGTATGGAATTTCTCACAAAGTTTCCACTTCTTACCACCCACGATCCAATAGTCAAGCTAAGTTAGACAATCGAGAATTCAAAAAAAAAATATTGAGAAAACTATTAATCCATCTAGGAAAGAGTGGTTGAGAAAACTATTAGATTCTCTTTGGCCCTATCAAACCGCATTTAAAACCATTTTAGGAATATCCCCATTTACGTTGGTTTGTGGTAAACCATTAAATTTTCCAATGGAGATTGAACATAATTCCTTTTAGGAAATTAAGAAAATGAATTATGACCTCTCATTGGCCAAAACAAAAAGGAAATTAGATCTCAATGAACTTGAGGAACTTAGGATGGAGGCTTATGAAAAATCAAGGATCAATAAAGCTAAAGTAAAATCCTACCAATCTCAAAATCTTAAAACTAAACACATTGTACTGGGTAAACCTATTATTTTTTACAGTTCTAAACTTCATTTACACCCAGGAAAGTTGAGGTCTAGATGGATAGGTCCATACATAGTGCATAAGGTGTACCCCCACGGGCCTGTAGAAATTCAAGATCCCACCAATGGTTAAACCTTTAAAGTTAATGGTCATAGAGTCAAACCATTCATTGAACCATTCCAAAAACATGAAGCTAATGAAGACTTGTGTGAACCAACCTTATATGAGGAAAATAATTAAACAATTAAGGATCTAATTCGATCTAGATACATTAAACAAAAGCATTGCAAGGGATACAACCCTGTGGTTTTCATGTTTCCAATCATTATAAATCATCTTTATTTTTAAAATAGATTAATGAATCATTTTAATATTTAAAAAATACTTAATCAATAAAATCTTAATATGATAGTACCTTAGACTATTGACCTATTCTTTTATTATGAGTATGCATGGGTATGAAAGGGGAGCACTGTATTCATCTGGTTCACATGGTGTAATCCTTGAGTAATACCTTACCCAAAAATTTAAAAAGAAGACAATGTAACATCAGTTTATTTTATTTTATTTTTATGTTTTTTTATGTTAAAAGAAAAATACAAAAAAAATATTAATTAAAAAAAATTAAATAGACACATCTTAGGTCGTGATGAAAACCCTGTCACAACCGGAGAAGTCGCAGGGACTCGAACTCAGGACCTAAGGGAGAAAGAGGCACGTTCTTTCCACTAACATATGTCTTATAGTGCTTCCTTATTCTATAATTTTTGTATATATACTTATATTTTACTTATATATATATTGTTTTTTCCTTTTTTTACCATGTAACTCTATGAGTGGAATGGATATCAAGGGATTAAATTGGAGAAGCATGAATGTCAACTTCAACCACCAGGTGACTTCATTCCATGATTCTCATTTTCAATGTTCACTTTGAACTTATCTCCTCTACCCCCTTCTAAGTTTTCTTTTCTTTAAACACTAGGGATAGTGTTATTCTAAGTTGGGGGGTGAAAAGAAAGAAAAAAAATCCTTGTAAAATAAAAAATGTGTGTAAATGGAAGGAAAAATTCCGTTAGCATTGAACATAATCATATCAATGTGCTCATGATATTTCATCATCTATATTTTTATCCAAATAAAAAAATTCACAACGCATGTCCTTTGGATAATGGGGTATTAGTTTGAATTCATGGGTTCCCCCAAATAAATAGCATAGTTTTTTGGATCATTTTAGTTTTAATATGAGTATTTAATAAAAAAAATCAAAAAAACAATAAATTTGCATGTAGATCAATGAAATGACCTAATGTGTGCCTTTTAGAACTTGGGGATCGTGACCCCATAGTTGTTCAGCCCGAAGTTAGTAATTTTATCTCTATTTGGGGTAATTTGACATTGTTTTTTACTGAGTTAACTCGAGATGATGCCCAAGTATGTGGTCTTAACTTGGTTCCCTAAGGTTTTTGATCCTGAGAGTCATCGAAAAAGTCTCACAACATGGGTTGACTCTATTGAGTGAAATTTCAATTACCATAGAAAAATTGAAAAAAAAGAGAAAAAATAAAAAAAATTGAATACTCATATTAATATTGAAATGTGATTCCACCGAGCTCTTCAATAATTTCCCCCTTGAATAAATATGAACCCCCATGTCTATTGTGATACACAACACATCATCATGCTTAATTGATATTAAATGAAATATGGCGATGAATTAGAACAAAGGAATGGGATTTGGATTGGGATATGCTTATGAAGAAAACTTGTATTAAAATATTTTTATGGGTTTCATAATTGGTTGGTATAAGGTTTTTTGGTGATCATTGTTTATTAAAATGTTTTTGGAAAAGGGAATTCAAACTTCATATTTTTAAGATATATTTTGTTCAGGACTAGAAAAACTCAATTTAGGGGGTGTGATTAGCCACTGAATGAGGATAATTTTCATTTTTAATATATTTAATATTCATTTGATTCATTATTAATAAACATGATTTTAGTTCATTTTACACTTTGAACATCATTTCATATTATGATTGTAAGTCCTTAAAATGAAATATTACATGGTACATTTTTGAACACCATATAAAATACCCAATGATCTTGATTTTATTTTCACATTTAATTTTCAGGTTTCTCATTACATTAGGAACAATTTATACTTTTGGAGTACTTGAAGATTCACATTGGAAGACCACCAAAGTGGTCCTTGAACTAACAAAATTCTCGGAGAAGTGAACTGGATAACATCCCAATAAAAATATTTTAGATGACAATATAGAAGACCAATAATTGTAAAAAATGAACTAAAGATAGATTAAATCAAGGGGAACATTTTATCCAACATTGACAGTAGATAATTTGGATTTTTAATGTAGTTCTAGGCAGCCCAAGTTGAAGATGAAATTCTGGGCTAGAATCTACTACCCAGAAAAACATCCCAACATTTAGATCATATCTTAAAAATTAAAATTCCATTTGGGCTGAAATTTTACAGGATGTTAGGAGAAATCCGAGGATCAATTTTCTTCCTATATTCCTTACTCAAATTCAGACATCTAGAAGTTCATTTCGGCACCTCTATTCAGTGAATGAAAACCGGCTTCCACTTCTGGTCAAGGGTAAAGAAGTCCACTCTCCCTTAATTTCCACACACCTAGGCCTAACATACTCAAGTGGGATGATTTTTACTATTTTTAGTTCTTCCCAAGTCTTCAAAAATTCCAATTTAAGTAAGTGGTGGTGCAGGATTTGGGGAGACCTTGTTTTATTTTCAAATGTAATGTTATGATGCCATTTTTTATTGTTATGTTTGTGATTTCACATGTAATTTGTTCTAATTCACCTTAGTTTCTTTATAAAACTTCTTATTATTCTCATTTTATGGTATTTTTCATGTAATTTTGATACCATTATCTCGTGGTGTGAAATTTTTCACACCAAAACCTATGAAATTATTCACACAATGGTGGAGTGATCGTTATTTCACTTTTGTTTATTCCTTCTTCAATTACACCCTCATGAGTCTAATACCCGCTTCCATTGATAGAATAGAATCAGTGGAAGGATAAACCTCTTATTTTTTTTATCCAAGGGAGTATCAAGGGGCTGTATTGGATGTTATTTCTCAATCTATTAATATTTTATCACTTAATTTAATTGAGATTTTTGTTGGATGATATTCTTTCTTCCTCTTCCTTATTGAATTTTATCACCACATGTTTCATGTGTTAATAAAATATTTTACCTTGGAGTGTTCATGAAAATTATCCTCCCAGTGTATAGTTGATTATCATATGAATTTTAAGGTGTTAAACCAGTAATTGATGAGGTTATTTTGAATTCATTGAATGAATCCTTCTAAAGTTAATGAAATTTAAATTGTTATAAAAAGAAATTTCATCCAATCCATACCTTGTAATAACCAAGGATCAACCCTTATCATAACATGAATTAAATTAGGTCTTTTAGTTTTATTTTAAACCATCTTAAAACAAACCCACTTTTTCCACTTCATAGCCAAAACCCCATCTCTTTAGATTGTTTGTCTATAGGTTCTTCTTAGGTCTCTGAGGATTCAACAACCCAAGCTACACTGCAAGCGACCACTTAACCCTTAGAACTTGGGTAAATTTGGGAGAGATAAACACACATAATTTATTAGGAGTAAATAACAACAATTAATAATTAAATTGTGGTAAAGAGAGAGAAAGCGTAACCCAAAGGAAAAAAACTAGGGTTTGGAGAGAATCACATACCTTATGTCTGAAAGTGTTATGCACTTGTACTTAATATAATATATAATCAAATTAATTTCATTAATTAATTAATTAATAACCTCTATTACATTTATTTTATTTATTATAATTTTCCTAAGATATTTTATGGCCATCATGATGAGTTATAGAGTTAAATTTCACCGTTCCAGGAGTGTTCATTTTCTTGATTTTCATGATCGGTTCTCTTGTATACAAGTATGGATGTTCATATAAAATAAGAAAAATTCTAATGAATTGAAACTAAATGTTATTAATGAAATTTAAGAAGTTTAAATGGTATTATATATCATTTTTAATATGGTATGAGGATTATTTGTTAATTAAAATGACTTAATTTATTTAGCGGTTTTTAAGTCCATCACAAACATATATCATTTTATTTAATATCATGTTTATATATGGGTTCCATAACATTATATGACTTATAATATGTATACTAATATCTTTTTTAACCATAATTATGGATTTATGACCATACTTTAAGTCGGTAAAGGAAAATGAAAATGCATCAACCGCGATGGTGGTAAATCGACACATCACAGACAATGTTTTCATTTTTATAATAAAAGGAAGAGGGAAGAGATTTGGTGATTTATTATTCCATTAACATAATAAAATTATAGTATATAAAAGATACTATATTTATCATTCCACTTTGGGATAGGGAGGTGAGTATAAAATAAGGGAAAAATTTGAAAATAAAATAAAAGAAAACAAAATAGGATTTTACCTCTCAACCTTATTCTCCTTGAGAATCTCCTTATGGAAATTGGGATTGGTATTTTGTTGAGAAAAAAAGGCTCTTATTCATGGGAAAGAGACTCAGGAAAAGGATTGGGTATAATATATGCAAGCATCAAGTCTTGGAATGTGTGAGGAGAAGAGGTGGTGAGGGTGGTATTTATAGTGGGAGGAGAGGGGTATTTTTTATTTTTTTTATTCATTTGTTTATTATTTTGGCACAAGACTATCAATAGAGTTTAATATTGTTACTAAGTACAATAACTATTTCATGTGAGTTAGAAACAATGGGTTCTTACCTCATTCATACATCAACCATGACTCAATAATTCATGTATTTGTTAAATACCGTAAATTTCCGCATTTCACTATTCACCAAAAATTCAACTATTTTAGAAAAATACAAAAAAAATCACCCCAACCGTTTTCAGAAATGTAGATTTAAAAAATGGACTCCATTTTATAAAAATATTTTTTAAAATATAAGTAATTTTATTTTTATTTAAAATCATCATTTATTTGAAAATATCGATTTTAACATTATAACTGATTTTATGACACTTTGAAAAATTAATTAAGGTATCATAAAATTATATTATAATCATAAGAAAAAAAATATTAATTTATGAATATATTTATGAAAATAAATTATATTTTAAATCATTATATTAATTATAAAATTTTAAATGAATATGTATGTTTTATAAAAATACCAACACTTAATCTATCATTTTTAAAACATTTATTAATTTATTCCAAGATATAAATATATAATATTTCATTTATAAGATACCTAAATTTTATTTATACTTTCATAGGTGATGTTACTACTCTATTGGTTGGGTTACTATTCTTAATGATCATATTACTATTAAAGTAGTCGAGTTATTATTCCACCTGTATAGGTTCCTTAATTTATATAAATAACTCTTATTTCATTCATTATTCATTTATAAAGTTTTTAATATGTTCCCTATGTGATTTTATGAGATTTATACTATATGAAATAATTATAAGTAGGTATTTTTTATTGACAAAATTCAGAATCGTTACATTATTCCCCCTTATGAAATTTCACCCTTGAAATTTAATTTAACATACAAAGGTGAAAATAAGTGAGGGTACTTCTCATCCATCACTTCCTCTTATTCCCATGTTACCTCTTTATAATTATGGTTCCACTATAGTAATTTGACTACGTGAGTAGTCTTTTTTCATATAAATTTATCTGTACATCCCAAGATTTTCATTGAATGCTCTTCATGTGATAGGTAATTCTCCAGTTGTACCACCTTTGGATTCAGTACATGTGAGATATCTGGTATGTACATCATCAAGAGAGATACATGGAATAAATTGTGTACTTGATAAACAGTAGGTGGAAGTGTTATCTGATAGGCTATAACTCTGCCATGATCAAGAATCTCCAAGGGGTTGATGTACCTGAGACTCAACTTTCCTTTCTTCCCAAATCTCATGATCCACTTACATGGATATATG
This sequence comes from Viscum album, assembly GCA_963277665.1. Classification (NCBI taxonomy): domain Eukaryota; kingdom Viridiplantae; phylum Streptophyta; class Magnoliopsida; order Santalales; family Viscaceae; genus Viscum; species Viscum album. Next base: position 1,295,275,657 of record OY728141.1, on the reverse strand, counting down.
CAGAGGAATACCATGCCTACAACATTAAACTACAGGTCTCATCAATGATTATCTACATAAATATTCTATTTAATTTGGGCTGCCTTGATGTGCTGCGGAATGGTTTTTTCCTTTTCTACCCTTTTTTCAACCATTCCAAATCCTAGCAGCTTACGTTCACCAAATTCATCCTAACATGTTGGTGTTATGCATCTTTTCCCATAAAGGGATTATTATGGAGTCATTTGGATGCTTGAGTAGAAATTATTGTTTATGAGAACTCAACCAAAGGTAGATGTTGGTCTTAACCTATTTTGAAGTCTATATAACATTATCTAAACAAGTATTCCAGTGTCCTAATATTCCACTTATATTGGACAACAGTTTGAGGATGATTGGTCATACTGAATTTCAGTTCAGTGTTTAGAGCATGTTGGATACTTTTCCAAAACATGGAGGTGAATCTAGGATCTCAAATGGATATAGCCTATATTTTTACTCCATGCAACCTTACCACTTATTTGATGTATATTCATGCAATTTTATCTAGTGATAAGTCCTCTAGAATTTTGATAAAGTGGTATGTATTTTTCAGATGATCCAAAACAACCCATATAACATTTCTACTTATGGATGTCTTTGGAAGTCCAATGAAAAATTCCATGGGTGCTGTTTTCCCACTTCCATGTTGGTGTGGATAATGGTTACATATTCCCTTTAGAATTTTTCCTTTCAACCTTCACTTGTTGAAATACCAGGTACTTTGATGTATATTCAATGATCCCATTATTCGTATTATCCCACCAATAGTTCTCTCAGAGATCTCGATACATCTTTGTGATCCCTGGGTGAATATAGAAAGTTGAGCTATGTGAATCATTCATAATCACTCTCTTTATCTCTTGTTTGTATAGTATACATAGTAATGACCCAAATCTTATTAATCCTTCCATGTTAATTTTTTACTCTTAGGATTTATCTTTTCTGATAGCTTCCACCTTTTTCTAACTTTCCACAACATTTATTTAAACATTTTTTATTTTCTCCATGAGGGATGGTTGAGAAATAATTTGATAAAAGATTGATGATATCCCTACAATAATGAATCTCATGTTCATCCTTTGAAAATATAAGAATATTGTATCCTTATCAATTCTCATCATTAATAATATTGTAGGATCCTTTCTACTTAGAGCATCTTCCACATTATTTTCCTTGCCAGGATTGTTGTGGATTGAGTAGTCATAATACTTGATGAGTTCTAACCATCTTCAATGGTGAATATTAAGATCCTTCTATGTGAATATATATTTTATTCTCTTATTATTTGTATATATCTCACACTTCTCTCTATAGAGATAATTCCTCCATCTTTTCAATGCAAAGATCACAACTACCAACTCCAGATCATGTGTGGGATATTTTGGTGCATGAATTTTCAACTGCCTTGACTCTTAAGCTATAACTTTATTTTTTTCATCAGTACACAACCTAATACCTTCTTTGAATAATATCTATATAACACAAAGAGTTCCCCACTTGTTGGAAGTGTGAGTACTAGTGCAATGTTATGCCTCTTTTTCAACTCTTTGAAGCGGTCTTCACACTCACTGGTCCGAATAAACTTTACTCCATTCTGAGTAATCTTGGTTACTGGGTTTTAGAATCCTAATAATTTCTTCACAAATCATTGATAATACCCAGTTAGACTACATAAACTATAGATCTATGTTATATATGTTGTCCTAGTCCACTCTTCAATTGACTTTGTCTTAAAAGGTCCAACAAATATTCCTTTACTGGCGATAACATTCCCCAAGAATGATACTTCCTCCATAAAAAACACAAATTTACTATACATTTCATAGATTTTTTCCATTCACAGAGTTTTTATCATAGCATTCAAATGCTCTTCATGCTCCTCCTTACTCTTGGAGTATATCATAATATCATTGATAAAGGCTACCACAAATTTATTAAGGTAATATATAAAGACTATATTCATTAATTCAATGAAATGTTTTAGATAATTAGTGATTCCCATGGGCATCGCTATGAACTCATAGTTTCTATACCTTGTTCAAAAGGTAGTCTTGGGAATATCTTCCTTCTTTACCTTTAATTGGTGATAACCCAACTAAAGGTCCACCTTGGAGAAATACTTGGCCCCACATAGTTGATCAAAAAATCCATCTTTTCGTACAAGGGGATACTTTTTATTTATCATTATTTTTTTAGCTCATGATAATCAATGTAGAGGCACATTAATTCATCCTTTTTCTTGGTGAATTGGACCGTCACACCCCATGGTGAAGCACTCGGGTGTATAAAACTTTTTCCCATATTCTCTTGTAACTACTTCTTTATTTCCTACAAATCAATAGTGGAAATTATATAAGGTGTCTTTGATATAGGCAGAGATCTAGGGAAAAGTTCAATTGATAACACAACCCCTCAGTCAGGAGGAAGACCAGGTAATTATTCAAGGAACACATCAGTGTAATCCCTCACAATGGGCATGTATTTGAGCATGATTCTATCCTTTGTATTAATAATTTGATATTTATATGTTTTCTCATAAGGAAATAATATCCACACTTGAGATGATGATCCTAAAAGAGATTCATCCTCATCCTTACACTTATATAGAATTTTAGGATGCCTCAAGTTGTGAAGAGTGATCTCACTTTCTTGATAGATGATGTTGGGTTTATATAAATATTGTCTATTCATACCCAAAATAGCATCAAACTCCTCCACTAAAGGAAGTAAGACAAGATTTTATGGGAGGTTCAGTCCACAAAAATTAACTAGGTATGAGTTATATAATCTCAATTCAATAATTTCATTGTTCATTGTTCTCATTGATAATGCAACCTCCTAATTTTTAGGTGGTGATTTAATAGTTCTACTAAACTTACAAGATATGAAAGAATGCATAAAAACAGAATCAAATAGTAAATTCTTTATTCTTGAATGAATAACCAGGGTACTTATCACCACATCGTTTTGGGTTCCACCTTAGTAGTAATTATAGCATATTCCCTTCCTTTTTGTCTTAGAGGATGTTGTTGATTGCCTATGACAACCCTAGGCTTCGGTAAATGGCTTGCATAATGGCCATGTTCCTTGCATTTGAAACACTATATTATAGGATGAGTGTTCATTTGAACCTTTCTTACTCAAAATTTATGGGATTCTTTATATCCCTTCAGAAATTATAAGTCATATTCCCCTCTCCCCCACATTTGAATCATCCCTAGTTCACCTTAGGTAGTTTCTATGTTGCTTCTTCCCACACTTTTGACTCATGGGATGTTGGGTTTTCATTCCATAATGGGATTTATCTATTGATCCTCTTATAATAAAATACATAGTCTTCTTTTTATCTCTTGGCCCATGAGAACACTGAGAGTCTCTGATCTTCATTTCAACCTTAATAGAACAAGAAAAAAATCTCCTCATGACTTTCAAAGTCTCGAATCACCAAGGATTTTCATAGACTCAGCTTTAGTCCACTAAATAAGAAATCCAATTTTCTTTTAGTATTCCTAAAAAAGGTTGAGGCATATTGTGAAATTCTTGAAAAAATTTCCTCATACACCATGATAGACTCATCTTCTTTATGCTTCGGTCTGAAGAACTCCCTTTCCATCTTATGATAGAGAGTTTAAGGAAAATATTTATTGAAAAATATTTTATTGAAATATTTTCATTCCATGTTATCAATTTACTACTTAGAATTTGTTTTTTTTTTGTTTTTTTCACCATTTATCATCTTCCCCATCAAAACTATATAAGACTAATAAGATTTTCTCTTCTTTTGAGAACTGGAAGATAGAGAATATCTTCTAAATGGAATTAATATGGGATCAGAATATCCACTAAATATGGGAGGCCTTTTTATCATAAATGATTCAACTACAACTTTCTATTTCTTATTAGAAGGAGGGTATTATTCATTATTCATTTTATTATTCATAACTTTAGCTAGTTGAGAAAGTATTGTCATGAATTTTTGAGCTCTCATTTCCATCATATTTGGAATTTCATTAGGGAAATCATCACATTGTCTATCACATTGATTGTTGGAATGAGTTATACTATTTCCAACCATTAACTAATAAAAATAAAGAAAAATTAAAGGGTATTAAATACTTATATAATAAACATATAAAAAATAAACATTGAACATAAAAGGATAAACTTATAAATTTAAAGTATATCATAACATGTTATCCCCTAAGTTTAAATATAGGTTATCCATGGTGATAGAATTATACATAGGGTTTAAACTAAAGTTTTCTAATCCTAATATCTAAAAATAACTAGATATTGGTCTGATAATAACTATAATGACCATATCCTTTTACATATATTTTTACATGACTTTAATTATAATTAAGCATGAAATTCAAACCAAGGATCATAAATTCAAGTGTCTTTGGAAGATTAGGTACATAATTAGAAAGCATGAAACAAAAATAAAAACATGTTTTATTTAATATCCAAAAAGTGCTCCTAAATTCCTTTTATCACTTACATCCACATAGGATAACCTGGGGAATACATGAACAAATGGGATGAGCTAAAAATCCCAGTAAGGGAATAAAAATAGGAATAAATTATAGAACATGGGTTAGAAGGCATAATGTGATGACATAAAAAAATCTTGAAACATGAATAAAAATATGAAATAATAACATGTAGAACATGGTATCATGTAATCATGGCATCATAGGAATGTGGAATCAACATACATCATGTCATGAGCATGAGTCAAGGCTAATTTCCAAGACTATTGGACATGGCAGACAAAGTCCCATAAAGAAATCAGGTTCAATACATATCACAACATTATGTATCATGAGACTAAACATTACCCAATTAATTGGAGTGATATATGGGCACATCCATCATAACATGTTCTTGAATATGTGTTCCACATGAAGAATCAAGCATAAGGCTTACTCATATAAAGAGTTGGGTATCATAATCATGCCATAAGGCATAACAAAAAGGAATATCATAATGGTTTCCATGAAATAATGTATTTAAATCATAAATGGACATTAATAAATAAAAATATGCATATATCATCATAATTTATGTCAAACTGGAGTTAAAACATGTAAAAATAGTGTTTACGAAACATTAGAAATGAGATATTTTAGTGCAGTTTAAGGAAAATATTAAATATAATTTAAACCAGAAAGGGGTTAATATTTTATATAAAACCAAAAATGAACCTATATATATTTTCATGATAAAATTATTGATTTTATAAGAATAATGGGGGATTAAAAAATATTATGGATGGTATTAAAAATTTTTAAGAAATTGGAAAGTTCCCTTTAATCGGGTTTTCTTATCGGGAGGAATTAAAAATGGAACCTTATAAAACATGTATTTCCCCATAAAAGAAAGAATAATTGAACTTGGTACATATTTTTAGAACATATAAACATAATTTATGAGTATTACATAATAATAATTAATAATTTAATTGGGTAAAAGAGATAGAAAGCGTAACCCGAAGGAAAAATGGGGGTTTGAAGAGAATCCCTTACCTTATGTATGAAAGTGTTCTGAAACTTCACTTAATATCATTGATAATGAAATTAAATCCTCTAATTAATTAATTTAGAACCTATTATACATTTATTTTATTTATTATAATTTTTATAAGTTCTTTTATAGCCATTAGGATGAGTTATAGAGTTCAATTCCGTCATTCCGGGGCTGTTTGTTTTCTTGGTTTTCATGATCGGTTCACATGTATAAAAGTATGTAAGTTCATGTAAAATGATAATAATTATAAAAAATTAAAATTATATTTTATTAATTACATTTAAAAAGTTTAAATGGTCTTATATATCATTTTTTATATGCTATGAGGATGAATTGTTAATGAAAATGATTTAATTTATTTGGCAGTGTTTGCAACCATCATGAACTTATATAATTTATTTAATATAATGTTTATATATTGGTTCCAGAACATTATATGACTTATAATATGTATAGTAAAATATTATTTAACCATAATGGTGGATTTATTACCAGCCTTGAATGTGGTAAATGAAAAGGAACATGCATCATCCACGATTGCGGTAAATAGACACGTCACGAATGATGTTTTTATTTTTAGAATAAAAGGGAGAGTGAAGAGATTTGATGATGGATTATTCCATTAACCCAATAAAAATATATTATATAAAATATAATAGATTTATCATTCCAATTTTTTATTGGGATGTTATGATATGATAAGAAAATAAAATAAATTAAAAAAGAAAATAAAAGAAAACAAAAGAGGATTTTACCTCTTGAACTTCTTCTCTTTGTGAAACTCCTTAGGGCAATTAGGTTTGGTATTTTGTTGAGACAAAATGATCCTAGACACAGAGAAGAGACATGGTAATATTATTAGGTAGAATTTATAAAATATTCAAGGCTTGAAATGTGTTAGGAGAAGAGGTGGTGAGGGTGGTATTTATAGTGGGAGGGGAGGGGTATTTTTTATTATTTTATTCATTTGTTTTTATTTGGACTCAAGACTATTATTAGGGTTGATTATTTTTACTAATTATAGTAACTAGTGCATGTTAGTTTGTACCAATGGGTTATTATTTCATCTATACACCATATATGACTTAATAATTCATATATTGTTTAAATACCATAAATTTTCGTATTTCACTATTCACCAAAAAATAAACTATTTTAGAAAAATACCAAAAAATCACAGAAACCATTTATGGACATGTATATTTAAAAATGGACTCCATTTTATGAAAATAATTTTCTAAATATGATAAATTTAATTTTTAATTAAAATCACCATTTATTTGAAAAATACCGATTTTAAAATTATAAGTGATTTTATGACACTCTGAAAAATTAATTATGGACTTATAAAATTATCTTAAAATCATAAAGAAAAAATATAAATTTATGAATCTATTTATGAAAATAAATTATATTTTAAATCCTTATATTAATTGTAAAATTTAAAATAAACATTTTTGTTTTATAAAAATACCAACACTTAATCTATCATTTTAAAACATTTGTCTACTTATGACAAGATATAAATATATCATATTTTCATTTATAATATACCTAAATTTTATTTATACTTTCATAAGTGAGGTTTCTATTCAATTGGTTGAATTTCTATTCCTAATAGTCATGTTACTATTCAAATGGTCAACTTACTATTCAATCGGTACAAGTTCCATAATTTCTAGAAATACCACTTATTTCATTCACTCTTCATTTATAAAGTTTGTATTGCGTTCTATATGTGATTTTTTGAGTTTTATACTATATTAAATAATTATAAGAATGAAATTTTCATTTATAGAATTCTTGATCGTTACATGTCTTCAGGATTGTTTTCTCTTTGACCACCCTAACACAGAAAGGGAAGTTGTTTACCTGGACTGAGAAGTGTGAGAGAGACTTCAAGGAGTTGAGGATAAGGTTGGCTAGTTCTCCTTCATTGAGACTTTCATAGGATGGCTTGGAGTTCATAGTGTTTTGTGATTCCTTTGAAGCTAAGCTCAGTTGCCTATTGATGCAAAGGCAGGTAGTGATCTCACATGGGTTGAGACATTTGAGACCACACAATTATAAATACACTACTCATGACCTACAGTTGGCAGTTGCAGTCTTCAATTTGAAGATGTGGAGGCACTATATTCTGGGAGAGAGATTTATTGTATACCCAATACATCAGAGTCTCGGGTATATCTTCACATAAATAGATCTTAACCAGAGTCAAAGGTGGTTATTGGATTTCTTGTTAGACTATGAATTTGTGATAGTATATACTCATGGGATGGGAAATGTGGTGATAGATTACCTTAACAAGAATTCTAATTATCTCTTAGTGGAGGAGGCATCTGGGTAGTAATCTTATTTATAGTTGACCTTGGTGGGGGAGAGAGATACATATTCTCTTTAGTTGATGGTGGTGACTCCTCCACTTCAGTTTGTGAGAGAGACCTGATTAGAAGACATTTACAGTGAGGTTCTACCAGACCATATATCCATAAGAGATGTAAAAGATGTATTTTTTTAAGGAGGTGAAGACATCATTATTTTCCAAGGATGGTGGTTCTGGTCACATTGCATGAGGATGTGATGAGGGAGTTTCACACTTCCCCATTGTTTTTACCTCCTAATGTGGAAAATATATAAAATTATCTGTAGTGGAAGTTTTGGTGGGATATCATGATGTGCAGTGTTTCTAAGTTTGTTTCTCGATGTCTCACATGATAGCAGGTAAAGGCTAAGCACAAAGTTCTAGTAGTATTGGAATAGCTTATTGAGATCTTGGAGTGGAAATGGGATGGAATATCCATAGACTTCATAACGGGGATTCTATGGACAGTGAGAGAACACAATTTCATCTGGGTGATTATTGATTGACTTACCAAGTCTACAAACTTCTTTTCCATCAGGGAGTAGAGTTCAGTTAAGAGCCTAGGGTAGTTTTATATATGGGATATCATCCAACATCATGGGGTACCCTTGAAAATTGTCTCCAACCATGATCATAGATTAATTTCATGATTAAGGAGAGGCTGGAAGGAGGAATTTGGAACTCGGTTAGGGATTAGTAAAGTGTTCCACCCCTAGACAAATTTCGAGACTAGGAAAACTGTCCAGGTGTTGGAGGATATGTTGAGGGAATGTGTGTTGGACTTCAACTAGAGTTGGGAAGATCACTTTAAATTGTTATAATTTACTTATAATAATAGTTATCACTCAATACTATCAACATGGAACCTTTCAAGGCCCTATATGGTTGACCTTGAAGATCAACCTTACACTGGACTAAGATTTTCGGGACAACTCTAGTTGGGACAAAGATGGTGTAAGTGATGACGGAGAAGGTTCAAGTGATCCATGAGCATATGAGGATATCCTAGAGAATAAAAAAATCTTATAAATATCGACATCATAGTCCATTGGAGTCTAACTAGGGAGTCTATATTTTACTAAGAGTCTCCCAATGATGAGGATTGTATAGGATTGGCTAGGGCGGAAAGCTATCCCCAATTTTCATTGGGTCGTTTGAGATCTTATGGAGGGTTGGTGAGATTTATTATCACTTAGACTTGTCCCTACTATTGTATTGGGTTCATGATGTCTTTTATGTGTCTAAAATGAATAGATACATGCGACACCCTATTCACGTTATTGAATGGGGTGTTCTAGACATTAAAGATGAGGCCACCTTCCTGGAGTACCCAATGGTGATCTAGTATCGGCAGAAGATGATCATGTGAGGATAGACCATTCCTTTGGTCTGTGTGTTGTGGAAGCATGGTATCATGCAAGAGATGTCTTGGGAGAGAGTTATATTCAAACCTTTTACCCCCACCTTTTGTGTAGCATGTAATTTTTGGAGTGAAATCCTTGAAGGAGTGGAGAATGTAATGACTTTAGTTTTATTGGATTTTTCCTTTGAATATTACCATATATATATATTTATATATGTATCTAGATTTATCCTTAGAGTCGGATCAATTTTTGGGTGTCTCGATACCCTAGAGTAAATATATTAAAAATATTAATATATTTTAATTCATTCATGTGTATTATTTCAGTTTTTCTTATTTTATCATTATTTGGGACCTTATATGGAAAAATCTGTGACTATGGTTGATTATGGAACATGGGGTTTACCCTATGTGTCACCTGGTATTGGTCAGTGTTAGAAATTCTGAGAAAATAAATCATTGGAAGGTGCGTTTAATTAAAATAAATAAAGAAATAATTTGTTTTATTTTAAATTACCTAAATATAATCCTCTATAAATACCCAATTATAAAAAATCACCAAGGTTATAAATATAAACCTAGGAGGATTTGATATAATGGATTAGGTGTTATTCATTAGAGGATTGGATAGGAGAACCATGGACGATCGGATCAAGGTGTATTAGGAGGTTGCGAAAAATAGTAGGTCTTATTCATTTTTGGAAAAAAATTCTTCACCAACGATCGATCCTAAATCGAGGAAGGTCACATCATTTGTATTTTCCACATTTTTTTTAAAAATATTGAGCATATATTCTTATATTCTGTTATTGATTTTTGATTTCACACCCTTTGCATTATCCCATGTAAATAAATTAAATTGTTAAATTAATTTATAATTATTATGCCTTTCTATCACCCTTGTTTTCCATTTAGTCCCCTATCTATGGTAGGTAGGGTTCAAGTGAAGAAAAATATCACACACCATGTGGACCCACCACACATCATGTTACCCTATGCTGGTTGCTCAACGTGTACCTCAGGAGTACATTGGCATGAACATGTCCAGGCACATGGGCACGGATAGAGTACACATGCACAACCATGTACTCAAACATGACCAGAATACCCATACATGGCCATGTACATGGGCACAGGCTGATGTACACAGGCACTTCCAGAAGAGCACGGGCAGGCCCCAAGTAGCTGAGACATGTCGTGTACCACCGGTACTTGTCATGTGGTATGACATGGCTTTCCAATCCATGTATAGGTAATAACACATCCAGACAGTGAGGTGAGGTCCCACACTATGTGAACCCCCATAAACAATGTGTATTCCCCTAGAAACTTCTTCCTTTCACATCTCCATCTTCAAGACTTAGATTTTGGCATGTGGGTAGCCTATCCTGAGTGTTTTTTCACATAGAAAATGATGGTGGCATTCACTATGGAATGAAAGATATGATGTGATTTTTTATGAGTGTGAATATTCTTTAGTAGGTGCTTGATGATAGTGATGATTAGGGTAGGATCATATTAGATATGTTGGGGTTAGAAACCCCCATGTCTCACTAGGGTGTGGGTCCTCTATATTCTTCACTATCTACTAAGTGGTACCCCCTAAATTACTAGGGTGTAGGTCCTATGTTCACTAAGTGGTACCCCCTAATAGACTAGGGTATGGGTCCTCTACCTATAGAGTCTCACCCCTTATCATACTAGGGCATAGGTCCTCCACTCATTTGGGGCACCCTCTGTCACATAAGGGTACAGGTCCTTTATATTTATATCTACAGAGTGGTGCCCCCTATCATACTAGGTTTTGGGTCCTCTATTAACTAAGTGGTACCCGCTATCATACTAGGGCACAAGTCCTCTATCTATTTATTTGAACCCCCTTATCATACTAATGTATGGGTCTTCTGTTAGATATTATTCCCCATATAGTTGTGGTGTAGTTGTGATGTGTGGTTCCTCCATGTGTCTTTATCGGAAAAACTCGTGAGATGCTAGGAATTAATGATGGACCTTTGGAACTGCATGTAGACTTATTGTTCTAGGATAGTCTATAAAGATGGATATAAAATTTCTCTTTCATCTGTATTTCTTTTTTAAATATATATATCTATGATGGGTTTATTTATCTCTTGTTATGGGTTGATCTAACCTTTTTTGTATCTTTTTATTTCTCCCTTTTTAGTTTCTGGGGAGTCCTACTGTGTATGTATATATTCACCCTTGCATGGTATTTTCCTGAATGTGTCATGCCTTATGAAAATGAAAATTACTTTAGTAGTAAAATCAGTGGAGCATAGTGGTACCTTGGGTGAATAGACTATGTTTGGTGGTTAGACTTGGAGATCAGAAGTCGGGCTCTCTCAATTATTTTCATTATTCAATTGTAGTCAGGTTGGGATTTTATTTTTTGGTTTGGTGTGTATTTTTTCCCTTTACTATTTGTCTTACTTTTTCATACTCTATTTTATTCCCTAGATTTTATTGCATACATAGTTTACTATGGATCTTACTATCTTTTATTATTCATCTACAGTGTTGCATAGAGATTTTTGGGTGTGTGTGTGAAGGTACATTAGGCTAAAGAATCCCATATTCATTTATAAATTCTTGAAACTTATCTCCAGATCCTAAACTATTGGAGGCGATCTTGGGGTTGTGATAGTTCATCTTACTATTGGCCAGGCAGGCCCCAGTGGGTCAGGTAATTACACATTTTATTTCAGGATTGTTTATGATCATATTTCCTTTGGGAAAACTATACGGTCCTAATATTTTAAACCCAGTGTATTTTATTCTTCACTAGTTATGTTGGACTTTTAAAGGTTTATATTCAATTTATTCTCTTTTTATATCAAGAATCAATATGTAAGTTACATGGTAATAGACTTCCTTTTAAAAATATTGTTTTGAAATTTTATTTCCAACACATTTTCTTAAATGTTAATGTTTTCTTAAAAATGTTTTCAAGAATGTGTTTACTATTCACCAATTATTTATTAAATAAATTTTTACACATTCTTTACTTTCCATAAAAAGGTTTAAAATTAATATTTTTCTCATTTTTTGAATGAGGTTCTTTTTACTAAAGGTGGTAACATGATCATTGTATATCATACATTGCACGAATGATTTTTCCTATTGTCATGATTAATATTTTCTTTGAACATTCCTTTAAAATTTTCAGTGGTTATTTTTAAATATAATATTTTTCTCAATTTTTTTGGAAATTTTTATTTAAAATTATTTCAAAAGAAAAGAGTATTATTTTCTTAAAGGAATGCAATGAATTTTGAAAAGTGATTTATAACTTCATTATTACATGCAGTTACAAGGAATTTATTTTTAATGTGTTGATTCAATTTTATTTTTGAAAGGAATGGTTTTACTACAAATCCTTTATTTATAATGAATTGATGGTCTTACTTTACTTATAATGAATTATACCGTATTTTGGGATCATACACTTTCTTGTGGTCATGTTCTCTATCACTATCATTGAGAATTATTTTTACCCTTTATAGCAATATTTTTAATATCATGGATGAATTTAGAATCATTTTTATTACTTTGATGATGTTTCAACCATATACCATTTCTATATATGGTATCATTTGAAGTAATCTTATTAATTAAGTTATTTCATTTACTAGGGAAATATTGATGCTTTGTATTATTGATTCAATATGGATGATTATTGACTTATAAATCATTTTAATAATGAATTTTATTGATCATTCAAAATATGAGGAATGAATAGGGCATGAAAGTGATGAGTGGAGTCTAGTTATAGATAGTACACTGATACGTCTATAGGTCCCATGAGAAAAAAAATATGCATGCCATATTATATTAGTATATGGTTTACACTTACCCATTTATTAAGAATGATGTCTTAGTCTAGGGGCCTTGATGGTAAGATTCATGATATCTTGGTTAATAGACCTTGATTATGAATTTCTAGATATTTAATTTCATTTATTAAGAATTAATTTTCCATTATCCATGTCATTTATATGTTGATATTATCCATGGATGTTCATTGAACTCAATTATTGATTGAATGGCATGTGTTTTGATTATCCACTCCATCATATTGATTATGCCTTATTTAATCATGATCGCTTCAATTGTGAATAACCCTTACTAAGCATATGAGTTCAACCTTTATTTTTTTCCTTTCTATAGGATATGAAGAATGATTTTATGAATGATTTTAGGGATGTAATAATTTTTATTATGCTATGTTTTTATATTCCTAATATAATATGGGAATCATGTATATATATTGTTTTCCAAGAATATTAAACTGATTGATCCTGTATGGTGAGATCCAAATATTTTGCACCAATTTAATAAATTAAATAATTTTTATAGGTTTCTAGAGTCAGGGTGTTACAATGTCCATCACCTAGTTTATTTCAAGGGTTCATATTTCCATTAAGGGAACTTTCCAGATGCCATGCCCCTCAAAGTGAACACATCCCTAAGTGTGGTCCTTCACTTTCTAAATAAGGGAAGGTGCAATACCAATCATGACACCACTCCCTACACAGTGGGAATAGATACCTATCCCATTTATCACTGGGAAAACTCAAAGGAAAACTCCCTACACCATGGGCATTTCAATCCCCATGGTGCGTCCCAACAACCAAAATAACTGACCTCCATGACCAACCTCCAAAATACTCAATCTACACTCAAAAAAACCCTAAAAAAAGGATGACCAAAACTATCATCATTCCTATAACAATGGTGTGGTAATAATCTAGAGGTAAAAACTCATATTTCACCTCTATAACACCTCCAACATCTAAAACCCACCAAGGCATGGGCTAGGAAGGTATGAACTATTATATAAGTGCTCGAAGAATTTTTCCTTAAAGTTTTCCACATCAAACCCTAATCTCTATCTTCATGGGCCTATATATTCATATAATATTTTTATCTCTGATCATATACATATCCAACTTCACTCTTAACCCTAGTGGTATCTTGATCTTGTCAAAAATAATATGCACTTACTCAACCCAATAATTTATTGTATGGGGTCCACCCACTCCCTAAAATAAAGGATGTTACGGGTGGAATTATTATTTTAGATGTTTCATGTTCAATTCATATCCCTAAGCTACCCAGTCAATGATTTGGATAACCCACACCAGACCCTCTTTGAGGTCCTCATCCAATAACTTCCCTGAAAAAACTAGGGCACCTCTACACTAAAATTGTGATCACCTCCACCCCCATGGGCCTTATCTGGTGCATGAATTAGTGGAATCATCATCCAACATAATTCCCACCAATGTAAACTGACTTGTGGTGGTGTTGAATTCATTGGTGTGATCAACAGCAATATTCCCTTCAATCATCTTCAGATTGAATAATCACCACATCAAGTACACTTTATTCAATACAGAAGTTTTCTCATACATATTCACGAGAGATTTAATCAAATCAGCCATCGTATTTTTCTATCTAATGTTGAACACCATTTTTTAGGTATAAGTAATGTGCATAACTCCCAGAACATGTCCATATAGTATATATCACTTGTTCTTCTCTATATCCATTTCCTTTTCACCAAGAATAATCATGTGCAACTTTTTATGGTAAAGATAGTTTTTGATCTACATCCTTCGCTAACTAAAATCAGTTCCATTGAATTGATAAATCTTATCCTTGCCTTATTCTATATCCATATTTCAATTCAATAAATTCAACCTTGATATTATGAACTCAACATTTGATATGTAAAAGAATATTAAAATGGAAAAACATTAGAATGATAAGATAATCGTTAGACATAGAGATGTATTTGATTTGGTAAATGATCCCACTACTACAAATTAGGGGTTTAACAGTGCTAGTTAAGGGGTTTTATCAATGATTAAAAAGTACTGATATTGTGAGCAATGTTAGGGGGTTAATAGCGCTTTTTTAGCATTATTAATGGTTATTTTTAATAGTTATTTTTTAGGGATGTTAAAGGTTGGCTTTTAACAGCTCTAAAAAAGCTCTGTTAAAAAATAGGGAAAATGATAATAATTTTCACGCACACCACCAACATTTCTTAGCGCTTATAGCCCCCTTTATCATCATTTTCTTTCTACCCATCTGCCATTATGCACCCCACCCCCTTCTTCAACACTATAAGGGGACCCTAAATTCTTCCATGCACCTGGATTTGATCTTTGGACCTCCCTTATACGACTGAAGCTCTTTACCACTATGTCATGTATGTTTTTTTGTATATGTAATGACTTTTATATTTATTTGTATATATTTTGAAATGTATGATATATACACACACAATTATATTTATTTAAATATATTATATATTAATATTCATTTATATATATTTGAATATAAATATATATGTATATATAATAATATAAATTCATATATATATATTTATATTTATTAATACACACACATATGTATATATAAATATTATATATACATATTATTTCATTTTTATAAGGAAAATAAAATGGATAATTTTTCAATTTAAATAAAATGAATAATAAATATTTATTTTATATATTTAAAAATACATTTTGTTGTAAAAATGTTGATATATGTATTTATAGAAATGATTTATTATAAGTAAATATTAGAAAATATTGATATATTCAAATATAAATAAAACAACATTTTGAAAAATGATAAAATTTAAAAACCATAATATAAATATGAATGCAAGATCAAGGAATAAATTTATTCTGTGTAAAAATAAGGCAATAAGACCCCCTTAAACAAGGCTTAAAATCTATCAAATATTATAAAATTGGGGTACCATGACTAAAAACTAAATTTTTAAGGACTTCTAAGACTTTTTTGGCCTTTAAAAATCATTTTTCAAGGCTCACCCAAGTTAACATAGAATAGAGATTGTTTCAATATTCGATTTGATATATGGTAGAGCCAAACAAACACCCAGATAAAAAGTTATGATTGTTTGAAGTTTGAGTTAAGTTTTCTACTTTTTGTAGATCTTTTATTTATTTTTTGATTTTTTTTATTTTCAAATTGTTATTAAATGAATATTACAATATAATAATTAGAAAATAATTAAATAAAAATATTTTTTAAAATATTTTATAATTTATTTTCACTAAATAACTTATATATTAAGTGTAAATGTTTATTTAGACTTATCTAAAACATATTTAAAATATATATATTATATTTATGTCAATATAAATATATTTATATATTAATATTTTAATACATTTTTTAATGAATTTTTTAAAATATATTCTTTATCAGCACTAGTAAAAAAGCACTGATAAAGGGGGTCTTTATTATCACTTCTAAAAAGCACTAATAAATACCCCCCCTATCAGTGCTTTTTTACATGAACTGATAAAGGCCCCCCTTTATATCTGATTTTTTACTAGCACAGATAAATGGGTGTATTTATCAGAGTTTTTTTAGAAGCACTGATAAGGGGGTCTTTGTCAATTATTTTTTAGCGATGTTAAAGACCCCCTTTAATAGTGATAAAAAATCATTGTCAAATTCCCCCTTTAAAAACACTTTTTATATCCCTGATAAAGGGGTATTTAATAGAACTTTTAGCTAGCGTTGTTAAATACCTAGTGCTGGATAAACCTAGTTTTGTAGTATTGTCCCTGTATCCAATGAGAGGTAGAAATATCACTATGTTTGGGAGAATGATTACAAGGAAAAAATCAGAGTTTTAAACACCCATAAAACCAAACTCAAATGAGATCATAAAAAAGATGGTGCAGTAGTTCCACCAACTGCACAGTAAACCCACTATGTTATAGTGGTAAGTGGAAATAAATATGTATAGATCTATCACTATTGCCTCCAAATTTTTAGATGATACAGTAACCGTGTGAAAGTCCACACTGTTATAGTGACTTGTTACTGTCATTGGTCAGCTCTACTATAGTTCTTTTAGAGTTACTATAGTGTCCAAAATCTGTATGACACACCTATGGTCCCCAAAACCCTAATCAGGGGTGCATTTCCCCCTATAACCCTCAACAACCTCACCATGGAGATCAGAACATGGGAGTTGTGTCCTGGTGTGCAATATGGGCATCTAGAAATTGTCCCAACTTCATCCAATGATTAGGTTACATCCGTCCAACATAATAGATTTTGAAATAAATGAATATGGTGGAGGAATATGAAGTGATCTTGATAAATTTTTAGACAAATCAATAAAGTTTTGATGAGGAGTATATTTTCTCAAATCTAGTTTGGTCGAAATAGGGAATTTTGGATCCAATATTTAGTATAAAGAGCCACAACAAAGAAAAATAAGTTCCTATACTAATTTTTAGATTAATATTAGTTTCTAGTGATATCAAATTTGAATTAAGCATTCACGAGTTGTCCAAAGGATTTATTACTTTAATAAAAGGAGATGCACTATTTCTATATCCACTACTATGGGCATGTACATTAAAAAATCCTCAGGATACAGTACACACTGGAAATGATAGGATGTCGAAGTCCACATATCAAGTAAAATACCAAGTAGTGTCTCATATATGGAAAGAAAAATGTAAATAGTGAAAATGATAGTTTTTCATTTGAAGAGTTTTCAATCCAGACACCTGATGTTGCCTTAACTCCTATAGGGATGGTGCTAAATTGTTATTTAGTCGAGGGTGTTCTGAATAATTCATCAGTGATTCTGACCAAATATTCTAGGGATTGTAAGTAAGAAATAGTTGATTAAAAAACACCACACCAAAATGAGCGTCATCATGTCTCAAATACTATTATTATGGAGTAAGTGAAGGAAGTTATACCATATTACCTTGATGATTTTTCAAATGAAGAAAACTGGGGTCATGATGGTGCTGAAGTGGAAATAAATGTTGGATGGAATTATTTAGACTCTAGGTAATTTTTGATTGAAAGTACTTGTTCACTATTGACTACATACACTCCTTCTTTGGAGGCATTGTCTATAAATGGTTCTAGTCTTCTACTACCGCTATTAATGCTCCACTCTACCCAAAATTGTCTTAAAGGGGATATCCATGTTCACTATGACTTATAAATCGTAGTAGATATTGCATGGTTTTTTTTTCCAATCATGCAAGATTCATATACAGATAGGAACTTCTCCAGTAATTTAAAGAAGAAAGATCTCTATAGGAAAGAGAAACAATGATCTATTTATTGGATAGCCAATGTATGACCCTAGAGTGGAAGTATCACAAGCTAGGTTTCTTCCTAATCACCTATTTTCTATTATTAGGGATGTTCCTAGTGAGGTTTTTTTAGTACTTAAGTAGACAATAGATATTCTTGAACAAGTTTGGACCTTTTAAATGGTAGCTTCATCATCTACCCAGATTACTAATATGGAAATAAACATGTATCATGAACAAAAAAATCAGTTTTTTTAATGGGATGTTCTTGATAACTTATCCAATCAACAAGAAAGGGGATATAAACTGTGGGTTAGTGGAATATATGTGAGTCTATTCTTGAAAGATCCCAAGTTTACTCTGATAAATCCCAAGAGATTCTTGGAAGGGTCATTAGACTAGTATCTATCATCCATTACATCTACACATTGCGACACACAATTGGTTAACTCAGAGCTTCCTCTGATTCTTTTGGTTGCTCTGGTGTTGTTATTATAAGTTCACCCTGCCCTTGTAGATTATTTTGGGAGTATTATAAATGTCTCTAAACTGATGGATTTTATGGATTATGAAGAAAAATGAAAAAAAATTTCTTATGGGAAGAAATCAAATAAAACTTGTGAAAATGGGGAAGAATCAGAGTAGGGAAATGTAAAAACACTATAATAACACGTTCAATTTAGTTGTTTGTGCATTCTACACTGGCTTGCAACTAATACTATCTATACTAAATCCATGTTTTCATCTAGTATGGGTAAATCTCAATTTTTTTACACTGATAATGGAATCTATCATGTGGAAAGGTTATAGTATTCTGACACTTGTTCACTTTCTGAGAAAGAGAGAGAATGTTGTTGTAGAAATAAGAACTCTCACTAAATATGCACTTGTGTTGAATGAGAAAGATATTATTTTTTCTATGAGTAACCAAGGAACAAATGTTTCAAAGGAAAATAGTGTGGCTATCTAATGAAATATTCATACATTCATTAATTTTTCCACCATGAGGACAAGGTGGTTTTTTAAGAAGGTGAAATTGATAGGAATATGAGCAATGGAGATATTTGTATGAGGTCTTGGTCAATAACTATTAGGGGTATTATAGTACTATGATATATATAGTCTTTTGGGAGGTAGTAGCAAGAGGAGTTTTTTGGTAGTAGGTTGGGGTACTAAATAGAGAGGATTCTTATAAGGGTGGGGGCCATTATAATATTTTTGTTTGGATTTAGTTCAACTGAAAGAAGGTCTCAAACTAGGCCCCAGGAAGTGCCTTCCCAGGGGATCTTCTTCTCTTATATATCTTCTTCTTATCATTCTAATACTACTACTACTACTTCTTCTTCTTCTAATTCAATATTCTATCAAGTCTTACTCTATTAATATCAATATGGTGTTCTTAGTTTTTTCTTCTATATTTCTTCACACTTGAACTCATGGTCCTATCAGTAATCAATGTCATATTTTTGGGAAAAGTCCTTGGAAATAAGGTGGTATTTGAGGTGGTTGAGATTCATAGGCATTCATGTGCACAATATACACTACTAGAAAATGGGTCTATACCCATGCATCTATACCCAAGGTTTCAAAAACCGTGGGTATAGGTGGTATATTTTTAGCTATTCCCACATTTTTATTAAAACTGTGGCTATCCTAACCCCAATTTGAAGTTTTTATCGGTTTTTACCTCCTGATTCACCATTTCCTCCCCCACGTCTCCCCTGAGCCCTAGACTCTTTGCCCTCTCATCCCCTCCCTGACCTCAACCTCCCACCCTAGCCTCCGCCTCCTGACCCTACCTCCCTCCCTCTTCCTTCTTACCTCCTTCTTCATGTACACATCCACCTACGCCTCTACCTCTTGGCCCCCGCCTCCACCCACTGGCCCTCGCCTCTGACTCCATAGCCACCTCCCCCTTCACTGCCTACTAAACTCCACCTGCCAGACTCCGCCTCCTCCCAGCCTATGCCTCTCGACTTCAAAAGGTATTCCTCATATTCTCCTCACCTCTTCCTTTTTTTATTTCTTTTAATCTCTGTAAATTAATTAAATATTTTTAGGTGAATCCCATCTGAGAATGGTGGAATTCATCTTGGTTCAAGGGGATATCTATTATCTTGTATAAATGAGTCTTCTGTAGGTATTCTACAAACCATTTTTCTCTATTTCTATATAAGGTGTACAAGGTATGTTGTGTCCTAGGGTTTTATATATTTTAGGGTGAAATATTGGGATACTCTATTGAAGTTATTTGGTAATTTAGGCTTTTAGAACTTTGGGTTAATTTTTTGGAAGTTGATTGCATTGGTTTGCCTTAGGTATTAGTTATTATTTGATTATAGTTATTATATAATTGAGTTTATTTAGTGATAGGCTTTGGTATGTTAATTTTTAGGTGATTCTTGAAGGTCTTTTTGAGTATGAAAGCTCAGCTATGATCTTGGTCTGTGATCTTGACATTTTTTATGATAAATGAATAGGACACATTATGACTCATTGGGATTAGGTAGGTGATTGTTTCATATAGTTCATGTATCTTGATAATGGAATTCTTATGATATTCTATATATATATATGTGTGTGTGTGTGTGTGTGTGTCAAAGGGTGATTTTTATTTTTAAAAAACCTCTATAGTGATTGATATTCATTTGCAGTAATTAATAATATATTACATTTTCTCTAAAATAGAGTATTGTGTGTGACATAATTACCACGATTTGAAAGAGATTTTTAGTTTAAAATATTTTTTTTGTGAAATTATTGGATTTATTATGAATGTTTTTATAAAAATAGTGATTTGAAAGAGAAAAATGAACTCCTTCCTTTAGGTGTTTTATCAAAATGTGTTTGTAAATGAACTCACTTCTTTTCCCTTTTTATCTTTTTTTTTATCTTCTAAACCAATTTATTCTAAAACATGAGTTGTAACAACTTATTAAAATAGTGATTGAGGAATTTGGTTTCCAAATGTTCTTTTAGGTCATGGGCACTTATAACTTAAAAAATAATTTACTTACATGTTCTATAAGAGATACATTTTTCCTTAAAGATGAAGTCTTAAATTAATGAAGTGATGATTTAAAATATATTAGTATACATTAACATTTATGAACAACCCATTTCTCATAAATAATACCTAAAAACCTTGTACTTTTGATTATTGGCAATGTTTTGATACTTTTCCAAACACGATAGCTGGTCTCTAGTTTATGCTTCATTTTTTTTTGTCTATACCATGTGTGATATTGTTGTACAAAACATGACTATAGCTTCATTTGACATCTCCCAAGTATGTCTTAAGGATTTAAAATGACATACCCATTCATTATTTGGATTCATATTATCATGTTTGATTATAGTATTATTAAATTTTATTTATGGATAGTTTAATATATTTTTCATGGTTAAACATCATCGAGCCCCACTGCCCAATTTTTCATTTCCTTCCCTTGGTTCTCCCTGTGCCCTGGCCTCCTTGACCTCTAATCCCCTCCCCGACCTCGATCTCCCACCCTCACCTTTTCCTCCCGGTCCCTGCCTCCACCTCCCAGCCCTCACCTCCACCTCCCATCCCTCACCTCTACCTCCACCTCCTGCACCTCGCCTCCACCTCCACCTCTGCCTCTACCTCCTCCCGGCCTCAGCCACCTCCACCTCCACTTCCCAGCACTCACCTCCTCCTCCGTGGCAGCCTCCACCTCTGGCTCTTCCCGGTCATTACCGCCTTGACCTTTGCCTCATTATATCGAGTTATAAAGAGAATGGTTTTTGTAAGGTATTATCTTGAAACCCTATCATACCATATTTTATGGAATTAAGATCTTCTAGATGATGGATAAATTGTGAGATAAGAGGTGTCTCATACTCATGTTGTTTCACAATCTTCTGAAATTCTAGTTCAAGCTACCTAGGAACCTGAATTACCATTAGTTATTGAATTAGTATGATAATATGGACCTCCCAAGTGGGGTATAGAGTTCATAAATCCAGGATATTTGGAACAACTCTTAAAATTTTAGAATGTGATGAGGATCAGTTGTTTTAGAGATTCCATCAATCTTTGAGATAGGGGGTTATCTAAATTTTTATTCCTCTACATTTAGTGAAGAAGCCACTCTAGATTGTTTTTTATATGATATGTGTGTATCTTCTCCTGTTGATGTTTATGGAGATAAGGATGGTTAAAAATGATAAATTGGATGATAGAGAGGATGAAAATTTTGATAAGCATGATAAGGCAAGTGATGATAAAACAGATGATGATGACGATGAAAATCCTCTAAATATAGAAAAACAATTCTTGTGATTATTGAAAGAAATGATGAATTTGTTAATCTAAAGTTTCCTTATACTCATTTTTTAGAAACACTGGTTTTACTTGGATCTTATGAAGATATATTAATGATTTTTTCCACTTCGTCTTCTCCTGGAGATATTCCTGTAAATCACTCTCAAGAATAGAATATCTATGAATCTTCTCAAAAAATATTTTTGTAATAGAGGATTAAAAATAAGAATGTGAGGCCCCCATTAGAGATATTTATCAACTTACTTATCATTTCCATATTAGTGTGGAATCATGGATAAAGACTCATGAGTTATGTTCTCACTATTCTGATTTGAATGATGATTCCTCTTATGATAGTTCTCCTAATCAAGCACATGCTAGTCCATCTCAACAAGATGAACCCTCTCTTGGTCAACATCCTATAATAACTTCTACATATTCCATTTAGATCAAGAATTACCATTTTGATTTTTTAAAATAAGTTATTTTTTCTGTTAGTTGGGATAATACTCACGAAAAAGAGGAATATATTTCATACACTATTAAATTAGTTGGTCTAAAAATCTGGTCAAGACTATTCCTAAAAATAGATAATATTACTGAAGTTATTCAATCTTTCAAAAGATAAATTTTATGTTTTAGAATCCACATTAGAGCCCTATAATTTTAATTATAGATATGCTAGATATCATGGATATAAGATATCTCAAAGTGATAACCACTCTAACCAGACCTTCAAGCAACACATCAACACCTTATTCTACTCCTTCATTATCTATTGGTGATGATTTTATTTTAATGTTGATACATGATGAAATTCAAAATATTTTTGACAATCTGAAGGATATTAGAAACCAAGTTCAAATTAACACTTCTTCTCAAAGAGAAAAGAATTATTATTTAATTAAATATGAATCCATTAAGACTGCCAAATAAATTTTTTTATTAAAGGGTGTAATTATTAATTATCTCGAATGGTTTTACACTAAATAATATCTCAAGAATTAGTTCATATCATTGGCCAGATATTTTAAGATGTTTCCCACAAACAACAACATTCTATTGTATGTTAGATAATTTATTGGTAATGATTTCTCTTCTCAATCAATTCAAGTTAGTGAATGATGAGTTTCATCAATTTATGGAACATGAGACTAGGGATGTGGCTAATATAACAATAATATTAGAGCCTTTTATGTATGTTACTAATGTACTTGTTTTAGAACCACTTTCTCTTCCTTTATCCCACATCTCTACCACTAATTCCCTAGCCTCAACCTTGGATTCAATTACTTCCACACCATCAATTCTAACCTCTACCTCACCTATACCTCCTATAGGACCTTTTGGTGTATATATATATATATCATCTATGGTACCCATAGTGTCATTGTACTTAAACCATACATATTAAATTAATTGGAAATGAATCTTCACTCATTGTATACAAGTATTTTTTTGGTGCCTTTTTAGATAACTGGGTCTAGATGATGATTAAATGGGTTCATTATCCACAAGGTTCCAGCGGATGGGATTCCTTATTTTGTAGGTGTATTTTTTGGCATATGACGGATTCAATTTAAATTTGTTTAATAAGTTCTTTATATTTATGTATTTGGTTGGTTCTATATATTTATATGGTGTATTTTTTTTCTTATTACATTCATATAGAAATTAGTTTATAATTATATACCAAGTACTTCCATCATTCAATTTCTTGTATTAGTTGTATAATTATTATTTATAGTTTTCATAAATTTCCAACATATGGATGATGTAATTAATTAGATTCATCTCATTTTTTGTTTTTTGATGTACCAATTAGATGATTATAATTAATGTGTTATCTTAATTTAAAAAACTAGAAGGAGAAGTTGGAAAATGGGGAGATTGAAGACACTAGAAATGAGCTCACTGAACCAAGATTCACGACATCACCAAAATAAGGCCTGTAAACAAAATAGATATCCAATTATAAATGTTTTTATGGTTATTATACATATTCTAAAAGGGTTTATTGGTATTTTTTTGTAAATTTTAATAGGAGAGTAGTATAGGAATGAATTGAATAGTTAGTTTCATATTTCCTTCATTTTTTTCTATGACCTCTTTTTGAGATTGTAAAAAGGAGAAAAGTTTTGTTTTAATACTAGTTTTGTATTTTAATTATTTTATATATGAAATTATTAAAGGAGGAATATATTTCCCCCCATTTTACAGTATTGATTGTAAAGATACCAGGATCCCATCTTCTTGGAACATCCTCCTCCATGAAGTGGATCATAAAATTTTCCCAAGAATTTCTCTATATCCAAAATCTGATCTCATTCCCCAAACATAGTTTTTAAAATATTAGTATTCACTTGTTTTGTACATTTTGGGATAGATTTTTGGTTTTTTATTGGTTAGATCTCATTATTGGCTCCAGTGACTAAGTTACACGATTTTTAACAGTCAAATTCTAAAATCCCTACCATTGTTTTAAACCTTAATTGTGAGGATCCATTAATGGGCGGTTAGGGAATGAGAATTATCTCTTTAATTTTGGGATCCAAATCTGGTTTCTTCTTTTTCTGGGAAATTTTCTCTGAACCTATAATCTAGTGAACTGTCCACGTAGAATTTGAGAAGATATATAGGTAATGAATATTGAACACCATTGACAAGTGATCATGTTGCAACTATTACCCATCCATTTAGTGAGATGAGAGGGAGTTTTCCTAGGATTTGATATTGGCTTGCCTGAGATGGTTTGGAATCATGATGTTGATGGGGTAGTTGTTAATAGATTCACTGAGTTGGTGAATTTCATTCCAATTCAGGTGTTTAAGTCTATAAAGATCTAGTATTGTGGTATAACTATGAATTATTGAGCTTGTATGGTGAACTGGTTACCATCATCTATGAGACAAGCCCTAGTTTTCTCAAGGGGTTGGGTGGTCATTTCATTAATTATTGGGAACCATCTTAACCATGAGTTTAGTATACCTTCTTCTTTTCAAGGGATAATTTGATTGATCATAAATCTGGGAGGAGGTTCTTAGATTTCATGTGATGAAATTTGGTAGTTCATGGAAGGACCATTTACCTTTAATAGAGATTTCATATATCTTTAGTTACCCTAAAATGATTCATATATCCTTGTTTATAACATTGTACCGCCCTCTGTTTCAAACTCCACTGTTAGGGTGGAGGTTTGGATAAGTTCTTACCTTAGACCAAGTCTTCTGCGAGAATCTACCAAAGAGATTAACTAGTGTGAAGAAGCATGGATATGTCTTAGAACATTTTGGTATTTTATTAAGATCATTGTGGTATTCCCATGAATTCCATACAGACTCAAATTGAGTATTTAATGTCCATTAAGCACCCCATTACCCCCCATCTCATTCTGATACATCAATAAGAATGTGTTTTGTAATATTTTGATCAATGAATATTTACTTGATCATCAACATTCTTTAACTTTCATTATTCCTGAAAACTAATTGAGTTTATTTTTCATTATAAATATTCTCACATAGTTGATCTTCTTAAAACTTAAGCTTTAATCATGACTATAAATAGAATCATTGTATTCAAAGATCTAAGAAAATGATTTAGTATTTTTGGGTTACATTTCCATTAGAATTATCAATTATAGAGACTCCATTTTCAGAATTTAACACTCTTAAACTTCTACTTCATTGATGTTATTTTCCATTTCTCATCATATTTCTATTTTTTGTTTTATTAATATAATCATTTGAAAACATTCTCATCATATTTCTATTCCCCCTTGCTTGTAAGAATATGAACCCATGGGGCATTTTGGTCCTTATATGTTGGGCGGTGAATTGTTTAATCACAAGATACAGGTATGTTGTAGTTTAGTTTTTATTTTATTTTCTTTATCACATCAACCACTTAGGCCTTTTATCTCTTTCTATGGATGGAGGGTACTTATATTCTTCGAAGGGGTCCAGAAGAGAACTGGAGGCAGCTACACGGTTTTCTTTACAGGGGAGGGAGATCGGGGTAGTTGAGAGATTAATAGTGTGTTTTATTTTTGTTTGTTTTTACTGTGTTTCTTCTGGTTATTTTCTTTTCCTTCGGCATGGACATCTGACATACAGATTGGTCATGCTGATTTTTTTTAAATTTTCCATGGTTTTAATTAATTGTTTGTGGGAGAAATCATTCCTAATATACTCACTACTAAGATCCTTATCGATTAGTTCCCAGAGTGAGACAATTTTAGAGGGGATCACATCCCTCCTCTAGCTGTACATCTATTCCATAGATAGGAACCCAGGGTTGAGATAGGTGGTCATGTGACTCTTATTCGGTTAGAGGCTAGTGGTGATATCAAGAAAGCAAGATATGACCCACTTAACCCATTTGAACAATGTTACTTCCCGCATTGGGACTATGATCACTACACCTCACAAGCCAAAAGATCAGTCAGAGCTCTAGTGACTACCAACACTCACCAAAATAAAATGATAACTAATCTCTTCACTCACATTAAGGTTATGTGGATGCAATAGGTGTCAATCCTTAAAATGAAAGTTGTATCCAACATGGGTGTAATTCTGGTGCTGCTGACTCCTAGAATATCATTCAAGAAACCTCAAATTATTCCAAAAAGATAAACCTAATGTATCACTTTGATTGTAACACATACATATTATCTTCCTAGATATTATGTAAGAAATTTTTAATCTTATTTATCATTATGAGAAGTTTCTTCATTCCACATTCTTAATATCTTTTATCTTCTAGTCAAGTCTTACGAACTTTTCCAAGGTTGTCTCATTTTGCTTCCATTGACGACTCTAATTACAGTGATCGGTACTATATTTTGGATAAACAAAAGATTTTTTATATGAATCATCCTTTGAAAATGTATTTTCATTCTTTCTTCACGTCAACATATCTTCCAAATGTGCACTTTAACTGAGTATTTAGCCTCAAATTTTAAAAAATGGTTAATTTTGTGGCATGTTTTGAGTGGAGATGATCAAGGAAAAGTTTTCCAACTTTATTTTTGATATGTTGTGGACACCACCAAAACCATTTCATCAACTCTTTACCATATTTATATACAATCCTGCTCCACAAGCATCACAGTTGATTATTCATAGAACCTTCATAGAGATAAAATGATCAACATCATCCACAGTCCATGGTTCAAAACTACTTTATTAAATCAAACCAGTTAGCACAAATTCTACTCATGAACTCCAAACAATTTCTTCATCCAAATTTTTCATACAACTTATCTTAGATTTCCAATGGAAGAACTTCATTTCATTTCCATAAAATTGATCTCAACTATTACAATGGAAAAACTTAATTTCATTTCTCTTTCATGTAAACAATGGTGGCACCTACAAAAGTTGAAGTGAGTTTTGAAGGATCACTATAGGTGTTATGAGTTTAACCTATTCCTAGGTGTGGTGAATGAAACACCAGTATGGGAGGACAGCTGGCTGGGGGGCAGTGCAGGGGGATGGGGGAGGGAAGGGGGTCTGGAAGTGCAGGGGGTTGGGGGGAGGGTGGGGGAGGCAGTGTAGGGGATGGGGAGGGGAGGGGGAAGGTAGTTCAGGGGGCTGGGGAGGGGAGGGGAGGGGGCAGGCAGTCCAGGGGCTGGGGAGGGGGGAAGGTAGTGTAGGGGGCTGGGGAGGGGAAGGGGGAATGTAGTGTAAGGGATGAGGGGAGGGGTGGGAGGGGGGAAGGCATTGTGGGGGCTGGGGGGAGGTTGGGGGAGGTAGTGTAGGGGGCTGGGGGAAGGTGGAGGGCATGTAGGGGGGGATCGGGGGAGGGTGGGGGAGGTAGTGCAGGAGGCTAGTGGAGGGTATGGGAGGGGAGGGTGGGAGAGGGGAGGGGAAGGGGTATAACTTCATTTCATTGTCATACGTTTGATCTCAGCCATTCCAACGGAAAAACTTAATTTTATTTCTCTGGCATGGAAACAATGGTGGCACCATTGGCGACACCTACCAACTTCTAAGCTTTAAAATTCATCACCAATCCTCTTCGTTTTTTAGATCTCAACACATTTTTGTATCAAGACTTTAGAACTCTATTTCAAATCATCAACCAGCTTAGGGAAACCAACTTCCTTCCAAGCATCTCGTCTTCATCACATATTGACATCATGCATATTTCCTCCTTCATTGACAAAAAATACAAAATAAACACAAAGTGGATTCAACAGATTCAGGTGTTTGGATTCAAATGGTAGTGTTTTTATCTCATGACATGTTTTCTTTAAATAATCATGGTTTCATTTTCATCATTGTCACTCATATTTATCATCATCAAATTTTTCTGAAACTAGATCCAAATATTGTTACTTTCCTCTTTTAGTGGAATATTCGTGTCCCATCACTAAAGTAGCTAATAGGAAAGGTTCTTCAATTTCAATTTATGGTTCACTATCTGCTAGTTTCACTTATTCTCCTCAGCCTAGTTCACCTCTTGCTGCTTCAGTTTCCCTTGATGAGTCTATTGGTGATCATCCCACCTCATCATAGTATTTTGGACATCCTCTTACAAATAATTACTTGAGACGATCTCTTGCTAATGATCCTACCTCAAACCAGTATTCTGGACAGTCACAACTCATTCCATTCCTCAAAATTCTCATCTTATGACCACATGTTTCAAGGCTGGTATTTTCAAACCCAAAGTTTATATTTCTTATATGGAACCTAGATATTTTAAGGATTCCTTGTTTCAACCTTAGTGGCATCAAGAGATTCATTAAGAGTTTTTATATTTACTTAGAAATCATACCTAGTCTTTAGTTCCCTTTGTTGGATTGAATCATACCTGGTATTTGAATTTTTCTTGTTTAATTTTACTATAGAAACCCTGTTCGGGTTACTGTAGCATCCCAGTGCAGGAAGGTTTCATTTTTCTGGCATGGTTAATAGATTCATTATTTATTTTGGGTTAATATTTTTCTGATTTGTTTTGTTGATTTGGTTAAGAATTTTTTTGTTTGAATCGCTATTCTTTGTTTAGTTTTATATTTCCCTCACCCGGCATTTTTTTTGGCATGGTTTGTGTCTTGTTGATTCATTGTTTAGTTTGATTCATTGTTTAGTTTGAGGGGGTTGAGTGCAGGGGGTGGGGCTGGGTGTAGGGGGAGGGGGGGACTGGGTGCAGGGGGGAGGGGATGGGTGTAGGGGGAGGTGGGCTGGATGCGGGGGGGGGGGGGGGGTCTGGTTTTAGGGGGAGGGGGCTGGGTGCAGGGGGTGGGGGATGGGTACAGGGGGGAGGGCGGGCTGGGTGTAGGGGTGGGGCTGGGTGCAGGTGGGAGGGGGGTTCAGGGGGGGTGGGGGTGCAGGGGGTGTCTAGGAGGGGGGCAGTGGGGGTGCAGATGGGGGGGGGGGTCTAGGTGGAGTGTCTAGGGGGAAAGGGGGGTGTACATGGGGGGGGGTCTAGGGGGATGGGGTGTCCAAGGGGGGGAGGGGTGTCCAGGGGGAGTGAGTGTCCAGGGGGGGTGTCTAGGGGGGTGTCCAGGGGATGTCCAGGGGCTGTCCAGTGGGGGATGTCCAGTGGGGGGTGTCCGATGGGGGTGTCTAGTGGGTATCTAGGGGGCTCTAGGGGGGTCCAATGGGGGTCCAATGGGGGTGTCCAGGGGGGTGTCTAGGGGGGTCCATGGGGGTCCAGGGGGGTGTCTAGGGGTGTCTAGGGGGGTCTAGTGGAGTGTCTAGGGGGGTGTCTAGGGGGGTGTCTAGGGGGGTCCAGTGGGGGGTGTCCGGGGGGATGTCCATGGGGGGTGTCTAGCGGGGGGTGTCCAACGGGGGGTGTCTAGTGGGGTGTGTGATAGGGGGGGTCTAGGGGGGAGGGGGTGTCTGGGGGTGCAAGGGGGTTCTGTCCAGGGGAAGAGTGGGGGCGTGCAAGTGGGAGGGGTGTGGTTTCAAAATGGTTCCATTGTTTCTGATAATAACTTTTCTGTTGTTTCACATTTCATTCTGGTATGCAGGAGTTAGGTGAAACCAAGGTGGGAAGTTGGTTTTTTTGGGAAAACCATCTATACCCATAGTTCTTTAAACTGTGGGTATATATTCTACTGCAAAACTATTTATTCCCATGGTTCAACAAACCTTGGGTATGTGTACTATGAAGAAAACTATCTATACCAATGGTTTACTTAACCATGGGTATATAATTTGTGCTGTAAAAATTTATACCCATGGTCCTATAAACCATGGGTATATATTTATACCCATGGTTTACTAAAACTGTGGGTAATATAAAATTTCAGTAGGTATAGGGAAATTCCGACGCCTCCGGGTCCCACGGTTCATGAAACTGTGGGTATAGGGAAAGTTTCCAGTAGTGATAGATTCACTTTCATCTAAAAAATTTCTACCCCAAGTTAGAGGAACAAGATCTCAAGTATGATGGGTGTCCGGGGTATGAAGTTCATCTTACATTGACTTTAACCAACCAGGATGATATTTGGCCTCAAAAATAGTGCACAATGTGGAGTAAGCAATAAATGTAAAAATAAATAGACAAGTAGATATATATAATCCCTAAAAATAATGAAAGTAAATGATATTTTATTAACATGAGCAGGAACCTTTGTGACATGAAATCAGGAACTTTTTTGATGTAGGATCAGGAGTAGTTGGGCCATTTAGTGTAGTAGCATCATCAAGCCCTGGGGTGGTACGTACACGAGCCTAATCAGTGTAGACCTGACCAGATTGTGATCCATGAACATCATAGGGATAAATGCTAGTGTAGATTTGAGATTAGTATCATTATGTGATGGTGTTAAATCTTGAACATTAAAAATAGATGGTTTGACCAAGGAAACATCGGTCAAGATAATATAATGACACAAATCTGGGAAGCATCAATGATGCCTGCTAGGACCCGCCTTCACCAAGATGAGTGAAGGGACATCAGATTTCCAGACCCTTCCTTCTTCAAGTTGAAGGAGAGATAATGACCCTTGAGACCCAGCTTAAATCAGTCCCAGAGTGGTGAATAGCACCAAGGGTATAGAATCACACGCAAAATAGAAGGCATTGCCCTTTTTATCTAGTAGGATCGGGAGATAAGATACCAAGTCCCAAACAACACCAAAACTAGAAGTAAAAGTAAAGTCCAACCAATCCCTTACCATATGCATGTTCAATAATAAGTTCTACAATACAAGAAAACTCCAAAGGTAAATACCAAAGAAAAGAAAAACAACAACTGCAATTGTCCCAACGTCTGAACTAGTAAGGTCTTATACGGTCCTCGAGTTCCTCCTGGAAACTTGAAAGCAGTTTTATATACATAGGGTGAGTATACAGGTATACTTTGTAGGGAAAACCAAAAGCTCTCATGCACAATTGGGGAGATATTCTAATTCCCTATGAGAAAAGGAGATAGCCAAGCACCTAATAAGGAAACTATTCACCCAAACCTCAACAAGGCACACTCCCCAACTAACGCAAGTAAAGTAAAGTAATAGTAATAACACATCGATGTTTGGGTACCCCGTACCACTTTCCCACTGGTTATTTAGGACATCTTACATATCATACCTCTCCCTCCATTCTCACCACAGTCCCTCTGCCATACCCTTCCCGCACACACCTAGGCCACCACAACCACACATCCCACCAACACACACCTGGGCCACAACCACCACACGCAACCACACTCACAAACACCTAGGCCAGAACAACTACCGCCAGGCCTGAAAACACCTGGGCCCAAACAACTACTGTCACGCCTGAAAACACCTGGTCCAGAACAACTACTACCACACCCGAAGACAACTGGGCCTCATCCCAAAGACACTTGGGAAACAACCTGCCTACACACACCTGGGCCAACCACCACAACGTACCCTGCCCAAAGAATCTTGGGCTATAATGGACCTTAGGACATCACAGCCTACCCTATGAGTCTTAGGATACTCAGGTAAGGGATTATAAAGAGCTAATAACCAGCCACTCATAGAACTGTTGGAAAAAACACCCTCCCCCATTGAAATGGGGGTGTTCAGCACGAAGTGCTCAACTTGGGTGGGGCGTGAATAAGAAACATAAGAACTAAATTATACGTATAGGTAAACAAGCACTCATCCCAACCTAGGGGTTCCAAAACCATCCTATACACAAACACCCTTGTTAATATTCATTCATAAAAAGAACAACACCCACGGCCAAGTCACAACTCATTCCTAGAAAACAATTCCCATTGAACCCATTTTTGTTTTCATTTTCAAGTGATTCCATTTAAGTAATTATTCACTACTGAGCAACGAACAGGAATATCCATATGCCAAGCAAAAACATTCAAACATCAATTTAAGCATTTACACCTGATTCTCTTGTAAATTCACAACAATAAAAGGGATCTGTGAGATCCCTCAAAGTACAGGAACCATAACAAACCCCAACATACGGCCCCACACAGCCTCAAATCCACAACCCAACAACTTAACCACAACAGGGGATCCCACCCCCACCCATGTCACCCCATAATAATCAAGAAGAACAACCACACATATTTCTAAGACATAGCAAGGGATTTTTCATATTCAACACATCTTTCATTAATTTTCCTTCTTTCGTTTGGTTAACGAGGGTGACCACACAAGGATTATTATTCAATGGGAATCCATTCAATCAACTGAGTTTACGTGATTAACCAGTTTCCATGTAAAAGCATTCCAATCATAGAATTAACCAGAAAAAAGAGGATCATTAGTGCACAAGGAAGAACCACCAACGACCCCGATTTTCAGTGGACATAAGCCCATAAAATCCACAACATATAATTAGGGATAAAAGATTACAACAGAAACATCAAACGCACCCCTTTATCCTTCAAAAGTCTGTTCAATATATTTGTTAAGGTTTGGCTCCATCCATTCTCATAGGAAACATTATCATAACCACCCTGCATGATACACAGTTAAGAGAGATGAAGGAAAAATCCTACATGGATTATCAATGATTGAAGTTTCTCTCCACGCTCCAAGAACTGGGGATGCGTGATTTGAAAAGGATGAACTCCAGGGGCTCCAAGAGTGGTCAGGAAGGCTCCAGTATAGACGTACCACTTGCCTCGGATGGGGGGACTCCAAATACATCATTTAAGGAAGAATAGACCAACCAAGAAGAATAAATAATTCTCGTCCGATACAAAGGTCAGATCCTGGAGTTACGGGATATAAAAATCTTGAATGGATTTAATAGAGGATAGTGGTTTCACCATGCGGTTGGGAGGTTACACATGATGGATTTAATTTTCATTTAATAATTCTCATTGGAGAGTTGGCCATAAAAAATATACGTTAAATGGTTTCCTTTAATCAGAGGAAAACATGCAACAGGGACGGAACTAGAAATTACGGGGAAAAGGTGTGACAGCGAGGAAAAGCCACATGTTTTGGTAAGCCAAGGATCACTCGGCTCTTAGGGGATTTTAGATATCATTTATGTGCTTTAAATTGATTTTAACGGGTTATTAAAATACTCTTATGTCAAAATATACGTTGTGGGAGTGGAACTGGAAAAACACGTGAAACTGAAAAAAAAAACAATGGCCAAAAAAAGAAAGACATGGTAACACTGTAATGGTGCCACGGTCACGGCGCCATCATCACGGTGCCACCGTAAGAAGTGAAACCGTTTTGGTGTGCGACCATGACGGTGCCACTATAACAGTGCCACTGGGTTGGTGAGACATCGTAAGGCTGTTCGACCGTTTTGGTGTGCGACCTTGAGGGTGCCACCGTTTCGGTGTGCGATTGTAACGGTGCCACCACTTCGGTGTATGACTGTGACAGTGCCACCATTTCGGTGAGCCACCTCAAGTGGTTACACTACAATGATGTGATCGTGAGGGTGTCACCGTAACGGTGCCACCGTGATCAGTACCACCGTAATGGTGGAACCATTTGGTGGAACAGAGATTTTGAAAAATTACTAGACCAGGAAGGTCTGATCCGTTGCATTAGATACCTCTCAAACTATTCTCGCCCTCAATAATCAAAACTAAACCCGATGTAGATAGAGGGGTCCAAACAACCACCTCTAAAGAAAAATCTCACGACCAAACCACCCTAGACATCTAGGAACACCTCTACCTCGAGAAACCACACAAAAATATAAGTTCACACCATCTAGTCATGTATATTAGAGAGTCCCTTCCCTCATGTCAAGATACTATCCGCTTTGGGCAGCACTGACTCACCCGCACAGGTTCAATATCATCCACTTTAATGTGTCTTGATTAGGGATTAGGTCCTCCCATTTTCCATAGTCATGACTCTTCACACACATTAAGAGAACAAGGAAAACAACACATTTCATAGTTAACAAATTCAACTACTACATCACAAACAAGTTGAAACAAAATGGAAAAATAAACTCAAAACAGGTATGGGTATTGGGAATGCATTTGTGCCTCCCATTCCCAGGTACTCTCCTCGAGGCCTCCATGCCTCCACAACACACAAACCAAGGGAATGTTCCATCCATGAAGAACTCTCTCCTTTAGATCTTTGATCCTCACTGGTTGCTCCACAAAAATCGTGTCACCCTCGATATCTAGCTTTACCTAGTCGAGGAGGTGAAAATTATCATGTAGATACCGACAAAGCTGGTATGCATGGAAGACGTTGTGCATTCTCAGTAGCGGTGGTGGTAGCGCTAGCTGATAATCCACTTCACCGACCCGCCGTAACACCTCGAAGGGTCTGAAAATCTGGGAGAAAGCTTAATCCCCATGCCAAACCTCCATTTTTTGTGCCAAGGGGACACCTTTAAGAACACATGGTCCTTGACCATGAACTCCAAGGGTATCCTCCTACTATCAGCATACAACTTCTTCTGGTCCTTGAATTCCTTCATCCTTTCTCATATAAGCTAAACATTCTCTATCGTGCTCTGCACCACTTCCAGGCCATGGACACTTGCTTCCCCGACCTCTGTCTAGCACAAGGGTGAGTGAAACGGCCTCCCATACAAAGATTCTAATGGATCCATGTCAATGGTAGAGTGATATCTATTGTTTTAGGAAAACTATACCAGAGGAAAGTGTCGCACCCATGATCCCCCAAATCCCAAAACACATTCCCATAGCATATCCTTCAATGTCCGGATGGTCCAATCTATCTGCCCATTTGTATGGGGGTGGAAAGCAGTGCTAAGGCATAGCTAGGTGCCAAAATCATGTTACAATCTCCTCCAGACTTGTGAGGTAAACCATTCATCCCTATCTGAGACTATGGACCTTCGAACTCCATGTAACCGCACTACCTCATCCATATATCTTCATACTAAGGCATCCACCGCACTTGACTCCTTGGCTACTAGGAAGTGAGATGATTTTTTCAGTCGTTCTACCACTACCTAGATAAAATCACAGCCTCCTTGAACCCTGGGTATTCCTGTGATGAAATCCATCTATATGTCCTCCTACTTCTACTTGGGGACATCTAAAGGCTGCAACAAACCTCCTAGGAAACGGTGTTCAGCCTTCACCTACTGACACACCAAGCACCTTCCACAAACTCCACCACTACCTGTTTCACCCCTGGCCACCTAAACTGACCCCTCAAACCCTGGTACATTTTGGAAACTCCTAGTTGTACCGCCAAGGGTGAGTTGTGGAACTCACCAAGAACTCTCTTGCGTATTTACACTGGGATGATCAACTTCCCTTAGAAAAGAATCAGATTCTGACCATCCTCTGACCACCCTTCCGGAGCATTTCCTTGGTTATCCCGATCACACATCACTTCACTCTCTGAGTCTCCCCACTGAGACTCCTCCACCTAATGCAGTAGAGAGGGTTGCACTGTCTTCTGAAACAGACAGCCTCTACCATCCTCCACCCTTGCATCTAGGCATAGGGCATACAATACTTCCATCACCTTCCAAGCATATGTCAATTCTCAAACCATGTCCTTCTGTGACTTTCTTCTCAAGGCATTGGACACCACATTACCCTTTCATGAGGTGTAAGAAATCTCAAATTCATAGTCCTGAAGGAACTATATCCACCTCCACTATCGCAAGTTCATGTCCCACTGAGAGAATATATACCTCAAACTCTTGTGATCTAGGAAGAACACAAATCACTCCCTGATGAGGTAGTGTTGCCGCAACTTTAGTGCAAACAAAACTGCTACGAGCTCCAATTCATGGGTGGCATAGTTACACTCATGGGGATGTGACTGCCTAGACCCATAAGAGATCACCCCTACTGTTGCATCAGCACACACCCCAAGCCTTGGACTGAATCATCACAGAACACCTCAAATGTCACTCCTTCTTCTGGAAACCTTAGCACTAGGGCACTAACAAACTTCCCCTTCAGATAACTGAAGGCTGCCTTGAACTTCCCACTCCACATGAAAGCCTGATCTTTCATGGTCAAGGTTGTGAAAGGTGTTGTAAATCAAGAGAAGTTGGGCACGAATCTTTGGTAGTTTTCTTCTAGTCCCAGAAAACTATGAACCTCTTCCACGTTCTTGGTGCTTCCCAAGAAACAACCTCTTCGACCTTCAATGGGTCCACTATTATCCCCTACTCAGACACAACATGTCCAAGGAAGTGTACTTATCGTGTCCAGAACTTGCACTTGAACAATTTCCCATAGAGATGGTGCTGTCGGAGGACCTCTAAAACTATCCTCAGATGCTCGGCGTGATCCTCCTATGATCTTGAGTAGATCAGAATGTCATCAATAAACATGACTATGAACTGGTCTAGATATTCCCAGAAGATGGATTTCATGATCCCCATGAACATGGCTAGTTCGTTCATAATGCCGAACGACATGACCATGAACTCAAGGTACCCATATCTGCACCTGAAGGCAGTCTTCAAGATTTTATCCCCTTCACTCTCAACTGGGGATAACCTAACTGCAGGTCGATCTTTGAGAACCATCATACCCCCTTCAACTGGTCAAAAAGGTCTTCTATCCTCAGAAGAGGGTAATGGTTCTTGACCATTACCTGATTCAGTCTTTGGTAGTCTATGCCCAGCCTGAGACCACCACATACCTTCTTTGTGAACAAGACTGAAGCACCCCAAGCTGACACACTCAGTCGAACAAAACCCTTCTTCCTTAGGTAATCAATCTGAATTCATAACTCTCATAGCTCAGAAGAAGCCATCCAATAGAGAGTCATCGAAATCATACAGGCACCAGGTTGCAAGTCTATCCCGAACTCAATGTCACGTCGATGGGGTAGAGTCGCCACCTCCTCAGGGAAGACATCCATGAATTTGTTGACAACCCTCGAGACATCCAACATCTCTATATCCACTGACTCTACTAACAGCTCGGATAATAATGAAATAAGGGGCTATACTCGCTGGATACCCTCCTGGAAACTCCGTTCGCCAACAAAAGCCACACGTTCGCCATCCTCATCGGAGAAAATGACTCTTCTTTGGAAGCAGTCAATAACAGCATGCACTGAAAACATCCATTCTATGCCTAGGATGACATCGTATGGCTACATTTTCAGAAAAAGAATGTCCCCACCAGACTGATGTGGTCCCAACATCAGTCTACATCCTCAACAAACATGAGGAAAGCTAATCTGACTTCCGACTGGCATACTCAAAAACAGGGGTACGGGAAGTCTCCCTGCATCTAGACCCAAAGCATGGGATAGAATGGGTGCAACAAAGGAGTGAGAATCTCCTGAATCAAACAAGGAATAGAAAAGAGTACTAAATAATATGATCATACCTCGAACGACTTCCGGGCCTACTGGAACTGCTGCCTCTGCGGCGTGTAACATCCCACACCTAACTCCTCGTCCCCTCGGCTGTGGGCTTCCTCCACGACCATGCCCTGGTTGAGGTCTTTGAGGAGAACCCTAGGGTCAGCCTCCTCCTACAGTGTCTTCTCTCAGA
Organism: Viscum album; assembly: GCA_963277665.1. Lineage (NCBI taxonomy): Eukaryota > Viridiplantae > Streptophyta > Magnoliopsida > Santalales > Viscaceae > Viscum > Viscum album. The sequence continues at coordinate 1,295,237,058 of OY728141.1, read as the reverse complement.
GGAGTGGGAGATCGCTATCCTTGCTGCTGCTACTGAAAGGGCCTGGCTGGAAACTGTTTCTATTGTGGTGGGTGTTGAACTAGTCCACCCCCACTGTACTGCACTCGGTCTGGGCACTGATTACAAAGGTTCCCACAGCCTCCACAGATGAAGCATCTCGGTCTTAGGCCCGAAAAGAAAGGGCAAGGACTGGGATATCGAAACTGGAATTGTTGGGGCCTACTCCCCACTGGTCGAAACCTAGAAGGCCCTGATGCTGGAGGCCTACTGCTAATGACCTTCCCCTTTGATAATCCCAACTAGCTCCCCTATTGCGGAACACCTCTCAGCATGTGAATCCTATCTACCACTTCAGCCTTCTTCTGGACCTCCAAGTACGTCGGTAGAGTGAAGGAAGTAACAACATTCTGAAGAGAAGGTCGGAGTGCCTCCTCTAAACATCTCGCCCGAGACTCGTCATCTAGGAAGAGGTCCAGAGAAAAGTGAAGGAGATCCTTGAACATGATCCCCCACTCCCTCACTAACATACTCCTATGCTGAAGGGAGAGTAGCTCTTCCCTATTCTCAGCCTTCATTGTGGAAGAGAGTAATTCTTCCTGGAACTCCCTCTTGAATTTAGTCCATGTAACCTCAGCCTCCCTCTTCTCCCCAAGGTAGAGTGTACACCACTGATGCGCTGCTCCCCACATATGAATTATATCTAGAGGAACCCAGTACTCCTTCAAAGACCGAATCAATCTGAAAGCTATCACCAGCTCCTTGATCCAGCTCTCTGTCTCCATATCTGAGATGCTACCCTCGTACTTCCTGAGGGTTTGCTGCTGAAATGCACAAAGCATCCTCTTCCACTGATCGTCCTCCTCCTCTCAGTTGGCCCTCTATCGATCAGCCGAATCAAACACCTAGGCCTCGATCGCCTACACTACTCGTGGTCATCGTCCATGTGCCATAGCTGCAAGGTAAAAAAAGAATTCCTAAGCCCGAGTAGTGTAGAAGATTGCTTTTAATTTTTCTTAGACTTCATATTCATTTTAAATACCCAAAATACCCAAGACACACAATAACATAAGTCATTATGATTCAAGTACATTTCATAGGGTCTCTACCCTACAATCAGTTCAGTATCACTTGGTCATTTGGTAGGCCTAGAGTCCTTACATCAAATAACGGGGGGACCTAAAATCCCATGTCCTATCCGGTCTTCCCTGGACTATTTCACACACCAAGATTTCCTAACACTATTTCCCTACCATCCCATGCAATCCTAAATGTTCCTAACCTCAAGCTCCATCCTATCTCTCAACCACCCCTCTGATACCATTCTGTCACGACCCGCCTTCCCCAAAATGAGGGAAGGGACATCAAATTTTGAGACTCTTTTTTCTTCAAGTTGAAGGATAGATAATGACCACCAAGACCCGCCTTAAATAAGTCTCAGAGTGGTGAATACCACCAAGGGTATAGAATCTCATGAAAAATGGAAGGATTTACCCTTTTTATCTAGTAGGATCAGAAGATAAGATAGCAAGTCCCAAACAACACCAAAACTAGAAGTAAAAGTAAAGTCCAACCAATCCCTTCCCATATGAATGTTCAATAATAAGTGCTACAATACAAGAAAACTCCAATGGTAAATACCAAAGAAAATAAAAACAAAAACAACAATTGTCCCAACGTCCGAACTAGTATGGTATCGCATGGTCCTTGAAGTCCACCAAGGAACCTGAAAGCAGCTTTATATACATAGGTTGAGTATACAGGTATACTCAGTAGGGAAAAACAAAAGTTTTCATGCACAAGATGGGAGACATTCTAATTCCCTGTGAGAAAAGGAGATAACCAAGCACCTAATAAGAAAACTATCCACCCAAACCTCACCAAGGAACACTCCAAAAGTAATTCGAGTCAAGTAAAATAATATTAATAACACATCAATGTTTGGTTACCCCACACCACTTTACCACTAGTTATTGAGGACATCTTATGCATCAAACCTCTCCCTCCATTATCACCGCAGTCCCACTGCCATACCCCGCCTACACACACCTAGGCCACCACAACCACACATCCCGCCCACACACACCTAGGCCACAACCACCACACATAACCATGACTACAAACACATGGGCCAGAACAAATACCACCACGCCCGAAAACACCGAGCCCGGACAAGTATTTCCATACCTAAAAACACTTGGTCCAGAACAACTTTTTCCATACCCAAAGACACTTGGGCCTCATCCTGAAGACACTTGGGAAACAACCTACCCGCACACACCTAGTCCAACCACCACAATATACCCTAACTAAAGAATCCTGGACTATAATGGACCTCAGGCCATCACAGCCTGCGTGAAGAGTCTTGGGCTACTCAGGAATGGGAGCATAAAGGAGCTAATAACCAGCCACTCATAGGAGTGTTGGGAAAAACACCCTCCCCCATTGAAATGGGGGTGTTCGGCACGAAGTGCTCAACTTGGGTGGGGCATGAATAAGAAATATAAGAACTAAATTATACATATAAGTAAATAAGCACTCATCCCAACCTAGGGGTTTAAAACCAGACTATACACAAACACCCTCATTACTATTCATTCATAAAAAGAACAAAACCCACGACCAAGTCATAACTCATTCCCAGAAAAAAATTACCATTGAACCCATTCTTGTTTTCATATTAAATAGATTCCATTTAAGTAATTATTCACTACTGGGAAACTAATAGGAATATCCATAAGCCAAGGAAAAACAATCAAGCATCAATTTAAGCATTTACATCTGGTTCTCTTGTAAAGTCACAACAAAAAAAGGGATCTGTGAGATCCCTCAAAGTACTGGAACCAAACCAAACCCCAAAATACAGCTCCACATGGCCTCAGATCCACAACCCAAAAACTATACCAAAAAAGGGAATCCCATCCCCACCCATGTCACCCCATAAGCATCAAGGAGAACAACCATACTTATTTCCAAGATAGAGCAAGGGAGTTTTCAGATTCAACACATCTTTCATTAATTTTCCTTATTCTGTTTGGTTAACCAAGGTGACTACACAAGGATTCTTATTCATTGAGTATCCCTTTAATCAACTGAGTTTATGTGATTAACCAGTTTCCATGTTATAGCCTTTCAATCAAATAATTAACCGGAAAAACAAAGGATCATTAGTGCACAAGGAAGGACCACCAAGGACCATGATTTTTAGTGGACATAATCCCATAAAATCCACAACATATAATCAAGGATACAAGAGTACAACAGAAATATCAAACACACCCCTTCATCCTTCAAAATTCCATTCATTATCTTTGTTATGGTTTGGCTTCATCCATTCCCATAGGAAACATTATCATACCCACCACACATGATTCACAGTTAAGAGAGACGAAGGGAAAACCCTACCTGAATGATCAACGATCAAAGTTTATCTCCACGCCCTAAGAACTAGGGATGCATGATTTGCAAAGGATAAACTTCGGGGGATCTAAGAGTGGGAAGGAAGGATCCATCATAGTTTCACCACTTGACTCATAATGGGGGACTCTAAAATCCCCAAGAAAGGAAGAAGAGACCAACCAATAAGAAGAAATAATTCTTGTGTGACAAAAAGGTGAGATCCTAAAGTTACAGGATATCAAAATCTTGAACAGATTTATTGGCGGATCATGGTTTCACCATGCAGTTGGGCAGTTACACATGATGGAATTAATTGTCATTTAGAAATTCTCATCGGAGATGTGTCCATAATAGCTGCGCGTTAAACAGTTTCCTTTAATCAAAGGAAAAACCACAATAGGGCGGAACTGGAAAGTACGAGAAAAAGGTGTAACACCGAGGAAAAGCTACACATTTTGGTAATCCAAGGGTCGCTCGGCTCTTGGGGAATTTTAGATATAATTTATGGGTTTTAAATGGCTTTGAAATGGGTATTAAAACACGATTACATCATAAGATATGTTGCGGGAGTGGAACTGGGAAAACTCTGGAAACTGGAAAAAAAAGGCCAAAAAAAGAAAGACATGGTGCCACCATAACAGTGCCACAGTCACAGATCCATCATCACGGTTCCACCGTAAGCAGTTCCATCGTTTCAGTGTGCAACCGTGAAAATGTGACAGTGACGATGTGACCATAACGGTGCCACCGTAATGGTACCACCGGCTTGGTGAGACACCATAAGGCGGTGCCACCATTTCAGTGTGCAACTATGACGGTTCCACTGCTTCAGTGTGCCACTATGATCAGTGCCATCGTAACAGTGGAACTGTTTGGTGGAACCGAGCTTTTGGCAAATTACTAGACCAGGAGGGTCTGGGCCATTACAATACCAGTGATTGGTACAAAAGTAACTGAGAAAGATTTAATTAAAGGCATGGGCATTAAACTTAGTGAGGGTCGGGTATCATACTTTAGGAGGGTCAAGTATGATGAAAATATCACTAAAAATCAAAAATATGAAGGAAATGATTGAGTTGATTTGGAAATGAATTATGGAATGGTGTCATGTCCTAAAAAAGGGATGATGTAATTTTTTTAAGATAGGTGGTAGTGAGAATTGAAACTCCCCAAAAAATAGTTGAAAATAAAAGTTCATGAGAACTCTCTAATAGATTACATATTTAACATTTGGAAACACTATTTTTTTTAGATGTATCGTGATAATAAATGTCATGGTCATTTTAAAACGATGTAACACCCTATAAAAATACTCACAACCATTATCATAATGAAAATATATAATTTTAGAGGAAAACTATATAGATATTCCATGATAATTGGAGTTAAACACTATAAAATTTTCAGAATGATTCTTCAATAAATATACCACAAGTAATAGGTAAAAAATATTCTAGGGAAGGGACAAAAAATTGATGACCAAGTTTACTAGGACTGGAACTAGGTCCTAATACATCTGAATGGTCTATGTTAGAAAATTTTGGTATTTAGGGTAATTAGATATTTATGATATGGGATAATGGTCAAATTTTTGATCGAGTCGATGGGATGATTTTTATTTAAGTTCCACATATTTATCTTCATCTATAATTATAACCAGACCTCACTTTGAAGAAAAGATTCTAAGTATTCTTAATATATAAAGTATTGTAGAAATTTCTCTAACTATAAGAGAAAAACCATCAAATATTCCCCCTAGGGGTGTTGTCCCTAGTTAACAACCAAAATAACAAACATACCTAGGGTTTCATACATCTTCCCATTCCAAATTTGCATCATACACCTCTTATTCTCATATTATTATACCGACCCTCTAGCATTGAATCACTTTAATGACTATGTTTTCATGAACATCATCATCTATATCTCTGTTGAGCCTCTCTGATGCTACCCAATCTATGTTAGTTATCATTATTTTTGTACATCCACTATTGATGACTAGTGAAAAAATAGTTTTTTTCTTGATTACCATCTGGCTTCAATATCACCACTCAGATTACCCTTGGGATTTCCTGATTCATCATTGGGTCATTTTTGGGATGAAACACGGACATTATATAACCCAATAATTTAGGGTCTATAAAATTGGGCACTTTATCACCCAACCGCTCAAGTCATCAAAAATAGGGTGTCATGTCACCCGACCTTTGGGGTCTACAAAATCGGGCATCAAATCACCTGAATTTTTAGGTTAACAAAACCAAGAATCATTTCACCCAACCTTTTAAGTCTACTTTTTAGTCACTATTTCATCCAAAATCTTCAAGCAATGTCTATCATTATCATGGGATTTCTTTGATGTTCATCTCTTCTTTAGTAGAAGCAATGGTTTATTAATCCTTTCAATTATGAGGATTTCACATAGAGGAGTTCAGAGTAAACCAAATGGGTGCTATATATAAGGATGCTCTTTATTTTATTATTTTCTATGAATCATGTTGGGAATTCCCATCTTATGTAAGTTTATTAGAAGAGTCGTTTATTTTTTTCAATTATTATATATCCAGGATAGGTAAACTAATATATTGAGGGGGGAAGTATTTAGGTATTTCGGATGAGATATTTATGATATGAGTCAGTGGTCAAGATTTTTACTGGGTCAATGGGTTGACTTGTATTTTTGTTCCCCCTCTTTATATGCATCTATAAATATAAAAACTAAAACTCACTCATAGGAATAGATTCTAGGTATTCTCTTTCTATAGGCTAAATGAAAATGAATCAATGTACGTGTGAGGACCTGAGGAACATAGGTGACCCAGTTATGCTTGGCATAATAACAAGACCCATAATCAAAAGAAAAAATAAGACCTCAATATATAAAAAGATTTTGAAGAATGGTCATAGTTATATGACCAAGAAGATATTGTAGTTGTAGGATATGGTCAATAATGAAAAAAACAAGCGAGAGGAAAAGTCAAGTCAAGCACATAAACACCACTCTGAAGTCAGATGCTACCAAGAACCTGAGTTGTTGAAGTCTCATAAAAAATAAACAAAGTGGGCGAGGACATGTCCTTTCATTGTAAGTCAGTAGTAATTTTACTAATGAATTGTAAATTAAATGGATGGTGGGGAGAAAAAGGACCACAAAAGAGAGCATGAAATTAGAAATAACTATACAACTCCCATAACCAATAAGCTGAACTAACAAACTGTCTAATAAAATAATACATTTATTATTCAAAATTGAGTTATAAAACAATATAATAATTTTATTCCAAGTGATATTCTCATAAGTACTAGTGTCAAAAACTCAAGAGGTGGAGCTTTGGGATATATAATCAAAAACATCATCGCCATGGGAAAAAATGGTTCTAAATGAAGTAAAAGTGTGTTAGGACTCAAGAAAATGATACTCCATCTAAGAGATCAACAATATACCAAATTTTAGATAGAGTGAAAAAATTAAGAATAACATCTTGTTCGTAATGAATAAGTCTCGGAGCTAGATATTAATCAATTCAAACATGTAGGAGACAACAACTATCAATGGTGTGATAATAATTTCCATAATGTATAATTTTTTTTAAGCAGTGGGTCATCCACATCCCCCCAGAATGATTTCCTCCATGGTGAGGAACACTAGAGAGAATAAAAACACAATTATAGTGGTCATTGTTGATCAATGGCAGAGGAATACTAAAATGACTTAGATGATTATACATCAATGTTGTATTTAAGAAGGTGGGTCTAGTTAACATATCTATAATTGTGGAATAGAATCCATATTGAGTCCATGTAGTAGAGAGAATAAGAATAAGTATTCATGTTGAGTCTTCACCTCCTATAGAGTTTTTGGAATGGGACACGGTTCATTGATCTCATAAACAATCGAATTCTACTCAGTTTAATATGGTGGAATTAGTTCAGTTTAACACTAAAGTGAAAATAAATGCTAGAATAAATTGGAGATGAGAGATATACTATCTTAGAAAACATCAATAATGGAATCCCATAATTCCTTAAAATAGTTGAAATTTTTTAAAACATTCTTTATTGGAAAATACATTCATTTAAGTATCATGAAAAAAAATATTGTTGTCATTTTGTTATCATTACATGAATGTGTAACTCTTTGGAACTGGAGGAGATGAAACAAAATGGCTACAATGGTCCATACCTTTAATTATAATGATAATCATCTTCTTCCACATAATAAAGTTTATAGAGTCAAGATTTCATCTACCAAACCTGTGGAATAATTTATTGTATAGAAATATAGTCAAAATAAAATAATAGCCCAATTTTTTCCAAGAATGAGATGTCTAAGAGTGATGAAATTGAACTGGGTAGGATCTCCAAATATGTACATTATTATATGGAATGTGTGGAACATACGTAAAATAAAATGACTTTTTATATTTAAAAATTTGGTAAATCGCTAATTAAACATCTTATAAAAGATGTTAGAGGAAGTTTTGTGGAATAAATAGTTGCAAGGATCTCCATACTTATAAGGAGTGAGAAACAAAGTTGTTTGTTTTACTATATTAAGGGATAGTGGCATAGTAGGGGGTGTTCATGTAGAAAGAAAAGAATGATAGATAATTGTTTCAATAAAGGGGCTCACAGTAGGAGGATCATGATAGAGAGAATGTGCAGCAATAGGTGACGAAGCGGGAATCTTTCACATCATGGAGGGTGGATTGGAGGGCATGAGGTAGGGAGGGAATCACACTAGGGAGGGTACATATGATAGATGGGGTTTCACTAATGAGGTAATCACGTCAGGGAGGTAATCATGAGGTCGTTCATCATGAGACATTGTTTTAGGGAGCACTCGCGAGTGTGGGGGTGACAAAACAATAATCTTCTAGGGACCAAAATATCCTACCCCTTGAAGGAAGTATAATGAACATACCTAGGATTCCATCTGAACCAACTCTCCACTGACCTAATGGGAATTATCTATCCACATGAACTAGATTCAAGCATTTGGGAATTAGAACATCTGGATGAACATCCTATAAATTAAATAATAGACACAAATGTCCAATGAATATAGGAAAACAAAATAAATAAATAACCTCAAATTCCCATTGATATCTAATCAACCCTATCACTAGACACACCCCATGAGTGAGTAAGAACTAAATAAAGGCCTAAAATGAAATGTAATAAAATAGGTGGGTGTCACAATTCCCCTCACCCCAACCATAATTATTTTTTCTCCTAGAAATTCATTTCCAAAGGATATAAGATGATCAAGAACATAAAACTTTAACACCCAAAAAAAGAGGTGGGAGGTACAGAAAATAAGAATAGGTGTTAAACGAAATACGATATCAACTAGAACTATTCCTCAAGACCCAAAAAGCACATCCTCATTAAAAATAAAATATCTCCAAGAGGAATTCTACCAACTAATAAGGTATGTAGGTATTTACTAGAACCAAGGCCTATTAGGGTCTCCCCAACATTTATAATTCATCTAAAATGATGGGTCTAAAACAAAAACTCCCTAGAGGGTACAACCCCAAACTATAATCCTTAATATGGTAGACCTATCATAATTGACCCACTATTTAGAATTTCTCTAATATGGTAGAACATAGTAATTAACAACCAAAAAAATGGGAAACAACACCAAACAAGCACTATCTCCATGAAAAAACCATGGCCAACCATCCATAAGGAACGAATCAATCTACAAGAGAGAGAAGAACCAAAGGAACCCCTATGCACCCACAATTCAAATTCATCAAGACTATCAAGATCATAGAAAAACTCATATAATGACATGATATTTAACATTGGGAAACTATACTAAATGGGTAAACTAGGACCTCAAACCATGGCACCATCTCAGGATGAACCCATCATAAGAAAACCATCATCCTAGAGTACCCAAAATCCTAATGGAAACTCATATCCTAGTTTCCCAAGCACTAACCCTAATGTTTTCAATGTTCAACCAACAAAAACAATAAATCCCCAAGGTACCAACTCTGAAACACAAACCACAAGGAACGTGATTACCACTTAGGCATAAGAACCACAAAATATACAACATCCCATAAACATCCACATAGAATCACTCAAAGCACAAATCAGATAAAGAACTCCTTACAAGATCTTTATGGATTCTAAACCACAAAAATAGAATCACCAGAATCAAAGGACCACCCTAATAAAAAAATATTCATAAACTCTGATGGCACTTGAATAGGTACTTCCAAGTCACTTATAGTGAACCTAGATCACCCCCACATGAAGGAACACTAATGACTTAAGAAATTTTGAATCAGATTCTAAAGAAAATTAAATTTTTGGATCTACCACTCTATCTTGGGTCAGAGTAGCGCCACCAACTAGAGTAACTACACCCAAGAGACATATAGAATTCAGTGATTCGTCCCTGAAAACAAATTATACATCCCTTTCCATGGCCCTTCTAGATGGGGTGGAAAGCTTTAATAGAATGAAACATGAAATTAGCTAGTTTGTGTCTCATACACCAAATCAAGTAGTCCCACCATAACCAGTGGAAACTCCAAAATAATAAAACAAATAAAACATGACACATCAATCACACATCAAAAACAATTCCCTTTTTTCATTAAAATTATAAAATTCTCATAAAATTTTTTTAAAACTCATTTACCATAATAAAATAATTGAAATCAAATTTAATAAAATACCCCATTTCACTTTTGAAATCCACCCTAAAATCCATTTAACAAACTTTCATTTTTTTCAAAACACTTTCCGAAAATCCCATTTTCAAAAAATAATTTGTTTTTTAAACCACTTTTTCAATAAAAAACAAAATATTTCTTTGAAAAAAACTTGTATTTTTTTAGAAGATGACTCTTTATGAAATCCCCATTTTATATTCCATAACAAATTTCAAATAACACACACAACCAACAACACACCATAGTTCCAAATTGTATGTCAACATATCAAAAATCCCCCATTGAATTCACCCTCATCATGGGGTGTCATTAAAATGTGTCTTAAATAGAAAAAAAATGGGATGAAGAACTGTGTTTGACTCATCCAAATCGTTTTATTGACCATGGGTCAGCCACACAAAAAATACTAAGGCATTCCAAGAACAAGATTTGGTCACTACCCAGTTTATCAATTCATGCAACTAACCTCATGCCACCAACCCATCTTTAATTCTCATACCAAAATACAAAAAAAACAAGAAAAATCAAATATGTAAATTTGTATCAATCTATCATCAATAATAATCAAAATGAAACCCAAAACACAAAATTCAAATCATAATTATCATAAAAACTTGAGGATTGGGGTAGGCAATAGTTATACAGACTCTCCCTACGCCTACCTTTTGAGTTCCAATGAAAAAAATTATAACTCAATATTACCACTACATACCCAAATAACAAAATAGATACTCATGAACCTAGGATCCCACTACATAACTGAGGCACTAATACCATTTGTAATGAAGTGACCTGGGCTACTACCTAAACCAATACCCGACCCGTTTCACCACTAACCAGAGGGGCATTATTGATCCCCATAGTCAGTCAAAACCCATTAGGATATCAGATAAAATAAACGAGAATTATTTCACCCTAAATCAGAATTAACACACATTGGATTTTCTTTTAGATATCTAGCATGACCCATTCATAAGTCAGGAGTTCATGCCAAAATCAGATATACAAAAAGCAAGAAGTATATATAAAATATTGTACAATTTAAAATAAACATAATCCCTTCACTCACCCCAACTCCCTATACATGTTAGAGCTTCAAATCTCATTAAGACCACCATAGATATAATGCATATCCACCAATAACCATAAATAAAATTAGTAAAGGACTACTTAGGCAGTATAAAAAAATAAAAAAATAATAAATAATAAGGAACTCATTTAAAGTGTAAAGTTGTATTGACATTCTATAAAAGTAAATGTAATTCCACAACGAATATCCTACAAATCAAATAATACACATGGGGGATTGGTGTAAACAGGAAAATAAAAAAAATACTAACCTCAAATTCCCACCCTTCACTAACTGAATCTATCATTGGATATTCCCCATGAGTGATCAAGAACTAAATAAATTCATGAAACTAAAAATTAATAATATAAGCATGATAAATCATACAGTCAGTGGTTTACCACCCAGCTTCCACATGGAAAAAATTTAATTAGAAAACCATTTCAAGATACTTTGAAATCTAAATAGAAAATAATTTTTTCAAACATAAATTTTTAAAACCAATATCAAGTCCCAAACCATTTAGTAAACTTTTATTTTTATTTTCCTTAAATTTAAAAAATCACTTTAAAAACATTCCCATTAGTCAAATTCAATTTTGAAACCAAAAAAAAATTATTTTGAAACCTCTTGAAAATCTAGTTTGAAAGCCTTTAACTCAAAGAAATTTATAATTCCTATTTAAAAAAAATTTAAAGAAAACAAATCAAACACAAGGAATAGAGAAATATATAGAATCAACACCACAATTAAATACATAAATAATAAGAACTGACAAGGTAAGGGTTTCAAAATAAATACAATCAAAGGGGAAATAAATAAATAATAATAAAATGATATTATAGATGAATAACTAGTAAATAAAGTAGGTTTCATGGGATACTAACCTATTCCCTCAAGTAATACAATCCCAGACTGGAAACAAGAGATTTATTTCAACCTACATGAACTTGTCTCTCTTAATAGTCCCATTGAACTAGTCGATCATAATCTCATCATTCCAGGAGCATGAAGCTACTATGGGGAACCATATGGAAACACTTAGAAACCCAGTTCGTCTCTAGATAGACACACAAGATAAACTATATTTTTAACTATTTTAGGAATATACTTAGTGACCTAGATTTATCAAAAACAAATAATAAATTAGGTAAGGAGATGGAAAATATGTTAAAAAAATTCTTGAGTAGGCATAAGAAATATCAACCATATCCATAGACATCAATCAACACCTATAGATATGGGAAACAATTAAAGGGGAATAATGGGTGCTACACATACTCACACCATTTAAAAACCATTACAAGTACCAAAAGAGCCTTTTCAAAATTCACTTTGAATGCCAAACCTTTTTTTAAAATAATTATAAATCATTTAGGAAATAATTCATAAAATATTTTACTTGAAATATCCATCGAAATCAACTTATGATATCAATATCACTTTTATAACTCCTTAAATCTTAAAAAATAATTCTTTAATTTCACCCATAACCCAAATGGTTTCTAAATATTTGTAAACCATACACTTTGGTTAAAATAATTCTTAAAATATTTTATCAATACTTGTAATTTCAATTATCACTTGAAATGTCAAGTATACCCTTAATAAATAATGAAATATCCCATAAAAAATTAGATACATGATTCAAAATCCAAATACATCTTAATAAACCCCAATATAATTTTAAATATCCATTTGGGAAATTTCTCAAATAGTTGGTATGCACGGTCAAGAAAAATCAGATTTAAATCATTATTTAAAATTGATAAAATCATTTATTTTTATGGAGACCAAAACAAAACATAATTTATCTTTAAAAAATCAATAAAAATAATTTAATAATATCATTTAATAATTAAAACAAGAAATTAAACCTCAAGAAATCAATGGTCGAAAAATTAAAGGTTCGGGCATGGGAAAACATGCCTCAAATTGATGGAAGAAGGTATGAAGCATTGAATACTGACTTAAAGATTCCTTAAGCAGGGATTGTAAACCATAGTAATAAGAAAAACACAAAAAAAATCAGTCAGCCTGATACCCTAGGGTTCATTTGGAACTCACATAACAAGAGGGGGAGAAGAAAAAAAAAAGAAATGCATAAGTAAGATAATGGGGGTCTTACCTAGGTCAAACTAATATGGTTCACATTATGTATAAGGGAATATTTAGAAGAGGGATTAAAATCTATAAAATAATAAAGGTAAATTTTTTTAAATAGGGAAAAATAAATTTCCTGAGCATAGTGCATGGTTTACCAAACCGTGTTGAAACCAAGATGCCTGCACTGTCTATCTAAAAAGGCCTTGCATGGTTACTAAAACAACCCCACAAATTATGTCTATCCATGCACTGACCGTGTCAAATATAACTTTACACTTATAGGCCCAAACATATGGTTGTTGTATGGTTTACTAACCATGTAGTCTAAATGTGTGTCCCTTTAAAAATTTTAAAATTTTAAAATTTATAGCTTGAAAGTCCTGGAAACCCATAGTGACTCAAAATAATATAAAAATAACCCATAGTGACATGGCAGGTGTCACATAAAGTTTTCCATAACGAGAGGAGGTGGGACTAGTCACTCAGGGGGGATAAGGTTGAAAAACCACACTTGGATAAAATGTTAAATAAAATATTATGCCTTATAAAGAGGTTTGTACCTTTATTTATAAGTCAATAGAGGATTAAAAATAAAAACATCTATCAATTTTGGAATAAAATAAAAAATAAACTATAATTATGGGCTTATCCCACTAATCTAACCCATCAAATTATTATGGCACAAATGAAAATCATCCATCTAAGAAAACTCTCTTGGGGAAATAATACCAGTAAGAAAATAAAAAGTAAAATGAATCTAAAAACATAAAAGAAAAATAAAGTGAAGATCATGATAAATAATTACATAGGTAACAAAATTAAATTAAAAATTTCAAATTTCATTTTCTATAAATGTGAACTAAAAAAATTATATTTTTTATTCTTTTATTTTATATTCTTTATATTTTTTTCAAGACTCTGGAACAGATTAAAGGACCGTTGATATTAAATTTTAAGATAAATAACAACAACGATTAACCAAGATTTGTTGCAAAACTATTCACCATAATAGACACTTCCCATTGGTTATATAAAATATTCATGGGCATAAATTGGCTAATATGAGGGAAAGGGTGAGTGTTATAGGATTTCTAATGTAAATAGATTAATGGATGAGAGAAAAAGAACAAATTAGATGAGGGATAAGTGAAAATATAAGAAGATAAAGGGTGGATAAAAAATTGATTAAGGATTAAGGTGAAGGGATTCTTAATAAACTCACTATAATATAATGTCAAAATAAAAAATATAATTTTATATCAAATAAAACGAAGATAAAACACATAAGAAATATATTTGTAGAAGGATAATACCAATAATCTATTCATTTAATTAAGGTGTGGTTGTTATATTTATAGATGACTAAAATAATGTTACAACATAGATTATAAATACAAGTCAAACTATTTATCATTAACTCAATCAAAAACATTAATCTAGTCAAACCCATATCTGAATATATAAAATTCCTAAATACTCTAGAAATCCTCCCTCAAGTAATTTTTACCAATCTTGGATAAATTATAAAAAGAAAAAAAATAAAAATTACAATAATGACAACATTTTTCTGCATCAACCATTTGATGGATTTGTCTTCTTTGTGATCCCACCCACAATAAAAATGATTAATATAAAACAAAAATAACAACTGCATTAATAAAATCTCATGAAACAAAAGAATGTGTGGTAAACTCATGATGATGGAGACCACTTCTTGAATATGTTAGATGAAATGGAGACTGAAGAGCATCCTAAAAATAGTCAGGTAAAATGGTGTCTGTTTTACAGACCCAAAAGGTAATGTGATACGACACCCATTGTGGGGACCCAAAAGGCCAAGTGAAATGGCACATGTCATATGGATCCAAATGTTTGGGTGATACAGTTCCCAAATAGTGCATCCAAAATGACTCAACAATAATTCAGGTAGCCCAATGGTAATTCAAGTAGTTATAAATAGTTCTAATGGTGATCTAGAAAGACTAGTGGTAATCTAGGAAAAGGTGACGAAAGAGTCATGTACTCAGAAAGACTAAAAAGAATAAACTAATTTATATTTAATTATAATTATTAGGAGAAATATTGAGAAGGAATATATAATAAATATAACATTAGTGGAACCTTACACTCTTTCCTAAGCCTCATTCGAAACTATTAATATTTATCTATCCTCTCACTTAATCCCTTGCTTCATTTTTTTTTTATCATCCATGTGGGAGAAACAATTTAAATTATTTTTAGTTCAAAAAATATTTTAAAATTCCTTAGTTCAAAATAATGTTTAATGATTCACAAAAAAATTTCAAAAATATTATTTTCCATAGACAAAACCAAATAAAAATTTATTGCATGTAACAAATTTCATAACTAGTTACTACATAAAAATTTATAAAATAGAAGCTTGATTTTAAACACTGAATTCATGATTTAAGTTGTATTTTAAAATTATTCCCAATTATGAACAAAAAAAATCAATCCATAATTTTACCACATAAAGATATAAAATAGTGGTAGTAACCACCATGAATTTTTCGAAAGTAAGCACGCAACAACACTTTCAAAACAATTTCCAATGTTTTCATCAAAAAAGATAGTATTTAGGGTGATAAAACAAGATCTAAAAATTGATTAAAATTTATTTTAAAAATAATAGATTAAATCAAGATTATAACTAATAAAATTATATTATATTCAAAATAATTTTTGATAAGAGAAATTTATAAAATTTCCACTATACTTAGTTTTCAACATAGAAATATTATAATTAATACATATAAACAATTAAACTCAACTTTCAGTGAAATGTGAAATTTTTTTAATTGATATAAAATTAAATATAGAATGATAAGGTTGAAATAATTACTCCCTTTATGGTTGTTGGTTTTCTACTTTAGTACTGTCAAAAGAACACTCTCCTTCAAATACTCTTCAAGCTATAATTGGTACCTTTATTAAAGAACCTCAAAATGTAAAATAAATTTATCATTAGATTCATCCATTAAAAATAACAACATGTTACCATGATAAAAGTGATAGGATGTTTTAGTGAAATTTCAATCACAAAATATGGTGGTACTATAGTGATTGAGTGGAACGGTATATCTCAGTTTCAGTACACGGAAAAAATGAGTAGGGGGTCAGGTAAGGATTCACAAAATAAAAAATATGGTTTTTTTATTTAAAAAGTGAATAAAAATAGTATTTAAATAAACCTTGGTTTTCCTCTCATATGGAACTAGGTTTTAAGTCTCATCTAGACTACCTTATAGAATTTATCCATATTCACTTGGGATGTGTGATTTCCTAATTAGAAACCACCATTTGTGTTGCTTATAATCATTTTTAAGTTAAAAAATAGTATAATGTGATATATACCTTCTAAGGACACAATAAATATCCTTATAAGTTATCTCATACCCTTAGAAGACCCATTTGAAAAAGAAGAGTATCCAAATATATAGTTTTCCACTAAAAATATTCTCAGTGTCTACTTTTAGTGTTAAGATAGATTTGACCCATTTGAAGTTTGTTTGATGCGGTATCAAGGTAAAGGGTACTACTAATGGTATAAAAACATTTCGAAATATTTTCTCATAAAAAATTTCCTCATTTTCATGGGAAACATAGGTGAAATTAGATTTTTTTTGAAAATCAATTTTAGAAAGTTATTTTTCAATTCCATTTTGAAATTATTTAAGTTCATTTCAATCAAAATTTGAACACCCTTCCACATTTTCCTTAGTTTCTAAAAATAGATTCAGATAACCTTGTTTCAATTTTATAAATTGAAAGTGTTTTTATTGGAAAAAATTTCATATAAATTCAAATCAACCTCATAAACTATTAATCTAACAATAATCAATTTAAATTAAAAACCTTGTAATTTTTTTCTGGTTTATCTTCAAACACATTCAAGAAAAAGTTATATAGGATTAAAAAATTTCTCTAAAAAACATCATATGTTAAATAATTCTTGTAACTCACTTAATTCAAAATAACCGCTTGCATTTGATCTAAAAAGTGTGTGATCAACTACTGGTTCACGTTTAAATTTCAAAATTTCATTATAAAAAGTAAAAATAAGATCAATATAGTGTTTCAAATCAAATTTATGGGAGGATTTCAGTTTAGTTTTAATAATATCATAAAAAATCTATAATAATTATATTTCCTTCTAAATAATAAAAATTGTTTTCCATGTCCATGAGAAATGCCTTATAGAAATCACATGTGGAAGTATTATGAGTTAATTGTTCAAAAATAAACCATTATTAAAATCTCACTTACTTAATCTCTTCATCAAGATCTAAGGGAAATTTTCTTAGGGTTAAACTATCAAATCAAGGAAGATCAGTTTTCTCATGAAGCTCAATAATTTCATATGTAAATTTTTCAAATTTTATGTTTTCTTCCACCAATTTCCAAACTTCAAACTCTATTTCATTTCTTAAAATTTCATAAAAATAGGTCAAAGGATATTTAGAATTTAAATCCTCATTTCTAAGTTTTTACTCAAATTGAATCACCATTCCCTTAAAACAACTATACAATAATGTTTTTTAGGTTTAGTAGTGAGAAAAAAATGGGACATTACAGTTATAGTTATTGTTCATTCTCACATTCCCACACTAAACCCTCCTTTAGGGTCTCCTTAGAACTATAGTAATTTTTTTTCTTCATTTAATGTGTTGATTATTGTGAAAAAATATTATTCCTCACTTTCCCAATCATTCTCTTCCAATTCAATTATTTGTTCTTTATTTTTAGTCTCATTTTCCACTACACTCTCTTTCTAAAAGTCACCAAATTAATTTTCTTGATTAACCAATCCAATTATATCTTGATCTTTAATTCTCTTCAAAATCCCAAACTGTATTTTTTTAACCTTCTAATTTGATGATCCTATTCTTGGAAACGTTTATTTCAAAATTCATGGTCTTGGTCAAACCTAGCAATAATCTTCATTAACATTTGTTTCAAGTGTGATCCATTTTGGGGTTCATTCCCCCAAAATTCCTAGTTTTCTTCAAAAAGATTAGGTTTTCATGGTTATATATAAGTAAAATTCCAAATAGTATGATAATCAAAACCACTATAAATGTAATAATTTTGGTATTGTTGATTTCAATACCTGAAATAATCCTTCTTTTTTAAAATATCAACACACAATTTTAGTTTTAAATTCTTAAAACAACCTATACAACAGTAAAAAGTAGTGATTTCATGCTCTAAAAATAAACACAGTGAGTTGCATGTTTTTTCATCCAGTGCACATAAAAAATGACATGTATATTTTCAATCCAAATAGAAAAAAATAAGCATAAATTAGATATCCAAACCTAATCACAAAAAATTACAGCATCAGCTTTTTCATTTTATTATTTTATGTTTATTTGATTTTTTATTAAAAAACTAAGGCACTCAATGTTTTACCTTCCCCATAAATGATGCAAAATTTTTATAAGGAAATAATTCATCATGATGGTTAAAATATAATTTATAATATTGTACAATAACATAGAAATAAAGGGTCAAACCCAAGGTAAGTAGGGTGAGTTTTCAAAGCTCTTATTTCTATAATTAAATAATGTAGAAAAAGAAATGTGATCAGGGGAAAGGGGTGTGTAAAAATGAGTGATGATTGTGTGTGTCTTAGAAAAGGGTAAGGTACTGGAGTTATTGGGTAAATGATATTACAAAATATGGATGAGAGGAAGTTCAGTTGAAATATCCTAATAAATATGTGATGTTCTTGAAAATATATTAAACTAAACTTATAAAAATGAGCATATAATTTATTAAAATCACAATAAAGAAATAAAACTATTACTATACTAAATAGAATACCTGTTAAGAAAGTATTTTTTCACAACAGTGAGAATAGAGAGTGTTCATGAGTAATTAAAAAATTTCACTAGCATTAAACCATGAATTTTTATTACTTATTATTATATTTCTCAATCCATAAATGTTTAGTAGTGGATGAAATGATTTCAAAATAATCTTGAGATTAATTTTCAACATTTTTTGAATTAAATAAGATCAAGACTGAATTGATAAAAATTTTCCAAGATAGATGAATTGAAATATTGAATATTTAAAACAAAAACAAGGATGATTTTAATATACTACAATGAATTAATTCACCTATTTTAGTTTTAACTACAATGAATAATTACAAAATTAAAAAATAATGAGCAACTAAAATTAGAAAAATATTAAAATAGAATTAGGATAGGAAAGAGTCCTCTTTTATCAAGATGATATCGTTATCAATAATAATTATTCCACTATATTTTTTCTTAAAGTGTGGATCAGTGCCTCTAAAAATGGTCCCTCCCCAATCTCTCAAAGTTAAAATCACCACTAATCCTAATTCCAAGAATTTATGTCAAAAATTAATTGATTTATGGGTGTCTGAATAATTCTAGTATCCCTATTTTTAAATATTTTTCTTTGCCTCTTAGATTTTCAAATTCACCATCTTTATTTTTTTCATAGTTAAATAGGAGAGAGTATCAATTATCCTTTTATCACTATATTTTTCACATCATAACTACCAAATAAATTTCAATAACTTAATTAGGCACTTAATTTATCCAACTACGGTTGACGTCAGAATAACATCTTTGAGACTATATTAAAATCACTTAACCAATATTCTTGAGTCCAAATCACTTCATCCATACTTTAACTAATACTAATGAACTTGGTTAATACTAAACTCAACTATAAGTTCTCAACATCATTAATTCTTCTTTCCAAGCTAGTTCCCTTCATTCCACAACTCAACTCCTCAATCAGTGTATGAATTAGAAGGTTGAACACTTGGATTACAAAAATTCAAAACCAGCGATCTTTATCAACTTTATTTTCCTCTACTGGGGATTCAAGAAAAATGTGAACTGAACTATTTAGGGAATTTAATCAATCATAAATAGTGTACCCATCTAAAAACTCACAGTCAAAACATTCAAAAGGTTAAAGCCTCATCATCATATCAAATCTGACCCTGAAAACTATTAATAACAAACAAACACAACCTATTTATCTATATATTTGTTCATAGATGATGAAATTCTCTAAGATTTAATGGAAATCCATATATAATATTTATTGAACTAGGATAGTGTTCACCCACAACATTTCTTTGCACAAGCATAGCTCGGAAAGTCTAGATTTCATCATTCATCCAAAGTAAGTGGATCTTTAGCCACATAATGATTTTTGCATTCATTTTGAGATTGGGTTCAATTATTATAAAATTTATCCTTTAGTATTCGTTCATTCAATATCATCAACCACATTTGGGATTTATCTTTTACATATTATAGGGATCCCTTAGTAAATTCAAGCTTTGATCATCTAATTTCATTGAACATGTTTAATAGAACTCAGTTGGCTTCAATTGATACATCGCAACATATTCAATTGATCTAAATAAAAGTCCCCAACCTTGGTTATCTAGTTAATGAATCTTTCCATTCAATTGGAATTTACATGATTTAATCATTTTTTAAACATTCGATGATTGGCCTTGTTTTATTCTTTCATTTCTTCCTATCTCAAACAAAATCAGCATAGAGAAGGAGTATCAAGGCTTATGTGAATTCAGATTCAAATTTATTAAAAATTATTATGGCCTTTAATGATTTGTTACATATTGGTAGTTGGAGAAGGTCTAATAGTACATAATAGAGTCTTATAATTTTTTTTAAAATTCCTATGCAAGCATTGTATCTTATGAAATTGCCAAATATTATGATAATTATCCAAATCCTACATGCTCCAAAGTCTTACAAAATGTACTTCTAAAAGATATATCACCATGAATTTGTAGATATAAAATGAATTCAAAATGAAATTGATTTTCTAAAATAGATTAATACATGATTTTTTATACTCCACAAAAATAATTAAAAATTTCTTCCATAAAACGTATTTATAATTAAAACCAAGGAACATTGATATAATAAATTCCCAAAATGAATTATTAAAATATATTCAAAAATATATTTAATTAAAATTTACCACTAAAAACTAAAATATTTGAATGAAAATTAAATATTTTTATTTCAAGAAATAAACTTTTCTAGGTTATGTGGTAACCTCACAGAGATCCAAAATAAAAGAAAAGGGATTAGACTCATAAGAAATGATAAGGTCATTCCAATAAAATTTTAGAGTTTTAGATTCATGCACTCTATGTAAACTCTATTCCAGGGTCATTTCCATATTATTTGGGATGTATTCAACTAGATATTAAAATTAGTCAAGAATTTTTCACTAGGTAAGGATATACTCTTCAATGTTGATCTTTCTAATATTGAAACCATGAATCAATATGTGGTCTTTATAGTTGATCCATTTTTCTTATTCCTCATTCAAGTAGACTTGTATCTCTCTTTTTTATAGTCTAATGGAATATTTATTTATTTCTTATATGGGAAAAGAATCATCCTCCATATATCCTTTAGAATTAATAAAGATTTATAGTTTGTTTTATGTCATTATAGACACATCCAGAGTGAGATATCTCTTAGATGTGACCAGATAAACTTCTAGTTTTTCAATATCCTTCCTTTTAATATTAGGTTCTATAACTTGTTTTTTAACTAATTACTCATTTTCTTCTTTTAGATATGTTGTTTATTTACTAGGAGAGTCTTTTATCACTAATCTACTATATGGATCCTTGAATTGATCATTTTCTTTTCTATGATTTTTTTTGCCCACATGTGAACCATTAGACTTAGAATCCATCATTTTCTCCACTTTTCCAATTTCCTTTCCAGTATTAGGTTTATTGAAAAATTTTCATTTTATTTGATATTTAATTATATATTCATGACCTTATAGTGGTATATATTCCTGAACAGGGGTATCAACCACCTTTTTTCATAGTAATCCTTCTATGAGGGAGGAATATTCTTATTCATGGAAACCTCACTGGGACCTATGCCATTTGCAAGTCCATTGGATGAAAAATGGATAGGATTCCTAATATTGATACATTTTCCTATTGATTTATTTTTCATAGGTTTTAAAAGATAATAATAATAATTTCAAGACTTAGTATTCTACCCTGAATGAACTGGATATTCACCAACATCGATGGCCCTTAGATTCCATTTCATCAAAGCATTTTGAAAAAATTATATGGGTTTATCAACCTCTTCATGCTCCAATGAAGACTTATGAGGATAAATTATTATTTCCTTATTTTCTAATGTTTTATACACTAGGGAAGGACCCACCTTATTATCTTTCCTATTTATAAACCTTTTCCATCCACTTAATTCCTCTATATTAGATGATCCATTTCTTAAATTGGAAAATATATTCCATAGGAGTATAGGATATCTTCCCACTGGTTATGGAAAGGATTTATTTGACTTAGACCCTGAAGAAAACCTATGGTTAGATGAGAATGATTGAATGGAAAAACCAGGAATATGTCCGTGTTCAAATGAAGCAACCCCCAGTGGAACCCTTTTCACACCTTCTGAAAACAAAATTTGATCCCTATTATAGCCACCTTCATCTGCCTAAGATTAACCACACCTATCTCCCAGGGGGGAAGAAACCATAGAATCATAGGTACTTTTCTATTATGAATATGGTACCAGATTGGACATATTTGGTTTGGTGGAGGTCCCTCCCATGGACCTTGTTGTGATGGATCTATCAACATCACCCTTCTATAAGGCCACTACATCCTCCCTACTCTAAAAACATCTTTGGGATGCATACTTTAAAATAATTTCAAGACCCTTTAAATCATCTTCATGAAGTAGGGCTAGAGGATAAGACCTTTGACTAACTGAAACATTCTTATATACCTATTGGAGGTGACTCAAATAATGATAAGTGGAGAAAAAATCTACCCAATATTCAAAAAACACCACTTATTTGATCTAATATTCACTTTGAACATCAATCCACACGAGATATATTGGAGGTTTTGACACATCTAGTTCAAAACATATTATAGGATCAATTTATTAGAAAAGGGTGCCAGATATACTACCAAATCATATAAATATACTGCCAAATTTTTATATCATCAATAACATGGAAGGATTTTGAAATTATAATGAAATACCTAGAAAACATACCCAGATCGAAGTTATTTAAGGATATAATTTCAAATAGAATTAAAAGGAAAATCAAAAGAGAGTAATATGAACAACATTAAAGGATAACAAGATATTGGTCCATAAAAATATCATATAATCCTTTGTCTCAAAATGTATGAGAATATGTTGGGGGTTAAGAAACCCTATGATAGTGTGATGTTTCAGATCTCATGAATCAGAAAATAAATTGTAAAATTTTTCAACCAATGGTTGATTCTAACCAAAATTATCAACCAAGGAGAGCTTGTGGAGGATCAAAGCCTCTATAAACTCCTGTAAAGGAATTGGGAGTTTGGGAAAACCTTGATCAAAAGAGGGGATATTTTGATCAAGAATGGTGATTGGAAAGAGATGGAGATCACATGGATTCATAAGGGGAATAAAAGGATGAGGCCAAGTGGAGCCTGAGTGACCCATACGCCTCTTGGGAGGGGGAGTCACAAATCATTTTAAAGTTAAATAATGAATCATTTTGTCAATTTATCACCAAAAAAATTACTTTCATTAAAATATTCAATGATTTATATATTCATCTTGAAATGATCAAAACTAAAAATATCATCAATTAAAACACATTTGATCATAAAAAACATTATAATTTCAAATAAAAATGTGGAAACCCTATAAAAGAATAATGACACATCATGTTGTGGCCCTTAAGGGACACATCATGATGAATTTGGATGAGCATGCTTGTGGAACAATCATCCGGTTACCCTACTCCCATGTCACTATGTGCTTTTTTAAAGGGGTATATTTGTAATTTTTCTTCGATTCCATTTTATTATTTCTAATCAATATCACTTTAACTTAAAATGACCTGGTTGACTTTTAGGTATTCTCTTTTCTTATTTAATGTCCTCTATCATCATTCCTTGATCGTTTGAAGTGTAGTTCATTGAAAATATTATATATTATTGAATAAAATACCTTCTAAGACCTAAGTACCTTATTATTCCTATATTTCTTAATTTATATTATTTAGACTATAGATAGGGATATTTAGGGGTGATTGTAGGTTTTTTATGTTCAATCTTAAATTGAGGAGTGGATTGGTGAGTATACTCTATTATGATCAAGGTAAAAATCCCTTACCAAGATAAAACTTTCGTATGAATTTATATGCCTTGAATTTCATGTGGTTGCATGTGTGTCCTTGTAAAACCCAGATAATAGTTTCAAAGTGACCAAGTGATTTTTAATTAATTTATTTAAATCCTTATAGTGGGAGTATGTGTAAGATGAATTAAAAATAACTAAATTTATCCATGTACCATGGGTATAGGTAGAGTGTTTCATGTGGTTAACTTGGTACTATAGATAAATATTGGGTTTGTATGTTATTGTTTAGTGTTTCAACTGATTTATTAAGAATTGTTTTATCATTTTATATGACCTCATCTTGAGTGAGAGTATGGGGACGGAAAAGATGTCTTCGGCCTCCCTTGAGTGAGAGGAGATAGATCATGAATAGATTGATGGCCTTTCCTGAGTGAGAGGGAATAGTTTGGGATATTTTTTGTGACCTTCCTTGAGTAATAGTGGTTGGACTAGGATTGATGGGTGATGATTATGGTTGTGACCTCATCTTAAGTGAGAGGGTGGGATTATGTTTTGTGACTTTTTCTAACTAATAGATAATTGTTCTAGATCATGATATGGTTTGTTCCTAGGTACTTGGTGCGAGTATGTGCCTTGATTTAGAATGAATTTTACATGTTTTGGGTTACATCAAAGGATATTTCCAAAACTTCCTTCCTCTATGGATTTAATGCAGTTATGTATGGTGATTTTTGATGGCCTAGTTAGCGCATGAATCCCTAAGGGATATTTTATGGTTATTTATTTATTTACATATATCAATATATACACATATATACATCTATTGAACTTATGTTAAGGAATAATTGTAGGTGACATACTAGGTTTATACACACAACTTTCAAGGGAATCTTGATGCATGTACAGACTTTATGGTCAATAATCTATCCAAGGGTAAGGGTCCTATGATGGAATATTGATCATATGGTGGTGGATGTGGATTTAAGTGATTATAGGAAATATTCTAATACGTTTTTAATTGATTCCTAATTTATTATTTATTATTTATAAATTTTTTATACATTGATCTACCATATGTGGGGATCCTTTTTGACATTATGTATTGATTATTGTATTTCATTTGGATATTTCATGTGATGATATTATTTATCTCTTCCATTGTTTTTGTCTATATTAGTTATTATTATTATTTATTATATGATTTAATTTACTCTAATGTTTATTTGATATTGAGTTCATGGTCCCACATAATATGGTTTAGAACCTCTCCATTAGTCAGTAGTCTCTTATGTATGGAGGTGCACATGAGGTCATGTGTCACACTGGCTTATACCTGATGATCCAATATGGAGTATCACAAAATGGTATCAGAACCCCTTTTTCTTTGAGTTACCATTTGGGATAAATTGAAAAGAAGTTTCATGGTTGGAACTTGAATAATAATCTATGATTGTGTTTGGATGTATAGTTCACAATCAAGTTACTGGAGAAGGGTGGATTGTTTTTTTTTGTATGATGTTATGGTTTCATGTGGTTATCCCATATTTTTCACTGGTATCGTTAATAGGATTTTGTATTAGAATAATTGGTGAGAGTTAGTGATGTTATGAATCATAGATATTCACATAGGTTCACATGTCATATTCTTGATTACTTATGATTAATATAGGGCTAAATTAATTAAATGCCAATAATAATATATTCAGTGTTTTTTCAAACACATTATTGGTAACATCTAATTAATTTAACCTGGGAATGTTTATTATTATTTTAGTATGGTTCTGACTAATGTTCTGGTTCCAAATACTTGGGTATATGGCTTGGGTAAGTCCTAGGGGGTATTCTTAATAGTAATGGGTAGACCTCTATGGTGTGTTTTCCTAGAGATATTTCCTACAAGTGTGTAACGATCCAGAATTTTATCAATTGAATTTACCTTCTTATAAGTATGTCATAAAAAAATTCATCACATAGAGAACCCAATAAAAGCATTATTATCATAAATTAATAATACTACATTATTCATAAAATAAACCTATAATAATTCAAAATATTAAAGTGGGAAAATAAATATAAAATAAGATAATATGAATGAGAAAAATTGGATCTGCTCAATCCACTAGAATGATCACACTCATGAGAAAATCTATAGAAATAAAACATAATGATAATAATATAATATTAATTTTTAAGATAAAAATATATAACCTTGAGAAAAAGTATAAGTGAATTAATAATGAATAAAATAAGTGGTATTTAAAGAAATTAAGAAACCTATATGACCATTATAAATATGACTATTGGAATATTAATTTTGTTGTTAGAATAGTAACATCAACTATGAAAGTATAAAATTAAATTTTGGTATCTTATAAATAAAAACAATATATTTATATCGCAATATAAGTAAATAAATATTTTAAAAATGATAAATTATAAGTTGGTATTTTTTTTAAAACTTAAATGTTTATTTTCAATTGTATAATTAATATAATGATTTAAAATAAGAATTTTTTTTCATAAAATAGATTCATAAATTAATATTATTTTATATTATAATTATAATATAAGTTTTTGTGACCTTAATTAATTTTTCAAATGGTCAAAAAATCAATTATAATATTAAAATTGGTATTCTTTGAATAAATAAAAAATTTATTTAAAAATTAAATTTATCATATTTAGAAAATTATTTTAATAAAATGAATTCCATTTTTTAAATCTATGCATAGAAAAATGGTTAGGGTTAATTTTTGGTATTTTTCTAAAATAGTTGAATTGTTGGTGAATAGTGAAATACTGTAATTTGCGGTATTTAAAATTATAAGATAAATATATTAATTTTTGAGTCATGGATGATGTAATAACACATTGGTTTAAAATAACCTTAAATAGTTATTTTATTTATCCATAAGAATCAATACCATTTATAGTCTTGATCCAAAATAGTAAACTAATGAATATAGTAATCAAAAACACCCCTCTCCCTCCACTAAAAATACCACCACTCACCACCCCTTCTCCTCACGTCTTATAATACTTTTATATTTTCAATACCACGAACAATTATCTTACCAAGTCTCTTCATCACATCCAAGAACTTATATTCTCAAAAAAATACCAATTCCAAGTTCCTTAAGGGGTCCTTTAAGGAGATGATATTCAAGAGGTTACTCTCTCAAACAATCTATTTTAATTTCTTTTCTCCTTCTACCTTCTCTTCACCTCATTAATATATAAAATAATAATAAATCTATTATAATTTATATAATTTAATTTTATATAGCTAATGTAATATATTATTTCCACCACTTTTCTCAAGTCCTCTTATTCAAAGAAACAAAGTTGTTGTCCAAATTATGGCGGCTAATCATCTCTGTGGATAATGATTGTTCATTTTTAATTACCAAATTCAAGGCTAGTAATAAAACCATTATTATAGTTAAATAATATTTTAATATGTATAATATAACTTATTTCATGTTATGTAACTAATATATAAACATAATATTCAATAAAATAAATCTAGTTTGTGATGGTCAGAAAAAACCACCAAAAAATAAACTAAACAATTATCATTAACATTTTGTCAAATGAATAATACTCATACCAGAAAAAATGATAGATTTTTCCATTTAAACTTATTTAAGTGAATTAATACTATATAATTTATCTTTTGGATAATTATTCTCATTTTAAAATAACTTTCACAATTATACACTAGTAAACCGACCATGAAACCATCAAAACGAACGCTCCTGGAATGATGAAATTGAACTTTATAACTCATTGAAATGGTCATAAATTAAATTAATAAAATTATAATAAATAAAATAAATTTATAAAAAGTTATGAATTAAATAATTATTGGATATAATTTGATTATCTAAGACATTAAGTGCAAGTGTAGAGCTCTTTCAGACATAAGGTAAGGGATATTTCCAAATCTTCACATTTCCATTAAGTTACATTATCTCTCCATACTACTCAATTTATCACTACATTATTCTTATATATATTTTATATATTCATCACACATATATATCATGTTTATTTAATATTTATTTTATGGTGATATATATGTATTAAAGCTTCCCTTCTTAATTCCTTTCAAAAAGTCAATTAAAGGGAACTTCTCTATTTTCTTTGTCTCTTTTAAAGTAACACTTAATTAA
Organism: Viscum album; assembly: GCA_963277665.1. Lineage (NCBI taxonomy): Eukaryota > Viridiplantae > Streptophyta > Magnoliopsida > Santalales > Viscaceae > Viscum > Viscum album. The sequence continues at coordinate 1,295,208,410 of OY728141.1, read as the reverse complement.
ATGTTTCAAAAATTATATTATTTATAAAAACACTTCTTATTATTTTTAAAACCATTAAGTTCACTTATGTTTTTATGTAAATTATTTTTCTCTTACCCCTTTTAAAGACTCTTTACCTCTTCTCTTAAAACTCCGCTTAAGAGGCACATTTATAAGGTTACTTAACAACTATTTTTACATGTTTTAACATTATTTTGAAATAATTTGTCATGACATGTGTTTATTTTTCCTTTATTAATTTCTAAGTTTTATTTAAATCCCTTCTTTCATAAATACCAATGTGATACTCCCTTTGTTTATTCTTTATGACATGATTATGATTCCCATTTCATTCCATGGGTAACTCTTATGTTTAATTTCTTATTATAAAACACATATTCATGAACATGTTATGATGGGTTTTCCTGGATAGTGTTCTAATGAATTGGGTAATTTTTAGTCTCATGAGACTTCATGCATGGGATTAAGGAGTACACCTAATCCAATATGGAACTTTTTCAACCATATGATATGGTCTTAGCAATTAGCTTTGACTCATGTTTATGTCATGCAATATATTACTGCCACATTCCAATATTTCCATGATCATATGATTATATGTTCTATATTCTATGATTCCATAGTTTTATTCATGATCCTTTCATTTTATGTTATCATGTTATGACTTATAACTCATGTGTTGTGATTTATTCCCATGTTAATTCTGTTATTGGGATTTTTAGCTTATCCCGTTTGTTTATGTATTCCCCAGGTTATCCTATACAGTTATAGGATATTATAGGGAGTTAGGAGATCATTATGTTCCAAATTAAGAATTTATTATTATTATTTGAGGAAAAACATTATCTGAATAATCTTGTGAGGTTAAAGGTTTCACATTGTTGTTGGATCAGAGTGGATTCGGTGAAACACGTGTATAAGAATGATTGTGTGAACGAGATTTAGGGTTTTGGGAGCCCTAGGAATCCCAGGATCATACCCACCCAATTATTCTTCTAGTACTTTAACTCCTCGTGACCAATGAGACACCAAGATTTTCGATGGATCTTCAATAAAAAAACCCTCATCTTTATCAAAAGAATAGAAACTTTCCCCTCTGAGACTCCAAGTTTGAACCACACTTTGACAGGATAAATTTTCCCCAAAGGGATCATCCTTCCAAGAATTCCCAAGCTATCTTGCCTTGGAGGCTTTGCATGGTTTTTTTAACACTAGGGATATTAATGACACAACACTTATTTATTTAACCATTCTACTTCATGAGGTCCAGTGACACTTTCCCTCACATGATAATCCTAAATGAATGATCTTAACATCTTATTGATATTTTTAATAATTATTTTTAGTACCGATAACACTGAAATAATGTTCATATGGATGGAAAAGAGAACACAATTCATCTGGGTAATCCGACCGCCAATGGATAAGAACCAGTTCTTAAAATTATTTATACAAGTAGAAATTATATAAAAAATATCATCATAGTGATGTATAAGAAGCCTACCAGTAGATATCAGATCTCCCAAATATTCCATGGGAAATAGACTTCTTTTGAAATAAAGGATTTATTAAATTCTTTTAACCTACCTTTCTAAGAAAAAATAGCAATTAACACACAAATTTTTTCATGGATTATACATTTTCCACTCCACTTTAAATACTCATACAAAATTTTATTAAGACCATAGATTGATCTTCTGATACTAATGATAAAAAGAATGATTTCATCCACAAAGATGAGGTGATAAATACCTTTGAAGTGGTTCTTGAACCTGAATGGAAGAATGGTACCTCTCTGCATGGTTTTATTATTAGAGTTTTCTAATGGATTCTTGGACCAAAATAAATATATTTGGCGACAAAGGATCCCCCTATCTAATTATGTACCTATTCTTCCAAATAAACTATAATTTTTTATCTTTAGTTTGTATTTAATGTATAATTAGGCTTAAAATAATGTAATAATATATGTAAAAGTATTGGGTCACTATAATTTTCACTTATTAACTACTTAAATTTTGTTAATATTTAAGCTTTTAAAGTCAATTTTGAGTATCGGTTTTTGAATTTCAGATAATTCTACCTCATTTATTTCTTTTAGTACCACCTAGGAAAATGGGTGAGGACACTATTGAAGTAGGGAATATACTTTTATAGATATAAATTTCCATGAGGTCCAGGCTGATCATAATCTTGATGTTTCCCCTATGGTACAGGCAATGGAACCTCTTCAACTGGGAGTTTTCTATATAGTGTCGGTGGGAGGCAGAGATGCCCATCGGGGAGGGCCTATGTTGGTGTGTTTTTATCAGTATTTTAAACCATAAAACCCTCCATAATTTTATGTTTTTTTGTTCATTATTATTTTGATGATTGTATTAAGATCCTTGAATATGTCTCATATATTATGGAGATTCCTGATAAGCAAGGCTGAAACTGGTAGCTTAAAATCTATAGGGACCTTCCAGAAAATGGTGGGGTATGACGATTTAGGCTTGGAGGCATGAGGGACTTTCACAAGAATATTTTAAGAACATTTTTTGAGTTTTCTATTGACACATTTAGGCTTGATAGATCTCAAGATTTTATAGATAACCAATAGGGTTGATGTCTGTGGTAGACTAGACGAATCATTTTAGGTAGCTGATTTATTTTTATCCATTATAGGTTAGGAATGAAGCCCATATAGCTAAGAGGTCCAAGATAGTCCTTTAACCATATTTGAGGTGCTATTTATGGATGTTCGACCAAATGATTTACTCCAATATAGTCTAAAAGGACCTCTCTGTTGAGAAGATACTAGTAGAAGACTGTGTGCTTGGGTTTCTTCCCTAGTTCAGTGGTCCAGGTGGCATCCTATTGAATGGATTTATTAGTGCCTCTTATAGTGGTTTGAAGAGGATATATATGGATATTTTCTATGGAGTTGAGAGGTGGTTGCAGTGGGGTATGTGTTCATTTTTTTAGTCTCAATATTTTTTTGTGAGAATATAACAGTCAGGTATAGAAAGAGTCATGGGGAAGACTCGGGCCTCGGGGGCTTGTTCATGGGGACCTCAAATGGATAATAGGGTTACATATAGGATGTTAATCCATGGAGCTAAATGAGGTTCTCAAGGGTAATTTCAGTAGTAAATTTCTATGGGGTCAATTATATAGATGTGTCAGGGATCATGGGGGAAGAGCTTCATATTTGAGGAAGTCGGAGTATATACTTTGGACCAAGTTCTAGAAGATGAGGCTAAGAGTCCTTCAACCATCAGGGGTATGGTTTTTATCACTTCAATGCTTTCAGTTTCTTTATTTGATATTAGAGAATCTCATTCTTTAATTTTAGCACAATTTGTATCCAGATTGGGGTTGACCATAGATTTTTACACCTTGGTTTTATCAATTTATACACCTCTAAACAAGAGGTTATATCATGATTATGGTTCCTAACATGTGTCCTAGTGGTGGGAGGATATAGGAATATGTGTGATTGTCTGATATTGGATATGATGTGATTCAGTTCCATTTTTTGGGGATTGATTTGATAGAAAACTTCTGAGATCTCAAAGACTATAGAAACCCTACATTTTTTTCATGACTATTACATCATTTGTAAGATAAAAACATAATAGTGATACAATCCATGATCTAAAGGTTTAGTATCATGGAAAAATTAGGGCCATACATCACTTGTAAAAAATAAAACATAAACATTATTTAAATCATTATTTTTTATCCTCTTAAAATATTTCATGTTATCCTTAGTACATGTAATCACTTGAGGATATATTTATATAATAAATGGGTATGATAAATTCTTGGTAAGGGGAGGAATATCAATAGAGGAATAAGATACATGAATCAATAATACATGGGTGAGCATAATAAACATCATCATATCATAAACATGGTATCATTATCATCATAATTAGGGAAAATTTGATAAAGGCATGTAATGTGGAATATGCATAATAATTAAACATCATAACATAGTGGTGAAATACCACACATAGTTTTGAATAAAGATATCATCATGTTCACACATAACATATGTGCATAAATCATAACATCATAATTATGAACAAATCTAGCATCATGTTCACACATAATACATGTAATATCATGAGATATATCACATTAACCAATCCATTTGAGGGATATATAATTTAAATCCCACCCATCACATCATTAAATGCTCAAAATCATGCATGCTAAATGGAATGGTAATATATAAAAATCATATTCATGAAATAAACTCATGGAAAGGAATGGGTTTCATAAAGGTTTAATAAATAAACTTTCATGAATAACATTTTGGGTTCCTAAATGAATTAGAGAAATTATAATTTATAATAAAATATAATTTTTCTTTAGTGGATAATAAATAAACACTAGTGCAAAAAAAATTTACATCAGTTATTTTTTATTTTTTTACATCGGTTTTTGGTCGACGTTATTATAGGATACATTATAAATATTGTTTTTTACATCGTTTATTTTAAAACTGACGTAAAAAACAGAAATCTAAAGCCTTTTCACATCAGTTCCTAAAAAACCTACGTGGAAAATGCTTCGGAGTCATGATTTATTATGTCGGTTTTTAAATAAACGACATGGTATATAGTTTATTACGTCGGTTATTACATAACCAATGTAATAAACTATGCTTCTGAAGTGTTTTTCACATCAGTTATTAAAAAAATGATGTGAAAAATAAGTTTATCATGTCAGTTATAAAAATAACAGACGTGATAAACCAGTCTGTGAAGAGGTTTTTCATGTTGGTTATTGTTTAACTGACGTGAAAACATATATACTATATTGGTTATTAAATAATAAATGTAAAAAACCATTCTCATGCATTTATTACGTTATTTATAAAATAACCAACATAAAAAACCATTCCCATGAATTTATTACATCAGTTATAAAATAACAAACGTAAAAACCAATTTTTTTAATAAAACCATTCAACGATTACAATGATCTTCTAAAGAAGACCTAAAATAAGCTGAAAACAGACCAAAACCAGACCAAAACTAGACTAGAATATATACCAGAATTACATCAGAACTAAACCAAAACAAGAAGAACCAAAGAAAAATTAAACATTCACATACATAAAATTCAAAACTTACAATGTCAAATAAAAAAACCTAAACTCCCATAGACAACCCCTAACCCCATGGATAGCCCCCCCACCCCACTGGACACCCTCCCACCCCCTGGAAACCCCCCCCCCCTAGACAGCCCCCCCTGTGGATAGCCACCACCCCCTGGACACCCCCTACCCCCTTGGACAATCCACCACCCCTTGGGATTCCCCCAAACCCCTGGACAACCTACCACCACCTAGACACCCCCACCCCCTGGACACCCTCCCACCCACCGGACACCACCCCACCCCACTAGACAGCCCCCCACCCCCTAGACACCCGCCCACCCCCTGGACACCCCCACCCCCTGGACAACCCTCCCCTAGACACCCTCCCACCCCTCGACACCCTCCCACCCCCACCCCCACAGACACACACTCCTAGACACCTAGCCACCCCCTGGACACCCCCACCCCCTGGACACCCTCTCACCCCCCTAGACACCCCCACCCTATCGACACCCCCCCCCCCCGACCCCCCTGGACACCCCTCCCACCCCCTAGACACCCCCCCCCCCCCACACACCCCATAGATATCCCCTTCACCCCATCGACAGCCCCCACCCCTGGACACCCTCCCACCCCCTGGACACCCTTGGACAGCCCCTCTACCCCCTGAAAATCCCCCCACCCCCCTGGACACCCCCACCCCCTGGACACCCCCCACCACCACCATCATGGACCTCCCTCCCACCCCACCCCATGTACATCCCCCCACCACCTAGAAACCACCCCACCCCACTAGACATCCCCCCATGGACACCTTCCAACCCCCTAGACACCACCCCACCCCACTGGACACCCACCCACCCACCTGGACACCCCCATCCCCTGGACAACCCCCACCCCCTAGACACCCCACCCCCTGGACATCCCCCCACCCCGTGGGCATACCCCCTAACACCCTTCAACCCCCTAGACACCACCCCACCCCATTAGACACCCTCCCACCCCCTGGACACCCCCACCCCCTAGACAGCCCCCACCCCCCTGTACACCCCCACCCCTTGGACAGCCCCCCACCCCCTGGACAGACCACCACCCCCTAGACACCACCCCACCCCATTGGACAACCCCCTACCCCTGGACACCCTCCCACCCCTACCCCCTTGGACACCCTTCCACCCCCCATAGACACCACCCCACCCCCATGGACATCCCCCCCCCCCTCTAGACACCACCCCACCCCACTGGACATCCCCCCCCCCCCCACTGGACATACCCCCCACCTACCCACCCCCCTAGACACCCCCCACCCCCTAGAAACCCCCACCCCCTAGAAACCCGCCCACCCCCTGGACACCCCCACCCCTGGACACCCCCACCCCTGGACAGCCCCCCCCCCTAGACACCACCCCACCCCACTGGATAGCCCCCCACCCCCTGAACACCCTCCCACCCCCTACCCCCTTGGACACCCTCCCACCCCCTAGACACCACCCCACCCCCCATGGATATCCCCCACCCCTTGGACACCCCATACCCCTTAGACAACCCCCCACCCACTGGACATCCCCCAGCCCCTAGACACCACCCCACCCCACTGGACTGCCCCCTCCCTCTAGACACCCTCCCACCCCCTACACCCTTGGACACCCTCCCACCCCCTAGACACCACCCCACCCCCCATGGACATCCCCCCACCCCCTATACACCCCCCTCACCCCTTGGGCACCTCCTACCCCTTGGACAGCCCCCCCCCCCCCCCCATGAAACCATTACTATGCTCTTCCAAAGTATGTAACAAGAAGAAACTAGACCAAAATAGACCAAAACTAGACTAGAAAAACATCAGAACTAGACCAAAATAAGAAAAAACAGAGCAAAATTAAACATTCACATATATAACATTCAAAACTTACAATTTCAATTAAAGAAACCTAAATACAACCAAAACAACTACCAAATACACAATTTTAATTACAATATTCAAAATCACATTTTACACTACAAACAAACTAAAATCCAATCAAACCTGTAAAATAATTTGACCATTCCACTTATAAGTGTTTGAGCTCTTGAGAACTATAGGTTTGGGGGTCATCAAATAGATACAAATTAAAAGGATAGTAGTTAACACGTATAATGAATAAATCAAATGAAATATTATGGCAAAGTTTATAAGGAAATCTTACCAGGTCAAAATTTACAAGTGTTCCAGTTGTAATTATTTCATACATAAATCTTAATATAAAATATTTGTATTCGATGGTGCATTATTGTTCATGAAAATTCTATTTAAATGAGTGTCAATTCAAAATATCATTTTTATGTAATACATCAAAAATTACAAATTATAAATTGATATTTACCTTTACTTTTACATATTTGATATTGGCACTCTTTTTCTTTGTGTTTTTTCAAAAGTAGAGCCATACCCTATTAGAAAATAATAAAAATGGGATAAATTTAAAATTTATTATAATATAAACAACTATTAATAAATTGATACTTACTTTTACAATATATTCTTAAAACTTCCCCACACATCACCATGGATAGAGCATATCCAATAAAGTGTTTTCTCCCTTGGACTAAAAACACCTAACATCCAATGATCACTGATATAAAAGAAAATTTAAGGTTAGTGGTTTTTTATGTTAAAAGAAAATGAACACTTTTCTAGATATATGTTTCATACCTCTCACAAAAAGGTATCATCCAACACTGTGTGATTATATTCTATTCAAATCTTTTAGCAATATAAATTTTTCTTTGTTCCTCATCCAATGCATGTGCTTTAGGTGAAATCAAATTCAGGTCCATGAATCCATATACATATGTTCAATCATTCCTCTCACACATGTTATAAAGATACCTAATACAAAACAGACATAAGTATATATTTTTAATAAATATAACGTAGGAAATGGTGTTAATACTTACATGGAAAAAATATGCACCACATTGATAACCAACTTATCTCCAGTAACAAGATCCATGATATCATTTTTTACAATCACAAAATTTATTGCATGTCCAAAAACATGAGCTTCCATTGGAAACTCATAATGATCTGCCAAAAATTTTGAATATCTTGACAATTTATCATGACTACTAGAATCTGTATCTGAAGTCATAGCCATTTTTCTTTGTTGTTGTATATACAGTATTTCTTTACCTTTGAAGTATTCCTGTAAAACTAAATATAAAAATATATTAGTTTTCAAATGTTAAACCAAATTTAATAAAAAAATAATATAAAAGATATAACATACATACCTCTATGGTAATGAGCCGTAGAAGTCTGGATGGCCAAACTAAAAAGTGGTTGATACTCACTATAGGAAAATTGTAATTTCGTGGTTGTTTTTTTTGGATATGGTGGTGGTTTAAACTGCCTCCATATGATTCTATGGTAGTTTCTGAAAACTACCGCTAAAGTACGTGTCGGGAAACTATTTAAGGCGGTTAAAGCAGTTTAGCTGTGGTTTATGGGAATCATTGTAGTTGGTACATTTTCGCGGTGGTTATACTATTTTTCACGGTAGTTTTTCCGGGCAAGGGATTACTTTTTTTAGTGGTGATTTTAACCGCCACTAAAAAAAGTAATGGTAGCTGGGAAAAACCGCCATGGAAAACAATATAACTGCCATAAAAATCATAGAAGATGGACCACAATAGTGGCGGTTAAAACCGCCGCTAAATTTAAGATCGTAGCGACGGTTAAACCCACCGCTAATAGGAAAATATCAACATTTAGCGGTGGTTAAAACCTCCACTAAATGTACCTATTACAGTTAGAGGTGGTTAAAATCTTCGCTAAAGAGAAGATTTAGAAAAAAAAGAACTAGTTTTTGGAGACCCTGTACCAGTTCCTTAAAAAACCATTCTAAGAATACCAAAATGCCAACAGAATACATACTACAGTCAATATGAAAAGAGATGCTTAACTAAGCACAACCAAATGCATCGTTTAGTGAGTAAAGGAATGAAAATAAACATATCACATGGCATAATCCTAGTATCTAATAAAATGTAATGGTGAATTTATGTATTTAAAATTGACCAATGCAGACTCATATGTACTAGTTGATCCTTGATTGGATGTTCACATGTTGTGTGCAACTTATATGGTCACCCATTGGGTGATCTAGGTGAAATGGGACAATATGATTTTTTTTTCAAATGTTGGTACTCCCACATATCTTCTGGAATTGTTCAAGAATTTAATATCCCTTTATATATTATTATTTTATATAACCCAAGGCATCCCTTAGTTGTTTGGACCACTTATAGTTGGAATTTCTAAATTGGGAAATTTCCTAGATTAACATGTCACCATCTAAGTGATTCCATTGAGATTATATACGGGTTTCCCATGTTTTAATGAATTTAATGAGTTAAATTTAACTGATAATATGAAATGGATAATTAATTATGGGTTTCCTTTCTTAAAATAAATCAATTAGTTTTAAATGGAATAACCCCCAAGTAATTGTAATGTCATGCTCTTAATTTATTCTTTATAAATTTCTTCATACGAATTGTAATATTTTAAATGGGAATTGAACATGGATAAAGACATGAATAAGAGGTTATTCCTTATCTATTATGACATAAATTATTATGCCTTTATTATGTATATAGTGTAGATAGAAGAGATGGATTTTAGGTAATTCCCCTTATTAGTTATATTTAATATATGAATTTATAGATGTTGTGGTATGATGGTATGAGATTGTTGAGCAAGGAGATATCACAATTTCTTACATCAGGTGTTGAGCATGGTGTATCACAAAAATGTTACTATATAAGTATTGTGATTTACTCACCACATTCCATGACTATAATTTTGACCTGATGGCGCACTCAACATCCCATGTGTTGTTTCATGGAGTCTCTCACTATATTGGGATATAGGGAATGCACCTAATTACATGAGCACATAGGCTCGTTAGACTGGTTAGGGATGTCTGAGTTATGCCATGGTTTATTCTTCAGTATTATTATAAGTATATTTCTACATACATATTCATATACCTTGACAATATACGTGGATGAAATATATATAAACTATATATATTACTACTATATATATATAGTAACTATTTAGATTTCTATTCCATCTATGTGTCGATAAATTTAAACCCTCCTATAGTCCTTTAGGAACATGATTGGGTGGTAATTTATTTATTCCTTAGTTACTCAATAGATGTGGGGTGTAGTATGTTGGTTGTAGACCCTTTATCATGGGAATAATGATGTGGTAATATTTTCGTGGGATTAATTTATGTTGGTGTTCCATGTGGAATTATTATAAATGAAACATAACATAGGAATTAGGTAAAATCATCTATCGCATGGGTTATTCCATGTGGAATTATTATACTTGACACTAAAAATAGAAAAAAGGTAAAATCATCTCTCCCATGTATAAGGGTTCCTAATTTTTTAAGAGTGATGGATCAGGTTCAAGTATAATATTTTTTTCACTCATGTGATTTCTTTGGAAAATGAGTCTTTAGTGTGGTTTCCTTAGAAGGAATGGAATCTGGATCCTAATATATTGTAACTCCCATTATGCATCTGAGTTATTTTGATGTGAGGAATATAATAGAAGTGATTAGTCACATTCCTTCGAAGGGAAGAGTGACTTGTGAAGGGGGTTGATATATTATATCAAGAAATATGGATGTTTATAATAAAATATTTTTGATAGGGTAGTTGATGTAATGAATGGTAAGTAACTGATAATGTAATCTATTTAACATTTTTCTAGGTCAGTGGGTTCTAAAAAATATACTAGGATTTTACCATTGGCATGTCATGCCTACTAAGATAATGGACACTGTCATTCCCACTGCCTGACTATTCTTGGAGACCACTTTGGAAATGGTGGGAAAACTCCATTTCAGACAGTGTAGAAAAATGTCCACTAATCACGTATTAGTATCTAGGGATTCCAACTATTTTTTGAAATTTTGGATACTAGGATTATGCCACACTAATGTATTATCTTTCTTAAACATGTTAGCAAGACACACAATCTCATCCCTAGGGATTGATCCAAGAGCATAACTAAGAAGTACTTCTTAGAAATGGAAATGTGGTGGCAAATGCATTGGGCTAGAAAATGTAGGATAAGTTATTATAATGAAAAAATGAATTTAGGAAAAATGAATCATCACAATAAATATTCGATATATATGGTGCATACCACACTCAAGAAATCAAGACATAAAAGGAAACATCGGAAATCAATAAAATACATAAAAGGAAACATGAGAAATCAAGAAAATGTTAGGTTATGAAAATGTTTGGAGGAAACAATGTGCCACACATGATACATATACAAACCGACTGTTACAATATTTTTCCACATATCAATAATAATACTAATCACTGTCTGATGATGAATAGATATCGTCACCCTCTCCACCTCCATCTCCACTTCCATCTACCACCTGTAAGAACATTATATTGAAAATTAAATAGTGTTGCATATTTATATTTAAACTTAAAACCAATAAAAGTTAAAAAACTAAATGATTTCGGATTTTTGTGATTTACCTGCTCACCACTAGTCAATGCAATACCACTGAGGGGATATCTTCTCATCTGTTGACATATATCAGTCAACGCTTTTTGTAAAGCAGATATATGAGCCCCTGGTCTTGAACTGTGTTTTGTAGAGAAACAATCTCTCTCTGAGAATCTCCAGGTATGGACTAACTATAACTAGGAGTATATGCAGCTGCAATCCTCGATGGCCTTCCAAATACCTCAGATGGTATGGGTCCCAAACCCATCTCGTGCACTCTACCAGGATACTCCTTCCTAAGGACTTTAGCAACTGGGTCATCCTGGGAGACTGAGTAGGACTACCCAGGATTGTCATCCCATAGTTCATTAATTTTTAACTATAAATCAAATATCAATATATATTAACATATTTAAAACTGATAATAATTTATTATAATGAAAAAAAGAGTTCATACCCTAACTTCTTTGGCAGACTCATTAACAAAACTTCCATCATATTTTTTTTTGAACATCCAACCACACTTCAGTTTGGGATGCTTCGTGCCCTAAACTTTGTGACTGCATTAAACAATGATAAATCAATAGTTTAATATATTAAACAGATAATATTGTCTTATAAATATTTAAACTAATTAAAATATTACGAGATTCGATCAGATTCTAGAAAAGCTTTTTGACCCCGTAGTGTGAGAGATGACTTGCTTAGCTCGTCTTGATGCATTCTTTCTTGAGAGATCCTGAAATAAATAAAATGAAATTTAATATTAATGTATTCAATGTCATATCCTCTTCATATACATGTATAAATGTAAAATGAGTTTAATATAATAATATATATTTAAATACCATCTACTTCTCATCACGATGTCTGTCAACAAAAACTTTCAACTGTTCTTTGGGTACCCCATTGGGTAGCTTCTCATACATTTGTTGGATGGTTAATGAAGTATCATATACATCACTCCACAATCTCCATTTTAAGTCTTTCTATTTCTTACCAAGATTTTTCAACATCCACTTTCGTGCTATCACATCAGCAACTGTAAAGTGGAAAAACATCTGTATACAGAAATTCATTTTGAACATATTAATAACATGACATTCAATTACACCGTAATGTATTAAAAATAACTTTATTTGGGAATCAAAAACTTCATTTTTCCAACTTGGAGTCATATTTCTCTAATCATCATAATAAATATGAAGGGAAATGGGCTCTGTTGCCTGCTGGCCTAGAATTTGGCCAAGTAATCCCACGACGTTATCCATAGGGACCCCATATGAATCAAATGGGACAACTATATTCTCTCTGTTCATATTCCACACATCTGCACATTTTATATTTTTCTCCACATTTTCATTTTTTCATCTTTAATGAACAAACAATTAGTATAAAAAAGTGTAATAAATTTATTTATATTAGAATTTGTACATATAACAGTGACCCTCCAGTATGCCTGTGATGAACTAGAAGTGACGTGCCGCCACTCCACTGCTGAGGATATTGAAGGGGGATTCGATGACTCAGCTTCTAAAGGTATTCTCATAGAGCATGTGAGAGATGGTTTAGGGGGAGATGGTACAGGGGGCAGGCAGCTGGTGCCTCAGATGACGTAAGGAGGGAGACATATAGATCGTCATCTGTCACAGTAGTGGATGAAACAGTATATCGCTTCCTCCTTGGAATTCCTGTCATTTAATTAAATAAAATTAAGTTTAGAACATATATTTCAAAAATATATGCAGAAAAAAATTTAAAAATGATAATAGATTCCCAATACTAACAAACAAAATATACATAACAATGATAATGAATGATTGCAAAAATGAAATAAGTGGTTTCTGAATGAATAAATAATTGTACATAAAATCATTTTACCCTTCAATCATGTCGATTTACTATTCTATTACTTCATCCACTTCATTCATCCTTTATAGAATAATATTTTCAATATCATGATGGAAAAATAATTCTACTTCTTGTTGTTGATGAGATTCAATTTCAGAGGTTAAATCTTCCACTTCATCACCCATATCATACAAATATCTTTGTATTACATGAGAAACTACACTCCACCCTTCATCCACAACATCATTCAAAAATATTCCATTTTTTCTTGCAATGATAAGATATATGGATCATACAGTTCACGATAACCAATATCCATCAAACGAGAGAAGTTCACAGAAGTAAATTGCAAGGAATCTCTTTTAACACCTCTAATAATATCGACCCAATTTCATTTGAATAAAACAACTAAAAAATTCTCATGGTAGTTTAATTCAATAATATCATTAATATTTCCATATTATCCCACCTCATAAAATGTAAATATACCACTATTCTATGTTTTCAAACCCCTTTCTTGATCGACTGTACGAAATCTAAAGTCATTCACGTTGTAAGCATCGAACTTTGTAACTTGTTTTAGAGGTCCTCAAGCAAGAAACTTCAAATCTTCTGACAACTCTACTTGATTATCAGTATTCACAATCTAAAAAAGAAATATACTTTAATAGATTTACAAAATATATGTGTCAAACTAATATTTGTATTAATTGCAATATTTATGAACTTACACATCATGCAAACCATTCTATAATCTCTTTATTAACATATTTCGTTATATCTTTCCCATTTGGTGTTCGGTCTCTCATTCATATCTTTGTTTGTATCCTCAAATATTCAATAAATAGATCTGTTATTTCACTATTTGGAAGCACATATCTATGTGCCTGTAATAATTCCAATTCTTTCAGTGTCACATTTGAGGTCCTCCCAACTGATCGGCCAATAGCAGGAAATATTTTTGATTTTTGATGTATTTGAGATTGAGTCGATGTGTCATCAACACGTCCAACTCAATTAAATCTTGTCTCAATATCATCCAAGTATCTAGAATAAAAGGTAAGACACTCCTCATCCAAATAGCCTTTAGCATTAGAGCCTTCTGGTTGAGCTTTATTCTCATGTGTGATTTCAAATTCCCAAGATATCTGTGAAACAAAATAAACATAATTATGCATTTAATTAAGTGAAAAAAATTGTTTAATTAACTGAAAAACATATAAATAAAGTACCTCTCAATTTGGTATATCCATAAATAATGAACGGGGCCTCCTAATTTAGCTTCCTCAACCAAATGCACAGTTAAATGCATCATGATAGTAAAAAACGACAGCGGAAAGGTCATATCCATTATAAAAAGGGTCAATAAAACCTATCTTGTAGGTTTTCAAGTTGAAATGTATGTAGAGATTTCTCATATAATTGTTTGGAAAATGTGCAGAATTGGAGTAAAATAGCAGTGAATTTTTCAGGTAATAATGTACGCAATTCCAATGGTAGTAACTATTGTAAAAAAATATGTGAATCGTGGCTTTTCAATCCATGTAACTTACGATTATTCAAGTCAACACACCTCGAGATGTTACTTGAATACTTATCAGATACCTTCAAATTCTTTAAAAATTGAAGGAATGTATCTTTATCCCTATTTTTCATTGCAAAAATCTCTAGAGCATACTTTTCATCCTCATCTGGCTAGAGATCGCATTTTATGTTCATTACTTATAAGTCTTTGTGAGCATTGAGATGATCTTTAGGCTTTCCATGCTCATTAAGCAATGTGAAAATCAAATTTTCAAAGACATTATTCTCAATATGAATCACATTAAGATTATTCCGTAACAAATTAAATTCCCAATATGGAATTTTGAATAATATACTTTTTTTCTTCCATTGTTGTGTTCTGATTTCACTTGATGATGCACTTCGAACCTGTTTCCCACTATCATTAAAATGATGAACCTTCCCAAATTTTTTTTCAACATTTTCAAGTTGTGTCAATATTTCAGAACCAGTTAACAACTTTGGAGGTGGTCTGCAATCAATGAAACCATTAAATTTTGATCTGTTCAGCCGAAATCTATGAGATACATCGAGAAATATTCAATGGCACAAGAAGCACCATTTTCTACATTGAGGTAGACATTTGGGATCAAAATAAAAGTTACAAAAATGAAAATACAAACCTATGTAAATGTTCCAACTAGATAAATTTCAAAGACCAGGGAAGTCACTAATGGTCCACATTAAAGAAGCATGAATTTTAAACATTTTTTAGAAGAATCATCAAATGTCTCAACACCGTTTCTCCATAACTCCTGTAATGATTCAATCAAAGGCTGCAAGTATACATCAATATCATTTCCAGACTTTTTTTTCAATAATAATCATCAAAGTGATAAAATATGTTTATTGAATACACATCCACAGAGAAAGATTGTAAGGGATCAATACAACTGGCCAAATGCTATAACTGGTACTCAAAGTCCCAAATGGGTTGAATCCATCGACAACCAATCCCAATCGAACATTACTAGGATCAGCTGAGAAATATAGATGTAATGAATCAATTTTCTTCCATGATTTTGAATCTCATGGATGTCTCATTAACCCATCATTGTTATTATCTACATAATTCCACTTCATGTGTTCGGTGGTTTTCGATGACATGAATAATCTTTTCAATCAAGGCTTTAAAGTAAAGTAACACAAAACCTTTGAAGGTGTGTTATCTTTCTTATTCTTCATGAAAGAATGTTGACTCGGACTTCCAACATCACCCATTGACTTCCATCTAGAAGAAGAACATTTTTTTAAATTCTATCTACTTGAATCCTCCCACCAATAAAGCATACAATCATTGGGACATGCATTTATTTTTGTATAATTTAGACCAATCCTGTTAACAATTTTTTTCATATCATAAAAATACTCAGGGATTTTTGCTTCAAGAAATGCATCATGCAAAAATTACAATATCATGTACATTTCCTTATTTGTAATTCCACACAGACATTTGATATGGTACAACATCAATATAAAATAAAGCTTTGAATATTTCAAACATCCACTATACAACTCTTGATTTCCATCATCAACTAAATCATGAAACGTATTTTCCTTAGTGAATTTTTATCTTACATTTGTCTCCATAGAATCAAGTGTAGGATCCAATGATATGTTACAATCTTGATCTAGTTGTGTTACAGTCTAAAAAACATCACTTGTCATGTTTCAATTTGTAGCACCCTCATCTGGTTGTTCTGTTATGTTTTGATGTTGATAGTGGTGTCTTGTAGTGCCGAATGCATCATTTATGAGGTTTTTCATTTCATTTTCTATTGTTGACGAAGTTGGGAGCTCATTCTGTGGATTAAAATTAGTGCTCAATCTTTCTGTAACGTTCGATTCTCCATGCCAAATCCAACACAAATATTGATCAGGGAATTTATTCAGTATTAAATGTTCATAAACTTCATCTCTCTTCAACCATCTTCTAAATTTATATTTAGGACATGGACATCTTATTCTACCTTCAACGAATCGATTGGAAATTAAAAAATCTAAAAAATCCTTCAAACCCTTAACATATTGAGGTGTGTTCCTCGGTAATGTGATCCATATTTTATCCATGTATATCACAATGTGCCTACACAATATTTAAAAAAAATTAAAACACATAGTTACTACTAAATAGGGAAATATATTCATATATACTAGTTGAAAAAAATATATAAATATGTTACATAAGTTTTTCCTATATAAATAAATATGGTAAATCACCCACCAGAAAACCAAAGTACATTTGTGCATGAATGTGTATTCTTATACACATGTGATTACAAAATCACTTGAAGAAATAAGAAGATAGTGAGTATTTTCGTAGGCAATATATATTTTAAGAAGATAGTAAGTATTTCCAGATATATCTGAGCAAGTTCCGCATTAGTAAAAAAGTTAAGAGTTAAGCTGAAGCATTATATTAGAAGTCAACTAACAGAGCATTGGGATATTTTCAAGTTGATCATTCTGATATAGCAGTTAGTTGAATTAGAAGTATTATCTTCTACAATTCATGAGAGTATACTAAAGCAACTTTCATGCAAAGTTATTAATTATATTTAGTGTAAGTCATTGATTTTTATTCCTTTTATAAGAGGAATTATAATTTATAGTTTGAGAATAATATAGAAAAATAGGTTTTTCCCATTAACATGATATATAAATAAATAAAATATAAAACATACACTTTATCAATGCACAACATTTATAAAACATGGTATAAAGATGTTTTCTCTGAAACAATTCCAATTCAAAACTCATTCATCTATCCTTAAAACATCACCCCTTTTATAAAAAAACCATTAAATGGTTTAAAAAATATCAAAGGAATTTCTAATAAGGGCTATAAAATTTAGAAAAATTCCCCTCACTTGAAAGCTTTAACACAACAAACTCAAAGTAAGTAAGGAAACAAGGATAACTATGAAGAAAAATTCCCTATAGAAATTCATAAAGTATGCCAATAAACAAGTGCAACAACACTAATCAATATTATTACTAAATCATTGGAGGATCAATGCTTCAATGAAATTCCATCCAAGTAAAAAAGCAATACACAAGCTAATAAATAATTAAAGGCATAACACATGATAAATATCATGAGGAAACACATTAGGAACTAATGGGACAAGTATAATACATGAAAAGGTGGAACTAATTCCATCAATTTAATGGTCACACATCCATAAAAAATCACTCTAAACATAATCTCATCCATGACACCCCACTAGCTCGGTATTTTGTACAACTAGTGGTAACAAAAAAGTGTGTGATCTCAATGTTCCTAAAAACATCCCATAACTTCCCACATAGTATCCTAGGGTTTCCTATAAAATAACTAAAGGAGGTGATACACTTTTAATGTGAATGTCATACAATGAAAATAATAATAGCCAAAGGCTAGCATAATAATGAAATCCTTCCCACATCCCACATTTAGCTTATAATGAGCCCCCTCCCATAAGAAAATCATGAATCACATCACAAAAAACTATCACATGGATACACATGATATCATAAATAAATGAAAAGGGGATCAACAAGGGAACAATGAACCAATCAACTCAAATATCACATCATAAAGTGTCATCCAAGACTTTCAATTATCACACATAATATATACATTTGTAAATCCCTTTTTAAAATGTTTTGGAATCCAAACACCAATATAAGGGAAATCGTGATCATTTCCAAAACACAACCAACATAACTGAAATTAATCACAATTCCATTTCATAAAACAACATGTCCCTTTGAAACATGGAAACCATATAACCCCCAAAGGGTAACCCACTTTGAAAAACCAATTTTCCTTAAAATGGAATGACCATGTGTTTTTGTTATATAAAACCTTTTTTTTATTTTATAAAACATTTAGAATGTATAAAATAAAAATTTACATAAAAAATTCATTTAAACATGAAATTAAAACCTTTATGCCACATTAAAACCAAGTTAAGTTATATAAAACCATTATAAACCAAACCTAGATAACCCATACCCTCATTATCTGGATTAGAAATTAATTTATAAATCCAATCACACATAAATATCTTAAATAAAATTCAATGAAATGGAAACAATGACCTAAATAAAATTCACTAGCATTAGGGAGGCAAGCTAGGGTTCAGGTCTCGCGGGGGTCGAGGGAAGAAGATGGGGTCGCGGCGGTTGGGGGGAGAAGGGGGTTTGAGGTCGGGTGTTGGGGTAAATTGGTGTGGATAGTCAGCCGGTAGAGCTGGGGTTCGGGGATCGATCGTGGGGGGTCCAAGGGATAAGGGGAGTCGGGGTCAGGGGGGAGTGTCACGGTTGGAAAAAAAATAAAGGGGTTTAGTGGCAGTTTACAAAACCGCCACTAAAGGTGATTTATGTTGTAGTGACTATGTCCAACTGTCGTCACCTCATCTGTAGGTAATGGTACTCAAGTTGATCTATCTATAATATCTTGTACAGTGACCCTATGATACTCTACCTCTAACTGTTGATGATGAACTATATCTCCTATAAAATATACCACCTCATATGAAACTATATTATGGTGAGGATCATCAACATACAACTCACAATAAGTAGGAAGTTGTGGTGGAGGAGTAGGATAAAAATGGGGTCTTCAGGCTGAGGTGGGGGAGTGGGAGCTACTGGGGGAGGTGGAGGAGTGAGAGTTGCAGTCTGAAATTGTCTTTGCATGTCTGCAAACATAGACTTTACCGACGATCTAATATTTTCTTCCATCGTCGCATTAATATTATGAACATCAGCCTCCAAGGATTCTATTTTTTTATAAACGTCCTCAATGGAAGAAGTTGACGAACGTGGAAACGCTTTTCTTACTAATACACCCGTCGGATATCCTCGTACATGATTGGGGTGTTCATGATTTCCCAATGCTACAGATAAAATATCTTGCCTACCAGAAGCTGCAAATACCACTTGTGATCTCTACTCCTCAAGAGAATCCTGTATTAATTAATTGAACATTTATGTAATAATTCAAATAATATAAAGAATATAATTAACTTAAATAAATAAATAAAATATATTACAATCCTGTCAGCTACGATTCAAGATTATTTCGAAAGTTATTTTCCCTTTTTTATCATCTGAGCTCTCTTCTATTTTTCATGTCTAGATGGAGGGGATGGAGGTGAAACCTCTCCAGATCTTGAATACTTGGCTCTTAGTTTTTTTAATTTTCCTGCCATCATTTGTTCTTCCAATAATTTATACCCTCCTCGAGATAAACTATGAGGGTATGCATTTTTAGATTGGATATCTTGATGAGATGTCCTTGTTTTCTGTAAATTAAGAATAATAAATAATTAACAATACATTAATAAGATCATTTATATAAGAAAGATTATAAAAGTTTTCATTTCCCTTACCAAAAATGAATATTTTCTTCTACTTTCAACAAATTGTCTCTATGTGTCTTCATTTATGAACGGATATATATGACATGGATTTTCATGATTCCTATGACCAAAAATGAAATCAGATGTGAGGGTTGATTTTAAATCCCTCTATCTCCAAGCATAAATTGATAAAAAAAATTCTCTTGACTCCTCCAATGTCAGGAATATCAAATTTCATATGATAAAGAAGATACATATTATACTAGAAACATTTAAAGATTAGTCAAACCATAGAAGAAGATCTTACCAAAATTGTCTCCCACAACTGAAATATTATCACTTTGTCCACACTTATCCAATCATCATACAAAATTCTTACTTTTCTTTTACCCTGAGTTGATACAAAAATATTAAAATATTTTTCATTTGGACTTCTAGAAATATCATTCTCACAAAACTCAACGAGTATCCTCTGGTCCTGGCTACGGGAAAGTGATAATTTTGTTAAATGTGTGCAGCCATGTTTACCAACTCTTGAACTCTTCTTTGTTGTTATGGAAGCACGTGAGGAAGATTGGGGAACATCAAGAGGATAATGTGAATGTTCCTCCCCATAATTATGATCATGATGCTCATCTCCAGAATCATGTGGTTGATCAACCGATTGGTCTTTCATTATCTTTCAAATAAAAAAAGTAAACATTAGTTTATAAATATAAAAATTAAAATATTACAATACTAATGTAAACAAAAAATAAATAAAAACTTAACTAAGTTACATAATATTTAACATGGTAAATATGGTAAGCATGTTAAACAATAGTAAATATGGTAAACATGGTAAATATGGTAGTGCAATTTTCATTCAAAAAAATCAATAAATATATAAGTTATGTAAAGGTAAACTATGGTAAACATGGTAAAGTAATTTTCATTCAACAAAATCAATAGATGTATAAGTTACATAATGGTAAACATGATAAACTAAATTAAATTAAAATAAACAAAAATTTCTACTTATTTGTTTTAATATGCATTTTAATAAAGAAAAAAATTACAATATCTAACGTTTTATGAAAATAATAAATGTAAACAAGAAATAAACATATGTTACCTGTAATATTAGGAATGTATAAATATATTTTTCCCAAATTCCTTCATCATGATCGTTCCTTATGGAACAAACCATGTCTTCAACATGCTCATCATTATTTTCTGCTAATCTTTCCATGGAATTAGGGATATCACATAAATGAAACATCTTCATAAAGTTGATACTCACCAAAATATTGTTTTTTTCTTGTAAAACAACCGACCACTACAAATCTGATTGATCAAATACATAGAAAATCTATTTTTCGTGTGTTTCCATTATAAAATAATCTATTGTGTCTTCCAATCTATTCATATTAACAACTGTCGTTCCAAATTCATCATGTCTGACACTTTTGTTACTGGTAAACCATTTGTAGTTAAAAATATGAACATTAATTTTAAATTAATCAACCTACCATATTCCTTCAATGACTCCATAATAAACACTTAATGCAGAAATTGGGTTTTCATCTTTAGAACTCGAAAAATGCATTGCTTCTGCAAACACCAATACACCACTATTATGAACGGCACTTCTATTATCCTGAGCTCTCGTATGAAATTTATATCCATTAATGTCATACTTGGACCATGTTATCACATTTAAACTTGGACCACCCACTAACCATCTTAATGTCTCTGAATACATCTGATCTACCAAGAAAGGGTCTTTTTAAACCACGGAAAATATGTTTTGTTGTGATCATTCAAAATCCAAATTTCTTTCTTCTTTGGATGACATTATTTCAACTCATTAATATACAATGTGATATATAGTTGAGCATAAGCTATGTTATTCAAGATGTAAAATTATACCTTATTCATCTGTTCAGCTAACAACAATTTGACTTTCAAGCCACAAATCCCCTTTCCCTCATTATTAACTCATTCATGGTGAGATGGAGGCAAACCTATGTTCTCCTCCATAGCCAAGTAGATCGTACAAAACTCCGCAACATCCTCAGAAATATAATTTTCAATAATGGAGGCTTCAAGTCAATATGAATTCTTAACATACCCCTTCAATATTTTCATATAACTTTCAAAAGGATACATCCAACGAAGATATAAAGGTCCACAAAGCTTTATTTCTCAAACCAGATGAACCATTAAATGCACCATTATATCAAAAAAAAGATGGAGGAAAATACATTTACAATTGACAAAGTATATAAATTACATCCTTTTCCAAAATGTTCAAATAATTCACATCAATAAACTTATTACAAATTGAATTGAAAAAATAACAAAACTTCATTATAGTCTTTCTGACACGGATGGGAAATATTCCACGCAATGCAACTAGTATAATTTTTTACATCATGCCATGAAAATCATGAGATTTCAAACTTATCAACTTCAAATCCTTCAAAGAGACAAAAAAATTTACATTTGAAGAATAACCTTGAGGCACTTTGATATCATGAAGACACTAAAAAAATCTAATTTTCTCCCTATTGGATAATGTATTAAAAGTTTGGGGAAGAGATGTTTGTCTTCTATTAGGAGTGGGATCTAACTCCAAATGTATTCCCATTGATAGTAAGTATAATTGTACATTCAACCAATCTTTAGTCTTTCCTTTAATATCTAACAATGTTCCAATCAAACTATTGATGATATTCTTCTAAATGCATGACATCAATATTATGTTTCACTTCATGATATCTCTAATATGGTAGCTCAAAAAATTGACCTTTTATTCCAAATATGTCTATCATTACCAGATTTATGTATCTTTTCCAATGTCACATTAAGTTTTTTTCACCCTCTCAAAATACACATCAGGGGATAAAGGTTTTGGAGATATATCAAATTCTTATGATCCATTGAATTATTTTTTTAGTTTTCTATAAGAGTGATCCATAGGCAAAACCTTTCTATGGCCCATGGATAATATTTTCCTCCCATGATGCAATTGAAAATATGAATTTTGTTGTTCACAAATTGGACATTATTTATTCCCCTTAACATTGTATCCAGAAAAAATTTCATACACTGGAAAGTCATTTATAGTGAACATAAGCACTACATGCAGTTGAAAATATTCCATTTTATAAGAATCATACACCCTAATACCATCCTCCCATAAAAGTTTCAAATCATCAATCAATAGTGACAAGAAAACATAAATATCATTTTTTGGTTGCTTCGGACAAGAGATCATTATACTCAACATGACATATTTTTGCTTCATACAAACATCAGAAGAGAGGTTATAAATTTCCAATAAAATAGGCCATGAACTATGTGTGCTACTCAGGGTTCAGTATGGATTCATTCCATCTATGCCCAACCCAAGTCTGAGATTTCTAATTTCATTTCCAAATGTAGGATGTTGCTCATCGATTTTCTTCCATTG
Source organism: Viscum album (assembly GCA_963277665.1). Classification (NCBI taxonomy): domain Eukaryota; kingdom Viridiplantae; phylum Streptophyta; class Magnoliopsida; order Santalales; family Viscaceae; genus Viscum; species Viscum album. Next base: position 1,295,184,558 of record OY728141.1, on the reverse strand, counting down.
TGGACAATTAGCTGGATGAAGTATTTTTACATCACATATCCTCTCATTAGAATACCATATTAACCTTTCTTCATCATGCGAATTAGAAAATAAACGTTTCAAATGATGAATTATAGGAAGATACCAAAATACCTTGGTAGGGATCTCTGTAATCTCTACACCAGCATGTGATTTTTATTTCAACTTATACCATGATGTACCACATTTAGGACACTCTAATAGAAATTCATATTCCTTCATATATATCATATAGTCATTTAGACAGGCATGTATTTTCTTGTATCTCAATCCAATCAGGAATAATATTTTCTTGGCCTTATAATGTGAATCTGGAAGATCATTGTATTTTGGAAGAATGTATTTCAACAATTGTAGTAGCTCTGTAAAACTTCTGTCACTCCATCCATGTTTTGCCTTCAGGTTTATCAATCTTAACACCGCCGACAAAACTGTAAAATTTGTACAACTAGGATACAATGGTTTTTCAGCATCACCATATAGATGCGCAACTTTCAGTTCTATCTCAATTTTTTTGCTGCAATATCATGAATCATTTCTTAAATTCCATCAGAGTTACCATATTTCAAATCATTATCATCAATAGATCTGGCATTCTATCCAGTTTCACCATGCCAAATCCAAGGGCTATAACTCGGATTAAAACCAATACAAATTAGATGATCTTTGATCTCTCTACTTTTTAACTTCTTTATATTCAAACATTTCATACATGGATAGAAAAAATATCGCTGCTTGGAACATTTCGTTTATAAAATTGAAAAAAGACATCAACACATTACTCATATTCATTAATCATTCGATGTTTTGTAATCTAACTTTTACTCATTATTACCTATAACAAATATCAAAATTATAAATCTTGTTAAGATAATCTAATTTTATATTTATATGAAAAATATCATAATTTGAATGTAAAAAAATGTTGAAATATAAAACAAATATATGTGTATTTGAAAAATATATGCATGAAAATGATTTTAAAAATAAAATATAGTTATATATAAAAATTTTAATATCATCTTAGATCCTTTCTTCTTAAGGTACACAAAGAATACATCTTGGTGCATCTTGATACCAAATTTACCCTTCCCTAAACAAGAAATATTAAGTATAAATATTAAAATATGTATACATTCACTATTAAAATTACACTTATCCCAATGATTTGAAACCATTGGGATAGTCCCTAAAACCATTGGGATAGAATATCCCAATGGTTTCACCACATCTTTGGAATGATGTTCATTGTGATAGCCCTATACCATAGGAACCGTTGGTATAGACTGCCTGAAGTTAATATATTCCAATGGTTTCAATGAAATCGTTGGAATATATATGCCAACGGTTCAAGAACCATTGGTATACATGTTGTCCAGCATATAATCTATTCCAACGGTTTCATGGAAACCGTTGGGATATATGTATACCAATGGTTCAAGAACTGTTGGCATACACTCTCTTTTATATAATCTATTGCAATGGGGGGCTGTCCAGGGGTAGGGGGGTTGTCCATGGGGGTGGGGGTCCAAGGGGGTGGGGGGCTGTCCAGGGGTGGGGGTGTTCAGGGGGTGGGGGTTTTCTAAGGGGGTGGGGGTGTCCAAGGGGGTTTGGGAATGTCCAGGGGTGAGGGGTTTGTCCAAGGGTGTAAAGGGTGTCTAGGGGTGGGGGTGGTGTCCAGGGGGTGAGGGGGGTTGTCCAATTGCCTACCCCCTTAAGACTGCCCCTGGACACCCCCCCCCACTCCCCCTAGACACCCCCACCCCCATGGTTGGCCCCCAATCCCCCTACACACCCCCACCCCACCCCCTTGGACACCCCCACCCCCCATAAAAAAAAACCCCCAACCCTAGGGACACCCCCCTCAGACACCCCCTCCCCGACCCCCGTACACCCCCACCCCCATGGGCAGTCCCCCCCAACCCCCTGGACACCCCCCCCCAGACACCCCCACCCCCTAGACACCCCTACTCTCTTGGACAGCCCCTCACCCCCTGGAAACACCCCCCCCCTAGACACCCCTACCTCCTTGGATATCCCCCTCACCCCTCTCGACACCCCCACCCCCTTGAACATCCCCCCACCCCCCCCCCCTAGACACCCCCACCCCCATGGACAGCCCCCCAACCCCCTAGACACCCCCACCCCCCAGACACCCCCCAGCCCCTGGACACCCCCTACACCCTTGGACAGCCCCCTCACCCCCTTGGACACCCCCACCCCACCCCCCTAGACACCCCCTACCCCCTTGGAAGCCCCCTCACCCCCTGAACACCCCCCCCCCCCTCCCACACACACACAACCCTCACCCCCTTGGACACCCCCTGGGACACCACCACCCCCTTGGACATCCCCCCACCCCCTGGACAGCCCCCACCCCTCTGGACACACCCCCACCTCCCCTGGACACCCCCCCCCCCCCTGGACACCCCCTACCCCCTTGGACAGCCCCTCACCCCCTGGACACCCCCCGCCCCCCTGGACACCCCTACCCCCTTGGAGATCCCCCTCATCCCCTGGACACCCCCCACCCCCTGGACACCCCTACCCCCTTGGACAGCCCCTCACCCCTGGAAACTTCCCCCCACCCCCTTGGACACCTCATGGACAACCCCCCCCCCCAAGACAGCCCCCACCCCCTGGACACCCTCCACCCCTAGACACCTCATACCCCCTTGGACACCCCCCTCACCGCCTAGACACCCCACCCCCGAACACCCCTACCCCCTTGGATAGCCCCCTCACCCCCTGGACCCCCCCCCCCCCCCCCTTGGACACCCCCACCCCTTTGGACAGCCCCGTCCCCCCCACCCCCCACCCCCCCCACACACACACACTTGAAAGTACACACACACACACATGATAGAACACACAAAAATTTTAAACTTTCATGATATCATTTCACGGTTTATTTTACTAGAAAATACTTTATCATGGTATAAAAGAACATTATGACACTTACCATGATAACAAGAACAAAGATAGAAAAATAACATCTCAAAACATAAGTTTAGGGCATTGTGAAAAACAAAAAAAAATGAAACTGAGGCGTGTGAGGCTTACTTGAATGTTGAGAGTCAACCTTATATATCTAGTGATAATAAAGATGGTGAGTGATGTTGGAAAAATTAGGTTGTAGGTCATGACTTCAAAGAATACTTTCTAGGTTTTCCACGTGAGAGAGATGAGTCGCAGGTCGCCCGATCGAAGAAAATAGAATGACAGAATATAGGTCGTGATAAATCATTTAAAAGCTTTATCACTTTGGTTATTTAATAACCTATGTGATAAACTATTTTTTTATGTTTATTAATTCGGTTATTTAATAACTAACATAGAAAATCCTTTATCACGTTGGTTATTTTATAACTAATGTTATAAATGGAGTTTTATCACATCGGTTATTTTATAACCGATGTGATAAATCACCAAGATTTGATTTATCATGTCGGTTATAAAATAACTAATGTGATAAAGTTCCCAGATTCGATATTTCACGTCGGTTATAAAATAACTGATGTGATAAATCTAATCTCTATATTTTTTACGTCGGTTATTTTATAGTTGACAAAAAAATCAATTCTCATCACTTTATCACGTCAGTTATAAAATAACCGACTTGATAAACCAATTTTTAAAATATTTGAACGTTGGTTATATAGAAATGACATGAAAAACGTTGACATGTTAAACGTTTTTTTCACTAGTGAACTCAAGGGTATTTCAAGCAACATTTTGAAAATTATTGATTTTTTTTTCGAAAAAGTATTGTAACTAGCTTAGAAAACATTTTTAAAGGGTAGAAACACGTATATCCATAAAAATAAAAAGGTAAAGAATAATTGAAGTAAATTTTAAGTACATTATAAGAAGATATATATAGAAAATAATTTGAAAGCGTAGATAACCCAAAAAATGAGTTTGGGTTCGAGAACCTCTTTACCTTAAATCTTGCTTTATTTCATGTCTTTTCCACCTCCTTGATAATAAATTTAGGTTTATTAAAACATAGAACCATAAGTGAAATATGTTCATTTTTGTTACTATTTATCAATTAAAATAATTGGATTGTATTTATTAATTTATATTTTTAAAGGTGAATCATTTTTATATCATATTTTCCTTAAAATATCTCATCACGCTTCAATTTATGGATATTGCTTTATTGTTATTTTTACATTATTAATATTAACTCCATAATATTATAAATTAATATATATTTATACATTTATATATTAAAAATAATTTATTATAATCATCCATAATGTTGTTGAAATGAAAATAACTGGAAATTTCCACATTGGTGGTTAACTGACCAATAACAAGACATTGTATAAAGAGAGGGTGTGATATATACATTATGTTATTAGATCAAAAATAATATTTTAATTTCATATTAATAATATCATGATCATTTTAACATACTGTTTAATTATTTTAATAATTTTTTTATTAGAAAAGAAAAGGAGGGTATGAAATTAGAAGAGAAAAACGAAATAAATGGATGGAATGACATTACCTCTTTCTTGAAGTTGATCCTTTTATAAAACCCTTAACTTCTTGAATCTTGGAGTTTTATCACTCAATAATGTCTTGAAAGATGATAATGGGGTTAATAGAGGGTATTTGGGTATAACTTTGGCTTTTCTAAGTGTAAGTGAAGTGGTTTTTTAAGGGAGTGGTGAGAGGTTATTTATACTTTTAGGAGAGGGGTATTTTGAGTTATAAGATGGAATAAAATATTATTTCCAAGGTAACCTTTCAATATTTTTTTTTTTGAAATTATAAAATATAATTTTAATTAAATAACATTATTTCAATATTTAAAACACTTTATAATATAAATTTATTAGTTTTATCAAAAGGAAAGGTGAAAAAATGACAAAATATTTTTTTTAATGGAATGTTTTATACTTTAGACTTTGGATAATACTTTTTAGGCTTGGAAAACAATTTTATTGTATTTTAATGAATAATTTAACAAATAAAATAACTTTTTATTAAGTAAAACATTTATATAATTGATTAGATCAATATTAGAACCATTAATGATGTAATTTAAAATACACTGGTTATGAAAAAAAATTATTTTTACTATTCACATAAAAATTAATATATTTCAAAAAAAATACCAAAAAACAACACTTTGTTTTTTTTGATGTGATGAATTTAAAATGAAAATAATTTTATAAAAATAATTTTCTAACATATTTAATTTTGATTTTAATATAAAAATTATGATTTTTACAAAATTCATTAAAATATAGTTTATTAAAAATGTGATTATATTTTCTTTGAGTTTTTAATATTGATATTTATTTTATGGAATTATATTTTTTATATTTTATTAAGTTAATCATGGTAAATATTATTTACATTACATTGTATTATTTTTAGGTAAAATTGTTATTCCAACAGCCAGGTTACTATTCTAATAGTTGCATTACTATTCCAACAGTCATATTACCTCCTATAAATACCTCTTCATTCCTTAATAAATTATTCACAACAATTACTTCCATGGTTCTATATTTTCCTTTTATAATATTTCAATTAGTTTACTAATATTATATTTATTTTCTATACTGTTGTTCATAAGGGTGATAATTCTAGCAGATTTGAAAGATCCAAGTTTTCCCATCTTTTTTTAAATTAATATATTTTTTCTCATTGTAATATTTTTAATTTTCATGGATTTAGTTGTTTATTAATGTAATTATATACATTAATGAAAGAAAGTTTTGTTTATTTTTTATATGTGTTGTTCATGTATAATGATATATAATATAACACACATATAATCAGGAAAAAAATATAATTTATAAATTCTAGTTAATTTCATTATTACCCCATTTAGATATTTCATCCTCAAAATTTCAAATCATATTCTTGGTTGAGAATAGATGACAGTTCTTGTATTTAATTGTTTCTACTAGTTACCTTATCACCTTTTTATATTTATGGTTCCACCACATGACTTTTACAAGGTGATTTTTCTTATTGTGTAGGATTTTTCTCTGTGTTATAATATCTTCACCAACTTCTCCTCATAAGAGAGGTCATTCTCCAGTTGTACCACCTCCAAATTCAGTAAATGTGAGGGATCTGTTATTTAATTCCTCGAGAGATATACAATGAACACATCATTAAATTTATCCATGTTTAGTGTAAGTGTTATCCAATAAGACACTTCACCTATGAAATCAAGTATCTCAAAGGGGACAATGCACATAGGGCTAAGCTTCTATTTCTTTCCAAATTGCATGACTCACTTCCATGGTGATTGTAACATCCCAATATTTTATGAAATATATTATATCAAATTAATTTAAATTATTTAATAACTTGATTTAAATGAAATTCATAGTTTATCTTTCATTATATGTAACACCAAGTTTATCTTTCATTTCACACAACATCAAGTTTCTTCAATAACGTATGGTACACACAAGACTGAATTTTACAGAACAACAATATACTATTAATATTTAATATGATAGTTATCACCTAGCCATTGGAATGGAAGGAATTAATAAGATTAACTAAATTATGATAATATAGTTTTAAAATTTTTATAAAATGAATTATTTGGTTTCCAATTAATAATAAATGAATATAAAAGCCAATTGAATATAAAAGATGTGTTTTTATAAAAAAAACTATTTTTATGCCCACAGAGACATTTTATCTTAATAAATTAAATTAATCATTGTTAGTGAAAAAAATAATAAAAATAATATGTTATATATTCAATCAAATATTTTCCAATTCATCTAATAAGTTTTATGGGCATAAAATAATAATAAATTCAATTTTAAGCATAAAAAGTTGTGTTTTTCTAAAAGACAGTTTTTCTACCTTTTAATAGAAGACTCTTTCTAATACTAAATTTTTAAACTTTTATAAATTTTATTTTTTTAAAAAAAAAATTTGAAATCATAATTTCAAAATCTAATATTGGTGAATTTTTGGTATTTTTATGAGAACTTTCATATATTGATTAATAGTGAATAATACTGAATTTTAATTGAAAACTGACTTTTCATATAAATAATTTATAACATTAAATTATAAATTCAAGCGGTTTTGAAGTAAAAATAATTAAATTATATATGTTTTAATAAAATTTAGGTAATTTTAATCATTTTTATATTGATTTTGGATATAAAAACATAGTAAGATTTTGGACATTTTCACTTTAAAATCCCACTTTCTCGTTTCATCTGCAGGATTAGTTTTAAAATAAATTATGCCACTTAGGTGATTAAAATTTGAAAAAATGGATTGAATATTTTTAATAATAATAATTTATAATTTCTATTAATCTCAATTTATTTTTTTTACCGAAAATATTTGTGAAATCAATTAAAATTCATTACAATGATTAAGGTAAAAAGTGAGTTTACGTAGTTGTTAAACTTTAATCTTAGGAGTCCAAATGACCTATAAAATTGTCCAAAAACAATTTTATGGCCATATATAAACCATAAACCCTATTTTATATAAAATTATTAACTATTTGAGGTGAATTATCTAATATAGATCTCCTAATAGTGTTTATCTTTTTATATTTACAAGAAAGCCTCTCTTCCTCCGCTCTAAAAAGGCACTCCCTATCCCCACCTCTTTACACCTATAAAGATTTTTGGATCACCCAAAACTATAAAAAATTAACTCCAAACATCCCTAATATCATCCTAGAAGCCTAAAATTTGGCATAAATCAAACCGAAGAAGTTCTTTGGTGCAAACCAAAAGGAGTTACCTGAAGAAGAGGTAACACTATTTGATGTGCACTTTGGTTTTATTTATTTATCCACCCATTCAATTATTTTTATATCATGATTATATAATAACATCATTATATTAAATATAATTATATTTTTTAATGTTAATGGTAAGACTTAAGACTTCACACACTTCCATCAAATGAGATATGCAGTCATCGTTTGTGTGTACGACGGACTACCGCCACGTGAACTAACGTCATTTGTTCTTCCATTACCACCTATCAAGGTTGGTAATAATAATGGAAATGATATTTTTATATGATATATATTATATTTATTATTCATTTATACTTATATAATTATTTTATAATGCATACCTTCGTTCTTTCCATTTTTTGGGAATACGATGACATCGTTTGTGGACGTGTGGACTACCTCCTCCTCAAAGAGATGTGATTCATTCACACTTTACAAGGAATGTATTAAATATGGGTTTAATAAACATATGTTATATACATTAAATATATATTATATTAATTACATAATTATATTTTTGAAAATATAATTTATCACTTTCTTTATTTCCTTTTCACACAATGAAAAAGTGATAATGTCGTTTGTGGACGTGTTGACTACTGCCTCCTCGAAGCAATGTGATTCTTCCTTTTTCATCACTAAATCAGATGAATCATATATATAAGTATATATAATTAAATAATATTTTATTTATGATATAATTATCATTATGTAAAGATAAATATTTCCTACCTTCTCTCCATAATGATCATTGAAAAATGGGAACATTACTCATACGTACGTACGACCTACCATCTACATGATTGTAACGTTGGTTCATTTTTCATAATAATATTACAGGATTTGTTTTAAAATAATAATAGAGTATAAATATTATTATTATTCTATATATGTATAAATAATGACCCCTTTGACCATAGTTGACCTACTAAAGTCGTTTTTGACACATAAACTGAATATGGTCATAACACCCAACTTAAACTTATTTGATTATGTAACTATATATAACTTGTTAATAAGTGAAATAAAAGTAATATAAATATTTAAAAAGTTTATCAAGAAAGTAAATAATTAACATAAGTTTATTATTCAGGAATATAAAGAACAAGTGTGATGGATCAGACACAAGGTAAGGGACTTCGTCTCAATTTCCTTTCATTGAGGAATATTTTGATGTTATGAACCTATATTATTTTATAAGGTGTGTATACTACCCTATAAAATTTTATATCATGAATTTAATTTATTTCATGATATTCAATGTTTCAATTTTTTTATTCTTTCACGGATCTCATGATTCAAAAGTTACTCAAGTAGTAAGGGGATTTCTAATATCACTTTTATTTATTTGAGGCTTATGCCATATTCATCACTTTTTTATGGTGTTTTCACTTACCATGAATGTATTATATGATTATTATACTTTAATTTATGGTGATTTAAATATCCATTTGATGATCTCTCTTTCATGGGGTTTATGGTTTCAAAGTTAACAAATCGGTAATGGAGTTTTTTTCAAAATTTTCCTTCTTTGATGCATTTATTATGTTATACACATATCTTCTTTTATGAGATGTACATAATGATACTTTTTCATTTCATATAATGAATGTAATTTTTTTATGATATTATAAGTTTCATTTAATGATATTATTTCATGGGGATTGTGATTCAAAGTTAACAAAGTGGTGAGATTATTTTGTCACAATCTCATCATTTATCAGGATTGTGTATAATTAAGTATCTGATGCATAAAATATCATAATACTCATGAATTATCTTATCATATGGTTATTCAAGATATTTTTAAGTAATTTTACTATTTTTCTGCACTCTATTAATTTAAATTTTTGATAATTTTTTCTAAGAAAATCCAACTTCATTTCTCTCTTCAGTTAGAAATTTGTGTTCTATCAAAACAAGGTTTTATAAAAAATGTTCTCAAAATGTTTTTAAATTATCTTTTAATCTCATTTTCAAAGAAAATTATTTTCAAAATGTTTTATGTTTTAAAAATTTATTTTAAAAAATAAAAGGATATTTTCCTCAAGAATTTTTTCACTGATATTTTATTGATATTTCTATTCATCAATGTCAATAACCCTTGTTGTTACTTATCCTCCATTGGGGATATTTTTTAATGATACCATCCTTATTCACTCTCTGGATGGATTAAGATTATTTCAACAAGATTTTTATGAAACTCATTTCTTTTCCACTTGTCAATTATGTTTAAAATATATTGATATGAAACCCATTTATTTTCCATGGGTTTATCATATTTTTACGAGGTTTATGATGAAATTGTTATATACATGATATGGTACTTGAGCATTATATGAAACGGGTGATCCCAATATAGCTTATATGATGGGTTGAGCCCCATTATAGCTCACAAGCAAACCCTATATAGCTTATATGAAGGGTAGATCCCCATTATAGCTCATGAAAAAATGGGTGATCCTGATATAGCTTATACGAAGGGTTGAACCCCATTATAGATCATGGGTGAGCCCGATATAGATTATACAAAGGGAGATCATCATTTTAGATCTCCAATGCATTGGGTAATGATAATGTTGGAAGTCAGACATATGGTTATTCTAATTAAAAGGGTTTTGAAATGGTTTTATGAAAGTGATGCTCTAAGTTATCAGAAAGGGTTTTAATTGCTTGTTATGGGTTTATAATGTTTCTCATGATTGAGATTGATGTCACATGGCCCATTATTATTGATTCCAATTAGTCTTTCCTTTTCCATGTTTTCATATTTAATGATACAGGTATTTATGGGTATGAGTTCTTTTAGTATTCACTCATTCCCTATGACTTTGTCGTCATACCCTTATGCACTCTTATGCTCATTAATGACATTCAATTTCTAATGCTTATGTCACTACGAGAAAACTGTGTTTTAACGGCGGTTTTTTCACGGCGGTTTTTAAAACCGCCGCTAAATTTTTTTCGATCAAATATTTAGCGGCGGTTTTTAAAACTGCCGTGAAAAAAACGCCACTAATTTTTTTGTAATTTTTTTTAATTAGTTGCGGTTTAAACCGTCGCTAAATTGTTTTTATTTCTATTTTTTAATTTTTTTAATTTTTTTAATTTTTTTAATTTTTTATTTCTTTATTTTTTTATATTAGTAATTTATTTATTTATTTATTTAATTTATTTAATTTATTTATTATTTATTTATTATTTATTTATTTATTATTTATTTATTTATTATTTATTTATTATTTATTTATTTATTTATTATTTATTTATTTATTTATTTTCATAATTTATTATTTATTTATTTAATAAATAAATAAATAATAAATAATAAATAATAAATGACTGAATAATAAATAAATAAATAATAAATAATAAATAAATCAATAATAAATAAATAATAAATCAATCAACAATAAATAAATAAATAAATAATCAATAAATAATCAATAAATAAATAAATAATAATAAATAAATAATAAATAAATAAACAATAAATAAATAAATAATAAATAAATAAATAAGAAATAAGAACTAATAAATAAATAAATTATGAAAATAAATTAATTAATAATAAATAATAAATAATAAATAAATAAAGAAATAAATAATAAATAATAAATAACCAATAAATAAATTATGAAAAATAAATAAATAAATAATAAATAATAAATAAATAAATTACGAAAATAAATAAATAATAAATAATAAATAAATAAATAAATAATAAATAAATAAATAATAATAAATAATAAATAAATAAATTACTAAAATAAATAAATAAATAATAAATAATAAATAAATAATAAATAAATAAATAAATAAATAAATTACCAAAATAAATAAATAATAAATAATAAATAAATTACGAAAATAAATAAATAAATAAATAAAAAATAAAAAAGTAATAAATAAATAAATTACGAAAATAAATAAATAAATAAATAATAAATAATAAATAATAAATAAATAAATAATAAATAAATAAATAATAAATAAATTATGAAAATAAATAAATAAATAAATAAATTCTGAAAATAAATAAATAAATAATAAATAAATAAATTACAAAAATAAATAAATAAATAAATTACTAATATAAAAAAATAAGGAAATAAATTACGAAAATAAATAAAAAATTACTAATATAAAAAAAATTAAAAAATTAAAAATTAAAAAAATTAAAAACGATTTAGCGACGGTTTAAACCGCCACTAAAAACCCACCTCTAATTAAAAAATTAAAAAAAATTAAAAAAAAATTAAAAAAAATTAAAAAAAAAATTAAAAACGATTTAGCGGTGGTTTAAATCACTGCTAATTATTTCCCGACGCACGATTTAGCGGTGGTTTTCCAAAACCACCGTAGAATGGTTTTGCGGCGGTTTAAACCGCTGTTAAATATAAATTTTGGCATAGTGTGTTTACCCTTACTGAGCATATGAAATCACCCTTATTATGTTTTATTTTCCCTAGGTTTTAAATAATTATTTTAAATGATTTATTTCTAAAATTTATTTCATATGGATGATTATAATGTATTAATGTGAAAAGGAAATGGTGAGTTAAGTGAGAGAAATTCCCATTTAAAGTCATGTGAATTATTTATGTAGCAGTTTTTCCTCATTATCCAAAACTATAAACCTAAAAGGTCCTCCAAAAATTAAGTGATCCAAGTTTTCCTCTTAATGTTATAAGTTTTAAATGAAAAATTTGGGTCACAATTATTGGCATCAAAGTTAGGAATGTAAAGTTATGGATTTCAACACAGGATCTGGGAGTGTGGGTCTTGGGCTGTTATAGTTAGTATCAAAGGTTGGTTTAGATAACTTTGGATATTAGAATGTTTTTATATGAGGTTATCTTAAGATTTATTTATACTGTCATAGGACTATAATCTTAAGGTTGATCATAAGTTCAAAGTCTTAAGACACCCCATTTTTAGGTTTTTAAGTTGTAAAAATTTTGAGGTCATCAATGACTTTTTTAGAGATATTTTTTTTAGGTTGAGGTATTTCTAACCCCTAGGATTGACATGAAGTTATTTTAGTTAGGATATATTTTTTTCATGTTTAATGAAAAAAAGGATAACCCGTATGCTGGGTGACAACCCATCACATATGGCTAAGCGGTGGGGCTTGAACCCATGACTGAAGGACGATAAGGGTTTTGTACACTACCACTAGCCTACACAATGTCTTGGTTAGCATGAATTTTTTTTACAGGTAAATATTATGATTCTTATAGAAACATATGTAATTTTATTTGAGGAATAATTGTTGATTTATCTTGGAAGAATATATTATAAAATACTTATAATGTTTGGGTTTCAAACTTAATCAAGATATTTTGAATAATTTTAAGGATAGTTATTTATATAGTGGTTTGTTTTGAACTTTGGGAATTAATTTTAAAGATTAATGTATTATATGACAATTTACTCATTTTGGTAATTATATTACCATGTGATAACCATTTTGGTTTTGGTTAATGTCTAAATACAGGTGGAATAGATTGACTAACCCTTTTATAGTTATGTGGTTTTTAAAAATTTTTTTTCATAAATTAGGAATTAAAAATTCATCATTAATACTCATCATTTAGAGAAAAAAATGAGATTATGGTATAAATTTATTGAAATATGAAACTCTACTCATCAAGTAAGTGTATTTCAATATTCTATTATTCTATATGGTAAGAGAATTCCTCAACTCTAGGAAAAGGGATCTTTAAATACAAGTATTATACAAGTACCTTCAATTATCATAAAATTATGGTATTTGTGATCATCATAGATTTATGTTTTTTATTCCCCTAACTTCCCATTGATCATTAACTTTATTGTGATCAATGACCTCAATCACTCTCCAAAATGATTTATGATTTTCCTCCATTACCACATATGTTCTTCTATATGGAAACCTAGTTATGAGAAAACTCAAGTAACCTTTATGTTTCCCACTTTCCCTTTTTAAAATGATGTTTTATTAACCCTTTTTATGATGTGGTTTTCAATAAATTAATTTTAAAAATTTTAATCCTTTGAAAAATAAGATGAGTTTTGAGGGTGAAATTCATTTTAAGGGGGGTAGGATATAACATCCTGATAATTTATGAAATATCTTATTTAAAATTAATTTAAATTATTTATATATTTAGTTACATGAAATTAATAGTTTAGTTTAAATTATACATAACACCAAGTTTATCTTTCATTTCATGCAACATTTGGTTTCTTTGATAATGTGTGTTACATGCAAGACTGAGTTTTACAAAACAATAATACACTATTAATATTTAATACGATAGTTATCACCTTGCTGTTAGAATGTTGGGATGAATAAGATTAACTAAATAATAAAAATATGGTTTACACATGTTTATAAAATTAATTATTTGGTGACCAATTAATTAGAAATCAATATAAAAACCAATTAAATATAAAGGGCGTGTTTTTATATAAAAATTATTTTTATCTCCAAAAAGGTGTTTTACCTTAATAAAATAAATTAATCACTATTATTGAATAATATTAATGACATTTATATGTTATATATTCAATAAAATATTTTTAAATTAATCCAATAAGTTTTATATGCATAAAATAAGAATAAATCCAATTTTATGCATAAAAACCTGTATTTTTTTAAAGAAACATTTTGACACATTTTAATAGAAGACTTATTTTAAAACTAAATTTTGAAAATTTTATAAATTTTACTTTACAAAATAAAATAATTTTTTAAAAATTGTAATAAAAAATTACTTTGGGTGAATTTTTGGTATTTTTTTGAGAACTTTTATATTTCGATGAATAGTGAATAATACCAAATTTTAATTGAAAACTGACTTTTTGTACAAATAATTTATAATTTTAAATTGTATTTTTAAGTGTTTTTAAAGTAAAAAATAGTACAATTATATATTTATTAATCCAATTTATTTCATTTTAATCATTTCTATATTAAATTTTTATATAAAAACATAGTAAACTTTTGGACATTTTTACTTTGAAAACTCGCTTTCTCATTATGTCTACAAGATTAGCTTTAAATTAAATTCAGCCAATTATGTGGTTGAAATTTGGAAAATTAGATTATATATTTGGTCTAATAATAATTTTTAATTAATATTAAGGTAAAATATATTTTTTACCAAAAAATATTACTGAAAACAATTAAAATTAATTACAGCGATTAAGGTAAAAATGAGTTTACTTACTGGTTAAGATTTAATCTTAAGGAGACATATGACCAATAAAATTGTAAAAAACACATTTTATGGAGATATTTAGATAATATAACCTGTTTTATTTAAAAAAAATTGTTATTGGAGGCACATGATGTAAGGGATACCTCCCAATAGTGTTTAACTTTTGGTATTTACAAGAATGCCACACCTTTACTATAAAAATACACTCACTCTCCCCACTTATTCACACATATAAATACTTTTTTATCACTAAAACCTGAAAAAATAAACTAAAAACATCCCTCCTCTCATGCTATAATCCTCACTTAGGGCATAAATCAAACCAAGGAAGTCCTCTGGTGAAAACCAAAAGGAGGTACCCGAAGAATATGTAACATTCTTCTACGAGAATTTTTATTTTATTTTTTTCTCCAACCATTAAATTATTTTTATATCATTATTATATAATAAATTTATTATATTTAATATAATTATTTTTATTATTTTACAGTTATAGAATATAACTTTACACACTTCTATAAAATGGGATACACAATCATTATTCATGTGTACGACAGACTAACGCCCCGTAAACCGATGACATTTGTTCTTCCATTACCACCTCTCAAGGTTGGTAACAATGATGGACATACTGTTTTTATATGGTATATATTATATTTATGATTAATTTATGATTCTTTAATTATTATATAACGCATACCTTCATGTTTTCCATTTTGTGGGAATATGATAACATCATTTGTAGATTTGTGAACTATCACCTCCTCAAAGTGATGTGATTTTTCACGCTTTACATGGAATGTATTAATGATGGGTTCAATAAAAATATTTTATATAAATTAAATCTACATGATATTCATAAAATAATTATCTTTAATTAAATATAATAAATCGCTTTATTTCTTACCTTTTCACACACTAAAAAGGTGATAACGTCATTCGTGGACGTGTGGACTACTACCTCCTCGAAGCGATTCAATTCTTCCTTTATCATCACCAAATAACATGAATGATATATATAAGTATATATAATTAAAAAATGTGGTATTTATGATATAATTATCATTCTATAATTATAAATATTACCTACCTTATCTCCATAATGATCATTGCAAAATGGGAATGTTACTAATGAGTATGTACGGCCTACCATCTCCATGATTGTAATATAGGTTCTTTTTTCATAATAATATTCCATTATTGGTTTTAAAAGGATAATTTATGATAAATATGATGATTATTTAATGATTATTATAATAGATAAGTATAAATAATGACCCCTTTGACCATAGTCAACCTACCCAAGTCGTTTTTGACAAATAAATTGAATATGGTCAGAACACCCAACTTAAAATTATTTTATTGTGTAATTATATATTAAATGTTAATAATAGAAATAAAATTAATAATAAACTTGAAAAGGGTTACCAATAAAGTAAATAAATAACATAATTTTATTATTCAGGAAGATAAAAAACAAGTGTGGTGGATCAGACTCATGGTAAGAGACTTCATCTTAATTTTCTTTTATTGAGGCATATTTTGATGTTATACACCTATATTATTTTATAAGGTGTATATACTTCCATATTACATGTAATATCATGAATTTAATTTATTTTATAATATTAAAAGTTTCAATTTATGTTATTCTTTCATGTATCTCATGATTCAAATGTTACTTAATTAAAAAGGGGATTTATAGTTTCACTTTTATTTCTGTGAGACTTATGAGATATTCACCACTTATTTTTATTGTGTGGTGTATATTATGAACATGAATGTATTTTATGATTCTTATACTTGAATTTATGGGGCTTTAAATATCCATTTTATGATCTCTATTTCATGGGGTTTATGGATTCAAAGTTACCAAAGCGGTAATGGATTTTTTTCACAATTTTCCTTCTTTGAGATGTTTATCATGTTATACACCTATCCTATTTTATAAAGTTTATATACTAATAATTTGTCATTTTATATCATGAATATACCTATTTTCATGATATTATAAGTTTCATTTAATGATATTATTTTATGAGTATTTTGATTCAAATTTACCAAAGTGGTAAGAGTCTTTTGTTACAATCTCATCATTTATTGGGATTGTGTATGAATAAGTCTCCAGCATTGAAAATCTCATAATACTCATGAATTATACTATCATCTAGTTATTAATGATATTTTAAATTAATTTTACTATTTTTCCACTCTTTGGTATTTTAAATGTTTGAGAAAGTGTTTTTAAGAAAATTATACTTGATTTCTCTCTTAGGTGGAAAATATGTGTTATTTCAAAACAATGTTTTCTAAAAATGTTTTTAAGTGATACTTTAATCTCATTTTTGAAGAAAATTATTTTCAAAGAAAATTATTTTCAAAAAAAAATTATGCTTTAAAAAGTGATTTTCAAAATGAAAAGAATTGTTTCCTCAATAATGTTTTCATTTATCATTTAATGATATTTCCATTCATCAATGTCAACAACCCTTGTTGTTAAATATTCTTCACTAGGGATATTTTATAATCATATAATCCTCATTTTTTCTTTGTATGGATTAATATTATTTCAACAATATTTTTATAAAACCTTATTCTTTTCCATGGTTCAATTATATTTAAAAGATATTGATATGAAACACATTTCTTTTCTATGGGTTTACCATGTTTTTATGAGTTTTATGATGAAAGTGTTTTATTCATGATATGGTAATTTAAAATTATATGAAATGAGTGATCCCAATAAATCTTATATGATGGTTTGATCACCATTATAGCTCATGGGTGATCCCAGCATAACTTATATAAAGGGATGAGCCACATTATAGTCCATGTAAAAATGGTTGAGCCTAATATATCTTATACGATGGTTTTTTTCCCATTATAACTCATGGGTGATCCCGATATAGCTTATATTAAGGGTTATATCTCCAATGAATTGGGTAATGATAATGTTAGAAGTTTTATAAAAGTGATTCTCTAAGTTAATGAAAAGGGTTTTAATTGCTTGTTATGGGTTTATAATTTTTCTTATGATTAAGATTGATATCATATGTCTCATGATTATTGATTATAATAACTCTTTCATTTTCCATGTTTTTATATTTTATGATCCAAGTATTTATGGGTATGATTTATTTTATGATTCTCTCATGCACTATGATTTTTTCCTCATACCCTTATGAAATTTTATGCTCATTGATGACATTCAGTTGTTAATGATTATGTTTTCCCTTACTGAGTATATAAGATCACCCTTCTTATGTTTCATTTTCCCTAATTTTTAAATAGTTTTGTTGAAGGATTTATTTCTAAAATGGATTTCATATGGATGATGATGTTGTATTAATGTGAAAGAAAAACTGGGTTGAGTGGGAGAAATTCCCATTTAAAGTCATGTGAGTTGTTTATGTAGGAGTTTTTCCTAATTATCTAAAACACTAAATATAAAAGGTCCTACATAATTTAAGTGATCCAGGTTTTACTTTTTAAGTTGTAAGGTTTAGATGAAAATTTTGGGTCACAATTATTGGCATAAAATCTAGGAATGTAAAGTTATAGATTTTAGAATAGGATCCGGGAGTGCGGGTCTTGGGTTGTTATAGTGATATTAAAAGAAAAAACTTATCACAAAGTTTAAACTCTAAGATGATTTGATGGTTGTAAACATAGATCTTCTATTGACTCAAAGAAGCTTTTATATAATGTTGGATGGCTTGAACCTTTTTTTATCACTTTCACAATATTGGGATTAAGTATCTTTCATTCACCAATATCATTCCAAAAAGAAGGATTTCTATATTACTCCCCATATATAGATTCATATGAAACTATTTGAATAATCGAGTGGAAGATGTTATTATATGAAAACTCAAATAATGGGAGATATTGACCCATCTACCATTAAATTCCATTGATAAATCTCTCAGAATGTTTTTAAGAGTAAAAATTATCCTTTCAAATTATCCATTAGTTTGGGGTGATAGGTCATACTAAAATTAAATTTGGTATTAAAGGAATATTTAAGACTTTTCTAGAATTTATAATTAAACCTTAGATCGTGATCAGACATTATTGAAAGTGGTTCCCCATGAAACCTCACCACTTTATTTATGTATATCATTTAAAGTTTTTCAATCAAGAAATCTTCTCAAATAGGGATTAAGTGGGCAGTCTTGGTGAGTGGATTCACCACAATCCATATTACATTACTTCCTTTGGATGTCTTCAGAATACCAGTGAAAAAGTTGGTGGTTATGTTCTCACATTTCTATATGGATATGGGCAATGGTTTTATCATCCCCTTGGACTTCTATTACTCTGATTTAACTTTCTAACATTCTAAGTACTTTGAGGTGTACTCATTGATCTCCTTCTTCATGTTGTCTCACCAGAAGTGCTCTAAAAGATCATAGTACATATTTGTACTTCCATAATGGTTGGAGAAATATGAGCTTTGGGTTTTATCCAATATCAGTTTTTTTATCTTAATTGATGATGGCACACAAATTCTAGTTCCAAACTGAATGACGTTATCTTAATCAATGTGGAATTAATGAAGCTTCCCCTTCCATCTTATTTTGATACTCCAGATCATCCCTTTATACCTCATTGATCTTCTCTTGGATAGATTTTTGGGTAATCATTTAGACAATTTAAGATGTATTCCCTACATTATGATTTCTAGATCCTTCCTTTTCATATCCATGAAGATATGGTATTTCTCAATCCACATCATGGATAGAGTAGCAGGTTATTTTTTGCTAAGATCATCATCTACCTAGTTTTCCTTTCTAATATGGTAGTGAATAGAGAAATCGTAGTCCTTGATCATCTCTAACCATCTTCATTGATTTATGTTCAAATCGTTTTGTGGTAATATATAATTTATACTCTTGTGATCTATATATATATATCAAAATTCTTACCATAGAATTCTGTTCCACAAAATCTTCAAAACAAATATCACATCTACTAACTAAAGATAATGTGTTGGGTAGTTCAGCTCATGTATATTTAATTTTCATGAGGCATATGCAGTCAATTTATCATTCTACATGAGCACAAAACCCAAATTTTTCTTTGAATCATAAATTTATATCACAAAACCTTCTCTAATTTATGGTAGTGTGAGTAAAGGCATAGTGATTAGACTCTTCTTGAGCTCCATAAATCTTTCCTCACATTATTCCATCTGGAAATATATTACCCCTTTTCATGTTAACATAGTTAGTAGGCTATACAATCATGATAAATTTCTCAAAAAACATTGGTAGTACCCATATAATCCAAGAAAACTATAGATTTCCATGATGTGTGAGGTTCTGGGTCATTCATTAATTTCCTTAGTGTTTGAATGGTCCACAAAAATTCCCTCACTTATGCTCATGTTCTCTAAGAATGTGACAATTTCATCCAAAAGTCACACTTTCTAAACGTAGAATAAATTTTATCCTTTCTTAATTTTTCCATCATAATCCATAAATTATCTTTATGTTCCACCTTTATCTTGGAGTAAATGATAATATCATCAATAAATACTACCAAAACTTTTTCAAGGTATTCACAAAGACTTTATTCATCAAATCCATGAATATTGTTCAGGAATTAGTAATTATGAAGGGAAACACTATGAACTCATAGTGTCCATACCTTATAGGGAAGGTTGTATTATGAATATATTCCTTCTTTAGATACATTTTATGATATCCAAAATGAAGATCTACCTTTGAGAAGTATTGATATCCTCAAAATTGATCAAACAAGTCATCAATCATTGTCAAGCGATAATTTTTTTATGGTGATCTTGTTGAGCTACTGATAATCGATACATATCCACATTGATACAACATTGTTCTTAACAAAGAGAACTGGTTCACCCCAAGGTGTTGTACTAGGTTATATGAACCCTTTTTTCCAAATTCTATTGCAGTTACTTATTTAACTTCTATAGTTTGATCAAGGCCATCCTATAGAGGAATTTTGAGATTGGAGTGGCCCTAGGTATAAGCTCTATTGAGAAATCTACCTCACAATGTGGGGGAATTTCGGTTAACTCTTCAATAACTACAGAAGTGTATTCCCTCACAATGTGAATTTCCTCAAGGTTGATATAGTCCTTTAACTTAAACATTTATTCAAGGTATGATTCTTCACTAGGTATCAACACCCACGCCATTGAGGGATTTTCCAAAGGAGATTCATGATCTTCCTTACATTTGTACAGGATCATGGGATGGTTGATAATATAAAAGGATGTTTCCTTTTCCCAATAGTTGATATGATATCTATATAATGTGATCTAATCCATGCCCAGTATAGTGTCAAATTACACTAAGAGAAGGATTTTGAGATTCATTGGAAGAATCTTCTCACAAGCGCTAACAAGAGAAGAGTACAAAACTTTGTTTTCATTGATCGCACCACTAGGTTTTTATATAGATATATCTATGTAAATGTATCAAGATTATGATTCAATGGTTTTAGAAAACTTAAAGAATATAAAGGAATGTATAGAAAAATAATCAAATAAAAAAATTTCCATTATTGAGTGAATAGGAAGTGTACCTTGTATGAAATCGTTTTAAAGTTCCACATCAGAGGTGGTGATGGAATAGGTTTTCCCTTTCTCCCTCAGCTTTGGTGGTGGATGATGTTTATTAACCTCAAAGGAACATGGTTTAGTGAACTATCTTTCATAGTTCCCTTACTCCCTACAGTTGAAGCATTGAACCATGGGTGGTGCATTGATAGTTTCCTTCCTTTCCTCCATCATGTTTCATGGGTTCTTTATGTCTCTCAATATACATAAGCTTGGTGGTATTTTATCCTACACTTAAAGTATTTCCCTATACCTTTTAGGAGATTCCTATGATGTTTCTTTCCAAATTTTTGACATGTGGTTGGTTGTATCTTCTATCCTTTATTTTCGTTTGATTCCCCAACTTGAAACTCTATCTTTCATTTATTATCTCCATAACCATGGGACCATTCTAAAAACTTCATCTATACTTTGAGAGCATATAAAACTACTTATCCATAACTCCCAAATTCATTGATGACTATAGACTTTTTAAGTTGGAGTTTTAAACCACTAAATAATTTCTTTATTTTTCTATCATTATTGATAACAAAACTTGAGGAGTATCTTGCAAGCCTTATAAAATTTTTCTAATAATTCATGATAAACTCACCCTCCTTTTTCTTAAGATCTATAAATTCTCTCTCCATATATTTTCAATGATTTTTAGAGAAATAATTATTAATAAATAACTTCTTAAATTCTTCTCACTCTATTTCTTCTATTTCATCTTTTGACAACATGTTATTTATAAACACCCATAATTTTTTAGCATCACCATATAAATGATAGAATATGAGAGTAACCTTCTACTTCTCAAAAAAGTGGAGTATAGAAAAGATATTATCAATTGATTTTACCCATTATTCCATGAAAAGTGGATTTGAAGACCCACTGAATATTAGTGGTCGTTGCTTCATAAAATACTCTATATCAAATTACCCCTTCTTGGGTGAAGGAAGATGTTCCCCATGGTTCAGGTTATTGTTCATATCCCGGGACAACTAGGTAAGCATCACTATAAATTTTTTAACTTCACCTCCCATAACATTGGTGGTATCATTTGGAGAATTCTTGCATTTTCCCTCACATTGGTTGTTGTTCTGTTTTCTCCTAGTTTGTACCATTTTCTAAAATATAAATGTTCTGAACATGAAATAAGTTAATAAATCATGAATAAATAATTTATTATTATGAAAAAATTATTTATAAATTCATATATTATGGGACCCCTATGTTTAGAAAAACTTTATTCTCAAGAAATGCTTCTGATATTGTATACTTTAATATTTTCTAACTTTAAATAAATAATTAATTTAGCTATATATCCTTAATAATGGTTTTTATGGAGTTTTTATTAACTGAAGAATATCCCCTAATAGATTTAAACCTGGTTTACAACAAGTCCCCTTCATTGTGTGATAGGTGATGATCGAGTTAATACCCAATCTTTCTTTTTGGGGTTATTACTCCAAGGTACATATATTCCTGGTCTGAATCTATTTATAGTATCTTGATAGATATTTCATTTCTTAGAAACCATGTGTTATTATACTTTACCAAAACAAAGTATTTTTACCTATACTTAGACTTATCCTTATGGTTTTCACTAATGTTTTCAAATATTAATTCTCAAATTAACTAAACTCTAGATATGATACCAACTATAGAGACAAAAAAAATTCTTACATGACTAATACATAATTTTTAAGATAAAAATATAGTAATGATATAATATAGGATCCAATGGTTTAGTATCTCGGGAAAATTAGGCTCATACATCAATGGTAAAAACTAAAATTTAAACATTATTTAAATACTTCTTATTTATCCTCCTAAATTATATCATGTTATCCTTGGTACAAGTAATCACTTGAGGATATAAATCAAAGAAATTGGAGAGATAAAAGCCCATTTATGGGAGGAATAAGGTATATTAATCAATAGTACATGGGTGAGCATAATCAGCATCATCATATCATAAGCCTAATATCATCATCATAATCATGAAGAAAACATTGGATAAAGGAATTTAATGTGGAATATTTATAATAATAAAACATCATAACATAGTGGTAAAATATCACACATAGTTGTGAACAAATCTAGCATCATGTTTACGCATAACATATGTGCATAAATCATAACATCGTAATTGTGAAAAATGCTATCATTATGTTCATGTATAATACATAGAATATCATGAGATATATCACATTACAAAATTTATTATAGGTCTATATAATTCCAGAACCGCCCATTATATCATAAAATTCTCATAATCCTGCATTCTACATGGAAAGGTAACATATAATAATCATAATCATGAAATAAATCCATAGAAAGGAATGAGTTTCATAAAGATTTCATGAATCATGATTTCATGAAAAAACTTTGGGTTTCAAAAATTAATTATAAAAAACATAATTTTTCATAAAATTTCATTGTTCATGAGTGGATAAGAAACATCTCAAGAGTAGTCAATGTGATTTTTTGGAAATTAGAGTCTTTTCAAAAAAAGATTCGTAAATGGCTTAGAAAACATTTAGAAATGGTAGAAACATGTATATCCCTAAAAATAAAAATGAAAATAATAGTTGAAGTAAATTTTAAGTAAATTATAAGAATATCCATAGATAAAATAATGTGAAATAGGAGATAGACCAAAAAAATTATTTTGTGTTTGATAATCCCCTTACCTTAAATCCCTCTTTATTTTATTGATTTTCCACATTATAGATAATAAACTTGCACATGAGCCTCAGCCCAGTTGGTGAGGACTCCTTGAGTGAATCCACAAGACCCAGGTTTGAAACCAGGTAGAGGCATAATTCTGGGGGCAATGTAGTAGTACTGTAGCAGGTATTGTAGCAGTGTTGTAGCAGGCACAGTGTGGTTACTGTAGCAGGCACCGTGCGATTATTGTTTGGTATTGTAGCAGCTTGAACTATTCACCTTGGGCCACTGATTTGAGCTTGGAGTCCTTAAAGCCTTCAGGCCACCCAGGACTTCAGGTCAGTAAGGCTTTCAGGCCACCTTTAAGGCCTTTGGGCCACCTTAAGGCCTTCGAGCCATATAATCAGTGCAGTTTCTCCAGATAGACTCTACAGAAAAGGAGCATCCCCAGAGGAGGATTCAGAGCAAGTGTAATCACCAAAGCAGAACCAAATGTATTTTTCAAAATGAGAGGGTATGGCTATGCCATTAGGGCCAGCTTGTGCTTACACAGGAAGCCTATCCAGACGTCCATGTGAAGGTGGAGAGCTACTATCACGATGCAGATGCTAGGGAGGGGCAGTTCCTTGTAGATATTTTGGTTGAATTCCCTAAGACCTTTAGGTCATGTAATCTCTTAAGCCTACGGGCCATGTAATATTGGAGCCTATGAGCCTTGTAAGGGTTCCCCCTCATCCCTTGAAAGGGGGTTTATCAAAAATCAATAAAAATGACGGCCTTCCGGCCATTCAGGTTAGATAATAAACTTAGGTTTATTAAATCATGGAACCATAATTTAACTATGTTCATTTTTTTATTATTTACAAATTAAAATAATTGGTTTATATTTATTAATTTTCATTGTTAAAGGTGAATAATTTTGATATCATATTTTCCTTAAAATATCCCATCGCGATTTGATTTAAGGATTTTCATTTATTGTTATTTATACATTATTAAGATTAATAATAGAATATTATAAATAAATATATTTTTAAATTTATATATCATAAATAATTTATTATAATCATCCATAAGGGTTGTGATAATAAAATAATTGGAAACATCCTTTTTGGCGGTTAACTGACTTTTAACGATAAATTGCCCAAAGAGAAGGTGTGAGATACAATATCTGGTTATACTAAAAATAACATTTTTTTAGTATATTAACATTATAAAGATCAGTTTAACATATTTTCTAATTATTTTAAGAAGTTTTTTATTGGAAAAGAAAAATAGGATATGAAATTAAAAGAGGAAGGAATCACCTCATTTGTAAAGTTGTTTCTTTTCTAAGGCCCTTAACTTCTTGAAATATTGGAGTTTAATTACTCTAGAATGTCCATAAATATGATAATGGTATTAAGATAGGTTATTTGGGGAAAATTATCTTTGTTAAGTGTAAGTGAAGTGGGTTTTTAAGGGAGGGTTAGGGGTTATTTATACTTGAATAAATGGGTATTTTTGAGTTATAATATTGAATAAAATATGATATCCAAGGTATACTGTTAAATAGTATCATTTTTGACTTTATTAAATATATTTGAATTAAATAACATGATTTTAAGAGTTTATAACACTTTATTATCTGAATCTATTAGTTTAATTAAAAGTAAATGTGAAAATGAAAAAAATATTATTTTAATGGAATACTTTAGACTTTAGAGTTTGGAAAATAATTTTTAGGTTTGGAAAACATGTTTATTGTATTAAAATTACTCATTTATAAAATTAAATATTCTTTTGGTCAATCCAATATTTCTATAATTGATTAGGACACAATTACATCTTGAATGATGTAATTTAAAATACACTGGTTATGAAAAAATTGTGTTTTTACTAATCACCTAAAAATTGAAGTATTTTAGAAAATTACCCAAAAAAATAACCCTTAGAAAATTTAAAAATTCTAATTCTAAAAATAAAATTAATTTTATAAAAATAATTTTATAACATAAGTAATTTTAATTTTCAATATAAAAATTGTGATTCTTATGAAATACATTAAAATAAAATTTATTAAAAATATGATTATATTTTCTTGGAGTTTTTAATCTTGAAATTTATTTTATAGAATTATAATATTTATATTTTCTTAAATTAATCATTATAAATATTATTTACATTAAATTTTATTATTTTTAGGTGAAATTACTATCCCAACATTCATGTTACTATTCCAATGGTCACATTACTATTTCAACAGCCACATTACTATTCCAATGGTCACATTACCTCCTATAAATACCTCTTAATTAATTCATACATTATTCAATAAAATTCCTCCCAAGGTTCTATGTTTTACTTTTATAATTTTTCATTTGTTTTAATAATATTCTATTTCTTTTCTATAATGTAGCCCCTAGGACATAGCCTAGTGGCAAAGGCCCTTGTGGGGTGTCAGGGAGGTCTCAGGTTCAGGTCTCCCATGATTCCTTTGTGTGTTTATATAACTTATAGGATTTTCTATGTATTATTTTTAAATATTATATGGATTATTTTCGAGACCATGAGTTGAGACGGCGTGCAATTCTGAGGCTCGGTGTGTCAAGAACAAATGTTTGAAAAATATTAAAATATTAGTAGCGTGTGCGTAAAGTTTTTTTGAAAAAGTGTAATAACTCATAAAAAAAGTCCCCATATTAGAAATATGAGGGCACTATTGAATCTATAATAGCGGATTTACCTTAGGTGATACCTAACATTGGTCGGCATGGGTCATTTTTTAAAAATCCATTGCAAGCGTAAAACAAATAAAATAATTTTATTATTTTATTAACATAAAATCTTATTTATTTAAATGTATCCTTATGTTAGAATTATAAGCTTATCTGCATAACCCTAGAACTTTTGGAGGATCATTGAGAGAGAGGGATCTGGTAATCCTTTTTGATGAATGAAGACGGATCAAGGATCGATGATCAACGCACATCAATTTTCAAGGATTTCACCAATAAACACAACAAAGCTTCATTATTCATCAAAAATTGATCCAAATCAAGGTAGGGCATGTGTTTCTATTGTTTGATTTTCTCATTATTAATTTCTATGATGATCTCAAATCAATTGATGAATGCATTGTTTTTCGGATGGATCGCCTTGTGGGATGGGTTTATTATAGGGTTTATTTGGGAGAATATAATTGAATCTCTTTGTTGTTAATCTTATAGAATGAATCAATATCAACACGAACATCAATTGAGGTTCATTCCTCTTTTTTTTATTCTTTTCTCCCCTGATTCATCATTCCTCATAGGTGTTCTTCGTTTGGCCCATGACTCGACATTTCCTATTCAATCAATCTTTGCGCACCCGTTTTTTGGAAAATGATCTGATATCTTAGATCTGGGATTAGCATTGAATGAAGGAGTTTAGACAATAGAGATGGAATGAATCAGATGACAGATTATTCCTGATTTTACGTTCTTCGTCATTATTTGGTGCACGATGAAGAATGACGATTTGATCTGTTTTGCGAGAAGATCTGACGACAGGATGTGTTTTTCGGAGACATCAAGGCATGGAAAACCTTGGATCTTTGAGTTTTTGGTGAATAGATCATTGGATCAAAGTCAGATCACTGGTCGGGACACACGGAAGAATAATGGTGGTTTTGGAAAATCCCTAAGACCACAACATGTAATTCGGGATTACACAGCGTGTGGGGTCCCTGGCTATGGTGCTAGGGTTTTGGATAATGTTAAGGATCACAAAGTTTGTGACCCCTATCACACAGTGTGTGACCCTACCTAGATGACTCGGCATGTACTCCAAATATTAAAAATACATGGGTAATAGTACACGGCCATATGGCATGTTGTGTACTTAGACACAGACACAGCTTGGTATGCACGGACTAGTACATGGACACAGATTCAGTACACATATATGTCTAACTGACACAGATAGGGAACCATGTGTATCGACACATTGTGTACTCATCCTACACGTTGTGTATATGGAGACTACATGACATGTGAGGATTTCCACACAAGAAAGACTTGGGATAGAAGAACATTCCATGTACCCCCTAGGACAAACCGTGTACTCATCCACATGACACGGGTTGAATGACACGGGCCATTTTACATGATCATTACCCGGGTTCAAGGGACACGATGTGTACCCTTACTACACGTCATGTACTCCCATCAAGAGTTATTGAGGCTCTTATTTTTCCTAGTTTGGACCAGTATAGGTTGAGTTTATTCTCATTCTCTTTTCCTCAAGGGTATAGTGCAACATTACATCCACATCACTGGATTTTAATCCCCTCTAGAGTATAAGTCTTAAATAGATTTGTGGTTTCCCTCCATGAGACTAGAGTGTAATACTCTATAATCCCTAGTGGAGTTTGTAAAATCATCGTGACCTTACTGATCAGAACATTGATCCTCTATCTAGAATTCCACATAAATAGGGTTTTTGGAATCATTATTATATGATACCCTACATATTGGTTTGA
Source organism: Viscum album (assembly GCA_963277665.1). NCBI lineage: Eukaryota > Viridiplantae > Streptophyta > Magnoliopsida > Santalales > Viscaceae > Viscum > Viscum album. The sequence goes on along the minus strand of OY728141.1, from coordinate 1,295,155,807 downwards.
TCTAGATTGGGTTTATGGTGTCCCCCAGTTGTTCTGTGTGTGATCCCCTATATTTCTATCAAGATTGATCCAAATTGGGTTCATGGTGTCCCCCATTGGTCCTGGGTGGGAACCCCTATCTGTGTATCGTAGTCTTCTTATACTAACATGTTCTCTTTTAGTGGAGCTCTAATGAGATAGACCTCTTCGTCGAGTGTCTCTGAGGATAACATGGATCGTGGAGGGAGTTATCCCGGAATGATAATTTCTTCGAGAAAAATAATGTGGTTGGAAGTTTGTTATGACCTTCTGATGGTGTGGAGTCTCTCCTAATTATATCTAGCTTCCTTTTTTACTATTGGTATATTTGATACATTGTTACATCATGTATTGATCTGACAATACTTGGTTCTTCATGTTTAGTGTTTTTGGGGTGTCCTACTGAGTATTGTTACACTCACCCCTACATGGGATTTTCCCATACCTATTGTGTCTTGTGCAGATGGAGGACCTTTTGATAGAGTCCTAGGAGGATAGGGAGCGGATGGAGCATAGCTGGAGCTTGAAAGACTGAGGTTTTTATCAGGAGTATACTTTTGACTTAGTCCTCACCCATGGAGCAGGTTGGACTTCTTGCAGTTTCATTTGGACTTGTGTAAAGACTCATTATGGTGGGCTTGTATTTTCCCATGTTAACTTTTCCTTTACTTTCTATTGTACTCTGTTTGTGGGATCTTAGTGGTATACATGCATTCTTTTAGTCGTTTACATTTCAACATTGTGTATCTTGGAGATTTGTGCGTGTGTACAAGTACTTTAGGCTAATGCCTCCCATTTTTTGGGAAATTTTTACTCAATTCTAGTCACTTGACCTTGAACTATCAGTGGTGGGATTGGGGTAGTCATGGAACAGGCCCCTCTGGGATAGGTCATGAAAGAGTGGTATTAGAGGAGGTTGGTTTTACTATAGGGCTGGGAGTTTGTGAGATTGGTTTGGGGTAACAGTGTTAAGTGTTTTGAGTTTTTCTTTCAGGCCAAGGACTCTAGTGTTGGTACAACGGCCGATGTATCCATACACCAAGACTTTGATCACCTTCCTTTCAACTTGATAAAAAAGAACACTAGTTTTAGGGAAAATAATGGTACATGCATCATAGAGGAATAGTTTTTCTTTTCATGTCCTTCTTGAGTCATCTCCCCAGATATACTCTATTGACCGTGGTATATATTGTTTTATTTTAGGATACCTATGTATAGATATCCACCCAGGATTCCACCACATGATTACAAGGATGATCCACCCAGTGACAAGGCATCAGTATAGGGGTAGGTACCAGAGATATCACCTTTGGGTGGTTTACCAACTATACCATTACCCGTCGAACAACATCTACTACAAGCACTGCCAGTTGAGGATGTACACAAGATTAGTTTGTTTCATGAGTTTCAAAGGCAGAAACCTCACAGGTTTTTGGGTGAGCTAGACCCCTATATGGATAAGTATTGTCTAGAGGTATTCACCCATGTTTTCTGTCTTGTGAGGAAACCTTCTGATCAGATGGCAGTCTTTGATGTGAGTCTTATTTAGGGATATATGGGGAAATGGTGGAGATTGGTGACTTAGTCACAGGACGATATAACTCTCTCCTAGATAGACTTTGGCCATCTCTTCATATAGAAGTTATATCTGGTCACATTTCAATCAATATTCATACAGGAGATCCTACATCTACAGTAGGGCAGTATGATCATGGTAGAGTATTCAATGAAGTTTACAGATATCTCATGACACTCTTTGGATATGGTATGAGACCAGTTATATAGGGCTCGGACCTTCAAAAAGGTCTTGTCCCAGGACATCATAGCACCAATGGTATCCCTTATCATTTCTACTTATGTTGGAGTACTTGAGATAGCCTTGTTGGTAGAAAGTTTTCTAGAAGAGAAGAAACCAGTATTGGGATTGAGAAGTGGGCACCCAATAGTTTATACCTTGGAAGTAGGTATCCAATAGTAGTTATAGGGATCCAAGTGGTTCAGACACTTCAGGAGGAAATCCAAAGACACAGGTTCAATATTACAAGGCTCTCAGGGTGGGTAAAATCAACCAAGGGACAGGAAGTGTTTCTCTTGCGACGATCGAGGACATATGGCATGAGATTTCCCATCCCGTCTTATAACTAATCGAGGAATGATATAGGGACCACTAAGACAAAGACAGAATCAGGGTGGTCTTCAGGGTGGCAGACATGGCATAGGGTTAGGTAGAACAACATGAGGTGGTTATAGGTTCGACCTATTACCACCACCACTCCTAGGTGGTCCATTCCTGGCTTTGGGAGATAGTGGTAAGGGACGAGCCTAGCTATATGATATAAAGGCCTATGACCCTGAGGCTCTAGGGATGATATGAGATACAATCTATTTATTTTCCACCTTAGAAACAGTTTTAATAGGTATAGGTTCTAGTCATTCTTTTATTACCATGAATCTTGTTCAAGACCTAGATAATCCAGTTGAACCATTTACTTGACCCTTACGCTTAGAGACTTTTATTAGAGACTAGATGATCACACACTGGTGACAATAGTGTAACCTGACTCTTGGAGGTGATATTTTCTATTGGGATCTCTTGGTAGTGACGTCGAGGCCTTACAATTTCATTCTTGGTGTGGACTAGTTATCCACAGTTCATGCTCACATTGAATGTTTTAGGAAATGCGTGTGGCGTGTCCATAGTGATGAGACCAAGTTTTCATTTTTTTTGGTGAAAATAAAATCCAGGAAGTATAAGATGGACTCACACATAGGAGGGTGCAGATGATTACTCATCAATTGGCTAACCTGACCCTTGATGCAGTGGATGATATGAGTCCACAGTTTCCTACAGTGGTGGTAGAGTATGAAGATGTATTTCCTAAAGATGTTCTAGTTTTACCTCCCCATAGGGAGATAAACTTCTTCATTGATTTACACCCTAGGATGGCGCTGATATCTGCACCAGCATATCGAATAGACCCCATAGAGCTTCGTGAGCTGAGGGTGCAGTTGGAGGATTTGTAAAATAAGGGCTTCATGAGACCCAGCATTTCACCCTGGGCAACCCCAGTGTTGTTTTCCCAAAATTCAAATGGGAACTTGAGGTTATGTGTGGACTAAAGGTTCTTGAACCAGGTGAATTTGAAGAATAAGTATCAAATATAGAGGATCGATAACTCCCATTTTATTATTTTAGAGGGTAATTATGGTTCTTAAAGTTTTACCTTAGGCCAATGATTTCAGGATCTGAGGAAAATTTTGAAAAGCGCTCAAATATTAATATTTATAGAGGAAGTTGTTAAGTACATATTACTCTACAATGCATTAGGAATGGGGATTGGTTGTGTTCTGATTTAGAGGCAAGAGTGCATTACCTATGGTTCACACCAGTTGAGACCACATGAGCAAAACAATGTGACCCATGATCTTGAGTTAGTAGTGGTGGTCTTCACTTTGATGGTGTGGAGACACTACATGATGGGCGAGCAGTTTTTCATCTACTATGACCATAAGAATCTAAAGTTTATCTTCTCTCATAAGGATCCATATTTGATACAAAGTTTATGGGTAGAGTTCCTCTAGTTTTATGCCTTTGGGATTGTCTATACTCTTGGTAAGGGGAATGTGGTTGCAGATGCTCTCAACAGGAGATCTAGTTTACAATTACTAAACAAGGCATTGGAGTAGTCTGCCTCATTGAAGTTATCCTTTTTAGATGGATATGGATTAGCTTACCTCCAATCAATTATTGTCACCCATCCACTCTTACAATGATTCATGGAGGTGCATCTTGGGTATATCGACTTAGAGACCCTACATGCTCAGATGTTCACAAGGCATGATCCTCATGAATATTCAAAAGGTGGGGAGAACATCATTCTTTTCATAGGATGCATAATAGTACCAGTGATGTTGTGGGAAGAGGATCTGAGGAAGTTTCATAAATCCCATTTTGTGGTACATCTAGGCATATAAAATATGTACCAAGACCTACAAAATTAGTTTCAGTGTCCAGGTATAAAGAAATTAATTGTAGAGTTTTTTTCATGATGCCTTACTTGTCAGCATGTGATGGCTGAGCACCAGGTTCTAGTGGGTTTAACTCAACCCCTTTATGTTCCAGAATAGAAGTGGTATGGGATATCGATGGACTTCATGATGGGTTTACCACATACATCTAGGGGACACGATTCTATATGGGTGATTATTGAATGACTCGCCAATTCATCCCACTTCTTAGCTATCTAAGATCAGAGTTCAGTGGAGAGCTTAGGTGCCTCTTTGTTCAGTATATCATTTGAATCCATGGAGTTCCATCGATGATAGTTTATGATCATGATACTCACTTTACATCTCGGTTGTGGAAGGGATTACAGGAGGATTTTGGGACCCATTTTCTCTTGAGCACAGTGTTTCAACCACAAACGAATGGCTAGACTAAGCAGACCATTCAGGTTCTGGAGGACATGATGTGAGCTTTTATGTTAGACTTTGGTTGTAGTTGGGAGGATCACCTACCATTGGTGGAGTTTGTGTACAACAACAGCTACCATTTCACCATTGGTATGGCACCATCTGGGTTTCATCGTACCTTTCCAGATACAATGTAGACTTGGCATGGTGGAATACCTCTTGGATCTACCTCCATAGTTGGATCGGGTACACTACATTTTCTATGTGTTGCAGATGAGGAGGTACGTGCATAACCCACCGCGCGTCATCGACTGGGGTGAGTGGGACATCTAGGATGGAGAAACTTTTGTTGAGTACCCAATGGAGATCGAGGATCATCAGGATAGGATCCTTCATATTCAATCGATTAAATTAGTGTGTGTACAGTGGTAGCATAGGAATCTCCAGGAGGGCACATGGGAGTGGGAGGCTTAGATTCATGCTCAGTACCCTAATCTGTTTGAGTAGCCCTTGTTTTAGATTTTCAGGGACTTAAAACCCCAAGGTGGGGAGAATTTAAATTCTTAGATTTTCCATGTTTTATTTTTATATATTATATGGGTTATTTTTGAGACTAGGAACCAAGACGATGTGTGATTCTAAGGCCCAGTGTGCCCGAAAAAAATGTTTGAAAAATATTAAAATATTAATAGCCCGCATGAGCAGTTTTCCTAAAAAAGTGAAATAACTCATAAATAAGTGCCTAGTTCAAAAATCTAAGGGTGTCGTTGAATCTAGAATAGCAGATTTACGTTAGGTTCAACCACACATTGGTCAACGTGGGTTGTTTGTGAAAAAATTGTTGCGTGCGTAAAATGAATAAAATAATTTAATTATTTTATTGATGCAACAAATCAAAAAATTGTTTCTTTAAATGTATTTTTATGTTATAATTACAAGGTTAGTTGCATAACCTAAGAAATTATAGAGGATTTTGGAGAGAGGGATCTCTGAGAATCCTTTCTGACGAATGAAGACGGGTCAAGGATCGACAATCGACGCACATCAATTTTGAAGTATCTTGCCAACAAACACAACACAACTTCATTCTTCATTGAATATCAATATAAATCAAGTTAGGGAGTGTGTTTCAATTATTTAATTTCCCCATTCTAAATTTCTATGATGATCTCAAATCAATCGACAAATGGATTAGTTTTCATATAGATTTCCTTGCGGGATGGGTTTATTGCGGGGTTTATTTGGGAGAATCTAATTGAATATCTTCATTATTTATCTTATGGAAAAAATATGCATCGACATGAAAATTAATTGAATTTAATTCCTTATTTTTTTTGTGATTTTCTCCCCTCATTCATCATTCATCATGGGTGTTCTTCATTTGTCCCGTGACTTGACTTTTCCCAATCAATCGATTATTGTGCACCCATTTCTTGGCACAATGATCTGATATCATATATCTAGGATCAGAACAGCATGATAGAGGTATGATAATGGAGATAGAGTGAATAAAACAACGGATGATTCCTAATTTCTCATTATTCATCATTCTTCAGCGCATGAACAAGAACGATGATTTGATCCATTTTTCAAGCAGATATGATGATGAGATGCATTGTTTGGTAATGGAAAGGCATGGATAGCCTTGGATATTATATTTCATGGTGAATTTATTGTCAGATCAAAGGCGGAGCACCGTACAAGATCTGTAGAGAAAAAATGGTGGTTCTAGAAAATATCAAAGAATGTGGTGTGTAATCTAGGATTACAAGGTGTGTTGGGCCCCCAGGCCATAGCGATATTTTTTCGACTGATGTTAAGGATCACATGGTGTGTGACCCTCCTTGAATGACTCAACATGTACTCTGGAGAGTACATCGACATGGGTAACAGTACAAGTATAGATGGAACGTCGTTTACTTAGAAACGTACATGGATTGGCATACATAGACTGGTACATGGACATGGCTTCAGTACACAGACACATCTAGGAAACACGGGAAGTGAACCATGTGTCTCTACATGTCATGTACTCATCCTACATGCCATGTATATTGAGACTACATTCCTTGTGATGAATTTCAAGATTTGGGATAGCAGAACATGTTATGTACCCTCTGAGACACACCATATACTCTTCCACGTGACGTGGGTTGGATGACATGGGTCGTTTTACATAGACAGTACCCAAGGTCAAGGGACATGGCGTGTACCCTTACTACATGCCTTGTACTCCCATCAAGAGTTATTAAGGATATTTATTTTCTTAGTTTGGACTGGTATGGTTTGAATGTGTTCCCTTGTTCATTTCTTAGTGGGTACAGTGCATCATTACATCTACATCACTGGATTGTAATTCCCTATAGAGTTCAAGTCTCATATAGAGTTGTGGTGTCCCTCTGTGAGACTGAGTGAGATCCTCTATCATCCCTAGTAGAGTTTTTGGAATCAGTGTAACCTTCATAAGTATGATAGTGACCCTCTATCTAGAAGTCTACATCAGTAGGGTTTATGGAATCCTTATCATATGATACCCTATGTAGTGGGTTGATCCATATTGGGTTCATGGTGTCCCCCGGCAGTTCTGGGCATGACCTCCTATCTGTATATCAAGGTTGATCTAGATCAGGTTCTTGGTGTCCCTCAATGTTCCTAGGTGTGACCCCCTATCTGTGTATCATAGTCTTCTAAGACCAATGTGTTCTATTTTTGCGGGGACCAAAATGAGATAGAACTATTCATCGAGTGTCTCTGATGATAACATGGATCGGGGAGTGAGCTCTCCCAGAATGAGCATTGCTTCGAGCAGATTCCTATGGCTAGCAGTTGGTTATGACCACCTAATGGCATGTTTTCTATTATAAGTATATCTAGGATCTTTTTTGTATTATTGGTATATATGATAAATTATTACATATTTTATTAAGATGACTATACTTGGTGCTTTGTGTTTAATGTTTTTGGGGTGTCCTACTAAGTATTTTTATACTCACCCCTGCATGGGATTTTCCGGCACATGTCATGTCTTGTGATGATGACGGTCCTTTTGATGGTGTTTTGGGAGTATAGGGAGTGGGTGGAGCATATATGGAGCTCGAAAGACCGTGGTGTTTATCGGGAGCATACTTTTGAGTTAGTTATCTCCCTTAGAGTAGGTTAGACTTCTTACAGTTTCAATTGGACTTATGTATATACTCTTTGTGGTGGGCTTGTATTTGGCCCTATTTTCTTTTCCTTTACTTCTTGTTGTGATCTAGTTGTGGGATCTTAGTGGTATTCATGCATTATTTAATTTGATTACATTTCATCATTATGTGGCTTAGAGATGTGTGTTTTTTTACAGGTACTTTAGGCTAATTTCTCTCATTTGTGGGAAATTCATACTCGGTGTTAGTCACTAGAACCTAGCCTATCGGAGGTGGGATTGGGGTAGTCATGGAATGGGCCCCTCCAAGACAGGTCATGATAGTTTCTTTGTAGCTTTGTATTTCCCCTTCCCTGACCATCTTTAATATAGTATTTCTTTTTATAGTTTTTTTCATGGGGGTGATAATATTAGAAAATTGGAATGATACATGTTTTACCATTCTACTTTTTATATTTAATATTTTTTTTCCATTGTAATATTTGGAATTTTATGGGTTCTTTCATATAATAATAATGGGTTGGGTGTTTTTACCTCCCTCATGGGAGAGGAGTATGTTCTAGTTGGAGACTCGGGTGAAGAGGTAGTAGATATGGACCTGAATTCATCCAGGTATGGTCTATTATAGTGTAGGTGGATGGTATGGTCCTTGTAGCTGACTTGGTGATGGTTCCAATTATTTTTACTCCAGTGGTGGACCATTTATCAAATATATTTCCAGATTATTTCTTCAAAATTTATCCTGATATGTATATTGAGTTTGGGATTGATATTTTTTTAGGTGAGGAGCTAATATCAATTCCCCCTCATCATACAACACTAGAAAATATGAGGAAGCTTGAGGCATATCTCAAGGACCTTGAGGTGAAGGGATTTATTCTTCAATGTAAATATCCTTGGGGTAATTCTATTTTATTAAATAATAAGTTGGATGGTGTGTAACATGCCTATATTTTATGGTATATTTATTTTTAAATAAATTAATTTCTTCAATAGTGTAAGGGCTTAGACCTCTCTGGTCCATTCCTTTGCTAAAATCTGGTCCCTTAGGTATTTTGAGAGGTTAAGGTTACTTATCCCCAACACTTTTCCAAATTTCTAGTTTTTTGAACATTTGTCAGTGAGTCATTTGCTGGTGAGTCGTCTGTATGTGATTCATCTGTTGGGGAGTCCTCTGTCAGTGAGTCATCTGTCTGTGAGTCATCTATTAGTGAGTCATCTGTCAGTGATTGATCTGTCACTGAGTCATCTATCGATGAGTCATCTATTGGTGAGTCATCTGTCTGTGATTCATCTGTCGGTGAGTCATCTATCAGTGATTCATCTGTTGGTGAGTCATCTGTCGGTGAGACATTTGTGAACAGTGTTTCCAACTTCCTATAGTTTCACTGCTTTGATGATTTCTTTTACATAAATTGAATTCAAAGACTTATTTTAAGGCATTAAAGGCCGATTCAAAGACCATAACTTCTATATTAATTTTTTCTGATGCTCAGGATGCCTTTACTTGGTCAAACTACATGGTTTAATGCGATCTAATTTTAATGGAAAATCCTTTGTTTCTTAAACCGACTCTGTTAAATCTTATAAAGGGGTGAGATATCTTCATTCCTTGTTATACCTTCTTGTTCATTGGTGCGAGATACTCAAACCTTTCCTTCTTCCCATATGATCAGTGTGATCGGACCATAATCCTTGGATCATTTACTCTTGAAGTTTCTTTCTGCTGCATGTGCACTCCCTATTTTGCTATAAGCATCTAGTGTCAATCCATCATCAATAGAAGGTATGATATACCTTCGTTCTTGTGTTTTCTTCGATCCTTATTCTCATATTTCTCCTTACCATGTTATGGCATGTGATCTCCATGCTTCTAATGGATTTTTCTTGGGTGTCGGTTGGTGTGGTTGTGTTGCGGTGTCCTTGTAAGAACCCAGGTTTTTAGAACGGGTCAAAATCATGACCCTGTTTTAATTTTTGACTTGTCCCTAATGAAACTGGTGAAAATGGGCATTTTCAGGAAATTTCCAGACTACACGTAGTGTACTTTTAAGTACACTCCATGTATAGGTTAGGCAAGTGTCGGTCGTGTGCTCGCCGAGGACATGCTGTGTGATGAACGTGTAAAAATTTCTTACTACATGGCATATAGTTATAGACACATCGTGTACCTGTGACCATGTGGAGGCCATACATGGAATGTAGGCCTATTGGTTGGGTAGAATCGGTTAACCAAGTACACGTCATGTCCTTCTTGGAAACTTCGTCTAGTCTGGCCGTGTATGAGGAATATACATGGCGTGTGGGTAAGTCTGTGAGGAAGAGAATAAAAACAAAGTACATGTTGTGTACCCCTAGGTACACACCATGTACTCATGTCTACAGGATCTGGAAAGTAATTCAGTAGAATTTCAGCCGCCATATGAATAGTTAAATGATATACATGGAGTGTAGGCATGAAGTACATGCCGTGTACTTTCTTTTTTTCGTTAAAATGGTCAGTAGCCTTGTTTTTTAGGCAGAACTCCAATTTTTCTCCGGGTTTCACGAACCAAGCCAACCGGGACTTCAAATCCCTCTCATTCCTTCGTCTGGGGTTAGATTCGAATGATAATTGATCCATTGGAATCCCCTCAATAAGGCCTTGATTCCTCTTGATCCGTTTTGTTTGATTTAAGTTCTAGAATGAGTTATAGGGGTTTGAGTAGTTTTGATTCTTTTGTAGATCTACCACATTTTAGACTTAATTGGAGGCTGTTATCAGAGGATTAGAATCGTATGAGTCTTAGGTAGGTATTTCATACCTCCTTTTGTGTTTTTGTGGTAATTTGGGTGGCGCGTCCTTCGGCGCATTTTTGGGTATTTTGATCAGGACCCGTTTTATTTTCTATTACATATTGAATTGATCGTTTGACCTATGGGATGCCTTTGGGTATGCCCTGTTACCAGTTTTTCCTGAGCAGGGCCAGGTGAGGGGTCATTGCTCATCATGTCATTTTTGTTGGGGATGCCAAAATGGTTATATTTGAATTAAATTGTTTTAAACTGTTGAGTTTAGTTATTAAACCTTGATAATAACTGTTAGAGGCATTCATGACCTCAGTGATATTGTTTGATAACTGTTGGGTTAGTGCAATTCAACTCTTTAGATTGTTTTTCCTGTTTATGTGTTCTATTAAATGTGTTATATATGTAATTGTTTAATTGCATGTGTTGGAACCCTTTTGGTTGTGTTGGGATTGGCTCAGGTTACGTTGGGTGGTGCTGGCCATGGGATTGGGCGTTATGGGCATCGGTTTGAGGCAGGATGACTGTCAGGTTGGGCATGGCCCGAGTTACTAAAATAGCAAGGCCATCAGACTTGAGAGGCATGGTCGTAGGGACACGAGGTGTCAGAGGTGTTGTGGCATGGGAACTATTTTGGTGATTACCACTCACCTAGAAACTTTGAGTAGTGTTCCCATAGAGAGACTCTGTGATGAGGTGGTTTTGACCACTCGTGTGGGTAGAGGCCCCCGTTAGTTGCAGTTTAGGTACTATTGGTTTGGGAGTGCTTGTCGTAGGAAGCCACGTGGGAGGTGAGGATCCTTCAGGGGATATCATTGAGGCTATAGGGATGGGGGTAGAGGCTCTCCATTATTTGAGGGAAGATATCACTATCCCTCCAGATACCTTATTTAAGGGCATACATCAATGTCCCTCCGATTATGTTATTTGAGGGTAGACCTCGTTGTCCCCCCAGTTACTTATTTGAGGAAAGACATCATTGTTCCTCTGGGTTACTACTTTTGGGCGTGCCTTCGGGACGTCGGTACTTGAGACATGCAATGTTAGGGGGCACATGGTGCTGGGTTACATGGCAGAGATTCCGGTGTTGGTCGAAACAAGTGACACTCCATGGTGGCTGTTGATCACCAGTGGAGTTTCTGTTAGTTGTACATCATTTTGTTTACTAATTTCCTTATAAATTCATGTATTCTTAAACACTTATATTAGGTACGCACCGTTGGGTGGTATCCTAGTAAGATTCGTCTCACACCCTACACGGGCCCTTCGGGACGCATGCAGAATTTATGGATTTGCATGTAGGAAAGAGGTCAGCTTCAAGAGCTGGGTTTTATTAGTTGTTGCATGGAGATGGTATGGACCTTGAGGTCTGCCTAGATGGATTTTACCTTGTTTTTATTATTTTTTATATCATCATGCTTACTTGTTTTTTAGCTACAGTCGGTTAGCCATTAGTGCCCATTTTATATTTAGATATGCATGACCTACTTTGGATGCATGTTTTGTGGTTCAGTAGTAGTTAAAAGTGATTAGCATGCTGTTGTGTTTATTTCCACTATTGTTGTTATATTTATTGCTTCGGCTATTTATTGATATTGAATGTGCTTCCGCTCTGCGATTCTGGTTTGAGTCTGTTGAGTCATTTATTCCGCTGCATCTTTATTGTTATACTTGGACCAGTACCATTATTATTATCCTTCAAGAGGGTATAGCATCCCCACTATAACTATAAGACCCTCGTTGCTAGTCGGAAGCCTTTGGTGTTCAAGGAGGTGTGCCTAAGGTAGTAGAACTCGACCTGTTTAGCACTATTCAGGTGGTTGTTCAGGTCCAGGTCATTAAAAAGTGGTATCAAAGGAGTTCTTGACAGGGATTTAATACTAGCGTTTTACTGGATACTAAGGAGATTGAGACTTCTCTTTTATTTTCTGCTGTTTTTACTATTTTAGTTATGGTAGAATGGATATATGTTGTTACTAGAATTGGGTTTCTAGCTTGTTCTTGGGTTCCTGCAGCCCCAAGTACAAGGGATGGACCAAGTTTCCATGGGTGGGATTTTCTGTTTGATTTCACTTAGATTATAGTTTATATGATTTCCACTTCGGTGGATCACTTGGTGTGTGATGTTATATATTTTGATATGTAACCCTTGACCTGGTGTGGTAAGGGAGAATTAGACCTTGGACCGGTATGGCAAGGCTTGGTTGCTTGCCTTTTGATAAGAACATTTTAAGGGTATTTCAACTTCATAACTGCATGTATGCTTTGTGAAGTGATAATGTCATGTGAATAGAATCAATTGGAATGCTTTGTATGCTTTGAAATGTGAATAGGTGAAATTACTAATAGAATTTCTTGTTGTTGCAATGTGTATGTCATGCTATATATATTGTAGAATTGCTTGTGATAGGGTATTTGGGTCTGGCTCTTATACGAGAAAGCAGGTACTATCGGTTGAGGTGATTTTGATCACCAGGATTGGGTGACTTGATCATCAGTTTGAGGCAACTTTAGTTGTCAGGACGGGCATGGCCCGAGGTACTTTTGATACTTGGCTCTGTTAGGTGTGGGTAAGGAGGCCATGAGGTCGGGATGTCGTGGGGCATGGTTGTAGTGGGGGAGAGTAAGGGTGGTAGTTGTGTGTTTCCTTTTATTTCTTTCTTATATGTGTTGAATATATATTGGTATATATATATATGGGTTGTCTGACCATTTATGGTATTCAGTGGGTTCTTTTTTGGGAGACTCAGTTGGAGCATCAGACGGGAGATGGTAGAGTGCCGCAGGTGCAGGATCAGGTTTAGGATCTGGTGCAAGTAGATCAGGAGCCACAGGTACAGGCTCGGGGACAGGATTAGGTCCATGATCCAGTGCAGGCAGGATAGCAGTTGGGTTTGGAAGATTTCGGACCACGGCTCGACGAGAAGATCCGAGCTAGCCTAATGTGTGTCTTGTAGGAGATCGATAGAGGTGTGCAGGGTACAGAGCCATCTATGTCATATCTGACACGGGAGTTCCAGTCGCAGCACCCACCACTTTTTCAGGATAAGGGTGGTCCACAGGAAGCTGATAACTAGATATAGAACATGAAGATGATCTTTGAGTAGCTTGAGATGTCTCTAGGGTGGAGGGTCAAGCTGGAGACATACATGCTGTGAGGACCAGCAAAGCATTGGTGGGATACGCAGGTTAAGGCTCACAGGCAGGAGGGACTGTCATGGAAGGACTTCAAGGACAGGTTCTTTGATCACTTCTACCCAGAGACACTGAGAACAGAGAGAGGTCGAAAGTTCTTGAGTCTTCAGGAGGGAGACATCTCCTTCATGGACTATGCAGCTACTTTCACTGAGTTGTCTTGCATTTCACCTGATATGGTAAGCAATGACGCAGCTAGGGTGAGGTGCTTCGAGGATGGATTACGACACGCCATTTGGGTCCAGGTGAATATCTTCTGGCCGGGTTCTTTTTCAGAGGCGGTGAATCAGGTGCTCATAGCGGAGGGAAACCAGCGGGATATGCCTCAGGTTGGATGGATGATGGCTTCAGGTGAGGGTTTGGATAGCAGGAAGCAAGGACAGGACGAGTTCCATCAGGGAAGTCAGGCCAAGGACTTAGCTAGACCACCTCGTAGAAGTTCTTCAGTGGTTTTCTTTCAGTGTGGGCATCCAGGTCATGTTCGGAATCAGTGTGATAGGCCTCCAAAGGAGTGTCGGGCATGTGGAAAGGTCAGACATCTTGAGAGATTCTATAGGCAGCCTTCTCAGATATCCAGTAGGAAGAGACCAGAACATACGGTGGCATCTGGAGTTGGTTTAGGTTCAGTACCAGGAGATGGTACCCGAGGTTCAGCTGCACGTGGAGGACGTGACGGAGACAGCGGGATCCAGCTTAGGGGTCATTGGCCTGTGGCTGGAGCATCACTTTAGGGATTTCAAGCATCAGGCAGTTGTACTTCAGGCTAAGTGCACACTAGGGAGCTGCCAGAGGTTGAGAAGGCTGGTGATCTGAAGATGGTTAGAGGTACACCATGGGTGTTGTCGTGATTCCATGTTTCCTTTTTGGCATGACCTGTAGGGGCATGTCCGTTTTGAGTGCACATGATGCACATGATCTATGTGGACTGGCTAGACACTAGTCAGTGGGATTGGCACCATATCGGGTGCATGGTATATTTATATATCTGTATGAGATGCATAGCATCAGGATATTGAGGATGCGGGTTACTTGAGGTGTCGTGGGCATCAGGGAATCAAGGATGCGGGTAACCTGAGGTGCCTTGGGCATCAGGGCATCGACGATCCAGGTTACTTGAGGTTCTAGGCACCAGGTTCGTTTTTGAGCATCCATGGGATGTAGGACCATGTGTAGGAGGACACCGATGCGGTGTAGGATATGTTGGGTGCCGAGAACGACATAGAATCACCAATGTGGCATAGGGGTGATAATGTGTCACGGAAGGACAATGCATCTGGAAAATAGGTTAGTGAACCTTTGTTTGTGTTGAGTTTTGTTGGGTTGAGACCGAGTTAGGCAATTCCTAATGTGGGGATCCCCTTAAGGAATTTAGTCAGGACCTTTGAGACTGGGGAAGTTTGGGTTACTTTGATCAAGGTGGTATGTTCGGTTCCATCTCTGAGTTTTTTTTGGTAGCTCGGGGATGAGCTATAATAAGGTGGGTAGATTTTAAGAACCTGGGTTTTTAGAACGGATCAAAATCACGACCCTGTTTGAATTTTTGACTTGTCCCTGAATAAATTGGAGAAAATGGGTAGTTTTTGGAAATTTCCAGACTACACTCCATGTACTTTTCCGGCTGTGTGCTCACCGAGTACATTTCATGTGATGACCGTGTAGAAATTTCTTACTACACGACGTGTAGTTATAGACACGCCATGTACCCGTGACTGTGTGGAGGCCATACATGGCATGTAGGCCTGTTGGCCGGGTATAATTGGTTAACCAAGTACATTTCATGTCCTTCTTGGACACGCCATGTATTCTGGTTGTGTATGAGTAATATACATGGCGTGTGGGTAAGTCGGTGAGGAAGAGAAGAAAAACAAAGTACACGCCGTGTACCCCTAGGTACATGTCGGGTACGCATGTTGGAAGGATCTGGAAAGTAATTCGGTGGAATTTCGGCTTCCATATGAACAGTTAAATGATATACACGACATGTAGTCATGAAGTACATGCTATGTACTTTCTTTTTTTCATTAAAACGGGCAGTAGCCTCATTTTGTAGGCAGAACTCCTATTTTTCATCGGGTTTCACGAACCCAGCCGGTCAGGACTTCAAATCCCTCACGTTCCTTCATCCAAGGTTAGATTCGAATACTGATTGATCTGTTGGAACCCCCTTAGTAAGGCCTTGATTCCTCTTGAGTCGTTTTGTTTGATTTCATTTCTAGAACGAGTTATAGGGGTTTGAGAGGTTTTGATTCTTTTATAGATCTTCTATGTTTTAGACCTAATTGGAGGCTGTTATCGGAGGAGTATCATTGTACGAGTCTCGGGTAGGTGGTGCATACCTCTTTTTGTGTTTTCGTGGTCATTTGGGTGGTGCGTCCTTTGGCGTGTTTTTTGGTATTTTGAGCGGGACCCATTTTATCTGCTATTACATATTGAATTTATTTTTTGACCTATGGGATGCCTTTGGGTATTCCCTGTTACCAGTTTTTCTTGAGCGGGGCCAGGCGAGGGGTCATTGCTCATTGGGGCATTTTGGTCGGGGGATGCAAAAATGGTTATATTTGAATTAAATTGTTTTAAACTGTTGAGTTTAGTTATTAAACCTTGATATGAACTATTAGAGGCATTCAAGACCTCAGTTCTATTGTTTCAAAACTGTTGGGTTAGTGAAATTCAACTGTTTAGATTGTTTTTCCTATTTATATGTTCTATTAAATATGTTATATATGTAATTGTTGAATTGCATATGTTGGAACCCTTTTGGTTGTGTTGGGATTGTCTTGGGTTACGTTGGGTGGTGCTGACCATAGGATTGGGCATCATGGGCATTGGTTTGAGGCAGGATGATTGTTAGGTTGGGAATGGCCTGGGTTATTGGGATGGTAAGGCCATCAGACTTGAGTGGCATGGTCGCAGGGACACAAGGTGTCAGAGGTGTTGTGGCTTGGGAACTATTTTGGTGATTACCGCTCACCAGGAGACTTTGAGTAGTTTGCACACAGAGAGACTCCATGATGAGGTGTTTTTGACCACTCGTGTGGGTAGAGTCCCCCATTAGTTGTGGTTTAGGTACTATTGGTTTGGGGATTCTTTCCATAGGAATCCACGTGGGAGGTGAGGAGCCTTCAGGGGATATCATTGAGGCTATCGGGTTGGGGGCAGAGGCTCGCCGTTATTTGAGGGAAGATATCATTGTCCCTTCGGATACCTTATTTAAGGGAAGACATCGATGTCCCTCCGGTTATGTTATTTGAGGTCAGACCTCAATGTCCCTCCGGTTACTTATTTGAGGACATACATTGTTGTTCCTCTGGGTTACTGTCGTTGGGCATGCCTTCAGGATGTTGGTACTTGAGACACGTGGTGTCTGGGGGCACATGGTGTCGGGTTACATGGAAGAGATTCCGGCGTTGGCCGAAGCATGTGACACTCCATGGTGGTTGTTAAGCACTAGTGGAGTTTGTGTTAGTTTTACATCATTTTGTTTATTACTTTCCTTATAAATTCATGTCTGCTTAAACACTTATATTAGATATGCACCGTTGGGTGGTATCCTACTGAGATTTGTCTCACATTCTGCATGGGCCCTTCGGTAAGCGTGAAAACTTTATGGATTTGAGTGTAGGAAAGAGTCCAACTTCAGGATTTGGGATTTATTAGTTGTTTCATGGAGATTTTATGGACCTTGAGGTCTTCCTAGCTGGAGTTTACCTTATTTTTCTTATTTTTTGTATCAGCATACTTACTTGTTTTGTAGCTATAATTGGTTATCCATTAGTGCCCTTTTTATATTTAGATATTCATGACCTTCTTTGGATGCATGTTTTTTGGTTCAGTAGTAGTTACAAGTGATTAACATGCTATTGTGTTTATTTCCACGGATGTTGTTATATTTATTGCTTCTTCTATTTATTGATATTGAATGTGCTTCCGCTCTACGGGTCTGGTTCGAGTCTGTTGAGTCATTTATTCCACTGTATATTTATTTTTATACTCAGAACAGTACCATTATTATTATCCTCATAGAGGGTATATCCTCCCCACTATACCTATAAGACCCTCGATTCTAGTCGGAAGCCTTTGGCGTTCAGGGAGGTGCGCCTAAGGTAGTAGCACCCGACCCGTTTAGCACTGTTCAGGTGGTTGTTCGGGTCCGGGTCGTTACAGTCCTCGGGTGGATATAGTTACCACGTGGGAGGTGATCGTAATATGCTATGTGGATCGTTCTCGTATAAAGAATGTAAAAAACTTTTGAGGTAGGGGATTCATGGATTCTCTATTCTTTTATGTGCAACTATAGAGTTAGAATGTTTTATCCCACTAGATCACAATGTAATTAACATAATAAGTATTTAAACTGAAAAAATAAATTGGTATCGATCATATTTTATTGCCTCTTGTTTTTTTTAGATATAATGATATCTATGATTTCCTTATTAATCATGTCATTCTTGAAGTAAATTGGTAAATAATGTAAATTGGGATTAATTGTAATTATTTTTCAAAGATAAAGAGTCATGTAAATGGATCTGGTTTTTGTTGTTGTAATTTTATGTTAATAAAACTGATGTAGTAAGCATGTTTAATTATTTTTTATAGATTAATTTTTAGTTTTCCCATAGTTGGAACCTACAAATAATAAATCGGTTAATTTAAAATGGATTAAAGAACTGGTTGTTTGATAAAAATATAATGCCTGGTAGTTTTTTGTGTTACCCTCTGGCTTGTAAGGCCAAATACCTTATACTTTGGAGCCATGAGTGCTCATTATGTTTGAAGGATGGATGCCTTGTTTAAGGGCCAAGATCTTAGTTTTTATGATGTTTGTTTCCTACTTCTTGTTTTGTGATCTGATCCTAGGTGGATGTTGTGATATGTGGGGATAGGGAGGCCCATTGGATATGGAAGTAGTCGATGCCTAGGGTGGCGAGATACATCAGTTTATGCATGTGGGTGTCAGGGAGGACACCTGAGATAATGAAATGGGTTGGATGTGAATGATTGGATGGTTTCTGGGTCTTGTTGGTTGTTTATCTTCTTTACTTTTCCCACTGCTCAAGGCGGTTTGTCTTGCTTACCCTCCTTTGAAAATGGGAGAAGACATGTGGGGTATACCACATGATTTTAGTGTTTAGATTCTCAGGGGAGGAGGTGTTTATGCTCCTGCTATAGGTGGAAAAGACTTGATGGGTAGTTCATCTACTCACCAGGTAGAGACCCGTTATGTTTAGTATCTTAGAATGTTTTTCTAGAATTTCTGGGAATATGGGAAATTAAAAATACTGTTAATAAATTTTTTAATAAATTATGTTAACCCATGGGGTTGGATCTTTCTGGGATGTAATGTTGAGGTAATATTTCTGAGAAGCTGTGGACTTGGTTTGGTTATGCCTAGAGGGCATGAAACTTTGGTGTGATGATAATGAAATATAATGTGGAATTTTTAATGGTTAATTAATGTTTAAAGAATTAATTAACATGAAGTGAAACTGATTAAAATGGAATGAAGTAATGTAATAAATCTCTTAAAAAGGTTGTGTGCTTATAGGATACCTAGTCTTAGTAGTGGAAGCCGGGATTCCAAGAGACATTAGCTGCATTTGAGTCAAAGACTAGGTTATACCCATAGTGTGGTTGTGATCTATAGTATATTCTGTACTTTTGGTGTTTCTATACGCTACTCCACCTTGTTAGTTAGGGTAACTGACACCCCGAGGATTCTGAGCCCTAGGGGTGTTTTCCCCAACATTCTGGTGGGAGGATGGATGGATGATTACCCCCTTTGGACCTGCTCTCTTCTCTTGGTAGTTACTTGTGCTAGTAGGAACAATGATTAGTTTTCCCCATATATGTGTGTAGAGGGTTGTAATGGATTTTGGTTATTCACACACATATTCTATATATAGTTTCTCATGGAATAATATAGGTGTAACGTGTATAGGTTTTGATGGCTTGAGGATCCTTACACAGTGTATGGGTTGTAATGGCATGAGGTATAATACCCGATGTATGATACACATTATACGAGCTATAGTGGATCCTAGAAACTACCGAGTTACTTTGGTTATATGGATTTTGTGGCTGTGTTGCATGAGGTGCATGTTATGGTGCTTTTCCCAAGTGTCTGCAGGCAAGCCTTTTTGGAGAGAGATGCTTAAGACGTGTGACGTTGGGGAAAAACAACAAACAGGTGGGGAAGTGGTAGCAGGGTACCCTTGATATTCTCTATTATATTATATACTCTAGTATGTGATACTTGGTGAGAGTATCCATGGTGAGGCTGGGAACTTAGTATACCTATTTAGGTGACGAGTTAGTTTCACTTATTGTTCATTGTGCTTTATCATGCTTTATTTACTTTTGCATGAGAGGATCCAGGGAGGATCCTACTGAGTATACTATTATACTCACCCTACGTATATATAAACTGTTTTTTTAGGTCACTTGGATAAGGTTGGAGATCAGGCTGGTTATTACTAGCTTTGGGTTGCAGGAGTTGTTCGGGCTTTATGGTCACTACCATTTTTACTTTATTTTGGTACTTACAGTTTTCTCTTCCAGTTGTAGTAGTTTTTCATGACATTACATATGTGTAATTGGGTTTTCTTTTATATTTAATCCTGGGTTAGAGTTGGTTGGTTTCTATCTTATCTCTCTCTTTCACATGTGTTATCTTAGAGGGTAATGCCTCCCATTTGTGTGTTTACTATACCCTCAGTGCTAGTCTCCAACCCGGGGCCTACTGGAGGCGGGACTTGGGGGGTCACTATCTCTCTTCTCACATTGCCAACCCAGGAGGGGTACACCTTGTGGGGAGGGGGTCCTGAAAAAATGGTTTCAAATGCCTGGTTGAGGGATAGGATGGAGTTTTTGTGTTAGGAACAGGTGAGGTTGCATGGGTTGGTAGGGAAATGGTGTCAGTTAAATTTATAAAGTGGTGTAAACACTAGAGACCGGCTGAGACATAGGCGTTTAGGGCCCCCTGTGATCTGACACATGGACCTTTAAGTTTATAGTGGCTACTAAACGAGGTGATACTGGTTGCAGGGTAGATACCTAGGAAAGGATCATGCATTATTCTTCTTTATTCCTATGTTTGAATGGGTAGACCATGGTATAGGTTAACCTAAAATGAATAAAAGAAAACAATTAATTAATATTGAGTCTTCTATATCCAGGTTTAGGAGCTCTAAATATTTTTTATTTTGTGGGTATGGCTCGAGGTTGACGTCCCTATCAGGTTCGTGAAGAAGATTTCCAATAGATTGTGCTAGCATATCACTATAGGGTAAAGGTTGAAGACAAAGACATTTGGAGGAGGACACTCCATGAGTTTTAGTTCCAGAGTCTACAAAAGTACAAGGGATCCATTTCAGATGCAGTCACGGAAGACTGGTTGGAGAAGATTGAGATAGCCTTTAGTTCGATCTGTGCTCAGAAGGAGCATTAGGTGCCTTTGATTGTGAAAATGTTGCGTGGGGCAGTGAGGAAGTGGTGGTTCTTGTTCCTCGAGGATCATGAGGAGTTGGCGATCTCGTGGGAGGAGTTCCAATACAAGTTTAGAGTCAAGTTTATTTCTTTGGCCGCAAAGGCGTCCAGTCACCAGTAGCTTCTTAACCTTCGATAGGGGAGATCCAGTATGTGAGAGTTTGGAATTTGTTTCACGAACCTTTTATGATATTATTTGGATATGTTTCCAGATGAGGAGGCCAAGGAGATTCATTTCGATGAGGCTTTGCATCCAGAGATCCAACGACAGTTCACTCGGTTTATGCTGAAGACATATCTTGAGGTGATGATGAGGGAAGAGGTCATTGAGAGGATGTTATCTAGAACTGGATCATCATGAGAAGGGAGTCTTCAGGATTCCTCGTGAATTAGAGATGTGGTCCAGGGTTCTCAGCTTTCAGGGAAGAAGAGTTTTCATTCGACCAGCGGTAGGTTCCAAACCTCAGTATCTCGTTTCTCTATGGGCGGCGGCTCTCGGGCCTATTACAAGGGTTCAAGATCTTTTTTTCTTATGGAGGTCGAGTTCATCAACAACGAGAGTGACTAAACTTTCAGATCAGTCATCGTGCACCGGGTGTTCCGATCCAAGTTCCTCCATTGAGGTAGTTCTAACTGAGGCAGTATCAGCAGGTTGCACCATCTTTGGATCAGCAGAGAGTAGATGGGGTTGGTAGAGGATAGCCTTGGGACACTCCCCATCCTTAGATAATAGAGTGCATCCATTATGGTGGTCTTCATCAGGGTCATAGATTCTGTGGAGAAGGTTTTGGTCAGCTTCAGGCTTTAGCGTTACCAACGTTAGGCAAGTTAGGCATTGTTCGAGGTAACCTTTACTTGTTGTCTACTTGGGTGTATGCCTTGTTTGATTCAGGATAAACACACTACTTCATATAACCTACCATTTTCCATGCTTTGGGACTTGAGGTAGAGAGTCTTCCAATTCCCTTGGCGTTGAATACTCCAGTTGGAGGTCGAGCTGACTTGTTTGAAGTATGTAGAGACTGTGAGCTAGTGTTGGGGTAGCACTGCTCTTGGGGAGATTTACTATGTTTAGGGATACAACTATATTATGTAATCCTTGGAATGGATTAGTTGTATTTTGTGCAGGCTATCATGGATTGCTTCATGTGGAAGGTGGTGTTCTTCGAATCTGATAGAGAGCCATCAGTGTTTGTTGGAAAAGCGAGACCCTCGTATGGGTCAGAGGCATGTTTCATCCTTATCATCCTTGATGGATGATCTGATTCTAATTTCTTCAGAGGTTTAGTAGGTGGAGTTTCCTAGGGTCGTATAATAGTACCCTGATGTATTTCCAGAAGAGGTTATAGCATTACCCCCTCAATGAGAGATTGAGTTTGGGATTAAGCTACAATGAGGAGCATCTCCTATCTCTATGTCTCCATATAGGATGGCCCCTTATGCGTTAAAAAATCTGCGTATACAACTTGATGGTCTGTTACAGTGTGGTTTTGTTTGGATGAGTGTGTCACCATGGGGCATACCGGTTTTTTTCGTGAAGAAGGTTGATGGTAGTTTGCGGTTATGTGTCGATTATCGTCGCTTAAACAAAGTGACCGAAAAGAATCACTATCCTCTTCCACAGATTGAGGATTTATTCGATCAACTAAAGGGTGCAAGTTAGTTCTCAAAGATCGACCTATGGTCAGGATATCACCAGATGTGTGTGAATGATGAAGATATCCCAAAGACCACTTTTCATTGTCGTCATGGGCATTACGAGTTCGTTGTAATGTCATTCGGTGTGACGAATTCTCCAGTTGTGTTCATGGGGTTAGTGAATGTTGTGTTCTGTGAGTTATTGGACAAGT
Source organism: Viscum album (assembly GCA_963277665.1). Lineage (NCBI taxonomy): Eukaryota > Viridiplantae > Streptophyta > Magnoliopsida > Santalales > Viscaceae > Viscum > Viscum album. The sequence continues at coordinate 1,295,132,914 of OY728141.1, read as the reverse complement.
TCATGGTGATTTTCATTGAATAAATCCTTCTGTAATCCATATATAAGGAGGATCATGCATAACGTCTTCATGCCATTTTGGGAGTTCTTTGTCAACATCAATTGTTTGGGAAGTTGTTGAAGTGTGAGTTTTGGGATCGCTAAGTCTTTTTATTGGGGAATGTTGTATCCCAGTATGGAGTAGTTTTGGATCTATTGAAGATAGAAGCAGTTGTGTCTTGGGAATCCCCCAAGATAGTGACATAGGTGAAAAGTTTCCTTGGTCTCACGGGCTACTACAAGAGGTTCATAGACAATTTATCTTAGGTTGTGACTCCTTTGACAGCATTGACTAGGAAGTATCAGGCATTCATGTGGACTAATCAGTGTTAGGACACTTTTGAGTATCTAAAGAAGAAATTGGTAAGTGCTCCAGTTCTTTGTCTTCCAGCAGAGCGAGTTCATTTTGATGTTTTCTATGATGCTTTGCATCAGGGTTTAGTCTATGTTATGATGAAGTAGAGATCATCTATTTCTTATAGATCTCTGAAGTTTCATCTTCATGAACATAACTATGTCGTCTATGATCTTGAGTTGGTGTCCGTGGTGTTTTCTCTGAAGTTATTGAGACACTACCTCATTGGCGAGTGCTTTGTGGTTTTCACCAATCATAAGATCATGAGGTATGTTTTCTCCCAGTGTGACTTGAACTTGCAGCAGCATCGGTGGATGGAGTTCTTAAAGGAATAATACTTTGAAATATCACATGCACTTGGAAATTGGAATTTTATAGCTGATGCACTGAGAAATAAGTCATGTAGTGATACAGTGCATGAATATGGTGATTCCTAGAGAGTGATGGAATAAAATTTATCATTACATCTTGATATGGGAGAAGTTGGAGGCAATGGTTGTCTTTTTCATATGACCATGTAGTCATCTCTGGTGCAGAAGGTGGAAGAGTCCTAGTTGGGGATCTAGAGGTGGAGGTCTGGAGAGACCAAGTTATTTATGGTGAGGCCCCTAATGGTTGGTCTAAGGATGAACAACATCGAGTGTTGTATTAGGGAAGGCTTTTTATTCCTTTGGCGATGCGTGAGACAATTCTTATAGGGTTACATAGTTATCCTTTAGCGGTGCATCCTAGCATGAAAAATATGTACCGAGCCTTGAGATGTCAGTTTTGGTGGTCTGGGCTGAAGCGTGTAGTTGCAAAGTTTGTGTCTCGATGTTTGGTCTGCCAGAAGATGAAGGCCAAGAATTGTTTCCCCGATGGTTTTCTATATCCATTAGATATTACTTAGTGATGTGGTAGGATATCTCAATGGACTTTGTTACTAGTTTATCTTGAGCTCAGGGAGGTCATGAAGCTATTTGGGTGGTTGTGGATCATTTAATGAAATCATCCCACTTCATAGTGATCAGGGAGTCGAGCTCAGAGGAGGTTTTGTCAAAGAAGTATCTGGAGGATGTGGTGAGACTCCACAGAGTCCCGAGGATGATAATTTATGATTGAGATCCTCGTTTTACCTCCGGAGTGTGGAGAGGTCTCCAGCATGATTTTGGTTCTTAGCTATTCCTTACCACTTCTTTTCATCCATAGAAGGATGGTCAGACATACCAGACCATCCAGACTCTTGAAGACATGTTGCACTCTTGTTTCCTGGATTTTAGAGGTTCGTGGATGAGGCACTTACCCAGAGTGGAGTTTGATTACAAAATTATTTTTCACTCCACCATCATTATGAATTTTTTTGAAGCCTTGTAATGGAAACCTTTCTGTTCTCCATTATTCTGGAATAGGTTCGGAGAGTCAGCAATTCTCAGATCGGAACTAGTGCAGATTATGACAGAGATGGTTCAGGTGATTCATGAGAGGATGAAGGCAGTGTAGAATCATCAGAAATCATATGCTGATCAAATGAGGAGACCTTTGGAGTTTGATTTTGGGGATTATGTGTTTCTAAAGGTGACTCCCTATCATGGGAAGTGAAGGTTTGGTCATAGGAGTATGATTTCTCCCCGGTTTGTTGGTCCTTTCGAGGTGTTGGATTGTGTTGGAGTCGTGGAGTATCATGTAGCACTTCCCCCATATATGATCTGGATACATGATGTTTTTTATGTGCCATAGCTCCGTTGTTATCTTCATGATGACTCTCATGTCATCTATTGAGGTGAGATCGACATTGACGATGATGTGACCTTCGAGGAGAAACCTATAGAGATCCAAGACCATAAGGAGAAATTATTTCATGGGCATGTTATCCCCTTGGTTCCTGCCTTGTTCCGACACATTGGCATGGAGGATAGTAAATGGGAATGTGAGTCGCAGATACGTGCTCAGTACCTCAAATTGTTTGATGTTTAACTCTTTTCATGTATCAATATTCACTTTGTGATTTTATACCTTTCATGTTTATGAGATGTATTTCTTCTATTGTTTTTTTGTGGATTCTCTCTTTTGAAATGTATCTCGATGGGTGGTTTTTTAGACCCCTTTTCTATTTCCTTTTAGGTTAATTTTTAATTCTCGAGGATGAGAATATTTTGAGAGGTATATGATGTAATGGATTGGACCTCTCTGGTCCATTCCTTTGATGAAATCTGGTGCCTAAGGTGTTCTGGGAGGTCAAGGTGACATATCACCAACACTTTTCCAAATTTCCAGTTTTTTGAACATCTGTCGGTGACTCATATGTCAGCGAGTCATCTATCTGTGAGTCATCTTCCTGTGAGTCATTTGTCGGTCATTCATCTATTGGTCAGTCATCTATCGGTCAGTCATCTATCGGTGACTCGTCTATCAGTGAGTCATCTGTTGGTAGGTCATCTGTCGGTCGGTCATCTGTTGGTTAGTCATTTATCGGTGAGTCATCTATCAGTGATTCATCTGTCGGTGAGTCATTTTTCGGTGAGTCATCTTTCAGTGAGACATTTGTGAACAGTGTTTCTAGCTTCCTACAGTTCCTCCCCTTTGATGCTTTATTTAACATAAAATGCATTCAAATCCTTATTTAGAGGAATTTAAGGCCAATTCAAATCCCATAACTCCTATATTAATTTTTACTAAGGCTCAGGATGCCTTTACTTAGTCAAACAGTGTGGTTTAATGTGATCCTCTTTTAATGGAAAATTCATCATATCTAAAACAGACTCCATTAAATCTTCTATAGGGGTGAGATATCTTCCTCCCCTATTCTAAATTATTGTTCCCTGGTGTGAGATGCTCGAACCTTTCCTTCTTCCCATGGTATTGGTGTGATCAAACCTTAATCCTCAGATTGTTTCCCATTAAAGTTTCTTTCTGCTACATGTGCACCCCCTTCTTTTGTGAAAGAAGCAAGTTTCGATTCGTCATCAATAAAAGGTATTATATACCTCTATTATTGTGTTTTATTTTATCTTTATTCTCCCATTTCTCATTTACATGTTATGACATATGATCTCCATGATTCTAATAGATTTTTCTTTGGTTTCGGTTGGTGCGGTCATGTCGCGGTGTCCTCGGGTGGATGTAGTTGTCGCGGGGGAGGAAATAATAATCCGTTGTGTGGATCGTTCTTTCATAAATAACATCAAAAAAAATAATCTAGGGGATTCATGGCTTCTCTATTATTTTATGTGAAACTTTAGGGTTAGATTGTTTTATCTCACTAGATCACAATGGAATTAATGTAATAAATATTTAAACCGAACAAATAAATTAGTATCGATCATATATTTGCCTCTTGTTTTTCTAGATAGTGTGATATCTATGTTTTCCTTGTTTAGTATTTCGTTCTTGACAAAAATTGGTAAATAACATAAACTGGGATTAATTTTAATAATTTTTCAAAGATAAAGAGTAATGAAAATGAATCTGGTTGTTATTGTTGTAATTTGATGTTAATCAAACTGATGCAGTAAGCATGTTTAATTATTTGTGATATCTTACTGTTTAGTTTTCCCAAAGTTGTAACCTACATATAATAAATCAGTTAATTCTAGATGGGTTAAAGAACTAGCTGTTTGATAAAAATATATTTCTTGGTAGGGTTCTGAGTTACCCTCTTGCTTGTAAGGTCGGGTACCTTTTGCTTTGGATCCATGAGTGCTCGTTATGTTTGAAGGATGGATACATTATTTAAGGTCCAAGATCCTAGTTGTTATGTTGTTTGTTTCCTACTTCTTGTATTGTGATGTGATCCTGGGTGGTTGTTGTGATATGTGGGGGTAGGGAGGCCCATTGGTTGTGGAAACAGTTGACACCTAGGGTGGTGAGATGCATCGGTTTATGCATGTGGGTGTTAGGGAGGAAACTGAAGATGATAAAATGGTTTGGATGTGAATGATTGGATGGTTGATTAAACTTATTGGTTTTTTATCTACTTTACTTTCCTCACTACTCAAGGGAACTTCTATTACTTACCCTCCTTCTAAAATGGGCGAAGATGCGCGAGGTATGTCGCGTGCTTTATGTGTTTAGCTTCTCGAGGAAGGATGGGTCTATGCTCCTACTATAGGTGGAAAAGACTTGACAGGTAGTTCATCTACTCACCAGGTTGAGCCCCCTTATGTTTAGTAGCTCAGAATGTTTTTCTAGAATGCCTGGGAATATGGGAAAGTAATAATGTTGTTAATAAATGATTTAATAAATGATGTTAACCCATGGGGTTGGATCTTTCTAGGATTAAATGTTGAGGTAATATTTCTGAAAAGTTGTAGACTTGGTTTGGTTATCCTAGAGGGCATGAAACTTTGGTGTGATGATAATGAAATATAATGTGGAATTGTTAATGGTTAATTAATGTTTAAATAATTAATTAAAATAAAGTTAAACTGATAAAAATAGAATGAAGTAATGTAATAAAGCTCTTAAAATGGTTTTGTTCTTATAGGATGTGTAGTCTTAGTTGTGGAAGCCGAGAGTCTGAGAGACGTTAGCTTTATTTGAGTCTAAGACTAGGTTATGCCCATGGTGTGGTTGTAAGCTATAGTATATTCTATAATTTTTGTGTTTCTATACGCTACTCCACCCCATCAGTTAGGGAAACTGACACCCCATGGATTCTGAGCCCTGGGGGGTGTTTTCCCCAACATTCTAGTGGGAGGATGGATGGTTGACTACCCGCCTTGGCCCCACTCTCTTTTCTTGGTATTTACTTATGCCGGTATGCACAGTTGTTAGTTTTCCCTATATATGAGTGTAAAGGGATATAATGGCTTGTTGTTATTCACACACATATATTCTGGATATAGTTTCCTATGGACTATTATAGGTGTAACATGTATAGGTTGTAATGGTTTGAGGATCCTTTCTCAGTGTATGGGCTATAATGGCTTGAGGTATAATGTCTGATGTGTGATACACATTATACGAGATATGGTGGCTCCCGAAAACTACCTGGTTACTTTGGTTATATGGGCGTGGTGGTTGTGCTGCACGAGGTGCATGTTTTGGTGCTTCTCTCAGGTGTTTGTAGGCAAACCTTTTTGGAGAGAGATTCTTAGGACGTGTGATGTTATGGAAAAGTGGAAAACTAGTGGTGAAGTGGTAGTGGGGCACCCTTGATATTCTTTATTATATTATATAATCTTGTATGTGATACTTGGTGAGAATATCCATGGTGAGACTAGGAACTTAGTATACCTATTTAGGTTATGAGTTAGTTTCACTTGTTGTTCACTATGCTTTATAATGCTTTCTTTACTTTTGAACAAGAAGATACAAGGAAGATCCTACTAATTATACTATTATACTCACCCTACGTATATGTAAACTTTTTTTTCAGGTCACTTGGAGCAGGTTGGATATCGGGATGGTTATTACTAGCTTGGGGTTGTAGGATCTTATTGGGCTTCATGGTCACTATTGTTTTTACTTTCTTTTGATACTTGTAGTTTTCCCTTCCAATTGTAGTAGTTTTTCATGACATTATATATGTGTACTTGGGTTTTCTTTTATATTGTAGCCTGAGTTAGAGTTGGTTGGTGTATGTCTTATCACTCTCTTTTACATGTGTTCTCTTAGAGGGTAATACCTCCCATTTGTGTGTTTACTATACCCTCAGTGCCAGTCGCCAACCCGGGGCCTACTAAAGGTAGGACTCATGGGTCACTATCTCTCTTCTCACATTTCCAGCCCAGGAGGGGTACACCTTATGAGGATGGGGTCATGACAGATAGCTTGTGATACACGCAACCTCGAGTCTAAATGAACTGTAATACAGTATATCATTATAACCACACCATTGAATTGGTGGGTGTGAATTTTACTAAATAAATTATTAAAATTATATGGTTTACAAAAGTATAAATTAAATTCTTTGTTTATCAATTTATTTTGAATGAAAAAAAAACATTCAAAAGTAAAGGAAATGTTTTTTTTAACTATTTTTATTCATGCAATTTGTTTTATCTTAATAAATTAAATTAATCACTATTGGTGAATGATTTTAATGAAATTAATATATTATATATTCAATAAAAAATTTAATCATTCGTCTAATATTTTTTATAGATAAGGTATAATAATAAATCCAATATTATGCTTAAAACTGTAATTTTCAAAAAATAGTTTTATCATGTTTTGTGCACTTGTTTTTATAATTATTTTTTTACACTTATAAAATAATTATTTGAAAAAATAAATATAATTTTTTAAAATCATAATATCAAAATTATCTTAGACTTAATTTTCTATAATTTTCTAAAAATATTAATTTTTCATTGAATAGTGAAAAATAATGATTTTTTATTAAAAATGTCTTTTCATTTAAAGAATTTACAAAGTTAAATTTTGTTTTAAATGGTTTAAAAAGTAAAAGTAGTTCAATTATATTATTATTAATCTAATTTTGGTCATTGGAATCAATTTTATGTTGAATTATGACATAAAAAGTTTTTATAGTTAATAAAACTTTTTCTTTGGAAAACTGCATTTTCTATGCACTTGTGAGTTTAATTTTAAATTAAATTATACAAATTCTGTGAATTAAATTTGATAAAATGTATTCCATAATTTTAATAATAATAATTAATAATATTTAATAATTTTAAATTATTTTTTTCATAATGAATAGTAAAAACAATAAAAATATGTTCCCACAGTTGAGGTTAAAACAAGTTTACCGAGGGATAAACTAAGTATAAGGGTTAAATGACCTAAAAACTTGTATAATTTATATTTTATAGTCATATTTATACCTTATATAAAATATGGTTCGGTAATGGTCCATTCTGGACCCATTTTTTTGTTTAAAATGTGGGTATATTTTCTTTTTTTCAAAAATTCCAAGTGTGTCCTCTCCCCCACTAATAAAAGTACACCCCTCTCCTCTCTTATCCAAACATAAAGAAAAAATTTCAGCCAATAACTATCAAAATAATTTCCTTAAATCTATAAAAATTATCTAGATTCCCTTTTATGATCATAAACCATCCTAGGAAATCTTTAGTTATAAACCCAATGAGGTTCTCCGGAGAAGAGGTATAGTTCTTAATCATGCGTCTTAATTGTATTTCTCCCTATACCCCCTTAAAATAATCTAAAAATATGTTAAAATATTAAAAATATTATATTTATTATAATTATATTTTATTATGTTAATTTCATAACCTATATTCATCCCCTCTTCCATCAAATAGGGAACGAAACCATCGATTGCATGTTCGGCGGACTACCGCTTCATGAACCGATGTAATTAATTTTCCATCACTATCTCTCAAAGATTGATATAATGATAGAATTAATGTATATATATTATATTTATGACAAAATTATAATTTTTAAATTATAATAAGACATCTAACTTCTTACCTTCCAATCCATTGTAAAATGATAACATCGCTCATGAGTACATGTGGAATACTGCCTTCATAAAGAGATGTGATACATTTTTCATTTTATTTTGAAATGGATGGTAATAAGAATGTATTTAATGAATATATATGATATATATATATATATATATATTATATAATAAATATTATTTAAAGGTGAAATATTATTTACCTTTTTTTCTTTCTATCCATTAAAAAAATGGAAACATCATTCATGCGTATGTACGGCCTACCATCTCCATGAACGGAGTAATTCTTTATTTCTGTCTAAATTTTATAGATTAATATAAATAAAAATTAAAATAATATATATTAAATTTATATATTTATTAAAATTATGGAGATTATGTAACCATGAATAAAGTACAAAGACCAAAACTATTGAACCAAAATATACATGAAAAATGAAGCAGTTATCACCTGTAATAGTGATTTTAATAAATAATTATTAATAAACCCATGATAAAAAGTTATAAGTAAATAATATATGGTGTGATATATATTATTATGTTTCTATAATATATTTATATAAAATCTATATTTATAATATAGTATTTTCAAACACATATGAAGGAAATCGGTCCTGAGGTAAGGGTTTCATCATTATTCGGGATTATTTATGTTTATGTCTCCATTGGGGAAATTATTTTATATTTATATCTCAAACCCAATATATTTTATTCCCCTATGTTTATTCCTATAAATTAAAAGTTTCACTTTTAGTTTCCTATCTTTAATTACTCAATATACCAAAATAATGTTTTTAAGGAAAACTGACATTGTTTTTCAACTCGGTCAGGAATCCTCTCTTATATGTACATATTTTCCTTGAAATTTAAAATTTGATATTTTTGAAATTATAAAAAAAATTATTAAATAAATTTTTTCCATTTTTTACTTTTTAAAAAAAGTTTTAAAAGGATCCTTCTTTTCATTTTCTGAATGAGGTTCTTTTTTACTTTTTACAACAGTGTGAAAATAATGTTTTTTTAACTTATATGGAATGTATGGAATTACCCTCCATAATGACCACTCATTAATTTAAAGATTAATTTATAATTTTAGAAGTTAATTTTAAAATAAAAAATTTTCCTTAAAATTTGGGAACTATTATAGACTTTAAAAAGGTGATTCCAAATTAAAAAGGATAATTTCCTCAAGAAATTTTCCAATGATATTTTTAAAGTACATTCATCTATGTAAAAATATATATAGTGGATATTATTAATTATTAGGGATGTACTATTTTGATACCATTCACCATATTACTCTATATGGTTTATGATTATGTTTATTGATTTTATAAATTATTATCATTTCATATGCTAGTTTTTCAATATGAATGTTTATGTTGATTATGTTTCACCCCTTTCATATGACGAATGAATTTGACTTAGTAAGTGGTGGGAAGGGCCTACTACAGCTTCTCGATGAATCTGTAAGTCTTGTGAGACAAACAGTTCTGGGGATTTGGTAGAGTCTTTACACATTTATGAATGATGTCTTCTCATGAGTCCTTGATGGTAATTTGGTAATGTCTGAAATTATGTATTCATTCGTTATGAAACTAGTTATTATTATCCATGTGATTATTTATATTATTATGTTATCCATGGATTTATTTCCCCTTTTATGGTATTAGTTATATGGAATATTTTATTATTGTATATCTCGACCGTATTGTGCATGTTTTATTTACTTGGTGCCAGCTTCCATTGTATACATACCCTTACTAAGAATCTGATATCACACCTTTCTTATGTTTCTTTTCCACAGGTTGATAGGAATTGTATTATGATTGATATAAAGGGATATAATAAAGTAATAATGGTGTTCTCAAATAAAATATTGTGTTTCATTTTAAGTTTTCAACTATAATGTGAGATTCAAGTATATATCTAGTTTTCTAAGACTACTAAACTATTAGGTCCTTCAGGATGTGATTCCTTATATCTAGTAAAAATGTAATAAATTAACCACTGATTATGTAATTCTTTGGTAGGGGTATTTATAGTTGGTATCATAGGAATTTTTGCAGAAACCTTGTAAACTAGATTTAGTAAAACATATATTGAAGAACATAACCCTATGAATAACTTTAATGATATGTATAAGTATAGGATAACCTCCTAAAGTTTTTATAAGGTAGTCTATAGAAACCCTATCCTTTTACATATAGCATTACATGTTTTTAGGCATAATTATAAATCAAAGTAAAATCCAAGGTCGTAAAGTCTAGTGTCTTGGAAGACTAGGTACATAATCAAACATTATAAAAAACAAATTTTTATTTAAACTTCATAATGAGATCCTATCTTCCATTGTGTTCATGCATTTGCATAGGATAACATGGGGATAACATGAACAAAGGGATGAGCTAAAATCCCAGTAAGGGAATAACCATAAGAACAAAGCATTAGCACATGGGATAGAAGGTGTTACATGATGATATAAAAAGGCATGTAACATATGTAATCATAACATATAAACATGGGATCATTTAAACATGGAATCATAGAAATGTGGTGGAAACATAAAACATGAATTTATTATGAGTAAAGGATAACCACGAAGACCGTTTCCCATAGTAGCATAATCCAAGTATAACCACCAAGACCGTTGCACATAGTAGCACAAGTCAAGGCTAACCGCCAAGACTGTCACACATAACGTCTCATGAGACTCAACATTACCCAATGAATTGGAGAGCTATCTGGTCATACCCATCTTAACATTTCATGAATATATTTTCCACATAAATAATCATACATAATCAATCTTATATAAACATAAGGGTTACCCATGGAAAGAATTGGGTACCACAATCATGACACAAAGCATAACCAATGGGTGTATCATAAAAGTGTCCATGAATTAAAAGAATTAGAACATACATGGATGTTAATAAGGTAAAATAGTAAAATATCAAGGTATTTTATGTCAAACATAAGTGAAAACATGTAAGAAATGTATTTGATAACTTTTATCATTAAAATTTTTTTTGCGATTTTAAGGAAAATACTATAGAGATTTTAAAATAGAATAGGGAAAAAAATTTATATAAAACCATAAGTGAACCAATAAGGTTTTCATAATTAAAAAATTATTTTATAAAGAAAATGGTGGATTAAAACATAGGATATAGTGTTCTTGAAATTGGATACAAATTTGGGAAGTTCCCTTAAAATAAGTCTTCTTATTGGGAAGTATCGAGGAAGGAATCACTTTAAAGCATGTATATCCCCGAAAGATAATGAGGGATGGATATTGAAACATTATTTTGGAGAATATAAAAATTATTTATAAGTTTTACATAAAAATAAAATGCAAATTCATTTTGGTAAAAAGAAATATAGAGAAACCCAAAGAAATAAAGGTGGTTCGGGTAGAATTCCTTATAGATTATCAGCATGGTATCGGTTGTACTTAATAGGAATTAATGAGAGAGAATGGGGTTTATCATCACTTATAAATAATGAGGTAAGTATGGTGGAGTTTATAAATCATACCCTATCATTAGTTATTACACATAAAATTTCATAGCATATAGGACATTCTTGAATAAAAGTTAAAAGGAAAAGATCTCTTATCTTAAGTCTGTTGGTGTTCTCAACTTGTTATTAATGACCTGAATAAAAAATTAGGTTTATTAATTAATAATTTCAGAACCTATTCTATATTTAATTTATTTATTATACCCTTTTTATTTTCATTCATGGCCTTTTTAATGGGTTAAGTGGTTTAGTTTCCTTGTTCAGGTCTGTTTGTTTTCTTGGTTTTTACGATCAGTTTACTTATGTTCATGAATGGAGAACCATGTAAAATGAGAATGGTTTTCCATAATTGAATTTATATTTTTTTAGCTAACATCCATAATATTACATTGTTATAAAATTCATTTGGTTGTTTTGAGTGTAGGTGAATCATTGTATGAAACAATAATGATAAACGCTTGAATTAGTTTTAGCGATTTTGCTCACAATTAACTTGTTTTGTATTATTATTTTACATCATGAGTGAATAAAGATTAAAAAACATTAAATAAGATAAAATAAACATATAATAGTATTTTTCAACCATAAAAATGGTTTCATGACCAGAATTGAAGATAGTAATAGAAATTGATAACTCGTCGTCCTTGATTGTGCTAAATTAACACATCTCAAACGGTGTTTTCATTTCTTTCAAATAAAAGGTGGGGGAAGTAGAGATGATAATTAATTTTCCCATTAGAATAATATAATTCCAGTACATGTATTTTACTGTAGTTATCATACCCTTTGGGTTAAGGGAGGTGAGGAAAAAAATAAGAAAAGAAAATAACTTAAAATAATTGGAAAGATGAATCTACCTCTTGAGTTTATCTCCTTTGACATCCTATTAAGGGGGGAGGATTTGGTATTTTGAAAAGACCAATGAATTTTGTACATGGGGGAGGAGATTAGGGAGTGATTTGGGAAGAACTTAGGTAAGTAAAAAGGGTTGAGAGTAGTGAAGAGAAGAGGTAAGGAGGGGTGGTATTTATAGTGGATGAGAGGAGGGTTTTCATAATATTTAATTCCTTAGTTTATTATTTTCAATAAAGACCAGAAATAGTGATTATTAAATGCCCAAAAATAGTAAATAGTGCATGTGAGTTCGATATAATGTCCTTACATCATCCATACATCAGCTGATGACATCATAATTCATGTATTTAGCATTTATCGTAAATTATAGTATTTTACTATTCACCTAAAAATCAAGTATTTTAGAAAAATACCAAAAATTCACCCTAACCATTTCTAGATGTGTAGAATCCAAAAATATACTTTGTTTTTCAAAAATAAGTTTTTAAATATGATTAATTTAATTTTTAATTAAAAATACAATTTACTCAAAAAATAACAATTTTAAAACATTTATTTTCTTATTCCCAGATATAGGTATATCGTACTTCCACTTTGAATCTTATTTATATAATATCATAGGTAAGTTTACTATTCATTAGGTTATGTTACTATTCATAAGGGTAAAATTACTATTCATAAGGGTTTGTTACTATTCATCAAAAATTAAGTTGGTCATATTAGACTCCAAATAACTTACTGATTACAACTGTGTATGTCAGATCTTCAAAATTCAAATCACAGAAGTGACAAACTTATGCTTAAAGGTCACATAACACTTAGTAGTTCATTAAGGTGTGATTTCATGTGATTATATGGCATAATAATAAGAATGAAATTTCCATTGAAAAACATTATGCCATTACATTCTTCCCCCCTTAAGAAATTTCACCCTCGAAATTTATTTTAACATTATGGGTCATAAATAGGTGCAGGTACTCTTCCTTTGTTGCCTCCTCTAGTTCCCATATTGCCTCTTCATACTTATGGTTCTTCCATAGTACCTTGACCAGGTGAGTAGTCTTGTTATGTATAACTTTATCGCTATGATCCAAGATCTTCACTAGCTTCTCCTCATGAGAAAGATCATCCTCCAACTGTACAACCTTTGAAGAGAGTACACATGAAGGTTCTGGCATGTACTTCCTTAAGAGGGATACATGAAATACATCATGTACTTTGGCCATGGTAGGTGGAAGTTTTATTCGATTAGTTATAGCCCCGACACAATCAACAATCTTGAAGGGGTCGATGTACCTGGTACTTAACTTATCTTTCTTTCCAAACCTCATGACCTTCTTCCATTGAGATATTCATAGAAATACCATGTCTCCAACTTTGAACTCATGGTCTCATAGACAATTTTCTACATTACTCTTCTGTAGACTTTGGGATTCTTTGATTTGCTACTAAATGTTTTTCACCTTCTCCACCATTTCTTCGACCATTTCAGGTCCTAGAAGCTGATGATCGCTGACTTCAACCCAACACACTAGTGTTCTACACCTTTCCCATAAAGGGCTTCATATGGTTCCATTCGGATGCTCGAGTGGAAACTATTTTTGTAGGATAATTCAACCAGTGGAAGATAATGATCCCATCCTTCTTTTAAGTCTGTAGAACATGCTCTCAACATATCTTCTAGTGTCTAAATAGTTTACTCGGATTCTCCATTAGTTTGAGGATGATAGGTCATACTGAAGTTTAGTTCAGTGCTTAGAGAATGTTAGAGACTTTTCCAGAACTTCAATGTGAATCTTGGATCACGATCAGATACAATAGATTATGGTACTCAATGAAGCCTTACCACTTCTTTGATGTAAATCCATGCAAGTTGATCCAATGATAATTCCTCTCAAATTGCAATAAAGTGATCGATCTTCTTAATATGATCCACAACAACCCATATAGCATTATTTCCTCTTTATTTCCTTAGAAGTCTAGTAAAAAATTCAATGGTGATGTTCTCCCACTTCCATGTTGGTATGGGTAGTGGTTGCATCATCCACTTAGACTTCTGTCTTTCAGCCTTCACTTGTTGAAATACCAGGCAATTTGATGTATACTTAGAAATCTCCTTCTTCATATTGTCCCACCAAAATTTCTCTCAGAGATGTCGATACATCTTTGTGATACCTTGGTGAATAGAGAAGTTTGAGCTATGTGCATCATTCGGTATCTCCTTCTTTATCTATATATAGTATGGTACACATAATCATGACCCAAATCTTACAACTCCTTCCTCATCAATCAAGAACTCATAGGATTTCCCATTTTTAATAGATTTCACCCTTTTTAGAACTTTCACATCTTTTCTTTGAACGTTCTTTATTTTCTCCATGAAGCTGACCGAACAAGTCATCTATCTGTGGAAGGGGATACTTGTTCATTATCGTGATTTTATTGAACTCATGATAATCAATGCAGAGGAGAATTAATCCATCCGTCTTCTTCACAAAGAGGATTGGCACACCCCATGGTGAAGCACTAGGGCGTATAAAATCCTTCTCGAGATTCTCTTGTAACTACTTTTTCAGCTCTTCCAGCTTTACAGTGGTCATTCTATAAGGTGTCTTTGATATAGGCATAGATCCATAAATAAGTTCAATTGATAACTCAACCTATCATTTAGGATGAATACTAGGAAACTATTTAGGGAATTCATCAGTGTAATCCCTCACGATGGGCATGTCTTCAAGCATGATTCTCTCTTTTTTCTTAATCATTTGGGATAGATATTATTTCTCATAAGGAAGCAATATCCACACTTGAGATTATGATTCTAAAGGAGATTCATATTCCTCCTTACACTTGTAAATAATTGTAGGATGATTCGAGATGTGAAGAGTGATCCCCCTTTCTTGAAAGTTGACATTGGATTTGTATAAAGATATCCAATACATGACTAGGATAGTGTCAAACTCCGCTAAAGGAAGTATGACAAGATTTGATGGGAGGTTAAATCCACAAAAATTAACCGGGGAGGAGTTATAAACCATGGACGCAATAATTTCCCCATTCACTATTCTCATGGATAAATTTTCCTCTAAATTTTGAGGTGGTGTTTGAATAGTTGTATGAAACTATAAATATAAGAAAGAATGAATAGAACTAGAATCAAATAGTATGTTCGTTATTCTTGAATGAATAACTAGCATACCTATCACCACATCGTTGTCCAGCTCCACCTCAAAAGTAGTGATAGCATAATCACTTCCTTGTTGCCTTGGTGGTTGTTGTTGATTTCCTCTGACACCCCTTGGCTTAGGGAAAATTTTTTCTTAATTATCATGCTCCTTAGAGTTGTAACACTGCACCACTAGCTGAGTGTTGATATGAACCTTCCTTCTTCCACATTAATGGTATTTTTCACATCCTTTTGGAAGTTCTTGGCTAGATGTCCCAACTTTCCAAATTTGAATTAATTCCTCATTCCCTTTAGACAGTTCCTAGGATTCTTCTTCCCATAACTTTTACAAGTGGGATATTCGGTATTCTTTCCATCAAGGGATTTTTTTTGTTGAACCACCCATGTTTTTCTCCATTTGTTTCTTCTTTTCACTAGGCCCATGAGACCACTAAGCGTATCCAATATCTATTTCAACCTTGAGGGCACAATGGAAAATCTCCTCATTACTGTTGAAGTCTCAAATTTCCAACACCTTTCATAGACTCGACTTTAGCCCATTAAAGAAGAGATTCACCTTGCCTTCGGTGTTCATGAAAAATCTAGAGGCGTACTTTGAAATCCTTGTAATGTTTGCTTCATATCCCCCGATGGACTCATATTACTTCTTCTTGAGACCAAGGAACTCTCTTTCTATATTGAGATGGAAGGTTTGAGGAAAATATTTATTGAAAAAAATCCTATTGATTTCCTCCCAATCCATGTAATCAACTTATTATTGGAATTTTGTATTCTTGATTAGTGTCCACCACTGATTACCTTCTCCATCAAAACGATAGACCACCAGTACAACTTTCTTTTCTTCCAATAACTAGAGTATGGAGAATGTAATTTCAATGGCGTTAATCCATTGTTCTACTAGAAGGGGATCATAAGATCCACTAAACATGGGAGGCCTTTTCCGCATGAATTATTCTATGGATACTTTCTATTTTCTTGGAGGAGGAGGGTGTGCCACATGATTCAAGTTATTATTCATAACTTGATCCAGCTAAGTAAGTACTATCATAAAGTTTTGAGCGCCCATTCCCATCATATCAGGCATATCATTAGGTAAATATTCTCATTTCCTATCACATTGGATGTTGGAACGTGTTCTTCTATTTCCCTCCATTAACTAAGAAAAATAACTTACAATTAGAGGGATTGAATACTTAGTTATTGAGCATAAAAAAGGAAACTTTTGAACATAAAAGGATAAACTTGTAAAGGAGAAGTATATCCTAATGTGTGATTTCCTATGTTTCAATCTAGGTTATCCTTGATCTATTTATTAAATTATATTCTTATGGGATTTTTTTATTCCCTTAATAATGGTTTGTACTAAGATCATGAATTTACTAAAGCATATTCCCTCGGGAGTGTCAAACCAAGAGTGCAGCAAGGCCTGTTGTCATGTACCAGGATACCCTAGGTTTGGCTCGAAACTCCTTGATGGATTTTTCAATCCTAGGTACATCTGTGCCAGAGCTTCCTCTACCTATTTGTATCCAGACGGGAATGTATTTTATTAATAAACCACTTACTCTATACTTACCAAAATTTAGGGATGTTTTCTTATACTTCATCTCATCCTTAAGGTTCTTACTAAAGTTATCTATTCTTAATATCCAAAAATAACTAGACCATCGTATGATACCAACTATAGTGACTCTATACTTTTACATATAACATTACATGTTTTTAAGCATATTTATACATCAAAGTAAAAGCTAAGGATCGTAAAGTCTAGTGTCTTAGAATACTAGGTACATAATTAAACATTATAAAAACAACTTTTTATTTAAACTTCTTAATGATCTCATATATTACATTGTGTTCATATATCTGTATAGGATAACCTTAGGATAACATGAATAGAGGGATGAGCTAAAATCCCAGTAAAGGAATAACCATAAGAAAAAATCATTAGCACATGGGATAGAAGGTGTAACATGATTATATAAAAAGGTATGTAACATATGGAATCATAACATATAAACATGGGATCATTTAAAAATGGAATCATATAAATTTGGTAGAAACATAAAACATGAATTTAGTATGATTCAAGTCTAACCTCCAAGACCATTTCTCATAGTATCACAAGCCAAGGCTAACTGCCAAGACTGTTGCATATAGTATCACTAGCCAAGGCTAACGGCCAAGACCATCGCACATAACGTCTCATGAGACTCAAATTTACCCATTTCATTACAATGCTTTTTGGGTTCACCCATCTTAACTTTTCATGAATATTTTTTCCACATAAATAATCATACATAATAAATCTTACATAAACATAAGGGTTACCCATGGAAAGAATTGGGTACCACAATCATGACATAAAGCATATTCAATGGGTGTATCATAAAAGTGTCCACGAAAGAAAGGAATTAGAACATACATGTATTTTAATTAGGTAAAATAGGCATTTATCATGGTATGTTATTTAAAATATAAGTGAAAACATGTAATAAATGTATTTTATAAATTTTAGCATTAAAAAATTTTTGTGCGGTTTTAAGGAAAATACTACAGAGATTTTAAAATAGAAAAGAAAAACATATTGTACCTATAACCAGAAGAAAACCAATAATGTTTTTATAATAAAAAATATGATTTTATAAATACAATGGTGGATTAAAACAAGAGATAGTGTGCACTTTAAATTGCGTACAAATTTGGGAAGTTCCCTTAAAATGAGTTGGCTTATTGGGATGTATCGATGAGGGAATCACTTAAAAGCATGTATATACCCAAAAGAGAATGAGGGATGGATCTTGAAACATGATTTTGGAGAATATAAATATCATATATAATTTTTACATAAAAATAAAAGACAACTTAATTTGGGTAAAAATAAAGATAGAGCAACCTGAAGGAATAAAGGCGGTTCGGGTAGAATTCCTTACAGATTATCGGCATGATATCAGGTGTACTTAAGAGGGATTAATGAGAGAGAATAGGGTTTCACATAACTTATACATCATGAGTAAATTATGGGGTATTTGCGACATCATACTCCATCATTAGGGATTACACATAAAATGGCATAGCAAAGAAGACATTCTTGAATAAAAGTGAAAAGAGAGGATCCCTTACCTTAAGTCCGTTGGTGTTCTACACTTGTTATTAATGACCTGAAAAAACAAATTAGGTTTATTAATTAATAATTATATAACCTATTATATATTTTATTGATTTATTATACCCTTTTTATATTCATTAATTTCCTTTTTAATGGGTTAATTGGTTCAATTTCATTGTCCGAGTCCGTTTGTTTTCTTGGTTTTTATGATCGTTTTACTTATGTTCGTGAACGGAGAACCATGTAAAATAAAAATGTTTGTCCAGAATTGAAGTTATATTTTTTTAATGAACATACATAATATTACATGGTTATAAAATTCATTTGGTTCTTTTGAGTGAAGGTGAATCATTATATGAAACATTAATAATAAACGCTTGAATTAATTTTAGCTATTTTGCTCACAATTAACTTGTTTTGTATTATTATTTTACATCATGAGTGCATAAGGATTAAATAACATTAAATAAGATAAAATACACATATAATATTTATTTTCAACCATAAAAATGGTTTCATGACCCTAATTTAATATATTAATAGAAATTGATAACCCTTCATTCTTGATTGTGCTAAATTAACACATCTCAAACGGTGTTTTCATTTATTTCAAATAAAAGGTGGGGAAAGGAGATATGATAATGAATTATACCATTATCATAATATAATTACAGTAAATTTATGTTACTGAAGTTATAATAGAATTTGGGTGAAGGGATGTGAGGAAATAAACAAGAAAAGAAAAGAACTTAAAAGAATTGGAAAGATGAATTTACCTCTTGAGTTTATCTCCTTTGAGAGCCTCTTAAGGGGAGAGGATTTGGTATTTTGAGGAGACCAAGGGATATTGGACATGGGGTATAAGATTGGAGAGTGATTTGGGAAGAACTTAGGTAATTCACAATGCTTTATAGGAGTGAAGATAAGAGGTAAGGATGGGTGGTATTATAGTGGAGGAGAGGAGGGTTTTCATAATATTTAATTCTTTAGTTTATTATTTTCCCTCAAGACCAAAAAGAGTGATGATTCCATGAACAAAAAATAGTAAATAGTTCATGTGAGTTTAATATAATGGACTTACATAATCCATACATCATCTGATGACATCATAATTCATGTATTTATCATTTATTGTAAATTATCATATTTTACTATTCACCCAAAAATAAAGTATTTCAGAAAAATCCCAAAAAATCACCCTAACCATTTTTTGATGTGTATAATCCAAAAATGAACTCCATTTTTTAAAAATAATTTTCTAAATATTATTAATTTAATTTTTAATTAAAAACACAATTTACTTGAAAAATAACAATTTTAAAACATTTATTTTTTTATTCCCAGATATAGATATATCATACTTCCACTTTGAATATTATTTATATACTATCATAGGTAAGGTTACTATTCATTAGGTTATGTGACCATTCATAAGGTTAAAATTAAAATTTATAAGGGTATGTTACTATTCACCAAAAATTAAGTAGTTAATATTATAATCCAAATAACTTATGGATCATAACCGTGTATATTAAATTTACAAATTTTAAATCAAAAAAGTGACAAACTTATGTTTAAAGGTTACATAGAACTTAGTATTTCATTATGTTGTGATTTCATGTGATTATATGTCATAATCATAAGAAGGAAATTTCCATTAAAAAACATTGGGTTGTTACATAGTTATTTTGTGGTTTTCTTATAAATAAAACCAAGTCTAGATAATAAAAGTGGATATGGATCTTAAATGGTTATACTTAGGGGTAATAACTCTGAAAAGTGTGTATTTGTATTTGACTCAATCGTTACTTGGTTCACAATAACAGGCCTTATTTCATACTTGTATTGACACTCCTAAGGGGTATTATTGGCCTAATTCACATTTTCTTTATAAACATTTATGAAGTATTTGAAAATATTTTTATTATTTGAAAACTTTCCCAAGGAAACCAAGTTTTTGATTCTGAGATTAGCTACACAAAAAAATTTCAATTTATGTTAAGTGTTTCACTAGTTTTGGAATTATAAATTATGTTTAATTATGTAATGATCTAATCTAGTGTATTTTGTTATTTATAAATTACTCCTATCAGAAGTAATGGGAACTGTATCAATACATGTAATCCATGTATGGATTTCCCTCCTAGGAAAGATAACAAAGATGGAGTTGGAGCTATAGCTGGAGCTAAAAAATTTATAACTATATTGGGGAAGCTGAATCAGGTTCTAACCAAAACTATTTACCATATGGAGTAGTCTACTAATTCAAAACATGATGTAACAATGTTAGACCACTTTATACATCAGCAGTATCCATTGTTTAATGGGGCTACAGATCCATTTGTAGCTGAGTAATGGATAAGTTCCTTAGGGAAGATATTTCTCACACTAGGAAGTAATGAAATAGAGAAGGTTTTTATGGTATTTTATCATCTCTTAGGAGATATGGATCAATAGTGTTTATTGATTCAAAACACTAAGGATGAGGAGGAAATAATGGGCATGGAATGGAAGAATTTTAAGGTATTATTCTTGGAAAAATATTTTATTTTCAAGAAACGGGCATATAGAGAGAGGAAATTCATGAGTCTAAGATAAAAGTAATATAAAAATGTTGTTGAGTATAAATCCCACATTATAAGGTTATAAATCCATACTATAGACTACATAAATAATCCAAAGTACAATATTGACTATTTCTTTGATGGTCTTAAGACAATCCTTTGAAGGTCACTAGTCTCTCAAACATTCTCATCATATGAGCATATAGTATCATGTGTTATCAAGGCAAAGAAATAATTATACAAGTCTTATGAATTAAAAGTAATTAAAGATAATAAAAGTGTTGTTGATTACTCTAGAAAAGGAAATATGGAAAAATGGAAGAAAGGATGGGTGGAATTTACAAACTGTAATAAATTTGGAAATAAACATTAGGGAGCATGCTTACTGGGAATGTGAGTTTAATACAAGTTTGGAGATAATGGCCACCATTATCATGATATAAAGGGAAACAAATAAACGTATGATGTGAAATGCTTCAATTATAAGGAGATTGGGGACTATTTAAATGATTTTCCAAGGCGTCAATGAAGTTTCCCCTAGAAAAGGTCAGGGGAGAAAGGCCAACTTATGCGATCAAAAAAATTGAGGTTTAAGTTCTTAAATATGTGGTGATATGTACTTTAATTATGTTCTCAAATTTTTCCAATTATTTATTTTATTATAGACCTTAAAACTCTTTTATATCATCTAATTTTTACATGAAAATTAGATATTTCTATATCACATTAAGAAGGGAGTTATTGATCAAGACTACTAATAGAAGTCTTGATACAATAAGGATGTGTCAGTCAGTTCTCATTGTGACCCATAAATATTCCCTATTTATTGACCTTATTATTATAACTATGGTTGATTTTAATATAATCCTTTGTATGGTCTGGATTTTAAAATATAGTGAAAATTTTATTTCAGATATAAGGAAATTATAATTTGTGATAAAGATATGGAATTCCTTATATTTAAATGGGAGACTTCATCATCTAATCAATTTCTAGATCCACCCTTAGTATCTCTTCTGAATGAGATATTTGGGGAAGAAGAGAATAAAAAATATACTGATGTAAAAGGTAATATTAAAATTGAGTATGTACCTATTATATAGTAATATATTGATGTATTTCTTGAGAAATTACTTAGACATCCACCAGAGCATGAAGTTTATTTTTCTGTTGATTTAATCCCTGATGAAAGACTAATATCAAAGACTCCATATATAATGTCCACTATAGAATTGGAAGATTTGAAGAAACATCTAGAGTATTTTTGTAATAATATTTTTATATGATCTATTGGTTCACCTTATGGATCCCCTGTTATTTTCATTAAGAATAAATATGGATCTATGAGGTTGTGTATTGATTATAGTTAAATCAATGCCATTACGATAATGAACAAGTATCCTCTACCTCACATTGATGAATTATTTGATCAAATTCACAGATCTCAATATTTTTCAAATATTGACCTTCATTATATGTATCATAAATTGTGAATGAAGAAGGAATACATTATAAATACATCATTTCAAATGAGGTATAGACATTATGAGTTTATAATAATGTAATTTGGATTGAATAATACACCCTATGTTTTTATAGATCCAATTAAAATAATATTCAAGGAATATATTGATTATTTTTTGTGGTATTTATTGATGATATATTAGTGTATTCTAAAATCTATGAGGACCATGAGAATCACTTGAGGGTCATTCTTGAGACTCTAATAAGAAAAGTGTTATATGGGAAATTTAGTAAGTATGAATTGTATATTCCGAAATATTCTTTTCTTGAAAATATTGTATCCAATGATATAATCTCATTTGATATTACAAAGAAAAATTCACTCTAAGAATTACCTACACCAATGAACATAATGGAGGTACATAGTTTCATTGTTTTAGTAGGTTACTATAAGCAATTTGATCAAGATTTTTTTTATTGTCTAACCCATTAACCAATATTACTCATAAAGGGTTTAAGTTCTTATGGAAAAGGTAATGTGAATAATGTTTTGATGAAATGAAGTGGATATTGGTGAGTGCTCCAATTTTGAGTCTACCATCAGGAAATGATAGATTTGTAATATGTAGTGATTATTCAAATAAGGTAATTGGTTGTGTGCTTATGTAAAATTATAAAATTATTTCCTATGCATCAAGGAAATTAAATATTCATGAAAAAAACTATCCAACACATGATATTGAGTTTGTAGATATAGTATTTTCTTTGAAGATATGAAGACATTATCTATATGGTGAAAAGTGTGAGATATATATGGATCATAAGAGTTTTAAATACATATTTTCATATAAATATATAAACATGAGGAAAATTTGATGTCTTGAGCTACTCAAGGATTATGATTCTTCAATACACTACCACTCAAGGAAGGAAAATGGGGTAGTGTATCCATTGAGTAATAAATATCATGGAGTTCTGACCAAAATGAGATTCGATAGAGATCATATGTTCATGGATTTAGTAAAGATAGATTTTGGGATTATTAAGGAATTGGAAACATCACTCCTTTTTTCAATGATTTCTAAACTATATTTATTATAAAATATAAAAAGGTATCTTTTGGATGATGAGAATTTTCAAAAGAATATTAAATTCGTAAATGATGGAAAATTGGAAAAAATTATATGAAGAAAGCATTATGATATTTAGAAAGATATTATGTGTTCCATATATACCTTTTATGAAAATGGAATTATTGGATAATTCTCATAACTTAAATTTATTTATACACCCTTGTAGCACCAAGATGTATAGATATTTGATGAAATACTTTTTCTAAGATAATATGAAGTGTAAAATTGCTAATTACGTGTAAAGATGTTTGGTTTCTCAATTGGTGAAGGATGGGATACAACACCATATAGGATTCATGAAACCCCTAGCTATTACTATGTTTAAATGGGGAGATATTACCATTGAATTTTTCAATGTATTACCAAAGAATCCCAGAAAAAATGATGCAATATGGATAATTTTTAATCGACTTACAAAATATGAACATTTCCTTGATATAAGAGAGGATTTACCTCTTGATAAACTTGAATGACACAATATTAATGAGGTTTTAATAATTTATGGTGAACCTATTTCAATTTTATTTGATCATGATCCAAGATTTACATAAAAATTATAGAAAATTATTCAGAAGGATCTTGATACTAATATTCATTTGAGCATCACTTATCATTCTCAAACCTATGGATATTATAAATAGAATATTCGAATATTAGAAGACATGTTGAGGTTTTTCTCCCTTGAATCTCAAGGTATGTGGGATTAGTATTTACCTTTGGTAGAATTCTCCTATAACAATATCTTTCATTCTAGTATTCAAATGGTGTTGTATAAATCATTATGTAGAAAGATATGTTATACTCTAACATATTGAGATAAATTTAGTGAAAGGAATATTGTAGGACCAGATATTGTATAGGAGAAAATATAAAAGGTAAATATTATTCAAACCCATATTAAATTAGATCAAAGAAGAAAAATAGTTATACCAATAACAGGAGGAAATATTTTGAATTTCAAGTGGGAGGTCATGTTTTCTTGAAAGTATCTATGTGGAAGGGTGTTATAATGTTTGGTAAGAAATGGAAATTGAGTCCTGGGTACATTGAACCATTTTAAATTTTATAAATAATCAGATTTAAGTATTACCATTTGGTAATGCCACCAATCTTTAAAGTACATGATGTGTTTTATATATCATTATTAAAGAAGTACATTCCACACCCAACACATGTGATCACATCTAAATAAATATAATTAGAACCTAATATATATTACTATGAGGACCTTATATAGATTATGGACACCGTATAACAAGTTTTGAGGAATAATATGACTCATTTAGTAAAGGTACTTCAAAGAAATCATAATATAGAATGGGTGGTGTGGGAACCTGAAGAATTTGTGATGAAAAAAATACCAAAATATTTTAATGAGGTGACATTTTGTAAATTTCTAGGTTGAATTTTTTTGAATAAGGGAATTATGTAACACCCAAAATTTTATGATATATTTCATTTTAAATAAATTCAATCCCTTCGATAGCTTATGATACATGTAACCCCAAGTCTAAATGAACCTTAATACAGTATATCATTATAACGTAGACATTAAATTGGTGGATATGAAAAGTAATAACTAAGTTATGAATATTATATGGTTTACATATGTATAAATTAAATTTATTGGTTATCAATTGATTGGAAATTAAAATAACAAAATCATTTGAAAGTAAAGGAAATGTTTTTATGAAAAACTACTTTTATGCATGCAATGTAATTTTATCTTAATAAATTAAATTAATCACTATTGGTGAATTATTTTAATGAAATTTATAAATTATATATTAAATAAAATGTTTTATCATTCATCTAATATTTTTTATAGGTATAGGATAAGAATAAATCCAATTTTAGGCTTAAAACTATATTTTTATAAAAATTGGTTTCATTGTATTTTGCGCACTTTTAAAATTAATTTTTTACACTTATAAAAATGTATTTAAAACATTTAACATAGGAAACTATCTTAGAATAAATTTTTTATAATTTTCTAAAAAGATTAATTTTTTGATGAATAGTGAAAAATACTGATTTTTATTAATAATTGTCTTTTCGTTTAAATAATTTACAAATTTGCATTTTTTAAATGGTTTTAAAAGTAAAATTAGTTCAATTATACTATTATTAATCCAATTTAGGTTATTGGAATCAATTTTATATTTAATTTTTATATAAAAACTTTTTATACTTATGGAAACTTTTTCTTTGGAAACTCGCATTTTCATCACGCTTGCAGGTTTAATTTTAAATTAAATTCTGAAAATTCTGTGAATTGAGATTGAAAAAATATATTCCATATTTTGAACCAGAATAATTAATATTATTTATAAATTTAACTTAATTTTTTCTCAAAATTAATATTAAAAATAGTAAAAATGTGTTACCACGGTTAAGGTTAAAACGGGTTTACTGGGGGATAGACTAAAACGATAAGGGTTAAAATGACCTAAAAACTTTTGTAATTTATATTTTATTACCATTTTTATAAATTATATCATATAATGGTTTTTAATGGTCCATTTTGGATCTTTTTTTGGTGTGTAAAATGTGGGTATATTTTATTCTTTTCAAAAATTCCAAGTGTGTCCTCCCCCCCCCCCACTTATAAAAGGACACCCCCTCTCCTCTACTCTCTACAAATAAAGAGAATTATTTTGGAAAATAAATATCCAAATACTTTCCTTAAATCTATCACCATAACTTAAAATCCATGGTTTGATCATAAAACCATCCTAGGAAGGCTTTAGGTATAAACCTAAAGAGGTTCTCTGAAGCAGAGGTATAGTTCCTAACAGCTTGTCTTCATTTTATTTCTTTCTATACCCCCATTAAAATATTCTAAAAATATGATAAAATAATAGAAAAATTATATTAAATATATATTTTTATTTTATTATTTTAATTTTATAACCTATATCCATCCCCTCTTCCATCAAATGGGGAACAAAACTGTCAATCGTGTGTAGGATGGACTACCACCTCACGAACCAGTGTAATTTATTTTCCATCACCACCTACCATGTATGGATATAATTATGGATTTAATGTATATATATTATATTTATGACACAATTATACTTATTAAATTATAATATCACATATAACATCTTACCTTCTAATCTTTTGGAAAATGATAACATTGCTTGTGTGTATATGTGGACTACTGCCTCCATGAAGCGATGTGAAACATTTTTCATTTTTTTTAACATGGATGGTAATAAGGATAGATTTAATTAATATATTTGATATGTATGATATATATTATATAATAATAATTCTTTAAAGGTGAATTATTATTTACCTTTCCTTTATTTCATCTGTTAAAAAATGGAAACAATGTTCATGCGTACGCACGACCTACTGTCTCCATGAACGGTGTAATTCATTTTTTCCATCTAAATTTTATGGATTACTATAAATATATATATAATTAATATATATTATATTTATATCATGATTAAAATTCTTTATATGGTGTAACCATGATCAAAGTACAAGGACTAAAACTACTGAACCAAAACATACATGAAAAACGAAGCAATTATCACCTGAAATAGTGATTTTAATAAATAATTATTAATGAACAGGTGTTAAAATGTTATAGGTAAATAATATATGGTATTAAATATATTATTATGGTTCTATAATATATTTATAATAAATCTATATTTATTATACATGAGGTTCGAACATGTTTGAAGGAAATTGGACCTAAGATAAGGGTTTATTTCACAATCTCATCATTATTCAAGATTAGGTATGTTTATATATCCAATGAGGAAATTATTTTATATTAATATATTAAACCCAATATATTTTATTCTAATATATTTATTACTATAAATTAAAATTCTTCCTTTAAATTTCCTCTCTTTAATTACTCAAGATACTAAAATAATATTTTTATGGAAAACCGACATTATTTTTCTACTCAGTGAGGAATATTTCTCTCTCGTGCCCATATTTTACTTAAAATGTATAAAAATATTTTTTTAAAATATAAAAATTATTTATTAAATACATTTATACCCATATTTTAATTTTTTAAAAACGTTTTAAAATGAATCTTCTTATCATTTTATGAACGAGGTACTTTTTGAATTTTTTACAAAAGTGTGAAAGGATTGTTTTTTTAAATTAGAAATCATGCATGGAATTACCCACCATCATGGGAACTAATTTATTTTAATCTTAATTTAAAATTTTAAAATTTCCTCTTCAAATAAGATTTTTTCCATAATATTTGGAAAGTATTTTAGACTTAAAATAAGTGATACCAAAGTGAAAAAGATATTTTCCTCAAGAAATTTTCCAGAGATCTTTTTAAAGTATATTCATCTATGTCACCATTATTTTTTAAATATTATGAATTAATGGGAATGTACTATTTTGATAACATTTCCCATATTACTCTATATGGTTTATGATTATGTTTATTGATTGGGTAAATTATTAACATTTTTTATGATGGTTTTCCAATAATAATGTTTACTTTTATTATGTTTCACCCATTTCATATAATGAATACATTGGACTAAGTAAGTGATGGGAGAGGTTCATTATAGACCCTTTATGAAATTTTAGGTCTCATGAAAAAAACTATTTTGGGTGTTTGGTTTATGCCTTACCAATTTATCTATGATGTCTTATCATGAGGCCTTAAATGTAAGTTTATGATGTTTGACATTATGCATTCATTCATTATGAAACTATTTATTATTATCTATATGATTCTTTATATTGTTATGTTATCCATGTATTTATTCCCCTTTTTTATTTTATTATTTATATGTAATATTTGATTATTATATATCTCATCCATATTATTCAAGTTTAATTTACTTGTTACTGGATTTCATTGTACGCATACCCTCACTATGAATCTAAGCTCACCCCTTTTTTATGTTTCCTTTCCCCGTGATTCTAGTAAGTGTATTATGATTGATGTGTCGGGATATTCTAAAGTGAATAATGGTTTACTAAAAGAAAATACTATATTGTATTTTAAGTTTTCAACTGTAATGTGATATTCATGTATGTATCATATTTTCCAATATTATTAAACTATTTGTTCCTTTTGGATATGATTCCTTGTATCTAGTTCCAATATAATAATATGACCATTGAATCTGGGCTACTAGGGTTTGGGTCTTTATGTGGTGTATTTAGGTTGTAAATGGATTATTGGAAACTGAATCAGGTTATAATGAATAACATGTATCTATTTTTAAGGAGTTATGACATGTTTGACCAGCAAAGGAGAGTCCAATGGTTCTCTAAGTCAACCTATGATTGTGTTACCATTGATTGTGGGTTTGGGGTGATGGACTGAATATGAAATTTAGGAGTATATATAGGTTATATTAGTTCCTTTTGATGCCATTTGTTCTGAAAAATGTGTCAGTTATCATCATAGATCTCATGAATATGATTTTTCACCCCCACCTAGATAACTTCTTCATGGTGTTTATTGATAAATTATTGGTATATTCATGGACCCCAGATTCACACACTAATCACCATGATATTATATTGATTATTATTTGAAAGCATAAATTTATTCCAATTACTTAATGTGTCACTTTTAGATTCATAAGGTATAATTTCTTGGACACTTAATCTCAAAGGTAGGGATCTTAGTTGATCCATAGAAAGTAGTGGAAATTATTTCTAGGGATCAAACCAAAAAATGTGTTTTAGATTAAAAGTTTACTTATATTGGTCAAATATTAAAGGTGGTTCATTCAGGACTTCTATCACATGAAAATACATATGGATGGGTAGACCAAGAAAGAGGGTCAAGTTCGAGTGTACTAGAAGGTACAAGGAGACCTTTTAGGATCTGAAAAATGGGTTGGAATCAACATTAATTCTAATTTGTCTATAACCAAGGGTCAATTATAATTTATATTGTGATGACTATAGAGTAGTATTATTAGTCTTTCTAATATATATGGATTAGGTGCCCACTTATGGGTCTTTTCATATATGACCCCATGAGAATAACTACCCTGTCCAAAATTTAGAGCTAGTTGTTATGGTTCATGACCTGAAGTGTTGGAACCATTATCTTTTTTGTGAGAGATTAATTTTAATTATGGACCAAAAGATATTTTGGTATATATTATCCTAGAGATACCTAAATCTATTTTAGATATTTTTGTTTGAGTACCATCAGAAATTTAACTTTGAGATGGCTTCTTCCCTAGTAAAGGGGAATGTCATTGTAGATTCCCTATGTAGGAAGACTCTGAAGTAGGGATTTTTAACTTCTAAGGAGGAGTGTAAGATGATTATCTTTCTCTTCAACTAGAAAAAAAATATGTATCAAATGACTAAGAGTTGGTTTCCTTTACTCCCTTGATTATCAACTCTTTTCTAGTGGATCATTTGAAGGCTATATAAGAGCCTGGTTCTGATTATCTTGTGATTCATAAACAACTCAGGGGAGATGATCATATTCCTAGATATTTTTTGGATGGAGATGATGTGTTTTACATCTATTGAATGGTGGTTCTCCAAAATTCTATGAGGGAATTGTTGATGAGGGACTCCCATACCTCACAATGTGTGGTTAAACTAGGCTTAACTAAGATGTATCATGATATCAGGTGAAATTTCTAGTGGACAAGTATGAAGAAGGATACCACATGGTTTTTCACTCATTGCCTAACCTGTTAGAGGATAAAGGTGGAGCATCAGTGACTAGGTGGTTTACTTTAACCCCTTATCATCCCGGTTTATAATTGGGATGCGGTAACCATATACTTCATTATTGGAGCACCCAATACCCTAAGAGGCCTTGATATAGTGTTGGTGAAATGTAACGACCCAATATTTCAGTGAAATTTTCCTCTTTAAATAAATATTTTGTTTGATAGCTTTTTCCACATGTAATAATAAACCCTAAATAACCACAAATATTTTTAACAAAATAAATATTGACCAATTTTTAGTAGTCATTGAATAACCTGGTACAAGAAATTATAAACAACTTATGAAATAAAGGTCCCTTTTAATACAATTTCAAAAAGTGCAGCTAAATAGATAATAAAATATTTTTTATTCTTAAAATTTATTTTACAAAATTTATATTTTCCTAGTTTAATAAATTTATGATTAGCAACAATTTTATAAGAATAGTTAATATACCAAAAATAATTTTCATATAATAAAATGATTTTTCACAATATTTACTTATTTTATTTTAAAGTTAAATTTAAAAAATATATAATATTAATTTTATAAAAAATAAATTAATTTTTGAACTTATAATAACAATATTAAATTAATATTATTTTTTGGGTTTTTTCTAAAAAGATTTATTTTTAAGTGAATAGTGTAAAATACTGTTTTCCAAATAAAAAAGATTTTATGAAATTGTTAGTATATAAGTATGATTTATAAATTCATGAAACGTTCTTTTAAGAAAAAATATATTTTTTTAAGTGAATTTAAAATTTTAAAAATATCGATTTTAATTTAAAAACCCATATTTTACATTTTAGAACTTAAGTTATATTTTTCATAAAAAATTAATACATTTTACATTTAGTATTTTAAAATTAATTTTTATCACATTAAGAAAATTAATATAATAAAATAGATTTAAAATTTGGAATCATTAGGTTCAAATTATTTAATAAGTACCAATTTATTTTCAAGCATGAAGGTTAAATTTCTTTGGTAAAAACTAGCTATGTTGATAAAAATCCAAATGGGTGAAAAGGGTTTAACTAAGAGGGAAACACCCCAAACATGTTTAAAACATGTGTGAGAGTGGGTGTTTGATTCCATGCCCGACTGTATCCCTTCTTCTCTCTATTATTTTTTAATTTTGGAGATACTTTCTTTGAGAACGAATTCCCATTATTAAAAAGTTTTGGGTATTTATAAAATTGTCATCACTTTTCACTAATAAAAGGGGGAACTCCTCTCCACACTCCCCCTCACACTAAAACACACTTATTTCAGCTAAACCCTACCCAACCCTCTCCTAAACATTCCTATATATTTTTCTTTTATTATTTTATTATTTTGGGTGATCAATTTTTTAGTATCAAATGATTTAGTTCATGAGGTTATTTTATACCATTTATATGTTTTAAGAAACCCATTTTATTTACATGGGTTCTTTATGAAAATTTAATTATTTCCAATTGGATATTTTATAAAACCTATTTTATTTTCATATATTATTTATGATGTGAAAAGTGAATGATTTTTAAGTGTCACACATAAGTATGGATGAATGTTGGGTGTGGTCCTATATCTCCCTCCAATGTATTAGTTAAGAGTTTATATCTTATAAGATATGCATTTTTTAGTACATTTTAGTTTCTCTTATGCATGAAAACTAATGGTGTGGATCATGAAATTAGTGTTTCCCTATGCTAGTGGTCCTTCTATAGTTAAAGTATATTATTCATTATGATCATATCCTCTCATGATTCAAGGTTTATGTTGAATTATTCTAATCCATGTTAAGTATATTATGCTTCCATGTTGATATTTTGTGGACTTAAGTTCTCATGGCATGTACTTTTTAATATCCCTTATGTATTATGATTATCACTAATGATGTTATGATATTTCCCTTATGATCATGTTTTTCACTTATTCTTATGAACTCATCCTTGATAAAAATATGTTTTTATCCCTTACTAAGTGTTTGATATCACCCCTTTATTATGTTTTTATTCCCTAGGTTTTGATGATTATTATTAAAAAATGAGATATCTATAAGATGGTATAGTATGGTGACTTTAAGGATAAATGATCATGGGTTTTATAAAATAAACTTATTATGTAGCTATTATCCAAATACATTGAACCAATAGGTTCTTGAAAAACTATAATTTTTAAAATATAATGTTTTAAATATGGTAAAATATGTAAAATAAATTCATTTTTATCTTAGGTCTCTATATTTGGTATCAGAGAAAAGGTTTAGTTATTTTTGGTGATTAGTTTAGTTACATTTGGTGTTAGGGTTAGAAAACCTTAGTAGAAACCCTAAAGACGAGTCTATGTATAGGATGATATCATGGAGTATTAGTAAAGTCTTGATTGGATGGTTTTATTAGTAATCACATCCTTCTATGGATACCAGATAGTGGATGTGGTTGTGTTTCAGATGTACCTAGTGGTAATCACCCTAAAAAGGGTTGGTTGATCATTAACTAAATCATCACTTTGATACATGATGTGTGGGTCTGAGAATACACACCTAGCTAGACACTCCCGAGGGATATACTTTGATTTATCATATGATATTTATAAACCACTATGAAGGATTTATTTCATAGTTCCTTTGAGGTATTAGGTTGATAAGTATAATATAACCCAACTTAAATTAACCTAGGATAAACTAATATTGGTATAGGTTAAAATAAAGGAGTTACAAAGTAACGTGGTGATGTAAAAGGGTAAAGGTTTTTAGGTTAAATACCTTTTATGTTTTTGTTTATGATAATACCCTTATGATGTCAAATGTTTGTCACTCATGTTATCCCTTATTGGTTTTAGAGATGTTTAAAATGAGAAGGGACCTAATTAAAAATGGGTGTGAGGGAGAATGTGATAACTACACCAATTAATAACCCAATGGAATGGTATCTAGAGTATAAAGCCTCATAGAAATTCTCGCCAAACTCTCACAAGATATGAATAATAACACAAATCACATCAATCTCCCAAACACACCAAGGAGGGACCAATTTTCTATTAATATATTCATGGCACAATGTCCACCCTCTTTTTTTACAATAAATGGATCAATGTGATGGAAAATATATTTTCTATTATCCATTTCTCAGAACATGAGAAAGTTTCTCTGGTTGTTTAAAATTTGGAAAGCGAGGTTGACCAATGGTGGAATATCATTAATAAAACAATAAAGAAATATGAATTAGACTCAATGGAATTAAAATAGTTTAATAAAGTGTTCTTTAAAAAGTATTTTCCTTGAACTATTCATACAAATATGGAGTGGTAATTCTTTGAGTTCAAGAAAATGAACGATGAAACTATTGAAACATATGAAGAAAATTTTACGATGCTTGAAAAATATGCCTATAGTTTTATCTCTGATCTAAAAATTAAAATCATTCATTTCTTTTGTTCATTAAAATCTAATATTCTAAAGGATTTGTATATAAGAGACTTTCGAATCTATGGAGAAATTATTAAATGTGCTCTAAAGGTGGATATAGGATCCAAGTCCTCTTAGTACTCTCGAGAGGTAAAAAAGAAGGTGTAATTACAAGGGAATACTAATGGAAAGTTACATGGGGGGAAGAAATTTCAACCCCTAATTTCCAAAAGTGTTGTAAGAATCACCTTGGTAATTTTCTTAAAGGCTCAAGAAAGTGTTTTAATTATGGTAACATAGGCAACCAAACCTATAACTTCTGAATTAAGTCTAAGAGGTTGATTAATGAAATAGAGTAGAAAAACATATTATCTAAAGATATACTCGTACTACAATGCTTCAAGTGTAAGGAGTTTGGACACTATGTAAATCAATGGCCCAACCCTTAAACCAATAAAGAAAATAGGCCTCATTAGCCTACCAAATTTAGGGAACAAATAAGGGTATTTACAATCACTGTCGTTGATGTAGATCATGAAAATGAAGATATATGAGGTATACTTCATCACTATTCTTGATCTACAAGTACCATACTTGATTATGGTTCATCACATTCTTTCATATCAAAAAACTTTTATAAGAATATGGAATCACCACCTCAAGTGATGGATATTGAACTATATGTGAAATCACCTGGTGGAACAATGATTTTTTCTAAGATATATAAATCTTATTTTATTAATATTTGTGGGAAGATAATTGTTACATATCTAATTATTATTCCTTTAGTTTAATTTAACATAATTTTGGAAATATATTGTTTTTTCTATATAAAGAACATATCAATTATCTAGGAAATGAGATATCATTTCATATTATGAATCATATTATTATCAAGTATCAATAGATGAATAATCATAAACATCCTATGGAAGAAAATTATATAATTTGGGTTCTGATACCCATCAATAATGTATTTCTATCTAAAATGATTGGAGAGTAAGTCATCATTGATGACATGCCTATTTAATAGGAATGTACTAATGTATTTCCAAAGAAACTTCCCAGTATTCCCCTAAAATGGGAGGTTGATTTTTTAATAAAACTCTTACTTGGATCTATGCCTATCTCAAGGAGCCTATAAAGAATTTATCTCATTTAATTGGAAGAATTAAAGTAGTAGTTACCAAAAAATTTGGAAAGTGGTTTTATTAACCCTAGAACTTCACCATGGTGTACACTAGTCATTTTTTATAAAAAATGATAGATCAATGCACCTTTTCATTGATTATCATGAGTTTAACAAGATCATAGTTAAAAATAAGCATCCTCTGCCCTATATTGATGAATTTATTTATTATCTTAGAGGATCTAAATACTTTTTAATGATTGAACTATGATTTTTATATCATCAGTTAAAGGTTAAAAGGGGGGATATTTCAAAGAAAACTTTATGAATGAGTTATAGACACTATGAGTTTATAGTGATTCTAATAAAATTGACTAATTACTATGTTGTCTTCATGGATATAATTAATAAAGTCTGTATAGAATACCTTGATTTATTTTTTTTATCTTTATAGATGATATTCTTATATATTTAAAGATAAAGGAAGAGCATGAATATCATTTGTGGATCGTGTTTATGACCTTAATAAAGGAGAAGTTGTATGAAAAGTTAAACAAGTGTGAATTCTAAATATATAAGGTTTCATTCTTGGGTTATTTAATCACCAATAATGGTATATCTATAGATCCTTCAAAGATGGAAGTTATTGAACAATGGGCCAGACTGACTATAGCAACCAAGACATGTAGTTTTACTAGGGTAGCTAGATTCTATCGATACTTTGTGAGAAATTTCTCATGGATATAGAATCCACTAACCAAGTTAACATGGAATGGAGTGAAGTTCCATTGTATGGATGAATGTGAATAATGTTTTAAGGAACTAAAGAATAGATTGGTCAAAACACATATACTTACATTACCCTGATATGGGGATGGATTTGTAATATACAGTGATTCCTTGAATAAGGGCTTGGAATGTGTCATCATGTAAAATGAAAAGGTAATTTCTTATACCACGTGATAATTAAAAACACATGAAAAAAATTACTTGACATGTGATTTGGAGTTATAGGTGGTGATCTTTACATTAAAAATTTGAAAACATTATCTTTATGTGAGAAGTGTGATATTTCTACTGACCATAATAGTTTGAAATATATATTCATACTAAAGGAGTTAAATATGTGATAAAGGAGATAGTTGCAACTAATCAAAGACTATGATATATTAATAAATTATGACCTTGGGAAGGAAACAAGGTGGTAGATGCTTTGAGTAGGAAAGATCATGCTACCTTATCTATAATGAGGGTTGAAAGAGTCCCAATATTCATGGATTTATGAAGGATGAATCTTGAAGTCACAAGGGAAGATAATAAATCCTATCTTTCCCAAGTGAATTCTCAACTATACATTCACATGAAAATAAAAGAATCATAGAAAGATTATGTAGATCTATAGAAAAAGGTAGTGAATATTATGGAGTTTAACTTTTATAAATATGGAGTTATATAGTTTGGAACTTGGATATGTATTCCATAAAAACTATAACTAAAGAGGGAACTTTTTTATCATACTCATATCTTGTCCTTATTTATTCACCCAGGAAGCATGAATATGTATAGAGATCTAAATAAAAACTTCTGGTGGGATAACATGAAGGGGGTATCATGTTATATATATCTTGATGCTTGGTATACCAACAAGATAAGGCTTAATAAAAAAATTATAAGGGGATGATGATATTATTACCCATACTAGTATGAAAATGGGAAAAGTAACCATGGATTTTGTTATATGATCCCCTGGGATATCGAAAGGTAATAATTTTATCTAGATTGTAATCGGTCTTCTTACTAATTCAGTGTATTTTATTTCCATTAAATAAGATTTATCTATTAAACAACTCAACATGATATACATAAGGGAAGTGGTAAAGTTTCATGGAGTACCACTCTCTATAGTATCTTATTAAGATCTGAGGTTTACCTTAAAATTTTGGATAATTTCTTAGAAAGTGTTATAGACATATCTGAGTTTCAGTGCCTCTTACCACCCTTAGAATGATATTCAATCTATGAGGATCATACAATCACTTGAGTACATACTAAGATATTGTTAAATATATTTTTAGGTATGTTGGTATCAACACCTATACCTAGTAGAGTTCTCATATAAAAATAGTTTTCATTCTATAATTCAGATGGAACCATATGAGGCTCTATATGGGAAGAGATACAGGAATCTAACATATTGGAATGAAGTTAGAGAAATGAATCTTGTATGACTTGACATTTTTTAATAAATGATAGAGAAGGTTTAAATAATTTAGTATTACATGAAATCATCACAAAGTCAAAATAAGAATTTTGTAGATAATCATCAATAAGATCTCTAGTTTGAAGTTAGTGATAATTTTTTCCTTTGGATATCTCCTTGGAAGCATGTTATGAGATTTGGGAAGAAAGGGAAGTTTATCCCTTGGTATATCGGCTCCTTAAATATACTTGATCATTTCAAGGATTTATATTATCATTTATATATCCCTCTAGAACTATCCCTATTGAATTATTTGTTCCATGTATCACTTTTTAGAAAGTAAATACCATACCCTTCACATGTTTTGAGTTAGGAAGTCATGTAATTGGAGCATAATCTATCCCATGAGGAAAACCAGTGGAGATCCCAGATCATAGATACAAGGGGATTGCGAACAATACCTCTCATCTAATCAAATTCCTTTGGAGGAATCAAAAGTTTGAGAAAGTCACGTGGGAAACTGAAGATGTAATAATGAAAAATTACCCTCACATATTTTCATCGTAGAAATTAAATTTTAAGGATGATATTCTTTTAAAGGGGGTGGAATGTAACGACCTACAATTTTATTGAAATTTTCCTCCTTAAATAAGTATTATGTCCAATATCTTTCTCTATATACAACACTAAACCCTATCATAAAAAAACCTTTTTTATAAAAATTGATATTTACCAATTTATGTTATTCATTGAATAAGTGGGTACAAATAGTTATAACCAACTTATGAAATAAAGGTCCCTTTTAATACTATTTCAACAAGTTCAGATAAACAGCTAATTAAATATTTTTTTTCTTAAAATTTATTTTATTAAATGGATATTTTCTAAACTTGACATATTTATTATTAACAATATTTGTAGAAGAATAGTTAATATACCAAAAAATTATTTCCTATAAAAATATTTTTTCACAATATTTTATGATTTTATTTTAAAGTTAAATTTATAAATTTTAGAATGTGAATTTTAAAAAAAATTAAATTCATTTTTGAACTTATCATAACAATATTAACTTCATATAAATTTCTTGTATTTTTCTAAAAAGATTAATGTTTAGGTGAATAGTGAAAAATACGGTTTTTACAAATAACTTGACTTTTATGACATTATTAGTATATATGTATGAATTTGGAATTCATGAAACTTTTTCCTAAGATTAAATATATATTTTATATGTTACTTTATAATTCTAAAAGTGTTGGTTTTATTTTATAAAATCATAGTTGACATTTTAGAACTTAAGTTATATTTTTCTAAAAATAGTTTTAATGCATTATACATTTAGTATTTTAAATTTAATTTTTATAACTTTTATAAAAATAATATAATAAATTAATTTTTAATTTATAATCATTGTCTATATATTATATAATAAGGTACAATTTATTTTCAACCATAAAAGATAAATTACGTTGATAAAATATAGTTATCTTGGTAAAAATCAAAAGGGGTAAAAAGGGTTTAACAAAGAGGGAAATACCACAAACATGTTTAAAACTTGTGTGGGAATGGTTGTTTGAGGCCTTAATCATCCTTATACCTTATAATTTCCAATTTTTCCCAATTTTTGAGCTATGTTCCTTGTGAGTGACTTCCCATTATTAAAATTTTTTTGGTATTTACAAAAATGTCATCCCTTTTCACTTATAGAATAGTAACTCCTCTACTCACTTACTCTCACACAAAAAACACTTATTTCAACCCAAAATATACCCAAAAACTCTCTTGAACATTCCTAAACACCTTCAAGAGTTTTTGGTCTTCTCAAAGGACTATCCCTCGGATGCTTAACCCCCTTTGCAAGGGAGATAATCCAATAAGTGGGGAGATTAAAGAACTTTCATGGAAATCAAGGGTAATGGTAAAGGAATTGTTAACTCAAACGCCTTTCTCTGAGTTATAAAATATTTTATTGAAATTTTTTTCCAATACTTTCTGTTTTGAATTATTTTCACTCTTTATTTTTGGGTCAAAAGATTTTTTGATCCAAATCCACTTCCATGAAAGGTTTTATTTTCAATTTTTTTAAAACAAAGGAGACTTTTTGAAAATTGAATCATAAATATAGACTTTATATTGATGAATACAAAATGTTTTCAATAAATCTATTTTCATGGTTTAGTTTTCATTTTCCTCAATATCTTAAAAATTATCTACCTCCAATGGAGTTGTGTTTCATGTTTAACCGTATATTTTTATTTTATTTTGTGATTATTTGGGTGATTAAGTTTTTATTGATTTTATTTTATACCATTTTTATATTTTAAGAAATCCATTTTATTTCCATTGTTTATTTATGAAAGTGAATTATTTTCATTTGTACGTTTTATGAAACCTATTTTATTTCCATGGGTTCTTTATGATGTAAAAAATGAATTATTTTTAAGTAGAACACATATGTAAGGATGAATGATGGGTAGGGTCTTATATCACCCTCAATTGCATTGGTTGAGAGTTTATATCTCATTATATAGGTATTCATGGGTATATTTTAGTTTTTTATAAGCATGGTCACTAAGGGTGTGTCTTATGAAAGTAATGTTTCCATATATTAATGGTTGTGCCATAATTAAAGGATGTTATTCAACATGATCTTATACACTCATTATTAAAGTTTTATATTAAATTAT
The DNA here is from genome assembly GCA_963277665.1 of Viscum album. Taxonomy (NCBI): domain Eukaryota; kingdom Viridiplantae; phylum Streptophyta; class Magnoliopsida; order Santalales; family Viscaceae; genus Viscum; species Viscum album. Next base: position 1,295,093,194 of record OY728141.1, on the reverse strand, counting down.
TCTAGTCCATGTTATAGCTATTATTCTTCCATGTTGATATTTTTTGGCTTTAAGTTATAATGTCATGTACTTTTAATCTCACTTATGTCTTATGATTATCACTCATGATGTTATTATATTTCCCTTATACTCATGTTTTTTACTTCTACCTATGAACTCGTCCTTTATAAAGTGTGTATTCATCCATAACTAATCATTTGAGCTCACCTATTTCTTATTTTTTTCATTCCCCATGTTTTGAGGATGAGTATTACTAATGAGATGTCTAGAGGATGGTCTAGTATAGTTCCTTTAAGGAGAAATGGTCACAAGTTTTGTAAAATAATATTATTATATAGAAATTATTCAAATCCACATAACTTATAAGTTCTTGGGATATTATTATTTATTAAATATAATGTTTTAAATCATGTAAAATATGTAAAATAATGGCATGTTTTTCTTAGTTCACCACATGGTAGTTGACTGGTTGATGAAAGTTACACATTTCATACCCATTCAAGAGACTCAATCCATGGATGAATGGGAAAATTATATGTGTGGGGGACACTATGGTTTTATGATATTCCTTTGAACATAGTACTATATCAGGATGTGCACTTTACGTCAAGATTTTTAAAGTTCCTATAGAAGTCCATAGGGTCTCATCTAAAGATAAGTACGATATATCACCCACGGATAGGTGGACTATTAGAGATAATGATCTGAATACTATAGGATATTCTCATGGTGTGTGTGTTTGATTCTGAAATAGCTTGTGATTACCATTATTTATTTTAAAATTTCAAGTATGATAATATATTTTAGTCTTTTATCCAGATGGATCCCTCTAAGGCTCTTTATGGTAGGTTTTATCGCTCATGATTATGTTGGTTGGAGGCTAGTGAGTTATTAGTGATCAGATCAAGCTTGGTTTAGTATACCACTAAAGGGGAAAATTTGATTTTGAAGTGTTTAGTTATGAATAAGAGAAGGAATAACTCATATTACAATCATAGGTGATGAACCTTGGAGTTTAGCATGGGTGACTCAGTATTCTTATGTGTATCAGTTCAGTTGGGGAATCAATGTTTTCATAGGAAAGGGAAGCTCATTTTATTATGTGTCAATTAATTCAATATTGTGATGCATATTGGGATGGTGTCTTACCAATTGTATCTCCCTCTATTATATCAAGGCATCCATGATGTTTTTTGTAATGTCCTGGTTCCGGAAGCCACCCAGAGGTGCCCCGTACCCGGTTGGTCACATGGCCTCAAGCGCATTTCCCCAAACGCCAGAGGCTTCCGACTAGCATCGAGGGCCTTGGGTGTGACAGTGGGGAAATTATGCCCTCATTGGAAGAGTACACAGCGGAAGAAAATAAGCATGCAAGAGCGAAATTAGTAAATAACCAACAATAATAAATAGTGGAAAACTAAATCAGCAAACAACTGCATCACATATGTATATATATATTAAATGATGCATGATACATATCCAGGAAAGCAGCCAATCAAGTCACAATACTGAAAAAAATACAATAGTACCAAAACAAGTACAAAAGAAAGTAAACAGATCCTCAGCATCGCAAGCCAAAGCTTGGTCCCATGCTCTCCTGCTCCAAGCAATCAAGTACCAGAAGTCGAAGGGCACTTTCCCTTGTCTATACCTACAACAAAATAGTCTGTTTAGGCCCAAAATCATGACCCAAATAGGGTGTGAGACTAAATCCCAGTAGGCAACCACCCGAAGATCTATGCCTAACAGTCAGTGAGTATATAGCAGGTAATAGTACAATAAGCAGTAAACAGTAGTAGCAACAGCAGGCAGTAATCAGTAATTAGTAAATAGGATGATATACAACAGTGATTAATCCATATAACAACAAGAAGCGGTGAAGCAACAGCTAACACACAATCATGAAAACCTCTGGGAAGTACTCGCATCCATCTCCTCTGGTCCTATCCAAGAAGTACCACAACCCTCTAGGCAGTGCACTCATTCTAACCCCTCTACTTTGGTCATACGAATTCTAAGACTCTCTGGGGAAGCTCACTCGGTCAATTCCCCTTATAGTCTAGGGTAGTTAGAGACACTCTGAGGGAGATCATGTGGTCTAACCCTCTTGGCCCCAAGGTCTAGAGACTCTCTGAGGAAGCTCACTCGGTCAATCCTCCAATAGCCTCAGGTATACCACAGACTCTCTGAGGAAGCTCACTCGGTCAATTCCTCCTCTAGCCTGGGAAGGTTTTAAAGACATTAAAACAAGGTAAAGACTCTCTGAGGAAGCTCACTCGATCTACCCTCCTATAGTCTATAATAACTAAGACTCACTGGGAAGCTCACTCGGTCTATCCCCTGTAGTCTATAATGTCCAAGACTCTTTGAGGAAACTCACTCGGTCTATGCCCATATAGTCTATAATATCTAAGACTCTCTGGGAAGCTCACTCAGTCTATCCCTTGTAGTCTATAGCACCAGGTTCTCACGGTCTTGTGCCAGTCAGTGCATATTAATGATATAAGGCTAGAGTACACCTATAGAGATACTTGGATAACCAAAGTAAACCTATAGAGCTACTTGGATAAACAGTCTACAAAGCAATAAGTATGTTAACAACATCATTTCGTCCTATGATCACAGGGCATGGAAACAGGTACAACGGCCAAAGGCTAACAAGACCTAAAGGTCGTAACAAGAACAAAGCATGGGAAAAACATCCAAGAACGACAATTATCCACAAACATGATCAATTTACTTTTACACAAGCATGCAAGAAAGGAAAGAATAACCACAAGGGAAAAAAGGTAAACACGCAATACCCCATTCACGAGTATTGGTGGAATTTGCACATAAAACTCAAATACATAAAAAGGTAAGGCACAAACCACCTACCTTGATACTAGGAGATCAATATACTTGAACCACGAGGCTTGATTCTCCTCATAACGGCGTAGATCTATGAAAATTCACAAAACTTTCAACCCATGATAACTTAAGAAAGAGGAGAAATTGGAAATCAAGGCTCTAGGAGAAGGAAGAACTCACCGTTGTGGTTCCAACGCAATCGACGGAGGTCGATTCAGAGAATAGATGAAGGCTTAGGGATTCAGAGAAGTTCTGCGGCCATACGGTGTCTCTCGGTCGAACAGGACCTAGAAGAATATGATTCTATCAATTAGGCGTGACCTCGGTCCGTTTAATGAAAAAAATAAAATACACGGCGTGTACTCTACTTTTCCGTACTCCGCTTTAAGTGGCCTCCACTTCACCCCTACACACCGTGTGTGTGGCCTAGACACGGCCAATACACGGCCTGGCGTGGCAAGAGAGTACTTAGCAAGTACTCAGAAAGTACATGGCGTGTACTTCAAAAATTTCCAGAAATTTCCCTTTTCTCAAAAACTCTAGGAAAAGAAAGAAATACCTGAAAACGAAGATCTGGGTTCTTAAAAAATTCCCCCCTTAAAGAAATTTGTCCTTGAATTTCCCAAGTGAGGCGTAGAAGAAGAAACCACAAATAGCTCTGGCCACTGCGATCATACATCGGCCTCCCTCTCTCAAGTCTCGTCATGTACTCGCCCGTGATGCCATAGCACCCGTACCAAAGGAACAGACCAGCCACGGAGAACCTTCATACTGCGATCGACAATCCGGATGGGATGCTCCTCAAACGATTCATCCGCTTCAAGGTCAACCTCCTCGGGTTCAAATACATGAGACGAGTATGAAAAGTAACGTCGGAGCTAAGAAATGTGGAAGACGTCATGCATAGCCCGACACCTCTAAGGTTACTACAACTGATAGGCAACTAGACCAACTCTCTCCAACACCTCAAATGGACCGAAGTACCGTGGTGAAATCTTACCCTATCTCTGAATCCTCTTGTGTCCCAACCTCGGTGAAACATGCAAGAAAACCTGATCCCTGACCTCGAACTCCAAAGGTCGTCTTCGCTGATCAGCATAGGACTTCTGCCGAGACTGCACTGTAGTCATCCTCTTCCGAATCAACTCTATATGCTCTAAGGTATCCTAAACAAGACGAGGTCCCAGTAAAGCTGCCTCTCCTATATCCATCTAGCATAAGGGTGATCATCATGGCCTACCGTACAAAGCCTTGTAAGGTTCCATCTAAATAGTCTCCTGGAAACTATTGTTATAAGCAAACTCCACAAGAGGTATATGCTTCTCCCAAGAACCACCAAAGTATAGAATGAAAGCTCGGAGAATATCCTCAAGCACCTGGATCGTACGCTCGGACTAGTCATCAGAATGGGGGTGATATGCTGTAATCAAAAGTACCTATGTACCCAAAGCCTTCTAAAGTCCCTGCCAAAACTGAGAAGTAAAGCGTGCATCCCTTTCTGAAACAATGGAGTGTGAAACTCCATGTAGATGTACAATCTCTCGGATGTACAACCGTCCCATCTCATCAACTTTGAAGGTCTCCTTAATCAGAAAGAAGTGAGAAACCTTCGTAAGCCTATCGACGATGACCCAACCAACATCACTTCCTCGAGGTGACCTTGGTAACCCGGTCATGAATTCCATCGCGACATCGTTCCACATCCACTCGGGAATGGGTAACTACTGTAGAAGCCATGCTGGTCGCTGATGCTCTGTTTTCACCTGCTGAAAAGTAGAACATCTCATGAAAAAACTAGCAACATCTCTCTTCATACCAGGTCACCGGTACTAGCGGTGTAGATCATGATACATCTTGGTGACGCCAGGATGAATTTCCCAAACTGAGGAATGAAAATCCCGCATCAGCTCCTCGCGTATGTCTGCTAGCACCCATACGCATCCCTGGAAACGCAAGATCTCATCCTCAACCACTATCCATCCAGGAAGAGGGTCCTCTCCTGACACACTCTCCTGCAGGACTAAGCCTTCTAAGTCTGAAAGCTGCCTCATCCGTACCTGATCAAGAAGAGAAGAGGAAATAGCTACAGAAGATAGGAAAGTTTATCCTTGTCTGTCATGCACCCCCAAGTGCATCTCAGAGAACAGATCCATAAGCTTCCACTCACTGCTGGCCTCCTGAACTATCTGAATCTGAGGTCTTCTTCTCAACGCATCAGCCACTGCGTTTCCCTTTCCCAGTGTATAGGCAAGCTCAAAGTCAAAAGACTAAAGATACTCGACACACCTATGTTGTCTCAAATTCAGATCGCGCTGAGTGAAGATATACTTAATACTCTTGTGGTCGATGAAAACCACAAAGTGTTCTCCCAGAAGGTAGTGTCTCCAAAAGTTTAATAAAAAACAGCTGCCAACTCTAGATTGTGTGTTGGGTAGTTCCTCTCATGTGGCCTCAACTACCGAGACCCATAAGCAACAACCCCATCTCCCTGCATAAGCACAGCTCCCAGCCCGATACCTGAAGCATCACAGTACACAGTATATCCCTTACCTGGATCTAGAAAGACCAGTATCAGTGCTGATGTCATCCTACCCTTTAGCTTCTGAAAGGCTGACTCACAATAATCTAACCATAAAAACTTTGCCCCCTTCTTGGTCAGACCTGTCAGCGGTGATGCTAGGCATGAAAAGTCCTGTATGAAATGCCTGTAATATCCATCTAGCCCTAGAAAACTCCACACCTCAAAGACATTCTTCAGCTGCTCCAAGGAAACTATAGCTCTCACTTTCTCTAGGTCCACCGATACTTCTGTCTCTGAGATAACATGACCCAGAAACTGAATTTGATCCATCCAAAAGTGTGATTTTGAGAGCTTAGCATATAACTGATGCTCTCTCAGTATACTCATAATGATCTCAAGGTGTGTGGCATGGTCGTGTTGAGTGTTAGAGTACACCAATATTTCGTCCACAAAAACCACCACAAAGGAATCCAAGTACGGATGGAACACTCGTTTCATCAGTGGCATAAAAATTGTCGGCGCGTTCGTGAGACCAAACGGCATGACTGTATACTCGTATAGATCATACCTACTCCTGGAGGCTATAAGAGGTATATTTGATGGTCTAACGCGCAACTGATGATAACCGGACCTTAAATTGATCTTCGAGAACACCTGGGCTCCTCGAATCTGATCAAAGAGGTCATCGATCCTCGGCAAGGGATATCGGTTCTTGACCGTAAACTAGTTCAACTTCCGATAATCCACACAAAGTTAAAGGGTGTCGTCTTCCTTCTTTGCAAACAGGATAGGTGAACCCCAAGGCGAAGTACTAGATCAAATGAAACCCTTTTCTTGCAACTCTTCCAACTGCTTCTTGAGTTCCTGCAACTCAGGTGTAGCCATCCTATAAGGAGGAATGGACATTGGTGCCACTCCTGGAATGAGCTCAATTGAGAAGTCTACCTCATTCTCTAGAGGAAAACCTAAAAAGTCCTCTGGAAAGATATCCCTGAAACGATCCACCACTGGAGGAAAGTCTAACTGTGAATTCCCCTGGTCATCCAGATAAAGACTCACAATCTAGGATGTAACTCCTCCTAGGCCATGATGCTCTGGTCCATCTCTACCCATATGGACATCCCACTCACCTATATGAAGGAAAGATCCACCCTCTGGTGATACGAAACTCACCCTGTGGCGATAGCAATCGATGACTGCCTGGAAGGGAACCAACCAGTCCATCCTGAGAATGACGTCATAGCCCGTCATCTCTAGGACATAGAGGTACCATAAGAAAAGACACCATGAAACCTCAAGAAGACACTCTCTGTACTGACATACGCTAGATGTCCTCGTTCCCAACGGTGTGTCAAGATTTAAAAAGTCGGCAGACAAAAAGATACAGAGCCCAAGGCTCTTCACAACAGCAATAGAGATAAAACTATGCGAAGCACCAGTATCAAAAAGGGATAAAGATAAAACTGAGGCTACTAGGATCGTACCTAGAACTATAGAAGGTCTGAGATCCTACTCCTGGTAGGTCTGCTCCATGGAAAAATTCTGGCCTGTACCGCGGCCCTGTGCCCCTGGCTGACCACTCTAAGCTGACCCACTCTACTGTCGCTGGTAACCTAGTGACTGACCACCACAGCCGCGACCTCCACCTCAGCCCGAAGGTCGGAAGAACTCCAGTTCCCAGACTGGTGAGAAACTAGCGAAGCATCTCCTGAACACGGGGTCATAGAAGAACCCCTACCACCAGATGAAGGTGAGAAGATCTGACAAAAGTGCTGAAGATGGCCCATCTTGCCGCCAGATCGGCACTCCATCGGGTCCCTCTAGCACTGAGGCCTAGTATGCCCACTCGTACTGCACTGGTAGCATATGACCTGGATGCCCGAAGATACATTCTACCTACTCTAATCTCTTCGATAAGACTCTCTGTGTCACTTCTTGTTATCCATAGGAGGAACACCAGTTCTGGATGTCGAACCGCCCTGGCTCACTGCTCCAGAATCCCTCAGGTTGCGCTCAGTGATCAGCGCCTAGTTGACGATAGAGGGTATCGAAGTCAACCTGAAGATATTCACCTGGGAATAGATCTCCTACCTGAGATTGTCCTCGAACTTCCTAGAAAGTAACAACTCATCACCTGCTGGGATCGGCGTGAAGTGATGCAGCTTGGTAAAGCAAGAAGAGTACTCCATAACAGAAAGAGTACCCTACTGCAGACTCATAAAATCATGGGCTTGGTCGACCCTCAAGATCTCCGGGTAAAAGTAGTCATAGAAGGTGCAGCGAAACTCATCCCAAGACATACTCTGATGGTTCCCCCACTGTGAGATCACCTCTAACCACCTCTTGGCGGCTTCTCAGAGCATATAAGTGGTCAGCTTTACTCTTTTCTCTGGGGGTATCTCCAGATGTTCAAAGATTGTCAGTGTGGCCTCTAACCATGACTCTGCATCCTGGGGTCCTCCATCCCTAGAGAAAGCAGGAGGATGTTGCTTCTGGAAAACCTGCATCAACTCAGCCATTGACGGGCAGGAGGCGGCGCTCCCTGAAAGTTCTACATCATCCTCAAGAAATCCTCCCTGAACTGCGCATCGGCGCCTACGACGGGTATAACTATTGGTGCCAAGGATTTCACAGTAGGAGGATTTACAGGAGGTCCCTGGTCGACCGTATCCGGTGTCTGATCATCGTCTGGTAGCTGACATACAACCGGAGGACGTCTTGGAGGCATAGTTCTGAAAGATCAAAACCACACCTTAGATCGGGATTATCCAAGACTGAGAACACAAGAGTACAAAATGGGAACAGGAGAAGGAAACATTCAAGTTTACAAAACACAACTACACAGTGTATTTAAAAACTACACGATGTGTTCACTTAAAACAAATACATGAGTGTGTACTCCTTCCACCTCTGGTCGTGTAACACCCAAAACTACACTGCGTGTTGTTCCCACACACGGTGTGTACTTGAACTCTATTCCCCTGCCTGAGTCTCTTTATATGGCTAACCCACATGGTCTTCTTAAACTGAGACTACATGGTGTGTTCCCTGTGGACACGGTGTGTAGTGGACAAGGTTTCGGTGACCCGTGTTGTTAGCCACATGGCCGGCTACACGGATGAACCTTACACGGCATGTTCCGAACAAACATGGCGTATATAAAAGAAGATAACACCGACCTGTGTTGTTCATGACATGGTTGGGTACCTGGAACATGACTACACAGTGTGTTATTTACCAACACGGTGTGTTCTACTCGAGCTTCCCCGACTCGTGTTGTTAGTGACATGGCCGGGTACACGGCTCTATACTACACGGAGTGTACCTACAGTACACAGCATGTTCCTAAAGACATTTCCTCAACCCTATGTTCATTTTCACACAGTCAGTGACACGGTCTGAAACTACATGGCATTTAGTCCTAAATTACACGTCGTGTATTCTGGGTTTTTCCAGGTAGTAGCTCAGAAACTGCACCGAAGCCCAGAAACACAGAAAAACAAGGCATGAAGGTTCCAAATTTTGATCCGTGAGGGCCCATACTCCTCACAAATCAAATCTTGGCATCCAATACAGTCATATATAAGGAAAAAAAGTCAATGATTCACCAATTTACGATTTAAGAGGGCCCATAACACCTCAAGAACCAAAATTTGGCATTCATTTAAGCAAAGTAAAATACAGACAATCCCCTATCAAATAGCAGAGATTCTATTAAAGCATCTATCACAACAGCATGCATAATATACACAAAGTCTATCACAACAACATGTAATCGCTTATTCATCCTAGATGGAATGGAAAGAATGCATGGCATGTGATTTCTAACAAGTGCCTATATGATTCATGAGATGGAATACCCTCATCTCATCGGGTTGCGACAGAAATAGAACCATAATAGCAACAACAATAACAACACAAGTCATGTGAATCACTCTAGGTGAAATCATATTAACTTTAAAATCTCAAAACCATAAAAATGAAATAAACGAGGTAGTATGGATTTTCCCTGTACATGGGTTAGCTACTCCCGGGCATAGTTTATTACCAAGTACTGAATCTGTTCTATCCCTAGCTAAAGGTTCCAAACAGTAAATCAAGAGAAAAGAATTCATCTGATACCACTTTGTTACATCACGGTTCCGAAATACACCCAAAGGCGCCCCGTACCCGGTTGGTCACATGGCCTCAAGCTCATTTACCCAAACGCCAGAGGCTGCCGACTAGCAGTGAGGGCCTTGGGTGTGACAGTAGGGAAACTATGCCCTCATTGGCAGAGTACAAAGCGAAAGAAAATAAATATGCAAAAGTGGAAGCAGTAAATAACCAACAATAATATGGATAACTAAATCAGCAAACAATTGGAGCACATATGTATATATATGAAATGATGCATGATACATATCTAGGAAAGCAGCCAAACAGGTCACAAGAAAAAATACTATAGTACCAAAACATGTACAAAAGAAAGTAAACTGATCCTCAGCATCGCAAGCCAAAACTTGGTTCCATGCTCACCTGCTCCAAGTAATCAAGTACCAGAAGTCGAAGGGCGCTTTCCCTTGTCTATACCTGCAACAACATAGTCTGTTTGGGACCAAAATCATGACCCAAACAGGGTGTGAGACTAAATCCCAGTAGGAAACCAGTCGAAGATCTGTGCCTAACATTCAGTGAGTATATGGCAGGTAATAGTACAATAATTAGTAAACAGTAGCAGAAACAACAGGCAGTAATCAGTAAGCATTAAACAGGATGATATACAACAGTGATGAATCCACATAACAACAAGCAGCAGTGAAGCAACAGCTAACACACAATCAGGAAACCCTATGGGAAGTACTCGCAGCCATCCCCTCTAGTCCGATTTAAGAAGTACCATAACCCTCTGGTAATTTCACTCAGCCTAACCCCTCTGGTTTGGTCATACAAATTATAAGACTCTTTGGGGAAGCTCACTCAGTCAATTCCCCTTATAGTCTAGGGTAGTCAGGGACACTCTGAGGGAGCTCACGTGGTCTAACCCTCTTGGCCCTAAGGTCTAGAGACTCTTTGAGGAAGCTCACTTGGTCAATCCTTCTATAGCCTCAGGTATAACACATACTCTCTGAGGAAGCTCACTCAGTCAATTCCTTCTCTAGCCTCGGAAGGTTTTAAATACATTCAAACAAGGTAAAGACTCTCTAAGGAAGCTCACTCGTTCTACCCTCCAGTAGTCTATAATAAATAAGAATCTATGGGAAGCTCACTCAGTCTATCCCTTGTAGTCTATAATGTCTAAGAATCTTTGAGGAAGCTCACTCGGTCTATCCCTGTATAGTCTATAATATCTAAGACTCTCTGGGAATCTCACTCGGTCTATCCCTTGTAGTCTATAGCACTGGGTTCTCACGGTCCCGTGACAGTCAGTGCATATTAATGCTATAAGGCTAGAGTACACCTATAGAGCTACTTGGCTAACCAAAGTACACCTATAGAGATACTTGGATAAATAGTCTACAGAGCAATAATCATGTTAACAACATCATTTCGTCCTATGATCACAAGGCATGGAAACAGGTACAACGGCCAAAGGCTAACAAGACCCAAAGGTTGTAACAAGAAAAAATCATGGGAAAAACATCCAAGCACGACAATTATCCACAAAAATGATCAATTTACCTCTACACAAGCATGCAAGCAAGGCAGGAATAACCACAAGGGAAAAAAGGTAAACACGCAATACCCCGTTCATGAGTATTGGTGGAATTTGCACATAAAACTCAAAGACAACGAAAGGTAAGGCACAAACCACCTACCTTGATCCTAGGAGATCAATATACTTGAACCACGAGGCTTGATTCTCCTCAGAATGGCATAGTTCTACAAAAACGCACAAAACATTCAACCCACGATAACTTAAGAAAGAGGATGAATTGGAAATCAAGTCTCTAGGAGAAGGAATAACTCACCGTTGTGGTTCCAATGCAATTGACAGTGGTCGATTCAGAGAACGGATGAAGGCTCAGGGATTTAGAGAAGTTTTGTGGTCGTACGACATCTCTCGGTCGAATGGGACCTAGAAGAAGACGATTATGTCGATTAGGAGCGACCCCGGTCTATTTAATGAAAAGAAAAAGAAAATACACAGTGTGTACTTATTGAGTACATGGTGTGTACTCTACTTTTTCATACTCTTCTTTAAGAGACCTCCAATTCACCCCTACACACCGTGTGTGTGGCCCGGAAACGGCCAGCACACGGCCTGGCACGACAAGGGAGTACACGGCGTGTACTCAGAAAGTACACGACGTGTACTTCAAAAATTTCTAGAAATTTCCCTTTTCTCAAAAACTTCAGGAAAAGAAAGACATACCTGAAAACGAAGATCTGGGTTCTTACATGTTTCATACGTCATATATTTGGAAGTATGATCTAGACCTAGAACATGTGATCGATGGTGATGATGTAGAGATAAATTTGGATTCTTCATTCGAGGAATGGTCGGTGTGGATTGTGGATCAGAGTGAGAGGGTTTTTTATGGGAATATAGTACCTCTCATTTAAGTATTATGGAAACATGACCAGATCCCTGATAATACTTGGGAGAAGGAATTATATATGTAGGTGTAGTGGTCAGAGATATTCATCCAAGACCATTAGATATACGTATCAAGGAAAAGAAGATTTTAGAGGGAGATTTTGTAATGATTTATTAATTTTAAGGTGTGTTATGTTTTAAATTTATATTTATTCTAATGTGTCTTGTTGATCTTTGGTTTTTTCAAGTGTTGCAGGTAGCTCAGGATTAGGTTCTAGAGAACTGAACTAGACCTGTAACTAAGATTTTTTTATAGTCAGGTGGTTGTGGTGTAATTCTTAGGCATCATGACATGATTCTTATATAGGGGGGGTCTCCTAGAAAAAAGGATATAGATCCATGTCATGATGATCTAAATAGAGGGATAATCCTTCTACTTAGTAAAATTCACTCTTCTCTCCTTGAGGACCGCACTATAATAGTAATTGAGTGGGGACCAAAACTTTTCATATAAGAAATCACACCACAAACCTTAAGGATCCTATCATGATGATGTTGTGCGAGTGTGTGTTGAGGTACGACCACTCTAGTTTTACCATGACCATGCCACTTGGTTTTTTTAAGGTAAATTTATGATTTTTATTTAATCCTCTTTTACTCTTCCCCCTCTATCTACCTCAACCCTCATGAACCCTGGATAAAGTGCGGGGGATTCTATTTGGTGATTTTGAGATCCTCCATCCTCATTCCTTGACTATTTTAGGTTCCTTTCATTGTGAAGGTTCTCTCTTGGTGAGTATAAACTTGTATAATCCCTAGATCCCCCCTTATTCTTCTATTTAATGGTTTCCCTTGTCCAAACCATAAATATGTAAATTTAGGGATGATTATGGGTTTTTAAGGTTTATGGTTGAATCTATGATAGTATATTTGTGGGTATACTCTATTAATCTTGAGTTAGGAAGTCTTTAACATGATAAAACTTTTGCATGGAGTTGTATTCCTTAACTTGAATATGGGTGTGTGTGTGGCCCAATGAGACCCTATTTGTGGTATCAAAGTGAATGAGTGAGATTATATTAATGTATTTGACAACATAGATGGGGAGTGTGGATAATATTACTTAAAATTAATAAACCTAGAATTGTTTAATTTGTATAGGTAGAGTAGTCCATGTGAGTTACTTGGTCATAGATAAAGTTATTGGGCTGGTATATTATTTTTTTAATATTTCTACTACTTCCTTGTGATATGTTTGATCATTGGATATAAATCCATCTTGTGTGAGAGTTTGGGGATAGAAAATATAGAGTTGACCTCCCCTAAGTGAGAGGATATGGAGTGGGACAATATGAACAGTATTCCTTGGGTGTGAGGGGATGATTCAGGATAGGTTGTGTGATAAACCCTAAGTGAGAGGGGATGGTCCAGGATTTATGGTTGATAATGATGGATTAAACCCACCCTGAGAGGGAAGGATGATGGTTTTTTACCTTACCTAAGTGAGAGGGAATATTGTGGCTCCTGATATGTTTTTTTATTGGGTATATGGTGTGAGGTTGTGTCATGTGTGAGAAGGAACCAGCCTTGTTCTAGGTTGTATATAAGGCTCCTTTCAACACTTCTTTCTAGAATAAAGCCAAAGTAGGTATGGTTAGGGATTTATGGAATCCTGGTTAGTGCATGATAACCTAGTAGGTGTTGTATGGTTAATTATTTATTTATTTATCTCAATGGATACACATTTATACATTTGTTACACTTATGTTAAGGACATATTGGTGGTGTGATATATGGTTTAGACTCACACCCTTCATGTGAATCTCGATGCATGTGCATACTTTATGGGTAGGGATCCAGAAAAGGGAAATATACCTATGGCATACTACTAATAAAATGGCAGTGGATAGGTATTGAAGAGATTTAGATACATACTCTAGGATCTTTTTCAGTGATGCATCATTTATTATTACTTTTCTTTTATTCATTATTTATAAATTTATATTCTGTATGTGGGGATCCTTGTTGAATTTATGTTTTGGTTATTTTATGTCATTCTGAAATTTCATGGGATGATATTTTTCAATGCTTATATTGTGTTTGTTTTAGTTAGTTATTATTATTATTTATTTTATGTTTTCATTTACTATGATATTTATCTGATATTGATGGAATAGTCTCCCTAGAAAACAGTTCAATCCATCATCTCTAGTTGGTAGTCTCTTGTATATGGAAAGTAAAATAGGTGTTCATGTGATGCATCAACTCGAACCCAATTATCCAGGACAAGGTATCACAAAATGGTATTAGACCCCTTTTTTGTTTGATTCACTATTTATAGATCAATATAAAAGAGATTGGATAGTATAAACTCAAGTAGGAAGTTATGCTTGTTTGTGGACAATAGTAGTGTAGTAGATAATCATGTTACTAGGGATGTGGGTATCATTTTTATATTTTGTGATGTTATGATTTCATGTTCTTATCCTATATTGTTATGTCATTATAGTTTATATAATTTTCTCTTAGACCGATTAGCGATATTGGGTGAGTTCATGCATCATGGATAGTTACATAGGGTCACATATCATATGCATAATTTCTAGTTATTGATATAGGTATAAATTAATTAAATGTCAATAATAATATATTTAAAATTTTCCCAAATACATTATTATTGACATATAATTAATTTAAATTGGGTATTTTTACTATAACTATGACTAATGTGATGGTATCTAAGACTTAGGCTTATTCCTTGGGAAATTCCTAGGGTTTATTCCTAGTAGTTGTGGGTAAACATCTAGGTTTTTCTTTCCAATGGTTGTTTCTTATGTTTAAACCTATTAATATATTAAATTATTTTAATATTTTAACTATTAAATGAATTTCTGAGTATCCATTTTTCACATTTTAGATATTGCCACCTCATCAATATCATGTTGTGACACCCAAGGACCAATGTGAAGATAATCTTAAAGTAGGGAATGTAATTTTATCACCTCCAGGTGTCCAGGACATCCAGGATGAGCATGATCTTGTTTCTTCCCCTATGGTTTAGGTAGTGGAGCCTATTCATCATGGATTGTTTCACATAATGTCAGTGGGAGGTGGATTTGCCTATAGCGAAGGGCCTATAATGGTGGATTTTTATCATGAATTCCATCTATATTTCCCTCTATATTTTTAGGGTGTGGGCGGTCCTCATGTTTCTAAGTAATTTATTGAGATCCTTTAAGATATGTTTGACCTTGTGAAGATTCCCAAAGATGGAAAGGTGTATCTAGTAGCTTACATTCTATAGAGACCCACAAATTGGTGGTGGAAATGATGATTCATGATCAGATTCATGAGGGTCTATCATGGGTCACCTTCAAGGACCTCTATATTTATTTTTTATTCTCTAAGATTATAATTCTAGATATATCCTAGGAGTTTATGGAGATCCAACGAAGGGTGATTTTTGTGGTGAACTACATGAATATTTTTGGGGATCTAATTCATTTTTATCCATTTTTAGTTGGGAATGAGACTCATAAGGATAAAATGTTTTAAATAGGACTTATCCCACATGTGAGGTGCTAGGTTCTGATGTTCAACCTGATGACTTACTCAGATGTACATCACAAGGACCTCACTATTAATAAGGGCTTAGTAGAGGATAGTGTATATATGTTTCTTCCCTTATCTAGTGGGAAAAGGGGTGGCCTACCAGGTGGAGCTTTCGGTACCTCTTCCAGTGTTAGTAAGAGGATATATAAGAAGATATACCAAGGTGGGGAGAGGTAGTCAAGGTAGGATGGGAATTCATCTCTTCCAATATTAGTAGGTACTTCCCTTATGTTCTTTCAGTGCGTAAAAACTTAACATTTCCATAATACATGTAAAAGTCTACATAGGGAGTTTTATGTATGTAGAAGTATATGGAATATCCATCATATTTCTTAAAGGATATCATAGTCAGGTATATGTTGACAGTTTGGATAGGTTTAGGACTTGAGGGTTTGGTCAGGGGGATCATATGGATACCAAGGTCTTGTTTGGGAGGTTAATCCATAAAGTTGACTGAGGGTCATAGAGTTACTCATAGTAAAAAATTCCTCAAGGGTTAATTCTATATATGATTCAAGGATTAAGGGGGTAGGGACATGGATCTAAGGAAATAAGAGTATATTTTTTGGACTAGGTTCTAGGTGATGGGGTTGAGGGTCCTTTCACTATCATAGGTGTGTTTTTGATTACCATGATGTTTTAATTACTTTATTCTATACTGGATCATCTCATTCA
This sequence comes from Viscum album, assembly GCA_963277665.1. Lineage (NCBI taxonomy): Eukaryota > Viridiplantae > Streptophyta > Magnoliopsida > Santalales > Viscaceae > Viscum > Viscum album. The sequence goes on along the minus strand of OY728141.1, from coordinate 1,295,077,016 downwards.
TTCATTTCTTCCTAATTTTTATCTAGGATAGGGTTAGAAGTGGATTTTTTTAGATATTTTTATAGATATTGATACATATATTATGAAGATGTTAGATCTTGTTCATAGGTTCATGGCATGTGTCGTGGTGGGGGATATGGTTTTTGTGGGATTTTCTGATTTTGGATATGATATGATTCGATGTCATTTTTCAGATGGATTAACTGGAACACTTCTAGGATCACATTGAATATAAATAGTGTAAAGTTTTTTTTACCTCCATTTGGATATAGTATTATGTTTTTGTGTGATATTGGGATGTAGAGGCAGTTATAAATAGTCCTAACTACATTTGGTTATGATTTATTACAACATAGGTAGTGGGTATGGTCTTTATAGCTGATCAAGTGATGGTTTTAGCCATTTTTCATCCAGTGGTGGACCGGTTCTTGAATGTATTTCCATATTATTTCCCAAGAATTACTATTTAGTGGGATATTAAGTTAAATATTGATATTGTTATAGGTTTGGAGACCATATTGATTCCTCTTTATCATATGGCACTGACTGAGCTGAGGTAGTTGAAACCATATCTTGGTGACCTTAAGGTGAAGGGATTTATTTGTTTGACTGCCTTTCCTTAGGGTTCTTCTATTTTATTGAAAAATAAGGAGGATGGTATCCTCAAGTTTCACATTGATTAACAGAAGATTAATTAGAACATGATGAAGAAAAATTATCCATTATCAAGGATTCATGACTTATTTGACCAACTGAGTGGTGCTTGATGGTTCTTAAAGATCAGCCTATGATCAAGTTTCCATAATTTTATATAAATTTAAGAGGATTTAATGAAGATGTATTTTAGGAGTAGGTACAATTTACATGAGTACCTTGTGATACTATTTAGTTTGAAAAAAAAATTGGTGGTGTTCGTGGCTCACATGAACCAGATTTTTCATTGTTATCTAGACTCCTTCATCATGGAATTTTTAAGAAAATTTAGTGTATTCATGGACCCAATAGTCACACATCAAGTACCTTGATATTTCATTTAGTATACTTTTAAATCATCTTCTTTATTATAAGTACACAAAGTGTCACTTTTAGATTAAGAAGGTTCACTTTCTTAGGAACATGGTCTCAAAGGTAGGGATCTTAGTTGATCCAGAGAAAGTGGAGGTGGTGATGTCTTAGGATCAGTCTAGTAATGTTTTTTATATTCAAATTTTACTTTTATAAACATGATATTATAATCGATTCATCTAGGACTTTTCTATCTTGGAAGAGCCTATGACTAGGCTGATCAAGAAGGGGATCAAGTTTGAGTAGACTGATAGGTACAAAGAGGCCTTTGAGGAGCTAAAAAATATGTTTATGTCTACTCTAATTTTGATTCTTATAGACCTAGGGAGTATTTATATGGTCTATTGTGATTCCTTCAGAGTAAAAAATGGATTTATTTTGATATAAGAAAATCATCTAGGACTATTTTTGATATTCAAAGTTTACTTGGATAAACATGATATTATAAGCAATTCATCTAGGACTTGTCTCTCTTAGAAGATCATATGACTTGGATGATCAAGAAGGGGATAAATTTTTATTAGACTGATAGGTGAAAATAAGCCTTTTAAGATCTAAAAAACATGTTGATTTCTACTCTAATTCTGACTCTTATAGACCTAGGGAGTATTTATATGGTTTATTGTGATTCCTCAAGAGTTAAAATGGATTTATTTCGATATATATGGATTATATGGTATCTTATGGGTCTCTTCAGATATGACCTCACAATAATAACTATCCTACCCATGATTTTGAGATAGTAGTTATGGTTTATTCCTTGAAATCTTGTCACTATATCTCTTTAGTGAAATATTTTTCATATACAGGGATTACCAAATCTTGGGATATATATTATCTCATCAATACCTAAATTTGTATAAGATATGTTGGGTTGAGTACCTTCATACATTCGACTTTGAGATGACATATACCTTGGGAAAGGGGAATGTCATTGTAGATGCTCTAAGTAGGAAAACTTGAGATTAGTGAGTTCACACTTGTGGAGAACTGAAAGTTGATGACCATGTTCATTGATTGGAAGATGGATGTATCGAATTACTAGGAGGAATTGTCTTATTCTTCCTTTATTATCACCTCATCACTAGTAGATCATATAATGGCTAGATAGGAGACTACTTATATTCTATTTTTTTATATACAAATTTTTTTATACATAGATTTTTTTTGAAAATCAGATGGAAACAAGTATTATAATGAAAAATTATATTGTGTGACCAAACTTTCCGTAAATAAATTTAAATTCTCCTCACATTCAACTCAAAATAGTAAATTCCCTCCAAAGAGTTACCATGAACACACCCTATCCCTCACACTTGGTTGAAATTATAACATTAAATTCACTAAGGGATGGTTATACAGGGGTAAAATATCTTTAAATGTGGATTAACTAATATGTAGTTCATGGTTTCTAAGGCTTAAGAGGTTAAAATTTAAATTTATCCTTTGAAATTAATATTATAGGGGATTTTTTAATGAATGATTTCCTCAATCATACTTATCAAACTCTACTCCTACATCTTTGAAAAATAATGAAGGAATTTTATAGTTTCACACAAGTCCTAAGACTCTCATGAAATGGAGGATAAGAAAGAGTATATCAAATAGAATCCTAATTTATCTTAGGTGTGGTATAAATATATAATATAATCAATTCATATTATAAATATTCACATCCATATTAATCATATGATTTCGATTCTATGAAAACAAAAAATAACACATATCACCAAACTCTTAAAATCAAGATTTCAAAACCAATTAATTCCTTAAAAATGGAAAGGAATATTTATAAGGATATATTTATTTTAAGCTCAAACTATTTGTTTTTTATATTTTAAACACACCAAAAAAAATAAAAAATAAAACAAGCAGTTCCTAAAAAAAGTTTAGATCCCCCCCCCCACACTCAAATGTTATTATCCCTCAATAAGGAACACTGATCTTAAAATATGGGATATTAAACAATAAATGAGAGATAAATAATGTATGTTTATTTTTTTCTCAATGAAAATTGAGTTAATACAATATTTATTATCCACTAGTACATATTTAAAAACTAAAAGTAAAAAAAAACAAAACATAATAATTTATTCAAAGTTAAAAAGGAAAATTAAAAAGTGGGAGAGAAAATAATATTAGGTTATCTCCCATGTGGTGCTTTGTTTTTACTAACTACAAATATATATTTTATTAATAAACACCAAGGGGGTGAGGTTTATGCACCATGAACCACCACATGTTATTTTTATCAATTGGTTTTAGAGTACTCCAAGGATTGGTTACTTTAACTCAAAACATAAATGAATATAAAAGTATATAAGGGGTAGGAATATAATCTAAGGTTCCTCCTTATGAGTTTTTTCCTCCTCCAATGGGTGTTCTTAATATTATTGAAGTTGTAGTTTCTTCTCTATAGTTCTCAAGATATCTTCTTCTTCTTCTCCCACCTCTTGGGTGGTATCTTCCTTATCAACTAGGGAAGGATTCATGGTTTTGGTATAAAAAGTATCAAAATTATTTAAATAAAATCAAAAAAAATATTAATTTATATGTGATTCATCCCCCTTGAAGTGATCATCTTGTATTCTTGTATCGTCAGGCACAACCACTAGGAACTATTTTCCTTTAACTCCTAGTACCATATTCTCTTTGATGGTGGGTTATTCTTCATCCTCTTTACTATTCAAGACTAGGTATATCTCATCTAGGTATGATAATTAATGAAAATAGAGTTATAAGTAAAATAAATTAGTAAAAATAAAATAAAATGAAATCTGATGATAGTTATACTCCCTTAATTGGTTCGACTATGAGATTTCTCTCTCTAGTAAATTTTGCTAGAAGGATTTATAAAATGTGTTGGAGATAAAGAGTTTCATGTTTTTCTTCCACTTTTTGAATAACATCATCAACAAAGAACATATACACTTCTTCATATTGTTTATCATTTTTTTATGAAATTTTCTCTAGGTATGTTAAGAGAGTTGTGCACATCATAACCCTCATATACTTAAATTCTCTCATCTTGGATTGTTAATATTTCAATTGTTATACTAATAATAGGGAATTAGTTGTTATCTTTTTAACTTCCTTTAGTATTGGTTCATTTATATCTTGATGTTATATAGGACAATGATTTAAATATTTATTGTGTACATTGTGATAGTATAATTCTTCCTCTCATCCATTAGTGTACACCAGTGGTTGCTCATGATGTGGCAATTGATATTTTTCCTCAGGATCCTATGTAAAGATGGAGTGGTAAGTAATAAATTGTATATCTAGGAATGAATCTCCATCATTTTTTGTTAGCTCATCTACTTCATTGAAATGGTAATATAAGTTTTGATCAATTATAGATAAATGGTCACTCAATAATTCATATCCTAATTTGAGAGAAAATAAAGAGAGAATAAAAGGGAAAAATAGAAAACAAGGAAACCCAAAAAGGATATTTACAGTTTTGGAAGAAATAATAAGTGAGAGTTATGGATCCCCAATAATGGTTCCAATTTGATATAAATACCATGTCATAGGGATATTGTCAATAAAATTTAATCCAAAGTTATATCCTAGTGGATTAAATGGGTTGTCTCTCGAGGTTCCTTACTAAACACTCATTGTTCTTAAGGTTTTGTCAATTATCATAATTTTTGGGATTTTAATATAATTAAATCATTTTAAATGAAAATTAAATTGAACAAAATAAAAAAAAAATGAAAGAAAGATAAGAAAGAATAACACAAAGGTTATTAAGAAATAATCACCATTGGAAAGATCTATATGAATAATATCACCACCTCATAGAAATTTATCTCACTATCACTCAATGTGTGCCTCCAACTATACAAACACACATCCCTTTATCAAATGTGTGTGAATGTATAATGTACCAAAAACCTTCCAAACACACCACACACTCACCTATTATATGATTAAGTGAATGAATGACTCTTCATCTGGGAGAATCTCACACTCACCTCTCTAGTGTGTGACCAAACCCATACACAACCACCTTGATTATTATTATAGTTATAAAGTTAAAGAATGACTTATTTGTGATTAAGTGTAATAAAATAGTATAAGAATTAAATGAATAGATACATTCACATATCCTACTCCCACAAACCCTCTTAAATTACCAATGTAAAAACAAGATAAGAATATATAGAACAAAAGTTTAAGAACTCAAAGTATCTTATCTCAAATGAAATTATTCATCCCTACATCAATAATAGAGGTATGAGAACATTACTATGAGGGAATAAGACACATCACAAAAATTAAAACATGAATAAGAAACAATAATGCGCTATTTTAAAAATAAAAAAACTAAACTAATCTAAATCAAGTATAAGAAATTAGGTTTAGAATCCTATACATAGTGGAAATTGAACTATTTAAATAAAAATAGGGGTTATATTCTTTATATTGGTGAAATTAAATTCCAATTATTTCCTATCCTAGATCTCTTCAACATGGACATGCTCAAGAGATGGGATTTCACTATGTATGTGCACTCTTGAATCATCTCTAGTTTTCAATTCCTCTAAGGTCATCTAAGATTTCTTATCAACTAATTTTATGGATAAAAGACTCATGGAATTTTAATATAATGATTTATTAATTTGGGAAGATAAGGCTAAAGTGGAGTTTTCTTGGCAATAAAGACCTACAGTTTTTTTGTAATTCAAGTTTTAATATTATGTAGGCATCAAAAAATTTAGTTTAATCTGACATGGATATTGGAATATCATTCAGATAGGATGACATAGTACATGAGAATACCTTTTTTATTACTCCTATACAATGATTTACCATGTTTTTTGAATCTAACACAATAGTTGGTGTGGCCCAATTACTCCTATTTAGGTCCATATTTATTCTTTTATGGGTTTCAGTATATCTGATATGGACTTTTCATTCCTGCATTTAATCTAACGTATCTAGATTTTGGTTTGGTTATTCCTATGTAGTTGTCTACTCATAGTGGTTACTCTTATGTAAACTCTCACTCATGGGGATATTCTTACATGGGTGAATTAGTTGTGGGAATTATTTATACACAGTTACTTTGAATATAAGGTTAAATATTAGGTAAGTTCTGGGATATGAGGTTACTCTAATGTAGGATATTTCTCATAGGAATTAATCTGACATGAGGAATATAATAGGGGTTACTCTTATATGGGGTTAAAAACTCCCAATTTTATCTCATAGAGCAATCCAAAAATCATTTTAATCTTTCATAATAAAATCAACCAAAACTTACCCAAATTGATTCCAAAAATAAAACAAATGAATGGATTTATTTAAATTAGTCTCAAAATGAATCAAACAATTAAAATAATGAATTTAATCCATCTTTTTCTTATTTATTCAAATATTTTTCTAAAAATAAAAAATATCATTATATACCTATGATTTATATTATTTAGTGGGTTAATTTACATTGAAACTTTATAATAAAAATAGAAAATTTGGTTCTCATCACCCTGGTCATATGGATTTAAACTATACTTTGTAACTCCTTGATCGTTCTAAAATTACAAGCCTCTTTTATCAAGGAAAATTGTAATGCCCTTTCACATGGATTTAAATTGTGATTCCAAACTACATGGATTTTGACTCACCCTTGTGGGGATATATAGTGATGTGTCCATACATGTTGAGAAGGATGAAGTCTATGAATTTATTATTTTATTTTTTTATCATTATAAAAGAATTCAAAATTTAGAATATATTATGAATATCGATGTGCTTAGGAGAGATTTATTTCAATTTATATTTATTAATAAATTTCAGGTATACTCAAGCATTATGTATTTTATAATCATGTGGGAGATGAATTGTTCAGGTGAGATTCATATGTCCCTTACATAATGTGTTGGATATATTATGAATGATATTACTTATTTAATATCATTATGAATATGATATATATAGATCTATTTTTAAAGTAAATCATTGAATAGTATATTCCTTGACTGGACAATGAAGGAGAATCATGGGGGAAAATGATTCTTAGAGGGGGTTTCTATTGTCCACAATATTTCTTGCTCTCTATGGGATGGATATGACTCAAAAAAACTATCTAAACCAATGGTTTTTTGGTATAAACCTATAAAAGGAGTTGGATATGGATTCTGACTATATTTAGGAGGTTATTTCACACTAACATACTTAGTGTGTGTGTGTGTGTGTATGCTTTATAATTTTTCCTTGTAGGTTATCTTGAGTTGTTTTCCTTGTGATTTGTGAAAATTATTTTACATCATATGCTTTTCACATGGATGATGAACAAAAGAAGCAATGATGGAGTCTCAACATTGAAAGTGGATCTTGAGGTGATCCTTTAGAAGCATAATGAATATTGGAGGAAATTATGGATGATATATATTAAAGGTGTAGGATTTAGGTATTACACATTAGTGAAAGGATAAATTTTACAATGGATTGCCATACTATGTTATAGAGTCTAGTAGAAAATGGAATGGCATGGTCAATGAGAGAGAAAAAACCTTTTAAATAGATATGGTGGTGACCATTGTGCTAACAAGTTTAACAAGTGAACATGATAGTATTATCACATCATGATTAGAGTACACTATATCATGGTTAGCTAATAAAATGCCTATAATAATACAAAATGTAGTTTTTGGATGATAAATGCCTATGAGATGAGTTGAATTTTACCACAAGGAGACAATTCTAATATGAGAATGGAATCCTGACACCATGAGGATGTAAAATGGGAGTTATAGGTCTTATTTATGTCATGGTACATAGTGAAAACATTCATATTCAATCTAACCATGGTTTAAGAGGTTTAAGGAAGAGTTGGAGTTCTATCATGAGGATTCAGTGAAAAAAATGAGCATAGTACGTGTCATGGTGGAGAAACAAATTACTATATACCATGATAAAGGATGAAATACCCTTGGAGATTAGAATTTTAATTCTGAAACTATGAATGCTATGAAGTGTCCAAAATCACTATATTATGGTGTATTTTGAATATATTTTCAGGGATAAAAACTTAAAAATTGGGAGATTAATAGATATTCAAATTTTTTAAAATATACATTTGAACAGTTTCACCACATTGTGGGAATACCCAAGAATGTCATGGTATGGTAGATCCCAGACTATATTGAATTAGAATATTCAATTTTTAATATTAGACTAGGGAATTAAATTGATATATCTAAACCGTATTCTAGATGTCTTTGACTAGGAATTATATTGACTTACCATATGGAAGAAGGAGAGGAAATTTGGGACTTGTGGATTGATAATTATTATTGATAGACATATGGAGATATTAAATATCTCTATAAATGGATTATCCAAGTTATATTAAGTAATATGTGATGAGTTACTTAGTTTTAGATCAATTATAAGAATAGGTCCACCTAAACAAGTCATGATTGAGAGAAAAATGATGTACATGACACTACGGGAAAAATGGGTATTTGCGACGGGATCCCGTCGCAAATGGCCTTTTGCGACGGGGGCCCGTCGCAAATCGCCCGTTGCGGAAAACGCCGTCACAACAACAATTATTTGCGATGGGCCCGTCGCTGAAGCTATTATTTGCGATGGGGATCCTTCCCGTCGCAAATAATACTCCGTATATTTGTAAAAGCTTTTAAAAAAAGTAATTGTGACGGGGCTCGTCGCAACAGTTATTTGCGACGGGCCCCGTCGCAATTGCTTTTTTAAAAGAAAAAAATAAAAACTATTATTAAATTATTTTAATGGATATAATAATAATACTATTTGTGACGGGCATAGTATCCCATCCCAAATACTATAAAAAAATAAAAAAAAATTATTAATAAATTATTTTATTTAATATAATAATAATCCAATTATAATTCAAAAATAAAAAATAATAAAATATTAATAAATGATTTTAATTAATATAATAATAGAATTATAATTCACAAATAAAAAAAATAAATTATTAATAAATTATTTTAATTTATATAATAATAATAGAATTATAATTCAAAAATAAAAAATAAAAGAATATTAATAAATGATTTAATTAATATAATAATATTAGAATTATAATTCATAAATAAAAAAAATATTAATAAGTTATTTTAATTAATATAAAAATAATAGAATTATTTTACATTCAAATATTAAAATAATTCAAATATTACAAAAAAAATATAATTAAATTATAATATTATAAAATTTAATATTATAAAATATAAATAATATTATTATTCATATTAATATTTTTATTTAAAAATATAATATTATTAATATTTTATAATGAGACAGAAACTACGAATAGAAAAAAAATTCATATTTTGATTTAACAAACTTTATAACATAAAAACAAACTCTAATCTGAAGGAGGGGGGAGGGGGGGAGGGGGGGATCTGCAGATGCGGGTGGAGGAAACTCCATCCCTAAGGCATGAGTGAGTCGGCGCATTTACTCCATCTGCTCCTGGTGCTGCTGCTGCCACCGACTCATCTGCTCCTCGTACAACTGCTGATAGCGTCGACACTCCTCCTCATGCTGCTGCTGCTGCTGACACATCTGCTCATGCTCCTGTTAGAGACTCTCTATCAATGTAGTCTTAGATCGCAACTGATCCTCATACTGTGTAGCAGAAGAAGATGCACGAGCTCCTCTCGAGCTGGACGCCGACATCGCAGCACTGCCATAATAATCTCCGGGAGTCAGTCGAGAGCTAATACCAACTACCCGGCCCTTCTCGAAGGCATACTAGGTGGCCTGCATCCATGCCGCCTCATCAAACTGACGGCCAGTGGTCTGATCTGATGACTCGGCCTGACTCTCAGGCCGGGTCTGTGACGCTGTGGCCTCATATGACTCTTGTAGTTGCAATTTAAAATTAAAATTGTGAATATATTATATGCAGTTAATTTTTAAACTTGAAAACAAATAATATTGACCATGATGTGATGCTGACGATCATCTCTGAGCTCCCCAGTAGCAGGATCACTATACATCCTCTGATATACGTCGTACTCCGTAATGTCGGGGTGCTTGACAGCCTATAAGAATAAAAAATAAACTGTTAATATTTATAGTTATATAAAATATTTATAAATAATGTACGTACCAGATGCTGTCTATGAGTACTGAAAGAACGACTCCCAGCTCGATGAGTCACCTCCTATCTCCCCCGATTCTGCCTCCCCACCGATGATCTCCTCTGAAAGGCACCACTCAACCAGTGCGCACATAATCTATCCCATACATGGGATGAAATGTACTCTGGTCGGTGTGCTCTACATGACTCATCAAAATCTGGCACTCCTTCTTTCTTCATGGCAGCTTTTCTTAAATTGTGCAAAAATTGACGCAAGCGATCACGCATGGCCACCTCCCATGCCTTGTGGATGGCGTCACGCATGGTATCCTCGATCGGATACCATAAACCCTACAAATAAATCAAAATATCAAGTTAGAAATGAAATAATTTTCAAAATAAAAATTATTTATTTACGTACGTACCAACCAATGGCCGAACATGGCCTGCTACACATCAATGGGAATCTGCTCCCATGTGGTCCACGACTGAGAGAAATAGTTGCACAAAATAGCGCTGCCCTGTCTGACTACTATATGCGGAAAACTGTAAAAATAATAAACATTTATTATGTGAATAGATTAATGAAATCTTAGTCAAATCCACAGATTATCACACAGGTTATCACACCTCTGTGTGCGTGGATCAAACCCAAGACGTGGACGTCGCTCAGGGACGGGGTCAGGAATCATCAATCGTGCAAGACCGCGCCCCCTCCGCGTACTCCCTGGAGTGCCTGCAGGCTGAGGGTCATCTACCAGCAACTCATCCACATCGAAATGCAGGTCAGCATCTGCCAACTCACGAAATGTCTCGTCGTCCATCTGAAACAGAAAATGTTAATGTTGTTAGCAAATAATTGATAATTACTATTATATATATATATATTATGATTTTATATAACTACCATGTAATTCTATCAGTGTTCATCTTCATCATCATCTTCATATATGTCAATGTCATCTTCATATTCCTCCTCAACATCATCGATATCCATTCGAGTTCCAGTTGCTTCATCTCTTACCATTTCAAATTCATATGTGACATCATTAACATCATCATCATCACCAACTCTTAAATGTGGGGTGTCGTCATCGACACTCATGTCTCTTTGTAAAAAAGATTGATTTTGATGACTCTCTTGAAAAACATCAATTCTTTGCACATCAGTGAAAACACATTCACTTTGACTAAACTGATTGTCTTGAATTTTGATTTTTATTACACTCCACCAATCAGTCAAGTCTCTTGATGTAGCACAGTACTTTGCGTAATAAACTTGATGTGCCTGTTGAGCCAATAAGAAGGGTTCATTTACTGCGAGAACACTTTTACATTTAATATCGATGATTCCATGAGTCGGATGAACATGTACGGCTCTCTCTGTATCCAACCACTGACATTTGAACATGGTTATGTAATGTTGTCCAAGATAACAGAGTTCAATGATTTCATCAAGTATTCCATAAAAGTCAACTTCATTTTCTCGATGATGAGATCCTCTCAAGCTAACTCTATTGTTCATTGTTTTTTTCGATTCCCCATATGCATGTGTGTGAAATCGAAATCCATTCACCACATATGCATTATAAGTTTTAACAAATTTGGAAGGTGGGTTACTCAATATACACAGCCGTTTGTCAATTTTATCATCATGTCGAGACACCTGAAAAATTTTGAAATAATTATCAATATAGTAAACTATACATTGAATGAGTTTCTAAAAGATAAAGAATTTATGTTACCAGTTTTTGAAACCACTAAGAGAAATTTTTCAGTCGGCGTTCTTCGAGAGCAGCTGCTGTAATTTGTGGAATTTGTTTCTTTATATGATTATCATACAACCTACAAAAACCAAAGTTATTTACTGTAACATAAATGATAGAATAAGTGATATAAACACTTACAGTACAACTGATGTCATCTCTTCACAGTTGAGCAGAACATACGTATGAGCTCTGTGATGTTCATCATCTGAAAGCCAGCGTTCATAAACTCCACCAAAACCAAGCTCTGGCTGGTTGAAAACAGATAATTGATTATCGATTTCATCAATATTCCTCTCATTCCGTCCCATTCGGTTGTGTTTTGAAGGATACTCAGATTAAAAATAATGGGAGCAGAAAAAAAGATATTTCCTCTTGCAAATAAGCTTCTGCAATAGATCCTTCAACAGATGCTTTGTTACATACTTTTCTTTTCAATTTTTTCATGCATCTTTCAAATGGGTACATCCATCTAAACTGTACTGGACCACCACATTTGGCTTCATATGGCAAATGTAACATCAAATGTTCCATTGAGTCGAAGAAAGACAGCGGAAATATTTTTTCCAGTTTACATATAATTACAACAACATCTTCTTCAAGTTTGCATAGAGCATCATAATCTTCTGTAGCCACACAAATTTCCCAAAAAAAATGAGACATGTCTGTTATGGAATCCCAAATCACAGAATTCAACAGACCTCTTAATCCAATGGATAGAAGTCTTTCCATTATAACATGACAATCATGACTTTTTAATCCAGTAATATGACCATTCTTTACATATCTACCCAAATTGGAAGCACAGCCATCTGGAAGTCTCAAATCTGCAATCCACTGACAAAATAATAAACAGTTTTCTTTAGACAGTGTATAAGCTGCTTTTGGTTTCAGTAACCTTTCTGTTCTGACATTCTCAAACAGTTCCAGTTCTGGATGCCTGCAAATTTGGGAAAGATCTAAACGTGCATTTACATTGTCTTTGCTCTTTCCTGGCGTATCCAAAACTGTATGAAACAAATTATCAAAACAGTTCTTCTCAATGTGCATGACATCTAACATGTGTCGGACCAACAAATCAGACCAATATGGCAAATCCCAAAATATGCTACGTTTAATCCAATTGTGTTCTTTCCCAAAACCAGAAATTTTCTGTTGGTTTATTGTGGGACCAAAAGTGATGGGAGGTAATGAAAATAAAACTGATTTTAACTCCGAACCTGATAGCATTTTTGGAGGTCCATCCCTTTCAACTGTTCCTTTTCTAAAATGAAATCTATTTCTGCGAAAATGATGATCAGCTGGAAGAAATATGCGATGACAGTCAAAATAACAAGGTTTCTTTCCATGAATGAGCATAAATGCTTTGTTCTCTCCCATACAGTAAGGACATGATTTCTGACCATGTTTACTCTAGCCAGATAACATCCCATAAGATGGTAAGTCACTAATTGTCCACATCAATGCTTCTCTCAGTATGAAATTTTGTTTCATTGCAACATCATATGTACTAACACCAGTACTCCACAATAAACTTAATTCATCAATCAATGGTTTCAAATAAACATCAATATTTTTCTTCGGATGTCCTGGAATTAGTAAAGTCAAAAAGATATATGGCTCCTTCATCAACATCCATGGAGGTAAATTGTACGGAGTTAAAAAAAACAGGCCAACATGAATATTGACTACCATAAGATCCGAACAGACAGAAACCATCAGTGGAAAGGCCCAGTCAAACATTTCTAGCTTCTAAAGCAAAGGATGGATTCACTCTATCAAAATGTTTCCATGAATCACCATCGGCAAGATGATTCAAGCTTTTATCGGTTGAAATATTCTCTTTATTCCATGACATCATTGTCGCTGTATTCTTAGACATGAATAAACGCTGAAGTCTGGATGTAAGCGGAAAATATCTCAACTGTTTTACAGGAATCAAACCAGACTTCCCATGCTGTCCTTCTTTATATCTCAGTTGCCCACATGTGGGACAACTATCCAACGACTCATTTTCCCCAGAATACAAAATGCAGTCATTTGAACATGCATGAATCTTCTGAAAAGTAAGTCCCAAATTTCGAACCAGCCTCTTACTCTCATAGTAATTTACAGGAAAAACATTTCCTTTGGGTAACAGTGTTTTAAGCAAAGAAAATATCTGGTCAAAACAGGTGTTTGACATTCCGTTATCTGATTTGATAGCCATAAATTTTGCACCTGCTTCTAATTTTCTCATCTTGCAGCCAGGATATAATGCATCCTTAGCAGACCTCAACAACTCATAAAATTCAGACGGTGCCAACTCAGGATTTGAAGTTGTATCAGCCGGAGTTTCTGTATGTTGAACAGATGAACCTGCAACATCATGTACTAAATCTTGAAACCGAGATGGATCCGGAATCAAGTTGGTATCACCTGCTCTGGAACTGCGTTCACCGTGTTGATACCAAAAAACATAATCTGGTTGAAAACCAAAACGCAAGAGATGTCCCCCCACTTTGTCAAACGTTTCAAACGTTCTCAATGCACATTTTCTATAAGGGCATTTTATTTTTCCTTCTGAAACAAATTCTGGATTTGATGCCGCAAATGATAAAAAAGTCTCCACACCCTCTACATATATTGGATTTAAACCAGAACTGTTTGGATTTCTATGTTGATTTATCCATATGCGGTCACCTAATAATGATTGTTGATAACCTCGTTGTTCCATATTTTTCTATAAAATATAAAACCATTACTGGTTTTGAATAATTTGTTAGAAAAAACACTCAAGCAAGGATAATTATAGAGTTTACTAATTATTGGTAATTATTACTAATTATTACTAATTATTGGTAATTATTCCTAATTATCGGTAATTATTACTAATTATCGGTAATTATTGGTAATTATTGGTAATTATTACTAATTATTGGTAATTATTACTAATTATTGGTAATTATTGGTAATTATTCTTAATTATTGGTAATTATTCCTAATTATTGGTAATTATCGGTAATTATCGGTAATTATTGGTAATTATTGGTAATTATTACTAATTATTACTAATTATTGGTAATTATTACTAATTATTACTAATTATTGATAATTATTCCTAATTATTACTAATTATCGGTAATTATTGGTAATTATTGGTAATTATTGGTAATTATTGGTAATTATTACTAATTATTGGTAATTATTACTAATTATTACTAATTATTGGTAATTATTCCTAATTATTGGTAATTATCGGTAATTATTGGTAATTATTGGTAATTATTACTAATTATTACTAATTATTACTAATTATTGGTAATTATTACTAATTATTGGTAATTATTACTAATTATTACTAATTATTGGTAAGTATTCATAATTATTACAAATTATTACTAATTATTGGTAATTATTCCTAATTATTGGTAATTATTCCTAATTATTGGTAATTATTACTAATTATTGGTAATTATTACTAATTATTACTAATTATTACTAATTATTGGTAATTATTACTAATTATTGGTAATTATTACTAATTATTACTAATTATTACTAATTATTACTAATAATTGGTAATTATTACTAATTATTACTAATTATTACTAATTATTGGTAATTATTACTAATTATTACTAATTATTGGTAATTATTCCTAATTATTACTAATTATTGGTAATTATTCCTAATTATTACTAATTATTACTAATTATTGGTAATTATTCCTAATTATTGGTAATTATTCCTAATTATTGGTAATTATTCCTAATTATTGGTAATTATTCCTAATTATTGGTAATTATTCCTAATTATTGGTAATTATCGGTAATTATTGGTAATTATTGGTAATTATTACTAATTATTAGTAATTATTACTAATTATTAGTAATTATTACTAATTATTGGTAATTATTAATAATTATTACTAATTATTGGTAATTATTCCAAATTATCAGTAATTATTACTAATTATCGGTAATTATTGGTAATTATTGGTAATTATTACTAATTATTGGTAATTATTGGTAATTATTCCTAATTATTGGTAATTATTCCTAATTATTGGTAATTATTGGTAATTATTGGTAATTATCGGTAATTATAGGTAATTATTGGTAATTATTGGTAATTATTGGTAATTATTGGTAATTATTACTAATTATTACTAATTATTGGTAATTATTACAAATTATTACTAATTATTGATAATTATTCTTAATTATTACTAATTATCAGTAATTATTGGTAATTATTGGTAATTATTGGTAATTATCGGTAATTATTACTAATTATTACTAATTATTGGTAATTATTCCTAATTATTGGTAATTATCGGTAATTATGGGTAATTATTGGTAATTATTACTAATTATTACTAATTATTACTAATTATTGGTACTTATTACTAATTATTGGTAATTATTACTAATTATTACTAATTATTGGTAATTATTACTAATTATTGATAATTATTCCTAATTACTTTTAATTATTACTAATTATTGGTAATTATTCCTAATTATTGGTAATTATTACTAATTATTGTTAATTATTACTAATTATTGGTAATTATTACTAATTATTGGTAATTATTACTAATTATTACTAATTATTACTAATTATTGGTAATTATTACTAATTATTATTAATTATTACGAATTATTGGTAATTATTACGAATTATTGGTAATTATTACTAATTATTACTAATTATTACTAATTATTACTAATTATCGGTAATTATTACTAATTATTACTAATTATTGGTAATTATTCCTAATTATTACTAATTATTACTAATTATTGGTAATTATTCTTAATTATTGGTAATTATTCCTAATTATTGGTAATTATTCCTAATTATTGGTAATTATTCCTAATTATTGGTAATTATCGGTAATTATTGATAATTATTGGTAATTATTACTAATTATTGGTAATTATTACTAATTATTGGTAATTATTACTAATTATTACTAATTATTGGTAATTATTCCTAATTATTACTAATTATTACTAATTATTGGTAATTATTACTAATTATTGGTAATTATTCCTAATTATTGGTAATTATCGGTAATTATGGGTAATTATTGGTAATTATTACTAATTATTACTAATTATTACTAATTATTGATCATTATTACTAATTATTGGTAATTATTACTAATTATTGGTAATTATTTCTAATTATTACTAATTATTGGTAATTATTCCTAATTATTACTAATTATTACTAATTATTGGTAATTATTACTAATTATTGGTAATTATTCCTAATTATTGGTAATTATTACTAATTATCGGTAATTATTCCTAATTATTGGTAATTATTACTAATTATTGGTAATTATTACTAATTATTGGTAATTATTACTAATTATTACTAATTATTGGTAATTATTACTAATTATTATTAATTATTACGAATTATTGGTAATTATTACGAATTATTGGTAATTATTACTAATTATTACTAATTATTGCTAATTATTACTAATTATTGGTAATTATTACTAATTATTACTAATTATTACTAATTATTACTAATTATTGGTAATTATTACTAATTATTACTAATTATTGGTAATTATTCCTAATTATTACTAATTATTACTAATTATTGGTAATTATTCCTAATTATTGGTAATTATTCCTAATTATTGGTAATTATTCCTAATTATTGGTAATTATTCCTAATTATTGGTAATTATCGGTAATTATTGATAATTATTGGTAATTATTACTAATTATTGGTAATTATTACTAATTATTGGTAATTATTACTAATTATTACTAATTATTGGTAATTATTCCTAATTATTACTAATTATTACTAATTATTGGTAATTATTACTAATTATTGGTAATTATTCCTAATTATTGGTAATTATTACTAATTATTGGTAATTATTCCTAATTATTGGTAATTATTACTAATTATTGGTAATTATTACTAATTATTGGTAATTATTACTAATTATTGGTAATTATTACTAATTATTACTAATTATTACTAATTATTGGTAATTATTACTAATTATTATTAATTATTACGAATTATTGGTAATTATTACGAATTATTGGTAATTATTACTAATTATTTGTAATTATTACTAATTATTACTAATTATTGGTAATTATTACTAATTATTACTAATTATTGGTAATTATTCCTAATTATTACTAATTATTACTAATTATTGGTAATTATTCCTAATTATTGGTAATCATTCCTAATTATTGGTAATTATTCCTAATTATTGGTAATTATTCCTAATTATTGGTAATTATCGGTAATTATTGATAATTATTGGTAATTATTACTAATTATTGGTAATTATTACTAATTATTGGTAATTATTACTAATTATTGGTAATTATTACTAATTATTCCTAATTATTTCTAATTATTACTAATTATTACTAATTATTGGTAATTATTCCTAATTGTTATTAATTATTACTAATTAGTGGTAATTATTAGTAATTATTACTAATTATTACTAATTATTACTAATTATTACTAATTATTGATAATTATTGATAATTATTGGTAATTATTACTAATTATTGGTAATTATTACTAATTATTACTAATTAATCCTAATTATTGCTAATTATTGGTAATTATTCATATAATTACCAATAATTAGGAATAATTACTAATAATTAGGAATAATAACATTATTAGTATATTTTATTATTAATATTAAAATAATATAATTTTCTATATTATATACAATTCTCCTTTCATCTGTGTGTTTTCTGTCTCCACATACAAATATTACATGTGGAGACAGCAAACACACAGATGAAAGGAGAATTGTATATAATATAAAAAATTATATTATTTTAATATTAATAATAAAATATACTAATAATGTAATAATGTAATTATTCCTAATTATTGGTATTTATTACTAATTATTAGCATTTATTCTTAATTATTAAAAATTATTACTAATTATTCCTAATTACCATTAACTATGAACAATACTAATAATTTAAATTTATTAAGTAACAAAACAATGTAAACATAATTAAATTACAACTAATTAAGAATAATTGAAACTAATAAAAAATTTAAAATAAATATTAAATTAAAATGAAAATAAATACCTTTAAAATTGATCTGAGCTTGATCTCTGATCGTTCTTGAAAACTTCAATATCAACTCCGGAGAAAAAAATTAAACTTAAGAAATACTGAACTCTAGAAATAGAATTTTGAGAGAAGGAGAAGATGTAGTTTGAGAATGAATTGAAAAAAACGGATGGGGGTATTTATAGGTTAGATTAGTTGTGACGGGTCCATTTGCGACGGGATACCCGTCGCAAATATTATTATTTGCGACGATACCCGTCGCAAATACCTTAGCCATCATTTATTACGGTCAACGGTTAAATAGTTATTTGCGACGGGTCCCGTCGCGAATAACAACCTGCCGACATACTATTTGCGACGGGAGAATATTCCCGTCGCAAAAACCTTTTACCGCCGCCGGTATTTGCGACGTGCAATAACCACCCGTCGCAAATACGTTTCCCGCGATTTGGCGCGCAAAGCGCGCCAGTTCTTTTGCGACGGGGAAAGCTAACCCGTCGCAAAAGACTACTTATTTGTGACGGGCAAATACCCCCATCGCAAATAAGTTTTTAACGGGGCTATTTGCGACGGGAATAAATCCCGTCGCAAATACCCATTTTTCCCGTAGTGTGATAATAATATGTTGACATGGATAATGGGATAATAACTTTTGTACACCAAGGACTGGTCACTTGATAACAAGAGTGTGTGAACCTTGTAAAACACTTATGTAATGTGTGTTGTTATCATACTATCTCTATTTCTTATCATCATTATTATCATTGTGTTAATCATCACATGGTTCATACCCTAACTGACAATGTGGGAAGGAAATCCTGAAAGGGAGAAAAAAAATTGTATTATACTTTAACCACTAATCCATCCCTCCTCTCAGTGGTTTAGTATTTCTAAACCAAGACTAAAATGTAGGAGTCCTTCTATTGGATTAATCCCAGAATCATGGTACATCCCTCCTCTTTCTAACATTTCACCTCTCTAGAGAGAAAAAAAACTCCATTATACCCTTTTTTCTTCCTAAATAATGATAAATTGTACTGTAAAACTCTCTACCTTCCTGAATAACATAAATATCCAGTATAAACCCATTCACCTTCTTGTATATCACAAACCACCAACATAATCCCCATTATCCTTATGGATGATAGTATAATCCAACATAACTCTTTCACCTTCCTATATTACCTTAAAATCCAACATCAACCTTTCACCAACCTAGATGACACAAAATTCTACATAAAACTTTTAGTCCTCTTAGAATACCTTAAAATCCAACATAAATTTTACACCTTTATGAATATCATAAAAACTCCAACATAACTCTTTCTCCTTTCAAGATAGAAAAAAAACTCTAGCATACATGTTTCACAGGAAAGGTACAACATGAAGTTTCATTTGATGGTTGATTGTGGGGGTTTTAGTGTCTTTTAAAATCATCTGTGTTAGGTTTACCATGTTTTAATCCTCCATAGAAACTCCTAACTGCTCCTGCATCCATAACTAAGTATGGAACTTCTTTCCAAAGGCGGGCGGCCAATTGGGGTTTCAGACCCAATGGTACTTAGGAACTCACATTGGTCAAGAGTATGGGACGTCAGGCTCATCACACCCTTTTAGGGGAAATTTTTTACTACTTCAGGTCTCTCTTGTATATTTAATATATGTTCGTTAATATCTTCTTAATCCCAATATCGGACTAGTTACCCTAACAAAATGAGCAAGGGTTGAATCCTTCCATGTGTAAAGAGGGTTCTATTAATTATTTCATCTATATGTATTTTAGGTTATTCATTTGTTTCCTATTAATAGGTAGCTAATTATATTTTTAATCCATATAGACAGGCACTCTAAAGTTTACTACCATCCAAGGAGGTAATTAATATTTTGAGGATGGGATTGAACCTTTATGAGGCATCCTACGTATCCTATTTATAAAAGTAATCAAAACCCACATGGTTCATTGAAATCATGCATCTTAATGTCATGTAAAAATGAAATATATGAGGTTACATATTCATTGGGTATTGATCACAATCCTTGGTAAGGCATCTTACGTATCCTAGTTATGGCAGGAATCAGAGTCATCATAGTTTGATCGCACCATCAGAATTTTCCCTGAGGTGGATTCCCTTATATGGGGGTATTCATATCATACCGTTGAATGGGACTTTCACACTAAGGTTACCCTGGATGTAGATATTCATAATAAAAATTATATGATCATTTAAAATCCCTAAATCCATGTGCTCCATGCTCATTTTTGAATATGAGGGATAGAAAGTAATCAGTCTCACTACATATGGATATGAAACTTATGTAATAGGGATGCCTTATGGGATGGTTTATATGAATATAAATCCTTAAAAATTAGTCCTACATATTCTAGTTATGGAAGGAATCATGTCCATAATAGTTTATTTTCCTTCTCAATATGCTGGTGGATGAGGAGGAATGATAATCCCGTGGGAGAGATTGGGTCTTGATGGTTGGAATGTCATAGACATGGATGGACTTACACCAAATTAGATGCATGTTTGAGATCAGTCCTTAGGAATGAATCCTACATATCCTGGGTATGTTAGGAATTAGAGTTCTCATAGTTTAGTTGCCTTCTCAATATTCTAGTGGATAGAGAGGAATGATAAGCCCATGGGAGAGATTGGGTCCCAATGGTTGGAATGTAAGATACATGGAGGGACTCACAATGAATTAGATTCTTGTTTCAGATTAGACCATAGTAAATAATTCTATATATCTTGGGTATGGAAGGAAATAGAGTTCTCATATTTCATTTGGGGATATTCCCAAATATATCCACTAGATAAGGTTATCATGTCCCTGGATGTTTGTCTGACATGTCCTTATTGTCTACCTAACGCATCATGATCACCTTCTTAACATTTCTTGGGTGTCTATATGACATGTTTGAGGATGTAAAAACATGTCCCAATTTCCTAGAATAAATTTCCAAATACAATCACATGATCTATTTGACTCATCTGAAGGGTGTCGCATAATCTAAATCGCATGTCTGGAGTACATCGTATGATCAAGTTTGACATGTTTGAAGAGTGTCATATGACCTGAATGACATTTATAGAGGGTTTTGTGTGATCTGGATGACATGTTAGGAGGACATCTCATGATCTGGATGAAATTTCTGGGGGATATCGGGAGACCCGGCTGACATGCACTAGTTTCATCGCATAACTTGGGAAACATGTCTGGAGGGGATCACATGATCTAGCTGACATGTCTAGGGGATATCACGAGACCTATTTTTCATGATCATAGGGCATCACATGACTTTATTGACATGTCTAATTTACATCACATGATCCAAATGTCATGTCAAGAGAGTATCGCATGGCTTGGGTGACATGTCCCATTATTGTCGTATGATCTAGGTGGGTTATGCGAAGTGCATAAAGATAAATGTATCTATATTTTCATAAGAATTATATCTTTTTTATTCTTTATTCCATATTTTATTTCATATGTACCTCAATTTTTTTTCCAAAGTTATCTTATTTTAGGTTTCATGTGACCCGGTCGACATGTGGGGCCTCTATTGCATGATCTGGATGAAACACCTGAAGTATTTCACGTAATCTATAGAGTGATTAAACGAAGAACATATTCATGTTTTGTGATCCCATAGGTTGTTTCTCAGATTTTACCTATGTAATACCTTTGCCATTGTGTGACTGGTCGCTCCGAGAAGTCCTCTCCAATGCTCCCGTGTTGCAGTCACCTATCCTCTATTGCCCATCATCTATGTGCTTTTCTATGTTGAAGGGGGTATTTTTAGGCCTCACCATCATGATTATACATTTATTTTCATAGATTATATCTCATGGATATGATCTAGAGTTGGTGGAGGTATTTTGGTGTCATGTGATTCATGTGATCTTCTCATGGGTCATCCATGGTGTCGCATGATGAAAGTGACTGTGAGAATGTTCCACCATTTCCATTTTTATTAGAACTCATATGATCATAGGGATTTCACCTAACAATGTTGACATGCCAATTAGATTTCATAAGGTTATTCCAACATGTATAAGATCCTTCACGAGATTATGATGTCTATGGGAAGGCTTTTTCCTGATCAAAGATGACTTGTTAGGAGTCCTTCATGGAACAAAGGTGGCTTATCAAGGGGGGCTCTGTGGGATCCAGCTAACATGTCTAAGTGAACTCATGATATCATGTTATATTTTCAATGGGGTCCTCAAACAATCAATGGTGATCAATCAGGGTTCATGACACCTTTTTCATGAAGGAAAACATATCATCACTTCGCAAGATGCTTTCGCACTTCCCATTGTTATTTCCTTCTTTATTCTACAAAGACAAGAGATTTTGCACATCCATGTGAGTGTTGTTGAAGATAGTCACTCTCCTTGTTTTCGATGCATCATGTGACCAATAGTGGATATTATGGTGGCACGTGATAATTTTCATGGAAAACCCCTCTGATTGTCTATGGAGCTGAAGGGGCAGTGCATAATCGAATGGATGTGCCTGAGACCCTTTACATAATAAAGGTGATATTCCAACATGATCTTGTACAAAAAGTTTGACTGTTTCCAAGGGATTCATGAGGTCTTATAGATCGTAGGATTAAATCGCATGAGTATCAATGTATCTCTCCTTCACATAAAGATTCCAAATTTTTTCACCTTTACTTTATAAAGGGGTTCTTGGTGATTGGAAGGTGTTCATTAATTGACAAGTCATGTGATTCATAGGAACTCATCATGAATCCTCTTCACGATCACCAATGCTTGTCAGAGAGGATTGTCAAATGGGCTATGTGTGATCAACAAAAGATCATGTGATTTGCATGATCAGTTCACATGACCTTTAGAAGATCATGTGATCACTTATTCATCTAAAGTTTACATGATCCATGTGATACATCCACCTTCTATTTGTTTTTTATTTTTTGTAAAGAAAATAATGCCCATGTTTCATGTATTTCTTACCATCTAGATTTTTCGATGCTTATTTGGTGGGAATCAACAAATTCCCCCCTCATGAGTGATGTACTTAGGGACAGCGGCTCATTTTTTAGGAAAGTAAATGCCTGCCTGATTCCTTGGGGCCACCACAAATCAATGTCTTGGGAAATGTTTGGCCTCTCATGTGACCTTTGGTATTCCGCTGGTTTCCCTATAAATAGGGGTGAAGGAGTGTCTAATTCCACTATAAAATTCGAATCTCTAGATATATTGTGATCTCTTATATCATGGGATCCCTTCACAAGACCTCATCAGAAGATCTTTTTGAAAGACCCCTCTATGAGAACCAATAGTGAGATATGTTCTAAAGAGCTTATCATAGGATTTTTTTGTGAGACGGTGTCGCGTTCTCATGGTACTCAAATGCTTTTTACTAGAACTTTTTTTAACCAATCATGAATCGATTATCAATAATTGATCAATCCTTTCCCTTGGTCCTTGGATGTATGGATATCTTGTAGGTTTCTCATGATCCAATAGTTTGGTTGCATGATCGCTTTGACCATCATGTGGTTTGTGTGACCATGTCAGGGTCATGCAATCATGAGTCTCGTATCAGATTACATGACCACAAGATTCTTTACGAGTTATGTGATTCATGAGACCTCTAGGGGTCATATGGTTCTTGAGACCTGTATCAGGTCATGAAATCATGAATCCCTTCATAGTTCATGCAATTTTAATGATGTTATTAGGATCATGCATCTCTTTGAATGGATTTTCCACTTGTCTAATATATACTTCTTCTTTTATTTAGATGGATTCCAACTCCCATCATAATTCCACCATGGATAGCTAGAGGATCAAAATTGTTGGGAATCGTAATGATGGACCTAGGTATCTTGTGCGCTCTGATAATGAGGCTCGGTAGAGGCTTCTCCTACATGAACTTCATAACTATCCCTTATCAAACTAACTTCCCCTGTATAGATCTGGGCTACTAGATGATGTTTTCACCCCCTCTCCTAACCACAATATGTCATCTTTCTAATTATCATCTTCCCTAGATTAAGTTCAAGTGATGATTTCTAAAGGTAGTCAATTGATCATGGTATAGTTCTAGGGGTTGTCCTATGTTTTGTAAAATTCCCCTCAGGGTCCAAATGATTTTTATTTTGTCCACCATCCCATTGCTCAAAGTTAATCAAGCATATTTGTCTCTTTCTTGAATGATCTGAGAATTGTATGAAGCTAAAAATGGGACCTATGTCCTGGTGGTAATTTTTTTGATGAATTGGCATGGCCGTTTTGGGTTAGACAAAGCTGCTCAGAATTTCCTAATCAACTACAAGCTATTTGACTTTATGAGGCCATATGGATTTTCCAGTTCATCATCTATCATCAGTCGGATCTCCTTAAAGAACTATTTAGTCATTGGTTCCATAGCACTAATTCATTCCATCTATCTCAAATATAACCATGAATTGTCCTTTGGGATATCTACTGACTGGGTGGTATACCCCCCCTTGGGGATATGTATGATTATTTCCTTCCTGTTGCGAATGTTTGGGATAACCCCGCACAAACTCCGGTCTTGGAAAGGGACATCTTTAATATTGTGAAATAGAAACTAAGAAGATAAATATGCACTCAGTCATCTCCTTTGAGTACTTCATCAACATATTTCTCTACCATAGACTATTTTGGCTGACCTTTATAAACCCTACTAAATCCTTAGTGATATTCAATAGGGAAACGTCCCCCGTAGGATTGGCAGTCCTTTCCAGTTCTTATTTGGCTAGATAAGAGAGAATTTTCGTTGATAAAAATATCATAACACTATAAAGATCTCTAGTTCCTTGTTCTTCCCCAAGCTAATAAACATTTAAGGGGTTTATAAAATGTCTTTAGTCCCTCATGAGGTCACTAACATGTTGAACCAATCTAATCGCTTCAACTTTATGACTTATCCCATGACAACTGGGCCAATTTTCGATAATGGCAGTGGTTCTTTAAATTAATTTTCATACAAAATATCTCTTTAGGATGAGTTTCTCATGGACCATGTGGAATATCTGGTTTTTTCTATCT
Organism: Viscum album; assembly: GCA_963277665.1. Classification (NCBI taxonomy): domain Eukaryota; kingdom Viridiplantae; phylum Streptophyta; class Magnoliopsida; order Santalales; family Viscaceae; genus Viscum; species Viscum album. The sequence continues at coordinate 1,295,050,951 of OY728141.1, read as the reverse complement.
ATATACCCCTTACTAGTTCTCCTTCCAATTCAGTTGCATCTAAAGGGTTTATTTCCTCCTCTCGACTGATGTGTGGGTAGAACATCATCCTAGAATTATTCTCCAATTTTGGATTATATTATCATGTTAGGATACAAATTATAAAATTATCCTTCCACCTTTTGGTGCCCCAGTATTCCTATCTTATGATTATGCCTAGGCTTGGGTGGAAGCCTACCCATGTGGTGTGCTGGATAGGCTGGTTCGTCAGGTGGACAGGCCATGTGCTTCACCAACCCCTTTATCTGTAGAAACAATGGAGTTGATCCAAGATTTGGGAAATACTTTGAGGAAGCATCATCATCCTAGTGATTACCATACCATTGGTGGGTAAGATTTTATTGAGGAATCTGGGCCCTCAATACAAGCAACGAACGATGCATCCTTTGTGAGAAGAGCACATGTGACTTCCTCTCTTGCTTCTTCATCAGCTCAACCAGTCGTTCCCCCTTATGAAATACCCACTCCAGCAATTACATAGGATCAGACACAACACATGATAATATGGAAGAATATTTACACCTTAATCATTTATACTCCCCTAGGAACATTTCATGACCAAGAAGTATGTCTCTGCTAGATCTTTCATAACTTGGGGGCGGGTGTCTTTGACCGTCGACCATTATATGACATCATGCGACAGATTTTCCTAAACCAGAAACAATTTTCTACTAAAGAGTGGGGATTGTGTGATTTTGATGATGGGAATACTATGGAAAAACTAATTATTGAATCTTTAGAGGTGTTTTAATATATTCATTATATAATATCTAAGATGCACACCTAAATAGATTCCTTGACTGCACAGATAGCAAGACATTAAGAGGTTATATCTCACTCAAAGTTTAATCACTCGGCATCATCATACTCATTAAAAACTACTTATAAAAGATTTGAGGAGCTATAATCTCTTATTTGGGATCTTTATTATCATGCAGCAATGAAATAAGTCAAGCGGGTGGAACTTTGGCGCTCAATCGACGCTTCCCGTTAGACTCTCATTGACTTAGAAAATTTAGTCGATAAAATATTATTGTAGTCTAATCACCAATTTTTTTTGATGAAATCCTAGGTGAGGCACTGGAATGTGGAGATTTTCCCTTTTTGTGCATCTTATCAATGAATAATTTTTATGAACTTTATATGTCATTGTACAATTTATTTTATTCATGATGTGTATGACATTTCATTGACCTCGTGTTGTGTAGATCATCAATAATACCCATACTTCGCATAATATAAATTAAACCTAATCATCTAGATGTGAATTATTAGATCAAAACATATTTTTATTGAGGAATTATCATGAATGACCACCGACATGTGATTCTACATTGATGTATCTACTCTAGTTTTCTTAAAATCATCTGATTCATAAAAGGATAATTTGGGTAGGATATATGTCCCAAAGGGAGAATTCTTTATATTTCTATGAATTCAATGGACTTAGTGAACATATATTGATTTTTTCTAGGGTAAAATGATGATCCCTATAATATTTATAATTTTTTATTCATATTTCTTTAATTTTTACCTAAGATTCATATAGGTGAAGACTTTGTGGGCATAGACTCTTCTTTTTATTTGGATTCCCTCTTACGAGTTTTAAACTTGAAAAATTTTATGCCTTTTCTATTTTATGAATTATCAATATCACCTGGAACATGTAAAGTTCATGTCCAGTGAGCGGAGACTTGACTTTTTCCTAGGATTCCCTTATCATGTTTTCAACTTTTCAAGCATTGTGTCTTTTTTAGTTGGATGTTTTAAGGTCTTTAAAACTAGACCATTTTTGTTCTATAGTTTAGGTTCTTCTAGATTGGATCTTCTATTTATAATAGTTTAGAGTATTCTAGATTGGAATTTTTTTGCTGGTAAGATACTATTCACCAAGTATTATTCTCTGTTCACTTTAGTGTCATGTGGTAAGGACATTTGTCATGCAGTTTAACATCATGTGGTAAGGATGTATTCCATGTAGTTTAACATTATGTGGTAAGTATATATTCTATGTAGTTTAGAATCATGCAGTAAGGACATATTTTGTACAGTTTAATGTCATTTGGTAAGGATGTCTACCATACAATATAACATCATTTGGTAAGGACGTAAATTTGTTATGTAGTTTAAATTATTTCTTATAGGACATAAAATAGTGTGTAGTTTAAATTCTCACTACCATGACTTGAAATACTATGAATTTTAAATTATTACTACCATGACATGATTGATGAATATGGAATGGAGCAGAAATTCTAGGGATGACCCAAAATACCCTCAGGTGTTGAGTTCCTCTGTGGTGTTTTCAGGGCTCACAAGGATTGGATTTCCTTTCCTTTAAGGAGGATATTCCTCTAGTTGGTAGGTCAAATCCCTTATGTGTTGATTGTAAGATCAAACAAAGGTGTCCCTACTCCATTCATAAAATATTTTGGAGATGGAATGGGTGGATAGAGAAAATATAGGGAAGTTGATTCCACATGGATAATTGAAATATGGTTTGAGTAAGTTATAACCCAAGAGTTTTTGAGTCAATGGGTATGTAATGAGGTAGACATGCTGAGGATGACCTATAATAACCCAAGGTCTCAGGTTCTTAAATGATGTTACCAAGGCTCACAAGGATCAGAGTTCCTTTCCTATAAGGAGGGTATGCCTCTGGTTGGTAGTTAAAATCCCTTATGCATCGATAGAATGGTCAAACATAGGTTTCATAGATCTTTTCCAAGGGCCATGAGATATTTTCTATGACTCAAACATCTATAATATGAAGTGGGAAGTGGAAGGAAGGATATCTAGGATGGTTTTTGGAACCCTATGGTGATTTATCTCTTAGTTGGGAAGCTCGGGACCAACACCATGTGATTTCGAGTCATGGGGTGTGAGCCATCAAAAGGTCTGGGAATGGAGTGTCACATTACTACTTTGAGAAATGGTAAAAAACATGGTGACTCAATGTTGAGGATGTTGAATCCCCTTGAATATTTTGGTTATGGGGATTGTAAATCATGTTCCAAAGTTCTTGGTTCATGAGGGTTATATGGGACAATCATGTTGGGGAGACCCAAAACACCCTGAGGTGTTTCATTCCACCATGGTGACTTTAGGGCTCACAAATATCATAAATCCATTTTTTCAAGGTAATAACGCATTTGGTTAACGGTCATAAGATCACATGCAGGAGCCATAGGCATACATGTATAATCAAACAAATGATGTCTTGAAGCCAGGTATCCTCTTACAAGGGCCATGGAATATTTTCAGTGATATGTGGTACTCAAATCATGAAGTTTTATTTGTATAAAACATAATATTCAATAAGGTTTCAAACACACTAAAAGTTGTGTCACTGCCTAGTGAACATTTTATTATGGTGAGGAGATGTGAGAAAGAATTAATCTAACATTTTCCTAAACCAGGGGGTCCAGTGATCATGGATCAATGTTTAATAGGTCCACAAAGTGGGCCCTATGAGCTTTATGCCTTGTTAATTTACACTCTAATTTTTTACTAAATTATAGAGATTAAGAGTTTAGTAAGAAAAGACTTGACTTTTACTCAAGACGCCCTTTATGGTATTTCATCTTAAAAAGTTTTGTGTCTCTTTCTATAGTATTTTAAGGTCTTTCTATTTGGACCATTAAGGGATTAATTTTAAGGTCATATAGCTTTGATCTAAGTGAAAGTAGTTTAAATTCATGATGCATATAGACCTGTTATAAGGGGAATGTTTCAAAAAAATCCAAATTAGAATATACATGGTCAAGAGCACTCCCACATCTTTCTAAACGGGAGATGAAAATTTTGAAAATCATGGATCGAGGTTCTCATTTCATGAAAAATGATATGGTACAATCATATTGGGGATGGCCCAAAACACCCTAAGGTGCTTAGCTCTGTTGTAGTGATGTCAGGGCTCACTAGGATAATAAAAAACTTTTTTTCAAATTGATGACACATTGGGTTTATGGTTAGGAGATCATACACCTAAGCCATAGGCATACATGCATAGTCAAAAAAAGGGTCTCTTGAAGCTGGGTATCCTTTTCCAAGGGCCATGGGAGGTTTGTGACATCCTAAGGCACTCAATACATAAAGTGTGATTTATAGGTTGAGGGTATTAAAATATGACTAAAGCACCCCATACTCTGGTTGACCAGGGTTGGGCTCTTGTGGTCCTTTGATAAGAAATGATGATGGGTAATGGCCTTCACATTTTAACTTCATGTAGTTTGGACATATTTTTTGTATATATTTAATGTCATGAAACCCATAAATTTTCCTTCCCTTGCAGTTTAACATCATGTGGTAAGGATGTGGGAACCAATGTGAAAATTGTTCATGATATCCTTGGGGACACTTTTCACTAATCATGGGAATTTAGATGCAAGAAGAATGTTTTTATCCATGAACAGGCTTATTGGTGGGTACACTACTACCAAAACAGGCAAGGGAAGCACCACCTTTTATCAGTGTTAAGAAAAAAGCGCTGATAAAGGTAAATCTTTATTAGCGCTAATTAAAAGCACTGATAAAGGGTATGCTTTATCAGTACTAAAAAAGTGCTGATAAAGCATCCATTTATCAGTGCTTTTTTAGTACTGATAAAACCATAGTCCCATATTTTATAAAATTAGATACACAGTATCCTCTGTTTATCGCGCCCTCAAGCTCTCACGGTACTGTACCCCCGCTAACCCTGCTTCTCCTCCTCCTCGCTAGACCCTACTCCCCACGAACCCTACTCTTCCATTTCTCAATGTTTGGCGGCTCCTCCCATGTACCTCCCCCTCTAGCGGTCGCACCTTCCCCTCCCAACATAGCACAGAAGGCTCCCTGACCGCTCTACGCTTCTTCTCTCCCTCTATCGCGGGTGCGATATACTCTAGGTAAGTCTCCCACTTCTCCTTTTAGGTTTATTTTTGGTAATTTCTCTCCCTTCTCTACATGTGTTCATTGTTTTAATTCTCATTTGTCCAATGATTTAATGAATAATTAGTAAATGTTCATTTCACATTCCATAGTTGGAATCACAGATCACTCCATGTGAAAATGAGACTTGGGTAGTGCTAGTATTTTTTAGACACACTATATACACTTTGGGACACATCATATCCTCTTTTGAGGATAGTTTTGAGCTATATTTCATTTTATTTCAGTTTTGTTGTGAGATTTTTGAGATTCCATGGACTAGTATTGGTGGATTGTGTTCCCTTGGTCCATTCCTATGAGGGTTTAATGCAGCTTCATGACCTCATCCAAGGATGTTGGCCTCTCTATATCTTCTTAATGATCAGGGTAGTGTTGGTGAGTTCCATTATTCTTGATTGAGTTGTCTCAGTCCACTTATATGAGGGTTATTCTGGAATTAGGTCTTGTTCATTGGAACTCATACCCCTCAGTGACTTGTAACATGTATCAATTCAAGGGACCCGGAGCGATCCTCATTTCATTCATGTTGTCCCTATATTGGGTTTGTGAATTGTAATCACCAACACTTACATGGTCATTGATCCCCTATATTGGAGGTTGTTTCAAGTAGGTTCTATTGTCCTCCATCAAGCCTTAGGAATTAACCCCCTCTCTTTGTATAGAGATCTGATCTTTCAGATGGTGTATTAGTCCGATAGAGAATGTATCTTGGATGAACCCTCTCAGTTTTCAATATACTTATTCTATAGTGAGTGGTCTCAGTTCACTTTTATGGGGGTTAGTATGTAATATGATCCTGAGCAATGGACCATAGGTCACTTAGTGACCTGGAGCTTGTATCCCTTTGAGAGACCTGATGCAAACCTTATTTCCAATGTGTTTTCCCTATGTTGGGTTTGTTTAATTGACATGACCAACACTTACACAAGTGTTTATCCCCTATCTTGAAGGATTATTATAGTAGACTCTAGTATCCCCCCATCAATCCTTAAGCATTGACCCCCTTATATTTATATCATGATCTGATATTTCTGATGGGGTATTAGTCTGATGGAGTTTATATCTCGAGTGAACACTCTCAGTTTCCTATGTGATTCTTCTTGGCTAGATCAGATGAGTGTGACCTCTAGGATGAGTGTAGTCATTGGAATTATAGCTTGGGTATCATTTCCTCTCAGAGGAGTTTTACCTTGAAACTCTGAGTGGATCTACAACTAGAATTGGTTGAGACATTTTTTTGACTCAGAGCCTTTTATGATTATATTTGGGATATCCTTGGTTATCATTATATCTCATATATTGTTTGGAATAATTGTATTTAGCGACATGAATACTCTTGATGCTTTATGTATGGTGTTTTTGGGGTGTCCTATTGGGTATTGTAATACTCATCCCTACAAGGGATCTTCCCATACATGTCATGTCTTATACAGACGATGGAAAATTTCACAGATTCCTTGGTGGACTAGGATAAGGTAGATATTAGTTTGGGATACATAGACTGAGTTGTATACCAATAGTGAATTAACATTTGTCCCCTCCTTCTATGTAGGTCATACATTATTTTCCATTTTTTTGGTTGGATTGTATTTCAGCTCTTTTTATTAAATCCATTAATTTATGTTGTTCAATTCATATACTAACCTCTAGTGGTTTGGGGTAATTCAATATGTAATACTAAGCTTTGGATGGCTATATTAGTGTTCTATGATTATGCATATGGTTTGAGTTCATATCATAATCTTTTAAGGCAGTGATCTTCTGGGATGTAGGGTTAGAAGCACCCACCCACAGTAGGTGTGTAATGCAAGTCTCATATCAGGAGGCACTTTCATTCATATATACCTCAAGGATATCCCATTACTCCAAGGAATTAAATATTATTGTGGTGGATAGAGACATATCACGTTGCATTTTATTAACATTCATGCTACAGTCAGAGAGGCAGTTGACGAATAGCCTAGGCAGAGGAAGAAACTGGAGAAAGGAGGTCTGTACAGCACTAAAGTGATTGAGGAGATCGGGGAGCAGCATGAGGTGGATGGAACGTTGGTTTGATTCTACTAATACTACCCCTAAGTATACCACTCCTATATTGGGAAGTTAGTGGTTAGAATCTTGGATAGTTGTAGTCACTAGATTCTTTTTACCAGGAGGCTCCAGTAGTGTTTGGAGGTACGATCTATGTTCGTTATACTTTTCTTGTAGTACTATTAGAAATAGGTAGAAGAAAATATTTTTCCTAATTTTTTAAATTATTTTCTAGGTATATGGTAGGCATTGGTATAGCCCCATGTTAGTGATGTATGGTATGAATTTTGACTTGCAAGAAAGATGAACAATTCCCCCATCGATATGTGTTCTTGAGAGGCGATCCAAAAACATGTGGGAAAGTTAGTGACTCCTCAACTGGTTACTATATAGGTTTTGTAGATTGGTTCCTTTTAATTGTGTGTTTGAGGCCCTTTTTATGTGCTAATGTGTCATATAAATCCATGTTTTTAGTAAACTAGTATGAAATTAAAAGGGTGTGTTCCAAGCAATAGGATCTCATAGAGGCTTCGAGTGCGGTTCTAGGTACTAGTTTGGGGAAGGTGAGGGAGATTTATTGCATATCCATTAGATGTTCATGATATAATTTATATTCACTAACCTTAATTTTCTATTTCTTATGTTAATTTGGGTAACAAAACCTATGATATTCTATAGTACTGACTGAATGGACCAAAGGCCTTCTTTTTTATTGATTTTATGATAACCCCCCTTTCAAGTGATGAGGGGGAACCCTTACAAGGACCATAGGCTTAAGGTGATTATTTTATTATGAATGAGGTGGCTGGTAGGGGTGGTTAAAAGTATGTTTAATGTTTTGCTGTAAGGGTGGTGGGTGCTATAACTATTGGTAAGGGGGCTGGAAAGTGTGTTGATTTTGATGGGGGGTTTATCCTGGTTCTGTTGATTTCCAAATCTTTATTGGAAATGGTTAGGTTCTATTAATCTTTATTTTTATAAGGAATTGGTTCTCTTCTACTGTATTTGGAAGTCTTGTTTTGTGTATTTGAATCATAAATACTAATATTTGAGATTCAAATAGGATGTAGATGAATAAATATTGGATGGATTCTAATCGATTGACAATAGAGTATGAGAACGGAGTAAAAGAGTTCATCAAGTTTGTAAAGGATCACGCAAAGGATCCTTCTAAAATCATTTGTTTGTGTTTACATTGTTGTTATTCTAGATTAATTACTCCATAGGAGTTGGAATAAAATTTGATATGTCATGGAATAGATTAGAGTTATAAATGTTGGATTAAACATGGAGAAAAAGTGAATGTAGCTACTAGCTGGGATAAAACTGCGTTTTATGGATCATCAATGATTACAAATATGGATAATTAAGAAGACCGTATGGATGATGTTATTATAGATGTCAATGATGATGAAGATAGTATTGAGGAAATGACAAGAATAGTTGAATATGAACTCCGTGATTGCCCAAAATTGTTTGAGAAGTTAAAGAGTTGTGCAAAGATGCCATTGTATGTTGGTTGCACTAAATATACAGTATTTTCAGCTGTACTGAAGTTGTATAAATTTAAAGTAGGCAATGAATGGAGTGATGTCAATTTTACGGAACTACTTTCTCTCTTGAATGACATGCTCCCGGAATATAATGAGCTTCCAAGCTGAACATATGAAGATAAATGAATGCTACGATCGATTGGTATGATTTCTGAAAGAATACATGTATGCCCGAAAGACTGTATATTGTTTCGCAAGGAGAAAAAATCACTTACAAAATGCCCAAAGTGTGGTGCTTCCCAATACAAGAAAGATGAATCAAGTCCTATGAAATTTGTATGGTACTTTCCAATCATTTCAAGGTTTAGGCATCTATGTTGAAGTGAAGAAACTGCAAGACAATTGTCGTGGCATGCAGAGAAAGAAATAAAGATGGGAAATTAAGTCACCTAGCCAACTCTCCTCAATGGAAGAGAATTGATCATGAGTATCCTGAATTTGTAAATGATCCAAGAAACCTGCGTCTTACGTTATCTACAGATGGAGTGAATCCTTTTGGTTTTCAAACTAGCACTCATAGTACATGGCCTGTTATGTTGGTAAATTATAACTTTCCACCCTGGTTATGCATGAAACAGAAATTCATCATGTTATCTATGCTTATATCAGGACCAAAACAACCAGGTAACGATATTGATTTTTATTTGGATCCTTTGATCTAGGATTTGAAGTTATTTTGGGATTCATGTGTTATATTGTATGATGCTTATAAAAGTGAATACTTCACATTGAGAGCGATGTTGTATAATATGATAAATGATTTCCCTATTTATGGAAATTTTTTAGGATATAGCATTAAAGGAACTCAAGGGTGTCTCATGTGTGAAGAAGATACAAAATAAATTAGGTTGAAACATTCATCGAAATCTGTGTTTCTAGGACATCGTAGATTTCTACCTCGTCAGCATAAGTACCAATCTTGGACAACATCATTCAATGGAAGTTCAGAACAACATACAACACCGTATCCACTAACAGGTGATTAGCTACTTGAGAAAGTAAAATATGTGAACACTATTTTTGGTAAACCATTTTTGAAAAACATTATGAAAATTGGTTGTAAAAAGAGATCAGTTTTTTTTGAATTACCATACTGGAATTGTCTGTACGTTAGACATTTTCTTGATGTGATGCATGTGGAAAAAAATGTATGTTACAGTGTTATTGGAATGTTTCTCAATTCCCCTGTAAAAACAAAGTTTGGAATTAAGGCAAAGTTGGAAATGGTTGACATGGGAATACGAGAAGAGTTGGCTCCTGTGAAGGGTGAAAATCAAATGTTTCTTCCTCCATCTACTTACACTCTTTCCAGGAAGGAGAGATATCAGTTTTGAAACATCTACAAAGATTTAAAGGTTCTAGAGGGGTATTAATCAAATATCAAGAAAATTGTGTCAATGAATGATTTGAAGCTAAAAGTTTTAAAATCACATGACTGCCATATTTTGATGCAAGATTTAATTCCTATAGCTTTACGTTGAATTTTCCCTAGGAATTTTCTTCATACGTTAACCAAACTTTGTTTCTTTTTCAAAGCTATATGCAGCAAAGTTTTAGACCCAGATAAATTTCCATCTATGGAAAGAGAAATTGTCATCATATTATGTGAATTAGAAATGTTCTTCCCGCCATCATTCTTTGATATGATGGTTCATTTGATGGTTCACTTGGTGAGAGAGATTATACTTTGTGGTTCTGTGCACTATATATTGATGTACCCCGTTGAATAGTATATGAAGATTTTGAAAGGGTATGTCAAAAATCGAAGTCGTCTAGAGGGTTGTATTGTGGAGCGATATATTGTTGAGGAAGCCATTGAATTCTGTACCGAATACTTATCTGATGTGGAAATCATTGGTCTCCAGAAATATTGTCACACCGGATGCATTGAGGGTGAGGGAATTTCTGGAAGATATGTTTTGACAATCAATATTACAGATCAGGAGTAGTCTCACCTTTATGTTTTGCATAACAGTTGGGAGGTTACTCCATATATTGAAACCCACAAAGAGGATCCATCAAGGGATGAAAAATGGATATCAAATACACATAATCACTAGTTTATTGGATGGTTTTGGGACCATATTTTTAAAGAGTTAGTTGAAAATCCTAATTCAAATTCAGAACGACTTCGATGTCTAGCCACCGGACCAAGTGTGTATGTATTATATTACAGTGGTTATGTAATTAATGGTTAGACATTCTATATAGATGAACATGATGAAGATAGTACCATGAAAAATAGTAGAGTTACAGTTGTTGCTGAAGCGATGCATGTTTCTAGTAGTAAGGATAGAAATCCAATTTATGGGAATATGTCATACTTTGGAATTATCAAACAAATATAGGAGTTGGATTATACGACATTCCAATTTCCAATTTTTCAATGAAAATGGGTTAATAACAACAATGGTGTTAAAATATATGAATTGGGATTTGTGAAAGTTGATTTTAGTAAAGAAGGGTACAATGAAGAACATTTTATAATGGCATCACAAGTGGTACAAGTATTTTATGTTCCATATCCCAAAAACTGAAAGTGGTCGATTGTTCTGTTATCGTCCAAAACTACTGAAGGGTCCAATGAAAAATCAGTTGAGGATGATCCTTTTAGTGGTACGTCACAATCATTTTGCATCGGTCCCAATGTAAATGACGTTTTATATGTTAGATAAGACCACAATTTAGGGATTTGGATAATCGATAGAGGTGTCAAATCCCTCCATCATTTGAAAAAAATAAAGAGAGTTCAATAAACAGGTTATATTTTGTTTGTAATATAGATCTTGTTATCTGATGTTATTATATTATCAAAACTGAATTTATGTAATCTAAATTAACTGTTCAACCACTTTTATAGATAATGACTTCTACATGTTCTGATACTCCTAACCTCAAGGCTAAACAAGTCTCTCAAGATGTTGTCGCTGCTACTGCTCACAGTGTATAGCAACAACAATTTTTTGAATCTGTTGTTGCTCCTAGTGTTGAGGTCCAACAACCATTAGCACATGTCATTGCTACCATTTCATATGAACATATGAATGATGTTGATATCGATGAAATGGTTGAGGATGAAGGACTGATGTCCCAGAAAACACAGGTGTGTTGTAGTTTGATGGTGTTAGCCAAAGTTATTAAGGTGAAAAGCGAAGGCATCAAATTTGATGTTGGATGGAATGCACGAGGCCAACATGTGAATCCCAACAAGGCTATGTTTAGTAGTTACATTGGAATTGTCACTCAGCAACATGTGTCGATTGACATAGATTCATGTCACCATGTTGTGTCCAGGCTGAAGGCTGTGATCTGGGAAGAAATTAAGGTAACATTAGGATATTATTTCTTTAATTTACTAGAAAATAAAATAATGAAACAGTGTCTTACTCTTCTCAATATCTTGCAGAGTACATTTATATTAGATGATTCACACAAGAATTATGTACTAAGGCTTGCAAAAAATATTCATCGAGGTTTTCGCACTATTTTAACAAAATGTCACTTGAAAGATTCCAAAGGTAAAATAAACCCACACCCACCCCTTGTCTACGCTCACCTGATAACCCAAGAAGCATAGGATGCATTTATTGGCCGTCGTGAAGATGAGAAGTTTCAGGTACATTGTAGCTGATAATACATTGTTTGAGGATACGTGTATTCATCACTTTGATTTTCAATATTTCATTTATGAAATAGAAAATCAGTACTGAAAATAAAGAACGTGCATCAAAACCAACATACCCCTATTGTAAAGTAAGAATGGGGCACGCTTCACTATAAAAGAAAATGGTACGTATTTTAAATTTACAGTAATATTGTTTGGTGCCAAGAAACAACATCATAATTATATTTCTATATTTATATGTAGATTGATGAGTCTAAATCCAAAGGCACTTCCATCCCACATCATGTGCTATGGAAGGAGGCATGTGTGAATAAAGAAGGGAAGATAGTAGATGAAAACACACAAAAATTGTGGGAAATATGTGTAAGTATGACATGATAAAAAGTTTTGTTTTAAATTGATATTACATAATAATAATTACTTATTTTCATATATCTGACATTCACAGGAATCAGCTACTCCTATAGCAGATGCAGACCTATTATCGATAGCTTTGAAGTGGCTAGAACAATATGGTCGTGTCAGAGGTGCGGGGTTTGGGGTGACACCCCGAGTATATTTTGAGAATAAAAAAATAAACAGATGATAGAGATGAAGAAATGAAATGAATAAGAGAAAGACTAGAAACTCTTGAAGAACGATTTCAATGGTAGGGAGAGTTTCTAGAAATTTTTGTGGGTGGGAATCAAGGAGAAGACATAACTCAGGAACAACCAGTGTGTAAAGATCCCACCCCACCCCCCACCAGCTTTGAGGCAAGCCATTCCCCTCAAAGAGTTGTCTTAGCTGTGGTAATCAATATTCTAATAATTGTTCCCATGAAATGTGAATCAGAAAAACACTAATACTTTTCATGTACTGATCTTCTACAGGGTGATAATGACTGTGATTTATATCTGTCAACACCCACCTATCACCTTGTAGTGAGGGCTACGGTGTTCAACATCCCAGAGGACAAGCTGCATAATATACCACTTCTAAAAGATCATCTGAAAGTGATGATTACTGTAGCTCATGATCCAAATGCAGAGCTACCTATTTCACTTGATTATGATGATATTCATATGGTCGAAAAGGCTATTGGGACATTTATTGCATGGTTGTCACAACTTGTAAGAGTACATGTGGACAAAGAGGTATTTATTTCCATTTTTTTTCAAGCTAAACCTTTAAAAATTAATGAAAAAAAGGACTAAACCAATGAATGTTATTATAGATAGAGAAAGGGAAGGGGTGACAAGAAATGTGGGCTCAAAACCATCAAAAGTATCGACCAACTGATCCCAAAGAGATACTGAAAGCACAATAACACCACTTGTTCTCTATCCACATTTACTATCATTGAAGACTCATGTGGATACGAAGCTAAAAATGGTAATAGTTTTATAATTGTTTTTGAAAAGAATATATACAGAGAGAAAATTCAATATTTCAATGCTATTGAAAATGTAAATGAGATCCTTGAATACGGTTGGCTAGGCGACACAGTTGTAAATTTATATATGGGGTATTTTTTCATGAATTGATTTTCTAAAAGATGATATAATGTGCTAATTATGACTAAATGAATTTTATATTATTGGTAGGTGTATATATGAAAAATAGTTGAAGGGGTTTTCCCATGATCCAAAATTCAGATTTTTTAGTCCTCATACCACATCAACACAACTAATGAAATTAGAGTCATCAAAAAAGGATGAAATAGTGAAAGGCTTGTTGAAAACATTTTAAAGTAAGATTATGGATGATAGACTCTTCATAATACCAACCATGCAGGGGTAAAACTCTACGATTAAAGAATATCAATTATATTTTCACTTCTTTTATTACTTATTCCTTTTTCTGTTTTTAGGCAACATTGGTTACTAATTGCAGTGAACTTGGATACTCTAAAGATTTATTTTTTGGATTCAATAAAAGGATATCTAACAAACCAACCACACATGATGGAGTTTGTGAATCTGTAAGACACTACATCCTACGTTTTAGGTGTAAACATGAAGTTATATAATTTATATTATCTTTTACTGAGGATTCTGTTATGATAGGGTGGTGTATCAATATCGTCTAAAAAAAGAATGAGGACAGGGTATAAGTATAAGGAGGTGAGAAAATACTATGTCTAGAAAAATACCAGGGTATATATAATAAAAATTCACTATCCAAAACAAGTTACTTATTCTCCTAATGATCAAAGTTTTTGCAGTGTCCAAAACAAACAAACGATAATGATTGCGGTTAATATGTTTGTAAATTTATGAGATAGATCATTTTTCATCAAAAAACTAGCATCCCTAAAGAGGTATTTTCAAAAACAAATACTATTTCATTTAAATTATTTATTAATTATTTATTTATATATTTTATAGTACTACTATGACTGTCGAAAAGCCTCATATTCACAAGATGATATAGATTTGTTCAGAAATGAGTGGTCTGCATATGTGATGGAAGATTGTACACAAATAGCATAAAGATATAACTTGGGAATGTGTATAATTGGTGGAAATTTTTGAGAGGGGTTAAGGAGATCAAAATATGAAACATTTTTTTATGTAAATGTTCATAGGAAAATTGTAATTATTATTAAATAAAACATCATTTCTCCAATGAGTCATTTGTCTATTTTAACAGATGAAATGCACCAGAAACAAACAAGAATGATGAACCATTTTTCTTTGGGATTTGGATAAGAAAAATTAATAAAATATCCAAAATAATTTCATATACTTCATAAATTGAATGCAGTATGATCATCGATATTCCAAATGGATTCCCATGCGTTGAACATTTTCATTGGTAGAAATTGTATGTTTTCTGATTATCCATTATAAGAAAATGAACATTGTTGGAAACTCCTTCCTACATAGGGTCTCCCCCACCCCATGGGTCATTTGTGATGTTTAAGAGTCAACCCCACCTCAATACGAGTCACGGTGTGGCCGGTATCACTCAAAGTATCTATCTTTTGTTTAAAATGGACAGAATTTTAAGTGAAAACAACAACTGACGTATGGAAAACCGACAAAATGCATTCGGATTGTGTTGATAATTTAGGAGAAAGATACATGGGTCATGTGTGACGTGTACGAGTCAACCCCTCCTCAATCTGAGGAATGGTGTGGCCGGTATCACTCAAAGTGTCTCCCTTTTGTTTAAAATGGACAGAATTTTAAGTGAAAACAACAACTGACATATAGAAAACAAACCAAATGCATTTGGATTGTGTTGATAATTTAGGATAACAATCCATGGGTCATTTTTGATGTGTACGAGTCAAACCTATCTCAATCCGAGGCACGTTGTGACCGATATCACTCAAAGTGTCTCTCTTTTGTTTAAAATGGACATAATTTTAAGTGAAAACAACAACTGACGTACATAAAACTGATCAAACACATTCTTATTGTGTTTATACTTTAAAATAACAATCCATGGGTCATTTGTGACATTTAAGAGTCAACCCTGCCTCAATCCAAGGCATGGTGTGGCCGTTATCACTCAAAGTGTCTCTCTTTTGTTTAAAATGTACAGAATTTTAAGTGAAAACAACAACTGACGTACGAAAAACTGACCAAACGCATTAGGATTGTGTTGATACTTTAGGATAAAAATTCATGGGTCATTTGGGACATGTACGAGTCAACCCCGCCTCAATATAAGGCACGGTGTGGCCGGTATCACTCAAAGTGTCTCTCTTTTGTTTAAAATGGATAGAATTTTAAGTGAAAACAACAACTGACGTACGAAAAACCAACCAAACATATTTGGATTGTGTTGATACTTTAAGAGAACAATACATGGGTCATTTGTGACGTTTATGATTAAACCCCTCCTCAATCAGAGGTAATGTGTGGCTGGTATCACTCAAAATGTCTCTCTTTTGTTTAAAATGGACAGAATTTTAAGTGAAAACGAAAATTGACGTATGGAAGACTAAATGAATTCTGATTGTGTTGATAATTTAGGGGAATGATCCATGGGTCATGTGTGATGTGTAAAAGTCAACACTTCCTCAATACAAGGCATTTTGAGGCCGATATCACTCAAAGTGTCTCTCTTTTGTTTAAAATGGACAGAATTTTAAGTGAAAACAACAACTGACGTACAGAAAACCAATCAAACTCATTAGGATTGTGTTTATACTTTAGGAGAACGATCCATGGGTCATTTTTGACGTGTAAGAGTCAACCCATCCTCAATATGAGGCACGGTGTGGCTATTATCACTCAAAGTATCTCTCTTTTGTTTAAAATGGATAGAATTTTAAGTGAAAACAACAAATGACATACGGAAAACTGACCAAACACATTAGGATTGTGTTGATACTTTAGGATAACGATCCATGGGTCATGTGTGACGTGTAAGAGTCGACCATACCTCAATCTGAGGCATGGTGTGGCCGGTATCACTAAAAGTGTCTCTCTTTTGTTTAAAATGGACTGAATTTTAAGTGAAAACAACAACTAACGTATGAAAAAACCAACCAAACACATACTTATTGTGTTGATACTTTAGTATAATGATCCATGGGTCATGTGTGATGTGTAACAGTCAACCCCACCTCAATCTGAAGCATAGTGTGGCCAGTATAACTCAAAGCGTCTCTATTTTGTTTAAAATGGCCATAATTTTAAGTGAAAACAATAACTAACATACGGAAAACCAACCAACCCCCTGGACCCCCCCCCCCCCACCCCCCTGGACACCACCCCACCCCCTGGACACCTCCCCACCCCCTGGACACCCCCCTGGACACTCCCACTATAACAACCCAATGTTTTTAATAGAAATTCCCTTCTTATAAATATGTCATAAAATCACATGAATGCACAACATAATGGACTACTAAGTGATAAGTGACCTTTAAAGATAAGTTTGTCACTTCTGTGTTTGGAATTTCAAAAATCCGGCATACACGGTTGTGTTCAAGATGTTTTTTGGAGTCTAATAAAACAAAAAAAAATTGGTGAATAGTAACCTACCCTAATGAGTAGTAACATACCCTTATGAATAGTGATATACCCTAATAAATAGTAACCTCGCCTATGGTGGTATAAAAATAATATTCAAATTGGAAGTGCGATATACCTATATTTTAGAATGAGTTAATGAATGTTTTAAAACTGGTTTTGATAATAAATTATTATTTTAATTAAATATTAAAATAATCATATTTAGAAAATTATTTTTGAAAAATGGACTTCATTTTTGGATTCTACACGTCAAAAAATGGTTAGAGTGAATTTTTTGGGATTTTTCTGAAATACCTGAATTTTTTATGAATAGTAGAATCCAACAATTTACAATAAATGCTAAATAATGGATTAATTGAGTCATCGATGATGCTCTACTGATGTAATCCCACTTGGTTCAGGATCACATGATAAAATCACTATTCTTTGTCATGTAATACTTAATATTCCTTGTCTTTGGAAGAAATAATAAATTAATGATTATAATATCATGAAATCCCTCCTCTCCTCCACTATAAAACCCCCCTTCACTCCCTCTTATCTCCACTCCTCTCAAGCTCCATTCCTTCACTAAATTCTTTCCAAATCTCTCCCCAAAGTCCTCCCCCATGTCCAAAATCTCTTATCCTCCTCAAAATACCAAAACCTCCCCCCTTAATAGGTTCTCAAAGGAGGAAGTCTCAAGAGGTAAATTCCTCTTCCCAAATTTCTTCTTTTCTTTTAAGTTCTTTTCTTTTTAATTTATTTCCTCACCTCATTTCACCATAATAGTATTATAAATCAAGTAGAATATATGTACTGTAATTTATTCATTCTTGTGGTAAAATTTGTTATCTTCTCTCCTTTCCCCACCCTTTTATTTGAAAGAAATGAAAGCACCGTTTGAGATGTGCTAATTTAGCACATTCAAGGACAACAATTTATCAATTTTTGTTATTATATTTAATTTTGGTCATGAAACCATTTGTATTATGGTTGAAAAAGATTATTATATATTTAATATATCCTATTTTATTTTCTGTAATCTTTTGGTACAAATGGAATTAAGTTATAATGAAAGACACATTCTTTATAATCAAATCCACCGATTAACAAAAACGGTTATCACTAAGGTTATATATATAATAATTCGACATCACTCTAAGTAACCTAATTAAAATTAAAACCATGTAATATCCTGGATATTAACTAAAGAATTTAACTTTAATTCTGGACAACCAATTTCATCTTGCATATAATCCAAACTTGAATATAAGTGAACCGATCTTTTAAAGCCAAGTAAACAAACGAGCCCGAAAAATGAAATTGAACCTTATAACTAATCAAAAAGGATTTTAATGAACTAAAAAGGGTTATAATAAATCAATTAAATATAGAATAGGTTATGGACTTATGAATTAATAATCCTAATTTTTCCATTCAGGTCATTAATAACAAGTGGAGAACACCACCGGATTTGAGGCAAGGGGTCCTCTCATTTTCTCTCTTAATCAAGATTGTCCTCTATACTATTCATTTTTATGTGTACTAGAAAATTATAGAGTATGTTTAAGAACCTCCCCCATACTTACTTTTGGATTTATAATTGATGAGAAACCTCATTTCTCTCTCATCAATCCCTCTTGGTCACACCGGACACCATGCCGATAAAATTGTAACGAATTCTACCTGAACCTTCTTTGTTCTTTCGGGTTGCCTTATCTTTCTTTCACAATGGTGCTATATTATCTATATATGTGAGTCTTATGACTTCTGGTTATTTTTACAAGATTCGTATATCAATACTATTTCATCACATTCTTTCGGGGATATACATGATTTTGAAAGATTCCCTCCTTAGAACTTTCCGATAAGCCAACCTGTTTTAAGGGGACTTCCCAAATTTTTACCAAAATTTCAAGTGCACTCTATCCTATTTTTTAAAACACCATTGTATTTATATAATCAGTATTTTTATTATTAAAACATTATTGGTTCAATTCTGGTTTTATATAAAAGAACTTCCTCTTTTCTATTTGAAAATCTCTAGAGTGTTTTCCTTAAAACCACCCAAAAATGTTTTAATGCTAATGTTTCTAAAATACATTTTTTTATGTTGTCGCTTATATTTGACACCACTTACCATGTTATATGCCAATTTTACCCTATTAATTTCCATGTATTTTATAATCCCTTCCTTTCATGGACACATTCGTGATATGCCCATTGGATATGTTTTATGTCATGATTGTGGTACCCAATCCATGGGCAACCTTATGTTTATGTATGGTTGATTATGTATGATTATTTATGTGGAAATATTATTTATTTGGAAATAATATTCATGAATATGTTGAGATGGGTGCGCCCAGATTGTGCTCCAATGCATTGGGTAAGGATAAGTCTCATGAGATGTGATGTGAAACGGGATTGGCGGTTAGCCTTGACCCATACTAAAGATATGATTTATGATTATTCCACATTTATATGATTCCATGTTTATATGATATCATGCTTATATTAAAAAATTTCATAAGTTTCATGCTTTGGATATCATTATGTCATGCCTCTTAACTCATGTGCTTGAGATGTATCCTTATGTTCATTCCCTTACTGGGCTCTTTAGCTCATCCCTTTGTTCATGTGTTTCCCCAGGGTACCCTATGCAGATGTAAGAGCTCAAAGGAAGTTAGAAGCTCTTTATGGAGATTAAATAAAGTTTTTCTTAGTCCCATGTTTTATGTTATATGTACCTAGTCTTCCAAGACACTAAACTTAACGATTCTTGGCTTGTACTCTGATGATTCATTATGCTTAAAATCATGAAATGTTTTATGTAAAAGTCTTGGGTCTCTATAGTTGGTATCATAGGATGGTCTAGTTATTTTTTGGAGATTATTAATAGAGAGCCTTAGTGAGAACCTTAAGGATGAGACTAAGTATAAGAAAACAGTCCTAAATTTTGGTGAGTATAGAGTAAGTGGTTTATCAAGAAAATACATCCCTGTCTGGATACGAGTAGGTAGAGGCGGCTCTGGCACAGATGTATCTAGGAGTAAAACCCAAAAACACCACTTTGAGCTAGACTCTAAGGGGAACTGGTGCACGATAACGGGTCTTGTTTCACTATTGGTTATGACACTCCATGGGGATATGCTTCGGTAGATTCACGATCTTAGTACAAACCATTATTAAGGGACAAAAAAAGCCCAAAAGAATATAAGTTGAGAAATAGATCAAGGATAACCTAGATATAAACCTAATGAATCACAAGTTAGGATGTACTTATTCTTTATAAGTTTATCCTTTAATGTTCAAAGTTTCCTTTTTTTCTCAATAGCTAAGTATTCAAGACCTCTAATTATACGTTCTTTTTCTTAGTTAATAGCGGGAAATATAAGAACATGTTCCAACAACCAATCTGATAGGCAATGTGATGATTGCCCTAATGACATGCCTGATGTGACGGAAGAGGGTGCTCAAAACTTCATGGTAGTACTTGCTCAACTGGCTTGAGTTATGAATAATAACTTGAATCAATTGGAAAATCCCCCTCCTCCAAGGAAAGAGCAAGTTTTCGTAGAATCCTTCATGCGAAAAAGGCCTCTCATGTTTAGCGGGTCTTCTAATCCACTCCTCGCAGAACAATGGATTAACTCCATTGAAAATATTTTCTCTATCCTCCAGTGCTCGGAAGAAGAGAAAGTTGTTCTAGAAGTCTATCATTTTGATGGGGAAGCTGATCAGTGGTGGACACTGATCAAGAATAATAAGTCCCAAGGGGAAATTGATTCCATAGATTGGGAGGAATTCAAGAGGATGTTTTTCAAAAAATATTTTCCTTGAACCCTCCATCTCAAGATGGAAAGAGAGTTCCTTAGACTCAAGCAGAAGAAAGATGAGGACATCGTGGTGTATGAAGCAAACTTTACAAGGCTTTCAAGGTACGCCTCTGGCTTTTTCATGAACACCGAAAGCAAGGTGGATCGCTTCTTTAGCAGACTAAAGCCGAGTCTACAAAAAGTGTTGGAAATTATAGACTTCAACAGCTATGAGGAGATTGTCCGTTGTGACCTCAAGGTTGAAATAGAGATTGGAGACTCTCAGTGGTCTCATGGGCCTAGAGACAAGAAGTGGAAAATGGAGAAAAACATGGGTGGTTCATCAAACAAATCCCATGATGGAAAGAAGCCTCACTTTCCCCTTTGCAAGAATTTCGGGAAGAAGCATCTTGGTGACTGTCTCAAGGGAACCAGGAATTGCTTCAAATACGGAAAGTTTGGTCATATATCCAAGAACTGCTGAATGGATATGAAAAATCCCGCTAATGTTGAAGAAGAACGGAAGGTTCAGATCAACACTCAGCCTGCATTGTAGTGTTTTAACTGCAAGGAGCTTGGTCATTATGTGAACAATTGCCCTAAGTCGAGGGTTGTCGGAGGCAATCAACAACAACCTCCAAGGCAAAAAGGAAGGGATTATGCTATCACTACTGCTGATGTGGAGCTGGAAAATTATGTGGTGATAGGTACACTTGTTATTCATTCAAGAATAGTGAACGTACTATTCGATTCTGGTTCTACGCATTCTTTCATATCTTGCAAGTTTAGTAGAACTATTCAAACACCACCTCAAAATTTAGAGGAAAAGTTATCTGTGAGAACAGTGAATGGGTAAATTATTGCATCCATGGTTTATAACTCCTCCCCGATTAATGTTTATGGACTGAACCTCCCATAAAATCTTGTCATACTTCCTTTAGTGGAGTTTGATTCTATCTTGGGCATGGATTGGCTATCTTTGTACAAGGCCAACATCAACTGCCGGAAAAGGGAGATTACTCTTCACATCCCAAAGCATCCTCTGATTCTTTACAATTGCAAGGAGGAATATGAGTCTCCTTTATAATCTTCGTCTCAAGTTTGGATATTGCTTCCTTATGAGCATGCATACCTAGATCAAATGATTGAGACAAAGGATAGAATCATGATTAAATACATTCCCATCATGAGGGATTATACTGATGTATTCCCTGAAGAGTTGTCTGGTCTTCCCCTTGACCGAGAGGTTGAGTTATCAATTGAGCTTATCCCTGGATCTCTGCCAATCTCAAAGACACCTTACAGAATGGCCACCGTAGAGCTAGAATAGATGAAGAAGTAGTTACAAGAGAATATGGAGAAGGGTTTTATACGCCCGAGTGCTTCATCGTGGGGTGCTCCAGTCCTCTTAATCAATAAGAAGGATGGATCAATGCGCCTCTGCATTGATTATCGTGAGCTCAATAAAATCACTATAAAGAACAAGTATCCCCTTCCATGGATAGATGACTTGTTCGATCAGCTTCATGGGGCCAGTTATTTCTCTAAGGTGGACCTTCGGTCAGGATATCACCAACTAAAGGTGAGGAAGGAAGATATTCCCAAGACTGCCTTTCGAATGAGGTATGGACACTATGAGTTCATAGTGATTCCCTTCGGACTCACTAATTCTCCAGCAATTTTCATGGATTTAATGAATAGAGTCTTTAGAGATTACTTCGACAAATTTTTGGTGGTCTTTATTGATGATATTCTGATATACTCCAAGAGCAAGGAGGAACATGAGGAGCATTTGGAAACTGTGTTAAAGACTTTTCAAAGAGAGAAGTTGTATGAAAAGTATAGTAAATGTGAGTTCTGG
This sequence comes from Viscum album, assembly GCA_963277665.1. Taxonomy (NCBI): domain Eukaryota; kingdom Viridiplantae; phylum Streptophyta; class Magnoliopsida; order Santalales; family Viscaceae; genus Viscum; species Viscum album. Next base: position 1,295,028,134 of record OY728141.1, on the reverse strand, counting down.
ATGGAGGAAGTATCATTCTTGGGGAATGTTATCACTAGGAAAGGGATATCTGTGGACCCTTCCAAGACAAAGGTAGTTGAAGAGTGGCCGAGGCCAACTTCTGTAACGGAGATCTGCAGCTTTTTAGGTCTAGCTGGGTATTATCGAAGATTCGTGAATAAATTTTCACAATTGTCAAACCCAATGACCAAGTTGACATGGAAGGGAGTAAAGTTTGTTTGGGCATAGGAATGTGAAGACCGTTTCAAGGAGTTGAAAAAGAGGATTATCACTACACAGGTACTCACACTCCCTTCAAGTGGAGAACTCTTTGCAGTGTATAGTTATGCTTCTAGGAAAGGATTAGGCTGTGTGATAATGAAAAATGATAAAGTGATAGCCTATGCCTCAAGGCAGCTGAAAATCCATGAGAAAAACTACCCCACGCATGATCTGGAGTTGGCGGCTGTGATCTTTGTATTGAAAATATGGCGGCATTATCTCTATGGGAAAAAATGTGATATACATATTGACCACAAGAGTCTCAAATATATATTCACACAGAAAGATCTTAATATGCACCAATGAAGATGGATAGAGCTCATCAAGTATTATGACTACTCAATCCACTATCATCCCGGTAAGGAAAACAAGGTGGCAGATGCTCTAAGTAGAAAGGATCCTGCATCTTTATCAATGATGAGAATTGAAAAGGATACGATCTTCTTAGATTTGAAAAGGATGGAACTGGGAATCATTAAGGGAGGAACATCATCAATCCTTTCTTAAATGATTGCTCAACCATCCCTCATAGAGAAAATAAAGGTCGCTCAAAGAAAGGATGTGGAAATTCAGAAAAGGGTGGAAACTGTTAAAAATGGGAAATCCTATGATTTTAAAATTGATGAGGAAGGATTTGTAAGATTTGGGACACGATTATGTGTACCATCTAATCCAGAGATAAAGAAGGAGCTATTGAATGATGCACATAGCTCGACCTTCTCTATCCATCCTGGGAGTAACAAAATGTATCGTGATCTCTGAGAACACTCCTGGTGGGATAACATGAAGAAAAAGATTGTGGAATATATATCAAGGTGCTTGGTATCTCAGAAAGTTAAAGCTGAGTGAAAAAAGTCCAAATGTATGATGCAGCCATTACCTATACCCATGTGGAAATGGAAAAATGTTACTATGGACTTTTTCATGGGTCTCCCAAAGACGTCAAAGGGAAATAATTCAATATGGGTTGCGGTTGACCGACTCACTAAGACATCCCATTTCATCGCTATTTGGGAAGATCTCTCGCTTGAACAACTTGCAAAGATATATGTTAAGGAAGTGGTGAGACTGCATGGAGTTCCACTCTCAATTGTCTTTGACCGTGATCCAAGGTTCACATCTAAATTCTGGAGGAGCCTTCAACATTCTTTGAGTACGGAATTAAATTTCATCACGTCCTATCACCCCCAAACTGATGGCCAGTCTAAAAGAACTATTCAGACGCTTGAAGATATGCTTAGATCCTGCTCTCTAGAATTCAAAGGTTGATGGGATCAGCATCTTCCATTGGTTGAGTTCTCATACAAAAATAGCTTCCACTCGAGTATTCAGATGGCTCCATATGAAGATTTGTATGGAAAGCGATGTAGAACTCCAACATGTTGGGATGAAGTTGGAGAAAGAAAGCTACTTGGACCCGATCTTGTTCAAGAGATGACAAAGAAGGTTCAAGTCATCCAGAAACACATCAAATCTGCTCAAAGTTGGAAAAAGAGCTATGCTGACAACCGTCGAAGGGACTTGGAGTTTGACATTGGAGATAAAGTCTTCCTTCGAATATCTCCATGGAAGAGAGTCATGCGATTCGGGAAGAAAGGGAAGCTAAGCCCAAGGTATATTGGCCCCTTTGAGATCCTTAACCACATAGGAGATGTGGCCTATCGGCTTGCACTTCCACCGAATATGGCTCGAGTTCATGATGTTTTCCACGTATCACTCTTGAGTAAGTACGTACCTGACCCCTCACATGTACTAAGCTCAGAGGTGGTGCAGCTGGAAGATGATCTCTCCTATGAGGAGCAGCCAGTAAAAATTCTGGATCAGAGAGATAAGGTTCTACGCAACAAGACAACCCATCTTTTCAAAGTGTTGTGAAGGAACCATAAGTTTGTGGAAGCAACATGGGAATTGGAGGAAGCAATAAAGGAAAAGTACCCGCACCTATTTTTGGCTTAGTATGTAAAATGAAATTTCGATGGTGAAATTTCATAAGGGGGGAAGAATGTAACGACCCAATGTTTTTAATGTAAATTCCCTTATTATAAATATGTCATAAAATCACATGAAAGCACAACATAATGAACTAGTAAGTGATAAGTGACCTTTAAACATAAGTTTTTCACTTCTGTGTTTGGAATTTTGAAAATCTAACATACACGGTTGTGTTCAAGATGTTTTTTGGAGTCTAATAAAACAAAAATAATTTTTGGTGAATAGTAACCTACCCTAATGAATAGTAACATAACCTTATGAATAGTGATATACCCTAATAAATATTAACCTCACCTATGGTGGTATAAAAATAATATTCAAGTTGGAAGTGCGATATACCTATATTTTAGAATGAGTTAATGAATGTTTTAAAACTGGTTTTGATAATAAATTATTATTTTAATTAAATATTAAAATAATCATATTTAGAAAATTATTTTTTAAAAATGGACTTCATTTTTGGATTCTAAATGTCGAAAAATGGTTAGGGTGAATTTTTGGGATTTTTCTGAAATACTTGAATTTTTTATGAATAGTAAAATCCGATAATTTGCAATAAATGCTAAATAATGGATTAATTGAGTCATCGATGATGCTCTGCTGATGCAAGTCCACTTGTTTCGGGATCACATGATAAAATCGCTATTCTTGGTCATGGAATACTTACTATTCCTTGTCTTGGGAAGAAATAATAAATTAATGATTATAATATCATGAAATACCTCCTCTCCTCCACTATAAAACCCCCCTTCACTCCCTCTTCTCTCCACTCCTCTCAATCTCCAAGAATTATCTAAATTCTACCCAAATCTCTCCCCAAGGTCCTCCCCCATGTCCAAAAGCTCTTAGACTCCTCAAAATACCAAAACCTCCCCCCTTAAGAGGTTCTCAAAGGAGGAAGTCTCAAGAGGTAAATTCCTCTTCCCAAATTTCTTCTTTTCTTTTAAGTTCTTTTCTTTTTAATTTCTTTCCTCACCTCCCTTAACCATAATAGTATGATAAATAAAATAGAATACATGTACTGGAATTTCTTCATTATAGTGGTAAAATTCATTATCTTCTCTCCTTTACCTACCCTTTTATTTGAAGGAAATGAAAGCACCGTTTGAGATGTGATAATTTAGCACATTCAAGGACAACGATTTATCAATTTTTGTTATTATCTTTAATTATGTTCATGAAACCATTTTTGTTATGGTTAAACCATATTATTATATATGTAATATATCCTATTTTTTTCTGTAATCTTTTGGTACAAATGGAATTAAGTTATAATGAAAGACACATTCTTTATAATCAAATCCACCGATTAACAAAAATGGTTATCACTAAGGTTATATATATAATAATTAGACATCACTCTAAGTAACCTAATTAAAATTAAAACCATTTAATCTCCTGTATATGAACTAAATAATTTAACTTCAATTCTGGACAACCAATTTCATCTTACATATAATCCAAACTTGAATATAAGTGAACCGATCTTTTAAAGCCAAGTAAACAAACGAGCCCGAACAATGAAATTGGACCTTATAACTAATAAAAAAGAATTTGAATGAACTAAAAAGGGTTATAATAAATCAATTACATATATAAGAGGTTATATAATTATGAATTAATAATCCTAATTTGTTTATTCCGGTCATTAATAACAAGTGGAGAACACCGCTAGATTTGAGGTAAGGGATCCTCTCCTTTTCTCTCTTAATCAAGATTGTCCTCTATACTATGATTTTTTATGTGTACTAGAAAATGATGGGGTATGTTTAAGAACCTCCCCCATACTTCCTTATGTATTTATAAGTGATTATAAACACCATTTATCTCTCATAAATTCTTCTTGGTCACACCCGACACCATGCCGATAAAATCGTAACGAATTCTACCTGAACCTTCTTTGTTCTTTCGGGTTGCCTTATCTTTCTTTAAAAATGGTGTTATCTTATCTATATATGTGAGTCTTATGACTTCTGTTTAGTTGTACAATATTATTATATCAAGACCCTTTCATCACATTCTTTCAGGGATATACATGATTTTGAAAGATTCCCTCCTTATAACTTTCCGATAAGCCAACCTGTTTTAAGGGGATTTCCCAAATTTTTACCCAAATTTCAAGTGCACTCTATCCTATTTTTTAAAACACCATTGTATTTATAAAACAAGTATTTTTATTATGAAACCATTATTGGTTCAATTCTGGTTTTATATAAAATAATGTCCTCTTTTCTATTTGAAAAGCTCAAGAGTGTTTTCCTTAAAACCGCACAAAAATGTTTTAATGTTAATGTTTCTAAAATACATTTTTTTATGTTGTCACTTATATTTGAAACCACTTACCATGTTATATTCCTATTTTACCCTATGAATTTCTATGTATGTTCTAATACCTTCCTTTCATGGACACTTTCGTGATATACCCATTGGATATGTTTTATGTCATGATTGTGGTACCCAATTCTTTCCATGGGTAACCTTATGTTTATGTATGGTTGATTATGTATGATTATTTATGTGGAAATATTATTTATGTGGAAAGAATATTCATGAATATGTTGATATGGGAGTTCCCAGATAGCGCTCCAATGCATTGGGTAAGGATAAGTCTCATGATATGCGATGTGAAATGGGATTGGCGGTTAGCCTTGACCCGTACCAAAATGGGAAACAGGATTGGCGGTTAGCCTTGACCCCTACTAAAGATATGATTTATGATTCTACCACATTTGTATGATTCCATGTTTATATGATCTCATTATTATATTAAACTATTTCATAAGTTTCATGATTTGGATATCATTATGTCGTGCCTCTTAACTCATGTGCTTGAGATGTATCCTTATGTTCATTCCCTTACTGGGCTCTTTAGCTCATCCCTTTGTTCATATGTTTCCCCAGGGTACCCTATGCAGATGTAATATCTCAAAGGAAGTTAGAAGCTCTTTATGGAGATTAAATAAAGAAGTTTTTTTTATTCCTATGTTTTATGTTATATGTACCTATTATTCCAAGACACTAGACTTAATGATCCTTGGCTTGTACTCTGATGATTAATTATGCTTAAAATCATGAAATTTTTTATGTAAAAGGCTTGGGTCTCTATACCCACCCCCTGGAAAGCCCCCCCCCCCCCCCCCGACCCCCTAGACACCCCCCCCCCCCCCCGGACACCCCCATGGACCCCCACCCCTCCTGGACACCACCCCACCACCTGGACACCCCCCACCCTCTGGACACCCCCACCCCCATGGACAGCCACCCCCACCCCCATAGACACCACCCAACCCCCCTTAGATAGCCCCCCAACCTCCTGGACCGCCCCCACCCCCTGGACACCACCCCACCCCCTGGACACCCCCCCCCCCACCACCACCACCCTGGACACACCCACCCCCTAGAAAGATCCCAAACCCCCTAGACACCACCCCCCTGGACACCACCATGGATAGACCCACCCACCCACCCCCACCACCCTAGACAGCCCCCCCCCACCCTTCCTGGACACCCCCATCTCCCCAGACACCCCCCTGGACACCCCCTACCCCCTTGGATATCCACCCCCAAACCCCTGAATAGCCCCCCCAACCCCCTGAATTCTGAATTGAATTCTTTATGTATTTAATTAACTTATGAATTATGTGTTAATGGTGTATAGGTATAATTTTTGTATGGGTATACTTGATATGTATTCTTGCTGTAATTACCTTATGAATTATGTGTTAATTTTGAATGGGTATACTAGTTGATATGTTGATTTTTTTTTCATGTCTTTCTTGGGTGTGATGCTACATAATTTTATGTTACAGAAGGCATGGCATTTATCAGCGCTTTTTTAGCACTGATTAACAATCCCTTTATCAGTGCTTTTTTAGTGCTGATAGAGTATCTCTTTATCAGTTCCTTTTTAGCACTGATAAAGGGGACCCCCTATCAGCGCTGAGATTTACAGCACTTTTTTAGTGTTGTTAAAGCCCATTTTGAGTGCTGATAAATCCCGTTTTTTGTAGTAGTGGTAGAAAAATGATGGAGGACTTCTTGTGCAGATTTTTCATGTGCGCAAGAAGGATGTATGTGGATCTAACTTGTGCGTTGGTAAAATGAGATTGTATGACTCATACCTATTTTAAAATGGGTATATTCTTCTCTTACGGACCGTTAAATATGAATAAATTGCATTGTGTGGTTTAACATCATACAGCTAAGACATTTATATATTGTGGATGAACCCAGGATTGGGGATCTGGACATTACTATGTATCCTATAATGATAGGAATCAGGCCATATGGAGTTCTTGAATGAAAGTCCCCTATGTAGGTTTATCCCATGAACTGGGATGGGGGACATTTTTTTATCACGGCTAGACCCAGAAATCAGATATCCGAGCGTCACTGCATATCCTTTGAGGATAGAAATCAAGCCACACATAGTTCTTGAATGGGAAACTCTCTAGGTAGGTCTAACCCATACATAGAGGGGGAAATTTTTCCCATTGATTGTTTTAGCTGGACCCAAGATTGGATATTCGATCATCACTATGTATCCTTTGATGAAAGAAATCAATCCACACACAGTTCTTGAGAAACCATGCAGTTTAACACCATACAGGAAGGATAAAGTCTTCCTGATATGAAAAGGGAATATCATGGCTGGTCCCAAGACTAGAGATCTGGGTGTCACTACATATCTTGTAATGAAAAGAATCAAGGCATAAATAGTTCTTTAATGGAGGTGTGGTGGGAGACCAACACCAAGGATAGTGTTCCTCTTGGGTGAGGTCTAGAGTAATATGCAGTTTTATGTCATGTAAGAGACATCAACCATGAAATATAACATCATGCAGTGAGAAATCATGGTGTTCCTTTTAAGGTATTATGTCCAGGACCATGTTAAAATTGTTGTGAACTGGTATGTCTCAATCATGTGGGGAATCACCATACCAAAATTCCTAATCTCGCATGTGATATTCTCAGTGTGAGAAATAAGGAATGGAAAGGTTTTCTCTCACCACACATAGGTAATTAAATGAAAGGACATGGGAATTTTGTATCATGTAGTGGATTGGAAAAGATATAGGATCTAGGAATCCCTATGTATTTCATTGGAGTGAGAATCAAGCCGTATTTAGTTCTGTAAAACAACATAGGTTAGTGTCATGCAGTGAGGACACCATTCGGGTAGTTTAAAATCATGTAGTTAGGATGAATGTGACTCGATGTGAAGATATATCATGATTTTACCCAAGATTGGGGATCTAGGTGTCACTCAATATCCTGTAATGATAGGAATCAAGAAACACGTAGATCTTGAATAGATGTTAGCCATTCAGTTTAACAGCATGCAGTAAGGATGAAGGTTTCCTGACATGAAAAAGAAGGCTTTGAAAATTATTATGTAGTCTTATATCTTGTGATTGGGATGAATATATTGTGGATGTACCTAGTATTTGGGATCTAGGTGTCAATACTTATCTTGTTATGGTAATAATCAAGTCGTTCATAGTTCTTGGATAGGGAATTCCTTATGTGGATCTGACTCACATATATGCATGGGGGAATTGCATTTATCTTTTTCAAAGATCAATTTAATGTGTGATGAATCGTTGGAGATATAATGATTCCCGTGTAGTTTAACATCATGCAGTAAGGATGTATTCTGTATAGTTTAACATCATGTGGTCAGGACATCTTCTATACAGTTCAGCATCATATGGAAAGAAAGTGAGACATTTTACAGCTTAATATCTTATTCTCATGACCTTTCCCTTAAAGTTTAACATCATGTGGTTAGGATGAATTTTTTTATTTTAAAATCATGCAACATGGATGCCAATGATGCTTTATGGAATCTATGAAAATTACTTCTTAAGAAACCACGTATTGGTGGGGGTGTGACATGTTCCCCATTTATTGTGTCTAGTGAGTAAGCTCTGCTATGATAGACCTTATGTACGATATAAGAACCTTCCCATTTTGGTTACATATTGGGAGTCTTCTTTCTTGGTATCATTTAGGTTTTGAGATACAATACTAGTTTTCCTTGAAGTAATGAATAAATGTAAACCTTTTTATTTAAGGCTCGTGTGATCTGATTCTGGTGGAATTTGAGGTTATGAAGTGTACGCAACCTTTTCTCATCAAGCCTCTCTAATTCATCCAACCTTTTTTGTGATTTCTCATTTTCTGAGAGTTTTTCTTAGATATCTATTAGAATAAAAGGAAAATGGACTTCTATGTGCAGCACTGCCTTAGTTCTGTACGACAATGAATATGGGGGAGCTTGTGTATCAATATGTGTGGTGGTATGATGGTCCCATAAATCATGGAGGATTTTGTTCAACCATGAATTCTTGTCCTTTTTCACCATCTTCTAGATAATATTTGATAGAGTCTTATTGAAGGCCTATATTTTTCTATCTTACACTACATGATAGTGGTATGAATGATTGGACTCGATATTTTACTCCATGTACAATTTATTCAACTTAGTAAAACAGAAGTTGGTGTCATTTTTCATCAATATCATGTGAGGGAATCAAAATCTAGTGATGATATTAGAATTTATGATGTTAATTATATTATTTATCCTAACTTCCTTGAGAGTTATTTTCTCGTCCCATTTGTAAAATAATTCAGTAGTAGTAAGGATGTACTTAAACTGTGTAGTTATGGCTAGGGGATATTTCCCCACAACATCCATTCCTCATACGAAAAATATCCAGAAATATTTATCTATATGTAACAATTATAGGGGTTAATAGATGATGTTTTAATTAATATGGAATGCATGACATTTCCTGGTGAATTCCACATATTTCGATATCATCTTTTTTCAGTAGTAAACTAGCCTCCTGATTTGGTGGGAGATACTAGTCCTGGACTGATGAGCATCACACAAAACTGCATGGACTTCTTCCATTACTGTAGGAATCTCTCTTTATACTATTTATATGAGGAGTATCCCATCAAATCCTTGCTTGTAGAGGTATTTTTTTCTCATTTGTCCCATCCTAGAGGGTAAAGTTTTCTGCTTGACATCGAATTTATTCCCTTATGGCTCGGTATGTCAAGAGAGTACCATTTTGGAGATAATCAATTATGGGCTCCATCCATTTAGGGGTGGATATCGTTTCATCATGCTTTTAAGTGTTAATATGATTTATTTATTCCATGTCCTAGATGGTTACTGATTATACCATCCATTAGTGAGTGATATAAAATATCACTTCCTCTAGATTAAGGTAGTCCAATACTATGGATAAATTAGCTAGTGTGTTGCTATGATAATTTTGTGATCGAGGGACATGATGTAACATGGGTTAAAAAGGGAACTCTTCCATTAGTCCTCTTACATAACCATTGAGTGGGGCATGTTCTTCCTTTTTAAAGGAATATTATCCATTTATTTTCTTTATCACTATATTCAAATCCCCTTTTATGTTTATATAGGATATCTTTAGTTGTATGGGTAGTTCTAAGGCAATGATGGGGGCTTGGTAGTTGGCCTCATTATTCATGCAACCTTTAGATAGTGAGAAATCATAGTAAAAAATTACTTTGTCTGTAAAAAAAATAATCCTTATACCACTCTGGTTGATCTTCAAATTTTACAATATTTTTCCAATAAGACTCCAGGAGGCACCATCAAAATACATTTCCCATGTTTGGGGAGTGTCATGGGCATAGAAGACCTCTTCATTTGGATTTATGATTTCCACTAGTGTACTTTTTGAGGTGGAATGTATCACAATGAAATCATCCAGTCCTAACCTTTCACTAACTTATATGACATGAACTTAATGTTGTATTGTTATAGAATAACCACCCATCAATCCAAATTCCCAATCAACATAGGTTGCCCAAGGATGTACATGTTCGGTTCAATATGAAAGACCAGGTGGACTTCATGGTGTTTCAAGTAATGCCTCATCTTTTTCACTAAAAAGATGAGCATGAGGTAGTTCTTCTTGACATCAGAATATTGATTCTTAGTTCCTAGTATCATTATCCTAATGTATTAGAGCCTATTTTCATTCCTTTAATCATTTTTCTATGTGAGGAGAGTTCCAAGTGATCATTCCATGTAATCCACATATAAGATGAGTGGATTTCCTTACACTGGAGGCATCAGGATCGGTGGGTACATCAGTTACTTCTTGAGACTCATAAAGTCTTCTTGGAAAATCCCCATCCTATTGATAGAAAACTACCTTATTTTTTAGATTTTTGAAGGGAAGGTATTTTATATATAGGTTGGATATGAAACACTAAATATAGGTGAGGTTCCCTTGGATCCCCATCAACTCTTTGAGATTCCGAGGGGGTGACATTTCTTGAATTTAACTAGACTTTTATTGGTTGACCTCAATGTTATTGTGGCACACCAAAAATCAAAATAATATCCCTGATGTTACCCTAAAAGTGAATTTCAGTGGATTCATCTTCATACAATGTTGTTTTATCTTGTCGAATACTTTTTAAGAATCTGTGAAGTGATCACACCGTTTTCGAGATTTGACCACTAGGTCATTGATATAACATTCTGCAATTCATCACAATAAGGGTTTAAGGATATGATGCATGGAGAATTTATAATTAGTGATACCATTATTTAACCCAAATTTCATGACTTGATATAAGAAGATCCCCTGGGGTTCTCTAAAGGCTATGGATTCCTCATCTTTAGGGGCCATATTTATTTTATTGTACCCTGAATACCCATCCATGAAGGGAAGATATTTTAAGCTAGTAGTTGCATAGATCGAGAGTTCTACGATTGGTAATTGTAATTCATCCTTTGGGTAGTGTCAATTAAGGTCTCTAAAATCTATGTGGGCCCTAATGTTCTCATTCATGTTCTTAACAAGTATGATGTTGGAAATTCATCTTGGGAATTTCTCTTCCCAGAAAAAAAAAATCCTTTGATAAATTTGTCAACCTCCGAATCTACATTAGTAGAATGAGAGGGGTGCATCATCTTGGCTTCCTTCTTGAAACCTTGATAGTCATTAGATGATACTAGATTATTTGTGGACACATTGAGGTTTAGCCTAGGAATTTATGTATAATTCCAAGTGAACACATATTGATGTTTATTTAGAAATTAAATGTACATCTCCTGCTCCTTGAGAGGCATAGAATCACTAATAAATGTAGGTCACGTGTCTTATTATGTTCCCAGATTCACCTATATGATCTCATAAATGGTGGTAGGGATTCTCTCCTCAAATGTGTGAGGGGAGTTCCTGAGGTCATCATCCACTTCTTCCACCTCTGATTTTATGGAAGAATCTTCAGGTGAGGTAGGAAATATGAGGGAATCTCTATCATTGTCGGAATGAGAGAGGTTATGGGAAGATAAATTGTCATCCCCTACTACTAGAGTCATTTCAAATATATTCTGGAGATGATTTTATTTCACACTATCATTGGGGATAGGGGGATCCTAGACATCTGGGATCAGGTCTACTACCCCAATCAGATTTATGGGTATCACATAATCATTGTCTAGAATACTCTAGGGATTTGTGGGGGCAGTCCCAAAGTTATTGGGGTGATGAAACCTATATATTTTCATCCACCATTGGTTATTTTCCTTCCTTTTTATATAAAATATCCTCATCATATGTGGCTTTGAAATAATCAAAGGGATCTCGGTCACCATATAGTATGTCGAACTTTCCATCGATGGGGCATTTCAAGCATTGATGGAATGTTGAAGGTACTAACACATGGTTATGAAGACAAGGCCTTTAGATAAGGGAATTATATGTTGTGTCTTTCTAGATAACCATGAAAAATACATTATATATGAGATTTATGAACTGATCCTTGACCTTGATCTTCCCTATAGGTATTTATTTGCTCTTATCATACACTTGAATGGTCATATTTGTGGGAGATAAGTCCCCTTAGCTATATGCCAAACATTGAAGTGTAAAAATCAAGATTAATTTTATCTTGGAACCATTATCAATCAATTCCATTTGGATATTGACACTGTTAAGTCTTACTAAAATATATATGGGTCTGATGTATCCTTGGATGACCTCTTCCTGATCCTACTCTATAAATGAGATGGTGACATGGAATTATGATTGCATAGTCTCTACTTGAAAAAACTCAACTGCAGAAACTTCTATTTCAAACTCTTGTGAGCTATGTAGGGACCCAACGAGTGCCTCTCTAAGTTCTTTTAAAATATGGAGCATATCCAGGATTAAGAGTTTATCTAGAACGACTGCCAACTTTTTCAAAATTTCATACTTCTGTGATAGAGGTCGGTGCTTTCCAAGGTGGGGATGCTCATTATCATGTGGTTTAATATATATTTTATTTGAGGTAAATGGGTGTAGTTCTTGTTTAGAGGTCGATCATCTACTTCTAGTAGCATAGGTCGCACCGACCTTCCCCATTATCTGGGATTATAAGGCAATTACATCCCTGCCAGATATTCATGTAAGACGAATGGGCGTAGACAACTATTGGAGGGTTATGGGACACCTCCATGTATATTTTTGTCTTCCTAGAGTGATTTCCCATGGTTCTCAGCTGTATATATGTCTTTTATAGGGATTTTACCAAGATATTGGGTCTTACCACACCTTTGTTATCTTATGTATCCTCAGCTTTTGTGCCTTTGTCCTCCAGTTCCTCAATCAGGTATGAGAGAATCATATTCAGAGTTATATTCATCATCAAAGAAGGGGTCTTCCAAGTATATTATTTTGACATAACCAAAGATGATATCTTCATATGGTGAGGGTTCCGTTTGGTGGGTTGGTTCTCATACTTTGAACATTGTAGGAAAGAAATCTACAAGAGTCAAAGCTTATGTCGGAGATGAATATGACTCTACCTCTTCTATATATTCTTATGTCCAATAGTTTCATCCACCTATAGGAGGAATATTTAATGTAACCTTCCTAAGTATTATAAAAGTTGTGGGTTTGTAAAGATATTCTCTCATGGTGGAATGAGCTCAGTCAACTATCATTTGAGTCATCTGGTTGTTGATATTTTACCGATGCTTGGATGGAACTTTTCACCAATCAATTTTTTATTCTAACTAAGAAATGGTTACACAAATAACCTATTTTAGGGACTTATCTAACATCACCTATCCAGAATCAACCATTCTTTGGATAATGTATTTAAAAATTATGCAATCCTAGATGTTGTGACCCAACCTTATATGGAAAGGGAAGTAGTCGGGATGATTGGTGAGGTTGACCTCATTGGTTTTCCTGGGCTATGGAAACTTGGGTAGTTTATTTTCCATGGATACAAGGAAATAACTGGGGACTTACTCATTTTAGAAGAAGTGTGATTTATTCATTTGTTCCTCAAATCTTGGGCAACCCTAGTCTCTTTGTACTTCTGGTTGAGGGAAATTTTTTGGTTATTTCCACTCAATAGGAGGCTTCTTGTGGTTTAGGGAGTACCTAGGTGCTTGAATGGGAAATGTTATTGTTTTGAGAGTAAAAATTAGAGTCTCTAACTTTTCAAGCCTTTTACCTTTACTAAGGGTATATTATGAGATTTAGCACCGATCAACTTAATGGAATCTTCCAAACATTGTGAAATTCTGGAAAATTCATAGAATATGCTTGGATACCTCCTTAGGATCATAGGGTTCTGTAGATCATCCTAGATATTTTTAGCGTAGAGTCATAGAAATTTCTCCTGTGGGAGAGATATACTGATTAAATAATTTAAACCTTTCCATATGGCTATGAAGTCAAACACCCTGTCATTTTTTAATTTCTTGCAGTTCATTAGGTTGAAAATTTTCATTTTATTCACTATGGAGATGAAATGATAAAGGAAATGATGAAGATGTTCTTATCATACCAAAAAATATCCCACTAGAATGATATTGTACCAAACAATGTCTATCCCTATCAGAGTATTTACAAAACACCTCATCTTGGTCACCTCCTACTGATCTTGATGACCCATCATCAGACTGAATCGGGACACAAAGTGAGTGAGATGCTATTCTAGGTATCCCACACCATCAAAGGTGGATAAGGTAGGATTTTATAAATTGGGTGGGGAAAATTTTTCATCCACCCATTCGGGATATGGATTCTTCTCGAGTTGCATAGGTGTGTATCTCCCTTTCATGGCTTCTATTAGAACAAACAAGGACTCAATGGCATTGATCAGTTCTGGAGGTACTGCTATCTAATTCACCTCTCATCTATAGGGAGTGGGTGGGGCTTGATTAGGTGGCCCTATTTTAATTTCCTAGTGATTCTTGGTCTATTATAAGAATGAATTTTCACACTAGTGGGTGATAGGTTGTCTCTATAATGGAGGTAAATCATGATCATCTTTGACTTCCTCATTTATATAGACCAAATTATTGGATTTGGAGCTGTTCTAATGCTCAGATTCAACTCTTGTAGGTGGATTAGATCTTTCTTGATAAATGGGAGGAGGGATATTCATCTCAATTTTATTACAATACCTAGTTTAATTTTTCCCCCTGAGTATATCCTCGTTCAATTGTCAAAGATTTTTTATCTCATTCTCATATTATGCCAACTGATACTCCATGGAAGTAAATTCATCTCTTCTAGGTGATGAGTGGGATATGACCACTTCATTCCCTTTATAATTGGTAGTGTTCATCCATGGAGGTGGAAACTCGGTATTCGGAGGTGTTAGGTTTTGATCCTCCTATGGTTTTACGTGTGTGTAGACTCATTTGGTGCATCCAGATCACCCTCTTCTTAGGTTATATTTTCCATGTTGTGTCCCTATGAATTTTTTTCTTGGTCCAGATTATCTATTGTATTGATGGTGACAATATTCATAGAGGTATATCAAGAAATGATATTTGTCTCGTTACTCACAATTCATTAAATGGATTCTTCACTTCTTACATTAGGGTCGTTTCTCGGACCCTTGTATATGTTGTACCTTTTTGTCTTATGACCCCTACGAGGTTTGATTTCCTTCACCATATGTTCCTCATGTCTTGACCTATGACTAGTGACCTTGAGGGAGTTTTCAGTCATTATTTCCAAATAGTCCCCGAAAAGTAAAGGTTCATCTTGTGGTGGGTGGAATGGATTAGATGTCTTCATTTTATATTTACCTCCCAACATGAAGAATATGGATTCCATATGTGGTGATGATGATGATGAAAAATCCCCCAACCTTGTGGGGTGGGGACTATTAGAGGCCTCTATTGACATATTTTGATCCTGTTTTTCAAGATTTGATGATTTTGGTTAAGGATTTGATGACTCTTAGGACGTTCATTAAGAAATAAATCCCCCCATTCCTATAGGATGGGGTTGATCTAGAATCATTACTAATTTCTCCAGGATCCCCTCGGGGTGTGATGAACCTAGTGATTATTATCAGGATAAAAAATCCCCCATACCAGTGGGATGGGTTTGATTTTTATCTTTTGTCGATATATCTTGAATCCTCTCAGGGACTAATGATCGAAGGGGTGGAGACAATGGTAGATATTCCCCCATATTAATGGGTTGGGTTCACTTCTAGATGGTTGTTATGGAAGCTTCTATTACGACCAATTTGATTTGGAGTAGAAGTGATCATATATGATATGGGTGTAATAGAATACCATAGAAAGAGTCATTTTATATGGGAAGTTGTTGGGTTGACCATAACTTCAGATTCTATGTCTAAAATGCACTCCCATTTCTTCAAGGGACCCAGTTCAAAAATCTATTGGCAACCCTCTCCCTCTATTCATGATTTCATATCATCGTTAAAGTGGGGTAATTTTTTTTATAATGATGAAATATCTCACACATAACTCGATCCTCATATATTTCTAGAGGCTATGATGCTATAGGATTCCATATATGGGGAGTTTTTCTATTCCATGGGTACAGTGATGTGAGACACTCCATATATTCTCCATCCTTGAATACAGATACATTACAAGGCTTTAGTAATTAGTTTCTAAAGATTTTTGATGAAATGGAGGAAATAATGTTGTATATTTACACTATGTTTTTTCAATTTTGGGTCCTAGACCATGGAGATAGCATTCAGGTCTAGCTCACAATAAAGTATATTGATGTTCTGAAGGTTACCCTCATATCCCAGATAATAAAGGTGTTTATCCTTCAATAATTGATGATTTTACCACATATTTTTATGTAGGTAAGGCATAAACTTCTTATCTAGATCATATGGGATCTCATAATCAAAAGTGGTGAGGGTCTAAAACATGGTGGGTAGTTTTTTTTCGGCTAACTCTCTCTATATGTTTATTTCGGCTTCCCCTTCGTTATACTTACATGCCTTCATCTGTTCGTACCACAAAATTTGTTTCTTGGGGTCACCTACTGACTAGAGTGAAGTGTTTCTGGAAGTTTTTTGGGAACTATATACGGTTGACCCTAGTGTTTCAAGAACCCCTATATATAAAGGAGTCTGTGTTCTGAGTGCTTTTATATATGGAGGTGGCTAGGATAGGGGGGATTTCCTTATCAAATGGAGATATCACCATGGGGAGATTTACCATAGAGGATGTTGGGAGTATTGTCCATAATATCCATCTTCACACTACCATGAGGAAGAATATCATGGTAATTATTGACTTATAATTTGTTTTAATAGTCTATAGACCCTTGAGTTGTTGCAGATATGTGTCGAATTGACTCAAGGACACTGGCATTGAGTAGGTCAAGAATATGACCCTCATTCTGCATTGTTGCTAGAATATGTTGGCCTTACTTTTGGGGTTGTGTAGGGATATGAGTCTACTATATAACAACTACTGGAATATATTGATAAGCATATAGTGCTATAGAGATATGATCCCACTATTAAGAAGCTATTGGAATATTCTTGTGATCTTCTTCATTAATGGAAGGAATATGAGCCTCATTCTGCATCGTGGCTAGAATATGTTGGCCTCCTTTTTGGGGTTGTGTGGGGATATTAACTTGTTATATGATAGATTTTGGAATATATTTATAATCATCCAGTGCTGTAGGAATATGATCATGCTACTGAGAAGCTATTGAAATATTCATGTGAGCTTCTTCATTACTGGTAGTAATATGATCCTTTCTATGGGTTGTTGCTGGAATATGTCAGTCAACCTTGGATAAAGAGGGGATAAGAGTTCAGTCCAAATATGAATTCCCCATCATAATATGACAACAGACCTATATAATGGTATGTGGGATATGAGCCTCCTCATGTATATCCTCTAAAGGATACTGGTTTAATCGATCATCAGTGGAAGTAGGGGTATGAGCCTGGCTTCCATGAGCTGATAGAATATGCCAAGAAACCTAACTGATAGGAATATATTATCACCCCAAGGAAAGTTCTACTCTCACTTTGTGGGCCTCTATTGGAGCGGGGATATGAGCATGATCTTGTGTCATTGGAGTATGCCACCAGTCTTTTGTGATGGGATATGAGCATGTCTTAAGGAATGTGATGCTCTCACTTGGTGAGCTCTAGTTAGAATGGGAATATGAGCTCGGTTTAATTCCTTTGGTGTATGTCGCTGGTCTTTTTCAATAGGTATATGATCCTATTCTGATGCATGTACTAATCTCACTTCATGAGCCCTAGTTATAGCGGGAATATGATCCTGATCTTCTACCTTTGTAGTATTCCACTAGTCTTTTTCTATAGGAATGTGTGCTTGTCCTAAGGCATGTGTCTCTCTCACTTGTTCAACCCCAGTTGGAATTAGAATATGAGACAATTATGGTGCCTTTTCCTTTACTATAATATGTCGATAATCCTCTTAGATAGGAGAAATAATGTGGACTTGCTATGGAGAAACCACTTTTTCATAATGACCAGAATGTTGTGATGACCTGGATATAAGGATAGGAGTATGCCCAATGTCCCTATATCTATACTAGTGCTGGAATATTCTGGCATATTTCTTCTGCTATTTCCAAAATATAGTGACA
Source organism: Viscum album (assembly GCA_963277665.1). Classification (NCBI taxonomy): domain Eukaryota; kingdom Viridiplantae; phylum Streptophyta; class Magnoliopsida; order Santalales; family Viscaceae; genus Viscum; species Viscum album. The sequence continues at coordinate 1,295,009,946 of OY728141.1, read as the reverse complement.
CTTTAGTAAAGTGTGTATAGTAATGTAGGCTTGCACATTTTCTGTCTCCAATATATACAAGCATATATCTTCAATTCAAGTAGGGATATGATACCACTTCTATCCTCTTTGTGTCATTGGAATATATCGATAGACATTATGTGTGGGGTAGGGATATGTTCCTCCCCCATGATTGTTATAGTAAAAATCCCACATACTTTCTCCGAGTGAACAGGGATATGATTCCACTTTCTAGATACCACCAGAATATGCTAGTGGGATTTTTCAGTGAAAGCAGATATATGATACCACTCCCAATTATCCAAATATTTCTATTCCCAATGTGACTTCCTTGGTTATTGTGCATGAGAGAAAGAGTTGGAAATGTTTTAGGTGGTTCCCTCAGTAAGTGACTGAGGGGAACCGGTGGGATAACATTGGTGATGGAAGTTGACATGATCCCTCCTTAGAGGCCTCTAAACCGGAAGGGATCCATAGTTGACTCCTTGATACACCTTCATCAAATATTGAAGGTGGTGATTATCACACTCCAGGGATAAGCTTTCAAAGTGATTGTTAGTGGTAACGAGCACCACCGGTTTCACTGCATCTTTATTTGGATGATGCAGACTCATTGGTTTCAGCATTTGGATACCCTTTTCTACAACCTCAAGGGTTGGTATTATACCATGTCAATGGTATTCCTTTATTATTTCATTCTACACCTAATGATAAAGATTTTGGGAGGTTGAGTTCATTATGCGACTCATAAGGGTTACATTCATAGATGATTTTCCAGAATAGTCACTAGATAAAGACATGATATTAGGATAGGGTTTTTTTAGAGCAGCATCTGCAGTCACTAAAACAATAAGGAACAATGTAACTAATTAGTTCATCACTACAAGAATGATATGTGCTTAATCAAATATGAATAGGTAACACAATTTTCTTTTCTTATTCTTAGTCCATCCATTATTCTTGCGTGGACTTGTCATAATAAGGATGGAATTATTTCATGAGAAACATGATTAAATAGGATTTCACATTGAGTGATCAATTTTCATTTTTATAGGAGGTGAAAAAAGAAATGGATTGATTCATGGTCAACTGATCATCTTTATATTTTTAGAGTTTCACATCGGATTCACCATTTTTTACGATAATGGTAAAACTTGTGGTTTCTCATAATGATTGATTATGGGGGGTTAAATTACTTTTACAATCATCCATTTTAGGTATACCATGCTTTAATCCTATATAGAAAATTCAAAAGGATCCTATATCCATAACTAAGTATGAACATGCTTTCCAAAGGTTGGAGGCCAATTGGGGTTTTAGACCCAACAACACGTAGGAACTCACATTGGTAGAGAGGATGGGATATTAGTCTCATCACACCCTTTTGGGGTAAATTTTTTCCTACTTCAAGTCTCTATTATATATTTAAGATATGTTCATGAATCTCTTCCTAATCCAGATACATGACTGGTTACCCTAATAAAATGATTAGGGGTTAAATCCTTTGATGTGTAAAGAGGGGTCTATTAATGAGTCCATATATATCTATCCAAGGTTCTTAATCCATTTACCATTAATGGGTATATTCTTGTATTTTTAATCCATATATCCAGGAACTCCATAGTTTACTTCCATCTAGGGAGAAAATTAATATTTTCAGGATAAGATTGAACCTTTATAAGGTGTCCTATGTATCTTGCTTATAACAAGAATAAAAACCCACATAGTTCATTGAACCTATGAAGTTTAATAGCATACTTAAAGGATATGTGTGTGTGTGTGTGTTTCTGTGAGGGAACTTAGGCACCAGTTATTTATCTCAATCCTCGAGAAGGCGTCCTACGTATCCTAGTTATGGAAGGAATTAGAATCGTCATAGTTCGATCGTACCCTAAGGACTTTACCTGAAGTGGATACCCTTATATGGGGGTATCCATATCATGTAATTGAATGGTTCTTGCACACTAAGGTTTCCCCAGATAGAGAGATTCATAATGAAAATGATATGATCATTGCAAATACTTAATCCCACATGATCCATGCTCGATGTGGGAAACAAGGTATAACATGTAATCAGTCTCACTACATATGGATATGGGAATTATGTGATGGGGAGTCACTATGGGATGTTTTATATGGATCTTGATCCATAGGAAGGAATTATGTGTATCCTGTTTATGGAAGAGATCAGATTCATCATAGTTCAATTTCCTTCTCAATCTGCTGGTAGATGAGGAGGAACGATAAGACCATCTGAGATATTGGGTCCTGATGGTTGGACTATTGGAGATATTGAGGGACTTACAGTAAAGTAGATGATCTTTTGAGCTTAGGACTTAGGAAGGTTTCCTATATATCATGGGTATGGTAGGAATTAGAGTTTTGGTAGTTTAGTTTCCTTCTCAATCTTCTAGTGGATGAAGAGGAATGATAAGTCTATGGGAGATATTGGGTCCTGATGGTTGGAATGTCAGATACATGGAGATACTTGCACTTAATTATATGATCATTTAATATTGGGCCTTAATAAGGAATACTATGTATCCTGGGTATGTTAATAACCATATTTATTATATTTCATTTGGGTTTATACCCAAATATATCCACTGGGCAAGGTTATTATATCCCAGGACGTCTTCCTGAAATGTCCAGATTGTCTTCCTGGCATGTCATGATTTTCTACTTGACATGTATGGATGTTTGTATGACATTTATGAGGATGTTCAAAAATGTCTTGGTTTCTTAGAGTACATTTACAAATATAATATCATGATCCAATTGACTCATATGAAGGACGTCGCATAATCTGAATGGAATTTCTAGAGGAAATCATATGATCAAGGAAAACATGTATGGAGGGTGTTTCATGACCTGAATGAAATTTCTAGAGGGTGTATCCTGATCTGGAGGAAAATTATAGAGGATATTTCATAATCTGGAATACATGTCTAGGGGATATCATGAGACTTAACTAACATGTACTAGTATCGTCGCATAACTTGGGCAACATGTCTGGAGGACATCACATGATCTGGATGAAATATTTAGGGGATATCATGAGACCTAGATTGAATTCCCATATGGTGACACATGGATTTAATGACATGTCCAAGGGACATTGCATGATCCAAATTTCATATCGAGAGAGTTTCGCACGACTTGGATGACATGTCCTGGTGTTGTCACATGATCTGGGTAGGTCATGTGAAGCACATCAAGATCATTGCATATATCTTCACATAAGTCTCCCATATTTTTAGCCTTTATTCCAAACTTTATTATATATGTTCCTCAATTTTTTTCCATTCTTAATTTATTTTAGGTTTTTCATGTCCTATTCAACAAGCGGGACCCCCTTCGCATGATTTGTAAAACACGCTAGAGGTTTTTCATGTGATCTATACAATGTTCTTGAAAATAACATATTCATGTTGCATGATCCCTTAGGTTGTTCCCCAGATTTTACCTGGTGTAATACCTTTGGGATCATATGAATGATCGCTTTGATAAGTCCACTTTTGTGCTCCCATTTAGTAGTCTCCCATCCTCTTTCGTCCATCATGTGTGTGTGTGTGTTTTAGCCAAGGGGAGGATTTATAGGACTCATAACCCTGATTATATGCTACCTTGCATAGTGTGTATCTCATGGATATCAGTTGGAGATGGTGAAGGTATTTTGGTGTCATACTCTTTGCATGATCTTGTTATGGCTCATCCATGGCACTTCATGATGATAATGATAGTGAGAATGTTCCACCATTTCTATGTTCATTGGAACCCATCTTATCAAAGGGATTTCACCTAACCATGTTGACATGTTAAGGGGATTTCATATGGTTAAGATTATATGTCTAGGAGTCTTTACGATATCAGGATGCCTATGAGAATGATTTTTTGTGATCGAAGATGACTTATCAAGGGTACTTCGTGAGACAAATGGGGCTTATCAAGGGGGGGTTCACAGGATTAGGATGACATGTCTAGGATCCCTCACAGGATCATGTTGGATTTTCGAGGGGGGACTCGTGTGATCAATGGTGATCGCTTAGTGTGTATGACCCTTTTTTCATAAAGGCCAGTGTATCCTCACTTTTCAATAAGCTTCCCCTTTCCCCCTTTTTATTTCCTTCTTTATTATATAAGGATATGGTATCTCATGCAGTCGTGGGAGTGTTTTGAATATAATCACTCTCCTTTTCTATGATACGTCACATGAACAATATTGGATCTTGAGGTGATGCACGAGCATGGTCATGGAAAACCCATTTTGTTGTTTGTGGAGCCGGAGGGGTAGCACATAATCAAATGGACATGTTCAAGACCCTTCGCATAATAAAGGTGATATTCCAATATGCTCTTGAACGATAAGGTGGACATGTTTCCAAGGCCTTTGTGAGGTATTTTGGATCATAGAAATATTTCACAAGAGTATCAACATATCTATCCTTCACATGAGGCTTCCTAATTTTTTTTACCTTTATTTTATAAAGGGATTCTGGGTGATTGTCAAGAATCCATCAGTTGAAAAGCCAAGTGATTTGGAGGAACTCATCTAGCATCCTCCAAACAATCACCAATGCTTTTCAGGATGCCTTTTTATGAACATGGAGTCTTGTCAAAGGGATTCTATGTGATCAAAAGTTGATCATAAACTATGAGTGATCAATTCTCATGACCTTCTTAAGGTCATGCGATCACATATCCTTTTAAAGGTTACACGATCCATGTGAGTCGGCTTCCTTCTCTTCTTTTTTTGTGGAGAAAATAATACCCATGTTTCAGGTATTTCTTCCCTTATAGTTTTTCTAGTGATTATTTGGTGGTCATCAACAGTACCCTTTAATCATTTATGGATGAACTTAAATCCCATTGTAAAACCTATAATCTTCCTAGATGACATTAAACTCCATTACAAGCCTTTTTCCTTCATGGATGACACAAAACTCTAATGTAACCCTTTCTCCTTCCTAGATGGAAAAAAATATTACATACCCTTTAATCCTTCCTAGATATCCTTAAACTCTAATGCATCCTTTAAGTCTTCTTATATGGACTAAAACTCTAATATTCCCTTTAATCCCTCCTATGTGACCCTGAACCCCAGATTAATCCTATCATTCCTCCCTATCTGACTTTAAACTTTTGTGTATCCTTCCATGCCTTCCCATATAGATGTAAACCATGGCATAACATTCATGCATTTCCACATATATTTACCTATGTCAAGTCTAAAAACATTGGATAAGGGAAAATTTTGAAAAGAAAATTCTATATAATTTATAAGAAAATGAATTTGGTATTTTTATATAAACTTTATTTCATTATATAAATAATTATTATTGTATTAAATGTACTATTTTTTCACACAAGATAGAATAAAATAAAATATCACGAGTTCATCAATTTTATTTTGTAAGTTATATCAAACATTTCTTATCTTGAAGCAGTAACCATTGAAACCTATATATCAATTAGATCTTTCTTTATCAATTATTCCTCACTTTTTAACTTATTTCCACATATGAAATAATTTTATAATATAAAATTGATATCATGTACTATTCAAAATAGAATAATTGAATTTTATAACATTTATACCATACATAAACTCTATATGGTGATTCTTACACACTTTTAGGTATTGTGGGTAATCTTGTCTCTAATGTTTATTCTTCCCATATTGGAAACATTTATCTTCCTTAGTGACACCCCCTTTCAGTTTTAAAGAAGTGGGTGTGTACTCTCTATGAATTTTATTCTTCTTCCTTTAGAAAAAATTCTTACCCTTTACTTTTTTCACTATAATTATGACACTTGATCTTTTAAATTTCATGTCTTACTTAGAACACTGGTTTGGGGTGGTGGTTAATTGGTTGACACACCTCATAATCATACATGAAACCTTGGATCAAATCCTTGTGGAAGGATATTTTTAGGTACTATATAAGTGTTGTAGTAGGTATTGTGTGGTATTGTAGCAGCCAGAACTATTCATCCGATTTGGGTCTTTGGGCCACTGGTTTAGGACTATGGTCTACAAGGCCTTTGGACCTCCATTGGTCTTCGAGCCACAAGGCCTTTAGGCCACCTCAGGCCTCCAGGCCATGGGATTTTGGGCCAAAAGACTATGAAGAAGTCTAGGAAAAACACACAGAAAAAAGTCCCAAAATTGGATTTAGAGCAAGTATAAACCACCAAAGAAGAGCTAACCGGGTTGGAAGAATAAAAGGGCATAGAAATTTTCATTGATATCAGGAATTGTGCATCTCTACATGGGAAAATGTTAGTCAATAATTCATGAAAAGTGGGGAGATAGGCACCTTCAATGATGTAGATTCTAGGGAGGGGAAGTTAGAGTGTAGTCAGGTCTTTGGGACTTCAGGTCATGTATTGGACCATATACCTCGGAGCCTATGGGTCATGTAAGGGTACCCTCTCAACCCAATTAAAAAAATGGATATTATCCAATAAAAAACTAAAAGGCATTTGAGCTAGGTTGACTACCATGTATTACTTAGAAAACCTCAACAAATAGTAGAGATCAAGTAATATTTTTTTGAACTTATTCATTATATAATTCATAATTAATTCATGAATCCTATATAAAAATAATTTAAAGATAAATTCCATAGTCATATAAAGAATGAGAAGTGACCCTAGTCTCCCCAAGTAATTTATGCACCCAATCATATTGAGTAAATAAGTATAAGTCGATGCTTCATTGGTCATATTACATCAAAATAATAACTTAGATCCTTCATATCTATCAAGCATAACTTGTACCTAATAGCGCCTTTTTAATTTATCTTTCATTCTGTAAACATCCATATTTTCATGTTTCTTTTTAAATTGTTAATCCAAGGAAATAAGAAATAATTTTTAGATGTCAAGAGAATCTTTCTTGTTTTTACAATAACAATTATTTTTTACTTCACCAAATTTTTCACTAAGTGACTTGTAAATTCTATTCTCCAAAATATATAACTTTTCCTCTTATTTAAGAAAAATTATTAAATTTTTATACCTTCCCATGAAATTTATACCATTTGTTTCCTTCACCAAGATGGATCTCAAATAAAATATTTATAATTAATTAATTTTCATTTTAATATATACCAAATACAATTGTTAGATGGGTATAATGTTTAACAAGTATTCAATAAGGACTTATTTAATATAAACCTATAAAAATAGGGAAACTTTTTTTAATTATATCTATTTGTGGGAAAAGATCCTTATTTCACTAAAATTTGATCCCTCTTTGGAATTTCTCTCATATTTTCACTTTTTAGATAGACTTTCATATAAATTATATCATATGTAACTATTATATAGTTGAGTAGGCACTAATTTATCTATATTACGAATTATCCAAAATTCGTTCCTATTGGAAACTAATCCTATTAGGATCACCTATCTAAGAGTATCATAAAGTGTATATTGGATATAATTATTTAATCCTATTAAGGTCATACACATCCTGTCTACATTATATATGATAATCCATGGGCACTCATCTTTGACAAGACTCATTCATATTGATTCATCAAAGTCATAAAAAGTTTTCAATTAGGAAAGAATGTTATACTTAGTAATTTTAAGGGTTTATTTATATCAACATCTTAATTTCATATGCATCTCATGTATATTGAGTCTCATGCCTTTCCAATATGTATGTATTCCTCTATTTTATTTTATTTATACAAATTATGTTAATCAATCAAATTAATATGTTCTAATCATGTTGATGTAAAAAAATTATATAATTAATTTTTTATACTATGAATCCATTTAAAATTTATAATTATAATATTTTCTACATATCCATATGCATATCATGCAATTGGTAAATGAAATTTTTTCATATAAAGGATTAAAATCATAAGAAAATAAAATATTAACCGGGAGTATGTATGGTGTAATAGGGACTCAATATCAACTTTATAAATAGAACCATAGCCCAATATCTAGTAGAATTTTGACCTAAATTCCCACTATCCATATATTAATACTCAAAAGGGATTCATAATTTCAATATGATTTTAACTCTAAATATATCAGAATATTTATAATGAAATATTTACTTTGAAAATATAACTATCGAACTACTAAGCATGGATAAAATAAATTAAATGTTATATTATACCATATCTTGAAAATCCTTAAAATCATGATGTGGCGTTTTATAAGATTGGTTTAAAAAAATTAAGAATGGCATACAAGAATTCATAATATAAAAAAATTATATTCATGAATATGAAAAAAATGAATAATTCATAATTTTTTATATGAGATATAATGAAAATTTCATTAAACAAGGATATAAAAAATTTATAATTATTTGATAAATAGTATATAATTTATATTATATATATATAAAAATACTTCACATTAATATTATAAATATGAAATCTTCATATATCTCATTTACATGATATGCATATGAATAATTTCATATTAAAAATATATGAAATATTGGAAAACATATTGTATACAAACCACATGTTGTGATATCATTATATCATTGGCCTCCTTCACTCCACATTGTATATGGTGATATCACATATCACTCACTACAATACAACAAAAAAAATTTATCATGTAGCTATCACTAGATTATCGCTCCTTGTGTTTTGAATCATGAATTGTGATATCTCCATATCGGTAGTCGTGTTTCATCAAAACCTATGTTTTGAACTATACAACTAATAATAATATGTCTATATCATGACCATGACGCAAATGTTTTTTCAATATGGGTTAATAGTTTACCATAATGGATAGAGACATATCATATCAATAATTTTGATATTATGATCCACAACTATATTTTTTCAACATATGCCTTTCATATATCACAAACAATGATATAAATATATTACTTCATAAAAATGTCAATTCTTCATTATTTTATAATTTTTAAAAAAATAAATAAAATCTTATAAACTTTATGATAATGTATTTAATACCACATAAGAGTTTTAAAGGACATCTCCATGCTAGAAAAGTAGAAGAAATTGTTTGTAAAATCCATTCCATAAAATTTTCCATGATATTTGTAATAGGACCGATCTAGTTCACCTCCATCATGACTGATTTGGGTCACTACATACTTCAAGTGTGGATCCCTATACACAAAAGGCTACCAATTAGAAACAATGGTATAATATTGGAATAGGGAGACTATACCCCATGGATCAAGTAACCATAAATAATAGCAAAAGAAACACCACCAATAGTCACCACAATAATAATCAAAAATAAAAAATTCATCATAACTATATTCCATAACATAAATAAATGCCACCATGATATAATAAAATACACTACCATAATGTCATACCAGTCATACAATAATAATCAAGAGCACCTGTGAGTCGGTCATATATATTAGTTCCCTGAAAATAAATAAATTTGAAGATATTCAATAAAATTGATCATAATTATTAGCTCAGTCACATCTCCCCACTCTAACTTTTCTCCCCTAGATCATACATCCATAGAATCAGGGACCTTTTCCTTACATGGGATATGAAACATTAAGTATGCTTGAGTACTGGGGCACCCAATCAGGGTGTGAGTATAACTCAGTAGGCCACCACCAATAGAGTCCCTAAACATATCCAATCTATGTAAGTTCATATTGGTGTGAAATGATTTAAAAAATAAATAAACCACTTTTGGTCCTCAGGTTCCATTATGACACTAAAAATAGACCATACCTAAATAATCTTGTAATAAAGTGTCTATGAACATGTCACAAAACCACCAGGGGTCGGAAGGATTTACACCCCTAATATCTCAACACAACACCATATCATGTAAATACTGAGTGGTAGTACACCCAACTATGGAACCAAGCATTATGATGGTTGTAAGTATACCTAACTCACCCTATAAATCATTCCATGGTTGGTAATACACCCAACCCATAACTTAAGGATGTTTGGGGTTAGTATTAAACCTAACCCACTTTCCAATTGTGTGTAGAGTGTAAATTGCATCCCACCTAAGTTACAATTCCCTATTTAGATGGAATTAAACACAAACCATACTATAATTATGTCTCTAATTTTAATTACACCCAACTCATACCATAATCCCATCCTTGGTTGGCATTACACCCAACCCGAGTCACATTACCACTTAGGTTGGCATTACACATAACCTCAATTCCTTTATTTAATAGATGAAAAAAATTATCAAAAATAACACATGATATATAAATATCTTCCAATATAATAAAATTGAAGTTCATAATCCCACAAGACATATAAAATAAAATGGTCACATGGTTTGGAAACTCTCTTAACACCAAGTATCGATTCACACTAGGTCGGCCACTCATTATAACTTCTACCCTATTTTCCCCTTCACCCAAGGCCAATTCCATGTTGTCCTTGGATCACTATTCTTACCAAATTAAATATAACACTAGGTTACCTACACACAACCCACTAGGTATTTAATTATCCATAAATTCTCTACATATTTCAACTTTAATCATTTTTGTATAATTAGTTAAGGAAAAACACCCATGGAAGACCTAACATATGAACTACCACATGTGATGGTTCATTCCTGGACCACCCGAGCCTTTACTATTTAAAAACACTTAGGAAAACCATTTTATATTATTTTAGGGTTATTAATATAAATTTTTCATGATCATATATAATATCTATCATAGAAATGGACATAAACCATTGGGAATGGTTAGGTACCACATACCTTAGCTAGAGAGAATCCTTCCTGCTGAATATCTCTGAAAAACTCAAATGTTATAAATTATAAAACTTGATAAATGACCTTAAATTGGGAATTTATAGTGATATATGATAAAATAATTCAATAAAAGAAGAAAAATAATAAGAGGATTGATAGACTCATTGGTGGTGACCCCCTATGATTTTTGAAATGAAGATCAAATAAGAGATGAAGGAGATTATAACACCCTGACCCAAACCATTGAGTCCAAACCAGAGAGAAATTATACCTCATGCACTCCTCCCTATATGAAAGAGGCTATCGACAAGTGGTGAGGGTCTAAAGATGTAGTGGGGAAACAATACCATCAATATTCATTACTATAAACCATAAACATAAATAAATATAACATCTCAGAGTATTAGGTAGAAAATAAAGTAACATAATGTAATAAAAAACATCACTCATGTCATGAATATAAATAAAATAGGCTACCAATGTTTCAAATAAAACTACAGTATGTAAGGAATAATCATATAAATAAATAAATTTTTGTGGAAATCTTATGGAGTCTATACAGGTACCACTAACAACTCCATGATCTATAGCTTAGCTATATGTCATGGGCCCCTTTCCCTTTCCTGGATCCCAAATCATGAATTATACACGTGAATATGAATTCATGTGTAGGGTTTTTGTAATAAAACCCATCAGTACACCACCAATAAATACTTAACACGTGTTCACCGGTATAAATGATGTATTCCATGATAATAATAAATGTGAAGCAAGAATAAACAATAATATACTGAGCACTCATCTGCTAACCAAGCCACCATGAACCTTGATTGGTCCTACCTCAGCTCTATGTAAGAAGGATAATTTTAAGGGAATAATATGTGATCAATAAATATCCACAATTCTAGTGAATGTGTCTCTTAGTAGTCATAAGTCTTTGAGTTAGATCTGCCCAATAGGTCATTACATCCCACCTCCATTACGGGTCAGTCCTCAAGACCATCAAACCTTGTCACCAATAATAGTCCAAGACTCATGGTATTTGTATCGTGTTTATTCCTTGGTTTAGGCCAAAAGTTTTTCATATCCCCAATGCCACTACCACGGATCTGGCCTCAAGGCTATTATTCCCCTACCCTATGTTCAGGTCTATCATCGTCATCACCGCGTGTCGTGAATACTCACCCTCTAAGGGATAACTAATCGTGTTTTCATGACACATAAAATTTATTATGATCTTAATATTGATTTATAGTATAGGATAGACCCTAGGTTTTCTCTCAAGGATCATTGGTGGTTTTATAGTGTTAATTTTTAATAAGAAGAACAAAATAGGGGGTGGTTTGAAAACAATTTTAAGAAAATAACTTAACTTAAAGAGTTTAATAGTTGACAAACCAAGTGGATTTTTAAACATATGAGACAAATGTTTAATTTTGATATCACTACACACATTTAAATTTCATTTTTCATTGATATTAATTTAGTTTTGGAGTAATTCTTTGGTTGAAATTAATTTGAATCTCGATTAATTCCTAATCTTTTATTTAAATGCTTAAAGAACCAAACCTTGACGTAACAATCGTATTGTCAAGTTCCAGTGTTTATACATGGAATAAGAGATTCCAAATAAGATTTAAATCTCAATAAGGTGGTTATGAAAAGGATTATTGTGTTTTCTAATCAGAACAACACAAGTCACGCACTCAAAACCTCACACCGATCGGTTAGAAATTAAGAACATAACATTCACATGTATCAAAACAAGAATTAAAATATGAAATCATGTAAGGTAAATGGAATGAAATGTTTAAGAACCCAAATTAATCTAAACCAGTATCTAATATATTCATCAGAACTCCCTTAACATGTGTGTAGCTCCCTCACAACGAACGCCCACTGTTTAGCCCGACATCAAGAGGAGGAGGAAAGTCCGGTGGAACTCCTTTTTCATACTTGATCCCCATATGAGGATAGGGGCCTCCAGAACTTCTATTATGATGATTATAATCCTATAGGACTCAAAAATGGCATATTTTCTCTCCTGGTACTAACTTACAAATGAGTTTCCCATGGTTCCTTTTTATAGAAAAAATGGTAAATGGTTTTGAGCACCTTGTTTTTGAGATACCACTTATGTCTCGGTTTTGGAATAGTATAAAGACATATCACGACTTTACCAAAAGATAATAGTTGTTTTAAGGCCTATTTAATATCTTCATGTCAAATTTGGAGGCCATTAGGCATTTTTATTAGGAGATATGGTCTAAATTCCTAACTAAACTTTTGAATTCGGGAAGATTCTACCCCTGGATAGAATTGTTTGGATGGGCCACTAGATGGCAGAATTGGGCTTCAGTTCCTTGATAAGAGTTGTATACCATGATGTTATGGAGTGGAACACAAATTTTCATCCCATTTTGATTCAATAAATTCTCTTAATTCTCAAAATAGTGGACATATGTCCATGGGATGTCATGCAGTTTGGCCCACTTTTCTTCTAGATCATCTCTAGGGCCTCCAAATCACCTCCACCTTTAATGAAAATATAAAAAACAATTATAATTTCCCATTTTAACAGTGATAAACAAAATATAAATTAATCAAATATGAAGTGAAATTTGTTATTATATTTTAAATTTACAATACAAAACAAGTTTAGCACAGTGGTGTAAGGGTGAAAATGAAACAGTGAATCATGGTGTGATCACACCCCCATACCTAAACATTTTTACTCCTGGGAAAAGTCACATTTCCAACAATTAAGCATGTAGATATTTCCAAATTCATAATACATTCAATGAAAATTTAATTCCTGATATAAATGAGATCAAAAAAATCACACCGAGGAGTTATTCTCAGTGAGCATGGAAAAAGGCATCTCAAAAATTGTATCAAAATGAAATTCCAAGAGATACATGATAACAATTGAATAAAATAATTCAAAAGTTAATCATGTCACCAATTCTCCACATGTGTGTGTGACAACCATTTCATTCTATTCTTTCTAATTTCTATCGAGTAAATATAAGTTATTTTAAAAATTGTCTAAATACATGATCATTTCCACCGAACCTGCCCCACATCCTTTGCAATAAAATTTCAAGACCCAATCACTTAAGAATTCCCAGAAGTAAAACCATAATCTCCCGATCTAGATATCCATATATGTTGTACATTTCATCACGCCCCTCATTTATTATTTTTTCAAAAGTTACACTTGGAACAAATCTCACACTCTTCTCTCAACCCATGTTTGATCTCATCACGACACTAATTGTAATAGTTATAAAAAGATAAAAATTTGAGGAAGGGTGGTTTTTTAACTAACCAATATACAACCTTTCTTTTTTTTGTTTTTTTTTTGAGTGTGTACAACAGTCGGATAATAGGTACACACGCATAGGTCAATCTGGTTTGGTAATGAAATATATCTAATAAGGAACGAACGTATGGAAAAATGATTTTGGAAAGTAGAGAAAAATAAACCTAACTTATATTTACCTTCCATTAAGTAAGAAATTTTCACACTTCATGGTTGGGTGCAAAGATTTGTGGAGAGATTAAGTGAAACAATTTTCCCTTAACTATTCACACAAAGGATACCACTCTTCTAAAAGGTTTCAAAATGATACAACCATTTATATCATTGAAAAATAACCAAATTTCAAAAGAAATTCACACCACAGTGTTGAATTCTTGCTGAAATGCACATTTCATTAAAAAAAGTTGAATGTTAAAACAACATGAAATAAGTAAATTCCTCATGAAATTTAAATAATTTACATTATTTAATGGGCATAATTTTCTATGATAAAGTGGGTAAAAAATAATAATAATATTTAGGCACAAAAGTGAGGGAGAGGGAAAGGGGGGAAAGAAACAATACAATTCAACAAGATAAAAAGAGAAAAGGAAGAAAGGTGATAAAAATTCCTAACTAAACCAGGAATATACCCATCCCTTCACACCTAAATTGTGAAGTGTCCTTACTTTATTCAAGTAGATATAACATGTAAGGTGATTTATAATTGAATCACAATAAGCAAGTAAGTGTAATGGAGGGGTATGACCTAACTTATTAGCAGTGAAACATTGAGTTAATATCATAAATGTTTTTTACTAAAAACCTACATGAAAAGTAGAGAAGATAACATAAGAAATTTATTAAAAAAAAAGAAAATAGAAATATAACATGAAAGGATAAGAAAATATGGATTGATCTTGGATTAATCTCCAAAGTGGTCCATGGGTTTTGACTGCCTCCAGATGGGCAGTTCTAGTGGGTTATCCCCAATCTAATGGTGGGTGGAGTTTCTTTGATAGGAACCACCAGCACTTATTTTTTTCATATTTCACTTCATATTTATTGTTGAGGAATTCATGGGTATATTGTTCAAAATCCTCCCACATTGTAATGAGATACAACTTACATGGTGGGGGTAGGACAAAGAATGAGTCCTCATCTTTCTTGGTTTCCACTTGTACAACCTCTTCTTCATCCTCCAGTACATGATTTAGATATGTTAAATCAATTGTGTCAAAGGGAACTTCATAGTTTAATTATATTTGAATAAAATTAAAACATTAATAATCAATATTAATGTTTTTCCCCTTCAATTCAGGAATCTTGGTTCTCATTTAGTAAAGCCACTTTGATATCCTCTTGTACTCCCTCAAATAAATGTTCAACATGTTTAGGGAGTGAATGTGAAATTGATAGGTCACTGACCTCATATAAATACTTAATGGTAACATCACTAGATGAGGAATTATATTTTACAAGCTTAGCAGTATCATTTATTGTCATGGGATCCTCATTTCTCAAAAAATCATCAATTAACAGACAAGTATAACATTTTTCTAGACCACTACAACATTCAATGCATGATTCACTACCTAAAATTTCTATCAAGGATGAAAACTTAAAAATGGGATCATAAGAAAGAAAAGAATTTTTTCCATCTATATTATAAATGTTAATTTCAGTTTCTAATTTGGTTCCAGAAGAAGAGGGGTTTAGAAAAGTCTCAAGTTGTGGTACGTCCTCCTTCAAAGGGTTGTCTTGTGTGTCTCGGTGTCCTTGACGTAGGATCCTCTTCGGTTCGGGTTCAAAAAGGCGTAAATATCCTGGATTATAACACATTATGAACATAACCTACACAAGAAATAAATAATAACACAAAAAGATATGAAAATATAGAAGATAAAACAAGTAAATAATCACAAAATTTATCAATAATCTTATCAAATACACACACTAAAAACCAAAGTGCTCCCCGGTAATGGCACCAAAATTTTGACTGTGTTTTCATGACACGTAATATTTATTATGATTTCAATATTGATTTATATTATAGGTAATAACCTAGGTTATCTCTCAAAGAGCGTTGGTGGTTTTATAGTGTGAATTTTTAATAATAAGAACAAAAGATGGGGTGGTTTAAAAACAGTTTTAAGAAAATAACTTAACTTAAAAAGTTTAATAGTTGAAAAACCAAGTAAATTTTGAAAAATATGAGATAAAGAGTTAATTTTGATTTCAATAAAAACATTTCAAGTTCATTATTAATATATACCCATTTAGGTTTGGATTAATTCTTTGGTTGAAATTAATTGGAATCCCGATTAATTCCTAAGCTTTTATTTCAATGCTTAAAGAACCAAACCTTGATGTAACAATAGTATTTTCAAGGTCTAGATCTTATTCATGGAATAAGAGATTCAAAATAAAATTGAAATCTCAAGAATTTTGGTATGAAAAGGATTCTTTTGTTTTCCAATCGGAACAATACAAGTCACACACTCAAAACCTCACACCGTTCGGTTAGAAATTAAGAGCATAACATTCGCATGTATCAAAACAAACATTCAAATATGAAATCATGTAAGGTAAATGGAATGAAATGTTTAAAAACCCAAATTAATAAAAACCAATAGCTAATATATGCATCGTAACTTCCTTGACATGTGTGTAACTCTCTTATAATGAACGCCCACTGTTTAGCATGACATCAAGAGGAGGAAATTCGGGTGGAACTCCTTCTTCATCCTTGATCCCCCTACGAGGATAGGGGCCTCCAGAACTTCTAGAATTATGAGTAGACTTATCTAGGACTCTAAAATGGAATATATTGGATCATGTTTTGAACTTAAAAATGAGGTTCCCATGGTTCTTTTTTATATCCAAAATGGGACATGTTTTTGAGAACCCTTTTTTTGAGATACCACTTGTGTCTCAGTTTTGGAATAGTATAAATCCATATCATGACTTAAAAAAAAGAGAATATTTGTTGAAAGGGATATTAAATATCTACATGTCAAATATTATGGCCATTATACATCTTGATTAGGAGATATGGTCAAAATACCGAACCAAAATTTTGAATTCGGGCAGATTCTCTCCCCTAGACAGAATGGTTCGGATGGGCCAACAGATTGAATAATTGGGCTTTGTTTCCTTGAGAAGAGTTGTATTCCATGATGTTTTGGATCGGACAAAAAAGTTTCATCCCATTTTTATTCACTTAATTATCTTAATTCTCAAAAAAGTAGACAGATATCCATGGGATGCCATGCAGTTTGGCCCATTTTTCTTCTAGATCATCTCTGGTGCCTCCAAATCACCTCCACCTTCAATGAAAATATCAAAACAAGTATAATTTCCCCTTTTAATAGTGATAAACACAAAATAAATTAATAAAATATGAATTCAAATTTTTTATTATATTTTAAATTTACAATACAAAACAAGTTTAGCATAATGGTGTAAGGGTGAAAATGAAATAGTGAATCATGGTGCGATCAATAACCATATCATGGTGGTCCACCAACTCTGAGTACCAAATGGAACACCTCTAAAGGCATGTTATTTAAACATAAAATGGTAGAGAATATAAAGATATAACATATCATTTCATCATTATAATTAGTAGAATCATACAAGTATGTGTGATTAACATCAAACATGGTCTAATAAGCTACACTAGTATACTAATGGAATCAAACATTATATATGGGTCTCATGGGTTACACACACATGAAATCACTATCAAGAATAGTCAAATATGAAATTACATCACAAGTAACACATCAAGTAAACAATAGTATAGAAGGTACAAAAATGATAAGGAACTTCCTACCATAGTCTTTTTTATGACAAACTCCAAAACCTATCAAGAGATGATACCCAAGTCACACCTGAGATCATATCGAATCGAGCCCACACAGTAAGAACCCCTTGAATTGATTCCAAAACAAACACATCAAGGTTATATAATGAAATTAAATAATATTCTAATTATTAGAAATTGGATCAACACAAACATACCTCCCCAGATCTGTTAATTTCACTAGAATTGAGATTGATCAAAGGAGGGTTGTGAACGCACTAAATCCATCAATATTATAGAAAAAATACAAGAATTATTCATTAAATTATATCAAAATCCATAGATCTAGAAAACTCATACCTGGTCTATGATTCATATCAAGGGAATAAGTGTAGATCTATAAGAAACCTAAAGAACAGAGGTTTATGGATCACATACCTCAATTATTGATCCTCGTCACACTTTGGTCTGTCAGAAATGATCTTGTAAGGGAATAAATTCACCAAGGAAGGGTTGTGGAGTATCTAGGTTTGATAGGGGTATCAATAGGAATAATAACATGTTGAAATAGAAAACTAATGGCTGTTAAAGGGGGTTTTGGATCATAAAATCATGCACACAAGGTTTGATCATGGTATTGAAAAACCATGCACCAATTGTGTGAGGTTTTCTACCTCTCATGGGAAACTTGCATAGTTTGATCACATAGTTTTTAAAATAATGATCCAACCATTATTTTTTCCAATGTATCATGTTTCATAGTTTATTAAGTGAGGCTACACATTTCAATAAACTGTACACCTTAATTTTTCACTATCCAATGTGCTTCTACCACTAGTTTTGTGGTTTCTTGGAGGATCATCACGGTTGGGAAAACCATTATATAACTTTTCACCTTAAAAAATGCCTTTAAAACTCTATAAAACCAACTATAAACTCAAAAATATCATCCTAAAAAATTAATATCTCATAAACACATGATTGAATACTAAAATTAACTTATAATTCACCTGAAAATTTTGAGGTAATTACAATCTCCCACTTTATATTTTTATCATCCCCAAGAAGTGTCTCTAGGAATCTTCGTCAAATAAATCGGGATACTAGGCTTAAATATCAGACTCCCACTCCCAATACTCCTCCAAGATAAGTATATGATCTATAAAAGTTTCATTGCCTTTTCATGCAACAAATTTTCTCTCCGGACTACAGTCCACACTGAGAATTTCACATATGACACATTAGGATCTAGCTCAACATCATCACAGTCAATGACATGCATAGAATTGGGCATGTACCTCAAGATACGAGATAAATGAAACACATTTTAATAAATTGGTATCATTTAGGAAGGTCCAAATGGTAAGTCACGGTACCAATATGATCAAAACAATATAATGAATCTTGGAGTTAGATTTCCTTGCTTTCACAAATGTTGATTCTCTAACCGAGGAGTCACCCACAAGAAAACTCTTTCACCAGTAGTGAAATACAAAGTTTTTTTACTTTAGTTATAATATGATCACACTCTACTTTGAGTAGGGGTAAACTACTTCCTAATTAGATATACTCTCTCAGAGCTATCTTGTACCATATTTTTCCCCACCATAGCTGCCTCACCTGCCTCATGATAATATAGCCGTGAATGAGATGTCCGGCCATAGAGAGCCTCAAAAGGTTTCATCTGAATTGATTCATAGAAAATATTTTTATACAATAATTCAACAAAGTATATATGGTCAACCTAATATCCACTGAAATCCAAGATGAATTCATGTATCATATCCTCTAATATTTCTATCATCCTATATGATTGACCATCAGTCAGCAGATGATATATTGTACACAGTTTTAGCTGAGTACCCAAAGCTTTTTATAATACTTACCAAAACTGTGATGTAAAATTCATGTCTTTGTCCGATATAATTCTCAAGGTAACTACATGTAATCATATAATATCCCACATATATATTGTTCCCATCTCATCCATGGAATGAGTCTCATATATTGATAATAAATGAGAAACTTTCATCAACCGATCAACTATCACCCAAACCACATCATGAAACCTCGAGGTATGAGGTAACCCCATCATGAAGTATATCATCATGATGTCCCACTTCCATGCTGACAATAGAAGTGTATGAATAAAACCACAAGGATACTAATGCTTGAACTTTACTCTTTGGTAGTTAATGCATCGTGAAACAAAACTAGTGATGCCCCTCTTCATGTCAGGCCATTGGAACTGACATCAAATGTCATGGCACATATTCACCATCCTTGTATTAACTACCCATTTTAAATCATAAGATTATCTCATAAACTCATCTCTCAAGGATTATGGAACTGTAATCCACTCATGTACATTGATCACATCATCATCATTCACTAACCATCTAAAAATTGGGTCACTACTTATCAGTCGTTCTCTCATCACTACACACTCAGGATCTAACTCTTGGTCAGTCTTCACTTGGTCCACTATTGAATACATGATGACCAAAGGTGATAATGTTATGACTCTATGATCTTTATATGCATCTACAATCCATTCCTACATCAAAAACATAATACATCATTCCTCCAGAGATTGGTGCTCACCAAGATCCTGTATCTCCGGTATTTTCCTACTAAGAGAATCAACAATAACATTACCTTTCCCTGTAGAAAATGTTATCTCAAATTAGAATTTTTTTAGATACTCTAACCAATCCTCTACCCAAAACTAATACCCCATTGAGATAATATATATCTGAGGCTCTTAGAGTCTATGTAAACAAAAAACCTTTCATTGAGGTGATAATGTCGCCAACATTTCATAACATGGACCACAGCTGCCAACTCTATATCATGAATCAAGTAGTTATACTCATGGGGTAACAGATTATTTGGACCATAAGAAACTACATAATCCCTCTTCATCAACATAGCTCCCAACCCAACTCCTGAGGTATCACAGTATACTGGGAATCTGATCACATTCTCTAGAAGAATAAAAACATAAGTTTTCTTCAAACCCTTCTTCAACTCAAGAAATACCTTCTCATATAGATTAGTCCATTAAAAATCCCCCCCCCTCCATTCTTGGTAAGCCTCGTCATCAATTATACTAAGTGGGAGAAATATTTAATTAACTATAAGTGGTATCCAACTAATTTGAGAAAACTCGTGATCTCAAAAACATTCTGAGGGTGATCCCAATACATCACTAATTCCACCTTCTCTAGGTATACAAAAATTATTGACTCAGAGATCACATTACCAAGTAAACATACCTCTCGTTTCTAGAAGTTACACTTCAAAAAATTGGCATAAATTTGATGTACTTAGAGTGTACTCAACACCTTCTCAAGGTGTATGGCATGTAACTCATAAGTCTATGAATATATAAGGATACCATCAATAAATAACATGGAAAATAGTTGAGATATGGATGAAATATGTCATTAATGATATCCATGAACACTTCTGGGGAATTAATCAATTAGAAAGGCATGATGAGGTACTCATAGAGGCTAAATATACTCTTGAACATCATCTTAGGGATATCTTCCACTCTATCCCACAACTAATGTTATACTGAATGAAGATCAATTTTAGAGAACCACTGGGTTCCCCATAACTAATCAAAGAGATCACCTATCTTGGGTAAAGGATATATGTTCTTTAATATAACCTAATTCATCTTCTATTAGTCCATACAGATCTATATACTACTATAATCCTTCTTGGTGAGCAACACAAGAGCACCCCATGGAGATGTTCTTGGTTTGATGAATCCTTTCGCTACCAGGTCCTCAAGATGAATCTTAAGATCTATCAAATTGGTTGGTGAAATATGATAAATGGGAATCAAAATGGTTTGTTCTATCAGTATGAGTTCTAAATCAAACTCTACTCCTTGGTTGGAAGTAAGACCTAAGAATTAATATAGAAATACATCCTGATAGAGATTGAGAACATGAGTAAAAGAAGATGACCCAATATCCAGTTCTTTGGAAAGAGATAATCCTAATACCTAGGATATGATGGATCCAATATGGCTCAAAATTGGTACCAATATGATGGCTTCAATATTCCACTCACAAGTCATCAAAAACCTCTCTCCCTTATGTGAAATAAAGTATTCTCACCTTTGATAACAGTCGATGTGAGAATGAAATCTAGTCAGATAGTCCATTAAAAGGATCAAATTAAATCTAGTCATCTTAAGAATCATGAAATCCAAAAAAATCCATAGTTGGAAACAATTACAAGACACTTTGGAGATCTCTGAAGATGATTAACATTCTTCCCCAATGGTGTTTCAAGAGAAAGAAACTATAAAAAATCTTAATTAGTAAGTCAAGACCAACAACAACTTGAGAAAATATAAAAGATATGAAGCACCAGTATCAAAAATAGTGATATATGTATAATAGGTTATGAATATCATACCTCAAATGGTCAATTTCCCCTCTTCGTATTCAAATGGAACTTAGTCCATCACATGTAATCATCCCTCCTTGGATCCATGGACCTAACCCTAAGGTTCATGAATCACTTTAGTTAGTATCATATGAGAAGTTTTAGCCTACTATTGAGGACCTTAGACATATCCCTTGGTTGTAGATAATGTCTATATTTCACCTCTATAAAATCTTTGCATCAAGGATATGGAGTAGAACTACTGGATATTCCACATCTTACCACACTACTAAAACTTTCTTTGAGGTGTTGTATAGAACTTTTGATAATATATAACCTTCTTATAATTGAATTATTTTGGATCTCCTCGTAATGGGGATGAATAATCCATGCTATGATTTCTTCTTACCACTACTCATTGCACATCCTTGGTATTCCACTTCATAATACCAGAAGTGACACTCACTGTAGTAGTAGGAGGTCCACCTGCCTAAGTACTAAAGGATAATTGAAGACCAACTACTTGATCCTCCTCCAAAATATTCTAAATATTCAAGACCTTACGTAGAACCTCTAAGTATTCATTTAGGTCAAAACTTCTGACCTACCATCTAATATAAGGATGAAAACTGATCTCAAACTTCCTATCCTTTTGTGTCTTATTTCCATCCATGAGAGGATAAAAGTTAAGCAGTTCGATGAAATGATTATAGTATGTAGATGTCATCATAGATCCCTACTAAATCTCTATTAATTCTTGGGAATGATCCAACTTTAGTTTTTTAGTAAATAATTCCCTAAATAATAGGTTCTTGAAGTCCTCCCAAGAATGAACATCACATCTACCTACTTGTCCCATTATACACCACCATCGCATGATAGGTCCCTAAATCATAAATGTAACTATCTTGACTTGTCAGTCCCCCGGTGTCTCAACCAAGTTGAATATTCCCTCAATGATGTCTATCCAGTCCTCAGCATCCTATAGTCCCCAAGTTCTCTGGAAGGTTGGAAGATTCTAGATATAGAAGTTGTAGGAATAGTCAACTATGGTTCTTTTTACTCCTCTTATATGTGTAGGTACAATCTAAAAGACTCAATGCTAGAGTGGAACCAACACCTAAACCACTAGGGTAGGTGTGAGAGAATTATTAGGTGTATCCTCATACATAGCTTGTGGTGGAACTAGCACACCCTCCCTAATAGGAGAATTCAATGATATCTGTGGTTACATTTTTGAATTTCCAAATGAATTAATATATCACCCATAAAAATTTACATATGAAAAAAACCTATGAAGTTGAGGTTTAATTAAGGGATTTATATGAAAAACCTATCCTTGGAGGATATCCACAACAAGAAGGCACAACCCACCTAGTACTAATCAAGGATCTTTGTACCTATACATTATTCAAAATCACATATATATAAAAAATTACAACATGATCAATTTTAAATAACTAATTACACTCAAATATAACATAATAGTAAGGATACAGATATATCACTCAACAAAGAATACAAGTATATCCCAAAAAGATAGAAAAAAATAAGGCATTAAATTAAATAACTAATGTGCATCACACAACAGGAATATATATGACATGTGATCTTATGTGTCTACTCATCATGCACGAATGCACCCAAATCCCATAAAACTGTAAAAATAATTCTGCCAACAGTAACTCGAAGGTCTGTTACACATGAGTTGTCCAGGCACATGGAAACTCCCCTACCCAAGTTCCACACATACTATCTCATTTATACTATGTCTCAAGATAACAAATAATAAAATAAAGGAAATATGATCGCATAACATTTTGTAACACCCCGAACCAAACCACTAGGTAAAAGATGGAGAGCCATAAGGTCTCATTTGTGCCTTCCTGTATGCAAGAGGGTATCGACTAGTAGCAAGAGTCTAAGGATGTAGTGGAGAGACTATAACCTATGTATTCATAGTCATACATCGTAAAAATAAATAAATATAACATCTCAGAGTATCAAGTGGAAAATTAAGTAAAATAATATAATAAAAATTGTCACCCGTGTCATACATATAAATTAAATAGGCTCCCAATGTGGCCTTTTAAACTATAGTATTCAAATAATAACCAGATAAATATAGAAAACATTACTAAAATCCTCTGAAGTCTACCCTAGTACCACTACCAACTCTATAATCCATAGCTTATAAATCTCTCAAGGGCCCATTTACCTTCCTTGAATCACTAATCATGAATTATACATGTGCATTAGAATGAATGTGTTGGGTTTCAGTGATAATTCCCATAAGGAAACCACCAATGTAACCTTAAAATGTGTTCATCAGTGTATTCCATGGTAAGAATGATTGCACAATAATAATAAACAATCATATTTCGAGCACTATGGTGCTAACCAAGCCACCATAATCCTCGATCATACCTACCTTGACTTCATGTAGGAATGATGGTCGTAAGGACATTAGATGTGATCAAGAACTATCCACAAGGCTAGTGAACATGTCTCTCAATAGTTTAAAGGAATAAAGTTGGATCAGAACACAAGTACATTGCATCCCACATCAATTATAGGTCAATCCTCAAGACTATCAATCCCCATCACCAGTCATAGGTTAGGCCTCAATGTCATCATATCCTATTTATGCCTTGGGTCAGACCACAAGGTTGTCATGCCTCCAATGCCACTACCATGATTCTAGACTCATGGATATATTTTCCTTACCCTATGTTTGGGTACATCATCATCATCATCATCGCATATCGTGCATACTCCCCCTCTAAGGGGTAACCATAGCATGATGGTCCATTTTCTCCAAGTACCAAAATCAATACCTCTAAAGTTATGGTATTTACACATAATGGGGTAGAGTATATAAAGGAAGAACATATCATGTAATCATAAGAATTAGTATCATAATATAAGTGCATGTGATCAATATCAAACTTGGTTTAACAAGATACACTAGCATACTCATGGAATCAACCATCATATGTGGGTCTTACAGGCTATATACACACACATGTGATCACTATCAATCATGGTAAAATGGAAAATTCCAACATAAATATCACATTAAGGAAAAAAGAGTATACGAGGGCCTCAAATGGTAAATAAATTCCTACCTTAAAATTTTTATGATAAACTCTGAAACCAATCTAGATATGATACCCAAGTCACACTCATACTCTAACTGGATCAAGCTTTCACACCAAGAACCCTAAGAACCAATACCAACACAAATGCATCAAGGTTTAAGAATGAGATTCAAGATGATTATAAGTAAAAGGATTTAGATTCTTGAAACAACATTCCTAATATATGATTCATCTCAGGGTAATAAGGATGGATCTAGAATAAGCCTAAAGAATGAAGTTTTATGGATCACATACCTTAATTATAATTCATCAACACACTTTGGTTCATCAAAAATGAGATTGGAAGGGAATATTTTTACAAAGGAAGGGTTTTGGAGTCTCTTGGTTCGATATGTTATCAATAAAAAGAATAATTGGTCTAAATGAATAATTAATGGCCATTAAAGGATATTTCTGGATCATAAAAACATGTGTGCATGGTTTGATCATAGTTTTCTCAAACCATACGCCAACTGTGTGAGGCTTTATGCCTCTCCTAGAAAACTCACATGGTTTGGTCACACAGTTTGTCAAACTATGCACCAACTGTGATGTTGGACACTGGATCTTGTTGTATAGTTTTTCAGGTGAGGTTGCATGGTTTTATAAACCGTGAACTTTAACCGTGAACCACCCTATGTGATTATTCCACTAGCCACATAGTTTTCTAGAGGATCAACACAGTTTGGGAAAATCATGATCTAATTATACACCTTCAAAAATGACTCTCAAACCCCTCTGAAACCAACCAAAAATCCTTGTAACTCATCCCAAACAAGTCATATCTCAAAAAACATGATTAAAGACTAAAATTAACTTGCAACACACCTGAAAAATTCAAGGTCAATACATAGATCCTCCCTTTGAAGTTGAAGGAAAGAGAAGAAGGGAGTGGAGAGTAAATCCAGTTTAATTGGAGTGGATAGGGAAGTATTCCCTTTTAAAAATATAAAAACCTAATTGATTGAAATAAAAGAAACTTTAAGGTTCCCACTAATTACCTGCTTTTCATACATCAAGTACCCAATGGGAACTGGGTACCCTCCCCAGAGGCACCTTCCATGTTTTATTCCTCATAGAAATACCCCATCACCCAAATACTCTACCGGGTATCTTGTACTAACTCATTGGGTACCTAGTGGCTTCTATTACCTGGTTAGTAGTCCTAGCATAGCCTTTGACTTCTCAAAACGGCCTCTCAACTCCCCCCACCTCCAATAAACACTTAAAACACTCATAACCAACCAAAATATATTATGTTTTTTAAATTAAATCATATTCATACCTTGATAAGATTGGGGTGTTAAAATTACCCCACCATTGGGTAGATCATCCCCAATATGCATCGTTGAGTATCACTGATCCTCACTAGAAAACATCTCCAGCAACTACACTCATATATCAGACTCTTATTCCCAATTCTCCTCTTATATATTCTCATATGTCCACTATACTCATACTATAGGTACTTCCTCCCCACACATTTTCTTCTTTCTCTGATCTACAATATGAATTGGTCATTCCTTGAATGATTCATCTAGCTTCATATAGACATCCTCACCATCAGTCCCATGATATAAGTTGGTATGGTATCTCTTAAGTTGAAATATATGAAACACATTTTTCATAGGATCCTAGGAAGTGCACAATAGTATTATATTATAAAAATTCACTCCAAGATATTAAAGAGACCCATAAACCTAGGTGCTAAATTTCCCTATATTCAAATGAAAAAATGCACCAACTAAAGGGAAAATCTAAATAAAACTCGATCACCTACCTCAAACTCCATAGGTTTGCAGCACCATTCATTGTATGATTTCTTTCTGATCTAATTGGTCACCAACTACTTCCCTATCAATTGAATATTCTCTAATATCTCTTTAATGGTACTTTTTTCAACAATGGAAGAATATCTCAACTATAACTAATAAAGAGACAACTAGTATGGCCAGCTATATAAGGCCATAAAGGGGGAATCTGAATCAACACCTAATAACTATTATTATATTAAAACCCATAAAGTGAAATTTTGATCTCCTATGACCTAAAAAAATTATAGATGCATTCTCAAAGAATTTACTCCATAACCTATATGGTACACTCGAACTAACCATTTGTTTGAAGATAGTATTAGTGATTAGATATACATATATATCAAGATCCTTCTATAGGATCTTCCAAAATCATGACATAAAATTGGAATTATGATCTTAAATGATACTTTGAGGCTCATCATCCAAACACACCACTTCACAAATATACAACCTACTTGACTCATCGATGGAGTAGATCTCTCAAGTAGAGATGAAATAAATGGACTTAGTCAACTATTCTATGACAACCCATACCACATCATTGCATCATGGATACCTTGGTAACCCCATTGTAAATTCCATGGTGACATGATCACACTTATATTTAGGAATGGGTAGTGATTAGAGAATAACTACAAGTCACTAATGTTCGGTCTTGACCCTTTGACTATTTATGCTTCGTGAGACAAAACCTAGTATATCCCTATTCATCCTCAACCACCAACACTACCTCTGAATATCATGGTATATCTTGGAAATAATTGAGTGAACATCCTTTTTTTAGGCAACTTAATTTTTATTTACCCCCTCACACATGCTCATAGGTTATACAACTAACATCAGACATAATGGACCATGTCAGCATTAAGGAACCAATCAAGTAGTAGATCCCCACCATATATAATTTCCTCATCAAAAGAAAATATAAATTTGATAGGTAAATATCATTCACCATTATAAGGAGTGAATATGTGATATTTAAATATGTAAGAGTCACTTGACCTTAATACTCGTGAACATCAAGATGCATCTTAATGAAGATGATCATCATCTATCACTCAATGCTAGCCTCATGCACCACATATGCCTGAGTCTTCCTACTTATAGAATCAGCTACCACATTCTTCATCCTAGGGGTATATGAAATATCAAAATTAAAATTCTAAAAGTACTTAACCCACCACCACTGTAGAATTTTTAGGTATTTTAATGAAAATATATACCTGAGGCTCTTATGGTCAGTATGAACCATGAACTTCTCACCCAACATGTAGTGATGCTAACACCTCAATGCATTCACCACCACTGCTAATTCTAAATCATGAGATGGATTTTTGGTTGGAAATAAGTAATCAAGAGGGGGTGAATTGAGTATCCAATAAAAACTTATATTTAAAACAATTTGTTAAAAAAATCCCCCTGTTTGAAATTTACCTAGTTAACTAATATAGTAGGTATATCTAATTTAATTATTTGAAATAACCTATCAGAAGTTTGATAAAAATACAATTAGAATAACTATTATATTCTTATAATATTTTGAGATTATTCTACTTGCATTAAATAATAGAAATATAACATGTAAAAGATAGATATCAAAGTAAAATTTTACAAAAGTTATTTTAAAAATGGTTTTTAAAATAGAGTAAGAAAAACTTTAAAGTATAAAGAATAATTTAATAAATTCAAGAGTTTTAGTCTCAATCCAAGACCTAATTCTCTCTACTTGATAGTCACCCACTACCAAGCACATTTATTAATCAATAAACTGGTCCACAACCTAGATTGGGTATACATAGTACAACAACAAACAAGGTTGTCTAGGCTATCACAATGACTCTTCCAAAGTTTTTACGGGAGTAAAAATATAAATAAAATAAAGTAAGAGTATATGAGTATTATTTTATACTCTAAAAAAGTTTTTTACTTAAAAATATTTATAGAAAATTAAATCATAACTCAAATGTAATAAAAATAGATAGATATAGAAGTGAAAGATCGATGTTTTAGTAGATTGAAGCTTGATTGTTCTGTAAATGTATCCTCTCATCTTGGTGTATTCCTTCAGTTTTGAGATGATATGTGAAGACAATAAATTATTCTTAGATCTTGTGGTGAAGTTCACATAAAAATAGAGTATCTAATTATTTAGAACAGGTCATTGGTTTGAATTTTTTCACTCATAAAAAATCCCCTTTTTTCTTTGACTTTAGTCATATATAAAAAGATGTTTTCCTTTAAAAATATCCATCAAAAAACCATCCTTATGAATGATTATGATCAAAATGATATTTGGATGCATTAAATTATTCTGAATTTATATTTAATTATGTATGGAATGTTTTTGGGATATATATTAATATATAATCCCACTTTAGACATAGTTTTTTAAAGTGTTCCATATCAAATCATCCATAATATCTTCAATACTTGGAGAAAATTATGGGTGGATTCCCTGGATAATTTATGTGGTCTCTTACTCTAAACTTGCATTTGATCCAATACGTAGTATATTTTCAAAATTATCATGTAGTCCTTTCACTTAAACATGTGGTATCTTGATGTTATATAAAATCTTTGTAAGTTTTCCAAAATCCCAACATTATCATATGGTTGATTTACTTCATTGTGTGTTTGATTGGATAAAATTTATGGTTTCTTCAATACTTTTTGATTTTCTAACAGAAAGGATATATTATGCAGGCAGTTGACATAATATGTGGTCACTTCACTTGGACCTATGGTTGATTGAGGATTTTACAAGAAATTCACCATGGTCGATCAAATAGGCATGTAGTAAATTCACTTAGTTGTGTGGTCGCTTCAAAACTAAATGAAAATTACAAGACCATTATGATCACTCTGAGATATAACTTGCATTCACTTTGATTGGTGCTACGGTCACTTGAGTAATTTATGATATATTTTTAAAGTCGATCAGTTGGTCATATGGTCAATGCATTTATCATGCTCTCATTTTAGTACTTTTTGAATTTTATATTATTCGTATTTATTCATATGATAAATAGAAAGTCTTTATGAAGTTGATATAGTCCTTACAGTCATTTGAGAACTTAGATAATTTTTTCTCTGACTCACAGTTGATAGTCTAACTTTAAGTTTGATTGGATACTTAGAAATTTTCCATAATTTTCAGAAAAATATTTAACTTCCATAAAATATATAATTCATTAGAAATAAAATAAACATGATTTGTGATTATTAAAATAATTAATTGTTTGACTAATCCAACAATATACCATTTTTGATGATCACAAATCATAGTATAAATAAATAAAAATAAATCACTAATAAACCAATTAAATATTACAATATTCTATAACATATAATCATACAGTCTTATATATAGTATACTAACATGTTTTAATTTACTCCCCTATTTTAGATTATAAAAAATATTGGAATAAGGGGTGAGAAGTTAAATGTTGACAATAAAGAAATAAATTGAAATAAAAGAAGAAAAAAGAGTCGAATAAAATATATTTTATTGATAAAAAATGATACAGATGTAAAATATGCCCTATCAAAGTCCCTAATCAGAATTTGAGTCATCAGAGTCCCAAATAGTAGAAGGATAAATGGGGTATTTCTCTTTACCAATAACTGAGGGAGAGAAAAAGAGTCAAGTCCTAGAATCATAAGGGTCTTGGTAATAATCCTAATATAATGAAGGTATTGAGTAAGGATGAGACCAAAAGGTCTTGTAGGATGTGTATTTGGTGTGCTAGTGGCTAGGGTAGAATTGGATGTAAAATATGAAGTAGAAGTAGTGGCTGAATCTCAGGTAATAGAAGGGGAACTGCTGGGTATAGGGAGAGTTAGAGATTTGAGAACCAGAGCATTAACATCATACATGTAGGGATCTAAAAGACTATTAATGTCAATCACATCTCTAGAACCATGCTTAATACACTACAAGAACTCATCATTTTATGACAAAAATTGATCCAAAAAAGGTTCAATGATCTACAAATTTTAAAACTAGCTTTGAAGGTTGTGGTTAAGGGAGGCATATTAGGATCTTGGTATAAGGATCTAAAGTGAGTTTTCAGATCTTCCTAGTGAAAAAACTATTGAGATAATACTTTATAACTCTCTTAATTATATCCTTTTACTTGTAATTATTCACCAATTCTTCCTTAACCATGTCAAAAATATTCTCACCATGGGAAACAGTATCCATCTATACTTGATTATATACATCCTTAACATTTTCCAATTGAATTTTCATTTCCTCATGGAAAATTCATCTGATAAGATCCTAATTTATAGTAACAAATGTAAGTGAAGGAGTAAACTCACATTTGGAAGGCTTGGAAGAACTGGTGATTACATAGAGATATCTCATATCTAGATTATCTATTATATATATCAAGTCTACCTAAAGGGATCCTATCTATCCCTGGAAACCTTCCATTTGTGCTCTAAAACTTCCAATCACATGATCCATATCATCTAGTTTTAGTAATAGATTTTGTTGTATATGATTATCCACACTCTCAATAATAAAGTAAAAATATTTATGCATATCATATTCATTAGCATTATTGATACAAATAAAAATTTCTTTCAATACATCTAGAAGATTATTCTTGAATTGAATGAAATCAGCTGATGTAGTGACTAATTTTGGAATAGAAGTAGTAGAATCTGGATTGTGTGGATCATATACAGCTTGAGGAGATGGTGCGAGGATAGTTTTAGGAGTTGATTCACTGAACTCTAACTCAGAATATCTCAATATAGAGACTTTATTATAGGAGGAGTCATATTTTGTCTTCTCAATCTCTTGAATAGAACTATCTAAATCTTAAATAAGTATAACTTCATTTCTAGGATATGAATCATAAATGGGATCACCTTGAAAAAGGCTATTTGAGTCATGTCTGGGTGAAGAAGGTACAATTTTTCCTTGAAGATTAGATCTAAAAAAACTCTTGTAGAAGATCAAGGTGACCCTATTCCTAAAGAACTAGAGAGGAAGGATCCTACTCAACCTTCTCTAAGGTACTGAGTACAACAATAATTTTTAGACCACCAGGTTTGAGTGGACTATCACCATTATTACCATCCCCATAATAATTAGTATCAGGTAGATATATGTTAATCGAAGGAGATTTAGGAGGTTTGGAATTAAAATTAGGTGCTCCCTATATCTCAAACAAGGGAGGACTATTTTCATATTGATTTTAATTCCTATCACCCTTAGAGTCATTGATGATAATTCTAAACAACATAGAGCTAACGATCTTATCCCCTAAGGATTTTTTACTCCTTACCTTACTAATTCAGCCTCTTTTGGAACTTCTGGACTAGGAGAGTAGCACATTCACCCTTTATAATCACTTTTTTCCTCTTAATTAACATTATAAGTAGCTTGAGATCCATTCTATTAAAATGAATAATCAGGTTCAAATATCTCATCAGGATCCAAAACTGAATCTATTTCATCATTTGGTCTGGTAGGTTTTTTTATAGGATTGAAACACTCATAAATTTTATACTCATCTTATACCTACACCATTTTCCATGGATTCCATCTTATTTTTATCCTCTTTCAAGTGTTTTGCTTAAGACACACACTACCTGAAAGTATTGACTATTATACTCCCTTGGGAATAAGTCTCTTCTATTCGAGTGGGGTTGAAATAAACTTGGGGTAAGGTAAAGTATTAAATATTGATAAAGTCTTAGTCAACTCTTATATATGTCTCACCATAAATCTAGGAAGATCTATATAAATCTCATGAAATATAAAATATATAAGTAATATTTATTGATGAATAATAGTACTAAAATCACCCTTTCTAGAGAATATGGTATGTTGTATAAACATTAACAATAGCTTACATTATCCATTTAATTCACTAGTACTAAAACTTCAAGAAAATATATCACCAATTAATTCCTATAAATAATTTATAATGCCAAAATTTAGATGATTTATAGGATAATAACTTTATCAATCCTCATACTCATATTGATGTGGTACTTTTAAGTACAAGGATTTAAATAAAACTCACATTCATGACCATCAATAATTATTCTAATGATATTCAACTATTTTTATATAGTAAACACTATATTCACATAAAATTCCTTCACTAAGTGAGGATATAAAATTCTATTATCATCTAGAAACATGTCAGTCCATCCTTGTCAAAGCATGACTCTCAAAACTAGATATTAACTTGCTCTAAACCATTCAACATCTATTTCTTTCCCTAGAATAACTTCACATGAAAAAGGATATAGATTCTATAGTTTTATAGATCCACTTGTGATTTTATTTGATCTTTTGGAAGTATCAAAAGCTTTAGAAGAATCTTCCTTGAAAGATCACTTTATCAGAACCACTCACAATTGAGATTTAGGAGTTGTAAATCTAGGGTCTCAGTAAAGGTTCAAAGGAGGGATTGGCTCAGGTTGAAAAGGAATGAAACAATTTAGATTATATTTCAGGATATTAAAATTGTTTAGGGATTGATGTATAATGGAACATGGGAAATATATAAAAATTATTTAAAAAACACATATGAAAACTTTAAAATAAAATAAAAATAATTTTTTAAGTATTCAATATAAGAATAAATTAACATTTACATATTAATTGAATTAATTTCATAAATGAATAAATTAAACATATATCGAATTAAACATAATTGATCATACTTAACTCGTGTCTGATATAATTTAACCTCTCAAAATTCATAGCCTTTAAAAAAATATCATCAAGATAATGTTTTATTCCAATTAATTTAAGAATGATATCCCATTTTGAAAATTATCTCTCAAAAAGTGATGTCTTATATTAATGTTCTTTTTCCTAGAATGAGATAATATATTTTTAGAAATGTTGATTGCACTTGTATTGTCACAATTTATATGAACATGTCTAAATTGATATCCATATTCTAGAAAATGGTGTTTCGTCCATAGAATTTTTGCACAATAACTGTTTGGAGAAATGTACTCAGCTTTATCAGTATATAATGCAACTGAATTTTTCTTTTTACTACACCAAGATACTCAAGTCTTTCCCAACAAGTGATAGGTTCCATAGGTAATTTTTTTATCTAAATTAAAACAATATAATTTAGCATCAGAATAGCTAATTAAATTAAAAGCATATCCTCTAGAATAGAACAATCCTAAATTGGTTGTACTTTTGAGTTATTTAAAAATTATTTTAACAATAGTTAAATGAGATTACTTAGGGTTTCATTGAAAATGAGAACACATACACACAATAAAAATAATGTTAGTATGGCTGGATATAAATTAAATTTATCTCCTAATATTACCTATATAAATGGTTTGATCAACCGTTTTCCTAATTTACAGTTGGTGCTCATTGGAGTATCACTTCCTTTTGAGATATCCATTCCAAAAAAATTTAAAAGATATTTAGTGTACTTATTTTGGTTTAAAATAATTCCTTATTTATTTTAAAAAATTTGAAAACTAAGAAATAATTTTAGTTCAAACACCAAACTCATTTCAAATTCATTTTTCATAATTTTTGAAAATTTGGTACACAAAGAGTTTCTTGAAGAACCAAAAATTATATCAACAACATAAATTTTTGTAACCAAAAAATGTTTTTATGTTCTTTTGATAAATAGGTTAGGATTAGTAATACCTTTTGTAAAATAATTTGAAATAAGAAATGTGATGAGATTATCATACCAAGATCTAGGAGCCTATTTTAAACTATAGATTACTTTTTCCAATTTAAAAATAAGATTTGGAAAATGAATGTTTGAAAATTTTGGGGGGTTTTTAGAAAAAACATCCTAAAAAATATAACCATTTATAAAATTGCTATTTCAATCCATTTGATATAATTTGAAATTTAGATGTTCTATATAATCAATAAGTATCCTAATGGATTCAAATATAGAAATAGGAGCAAAAGTTTTCTCATATTTAATACCTTCTTCTTGGCTATAAACTTGTGCCACCAACCTAGAATTATTTCTAATAAAATTTCTAGATTCATCAACCTTGTTCCTATATATTCATCTAGTTACTATGGTTAAATAGTATTTAGGTATCTCAACTATTTATCATATTCTATTCCTCTCAAATTAATTAAATTATTCTTGAATATCCATTACCCAATATTCATCATTGATTGCCTCATTAATGTTCATGGGTTCAAGTTGTGATAATAATTATTGATTTTCAACCCGGTTTCCCATTGATGCTTGAGTTTGAGTTACTCTATTTAGATCTCTAACAATAGTATCTAAAGGATGGTTTCTATGGGTTATAATGGTTCTCGGTATACTAGATTCCTCTAGGTTTTCCTCAGGGTATGGTTCTTTTAAAAGGTCTTTTCTGGTAGATTTTTAAAGTAAATCAGCAGCTTGATAATTGGTCTTGGAGGTGTTATTGATATTTAAATTAGGAATATCATCCTCAAGATTTTATAAGGACACTTTAGGTTTATGAATATTTGTATCTTCAAATGTGATATTAACAGATTCTTCCATCATATTTGTTCTTTTATTAAAAACTCTAGGCTTTACTGGATGTAGAATAACCAATTAAAATTCCCACATCACTCTTGGATTCAAATTTATCTTAATTATCCAATATATTTAAATTTGTAGCCAAAAACTATGAAATAATTTACCTTAGGCTTTCTCCCATTCCATAATTCATATGATTTCATCATTAAGAGAGGTATTATCAAGAATCTGTTAATTATATAACAAGTTGTATTTATAAATTCATCCCAAAAATAGACTGGTGGATCATATTCACTAAGTATGTTCTGAGCTATTTCTTGAATGGTCATATTCCATCTTTAAACCACCTCATTCTGTTTTGGTGTTCAAGGAGTATAAAAATTGTTATTATATCCATGTTGTGATAATAAGGACTCAAAATCTTGATTTTCAAACTCACAACCATGATCACTACTCATAATCTTAATGGTAATTCCAATGTGGTTCTCAATAAATTTTTTATACCTTACAAAAAATCTATAAGCCTCACTTTTTTGAGTTAGGTAATATACCCACATAAACCTTGAACAGTCATCAACAATTACATAATATTAATGTTTTCCTATTAAACTAGAAACACTCGATGGTCTAAAAAATTCCATGTGAACCATTACTAGTGGTTGAGAGGTAGAGAATTATTTCTTTAGTTTGAAAGAAACTTTGTGTTGATTTAAATTTTGGAAGGTATTGCACACTTTGTATTTTTAGAAATCTAGATTAGGTATATTTTTCACTAATCCCTTTTTAACTATTTCTCAAAGTGATTATACATTACAGTGTCCTAATATCCTATTCAAAAACCAAGATTCATAATGAAATAAATATAAACAATAAAAATTTTGGGAAAATATATAGTTTAAATATATTTCATAAATTTTTTCATTCCCCGTATCATTAAATACTAAATTAAATTTGTAATCATAAATCTTACATGCATTATTCTCAAACTTTAAATGAATAAAACCATCACATAGTTTATATATTCTTATTATATTATACTTTAATCCATCAAAAAATAAAAATTTAGAAATGAAAAATATATATATAATTACCAACTTGACCAAGGCCAATAATTTTTCCTTTTGCATTATCACCAAAACTGACATGACCACCATCTACTTTGGTTAAACTTTGAAATATTGATAATTCCTATGTCATGTTTCTGGAAAACCCACTATTCAGATACCATAACTTTGTACATGATATTTTCAGGTAGTTTTCCTACAATCAATCAAATACACACTAATTTTGGTCCCCAATTTTTTTTGGGTCCAAAAAGGTTAGGAATTAAGGCTTTGGGAATCCATATATGTTTGATGGATTTATTCCAATATTTGTAAATAGATTTGAAAGAATTAGAAAAATAAGATCTTTTTTACCCAAATTGTATTTCTCCATATTTATATGTTCTAGATGCATAGTTTACTACAAAAAATTCCTAGCATTTGAACTTAGAATGAAATATTTTTTATAGAGTTTGTTCTTCTTATTAGGATGATAAACAAAACCAACTCTTAGTTTCAGTATAGTATGACTACCTAGAATTTTATTTAGGGTTTCATTTATTACTATAAAACCTTCAATGTATTTCTTTAGTTTCTCATTTACCAACTTTAAGACATTATTTTCTTTGAGAATCAGTTTTTTACTTTCTTTTTTAACAGCAAGGATGGATTTACTAATAATTGATAAAGCATTATGTTTATTTAAAATATTATATTTATCTTAAATCTCATTAAAGTTCTATTAAATAATGTTGCAATACTCAAATATAACTTCATTTCACATATCATTTTCATCATGATATTCATGTTTAGATAGGTCATAAATATGAGTTGAAGAAATAGGTTGTATTTATTCCCTATATATTTATACTTTTTATTATATTTCAAATTTAGACAATCAACTTTAATGTGTTCTTTTCTCTTACTCTCATAGTAGGTAACTTCTCCAAAGATATCATCTTTCTTCATTTTCCTTTTCTAGGTCACCATCACTTCCACTAGTGTTGTCTTCTTTGATTAATTCTCTAGATGTTGACTAAGATGCTTTGAATGAAATTGGTTTCTTTATTTCAGCTTCCTCGTTGTTTAATTTAAGTTCTTACTCATACATCATCAAATTTCCTATAAACTCATTTTTTAGCATTTTACTTACATCACATGATTATTGAATAGATATGGGAGTGCCTCTCTATCTGTCAGGTAAGCATCTTATAATACTCAGTACTTGAGACTTGACCTCAATAGTCTTTCCTGATGCATGCATCATATTTATAATCGCATTAAACCTGAGATAAATTTGAGAAATATACTCATTGTGATTCATCTTAAATGTATTATAATTAAAATTATAAGTATTTAAATTTATTTCTTTGACATTAAATTTGCCTTCATGAGACATAGATAAGGTATCCCAAATTTAAAAAGTTTTATCACATGTATATATTCTATTAAATTAATATTCTCCTGGTACATAGTATAAAGAATCCATTTCTTTATAGTCAAAGTTAGCCTTAATGGAATCACTCCATTCAGCTCTAACATTTTTTGAGTTTTTTATATTGATCTTCTATGACAATCCATATATCAAAAATCATACTTTCAAGATGTATTTTCATTTTTATTTTCCATTCAGCATAGTTTGTACCATTATAGTATAGATTTATGTTAATAGTAGTCCCATCAAGTCTATTGTTATCCATAAAGATAGAAATTTAGATTTAACATAAATATAGATATTTTGGTTAAAAACTTGATCATAGTTAAAACTGGATAAATAAAATTAAGAAAGAAATAAAATCCTATGATACCAAGTGTTGGTAAAAGTGGAGTAATTAAGAGGGGGTGAATTGGGTATCCAATGAGAAATTCTATTTAAAAAAATTAAATAAAATCACCAAGTTTTAAATTCAACCAGTTAACTAATACAATAGGTATATCTAATTAATTTCTACAAAATAACCTCTTAAATTTTTGAAAATATTCAGTTAGAATAACTTTGAAATTATTTTAATGTTTTTATATTACACTAATTTAATTAAATAGTATAAATATAACATGTAAAATCTATCTATCAAAGTATAGCTTTTCAGAAGAGGTTTTAAAAAAAATTAAAAATATAGTAAGAAAAAATTTAAAGAACATGGATGGATTTAAAAAATACATAAGGTTAAGTCTCAAGTCAATACCTAATCTTCTCTACTTGATAGTAACCCACTTCCAATTATGTTTATTAATAAATAAACTGATCCATAACCTAGATCAGGTATATAGAGTAAAAAACACACAAGGCTATCCAGGCTATACCAAGAATCTTTCATAATTTCTATGGGAGTAAAAATATAAAGGAAATAAATTAAGAGTTTTTGAGTGATATTTTGTTCTCTATAGAAGTTTATTCTTTAATAGATTTACAAAAAATTCAAGCACAACTAAAATTTAATAAAAATAGAGAGGGGGTGAAATCTCAATATACTGAAATGTAGAAGCTTAGTTTTTTTCAAATGTATCTTCTCTTCTTAGTGTCGTCCTTCAGTTCTAATATGAGATGTGAAGATAGAGAAGTGTTCCTGAATCTTGTGGTGAAGTTCACATGAAAATAGAGTATCGTATTATTGATAATAGAGCATTGGTATGTGCTTTTTAACTCATAAAAAATTATATTTTTTCTCTAACTTTAGTCTTATATAAAAAGAAATTTTCATCCAAAAATATCCATTAGAAATCCATCATTACGTATCCTCATACTCATCATGAAATTTAGATACATTAAATGCTTCTAACTTCATATTTAATTCCACATATAAAGTTATTGGAATTCATATTAAAATATATTCCCACTTTAGACATAGTTTCTTAAAGTGTTCCATGTATAATTATCCATGGTAGCTCCAATACTTGGTGAAAATTCTAGTTGGATTATCTTGATAAGTCGTTTGGTCTCTTACTCTGAACTTGTGGTCAATCCAATACTTAGCTGATTTTTAACATTCTCATATGAAC
The DNA here is from genome assembly GCA_963277665.1 of Viscum album. NCBI lineage: Eukaryota > Viridiplantae > Streptophyta > Magnoliopsida > Santalales > Viscaceae > Viscum > Viscum album. Next base: position 1,294,970,201 of record OY728141.1, on the reverse strand, counting down.
ACTTTACTTAAAAATGTGGTGGCTTGATGTCATACATAATCTCTGATAGTTTTACAAAATCCTAACATTTTCATATGGTTTCTTTACTTCATCATGTGGTCGATTGGATGAAAAATATTGTCACTCTAATACTTTACAATTTGCTAACAGAAAGGATATACCATGTAGTTAGTTAATATAGTGTGTGGTTGCTTAACTTGGACTTGAATTTGATTGATTATTTTATGATAAATCCACCATGGTTGATAAAATAATCATTCAATCGATCCACTTTATCGTGCAATCACTTCAACCCTTAACAAAAATTTCAAGACTTTTTCGGTCACTCTAAGATAAAATGTTATATCACTTTTATTAGTCTTGTGGTCCCTTGAGTAATTTAAAATATTTCCATCATGGTTGATCAAATGGTCATACGGCCGATGTATTTTTTATGTGGTCATTTTAGTACTTTTTTTTATTTTAGTTACTTAATATTTCTTCATATGATCGAATGAAAGTATTTATATAGTTGATAGAGTCCTTATGGTCTCTTGAGCACTTAGAGGATTTTTAGTCTGACTCGTGGTTAATAGTTTGGCTTCATGATTGGTCATATGCATCTATATTTTCTATAATTTATAGAAAACTATTTAATTACTATAAAACATAGAAAATATTAGAAATAAAATAAAAATGATTTGTAATTCTTAAAACAAATAACTTTTGTACTAATCCAACATGGATAATTTATCTCATACGGCCACAACCGCTAAGATTTATAGGTGACTACATGCCTTCTATACATCAAAACAGCTCCAAACCCCTCCCCTGATGCATCAGAATACAAGGTATACTCCTTACCCAGTATAGGTAAGGTTAAGATCAAATCAAATTTCAACCTCCCTTTCAACTCCTTAGAGTCATGTTCATAGGAATCCATCTACATGCACTTATCCTCCTTCTTGGCTAGATCCATCATCAGTATTTTAGGTCAAGAGAAGCCCTGAATAAACAATTGATAATAACATACCAATAAAAAAACACTATAAATCTCAAATTCACTCATGGGTCACTCCCAAGAAACTATGACCTACACATTCTTTGGGTCCAATTATATACCTAAGTATGATATCACATATCCCAAGAAATGTACCTATCTGGTCCAAAACATATACTTTGAGAACTTGGTATAAAGTAGATTCTCTCTCAATATTCCCAAAAAAATCTCCAGATAGTGTGCATGATCCTCTAAATATTGGGAGTACATCAAATATCATCAATGAATAAGACCAAAAACAAATCCAAATAAGGATGTAATGCCCAATTTATCAGGTTTATAAATAATATCATGGAGTTTGTTAAACCGAATGATATCACAAGATACTTGTATAGGCCATACCTACTCCTAAAATAGCTATTAGGAATATCAGAAAGCCTCACACATCATTGATGATAACCTAAACTCAATTCAATCTTGGAGAAAAAATTGGATCCCCTCAATTGATTGAATAGGTTATCAATACGAGGAAGGGGATGTAAATTCTTAACCATCACCTGAATCATCCTTCAATAATCCACACATAATCTCAATAATCCATCCACATTTTTTAGAACAACACAAGAGAACCTTAATGGGATGTTCTAGGAAAAATAAATCCCTTTGCCTGTAAATCATCTAGATGAGCCTTCAAATCACTAATCTTAGTGGGATCCATCTTCTATGGTGGAATAGATATGGGCTCTATACCTGGAATCATCTCAATCATAATCTCAATATTGTTAGGGAATCCAATTATATATACTTTTGATAAACCATCAGAAAATTAATTTTTGATCTTTCAGAAGTTTTCATACAAATCAATGTAATGTAAAACCAAACCTCTATAACTTATCCATTCTACTAAGTATATAGAAAGTATGTAAACTTTTCACCATAATCACCACACAACTACATACCTTTACCACACAAGAAAATTAAATAATATTTAATATGGTGGAAATAAATTCAATAAAAATATAGAAATAAATAAATGAACACAAGATATTAATGTGCTTTAGATAATGAGTCTTATATTCATGTTAGAAACACTATTACTCACTTTTATTATAATTATAAGATACAAGATATTATAAATAAGATTAATAAGTAAAATTAATATATACAAGCTATTATAATATTACACGATCATACATTACTCTAAAGGCCCCACCCACTTATATAATAATTATCATTTGGTCTACCAGTTAAACCTGCTCCCCTAAAACTACAGACAACATAGAAAAACTACTTCATCTTAGCTACTAACCTAGTGACCCCTCAACTTTACTGAACTTATATACCTTTCATAATTTCATCATGAATACATTAAGGGATGATAATATTTGATGGTAATACTACCCATAGATAGTTTTAATGACCATTCTATGAACTTCAATCCAAGCACCTTCTGTTATCCAATTTTTGATAAATGAAATTCCAATGACTTAACTTCTAGTGAACTAAAACAAAATTCACCTCTCAATAATCTACCACTTAAATAACTGTATCAAATAAACTTGGAAACTATCCATACTTAGAAAAGATTATTTCCTCAAAAAATTCTTATAGTGTTTCTATACTTTACTTACATTAAATTAATTCCCAATGAGGCATGTTTCTGCCTTATACTTTCTTGAACCATCATCTTGATGAACATGTCTATCAGTTTTTGGATTCCCAAAATTTTTCATAGTTTTATATTATCATCCTCTAGAAAATTTCAGATAAAATGATACTTCAAGTCAATATGATTAGTCCTCACATGGAACACCATATTTTAAGCCAATTTTATTTCCCTTTGAATATCATAAAAAAGAACTCCTCCTTCCCAATTCCTTCTAATCACCTTTAGAAACCTCATCAAATGAATAATTTCTTTCATAATTTCCATTGAATCTACATACTCAAATTTTGTTATAATTAACGTAACATGCCTCTAATGTTGTAAAATATATTTTATCATTGTTTGTCTATAGGTAAATACAATAATTGTTGTTCTCTTATAGGTTTCTGAATCTCTAACAAAATCAGCATCAATATATTCATGAAAAGGATGAACCATCTCATAACACATGTCTATATCTTTCATTCCTTTCAAATAACAAAATATATATATGAAATCATACTATTGTAACTTATTAGATTCAATATATATTGACTTACAACTCCAAATTAATAGGAAATTTATGGCGGTGTGCAAATCAATTCATACAATAAACTTCTAACCATCAAATCATAAGGCACTTTATCCATGTATGTAGCTTATCCTTCTATTTTGGGTGATTTCTACTTGGTCGATTTGAAGTGCCCATACAGAAGAGTTGAGACTAACTTGAATATAAACATTAAAAATATCTTAATGAACTTTATGATATAATATTTCTAAGATAGAACCAATGTTCTGGCACTATTATCTCTCTCAATTTGTACCCCTAAAATCTTCTTAGACTATCCCATATCCTTTATTTAAAATATTCTAGAAAATTCAAGTTCCATATTTTAGATTCTTCCTAAATATGGTACGAGTAACATTATTTAATCCATATATAAATGTAATATAATGAATTTTATATCATCCCCTTAATTATAGTAACAATAATGATATGTGTTACGCCTTTTAAACCCTTATTCTGATATAAATGAGTAAAGTTTCTAATTTTATTTTTGTGGTGCTTGCTTCATCCCATAAATTATTTTCTTTAATTTATATAACAAATTATGGTATTTATATTCTAGATGATTCATGTAAATTTATTCCTCTATCTCACCATAAAGGAAGGTAATCTTTATATTAATCTATTTGAGGTATAGATCTTCTAATGCCACAATGACCAACTCCAACTAGGTACTTATATGTTTAACTACCAGTGAGAAATTTTATGATAATTTAAATCATTCCTAATATTTAAATCCCTTTTCCAAAAGTTTTTATTTATATATTTCATTTCTATCAACCTCTTATTTCAAATAGGAACCCCTCTTATTTACTAGTTCCTTTTCCTCTTTTGGTAAGTTAATAATCTCTCAAGTTCCATTGAACTTTAATAAAGTTGTCTCTTTATCTATCACTGATATTCACTATTTGACATCACTAAGTTTGTTTACCACTTTATATATCTTTGGATCTCCAATATCCATTAGAAGAAAAAAAATTATATCATCCCCAAATCTATTAACCATATTTATAACTCTAATAGAAATCATCAACTGAGTTGGTTGTATTGTTCTTTTTGGATAAGCTCTAACTTTTGGAGTTCTAAATTTTGGTACTCCCACTCAAGCTTTATCCGACCTTAACTTTATGGAATTTTTTTCTCTATTATCACCTTTATACTTACAATGCTTTTATCTGAGTTCTTAAAAACTTGTTATATTCAAGTTTTTTCACTCAAATCAACTTATACTTTAATAGTTGATTTATTTCCTTCAACCTATTTATCCACCAAGTTTTTTTCCTTCCATAAAACCCCTTTGTTGAAGTGAACATATTGGATTCTGATTACTTATCTTTTGTCTTCATATCATAGCCGGTAGAAAAAGTTATCATCACCATACCCAATGAAAAAACAAACCTTAGATTTATCCTCAAGATTATCTCTATCCTTAGTGTCAATAAGAACATTTAAAAAACTTCTGAAGGATTTAATGTGGTGAACTTATAGCCTTTTCTAGACCATAATTCCTTTGTAATTTCATACCCAAATGTTGATACCAGACTTCTGTTGACTAGATATTCTACTTAATTGAGAGATTTTTCCCAAATTCCCTTGGACATTCCATAGTTGAACTGTATCCCAATATCATTCTCTATCAACTTATGATTTATTATTTCAACTATTCCGTTCTATTTTTTAGTTTTAGGAACCTTATTATCCTACCTGTCCCTTTCTTCTTACAAAGTTCCAAAAGTTGTGTCTGGTGTACTCACCATTATTTTCAGAACATAAGCATTTTAACCTTCAACCACACTACATTTCCAACATATCATTCCATTGAATAAAATCTTGAAATGCATCAGACTTATTATTTTGAAATTAAATTCAAAATTTCCTCATATAATCATCAGTTAACATTAAAAAGTAAAGTGAACCTCCAAGATATTGAATAGGGGTAGGTCCCCAAACATCAAGATGAACTAGTTATAAATTCTAGGCCATGGAATTACATCCATATCAATTGAAAGAAACCTTCCATTCTTTCCCATCACAAAACTTTCACATCTTTTAATGTTCATATAATAAAGTTCTATTATGCCTTTTGTAGTTATAAATATCATTTTCTTCTCACTAATATGACCAACCCTACAATTCCGAACCTCTGGATTTTCTAAACTTTTGTTCAATGAAATTGTATTTTTATTTCAGGTCAAATATATTTTATTATCCTTTATTCCTTTTTCAACCACCATGGATCCTTGAGTAACTTTCCATACTACATTGTAAAAAGTAGTTCTATACCCTACCTCATCCATTTTTCCAATTGAAATTAGGTTCTTCTACAACCCTAGGATATGTATAACATTCTTCAGCTTTGAGACTTCCCCGTTATTCATTTGGATATTCACATATCCTTTTCCAATGATCTTCATAGATTTATCATCCACCAAATTCACTTTTTAAAAACTTTAGAGATATAATTTTCAATGAATATTTTCACTCTCATTGAATGGAATGATTCACCTGAGTTAATTACCCATGACTCCATCAAAATGTTGACACTTAAAATAATTTTCTACTCCTTTAATTGTACCAATTAAATATGATCTTTTGGAAGTTGATAGTCTTTGAGAGTTTTTCTTACGACTCCTGCAGTCCTTCTTGAATCATCCACATTTTACAAACTTCCAACATACAGGGCATGGTCTAAAAACCTTGACATGACTATTATCTCATGACTTATCTTATGATGGTTTATTCTAATGGATTTTCTTCCATTGAATTTTCTATTCTCATCCTCTATCATTAATAGTGTTGCTGGACAATGTATGGACTTCCCTTCGATGAAATTATTCATTAAGTATCAAATTCTTAATATCATAGAATACCAAATCTATCCTCCTAATAGAGTTACTAATGGTAGTAACCATCACATCCCAACTCTATGGAAGTGATTATAGTATTAATATTTCCCATACATCATATGTGAACTTCACCTTAAATGATTCGAGCTTCCCTTAGATCATATTGAAATCATTAATGTGATCTTATATAGTTATTTCTTATGATAAACTTAGGATAAAAAACCTCCAAATCATGAAAACTTTATGAAATACTATGGGTTTCTCATATATATCCTCCAGTGCCTTAATTAATTCTCCCATTGTCTTTATTTCCTGAGTGTTAAATAAAACATTCCTTTCCAAATACATCCTAATTGGCATCAAAGTTTTCTAGTGTATCTATTCCCATTCCACCTTTTCCATATTCTCTATAAAAACATTAATAAGTGGAGTATCCAGGTCCTTCTAAATTAAATTTTCTTCCATATTCATTCTCCATAAGCCAAAATTTGTTCTTTCAAACTTTTATACTAGAACCTTGTTATCATCTGACATCAAATCTTCTGATGATAATATATACAACTAAAATCAAGGTATCATCAAGGTAAGAGATAAATTGATTTTCTTGAAATTTTTGGGATTTGATACTATTTATTGGGTAATTTTATTTCTTTTACTTCCAATAAACAACAAAAATATTGACTTTCAATCCACCAGAAGCTCATACATAGATAAGAACAGTTGAAAACTGAACCTATTGAACTTCTCCCTTCAAATGAGTGTATCAGAAGTAGGTATACTTTATACCTTACTCACCAAAAAAATCCATCCTTTAACCACACAAGAAAAATTACTAACATTAATGGTATTGTAAATACATTCAACATAAATATATAAAGAAAGAAATAAACATAAGAGATTAAAGTGCTTTAGGAAATGATTTATACATGTATAGGAGAACTATTTCTGCTCACTTTTGTTATAATCAGAATATATAAGATATTATAAAAAAGATTACTAATTATAAGTAATTTATATAAGCTATAATTAATATCACATAATCATATGTTTCTATAAAGGTCCCACCCACTTATATATTAGGTGTCAATTGATCAACCAGTTAAACCTGATTCCCTAAAATTATGAAAAAAATGGCATGATCGTTTAAGCTTAACTAAAAACTCGATGACCCATCAGACTTACTAAACTTACAGACCTTTCATCATTCCATCATGACTCTATAAGAAGATGCAATCTTACGATGTTTCATCTACCCTTTAATATTTTGAATTATTATTTCTATACTTTTATATAAGCACCTTTCACTATCCAATTTCTATTAAAAGAAATTTCAGTGACTTAACTTATGGTGAACTAAAAAAAATTCACCTCCCAACAAATATATATATTAGGTAGAATCCCTAATAAATTTATATAAAATATTTTCTATAACTGATTTAAAATAAGAGTAAATATCACCATACACTACTCCTAAGTTCCCAAAACAATACTAGATAATTGGGCCAAGACCATCCCCAACTAATGATGGTTGTGTCCTAAATGGACTACCTACAAGTACCACTCTCTGAATAGGGTATAAAAATCACCCTTGGTAGATGTGGAGTATAAATATATATGATAGTAATCAATTTTCCCTTGATGTTGAGTTAGTTAGTTCATTCTGAGGATCACGTTAAACTTTTTTATCCCTATAACAAAAAAAATCCCAAAGAATCCTATAACCACTGATCATAATAGCATATGTTGAACACCACTGAATACCCTATGATTGTTCCCCTGATGGAATATAAATATAAATCACCCCATAAAAACACTCTATGGTTATCCCTAAACCATCAAAAAAATGAGCATATATGAAAGAGTGATGCAATCATATCAAACAAGGTTGAATAAATGGTCTATTCTAATAAGACTGACCTTGAACTATTGATGGACCTAAATCCTAATCAATAAGAGGTTTCTCAATATCATGCATATGTCCTGATCCTCTACCCTAAACTCCTATAGCTCGACTCCCCTAAGGGGTTTTTCCCAACTGATGTTTTTGTCCCTACCCATGGGTACTGATTCTACCTTCATTACCTAAATGGACAAAGGAATCCCAGTTACCATTATTTTGTATTACACTTAATCTTGATCCTGATCCATACATCTAACCAAAACCTTTACCACTAGATGATTATAGAGCACTCCTACAAAACCATTGTATGGGCCCCATCCACCCACATGATCGACACTCCATTTGCTACTGGTGACACTGTGATCACACATAACCAGGCTAGTTACATTGCTAACACTCCAAAAAACCTACTCCTTAAGATGAAAATGATGAACCACTTTTGTGGATACTCTACCCATCACCACTCTAATGTGAACCATAAAATATGTGCTCTATACTGCTAGAAGGACCACTGTCAGTCCCTAAAGTATATGGTATACTCCCAAATCCCTTTCCTTCATTCTGATTCCAATCAAATATGAGGGCCTAATTCATAATTTCAAAAAAGTATGATAGTAAAAAAAACATTCACATGAACCTAAATTATATACCTCGACCCATCCTCAATGTTCCTTGTCATGACTCGACCCAAGCTGAGGCTTGACCTGAAACTACCCCAAGCCTGCCTCCATGGGACAAGGGGTGGAGACAAGTGCTGAAGGCTAAACTAATGTGGGGAGTCCTTTTCCTAAGTTCTTGTACACACACTCACATCCATCTTGATAAAAAGTGTATAGGGAAATAATAAAAGATACAACACTTCTATAAATTAAACCAAACATGCATGAACCTCTAGATAGTACAAAATTATGATAGTATGAAGTGAAAAGTAATGGGGAAAAATACACACCCAACCATAAATGTGTGCCAACATAATAGAACTGGAAAATTAAACATCTAAAAGAGAACTCAACTCCTGAATTCCAAGCTACGACCACCATACGCGGTCTAATTGCTCAGTATCCCTAAGCTCCTATGAAGTAATGGTCAAGCTTTCCATCATCTGCATAAGACACAACACATGCATGAAAATCCCATACATGGGTCATTATATACATACCCATTAGAAAGCCTCAAAATTTGATGGGGGCAGTAAGTGATACAATAGGAGGAGAAAGATAGTATATAGTACAAAGTACAGTGAAAGAGTACAGCTCAACCCAACAAAGAGTGAAAGTAAGCTCTTCCAAGCACAAGGGGATAAACACAGCAAGTAGATGAACTACCCATTGAGTTTTCTCCACCCATAGTAGGAGAGTAGAATCATCAAACCATGAGAAGCTAAACACGGAAAGCACGTGGCATACCCTACACGTCTTCACCTATCCTGGAAGGAGAGTAACAAAATCCAAGGTGTAGATATAGAAGAAAGATATATATATATATATATATATATATATATATATATATATGAATCCTAAAAGAGAGAGTAAGGGGGTCTCCATCTCATAGCTCAACCCAAGAAGAAAGTGTATCCAATAGTTCTAAAATCCCACCATCAATGATCAGCATCTCATGTGTCTGCCCAAATTTAACCATGCAAGTCAAACCACACCTCATTACTGTATCTCACAGTCAAGGGGCCACAAACTCGAAGTAGAGGACCCATGCACTAGTACGCCAGGGGGGTACACTCTGTATTCATCGAGGATGACACTTCTTAGGTCTACTATAGGTTTAACTCAGTAATCATTGAGGATGCTACTACCTATATCTACTGGAGGGATAACTCAGTAATCCTTGGGGATTCCAATTCCTAGATCTACTATAGGTTCAACTTGGTAATCATTGAGGACACCACTGCCTAGCTCTACTGGAGGTTTAACTCGGTAGTCGCTGGTGATCTTATGTGATCACTATCTTCATCGAGCATCTCCAAGTCAGCGCCATTCTTGGAACATTCCACATCATATCTTGAGGGTCACGACTGAAAGTATCATCATGTTCTATGTGGAAAAACACCCAGGATGGGATATTTACTTACCAAGATTAGAATATTGAGTGAAATACACATTTCACCATAAAATACACAAAATCTAATTCATGGTCCCCACTCATGAGTCCAAATTAAATACCTGATTTTGGTCTTAAAACTTCCATCTCAATATCAGGGTCACGATGCCATATATAGTTTGTCCTTCTAACATCATATGAAGAAGATATGTCAGATAAAATATTTCATAATAATAATAATAATAATAATATTATTATTATTATTATTATTATTATTTTCATTCACTCGATCCATGAGCCTAAATTAATTATCCAGCATTGGTCTTGAAATGATCGTCTCAAAGTCAAGGTCATGTTGTCGCATACAGTTCATCAAACAAACGTCGTATGGAGGAATTATATCTAAAACAACATTTTAATAATAATAATAATATTATTATTATTATTATTATTATTTTATTAATAATAATCATGTAATTAGGATAATAGGAATACATGTGGACCCCCCTCCCCCTTTTTGCCTTCATTCCCAATGCGCCTCACCCCCCTCGATTTCTTCTACTTCTTCTTTTATTTCACCCATTTTTTCACTTCCTTATCTTATAATTTTATTATCTCTTATAATAATAAGATAAGATATTTATATCATCTTCTACCATAGAACCCACTGCAATCAGAACCACATCCACCAAAGGTTATTCATTATCAAAGATCGTGATGCCCATAAAATGGTTCCCAAATCACACCACCCCACAACCTCTCTGGTGAGTCACCATGCCTTCGCCTTGACTAGATGAGCCTGATGAGTCAACCATCTAATGGACCTCTCACACCTTTGACTTTCACAAACATCATCAATCACAACATGCAGTTTATTCCCAACTCATCATCCTTTTTTATTCACCCCATTCAATGGTTCAATTTATTGAGATGATCCATACTCGGTCAAAACTTCATCCAAATCGAAGTTCAGTGGGGGTAATGTGAAGAACGAAGGATAAAAAAATAAAATAAATGTTGGAATAATATCAATCAATGGTTGTGTTGTTTTTTTTTCATTTTTTATGGAATACTAATAATAGGGTTATCTAATCAACAATAAATGATTTTAATTCAAATTAAAAATACTTGTAATCAAAGATCGAACCACTAACCAATTTTTTGGAAGATTGATTCACGATCGTCATAGGTAAAACAAAATAAGGATAAATCCATACAAATTGAATGTACTACCTCAAGATTTAATCATTTTCTAATGAAGAATGTATTTCTAATTAAGGAGGAGATCTGTTGCATTCTCCGCACTTCGATTCATCTTGATCCAATTGTTTGTTGTCATCTGATCTCGGTTCTCCAACAAAGGGTGGAAGAAATATCCTCTCAATGGTCCCACGGTTATGTGGATAATCCTGGAGATCCACCTTAACATCATATTTATAGAGGGTTATGGGTCTAGGTCATTTAATAAAATAATTAAAATTATTTATTTTTTTAATTAAACACACCCACCAATGGTTACATTATCCAAACACCCTGTGCCGACCTATTTAGGTCACGAATAGGGTAAACATCACATTTGAGACTCACCCATGGTCTCAGATTTTTGATATGAGCTTCTATTTATGATTTATCCCATTTTCTTTAAGAATCTATGTGTACTTAATATAAAATATATTTAATATTTTTATAAGATTAATTTTAGGAACATCAAGCCTCAAAATCACATTCCATCTTATAACCTAGCTCTGAAATTATATATAGAAATATTTCAATGTCTTATAAGTCAATAAATGGGTCTGTACATCATTCCCTCCTTCAATATTTTCATCCTCTAAAATAAAAACTAATCAAACAACTCAGTATATAGAGCATGCATCTAGTTATCTTGCTCCCAGGATCTCTCCTACACATTCTAATAATGCCACAACATGTGAACCAAGGGTATGTTTCATCCATGAAGGGCCATCTCCTATCGATCCATGATCACCACTAGGTGCTCCAAAAAGGTCGTTACATCCTCAATGTCCAGTTTTCCTCAATCGATGACTTGTGTGGGGTCATGCATGTATATCCTCATCTACAATGCATGGAAGACATCGTACACCTGGTATAGATATATGGGTAGGGCAAGGTGGTAAGAAACCTTGCCAACCCTCTTCATGATCTCAAATGGCCCGATGAACCTTGAGGATTGCTTGCCTCCCCGGACAAACCTCTATAATACTCATCGTGGGGGACTCTCAAGAAGACATGGTCTCACTACTCGAACTCCATGGGCCTACGATGGTGATATATATATGATGTATTTCTTCTCTGGGTAGTACTCATCTGCTCACAAATGACCTGGACTTTCTCTATTATCACCTGCACCATTTTTGGACACATTGGAGATGTCTCACCAATCTCTGTCCAGCACAAGGTTGACCTACAGGGTTTCCCATACAGGGCCTCAAAAGGTGAAATACTTATAGTATAGTGGTAGATATTATTGTATGAAAACTCTACCAAGGGAAAGTGATCCTCCTAACTCTGTCCAAAGTCTAACACACAATATCTTAGAATATCCTCCAACACCTGGATAGTGTTCTTGGTCTGCCCATCAGTCTGGAGATGAAAGTTTGTACTCATCCTCATTTGGATCTTGAATGCCTCTTGTAGGCCTCTCCAAAATCATGATGTAAACCATGTGTAATGATCATAAATAATCGTCGAGGGAACCCCATTAAGGTGAAAAATATTTTGTACAATAATTGCCCTCTCCACTGAATTCTTCTCCCTGATAGCAAGGAAGTGAGATGACTTCATGAGTCGATCAACTATCACCCATGTGGTGTCATAGATATTTTATGTGTGTGTAATCCCTATAAAAAATCCATGGATATGTCATCCCGCTTCCACTTCAGGATCTCAAGGGGATGCAACAAACCTGTCGGAACCTAGTGCTCAGCCTTCACCTGCTGACAGGTGAGGCACCGAGAGACAAACTCAGCTATGCTTAGTCTCATTTTAGACCACAAAAACTAATACTAAAGGTCTCTATACATCTTTCCAACACCTGGATGTATAGTTGGGGGAGAATTTTGGAACTATCGCACCACCTCCTCCTGCATCATGACTGAAACCACTATTCTACCTTAGAATAAGAATACATGATTCCCTCCTTTAGAATATTCATATGGTGAGCCAACTATGGAAATATGGTAATGAAAGACCTCGTAGTTGATGTCTCTAAGCTAGGACTCTCTCACACTCTTGAGAATCATGGGAGTTAACACCATCGATTGAAGAAAGGCTACACCCTCCTTCTCCACCAAGGTCTGTTGTAGAGAGGTCAATTGCTCTGAATCCTCCTACACCAATCAAGCCTGGGACTTCCTTCTAATGGAATCTACTACACCATTTCCCTTCCCTAGAGCATAGACTATCTTGAAGTTATAGTCCTGCAGGAACTCTAACCAGCGTAGTTGTTTCAAGTTTAGGTCTCTCTTTGTAAAGAGGTACCATAGACTCTGGTGGCCTGAGTAAACCACAAAGCGCTCCCCCAGAAGGTAGTTCCTCCACATCCTCAGGTATAATAATACCACTAAAAACTCTAGGTCATGATCTATATGGTTATTCTCATGTGATCTCCACTACCTCGACTTGTGTGCAATAACTTCCTACCACTACATCAACATACAGCTGATCCCATATCCTGAGGCATCGCAATATAATACGTACTCCATGCCCTCCTCTGGTAGTCTCAACATTGTATAACTCTTCATACTCTACCTCAACTCCTTGGAGACCTTATAGAACTACTAAGATCAGATAAATGGCTTCCCTTTTCATGTTAGGGTGGTCAAAGGGTCTGCAACTCTAGAGAAGTCTACAAAAAAACTCTTATAGTATCCCACCAAGCCAAGAAAACTTTGTACATCTAACATGCTCTTGTGTGGATCCCAATAAAGCATTGTGTTGATCTTCACTGGGTCCATAGATAAACAAGGATTAGAAATGAAATTCCCCAAAAAGTGAACCTCATGAATTAAGAACTAAAACTTCGAGAGTTTTTCATAAATTCGGTGCTCTTGAAACAAGTATAGTGTCATCCTTAAGTTCTCTACATGATTCTCATCTGATGAATATTAGACAAGTATGTTGTCAATAAAATAATAACAAACTGGTCCAAGAATAGTTGGAAGACCTGGTTTATGAAAGCCATAAATGTGGTAGGGGAATTCTTCACACCAAAGGGAATCACTATGAAATCATAGTGTCCATAGTGATATCAGAATGCTAACTTTGGAATATTAGCCTCGTGAACCCTCAACTGGTGGTATTCGGACCTAAGATCAATCTTCGAGAACCACCTCACACCTCAAAACTAGTCAAAGATGTCATCAATGAAACCTTTCTCTCTAAGGTACTCCAACTGCAACTGAAACTCCTAGATATTTTTAGGGGCCATTTGATATTCATTAGAAGATACCATAGAAGTCTCGAGATACAGGTCAATGTAAAACTCCATCTCCCACCTGAGAGGTAGTCCCATAACGTCCTTGGGGGAAATATCCATATAATCCTCCATAATCGAAGAAGCCCAGATGCCTTAAAATACTATTTCACTAAGGGATACACTCACCAAATAATGGGTAATGGGATGTACCCTCCTTATAGAAACCACTTTCTTTTCCATGATATCTCACTCACCAAAAAATGAGAATCTTGTCCCATCAGTGTGTAGGAATATGAATTGTCTGTAGTGATAGTCAATTTGGGATTATGCCATGGAAAGTCAATCCATACCCAAGATTTCTTCATAGGGTTCCATCATGATGACAAAAAATATCCCATGTGAAACTCTCTCCGTGAAGTTATAGTTGGCACTACCGACTGATGAAAGATATAGAATAATCATTCCCTGTAAGAACTTCAAGATGAAGCCATTGGGATAGTGCCTCAACTAGGAGCTCTAACTCTTGCACTAGGAGTATAGATATTAAGGAATTATTGGAACCTGTGTCTATCAACATTGATCTAAGATTATAAAACACATAGATAGTAACTCTGGTCATCTCATACGTTTTGCGATCATAAGCCTCAAAATTATATAGTTTTCCACAACCCTGACTTCCAAATCCCTGAACCTGACGTGGGGCATTGGGTGGTGGTGGTGGAAGGATCTCATAGTGGTGTACACCACCCGTATCTCCTCATGCTTCTCTTCTAGCTCATCCTGCCTAGGGACCACCCTAATCTCTCTTGGGAGGTCCCTGATCATGGTGTTGCCTCTATTGTGGAAGTCCATCAGCTATCTGCCTACGCTCCTCGGCATGTCTAGTTGGGAAGTCACATGATATGTGACCTCACCCATCACATGAATATCACCAACCCTATTTGGGATTCCCTAGTGCTCTGTTATGCCCCTACACCACAAGAACTCATGCTTGATCCTGAATGTTTATGGACTTATTGTGCTAAGATCCCACCAAATGGAACTTTCTAGCTGCTACAGATAACTCAACCTCGTGATGCCCGCTGTTATCTACAGATATTTAACATCCCTCTAAAAGAAATATCTCTATCACTAGAACTCTCTATAGCACCCAAAATAGGTGGGGATGTAAAAAGGAGCCACATTGTCATGTATCTCTCTATGGATTCCCTGCTCAAACTTCCATGATCAGAAGTATCTATTATGGATCATGTCTATGGAGTATCGGGTAAGGTCGGTGAACCTCTTTGTGTACTCATCCACCGTCATACCTCCCTATTTCATCTCTAGAAACTCTTGGATCTAGAATGAGCACAAAAATTAGGGGTAGTACTCTTCATGGAACAATTACTAGAAGTTGATCCAAGAGAGTGTCGACCCATCATGCATTTGTGTAACAAGGTTCCAGCAGCATCTAGCTAATCCATAGAAAAGGATAGATTATAGTGAAAACTCCTGATATGTTAGGGTCTGAATAAGCCTAAATATTTGGGCCACCGACTCTAGCCAATTCTATGCTTATTGAGGATCTGGCTTATCATGGAACCTCAGCAGCCACTGGCGCTGGAACTCATGGAGTGCGCTAAGCCTGAATGCATCCTTAGATTTATCTATTGGAATGATATAATATTCAACAGGGGAGGTTTTTCTACCTTCTAACCTAGAGGAAGGGGATCGTGGGATGGACCCTAAAATGAGACCTTGTCTCTCATCAAGTTTTCATCATGAACCGGAGCTGGTACCATGGCTAGATGTTATCGTAGAGGCATCCTGAAAGTTATCAAGGAGTACCACAATCATATGAGCATATATATATATATATATATAAAAAAACAATGGGTTGTTGAATCAAGAAGTAAATTCAAATAATAAATCATGTATAATGCATGTACCATTAATCCTTGCAACAAATTTCTTGGCATCTCGAGTTGACAAATAGGTAGTCAAGGTCCTAGTGAATGGATATGTTAGTCTCCACACCATCACTAGATTCCCTAGCTTGAGATATGTACTCGAGAAAATTTGAAATTATTGCCCTAAAACCCAACCAAATCCTCTTGAGGGTATACTCTGAACAACATCCCAAAGAATAAACTTTCTATGATACAAATCTATCATAACCCGACCCAAGTCAGGGCCTGAGCCACAACTACCCCAAGTCTGCATCCATAAGCCAAGGGGAGGAGACAAGCACCAAAGGAAAAACTAACTTGAGGAGGACATTTCCTAAGTACCTGTACGTACACTCATAGCCATATAGATGAAAAAGTGAAGAGGGAAATAATAAAATATTCAACACTACTATAAAGTAAACCAAACATGCATGAACCTATGGATAGTACAAAAGTATGGTAGTGTAAACTGAAAAGTAAAGGGAAAAAATAAACACCCAACTATAAATGTGTCCCAACGTGATAGAAATACAAAATTAAATAGTTGAAATAGAGAAAAACTCTTGAATCCCATGCTATGATCACTTTATGTGGTCCAAGAACCCAGTGTCTCTAAGATCCTTTGAATTCACGATCAACCTTTCCGTCATCTGCATAAGACACAACACATGCGAGAAAATCCAATGTAGTGGTGAGTATATACATACCCAGTATAATTCCCCAAAACCTGAGGGGGAGAAATAATATATACAAGAGGTGGATAAAGATAGTAGATAGCACAAACTATAGTGAAAGAGTGCATCTAAACCCAAAAAAGAGTGAAAGTAAGCTCATATAAGCACAAGGGTATAAATACGGTGAGTAGATGAACTACCCATAGAGTCTTCGCAACCCATATCAGGAGAGTATACTCATCCAACCATGAGACGATAAACACAAAAAACATGTGGCATACCCCACACACCTTCACCTATCCTGTAAGGAGAGTAACCAAATACAAGGTGTGGATACAAAAGAAGGATGTGTGTGTGTGTGTGTGTGATCATTCAAATAATACCAAATGAAAGAGTAAGGGTATATCCATCTCATAGATCATACTAAGAAGAAGAGCATCCAATAATTCCAAAATCCCATTATTGATGCTCAACATCTCATACATCTTCCCAAATGTAACCGTTCAAGTCAAACCATGCCTCGTTACTATGCCGCATAGTCGAGCGGACAAAAAATCAAAGTAGAGAAACTTCTCCCTAGTATGTCGGGGGGTCCACTCTATAGACATTGAGGATTCCACTACCCAACTCTACTAGAGTTTCAACTCAGTAATCATCAATCATACTACTACCCGTCTCTACTGAAGGGTCTACTTTGTAATCGTTGAGGATGCCACTACCCAGCTCTACTAGAGGTTCAACTCGATCCATGAGCCTAAATTAAGTATCCAACATTGATCTTGAAATGACCATCTCAAATTCAGGGTCACGCTGTCACAAACGGTTCTTCAAACAAACATTGTATAGAGGACTTATGTATAAAAAAAGTTTTCATAATAATAATAATATTATTATTATATTAATAATAATTATATAATTATGATAATAGGAATCCACATGGATCCCCCCCCCCTTTCTTCCATGCCCAGCGTGCCCCACCCCCCCTCGATTTCTTTTTTTTTATTTCATTCATTTTTTCGCTTAATTATCTTATAATATTATAATATTTTATAATAATAAGATAAGATAATTTTATAATATTCTACCTAGAACCCACTGCAACCCTAACTATAGCTTCCAAATGTGCTTCATCATCGAAGATCACGATGCTTGTAAATGGAACCTAGATCGCACCACCTTGCAGCCTCTCCGAAGAGCCGCCACGCCTCCAACTTGATTGGATGAGCCCGGTGAGCTGACCATCCACTGGACCTATCGCAAATTTGAACCACATGTCCATCATCGATCACATCATGTAGTTTCTTCCCAAATCATCATCCTTCATCATCGGCCCTATTCAAGGGTTTTATTTCTTGAGATGGTCCATACTCGGTTGAACCTCCAACCAAATCAAAGTTCAGTGGTGGTAATGTGAAGAACAAAGGATAAACAAAATAAAATAAATTTTTTAATAACATAAATCGATGGTTGTGTTATATTTTCATTATTGACAGAATTTTAAAGAACATGGTTATCTAATCAATAATAAATTTTTTTAATTCCAATTAACCATAGTCATAATCAAATACCAAACCACGAACCAATTTGTTGGAATATTGGTTCATGATCATCGTAGGTAAAACAAAATAATCCATGAAAATAGAATGTCTTACCTCAATATTGAATTTTTTTATAATGAATACCATGATTTCAAATGAAGGAGTAGATCTTTTGCATCTGCCTCACTTCAATTTGTCTTGATCCAATTGTTTATTGTCATCTGATCTTGGTTCGCCAATGGAGGGTGGAAGAAATATCCTATCAACGGTGCCAAGGTTATGCAGATAACCCTATAGATCCACCTTAAAATCATATTTATAGAGGGGTCTAGGTCTAGGTCATTTAATAAAATAATCAAAAATAATTATTTATTTTAATTAAACACGCCTTCCAATGGTTTCTTTATTCGAATGTGTCGCACCGACCTATTTTAGGTCATGCCTAGGGTAAATATTGTGTTTTGAACTCATCCATGGTCTCAGATTTCTAATTCAAGCTTCTCTTTAATAGTTATCCCATTTTCATTAAGAAATCATGTGTGCATGATATCAAATATTTTTAATATTTTTATAAAACTAATTTTAGGCACATCGGGCATCTCAGCACCTGGCTATGAAAATATATATAGAAATATTTAAAAGTCTTATAAAGAAAAAAATGGATCTATATATTCTTATACATGGATTCCTTATCCCCATACAATGTTGAATAAAAATTATGAATCTTAGTGAAAATATTTTCATAATACATTACAAAAATCTTCTATTAGGTGAGATACATAAATTCATAGTCTATATCTACCCTAAATGTCCTTGAGAAGAAATCAACATAAAACAAAACATGAAAATCCTTCTAGGATAACCCAAAAAAGACCGCATGCTTATATTATGACATCCTAAAAATGTTTAACTATCCCTCACAACATGTAAGTTTCTAGGTTCATCCACCTCTCAAGGAGTTTCTCAAGATGATCAAATATAGTCCGCATTGACTCCACCCATAACTTAGCAACTTAGGCGCTACCATAACCAATAAAAAGGGGTGGGTATTGCATATGGAACTCCCATATCAACTCAAAAATGTAATCTAAAACACATGAGGCCTCCCTATCTATAGACTATATAATCTGCAATAAACTCTCTCAAATATTCTCATATTTCATCGGAACTAGCACTGCCATAGGTTTTGGATCAACTGCTAGTAGATAATTCTCAGCTCTGCCCTTCTAGATCTCCTCTGAAGAATGTCATGGTGGAATGTCACTAAAATTACAAATAAATTAATTAGAATAAATTTATCACAATTCTTAATATCATAATTTTTGGAAAGTGGTAATAGTAATGGAATCCTATTACTCCATAAACACCCCATATCATAATGGTCTCAAAACTCGGACGCTCTCTTTATCCTCATCTACCCTCTCTCATGGTCAAAATTATATAGGATCCACATAATCAACATAAGATAATAGGAATGAACTAGAATATGAGATCAATTAATTATACTATCACTGTTAATTTGTATAGGGAAACATGATATAAGTTGGTGTTGAACCTTTAAATAACTGAATCTTGTATCATAAGTAAGATTCTCAAACACAGGAAAGAACAAAAATGTCATGTGAATAACATGTTTCATATATTATAAATAAACACACACTCTATCACCACATAATTCCAAGATTGGAAAGTCCCATAAATCATAAATCATGCATCATATCCCTTGAAATCATTAAATAATAAATATTAGAAACTAAGAGCAATGATCTTGTCCCTGGTAACCTAAGTTTTCCTGAGACATGGGTTAGTTACGCTCCAATATTAGGTCCATATTAGGTTCTGAACATGTCTGATCTCCTATATTCTATATCCCAAAATAGTATGACAAAAAAATAAGGCTTTAATACCACTTTATAACATCCCTAACCTAGCTCACCTCCATCATGATTGAGTCGAGTGGCTATATACCTCAAGCGAACCTCTATATACAACAAAGGATACTAACTAGAATTTGGGGAAAAATAATATTTTGGAGAGACTATAACCCCTATATCAGGTAAACGTAAATAAAATTGGATGTAAAACTACCAATAGTCACCATAATAATAATTAGAAACAAAAGAGTCGCCACAAATACATAACATAAAAAAAATAATGCCCACCATGCACTACCATAATGTTAAACTATTCATACATACAGAAACAAGGATACATGTGGGTGGTTCATATCTATTAGGTACCTAAAAATAAAATAAAAAAGTATATATAACCATAGTAGTAAGGCCCTTTCCCTTACCTAGGTTATGAAACATAAAGTCTGCTCAAGTATCGGGGGACCCGAGTAGGGTGTGAGTACAACTCAGTAAGGCACCACCAAATATGTCTCTAAACATATCCATTTTATGTAATTTCATACTATTTTTACATTATATACAAAATAAAATCAAAAATAAATAAACCACTATCAGTTCTCAGGTTCTATCGTGACACCTGAGATTGACCATACCTACTTAAGTCAATGTCAAAGTGTCTGTGAACATGTCACACAACCACCAAGGGTCAATATGATTTCTTCCCCTAATATCCCATTATAAAACTACCTCATTTAAGTATAAATTAGTAGTATACACATTATTAAAACTAAGCATTGTGATGTTTTTCAGTACACCCAGCTCACCTCAGGAAGCATTCCTCGGTTGGCAGTATACCCAACTCATAACTTAAGGATGTTTGTGGTTGGTATTACACAAAACCCACTTTCCCGTTATATGTATGGTGATAATTAAATACCACCTAAGTCACAATTCCATCTTTGGATAGCATTTCACCCAACCCATACCATAAGCTCATCCTCTGTTGGCATTGCACCCAACCCATATCATAAGCTCATCCTATGTTGGCATTACACCCAACTCGAGTCATATAATTACTTAAGTTGTCATTACACCCAACCTATTTTACATTATTTAACTGATGAACATAATTTTCCAAAAATAACACATTATATAATAATCCCATCAAATATGATACAATCAAAGGTAACAATCCCACAAAAAATATAAAACATAGTAGTCACATAGTTAGGTAACTCTCCCAACACTATGTCCTGATTCACACTAGGTTGTCCACTCATCAAAACTTATACCAGATTTTACTCTTCACCCATGTCTATGTCCATGTTGTCTATATCTCACTATACTTACCAAGTTCAATAGCACATTGTGGAACCTACACATGTTCCACTAGGTCTCTACTTAGCTATAACTTGGGTCCCACTTTAATCTTTTCCACATAATTAGTTTAGGAATAATACCCTTGGTGATCCAAGAGTATGAACTACCACCTATTGTTGATCATTCCAGAACCACAAGAGCCTTTACCATTTCCAAAACATCTAGGAAATCCATTTTAGATTAATTAAAGGTCATGCATCTAAAGTTGGTGTGACCACATATCACGCGCATCATTTAAACATATATAACCATTGGGAATGGATAGGAACCACCTACCTCAACTTAAGAGACACTTTCATATTGAATATATTTGAATGAAATGATCTCCAATGGTAAAAATTAGAAAAATTAACAAAATCCTTGAAATTTGGTATTCTGGTGAGAGATGATGAAACTACACAAGAGGATAAAAATACTACAATAAGTGTGATAGACTCACCTATGGAGACATCCTATGATAGACAAAATAAATATCATCCAATAGATAGAGTAGATCTACCCTTGAAAGTAGAATAAATAAGATAAAGGGAGTGGGGCATGTGGTTGGTCAAACAAGAGAGGTAGGGGAGGGAATCCCACTTAAAAACATAGAAAAACGATTAATTAAAATATTTTTTTAACTAGTAGCTACCCACAATAGACTCTCTCGAATATTCATATGATGATGGTGAATGAACATGATAATGTAAACAAGATTGAAAAAAGTAAATATAATGTATGTAGGGATAGAAGTCCTCCATTTCATTAACAAATATCCATATATAAATAGTACATGGGATTTGATCTAACAGTTGAGATTAATCCCTATAATATCTTAATCCAACAACTATAATTACAAAAGGTTGGAGAAGAAAAAGGTTTGACCATATGAAAGGTTTTTTTGGGAACCGAGGAGTAATCATCGTTACTATTCTTATGACATATACACATTAATATTTCATAACACTCCCTCATGGATGTTATAATTTCATGTAATCTCATATAATCTTCACTTAAAAAACCTATGGAAAAAACAAGTAAATCCAAAATAATTGAATTTCATGTCATGCTGCCTCATTAAAAACCTTATCAGAAAAACGTAATGGGAAAACCCGATGAAAGGAAAAAGAGTGTAGTATTCTCCCCCCCCCCCCATTAAGTCATTAAATTGTGTGTTTTGGATATCAATTAATATTATTATTTAAATATTTATTCTAGACATGAGAATAAGATCATAGTTAATAATGAATGGTCTCAATGAAAATTATAACTTAGGGTAAAGGTCAATGGTTTCCATTAATTATAGATATCCATAATAGTTTATAAAATTCCCTTAGATATATTTTATGATGTATTATCGCCTCATTAAAAACCTCCTCAAGGAAAAACCCTTTGGGGGGAAACCCTTTATTAGGGAAAAAGAGTAAAATAACATTGATTCCTCATAGTGTTGCCTTATTAAAAACCTTATCAAGAAAACACAATGGGAAAACTTGATTAAGGGGGTAAATAATATAGTAGTTACATACCAATCTCATAATATTCATCACTATATTATTTAACTCATTACATTATATAATGTCCATGATAAAATTTATCAATTCATAAAAAAATCACATTTGAATTTTGGAGTAACTTATACCCTTTAAGTCTAAAAGAGTTGGAAAATAACTTTACCTTGAATCAAATTTATTATAATAAGACATTATATCATTTTCAAGGTACACATTCATATTTATACATATATCCTTTAGGGATAAATAAAGTGTGAATTTATACTTAATCCTTCAGGTATAAATAAGATCTTAAATATCCCCTCTTGTATTAAATATATCATTCGTCTATTCATGAGAATTAATTATTCATTATGGGTAAAATCATTCCAAAATTCATGATTTCATATTATAGATAATTAATTTAAAAAATACAAGGACATACCTTGCAGTTTGATAATCAAATACTTCATTTCTATTGGAAACTCTTCTGATGTTTTGATATTTTACAAAACATCTTGAAATATGATGAATAGATACTTTGATTTATACAAACCATGGGATGATAAAATCAATTTTATATTCTTCCTTCATGGATACATGGAATATATCTTATTTAGTTTAACCCAAAACATAGTTTCTCTGATTGGGTGAAACATTCATAATTTTTAATATGCCTTAGGAATTTTGAACACTTCAAGGATTCATATATAGATATTGTAATCCAAATATATATAAATAACCAAATTTATAAGGAAGAATATTTCTTAAAATACTATCATCAGTATTCAATATTCCTTATAGTTTGGATAATCAATCCAAAACATTATAAGTTTAACATAAAATATATTTCTTTAGTAATTATTTTGTCTAATTATTTTGATGTCAACAATTATAAAAATACATCATCTCTGATGAGTTTTTAAAGAATTCAAAAATTAAAATATATCATTAATAACATTTAGTGAGATCATACACTTTATCAAGTACCAGTTTCACTTTAGAAAAAATATCTAAAAATACATATAGTTGTCAATAAATTCATTTTACTATTTAACATAAATATATTTATTGTTTTCTACTCATGATGAAAATTATTTTTATATAATCAGATGAACCTCACTTATGGTGTGTATAATTAGATTACTAATTTTAAATACTCTATAATTGAATTGTTCATATAAGTGTTGTGAGAATCTTGTCAATGATTTTTCTGGACCATTTTATATATGGAATGTGATTCTCCGTGTATATTTTAATTAACATGCATAAAATGCAATGTATACTAACCAAAAACTAATAACACAAGTTACTATTAAGTATATGCATATTTCATATAGTATTTAAATGTATCACATTATTGGTGGGAATAGCCATATATATTTCATAGTTTATACTTCATAAATATATGGTAAATTCATTTTCAAAATAACTACTAATGATATAAATAATTTACCTTAATAATAGGTACCTTAATAATCAATAAATCATGGTAAATTATTATTTAGGGTTTACTCATAATAACCTAATGAGAATGAATAATTTTCTAATAATTTAGTAGACATACATGCATGATATAAATTCATCATTCCCTCCCTAATAGATGTCTTCTATTTTATCAATAAATTGATGCTCGTGTATATTTGTATCAATATGTTTCATTATAATTGATTCTTTATGAAATAAATTATTATGTCATGTATTTAATATTTTAGAAATTGTAAACTTATGGTTTACTATATTTTATTCAACTATACATGAAAAATTATTTGTGGTCAGTGTCATGATTGAGTGGTACTCAACCATTAACCTCCACATCTAGGAGGTCCTGGGTTCAAGCTCTAATGGGAATAGGTACTATTTTAGTACTATGTAGGTGGTGACGTGGACAATAACATGGGTAGGTGATGATACAGGCATGACGCATGATATAGGCAGGTGATGGTGCATGCATGATGTAGGCTTGATGATGCAAGTAAAATGATGCAAGCTTAACATTGCATCGGGACTTTAGGCCAGAAAATAAATCTTTATGTCATGTAATGGGTTTCATTCCCACTGGGCCTTTAGGACATTAAAAATTTTAATGGTCTATCTTGGCTGTGGGCCTATCCTTGGGGTGGGATGAGGTCTAATCCTTACTATCCCAATGGGTGTTTGTGTTTGTTTCATTTTCTTATAACCTCCAAGACCTTAAATAAATACATGAAAAAATCTTTAGAATAAATTTTTATCGATTATGGATGCTTGTTATATATAAATGTATTTGAAATAATCTTTATCTAGTGCCTTCATATGATATTCATTTTTAAGAATATCATTTATGTTTAATATATCTCAGTAAGACTTTAGATATAATAAAGTATTGTTTATAAATAATTTTGTTCCATCAGGTATAAATATATTTCCCCTTCTAGAGCCTTTGATTAATTTTTACAATTAGTAAATGTACTTATGATCATATATTAACTCTTCAAGATTTTTGATAAC
This sequence comes from Viscum album, assembly GCA_963277665.1. Classification (NCBI taxonomy): domain Eukaryota; kingdom Viridiplantae; phylum Streptophyta; class Magnoliopsida; order Santalales; family Viscaceae; genus Viscum; species Viscum album. The sequence goes on along the minus strand of OY728141.1, from coordinate 1,294,944,432 downwards.
AAACATATATGATTCCTTTTGAACTAGTTAATTAAAATAATATTTGCACAAAATTTGCTTCAAGATCGACATACATAATATCTTTGGGAACTTCCATTGTGTATATTTAACATATTCATGGTATGTGATGAAAAACTAAAATACTCATATATATTCAATATAATTTCCACTTATGGTGGTTTATCATCAATTAATTAATTTATAATATAATCTTAATGGTTTAGGACCATCACCTAGAAAATTATTTTATGTTTTGGAACTTCTAATCCAAACATTTTAAAATATATCTACATGGAGAGGATCCCCCACATTTTTTAAAGCAGAAAAATATAGAACATGAAGTAATGTGAAAGAATCTTTTGTATTTACAACACACACCTCATTTCTATTATAATTTAAAAAATTGGGTACAACCGCGAAAGCGGAACACACGCAAGGAAGAAAATTACATTAAATCGCAAGCCCGGGGACTTGACCCCACAACCTGCCCCTCACCCCCCCCCCCCCCAAACCCTTACCACCCCAATAGAGAAATAATTTGATCAAATTTTATCAACTTCTAAATATTCATGATAAAAATTTAAATACGATTATCACAAATCATATAAATTTTTTCCTGAATAATTTCATTCTCTTTGGGGAATGAAATAAATCAATTAAAATTGCATTCACATCGAGAAATAAATTTATTCATTGATATCGTGATTCACATATAATAATTAATTATTTATCAATAATGAAAATCTAGAATAAAAATACTAATTTTATTTATCATGATGAACATTGTTTAACCACTATAGGTGGAAAGTCATTTTTATAAAATATACTGTATTATAAATGCTATGTAATTTTTTCATCATTTCTATGGACTATAAGATTAATAACATAAAATTATGGGGATAATATCGAATGAATTACATGAGATGATATTGATAATCCATAATCACATGATAAATAATTATTTTTCTCTTGATATTACTACCGTAAGAGTAGTAATTGATAAATGAATATATTCTTCAACATAATGTCAAAAGACACTATTTTCGTATCATCCTTTGGGGGTGAACTGTTTTATAAATATTAATATAATTAATTTTTCTCTTTAAATATGTATTGTAATAGAACCACTTATATTATTATTATTATTTATAAATAAATAAGGCATAATGATCATTTTCAAAATATCATATTCACCCCAAACTTGATTTAAAATAAAATAATTTCTATTTTTATTTACTTCAGGGAATGAAATAAAATTGTTTCATCGGGTTTTATGATATCTTTAAGATAATAACGTGATTATTAAATTCAACATTTTTATAAACTTCAAGGATGTGTATCGATAAATTATATTTATGTTATTATTCCTTAATTCTCATTTCAAAAAAATTATAAGAAATAAAATGAAAGGAAATAAATAAAACAATATAATATTTACTAAAAAAATAAGTATCACCTTCTTCATGAAAATCTATACATTATAATCAAGATCAACACTTTTAGGGCATATAATAAAATAAAATATGTCAAATTTTATGGTTCCTGACATGATTAGCGAAGTTCACTTTGACACTTTGGCATACAACAGGTATGCAATATGCATCATCCAACCACTTCTGACGGTGATGATTCATTTGATGAATTATGTTTGTCTTGACATCGACCGCATTGATTATTAACCAATAACATTCACTTTAGAGAATAAATTGGAATTTTACAGTCATGATTCATTTCTACTCTTTAGGAGATCATTATTTTTTCTGCAACAAAAGATTAAGAAAATAATTCATATATTTTTTAACATTATCAATAGGTGAAATAAATCTAGCACTACATGATATTGAAAATAAGAATCATTTGTTGAGATAGCTCTTTGAATGAGTGGATTAGATGTGCATGTGAAGGATCATGTCAAAATAATAATGTCTTAAAAAAACATTAGACATACCCTTTTTCATGTAAGGATTATCTTACACTAATAATAACGATGGAGGAAACATCTTTACGATGCAAAATGTGGAGAAGATGATCATGATTATAATGTGTTGTAAAACCAATTGAACATAAATTAAAACTATGAAGAATTTCAAAGTCGGAGATGTATGATCGATCATAGGCGATGTGTATCATTGATGAAACATGCATTGAATATGTGTATGATGATGGCGAATGAACATGCTAATGTAAAAGAGATAGACAAAAGTAAAGATAAAATATGTGGGGCTAAAAGTCCTTTATTTCATTAACATATATCAATATATATAGAGTATATAGGATTTGATCTGATAATTGATATTAATCCTTATAATATCTTAATCCAACAGTCAAAATTTCAAAAGGCAGGAGAAACCAAAAGGTTAGCCATATGAAAGATGGGTTGAAACTGAAGAGTTGTCATCATTATTATTATCATGTCCCCCTCCTGCAGGTGGTGGGTGTAATGGGTGGGTGAGTGGGGTGTTGGGAGTGAAGGTTTCAGGAATATCGGAAGTTCCATAGTGGTCATAGAACAAATAAAAATTGTTGATTTGATGGATCATTAACAATATTATCAATGACGTGAATGCCATGAATAGTGAATTTTTTCCACCGAATATTGATATAAATAAAATCTGGAACCCAAAGAAGATATTTGCATGTTAAATTTATAATTAATTTATTTAAGATCGAGAGAAATGGTTACCTCATCATAGGAACTTTCTTCGATGATGGTGTTGATCTTCCAAAAAAATCTTCTCAGGTTACCTTCATTGTGTTAGGATGATCTAAGTGAAGAATCTCTTTAGTGGTTATCCACACATGCTCTTTGGATCTTTGAGTGATGTTAATTGATTTCTAGGTGCTAGCGTAGCGAATCACTCGTCTTATGTTTCTTGACTTAACCACTTTAAGATATTTTGGGCTTGAAGGAGTTATTCTCACTCTTGAAAATATAAGAGGAAGAATTCGAGAGAGAGAAGTATATTATGTGTAATGATTCTCTATTATTAATTTTAGATTAACTCGACACAATATACATAATGATCTATTTATAGATCTAGAGTTTAGATTAAAATATTATTTAATTTCATATCAATCCTTAAATAATATTATAATATTTATTAAATATTATGTCGCATAATAATATTATTATTATTATTTCATGGAGCGTGCACTAACTTGTGCAATAATAAATATTATTTTATCAGCATGTAAATTAATATTTATCACTTGACATGTCATGAACCAAGCCAGGTATCCATCTGACCTGGCGCCCGACCCGGTCCGTGGAAAGGTCCGAAGGGCGTTCTCATTCCCCACGGGCTGGAACAAGTGCTTGAGTATCAAATAAATGTTTGGGAACAATTTTCCTTAGTAAGCGGTCATAAAACAACTAACAACATAAATAAGCCAAAACTGAAATTACACAACCAAACAAGCCCTTAAAATTTCATATTTAAAGGTTTACAACTTTTAGACAAAACCACAAAAGTAATATGACATAAGCGAAATGAAACTCTATAACAAACCTCCATGCAAAGAGAGGAACCACATCCTCAAGCCGCCGTTGCCAAGATCCACATTGAACGCCACTATGAACTAAATCTTCCAATATTTCACATCTTTCCTTAACCTGAAACAAACATACAACAATACCTACACACACCCAAAGGTGTATGTAGGGTGTGATCCAAAGCCCAGTGGGATGCCAACCAATAGAAGGACTCCATGCTATAGCATTTCAAAGACGATCTAACATGCTTATTTAAGTAAAGGCTCTTTAATTCATTAGTAAGAGAAATCATTTTTATATGTAAACACTTTAAAAAAGAACACTTTTAAGGAAAATAATTTTTCAACCAATTGCTTAAACGAAAAAGGAAAATTATAAGGACACACATACACATACACACAAGAGGTGTAACACCCCGAGATTTTATGAAAAATATTCTTTTTAATTTTATTGATGTCTTGTGTTGTACGCTACAACAAAGGAGTCTTGCACAACACGCAACCCTAACTTGGCTGCATTACACACAATCGCGACCTTCCTCGATAGCGTGTGTTGTACGCAATACCGAGTTTCACTAAACAACTATATGCTATTAAAATATTATTAAAACTAGCCGTTATGAATAGTAATAACCACTTTTTGAAATTTTGAAAATTTTATCTTTCAAAATGGACTTCATTTTTTGATTCGGAATATCGAAATTAGCCTAGGGTGAAATTTTGGTATTTTTCTGAAAACTTTCAATTTTTCATGAATAGTGAAAACACTGGGTTACTATTTAAAAACTGACTTTTTATTTAAATAATTATTTATTTTATTTAAATTTATTTTAGGTCAAAATTGATACATAATACCTATATAAGTTCAATGTAATTCATTGGAGTAATTTTTTAATAATTTTAGATATATAAAAATTTTATTGAACTTTTGACAGTCTTTTACCCACCTCCAAGGAGAATTTGCAAATTTACATAAAACTTAATTTTACCACTTTTGTGAATGGAATTTCAAAAATCCAAGAGACATGGTTGATTTTAGTAAGTAAAATTTGGTTCAATGAGATGAAAATAATTTTTGGTGAATAGTAACTTTTTACTTTTATTTACCACGGTTAAAAGTAAATAGGGTAATTAAGGGTAAAAATGATATTATTATTACCCTAACACATGTCCTAATTATATTGGATAAGTTTAATTCGACCAAAAATAACCTTAGGAACAAAATATGACCATTTAGGCCCACTTGGATTAGATTAGGACATTTATTATTAATTTATTTAAAGAAGGGTTAAAATAGTTAAAATCAAAGTTTAATAAGTAAATAATTTTTAATATAGGGTTATAAATAAGATAAATTAGATTATAAATATTCATTAGAAAGATAAAAAGATTTCATACATAATGATATTTTATTTGTAATTTTTAGACTTTAAATAATTTAATTTATTTATGACACAATGATGATGCAGTAATTATCTTATTAATGAAATAATGACATAATTGATGTTATAAATACCCAAATAAATGTAATTTGAGACTTTTTATGAATTCCAATAATTTTATATGTTAAAATGACATGTTAGTGTTGATTTAATTAACTTTATTCGAACTAATAATTCTGTTATAATTTTCACAAAAATCAATTACCAAATAGTGTCAAAATTGACATAAAATATTTTTTAAAACAAATATTATATTATTAATTGTTATTATATTCCTAAAAATATAAGGTTCAGATAAATGAATTATATAAGGTTATATATATTAATAATAAACAACTTGGGGTCCGTTTGGCTTTTTATAGTAAGTTTATTAACCTTATAGTGTAAGAACACAAAAAGACACGGTAAAAGTAAAATTATCTAACTTAAAGTTAAATCTAAATGATAAGGTTAAAATAGGAACTTAAACTTGTCTAAATTATATTTGATGAGAGGATTTCGACCCATCCCCACCTTATCTTCGAAATAACTCAATTTGGAGCTATTAAAAACCGAATATGACTTTATAATAAAATAATATTTTTAGTTATTCCAAAGGTGCCCCTCTCCTCCCTTATAAAAGGGCACCTCCTCCCTCTCTTCCTCACACCACTTTGAGCCTTAAATCTCGGCCAACCCCTGAAAATTTCTCTTCTCCACTTCCCTGGAAAAATCCTAGAGGTTCTGTTCTTCTTCAAAGACCAATATTAGTGCCCTAAGAGGAGGTTTCAAAAAGGCACTTCAAAGAAGAGGTAATGCCCGTTACCGATTCTTTCAACTTTATTTCTTATTCCACTTCTTCTCATTTAGTTGTTTCATTATGAAGTAATAACATCATAATCAATCATATACTGATATGTTATTATAATTATTAAACAACCCTATTTCACCATCTATCCATCCTACGGAAAACGAAATCACCACGCGTGCGTACGTACGGAATACCGTCTCCACGTCGTGGTGTAATCTGTTTTTCCACCACTACCTTACATGGATGGGTATAATGGTGTAAATAAATGATTATTGTAAAGTGATATTTATTCTTAAATAGTATACATACACTCCAATACAATTACACAATCATGGGAATGATATCATCGCTCGTGCGTACGTATGGACTATCGTCTCCACGAACGCGATGAGATTCATTTTCCATGATTAACCATTCAAGAATGATTATAAAGTATATATAATGAATAATAATGAAATATATGATATAATAATTCTAATGTATTTATGTATATATATATATGTATTTCATATACTCAATTCCATTCAATTCAATAAGGAAACGAAAACAGCGTTCATGCGTATGTATGGCCTACCGTCTCCATGAATGGTGTATTTCATTCCTTTTATCGATCTATAATATATATGTATATAATGAATATATATTATATATAAATCATGTTTTACATTCTGTAATTATTTAAATCAGGATATAAGTAATAATATCAAGAATGACGAGTCGAAACACATACGATAAATGAAACGATTTTACCCAAAACGCTCTTTAACATGGAATTTACAAAAGAACGGGTAATATAAAGTCATAAGTGAACCATATATGATATCATAACAATGAATATGATTCTGTAATAAGTCAATGACATTATTTAAATCATTATACATGAGGTTCGGATACATACGAAGCATATCGGACATAAGGTAAGGGATAAATTTTCAATCTCATTTTTATTTGAGATTGCTTATACGTAAGTATTTACTGGGGTTATGTTTATCATCCATGACCATGTTTTCTAAAAATGTTTTCATAAAATGTTTACTATTCTTATACGACGTGAACGGATTTTTACGATTTCATAATGCCTCATTTTCAAGAATCTTCCTCTATAAGATTGCATGATTATTTTCAAAAAAACCCTTTTCTTTTAAAATTTCATGGAATTTTGTGAAAAGAAAATGATTTTAAAGAAGAAATGATATTTCCCTCAAGAATTCATTTCAAGTGTTTTTCCAAAACTATTTTCCATCTAAGATGACATTATTTCATATGTGTATGTTTCAAGTAATATGTATCTATGATTTAAATGGTTTCAATTTTATAATTATGAAATGATATCAAACTTTTATGGATTATGTTATGATGGCATGATGTTTAAGAATCCCATTTTATTACACGGGTCATGCTATGATGTATGATTTATGATTTTGTGGCACACGAAAGAATGATTTAATTATGAGATGGGTGGGACCTATATATCCCTCCAATGTATTGGGTAAAGATTTATATCTCATGAGATAGACATGTCTGGAATGGTAAGTTAATCCGGTTCAGTGTTACAGGACTGAAACGAGGAGTGAACTCGATTCAGAAAGGGACTTTGTCCACTAAGATGGTCTTGGCAGCAATGCCTTGGCTACTATGGAAATCATGACATGTGTTGAATGGTTGCCACAATTACATGTTTTATTCCCATTTTATCATGTTTTATGTTCTATTATGATATATGCCTTACGTACTTCCATGATTTATGTCTTTGCTCAATATTTTGATGTTTAAATTTCATGTTCAAGTTTTTGCTTCCAAATGTTTATGGATTGTTTTATGTTATCTATGTTTGCCCTTAATGAGAATTTGATCTCACCCTTTTTATGTTTTATTTTCCCCAGTAAGTAAATAAAGGTTTTAGGTCAGGAAACAAAAAGGGGAAGATCGTTATGGGAGTTGTTGAAGATATTTCACCACGATTAGAATATTTTATTCTGAGTTTCCAAAGACACTAAACTATTACGGTCCTTGTGTGTCTGTTTTTGTTATGTATTATGTATTCCGTAAAAGTAATTTATTGTCCATGTACGACAAGCTTCGGGTCTCTACAGTTGGTATCAGAGGAAAGGTTTAGTCAACCTTTGGAAACTAGGATGCGAAAACATTAGTGAGATCCCTAGAGATATTTCTAAGGTATGTCTAGGGATGTCCCTAAGGATAAGTATACGTATAGGATATAGTACTAGAACTATGGTAACGATCTTAGAATTTAACCTAAGATGTTAGATATTGAAGGTACTCCCCCTTTATTGTGTTGTTTTCCCTAGCATGATTTTTGCCTCTCACACTATTCTTTTTGGGTTTTAGACGATGGCTGGAACCCGAAGGAACCGTGTTGATCAATGTAATGGACAATGAAATGATTGTCCTCCTGAACAAACAAATGTTATGGGAGATGGAGTGAAAAATATTATTGTTATACTTACACAAGCTATGAATCATTCTGGACTTCCAAATGAGCAGAGAAGGGAACAATATTCTATTGAGTCCTTCATGAGACAACGTCCACCTTCTTTCAGTGGTTCTTCTGATCCACTTGTTGCTGAACAATGGATCAGTACCACTGAAAAGATATTTTCAGTTCTTCAATGTTCTGAACATGATAAATTCATCTTAGTAGTATATCGTTTGGAAGGTGAAGCTGATCAATGGTGGAATCTTATCAAGAATACGAGGCCAAGAGATGAAATTGAGTCCATGGAATGGGATGAGTTCAAGAACTTATTTTTTAATAAGTACTTCCCTCGTATTCTTCGAACAAAGATGGATAAGGAGTTTGTTGAACTAAAGCAAAAGGATGATGAATCTGTTGGTATATACAAAGCGAATTTTACAAGGCTTGCAAGGTATGCATCTGGCTTTATCATCCGACCTGAAAGTAAAATTGATCGATTCTTCAGTGGCTTAAAACCAAATCTTCGAAGGGCATTAGCTATAAGAGACTTTAGTAGCTATGAAGAAATTGTGTGTTGTGATATCAAGGTAGAAATGGAAGTTGGTGTTACATATCCATCTCATGGTTTTGACAAGAAACGAAAGATGGAGTTCAAGGAGAAATCTCAGAATAATGGTGAAAAGAAGATGAATGTTTCCTTATGCTCAAAGTGTGGAAAGAAGCATGGTGGAGATTGTCTTAAAGGAACTAGAAAATGTTTTAAGTGTGGAAAAGAAGGTCATCGAGCAGATGAGTGTCGAAGTAATGGAAAAAGGGTTTCTAATGGTGTGAATAAAGAAAAGACTGCAGAGAACTCACCAACAACACTTCAATGCTTCAAGTGCAATGAAATGGGGCATTATGTTAATCAATTCCCTAATCCAAGGGTTAATGATGATCGACATGAGCAACCACTTAAGGCAAAGGACAAAGGGAAGTCACATGTGGTCACTATTGGCGATGTTGAATATGACAACGATGTGGTGGAATGATTAAGTTTTTATGTAATGGGATTCCAAAATAATGTTGTATATAGTATCGTGTAATATTGGAATATTTATGTATTGGTCAATTGTGGTTTTCAATAATTTTATGGTACCGGTAACCATGGAAAGTGATTGAGAAATTTTGGTAAGCAGATGATATGCGCATAATGAAGGGATAAGAAGATAATGAGATGTTTTATTGTATTCATGAGCTCATGATTGATATAAGGACTAAGTGATATCATGGTTTGAGTATAAAGAATTTTGAGGATTTTGGTATGTGGAAAGTGTTAACTTTTAACTGCATTCATGTTTTCACTAAGGTTCAATGGGTATTAATTCTTCAAGAGAATACATGATTAAGGTATTCACATGTTTGTAATTTGGCCAACAAGATATATCTTATGATATATGGGGGATAAATGATGGCATTCACATGATTGTTATGTAACATTTCAAGTAATCATTTTCTTTATACTATGAGCTTGGACCGAAGTATTTTAGATAAGCCTAAATATTGGAATGAATTATGTTGGACATAAGTTAGTATTGTTTAAGTATATAACTTTTTTCGATATTATTGATGGGATGTTATAGTAATATAGTTTTAGAAAAAGGACAACCTGCAGGATGGGCGACAGCCCATCGCGTCGGACAAGGCTGTGGGAATCGAACCCACAACCGAAGTACGACTGGCCTTTATTGCCTACCACTAGCCTACAGGAAGTCCCTGGTTAGTATAAACTAGTTTTATTTTAATACGTGGTATGATATATGAATTATAAGTTTATTTTTGGAATCGTATACGATTAACCTCACCATAGATGGACTTATGTATATTTGATAACTTTTGCTAAACTTTTGTTTGAAACAGATGGAATGACCCATCATTCTATCACATGATCTGTTAACACTTCACGAATAACAAATTCAACTTCATTTATTTAAGAGATGAAGTAAAAATTGTTCAAAGCACGAACAATAGTGAGATTGTACCAAAATAAATTAAGTATTTATTCTAATTCAAATTCTTCAACTTTAGGGAAATGATATTGAAAACCAAAAATGTTGTTCTAGTTCCCTTATATCCGATGAATCAGATGGTACCTTAGATCATCAAAAATCTATGGCTTTGTGATTGTTGGCTTTTTCATATCCATGTTCTCTACCACTCTCCATCAGAACATGATGGTTAGGTTTCTCTTCCATATCCATATTTTCACCTATGTTCTCCTATGTGGAAACCCAGTGCTTAGTTAATTTGGGTAACCGTTATGTTTCATACTTTAGTTTTTAAAGATTGGTTTTGGTATTCCTTTTTATGATGTGGGTTTCTATTAAATAAACTTTAGAGTAGTAAATCATTTATAACCCCGACGAATTTTGAGGGCGAAATTCATTTTAAGGGGGGTAGAATGTAATACCCTGAGATTTTATGAAAAATATTCTTTTTAATTTTATTGATGTTTTGTGTTGTACGCTACAACAAAGGAGTATTTCACAACACTCAACCCTAACTTGGATGAATTACACACAATCGCGACCTTCCTCGATAGTGTGTGTTGTACGCAATACCGAGTTTCACTAAACAACGATATGCTATTAAAATATTATTAAAACTAGCCGTTATGAATAGTAATAACCACTTTTTGAAATTTTGAAAATTTCATATTTCAAAATGGACTTCATTTTTGGATTCGGAATATCGAAATTAGCCTAGGGTGAAATTTTTGTATTTTTCTGAAAACTTTCAATTTTTGATGAATAGTGAAAACACTGAGTTACTATTTAAAAACCGACTTTTTATTTAAATAATTATTTATTTTATTTAAATTTATTTTAGGTAAAAATTGATAAATAATACCTATATAAGTTCAATGTAATTCATTGGAGTCATTTTTTAATAATTTTAGATATATAAAAATTTATTGAACTTTTGATCGTCTTTTACCTACCTCCTAGGAGAATTTGCAAATTTACATAAAACTTAATTTTACCGCTTTTGTGAATGGAATTTCAAAAATATGAGAGACACGGTTTATTTTAGTAAGTAAAATGTGGTTCAATGAGATGAAAATAATTTTTGGTGAATAGTAACTTTTTACTTTTATTTACCACGGTTAAAAGTAAATAGGGTAATTAAGGGTAAAAATGATATTATTATTACACTAAAACATGTCCTAATTCTATTTTATAAGTTTAATTCGACCAAAAAAAACCTTAGGAATAAAATATGACCATTTAGGACCACTTGGATTAGATTGGAACATTTATTATTAATTTATTTAAAGAATAGTTAAAATAGTTAAAATCAAAGTTTAATAAGTAAATTATTTTTAATATAGAGTTATACATAAGATAAATTCGACTATAAATATTCATTAGAAAGATAAAACGATTTCCTAAATAATGATATTTTATTTGTAATTTTTAGACTTTAAATAATTTAATTTATTTATCACACAATGATGATGCAGTAATTATCTTATTAATGAAATATTGACATAATTAATGTTATAAATATCCAAGTAAATGTAATTTGAGACTTTTTATGAATTACAATAATTTTATATGTTAATATGACATGTTATTGTTGATTTAATTAACTTTTTTCGAACTAATAATTCTGTTATGATTTTCACAAAAATCAATTACCAAATAGTGTCAAAATTGACATAAAATAGTTCTTAAAACAAATATTATATTATTAATTGTTATTATATTTTTAAAAATCTAAGGTTCGGTAAAATGACTTAGATAAGGTTATATATATTAATAGTAAACAACTTGGGGTTTTTTTGGCTTGTTATAGTAAGTTTATTAACCTTATAGTGTAAGAACACAAAAAGACACGGTAAAAGTAAAATTATCTAACTTAAAGTTAAATCTAAATGATAAGGATAAAATAGGAACCTAAACTTGTCTAAATTATATTGGATGAGAGTATTTCGAACCATACCCACCTTAGATTCTAAATAAGTCAATTTAGAGCTATTAAAAACCGAATATGACTTTATAATAAAATAATATTTTTAGTTATTCCAAAGGTGTCCCTCTCCTCCCTTATAAAAGGGCACCTCCTCCCTCTCTTCCTCAGACCACTTTGAGCCTTAAAGCTCATCCAAACCCTACCAATTTCTCTTCTACAATTCCCTAGAAACATCCTAGAGGTTCTGTTCTTCTTCAAAGACCAATATTAGTGCCCTAAGAGGAGGTTTCAAAAAGGTGCTTCAAAGAAGAGGTAATGCCCGTTACCGATTCTTTCAACTTTATTTCTTCTTCCACTTATTCTTATTTAGTTGTTTCATTATGAAGTAATAACATCAGTATCAATCATATACTGATATGTTATTATAATTATGAAACAACCCTATTTCACCATCTATCCATCCTACGGAAAACGAAATCACCACGCGTGCGTACGTACGGAATACCGTCTCCACGCCGTGGTGTAATCTGTTTTTCCACCACCACCTTACATGGATGGGTATAATGGTGTAAATAAATGATTATTGTAAAGTGATATTTATTCTGAAATATTATACATACACTCCAATACAATTCCACAATCATGGGAATGATATCATCGCTCGTGCGTACGTACGGACTACCGTCTCCACGAACGCGATGAGATTCATTTTCCATGATTAACCATTCAAAAATGATTATAAAGTATATATAATGAATAATAATGAAATATATGACATAATAATTCTACTGGATTTATGTATATATATATGTATGTCATATACTCAATTCCATTCAATTCAATAAGGAAACGAAAACAGCGTTCATGCGTACGTACGGCCTACCGTCTCCATGAACGGTGTATTTCATTCCTTTTATCGATATATAATATATATGTATATAATGAATATATATTATATATAAATCATATTTTACATTCTGTAATTATTTAAATTAGGATATAAGTAATAATATCAAGAACGACGAGTCGAAACACATACGATAAATGAAACGATTTTACCCAAAACGCTCTTTAACATGGAATTTACAAAAGAACAGGTAATATAAAGTCATAAGTGAACCATATATGATATCATAACAATGAATATGATTCTGTAATAAGTCAATGACATTATTTAAATCATTATATAGGAGTTTCAGATACATACTAAGCATATCGGACATAAGGTAAGGGATAAATTTTTAATCTCATTTTTATCTGAGATTGCTTATACGTAAGTATTTACTGGGGTTATGTTTATCATTCATGACCATGTTTTCTAAAAATGTTTTCATAAATTGTTTACTATTCTTCCATGAATGTTTAAAGTCATTTTTACCCTTTATTGACTTTTTACCACATTTTATGAATGGAATCTTTCCTTTGGTTACCATATAAGGTACTTTTTGACTTTTCCGAAAAAAGTACAAGGAGAATGTTATTTTTAACTTATACGGTGTGAAGGGATTTTTACGGTTTCATAACACCTCATTTTCAAGAAGCTTCCTCTACAAGATTGCATGATTATTTTCAACAAAACCGTTTTCTTTTAAAATTGCATGGAATTTTGTTAAAAGAAAATGATTTTAAAGAAGAAAGGATATTTTCCTCAAGAATTCATTTCAAGTGTTTTTCCAAAATTATTTTCCATCTAAGATGACATTATTTCATATGTGTATGTTTCAAGTAATATGTCTCTATGATTTAAATGGTTTCAATTTTCTTATGATGAAATGATATCAAACTTTTATGTATTATGTTATGATGGCATGATGTTTAAGAATCCCATTTTATTACATGGGTTATGCTATGATGTATGATTTATGATTTTGTGGCACACGAAAGAATGATTTCATTATGAGATGGGTGGGACCTATATCTTCCTCCAATGCATTGGGTAAAGATTTATATCTCATGAAATAGACATGGCTGGAATGGTAAGTTAATCTGGTTCAGTGTTACAGGACTGAAACGAGGAGTGAACTCGATTCAGAAAGGGACTTTGTCCACTAAGATGGTCTTGGAAGCAATGCCTTGGCTACTATGGAAATCATGACATGTTCTGAATAGTTGCCACAATTACATGTTTTATTCCCATTTTATCATGGTTGATTTTCTATTATGATATATTCCTTACGTACTTCCACGATTTATGTCTTTGCTCAAGATTTTGATGTTTAAATTTCATGTTCAAGTTTTTGCTTCCAAATGTTTATGGATTGTTTTATGTTATCTATGTTTTCCCTTACTGAGTATTTGAGCTCACCCGTTTTATGTTTTATTTTCCCTAGGAAGTAAATAAAGTTTTTAGGTAAGGAAACAAAAAGGGGAAGATCGTTATGGGAGTTGTTGAAGATCTTTCACCATGATTAGAAGATTTTATTCCGAGTTTCCAAAGACACTAAACTATTACGGTCCTTCTGTGTCTGTTTTTGTTATGTATTAAGTATTCTGCAAAAGTAATGTATTTTCCATGTACGTCAAGCTTCGTGTCTCTACAAGAGGTCCACCGTATGTCGACGGTTGGCACCCCATCATATAAAGCTAATCACCATGGGTAAATCTCCTAGGGTCAATCTAGATTGAGTGGGATGATAGAACCTCGTATCTCAATGAAATATGTCTTAGAAACCATGACCAATAGTGTTCTTGTGCACAAGACACTAGAGAGGAGCAACATCTAAAATTCTAGTGCTCTCCAGTTGTAATGTCCCGGTTCTGGGTGCCACTCAACGGGTGCCCCGAACCCGATTCACCACGTGAACTCAAGCGCATTTCCCAAAATGCCAGAGGCTACCGACTAGCAGCGAGGGCCTAGGTTTGATAGTGGGGAAACTATGCCCTCGTTTGTCAAAGTGCAGCGCAGCGGAATAGATAAATAGCATACAACAAGCGAAAGCAGTAAACAATATATATAACAGAAATGGATAACGGATAATAAAAAGGAAACCATCAGTCATATATATATATGAAAATGCATCATGTCATTATTCTATAAAATATCCAAAACATGTTACACTACAATACAATACAACTGAAGTACAAGTATAGAAAAGCAAAATAGAATAGCCAGCGACATCACGAGCCCAAGCTCGGTACCATGCTCCCTTACTTCCCAACAACAATCAAGTATCTGTATAGGGTCTCTTGCCCTTATCCACACCTACAGAAACGTAATCTATTTGGGCCGAAGACATGACCCAAATAGGGTGTGAGAAATAAATCCCAGTAGGCACCCACCAAAGGCCAGTGCCCAACTGTGTGGAAATATGAAACGATAGTGTGAAGTAGTAAAATGCAATAACTAATCAGTACTCAAAAGTAACTAAATTTACCAGTTATATTGCCATATTATTATGCTTTTTAACATTCAATTTAATATATCACCACAGTGAATATTCTAAGTAAAATGGCCAGTGTCCTCAAACACGCAAATATTTACCCTCAGGTAATCAGGAACGTAACCCACAGGTAACATCCCATAGGTGTAACGGATATTACCCTCAGGCGTATGAGGTGTCGCCCATAGGCACAGAATCAACTGCCCATAGGCACAGAAGAAGTTGCCCACAGGCTAAGTAGTACATTTCCCACAGGCTAGTCACAACACTGCCCTCAGGATAACAAGTAATCGGGACATGCCAAATATGTAAACAAGCAATACACATGAAATAAAAATGAAATTCCTCTCAAGGAAATTCTATAATCATTATTATAAAGGCATACCCTCGGGTATCCTGGCCAAACGGTTAAACAGAGGAACGCACCCTCGGGGTGGTCCTGGATCCAAGCAGTGATCCTAAACAACAGTTTATTATAACATTTAAATTACCTAAACAATTCTAGGTCTTTAATTCAACAAGGCCTTAGCCATACGACACCCCATTCATGGGCGCTTATATCAACGGTACACAAAATGCACATCAGTTGGAAATTAAACACCAAGCCACCAACCTCGATCACCCGTGATCGATATACATGAATGACGCCTTATGAAACGTCCAAGAACGTCGTAGATCTTAGGTAAAATAATTATCATTCAAACTCAAATAACTTCCCTTAGAGGAAGAATTGGAAAGAAACACACAAGGATAAGGAAGCTCTTACCCACGCGGTTCCGACAAGATCGACGGCGGAAGAATATGATTCCCGACGCACGATCAGGAGCTCCTCGAAGGTCCGGCGTCCTCTCCCAAGCTCCTCTGGAATTCCAAGCTTCCACTGTGAACAGAGGAGACTACTGCCCGTTTTAAGCGGAAAAAACAAAATACACGGCGTGTACTATTGACTACACAACGTGTAATTTTCTCATTTAACTGCTCCTCTGGCGGCACCACCGCACTATTTATCCGTCGACATGAGTACACGGCGTGTATTTCTGATTACACGGCATGTACTGTCGCTCTGCCAGAAGCTTCTTCCACCGCCTTACTATTTTCCTACTAACTGAATACACGGCGTGTAAATACCCACTACATGGCGTGTTGTCGGTTTTTTTACACCTTTCATCACCGACAGGGCTACACACCCTGTGTACTCATCCCACACGGCCAAAGTACACGGCGTGTGGAATAGTACATGACGTGTAGTCCCAAAATTTAGGATTTTTCCCCATTTTCCTTATTTTCTCAAAAACATTTAAGGAAAAGAGAAAAAAAGAAACTCGTACCTCAAAAATAAGAACCAGGTTCTTAAAAACTTCCCCCCTTAAAGAAATTCTTCCCCAAATTACCCTTCTAAGGGTGGTGAAGATACAGCTAAGAATAACTCTGGCCACTGAGCACGTACATCGGTCTCCTGCTCCCAGGTTTCATCCTGCACTCGACCATGCTGCCATAGCACCCGTACGAGAGGAACTGACCGGCCTCAGAGAACCTTCATGCTCCTATCAATAATACGAATCGGACGCTACTCAAAGGATGCATCTATTTCAAGTTCAACCACCTCGGGATGAAAGATGTGAGACAGGTCTGAATGATAGCGACGCAACTGAGATACCTGGAAGACGTCGTGCATGGATCGGTACCTCTGCGGTAACTACAACCGATAGGCAACCAGCCCGACTCTCTCCAGAATATCAAATGGCCCTATATACCTCGGTGAAAGTTTACCCTGTCTCCTGATCCGCCTGTGTCCCAACCTCGGTGAAACACACAAGAAAACCTGATCCCCAACCACGAACTCCAAGGGTCGTCTGCGGTGATCAGCATAAGATTTCTGATGAGACTGTGCAGTAGTCATCCACTTCTGAATCAACTAGACCTACTTAGAAGTATCCTGCACGAGACGTGGTCCCAGTAAAGTTGCCTCACCTGTCTCTAACCAGCACAAGGTTGATCGGCATGGCCTACCGTATAAATCCTTGTACAGTGCCATCTAAATAGTTACCTGAAAACTATTATTATAGGAAAACTAGACTAAGGGTATATGTTTCTCCCAAGAGCCCCCAAAGTCTAGGACGCATGCACGCAGCATGTCCTCTAGCACCTATATCATACGCTCCGACTGGTCATCGGTCTGAGGGTGGTAAGTTGTGCTCAGAAGCACCTGTGTACCCAGTGCCCTTTGAAAACTCTGCCAGAAGCGAGATGTAAAATAGGTGTCCCTATCTGAAATGATAGAACGAGGGACCCCATGAAGACGTATGACCTCTCGGATATACAACTTCTCGAGGTCGTCAACACCAAAGGTCTCCTTGATTGGCAAAAAGTGAGCTACCTTTGTGAGTCGGTCCACAACAACCCACACGACATCATTGCCTCGAGGTGACCTCGGCAACCCAGCCACAAAGTCCATCGCAACATCATCCCATTTCCACTCTGGAATGGGTAACTGCTGTAACAGTCTGTCTGGCCTCTGATGCTCCACCTTCACCTGCTGACAGGTGGAACATCTCGTAACAAAACCAGCTATCTCTCTCTTCATACCTGGCCACCAGTACTGACGTCTCAAGTCACGATACATCTTGGTAACTCTGGGATGAACTGCCTAGACTAAAGCATGAAACTCCTGCATCAGCTCCTCACGTATATCCCCTAGAACCCATACTCGTCCATGGAAACGCAGTACCTCATCATCGCCTATCGTCCACCCAGGAGGAGGGTCCTTACTTTCCACCGACTCCCGTAGAACTAGGCCTTCTGAATCAGATAGTTGTCTCATCCTCACTCTATCCAGGAGGGTAGAGGTCACAGCTAAATATGAAATATAGGTCTGCCACTGGCTATCATGCACCTCCAAATGCATCTCAGATAACAAATCCATAAGCTTCCATTCACCACTGTCCTCATGCACTGCCTATATCTGAGTCTTCCTGCTCAGTGCATCAGCTACTGCATTACCTTTACCAGTTGTATAGGCAAGCTCAAATTCGAAGGACTGAAGGTATTCAACCCACCTTATATTCCTCAGATTCAATTCATGCTGAGTAAAAATATACTTGAGACTTTTGTGGATGGTGAAAACCATAAAATGCTCTCCCAAGAGATAGTGTCTCCAACAGCGCAACACTTGAACAACTACAGCCAACTCGAGATCATGCATCGGGTAATTCCTCTCATGTGGCCTTGATAAAACACTATTTTTTTGAATATTTTATTGATAATAAATGATATAATTTCTTCACATTGTGTTAAATATGTTTATTTATAAAATATTTGGGATTTGATCATTCATTTGAAAATTTGGTGAAAATTCCAGTTTTACCCTTTATAGTGCACTGTAGTATTTCGAAGATAAATATTTTAATATTTATTATTTGAATTTGAAATTTTGTAACAGTGTTGATAACTTAATGTTATACAACTTTTATTCATGACACTAGATCTAAAGAGTGTATTTGGATGGAGTAAATGGGCCATTAATCCAATGGTGGTCTGGACTCGGCATAATGGATATGGGTTATGTATTTGGGTCATATCTTCTTCATCCGGGCTTAGATTGAGCCCAAAGTTTGTGGAAAGCTCGGGGACATGATTTGGAACAAATAATCCTTCTGGAAGGCCGGTCAATTCACGAGTCTTGGAGGTCAAATAGGCGGTGAAACTTGGAATAAAATATTTGGACGAGTTTTTCATTTCACACTTAAAAAGTTATGTAACCCTAGCCCTGACAAACTCTATTTAAAGGGGATTTTAACTCTTTGGGAGGGCTGGTAGAGGCTTTGGGAAGGTTTAACCGAAAGGGTGTCTCTTGGGATCCCCTCACAGCTCTTGGAAGAAGTAAGCCTTTGTGCAAACCTCTCTTCCAAAAAGGCTCTCCTCTCCCACCTCTTCTTTGTATTTCTTTTATTTCATGTTTGTTTCTTGAATTTTTCTTCAAATAATCTTCTGTGTTATTCACTTTTCTTCTTATCTTAATATTATTAATTGGTTTGGAATCAAGAGTGGATACAAGATTGGGTTCTACCCTTTCAATCCTTTGCTTATGCAAAACGTCTCCACGATGACTACACCGCCCATGGAAGAGTAGTTCTTTTTAGTAATCGATCGACCTCTATCCTTCTTCATTTAATTATTTTGAATCATTGAGATACTGTAATTCACTTAATATTATCCATGATTTTTTTTTAAATTGTAAGAAACTAAGTAAGCAATTGAACAATTAACACAAAACACGCGAGGTCGGGAATTGTGTAAATTGTGAGAGCGTGATCTTAATCGGTAATATAAGACCATACGGGATAAATTTGTAGAGTTAAAATATAATCCCTAAACACAATTCATCCTCATTTCCAGAATGGATATGTGATATAATTAACCACTGACCATAATCTAACCTTAGAATAACAATCAAAGCAGGGTGCTATGATTGCGTGTTGCGAAGCTAGCATAGGGTTTAAGTAATTTCATCTTTGTGGTTAAGTTGACTCTCGTAAGGTTCGAGGGATAACAAATTAGGGGATCATAATTAAGTGGATATTGATTTAAATGATAATGATTAATAAGTGAATGAAGAGGCAGAGTTAGATCAATTACGCCTTTTAAAATATTTTCTAAAAAAACATCTTTTTGTTGTGTCATTTTAATCGAACTTCATTTCAAAACTAAAAACAAAAAAAATACAATATTCTTCCAGAAAACTTCTTCTATATTAATAAACTATAACCAACCCCAATCCTTTCAAATAGTGTTATTATTATCTATTATTTTATTTTTATAATATCTTTAAAAAGTTGTTTTAAATCTACTTCCTCCTTTGAGAGACGACCTTGGTCAGCCACTCTGTTGCACCTAAGTACCCCAAAATCACACTAATCATTTGAGGGCGCCCACGAAAGTGATCTTTCAAATTGGCACCTTTTCCGGGGAGGAAAGTAATTTATTCAACCATTTAGAGGTATTTCTTGTATTTTTCATTTTATTATTTTCTTCACCTCTCTCTTTCATCGTTCCCCTTTCTCAAGTTTTCATTTTTTTTTTCATCCTCTTGTTTTCTTTTTGGACCATCAACTCAAACTTCTCATTTTTATTTTACTATGTTCCACTTTCTTTCTTTTAATTTTTATTTGATTTATGACACGAAGTAATCCCGAAGATCTCTTAGATCTTGACCCAGAGATTGAACGTAGCCTTAGGGCACGAATAAGACATTCTCAGTCTACAGGAAGTTTCAATATTCAACCAGTTGGTAAATTCCTCTCTTCTGGAAACATTGAAATTAGAAGATATTCAAATTAAAACATAAAAGAAGAACCAATGGATGGAAATAATAACAATGAGCTAAATAGAACCATTCGAGAATTGGTTGCACCTGATATTAACTATCATCCAAATTGTATTGCATACCCAAATCTCGAATCGGACTTTGAACTGAAATCTGGGTTAATTCACTTACTTCCAAAGTTTCATGGACTCTATGGTGAGGATCCCAACAAACACCTTAAGGAATTTAATGTGGTTTGATCAACCTTAAAACCAAGAAATGTTTCTGAAGATCAAATCAATTTAAGAGCATTCTCATTCTCACTTGATGGAGCTGCGAAAGATTGGATGTATTATTTACAACCCTGGGATGTAACTTGTTGGAACGATTTAAAACATCTTTTCTTGCAGAGATTTTTTCTAGCATCAAGGACCACTTCCATTCGTAAGGAGATCTCGGGGATCAAGCAAGCTCAAGGGGAGTCAATGTATGAGTACTGGGAGCGATTCAAGAAGTTGTGTGGAAGCTTCCCACATCACCAAATCAGTGAGTAATTACTCATTCAATACTTCTACGAAGGACTTACACCCATGGAGAGGAGCATGGTGGATGCTGCAGCAGGAGGGGCATTGGTGGACAAGACACCAGTAGATGCACGTGCATTGATCGACAAGATGGCACAAAACTCCCAACAATTTGGTGATCGAGGCACACCACATGTCAGGGGAGTACACCAGGTAAGTCTTTCTTCTCTTGAAAGTCATTTGATTGATACAAAGTTGGAAGAATTGACCACTATGGTGAGGCAGATTGCTTTAGCTCAAAAGACATCCCAACCCACTCCTTCAAGGCCTTGTGTAATTTTCACTGATACAAGCCATCCAACTGACTGTTGCCCCCAACTACAAGAAATAGAAGATTGTGAAGCAGTATTCCCAGGGAGACCATTTCAGTAGCAACAACAACCATATCCCCAAAAGAAGTTTGATTCATTTGCTCCAACATACAACCAAGGGTGGAAAGATCAACCAGACATGAGGTATGTCTCTAGACAACAACAAAGGCCACCCTTTCAACAAAACTTCCAGCAGCCTCCGCCTTACCAGCAGGGTTTCCAACAACCACAAAGGAGATTTGAGGCCCAAGTATCAGCAATCCAGCAACAAGGGAATCCCCCACCCAAGGTAGATTCTAACACTGATGACCTTTTGAAGAAAACTGTTCTTAATCAACATAATGAGCTAAAGAGTCAAGGTTCGGAGCTGAGGGAGTTGAAGACTCAAATGAGATAGATTGCCACCGCCCTCCATGAACTTGTAAGTAAGAATTCAGGAAATCTACCCTCCCAACCCACTCCAAATCCAAAGGGGAATGTTAGTTCCATCACATTGAGAAGTGGGAAGCAAATGAACGATACATCTGTACCTACCATTCCACCAGGATTCACCTCAACTCTAGAGAAGCCACATTACATACCAACTGATGAGAAATCCAAGGAGAAAGATAAAGGTAAGAAAAAGATTGATGATGTTCCTCCTAAACCCCTTCCCTTTCCAAACAGGGTTGTTCAAAACAAGAAGATGGCTGAAGAAGCAATGAAAAAAGAGGTTTTGGACACATTCAAGCGTGTGGAGATCAGCATTCCTCTACTTGAATCCATTAAGCAAATTCCAAGGTATGCCAAATTTTTAAAATAACTCTGCACCAATCGAAGAGGGCTCAAGGGAAATGAGAGGATCAATATTGGAAGGAATGTATCAGCACTCATTACACAAACTCTAGCAATGCCGACAAAGTGCACGGATCCAAAAATATTCACCATCCCATATACCATAGGGGAGTTGCACTTCTCTGATGCACTTTGTGATTTAGGTGCTTCCATAAATGTGATGCCTCACTCTGTATTCTCTTCCTTGCAGGTTGGTGAGTTGAATCCAATAAGAGTAGTGGTGTAGTTGGCGAATAGAGCTACGGCATATCTAGCAGAAGTCCTTGAGGATGTACTTGTCCGGGTAAGAGACATGATATTTCCAGCAGATTTCTATGTTCTTAACATGGAGGATGATCAGGTAAGTTCTCATGCTCCCATAATATTAGGTAGGCCCTTCCTCAAAACTACAAAAATACTATCATAAATGTCAATGAGGGTACGCTTTACATGGAGTTTGGAGATGAAGTTGTGATATTTAATGTTATGGATTCCATAAAGTACCCCTCAGAGGATCACTTTGCATTTGTTATCTCCCATTTTGAACCACCAAATAAAAACTCCATGGAATTTGATTGTCCTATGCTTAGGGAGATTATGAATATTGGTTCGAGTTTGATGTCTAAGAGCACTTGCACACATGTTTCTGATACACAATCCTCTCTTGGATTTGATTTGGATTCATATTCTGATTTTGATCATGTTCACTCTGATTATGACATGGCTATTGAGTATGCTGATGGATTTGATGATTTATTCTCTGATTTTGATGATGTCTATTCTGATACTGATGCTATTTTTACACATATTTCAGTTCCTTCAATGTCTCCATCCATACTACACCCTCCTTCATTAGAACTCAAGCCATTGACACCAAATCTGAAATACTCATACTTGTTGAGTGGTGAGATATTACCTGTTATCATTGCTAACAATCTCCGTTTTGAACATGAAGAAAAACTTTTGAATCTTTTGAGGGAGAACATCAGGGCAATCGGGTGGACCTTGGCTGACATATTAGGTATTATCCCCTCCATTTTCATGCATAGTATTCTCTTGGAGGATGGGGATAAACCAGTGAGACATCCACAAAGGAGACTCAATCCAACCCTTCTGGAGGTTGTTAAAAAAGAAGTTGAAAAATTGCTCGAGGCAGGTATAATCTATCCCATTTCAGATTCTCAATGGGTAAGTCCAATTCAGGTTGTGCCTAAGAAAAGTGGTGTTACTGTTGTTAAAAATGAGAAAGATGAGTTAGTTCCAATGAGGGTACAAAATAGTTGGCGTGTGTGTATTGATTATAGGAAACTAAATCATTCCATTCGCAAAGACCATTTCCCCCTCCCATTTATTAATCAGATGCTTGAGTGACTAGCTGGGAAGACAAACTATTGTTTCTTGGATGGATTTTCTGGATATTTTAAGGTTCCTATAGCTCTGGAGGATCAGGAGAAGACTACATTCACCTGTCCCTTTGGCACATTTTCCTACCGAAGGATTCCATTTGGACTTTGCAATGCCCCAGGTACCTTCCAGAGATGCATGGTGAGTATTTTTTCTGATTTTATTGAGACCTGCATGGAGGTATTTATGGATGATTTTACAGTGTATGGGTCTTCATTTGATGAATGTCTAATTAGTTTGGGAAAGGTGTTGAATCATTGTATTGAGAAGAATCTGGTCTTAAATTTTGAAAAATGTAATTTCATGGTCAAAAAGGGAATTGTCTTAGGTCATATAGTCTCACAACATGGCATTGAAGTTGATAAATCTAAGGTAGACATTATTTCATCCCTCCCATATCCTACATGTGTGCGTTATGTTCGATCATTCCTTGGACATGTTGGATTTTATCGACGCTTCATCAGAGATTTTAGTAAGATCGCTCCACCCTTATCTCGATTGCTTCAAAAAGATATTGACTTCAATTTTGATGATTCATGTAGGGTATCATTTGATGGGATAAAGAAGTGTCTGACCATTCCACCGATCATATAGCCCCCGTGGTGGGACCTTCCATTTGAGCTTATGTGTGACGCCACCAACTTCGCGGTTGGAGATGTCTTATCTCAGAGGGTGGAGGGACGTTCACATGTGATTGCCTATGCATCGAGGACACTAGATTCAGCCCAATCAAACTACACAACCACGGAAAAAGAGTTTTCTTGCTGTTATATTTGCTTTAGATAAATTCCGTTCATATTTATTAGGCTCTAAAGTAGTTGTTTTTTCTGACCATGCAGCTTTGAGGTACCTCCTAAAGAAGCCAGATGCAAAGCCATGACTTATCCGTTGGATGATCCTTCTTCAGGAATTTGATATTGAGATAAAGGACAAGAAGGGTTCAGAGAATTTGGTGGCAGACCACATGAGTAGGCTTACTCACACACTAGAGGATGACACCTTGGACCAGGTACCACTTCGGGACACTTTCCCCGATGAGCATCTCTATACCATCTCAGGTACGCATCCTTGGTATGATGATTTAGTTAATTACATTTTTTCCTCTGAAATCCCAGCAAATTTGAAGAAGCATCAAGTCCAAAAATTAAAAAGTGAGTCTAGGTATTATGTGTGGGATGATCCTTACCTCTGGCACATGTGTAGTGACCAAGTCATTAGGAGGTGTGTTCCCGATCATGAGTTTGAGTCTGTTTTGTATTTCTGTCATACACTTGCTTGTGGTGGACACTTTGGACCCCAACGGACAGTTAGGAAGGTTTTGGACTCTGGATTATATTGGCCTAGCTTGTTCCATGATGCCCATGTGTTTTGTAAGTCATGCTCTCGTTGCCAACACACTGGGAATATTTCTAGGAGACATGAGATGCCCCAACAACCCATACTATTCTGTGAGATTTTTTATGTATGGGGCATTGATTTTATGGGTCATTTTCCTAGTTTATTTGGTTTTTTGTATATTTTGGTTGCTGTTGATTATGTGAGTAAATGGGTGGATGCCAAGGACACCAGGACTGATGATTCTCATGTTGTTGTGGACTTTGTCAAAGCACAGATTTTTTGCAGGTTTGGAGTACCAAAGGCCATCATCAGTGACCAAGGGACACACTTTTTCAATAGTAATTTTGCTTCCCTCCTTCGAAAGTATGGGGTGACACACAAAACATCAACACCATACCACCCCCAAACAAATGGTCAGGCTGAGGTTTCAAATCGTGAGTTGAAACAAATATTGGAGAAAACCGTGCAGCCAAATAGGAAGGATTGGAGCAAGCGCTTGTATGATGCATTGTGGGCTTATAGTACAGCATACAAGACACCCATTAGTATTTTCCCATTTCGGATTGTTTTTAGGAAAGCGTGTCATCTCCCCGTGGAAGTTGAGCATCGGGCTTATTGGGCTATAAATAAATGCAACATGGATTTGGCCCAAGATGGAATCCAAAGGAAGCTACAAATTCAAGAGCTTGAGTAGATTAGATTGTATTCATATGAGAACTCAAGGCTCTATAAGGAAAAATCAAAATCATCTCATGATAGAATGATCCAACAAAAGGAGTTTCATGTTGGAGAGAAAGTCCTTCTCTATAATTCACGACTGAAGCTGATGCCTATTAAGTTGCATTCTAGATGGTTAGGTCCTTATATTGTGTCTAATGTTTTTCCTTATGGTGCAGTGGAGATCACACAAGAGGACACTGGAAGGAGCTTTACAGTCAATGGGCAACGTTTGAAGAGATACATCGAGGGACTTCCTACCGATGCAGTTGATTTTATCACACTGCATGACCCCATCATCACTTGATCACATCAGGCTGTTCCTAACCCTTTCACTTTTATATTATTTTTCCTATTTAAAAATTCTACATTTCATGTGCACATTGAGGACAATGAAATATTTTAAGTGTGGGGGAGTAGGGAACCTTTTAGTTTAGTAATTTCAATTGTTTTCCTGTTTTAAAAAAAAACCAA
The DNA here is from genome assembly GCA_963277665.1 of Viscum album. Lineage (NCBI taxonomy): Eukaryota > Viridiplantae > Streptophyta > Magnoliopsida > Santalales > Viscaceae > Viscum > Viscum album. The sequence continues at coordinate 1,294,917,994 of OY728141.1, read as the reverse complement.
AAAAAATTGTGTGTTTTTCAAATTTTGTCTATTTATTTTTCAATTTTCTTTTTGTTTTTAAAATTTTTGAGCTGAAATGATTCTCATCACAATTTTTAAATGCATATCAATGAGTGAAACAATTTATCCCTTGAAACTAAGCTTAAATGAATGCTGAAAATGACTTTGTTTCAAGTTCAAATATTTAGTAATTTCATGAAAAGTACACTGAATTTTGAATCCCATGCCACATATCACTATCTTTATATTTGAAATCAATTTCCTGTGAGGCTTCTGAACCATTATTTTAATATTCTTTACATTCACCTCACTTCTTGAGAGAACCAAACCATGCTTGATTTAACCAGAATTTGATTTATTCCTGTCAAAACTTGAGGGTTTGAGGTACTTATGTTTAAATGATTGAGGCATTTGTTTGGTATTAAATCCCCTATTTCAAATAATCCTTTTTTATAATGGCCTAACTTGAACATTTAATCCTTGTATCCCTTAGAATTCATGCACATCCTGTTAGGTTATCCACATTACAAGCCAATTTTCCCTATCCAACCAACTCTTGAAGTGAAATTGCATAATCTAGTTGAGATTAAGTGTGGGGTAAGCTATCTTGTGTTGTGCTACCACATTCTGTGATACTTTGGGTGGAAAATTAAATTCTTAAGAGATGTTTTTGATGCTGAAGAAAGTCATTATATTTAAAGTTGTGCCTTTTCTGGAGCTTTCATGACAAGTGAAGTTGTGCCTTTTCTGGAGCTTCTAATTGAGGTGGAAAGTTGTACCTATCTGGAGATTTCAAGAAAATCATGTTTGAGAAGATTGACATTTTTTATGCTGAAATGATGAATGGTGTAAAATTTTCATGACTTTTCATGATGATGCAGCTGAATTGATACTATGGGGATTAAGGAGAAGACCATATTTAAGTGAAAATTATATTAATGCAATTTTGCTTCAAAAAGAGTCAAGCCCTCCTCATTTAGCCTCAGAATTTTTCACATCTAAATCCTACCAACTGAAATCCACAGAACAACCATGAAAAGTCCTCATGATAAATATATGTCCTTGACTCACATCGGGTGGTGATGTAGGAATCTATCAAGCCTATGGTGACCCTTGTATGAGTTTGGATGAGAAAGACATTGCAAAAAAATTGATATTTGAGTGATGAGAGAAAATTCAAGCGAGGTAAGTGTTTTGTGCATGGGAGGATAAATGAAGTGGAAATATATTGAATGATATTAATAGAGAACTTAAAATAAGGTTTTTTATGAGGCATGATATCTTTTTATTCTTGGTACAGAATTGATGGATCCCAATGATATGTGTTTTAAAATTGGTTTTGATTTGATATTGATGTTTACTTGACATGAGGTTTTTCCCAGGAGTGCAAAAGGGTAAGTGTGGGGGAGTTGATAAAACACTATTTTTTTGAATATTTTATTGATAATAAATGATATAATTTCCTCAAATTTTGTTAAATGTTTTTATTTATAAAATATTTGGGATTTGATCATTCATTTAAAAATTTGGTGAAAATTCCAGTTTTACCCTTTATAGTGCACTGTAGTATTTCGAAGATACATATTTTTATATTTATTATTTGAATTTGAAATTTTGTAACAGTGTTCCTAACTTAATTTTCTACAACTTTTATTCAGGGAACTAGAGCTAAAGAGTGCATTTGGATGGAGTAAATGGGTCATTAATCCAATGGTGGGCTGGACTCGGCAGAATGGACATGGGTTCTGTATTTGGGTCATATCTTCTACATCCGGGCTTGGATTGAGCCCAAAGTTTGAGGAAAGCTCGGGGACATGATTTGGAACAAATCATCATTCTGGAAGGACAGTCAATTCACGCGTTGTGGAGGTCAACTAGGTGTTTCAACTTGGAATAAAATATTTGGCCGAGTTTTTCATTTCACACTTAAAAAGTTATGTAACCCTAGCCCTCACAAACTCTATTTAAAGGGGGTTTTAACTCTTTGGGAGGGTTGTTAGAGGATTTGGGAAGGTTTGGACGAAAGGGTGTCTCTTGGGAGCCCCTCAAAACTCTTGGAAGAAGTAATCCTTTGTGCAAACCTCTCTTCCAAAAAGGTTCTCCTCTCCCACCTCTTCTTTGTATTTATTTTATTTCATGTTTGTTTCTTGAATTTTTATTCAAATAATCTTCTGTGTTCTTTCCTTTTCTTCTTCTCTTAATCTTATTAATTTGGTTGTAATCAAGAGTGGAGACAAGATTGGGTTCTACCCTTTCAATCCTTTGCTTATGCAAAACGTCTCCACGATGACTACACCGCCCATGGAAGAGTAGTTCTTTTTAGTAATCGATCAACCTCTATCCTTATTCATTTAATTATTTTGAATAATTGATCTACTTTAATTCACTTAATATGATCCATGAATTGTGTTTTTAAATTTTAAGAAACTAAGCAAGCAATTGAACAATTAACACAAAATACGCGAGGTCGGGAATTGTGTAAATTGTGAGAGCGCGATCTTAATCGGTAATACAAAACCATACGGGATAAATTTGTAGAGTTAAAATATAATACCTAAACACAATTCATCCTCATTTCCAGAATGTATATGTGCTCTAATTAACCACTGACCATAAACTAACCTTAGAATAGCAATCAAAGCAGGGTGCTGCGATTGCGTGTTCCGAAGCTAGCCTAGGATTTAAGTAATTTCATCTTTGTGGTTAAGTTGACTCTCGTAGGGTTCGAGGGATAACAAATTAGGGATTCATAATTAAGTGGATATTGATTTAAATGATAATTATTAATAAGTGAATGAATAGGTATAGTTAGATCGATTACGCCTTTTAAAATATTTTCTAAAAAAACATCTTTTTGTTGTGTCATTTTAATCGAACTTCATTTCAAAACTAAAAACAAAAAAAATACAATCTTATTCTAGAAAACTTCTTCTAGATTCATAAACTATAACCAACCCCCATCCTTTCAAATAGTGTTATTATTCTCTTTTATTTTATTTTTAGAATATCTTTAAAAAGTTGTTTTAAATCTACTTCCTCCTTTGAGAGACGACCTTGGTCAGCCACTCTGTTGCACCTAAGTACCCCAAAATCACACTAATCATTTGAGGGTGCCCATGACAGCACTCTTTCAGGCCTCAACTGCCGAGACCCGTACGCAACAACTCGATCGCCCTATATCAACACAGTTCTCAGCCCAATCTCTGATTCATCACAGTAAACTGTATAGCTCTTCCCCTGCTCTGGGAGTATCAGGATTGGTGTTGATGTCAACCTTCCTTTCAGGTACTGAAAGGCTATCTCACAAGCTTCCGACCAAAAGAACTTCACACCCTTCTTAGTCAAACCCATCAATGGCGCTTCTAAGCGAGAGAAGTCATGTATGAAGCATCTGTAGTAACCAGCCAGCCCCAAGAAACTCCATATTTTAAACATGTTTTTAGGATGCTCCCAGGAAACTACTGCTCTCACCTTCTCTGGGTCTACTACAACTCTTGTCTCTGAGATGATATGACCCAGGAAGTGTATCTGGTCCATCAAAAAGTGGCACTTTGAGATCTTAGCATATAGTAGATGCTCTCTCAGTGTACTCAATACGATCTCAAGATGGGTGGCATGGTCGTGTCGAGTGTGAGAGTACACCAAGATATCGTCCACGAATACTACCACAAAAGAATCCAGATAAGGATGGAACACACGATTCATTAGATCCATGAAAACTGCTGGTGCGTTCGTGAGTCTGAACGGCATAACCGTATACTCATATAGACCATACCTGCTCCTGAAAGCTGTGAGAGGTATATCAGATGGTCTAACGCGCAACTGATGATATCCTGATCTCAATTCAATCTTTGAGAATACTCGTGCTCCATGAAGTTAATCAAAAATATCATCAATCCTTGGAAAGGGATATTGGTTCTTAACCGTTAACTGGTTCAGCTTCCGATAATCCACACAGAGTCTGAGGGTACCGTCTGCCTTTTTCGCAAAGAGGACCGGAGAACCCCATGGAGAAGTACTGGATCGGATGAAACCCTTTGCGTGTAACTCCTCTAAATGTCTCTTGAGCTCCTATAACTCGGGTATATCCATCCTATAAGGAGGAATGGACATCAGTGTTGCTCCTGGCACAAACTCAATAGATAAATCCACCTCACGCTCCGGAGGTAGACCTGAAAAGTCGTCCAGAAAGACATCCCTGAAATGATCAACCACTAGAGGGAAATCCTTCTGACAATTCCCCTGGTCGTCCAGATATAAGATCTCAATCTAGGATGTGATACAACCTCACCCATAATGCTCTGGTCCAACTCGACTCGCCTGAAAATCTCACTCACCCTTGTATAGAAACTCTCCGCCCTTTGGTGACGTGAAACTCACCCTACGACGATAGCACTCCACAGAGGCTCGAAAGGGAACCAACCAGTCCATCCTGAGAATGAAATCATAGCTTGTCATATCTAAGACATAGAGGTCCCAAAGGAAGTGACACCCACCAACCTCAAGGGGGCACTCCTTGCATTGACACACACTAGTCGTTCTAGTTCCCAATGGAGTGTATAATATCATAACATCAGAAGAAGTAGAAACACTGAGCCCAAGGCTCTCCACAATGGGTACAGATATAAAGTTATGTGTATCACTCGTATCGAAAAGTACTGAATATAAAATAGAAGCTACTAGAATATTACCTCTGACAGTAGAAGGTCCGGGATCCTGCTCCTGCTGGGTCTGTTGCACTGCATATGTCTGCCCAGTGCCGCGGCCCTGCGACACAGCCTGGCTACCCTGAGCTGTCCCGCTCTGCTGCCTTTGAGATCCTGGTGTCTGGCTACCACGTCCACATCCACTATCCCTGCCTGCACGCCCTGACGTATTCCAGTTCCCCGACTGGTAAGAAGCTGCTGGTCCTTCCCCCGCACACAGAGTCTGCACAGAACCCCTCTCACTATCCACTAGTGGAAACGCCCTGCAAAAGTGTAGCATATGACTCATACTTCCATAAGCCCGGCATTCCAATGGGTAATGTGGACACTGAGGTCTCTTGTGCCCCTCCTTACCACACTGGTAGCATATGACCTGGCCACCTGAAACATTCTTTTGGCTGGTACTTCCACCCTGAGAGAAGTCCATCTGTCTCTTCCTCTTACTAGTAGATATAGTACCAGAAACTGGTGCTGGACCGCCCTGGCCCACACCACTAGCTTCCCGCAGGTTCCTCCCTGTAATCAGTGCCTGGTTCACAATAGCATGTACTGAAGGAAACCTGAAAACATTCACCAATGATCGGATGTCATATCGAATACCATCATCAAAGAGCATGTCTCTCAGCGTCTCATCACCCACCATAACGGGTGAAAAATGCTGAATCTCGGTGAAACGAGCAGAATAATCCATCACCGACATAGCGCCCTGCTGTAGATTCATGAACTCTCGAGCTTGATCTGCCCTCAGTGTCTCTGGGAAGAAGAAGTCATAGAAGGCTGTCTGGAAATATTCCCACACCATGTCTTTGTGATGCTCTGAATGGGTGGTAACATCCCACCACCTCTTGGAGGAATCATGCAGCATATAAGTCACGAGCTTGACCCTCTGCCCTGGAGGCGTCTCTAGGTGCTCGAAAATAGTCTGCATCAACCCCAACCAAGACTCTGCAGCCTGTGGTCCTCCATCCCCTGAAAATGTAGGCAGATGCTGCTATTGGAAGATACGAGTCAGCTCATCCATAGATGTGGCAGCTGGCGGTGCTCCCTGAAAGGTTTGCACGAACCACATAAAGCCTTCACAGAACTGTGCCTCCGTGCCTGTGTCCAGTATTACGGCCGGCGCCGCATCTGGCTCTGCTAGAGGATCAACTGGTATCCCATGGACCACCATCTCCGGGGTATACTCGTTTCCTCTCTCTTGGCGAACAACGCGTGAGCGTCTCAGCGGCATGACACTACACGGTCAAACTCACACCTTAGATCCAGATTATCAAGACTGAAAATGAAGGAACCAAAGGGGGAACAGGAGGAAGAAGGCATTCAATATTTCACAACAAGACTACATGGCATGTATACTGACTACACGGCGTGTACCTAACTTCTCTTCCCCTGCCCGGGTCCTTCTACACAACCAATCCACATGGCTCCTATTAAACAAAACTACATGACGTGTATATAATCTACACGGCGTGTATGGTGTAATTTTCCAACTGCCCGTGTCGTTTATGACACGGCTGACTACTCGGCTTGATACTACACGGCGTGTTACACCCACACACGGCATGTACACTACCCCATTTCCTAGCCACACGGCCATGTCCACATGGTCTGTCATTGGTCAAGACTACACAGCATGTCCCACAGGTACACGACGTGTACTAGACAAGCTTCGCTGACTCGTGTTGTTCGTTACACAGCTGGATACACGGCTCCAACTACACGGTGTGTATGAAAGGATTACACCGACTCATGTTGTTAGTTACACAGCTGGATCCCAGGTCAGACCACACGGCGTGTTCCACAGTGGACACGACATGTATATATTAAGGTATCCCCTGTCCGTGTTGTTAGTTACACAGGCGGACTCCAGGTCAAAACTACACGGCGTGTACTTCCGGTACACAGCGTGTTCGCCCCCAAGAATTTCCCTTCCCCGTGTCCCACCCACACGGTCTATGACATGGGAAGAGACTACACGGCGTGTACGTAGGGTACACGACGTGTACTCAAAAGGGTTTTTCTTTTCTTCCCGAACAGAAGAACATACACGGCGTGTTTAAGGTACTACACGGCGTGTATACTGGGTTTTCCAGACAGTTAGGCTCAAAAACTTCTCCGGAACCCATAAAATACTGAAAACAACACCTAAGTGCAAAATTCTGATCCGTGAGGGCCCATACTCCCCGCGAATCAAAGTTTGGCATCTTATATGCGTTATAACCGGATAAACAGTCAATGATCCACCAAATTTCGGTCAATGAGGGCACATACTCCCCAAAAACCAAAGTTTTTCGTCCATTCTATAAACAGGATCACACAATAATACCCTATCAAACAGCAGGTATCTATCAAAGTAGCTATCACAACACCATGCTTTTACTAGCACAACATCTATCACAAAAACATGCAATTTCTAATGCACCTACATGGTATGGAACTATGCATGGCATGTGATTTCTAGCATGTTCCTAAATGATGCATAAGATGGCATACCCTCATCTCATTGGGTTGCGACTAAATAGAACCCATGAATAAAATATAAACAGCACAATACAAGTGTGTCACCCTTCGGTGAAATTCAATTCAACTGTCAAATTGAAAAATTAGAAAAATTGAAACACGAGGTAAATTGGCTTTTCCATGTACACGGGTTAGCTATGCCTAGGCATAGCTTATTACCAACTATCGTTCTTGTCCTATCCCTGACTAAGGATCCAAATAGTAAGTCAAGAAAAGAACCCCCTTTGATACCACTTTGTAACGTCCCGGTTCCGGGTGCCACTCAACGAGTGCCCCAGACCTGGTTCACCACGTGACCTCAAGCGCATTTCCCCAAATGTCAGAGGCTGCCGACTAGCAGCGAGGGCCCAGGTTTGATAGTGGGGAAACAATGCCCTCATTTCTCAAAGTGCAGTGCAACAGAATAGATAAATAGCATAAAACAAGCGAAATTGGTAAACAATATATATAATAGAAATGGACAACGGATAATAACAAGGAAACTAGTAGTCATATATATATATGAAAATGCAGCATGTCACTATTCTATAAAACAGCCAAAACATGTTACACTGCAATACAATACAACTGAAGTACAAGTACAGAAAATCAAAACAGAACAGCCAGCGGCATCGTGATCCCAAACTCAGTCCCATGCTCCCCTACTTCCCAGCAACAATCAAGTACCTGTATATGGTCCCTTTCCCTTATCCACACTTGCAGAAACGTAATCTGTTTGGGCCGAAGACATGACCCAAACAGGGTGTGAGAAATAAATCCCAGTAGGCACACACCAAAGGCCCGTGCCCAACTATGTGGAAATATGCAACGACAGTGTGCAGTAGTAAAATGAAATAACTAAGCATTACTCAAAATTAACTAACTTTACCAGTTATATTGTCATCTTATTATTCTTTTTAAAATTAAATTTAAGATATAACCACAGTGAATATTCTAAGTAAAACAGCCAGTGTCCTCAAACACGCAAACCTTTACCCTCAGGTGATCAGGAACGTAACCCACAGGTAACAGCCCATAGGCGTAATGGATATTTCCCTCAGGCGTATGAGGTGTTGCCCACTGGCACAGAATCAACTGCCCATAGGCACGGAAGAAGTTGCCCACAGGCTAAGTAGTACATTGCCCACAGGCTAGTCACAACACTGACCTCATGCTAACAAGTAATCGGTCCATTCCCAATATGTAAACAAGCAATACACATGAAATACAAATGCAATTCCTCTCAAGGAAATTCTATAATCATTATTATAAATGCATACCCTCGGGTATCCTGGCCAAACGGTTAAACAGAGGAACGCACCCTCGGGGTGGTCCTGGATCCAAGCAGTGATCCCAAACAATAGTTTATTATCACATTTAAATTACCTAAACAATTCTAGGTATTTAATTCAACAAGTCCTCATCCATACGACACCCCATTCATGGGATCATATATCAACGGTACACAAAACTCACATCAGTTGGAAATTAAACACCAAGCCACCTACCTCGATCACCCGTGATCGATATACATGAACGACGCCTTCTAAAACGTCTAAGAATGTCGTATATCTGAGGTAAAATAATTCTCGTTCAACCTCAAATAACTTCCCTTAGAGGAAGAATTGGCAAGAAACACGCAAGGAGAAGGAAGCTCTTACCCGCGCAGTTCCGACGAGATCGACATCGGAAGAATCTGATTCCCGATGCATGATCGGGAGCTCCTCGAAGGTCTGGCCTCCTCTCCTGAGCTCCTCCGGCATTCCAAGATTCCTCTGTGAACAGAGGAGACTACTACCCGTTTTAAGTGAAAAAAACAAAATACACGGCGTGTACTATTGACTACACGGCGTGTAATTTTCTCATTTAACTGCTCCTCTAGCGGCACCACCGCACTGTTTATCTGTCGACATGAGTACACGGCGTGTGTTTCTAATTACACGGCGTGTACTATCGCTCTGCTGGTAGCTGCTTCCACTACCTTACTATTTGCTTTTCGACTGACTACACGACGTGTAAATACCCACTACACGGCGTGTAGTCAGTTTTTTTACACCTTTCATCGCCGACAGGGCTACACACCCTGTGTACTCATCACACACGGACAAAGTACATGGCGTGTGGAATAGTACACAGCGTGTAGTCCCAAAATTTAGGATTTTTCCCCATTTTCCTTATTTTCTCAAAAAAACTTAAGGAAAAGAGAAAAGAAGAAACTCGTACCTCAAAAATAAGAACCAGGTTCTTACACCAGTCATCACAAAGTTTATTTAGTGTTGTAAGCGTCAATCCTGATAAGTGAAACTAGGACGAACCACTTCTAAATCACTAGAGTATTAGAACTAGCCAGCCCACCAAGATACCTGGGATTCCCATGGGCTCAAGTTCATGTTCATATTTCACACATGTCACCAGCTTCACAAACTCATGCCAAGCATTCTGAGAAAATCACCATTTTCTACAAAACAACTCATTTTCCATTTTTCACACAAGAAAACCACTTGAAAACACTTTTCGCACCACTTATGTAACTCATAAAACTCAATTGAAACATTACTAAAAAAGCACAAAAGTTTAGCAATTTTTCTTGGGCCAACCCCTTCCAAAACAACACATAAGTCAAGTTACCTTTTTAAAACCTATTTCTCATCATTTGTGCAATTCACACACCACATTTAAAAGTGCACAACAAAATCCAACATACCAAAACAATTTATTTCCCATTTAAAACCCTTTATTTAACACATTCTCGCCTCAAGTGCATTTGAAAACACAATTCGCACCCTTTGTATAACCATAAAAACACTTCCAAGAAGCATCACAATGAATCACATACAAATAATGACCATTTTCATTTGAAAACCCCATTTTCACTACATATGCATGTCAAACTATTTCTAAAACGTATCTCACACCACACAAGAAATTCATGGAACACATTCATAAAACCAAAAAAGAATATAAAATGCATCTAAAAATATTAGAGCATGTAACCACCTACCTCACATGGATAAACTTTTGGAAATTGATGTGAAATCCCATTTGCACCACTATGAGACCCTAGAAAGGCAAGATCTGACCCACAACATCAAGATCAAACCCTAAAAAAAGATATCTAACACTAAAATGAACCCCATACCCACTGAAAAACCAAACCCCCAAAGGAGAGGCCTACCTGAAGGGAGAGGGTGTGGTGGTGAGGTCGTACGAGGTAGGGTGTGTAACAACCCGTGTTTTTTCAAACATTCGTTTTGAGCAGAAATTTGAATTTTTTCATTTATATGCTTATAATGGGTAAAATGGTATTTTTACCCAACCATATGACCTCAAATAATTTTTCTGAAAACTCTGTTAGTCCCGGAATAGGTTGTTTACCCTAGAATAAGAGTTTGGTGGAAATCTGAGTTGTTCGAATTTTAGAGGAATATTTAATATTTAATATTATTAAATTAAATATTAAATTATTCACGCTGGTTTTTTTGGAAATAAATTTTAAATGGATCGTCAGATTGAGATTCTTTTTGCATCTTTGAGTTCAGAATTAGGAGTTTATCCTAGGCAAGGCATAAAATTGAGTCGGGCGTTGGGGTCGGGCCGGACCCCTTTTTCTTTCTTTCCTTTTCTTCTTTTTTCCTTCTTCTTATTTTCTCCTCCTTGTGCATGCTCCTTGTGTGTATCATCATTTATTGTGACCTATGGGAGAATTTTTTATATTGATAAAAAGGGAGATAAGGAAGGGAAGAGGGGTACCATTGCGGAGCTCTTGTCGCGCTGATTCGGCGTGCGGCAACCGTGGACGGTGTAATCGAACGAGGCTTTGGAAGTTTCTTCCTAAAGGTAGATATGTTTATTTTTTACCATTTATACCCTTTAAATATGTTGTTTTAAGTTTTTAAAGCCTTATATTGCTTTCTTGTGGCCCCTTGAGGCTCAATATGTTGTTTCGGGGGCGAAAACGGGGGTTTCGGGTGATCTGAGGGATTTCCCGTCGGGAAACCCAGGTTGCACTGCGTGTGTTCTAGGGAAACACACTGTGTCCTCTTCCCATTTTGGAATGAATAATTTTTCTTAATTATGCGCCATGTACTCTAAGTACACTTTGTGTGGTGGTTGGTCCTGTGTCTGGGTCGTGTGGAAAAAAAACACAGAATGGTGGTTTTTTTAGCAGTACATGTCGTGTAGTGGCACATGGGAATGTTTCCAGGTGAAAAAGCACACAGGATCGTGTTTTTTGAACAGTAAAATCTGTGTACATTAACTTACATGTAGTGTACTTTTACATGGGAAGACCCCATGTACTCCAGAGTACATGCCATGTACTTCTTCCAGCTTGTTTTCGTCTGGGGGTTCCTTAAACCCCTGTAAGTTGCAATCCAGGGGTCTGTTTCGCATGTCGTTTGTAGCCACACAACCCTTGATTTGAGTATAACATTTTGAGGCCATTTGGAGAACATTCTGTGTTGTGAATGATGCTCTCTATTATGAAACATCCAATAAAATAATAATAATGTTTTAATTATTATTATTTAGTGATTATTGAATCGGGCGTATCTTTTGCGTCTGATGTCCATTTGACAGAACTTCAGTGGAGTTGTGACCCTAAATTAAATTATGAAGTTTAGATATTGATTTTAGGTACTAAAACTGAAATCATTTGTGGGTCCCACTTGGGATCATTGCAGTGAATAGTACCTTTTTTACTGGTTGACCTTTTTAGGTGTGTGAGTAGTCATTTTTGAGTGTTTTTTCTATGTAGATCGCAATGGTGGAATCCTATTGAAATTTAGAGGTCATATAAATGATGTTTTAGGGGTTATACCTAAATGGATAGGTTCGTCCTCTGATTATCGAGTTCAGTTCTCACCTGGGAGTGAGACTTGGCGTATATGATAGGTTGGTTGTTCGGACCAACCTAGTTGATATCTTTGATCTCAGATTAGTTGTGAGCTATCTCCTGTAACCTATGCTTTTGAGTACATCCCCCTTGTGATACGTTCCCTTCTGGACTATGAGGCCATGAGACCGAATACTTCCAAGGATCCACTGAGGGATGCCTTTACTTATGTGTTAACCTAGGGTGTCCCTTGAAAGATCTCTCACGTGTTTTCCTTTGAGAGGATACCTATTATAGGATGCCTCTGTTGTTCTTCATTCAAGGATCATGTGTTGGATTCCTCCCTTACTCTTCTCTAAGGATCCCGTGAATGATGCTTTCGCTCGTTTTTACATAGAGGATCCTGAGTAGGATGCCTCTTTAGTGTTTGACTTAAGGGACCCATCAAGTGTCCGTGGTTTGACCGACCTTGAGTTGTTACGTCAGGTTTGCATAGAGATGATGTTTGGGTGTCACCTAGAACCTGTTCCAAACTTTTAATCCCATGCAGATGTGGATGTAGTGTTGGGTTGGGCGTTCGGTCTACCCTCACTCGTTTGTTTATGTCTGACTTGTTTTTGCTGATACAATAGTGGTTACCAGAGGTGCTCCCTGGTTGGTAGTTGTTGAGCCTGACACGAGGCGTCTTTATTGTTTTTTGGGATGCCTGGACGCGCTCTCTTGGGATCTGGCTTCTGATCCATGTTATTTCTGGCATTTACTATACCCAGAGGTATTACCTAGGAATTGGATGTTGAGCCTTACTTGATGCAATTTGTTATGTATATGTTTTTCCCACATGATTTGATTATGTTAAACCATGTGATAGTTTAATTTACATGTGTTGTTTTTGAAAATGAATGTGAAATGATTTAAAAGAGGTAATTAGAAATGGATGAGCCACAGTCTCGATTAAAAGACAAGGTTGGGCTCATGTGACTAATTGCATCTTATATACCTTGGGTGAACCATCTTCTCAGTTAAAAGATAATGGACGGACTCAAGAGGTTAATTATGTAAAGGCCATGAGTGATACATGATAGGGTGGTCGGGCTCATTGAGGATTATTTTAAAAATGAAAAGTGAACCTAGGATATATTGAGGGATTCCCAGGATGGGATCTATTGGAAAATGTTATAAATGAGACGTGATGAAATGCTGATACACCAGGCTTGGCCCTGATACATGTTGAAATGCTTATATACTGGGTTTTACCCTGAGACATGCTGAAATGCTGATATACCGGGCTCAAACCAGATTGATTGATATTCCTAAGGGTGAGGTTTTGATATGCCTGTAGGAGAGGTTTTCTGAGTCTCAGTTGGATTCATGGGATTATGCTCCGTGTTTTCTGACCAGTTACCTCTTATAAGATTGATCGTCAGTATACGGTATCCTAGTTTTTGATTAGAGGCGAGTACGAGTGAACCCAGGTGTAGGAAGAGCATTCCCCATGTGTTGATATAGCTTGCTCAGAGATATAATTTCAGCGTTGTCCAAAGAATTTACATGTCGATGGGATTATGGACCCAGAGATCTACTTAATGATACACATCTTGAGTGGCACAACGTCCATCTCAATTCCCTTGCATAGGATGTTTAGGTGATCGGACTTATGGTCCCAAGGATCGACTTCTTATGTGGTTTCTTGTTATTTAATTCACATACTCATGAATATTCATAGTTATGTATATGTGTACAGTTATGTTACTATACATGTATACATATACAGATATAGACATCCATGGTGGCACTTACCCAGTTGATAGGGATTACAGACCCTGGGTTTGACTGTGGTTGCACGTTTCATTTTCTTATTTTTGTTGTGTTCTAGCTAGGCTGAGCACGTTGTTGTTGCATACTCTTTTAGCAGCACAATTATAGGTTGCTTGTTGGGGTTCCCTAATGAGATTATTTATCACCCCTACACATGCACCTCAGTGTACATGTTGACCTTATGTATTCTTTTCTGATTGAGCATGAGTTGCATGGTGGATATGGTTGAATCCCAGTGTTTCATGATCGAGAGGAGATGCTCGAGTGGTTCTACTGATCGGGCTGGTGCAATTCGGTAGTGTCTGGAGATCATGTACGTGGGTTGGCTCGGAGTTAGTAGTAGATCCATGTACTTTTACTTTAAACTTCTTTTTTACTTGTATTTTTATGGTCGGCCTAGTGGGTGATAATTTTTGTATTGTATTACATAGTTGTTCGGGATTTTATAGCATTTTACTATTACAACTTGTTCTATTTCAATTGTTTATTACTTTTTCACTCTGTTTAATTTCTGCTATGTATGATACTTATTTATTTCCATTATTTTCGTACTTTGGTACGAGGGCATAGTGTCCCCACTATCACACCCTATGACCTTGATACTAGTCGGCGACCTCTAGAATATGGGGAGGCGTGCTTGAAGCCTTGTGGAAAATTGGCTCAGAGCACCGGTTAGTGGATTCTGGGTCGGGATGTTACAAAGTGGTATCAAAGCAGTTTCTTTTCCTGGTATTTACTATTTTGGATATGGTAGACATGAGTATTAGGAATGTGTCAGAACCTATGATGGATATCGGACTAGTGCGTCGAGAACACTTATTCTGGTAAGAAGTTCTGGTCTCCAGGTTTTGGGATTGATGTTCTGATTTTGCGATGTTACAGTTGTATAAGATTTTCTCCTAGAGTGACACACATGTTGTGTGGGTATTTTGATTTACTATGGATCTCTGGCTCTTGGACATTGGTAAGATGTCAGGGATGGTTTTGACTCTTGGACGGCAAAGGAATGAGGTGTATCATGCATTATACTAGGCATGTAGGATTTACAGCATATAAGCCTACTAGTGTGTGGTTTTACTGATGACTGAGACCTTTGGTTCTGCTTACACGTACTTTTTACTCTGATGGCAGGTTTTGGGGATCTATGTTAAGATTCATTTTTTTGTGAGGCTGATGACTCAGTCTTTGTGCATAGGTGGTGCAGTGACTCTAGTAGGTAAATATGGCGCCTAATTCCTTTTTATTTAACCCCTTGTTGGGTGTGGTTTATTAGGTCTGTGGTTATCTAGTCGGATCATTGAGTACGATGCCGATAGATACCAAGTATTTTCTTGTGAACTGGACCTCCTTGGGGTATTTCCGTATACGGATACCTGATGAGTATCAGTTCAGTTTCTCTTCTGCTTGGTTGTAACCTCCAAGGAGCAGTTCCTTCTGAGGATGCTCAGAGAGGATCAGGGCCCTCATAGGCCATGCTTTTTAGTTGTGAATCTCATTGGTCATTGTGATCTTTACCTTCTTATGAGAGGTTTTGGATCTTTTGGGCTAGGTGGTTAAACCTTATGACCTAGTTGTGAGGTTTTTCTGTAGGTCTAGGTGGAAGACCTAGAGACCCTTGGTTTTTGACTCAGACCCTTGTAGGTCGATCTGTGTTCTATTTTAAGGAAACCTATGTGATAAATGGTTGACCCATGCTTAAATCCTGGTCAAGTTTTGGTAGGATGTTAGCATGGTTTGAAGGGAGATGGACACACCTTTGGTGAAATCTTAGTGTACTCATGTAAGAGACGATAATGTGCTATCTTGATTCATCTTGAGTATGATAAGAGAGCTTCGGCCCTACGTCGAGCTCTTTTTTTTCTTTCTTAATGTTCTTCCCTGTTGAGGAGGGAACCTATTTTGGTTGTGCTCTAAGAGCGGTGTAAGGAAATACATATGGTGGGGAGTGCACCATTGGCCATTTTAGGGTGGTTGTTCTCATTTTGGTTAAACTTTGGTGTTTGTTGTGAGATTTTGAGCTCAGAGTTTTCTTTTAAGATGACGATAGGGGTATTCCTATAGTGGGGAGTACCAGATCAGTCGTAGTCAAATGTCTTTCGTTTAGACGACAGTTGTTAACACTATAAGACTGGTCATAGGACAGTCTGGATAGCTTGGATGTGCAAATGCTCAGGTTGGGATCATGGATGCTAGTCCTTTCACTGGGCTTCTTGGGGACGAGAAGGTTTATGGTGGAGAGTTTGTAAGAACCCGTGTTTTTCTGGACTGTTGTTTTGAGAAGAAATTTGAATTTTTGCATTCAGATGATTGTGAGGGGTAAAATGGTATTTTACCCCAACCAGATGACCTCAGATAATTTTTCTGACAACTCCGTTGATCCCAGAATATGGTGTTTACCTTAGGACAAGAGTTTGGTGGAAATCTAAGTTGTTCGAATTTTAGCGGAATATTTAATATTTAATATTATTAAATTTAAATATTAAATTATTCACGCAGGTTCGTTGGTAAATATATTTTAAATGGAGCATCGTATTGAGATTCTATCTGCATCATTCAGTCCAGAATGGGGAGTTTATCTTAAGCGAGGCATAAAATTGAGTCTGGCGCTCAGGCCGACCTCAACCCCTTTTTCTTTCTTTCTTTTTCTTCTTTTCTTTTCCTTCTTCTTCTTTACTTATCCTTCTTGTGCATGCTACTTGTGTGTATACTACTTTATCATGACCTATGGGAGAATTTTTATATCGATAAAAATGGATAGAAGGAAGGGAAGAGGGATGTCGTTGCGGAGCTCTCGTCATGGTGATTCAGCGTGCGGCAACCGTTGACGGTGTAATCGAACGAAGCTTCGGAAATTTCTGCCCAAAGGTAGGGCCCTTTATGTTTTTGCAATATATCCCATTTAAACATGTTTTTTTTAAGTTTTAAAGCCTTATATTTCTTTCTTTTTTCCCCTTGAGGATCAATCTTTTGTTTCAGGGGTGAAAACGGGGGTTTCGGGCAATTCGAGGGATTTCCCGTCGGGAAACCCAAGTTTCACAGCGTGTGTTCCAGGAGAACATGCTGTGTGTTCTTCCCATTTTGGGAAGAAGAAGTTTTCTTAAGTTCATTCCATGTACTCTGAGTACACGCCGTGTGGTGGTTGGTCGTGTGTCCGGTCGTGTGAAAAAAAAACACGAAATGGTGGTTTTTTTAGCAGTACACGCTGTGTACTGGGAGTACACGTTGTGTAGTGGCACATGGGAATGTGTCTGGGTAAAAAAAACACATGGTATGGTGTTTTTTGAACAGTAAATGCCATGTACAGTAACTTACACGTCTTGTACTTTTACATGGTTAGGCCCCATGTACTCCAGAGTACATGCGATGTACTTCTTCCAGCTTGTTTTCATCCAGGGGTTCTTTAAACCCCTGTAAGTTGCAATCCAGGGGTCCATTTCGCATGTTGTCTACGGCCACATGACCATTGCTTTGAGGCGGACCTTTTGAGGCCAGTTGGAGAACTTTTTGTGTTGGGAACAATGCTATGTGGTATGAAACTTCCAATAAAATAATAATAATATTTAAATTATTATTATTTGGCGATTATTGAATCGGACATATCTTCAGCGTCCGATGTTCGTTTGATGCACCGTAAGCGGCGTTGCAATCCTAAATTAAAGGCAGAAGTTTATAGACTGGTTTCAGGTTCTAAAACCGAAATCATGTGTGGGCCCCACTCAGGATCGTTATAGTGAATAGTACCTTTTCACCGGTTGACCGTTTTAGGCGTGTGAGTAGTCCTTTCTGAACGTTTTTTCTACATAGATCGCAATGGTGGAATACTATTGTCATTTAGAGGTCATCTAAATGATGTTTTGGGGGTTCTACCTAAATGGAGAGGTTCTTCCTCCGATTATTGAGTTTAGTTGTCACCTGGGAGTGAGACTTGGCATATATGATAGGTTGGGTGTTCGGACCAACCTAGTTGAGATCTTTGATCTGTGATGAGCTATTAGATATCTCCTGTAACCTATGATTTTGAGGGAGTCCCCCTTGTGAGACATTCCCTTCTAGACTATGAGGTCGTGAGACCAGATACTTCCAAGGATCTGTTGATGGATGCCTTTACTTATGTGTTGACCTAGGGAGTCCCTTACAGGATCTCTCTCATGTTTTCCTTTGAGAGGATCCTTGTTATAGGATGCCTCTATTGTTCTTTTTTCAAGGATCCTGTGTATTATTCCTCCCTTACTCTTTACTGAGGATCCCATGAAGGATGCCTTTGCTCATGTTTACATAGAGGATCCCGAGTAGGATGCCTTCTTAGTGTTTGACTTGAGGGACCCAGCGGGTGCCCGTGGTTTGACCAACCCTGAGCTGTTACGTCGGGTTTGGGTAAAGATAGTGTTCGGGTGTCACCTAGAACCCGTGCCAAACTTGTAATCCCATGGGTTTGTGGATGTAGTGTTGGGTTGGGTGTTTGGGCCACCCTCACTCATTTGTTTATGTCTGACTTGGTTTTGCTGATGCTGTAGTGGTTACCAGAGGTGCTCCCTGGTTGGTGGCTGTTGAGCCTGGCGCGAGGCATCTTTCTTATTTGTTGGGATTCCCGGACGTGATCTCCTGGGATCCAGCTTTTGAACCATGTTATTTCTAGTATTTACTATACCCAGAGGTATTACCTAGGAATTGGTTGTTGAGCCTTACTTGATGCAATTGGTTATGTAAATGTTTTTCCCACATGAGCTGATTATGTTAAACCATGTGATAGTTTAATTCACATGTGTTGTTTTTTAAAAGGAATGTGAAATGATTTAAAAGAGGTAATTAGCAATGGGTGAGCCACAGTCTCGGTTTAAAGATAAGGTCGAGCTCATGTAACTAATTGCATCTTATATACCTTGGGTGAACCATTGTCTCGGTTAAAAGACAATGGATGGGCTCAGGAGGTTAATTATGTAAAGGCCATGAGCGAACATTGATAGGGTGGTCGGGCTCACTGAGGCTTATTTTGAAAATGTCGAGCGAACCTAAGACCCATTGAGGTATTCCCAGGACGGCCTCTATTGGAAAATGTTATAAATGAGACGTGCTGAAATGCTTATACATTGGTCTTGGCCCTGATACATGTTGAAATGCTTATACACTGGGCTTGGCCCTGATACATGCTGAAATGCTTATATACCGGGTTTTACCCTGAGACACACTGAAATGATGATATACTGGGCTCGACCCTGATTGATTGATATGCCTAAGGGTGAGGTTTTGATATGCCTGTGGGTGAGGTTTTTTGAGCCTCTGTTGGATTCATGGGCTTATGCTCCGTGTTTGCCGACCAGTGGCCTCTTACAGGATTGACCGTCGGTATACGGTATCCTAGTTTGTGATTGGAGGCTAGTAGGAGTGAACCCAGGTGTAGGATGAGCATTCCCTTTGTGGTGACGTAGCTTGCTCAGAGATATAATTTCGGCGTTGGCCGAAGTAGGTACATGTCGATGGGATTACGGACCCAGAGATCGACTTAATGATACACGACTTGAGTGACATGACGTCAAGCTCAATGCCCTTGCACAGGATGTCTGGGTGATCGGGCTTATGGTCCCAAGGATCGACTGTTGATTTGGTTTCTTGTTATTTGATTCACATACTCATGAATATTCATATTTATGTATATGTGTATAGGTATGGGACTATACATGTATACGTGTATAGATATGAACATCCATGGTGGCACTTACCTAGTTGACAGGGGTTACAAACCCTGGGCTCGACTGTGGTTGCATGTTTGGTTTTCTTCTTTTTGTTGTGTTCCAGCTAAGCTGAGCACGTTGTTGTTGCATACTCTTTTAGCAGCACAGTTATAGGTTGCTTGTCGGGGTGCCCTGTTGAGATTATTTTTCACCCATGCACGTGCACCTTGGTATACATGTAGAACGTATGTCTGCTTTTCAGGTTGAGCATGAGTTGCATGGTGGATAGGGCTGAAGCCCAGTGTTGCATGATCGAGCAGAGCTGCTCGAGTGGTTTTACTGATCAGGCTGGTGCAGTTCGACAATGTTTGGAGATCGGGTACGTGGGTTCGCTCGGAGTTAGTAGTAGAGCCATGTAGTTTTACTTTCAACTTCTTTTGTACTTGTATTTGTATGGTCGGCCCAGTGGGTGACCAGGGTTGTATTGTATTGCATAGTTGTTCGGGCTTTTATAACATTTTACTATTACAATTTGTTCTATTTCAGTTGTTTATTGCTTTTTCACTTTGTTTACTTTCTGTTGTGTATGATACTTAGTTATTTCTGATGTTTTCTTACTCTGGTATGAGGGCATAGTCTCCCCACTATCACACCCTAGGCCATTGTTGCTAGTCGACACCCTCTAGCGTACGGGGAGGCGCGCTTGAGGCCTTGTGGCGAACTAGCTCGGAACATCGGTTAGTGGCTTCTGGGTCGGGACATTACCGAGCGGCCAGCTGGGGTCGTGGTATCTGGAGAATCGTCGGCCAACAAGGGGGTCGTGGGAGAACCGCCAGCCATTAGGGGGGTCGCGTCGGAGGACTATCGCGCCGGAGAGAGGCCGACCAAGGGGAGGGAGGTCACCGGGAGGGCACTCGGCTAGGAGGGTGGTGCGCGCAACAACGGGGAGGAAGAGGGGGGCGACGGGATGGAGAGGAGGGAGAGAAAGAGGGAAAGAACCCCCCCCCCCCCAAAAAAAAACTACCTTAATAAAAAAAATTATTATTATTATTATAATATTAATAATATTAATAATCGTTATAATGATAATAATTATTATTATAATCATAATAATAATATATTAATAATAATATTAACAATAATGATAATAATAATAATAATGATGATGATGATGATGATGACAATAATGTTAACAATAATAATGATAATAATAATATTATTATTATTCTTAAAAATAATATTATCATCATTATTATTATTAAAACAATTCTTTTTAATTTCATTTTACTTTTCTCATTTTATTTTATTTTCATTTTATTATTATTCGTTCAATTTTATTTATTTTTGAACACCAGGCAGGCCGCGCGGTTACCTGGGCGAAGCCGCACGCTTTCCAAACCGTGCTCTGCCTGTGCGTCGGATGGTGCGAAGCCCGAGACACTCGTTTTTCAACAAACACTCAAAAATTCAAATCAGGACTCAACCCGAACCCCGACAAAAAAATACATAGCCAGAAAATAATAAAATAAAATAACTTGCAAAAGTCAAGGTGTGACAAGACACCGTCTTGATTTGTTCGAACTCGTAGATATTTATTAAAATTTCGAACAAATATTTAACAAAATATTTTGTTCATCAATAAATACTTGTGATCGATGAAATTTGAATAAAATTATTCATCGGTATTGAGAATAATATTTATTTTACTAATTATATTTAAATAAAATTTAACTATAGTCAACGAAAACACTTAGTGTGTGGTCTTCTAATATTCTTTCTCGTTGACATTAGACGAAATTTCCTAAATTCCAAGATCCTTCGGGTCAAAGCACCCAAAAGAAAGAACTTAATGTTGCAACATCGACAACCACATATGAATGCTCGTTGTGGAATATAATCTTTTTTGTCGCAATATATCATCAAGCGGGTTATACATCCATGTCATTGACTTATATATCCAACACGTTTTTCTTTGACTATCTAGAATAAACACGCCGTTTCACCATTAACATTAAATTCAATGCGACGGTTCTATTCCAATTAAAGGGTCAATATATAAACTTGCATAAAGATGATAGAGATAAATCTTTTCTCGACTTATTCATTAATAACATGTTACTCGTGACACACTTGATGTATCCAACTTTCTCATGAAATGTATCGTCAAGGTTTACGAAATACATTTAAATGTGCGGGTTATAACATGCATTGATAATAATCTTAATGTCTAAGGACCATTACACATGTTCCCAAATAAGAATATCCGATGACACCAGAACATGCAGAATTTCTACGGATGAGTTTGTTCTCATAATCTCTCATCTTAAATATTATCAAGTACTAATTTTCTAAGAAGAAGTATCATCCGCTTACGAGTACTCACACCAGACAATCATGTTCTATGCTTCCCATCATAAATTGTTATTTGACCGTAAAACCATATTTAAAAATATCGTCATAACATTTTAATGATCCTATCATAGCATAGAACTGCTACGACCTTATCAATGCAACAATTACTCTGAAACATTATTTTATTAAAACTACGCAGAACAATAAACAATATATAATAAGAAAATTTATTAATATTCAAATGTTTGAATACATATGTAATAAAAAAATACATATATTTAGTTTTAGAACATCAAATGGAACATGGAGGAGGTCATGAGTTCAAATCCCGGCCTGAAGATGGATTGGTGTAATAAAAAAATCCCACAAATGATACTATATATTATTATGAAATCTGCATATCCTTATTCACAACAGAGATCCGTCATACTTCGTGATGCGTATAACCGCAAATTATCGCCTTGAATTACTCCGGTGAACTGGACGGTCCAGTCGACTGAAATTAGTCATAAATTCGACTGAAACATTCACTGTTCACCGGAACAGCCAAAGTTCTACTGTCCAGTTCACCGGAGTAATTGGAGACAATTCTGGTACGCTTAGTCGTAGCGGCGGCGGCGACTGGGAAACTAGGGCGTCGAGGGTTTGGCGGCAATTGTGGGCGGGCATGACTTTCTCGAGCTGTGCCCATCATGCGGAAGAACAAAATTCTGCATACTGCCTACAAATACTCCCCAAATGTCGCGGTTCTGAATTCGTCCTCCGCTCGTTCGCGCTTCAATCTTGAATACTCGTCTTCAGTCGGGGTTACCCCGAACATCGTGCAGCTGTTATCCCGCCATCTTCAATCTCTTTTGCATGCTTGCATCATTCACAATCACCCCGTTCTACCAGAAGGTCGACAAGTGCACGTTCAGATCGTTGTTAATGGAATTTACAACGTCGGTTTTCTCGGTTCTACGCTCCTCGGCGTGTATCTTCTTTCCCGTAGCCTCGCGGATGCTAGAAATCTGTTCCATCGCCTTCAATTGCGGTATGCATCCCCGTGGAATTGGATGATTAAAGGATTCACCATGATGGGTCTCTTCCATTATGCTTTGTTGTTTTACTTCAAGATGTTGGGTTACGGGACTTCGCCCGACAAATACACTTTTCCATACGTAATCAAGGCCTGTGGTAGTCTGAAATCCGTCCGTCTGGGTAATATAGTTCACGACACCATTCGTTCGATGGGTTTGGAGGCTGATCTTTTCGTGGGCTCTTCTTTGATTGAGTTCTATGCAGGAAGTGGGTGTTTTCGCTCTGCACGCCTTCTGTTTGATAAAATGCGCTATCGAGATGACGTCCTATGGACTGTGATGCTCGGCGCTTATGGGAGATGTGGGGACATCCACAGCGCTTTATTGCTGTTTAAGGAAATGATTGGTGCTGAAATGAGGCTTACCTCAGCTACCTCTTCCTGCATCCTTTCTATTTGTGCCTCTGAGAAGATGATTAGATCTGGAACTCAGCTTCATGGGCTTTTAAGTGGACATGGACTGACCATGGATCACATGGTGGCCTATTCATTGCTGTCCATGTATGTGAAATGCGAATGCTTTGTTGATGCTCGAAAGGTCCTCCGCGCACTTCTAAAAACAGACCTGTTCGCTTGGAATTTGATGCTCTCAGGCTACGTCCAGAACGGGCTCGATTGCGAGGCTATGTGTTTAATCACCTCCATGACATATTTTGGTTTGAAACCAAACTCCATCACATTAACAAGTTTACTTCCATCTGTTGCTCAGTCAGGGAGCTTGAAACATGGTAAGGAAATTCAGGGGTTTATTATAAGGCACGGGCTTCCTTTGGACATGTACTTAAAGAGTGCACTCATCGACTTCTACTTCAAGTGCAGGAACATGGGGATGGGCTGCAAGATTTTCAACCAAAACACGGCAGCAGATATCGTGGTTTACACAGCCATGGTTTCTGGGTATTTGCTTAATGGGATAAACAGCCGCGCGTTATCAATGTTTCGACAGTTGCTTGAGAAGCAATTGAGACCCAACGAAGTAACGCTTGCAAGCATCATACCTGCATGTACGGGCTTGGATGCATTTAAATTGGGAATGGAATTGCACTGCTATGTACTCAAGAACCGGCAGGATAGTGGCTGTTATGTGGGGAGCGCATTGACGGACATGTATGCAAAATGTGGAAGATTAGATCTTGCTCATCGGTTTTTCGAGAGGCTTCCCAAGAAAGATAAAGATTCTGTATGTTGGGATACAATGATCACAGGTTTTGCCCAGAATGGCATGCCCAAAAGGGCCATCAAGCTTTTCCGTGAAATGGCAATGGAAGGAGTCAAGTGTGACTGCATGGGCATCACGGCTGCCCTTTCCGCTTGTTCTAATTTGCCATCCCTCCAATATGGGAAGCAAATCCATGGCTTCTTAACAAAAAATATACTCAGTTGCGATATCTCTGCTGAGATTGCATTGACAGACTTATATTCCAACTGTGGGAACTTAAATTTAGCCCGCCGTGTGTTTCACATGTCACAATGGAAGCATGGAGTGGTGTCATGGAATAGCATCATTGCTGCTTATGGAAGCCATGGCTGCCTTGAAGAATCTCTTCAGCTATTCACTGAAATGGTGGCAGAGAAAGTTCAGCCTGACCATGTCACCTTTCTTTCCTTAATGTCGGTGTGCAGCCACACTGATCGAGTTGATGAAGGCATCTGTTACTTCAACTCCATGATTAATTCATATGGCATTCCTCCTAAAATGGAGCATTATGCTTGTGTGGTGGATTTATTAGGGCGGGCGGGTCGGGTAGGCGAAGCAGTGGAGCTCATAAACAACATGCCGTTCCGTCCGGATGCTAGTATATGGGGGTCGCTGCTCGGGGCTTGCCGATGCCATGGAAATGTCAAACTCGCTGAATTGGCTTCAAGGCATCTCTTCGAGCTGGACCCCCAAAATTCTGGCTATTATGTGTTGCTGGCGAATACGCATGCTGATGCCGGGCAGTGGGAAGGTGCATCGAACATAAGGAGTTTAATGAAAGAGAGAGGAGTGCAGAAGGTCCAGGGTTACAGCTCCATTGAATTCAACAACACCACAATTCATGTTTGTCATTGATGGCTAATGTCATCTGGGCTTTTCTATGATACATTTTATGTTGAAGAATGTTGGTACAGGTCAGGGAAATTTTATGTTCCTCTACTTCACCACTTGAATCCATGCACACTTGGGGAATTTATGAAGATTTCAGTTAAGACATGGAAGACTTTCAACTGAATCTGTGATCATTCTGCGACACAGCGTCAACCATGTAGAGGTTCTTGGCTGCTCTCTCCTCACATGCACCCTGCATCTTCTTTAATTCTCATCAGTACAAATCTTGGGCTGAGCTTTATATATCTCTTTAACCCATCATATGAGATGTCATCTGGTTTGAATCCATAATGGCTTGATAAAGTTATTTCTTGGAATATGTAATCTTAAAAACCTCCATTAGTGGTAGTGTTATTTGAAATCCTTTTTTAAAGAATTTTCTATTTGAGATGACACCTTCTTTTGAACAATTTTGAAAGTGCCATTTCAGACAATTGTATCCTAATATTATTTTTTTAATTGACATTTTATTTTATTTTATATATTTGAAAAAAAAACCCATCTCTGTTCTATTTGGACTAAGATAAGACTATTTTATTCAATTCCTCATTTATGGTTGGGGATAAGGATACCCATGTATATCAACGCTGAATACAATCCACAAACAGTGATGTTCTGTCCAAAACATTCAGGTAAGAGAAAAACGAGGATTAATCAAAAGATTAGATGACAGCCAACTAGTGATGAACATTACAAAAACAATATTGATTTTAACATTGGATCTTGCATGACATTGATGCAATGTTTTATCTATGAGAAACAATAAATTTTCAACGATTGCAAATCACATTTTAGCAAGGTTTCTAGCTTTGATGGTTTTGGCATCAGTCAAAGAGTGCACATGAAAATAAATATCCTACATGTTAGGTTTGGTGAGAAGTCATTTTCCGGCTAAACGTTTATTGTTTTTTGGAAAAGAGAGGCTTCTGGAGCATGATGCAGAACCGGGATGGAAGCAGCAGAATTGGAACCACTTTCCCATAACCAGTTGCAACGACATCTTTCCGAAGTGTGGATGCGGGGGGACGAGATTCAGATAGATGCATTGTTCACCGGGAGTTTTAGTTGAGTCGGTGGCATTCAATGGTCTACTTGCGGTGGCCATGATCAAGCGGTGGTTGCCACGAAGATCAAATGGTGGTGGAATTGATGGAACCAGAAGTTAGCCATGGTGCTTGTCTATAAATAATGGATTGAGGTCACTTGCATTGTACATGAAATTATCACATTAAACCTTTTGTTAGTTTGCATTTGGGAAGACTGTTGTGTTCCGTTGTAATCTTTTATTCCTCTTCTATTGAAGTTGCTCGTTTCCCAAGAATTAGGACTTGTTCAGAACCACGTGAATCCCTGTCTTGGTTAAGTGCTTTAATTTCCGTTTTGCTTGGTTCCATTTTGGTTATATGCTGGGAGTGTTTGTTGTTTTGTAGACCGTGCGTGATTGTGGTGCGTAGCTTCTCAGTTCTGGATACACTGGTTCACAGTGTTGTGTGGTTTCAGATCTTCTGAAATAGCTTGTTCTTCATTTGAGGTTTCGGTGGTTGGGTCGTTTCGAATCATTGGTTTTGGCGCACCAAGTGGTATTTGTTGTGAAAACGCTGGGAGTCGCAACGACAAAAATATGTTTACAGATGAAGAAAAAGTTAAGAAAAAGAATTACACAAGACATAAAGATTTGCGTGGTTTGAGAAATAATCTCCACGTCTATGGAGATGAAGAAATATCACTATGAATTGGGAGTATAAAATTACAGAGAGTTTCAGGGTTCTCAAGCACACAGAAACCTTAGCTTGAAATGGGCTAATAAGGATGAAGAAGCACGTTCTGCGAACCACACAGAAAGTCTGCTGTGCTACAATGAAAGACACATGGATGTTTGCATTGCTACAGTGTCACGACCATCCAAGTCCAAGCTGCTATAGTGGCCGACGACTGGAAGTCTGCGGAGCTACAATACCGCTATCTCCAATGTCTACACTATTACAATGCCCTATCGGTGTTAGCCGGTCAGCTTTGTTACAATCGGTGAGAGTTGCTATAGTGCTACAAAATTTGGACCGGAGACCTTTGGCCCCCGAACCCCCAGAGCAAGGGTGCGTTGCTCCCTGCAACCCCCAACAAGCTCACTACAGAGCTCAACCTGTGAAGTTGCGGCCTGATGCACAACATGGGCTGCAAGCATTCGACCCAACATCATCCAAACCGAATCAGGCTACACCAATCCAACAGTATCAAAGCATGGCGTTCTGGTGTCACCATCTTGAACTACTACTATCTAAAAACATGAGTTTCTTATCTTTTATGAATTTCCATTTTAGTTGGAGTTTCCTATTTCAGAAGGATGTCATTGGAATAGGGCAGGGTGCGACTAGACAAGTTCGATGAAATAGATTTCAAATTCAAGAGGATGCAAGTTGAGGATTACTTGTTCCAGAGACATCTAGAGGGCATGTTGTCTGGTGTTAAGTAGGAAGCAACGAACAAGGAAGATCGGGAAAGGTTCTACCAAAAGGTGCTGGGTGTGATCCAAATGATGTTAGCTTAGAACACGCTCCTTGACATTCGTGAAGTGAAGACAACTTATGCATTGATGTTGATGCTTGTGAACATGTATGAGAGGCCTTTCACAATGAACAAGGTGTTTCAGATGCGACGACTATTCGACATGAAGATGTCAGAAGGTCAACGGTTGATCATGTCATTAATTTTAACATGATCTAAAGTCAACGAGAGTATGTTGGAGTGAAGTTTGTTGAATGTTTGTGGGTATTAATACTTCAGTCATCGCTTCCGAAATCATAGAGAGCAGATGCTACTAGAATTGTGTTTAGTGCAGAAGGCAAGGAATGTTCCGCTCGAAAAAGTCAAGAGGGGGGGGGGTATTAGAGATAAGTGTTGTGGGAAATCAGCTTGTTCTGTTGACTCTATTTGTTGGCACCATAGAAAGAAGGGACACTTATGGAAAGATTATCGAGAAAGACAAGTTAACTCTATAAAACATGCTTTCGCTTCATCCACAAACTCCGCAACTAAATGGCAGGAAGACACTTTGATTTTAAGTGTTGAAAGTTCGATAGAGTCATTGATTCTTGACTCTGAGGCTTCATTTCACTCAATGCCTGAGAAAATGTGCATAAGGAAATATGTATTTGGAAGCTTCGGTAAGGTTCACCTTGCGGATTGGGAAGCACTCAAGATTATTGGAAAAGGTTGTGTGAATGTTTGGATAGAGAACAAATGCTTGCTGTCTTTGCAAGGCATCTGACACATCCCATATTTATGAAAGAACTTAATTTCCATTGGTTAGCTTGACGATATGTGATTTTCTATTGTCTTTGCTGATGGTGTGTGGAAGATCACATAGGGTTCCATGATGGTGGCTTGAGGTGTGAAAGATAGAACTTTGTACTTGGCTAGGATTCTGAAAGCTGCACTACATGCCAGATCATCAACTTTTGAAAATGAAAAGTTGTGGCGTGAATGTCTTGGCCACATTGGTGAGAAATGTTTATGCACCTTGGCTGTAAAGGAATTGCTGAAGCTTGATTTTGTAAAGTATGGAACATAAGAAAGTTGTATCATGGGGTAACAATGGAAGATGTCCTTTGTATCGTTGGACAAAGCACCAAAGAATTGGAATCTCGAGCTAGTTCATACGAATGTATGGGGACCGCCATCAGTTTAATCTCAAAGTGGTGCGCTATACTATGTTATCTTCATGGACGATTCCACACAGAAGTTGTGAGTGTGTAGCACCCCCCGATTTGAGGTATGCTGTTGAAAGGCGCTGTCGTTTGCACTTTCAAATGATATTCGGTTGCGGGTTACTTAGGTGCAGCAGAGTGGCTGACCAAGGTCGTCTCTCAAAGGAGGAAGCAAATTAAAACAACTTCTTAAAGGTATTCTAAAAATAAAATAAAAGAGAATAAAAACACTACTTGAAAGGATGGAGGTTGTTTATCGTTTATAAAACTAGAAGAAGTTTGTTGGAAGAAGATTGCATTTTTTTGTTTTTATTTTTGAAATGAAGTTCGATTAAAAAGACACAACAATAAGATGTTTTTAGACAATATTTAAAAAGACGTAATTGATCTAACTCTACCTCTTCAGTCAATTATTTATCATTATCATTTAAATTAACATCCACTTAATTATGATCTCTTAACTTGTTAACCCTCAAACTCTACGAGAATTAACCTTACCACAAAGATGAAGTGAATTAAACCCTAGGCTATTTTCAGGACATGCAATCACAACACCCTGCTTTGATTGATGTTCTAAGGATAACTTATGGTCAGTGGTGAATTAAGGCACAAATCCATTCTAGAAATGAGGACTAATTGAATTTAGGGATTATATTTGAACTCTACAAATTTATCCCGCATGGTCTTGTTTAACCGATTAAGTTCACGCTCTCACAATTAACACAATTCTCTACCTCACGTGTTTTTTGTTTATTGTTCAATTGCTTTTTTTAGTTTCATTATAATTAAAAACTCAATTAATAGATCATATTATGTGAATCACAGTAGCTCATTGATTTAAAATAAATGATTAAAGAAGGATAGCGGTCGATCGATTACTAAAAAGAACTACTCTTCCATGGGTGACGTAATCATCGTAGAAGCGAATTCCATTTGCAACGGTTTATAATGGGTATAACCCAATTACGCTTCTACTCAAGAATTCCAGCCCAAAGAGGAAGATAAAAGAAGAAGAAAATTGAGAAAAATAAAAGAAATGGAAGATAAAATAAGAAGTTTATTGAAAGAACAAAAACATTACAACAAAAAAGAGGAAGAGAAGAGCATTTTGGAGGAGATCCTAGCTAGAAAGCTTCCCTCCTCCAGTGGTTAATTGAAATGGAAAAGAACCACTTCACCTATGCTCCCAATCCTCTAAGGCACGCTCAACCCCCTCTAAATGAGAAAAATATCAATTTATAGAGTGGAGGGGAGACTAGGTTACAAGTGGTTTCAAGTGTGAATGAGGAAATTCGGAAAAATATTTTAAGCCAACTTGCACCGCCCATTTGACCACCAAAACGTGTGAACCAGCTCTCCATCTAAAAGGATGATTTGCACGATTTTTTTCTCTTGAGATCCTCTTCAAATTTGAGCCCAATCCAAGAACAGATGTAGGAGTTATGACCCAAATACAGAACCTATGTCCAATCTGGCGAGTCCAGCCCAACTTTGACTTCATGACCCATTTTCACCAACCAAATGCATGATTTAGCTCCAATGTCCTAAATGAAAGTTGTAGCCCATTAAGTCAGGAATATATTTAAAGAATTTTAAGTTCAAATAATACATATCAAAATATTTATGTTCGAAATGCTACAGTAAAATTTAAAGGATAAAACTGGAATTTTTATCAAAATTTCAAATGAATGATCTAATCCTAAATATTTCATAAATGAACACATTTAACTCAATGTGAGGAAATTATATCATTTATTATCAATAAAATATTCAATAAAAATGTGTTTTATCAACTCCCCCCACACTTACCCTTTTGCACTCTTGGGCAAAACCTCATATCATGTATTCAAAAAAATTGTGACAAGATATGCATGTTCATATTTCTCAATCCAAAGTAGAAATATAAGCAAAGTAAGAATCCCATAAAGAGTCAATATCAATAAATTTTAAAGTGTCATAAATTGTGTCAAAACAAAATCCAGTGAGATTCATAACACTAATCATAGAAAAACAAGTCATGGGTCTACCGTGCCACTAATTCTCCACATGTGTGTGTGCCAACCATTCCAAGCTCATAAATCCACCCGTTAATCAGTATATTCAGGTCATGTAAAACAATTCTTCTTACTTGGCTTAATTCACTGAACCTGTTCAGCATTCCTTTGCAATCGAATTTCAAGACCCACTCACTTAAGCATTCCCGAAAGTCAAACCTTAAGCTCCCGACCTAGATATCCCCATATGTTGTACATTTCATCACTCCCCTCATTTATTATTATTATTATTATTATTTTGTTTTTGTTTTTTTAAGTTGTACGTGGAAAAAATATTACACTCAACTCTCAACCCATGTTTGATCTCCTCACGACACTAATTGTAATAGTTATAACAAGATCAAAGGTCGATGAAGAGTGGTTTTTGACCTATCCAAGACACAACCCATTTTTTTGAGGGCGTACACCAGTCAGATAACATGTACACACGCATAGGTCAATTTGGTACAGTAATGAAACCGATCGGAAGAGAAACAAACATATGGATCAACCAATGAATTTTTTTATCTAACTTGACTATACCTTCAATTGAGTAGGAAAAATTTCACAAGTCATGGTTGAGTGAAAATTTGTGTGGAGAAATCAATGACACAATTTACCATGAACAAATATCATAAATAATGATGTAAAAATATAAAAGGTTTTATAATGACTCAATCGTTCATATCATTGACGACTTCAATTTTTATAAAAATCAACCCTTAATGATGAAATCTTACTCATGCTTATCATTATACCAATGAATTTTGAAAACATGCATTTTCCATATGTTTCACATGATAATGCTACATGATATATTTGTTTCGTTTTTTATTGATTTTTTTTGTTTTGTTTTTTTTGGTTTTTGTTTTTTATTTGAAAATTTTAACCAAAAACTTAATAGAAAATACACACAAAACACACAAATGAAAATCCTAAATATCTACCCCAAAATGTTGTCCCCCCCATACTTAAAATGTTACATTGTCCTCAATGTGAAACCATTAAATGATATGCGCACATGAAATGCATAATTTTAAATAGGACGAATAATAAAAACTGAAAGGGTTAGGAACAACCTGATATGCTCAAATAATGATGGAGTCATGCAGTGTGATGAAATCCACTACATCAGTTGGAAGTTCTTCAATGTATCTCTTCAAACATTTCCCATTGACTGTAAAGCTCCTTCATGTGTCTTCTTGTGTGATCTCCACTACACCATATGGAAAAACATTAGTCACAACCTAAGGACCTAACCACCTGGAACACAACTTACTGGGCATCGGCTTCAGTCGTGAACTATAGAGCAAGACTTTCTCTCCAACTTGAAATTCTCTTTTCTAGATCATTTTGTCATGAGCTGTTTTTGATCTTTCCTTCTAGATCCTTGAGTTCTCATATGAAGACAATCGAATATCCTCAAGATCTTGAATTTGTAGCTTCCTTTGGATTCCATCTTGGGCCGAATCCATGTTGCATTTCTTTATAGCCCAATAAGCCCGATGCTCAACTTCCACAGGGAGATGACACGCTTTCCCAAAAACAATCCGAAATGGGGAGATACTGATGAGAGTTTTGTATACTATCCTATATGTCCATAGCGAATCATCCAAGCACTTGGTCCAATCCTTCCTATTTGGCTGCACGGTTTTCTCCAAAATCTGTTTCAACTCACAATTTGAATCCTTAGTCTGGCCATTTGTATGGTGTTGATGTTTTGTGTGTCACCCCATACGTCCGAAGGAGGGAAGCCAAATTCTGATTGTAGAAGTGTGTCCCTTGGTCACTGATGATGACCTTTGGTATTTCAAACCTACAAAAAATCTTTGCATTGACAAAGTCCACTACAACATGAGAATCATCAGTCCTGGTGGCCTTAGCCTCCACCCATTTGCTCACATAATCAACAACAACCAAAATATATAAAAAACCAAAGGAACTAGGAAAAGGAACCATAAAATCGATGCTCCACACATCAAAAATCTCACGAAATAATATGGGTTGTTGAGGCATCTCATGTCTCCTAGAAATGTTTTTCGTGTGTTGGAAATGTGAGCACGACTTGCAATACACATGAGCATCATGAAATAAGATAGACCAATATAATCCAGAGTCTAAAACTTTCCTAGCTATCCGTTGGGGTCCAAAGTGTCCTCCACATGAAAGTGTATGGAAAAAATGCAGAATAGACTCAAACTCATGGTCAGAAACACACCTCCTAATGACTTGATCACTACACATGCACCAAAGGTAGGCATCATCCCACACATAATACTGAGACTCACTTTTTAATTTTTGGACTTGATGTTTCTTTAAATTTAAAGGGATTTCAGATGCAACAAGGTAGTTCACTAAATCAGCATACCAAGGATGCGTACCTGAGATGGAATAAAGATGCTCATCGGGGAAAGTTCCCCGAAGTGGTACCTGGTCCACGGTGTCATCCTCCAGTATGTGAGTAAGACTACTCATGTGGTCTGCCACTTGGTTTTCTGACCCCTTCTTGTCCTTTATCTCAATGTTAATTTCTTGAAGAAGGAGCATCCATCGAATTAGCCTGGGCTTTGCGTCTAGCTTCTTCAAGAGGTACCTCAGAGCTGCATGGTCATAAAAAAAACTACTTTAGAGCCCAATAAATATGAATGGAATTTATCTAAAGCGAATATAACAGCAAGAAACTCCTTTTCCGTAGTTGTGTAGTTTGATTGGGTTGAATCCAGTGTCCTCGATGCATAAGTAATCACATGTGAACGTCCCTCCACCCTTTGTGATAAGACAACACCAACCGCAAAGTTGGACACATCACACATAAGATCAAAAGGAAGATCCCACCGTGGAGGTTGTATGATCGGTGGAGTGGTGAGACACTTCTTTAGCTCATCAAAGGAAGTCCTGCAAGAATCATCAAACACAAAATAAGAATCCTTTTGAAGTAATCATGACATAGGAAGAGCAATCTTACTAAAATCTTTGATGAAGCGCCGATAAAATCCTTCATGACCTAGGAAAGATCTAACATCACGCACACATGAAGGATAAGGTAAGGATGAAATAATATCTACCTTAGATCTATCAACCTCTATCCCATGTTTTGACACTACAGGACCTAAGAAAATGCCATGCTCTACCATGAAATGACACTTTTCAAAGTTCAAGACTAGATTCTTCTCAATACAACGATTCAACACCTTTCCCAAACTAGAGATACAATCATCAAATGAAGACCCATACATTGTAAAATCATTCATAAACACCTCCATGCAGGTCTCAATAAAACTAGAAAAAATACTCATCATGCATCTCTGGAAGGTATATGGGGCATTGCAAATTCCAAATGGAATCCTTCGGTAGGAAAACATACCGAATGGACAAGTGAATGTTGTCTTCTCCTGATTCTCTCGAGCAATAGGAACCTGAAAATATCCAAAAAATTCATCCAAGAAACAGTAGCATGTTTTCCCAGCTAGTCTCTCAAGCATCTGATCAATAAATGGGAGGGGGAAATGGTATTTGTGAGTGGACTGATTTAGTTTCGTATAATCAATACACACACGCCAATTGTTTTTCACCCTCATTGGAACTAACTCATATTTCTCATTTTTAACAACAACAACACCACTTTTCTTAGGCACAACCTGAATAGGACTCACCCACTAGGAATCTGAAATGGGATAGATTATACCTACCTTGAACAATTTTTCAACCTCTTTTTTAACAACCTCTAGAAGGATTGGATTGAGTCTCCTTTGTGGCTGCCTTACCAGTTTAGCCCCATCATCCAAAAGAATCCTATGCATGAAAATGGAGGGGCTAATACCTGATATGTCACCCAAGGTCCATCCAACTTCCCTGATGTTCTCCCTCAAAAGGTTAAAAAGTTTTTCTTCATGTTCAAAAGAGATATTGTTAGAAATTATAACAGGTAATTTTTCACCACTTAACAAGTATGAGTATTTTAGATTTGGTGGTAATGGCTTGAGTTCTAATGAAGGGGGGTGATGTATGGATGGAGAAATTGAAGGAATTGAAATATGTGCACAAAGAGCATCAGTATCAGAATAAAAATCATCACAATTAAAGAATAAAATATCAAATCCATCAGAATACTCAAAAACCAAGTCATAATCAGAGTTCACATGATCAAAATCAGAATATGAATCCATTTCAAAATCAAATCCATGAGATTCTTGTTCATTAGAAATGGGTGTGGAAGTGCTATTAGACATCAAACTAGAACCAATACTCATAATCTCCCTAAGTATAGGACAATCAAATTCCATGGGATTTTTATTTGGTGGTTCAAAATGGGAGATAACAAATGTAGAACGGTCCTCTGAGGGGTACTTCATGGATTCCATTAAATTAAATATCCCAACTTTATCTCCGAACTCCATTGAAAGTGTACCCTCATTGACATTTATGATAGTTTTTTGCAGTTTTGAGGAAGAGAATACCTATGATAATGGGAACATGAGAACTTACCTGATCATACTACATGTTAAGCATATAGAAATCTGCTGGAAAGATCATGTCTCTTACCCGGAAAAGTACATCCTCAAGAACTCCCACTGGATATGCTGTAGCTCTATTTTCCAGCTGCACCACTACTCTCGTCAGTTTCAACTCACCAACCTATAAAGAAGAGAATACAGAGTGAGACATCACATTTATGGAAGCTCCCAAATCACAAAGAGCATCAGAAAAGTGAAACTCCCCTATGGTGCATGGTATGATGAATGTCCCTAGATCCTTGCACTTTTTTGGAATTGCTAGAGTTGGTGTAATGAGTGATGACACATTCCTTCCAAGATTGATCCTCTCATTTCCCTTGATCCCTCTTAGATTGGTACAAAGTTCTTTTAAGAATTTCGCATACTTTGGGATTTTCTTGATAGCTTCAAGTAGAGGGATGCTGATCTCCACACACTTGAATGTGTCCAAAACTTCTTTTTTGCATCACCTCTTCAGCCATATTATTGATTTTTACAACTCTGTTTGGAAATGGAAGGGGTTTAGGAGGAACATCATCGATATTTTTCTTACCTTTATCTTTCTTCTTGGATTTCTCATCAGTTGGTATGGAATGAGGCTTCTCCGGAGTTGAGGTGAATCCCAGTGGAATGATAGGTGCAGATGTATCATTTGTTTTCCTCCCACTTCTCAATGTGATGGCATTGACATTACCCTTGGGATTTGGAGTTGGTTGAGAAGGTAGATTTCTAGAATTCTTACTTACCAGTTCATGGAGGGCAGTAACAATCTGGCTCATTTGTGTCTTCAACTCCCTCAGCTCCAAACCTTGACTCTTCAGCTCATTTTATTGATTAAGAACAATTAGTTTTAAAATATCATCAGTATTAGAATCTACCTTTGGTTGAAAATTCCCTTGTTGTTGACTTGTTGATGCTTGAGCTTCAAATCGCCTTTGGGGTTGTTGGAAACCCTATTGGTAAGGTGGAGGTTGCTGGAAGTTTTGTTGAAAGGGGGGATTTTGTTGTTGTCCAGAGGCATACCTCATGTCTGATTAATCTTTTCACCCTTGGTTGTATGTTGGAGAAAAAAAATCAAACTTCTTTTAGGGATATGGTTGTTGTTTCTACTAAAATGGTCTCCCAGGAAACACTGCTGCACAATCTTCTGTTTCTTGTAGTTGGGGGCAACAGTCAGTTGGGTGGCTTGTCTCAATGAAAATGTCACAAGGTCTTTAAGGAGTGGGTTAGGATGTATTTTGAGCCAAAGCAATCTGCCTCACCGTAGTTGTCAATTCTTCCAACTTGGTATCAATCAAATGACTTTCAAGAGAAGAAAGACTTACCTGATGTACTCCTCGAACATGTGGTGTACCTCGATCACCAAATTGTTGAGAGTCTTGTGCCATCTTGTCTATCAATGCACGTGAAACTACTGGTGTCTTGTCCATCAATGCCCCTTCACCTGCAGTATCCACCACACTCCTCTCCATAGGTGTGAGTCCTTCATGGAAGTATTGGATGAGGAGTTGCTCACTGATTTGGTGATGTGGGTAGCTTGCGCACAACTTCTTGAATTGCTCCCAGTACTCATACATTCACTCCCCTTGTGATTGCTTGATCCCTAATATCTCTTTACGAATAGAAGTGGTCCTTGATGCTAGAAAAAATAGTTTCAAGAAAAGACGTTTCAAATCGTTCCAACAAGTTACATCTTTAGGTTGTAAATAATACATCTAGTCTTTTGTAGCTCCATCAAGTGAGAATGGGAATGCTCTTAGTTTGATTTGATCTCCAGATACATTTCTTGGTTTTAGGGTTGAGAAAACCACATTAAATTATTTTAAATGTTTATTTGGATCCTCACTAGATAATCCGTGAAATTTTGGAAGAAGGTGAATTAACCCAGATTTTAGTTCAAAGTCTGATTCGATATTTGGGTATGCAATGCAATTTGGTTGATAATTAATATCAGGTGCAGCCAATTCTTGAATGGTTCTATTAAGTTCATTTCCATTATTTTCACCCTTTTTTTCTTGTTTTATGGTTGAATTTTAATTGACTCCAATTTCAATGTTCTGAGAGTGGAGGAATTCTCCAACTGGTTGAATGTTAAAAATTTCCTTAGACTGAGAATGTCTGATTCGAGCCTTAAGGCTGCGTTCAATCTCAGGGTCAAGATCTAAGAGATATCCAGGATTAGTTCATGTCATAAATCAAATAAAAATGAAAAGAAGGAAAGTGGACCATAGTAAAATAAAAATGAGAAGTTTGAGTTGATGGTCCAAAAATAAGAAGAAAATAATAGAAGAACAAGAAGAAAGAAAGAAAGAAAAAAATTGGGTAAAGAAGAAAGAAAGAAGAGAAGAAGTGAATAAAATGTAAAATAAAATAAATACCTCTAATTGGTTAAAATAATTACATTCCTCCCCAACAATGATTCCAATTTGAAAGGCACTGTCATGGGCACTTTCAAATGATGTTCGGTTTTGGGTTACTTAGGTGCAGTAGAGTGGCTGACCAAAGCCATCTCTCAAAGGAGGAAGCAAATTAAAACAACTTATTAAAGGTATTCTAAAAAAAATAAAAGAGAATAAAAACACTAATTGAAAGGATGGGAGGGGGTTGTTTATCATTTATAAAACCAGAAGAAGTTTGCTGGAAGAAGATTGTATTTTGTTTTGTTTTTATTTTTGAAATGAAGTTCGATTAAAAAGACACAATAAGAAGATGTTTTTTAGACAATATTTAAAAAGGCACAATAAATATAACTCTACCTCTTCAATCAATTATTTATCATTATCATTTAAATTAACATCCACTTAATTATGAACTCTTAACTTGTTAAGCCTCGAATTCTACGAGAATTAACCTTACCACAAAGATGAAATGAATTAAACACTAGGCTATCTTCGGGACATGCAATCGCACCACTCTAATTTGATTTATGTTCTAAGAATAACTTAAGGTCAGTGGTAAATTAAGGCACAAATCCATTCTGTAAATGAAGACTAATTGAATTTAGGGATTATATTTGAACTCTAAAAATTTATCCAGCGTGGTCTTGTTTAACCTATTAAGTTCACGCTCTCACAATTAACACAATTCTCAACCTCATGTGTTTTGTGTTTATTGATCAATTTCTTTCTTAGTTTCATTAAAATTAAAAACTCAATTAATAGATCATATTATGTGAATCACGTTAGCTCATTGATTCAAAATAAATTATTGAAGAAGTATAGAGGTCGATCGATTACTAAAAAGAACAACTCTTCCATGGGTGATGTAATCACCATAGAAGAAAATTGCATTTGCAACGGTTTATAATGGGTATAACCCAATTATGCCTCTACTCAAGAATTCCAACCCAAAGAGGAAGGTAAGAGAAGAAAAAAATTAATCAAAATAAAAGAAATGGAAGATAAAATGTAGAGACCCGATTTTTGCCTTGTAAGACTTTGGAATATTTCTACATATATTTCCAGAGCTAGGCGTGAAGACGACGTGCGATTCCGAGGCCTGGTGTGCCCGAAATAAATTTTATAAAAATATTAAGTGTTTTTATACTATGCACGTGGTGGGGTTGTGTTTCCTCCTAAACGGTAGCTCGGTTCGGAAATCTGAGGGCACGGTTGTGTCCGGAGCATGCCGTTTACCCTAGGCGGGGTGTAAAAGTTGTGGGTGCGGGCATGCTGTGATAGATGTCACCCAGGGGAAAAATCATCATTTTGAAATAATTACTTAGTGATTTTTATCACTGACATTATTTTCAAATAACATTCGAACGAAGTCTCGGAATGAAAATTGGAGACTTTCGTTGAGTTCAAAATGGGGCGTTTTTCCTAGACATGATATAAAATAGGCGGGCGCGATGGTTTCAGAATCCTTGCCCATCGATAGAGTGTCAGAGAGTTTATAAATTCACTCAAGGGGTGGATTTAAGGGAAGGCCATAAATTTTCCTTTCTCTCTCTCTCTCTCTCTCTCTCTCTCTCTCTTGTTCTTCGGCGTTCTTCGCCATTCTTCATCGGATCAAGGAGCGATCTCTGCCGGAACTTTGGTGGATCGAAGTGGGAGCATCATGGACGCGTCGCCAACAATGCACGACCAGATCGAGGTAGGATTCTTGGTTAATTTTCGCAGCTTCATCGATTTCTTGAGTTTTCGTCAAATCCGTTGTTTAAATTCAATAATCTTTGAATTGGGATGATGGCTGAACGAATACGACCATCATTTGAGCCCCATTCTACATTCCGTTCTTGAGAGTTATTCGTCCAAAATTTCAGACGTGCCAAAAAAAACCCATGACGGAACGACGAGCGAGGGGCGGTGTTGCGAAGATCCGGCCCTGAGGATTCCGAATCCGGTTTCAGATAATTTTTCCGACCACCGGAGTGGTCGGGGGGACCGGTTGAAGGTTCGTCTCCGGTAAGGGGCGGCGACCGGAGGTAGAGCCAGAGGTGTGATCGGAGCAGCGGGCTCAGGTGCGGCCGGTGTGGTGTATGGCGGCCGGGGTAGCTCCGGGAGGAGCCGAGGCGGCGCGACCGGGGCTTCGGAGGTGCCGACGTCGGGTGTCGCTGGGGCGGAGCGTAGAGGGCTAGGCAAAGCCGGCGGAGGAGAGCGGAGGCTTCGAGCGGGAAGAGACAGCTTCAGCGGAGCTGGCAACGTCGGGCGAGGTCGACCCAGAGACGGAGGAACGTGGTGGCCTCGAGGGCCCCCCTTACGTTTGGGCCCCCCTTACGTTTGGGGGGCCATAACTTCTAAACGGCGCATCCGTTTGACGCACCGTCTGCGGATGAAGGTTCGTGTCAGCGAGGCAGACTCTTTGAAATGGGTTTTGGGGTTTTTGGGTTCTTCGCCCAAAGACGGGCGACCCAAAATGCTTTAATTTAATAATATGAAATTATTATTAAAGCTCGCGACAGACATACCTCGCGAGCCGGACGTCCGTTTGACATGCCGTCAGAGGCGTTGTGGCCCTAGAGTTGAGACGGTACTTCCAAAGTTGGTTCGGAACCTTTGAAGTATGGTTTCGTTGCTCGGTGGCATGAAACACTTAACACGAATAATTAATTAATTAATTATTCTTGCGTTGGACCTAACTCCTGTTTGAGATGTCTGATTGACGCGCTGTCAGCGGCAGCGTGACCCCAGTCCTCGTGCGAACTTTTTGAGATGATTTATAAAGCGTTCGGGTTGGAGACAAGGTGCGGGCCCCACAGGGCCAGGTTCACATGTTTTACTGTGAAACAACACTTTTTCACCCGACATCTGTTTGGGGTGTTTGAGTAATTGTTTTTGAGTGTTCTTCCGAGGGGATTGCAACAGCGCAATCTGCCTGCCCAAATTCGGGCCCGAGACGTGGGCCCCACGAGGCGGCTTTTGGACGTATGCTATGTTTTTACGACTTATGCTTCATAAGTCTTTTCTGGGCACATGAATAACCTACGCCGCATGGTTATCTGCAAGGAACACATTGGTACGATCTGCGTGATGTGTTTCGGGCTCGAGGTGTGGGCCCCACAGGGCCCCGTTTGTATAACGGGGGGAGTTGCAGCTTCTGTATCCAGAGTCCATTTTAGGCGCTGTCAGTGGAATTGTGACCCTGACTTCAAGAAGAAGTTGACCAAGGTAGTTTCAGGCGTTGAAGATGGAGTTGAGGCATGGGCCCCACATGTCGTCTTTTAAGCTGTGTGCAGCGTACTGCGACTTTTTCATTAGACGTCCATTTGGGGCGTATGAATAGTAGATTTGGCATGTTTTATGAGAGAATCACGATGACGTAGTTCTCCCAACCTCTTTTGGGACCGAGGCGTGGGCCCCACGAGACACCGTATGGGCATAAAGTGGTGTTGAATAACTTTTCCATCGAGAGCCCGTTTCCAGCGAGTAAATAGTCTATCTCACGTTTTTTTCCACGATGATTACAATGGTGAAATCTGTTTGGATGAGTGGGTCCTCTTTAGAGATCTCTTTAAATGTGGAAACATGAAAAGGGAGTTGGTCGGAGGTTCCTTTGACAGACTCCGAACCTACGCACGGTAGCGGTGTTAGTGACACCCAGTGATAGCACGGGCAGTGTAGAGTTATCAGACCAGTTTCGGGTTTGCCCTCCAATGGGGCTGGGTAGTGGGTTACCCATTGACCTTAGGGTTTACCCTCCAGCGAGGCTGGGCAGTTTGTTACCCATTGACTTTAGGGTTTACCCTCCAGCGGGGCTGGGCAGTGGGTTACCCGACAACCTCTTGTGGTTTACCCTCCAGCGGGGCTGGGCAATGGGTTACCCATTGAATTTGTGGTTTAACCTCCAGTGGGGCTAGGCAATGGGTTACCTGAAGACCTCTTGTGGTTTACCCTCCAGCGGGGCTGGGCAGTGGGTTACCCAACAACTTCTTTCAGACTCAGCCCTTTCTATGAGGTCTGTCAGTGACTTTTCTCCGTGATTACCGGAGCAAGACGCTTGGTTGTTTGGTTTAGCGATGAGGCAGCTTTGGCATGTAGGACTGTTGGGCATCAGTGATGGATGTCCTTTGAACTATTGGAAACTTCTCTTAGGCTGATCTTGGAGATAGAGATCCCCTTACACACTTGTTCGGGTTTCTTGTTGAGTATATATATACACCCTACTTTTTTTCCCACTATTTGGTTTCAGTTACTCTTTTTCTAGGAGGGGCGAAGACGCGTGGGGTATGCCACGTGCTTTCTGTGTCTAGCACCTCTTGGTTGGATGAGCCTACTTCCTTTATCTTGTCGGGTTAAGATGCACTCTCTCTATTGTACTCTTACACTGTTCTTGTTCTATCAACTGCTCACTATTTTAGTATCTCCTTTATTTCTCCCTCAAGATTTCGGGGCATCCTACTAAGTATCTTTATACTCACCCCTGCTTGGTCTTTTCCCTCAATTGGTGTGCCCTTGAAGACGATGGATAGGTCGGTCGAGACTACAGAGGGACGTGGAGGACACAGGAGCTTGGGCTGCATTCATTGGTCATAGTAGGACTTTCAGGTGTGAGACTCACCAGTGGTTTAATTTCGTTTTACCTATTACTAGGTTATGGCACCTTTCTTGTTGGGCGCGTGTTGTGCCCCTTTTACTGTTCAGTTTACTTGTCAGTCTACTTTTCAGCACTTTACTTGTACTGGTTAGAGGTTGATGCATGTATGTTGGTTTCCCTTTTTTGTAGCAGTGTTTTATCTTTATTTCTTTTCTCTACACTTTTGCATTGAGTTAGCTGCTTGTGTGTACAGTTTCTCAGGCAAAGGCCTCCCCTAGTTTGTTGTGCCTTCGGTGCTAGTTTCCAGCCCCTGGCTTATGGAGGTGGGCTTGGGGTTTTTGCGGCTTGAGTCCCGGTATGGGTCTGTTCGTGAAAAAGTGGTATCAGAGGTGGTTTGTTCCTTGGGGCATTGTTCGGATGTCCCTAAAAAGGAATTGGTTGAGTTTGGGGAAATAGTGTCAACGTGTCTCGAGAGAGGCTCTCAGTCCAGGGAGTCCAGTGATGGTGCGGTGGCCGATGTATCCATTTACCAGGACCCTGATAACCCGCTTTTCGACTCGGCACACTGAGACACTTGTTGCAGGGAATTCGGTTCGTGCATCATATAGGATTGAGTCTTTGACTGTCCTTCTTGAGTAAGCTCCCCATCGTTGTTGGTATATATATGCTCATTTGACGGCGGTACTCCTTGATCGAATTCAGGATGTCTCTGCGATGATAGCTAGCCAGGATACTAGTTCCGGTTCGTGATGAAGACTCTATGAGCAATGAGCCCTCAGTTCGAGATCCATCATACGATTACCCTTTCTCCAGGAGGACAGATAGTAGCACCTCCACCTATGGAGTATCAGATAGTACCGGTAGTGAAGGCCGATGACGAGCACAGGTTGGGCGCGCTATGTGAGTTCCAGCATCAGAGACCGCTGAGGTTCCACGGTGATCCATACCCTCAGACAGTGAAGGGTTGGCTAGAGTCGGTGGTTCACCTCTTCAGGCTTGTTCGGACACTGATAGGTTGATGGTGGCTTTGACAACCAGTCTTTTTCCACCAAGCTGTTTGGCGTTAGTAGAGCCAGGGTTACTCAGATGCACAATGAGTCGGTAATCTCGTGGGATGGCTTCTATCAGCTGTTTCGTGAGGAGTACTACCCATCCTACTTACGCTTTATACGGTTTCAGGAGCTACTGGAGCTTCAACGGGGAGTGATGGCAGTGGCTGAGTATGCGACTAGGCTCACAGACCTTACTCGGTACTCTTTGGATGTGGTCCATGATGGAAACTTCCGAGCACAGAAGTTTGAGCGAGGTCTCTATAGAGGAGATTCATGCTAGCATAGTGCCCTTGTGCATCCTCACCCATCTCAAGGTGTTGGAGCAGGCACTGGAGACAGAGAAATTTCTGTCAGAGGGATGTCGATTGGCAGGGCCTCAATGCCGGAGGTATGACCTTAAAGAGACTCAGGAACATGTTCAAGGACAATGTAGAGCATCGAGACGGCCCAGGGAGTACTAGTGCTATGGCTGTAATGTGCGAGGTCACATGGCATGAGACTAATCGACCAAATGTGCTGAGTTTTCCAGATAGTTGGTAGATGCACCTCCACGACAGAGGCAGTGTCGTGATCAAGAGAACTCCTAGGTGAGGGCAGGGCGGTCCCCAGGGAGGCGGTGTTGGCAGAAGAGCAGGAAGAACTGTGGTTGGCGGACAACGTTTCGAGGTCCTTTCACCACCACTAGGAGGCCCATGTCAGGCTCAGGGAGCTAACAGACGGGGCCGCAGGCAGCTGTGTGCTATGGATGTCTAAAATCCTATAACACATAATATTATAAGAGGTATGCTCCGTGTCTTTTTCTACTTTTCTCAGTAGAACTTGTTAGACGCTGTGTGAGGTACTCTTTTCATCTAACTCCTTGTTTGAGGGGTTACTGAGGGTGACGTAGGGTGTTAGTGTAACCCTGTGTTGGTGTTGTCTGACGTAGCTTTGAATGCACATGAAAAAGGGGTTCTTTTCCCCCCACTGAGACACATTTTTGTGATGCGATAAAAACCGTGAGGGAGAGTCAGTACCAACCAAAGTGGATAGTATTGAGGTGTGGTGGAGGAGTCCCTCTGACATGTGCATTCATGGCGGGGTTGTGTGGTGGAGAGTCAGGGCAGGTTCTGGATTTTCCAGTGGGGCTTTTCTGCTTGACCTCCCTTTGCTTGAGGTGCCACTAGTGGGTTTGGAAGAGTGCCTGTTTTGGGGATTACTCTCCTTCCACGAGGGGAAAAGACACGTGGGGTATGCCACATGCTTTCCGTGTCTAGCCTCTGGTGGTTGGATGAGTTTGCTCACCTGCCCTGTTCATTGGTACCTTGAGTGCTCAACGTCAAACTTGATACCGTTATCAAGTACAAGTCGAGGTGATAAAAACCCCATAAACAGAGCTACGCGCTTCACTATGTGGTTATGGTGGTGGTGGTACTTGCGCTGAGAATGTAGAGACGCTATCTTCTGGGAGAGCACTTTGCGGTTTGTCCAGACCACCAGTTTCTCAGGTGCGTCCTCACCCAGAGAGACTTGAACCTGAGGCGATGGTGCTGGTTGAAATTTCCGCAGGACTATGACTTCGAGGTAGTATATGTTCCAGAAAATGGCAGTGTTGTAGCATGTTCCCTTAGT
The DNA here is from genome assembly GCA_963277665.1 of Viscum album. Lineage (NCBI taxonomy): Eukaryota > Viridiplantae > Streptophyta > Magnoliopsida > Santalales > Viscaceae > Viscum > Viscum album. Next base: position 1,294,873,084 of record OY728141.1, on the reverse strand, counting down.
AAAAATTCCCAAACTCTTCAGGCGTGGGAAGTTTCGTAGTAGTTAGCTTCCCTACGGATGACCTTGGTGGAGCAGGAGGGTACGAATTTCCTATAGTCGATGGTGTTGACTCCTTCGCTCCTTGAGCGTGTGAGAGAGTCGCAGTTGGGGGATGTCGACAGCGAGGTACTGCGTGATTAGATATCCATGGGTGACACAACCAATGGGTATTCTGAAGGAGGGAATCATGAGATCCTGTTCCAGGAACAAATCGTGATTTAGGTCGCGACGTGGAAAGTAGAGGTTCGGCCGGGGAAGTCCCCCGAGTTTCTTTGGGCCGTTCGGGAATCGTGTAAGGGATTGAGAGGTTGCCTACTGTCTTGCCATACCCTCCCAATAGTAGGAGTGGGCACCCGACGTCTTCCATGTGTCACAACTGATGAGGTTCTTGCGTGTTCCTATGCATTTCATCGAAAGTAACAGACCTTATGAGTACGAACCATCCCTTTGGTTCACGTGTTGTGCCAGCTTGGTGTTGTGCAAGTTTTCTTGGGAGCGGGAGAGCTAGGTGTGAGCTCTGTATCCCGAGTTCCTTTTTCTAGTTTTGCTTTTTGGGGATGAAAATATTGAAGGAGGGAATGATGTAGAGATCCGGTTTTTTCCCTGTAAGACTTTGGAATATTTCTACATATATTTCCGGAGCTAGGCGCGAAGAAGGCGTGCGATTCCGAGGCCCGGTGTGCCTGGAATAAATTTTATAAAAATATTAAGTGTTTTTATACTATGAACATGGAGGGGTTGTGTTTCCTCCTAAATGGAATCTAGGATCGCAAATCCCAGGGCACAGTTGCGTCCGGAGTGTGCCGTTTACCCTAGGCGGGGTGTAAAAGTTGCGGGCATGGGCCTGTTGTGAGAGATGTCACCCAGGGTCAAAATCATCATTTTGAAATAATGACTTAGTGATTTTTATCACTGAATTTATTTTCAAATAACTTTTGATCGAAGTCTTGGAATGGAAATATGAGACTTCCGTTGAGTTATAAATGGGGCGTTTTGCCTAGGCGCGATATAAAATAGGCGGGCACGGTGGTTTCAGAATCCTTGCCCGTCGGCAGAGTGTCAGAGAGTTTATAAATTCACTCAAGGGGTGTATTTAAGGGAAGGCCATAAATTTTCCTTTCTCTCTCTCTCTCTCTCTCTATCTATCTATCTCTCTCTTGTTCTTCGGTGTTCTCTATCGTTCTTCGTCAGATCGAGGAGCGATCTCTGCCGGAACTTTGGCGGATCGAAGCGGGAGCATCGTGGATGTGTCGCCAACGACGCACGACCGGATCGAGGTAAGATTCTTGGTTAATTTTCGCACCTTCGTTGATTTCTTGAGTTTTCATCATATTCATTGTTTAAATTCTATAATATTTGAATTGGTACGATGGACAAACAAACATGGCCATCATCCGAACCCCGTTCTATATTCTGTTCTTGAGCGTTCTTCGTCCAAAATTTCAGACGTGCCAAAAAAAACCGCGACGGAATGACGAGAGAGGGGAGGATTTGCGAAGATCCAGCCTTAAGGATTTCGAATCTGGTTTCGGATAATTTTTCCGACCACTAGAGTGGTCGGGGGGACTGGTTGAAGGTTCAGCTCCGGCAAGGGGCGGTGGCCGGAGGTTGAGCCGGAGGTGCGGCCGGATCAGCAAGCTTAGGTGCAGCCGGTGTGGTGTGCGGCGGCTGGGGTAGCTCCAGGAGGATCTGAGGCGGCGCGACCGGGGCTTAGAAGGTGCCGTCGTTGGGTGTCGCTGGGGCAGAGTGCAGAGGACTAGGCGAAGCCGGTGGTGGAGCGCGGCAACTTCGAGCGGGACGAGGCGGCTTCAGCGGAGCTGGCAGCATCGGGCGAGGTCAAGCCGGAGACGATGGAGCGCGTTGGCCTCAGGGGAGATGGAGGAGGAGTGTGGAGAGGGAATCACCTTCGGGCTGTCGTGGTCAGGAGGAGCCCCGAGGTCAGCGCCCTGGGGAGGGGGAAACCGCGGACAAGGACCCGCTGTATGCGGGTCCTACTGTGCGACATGAAACAAAGATCAGCCTATTGGCCGACCTGATTAGAAGAACCGGACCCAAGGGGTCCGGTGGTTCTCGGCTGGGCTGTGGCCAGTGGGCTGCGACGGTCTGGACCGGGCCGTCCGGTCTGGACCGGCCCAATTTTGGCCCCCCCTTGCGTTCGGGGGGCCGTAACTTTTAAACGGCGTGTTCGTTTGATGCGCCGTCTGCAGTTACGGGTTCGTGTCAGCAAGGAAGACTTTTTGAAATGGGTTTCGGGGTTTTTGGGTTCTGCGCCCAAAGACAGGTGACCCGAAACGTTTTAATTTAATAATATGAAATTATTATTAAAGCTCGTGACAGACGTACCTCGCGAGCCGGACGTCCGTTTGGCATGTCGTTAGAGGCGCTGTGGCCCTGAAGTTGAGACGGTCCTTCCAAAGTTGGTTTGGAAACTTTGTGGTATGGTTTCGTTGCTCGGTGGCACGAAACGCTTAATGTGAATAATTAATTAATTAATTAATTATTCTTGCGTCGGACCTAACTCTTGTTGGGGATGTCTGATTGATGCACCGTCAGTGGCAACATGACCCCAGTCCTCGTGCGGACTTTTTGAGACGCTTTTCAAAGCGTTCGGGTTGGAGACAAGGTGTGATCCCCATAGGTACGGGTTCACACGTTTTACGGTGAAACACCACTTTTTCACCCGACATCCGTTTGGGGTGTTTGAGTACTCGTTTCTGAGTGTTCTTCTGAGGGGATTGCGACGACACAATCCGCGTGCCCAAATTCGGGCCCGAGACATGGGCCCCACGAGGCGACTTTCAGACGTATGCTGTGTTTTTACGACTTATGCTTCATAAGTCTGTTCTGGGAACATGAATAACCTATGCCACGTGGTTATCTACAAGGAATGCATTGGTACGATCTGCGTGACATGTTTCAGGCTCAAGGTGTGGGCCTCACAGGGCCCCGTTTTCATAACGTGGGGAGTTGCAGCTTCTGCATATGGAGTCTGTTTTAGGCGCCGTCAGCGGCATTGTGACCCTGGCATCGAGATGAAGTTGGCCAGGGTGGTTTCAGGCATTGAAGCTGAAGTTGATCCATGGGCCCCATGGGCCGTCTTTTACGCCGTGTGCAGCATACTGCGACTTTTTCATCAGACATCCATTTGGGGCGTATGAATAGTCGATTTGGCATGTTTTTTTGAGAGCATCACAATGACACAGTTCGATCGACCTTTTTCAAGACCAAGGTGTGGGCCCCACGAGACGCCGTATGGGCATAAAGTGGTGTTGAATAACTTTTCCATTGGGAGCCCGTTTCCAGTGAGTAAATAGTCTATCTCGTGTGTTTTTCCATGAGGATTACAACAGTGAAATCTTTTTGGGTGATCGAGTCCTATTTCGAGATCTATTTAAATGTGTAAACATGAAAAGGGTGTTGTTCGGAGGTTCCTTTGACACACTCTGAACCTACGCACGGTAGCGGTGTTAGTGACACCTAGTGATGGCATGGGCAGTGCGGTGTTATCAGACCAGTTCCAGGTTTGACCTCCAGTGGGGCTGGGTAGTGGGTTACCTGTTGACCTTAGGGTTTACCCTCCAAATGGGCTGGGTAGTGGGTTACCCATTGACTTTAGGGTTTAACCTCTAGCAGGGCTGGGCAGTGGGTTACCCGACGACCTCTTGTGGTTTACCCTCCAGCGGGGCTGGGTAGTGGGTTACCCATTGACTTTGTGGTTTACCCTCCAGCGGGGCTGGGCAGTGGGTTACCTGATGACCTCTTGTGGTTTACCCTTCAACGGGACTGGGCAGTGGGTTAACCGATGTCTTCTTTTAGACTCAACCCTTTCTATGAGGCAAGTCAGTGACTTTTCTCTGTGATTACTAGAGCAGGACCCTTGGTTGTTCGGTTTAGCGATGAGGCATATTTGGCTTGCAGGACTGTTGGACATCAGTGATGGATGTCCTTTGAACTGTTGGTGACTTCTCTTGGGCTGATCCTGGAGATAGAGATCCCCTTACACACTCATTTGGGTTTCTTGTTGAGTATATACATACACCCTACTTTTGTTCCCAATGCTTAGATTTAGTTACTCTCCTTCTAGGAGGGGAGAATATGTGGGGAGTATGCCACGTGCTTTTCTGGTCTAGCACCTCTTGGTTGGACGAGCCTACTTCCTTTATCTTGTCGGGTTAAGCTGCACTCTCTCTATTGTACTCTTAAAATATTCTTGTTCTATCAACTGCTCACCGTTTTAGTATATCCTTTGTTGCTCCCTCGAACTTTCGAGGCATCCTACTGAGTATCTTTATACTCACCCCTGCTTGGGCTTTGCCCGCACATGGTGTGCCCTTGAAGACTACGGATAGGTCAATTGAGACTATGGAGGGTCATGAAGGACACAGGAGCTTGGACTACATTCAGTGGCCGTAGTAGGACTTTCAGGTGCGAGACTCACCAGTGGTTTACTTTCATTTTACCTGTTTCCAGGTTGTGGCACCTTTCTGGTTGGACGCATGTTTTGCCCCTTTTACTGTTCAGTTTACTTGTCAGTCTACTTTTCAGAACTTTACTTGTACTGGTTATAGGTCTATGAATGTATGTTGGTTTCCCTTTTTGTAGCAGTGTTGTATCTTGCTTTCTTTTCTCTGCACTTTTTCATTGAGTTAGCTGCGTGTGTGTGTACAGTTTCTTAGGCAAAGGCCTCCCCTAGTTTGTTGTGCCTTCGGTGCTAGTCCCTAGCCCCTGGATTATGGAGTCGGGCTTGGGGTAGTTGCGGCTCGAGCCTCGGTATGGGTCGGGTCGTGACATAAAATAAAAAAGTTTATTGAAAGAACAAAAACATTATAACAAAGAAGAGGAAGAGAAGAACATTTTGGAGGAGATCCTAGCTTTAAAGCTTCCCTCCTCCAATGGTTAATTTAAATGGAAAATAACCACTTCAACTATGCTCCCAATACTCTAAGTCATGTACAACCCCCTCCAAATGAGAAAAATACCAATTTATAGAGTGGAGGGGAGGCTATGTTACAAGTGGTTTCAAGTGTGAATGGAGAAATTCATACAAATATTTAAAGCCAACTTGCACTGCCCATTTGACCATAAAAACTCTTGAACCATATCTCCATCTATAAGGATTATTTGTGAGAAATTTTGTTCCTAATATCCTCTCCAAATTTGAGCCCAATCGAAGAACAGATGTAGGAGTTATGGCCCAAATACAGAACCCATGTCCAATTTGGTGAGTCCAGCCCAACTTTGACTTCATGACCCATTTGCACCAACCAAATGCATGATTTAGCTCCAATGTACTAAATGAAAGTTTTATCCCATTAAGTGTGGAACATATTTAAATAATTTTAAGTTAAAATAATACATACCAAAATATTTATGCCCGAAATGGTACAGTAAAATTTAAAGGGTAAAACTGAAATTTTCATCAAATTTTCAAATGAATGATCTAATCCCAAATATATAATAAATGAACACATTTACCATAATGTGAGGAAATTATATCATTTATTATCAATAAAATATTCAATAAAAATGTGTTTTATCTGCTATCATTTTATGAATTTTCTTTTATGCTTGGAGTCATGAGTTAATTAACTAAAAGTGTTTGGAGGTGTTAAAAGGGAAGAGCATGGAGTCTGGATGCTAGAAAAACATACAGGAACAATCTACACCATAAATAGGGGTATTACAATGTAATTTTTTCAGGTTGGATGCCGTAAGAAAATTTCAGTATGTAAAAACTATTTACGATGTAAAATAGAATTTTACACCGCAAAATGGGGTTTTTCAGAAAAGATAACCAAGGTGACGAGTATTTTTACATAAGTGACCCACAATCAACTTACGACATAACGTCCCAATTTACATCGTAAGATCATTAGGTCCCAATGGGTATTTCTCCAACTAGTGGATATATTTTTATCATAAACTATTACTTTGCTCCTCTTAACTCCCAAGGAAAACCTAGGTGATTTTCAGCACTCTTGTACTTCCAAAATCCTTGGGAAACAAATCATTGAGTCTTTGTTTATGGAATTAAAGGTTAAGATATACTCCTTTCTCTTCTTGTATTTTCTTGAGTTGTCTCTCCTGGAACCATAGATCGGTGTCTAAGACCAGATCTATGGGTTTGAAATTCTGTTGGTGAGATCTTTGGGGGTTTTGTAAAGGGAATGAGAAGAAGAGGTTGATTCATGAAATCATTTAAGATCATTTGTGCAAACATAATCGAGGTAGGTGGCTTCTCTCCCACTATACCATTCTAGAACTTGTTGGCTTGAATCTTGATAAATCGTTCTCATGCTTTGATTGTAAATATCTTAAGTAGTTTATTTGGAAAACCCTTATTTTGATGTGATTTCAAAAGGGTAGTTTTTTAAAGATGCTCATTAGATGATTGATTAAATGTTTTCAAAGTAATTGGTTTTCAAAAGAAATGTTTTGTGTGGAAAACTATTTAACATGGATGATGGTCTTGGCATACATGATGGCATGTGTTAATATTGCATTATGTGAGGCCTTGTTGAAATAGACTTGGTGCTCAATGTTGAATAGATATGCATAAGGTCATATCACCTAGTAACGACTTGGTGAATGGTGGATTTCCACTCATGAGTGTTGGAATTATCACTTGACATGCATGTGTGTGGGGGGTATGGAACATGGATTGAGTATTCCAAGTGGAAAGTGAAAGAGAATTTGAAAGGACTGATTTTGTTAAATTAATTGCTTTAATTGTTTTCTTTTGATAAATTTTTTTGATATTCTCACCCTTTGTTTTATATAAAATGTGAGAACTTGTTCTTTTCATAGTGGTGTGTGATGTGAAGTTTTTGGGGAAATCATAGTAAGTGATACACTCACCCCATACTTGGGAACTTTGGTGTGTTTATAGATGTTGTCTACCAAGATATAGGGAAGGGTCATGTTTCGTACTTCTCTAGTGGTGATCCTTGATGTTGTAGTTTGGTTGCTGAAGCTGGAGCTGGGGAGTGTTTTCATCTTGGTATGGGATGGTGTCACTTTGGTGCCGATGTCTTTTTATTTGGAGTCTGAGCCTTGCTCTTTTATTTATTTTTCTTTTGTTACTTTGATACTATTCTTTATTGGTATTTCATTGATCTATGTGGTTTATTCTTATGCATCATATAGTTCATCTTGGTTTTTATGTATTTCTTGGAAGGTTGTATCAGTTCTTAGGGAAAATCATCCCCAAATGTCCTCTTAATCCCTTTGCATTTATTGTTAGCCTTTGGTGTCTTGAGCATGTCACCTAAGGCCAGTAACTCCCTTGTCACTTCCCAATCCAATGATGAGGGATGATATGTTACAAATAGTATCAATTTTGTTCGATCCTTGTGTTAGGTTAGTATCAAGGAGATAATACTATCAGAAGTTGAAATGTATAACATAAAAGATGTAATTACCTTTTTATGCTGAAATTCAAGTTACCAGGGTGTCTAGGTAAAAGAGTGTTCTAAGACACTTCTGGAGGTGTTTTCATATCATCATCGTGGTTTTAGTCGATGAGTATAGCATATCATGCATTAGTACAAAGACTTCCCACTAGAACTATATTGATAATATATTGTTTGATGATTTTTGAAAACTGATTGTAATGATTAAAATGGTGATTTTTGAAATGATGGTTGCACTAGTTATTGCTTATGGTGATGATAATTGTTTATAATATTTTGGAATTTATTCAAGACTTCATTTCTTAGAGAGAAATGGTCTAAATGGTGTATTTTTCTGCTTATAAAAAATGGCATCAAGAAGATGCTGTAAAAATCAGTAGGAATAAGCTATTGAAAATGTGGTTTCACCTGAGCCAAAAGTGAACCAACAACTTGAGTAAAGTATTGTGTTAACGTTTCAAGCCATTGAAAGAGGAAATCAAAATGATTAATTGAGTCAAGTAGATCATTCGGTACAATTTCAGAAATAGAATCCACCTGTTTTTTGAAGGGATTCTAAACCTTAGAAAGTTGAAGTGTGGCTAAAATGAATGAATAAAATATTTGATTTTCTTGGTACACCAGTAGAGTTGAAGATTAAGTTTTCAACCTATATGTTGGAATATCTTGCGCACCAATGGTGGGATTTATCTGTCCAAGATAAATCCAACCAAGGAATTATGTGGAACGATTTTGAAGATTTTTTCAATAAAAAATTCTACCCGCACACATTCAAAATAACAAGAACAACATATTTATTCAGATTTAAGTAAGAAACTATATCTATCACAGAGTATGCATCCAAGTTTATGAACTTAGTTCTTTTTATCTTAGAAGTAACTTCTAGTGCGTCCTTGAAGGCTTGTATCTTTGAGTCAGGATTGTGATCGAAGATTCAATATAAGATAGCTGTTATTTGTATTATAGATTATACAAAGATGGTTAACAAGGAAACAACAACAAAATGGGATCTTGTTGGGAATCCTGTGGTAGGTATTTTGTTTGTTCCCATGGGGAAAAGTTTCAACTATAGTGATAGAAATAAGATAAATAGGGATGTCTACTCTCATAGAGGTGGCACACCTCAAAATAAGACTACAGAATCAGTCAATTTTCCCATAAGATCTGATGTTAAACTAGGTTTTTTTAGTGAGGTTCATTAATGCACAAGAAGAAAGAATGTACTGCACCACCAAGGAATTACCACCATTGCCTCAAGAGAGGCCATATTAAGAATTTTTTTCTTAAACTTCAGCAATCATCAGGTGGAAAAAACTCAACTCATCCTCAAATTTCCTATGATCGGATGGAATAGTCCCATCAGACTAGTTTACGTTCACAGACATAGGTGAACCAGGATGTTTCTAGGAACACTTTGGTTGTTTAGTTGAAACCTTAGTAGGAAATCAAGAGCTATCCAATGATATCTAAGCAACAATTATATGGAGCAAAACAAGCTATTACCAGCGAGAAACCAGGTCCCTCTACGGTGCGAGGTAACATTCTTTTGAACTCCACTCTTATGAATGTCCTTTTTGATACTAGCATATTACACTCTTTCCTTTCCTCTTATGTGTTTAAACAATTGGGACTACACATGGAAATGATGCCTCATGAAATGAGCATCAAGACACCCCTTGTACTACAGGAGTGCACAAAATTTAAATGCTCAACATTTTCTATTACCATTGATACAATGTAGTTTCTTTGGGATTTTATAATCCTGGAGATGGATGTTTTTTATTTAATATTTTTTATGGACTTTCTGGTGGTATTTAAATCCCATATAGACTATTACACTCAGTAGGTAATGTTTATATCCCTATATTGAGTCCTTCACCTTTTCAAGGGGGATTGGGATATAAATGTAGGCAAAGAAGGACCTTTAGTGAAAATTGAGATAAACATCTCTAGAAAGTTAGTATCTATGATGTAAGATCCTATATTTTTCCATGTATGTCTCTCTATGAGTTTTATGTTGAATATCTTTAGTTGTTTTTTTTTGTCTTTAAGACTTAGTGGTTGGGTCTTGTTCATAGACAAAAAACATTTTTTTGAGAAAATGACCTAAAGTTCAAGGATGTATGTTTTTTTGAATTAATGTATTTTGGGTATAAATATGTTAAAAATGATTATGGAGGTTTTACATGAGTTTGGAAGGATTCATAGGTGGTTTGGGGACTTATATAGAAGTTGGGCTGAAAACTGTTTGCTGGAAAATTACTCACCCTGTACATGTTACATGGCATGTAACTGCCACCAGACACATGTCATGAACTAGTTAATGATGTGAAGTGGTTACACGTCGTGAACCTAATTAACTTTGTGTAATTCTCAATTGGGATAAATATTAACCGGAATTACTTAAAAATGAGGAAATACACGACGTTAAAGGATTACACACTGGGTATTCCTCAGACCCAATAGTTTTAAGCCCATCATGCATATGAATATTTTATTTATTTGGTAAAACCTTTTATCATATCAACCCTAGGATGATTTAAACGTGATTTTTGAGTCTCCTCTTCCATTACAGACGTCCTGATTAAATATTTGATCCCTAGCGAGTGTTTCTGCTTAGGTTTCCCTTCTCTTCCATCGTTTCTTGTTCGTTGCAGTGTAAATATCTTGAATGAGGTTTGTTTTAGGTTTTTATCTTGACCTATGTTGATCTAGGTTCTTCTTGAGATCTTTTGTGACTTCATCATTATTGTCATTTACCATTGGAAGCGTTGGGTTGATCTCCAAATAAAGGTAGGGGGTCTAAACCTAGCCCTATGGTCTGTTTAATTGTGAAGTATATGCAATATTACAATTATGCCAACATAATTTGAACTCTAATTAATTAGTTTATTTATGGTAAATCATATATTAAAATATTTATTGGATCCCTTTGTATTCAATGGTTGATGCGACCTGGCTTATGATTGACCGATAGGTGAGAAAACCTTTGAGTAGTAAGAACTTGGCTAATGGTTTAAAGTGTTCTTAGCATGACATGAGACCTTAAATGATTGCTTAATATAGAATCCCTAGGTAATGGCTTATTTATTACTAATATTAATATTGATCATTTGATATATAAATAAAAGTTTAATTGAAAGATAAGAACATGAGCCTCAACCCAGTTGGTGAGGACTCTCCAAGTGCATACATGAGACCTAGGTTCGAATCTAGGTGGAGGCATATTTCTAGGTACTGTAATAGTACCGTAGTAGGTACTATTCGATACTATAGCAACCATAACTATTCACCTTCGGGACACTATTTTGGGCCTGAAGTCCTTATGGCCTTCAGTCCACCCAAGGCCTTCGGGTCAGTTAGGCTTTCGGGCCACCTCAAGGCCTTCGAGCCACCTCATTCAGATCATGCAGTGCAGATACAACCAGACAAGACTAAAGGAAATAGCTCCAAATGAGGACTCAAAGTAGGTGGTTTCACCAGAATAAATCTATTTGGATATGGAAGAACGGGAGGGTAATACAATTTCCATCAGTATTAGGCTTATACATCTCTTCATAGGTATTGTTATCCAAAAAATTAATGAGAAGGTGGGAAGCTGGTTTCATGATCTAGACACTAGGGAGGGACATTTCCAAGTAGTCATGTCTGGGATGAATTCCTATAAGGCCTTCGGGTCATGTAATCCACTAAGCCCACGAGCCTTGTAAGGGTTCCCCCTTATCCCTTAAAAGAGGGATTATAAAAAATCAATAAAAAAAAGAAGGCCTTCGGGCCATTCGGGTAGTAAAGACAAATGGAAATTTTCATAATTAACCATCGAGTCTTATGAATGTGATATTATGATATCCTTGTTTTAATGTTTATATTGAGAGGGTTTTGCCTAGTCTCATGCTGTAATGCTTATATTGAGTAGGCGCTGCCCAATCCCATGTTTTAATACTTATATTGAATGAGATTTTCCCAGTCCCATGCTATAATTCTTATATTGAGAAGGCTCTGCCCAGTCCCATGCTGTAATTCTTATATTGAGCGGGCTCTGCCTAATCCCATGATGAAATGCTTATATAGAAGGATTGGCCTAGATTTGTGTGATTTTCCATGGATATATGGTTGTTAATTAGAATGGTATTTCTATATGATTAGAGATATTCCAACATGGTGATGAACTGGGTTGATTGTTATATTGTATTAATTGATTAATTAATACACCTGTTATCTCTTTATTGCATACACTTATTATCAGGTTGGTTTTGTTTAGACATGATGGTGATGACCTATTGAGTTTTACCCACACACTATTTGGATTTTCGTTTGGTACTCGAGAAGATTACATGGATACAGGTTTGGACAAGGGCAAGAGATCTTGTTGCTGATTGTTGATTGCTGATTGGGATGGTGTTTGGAGATGAGACTAACATAGTGTTTGAGACTCGGGTCTTTTGAGATTATTTTTGTCAACTGATTTCTTTTATTTTCATTATTTTCACTTTGACCTTTAGATACATCTTATATTTTCATTACATGATTAATTATTATGGGTTATTGGTTCCTCTTATTTTCCCTATTGCATGATATATTGTTTCCACAGTTGTTCCGTTACTATAATTTTTATTATTATGAATTATTCTATTGTATTTTAGTCTATACCTAGTGGTATATCTCCCCACTATACATATCACACCCCCACTGCTAGTCGGTAGCCTATGGCATATGAGGAGGTGTTCTTGACATCCAGTAACAAACCCATTTTGGCCATGCGAGAGAGAGTTGGATCGAGGGATGTTACAAATTGGTATCAATGGGTACAAGTTTTTCTTTTCTATTGATTTACTATTTTTGAAAGGTAGAAATGAGACTAGTATGTATCAAGACTTGCTAATGATCTTGTGCATGGGAGTAGCTAAACCATGTATGGGGAAAAATCCGAGTACCCAAGGATGGGATTGTTGTTCATGCTATTCTCTTATTATAGTTAATGTTATTTCACCCAGGGTGATTCACATGTTGAGTGATGTTATTATTTCATGATTTTATTATTTCTTGATATTTCTACTCATGGCTCGATATGGCATGAGATGAGTATGCATGCATCATTATAGGCACATAAGGATATATATTGACATGCATTGTTCATGACAAGGACATATTTATTACATGTGTTATATATTTTACTATTAAAATATGGTATGAGATACATGATATATTTGATAAATGGAATGGAATGAACTGTTATGTCATGCTAAAGAACTTGTAATCCATGTCTAGGGAGACCCAAAGTAGTGGTTCTCTATTGTTGTCACATGTTGAGGTTGACTTTGTTTTTATCCAATATTCTAAGGAGTGTGTTTTTATTATAGAGAAAATACCTTCTCATCATTTTCAAGTTGAGAGTTAGGAGAGTGTCAATTGACATTCTCCTAATATAGCTGAATCAGAGCTTCTTGTGGCACCTGAGGATCAAATGGATGTTTAGCTTTGCGACAGCTTCTTGAGGGTCATGTGATCTATGGGAAGGGTGACTATTAGTACCATGCATTCAATGTTTGAGTTGATGAGAGAGTTTTAGCTACAACATCCACCTACATTCACTAGAGAGGGAGGACCCTAGGCATCCAAGTTCTAGATCAAGTTAGTCCAGATGATCTTCAAGCATCCTGAGACACCCACAGATAGGAGCATGAAGCTGGTTTCATATATGCTCTATGGACCCACCAAGCATTGATGGGATATTATAAATCAGATTGGGAAACATGAGGAGTCATCTTGTAAGGACTTAGAGGAAAATTTATTGATCCATTTCTATCCAGATACATTGAGGGATTAGAAGACTCGCAAGTTCATGCATCTGACATAGGAGGGCATGTTAGTGATGGACTGTGTTGAAAATTTCACTGACCAACATCAATTTGCTCCATCTTTAGCTGCTGATGAGATCTCTAGGTGAGGAATTTTTAGGATGGGATTTTCTATGAGATCAAGTTGCAGGTGAATATTTTTCTTCTGAGTATCTTTTCAAATGTGATGAATCATGAACTCATCACGGAAGAGAATCTGAGAGAGGCCCCGATCAGCAATCAGACTATTTTAGTAGGGCGAACTGGGGGATCTTCTTCTAGTGGAAAGAGGTGCCACTATGACATTCTTCTCTAAGGAAATACTGGATAGAGTAGTTAGGGAAGTGGGAAGCTATCTTAGGATCATGTTCTGTTGTAGTGGTATCAGTGTGGTTTGTTGGACCACAAGTAGCCTTAGTGTCTGTACCCAGCTTTGGAGTTCCATGCTTGCGGAAGGATGGGCCATCTTTAGATGTTTTTTAGAAACTTCTCATAACAAAGTAGTGGGAGAGAATCCAGATAAGTACTAGAGTTTGGGAAGGACTCAACTACTCCTTAGCAGATAGGTAGCTGGAGTTCCACAGGATGTTCAGGTTGAGGTAGAGGATGTGGTACCCCAGTGCAGGAATGGAATTACTAGGTAGAGGTAATATCTTAGGGGATTTAGGATGGAGCCTAGGGCAATGGGGCTGATTAGCTGCACGTTATGTAGACTACTCTAGCTAATATGGATGCAAGCGCTTCTACCATAAGAGGTATGATTCTTGTATCGTCTAGTCTTTCTTGTGTTTTGTTTGATACAGGATCATCACATTCCTTTTTTATCTTCTATTTTTGAAAACGAATTGGGATTGGTTGTGGAAATATTGGATGGTACTTTTACCATTGATACACTATTGGGAATGCAGTTAGAGAATATCAAACATTGTAAGGTGTGTTCTCTAGAGATCGGCGGTTACCATTACTTGTGGGAACCATTTATGCTAGAAATGAAAAGTTTCAATTTGATTATTAGTATGGATTGGTTAGTACTATACCAAGATTATATTTATTGTTACCAGAGGAGAGTTACCTTTCTATCTCCAAAAGGAGGAAAATATTCTCACTAGGGTGAGTGGAATATTCAGGTTGGTCCTGTAGGACTAATTCAGTGTAGACTGGATTGTCTCATGAATCAGATATCAAGCCTAGTTTTAGATGATGTTGGAATGCAACAAGATTATTTTAATCTAGTGGTAGACCATTTTTAGGATGTATTTCCTGATAAAGTCTACATCTTACTACTTGAATAGAATATCAAGTTCATGATCGTGTTAGTGATGAGAGAAGATCTAGTTTTCATACTGCCTTATAGAACGACACCAGCAAAGCTTCTAGAGTTGAAAGTTTTGTTGGAATATCTAGAAGATAAAGGTTTCATACGACCTAGTTAATCTCCATGGGGTTCTCTAGTTATTTTCTCCAAGAAGACTAATGGTTCCTGAACTTTATGTGTGGACTATTAGAGATTAAACTAGATGATGGTCAAGAATCAGTATCCTCTTCCATGCATTGACAATATCTTTAATCAGATGAGAGGTTCTAAGATCTTCTCCAAGATCGATTTGAGATTAGGATACCACCAGTTGAGGGTGAGACTTTCAAAAATACCTCAGACAACTTTTAGGATCAAGTATGGATTTTATGTGTTTGTAGTGATGTTATTTGGTTTGACCAATGCACCGATGATATTCATGGATTTGATGAATCAGATATTTCATCCTTTTTTGTACTATTTTTTGGTGGTTTTTGTCAATGAAACCTTAGTGTAATACCAGTCAGTAGATGATAATTCCAAACATCTTGAAATCATCCTTAGTACATTGAGAGAGCATCGAATTTATGCCAATATAGCCAAATGTAGTTTTTGGATTGATAAAGTGAACTTCTTGGGCCATGTCATCTTAGAGGCAAGAGTGGTTTTTGTAGTTATGGTATATTAGGAGTGACCCAAGTATGTCTTCAAGATTCATATTTTTCTAGGTTTATCTGGTTATTATCAGTGCTTTATCCGGGACTTCTCCTATATAAAAACACTGATATCAGAGCTAAACAAGAAGGGAGTGAAGTTTGTCTAGTCAGATGCTTGTGAGAGAGATTTTTAGGAGATGAAATGTAGGATATCCTCAGCACCTATCCTCACTATACGTGTGACAGGTAAATCATATACCATGTACTGTGATGCATCCAGAGTTGGACTCAGAGTAGTTCTGATGCAAGAGGATCGAGTGGTTTCTTATGGCTCCAAACAATTGAGACCGTATGATAGGAATTACCCTAATCATGATCTAGATTTAGTGGTGGCGGTACATTCCTTGAGATGTTGGAGACATTATCTTTTGGGTGAGAGGTTTTTGGTGTAAATGGACCACAAGAGTATTAGGTACATATTTTATCTGTAGGACTTGGAATTTTAATAGAGGATGTGGGTTGAGTATCTGTAGTCTTTCAAATTTGATATGACTTATACAATGGGAAAGGGAAACATGATTGTTGACTCTTTGATCTATAAGATGTAGAAAGAGGCATCGCAAGAGTCTTGTGATGAGTGAAAGATGATTGAACTCTTTACAGACATGCATCTATGTGTTTAGGAGTCTTAAAGATGAGTATCTATGACTTCAACATATGTTATACTTGTGATTTTTGAATAGATCAAGATATAGTAGTTATTTGATCCAGAGGGATTGGTTCTGAGAGACAAATTATATGGTGGGGAGACACCATCCAGATGGTCTCTTAGCAATGAAAATTCTCTTCTTTTCCATGGTCGAGTATAAATTCCTATGGGATTACATGATGAGATGATGAGAGAGTTTCATGTTTCTAGATGGGCAGTACATCCTAGATTGATAAATATGTATAGTGATATCCATAGACAGTACTGGTGGCTAGAAATGAATAATGAGGTAGTAGGATTTGTGGTGACATGTTTCATCTATTAGTAGGTGAAAGCCGAGCATCAGAGGCCAACTAGGTTGTTACAGCCTCTTCTCATTCCTGAGTGGAAATGGGATGATGTCACTATGTATTTTGTGACAACATTACCCTAGATAACCACTAATAATGATGTAGTATGGGTGATTGTGGACTGACTGAAGAAGTATCCCAATTCTTAACTATTAGGGATACCTTCACTGTTTATGATTTGGGTAATCTATATGTGTGAGAGGTAGTTCGGTTGCATGGTGTTTCAAGGAGTATCATTTCAGAAATAGATCCTCATTACACATAGTAGTTTTGGAAGGGTCTTCTAAAGGATCTGAGATATTAGGATCTTCTGAGTACGACCTATCATCCTCAGATTGAAGGTCAATATAAGAGGACTATTCATGTTCTATAGGATATGTTATACGATTGTGTTTTGGGTTTTGATGGTTCATGGGAGAAACATATAGAACTCATGGATTTCACATATAATAATATCTTATAGGCAACAATATAGATAGAACCTTTCAAGTATTTGTATAGAAGGTTGTGTCATTTTCCTCTTTGTTGGTTGGAGGCAGGTGAGTTAGCACTTGTTGGGCCTAGTATTATGTAGGAGTCTTCTAAGAAGGTTCAACTTATTAGGAGGCGGTTGGTGGCCACACAAAGTAGATAGAAATCATATGCTAACCATCAGAGATTATGTATGGGGTTTGAGGTTGGTCATTGTGTTTTCCTTCCAGTGTTGCCTAGGTTGGGGAAACACCATATTAAGAAACAAATTAAGCTAGCACCCAAGTTTTTTGGTATGTTTGAGATAGTGGATAGGTTTGATCCAGTGAAATGCCAATTATACCTTCCATAGTGCTATAGTGTCATGAAAAACATGTTTCAAATGTCACAACTTCAGAGATATTATCCTGACCCTTCTCATATGGTATACATCGAGGACATTGAGATTTGTGACGATGCATCCTTTTAGGAGCCTCTAATACAGATTGTGGACTGTAGTGAGAAGTATCTCCAGAGTAGGGTTATACCTCTGGTTCGAGTGGAGTGGAAGCATGGGCGTGTTTAGAAGATACTTGGGAGAGGGATTCTGATATTCAAGCTAGTGTCCAGAATTATTCATCAAGACCCCATAGTGATTCTTGGAGCAGCTCTAGGATGAGCTATTATATGGTAGAGAGGTTGTAATATCCCATTTTTTAGGTACGTCCCTCATTGATTTTTTCATTGAATTTTTTTTTGGGTTTTCTATTGTCTTTAAGACTTGGTGGCTGAGTCTTGTTTGGATATGGAGAATTTTTTTTGGGGAAAATGTCCTAAAGTTCTGGGATGTATGTTTTTTTTGAATTAATGGAGTCTAGGTAAAAAAATGTTAAATAGGATTACAAAGGTTTTTTGTGAGTTTGGAAGGCTTCATGGGTGGTTTGGGCACTTACATAGAAGCAAGGATGAAAACTGTTCGCTGGACAATTACATGTCATTTACATGGAAAACAATGTGTAACTTCCGCCAGACACATGTCATGAACTAGCTCATTATGTGAAGTGGTTATGTGTCATGAACCTAATTCACATCATGTAATTCTTGATTGGGATAAATATTAACCTGAGGTGATGGGTTTTTTCGGCGTAACTTAAAAATGAGGAAATACATGATGTGAAAGGATTACACGCCATGTATTTTTCAGACCTAGTGGTTTTAAGCCCTCCGTGCATATGATTTTTTAATTTTTTTGGAATATCCTTTCCTTCTCTCAACCCTAATACGACTTCTAGGTGATTTTGGATTCTCCTATTTCATTCTGGACATCCCAATTACACATCTGATCCCTGGTGAGTGTTTATGATTAGGTTTCCCATCTCTTCCATCATTCCTTATTTGTTGTGGTGAAAATCTCTTGACCATGGTTTGTTTTGGGTTTTGATATTGACCTGGGTTGATCTAGTTTCTTCTTGAGATCTTATACACCTTAATCATTTTTGGAGTTTGTTGTTGGAATCACCCAATTGATCACCAGGTAAAGGCATGAGTTCTAAACCTAACCCTATGGTTTGTTTAATTGTGAAGTATATACAATATCATGATTGAACCAACATTATGTGAGCTCTAATTAATTGGTCGATTTATGGTTAATCATGGATTGGAATATTGATTGGATCCCTTTGGATTCAATGGTTGATGTGACCTAGCTTATGGATACCCGTTGGGTGAGAAAAATTTTGAGTAATAAGAACTTGTATAATGGTTAAAAGTGTGTTTATCACGACATGAGACCTTAGGTGATTGCTTGATATAGAATCCCAAGGTAATTTATTATTGATTATTGCTTATTGATAAGACTGTTGATCATTTGATATATAAATGAAAGTGTAATAGAAAGAAAAATGGTAATTTTCATAATTAACCATTGAGACTTATGAATGTGATATTTTGATAGCCTTATTGTAATGATTATATTGAGTAGGTTTTTCTTAGTCCCATGCTGTAATGATTATATTGAGCGAGCACTACCCAGTCCCATGCTGTAATGATTATATTGAGAAAGATATACCTAGTCCCATGTTTTAATGCTTATATTGAGTGGGATCTACCCAAATTCATGCTGTAATTATTATATTGAGAGGGCTCTGGCCAGTCCCATGTAGAAATGCTTATATAGAGGTCTTGGCCCAGATTTATGTGTTTTTCCATAAATATATGGTTATTGGTTGGAATAGTTGTGCTATATGATCATAGATATTCTAAAATGGTGCTGAAGTAAGTTTATTGTTATATTATATTAACTGATTAATTAATACACTTGTTATCACTTTATTGCATACACTTATTATTAGTTTGGTTTTGTTTATACATGGTGGTGAAAACCTAATGAGTTTTACTCACAACTTATTTAGGATTCTATTTGGTACCTGAGCAGATTACATGGATGCAGGTTTGGACAAGGTCAATGGACCTTGTTGGTGATTGTTTATTGCTGATTGGGCCGATTTCTAGATACGGGGCCAATATGGGGTTCAAGACTGGGGTATTTTGAGATTATTTTTGTCATATGATTTCTTTTATTTGTATTGTTTTCAATTTGACCTTTACATACATCTCATCTTGTCATTACATGATTAATTATCATGGGTTATTGGTTCCTCTTATTTTACTAGTTGTATGATATATTGTTTGCACTCTTTTTTCATTACTCTAATGTTTATTATTATGGATTATTCCATTGTATTGTACTCTATACTAGAGGGTATAGTCTCCCCACTATAAATATCACACCCCCACTACTAGTCGGAAGCCTTTGGCATATGGGGAGGTGCGCTTGAGGTCCAGTAACCAACCTGTTTCCCCACATGATAAAGAGTCTGATCGGGGGATGTTACATATGACCTTGAGCACAACTGATGAAATAGGGAATGATACTCTTCCTAGAATAGTGGATCAATACTTAGATGTTTTTCCAAATGATTTCTTTAGGTTATCACCCAAAAGGGAAATCGAATTTACTATCGACCTACTCCTATGAATAATCCCTATTTCACCACTATCTTATAGAATGGATCTGATTGAGTTACAATAATTAAAGGTTTAGCTAAAAGAGTTAGAAAATAATGGTTTCATCAAACCTAGTACATCACCTTAGGCTACATCGGTTTTATTCATAAAGAAGGAAGATGATACTCTCTTCTTATGTGTTAATTATTGTAAATGGAATCAAGTAACAATTAAAAATCAGAATACTATTCCTTAGATAGATGATATATTTAACCAATTAAAGGGAGCCAAGTGGTTTTATAAAATTGATCAATGCCCAGGATATCATCATCTTAGATTCATAAGAGATTATATTCCAAATATGACATTTTAGAGTCTCTATGACCATTATGAATATGTCATCATGACTTTTGGTATGATGAATGCACTGGAAGTTTTCATGGATTTAATAAATTTTATCTTCCACATACACCTAAAATCATTTGTTGTTGTATTTGTTGATGATATTTTGGTATACTCTAGAAAGAGGAATGACCATGAGGATCACTTAGTAATTTTACCAAGTACGCTACAAAACATCTTTTGTATGCTAAATTTTCTTAGTACGATTTCTAGATCCAAGATATCAATTTCATTAGTAATTTCATTTCTAAATAAGGAATATCAATTGTCCTTAGAAAGATATAAGAATTAGTCTCTTGGTAGTCTCCTAATATTTTTTTAGATACATAGTTTTCTGGGATGAGCATTCATCACTTTTTTTGGGATTTCTCAATACTTTCTTCTCCCATTAATTCTATGATATGAAAAGGTGTTCCATCCATATGAAATGATGAGCGTAAGAAATGATTTTTGGAACTTAAAACTCATCTCACCTTGGCACCCATCCCAATCTTTAAAAAACCAGGTAACAACTATGTAGTATATTGGGATGTGTTTGGATATAGACCTGGTTGTGCTCTCATGTAGAGATACCATGTTTTGGAGTATGGTTCTAAGAAGTTATGAGTGCATGAGAAGAATTATCTTATGCATGACCAGGAATTAGTTATGATTGTCCACACCTTAAAGAATTGGAGGCATTATTGCTTTAGAGAAAAGTTCATAGTTTTCACTGACCATAAGAGTTTGAAATACATATTTTCTTAGCGAGACTTGAACTTGAGGTAATGAAGATATATAGAGTAAATTCAGATGTTCAATTTTGACTTTATATACACACCGGTTATAGGGAATTTTGTAGTAGATGCATTGAGTCAAAAATCATATAATGAATTGGTTTGAGAAGCTTGTGACCAATGGTAGTTTATGAGCATGATCAGTGGCATGCATTTAAATTGTGATACATAGGGTGAGCATGTAGTTTTTATTCTATTAAGTCTTGTTCCAAACTTGATAAATTTAGTAAAATAATCTCAGTCATCAGATCCCGATTGTATCACTATTAGGTCAAATCTAAATAGTGGGGAGACTTTTGATGACTGGAAAAAAGATAAAAACTCTTTGTTATGATTTTAGAATTGAATTTTAGTTCCTCAATATTGTTAGGAATAGCTCCTTTCGGAATACCACCATTCAAAATGGTCTATTCATCCAGGTGTTTATAAAATGTACAAGTTAATAAAAGCAAATTTATGGTGGGTAGGTATGAAACAAAAGATTACAGACCATGTGATGAAATTTTTTACATGTCATCAGGTAAATGTTGAACATCAATGACCAGTTGGTATGATGTAGTATATTCCTATACCTATATGTAAGTGGGAGAAAATTTTGATGGATTTTGTCATAGGCCTACTGAGAATGTTATAGAAATATGATGCTATATTGGTATTAGTGAATCAACTTTTCCTATCATAGAATCCAACACAGTAGAGGACTTAGAAAAATTGTATATTCAAGAAGTGTTTAGGTTACATGGAGTTATATCTTCGATTGTATCTAACAGAGACCCTTGTTCCACTTATTGATTTTGGAGAACGTTACAATAGGCTCTAAGAAGCCAATTGAATATGAGCACAACATATCATCCACAAATGGATGGGTAGTCATAACACACTATTCAGACATCAGAAGATATTCTCAGAGCATGTGTCCTAGACTTTGGTGATTCATTGGAAAATCATTCACCCTTGGTTGAATTATCCTATGACAATAGTTATTAGGAGACAATAAAAATGGACCAGTTTGATGCTTTTTATGATGGTCTTTTTTTTTCTCCTTTATGTTGGGTGGAAACAGGAGAGGCAACTTTGATTAGACCGAGTCTTTTCTATGAGACTATGGAGAAATTCAAAATGGTATGGAAACAAATGGATATGACACAAAGTAGACAGAATTCATATGATTATATTCATTATTTCCCTTTATCTTTTGATGTCAGCGACCATGTTTTCTTGAAAGTGTCATCTAAACTTGGTCACAGACACTTGGGGAAACAAGGGAAGTTAGTTTCATGGTATGTGAGACCGTTTGAAGTTATAGAATGAATTAAAACTTTTTCATACCAGTTAACATTACCACCAAGATTTAGTGATTTTTATAACGTCTTCCATGTTTCTCAATTGAAGAAGTGTCATCCCAATCCAAGAAATATGATTAGTTTTAGGTATGACATCATTTTATGTATTCTCTCTTATGCTGGGATTCATGGGTTAATTTATTGAAAGTGTTTTGAGGTGTTAAAATGGAAGATCCTGGAGTCTGGTTACTAAAAAAATGTATAAAAACAATTTATACCATAAATAGGGATTTTACGATGTAAATTATTTGGGATAGATTCTGTAAGAAAATTTCAGAGTGTAAAAACTATTTACTTCTTAAAATATACTTTACACCATAAAATTTATTTTCCAAAAAAAAAACAACTGAGGTGATGGGTATTTTGACATAAGTGACCCATGATCAACTTATGATATAAAGCACCAATTTACATTGTAAAATAATTCGAACCTAGTGAGTATTTCCCCATAAATCAATTGTATTTTTCTCATATGTTGTTTCTTTTATCCTCTCAACTCCTAGGGAAAACCTAGGCAATTTATAGAAATCTTAAAAGTATGGACTCCTTGGACTACGAATATTTGAGCGTTTGTTTATGGAATCAAAGGTTAGGATCTCCTCCTTCTTTATCATCTTGGATATCTTTGATTTGTCTCAACTAGAACCACAAATCAGTGTGTAAGACCAAATATATGGGTTTTTAATTCTATTGACGAGATATTTTTGGGGTTTTTAAAGGGAACAAGAAGAAGAGATTGATATGCAGAATCTTTTAAGACCATTTGTGAAAACATAATCAAGGTAAGTGGTTTATCTCCCAATAAACCTTATAGAACTTTTTGTATTGAATATTGATAAATTGTTCACATGATTTAATTGGAAATATCTTGAATAGTTAATGTGGAAAACCCTTGTTTTGACGTGATTTCAAAAGGGTAGTATTAAAGATGCTCATGATATGTTTGATTAATTTTTTTCAAATGAATTGGTTTTCAAAACAAATGTTTTGTGTGAAAAAATATTTGATATGGATGATAGTCTTGGAATATATGATGACGTGTGCTCATATTGAATCATACAATCCCTTATTGAAATAGACTTGGTGCTAAATTCTGGATGGAAAGGTACAAGGGCATATCACTTAGTGAGTTAGTAAATGATGGATTTCCACTCATGAGTGTTGGGATTGTCATGTATGGAACATGGATTGGGTATAATAAGTATAAAGTGAAATAGAAAGTGAAAGGAATGATTTTTTAAGTTGCTTGTTTTAACTATTTTCCTTTGATAAACTATTTTAATATTCTCACCCTTTGTTTTATATAAAATGTGATAACTTGTTCTTGTCCTAGTGGTGTGTGATGGAAAGTTTTTTGGGGAAATCCTACTTAGTGATATAATCACCCCATTCTTGGGAACTTTGGGGCATTTTCAGATGTCATCTATTAAGATATAGGGAATGGTCATGTTTCATACTTCTCTAGTGGTGATCCTTAAGGTTATAGTTTGGATACTGATTTTGGAGTTGGGGAGTGTCTCCATCTTGGTCTGGGATGGTTCCACTTTAGTGAATATGTCTTCTATTTGGAGTATAATCCTTACTATTTTATTTATTTTTTATATTGTTACTCTGATATTATTCGATATTGGTATTTCATTGAGTTATATGGTTTATTCTCATGAATCATATAGTTCTTCTTGTTTGTTATGTATTTTTTTGGTAGGTTGTATAGGTTTTTTAGGGAAAATCATCCCCCAATGTCCTCTTAAGATCTTGGAATTTATGGATAGTCTTTTGTGTATTGGGAATGTCACCAAAGACCAGTAACTCCCTTGTCACTTCTCAAAGAAATGAGGAGGGGTGGGATGTTACATGGTGTTTCTCCTTAAACACAAGTATGAGGTTTTCATAACTTTCATTAGATAGAGATCCATGGTGGAAGTCAATTTTAGATTGAAGATGTAATACCTTTAGTTATATAATGGTGGTATGTATAGAAGAAGAGAGTTCTTGACATTCTATTAAAGGAAAGAAAATTGGATAGAGAATATTGTGCCTAGAACACCAGGGAAAGATGGTGCTGCAGAATAAATGAATTTGAATTTGAATGAGAGTCTAGAGCATGATGTCATATTCTGGATCCCCAAAGGAGTTTTGGACCAAATTAGTTAGCTATATGGATTATCTGATGAATTAGAGTCCTTCAAAATGATGTGTAAGTATCTTATATAAAACTATATATTTGAAAATTGGTTGATATGACTCACCTGTAAGTTTTCAAATCAATCACGTAAGCTTATGTTGATTATAATAATGAGGATAAGTTGGAAGTTAAGTCTCAACCATGTTTATTTATTAGGAACAATGATGAAAATTTTGGATTTTAGTTATATGATAACAATTAGTGAAAGGTTATTAGAGTCTGGAATGTACTCTTAATGAGGAGATCCAATGTAATTATTAGAACCATGAAGGTGATGTATTTTGGAGTAAAAACTGATGCATGTTAAGGTTTAATTGAAATTTTTTTTTGTGGTTCTGAATTTTTTAGGGTTCACAAAATTTTGTGAGGTAAAACCAAATTCTATAATGGGAGATGCTGATCAAGTTCCATAAGCACCAGATCTTGATGTACCATAATGATAAAGGACTATGGAAGCTCGTGGTACATTTTCAGAAGCACATAGTTCAAGATAAGATGAACCTCAGGGGTTGAGGTGGTCTAATAGGGTCCAAAGACCAATTAAAAGGTTTCATTTTGGAATTCACTTTCTTCTACTTACTTATAGAGATGAACCTAAAAGCTTGAATGAGGTGAGAAGTTTGAGTGACTCATTACAGTTGGAGTTAGAAATGAATGAATAATTTGATTTCTTACATGGTTCTATTATATGGGACCTAGTATAAATTCCACAAGGAAAGAGGTAACTATAGAATGAATAGGTTTATCATATGAAGGAGGAATTATATAATAGGAAATGATGCAAGGTTTGACTAGTTGCGAAGGGTTTTCAATGATCAAAAGGAGTATAATTTTTTAATTTTTTTATAACCTATTGTTAAACACACAATTAATTAGATAGTTCTTATCCTTGTTTCTATGGAGGCTCAATTTCTTGAAAAACTTATTGTAATGAATTTTTTTCTTCATGGATATTTAGAGAAAGAGATTTACATGGAGAAATCATAAGGTTTTATACTGAACTGAAAATAAGGTATTGTATGAAATATCAAACAGAATTTGTATGGGATTAATTAAGAAGTTAGAAAGTGTAATTGGAAATTATATGCCTTCATAGAAGACCATAAGTTTATCTAGTGCAATAAAGATTATTGTTGCTATCAAAAAATGTGTGATCATGGAAGCTTTATCATCATTCTTTTCTATATTGATGTAATTTTATTAAATAGATCGATGAAGGAAAGTCTAGAAGGTTTAAAGTCCTATTTTTATATAATATTCTAGATGAATGATCTTGGTTTGGAAAAGTGGATTTTGGGGATGAGGATCAGAAGGGACATGAGTTTAGGAACATTTTTCATGTCTTAGTCAAAGTACATTTGAAAGGTGCTGGAGTAATTTAGAATGAGTGAATTGAATCTCGTGAGAACCTCCTAGTTGGAAACTTCAATATATCTAAATATAAGGAATATAAAATGTATGAGGAGGATAAATACATGGAAAAGGTTCTATATGCATCATCCATGGGAATTATGATGTATGTAATGTTTTTTACAAGGCTTGATATCACTCATGTGGTTAGTGTAGTTATAAGATACATGGAGAATCCAAGAAAGGAGCATTAAGAGGCTATCAAGTGGATCTTTTGGTATCTCAAATGTTCATCAGATCTATAACACTATTTCATAATAAATTATTCATTACAAGGATTTGTGAATGATGGCTTTGGGTGAGATACAGACTCAAGGAATAGAACCACTAGATTCATGTTTTCTTTCAGAAGAAATTTCTTGAGCTATATGTTGAGTCTTGAACCTATAATTGAATTTATAACTACAGAATTTGAGTATGCTATAATTATGAAATCAAGGAAGGAATTGGTGTGGATAAAGGGAATAATGGAGGAAATTATAAGAAGGAAATAAATCTATACACTATTCTATGAAAATCAAAGTACAATTCACTTGCCCAAGAATATGAAATTTCACTTGTGGATAAAACATATTCTGTTGAAGTACCAATTCATCTAGAATCTTTTGGAAGATGGAATATTTTAACTGTGGAATTTGAGTGGGATTCATAATCTGATGGACATGCTAACTAAAGTAATATCCCAATAAATTTTTAAGCTATTGGGATCATAGCTATCTTCCGATACAATCCAAAAAAACTTATGAAGTTGGAAAGAAAGTATCGATAAATGAGCATGTGATAAGGTTTTGAAAATTTGGAAGACAACACACCCAAATCACGGAACCATAATGCATAACCTATTGAATGCACACAAATAATGTTTCTTGATAGAAAATGATCAAAATAAAAAAACACAAAAGAACAACATAAATTTTATGTGGTTTGGATGTGAGTCTTACTCTATAGGGGGAATTCTAATTTACTTTGATTCAAGTTAAAAAATGTGATTATAATGTAATCTATATCTCGTTACAAACAAAATTGATTCAACCTACTAAATATAGTAGAATCCAGCTAATGAAATTGGTCACTTATCTTCTGATCCCCATGGGGAGTTCTTACACATAACTTCCATCTTTATGGTCATCTCTTCATTTGGTCAAAGGTTCCCACCACCTCAACTCCTTGACCTAGTACTCTATGTGGATTCTAAAATTATCATGGGTAAAAAATTATGTTTTATCTCTAAATAAAATTATGTATCCCCTTTTCCAAAATCCACCAAAGGAAAAAAACAACATATTCTTCGACCATAGAAAAAAACTCATGAAAGTAGTTTGCATTTTCCACACTACTTTCAACTGGTTGAGTTGTGGGGTAACCTCTGATTGTATCTTCTAACTGCACCTTATGATTTGTGTAACTTTTAGTCTTATGGACTTCATAACTGTTTTTATACCATTTCCAGTAAAGTTCTAAAAATTGGTCTTCTATAATTTATCCTTTCACTATTATAAGTTTCATTGTTTGAAAATGGTTTTAACACATGTATTAAACCTAACAATATCCCACTTGAGAATCATTTCCTAGGATTCAATATTGAGTCCCCCATCACCCCTCATAGATATCATTTAATTCCTAAAATTTCATTTATAGATTCATGGATCCCCACCATGTTTTTGGTCATCCCAACCCAACTGAGGCACAACACCAACTTAGAATACCCTAAAATACAAACTTTTTAAGAATATCTATCATATTATGAGTACCTTCTATATTTTTTAGATCCAACACTCCATCCTTTAAAAAATATAGATGAAGTGATGCTCCAGATGAATATACTTAATCCTAGAATTAAACATTAGATCTTTGTCCAAGTGAATATCACTTTGCAAGTCAAAAAATAACATACCATCATCTTGACTCATTATGAGATATTCCAATACCCCCTTAAACCAACCAACTCCTTTTTGACTTCTGTTAGTGAAATGTACTCCACTTCAATTTTCAAGAATGTAACTATTAATTGAAGCTTCAATATTTAGTTCACATTTATTCATATGAAAGTGAACACATATCGGGTGGCACTCTTATGAGTGTTAGTATCTCCCTTAAAATCAGTGTTAATAAATCCTTAAAATGAATCATATGTACTAAAGTAAAGTGATAAGAATCTAAAACCTATTATGTTTTAGAGAATCCACTTCACAACCACATATTTATCTCTCCTGGGATTTAACATGTACAAATTGAAAACTCACACTACTTTTTAAATTCTTGGTTGAGTACAATCCATGACATACTTCAGGTTTCCAACTACCGATGTATAGGAAATATTCTATATTTAATCTACCTCAACTTCTATTCATGGTGCCTTATCCTTTCTCAAGTTGACGTGTTTGAACTGGAGATTGGTTATAGGTTTGTCCAATCATTTCAAAGTGATCCACCACCTTAAAAATGTAACCAGACTGGATTTAGTAAAAATATCAAAAATTAAGTCTCTTACGATCTACATCTCTAAGATCCATTTATCCAGGCCAAGATCCTTTATCTCTAATCTTTTCAACAATTCAATTTTTAACTCATCAACCCTTTCCTTTACCAGACTAGTAATAAGTATATCATGAATTTATAGAATTAATATGATATAACTCCATCATCAAATTCCTTCTAATAAAAACAATGGTCATTGTTTCTCCAGATGAACTTCCACTCCTTCATGAAGTCATTAAAATTCTGATTCAACTTCCTTGGTGTTTTTTAAACCATAAAGGGGTTTATTCAACTTGAACATAAGCTATTGGTTCTAATTTTCCATAAAACTACCTGACTACTCCATGTATATATCCTCATATAATCCCTCATAAAATAATTTTTTCTCCATTTCCAACTATTCCAGATGAAAATCCTCCATGAAAACTATACTAAGTACCATATGGATAGTTGTTTGTTTAAATACTGGAGAAAAGATCTCATAGAAATCCACACCTTATATTTATTGAAACCCTTTCATGGATAGTTGTGCCTTTTAACTTAATTTACCATCCTCTTCTTCCTTCAACTAATATACCCATTTTTTTATAAAGGATATTCTTCTAAGTTTTCCTTTCCATTAGCTCCCATGTTCTATAAAAATAGAGGGAATAAATCTAATTCATCATGGATAACTCGAGCTTATTTGAGTCTTTTAGATTTCTATCCTCTTTTAGGATCTCAGGATCTTCATAATCTATAAGAAGAAACTAGTCAAGATCACTCTTGTACCTCTATATTTTGTGTTTAACTTATTAAAATCTCTATAAATCCCTCTATAGTTGTGCTCCTTCCAAAAATAAAACTTATGGAGGTCTATATTTCAAAACTCTACATAGAGATTCTACAGTCCTAGATCTTTCTAGTACCAACAACCTCAGAAACACCATTAAAATTTGAGCTCCCTATAGAACATTCTTCATATTTTATGGTGTTTCTAGTACTAATTTACTTCCTAAATTCTCTATAACATCCATAAATTTTGGAAATATATTTAGATGAAATTTATCCTTTGATGATACTTTTATCTAATCATAATTATCTGCTATGATGTAATACTTTTACAAAATATATTCATTTAAAATCACATTTTGATATCTGAAAAACTTCCCATATTTGTTATCCTAGAGTCAAAATACAAACTCTTCATTACTATAATGAATAAAATACACATTCTTAGAACTTAGAATTAATATTTTCTCTCTACTTGGAATCAAAATGGATATAGGTGAGTTCACTAAAGACTTTGAGATGGGTGAAGTAAACCTTCATTTCAGACCAATAGACTCATGGTAATTCTTTATTTAATAGATAATATGTACTACCATTTATCAAGTTTACTGCATAATTCATCGCTTATTCCCAAAAAAACTTGGGAAAACTCATGTGAATTCTCACACTTCTTACCTTTTCAACTAATGTATTATCCATCCTCTACATGACTTTGTTATGTTCCTGAGTACATTGTATGGTATTATCAAACCAAATTCCCTTCCTCTAGTGAAATATATGGAACTCTCAGGTTTTGTACTCCCCACCATTATCAGACCTTAATCACTTTAGCTTGCAACAAGTCTCCTTTTCCACCAAGGATCTCTATCAAAAAAAATCTGAACACCTTATAATTGTGCTTGAGAAGGAATACAAAATCTTTCTATATCACATCATCGATGAATGTCATATAGAATAATGAACCTCTGTGATAAATAATTGGAGCTATTACCCATATATTTTTATAAAACAACTCTAACTTCTATTTATTTAGTGCATTTACTTCCTCCTTACACTTCTTTCCATAGATACAATCCTCAAATGTTTTATGCTTCATGCTTCCAATCTCCAATATACCTTTATCATGCAATAATTTTATCCCCTTCTCAGTTAAGTGGCCCAAATGGTCATGCCATAACTTTTTGAAAATTATTTCTTCACCATGCACAATACCTTTTGATACTCCAATGAGTCACAAAATCCCATACTTCAATCCTTAGGAAATAAACATGAAACTATGTGAAATATTTCATGCACCATCTATGAATGTTTTAAAAAAACCTACATCATATAATTGTACAATGTAAATTAAGTTCTTTATTAATACATGGATATTCCAAACGCCCCTCAACTCCAACATACCCCCATTAATTATTCATAAGGGGATGTCACTATTTCCCATAATATCAAGATCCTAATCAACCATGAGATAAAACTTTTTATATATTTTGGAATTATAATTATCTATACTTATACTCTCAGATGTTGAGTGAAAATAAGCACCAGAGTCTATAATCCAAAACTCATTTGAGCTAGCGACACTCAATAATAGATCACTCTCATCTTCTAATATAAGATTCACAGATTCAACTCCAGAAGTTTATCTTCTAGAATTTAATCTTACCTCATTACAATCATTTTTTAGATTTAATTTATTCCCACAACTCCAACACCTAGGTTCATCTTCCACTAAGACACTATTTCTTTGGATTATTATTCATTTAAATCTCTTGTAAATCTTCCATGTTGTTGATCACCCCATTCCTTCTACACTATAATCATTTTAAAAAGTTTCCTAGATCTATTTTAAATAAATTTATTTATTCAAGATCAGGTACCTAACATCCATAAAGACCAAGTCAGTAGATCCACTTGAGTTTCTCATCACCATCACCATCACAACCCAAGACTCAACAAGTGATGATAGTAACAACAATCCTTACTCCATATCTCTAAATTATTGGACTAATAATGTTGTTCTAACATATACCATGTGTTTTATGTTTTTATGTTCTAAAAAACCCTTAATATGTATCTAATAATTCTGTTTTAAGTGTTTTTATCTAGTTTTATATTATTTAGTTCAATTCTACCTTAGTCTGGAATTATATTAAATTTTTATTAAATTTGGATAAGTCTATAAAATTAAGCTTGGTGAGGACTTTGGCTATGTGTATTTTGGTTATGTAGAGAAATCAGTTGCATCAATCAGTTATGTGAAGGAATTTCCTATGTGAGAAGTGAATATGTCGAAGAATCACCTACATGAGAAACAATTATGTTGATGAAATTATTATGTCAATTGACTACATTGAGTAATCGGCTACGTGGTTTGGACCTATGACGTATTTGGATATATAGTTCTAATCAGTTAAGTAATTCTTTTAGCTACGTAAATATAGGATATGTGATAAAAATGGATACATGAATAAATTTACTATGTGAAGAATGACTATATGGATCAATTCAGCTATGTGAATTAGAATATGTAGATTTTGGATATGCAATGATCTAGAATTGGCTATGTCATTCTACAACTTGGGTGTTTATTACCGTTGGAGTATTTCAAGTGAAAATTAATGCTAATTTCAATTAATTAAAGAATATACTACCTCTTTATTATAAAATCAATTTCCAAAAGGTTTCAACTACTAAGAAATAAAATAAACTAGATTCTTTTATTTCTCAATTCTTTTTTCTAAGGTAATTTTCAGAAAAGTACATCTAAAGTTTTACCCAGTGGACTTATTTTATTGGATATAATTTTGTGTAATAGTAAGTGAGAAGATATGTAGTATTATTCAAATGAGAGTAACAATACATTAGTAACATGAATAAGAACAACACTTACACCTACTCTCTCTCTATCTCTTGAAGCTTCCTGTGCTTCTACTCTATGTAAAAAAATAAAAAGAATAAAGTTTTCTATAGTTGTGATATAAAGATCAATATTTCTATTTTAAAGTCTCTCCTCTAGATATAATTCATTCTTATTCTCTCTCTTAGAGAACTATTCTCTTATATTTTTTGCTTCTTGCAACTATGTGCTTCATTTTGAAATCTATTATTATTCCCTCTCATTTCTTGAAGTGATCACTCCTTGTACCGAGCGTTTAAGGATATTGTTTTTGTAAATCCATGTAGGATTCCAGAAAAAGATTCTAGATTTGTACTAAGTTATAGATGATTACACTCAGTTGGGAAGTCCCTAGGAAAAGGACTGATTCTTGTGAAATCACTAAACTCTAGGAGTTGAGAATTGGTGGAGTGGACTATGGGATATATGTTCCCTGAACCACTATAAATCCTTTATGTTCAATATTTTTCTTATTTATTTTATTTCTGATGATTTATTGTGTTAATAAAAGATTATTATCTTTCATACCTTAAAATAGGATGGTTTAAGTGAATTAATTTTCAATAACTCAATTCAACCCCTTCTTGAGTCTTTGTATAACTATTATCTAACAAAAAATTGGTATAAAAGTTTGTGAATTTTGAGTTATCAACTATAAAAGGTTCAAGTCTTAAATAATATGTTCACATGGTTGTTATGGATGACAATAAAGAATGTATGTCTATAGTTATAGCTCCCTATTTTAATGGAGAAAATTTTAGATGTTTGAAGGCACACATGATTATTTATTTAAATAACCTTGGTCTAAAGGTTTACTTGAAATCAATTAATCCTTACACAGTTATTTAAGGAGATCCATAAAAATGGGATGCTACTATAGAAGGTGAATATAAAATAAACTCTAAATCAATGAATTCTACTATATATGGACTCAGTGTAGATGAGTTCAAAATATTTTCTCAATGTGATACAATACATGAGATGTGGAAAACTATATCGATGGATTATGAAGGTAATAATAATATGAGATTACTTTGATATAATACTAAAAATTTAAAGTTTGACACATTCATAATGATTGATGGAGAAATCATAGTATATATGAATCGAAGGTTAATATAGATTGTGAATAATTTTGATTCTCTAGGAGTACTAATTAAAAAATTGGATTAAGATATGGAAGTTTTAGATTTCTACTATCCACATAGAGTGAAATTTCATCTACCATTAGGCAATCAACTAGTTTAAAAGATTTAAAAATAAAAAATATCAATGGAATGATCATGATGCATGAGAAAATAATGGAATCTGAAGATGGTGAACACAAAATTTTTAAAAAGAAAATTATTTCTTTGAAAGTTTGTACTTCAAAGGACAATAATAATAGAAAAGGTATACAAATTATTGAATCATCTGATTAATATACTTCAAAAAGTTTTGATTTTGATAGATATTTTTCTCAATTTTATAAGAAGTTAAAAAAGTTATACAATAATAGAATATTATTACAAAAATCCTTCAACAAGTACAAAAAAAATTATGGGTTATCTAAATAAGTTAAGTGTTATTAGTGTAATAATATTGGGAATATCAAACCAAATTGCCCATAGATTCAAGACAAAAAGAAATTTGGAAAGAAGTAAAAATGGAAACCAAAATTCAAGAAAAAGTGTAAAAGAGATATGAAGGCCACATAGAGTGATTTTGAGGATTATAATGATTACAAATATTCTAAATCAGAATCTGGAATCTCAAATAAAAAATAAAAATGCGCTTTATGGCAGAATTTGATGAGGTACACTCATTTTATTCTTCAGAGCATGAGTCTGATTCTAAAACTAAAAATTTCTATTTTTAAGAACTGAATGAATATTGTACCCTGATAGAAACTAAATATTAATACTTTAAAAATAAAAATAAATCCCTTAAAAATTTATATAATTATTTTTAAGTGGAAAAGAGGACTTAAACAAACAAATTTTAGACCTAAAAGTTAAGTTGGAAAATTCCATTGCTTCTTGTGGAGAACATGGTAATAAAATTGAAGGTTTACAAAAAGAAGTTCAAGAACTTAAATATGATACTATTTTATTTAAAAAATTAAAAATTACCTAAATCAAAACCTTGATAATAATAAATTCCAGTGAGATAACTTTCAAATAAGAATAAAAGGTGAATAACCAAAGCTATATAAAAATTATTTTGTTCCTTGTCCAAAGGGAAAAAACTTTTATAAAGTTATTTTTTCATTTTTAGAGAACCTAAACGTTATTATAATGTATGTAGAGTAATAAACCCTTATTTTTTTGTGTTAATAATTATTTTACTTCAATAAATTTATCAAAATCCAATGTTGAAATTTTTGGACAGAACAAGAATATTTGAATTCCCAAATCTTGTATTACTAAAATTTTAGGACCTAAGAGAATATGGGTACCTAAACAATTTCTTGTTTGATTTTTCTTGTAGGAAAAAATAATAAAGGATTATTAATGAAAAATGGTATATGGATAATGGATATTCAAGGAATATGAGTGAATATTTCTCAAATTTTCATTCATTATCCAAAATTGATGGAGGCTATGTCACATTTGGCGATAATTCTAAGGGAAAAATTATTGGAGTTGGATTAGTTGTAAATACAATCTCAGTTCTCATCAAGAATTTTATTTATGTGGAAGTATTGAAAAAAACCTGAAAATTATTTCTTATCCTTTTAATGAAGGTTGTTTTGTAGATTTTTCAAATAATTTCTATTATATTTTTAATGATAAAATTCTTAAGTTTAAGGCACATAGAACTGATAATTTTTATACTTTAGATATTAATAATTTGTATAGATAAAAATTGAATTATTTATATGTTTAAACAAATTAATATTTTATTTTTCATAGAATACTTGGACATGGTAATGTTCACTTTTTGATAAAATTTTATAAGAAAAAAATTAATTTTAGAGTTATCTCAACTTAAATTGAATAAAGAGAAACTAAGTGATGCATTCTAAATGGGTAAGAAACACAAGTAATCTTTTAAATTAATTAAATAAGTTATTATATCTAGGCATTAGGAACTTATCTACATGGATTTTTTTGGACTGTCTAGAATAGAAATCCTAAAAAGAATTTTTTTTGTATTAGTTGATGATTTCTATAGATTTACATGGGTTTTATTTTTGAGTCTTAAAATTGAAGCTTATTCTATTTTTATAAGTTTATATAAATTGGTTCAAAATATAAAGATTCCAAAATTATTTCTTTGAGATGTGACCATAAGGGAGAATTTGAAAATCATGAATTCAATTCTTATTGTTCAAAACATGTCATCAAACATAATTTTTTTTCCATTAGAAAACCTCAACAAAATGGTGTTTCTGAAAGGAAGAATATGACCTTGTAAGAATTTTCTAAGACTATGTTATGTTAATATAACCTACCCACTCACTTTTGGGATGAATCTTTAAATACAACATGTTATGTCATTAACAGAGTTCTAATTAGGCCTATTTTTAAGAAAACACCATATGAGCTATGGAATAATAAAAAACCAAAAGTTGGATACTTTAAAGTGTTTGGATGAAAATTTTACATTATAAACATCAAGGATAATCATGGTAAATTTGATCCAAAGACTGAAAATTAATCTTTATTGATCATTATACTAATTCTAAGTCTTATAGAGTTTTCAATAAAATTTCAAAGATTATTATAGAATCAACTCATGTGAAATTTGATGAAACTGATCCATTTGATTATAAAATGACTCAAGTTGATGAGTTAAGTGATTCTTTTGAAAACATGAGACCTGAAACTCTATTTTACATTATAAAGTATGATGATTTGAAACTTGATTTTGGTGAACCAAATCCTAAAAGGATATATATTAGTAAAACTAAAAGTGTGATTCCTAGATATCCTAGAACCCTAAAAAATAATCCCTTAGATATTGTGATAGGAATATTAGATATAGAAATTAGGACTATAATAAGTACAGGAAACATTGTAGAATTATTTTCCTTTTTATATCAACTCGTACCTAAAACCTTAGAATAAGACTTAAATAATTAAAGTTGTGTTTTATCTATGAAAGAAGAGTTAAAATAATTCAAAAGTAACAAGGTATTATAATTAGTTGATAGAACATCTTACTAACCTATTATAGGAACAAAGTGGGTTTTTATAAATAAACAAGATTAACATAGTGTGGTCATTAGAAATAAGGATATATTAGTGGATAAAGGGTATAAATAAGAGAAATGAATATAATATGAAGAAAATTTTGTTACCATAGCTATATTAGAATCCATTAGAATCCTAATAGCATAAATATCTCACATGAATTTAAAATTATATTAGATGGATTTTAAATATAATTTTTAAATGGTTTTATTGTGGATGAATTTTATGTTAATTAACCTCCTAGTTTTAATAATCATCATTTTCCAAATTCTTTTTTCAAACTTACTAAATCTATTTATATCCTTAAACAAGCACCTGAATCTTGGTATGAGAATTTATGTTCTTTTATTTTATCAAATGGATTTTCAATGGGAGTGGAAGATCCTACCCTTTTCAAGAAAAAATTATCTTTATATATTTTTTTAGTTTAAATATATGTGGATGATGTGAATTTTGGTTCTATAAATAAAAAATTGGGTAATTAATTTTCAAAACTCATGAAAAAAGAATTTGAAATGAGAATTATAGGTAAGTTAAATTTATTTATAGGATTTAAAATTTATCAAAAATATTTTGGGAATGTGTTGAATCAAATAAAACACATACTTTAATTACTTAAGAGGGTTTCACTTGAAAATAGTAAAGTATATGCAACTCCTATGAGTTCTAATGAATAATTTGATTGGGATGAACCTATGAAACCAATTGATAATAAGTTATATAGATTAATGATTTATATTCTACTCTATTTAAATACTAGTATATGATACATTTTGTTTGGGGTATGCTTGTGTTCTAGATTCCAAAAAAATCCTAAGTAATATCATTAAAAAGTTACCAAAATAATTTTAAGGTATATAAAAGGAAATTTTTTTATTTCCTTATTTTTTTTAAAAACCTATGATTTTAATTTGAATTCATTTTTTGATGCTAACTTTGGTGGGTATATACTAGATAGGAAGAGTACCTTAGGAACCTATCATTTTATAGGTAAATCTATGGTATCCTAGTCTAGTAAGAAATAACACTTTGTTTCATTATCTACTACTAAAGTAGAATAAATTACTGCTAGTATCAATTGTGCACAAGTCTTGTGGGTGAAACACACCTTGATGGATTTTATATTCAGTTTTAATCAAGTGTTAATCAAATGTGATAACACTAGTGCTATCAAAATTTACAAGAATCCAATAAATAATTCAATAATAAAACATATAGATCTAATGAATCATTTATTGGTTAATCATTCTCATAAATATGATATCTATATTGAATTTATATCTACATAAAATCAATTAGCTGATATTTTTACTAAGCCCCTTACCTGTGAGAATTTTGATTTTATTAAGCACAAATTGATGTTATTTTAATTTAAATAATTTAAACCCATTTTATTTATATTTATTTTAATTATATTTAAATTCATACATTTAATATTAATTTATTTATATTTTAATTCATTGTGAAAGTTAAATGAATTAATATACTTTTATATTTATCTGTGTTATAATTTAATATTTTCAAATTAATTATGCTTGATTTTAAAAAGAAAAATATTTATTTTATCTTATTTCTTATTTTAAGTTTGATCTCACCCTAAACCAAATCAACTATGTATCCCTCTCCCAAATATGTTATGTGACCTAACCCAAAAAAAAAAGCCTCTCCTCACTTTCCATTCGGCTATATCCTTTCCCTTTTGAAACCAAACCATCACCTATTGAGTCTCATAACCTCAAACAGACCTTTCATATATGGGGAAGTCTAAGCTTGGAGATGAAAATGATTTTAGATCTTTAAAGAAATACAAGGATGTTGGTACACCTCATTGAGTACTTGTATAGAAATATATGGATATGTTTTGGTATAAAGGAACATAGATGTTATTGAATAAGGTTTTACAATTAAGTTTCAGCCAAGTGCCACCCCTTCTTTAGTACCTTTAGTGTTTTTCAATTTATAGACTCAGTTTGATCAATAGTTTTTAGATATAAATTTAGATTCATCACAAATCTAGTCACTCCAATGTTACATGTTCACTCCTATGATGTTGAAATATTTAAGAAAGGATCTATTTGGTTAGTTTAAGGAGATAAGAGAAGATATTAGAAGAAAAGGTCTTGGTATAGACTTTTCCTTGATTGAAATAGTTATCTATCATAAATATTCCATTCCTTCAGTTGATGGTAAGGTAGATGAAACTATAGAGGAATCCAACAAAATATAGCATACAGTTTCATCCTCTATTAAACCAATCTGTAGAAATCATTAGAATTTTTCTACTATACTGGACAAGATTTATGAAGTAATTTTATATATTTACATAGATTATTCTAAAGAGGATTCTAGTTCTTCAGAATCTGAAGAATCTCCAGTTATACTAGCTAGTGAAAAAGGTAAAGAGTTTGCTGTGTACATAACTATTAGACTAGTTTCTCTTATTCCAGTTGATTATAGTGCTTCAGTCTCTCAAGTACCATCCACTAATGTCAATGAGTTTTCTCAAGTTATTAAAGAGTAATTATCAAGATTATATCATAGGTTAACTTCCTTGGAATGAAAGCTGATCAGGTTTCAAGTCTCAATTGAAAAAAATCAAGCTAAGCTATTTTTAACAGCTCCTAAATCTCCATACATCCCTCATCAATATGTTATAGTTATTTATTCTTATAGTTTTTCACTTATAAATATTGAATAATTTAAAGGATTTTGAATAATGGTCTCTCCATGATTTATCAAATGCACTGATAGACCAGTAAAACCATTTTGGACTTCTAGCCCGAATGGCCCGAAGGCCTCTTTTTTTATTGATTTTTTAATAAACCCCCTTTCAAGGGATAAAGGGGAACCCTTATAAGGCCTGTAGGCTTAGTTGATTATATTTCCCATAGTATTGAGAGACATTAAATTACCCAAAGGTCTTAGGGAATTAAACCAGACTATAACTACAAGGAACTTCCCCTTCAGAGCATCTGTATCATGTTGGTAGCTCTCCACCTTCACATGGACGTCTGGATAAGCATTCCGTGCAAGCACAGGATGGTCCCGATGACACATCCATACCCTCTCATTATTTTCCAATCCATTTGGTACTACTCTGGTGAGTGCGCCTACTCTTAATCCTCCTATGGGGCTGCTACTTTTTTATAGAGTATGTCTGGGGAAACAGCATGTATCCCAAAGGCCTTGAGGTGGCCCGAAAGCCTTAAAGGTGGCCCAAAATCTCTACTGACCCAAAGGCCTGGGTGGCCCGAAGGCCTTAAGGACCCCAAGACCAAACCAGTGGCCCAAGGTTAATAGTTCCTAGCTGCTACAATACTGAATAGTACCCACTACAATAACTGCTATAGTAATTGCTACAATACCTACTATAGTATCACACAGTGCTTGCTACGGTACTGCACATTGCCTGCTACAGTTCCTGCTATAGTACTGCTATAGCCCCCTGAAAATATTCCTCTACATGGTTTCAAACCTGGGTCTTGTGGATGCACTTAAGGATAGCTCACCAACTGAGCTAAGGCTCATGTGCCCATTTTGGACTTCTACAAATTATAAATAATCAAACAAATCGATCTGTGTACTGATGCAGTCTATTTATTTGAGGCATAAAATTCATTGGACTATCACCTCCTAATACCTATAAGGGTTCCATGAAGATATTGGACACCATGTTTTATCCAATTAGTATATATAAGAGAGAGAATTCAAAATTGGTTGTTGTTGGTACTGCTGAACTTGTTGAAACAAAAGCTACACATTCAGTGTATACAAAGAAGATATCCTTTTTTAATTATGGTTATTATTAATTTATCATTTATTTAGAGAATATTTACAAATTAATAAGAATACCTACCTATATACCTAGATACAAATCAGGTTTTGGAGCAGAATAACGTTTTTTGTGGATCTTGGAAGAGTAGTCCTACCTCTAGTGGTTGACCCCCCACTACCTCTTCATCCTATCAATTCTTTAAGAAAACTCCACCCAAACATCCATCTTATTTTGAACCAATCCATAAGCCAAGTTCATCTTACTAATTTAATATATATTTATTTTTGTAAGGGATGATTATTTGTATTTTTTATAAGTTTTCATGTTTAATAAAATTCCTTTTAATCTCTTTGTTTGTGTGTGAAGTAATTGTTTTCATTTAATTCTTTTCATATTCTTGAATGTTTTAATTATTGAAGTATCTGAATTTCATTCATTCCTTATTTAAATTCAATTTAACCATTACATTTTAACTTTCCATATCTCAAAGTGCTACATTAAATGTACCTTTCCTCTCCTTACCCTTCATTTTTAATGTCATAAAAAGGGGGAGAAGACAGATAAAGGGGGAAAAGAAAGGATAAAACATAACATTTTAAAAGCATTATATATATTATATAGTTTTTCTAAAAAACTTTTTAAACCTTTTAAAATCTCATGTTTAATGTTTAATGGGGTTTTTATCATTATAAAGGGGGATATTGTTGGGATAATGATGTTATTCCAACATATCCCATGTGATTTATGTTTTGATGATCTTGAAAACCCTTCATATATTTCTAATTATTTTTTAAGTGTGTTTATTAGGTTTTATCTTATTTAGTTTTTTAAAAGTTAGGGCTAAATCATTTATCTTATTTAGTTCAATTCTACCTTAGTATGCAATTCTATTGAATTTTTATGAAACTTTTCTATGTCTAGAAAATTCAGCTACGTGAGGAATTTGGCTAGATGGATTTTGGCTAAATCAAGTAACCCACTATGTTAATCGACTATGTGAAGGAGTATTCTATGTGAGAATCACCTATTTTAAATAATTTCCTATATGATAACCAGTTACATCGATGAAATACCTATGTCAATTGGTTATCTAGTTTGGATTTGTGGCATATTTAGCTACATGGTTCTAATCAATTATGTAATTGTAAGATCCTAGGTTTTCCTATGAGGTATGAATCTATATTTTTTTGGTTTAAATACTTTTTTAGCCTAATGTGAGTTCACAATGTGATCATGGGTGTACCGGGGGTGTTTGAGGTTTGTTCGAAGCCTAGGACCTAGATTTTTTAGGAAAAAACAGACAGGCCGCATGGTTAGGAGAAACCGTGTGGGATAGGCTACATGGTTACCCTTAACCATGTGAGTATTGGAAGTGGGTTACATGAGGTCACATAGTTTGAGGAAACCATGCCACCTTAGGCTCACACCCATGAAAAATGTTGCATACTTTTAACAAATCCTAAACACATGCTTTGGACATAGTTAGGAAAACTGTGCACACTAATCCTATGAGGTTCCCCTTAAGATAGTGAAGGGTCCATAGTTGGCAT
The DNA here is from genome assembly GCA_963277665.1 of Viscum album. Taxonomy (NCBI): domain Eukaryota; kingdom Viridiplantae; phylum Streptophyta; class Magnoliopsida; order Santalales; family Viscaceae; genus Viscum; species Viscum album. The sequence goes on along the minus strand of OY728141.1, from coordinate 1,294,831,567 downwards.
ATGGTTTGGCCAACTGTGCGACCAAAATATATGGCCTAGTATTTTGAGGAAAAATGAAAATTTCTCCCTTAAAACTTATTAAAACTTAAACCCTTTTCTATTATCTTCCGTTGGATATTATCTCTCATATTGGAACTCCTTTGAAGTCCATTTGATAGGATTTTCTCCCGATCATTCATCCAAACTTGGATTCAATCCCCGATTGTCTCATTAGATTCACACTGGTAAGTTATTCAATCATACTGTGTCATTATTCATTTGACTTTGTATCAACAAAGTTATTTAGATGTAGGATAATATTCCCAATTTTTAGTCTCTTCATTCTTTATTCATTTTTCTTCTGATCTGGATCAAATCAGAAGCTGATAATGGATGATTTCTATATTAAAAACCTATGGTAGGTGTTCTATACCTTTACCTCATGGTTTTTTGTTTTATATTCCCATTTTTAGTTGTGACACACACCATACTTTCCGACAGTGCCCATAAAATGAACTAAATTTTTGAATTAAATGGAATGGGACATGTTAGGGATTACCACTAGTTCCTTTGAGTTTTTTGGAGGTTTTTTCCCAATATAGGCCTACCATGAGGTGTGCCTTGTATCTTACTTTCCTAATACAACCCCGTTGGGTGTGGGAGTGATCTCCTAGTTAGAGGGAGACTTTATAAATTGATTAAATTAAATGGAATTGTTAGGATAAGGTTTTCTTCCTTTCTATTTATTGACACAAAACGAATTGTTTAATTTTTTGAATGAGAATTGTTATATGAGTTGAAGGAACTCATGGAATGTGATTAATTAAAGCACAATGAATGTATGGATCAATGATTAAAAATGGCAGGGGATTCATTATTTAGTTTACTTTGGATCATAATTCCATTAAATTCCATAGACATTTCACCCAAGGATTTTGAATGTAGTAGTGGACACCTTGTGTTGAAAAGAATATATTGTTCCCATATATCTTCATACTCTGTATTTTGATGATTCAAAAAATACCTAATTTTATACTAACAAGTTTATCTTAAGTTTTTTAGATTATATTTATCTTATTCTATGCATTCAAGTGTTTATCTTATGGCATGTGAGTATTTTATCTTATAAAAATTGAAGAACATATTCAATTGTTCAGAATCAAAAAGTTTCATGTAAGACTTTATTTTATGAAGAATGGATGATTTTCTCAAGACATATCTCTAGTTAGAATGATATTATAAAAGGAATTTATATTCTAAAAAGAATATTCGTATCTAGAATAAGTCAAAGAAAATTAAAAGTTACATCATAGTAACACTTTATCTTATGCTAGAAAATTATCTTATGCTACATTGAAGATAATTTATCTTATGAAGAAAAAATGATTTATCATATGATAGTTATCTTATGATTAATAATAATTGTAGTTGATATCTTATGAATATATTATATTTAAGAACATCATGATTAATTTTATAATCTCTTAATAAGTCATTTCCTACCTTTAGATCACATCAAAAGAACATTATCCATTTAAGGAAAGATCAGTCTACAAAAGACTTTCCATGAATAGAAAGATTCAAAGAAAGAGAATATGTAACATACTGTTACCCTTTTTAGGTATTCCTAAACCCCTATTTTAATTTATATTTGTTTGTATTTTGTTTCAGGTTGTTTTGGGTTAAATTTTTAAGAGTTTTGAAAATTCTGGGCAAGTGCACGGTTGGCGCACAGTTTGCCCAAATTGTGCGCCCTCTCAGATCAAACCGTGCAACCCAAGGTAGTGGGTTTTTGCATGGTTGGTGCATAGTTAGTCAATCCATGAAAACTATTATAAGAAACAATGCATCCCATTTAAATCATCTTCATGGCTTGCACACGGTTTGTCTAAACTGTGTGCCTCTGCCCAGGAAACCATGCTAATGAGTTTTTAAGTGATCCAAATTTTAATTAAAAATTCCCAAACCCCCTTTTTAGACCCTAACAGACTAGTAAAACCCTAAATAAGTTTATCCCATCCTTAGATATACCAATAAGGATTCATATCCCCTCAGATCCCTCTCATAAGTGATCTGAAGCTTGAGGAACGCCCTCTGATCTTCTCTCGGTTAATTTCCTCATCCCGATCTCATTCTCCCACAATCTCTCTTCTTCTCTCTAGTGTTACATGGATACTCATGTTTATTTGTGGATAAAATACCCACTATTTTGGGTATAAACCTAGGTTTTATTCATAGATCTTGTTTTCCATCATTCTCTATTGGATTTTTCCATTTATGACTTCACGATTCGAGATCCATTGATCCCGAGGTAGGTGGTTCTGTTACAATTACCATTTTATATTAACACTTAATTGCTTTGTTTAGTTTCAATTATTTGAATTAAATTCAATTGATTGTTTTTTATTAAATTTATTTTAATAGTTTTGTTAGAAAAACCCAATCCCATTGAATTGAGATGATTTAAGGAAAATAGGTTTTTGGCATGAAATTGGAAACCCCCCGATTCCATTGAATTGAAGTGTGGTTATGGAAATTGTGAAATTTAATTTTTTTTAATTTAAATTTTGTATTTGATGAATTTTTTTTCAATTATATTGTTGAATTTAATTGTGGAAAAGTATTTTATGGAAAATTGTGAAAACCCTAATTCTTTTGAATTGAGGGGTTTATTATGAAATTGATGAAATTTGTTTGAAAATTAAATTGTGAAATTGGATTATTAAATTGAATAGATAATTTATTTCAAATCCATATTTGTGAAAATGGATTTAAAATGGTTTTGATAGAAACCTTTGGGTTTTATCTTGGGGAAAAGGCATGTTTTTGATTAAAATACCTTTGTGGTTTTTAAATGGAAAATTGGAATATTTGAAATGGAATACGGGATGAATTTTATTTTAAGAATTATTGAAATAAATTGCCCATCATTGTTTTATACCAGATAATTTGAAAGACTTAGGTAGTTAGTGAGTCGTTTGGAGGGCACTTTATGATTTACAATTTTTTAAAACCTAATATCATCACATCACATCCATTAGGAGATGGTGATGAGTCCTCTTAAGCCTTGGTTAAAAGGGACTTATGTATGTAATATATTTCACCTTGAGTGTGGATTCACTATATTCTAGAATTATCATACCTTATTAGGCATATGACCATGTTGTTTTCTTGTTTGTATTTCAAATGAATATATTCCATTGTTGCAAACTGTTTTACATGGCTTGTGATTCATATAAAATGTTTTATATAAAAGTGTTTATTTAAACCATTTTTTAAAAGTTATAGTTGTGTAAATCACCCTTTTTTAAAAGTTAATTCCATCATTTGAAAAGTATTCCCATCATTTCAAATGTGACACATGAATTTATAAAGTATTTCCATATTTTGAATTATAAAGCATGATTTATTTAAATATAATTTTGATATGACAAACCCATTTATTTGAAAATTGAAAGAACTTTATTAGTTAATTTAATATTGGAATCTTGTTATGGAATCCTTGGTGAAATCCTATTGGTATTTGTCTCACACCCTACTCGTGCCTTCGGGTGTTTGTAAATTGTCTCCTTCCAGGTTTGAGCAAGGGAAATGGATCACTTGGAGGTGGTTCTAGCTGTTGAATTGTGGACTTGGTGAGTTGCATGAGTTGGGAATTGGGTAATTTTTTCTATATTTCTAGTACTTGGTTATAGTACTTGGGCTAGTTTATGCCTAATTGAATTCTGGTACATTAATCCCAGTGGAGTTTCTCTTGATATACATACTATCTTGTTTCTTTTACTTCCATAATGTTTGTGGAAAAAATGTCACCACTTTCATTTTATATGATTCCAGGTGCTAGTTTCCAACCCATGGGGATCAGGAACCCTCTATGAGATATGTTAGGACTGACTCAGTGGCTAGTTTGTGACAAAGTGGTATCAAAGGTAGGTTGATATTTTGTCTTAAAGTTAGTATGGATTTATGAAATATTGTCGAGACTTAGGAAGTAGTTATGATTGAGTGCTTGGCTATATTTCACCGTAATGAACCTTAAATCACTAGGGGTGGTTAGGGAAAGACATCTTGAGTATTATTTCTAGTATCTTCCCAATTTTTATTTGGATAAAGTGAAATCTAAATATTGTTTTTTATCTGTTGGGATTAATTCCACTTATTGCTCTGTTTGAGTGTAAGCTGATGTCTTCTTTATTGTCAGAAAATGGTGTGTAGAGCCATGCCTATAATAATACATATGAATCAGATACAGGTGGAATTTTATACTGAACCTTAGTGAGTGAATACTATTGTAGATCTGAATATAGTTGAGGTGATTGTGCACATTGTCCAAGCTCTGGGATAGGTACCACCTTCAGTTCCCATTTGGGCTCCAATGGTGGAGCCTTAGAGGGATGTTCTCAATATTTTTCTCAAGAGTTACTTTTATAGAATCCAGTATTGTTCAAAGGATCAAATTATCCTCAAGAGGATAAGGAATGGTTGAGCATGATGGGTCATTTGTTTGGGTTCTTGGACACACCTGATGAAATCAATGTGAAGTGTGCCACCTTCATGCTGGAAGGACCGAGCAGGAGATGGTGGGTCACTATGGTGAAGATGAAGAAGCATGAGGGATTAGAGTGAAAAGACTTAAAATTTCTTTTATATTCGATGATTTTGGCCAATAATACTAAGGTTTTAAAACTTTAATAGAATGATAGGACCATAACAGAGTATAGAAACAATTTTTCTGATATTATGCATTTCACAACTAAGATTGTGTCAAATGAGAAGATTAAGGCTTGAAGTTTTGAGTTGGGACTTCTTCAAGATATCTATTATTAATTTTTCTTTATAAATTTACCTTCTTATATTGACATGATGGATAGAGTGCTTATAGTTGAAATGGACTTGGCTGGAAATTTAGGGTTATCAGGAGTTTATTTCTCTCCCAGTGGTAGCATGAGTTCCTTCTGGGGAAAGTGGAAGCATGATGATTCTTACAGAAGTTCTCGACAGTAGGTTTATTATAGAACTCCTAAATTTCTAGGAATAGATCCTTTGATTTTATACCAGTTTAGAAATCTAGGAAATTCAAAGAGGGTTTTCACTGAGACACCCAAGAATTGTGGCTCCTGTGGACCTTCAGGGAACTTATAGAGATTCATCCATGTTTATTCTACTCCGCATAGTAGAATAGGATCAAAAAATACTCCTAAAACTATAGGGAAATAATATGCTTCACATATAAAATGGTTCCAGCCATAGGAATCTAGAATAAAGCTACTACACATAGTATAAGAGTCTCCAGAGGAAGCATATACAAGTTCAGTGAACGTGATAGGTACCATTACTACAATTTTTTCATTAGTGAATACTCTATTTTATACTGGTTCATATCATTCATTTATTTCAACCCATATTGTTAATATTATTAATCTTTTGTCTTATGTTATGGATATTACTAAACCACTTGGTAGGAAGAGAGAGCAAGGTCTCTGTAGTCTCACTTGTGTCTTCTCTCTATAAAATTTCAATCTTTCCTAGAGTTTTATGGTTATTGAAATGAAACCACTAGAAATCATTTTCAGGATGGATTGGATCATTTCTAATAAATTCTGGGTTTATTTTTATTTTCTATGTGTATCCTTTACCACACCCAATGGTGCGTGTCGTGTTTTTCAAGGAGAATAAGACCCAAGGACGAGTAGAGATAGAAATTCTTATACGGAGTTATAGAAATCAATATTAGTGTTTTACTTTAATTTAGAGCAATAATATTTGAGTGTTGATCTCCCTATAGTTCTTTTCAAGTTTTCCAACTTGTTTCCTTCTGACTTCTCTAGCTTTCCCTCAGTAAGGATGGTTGAGTTTTCTATTGACTTAATACCTAGTACTCAACCAGTTTCTATTACTTATTACTATATGACACCAAATAAAATTAAAGAGTTGAAGTCCCAGTTGGATGATCTTTTAGAGAAAGGATTCATACGCCTGAGTGTGTCACCTTGGTCGACGCCTGTTCTCTTCGTTAAGAAAGGTGATGGTTCACTTATCCTGTGTTTTGATTATTGAAAACTCAATCGATTTAAGGTGAATAAAAATTATTTTTTCCATGTATTTATGATCTATTAAACTAGTTTAAAGGGGGTTAAGTGGTTCTCAAAGATTTATCTTCGCTCTAGTTACCATCAGTTGAGGATAAAAGAATCCAATATTTAGAAAACCGCATTTTGTAGCAGGTATGAACATTATAAGTACCTTATTATGACCTTTGGTATAACCAATTATCCTATAGTTTTTATGTAGTTAATTAATAGTATTTTACATGAGTATTTAGATACTTTTATGGTGATATTTGTGGTTGAAATCTCTATTTATTCTAAGTCTAAGGAGGACCATGTGCATCATCTGAGAACAGTTCTGGAATTTCTGAGAAATCATTGAATTTATACCAAGCTTTCGAAGTGTGAATTATGGATTTGGGATGTAAAATTCTTAGGACAAGTGGTGTTAGAACATGCTATTTTAGTTGACCCTAAGAAGGTAAAAGTTGTTATGATATTGGAATGACCAATTTTTTTTTCAATATTCAAAGCTTATTGGGTCTAGTTGGGTATTACCATTGGTTTATTAAGGACTTATCAAAGTTGGATTCTTAGATGACTTCTCTAACTCATAAGGGAGTAAAGTTTTCTTGTAATTATAAATGTTAGAGTTATTTTTTTGATCTAAAACATCCTTTGACTACTATGATAGTGTTGACTCTTCCAGAGGCTAGACAGGGCTACGTGGTATTTTGTGATGCATTGGGTTCAGGATTGGGCTACATTATTATGCAAGGTGACCATGTTTTTTCCTATGGATCTCATCAACTTAGGACCCATGACCTTCAAATTATAACTGTGATTCATGTGATTAATATTTGGCATCTTTTCCTCTACAGAGAAAGGTTTACCATGTTTTCAGATGACAATATATTGAGTTGTATCTTTTCTAAAAAATATTTGAATCTCTTATAGAGGTGTTGGGTGAAATACCTTAAATCATTAGACTTTGACATCACTTATTACTTGATTAAATGGAATGTCATTGCGGATGATTTGAGTAGGAAACTTTTGACCCAAGCAGTGAAATAATCATCAGAAGAGTGGAACTTGATGGCTCTCTTTGCACTGTTAGATATTAGAGTTCAAGAAAAAAGGGTCGAGGTTTCCTTAGATAGTGTTTAGTTGACATTATCTCTTACTGAATGGATTCATTAGTAAAAAAACTTTATTATGAGTTCCATGGAATTAGAGACTCTCTAAATGGTGGGGATACCATGCTTGATTAGTCATTCTCTAAATAGGTCATTCTATGTTCTCAGAGAAAGTTTTGGTACCTTCTTTGGTAAGGAAATCTGTGATGGGGGATTGACATAGTTCCCAGTGGGTAGTGCACCTAGGAACCACACAAATGTTCTATGATATGTGATGGTAGTTTTGGTGTCCAGGTATGAGATAGAGAATTTTTGAGTTTGTCTATCATTGCTATATGTGCCAGCAGGTGAAGGCTGAGCACCAGAAGCCTTTGGGTTTTCTTCAGCCACTTCCAGTTCCTACTTTGAAGTGGGAAGACATCTCTATAGAATTTTTGGTTGGGTTTCCACATACCCAAATAAATAAGAATGCGATATGGGTTTTGATTGGCCGACTAAATAAATTGGATCACTTTATACCCATTCAGGATACAACCAAATTTGAGGAGTTGGGAGATCTCTATGTGAAAGAGATTGTTCATTTGAACTTAGTTTCATCTATTATAGTCTCTGATAGGGATCCTTAATTCACTTCTCATTTTTGGAGAGGCCTTCAAGAGGTAATGGGATCTCAAATCCATTTGAGTATGGTATATCATCTATAGTTGGATGGAAAGAAAGAAAGAGCTATACAAATTCATGAGGATATGTTTCGTGCTTATGTTCTCGACTTCGATAGGGCTTGGGATTATCATTTGGGGCTGGTTGAGTTTTCTTATAATAATATTCACCGATCCACAATTAGGATGGATCCTTTTGAGGCCTTGTATGGCCGGCCTTATAGATCTCCATTGTGTTGGTCAGAGGTTGGTGAAAGTTCCTTGGTCGGACCAAGTTTGGTACAAGATATGATATAAAAGATTCAGTTGATTCATCAATGAATGTTGATGGAATATATCCTATATAAGTCTTATGCTAATCATCTCTATATTTTGTTGGAGTTTTGTGTTGGTGACCAGGTGTTCTTGAAATTTTCACCCCGGTTGGGTCATCGACGGCTTGAGAAGCAAGGGAAACTTACTCCTTATTTTATGGGGCCTTTTGAGGTTTTTGAGTAGGTAGGGAAAGTTTCATATTTTTATCACTTTCACCACAACTGACATTGATACATAACATGTTTCATGTATCTCAGCTACAAAAGTATATATTTGATCCATCTCATGTTCTGTGTTGGAAAAACCTTGAAGTTGAACTTGATTTATCTTTGAATGAATAGATAGTCAGGATAGTTGATTCTGAAACCAAGGTACTTCATGAGAGTATGATACCTTTGGTTCATGTGCTATGGAATCATGATTTTGATAATAACGAGACATGGGATAGGGGGGGTACTAATGTGAGAAAAATGGACTCATCTTTTTGGCATGAGAGCTTCTTAGTAGGCTTTCTAGGGCCATAAAGTTTTTATGATTGGGAGTTTGTAAAATCCTATTACTCTTTTAAGGTATTCCTAAACCCCTATTTTAATCGATATTTGTTTTTGTTTCAGTTGAGGTTGTTTTTGGTAAAATTTTTAAGTGTTTTGAAATTTTTTGTCTATTTCACAGTTGGCGCACGGTTTTCCCAAACCATGTGTCCTCTCAGAGAAAACCGTGAAACCCAAGGTATTGGGATTTTGTACAGTTGGCACATGGTTAGTCAATATGTGTGCTCTCTTAGGAGAAACCATGTGTCCCATTTAAAGAAGGTGCATGACTTGCACACAGTTTTTATAAACTATCACCTCTTCTCAGGAAACTGTGAAAATGAGTTTTTAAGTGATCTGAATTTTAATTAAGAATTATTGAACCCATTATTTAGAACCCCGATGGGCCAGTACAACCCACAATCAGTTTCTCCCATCCTTATATCACATAAAAAGGATTCTTGGCCCCTCAGATCCCTCCTGGAAGTGATCTAATTCTTGAGGAATTCCCTCTGATCTTCTCTTGGTTAGTTTCCTCATCCTGATCTCATTCTCCCATGATCTCTCTTCTTATCTCTAGGGTTACATGGATCCCCATGTTGTTTTTTGGATTTAATACCCATTATTTTGGATATAAACCTAGGTTTTATTCATAGATATTGGATTCCATCATTCTCTATTAGAGTTTTCTATTTATGACTTCATGATTCGATATCCGTTGATCCCGAGGTATGTGGTTCCGTTATGATGCCCAATTTATATTAACCCTAAATTGATTTTTTTAGTTTCAATTGTTTGAATGAAATGAAATTTCTTGGTTTTGATTAAATTTATTACAATTATTTTATTGGAAAAACCCAATTCTATTGAAATGGGGTTTTTTTAAGAAAAATGGTTTTTTAGCATGAAATTGGATAACCCCTAATTCCATTGAATTGGGGTGTGGTTATGGAAATTGTGAAATTTAAATTTTTTTAATTTAAATTTAGGATTTTATGGAAATTGTTTCAATTAAATTGTTAAATTTATTTGTGTAAAATGATTTGTTGGAAAATTTTAAAAACCCCCAATTCCATTGAATTAGGGTATGTTATGAAATTGATGAATTTTTTTTGAAAATTATATTATTGAATTTAATTTTCAAATTGGATTGTGAAATTGAATGGAAAATTTATTTCAAATCCCTATTTGTGAAAATGGATTAAAATGGTTTTTATAGAAACCTTAGGGTTTTTTCTTGGTTAAAAGGCATGTTTTTGATTAAAAACCCACTATGGTTTTTAAATGGAAAATTGGAATATTTGAAATGGAAGATGGGATGAATTTTATTTTAAGAATTCTTGAAATAAATTTCCCATCATTATTTTGTAATAGAGAACATGCAAGCCTTAGGTAGTTAGTGAGTTATTTGGATGTCACTTTATGATTTGAAATTTTCTAAAACCTAATATCAGCACATCACATCCCTTAAGAAATGGTGATGATCTCTCTTTGTCCTTGGTTGAAAGGGAATTATGTACATACTGTAGTTCACCTTGAGTATGGAGTCCCTATAGTCTGGAACTATCGTACCTTATTAGGTGCATGGACATATTTCTTTCTTGTTTGTATTTCAAATGAATATATGCCATTTTTGTAAACTGTTTTACATGACTTGTGATTCATATAAACTATTTTATATAAAAGTGTTTATTTAATCCATTTGTGAAAAGTTACATTTGTGTAAATCACCCTTTGTTAAAAGGAAATTCCATCATTTGAAAAGTTTTTCCATCATTTGAAATGCAAATCATGAATTTTTAATGTATTTCCATCTTTTAAATTAAAAATAATGATTTGTTTAAATATGATTTTGATATGCCAAACCTGTCTATTTGAAAATTGAAAGCAATTTCTTGGTTAATTTGATATTGGAATCTTGTTATAGAATCCTTGGTGAAATCCTACTGGGCTTTGGATCACACCCTACTTGTGCTTTTGGGTGTTTGTATATAATCTCCTTATAGGTTCAAGAAAGGGGAAGTGATCACTTGGATGTGGTTCTATCTATTAAACTGTGGACTTGGTGAGTTTCATCTGAGTTGAGACTTAGGAAGTTTTTCCTATTTTTCTAGTACTTGGTTTTAGTACTTGGGATTGTTTATGCCTATCTAACATTTGGTTCATTATTCATAGTGGAGTTTCTTTTGATATGCATACTGTCTTATTTATTTTAATTTCACAATATTCATGGAAAACCATTCCCACTTTCATTTTGTATGATTCTAGGTGCTAGTCACCGACCCGTGGGGATCGGGAACACCCTTCAGGCTATGTTTGGACCAGTTCAGTGGATGTTTTGTGACATAAGATCTCTGACATCATGATCACAAAATCAATTCTATATTTTTAAAGTGAAGATGCATACTCTTATTAGCCTATCTTATTAGGATCATTTCATAGATCATTAGACCATTATAATTATCCAACATTTAATTTTAAATATCATATAAAAATATTAGTTAGCTATAAAAAAAATATAGGGATGAAGAATGATAGAGGATTGATTTTGGAATACCAAAAAGAAAAATGTTGGAGACCTATACATAGTTGAAATAAAAACAAATCATTCATGATTCACTTATAATTTCACTCCATTTCACTGAAGATCATCCCAATATTCACCTTGAAGTCTATTATTCTCTTAGTATAAATCTTTATCTACTTTTAGTTTTTACTTGAAAATGTGTGATGCAAAAGTTTCTCTAAATTTTTTATCTCATTATATCTTGTTTACACTAAGTGAAAGAGTGTGTAAGACCATGGATAGGTCTTGGAAAGGGAGATCCTGGTTGAAATATATTATACCTTTATACTAAGTGACAACTGCTTATACTTAGTTGTGAGCCCCTGATAAAAGGTCTGTTATAGTGAAAATGACCAAGCTTGTGGAGCATAGAGTTAGTGGAGTGGAATAGAGGATTCATGTCCCCTGAACCACTATAAATCTTAATGTTAAATTTACTTTCCACATGTTTTCATATTTCCACTACATATACTCTTAAGAAAAGAATTATACCTGCATACCTCTAAGAGGGTGATCAAATATTCAAGGAAAATTTTAGGAACTCAATTCACCCCCTCTTGAGTTATTCAATTAGACATTATCTAGGACAAAAATTGGTATCAGAGAAAGTGAATTTCAATTTCACAACTATAAAAATTTGAAGTATAATGATCAATCTTCAAATGACTGCTACAACTAATAACCGAGAAGGTATGTCAATGGTTAGAGCTTTGTACTTCAATGGTGAGAAATATTGTTGCTGGAAAGCTCGTATAATCATTTATCTAAAAAATATTGGTATGAAAATCTATCTCAAAGTAGTTAAGCCCTATTAAATTCCTAAGATAGAATAAAAAACATGGGATTCTTCAGTTGAATCAAATTACGATTTGAACTCAAAATCTATGAATGCTATTATTTATGGGTTAGAGCCATATGAATTCAAAAGGATCTCTCAATGTCAAACAACACATGAAATATGGACCACTATAGCGATTTCATATGAAGGCACTAAAATGTGAAATATTTGAGATATAATACAACTAAACTTAAGTTTGAAACATTCAAAATGGCTGAAGGAGAAATCATTAATCAACTAAATGGAAGACTCACTGAGATTGTAAAAAACATTGCTGCTCTAGGAACACCTATCACTAAACCTAAACAAGCATTAAAAGTTCTCAGAGTAATACCACCCAAGTGGAGTGGAATTTCAACTAATATTAGACAATCTATAGAATTAAATAATTTAAAGATAAAATATATTAGTTGAACTCTCATGATGTATGAATCTGAAATGGAAACTGAAAGAAAAGATCATAAAATAATCAAGAAGGAAAATACTGACTTGAAGGTTTCTACTTCTAAAGATGTTAGAAAGAGAAAAAGTGTACAAATCTTTGAAGTATATAAAGTAGAATATTTCTCAAGAAAATATGAATCAAATGACGATCTTTATCAATTTTCATGAAAGTTCAAAAAATTATATTACAAGAGGCGAGGTTTTAGAATATCCTTCAACAAGAACAGAAAGAGAGGTGACAACTCTAATGTGATGAGATGATATGAATACATAAATTTGTGACACATCAAACCTAACTGTTCAAAAATTAAATACACTAATAATACATAAAATAAATATTTCAAGAATATTGGAGATAATAAATCCAATAAATCTATGAAGGACACCTGGAGTGCTTTTAAATATTCTAGCAAATGCACGTCATCGTAATTAGAAGCTGAAGCTACAAATAAAAAGACCAATATATGTTTTATGGATTATTCAGATGAGTTACATTCTTATTATTATTATGGGCATGAATGTGAATCATAAAATAAAAATTTATCATATAAAGAATTAAATGAGTACTACACCATGTTATAAATAAAGTATAAAATCCTGAAAAAGAAAAATAAATCCATTCAAAATTATTATAATAAAATTGTTAGTGAAGAGAAAAATATGAACAATAAGATCCTAGAATTAACAATTTAGCTGAAAAATCTATTATATTGGATACCGAACAAGTCAAAAGAATTGAAAATCTACAGAAGGAGGTTTGAAATTTCAAGGATGCTTCAATTGTCTTTACAAAAGGGAAAGATTATTTAAACAATATTCTTGGTCAAAATCAACTTAGAAAAGAAAAATTTTGAATTTTAATCCAAGGAGAAAGGCCTAAACTTTATAGAAAAACTATTATAACTTTTGCTAAAAATAGATACCTTACCAAAGCTACTTGTTTTAATTGTGGTGAATTATAAAAATTTTCCAATATTTGGGACTTGAAAAATCCTCATGTTTATGGAATCAAAAGTGTTTTTCCTATAAAATATTTTTTCAAAACTATCTAAAAAGTTTTCTGAAAAAAAGAAAGTTTGGATTCCTAGATATCTTATAGATAACATTTTTGAACCCAAAATAATTTTGGTGCCAAATAATTTTGTTGTTTGGTTTATCATTGTAGGTAAATGGCCATATGAACATCAACACAAAATGGTTTATAGATAGTGGTTATTCAAGGAATATGAGTGGATATTACTATAACTTTAATTCTCTATCCAAATTATATGGAGTACATGTTACATTTGGTGATGATGAAAAAGGAAGGATAGTTGAAATTGGATCATTTGTAAATCCTCAGTCTATTCTCATAAACAGAGTAATTTACATTAAAGGCCTTAAGTACAACCTAATAAGTATCTCTCAACTTTGTTATGGTGGTTATTCTATTGATTTTTCCAACAATAACTACTTAGTTTTTAAAGATAAATGTCTCGAGTTTAAAGCACCGAGAACATACAATATTTACACACTAGATCTTAACAACTTGTGTAAATAGAATGTAAACTATTTAAATACTGAAATTGATAAATTGTGGATTTGGAATAGAAGGATTGGACATTACAATATTCATTACTTGAGAAAATTTTCTAAAAGACATTTGATTTCTGATTTTCCCAATCTTAAATTGGGCAGAAAGGATCTATGTGATGCATGGAAAATGGGAAAACAACACAAGTCATCTTTAAAACCAATTAGAGAAGTTACTACTTCTAGAAATCTTGATCTTATCCATATGGATTTTTTCAGAACTACTATAACTACAATACTTTATATTAAGTCATTTATTTATGTGTTAGTTGATTATTTTTCATGATTTACATGGGTTTACTTTTTAATACTTAAAATTTATGCTTATTCCATTTTTATTGATTTTTGTGAACTTGTGAAAAATGAAAAAGATATCAAAATTTTGTCTTTGATAAGTGATCATAGAGGTGAATTTGAGAATTATGAATTTAATTCTTATTTATTTAAAAAAGGAATTAAACATACATTATCTGCCCCCAAGAAACCTAAAAAATGGTGTTGTCTAAAGGATTAATAGGACTTTTCAAGATATGTATAGGACTATTTTATGTGAATATAACATTCCCACTCATTTTTAGGTTGAGGATATTAACAAAACATGTTATATAATTAATAGAGTACTAATAATGCATATTTTAAAGAAAAATCCCTATGAGTTGTGGAATAATAGAAAACCGAAAGTAGGATACTTCAAAGTATTTGGATGCAAGGTTTACATCTTAAACACCAAGGATAATCTTGAAAGGTTTGATCCAAAGTATGATGAATGTATCTTCCTAGGCTATTCTACTACTTCCAAATATTATAGAGTTTTTAATAAAAGGTCAAGGATTATCGAAGAACCAGTTCATGTGAAATTTGATGAAAGTGATCCTTTCAGTCACAAAAATGAATCAAATTAATGATAAAAAAGATTTAGTCAAAAATATGATACCAAAACCTCTATTTAATGACAAAAAGGATAATGATTTGGAACTTTATTACTTTAAAACAAATCCAATAAGGGTAGACACTAATGAACCATAAATTGTGTTGCCTAAAATACCTAAAAACCTTAAATAACATCATTTATAAATTGTTATAGGAAACCTATATGAGGGAGTAATAAATAGAATAAACTTAAGAAATTTAGTATAATTATATACCTTTTTATCCGAACTATAACTGAAATCTTTTGAAGAAGCCTTATCTGAAGAAGGTTGGTTCCTAACAATACAAGAAGAGTTAAATAAATTCGAAATAAATAAGGTATATAAACTAGTGGAAATATCCTTGAACTATCCTGTAGTTGGAACAAAATGGGTTTTTACAAACAAATAGGATGATCACAGTATAATACATAAAAATAAAGATAGATTAGTTTCTAAAGGATATAATCAATAAAAATTAATATATTATGAAGAAACATTTACACCCATATCTAGATTAGAAGCTATTAGAATCCTTCTAGAATATGAATCCTATATGAATTTTAAACTATATCATATAAATGTTAAATATATATTTTTAAATGGATTTTTAATAGAGGAAGTTTACATAGAAAAACATCATGGTTTCGAATATCTTCATTTTAAAAATTTTGTGTTTAAAATTACCAAGGCTCTATATGGACTTAAACAATTTCCAAGGCCATGGTACAAAAGATTAAGTTATTTTATTTTATCAAATAGTTTTATAGTTCAATATAATATCCTAAGATATTTAAGAAAAAAAATTCTTTGATATTTTGTTAGTACAAATATATATAGATGATTTTATTTTTGGATCAAAAAACCAAAAAAGTGTGCAATGAATTTTCAAAACTTATGAAAAAATAATTTGAAATGAGTGTGATGGGTGAACTAAAATATTTTTTTTGGGGATTTTAAGTTTATCAAAAATATTTTGTAAACATTTTAAATCAAATAAAATAAATACTTAACTTACTTAAGAAGGTTTTACCTGAAAATAGTAAGACCTACTCAACTCCTATGAGTTCTAATATCAAACTTGATTCAAATGAAAAAAAACCAAATGAAAAAAAGTTGTATAAAGGAATCATTAGAAGTTTGTTTTATTTTACTATAATTAGACCATGCATTATGTTTTCAGTATGTCTTTGTATAATATTTCAATCTATTCCAAAAGAAACCAAACTTTAATTCTGAGAAAATAATTTTAAGATATCCAAAAGGGGCTATACCACTTTCTCTTTTTTCCCAAAAAATATAATATTTTAATTTAATTTCATACCCATATGATGATTTTTATGGATTTATATTAGATAGGAAAGCATCTCAGGAACCTATCATTTTCTTGGTAAATCCCTAGCATCTTGGTCAAGTAAGAAACAAAATTTTATAGCACTATCAACTACTAAAGCTGAATATATTTCCACAGGAAGTTATTGGGCATAGGTGCTATGGATGAAATACACCTTAATGGATTTTGGATTTAATTTTAACTGCATTACAATCATATGTGATAACATGAGTGCTATAAACATCTCAAAGAATCCAATAAACCATTCATGAATGAATCACATTGATTTAAGACATTATTTATTGAGATATCATGCCCAGAAAAATGATATCTCTTTAGAATTTGTTTTCATAGAAAAATAATTGGCAGGCATTTTTATAAAACCTTTTCCTACAGAAAAATTTGATTTTATTAAGACATAATTTGGTAAGTTTAATTTTACTAAATAATATTTTATAACTTATTTCTTCTATTTAAAGTAAATAAGTTATTTTATTTATTTAAATTTTTTTGTGCTCCAGTTTAGAGTACTATTCATATCTAATAGGCCACATTACTATTTCTTCTAGAAATGGGGATGAACTTGTTTGTTTAAGGTTCAAACTTTCCAATTGATTTCTAACGGGTTTATTCATAGAACCAGAAACATACAATGATTCTATATCCATTTGGACATACTTTCCAAAGGTAGGTGCTCATTAGTTGTGGACCGATGAGGCTTAAGAAATTGCATTGGTCAAGAGGATGGGAGGTTAGGATCATCGCACCTTTTTTTGGGGAGTTATTACCTTCTATGGGACTCTCTCATAGATTTAAGTTTTTTTCACAAATCATTATTAATTCACCAAGTATGAAAATGAGTTTTACTTTATATTTAGCAATCAATGATTGATATGTATGGGATTTAGAGAATCTTTTATATGTATTTGAGGTTCTTCATCGATAGATAATCATCCATAAGTATTGGAGATTATTATTCAGTGGTATCCTTCAATATATTATATAAAAAAAACTCTTAATCATTATGATGACCATACTAGTTTTAAATCCACTCAGTGGGGAACTTGAAGTTTATTGTCATTAAGAAAGATAGGGATTATTTCAGAGTTGGGATCGTACCCACAGATGGGCTACCTATATATCCTCATAAAAAAGGAATCAGAACCCACATAGTTCGATAAGAAGGATATAGTTTAACGTCATATGGGATGGAAAATAATTAATGAAATATGGTATTGAACCTTATAAAGGCTTCCTACGTACTCTACTTTTAAGATAGATTTCAAAGTCCACATAGTTCGGGTAAAGAAATATGGGGTTTATGCATGGTTAATGTCCCAAGAAGAGATGTCGTGATTATTTTTACACTCTAAGCTCACGTGATTCATGCTCAGTATGAGAAACAAGAGGTATCTATAATATTTATGATGGTGCCACGAAAGTTTCAATTATGAGAAATGATATGGGGCTTACGTATGTATATCTTCCCAAGTTGATGAAGATTAGGAATTAGGAAAGAAGCCCAAGAACAGGGTCCATAAAGGTATTTGTACTTTATGGAGATTTGGAATTTTAACCCGGGACTTACTCCTGAAAAGGAAGCCCAAATTAAGAGGGACTTATGATTGGGTTTTATTCCTGAGAAGGAAGCCCAAATCAAAATAAATTAATATTGGGGCTTACTCCTAAGAAGGAGGCCCAATGTTAAAATAAATTATGACCAAGGCTTACTCCTGAGAAGGAGGCCCAGTGTTAAAGGAACTTGTAACTTGGGGCTTAATCCTGAGAAGGAGGCCCAATGTTAATGGAAATTATGACTGGGGATTACTCCTGAGAAGGAGGCCAAATGTTAAAGGGACTTGTAACTTGGGGCTTACTCCTGAGAAGGAGGCCCAATGTTAAAAGAAATTATGACTAGGGATTACTCCTGAGAAGGAGGCCCAGTGTTAAAGGAACTTGTAACTTGAGGCTTACTCATGAGAAGGAGGCCCAAATCAAAAGATCTTCTCATCTCAAAGGATGATGTTATATAGGAAACCCCTAACTGTGGTGAAATAAAGCTTGTAAGTCACGAGGTTTTGGGAGAGGTTCTCATAGAATTCCTTTCAGATAAGGAAAACAACAAAGGAACCATGCCATAAATGACTTTGAAGAGGGTTTTGAAGGATATGTCTTGAAGAGGAGAGGTGGATTTGAGGAAAGAAGGTGACTAGGAAGGAAGCACGCAAGTATTGTTCTGGCGCGCAAGTCCTAGTCGCACAAGTATACTTGCGCAACATGAGTCACCTTGGGTGATGAAGAATCTATAGGGTAATACTTGGGAAACTTTGAACTCAAGCCCTTAATATCATCCCTAGAGACTTCCAAAAGGGTGGCACACAAGTTCCCTTGAGAGGGCAAGGTGATGCGCAAGTGTCTTCATTTACATTAAGGGATGGACACTTAGGTGCACAGGTATTGATGAGTCCTAACACTTAGGCCTTATTATTCCTCTTCAGAGCTTCCCTTCTAGGTAAATAATTACCTTATAAGTGTTCGAAAGACGTCAGACAAAGAATTGGGTGACCAGATCTTGAATCTGAGTTTTGGAAAATTCGTCATCGAAATGGGGGGCCCATAGGGGATATTTATAGGCCATTGGACACCTTGGGAGAAAAAAGAATAGGTCATGCAAGTGACTTGAGCAACCATAAGTGGCGCGCAAGTGACTTGCGCGGCGTGAAGGTAACTTGCACGACTCCCTTCAAATGGGTTCCTGGTCCATGCCTTTATCAATTTTTGATTTTCTTTAAAGGGTGACCCTCATTGTGCTTAAGGTATTCCCATTTTCCATTAATTAGACTCTGTGATGGAAAAAAGCATCAACAAAAGTTCCCCCTCAGATTTGGATCTGAAAAAGGAAAGAGGATTTGACTTTGAGGAAAACGGGAAATCAGGGTTCATCAACACACAGGTTTTAGGCACGTAGGGTTGCAGGATCGCCTATATATATGGGAATCACTTCATGCAAACCATCCTGCCTTCAAAGCCTTTGATCTCTTATCGTGAAAGTCTATTTCTTTTCTCAGTTGATCGCTCTTCTTTTTGTCAGGATTCTACAGTAAGGACTTTGATTTGCGTGCCAATACTTGCGCGACAAAACTTGCATGACAAAACTTGCATGACATGACTTGCACGCCTTAATACCTTAGCCATTTTTTTGTTTTCTTTTACAAATATTTCATAAAAACAGAATTACTTAAAAGTTAATTGTTTGATCTTTGTGCAAATTCAATGGCTCCCAAAAGAATTGGATCAGCTGATGAGTTGGCTAGCAAGAGAATAGATGAAATGATGAACGTCATCGACCATGATTATTATAATATCTGTGATAGCACTCTCCCAGATTTAGCTAAGTACTTGAAGAAATATCATCCCAATTTCCCACAGAGCATCTACTTGCCTTTATATGGCCATGATCATCTGCAAGGAGTCAACATTCCAGAGGCAAAGAATTATATTCCTCATTCCTAGTTTCAGACTTACACCAATTTCTCTTCGGAAAATGTCTCAGTTGAAGGATCATTTGTAAATGCTGGAACAGTAGAGAAGGCATTCATAATGCATCATAGCCCATGTGCTCCAGATCTGAAGCCTCACAAGCCTGAGCTATAGCCGCATTGTTATCCCTTTATTTTCTAAAATTCTCAGATGGACCAATCTAAGGGATGGAAAAAGAGTTCGGATTTCGGTCCTAGAGGAGGTGTGAAGCCGACTTGGATGTGGGTATATTGGGTGCGACAAACTTGTGCAGATTTTGTCGATGATCTGAAAGGAGCTACAATATATGGAGCTGTCTTGGCTAGGCAGACATATGTTTATAGGAATGAAAATTTCGTGCTGGAGCTAATCAGTTGTTGAAGCCCAGAAATGAATTCTTTCCATATGACTCATGGATAAGTAGGCATCAGTTTGTGGGATGTCTAAAAGATTTCAGGGGATCCAATTCTGTGAGACATGTATGATGAGTTCATCCCTTCGAAGGTTACGTGGAATGATTCTGAGAAGACTCCAGCTCTAGCTCGAGAGTTATTGAAATTTTTCCAAAAGATTAAGAATACCAAAACCACAAAAACCCACTCCAAAAATGATATCCATCTAGAGGAGTGGATGGACATGTTTTTGATCAAAAAGAAGGAGAAGGGGCCCACCTATACTCATCCTACCAGCTGCCCTAGAGCAGAGAAGATGGGTGTTATTGGCACATTCTAGAAAACTATGGATGCGGGAGATTTTGAAAAGTGGGGGTATGAAGTGGATCAAATAATCCCAGAGAAGACCCATCTGGCGGGCTTCTTAGCCTTGTGGCTCAATATTTATCTTTTTCCAGTTAGGTATTTGAAGGGAGGCATCAGGCTAGGGACCTTCATTGTTGCAACCAAGTTGGATGAGAGAAAAATGGTTGGGTTGGCCACCCCGGTTTTGGAAAAGATTCACAGGAGCTTACTCCATGTCTATATGGGTAAGTATCCTTTGAGAATAGTGGGACCATTCCAAGTTTTTCTGGGATGGATCACCACTAAATTCAGGAAATATGCTGTATAGAGCAGAGTACAGGTTCCTGGAAGTTCTTTTAGGCCATCGGTGTAGGAATTTTCCATAATTTCTCCATTGTCCCTCAATTCCTATGATATGAAGGTGAGGCTGAGCATGTTCATGGAATTTCAATTCTTTCCTTTGAGAATAGTGGGACCATTCCAAGTTTTTTTGGGATGGATCACCACTCAATTCAGGACATATGCTGTATAGAGCAGAGTACAGGTTCCTGGAAGTTCTTTTAGGCCATCGGTGTAGGAATTTTCCATAATTTCTCCGTTGTCCCTCAATTCCTATGATCTGAAGGTGAGGCTGAGCATGTTCATGGAATTTCAATTCTTTCCTTATAGAAACCCGCCAACTAGGTGGTTTTTTGACAATGGAACAACTAGCCTGGAATTGAGGTCATATATGCTAGCTTGCAGAGATGGTGTATTGGCTACCAGAATTGACAGAGAGATTATATGTGAGGCCTATGATCCATATAGATTTGCACACCAATTCAAGTGTCTACAGTAGATTGTCGTATCCCCTACCATGCACGTTAGGTCAGAGCAGCATCCAATGGTTTCCCGATAACTATGGTTGTTAACAGCTATGGAGAAAACCAGGGCAGTGTTTGATCTACCAGTTGCTGGAGCAGCGAGTCAATTGACTACATGGTATGCCAAGAACTGGGTATCATCATACCTGGAAGGGGTATTGAATCTTCCTATCCCCCAGGTGGGGAGTAAAAATAGAAGTGTTAGGAAAGAAACCTTTAATCTGGAAGGTGACTCTTCCTCACCCGGAGCTGATTCATCGGGTTCTTCACCCAGGGCTGATTCATCGAATTCCAAGGATGGGGATGATAAGGCATGACATGCATCAAAATGGCCTCGTTCCAGATAAAATACTCTTGCCAGAGTCAAGATAAATACTCCATAAACTCATAAAGAGTTATATCATCGAGGTAATTTAGTCTCCATTATTTTATAGAGCAATAAGTTTCATTTTCTTATCCTTTATCTGTGATTGCAGGAGCTGGGAAGAAGTTGATGTACCAGATTGTAGGACCCTCTTCGCGGCCTTCTGGTGCACATTCTGAATATTTACGACCAGAGGCTGTCCAGACATGGAGGAGTTTATATTGTGATGCTGAAACCGCCTAGATGGACTTATGCGAAGGGCTACATATCCCTAAAGTAGGGGATCTCTGAGCTTCTACTGATATCTGCTTCGAGGATAACCCCAATGAAGTGAGAGCTTGCATTAGAGAGCTGGAAATGCTCATATATGCCACTGATGATTCCATTCCTATCACCAAGCAGGTGAAGGAAATGATGGATCGTGGCACCACTGAGGGGATTGGTACTTCAGTAGACAAGGAGTGGCACGATTACATGGATCCTGAAGATGTAAATTTATTTACTTATTTACTTTGCAAATTTATTTCAGTCAAATATTTGTTACTCAAGGAAATTACTTTCTTCATCCTGCAGCTTGTTAAGGAAGGAACTACTAAGGTCCCTTCACCACAGTATAGCCCTGGCGGCACTGCTCTTGGAGTCCCTAGATCTCCTTGTGAGCCAGGTGAAGTATCTCCAGGATAACAAGTCATGGATGAGGAGTTAGATAGGGATTTTCACTCTCCAATACCTGTATTTGAAGGTAACGATATCTACACACCCAAAAAGTCAAATAAGAAAAGGCATCGAAGGAATAAGTCCATAGATAGACGCTTCATCAGTAGTGGTAAGTCCTTCGGATAGTCATGAATCCTAACTCATGAAAAGGTTTCTCATAATTCTTGGTATTGCAGGGGATTCTTCGATTTACCCTTTGAGAGAGAGGACTGACCCTCCTCTGAGGATGATGGAGGGTGCTGGTGAACAGTCGCAAATTCATGCTGACTTGGCTGCTTCGGAAGAAACGATGAGAGAAGAAGAGCCAACGTCTATTCCCAGTACTGCTCTTGTTGCTGCTGCAAGGAGAGAAGAGCCTGCTTCTAGTAAATTAACAATACTTCATAGAGCGTTGAATGAAAAAATCAACTTACTTCCATTATGTGATGCTTTAGGTTCAACACCTATGCCAGAACATTTGGCGACCACTGCAACTGACTCCATAATTTTCTCTAAGGAAGCTATCTGGGGTCGGAGGTTGCAGGAGGAGGGTCTCCAAGAAGACATGTCAAATGCTACCAATAGTGAGAATAACCAAGAATCTAGGATATAACTAGATGAAATGATGAAACTTGGAATGTCACGACCCATCCTCGGGGCCCGTGCCATGAATACCCCAAGCCCGCCATCCATAGGCCAGGGGCTAACGACTAGCACCAAATGCGTAAATCCCGATAAAAAGGGAAGGCATTGCCTTTATGATAGTAAACAAACACAACAGAGTACGCCAGATGAAGTAAGCAAAAAGTAATACTGAATACAAGGTAAGTGCTGAAAGGTAAATGGGCCAGAATACAAACCCAACTGAAAAGTACAGTACAACTGAAAGTCTAGTACAATAGCAGAAAAGTAAAGCAGCAACCACTAGTCGTCCTCCGAGAATCCCACCTGAAGGGTGGGTACATATGGTCTCCTTGGTACCTCGGGTCCGTCTGTCCGCTCCATGTATGTCCCGCCAAGTGGTCCACCTCCAGGTACCATCCAACTCCACAAATCTCTACCACGATCAGTGTTGTACTTCATCTGCATCCAACACAACGTAGTGCGGGCATAGCTCGTGAAGGGTTGAGTATAACAATACTCAGTAGGGACCCCGAGACCCCAGAAGGTCTCCCAAAATCCAAAAAGGATAAACCACAAAGAAAAGATACAATCACAAAGTATCAACCAACTCTACTTAGGTATATTCTCATATATATACCTAAGTTATCAATCTCAGTTCGGCTCCAACTCTCGAGCCCAAGCACAATCTAGTCCACACAGGAAGAAAGTCAATCACATCAATGATAATGATTGAAAGTCAAGAATAATCTCACACAGGCATACATATTTCGTATAGAGATAGAGATGATCAAATGTAGTCACTGATTCATCTAAGCTGTCGGGCCCATGTAGGATACTAGACCAGCTAAGCTGTCGGAACCAGGTAGGATACGAGACCAGCTACTCTGTCGGACCCACGTAGGATACAAGTACATAGGTCAGACTATTGGACCCACAAGGATACAAGAACAGTAGTAAAACTACTGGACCCACGTAGGATTCAAGAATATTAGACAAACTACCAGACCCACGTAGGATACAAGAACAGTAGTCAAACTGCCAGACCCACATAGGATACAAGAACAATAGTCAAACTGCTGGACCCACATCGGATAAAAGAATAGTAGTCTTTTATGTTGAACCATCAGAGGATTCCGGTACATTAGCCATCATCGTCGAACCCACGGAGGATTCCAGTACATTATCCATCATCGTTGAACCCACAGAGGATTCCAGTATGGTAGTCGTCACAGTCACAGCCAGCTCTATGGTTCCCACACACAGCACACTCGATTCCAGGAGGGTCTGCTCCTCGAGTAATAGGCGGGTCGATACATCAAATTTCATGAAGTCTAGAGTTTATGTATCTCGAAGTTCCGTATCATCAAAAGAAAACCCACGTGACAGACGGCGCGTCAATCAGACGCCCGATCTGAGAGTTATTGGCATTTCCGTTCTAGGGGCCCGGTTGGAAATACGCTCATTCTAAACCCAGTCATTTTCCAGTGTTGTCCAAAACTCACTTAGAGTATTGCAAAAGGACCTCTTCGTCACAAGGGTCCTAGTGCAGCAGACGGCGCCTCGATCGGACGCGTGGTCTTAAAGTTATTTACGTTTAAGAGAAAACGGGCCCGACCGTCAAGTCCAGTGGGCTGGCGGGTCGGGTCAACCCGGTTTTGGTGGGTCCGACCTGAAAGAGGGTCGGACCAGCCCGATGAGTCGTGTGACCTGACCTGGATGGCCGTGGCTCGGCACGAAGGGCCGAGTGGTCCGGGGGGGGGGACCCCCCGCTTTCCCGAACCGGCGGCGCCACCCTCCCAACCGGCCACCGAAGCCGGCTGGCCTTCCTGGTGCACGCGGCCCGCACAAGCGGGCCACGGTTTCTCCAGTGCGGTGCCCTCTTTGCACCGCGGGTCATTCCCGCCCGGCTGGCTGATTTGTCCGCCGATCAGCCCGCGGAACACGGACTATGGTCCTATGCAGTGCGGAGCCCCTTGTGGTGCCACGGTATCCCTTCGGCCCGACCGGCTTTAGCCGGCCGGTTCTTCATCGACCGAGCGGCCCACAGTTGTGGGCTGCGGTTCTTCCGCACGTGGCCTGTGCATGACCGCTGCTTCCGTTCGTCACCAACGCCTCTCGTTGCCACCGCCAAAATAACCAAGAATAATCGGAGGGTCGTCGGGTCGTGTTAGTTCGGCCCGCGCCCTCTATGGTAGGTGGTATCAAAAGTCCAAGTCAACTATATTTCTCAAAAAAGAAACAAGACCAATTTTAATCAATTAAAATTGAACATATTTCCCCTACCTCGAAAAGAAATCGCACATCGTCGAGCGTTACAGAAGACGAACGTCACGGTAGTCAGGCATCACGGAAGAACAATGTCGATTCCATTGACGTCAGAGTGCACCTGAAGAAGAAGTGTCATTGGCAACTTCGCGTTCTTCGAATCGTAGAGCATTCTTCGTCGAAGGCGTTCTTCATTAAAGAACGTAGCTCTTCTAAATCTCCAAAGGTTCCCCCACCAACAATATTTTCTATGAAAATATTAAATAAAGACTTCTCCAACTTTTAAGAAATGCCAACCAATTAAAATTAATTAATAGAATCAATCCATTAATTAAATGTGTAGGCAAACATTAATGGGAGAGAGGGAGGTGGAGAGGCTCCTCATATTAAATGAGGAGAGTTGTCAAAGAATTAAATAAGGGGGAATTAAGGGAGTTGAAAAGAGTTATGGGGAGATGAAAGGTTGGGGCTCGTATGGGCCCCACCTCACAAATATCCACACATGGGTAGTTATGTAGGTGTGGGACCCACCAATAACTTCCCCATGGGAGGAAATAACCAACTCTCAAAATAAAATTGTGTACCACACAATTTTATTTAATTTAAGATTAAACCCCAAAAATTAACTTTTAACCCACATAAAACGCAACTGCGGTAAAGGTCCCCTTAAGAAAATACCGGTGCTGCGAGTTCATCGGTGCCCTCAGATTTTAATTCTGAGCACCGGTTCAAAAGATAGAAAAACCCACATGTACATTTACAAAACCTCATAAATTGATTCTGGGCACACCGGGCCTCGGAATCAGGCTCCGTCAGAAACTACGGACTCGTAAAATTCCAAATAATTTACGAAAAAATTTTCCTTGAAATTTTCGGGTCTTTACATTACCCCCACCTCAGGGCTTTGCGTCCCTCTAAAGCTACAACACACACTAGGGAAACAAATGGGGGTACTGAGCACGCATCTGAGCCTCCCGCTCCCATGTGTTCTCCCAGAAGTTCTAATGCTGCCAGCGAATGCACACTAGAGGAATAGACCATCCACATAGGACCCGATCCTATCGATCCTCGATCTCCACTAGGACCTCTGTGAATGTAGCCCCGTCATCGATGTCCAGATCCCCATGGTCGATAATGTGGGATGGGTTGTTCATGTATCTCCTCAGATGAGATACGTGAAAGACGTCATGCACCCGGTGCAACTGAGGTGGAAGGGCCAGGTGGTAAGACACCTCACCTTCTCTTATGAGGACCTATAAAGGTCTGATGAAGCACGAAGATAACATGCCGCCCTAGCCAAATCTCTGTAGACCTTGTCGAGGTGAGACCCATAGGAAGACGTGGTCTCCATCCTCGAACTTCAGTGGTCTCCGTCCCCTATTGGAATAGGACTTATGTCTACTTTGTGCAGTATTAATCTGGTCCTGGATGATCTGCACCTTCTCCGTCATAGCCTGAACCATCTCTGGTCCCACAAGTACTGACTCCCTAGGGTCAGTCTAGCACAGATGTGATCTGCATGGTCAGCCGTACAGTGCCTCGTAAGGGGCCATCCCGATGGTGGAGTGGTAGCTGTTGTTGTATGCAAACTCCTCCAAGGGTAGGTGATTCTCCCAAATGGGACCAAAGTAGAGGACACATACACTGAGTATGTACTCTAGATTTGGAATGGTCCTCTTATTCTGACCGTCCGTCTGAGGATGGAAGGTGGTGCTCAAACGAAGTTGCATCCCAAAAGCCTCCTGCAACCCCTTCTATAGTTGGGAAGTATATCGAGCATCTCAATCGGAAATGATAGACGATGAAAAACCTTGAATCCATACAATATCTTGAATGTAGAGGCATTCCAAGCTCTCTATTGAGCCCTACTCTCTGATTGGTAGGAAGTGGTCCGACTTGGTGAGTCGGTCGATGATCACCCAGATAGAGTCATGTCCTTTGTATGTACGTGGAAGCCCCATCACAAAATCCATGGATATCCCATCCCACATTCACTACAAAACCTCTAAGGGATGAACCAAGCCCGCTGGTACCTGGTGATCTGCCTTCATTTGCTGACAAGTGAGGCATCGTGAAACAAACTCTGCTACAACCTTCTTTATACCCGACCACCAGTGCTGTCATCTGAGGTCCTGATACATCTTTGCCACTTCTGGATGTACCGCTAGAGGGGAAGTGTGAAAATACCTCAGCACCTCATCCTGTAGTGCAACTGGTACCATAGTACGTCCTCTGAAGAGGATGACGTGCTTCCCACCTTCAGAAAATCTATCAGGTGCCTGCCCTGAGGATATCTGAGCACGTCGTGTCTCACAGTCAACATCCCCATTTTGTGCCTCTCTGAATTGCTGAAGGAGTGGAGGAGTGACTGTGAGTGACTGAAGAAAGGCTGCTCCATCTCTATCCACAAAGGATATCTGCAACACAACTAGCTGCTCTGTCGTCTCTCCTAGTAGCTGAATGCCCAATCTCATGCAGAGAGCATCTGCTACAATGTTCCCTTTCCCAGGAGTATAGATTATCTAAAAGTCATAGTCCTGGAGGAACTCGAGCCATTTCCGCTATCTCAGGTTCAGGTCTTTCTGTGAGAAGATGTACCTGAGACTCTGGTGTTCAGAGTAGACTATAAAATGTTCACTCAACGAAATATGGGTGTGACTAGCCATTTATAAAGAAGATATGCTAAGATTTATCTTTTTCTGAAAAGAGAAATCCAGTCTCATCCCTTGGATGAACCATGTTCATTGCCTAATACAGTCAATCCTTACATGAACGGTATTATTTCATCCCATGGATGACGTCGTAAGGCCTTAACGCTACTACTAAGTGATCCAACCGTTACTCTCGCCTCTAAGGGTCGAGTCACACTATCGGCAGTAGTGTGTGGTCACTGGGTCTCCACCAGTAGGTATCTTGAAAGTGAGGGTCAAGTCAACGGTTTTAACCAAAACCTCTTAGTATCAACCACATAGAAAAGGACAGGGAAGTAAACGTCACAAGAAAAAGTGTCTTTTATTACTTCAGCTCAAAGTACAAAGACACAAAGCATCCACAAACAACAACATCAATGAAGCTAAAAGCATAGAAAACAAAGGCCTCCAAGTCTGGATCTAGTCCTGCTCATGTCCACTTACTGCTCGACCAATTCCTCTACCACATCCGCCTGCTCCCAGAGGACCACCATGGTCGAATCTCTGTCCCTGCCTAGAAGGTCCCTCTACTTCCTACTGCTCAACTGCAGGACGGGTCAGGCAGTCTCGAGCCAAGTGACCCCGTTCACCGCATGCATAGAACTGTCTACTCCTCGTAAGCCGTTATCCACCCCAGGTGCCTCACATACATGATCTTGAGTCATGCGGTCGACCACCTGTGGGTCTGGTCCTTTGGACCTCTGCATCATCTGTCTACAACCGGCTATAAAAGACTCCGCTATGGTCGGAAAGCCATGCGGATAGAGCAGTAGCTCCTGAGCTCGCACAGAGCATAGAGTCACTGGTAAAAATCTTCCCTGAAAAGACCCTCGAAGTCTTCCTAGATGAGAGTCACCTCATCATAAAACTGGAGCATCCGACTCCACCACATATCAGCTGCTCCCTGAAAGAGACTAACAGCTAGGTACACCATCAAGTCAGCGGGTGTCCCAACTGTGTGGAAAACTCATGCTACAACCAGTAGACAACACCCGACTATCTGAAAACCTGTCTCACCTCAAAACTTCAGAGGCCTCAGTCTCTGGAACTCGTGAAACTCACTTAGGTGGCATGTACTCTCTGCTGCTGGAGCAGGTGGTATCGGTGGTTCAGCGGGTAGAGGTGTCGCTGGTACCTCCACTATGATGGGGCCCTGCACCGAGGCCTCGTCGCTTGGTGGGCTGCCATCTTGTACGTAACTAGAAACCCTAGATGGATGCCTTCATGGGGCCATCCTGAAAAGAAACAGGCACACCGTGGTCAAACAGTATACTTGGTGAGATGACACAAAGTAATCACAAAGAAAACTTTTGAAACACACAGGCAATCAGTGTTTTTGTGCAGTGGGTCGGAAATCAAGGATTATGGTCCTGGTGTTTGGATACATCGGTCACTGTACCAACACTGGACTCCCTGGACTGAAAACCACACTCAATACTCTTAACACTATTTCTTCATAGAAAGGTATGATCAGAGTCCTGATTTCTGGGGTATAACCAACTACTATGATACCAATTTGTCACGACCTATCCTTGGGGCCCGTGCTATGAATTCCCCAAGCCTACCTTCCATAGGCCAGGGGCTGGAGACTAGCACCAAAAGCGTAAATCCCAATAAAAAGGAAAGACATTGCCTTTATGATAGTAAAAAAACACAACAGAGTACGCAAACTGAAGTAAGCAAAAAGTAATACTGAATACAAGGTAAGTGCTGAAAGGTAAATGGGCCAGAATAAAAACCCAACTGAAAAGTACAGTACAACTGAAAGTCCAGTACAAAAAAAAAAAAAAAACAGAAACCACTAGTTGTCCTCCGGGAATCCCACCTGAAGGGTGGGTACAGATGGTATCCTCGGCACCTCAGGTCCGTCTGTCCACTCAGTGTACGTCCCGCCAAGTGGTCCACCTCCGGGTACCGTCCAGCTCCACAAGTCTCTACCACGATCAGTGCTGTCTGTCGTTTGCATCCAACACAACGTAGTGCGGGCATAACTCGTGCAGGGTTGAGTATAACAATACTCATTAGGGACCCCGAGACCCCCGAAGGTCTCCCAGAATCCACGAAGGATAAACCAAAAAGAAAAGATACAATCACGAAGTATCAACCAACTCTACTTAGGTATATGACCATACATATACCTAAGTTATCAATCTCAGTTTGGCTCTAACTCTCAAGCCCAAGCACAACCCAGTCCACATAGGAAGAAAGTCAATCACATCAATGATAATGATTGAAAGTCAAGAATCAGCTCACACAAGCATACATCTTTCGTATAGAGATAGAGATGATTAGATGTAGTCACTGATTTATCTAAGATGTCAGACCCACGTAGGATACTAGACCAGCTAAGCTGTTGGACCCACGTAAGATACTAGACCAGCTACTTTGTCAGACCCACATAGGATACAAGTACAGAGGTCAGGCTGTCAGACCCACGTAGGATACAAGAACAATAGTCAAACTGCCGGACCCACGTAGGATACAAGTACAGAGGTCAGACTATCGGACCCACGTAGGATACAAGAATAGTAGTCAAACTACCAGACCCACGTAGGATACAAGAACAGTAGTCAAACTGCCAGACCCACGTAGGATACAAGAACAATAGTCTTCGCTGTCGAACCCTCAAAGTATTCTAGTACATTATCCATTATCATCGAACCCACGGAGGATTCCAGTACATTATCCATCATCGTCGAACCCATAGAGGATTCCAGTACGGTATTCATCGCAGTCGCAACCATCTCTAGGGTTCCCACACACAACATGCTCGATTCCGGGAGGGTCTACTCCTCGAGTCATAGGGGGGTCGATACATAAACTTTCATGAAGTCCAGAGTTTATGTATCCCAAAGTTCCATCTCGTCAAAAGAAAACCAACGTGACAGACGACATGTCAATCGGACGCCCGATCTAAGAGTTATTGGCTTTTCCGTTCCAAGGGCCCGATTGGAAATATGCTCATTCCAAACCTAGCCATTTTCCAATGTTGTCCAAAACTCACTTAGAGTATCGAAGAAGGACTGATTCGTCTCAAGGGTCCCAGTACCGCAGACGGAGAATCGATCGGACACACGGTCTTAATGTTATTTACGTTTAAGAGAAAACGTGCCCGGCCGTCAAGTCTAGTGGGCTGGTGGGTCTGGTCAACCTGGTTTTGGCTGGTCCGACCTAGAAGAGGGTCGGACCAGCTCGATGAGTCACACGACCCGACCTGAGGGGCGCAGCCCAACTCGAAGGCACGACCCGACCTGAGGGGGCGCGGCTCGGCCTGGTTGGGCACGGCCCGGCCCAGCACGGCGCGGCCCGGCCTGAATGGCCGAGCTGTCCGATGGGGGGCGCGATCCCCTGTTTTCCCAAACCTGTGGTGCCGAACGACGCAACCCTCCCAACTGGCCGATCGAAGCCGGTTGGCCTTCCTGGAACATGCGGAACGCATGGGCGGGCCACAGTTTCTCTAGCGCGGCGCCCTCCTGGCGCCGCAGGTCTTTCCTGCCCGACCAGCTGACTGGCCGGTCGGTTTTCCCGCCGAGCTGCCCGCAGAACACAGGCCGTAGTCCTCCGCAGTGTGGAGCCCCTTGTGGCGCCGGAGTCTCCCTTTGGCCCTGCGGGCTTTAGCCGTCCGGTTCTACGTCGACCGAGCAGCCCGCGGTTGCAAGCCACGGTTCTTCCGCACGCGGCCGGCGCATGACCGCCGCTTCCGTTCATTGCCACCGCCTCTCGTTGCTTCCACCAAAATAACCAAGAATAATCATAGGGTCATCGGGCCGTGTTAGTTCGGCCTATTCCCTCTGCGTTAGGTGGTATCAAAAGGCCAAGTCATCCATATTTCTCAACAAAGAAACAAGAACAATTTTAATCAATTAAAATTGAACATATTTCCCCTACCTCAAAAAGAAGTCACACGTCATTGAGTGTCGCAGAAGACAAACATCACAGTAGTCGGGCGTCACAGAAGAATGGTGTCGATTCCGTTGACATCGGAGTGCACCCAAAGAAGAAGCGTCATTGGCAATTTTGCGTTCTTAGAATCGTAGAGAATTCTTCGTCGAAGGAATTCTTCATTGAAGAACGTAGCTTTTCTAATTCTCCAGAGGTTCCCCCACTAAAAATATTTTCTATGCAAATATTAAATAAAGAATTCTCCAAATTTAAAGAAATGCCAACCAATTCAAATTAATTCAAAGAATCAATCAATTAATTAAATGTGTAGACAAAAATTAATGGGAGAGAGGGAGGTGGAGAGGCTCCTCATATTAAATCAGGAGAGTTGTCAAAGAATTAAATAAGGGGGAATTAAGGGAGTTGAAAAGAGTTATGGGGATATTAAAGGTTGGGGCTTGTGTGGGTCCCACCTCACAAATATCCACACATGGGAAGTTTTGTGGGTGTGGGTCCCACCAATAACTTCCCCATGGGAGGAAATAACCAACTCTCAAAATAAAATTGTGTACCACACAATTTTATTTAATTTAAGATTAAACCCCAAAAATTAACTTTCAACCCGCATAAAACGCAACTGCGGTAAAGGTCCCCTTAAGCGAATACCGGTGCTACAAGTTTATCAGTGCCCTCAGATTTCAATTCCAAGCACTGGTTCAAAAGATAGAAAAACCCACACGTACATTTACTGAACGTACCTGAACAAAACTTTAGAAATTGATTCCGGGAACACCAGGCCTCGGAATCAGGCTCCGTCAGAAATTGCGGACTCGAAAAATTCCAAAGAATTTAAGAAAAAAATTTCCTTGAAATTTCTAGGTCTTTACATGGCGCGTCTTTTGAAGAAATTTTAGATCAAGTTAAATTATCATGTGATTTAGAAGATTTTGGATGTGAGTGTTATCCTTCGTCCAGTTAATTTTTTTTATTACATCTCTAACCATGATTGGTTGAAATTTGTAGTTCCGTCTGAGCAAGCTGTTGATCTACTGATGCCTAAAGGGGGTAGAGACAACCCTGTCATTGCAGAGACGCTAGCTCAAGTGGAGCTTAACCCAACAGAGCTTCCTGAAACCCATCCTGAAAATCCTTATGAATCTAGGAAAGATGGGGAGGATCCTTCTCATTCTGCTGATCTATCATTGGGTAAAATATGATAATATTTGTGGTTGTACTTAATTTTAAAGACAACTAATCAACTTTTTTTTATTTGAAACTAACAAAAGCTTTCAATTGTCTATGTAGGGATGTCAAATTCAGTGGATAGATCCAGAGGTGAATCCTCAGCCTTAGCCCCAACGGGAGTAGAAAGTGAAGTACCAAGGGTCAGGGGGGAAGGAGCAGAACAGGGCACTTCCTTAAGTGCATTAATCCCAGACTATATTCCCCCCTGTGATAGCGATGCTGAATCATACCCAGAGGTGAAAAAGGTGCTCCAATTCTCACGTCACAAGGCATGGCAAAATATATGGAAGATCATATCTGAAGTGCCTCTTGAAGAGTTGTCTTTGAAGATCCTGTGACTTTCGTTCCTGTTCATCATGCTGGGACTTGGTGGTTTTGGATATCAAGAGATCCATACCACGGTGAAACAAGTCATCTTAAGGAGGGACCAGGAGAAAAAGTGCCATCAAGATCTGACCAGAGCGAGGCTACTGACCAATATCAGCGAATTCGAGGCTGTGGTGTCCCGAGCTGAGGTTGATCACGCTGCAAAGCTGAAGGAGCTGAAGCATAAGATCAAGGAGAAAGTTTTCCAGCAGATGCACCTTCAGTAACAACTAGATGCCGTTACTAGGGAACTTGACCAGCTTAACAATTCATTGGAAGGAGTCCAAACATATGGTATGAAAGCCATCGCATATGCCAAGAAAGCACTCCATCAATATGAAAAGAGTGAAGCTGGCCGAGTGAATGAACTTCAAGTGGATGCTGATGAATCTCGAGATTCCATAAATTAAATGAAAAGTTATGTTGAAAGCCTCTTGTAATTCTTGAAAAAGAGAAGATACTCCAACCTGTGGATGTTCTTCTAATATTATGCATCAATGAAAAAGAAATTTCATCTTCAATCATTTGTACCTACATTCTCTTGCTAACTACTTTAATTAATTTTTTTACCTAAGCCAATGGGCCTAGTAAACATAGTTTGATTTTTTTCTAGGATTATACAAACAACCCCATAAACTTTGCATCTTTTTGTTGCTCAATATTGCCTAAATCATACAAAATGTACATTTAGTGAGCTGGGACTCGACTTTTCTTCATAGTTCCTTTTACAGGTTCCCAATTTAATAAGTACCCTATCTCTTGTCGGCAGTTTAATGTTATGCATGTCAGACATAAAAAGGCTAATGTTTAAGGTTGAATATCTTTGACCGAATGGATTAAAATTGACTCAATTCCTTGATAATTTGTTTGAAAACATATTACCACATTCAAGTATGGGGGAAAACATGTAAACTATGACTTAAGAAATTTTTAATCTAAGGGATGATATGAAAAAAGGGCTAAAAGTAATTAGAGGAAGTATTTCCTAAGAGTAAAGTTAACACTATTTGACAAACCTGTTAGGGGGTTGAATTATACAGGGCTACTTAAGGGCATTGGCTGCATAGTCAAATAATAGTATCTTTTGGCTGATAGGTCTGTTATGTAGACTACTTATGCAAGGCCACCTAAGGGAACGTGCTGCATAGTCAGGAAAAAGAACTCTAAAAAATTTTAATTTTCTATTGCTAAAATCCATTGAAAGTTTATAGAGATTAAAATTTCCCAAAGCATAGAGTCTTCTGTATGGAGAGAGGTACTTGAATATGGAGAGGATATTCCCAATCAAGATTGTCAA
Organism: Viscum album; assembly: GCA_963277665.1. Lineage (NCBI taxonomy): Eukaryota > Viridiplantae > Streptophyta > Magnoliopsida > Santalales > Viscaceae > Viscum > Viscum album. Next base: position 1,294,796,692 of record OY728141.1, on the reverse strand, counting down.
ATAATTGGATGAATGTCACTCCTGCAAAGGTCTGACCCAAACTTAGGGAAGGAAAATATAAACCATAGACTTGAATACTTTCAGATCATGAAAAAGAGTATGGGACAAATATGTTAAGGATGGCTGTTTTTTTGTAGATCCCTACATATCGTTGTTAAGAACAATAAGGGAAAAAGAGGTTTTCCCCCCAATAATGAAGTTACTATTATTTGACAAACCCGTTAGGGGGATTGAATTATGCAGGGCCACCTAAGGACATTGGCTGCATAGTCAAATAATAGCATCTTTTGGCTGACAGGTTCATTATATAGACTATTTATGCAAGGCTGCCTAAGGACACATGTTGTATGGTTAGACAAAATAATTCCCGGGTATCAGACATTTTGTGACCAAAAGTCAAGAAAAGGGTTATAGAGATCTGGAAGTATTTAAGGTTAGGAGTATGACTCATGAAAATGGGTATTTTCCAATGCATGAAGGAGATACATAGACCAATGCTAACCATAATCATGTTGTGGCTGGGTCCTGAATTGAGATGCTGGACTTCACTACGTATCCCATTAGGATGAGAATCAATCCATACGTAGTTCTTGAAATACAGTTTAACATCATGTGGGATAAGAGAATATGAGATCTTAGTTTAGGGTCATAGAGCTCAGACCATAATGAGGGATACACATTATGTGTTTGTTATAAACCTGATGTGAATAAAGACCAGGGTTTTCATATCACATTCATGTGCTCGTAGGGGGAATTTTCAGCCAAGGGACTAAAAGTGGAGTTTAGGGTTAGGCCTAAAGACTTGGGGCTGGATTTTAGGGATGCTCGAACGTTCCTACGTATCCCATAGGGGTGGGAATCAAGCCATATGCAGTTCTTGAAATATCCTCTGTACAAATTTGGTTCGTACATGTGAATGGTGAAAGGGGACTTTAGTGCAATGATGGTTGGACCCAAGATTAAAGGTTTGGGCATTACCATGTATGCACGTAGTCCTTGGAATATGACATGATTAGAGATCAATGTCAATAATTATTTCCCTCTCAGGTGAGGGTGTCAGATACTGTTGTAGTTTATAGTCATACAGGAAAAAAGTGCAAATAGTTTAAGGTTATATGCATGGACCGGTGCTGCACAGTTTAGCATCATGTAGATAGGATGTATTTCTATATATTTTAATGTATTACGGCGAGGACAATGGGGGACTGTATAGTTTAACGTCATATAACAAGGACAATGGTGAACCAATGTGAAGATATTGGTTTTTTTTGGGGGGGGGGGCTTCACGGATCAACATCGTATGAAATAGAGGTGAACCAACATGAAGATATTGGTTTTGTGCTTGAACCTCAAGAGGTTTCCTACGTACCTAGCCTAGAAGGCAATGATCAAAGTCTGCGTAGTTCGATTGAGAATGAATTGGTGATCGAGTTGTACTTGAGGACAACGACCCAAAGATGGTGTTGGGACTTACGCATGGTTAGCATCCCAGAGAGGGTTTTATGGTTGAAGATTACTCTAAGCTCACGTGAGTCATGCTCTGTGTGAGAAACAAGAGGTAGCAACAACCCTAATAATGCACAATTTAACATCATGTGGGAAAAAGGGTGATGTACAGTTTACTGTCATGTAGCTAGGACGTATTGTTGTGCAGTTAAACATCATGCAAGATGATGCACAGTTTAACGTCATGTTGGACGTATTAAGAGACTTTATCACAGTTTAACGTCATGCAGGATGAACATGTACAATTTAAACATCATACATGATGATGCACAATTTAACGTCATGTTGGATGATAGAAGGGACACAGTTTAACGTCATGTTGGACGATAGAGGGTCTATGCAGTTTAATGTCCTGCGACAAGGACAAACAATAGTTTAAGGTCATATGCATGGACCAATGCTATGCATTTTAATGTCCTATAACAAGGACAATGGGTGTATTTGTGTTACATAAAATACTTCTTCAAAAATATTGCATTGGTTGGAGTTATAATGAGTTCTCCATCCATTGAGATTAAAGAATAAGCTTCATTGGAGTAGACCTTATGTATTGAGTAAGGTCCTTCCCACTTTGGCTCAAGCTTTGGAGGCTTCTTTCCTTGTATCATTGGGGTTATGAGGAAAAATACCAATTCTCCTTGAAGTAATGAACGAAGACGAACTTTTTTATTGAAAGCTCGTGCTATTCGATTCTGATAGACTTCTAAATGGTGCAGTGTGCACAATATTTTTTCATCCAATCATTCCAATTCATCAAATTGCTTCTGAGATTGTTCATCTGTGGATGACTGATCAAAAATGGATACTATGAGCGGAGGTAATTGAACTTCAATAGGCAAGACTGCTTCTGTTCCATATACCAATTAATATGGAGTTGACCACGTAGTAGTGCAGGTGGTGGTCCGATAAGCTCATAAAGTATGAAAAAGTTTATCAGGCCATGATTTATTATCTTTATCCACCATATTTTGCAGTATGTTTGAAAGAGTATTATTGAAGGCCTATATTTTTATATTGGCCGCTGCATGATACTGATATGAATGGTTGTATTTGTTGTTGTATTCTTGATACAACTTTCTCACTTCGGATGAACAGAAGTTAGTGCCATTGTCCGTCAATATGGCATGAGGGACACCAAATCTGGTAATGATGTTAGAATTGATGAAGCTAACAATTCCTTTAGAACTAACTTCTTTTAGAGGTATTGCCTCTTCCCATTTGGAAAATAAGTCAGTAGCAGTAAAAATATACTCAAACTGCTTGGATGTAGCCAGAGGATAAGGTCCTACTACATCCATTCCCCATATGGAAAATGGCCATGATTATTTAGCTGTATGAAGCAGCTCTGGGGGTTGATGAATGAAGTTGGAACATACTTGACAATAATGACACTTCTTAGTGAAATCAACACAATCTTGCATCATTGAAGGCCAAAAGTATCCAAGCCTTTGAATTTGACCAGAAAGTCTATGTCCAGACTGGTGGGAACCACAAACTCCTGCATGAACTTCACTCATGACAGCCATTGTCTCTTCACCATCAATACATCTGAAGATAATTCCATCAAAACCCCTCTTATAGAGAATTTTTTGGTGATCTAGGCTATCATAAAGAGTAAAATTGACCACACGTCTTCGAACTTATTCTTTCCTGGCTCTATCAGGTGGGAGTGTTCCATTTTCAAGGTATTCTCTGATAGGTGTCATCCATCTTTTAGTATGAACATATGGTTCAGAAATGGGACTGATTTCATTGATTTCCTCTATTCTAATTTGAACAAAAGGTGAAACTACATGATAGTGGGCAATATTGATGATTGTTTCATCCCGGTTTGGATCCACTAGGGCTATGGCTACATTATCCAGTGCATCATCTTGGGAATTTTGTGATCGTGGGACATAAGAAAATGTCGGTTTTGAAGGAAATTATGCCATTAAATCTCTAACATAATCACACAAATGGATTAAATCTTCCTTTCTGATGGAATAATCCCCATTGATTTGTTTGATTACCAAATCTGAATCACTTTTTAACTTCAAGTAATTCAGTTGTTCCTGAAGCAATAATTCTAAGCCTGTGATGAGAGCTTGATATTATGGTTCATTGTTTGTACCACCTCCCGATAATAAGAAGGAATAAGGCAACACTACCTTTTTTGGGGAAACAAGCACAACTCCTAACCCAACTTTGTTGAATTTAGGATCTTCCATTCTCTTCCCTGTTGGAATTCTGGAGGCACCATCAAAGTACATTTCCCATGTTTGAGGATTATCTTGAATAGAGAAGACTTCCTAATCAGAAAGTTCAATATTTAAAGATGTATCTTCTATAGATGCGTGTTCAGCAAGGAAATATGCCAGAGAGTGGCCCTTTATTGCCTTTTGAGACACATACTGGATATCAAATTGCTGCAAAATAACTTCCCAACTTACCCGATGTCCTATAAGTATTGGACGACTAAGGATAAATTTGAGCGGGTTATTGCAAGATTCCTATTGGACCTCATGATGTTGCAGGCAGTGTCTCAATTTCTGAACTACAAAGATTAATGCTAGGCAGCACTTTTCAATACTTGAATATCGAGTTTCTGCCTCAAACATAGTCCGACTGAGATAGTAAAGGCTGTTTTCATTCCCAGCATCATTCTTTTGGGCAAGGAAGACACCCAATGATCACTCTAAAGCTGTCACATAGAGAATAAGTGATCTTCCTTCAACAGGTGGCATTAATACCGGTGTACTCAAGAGATATTTCTTGAGGATATCGAATGATTCTTTACATTCTTCAGTCCACTGGTAGGTGACTCCCTTATTCATTAATCTGGTGAAGGGTAAACACTTTCCTACCAAATTGGAAATGAAATGCCGAATATAGGCCAAGTGTCCTTGAAGTCCTCTTAATTCCTTCAAATTCCTAGGAGGTGACATGTCAAGGATTGATTTTGTCTTCTCAGGATCAACTTCGATACCACGATGGCGTACAACAAAGCCGTAAAATTTTCCTAAGGTTACCCCAAAAGCACCTTTCAAGGGGTTCATATTCAAATTGTGTTGTCAAAGTTTGTTGAATATGATTTCCAGATTGGACAAGTGATTAGAATGTTGTATGGATTTAACCACCAAATAATCCACATAAAATTCAACAAATTTCCCTAAAAATGGTTTGAAGATATGGTGCATGGCACATTGATACGTCACACCTTCATTATTCAGGTCAAAGGGCATTACCCGATAGCAAAACACACCTTGAGGAGCTCTGAAGTCTGTAGACTCTTCATCTTCTGGGGCCATTCATATTTTTTTGTACCCAGAATAACCATCCATAAAGGAAAGAGCTTCGTAACCAGTTATTGCATCAATTAAGAGTTCTGTGATCGGAAATGGAAAATCATCCTTGGGATAATTCCTATTGATTAGCCACTAAATGAGGCTAATATTCATTGGTAATATATATAATATTCATGTTCTTTATTATTCATAAACACCATTTTAGTGCATTTTACACTTTGAACATCATTTCACATTATGATTGTAATACCTTCTTAAAATGCACTATTATGTGGTACATTTTTTAACATCATTTAAAGTACCAAATGATTCATCTGATTATACATATTTTAATTTGATAATTTATCTACACTCCAATATGAACATGTTTCATTCAGGGATCAATGGAGAATTCATGGAGGGTGATGGAGATATTTGGCAATGAAATGAAGCAAGTCTAGAGAAGGCAGATTGGACACCAGCCCACTGATGAGACTTTTGGGCCCAACATATAGGCCCAATTAATCCCAAATTTCGTGGGATACTAGAAGACATGTATAGGAACAAATAACTCTTCATGATACAATGATAATTCTGCCTCTATGGTTGTCATGGAGGCGGCCCAAGTTAGAGATACAATTTTGGGCCAGATTCTGCGGCCCAGAAAAATAGACCACTAATTTGATCATATCTAGGAATACACAACTCTAAATGGGCCCAAATTTTACAGGTGGGTATAAGACATCCTAATATCCATTTTTTTCTTCTATGGACCACTCTGATTCGGCCGTATAGAAGGTCTTCCAGACGCGTATGGTTGGTGAAGGAAAGCTGGATGCCACCTCGGGTCAAATGTGGAAAAGTTCAAATTCCACAAGCTTTCCACCACCTATGGCCTACCAAAATTAATTGAGATGCTTTGTAATGTTGGAGGCTCGACCCAAGGATCCCAAAATGACTATTTAAGGCAGTGGTGGTGAAGGATTTGGAAATCTTGGATGCTTTGTTCAATTGTAATGCTATGTTGCATTTTTGTTGCCTCAAATTTGTCTTTCACATGTAAGTTGTTCAATTCACTTTAGTTTCTTAATAAAAGTTCTTCTTCTACTCTTATTATATTGTTCTTCATATCACTTTGATACCGTTGGATCAAGGTGTGAATTTATTCACACCAACCCTTGTGAAATTATTCACACAACAGTGGAGTGATCATTTTATTTTTGTTGTTTTCTTTACTTCTCCATTTCCTCCCTCATGAGTCTACTTTTCACTTCCATTGAAACCATGGGATCAATGGAGGTCTAAACCACTTATGGGTTGATCCAAGGGAGTAGCAAGTGTCTGGATTGGATGTTATTTATCACCTAATTAATGTATAATCACTTCTTTAATTGGTATTTTTATTTGATGATTTTTAAACTCCATCGTCCTTGTTGAATTTAAGGCCACACACTTCAAGTACTAATACAAACCCTTACCTTGAAGTGCTCAAAACTTTGATCCTTCAAGTGTATAGGTGATTATTATTAAAGGGTGTAGGCATTAAAACAGTAAGTGATGATGTTGTTTTATCTCCTTAAATGAACCCATCTCAAATTTAAGAAATTGAAATCATTAAAAAGAAAATACGTCTAATCCACCCCGAGCGATAACCTAGGATCAACTCATTATTTTAAATTGAATTCACTTAAATCTATTAGATATCTTTAAAAACCATCCAAAATCAATCCAAGTTGGCCACTTCATATCCAAAAATAGTCCATAGAATGTATGTGTCTATAGGTTTCTTCTTAGGTCTCTGTGGATTCGATAACCCAAGCTAAACTACAAGGACAGTCTTACCTTCTTCTCTTGGGTAAATTTGAGCGAGAATCACCGATTAAGATCTCTAAAGTCAATGAAAACTCTAATTTGTACATTATTATTTTTCACAGGGTCAATATTAGCCAGCCATTTGGGATATTGAACTTCTCTGATGAAGTTAGCCTTGATAAGCTTATCAACTTTAGCTTCAATTTTGGAGGCATAAGTTAGGTGTGTTCTTCTTGCTACTTGCTTGAATCCTCGATGATCTTATGGAAAACCCAAATTATGAGTGGAAACATCAGGATCAAGACCTAGAATTTTTGTATAATTCCAAGAAAATACATCTTTATTTTTCTTTAGAAATGAAGTATACAATTCTTGCTCTTCAAGAGTCATGGCCACACTAATTAAAGTGGGGCGTGGATCTTCTTTTTTACCCAGATTTATTTCTCTGAGTTCATCCACAGTGGTGGAGATACCCTCTTCAAATGCTGGAGGAGCATCCCTGAGATCTTTTTCCTCTTCTTCAATATGTTTTAATTCTTCTATTTCTACTTTCATAGTAGATGACAAAGCAAAATTTCCATGGTCAGGGGACAAGTTAAAATTTGAACATCTTGGAGAAGAGGCTGCCATTTCTGACCCTTTTGATGATGAAGGGTATTTATGGGGTAATAGAGAGGAGATGATGGATTGGGAATTGACATCATTGTTTTCCTCTGGTATTTCTATAACTTCTTCTAATCTGGTTTATGAAGTATAGAATTTATGGATTTCAGCAGATGAAATGAATACATCTCCATCTAAGATTTCATCATTGCTTGGTGAATCAACAATTTCTCCCATACTATCTGGCTCGATTTCCATAAATGACATTATGGAGGATTCCATAAGAGTGTTTGGATTTAGGTCTATCCTTTCAATTTGACAGATAGGCAACACATAATCTGTACTCACATGTATGAATGGGTTTATTGGAATCTTTTCCAAACCACTTAGAGCATTAATTGTGGTAACCTTCTTTTCTGTGGATTTTTCCTTTCCCTCTATGTGATAAAATTCTTCCTCAATGTATTGAGATTCACATGTTTTGAATAGGGCCTTGTCACCATAAAATGTCCCAATTTGACCATTGAAACAATATTTGAGACATTGATGGTATGGCGAAGGCACGACCACATGTTGATGTAGCCAAGGTCTTACAAGAAAAATGTTGAAGGTTGTGTCCTGATGAACAACCATGAAATATGAATTAGATACAAGGTCTCCAAACTGAATTCTGAGTATAATCTCACCCAGAGGTTCTTGTTCATTCTTATCGTATCCTTGCAACATCAAAGTAGAAGGAGATAAATCAGATTCAGTGAGGCCCAATTGGCGAAGTGTACCAACAGGAATGAGATTGACTCCTGATCCATTATCAATGAAAGCTCATGATATGTCTATATCATTGACTTTTCCAGATAGATACAAAGGTCTGATATGTCCATGTACAACATCATCATCATGTTCATCTGTGAAAGATATCACTGCATGGAATTCTGTAGGATCATTCTCTATATGGTAGACCTCAGTTGCAACAATTTTAGTTTTGAATTCTTGAGGACTTGACAAAGCCTCAATAAGCACCTCCTGAAGATATCTTGATAGATTAAAGGCATCCAAGAATTGATAACTTGGCTGGTACTTGGGCCAAATGTTTCAAGACATCATACTTTTGGTCCAAAGGTCTGTGTTTCTCATCATGAAAATGTGGTTTTGTAGGTGCCTTGGAAGTTGATACTTTGGCGGTAGATGCATCCCGTATCTGGGTAGGAGTTGGAAATACTCCTGGATTTGGTAGATTAGATCAAATAGGTCTATCTATTTGTTGAGAGGAAGAAAGGGTGACCTCTAACCAATCTTCCATAATAATTGTGTCAGGACTGAATATGTCATGTGTGGAAGAACTTTCTTGTTCCTATTGAGCCTGCTGAAGGTCTTTGCCACGAGTTTCTTCCGCATATACAGTTATAGAAGGGGTAGGATTGAAATAGTGGATTCTGGAAAATCCACATCTTCCCCTGTATCCTAGACCTCTTTCTCTTCATCTAATTCCTCTATTAGATACAGGGAACTTAAGCTCATCATAGTTGAAACTATCATTGGCATAGGGATCCATTAAATGAATCATATTAATAGAACCAAAGATCAATTCTTTATCTGATAAAGATTCTGCCTGATTAACCAGTTCAGGCTGTGCTGTTTGGTGGGGTGGTGCCCGTGCTTTTAAAGCAGATGGCATAAAATCTGCTAGAGTCAAAGAAAACTTAGTCTTTGAAACGAGCTTGTCTTTTTCTGACTGCTCTTCTTTCTTCAAATTACGCCGCTTCTTTGAGGATTTTCCTTCTGATGAAGGGGGTTTTTCTGTGGTATTCATAGCAGAAGACACAATTGGTTGATTCAATTGTGTTTGTAAAATGACATGAGTTTAGTTGATCGTTTTCCTAACCATCCAATCATCATATTTCTGTGCATTTTTACTTTTTACTTCGTGCCACTCGCCTTCTTCCTCTAGGTCAGTAGCAGTAACACATGCAACCTGGGCTGAAGAACCTTTCAGTTTTACTTGTCCAGAGTCCACCATATTTTATAGGAGGTATTTTAAGAAAAAACACTCCTAAATGGGATTCCCCAACATATGATGAAATGGGAAATAGTTGGGGAGGTCTTCATCTCCTTCCTTATTTGGCCTTTTGGGCCTTAGAAACTGAACCATATTGTTTTACAGAGTTGAGATGAAGTAGCTAGGAACTTGTTCATTCCGAAAAGAATAAAATTTGTTCTTCAAATCTTCAAACTATTTTTGCCTTTGATCTCTTTGATCATCTTGATGAGGTGGCCATTGTTTTTTATGCTCAGAAGGTGGATCCCTTCGATATAATGAAGGTTTTGGAGTGGAAGCAGGTACAAATGCTTGTTTAAGTGTAACTATAGAAATCTCTTCTTTCCCTATTCTCCTTCCTAGAACTAATGGAATTACATGAGTTTTAGCCTTAGTTTTTGTAATAGAATCTTCTATCTACTAAGCGATTGAAGTAAGGTCTCTAAACCCTCCTGTGTATTTCATAGGGATCAACGGTGTACGTAATTCATCACGTAGATTTTCCACACAGATTGGAAACAATTCTTCTTAAGGGAGTGCTAAACTTAATGAATATGTTAATCCCTTCCAGCAAGCAATGAAATATAAAACTCTTTCATTTTCCCTTTTCTTACAATTGGTAAGATAAAAAACTATCGTATTTGGAAATGTTGAGCTAAATTGAAGAATAAATCTTTGATGGAGATCTTCCCACCCAGTAATTGACCGAGATTTCAAAATTTTATACCAGACAAAAGAAGGTCCTTATAATGACTGCACAAAACACCTGAGCTTAACTGCTTCTTGTTTTGAGGAGTTCCCATCATAGGATCACAATGAGAAACTAAATGTGTCAAGTGTTGTTCTGGATCTCCTGAACCATTAAAAATTGGGAATGTGGTATTCGCAAAATTTGATGGGGGAGGGATTGTATCCACCCATTTAGGGTAATATCTCTTTTCTGGTTGAACTTGTGCACGATTTCCTTCCATAGCTTCCAACTGAGATGTTAATGACTCAATGGTAGTAATTAATTTTTGAGAAACATCTGGTTGAGCTTGGGCTTGAGCAGGTGTGATAAATGGAGTTTGGACGGGTGTGGCTACTGGTACTATCACTGATGGTATTATTGCCGGTTTTTGTCATGTATAACCCATAGTATTGGACCTGTGAGGGTGTACTTGTAAAGGGGGATATTCTTGATCCATCCCAGTAGCTGAAACAAAATACCTTGATTGATTAACTCCAGCATGCTTAGGAGGAAGACTACCTTGAAGTAGTTCTGTATTTAACCTCCTTAACTCCTTCATTTCTTCTTCTTACTGTGCGAAACTTTCTTCTAATGAAATTAATTGGCCTTCTCCAGAGGTAGGGTGGAATATAACCTGAATTTTACCCTTTTCTTTACCATGTTCATTTCTAGAGTATGGAAGGGCATTACCCAAAGGAATGTCTTGCCCCCAGGCAACCCTCTATCTTCTGGTACATATACCTCCTTCATTCGTTTCTGTGTGTATATCTTCTTGAACATGAAATTATTCATCTGATTCTTTTGAGTGAGCCACATGTTCTAGGGGATTAGTGACAACAACATTGATGACATTTATCGATTCATAACGCATTTCAACCCTTCTGTTAGTGCTTCTGCAATATTGTCTTTTTCCATGTCCTTTATGAGACATTGAATTTTGTTTGGTTGATCCCTCATGAACTTCTTGATAAACCATAATTTGGAGGGAATCTCCTGATAATTCGGCCCCTGCATTCCTATTGTGAATTCTTACATAATCGAGAGAAGACTGACTTTCACTGAGGAAGAGATTGAGAATTTGAAAAAGTCCCCAAGTCCGGTGGACTAGGGATGTTCCTATTTTTCCTGTTCAACTCCTCGAATCCTATCTGTTGATCTTGAGGGTTGGATTAAAAGAGTCCACAGTCTGGAAATCTGAGGTGTCTCTTGAGCTACTACATCTAAAACATTCTTAAATGATCTTCTGATTTTGTGGACTTTAGTTCAGAAATTAGCCGGATGCATCATCCTTCATCAACTCAAATCACCTGGATCAGGTGACCATTGTATTATTTCTAACACTTCTCATCACCTAATGATGTGCATTCTCTAAAAAATAAGCCTATTCAATATTCTAATTTGCTTGATGCAAGAGTAATTCGACAACTTGTTCTTTATATGCCTGACTTTGGGAAGAACTAGTTGAGGCTTGTTCTTGGGCAAGCCTTTGATTATGCACAAAACCAGTTAGATGTGTCCATCCATGGGCAATAAAATTGCATGAGACCACTTTTGGTGGGCTTTGTTGACTAAAGAGCATAGTAAAATTAAATGATCCATGAACACCCCATCCCCTGATATGAATACCAGATGGGGAATTGGTAATTAACTGGCGCAACCTTTTCAACATGCCAAGGCATGAACACTAAAGGGCTCTCTGCTGCTTTTCAACCTTTGGATGTTGGGAAACTGAGAGAGATGCCAAGTCAATTTGGCGTTTTAACCCTTCTATTATGTTGACATGATTTTTATATTCATTATAAGATAATATTTTCTCTTTTATGTGACAAAGAGTTTTCTATATATTGACACGAATATCGTGAATACAATCTTCTATCAATGTTTCTGGAATATAATACTGAGAATCAGCCAAAGGCCAAAACATGACTGGTATTTCACCTTTCGTCAGTTTTTTTCACATATTTAGCACTTCGTATTTGTCATTTGATGAAGATTCTTCTACTTGATTGGACCAAAGATGGTACTTCTTTGTTGCTTCATCAGATTCAACAAGATTGGTAGAGAATTCATTTGTAAAATTAGAAGATGAATGACTCAGGGGTGGTTCAGAGAATGACCACACCTAGGGATATCTTCTGATTGAGAAAGTATTTCACCTGCTAGCGGTAAGGCATCAAACATGACTGGCTTCACATTTACAAGTTCCTCAAGATAAGAGGGCTTTCTCATTACTACATTTTTTACTGAAGAATTTTCCAGGCAATGCGAATTACTACTACAATGAGGAATTTCACAGCTAAATTCATCATCATGGGGAGGACCACCATAAAGGGTTACAACAAAAGATGAAACCTCTTGCTCCTTGGTCTTTTGGCCACGCAGAGGGTTATCATGGCTCTCATATGAAGATGATAATTAGAGATTGACCGAATTGTCATGAAGTAATCCTTCACGAGTAAGTGTCTGATGATGACCTTTGTAATTATTGTTGTTACTTCTGGAATTTGGAAATGAGAGAGTATAATCTTGAGTTGCAATAGATAATTGTCTGAGGGCTTCAAGAACTCCAGCATTGAGCAAGGCCTTATTGCAGATTGGCTCTTGATTTTTCAACTGTGCTAGATGGCTCTTTTTCTTGGACACCTTCTTACTCACTTTGGAAACCACTTTTTGATGAAAGTGGTTATTATGGGTAGGTGTATATGCCTACTCAGGAGAAATAGTTAGGTTATTCTAATTATCTCCATTTAAATCAGGTGTATGTGCCCAACTTGATTGTCCGTATGACATGGGGGAGTATTCCCCATGACCCTACTGTACTGGAACAGAGGTATTTATCTGCTTCGGAGTGACATGTTGATGAGTCACTCCACTGATAGGGATAGATTTATGTTTATTTCCCTTAGATGATGCTGAAGTTGTTATAATATCCTGAAAAGCATCTAGGATATGAGTAGGTATTTTCTTCTGCTCTTTCACCATTGAAAGAATGTTCTTGGTGACTTCAACTACCGGAACAGGAATATACATCCATTCTGGGTTTGGAGTAGGTGTGTGTGCCTATTCCTATCCTCCTTTTCCTTTCAGTGAATTCTGACATTACTCATGTGTGGGGGCAGAAAGTTGTGTCTGCCTCGTGTTTTTCATTGGAGATTTCCAATTGACATCTCCAAAAGCTACCAAATGATACTGTTAGTTAGCTTGATGAATACTAGTAGGTATATGTTCCTATTTATAGATGGTCACCACATTTAATTGGCGAGCTTCTTTGGATGCAGTCAGACGAGCCTACTGGCTGGCTGATGAATTATAAACAGGTGTATGTACCTGCCTATAGTACTCCGCCGGAATTTCCTGGTGGGATTTGAAAGGACCAGTTTGGGATATACCTAACACTGAGAGGGGGGGTGAATCAGTGTTGGGAACTTTTTAAACCAATTCCAACTTTTTATCCCTGTACCTCTAGACCTGTTAGGATCTTGATTCTCTTATTCTCTTTTCCCTGTCGCATGCAATAATAGAAAGCAGTAAAAATGTGCACACGATATTTTTACAAGGTTCACCACTCAATAAGAGTAGCTACGTCCTTTCCATGCATGGATATGACCACTGCATGGATTCTACACTATAAAGTAAAATGCTGTTACAATGGAGTGGCTAGGAAAACAATCCTCTAGCCAGTGTGAGTCCCTACACTTTGGAGGGGGGTGGGAAACAATCCTCTTCCCTGGACTGGTGAAAGCCAAGTCCAACTTGCAGCCTCTAGCTGGTTCTTTATACTGCCTATCGAGACAGTCTTCTTCTTTCTTCAAAAGGTTGGTTCTGCTCTTGATCTATTGTAGTGCTCTTCACTTGATTACTTGAAAAGCAGTAGGCAAGCAATTATCTTCTTACTTTCTCTTCATCTCTAGTGCAAAAACAAACTGCACTAGTTCTTCTTCCTTCTTCCTCTTAGTGCAACAACTGACTGCACTAATCACCTTCTTTCTTTAGCTAGAATCACATACACCAATGTGATTATTCAATCACTGAAGATCTTCTCACAAAGCATCATCTGAATTAAACTACCCTGAATAATTGTCAGCCTTCAGTTGGGCATACTCTGTTCTTCTTCTTCTCTACCTTATCTTCTCAATACCAACACCTGAGTGTATTGGTATACTGAATTCTTCCTTTGTGCAGATATGAGTTCAATTGCACGTCTAGTTCTTCTTCACTTCGCAAAGCACAACGAGAGTGTTAAACACCAGTCGTGTGAGTGCGGTTCAACTTCTCTTTGTGAAACTGAATGGTTCACAGTTCTTTTTCCTCCACAAGGCTGCTTCGAGAATGAAATGCACCTATCGAAGGCCTGAGGTACCCTCAAATTTTTCGCGCACCCTTCTAGGCGACTTGCGCATAAAATTCAAGCCTTGCGCGGAAAAACACCTTTTGGCGTGAAAAACCTTTTTCGCGCAACTCTTCTTTTTCGCGCAGAAATTCCTATTTCGCGCAGCAGTTCCTTTTTCGCGCAGCACTACTTCTTTTCGCGCAATACTCTATACTTCAATTTTTCCGCGCGTCAGAGCTCAGGATTTGTCTATGTGTCGAGACTCTACTAATGAGAGGGGTTCACCCCATATTTATAGGCAGTTTTGACCTTGCGCATAAAAACCTCTTCCTGCGCGTAAAACCTCCTCCATGCGCGTAAAAACTCTTTTATGAAACTTCATATTTCGCGCCATGCTTCAATATTTCGCGCACCTCATGCCTTTGTCATTTTTTATCCTTCTAAGCATGAAGCACCAATTGCGCTCAAAATTCCGCATCGCGTTCCATATTGCGCGCAAACCCAATCTTTCCTGCAACATCAGATTTCGCGCATTGATCCAATATTTCGCGCATTTTATGCCTTTGCCAATTTTTGATCTTCTAATCTCGAACCATCATTTGCGCGAAAACTTAATTCCTCAATTTCGCGCACCATGCCAATATTTCGCGCATCCCGCAGATTTTTCGCGCAACCCGCTACTATTTCGCGCATCCCGCAGATATTGCGCGCACCACTTTATTTTTGCGCGAAACATGCCTAAATTTCTGCGCACTCCATTCCTTTGTCATTTTTCAACGTTCTGACCTTGAATAACTCTTTTGCACGTATAAACCATCTTCAATCTTATGTGCAACATCCATTGCCAAGCACATTTCTTCATCTCCCGATTTTCAGGCCCTAAAATTTGGCAAACACTGGAAAACGGCGCCACCTTAAACTGTGATTTTCTGCCATCTCCAGATTGTCTATTTCTTTTCCATTTTGTCTCTTTACTGCTTCCCATAACCATTCTTCTGCTCTTATCACGAATCCCACTATCGTGATATTTATCCTTTGATAGATCAACTTAAGCATCGTCAGAGTTGCAATGGGAACTGAATCTTTCCTATCTTCTAGCAGCATCATTCCTTCCAATCAAAACATTATATGACTGGCATCATCCTTTCTCCCCCTTTCCTTCATAAGGCTTGCATCACAAGTTCTCCTAACTCACGATTTGTGTGAAATACATACCAGCAAAGCATCGTCTGATTTAGATACAATGTGAAATCCCTGTCTACCTCAGAATGTCAAGCACTTCCACATTTTCTCTTCTTCATAACCATCATTCTGCAAATCATATGATTCTATTCTTCAATTAAGCTCTTGCATGGTTCACATGCAATCATAAATCATTGCATTGTCTTCTTCAAATCCTCATTCTTCTTCAACCATCCTTAGATAGATGATAATTCACCATTCTGCTCCAATCATCCTCAAATGAATGATACTTCTCCATTCTTCATTGTTGTAAACAATGTGTCACCATTGAAACATGTTCTTTGAACTTAGGATTAGCTCAACAATCGTCTGAATTTATCGTCTAAGAGAATTGCTCAATTATGAAATCCAATGCTATGATTCCATAACAATTCTCCAGGCAACTTCACTTCAACCGATCTCCATTAACTTTGGAGTTCTTCTTCATATCCTTTTTCATTTTGACCAGCATTGACAATTGTTGACAACAAATACAATCTTCATATACCAAGTGGTCCCAACAGGATTGATGTGTTACTGCCAGACGAGTCTGCTGGGTAGTGAAATCAGGACGGACGGGTGTATTTTCCCACTCATTTTTTTTCCATCAAGTTAGATTGATGGACTTCTCTGGAGGGGGAATAGGTAAGAACCTACTCTCCGTCGACCGAATTTCGCCTCTGACGGTTCGTCTTGCATGCTCGGGTCTGAGGAACCTGGCCCGAATGACTAGAGGCGATACCCTCATCATGTTGAGGGTGAACTAACACATGAGTCTGGTGGCGATTATTGGTGGGAGTTCTCAGGAAGGACTCCTGTCTTCTTGAACTGAGGCCTTGAGTGACCTCTTCATTCACATCCCTATAATATGGGAGGGATTGGTTGTTGCGTTCCAGGGATAATGACCCGAAACGGTTGGAAATGGTGGTTGGAACCACCTGCTTCTTAACCACTGGTCTTCGTTGTCCAGACAACCAGGGTCAGTTGTTAACTTGGAGGGATTGTCGAGCGGCCTCTAGATTCAGGATGGTACCATGTTGACGGTATTACCTCACCAATGTATTTGAGACCCAACATTGAAGACGCTGAGTAGGTGATGTCTTCCTTAGAGCGGACAAGGATCCACCAAGAGTAGCGGCCGAGGCATTCATAGGTGTGAACTTTAAATAAGCCATTCTGTGTTGTAGAGAGATCTTGGAAAAGAGTGCCTGTTTAATATAGAAGACATAATCAAGATAGGTTTGGCTAGACTACATCTTTTGGATGAGAACATATGTTATTGACTGCTTTGTTGGCCCTCATATTGAGTTTAATAGCGGCCTAAGAAATAAATAAAACATCATTTAACTTGGTTAAAGATTCACATCGGGTTCATCATTTTTTTGTTTCTTCAGGAAATGGGGATGACCTTGTTTGTTTAAGGTTCAAACTTTCCAATTTATTTCTAACAAGTTTATTCATAGAACCAGAAACACCCAATGATTCTATATCCATTTGGACCTACTTTCCAAAGGTAGGTGCTCATTAGATGTGGACCGATGAGGCTTAATAAATTGCATTGGTCGAGAGGATGGGTGGTTAATCTCATCACACCTTTTTGGGGGGAATTATTGCCTACTCTGGGACTCTCTCATAGATTTAAGTTATGTTCACGAATCCTTATTAATTCACCAAGTATGAAAATGCATTTTCTTTTAGTTTTAGCAATCAATGTTTGATATGTATGAGATTTAGAGAATATTTTATATGTATTTTATGTTCTTCATCGATAGAGAATCATCCATATGTATTAGAGATTCTTAGTCAATGGTATCTTTCAATATATTATATAAAAAAAATATCTTAATCAATATGATGACCATACTGGTTTTAAAGCCACTCAGTGGGGCACTTGAATTTTATTTTCATTCAGAAAGACATGGATTATTTCAGAGTTGGGATCATACCCACATATGGGCTACCTACGTATCCTCATAAAAAATGAATCAGAACCCACATAGTTAGATAAGAAGGATATAGTTAAATGTCATATGGGACAGAAAATAATTAATGAAAGATGGGCTTGAACCTTATAAAGGCTTCCTATATACTCGACTTTTAAGGTAGAGATCAAAGTCCACATAGTTCGGGTAAAGAAATATGGGGTTTATGCATGGTTAATGGCCCAAGAAGAGATGTCATGATTATTTTTACACTTTAATCTCACGTGAGTCATGCTCGGTGTGAGAAATAAGAGGTATCAATAATCTTGACGATGGTGCCATGAAATATCCAGTTATGAGAAATGATATGGGGCTTACGTATGTATAAATTACCAAGTAGATAAAGATTATGACTTAGGAAAGAAGCCTAAGAAGAGGGTCCATAAAGGTATTTTTACTTTATAGAGATTTGGAATTTTAACCCGGGACGTACTCCTAAAAAGGAATCCCAAATTAAGAGGGACTTATGATTGGGTTTTATTCCAGAGAAGGAATTCCAAATAAAAAGAAATTAATATTGGGGCTTACTCCTGAGAAGGAGGCCCAATGTTAAAGGAAATTATGACTGGGGATTACTCCTGAGAAGGAGGCCCAGTGTTAATGGAACTTTTAACTTGGGGCTTACTCCTAAGAAGGAGGCCCAATGTTAAAGGAAATTATGACTGGGGCTTACTTCGAGAAGGAGGCCCAATGTTAAAGGGACTTTTAACTTGGGGCTTACTCCTGAGAAGGAGGCCCAATGTTAAAGGAAATTATGACTAGGTCTTACTACTAAGAAGGAGGCCCAATGTTAAAGGAACTTGTAACTTGGGGCTTACTCATGAGAAGGAGGCCCAAATCAAAAGATATTCTCATCTCAAAGGACGAGGTTATATAGGAAACCCCTAACCATGGTGACATAAAGCTTGTAAGTCATGAGGTTTTGGGAGAGGTTCTCACAGAATTCCTTTCAGATAAGGAAGCCAACAAAGGAAACATTCCATAAATGACATTGAAGAGGGTTTTAAAGGCTATGTCTTGAAGAGGAGAGGTGGATTTGAGGAAAGGAGGTGACTAGGAAGGGGGCACGCAAGTCCTGGTTGCGCAAGTAGACTTGCACGACATGGGTCACCTTGGGCGATGAAGAATCTATAGGGTAATACTTGGGCAGCTTTGAACTCAAGCCCTTAGTATCATCCCTAGAGACTTCCAAAAGGGTGGCGCACAAGTTCCCTTGAGAGCGGCACACAAGTGTATTCATTTCCCTTAAGGGATGGACACTTAGGCGCACAAGTATTGATGAGTTCTAACACTTATTCCTTATTCTTCTTCTTTAGAGCTTCCCTTCTAGGTAAAGAATTACCTTAAAAGTGTTCAAAAGACATCAGATAAAGAATTGGGTGACCAGAGCTTGAATCTGAGTTTTGGAAAATTCGTCGTCGAAATGGGGGGCCCATAGAGGATATTTATAGGCCACTGAGCACCTTAGGATAAAAAAGAATAGGGTGCGCAAGTGACTTGCACAACCATAAGTGGTGCTCAATTGACTTGCACGATGTGAAGGTAACTTGCGCAACTCCCATCAAATGGGTTCCTGGTCCATGCCTTTGTCAATTTTTGATGTTCTTCAAAGGGTGACCCTCATTGTGCTTAAGGTCTTCCCATTTTCCATTAATTGTACTCTTTTATGGAAAGGAGCGTCAACAATTACCTAATATTAGTAATAATTTCCATGTATATCCCCATGTGACCCCTAGATTACCACAAAGGAAAAATATTTTGCATCAAATCTACACACAAAAAAACTTGTAAAACCTTTGAACCATATTTCTCTTTTCTCAAACCCTTTTACCCTAGATTTATAACCCTCAAAACCTTCAAACCCTCTAAAAATGGAAAAATAAAAATGAATTGATGGTGCTTCATCTAGAAGGATCAAACTTCAAATGATATTAAGAAAAGAGTTAAGTGGATGAGCCATTTATTTTAGATGGTTGGACAAGATGAATATGTTGTTGAAGAAAGTCACAAACCATCAAGGATGGGAATACATTTTCAATGTTTTGAGAACCATGTATGTATTCAAAAAGTAAGTTCATGACTTTTATGAACCAACAATCTTTCACTTCGGTGATGATGAAGACTTGGTTACTACAGCTATTAACCAAAAAAATATTTCAATTACCTCAGTTTAGTTGGCTATAGACTTGAAAGTTCCTAATTAAGGATATATGTTCTTCAATAGAACCCTATCTAACATGGATGAAGTTACCCCTCCATAAATCATGAAGTTTTTTTTTCAAAACCTCTTTTGTTAAGAAGAATCAGGTTAAGAATTTGGATCCTAAAAGAAAATTTCAGGCCAAATTCATCTAGTCGGGAATGGCTTAACAAAATGGTGAGTTTGAAAAGATTATTTTTCAAGATTTATCTTTAATTTATTTGTTTATGTTATAAAATCATATGAATTTGGAATGATATATTCTATGATATATGTGTCATGTTCAACACAAGTCACTAAAATTTTACCCTTTTGGATGAATCTTAACCCTTGTATTTCGGAGTACTAGAGTTGATCTAGGTGATAACAACGTAACTCTATGTCATGGGTTGGAAAAATTAAATGCAAGTGTATTAAGGAAAAGTGATTTTTATTAATATTATTCATTAATCAAATCAATTACCTTTTCCTCGATGGATGAAGCATACCCTGCTTTGACTCAAGGGAAGTGTTTTAATTTTCATGGGATATTGATGATAGTGGAATAATTGTATCATCACACTGAGATGAGAAAAAGTCACAATGAAGAAGAAAAACTTTAACTATGGAATATATGAGTAAGAATCAGTATTCAAATAGGTCAATCAACTGATTATTAGGAGAGAACCCCTCCCTCTCCTATATTTGTACCTGTCCAAGTTCAGAAAGATAGGATATCCTTAGATACCCCTCAGATGTTTTCAATCAATCAAGATAAGATAATTTCTATAAGATCAAGAATGTATTCTCTTCTAAATGAGTCTCATTCTCAAGAGTTGGAAATAATGGCACAAAGTATAATTGGTATGATAGATTCACAAGAATCACGTCACGTAGATGAAGATCCTGATGCTTCTAAAAATTAATAACTTTGAGAATAAATCATTGAAGTTCATCAAGAAATGGTTTCCATTGTTCCTTAAGATTATATAAAAGAAGAAGTACTAGAAACTGAAAGGACTATTTATGAATGAGCTCAACAAAGTTATTCAAAGTTATTATCTAAATCTAGAACTCTAAAAGCTCAAATAATTGAATAAAATCTAGAAGTAAGAGTTATGTGTGATCAGATGGACTCAAAAGAGGATATTTAGGAATTGAGGTTGTTTATTCAATCTGTTTTAGAAAATTGTTTAGAACAATCCTCTGCTAGAGCTACGCATAGTTAAGACATTCAATTGAAAATAATAGAGTTATCTCAGGTCGTGGATACAATGATTGAATCTATGGATTATCTCCAGTGTTAAATCATCATAAGATAAATGTGTCAAAATTTTCAGAGGACTATAGTAGAAAAATTTATAAGGCTATCAGTTACTCTAAAGGAAGTTTTTGAATCAATTGATAGATCAAAAAAGTATTTTGTTTCTATGATATCACAAAATCTACTATAATTTTAGGGAAATTGTCTTCAAGTGAATAAGGATTTCAATTTCATCATCACACTTCTAAAAAAGTTGGATGGATCATTTTAAAACAACTGTGGAGAAATAGAAAATAAATTAGAATACTTATAAGAAGTGTTGGTAAACATTCTCAGGATAGAAAAATCAAAAAATTATAAGGTAAAATCTGATGTCATTGTAGAATCCTATGACAGAATTGCACCTTCAAAAGAACAAAAAACTGTTTTCATCATTATTATGATAGAAAATCAGTTCAAAGTATTGAAAAGTTTGGTATCAAATTGTGCAAAGAAATGAGACTTATAAAACCTCATTGAAAAATTTTATCAACCTATATGGAACGATTTTACAAGTCTCCTTGACTTATGAAAAAATGATATGGTAAATAGAATTGATTCGTATACTAATTCATTTTTTAAAATTCATGGTAGATGAATGCATAGAACTCAAATAGTTAATTGATACCTATCCACCTATCAACACCTTAAAGAAATATTTAATCCTTCAGAGGTTCATACAAGGGAAAATATAAGGTTTTCTAAAGAATCATCTTTATCCTTACCTAAACCATACACTAAATTACCCTTTAGTCTTTTAGATAACTTCAATTTATAGAGGGAAAATAAATCTTCTCTCAACATCAAGTCCACACTATTATGGTTTGATTGTGAAGATTGTGCTGGTCTTGGAGCATCCTTACTGATGTGGGGTGATGTTGTTGGCACAACAACTAATTGTCCTCTACTTTCATCCTTGTTACATCATGATCAACCCCTCTCTTTCAATAATCCACTTGAAAAAAGTCATTTTTTGAAAATTAGTTGATACACTCCCTTTCAAGTTCATGGAATAGGTTTTCTAGTGGTTTATCATTCTTAAAAACATTTGAATTATACCACTTTTTATGGAATTCAAAGATTTTTATCTGTTTAATTTAATATATCTGTTGAATGATCGTAATGCTTTACCTTATTCTTTTTATTGAATGATCTTACTACCTTAATTATTTTAATGCTCATTATAAAAAGTTTACCTTTTCTATTCATTTTTTATAAATTCAATTTTTTTGTTCTATATTTTATTTTCAATCCTTATATTTATTATCTTTTTATGCTACAATATTTCAATGTTTCATTATGAACTCTATTAACTTCCAAATTCTATTTATCATTAGTATCATTAACTGTTTATTGACATTTGTGTGAAATATAAATTTTTTTCCTTATTGTACTTATTTTTTATATCACAAAAAAGGGGGAGAAGAAGATAAAAATACAAAAACTTATTTTATATTTAAAAAAAGGGGATAAGTCTAAGAAAATTATTTTTAAAATAGTTCATTATTCCAAAAATGTAAGAAGAAAAGGAAAATACATTTTTTGGAAGAAAAGAAGAGGAAACATTTCCTTTCTAAAAGATCAAAACCTAATATAGGATTTTTTTTTTGTTTTTCCATATCATGGGTTTTGTGATCATCAAAAGGGGGATATTTTTGTAAAGAATATATTGTTCTAATATATCTCCATACCATGTGTTTTGATGAGTCACAAAATCCCTAATTTTATATTGAAAAGTTTATCTTAAGTGTTTCATATTATATTTATCTTACACTGTGTGTTCAATTTTTTATCTTATGATATTCATGAATTTTATTTTACAAAAACTGAAGGACATATTCTATTGTTCGAAATCAGAAAGTGTCATGTAAGTATTTATTTTATGAATAATGGATGATTCACTGAAGATAGATATCTAGTTAGCATGATATTATAAAATGAACTTATCTTTTGAAAAGAATATTCATAAATATAAGAATTCAAATAAAAGTAAAATTTATATCACAGTAACACTTTATCATACATTGGAAAATTATCTTACACTACATTGAATATAGTTTATCTTATGAGAAAAATCTTCTTTATCTTATGAAAGTTATCTTACATTGAACACTACTTTTAGTCAATATCCTACAAAGATATAGTATTTCATAATGTCATGATTACTTTTATAATATCTTTATAATTAATTTCATACCTTTAGAGAAAATAAAAATAAGATTATCCATTTAAGGAAATATTGCTCTGCATAAGAATTTCCATGAATATGATGATTAAAAGAATGAGAAGAACTATGACATCATGATCGCAAAAGAAATTCTATATTTAGAAAGTGTGGATTCATACTCTTATGATTATGTCTTATTAGGATCTAGGAATGGCTCATTAGACCATTATAATTATCCTACATTCAAGTTTAAACAATATATAAAAAGATTAGTTAGCTGCTATAAAAAATAGAGAGATGAATAACGATAGTTGACCACTTTTGGAACACCAAAAAGAAAGATGTTAGAGACCTATATATAGTTTAAATAAAGACAAATAGTTCATTATATCCTTATCAATTTGATTTGTTTCACTGAATATCATCCTAATATTTACCTTGAAGTCTATTATTCTCTTGGGATGAATCTTCATCTACTGTCAGTTGTTTTTTACAACTATGTGATGTAAAAGTTTCTATAAATTTTGCATCTCATTCTATCTTATTTACACTTATTGAAAGAGTGTGTAAAACCATGGATATGTCTTGTAAAGGGAGATCTTGGTTGAAAGATCTTGTACCTTTATACTAAGTGACAACTTCTTGTACTCATCTTAGAGCCCCTGGTAAAAGGGATGTTTTGGTGAAAATCACCAAGATCGTGGAGCAGAGAATTGGTGGAGTGGACTAAGGGATTTATGTTCCTTAAACCACTATAAATATTCATGATCAATTTCATTTCTTCATGTTTTCATATTTTTGCTACATATACTCTTAAGGAAATAATTTAACCTACATAATTTGAAGAGGGAGATCTAATATTTAAGGAAATTTTGAGGAACTCAATTCACCCCCTCTTAAGCTATTCAATTAGTCATTATCTGGGACAACACCTTGGATTTTGTTTCTCCTTGGGTTTTGATTCTGTAGGATTCCTTGGGAGTTACTATTCCTTGGATCCAGATTGCTTGGGCTCGCATTAGACATGGTCTGTTGACATGATCCTTGGACCTCACCCAAGTGTTTAATAAGTTTCCAAAAAGATGCGCCTAGTAATTGATGAGGATTACTTGGTATTCTATACCTTAGATCCAGCCCTGTGGGGTATGACACTTTTGATTACATGAAATTACCATTTTGGATGATTTTTTTTAAAACAAGGTTATAATGATTGTTATATACTAGTTTATATGGCATGGTCATTGTAGTGGTTTACACTTGGTTATATGGTGAGGCTATGGTGGATTTTGGAATGTTTTATCGCTTCCCACATTATAAGATCCTGACCTTTGTTTTCAAGGGACCCTTTCTTCGCATGAAAATATTAGTTTACAATATTACTTTTTCTATGGTTATTTCACTTTTATTACTATCATATCTATATATAATGCACACTGCCATAAATTGTTTGAAAATATTGGATTTGTAATAGAAACTGTTGGTGGTGGCCTACTGAGTGTTATCACACACCTTGTTCGGGTTTCCATTGGGTACTCGAACATACTATATAGATGCAGGTAGGGACTAGGGAAAGCACCCACAGTTTGATGCTTGATTTGTTCTATGCTTAGGAGCAGGGGACCACATGACCAAGTTGACGTTCATGATGCTTGCTGGGATAGTTATTTTAGTCTTTTTGGTATTTTGATACATGTATTGTACTAATGCGTGTATACCTACTTTGGATTCTTTGTAGAGATGTGACATGACACATCATTTTATATGAGATTACTTTTTGAATTGTTATATATATTCCTGTTTGGATGTTTATCTACTGATCATTTATTATATCTACTTAAAATATTGATTCCTATTGTTATTTAACTACGTTACACTCTAACATGAGGTTATAGTCTTGCCACAGGCATACCCTAGGCCCTCACTGCTAGTCAAAATCCTTTGGCATTTGAGTAGATCCACTTGAGGCCATACGACCCACCATCTCGGGGTACCTTTCAGTGAAATCTAGTTTGGGATGTTACAAAGTGGTATCATAGGTGTTTTCTTTTATAAATTTTTATTTTGAGACAATATATAGGGATTAGTAAGGTCATGTAACTTTTTAATGAGTTGTGTCTTGGAGTATCTAACCCATGTACATGAAAAATACAAATTTCCACAGATATAAATTTATGTTTTTTGGATATTTCCTATTACATTTGATTTAATTCCACCATTGGGTGATGCACTTGAGTTGTGATGTTATTATTTATATGATTGAGGATCTGTTTTATCATTTCCCAATGAGATGAGGGTATGAATATCATGCATGATTTTAGTCACTTTATAGTATTTAAAAGTCATGAATTATGCCATGCCATATTGGATGCATTGCTTGACTGCATGACCTTATGATATGTGCCCTGTGTGATATACCTACTGCTGTGATAGATTATTTGTATAGGGAATTGAGAAACAAGGTTGATACTTAGAGTGTCTACTGTAACCTAAGAATTTTTTTCTTGATTAGGGTATATTAGAAACCCTAAGCATCCAATTGTGTCATGTTGAGTTATGGACCATTGGTCACATAGACTGTAACATGTTATGGTATGAATTAAGTGGATTCCATATTTCAATTCATGGGGCGTATGGTCCCTTATGAATCAAAATTTGTGAACCATTTGGTTTAACCATTAAAATAGAATTATGATATAAATGTGAATTCAAATGGAAATATAATTTGTGAAATAGAGAACTTGACCTTGACCCATCTTTTGAGTGGGAATTAAACAATGTCTCTAGTTATGTTACGACTGTTTCTTTTTACCCAGTCATGGATTTAGGAGGAGGTAGAGGGGAGTGACCTATTTATAGGAAGGTTTTTACTTATCTTATGCTTTTAACTATGAAATTATGGTTATCAATTTTTACTAAGATGTGTGTTTGTAATTGTAGAGACATTCCACCACAAAAAAATCTAGTTGCACACCTTGTGGGTGGTGAAGACCATGCTCCAGATATGGTGGGACATGGGATTCCAGTGGATCCTCCTATAGTGACAGTTGAAGAACCAATAGTTTTACTAGAAATAGGTGTTGAGGAATAGTTCTATGAGGTTTTTTTACACTATATGCAAAATTTTTAGGGAGAAACACAGCTTGCCTTGTCTATGGAAGAGCTGATGTTTGTGTTCCATCAATAACATCCTCCCATGTTTTCAGGGGATGGAGGAATACAAGATGCTGAGCTATGGATTGAGACTACATTGTTGATATTTGATAATTTGGAGATACCTCCTAATAGGAGAGTGAATCTCATGATATATATGCTTTAGGGAGCAGCAAATCACAAGTGGGATGTTTTAAACCAGGCTGATAGGTTGCGAGATATGGTTTGGGGTGATTTTTAACCAGGTTCTATGATTAATTTTTCCCTGAGACTATGAGAGAGGAGTAGAACGGTGAGTTCATTCATCTAGAGTAGTGCGCAGTAAAAATTATGGAGTATTCAACACACTTTACAGAGTTTTAGTGTTTTGAATCGAAATATCTTGTTGATGAGGCATTGAGGGAGAGACGCTTCGAGGAAGTTCTTAGACATGTTGTTCAATCATAGGTAAATGTGTTCAGGTTGGTGACTATTACTGAAATAGTGAATTAGGTACTGATTATAGAGCACAACCTGAGGGAAGATGGGGGAACCAAGTAGGGAAGTATAGTATCTAGACCTAGTAGTTCAGCTTCTAGTGGAAGGAAGTGACTTTTTGAGCCTTCTCATGAGGGTAGAACCAGTAATGCTGTTAGTGCTAGTAGAATTGTTTTCCTTCATTAGTGCATCATATGAGGAAATGTGAGGAATCAGTGTGATTGATACCCAATTGAGTGCTAAGATTGAGAAAAAATGGGCCACGTAAAATGTTTTTAAAGGACTTCTCCCCCAGTAGTTATTTGAAGGGGGTCAGATCTAACTCCAAGTTTAAGAGCGGGTTTCACAGCTCTACATCAGGCTGGGAGCTGGAGTAGTACTAGTCGATTAGGTTGAGGTTGTGGTTATGGCCAAGGCATCCAAACAATATTTGTACCTAGATAATAGAGCATGCCTAATTTGAGTAATGAGGTTGTTTCACAGGGCCACAATTTAGGCCAAATATATTATATACAGCCTATACCTGAGGAGAAAAGTGGAAGGCCATCTATAATGAAAGGTATGATTTTAGTATCCTCTACTCTAGTATATATACTTTTTGATACAGGTGCATCACATAGTTTTAATATTCTCACCTGTGGTGAAGAACCTTGGGCTCATTATATAGTTTTTTGATGGAATTATGACCTTGAATACTTCATTGGGGATTAGAAAGGAGGGTGTATGCTATTGTAGAGAGTGACACCTTAATATAGGTGGGTTTCACTTCATATGGGATATTTTTGTCCTCAAGATGATAGATTTTGACATCATACTTTGGATGGGATGACTAGTTTCTTATTGAGCCTATGTTGATTTTTATCACCGAAGGGAGAATTTAAAATCATTAGAGGGTAAAGTTTCCATTCACAAGGATAAATGAGATGTTTGAGAAAGACGATTTGGACCAAATCATCATAAGCTGGGTGGGATAAAAACCCATATTTCTAGTTTATATCTAGATGAACATGGATCATGTCTGACAGATTTCCCTCCAGTGTTTTATCATTTAGGGATGTTTTACTGGATGAATTTTATGCTTTACCTCCTAAGATATAGGTGGATTTATTAATTTACATAGTTCTAGTACTTGAACCGGTATACATTCTTCATTATAGGATGACTATGATGGAGTTGTAGGAGCTCAAGAGGCAGCTAGAGGACTTAGAGGCAAAGGGGTTTATATGACCCAATACCTCTTTGTGGGTTTCTCTGATCCTTTTTGAAATAAAAAGAATACATTACCCTTAGTATATGTGTGGATTATCAAAAACTAAACTAGTTGACGATTAAGAACTGGTAATAGATAACCTTTTTGATTAGATCTAAGGATCTCAAGTGTTCTTGAAAATTGATTTGATATCAGGTTATCACCAGGTATGTGTTAAACCTATAGAAATTCCTTGTACAACTTTTCATAGCAGTTATGGTCTATATGAGTATCTTGTTATTTCATTCATGCGCCATCAAATATTCATGGCACTGATGAACCGATTTTTCCATCCTTATCTGGATTTGTTTGTGGTGGTATTTATGGAACATATCTTGATGTATTATCAAAATTGACATGACCATGCTAAACATCTTGAGATCATTTTAGATACACTGAGAGAGCATCAGTTATATGATAATATCACAAAGTTCCACTTTTTGATGAATAAGATTCACTTCCTAGTTCATATTATTTTAGATACTAGAGTATGAGTTAACCTAGAGTAGGTGAGAGCTGTATTTTATTAGGATCATCCCAAGAACATTTTTTACATGTGGGTTTTCTTGGGGTTTTTTGGATATTACATGTGTTTTATATAGGAATTCTCATGCTTAGAAGTTCTACTGACTAGCTTGACTAAGAGGGATGTGAAGTTTTTATGGTCAGATATCTACGAGACAAACTTTCATGAGTTGAAAGAGAGACTAACTTCAGCACTATTCATAATTATTACAGAGCTGAGAAGGATATATACAATGTATTGTGATGCATCAGATATCATTCTAGGAGAAGTTATGATGTAGGGGGATAGAGTCTTGGCATATGGGTCTCAACAATTGAGTCCACACAATATGAATTACCCGAATCACGATCTTGAGTTAGCTGTGGTTGTTTATGATTTTCACTGTTGGATACATTATTTATTGGGAGATCATTTTTTGGTGTACATGGACCATAAAAGCCTAAATTATATATTTACATAGCATGATTTGAATTTGAGGCAGTGAAGGTGGGTTGAGTACCTGTAGTCCTCTGACTTCGATCTTTCTTATACACTTGGAAAGAACAATGTAGTTTCTGATGCACTGAGCATGAGGACTCAGATACAGTAAATTCAGGAGGCCAATAATGAATGGTAGCTTATGGATTTGTTTTCATATATTCACTTAGAGGTGAAGTATGGTTTGGGATAGACCTTTCTTTCATTCTTAGCTATGACCTCTACCATTCTAGATAGAGTGAGTATGAGGAAGCTATCATATTCTGAGGGCCCAGTCCTATGATAGAGTTTGGTAGGTGATGAACCACCTCATGGTTGGAAAATAGGTGAGGATGAAATTATACATATCCATATTTTCATTTGGGCTCTAGTGGAAATATTCCAGGATCTAATGTGATACTTTCATGCCTTAGTTTAGGTGGTACGCCCTGACATCACCAAGATGTATCATGACTTAAACCATCAGTACTAGTGGTTGGGTATGAAACATGAGGCAATTAGTTTTTTTTGAGGTGTTCCACCTGTTAGTAGGTGAAGGATGAACATTAGTGACTAGTTGGGATTTTATAGTAGTTACCCATTTCTGAGTGAAAATGGGAGGATGTCTTGATTGATTTCTTGACTGGTTTCTTGAGTTTTCCTCAAGGTAGTGATGTTATATGTGTTTTTGTTGACATGATCACAAAGGTTTATCATTTACTATAGATCAGGTAGACCTTCTCAGTGTATGATCTTGGGAGGCTGTATATCTGTGTGATAGTGTGAATTTATGAGGTCCCTCGCACTATCATTTCAGTAGGGACACCCACTTTATATCTATTTTATGATAGATTCTACAGAGGTATTTGGGTACACAGGTGATTCTGAGCACGACATACCAGCCTCAAACTGATGGCCAGTTATTGTGTATGATACAGGTTATTGAGGACATGCTACAGGCATGAATTCTGAATTTCAAGGACTCTTGGGAGTGATATATTAACCTTATTATGTTTTCCTACAACAATAGTTATCAGGTGACTATAAATATGGAACCTTATTAGGATTTTTATATTAGGCCATGTTGATTGAACCTGTGCTAGTTAGAGGTAGTTAAAGAAACTTTACTAGGACTACATCTCATGTAGGAGACTTATGTGCAGGTCCAGTTGATAAAAAAGTGTATGACTAATACATAGTCTCGATAAAAATCTTATGATAATAACTGCTTATGATATATAGAGTTCAAGGTTGTGGATCAGATATTTTTACGTATCTCACCAAGGCTGGGACACAAACAGATTATGAGACAATGTAAGATTTAACCATGATATGTTATGATGTTTGAGATTATAGAGAGAGTCAGGATGATAGCCTATCAGTTGTGGTTACCTCAGAGTTATCAGGACATGAAGGATGTCTTCCATATATATCATATGTTCTGTTATCACTTAGAACAATCTCACACACTACAGTCAGATGATGTGGAGTTGCAGGTAGATGTTTCCTTTGAGGAGAATCAGATTTGTATTGTTGATAGGAGAACAGAGGTTCTCTGAGGCTGCCCAGTTCCTCTAATATGGGTGCTATGACAACATGTATATTTAAAAGATAAAACTTGGGAGTAGGATTCCAACATACATGATCAATGTCTGGAGTTATTCTCATGCGATTCTTGACCACCCTTAGAAGGGAAATTCAGGGACAAATTAATTTAAGGGGGAAGATCGTAAGATCCTAGTTTTTTCTATGAGGTATAGATCTTTTTTTAGTTTAAATACTTATTTTGGCCTAATTTGAGTTCCCAATGTGATCATGGGTGTACTAGGGGTGTTTGGGTCTTGTTCAAAGCCCGAAATCCAGCTTTTTGGGAAAAAACAAATAGGCTGCATGGTTACCCCTAATAATACGAGGATTGATAGTGGGGTACAAGTGGTTGAACGGTTTGAGGAAACCATTCCACCTAGGGAGAACTCCCATGAAAAATGTTGTAGAATTTTAACAGAGCCTAAACATACAATATTTACATGGTTTGGAAAACTGTGCACATTAACTGTGTGAGGTGCCCCTTAAGAGAGTGAAGGGCGCACCGTTGGTGCATGGTTTGGCCAACTGTGTGACCAAATTCTGTGGCCCAATATTTTGAGGAAAATGACAATTCTTACCTTAAAACTTATTAAAACATAAACCAATTTTCTATTATCCTCTTTTGGATAGTAGCTCTTGTTTTGGAACCCCTTTGAAAGCCATTTGATAGGCTTTTATCTCAATCATTCATCCAGACTCAGATTCAAGCATTGATCATCTCATTGGATTCACACTATTATGTTATTTGATCATCTTGTTTTGTTATTCATTTGACTTCATATTTAAAGAGTGATTTAGGTGAAAGCTAATATGACATATTTTCAAGTTCTTCATCTATTCTTCATTTTTCTTATGATCTGGATTAAATCATAAGTTGATATTGGATGAGTTCTCTACTACAGACCTATGGTAGGTGGTGTATACCTTTCCCTCATGGTTTGGTGTTTTATATTCCTAGTTTCAGTTGTTCTACATGCTAGAATTTATGATGGTTTCTATAAAATTAAGTAAATTCTTGAATTAAATGAAATAGAACTTGTTAGGGATTTTCACTAGTTCCTTTGAGTTTTTTGAGGTTGTTTCCCCAATTTAGGCCACCCATGGAGTGTGTCTTGTATCTTCCTTTCCTTATAGTACCCATTTGGGTGTGGGAGTGATCACCTAGTTAGAGGGAGCCTTTATAAATTGATAAAATTGAATGAAATTATTAGGATAAGGTTTACCTCATTTCCATGTATTGACATGAAATGAATTATTTAAATTGTTGAATGAGAATTATTATATGAGTTTAAAGAACTCATGGAATGTGATTAATTAAGACATGATGAATGTATGGATTGATGATTAAAAATGGTAGGGGATGACTTGGTCAGTTTACCTTGGATCTTGATTCCATTATATGCCATGGAATTTTCACCCATGAATCTTGAATGCAGTAGTGGACACCTTTGACCTATTTTATCCTTAGATATTGATTCTGTAGGATGCCTTGGGCCTTACTACCCCTTGGATCTAGTTTGATTGGGATCACCTTAGACATGGTCTATTGACATGATCCTTGGAACTCATCTAATTATTTACCTATTTTCCACTGAGATGCTCTTGGGAATCAACGACGATGCCTTGGTCTTTTATACATTTGATCTGGCCCTACAGGGCATGGAACTTTTGATTAAACGGCATGGTCATTGTGGATGACTTGTTTATACAAAAAATATGTGATGATTTTTATATACTTGTTTATACGGCATGGTCATGGTTGTGGTTTACACTTGGTTATACGACAAGGAAATGGTGGATTTTGGCATGTTTTACCATTTCCCATGTTATGGGAGCCTAAACATTTTTTATAAGGAGACCTATTTAGCCCAACAGTATCAATTTATAGTGTTACTTTTTTTATGATCATTTAAATTTTATTACCATCATATATGTATATAATATAAACTTCCTTAGATTATTTTCACATCTTGGATTTTTTATAGACACTGTTGGTGTTGGCCTGCTGAGTGTTATCTCACACCCTATTCAGGCTTCCATTGGGTACCTAGATAGACTATATGGATACAGGTAGGGATTGGGGAAGCACCCACATTTTGATGATTGATTTTTTCTATGCTTAGAAGTAGGGGAGTATAGGACCGAATTGAGGCTCGTAATGCTAGCTGGGATAATTCTTTTGGTTTTTAGTTATTTTGATACATGTATTGTACTGATGTATGTATACCTGTTTTGGATTCTTTATAGATATGTGACACGACACATCATTATATATGATATTAATTTTGGAATTTTTATATATATTTAGGTCTAGATGTTTATCTTCTTATCAATGATTATATTTTCTTCCACTATTAATTTCTATTATTATTCCGCCATGTTACCCTCTGACATGAGGGAATAGTCTCCCCACAGACACACCCTAGGCCCTCACTACTAGTCGGTATCCTTTTGGGTTTGGGGAGATGTGATTGAGGCCATGTGACCCACTAGACCAGGCCACCTTTCAGTGGCATCTAGGTTGAGATGTTACAAAAATTATTTTATCTATGTAAATTTTAGTTATGTGAGCAAGATGGCTACATGATTTGGCTATGTAAAGAAATAAACTATGTAAAGAACAACTATGTAGATCAATTTGGCTATGTGAATTCAAATATGCAGGTTTCAGCTATGTGGTGATCCAGAATTGGCTACATCATTCTAAAAATTTGGTATTTATTATTATTGGAGTATTTCAGGTTAAAATTAATACTGTTTTAAATTCATTAAATGAAAAAATGCCTTTTATGGTAAAATTTATTTACAAATGGTTTTAAGTTCTATGAAAGAAAATAAAAGAGATTATTTTACTTCTCAGTGCTTTTTGTTGAGGTAATTTTCAAAAATGGACATTTGGAATTTTACCCTGAGGCCTGATTTTATTGTATATCATGGTGTATAATAGTAAGTGAGAATATATACAGTAGTATTCAAACAAGAGGAACAATATAGAAGTAACAAGAATAATAACAACACTTAGTCTCTATCTCTCTCTAAAATATTTCTGTGATTATTTTTTATGTTAATAAAAAGAAGAATAAGAATCAAGTTTTCTAAAATATGCTATCAAGATAAATCTTTCTATTTTTAAAGACTTTCCTCAAGTTATACTTAATTATTATTCTCTTGTTTGGAGAATTATTCTCTTCTATTTGTTTCATCTAGAAACTTTGTGATTCATTTTATAAACTATAATTATTCTCTCTCATTGTTAGAAGTGATCACTCATTATACTGAGTGTTTAAGGTTATTTTCTTTGTCAATTCTTGTAGGAGACTAAAAAAATCTCATGTATTTTTACCAAGTGATGAATTCTTACACTTAGTTGGGAAGTTCCTAGGAAAAGAACTGGATCTAGTGAAATCACCAAGATTTAGGAGTTGAGAGTTGGTGGATTATACTAGAAGATATATGTTCTAGAAATCAGTATAAATCCTCTATGTTGGATCATTTTCTTAATGTTTTATTTATGTTTCTTTCTTGTGTTAAGAAAATATCTTAATCTTTAATAATTTAAAATAGGGTTGTTTTAAGTGAAGAAATTATAAAGAACTCAATTCACCCCCTCTTGAGTCTTTGTGGGGATGCTATTAGACCATGCCAAAGTTCACTATAACACCCCGGAATTTTTTGAAATATTTTTTCAAATTAATTTAAACTATTTTATATTTTTTATTTCATGCAACACTAAATATATCTTGTGTTATATGGAAGCACCAAGTTTTTCTTTATTTGTACGCAAAACTATGTTGATCTTGCACTAAAAGAAAAACTTAGATTAGCTTATAGTACACAGGAAACTATGTTTGGATTATGTTACACACAATTTTGATTTTCTTTAATAGCTTGTGCTACATAAAATACATAGTTTTACCAAACTACAATTCTCAATTAATATTATTATTAAAATATTATTATAGTTACAACTTAGCTGTTGGAATGAGAGTTATGAATATGATTAATTAAATATTAAAATATGGTTTAATCATTATATAATATGAATTATTTGGTAACCAATTAACTAGAAATGAAAATAAAACCCTTTTTGGAAAATATAGAAAATCTTTTGCTGGAAAATTGTATTTATGAAATGAAACAAGTTTTAAATTAATAATTTAATTAAAACAATATTGATAAATTTTTTTAATAATATATATATATATATATTATATTCATTCAACTATATAACATTAATTTCATGTGTTTTATAGATAATATATGAGAATAAATCTAATTTTATGAATAAAAAGATGTATTTTTCAAAAAGATAATTTTACAACCTTTTAATGGTGAACCCATTTTAAATCAAAATTTTCACACTATTATAATTTTTATTTGAAAAAATAAACTTCATTTTTTAAATTTTAATACCAAAATTTAATTTGGGTGATTTTTTGGTATTTTTCTGAGAAGTTTCATTTTTTGATGAATAGTGAAAAATATTGAATTTTAATTCAAAACTGCCTTTTCATCTAATTTATTTATATAGTTAAATTATTTATTAATTTTGTTTTAAATTATAATTAGAGAAATTATACATAAATTAATATAATTTAGGTTATTTTAAGCAATTTCACATTGAAATTGGATATAAAAACATTTCAAACATTTGAACATTTTTACTTTAAAAACCCGCTTTATCGTCCCGTCTGTGGGATTAAATTTAAATAAATTTCTAATAATTATGTGTTTTTGATTTGTAAAAATGGATTAAATATATAAAATATGAATAATTTATATTGTATTATAAGTTAAACTTAGTTTTTTACAAAAAATATTAGTGAAAGTGATTAAAATTAATTATAATGATTAAGAGAAAAATTAGCTTAACAAAGGACTAAACCTTTAACTTAAGGAAAACAATGACCTTGAAACTTCTCCAAAAGACATTGGATGTTCATATTTATACCTATCCTACAATTTATAGTATTTGGAACACTATTTTATCCACTTTACATGGGAAAAACATTGGTGGAATTTCCTTTTAAAATATTCACAAGAATGTCACTCCTCCTCCACTATAAAAAGGAACTCACCCCTCCCACTTATTCACACCTCTCAAGACCCTTTTATCAGAAAAAATCTAAAAAAATATCATCCCAAAATCCATATCTTTATCATATAATCCTATCTTTTGGATGAAATCCAATCAAGTAATCCATTTGGTACAAACTAAGAGGAGTTACCCAAAGAATAGGTAACATCTTTTCACAAGCTCTTTTGTTTTATTTTCATTATCCAAACCCAAAAATATTATCATTACATGATTATATAATAAAATAATTATCCCAAATATACTTATATTTTTTTATTCTAAGGTTTATACCTATACTTACACAAATTTCCATCTAATGGGTAATGAACTTACCATTCGTGTGTACGGCGGACTACCACCTCACGAAACGATGTTATTTATTTTTCTTTTACCACCTATCATGGTCGATAATTATGATAGAAACTCATTTTTTATATGATATATATTATATTTATGATTTATTTATTCTTATTTAATTATTATATAAAATATACCTTTATTCTTTCATTTTTTTGTAAAAATGATAACTTTGTTTGTGGACGTGTGGACTATCACCTCCTCAAACTGAAGTGATTCGTTCAAACTTTACATGGAATGTATTAAGGATGATTTTAGTAAATGTATATGATATATATGATATAATCATTCTAATGGAATTATAATTTATATATATACACACACATATATGTCAGTTACTTTCTTTCTTTCAATACTATAAAAAAACAGAAACAACATTCATGTGTACGCACGACCTACTGTCTCCAAGAACGGTGTATTCCATTTCCTTTATCTATATTTCATAGATTATTATAAATATTTATATACTGAATATATATGATTTATAAATAATTTTTTACATTATTTAAATAATTAAATCCTGATATAATTAAGAGGATCAAAAATAACAAGTCAAAACATGTATGATAAACAAAGCGGTTATTTCCAAAAACATTTCTTTAACTTAGAATTGTTAATTAATAGGTAATATAAAGTCATAAGTGAATAATATATGGTATTATATATAGGAATATGGTTTTTTTAGATTTATAATAAACTTATATTTATTATACAATAGGTTTGAACGTATAAAAATAAAGTCAATATTGAAGGTAAGAGTTTTCTCATCTCAATTTTTATATATTTGAGATACATGCCTTATTAACTACTCATTTATTTTGTGTGGTGTATATACTACCTATAAATTTATTCTATTATTATTATAATTAAATTTATGGGTATTAAAATATCTATTTTATGATCTTTATTTCATGGGTTTTATAGTTTAAAAGTTACTAAATCGGTAAAGTAATTTTTGTCTCAAGGTTACTTCTTTGAGATACATTCCATGTTATACACCTATATTTTTATATGGGGTGTATATACTTACATTTTACATGTTATATCATGAATAAAATAATTTAATGATATTTTAAGCTTCATTTAATGTTATTATCTCATGTATATTATGATTCAAAGTTACCAAAGTGGTAATAACTTATTGCTACAATGTCATCGTTTATCAATATTGTTTACGATTATGATTCCATTGATGAAATATTATAATACATCTCTTAATAAAACTCATGAATTTTCTTCTCATCTAGATATTAATGATATCTTTATGTATTGGTACCATTTTCCACTCTTTTGTACTTAAGATAATTAATAAATTGCTTTTAAAAAAATCCAACATTATTACTCTCTTCAGTCATAAATTTATGTTCTTTAAAAACCATGTTTTCCTAAAAAGGTTTTCAATTTTTTTTATATTTAAAAAGTGTGTTAAATGTTTTCAATACCTTTTTATATTTTCTCAAGGAAAAATATTTTCAAAATATTTTCAGTCTTCTTTTTTAAGTTTTCAAGAAAAAGGATTTCAAAAGGATTTCAAGCATTCTTTTTAAGTTTCAAAGTATTTTCAAATAAAATGGTTTTAAAAATACCTTAAAGATTCATTTATAAGTTTTAAAAGATATTTTGAAAGAAAAAGGTTTTGAAAATGATTGATGTTTGAAAAGTGTTTTTCAAAGTGAGAAATATATTTTCCTCAAGAAATGTTTTAAATGAAATTATAAAGATTTATTTATAAGAAAAAGGATTTTTGAAATGGTTTTATAAAAGGTATTTTCAAAGAAAGGATATTTTATCTAAGAAATGATCCATGTGATCCTTCAAAAACCACATCCATCTAAGATGATATACTTTGTTATAGTTTATTCTTTAATTGAGATATTAACCAAGAATACCATTCATATTATTTCTTGAATGGTTTATGTTTTTATGGAATGATGTTTATGACACTCATTTCTCTTCCATGAGTTATATGCTTTTGAAAACTACTTCTTTTCGTAGGTTATTATTTGATGAAATTATTATGAGAACTATATCTTTTCTATAGTTAATGATATGATGAAATGTTTATGATACCCATTTTATTTTATGGTTTATGATATGATGATTTTTTATAATCTTGTGGCACATGTATGTATGATTTTATAATTTGATGGGTGAGACCTATATCTCCCTACAATACATTGGGTAATGATGGATGACTCATGAGTATATATGTTATGAGTGAACCTGATTTCATGCTCACAAAGTTATGTATGAACCTGATTACATGTTCTCAATGTTATGTGTGAACCTAATTACATGTTCACAATGTTATGCGTGGACCTAGTTGCATGTCCATAAGTTTATGCATGAACCTGATTACATGTTCACAATGTTATGAGTGAACCTTATCATGTGTTCACAATGTTATGCATGAACCTGATTACATGTTCATAATGTCATTCGTGGACCTGGTTTCATGTCTATAAGTTTATACATGAGCTTGATTATGTGTTCACAATGTTATATGTGAACCTGATTACATGTTCACAATGTTATGCATGGACTTTGTTGCATGTCCATTAGTTTATGTGAGGTCCTGATTTCGTGTCCTTAACTTAATGAGTGAACCTATTTCTACTTATACATGTTCATAATGTTATAAGATAATGTGTATGCCAAAATTCCTTGTATTATTCCTATGTTATGATTTCATGGATTATGCTCTTAACTACCTTATCATTCATGTCTTATGAACTACCAATATTTATGCCATGACTCTTAGTTATGGTATTTGATATGCAGGGTATGATCTTCTAATGATACGATCATGCTATAATACCCTTATGCTCATGATTATGCTTACATATCTCCTTGATTACCCTTACTGATCATCTAAGATCACCCCTTTCTTATGTTTCCTTTACCTATGTTATAAATAAAGATTTTTAAGTAGGAGTAATAAAGGGGAATATATTTATAGATATGTTTAAGATATTTCTCAAAAATTAGAAGAATACATTAGAAATTTCCAATAACACTAAACTATTAGGTCTTCAGGCATGCATTTTTTCAATGTGATTAATATTCATCTAAAATGATGTAGTATACATGTATGTTAAGCATGAGTCACTATAGTTGGCATAAAATGAGAGGTTTTTTCAATATTTGGAAACTAGGATGAGAAAAATTTAGTGATATCCCTAGGGACATTTCTAAGTATATGTCTAGGGATTAATTCAAGGATAATCCTAAGGTGTTATTGATTTAAAATAAGGTATCATAATTTAGACATCCTATAAGTGATTTTTTATAATTATGTGGTTTTCCACTATGATAAGTGTTTCTCACACCATGATTTTTGATTTTAGTCAACGAATAGAACCTGAAGGAACCATGTTAATAAGTAATTAAATGAAAAATGAAATGGTTTTCCTCCTAAGAAAATGAATATTATTGGATCTAAAATGAAAAACCTCTTTGTTATGCTTTCTCATGCTATGAATCATGGGGAACATCCAACTGAGTAAAGGAGGGAATAATGATCTGTGGAGTTATTCATGAGGAAGCTCCCACATTATTTCAGTAGTCCCATCGATTCGTTAGATTCTGAATAATGGACCAGTACCACTAACAAGATATTTTCTATTCTCTAGTATTCATATCATGAAATGGTCACGTTGGCTGCCTACTATTTAAAAGGTGAGTCATATCAATGGTGAAATATTATCAAGAATACAAGGTGACAATATGAAATTGACTCCATGTATTGGGATGATTTCAAGAATATATTTCTTAATAAGTACTTTCCTTATATCCTTCATAAAAAGATGGATAAGGAATTCCCCAAGCTTAAGCAGAGGGATGATGAATCTCTTGGTTCTTATGAAGAAAATTTTACAAGACTTGCAAGGTACCCTTTTGGTATTATAATTCATCCTAAAAGTAATATTGACCAATTATTTAGTGGCTTGAAACCAACTCCATGAAGGAAGTTAGACATAAGGGAATTTGAATTCTATGAAGAAATTGTTTTATTTTAACAAAAAGTGGAAATGGAAGCTATAAACCCTCTTGGTTCTGGTGATAAGAAAAGGAAAATGAGTTTCCATAGAAAATGAAATGATATGTCACATGGAGAGAAGAAAATGTTTCAAACTCCAACTTTACAAAACTATGGTAACGATCACTTAGGTGTGTTCATTAAAGGAATAAGAAGGCATTTCAAATGTGGGAATTCAACGACCTAAACTATTATAAATAAAATTCCCCTTTTTTGATTTAATTAAATGTATTATTATGTATTATGGTTATAGAAAACACATGAACTTCTTTTGTTTTATTACATACAATTGGATTTAAAATACCATTAAGTATCATTATCATTGATAATATAGTTGTTGAATAGTGATCATGTGATTAGTATAAATATAGGGTTTTAACAAATCCAATTGACACTGACAAAGGAAGTGATGACCTCAACCAGTAGGATCGTACCCTATGAAGCCAATTTATTAGAGCTTCAGAGGGAGATAGAATTTCTAGGATTTACCCTTGACGAATACCAAGAGGAGATCTAATAGCTTAAGTATGAGTGAAACCATTTATGGGATAAGTTCAAGCTCATTGAGATCACGACCCAAACTATGTTTTCTGAATTGCCCCATGAAAGTCCCACCACCGCACACCTTACTCTTAGGGCATTTGTTGGTGTATTAAATGGATATTTATCAAGAACCTAGCATTACGAGTTTGTACATTATTTTTTTACAGAATAATTAATATATTTTAAACCTATTATTGTTTCTTTATAAATGTTTTTTATTTTTGATTCAATAAAACACAAATAGTATTTTTGGTTAATATTGAGATTCAATTAATAAATTTTTGAATTAATATATTTTAAAAATAAATAATATTTTAATAAAATATTATTATTAAATAATTTTTATCAAATATAAATGATCATATAATTTTTATGAATTCAAAGAAATTTTTTTATAAGGGTTTGAAACTGTTATTATCAAAAAACCCATCATTTCTTAATAAATGTCGATTTTATTTTAAAAGTAAAAATTCAAATATTTAGAAAATTATTTATATAAAATTAATATTATTATGACATCATAATGACCAAAAAGTGATTTAATAATTAATATAAATGGAAACCAAGACCAAATATATGTTTTTCATTTAAAATAATTTGACTTTAAGTTTATTTGATTTATTATTTAAATCCATTATGAATCTTCCAAAACTTATAATATATTTTAAGGTTTTAAAATCCTTTATTTAAGAGCATGAATAAACTCTACATAAGAAAGGGAATTATTTTAATAAGTTTGGGCCTTGTAATTATAAATAATAAAAACCACCTCCTTTTTTCAAAAAAATGTGCAAAAACCACGGGATGGTTTATGTTTTTGGATATTTTATTATGTAGATTCCAAAACCTAAATAATAAAGAAATCCCCCTCTTTTCCTGTATAAACCCACCCAAGATATCATTTATCTCTACTAAAACTCATTTTATCATAACCATACTCTACCCTACACTCTCTAGATACCTATAAATGAACCCCTAAGCCCTCAATAATCCCTTTCCAAGCTTTTGGAGTCACACACTCAAGTATGTGACCTTCCTCTCCTTGCAAATTCAATCACCTTCTTTGAAATTAGTTATTTTAATTTCAACTGGTTATATTTTCATTCATTTA
Source organism: Viscum album (assembly GCA_963277665.1). Classification (NCBI taxonomy): domain Eukaryota; kingdom Viridiplantae; phylum Streptophyta; class Magnoliopsida; order Santalales; family Viscaceae; genus Viscum; species Viscum album. The sequence continues at coordinate 1,294,754,986 of OY728141.1, read as the reverse complement.
TAATCATTAAATCAATATAAAAGTGATTTTATTTTAATTATGGATCACTTATCCTCCCTCATTTCGACCTTACCTAAGCTGTTACTATGCCTAAATTCTTTAAGGGATCCTCACATGAACTTCTTTATTCAAGTTTCTTTATGAACTTATGCATTATATTTACATTTACTAAAGTTGGGAAATGTATTTAAATGTCACTATTACATAAAATTTTATTTAAAAAATACTATACACCCCTTTCTCTCTCATTAACTATTTTTATGAATATTTAAGTAACGCCGTTGTGCTGTTGAAATTTCACTGCAATTTTCCATGAAAAAACAATTGTGTAGTGAATACCATACTCATTTTTATATCAAGGGTATTCAACTTTATGCACATATACTTATTTATTGGGGACTTAAATGTATCTATTATACATTCCTTGATCTTTGAATAAATTATGATGATGAATGAATCCATGTTGTATGATCTATGTGGCACACTTAAGCATGATAATGAAATTAATATGATGGGTGTGCCCAGATAGTTCTCCAATACAATAGGTAATGTTTAGTATCATGATATGCCATGTTGGTAAAGATATTGAACTTGATTATTTTATGGTAATTTTTCCACCATGATGTCTTGGCAGGTTTATCCTTGACCTATGTTTATGATTTGGTGTTCTAAGTTGTTGCCACATTTCCCATGTTATGATTATCATGCGATATTATGCCTTATTATTCATGTTCCTTTTATTCATCATTTATATGTCTATTATGTAACATGTATCACTTATTAAATTTTTATTCCCTTACTGGGATTTATAGATCACCCCTTTTTTATGTATCTCCACAGGTTATGCCATATAGTTTTAAGTTTGAATGAGTATTTTGAGCATGTTAAAGAAGTTTTCAATAAAAATTTCATATTCCTTATTTTATGTTGTTATATAATGTACCTAATTCCTAAATACACTAGAATAATTGATTATCTGAGTCATATTAAGTTTATTATTATGTAATAAAACAAGTATTAATGTGAAATAAAGTGTAGGGTTGTTATAGTTAGCATCAGAGGAAAAGTTTAGTTATTTTGGGGATAAGGATTAGAAAACTCTAGAGAAATCATTAGGGATAAAACTTGGTATAATAAAATATACCTAAAATTTTGTAAGTATACATTAAGTGGTTTATCAAGAAAATAAATCCTTGTCTGGATACTATAAGTGGACGTAGTTCTAACACATATGTACGTAGGGGTAAAAATTCTAAAAAGGTGTCTCAGACCTGACTTGGGGTAACCTAGTACATGAAAATGGGCCTTACTGTACACCTATTTTGACACTCTCAGGGGATATGATTTACTAAATCCAAATTCTCATTACGAAATATTATTAATGAAACAAAAAAAATCCCATAAGAATATATATTAGGAAATATATCATGGATAACATAGATTAAATCCTAGAGATTCATAAGTTAAGGAAATAAATGTAATTTATAAGTTTTTTCTTTAATGTCATTTGACCCCCCTTATGTGTTTAATAGATTAAAAATACTAATCCCTAATTTTTCCTTTATTCTAGCCAATGGATGGAAATAATAGGAATCAAGTAAACAATTAATGTGATTGGAAATGTGATGACTACCCCAATGAGATTCCCAAATAAATGGGAGAAGGAATCATGAATTTTATGATGATACTATCTTAGATGACTTAAGTTTTTAATAGAAACATAGATCAAGAGGAGCACCCAAACCCCCATAAGAGAGAACAATGCACAATAAAGAGATTTATGTGACAAAGGACTCATAATTTCAATGGATCATCTAATCCATTGATTTATGAACAATGCATCATCTCCATTGAAAAGATATTATCCATCCTTCAATGCTCTCAGAAAAAGAAGGTTCCATTGTATGTTTACCATATGGAGAGAGAAACTGATCAGTGGTGGTCCTTGATCAATAATATGAAGCATGAGGAAGAGATCTAAGTGATGGAGTGGAAAGAATTCCAAAAAATATATTTTGATAAATATTTTCATCACACTCTCCAAATTAAAATGGAAAGGGATTTCCTTTCCATAAAGCAAAAATATGATGAATCTATTGGAGTGTATGAGGAAAACTCTAAAAAACTTTCATGATACGCCTTCAGCTTTGTCGTTACCCCCGAATTCAAGGTTGACCACTTCTTTGGTGGGATAAAACCTAATCTATGAAAATCCCTCATGATCCGTGACATTGAAAGCTATGAATAAATTGTCTGATGTGACCTCAACATTGAAATGTAGATCATAAAATACCAAAGGTGTCATGGGGATAAGAAGATGAAAGTTATAGCGACCCTGTATTTTCTTACATTACTATTACATAATTATAAAAATAGAAAACATAATAGTATTACACCATTAGGATCCATAGGTTTAGTGTATTGGGCAAACTAGGACTATACATAACATTTACAACATCAAAAATAAACATTTATTTAATTCCTTATTCTTTAGCTTCTTATTGGCAATTGAACTCTCCTTAGTACATGTAGTCACCTGAGGATATACATCAAAAAGAGGTGAGATAAAGGTGTAGTAAGATGGTTGATAATAACAATATATCATGGGGTGAGAATAATCATAACATCATCATCAAAATCATGAGAGGAAACTTTAATAAAAGACTTGAAATATGGCAATGCATAAAAAATAAAACATCGTGTATTAGTGGTTAAATACCGCACATAGTTGTGAACAAAGATATCATATTGTTAACACATAATTTCACTTTAAATCATGATATTAATCAATTTACCCAATGCATTGGAGCACTGTATAATTCCAGGTGCACCCGTCACATTCAAACATTCGTATTGCGCTATATAATTCGGGGCACACCCGTCACATCATAACATTATCATTATCATGAATTACACATAGAACATATATAAAAAATGAAAATAACTAACCCATGTAAAGGAATGGGTTTTATATCATAATAAAATATTCATAAACTTTGGGTTCCCAAAATAAAGTGGGAATAACATACTTGATACAATAACCATCAACCTTGGGTGATAAATAAAAGGTATGTTTTTGAAAGAATGGTTATTTTGGAAAATATTGTGTCTGACATAAAATCTAGTGGAGAAAATTTATATCCCAGAATAGGAAATATAATTATGAACAAATTATTTTTACAGAGTAACCATACAAAAAAATGGAGTGAAAGAGGGAGAATCCAAAGAAAGAAAGTTGGGTTTGAGAATTTCCCCTTACCTTGTATCCGAACACTTTATCCACATTAATGTCCTGTATAACCACATTAGATTAAATTTTAGTACATTTTATACATGAATATGGTTCAAATGGATTCATGAAGTTATTTTATGTTCCTTTTTATGAGTTATAGAGTTTAAAAACATTGTTTGAGAATGTTCGTTTTTATGGTTTTGTTGATTAGTTCACTTGTATTCAAAAATGGAAGTTCGTGTAGAACACGAATAAACATCCAGAACTTATATTTCATGTTATTAATAATATTAAAGAATCTTAAATGATATTATAATGAGTTATATTATATTCCATGTGGATGAATCATTAGATAATAATTAAATTATGATTGTTTGGGTTAATTTGGGCAGTTTTTCGACCACAACGAACTTGTTTTGTTTAATAATTTAGTAATATGTACATAAGTTAGATACAGAACATTAAATAGGATTTAATACATATAAAATATTCTGGTTCAACCATAAAAATGGTTTCATGACCAGATCTAAAAGTATAAATGGAAAAAAGAAAACATTTCGTTCTAGAAGGTGATAAATTAACACCTCACAAACAACGATTTTTTTTTTAAAATAAAAAGAAGAGGATAAGGGGGTTGGATGATATATTATCCCATTAGTATCATAAAATTACAGTATATGTGTGATAATAGAGTTACCATACCATGTGGATGGGTATATGTGGGGATATATTATGAAATGAACTTGAAATTGAAAGGAATTTAAAGGAAAGAGAGAGAGAGAGGAATTACCTCTTGAATCCTCCTCTTGAGATCCTCCTTAAGAAAAATAGGATTGGTATTTTGATGAGACCATAAGCTCTTGGACATGGGGGAGGGTCTAGGGAAGATGTTTGGGAAGAGTTTAGACAAGTATTTAAGCTTGAGAGGTGTGAGGAAATAAGGGTGTGAAGGGTGGTATTTATAGTGGAGGGGAGAGAGGATTTCTCAATATTATATTCATTAATTTATTATTTCTCCACAAGATAAGGAATAGCGAGTCTTACATGACCAAGAGTAGTAAAAAGGGAATGTGAGTTCTATATTTGTGTTCTTACATCACTTGTGATGTCAGGAATAGTGGGTTTAAATTATAATATATTTATACGGTAAATTAATGTATTTTACTATTCACCAAAAATTCAAGTATTTCAGAAAAATCCCAAAACTTCACCCTAATAATTTTTCTATGTGTAGAATCTAAAAATTAATTCCATTTTTCAAATATAATTTTATAAATATGATTAATTTAATTTTTAATTAAAATCATAATTTACTTGAAAAATACAATTTTTAAAACATTTGTTTACTTATTCCAAAACATGGGTACATCATGCTTTCACTTAAATCCTAAATATATACTATCACAGGTGAGGTTACTATTCATAAGGGTATATTAGTATTGATAAGGGTAACATTAACATTCATAAGGGTATGTTACTATTCACAAAAAAATTAAGTTTGTTTTGTTAGACTCCAAACATCTTACTAATCACAACCGTGTATATCAGATTTTCGAATTTTAAAACATAAAAGTAGAAAAATTATGTTTAGTGATCACATAGTATTTAGTATCATGATATTTCATTGAGATTTATAATGTGATTATACTATAAGGCATAATTATAAGAAGTAATTTCCATTGAAAAAACATTGGGTCATTACATTCTTTCCTCGTTATGAAATTTTGCCCTCAAATTTTTGTTTTACATAAACAGGTGAGGGTACTTCTCCATCATTACCTCCTCCAATTCCCATGTTTCTTCTTCAAACTTATGGTTCCTCCACAAAACTTTGACAAGATGGGTTGTCTTGTTTCATAGAACCTTATCTCTCTAGTCTAAAATCTTTACTGGCTACTCCTCATAAGAGAGATCATATTCTAGTTTTACCACCTCTGAGTTCAATACATGTAAGGGGTCTGATATGTACTTCCTCAGGAGTGATATGTGAAGCAAATCATGAACTTGAGCCATATTTGGTGGAAGTTAAAGATGATAGTCCATGAATCCTATGTGGTGAAGGATCTAAAAGGGGCCAATGTACCTTGGGCTTAGCTTCCCTTTCTTTCCAAATTGCATGACTCTCTTCCATGGTTATATTTGAAGGAAGAATTTATCCCCAATGTCAAACTCCAAGTCCCTTTGATAGTTGTCAGCATAACTCTTTTGTTGACTCTAAGAAGATTTTATGTGTTTCTGGATGACTTGAACCTTCTCTATCATATCTTTCACAAGGTCAGGTCCAAGTATCTTTCTTTCTCCAACTTCATCCCAATAGGTTGGAGTTCTACATCACTTTCCATACAGAGCTTTATATAGAGCCATCTGAATACTCGAGTGGAAGCTATTGTTGTATGACAACTCAACCAATGGGAGATTATTATCCCATCTACCTTTGAATTATAGAGAGTAGGATCTTAGAATATCTTCATGCATCTGAACAATCCTCTCAGATTGGCCACCAGTTTGGGGGTGATAGGTCATGATGAAATTTAATTCAGTACTCAAATCATATTTAAGACTTATCTAGAATTTATATGTGAACCTTGGATTACGATCAGAGAAAATTGAGAGTGGAACACCATAAATTCTCACCACTTTCTTCAAATATATCTTTGCAAGTTTTTCAAGCGAGAGGTTTTACCGAATAGCGATAAAATGGGCAGTCTTGATGAGTTGGTCAACCACAACTCATATCTCATTATTTACCTTCAACGTCTTCGAGAGACCCATTAAAAATTCCATATTGAAATTATCCCATTCCCACATGGGTATAGGAAATGGTTTCATCAACCCTTTAGACTTTTGTGACTCTATTTTAACTTTCTAACATACCAAGCACCTTGATATATATTCTGCAATCTCCTTCTTCATGTTATCCCACTAGAAGTGTTCTCAGAGATCATGGTACATCTTGGTGCCACCAGGATGGATAGAGAAAGTTAAGATATGTGCATTTTCCAATAGATCCTTCTTTATCCTAGTTGATGAAGGCACACAAAGACGCATTCCAAACCGAATCACACCTTCATAGTCGATATGAAACTCATGTAGCTTCTCTTACTTTACTGCATTCACCCTCTTTTATAACTCCAGATCATCCCTTTGTGCCTCCTTAATCTTCTCTTGGATAGATGGTTGCGCAACCATTTGGGCAAGGTAGAATTTATCCCTTTCCCTTATGATTTCCAAATCCATCCTTTTCATATCCAAGAAGATATGTTCTTTCTCAATCCGTAACATGGATAGAGTAGCGGGTTCTTTTCTACTTAGAGCATCAAATAACTTGTTTGCCTTTCCAAGATGATAGTGAATAGAGCAATCATAATCCTTGATTATCTTTAACCATCTCCTTTGATGCATATTGAGATCCTTTTGTGTGAATATATACTTTAAACTCTTGTGCTCGGTGTATATGTCACACTTCTCACCATAAAGGTTGTGCCAATAGATTTTCAAAGAAAAAATCATGGCTTCCAGCTATAGATCATGTGTTAGGTAGTTTTTATCATGGATCTTCAATTGCCGTGAGGAATAGGCTATCACATTATCATTTTTCATGAGTATACAACCCAAGAATTTCATTGAAGCATTACTGTAAATCAAAAAAACCTCTCCACTCTTCGGTAATGTGAGTACATGTGTAGTGATTAGCCTTCTTTTTATCTCCTTGAAGCTTACCTCACATTCTTCTATCTAGACATGCTTTACCCCTTTCCTTATTAACATAGTTAGCGGGCTTGAAAATCATGAGAAATTTATCACCAAATGTCGGTAGTACCCATCTAATCTAAGAAAACTATGGATTTCTGTGACACTAGAGGGCCTAGGACATTCCTTAATCGCCTTTGTTTTTTATGGGACCACATAAATTACCTCACTTGTGATCACATGTCCCAAGAACATGACTTGATTAATCCAAAATTCACACTTACTGAACTTGTCATACAACTTCTCCTTTTTCAATGTCGCCAACACAAGTCCTAGATTTTCTTCATGTTCCGCCTTTATCTTGGAGTAGATGAGAGTATCATCAATAAAAACCACCAAAAATTTATCAAGGTAATGTCTAAATACTCTATTCATCAAATCCATGAAGATTTCAAGGACATTTTTAAGTCCAAAGGGCATCACCAGAAACTCATAGTGCCCATTCCTTATACAGAAGGTAGTCTTCTGAATATCTTCCTTCTTCACCTTTAACTGATGATATCCAGAATGAAGATCCACCTTTGAGAAGTATTGAGCTCTTCTTAACTGATCGAAAAAGTCTTCAAACCTTGGAAGAATATTCTTTTTCTTTATGGTGATCTTGTTGAGTTCCCGATAATTGATACACAACCACATTGTTCCATCCTTCTTCTTCACAAAGAGCACTGGTGCACCCCAAGGTGATGCACTAGGGTGTATGAAAAACTTTGTCCAAATGATCTTGCAGCTACTTATTTAACTCCTCCAGTTCGATAGGATCTATCCTATAGGTACACTTTGAGATAGGAGTATCTCTGAGTATGAGTTCTATAGAGAACTCTACCTCATGATCCGGGGGAAGTCTGGGTAACTCTTTGGGAAATACATCACTGTATTCCCTCATGATGGGAATTTATACATGGTTGGAACTTTCCTTTGACTCAACCATTTGGGCGAGTTATGCTTCTTCATAGGGTATCAACACCCACACCATTGAAGGATTTTTCAAAGGAGATTCACGATCTTCCTTACATTTATAGAGGATCATGGGATAGTTTGGAATATGAAAAGATATTTCATTTTCCTAACAATTGATACGTGCTCTATATAATGAGATCCAATCCATTCCCATTATAGCATCGAATTACACCAAGGTAAGTATTACAAGATTCACTAGAATAATCTTCCCACATACACCAATAGAAGAAGCGTCAAACACTTGGGTTTGAATGATTGCACCACTTTGTGTTTTTATAGATATCTATACTTTAAGGTTTCAGGGCTTCGATTCTATAGTTCTAGAAAACTTGAAATATATAAAGGAATGCGTAGAACCAGAATCAAATAATACTTTTTTCCATTCTTGAGTGAATAGGAAGTGTACCTTGTACGACTTCATTATATTCTCAATTTTCAAAGTAGTGATGTCATAAGCCTTACCTTATTCATTTGGATTTGGTGGCTGCTAACGCTGATTACCCACAAGGACTTGAGGTTTAGTGCACTGGATTGCATAGTTACCTTACTCCCTATAGTTATAGCATTGAACCATGGGTGGTTCTCTCTTTACTTTCACTACAATCTTCTTCCTTTTCATTTCTTTTAGACACTCTTGTGCATGGTTTCCTTTCCCACACATGAAGAACTTCCTAGTCCCTTTGAGGTAGTTCCCATGATGAAACTTCCCACATTTTTGGCACGTGGGTCGTTGAGTTTTCTTCCCAACTTTATCATTAGATCCCCCCAACATGAAACTCCATATTTTTTTTCTTATCAACATAGCCATGAGACCATTCTCCAAACTCCATCTCCACTTTGAGATCACACCGAACAACTTCTTCATAAATCCCAAAGTCTCGAATTTCAAGATTGTTTTGAAGGTATGGTTTTAATCCACTAAATAATATATAAAATTTTCTATCATTGTTGATAACAAAACCCGAAGCATACCTTTCAAGACTTGTAAAATTTGATTCATAGGTTGTGACAGATTATTCTTCTTTTTGTTTGAGCTCTATGAATTCTCTCTCCATATTTTTATGAAGAGTTTTTGGGAAATAATTATTAAGAAACATCATCTTAAAGTCTCCCCATTCCATATCTTCAATTTCCTTCCTTGGATTGGCATTCTTAATCAAAGACCACCATTGATCAACCTCTCCATTTAGTTGATAAATGGATAGAGTCACCTTATCTAGTGGAGCACATAATATATCTTCTCCATGGAGTTGACCCACTGTTCCACAACTAGTGGATCAGAAGATCCACTAAACATTGGTGGTCATTGCCGCATAAAACACTCAATAGCTAGATGCTCCCTCTTTGGTGAAGGAGAAAGTTCCCCATTATTCTGGTTATTGTTCATAACCTGAGATAGTTGAGTAAGTATTACCATGAAGTTTTTAACTCCACTTCCAAAATCACTGGGGATGTCATTTGGGAATCGTTGCATTGGCCCTCACACGAGATGTTGGACTGGTTTCTCATGGTTCCCACCATTTTCTAAAATAGAAAAGTTTAGAACAAAACATAAGTAAAAAACTCATGAATTAATAACTTATTCATTTTTATGATTTATACTAAAAGAATAAATTATGTTATACCTATCTAAAGATTCTTGTGTGAATATTTGTACTTAGTCTCATGCTAGAGGTTTTCTCTACGGTTCATTAATCATAATTCCTAAATTAACTAAACCTTGCCTTTGATACCAACTACAGTGACCCTTACTTTTCTTATATTACTATTAAATCATTATAAATATAGAAAAACTAATAGTATTACACCATGAGGATCCATAGGTTTAGCATCGTGGAAAAAATAGGACCATAAATAACATTTACAACATCAAACACAAACATTTATTTAATTCCTTCTTTTCTAGATTATTATTGGCACTTGAACTCTCCTTAGTACATATAGTCACCTGAGGATATACATCAAAAATGGGTGAGATAAAATCCTGGTAAGAGGGTAGATAAGAATAATATATCATGTGGTGATAATAATCATAACATCATCATCAAAATCATGAGAGGAAACTTTAATAAAATACTTGAAATGTGGCAATGCATAAAAAATGAAACATCATGTCTTAGTGGTTAACTACCACACATAGTTGTGAAAAAATCTAGAATCTTGTTCAAACATCATTTCAATTTAACTCATTAGATTTATAACTTTACCCAATTCATTGAAGTGCTGTATAATTCCTGTCGCACCTGTCACATTAAAACAGTCATATTGCGTTATATAATTTTGAGCGTACCCATCACATCATAACATTATCATTATCATGAATTACACATAGAACATATATAAAAAATGAACATAAATAACCCATGTGAAGGAATGGGTTTCATCTCATAAGAACACATTCATAAACTTTGGGTTCCCAAAATAAAATGGGAATAACATACTTGATACAATAACCATCAACCTTGAGTGAGAAATAAAAGGTGTCTTTTTGAAAGAAGAGTTCTTTTGGAAAACATTGTGTTTGACATAAAATCTAGTGAAGAAAATATATATCCAAGAATACGAAAGATAATGATGAAAAAATTATTTTTATGGAGTAACCATACCCAAAATGGAGTGAAAGAGGGAGAAACTGAAGAAAGAAAGTTGGGTTCGAGAATTTCCTCTTACCTTGTATCTGAACGATTTCTTCACTTTAATGTCATGTATAACCACATTTTATTAATTAATTAACAATTAAATAACATTTTTTACATTAATATGGTTCATTATGATTTCATTAAGTTATTTTATGTGTCTTTTTATGAGTTATAGAGTTTAAAACCATTGTTAGGGAATGTTCATTTTTATGATTTTCTTGAGCAGTTCACTTGTATTCATAAATGGAAGTTCATGTAGAACATGTATAAACATACAAAACTGATATTTAATGTTATTAATGATATTAAATAAGTTTAAATGATCTTATAATGAGTTATATTATATGCCATGTTGATGAATCATTAGATAAGAATTAAATGATGATTGTTTGGGTTAATTTGGCCGGTTGTTTGACCATAATAAACTTGTTTTGTTTAATCATTTAGTAATATGTACATAAGTTAGATCCAGAACATTAAATATGATATAATAAATATAAAATATTCTATTTCAACCATAAAAATGGTTTCATGACCAGATCTGAAAGTAGAAATGGAAAAATGAAAACATGTCATTCTTGAAGGTGATAAATTAACATCTCATGAACAACATTTTCTTTTATAAAATAAAAAGAAGAGGAAAAGGGGGTTGGATGGTATATTATCCCATTAGTATCATAAAATTACAATATATGTGATATACTGGAGTTACCATAACATGTTTATGGGGATAGTTTGGGAGATATTAAGAAATGAACTTGAAATTGAGATGAATTTAAAGGAACGAGAGAGAGTGAGAGATGAATTACCTCTTGAATCCTCCTCTTGAGATCCTCCTTAAGGAAGCTAGGATTGGTATTTTGATGAGACCAAAAACTCTTGGAAGTGGAGGAAGGAATAGGGAAGATTTTTGGGCAGAGTTTAGACAATTCTTAAAGATTGAGAGGTGTAGAATCTAAAAATGAAGTCCATTTTTCAAAAATAATTTTATAAATATGATTAATTTAATTTTTAATTAAAATCATAATTTACTTGAAAAATACAGTTTTTAAAACATTTTTTTACTTATTCCAAAAAATGGGTACATCATGCTTTCACTTAAATCCTAAATATATAATACAATAGGTGAGGTTACTATTAATAAGGGTATATTAATATTCATAAGGATAACATTAATATTCATAAGGGTATGTTACTATTCACCAAAAATTAAGTTTGTTCTTTTAGACTCCAAACATCTTACTGATCGCAACTGTGTATGTCAGATTTTTGAAACTCAAAACATAGAAGTGGAAAAATTATGTTTAGTAATCACATAGTATTTATTATCATGATATTTCATTGTGATTTATAATGTGATTATACTATAAGGCATAATTATAAGAATGAATTTACATTGAAAAAACATTGGGTCATTACAAAAGTGGATTTTAATTATGGTGGTCTAGTGGAGAAATCTAACAGTGCTATGAAATTTCAGTATCCCATTTGTCAAAGGTGAAGAATGAAGCACCCAAGAAATTACCTAAGGAGGATGAAGAAATGATTTAGGTTTGGGAAGGAAGGTAACCTAGACAACATTTTCCCATAGGATAAACCCACTAATGTGATAGAGGAAAGGAATACTCTGGCCAACCCTCAGTACATTGTACATTGATTTAACTATAAGGAACCAACAAAATTTTCAAACCAATTCCCTAAGATAAGGGTTTTAAGAGATAACCAACAACCTTCAAGGAAGTAAGGGAAAGCCTTTTTCCATCACTATCACTAATGTGGATCTTGAAAATGAAGTGGTGACTAGTTCTCTAGTTATTCATTCAAGAATATAAAACATAATTTTTTATTCTAGTTCTAATAATTACTTCATATCATGAAATTTTAGTAGAACTATTAAAACACCACGACAGATCATGGATGTAGAGATGTTATTGAAAATGGAAAATGGGTCAATTATTTTATCCCAAGTATATAACTCCTCCCCTATCACAATTTTTGGGATGAAATTCCTAGTGAACCTTATAATACTTCCTTTGGAGGAATTTGAGAAAATTATGGGCATGGATTATCTTTTCCTATATAGAGAAAACATAAATTTCCATGAGAAGGAAATAACTCTCCGTATTGTGAATTGAACCCCGGTTCTGTACAAGTGCAAGGATGAGGATGAAACTTCTTTAGCACCATCATATGAAGCATAGATATTATTTCCATATGATCAAGCATATATAGCTCAAATGATTGAGTCTAAGGAAAGAACCATCCTAAAAGACAAACCTATTGTGAATGAATACACTGATGTGTTTCCTGATGAATTTGCTGGTCTTCCTCCTAGATGAGAGGTTGAATTTTCGATCAAGCTTATACCCAGGGCATTGCCATTATCCAAGACTCCTATATAATGAATATTTTGGAACTTGATGATATGAATAAATAACTATATAAGAATATGGATAAAGGGTTCATACACCCAAGTTCTTAACCATGGGGTGCACCAGTCATCTTCTTTAAGAAGAATGATGAGGAAATACCCTTTACATTGATTATCATGAGATCAATAAGATCATGATAAAGAACAAGTATCCTATGCCTCAGATTGATGAATTTTTTGATCAGATAATTGGAGCACAATACTTCTCCAAGGTTTATCTTTGGTTAGGATATTATCAAGTAAGGGTGAATAAGGAAGATATCCCCAATACCATTTTTTGTACAAGGTACAGTCACTATGAGTTCATAGTGATACCATTCAGACTCACTAATGCTCCAGGAATATTCATGGACTTGATGAATATATTCTTTAGATATTTCCTCAACAAATTTTTGGTAATATTTATAGACAATATTCTAATATACTCCAAAAGAAAATAGGAGCATGAGGAGCATCTGAGCACTATACTAAAGACCGTACGGAAAGAGAATATTTATGCCAAGTAAAAAAAATGTGAGTTCTAGTTGAAATAAGTATCTTTATTAGGGAATATCATCACAATAAATGGGATATATGTGGACCCTTCAAAGATGTAAGAAATTTAAGGATGGCTGAGGACAACATCTGTGTTAGATATCCATAGTTTCCTTGGGTTAGATGGGTATTATCACTAATTTGTGAGAAATTTATCATGGTTATCAAAACCTCTTACCAAGTTAACTCGGAAGGGAGTCAAATTTTCTTAGAAAGATGAATGTGGAGAGATATTCATGGAGTTAAAAACTCGTCTCATTGCTATTCATGTGATTACACTACCCATAAGTGGAGAAAATTTTGTAGTATTCGATGATGCTTTGAAGAAGGGATTGGGTATGTGTCAATGCAGAATGGAGAAGTCATAGACTATGCTTCAAGGAAGTTTAAATTTCATGAGAAAAAATATCCCATGCATGATTTGGCATTGGCAGTTATGATCTTTGTGTTGAAAATATGGGAAAATTATCTCTATAGGGAGAAGTGTGAGATATATACAGATCATAAAAGATTCAAGTATATATTCACACAAAAAGAGATGAATATGCACCAATAAAGATTGATAGATATGATCAAGGACTATGACTTCTCAATCCACTACCATCCCAATAAAGCAAATAAAGTGGCAGATTATCTAAGTAGGAAAGATCTTGTATGTTTACCAGTGATGAGAATTGAGAAGAATCCAATATTCTTAGACCTGAAAAGGATATACATGAGAATCATAAAGGAAGAAGAACAATCAATTCTTTCATAAATGATTACTCAATAGTATATTTTGGAAAGGTTAAAGGATGCTCAAAGAAATGATGTGGAAATTTAGAAGATGGTGGAATCCATGAGAAATGGGAAGTCCTCAGAGTTTAAAATTTATGAAGAAGTAATTGTGAGATTTGGTTCAAGACTATGTGTTCCCTAAAATCATGAGTCAAGGAAGGAACAATTGGATGATGCACATAGTTCAACTTTATCCATTCACCCAAGAAACACAAAGATGTATCAAGATCTCTATGATAACTATTGGAGGGAGAATATGAATAAAAAGATTGCTGAATATACATCAAAGTGCCTGGTATTCCAGTAAGTAAAGTCTCAAAGGTAGAAGTTTAAGGGGATGATGAAACCATTACCCATACCAACATGGAAATGGAAGAACATCTCCATAGAATCTTTCATCATAATTATAAAGACATATAGGAGAAACAATTCTATATGGGTTGTTATGGATTGTTTTTCAAAGACAAGACACTTTATCGCTTTTTGAGAAGACTTATCATTGGATCAACTTTCACAGATATACATCAGATAAGTGGTAAGGCTTAATGGAGTACCACTATTGATTGTATCTGATCAAGATCTAAGATTCACCTAGAAGTTCTGTAAAAGTCTCCAACATGCTCTAAACACTGCGATGAGCTTCTGTATGGCCTATCATCTTCAAACTGATGGCCAGTCTGAGCAGACTATTCATACATAGAAAGACATATTGCGAGCATGTTCTATAGAATTTAAAGGAGTATGGAAAAACATATTCCTCTAGTTGAGTTCTCATATGAAAATAGTTTCTACTAAAGAATACAAATGGATCCCTATGAATCCCTTCATGTGAATAGGTTTAGAACACCTACATGTTGGGATGAAGTTGGGGAATGAAAACTGCTAGGTCATGAAATGGTCGAGGAAATGGTGGAAAATGTTAAGACCATTCAGCAACACATCATGGATACTCAGAGTCGATAAAATAGATATAATAAAAATCATTGATGAGAACTTGAGTCTGATGTTGGATACATGGTTTTACTCTACCTATGTACATGGAATAAAGTGATGAGGCTTGAGAAGAAGGTAAATCTTATTCCAAGATACATCATCCCCTTTAAGATCCTTGACCGCATCAGAGCGGTTTCCTATTAACTATAACTCCCACCAAAACTATCTCAAGTACATGATTATTATATGTATCCCTCTTGAGTAATTTCATAACAAACCCCTCACATGTACTCAATCCAGATGTGGTATTGTTGGAGAATGACCTTTCCTATAAGGAGAAGCTGGTGACGATATTATATCATAGAGAAAAATTTCTACAAAATAAGATAATGCACCTTATCAAAGTGTTGTGGAGAAACCAAAAGTTTGAATAAGCAACATGGGAATTGGAGGAGGTGATGAAGAAGAGTTACCCTCATATTTTTTAGTCTGAGAAATGAAAATTTCAATGGTAAAATTTCTTAAGGGGGAAGATTGTAACGATCTAAACTATTATAAATAAAATTACAATTTTTTAATTTAATTAAATGTCTTATTATGTATTATACTTATAGAAAACACAAGCACTTAGTTTTTTATTATATCCAATTGAATTTAAAATACTATTAAGTATCATTACAATTAATAATATAGTTTTTGAACTATGATCTTGTTATTAGTATAAATATAGAGTTTTAACAAATCTAATTGACAAAAAAAGGAAGTGACGACCTCAACCAGTAGGATCATACCTTATGAATCCCATTGATCAGAGCTTTTGAGGGAGATATAATTTTTAGTATTTTACCTTGACCAATCCCAAGCTAAGATCTAATAAGTTAATCATGATAGAAACTATTTATGGGATAATTTTAAGCACATCGAGATCATGGCTTAAACTATGTTTGTTGAACCGCCCTATGAAAGTCCCATCATTGCACACCTCACTCTTAGGGAGTTTTCTAGTGTATTAAAGGGATATGTATCAAGAAACTATAATTAATAGTGTGTAAATTATTTTTATATAATAATGAATATATTTTTATCCTATTATTTTTACTTTATAAATGTTTTTTATTTTTGATTCAATAAAACACAAATAACATTTTTAGTCAATATTCACATTCAATTAATCAATTTACGAATTAATGGATTTTAAAAATAAAAAATATTTTAATAAAATATTATCATTAAACAACTTTTATCAAATATAAATGATTATATAATTTTTATGAATCCAAAGGTAATTTTTTTGTAAGGGTTTGGAAACTGTTATTGTAAAAAACCCAACATTTCTTAATAAATGTAAATTTTATTTTAAAAGTGAAAATTCAAATATTTATAAAATTATTTATATATAATGAATATTATTTTTGTAATTATAATGTTGAAATTATCCAATGGTAAATTTTCCATAATTTTATGAGATAGTCAAATTTTCAGGTAAAATCTAAATACCGTATAAATATACTTTGTGTATTATGAAATTATAATGACAAAAAATGATGTAATAATTATTATAATTGAGATAAATGAGAAAATATATGTTTTATATTTAAAATCATGTGATTTTAAGTTTATTTTATTTATTTTTTAATGCCATTATGAATCGTCCAAAACCTATAATATATTTTAAGGTTTTAAAATCCTTTATTTAAGAGTGCGACTCACCTACACATAAGCAAGGAAAGTATTTTAATAAGTTCAGACATTATAATTATAAAATAATTATAACCACCCCCTTTTGAAAAAAACCATGGGTAAAAACCATGGTATGGTTTGTGGTTTTGGATATTTTACTATGTAGAGTCCAAAACCTAAATAATAAAGAAATCCCCCTATTTTACTATATAAACCCATCCAAGATCTCATTTATATTCAATAAAACTTCTTGGAGAATGACCATACTCTTCCTACCACTCTCTAGATACCTCCCAAGGTTCCCTTAATCCCTTAATAATCCCCTACCAAGATTTTCAAGTCACACACTCAAGTAAGGGACCTTCCTCTCCTCCTTGCAAATTCAAGCACCTTATTTAAAATTAGTTCTTTTAATTTCAATTTGTTATATTGTAATTTATTTATAATAATTAAATTATTTTCTAAGTTATGCTATTTTAATGGGGTATCATTTATCCTCCCTCATTTGGACACTTACCTAAGTCATCACTATGATAAAATTCTATAAGGGATCCTCACTTTCTCTTTTTATTCAAGTTTCTTTATGAAATTATCATTTTATTTCCATTTACTAAAGTTGGGATATATCTTTACATGTCCCTATTACTTACCATTTTATGTATAAATCATGAGAGACCCATTTATCTCTCATTATCCATTTTTATTAATTTTTAAGTATAATTGTTAAACTGCCAAAATTTCTCCATGATTTTCCATGCCAAAACAATTGTGTAGTGAATACCATACCCATTTTTCTATCAAGGGTATTAACCTTTATGAATATATACTTATTTATTGGGGACTTACATGTATTTATTCAACATTACTTCATTTTGTAATAAATTATGATGATGAATGAATCCATATTTTATGATCTATGTGTTACACTTAAGCTTGATAATGAAATGAATAAGATGGTGCGCCCAGATAGTGCTCCAATGAATTGGGTAATGTTTAGTATCATGAAACGTCATGTTGGGACAGAGAGTGAACTTTATTCCTTTATGGTACTTTCCCACCATGATGTATTAGCAAGTTTATCCTTGAACTATGTTTATGATTCAGTATTTTAAGTTGTTGTCACATTTCCCATGTTATGATTATCATGCTATATCATGCCTTATTATTCATGTTACTTTTATTCCCCATTGATATGCCTATTTTCTAACATGCATCACTTATTCCATGTTTATTACCTTAATGGGATTTATTGCTCACCCGTTTCTTATATATGTCACCAGGTTATCCCATACAGTGTTAAGTTTGGAGGAGTATTTTGATCATGTTAAAGAAGTTTTCAATAAAGATGTTGTTTTCCCTATTTTGTATTGTTATATAATGTACCTAATTCACAAAGACACTAGAATTATCAATTATTAGGGTTGTATTAAGTGTAGTATTATGTAATAAAATTAGTATTAATGTGAAATAAATAGTAGGGTTATTATAGGGAATCCTGGTCATCTATCAAAAGAATGTATAAGTGATGTGAAGAGGACAATCAATTAAATGAATGGATAGAATGCTCAGAAAAATGAACCACAGACACTTCAGTGTTTCAAGTAAAAGTTGTTTAGGAATTATGTGAATAAATGCCCCAATCCAAGGTATAATATGGATGATAAGACACAAAAATCTTTGAGGACAAATGGAAAAGGTAAATCTTATGTAATCACAATGGATGAAGTGAATCATGATAATTAATGAAAACTTATCCCCCTTATTTGGGAAGTTCATGTTTTATTTTTTATGAATAGAACCTATGAAAATATTATTGTACATCCTTTAGTGATGTTTCATGTGATTATATCCATATACATGGATTTTGGAATAATAAAGTCACATTTAATGTTCTATCGGTGCAAGGATAAACCCAAATATCTAATAAAATTGTTTTTGGTATAATATAAGAGCTTATTTAATGAATAAAGGGTGAATTATATTTTGGAAGGGTTATAAGGTAAACCATTTATGGAATGGTATATTCTAAACTTAAGATGAGGTTTTAGAGATTTAAGATATTATCTCTCCATATGAGGATTTATCCATATTGGATAACACATGCAAAACTTTTTTGTAGATAGATGGAATGACCTATCATTATATTTATGGATCTCATGATATGATGATGCTTCAGGAAAGAAAAATTAACCTTCATTTCTTGGAATAAGTGATGAAGTGGAAATTGATAAAGGTAAAACAAAGGGTAAAGATTTCCTAAAATCATGTAATTATATCTTCTCATGAAAATTATTCAATTTTAGAAAAAACGGTCTTAAAATAAAATGTTTTCCCATCATCATCACTTTTGATGATATCAATAACCTTTTTTAAACATCTTTGGTTTATAGCTTTCTGGTTGTCAATTTTCTCATGACCGTGTTCTCTATCACTCTCCATCAGAACTTTATAGTTATATTTTTCTTCCATTTCCATGTTTTATCTTTCCACCTATGTTCTCATATATAGAAACCTAATGTTGAGCTTATTTGGGTAACCATTATGTTTACAACTTTCCCTTTTTAAAGGAAGTTTTAGTATTCATTTTTACGATGTGGGTTTATATGAAAGTAACTTTAAATTATTAAAACTTTGATAACCCAGATGAATTTCAAGGGTAAAATTCATTTTAATGGGGGTAAAACCTAACACCCCATGATTTTGTGAAATATTTTTTTTCCAATTTTTTCAAACTATTCGATATTTTTCATTTCACACAATATTGAATATAGCTTGTGTTATATGAAAGAACCAAGTTATTCTTGATTTTTAGGCAACACCATGTCAAGATTACGCTACAAACAACACTTAGATTATATTTTAGTATATGAAACACTATTTTGGGATTATGTTACTCACAATTATAAATTCCTTTGATAGCTTGTTCTATACGCAAGACCTAGTTTTACCAAACTAAAATGTGCTATTAATATTATTATTAAAATATTATTATAGTTACTACAAAGATGTTGAAATAAGATTTATGAATTAGATTAATTAAATATGAAATTATGGTTTAATAATTATATAATATTGATTATTTTTTGACCAATTAACTATAAATGAAAATAAAACCCTTTTTGGAAAATATAGGAAATCTTTTGCTGGAAAACTGTATTTATGAAATCAAACAAGTTTTACCTTGAAAAATAAATTAAAACAATTTTGATAAATGATTTTAATGAAATATATATATATATATATATTATATTCATTAAACTATTTAACTTTCATATTATGTGTTTTCTAGACAATAAACGAGAATATATTTAATTTTATGAATACGAATATGTATCTTTTAAAAAGGTAATTTTATCACCTTTTAATGAAGAATCCATTTTAAATATAATTTTTGACAATATTATAATTTTTATTTGGAAAAATAAACTTTATTTTTTCAATTAGAATATAAAAATTTACTTTGGGTGAATTTTTGGTAATTTTATGAGAAGTTTCATTTTTTGATGAACGGTGAAAAATACTGAATTTTAATTCAAAACTGCTTTTTTGACTAATTTATTTATATTGTTAAATTATATATTAATTTGGTTTTAAAGTTTAATTATACCAATTATACATAAATTAATCCAATTTAGTCCATCTTATCCAATTTCACATTGAAATTGGATATAAAAACATTTCAAACGTTTGAACATTTTTACTTTAAAAACCTGCTTTGTCATCCTATCTACGTAATTAAATCTAAGTTAATTTCTTCCAATGATGTGGTTATAATTTTTAAAAATTGGTTCCATATTTTTAATCATAATAATTTATAATTTCTAATAAGTTCAACTTATTTTTTTTCCAAAATTAATTACATCGATTAAGAAAAAAATTAGCTTAACAAATAACTAAACCTTAAACTTAAGGTCCAAAATGACCTAGAAACTTGTCAAAATCCATTTAATATTAATATTTAGACACTATAATACATTTTATGATATTTTTACCATTATTTAATCCACTTTAAATGTAAAAAATATGGTTGGAATCCATTTTCAAAAATTTACAAGAATGTCACTCCTCCTCCACTGTAAAATGGAAATCACCCCTCCCACTTATTCACACCTCTAAATCGTTTTCTCTAAAAAAATATATCAAAATATCCTCCAAAAATCCCTAAATTAATCCTATCATTCTATATTTGTGAATAAATCCAATCAAGTAATCCCTTTGGTGAAAACAAAGAGGAGTTACCCAAAGAAGAGGTAACATTTTTCCATAAGCTCTTCTATTTTATTTTCATTCTGCACCACATAAAATATTATAATTACATGATTATATAATAAAATAAGTATCCTAAATATACTGATATGTTTTTATTTTAAGGGTTATACCTAAAATTACACACACTTCTATCAAATGGGTAACAAACTTACCATTCGTGTGTACGACGAACTACCGCCTCACGAAACAATGTTGTTTGTGTTTTACTTTACCACCTCTCATGTTTGTAATTATGATGTAAAATACATTTTTATATGATATATATGATATTTATTATATATTTATGATTATTTAATTATTATATAAAACAAAACTTCATTCTTTCTTTTTTGTGTAAAAACGATAACTTCGTTTGTGCACATATGGACTACCACCTCCTCAAAGTGATGTGATTCATTCACACTTTACATGGAGTGTATTATGTATTGTTTTAGTAAAAGTATATGATATATATTAAATAATAATTATAATTAAATTATTATATATATATATATATATATATATTTTACTTTATTTCTTTCAATATGATAATAAAAAGGAAACAACATTCTTGCAAACGTACGACCTACCGTCTCCATGAATGTTGTATTCCATTTCATATATATATCTTTTATAAATTATTATAAATATTTATATAATGAATATATATGATATATACATAATTTTTTATATTGTTTAAATAATTAAATCGTGATCTAAGTAAGAGGATCAATAATAATAACTCACAACATGTGTGATAAACAAAGCAGTTATTACCCAAAACATTTATTTAACAGGGAATTGTTAATAAATGGGTAATATAAATTCATAAGTGAATAATATGTGATATGATATATAGTAATATTTTTCTATGTTATATTTATAATAAAATTATATTTATTTTATAGGAGGTTCGAATGTGTACAAATAAATTCAAGACTTAAGGTAAGGGTTTTCTCATCTCACTTTTTATATCTGTGAGATACATACCTTATTCACCACTCATTTATTTTATGTGGTGTATATACTTCACATTAATTTATTATATGATTATTATATTTAAATTTATGGTTATTTACATATCCATTTTATGATATTTCTTTGATGGTGTTTATGGTTAAAAAGTTACCAAATCGGTAAAGTATTTTTTGTCTCAAGTTGGCTTCTTTGAGATACATGTCATGTTATACACCTATATTTTTCTATGAGGTGTATATAATGCACTTTGACATTTTATATCATGAATATAGTTCTTTCCTAATATTTTAAGCTTCATTTAATTTTATTCTCTCATGTATATTATGAGTCAAAGTTACCAAAGTGGTAATAGTTTATTGCTACAATCTCATCATTTATAAGATTGTTTAGGATTATGCTTCCATTGTTGAAATATTATGATCTATCTCTCAAGAAAACTCATGAATTTTATTATCCTATATTTATTAATGAAACCTTCATGTATTGGTAAAATTTTTACACTCTTTTTTACTTAATATAATTAATAAAGTTTTTTTAATAAAATATGACACTATCTCTCTCTTCAATAAGAAATTTGTGTTCTTTTAAAACCATGTTTTCTAAAAAAATGTTTTCAAAATTTTTTTATGTTTAAAAAGTGTTTTAAATTTTTTAAATACCCTTTTATATATTTTAAAGGATTTTTTTTCAAAATATTTTCAAACTTATTTTATAAGTTTTCTAGAAAAAGGATTTCAAAATGATTTCAAGCCTTATTTATAAGTTTCAAATTATTTTCAAATAAAATGTCTTTAAAAATACCTCCAAGATTCAATTATAAGTTTTAAAATCTATTTTCAAAGAAAAAGGTTTGAAAAATTCTTGATGTTTTAAAAATATTTTTTCAAATTGGAAAATATATTTTTATTAATAAATATTTTAAATGAAATTATAAACCTTTATTTATAAGAAAAAAAATTTTCAAGTGGTTTTATAAAAATGATTTCAAAGGAAGGCTATTTTACTTAAGAAAATTTCCACACGATCCTTCAAAATACTTCTACATATAAGATGACATACTTCATTATAGTTTATGATTTACTGGGTATATGAACCAAGAATAAAATTCATATTCTTTCTTTAATGGTTTATGTTTTTCTGTAATGATGTTTATGACAATCATTTCTCTTCCACGTGTTATATGATTTTGAATCTAGCTTATTTTAATAGGTTATTATTTGATGAAATGATTATGAGACCTATCTCTTTTCTATAGGTAATTACATAATGAAATGTTTATGATACCTATTATATTTCATGGGTTATAATATGATGATTTTTTATAATCTTGTGGCACACATATGTATGATTTTATTATTTGATGGGTGGGACCTATATATCCCTCCAATACATTAGGTAATGATGTATGGATCATAAATATATATTTTATGCATGAACTTGGTTACATGTTCACAAAGTTATGAGTAAACCTTATTATATGTTCACAATGTTATGTGTGAACCTGATTACATGTTCAAAATGTTATGCATGGACCCAGTTTCATGTCCATAAGTTTATGCTTGAACCTAATTACATGTTCACAATGTTATGAGTGAACCATATTCTATTTTCACAATGTTATGAGTGAACTTGATTACATGTTCACAATGCTATGCGTGGACCTGGTTTCATGTCCCTAAGTTTATACATGATCCAGATTACATGTTCACAATGTTATGTGTGAACCTAATTAAATGTTCATAATGTTATTCATGGACTTGGTTGCATGTCCATTAGTTTATGTGAGGTCCTGATTTCATGTCCTTAACTTAATGAGTGAACCTGTTTCTACTTATACATGTTCAAAATGTTATAATATGATGTGTATTCCACAATTCCATGTCTTATTCCTATGTTATGATTTCATGGATTAGGCTCTTGATTACTTTATCATTAATGTCTTATGAACTACCTATATTTATTCCATGAATCTTGATTATGGTCTTTGATATGATGGGTATGATCTTCCAATGATACGATCATGTTCTCATACCCTTATGCTCATGAATATGCTTACATATCTCCTTTTTTACCCTTACTGAGCATTTAAACACACCCCTTTCTTATGTTTCCTTTCCCCAGGTTATGAAGAAAGTTTTTTAAGTAAGAGTACTAAAGAAGAAGATATTTGTAGATATGTTGAATATCTTTCAAAAAAATAGAAGAATGTGTTCATAGTTCCCAATGAAAATAAACTATTATAGTTATTGGGAATATTTTTTTAATGTGCTGAATATTCATCTAAAATGATGTTATATCCATGTACATTAATCCCGGGTCTCTATATTCACCTTCACAGAATCCAACTGACTCTTGATCATGTTGAATTCATTGATATTATCTCCTACTGTCTGATCCTCTAAAATCCAAATGACAAACAACCTCCACAAAAGGAAAGCAATATTCATTATGATTTCTTAATCATATATGTCATTGAGAGTATTCATAAGTTCCAAAGAAATATCCACTTCCTAGATATTATAAGCCACATTCCAGGTTAATATCATTCGAATCAACCTAAATGATTTCTTATACAACCTCTATTATTCTTCCTTCTTTATCATTTCTAACTTAGTACCCATTAATAGGAGATCAAGGTCCTTCTACAGTAGAAAATCCTCCATCTACATTCTCAAGAAAAAAAATTCATGCCACTAAGATTATACAACCAAAAATTACCCTCATAAAATTCCATTTCTCAAGAAATTAATGAACTCCCACTAAATTCCAAAACACGTAAGAGAGATCTAGAACTTCTTACAAAAAAATATCCTATAAGGAAAAGGCCAGAATGATGCTACTGAAACAAGATCTGAAACAACTTCACTAGGGTATGATCATTAAAACTATCCAAAATTATATATAATACCATTTTTTTCCTCAGAGTTATTTTATTATATAATCCACCAGAAGAAATCCACAAGAAATTATGAAGGTGGAAACCAAGTATTGGAAAATTAGCCTACAATACGATGTATAGAACTTAGAAGACAACATAACCAAATCACTTCATCATAATGAAAAACCTATCAAACTCACACTTGAAAAATTTCTTGGCATAAAATGATCAAAATAAAAAAAAGGAAAAATAACAACACAAATTTTATGTGGTTTAGACATGAATCCCACTCTATGGGCGGGGGATTGTTTTTCTTTGATTCAAGGTAATAGAAGATGATTGAAATGTAAAATCTATCTAATTATAAATAAAAGTGATTAAACATACTAAATATAATAGTATAAATTTAGTAAAATTGGTCTCTATATCTTTCTAAATATACAGGGAATGCTTCCACATAAATCCTATTTTCCACATTGTTTCTAACCAACTGAGTAGAGGGGTAACTTCTGATTTAATTTCCTGAATGCACCATATATAATGTGTATCTTATTGTTTTTTAGAATTCATAATTGTTTTTCCTATATTTATATAATAGTTTTTAAAATTGGTCATATATAATTTATCCTTCCATTATTCTATGTTATATAGTCTAAAAATGGTTTTTATGCATGGCTAAAACCAAACATGTGAGGTGATGTGTTTTAGTTGGTCTTGTTTAACTTGGTGATTGGTAGATTATGGAATATTTAATAGAATGGAAGAGTTGAACCTGAGGGGATGTTTTCAAAACATAGTGACTAGTGACCTAGAGGAATTGGTGGTGAATCCTTGAAAATGAATCTTAAGTGGGAGATTATTAGTCTTGGTGAGAATCCATTTTATGGATATGCATTAATTATTTCTAAAAATGAGATAATTCTAGAACATGATAAAGAATTAGGATGGAAGTGGTGAAATCAAAACCAATTTACCAAAACTAGTTATACTGACATATTTCTAAATTGTGGATGTGGGAGGACGAGATCCCTATACATGAACTATTCACAGAGAGTTTTAGTTGAGTCTGTTACATTCAATGGTCCATTAACAATGTCCATGATCAAGTTATGGTCACATAAAAATATCATATGGTGGTGGAATCAAAAAAACTAGAAGATAGTTGTAGTGATCATATATAAATATATGGACTAGGTTCACTTTCACTATATATAAAATTTTCACATTTAATATTTTCTTAGATTATGATTGGGAGTGATTGTTTAGTGATATTATATTATAATATCTTATCCCTTTCTATAGAAGTTTATTATTTCCCATATAGTAGGAATTATTTCAAACTAAAATAATCACTATTATAGTTAAGTGATTTAGCTTCTATTTTTATTGTCTTTATTTTAGTTATATTCTATGAGTGATTACTATTTTTAAAATGGTGTGTGTCTAGGGTGTGTGGCTTCTCAGTTTTGGATACACTGTATAACGATGTCATGTGGTTTCATAACTTTTGGTAAAACTTGTTCAGAATTTGAGGTTCCAGAGTTTCGGTCATTCTAGATCACTCATTCAAAAAAAACACTAAAAATCTTTATTTAAGTTCTAGATTCCCCCTTTATGGACCAATATGATATGAAAATAAAAAATATCTAGTTTTTATAGTCCTAACAATATGAGGGTCTTAAGAATGGGAAGGGGGAATCATCTACCACCCAATTTATATATTTTAATATTTTTTTATATTTATCCCTATTTTGAGAATGTATATTGTTCTCACTTTATATAGGAACATCAAAAATTCTTTTTGATCAAATTTTTTTTATGTCATCCATGTGTTGAAGAATATAAAATAAGGCCAATAGGAAATTTTCGATGGAAACTCTAATGAATCACTGATCTTCAATGGTTTTACATGAACATAATTGTGGACCTACATTACAAAGGTAGGCGGTCACTAGGTATTCTTACTAGTGACACTTTGTAATGTATGTTGGTTAAGTGTATGAGAGTTTAGAATCATCTCACCATTTTGGGGGGAATTGTTTCCTACTATGATTCTCACTTATAGATTTAATATGTTTTCATGAATCGTTCCCAAATCATAGTGTGGGATTGGTTACCCCTATGCTAATGATCTAATTCAAACCATGTTTCGATGTGAAAAATTGAATTCATTATAGTTTCTTCATATTCCTCTTATTAATTAGTGATATTTTGGTTTAAAGCCACACAGTTGGACACTCTAGAATTTATTATCATTCATGAAGGTGATTTTTGTTGTAGAGTTGGGATCATGTCCATGGAATGGTATTAATATGTATCCCTATGGTGGGAATCAAGACCAATGTAGTTTAGTGCCACTTAATGGGGAATATCACACCTTTTAAGGTCATGTGACAAGGACCAATTCCATACAATTTAAATCTAGGATGTGTGGGTTTTTATATGGAAGGTTCCTAGAAATGGTTGGTATGGGGATTATGAATAAACAACCCTTTATGGTTGAAATCAAAGGAAATATGGACCAATGAGGATATATTTAGTGATTTCTCAAAGGAAATATGGCCCTATGAAGATGTATTTGGTGATTACCCAAAGGGAATATGGATCTTCGAGTGATATAATGACTTATTTGGGAATATTTATTAAATTAATGTTTGATTGGCCTCATAGGAATATGGTTCATTGAGTAGGATATGTCCTCATCAGGAATATATACTAAAGAGAATGGTTCAACATGGAATATATCCTGGGTGAAAGGATGTCCAAGCTCATGGACAATATGGACCAACAATGAAGGAAGTTGGTGATTTCTTTAGGAATATGTCCATAAAGATGGATATGGAAGATGATGTTGGATTTTAACCTTGAATAGAATTTTTTTCATATCCTAGTTAATAGGAATTAAAGATCACATAATTCTATTTTCACAATTTAAGTATTTGTGGTAGGATCGTACCATGTAGTTTATTTGGTAAGGATATTCTCATGAAGTTTTATATCGTGTGACCAGGATGTTGGCCACTCAATTTAATGTTGTTCTTTAGAGATGTTTGTGCCATGAAAGGTGACACAATAGAGGATTGAATGGGGATTACATATATTGAAATTACTTTTATGGTGTATTATGACTCATTTAATGGAGAATAAATCCATCATTTAGTTAGTAGTCGAGACTTACACCTATAATGAATTCCGAATTTTCATGGTTCATTGATTGGAATTAGTCATATGAGAACCCATGTCTTTAATACACTTTATTTCATGATTTATCACATAAAGGTAACCATAATACAATCAAAAAAGATCATGAATCCGAGTTTCATTGGGGAATTAGTTACATAATATGGAAACATACATCACAAATACAAAAACATTATTTAAAATCTCCAAAACATGCTCTTATATTCGTTGGATCATCTAAAAATACATGGGATAATCAAGAAAAGTACATATAAAAGGGGTGATCTATGAATCCCAGTAAGGGAATAAATAAAACATAACATAAGTTAAATCAGAACATGTGAGATAATAGGTATATATAGGTAACATAAGAGGGGTGAGAATCATAATCTTGAACAATGAGGCATGGTATAACATGATAACATAAAGGAAACATGGGAATGTGGCGACAACATTAAACATAACATCATAAACATAGGTCAAGGATAACCATCAAGACATCATAACATGGTGGAAAAAGTCCCATAATTGATTAGTTTTACTCTCTAATACCATCCATGATGTCACATGTGACTAAAATATTACCCAATGCATTGGAATGCTATTTGGGTGCACCTATCATTTTCATATCATGTACATGCATAAGTGTGCCACATGAATCATATAATATAATAATGTATTTCATCAATTTTAATACCATGATCAAGAAGTGTGGGTTATATACATGAAATTACCCAATAGATGAAGGGTAGGTACATCTAGGTGAATACTCTTGAGTGGAAATAAACATAGGTATTCACAACAAAAATGTTTGGCATAGAAAAATCATAGGATAATTCTGGAAGCATAACGAGGGCATGAAAATGTTCATGAGAGGGATTAATAAGAGTAAAAGTGGTATCTAATCACTTTGAAATCATAAGGGAAGAAATATTTATGTGTGAAATCATATCCCAACATGAGAAATTATAAAAAAAAGCATATAATATAAAGGAGGTGCTTGAATAAAGAGGAGGAGAGGATCCCTTACCTTGAGAGGGTGTTTCCAAAAGCTTGGGAGGAGCATCTTAAGAGCTTGGGGGAACCTTGGGAGGGATATAGAGATGTAATGGTAGAGTATAGTCATAATAAATGGGTTTTTAATGTATAATAATGGGAGTATATGTGGTTTTATATAGAAAAACAGAGGATAATTCTTTTTTAATTTCCATACTTAGGTTTTGGACTCTGTATGATAAAGTAATCAAAACCACAAACAATACCATAGTTTTTCCCATGGTTTCTACCAATATTGATTGGTTCTAATTATTTTACATGTTTATAAACCTATATCATTAAAATAATACCCTTGGTTATGTGTAAATGAGTCATGTTTACAAATAATTGATTTTAAAACATTAAAATATAATATAGGTTTTGTTGGATTCATTAAGGGTTTATAATATTAATAAAATAACTTAAAAACACATTATTTTAAATGGTAAATATATATTTGGTAGTTTATACCTTTTATGGAATATAATACATCACTTTTGGGTCATTATGATTTCATAATACACACCATATATTTATAGTATATTAAATTTTTACCCAAAAATTTGGTCATCACAAAAAATTATACAAAAATGAACAGTAGATAATTTGGACATTATGATTTCAAAAATAATATTTATTTTATCCAAATACATCTCTAAGTATGATAATTTACACTTTTAAATAAAAAAATCCATATTTATTGAAAAATACTAGTTTTTTTACAATAATAGTTTTATGACCCTTATAAAAATTATTTGTGACTTCCTATAATTATATTATAATTTATATTTAATAAATTATTTTTAATAATAATATTATATTAAAATTTCATCTATTTAAAAATTCTTAAATTCATTAAAATAGGTTGTCTTGATTGACACTATACATTTCTCAAAAATACAATTTGTGTTTCATCCTATCAAAATCTAATTTTTATCAAACTCATAATACAATCATTAAAAAGTAATAGTAATAAAGGATAAATATAATAATTATTTTATTAAAAATAAAAATAAAAAAAAATCATACTATTGGGGTATAGATACATATCCCTTTATTCCACTAGTGAATTCCCTAAGGGTAAGGTGTGTATGGTGAGATTTTCTTGGGGTGATTCGGTGCACATGGTTTGGGTCATGATATCACTGATTTTGAAATTATCCTATAAATTGTTTTTTCATGATTTATTTATTGATTCTTAGCATGGAACTATCCAAGGGAAAAACCCAGTGATGTTATCTCCCTCATAAGCTTGGATAAGTGGGATTCATAGGGTAAAATACTACTGGTCGAGGCCATTGCTTCTTCAGTCCATGTCAATTGCACTTTATCACAACCCTTTATATATATTAGTCACATGATAACCATTCAATGTCTATATTATCAATGATAATGATGCTTAACGATCTTTTTAATTTGATAGAACATATAAAAATCCAAAATAACCAAAATAGTGTATGTGTTTTTGATAACATCATTACATGATGAGGTATTTAATCATTAAAAAATGGAATTTCATTTATAAAATTTTGGACCATTACATTCTCCCCCCATTCAAAAATTTTACCATTGAAATTTTCATTCCAAACAATGAAATAGATGAGGTTAATTTTGTTTTATCGCCTCTTACAGTTTCCATGTCTATTTTTCAAACTTGTGGTTCCACCACAACACTTTGACCAGGTGAGTTGTCTCGTTTCATATAACCTTGTTTCTTTGATCTAAGATCTTCATCGGCTTCTCCTCATATGAAATTTAATTCCCTAAGGACACCACCTATATATTCAGTAAATTCAAGGGATCTGGAATTTACTTTATCAAGAGTCATACATGGAATACATCATGTACTTGAGATATGTTAGGTGGGAGTGGTAGTCTATAGGCCACCACTCCTATGTGATCAAGGATCTTAAAGGGGATGATGTATCTTGGACTAATATTTCCATTATCCCCAAACCTCATGACTTTCTTCTATGGTGATGTATGAAGGAACACTTTATCTACGACATCAAACTCTTGATCACGACAATGATTGTCTGTATAAATTTCTATCAATTTTTTGTGAATTTCATATGAAATTTAATGATTTGAACATTATATATCATTTCTTGGATAAGATCAGGCCCCGTCATCTTATTCTCTCCAACTTTATCCCATCATGTCAGAGTCTGAAACCTCTTCCCATACAGAGCCTTATAATGTGCCATTTGAATGCTATAATGGAAACTATTTTTATATGAGAACTTTACTAGGGGAATGTGTTGTTACTAACATCCTTATAAATCCACTGAACATGATCTTAGAATATCTTACAGAGTATAAATGGTCCTTTTAGACTGACCATCCTTCTGAGGGTGATAATTAGTGTTGAAGCTCAGTTCGATATTCAACACTTGTTGAATGATTCTCCAAAACCTTGAGGTAAACCTAAAATCTTGATCAGATACAATAAATTGTGGAACTTTGTGTATTCTTACCACTTCCCATATGTATATCTTGGCATGTTAGTCAAGATAGAAATCTTCTTTAATATCAATGAAATGTGATGACTTGTTAAGGAGATTGACTACTATTCAAATATTGTTATTTATTTTAGGTGTCCTAGGGAGTCCTATAATAAAATCCATTGTTATATTTTCCCATTTACATACTGGTATATAAAATTGTTGCATCATACCCTTAGACTCTTGTCTCTTGTCCTTGACTTATTGGCATACCAAGCATTGAGAGAAAAACTCTGTAATCTCTTTCTTTATGTGATCCCACTAGATTTTTTGCTTCAAATATCTATACATAATAGTTCTTATTGGATGTATAGAGAAGGATGAACTATGCACACCATCCATAATTTCCCTATTTGGTCCTAGTTTTTATGGTACACATATCTAGGTTTCAAAACGTATAAGTCCATCTTCAATAAAGTTGAAATCTAGAATATTTTCTACATTCTTAGGTAGAAACTCATCATATTTATAGTCCTCCTTGATCCTATAAAAATTTATGGTTTATAAGTTATTTGATCAAGGTAATATGAATATCCTTTTATTATTACCATATCCATCCTTTTCATGTTAAATAATATTGGATCCCTTGCAATCCTCATCATGGATAGAGTTATAAGATCATTTTTACTCAAAGATTCTAGAACTTTGTTTGATTTCCTAGGATATTAATGGATTAAAAAATCATAATACTTGATCATATATAACCACCTTCATTAGTGAATGTCAAGATACTTTTGTGTGAATATATACATGAGGATTTTATGGTTTGTGTATTTGTTGCACTTCTCCCTATAGAGATAATTCCACCAAATATTTAATGTGAAGATCACTGCATCCAATTCTAGATCATGAGTTGGGTAGTTCTACTCATGGATATTTAACTAGAGGGAGGTATAGGCTATCAATTTGTTTTCTCAAAAATTGATTATAGTACCTATCTAATCTAAGGAAACTATGGATTTTAGTCATAGTGGTTGGTCTAGGACATCCTTTAATTGCCTTTGTTTTTTAAGGATTCGAAAACATCCATTTTATAGTGATAAAATGCCCTAAGAAAGTTACTTTTCCAATAAAAATTCAAATTTACTATACTTAAAAAACAAATTTTCCTTTCATAAATTCTTTATTATATAATTCAAATACTCTAAATGTTACTCCTTTATTTTGGAGTAGATAAGAATATCATCTATAAAGACAACCAAAAATTTGTTGTTGTAATCATTAAAGACTCTATTCATAAAATCTATGATGATTTATGGGGAATTAGTGAGTCCAAATGGATTCACTATGAACTCTTAGTTCCTGTAACTTTTATGAAATGAAGTCTTGGGGATATCCTCCTTCTTCACCTTTACTTGATAATATCCTTACAGAAGATCCACCTTAGAGAAATAATGGGCTCCATGTAGCTGATCAAACATTTCATAAATCCATGGAGGAGGATACTTATTATTTATCACGATATTGTTGAGTTCATGGTAATAGATGTAGAGGCACATTTAACCATCATTCTTCTTAACAAAGAGAACTGGTGCACCTCACGGTGAAGCACTTGGGTGTATGAACCCTTTATCCAAATTTTCCTAAAGTTGCTTCTTTAAATCCTAAAGTTAAAAAACAACCATTTTATACATATTATTAGATATTGGTAAATCTCTAAGTATAATTTTAATTGAAAATTTAAACACTCAACTAGGAGGAAGACCATGCAATTTTTCAGGAAACACATCAGTGTATTCCCTCATAATGGTCATGCCTTCAAGAATGATCTTTTATTTAGTCTCAATCATTTGATCTAGATATGATTTCTATAAAGTAAATAATATCCATTGATATGTTGGTACCGAATAAGATTCATCCTCATCCTTTCACTTGTATATAACCAAAGGGTGATTCATGATACATAGGGTTATTTCCTTCTCTCATAAATTTATATTAGATATATATAAAAAAATATAATCCATGCCCATAATATAATTAAATTACACTAAAGAAAGGATCAAAAGGATCTCTAGGAAGTTTTTCCCACAAATATAGACAAGGGATGAGTTATATTCTTAGGATGAAACAATTTATTCATTCATCATCATCACCAATAACTCAACTTCCATTTTTTGAGGTGGTGTTTGAATATTTCTACTAAACTTGATAGATATGAAGGAATTAATAGAACTAGAATAAAAAATTATGTTTGCTATCCTTTAATGAATAACTAACATAACTATCACCACTAAGTTGTTGAGATCCACCTGAGAATTTGTAATGGAATAAGATCACCCTTGTTTCCTTAGAGTTGTTGGCATTTATTGTATTAAAAAATCTACGGATTAGGGAATTAGTTTTCATAATTTTCATGTTCCTTGAAATTGAAACATAAAAATAATAGCTAATGTCTGACTATACATTACATTGGTGGGTTTTTACCATCCTCAATTATTATCTAGGTTCCCTTTCTTCTTGCACCTAAATCATTTCCTCACTCCCTTAGGAAATTTCCTAAATGTTTCTTCCCACACTTTTGATAAGTGGGATATTGGTATTTCTTTAAACAGTTAGATTTATTCAGCATAACACCATAATTAAATTCCATTTTCCACTTATCATCCATATAAAAAGCTTGATATTCATTGATTTTAATTTTGACTTTTAAGGAACATTATAAAATTTCCCCATAGCTATCAAAGTCCTGAATGGATAAGGCTTTTCATAGACTCAACTTCATCTCACCAAAAAAGCGGTCAAATTTAATTTTGAGGGTAATGAAAAATTTAGACCCATATCATGAAATTATTTTGAATCTTTCCTCATATTACCCAATGGATTCATCATCCTTTTGATTAAAGATAAGGAATTCCCTCTCCATTTTTAGTCAGAGAGTGTGAGGAAAATATTTTTTGAAAAACATTTTGCATAATTCCTTCCACTCTAATGCTTCAATCTCCTCCTCAATATTCTTATTTTTAACCAACATCCACCATTTATCATCTTCTACTTCCATATGATAAATCAATATAACGAACTTATTTTAATAATATCATTGAATTATGGAGAATATCTTTTCAATGGATTTAATCTATTTCTCCACGGTTAAGGTATCATAATATCCATTGAAATTTAGGGACCTTTGTCACATAAAGTTCTCAATTTAAACTTGCACATTCTTAGGGGGGTTTGGTAATTCCTCTTGATTTAGGTTTTTGTTCAAAACTTGAGTTAATTGAGAGAAAATATTTTTATAAAGTTCTCAACTCCTACTCCTATCAGGTTGAGCATATCATTTAGACAACTATTATATTTCTTGTCACATTAGTTGTTGACTTTATTTCTCATATTTAAATCCATTTTACTAGAAAAAGTGATTATTAGGGATGATTATTTTTAAACTATTAAACACATAAATAGGAAACCATGAACAAAAAATAGATAACTCATAAATCAAATATATTCTTTAACCTATGAATTTATATATTTAAATATAAATTTTCCACGATCTATTTCCTAACACAAAATATTATGAGCATTTTTTTCCTTAATAAAGGTTCGTAATGATTTTATGAATTTACTAAATTATATCCCACAGGAGTGTAAAACTAGGTGTTCAGTAAGGCACATTTTTGTGCACTAGGCAATGATCGAGTCCAACTCAATATACCCTTTTCGGGGTTATTATCCTTATGTACATCTATTCTAGATCCATATTCACTTGTAGTATATAGACATAGGTGTATTTTATTTTAACCACTTAGTATATAATTTAACAAAATTTATGGTTTTTTTCTATGTTAATTATTATCCTTAAGTAATTTACTATAGTTTTCTAATCCTAATCCCAAAAATAACTAGTCTTTTCTCTAATACCAACTATGACAATCCATGTCTTTAATACACTTTATTTCATGATTTATCAGTTAAATATACACATACTAAAATCCTAAAATATCATGAATCGTATTTTATTTGGGGAATTAGGTAAATAACATAACAAATTACAATATAAATACAACAAAATTATTTAAAATCTCCAAAACAAGATCTTATAATCCCTATATCATCTAAAACTACATGGGATAACCTAGGTATGTAAATAAGAAAGGGGTGAGCTATAAAGCCCAGTAAAGGAATAAAAAAAGCATATAATAAGTTAAATTAGTAAATGTGATCTAAGAGTTATATCAAGGTAACATAATATCAGTTAGAATCGTAATCTTGAATAATGAGGCATGATATAACATGATAACACAAAGGCATCATGTGAATGTGGTGACAACATTAAACATGAAATTATAAACATAGGTTAAGGATAACCATGAAGATGTCATAAAATGGTGGAAAATGTCCCATGATGTATTAGGTTTACTCCATAATACCATACATGATGTTTCATTAAACTAAAACATTACCCAATGCATTGGATCATTGTCTGGGTGCACTCATCATTTTCATATCTTGTACATGCATAAGTGTGCCACATGAATCATACAACATAAATACACCTTTAATAAAATTTAATCCCAATATCAAGAAGTGTGGGTTATATATATGGAAGTACCCAATAAATTAAGGATAGGTTCATCTAGGTGAATACTCCTCAATGGAAATAAGGATAGGTATTCACAATGAAAATGTTCGGCATATAAAAATCATAGGATAATTCCAAAAATATAACAGGGGTACATAAAGGTTCATGAGAGGGATTAATGAGAGTTAAAGGGATATTTAATAACTTTTAAATCATAATGGTAGTAATATATGTGTTAAAAATCATATTCCAACATGAAAATTAGAAAATAAAGGGCATAATATAAATGATGTTCTTGAATAAAGAGGAGAAGGAGAGGATCACTTACCTTGATAGGTTATTTCCAAAATCTTGGGAGGAGTTTCTTAAGATCTTAGTGGAACCATGAGAGGTATATATAGAGGAATGTAAAAGTATAGTTATGATATGTTTTTTTAGTGAATATGAATGAAATTTTGGGTGGGTTTATATAGAAAAAGAGAGGAGAATTATTTATTAATTTCAAAACTTAGATTTTGGACTCTATATGATAAAGTTATAAAAACCACAAATCATACCATAGTTTTTTTACCATGGTCTCTAAAAAGGTGGGGTGGATTTAATTATTTTACTTGCTTAAGAACTGATATCATTATAATAATAACCTTGGTGATGTGGAAGTGATTCATGTTTACAAAGAATTGATTTTAAAACCAAAAAATATAATATAGGTTTTGGAGGATTCATTAAGGTTTTATAAAATAAATAAAATGACAAAAAAAACACATTATTTTAAATGATAATATATATTTGGTCTTTAATACTTTTTATGTCTTATATTACATCAATTTTGGGTCATTATGATCTCATAATACACACCATATATTTATACCATATTTAATTTTGACCCAAAAATTTGACTGTCACAGGAAATTATGAAAAATTAACCATTGTAAAATCTCAAAATACTGATTTAAAAAAATATTGAATTTATCCAAATATTTCTCAAAGTATGATAATTTAGAATTTTTAATAAAAAAATCCATATTTATTGAATAATAATTGTTTTTTTGAATTAATAATTTTCTGACCCTTACAAAAAATTATTTTTGAGTTCATAAAATTATATTATTATTTATATTTAATAAAAATTATTTAATAAAATTATTTTATTAAAATTTAATTTATTTAAAAAATTCTCAAATTCAATAAAATAGAGTATCATAATTGAAACTAAACATTTCCCAAAAATATAATTTGTGTTTCATTGCATTAAAATTTAATTTTTATCGAACTCGTTATCTAATCATTACAAATTAATAATAATAATAAAGGATAAATATAATAATTATTTTATTAAAAAGAAAAATATACAAATTCATGATATTAGGGTATAGATATCTAGACCTTTATTACACCAGTAAATTCTCTAAGGGTAAGGTGTGTGATGGTGAGATTTTCTTGGGGTGGTTCTGTATACATGTTTTGGTCTATAATCTTGATGAACTTGAAATTGTCCCATAAATGGTTTTATTCATGATTTAGTTGTTAAATATAGGATTGGAATTGATCAAGGGAAAATCCCAATGATGTTATCTCCCTCAAAAGCTCTGATACATTGTCTTTATAGGGTATGATCCTACTAGTTTAGGCTATCGCTTCTTCTGTCCGTGTCCATTGGAATTTATCCCAACCATTTATATATACTAGATATATGATCACTATTAAAATAATATATTATCAATAGTTATTATGATTAATGGTATTTTAAATTTTACATACCATATAATAGTCCAAAATAACAAAACTAGTTTATGTGTTTTCTATAACTTCATTACTTGATGTGGTAATTAATCATTGAAAAGGGGAATTTCGTTTATAAAATTTCAGGTTGTTACTTTCTTACCCCCTTTAAAAAAATTTCCCTAGATATTTTCGTTTCATATGCTAAAATTGATGAGGATTCTTCAGTTTCATTACTTCTTATAGTTCCCAATTCGTTTCCTCAAACTAGTGGTTCCACCACAAAACTTTGACTAGGTGATCGAGTTTTATTATTTTGTATAACCTTGTCTGTATAGTCTAAGATCTTCACCAGATACACTTCATATGAAATATCATTATCTTATTCTACCACCTATGGATTCAATACATGTGATGGGTATGGTATGTACTTTCTTAAGAGGGATACAAGAAATGCATTGTATACTTGAGATAGGTTAGGTAGAAGTCGTAGTCGATATGCCACTACTCCAATGTGATCAAGGATCTCAAAGGGCCTGATGTATCTTGGAATAATATTTCCCCTCCTACCAAACCTCATGAATTTATACCATGGTGATATATGAAGGGAAAATTTATCTCTAGCCTCAAACTCTAGATCACATCAATGATTTTCTTTATAGATTTTTTGTCGACTTTGTGTGGATTTCATATGAGATTTAATGGTTTGAACCTTCTATATCATTTATTAGATAAGATCAGGTCCCATAAACTCTCTCTCTAACTTTATCCCAACATGTTAAAGTCCAACACCTCTTCTTATACAGAGCCTCATAAGGTGTAATTTGAATGCAATAATGGAAACATTTGTTATATGAGAACTAAACTAGGGGTAGGTTTTAGTCCCAATATCCTTGTAAATAAATTGAACATGATCTCAATATATCCTCTAGAGTTTGACTAGTCCTTTAAGACTAACCATCCATTTGAGGGTGATAAGTAGTTATGAAGCTCAACTCTGTATTCAATGCTTGCTAAAGGCTTCTCCAAAACCTTGAGATAAACCTTATATATTGATTAGATAAAATGGAGTGTGGAACTCCATGAATTCTTACCACTTCCTTTATATATATATATCAGTGAGTTGGTTAATAGATAAATCCTCTTTAATATAAATGAAATATGTTGACTTGGTATGGAGATAAAATAACACCTATATTGTATTATTTCCTTTAGTTTTCCTACGGATTCCTATGATTAAATATATGGTTATGGTTTCCTATATCCATATTGGTATAGAAAATAGTTTCATCATACCCTTATACTTCTGTTACTCAGCATCAAATTTTTGGCATACCAAGCATCAAGATAAAAACATGGAAATCTATTTCTTCATGTGATCCCACCAGAAGTTTTGATTAAAATATCTATACATATTAGTTTTTCATGGATTTATAGAGAAGGATAAGATATGCACATCATACATAGGTTCCCTCTTTAGTTCTGGTTTTGATGGGATGCATATCTGGGTTCCAAATCTTATAAATCTAGGTTCAAAAATGTTGAACTCTAAAATATTCTCTACCTTCTTCTATAGTAACTCATCATATTTCTAGGACTCCTTTATCCTCTCAAGAATGGATGGCTAAGAAGTTATTTGATAAAGGTAGGATGAATATCCTTTTATTTTTCCCATATCCATACTTTGCATGTCCAAGAAGATTGGATCCCTTGCAATCCTCACCATAGATAGAGTTGTGAGATCCTTCCTACTCATAGAATCTACCATTTTTTTCTTTCCCTAGATGGTAATGGATTGAACAATCAAAATCCTTTATTATCTTTAACCACCTTTTTTGGTGCATGTTAATCTCCTTTTATATGAATATATACTTGAGGATTTTATGGTGCATGTACATGTCACACTTATACCCATAGAGATAATGCTACCAGATATTTAATGTGAAGATAAAAAAATCCAATTCTAGATCATGATTTGGGTAGTTCTATTTATGGATCTTTAACTTGTGGGAGGCATAGAATATCACTTTTTCATATTGAATGAGTACACAACCCAATCACTTTTTGGACACATCACTATAGATAAAAAATACATCCCCATTGGTGGGTAATATGAGAATAGGTTCAGTGATTATACTTTTATTCATATCTTCAAATCATTCCTCACATTCATCATTCCATAAAAACTTGACTCCTTTTCAAGTTATCTTGGTTAGGGGGATTTAAAATTATGATAATTTTCCCAAAAATGAATGATAGTAACCAGATGATTCAAGGAAACTACAGATTTCCATCATAGTGGTTGGTTTAGGCCATCCTTAAATTGCCTCTATTTCTGAAGGGTCCACAAATACCTATTTTATGGTGATAACATTCCCTAATAAAGTTACTTGGTCCAACCAAAACTCACATTTATTGTACTTTACAAATAAAATTTCCTTTCAAAAAGTTATCTAGTATAGAATTCAAATTCTCTTCATGTTCCTCCTTTCTTTTTATAGTAGATAATAATATCATCTATAAAGACTACCAAATTTTTTTCAGGGTAATCCCTAAATACCCCATTCATAAAGTAAATGAATATTTTTGGAGAATTAGTGAGTCTAAATAGAATAAATATGAACTTTTAGTTCCCATACCTTGTATAAAAAGCATTATTAGGGACATACTTCTTCTTCACCATTACTTGATAATATCCTGACCAAAGATACACCTTAGAGAAATACTGGGATACACATAGTTGATTGAAAAAGTCATCGATCCATGGTAGATGATACTTTTTATTTATTGTGATCTTTTTGAGCTCGTGATAATTAATGTAGAGGTGCATTGACCCATTCTTCTTCTTGAAAAATAATATTGATGCACCCCATGGTGAAGCACTTGGGAATACTAACCCTTTATCTATATTTTCCTATATTTTCATCTTAATCTCCTTAAGTTAAACAAAAACCATTCTATAACGAGTCTTGGTATTGGTAAATCTATGGGTAAAAGCTTGATTAAAAATTACACCCCTTGAATAGAAGGGAGACCATGAAATTATTCGAGAAACACATCAGTGTATTACCTCAAAATGGTCATGTATTCAAGGTTGATCTTTTATTTATTCTCAATTATTTGATCTAGATATGATTTCTCACAAGGAAATAATATCATTATTGAGATGTTGGTACCAAATAAGATTCCTCCTCATCATTTTATTTGTATAGAATTATAGAGAAATTTGTGCTATAGAGGGTGATTTCATACTCTTGGAAATTTATATTGGATCTATATAAGGAAATCCAATCCATACCTATGATAACATTAAATTATACTAAAGGAAGGATCACAAGGTTCTCTGGGAATTTAATCCCAAAAATATGGATAGGGTATGAGTTATATGCTTGGGATAAAACAATTTACCCATTCACCATCTTCACTGATATCTCAAATTCCATGTTTTTAAGTGGTGTTTTAATAGTTCTACTAAACATTCATGATATGAAAGAATGAATAGAACCAGAATAAAAAAAGTATATTTTCTATTCTTGAATGAATAACTAACGTACCTGTCACCACTTCAATATCAGGATCCACCTTAGTAATTGTGATGGCATAAGGTCTCCCTTTCTACCTTGGAGGTTGTTTGAATTGATTGTCTCTGAAAAACCTTATCTTACTGAATAATATTGAATAATTACCATGTCATTTCAATTGAAATATCATAATACTAGAAGAGGGTTGACTGGAGCATTACTTTATTTAATCAAATTGGTGAATTTTTACCATTAGAAATCACTAGCTAGGTTCCCTTCCATACCACACCTAAATAATTTCCTCATCCCCTATAGGAAATTTTTGGGATACTTCTTCCCACACTTTTGAGAAGTGGGATGTTGGGATTTTTTTTCTATTGCTATATTTCTCCATCATACCACCAAAATGAAACTCCGTTTTACACTTATTACCCTAATTAAAACCTTCAGATTCATTAATATCCATTTCAACTTTAAGGGAACATAAAAAATGTCCTCATATAGTTATTAAAGTCCCAAATGGATAAGGCTTTTTGTAGACTTGGCTTCATCCCACCAAAAAGTGGGCAACTTTACTTTTGAGGGAAATGAGAAATATGGAAGCATATCAATGAAATTCCTGTGAAGTTTTCCTCATACACCTCAATGAATACATCATCATTTTTCTTGATACTAAGGAATTCCCTCTCCATTTTGAGTCAAAGAGTGAAAGGAAAATATTTTTTGATTTTTTTTTCTAGAATTCCTTCCAATCCATAACTTTGATCCCCTCCTTGAGCTTCATATTTTTTTACCAATTTCCACCATTGATTAGATTATACTTCCATATGATAAAAATAGAGCACAAACATCTATTTCTTAGAGAATTTAAGGATGAAGAAGATATTTTCAATGGATTTGATCCATTACTCCAAAATTAAGCAATAAAAATATCCATTGAAAGTCAGAGGCCCATGTCACACAAAGGTCTCAATTGTAACTTGATCTTTCTTAGGGGGATTTAGGTGTTGTTCTTGTTTTGGGTTTTAGTTAAAAACTTGACTTAATTGAGAAATTATTTTCATGAAGTTCCCAACTCCTTCTCCCATCATGTTGGGCATCTCATTTGGGAATCCGTTACATTACTCATCACATTGGTTATTGACTTTGTTTCTCATATTTCCAGCCATTTGAATAGATAAAAGGGAGAATTAGGGATGGGTATTTTAAGAATATTTAACACATAAATGAAATACCATGAAAATTATAGGGATAACTCATAAATAAAATATATTATTTAACCATTGAATTTATAGTTTTTAATCTTTGTTTTACATGATCAATTTCATAACATAAAATATTATAGGAATTTTTATTCACTTAATAATGGTATATAAGGAGATTAAAAATTTACCAAAGCATATCCCCAAGGGGTGTCAAATTAGGTGTGAAAAAAGGACCATTTTCATGCACTAGGTAATGATAAAGTCCAACTCAATAAACCTTTTGGGGGTTATTACTTATATGTATATCTATGCCAGATCTACATCTACTTGTAGTATGAAGATAGTAATTTATTTTATTATAAACCACTTAATATATAATTTACCAAACTTTAGGGAATTTTTCCTATATTTAGTCTTATATATAAGGATTTTACTATATTTTTCTAATCATAATATGAAAAATAACTAGACTTTGCTCTGATACTAACTATGACAACCCATGTATTTAATACACTTTATTTCATGATTTATTAATTAAAGGAACAAATAATACAATCCAAAATGATAATGAATGCTAGTGTATTTGGGGAATTAGGTACATAACATAACAACTTACAACATAATTATAAAAAAAATATTTAAAATCTCTAAAATATGCTCTTATATTCCTTGGATCATTTAAAACTGCATGGGATAACCTAAGTATGTACAAAAGGAAGAGGTGAGCTATAAAGCCCAGTAAGGGAATAAACAAAACATAGAATAATGTAAAATAGTAAATTTAATACAAGAGGCATATATAGGTAATATAATGGGGGTGTGAATCATAATCGTGAATAATGAGGCATGATATAACATGAAAACAGAAAGGAAATATGGGAATGTGGTGACAAAATTAAACACGAAATCATAAACATAGGTCTAGGACAACTTCCAATACATAATAAAATGGTATAAAAAACACTATAATGTATTAGGTTTACTCTATAATCCCATACATGATGTGTTATGAGACTAAAGCATTACCCAATGTATTGTATTACTATCTGGGTGTACCCATAATTTTCATATCATGTACATGCATAAATGTGCCATGTGAATCATACAACATAAATATGCCTTTCATAAATTTTAATCCCATGATAAAGGTGTGCGAGTT
Source organism: Viscum album (assembly GCA_963277665.1). Taxonomy (NCBI): domain Eukaryota; kingdom Viridiplantae; phylum Streptophyta; class Magnoliopsida; order Santalales; family Viscaceae; genus Viscum; species Viscum album. Next base: position 1,294,711,104 of record OY728141.1, on the reverse strand, counting down.
ATATAAATGGAACTCCCAAATTGATGAAGGAAATTTACATATAGGTGAATACTATTGAGTATAAATAATGATAGGTTTTCACAACAAAAATATTTTCTATGGAAAAATCACAGGATAATTATGACTGCATAACAGGGGTACAAAAATGTTCACGGTAGGGATTAATTAGAGTGAAATGGGTATCTAATCACTTGTAAATCATAAGGATAGTAATAGGGGTGTTTTAAATAATATCAAAACATGAAAAATTGGAAAAAATGACATAATATAAACGAGTTTGTTGAATAAAGAGGAGAAGGAGAGGATCCCTTACCTTGAGAGGGTGTTTCCAAAAGCTTGGGAGGAGATTTTTAAGAGCTTGTGGGAAACTTGTAAGGGATATATAGAAGTAAGGGTATATTTTAGTCTTTATACAAGTGTTTCTAGTAAATATGAATGATATTTTGGGTGGGTTTATATATAAAAATAGAGGAGAATTATTTATTAATTTCCAAACATAGGTTTCAGACTCTATATGATAAAGAATCAAAACCACAAAAAATATAATGGTTATTTCAAATGGTTTCTAAAAAGGTGTATTTTTTCTTCTTATTTTACATGTTTAAAAACTATTCTCATTAAAAAAATATTCTTGGTGTTGTGGAAGTGAGTCATGTTTACAGATAATTGATTTTAAAACCTTAAAATATAATATAGGTTTTGGAGGATTCATTTAGAGTTTATAAAATTAATAAAATAACCTAAAAATAAATTATTTTAAAGGATAAATATATATTTATTCATTAATACCTTTTAATGAAATATATTACATCACTTTTGGGTCATTTTGATGTCATAATAGGCATTTTATATTTATAATGTAATTATTTTTTACCCAAAAATTTGAATGTCAAAAAAATGAAAAAAACACCGTTGGATAATTTCGACACGTTGATTTGAAAAATAATATTTTTTTATCCAAATAATTCTCTAATTATGAGAATTTTCACTTTTAAATAAAAAACTAACATTTATTAAAAAATACAAGTTTTTTTACAATAAAAATTTTATGATCCTTATAATTTTTTTGGACTTTGTACAATTATATTATTATTTATATTTAATAAAAAATATTTAATAAAAATGTTTTACTAAAATATAATTTATTTAAAAATATATATAATTCATTAAAATAGAGTTTCTTAATTGAAACTATACATTTCCCAAAAAATAAAATTTGTGTTTCATCCTATCCAAATCTACTTTTTATCAAACTTGTTATATAATAATTGAAATATAATAATAATAATGGATAAATTTAATCATTATTTTATTAAAAATAAAAATATACAAATTCATACTGTTAGGGTGTCTAGATACATATCCCTTTATGACACTAGTGAATTATCTAAGGGTAAGGTGTGTGATGGGGATATTTTCTTAGGGTGGTTCTGCGTACATGGTTTGGCCCATGATCTCTATAAGCATAAACTTATCCCATAGATGGTTTAATTCATGATTTAGTTGTTTAATATTGAATTGGTATTGATCAATTTAAAATATTAGTGGTGTTATCTCTCGCAAAATCTCTAGTAAATGGGCTTCATAGGGGTGCACACGGGTGTGTATAACTTGATCATGTATGTTTGGTGGTTTTATTGGAGGATTTATATTATCCTTTTTATGATTTTTACCTTGGAAAAAGGAAGTCAGGGAGGAATTTTGGATTTACATAGTCTGAAGAGGAATCCCATAGGAAATAAAGGATATTAATGGTATCCATTCCCCAACCAATTGAGTGCTTCATGGAAATGGGGGGAGATATTTGGTATCCAAAAATATTCTCATTTCAATTAGATATCATGTGAGGGAGGAAAGTTTCTTAAATGGGGGACCCTTTATAAAGGGTAGTTTTGTGAACTATCCCTCATGAGTTAACCTCATGAATTATACTTTGTGATATTGGCCTCACAGACTATTCCTCGTAGGTTGGCCTCCATAGGTTTGGCCTCATGGAATTTCCCTTTGCAGGCTTGACCTCATGAGGTCAACCTATTTGTTTTGTTTTTTTTTCTGTAAGATAATTTCTCTAATGGTTACAAGTGGCTTTGTGAGAATATAATTTCTATAATTAAAAACTCTTAAATCTCATATCTGTCTTCATATCTCTCTCATATCCCTCTATTTGTTTTATTTTGATAAGGGAAAGGGTATTTATAACTAGACCTAAGTAACTAATTTCCTAAAATGGGTAGATACATTGATATGTGACATGGGAATAGAGAGGGTCAAATATGGTAAAGTAAGTCTATTGAAGGACCACATAGTGTGGTTATAATCAAATATTTGATGTCGTTTGGTCAGGTGATTTGTGAGGTCGATCACCTCATGAGGATAGATTGTGATCTTGACCTTTGTCCTAAAGTCACCACATGGAACCTCAAAAAAGGATACTCTGATGCTATGAGTTTTGGTACTTTGTAAGTTCTGGTGCATTATGATGTAACTTTTCAGTGTGGTGGCTTCCATGAGGTTGGTGAATTCATGAGATCATGTGTTATGTGAGGTTTAGTGCCTCATAGTGCTTTTTTTGGGTTGAATACTTCATGGGCTCAGGTTCCTTGTGAGGTTTAATTGTGCTCCATAGACACTTCCAACCTATTTCCTTCTTGATCTTGAATTAAATTATTGTTGTTGATTTTTAAAATTCTTAAACCTCATAAAATTACCCCCTTAGAATTGGGTCCATTTAGAATGATAAGGAGTTGGTTATGAGGAAATAGAAAATCCCACACAGTTTAATGCGATCTATTAAGGTAGGCCCCTATGTATAAGTCAATTGGGACACCTTCATTTCTAACCTTTTCCTTTGAGGTACAACTCAAACCTCTATATTATACTATATCCTTATCACATATGAACTCATCTCCTCCATGAAATTAGTAATAATTTATCCATAAAGTTCCTTCTGTATAGCTAGCTTGTGGTTCACGTAGTCACTTTGGTAGTTGGTGTGGTTACCTCATGGTTTTCATGGTTATTAAGAGAAGTGATTCCTATCACATGGTTAACCACACAATTTTTATAGTGACCTCATGGTCTACCTGGTCAACCACATGATTCACATGGTGAATTCATGGGAAGGTTCTATTATTTTATTTGAGTTTTATTTTATATAGGATAACTCTATAATTTGATAATTTGACCCCATTTTTGAGAATCATACTCTATTATTGTTTTTTCTATAGAAGATAATTTTGGACAAGTTTACTAAACTATCAATGCAATGATTATCGAAAGTTTGATTCCTTTCAGAGTTAACCTATTGTACTATTACATAACCAACTATTATATTTGATGGGAGAAGTAATTTGAGTCTACCTAGTGTTAGATAATCTACACATTTATGGGTGAATATTATTGAATTATAAACCCATTCTGAAACCATGATCCACTACTCTACCAATCATCTATATCATTCATCATCTAGAGATTATTTTTTTGAGTATCTTTGTGAAAGGCCATTTTATCCTAGAAGCATGATTCTATGATGGGTACACTATGGGGTACTCTCTTATGTCTTTGGAAGGGGAAATATGTGCCCCAGAGGAGGAAAACCATAACCATTCCTCAATCATGAATAATTCAACAGTCACAACCCCTCCCTCCAAAAGTACCCCTCTTGGGACAATAATGAAGAAAGGGAGATAATGACCCATGATTCCCACCCCCAGTCGGCCCTGTGGTGGTGAACGACACCAAGGGTATAAAAATATCAACATGGGATGAATTACTCTCTATAATATACATTGGATTGGGAGATAAGATATCAGAGATAAATCAACTCCATGACATACTATAAAAATGAAGCCAAAAACATCCCATAATTCATGTATATAACATAAAACAATACAGATAAAACTCTCTAAATAAATACCCAAAAGAAAAAATAAGGCAGTGACATGACAACAGTCCAAAGGCCTGAGATAGTAATGTATATCATGGCCAATGAAGTCCTCCAGGAAACTTGAAAATATTTTGTATATATATAGGGTGACACTAAATTCTCTTATATACATGTAAAAATAGCATACTAATGCACTGGTGAGAAAACAGAAGAACCAAAATCACCTAAATAGGTCAACTAGATAATCACAACCTCACTAGGGCTGACTCAAAAAATAAAACATCCAAGTATAATAACATAATATGAAGAAAATTAATGATAGGGTACCCTATACTGCTTTCCCTATTAATTTTATACTCTCACACCCCAACATTGTACATCCTAGAACTCTTATCTCTTCCGAACATCACATCATGCCAAACACCCCATGTGTAATTGGCCATCACACCACATCACTCCTGAAGACACATGGGCCATCACACCACATATTTCCCAAATCCACCTAGTCTATCACACCACATCTCACCTGAATACACCTGGTCCATCACATCATAACCATAAATAGAGTAGTAGGATATCATGGACATGAAGGCCATCAACATTATGTACTCTTCTTACCATGAATTACCCCCACCATAAGCCATAACATCACCTCATAAAACATCACTAAATTTCAATTTTGACTTCTAGTAATCACAAACCATGCATGTAATCATCACCTATAAGAGAGAGTTGAAAATATAGGGTAGCCAACCAGCCATCCATCCTCAACTATCAGGATGTTGGTAAAAACTACCCCTCTAATTATATGGGTGTTGGCACATAGTGATCGACATGAGTGAGAAATGTATAGAAAATCTCAAAGAAATACCATGTATATATAATATCATAACACACCATCCCAACCTATGATTTCAAAACAAGAACATAATCCCAACTCACAACATCACCATGCCACCTCACAATGTTTGCCACTTTCATGAACCCCACTAAATGCACAACACCAAAAAGCAAGGAATAAGTAACAATCCACAATCCAATTTTAATATTATTTAAAAATTTAATCCAATTTACAAATTTCACATTACCAAACAATTCCATACACACTTTCCATCCCATTCATTTCATTATTTCATCCCGTTACTTCACATTAAACAATATCTAATTAAACCACACATCCCACTTTAATTCATTCATTAACCAATTCAATCCCTTTAACCAAAACATCCCATTACATTTCAATTTCAAAGTTATCATTTAATCACAATACTACATGGGCAACTATCACAACACATCACCACAAAAATAAACAACCCAAATTCTCATACCATCAAGCCCACACATCACCACTATTTCATAGCCACAACAACTTTCCACAACACAGTTACAACACAAACACCTTTAACATTATCTAATTAAACCAAACATACCACTTTAATTCATTAATTAAAAAATTTCATCCCATTAACCAAACCATACCATGCCATTTCAATTTTAAAGTTATCATTTAGTTCCAATACTACCTTGGAAACTATCACAATACATCACCAAAAAAACAAACAACCCAAATTACCATGCAAAAAATCCCACAAATCACCACTATTTCATAGTCACAACCACTTTCCACATCAAAAACACAACACAAACACCTTTTATCTCCACCACCCACAACACAACCTCACAACTCATTACATAACCATACCACATTACAACTGCAAATCACCACCCAAAAACATGACCAAAAAAAGAAACATCATTACCCACAAACCATAACTACACTTCCCACATTCATATCCCAGAACACTTTAGATTTAGAAATTTTTAATTTTAGCACATTTGAATTGTTTATTCAAGGTAATTATCATGTAATCCATGAATCTCCTAGTGCAACCATTTTATTAACCAGATATAAGTGGTTATCCAGTTTATATATTTGGTGATAATAAAAAACACAAAACAAGGTATCCATAAAACATGTTAAACCAACACAAAAAAAATCCCCCAATAGCCACAATTTTTAGTGGGAAATTTAGCCCATACAATCACAATACCAAGACAATATCAAAATCTATAAAAACATGTGAATAATTCCCTTATACTTAAATTTTATTTAAAAAAATTCTTTATATTTAATTAATCCCATGAAACTACCTTCCCAAAATATAAAAATAGTAAAACCCATCCATAATGATACATATAATGAGAAATGAGGGATCCCCTACCTCAAATGAAGATTTTTGATTTGTTGTGCAGGGTTTGAAGAAAGAGGAAGTCCACCACTGAACACCAAAAAGAATAAGAATAGCTTATTAGCCTAGAACCAAACAATCATGTCATCCCCTTATCAAAAACATACTAAAACCCATGATTTAATTTATAAAAACCTTTCCCAAGTGAAGAAACAGAAGGAAAATAGGGGGAAACAAGAGGGTACTTACAAAAAACTACTATAGATTGATCCTACAAAGTTTAGGTAGAAAGGAACTAAAATGGTGCTAAAGTAGATCTTTGGGATTCACTTGGGCTGCCCAAGAAATGAGAGAAAAAAATGAAAACTGGTTTGGTCTGAGGGGATCTAGGAATTTATACATAGGCTGAAAAACAAAGGACCATGATGAAACCATAAGGACCATAACACAACCTACTTAAAAAATGAAAGGAATTACCGTGAAAGAAATATCACCATGCAACAACCCTTTTGGTCAAAATGGACTCCAAGAAACATGAATATTCACATTCTATAGATCCTATAAAAGGGGGAGGAGACCATGGTTTATGCTAGACCACTATGCTTGAAACCCCAAATAATTAGAAAGAGGCTATATCGCAACCCCATATCCATGGCACAACTATGACAAAATTGGTAGTAACACCCAATTCCAATCGAGACTGACCCTACAATTACAAAAAATTCTCCTACACTATAACATTCACCATTATGGTGCATCCCTAGTCTTTATTCCACAACCTTTCCAAAATTGGAAGGGGTACCCACATATCCTCCTGAACACCTCCAAACACCTCTGGATCTCCTCAAACACCTCCATCAGTAGAATTACCATAAATTAACTACCCCAAAGGTTCAAGAGGTTACATGAAACACCTATCAAACTATTATTTCCCTAGATAAATAAAAAACCAAAACAAAATTAAATAGGGGATTGTTCCAAAAAAACCATCCCTTGAGATACCTATCAAATATCTTATTACAAATGACACATCACCACTAACCAAATGAAAATTTCCACCAAGTATTTATCATAAACACACCACCAAACTACTTTAATATATGCTCTACTAGGTAAAAACCAACTCCCTTACACATAATCATCTTCAAAACTACCTCATATCCCAGAAGACCCAAGCCGAAAACCACCACAACCACCACAAAACAGATCCCAAATCACATAATTCAAGGAGTTTCATATTTTATGTCAAGATATTATCCTCTTTGGGAGGCACTGACTTTCCCACAAAGTTTTATTCATGTCAAATTATAACACATTTTGATTAGGAATAAGGGTTTTCACTTCTTCATATGCTCAAATATTTAATTACATGTCACATAAATAATAAGAAACACATCCTATAAAATATTAATTTCTAAGCACCACATCGTCAAGAAAAACAAAATAAGGTGAAACAAGACAAGATCAAAATAAATATGGGTACTATGAATGTATATTTATCTCAAACTCCCAAGTAGTATCTTCCAAGACACCATGCCTCTATAGAACACAAACTAAAGGAATGTTATTCCCACAAAAAAACTTCTCCTAGTGATCCTAGATCTATACTGGCCACTCTATGAAGTTTACATCATCCTCAATATCCAACTCTCCCCAATAAATGACGAAGGAGTTATCATGAAGATACTGATGGAACTGAGAGACATGTAATACATCATGAATCCATTCTAATTATGGCAGAAGTGACAACCTATAATACACCCTACAAATGCACACCAACACCTTAAAAGTCCCAATAAATTGGGGTGATAGATTACCCCCCCTACAAAACATCCTCTACCTAGGTTGAGGTAAAACCTTCAAGAACACACAGTCTTCATCCTAGAACTACAAGGGCCTCCTCCTATGATCGTTATAAGAATTATTCTGATCCTTCAATTCTTTTATCCTCTCTCAAACAAGATTAACCTTATCTGCCATGCTCTGTACCATATTTGGACAGATAACTAATGACTCCCCAACCTCCACACAATATAAAGAAGAACAAAATGGTTTCCCATAAAAATACATAAATAGGTATATGTTGAAGGATGAGTGATAAATATTATTATAATCAAGATCAACCAAGGTTAAGCATTATTCCTAAGATTTGATAAAGTCTAATATGCTTGCCCGTAACATATCCTCCAATATATGGATAATCTACTCTATCTGTCTATCTGTTTGAGGGTGGAAAGAAGTGTTGAGGCATAACTAAGTTCCAGAATCATGATTCAATCCCCTCTAGACTCATGAAGTAAAAAATGAATCTTAATTTGAGACAATGAACCTTGTAACTCCATGAAAATTCACCACCTCATCTACATACCTCCTTGATAAAAAATCTATAGTACCCGACTCCTTGAATATTATGAAGTGATATGATTTCATCAAAATATTCCACAATAACATAGATAGTGTCACAAAATCCTTGAGATTAGGGTATCCCTATGATGAAATATATTGATATATCATCCCATTTTCACTTGGGAACATCCAAGGTCTGCAACAAACCTCCAGGAACATGATGATCAACCTTTACCTTTTAAAAAATTTAACGTTGTTCCACAAACTTTTCCATCACCCATTTCATACTGGGCCATAGAAAATATATCCTCAATCCATGATACAACTTGGATAAACCCAAGTTTACCACAAAAGGTGAGCTATAAAACTACCAAAGGACTCCCATACACATTGCTACCAGAACAAACAACCTCCCTCAAAACAACACCTGGTTCTGAATATCCTCCAACAATCCCTCTATAACATCTCTATGGAAAACATGATCAATCATCACTTTTACCTCTGAGTCTCCTCACTGAGATTATTCAACATGTTTCACCAGAGAAGACTAATCTATCATCTGAAATAATAAACCTACATCATTAACCACCCTTGCGTCTAAATTAAGTCTTCAAAACATCATCCTTCTTTACCCTCAATTAGTGATATCCAAACTACAATTTCATATTAGAAAACAAACTATCCCCTCTCAACTAGTAAAAAATATCATCTATACTTGAAAGAGGGTATCAATTCTTGGTTATCATCAAATTCAACCTTTGGTACTCTATACACAACATCAGACTATTATCTTTCTTCTTAGAAAATAACACTGGATCACACCATAGAAAAAAAATGGGTCATATAAAACCATTATGCATCAAAAAAATTATCTAAATCCTCATCTATCATAAATCATAAGGTTATATCTGATAAGGATCCATCAAAATTGGAGAATCAATAAGTTAAAAGTGTATCTCAAACTCAACATCACGTCAAGGGGGTATCATCACAACCTCCATAGGAAAAACATCAAAAACCTCTCTAAAAACTCTCGGAACCTCCATAACAACATCCATGGATTCCATATAAAATGAATACATAAAATAAATAAGGGGATCAATATGTCTATTTTCTACCTAAAAACTCCTCTCTCCAAAAAAACTACACATTGTCTATCCACATCAAAAAACAAGAATATACTCCAGAAGCAGTCAGTGATAGAATGCACATAATACAACCAATCAATGAAAATAATGAAATCATACAGTTTCATATATAGTAGGAAAAAACCCCATGAGACTAATGTATCCCCATCATCAGTATATACCCCCATCACACATCAAACAAGTTGGTCTTGCCTCAAACCTGCATATTCAACACTAGGGGAATGAGAAGCCTCTTTATATCTTATTTTAAGGTGCAGACTAGAGTGAGTGAAATAAAGGGGGTGTGAAACTTATGAATCAAAAAAATCACAAAAAAGGGTACATGATAAAATGATTTTACCTATAATGAACCGTGGCCTCTCTAGTGTTTCTACCTTCATTGCATATAGTTGATTATTCTCAGCTCCTTTGCCTCTCTGCTAATGAACACCTCCACTTCTGTTCTCAGGATGGGGTTCCTAAACATGAGGAAAATCCTAAGGTTGGACTCTACCCACTCTATACCCTCTTAGTGAATCATAATACAACTTCCCTTGCTACTGAAATGGTCTCATAGGTATATTCTACTAAGGATGATGCTGAAACTCTCTACCTCTATTAAAATGAGATCGATGAACTAATGGGAACTGATTTTGATGATGTTCATGAAACCCAAATACAAAACACACTAGCTCAAAGTACCCAAGAAGAGTACTTAAAATACTAGCCCCAGAAGAAAAAAAGATAATGAGGTCAAATCCCTACTATTTGAAACCTCAAAGGCCCTAGAGCCTGAGACCTTCCACTAAAAACTTTGATCCTCAAGGAACCCTTCTGACTCCTCTCTTATGGTAAACCTCCTCATGAGTGCATCCTCTAGATCAACTATCCATTATTCAAAACCTATAGATATATTGGAAACATAAAAGGAGTAACTACATGTTGGATGTATGGATGGAGTACCTCCTCAAGACACCATGATTAGGAGTCCTCATCCAAAAAAAGGTCTAGGAAAAAACACAGAATATCCATAAACTTGATCCCAAGACCCCGCATATAAAAACTCCTCTACTAAATAGAAATAAGTTCATACCTTTTCACTTCCTTAATAGTTGAAAAAAGAACTCCACGTGGAACTCCTTCTAAAATTAAACCCATGAAACATCTACCTCATTCCTCTCACCATAAAATAGAATCCACTGCCAACGCATATCTCCTCACATCCAACTGACTGCCAATAGAACCCAATACACCATCAAGTCTTGGATCAAACTAAAGGCTATCTATAGCTCCTTAAACTAGCTATCCATCTCCCAATTTGAAACACTAATATTGTAATTCCCCTGATATTACCACTAAAAATCATGCAATGTTCTCTACAACCGTTCATCCTCCTCAAATAGATCAACCCTCTGAGAATATACTAGATCAGCTTGATGAACCTCTGCTACCTAAAATATAAATGAACGATAACAAATATCTATAGCTGAAAAGGGAAAAAATACTTTTTAATCCCAATAGTATGTAATTTTATTAAGATTTATTTATTTAATTTAAAATTCATTTAAAATTTTTCAAAACCACCCAATTAAAATAAGACCACAAGTTAATCATGATTCATGTACCTGCGTCTCTACCCTACAAGCGGTATCACCTCATTTGGTTGTTTGGAAGGCTTAGATTCCTTTCATAAGATCATGGGGGGACCTTAGAATCCGGTGTCCTAGCCATTATTCCCTGACCTATGTCATGCACCAAGATCAACTAACATTGCTACCTCAATAACCCATGTAATCCTAATTGTGCCTAACTTTGAACTCCATCCTATCCCTAAACCATCACCTATGATACTAATCTATCACAACCCCTACCTCCAAAGGTTCACATCCCAATACAACAATAAAGGAAGATAATTACCCCTGAGTCCCACCTCTAGTAGGCCCTGGGTTGGCGACTAGCACCGAGGGTATAAAATTTTCAACATGGGAGGCATTACCCTCTATAATATATGTAGGACCAGAAGATGGGATATCAATGATCAATCCACTCCATGATATAGTATAAAAAGGAAACTAAAACCATCCCATAAGTCATGTATATAACATAAAACAATATATATAAAAGTCTCAAAAATAAATACCCAAAAGAAAAACTAAGGAAACAACATGATAACAGTCCAAAGGCTCAAGATATAAATGTCCATCATGGTTCATGAATTCCTCCTAGAAACCTGAAAAAAGTTTTTATATACACAGTGTGAGCATACAAGTATACTCAATAAGAAAACCAAAGTCTCTCATGAACATGTGAAAAGAGAATACTAATTCAATAGTGATAAAATATTAGAACCAACAACACCTAAACAGGTCAACTAGCCAATCCCAACCTCACTAGGGATCACTCACCAAATAGCACATCCATGTATAATAACACAATATGAATTATATTGATGATAGGGTACCCTATACTACTTTCTATAGTGATTTCCTCTCTCACACCCCAACATCATACGTTATGGTGCTCCCATCTCTTTTGAACATCATATCATGCTAAGAAATCCATGTAAAACTGAACATTAGACCACATATTTACCAAAGACACTTGATCCATCACACCACATCTCACTGAAAGACACCTGGTCCATCACACTGCATCTCACATGAAGAAACCTAGAATATCACATCAGAACCATAACTAGAATAGTAGGGTATTATTAATATAAATGAAATCAACCTCATGTCTTCCTCTTATTATGCATGAACCCCACAATAATCCATCTCATCACCTCATAAAAAATCACTATAGTGCACTTTTAACTTATGAATATCACAACCTATGAATTTAATAATCACCTATAAAAGAGATCAGGAAAGAGTGGGAATCCATCTGTCCATCCTTTCCATCAGGATGTTGAAAAAAAAACTCCCCCAATTATATGGGTGTCGGCACATGGTGATCGACATGGGTCGAGTACGTATAGAAATGCACAAGGAAATACCATGTATATATAATATTACATCACACCAGCCCAACCTATGGGATCATAATAAGAATATCATCCCAACTCATAATATCACCACACCACCTCACAACCTTCGCCACTTTCAGTACCATAACTAAATGCACAACACCACACAAAAAGGCATAAGACACAAGCCACTTTTCATCTTATTTCTTAATTATAGAGAATTTCCAAATTTTATATTTCCAATCAATTCCATTAAAACATCCAATTCCATCCATCATTTACATCCCATTCATTTTTTATTTCATCCTATTACTTCACATTTAAGATTATCCATTTAAAACACACACCCCAATTTAATTAATTCATTAATAAATTCCATACCATTAACCAAACTATCCCATTCCATTTCAATTTAAATTTTATCATTTAATTCTAATAATACCCAAGAAACAATAATAAACCATCACCACAAAAATAAACAACCCAAATTCTCATTCCAAAAATCCCACACATCACCACCATTTCACATCCACAACAACTTTAACTACAAATAAGGCTTATAATATCGCTAAAAACCTCCTTTAATAGCGCTAAAAAAGCGATGTTAATCCAAGTGAAGATGAAGGGGGATACCCTTTATCAGTGCTCAACTTAGCACTGATAAATAGGGAATTTATCAGTGCTATTTTCAGCACTAATAAATGGTTAATATATCAACACTGAAAATAGTGCTGATAAATACTACCTTTATCAGCGCTCTTTTGAGTGCTGATATATTATACATTTATCAGCCCTTAATTAGCACTGATAAAGGACAAATTGCTTGTGCAAACCTAGAACCTGCATAGAACCTGCATAGCACCTGCACACATATGACAGCACCTGCACACAGCACAAACAACATCCACACAAAAATCACAAAAGAACAAAAATGCTATATACATATACTTGAAATCATGAATAGAAAACAACACATTGCTATATACATTTCAAACAATGTTTAATTTGGTTACAATTACAATTATCCAAAAAAGGTTAAAAAACATTGATGTTTCATCCTTTTTACATCCATGATCCACTCTAAAAAAATTTCTTCCATGGTATTAGTTGCCGAACAAAGCATTCGAACTCAGGAAAAATATTTCACCTATATAAGAAAACAAATAATATGTTATTAATACAATATTGAAATAAATTAAACATTAATATGAAAGAATAAATTAATAAAATGTCAATTTTTACCTGTTAGAACCTTTACATGTCCATATTTCCTTGCACAACACCCCCTCCCTCCCCTGGATAGCATCCCTCCCTCCCCTCACAACCCTCCCTTTCCCTAGAAACCCCCTTACCACCTCCTGAACAACCCCACTCCTCTCCTGGACAACCCCCTACCCTACTTGACACCCCTACTTCATGGACAACCCCCTCCCTCCCCTCCCCGAGACAACCCCCCCTAGAAAACCCCCTCTCTACCCCTAGACAACCCCTCCCCTTGCAGCCCCCTCCCTCCCACCACTACACCTGCAACCCCCCTCCCTCCTCCTGGACAACCCCCTCCCTCCCCTTGCAACCCCCTCCCTTTCCCTAGATATCCCCCTTTCCACCCCCTAGATATCCCTCTACCCTCCTGGATAGCCCCTCCTCCCCTCCTAGACACCCCCACCCACCCTCTCACCTAGAAACCCCCTCCCTTCTGGACACCCCCTCCCTCCTAGTTCTTTAGTGTATACCCATTAATAACCTTATTTATCCAACTATATTTTCATCATCTATTTGATAATGGAATAAATATTAATCATACACCATCATTTAATAATATGAATTATAAAATCATATATATTTTGAAGAGATACAGTTCAACAAATCAAGGAAAAACACCAAACAAAAAATATATTGGAGGAATAGGAACAAAATTTCACATAAATATAATGTGATAAAGGTAAATGATTCATATGTTGGATCTTTATGAAATTAAATAAGATATATTATGCCTCAAATTGAACTAGAATATAATTCTAGGGCCTTTATATGGGCTTGGAATTGGTTTGGTTTGTTGGAACTTTTGATGCCTCACTACATACCCACTTCATGCTACTCTATAAGTGATCTACCCATTGTATATTATCAGTATTGAATGGAATTGAATGGATATTTTTCTAAAAACCCACTCCCTTCTAGACACACCCCTCCCTCCCCTCTTGGACCCCCCACACTACAGACCCACTTCAGGCTACTCTATAAGTGATCTACCCATTGTATATTATCATTATTGAATGTAATTGAATGGATCTTTGTCTGGACACCCCCTCCCTTCTGGACACACCCCTCCCTCACCTCCTGGACACCCTCACACCTGGATAACCCCTCCCTCTTGGACACACCCCCTCCAAGACACCCCCCACTCTTGGACACGCCCCTCCCTCCTGGACACTCCAACCCACATATAAGGGTAACTAAAATTAGAAAATTGAAAACCCAAGATATTGGTTCCCATCAAGCTTTTAAGATGCTCATGAATGGACTGAATGAATATGCATCGGTCGAATTCCACACTATCGACCAGTGTAGTCCAATGAGTTATGCTTTAATAGAAAGAAAAATCATTTATAAAACCATTCTTCATAACCTAAGGATATAACACATAATAAAGGGTGATCATATATGCTCAATAAGTGTAAACAAGGGAGATATCAATGATCATATATGGATAACATAAGTAATAGGAATTCACCTTCATCATATTTGTGTACAATCTTCCATCAGGTATGCTACTCATTCATTTCTAAACACATCTATATCATCTTCTGAATATGAGTTTTTGCGACAGTCATGGTAGTTCTGAAAAAATTTAAATACATAAAGGATTAATAAATATTTTAAATGAAATCATAATTATTTTTGAAAATACCTCATCAGGGATCATAGTTTGTTGATGAAATACGATCTGTTTTATAAATTTACAAACATAATAACCATAGTCCTTTCCATTTGTTTGTTTTAGACACTACAAAAACATTGACAAAAATAAGTAATTTGTTTTGATATGAGTTTGGATAGTTCAATGTTATTATATATACCGGGATAATTTTCCAGTTGTAGATCTTGTAGGAATTTTTATCCTTAGGCCCTGGATTCATTCCATTTATTAGACGATATTGATGCACTGCCCTATCATAACAGAATACTCATTAAAAGAAAACATAAATTATATAACTAGAGGTTTAGTTTTAAAATTTTGGATCTAGTTTATTACAAATTAACAAACTCCATCATGCGTGGTTGGTTTTTTGGATATCCATGCATTGAATCTAGAAAATAAATCTTTGGAGTATCGAAATTGACTGCAATCAACATCCAATGCTGCTTAAAAATACCAAAAATGAATAAGTAAAGAAAGAAATTAAAATATTGTTGATATGATTGAATTGTATAGTTTTACCCCTGAATCATTGGTATTAAAAAGTGTCCGTCATCCATAATTTTGTTTTCAAACGATTTGAGTAGGGATGACATTATTTCAGCCTCTTTATCAGAATCTATTTCATCTTTTGAAGAGGTGGTGTGAGGACTAATGAGTCCAAATTTTTGTTCATGGGGAAATCCCTTCAATTGTTTTTCATATATACACCTGTGAAAAATATAAAATTTATTTAGTCATAATTATCAGAGTATATCATATTTTGTAAAATAAAATCATGAAAACATACCTCATGTATACATTTCTAAATGAGGCACCTAGCCATTCGTATTTGAGTATTTCATTTACATTTTCAACACTAATGAAATCTGATGTTTCCTCTCCGTACATTTTTTTTTCAAAATCAACTGTGTGAGCATTGCCATCTATCAAATTTGTATCCATATGAGCCTGCAATGATATTAACTGTGGATATAGAACGGGCGGGGTGAAGGTGCTCTCAGTAGACTATTTCAATCGGTTATTTGATTCTTGAGATAGTTTTGAGATTATATTTCATTTCACCCCCTTCTCTTTGTCATTCTATAATAATATTCATCGGTTCAGACCTTTTTTCATTAAATGTTAAAGGTCCAACTTGAAAAATAAATTGGAAATGTATACCTCCTTGTCGACATGTTTTTTTTCAAGAATTTTCGGCCTTGCGATGAATGTTTTAACAACTTTTTAAACCGTATGAATGCCATAATCATCATTTGGAACAAGTATCTCGACACTCGGATCATTAGCTATGTTAATTGACACTTTGAGATGATCTGTTGGAAGCTGTCTGTTGTGTAGCATGTTATTCTGCGTATTGAACACCGTAGCCCTCACTACAAGGTTATAGGTGGGAGTTGATAGATATAAATCACATTCATTTTCACCCTATAGAATATTAGTACAGGAAATTTATCAGTGTATATGTGAATCACATTTCACAGAAACAATTATTTAAACATTGATTGCCTTAGCTAAGTCAGGTTTTTTAGGGGAATGGATCACCTCAAAGCTGTTGGGGGGGTGGGGCGGGATCGTCATGCACGGGTTGTTGTTGAGTTGTTTATTCTCTTTGTCTCTCCGTCATCAATATTGCTATCATATCTCTCTGGTATTGTAATTCTTCTTGAAAAATAGATAAATTTTCTTACATCTTTTCCATTTTTTCATTTTGATCCTCCGCTTGTTTTTGTTTTTGAAAAAATGTTCAGGGTGTCACCCCAAAACCTGCACCTCTGATGCAGCCGTACTGTTCTGGCTGCTTCAAGGCTGCTGTAAGTATGTCTGTATCTGGTGCAATTGTTGTTGATTCCTATGACTATGTCAGATAGAAAATATAGAAAAATAAGTAGTCATTGTAATGTAATAGTGATTTAAAGAAAATCAAATTTATATTATGTCATACTTACACATGTTTCCCACACTTTTTGTGTGTTTTCATCTATCAGTATCCCCTCTTTATTTACACGAGCCTCCTTCCATAGCACATGGCGTGGGATGGATATGGATTTCGATTCATCAATCTGCATATAAATAGAGAAACATGGTTATGGTGTTGTTTTATGTCACAAACAAGTAGTACTGTAGATTTAAAAGACTTACCAATTTTTTCTCAAGTGAAGCTTACCCCATCCTTTCTTTACGGTAAGGGTACGCTGGTTTTGTTGCATGTTTTTTTTTATTTTCAGCACTCAGTTGCTATTTCATAAATAAAAAACTGTCAATCAAATTATTGAATACAAGCAACGTCAAACAATGTATTACCCCACACAATGTACTTGAAAAGTCTGCTCCCCATGACGGTTTCTAAACACATCCCACGCTCCTTGGGATATCAATTGTTCATAAAGAGGAGGTGGGTGTGGCTTGATTTTCCCTTCAACATCTTTAAGATGATATTTCATTAAAATTGTGCGGAAACCTCTATGAATCCTTCATGCAACTCTTAATACATATTCCTTGCGTGAGACATCTACTATAAGTGTACTCTGCAATGGATGATGAAGAGTAAGTCAATGTTTAGGTATTTTATTTTATTTTAATAAATTAAAAAAATGATATCATAATGTTACCATAATCTCTTCCCACATTAGTGTATTCATCCCGGTGACAACATGGTGCCATGACTGTACATCAATCAACACTCATTGCTGAGTGACAATTCCACTGTAGCTACTAAATATGGCTCTGTTGGGGTTAACATGTTGGCCTCGCTTATTCCATCCCACCTCAAATTTGATGCCTTTTGCTTTTGCCTTAAGGATTTTGGCCAACACTCTCAAACTATAGTGCACTTGTTTTTTTTGTGTTTTTAGGGTTTCATTTCCTACCCTTTCCTCAGAAGTATCATCAATATGTTCCTACAGAGCGCTAGCATCGGCACTGAGACTAGCAGCAACAAGTTGAGAAACCTATTGTACCTCAGCACTGGGACCAGCAACAACAGGTTGAGAAACCTGTTTTTGCTCTACATTGGGACTACCAGTAGTTGGTTAAGAAACCTATTGTTGCTCTATACTGGGACCACCAGCAGCTGGTTGAGAGACTTTTTGTGCCTTGGGATTGTGTGCATCAGTAGGTGCATAAGTCATTATCTACAGAAGTGGTTTAACATTTAATTTAGATTACATAAAATAAACAATGAACTGTTAATAACATAACATAACACAATGCATATTACAATAAAAAAATAACCTGATTATTGTACTCTCTCTTTTTTCTTTAAAGGATGAAGAGATTTGACTCCTCTATCAACTATGTAAATCCCTTCATTGAGGTCATCTCTGACATACGAAACACAGTCTACATTGGAACTACTGTGAAATTATTGTGAAGTCCCTATAAAAGAGTCATCCTCCATTAAACTTTCATCTAACCCTTTAGTTGTTTTGGTCAATAATAGAACAATTGACCAATTTTGGTTTGTGGGGTCTAGAACATAAAATACTTGTACTGCCTGTGATGCCATTATAAATGGTTCGTCTTTCTCCCCTTCCTTACTAAAATCAATTTTCATGAATCCTAATTCATCTATTTTAACAACACTCTTTTTATCAACCCACTTACATTGAAAAATCGACACTTTGAATTTTGTATAATCCAAATCCCATATTCATTTGATGATACCAAAGTATGACATATTTTCATAAATTGGATTTCTGTCCTTAGCATTGGAAACATGCATCGCCTCAACCACAAGTGTAACCCCACTATTCTTCATGGTACTGTCTTCATCATGTTCATTAGTATAGAATGTATAACCATTAACTGCATAAGAACTGTAAGATAATACATAAAAACTTGCTCCTCCGGCTAGCCATCAAAGTAGTTCTGAAATTGAGTCTATATTTTCATCTAAATGCTTAAAAATATGGTCCCGAAACCATCCTATAAACTGTCTATTATGTGTATCTAATATCCTTCTTTCATCCCTAAAAGGATTAAAATGCCTAATAATTTCTTTGTGGGTTTGAACATATGGGTCAATGTCAAAAATGTTATGAAAAACGTTAAGGTGAGCCTGCTCCCGATCTGTAATATTGATTGTGACAACCTCTCTTCCAGAAATTCCTTCACCCTCAAGCTGCTCAGTGTGATGAGATTTCGGTAGGCCAACGTTTTCCACACTATATAGGTATTCAGTAAGAAATTCAATGGCTTCCTCAACAATATATTGCTCTGCAATAGAACCCTCTAGACGACTTCGATTTTTAACATACCCTTTCAAAATCCTCATATACCGTTCAATGGGGTATATCCATCTATAATGTACAGGACCACATAGTCGAATCTCTCTCACCAAATGAACCATAAAAACCATCATATTGAAAAATGTCGGTGGGAAGAACATTTCCAATTCACATAATATGATGGAAATTTCTCTTTCTATAGTTGGCAATTTCACCGGGTCTATAACTTTGCTGCATATATCTTTGAAGAAGAAACATATCTTTGTTAATGTATGGAGGACATTCTTGGAAAAAATACAATGTAAAGCTATAGGAATTAGATCTTGCATCAAAACATGGCAGTCATGTGATTTCAGGCCCTTTAATTTTAAATCGCTCATTGACAAGATGTTCTTGATATTTGATGAATAACCCTATAGAACCTTTATCTCATTCAAGAAGTTTCAAAACTGATATCTCTCTTTCCTGGAAAGAGTGTAAGAAGAAAGAGGAAGAAATGTTCATTTTTCACCCTTCACTGGTGCCAACTCTTCTCATATTCCCATCTCAACCATGTCCAATCTAGCCTTAATTCCACCCTTTGTTTTCCTTGGAGCATTTAGCAATGTGCCGATGACACTATCACATACATTTTTTTTCATCATGCATAACATCAAGAAAATGTCTGACATACAGACAATTCCAGTATGATAATTCAAAAAAAAACTGATCTCTTTTTCCAACCAGTTTTGTATGGTTTTTCGAAAATGGTTTACCAAAATCAGTGTCCAAATCTTTTAATTCTTAAAAAATTGATCACTTGTTAGTGGAGACGGTGCTTTACGTTCTTATAAACTTTTGTCGAATGATGTTGTCCAAGATCGGTACTTATGCTATCGGGGTAGATATCTGTGATGTCTTAGAAACACGGTTTTCGATGAAAGTTTCAACCTAATTGACTGTGTACCATGTTCGCAAATGGGACACCCTTGAGTTCCTTAATGCTATATCCTGACAAATTTCCATAAGTAGGAAAGTCATTTATCATCCCGTACAACATGGATTTTAAAGTGAAATCTTCATTTTTGTAAGCATCATACAACGCAACACCTGAATCCCACAATATTTTCAAATCCTCAATCAATGGGGTCAAATAAACATCAATATCATTACCCAGTTGTTTTGGTCCTAATATAATAATAGATAACAAGATGTATTTTCATTTCATGCATAACCAAAGTGGTAAGTTATAATTTACCAACATAACTGGCCATGTACTGTGACTGCTGCTTTGAAAACCAAAAGGATTCACCCCATCTGTAGATAATTCCAGACGAAGGTTTCTCAGCTCGTTTCCAAATTCAGGATACTCGTGATCAATTATCTTCCACTGAGGAGAGTCTGTCAGGTGACATAGTTTCCCATCTTTAATTCTTGTATCTTTATTCCATGTCAATTGTCTTGTAGTCTCCTCACTTCCATATAGGTGCCTAAACCTTGTAATGATTGGAAAGTACCATACAAATTTCTTAGGACTAGAATCATCTTTATTGTATCAAGAAGAACCACGCTTTGGGAATTCTTTAAGTGATTTGTGGTCTTTTCGAAACAATATACAGTCATTCGAGCAGGCGTGTATTCTTTCAGATATCATACCCATTGATCGTAACATTCGTTTGGCATCGTATGTTCGGCATGTGAGTTCATTATCTTCTAGGATCATGTCATTCAGGAGAGAAAGTAGTTCCGTATAACTGACATCACTCCACTCGTTTCCTGCTTTCAAATTATACAGCTTCAGTACGGCTGGAAATGCTATATATTTAGTGCAACCAGCATACAATGGCGTTTTTGAACAACTCTTTAACTTCTCAAACAATTTTGGGAAATCACGAAGTTCATCTTCAACTGTCCTTGTCATTTCCTCAATATGATATTCATCATCATTCACATCTGTAATCACACCCTCCATATGATCGTCTTCACTGTTCATGCTTGTAATCATATCAGATGATCCAAAAAACATTGTGTTATCCGAGCCACTACCTACATTCATTTTCCCCCGTGTTTATTCCAACATGTATAACTTCGATCTATTCTGTGAAAGATCAGGTGTTCTTACAACTCCCCTAGACTAATTTATCTTGAATAACAACAACGTAAACATAGACAAAGTATTTGAGAAGGGTCACACGCATGATCTTCTTCAAACTTGATAAACTCTTTCACGCCATCTTCATACTCTTTTGTCAACCGATTGTAATTCATCCATTCTTTATTCATATTCATCATCTTTATAGGTTCGATCTCAAACTTTCCTAATATTATGTTTTAATTAATCAAGTATCATTGTTTGGGTTTTATAAAAAAATCATCGTATAAATGCCTCTACAATGAAATAGAGGAACCTACCCCAAAACATGTGAAAGTACTTGAACTCTATTTATATATGGGGGACTATGCCCTGTCTTTTGTATATCTCCATGGAGTACCTAAAACCTATACATAGAGGACTCATCACCGAAACATGGGGGAGTACCATACTCCATATTTTCTCCAAATATCTCACTTGTCACTTGTCAACTCTCAAGTAGAGTGAAGATAATTAAAATATCCAAACCACATCGTGTACAATTTCCAATGAATGAGGGAATCATAATATTGTGATCTACATGAGAAGATATTTATAGTGGGATACTCATACATGAAATAATATCATCTAAGTGAAAAATAAATAATAATAATTAAAATAACATAGCACAAAATTTTTTCAATGGATACACAATGTGTAGGGTTCTTAGTCAAGGTTGGTTGTATACTACCATTTCTAAACTCATGTGAAATCCATATACATGGTGTGTCTAGTAGGGTTAACATCATGTATGGATAAAATACATGATTTAATCTGACATATATCAAATTAATTCCAAGTTAGTCTTATAAAGACTGCATGTTGACTTTGAAAATACATGACATATAAAAACACTTGATCTAAAGAAGTGTACTTTAGATACATACTGAGTCACCTCACTAGCTATGCATCACATTTTTGTGTAAAACACGGTGTGTAGTCCTTATATGACCACTAGGGGTGTATAGTCTATACACATCAATTTTATATGGTATCTATACATGGTGTGAGTGAAGTAAAACACATATCATATGGTTTTACCATTATTTCATGGCATGTACATGGTTTCATGCTGAAGTATATGTGTTTCCCTTGGAATCCTGGGATTGACAGCCTTGATGGGAGGTTCAAACATTCCGATCAGTTTCTAATAGGTTTGTTTGTAGAACCGGAAACATCTAATGATCCCACATCCATTTAGACCTACTTTCCAAAGGTAGGCGCTCATTAGTTTGTGGACTGATGAGGCTTAAGAATTTGCATTGGTCGAGAGGATGGGAGGTTGGACTCATCACACCTTTTGAGGGGAATTATTGTCTACTATGGGAATCTTTTTATAAATTTAAGTTATGTTCGTGAATCCTTATTACATTACCAAGTATAAAATGAGCTTTCCTTCAGATCTGACAATCAATGATAAAATATATAGGAAATTTAGAGAATCTTTTATATGTATTCGAGGTTTTTCATTGATAGAGAATCATCTGTATTTATTAGAGATTCTTGGTCAATGGTATCCTTCGACACATTTATATAGAATTCTCTTGGTCATTATGATGACCATGCAGGTTTTAAAGCCACTCAGTGGGGCACTTGAAGTTTATTTTCATTCAGAAGGACATAGATTATTTCAGAGTTGGGATCGAACCCACAGATGGGCTACCTACGTATCCTTTGTTTAGAATAGGAATCAAAATCCACGTAGTTTGAGTAAGGGAGTATGATGTTTATGATTGATGGATCAAAGAAGGATGTCATAATCACTTTTACACTCTAAGCTCATGTGAGTCATGCTCGGTGTGAGAAACAAGAGGTATTGGTAAAAATTAGACAATTGTGCCATAAAAGATGTAATCATAAGAAATAATTTGGGACTTATGTATGTATGACTACCAAGATAAATGAATATTAGGATTTACTTCAGGGAAGAAATCCAGGAACAAGGTCCATAAAGGTATATGTGTTTCATGGAGATTTGAATACTCTAACTTGGGGATTAATTCTGAAAAGGAGGCCCAAAGTAGGATATGACTTGTGATTGGGTTTTACTCTTGAGAAGGAATCCCAGATCAAAGGTAAATTAGGACTGTTTAAGAAGAATTAAGACTAGGGCTTACTCCTGAAGAGGATGCCCATATTTGAGATTGGGGCTTACTCTTAAAAAAAGGATTCCCATATTTGTGACTGGGGCTTACTCCTAAAAAAAGATGCCCATATTAGGGTTATCTCATCTTTAAAGGATGATGTTTAATGAATGAAATATCAATCTTTAGTGAAATTAAGATGTGTAAATCACTAGGTTTTGAGAGATATTCCACAGAATTCCTTTCAGATAAGGAATTCAATCAAGAAGACATGCCATAAATGGCTTAGAAAAGTGTCTTGAAGACTGAATTTTGAAAAGGATAGGTGGAATGGCATAAGAGGGATGAAATAGGCAAGAATGGAACCCAAAAAGGTAAGGGCGCGCAAGTCCTAAGAGTCGCGAAAGTACTGCATGGGTGCGCAAGTTTGGTCGTGCAGGTATACCTACGCAATGCATGGGTACTTGCACAATTGTTTAACCAGCAAGGTATACTTGAGCGATCCTTTGATCAATGCCTTTAGAATCCTTTTTAAGTTCTTCCAGAAGGGAGGCATGCAAGTTCTATTGAAGGAGTAAGGTGGCTCGCAAGTGTGGCCATTTCCCTTAAGGGCAGTCCACTCAGGTGCGCAAGTGTTGATGAGTTTAAACACTTAGGCTTTCCTACCCCTCTTTAGATCTTCTGTTCTAGGTAAGAAATTACCTTAGAAGTTTTTCAGAAGCTTTGAGAAGAGACTAGGGCGCCGGGAGCTCAAATATGAGTTTTTGGAAAAAAATCCCTCTTAATGAGGGGCCCACAAGGTCTATTTATAGGCTGAAGAAGACCCAGGAGGTTATCTTTTAGGTTGTGTAAGTCACTTGCACGACCACTAGGCGGCGCACAAGGGGACTTGTGCGACAGTGATAGAACTTGTGCGGCACATGTGCTTTTGATCCCTTGTTCATGCCTTTATCAATTTTTGATGTTTTCTTCAAAGGATGAATCAATTTGTGCTAAGTCATTTCCCTTTCCATTTTTTTAGACAATGTGACGAAAAGGAGTGTCAACAAAAGTCCCCCCTCAGAGTTGGATCTGGAGAGAAAAGAGGATTTGAATCTGAGGAAAAGAAGAATTAATGGAAAGGTGGCGCGCAAGTCTGGGCGCGCAAATGAGCTTCGGGCACGTAGGGTCTGGCGTGCAGGGGTACGACCTTTAGTCATCCAGGGTATGAAACACAGGGTTCTGGCCGCGTCTATAAATAGAGGGCCTCACTTTCGTACAAAGCATCTGGATTTCTAGATTTCAAACCTTGGAGCTCTCACCGTGCAGGTCACCTTAACTGCGTAGGTTTCTCTGTTTAATGGTGTTTTCTTGATGTCGCACTGCTGTCAAGGTATCTGGATTTGTGCGGCGATACTTGCACACCAAATACTTGCGCGGCACATTCATACTTGCATGCCAAGTTTTAGACTTGCGCACCTTAATGCCTTTGCAATTTTTCTGAATTCTTTCACAAATTTTATGAAAAATAAACCCATTTAAGAGTTAGTTTATTCAACTTTTGTGCAGATTCAATTGCTCCCAGTAGAATCGGAACGACTGATGAACTGACCAGCAAGGGGATTGATGACATGATGAACATTGTTGGCCATGATTACTACGATATCTGCGACAATACTTTCCCATATTTGTCTAAGTACTTGAAGAAATATTATCTTAATTTCCCACAGAGAATCTACCTGTCCCTGTATGGTCATGGTCATCTGCAAGGAGTCAATGTTCCAAATTCAAAGAACTATACACCTGAAATGCACCTGCACTGCTACTCCTCTATTTCGGTTATGCTGTGCATTAAGAGCAACAACAATGGTGTGAACTTTAAAATTTTCCTTCCATGCCATTTCCTTGCAGATATGAAAATGGAAAACCCATGGGCTGAAATGTTTTCCGTTGCCGGTTTGTGGAGAGAAGACAAACATGGCATTAGAGAAATATCTGAAAAGATTACTCTCTCCAAATGGATCTTTACTTCCAATGATCCATTCTCAAATCCATGTATCCATCTTCCAAGTTTCTTGGACAGAAACAAAGTCACTATTTGATCAGTAGAAAATTTTCCTCAAACCGCACTCAAGAACATCCTTTTACAACTGTTCCAAGAAGAGCTGGTATCAATGCATATCTTATTTTATCCAGTTGAATGAATGAATTCCAGGTGGTTGCTGATGAATCTCGTGATTCCGTAAATCAAATGAAGACTTATGTTGACATTTTTTTTGTAATTCCTTGGAAAAGAGAAGAGACTCCAATATGTGGATGTCCTTCTAACTCTTGTGCATCAATGAAAAACATTTTCACCTTCACTCATTTGTACCTGCATTGTCTTTTACTACATGCTTTAGATTTTACCTAAACCAATGGGCCTAGTAAGCATAGTTTGATTTTTACTAGGATTAATGTAAATAACCCTACAAACTTCAAACCTTTTAATTGCTCAATATCACTTAAATCATACAAAATGTTTGTTTAGTGAGCTTGGAACTTGACTTTTATTCATATTTCCTTTGTATTTTGTGGGCAGTTTAAAGTCATGCACGTCAGACATAAAAGGCTAATGTTTAAGGTCAAAATAGCTTTGACCGAATGAATTAGAATTGACTCAATTACTTGAAAATTCATCTAAAAACATAGTACCATACTCAAGTATGAGGAAAAAATATGTAAACTATGACTTAAGAATATTTGAATCTGAGGAATGATATGAAAAAGAGCTAAAAGGCATTAGAAGAAGTAGTTCCCAAGAATGAAGTTACCATTATTTAACAAACCCATTAGGGGGTTGAATTATGCAGGACCACCTAAGGGAATTGGCTACATAGTTAAATAAAATAGTATCTTTTGGCTAATAAGTCTATTATGTAGACTGTTTATGCAAGGCCGCCTATGGGCACGTGCTGCATAGCCAGGAAAAAGAACTCTCAGAAATTTACTTTCCTAGTGCTAAAAGCCAGTGAAAGTTTATGGACATTCAAATTTTCCAAAGTATAGAGTTTGTTGTATGGAAAGTGGTACTTGCATATGGAGAAGATATTTCCAAACAAGATTATCGAAGAACTAAATAGATATCACTCCTACGAAGGTCTGACCCAAACGTAGGGAAGGAGAATATAAACCACAGACTTGAATACTTTTTAGATCATGAAAAAGGATATGGTACAAATATGTTAAGGATGGCTATTTTTGCGAATCCCTACATACTGCCATTTAAGAAAAATAAGGAAAAAAGAAGCATTATTTCCAAGAATGAAGTTACCACTATCTAACAAACCTGTTAGGGGGTTGAATTATACAGGGCCACCTAAGGGCATTGGCTGCATAGTCAAATAATAGTATCTTTTGGATAAAAAGTCTATTATGTAGACTGTTTATGCAAGGATGTCTATGGGAACGTGCTGCATAGTTAGGAAAAAGAACTCTCAAAATTTTAACATTTTTGTGACTAGAAGTCATGAAAAGGGTTATGAAGATCTGAAAATATTTAAGGTTAGGATTATGACACATAAAGATGGGTATTATCAAATGTATACCAGAGATACAAAGATTAATGCTAACCATAATCATGTTGTGGCTGGATCCTAAATTGAAATGTTGGACTTCACTACGTATCTCGTAAGGATGAGAATCAAGCCATACATAGTTCTTAAACTAGAGTTTAACTTCGTGTGGGACAAAAGAATTAGAGATCTTAGTTTAGGGTCATAGATCTTGGACCATTATAAGAAATACACATTGTGTGTTTTCATGGGGACTTTTCATCCAAGGGACTGAAAATGGAATTTGGGGTTAGTCCCAAAGACTTGGGGTTGAATTTGAGGGACACTCGAACGTTCCTATGTATCCCATTAGAACGGGAATCAAGCCCACGTTGTTCTAGAAATACCCTCTGTACAAATTTGGTTCGTACATGTGAAGGGTGAAAGGGGACTTTAGTACAGTGATGGTTTAACCCAAGATAAAAGGTTTGGGCATTTCCATGTATGCACGTAGTCTTTGAAATGAAACATGATTGAAAATCAATGTAAATAATGATTCCTTCTCAAGTTAGGGTATCAAATAATATTGTAGTTTATTGTCATACTGGACAAAAGTGTTGTATATTTTAACGTCATATAACAAGGACGAAAGTGAACCAATGTATAGATATTGATTCTAGGGGCGGTTTCACGAATCAACATCGTATGAGATGGAGGTGAACCGATGTGAGGAGATTAGTTTTGGGCTTGAACCTTGGGAGGTTTCCTACGTACCTAGCCTAGAAGGCAAGGATCAAAGTCCACGTAGTTCAATTAAAGAATGAATTAATGATCAAGTTGTTCTTGGGGACAACGACCTAAAAAATGATGTTGGGACTTACACATGGTTATTGGCCCAGAGAGAGTGTTATGGTTGAGGTTTTCTCTAAGCTCACATGAGTCATACTCGGTGTGAGAAACAAGAGGTAGAAACAACCTTAACGATACACAGTTTAACGTCATGTAGGATGTATGAAGGGACTATGCAGTTTAAAGTCTTGCAGTTATGACTATTGGTGCTGCACAATTTAATGTCATATAGCAGGGACAGAGTACAATTTAATGTCATGTAAGACATATTAAGGACTTTCTGTACAGTTTAGTGTCATGTAGTTAGGACGTTGGGGACAATATAGTTTAACGTCATGTTGGACGAAAGGGGGACTGTGCAGTTTAATGTCATGCAGTGAGGAAAAAATCATACACCATTTAACGTCATGTTGGACGCATTTGGGACTTTTTTTCTTCCCACAGTTTAACGTCATGTTGGACGAAAAAAAGGACAATACAGTTTAGCGTCATGTTAGACGAAAGTGAGAATAGTTTAAGGTCATATGCATGGACCGTGGATGGTTATGTAGTTTAACGTCTTTCTAGACGTAAGGTACTTTTATAAAGTTTAGCATCATATAGTTAGTACATCACATTTTAACGTCTTGCTGGACGTAAGGAACTTGTAAATAGTTTAGGGTCATATGCATGGACCGTTGATGATGCAGTTTAACATCTTGATGGACCAAGTTGTAGTTTAAGGTTATATCAGACCAAGTTAGGGACACAGTTTAACATCATGTTGGACCATATTGTGTTGTATTTTGTGTTTATACAAAATACTTCTTCAAAAATATGGCATTTATTGGAGTAGTGATGAGTTATCCATCCATCAAGATTAATGAATAAGCTCCATTGGAGTAGACCCTATGTATTGAGTAAGGTCCTTCCCATTTTGGATCAATCTTGGGAGGTTTCTTTCCTGGTATCATTGGAGTTCTGAGAACTAATACCAATTCTCCCTGAGTGAATGAACGAAGATGAACTTTTTTGTTAAAAGCCCGTGCTATTCGGTTCTGATAGACTTCCAAGTGGTGCAAAGTGTACAATCTTTTTTCATCTAACCGTTCCAATTCATTCAATCACTTTTAAGATTGTTAATATGTAGATGACTGATCACAAATGGATACTCTGAGAGAAGGCAATTGAAATTCAATGGGAAAGACGACTTCTGTTCTATATACCAATGAATATGGAGTAGACTGGTTTGCAGTGCGGGTGGTAGTCCGATAAGCCCATAAAGCATGAAAGAGTTTATCAGGCCATGACCTCTTATCTTTATCCACTATCTTTTACAGTATATTTGAAAGAGTCTTGTTAAAGGCTTCTATCTAGCCGTTGGCCGCGACATGATACCAAGATGAATGGTTGGATTTGATGTTGTATTCTTGATACAACTTCTTCACCTCGGATGAACAGAAATTGGTGCCATTGTCTGTCAATATGGTATGAGGGACACCAAATCTGGTAATGATGTTAGACTTGATGAAGCTAACAACGCATTTAAAACTGACTTCCTTGAGAGGTATTGCCTCTGCCCATTTGGAAAAGAAGTCAGTAGCAGTAAGAATGTACTTAAACTGCTTAGCTGTAGCTGAAGGATAAGGTCCCACCACATCCATTCCCCGTGTGGAAAATGGCCATGAGTATTTAGCTGTATGAAGCAACTATGGAGGTTGATGAATGAAATTGGCATGTACTTGGCATGAATGACACTTCTTTGTGAAATCGACACAATCTTGTATCATTGAAGGCGAAAATTATCCAAGCCTTCAAATCTGACCAGACAGTCTATGTCCAAATTGGTGGGTACCACAGACTCCTGCATGCACTTCTTTCATGACATCCATTGTCTCTTCACCATAAATTCATCTGAAGAGAACTCCATCAAAACCACGTTTGTATGGAATTTTCTCTAAGTGATCTAGGCTATCATAAAGAGTAAAATTGACCACACGTTTCCAGATTTGTTCTTTCTCAGCTCTATCAGGTGGAAGTGTTCCATTTTGAAGGTATTCCATGATAGGTGACATCCATCCTGTAGTATGACCATACGGTTCAAGAATGGGACTAATTTCATTAATTTCCCCTGTTTTGATTCGAACATAAGGTGAAATTTCACGACGGTGGGTAATAATGATGGTTGTCTCGTCCCGATTTGGATCTGCCAGAGCTGTAGCTATATTAGCCAGTGCATCAGCTTGAGAATTTTTTGATCTTGGGACATAAGAACATGTCGGTTCCGAAGGGAATTTTGCCATTAACTCTCTGACATAATCATACAAAGGGATTAGTTCTTATTTTCTACTGGCATAATCCCCATTGACTTGTTTTATTACCAGGTCTAAATCACCTTTCACTTTTAAGTGATTCACTTGTTCTTGAAGCGCTAATTCCAAGCATGTGATGAGAGCTTGGTATTCGGCTTCATTATTGGTACCACCTTCCCACAATAAGAAGGAATAAGGTAACACTAAATTTTCTGGAGAAATGATCATAATTCCTAAGCCAACTTTATTGAATTTAGGATTTTCCATTTTCCTCCCCGTTGGACTTCTAGAAGCACCATCAAAATACATTTCCCATGCTTGAGGACTTTCTTGAACAGAGAAGACTTCCTCATCAGGGAGTTCAATATCTGAAGATGTGTCTCCCACTGAAGGGTGTTCATCTAGGAAATCAGCCATATCTTGGCTTTTTATCGCCTTTTGAGACACATACTGAATATCGAATTGCTACAAAATAACTGCCCACCATGCCAGACGTCTTGTAAGCATTGGAATACTAAGGATGAATTTGAGCAGGTTATTGTGAGATACCAATTGGACCTCGTGATGTTGCAGACAGTGTCTCAACTTATGAACTGGAAAGATTAATTCCAGGAAGCACTTCTCAATACTTGAATACTGGGTTTCGGCTTCAATCATAGTTCGACTGAGATAGTAAAGGCTGTTTTCATTCCCAGTATCATTCTTCTGAGCAAGAAAGGCACCCAATGATCACTCTAAGGCTGTCACATAGAGGATAAGTGGTCTTCCTTCAACAGGTGGCATAAGTACTGGAGGAATCAAGAGGTATTTCTTGAGAATATAGAATGCTTCTTGACATTCTTTAGTCTACTGGTAATTGACTCCCTTCATCATCAATTTGGTGAAGGGTAAACTTTTGCCTGCCAAATTGGCAATGAAACTCCGAATATAGGCTAAGTGTCCTTGAAGTCCTCTTAATTATTTCAAATTTCGAAGAGGAGACATACCAAGGATTGACTTGGTCTTCTCAGGATCGACTTCAATACCACAATGGAGTACAACAAATCTGAGGAATTTTCCTGAGGTTACCCCAAAAGCACATTTTAAGGGGTTCATCTTCAAATTATGTTATCGAAGCTTGCGGAATATGACTTCCAAATCAGCCAAGTGATTAGAACGTTGCTTGGATTTAACCACCAAATAGTCTACAAAGAATTCAACAAACTTCCCTAAGAAGGGTTTGAAGATACGATGCATGGCACATTGATACGTTGCACCTGCATTCTTTATGCCAAGAAGGCATTACCCGGTAGCAAAACACACCCTGAGGGGCTCTGAAGGATGTGGATTCCTCGTCTTCTAGGGCTATTCAGATCTGATTATATCCATAATATCCATCCATGAAGGAAAGTTCTTCATAGCCAGCTGTTGCATCAATTAAAAGTTCTGTAATCGGAACTAAGAAATCATCCTTAGGACAATGCCGATTAAGATCTCTGAAATCAATGAAAACTCTAATTTGTCCATTATTATTCTTTACAGGGACAATATTAGCCAACCACTTGGGATATTGAACTTCTCTGATGAAGTTAGCTTTGATAAGCTTATCCACTTCAGCCTCAATTTTGGAAGCATAAGTTGGGTGTGTTCTTCTCGCAGCTTGCTTAAATCCTCGATGTTCTTCTGGTAAACCCAAATGATGAGTAACAACATCAGGATCAAGCCCAGAAATTTCTGTATAGTTCCAAGAAAATATATCTCTATTTTTCTTTAGAAAAGAAATATACATCTCTTGCTCTTCAAGATTCATGGCTGCACTGATTAAAGTGGGGTGTGGATCTTCTTTTTGTACCTAGATTTATTTCTCTGAGTTCATCCACAGTGGTAGAGATACCCTCTTCAAATGCTGGAGGAGAATCTCTGAGATCTTCCTCTTCTTATTCATCATGTGTTATTTATTCTGTTTCTACTTGCATAGTAGATGATAAAGCAGAATTTTCATGATCAGAAGAGATGTCATAATTTGCACATCTTGAAGAAGAAGTTTCCATTTCCGACCCGATTGATGATGAAGGGTCTTATTTGTGTATTAAAGAGGAGATGATGGATTGAAAATCAACATCATTGTTTACCTCCGATGTTGCTATAACTTCTTCTAGCCTAATTAGCGAAGTATAGACTTGTTGGATTTCAACCGATGAAATGAAGACGTCACCATTTGTGCTTTCATCACTGCTTGGTGGGTTACCAATTTCTACCATGTTGTCTGGCTCGATTTTCGTAATTGACATTATGGATCTTTCCATAAGAGGATTTTGATTTAGGTCTATCTTGTCAATTTGACTGATAGGAAACACACAATCTGTACTCACATGTGTAAATGGATTTACTGGAATCTTCTCCAAACCATATGGAGCATTAACTTTGGTAATCTCCTTTGTTATAGATTTCTCCCTTCCCTTCATGTGATAGAATTCTGCCTCAATGTATTGAGACTCACATGTCTTGAACAGGGCCTTATCACCATAAAATGTCCCAACTTGACCATCAAAACAAAATTTGAGACATTGATGGTATGATGAAGGGATAACCGCATGCTGATGTAGCCAGGGTATTCCAAGCAAGATGTTGAAGGCTAAGTCTTGATCAACAACCATGAAATCTGAATTGGATACAAGATCTCCAAACTGAGTTCTGAGTGTAACTTCGCCCAGTGGTTCTTGTTCATTTTTATCATATCCTTGTAACATCATGGTAGAAGGAGATAAATCAGATTCCATGAGGCCCAATCAACGAAGTGTACGAATGGGCATGAGGTTGACTCTTGAACCATTGTCAATGAAATCTCTTCAAACATCTATTCCATTGACCTTTCCAGATAAGTACAAAGGTCTAATATGCCCATGCACAACATCATCTTCATATTTATCAGTAAAAGATATTATTGCATGGAATTCTGGAAGATTATTCTCTATGTGATAGACTTCAGCTGCAACAATTTCAGTTTCAAACTCCTAAGGACTTGACAAAGCCTTGATGAGTGCTTCCCGAAGATCTTTTGACAGATTTAGAGCATCCAAAATTGATAACTTGGTCGGTACTTGGGCCAAGTGTTTCAATACATCATACTTTTGATCTAGAGGTCTGCGTTTCCCAACAGGAATATGTGGTTTAGCAGGTACCTTGGAAGAATATGATTTGGAAGTTGATGCATCTTGTATCAGAATACGAGTTGGCAATATCCTTGGTTTTGGAAGATTAGACTGATTAGATCCATTTACTTGCTGAGAGGAAGAGGATGGAACCTTCAACCGGTCTTCCAAAATAACTATGATAGGACTGAATTTGCTACTGGTAGAAGAACTTTCTTGTTCTTACTGAGCTCGCTGAAGGGCTCTACCATGAGTTTTTGCTGCGTACACAGTTCTAGCAGGGGTAGAATTGGAGTAGTGGATTCTGAAAGATCCACGTCTTCCCCTGTATCCTGAGCCTCTGGAACTTCCTCTGATTCCCTTGTTTGATACAGGGAATTCAGGCTCATCGAAATTGAAACTGCGACTGGTATATGGATCTGTTAATTGAATCATATTAATAGAACTGAAGATTAACTCTTCGTCTGATGAAGACTCTGCCTGATTAGCCTGTTTAGGCTGTGCTGTTTGGTGGGGCGGTGCCCGTGGCTTTGAAGTAGATGGCATGAAGTCTGCCGGAGTCAAAGACAACTTAGGCTTTGACATATACTCATCTTATTCTGATTCTTTTTCTTTCTTTGAATCATGTCATTTCTTTGAGGACTTTCCCTCTGATTAAGAGGGTTTTGCCACAACATTCATGGCAAAAGACACAATCAGTTTCTTTAATTGTGTTCACAAAATAGCATGAGTTCGGTTGATTGTCTTTCTGACCATCCAATAATCATACTTCTGTGCATTTTTGCTTTTGAATTCTTTCCATTCACCTTCCTCCTCTGGAACTATAGTAGTGACACATGCTACCTGGGCTGAGGAGCCTTTCAATTTGACTTGTCCCGAGTCGACCATCTTTTGCAGGAGATATTTGAATACAAAACACTCCTGGATGGGATGCCCCAGCATTTGATGAAAGGTGAAATAATTGGGAGGTCTTCAACTCCTTCCTTGTTTGGCCTCTTGGGCTTTGGCAGTTGAACCAAATTATCTTCCAGAGTCGAAATGAAGTAACCAGGAACTTGTTCATTTCTGAAAGAGTATGTTTTGCTCTTAAAATCCTCAAATTGTTTTTGTCTTTGATCTCTTTGATCATCTGGATGAAACGGTCTTTGTTGTTGGCGCTCATAAGGTGGATCCCTTCGAGAAGATGAAGATTTTGAAGTAAAAACAGGTACAGGTTCTTGTTTAAGAATAACTGTAGTAGTTTCTGCTTTACCCATTCTCCTTCATGGAGCTGGTGGAATTACACGAGATTTATTCTTAGCCTATATAAGGGAATCTTCAATCTGCTGAGCTATTGAAGTAAGGTCTCAAAACCCTCCTGTATATTTCACAGGGATCAATGATGTGTGTAATTCATCACGTAGATTTGCCACACATATTGGAAAGAATTCCTCTTGAGGAAGTGCTAAGCTTAGGGAATATGTTAATCCCTTCCAGCGAGCAATGAAATATGAGACCCTTTCATTCTCTATTTGCTTACAGTTTGTAAGATCGAAAACTGTTGTCTTTGGGAAAGTTGAGCTGAACTGAAGAAGGAATTTTTGGCGAAGATCCTCCCATTCGGTAATTGACTGGGATTGCAAGCTTGTATACCAGACAAAGGCTAATCCTTGAAAGGTCCATACAAAGCATCTGAGTTTTACTGCTTCTTGCTGCTCGGGAGTTCCCATCATAGGATCACAACAAGACACATAATACGTCAAATGCTGTTCAAGGTCTCCCGATCCATTGAAAATAGGGAATATAGGGTTTCCAAAACTGGATGGAGGAGAGATTGAATCTACCCATTCAGGGTAAACTTTAATTTCTGGTTGAACCTGCGCACGTTTCCCTTCCATAGTTTCTAACCGACCTGTTAATGACTCAATGGTAGTTATTAACTTTTGAGAAACATCTGGTTGAACTTGGACTTGGGCAGGTGCAATGAATGGAGCTTGGACAGATGTGGTGGCTGGTGCTGCAACTGATGGTAGCGCTGCCAACTTTTGTTGCACTTGACCCATAGGATTAGACCTGTGAGGGTTTACTAATAGAGGAGGATATTCTTGATCCATCTCAGTAGCTGCAACAAATTCCCTTGGCTGACTAACTCCAGCATGCTCACAAAGAAGACTACCCTGAAGTAGTTCTGCATTCAACCTTCTTAACTCCTTTATTTCTTCCTCCTGTTTTGCAAACCTTTGCTCTAGTGAGAGCGATTGGCCTTCTCCATAGGAAGGATATGTAACCTGATTCTTTCTCCTCACTTTGTTGGATCCTTTTCGAAGAGGGGGAAGTCGGTTACTCTAAGTATTACCTAGGTTCTGATTAATCCTTTGATTTCGTGTACACACACCTTCTTCATTTGTTTCGGTGTGTACATATTCTTGAGCAGGACCCTCTTCATCTGAGTCCCCTGAGTGAACCTCATTTGGTGGATCAACAACAATGGCATTGATGACATTGATTGATGCATAACGCATCACATCCCTTCTATCAGCATTTCTGTGATATTGTCTTCTTCCATGTCTTTGATGAGACATTTCATTTTGTTTATTCGATCCCTCAGGAATTTCTTGACGAACCATAATTTGGAGAGAATCTCCTGATAATTTGGCTCTTCGTTCCTCTTGAGGTTTCTTCCCCAGTCGAGAAAAGACTGAATTTATCTGAGGGGATTGATGATTTGAAAAAGTCCCCAGTCCGGTGGACTGGGGCTGTTCCTGCTGTTCTCGCTCAACTCCTTGAATCCTATTTGTTGATTTCGAGGGTTGGTTTAAAAGAGTCCCCAGTCTGGCAATCTGGGTGGCTCTTGACATGCTATGTCAGAGACTTTCTTAAAATCTCTCTTGATCTTGCGAACCTTAGTCCGGAAATTAGCTGGATGCATTAATCTGTATCCACTTTTATCACCTAGTTCAAAAGACTGTTGGATACTTTCCGAAACTTCTGTCACTTGATGATGTTCTTGCTCCATACGAGAAGCTTGTTCAAGATTCTTGTTTGCTTGATGCAGGAGTAATTCAACAACTTGTTCTCTGTATGCTTGATTTTGAGAGGAACTAGATGAAACCTGTTCTTGGGAAAGATTTTGATTACAAACAAAGCCCATTGATTGTGGCTGGCCATGGGCAATAACAATGCATGAGACCATTTTCGGTGGGCTTTGCTAACTGGAGAGCACCGTGAAATACAATGCTCCATGAACACCCCATCCTTTGACACAAATACCAAATGGGGCATTGTCAATTAACTGACGCAATCTTCTTAGTGCACCAAGGCATGAACGTTGAAGGGATCTCAGTTGTTTTTCAGCCTTCGGATATCGAGAGACTGATAGAGATGCCAAATCAATCTGACATTATAACCCTTCTATTATCTTAATATGTTTTTCATATTCATCATAAGATAATACTTTCTTTTTCAACTAACAAAGAGTTTTCCATATGTTGAGACGAATATCATGGATTCCATCTTCCGTCAACATATTGGGAATGTCATACTGAGAGTTAGCCAGAGGCAAAAACATGACTGGTACTTCACCTTTTTCCAGTTGTTTTCTCATGTTCATCATTTCCTCTTTATCATTCAATGAAGATTATTCTACCTGATTTGACCAGAGTTGGTGTTTCCTTGTTGATTCATCGGATTCAAAAAGATTGGTAGAGAAATCATTGATCAAACTATAATATGCATGACTTAGGGGTGGTTCGGAGAATGACCTACACCCTGGGCTATCTTCTGATTGAGAAATTATTTCAACTGCTAGCAATGAAGCATCAGACATGACTGGTTTCACATTTTCAAGTGCCTCAAGATAAGAGGGCTTTCTCGGCACTACATCATCCACTGGAGCATTTTTTGGGAAATGTGCATCACTACTACGGAGAGGACTTTCGCAGCGAAATTCATCATCATGGGGAGGACCACCATAATGGGTTACAGAAAAGATGAGATCTCTTTCCCCTTGATCTTCTGACCACACAGAGGGTTCCTGTGGCTCTCATATAAAGATGAAACTTCGAGATCAACCGAATTTTCATGAAGCAAGCCTTTATGAGGAAGTGTCTGTTGAAGACCTTCGGAATTAATGTTCCCATTATTTGGAATTGATGGAGTAGAACCTTGAATTCCAATAGATAACTGTTTGAGGGCTTCAAGAACTCCAGCATCGAGCAAGGCCTTGTTACAGATTGGCTCTTGATCTCCTGACTGTGCTGGGCGGGTCTTTTTCTTAGACACCTTCTAACTCACCTTGGAAACCACTTATTGAAAAAAGTGGATGGTCTGAGCAGGTTTATGTGCCTGATCAGGAAATATGGGTAGGTTAGGCTGATGATATCCACTCAAATCAGGTGTATGTTCCTGACTTGGTTGTCCGTATGATATGGGGGAGTATGCCCCACAACCCTCTTGGACTGGAACAAATGTGTGTGTCTGTTCTGGAGTGAACTATTGATGTGTCACTCCATTGGTAGGGATATATTTATGTGTATTTATATGAGATGCTGCTGAAGATATTATAATATACTGGAAAGCATCCAGAATATGAGCAGGGATTTGCTTCTGCTCTTTCACCATTGATAGAATATGCTTGGTGACTTCAGCTGCCAGAACGGGGATATAAGTCCATTCCGTGCTTGGAGTAGGTGCATGTGCCTACTCTTGTCCTCCTTTTCCTGTCAGTGAATCTTGACATTACTCAAGTATGGGGGCATAGAGTTGAGTCTGCCTCCTATTTGTCGTCGGGGCTTTCCGACTGACTTCTCCAAATGCTACCAAGAGTGACTGTTGGTAGGCTTGATTAATACTAGTAGGTGTATGTGCTTGCTGATTGCACTTCGCCAAATGTGGTTGACGAGCTTCATCATATGTAGTTAGACGAGCCTGCTGACTAACTGATGATGTATAAATAGGTGTATGTTCCTGCCTATAGTACTCCACCGGAATTGCCTGGCAGAATCGGCGTGATGCTTCCAGACGAGTCTGCTGGACAGCGGAATTAAAACGGGCAGGTGTATGTGCCCGCTCATTGCTTGCCACCAAGTTAGGTTGGTGGACTTATTTAGAGATGGAAGAGATGAGAACCTGCTCACTGTTGACCGGATTCTGCCTCTGGTGATTCTTCTTTCCTGCTCAGGTTCGAGGAACCTGAGATGAACGCCTGGAGTCGGTACCCTCATCATGTTGAGGGCACACTGCCGCATGAGTCTGGCGGCGATTATTGGTGGGAACCCTCAGGAAGGACTCCTGTCTACTTGAATTAAGGCCCTGAGGGACCTTATCATTCACCTCCTCAGAATAAGGGAGTGAATGGTGATTGCGTTCTGAGGATAACGACCTGAAACGGTTGGAGACGGTAGTCAACACCACCTACTTCTTGATCACTGGTCGTCATTGTTTGGACGACCGGTGTGAGTTGTTCACTTGGAGGGCTTGTCGGGCAGCCTCCAGAGTTGGGATGGTACCGTGTTGACGGTACTCCTTAACCAGCGCATTTGATACCTAGCGTTGAAGACGCTGAGTAGGTGATGTCATCCTCAAAGCGGATAACAATCCAGCAAGAGTAGCAGCAGTGGCATTTGCAGCAGCAGTATTCACAGGTGTGAATTTGAGAGCATCCATTCTAGAAATGCAGAAGATCTTGGAAAAGAGTGCCTATTTGATATAACAGACATAATCAAGATAAATTCAGCCACTAAATATTTTGGATGAGTACATATGTCAATGATTGTTTTTGTTGGCCCTCTCATTGAGTTTTAAATAGGGGGCTAACAAATAGGTAAAAAATTATTTTAACTTGGTTAAGGATTCACATCGGGTTCACCATTTTTTGTTTCCCTTGGAATCCAGGGATTGACCGCCTTGATGGGAGGTTCAAACATTCTGATCAGTTTCTAATAAGTTTGTTTGTAGAACCAAAAACATCAATGATTCCACATCTATTTAGACCTACTTTCCAAAGGTAGGCACTCATTAGTTTGTGGACTGATGAGGATTAGGAATTTGCATTGGTCGAGAGGATGGGAGGTCGGACTCATCACACCTTTTTGAGGGGAATTATTGTCTACTCCGGGACTCTCTTTATAGATTTAAGTTATGTTCGTGAATCCTTATTACATTACCAAGTATAAAATGAGCTTTCCTTCAGATCTGACAATCAATGATAAATATTTAGGAAATTTAGAGAATATTTTATATGTATTCGAGATTCTTCATCGATAGAGAATCATCTGTATTTATTAGAGATTCTTGGTCAATGGTATCCTTTGACACATTTATATAGAAGTCTCTTGGTCATTAAGATGACCATGCTGGTTTTAAAGCCACTCAGTGGGGCACTTGAAGTTTATTTTCATTCATAAGGACATGGATTATTTTAGAGTTGGGATCAAACCCACGGATGGGCTACCTACATATCCTTTGTTTAGAAAAGGAATCATAATCCAAGTAGTTCGAGTAAGGGAGTATGATGTTTATGATTGATGGCTCAAAGAAGGATGTCATAATCACTTTTACACTCTAATATCACGTGATTCATGCTCAGTGTGAGAAACAAGAGGTATTGGTAAAAATTAGACAATTGTTCCATAAAAGATGCAATCATAAGAAATAATGTGGGACTTATGTATGTATGACTGCCCAGATAAATGAAGATTAGGATTTACTTCAGGGAAGAAATCTAGGAACAAGGTCTATAAAGGTATATGTGTTTCATAGAGATTTTAATACTCTAACTTGGGGATTAATCCTGAAAAGGAGGCCCAAATTAGGATAGGACTTGTGATTGGGTTTTACTCCTAAGAAGGAATCCCAGATCAAAGGTAAATTAGGACTGGTTAAGAATAATTAAGACTGGGGCCTACTCCTGAAGAGGATGCCCATATTTAAGACTGGGGCTTACTCCTAAAAAAAGGATGCCCATATTTGTGACTGGGGCTTACTACTAAAAAATGATGCCCATATTAGGGTTCTCTCATCTTTAAAGGATGAGGTTGAATGAATGAAATCTCAATCCTTAGTAAAATTAAGATGTGTAAATCACCAGGTTTTGAGAGATATTCCATATAATTCCTTTCAGATAAAGAATTCAATCAAGAAGACATGCCATAAATGGCTTAGAAGAGTGTCTTGAAGACTGAATTTTGAAAAGGAGAGGTGGAATGGCATAAGAGGGATGAAATAGGAAATAATGGAACCCAAAAAGGTATGGGCGCGCAAGTCCTAAGAGTCGGGAAAGTACTGCGTGGGCGCGCAAGTCTGGTCGCGCAGGTATACCTGCGCAACACATGGGTACTTGTGCGATTGTTTAACCAGCAAGGTATACTTGAGAGATCCTTTGATCAATGCCTTTAGAATCCTTTTTAAGTTCTTCCAGAAGGGAGGCACGCAAGTTCTATTGAAGGAGTAAGGCAATGCGCAAGTGTGGCCATTTCCCTTAAGGGCTGGCCACTCAGGCGCGCAAGTGTTGATGAGTTTCAACACTTAGGCTTTCCCCCCCCCTCTTTAGATCTTCCGTTCTAGGTAAGAAATTACCTTAGAAATTTTTCCGAAGCTTTGAGAAGAGACTAGGGAACCGGGAGCTCAAATCTGAGTTTCTGGAAAAAAAATCCCTCTTAATGAGGGGCCCACAGGGTCTATTTATAGGCTCCACTAGGCGGCGCGCAAGGGTACTTGCGCGACAGTGATAGAACTTGCACGGAACATGTGCTTTTTATCCCTTGTTCATGCCTTTGTCAATTTTTGATGTTTTCTTCAAAGGATGAATCAATTTGTGCTAAGTCATTTCCCTTTCCATTCTTTTAAACAATGTGACAAAAAGGAGAATCAACAATATGTCTTGGAGATACATTGTGTGTGACCTAGGTTCACATGACATGTAACATTTAAAATGAAACTTATTCCAAGTTTGAGTCAGAAGATGAGTCATGTGGTGTAAATTTTGGAGATAAATGTTGTGTGGAATTAAAATCTATATAAAATCCATGTATGGTGAATCATGTTCCATTTAACAAGACTACATACCATGTATTTTAAAAATATATAGAATCTGAAAAACATCATCTTCACACCATAAAGTTTCTCATAGAGTCCCCTAGAAGTGGTTTTCTAGGATTCAGTGGAATTACACTAGTAACCAAGTGGTGGTGCCATTGAAATGGGTAAAGTTTTTATTGATATTCAATGGTGGAAGAACTAAAACATGAAAAAATGGCATATTAATCATGCCAACAACCACAAAACCATACAAAAACACAATCGTGCTCACAATCGCAACACCAGACAAACCAAACAATCATAATTTTAAATTTTACAAAGCATCCCTTATTTAATTTTGTTTGTTAATTTAGGTGTCATCACATAATTTTTATCATCTTGGGGCGTTCATTCATAAGTCAAGTATACTTAAATTACCAATTTTTATATTCAAATGTCCAAAAAGAACCAACCAATATGCAATTCATTTAGTGCGCAAACAAGGACCACCAACAACCACGATTTTCAGCAGGGCATTTAGCCCATACATTTCACATTATAAACATCAATATCAAATAGTAATATCATGCAAACAAGAGGAAACCAATGAGTGACATGAGAAAACTCACCACGAAGGTGTTGTTGAGAACACGACAGAGGTGCGTTTGTGGAAGAGGAGAGGCGCACAACAAAGGAGATTTGTAACTGAAAAGAAAACATAAAATAGGGGAAACCCATGAGAATAAAATAATCTAAAACCGAGTACACCATTTACCACATCCCAAAAACCCCAAGAACCCACTGAAACTGAAATCAACCCACACCATGGTTAAACACACCTTAAGATGACAAGAAATTATACAACCCACCTTTGATAGAACAAGTTCAACAAACTTTTAAATTATAAAATATGAGCATACAATAGGTAAGACCTGACCAATAGGTCCTATTTACTAGGTATAATCCCCATGTTTATTCTAGATAGTATATCCCAAATGATTAAGCCCTAATCAATCCTCTGTTATCACACCTTTCACGACACATACATCCTAATCACATGACTTTAAACTTCATGGTATAATCTTTTCAAACAACCTTAAACTATTTCCCTTAAACTATGTCGACTTTGATTCCTATTTCGATAGGATATGTAATATTCCATCTTGAGTTCTAAACCAATATTCATATTTTATACCCATCCTCATGAATCCATATTCCTCATGAGATCATCCACATCCTTCCCTTGCCTAACTTACGAATGTGTTGGACATTAGGTGTTTCTAGTTATATGAATAAACCCATTGGAAATTTTCTGAAAAGGAATCATAACCTGTCACAAATATTGTGCTACCATACTCAGTCCCCCTCACAACCAAGAATCGGGCCATGTTGTTTTGATTTGAAAAAAATGATGAGACTAACCTGAAATTATTAAATAACTAAATAAATTAGGTTCCCCACATGTCAGGAAATTTTATTTGCATGTCACATACAAAAAAATAGTGAACCAAATTTGAATTATTCAATGACAATATAATGGTGTTCCTAGGATGTCAGGCTCTTTTGTTTCATGTTTTCCACATAAACAAATTTTTTTAATATAAAATGAATCCTTTACTTGTTAAAATGATTAATCGAATATACTTATTTGTAATAATTCACTAATCAGTATTATTTTTTGGTAGTTTTTGTATATAGTTAACCCTTATGAACTCCATTCAATCGAAAGTGAAGGTCTCTTAATCCACTAGATGTTCCCATGCTTCAATTTCTGCCAAATCTACGACCCCCATGA
The DNA here is from genome assembly GCA_963277665.1 of Viscum album. Lineage (NCBI taxonomy): Eukaryota > Viridiplantae > Streptophyta > Magnoliopsida > Santalales > Viscaceae > Viscum > Viscum album. Next base: position 1,294,667,672 of record OY728141.1, on the reverse strand, counting down.
TCCAAAGGAATACATCACCTATTCATAGACCTCAAAACTAGGTGGATGACATGATGGTAAGGGGGTACCACTAACACAGTATTTTCCCTACTCTTGAAGTTTCATATGAGGGTCTTCATGTGTTGAAGCCTCACAACCCAGTAGGGCTCCTAACAATCCTAACAATCGCCACTATCACCAACATCATGTGACCACTAACCCTTAGAATCCTATTGAGGGAACTACAATGAAGACCCCTTCCCTAATATCTTAGATACAAGAAGCTATGAGGTCTCTCTAGGAATTAAGATATATTGATCATAGGGAGAAGGTTCGTATCCTCACCTCCCCATAATATGGTTTCCAACACAACACGTGGTATCTAGTGAGTAGGATCATATCCCTATTCAAACGCAATTAGCCTACCCGTACATCTTGATAAAAATTAGGGGGAATGCACATATTTCCACATACATGCATAAATTCTACCAGTTTATTATGGAAGTGGATGAGGGGAAAGAGTAGGTATATATCCCCACTCCTACAAAAAAACAGGCTCATAGTCCTATTGAAATTATAGAATCCCATCAATACCACTTGGAGGAAATATAAAAACTACCCCATATCCCCACCCATGTCTTAAATATTTGTCAACATATATTAGAAGAATTAGTAGAAAGTGGTAATCGAAATATCTCAAATATCACAAAGGGGTAAGCCCATATTCATGCTTCCATAAATGCTGAGCAAGGTAACATCATGTCCCAATTTCCATATGATGCCAGGCCTATATCCCCAAACCCATTCAAGAGAAATGTTAGCATATCCCAAGAAAAACATAGGATTGGATTCATATTCTCACATATGTCTTGAAGGAGAACTAGTATATCCTAATAGAATCTTTGAATTAATCACACATTCCTTCTCTCCTCCCACCTAAAGAAAGATGATGAAATAACTAAACAACTACTAAAAGGTAGGAACATAATCCATTTTGGTTTGAAGGGATCCATTAGCAATTTTTAGTAAAACATAAGGTACAAGCCCATATACATATCCCTTGATAAGAATCCCATCAGTTAGCTCTATCAATGGCATGTGATTCATCCATGAACACTCACATTAGGTAGGGTCACCAATATTCCCCAAGGATAGCACCTAAAGGAAGGACTCTCTAAAGGAATATAACAACCCAAGAGAAGGAAAATACTCCTACACTGACCAGCGGCGGCGGAGGCAGCGATGGTGGAGGTAGCGGCGGTGGAGGCAGTGGCGGCAGAGGCAGTGGTGGTCGCGGCGGAGGAGGAAAACCCAATGGCGGTGGTGGAGGAGGAGGATAAAGAGGAGGAGGAGGAGGAGAAGGACGAGGAGGAGGAGGAGGAGGAGGAGGAGGAGGAGGATGAGAGTTCGTGGTGAAAGAGGGGCCTAGTTCAACTTCCGCGAAAGCCTGACTGCGTGCGAGAGAGGAGGGCCTGTTAGGGTTATTAAATAAAAAACACTGGAACCTTTATCAAAACTCGTTCAAAGTGCTGATAAAGGTATGTTTTATCAACGCTAAAATAGAATCACCGATAAAACATACATTTATCAGATCTTTTTTAGTGCAGATAAATAGATACCTTTATCAGTGCTAAAAAAGCGCTAATAAAATACTTATTTATCTGATAAATAGGTATTTTATCAGTGCTTTTTTAGTGCTGATAAAGGTATCTCTTTATCCGCGCTAAAAAAGTGCTGATAAATATATGTTTTATCAGTGCTTTTATTTTAGCGCTAATAAAACATACCTTTATCAGCGCTTTGAATGAGAACTGATAAAGGTTCCAGCAGTTTTTATTTAATAATTTATTTATATTCTTATATATTTATTTAAAATGGAATATGAGATAAATATATATCTATTTATTAATAATTATAACAATAAAGAGTATATTTTTATAAATATTGGTATATAATTGTTAATCTATACAAAAAAAAATTATTTTTTATTATAAATATTATAATTTTATATAAATTAAGAATAAAAACGTTTATCAGTGCTAAAATAAGCACTGATAAAAGTTACCTTTTATCAGCGCCAAAAAACGTGCTGATAAAGGGTACACCATTATCAACACTTATTTTAGCGCTGATAAAGGTTAGATTTATCAGCGCTTTTAACTAGCGTTGATAAAGGTATATCCCTTTATCAGCGCTTTCTGTTTAGCATTGATAAAGGGCAGCACTTCCTTTGCCCTATTTTGTGGTAGTGATTTCCAAATCATGACCAAAACACAACCACATATCATCACCACTGCCTCAAAAAATATCCACACAACTCATTATATAACCACCCCACATTACAACTACACTGTAACACCTTGATATTTTTTGTTTTTTTTTTTCAAATTAATTTATCTTTTTGATATTTTTCATTTAACGTGACATTAAAAATAGTTCTTTATATATATATATATAATAAAACACTAATTAAAACATTACTTTCACACAAAATCTACTTGGCTTGCGCTACACACAATACCAACTTGGATTGCACTACCTGGAAACACCAAATTGGCGTACGTTACACACAACATCGAGTTTCTACAAAGCATCATGTTATTATAATTTCTTAAATTATATAATTATAACAGAACCATAAAACTTAGTGATATGAATATTAATAACTACTTTTAAAATATTTTTTATAATTTTTTTATAGAAATAAAACATATTTATAATGAAAGATATAATTTTTTGTAAAGTCCTTATATGTTTAAAAATATTATGAACTACACTTCATGTCCTTTTATGAAAAAAAAAATTAATTTTAGACACATATAGAAATTTAATTTGATAAAATAAAATTAATTTTTTGAATTTATAATGCCAAAATTATCTTAGTGTGAATTTTTCAGATTTTTCTGAGACATTTTATTTTTTGATGAATAGTGAAAAATATTGCTTTTTAGTTAAAAACTTCCTTTTTGTTTAAATAATTATTAACATTAAATTATATTTTAAATTTTTTTTAAGGTTAAATTAGATAAATTATAAATTTATTAATAAAATTTATTTCATTATAATCAATTTCACTTTGAAATTGAATATAAAAACTTAATAAACTTTTGAACTTCTTTTTTACTTTAAAAACCCGTAATTTCGTCCCATCTACAGGATTAGCATTAATCTTAATTTAGAATATTCTATGAATATAATTTTTAAAAACCAACATACACCATTATAATAATTATAATATTTATATCCTAATAATATCAACTTAATCTTTTACGAAAAATATTAGTAAAAGTGATTAAAATTAATCGCATTGATTAAGGTCAAATTAAGCTTAATTAGAGACTAAAACTTAATATTAGTGGTCCAAATGACCTATACACTTGTAAAAAACCCATTTTATGGCCATATTGTGTCCATAAACCTTCAATTTTTTTATGTTTGTTTTTTATGACTTTTGTTAAGTAAGGACATGTTTACACCTAACTTGTTTTCAAAAAATCCAAGTGAGTCCTTTTCCTTCCCTATAAATGGAAACCCCTTCTCCCAAATCCTCAAACCTATCAAACATCTTAGTTTAGAATAATATCTTCCTAATACACTTTCAATAATCCCTTTCTTCCTATTATAAGCCTTCCCTTTGGTAGAAGTAAATCCAAGTAATCCTTTTGGCACAAACCAAAATGAGTTACCCAATTAAGAGGTAACATCTTCTCTCAAGTCCTTTCTTTTATTTTTATTATCCACCCACTACACTCTATTTAATCCATTATTTTATAAAAAAAATTACCCTAAATATACTAGTATGTTTTTCTTCTAATTTTTTTACCTACACTTACACACACATCCATCTATTGGGTAATGAACATATTGTTTACGTGTACGGCGAACTACCGTCTCACTAAATGAAGATTGTTTAATTTTCCTTACCACCTCTCATGGTGGATATTATGATGTAAACTATGTTTATATATGTAATATAGTATATTTATTATTACTTTAAGCTTCTATATTCCTTTTACAATACATATATTTTTTACTTTCCATTTTGTGTTAATACGATAACTTCGTATGAGGAGGTGTGGACTACTACCCCCTCAAAGCGATATGTCGTTCATACACTACATGGATTGTATTAAGGATGTTTTTATTGAATATATATGATTTATATGATATCATAAATCTACTGTAATAATGATATATATACATACATATATGTATTTTACTTTTTTTTCTTTCAATGCGACAATTAAACGGAAATAAAGTTCATGCAAACATACAACATACTGTCTCCATGAATGGTGTATTCCATTTCATAATTATATATTATATAGATGATTATGATACAAATATAATTTATATAAATTATATTTATATCAAGTTTTACATTCTAGAAATCATGATATAATTATAACGACCAAATATATAACAAATTAAGACACATGCAAAGAATAAAACGAATATTACCTAAAGCATAACCTTAACATGAAATTGATAACAAGAGGGTAATATAAATTCATAATAAATCCATATATGGTATTTTATATAATAATATGGTTCTGTAAAATATTTATAATAAATTTATATTTATTATACAGGAGGTTTCAATGAGTACGATGAGAGTCAAGGAACAAGGTAAGGGGGTTTGATCTCACTTTTTATTTCTATTAGATACATGCTATGTTTTCCACTCTTTCATTTTGTGTGGTGTATGTACTGAAAAAATTATATTATATATATATTATACTTATATTTATGGGTATTACCATATCCATTTTATGATATTTCTTTCATGGGGTTTAAGTTTCAAAAGTTACCAAATTGGTAAAATAGTTTTGTCTCAATTTGTCTTCTTTGAGGCTCATGTTTTGTAATAAACCTAAATTCTTTTTTGAGGTATATATACTTCCATTTTACATGTTATATCATAAAATTACTTATTTTCATGATATTTTAAGCTTAATTTAATTTCCTTATCATATATAGAGAGTATGATCCCAAGTTACCAAGTTATAAGAGTTTATTGAGACAATCTCATCGCTTTTCAAGATTATTTATGTTTATACTTTCTTTGATGAAATATTATGATCCATCTCTTAAGAACATTAAGGAAATTTATTATCCTCTAGTTATACATGATATATTCATTTATTGGTACCACATTTCTCCTTTTTGGTGCATAAGATAGCTAAGAATGTTTTTTAAGAAATCCCGACTTTACCCTATCTTCATCGAAAATCTGTGTTCCTTTAACACCAAGTTTACTAAAAATGGATTCCAAGAATATTATAATAATCTATTATGACCGTTAAAATAAAATTTTACCATTTTTTTCTTTTAACAATGTTTTCAAAGGAATCTTCTTGTTTCTTTCCAAATGAGGCATTTTTCTAACCTTCTTACCATGCGAAAGGAATGTTCCTTTTACCTCGTATGGTATGTGTGAATTTATTCACTGTCAATCCTTTGAAGATTTATTTTCATGTTTAAAGGTTAATTTTGTAGAAAATGTTTTCAAAATATATTTTCAATGAAAATGGTTTTTCAAAATGTTTTCAAGATTATTTTATAAGTTTCCAAGAAAAAATAGTTTTAAAAATGTTTTGAATCTTATTTTATAAGTTTTCAAGGGAAATGGTTTTCAAGTCTTCTTTATATGTTTTCAAGGTATTTTCTAAGAAAATTATTTTCAAATGGTTTTATGTATTAAAAATACTTTTCATAGAAGAAATTATATTTTCCTCAATAGAAGTTTTTGAAATATATTTCAAAATTATTTTTCATCTAATATAGAAACCGTTTATGTTACTGTTACCTTTATAGTAAATGATATAAAGGTTCCATTCATATTCATTATATGAATGGGTTATGATTAATGTCATGGTATTTATGAAACCCTTTTCTATTTAATAGATTATATATTTATGAAATTCATTTCTCTTTTATGGGTTATGCTTTTGATGAAATGATCATTAAACCTGTATCTTTTTTCATAGGTTATGATATGTTTACATGTTTATTATACCCATTTAATTGCATGGGTTATGATATTATTGTTTATTATTTTTTGGAACATGTATTTTTGATTTCATTATGAGATGGGTGGGACCTATATCTCCCTCTAATGCATTGGTTAAAGATTTATATCTCCTGAGATAGATATGGATAAAACAAGAAATGTACTCGGTTCAGTTTTATAGGGTTGGAACAAGAAATGGAATTAGTTCATTATTATAGGGTTGAAATGAGGAGTGAACTCAGTTCAGTAATATAGGACTGGAACAGGGTGTGAACTTAGTTCATTAAATGTCTATTTCCACTAAAATGGACTTAGTATCAATTCCTAGACTACTATGGAAATAATTATATATGCTTATGTGTCTACCATAATTACGTGTTTTATTCCTATGTTATGATTTCATGGATTATGTTCTTTATTTCACTATGATTCATTTCTTATGAACCTCCATGATTTATTCCATGATTATTGTATGTGATCATTGATATGTAGGATATGATATTATATTTTCATGTTCATGTTCTCATACTATTATGCTCATAATTAAGCTTACATATCTCCCTTATTTACCCTTATTGGGAATTTGATGTCGCCCATTTTTTATGTTTCCTTTCCCCAGGTTATGAAGAAAGGTTTTAGGTATAATTTATAAAGGTTTAGATATTTATGAGAGATGTTGAAGATATTTCACTAGGATAGAAGATTTTGTTTCCAAGTTTCTAAATAAACTAAACTATTACACTCCTCAGGAATGTATTTTTTGTAATGTACTGAATATTCATCTAAGATGATGTAATATCCATGTATGTTAAGCCTAGGTATCTATAGTTTGTATCAAAGGAAAGGTTCCATAAACCTTTAGAAACTAGGATGAGAAAACTTTAGTGAGATATCTAGGTATATTTCTAAGGGTATGTATAGGCATGTCTCTAAGGATAAGTATAAGGATGAGTCAATGTATAGGAAAATGTCTGGAAATTTTGGTGAAGGATAGAGTGAGTGGTTTCCTTGAAATACATCCTTGTCTAGATACTACAAGTTTATTTGAATCTGGAACATATTTACCTAGGGGTAACAACTTTGACAAGATGTTCTGGGCCTGACTTGAGGTAATATGGTACACAAAAATGGGCCTTTCTGAACAACTGGTTGGACACTCCCAGGGGATATTCTTTGGGAATTCACAAACTATAAATGAATCATCATGAAGGATTTAAATATAATTTGTCTATGAATAACCTAGTATAAATATAGGGTTTCATAGATTAAGGAAGGTATCATGATTTAGACATCCTATAAGTAATTATTTTTATGAGTATGTGGTTTTCTATTATGATAAGTAATGCTCACACTATGATTATAGTTTTAGTCAATGGAGGGAACCAGAAAGAACTGAATTAATGTTGAATGTGATAGATGATTTTTCGATGACTAGTCAAGTGGGATGATCACTGGAGTGAAATATTTTGTGATCATGCATAATATATTTTCACAGAACATGATTAACAACGTGTACCTTAACCAAATCTCATAATCACCAAGGAAGAGAAATGAGTTCGCTGAGAGTTCGAGTAATGGATACCATAGAGGAAAGAATATTCAGTTTTCTTTATGTAAATAATGTGGAAAGAATCACCTAAGTGAATTTATTGAAGGAAAAAAGAATATGTTTTGACTGTGGAAAAGAAGGACAAAAATCAAGTTACTATAATAGAAAAAGGAAGAGTTTGGTTAACAGAATAGATGAGAATATTGGCCTCCCTAAGACATCATAGAATGCTAAGTGTTTTTAGTGTGGATTAAATGGTCATTATGAAACTCAATTTTCCAAGATGAAAGATCTTGAGTAGGATTATCAAGGTGGTATGAGTAATGGTTAAAATACTCATGATGAAGATACTATAGATGAAATGTGAATGGAAAGAGGTATTATGTAATAGGATGAGGTAGCTTTTCTAATGGCATAAAAATGAAGTTGGATAATAAAATTTTTATGTATTTGGAGTCAATAAGTATGATATATGAAAGGTAAAATATATAAGGATTGTTTATTTAATGTTTTTTGTTGTAGATTTACAAGAACAGATTGAATGGTTCTGATGGAATAGAAAAGTGATATAATGGAAAGGTGATGTCCCTAGAAAACACATGATTAAGAGAATGATAAAACTTATCATGTTTCTTATGTTATTATAATGTTGTTAGGATAAAGATATGTGGGATATGGATAATTAAGTTGGAAGGTACTGATAACTTGGAACTAAGGACTTGCGGATAAGTAGTTTATACGATCATGGATGAAGTTTAAAACATCTTGGATTTATGGAATATATTCTGTAATGTATGGAATAATGAAGCAATCGTGTTTTCTATAAGTATTTATGGTAATTCAAGTTATTACCATGTTTCAAGATAATATATTATGAGGGTATTCACGTGTTTGGAATGTGATAACCAAGAACTACTTTGTGATATACGAGTGAATCAATGTAAAGCTGATTTTGTGAATCACTTTCTAAAGTTTTGTATTTTCATCTTTTACAAGGGTTATAAGGTTAACCATTCATTAAAAGTTTAAGTTAAACTTTATAGGAAGTATTTATGCACTGATTTTGTGTTGAAAACCTTGGTTAAAAGGCTACTCAGTGATTAACCATATTTCAAGGATGTCCATCTTATTTATTTCTGGAAATTATATTAGCATGGTTTTAGAAAAGGACATAATGTATGTCAGTTAACAACCATTCAAGTTCAGCAAGAACATGGGTCTTGAACCCATGGATGAAGGATGATAAGGGTCTCATGCCTACCACTAGCCAATGTGATGTCCTGGTTAATGTATAATTATTTTTGATGAATAATTATTTATGATGAAACAGTAGTGTTACTTTTTATATTTAGAGATTAATGTATTAGTTATATTGGTTTTTATGAATATTTATAGATAAATAGTTATAATTTTCATTATTTTATGGTCTTTAATATCTTCTAAAAGTGTATTTTAGTGATTTTATCATCAATGTTAATTTCTTGACATACATTTCTTGAAGTAATGGATGATTTAGAAATTGATAAATTCAAAAATAAAGAATGAAATTTTGTTTATAGAAACTTATCTTGTAAGTATATTTCCTTATATTCTTGGTCAATAAAAGAATTACTCAATGTTAGGATAATGATTGAAAGAAAATGTGTTATCCTAATAAATTAATTTTGTTGAATCGATGGCCTTTAAAATCATCCCAGATTTTTGACTTTGAGGCCCTCAACTTTTCTTTGATCATTAACTCCCTATAAATATTTATGATTTTCCTCCCATGTCCAATATTCACTCCCAACCTATGTTATCCTATGTTAAAACCTAGTTATATACTACTTTGGGTAACAGTTATGGTCCCAACTTTCCCTTTTAATGAAATTTTTAGTATTCATTTTTACAATGTGAGTTTCTATGAATGAAACTTTCAAGTATTAAACCTTTGATAACCCAGAAAAATTTCAAGGGAGAAATTCATTTTAAGTGGGGTAGAATGTAACATCCCAAGATTTTTTGAATTAAATTTTTCGAATTAATTTATATTTTTGATATTTTTCATTTCATGTAACATTGGAAATATTTATTTATATATATATATATTAAAACACTAAGTCAAACATTCATTTCACATGGCACCAACTTGTCTTGTGCTACACATAATACCAACTTGGCTTACGCAACCCACAACACCGACTTGGCGTATGTTACACGCAAAAATGAGTTTTTGAGAAGCATCATGTTATTATAATTTTTTAAATGATATAATTATAACCTATTCATTAAAATTAGTGATAAAAATATTAATAAATACTTAAAAAAACTATAGTGGTTTTATATAAATAAAACATATTGATAATGATAGATATAATTTTTGGTAAAGTCCTTATATGTTTAAAAATACTATGAACTACACTTCATTTCCTTTTATGAAAAAAATAAAATTAATTTTAGACACATATAGAAATTTAATTTGATTAAATAAACTTCTTTTTTGAATTTATAATTCCAAAATTATCTTAGGGTGAATTTTTGGGATTTTTCTGAGAAACTTCATTTTTTGATGAACAATGAAAAATACAGCTTTTTAGTTAAAAAATATATTTTAGTTTAAATAATTATTAATATTAAATTATATTTTAAAATTTTCAAGGTAATATTAGATAAATTATAAATCTATTAATAAAATTTAGGTCATTATAATCAATTTCACTTTGAAATTGAGTATAAAAATTTAATAAACTTTTGAACTTCTTTCTACTTTAAAAACTCGTAATTTCGTCCCGTCTATGAGATTAGCATTAATCTTCATTTTTCTGATTATGTTAATTGAATTTGAAAAAACTAACTTGCACAATTATAATCAGTATAATATTTAGAGTCTAATAATATCAACTTTTTTTTACCAAAAATATTAGTAGAAGTAATTAAAATTAATCACAATGATTAATGTCAAATTAAGCTTAATTAGGGACTAAACCTTAATCTTAGGGGTCCAAATGACCTATACACTTATAAAAAAACCCATTTTATATAAATAGTTCGGCCATAAACATTTCATTATTTATTTATGTTGGTTTTTATGAATTTTTTAGGTAAGAAAATGTGTACACCTAACTTGTTTTCAAAAATTCCAATTGAGTCCTTTTCCTTCCCTATAAAAGGCCACCACCTATCCCAGATCCTGAAACCTCTAAAATATATTATTTTATGAAATTATCTACACAATAAAATTATCAAAAACCCTACCTTCCTCCTATAATACTTCCCTTATGCAGAAGTCAATCCAAGGAATCCTTTTTGCACAAACCAAAAGGAGTTACCTGATTAAGAGAAAACATCTTCTCTCAAGTCCTTTTTTTATTTCCCTTTTACACCCCATACACTCTATTTATTATATGATTTTATAAAAAAATTATCCTCAATATAATAGGATGTTTTTACACTAAAATTTTGACCTACACTTACACACACCTCCATCTAATGAGTAACAAACATACTGTTTATGTGTACGACAAACTACCACCTCACTAAACAATGATTGTTTAATTTTCCTTACTGCCTATCATGGTGGAAATTATGATGGAAACTATATTTATATATTTCATATATAATATTTATTATTTATTTAATATTATTTATTTAATTTACAACACATATCTTTTTTATTTCAATTTTGTGTTAATACGATAATTTCATTTAAGTGTGGACTACCGCCCCCTCAAAGCAATATGATTCGTTCATAAAATACATGGATTGTGTTAAAGATTGTTTTAGTGAATATATATGATATATATGATATCATAAATATACTTTAATAATGATATATATATATATTTACATATATGTCTTTTAATTTTTTTTCTTTCAACACGACAATTAAATGGAAATAGCGTTCATGCGTACGTACGACCTACCATCTCCATGAACGACGTATTCCATTTCATAATTATATATTATATAGATTATTATAATACACATATAATGTATATAAATGATATTTATATCATGTTTTACATTATTTAAATCATGATATAAGTATAAGGACCAAATATATAACAAATTAAGACACTTGTGAAGAATACAGTGAATATTACCTGAATTATAACCTTAACATGAAATTTCTAACAAGCGGGTAATATAAAGTCATAATCAATACATATATAGTATTATAAATAATAATATGTTTCTTTAAAAGATTTATAATGAATTTATATTTATTATATATGAGGTTTCAATGAGTACGATGAGAGTCAAGGCACAAGGTAAGGGGGTTTCGTCTCACTTTTTATTTCTGTGATATACATGCTATGTTCACCACTCTTTCCTTTTGTGTGGTGTATGTACTTCACATAATTGTATTCTATGTATATTTTACTTACATTTATGGTTATTCCCAAATCCATTTTATGATCTTTCTTTTATGGAGTTTATGTTTAAAAAGTTACAAAATCAGTAAAATAGTTTTGCCTCGATTTGCCTTATTTAAGACTCGTGTTTTGTTATGCACCTAAATTCTTTTTTTAGGTGTATATAATTAAATTTTACATGTTATATAATTAACTTAAATATTTTTATGATATTTTAATCTTCTTTTAATTTCCTTTTCTTACATGAAGAGTATGATCCCCAATTACCAAGTTATAAGAGTTTATTGAGACAATCTCATCACTTTTCAAGATTGTTTTTGTTTATGCTTTATTTGATAAAATATTATGATCCATATCTCAATAAAATTAATGAATTTTATTATCCTCTAGTTATTCATGATATATACATGTATTGGTACCATATTCTACTCTTCAGTATATAAGATAGCTAAGAAGGTTTTTTAAGAAAGCCCGGCTTTACCCTCTCTTCAGTCAAAAATAGGCGTTCTTTTAAAACCATGTTTTCTAAAAAAAGTTTCTAAGAATATTCTACTAATATCCTATGATAATTAAAATACATTTTTACCATTTTTTTATTTTACCAATTTCTTCAAAGGACTCTTCTTGTCACTTTCCAAACAAGTCATCCTTAACCTTTTTACTATGAAAAAGGAATGTTCTTTTTACCTCATACAACATGTATGGATTTATCTGCCGTAAATCCTTTGAAGATTTATTTTCATGTTTAAAGGTTAATTTTTATGATTTTTTTTAAAATATATTTTCAAGGAAAATTATTTTTCAAAAAAATCAAGCTTATTTTATAAGTTTTCAATGAAAATGGTTTTCAAAATGTTTTTAAACTTATTTTATATGTTTTTAAGGAATATTGTTTTAAAAATATTTTCATGCCTTATTTATAAGTTTTCAAATTATTTTAAAAGAAATTATTTTCAAAAAAATTTCAAAATTTATTTATTAGTTTTCAAATTATTTTCAAATAAAAAGGTTTTTAAAATGTTTTGAATCTTATTTTATAAGTTTTCAAGGAAAAAGGTTTTTGAAAATGATTTCTAGTATTCTTTATAAGTTTTCAAGGTATTTTCTAAGAAAATGATTTTCACATGGTTTATGTATTAAAAATCCTTTTTCAATGAATAAATTATATTTTCCTCAAGAATTTTTTTGAAATATATTTCAAAATTATGTTCCATATAAGATGACATTCGTTGATGTTACTCATCCTTTCTAGGAAATGATCTAATGGTTTCATTCATATTAATTATATGAACGGGTTATGCTTAGTTTCATGGTCTTTATGAAACTTGTTTCTCTTTCATGGGTTATATGTTTATGAAATAGATTTCTCTTTTATGGGTTATGATTTTGATGAAATGATTATGAAACCTGTATCTTTTTCCACAGGTTATGATATGTTTACATGTTTATGATACCCATTTCATTTCATGGGTTATGATATGATTGTTTATAATTTTGTGGCACATGTATATATGATTTCATTATGAGATGGGTGGTACCTATATCTCCCTCTAATCCATTGGGTACTTATTTATATCTCATGATATATACAAGGATGGAATAAGAAGTGAACTCGATTTAGTATTAAAGGGCTAGAATGAGAAATGAACTTGGTTCAGTATTACAAGGCTAGAATGAGGAGTGAACTCAGTTAGTAATATGAGACAGTAATGGGGTGTGAAACCGATTTAGTGAAGGACTGTGTCCACTAATATAGACTTGGAAGTAATGCCTTAAATACTATGGAAAAAAAATATATGCTTATGTGTCTCGCACAATTCCATGTTTTATTCCTATGTTATGCTTTCATAGGTTATGTTTTTTATTTCCTTATGATCAATGTCTTATGAACTTCCATGATTTAAGCCATGATTCATTTATATGATCTTTGATATGAAAGGTATTATGTTCTATTTTCATGATCATGTTCTCATACCCTTATACTCATAATTAAGCTTACATATCTCCCTTATTTACCCTTACTGAGCATTCAAGCTCACCCATTTATTTTTTTCCTTTCCCTAGGTTATGAATAAAGGTTTTAGATAGAAGTACTAAAGGTGGAGATATTTATGGGAGATTTTGAAGATCTTTCACCAAGATAGAAGATTTTGTTTCCAAGTTTACAAAGACACTAAACTATTTTGTTCCTCAGGCATGTATTTTTTTAATGTACTAAATATTCATATAAGATGATGTAATATCAATATATGTTAATACTAGGTCGTTATATACACATCACCACCCCACAACATGTCCACAACACAAAAAATCATCCCCCACACACCACAACCACACTTCACACATTCACATACCATAACACTTCAATTTTCAAATTTAGAAAAGGGGATTTTTATCGTATTCCACTTCTTTATTCAAAGAAATTTCATGCAATACATGAATATCCTAGTGAAACAATTTTATTAAATGGATATAATTAGTTAAACTAGTTCCATATTTGGTGATAATAAACAACACGCAACAAGGTCTCCACAATCCTTATCAAATCAATACAAATAAAGCCTCCAACAACCATAATTTTCAGTGGGGCATTTAGCATGTACAATAACAATATCAAGATAATATCAAAATATATAAAAACATGTGAATCATTAACTTCCAATTATATTAAATTTAAACCAATTATTTATCATTAATTAATCTTATTAAATGAACTTCCCAAAAGATAAAAAGTGTAAAACCTCTCCCGTGTGACACACAAAATGAGAAATTATGGATCCCCTACCTAAAATGGATATTTTTGATTTTTTTTCAAGGTTGAACCAAGAGGAAGGCCACCACCAAAAACCACAAGGAATAAGAACACATTTATATCCTATAACACAACAACCACATCACTCTTTATCAAAACCACACAAAAACCCACAATTTACCTTGGAAACACCATTACCTAGTGAATAAATAGAAGAAAAATAAGGGGGAAGAAGAAGGAACTTATCAAGAACCACTATAGATTGAACCTCCAAGATTGAGAGTGAAATAAATTGAAATGGGGTGAAAAGATATATTTGGGATGCACTTGGGTCACCCAAGAATTGACAGAAATAAAGGAAAATGGTCTATTTAGAGGAGATCTTGGAATTTATACCCAATCTAAAAAAACGGGAACACAGTGCAACCACAAGGACCATGCCACAACCTACTTAAAAATAGATGAGATTATGGAACATGAACCCTCACCACACTGAAACCCTTCTGGTTAAATTGGCCTCCAAGAAATATGATTATTCATACACTGTGGATCCTATAAAATGGGGAGGAGACCATAGCATAGCCCATACCACTACACCACATACCCCCAGCAACTAGGAAGAGGTTGTGCCACATACATATCTCCACGACAAAACTATGTTAGAATTGTAAGTAGCACCCATTTCCACTCAAAACTACCCCTACACCACAGTCATTTATTCTATGCCACATCAACCACCATTACAACACTAGCCTAGGCTTCATGCCATAGCCTTTCCAAAATTGCCAGTGTCAAACCCTTATCCTTCTAAACACATCCAAACACCTTGGGATCTCCTTAATCACCTTCAACCCAAAAATTATCACAATGTAATGGGATGTAATGTATGATCCATTACATCAACAACTAATAATAAGTTTAGTTTGGTTCCAAACTAGGATTTCTAGTTTGGTGATATATTCATCTTGTATTGGGGTTGGTCCTTCGAGGTACTTTTTATTTTTACTAAATTTGAAAGGGAACTCTGATTTGTTGGGTTGTATAATTCCATTTTGGTTCTATAATCCTTCTTCCACTATAATTGTCACATTTTTCCAAACTTATTTACCTGGTGGATCCTAGATTCAAACACATTCCATTTAATACATAGAGAGATCAAGATAATCCTCTAGAACATATATATGATTAGTGGATCCCTAATCATGGGAGATATATACAATTAATTATTCCCTCTTACCTATATATGGGATAATGTGGAAAATAATCCTCTACTAGAAAGGGAGTTGTTCAAACTAGAACAATAGATTTTAAAGGATGATCCTCATCAAAATATTGATGTTTTATTTGGTGTATAGGATAAAAAATTCTTCAATTCTGCTGGTTAGAAGCTTGAGGTGAAGACACCAAGGACCTTTCCATCTTGTAAGTATCACAGTCTCCCTGGTGTATATTGGCCAACGATGGATGAAGATAATTAAAAATCATGGGGTTGGGAAGTCATCCTTTGGATAGATCAACTCCTACACCTGATAGAATTTCTCTCAATGTTCATCAGCATATATCTTTTTTTGACGAGGGAGTCTCATGCTAGATTAAGAGTTGAGACATTCATAGTGGAATCTTATCTAGCTACAGGAAGTCATGTTAACTTGGAAGTACCAATATTAGATAATTTATACCATTTTATCAGATATATTTATAATGATAAGGCCCATTTAAAGATTATGTCCCCCTTTAAAATTATTTCGGGATGGTTCACAACACATATGGGAGGCTACCAGTTCATTAATGACTAAGTGATCCCAAATGATCAATTGTGTGGGGTCAGGACCTCTGATATAAAGGAAAATATATTAAATCAATATTGAATTGATAGGAAATGTTAATATTTATAAAATACTCTATGAATATCGAAAATATTACAAATAATGAAACTAGAACCCATAAAAAAGGGAATAATTGATATCTTTGAAGGATGATGCACTGGTTGTGAGAATTGATGGGGATCTGTTCTGTGAAGGTCATGCCCCTTTGTAGATTTATCCACAAATTTCTCTATGTACAAAAGTGTTTCCCCACTTCTCTCTATAGTGTATAAGAGTAAATGTATATAATGGTTACTCACTAATTTTTGTTTATGGTTACATGGGAGGAGTTAGTCATTTAGTTTGTCCCACCACTCACTAATGCTGATATTAGGCTCATGACCAATTATGCCCAGACTTGGATATGGTCTCATACCAATAGGAAACTGGATGGTCTCATGTATCAACCAAAGGGACTGTTGATGAATGAGGCTGAGAAGAAAAGGGAGGGTCTGATAATAGTGGAGGGTCCAATAGAATTATTCACTTTTAGAAAATATCTTACTACCTATATATGAAGGAGATGGTCCATGAATATGCTGAGGAATTGAGCTAGGTATATGAACAATTCCCCCTGGAAAAGTATAGTGATTCCTTAATTGAGTATGAATCCATAACTATCTATTCCTATGTTCATGACCTTCTTAGTGTCCTAGAGGGAATGGTACTTTTGTAGGGTTGGTTTGTTTACTAAGTAGGCCTGAGATTCTCTTCAGAGGAAAGCAGAAAACCTCACGAGGCATGGGTTCAAATGTACACCCAAGAGCATCTTTTGGGTAGACCATTTTGATGAAGTGAATGTTTATCTTAGATATATGGAGGACATAATCCATTCTTCCAAAGTAAGGGTCTACTATTAAAAGAATTTGGTTGAGATGCTAAATACCTAGGAGGATTTTACCAAACAAGGGTAATCAAACAAAAAAACTCTTTCAGAAGAGGTAAGATATATCTTTACCATACTAGTTGTTGTTTTTTAGTAAATATTTGTAATGACTATTTTAGTATTCTGAATAGAATCATTCACCTATTACTTCTTTATAATACTCAGCTAAAGGCATAATGATAGGTTTTGGTGCTGATCCAAACACTGGAGTTGGATAGTGTAACACCCCAAGATTTCATAGTGTGTTATTTCTTCAACATAATTCAATAACTTGCACTACATGCAACACCGAGTTCAATCACACCATGACTTACCAAAAAAAAGCCATTCAAAAGAGGTTATGAATAGTATTAACTAAATTTTAAACTTTATATAATCCTTATAATATTAGAATCCATATTATGAGTTTCTTAGACATAATGCAAGAACAAATTCATTTTCAGTATTGCACTTTTATCAACTTTTAATAGTGAAACATTTTTAAATACAATATTTTAAACTTTTTGACTAAATGAGGACATCAAAAAATTTAAAATGAAACATCCCAAGCTTCCACAGTACACTTTCCTTTGAATAATACAGTAGCATGTGTTGTACGCAACTTCGAGTTCTAACACACCACAACCAATCAAACTAGCCGTTATGAATAGTAATACCTACCTTTTAAAATTTTAGAAATTTTATCTCACAAAATGGACTTCATTTTTGGATTCAAAGTATCAAATTTATCCTAAGGTGAAATTTTGGTAATTTTCGGATAACTTTCATATTTTGATGAATAGTGAAAATTACTAAATTTTAATTAAAAACAACTTTTTTAATCAAAATAATTAATAGTGATAAATTATGAATTTGAGTGGTTTTAAAGTATATTTAGAATATATTTTTACCATTTAATATAATGTTGGTCATTGGACATAATTTTACAATTAAACCGAACATAAACAAGTGTCAATCTTTTGATAGTTATTATCTCTTAAAAACACGCTTTTTGTTTTGACAGCGGGAATTAATTTTAAATTAATTTCTGCCACTTATGTGTTTTGAATTTAGAAAAATTGATTCCATATTTGGAATCAGTATGTTCAAATTGTGTAAATATGTAACTTTTATTTTTAGACATTTTGAATAATTATTGCGGTAAATATTTTATTTACCATGGTTAAGGGTAAATCCGGTAAATAAGGGTTAAAAAATAATATTATAATAATACTAAATTACCCTAAAACGTGTCCTATCCTTATTGGTTGATACATGTTCTACCATAGGCATCTTTGAGTCGATTTGGGGACCCCATGGTGACACTTGTAGGTGATAGGGACACTTTATTTTAATTAAGTTAAAATGAATACAAAAATGACACAAGCATATATCTTTTAGAAAAACAATTTTTACATAGGGTTATATATGTTGGATTTTCGACTATATATATTAATTAGAAATATAAAAAGATTTCCTACATGATGATATTTTATTTTCAATTTTTAGAGATTAAATAAGTTAATTTATTTATGACACAATGATGATGCAGTAATTATCATAATAGTGAAAAATTAAAATAATTGATATTATAAATACCAAAATAAATATAATATGAAACTTTTAATGAATTAAACTAATTTTATAGGATAATATGATATATTAGGATTGATTTAATTGACTTTTTTAGAAGTAATCAATCTGTTATGAGTTTCACAAAAATCAACTATTGAATAGTGTCAAAATTGACATAAAAGAGTTCTTAAAACAAATATTATATTATTAATTGATATTAAATTCCTAAAAATCTAAGGTTCGGCCAAGATAACTATATCATGATATTTTCATCATTAATGGACCACTTGGGGTTCTCTTGGATGTATATAGTAAGTTTATTAACCATATTATATAAAAATACAAAGAGACATTGTAAAAGTGAAACTAATTAATTTAGAGTTAATACTTAAAGATAATGTTAATATAAGTACCCAAACCTGTATAAATTCTATTGGTTGACTTTTTTTCGACCTATCCCCACCTTAAAATTTAAATAATCATCTTTGGAGCCATTGTAAACCGAATATGAATTTATTATAAACTAATATTTCTAGATTTTCCAAAGGTGCCCCTCACCCCTCTTATAAAAGGGAACTCCTCCTTATCATTTCTTTACACCTTCAAAGCCTTTTGGTTCGGCCAAACTCTGCCCAAATACTCTCCCAACTTCCCTCACTACAACCTAGAGGCCTTAGTTTGATCCGAAATCCAACCTAAGGATCCCTTTTGATCAAATCAAAAGGAAGAATCCGAAGAAGAGGTAATGATTTCACCACCCTTTTCCAAGTTCATTTCTTCTTCCACTTCTTCTTCCTTTGTTGTTACCATTCTAAAATAATAAATCCAGTATCATATATATACTGTGATTTTATTATAAATATGGTTCAACTATATTC
Organism: Viscum album; assembly: GCA_963277665.1. NCBI lineage: Eukaryota > Viridiplantae > Streptophyta > Magnoliopsida > Santalales > Viscaceae > Viscum > Viscum album. Next base: position 1,294,647,841 of record OY728141.1, on the reverse strand, counting down.
AGTATTCTATCCACCCTTTGAATAACATGTCACCATACGTGCGTACGTACGGCTTACCATCTCCACGTCGTGGTGTAATTGTTATTCAATATATTATTATTTGGATGGGTATAATAATGATATGTAACTCATGTAAATAATAAATATAACATGTTAATGATTCTGTATATATGATATAACAACCATTTATATATTATTTTAAAATAATGATATTGTCACTCGTGCGTACGTACGGACTACCGTCTCCACGAACGCGATAAGATTCATTCTCCATCGTATCCATTCAAGTATAATTATCATTTTATGATTTAAAAATGATTTTTAAGGACTTGATATCATTCTGGATATGAATAATATACAACCTATACATTATAAACATGTCTTACTTAACAAAACATATAAAAGAAAACAAGTAAGTTAACACCCGAAACAACGATAATACTAAGATATTATTATCAAATCAATATTAAAAGATCATATATGATATCATATTAATGTATATGATTATTGTATAATTTAATAACAATTATTTCACCATTATATAGGAGGTTAACCTACCTCAACCAAGGAAAAGTACAAGGTAAGGGGTTTTCATCTCACTCCTTATTCCCGTGAGATTCATGCCATATTGCCACCATCACCTTTTGTGTGGTGTATGTACTGCCCATAATTATATTCTTTGTGTAATACACTCTAATTTATGTGTATTTACATATTCATTGTGTGATACCTCTTTCATGGATTGTATGTTTCATAAGTTACCAAATTGGTAAGGGTTATTTCACAATCTCTTCATTATCCGAGGTTGTTTATACGTAATAATCTACTGGGATCTCGTTATCATCCACATCCATGTTTCTTCAAAATGTATTTCAAAACAGTTTTTTACTAGAATATGGGTTAAAGTCATTTATACCCTTGTTTGACTTTTATAAGTGGTTTATAAAGGAATCTTTCCGTCATTTTCCAAACAAGGCACTTTTTAACCTTTTCGACAAAATTAAGGTAAGAATGTTTTTTTAACTTATACGGCGGGTGCGGTTATTTTCCGCCATTATAAAATTGTCGAAGCTTCCCTTACAAGCTTATAAGAATATTTTCAAATTGAATGTATTATTTTATAATTACATTACTTTTAAAATGATTTAAAAAAAGAGATATTTCTCTAAAATAGTTTTGATTTCATCTATGTCAACATCTTTTGATGGATTTTTAAGCTTATTTGAAGTTGATTTATTATGATACAAAACATCCCTATTTTATTGAAGGTTTTGTGATATTTTTGACTGTGGATAAGTTATTCTTATGTCACTCATGGTTTTTGTTTAAAGTATTGACACTTTATAAGTTATTTTTAATCCAAATGTTTATGTTATTTTTCAACCTTTCATTCAGATGAATGTGTTAGACATGTATGTTCCGGGTTGAGGACCGATAAAAGTAAGCCCTCCGGTTTGGTCTCCGGTTATTAGAGGCACTCCGGGTTGGTGTCCGGTTATTAGAGGCACTCCAGGTTGGTGTCCGGTTATTAGAGGCACTCCGGGTTGGGTTTCGGTTACAGTTAGCCCCAAGGTCTTGGGACGAGGCCTTGAAAAAGAAATTAAAGTTTAGAATTATGCATTCCATCATTATGAAAGTTGTTATTGATTTTTCATGTGATTATTTGATTAGTAGAATATCCATGTGATTAAGTAAATGGAATTATTTCATTTTATTTATGCCATACTATGTTGACAGTTCAAGTTTGAAAGGCTTTTGTTTTAGTTATACATTGCCTTAAATGTTTATTCTTATTTATGAAAGTTTCCGCTATATTATTATCCTTACTGGGCATTTGAGCTCACCCCTTTTCTATGTTTTATTTTTTCCAGGAAGTGAAGAAGTAAATTATGAATGACCTGTAGGGATATTATGAGGGGATAATAGTGTGGACTATGGAGACATTATGTTGTCGTAGTAGTTTTTCACTTTATGATGTAATGTAAAACTTATGAATATATCTTGTGTTTCCAAGGCTACTAAACCAATCGGTCTTTCGAGATTTGATCTTTCTTGTGATCATGCCAATGTTATGTAATAATGCACCGACTCTAGGTAACTAGGGTCGGGGCGTTACAGTTGGTATCAGAGGAAGTTTAGTACAAACCTTGGAAGCTAGATTTAGATAAACTCTGATTAGAGCATGTAGACCTAAGATGAACTTTGAGGATTAGTATAAAAGAACTTCCTAGAATTTTGGTATCGTAGAGATTTTGTGAGTCTTTCGAGCAATACATCCCTGTCTGGATACGAGCAGGTAGAGGCGGCTCTGGCACAGATGTACCTAGGGGTAAAACCCGAAAACACCGCTTTGAGCTAGACTCGAACGAGAACTGGTGCACGACAACGGGCCTTGCTTCACTCTTGGTTACGACACTCCCGGGGGATATGCTTAGGATAACTCTCATTTTCTTTACAAATCATTATGAAGGGTTTATGAGTATATACTTCCTCAAAGAAAACATTTTTTATGATTATGGATTATATCCATAAATAGTTCAATTTATGTTAAGTGTTTTATATGTATTTGATTATGTATTTTTATTCATAAACTGATCTAGTTTATGCCATTTTTTAGAAATGGTGCCCAGTAGAAGGAATGAGAACTCTAGAAATGCACATGATACAAAGAGAAAGAAGGATCATATATTTCATGGTCTTAATACAGAATTTATAAGAGAAATATTCTCACATGTATTATCATCATATGAAGCAATAATATCATGTGTTGATAAGATAAGTAAAGAGTTTACTGATTCATATGGCTTTGAAGGGAAGCAAGAGAAGAAAAGGATGGATGAGAGAAATATGGGTAAAGGGAAGAGGGAAAAGAATAATTTTTCCATATGTGATAACTATGGAAAGAAACACCCTGGAACTTGCCTGAAAGGAATGGGAGTTTGTAATAAGTATGGAGGAAAAGGACACAAAGTACGTGACTGCAAGGGTAAGAAAATGATTTAAAATGTACAATGCTTCATTTGCAAGGATTTTGGACACTAAGCGAACCTATGTCCCAGTCATCAGACTATGCCGCAAATGATTCTATTGGATAATAATAAAGTTATGATACTACCACAGATGAAGAGGAATGATTAGAGTTCTTATGTTGATTATGTCAATTGAGTGTTGTATCAACAATGTACTTGTTATAATAATTATGGAGTATATAAGGATTGTACTGCAGTACTATTTCATTAAGGACTTGAGATTGTGTGGAACAAAGAAAAGTGACTCAATAGCAGGATAAATTTTTGGAAAATATATGGTTGAAAGAATGATAAACCATAATATAGTTCTGATACCGAGGTAGTGATTTTGGAATAATACATGATTGTTTTGGATAAATTATATAGGATATTCTTGACTACCTTGGAACTGATTAATGATTTGTATATTCCATCATTGTTGGGGTTTAAAACATTTTTTGATTGATGAAGTATATCCAGCATTCTATATGTAATAAGGGAGCATGAATGTAATCAATAAGGATTATGGTAATTCAGGATGTTTCAGTGTTTTAAAAGAATACATGATGAAGGTATTAATATGATATTATGGGGTAAAAAGGATCTACATTATGTTTACCTTCCTTATAAATGTTGGACTGTGAGTTTAAACAGAAGTATTTTGGATAAATTCTAGTTTGAGATTAAATTTGGATTTCCATAAAAAGGACAACCCGGAGGTCGGGCGACAACCCATCGTGACAGGCAAGGCCGCGAGACTTGAACTCGCAACCGAAGGGCGACAAGGGTGTATCACCTACCACTGGACCACGAGATGTCCTGTATTAAATAATGTAGTTTTTTTTAAAAGATCTGGTAGATGAATTATAAATTCATTTATTTTGGAACCCTGTACGAATAGTATAAATAGATTTTTTTACGTTCTATTATCTTTTAGAGTGAAAGATGAGTTTGTGGTAGAAATTTATTAATGGATAAAACTCTAATTATAAAGTAAGTATATCTCCTTATGATCTTATCCAATCTCATAAATAAATTCCTCAACATTAATAAAAGGAACTTAGAACAAAAATGTTGTCCTAGATGGTACCTTAAATCATCACTAATTTATGGCTTTGGGATAGTTGGCCTTTTCATATCCATGTTCTCTACCACTCTCCATCAGATAATTAATGGTTATATTTCTCTTCCATATCCATATTTTCCTACATGGAACCCTAGTATGTGTTATTTTTGGTAATCTTCATACTTTCCACTCTTTATTTTAAATATAGGCCTCATTAATTCATTTTTCGATGTGGGATTTCAACTAAGATATTTTGAAACGTCAAAAATGTGTTATCCCAATACCCTATGTTTTGTTGAACCGATGGTATTTCAAATCATCATAGATTGATGAGTTTAAGGACCTCAATTTTATACTTGTTTGTAATTGATGACCTCAATCACTACCTATAAATATTTACATTTTTCTTCTAATTATATGTCTCTAATTTCCACCAATGTTCTCCTAATCGAGATCATAATTTGGTGGTGACCCTTTCATTTCTCTTTTCCTCATATTAAGACTAAATTTTAGTAACCCAATTTCTGATGTGGGTTTTCCCACAAATATATTTTCTATTTTCAACCTTTTATTTTCGAAGAACAATTTCAAATTGCGAGGACGCAATTTATTGAAGGAGGGGAGAATGTAACACCCCAAGATTTCATAGTGTGTTATTTCTTCAAAATAATTCAATAACTTGCACTACATGCAACACCGAGTTCAATCACACCATGACTTACCAAAAAAAAAATCCATTCAAAAGAGGTTATGAATAGTATTAACTAAATTTTAAACTTTATATAATCCTTATAATTTTAGAATCCATATTATGAGTTTCTTAGACATAATGCAAGAACAGATTCATTTTCAGTATTACACTTTTATCAACTTTTAATAGTGAAACATTTTTAAATACAATATTTTAAACTTTTTGACTAAATGAGGACATCAAAAAATTTAAAATGAAACATCTCAAGCTTCCACGGTACGCTTTCCTTTGAATAATACAGTAGCGTGTGTTGTACGCAACTTCGAGTTCTAACACACCACAACCAATCAAACTAGCCGTTATGAATAGCAATACCTACCTTTTAAAATTTTAGAAATTTTATCTCCCAAAATGGACTTCATTTTTGGATTCAAAGTATCGAATTTAGCCTAAGGTGAAATTTTGGTACTTTTCGGATAACTTTCATATTTTGATGAATAGTGAAAATTACTAAATTTTAATTAAAAACAACTTTTTTAATCAAAATAATTAATAGTGATAAATTATGAATTTGAGTGGTTTTAAAGTATATTTAGAATATATTTTTACCATTTAATATAATGTTGGTCATTGGACATAATTTTACAATTAAACTGAACATAAACAAGTGTCAATCTTTTGATAGTTATTATCTCTTAAAAACACGTTTTTTGTTTTGAGAGCGGGAATTAATTTTAAATTAATTTATGACACTTCTGTGTTTTGAATTTACAAAAATGGATTCCATATTTGGAATCAGGATGTTCAAATTGTGTAAATAGGTAACTTTTATTTTTAGACATTTTGAATAATTACTGCGGTAAATATTTTATTTACCATGGTTAAGGGTAAATCCGGTAAATAAGGGTTAAAAAATAATATTATAATAATACTAAATTACCCTAAAACGTGTATTAGCCTTATTGGTTGATACATGTTCGACCATAGGCATCTTTGGGTCGATTTGGGGACCCCATGGTGCCACTTGTAGGTGATAGGGACACTTTATTTTAATTAAGTTAAAATGAATACAAAAATGACACAAGCATATATCTTTTAGAAATTTTTTTTACATAGGTTTATATATGTTGTATTTTTGACTATAAATATTCATTAGAAATATAAAAATATTTCCTACATGATGATATTTTATTTTCAATTTTTAGAGATTAAATAAGTTAATTTATTTATGACACAATGATGATGCAGTAATTATCATAATAGTGAAAAATTAAACTAATTGATATTATAAATACCCAAATAAATATAATATGAAACTTTTAATGAATTAAAATAATTTTATAGGATAATATGATATATTAGGATTGATTTAATTGAATTTTTTCGAAGTAATCAATCTGTTATGAGTTTCACAAAAATCAACTATTGAATAGTGTCAAAATTGACATAAAAGAGTTCTTAAAACAAATATTATATTATTAATTGATATTAAATTCCTAAAAATCTAATGTTCGGCCAAGAGACCTATATCATAATAGTTTCATCATTAATGGACCACTTGGGGGTCTATTGGATGTATATAATAAGTTTATTAACCATATTATATAAAAATACAAAGAGACATTGTAAAAGTGAAACTAATTAATTTAGAGTTAATACTTAAAGATAAGGTTAATATAAGTACCCAAACCTGTATAAATTCTATTTGTTGACTTTTTTTCGACCTATACCCACCTTAAAATTTAAATAATCATCTTTGGAGCCATTGGAAACCGAATATGAATTTATTATAAACAAATATTTCTAGCTTTTCCAAAGGTGCCCCTCACCCCTCTTATAAAAGAGAACTCCTCCTTCCCATTTCTTCACACCTTCAAAGCCTTTTGGTTCAGCCAAAATCTTCCCAAATACTCTCCCAACTTCCCTCACTACAACCTAGAGGCCTTAGTTTGATCATAAAGCCAACCTAAGGATCCCTTTTGATCAAATCAAAAGGAAGAATCCGAAGAAGAGGTAATGATTTCACCACCCTTTTCCAAGTTCATTTCTTCTTCCACTTCTTCTTCCTTTGTTGTTACCATTATAAAATAATAACTCCAGTATCATATATATACTGTGATGTTATTATAAAAATGGTACAACCATATTCAGTATTCTATCCACCCTTTGAATAACATGTCACCATACGTGCGTACGTACGGCTTACCGTCTCCACGTCGTGGTGTAATTGTTATTCAATATATTATTATTTGGATGGGTATAATAATGATATGTAACTCATGTAAATAATAAATATAACATGTTAATTATTCTGTATATATGATATACCATCCATTTATATATTATTTTAAAAGAATGATATTGTCGCTCGTGCGTACGTACGGACTACCTTCTCCACGAACGCGATAAGATTCATTCTCCATCGTATCCATTCAAGTATAATTATCATTTGATGATTTAAAAATGATGTTTAAGGACTTTATATCATTCTAGATATGAATAATATACAACCTATCCATTATAAACATGTCTTACTTAACAAAACATATAAAAGAAAACAAGTAAGTTAACACCCAAAACAACGATAATACTAAGATATTATTATCAAATCAATATTAAAAGATCATATATGATATCATATTAATGTATATGATTCTTTTATAATTTAATAACAATTATTTCACCACTATACAGGAGGTTAACCTACCTCAACCAAGGAAAAGTACAAGGTAAGGGGTTTTCATCTCACTCCTTATTCCCGTGAGATTCATGCCATATTGCCACCATCACCTTTTGTGTGGTGTATATACTGCCCATAATTATATTCTTTGTTTAATACACTCTAATTTATGTGTATTTACATATTCATTGTATGATACCTTTTTCATGGGTTGTATGTTTCATAAGTTACCAAATTGGTAAGGGTTATTTCACAATCTCTTCATTATCCGAGGTTGTTTATACGTAATAATCTACTGGGATCTCGTTATCATCCACATCCATGTTTCTTCAAAATGTATTTCAAAACATTTTTTTACTAGAATATGGTTTAAAGTCATTTATACCCTTGATTGACTTTTATAAGTGGTTTATAAAGGAATCTTTCCGTCGTTTTCCAAACAAGGCACTTTTTAACCTTTTCGACAGAATTAAGGTAAGAATGTTTTTTCTAACTTATACGGCGGGTGCGGTTATTTTCCGCCATTATAAAATCGTCGAAGCTTCCCTTACAAGCTTATAAGAATATTTTCAAATTGAATGTATTATTTTATAATTACGTTAGTTTTAAAATTATTTAAAAAGAAAGAGATATTTCTCTAAAATAGTTTTGATTTCATCTATGTCAACATCCTTTGATGGATTTTTAAGCTTATTTGAAGTTGATTTATTATGATACAAAACATCCCTATTTTATTGAAGGTTTTGTGATATTTTTGACTGTGGATAAGTTATTCTTATGTCACTCATGGTTTTTGTTTAAAGTATTGACACTTTATAAGTTATTTTTAATCCAAATGTTTATGTTATATTTCAACCTTTCATTCAGATGAATGTGTTAGACATGTATGTTCCGGGTTGGGGACCGGTAAAAGTAAGCCCTCCAGTTTGGTCTCCGGTTATTAGAGGCACTTCGGGTTGGTGTCCGGTTATTAGAGGCACTCCGGGTTGGTGTCCGGTTATTAGAGGTACTCCGGGTTGGGTTCCGGTTACAGTTAGCCCCAAGGTCTTGGGACGAGGCCTTGACAAAGAAATTAAAGTTTATCATTATGCATTCCATCATTATGAAAGTTGTTATTGATTTTGTATGTGATTATTCGATTAGTAGAATATACATGTGATTAAGTAAATGGCATTATTTCATTTTATTTATTCCATACTATGTTGAAAGTTCAAGTTTGAAAGGCTTTTGTTTTAGTTATACATTGCCTTAAATGTTTATTATTATTTATGAAAGTTTCTGCTATATTTTTATCCTTACTGGGCATTTGAGCTCACCCCTTTTCTATGTTTTATTTTTCCCAGGAAGTGAAGAAGTAAATTATGAATGACCTGCAGGGATATTATGAGGGGATAATAGTGTGGACTATGGAGACATTATGTTGTCGTAGTAGTTTTTCACTTTATGATGTAATGTAAAACTTATGAATATATCTAGTGTTTCCAAGGCTACTAAACCAATCGGTCTTTCGAGATTTTATCTTTCTTGTGATCATGCCAATGTTATGTAATAATGCACCGACTCTGGGTAACTAGGGTCGGGGCGTTACAGATAGGAAGGTTCTCCCAACATAATGGAGAAAATTGAGGCTTTGAGATCGAACACCCCAAGAGGTTCAGTGCCACAAGCAATGATACTTACCATAGATATCTTCCCTAAGGGTATTAGAAAGTGGAAGTAGGAAAGTAAGATGATGTTCTATATTCATTCATGTTTGATGAAGGAATCTATTTGTCCAGTCATCTTTCAAGTCAATTTTATAGTTCCATACTAACTTTTCGATTATTAGAGGGGCCAATTGAGGTCTCTTGAGAAAAATAACTATAGGTATGGTAACTTTATAGACCTAAATGAAATTGTATAAACCTACCATCTAAATGGGGCTGCCATTTCTCTTGCAGGATTAAGGCCAACATGCAACCTTGCAAAATCCTCAACTTCTATTCCTAAAAACCTGAGACCGGATAAAAATATCATAGGGATTTTTAATCCAAAAGCAACCCACTTCTCAAGAGCATGTGATCCCTATTAAATAATTGGGAACCCTTATAGTAGTAGTACCTATGGGAGTTGTAGTAGATAAGGATCATGAGGCTTAAAAAAAGGTCTTAAATTTAGACACACTGGATATTATTCTCATGCCTCCAAGGCCAGTGGGTTATTTTTTGGATATTAAATCTCAATATATCTGATATAGATCATAAATAAATAAATTTGGTGTGTTTTTGTTATAATCCATGTTACTATGAGGTTAGAAACTTCCCCTTGGGTTATGACAATTGGCATCCATCTAGAATCTATTCTTGGAGACATTCATCAAACATGAATACAATGAGTTCCATTCAAATTATAAGTTCTACTAGACTATGTGAATTCACCCAAAATCATTCCTTATATCATTTTTGGAAAATGAATAGTGGTTTATGAGGCCATAAACCCATCATTAGATTGTGTGGATCCTTATATATCAATATTGATGTATTATCATCTTCCTTAACCAACATGCCTTGTAAATTTTATTTTTCTATCTTTGATCCAAGTTGAATAGATCTATGGCACATCCATACCAAGTCCTTAATAAATGAAGATGGTAGGAGCACAAGTTGACCCAATGCTGATTCAACTAGGTGTAGGACTTCGAGACACCATAAGAGGGGAGGAGTGAATCAGGGTGTTAAATTTTTCTTTTTAAAGTTGTGGATCTTGTTACCATGTTGGTAGTAACTTGTTAAACTTTTCAAACAAAAGAAAGTAGGAAGTTGGCACAACACTTTACTTGGTTCACCACAAAGGGCTATGTCCAAGGAGCATACACCGACAGGTTGTCGGTCTTACCTAATTCCACTATTTTTCACGAGTTGTAGATTACAAAGTTTCGGGAACAGTCACTCTATCCCAGGATCACTGCCTTTACAAAAGTTTAGGGATAACTCACTGTGTCCCTCAGGTCACTCCCGTTGACTCCCCCTGGCTCACTGCCTTTGGTGAAGTCCCACTCAGTTTAGAGACGTGAATTTATCTTCATTATCTCCCATGAATACATCCTATATTGTATGTAGATGCTCTGTTGAAGTACAAATTTCTCCTGTAGATGAATCTCACTTTGTACTGCAGGTATCAAGAAATATTCCAGCTTTCGCGTAGCCCCAGAAAGACTGGTGTACTTCAACCACACCTGGCGTGATTCTCCAAGCCCGGCGTGCAAGTTTCAAGATGGCATGCAAGTCCAACTCTACCACTTGCGCGACACACACTTCTACAACAGCAAACTTGCGCGACTCAATTCCTTTTATGCCCAAACCGATTTTGGGGTGCAACTATCAACTATCGCGCTGCTTCAAATTCTGGCACGCAAGTGTCACCAAACCACCTACACGACACTTCCTTCCCCAACTCCAAACTTGGGAGACCAACACTCTTTCTCACCCAAACCACCTTGGATGCGCAACAAAAAATTTCCGTGCAACTTCAACTTGTGCGACCCACCACCACTTGCGCGACCACTACACCGGCGTGATGGGAGCTCTGATTTTCTCTATGTCTGAACTTCGTACCGAATGAGGAGGGTTTGACCTCTATTTATAGTCAATTGGATACCCTGCGCGACAGCACACTAGTCTTCCCTCAGCACGCAAGTCACTTGCACGGCCAAACATAACACTTGAGCGCCCTTCTCCCTTTTCCATATTTTCATGTTCTGATATTTGAAAAACAAAAGGCACCCAATTTTACTCTCCTTCAAGTCAACGGCGCACAAGTCTCTTTTCCAAAAACATCTTTTCTCCATTTGTCAATTTTTATGCCCAAAAAATTGGCAAACACTAAATAACGGTGCCACCTTCAATACGATTATCTGCTTGTTCTGTATGATCTCTTTGTTGGCACACATTCTGAACTTTCACTGAGGATTGAAAAAAAACACAAAACATACTACAATTCATTCATAGAACAACCATGGTTCCAACAATACCCCCTTTGGGTTTGTTGGAAATCAGTAAATAAATTCAATAAAGCACCAGCCATAGGCAAACCACAAATGAAAGAATCAACTCAGCCAAAACTCTAAGTCTACGTGAGAAATGCTTGGTGTAGAAAACAAGAGAAGAAGCTTGAATTGGGTTTTCGTGTTTTGGAATTCTCAATGACTCCCAATAAATTCTCTTACAGTGTCACATAAGCATTACATGTCCAATGTATTCCTTCCCAACCTATCACTGACACTGAATTCTCAATGTGTCATAAAAGAATTACATGCCTGAATTTATTCCTTTCTCCCCCATTGACAAAAAACCCAAAGACCATTAAATGTTCATTTTTCAGATCAAACCACACTTCCCATGGATAATATATCCCCCAAAAACCTGCATCGCATCCATAAACAGATTAAAAACAATTAACATAACTGGGGAGATGGGTATTTCGTAACCTCCTTATGCACTGGGAGGTGGCTGAACACTGAGGTTCAACCGATGTTTCTCAAACACAACTGCTGATAGTGGATTGGTTAGGATATCAACCACTTTCTCATCAGTTCCCACATGATCCATTCTAATCACTCCTTGATCAAATTTTTCTTTGATAAAGTGATACCTGATTTCAATACGTCTTGTACGAGAATTATGAACATGATTCTTCGTAAGGTCAATTGCGCTCTTGTTATCAAAGTAAATTACCATTGGTTGCTTCACCTCATCACCAATATCTGTTAGTTGTTTATTCATCCATAGCAGTTGAGTGCATGCCTTTGCGGCAGAGATATACTCAGCTTCAGCAGTACAAAGAGAAGTACTTTATTGTTTCTTGCTCAACTAGCCAACACATTTATTCCCAATATATAATGCTCCACCACTGGTGGATGTTCTGTCCAATACATCGCCAGCCCAGTCAGCATTAGAAAATGCTGATAATTCACTCTCTCTTCCCACAGCAAAGTATAAGACACAATTTCGAGTACCTTGAATATACCTCATGATTCTTTTTACTGCTGTCATTTGTTCCTCCTTTGGATTACTCTGAAAGTGGGCCACTAGATAGTTTGCAAAGACAATATCTGGCCATGTCGTTGTCAGGTACAATAGGCTCCTAATTATCCTCTTGTACATAGTGGGGTCTACAGATTCCCCATCCTCATGCTTTACAAGTTTGGTTCAAACTGCAATCAGAGTTGATATTAGTTTGGAGTCTTGCATATTAAACTTCTTTAGAAGCTCTCTTGCATACTTTTCTTGAGAAATGAAAGTGTAATCCTTCCTTTGAATAACCTACAGCCCCAAGAAATATGTGAGATCCCCAGTCATAGACATTTCAAATTCTTATTTCATGTGATTGGAGAATTCATCCACTAATTTATGCCTGCTTCCACCAAAAATAATGTCATCAACTTAGACTAGAACCATGAACTTATATTTTGAAGAATTCTTCACATATAGATTGTGGTCTACTCCTCCTCTTTTGAATTCCATCTTCTTGATATATGAGTCCAACCGGAAATACCATGCTCATGGTGACTGCTTCAAACCATATAGAGATTTCTTTAATTTGCAGACCTTTGTTTTATCAGTACCAAGAACAAAACCCACTGGTTGTTCGATGTAGACTTCTTCTTCGAGTACACCATTCAAGAATGTTGTCTTGACATCCATTTGATATACTTTATATCCTCTTTTGAGTGCCATGGCAAGGAAAATCCTGATTGACTCCAGTCTTTCCACTAGAGAAAAGGTTTCTTCAACATCAATGCCTTCAATCTGGGAGTATCCTTTACATACCAGTTGTGCCTTTTTTCTAATAACACTTCCATGATCATCAAACTTGTTCTTGAAGATCCATTTTGTACTAATCACATTGTGACCTTCAGGTATCTGGACAAGATCCCATGTCTGATTCTTGTCAATCTGATCTAACTCTTCATTCATGGCTTTCACCCATGATTCATCCTTTGTAAATTCTTCAAATGAGTATGGCTCCACAACTGACAGAAATACAGATTGCGTGTTATTCCTCATCCTCCTTGTTTGTGTGGGTGCACTCCTGTCCCCAATTATATTAGATGGATCAATCTCAGCTCTTCGATTTATCCTATGAGGTTCAGTTGCATTCTTTCCAGCCATAGTTTCTTCTTCTGATTCTTCTTCTGATTCAACATCTTGATGTGATTGCTGAATGTTTTGTAAAGCTTCCTCTATTTCTGTATTTGTATTTTCTCCATGTTAACGTTATTCCTCACTTTCTATCACATCAGCATATGATGTACTTGAATAATTTGTGGTTTTCTCTTCAATTATCTTAACATAAATGCTTTCCATAATCCTTCCTAATCACTTGTTGAAACACTTGTAGGATTTTCTGTTCATTGAGTATCTGAGGAAAATTCCTTCATCTGCATTATCACCAAACTTACCTTGATTTACTTCTTTGTCTTTGATGAAGAATTTACTTCCAAAAACATGAAAGTATTTAAAATAGGGATTCCTTCCATGCCACAATTCATATGGTGTCTTCATCTCACCCATATAAAGTCCTGTTCAATTTTGAATATACATTGCAGCTTGAACAACCTCTTTCCAGTAATGTCATGGAATATGACTCTCAATTAGCATAGTTCGTTCCATGTTGTTCACCTATCGATTCCTATGTTCAAAAACTCCATTTTGTTGTGGAGTTCTCATAGAAGCTACCTCATGTTGTATACCATGATTCTACAGGTAATTTTCAAATTCAATGGATGTGTATTCCCCTCCATTGTCAGATCACAACACTTTAATTGTTCGTCTAGTATCATTCTTGGTGATTCGCCGATATGTTTTCATGCAGTCAAGCACTTGTCGTTTCCTGTGAATGACTATTACACATGCCATTCTACTATAATCATCAATGAAAAGGACAAAGTACCTTTCTCTATGAGTTCTGACAACATTTATCAACCCGCATACATCTGTATGAATAAGATCAAGAAGATGGGATGCCCTTTTCTTCTTTAGCTGATATGAACTGCAGACCAGCTTCCCACGAATGCAAGAATCACAAGATTTTTCATGCTCATGATTCAAGTTGGTAATGTACATGACAATTCTCAATTTTGATATTTTATCCATGTCTTGTTGATTGTTGTGTCCCAGTCTCTGATGCCATAAATTGTTTTCTTCTTCAATAGTCATTTAACACACATTTTCTTTACTATCAACCTGATATAAGTTGCCTTCTGTTCTGCATCCCTTCATAAGTGAATTTATTGTCTTTCCCTTGACAGTGAAGCCTTTATGATTAAAAGTAACTATAAGTCCCTAGTCACAGAGTTGACTCACGCTGAGTAGATTATGACGTAGGCCTTCTACATAAAGGACTTCAGTATTCTTTATCTCTCCATTAGCTAATTCAGTACTTCCACTTCCTTTGATTTTCAGAGCTCCATCATTACCAAATCGTACTATACCATCAACCTTACTTTTGATATCCATTAACAAGCTAGCATTACCTATCATATGAGATGAAAAACCTCTATCCAGAATCCAGGTACTGTTGCTTTTTGTAGCTTTGAGGTCCACCTCTACAAGGTTGGATTTCTCAATTTTCTTCCTTTCTTTCCATGAGACATTAGATTAAGTATAGAGCACTGATGGACTTTCAATTATCTCTTCTGTTTACCTAGGTTCTTCATTGTCGAAATCTTCTTTGAGAGGAGAAAATCTGTTTGAATGAGCAACACTGTCTTGCTGACGAGACTTGACTTTTCTCGAACTTCAGTATGAGGTCTCCATGTCCCTTCTCTGCCTGCAATTAACATCCTTATGACTAAATTTAGAACAACAAAAACAATATCCATAGAAATTTTTTCTTCTAAAAGAATTAGGATATGAATTTGTTCTAATTTGTTGAACTCTTACATCTTCTCCATTTAGATAACTTCTTGCCTCTTCGCAATAAGACATGGTGTGGCCCAAATATCCACAGAACTAACAATTCATGAGAGGAAATGTCTCCTCGCTTCTATTTTTCCTCATTCCTTCTTCTGTGGGATAATAGTATGGGGGATCCTTTTTCCACAAGGCTTGAGGATAATATTCTTTTCTTCTTTAAGATTGAATTGGGGGTTTCTGTTTCATCACTTCAGAAGACTTTCCCACATCACCCACTTTCAGCATGCCTTTATTTTGGTCACCTTTATTTGAAACATTTAACGATTTATCCTCACAACCAATTCCACTATTTCCCATGCAGGCATGTCTTTAATCATTTAAAATATTTTCAACTCCATTAGAGCCACGTTTTTCTCTCTCCATCAGCTCAACATCTGAGAACCTTCCAAACTATATTTTCTTCCTTGATTATTTTGAAATTGAATCTTTTTAAAGTTTACTCCTAAAATTAATAACTTCCTCCTCGAGACGCTTAGCAGTCTTGGACTTTTCCTCTAGTCTGGAGGTGAGGTCATTGATGACCTTTTCCTGCTCTTCAATTCTTAGCTTCAAATCCACTACATCATCATTGCTTTCAAGTATTTTAGACTGTAATTTCACTAATTCTTCCAGTCATTCAATTTCAGATTCAAGTTGATAAACATATTCAGTTGATTCTTCTACAATTTATTTCCACTTATTGCAACTCTTAAATTTAATATTAAGCTTACTAACAATATCCTTAAGTTGCAACTCGGGATCTGCACTAGTTTTCAACTGATTTTCTCCACCAGAATCTTCTGATTTTTCAACAGTGGCCATCATGGAAGCATAGTTCCCAGTTTTAAATTCCGGTTCTTCTTCATCACAGAATTCATTATCATCTTCTTCCTATTTGAAGAAAAATATCTTCTTCAGAACTTTCATTATAGATTTTAAGTCTCCTTTCTTGAAAAACCTTTTCTGAGGCTTCTCAATGTTTTCATCATCGCTATCATCATCACCGATCTTTCTTAAGCACTGAGAAGTAATGTACCCAAATTTTCCACAACGAAAGCAAGATAGAGGTAACTTCCCTTTGAATTTACCTTTTCCCTTATGGAGATTCTTGGAAATGAGAGAAAGAATTTCTTTTTCCTCATCATCCTGACCACTACTATCTTTTGATATTTTCAGTTTCTTCATGGATTTGAACGCCATTTCCTTTCTTACTCATGTAGTAGAATCTTCTGGTTTGACTCTCATTTTTATATGCCACTAAGCTACTCAACAGATCATCCAAAGAAAGCTTGGAAAGACCTCTTTCCTCAAGGTATGAAACCTTTGCCTTGTACAGGGGTGTAAGTCTTCCTAATATTTTCTTTACAATGTAAAAATCTTTGATTTCTTCACCTAGACCCCAAATTTCTCCAACCACTTTAGTAATTTGATTGAAGAATGAGTCTGCATTCTCATTAGGATGCATATTCAGATCATCAAACCTATTGTGTAGGACTTGTAATTTCACCTCCTTCACTTTGATATCTCCTTATAAATATTTTAAATTTTATCCCACGTGGAATTTTCTAAGGTGAAACTCATCACTTTTAGATAGATCTAATAAGAAAGTGCTACGGTGAAAGCATCCTGTGATTTAGCATCTTCATCAAGGATTTTCCTATCAGCATCAGTCATAGCCAGCCCTGTTGGATCAGTAACATGTATACCTTGCATAGTGGAAAACATGACATCCATTCCAAGGGATATTAGATGAGATCTAATTCTGTTCTTCCAGATCTGAAAATGACTTCCATTGAAGAGAGGGACTCCCCTGACATTGGCTGAATTTTCCATAACGGTATATTGACAGATCAAACACTAGAAACCTCCCTCTGATACCACTTGTAGGACCCCGACACACCCTGAGAGGGGAGGTGTGAATCAGGGTGTTAAATTTTTCTTTTTAAAGTTGTGGATATTGTTCCCACATTGGTAGGAACTTGTTAAACCTATCAAACAAAATAAAGTATGAAGTTGACATAGCACTTTTACTTGGTTCACCACAAAGGGCTACTTCCAAGGATCATACACTAACAGGCTGTCAGTCGTACCTAATTCCATTATTTTTCACGAGTTTTGGATTACAAAGGTTTGGGAACAGTCACTTTGTCACAAGATCACTGCCTTTACAAAAGTTCAGGGATAGCTCACTGCGTCCCTTGGGTCACTCCCGTTGACTCACCCTAGCTCACTGCCTTTGGTGAAGACCCACTCAGTTTATAGACGTGAAGGTCTCTTCATTATCTCCAATGAATACATCCTCTGTTGTATGTAGATGCTCTGTTGAAGTCTAACTTTCTCCTGTAGATGAATCTCACTTTGTACTATAGGTATCAGGCAATCTTCCAGCTTTCACATAGCCCCAGGAAGACTGGCATACTTCAACCACACCTGGCATGCTTCTCCAAGCCCGACGCGCAAGTTTCAAGACGACGTGAAAGTCCAACTCTCCCACTTGCACGACACACACTTCTTCAACTTCAAACTCGCACAACTCAATTCCTTTTACACCCAAACCGATTTTGGCTCGCAACAATCAACTATCGCGCTGCTTCAAATTCCAGCACACAAGTGTCACCAAACCACCTATGTGACACTTCCTTCCCCAACTCCAAACTTGGGTGACCAATAACCTTTCTCGCCCAAAACACCTTGGACGTGCAAAAAACAAATACCATGCAACTTCAACTTGCACGACCCACCACCAATTGCACGACCACTACACCTGCATGACGGGAGCTCTGATTTTCTCTAAGTCTAAACTTTGTACCGAATGAGGATGGGTTGAACTCTATTTATAGGCAATTGGATACCCTGCATGATGGAATGCAAGTCTTCCCTCGGTGCGCAATTCTCGGTGCACAAGTCACTTGCGCAACCAAACATAACACTTGAGCGCCCTTCTCCCTTTGCCATATTTTCATGTTTTGATCTTTGAAAAACAAAAGGTGCACAAGTTTCTTCTCATTCAAATCAACGGCGCACAAGTCTCTTTTCCAAAAACCTCTTTTCTCCAATTGTCGATTTTTAGGCCCAAAAAATTGGCAAACACTAAATAACGGTGCCACCTTCAATACTGTTATCAGCTTGTTCTGTATGATCACTTTGCTGGCACACATTCTAAACTTCCACTGAGGATTGACAACAAACACAAACCATACTCCAATTCATGCATAGAACGACCATGGTTACAACAGTATGGAGTGTTGAGGCTAGATATTCTTTGGTTAATCTAGTTCCATAGTGCATTCCACCATCAAAGAGTGACTCCAAGTACAATCAGTATTTTATTAATGCTCATTAAATCACTCACAATTCCATGCGGAAAAGAATCCATAAGTTCATTTTTAGAACTTCTATATATGAACTTCCATTTAATTTAGCCAAAAAATATCAAGGAAATACATGATCAATGGTGTGAACATTAGTGTATATTACCTCATCATGTATGATAGGTGGTTTTGGAGGAGACTTTATGTTTTCCTATTTAGGATTTTGGCCTTGGAAAATGGAATCCATTGATGTATTTTGGATTGGCATGGCATGATGAAGAAACCCATGGGAAATTATGAATATTAAGGTCATATATTCCCAAACCAATTGTGAACTTAATGAAAATAAGGGAGATATTTTGAATCCAAAAATATTCTCATTTCAATTAGATATTGAGGGAGTATGTTTTCATAAATGGGGGACCCTTTTTAAAGGGGATGTCTGTGAACTATCCCTCATGAGTTAACCTCATGAACTGGCCTCTGTGAGGTCAGCCTCAATGTCTATACCTCATAGTTAAGCCTAAATAAGTGGACTCTATATGTTAAAACTCATGTTATTTTCCTCTATAAGTTTAACCTTATGAGGTCATACTACTTTTTTTGTTTTTTATTTGAGAAAATTTCCATCTTAGTTGCTTGTGGATTCATGAGAGAATAATTTCTAGAATAAAAAATTCTTAGATCTCATATCTATATTCATATCTCTCTAATATCTCACAATGTGTTTTATTTAGAGAAATAAATGGTTATTTATAGGAAATATTAGGTAACTGATTTCCCAAAATGGGTGGATACATTGAGATTCCACATGGTCATGGAGAGGGCCGAATATGGAAAGGGAAGTCTGTGTAAGGACCATGAAGTGTGCTTAAAATTACTACTCTGATGTCATGAGGTTGGGTGCTTCATGAGGTTGAACACTTCATGAGGTTATACCACAATATTAACCTTTGTTCCACCATAAATTCACCACATTATGCCTCAAAAAGGATACTCTAACACCTTGAGGTTTGGTGATTTGCGAGTTCTGGTGAATCATGGCGCTAATTCACAATGTGGTGGCTTCCATGAGGTTAAAAAATTCACAAGATTAAGTGTTACGTAAGGTCTGTAACCTCAAAATACTTTGTGAGGTTGAATAATTTGTGGTGTTAGGTGCTTCATGAGGTTGAGTTGTGTTCCGTGAGCACCTTAAATGTATTTCCTTTTTTATTTTTTTTCTTCTTGATTTTGACTTCAGTTTTTATTATTGATTTTTCAAGTTCTAGAGACTAAAAAAATTCCGCAGTTATAATTGGTTCCATTTGGAATTATAAGTAGTTGGTTCTATGATAGTAGAGAATCCAACATAGTTTCAATGCGGTCCACTGAGGTAGGACTCTATATAAAAGTCATCTAGGTCCCCTTTCATTTCTCACCTTTTCCATGGAGGTACTGTGAAATTTTTTGGGCTTAATAAATCTCTATCATGCATAAACTCAATTCCTCTAGGAACTTGGTAAGAACTTATCCACAATTTTTCTTCCATATAGAAAACTCATGGTTTGGATGGTCAGTCAGGTATTTATCAATGTCACCTTGTGATTTATGTAGTCATTGAGAGAAGTGATGCATCTAACATGGATAACCATGTGGTTTCGTGAATCTAGGACATAGATGGGTTGATTATTAATTCATCAATTTCATGGAAAAAGAAATCATTCAAACATTAGATCATGAACAAGAATGAGAATTGAATATTTATGCATTGGAGTCAATAGAAAACCTGACAGACCCCAAAGATATTGTTGCCTAATAATCCTTTTAATATACAATGAGTGAGGTAATATAGAATCATCACTTCATGAAAGAATAGGTTTCATATAACAGACATCATTAGGGTCTTATAATCTTAATCAAAAACTTAATATCATAAGAAGGTTGTTAGTGAACTCCAAATGATAGTTAAGGAAGTAGATAAGGAAATGGTGGATGCCACTGCCAAGGATGATATTTTACTTCCTCAAGTAGTGGCTAAAACTACCAGGATGGATGGAATTAGAGATTAAGTCAACCAATACCAGTAATCAATTGAGAACATTTATGATTATATGGATCATGGCCTATGAATTTCTCTTCCCCTTTTTTGTAATAATTAGGGAGAGAGTCTCCAAAATGTGAAATTTCCTCATTTTTTTCAATAATTTTTTTGTTCTCAATTAATTTCAAGTTCTTTAATTTACTTCCATTTTTATTTTTTGTACTTCATGCTTGATTTTGAGACCTTTAAAAGGGTATCATCAAGATAACTTGAATATATTAAAACATCAAACTGGAATGAAAAAGGTTAATCATGATTCCTAAACACTTGAGTCAGAAATATTTCCTCATGGGAATGGCTCACAGATAGGTATAAACATAAATAACATTACTATAACACTAGATTTGGTCCATTTAGATGCATGATTTCCTCCTAGTCATGGCTTATGGACGAGAATAGGCATAACTACCATCATTATAACACTAATTTTGGTCATTTGGATACCGAATAATGATTCGATGTGATGAGGATCATGAAAGAGGAGTCTAGATTGAAAATTTCAATGATCAAGAGGGTATGAGTACCATGAAATTATACTTTGATGAGATTTATAGAAATAAATGAATTAATGTGTTGGGAATTGAAAAGTAATCTAAAATTATCCTTGGCCAAGGGACCTAGATAGAATAGATTTATTTTTGCTATGATAATATGGTGGATCCCATAAGCTTTGTGTCTTTTATCATATCACCCTAATTTTTTTTCTAAGCCCTATACAAGAGAGACTTAATGGGTTAGAACTCATATTTTCTAGGTGTAACTTTATAGGGTTTTTACCTAATATATTTTTTATCTTTTTCATTTGAAACACTCAATTGTGATGAGACCATGTGAGATGCATATCCAGTAAGTAGAGACTTGACTTTTTCCCAGGCCTCCCTTTGCAGGTTTTCAAACTAGTGAGATCTATGTCTCCTTCATTAGGAATTTTAAGGCCATGAAATTCAAATGATTAAAGATAGTGTTTAATTATGCAAAAAACTTGACTAAAAAGTTATGAATTTAAGTTCATACATCTCTGAACAAAATATGAGGTGATCTGTGTATCAAGGGAAAGGAAAACCTAAGGTGAATGGATGCCTAGTACCATCATATGTCTAGACAAGTCTATGTAGTTTATGGTATTCGTTATTCAACTATAGCTTGATTATGTTTAAGGTGTTATAGATTTGACCACATATCATTATAGTTTAAGGTTGTATATATTTAACCACATATCACTACAGTTTAAGGTTATATAACTTTGACTAAATATCAGAGATAGTCCATCTAGTAAGGGAAAGGAAAAATACAACATGAATAAAGGGACCATTACTAAAAAATAGACTATTCTAGAAATTGGGATCCAATTTATGATTATAAATCATGGACCATTATAATATTCAGTTTAGGTTCACGTGATGAGGAACAATAAAATTTATAGGGATAAAATGTCATATCCCTTCTTGAATGGTTGTATTTTTCCTTTCCCTTAATAGATGAGCAAATTGAATCCACTTGAAGGGTTTCATTATGAGTTGTGTAAATCATTATGCAAGGATCTTGAATCAAGGATGATGAGATGGGATGTGTGTGAAGGGGATGACTACTGACCAAATTCATATAATGGGTTCTTCTTAAATAGTGTTGAGGTGTATAAGGATTATATGACCTTTTTTTAATGATGGAAACATGTCTATGGTTGGAAGTCTATATTCAAGGTGCATATGCATATCCATATTAGGGGAATGAATGCATAACCAAACAGAGGCTCCCTTCAAAGATAGATACACTCATCATCAATAGTTTTGAAAGGTTTATGGGGATTCAAACATTCTAGAAATGAAGTGGGTTCATGGAAAAGAGGGTATTAAAGGATGGATTTAGTACCCTAAAAGTTATTTTATTGTGCATTAGACACACTATCGGTGTGAAGAGACATTATATGTCATTTTCTCTAACTTTTTCATAAATTAATGGGTCTAGTGAGAATGGATTGGATTTTCATGGGGGAATATGGTGGGACCCATACAATTTTTTCATTATTCAATTTTTTTCTAACTTTTTCCTAATCCCTAAAAGTGTAGAGCTTAGAGAGCAAAGACTTACCTTTTTCTTAGGATCCCGTTTATGGGTTTTCAGTATGACAAGTTTTATATCTCTTTCATTAGAAGTTTTAAGGTATTTTTATTTGGAACATTGTTTCTAGAGTTAAATTTCTTACAACTTTGAACAAAAGTAAGGTGATCCATGAAACAAGTTCAATGTAACACCCAATATGAATAAAGGGATCATTGCCATTATGAACTAACTCTAGGAATGAAAACATAGTTTAAGGCCATGATATATGGATCATTATGTGAAGGGGGTGTGGAAATTGATGACCCAAATGGGATTTAAAGGTATAAAACCCTCCATTATATTTTGAATAAGGATAGGTGAAAATGTAAATCAAGACTTGAAGTTTTTTGATCAAGAGTGGTGACATGGGACATGTACTAAAAGGATGAATGTTGACTATGTTTTAATGATGGAATACACTATGATTTTTTGATTGAATACAAATATTAGAGGTCCTTCTTCTATAGAAGAAAATACACCTCTAGCTGAAATTCCAAATCGGAGGTTCAAATGTAGATCCATATAAGAGGCATGTATATATAGCCAAATAGAGTTGTCCCTTGTATTTGAATACACTCCTTAACAATATCCAGGGAATATTTGTGTCAATATAGCCTAGTTCGGTTATGGGTCCAGCCCACCAGGTCGCCCAATGACCCAATTCCATCCGGCCCGACCCGCAATAGGCGAGCCGGTTTATTCCCAACCCGAGCTGCCTAGTGGCCCAGTTTTATCCCATTATCTCGGCCTGAAAAAGCATTCTAACTTATGTTATGACCTAAGAAACCAAGTGGTCTAGTCATGCCCCCCGGCCTAGACCACACGATCGGCTAGTCTCCTCCAACTTGAATGCCAACTGGGCATCCTGTTCGACTGTGATGTGGCCAGATGAAGTCGTCCGCCCCCATGTCTCACACGTGGTTCCCACTGGACAAATTTCCAGAGAGCCACCCCTATAATACAGCCAAGTGGACATGCCCGTCTTCACCGGCCGTTGGCCTAAGTGTGGGCAGCCTCTGCCTCAGCGTGCCATCATGGCATGTGTCCACCCACCCACATTCATCACCGGCATGCCGACAGTGCCTTCCGTGGACCATCGGGTTTTCTCCAATGGTCTGTTCCTCAAACTGTCTATGCTTATAGCCTCCTTGGGGTGTCATTTTCCCTACTACAACCTTGATATTTCCTTGTCATAAATTCATAGGTGCGGTCACGAAGAACACATGAATGCCCAAACACATAGGAATCGAGGCCTTCTTTGTGTTAACTCGATTCCACCGTGTTAGAGTTTTTGAAACATGGGAGGTGGGAGGTTTATGATTTGATCAAAAATATAACACTGAAGCAAAAACCCAGAGATAAAACACCATCTTGAAAGAATAAGAAACCTACATATCAACCTATTCATGGGTTGATCCACGTTCATTGTTTTAGAAAGAATAACAGGGCATTCAAATTTTCAAAAGATAAACCCCTACCTAGAGAATCTTCTATCGGAGGGAAGGCTCGTCGCTAATGGAAATCCATCTGTGGGGATTCAAAATCCATTTGAATTTTTTGGAATTCATCATTCGTCGGTTCTAGATCCATTCTTGAAGGTGTCATTTCCACTTTTCTAATTAACTGGAATTATCTGTTGGAGAGAAATATCTCATAGTTCATCAGAATAATTACATATCTAAATCTATTTCTCCAACCCTGTCATCTCATTAAAAGATAATTGCATCACAACATTTCTATTACACTTAGTCATCATATCGTTATGATATTTCATTTCTGAAACAACATTTAAGTGATGATTCAATTAAAGAGTTGTTACGCTGTTTAATTTATGGAATTAAATAGTCAGCTCATCACTACATTACAACATAGAAAGTTTTTGAATAAAATAAAATTTTTAAGTTTATTTTATTTTTTTCTTAAAATTTATAAAAATTAAAATTTTCCCTCAACCCACACATGTCGAGGTTAGGTCAATTATTAGGTAATTTCATCATTACGGATGCAAAGATACCCTCAGATTTTCAATTTGGGCACCACTTTATAATTTTACAAAACCACACATGCACGCCATTTTAATTTGCTTAAAAAAAGTTCAAAAACTATCTTTCAACCTCAACCCACTCCAGTTGAGGTTAAGCTCTCCCTAAGGGAAACACACCCTCAAAAACTCAATGGTACTCTTGGATTTCTAATCTGAGTTACCATTTAGGAGTTATAAGTAATTGAAGATAAAATAATTGTTACTTATTTATTTTATTTACGACCAAAAACTAACTTCCACTGTTAGACCGAACTGGCCAACAATAGGCCCTTTTTAGGAAAATCCCAATGCTTTGAGTTTAGTGGTTCCCTCATATTTTTGATCTGGGCACCAGTTTAAAAGTTAGAAAAATATGCTCATACATTTATTTAAATGAACTTTAAAATATTTTGGAAAAACATTTCAACCACTCCAGGCCTCAGAATCACGTGTCGTCTCAGAACATGGTATAGAAATAATACCATTTAATTTTTTAAAAAAATCATGGAATTATATGGTATTACCTTACTCCCCCCTTTTAGGGATTTACATCCTCATAAGACAAAACAAGGGCTAATCAAATAAAAAGGGGTACTAAGCACGAATCTGAGCCTCCTTCTCCCATGTGCTCTCCTGGAGATTTTCGTACTACCAATGAATGCGCACTAGAGGAATCAACCACCCACGAAGGACCCACTCCTATCAATCCTATATCTCCACCGGGAACTCTGTAAAAATAACCCCATCATAAATGTCCAGTTCTCCCCAGTCAATGACGTGCGATGGGTCATGCACGTACCTCTTCAGCTGCGACACGTGGAAAACATCATGCACCCGGTGCATCTATGGGGGAAGAGTTTGGTGGTACTCTACTTCACCAAATCTACTTAGAATCTAGAAAGGTATGATGAACCTTAGCGATAACTTTCCACCCTAGCCAAATCTATGTATCCCTCATCGAGGAGAGACTCATAGTAATATGTGGTCCCCCTCCTCGAACTCCAAGGGTCTCCGTATCCTATCAATATAGGATGTCTATCAGTTCTGTGTAGTCTTCATCTGCTCTTGGATGACCTTTAACTTCTAATTGGTAGCATGTACCATCTAGGGACCCATGATTGTTGACTCCCTTGGGTCTTTCCAGCATAACGGTGACATGTATGGTCATTCGTACAACGTCTTGAATAGTGCCATACTGATGGTGGAGTGGTAGTTGTTGTTGTACACAAACTCCACCAGTGGTAGGTGGTCCTCCCAACTATGAAAAAAATGAAGTATGAAAGCATGAAGAATTTCCTCCAAGGTCTATTTGGTATTCTCCATCTAACCATCAGTTTGTGGGTGAAAGGTTGTGCTCAAGAACAAATGAGTCCCAAAAGCCTCCTACAATCCCTTCCACAATTAGGATGTGAAGTGTGCATCACGATCTGAGACTATCATAGATGGGAATCCATGGAGTTGAACTTTATCCTACATGCAGAGGCATCCCAAGCCCTCTACCGATACCTACTCCCAGATGAGTAGGAAGTGAGCTGACTTAATGAGTCAGTCAATGATCACCTAGATAGTATCGTGGACCCTGGACGTGCATGGTAATCCCATCATGAAGTCCAGTGAAATACCATCCCACTTCCACTTCGGTAACTCAAGTGGATGGGACAAGCCTACTAGAACCTGATGCTCAGCCTTCACTTGTTAAAAAGTGAGGTACTATGAAATGAACTCTTCCACCACTTTCTTTATCCTTGGCCACCAATACTGATGTCAGAGATCCTGGTAAATCTTTTCTACTCTCAGATGTACCACCAAAGTGGAGGTATGGAACTCCCTAAAAATATTCATTCACAATGCCACTGGTACTACTATGCATCCTATGAAAAAGATGATGTGCTACCCTCCTATTAAAAATCCATCAGGAGCCTGTCCTGAGGATAACTGAGCATGTCAGGCCTCGTAGTCAACATCCACAAGTTGTGCCTCCCTAACACATTGTAAGAGTGGGGGAGTGATAGTCATCGACTGATGGTAAGCTTATCCATTATCATCCATGAAGGATATCTACAGCGTAGCTAGCTACTCTGTCACCTCACTCAGCAGCTGTAAATCGGATCTCCTGTTGAGTGTGTTTTCCACCATGTTCCCCTTCCTAGGAGTATAGACTATCTCGAAATAATAGTCCTAGAGGAACTCTAGCCATTGCTGCTGCCTCAAGTTCAGGTCCTTCTGGGAGAAGATATACCTGATAATTTTTTGGCTGGAGTAAACTGTAAACCACTCACCCATCAAGTAGTGCCACCACATCTTCAATCTAATATACACTGTTGGTAGCTATAGGTCATGGGTTTTTTAGTTACCTCATGCTTCCTCAACTGCTGAAAACCATAGGTGATCACTGCTCACTCCTATATCAGGACATAACCCAGTCTGGTCCCTGATGCATCACAGAGAACTACACACCCAACTCCCTCCTCTGGTAGTCTCAAGACAGGGGCACTCGTCAATCTCTGCCTCAGCTCCTGGAAACTCATATGGAAATTCTCCATCCACACGAAGGGATGTATCATCCATGTAAAAGATGATAAGGGTACTACTACCTTGGAAAATTCGAGCATGAATCTCTAGTAGTACCAAATCAGACCCAAGAAACTTCGCACCTCAATCACTCTCTTGGGCAGCTCCCAAGAAAGAACCACCTCTATATTTGTTGGATCCACTGCAAATCTAGCCTCTAATATAACATGTCTTATAAAGTGGAACTCCCGTATCTATAACTCACACTTTGAGAGCTTACCCGAAATATGGTTCTCTTAGAGTGTATCCAGAACTATCCGCATATGTGTAGCGTGATCCTCCTCAAACGCCGAGTACACCAGGATGTCATCAATGAAGACCACCATAAAATGATTGAGGTAAGGCTGGAAGATACTATTCATGAGTCCCGTGAACACCATTGGGGTATTTTTCATGCTTAAAGGCATCACCAAGAATTCAGAGTGGCTATACCGGCATCTGAAGGCTATATTTGGTACATCCTCATCCCGTACCCAAAGTTGGTGATAGCCAAACTTGAGGTCTATCTTCGAGAACCATCACGCTCCCTTCATCTGATCAAATAGGTCATCAATCCTTGGAAGTGGATACTTGTTCTTCACAATCACCTAGTTTAGGCACCATAAGTCCACGCACAACCTCAAACTCCCATATTCCTTCTTGGAAAATAAACTGGGGATGCCCACTATGACATGATGGGTCTCACAAGGCCCTTCTCCTATAATTCCTCCAACTGTACCATTAATTCACAAAGATCTGTAGGATCCATCTGATATGCTGGTCTGGATATTAGTGTCATCCCAAGGTACAGATCAATGTATAATTATACCTCCCTATTAGAAGGTAGTCCTAGAACATCCTCAAGAAAGACATCTTCATACTCGTCTACTTCTAAAATAATGTGAGGACTTCCCTCGTCCACCGCACCAAGGGTGAGGCTAGACAAATGGTGATTGATCAGCTGCACCCCCCTCCGAGAAAGTTCGTCCTATTATGCAAGAGCTCCCTTCTCACATGTGAAGGAAAAATTGGTCCCATCCTCACTGACACACCACAATCTACACCTAAAATAGTCAATCTGATAATGGACTATGGATAACCATTCCATACCCAAGATGACATCATAAGTCCTCAACACTGTCACTGGGAGATCCCAGTCAAAACTCTCACCTCCAAGAGTAATCTCACACTATCAGCACCAGTGTGTAATCATCAAATTCACTCCTGTAGGAGTCCCTAACCGTAAGGATCAAGCCAACGAATCCACCAAAATATCTAAGCCTTGAATGAGGTCCATTGAAAGAAAATATTGATTGACACCTGTGTCTATAATAACTGCATCTAAGGTAGAGAAGATACAGATCGTAACTTTAATCATCTCTGAATCACTGTGGTCAAAGGCCTCCACCGCCTAAAGCTGAGCCTGCCCATATCAACCTAGGGGTGGTTGTGGTAGTACTTCGAACCTTCGACCATCGCTTGCTACTCAGCCTACTTTTCTACCACTTCCTCTACCCCACGAACCTCCTCTCTTGAACCTCTACCTCAGTGGTCCCTCGACCATCTGCTGATCATCTGTGCGGCGAGTTAGGAAATCATGAGCCATGTGTCCCTGATCACCGCATGAGAAGAACAACCTAGCCGCTGATGACTCCCTCTACTCTGGGATCCCCGCACTACCGAACCTAAGTCATAGGGTCTTCCTCTGAAAGGCCTGACCCACTTGGGTCCCCGTGTCTGCTACTTGCTACCCACCACTAAAGACTCTACCTTCCAGTGTCTACTAGTGGCTCTATTTGTCGGTGCCCACTCTTCTAGGAATCTTTCTAAAATAAGGTCTCTCTCTAGTACCCCATCCTAAATAGGGATGCTGAGAGACACCATGGACACACTAATCTATCGATTCAGTCCCTTATCAAAGGCTTGATCCCCGAAGAACGGTTCTCATACCATGTCTATAGAGTAGTCATAAATTTTAGTGAATCTCAATGAGTATGCTGCTACTATCATGCTACCATACTTTAGGTGTAGTATCTCCTGTATGTGCACATAACACAACATCGCTAGGAGGAACTCTTCCCTAAAGAGGTGCTCAAAGTGTGTCCAGGTGAGGGTCACCTCATCATGTGTCTAAATAGTCAAGCTCCACCATCTCCCTGCCAAACCCTTAAGAAGTCCCATATCTAAGATCTACATCTGGTCAAGAGGTGTCCTCGCAATATGGAAGACTTGTGTAACCACCTCAAGCCAATCCTTGTCCACTTGGGGGCCATTCTCACCCCTAAACCTAGGAGGTATCTGCCTTTGGAACTCATGCAAGGCACTGAACCTATGTGCATCCTCTACTGATAGCACCAGCAGTAAATAATGATCAACAAGTGGTGGTAACACTGGTGAACCACTTAGTGGGGCCATCTCTAGCACTGGTATCTGAACCGACACCTCATCACTAGGTGGGTTATTCTCATGGTCATTATCGGAATCCTTCCTAGCTGTCTACATGGAGGAATCCTAAAATAGATCAAGATGTACCACAATCAATAGATTATACCTGGTGATCTGAATTTGATTCAAGAAGAACATGAGGAAATAACAAATTCCTATATGATGCATGCAACCAGTGGTTTCATGTAACAAGACAAAAAGTAGAATTCAGGGTCTTGGTGTATGGATATGTCGGCCGTCGAACCAATACTAGACTCCTTGAACATGAATGTCAAACTCAAAACATTTAACATTTTTTCCCAAAGACAAAAACAAAAAACTCCCAATATTTGAGGTAGAACTAACCACCTATGATACCACTTTGTCACGACCTGTCCCTCAGGTCTCATGTCGTGACTACCCCAAGCATGCCTCCCTAAGGCTAGGGGATGGAGACTAGAACTAAAGGCATTATCCCATGAGTGGGAGTCATTTTCTTGAGTACCTATATGCACGCACATACACACAAACACATACTAATAGCTAGAAAGGAAAACATGCATGACACTAAATAATCCCTGAGTAAAGGTACAAGATATAAATAAAATGATCCAGAATACAAACCCAACAAAAGACAAACTAAAAATAGAAAAGTAAAAAAGATCTTTGTAAGAAGTCCGCAGAAGACCCCACCTAAAGTGTAGACAAGGAGTGGATGTCGGAAGCTATGGAAGTACATCCTTCCTGTCATATCTCACTGGGAACTACCTGTTCCCAGGCCACCGAGGTCTATGTCAAAGCACCTGTTGTCTGCACCAGAAACATCATGTGCTGGTGAATCCCATGCAGGGGTGAGTAACAAAATACTCAGTAAGGATCCTGAAACACAAGGGAAAGACCACAAAGAAAAGTATACAAAAGGTACTATCAGTTCAAACAGGTATAATATAAAGTATGTAAAGAAAAACTATCATTCATACACGGAACACCTTAGACTACTGAGGTACTCATCTCTGATGAGTATTGTGGGTCTGTTGGGTCACACAGAGTTTCTCCCCACTGTGGGCCTACCGGGTCACATAGAGCTGCTTCCCACTTAGGCCATCAAAGTTGGTCCACATAGGGCCACTTGTAGCAGATCCACACAGGGTCACCTATAGATGGTTCACACAGAGCTACTTATCATCTAGTCTTGCAGGGTCACTTAAACCCTCTTGTCATTATTCTTCGGGTCTCATCTAGCTGCAGGATTCCAAAAAATAGTGCACTTTATTCTGGGAGAATCCACTCCTCAAGCCATTATTCATATTTCAACTTCCATGAAATTTTTTAGGGCACTCCAAAAGAACCATCTCATATTGAGGGTTCCAACACTGAAAATGGCTCACCAATTGGATGACCAATCTGAAAGATATGGGTGTTTTAGTAAATAGGGGCTTGTTATGTCCAAGTCTGGTCTGACCTGGTTGGACTGACCTGACTAACCCATCCCGAGGGTCCCACATGAACCGCCCTAGTTCGACCGACCCAACCCGACCCAGTTTGGGTCTAAGCTGGCATGGCCACTAGGCTAGCCCATTGGGCCTTGTTGGACCTGGCCTAGTTCGGTCGTCGATCCAGCCCGCTGGGTTGCTTAGTGACCCAGTTCCATCCAGCCTAGCCAACAACAGGTAGGCCGGTTCTTTCCCAGCCTGGGCAGCCCATAAGCCGAGTTTTATCCTACTAGCTCATCCCATAAAAGTGGGCCATCTTGTGTTCTAGCCCACACCGGTTAGCGGCCCAGTTCATGCCCCCCGACCCAGCCCACAATGCAGGTCAGTCTCCTCTAGCTTGGATTCCCACTGGCCATCCGGTTCGACCGTGACGTGGTCAGCTACATCCATATAGACCCTTGTCCCACATGCGGTCCCCATTAGACTACGTGCCAGCGCGCTGCAGCCCACATGGTGTAGGTCATACCTCCAACATGGACGGGTGGATGTGTCCGTCTCTGCTAGCCAATGACCTTGGTGTTGGCAGTCCATACTATATCGCCTCAGCACACCATCGTGGCTCATCGCCACCTGCTCGTAGCTGCCTCTGCGGGCCACCATCACCATCGCCGGCATGTCAAGAGTGCCTTCCGTGGACTACCGATTTTGCTCTGGTGGTTTTTTCCTCGAACCGTTTGTGAATCCGACCTCTTTGGGGTGTCATCTTCCCTGTTATGGCCTCAAGATTACATTTTCATTAATTCAGAGGCATAATCACAAAGAACACATGAACACCCAAAGATGGAGGAATTAGGGCCTTGTTCGTGTCAGTCTGATTCCTCTACATTAGAGTTTTTGAAACATTAGAGGGGGGAGGTTCAATATTCGATCAATAATCTAACCCCAAAGAAAAAACCCAGAGATAAAACACCCTCCTGCAAGAATAAGTGACCCGCGGATCAACCTATTCATGGGTTGATCCACGTTCATTGTTTTAGAAAGAAGAATGGGGAATTCAAATTTTCAAAAGATAAAACCCTACCTGGAGAAGCTTTGATCAGAGGGAAGGCTCATCGCTGATGGTGATTTGTCTGTGGGGATTCACGATCCATTTGAAGTCATTGGAATTTTTCATTCGTATATTCCGAATCCATTCCCAAAGGTGTCATCACTGCTTTACCGATTCTACAACGTTCATATTTGGAGATAATTCTCTCATAGTTCGTCAAAAGAATTGTAAATATAAATCTATTTCTTCAACACCATCATCTCATTAAAAGAGAAACACGTCGTAGTGCTTCTATTATGCTTAGTCATCACGTTTTTACACTATTTAATTTATGAAACAATGTTTCTATTATGATTTGGTTAAAGAGTCATTATATTGTTTCATTTATGGAATTAAATAGTTGGCTCATCAATGTGTTGTGGATAAAATAATTTTTTGAATAAAATAAACTTTTTATGTTTATTTTCATTTCTTAAAATTTCTGAAAATTAACTTATTCCCTCGAACTATGTCGGTCAAGGTTAGGTCCATTCTTAGGTAATGTCTACATTCCAGATGCAACTATAACCTTGGATTTTCAATCTGAGAACCCGTTTATATGTTTTCAAAACAACACACGCACACCATTTTAATCCTCTTAAAAAAAGTTCAAAAACTATCTTTCACCCTCAACCTGCACCGATCAAGGTTAAGTTTCGCCTAAGGGAAACACACCCTCACGATCTCAACGATAATCTCATATTTACAATCCAAGTTACCATTTAAGATTTATAAGTATTTGGAGATAAAATAATTGTTAATTATTTTATTTATGTCAAAAAACTAACTTCCACTATTATCCCGTGCATGCCAACGTTATTACCTTTTTAGGAAAATCCCGACTCTCTGAGTTCAACGATACGATCATATTTTTGATCTGAGCACCAGTTTAAAAGTTAGAAAAAACCAGCTCATACGTTTATTTAAATGAAATTTAAAAGAGTTTGGAAAAACATTCCGGCCACTCCAGGCCTCATAATCACGT
This sequence comes from Viscum album, assembly GCA_963277665.1. Lineage (NCBI taxonomy): Eukaryota > Viridiplantae > Streptophyta > Magnoliopsida > Santalales > Viscaceae > Viscum > Viscum album. The sequence goes on along the minus strand of OY728141.1, from coordinate 1,294,614,466 downwards.
GTTTTCTCAAAGCCTGGTCTTGAAATAATCCCATTTAATTTAAAAAAAATCATGTAATTACAGGTTATTACATATTATCTCATGAGTCAATTCTATAACATATATGGGGGACTACCCATTACAACCTTAACATATCATCAAAACTTATAATACTTCATGATGATCATTGACTAGGGAAAAATTAAAGTCATAATTTAAGGGTTTTTATCATTCCACTCTTTATATATAGTATGTTGCACACATAAATGAATGATAAATGTTTATTTAATTTATTATAAAACTATGACACATTTACATTGGCAATAAGTATTACATCCAATATCCATGTATTTAATACCCATAAACTTTACATGAATCTCATGTTTTTTCCATAGAAATGATTTTTTAATTGATATAATAATTTCTACTATATAAACATCCTAAAAATCCTTAATTTATCACTCTAAATGGTTTCTAAAATGAAATGTTATTTTCAAAGGATATGTTTAGTCTTATCTTGAGAATAAGGTTCCTTAGACTAATAAATTGATCCATTGTTGTCATAGTAGAGCACTATTACTCCCAATATTCTAGGAACCACCCTATTTTCAGTGATTAAATTATTGATCCAAATATATTATTTCATAGATACAATGATCCAAATATCTTAAATATAACATTAACTAATTTTTCTTATAAAATTTATAAAACACTCCCAAATATTTATAGGCCCAATGTCTTTGCATGATTAGTTACATGATACATCATCTTAAAAATAAACTATATAATATTTTATTTCCATATTCATAATATGATCTAGGATTTATTTAATAATCTTGTCACAACATGGGATATCCTATGGACATACATAAAATAAAAGGGTGAGTAAAAAAATCCCAATATGGGGATAATCCGAATAAACATGAGGATGGGATATAAGCATCAATAATTGTAGCATGGGATCATAAAAGTATATAATTAAAAATGACCATATAGGAACATAAAATAGGATTAATGTATTCATAGTAAAGTGTTAATAATTATAACCATAATAATGTAGAAAAAACATAAGACAATTTATTATAAACATAAATAAAAATTAAATGCAAATATATCATAACATAATATGCTCGATAACTTCCTTTGAACCCTACATAGAATCGAATGAGATGTAATCATTACCCAATATATTTGAGGGGATGATAATTATGATCCCATTTTTTACATAATAATATGGAATTAATATGTGTCCCATATAGTAAATAAATCATACATTAAGCATAAACATGAAAAATTAATGAGAATAGAATGGGTTATATAAAAATTTCTTAATACATAAACAATTAGTATACCAAATAAGTTCCCAAGAAATTAAGTGATCAAGGAATATTAAATGTTTATAAGTGAATAAATAATCATTTTTCATGAATATAGATCTAAAAGTGATGGTAAAATATTAAGAAATAAAAAGAATAAGTTATGAAAATGAACCCCTTTATCAAAGTTATAAGAAATGGGTAAAACAACCTTTAAATAATGAACTAGTATATTTTATGTTTAGATAATGATAATTTTATAAAACCTATAAGATAATAGTATTTATAATATTTATACATTAAATTGAATAAGAAATATAAAAGTTCCTTTTTATATGAGTAAACTTTAATAAATGATTAGAAATAAAGTTAGAAAGGCATACATATCCCCAGAAAAGAAAAGGGAAGATTATGTAGAATGTATCAAATAAATATATATAAAAAATATAGAAATAAAATATATGAAAAAGATAAATATTAATACAATGAGAGGGAGAGAGAGTGTGTAAATTTAAATGAACAAGGAATATGAGAATCCCCTTAACTCAAGTCATGAATCACTTTAGACACTCCTTTAACTTCATTAATAACCAAATAATACACATTAATTATAAATTACAAAACCATATTAATGTTTATTTAAATTATTATCATTACTTTATTATCATTTATTGGATAAATTTAGTTCACATTGATGGGTTTATGTAGTTTATTTTATATTCAAAAACTACTTCAGCATAACGATAATGATCAATTGTATTTATAAAATGATTTTGATGAGATACTAGATACTAATAGGTATTAGAATAGTCATGGATTTTATAATAGGGAAGGGGTGAATCACTGCGTCTTTTTATTTTATGTTTCAACACTAAAACACCTCCAACAACCATTAGAGTGATTGAATTGATTGTTGTTTTCACTTTACTATCTCTTTAAGAAACTCAAATAAAATGAGCATAATCGGAATGATCCAAAAAACATGAGATCACATGATCCACTAATCATCATAGAAAAAAATGATCATGTTTTATCCTTTAAATCATGTTACATTCCAAAGGTATCCCAACTAATCTAACATGCTCCCACCAAATCAAACAAATGATATAATAAGAAGAATATTGAACCTTTAATAATAGACTCTAATTTAATCTATATGAGTATTAAATCTTCTTCTCTTCCTCATACACTGATCCTGATATCAAAAAATGAGTGATCATAATATTTAATAACCAAGTACCTTCTTCACTTATTTACTGAGTAATATTGATGAAAGAGACACCAATAAAAATCACTCAACATTAATGATCTTAAAAAATCATTTCATACATAAAATCATTCCACTTCTACTTCAATAGAATCCTCCAATTTCACATATATGTAAACTTATTTCAAGATATGATATTGATGAAGATCCTATACACTTATCTTTTCTCTTGGGTGTCTTCTTCTCTTTCTTCTTCTGAAACGCACTCGCAAATTAGTGTAGATATTCTCTCACTCTTATCTATCCACCTTTCTTAACAACCACACTAATATTATATTGGAAATTTGAATTTCAATTTCAAATTCCAAGGATTAAATTTATATTCAAACTTATACCACTTCAAATTGAGTTCACTACTAGAAAAATAACCTATACCCATGGTTTAGAACCATGGGTATAGCCCTTAAAACCATGGGTATAGGCTATACCCACAATTTTATGAACCACGACTAATGGAGCTATTAGTATAGAGCTATACCAATGATTTCTATAGAAATTTTGGGTATAGGCTAGGAGATTTTATCATACCCATGGTTTTGGTTAAACTATGGGTATATATCTATACCCACAGTTTGGAGAACTGTGAGTACAACTTTTCCAAATGGAAAACATATACCCACAGTTCATTGAACCATGGGAATAAATACCTATCCCCATTTGGTAGAAGTATCCATTCCATCCCATCCTGAACCTATATATTAAATAAAAACCATAGCACACATTCAATGATATATATATATATTGTATGTTTATCCTTCAACCAACTTCTGGTAATAATTTTCAAAAAATTTACAATACTATAACATACATATAAATCCATACAACAAATCAATTCAAGTTATTAAACAGAATCCACATGTCTCTTTATTTCTAAGTCAAAAAATAGAGGGGATCAATCTACCCCATCACCAACATCCTCATTCTCATCACCATCAGCAACATCCTCATCACCAACAACATTATATGAAGCACCACCATCATCATCACCACCACCACTGTCACCGTCGCTGCCACCACCATCATTTGATCGTCACTAGGAACCTCATTTACATTACTTAGGGAATAATATAAAGAGTTTATTTATTCCATACATGAATCAAAAGTTGTAACGTACTATAATGGAAGTGATGGAATTATAAATGGCATAGCTTTTAGAAAGTGTTCGATGATCAGTTTACTTATTTCATGCTTCTATAAAGATATTTTTTTGCCTCATCTACTTCTGCATGATAATTTTTCAGTGTGATAGTCTAATAGGTTTGATAGGAGATCGATGAGGACTAATACCTAGTGGGGATGATGTTTTTCTTGTGTTGACATCAGACTCTCCCCTAGTGCTCCTCACCTAATACTTGAATCAAAATGATCATTTGGCTCAAATTTTTAATCTTATTTCTCATTGAGGGCCTACATGGAATAATTTTGAAGATATAAAAAATATATTTAATTATTAATTATGTATAAATATTTTAAATATAAATAAAATAACTTTAAATCTTTTATTATGTTTCTGAATTTACTGCACTTCCATCCTTTTTCTTCTTACTAAAGAAAAATATTTTTTCTCAAGGAACATGGAATTTGATGCCTAATGACACTTGATAAAAATGACATTGATTAGTATAATAATACATTATTTAATAATATTAAAGTGATAAACCTAGAATGAATTAAAATTTTAGCTATTGAAGAAATCCATAAAATAAAGAAGCATCTAAATATACATTTAATTATAAATTTAATACTAGTGTAATAAAAAAATAATACACAATAATTATCATGCTAAACATTGGTATGATATAAATTCCTATTGTATGTTCATTTCAGTCCAATTCTATTTGTGTTACATTATTTAGTTATTCGGTCACTTGATAATTTTGATCATTTTGTAATTAGGTTCATTTTTAGGTTAGGTTGTTTGGTAAATTGGCCAATTGGTCATTTTTAATTGAGACATTTGGCCATTTTTCCATTTTTTTCATTTTTCCAATTAGTTCATTTAGTCTATTTAGTCCAGTTAGGCCAATTATTCCATATAGGCCAATTAGGTTAATTAGGCCAATTAGGATAATTATTACATTTAGGCCAATTTGGTCATTTAGGCCAATTATCACAATTAGGATTTATAGGCTAATTAGTCCATTTAGTCCATTTAATTCAATTCGACCATTTAGGCCATTTAATTTAATTAGGTCATTTAGGTCATTTAGACAAATTAGGCTAATTAGAAAATTTCAAAATTTTTGGCCAATTAGGCCTTTTAGGTGAATTAGTAAATTTAGGCCAATTATTAAATTTATACCAATTATTATATTTAATCCATTTAGTCTATTTAGGCTAATTAGGTCAATTAGGCCATTTAGGCCAATTAGTCTAATTATGCCAATTAGGGCATTTATGTCATTTAGTCCATTTAGGCCATTAGGATATTAGGCCATTAGGCCATTAGGCTATTAGTCCATTAAGTTAATTATGAAATTGGTCATTAGTCCATTAGGTCATTTGGCCATTAGGCTATTAGGTCGTTAGTCCATTCACCCAATAGGACAATTGGCCAATTGGTCATTAGGACATTAGGTCATTAAGACAATTGGCTATTAGGCCATTGGTCCAATTTTCCATTAGGACATTAGGCCATTAGAACAATTATCCATTATTCTATTAGTCCATTAGGTTAATTGGCCAATTGTTCATTTGGATAATTAGGATAATTGGCCAATTGGACATTAGGATATTAGGTCATTAGGCCATTAGGCCATTATACCAATTGTCCAATTGGCCATTAATCCATTAGTCCAATTGGTCATTAATCCATTATGCCAATTAGCCAATTAGTACATTAGAATAGTATACCATTATACCATTAGGACATTATTACATTATTCTAATTGGAAATTATTCCATTAGGCTATTAGGCTAATTGGCCATCAGGTAATTAGGCTAATTGGTCGTTAGGTCATTAGGCCAATTAGCTGTTAGTTCATTAGGAAATAAGGCCAATTGGCCATTAGGCCATTAGGCTAATCATCTATTAGGCAATTAGGCCATTGGTAAATTAGGCCAATTATTCATTATTCCATTAGTACATTAGGACATTAAGCCATTAGTCTAATTGGTCGTTAATCCATTAGGCCAATTAGTTGTTAGTCGATAAGTCCATAAGGTCAATTGGCTATTAGGCCAATCATCCATTAGGACAATTGACCATTAGGCCAATTAGACATTATTTTATTAGGGCATTAGTACAATTGTAAATTAGTCCATTAGGACATTAATCCATTAGTCCAATTATCCATTAGGCCATTACTCTAATTGGACATTAGCATATTAGGCCAATTGGCCATAAGACCATTAGTTCAATTAGAGATAAATCCATTATTCTAATTGGCCATTATGCCATTAGGTCAATTGGATATTAGGGAATTAGGCCATTAGGTCATTAGGACAATTGGCCATTATATAGATACCTGACCCTAAAAGGCCCGAAGTCGATGTCGGATATCAATTACATTGGAATTATTATAAGGAATCAAATCCCAAAGGACTTAGAGTTTAGTATTATTGGTAAACCAGATACATACATGAGTCTAGTTTTTACAAATTAATAAACTAATTAAAACATAACTTTTTATAAATAAATAACTTTGAGGATAACTCCAATCCATCTAGTATATCCCTACATATCTTTCATAGTACGCTTTTGGATTTCTAGGGAATGTAAATAAAATAAGGGTGAGATCCAATTCTCAGTAAGGGTAAAGTATAGAGAAATAAATAACGAATCAATGAGAATAATAATTATGGAATGGTAAATAACTGAACACACATTCCAAGTAATCAATAGGATGAAAAGGAAATGAATAAACAATAAGGCAAGGTAAATGAAAACACATGTCATTCAAATAACTAGATAAGTAAAAATAAATATGGTAATGTAAAAAACTAAAACACATTCCATTTAATAAATGAAATAAAAATGAAATGTATCCATAGATATATCAAAGAAAAATCTCCTAGATGATTAATAATTGAAACTAAATAAAGGAAATTATTTCTTAATGGACGTCATGTTTGAGGCACATGAAAACCTATACTATCAAGATATTTCATAAGACAGTTTAAAACCATGGATAGAAACCCATTTAATTTAAATAACTTTTTTTTCTCATGAGAACCTATCAATACATAAAGGAGCTATATAAAGTATGGGCTCTACCCATCATTTCCTATCCAAAGCATTACATGTATCTAATAGTTAAAATAAATAATATTTCTTATCAAATATCTATATTAAATAAATAATACGAAGTAATAAATATTTCCAAAAATAATCAAATAACTATCAAAGAAGATATTATATGTAAAATTGTATAAAATTTAGGAAATAGTAATATCCATGATAAATGAAATGGATAATTTAGGGGAAATTAAATGTTCAATGATCATAGGAGATTGAATATTTCAAGGGGACTAACAAATAAATCAAAGAAATGAAAGTGAATACTATCCTTGAAAAAATCAATCATAAACCATCCTGAGGAAGAATAAGGATGATATCAATAAATTATATCCCAAGTGGAGTAAAATAAAAGGGTTATTTTCATTGATTTATATAAATAAAAATATCTTTTAAAAACATTCTTGAGGAAAATATCCTTTGTTTTGAAAAACATTTTAAAAACCCTTTTCTTTGAGAATCACTTTTTAAAACATTTTTTAAAAGAAAACTTTTAAGCATACAAAGAAAAATTTAAATAAATAATGGTGAGTAAATTATGACTTGCCTTATGAGGTAAAAACATTCCTTTTTCATGGTAAAAAGGTTAGAAAAATTCCTTATTCCAAAAGTGATAAGAATATTCCTCTAAAAACATTGGTAAAAGACAAAAGGGGTAAAAATGTCTTTACCAAATCATTTTAAATAAATGTTTGGAAACATTTTAATAAATCATGGTTTTTATAAGAAAATAGGTTATTAGACTAAAGAGATAAATGAGGTTAGGGTTTCTTAAATATATTTTCTAAAGCATTTCGAGTACCAAAGAGTGGGAAAATGGTTCTATTACTTGAAAATAGTAATGAATAACCACAGGAGAATAAAATTAAAGGTTTTATTATAAAATGATCAAATAATTTCCTCTGATAGAGATTTAAGTGTAAAAAATCCTGAATAAAATGAGATTGTGAATTAAAACCCTTGAAAAGACCAAACCATTGAAGTGAGAATCAATCAATGAATAGATTATATGTATCAACTGTAAATACACATATAGAAGAGTAAACACATAAATAGATAGTAAAATTAATTATACACATGATAATAGAATATTAAAGATAATGAAGAAATAATATAACCTAATGAAAAGAAATTGGGTTATGAAATTCTTTTCCACTTGGTAACTTTTAACTCAAATCCCCTTATATGAAATAATTCAAATTTAAATTCAAAAATATCAGGAAGAATGAATGAATCACAATATTATATGAAAAAGTGGAAGTATTTACAACATATAATAGAAATTAGTCACACAATAATAATGTGATTGCTTCAATAGAAATTTAATAATCATAAAAGGAAGTGAGATTGGAAATATAATCATTAAAAATGTTCTTGAGGAGGATAATCTTTAAACATTCCAAAGTGTCTCATACCACTTTTAAATATTTAAATCATAATATCCATTAAGTAATAACACTAAATGAAACTTATAATATCATAAGAATAAATATTTTCATGATATAACATTTCAAATGGAATTATATACACCATATAAAAGAAACTAGGTGAATAACAACAAATAAGTCACAATGGAATGTAAATTCAGACAAAATCTCTTACCTTGAAACTGACTTGTCTCATGTGTATTTATATTCATGAATAAAAAATGTATGTTAATTATTTACTTTATTTAAAACCTTTTTAATTTTTATCATAATTTTTATTTTACTTATTACCATGTCATATAAAACTACTTAAATAATTAATTTTATGTCGGGTGTTTTGAAAAAATTTGGTTTATGTGTCAAAAACAAATTTGGTAGGTCAACTATGGTCAAAGGGATCATTATATAACATATATAGAATAATAATAATGACATAATTATCATATTTATACATAAATTATAATTTTAAAAACAATCATTAAATAGGGTTATGAAAAATGAATCAATGTTACAATCATAGAGATGTTAGGTCGTACATACACATGAGTAATGTTCCCATTTTTCAATGATCATTATGGAAAGAAGGTAAGTAAAATTATATCTTTATAGGATGATTATTATATCATAAATAAAATTTTATATAATAATATATACTTATATATATAATTCTAGTGATGTAAAAGGAATCACATCATGCATAGGAGACGGTAGTACACACGTCCACGAACGATGTTATCACTTTTTAAGTGTGTGAAATGGTAATAAAGAAAATGATATATACTATATTTCTAGAAATTTAATTATTTAAGTAATATAATATATATTTTTTCTATTTAACATATTTTTAATTAAAACTATATTTTATAAATTCCATGTATCGCATGATTGAATCACATCGCTTTTAGGAGGCAGTAGTCCACACTTCTACAAACGATGTTATTGTTTTTACACAAAATGAAAAGTATAACGATATGTGTTTTTAAATAATTAAATAAGCTTAAAGTCATAATAAATATCATATATAACATATATAAAAATATTTTACATCAAAATTTTCACCATGAGAGGCCGTAAAGGAAGAAATGAACAATCATCATTTTGTGTGGCGGTAGTTCACCGTACACGTAAACAATATGTTCATTACCCATTAGATCGAAGTGTGTGTAAGTGAAGGTAAAAAAATTAACATAACAAAATCCTAGTATTTTTATTATACTATTTATATTATATAAAAATGGAATAAGAATATTTTTTTTGGTGGAGAATGGAAATAAAATTAGAGAGCTTAAGGAAAGATGTTACCTCTTAATCGAGTAACTTCTTTTGGTTTGTAGAAAAGGGATTCCTTGGATTCAATTTTGACCAAGTTTAGGATTATAGGTTGATGGGAGGTATTTTTAGGCATTATTTGGTCAAATATTGTTTGAGAAAAAATGTATTGAGAGGTGTGAGGAAATGGTAGGATATGAGTCATTTTTATAGTGGAGGAGGAGTGGCACTCCAGTAATATTTTGACAAAGGAATCCCATACATGTTTTTCACATTGAAAGTGGATACCATAATGGTTAAATTTAGATAAAAGTGGTTATAGGGTATAAATATGGCCATAAAATATATCTTTTTTAAGTTTATAGGTCATTTGGTCCCTAATGATTAAGGTTTTATCCCTTATTAAGCTTAATTTTACCTTAGTCATTGTAATTAATTTTAATTACATTCACTAATATTTTTGGTAAAAAACTAAGTTGTAATTATTATACATTATAAATTATCCTGATTATAAATATGGAATAAAATTTTCTTAATTAAAATCACATAAGTGGAAGAAAGTAATTTAAATTTAATTCCGCAGATGGGACGAAAATGCAGGTTTTTAAAGTAAAAAGGTACAAAAGTTTGCTAAGTTTTTTTAGTCAATTTAAAAGTTAAATTTATTCCAATGACCTATATTGGATTAATTTTAAAAAAATATGATCTAATTTAACTTTAAAATAAATTGAAATTATAATTTAACCTTAAAAATAAATTAGAAGAAAATGAATTTTTGAACTTAAATTTAGTATTTTTCACTATTTATTAAAACATAAAACTACACAGAAAATACCAAAAATTACCAAACCTAATTTTTATGTTTTTATTTCAATTATTAAGTTTATTTTGATATATTAAATTTATTAAAGGGTCAAAAATTAGATTTAATATATATTCTCCATTAAAAGGTGGTTAAAGTGCTTTAATAAAAATATAGGTTTTTATATGTAATATTGATTTTGTTATTATATTATGCCTATAAAATATATTGAATGAATATAAGAAAATTTTTATTGAATATAATATATATATATATATATATATATATATTACATTAATATCACTCACTAGTTTTAATTAATTTAATTTCTTATGTTAAAACAACTTTGTGAGCATAAAAATAGTTTTCTATAAAAATATTCTCTTTATATTCAATTGGTTCTTATATTCATTTCTAATTAAGTTGTAACAAAAATAATAATTTTATATTTTTTTAAACCGTAATTTTTCTAAGATAGTTATTACTATTCATAACTACTAATTTAACGGCTAGTTTATATCTTATTATATTAAATAATAATATTTAATAATATATTGTTTTTTTGTAAAACTCGTTCTTGTGTGTAACAAAAGCTATTAAAGAAAGTCATTCTTTCATTTAACTCAAGCTAACTCAATGTTTCATGCATTATAAGATATAAAATATATATTGAATTTATTTTAAATAGTAAATGTATTATAAATTCTCAAGACATTGTATTCCCTTATGCAGTTGGTGTTGTGTGTTATACATACTATCAAATACAATGTTTCTAATTTAGATTTTCAGGGTGTTAAATCATACCCACCTTAATTAAATTGTGTCCTTGTAATTTAAACTTGATCTTGGTTATATATTGTTTTATATTTCCTATGTTTTAAATCCCAAATTTTGAGAAGTATTTTTAAGAAATCCTCTATAAAAGAGAGAATGGTAATTACTATAGCACCTCTAGTTTAAGCTATGTAACTATTATTTATGCCTTTTTATGTATATAAGGTGGTTTGGTAAACCTTGGGAGAGTTTTTATGGTATTTGGAAAGGTTTTTGAGCTTTTATAAGTGTACACGGTTTGAGAACAGTTAGTGAAAACCATGCAACACTTGCAGGAAACCGTGAAAGTTGAGGCTGAAGCAAGGGTGTTGGTATACAATTAAAGCACATAGTTTCCAAATTGTGTGGCCTCCCCAGTCCAACCATGCATCATGGGATAATGGGATTTTTCATGATTGGCACATGGTTTGCCAAATTCTATGGTACAACTGTGCAAGGAGCTCTCTTGAGATAGTAGCAAGCACATGGATAGCACATGATTTTCCTAACCATGCAGCTAAACTATGTGCAGCTTAAAAAGTGGGTTTTAAATAATTGATATTGGTTGGGATTTTCCCTAAACACCCCATTCTACCTCCTATATAGCCCTAACTCAGGATTACTTCTTATCCAAGGTTAGGGAGGCTCTCACACTAATTTTGGAAGCGATTAGAAGGTTTTCAAAGTGTTTTGAAGGTGATTATCCCTTAGTAAGTATCTATTCTTGGTAGTTTCATGGTTTTTATTAGATCTACTCTCATATGTATCTTAGTTTCCTAGATCTACTTCCATCACATGTATATCTAGGGTTTTTTTCCTATAATGGTAATATTTGAGCTTGTTGTTGTTAGGGAAAAGGATTTAGGGAAAAAATTTAGAAGTTTTACCTAGATTTGGTGTGCAGTTGTGTAGTGGGTCGATTTCACGAAACCTTAAAGGTAGGTGGATTTACTGTCGACTCCTCTTGCTATAATTAGAAGGATTAATTTCAAATTAATGGGTTTTTCCTGAAATTTATTGTGAATGTGATGTGAAAAGCTTTGTGGAAACCCATTTTGTGATGATTTTAGGCTTTTGGGGAAAATGGGTTATTGTTGTGAAATGTGTTTTTATTTTTGGATTTTAAATTGATGATTTTAAAATCAGTGACTTGGGTGATTTATGGGAAATGGTTTGTAAAAATAGACCCACCCATTTGAGGTATGTGGCCCTTATTTATACTTTTTTGTGTATATAAGGTGGTTTGGTAAAACTTGTGAGTTTTTGGATGGTTTTTTGGAAGGTTTTGGGGATTTTATAAGGGAGAACGGTTTGAGCACGGTTAGTAAAAACCATGAAACACTTGTAGGAAACCATGCAAGTTGACACAGATGCAAGGGTGTTAGCACAAGATTTCCAAACTATGTGGCCTCCCCAGTGTAATCATGTATTATAGGATAGTGGGATTTGGCACAATTTTACTAACCATGTGGATTGACCATGTGAGGGAACCTCTTGAGATAGTAGTAGCCCCACGGTTAGTGCATGATTTTCCTAACTATACGCAGCTTAAAAAGAGGGTTTTTAAAAATGGGGCTTGGTCTTGATTTTCCCTAAACACCCCATTATTCATCCTATGTGATCCTAAATCAGTATTAATTTTTCTCCAAGGTTAGTGGGGATCTCCCACCCATTTTTGGAAGTGATTCGAAGGGTTTTCGAGGTGATTTAATGGCGATTTTCCCTTGATAAATCTCTCACCATTGTAGTTTCATGGTTTTTATTATATTTACTCTCCTCTCTATCTATCGGTTTCCTAGACCTACTTTTTTCACATGTATATCTAGGGTTTTTGTTTCCTATAATGGTAATATTTGTGCTTTTTGATGTTAGGGAAAGGGATATAGGGTGATTTTGTGGATGTTTTACCCAGATTTGGTGTATGGTTGTGCGGTGGGTCGATTTAACCAAACCCTAAAGGTAGGTGGCTTCACTCTTGACTCCTATTGCTACAACTAGAAGTATTAATTTCAAATTAATTGGTTTTTATTGAAATTTATTGTTAATTTTATGTGTGAATCTTGGTGGAAACCCATTCTGTGATGATTTGTGGATTTTGGGGAAAATAGGTTATTGTTGTGAAATGTATTTTGTAGTTGTATTTTTAAATGATGATTTTAAAATCGGTGGATTGGGTGATTTATGGAAAATGGTTTGTAATTTTTTTTCAATAACGGTTAAATACCTCAACCAAACTAATTAATTTGAAAATAATCCTTCTAGTTTTAGCAAGAGGAGTCGAGAGTGAATCCACCTACCTTTAGGTTTTTGTGAAATCAACCCACCATACAACCACACACCAAATCTGGGTAAAAATCCTACAAAATCACCCTAGATCTCTTTACCTAACATCAAAAATCCCAAATATTACCATTATAGGAAACAATGACTCTATATATAAATGTGACAGAAGTATATATAGGATACTAAGAGAGAGAGAGAGAGAAGATCAAATCTAATCAAAACCATGAAACTACTAAGGAGAGAGACTTACTAAGGGAGAATAAGCTTCAAATAAACATTAAAAAACTTTTAATCACTTCCAAAATGAGTGGGATAGCCTCCATAACCTTATAGAATAATAAATCAAAAGTTAGGGTGATATAGGAGGAAGAATGGGGTATTTAAGGAAAAATATGACCAAACCCCATTTTTGAAAACATACCTTTTAAGACACACATGATTTAGCCACATGATTAAGAAAGTTGTGTGCTAACTGTGCACCTAATAATGTATTAAGAGAGCGCCTCACATAGTTTTCCCACATGGTTAGACAAACCATGTGCCTACCATGCCAAATCACAATGTCCCATGATGCACGGTTAGACTAGAAGAAACTGTGAAAGTTGAGGCAGAGGAAAGGGTGCTGGTACATGGTTAATGTGCATGGTTTGCAAACTATACAGCCTCCCCAATCTAATCATGCATCATGGGATAATGGGATTTGGCATGATTGGCACACAATTTTTCTAATTGTGTGGGCCAACCATGCGAGGCACCCTCTTGAGAGATTACCAGGTGCACGATTAACACACAGTTTGCCTAACTGTGAAGTTAAACCATGACCGACTTAAAAAGTGGGTTTTAAAAAATGGGTATTGGTTAGTATTTTCCCTAAATTCCCCATTATTCCTCATATGTGGCCCTAACTTGGGATTTTTTATTATCCAAGGTTAGGGAGGCTCTCCCACTCATTTTGGAAGTGATTCAAATGGTTTTAAAGGTTATTTGTAGGTGATTCTCCCTTGGTAAGTCTATCTCCTTGGTATTTTCATGGTTTTTCATATATCTACTCTCCTATATCTCTCTATTTCCTATATCTACTTCCATCACATGTAGATCATGGGTTTTTTTGCCTATAATGGCAAGATTTTGGAATTTTGATGTTAGGGAAAGGGATCTAGGGTGATTTTGTGGAAGTTTCACCTAGATTTGGTTTGTGGTTGTGCAGTGGGTCGATTTCACCAAAACCTAAAGGTTTTTGGATTTACTCTCAACTCCTCTTTCTAGAACTAGAAGGTTTAATTTCAAATTAATTGGGTTTTCTTGAAATTTATTGTGAATGTGACGTGAGAATCTTGATGGAAACCCATTTTATGATGATTTTTGGATTTTGGGGAAAATGGGCTATTGTTTTAAAATGTGTTTTGTTGTTGGATTTTAAAATGATGATTTTAAAATTGGTGGATTGGGTGATTTATGGATTTTTTTTTGTGAAAATTGATTTTTAATAAATATTTTTCTATTGAAGTATGGTTTGGAATGAATAATGGGTTATGTTTTTTTTTCAATAAATGGGTTATTTATTGAAGTGGTTTTGGCATGTTGTTGGAATTATTGATTTTCATGTTGTTATTATTTTAGTAAATGTTGTTAGCATGGTTGTTATCTTAAGTGTTTAAGCATGTGATAGACAGGGTGGATAGTGGTGTGAAGTACCACCAATAAAAGGGTTGGAAAGTGTAGAGACCCAAATCTTGACGTACATAGAAATTAAATTACTTTTTCGGAATATCTAATACATAACAAAAATAGACACCAAAGGACCGTAATAGTTTAGTGTCTTTGGAAACTCGGAATATAATCTTCTAATCTTGGTGAAAGATCTTCAACATCTCCCATAAAGATCTTCCTTTTTTTATACCTAAAACCTTTCTTTATATCATGGGGAAAATAAAAAATATAAAGGGTGAGCTCAAATGCTCATTAAGGGCAAACATAGAGAACATAAAACAATCCATAAACATTTGAAAGCAAAAACTTGAACATAAAATTTAAACATCAAAATCTTGAGCAAAGACATAAATCGTGGAAGTACGTAAGACATATATCATAATGGAACATCAACCATGATGAAATATAATGGGAATAAAACATGTAATTGTGGAAAACATTCAGAACATGTTATGATTTCAATAGTATCCAAGGCATTGCTGCCAAGACCATCTTAGTGGACAAAGTTCCTTTCTGAATCAAGTTCACTCCTCATTTCAGTCCTACAAAACTGAACCAGATTAATTTACCATTCCAACCATGTATATCTCATGTGATATAAATTATTACCCAATGCATTGGAGGGAGATATAGGTCCCACCCATCTCATAATTAAATCATTCTTTCATGTGCCAAAAAATCATAAATCATACATCATAGCATAACCCATGTAATAGAATGAGATTCTTAAACATCATGCCATCATAACATAATCCATATAAAAAAATGGATATCATTTCATCATAAGAATAATCAAACCATGTAAATAATGGATACATTATACTTGAAACATAAACATATTAAATAATGTCATTTTAGATGCAAAATAGTTTTGAAAAAACACTTGAAATGAATTCTTGAGAAAAATATCCTTTCTTCTTCAAAATCATTTTCTTTTCAAAAAATTCCATGAAATTTTAAAATAAAAGGGTTTTGTTGAAAATAATATTGAAATATTGTAGAGTAATCTTCATGAAAATGAGGCGTTATGAAACAGTAAAAATCCGTTCATGCTGTATAAGTTAAAAATAACATTCTCCTCGTACTTTTGTCAAAAAAGACAAAAAGTTCCTCGTGTGGTAAAAAAAAGTAAGATTCCTTTCATAACATGTGGTAAAATTCAAAAATGGGTAAAAAGGACTTTAAACATACATGAATTTTTTTAAGAAAACATGGGCATGGATGATAACAATAACCCCAATAAATACTTATGAATAAACAATCTCGGATAAAAATGAGATTGGAAAAGTTATCCCTTACCTTATGTCTGATATGCTTCGTATGTATCCGAACCTCTTGTATAATGATTTAAATAATTTCATTGAATTATTACAGAATCATATTCATTGTTATGATATCATATATAGTTTACTTATGACTTTATATTACCCGTTCTTTTGTAAATTCCATGTTAAAGCAACGTTTTGGGTAAAATCGTTTTATTTATCGTACGTGTTTGGACTTGTTGTTCTTGATATTATTACTTATATCCTGATTTACTTAATTCCAGAATGTAAAAAAATATCTATATATAATATATATTCAGAATATACATATATATACACACACACACATATATATATATGATATATCAATAAATGGAATGAAATACACCGTTCATGGAGACGGTAGGCCGTACGTATGCATGAACGCTGTTTTCGTTTCCTTACTGAATTGAATGGAATTAAGTAGATGACATACATATATATATACATAAATCCAGTATCATTATTATGTCATATATTTCATTATTACTTATTATATATACTTTATAATCATTCATGAATGGTTAACATGGAGAATGAATCTCATCGCGTCGTGGAGACGGTCGTCCGTACGTACGAGCGATGATATCATTCCCATGATCGTGGAATTGTATTAAAGTGTATGTATAATATTTTATAATCAATATCACTTTAAAATAATCATATATAGTTATTTATTTACACCATTATATCCATCCAAGTAAGGTTGTGGTCGAAAACATATTACACTACGGCGTGGAGACAGTATTCCGTACGTACGCACGCGCGGTGATTTCGTTTTCCGTAGGATGGATAGAAGGAGAAATAGAGTTGTTTAATATTTATAATAACATATCAGTATATAATTAATACTGATTTTATTACTTTATAATGAGACAACTAAATAAGAAGAAGTAGAATAAGAAAGAAACTTGAGAGAATCGGAAGAAGAGATTACCTCTTCTTCGACGCACCTCCTTTAAGCCTTCTCTTAAGGAAGTAAAGTTGGTCTTTTGAAAATACAAGAACATCCAAAATGTTTCTATAGAAGTGGAGAAGATAAATGGGCAGGGTTTGGCCGAGATTCAAGGCTCAAAAGGGTGTGAAGAGAAGTGGGAAGGTGTTCTCTTTTTATAAGGGAGGAGAGGGGCACCTTTGGAAATCTTAAAAATATTAATTTATAATAAATCTAACCCCACTTAAAAACCTCCAAAAATGACTCATATTAGAATATTAGATGGGATAGGGTTGTAATATCATCAACCAATAAAATTTAGACATGTAGGGAGTTTATTTTAAACATTATCAACTTGATTTATCCTTATTTAATCAATTAAATTTTATTTGTGGTAATAAGATTCTAAATTTTAAGTTGTTATAAATAATTACTTATGTTCTATGAATTATCCATAATTAGATAATTTATGACATTTTAGACAATATAAATTTCAATTTATAATTTTTAAATATTTTTCTGATTTTTAAAAAATTTAACAATATGTTATTTTTATAAAATAACAATAGTGTCAATTTTGACACTATTCATTTATTTGAATTTAAATAAAATCCAAAGAGAGGATATATTCGAACTAAAATATTTAATAGGTTTATAAAATGTAATAATAATATATAAAATTAGTGTAGCACATTAAATAGTTCATAAAATATTTATTTTACTATTTGTAAAACTATTTATTTGATATTTCTCTTAATAAAATAATTACTACAACATTTTTTGTACAATTATTAAATATACTTATTTATTGCATAAAAATTAAAAATAAAATACTAGGATTAAGATACATCTTATATAATTCATAATAATATTTTTAGTCTGATTTATCTTCTAAAACACCCAAGTTGTAAAATGTTATATTTATTAAATTATGAAGGTGACAACTTTGACATCATATAAAATAAAATAATATAAGTGTCATAATCACTTTTATAAGACTCCAAACGGTCATATATTCGGTAATTGGATGATTATGGTGTAGATATACATCACCAATAAGTTTTTATCAGGATTGTGGGCCCTTTAATATGTATTAATATTTCAATAAAACAATATTATTGATTTTTTTACTAAATAAATAATTTCTGCATCATTAATTTATAAGATAATAAGGTAATTAAATAACTCTTAAAAATTACAAATTAATTACCATGATAAATAAAAACATTTTAGATTTCAAATGAGTATTTATAACCGAATTTATACTCTGTATAATCTTATATTAAAAATACTTTAATTATTAAAGTTTGAGTGAGACATATTTCACTTTCCTTTAAATAAAATAAACTAAAGGTCTTAATCACCTCCAAGTGGGTTCCAATGGATTCCATTTCGACCCAAATATTCGTTAGGACGAAATATAATCATCCAATTATATTAATACAAGTGTTAGGGTATTTTTATAATATTATATTTATCCTTAATTACCCGATTTACCTTTTACTATGGTAAATAAAATTTACCATAGTTACTATTCATAATTCCCAAAAATAAAAAGTAGCCTATTAACATAATTTGGACCCACTGATTCCAAATATGTAATCCATTTTTCTAAATTCAATACAAAAAATCTGCAGAAATTAATTTAAAATTAATTCCGTTGTTAAGAAAACGAGTTTTAAAAGTTAAAACATTGCAAAAGATTGAAATGATTTTACCTATGAATTCAATGTAAAATCAATGATAATGACATAAATTATATTAAATGGTAAAAATATATTCTATTTATACTTTAAAACCATTAAATATTATAATTTGACCATATAAATTATTACAATGAAAAATGTTGTTTTTAATTAAAATATAGCGTGTTTTTACTATTCATTAAAATATGAAAGTTATTAGAATAATATGAAAAATTTATCCAAGGTAAAATTTTATATCCTGATTCCAAAGAATAATTTTATTTTGTAAAACTGAACTTACAAACATGTCAGAAAACTAGATTTAATGTGGGTGCGCCATCAAAAGGCGGCAAAACTGAATTTTTTGAAAAATACTTATTTTACCCAAAAAAATATTTTATTCTCATACCATGTTCTAGAAAATGAGTAAGATGAATAATAATGTTATAGAATTCAAAATGTAGTTAATACTATTCATAAAAGCTAGTTAGTGATAATATTATAATCATATATCGTTGTTTAGTGAAACCCGGTATTGCGTACAACACACGCTATCGAGGAAGGTCGTGATTGCGTGTAATGCAAGCCAGGTCAGGGTTGCGTGTAGTGAAATATCCCTTTGGTGTTGCGTATAACATAATTCAAAACTTATTTCATTTATACATTAAACAAAATCTATACTTAATGCTGCGTAGAATAATTTCTACAAAACGAACTTGAAATTTTGTGTAACACGGATAGTGTTGCGTATACTACAAGCTAATACGGTGTCGCATATAGCCCAAGCTCATTTTGGTGTAGCGTAAAACACAAGACATCAACGAAATTAAAAGAATATTCTTCATAAAATCTCAGGGTGTTACATTCTACCCCCCTTAAAATTAATTTTTCCCTCAAAATTTGTCGGGGTTATAAATGGTTTTCTACTTGAAAGTTTCTTTAATAGAAACCCACATCGTAAAAAGGAATACCAAAACTTATCTTTAAAAACTGAAGTATGAGATGTAACGGTTACCCAAATTAACTAATCACTGGGTTTCCATGTAGGAGAACATAGGTGAAAATATGGATATAGAAGATAAATCTAACCATCATGTTATGATGGAGAGTGGTAGAGAACATGGCTATGAAAAATCCAACAATCACAAAGCCATAGATTTGTGATGATATAAGGCACCATCTGATTCATCGGATATAAGGGAAATAGGACAACATTTTTGGTTCTCAAGATCATTTCCCTAAAGTTGAAGAAATTGGAATTAGAAGAAATACTTTCTTGATTTTGGTACAGTCTAACCATTGGTCATTCCTTGGACAATTTCCACTTCATCTCTTAAAGAATTGAAGTTGAATTTGTCATTCGTGAAGTGTTAGCAGATCATGTGATAGAATTATGGGTCATTCCATCTGTCTCAAACAAAAGTTTATAAAAAGTTATTAAAAATACATAAGTCCATCTATAGTGAGATTAATCATATATGGTTCCTAAAATGGACGTATACTTCATATATCATACTGCTTAATATAATAAAACTAGTTTCTACTAACCTGGGAATTCCTGTAGGCTAGTGGTATGCGATAAAGACCTGTCGCACTTTGGTTGTGGGTTCGATTTCCACAGCCTTGTCCAACGCGATGGGTTGTCGCCCATCCTATGGGTTGTCCTTTTTCTAAAACTACACTATTATAACATTCCTGCAATAATATCAAAAAAAGTTCTAGCCTTAAATAGTACTATCTTAATTCATTCCAATCTTTAGGCTTATCCAAAATACTTCTGTCCAAGATCATAGTATAATGAAAACAATTACTAGAAATGTCATCTAACGAGCATGTGAATACCATCATTTATCTCCCATATATCATAAAATATATCTTGTTGGTTACATTCCAGACATGTGAATACCTTAATCATGTATTCTCTTGGAAAATGAATACCCATTGAAACTTATTGAAAACATGAATGCTGTCAAAAGTTAACTCTTTCCACATACTAAAATCCCAGAAATTCTATATACTCAAACCATGATATCAATTTTTCCTTATATCAATCATGGGATCATGAATACTATCAAACATATTATTTTCTCCTTATCCATTCATTATACACATATCATCTTCTTTCCAAAAATATCTGAATAACATTTCATGGTTACCGGTACCATTAAACATATACTTTCAAATACTTTAGGAAAAAAATAGTGTAACAATCCTTAGATGTGTCTTTATTCCATAGTACCATTACCTATACAATATAACTCTTGATAAACATAAATAATTCCACTACCTTCTTAAACCATTGACCAAGCTTCAATACTTCTTTCATCTCATATATCATTTGTAGTCTCCTCATCATCATCCACATAAATACTAACCATATGACCATGCTGATTCTCTTCATGAGACTTTCCCTTAGGGAATTTGTTTACATAATGCCCATACATTTCACATTTAAAACATCTAATCATTGTTGATGTCGTAGCAATACCATTATCCTTATCCATGGTGTTAACTGAACCTTTTCATTTGCACTTACTAGATTTGTGTCCCTCTTTTCTGCACCCAAAGCATCTTCCAGTTCCTTTGAAAAATTCTCCTTTATGCCTCTTCTCACATGATTTACATGATAGAAATTGAACTTTCCTTCCTCTATGATCATCATGAAACTCCATCTTTCTCTTATTAGCTGATTCGGGAAACTTACCAAAGTTGAGATTATTGATCATATTATGAGATTTCTGATTAGGCATAATAACGATGTTTCTCCTTCCAAATTATATTTCATTTGGTAGCTCATGAAGAATATCATTCCATTGTCCATCATATCCTCCATTATTGTGAATCCTCCTGTTTCCAGCCATTTTCTAAAACACAAAAAAAGTGTGAGAGGAAAAAATCATAACCAAGGGGGAGTACCTTCAATATCTAGCATCTTAGTTTTAACTCTAACATTATTACCGTAATTCTAGGACTATAAACTCTACTTATAATTATCCTTAGAGACATCCCTAGACATACCTTAGAAATATCTCTAGGGATTTCACTAAATTTTTTGCATCCTAGTTTCCAAAGGTTGAATAAACCTTTCCTCTGATACCAACTGTAGAGACCCAAAGCTTGACGTATATAGAAATTCCATTAATTTTTCAGAATATCTAATACATAACAAAAATAGACACCAAAGGACCATAATAGTTTAGTGTCTTTGGAAACTCAGAATATAATTTTCTAATCTTGGTGAAAGATCTTCAACATATCCCATAAAGATATTTCTTTTTTTTATACCTAAAACCTTTCTTTATATCCTGGAAAAAAAGAAAACATATAAATGGAGAGCTTAAATGCTCAGTAAGGGAAAACATAGAGAACATAAAATAATCCATAAACATTTTAAATCAAAAACTTGAACATAAAATTTAAACAACAAAATCTTCAGAAAATACATAAATCTTTGAAGTACGTAAGGAATATATCATAATGGAACATCAACCATGATAAAATATAATGGGAATAAAACATGTAATTGTGGAAACCATTCAGCACATGTTATTATTTCCATAGTAGCCAAGTCATTGCTGCCAAGACCATCTTAGTGTACAAAGTCCCTTTCTGAATCGAGTTCACTCCTCATTTCAATCCTGTAACACTGAACCAGATTAACTTACCATTCCAGCCATGTATATCTCATGAGATATAAATCATTACCCAATTAATTGGAGGGATATATAGGTCCCACCCATCTCATAATGAAATCATTCTTTCGTGTGCCACAAAATCATAAATCATACATCATAGCATAACCCATGTAATAGAATGGGATTCTTAAACATCATGCCATCATAAAATAATCCATATAAAAAATGGATATCATTTAATCATAAGAATAATCAAACCATATAAATAATGGAGACATTATACTTGAAACATAAACTTATTAAATAATGTCATTTTAGATGGAAAATAGTTTTGAAAAAACACTTGAAATGAATTCTTGAGGAAAATATCATTTCTTCTTCAAAATCACTTTCTTTTCAAAAAATGCCATGAAATTTTAAAAGAAAAGGGTTTTTTTAAAAAAATAATCTTTCAATATTATATAGGAAGCTTTATCAAAATGAGGAATTATGAAACCGTAAAAATCCGTTCATGCTGTATAAGTTAAAAATAATATTCTCCTCGCACTTTTGTCAGAAAAGACAAAAAGTTCCTCATGTGGTAAAAAAAAAGTAATATTCATTTCATAACATGTGATAAAATTAAAAAATGGGTAAAAAGGAATTTAAAAATACATGAAATCATTTTTATAAAACATGGGCATGGATGATAACAATAACCCCAATAAATACTTTCGAATAAACAATCTCGGATAAAAACGAGATTGGAAAAGTTATCCCTTACCTTATGTCTGATATGCTTCGTATGTATCCGAACCTCCTGTGTAATGATTTAAATAATGTCATTGACTTATTATATAATCATATTCATTGTTATGATATCATATATAGTTTACTTATGAATTTATATTACCCGTTCTTTTGTAAATTCCATGTTAAAGCAGCGTTTTGGGTAAAATTATTTTATTTATCGTACGTGTTTGGACTTGTTGTTCTTAATATTATTACTTATATCCTGATTTACTTAATTCCATAATGTAAAAAATGATTTATATATAATATATATTCATCATATACATATATATATATATATATTATATATCGATAAATGGAATGAAATACACCGTTCATGGAGACGGTAGGCCGTACGTACGCATGAACGCTGTTTACGTTTCCTTATTTAATTGAATGGAATTAAGTAGATGAAATAAATATATATATATATATATATATATAAATAAATATAATATCATTATTATTTCATATATTTCATGATTACTTGTTATATATACTTTATAATCATTCATGAATGGTTAACATGGAGAATGAATCTCATTGCGTCGTGGAGACGGTAGTCCGTACGTACGGACGAGTGATGATATCATTACCATGATCGTTGAATTGTATTGAAGAATATGTATAATATTTCAGAATCAATATAACTTTAAAATAATCATATATAGTTATTTATTTACACCATTATTCCCATCCAAGTAAGGTGGTGTTCGAAAACAGATTACACCACGGCGTGGAGACGGTATTCCGTATGTACGCACGCACGGTGATTTTGTTTTTCATAGGATGGATAGAAGGTGAAATAGGGTTGTTTAATATTTATAATAACATATCAGTATATAAGTAATAATTATGATATTACTTTATAAGGAGACAACTAAATAAGAAGAAGTAGAAGAAGAAAGAAACTTGAGAGAATCGGAAGAAGAGATTACCTCTTCTTCGACGCACCTCCTTTAAGACTTCTCTTAAGGAAGTAGAGTTGGTCTTTTGAGAATACCAGAACTTCCAAAATGTTTATAGGGAAGTGGAGAAGATAAATGGGCAGGGTTTGTCCGAGATTCAAGGCTCAAAAAGGTGTGAAGAGAAGTGGGAAGGGGTTCCCTTTTTATAAGGGAGGAGAGGGGCACCTTTGGAAATCTTAAAAATATTAATTTATAATAAATCTAACCCCACTTAAAAACCACCAAAAATGACTCATATTAGAATATTATATGATATAGGGTTGTAATATCATCAACCAATAAAAGATAGACATGTAGGTAATTTATTTTAAACATTATCAACTGGATTTATCCTTATTTAATCTATTAAATTTTATTTGTGGTAATAAGATTCTAAATTTTAAATTGTTATAAATAATTACTTATGTTCTAATAATTATCCATAATTAGATAATTTATGACATTTTAGACTATATAAATTTCAATTTATAATTTTTAAATATTTTTGTGATTTTTAAACAATTTAATAATATGTTGTTTTTATAAAATAACAATAGTGTCAATTTTGACACTATTCATTTATTTGAATTTAAATAAAATCCAAACAGAGGAAATATTAGAAATAAAATATTTAATAGGTTTATAACATGTCATAGTAATATATAAAATTAGTGTATCACCTTAAATAGTTCATAAAATATTTATTTTACTATTTGTAAAACCATTTATTTGATATTTCTCTTAATAAAATAATTACTACAATATTTTTGTATAATTATTAAATATACTTATTTTTGCATAAAAATTAAAAATAAAATACTATGATGAAGATAAATCTTATATATTTCATAAAAATACATTTATTCAGATTTATCTTCTAAAACACCCAGGTTTTAAAATGTTATATTTATTAAATTATGAAGGTGACAACTTTGACATCATATAAAATAAAATAATATAAGTGTCATAATCAATTTTATAAGACTCGAAACGGTCATATATTAGGTAATTGTATGATTATGGTGTATATATACATCACCAATAAGTTTTGATCAGGATTGTGGACCCTTTAATATGTATTACTATTTCAATAAAATAATATTATTGATTTTTTTTACTAAACAAATAATTTCTGCATCATTAATGTATAAGCTAATAAGGTAATTAAATAACTCTTAAAAATTACAAATAAATTAACATGATAATGAAAAAAAATTTATCTTTCCAATGAGTATTTATAACCGAATTTATATTCTGTATGACCTTATATTAAAAATACTTTAATTATTAAAGTTTGAGTGAGACATATTTCACTTTCCTTTAAATAAAATAAACTAAAGGTCTTAATCACCTCCAAGTGGGTTCCAATGGATTCAATTTCGACCCAAATATTCCTTATTACGAAATATAATCATCCAATTATATTAAGACAAGTGTTAGGGTCTTTTTATAATATTATATTTACCCTTAATTACCCGATTTACCTTTTACTATGATAAATAAAATTTACCGTAGTTACTATTCATAATGCCCAAAAATAAAAAGTAGCCAATTAACATAATTTGGACCCAATGATTCCAAATATGGATTCAATTTTTCTAAATTCAATACACAAAAGTTGCATAAATTAATTTAAAATTAATCCTGTTGTTAAGAAAAGGAGTTTTAAAAGTTAAAACATTGCAAAAGATTGAAATGATTTTACCTATGAATTCAATGTAAAATCAATGCTAATGACATACATTATATTAAATGGTAAAAATATATTCTATTTATACTTTAAAACCATTAAATATTATAATTTAACCACATAAATTATTACGATGAAAAATGTTATTTTTAATTAAAATATATCGTGTTTTTACTATTCATTAAAATATGAAAGTTATCAGAATAATATGAAAAATTTATCCAAGGTAAAATTTTATATCCTGATTGCAAAGAGTAATTTTATTTTTTAAAATTGAGCTTATAAACATTTCAAAAACTAGATTTAATGTGGGTGCGCCATCAAAAGGCGACAAAACTGCATTTTTTGAAAAATACTTATTTTACCCAAAAAATTTATTTTATTCTCATACCATGTTCTAGAAAATGCGTAAGATGAATAATAATGTTATAAAATTCAAAATGTAGTTAATACTATTCATAGAGGCTATTTTGTGATAATATTATAATCATATATTGTTGTTTAGTGAAGCCTGATATTGCGTACAACACATGCTATCGAGGAAGGTCATGATTGCGTGTAATGAAAGCCAGGTCAGGGTTGCGTGTAGTGAAATCTCCCTTTGGTGTTTCGTATAACATAATTCAAAACTTATTTCATTTATACATTAAAAAAATATATACTTAATGCTACGTAGAATAATTTCTAAAAAACGAACTTGAAATTGTGTGTAACATGAGCCAAGAATAGTGTTGCGTATACTACAAGATAATACGATGTTGCGTATAGCCCAAGATAATTTTGGTGTAGCGTACAACACAAGACATCAACTAAATTAAAATATTATTTTTTATAAAATCTCGGGGTGTTACAGAAAGTGGCATGAAGTACCACTAAAAAAGGGAATGGGTTTGTACATGAAGTTCCACCATCAAGGGTACACCAAGCTCGAGTGTGTGGAATTTGTGAATATGTTTGAAATGTGTGTGCATCCATGAAAGGTTAATTGAGTTATGAAAATATGAAATGGGAAAATGGTTAATGACTTGTTTGGTTTCTTTCCATGTAAATGTGTTGATTTGGGTAAAATGTTTTGGTAAGGATGTGTTTGGTTTATTGGAATTTGTTTCATTGTTTATATTCATTTAGATATAAAAATATATATAATTGTGCTAAATTTTTATATCCTAGTGGCTCCTATGGTTCATGTTTTAAAGACATGATTCCACTATCTATTTATTGATAAATTCATAGTGTTTACTGATCATAAGAGTTTGAATCATATCTTCTCACAAATATATTTGAATTTGAGGAAAAGGATATGGATGGAATATCTCCAGATGTTTGAATTTTACTTGATGTATTCACCAGGTAAAGGAAATTCGATAGCAGATGCATTTAGTAGAAAGTCATATGTTCATCTAGAAAAATAATATTTAAATCAGTAGAAAATGATGTCTATCATAGAAGATATGTAGTTGAAATGTAAAGATCTAGGTGATGTAGTGGTTTTATTTTCAGTTTTGTTGGTTCCTGATTTGGTTGAATTGTTTAGTGAGGCGCAGACGTATGATTTAGATTGCGTGGATATGAGGTCAAAACTCAATGGTGGGGAGATCATTGAGGGCTAGAAACTGGATGGGGATTCAATGTTTTGTTTACATAATTGGATGGTTGTACTCATGGATTTTTAGGAACAAATTCTTAGTGCATACCATCATTCGAGATGGGCTATCCACAAAATAATTCAGAAAATGTATAAGGAATTTAAAGCATAGTTTTGGTGGGATGGTATGAAAAGGAAAGTGGATGAGTTTGTATTGAGATACTTAACTTTTCAACAAGTCAAGGCAGATCATCAGTGACCAGATGTTCTGTTATATTATTTACCCATCCCTACATGGAAATGGGAACAAATATCTATGTATTTTGTTATAGCTCTCCCAAGAATGGTTCATAAGAATGATTCCATATGGGTGATTGTGGATCGGCTCACAAAGTCACCTCATTTCATCCATATTTGTGAATCTCATATGGTGGATGATTTGTCCAAAATCTATATATGTGTGGTGGTAAAGAGACATGGTGTATCATTTTTGATTGTATCATATAGAGATCCAAGGTTTACATTGAATTTCTGTAAATACTTACAACAATCACTTGGGACTCAATTGACTATGAGTATGACATATCATCCTTAGATATATATCAAATATAGAAGGATGATACAAACATTGAAAGACATTTTGTAGGATTGTGTGATGGATTTTGGTGGCTCATGGGAGGATTACTTACTATTAGTGGAGTTTTAGTATAATAATAGTTATCAGGAATCAATACATATGGATCTGTTTTAATAATTGTATGGATGTTTGGGTCATTCTCCACTATGTTGGGTGGAAACAAGTGAGACTTCGATAGTTGGGACGATCCTTATTTAAGAGACTATGGAGAAGAATAATTTGATCAGAAAGATAATGGATACAACTCAAAGTCATCATAAATCATATGAGAATCATCGTCAACATTTATTGTTGTTCTAAGTTGGTAATTATATGTTCTAGAGAATATATCCTAGGATTGGACATCATCATTTTGGAAATTAGATCAAGTTATCTCTGAGATATATTGGGCATTTTGAGATACTTGAGTGGGTTGGAGAGGTGGCATATTAGTTGGATTTTCCACCATGGTTCAAGTTAGTGTAGAATGTGTTTCATGTGTATCGGGTAAAGAAGTATCAGCCGAATCTTGACCATGTGATTCTATGGGATCATGTTGAGCTATAACTGAATGCTTTGTTGGTGCACATACCAGTATGGATTGTGGATAGGAAAGATAAATTCTTTCATGGAAAAAGCATTAGTTTAGTGTGGTTTTGTAGAAATGTGGTAGGATTCTGAAGGAGACTTTGGAATAGGAGAAAGAATTGGCCCAACAATGGCCCGAGATCTTTTAGGAAGGTGAAGGTTTTCTACTTTCCAAAGATGGAAAGGCCAATGTTAGGGAGAATTTAGCACCACTAGTTTTATTTATGTAACCCTTATTTATGTCTTTTTCTGTATATAATGTGTTTTGGTAAACCTTGGGAGAGTTTGAGGATTTTCTATAGGTACATGGTTTGAGCACAGTTAGTGAAAACCATGAAACACTTGTAGAAAACCATGAAAGCTAAGGTAGATTAACGGGTGTTTGTACACTATATCCAAACTATGTATCCTCCCCAGTCTAAGCGTGCATTATGGGATATTGGGATTTGGAATGGTTAGTGCATGGTTTGTCTAACCATACTGGCCAACCATGTGAGGCACCCTCTTGAGACAGTAATAGGAGCACAATTAGCGCATGTTTTTTTCTAACTGTGCAGCTAAATTGTGTGTAGCATAAAAAGTGGGTTTTAAAAAATGGGGCTCGGTCGGGATTTTCCCTAAACACATTATTATTATTCCTATATGTTCCTAACTATGGATTCCTTCTTCTCTAAAGTTATGGAGGATTTCCCACTCATTATGTAAGTGATTATAATGGTTTTCAAGGTTCTTTGAAGGTGACTCTCCCTTGGTATGTCTATCTCCTTAGTAGTTTCATGGTTTTGATTACATCTACTCTCCTCTCTATCTCTCAGTTTCCTAGATCTACTTCTATAACATGTAGATCTAGGGCTATTGTTGCCTGTAATGGTAATGTTTGGGATTTTTGATGTTAGGGAAAGGGATCTAGGGTGATTTTATGAAGGTTTCAGCCATATTTTGTGTATAGTTTTGCGGTGGATCAATTTTACCAAACCCTAAAGGTAGGTGGATTCACTATCGACTCCTCTTTCTAGAAATAGAAGGATTAGTTTCAAATAAATTGGTTTTTCTAGAAATTTATTGTGAATGTGATGTGTGAAGCTTGGTGGAAACCCATTTGTGGTGATTTTTGTATTTTGGTGAAAATGGGTTAATGTTGTGAAATGTGTTTTGTTTTTGGATTTTAAAATGATTATTTTAAAATTATTATCTTGGGTAATTTATGGAAAATAGTTTGTGAAAATTGGTTTTCAATAAATATGTTGTTTTATTTAAGTTTGTTTTGGCATGAATAATGGATTAAGGGTGTTTCAATAAATGGTTGATTTATTGAAGTGGTTTTGACATGTTGTTGGAATTATTTGTTTTCATGTTGGTTTGATTTTAGTAAATGTTGTTGACGTTGTTTTTTTCATAAGTGATTAAGAATGTGATGGAAATGATGGATAGTGGCATGAAGTACCACCAATGAAAGGGTTGGAAAGTGATGTGAAGTTCCACTACAAAATGGGATGGGTTTGGACATAAATTTCCACCATCAAGGGTACACCAAGACTGGGTGTTTGTAGTTTGTGAATACGGTTGAAATGTGCATGCGGTCATGCAAGGTGAATTGTGTTATGCCAATATGAAATGGGAAAATGTTCAATGACTTGTTTGGTCACTTTCCATGTAAATGTGTTGATTTGGGTAAAATGTCTTGGTAAGGATGTGTTTGTATTGTTCGAATTTGTTTCATTTTTTAAATGTATTTAGATAAATTATTTTATATAATTGTGCTAACTTGTTATATCCTAGTGGCGTGAGTAGGGAAGTAATTTTCAGAAAGGTTTCTGAATATTATTACTCACCCCCTGCTTTGGAAATTTCGTGCTATTGTAGATGTTGTATTCTAAGAAATAGGTAAAGGTAAATCATCTCATTTCTTTAGTGGTTATTTGTGATGATTTGGGTTGTTTTGTGGTGTTGTATCTTGGAGAATGGTGTAGAGCTGTGGATATTACTCTTGGAATCCTTGTGATTTTCATTGTAGTCTTCTGCTTAATACTCTAATTTGGTATTGTTATGGGATTGGTTTAGTTGTATTGTTGTCACTTGGAAATGTGTTGAATTAGTTTACATTGTTGACATACATCATATAGTTGGGTTTGGTTATGGAATGTTTGGTTGGTTTCTTTTATTTGAAAGGTAAAATTGTCCCCCACTTGTTCCTAAAGCCTTCAACATTTATTTCCATTCTTTAGTGCCTTGTGGATGTTGTTTAAGGACAAGTAGAACTTTTATCTCGACTCAAGACAATGAGGAGAGCGATATGATATAATTACAAAGTTCACATGGAATAACATTTAACAATGTCTTTAAATAGGAGAACATTATTGGAAAGTTGATATATGTACTTGGAGGAAAAGTGTAAATTTTTATAGGGAGTGATTGAGGTCATCATTCACAAAAAAGTGAATGATCAATGGAAATTTGAGAGCCTGAAATCTATAAATCTATAATGATTTAGAAGATCATTTATTCAATGAAAATTAAATAATTAGGACAACATTTTATTTCCAATCCATTTTCCAAATGTTGGGTAAATCTTTTACTGCCTAAGAATATAAGGAAATTTACTTGCATGATATATTTCAATTTCATGTGAACAATTCCATATTATGGTTGTTATTTAATCAAATTCTAATTTATCCCTTACATTAAGGAATTGATATCCAAAAATTAACTTTGATTCCTGAAGCACTAAAATAAACATTTAATGAATCACAAGGCCCATAAAAGAGTGACAAGTCTAACTATTTATCTCTAACTATTATACAGAGTCGATATGGTTAATACATTAATCTCTAAACCTAAAAAGTTACACTATTGGTTCATCATTAGTATCTATTCATCAAATTATTCAACTAAAAAACTGATATATTAACCAAGACATTGTGTAGGTTAGTGGTTGGTGTGAAACCATTATCGTCCTTCGGTCATGGGTTCAAGTCCCATAGCCTTGCTGGATTTGATTGGTTATCACCCATCTTACATATTGTCATTTTATAAAACCATATTAATATAATTTCCAAAATAAATATGATTTATATCCTTGAAATAAGTTTAATTACTAAATTTACTTTTAACAAAGGTTTTCAACACAACACTATTTCATAAATACTTCATCCACTTATTTCCACATAGATCCTTCCTTGGTATAGAGTTTATCCATAATACCATTTATAGGATTTATAAATCATGACATCTTATCTTCAATCTAAAACACCTTAGTTTTAACCTAGGTTATTTATTTTCATCATATTTTCAAATCCTCCACAATGGTTTGTAGAGAAAATGTGAATTATCCTATGCATGTCCTTGGGGAGTGTTAATCCAGGTGAACAGTAAGGCCCATTGTCATGTACTAGGTTACACTGAGTTAGGCCGGACACACCTTTTCGGAGTTGTTACTCCTAGGTACATTTGTTCTAGAACCACATCCACTTATAACATCCAGACAGTGATGTATTACTAGGAAGACCCACATAATATCTACCTTAACAAAATTCTAAGATGTTTTGTATACTTATCCTCAAATTATACCTTATAATTATGTGATCTAATCTATGTTTTGATAATATAGTTACCAAGGTTAATATTATGCTTCCTCTAATACCAACTATAGCAAACAAAACCCAGAAGGCCTGAAGTTAGTGTCTTCTATCAATTACATTTGCATGATTATAAGGAATCAAATTCCGAATGACCAAGAGTTTAGTAGTCTTGGTAAACAAGATACATACATGAGTATAGTATTAAAAATTAATATAGTAATTACAACATAATTTTTTCTAAATAAATAAATTTTAGGATAACTCTAATCCATCTATTATATCCTTGCATATCATTCATAGTATTCTTCTTGGATTCCTAGGGAAAGGAAACAAAATAAGGGTGAGCTCAAATGCTCAGTAAGGGTAAATTATAGTGGAAGAAATAATTAATCAATGAGAATAATAAATATGGCATGGTAAATAACTGAACACACATGCTAAGTAATCAATAGGTTGAAAAGTAAGTTAATAAACAATAAGGCAAAGTAAATGAAAATGCATTCAATTCAAATAACTAGATGAGGAAAAATAAATATGGCAAGCTAAGAAATTGAAACACATTCCATTTAATGAATTAAATGAAAATGAAATGTATATATAAATATGTTGATGCAAAATCTCATGGAGAAATAATTACTGAAACTAAATGAAGGAAATTATTTCTTAATGAATTTCATATCTGAGGCACATGAAAACCTATACTATCAACACCTTTCACAAGGCAGGTTAAAACTATGGATATAAACTTTTTTAATTTTCACAAATTATTTTTCTCATGAGAACCCATTGATTCATCGATGAGATATTTAAATTCTAGGCTCCATCTGTCATTGCTTATCCAAATCATTCCTTATATCAAATAGCTAAAATAAATAATATTCCTTATCAAATATCCATATTGAATAAAGAATATGGAATTATCAATATTTCCCCAAATAATCAAATAACTATAAAATTAGACATCATATGTAAAATGGTATATGGTTTATGTAATATTAATATACCTGATAAATGAAATAGATAATTTAAGGGAAATTCAATGTTTAATGATCATGGGAGATTGAATATTTCAAGGGAACTAAAAAATAAATCACGGAAGTGAAAGTGAATACTATCCTTGGCCAAATAAATCATAAACCATCTAGAGGAATAATAAGGATGGTATCATTAAAATATATCCCAAGTTGAGTAAAATAAAAGGGTTTTTTTCATTTATTAATAGAAATAAAAAGATCTTTTAAAAACATTCTTGAAGAAATTGTCCTTTGTTTTGAAAAACCTTTTCTTTGAAAATAAATTTTTAAATTTTTTTTAAGTAAAATATTAAACATGTAAAGGAAACTTCAAAGAAATTATGGTGAGTAAATCCATACTTATCGTATGAGTTAAAAAATAACATTCTTTTTCCACAATAAAAAGTTTAGAAAAATGCCTTGTTTGAAAAGCGACAAGAAGATTCCTTTAAAAACATTAGTAAAAGAAAAAAAGCGTACAAATGTCTTTAACAAATCATTTTAAATATTTTTTTTGGAATATTTTAATAAAACATGGTTTTTATAAGAAAAAAAGTTCCCCAAATAAAGAGATAAATGAAGTTATATTTTCTTAAAAAAAAATTCTAAAACATTTTGAGTGCCAAAGAGTGGGAAAATGGTACTATTGCTTGAAAATGGTCATGAATAACCAGAGGAGAATAAAATAAAAGAGTTTATTCTATAATGACCAAATAATTTCCTTTTATGTAAATTAAATTTAAAAAAATCCTGAATAAAATGATATTATGAAGTAAAACCCTTGAAAATAAACTATGTTCATAATAACAAATAAGTCTCAATGGAATGTAAATTGAGAAGAAATCCCTTACCTTGTATCCAACTTGTCTCGTGTGTCTTTATATTCCTAAATAAAAAACTTTTATTAATTATTTAATTTCTTCAGAACCATTTTATAGTTTATAATAATGTTTATTTCACTTATTACCATGTCATATAAAACTACTTAAACAATTAAGTTTACGTTGGGTGTTTTGACCAAATTCGGTTTATGTGTCAAAAGAAACTTTGGTAGGACAACTATGATCAAAGGGGTCATTATATAACATATATAGAATAATAATAATGATATAATTATAATATTTATACATAAATTATACTTTTAAAAACAATCATTAAATATGGTTTTGAAAAAAGAATCAATGTTACCATCATAGAGATGGTAGGCCATACGTATGCATGAGTAAAGCTCCCATTTTTCAATGATCATTATAGAAATAAGGTAAGTAACACTATATCCTTACATAATGATCATTATATCACAAATACCATGTTATATAATCATATATATTTATATATATAATTATTGTGATGTAAAAGGAATCACATTGTGTCTAGGAGACGGTAGTCCACACATCCACAAATGACATTATTACTTTTTAAGTATGTGAAAGGGAAATAAATAAAATGATATATATTATATTTATATAAAAGTAATTATTTCATGAATATAATATAGATATTTTCTATGTCACATATTTTTAATTAAAACTATCCTTTATACATTCCATGTATCGTTTGATCGAATCACATTGCTTTTAGGAGGCAGTGGTCCACACTTCAACAAACGATGTTATCATTTTTACACAAAATGGAAAGTATAAATATATTTATTGTAAAAGAATTAAATAATATTAAATAAATAATAAATATCATATATAAAATATATAAATATGGTGTCCATCATAATTTCTACCATGATAGGTGGTAAAGGAAAAATGAACAGTCATCATTTCGTGAGACGGTAGTTCACCCTACACGTAAACAGTATGTTCGTTACCTATTAGATGGAAGTGTGTGTAAGTTAAGGTGAAAAAATTAACATAAAAACATCCTATTATATTTATTATACTGGTGTTATTATATAATCATGGAGTAAGAAGATTTTATGTGGTGTATAATGGAAATGAAACTAGATATCTTAAGGAATGATGTTACCTCTTA
This sequence comes from Viscum album, assembly GCA_963277665.1. Lineage (NCBI taxonomy): Eukaryota > Viridiplantae > Streptophyta > Magnoliopsida > Santalales > Viscaceae > Viscum > Viscum album. The sequence continues at coordinate 1,294,579,034 of OY728141.1, read as the reverse complement.
ATCTGGTAACTTCTTTTGGTTTGTACCAAAAGGATTCCTTGGATTAATTTATGACCAATTTAAGGCTTATATATTTAGAGGAGGTATTATGAGGATATATTTGAGTAGATATTTTTTGATTCATATTGGATTGAGAGGTGTGATTAAGTGGTAGGAGAGGAAGCCTTTCATAGTGGAGGAGGAGTGGCACTCTTGTAATTTATTGACAAAGGAATTCCATACATGTTTCTCACATTTAAAGTGGTCCCATAATGGTACAATTTAGATAAAAGTGGGGATAGTTTCTAAATATATCCATACAATGTTTATTAGACAAGTTTATAGGTTATTTGGTCCCTTAAGATTAAGTTTTAGTCCTTTATAAATCTTAATCTTACCTTAATCATTATAATTAATTTTAATTACATTCATTGATATTTTTGGTAAGAAACCAGGTTAACTATATTAGACATTATAAATTATTATGGTTAAAAATATGGAATCCGATTTTCTTAATTTTAATCACATAAGTGACAGAAATGAATTTAAATTTAATCTTGCAAAGGGGATGACAATGTGGGTTTTTAAAGTAAAATGTCCAAAAGTTTGCTAAGTTTTTATAGCCAATTTCAAAGTAAAATTGATTACAATGACCTAAATTGGAATAATTTAAAAAAATATTATCTAATTAAACTTTATAATAAATTAAAAGTATAAATTAACCTTATAAATAAATTATATGAAAAAGTAGTTTTGAACTAAAATTCAGTATTTTCCACTATTCATTAAAAAATAAAACTTCACAGAAAAATACCAAAAATTTACACTAACCTAATTTTTATGTTTCTATTTAAAATATTAAGTTTATTTTGACATAATAAATTTATAAAAAGGTCAAAAATTGGATTTAAAATAGATTCTACATTAAAAGTCGGTAAAAGTGTCTTAATAAAAATATAGGTTTTATGTGTAATATTGAGTTTTTTATTATATTATGCTTATCAAATATATTAGATGAATATAAAAAATATTTTATTTAATAAATAATATCTATATTAAATTAATATCACTCAGTAATTTTAATTAATTTAATTTATTAGGATAAAATAGCTTTGTGAGCATAAAAATTGTTTTCTATAAAAATATTCCCTTTATATTCAATTGGTTCTTATATTTATTTCTAATGAAGTTGCAACCAATGAATTAATTTTATATTTGTGTAAACCATAATTTTCATAAGTTAGTTACTACTATTAATAACTACCAATTTAACAGACAATTTATATCTTATTATATTAAATAATAATATTTAATAATATTTTTCTTGGGTAAAACTCAATATTATGTATAACACAAGATATCAAAGAAAGTATCTCATGTGTAACGTAAGATAACTTGATGTTGTGTTCATTTTAAGATATAAAATATATATTAAATTTATTTAAAATAGTAAATGTGTTATAAATTCTCGGAAAATTATATTCCCTTATGTGCTTGGTGTTTCATGGCATACACGCTATTGAATACAGTGTTCCTACTTTAGATTTTCAAGGAATTTCACATTAATACATTTTTCCATTAGGGTAATTTTACAATTAGATCATTAGGTAATTAGAACAATTTTTCAATTTGTTGTTAGGCCATTAGGCCAATTGGTCATTAGTCTAATTAGTCATTAGGCCATTGAGCCATTTTTTCAATTGGAAAATTTTCCATTATACCAATTATCCAATTGAAAATTAGGCCATTATACCAATTTTAAAATTATACAATTAGGCCATTAAGTCAATTGTCTAGTTTTCCATTAGTCCATTAGGCCAATTGGCCATTAGCTTAATTGGTTGTTAGTCCATTGGGCCATTATGCCAATTGGAAAATTGGTCATTAGGCCATTAGGAGAATTTTAAAATTAGGCCATTAGGACAATTAACCATTAGTCCATTAGGCCATTAGGCCAATTGACCATTAGGACATTAGGAAATTAGTCTATTAGTTCAATAGGACATTAGGCCAATTGGCCATTAGTCCATTAGACCAATAATCCATTAGGACATTAGGCTAATTGACCAATTGGCCATTATGCCATTAATCCAATTAGCTGTTAGTCCATTGATCCAATTTTACATTAGGCCATTATGACATTAGGTCAATTGAACATTAGTCCATTAAGAAAATTGAAAATTAGTCCATTAGACCAATTTTCCATTAGGCAATTAATCCATTAGGCCAATTGGCCATTAGTCCATTGGGCCGATTATTCTATTAGGCCATTAGTCCATTTGGACAATTGGTCATTATGAAATTAGTCAATTAGGCCAATTGGTCTATTAGTCTATTAGGACATTAGTCCATTGGTCCAATCATCCATTAGTCCATTGGGACAATTAGCCATTAGGCCATTGGGCTAATTGGCCACTGGGCGATTAGGCCATTATGACAATTGTACAATTAGACAATTGGACATTAGGCCATTATGAATATTTTCCAATTGGACAGTTGTTTATTTGGCCATTATAGCAATTGTCCAATTGGAAAATTGGTCATTAGGAAATTTGGCCAATTATCCATTAGGACATTAGGCCAATTGTCTATTAGACCATTAGGATAATTTTCCATTAGGCCATTAGGTCATTTGGACATTAGGCTATTAGGTCATTAGGCCAATTTGTCCATTAGGACAATTGGAAATTAGACTATTAAGGTTAGTTGTTTACTCCAAAAATAAACTACAATATTTCAGACAAGCATGAATTTTATTAGTGGAAAATTTGAGCTTCTTAATTAACTTCCTTGACTTAAAATTATTTTATGGAATATCTGCACCATCAGGAAGAAAGTCCTTAAAAAAGATAAGAATATAATCAATGGAGGTATTTTAAATTCCATACATGGATTTTCCATGATATAACTGCATTAAAAATTCCAACTTTTTCATTTTAGTACATTCATGATACACATGAGTTCTTTCATCATCCATTAATTTTTTCTCTATCTTAATATCACCATCTTCAATATTTTCCTCATGTGTATTTATATCATTGCCTTCTTTCACTAGAATACTATCTGTCTCATGATGATTCACAAATGGAAACCAATCAAATATAAAATTCTCCATACCGCTTCTTTCCTTCCATTCATTAATATTAGAAGATTTTCTCACCTCTCTATTGTGATAAAAACATAATAGTTTATTTGAAATCCAACTTTTGTTATATGGTAGCTAACTTATTCCCAGGTTAACAATTATCTTACAACACAATTATAACATAGAAACTGTATACGACCTCCATCTGAAGCATTGTTAAATGAAAAATCTAAAAAAATCCAAATTATTTTGAAAATCGGTTGAAACGTTATTGATATGACACATCCAAATTCTATCTATTATATTATAGGGGAAAAATTTATGTTCCAATCAAAAATGTAAACCATAATTACAAAATTCATTACAACCAATTTCAATATGAAAGTCATTAAAGAAACTAAGATTTTTAAAATAAAAAAATATATCCAAAAATTAATAAATAAGAGGGAATCCCAAAGTTGTATGATATATGAAATCCAATACAAAATTTGTTAGAAAACACTACTCATCTCTAATTGGATAGGATTAATTTCTAATTCCAAATGTAATTATAATTTTAAAGAGATATCATGAAAAGAATAAATTCTATTACCATATTACTTGAATAATGGAGAGATCATGTTCAATGAAAATATATATATATTGTTTGATGCATTTTGATACAACAAATAGAATAAACCATTTAAATAATTTATTTAAAGACTCATATATAAAAATTGGAAACATTATTTAAAAATAGGTAAGGGTGACAAAACTACATAACAATGAGTACAAAAAATAATGACAAAATGTAAATTTTTTTTAATTCAATATACCATCACATTAAAAAATTATTTTATATACAAAAATACCTAGAAAAATTCCACAGTCATATTTTCAAATATAATAATTTTTCTATTTATTTCATATCATAAATCAAGTGTAGTCACATTATAGGCATATTCTGAAAAATTATATGTATGGAAGAGATTACCTACCAATAAAATCTATCGATGATCTCCTCAAGCTTTAGTAATAATAAATCAACCTCATATAATGGATAAATAAATTTATATAACCAATTGATTCCAAATGAGTCATCTTTAGAAACTAATAATAATAAATGCTCAAATAAAAATAATGAAAATAACTTCTAATAACCTCTATAAATAAAATTTTACAAAACCCATAATTTTAACTACCTAAGAAGTGCATGATTTCAACCCATATTAAATAACTCTATGGAATAATTTAGTAAACAGATTACCTCCAAAAAAATAGTGATGAACATTTTTTAAATGATCAGCCACAAACTCCTTTTTCTAGATAATATGGAATCATCATCACCTCAACTGAATTTCAAATTTACTTTATAAAATTAAATCAAAATATCCAGACCAAAAGGGGGTATATATACTTGATAATATCAATATACATAGTAGTAAATCCCTAAAAAGTGAAATACTCACGCCAACACCATATATTCATAATAATGAAAAGTATAATCATAATAATTATTCTAGAAATTAACAACAAAACCCACCCATTGGTATGAATATACTAGTACACCTATCATGGATATAAAATTAAAAATCAATCATCATCCACAAATACACAATAATGGAATACTAAAGTTTCATCCAAATTACAATCATTAAACCAAAATCCAAAAAAACCTCACCCACAAATAACCTTATTTCAAATAATCCAAAAGAATCATAACCTAAATATATCTTGGTTAGATTTTAATACATAGATAAAAATGAAAACAATAGTCAGTAAAATAGAAGAAGGGTTTTGGAACTCACTATCAAAGAAGGTCAGAATCAGAAAATCACTGAATTATAGGAGAATTCTGGTGGAGGAGAGGCGTCAATCATTGCTCAGGTGAGGGAAACATGACTCGACCAAGGGGGGAGATGCACCTCAATGAGTGAAGTGGGGGAGGGTGGGAGGGTAAAAAATATAGGACTATATCCCAACAGTTTTTAAAAAACCATTGGTATAGATGAGTTATACCCATAGTTTACATAAACCATGGGTATATATAGACTCCATGCAATCTATACCCATAGTTTTTTTAAATTGTGGGTATAGATCTGTGGGGATAACCCCTATTTCTAGTAGTTATTATTGGATCAATATAGGCCTTCTAGTCACCCTTGATTTGTTTTAGGGGATTTAAGGATCGAGTTTGATTTTCCCATATATCTTCCATGAATCCACATCAAAAAATCACTCAAAAACTGTATTTTAACACCAATAATGATATGAATATAATCGTTATTTCATGACCATGATCTTTATAGTGAAAAAATATACAGTATGGTGTGACCATGAAATTACTCTTCAACTGCTTCTTAAACCAAATCCTCTTTAAGGTACATTATGGGGTGACACCACACAATATAACATGACCTTAATTTCTAGATAAAATAAGAATTATCATGTCTATAAAAATTGTTTCATGGTTACTGTAATCACAACATAACCAACTTTGTTATAGTGTAATCACCTTTACCATTACAAATAATAAGAACATGAAAAATCATAGCATACACATTACGACATGATCCACATTTCATGATAGACCATCTCAATAATCTTCATATTTCAAGAATAAATTCACAGTGAGGATAAATTCATTATGCTATTATTTTTTATGACTTCAATAAACATTAATCTTATATAGGACCATCATGACATAACGACATCGCTTGAAACATGATTTCTACTTAAATACCAAAACTTCTCCAAAAATCATCACTTTCCAACTCTAATGTTCTTTTAAGGTATTTTAAGATCCCAAATGTTATTCACCTCATCTAAATTATCTGAATTCACATGAGTTTGAATGTGATTTGTGATTTGACAATTGTTTTTATGTGTTTACTATAAAATAAAATACTTACATATCACATAACATCCACTTCACTTCTTTACCTTTCAATAATCTCCCCCTTTGACACAAAAAATTCTAAGGGTACCATCAATATTAAATAGCTTCCTAGTCCCATAAATGTACCCTTTTGGATTTTTTGAACCATCAAACATAAATCACCCTTCCAACTTAGAAATGAATCATCATTCACTCATTATAAGCCTGTGAGAGTAAACTTAATGTAGGAAACATGAAATATGAATAACAATATCATAATAGTACATTAGGGTAACTCAAAATCACTAATAATAGAAATACTATACTACTCATCTCAACATACATATTCTCAAAAAAAATTCTATACATGTTTAAAAAAATCATATACATAGAATCAAAAAACACATTACAATAGTACACACATCACTAACATGCACACACCGACTTTATAGTTTTCCTCTTTTAAAATCCCCTAAATATATTGTCACCCTTAATGAAAAATATATTCTTTGAATTTATGTTTTAATATCCCACTTTGATAATAAAAATACCAAGACAATAAGAAAATGGACAACACATCATACCTTATCCTTGATAAGAAATAGGTTAAACTCACATCATTACCCTCAACATATGGAATGAATTATTTGGAAATGAATTGGTAAAAAAATACACTTTCTCCTTAGTTAGAAAAAAAACCATCTTTAACACAAATTTCTCAAACATTTCCTCTATAAAGTGGTTCTTGATTTCTATGTGATTTAATCAAGAATTTTAAACTAGATTCATTGATAGATTGATTAAAATTTTATTAAAACAATCCATGTGTAATGGAAACTTCTCTTACACATTGAAATATTTCAATTGATTTATAATACACATCAATTAGGTTGTTTCTTATGTTGTAGAAACATATTCTTCTTTCACTGTACTGAATGTAAAAAAAAAAATTCTTCTTCATGTTCCAAGACACATATCCATATCTCAAGAACAATATTTCACTAAATATAGACTTCCTATCATTAAAACTTCCAACCCAATATGTATTTTAAATTCCACATAGATCCAAATTTCCTTTACTATGATATCTAATCTCAAATCCAAAAGTACCTTTGATATATATTATAATTATATTTATTTATAGGAATTGAGATTCCTTGGGCACACTTTGATACCTTTCACACAATGTGAAAAAAATATATGATGTCTGGTCTTGAAGTAGTCAAATAGAGTAGACACTTAATGTGTTTTCTAAAATTCAGTTGATTTACTTATTTACCTACATCATTCTTAGAGGTTTTTTCCCACTAAAAATAGAGTATATACTATATTTTTGTCTTTCATTCCAAACTTATTCAACAGTTCTCATGCATAATTCTCTTGAAAAAGGAAAATACACTCCTTCTATTGAGAAATTTAATGTTCTGAGAAGTTATTAATTTCTACCAAAAATCATAATCTCAAACATCTTTTTAATTTTAGTGTAAAAATCCTTGAAAAAACTTTATTATTTTCTAGTATATATAATATCATCAACATAAAAAATAACAATAAGGGATTTATCTTCATTTTATTTTATGTAGAGGTTGTTTTCCACTATTAATATTTTGAAATTCAATTCCTTTAAGTATAATTGAAGTTTTGAATACCATTCCATAGGATTTGGTTTTAACCCATAAAATTCCTTTTACAAACTTTATACTCTTCTATCACCATCTCCAAGAAAGAATCCTTTAGGTTTCTCTATGTAAGTTCCCTCTTCAAGTTCATTATTGAGAAAGTCCAAATTGAAATCCATTTGGAAGATATTTTATATCCTTAATTCAATAATAAAGATAAAAATACAAATGATATAAATCCTAGAAACTATATAAAATGTTTGATCATTGTCAGTCTCTTTAACTTGTGAAAAATCATTACAATGATTCTTACTTTATTCCTCACCACTTCACCCTTTTTATTAAACATTTTATGGAAAACCCACTGTGTTCCAATTTATTATTAATAACCTTATGAAAAAAATCCAAAGTTTTTTCTTCTAAATATTATCCAAATATCATTCATATTATCCAACCATTCTTAATGCTTAAATTTTTCACTGACACTTCTTCATTTGACTTGTGAAAGAAATGAGATGTGTGTTGTTGTCCTCAATGTTATCCTTGTTTTAACCACTTTTTCTCGATCAAAAATTATATTTTGAACATAAATATTCTTTTTAAACATAAAATTAATAAAATGTAATTGTTCTTTATCACTTTTTAAGGTTAAATAATCACCTTTATCTTGATCATCACTAGAAATTTCATAATTTTCAAAAATTTTAGTGTTCTTTACAATAATTTATATATCATCTACATCTCTATGAAAACTTTGTATTCACTATTCACACTCATTTTATGAGAATTATAACAAATTCACATCATTAATATACAAAATCTTCCATCTTTACTTATTAAAGTAGTGATATCCTCTTCCATTTGAAGGATAACCAAGGGAAATTCCATTAAAACCTCTCTTCTCAAACTTTACAGTGTTTTAAAATTTTAATTTGATAATACAAGGGATAAAAAACAAAAATTATGTAGTTTAAGATAATATTGTTCTTATAGTAAATTTCAAATATAGTAATGTCTTAATTTTGATGATATAAGAAACCATTTTGGATATGCACCACCATCTCGATCGCTTGTCTCAAAAATAATCATGAATTAATATTTTCTACCAAAATTGTTCGATTAAACACCACTAAACTTATATTCTTCTATTCAGTGACACCATTTTATTATGGGATATATGGTGTGATAAACTCATATTATAATCCATTATTTTCTAAATAATTATAATATTTTTTTCCTGTGTACTCAACTCCATTATCCATTCAAATTATCATTAAAGTGAAACCAAATTCCTTTTACGCCCATCTTCTAAAAATTTTAAACATATTAAAGGCCTTTGATTTATTCTTCATTAAAAAAATAAAAGTAATATTATTAAATTCCTAAATAAAATAGATAAATTAATTATCTCCATTTGTTGATTTTTTCTCATAGTCTCATAAACATATGAATGAATAAGATCTAATGGGTGATATATTTGTATATTCAATATTTGTGTATTGAATTGGTAATCTTCCCCTTTTAGATAGTGGAAAAAATACAATCTCTTTTCCTCTTCAATATTGAAACATCAAAAAAATTCCCCATGAGTAAGCTTATTCATGTTATTTAGTCCAAGGTGGCTAAGTCTTTAGTGCCAAAAATAATTATCCTCCTTCATGATCAAGTAGCATGAATTTACAACAACACCAACTTGAAAAAATTTACCACTTATTCATTTCAATATTGTCACAATAGGAAAATCCATTAACCATGTCACTAAGAATCTATAATTTTAAAAAATTAATTTATTCCCTTCATCATGGAGTTTTGAAACACTAAGAAAGTTGTGTTTCAACTTGTTAATATAAAGTGTATTATTTCTTTTTTTTCATATTATCTTTGATATTTATTGAGCCAACTCCTTTGATTTTGAGTGACACATCATTTTTGAAAAACACTAAACCTTTTTTCATCTTTCAAAATCATTGAGAATCTTTATATCACCTATCATGTGTGAAGAACATCTGCTATCTAGAATCCACTTATTCTCATTTTGTGAAGATTTCAATGACACTTCTATAATAAAGTATTTATTATTTACTTTCTCCTTATTATTATGAACCATTTTAGCATTAAATTTTAAACTCAACTATACTAGAAAGATTATAAAATTATTTTTAGTGTAATGACTCGTTTGGTCAAACCTTCCATGGAGTTATTTCAATATCTAAAAATGATTTTATCTATTCACTTTTCAAAATTCTTATTTACTTTAAACCTATCATACTTGAGTGGGTTGAATCCCCCTTGACTCCTACATTTAAAATATTATTTAAGAAGGATGAATCCCTCTAAAATCACATATTTTTTTCCCTCTCCCAAGTTTTTTTCTCTACACCACCATACCTCCAAAGAACTCCTGCTAAGGGAATAACTCACCCATGTGGAATTTTGTCCTTGTGATCTAGAAATCCCACCAGATAGTCCACAAATATCATATCTTCCTTGATATCTATATAACTAAAATCAATCATATGTGAAATATCATAATAATAATTATAAATATGTGACATATGAAACACATTATGAAAATTTTCCAACTATAAAGGAAATTCAAACTGATAAACTCCCTCTCTAATTCACTCCAAAACCTCAAATTGATTGATAAGTATTGGTGAAAAATTACTCCCCTTACCAAAAATTTGATGTATGTAATGAGGATAAATCCAAAAGAACACATACTCACCAAATAAGAATTTCAATTGTGTACTCCTTTGATCCTTATAGGATTATTGTCAACTATGAATAAGGTGTCATGTCAATGAAGCAATAAATTTTTTTTATAAGAAAGGTCCACCAAGGACCAATGAACTACCCATGATCCTCTAAAATCCAATATACATTCTATCAACACATCTTCCAATGTTTGGGTTACCCACTCATTTTGACCTTTGTTCTATGGGTAAAATACAATGCTTAGACACAATGGGTAACAAAGGCACATTGCAATCCTTTCTGCATCTATGATGTGAGTAAATCATCATGATTGGATACTATTATCCTTGGAACACCATGAAACTTCACCTCCTCTTCCACATAAATATTTTCCAAACTATCCATCTAAATTTATTTATTAATTAGTAAGAAATAATATGCATTAATCAATAGATCAATGATAACACATATATAATCAAACCCCTTTAAGGTATAAGGTGAAATATACTCCCATTTGGATAGGTAAATCTCTAAAAGTTGCAACAACCACACCAAAACTTGATGTTCAGTATTCACCTATTGGAATAAAAGATATTGATATAAAAACTCATCTACTAACTTCTTTCTTCCAAACCATGAAAATTACCTTTTTAAAGAATGATACATATTTGAAACACCTAGAGACATAAAAAATAATGGACATGACTTAAAAGAATCACTATTCATAATCCGGTCTATCCACAACTCTAACTCAGAACCTACTAGTCAAGACTCATCAAACCGTTGGATTAATGGAGATTCCACATTCATATAATAGAGACAAACTCTCTAATAAATCTCCTCATATCTAAGGAAAAGATGTTACAATACCTCAATCACTATATATTTCTCACCCATCCACCAAGCATTCTAACCTTAATACTTTCAACTCAAAGCATCTTCCACCAATAAAAACTTCAATCCTCGATGGCTACACAACTACACCATGCTCCAAAATATCATAACCCAAAAAAACACCTCACAAGTATATAACCAACAATTTGAAATTTCCCATACAACTGATGCTACTTGAGAAACCCTAACACCTTCTAGATATGTTCTACATGATTATCCTATATATTTGAATAAATCAGAATGTAATCACTAAAAAAACCAAAAAATAATCTACATAGGGTTGAAAAATCCAATTAATAATATATGTAAATACAATTGATGCATTCATAACTCCAAATGGAATCAATATAAAATCAAAATTTCCATACTAACACCAAAAAACCATATTAAGAATGTATTCATTCTTAATATACATATGGTGATATATAAATCAAAATTTGATATTAAAAACCAACTCTACCACTTTCATCCATCCAAGAAAATAATCTATACTAGGAAGAGGATACTTATTTTTAACCATTACATGATTGTAATGAACCATCTCGGATCGACACAACCCATCACCTGATCAAGCTCACCAAAAGGCTCGAAGCTCATTCCCAGTTAGCATGGGCTAAAGACAATGTAATGACCTAGATTTCCCCAGGCCATTCCTTGGTGAAAATCCAATGTTTAGGGTGTTCTGGGAGGCAATGATAGATCGTTTCAAGAGTTTTACAAATTTATAGTTTTCCCATCGGTGAGTCGAGGGCGTCGACATCGGCATGTCAATGCATCGACATGTCAGTGTGTCGACATGTCAGTGTGTCAGAATGTTAGTGAATCAATATCGATGATTTAGGGGAGTCAGTGTCGCTAGGTTTCGTTGGTAGCTCAATGTCGGTAGGTCACGTTGGTAGCTCAACATCAGTAGGTCATGTTAGTAGCTCAGTGTTGGTAGGTCGCATCGGTAGCTCATCATCGGTAGGTCACATCGGTAGCTCAGCGTCAGTAGGTTGTGTCGGTAGCTCAGCATCAGTAAGCCACAAAGGTAGCTTAGTGTTAGTAGGTTGTGTCAGTAGCTCTCCCTTTGGTGGCTCAGCATCAGTGACTCATTTCCAGTTTTTCCAGTTTTTCCCAGTTTTCTAGTTTCACCCCTCTTACATCTTATTTGACGTAAACCGAGTTTAAAGCCTTTTTTGGCGTTTTTAAGGGCGTTTCAAAGGATATTTAGTATATATTTAATATCCTAATGTTTTGGGGTATTTGAGATACTCAAATCATGTGATCTTGACCATGATCCCATGTTAATGATTTTTTAAATTGTCTCCCCGATTTTAGGATCTTGACTTTTCTTAAGTCGAGATCCTCTATTCCTTAGACCCTTTCAATTTTCTCTTGGTGTACCTAGATCCTTACTCTCTAGATGAGTTGTACACCTGTTCTAGATCCCCCTCCTGCTTAGTTTTCATAGAGTTATTTCCCACTACTCATGAGATCCCCTTTTCTTGGCATAAAGAGGAGCTTTGATCGCTTGTTGTTTCAGGTAGTGATTTCTTCTGCCTCACTTAGATTGTGAATATTGCAAGGTGGGTGTACTAAGGATTCCTTGTGAAGAATGGATGAAAAATTTTCTTAAAACAAGAAAAATAATAATAAGGGAATATGATTAAAAGATAACGTGGTAATGAAATAATGGGCTAGGAGTGTATTGATGTCTGATTATCTATTTTATTTTTTTATCCTTGTTTCTTTATGGATTTTTGTGGCTATATGCCTTCTAAAAATCATGGTTTTTGGTGGTATTTACTTGTGAAATGGTGGTGTTATGTTTTTTTAGTTATGATGTTTGATAATTGGCCATAATATGAAATATGCTTAATCATGTATACTTGGTTAATTAAATGTATTCCCCTGGATAAAACTTGTTTTGTGATCACCTTGATTATTTAAAGTAGAATTAAAGAACCCCTATTGGATAAATATGAATACCCTTGGCTTGATTGTGTGGCCATGTGTGGTGTGTTTTGTAGGGTTCTAGCCTTGTGTATTTGTGGGTACATGGGTAGAAAGAGGAGTTGGTTTTGGGAGAAGGGTGTGGTATCTATGTGCAGCGAGGCTATGGTTTAATGGTAGTTATTGTGGTATTTTTGTGTGGGGTTGTGTGAGAGGTTTATTGGTATCCCAGTTTGAGTGACTGATTAATTGTGGAATGGATGGACTTGTAGGTAGTGGGACTATCATTGTTGTGTTGTGGTCATCAAGAGACATTGGGTAGTGGGACTATAGTGTGGTTATGAACTTTTATGCAGTGGGAATGCATCTATGAATGTTAGGATTTTGTGGTATAACTTTGAAGAATGATATTTAGTAGTAGTTTGGTAGTTGCGTGTTTAGTTAATCATGTTCTTCTCTTTCTGAGGTAGTTGAAGATGTTATGCTTGGTAGTTGTCCCAGGTAGTACTGAAGTAAATTAAAGTGAACACCCCTTAATAAAAAAATAGAAAGTGGTTAAACAAAAAGGGGTTGGTTTATTAATTGGAAGTGATTGTTGGTGTGGTTGTGCATATAGGGGTAGCAGCAAAAGCGATTTTGGTGGTATGGTTTTTTGTTTTGAGATCCACAGGTTGGGCTGAGTGTTTGTTTACTTATATGTATAAATGGTAGTTCCTTGTGATTTCTACATGCACCCCACCCTTGTTGATCACCATGTGCTGAACACCCCCATTCATGGGGGTGGGTGTCTTTTCCAACATCTCAGTGGGAGGATGGATGGCTGGTTACTGACTTTATTTATTACACCCTGTTTCGGGTTCTTATCGCTTGAGCATATCTAGGAAGGATGTAATGGATTGAGGCTTACTAGTCCAAGATACTTTGAGCGGGTTTGTTGTTGATGAGGGGATTAGTTGTTTATCGGCCAAGATTGTTTTCCCAAGTGTCATTGGGATGAGGTTCATGTGTCTTTGAGAGAGAGGTGTGGTTGTTGTGGACCAGGTGTTTGTGGGCGAGATGTGTGGTATGGTTGAGGCCCAAGTGTGTGTGGGCTGGTTGAGGTATAGGAACTGTGTTTTGGAAGAGTGGTTGCATCAAGACGTTATCCATTATAAATGAGTAGTTAACCAGTGGGAAAGTGGTGCGGGGTACCCAAATACTGATTTTCACAACCCATATTCTTCAAGACGAGGGAAGGAAAAATAATGTGTTGTGACCTTCCTTCCCCAAGATGATGAAGAGATAATGACCCCTGGGTCTCGCCTTCAATAGTCCCTAGAGCAGTGACTAACATGAAGGGTATATAATCTCACATAATTTGGAAGGTATTACCTTTTTTACAGAATAAGATCATGAGATAATATGGTAAATCCCAAGAAACTCCAAATACTAAAAGTAAAAGTAATAAAAAATCCATTCCCACATGCATCTTCAATAATTAAAGCATATAAAAAGTACAAAAAAACTCAAAAGTACCAAAATAAAAGAGACTAAGAAGAAACAAAAACTAATCTTGATGCCCAACCTAGTAAATACTAGCACGGTCCTCAAAGTTTTCTTGGAAACCTAAAAATATTTTTATATAAGTTGGGTGAGCATACGAGTATACTCAGTAGGTAAACTAAAGATACCCATTCACAAGTGGGGGAACATACTAATTTTCCTGGGAGAAAATAGTAGAACCTCAAAGCACCTACCAAGGAATACTATTCATCCCAGACTCACCAAGTAATGATCACCAAAATAACAAAAGTCAAGTAAAGTAGTAGTATAGTCACATTGAAATTTGGGTACCCCACACCAATTTACCACTGGTTAACTACTCATCCCTAACAGGTAATGTCTTGATGCTACCACTCTTATCATTTGTAGTCCCAATGCCATAACCTGCCCACACACACTTGGTCCTGAAACCACATACAATCCCATCCATAGACACCAGGGACACAACAACCATTCCTCTCACATGAAGACACATGGGCCTCATCTTGAAGACACTTGGGAAAACAATATTGGCCAACAATCACCTAGTCCTCTCATCTATAGCAAACCCTTTCTCGAAGGATCTTGGACTATGGTAAGCCTCAATCCATTACAGCCTTCCCGGATATGCTCGAGTGGTAAGAACTGGAAGATGGTGCGAGAAAGAAAGTCAGTAACCATCCATTCATCCTCCCACTGGGATGTTGGGAAGGACACCCTCCCCCATTAAATGGAGGTGTTCAACACATAGTTCTGAACAAGGGTGGGTGCGTATAGAAATCACAAGGAACTAAAATTTATATATGTATAGGTAAGAAAACACTCATCCCAACCTATGGGTCCCCATAATAGACAACAAACTCATACAGAACCACAGTTACTGCTACCCCTATATTCACAACCATACAACAGCCACTACCAAAGCATAAACCAAACCCCTTTCTCATTTAACCACTTTCTATTTATTAATTAGGGTATTCAATTTAATTTATTCCAGCACTACCGGGAAACTACCAACCACAACCATATCAAAACAATAAACAAAACTAGATTTTTAGTCCCACTTCATGCCCCTATTTAACCACTACCAACAATCATTCATAAAATTTGTACCTCACAATCCTTTTCTCACAATCTAGCTCCATAGCCCCACTTCCCAACAATTCCTAGATACAGTTCCACTACATACAAGTTAATAACCACCTCAAAGTCCCACTGCCCAAAACCGTTTGATGGCCATGACACAAACAAAGGTAGTTTCAGCTGCCTACAAGTCCATATATTTCGCAATCAGTCAGTCTCTCAAATTGGGATACCAACACACCTCCCACACAGCCTCACACAAAAATCCCTATAGCCACTACCATTAAACCATAGACCTGCTGTACACACATACCACACCATTTTCACATAACCAAATCCTCTTCCCACCCCTGTACCCATAACTATTCTCCCAATAGCAGCACCACACAACTCATACAAAACCCAACAGAACAAAGAACTCAACCACACCAAACAACAGGATATATAAATATTCATATTTTTTAATCAGTTTTATTTAATCCACTTGATAAACAAGGGTGATCATACAAGGGTTTTCATCCTAGGGCATTCATTTCATTTAACCGGGTATACATGATTAGCTATATTAGGATTGACACCAATTATTCCTAAGGAAACAAAAATAGTTGTAAATAATCACCCATTCATATACAAATACCACCAATGGACATGATTTTTTGAAGTCTTTACATCCAAAATAGATTAAAACATCAACAAGGATAACAAAATAAAATAGACGATCAAACATCAATCCACTCCCAGCCCATTATTTCATTACCCCTTTATCTTTTGATCACATTATCTTCTTATTTATTTTTTATTTTTAGAAAATTATTCATCTTTTCATTACAAATAATCATTAGTACACACACCCCACATGATGCATAGTTTAAGAGGGATAGAATAAATCCCTACTGGATGATCAAAGAATCGAAGTTCCTCCTTGCGCCAAGAATTGGGAACTGCACAAGCAGCAGGGAAGAACTCCAAGAAAAATGACCAGGAGGGGATCTAGAATAGGTTCATGACTATTATGGGAATAAAGGATCTAGAATATCCAAGGGTAAATGTAAAACACACTAGGAAGGGATGATCTCGGCTTTGAAGATTCAGATCCTATATTAAAGGAAGAATGGTTTCCAAAAGTCATTAACATGAGATTGTGGTCAAGATCACATGGTTTGAGTATCTCAAATCCCTCGGGATAGTAGGATATTAAGGATATAATTATTATACTTTAAAATTCCCTTAAAAATTCCCAAGTAATGATTTAATCTTATTTTACATCAAATAAAATGTAAGAGGGGTGAAACTGGAAAACTGGAAAAAACTGGAAATTTTTTAAATGAGTCACCGATGGGTGAGTCACCGATGCTAAGATACTGATGGGTGAGCTACCGACGCGACCTACTAACATTGAGCCACCAATGATGAGATACCAATGACATGACCTACCAAAACTCTGTCCTACTGATGCCTCGACCTACCATCATCTCGACCTACCAATGTCTCGACCTACCAACACTGACGCCCTTGACTCATCGATGTCGACAAACCTGACTCACCAATATCGACGCACTGACATACCGACACACTAACATGCTGACAAACTGACATGCCAACACATTGACATGCTTATGCACTGACATGAAGACACACTGACATGCCAATGCTAATGCCCTACGTTACCGATGAAAAAACTAGAAATTTTGAAAACTCTTGAATGAGTCACTGAAAGCTCCCAGAACACCTCAAACACTATATTTTCACAAAGTATGTGCCTAGAGAAATTCTATTTATTACATCATATCTCTCTCAAAATATTCTCATACTCAACAATTTCAAACTAACTGAGAATAAAAGAGGTCCGAACAACCATCCCTTAAGATACCTCTCAGGAACAAACCTCCTTGTGTTATTCTAAAGTTGGAGTGAAAACCCCAACATCCCAGAATACCTTATTTTAATTTATCTCCTAAACAACTTTAGAAACACTAAGTCCTCCACTACCCCAAACAACCATGAAAAAACCAAGGTCACACCATCTATACACATGATTAGGGAGATCCTTCCACCATGTCAAGATACTATTCACTTTGGGTGGCACTGTCTCGCCCACACGGGTTTAATCGCATTTGTATTAAAACATCTTGATTAGGGATCGGGTCCTCCCCTCACCATGGTTAGGAAATTTTTAAACACATTTAGGGAAATGGAAAAAACTCATTTGATAACGAGCAAGGTCAAGCATTATATCTCAAGAAATGTAAAAGTAAAAAACACAAGATAAAATCTTAGAACATCTCTGGGTACTAGGCACGCATATATGCCTCTCGCTCCCAAGTACTTTCCTCAAGGACACCATGCCTCTATAACAAACGATCCAAAGGAATGGTTTATCCACACAACATTTTATCCTCACAATAATCAATTATTATTGGTCACTCCAAAAATGTCACATCAACCTTGATATTCAAATCTCCCCAGTCAATGATGTGGGAGTCATTGTGTAGATACCAACAGAGATGAGAGACATGGAAGACATCGTGGATTCTCTCTAACCACGATGGAAATTCCAGCTGACATGCCACCTCACCAACTTTTACCAACACCTCAAAAGGTTCAATGAACATGGGAGAAATCTTGCTTCCCTTACCAAAACTCTACTTCCCACGTCGAGGGGAAACCTTCAAGAAAAAATGGTCCCCAACCTTGAACTCCAAGGGCCTTCTCCTATGATCATCATATGACTTATTCTGATCTTGATATGCCTTCATCCTCTCACGCACAAGATGAAAATTCTCCATTGTGCTCTGCACTACCGTAGGTCCAAGAAGGGATGCTTCCCCAACCTCTGTCCAGTATACTAGTGAATGACACGACAATCCATACAAATCCTCAAATGGTGCCATGACGATGGTAGAGTGATAGTTTCTATTGTAAGAAAACTCTACCAGGGGAAAGTGTCATACCCATAATACTCTAATGTCCACAAAACACGCTCATATCATATCATCCAATTTCTGGATGGTCCTCTTTGTATGCCCATCTATCTGAGGGTGAAAAGTAGTGATGAGGCGTAGCTGGGTTCCAAAATTATGTTGTAATCCCCTCAAGACTCATGATGTAAAATGTGTATCCTTTTTTGAGACAATGGACCTTGGAATTCCATGCAACCACACAACCTCATCCACATACCTCCTTTCTAAGGCATCTACTATACTCCACTCCTTGATTTTTAGGAAGTTAAGTGATTTCATTAATCAATCCACTAGTACCGAAAGGGATTTACATCATCTCTTAGTGTTAGGTAATCCTGTGATTAAATCCATCGAGATGTCATCCCACTTCTACTTAGGTACATCTAAGGTCTGCAACAGACCTCCAGGAATATGGTCCTCGACCTTCACCTTCTAACATACTAGTCACATTATACAAAATCCGCCATTGCCCGCTTCACCGTGGGCCACCAAAACTTTTCTTTCAAGCCTCGGTACATTTTAGAATTTTTGGGATGCACCACCAGGGGTGAGCTATAGAACTCATAGAAACTCCCTCACACATTTCCACTGGAACAAACATCTTCCCAAGGAACACCATATGATTTTTAATATCCCCCAACCATACCTCTGAAACATCACCCTGGATAGTGTGATCACACATCACTTCGGTCTCTGAGTCTCCCCACTGAGACTCTCCCTCTTGTCGCATTAAGGAATAATATAATATCATCTGAAATAGATAGACTCTACCACTGTCCTCCCTAGCATCTAGGCATAAATCATCCAACTCCTCCATTTCCTTCCAAGCATCCATGGATTATTAAAATACCTCCTTCTACAACTTCCAACTCAAGTCATCGGCCACCATGTTCCCCTTCCCTGGGGTATAATAGATTTTGAAGTTGTAATCCTAGAGGTACTCAATCCACCTTCATTGCCACAAGTTTAGGTCTCATTGGGAAAAGATATACCTCAAGCTCTTGTGATATGTGAAGACCACAAAGCACTCCCCAATGACGTAATCCTGCCACAACTTTAGCACGAACATGATTGTTGTAATCTCTAGATCATGGGTGGCATAGTTATGTTTGTGAGGACATAACTACCTAAACCCATAAGAGATTACTCCTCAATGTTGTGTTAGTACACATCTAAAGACTAGGCTGTAAGTGTCACTGAACTCCTCAAACATCACCCCTTCCTATGGAAACCTAAGCACTGGGGAACTGAATAGATTCCCCTTTAGATAGGTGAAATCTACCTGAAACTGCTCACTCTATACAAATATCTAGTCTTTTATGGTCAAAGCTATCAAAGGAGCTGTAACTTGAGAGAAGTCGGGTGTGAACCTCCAACAATAGTCTGCCATACCCAGGAAACTTCATGATGTCATCGATGAACATGATGGAGAAACAGTCCAAGAACTCATGGAAAATTGAGTTCATGATCCCCATGAACATAGATGGTGAATTCATAACACCGAAGGGCATGACCACAAACTCAAATTTCCCATACCTGCATCTGAAAGTAGTCTTTGAGATGTCTCCCTCTTTCACCCTCAAATGGTGATATCCAGACCATAGGTCAATCTTAGAGAACCAACTTGACCCCTTTAACTGGTAGAGAAGATCTTTGATCCTCAGAAGGGGGTAACAGTTCTTGACCATCACCTCATTCATTCTTTGGTAGTCTATGAATAGTCTTAGACCACTATATGCTTTCTTTGTGAACAATACTGGAGCACCCCATGGTGACACACATGGCCAAATAAAACCCTTATTCATTAGGCAATCAACTTGAATCCAAAAATCTTGCAACTCAGAAGGCACCACCTGATAGGGAGACACTTAAATTAGATGGTCACTGGGTTATAAGTCTATTCTGAACTCAATGTCACGTCTAGGGGGTAAAGCCACAAACTCCTCTAGGAAGACATCAAAGAAATCACTAACAACCCCCAGAACGTCCACCATACCTACGTCCACTTATTCCACTAATATCTTGGATAACTAGGAGAGAAGAGGCTCCACACACTGGTTTTCCACCTGATGACTTCGCTCACCAACAAAAGCTACACATTGGCCACCCATATCTGAGAACACGAATCTCCTCTAGTAGCAGTTGATAACAGAGTGCATAGAAAAAACCATTTGATGACTATAATTACATCGTACAACTACATATGTAGTATAATAAGATCCCCACTTGACTGATGTGGTCCCAATATCAGTCTACATCTCCAATAAACATCAGAAAAACTGGTCTGACCTCCAACTGGTGTACTCAAAACCAAGGGAATGGGAAATATCTATATGTCTAGTCCCAGAGCATGGGAAAGATAGGGTGAAATAAAGGAGTGTGAATCTCCTGAATCAAACAAAGCACACACAAAATTACTAAATGGACTGATCATAACTCAAACAACCTATGGCTCTCCTGGAATTTCTACCTCTACGGTGTTCAAATTCCCATGCCCAACTCCTCTACCTATATGATATCAACAGCCTCCCCAACCAAACTCTAGTCAATGTACTTGAGGATAACCCTGAGGTTGGCCTCCTACATCACCATCTACCCTTGGTGGAGTGAGAGCTCACTACCCCTACTACTGGAAGGGCCTGACTGGCAACTACTACTGCTGAGGTGGGAGCTGAACTAGCCCATCCCCACTATAAAAAACTCGAACTGGGCACTGGTTCTGAAGATGTCCATGTCCACCATAGAAAAAACACCTTGGTCCTAGGCCCTTGGGGACATGGCAAGGACCAGAAGGTTAGAAATGAAACTATTGAGGCCTACTTCCCACTAGCCAAAACTTGGAAGTCCTTGACACTGAAGACCTACTGCTGACGACATTCCCCTTCGACGAACTCGACTAGATCTCCTCTTGTGGCACACCTCCCAGTGATTTCATTATTTTCACTACCTCATCCTTCTTCTGAACCTCTAAGTATGTCAGTATAGTTAAAGGAGTGACGATATACTGAAGATAAGGTCAAAGAACCTCCTCTAAGCATCCTTCTTTGAACCCCTAATCTACAAAGAGATCTGGTGTGAAGCACAAGATATTATTGAACTTGATCCCCAATTACCTTACCTATATACTCCCCTGCTGGAGGGAGAGTAGCTTCTACCTATTCTTAACATTCATCATAGAAGAAAGGAATTCCACCTGGAACTCCTTCTTAAAGCCATCCCACAAAACATTAGTCTGCTTCCTTTCCCCGAGGTAAAGAATCTACCACCGATGAAATGATCTTCATATCTGGATCACTACTAGAGGAACCCAGTACTCTTTCAGATCCCAGATCAAGCTGAAAGTGATCACCATCTCCTCGATCCAACTCTCTATCTCCATGTATGAGACGCTTCCCTCATATATACCCAAGGTCTGCCACTGGAAGGCATGAAGAATCTTCTTCCACTAGTCATATTCCTCCTCTCGATAGGCCCTCCACTGATCAATAAGTTCAATCTACTGGGACTTAGCTATTCATACCAAATGTGGATGACATCTGAGTTCCATATCTAAAAAAGGAAACAGGGAACTCCTAAGCTCATGTAGTGTGGAAATTTTCTTTTAAATTTGTTTTATATCTTCATTTTTTAAATTCCAAAAACACCAAATACACACAATAACACAAGTCATTATGATGAATGTACCTTTCCTAGGGTATCTACCTTGAAATCAGTGTATCCTCACTTGGTCGTTCTGTAGGTCCAGTGTCCTTGCATCGGATCACAGGGGGTCTAAAATCCTATTTCCTAGTCAGTCTTCTCTGGCTTATCTCATGCACCAATATTGCCTAACACAGTTTCCCTACCATCCCATAAAATCCTCACTATGCCTAACTTCGAACTCCATCCTATCTCTCAACTCCCAAAAAACTCTCCCTTTGATACCATTTTGTCACGACCCACCTTCTTCAAGACGAGGGAAGGGACAAAAAATTGTTGTGACCTTCCTTCCCCAATATGAAGGAGAGATAATGACCCTTGGGACCCAACTTCAATAGGCCTTGGAGTGAAGACTAGAACCAAGGTTATAGAATCTCACAAAATATAGGAGGCATTAAACTGTTTATAAAACAACATCGGGAGATAAGATGGTAAATCCCAAGCAACTCAAAATACTGAAAGTAAAAGTAATCCAAAATCCATTCCCACATGCATGTTCAATAAGTAAATATGATAAAAAGTATAACAAAAATCCAAAGTACCAAAATAAAATATACTAAGCAATAAAAATAACTAATCCCAATGCCCAAGCTAGTAAATCCCAACACAATCCTTAATGTTATCCTAGAAACCATAAATTAGTTTTACATACGTAAGGTGAGCATAGGATTATACTCAGTAGGAAAACCAAAGCTACCCATGCAAAAGTGGGGGAACTTACTAATGTCCCTATGATAAAACAACATAACCTTAAAGCACCTACCAAGAAATACTAACTAGACCAGCCTCAACAAGGCACGCTCACTAAAATAACACAAGTCAAGTAAAGTAGTAGTATAAGCACATCGACATTTGGGTACCCTGTACCATTTTCCCACTGGTTAACTTCTCATACCTAATGGATAATGTATTGAAGTTACCACTCTTCCCATATGAAATCTCACTCCCACAACATTCCCACACACACCTAGGCCTCAAACCACACACAATCTCACTAACAGACACCTAGGCCACAACAACCACACCTCTCACCTAATGACACCTGGGCCTCATCCCAAAGACACTTGGGAAAAAAATCCTGTCCTGAAAACACCTAGGCCTCTCATCTACAACAAACCCTTTCCTAAAGGATCTTGGAATATGTTAAGCCTCAAGCCATTACAGCCTTCCCGGATATGATCGAGCAGTAAGAACTGGAAGAGGGGGGGATGGAGAAAGTCAGTAACTAGCCATCCATCCTCCCATCAAGATGTTGGGAAAGACACCCTCACCCATGAAATGGAGGTTTTCGACACATAGTCCCCAATAAGGATGGGGTGTGTATATAAATCACAAGGAAATAAAATTTATATATGTATAGGTAAGAAAACACTCAACCCATCCTATGGGTTTCTATAAAAGAAAACCAACTCATACATAACCATAGTTGTTGCTACCCCTATTTTCACAACCACACAACAACCACTGCAAAAGCATAACTCAAACCCATTTTTCATTTAACCACTTTCCATTTATTAATTAAGGGATTCAATTTAATTTATTCCAGCACTTCTAGGAAACTACTAACCACAAACATATCAAAATAATAAACAAAACTAGATTTGTAGTCCCACTGCACGCCCCTATTCAACCACTACCAAATATCATTCTTCAAAGTTATACCGCACAATACTTGTCTCAAAAACCATCTCTGTAGTGCTACTGCACAACAATTCCCATATGTAGTCTCACTGCACATAAGTTCATAACCACCTCATAGTCCCACTCCCCAACATCTTTCGATGGCCATGACACAAACAAAGGCAGTTTCAGCTGCCTATAAGTCCATCCATTCCATAATCAACCAGTCTTTCAAACTGGGATACCAAAACACCTCTCGCACAATACCACATACAAATTCCTACACCCACTACCATTAAACCACAGCCCCACTACACACACATACCACACCCTTTTCATAGAACCAACTCCTCTACCCACCCCTGTAACCATAACCGTGCTCCCAATAGCAACACCAGACAAATCACACAAAACCCAACAGAACACAACACTCAACCAAACATAACAACAAGATATATACATATTAATATTTTTAATCACTACTATTTAATCCTCTTGATAAATAGGGGCGATCATATAAGGGTTTCATCCTAGGGAATTCATTTCATTTAACCGAGTATACGTGATTATCCAGATTAGGATTTACACCAATTATTTATAAGGAAACAACACTAGTTGTAAAGCATCACCCATTCATAGATAAAGACCACTAAAGGAAATGATTATTATAATTCTCTATAGACACAATAGATCACAACATAAATAAGGATAACAAAATAAAACAGACGATCAAACATCAATCCACTCCCAGCCTATTATTTCATTACCCCATTATCTTTTGATCACATCCCCTTCTTATTTATTTCTTGTTTTAAGAAAATTATTCATTTTTTATTCACAAAGAATAATTAGTACATCCACACCACATGATGAAAAGTTTAGGAGATATAGTATAAATTTTTACCAGATGATAAAAGAATCAAAGTTCCTCCTTGTGCCAAGAATAGGGGATCGCGCGAGCAACAAGGAAGAACTCTAAGAAAACTGAGCAGGAGGGGCCCTGTCATAGGCGCACAACTTGTCTGTGGTGGAAGTATCTAGACACACCAAGGGGAAATAGAAAGAACACTTGTAAGAACATGGATCTTCTTTTCAGGTATGTTTTTCTTTTTCTGGTTGTTTTTGAGAAAAGGAGGAAAATCTGGAAATTTTCGAAGTACACACCATGTAATTTATGAGTACACATCATGTACTATGATTCTTCTAGAGGCTGTGTGATGGCCATGTAATGGCCACACAAATGGACATGTAGGGGTTACATGGAGGCCTCCTAAAGCAGAGTACGAAAAAGGAGAGTACACGCCTTGTACTTCAAAAGTACACATTGTGTACTTTATTTTTTTATTAAACACACTAGGGTCATGTCTAATCGCCAGAACACACTCCTTTTAGGTCCCGTTCGATTGAGAGCACCATACGGCTGCAAATCTTTGATGAGACCCTGAGAGTGTGTCCATCCTCTGAATCAAACACCATCAGTTGCATTGGAATCACATCGGTGAGTTCTTTGTTCTCCCATAGCATCGTTTTCGAATTCCTTCTATTTTCAAAGTTATCATGGGTTGAAAATTTTATACGTTTTCATAGATATATGACATTCTAAGGTGATTCAAGAATTAAGGTTAAAGTATATCGATCACTTAATGCCAAGGTAGGTGGTTTGTGCCTTTCCGTTCAAAGTCCTTGAGTTTATGTGTAATTTCCACCAATACCCTTGAACGGGGAATTGCATGTTACCGTTTCACCCCTTTGGTCTTCCTTCCATTCTTGTATTAGTGTGTAGAGGTTGAATGGATAATAATAGTGTTTCTTTGCTATTCCTTGGATGTTTTTCCCATGGATGTTCTGTTTATGACCGTTTGATCATGTTAGCTAGTTTGGCTACTTTGTCTGTTTTCTATACATGTTGTTGTAGGATGGAGAGTTTGAATCCTGAAATGTTTGATATGTTATAGAATGTTTAGCCAAGTATTTATATTGGTTTTATTTGTCCATATTTCATTACTATGTCATTATCCTACACAGGGCCATGAGAACTAGGTGTAGTAGACTATAAGGGGAATTGTCCGAGTGAGCTTCCTCAGAGAGTCTTTGAGAATTAGGCTATAGAAGGATAGACTATGTGATCTTCCTTAGAGAGACTAGGATTACATTGGCCTATAAGGGGATTTACTGTGTGAGATTCCTCAGAGAGTCCTTGAATTTTTAGACTATAAGGGGATAGACCGTGTGAGCTTCCTCAGAGAGTCTTTGTTTTACTTTGAATTATCATTCTTACCATAGACTATAAGTGGAATTGACTGTGTGAGCTTCCTTAGAGAGTCTTTGAATGACCTAGGATATAAGGGGAATTAACTGAGTGATCTTCCTCAGAGATTACTTGAACTTAGGGCTATAAGGGGAATTGACCGAGTGAGCTTCCTCAGATAGTCTCTGACTACCTTAGACTATAAGGGTAATTGACCGAGTGAGATTCCTCAGAGAGTCTTATAACTTTCGTATGACCAAGACAAAGAGGTTAGGCTAAGTGTACAACTCAGAGGGTTATTGGTACTTGTTAGGTAGGACCAGAGGGGATGGATGTGAGTACTTCTCAGAGGGTTACCTATTTTTTCTTAGCTGGTTGTTAGCTATTGCTTGATATTGGAACTATGGATTGTTTACTATTCAACATCTTCATGTTTACTGCTCTCTGTACTTTTACCTTCCATATATTCAATGACTATTGGGCATAGATCTTTGGGTGGTTTCCTACTGGGATTTAGTCTCACACCCTATTTGGGCCATGCTTTTGGGCCCAAACAGATTATATTATTACAGGTATAGATAAGGTAAAGCGCCCTTCCACTTTAGGTACTTCACATGCTATGGAGCTGGAGAGCATGGGACCAAGCCTAGGCTTGCAATTCTGAGGAGCTATTATATTTTTCTTTTGTACTTGGTTCAGTACTATTTTTATTCACCATTGTGACTTGTTTGGATGTTTTCCTAGACATATGTATCATGCATCATTTATTATGAATTTCTCCAGTTGTTTATTATCTCAGTCTTCCAATGTTTACTATTGTTGGATATTCACTACTTCTGCTATTGCATGTTTTTTACTTCCATTGTGTACTATACAAATATGGGAATAGTTTCCCCATTATGACACCCAAGACCCTCACTTCTAGTTGGAAACCTCTAACATTTGAGGAAATGCACTTGAGGCCATGTGACCAACCGGGTACGGGGTACCTCTGGGTGGCTTCCAGAACCGGGATGTTGCAAAGTGGTATCAGAGGCTCTATTTTCTCTGGACTTACTGTTTGGAGCCTATATCTAGGGATAGGATGAAATAGGTACTTAGTAATAAGTTATGCCCAGGAGTAGCTAACCCTTGTATAGGGAAAAGCCAATCTACCTCATTTATTTCAATTTTTTCTGATTTTGCAACTTTACAGTTGATTTGATTTTCACCGTTGGGTGACTCAAATGTTTTGTGTTGTTACTGTTGATGATATTGAGGTTCTGTTTCTATCGCAACCCGATGATATGAGGGTATTCCATCCCATGCATCATATAGGCACTTGTTAGAAATCACATGTCATGCATTCATGTTATGCCATCTAGGATGCATTAGAAATTGTATGTTGTTGTGATTGATGTTGTGTAGAATATGCAAGTGGTTGTGATAGATACCTTGATAAAATACATGTTGTTTGATAAGGTATTGTTTGTGTAAGGATTTGTTTGGATGAACACCAAACTTTGGTTCTTGAGGTGTTATAGGCCCTCATGGACTGGAATTTGGTGGATCATCACCTTGTTGTCTTTTTATAACATTTATAAGATGTTAAGATTTGATTTACGGGGAGTATGGGTCCTCACGGATTAGAATTTGGCACTTTTAATGCTCATTTCAGTATTTTTCTAGGCTCCGAAGTAGTTTTTGAGGCTTACTGTCTGGAAAATCATATAAGACATGCCTTGTAGTTTTGACTACACACCATGTGTTCTTCTGTTTGGGAAGAAACAATTTTTCTTAAGTACACGCTGTGTACCGTATGTACACGCCGTGTAATCTCTAACTATGTCATAGGCCATGTGGAAGAGACATGAGATGGGGAATTCCTTGTAGGAACCCACCTTGTACTAGTTTAGCATGCCGTTTAGTCTGGCCCAGGTACCCGGCCATGTCATGAACTACATGGGTCGGTGTTATATTTTTACATACACACCGTGTTAGGATTTTACACGCCATGTAGTTTGACCCAGGTACCCGGCTGTGTCACGAAAAACATGGGTCAATGTTATCTTTTCACATACACATCGTGTTAGGATTTTACACGCCGTGTAGTCTGACCTAGGTACCGGTCATGTAATGAACAACATGGGTCAGTGTTATCCTTTCACATATATGTCATGTCTGTTGGGAACATGCCGTGTAGTGTCAGCCCTGTGTCAAGCTATGTCACTAACAACATGGGCCAGGTGAAGCTTGTTTAGTACACGCTGTGTCTGCCTTGAACATGTCGTGTATTCTTGTATTAGGAGAGTCATGTGACTTAACTGTGTAGAAGGACCTGGGCAAGGAAAGGGGATTCAGGTACATGTTGTGTTCTAGGACAACATGCTGTGTGTTTTGGGGTGTTAGACGACCAGTTGTGGCGAGAGTACACACCCATGTGAATGAATTAATGGAACATGCCGTGTAGGGGAAATACACGCCATGTAGTCATGTTTTGATTAACTTGAATGCTTTCTTTCTCCGGTTTTCTTCTTGTGCCTCCAGTCTTTAGTTTTTGATAATCTTGAATCTAAGTGTGAGTTTGACCTTATTGAGTCATTCCACCTAGATGTCCTCCAGTTGATCACCAGTTGTAGGTTAGTGATCAGATGCCTGCTATAGATGATCATGGACATCTTTTAGATCCTCCTGTTGTGCCAGCCTTGGCACCAGCAGTTATACTAGTTGCAAGCACAAATGTGCAGTTTAGGGAGGGTTTTTTGAGGATGATGCAGAGCTTCCAGAAAGTGCCACCTCCTACCCCGTCGATGGAAGATTTTACACGTTTTTTCTAGCAGCAACATCCTCCCACCTTCTTAGGGAAAGGAGGACCACAAGCTATAGAGTCGTGGCTTGAAGCCACGCTAACAATCTTCGAGCATATCGAGGTACCACAAGAGAGGAGGGTGAAGCTCGTGACCTACATGCTCCGAGAATTCGCCAAGAGGTGGTGGGATGTCATATATTAGGTGGGACGCCACCAGAATATGGCTTGGGAGGAGTTCTAGAATATCTTTTATGATTACTTCTACCCAGAGACCTTGAGGGCCGATCGAGCCTGGTATTTGATGAGCCTGGAGTAGGGTACTCTTTATGTGATGTATTATTCCTCTCGCTTCATGAAGTTTCAGTTTTTCACACCTATTCTAGCTGGTAATGAGTTGTTCCTGGCTAGGAAGTTTGAGGATGGTCTCAAGCAAGAGATCCGTTCCCAGGTGAACATCTTTAGGTTGAATTAGATAACCTCTATCATCAACCAAGCACTAATTACGGAGTACAATCTAATGGACTATGGAGCTGTGAGCTAGGGCGGTTCGGCATCCAGAGTTAGTATTCCTCCAGCTGATAGTAGGAAGTGCCACAGGGAGACTTCACAGGGATATCAGAGTAGGAGGGATGCACATTCTGGTAGCCACGTGGTGTGATACCAGTGCTGGAGGAGCAGGCATACGATGCCATGATGCCCGAGAGACCCGATGGAGTTCCAATCTTGTGGCAAGATGGGCCATCTCAAGAGTTTCTGTCAGTTTTTCTCTCCAACAGCTAGAGACAAGGGGTTCTTCTATGACCATGTGTTCGAGAGCATCGCCACCAGTTTCTCACCAGTCTGGGGACTGGAGTTCTTCCGTCCATTTAGGCTAAGGTGGAGGTCATGGCCGGGGTAGTCAGTCGCCGATCCTTCAAAGAAAGTAGGGCGGATCAGCTCAAAGCAGTCAGGCAGGGCCACAAGGCCATGGAGCATGCCATAATTTTTCTGTGGATTAGACCCAGCAGGAGCAGGATCCCTCACCTTCCATGGTTCGAGGTACAATCTTAGTAGCCTCAGTTCTATCTTCTTCTCTTTTCAACACAGGGGATTCCCATAGATTTAAATCTATTGCTGCTGTGGAGAGACTTGGGCATTACATCTTTTCTTATGCCGATATCTTGATGCTTGACACACCGTTGGGGATGATGACATATAGCGTACGTCAGTGCAAGGAGTGCCCTCTAGAGTTTGGTGGATGTCACTTCTTATGGGACCTCAATGTCTTAGAGATGATGAGCTATGATGTCATTCTCAGAATGGAATGGATAGTTCCCTTCCAGGCAGTCTTAGATTGTTATCATTATAGGGTGAGTTTCATATCACCAGAGGTTGGATCTTTTCTTCATAAGGGTGAGTGGGATGTCCAGGTGAGCAGAGCGGGACCAAAGCATCATGGGTTAGAAGGAGTTATGGCCCAGATTTCCAGTCTATATCTGGATGACTAGGGGACTTCACAGTTATAGTTCCATCCAGTGGTGGATCGTTTTAGGGACGTCTTTCTAGAGGATTTTTCCGGTTTTCCTCCGGAGCGCGAGGTGGACTTTTCTATTGAGCTTGTGCCAGGAGAAGCACCGGTGTCCATTCCTCTTTATAGGATGGAAACACCAGAATTACAGGAGATCAAGAAGCAGTTAGAGGAGTTGCAGGAAAAGGGTTTCATCCAACCCAGTACTTCTCCTTGGGGTTCACCTTTCCTATTTGAGAAGAAGGTATAAGGCACCCTCAGGCTTTGTGTGGATTATCAAAAGTTGAACCAGTTGACGGTCAAGAACCGATATCCCTTGCTAAGTATTGGTGATCTCTTTGATCAGCTTCGAGGAGACCGAGTGTTCTAGAAGATTGACTTGAGATTTGGTTATCATCAGTTGCATGTTAGACCATTTGATATACCTCTTACATCCTTCTATAGCAGGTATGGTCTATACGAGTATATGGTTATGCCATTCGGTCTCACGAACATGTCGACAGCTTTCATTACATTGATGAACCGAGTCCATCCATACTTGGATTCCTTCATGTTTGTCTTTGTGAATGATATCTTGGTGTACTCTCACACTCGACACAACCATGCCACACATCTTGAGATCATTTTGAGTACACTGAGGGAGCATCAGTTATATGCTAAGATCTCAAAGTGCCACTTTTGAATGGACTAGATTCAATTCTTGGGTCATGTCATCTCAGAGACAGGTGTATCAGTAGACCCATAGAAAGTGATATCAGTAGTTTCCTGGGAGCAGCCGAAGAATATCTTTGAGGTACGGAGTTTTCTAGGACTGGATGGATACTACAGACACTTCATACAGGACTTTTCATGCTTAGTAGCACTGCTGACGAGTCTGACTAAGAAGGGTGCGAAGTTCTTATAATCAGATTCTTATGAGTCATCCTTTCAAGATTTTAAGGGGAGGTTGACATCAGCACCAATACTATTCTTTCTGAATCTGGGAAAGAGCTATACTATTTACTGCGATGCATCAGGTATCGACCTAGGAGCTATTCTTATATAGGGAGATATAGTTGTTGCGTATGGGTCTCGACAGTTGAGGCCACATGAGAGGAACTACCCAAAGCATGATTTGGAGTTGGATATTGTTGTTCATGACTTATTATATTGGAGAAATTATCTTCTGGGAGAGCATTTTGTGGTCTTAACTGAACAAAAAATTCTCAAGTACATTTTTACTCAGCATGATCTGAATTTGAGACAGTGGAGGTGGATCGAGTACATATAATCCTTT
The DNA here is from genome assembly GCA_963277665.1 of Viscum album. Taxonomy (NCBI): domain Eukaryota; kingdom Viridiplantae; phylum Streptophyta; class Magnoliopsida; order Santalales; family Viscaceae; genus Viscum; species Viscum album. The sequence goes on along the minus strand of OY728141.1, from coordinate 1,294,547,266 downwards.
GATTTTGAGCTTACCTATACTCCTGGGAAGGGAAACACAATAGATGATGCGTTGAGCATAAGGACTCAGATACATGTATTTCAGGAGGCCAACAGTGAGTGGAAGCTTATGGTTCTTTTCTCTAAGATGCATTTGGAGGTGCAAGACAGTCAGGGGCAGACTTTTCTTTCTTCTGTAGATGTTACCTATACACTTCTTGATCGAGTGCGAATGAGGAAGCTATCAGAATCAGAGGGACTGGTCCTATGGGAGAGTGTGTCAGGAGTGGACTCTATTCCTAGATGGTCCATAGGGAAGGATGAGTTGTTACGTTTCCATGGGCGCGTATGGGTGCCAGCGGACATACGCGAGGAGATGATGTGGGATTTTCTTTCCTCAGTTTGGGCAGTTCATCCCGGCGTCACCAAGATGTATCATGATATAAACCACCAGTATTGGTGGCCAGGTATGAAGAAGGATGTTTCTATTTTTGTCATGAGGTGTTCCACTTGTCAGTAGGTGAAGGTGGAGCATCAACGACCAGCAAGGATTTTGCAGCAGTTACCCATTCCCGAGTGGAAGTGGAATGATGTGGCAATGTACTTCATGACTAGTTTGCTGAGGTCACCTTGGGGGAATGATGTTGTTTGGGTTTTCATTGATAGGATTATGAAGGTTTCTCACTTCTTTTCGATCAAGGAGACCTTCAGTGTTGACGAGTTGGGATGGTTTTACATCCGAGAGATTGTACGTCTACATGGAGTTCCACACTCCATTGTTTCAGACAGGGATGTGCGCTTTACTTCTCGGGTCTAGCAGTGGCTTCAGAAGGCATTGGGTACATAGGTACTTTTGGGTACAACTTACTACCCTCAGACAGATGGTCAGTTTGAGTGTACGATTCAGGTGCTTGAGGACATGCTCCGAGCATGCATTCTGGATTTTTGAGGTTCTTTGGAGAAGAATATACCTCTTGTGGAGTTTTCCTACAACAATAGTTTTCAAAAAACTATTCAGATGGAACCTTATGAGTCTTTGTATAGTAGGTCATGCCGATCGCCCTTATGCTAGCTGGAGGCAGGAGAGACAACTTTGCTGGGACCTCATCTTGTTTAGGAGACCACAGAGCAGATAGAGTTGATTTGGAAGAGTATGGATACTTCATAGTTTCGTCAAAAGTCTTATGATGATCAGCAGAGATGACCTCTGGAATTCGAGGTCCGGGATCAGTTTTTCCTTCGTGTCACACCAAGGTTGGGACATAAGAGGATTAGGAGACAGGGAAAGCTTTCGCTGAGGTATGTTGGGCTGTTTGAGGTGTTGGAGAGAGTTGGGCCAGTTGCCTATAGGTTTCAGTTACCTCAGAGGTACCGGGCTATGAACAAAATTTTTCATATTTCTCAGCTCCGACGTTACTTTTTAGACCCATCTCATGTCTTTCAACCTAAGGAGATTGTGCTCGAAGTGGATGCATCATTCGAGGAGAATCCTATCCGAACTGTCGATCGCAGTATAGAGGTTCTATGTGGCCGGTCTATTCCTCTAGTATGAGTTCTATGGAAGCAAAGGAGGGTACATGGAGAGACTTGGGAGAGGGAGGCCGATGTACAAGCTCAGTGGCCATAGTTGTTCGGGGTTTCTTCTTCTACGTCGTGCTAGAGAAATTAGGTGATGAATTTCTTTAAGGGGGGAAGTTTGTAAGAAACCGAATCTTATTTTTAGATATTTTTTTTCCTTTTATGGTCATTTTTTAGAAAAAGAGGAAAATATGGAAATTTTCTAAGTACATGTTATGTACTTTATGAGTACACTTCGTGTACTGCGATGCCGCTGGAGGCCGTGTGCTGGCCGTGTCATGGCCACACACACGGCCATGTAGGGATGACATGGAGGCTGCCTAAAGCAGAGTATGGAAAAGGAGATTACACTCTGTATACTTCAAAAGTGTACTCCATGTAATTTTTTTTATTAAATGCACCAGGGTCACGTCTAATCGCCAGAACACACTCCTTTTAGGTCTCGTTCGACTGAGAGCACTGTATGGCTGCAGATCTTCAACGAGCCCCCAAGCATGTGTCTATCCTATGAATCAAACATCGTCAGTTGTGTTAGAATCGCATCGGTGAGTTCTTCCTTCTCCAAGATAATTGTTTTCCAATTCCTACTCTTTTACAAGTTATCGTGGGTTGAAAGTTTTATATTTTTTTGTAGATCTACGAAGTTCTAAAGTGATTCAAGCATTGAGGTTTAATTATATCTATCTCCTAATGCCAATGTAAGTGTTTTGTGACTTTCCATTCAAAGTACTTGAGTATTATGTGTAATTTCTACCAATACCCTTGAACGGGGTGTTGCGAGTTACAATTTTACCCATGTTTTCTTCTTTCCATGCTTGTATTCCTGTGTAGAGTTTGAATGGATAAGAATAAGGTTGTTTTGCTATGCCTTGGATGTTTTTCCCATGCATGTTCTCTTTATGACCGTTTGGTCATGTTAGCTATTTTGGCTACTTTTCTTGTTTTTCACACCTTTTGCTGTAGGATGGAGAGTTTGAATCCTGACATGCTTGATATGAAGTAGAATGTTTAGCCAATTAGTTCTATAGGTTTTCTTTGGCCATATTTAATTTTTATACTGTTATCCTACATAGGGCCATGAGAACTGGGTGTAGTAGACTATAAGGGGAATTGAATGAGTGAGCTTCCTCAGAGAGTCTTTGAGCATTAGCCTATAGGGGGATAGACTGTGTGAGCTTCCTCAGAGAGCCTAGTATTACATTAGGCTATAAGGGGATTAACTGTGTGATCTTCCTCAGAGATTCCTTGACTTCATATACTATAAGGGGATAGACAGTGTGATCTTCCTAAGAGAGTCTTTGTTTTACTTTGAATTACTGTGCTTACCTTAGACTATAAGAGGAATTGACTGTGTGAGCTTCCTCAGAGAGTCTTTTAATGACCTGGGATATAAGGGGAATTGACTGAGTAAGCTTCCTTAGAGATTCCTTGACCTTGGGGATATAAGGGGAATTGACTGAGTGAGCTTCCTCATAGAGTCCCTGACTACCTTAGACTATAAGGGGAATTGACCGAGTGAGCTTCCTCAGATAGTCTTATAATTTTTGTATGACCAAGCCAGAGAGGTTAGGCTAAGTGTACTGCTCATAGGGTTATTGGTACTTGTTAGTTAGGATCAGAGGGGATGGTTGTGAGTACTTCCTATAGGCTTACCTGTTTTTGCTTAGCTGCTTGTTAGTTGTTGCTTGATATTGGAACTATGGATTGTTTACTATTCAACATGTTCATGTTTACTGCTCTCTATACTTTTACCTGCCATATATTGACTGACTATTAGGCATAGATCTTAGGGTGGTTGCCTACTGAGATTTAGTCTCACATCCTTTTTGGGCTATGATTTTGGGCCTAAACAGCTTATATTGCTGTATGTATAGATAAGGGAAATCTCCCTTCCACTTCAGTTACTTGACTTGCTATGGAGCTAGATAGCATGGGACCAAGCCTAGGCTTACGATGCTGAGGAGCTGTTATCTTTTTATTTTTTAATTGGTTAAGTACTGTTTTTATTCATCATTGTAACTTGTTTGGCTATTTTCTTAGACATATGTATCATGCATCATTTATTATGCATTTCTCTAGTTGTTTATTATCCCAGTCTTCCGCTGTTTACTATTGTTGAATATTCACTACTTCCACTATTTCTTGTTTGTTTACTTCTGTTGTGTACTCTACCAATGAGGGCATAGTTTCCCCACTATCACACCCAAGACCCTCGTTGCTAGTCGACAGCCTCTGGAGTTCGGGGAAATGCGCTTGAGGCCATGTGACCAACTGAGTACGGGGCACCTCTTGGTGGCTTCTGGAACCGGGACGTTACAACACTAGTAAGGGAAGATCCCAGCTTTGAAGAGTCATATCCTATGTTAAAGGAAGAACAATTTCCAAAATTCATTAATATGGGATCATGGTCAAGATCATGTGGTTTCAGTATCTTAAATTCCCTAGGATGTTAGGATATTAAAGATATACTTAATATCCTTTAAAATTCTCTTAAAAATTCCCAAATAAGGCTTTAAAATTGGTTTATGTCAAATAAAATGTAAGAGGGTTGAAACTAGAAAACTGGGAAAAGCTGGAAAAATGTAAATGAGTTATCGATGGGTGAGTCACCAATGTTAAGATATCGATGAGTGAACTACCGACGCAATGATCTACCAGCACAATGACCTACTGATGCCTCTAACTAATGATTCCTCAACCTACCGATGCCTCAACCTAACAACATAGACACCATCAACTCACTAATGCTGGTGTCGCTAACTCACTGATGCCGACACACTGACATGACGACGCACTGACATGTTGACACTGAATTCTAGAGTTACTGATGAAAAAACTATAAATTTGGAAAACTATTGAATGATTCACTGATAGATCCTAGAACACCTCAAACACTAGATTTTCACAAAGGAAGGGCCTAGGTAAATTCAGGTTATTACATTGATATTCTTGTACTACTACTTTACTTTACTTGCGTTATTTGGTGAGTGTGATTTTGTGAGGCTGGTCTGGTTAGTATTCCTTGGTATGTTCTTTGAGGTTCTACTTCTTTTCTCAAAGGGGAATTAGTATGTTCCCCCACTTGTGCACAGGTGGCTTTAGTTTTCCTACTAGGTATACTTGTATACTCACCATACATGTGTAAAAATATTTTCATGTTTCTAGGAGAACATTGAGGATTGTGATGGACTTTACTAGCTCAGGTATTGGGATATTTTTTGTGTTTCTACTTAGTATCTTTCCATTTGGTACTTTAGTTTAAAGTTTTGTTGTACTTTGTATCAACTTTACTTTTGAACATGCATGTGGGAATGGATTTTGGATTTACTTTCAATTATAGTATTTGGTGTTGTTTGGGGTTTACCATTCTATCTCCTGATCTTGTTCTATAAAAAGGGTAATTCATTCCATATTTTGTGAGATTCCATACCCTTGGTTCTAGTCTCCAACCTGAGACCTACTGAAGTAGGGATTCAAGGGTAATTATCTCTCCTTCATCTTAAAGAAGGAAGGGTGTGGAAATTTATTGTCCCTTCCCTCATCTTAAAGAAGGCGGGTTGTGACAAAGTGGTATCAGAGGATGATTGAGGGATAGGATAGATTTTGAGTTTAGGAATAGTGAGGATTTCATGGGATGGTAGGGAAATAGTGTTAGAAAATAATGGTGTGTGAGATAGGCTATGTAATAATGGCTGGTACATGAGATTTTAGGCCCCCTAGTGATCTAATGCAAGGACTCTAAGCCTACTGAATGACCAAGTGAGGCTGCACTGATTATAGGGTAGAGACCCTAGGAAAGGTACATGAATCATAATGACTTGTGTTTTGTGTGTCTAGGGTGTATTGAGAATTTAAATTTAAATAAAGAGTTAAAATGAATCTTAAAAGAAAATCTTCATACTACTCGGGCTTAGGGGTTCCTTCTTTACCTTTTCATCTATGGCACCCGGACATCTCCCACGTGTGGTATGAGCTATTGAGGCCTAGTAGGGTGACTTGGTTGATCATTGGAGGAATTATTGAGAGGATTAAGATGACTTGTGGAAAAAGAACCTTTATACTTTCCAGCTTTAGACCTTGGGGAAGTATGAATGCATCATTTCAGACTTAGAGATAGAGGGCTAGCTTGAGGAGCTGACAATCACCTTTACATTGATCTGTGCTCTGAGGGAGTACTGGGTTCCTCTATAAGTAATCTAGATGTGAGGATTGGTGTGTCAGTGGTGGATGTTTTACCTCATGGAGAAGAATGAGACTGATGTCTCATGGGCTCACTTTGAGAAGGAGTTCCAGGTGGAATTTATTTCTTCCATGATGAAGGCTGAGAAGAGGCAAGAGATACTCTCCCTCTAGTAGGAGAGTATATTGGTAAGGGAATTGGGGATCAAGTTCAATGATCTCCTATTCTTCACACCAGATCTCTTTTCAGATGAGGAGTCCCGAGCGAGACACTTAGAGTAAGCACTCCATCCTTCTCTTTAGTATACATTTTCTCCCTTTACCCTACCGACATACTTAGAGGTCAATAAAATAGACAAGGTAGTAAAAAGTATTCACTCCCTGGGAGGTGTACCGTGAGAGGGGAGCCAACCAAGTTCCTTGAAGGGTAAGGTCATCAACAGAAGATCTCTGGTGTCAGGGCCTTCTAGGTTTCAACCAATAGGGAGTAGGCCTCAATGGTTTCAGTCCTGATCTCCTAGTCCTCACCCTTTCCCTATGGGCTAGTTATTGAGGTGACTTGTCTATAAAGGCCATCGATATATTCAGAAATAGTTCCCAATTTGAGAATTGTTCAGTGGGGGTGGCTAGGTTTAGTGCCAACCTCAACAAAAACTATTTTCATTCAGGCCTTTCTACCAGCAGGGGTAGTGAGCTCCTGCTCTACTGAGGGTAGATGGTGTTGGGGGAGGCCTACCTCTGGGTGATCCTCAGGGACCTCAACTAGGGTGTGGTTATGGATGCAGTTGATAGTATAGGGATAAAGGAGCTGGGCGTGGGAAGTTTTATGCCACTGAGGAAATAATTCCAGCATGGCCAGAGGTATTTTGAGGTTTGATCAGTATTTTCAGCACTCTTTATTGAACTTTGTTTGATTCAGGAGCCTGACACTCCTTTTTTTACACCCGTTCTATCCCATGCTCTAGTACTAGACATAGAGAGACTTCCCATTCCCCTAGTGTTGAGTACTCTAGTTGGAGGTCAGATTAGTTTGTCTGATGTTTGTCAGGGATGTAGACTAGTGTTGGGGCCACATCAGTCCATTGGGGATCTTCTTCTGTTATAGATGCAACCATATGATTTCATCCTAGGAATTAGATGGTAGTTTTCTGCACACACTGTTATCGGCTACTTCTAGAGGAGAGTTGTGTTTTTAGGAATAGATGTCCATCGTGCAGGTTTTTTCAGTAAATGGAGCTATCAGGTGGGTAGTCAGTGTGTGGAGCCTATTCTCTCCTTATCGGCTGTGCTGTTAGTAGGATCAGGGGAACTAGAGATAGTTGAGGTTTTAAGGGTTTTTAGAGAGTTCTTGTATGTATTCTCATAAGAGGTTGTGACCCTACACCCTCGACATAATGTTGAGTTTAGAATAGACTTGAAACTTGGTGCCCATCCGATTTTGATGGCTCCCTATCAGATGACGCCTTCTGAGTTCTAGGAGTTACAGATTTAGGTTGATGGCCTGATGAAAAAGGGTTTTTTCTGGCCAAGTGTGTCACCATGGGGTGTTCTGGTTTTGTTTGCAAAGAAGGTTGATGGTGGTCTGAGGTTGTTTATAGACTACGAGAGACTGAACCAGGTAATGGTCAAGAATTGTTACCCTCTTATGAGAATAGATGATCTTTTTAACCAGTTAAAGAGATCATGATGGTTCTCTAAGATTGATCTATGGTCTGTATATCACCTGCTGAGGGTAAAGGAGGGTGACATCCTGAAGACTGCTTTCAGATGCTGGTACGAGCACTTTGAGTTTGTGTTTATGCACTTTAGCGTTACAAATGCACCATCCGTGTTCATGGGGATCATGAAATCTGTCTTCCAAAAGTTCTCGAACCTGTTCATCATCGTGTTCATCAAAGACATCTTGATCTACTCAAGCTTATAGTAGGATCATTCTGAGAATCTAAGGACTGTCTTGTAAGTCATCTGACACCACCATCTCTATAAGAATTTTTCCAAGTGAAAGTTATGGACATGAGAGGTGAACTTCCATGGACATGTGATTTCTCAGAAATGGATAGTAGTGGAACCATCTAATGTTGAGGTGGTTGTTTCTTGGGAATAACCAAATAACGTGGGAAATGTTCATAGCTTACTGGGTCTAGTAAGCTATTACTGGAGGTTCATACTTGACATATCTCATGTTGCAGATCAATTTATGTCTTTGACCAGAAAAGACAAGGCCTTCGTATAGAGTGATAAGTGTCTGGTAGAATTTAACTATCTTAAGGGGAATTTTGTTAGTGCTCCAATGTTTAGGTTACCAGAGGAAGGGGTGATGTTTGAGGTGTTCTATAACACTTCTGGCCTAGTATTGGGATGTGTGCTGATGCAGCAGTGGGGATTGACCGCTTATGGGTCTAAGAAGTTATGTATACATGAACATAATTATTCAACCCATGATTTGGAGATTGAAGTGGTCATGTTTTCACTAAATTTATAGAGAAATTACCTCATTTGGGAGTGCTTTTTGGTCTTTTCATAACACAAGAGCTTGAGGTATATCTTCTCCCAGCGATACCTAAACTTGTAGAAGCAAAGGTGGATAGAGTTTCTCTAGGACTACAACTTTGAGATCTCTTACACCTTAGGAAAATGGAATGTGGTGAATGATTACTTAAGAAGGAAGTCATATAAGGAGGTAGTTTTTGAATCCATAGATGCTTTGAAGGAAATGGAGGAGTTGGTCACTTTGCATCTTGATGCGAGAGTGGATTGAAGTAGAGGCTATATATTTCAGATGATAGTCCAGTCTTTCTTAATGCAGCAGGTGGAGAAGTCTTAGTGGGGAGACTTAGAGACTAAAGTAATGCATGATCGTACTATCTAGGGTGATGCTCTGAAGGGATGGTTGGAGGATAGTTAGAATTAGATTTTATTATGTGGGAAGTTGTTTTTCCTAGTGGCGATGCACGAGGGAGGTTTCCATGAGTTCCATAATTCACCCCTAGTGGTACATCTAGGAGTCACTTAGATGTAAAGAGGCTTGAAAGATTAGTTTTGGTGGTCTGAGGTGAAGTGGGTAGTGGTAGAGTTTGTCGCAAGGTGCCTAGTGTGTCAGCAAGTGAAGGTTGAGCACCATGTTCTCGACAGTCTATTTCATCCCTTAGACATTATATAATGGAAGTGGGATGAAATATCAATGGATTTCATCATAGGATTACCCAGGACTTAGGGAGGATGTGATTCCCTTTGGATAGTGGTGGATCAGTTGATGAAATCAGCTCACTTCTTAGCGACCAAGGAGTTGAGCGTAGTGGATGCCTTAGCACAGAGGTATGTGGATGAGGTGGTGTAGATGCATGGAGTTCCAAGATCCATCATATCAGATCAAGATATGTGTTTTACATCATGAGTCTATAGGGGATTGCAGCATACCTTTGGAACCCAGTTACTCTTTAACACTACTTTCCACCCTTAGACGGATGGGCAGACAGAGAGGAACATCTTGAAACTGGAGGAAAAGTTGTGGGTGTGTGTTTTGGACTTGGAAGGATTGTGGGCATGACATTTTACATTAGTAGAGTTTAATTATAACAATATCTATAACTCTTCCATTGGTAGGGCCCCATTTGAAGCTCTATACGGGAGGCCATTTCTTTCACCCTTGTGCTGGATGAAGGTTGGGGAGGTATCCATTATTGGTTCGAACATGGTGCAGAGTATGGTGGAGAAAGTTCAGCTTATGTGTGATAGGATGAAGGTATCACATGACCAATAGAAGTCATATGCCGATTGTAGGAGGAGGCTCTTGGAGTTTGAGATTGGGGACTATGTTTTCTTGAAGGTTTCCCCTCGGCGTGGGAAATGATGGTTCGATAAGGGAAGAAAGCTTTCTTCTAGGTTCATCAGAACTTTTGAGGTGTTGGGATGAGTTGGCGAGGTGGAATATTAGCTAGCTTTTCCACCAAGGTTGGAGAGAATCCTTGACGTCTTCCATGTCTCTCAGCTCTGTTAGTATCTACACAATGACTACCATATTATTGAGTGAGGAGAGTTGGATATCAAGGATGACACGATGTTCATGGAGAGACCAGTAAGAATTGAGGATTGCGATGAGAAGGTGCTTCATGGATGGAACATTACTTTGGTCCATATGTTATGGAGGCATGTTGGCCTTGAGGATACTACTTGAGAGCGGGAGGCAAAAATGTGTGCCTAGTACTTAGGGCTGTTCTAAATTTTGTTTTTGTGTTTTACCTGTGTGATTCATTTTACGATGTAATTCTTGACCTTGTTCGTTATCAGATGAGTTGTTTCCCTTTTCTCTAAATGCATATGAAAAGTCATTACTACTGGGAGAGGAGGACCTGATCCCTAATCAAGATGAATTAATGTGGATGTGATTGAACCCATGCGGGCGAGCCTGTGCCACCCAAAATGGATAGTATCTTGACATGGAGGAAGGATATACCTAATCCATGTGTCTGGACAATGTAACCTTTGGTGTTTGTGTGTTTTTTTGGGTTAGTGGGGACCTTAGTGTTTCTATAGTTATTTAGAAGATAAATGTAAAGGAGGTGTTCCTGGATGTTTGGGTTTTCACACCAGTTTTCGAACAACACAAGGTAGTTTGTTCCTGAGAGGTATCTTAAAGGGTGGTTGTTTGGACCTCCTTTCTTATAGGTTAGTTTTGAGTTCTCTAGGGTGAGAATAGTTTGATAGGTATCTGATGTAATGACCTGAATTCCCCTAGTCCATTCCATTATGAAAATCCAGTGTTTAGGGTGTTTTGGGAGGCAACGATAGCTCGTTTTAAGAGTTTTCCAAAAATTTTAGTTTTCCCATCGATGAGTCGAGGGAGTTGGTGTCAGTATGTTAGTGTGTCGACATTTTAGTGTGTCATCATGTCAGTGCGTCATCATGTTAGTGCATTATCATGTCAGTGTGTCAGTGTGTTGGCATTAGTGAGTCAGGGGTGTCAGCATTGGTAGGTCACGTCAATAACTCAACGTCGGTAGGTCGCGTTAGTATCTCAACATTGGTAGGTCACGTTGGTAGGTCATTTTGGTAGATCAACATTGGTATTTCGCGTCAATAGCTTAGCATTAGTAGGTCACATTGGTAGCTCATCGTTGGTAGGTCGCGTCAGTATCTCAACATTGGTAGGTCGTGTCGGTAGCTCACCCATTGGTGGCTCAGTGTCGGTGACTCACCCATTGGTGACTCATTTCCATCTTTTCTAGTTTTCCTAGTTTTCCAATTTCGAGCCTCTTACATCTTATTTCACGTAAACCGAGTTTAAATCCTTGTTTAGGCGTTTTTAAGGGCGTTTCAAATGATATTAAGTATATATTTAATATCCTAACATTCCATGGTATTTGAGATACTCAAACCACATGATATTGACCACGATCCCTCAATAATGACTTTTAAAATCATCCCCCTTATTTTAGGATCTGTCCTTTTCTTAAGCCTTGATCCTCTCTTCCTTATACCCTTTCAATTTTCTCTTGGTGTGCCTAGAGCCTTCCTCTTTGGATGAGTCGTGTGCCTATGCTAGAGTCCCCTCTTGCTATGTTTTCTTGGATTTCTTTCCTGCTAATCATGGGATCCCCTATTCTTGAAGTAAAGATGAGCTTTGGTCGCCTGTTGTTTCAGATAGGGATTTATTCTACCTATCTTTAATTTTGCAGCTTGGAGGGTAGGTGTACTAATGATTCCTTTTAAATAACAGATGAAAACTTCTCTTAAAACAAGAAATAAATAAGAAGGGAATATGATCAAAAGATAATGGGGTAATGAAATAATGGGTTGGTAGTGGATTGATGTTTGATCATCTATTTTATTTCGTTATCCTTGTTTCTCTATGGATTATTATGGTTGTATACCTTCTAAAAATAATCGTCGTTGGTGGTCTTTTCTTACGTACTGGTGGCGTTATATTTTTTTCATTATGATGTTTGATAATTGGTCGTAATATGAAATATGCTTAATCATGTATAATTGGTTAATTAAATGGATGCCCTAGGATCAAACCTATTCTATTATCAACATAGTTTTTTAAGTGGAATTAAATAACCCTTGTTGGCTAAATCTGAATACCCTTGGCTTGATGGTGTGGTCGTATGCTATGTGTTTTGTGGGGTTCTATCCTTGTGTAGGTTGTGGGTACAGGGTTGGATAGAGGAGTTGGTTTTGGGATAAGTGTGTGGTAAGTGTGTGTAGTGGGGTTGTGGTTTAATGGTAGTTGTTGTGGGATTTGTGTGTGGGGATGTGAGGTAGGTGTACTGGTATCCCAGTTTGAGATACTTATTGATTGTGGAATGGATGGACTTGTATGCAGTGGGACTGCCTTTGTTGTGTTGTGGTCATCAAGCGACATTGAGAAGTGGGACTGCGGTGTGGTTATGAACTTGTATGTAGTGGGACTGCATCTGGGAATGCTAAGATTTTTTGGTATAACTATGAAGAATGATAGTTGGAAATAAGTTGGTTTTTGTATGTTTAGTTAATTAGGATCTTCTCCTTCTGAGGTGGTTGAAGATGTTGTTCTTGGTAGTTTCGCCAAGTAGTACTGGAGTAAATTAAAGTGAAACCCTTAATTAATAAATAGCAAGTGGTCAAATGAAAATGAGTTAGGTTATGCTTTGGTAGTGGTTGTTGGTGTGGTTGTGCATATAGTGGCAATAGAAAAAGTGATTTTGGTGGTCTGGTTGTTTGTTTTGAGATATGTAGGTTGGGCTGAGTGTTTTTTTACTTATATGTATAATTGGTAGTTTCTTGTGATTTCTATATACACCCCACCCTTTTTGAAAACCTTGTGCTGAACACCCCCAATCATGGGGGAGGGTGTCTTTCCCAACAACCTAGTGGGAGGATAGATGGATGGTTACTAAATTTCTTCCCCTCACCCTCTTTCAGGTTCTTACCACTCGAGTGTATCCGAGATGGCTGTAATGGATTGAGGCTTACCAGTCCAAGATACTTTGGGAAAGTTTTTCGTGGACGAGGGGATTTGGTGTTTGTGGGCCATGATTTTTTTCCTGAGTGTCCTCGGGATGAGGCCTAGGTGTCTTCGGGTGAGAGGTGTGGTTTTTGGGTCCAAGGTGTCTACAGGTGAGTTGTGTGGTATGGTTGAGGCCCAAGTGTGTGTGGTCGGGTTGTGTCAGTGGGACTGTGTTTTGGAAGAGTGGTAGCATTAAGAAGTTAGCCATTAGGAATGAGTAGTTAACAAGTTGGAAAGTGGTGTAGGGTACCCAAATGTTGATGTGATTATACTACTACTTTACTTGACTTTCTTTATTTTGTGAGTGTGCCTTCGTGAGACTGGGCTAGTTAGTATTATTTGGTAGGTTCTTTGAGGTTCTATTGTTTTTATTACAAGGTCATTAGTATGTTCCCCCACTTGTGCACGAGTGGATTTATTTTTCCTACCGGGTATACTTATATACTCACCCTATGTGTGTAAAACTATTTCCAGTTTTCCAGGAGGACTTTGAGGATCGTGCCGGACTTTACTAGCTCAGGCATCGGGATGGTTGTTGTGTTTTTTCTTAGTCTCTTTCCTTTTGGTACTTTACTTTGGAGTTTTGTTATAATTTTTATCGACTTTACTTTTGAACATTCATGTGAGAATCGATTTTGGATTTAATTTCACTTTTAGTATTTGGAGTTTCTTGGTGTTTACTGTATTGTCTCTCGATCTTGTTCTATAAAAAGGGTAATGCCTTCCATATTGTCTGAGATTCTATACCCTTAGTGCTAGTTTCCAACCTAGGTCCTACTGAAGGCGGGACTTTAGGGTCATTATCTATCCATCATCTTGAAGAAGGAATGGCATGACACTTTTTTATCCCTTCCCTCATCTTGAAGAAGGTGGGTTGTGACAGATAAGAACCATGGAATCATACTCAACAATTTTGGAATGGTTTTCCCATGAAAACTAGCTTGAACCATCCGTTAATTGGATGGCCACACCAACCAAATAAGAAACATCAAAATATATAAATTTCCAAATCAAAGTATACATAGAAATGACTAAAATAAAATATCATAAAAATCACCACATTACCATATATAAATGAGACACATACACATGATATCTATAGTAAAAGATCAAAATATGGAATAAGATAATAAGGACCAATACATAGCATCGCGGTGATATAAAATTCAAAAACTTCTCCATAATATTTAGTATTCATGAGACCTCATCTTCACCATCCCAACTAATCAAGGATGTTGGTAATCAAGAGGAGCCACATAATTGCATGGTGCCCTTACCTTTTCCTATGTTTGAAAAAACAAAGTCTACATACGGCTAAAGTCATATGTAGGGTTTGAGGCATAAAGCCAATTAGGATACCACTATGAGTCTATGTAAGGTCTTTACCCATGAAAACCATTAATTCTAGTTTGTAAACTCATTTTTTCAAAACCAAGTTCACTTTTTAAAACTAGTTCACTTGAAAAAAAACACTTTATAAATCAATTTTAATTTTCTAAAAAATAAAACATCTTTTTAAAAGAATGGTAAAGAAGACTCAAATAAATAAATTAATCTACCCAATATAATATGATCAACACATGCACACATGGAATCAACATGAGCATAAACATAAACACTATCATATAACCAAATAATTGAAAATGGACATAAAGAAAAAAATAACAACTAAAAAAGTAACTAACATCGTGAATAAACAATATAAAAACAAACCATGTATAATTAATATGCACCATGGGCTCTAACTGATAGGTTTTAGTGTGACCTAGTCTAAAAAAATGTTTTCTAACTAGCTATAATGACCCAATCTAGATGCCAATGAACCATTGATCCAAGATGGTGTACAATATAGCCTCAAGCATGCCTCCCCATATACTAGATGATACCGACCAATAGAGAGGTCTTGTGAGGTTAGCATGTAGATATTATTACCGCGTTATTAGTGTATTCAGCATGAAAATAAATAAATAAATCAGATACAACACCATAAATAATCATCGAAATCCAGATAATAAACGTTGATGCTAAAATATCAAGTCACATACCATGAAATATCAGAATAATGCTACATACATATTGGAAGGGCATATATATCAATCAATTCAAGTAAAAATAGACCAATAGTAAAAAAGGAAAAAGAATAAAAGGTAACATAACCCCAAAAGTCCCAAGCTCTAGACCATATCCAAAATCAAAACTTCAACCTAGAAAATACATTAATCATAATCATTGATTATTTCCCTAAAAATATAATTTGTGACCATGTGGTGATGTATTCTTGGGTACCCAAGTGTTATGGTGGCCTGAGTAGTGTGTGAGTACAACTCAATAGGCCAACACTAATGCTGTCACATATAATTATATTCTGTAAATTTTAATCATAACAATGTGAAATAAATAAATGAAATAATAATAATAATAATAATAATAATAATAAGCTTCATAAATAAATAGAAACTAGATAAGACTCATATATCAAGGGGAAAATCCATGTTGACAATAACTACATCGTCCTTCACCAGTCTCTAAACACGGTGGAAGTATCATGTATTATTTTGGTTCTAAGGCATATCACTGAAGAAAACATAATCAAGTAACCCAATGGAATTCACATGGATTATTTAGGAATTACCTTCTAAAAATTCCCAAGAAAAATTCATTATTCTAGTATGAACTTAAAGAAACATCCTTTACATTTAGAGGCACAACTTGATTAGAATCCAAGGCTCACACCCAAGTCATTCCACACCAATAATATTGAGTTGAATCTAGGGAGATCATCTTGTGGAATTCAAAAAGGGAACCCCTTAATAATCTATGACATTAATACATGGTATTCAATAAGTGTAGAAATTATCATAATACAATGTGTCGTATCCCCATGGAATTCGTAATAATGAATCTAATTAGAATCCACAAGATTGCTTGAGGCATTACATAGCTTTGGACCTCATCTAATATAAGGAAGTCTTCAATCCCAAAATTCACATGGGTCCCCTAGTGGAATCCAAGTATCTTACATGGTATTACACACCTAAACAATTCATAATGAATCTAAGGGACTTTCCAAGGCATTCCAATTCTCACAAACAATCCAAAAGAATCAAACAAGAAATTATTAAAAGATTTAAACATAAAACTATTTAAAAATTCAATCCAAGATCACCACTAAATATAATTTCATATAGATACATATTTAACAATTTATTACATGTTTTACATATAATTAAATTCACATTTTCATTAAGGATTTCCAAGGCCTTGACAACTACTTGTTACTAAGGTTCATCCTAGGAAACAACATTCGATGTCAAGTCACTTTATTATAAGGGGTATCCGAAAACCATCCCAATTTATTCCACCATTTACAATTAATAATTAAAATACACTAATTTAATAGATTTAATTAAAGTTCACCCAAATCCAATATGTTTCTCTAAGTTTGAGGGTCTTTTTAAGAAAACTAAAGGGAAAATAATAATTTAATTTAAATATTAGGTCAAGCA
This sequence comes from Viscum album, assembly GCA_963277665.1. Taxonomy (NCBI): domain Eukaryota; kingdom Viridiplantae; phylum Streptophyta; class Magnoliopsida; order Santalales; family Viscaceae; genus Viscum; species Viscum album. Next base: position 1,294,531,037 of record OY728141.1, on the reverse strand, counting down.
CCCAATGAACTAACATTACCAAACAAGATGAAACATAATAATAAAATAATAAATTAAAGGAAAATCACTTACACTACCTACCATAACCTCATAGGGACCCACTCATCTGGTATCGGGCTTTGATTTGAGAAAAAATGGAAGAAATAAAAAAACTAGATTAAATCCCTAAAAATAGGGTGTAACACAAATAAATGTCACAAAGAAATTTAGTAGAAAAATAAATAAGGAAAAAGAGGAAGATGACTCTTAAACTCATCTCAAGACTTCCAATTCATCTGATGACAAGCCAAATAGAAAAAATATAAAGGGGATACACCCTGAAAAAGGAGAGGAGGAAGGCTCCTACAATGTTGTAACTGGACTTAAATGGGAAAAAATTAGGATATGAAGAAAGGGGGAAAGTGTTGAAATAGATTTTTTCCATTAAAAAAATATACATAGGACCCACTAACCAGTTAGTGAGCCTGGTAAGAACTAAAGGCCCCCTAGAAGGCCACCGACTGGCCAGTGGGATAATAGTAGCTTGTTGTAGTCCTGGATCCTACTCCTGAGACTCCTGAGCGATATCAAGACCCCCTAAACCCCCTAAAACAATACTTTAAGGAAAAACATAGGTATTCTAGAAAAAAGAGTATGTACATAGGTGATGGTTTAAGGTCTTACATCGGTTAAGAAAGTACAACAAGTTTATAAGATTTCTTTATCTTCCCTTGGCCCAAACATAATCCCATGGGCTCTCTTAGTCTACATAGAAAAATTTGGAATCTACCTCAGCCTTATTTCTAAAGTCTCCCTAGATCCCTTGGATAACACTCTCTTTTTCTAAGTCATGCGCACACACATGCACACACCCATGGTCTCCCATACACTACTCAATTCCAAATATACAAAATGTCAATAAGTTTTCATCACATAATCCAATTTAAAATCCAATTTAATAAAACAACATTCCCATTTCAATTCAAGAATCTAGCATCATGAAATACTTCTTTAAAATAACTTTAAAACTCCATTTGAAAATATATAATCTCTTTCATCCATTTTAATAAAGGCATGGAGTTCATAAAACCCACTCCCTTTAAAAATCCACTTTAAAACATCAAATTTCCAACCTAATCCAAGGATCACATAAATCATGGATAAAATATCAATAATATCCTAAATTATGGGAAATTTAATAATAAAAAACCAAGGTAAATCAAGATTTAATAGAAATTAATGGAAAAGTTCCCATAAATAGATACATCTACTAAAAACCAAATAAAAATCATCTCCTTTGATGGAAAACACTTGAATAAATAAAGAAAGGTCCTCATAAACCTAAAAAAAGAAAAAATCTACCCCCATTAAAAAACCTAGATTTTTTCAAATCTCAAGCTAGGATTTCCATTGTAGAATAAAATTGAAGAAAAATGTGAGATATGGGGAGAAATAATAAATAAAACAAGCTTACCTCAACCTAGAACACTAATTATACAAGAATAATTTACTTAAATTTAGTGGGGAAGATCCAAGGTGTAGGGGAGAGGATAAATCTGAGAAAGGAGCTAAATAAGGGTGAAACCCTTAATAATAAAAAGGGGGAAATGGTTAAAACCCACTTTTTAATAACCTAGACACACTACACGGTTTGGTTGTAGGCTCAGAAAAATTGTACACTAACTATGTAGGATCCAATATATCCCCCAAAAAAATCGAAAAAAACTTATGAAGAATTACACATAGTTATACAAACCATGAAAAATATCATTATTCCCAAAACATCACCCTCACATGGTTAGTTGTGCTATTAAAAAAATCATGTGTTACCCATGTGCCAAGGTCTATTTCTCAAAAAACTAAGTTTCTCACCATCCAACCCTAAAAAAATCTAAGAATAAATAAATAAATAAAACTAAAAAAACATACCATTGACCCAATGGGTGTCATAATTCGACACACCATTCCACTTTATTCCCCCTAAAAGTCCTCAGGTTCCTCAAAAGAAAAAATGTGAGGCAATTGATCCCTCACAAAAAATATCCACTCCCATGTATCATGGATATATCCACCATTCTATCAAAGAACATGGACTAAAAAGATAAAAATAACATGGATCACCTTGTTATGATAGTCCATGATATGTTCAAGATAATAAATGATGTTGGTTTCAGACATTAACTCCAAATCCTCCCATTCTATCACATGAGATGGGCCCGATTAGCACTTCTTTAACCAGGAAACATGGAACACTTCATGAATCAAGGTAAACTATGGAAAAAAGTCTGAACTATAGGATACCTTTCCTAGACACTCCAAAACCTAAAATGACCCAAAATAATGGGGCACCAACATCCCATGCTTTCTTAAGCGATGATGTCCCGATTGAACAGATACACATAAAAACACCTGATCAATAACCTAAAACTCTAATGGGTGATGAATATGAAAGAAATATGACTTTTTATGACTTTGATATATCTCTAACCTCTTTTTTATCAACTTTAATTTCTCCATCATCTCCTAGATGAGGCCCGATCCCAATAAGGAATTCTCACCTAGCTCAACCCAACATGATGGGGATCGACACGACTACCCAAATAATTCCTCAAAAGGGTCCATATTGATTGAGGAATAATAAATATTATTTTAATTTAATTATACCAATTAAAAGTACTGATCTCACAAAACCCATAAAGTCAATAACACTTGAATGAAGTATATCCTCAAGAATCTGGATGGATCACTTAGTCCAACCATTCATATATAGATGATAAATCATGATCAAATTAAATTGTATTCTCATGGACCCTTGGAGACTCTTACATAACCATGAATTAAAATGGTTAATCTGGTTATAAACTATCATTGAAGGCACACCGTGAAACTTAACAATCTCATAGACATACAAGTGCCCAAGCTCATCTACCTCCATTGACTTCCTAATGGAAATAAAATGGGATAACTTAATCAATAGATATATAATAACCCAATTAGAATATTTCCCATTGGGAGTATGATTTAGACCAATCAAAAAGTTCATATAGATCTCATACCACATCCACACAAGAATAATTTGATTCTAAGGTAACTCGGTCATTATTTGATGCTCCACCTTGATCCTATGGTAAGTAAAACACTACGACACAAAAACCACAATTGAACATCTCATCCCATGAAACCAAAACTAACTCCTTAAAGAATAAAAAAATATTGGTATTACTTAGGTGAATGACCCAACTAGAATAATTCCCCTTGTGTGTCACTCTCTACCTCAAATTCAAGGGAACAACAAATCATATCTTGAAGAAGAGTGTACTGTGAGGAGTCTAAGATCAATCACCTAAGGTATCCCCACCATTTAAAACTCTATTAATATATCAAAAGTCAGGGATGGATATATACTCACACTAAAATATATCAATAAGATAATACATAACCTAGACACTAGTTAAGAACACCTGCTCTCCATCCTCCAAAAACTCCAAACTCATATCATCAAACAACCCCATAAAACTCCAATCATCTACTGATTCTCTAACTTCTTGGATAGGAAAAATTATGCTTAAGGAATCAATAACCACATTCACCTTCTTGGGTGTATAAAATATATTTAAATAAAAGATCTAAAGATTCTCCAACCAACATATTGTTTTTGAGATTCAAGTCCCTCTGAGTGAAAATATACTTCAAGATCTTATGATCTAAATAAACCATGAACCACTACATGAAGAGGTAATGGTGTCAAATATTCAATGCAGGAATAACAATTGCTAACTCTAAGTTATGGGTGGTGTAATTTCTATCATGTGGGCATAACTTACATGATCCACATGATACCGTGTGATCTTCATGCTGAATCACACACACCAATCCCACACCCAAGGCATCAAAAAACACTACACACCCCTTCCCAAGATCAAGAAGAATCAATAATAGAGTTGATGTAAAACAAAATTGTAACTCATAAAAAGAATGTTGTAACTTCTCACTCCACTGAAACTTTACCCCTTTTCTAGTCAATTCATTCAAGGGAGAATCTATCCTAGATAAATCATAAACAAAGCACATGTAATACCCAAACAAGCCTAAAAATATCTTAATATTAAACAAATTATTAGGTTGCTCCCAAGGCATGACCACTTAGATATTATTAGAGTCCAAAAAATCCCTTTATTAGAATTCACATAGAATAAAAAATTTACCTCTTAGATATATAATTTTCACTTGGATAACTTGGAATACAGATTATTCTCTCTCAAGTTTCCCAAAACAACACTCAAATAGTCTCTATGGTCTCAATTTATCTTGGAATACACCAAAACTGTCATTAATAAACCCCAACTATGGAGGAGTACAAAAATAAATAAAATATTATGTTCATCAATTCCATAAAGACCACATGAGCATTTTTAAGGCTAGACGACATAACCAAATACTCAAAATGACCATACCAGCTCCTGAAAGAGGTCTTAAGCTCTTCCCGAACCCTCAACTGATGATACCCTAACCTCGGGTCAATCTTTGAAAACCATCGGGCTCCCTTGACTTGATCAATAAGATTTTCAATCCTAAGTAATGGGTATTTATTCTTAATGGTTACCTAATTTAGCTTATGATAGTCTATGAAAATTCAGAGACTCATCTTCTATCATTGTAAAAAGCACTAGAGGCACCCAAAGTGACATGCTAGTATGAATGGATCCCTTAATTTAAAGGTCCTAAAACTAAAAATTTAACTCTTTTAACTTAGTAGGATCCATACTGTATGATGGAAAGGAAATGGGGATTGTCCCAGGAAGCATATTGATAGTGAATATAGCATATTTCTAGGTCATAAACCCAGAAAAATCATCTGGAAACACCAAAAGGTACCAATCCACAACCACTGGAAGACATGAGTGCTCCCTTCATGAGATATAAATTAGATTCAGTGATGATAGCAGTTAATATGATATTATAAACTAATCATATAATCCACACTAATGATGAGATTTAAAATTTCCATATCCAACATGATGAAGTCCCACATGACCTCCATGTCAACAACCAAAACATGACAATATGGGAACCAAAAACCATGCTCCTTATTCCTTCCCAATAGAGTAAGAATATCCATTACAAATGGAATTAACTCCAATCACAAACCTAAAGAATTAAGAAATTTTAGAAATATAAATGAATGAGAATCACCCATTACAAACAAGTCTAAAGTTAGAGAAGAAGTAATAAACACCACACCTCTCATGGTGGTTGGACCAGATTCAAAGCCCTTAAGTCCCACATCTACTTCATCATGAAATCCTGGATCAAACCTACCATAATAATTATTATCTATAAGAGATTCCCCTTTATACTAAGGGAAATATCTCACAGCCTTATATAATTTGATCACACCTGTGAACTCTTAGAGAATGAAGAACCACCACCACTCCCCTAAAGGGAATCCTTATAGAAGCACTAAAGATGGTATGGACACCCACATCAGTGGAACATCCTTGAAGCCTTCATGAAATCAGGTATAGTATGGCTAGACTTACCAAAATGATAAAAAGTATTTAGCTTATGCCTAGAAGAGTCCACTAAGGCTAAACCCGATGACTACTAAGCACTTTTTCCAATACTCTGATGAGGTTCATCCTGATTACTATTTGATAAGAGGAATAACTCTAGACACCCCCAATACTAAAGAAACACCTCCAATAACTATCTTAATTGCTAAGTATAACTCATCTATCACTGATTTATCTACCACCTCAACATAAGTTGATAGGAATAGGAAAATAAGCATTGATCTGATCCTGACCTTCAATCCCATTTCAAAATGTCACTCCTTGAGATAGTCATTCATCAGGATCTTAATAGACAAATGAACTAACTTAGTAAAATAACTAGAATATTCCATCATCGGGTTTTCTCCTTGGTCCATCATCATGAACTCATAGGCCTTCCCCACTTTTAGCATCTCAGGATAAAACTACTAATTAAAATCCATTTTAAAGGTAGTCTGGGTGAGATCTTCATGCCTTTTCAATCACACCATGGATCCCCACCACTCCCCACCCGGTCCTTGCAAAATATAAGTGGTGAAGCCCAATTTTGAGGTATCATGGGTTTTCAAGAATATAAACATATGATCAATCCTTTTGATCCATTCCTTGGGCTCCTGGATACCCTTTTCACCACAAAAGACAGGTGGATTTTTCTTATTAAAATCTTGAGCATAGTCCATTTTCTATGTTTGGCCAATATCACCCTCTTTCCCTAAGTATTGGATGGTATGGTTCACTAAATCCATTAAATCAAGGTCAATTAGAGGATTATCCTATGGAACATGTTTCGTAGAACCCTCTTTTTGTTTGGAAGAGGAACTTATAGAAAGAATTATCTACAAATACAAGACACAACTTATCCAATACACAGTTAAATCCCAAATAATCATCATATAAACCACAATAAACCCTTATTATAGGTCTTAAATAAACAACATCAATATAAACAACACTTTCAAATGAAGAAGGGGTGAAAACCTCATAATTTTAAACATTCCTCCATTATGCACAATTTGGCCACATGATCAGAAAAACATGCTCCAACTGTGTGAAATAACACTGGAATATGAAAAATCTAGCCACATGGGTTCTACATGGTTACCACTAATCATGCACCTAAACCATGCGCCTATTATTTACACCCATGTTTCACCCCGAAACTCAAATTTCCTTAAAATCGCACCTAGGTTCTTCCTGAAACCCATATCCAATTATAAAAAACATCATGTCTCATCAAAACAACCCAAAATTGAGTTTAAATTATAAAAATAATGCCCAACCACCCATGGAAACTTGAGGTTTGTCATGATGTAGAGCTAGCCAGGCACTCCTCCATACCTACCTCATGAGCCCCGGTGGTTCTATCCTCTGTCTACCACTCCCAACCAAAAAGAGGGATCTGATACCATTTTCTAATGAACCAGCCTAAGATGACTAGACTCATCATGCAAGCCAGCTTTCCACAAGGCCTGAAGTGCATTTTCAATTGCCATGGGCTGGTAACAAGCATCAGGGCATCACACTTAACCATTTGGGATCAATTTCTCCCTTGAAAACCAGCATGACCCATCCATTAATTGGATGATCATACCAGCCAAATAAGTAGCATCAACAGATATAAATATCCAAATTAGAGTATATGCAGTAATGACTAAAAGAATATACCATAAACATCACCACATTACAATATATAAACATGACACGTACACATGATATCTATAGTCAATTCTCAAAATAGGGAACAAGACCACAGGGTCCAATACATAACATCTCAATGATAAAAAATCCCAAAACTAATTAATAAGAGTTAATCTCTATGTAACCACCTCTCCACCATCCCAAACAACCAAGGATGTTAGTAATTAAGAGGAGATACCAAACCGCATGGTTCCCTTGCTTACCTAGGTCCTAGAAAACAAAGTCTGCATAAACCCAAAGGCATATGCAGGGTGTGAGGAGAAAAGACCAATAGGATACCACCATGAATCTATGTAAGGTCTTTACCCATGAAAGCCATTAAGTATAGTTTGAAAGATCATTTTTCAAAATCAATTTTACTTTTTAAAAAAAGTTTATTTGAAAACAACACTTTATAAATCCCTTTGGGGTTTCTCAAAGAACAAACCATATCTTCAAAAGCATGATAAAAAAGGTTCAAATAAATAAATCAAGCCACCCTACATAACATTCTCAACACACCCACACATGGAATCAACATGAGCATAATCATAAACACCATCATATAACCAAATAATAGAAAATGAGAATAATCAAAAAATATATCACAACAAAACAAGGAACTCGAATCATGCATAAATCATATAAAAATCAACTGGGCATAAGTAATACACACCATGGGCTCTAACCAATAGGGTCTAGTGTGACTTAGTATTTAACTGGCTAAGAAAGTATAACAAGTTTGGAAGATCTCTCAGTCTTCCCGAAGCCCAACCATAATCCCATGGGCTATCTCGGTCCATATGGACAAATTTGGAAGGTCCCTAGGTTTTCCTCCAAAAGGTTCCCTTGGTCCCTTGGCCAACACTCTCTTTGCCTAATTTATGCACACAGACCCAAGGTCTCACATGTGATACATAATTCCAAACATACAAAACATCAACAAGTTCCCATCACATAATCAATTTCAAAATCCAATTTAATAAACCAATGTGCCCATTTCTATCCAAGCATCTAAATATATGAAAGCATTCTTTAAAAACCCTTTTAAAAACACATTTGACAGCATAGAATCTTGTTGATCCATTTTAACAAACACGTGGAGTGCATCAAAGCCATCTCCCTTTGAAAAGCCGCTTTAAAACATCAAATTTCCATCCAAATCCCAGGATCAAAACAAGAATGGATACACAGTCAATAATAACCCAAATTAGGGGTAATTTATTAAACAAAAACCAAGGGAAATTAGGATTCAATGGAAAGACATGGAAAAGTGCCCTTAAATAGAGACACCTACCATAAATTGAACTGAAACTCATCGCCTTTGATGAAAACCACTTGAATCAAGAAAGGAAGGTATTCAAATGCCTAAAACACAAATAAATAGTCCAAAAGACCCATTAATCACCCTAGATTCATCCAAATCGTACTGAGAAAATGGAAGAACGAGGTGAGATAGGGGAAGAAATCATAAAGAAAGCAATCTTACCTCAAGCTAGAAAATAAAGGATCTAAGAATAATCCACCAAAATAGATGGGGGAAGTAGCTCCAATGCATGTGGGAGAGGCTTCATGTGAATAGAGAGAGAAATGAGGGAAAACCCCTTAAAAATCCAAAGGGGGAAATGGTCAAAACCCATTTTTTAATGACCTGGACACATCGTACAGTTTGGTTGCACGGTCAAACAAACCATGCGTCAACCAACGAGAGTCATTTTCTCTCCAAAAAAACCCAAACGACTTCTAAAGAATTTTGAATGATTAGATAAACAGTGCTCAAATTGTACAAAAGCCCACAATCCCCAAAATATAACCCTTGCACGGTTAGCTGTACAGTTATACAAACCATGCGCTACCCATGCGTCAAAGACTGTTTCCCCAAAAACCAAGGTTTTTACCCTCTAACTCCTGGAAACTCAAAGAACGAATAAATAAATAAATAAAAATTGAAATAAATCATACGAGAGACCTGGTGGGTGTTACAATGATTCAATTTCCTGTGATCTATAAACAATCCAAAACTCATATTCACCTTGTTCGCAAAAAATATTGGAGTGGTCCATGGAGATGCACCATGCCAAATAAAACCTCATTAAAATATCTCATTAATTTGAATTCTCAATTCCCAAAGCTCCACATGCGCCATCTGATAAGTGATTCGACTATTTTTTATACATTTCTTACGCATACTTTTTATAAAAAATATATAGTGTTTTTTTGTGCTTAACATGTATTGTTAATGTACAATGATTTAATATCGATCATTATTTGTTAAGAGGGTAATTATTGGAATATTTTTTTGAGAGAATTATTTTTGTTTTTAATTGATAAATTGTTCTGATTTTAGTTTCCATATATTTTGAAGAATATTTTATGAAAATTATTGGTGTTATAATTGAGATATCATTTTCAAAGATTAATTTGGATGATTCCATCACTAGAATGTGTTTGGTGATTAGTTGGATCTTTTTGAAGATATATTATGAAGTGTAATTGATTAGGAAATTTGAAGATGGTTTTGAGATGAAATATTTAAAATGTATTTTGAATATGGTGTTTAATGAAATTTCTGAAATTAAATGGTTGATATTTTATTTTTAAAATGTTTAAATGGGGTTTTAATTGAGTTTTTATTTTTATTTGCAGGTGAATATTTTGGTTCCTAAGAAAAAATAAATGAAGGGATGAAGAGTCTACATAGCATTAAATCCATTTTTCATGTCAAATCAAACCATTTAAAAGATGGCTCTCATAAGATTAAAAAGATATAAAACCAGTCGAGCCTGGATCAAGAAGGGTCAAGGAAGATATTATTAATCTTGAGGTCACCCGTCGAAGAAACTTGGACAATCTTGAGTTTCATTGGAGGTGGAATGTCAAGATGGTTTCTATGATGTCCAGTGAAGATAACCTAATCGATGATCTATGGAGCTTGTTGAAGGAGTTAGACGAACCAAGGATCGTTGATTGAATTAAATCCATAGATAGGGCCTGCCAGATGTGAGGATCAACAATATACTGTTTATGAATGTAGATAAAGAGGTGTTTCATATATTTGAAGAATTTTTTTGAGTGCTTGAAGTAGATAAAACCAGTGGAAGACTCTCGTGTGGCTAGGTATCCGATATGAAGTCGAAGAATCACTTGTTCGTCGGTTGTTTCTTTGTTACAGGATTGATCTTTTGGGAAATTTGGTTTTCAGGGGAGGCCAAGCTCAAGGTCATGCTGGTGTGCATGATATGTTCCCTAAGGTTTGTATTAGTGAGGAAATCTCTTGACGAAGTTTGTGTTTTTTAAGAATTTTGAAAACTGAATGAAGTTCCATGGTTCCTTTTGTGGGTTTGTTGATGTCATAAAATTGAATGGTGTAGGAGGAGGTGTCTCAACTGATTTTCTAAGATCATGTGTGATCGAGTATGTCAAACTTAAGGCTAGCTGAGTTGAATAAGACAAGAGTGGTTGATTTGGTGTACATAGTCAAGATAACCAAGATTGGCTGTCGAAGAAGTTGTGAATTTGGGTCGACTGACATGATTCAGAAGGGTTTGGGGCCAGCTTTCTGAACCCAAACAAGATGGAGATAAGAAGAAATTGAATCTAAGGTTAAAAAATAATAAAATAAAATTGGACTATAACTGATTTTTTAAAATGGATAATTGATGGTCGGTGCGAGCTGGAAAGTGGAAGATGGGCTTCATCAGGTGATACTTCAGTAATTCTATTGGTCTTATTAGGGAAAATTATAGGACCAAAACAGACACCTAATTACATTTCTTTTGAAAAGATAGAATCGTTAATGTCGAAGATCAGCGGACGTATAAATGCCAATCCATGAAGGGAAATAATCCAGCCAGAGCTGGTTAACATCATAGGGGCCTGAGGCCACTAGCTGATGAGCAGCATTGTTTCCTTCCCTTTTAGTAAAGAAGAATGTGAAGAATGAGAAACCTTGACGGAGAGAAAGGATTCGCCTGATGAGGGACCCAAATGACTGGAGGCCACCGTCATTGAAATTGATAGCATTGATAATGGTGATACAGTCTGATTCGAGGTTGATTTTATCCCATCCGCGATCCTTGGAGAGCATCAAACCTGTAAGGATGACAGTAGCCTCAGCCACCATAGGTTCCCAAAAGGCCTGATGTGTTTCATGTTTTTCTGTAATGACTTTCCCCTGATGGTTCCATGCTAGGATGCCGAGGGTGATATTCTCATCCTTGGGGAGAGACACATCAACATTAATAATAAGAATCCCTTCTATTAGCGGACACCAGTGGGAGGTAAAAGAGGGGGTTCCAAAGGGCTTATGTTGTCCATTGTGGTGATTCCAGCCCTTAATCCATGAAAAGGTCTATTCAATCCAGAATTCAGGGGGTCTGTGAATTTGGTTAAAAATTGGCTCATTGCGATGGACCCAAATGATCCAGGCCAGGGAGCAAAGTGAGCCCGCTTTAGTCGACGAGAAGGAGGAGCACCAACGCATCAGGAAATATGGTAGGTCACAGGCCATGGCCAGTGAAGCGTTTGAAGTAGAGCCCCATTTTTTCCAAATTTCCTTAGACCCTGGGGACTGGATGATGGTGTTCAAGGGAGATTCTGGGATGTTTGGGCGGAAAAGGCAAGAATCTTCACTGGAAATATGTCGGAATATGAGAAGGCTCATGGTAAGAAGGGTGCCCGTGCACACCTGCCACCAAAAGTGGTAGATTTTTGTGGGGACGTTGAGTTTCCAAATTGACTTCCAGGGTCCCCCATCCTAATCGACTGATTGATTACCAATGGCGATCCGGTATCCAGATTTCACCGTGTAGGCTCCTGAAAGGTCTTTGATCCAGAAGAGATGATCGAGGACTGTGTCTGGGACCCAGGGGGTGCTCAGTATAATTATTTCGTCTCTTTCATTGAACCATGCAGGAATCTTCTCTGAACACCATTCTGGACCCTGGTCGGAAAAGAGGCACCTGACAGTTGCATCTTCAAAACCTAGCCAGGCAGGGGATGAGGCCCACACACCTTCCTCATCAATCATCCAGGGATCAGTCCAAATGTTAATAGTTTGGCCATTCCCAATCGTCTATCCCAACCCTTTTTCCAGGAGACTTCGGTCCCCACAAATGCTTCTCCCTAGGGAGCTTGGACGGGGGCCAAGAGAGGAGATGAGGAAGTCCTTGGGGGGAAAGTATTTGGCTCAGAGAACGTGCACATAGAGAGATGATGGATGGTTAATTAGGAACTAACCTTTCTTATCCAGAAGTGCGTCATTGAAATGAAAGAGATTCTAGAATACCATACCTCTCTCAGCCTTGGGTTTTCATAGTTTCTCCCAGGCAAGACAGTGGGTTATATTCCCTCCATCATTCTTCCCCCACTAGAAGTTGGATGTGTGTGTGTGGATATGATTGACAATAGCTGTTGAAATCTTAAACATGGACATAAAATAGCTGGGGATATACTGGATGACAAATTTAACGAGGATCACCTTACCAGCTTTGGAAATTTTCTTTGGGGTCCAGCCTTGAATTTTCTTCTCAATCATGTCTATCAAGGAAGCAAAGATTTCTTTTTTGGAGTGGAAAATAACCATGGGGAGCCCGAGATACTTCTGGTGTTTCTCAACCAAATGGATGTATGCAGATTCACAAAGTTCTTCTTTCTTGGAGGAGGTACTCCTACGCTGAAGGATATTTTCGACTTTCCATAATTGATAGACTGGCCGGAAACCCTCTCGTACTGTTGGATCGCATGGATGATTACCCGGAATTTATTAGTGTTTGCTCTGGAGAAAAGGCGGCAGTCGTCAGTGAAGAAGAGATGAAAAAATAGTGGGCTTACATGGAAAACCTTTTCCCCATGTATAGAGTTAGAGGATGCAGCCCTGGAAATAAGGTTATAAAAAAATCAGCCACCAAGATAAAGAGAAAGGGTGAGAGAGGATCTCCCTGGTGAAGGCCCTGAGATGAGGTGAATCCTTAGGTGAGATCCCCATTGACCTTGATTCAGAAGGAGATGGTCGAGACACAATGCATTGCCATATCTACACATTTAGAGGAGAAGCCAATTTTCAACATTACAACTCTGAGGAAGTTCTATTCCAATTTATCATAGGACTTAGTCATATCCACTTTCTAGGCCATGGTTCCTCTTTTCACGGTGGAGTGTGTTTGCATATAGTGGAACACTTTATGGGCCACAATTTCATTATCAGTGATCAGTCTATTCACCATAAAAGCACTCTGGTTTTCTGAGATGATGTCAAGTAACCAAGGACGTAGCCGATTAACTAAGATCTTTGAGAAAATTTTGTAAGAGACATTGTACAGGCTGATAGGTCTGAAGTCAGGGACCACCATAGGTTTCATTATTTTGGGAATGAGGATGAGGACATTTTCATTGATGGATGAAATGCTTGGTTTCCCAGCTCAGATATTCCTCATCATATTGTATATGTCAGGACCGATAATGTGCCAATATTATTTGAAGAAGAGGGCGTGGAACCCGTCCAGGCCTGGGGCCTTAGTGGGGTGAATATGTTTCAGATCCAAACGTATCTCCTCATCCATGAAATCTTTGGTAAGTTTCCGATTGATCTCATCGGTAATCACAAGTTTAATGCAATCCTCCACTTCAGCATAAATGAGATGAGTTCCTGTATAGAAGAGGTTCTGGAAGTAAGAGGTCAAAGCTTCGTGGATTCCAACAGTGTTAGAGACTTTTCTACCACCTGGTTGAGAGATGCAAGTAATAGAATTCTTCTGGTGCCTAGATGATGATTTCTAGTGAAAATACTGTGAATTAGTGTCCCCTTCGGTTATGTGGGTGTCCCATGCCCGCATATCCCAGAATATTTCCTTAAAGTGCAGGGCCGCATCCATAACTTTTTGAGTGGCACTGATAGAAGAGAGATTGCAGTTAGATGGGGGTTGCTTGAGAAGGTTATGTAGTTTCCTTTCAAGGAAATCACAGTGCCTATCGAGATGCCAGAATTTCTTGTCGCTCCAAGACCTCATATCAGATGTGAACTGTTGGAGATTGAGTCCAACGTCTGTGGGATTACTCCTCCAGCTTGATCAGATAACATCTTTGCATTCATGTTCTTTTGACCAGAAACTTTCAAATATGAAGGGTCTGCTGGATTGCCTATTCCATTCACCTTGACTGCAGTCAATGAAAATTGGGCAGTGGTCTGAATAATTGAGCATCAGGTGGCCGATGTGGAACATACTGAAGAGATTTTTCCAATATCTTGATCCTAGAAATCTGTCAAGTCGCTCAGTGATGTGGGTGCCATCTGTATTACCCTGGAACCATGTGAAAGGATTACCCACGTAACCTGGATCGACCATGTCCGCCCTAGATACTGCCTCCTTAAAATTTGACATAGATGAAGATGTTCAGATAGTTCCACCTCTTTTCTGCTTATGAAACATAATTTCATTGAAGTCCCCTCCAAAGAGAATATGGCTCAGAAGATCATGTCTCAACTTGAAGAAAAGATCCCACGATTTCTACTTCTCGCTATGGGACGACCAAACATATAATCCCACGAAAGTCCATGGCGGGGTGTGGTCTGCATGAATAGCCGCAGCCACATGGTGCGAGGAGAAGGACAAGATCTTGATGTTGACATAATCCTTCCAAAGGAGACAGTTTCCCCAGGAGTGGCCTTGCCGGGAGACCGGGAGCCATCCTTGGAAGCCGCATTTCAGAGTAATGCTTGTGGTGTCCTTGTTTTCTAGTATGGTTTTGGACAGTAAAACCATATCAGGGAGACTTTGGGCACAATTTCACTGGATCATGTGAACCGTTCGTGGGTTTCCAAGCCCACGACAGTTCCAGCATAAGACGATCATTGATCTAGGTGGGGCTGGGTCTTACCCGCCTCTGCCTTTGAGTCCTCCAAACTTGTTTTTCCACCTGTTATTTTCCACCTTTTAGGGGGTCCCCCACTGACAGGCTTGTTTTTCCAAAAAAGTTTATTATATTTTAAATGAAATGAGATTTTAGGTTAGTCAAAAAATATGCAGGTCCATAATTGGAATTAAGGGCCTCTTTTATCCTCGAGTGTCCTTGCCCCATCTTATTACTTCAGAAAGTGGTTACGAATGGAAAGGACCAGTGGATTTGTTGAGTTTATTGAAACATTCATGAAGGTGATGGAATTTATCTAGTGAATTAGAATAAATAAAAGAGGACTTCCAGACTTGTGAGGGGGATATTCAGGGACAAAAAGAGATACTTCTATCAGACACTTCTAGGCAGATATTGAGAAGCAAAGTAAGAGAGAAGAGGGAGCTATGGAGAGAGTAAAATCAACATGATAGAGAAGATTATTCTCTTTCTAGATCTTATCTTTTTTCTTTATTTGTATATTATGATGAAGAATATGCCTTATTCTGTATTGGATATGATCTGTGTCCAAAACTTTGAAGGAGAATATAGATTATTGTCATCATTTCTTTAAAAATTCATTGTTGTATTATTTTTATAAATTAGATTGATGTTTTTATTTAGTTTTCTTTTGATAGTATTCATTTTACATTTATTCAAGAATCAACGATGGTTGACCTTGATCAAGAATCAAAATTTTTAAATAATTTTTCTCTTCTAAAATCATTTGACAAAAGAAATTCTGATTAAATGAAGGGTACCATGTCTAGATTGAATGAAAATCCAAATTTGAATGAGATAATATCAATTAATTTTTATTGCTGAAATTGGTTCTGGAATTGGAAAATTATAGAATATTTCATTAATAGACAAGATTATCAATAAATTTAGTTGGAAAATTTTCACTTATAGTCGATCCAGTTCAGCCAAACATTTTCAAGAATCGAGTATCTTTTCATTCTCACATAATAAAGATTCCTGGAGCTTCATCATTTTTTAAACACTTGTCAGTCCTTGTGATCTTCACACACATTCTCATGGTTTTTTCATCCACTTTCATCATTATTTTACACCTCATTTCACTTCCATGAAATTATTTTATAAATTTATTGTTAGTTTTGTCATTTCTAATTCTTTATCCTAGAGTTTGAAGTTATCTTGTGATAAGCAGTATATTTACTTCCTTGTAGACATGATCCTTTACTGATTTTCTATATTTAGTAGAGTGATAAGTAAAAATATTATTTTCAGCCTTTGATGATGAGTTAGGTTCAAAATTTAGTGCTATTTCTGAGGAAGATGACGTGTGTCCAAAGGGAATTTTAAATTAAAAGAAAGCATAAAAACAACCAAAATAACTATTGAAAAAAAAACTGGAAACTGCTTGTTTTTTACTATGTAGTCACTGAAATCAATAGTTGGTTATGTGTGTTTCATGTTGAAATTGTTCATTTGAACTTATTTGTTGTTTTTTTGTTGAAACCGTCAATTTACTAATTGAATATCACAACTTTTCCCTTTGAACGGGTATAGTGTGGCCATGGAATATTTCTTCAGGAAAGATCTGCTGGTAGTGGATGATTAAAAGGTAGATGGTTTAGCAATAGGTGTTAAATACATTTGTGAACTAGTGTAGTTAATAAGATAATAATTTAACCAATTTTTACAAAATAATGTTAAATGGATTGTTTCTGGATATATTTTGTTAGAAAAGACGTTTGAAGTTAGTTATCATTGGACAAATTTTGATGAGATTTTAATTAATTCAAACTTCTAAATAAATGAGAAGATTTTGAAAACATTGAAGCTAAATTAAGGAAGGTTGATTACTTAATAGAAATTGTTGAGTACGAGTGTAGTCCCTTTTAGGTAGTGGAAGAACCCGCACATCCTAAATTTAAAATTGAATATTTGAACCAATTAATTATAGAGTATGTTATGATAGAGGATGAGATAGATATATTTGATTAATTTTTAAAAAATAATCACTTAATTGGCTACTGAAATGGAATCAAGAGTTTCTGTAATTATTTGTGAAGATGATAAAATAGGGGAAGATCACATAGTATTGAATGCTAGTGGTTTAAAATATGTTCAAACTAACTTGGATAAATTTCTTCCTAAATCGGTTTTTGAAAACCCATCTTGTTTCGCTCTTGTTTGTGATGGATGTGAGGGTCCTATTAAGGGAAAAAGCTATGAAAATATTGAAAAAACTTTGGAAGGTCCCATTTTATCCTACGCTTAAAAAATTAATAGAATGGGTCATATCTAACTTAAAATTTTATGTGGACAACTAGCATGTTTTTACTAAAAAATTGGACATCCTGGTGTTCTTTTGTGTCAAATAGGTCTTCCAAGGATGCTTAATTGCTTTTAGGGAACTTTTTTTGCTTCCATGAAGGTTCAGAGCCCTTATTATGGATTTTTCATTCAAAAATGTTTGGAAAACTCACATGTGGTGGTTTATAATTATAAAACCACACCCTCAAATAGAATTTGGTTAAATTTTGAGGGATGTTTGTCTGAAGACTATAAATTTAAAGTTGTATGGGAGACAACCCATAGTTTTCTTTATTTTAGTGGAGTTTTTTTGTTTCTTCCTTTATTTGAATTTTCTTGTTCAAAATAAAATCTCCCTCCCTCTACTTTTCAAATATATCCTCTCTTTCCACTAATTTAATAGGAGTTACACCTACTGATTTGGATGAAAGTTTCACTTGTTGACTGTATATTTTTACACGAGAACATTCATCTACTATGGATTCAGATCTCACTACCACATCCTTCAAATTTGGACATGGTTTCATTTTGAGTGATTTTAAATGGTGCAATCTAATGTGTATTTTGTTTTTATTATAGTATTTTAATAGGAGAAACAAAGTTTATGTTGGTTGGAGTAGAGTACTCAAGAGGGGGGGTGAATTGAGTATCTATAAAAATTTCGGTTTGAAAAGTTTTCTTAAATGGTTCCCCAATAAAAATTAATACATCCCGGTTAATCAAGGTAATACAGTTATGATAGTTTGACTATTGAAATAACTTCTTAGAAGATTGATTAATTCTTAGTAATCTCAATATCAATTATTGATATTACTTTTGAAGCTATTCTAATAAGGCAAAACAATTATAACTTCTATCCAAGATTAACTATCAAAGTAAATCTAGTGAAGTATGAATTATACAGTAAAATAGAGAAAAATAAATTAAAAAACATAGTGGATATAAAAAAAGTGGTTCAGTCCCAAGACGAGACCTATTCCACTCCACTTTATGATCACCTCCCACCAATTAGTTTATATTAATAAACTTGATCCACACCCTATATCAGGGTAAAAAACAATGCACATGACTATCTAGGTCACCCGACCTCTTCCACAGTTCTTCGTGGGTATAAACTACCAGGTCACATAAGGACCTCTTCCACACTTATCTATGGGAGTAAAAAAGTTTAAAAAAATATAAGAGAAATAATATCTTGTATCCTTCAGTTTAGTGCAGGAGATAGTGTGTGTTTTAATACAGACAAACACACACACTGCTCAAAAGCTAAAAACAATACACAACAAAGAAAAGATGATGAGATAATGTTATAAGTGCTCTAAGTGTTATTCTATGCAACTATGGACTTCTAGGATGAAGAAGATGCAAGTATTGAGTCCTCTTGCGAGAAACAGAGTATTGCAAGTCTGGTACTTTGGTTTCCAGTTAGATCTGGCTCGTGATCTTCATAGTATTTTCATTACAAAGATGTTCCTGACTCTGATCTATGGTATCCTAGATTTTGGATTCTTGAATGCTTTGTGAGTTCTTTAGATATATCTTGTTGCATGTGTCAGTTATTCTCTCAAGAATGATCGTGCTTCTACTGCTTTACCACACTTTTTGTTTCAGGGACACACTTATTCTTATTCTTGGAGTGCATGTGTTGAATCCAACAGGATGCATGTTTTCTGCACCTTGTACCTCGTACTTTCAAGTGACATTTCTATAAGGAAATATTAATTATTTCAGTGCATTTAAAAGACTCAAATATGTCCGGTAGAAATTAAATTGAAAACAACAAAATAGATTAAATAACGGATCCACAGTCTGTCTGAAAATGGTGTCACTTGGAAATGGTGTCACCAGGAAATGCTGTCTTCTTATTTTCCTTAGAGTGGTGAGATAGTTATGATGGCATATTTGTATAGAGATTAAGAACTGTTAGCATAGATGCAGTGTTAGGATCAAGGTGTCTGGTCACGGTGTCTGGGTCACGGTGTCTTGGTCACGGTGTCTGGGTCACGATGTTTGGGTCACAGTGTTTGGTCACGGTGTCTGGGTCACGGTGTCTGGTCATGGTGTCTGGTCATGGTGTCTGGTCACAGTGTTTGGTCAGGGTGTCTGGTCACGGTGTCAGGGTCCTTTTCCAAAAAACCAGAACCAGTGGCAGACTCATGGTTTCTCAGACATAGCCAAATATCTGTATATAGACTTAAGCAGTGATATTCACAGAATGAATTAGACTTAATCATTCATAAAAGAAATAATTATAGACCAAAGTTAAATATAGTTTATAATAATCAGTTATGATTTATAGGAATCAATATCTTGAGAAAATTTATTTGAAACATAAAGAAACCAAGCACATCAACACATGATATGAGATAGATTAATCAGGAGTAACAATTTGTGATCATTAAAACATGATTAAAACACGAGGAGTCCAACAATCTCCCCCCCTTTGATGATAAAAAATTATATGAGTGAGATATATGTTCTTAGTGTTCTATGTGTCCCTTAGTGTACGTGTCTCTTCCCCTTATAAGATTATAAACAAGTGTACAAAAGTAAATAATAGAATAGAAAATAAGAATTCATAGTACATTTTATGGATAAAGATGTGTCATTACAAATAGTAGGAAAAAAATACAAAAATATCCCTATTAAAAGATAGTGTTCACTATTCTTTAGCATTGTATGTCTTCTCTTTTCCCTTGGAAGCAGCATCAGGAGAAGCCACATGATCAAAGGTAGAAGTTAAAGAAGGGAGTGAACAAAATGTCAGAGAAGGAAGAGGGAGTCCTTAAAAAACAAAAGGGGCCACAGTAGGTTTGGTGGAACACTGAGGTAATTGTTGGTCAAGGATGACAGGTCTGATCTGACTCAGATCCTGAGAGATAGACATAGAGGTTGAGGCAAAGGCATTGAATGAGGAAGGAGGCAAACCAAGCCGCTAGGGTGTAGATGTAGGATCCACAATATTAGTGCTCTACACATGAAGATAAGGCCTTTATAACTTGATGAAGTCAGCAATAATCTCACCACAATACTGTATCACTCTCTCAAAGTCATCTTTGTTCTCTATGAACTTTTCCAACAAAGGAGTGAAATATTTCATCTTTTGAACTTTAATTTTGAAAGCTTTAGTGACAGGAGGTATTTTCAGATTCTCTACAAGGTACTTGAAATGGTTTGTCATATCATTCTTAGAGAAAATCCTATTGAAGTATAAATCCACCTTCTTAGTAATTTCTTTCTGAGCATCATTTGAAATCTTGGAATTAATTCTTACCAAATAAATAACTATGTAACTATTATTGACAACTACAGATAGAGACTCTTTGTCAAAGCCACTTAGCATTGATTGAAGTTATTCCTTAACAACCGTTATGAGAAGATCACTGTCAAAGGAGGGTTGAGAGGACTGTCCAGAGGCACTAGAAGCTATAACAACTAAAGTAAAGGACTTTAGTTGATTCAAAACTTTCTGTAGACATCCCTTATACTCATCAGTCAATTTTTTGAGACCAATAATAATCTCAAACATTTCTTAAACTATTTTCTTATTTCTTTCATCCACCTTTTCATCTAAATAAGTTAGGTTAGGTTGAATTAGAGAGACAACTTCCAGTGGAATCTGACCACTAACATCCTCAATAGATTGAGAAATAGGATCTGGTCTTGATTTCAACACTCTCTGCATATCTTCAACCATATATCTGATATGCTTCACTTCACGACTCAACTATTTTTCCTCAATTACGACCTCTAGAATTTCATAATGCATTTTTGGATGAATCTTCCATATGATATTTTATAACAATAGGGTATAATCTCTTTCACTTTGGTTTGTTATAGGATCATGTTGAGTGTCCATGAGATTTTTAACTCCAACCAATAATGTTTCTCTAAAGACTTTCAAATCATCATTACTCACTATGGTAGAAGGTTCTTGTGAAGGTTTAGGAACAAGAGTTGAGACAGGATCAGGTTCCTTTGCAGCAGATATAACTTCAAGAGCAGAGACCGGTTTAAATTGAAACACAATAGACATATCTATACCTTTAACTAAGGCTTCTTGGGAATCATTCACATCAAATTAGATAGGGAATTTATACCATGTATCCACAGTGCTTTGATCAACTAGATTAAGAATTTCAACAATTTCCAGATTAGGGTGCTGCTCCCACTCAACAAGTGCATCTCTTATAGGACTAAGAGATTTAGTTCTTTGATCTATTTCCAAAATTTCATCCCCAATAGCTTCACCCATGTCTTTTCTATCCAACTCCATTCTTTCCTTAACATATGGTATAATCTCAGGAATAACTTGTTTCTCTAAGTTTTTCACAAAATCATATTCTTTCTCAAGAGAAAGATATTCTTCTAGATTCTCTTTCAGAACAAACTTTTTCTTTATATTAATTATAGAATCTTCTCTAGAAGATGTTTATTCTTCCAAAACAACAATTGTTTTAGGAACACATACTTCCTTCTCAGCTATGAATTGAGGAACAGGTCCACTGTATTCCTTATCGAGGACAGTTTCCCCTACAGGTGCAACAACTTCATCCTCCTCTTATTCAATAGGATATTCAATAATTTCATTTGGTTCCAAACTAGGATCATAGATGTTCGTAGGTCTCTAATAATTCTCAATCAGGTTGAACTTTTCATAAACCCTATAATTATCCCCCACCCATGATTTTCTCCATGAATTCCAAATGATTTTCATTCTTTTGATTGTAACCTTTGAGATACAAAATTCATAGTCCTTATTGACTTCTTCATCTAGTCCAACCAACCCTTTAGCAAGAAGCATAGAAGAGATTATCCTTGATTAGAATAAGGAAGTTGACTTTGAGGTTGTCTTTATCAACTCACACATATAAAGTATAACATACTTACATAAGTTAATCTTGTGTCCATTATTCATAAGATGTATAAGAAATACATCTTGATACTTGAGTGTAAAAAAATCTCTTTTTCTTGTCCTAATTAGATTCTAAAAAAAATTAAACAATAATCTGGTTTCACCATCTAGCTCAGTAGCAATAACTCTTCTCTTTGTTTTATTTTCAGTTAAGCATCCCAAGGCTTCTTCTAAAACAAAGATCTCACTTGGAGGAGGAGGACCTCTCTTGTAGTACTCAGAAATTCCCTTATGAGGTATCCTTAGTCAAGAAACCCATAACCTTGAAGAAAAGGTACATCATTTTCCATTGATCCAGCTTCTTAAAACAAAACCATCTTCTGTATCAAATGAGAATTGAACGAACTAGTAAAACCAAGAAAATAGCTTTGGGTAAATTGACCTTGTCTCCTTTGTGAACCAATCTAGCCATCCATTCTCTTTCAGTACTTTCAATACTAGAGACTTAATTGACAACAACCACTTAGGGCAGACTTCCTTTTATGGTACCACTATTCTATCAACAAGGTTTAGATTCAGAGGACCTTCAGGTGCTATCTTCATTAATATTATCATTTTCTCTTGAGATATGCATTTCTCAAGAGTCGAAGAAGATGGATAGTTCATCCTGGGCATTCAATGAAGGTTTGAGAGAAAGAGAGCTGAAAGGTTGAAGGTGGGATTATGGTTTGAGAGAATAGAACTCAGGTGAAGAAAAGAGTGAAAATTATTTCATTTTTATCATTTATGGATATCGAGTGTCGCAAATTAAAAAGAATGGGAAAGAAATAAAATAAATAATTACATCAATATGAGTTATAATATGTAAATAAAACTAAATAGTGTCTTTATGGTGGGACTTGAACATAATTTCATGGTGAGACTATAACATGTTTTCATAGTGAGACCTTAAACATGAGACAACAAATTTAAGACAGTAAACTATAGAACTGTAAGATTTATACAGTAATCTTAAGACAATGACTTGGGAAACCGTAAACTGTGAAACAATAAGTTGTGATACATTATACTTACTACTTAATATTTATCATTCCTAATTTATGTATGATGTAATCTATTCTTTCAGAATTTAATGGTTTGGTGAATATATTAGCAAGATGATATTCAGTTCTAATGAATTCCAAAGTGATGTCACCTTTTTGATAATGGTCTCTCAAAAAGTGATGTCTTACATCAATATGTTTTATCCTAGAGTGTGAAACATGATTTTTTGAGATATTGATAGTACTTATATTGTCACAATTTATAGGTACATTCCTGAATTGATATCCATAATCTAGTAATGTGTGTTTCATCCACAAAATTTGTGCACAACAATTACCAGCAGCTATATACTCATCTTCTATAGTAGATAATGAAACAAAGTTTTTTTTCTTACTACACCATTATACTAGTGACTTGCCTAAAAAGTGACATGTTTCATAGGTTCCATTTCTATCTAAATTACAACCACTAAAATCAGCATTAGAATAGCTAACTAACTCAAATGATTATCCTCTGGGATAGAATAGTCCTAGATTGGGTGTATGCTTGAGATATTTGAAAATTCTCTTAACAACATTTAAATGATATTCCTTAGTGTTTTCTTGAAAAAGAGCACACATACATACACTAAACATAATGTTAGGTCAGCTAGAAGTTAAGTAGAGTAAGATTCCAATCATTCCTCTATAAGTGGTTTGATCAACAGATTTTCCATCTTCATCAAGATCCAACTTACAAGTAGTACTCATTGGAGTGTCACTACTTTTAGTGCAATCCAATCCAAAACATTTTATAAGATCTCTAGTATATTTTCTTTGATTTAAAATAATACCATCATTATTTTTAAAGATTTTAAATCCAAGAAAGAACTTTATTTTACCCATTAAACTCATTTCAAATTAATTTTTCATCATTTTAGAAAATTCAATACATAAAGAATTTTTTGAAGATCCAAAGATAATAACATCTACATAAATTTAAACTACTATTTTTTTTGGAAATTCATTTTATAAAAAGGTTAGGATTAGTTATTCCTTTTGTAAGACCTTTGGAAATAAGAAATGTACTTAATCTATCATACCAAACTATTGGAGCTTGTTTTAAACCATATAAAGCATTTAATAATTTAAAAACATGATTGGGAAAGTGAGGATTTTTAAAACTAGGGGGTTTCTCATCAAAGAAATACTCAACTATATACCCATTTAGGAATGCACTCTTAACACCCATTTGATATAGTTTGAAATTCTGATATGAAGCATAAGCAAGAAAAATTATGATGGATTAAATTTTAGCTACTGGTGAAAATATTTCCTCATAGTCGATTCCTTCTTCTTGACAATTGCATTGTGCAACCTATATAGCCTTGTTTCTAACTATGTTACTAACTTAATCTACCTTATTTCTAAACACGCACTTAGTGATTATGGTAAATGTGTCTTTGGGTCTATCAACAAGTTTCCAAACTTTGTTCCTTTCAAACTAATTAAGTTCTTCTTGCATAGCCATCACCCAAAATTCATCATTGATAACATCATTAATGATTTTAGGTTAAAGTTGTGACAAGAAAACTTGATGTTCAACCTAATTTCTAAGAGAATCTCTAGTTTGAGTTCCTTTATCTAAATCTCCTACAACAACATCTAAAGGATGGTTCTTAAGGGTTATAACAGCTCTAGAAAAAGAGGGAATAGTGATTTCAGGTTCATTAGTAGGTTCAGGTTCATTATGACTTGAATCTCAAGAGTTTCTAGAGTTGGATGTTTTCACAGATTCCTTTACAAGATGGTTAAAGGATTTTGAATTGATGTCCAGATTTGACACAACATCCACCAGGTTCTCTAGAGTGGTATTAGGCTCATGTGGATCCATCTCATCAAAATTGACATGGAAAAATTCTTCCACACATTTAGTTATTTTGTTAAACACTCAATAGGCTTTACTAGAAATTGAATATCCTAGAAATATTCCTTCACTACTCTTGGATTCAAAATTTTCAATATTGTCCTTAGTATTAAGGATATATACTTTGCAACCAAAAAATTTTAAGTAGATTACTTTAGTTTTCTATTGTTCCATAACTCATATGGAGTTCTTTTAAGAATGGGTATAATCAATACTCTATTGATAATATAGCATGCTATATTTACAGCTTCAGCCCAGAAATAAATAGGCAGGTCATATTTACTAAGCATGGTTCTTTCAATCTCTTGAAATTTTTTATTTATTATTTCTAAAACTCCATTTTTTTTAGGTGTTCTAGGGGAAATGAAATTATGAATACAACCATTTTGTGAGAAAAAGGATTCAAAATATTTATTTTCAAACTCATGACTATGATCACTTATTAAGTATTTAATTCTAATTCCACTAAGATTTTCTATAGTTTTATCATATTTGATGAAATGATAGAAGACTTCAATTTTTGGATTCAAAAAGAAAATCCAACTATATCTAGAAAATTAATCTACAAGAATATAAACATAGTGCTTCCCATTTAAACTAGAAACTCTAGATGGTCTAAACAAATCCATGTGAACCAATTCGAGAGGTTGAGAAGTTGAACCTTTTTTATTTGGTTTGAAGGAAATTTTGTGTTGATTTCCCTTTTGAAAAGGATTACACACTTTATCATTTGGAAACTAAAGTTCAAGAAGATATTTGACTAAGATTTTTATAGTTATATTTATAAGGGAGTTAATATTACAGTGTCCTGATCGCCTATTCCATAGCCAAGAATCTTTGTGAAATACACTTAAACATGA
The DNA here is from genome assembly GCA_963277665.1 of Viscum album. Taxonomy (NCBI): domain Eukaryota; kingdom Viridiplantae; phylum Streptophyta; class Magnoliopsida; order Santalales; family Viscaceae; genus Viscum; species Viscum album. The sequence goes on along the minus strand of OY728141.1, from coordinate 1,294,504,995 downwards.
GGTATTTTGAGAAACTAAAGAATCTAAGTTAACAGAGTATACATTTTCATTTCTCAATGCAGAAAATACTAATTAATTTTTATAATTAAAAACATTGAAAGAATCATTTTAAAATTTGACATGAAATCCATCATCACAGAGTTGTGAAATACTAAGCATATTATATTTAAATCCATCAAAAACAGTACTTTGGAAATTAAAACTGAGTTAGAGTTACTGATTTGGCCAAGGCTAATGATATTTACTTTGGCATTGTCACCAAATGTGACATGTACACCATCAATATTTATTAAGTTCTTGAAGCATGAATAGTCTCCTATCATGTGTCTTGAACACCCACTTTTCAAGTACCATAAGCTTTTACATGAGCTCTTTAATCAATTTTCCTACAAAATAGTCAAATAAAAACAGACTTTGGTACCCATATTTGTTTGGGTCCAATAATATTAGTGACTAGTGCTTTAGGAACCCACATCTACCTCATAGGTTTTCTATAAGCATTATGTAAAATGCTTTAGAAATAAACTCTATTTGGTCTAGAAAAGCTTGAAATAGTAGAAAGTGTATCATAATTTGAACTAGAATAATGTTTTCCAGAACTAGGAGTAAAGATGCATGTCTTAGACTTAGAAAAAAAATTGATTTTTCCAAAATTTCTTTACCAGGTTGATATCCAATACCAGTAGTATATTTAGGTGAAATCTGTTTACCTTGAATTTTTACCAAAGTATCTTTACCATTAGTAAACCTTTCATGATAATTTTTCAACTAATCATTAGATAGATTTAGTTCATTGGTTTATTTGATTAATTGAAATTTTTTCTCAGAATCAATTTCAAATTCATAATAATAATAATTGTGTATATAATATTCCAATGTTACCTAAGATGTGTTTTTCATAAAACACATATCATCTTTGTTAGCCTATTCATCATGTGAAGATTCTGAGCCACTTGAACTGTCCTCAGAAGCACTCCACATTGCTTTCATTTCCTTTTTATACTTTCTATATTTGTCCTCATATTTATTTTTTTTATTGTTCTTGGGACAGTCAACCTTTACATGTCCCTTTCTCTTACATTCATATCATACTATCTCATAAGAATTATCACTTCCTTTCCGATATTTCTTCCAGCCTCCCTTTTAACCATATCTTCCTTTGAAGTTAGGATTTCTGAAAAATTAATTCTTCTTATAAAATCTCTTAAACCTTCGGGCTAATTGAGCCATCTCCTCATCACGTTCAGGTGATGATTGTTCACTACTGTAACTTTCGACAAAGGCTTCCAATTTCCATTTTTCTTTGTGTTTAGAGGTGGTGGTCTTAAATGAAACAGATTTTATTTTGGGTTCATTCTCCTCTTCCTTGTTGACTTTCAACTCCTCTTCATACATTATTAGTTTCCCAATGAGTTATTTTACAGGTGACTTGCTGATGTCACATGACTCTCTAATAGAGATAGAGGTTCCTCTCAATCTATCAGGTAGAAATATAATAATCCTCATGATTTTTTCTTTGGCAGTAACTTCCCTTCCAAGAGAAATCATTGATATGAAAATTTCGTTGGACCTAAGATACAAGTCAAAAATAGGCTCATCAGGTTTCAATTTAAAGTTATCTTATTTTATAGTATAAGTATTAAGTCTCATTTCTTTCACACTAGAAGTTCCTTCATGTGAAACAGAAAAAGTATCCCAAATTTCATGGGCAGTTTTACATGCAGAAATTACGTTAAATTCCTCATCTCCTAAAGAGAAATATAGATAATTCATGGCTTTGAAATTTTTATTATAAGTAGTATTGTTTGGGTCATCCCAATTGATTCTATTAGTATAAGGAATCTTATACTCATCTATAAATGAAGACCAAATTTCAAAACCCATACTTTCTAAATGAATTTTCATTTTAATTTTCCATTGGGCATAATTGGTTCCATTAATTAATAGTGGTATATTTGTTGCATCACATTCTAGACTATTATCCATAATAAATAAATACTTTTAAAGATCTATAAATTTAAAATTAATATAAATTTATAGATATTTAAAGTAAAACTAAAATCACAGTTGAATAGTTTAAAAAAAAGAGACTAAATAGGAATAATAACTCTCCTATGATACCAAATGTTGGTCAGATTAGAGTACTCAAGAGGGGGGGTGAATTGAGTATCTATAAAAATTTCTATTTGAAAAGTTTTCTTAAAAGGTTCCCCAATAAAAATTAATACCACCTAGTTAATCAAGGTAACACGGCTATGAAATTTTGAATGTTCAAATAACTTATCAAAAGATTTACTAATTCTCCGTAATCTCAATATCGGTTTATGATATTACTTTTGAAGCTATTATAAGAAGGAAAATCAATTATAACTTATGTCCAAGATTAACTATCAAAGTAAATCTAGCGATTTTAGAATTATACAGTAAAACAGAGAAAACTAAATTAAACAACACAGCGGATATAAAACAAGTGGTTCGGTCTAAAGATGAGACCTAATCCACTCCACATGGTGATCACATGCTACCAAGAAGTTTATATTAATAAACTTGATCCACACCCTAGATCAGGGTAAACAATAGTGCACATGACTGTCCAGGTCACACGACCTCTTTTATAGTTCATCATGGGTATAAAACACCAGGTCACACATGGACCTCTTCCACACTTATCAATGGGAGTAAACAAGTGTAAAACAATATAAGAGAAAAGATATCTTGTATCCTTCTGTTTAGTGCAGGAGACATTGTGTGTTTTAATACAGACACACATGCACACACACTACACAAAAGCTAAAAATAATACACAGTAGAGAAAAGGTGATGAGATAGGGTTAGAAGTTCTCTGAGTGTTTTTCTATGCAGCTCTAGACTTCTAGGATGAAGCATATGCAAATATCGATTCCTCTTGTGAGAAATAGTTTATCACAAGTCTGGTGCTCTGGTTTCCAGTTAGATCTGGTTCGTGTTCTTCGTGGAGTTTTTATTTCGAATATGTTCTTGACTATGATCTATAATATCCTAGATTTTCGATTCGTGAATGTTTTGCGAGTTCTTTAAATGTATTCTTTTGAATGTGTCAGTTATTTTCTCAAGAATGCTCATGCTTCTACTGCTTTACCACACTTTTTATTTTAGGGCCATCCTTCTTCTTATTCTTGGAGTGCATGTGTTGAAGCTGACATGATGCATGTATTCTGTACCTTGTAATTCCTACTATCAGGTGACATGTCTATAAAAAAATATTAATTATTTAAATGCATTTAAAAGAATCAAATATGACTATTAGAAATTAAATTGAAAATGACCAAACTGATTAAATAATGGTGTCACAGTCTGTCTGGAAACAATGTCAGTTGGAAATGGTGTCACCACTAAATGGTGTCTTCTTCTTTTCCTTTGAGCGGTGAAATAGTTATCATGGCATAATTTTATATAGATCAGGAACTGGTAGCACATATGGGGTGTTAGGATCACGTTGTCTAGTCATGGTGTCTGGGTCATGGTGTCTGGGTCACAGTGTCTGGTCACGCTGTTTGGGTCACGATGTCTGGTCATGGTGTCTGGTCACATTGTCTAGTCATAGTGTCTGGGTCCTTTTCTAGAAAACTAGAATCGATGGCAGACTCATAGTTTCTCAGACTTAGCCAAATATCTGTATATTGACTTAAGGATTAATATTCATAGAATGAATTAGACTTAATCATTCATAAAAGAAATAATTATATACCAAAGTTAAATATAGTTTATAATAATCACTCATGATTTATATGAATCATGATATTGAGAGAATATATTTGAAGTATAAAGAAACCAATCACATCCACATATGATATGAGATAGATTAAACAGGAGTAACCATTTGTGATCATTAAAACATTATTAAAACATGAGGAGTCCAATAATTTATTTTTATTTCTTAAAGATGGGTGATTTCCACTTTCTATCATCAGTTCCACCTAATGCCACTTCATTTCTAAAGTGGTAACTTAGAGTTCACATGAGGATTTGAGCTTAAAAAATGCCTTATCAGGCTAGGGTTAGTACTTCATTATATTGTTTTTGTGAGAATTTCAATGCTAGTTTTTAATGGTTTATCAAATTTTATTTTTAGGTGATGAAGTTAAGGAAACCTAATGATTTTTCATGGTTTTAATAAGAGTTGTTTCAGTGAATATCCATATGATTGATAATTTCATCACAATCACTATTCTTTACTCATTTTGATGCTTTTTGCCTTTAAAATTGATCTTTAACTTATGTATTCTAATGTTATGATCTATTTTACTTTGTAGATTCCTTATGGAAGCAATCAGGATGGTGGTCTTCATAGTGAGGAAAGTGAGTGACTTGGATATTATTTTAGTGTAGAAAGCTTCAATCTCAGGGGATGCAATTGTTTTTCTCACATGTTTTTTCTCCTTTACTTTCTTTAACTTTATTTTAACTATTTTATTTCATGATATTTGTTGAATAAATATTTAGAAGTTTTTTTTCATGTTGAAATATTTTGAAAATTCTTATTTTTTACTGTTATTATTAACTTGATTTATGTGATTTAATAGTGCCATTGCATGCTTAGTCTTGTGCTTGACTGAAAATATTCCGACCTTTAAATTTAAGCATAAAATTTACATTGAAAGTCGTACTTTTAAACTGTTAAATTATATGTTTTAATTGGATGGAAATATTTGGCATGCTAGGATGAGTTTGATGGGTTTTTTTGTATTAGAAAACATAATGTTGTTAAGCTTTGTTGTAACCCTTTTCACACGATTTTGACTATTGAATTGCAAAATCATTTTGAGAATTAACTGTTAAAATTTTATTTTACCTTATAGTTTACCATTAAGGACATTTTTGAGTTTTACATGTAGGGGAAAGGTGTTTCTTGATATTCTAAATTGTATTTAATGGGCTACACAACAAAATTTCATTAAATTTTTTATAAAAAATTTCAAAAAACTTAAAAATGGACTATTCTTGAGTTTCAATCTTCATATTCAATGAGTATACATTTTTAAAAAAATTTAAGGTTTTCTTGGTACTTTGGAGTGGTTAATCATTTTTATTTTCCTATCAATTCAATTTGGCAACATCTTTTCTATTGATATCTTGAAAAATATTTCCTGATGAAATTTTAAGAGTATGTTTTTCATTTTCAATTAAGTTTAAAATTCTTGATTTGAGTTAAAATTTTAAATTCTATATTTAAATGGTCTCAAAAAATGAACTCCTAATCCTTTATTGAGATTTGTGACTTTTAAGTTGATGCTTGAGTTAAATTACACGTATTAACTATTGATTTATTTTAATCACTTATCCATAATTGTGTTGTGTGTGTGTTTGACCATGGATAGAAAGATATGTTTGGAAGAAAACTTGAATGCAAAATGTGGTTGGATAAATTTCTTTCTGGAATTTTAAATTTGATAATATCTTTCAAAACTGTAAACCATATTTTTTCAAAACCTTGTAATTTTGGGAGAGAAATCATCCATTTTTTCTAGAGAGATTACTTAGAGGAAAACACATTTTGAAAAAACACTTCACTATTTTCATTTTAACCCTTGATTTTTAAGATTTAATATTGGAGAAAAAGTCCATGATAATGGTCTGAGGGGCTGTTGGGTGATTTTCTGTCGGTATATACCTATACCAATAGTTTTTTCAAAATTGTTTCTATAGGTGGTCTATTCCAACCATTCCCAATCCGTTTATATGGGCCATGAATGTGAAATATGTATACCAATGGTATGGGAAACCCTTAGGTATGGGTAATATAAAAAACTTTTTGTGAGTTTTGATCCCCAAACCTCCCACTTATACTTTAATGACTTTACCACTCTCCTATAATGTTTTTATGAACATAATTAGACAAATATCTATAGGTATATTCAAAAGTAGTTTAAATTTTGTAGTATTAAATATTATTTGACAAAATAATTCATAAAAAATCCAGATACCTATACTAGTAGTTTTGTAGAAAGTGAAATTCCATTGGTATAGGTCCAATTTCTAGTAGTGATGAACCGTCACATTCATAGATATACTAAATTGAATGCTTGAAGACCAATAATGAATTAAGTGTGAGGGAATTTGATTTGACTATATTTATACATGTTTTCCACATCCTTTTTATACAAAATCTAGTGTTTTATATACTTAAAATATGTTTTTATTGTCAAATTATTGATTCTTTATCATATTTTGTTAAAAGTGAAATTATTTGAAAATTTGTTTAAGATTATTATTTTTTCTATCAATCGATCAATCTTTATTATTTTAGTTTCCATATATTTTGAACAATATTTTGTGAAAATTCTTTATTTTATAATTGATATATCATTTTTGAAGATTGATTTGGATGATTTCATCACTTGGAATGAGTTTTATGATTAATTGGATGTTTCTAAAGATATTTTATAAAGTGAAATTGATTTGGAAATTTGATGATGTATTTGAGATGAAATATTTTAAATGTATTTTTAATCTGGTGTGGAAATTATTTTCTGAAATTAAAGGGATGATATTTTATTTTTATGATGTTTATATTTATTTTTAATTGAGTTTATATTTGTATTTTTAGGTAAATTTTTTGGTTTCCATGGAAGAATAAATCACGGGATGAATAGACTGCATAACCTTAAATTATTTATATAAATGCTCGTGAGTTATTAACTCAGTGTTAGAGCTATGTGTGATTAATTATTTCTCGCATGTAATTAAATTTCTTGCAGAAGGTCTTGTGAAAGAATAAACCAGGAATCATGTAAAATTTAATGTTATGGATCTGCAACTACTTAGGATTAAATTCTCACTATGTGAGAATAACACTACTAGAAAAATATACCATGTTGGGATTTTAACATCTGTTTTTAGGAACTTATGAAAAAAGATATTTTCACATCAATTTTTTAAAACTAATATTAAAATTAAACTTTTAATCTCCATTTTTGGAAAACTTATGTTAAAATCTTTAAAGTATACTTTATAACATTGTTTTTTTATAAAACCTTAAAAAATCATACTTAAAAATGTACTTTTATCATCAGTTATTTTAAAAATTGACATTAGAATTCAAATTTGAGCATTAGTTTTTTAAAAAATGACATTAAAAGTACAAGGCGATTTTTTTTGAAATGCACATGTTTGTATTTTAATTTTTTTCACATCACACAATTGCAAATTTTGTATTCTAAAAATATATCATGTGGTAGTGATTTTTGTCTTCCCATTTACAAATACATCTAGCTAGACACTATTTTTCATTTTGATGGAACTTTTTATTTCTATATCCTTTTCTCTTTCTCGATCCACCTTAATTTCTCCTTTACACACTTGTTCTAAATGGTAATGTATCTATTTTTTAGTTATTTTAACAATTTATTTTCATCATTTATATATTTTTGAATAATTTATTTATTTTTTGATGAAGACAACTTTTAGAAATGATTAAGCTTCTGAATGAGATCTACAAGCCAGGGTTCAAAATTCCTAATGAGTTTTTCATTGAGAAACCAAAGAAGTTAAAAATTCCTCACGTGCTTTTCTGATTATTATATTTTTTTCAATCGAAGTTATGTTATGTGCACTAAAATTTTATTTTCAATTTTTCCCCTCACCAGTTATTAAAAAAACCATTGTAGAAAGTCATTAGTTTTTAAAAAAAATTAATTAGTATACCTTTTTATATTGGTTTTATATAACCAAAATTTAAAAGTATTTACATCATCAATGGTAATTAATTTGGTTAAAAACCAATGTTAAAATACCAAAAAAACAACGTTGGAAATTATATTTCTATTAGTGTAAACCGGGAATGGAAAGGCCTCATGGAAGATTGATTAGTTTCTATATAGAATTAATTTGTCATCTTATAGGAATAAATTTGGTTTTGAAGTGATGCATTGTTAAATCTTTCACCATGTGAGATTAAACCACATAAAATTTGACTCATGTGATATTAAAAGGATAAAAAACTAGTCAAACATAGATCAATAAGGTTCTTAGATGACATTATTAGTCTTGAGACCAACTACTAAAGAAGATTTTTCGAGATTGAGTTTCATTAAAGGAGAGATTTCAAGACTGATTCTTTGAAGTTCAATAAAGAGAACCCAATTGATGATCAATATAGATCATTTAAGGAGTTAAAAAATCTAAGGACAATTGATTGAATTAGATCTAGATACAGATTCGATAAGATGTGAGGATCGATGATCTGTTGTTCATCAAGCCTAATAAAGAGGCGTTTCACCTATTTGAAGAACTAGTTTGATTGGTTGATGTAGTTGAAACCAATGAAAGATGCTCATGTGGGTGGTAATTCGAGATGAAGTTTAATAATCCTATGTTTACTAGTTTTTTCTTTGTTTCAAGATCAATCTTTTGGGAAAATTGGTTTTTAGGGGAGGATGAGATTAAGGAAACACTGGTGTGTATAGACATGCATGATATGTGCTCAATGAACTACCTCAGTGAGGAAATCACATGATAGAGTTTTTTATTTGTGAGACTGTTGAAAACTGAATGAAGTTCCATGGGAATCATTGTGAATTTTTCAATGCTGTAGAATTGAATGGATATTGAGGAGATCTCTTGGTTGATTTTCCAAGATCATGTGATCATGTAAGCCGAACCTAAGGCTTTTTGAGTTGACTAAGATAGGGGTAGGTGAGTTAGTGTGCAAAGATAAGAGAACCAAGCTTGATTATTGAAGAAGTTGTGAGTAGGGGTTGACCTATATGATTTAGTAGGATTTTTCCAAGTTTACTGAACATACTAGATATGGGATCCTGCTTGGCATCCAAGAGACTCGGGTTTGAAACCGGGTGGATGAGAATTTCTAGGTTACTGTAGCAGAGCTGTAGTAGGTACTGCTTAGTATTGTAGAAGCCAAAATTATTCACCTAATTTGGGACTTTGAGCCACTAGTTTGGGCCTATGGGTATCAGGGATTTTGGGTCATCAAAGGCCTTCGGGCCACAGAGACCATGGAGTAGCCTGATTCACACAGATCATACCCCAGAAGAGGATCAAAGCAAAGATTAGCAGTCTCTAGAGTAAAGATAACCAGATTTGAACAATGAGAGGGTATGAAAACTTCCATTGGGACCCGACACCATGCAACTTTGTATGGGGCAATGCTAGCCAATCAAAAATGCAAGGTGGGGAGCTAAGCGATCAATGATGCTGAAGCTGGGGAGGGGAAGTTCTAGTGGGTTGGGCCTATGGGTTATATATGAACATAATATTCCTCTGGGCCTTCGGGTCATGTAATTGGCCTTTGGGTCGTTTTGGGTCGTGTTCCTTGGGCCTATAGTCATGCAAGAGTTCTCCTTCAACCCTTAAAAGGGGGATTATCGATAATAAAATAAAAAGAATGTATTCAAGCCATTCTTGTAGGGTCAAATAAAAATGGGCTATAATTCTTAAAAAAGGTGAATTAATGATCGGTGCAAGTTGGAAAGTGGAAAATGGGATTCATTAATTATGTTGATATTATAATTTTAGAAAGTACCTATGATTGTAATGTACCGGTGGTATTCACTGTGTTAGTTTCAACAAACAAGGAGGTAGTGGAATTTAGTTGGTGAATTGGAAGAAATATGTAATGACTCAGATTTTCCATGTATTATTTTTGAATATTATATTAATTAAATTCGAGATCAGATGCTGAGACGACGTGAAATTATGAGACCCGGTGTGTCTGGAATAAATATTTGAAATATATTAAATATATTAAGTATCACACACATGCATTTTTCTTGAGAAATTGGAATAAATTCTAAAGGGGGATCCAAATCAGAAATCTAAGGGAACCATTGAGTTCATAGCATGGGTTTTACCCTAGGTGCGACATAACCTTTGTCAACATAGGGTGTTTTTGAAAAATTCACCTCGAGCATAAAATAGATAAAATAATTAAATAAATTATTTTATTTCATTCATTGACGCACCGGCCTAATCTCTTCTATAAGTATACAATTATTCCAATTTCTTAGGGTTAGTCACATAACCCTAGAGCCTTTGGAGAACCGTTGGAGAGAGCATTGGAAGATATTTCATGGGCGAATGACAACCGAATCATAGATCGATGATTGATGCACAAAAAAATAGAGGATCTCACCAATGAAAATGACAAAAATTAATTCTTCATTAGTGATCGATCCAAATCAAGGAGATACATTTGTTTTGATTTAATTCTTTCCCCGTTATCTATTTATATGACAAAATTGAATCAAGTGACCAATAGATTGATTTTAATATCGGTCATTTTGTAGGATAGGTTACCTGTGGGGATCTTTTTGGGGGAATTTCATCATGTTTATTTGTTTATCTCTTAGTTTTTTATTATAATGACAACATATTGAGGCCCAAAAAAACATTGGATGAGGTTCATTCCTTGTGGTTGTGATTGTGATTTTCTGTGACGATTCTTTATTCATCACGGGTGATTTCCATTGGTCTGTGGCTTGATAAGGACTGGGAAATCAAATGTTGCACACCCATTTCTTAGTTCAACAATTTGATATTGTAGATCCAGACTTGATATGGCATAAGGATCATTCAACAATAATAGAAGTTAGAAAATCAGGACCGGATTGGCACGTGCAAGTGTGTTTCTTGGATGCAAGAAAATGGTAAAAATTTAGGATGATTCCCAAACAAAAGAGGCCACTAAAAAATCATTTTTCCGACAATGATCAGCCTCAGTTGGCCCATATCTGTGTTTCACGAGTGTGATTGATGGAAGTAGTAGCGGATCTAGGCATCAGAGGAGTGGATGGAATCACCAACGAGAAACCTATGGGATCTATGAAATTATACGTTAAAAAACATGTATATTAGGTTTACACGCCATGTGGGACCCTTCTAGTGGCAGTTAGGGTTTTTGAAGGAAGATAAGTATCACATGGCGTGTGACCCTTCAAGGTTGGATCGACGTGTTCCTCGGTGGGTACACAGACACAACCAAAAGTAAAGAGTACAGGCACACCGTGTACTCTAACATGGACATGGTTATGCCAGGTGTACACAGACATGGCCATGTACTATGACATGGGTAGAAGTATACGAGCATCCGCACACCATATACTTTTACATGGACATGGGGACAATCTGTTTACACATGCATGGCCAAGTGCCAAAGGGACACGCCATGTGCTCTTAATACACGACATGTACTCCTTTAAAGTAGGCTTAGATCCCTTGTCCTCTGCATTCTGGACAAGTTTCATTAGGGTGCATTCCATATATCAATTCCATAAGGGTTAATATGGAATCACATCCTACACATAGGATGATGATCCCTTTAGTAGGAATTCTTGGATAGAGTTATTGGAATCCCTCCATGAGACTCATATTGAGATCTTATATCATCTTCTTTCCCTAGGTAGATTTCTGGGTATCGTCATGACCAACACTATATGGGAACTATTCCTCTACTTTGCGAGTTATTCCAGATTGAGTTGTTGGTATACCTCATGACCTTGGGTGTGATCCTCATATGTGTCTTGTATCTCTTCAGACTTACAGTGTATACTTCTAATGGTGAAAATTGACGAGCACTACCTCTTGGATGGATGTCATTAGTGCTATCTGACTCATGGTGTTTTTTCTCCAAAATGAGTGCTATGTGGACCTTTTGAGATGAAATCCTAGGCAAGTATTAATATTATGACTTTACCTTGAGACTCAATGTATTTGTTGGGTACATATTGATATTCTTGTTATATGTGTTATAGAAATATACCTATATAGAGTTGACTATTATTCATTTGTTATATGCTTTGTGGTTTTAGGGTGTCCTACTGGGTATTATTATACTCACCCCTGCATGGGATTTTTCCACACATGTCGTGACTTGTACAGATAATCGACCTTTTGAAAGAGTCCTGGAGGAACTAGGACCAGGCAGTGCTTAGTGAGATTAGATAGACTGAGGTGTGTTCCAATGGTATCTTGATAGCAGTCCCCATCTTTACTTTTAGGTTGGATTTGTTTTCATACTTTTTATAGTGGGATTGCATTTGGCCCTATTTACTTTTCATTTATTGTTGTCACACTCTAGTTCTGGGATTGAATTTATATATGCATGGTTTATTTCAGTTGTTTACATTTCAGCATTTTATGGGCTTGGACATGTGTGCATGGGTACAAGTACTTTAATCTAAAGCCTCCCATGTTAGTGATATGCCTACTCGGTGCTAGTCACCAGCCCTTGGCCTATTAGAGGTGGGCTTGGGGAGTCACAACATGAGCCCCTTTTGGAAGGGTTGTGATAGAGTGATATCATACCCATCAGTTCTACCTTAGGACCAAAGTCTATGAGATTGGTTTGGGGAAACAATATTAAGTGTTTCATGTTCGGATTTTAGCACAATAACTCCAGTGTTGGTGCGACGGTCGACATATCCACACACCAAGACTCCGATCATCTTCTTTTTGACTCGGTACATGAGAACACTGGTTATAGAGAAAAAAATGGTATATTCATCTTATAGGAATGTGATTTGATTTCCATGTCCTTATTGAGTTAGCTTTATAGATATACTTATTGACCATGGTATATCTTGTTTATTTGAGGATACCTCCACAATGTTTTCCAGATATGATTCAACATCATTATTGTGAGGATGATCCCATGAATTATGATACATCAATATAGGGATGGGTTCTAAAGGTTTTAACTCCAGGTGGTGCACCGGTTATACCACCACCTGTAGAGCAGTAGATGGTACCTATAGTACCAATAGATGAGGTGTGCATACTAAGCGCACTTCATGAGTTTCAGCGATAGAAACCCCTCGGGTTTTGAGGCAAGCTCAGCCCAAATGCATTTTAGGACTAACTTGAGGAGGTGAAATGAGTTTTCTATATTTTCAAGACACCAGAAGATCAAATGGTGATCCTAGAAGTAAGCCTTCACTATGGATCAATAGGACCATGGTGGGGTTTAGTGACATATTATTATGATTAAGAGACTCTAGCATGGTCAGAGTTTGAGTGCCTTTTTAGATATGATTCATCTCTAGCTATGCTGAGGGATGTATTCATCTAGGAGCTTCTAAATCTATAACAGATTTGCATGACAGTAGTTGAGAATTCTTCAAGGTTCACAACCTCTCTAGGCACTCGATGGATATGGTTCATTATCAATTCTTCCAATCTCGAAACTTCACACAAGGAATGCATAGGAAAATATAATCTAGAACTATACCTATATGAATTCCTACCTATGCTGGAGTGTTAGAGTGAGATTTGATGGTTGAGAGTTTACCAGATGAGCCTATGCAGAGAGTGGTTGCTGATAGTGGGCACACATGAGCCTAGATGTCAGTTGTAGGGAGCCTATGGTAGTATCAGAGACTTGGACATGCGAGGTGTTTCTGGAGTAGGTCCCAATATAGAGAGTATATGGCTTAGTCCTCATAGGATGATTAAAGTTAGACTAGGGAGAGGCGATACCACTCTTGTGACGGTAGGGGAAATCTTGTACAAGATTGTCCGACCCACCGTATGACTGACAGAGTGACAGTGGATGGGATGCTAAGGTAGAGGCTGCAACAAGAGAAGATAGGTTTGTAGTGCGGCATATGTGGTAGAGGTGTTGGGATGGAAGCTGGAGGTGGTATATGCTTTGACTTGTTTCCACCACCACCCCCAGGTGGCCCCCACCAGACTCAGAGATCTAGAGGATAGTGATGGGGGAAGCTGGAGGTGGTCGAGGCTTATAACACAGAGGCTATGGGGATAATATGAGGTATGATCTGGGTATTTTTTACCTTAACTGTAGTACTGATAGACACAAGTGATAGTCATTCCTTTATTTCCACATATCTAGTTTGAGACTTTGATATTCCGATTAAGGCATTGGCTCAACTCTTGCACTTGGAGACTCCTACTGAAGATGAATCAACAATCACACACTTGTGCCAACAGTGTGACCTAACTCTTGGAGGTGAGAGTTTCTGTTGGTATATCTTTGTAGTAGTGATGAGGGCTTACAAAATCATCTTAACCATGGACTTATTATCTATAGTTCATGCCCAAATTAACTATTTTAGGAAAATTATGTGTTATGTTTGTAATAATGGGACTAATGTTTTGTTTGTGGGTGAAAAGGAAACCCAGAAAACATTGTATGAACTCATGCATAGTAGGGTGCAACCAATTTCTCATCAGTTGGCTAGCATGAACCTTGGTATGTAGAGGTTATGAGTTTCCAATTCCCTATAGTGGTTGCAGAGTATGAGTACATCTTTCTTGATGATGTTATAAGATTAACTCCCCACTGAGAGATGAACTTTTTCATTGATCTACACCCCAAGAAAACCCTGATATCTGCACCATCATATATGATGTATCTTACAGATCTTTGTGAGTTAAGGGTGTAGTTTGAAGACTTTTAGAAGAAGAACATTGTTAGACCTAGTGTTTCACCCTATGAAAACCTCGTTTTTTTCCAAGAAGGTGGATGAGAGTTTGAGGTTATGTGTGGACTATCGACACTTGAACCATGTGACCGTAAAGAACAAGTATCCATTACCAAGGATTGATGACCACTTTGATCAATTGAGAGGGGCATGATGGTTCTCGAAGGTTTACCTCAGGTCAGTCTATCACCAGTTGTGAGTACGAAATGAGGATATAATGAAGACAACATTCATATGTCGTTACAGTCACTGTGAGAACCTGGTGATGACCTTTGGTGTGACGAATTCCCCAACAGTGTTCATGGGACTCATGAAAAAGATCTTTCACCCCTTCTTAGATCAGTTCGTGGTAGTCTTCATTGAAGATATCCTTGTGTACTCGGCGTATGAGGAGAAGCACACAAGACAATTGAGGATGGTTCTGGACATAATCCAAGAGTACTAACTTTACAAAAACCTCTTGAATTTATAGTTCTAGATTTAGAAGGTCCACTTTTTGGGACATTTTATCTCAGTAAATGGTGTGGCAATGGACCTGATGAAGGTTGATGAAGTGTTATCTTGAGAGTCACCCAAGAGAGTGATGGAGGTTCATATATTCCTTAGGTTGGAATACTATTACCAGATATTCATACCTAATTTATATAGGATATTAGCTCCCATGAAAATTTTGTCCTAAAAGGGGAAGCCTTTCATGTGGACAGAGAGGTGCCATCAGGCTTTTCATGAGTTGAGGTAGATATTGAAGATTTCTCCCATCATGGGATTTCTAGAGGAGGGTGTTGAGTACATAGTGTCAAGTGATGCATCAAGAACTGGGTTTGGTTGTGTTCAGATGTAGAGGCATGCAATGATTACCAACAGTTCCCATCAGTTGAGACCACATGGGCAGAACTATGTGACCCACGATCTTGAGTTAACAACAGTAGTATTCACACTAAATATGTGGCGACACTACTTGATGGGAAGGAAATTTATCATCTATTCTTATCATAGGAGTCATAAGTATATATTCATTCAGAAGGATCTTAACTTGAGATAGAGGTGATGACTAAAGTTCCTACAAGATTATGACTTTGGGATTGTATATACTCTTGGTAAGGGGAACGTGGTAGAAGATTCTCTCAGCATGTGCTCTTGTTCTCTATTACTAAGTGAGGTATTGAAGCAGTTAGCCACATTACAGTTATCCTTTATGGATAGAGATGGAGAATCTTACCTCCAGCCGATGGTTGTTACTCCACTGCTTTTATAATGAGTTAGGGAGGCAAAACTTGGGAATACCAACTGTGATACCAAACATACTTAGATATCCACTGGAGGGTGTCGAGTATGTAGTGTTCTGTGATTCATCAGGAACCATGTTTGGTTGTGTTCTGACATAGAGGTGGGTATTTATTGCCTATGGTTCACATTAGTTGAGATCACATGGGTAGAACTATGTGACCCATGATCTTGAGTGTGTAGTGGTAGTATTTTAACTAAATATATGGTGACACTACCTGATGGGAATGAAATTTATCATCTATTCTGATCACAAGGGTCTTAAGTATATCTCTTTCAGAAGGATCTTAACTTGATATCGAGGTGATGACTAGAGTTCCTCCAGGATTATGACTCTGATATTTTCTATAATCTTGGGAATGGTAACGTGGTAGCAGATGCTCTCAGCAGAAGGTCTTGTTCACTGTTACTGAGTAAGGCATCGAATCAGTAAACCTCATTAAAATTATCCTTTGTGGATGGAGATGGACCAGCTTACCTCTAGTCGATGGTTGTTACCCCTATGCTTTTATAATGAGTCAGGGAGACACAACTTGGGGATACCAACTATGAGACCCTATGTACTCAGATATCCATTAGACATGATCCCGATGGATTCTCTAAAGATATGAAGCATGTCAACTTTTCAAAGGATGCACGATGGTATCAGTGATGTTGCGAGAGGAGGTTCTGAGAGAGTTTCACTAATATACTTTAGCAGTACATAAAAGAGTGAAAAATATGTACCAAGACCTTAGATGTCAGTTTTGGTGGCCAGGGATGAATAAGGGAGATATAGAGTTTGTCACTTGATGTCTTACTTGTCAGCAAGTGAATACTGAGCACCAAGTTCCAGTGGGTTTAGATCAACCACTTGAGGTGATAGAGTGGAAGTGAGATGAGATATCCATGAAATTTGTGATGAGATTACCAATTATGTCCAGGGGACATGATTCCCTTTAGGTGATCATAGATTGACTCACTAAGTCGGCCCACTTCCTAGTTATCTGAGAGTAGAGTTCAGTAGAGAGAATGAGACACCTCTATGTGAAGAAGATAATCTGACTCTATGGAGTTACCTTGATGATCATTTGTAACAGTGATGCTTTCTTCACATCTCTATTATGGAAGGTATAGAAAGAGGATTTTAGGACTCAACTATGTTTGAGAATGGGTTTTCACTCCCAGAATGACAGCCAGAATAAGAAGACCATTTAGGTTTTGGAGGACATTCTTCGAGCTTGCATGTTGGACTTTGACAGTAGTTGGGAGGATCACCTACCACTATTGGAGTTTTCATACAACAAAAGATACCATTTCATCATTGGTATGACACCATTTAAGGCCTTGTACGAGCAACACTATAGGTCACGACTTTGTTGGAATGAACCAGGAGATTCAACAATTATAGGCCTAGAGTTGGTATGATCCACTATAGAGAAGGTGTTGATCATTTGGGCATATATGAGGACTACACAAATCCATCATAAGTCTTATGATGATATATGAATAAGGCCTTTGGAGTTCAAGAAGGGTGGCCATGTGTTCTTATGAGTTTTACCTCGATGTGGATTGTTTATATTTGGCCAAGAAGAAAATCTATCTTTGAGATTCATTGGCCCTTTCCAAATACTGTGTAAAGTTGGTGAGGTGGCATACCGTTTAGCTCTACCACCACAGTTAGACTAGGTATATGAAATTTTCCATGTGTTATAGCTAAGGAGGTACATGCATGACCCATCAAACGTTATCGACTGGGGTGAGCTGGGCATCGAGGATGAAGATACCTTTTCTGAGTATCCAGTAGAGATTGAGGATCAGTAAGAGAGGATCCTTTGTGGAAAAGCGATTACCTTAGTGAGTGTCTAGTGGTAGCATAATAATCCTTAGGAGATAATCTAAGAGCGAGAGGCTCAGATGCGTGCTAAGTACCCACATATTTTTGTATAGCCACTTGTTTTGAATTTTTTGGATGTGAATCCCTGAGGAGGGGAGAATGTATTGAATATGATTTTGTGTATATTATTTTTGGATTTTGTGTGGATTATTTTCAAGACCAGGTGGAAAGATGACATGTGATTTTGAGTCCCAATGTTCCCAAAATATATGTTTGAAATATATTAAATATATTAAGTAGCATGCGCATATAGTTTTCCTAGAAATGTGGAATAACTTCTAAATAGAGGCTTGAAACAAAAATATGAGAGCACCATTGAGTTCAGGGTGTGAGTTTTACCCTAGACGTGACATAACTTTGGTTGACGTGATATGTTTGTGAAAAAATCATCGCATACATAAAATGGATAAAATAATTAAATAAATTATTTTATTCCATTACTTGATGCAGTGAAATAACCTCTTAGATAAGTATATGGTTATGCCATTTCTTCAGGCTTAGCTACCTAACCCTAGAGATTTGGAGAATTGTTGGAGAGAGAATTAGAGGAGACTCCATGGGTGAATAACAATCAGATCATAGATTGATGATCAGTGTTCAATAAAATCAGAGTATCTCGCCAATGAAAATGACACAACTTCATTCTTCATCTGTGATCGATCCAAATAAAGGTGGTAAGTTTGTTTTTACTAGATTATTTCCTCATTATCTATTTCTATAATGAAAGATAATCAATTGACCAATATATTGATTTGTTGATCGATCATTTTGTGGAATGGGTTATCTGTGGGGATCTTTTTGGGGGAGTTTCTTCTTATTTATTTCTTTATATATTCATTTGTCATTCTAATGATAATGGATCGATTCCTACACAAACATTGGCCGAGGTTCATTCTTCATGGTTGTGATTGTTATTTTATGATCTTATTCTTTGTTCATCATGGACAATTTACTTTGGAATATGGTTCAACAAACACCTAGAAACAAAAAATTGTGCACCTATTTCTTACAGCAACGATTGAATATCAGAGATTTGAAATTGGTATGGTGTGAGGATCATGTGATAACAATAACAATGAGCAGAGAATTACTAGATTGGAATTCTCATGTTCGGTTCTTGGACACATGATGGTATTGGAGGTTCAGTATGATTCCCAAACAAATTATACCACTAAAAATTATTTCTTCAGTGATGATTGACCTCAATTGGTCAGGATCCAATTTCCATAGGCGTGATTGATGATAGTGGCGGTGGATATAGGTGTCTCAGGAGCAGATGAAAACTTAGAGGATAAACTCACATGATTTGTGAATTTCCATGTTACACGACATGTATTTAGAGTTTACACACCATGTGGGACCCTTGTAGTAATGGTTAGGGTTTCTGGAGGAAGATAAGTATCACAAGGCATGTGACCCTTCCCAGTTGGATCGACGTGTGCCTCAGAGGGTACATGAATATGGCTAGAAGTACACATGAATGAGCATGTCATGTACTCCTACACAGACCTAGTTAGGCCAAGTGTACATGGACATTTCTTTGTACTAGGACACATGAATAAGTACATAAGCATCAGCATTCCGTGTAATTTTTCATGGATATGGGCACGATATGTTTACACGGTCATGACTCAGTGCTGAAGGGACATTCTATGTAATCCTAGTACATATTGTGTACTCCTTAAAAGTAGGATTGGATCCCTTTTTCTCTACATCTTTGACAAGTTTTTTTAGGAAACATTCCCTATATCCATTCCCTGAGGGTTAGTATGGAATTGTACCCTACACATAGGATGGTGATCCCTTCAGTAGGACTTCTTGGATATAGTTGTTGGAATCCATCTGTGAGGCCCGAATTGATATCCTCTATCATCTTCTTACCCTAGGTGCAGTTCTTGGTATCACCATAAACAACACTACATAGACTCGAGTCCCCTACTTAACAGGTTATTCCAGATTGAGTTGTTGGTATACCCCATGGACTTAGGTGTGATCCTTATCTGTGTATTGTATCAATACTTTTAATGGAAAGACCCAACTACCACTACCTCTTGAATGGATTCCATCAGTTGTATCTGACTCATGTAACGTGTTCCCTAGATGAGTGTTATGTGGAACTTTCGAGCTAGAATCCTAGGCTGGTATCACAATTGTGAATTTACCTTGAGGCTATGTCTCTTTGTTGAGTATATCTGAATATTCTTGTTATATGTGTTATAGACATATACCTATGTTGAGGTGACTATTATTTTTTTGTTATAATATTTTTGGTTTTGGGGTGTTCTTCTGGGTATTGTTATACTCACCCCTAGACGGTCTTTTCCCACACATGTTGTGTCTTGTGTAGATGATTTTCATTTTTATAGTCTTAAAGGGACTGGGACCAGGCCATGCTTAGTGAGAATAGACAGAATGAGGTGTGTTCCTACGATATCTTAACAATAGTCCACATCTTTACTTTTATGTTGGACTTGCTTTTAGACTCTTTATGGTGGGATTGTATTTTACCCTATTTACTTTCCATTGATTGTTGTCTTACTATGGTTGTGGTATTAGATATATGTATGCATGGTTTATTTCAGTTGTTTTACATTTTAACATTGTATCGGCTTAGAGATGTGTGCGTTCATACCAGTACTTTAGGCTAAGACCGCCCATATTAGTGATATGCCTACTCAGTGTTAGTCACTAGCCCCTAGCCTATTGGAGACATTCTTGAGCAGTCACTACATAGGTCCCTTTGGAATGGGTCATGACAGAGTGGTATCTGAGCTATCAATTTTACCTTAGGATAGGAGTCTGTGAGATTGGTTTAAGGCAGCAATGTTAAGTGTTTCAAGTTTGGATTTCAAGAAAAAGACTCTAGTGTTGGTGTGGCGGCCGATGTATCCATACACCAGATCTATGATCACTTTATTTTAGACTCACTATATAAGAAAACTAGTTGTATGGAAAAAATGGTACATGCATCATATAGGAATGGGTTATGGTTTCCATGTCCTTCTTGAGTCTGATCTCTTGATATACTCATCGACTGCGATACATCTTGTTTTTTTCAAGATGCCTCTGTGACGTATGACAACTAGGATTCAACATTAGGATCATGAATATGGTCCTATCAGTGATGAGAGATCGATGCAGGGACTATTTCCAGAGGTTTTACCTCCATGTGGTGCACTGGTTATACCACCACCTGTAAAACAGAAGATGGTACCCACAGTACTAGCATATGTGGTTCGCAGGCTAAGCACACTTCATGAGTTTCAGTGATAGAGTCCCCTCAATTTTTGAGGTGAGCCTAACCCAAAATCGGCTAAGGACTGGCTTGAGGCAGTGATGTGAGTTTTCCATCTAGTTAGGGCACCAGCATATCAGGTTTTGGTCCTAGCAGCGAGCCTTCTCCATGGATCAACATGACGATGGTGGGTTTTAGTGACCCAATCTTACAACGAGGTGAATCTATCATGGTCAGAGTTTGAACACCTTTTTATAGAAGAGTTTTGTCTAGCTATGATAAGGGTTGTATGCATCCAGGAGATTCTACATCTTTAACAGGGCAACACGAAAATAATTGATTCTTTATCAAGGTTTTCCAACCTCCCTGGTTACTCGATGAATATGGTTCATGATCAATTCTTATGGGAATGAACCTTCAAACAAGGACTGAATAGGTATATCTGATACAGTTTTATACCTCTATGAATTCCTACCTATGATGGAGTGATAGAACGATATTTTGTGGTTGAGATTATCCCAGTTGACCAGACAAAGATAGTGGTTCCTAGTAGTGGGAAAAAGAAGCTGAGACTTCGATAGTAGGGGGAAAACATCAGTCTTAGGGACCTGGACCTGTGATGAATTTTAGGAGGAGGTCCCAGGATAGAGGGTCTACAGTTCAGGGATCACAGGATGGGTCCAGTCAGCCTAGGGAGAGGCGATGCTACTCTTATGATGGTAGGGTACATCTTGCATGAGATGGTCCGACCCATCATACGACTGAAAGGGAGATAGTGGATGGGCCTCCGAGGTAGAGGCAGTGGTAGGAGAAGATTGGTCTATAGGGAAACATGCTTGGAAGAGGATTTGGGAGGGAAATTGGAGGTGGTAGTTGCATTTAATTGTTACCACCACCACCCCCAGGTGGCCTACACTAAGATTAGGGAGCTAGAGGATAGGGGCGGGGGAAACTGTATGTGGTCAAGGATTACGACCCAGAGGCTCTGGGGTTGATACGAGGTAAAACCTGGGTCTTTTTTACCATATTTATAGTACTTATAGACATAAGTTCTAGTCAATTATTTTTTCAACATATATGGTTCGAGACTTAGAGATTCTTGTTACGCCCTAGGCTCCACACTTGCACTGAGAGACTCCTATTAGATATGGCTCAGTGATCACACACTTATGATAATGGTGTGATATGACTCTTAGAGATGAGAGTTTTTATTGGGATCTCTTTGTAGCAGTGATGGGGCCGTACGACATCATCTTAGTCATGGATTGGTTATCTACAGTTCATTCCCAGATTGACTGTTTCGGGATGAGGATGGGGTGTGTCTGTAGTGATGGGATCAAGTGTTCCTTTTTGGGTGAAAAGGAAACCCAGACAATTCAATATAGACCCATTCATAGGAGGGTGCAGCTGATTACTCATCATTTGTCTAGTATGACCCTTGGTACCATGGATATTATGAGTTTCCAGTTCCCTATAGTAGTGTTGGAGTATGAGGATATCATTCTTAAGGACGTTCCTGTCTTACCTCCCCACCAAGAGATATAATTCTACCTTGATATACACCCCAGGAAAACCCGGATATCCATGCCAATATATTGGATTGATCTCACAGAGCTTCACGTGTTGAGGGTGCAGTTGGAGGACTTGTAGAGGAAGGGCTTTTTTAGACCCAATGTTTCACCATGGGTTGTCCTAGTTTTGTTCTCCAAGAAGGTAAAAATGATTTTGAGGATATGTGTGTACTATCAATGCTTGAACCAAGTGACTGTAAAGAATTATTATCCACCACCTAGTATTGATGACCTATTTGATCAGTTCAGAGGGGCACAATGATTCTAGAAGCTTGACCTCAGGTCAAGCTATCACTAGTTGTGAGTACGAGATGAGGATATACTGAGGATTAAATTCAGATGTCTCTACAGTCACTATTAGTACATGGTGATTCCCTTTGGCATGATGAATTCCCCAAAAATTTTAATGGGACTCATGAACCATATCTTTCATCCCTTCTCAGACTATTTTCTGATAGTCTTCATCGATGATATCCTTATCTACTTGGTGTCTGAGGAGAAGCACACGAGACACTTGAGGATGGTTTTGGACATACTTAGAGAGAACTAGTTTTACATAAATCTCTTGAATTTATAGTTCTGGATTTATGTGGTCCACTTTCTGGGACATTTTATCTCAGCAGATGGTGTGGTGGTGGACCCAGTAAAGATCGAGGAAGTGTTAGCTTGAGATCCACCCATGAGCATGACATAGGTGTATATATTCCTTATGTTGTTAGGCTATTATCATATATTCATACCTGATTTCAATAGGATATTAGATTCCATGACAACTTTGATCCAAAAGGGGCTACCTTTCATGTGAACAGAGTTTTCAGCAGGCTTTTCAAAAGTTGAGGTAGAGATTGAAGATTGCTCCCATCTTGAGATTTCTAGAGGGAGTGTTGGGTACGTAGTGTTCTATGATGCATCAGGAACCAGGATTGGTTGTGTTCTGATGAATAGGTAGGAAGTTATTTCCTATGATTTACGTCAAGTGAGACCACATGATAAGAACTACATGAACCACAATATTGAGTTAGCAGTTGTAGTCTTCATACTAATGATGTGGCGACACTACCTGGTGGGTGAGAATTTTATCATCTATTCTGTGTTGGTTTAGTGTAGCCCGATCCATTTTGTATAATGTTTCAGATGAATGCTTTCGGACCATACTACACTTCTCTGACCACTATAGCAGAGCTAATCGACCAACAGCGACAGGACACTATAGCAGGTTAGACTTTAGAGTCAACAATATTATTGCTCCTTGGACTTCTAGCGACTTTCCACTATAACACTTTTGACTTGGGTGGCCACCTTTCATTGTAGTGATGTGTACTTCTTGTGTGGTTGGTGGAATAGTGGATCATCTTCCTCCTTTTATAGCTCATTTTGGGCAAGGGTTTATGTGTGAGAAACTTGAGATACTTCCTATAAATTGTGCTCCCGAAACTAGTGAAATTATTTATCTCTATGTACGTAGAGATTATTCCTAAACCATGTAAATATATATGTTCTCATTCTTCTATTTTTTCCTTTTACTCTTATATGGTCTATATTTTTCTTCATTGCTCCTGACATTTTCTGCAACATTCTGATCACAAGAGTCTCAAATATATTTTCTCTTAGAAGGATCTTAACTTTAGATAGAGGTGATAGATAGGGTTTCTTTAGTATTATGAATTTGATATTTTCTATACTCTTGGGAAGGGGAATGTGTTAGAAGATACTCTCAACGGGAATTATTTTTCATAGTCACTAAGTGAGGCATTGGAGTAGTTAGCGTCATTGTAGTTATCCTTTGTGGATGGAGATGGAGCAGCTTACCTCTAGTCGATGGTTGTTACCCCTCCAATTTTATAGTGTTTTAGGGAGGCAGAACTTGGGGATACCAACTATGGGACCCTATATACTTAGATATACACTAGAAATGCTCATGATGGATTTTTTGAAGGTAGGAAGCATGTCGTTCTTTTTAGAGGACGCGTGATGGTACCAGTGAAATTACAGGAGGAGGTTCTGAGAGAGTTCCATACATCTCCTTTAGTGGTACATCTTGGTGTGAAAAAGATATACCAGTACATTTGATTTCAGTTTTGGTGGCTAGGGATAAAGAATGGGGTTGTAGAGTTTGTCTCTTGATGCCTTAATTATCAGCATGTGAAGGCCGAGCACCAAGTTCCAGTTGGTTTAGCTCAACCCCTTAAGGTTCCATAGTGGAAGTGGGATGAGATATCCATGTAATTCATGATGTGATTACCACATATGTTTAGGGGACACAATTATATTTGGATGATCATAGACCAACACACCAAGTCATCCCACTTCCAAACTATCCGAGAGTAGAGTTCAGTAGAGAGATTTAGACTCCTCTATATGCCTGAGATAGTCTGAATCCATGGATTTCCCTCAAAGATCATTTTTGATAGTGATTATCACTTCACATCTCGGTTATGGAAGAGATTGTAGGTGAATTTTGGGAATTAGTTGGGTTTGAGCATGACTTTTCACCCCTAGACAGACAACCAGACTAAACAGAACACTCAGGTTCTAGAGGAAATGTTTTGAACCTACATTTTGGACGTTGGCTGTAATTGGGAGGATCAACTACTACTGGTGGAGTTTGAGTACAACAACAACTACCATTCCACCATTGGTATAACACCATTAATGGACTTGTATGGATGACCCTATAGGTTACCACTTTTCTGGACTAACCCAGGAGAGTCATCCCTTATGGGTATATAGTTAGTGTGATCCACTACAGAGAAGGTGTAGATCACCCAGGAGCATATGAGGACCACAAAAAGCCATCATAAGTATTATTAAGATAGAAAATAGTGTCCTTTGGAGTTCGAGGAGGGAGTCCATGTGTTCTTATTAGTTTCACCTCAACATGGATTATAGAGATTTGGATGGGGAGACAAGTTATCTCTGAGATTCATTGTCTCTTTCTATATATTTTTTAGAGTTGGCCAGATGTCATACTGCTTAGCTCTACCACCGTAGTTACCCTGAGTACATGATGTCTTCCATGTGTCACAGTTGAGGAGTTACGTGCATGACCAATCAGACATTATCGACTGGGGTGAGATAGACATAAAGGATGAATCTACCTTTTCTGATTACCTAATAGAGATCAAGGATTAGCAGGAGAGGATCCTTCTTGGGAAATCGATTACCTTAGTGTGTGTCCAGTGGAATCACAAGAATCTTTAGGAGAGAACATGAGAGTGAGGGTCTTATATACGTGCTAAGTACCCACATCTTTTTTTAGCCACTTGTTTTGATTTTTTAGGATGTAAAGCCTCAAGTAGGGTAGAATGTAATGACTTGTATATTCCATGTATTATTTTTGGATATCGTATAGATTATTTTTGAGAATAGGCACTGAGATGATGTGTGATTATGAGGCCCGATGTGCTCAGAATAAATGTTTAAAATATATTAAATATATTAAGTAGCATGCGCAACCAATTTTACTAAAAAAGTGGAACAAATTCTAAAAATAAGCTCATATCAGAAATATGAGGGCACCATTGAGTTCATAGCATGAGTTTTACCCTAGCCGTGACATAACATTTTTCGGTGTGGGATGTTTGTGAAAAAGTCATCGCGGGCATAAAATGGATAAAATAATTAAATAAATTATTTTATTTCATTAATTAACATAAAAACCTAATATCTTATATAAGTATATAATTATTCCAATTAGTCAGGGTTAACTGTATAAACCTAGAGCTTTTGGAGAACTATTCTAGAGAGTTTTGGAGGAGATTTTGTGGGCAAATGACAACCAGAGCATAGATCGACAATCAGTGCGCAACAGAATCAGATGATCTTTCTAACAACAATGATGTGACTCCATTATTCATTATTAATTGATCCAAATAAATATAGGATGTTTTTACAATATTCTTTCCTTGTTATCTATTTCTATGATGAATGTGAATCAACTAACCAACTGATTGATTTGCAGATCGATCAATTTTACAGGATGGGTTATCTACGAGGATATTTTGGGGGGAATTGGTTTTTGTTTATTTGTTTATCTATTTATTCTTAATAATAAAAAAAAGGATCAAGGTCAATATAAACATTATC
The DNA here is from genome assembly GCA_963277665.1 of Viscum album. NCBI lineage: Eukaryota > Viridiplantae > Streptophyta > Magnoliopsida > Santalales > Viscaceae > Viscum > Viscum album. The sequence goes on along the minus strand of OY728141.1, from coordinate 1,294,478,505 downwards.
CAAGTTTCATTCCTCATGGATGTGATTGTGCTTTTCTCCCCTGATTCTTCGTTCATCGTGGGTGATTTCCTTTGGCCTGTGGTTCAATGAACATCAAGAAATCGAACATTGTGAATCCGTTTCTTGGCACAATGATTAAATATCATAGATTTGAAATTATTATGGTGTAGAGATCATGAAATGACGGTAGAAGTGAGTGGATTAGGATCGGATTGGAATGCACATGTGTGGTTCTTGGAAACATGATGATAGGGGAGGTTCGAGACAATTCCTGAATAAATGAGGCCACCGAAAATTGTTTCTTTGGTGACGATCGAACTCAGTTTGTCCATATCTGAGTTCCATGGGTGTGATTGATGGAAACGAAGATAGATGAAGGCATCATAGGAGTGGATCAAAACATGGACGATAAACCTACGAGATCTATGAAATTCCACGTTACACGACATGTATTTTGGGTTTAAATATGGGACCCTTATAGTGATGGCTAGGGTTTTTGGAGGAAGATAAGTATCACACAGTGTGTGACCCTATCACACAATGTGTTCCCCTTCCCAGTTGGATTGGTATGTACCTAAAAGGGTAAAAAGACATAACAAGGAGTATACAGGCACGAGAATGTCGTTTACTCCTACACTGACATGGCTAGGTGGAGTTTACATAGCCATGGCTGTGTACTGGGATAGGGTCTGAAGTACACGGGCATCAACACATCATGTAATTTTAGAGAGACATAGGCACATTCTGTTTACATGGGCATGACCCAGTGCCAAAGGGACACGCCGTGTTCTTAGTACACATCATGTACTCCTTGAAAGTATTCTTGAAGCCCCTATACTTTGCATCTTGGAAAAATTTCATTAAGGTTCATTCCCTATATCCCTTCCCTAAGGTTTAGTATAGAATTTCTTCTTACACATAGGATGATGATCCCTTCAATATGACTTCTTGGATAGAGTTGTTTGAATTCCTTGGTGAGGCCTAGAGTGAGATCCTCTATCATCTTCTTACCCTAGGTATAGTTCTTGGTATCGTCATGACCAATAATATGTGGGTGTTGATCATCTACTTAGTGGTTTATTCCATATCAATTTATTGTTATACTCCATGTACTTGGGTGTAATCCTCATCTATGTATTTTATCTCTTCAGACTTCTAGTGTATACTTCTAATGGTGAGAATTGACGAGCACTACCTATCATATGGACGTCATCAATGCTATCTGACTCATGGAGTGTGTTATCCTAGATGAGTGATATATGAAACTTTCAAGATGGAATCCTAGGCTGGTATGATGGTTATGAATTTACCTTGATACTGTGTGTATTTATTGAGTATATCTAGAAATTCTTGTTATATGTGTTGTAGACATATACCTATGTAGAGTTTATTGTTATTATTTTTTCATATGCTTTGTGGTTTCGGGGTGTCCTAATGGGTATTGTTATACTCAACCTTGCATGGGATTTTCCTACGCATTTCATGTATTATATAAGCAATAAAACTTTTGACAGAGTCATAGAGGGACTAAGACCAGGTGATTCTTAGTGAGATTGGATAGACCGAGGTATGTTCCAGGGGCATCTTGACAATAGTCCACATATTTACTTTCAGGTTGGACTTGTTTTCAATCTCTTTATGGTGGGATTGTATTTGGACCTATTTACTTTCTATTACTTGTTTGAATAATCTGGTTGTGGGATTAGATGTATGCATGAATGGTTTCTTTAAGTTGTTTTACATTTCATCATTGTATGGGATTGGATATGTTTGTGTGTGTAGAGGTACTTTAGGCCATGGCCTCCCATGTTAGTGATATGCTTACTCGATTCTAGTCGTCTGACCCTGGCCTATTAGAGTTGGGATTGGGGTGTCACGGCATGGGCCCCTTTGGGATGGATCATGAAAAAATAATAGAGGACTCTTAGACTTGTGAAGTGTAAACTCAAGGATAGAAAGAGATACTTTCATTAGACACTTCTAGGTAGACTTAAAGCAATGGAGCATGAGTGAAGAGGGAGCTATATAGAGAATAATCAACTTGATAGAGAATATTTTTCTTCTTATAACTACAATCTCTTTGTTTATTTATATGTTGTAATGAAGAATATGTATTATTATATATTGAACATGATTTGTGGATAAACCTTTGTAGAGAAATAAATATTGTTGTGATTATTTCATTAAAACTTAATTCTTGTATTTTTTTCATAATTCGATCATTTCTCTTCTATTTTATTTTGAAAATAATAATTTTCTATTTATTAATGAATCAATGATAGTTGGACTTAATTAAGAATCAAACTATTAAATAAATTTTCACTTCTAAAATAATTTGACAAAAATAATTTGGATTGAATGAAGGGTTTTATATGAAATGAAAATCTAAATTTTATTATTACAATATCATTTACTTTTTCATTATTGAAATTATTTAACAAATCAAAAAATTATACAATTAGTTCATTAGTATACCAATTTCTTAACAAATTTAGTTGCAAAATTTTAAGTGATAGTCATTGTAGTTTAGTTAAACATTTTCAAGAATGAAGGGATATCTTTTCATGATCACCTAATCAAGCTTTGTCGATCTTCATTATCTGCTAAACACTTTTCTGTACCTATTCTCTTTTCACACATAGTTACATTTTTCAACCACTTTCGTCTCTATTTTATACTTTATTTCACTTCCACACAACTTTTTCACTAACTTCTTATAAATATTTCAATATATGATTGTTTTTTCTAGAGTTTGAAGTTTTATTTTGATAAAAACTGCATCTAATTCTCTACAGATATAATCCTTTACTGATATATTTGGTTTAGTAGAGTGATAGGTAAAAATATTATTTTATCAGTCTTTGATGGTGAGGTCAGTTAAAAATTTGTTTTTTTCTAGGTAAAGTGACTTGAACCCAAACGAAATTTAAAATTTTAAAATATATATAAAAACCATAGAAAAACAAAACCGCTCAAATAAAAATATAAAAACAATATGTTTTATGATGTAATCATTGGAATCAATAGTTTTTTGTGTATGTTGGATGCTAAACTTGTAAAATTGAACTTCTCTATTATTGATCTATTTAACCCATCAATTTAATAATTGAATATCACTATTATTCACTTTTAACTAGTCTTGTGTGGTCTTGGAATATTTTTATTGGATGGATCTACTAGTAGTTGATGATTTAGAGGTAGATGGTTTGGTAAAGGTGTTAACTACCATTGTGAACAAGGGGAGAGAATTGAAATTTTCTTTGATTAATCTGTACAAATGTCTGTTAAATGGATCATTTCTATATATTTTTTGGAACATAAGTTTAACTTTAGCGATCATTGGAAAAATTTTCACAAGCTTTTAATTTATTTCCACTTTCAAAATAAACAATTTTATTTTGAAAACTTTTAAATTCAAATTAACGAAGGTTGCTCAATGAATTTTTTTTGAGTATGAGTGTAGTCTCATTAAGGTTGATAATGAAGCCACACATCCAAAATTAAAAATAAATAAATAGGATTAAAATAAATTAATTATAGACTATGTTATGATAGATTTTGAGATAAATATCTTTGATTACTTTTCAAAAATCACGAATTCATTGGATGATGAAATGGAATCATGAGTTTTTGGAATTATTTCTAAAGTTGAGAAAACAATAGAATATCACATACTATTGAAATCTAGTGGTTTAATTTTTTTTCAAACTGAATTAAATAAATTTATTCATGAATTTATTTTTGATAACTCATCTTGTTTCTAACTTTTTTTTGATGAATGTGAGGTTATTGTTAAGGAAAAAAACTATGAAATTATTGATCCAACTTTGGAAGTTACCTATTTTTTACTTTTAATTCAAAAGAGGATAAAATGAGTCAAACTTGACTTAAAATTTTAAATGGATGATAAGAATGTTTTTACTCAAAACATGGAAATCATGTTCTTTTTTTTAAAATAAGTATTCCAAGGGTGTTTAGTTGTTATTAGGGAACTCAATTACTCACTTATAGGGTTTTGATCCCTTATTGTTGATTTTGAATTAAAAATGTTTGGGAAACTCATATGCATTTGTTTCAAATTTGGAAACCACACCCTCAATCTATCTTTGGTTAAATTTTTAGGGAAGTCTGGCTAAAGAATGTAAATTTAGTGTTGTACGGGAGGCAACTCATGGTTTTCTTGATTTCAATATATTTTTTGGTTTCTTGTTTTTTTGTTTTGTTGTTAAAAATAAAATCTATCACACAATTTTTTATAGACTTTATTTTCATTAATTTAGGAGGAGTTTCACCTTCTCATTTAGATAAAAATTTCATCTGTTAAATATAGATTTTTACACTGAACATTCATCAACTATGCCTTTGGATATCACTACATATCCTTTGACTCTGGACTTGGTTGCATTATTATTGAGTTAAATATTTTCATCTAATGTGTATTTTTTTTCTCATAAAATTTTAGTTTGAGAAAACAAGTTGATTTTTATTGTTTAAAAAATGGATATTTTCACTTGTTATCACCCACTCAGACAACTTCCACTTCATTTCTGAATGGATAACTTAGAGTTCACCAAGGATGCATGTCGTTTTATTTGGTTGTTTCTGTGAGAATTATAATAATGGGTTTTAATGGTTTTTAAAAAAAAATTAGGTGCTTAAGTTGAGGAAACCTGTAAGAATCCTATTTTTATTTGAGGTACTAAACCTTTGAATTTAATCTAAATCCTTACTTTTTTACTTTTAAATTTTCCCTATGGTTTAAGGAAGGGTTCGAGAATGTATAAGGATTGATTGGATCCCAAATATTTGACTTTTTAAGGGATCAACTAGGCTTCACAGGTTGTAGAAAGCATGCAGCCAAGTCTACACTATTAGATAAACCATGTGGGGTGCTACATGGATTCTCAGAGGAGAGTATACTGACTATGCATGATTTTTATAACCATGTGTTGCAGCTTGTGTGGGGTTTGTTCCCTTGGTACAGGGGGAAGCATAGGTATAGCACGGTTCAAAAAACATTGCTCCCCAATCATGCATGCCACTATCCTTGGACAATATCTGGCACACAGTTTGGTTAACTGTGCATCCAAACCAAGTGAATCTTTAAAATTGGATGAATTTACTATTTTACCCTCTATCCTTTTCAGAACTCACTTCCCTCATTTATTTATTTCCAACGGACATAACCACTTCTTAAACCTCGAAATATTTTCTCACATATAACCTAGACCTTGGTAGATCTCTACTATATGAAATCTAAATTAAGATCCATATGTCACATTGGATAGCTACTAGTAAGCTCTATACTCCTATTTCACCTTTCTTCGTTTATCTCTATATTGATAGAGTTATTTTGGTGCAATATCTTATGAACTATCTTCAGTGCATTTGTCAATTCCTCTATTTTCTTATAAAATGGGACAAACCAAGGATTGATACTAGATGAGGCATTTACCATAGGCACAAGGTAGGTGGTCTATTATTTATCCCTCAAAATCTCACAGTTTATAAATTATTTTCATTGTGAACACTCCGGTTTCACCAAGTGTTTCTCCTTAAATTATTATACATTAAATTCAATAATATAAATTGAAATCTAAGGCCATAATGATACTTTTTATTTATGAAATTGGAAGTTGAGAGCTCAACACTGACCACCCATTTAAGGTGTGTACCATATTATGACTTTTTGACCCATATTGTGATCATTTGGAACACCGTTTGGGTGTGATCAATTGACCTGTTATAAAGTAAGTTCTTTAATTTACTAAATTAATCTTTAAATTATTAAATATAAAGTATGTAATTATATATATCACTTCACCTAGTTAATTTATAATTAATTTGATAGGTGTTTTCATATCCTTATTTCACCTTATTATGTATGATGAAAGGTAATGGAATGAACCTAATGAATTGAAATTGGCATGAGTATTACATGAACTAAAAAGAATTGTGATATATTAAACGTATAAGGTGTCAATTTCAGATGAACCTTTTTTATATTTATAGGAACGACCAGACTTGATCCAGCATTGTATTCTCGAGGGAATGCCTTGGGCACTTAGAGGATGCCATTCTGATCCATTGATCTAATTTCCAAGGGAGATACCCACATTAGAACATGGTATTTGTCTATTAGTGGATTCCTGACATGAAACCATATGATCTATTCACTTTCTCTTTATAAATTTGAATGCCTCAGATACACTCCTTGGGTTCAGCTTGATGTCTTCAAACATGCGACACTATAGATTCACACCCATTGGGCCTAGTAATGCTTAGATTGGGATTACTATGGATGATCTCCATGGACTCAATTATAATATTTTATAGTGTAATGAATTTGGTGTACCCCTTTTATTGCACCTAAACCCCTTATAACTAGGCTGCATGAGTTACCACTATGAGTTGGCTTGATCCCTAAGGCCAAGGATGCCTTGGTTTTACCTTGGATCCTCTATTATTATTATCACCATATTTTAAAGTATTGATGACACCTTTATATGAACATATTATCATAAAATTAATTGTAATTAATTAAATGAATTCATGTTAATAGACACCAACTGAGGTTGAATCATGAATGGTATGACGACCAGATCTTTTCATACACATATATTATAAATATTTAGATGAATATTCAATACATAACAATACTATCTATGCTAGAACCATAAATTTTTAGATTATTTTGAGATTAGAAATAAAATATTCTTATTTTATGAATGATCTTCAACATCTCTCACAAATAACTTCTCACATAGTACTCCTCTTAGGAATACCCTATATAAACCTTTATTCATCACCTGAGGATGGAAACATAAGAAAGGGTGAGCTCAGATGACTAGTAAGGGTACATATAGGATATATCAATCCATGATCATATGGAATAATAAGATAATAATAAGGTTATGTGATCTTGAATATAACTTATGAATTTCATACCTAACCTGTTATAGATCATAAACATGAGTCATGACATAAAACATTATCCTTTCAGAAAACATGGGTCATAAGAGTGAGAAATCATCAAAAATAAATCATGAACCATAATCTCATGTCATAAAATTGAGGAACCACCATAAAAATATAAAAAAACTTTATATATTTAGGTTGACTACCAATAACATCAACATAGTGGATTAGGATATAGCTATTTCCTATAGTGGATCAGGACACACCTATTTCTCATAGTATATCAAGACCATTGACTTGTTTCATATTGTTATCTTATAAGATATAACGATTTACCCAATGCATTAGAATGATATATAGGTCCCACCCATCACATAATAATAAAGCATACTTTTGTGTTCTATAAGATCATAAATCATTCATCATATCAAAGCCCATGAAAAAAATGGGTTTCATAAAAAAATCATCATTGCATAACTTGTAGAAAAGTAACAGGATTCATAACAATCATTCCATCATAAACATAAACCATTCAAAGAAAGAATAAGGACAGTATCCTTGAATAATAACCCCATTAAAGTATAAGTAACATCAAAATATATCATCTTGGATGAAAAATTATTTTGAAAGATCATTTGTTATAATCCTTGAGGAAAATAACTTTTCCATTTTGAAAACATTTTTTTTAAAAAGCTACAAAATTACAAAGGAAACTATTTTATTTGAAAAGAACCTTGTAAGATTGTAAAGGAATATTCAAATCATTAAAACTTCATGATTTTGGGAATATAAAATCATTTCGTATAACTTAAAAAAATATTCCTCTTGTATTTTTTTCAAAAAAGTCACAAAGTTTCTTATCTGGAAATTGATAAAAATATTCATTTCAAACCATTTTAGTAAAAATTCAAAAACGAGTAAAAATGAATTTAAAAATGAATAGGATAATATTAAAAAAAATTAAAAACTTTTTTAGAAAACACAAACATGGAATATAAATATTCTTTAGTGTATACTTAAATAGATAGAATCTTGAATGATAATGAGATTGTGAAATAAACCCTTACCTCAAGTCTTACCTTTCCACATTCACATTCAAACATTATATATAATAAATATAGATTTATTACTAATTTATTCCATAAAATTATTTATTTAATACCATTTATTATTTATTTATAACATATTACCACACATTTATTAATAATTTGTTATTAAAATCATTATTCTAGGTGGTAACTCCTTCATTTTCCAAGCATGTTTCAGTTCAGAAGTCTTGGTACCTATACTTTGATCTTGGTATCATCATTTAAAAAATTTTAATCATGGTATAAAAATAATATATAATAATTATATACATATTTATAATCATTCATAAAAATTTGAGATAGAAAAATGAATTACACCATTTATGGAGACGGTAGGCCGTACATACGCATGAACGGTGTTGGTATTTCTCAACTGATAGAATGAAAGAAGATAACTAATCTTTAAAAAATTATTATTATATAATATTTATCATATATATTCATTAAACCCATCATAATAACCATGAATAAAATATGGTGATGAAAAATTATTTGTAATTCTATATGAAGACGGTAAGTCATACGTACGCACGAGTGATACTTTCACTTCTTGTTTGATGAGAAAGAGAGTGTATAATGAAGTTTTAGTAATCATAATAAAATTTCAGAATTTTGAGGATAATAAATTTATGACATTATGGTAAACATTATAGATTTGTAGGAGTTAAGGAAGAGTAAAAAAATAAATTGATCGGTTAGAGCGATTACCTCTTCTTCAAATTTTATAATTAAGTCAAGTGGCACTTTTGGAATATCCCAAAAGATTACATTATAATAAATTTATTTTACATCCATATACCACCAAATGAACATGGATTAGAATCTAAGATAATATAAGGTTGTAATATCATCAAAAAACATATTTTAGATAGGTTTTGGAGTTATTTTAAACCTTATCATTTTGGTTAACCCTTAGTTAACCTATTTTAATTTTAACCATGGTAAAAGTATTTTTAATATTAAAAGTTTGTAATTTTTACTTATATAGTGTCAATTATACATTAAATAGAATTTTTTTGACATTATAGAACATTTAATAATCAATTTGTATTTTTAAAATATTTTTGTGATTTTGAAATAATTTAATTAAATATTAAGCACTATAAAATATCATTATTGTTAATTTTGATACTATTAACTATTTTAAAAATTTTAAAATATCAAGACAACATGTAAAATTTGAACTAAATATTTTATTATAATACCTTAACCATTCAATAAAATAGGTGGGTGATAGAGACGTTATGTGTCAACAGGGGAATTCTATGATGGGTATTTTCTTGAAGGTGGACACTTGGAAACTTTATGGTCCATTTAGGTAGATAGTTTCTCAAATATTAAAAATGGTATCAGAACCAATACCTAGATGAAATTTTAGTGTCACTACCTAGGTTTGAGGTGTGGGGCCCAAAACAAAGACAAATGGGGTGTGGGGGTTTGGAATTCCATTAGGAACAAAGGAAAAATTAAAATACTAATTAGTATTACCCGTGTCAATAAGATGAAACTTTATTTTTAGAAGTCTATCTTATAATAATTACACAATTAAACATGTTTATCCCATGTTTATTTCAATATTAGTAACATCCTATTAATTTTTCTTATGTATTGTATAATATAGTACAAAACACACTAAACTAAAACATTTTCTCACGTGAGAACAAAAATTATTTAGATAAATAACGATAAAGGTGGAGGAAAATACATTACCATTGTGAGTATGTGGGTTATTAGTAAGGATTTCATGTGTATATAGGGGTGGTATGTGGTGAGTTGATCCTTGAGGATGGGTAATAAGTAATAGTTAGTGCCCTATGAGTGGAAAACTATAATAAGTAGTATATGTTACTTTTTTCTAAAAAATGGCATGATAAAAATATATTATCAACAGTATTGGTGAATTATACGGAGTTTGAAACTCATATAGGTTTTAATAAAAGATTTTAATTTAAAATTAACACTCTTTTTTCCTAATATGTGGATGATGCATGAAGGATCAGTGTTGATTATATATAATATCATTGTTTTTCTAGATTTAGTGTTGGATTTTATCTTGAAAAAAATTAATTTGAATTTTTTTCCAAGAAGGGAAGAATATAAATAAATCAATGCTAGTAAATATGATTAACATTTCATATGTTATTTTGAATATGCATTTCTATTAGTGTTCATAATAAAATCTAAATAGGAATAATATTAAAATAGAGGGTTTTTGTGTGTGTTATGTTTATTTTCAACATTTAGAGTTAAGTTTAATAAATGAACAATGAAGTTAACATCAACAATTAAAGAAGTATAAAATGATTTATGACTTGATAGAATATTGATTTGATAACTTAACACATTTATAATGACCCAGTTCAATTTATCTAAACGGTATCCAAGTTGGACCATGACATAACATCAGGTGCACCTCCCTATATTCCATAAGATGCTAACTAGTAGAGAAGAAATGATACATTATTGGTGAAATTATTACATAAAATTTACCGTATAAGGGTAATTCCCAAATATATCAAAAATTTAGCATGGTTTGTCTATACATCAGATATTCCCTAAAACTATGGAAATAATAAAAGGATTTATAAGTGGTATCTCATATCCCAATTTATAAAATTAAATAACATTTCATATGAAGAAATACACATATTGGGAAGTGTATTAAATATATATAATAGGTTTCATAAAATAAACAAATAATCTAGATGCAGTATAGTTTTTGAAATAAAAATACAATGGACTTTGATCACACTCACTCAATAATCATTTATTGGATCATAATCCTCCATACAATTGCTCATATTGTCACATAGGTACCTGAACCTATAATTATACATAGATATCTACCCATGTACATAAAATCCTATGGCATGTGTTCAGGTAAATGGTGATTCCTATGACCCAACAGGATTCTCCTACTCACATCAACTTAATATGTACAAGTGATAAAGTTTATTCATATGAATATATATAATGATTGTCACTAAACCCATAAAAAAACATAACCCCTGCATTCTTATTAAAAGAAACACCTATGTGAAATCATGATGAAGAAGATCCATTCACCCCAAAGTGTAAGATCCTAGTTTTCTTTAAGGTACATCCTAGTTTAAATTTTTGGTTTTGATCTCTTTTTTGGTAAATAAAAGGATTATTAGAAGTTTTAGGGGCCTCAGGGGGTGTTATGGGAGTTTAAAATGTTAAATAAGGGAAAATTGGGGCAACGAACACACGGTGCATGGTTGGTGTACGGTTGGTGCACAGTTAAGTAAACCGTGTGATGTGGGAGAAATTTTGTGTAACATCCCAAGAAAATAAAGAATATGAAATTTTCATATTTATTAATATTTTTGAATTAATTATTAATTTTAAAGTGGATGTTATATTTAAGGGCATACTTGACACACAAAAATGGGTTTATCCGAAGTCTTATGTTGCAGACAATGTTGAGTCATACTAAAAAATAATAATATATTATTATTTTAAATGGTAGTTACTGACTAGCCATTTTATTATTGGGAATTAATATAACTAACTACTATATGATTATACATGTTTTTTAAATGTTTTTACATTTATTAAATAAAATTTAGAGGCTTAAAATGTGAATGAATCCAATTTTAAGCACAAATACTCTAATATTCTTTAAAAGGTCGATTTATCATCTTTTAATAGAGAACTCTATTTACATCTAGTTTTGGTCACTTTTATATGTTAAATTTTACAAAATAAAATTCTTTTTTAGAATGGAGACATCAAAATTTACTTTGGGTAACTTTTTGGTATTTTTCTGATAAAGGTCATTTTTAATGAATAGTGAAAAATACTGTATTTTAATTCAAAACCGCCTTTTAATATAATATATTTATATGGTTATATTATCTTTTTAATTGTTTTTAAAGTGAAATTAGAATATATTTTTACCATTTAATCCAATTTTGGTCATTGTAAGTAATTTCACTTTGAAATTGGACATAAACAAGTGTCAATCTTTTGATAGTTATTATTTCTTTAAAACACGATTTTCGTTTTGACAACGAGAATTAATTTTAAATTAATTTATGATAATTCTGTGCTTTTAATTTAAAAAAAATGCATTCCATATTTGGAATTAGGAGTTCCAGATTGTGTAAATAGGTAACTTTTATTTTTAGAAATTATGAATATTTATTTCAGTAAATATTTTATTTACCATGGTTAAAGGGTAAATCTTGTTAATAAGGGTAAACAAATATTATTATAATAATATAAAATTATTCTAAAAAGTTTCATAATACTATTGGTTAATAAATATCTGACCTTTTCCATCTTTGGGTCTATTTTGAGACCCCATGGAACCACTTAAGAGTGATAATGACACTTTATATTAATTATTTTAATGTAAAGACAAAAATGACAGAAATAAATATATTTTAGTAAATAAATTTTTACATGGGGTTATATAAGATATATTTTCGACTAAAAATATTATTTTGAAATATAAAAATATTTCCTACATCATTTTATTTTTTTTATAATTTTTAGATATCAAATAAATTAAATTATTTATGACACAATAATGATGTAGTGTTTACCTCATTAATAAAATATTTAAATAAATAAGATTATAAAGATTAAAATAATATCCAAAACCTATCCAATTATTATTGGATGATTTTATTTCTACCGTGATTCATCTTATATTCTACTTTAATTAGTTTTTGACCTTTAGAAACCAAAAATCATCATATAATAAAATAATATTTTCACACTTTCCTAAAGAGCCCCCCGCCTCCTTATAAAAGAACTGCACTTCTAACCCATTCCTCAAACCTCTCAATCCCCTTGGCTCATCCAAACCCTACCCAAATAATCTCTTAAGATCCCTCTATTCCACCTATAATCCTTACTTTAGGCATAAGGCACTTCAAGTAAACCTTTTGGTTCAATCCAAAGGGGAATACTCAATTTAAAGGTAACGTCTTCTCTTAAGTCCTTTTGTTTTATTTTACTTATACTACCCCCTAAAATATTTTTATTAATTTATTTTATAATAACAATAGTATACTCAATATACTAGGTTGTTTTTATGAGAATTATTCGAACTAAACTTATACACCCCTCCATTTAATGGGTAAAGAACATACTGTTTCTGTGGATGGAAAACTAACACCTCACAAAACGATGATTGTTCAATTATCTTCTACCGCCTCTTATGGTGGCCATTATGATGGAACTGAATTTATATATGATATATAATATGTTTATTTTTTCCCTATTCTTATGTGATTTTTTATTTTACAAACATACCTTTATGCTTTCCAATATGTGTAAACACAATAATTTCATTTGAGGAAGTGCGACTACCGCCCCCTCAAAGTGATATGATTCGTTCATGACATACATGGAACGTATAAAGGATGGAGTTAATGAAATTATGTAACATATATATCATATTATATTATAATATAATTATAATATACATATGTATCATTAATTTCTCATTCCATTAAATATTAAATTGAAATGAAAGTAGCGTTCATGCGTATGTACAACTTACCGTCTCAATGAACGGTGCATTTCATTTCTTATCTCAAAATGTTATGTAATATTATAAATACCTAAATATACTGGATATATATGATATATATTATTTCTAAATCATGAATATCACTCTGGAGATAATGTAATTTTGATCACATGAACAACTTGTAATTATAACAAGTTCATTTTTTACTCAAGTTTCGAACATCGATAAAATGTCCAATATGAAATAAAATAATTAACTAATTGTTATAGAAAGGTAATAAGTGATATAAAAGGAATAATAAAGTTGAAAAAGGTTATTAAATAATTAAAAATAAACATAAGTTTATTATTCATGAAGAACAAGGAACAAACAAGTCAAGTCAGACACAAGGTAAGATATTTCTTATCTCACTTTCAATTCTATGAGATTTCCATTGTTCACCACTTATTTATTGCATGTGGTGTATTGGGTACTGAAATTTGATATATATTATCATGATTTTATTTATATTCATGTTACTTTTTGATTCATTTGGTGGTTATTAACTTTTGGTCATACGACTCAATTGATTACAATGTGGTAAGGGGTTTTCATCTCACTTTTTATTCCTGTGAGAATCATGCAATATTGCCACTATTTCCTTTTGTGAAGTTTATGTACTAACAATGATTGCATTAATTTTATAATATAATTAAATTTATGTTTATTTAAATCTTAATTTTATGATCCTTGTTTCATGGGGTGTATGTTTCTTAAGTTACCAAATCGGTTAGGGAACCTTTCACCCTCCTCTTTTTAAAAGACTTGATTTTGTTATGTCTTTTGATTTACATCTTCTTATGTTAGGATATGTTATTATATATCATTATTTATATAAAATATATGTCCATGTGATGAGATACTCTTTTCTCTCTCATCAATTAATTTTCATAATTTTAAAGTGACATCGTTAGGCTGTCAAGTTTCTGTAAGGGAACTTCTTCACCCAATTTCAATTCTTTGGGTTAAACATCTACTTCTTGATTATGTAATCCTATGAATATGTGTGAATAACCTATGATTGTTTCACAATTACTATCCACTTATATTGAGTTTATTCTTATTTATCACACATTATTATGTAATTGATTTATCTTTAATCTAAGGATATAGTTTTTATAAGGGATTTCGTCTCAATTTACATTCCATTGAGAATTCATTGTTGTTATGAACCAATTCACTCTTATGTGGTGTATATACCATCCTTTGTAATATAATATCATGAATAAATTTATCCTCAGGATATTATAATGTTCTGCTTAAATTTTATTCCTCAATTATTTGTATTCAAGCATCTCTCATTTTGTTAAAAAATCTAACTAAAATATCGTTTTAAATGTTTAAAATATTTACTCTTATAAATATTTCTCATTAATTTCCATGTTTTAAAAATGGTTTTTAGGATTTATTTATATGGATATTAATGTTTTCAAATGATAATTCATTTAAAATCTTCAAATTGGTATGAGACACTTTGATTCAAAAAATCTATTTATTAAATGTTTTAAATGGTTTTAAAAATGATTTGATAAAGCATTGTTTATTTCAATATCTTGATTTGATATATTGTGATTGGAATATGTAAATGTTATCTTTCCTTTATACTTGTGTTATGTGTTATGAATATGTTATGGTTATTGGGTATTGTTTATGTATATGGGTGGTTCCGTGATAAACCTATGGTGGGTGAGCCCGAGATAGCTCTCTAATGCATTGGGTAACGTGATAGAGGTAAATGTGAATGTTTCTCCTATGAGATTTAGGAAATATACCGTGATGGGAATTCCAAATGTAACTCCTTACATATCTGTGATATCTACAATGTAATTATGATATGAATTCCACAAGTTACCTTTATGATTTATGATTTCTATGTGTTATTCATAAATCTTATGATTTCGTAAAGTATGTTATGATTGAAAAGTATGGTTTCATTAATTTGTATTTATTGATGGACTAATGTTTTTATTCCTTATTATATAACCCTTACTGAGATTTTTATTCTTATCCAAAGTTTTTGAAATTTTTTCCACATGACTTAATGATGAATAGGGTCAATGATGGGATTGATGATAAGTCATATTGTCTAAAACATGGAACTAGACATGTTTCTTTTTAAGAGTTTTTATTTTTTGAAAAATGGATACTGAGTAGTAGTGTGTATATGTAATATTCAAGTTGTTATGTAATAGTTATGGCCGAATTCTATAAAACTCTAAACCTAAAAAGATCCTCAATGTAAATTCATGACATAATTCAAGATTATGTAATGTTTAAGGTCATGTTCTTATAGTTGGTATTAGAGGTAGGTTTAGATAACTTTAGAGGTTAAGGTGTTCTTTAAGAATAAGTGACATTACCATAAGGGTTATGATTTTAGATAGAGTCATAGTTATTTTAAATATAGTGAATAAGTTTAAGATAACATGAATAAGTATATCTTAGTATTTACCCTACTCATAAGATATTATATGATGATTTTAATGATATACTGACACTTACCTTTTTGGTTTTAGTAAATGGCTGGATCTAGTAGGCACCAATGTAATAGTGGATGTGAAGAAAACTATGATGGTTTTCTGAATGAGCAACTGAATGAAATGGGAGCTGAAATGAGAACTCTTTTGGTTATTCTCAACCAACTATCTAGAGTCATGATTGACCACTTGAACCTTAGTGATTTTTATAAGGCATCGTATATGAGAGAAACAAATCCCCACAAAAATTCAGGTAGTAATCATAAAGGTAAGTATATTAAAAAACCTATGTGTCAAGGACGTGGAAAGAAACACATAGGAAAATTTTTCAAAGGTACGAGAATATTTTATAGATGTGGAAGTGAAGGTCTTTAAGAAAGAACCTTCCATGGAAAAAGGAAGCATCCAGTTGACTCTAGGAAAGCGAATGATTTTCTTTCTGAGGTATCAATTGAATGTTTTAAATGTGGTGTGCATGGTCATTATACAAACAGATGTCCTATGAAGTAGTTTCGATAATGGGATCCCCAGGATTGTACAAATATATGTTCACCAATACCTAATGCCATTCTAATTGAAGATAAAGAAACTGGAAATGACCAATGAAAGGTATGGATTATTTCTTAACATATGTTTTGATATTATTGAATCTTAGGATATAACTTATGATTTTGTATGTTGGAAAGAAGTATTTCAGAATAAGTTGTTAAAGAATGTTTAATGAATCATGAATAACTTTGAATGAGTAAGAAGTCAACATATAAGGGATTCAAGATTTATGATAGATTTTAAGATGATGAAATGCTTAAAGGTATTAAGGCTCTTTTGAGGATGGGATTACTTTAAAAGACTTTTTATAGTATGTGTAACCCTGAAGTTTGTTATATGAAAAGTTTATTCAAGGAATAATTATCTTTTATTTTTTGGATATAGTTATAAAGAAATATTTGGGTTTATATGATCCTTGAATTTGAGGTAATTACAGGTTCATACATTTTGGGATGAAAAATGAAAGTTATTAGATAACCTTTGTGGTTGAAATATGTCATGGTTATTTTGATGAATTTATCTATTTTTTGGGAATTTTATAAAATTATATAGTTTTTGGAAAAGGAAAACACATAGACCGCATGACAACATGTCATGTCGGACAAAGCTATGAGAATCAAACCCACAACCAAAGTGTGATTGGGATTTATCACCTACCACTGGACTACGCGAAGTCCTCAGTATAACTAATTATATTTAGTTAGATTATTTTAAGAATCAAGAATAAGTTAGTTTTGGGTTATATATGGAAATGATTAACCTATCATAGTGAATATGTGATTAGGTTAATTACACTTCGGTATGAGACTTTATGAGTAGTCGATGTTTTTGGAGATAAATATTAAGATTTACTATGTAAGACTATGTGATTTAAATCCTTCTGAGTTTTGGAATTCAATATTAGTTTTGATTATTTTTGTAGAATTTTAAGGACAATTTTATATTGAATGGTCTTTCATGAACTTTGGGTACTTTTTGTTGGATTTTGGAGATTAAGAGTAGTATTTCTTTTTATAAAGGATTATCCTTTTAGGGATTATCTGAACTCTTACTAACCTATTTGGGTTTTGGTTAATTTATAATGATAGGAGAAATATATGGTTCATATTTTTTGGATCATTTTATTCTCTAGAAGTTGATTTTAGTGCTTTTTAGGTGTCCAAATCAACTTTAATACTCATCATTTTGAGAAAAGAAGAGTTTGTGGTAGAAATTTAGTAAAGGATGAAAGTCTACATGACAAGAAAGTATGTGTCCTTATGTTCTTAGTTAGGCTCCAAAATAAACTCATCAACATTATGAAAAGGAACTTAAAAAAACGTTGTCTGTTTACTTTTCCTATTGGTAAATCAATGACTGTTTAACCCATAAAAAATTTGTGGTTTTCTTGTTGTTAAATTTCTCCTAATCATGTTTTTTATCACTCTCCATCAAAACATGAAACAAGTTTCTCTTCCATATCCATGTTTTCATGGAATCATAGTATGGGTTATCTCAGGTGACCATTTTACATATCTTTCTTTCTTTCAAATTGATAGTTTTATTTACTTTTTTTCTGATGTAGGACTTTCAATTAAGTTACCATGCCCAATTTTAAAATTATGAGGATGCAATTTCTAAAAGGTGGGAAGGATGTAACATCCCAGGAAAATAAAGAATATGAAATTTTCATGTTATTAATATTTTTTAATTAAATATTAATTTTAAAGGGGATTTTATATTCAAGGGAATACTTGACACGCAACAATAGGTTTACCCGAAGTCTTATGTTGCACACAATGTTGAGTCATACTGAAAAATAATAATATATTATTATTTTAAATGGTAGTAAACTCCAAGCCGTTTTATTAGCAAGAATGATTATAACTAACTAATATATGATTATAAATGTTTTTAAATGTTTTTACATTTATCCAATAAAAGTTAGAGTCTTAAAATGTGAATGAATCCAATTTTAAGCACACATACTCTAATATTCTTTAAAAGGTCAATTTATCATCTTTTAATGGAAAAATCTCTTTAAATATAGTTTTGGTCACTTTTATATGTTCTATTTTGAAAAAAAATATTCTTTATAACCGGGACCCAAAAATTTACTTTGGGTAACTTTTAGGTATTTTTCTGATAAAGGTCATTTTTAATGAATAGTGAAAAATACTGTATTTTAATTTAAAACTACCTTTTAATATAATTTATTTATATGGTTAGATTATCTTTTTAATTGTTTTTAAAGTTTAATTATAATATATTTTTAGTATTTAATCCAATTATGGTTATTGGAAGTAATTTCACTGTGAAATTGGACATAAATAAGTGTCAATCTTTTGATGGTTATTATTTCTTAAAAACACGCTTTTTTGTTTTGATAGTGGGAATTAATTTTAAATTAATTTCTGCCACTTCTATGTTTTGATTTTAAAAAAATGGATTCCATATTTGGAATCATGAGGTCCAAATTGGGTAAATATCTAACTTTTATTTTTAGACATTATGAATATTTATTTTAGTAAATATTTTATTTACCATGGTAAAAGGGTAAATATGGTAAATAAGGGTAAAAAATATTATTATCATAATATAAAATTATCCTAAATAGTGTCATAATCCTATTTGTTAATACATTTCCAACCATGGGAATATTTGGGTCTATTTTGGGACCCCATGGATCCACATAATAGTGATAATGACACTTTATATTAATTATTTTAAAGTAAAGACAAAAATGACAAACAAATATCTTTTAGTAAATAAATTTTTACATGGGTTTATATAAGTTATATTTTCGACTATAAAAATTATTTGGAAATATAAAAAGATTTCCTACATTATGGTATTTTTTAAATAATTTTTAGACATTGAATAAATTAAATTATTTATGACATAATAATGATGCACTGTTTACCTCGTTAATAAATAATTTAAATAAATATGATTATAAAGATTAACATAATATCCAAAACATGTGTAATTATTATTGGATGATTTTATTTCGACCATGAATCATCTTTTATTTGAATTTAATTAGGTCTGGACCTTTAGAAACCGAAAATCCTTATATAATAAAATAATATTTTCACACTTTCCTAAAGAGCCCCTCCCCCCTATAAAAGGACATCACTTCTAACTGATTCCTCACACCTCTCAAGCCCCTTGGATCATCAAAAACCTACCCAAATAAGCTCTCAAGATCCCTATCTTCCACCTAGAAGCCTTACCTTAGGTATAAGACACTTCAAGTAAACCTTTTGGTTCAATCAAAAGGGAGATACTCAATTTAAAGGTAACATCTTCTCTTAAGTCCTTTTATTTTATTTTACTTCTACAACCCCATAAACTCTTTTTATTACGTTATTTTATAACTAAAATTATATCCTCAATATAATAGGTTGTTTTTATGAGAATTATTCGAACTAAACTTACACACACCTCCATTTAATGGGTAAATAACATACTGTTTCTGTGGATGACAAACTAACACCTCACGAAACGATGACTGTTCAATTATCTCCACCGCCTCTTATGGTGGCCATTATGATGGAATTGTATTTATATATAATATATATTATGTTTATGTTTTCCTTATTCTTCTGTGATTTTTATTTTACAAACATACCTTTATGCTTTCTAATATGTGTAAACATGATAATTTCATTTGGGGTAGTGCGAACTACCGCCCCCCTCAAGGTGATATGATTCGTTTATGTCATACATGGAACATATAAAAGATACCGTTAATTAAATTATGTAACATATATATATCATATTATATTATACTATAATTATAATATACTTATGTATCATTAATTTCTGATTCCATTAAATTTGAAATAGAAATGAAAGTAGCGTTCATGTGTACGTACGACTTACCATCTCCATGAACGGTGCATTTAATTTCTTATCTTGAAATGTTATGTAATATTATAAACACATACATATAATAGATATATATGATATATATTATATCTAAATCATTAATATCATTCTTGAGATAATGTAATTTTTACCACATGAACAACTTGTAATTATACCAAGTTCATTTTTGACTCAAGTTTCGAACATAGAAAAAATGTCCAATATGAAATCAAATAATTTACTAATTTTATAGCAATGTAATAAGTGATATAAAAGGAATAATAAAATTTAAAAATGTTTTTAATTAAGTATAAATAAACATAAGTTTATTATTCATGAAGAACAAGGAACAAACGAGTCATGTCGAACATGAGGTAAGGGATTTCTTATCTCACTTTCAATTCCATGAGATTTCCATTGTTCACCACTTATTTATTGCATGTGGTGTATTAAGTCCTGAAATTTTATATATATTACCTTTAATTTCTTTATATTCATGGTATTATATGATTCATTTGGTGGTTATTAACTTTCGGTCATACGACTCGATTGATTACAACGTTGTAACGGGATTTCATCTCACTTTTTATTCCTGTGAGAATCATGCTATATTGAAACTATTTCCTTTTGTGTGGTTTATGTACATCCCATGATTTCATTAATTTTGTAATATACTTAAATTTATTTATATTTACATCTTCATTGTATGATCCGTCTTTCATGGGGTGTATGTTTCGTAAGTGACCAAATCAGTTAGGGAACCTTTCACCCTCCTCTTTTAAAAAGACTTGATTTTGTTATGTATTTTAATTTACATCTTCTTATGTTGGGATATGTTCTTCTATATCCTTATTGCTGTAAATTTTATTTCCATGTGATGAGATACCATTTTACCTCTCATCAATTAATTTTCTGAATTTTAAAGTGACGATGTTAGGCTGTCAAGTTTTTGTAAGGGAACTTCTTCACCCAATTTCAATTATTTGGGTTAAACTTATAATTCTTGATTATGTCATTCTATGAATATGTGTGAATAACCTCTGATTGTTTCACACTTAATATCAAATTATATTGAGTGTATTCTTATTTTTCACACATTGTTTTGTAATTGATTTATCTTTAATCTAAGGATACAATTTTCATAAGGGATTTCATCTCAATTTACATTCCATTGAGACTCCGTTGTTATGATGCACCAATTCACTCTTATGTGGTGTATATAATATCCTTTGGAATATTATATCACAAATCCCTTTATTCTCATGATATTATAATGTTCTAATTAAATGTTATTCCTCAATTATTTTTATTTAAGTGTCTCTCATTTTGTAAAAAACTCTTTAACTAAAATATCATTTTAAATGTTTAAAAGATTTATTCTTATAAATATTTCTCAATAATTTCCATCTTTTAAAAATGGTTTATAGGATTTATTTATATGTACATTAATGTTTTCAAATTATAATTCATTTAAATTCTTCAAAGTGGTATGGGACACTTCAATTCAAAAAATCTCTTTATTAAATGTTTTAAATGGTTTTGAAAATGATTTGATAAAGAATTGTTTATTTAAATATCTTGATTTGATATATTGTGATTGGAATGTGGAAATGTTATTTTTCATTTATGCTTATGTTATTTGTTATGAATATGTTATGGTTATTGGTAATTGTTTACATATACATGTGGTTCCATGATAAACCTAGGGTGGGTGAGCCCAAGATATCTCTCCAATGCATTGGGTAACGTGACATAGGTAAACATGAATGTTTCTCCTAAGAGATTTAGGGAATATACTATGATGGGTATTCCAAATGTAACTACCTATGTATCTATGATAACTATAATGTAAGTATGACATTGATGTCACAAGTTACCTTTATGATTTATGATTTCTATGTGTTATTCATAAATCTTATGATTTCATAAGATATGTTATAATTGAAAAGTATGGTTTCATTGATTTGTATTTATTTATGGACTAATGTTTTCATTCCTTATTTTATAACCCTTAATGAGATTTTTATTCTCATCCCATGTTTTTGAAATGTTTTTCACAGGACTTAAAGATGAATAGGGTCAATGATGGGATCGAGGAAAAGTCATGCTGTCTAAAACATGGAACTGGACATGTTTCTTTTTAAGAGTTTTTATGTTATGAAAAATGGATACTAATTAGTAGTTTCTACATGTAATATTTATGTTGTTATGTAATATTTATGGCCTAATTCTCCAAAAATCTAAACCTGAAAAGATCCTCAATGTGAATTCTTGACATAATTCAAGATTATGTAATGTTTAAGGTTGGGTTCTTATATTATGGACCTTGGCATCTCACGTGGTTGGTTCATGGTTAGTAAAATGATACGGGACTCCCCAGGTAACCATGAGACCCAACTTACCTTGTATGAAGGCTTGCATAAGATTTTTACACAATTTGGAAAACTATACAGGTAAACCGTGCAACCCATTAAAGTTGGAAAAAAATTACAAAATTTCCATTATGGTATTTTTATATTCTACCCAATTTTCCTCCCATTCTACCCCTCACAACACTTGTGATGAATAAAAACCCTAAAGGGCTTCTAAGAGTGATTCTCCTTCATATCTAGGTTGTTTGGAGTGCCATAAATTGTGGATCGAATCCCCAAGTAAGTCTAATCCCCTCCTTTCTTCTCTTTTATAGATTAGGGTTTTCACCTTGGGTGATCTTATTCCAAACCTCTAAAACCCTATTTTCTATTGGAAACTAGGTTGGGATTTGAATATTGTTTGAATCTAGATCTAAGGATACTATTAAGAGTGTGTTAATCATTAGATTTTAGGTAGACAATCTAGAAGTTATATCTCGCTGTTTTTATATATATTTCTACATGTAAGGTTGTATTCTTGTCTTCTCCTTATTGTGATTTTGGTGATGCTAGTGATATTTGGTAAAATGGTCATCCACATAACAAATTAAACCCCTCATGATCCCCATGGGATTCATTGAGGATTATTTGACCAATTTAGGGCCACCCATAGGGTGTGCCGACCTTCCCAAACATGGATAACAAAAATGTTAAGTATGAAATTGTATTATGCTTAGGTAGATCCTATGATGAACATAATGGTTGGGTAATTTTATGATTAATATGGGTCTTGTGTAGTTGAGAATATTATTGATAATGGAATAAGTGGTTGTTTGGCATGACCTGAAAATGAAAAAAATGGGTTAAATGAGATATGTTGAATGCTTAATGAATTCTGTTATAAATTCTTAAGAGGATTAATGCATATGAAATGGTGGACTTGTAAATGTGTAATGGCATGAGAAATGTGGAATGTGTTAAATGACATGTAAAAAGGTAATTGATGAATATGTTGAATGAGTTAATACATGAGAATTATGGGGTATACCTAGTGGGTTGAATGTAATAAAGTGGTTGTGATATGTGATATAAGAATTGTACTTGTGAAATGATAATGAGATAAAGTATGGTAATTGAAGAATATTGGACAATATATGGGAATTATTGAATATAATTAATGTGTTAAGGCACGAGGATGGGAATTAGACTAAATGGATATGTAATGTAATGAAAAATGTACTAAGGGGTTATGGAATAATATCAATTCTTATATCGATGGTTATGGAATATGATTGTTTTTTTGGATTGGTTGTGTTTGGTTGTGATATGACATGTATGAGGTGAATGGATAAATAATCATGTGCACATGGCTTGGTAGAGTGGGGTATTGACATGAGGTTCTATTCTCACAGGTCGAGTTAGACTGAGGCTCTAAACTCCACCCCAAATGCATGGGTTAGGGTAGGGGATGGAGGATCTATTCCCATAACAGTTGCATTCCACTCGGACTGAGGTTCGAGGTGAGGATAATGTGTTTGTTGTGACGTGTTTATCCCTAATGATATAGGTACTTGAATTATTCCATTATGCACAGTGATTGATTTCCTTAGACCCATGTTTCAATGATTTATATGCCTAACCTATGGAAAACATGAAGATAATGTATTAATTAAAGAAGATGGATAAGTGGTGAATATAATAATAATGATAGAAATGGTTAGAGTAAATTTTTTTAAATAATATATACCATGTTTTTCTTTAGTTTACCTTGTCATTTATTTCATACTTGCATGCATTATCTACTAGACTGTATATTTTTTAGACACTGTTGGTGGTGGCCTACTAAGTTTTACTCATATCCTAATCGGGCCGCTATTGGGTACCCGAGTAGACTTCACTATTGTAGGTTTGGTTCGGGGAAGGGGGATGGTGCTAGGAGATTGAGTTGGGATTTGTATATTCATATAGGGGGATCTAGACTTGGAGTCGATACCCATTATAGGGATTTATCCACTTGTTTTAATTTTGGTTTTTATTCACTGTGGCACTATTAGCATGTCATGACATGATTAATGTTGAATTGTGGTTTTTACCCAATTTTGGGAGATGTTAGGCTATGGTTTTTTATTGGTGGTTTCATATTGTTTTTTTTCTATTTTTACTATGTTCTACTATGGATTACTTTGTTAAATAGGGTATAGTCTTCCTACATGACTTATTAGACCCTCGTCACAAGTCAACAACCTCTGGCATACAGGGAGGCACGCTTGAGGTCATGTGATGACTCAGCTCGAGGCATTGGTTTATAAGATTTTGGGTTGGGGATATTAAAATGTTGTATCATAAAAGTTTCCTTTCACTTTCCTTTTTCTTGATATTTAGGGATTTTAGATTGGAGGTTAGGAAGTGTCGGGACTTGGTAGTGATCTCATTCGTAGGAGTACCTAACCCATGTATGGGGGAAAACCCAAGTTACCCAGGGTAAGAGTTGTTGTTTTTTATGTGTTTTATTACAGTTGAATGATATTTTACTATTGGGTGATGCACAATTATTGTGACTTTATTGAGTTATGATATTTTTCTCATGGACAGAATGTCATGAGGTTGTGCATTAATGCATCATTTTAGGCACCTAAGGATATACGTGGCATTCATCATGATAGTCACACACGAGATGGGTGTGTGGGGCATAGAGAGTGGAATGTATTTTATTTCCTTGAAAACTTGAAGAAAATATTGTCTAATAGTGGAATTTCAAGTGGGTAAATGAGAAGAATATAAATTTATAGTCAAGAAATGGTGTGTGTATAGAAACATTATGACTGGGTTAAAATTTTGTGTTATGGGAAATTTTAAAGATAGAACGGTGTCTAAAAGAGAAAGATTTTTGTAGCGATGATAAAATGGTTAATGAAATTTTCCTAATGAAAAGTGTAAATGGGTTAAAATTTGGGCTGTAACAAGATGTGAAATGGGGAAATGTGATTAAGAGTTAGGGTTTTTGTTGCGAGTGTGGAAATAGTTTTACTAAGGTGTTTAGTGGAATATCATGGATATTTAGATTAGTTTACCCATTTTTTCCATGACCTATGTTTGGTATGGGGGGTGGGGGGTAGGGTTTTAAATGTGGTGATGGCCATTGGGATAGTTTATATGGAGTGGTTTGTTTAAGGTTGATAGTGCAAGATCTTTTCCATCAGTAGTTTAATCCCATCGGTCAATCTTTGAAGTGTCTATTGAAGAGAATGTTTTGAATTATGATCTTGAATAACGTAGGGAATTTCGAAACATTGGGTTAATGGGGAGTTTAAAATGTGAATTCATGAGTTCAAGATGGTGGAGTCAATTATAAAAGGATGTGTAATGAAGGAAATTTTGGGTGAACCAGATAGTGGGAATTCCTTGTGTTTTCAATTTGACCCTTTGTATGGGTGATTTGGGGAAGTAAGAGTGATCTAGTTTGAGACCTTGGATTTGGGTTGTAAGACCTTTCTGGTTATGATACAACATAGGAGTTGTACTTAGGGAACCCTCAGTAGGGCTGTGGACTTTGGGCCACAAGGCGTTGTTTGATAATGTGAGTGTGGAAAATCTTGTGGGTATTGATTGTATGGAGTGTATGATAGACTATAAGGATAGTGCATGGGTTTTGGTGACCTAGTGAGTAGGGACCCTGGAAAGTTGTGTTTTGGATTCTAGAGAGGATGTTTGGCTCATAGTGTCAATATACGAGTACAATTACATTTGGTGTAGAAGCTAAAGAAAATGGTCATTCAGTGCACTAGAAACAATGTGTATCGGGACGAGGGTGAGAGTAATGTTCACAAATGTTTCTTTATTAATAACTTAATGTGTGTTGTTTTGGAATATTATTGACAATGTTTTTCTTATTGTGACTCTAATTTAGGGATTTGGTATTATTCATCCATCTAGGTGACCTATAAGGGAGGTAGGATAGGGTTCCTTGTGCTTTTCGGTGTGATTTATATAGGTGGATGTTTAGACCTTAATAGTGGGATGCAGATAATTTTTCGTAGTTTGAGTTTGTCTTAGAGGGATAAATGGGAATATTGATGGTTGGTGATGCGAATCTAGTTGTGGTTACGTGTTGAAAAATTTAGGAAAATCAAGGGTGACATCATGGGAGGATAGCCCAGCAATGCAGGTTCCTTGGAATATGAAACATGGGTGAGATATAGAAGAAATCTTGGGGCTGATGAGGTTGACTAGAATGGTTAGGAGAGTAAGCGGGCATTGGGATATTCTCATGTAAAGGTTGGATTGTGGGAGACCGTTTGTTTGATTTTTGTGGTGGAGCATTGTGTTTTGATTGTTAATTGTTAGGGGAGTATAGAAAGAGCTCGAGTGGTGTGGTAAAAGGAGAACCACAAGAAACATTGGTTCATTGATGCATGGATGATGGTCATGGAGTGGTGGTGGTTCTGGGTTGTAAATCACACTTGAGCATGGTGGTTAAGTGATGATGGTGTGTATGTGGTATGGAAACATGGAATCCTTGGAAGTTCATGGTGTCCCATAATGGGAGGTGATATCAGTAATAGATAAGTTGGTGGTAGTATTATTCAACAACTTCTTAGCATACCAAAACTAGTGACGATCATGCCCAACATATTGAAATCATTCTAGGTATGTTGAGAAGCTCTAGATTTATACCAAGAGACTGGAAGGTATTTTTGTTGAATGAGGACATCATAGATTTTACACTCATGGGGTATTATATGTGGAGATGGATAATGGGATATGCACCATCGACAATTTTTGGGTAAGGTCCTCAGGATGGACTAGAGTTCGATGAACTCCATGGGTTCCATTCATAGAAGCCATTAATGGGTACTGGGTGATGTTCATTTTCTTGTATTGTGGAAAATCTAGATATCCATGTCTAAGTTTTGGGGTTCAGCTTGTGATGAAGTGTAAGACACAGTGGTTGGAATCCCTTATGGGGAGAAATGGTAATGACACTCCTATGGTGGGGAGTGATAAGTCAGTTCTAGATGTGAGGAGGAGAACATTGAGTTGATGTATCAAAACCAATATTCCAATGAGAAACCAATGAGGTAAATGTTAGGTTCCTCACAGAGGCCGTGTAGGTCTTGGATGAGGTGACAAATGAGACAAGCATTGGATTCAGGATTAGGGTGGTTCCAAATAATGTATGAGATGTCCATGATGAAGTCATTGAAGGGTGTGGTAAGATATGAAAATAGTTTTCAGAAGGATAGGTTGGGTTATATAACTCTAAAAAATGGAAGTAGACTCAGGTAAGTGTCTTTGGGTGGTATTTGAATTTCTTGAAGTTTGGGGGAACCTTGGCCATGTGATGAAGTGTCAGGCTAATGGTAAAGCTAAGCATTCCAGGATAAGTCATCTGAGGATAGCTCGACTCAGCTAGGAGTGGGGACAGATGTGGAAAGTTGTAAATCACCTTCAGTGGATGTTTTGGATGAGAAGTACATTTCAAATTTTGAAACAGGTTTGGGTGAGAACCTATCCTTCTTAGTTGGTGTATGAACATTATAAGTGTTTGTGTAGGGATATTGATGGGGGGAGGTGAATCTCGATGATGGTTTAGAGAGAAATGATTCCATGGTGGAGGAATTATACTGGAATTTAGGGAATGACATCGATAGGCACATTGGATGATAATGTTACGCTTCAAGTCAGTAAGCACCTTGGGAAGGTAAAATGGGGGTAGCGTGCCAGTAGTGGAAGATGGGTGTTCTGGGAAAGACCAATAGCAGGTGGTCTGATCAAAGATGGTAAACATGAATTGGTGTGGTGAGAGTAACCCACATCTGATTTGATGTCATAGCGGAAAATTCCATTCAAAAAAGAATTCATACTCAAGTGAGGTCAATTTGATCTTGTCCTTGCACAGATGGTGCAGGGATGTCCTCCTGGGTGGTTTCAATGATGAGACTAGATGATAATGTAGGGTAATATCCCTATGTATGTTCAGGTGTTATAAGTTGGAAAACATTATGTGATGTGAAAGTTGAGTTGAAATTCTGGTGGTCTTTCTTAGATAGTGGGGGTGAAAATAAAAAATTCATGACAGAGTGGTATCAAATATATCAGTTTTACCTTAGGATAGAAGTATGTGAGATAGGTTTAAGTCAAAAATTTTAAGTGTTTTGAGTTCATATTTTAGGATAGGGAATCCAGTGTTGGTGTGGTGGCCGACGTATCCATACACCAAGACTCCGATAACTTGATTTTAGACTCGGCACATGATAATACTTGTTACAATAAAAAAATGGTACATGAATCATATAGGAATGATTTGTGGTTTCCATGTTCTTATTGAGTTAACTCTCTTGATATACTCATTGACCATGATACATCTCGTTTGTTTCAATATGCCTCTATGATATATGTCAGATAGGATTTAGTATTAGGATTATGAGTATGATACCCTCAGTGATGAGACATTGATGAAGGGACCGGTTCCAGAGGTTTTACCTCCATATGGGGCACTAGTTATACCACCACATTTAGAGTATAATATGTTACCTATAGTACTAGTAGATTTGGTTCGCATGCTAAGCACACTTCATGAGTTTCAACAATAGAGACCCCTCAGGTTTTGAGGAGAGCCCGAAACACATGTGTCTGAGGACTGGATTGAGGTGGTGATGCAATTTTTCCATCTAGTCAGGACACCAATAGATCAAATGTTGTTCCTGGAAGTGAGCCTCCTCCATGGCTCAGAAAGATGATGGTGGGGTTTAGTGACCTAATATTATAACAAGGTGACTCTACCATGTTCATAGTTTGAGTTCATTTTCAGATCAGAGTTTTTTCTAGCTATGCTAAGGATTGTATGCATCCAAGAGCTTCTATAGCTTTATCAGGTAAACATGATAATAACTAAGTATTCTTTAAGGTTCACCAAACTCTCCAGGAACTCAATGAATATGGTTCATGATCATTTCATTTGGACTTGAACCTTTAAGTGAGGAATTCATAGGGACATCCAATCCAACATTATACCTCTATGAATTCATACCTATTATGGAGTGTTAGAGAATGATTTAGTGGTTGAAAGTTTCCCGGTTGAGTAAATGTAGATATTGGGAACACATGAGCCAAGACTTCAATATTATGGAGGCAACGTCAGTCTTAGGGACCCGTACTTGTGATGTGTTTTAAGAGGAGGTATTGGGACATAGGGTATATGGTTTAGGGATCATAGGATGGTTCTATTTAGCCCAGGGAGAGGTGGTTCTATGCTTATGATGGTATAGAACATCTTGTATGAGATTATCTAACCTACTGTATAACTAAAAAGGAGACAGTGGATGGGCCACTGAGACAGAGGTAGCAGTAGGAGTAGATGGGTTTGCAGGGTGAAAAATGTAGAAGAAGAGATGGAAGGGAATCTGGAGGTGGTATATGCATTGAATTGTTACCACCATTACATCCAGGTGGCCCACACTAGGCTCATGGAGCTAAAGGATAGGGGTTGGGGCAGCTGCAGGAAGTCAAGGCTTATGACATAGAGGCTCTAGGTATGATACAAGGTACAATCTGGGACTTTTTTAACTTATCTATAGTACCAATAGACATAGGTTCTAGTCATTACTTTATTTTCACATATATGGTTTGAGACTTAGATATTTCAGTTGAGCCCTAGGCTCCAACCTTGTGCAGAGAGACTCATATTAGAGATGATTAGTGATCACACACTTATGATGATAATGTGATATGAATCTTGGAGGTGTGAGTTTTTATTGGGATATCTTTTAAGTAGTTATTAGGCCTTATAACATCATCTTATTCATGAATTGGTCATCTATAGTCATTCTAATATTGATTGTTTTAGGCTGAAGATGGGGTGTGTCTATAGTGATGGTACTGAGTTTTCCTTTATGGGTGAAAAGAAAACCCAGACAGTGAAGTATAGATCCATTCATAGGAGTTTTCATCCAATTATAATTAGTTTGATAGAATGACTGTTGGTACTGTGGATGTTATGAGTTCCCAGTTCCCTATAGTAGTGGAAAAGTATGAGGACGTCTTTTCTAAGGATGTTCTAGTCTTACCTTCTCACCAAGGGTTAGACTTCTGCATTGATCTACACCCTGTGAAAACCTCAATATATACACCAAATTATTGGATGGATCTCAATGATATTCACATGATGAGGGTGTAGTTGGAGGACTTTCAGAAGAAGGGATTTGTTAGACCCAATGTTTCACCCTGGGCAGCCCCATTTTTTTCTCCAAAAAGGAGAACAATATTTTGAGGTGATGTGTGGACTATTGGTGGTTGAACCAGGTGACTATAATGAACTAGTATACAATACCCAGGATTGATGACCTCTTTGATCAATTGAGAGGATCATAACGATTCTCAAAGGTTGACATCAGGTCAGGATATCACTAGTTGAGATTATGAGATGTGGTTATATTGAAGATGAAATTCATATGTCACTACAATCACTATTATTACATGGTGATTCTATTTGGCATAACGAATTCCATAACAATGTTCATGGGACTCATGAAACAAATATTTCATCCCTTCTTAGACTAGTTCGTGGTAGTATTTATCGATGATATCCTTTTGTACTCAGCATCTGAGGAGGAGCACATGAGACACTTGGGAATGGTTTAGGCATACTTTGAGAGCACCGATTTTATAGAAATGTCTTGAAGTGATAGTTCCAGATTTAGGTGGTCCTATTTCTAGGACGTTTTATCTTAACAGATGGTGTGGAATTGTACCTGGAAAAGGTTGAGGAAGTGTTAATTTGGGATCCAATAAAGAGCGTGATAGAGTTTTAGAGCTTCCTTAGGTTTATAGGATATTATCATAGATTCATACCTGATTTCTCTAGGATATCAGATCCTAGGACAACTTTGACCCAAAAAGGGATGCCTTTCATGTGGACAAAGAGGTGACAATATAATTTTCTGGAATTGAGGCAATGATTGATGATTACTCCCATCTTGAGATTTTGAAAGGGGGTGTTGAGTACGTAGTGTTCTATGATGCATCAAGAATAGGGCCATATTGTGTTATGTTGTCGATGTAGGTAGATATTGCCTATGGTTCATGTTAGTTGAGACCACATTATTAGAAATATGTGACTCATGATCTTTAGTTAGTAGTGGTAGTATTCTTACTAAACATGTGAAGACACTACCTGATGGGAGAGAAGTTTATTGTCTATTCAGCTCAAAAGATTCTCAAGTATATATTCTCTAAAAAGGATCTTAACATGATATAGAGGTTGTGGCTAGAGTTCCTTTAGGATTATGACTTTGATATTTTCTATACTCATGGGAAGGGAAATGTGGTAGTAGATTCTCTCATCCGGAGGTCTTGTTCATAGTTACTGAGTGAGGTGAAAGAGCAGTTAGCCTCATTACAGTTATCCTTTGTGGATAGAGATGGAGTAGTTTACCTCCATTCTATGGTTGTTAACCCTCCAATTTTATAGTGATTTAGGGAGGAAGAACTTGGGAATACTGACTATAAGACCCTATATACTCAGATATCTACTAGACTTTCTCTCGATGGATTTAATGAAGGTCAGGAGCATGTATTACTTTTCAAAGGATGCATGATGTTACTAGTGAACTTATAATATGAGGTTATGAGAGAGTTTAATACATCTCTTTTGGTGGTACATATTGGTGTGGAAAATACATACTAGGGCCTTCAACTTTAGTTTTGGTGGCTAGGGATGAAGAAGGGAATTGTAGATTTTTTCTATTAATGCCTTACTTGTCAGCACATGAGGGAAAAAAACTAAGTTCCAACGGGTTTAGCTCAACCCCTTGAGGTTCCAGAGTTGAAGTGGGATGAGAATTCCATGGAATTCGTGATGGGATTACCATGTATGTTTAGAGGACATGATTCCATTTGGGTGATCGTAGATTGAATCAGCAAGTCATCCCACTTCCTAACTATCCAAGAGTAGAGTTAATTAGAGAGATTGGGATGCCTATATATGTAGGAGATAGTCCAAACACAATAATTTACATTAAAAATCATTTTTGATAGTGATTATCACTTGAAATCTCGATTATGGAAGATATTTCAGGTGGCTTTTGAGAATCTATTACATTTGAGCATGACTTTTCACCCCCAGATAGATGGCCAAACTGAGCCTACCATTCAGGTTATAGAAGACATGTTGTGAGATTGCATGTTAGACTTTGGATGTCGTTGGGAGGATCACCTAACACTAGTGTATTTTGAGAAAAACAATAACTACCATTCTATCATCAGTATGAAACCATTCATGGCCTTGTACGAGTGACCTTACATGTCACCACTTTGCTGGACTGACCCATGAGAGTCCCCTCTTATGGGCCCAAAGTTAGTAAGATCCACTATATAAAAGATTTAGATTATCAAAGAGTGGATGAGGACTGAAAAAATCCATCAGAAGTTTTATGAAGATAGATGATAGTGGCCTTTGGAGTTCGAGGAGGGATACCATGTGTTCTTACGAGTTTCACCTTGATGTGGATTATGGAGATTTGGCTGGGGAAAGAAGCTATATATGAGATTCATTTTCCCTTTCCAAATACCATATAGAGTTGGTGATATGACATACCACTCAGCTGTACCATCACAATTAGACTGGGTATACAACATATTCCACATGTTGTAGTTGAGGAGGTACATGTATGACCCATCACACATTATCGATTGGGGTGAGATGGAAATCAAGGATGGATCTACCTTTGTTGATTACCCAATTGAGATCAAGGATTGGTAGAAGAGGATCCTTCTTGGGTAAGTGATTACCTTAGTGCATGTCTAGTGGCATCACATGAATCTTTAAGAGAGAACATGAGAGCGAGAGGCCCAGATGCATCCTAAGTACCCACATATTTTTTATAGCCACTTGTTTTGAATTTTCAGAATGTAAAGCCTCAAGTAGGGGAGAATAAAATGAATTGAATTTTACATGTTTTATTTTTGAATATTTTATTGATTATTTTTGAGACTATGCACTGAGCTGTTGTGTGATTTTGAGGCCCGATGTGCTCGGAATAAATGTTTTAATTTTATTAAATATATTAAGTAGCGTGCACACAAACTTTTTCTGAAAATGTGGAATAAATTATAAATGGAAGATTGAATTAGAAATATGAGGGAACCATTGAGTTTAGATCATGGGTTTTACTCTAGGTGTGACATAGCTTTTATTAGCATGAAGTGTTTGTGAGAAAGTCATTGCATAAGTAAAATGGATAAAATAATTAAATAAATTATGTTATTTCATTATTTGATGTAGAGACCTAATATCTTATATAATTATACAATTATTCCAATTCATTAGGGTTAACTGCATAAACCTAGAGCCTTTGGAGAACCATTTTAGAGAGCATTATAAGTGATTCTAAGGGAGAATGACAATCAGATCTTAGATCAACGATCGGTGCACAACATAATTAGAGGATATCACTAAGGAAAATGACGCAACTTCATTATTCATAAAAAATTTACCCAAATCAAGGAGGATTTTTTACTAGATTATTTACCCATTATCTATTTATATAATGAAATTGAATCAATCGACCAATGTAATGATTCACAGATCTGTTATTTTGCAGGATGGGTTATCTGTGGGGATCTTTTGGGGGGAATTGCTTTATTTTTATTTTTTATTTATTAATTCATCATTATAACAAAAATAGATCAAGGAAAACATGAAAATTGGTCAATGTTCATTCCCCATGGATGTGATTGTGATTTTATCCCATGAATCTTCATTCATCATGGGTAATTTACTTTCTCCTTTGGTTTAATGAACACCGAGAAATTGAGCATTGAGCACCCATTTCTTGGCATAATAATTCAATATCGTAGATTTGGACTTAGTATGGTGTGGGCATCATGTGATGATGGAAGTAACAAGTGGATCAGGATCAGATTGGCATGCATAGGTGTTGTTCTTAGAAGCATGACGACAGTGGAGGTTCGGGACAATTCACGAATAAATGAGGCCACAAAAGATTGTTTATCCAGCAGCAATCAAACTTATTTGGTTCATATCTGAGTTCCATAAGCATGATTGATGGTGATAGAGGTAGATGTAGGCATCAAAGGAGTGGATGAAAACATGGAGGAGAAACCTATGATATCTATCAAATTATGCGTTATATGACATTTATTTCAGGTTTACACACCGTGTGGGATCCTTGTAGTGTTGACTGGGGTTTTTGAAGGAATATAAGTATCACATGGAATGTGACAATATCAAACAGCATTCAACCCTTCCTAGTTGGCTTGTCATGTACCTCATAGGGTATAAAAACATAGTTAGAAGTATACAGGCACAAGAACATCATTTACTCCTACAATGACATGGCTAGGTGGGGTGTACATGGGCCTGGATGTGTACTTCGATAGGGGCATAAGTACACAGGAATAATCACATAATGTACTTTTACATGGACACAGGAACATTCCATTTACACGAGCACGACCTGGTGCCGAAGGGATACACCGTGTTCCTAGTACATGCCATGTACTCCTTGAATGTAGGCTTGGAGCCCTTGTCCTGTGTATCTTGGAAAAGTTTTGTTAAGGTTCATTCCCTATATCCATTCATCAAGGGTTAGTATATAATCACTTCCTATACATAGGATGGGTATCCCTTCAACATGAATTCTTAGAAAGAGTTGTTGGAATCCCTTCATGGGGCCCATAGTGAGACCCTCTATCATATTCTTACCCGAGGTGTAGTTCTTGGAATTGTTGTGACAAACACTACATGAGTGTGAATCCTCTATTTTGTAGGTTATTCCAGATTGAGTTATTGGTATACCTCATGACCTTGGGTGTAATCATCATCTATGTATTGTATCTCTTCAGACTTCTAGCCTATACATCTAATGGTGAGAACTGATGAGCACTACCTCTCAGACAGATGTTATCAGTGCTATCTAACTCATGGAGTGTGTTCTCATAAATGAGTGATATATAAAACTTTAGAGATGGAATCCTAGGCTGGTATTATGGCTGTGAATTTAGCTTGAGACTATGTGTCTTTGTTGATTATATCAGGATATTATTTTTGTATGTGTTGTAGACATATACCTATGTAGATCCAACTGTTATTCTTTTTTCATATGTTTTGTTTTTTTGGGGTGTCCTAATGGGTATTGTTATACTCAAACTTTCATGGGATTTTCCTATATGTATCATGTATTATATATATGATCAAACTTTTGACAGAGTCCTAGAGGGACCAGGACAAAGTAATAAATAGTGAGATTGGATTGATCGAGGTGTGTTCCTGTGGTATCTTGATAGCATTCCCCATATTTAATTTCAGGTTGGAATTTTTTTCAAACTCTTTGTGGTGGGATTATATTTGGCCCAATTTACTTTCCATTACTTGTTTTCATACTATGGTTGTGGGATTATATGTATGAATTCATGATTTATTTCAATTTTTTTACATTTCATCATTATATTGTCTTGGATATGTTTTCATGTGTAGAGTTACTTTAGGTCAAGGCCTCCCATGTTAGTGATATGCCTACTCAATGATAGTCACCTACCCCTAACCTATTGGAGGCAGTCTTGGGGTTTCATAGCACATACCCCTTTGGAATGGGTCATGAAAAAATAATAGAGAAATCATGAACTTGTGAAGGGGAAATTCAGGGATAGAAAGAGATAATTCCATTAGAAACTTCCAAGAAGACTTAAAGAAGTGGACCAAGAGTGAAGAGGGAGCTATAGAGAGAATAATCAACTTGATAGAGAATATTATTATTTTTATAAATATTATACATTTCTTTATTTCTCTATTTTAATGAATAATATGACTTATGATATATTGAACATTATATGTGGATAAATCTTTGTAGAGGAATAAAGATTGTTATGATCATTTCATTAAAACTGCATTCCTATATTCAATTTTTGGGATTATATCATTTCTCTTATGTTTTATTTTGACAATAATCATTTTCTATTTATTCAAGAATAAATTATGGTTGAAATTAATTAAGAATCAATCTATTAAATAACTTTCCACTTCAAAAATAATTTGACAAAAATATTTTGGATTGAATGAAGGGTTTTATATGAGATGAAAATATGAATTTGATTGAGAATACATAAATTTACTTTTTCATTACTGAAATTAGTTATAGAATCAACAAATTATAGAATTAGTTCATTAGTAGAAAAATTTATTAACAACTTCAGTTGGAAAATTTTAAGTGATAGTCAATCCAGTTTAGTCAAAAAAATTCAAGAATGAAGGGATATCTTTTCATGATCATCCAATCATGATTCACTGATCTGCATCATCCACTGAACACTTTTCTATACCTATGCTTTTTCACACACACTTTCATTTTCATCCACTTTCATCTCTTTTTTATACTTCATTTCACTTCCACTCCACTGTTTCAAAAACTTCTTATTATTTTTTAATTTCTAATTGTTTTTTCTAGATTTTGAAGTAATATTTTGATAATAATTGTATCTAATTCCCTAAAGATATAATATTTTATTTCTATATTAGGTTTAGTAGAGTGATATGTAAAAATATTATTTTATTTGTCTTTGATGATGAGGTTAGTTCAATTTTTTCCATTTCTAGGTAAAGTGACTCGTACCCAAAGGGAATTTCAAATTCTGAAAAATATATAAAAATAGTAGAAAAAACAACTCAAATAAAAATCTAAATAATATATGTTTTTATGAAGTAATAATTGTAATCAATAGTTATTTGGGTATGTTGGATGCTAAACTTGTCAAATTGAACTTATTTATTATTGATATGTTGAAACCATGATTTTACTAATTGAATATTATTATTGCTCACCTTTAAATAGTTTGGTGTGGTCTTGGAAGATTTTTATTGGATGGATCTACTAGTAGTTAATGATCTGGAGGTATATGGTTTGATAAAGGTGTTAACTACCTTTGTGAACAAGGGAAGAGAATTAGAAAAAAAATTGATTAAGCTGTATAAATTCCTATTAAATGGATCATTTCTAGATATTTTTTTAGAACATATGTCTAAATTTCATGATCATTAGACAAATGTTCATAATCTTTTAATTTATTCCCCCTTTTAAAATAAATGATCTGATTTTGAAAAATTTAAATTTGAATTAATGAAGGTTTATTTATGATTATTTTCAGTATGAGTGTCATCTATTTAAGGTAGATGAAAAAGACACACATCCTAAATTCCAAATAAATAAATAAGATTAAAACTAATTAATTATAGAGTATGTTATGATAGAGGTTGAGATAAATATCTTTTATTTCTTTTCAAACATCATGACTTCATTGGATGCTGAAATGGAATCATGAGTTGCATGAATTCTTTCTGAAGTTGAGAAAACAATTGAAGATCACATACTATTAAAATATAGAGGTCACAAATTTATTCAAACTAGATTGAATAAATTTATTCATGATTTTTTGATAACTCATCTTGTTTCCTACTTGTTTGTGATGAATGTGAGGTTATTTTTAAAGGAAAAAACTATGAAAATATTGACCCAACTATGGAAGTGGCCTATTTTTTACTACTGATTCAAAAGATAATAAAATGAGTAAAATATGATTTAAAATTTTTAATGGATGATAAGTATGTTTTCACTAAAATAATGGACATCATGTTCTTATTCTTTTCAAAGAGGTCTTCCAAGAGCATTTATTTGTTGTTAGGGAACTCAATTGCTCACTTATAAGGTTTTGAGCCCTTATTATTGATTTTTCATTAAATAATATGTGGGAAACTCATATTTGGTTGTTAAAAATTAGGAAACCACACCCACAATCTATATTTTGTTAAATTTTGAGGGAATTATGGCTGAATATTATAAATTTAGTGTTTTATGGGAGGCAACCCATGATTTTCTTTATTTCAATTTTTTTTCATTTCTTGTTATGTTTTTCTTTTGTTGTTCAAAATAAAATCTATCATGATCTTTTTTATAGATATTATTTTCAATGATTTAGGTGGAGTTTCACCTTCTCATTTAGATAAAAATTTCACCTATTGAATATAGATTTTTACACTGAAAATTCATCAACTATGCCTTTGGATATCACTACCATATCCTTTGACTCCAGACTTAGTTGCATTATGATTGAGTTTAAATATTGTCATAAAATGTGAATTATCTTCTTCTAGGATTTTAGTGGGAGAAATAATGTTAATTTTTATTGCCTAAAAAAGATATTTCCACTTGTTATCACCCACTAAACCAACTTCCACTTCATTTATAAAGGGATAACATGGATTTCACCAAGTATTCATGTAATTTTATTGGTTGTTTTTGTGAGAATTACAATAATAGTTTTTAATGGGTTTTTCAAATTTTATTTTTAGGTGCTTGAGTTGAGGAAACCTATAAGAACCTAGTTTTTATTTGAGGTAATAAACTTTTTAATTTTAGTTGAATCATTAATTTTAACCTTTTAAATGTTCCCTATGGTTTAAGGAAGGGTTTGGGAATGTTTGAGGCTTTTTTAGAGCCCGAAGCTTTGACTTTTGGAGGAAACAACTGGGATGAATGTTTAGTATAAACCATAAATCATAGTCCAAATGGTTAGAAAAATAGTGGTGGGAGATACGGAGATCCTTATAGGGGAGTGCACTGACTATTCATGGTTTTTCTAACTATGTGTTGTAGCCTATGCGGGGTGTGTTCCCTGTGTAGAGGGGGGATCATGGTTCGAAAAACCGTGCTCCCCAACCATGAAGGCCACTATACATGGACAATAGCTAGTGCATGGTTGGAACAAAGTTTATCCAACTGTGCATCCAAACCAAGTGTCTATTTAAAATTGGTTGAATTTACTATTTTACCCTCCATCCTTTTAAGAACTCACCTCCCCCCTTTCTTTATTTCCAACGGACAGAACCTATTCCTTACCCTTGGAATGTTTTCTCATGCATAAA
The DNA here is from genome assembly GCA_963277665.1 of Viscum album. Taxonomy (NCBI): domain Eukaryota; kingdom Viridiplantae; phylum Streptophyta; class Magnoliopsida; order Santalales; family Viscaceae; genus Viscum; species Viscum album. Next base: position 1,294,438,789 of record OY728141.1, on the reverse strand, counting down.
ATAGGACTTGAGATATATATAACATCCAAACTCAGAATTAGGATCCATATGTCATATTGGATAGCCACTGGTAAGCTATCCACTTATCCTGCACCTTTTTTATTTATCTCCCTATTGACAGAATTATTTTGGTGGAAGCTCTTATGCCCTATTTTAAGAGTGTTCATCTATTCTTCTTTTTTTCTTCTGACTTGGGCCAAAACTAGGACTGAAAATGGATGAGTCATCTACTATAGGAATAAGGTAGGTGGTCTATGACTTATCCCTTAAAGTCTCACCATTTATAAATTGTTTTCATTGTGAGCACACCAGTTTCACTGGGTATTGCTCCTTAAAATATTATGCATTAAATTCAATCATCTAAATTTCAAGCTAAGTTCATAATGATACTTTTACTTTATGATGTTGGAAGTTTAGATCTTAATTCTAACCATCCATTTAGGGTTTTTACCATGTTATGCCTTTTTGACCCATGTTGTGATCATTTGGAACACTTTTCGGGTGTGATCAATTGACCTTTTATAAATTAAGTGCTTTAATTTACTAAATTAATCATTAAATTATTAAATTAAAATTATATAATTATAGATATCACTTGGCCTGGTTAATTTATAATTAATTTGATATTTTTTTGCATGTATTTATTTCATACCTAACCTGTTATAGATCATAATCATGAGTCATGACATAAAACATTATCCTTTCAGAAAACAGGGGTCATAAGAGTGAAAAATCATCACAAATAAATTATAAACCATAAGATCATGTCATAAAATTTTGGAATCATCATAAATATAGAAAAAAACTATCATATTTTGAGTTTAAATACTAATAACATCAATATAGTGGATTAGGATATAACTATATTCCATAGTGGATTAGGAAACATCTGTTTCTCATAGTAGATCAAGCCCATTGACTTGTTTCATATTATTATATTATGAGATATAAAGATTTACCTAATGAATTGGAAGGATATATAGGTCCCTCCCATCACATAATAAAAATAATACTTATGTGTTCAATAATATCTTAAATTATTCATCATATCAAAACTCATGAAAAGAAATGGGTTTCATAAACATTTCATCATTACATAACCTATAGAAAAGTAACAGGATTCATAATCATCATTATATCATAAACATAAACCATTTAGATAAATAATAAGGATAATATCCTTGAATCATTACCCCAGTAAAGTATAAGTAACATCAAAAGATATCATCTTAGAGAAAAAAATATTTCTAAAGATCATTTATAATAATTCCCGAGGAAAATAAATTTTCCATTTTAAAAACTTTTTTTTAAAATCCACACAATTACAAAGGAAAAAACTTTCTTTGAAAATAAACTTATAATATTTTAAAGGAATATTAAAACAATTAAAACTTCATAATGGTGGGAAAATACATTCATTTCTTATAAGTTAAAAAAATATTCCTCTTGAATTTTTGTCGAAAAAGTCATAAAGTTCTTTATCTAGAAATTGTTAAAAATATTCCATTTAAAACATTTTTATAACAATTAAAACATGAGTAAAAATGACTTTAAAAGTGAATAAGATAATATTAAAAATAACATTTTTATAAAATATGGACATGGAATATAAATATTCCTTAGTGGTTACTTAAAAAGAACCAATCTCGAATGATAATGAGATTGTGAAATAAACCCTGACCTCAAGTATTACCTCTCTACATTCATGTTCAACCCTACTATATAATAAATATATATTTATTATTAATGTATTTCACAACCTTAATTATTTCATAAAATTTATTATTTATTTATAATATATTATCAAACATTTATTAATAATTTGTTATTAAAATCACTATTCTGGGTGGTAACTCCATTTTCCAAGCATGTTTCGGTTCAAAAGTCTTGGTCCTTATACATTGATCTTGGTCTATTAATTTCAAGAATGTTAATCATGGAATAAAAATAATATATAATAATTATATACATATTTATAATCATTCATAAAAATTTATATAGAAAAATGAATTACACTGTTTTTGGAGACGATAGGCCGTATATACGCATGAACGTTGTTTTCATTTTTCAACTGATAGAATGAAAGAAGATAACTCATATTTAAAAAATCATTATTATATCATATATATAATATATATAATACCCATATATGAAATATGGTGATGAAAAATGAATTGTAATTCTATATGGAGATGGTAAGCCATGCGTATGCACGAGCAATACATTCACTAATTGTTTAATGAGAAAGAGAGTGTATAATGATGTTTTAGTAATCATAATAAAATTTAATTATATTGAGGATAATAAATTTATTAATTTATGGTAAACATTATAGATTTAGAGGAGTTAAGTAAGAGTATAAACATAAAGTGATCGGTTAGAGCGATTAACTCTTCTTTGAAACATCTCCTTTAGATCACCTCTCAAAGACTCTAGGGTTGGTATTTTGAGAATACCAACACCTCTATAATGTGTCTAGGGAAGTGGAGAAAAGAAATTTGTAGAGGATGGTCAAGATAAAAGGCTCAAATAAATGTAAATATGTGAGGGATGATGTGCCCTTTTATAATTGAGGTTAGGGGCACTTTTGGAATTTCCCAAAAGATTAAATTATAATAAATTAATTTTCTATCAAAATACCACAAAATGACCATAGATTCAAATTTAAGATAAGATAAGGTTGTAATGTCATCAAAAAATATATTTTAGATAGGTTTTGGTGTTATTTTAAACCTTACCATTTTGGTTAACCTTTAGTTAACCTATTTTAATTTTAACTATGGTAAAAACATTTTCAATAATAAAAAGTTGTAATTCTTACTTATATGGTGTCAGTTGGACCTTAAATATCCAATTTACGACATTATAGATGAGTTCATAATCAATTTTATTTTTTAAATATATTTGAAATTTTTAAATAATTTAATTAAATTTTAAGCCCATAAAATATCATTATTGTCAATTTTGATACTATTCACCATTTCAACATTTTAAAAATATCAAGAAAACATGTCAAATTTGAACTAACTATTTTATTATATGCCTAACATTTCAAGGTCATCTAAAGAATTCGTGGATCACCTTAAATATCTCAAATTATATTACTCTTAATATTTTAAATATTATTTATTTTATTTTTTATTATTTCAATAATTACTGCATCGTTGTTGTGTAGGAATTTAGAGAAATTATTTAATTCCTAAAAATTATAAATAAATTACCTTGATGACGATAACACTACTAAAAACCGCATAATATACTATGCTAACCTTTATCAGTGATACAGAAAAGTACTGATAAAGTCTTCTTTTATCACTGCTAAAAAAAGCACTGATAAAAGGTATGCTTTATCAGTGCTGATAAAAATCTCGGTAGTGCGTGCAAGTCCCACATTGAAATATCACAGGTTCGAATGATTCTTTATATATCATTCCACCACATCGCAACGTTAGAAGCCTATTACAGAGATGGGATCCCGTATACACATTACACACACTTCCATATTGGCCCATTCACCGGTCCACGTGGGTCAAGGCCCACTCTATTCTTTCCTCAGGCCATGTACCACCTTCATACACACGGCCGGGTCCTACACGACCTGACCCAGCTGCCTGATGACCCTATACATGCCCCCAAATTTTCTAACCAAGAAAATCAAGTATTAAAAATATTAAAAAAGTTTGAAATAAATAAACAATTAAAAATTAAAAATGAATAAATTTTAAAAATATTAAAAAATTTATTAATTAAATAATTATTAATAAATTTAATATATATAAATATATTATAAATATTAATAAGTAGTATATATTAATTATATATATATATATATAAAGTGAATAAATGGAAATAATTAAACAAGTAAAAATTAAAAATGAATCAATTTTAAAAATATTAAAAAAATTATTAATTAAAAAGATATTAATAAAAATGAATAAATTTAATATAAACATATATAAATTATAAATATTAATAAATAGTATATTTTAATTATATATATATAAAATGAATAAATTTTAATAATTAAACAAAAAAATTTAAAATGAATAAATTGTATTAAACATAAATTTTAAAAATGAATATATTAAAAAAATTATTAATAAAAAAATTATTAATAAAAATGAATAAATTTATTATATATATACATATACACATTAATTCTAAATATTAATAAATAATAAATAATATATATAAATATAAAAAATGAACAAAATTAATTAATTAAAAACATATTAATTTCTTATTCATTCTTAATGGGGTTTTTACATAATTATTCATTAATTCATTTAATATAGAAATATATTCATATATATTTTACCATATATATATATATCAATGTATATAATATTTCTTAAAATATGATTTACATAACACAAAATATTTATGCTTATATTAAATAAGTCATATATTTAGTGAATGAAAGGTCTATAATTAAAAATTAATATTAATTAAAAATATTGACTAATTGTATCATGTAATGGAAATTAATTTAATGTTGTTTGATTTTTCAATTTAATATACATCAAATGTTTCTTACATTAATTTCACATACTTATATGTTATTAATGCATTTTTATATACAATGCACACACACAAATATTTACATAATGAAATCTTATATAAAAACACACACACCTAATATTTATGTAATTTATTCAAATTTTAATATTATTTTTAGAATTTCATATAATAACATGATAAATTTAATATATTATGTTTTTAATTAGTAATGTTTTTTGATATTATTATAGTTAAGTATTATTTATTCATTTTAATATTATTTATTTTTTTATATTTTTTGAAATGTAATCATTTTTAAATATTTATTTATATATATTTATTTACTATATTTTAGTATTTTAAATACATATTCATCTTCATTTCAATATATATGCATATATTTTTAATAATTAATATTTAATTAATTAAACTTATCAATTTTTCAATATTTTTAAAGTGTACTCATATTTAACATGAACACATTTATGATTATATATTACTTAATAATGATAAAAATATATTTGAAAATAAATATTTATAAATAAATATATTTATAAATGTATATTTAATATATTCATGAAATTATATGTTGATAATTATAAATAAATAAATTTTTTAAAAGTATTTATATAGTTATAAATAATTAATTATATATTTAAAAAATTATAAAATTATAATAAATATATTTAAATAATGAATATATTTAATATATTTTTATTTATATTTATTATATATATATATATATTTAATTATTTAAATATATATAAAAAGATAAATATATAAATATTTTTTTAAAAAGTATTTATATAATTATAAATAAATAATTATATATTTAAATAATTATAAAATTATAATAAAAATATTTAAAAAATTAATATATTTTCTATGTTTATATTTATATTTATATATATTTATTAAATATACATATGTAATTATATAAATATATATAATGATATAAATATATTTGTAATTATAAAATTATAATAAATATATTTACCATATTTATATTTGTATTTATATATATTTATTATATATATATAACTATATAAATATATATAATGATATAAATATATTTATAATTATAAAATTGTAATAAATATATTTAAATAATGTATATATTACTAGGTATTTATCGGTACAATTGTAGCGAAACACACACACATACATCTCAACCCCTAATGGGCAGGTCATAGCCCCCCCAAGGGATAGCCCAATCATTAACAGCCCAGAGACCCTTACAAGTTATTCCCCGAAAGGCTTGTAATAATAGTCCATATAACCCATACTTGACCTGCATCAAGCCATTGTCGTCCTAATCAAATCACCTTGTGCATCGCAAACATGAATGAGCCTCCCCTGCAAGCCAATGATGGACACCTCCATCATCTCACCGGAGGCAATGTCATTTCCACAAATGACCACCAGAAAACCACCCTTTCCATCAAGTGGGGGTTCACCAGTCTCATTCACCAGCAATACACCCACGTTTCACAACCCGCACTGCATGGATCATCTCTTCACACCATCCTTCACCAGTAACCGTGTCCTTCCCACCGGCCAACTCCCATCATAGATGATTCCAAGATATCTACCTTTCCTTCACTAGCCATTGCACCAATTCCCTGCATGCCACATCCTTATTGGTGCCTCCATTCACCATCAACCATCGTGCTGAGTAACACGGTACCACCCTTCATCAGAGAGTTCCAGATTTTTCAATCACTATCATTACCATCAGAAGTTGCTAGAGAAACATTGGATAACCAGCCTATCATTGTCACCTCACAACATCACCACCCGAGTCTTCAAGTCACCCTGAGTGACACTAAGACATCACCAAGCCACGTTTGCCATCGTCACAGTACCACATTGGCCTACCCCGCTATCACTTTGTTGTCATGACCATCACCCTTCACCCCATCAGGACTGCAATGAACCGACATGCCTCAGCCACCACCAACTAGAAGGTCACCACTTTCACCACTTTCCCTCCAATTGTTTTTAAAAGAACACTAACTGAACCGATTTTAGTCACTCCTCTCAAGATTTCATGGAAGTCTATTACTACCGGAACTCCCCCTTGACTTTATCTCAAATTAATCAAAACTCAAATCTAAGTTATGTTATTTTTTATCCTCTCTAATTTATTGTTTTTTTGAGTTTTATAGTGTGTATTAGTGTGGAATTTTATTGGCCCAGTGCTCTCATGGGTTCTAATTTTATGGTATCTTCCTCCACATCTGATATTCGACCTTATCTTATGATTCTAGATCAGATATGGATAGTCCAAGTTCCTTATTCATCTCATATTCCTTTTATTTCTTTTTTCCCTCATGTTTTCACCCCCTTCCTCATTTATCACACACTAGGATAAACCCCAGGGGGTTCTGGCTTTTGATTTTTGTTTCGACTTTGATTTCTAGCGAATGTGATCTTCCCTTGGGGTCCTCTCTTTGTTCTTGAGGGTTTATTCTTATGGTCTTAGTCCAGGTCGTTTTTCCTCATTATTGACTCTTTAATTTTAGAACCGTTGATTTCTTGATGCTTATATTGGTGTTTTAATTATTTAATAATAGTATTAATTATACGCACTATGTTTCTAAGGATGAAATTGGATTTTGAATTTGTTTTCATAGACAGTAATGAGTTTTCCTATCTTTAAATAATATTTTTAATATTATTTCATGTTACTCACTTGTAAAATTTCCCAATTATCCCTTTAAAATGGTATTTTAAATTTAAAATGATGTATAATACTGTCAAATTATTTTCATAGGTATTTTTCTTATCATTTTAAGTGATACTGGAAATTCCAAGCATTTTGAAATATTTTTAAACTTTTAAATTATTTTTGATGGTTTTTAAACATGATTTTAAAAAATTTTACTTGATGGTAATGGTTTCAAGTGGAATTAAAAAAATGGATTTTCAGTGGGCTTTTAAAAATTCAAAATGTAGCCTTTTAAATTTTGAAATAAGCTTTGAGATGATATTTTGAATTTTAAATTAATAAGTGGTAATTTAAAATGTTTTGGTCTCTTGAAAAGTGTTTTGTAAAGTAGTTTCTTTCAATATATAATTTAAAAAATGATTTTTTAAAAAGTTTTGGTGTTAAAAAAAGAAGTGAGAAATTTCATAAAAGGATCTAGAAAATTTGATAAAAAGATAGTGGTTTGTTGTGATGTGTTTATTTGGATGGACTAGATTTTTGTTGAGCTTTGTTATATGCCATTGTTTTGTGATTTTTTGTGTTATTCCTTTGATTGGTGGTGTGTGTTGATTATATGACCATTGTAGAAACCAATTTTATGAAAGAACAACATAAAAACCAATGTAACCCTATCACAAAAAGTGTCTTCTAGTTTTTGGGAAACCTCTTGAGTCACTATCAAGTCTAATATAAACTATTTGAGTCACTATTAAGTCTCTTCTAGTTATAGGGAAATGTGCCCCAATGCATTCAAAATCTACTAAAAATTTTCACATCTTTCTTTCATATTTTTTCGTTGTTCATAAGATGTAATCCTCTTTGAACATCATATTCAGAAGACTGGTTAATATTTGAATTCATAGTCATATGATCATTAATATATTATTCATTAATATCTTTCCCTAAACCTATTTTTTTGGAAGTCATCCACTTATTCTTTCATTAATTCTAGGGAAGATGATTTCTATGTTTTGTATATGGTCTTTAGTTGTTTGGATGAATTCCCACACTCTTTCTTCATTTCAAGATATCTGGGATTAAATAATATCAAAATTCTATAGGATAATTTTAATTCTATTATCATTGTCTATTGATGTTGGGTTCTCTTTCTCACCAATCCCATGTTGAGTTTATCTTTATTATATAAACTAAAAGTTACTCTAATTTCTATGAACTAGAGTAATGTGAATTCATCTTAGTCCATCAATGGATCATAAATCTGGTTTCTCTAAGCTGGATGGAATAAATTTGAAAAGGTATCATCCTTCACTTGATTCTCCAATTGAGATGGAAAACTATCAAGTCTTTGGTAAATTTCAAATCAAAACCCCTTGAAATAAATAACATGAAATATATCTTTCAATACAATGACTAAAGGGTGTATTAAGATTTAATATTTCAATTAGATAGCATATTATTAATATAAAATAAAATAGGCGAATAAATTGTAAATATATGTTTCTTATTATAAAAATGGAAGATATATTCTTGGTAACTTGATCCAAATTAGGAATATTTGTATTATAAGATAGGGTAGGATAAAACCAACTTACCCAATCAATTAGAGTTACATTTTTGTTATATTTTCGGCCTTTTATCTTAAGTTAACACCTTGTTAACCGTTTAAACCTTTATAGTTATGGCTGACTTTTAATATATTGAAACATTTCATATTATGGGAATAATATTTTAAATAATATTAATTTACCTTATTATGATAATATATACACCAATTTAAAAAAATTCATTGAAAAATACGAATTTTTAACATTGATTATTTTAATAATATCATAATTGTTAATCATACTCATTAAATTTCATCAATTATCTAGTATCAGAACCAATTAAACCATTATTTGAAATGAATATATATATATATACACACACATAGAATTATAATAAATGTTTCTATAAAAAATAATTTTGATATATTTTTAATTTCTTGAGGTTTTATTATTATTGTAATTTTCATAATGATGTTTCACATTTTATACTCATAATGTATTAATGTTTACATTTCAATATAATATGCTATATTACAGTTTGTTTTTGTTTACTGTTTCATGTGAAAAAATTTACCCAACAAAGTATTTATTTAAAGGAATGTACATACATAAATATTAGGATGTTATAAGGATACAAGTACTGCATCAAATAGAGACATAAATAATGAATCACTAACAATAACATGATTCTTGAATCTTTTTATAACAACTTGGCGCCTCACCATAGTGTCTGGAATAAGCAGGACTAAGAAATTATGTATCCATTTCCACTATGAGGGCATATTATAGTCTTGGTGAAATATTTTTTATATTCAAGGGATATTGGTTCATGTATACTAGAGATATGGTTATCATGTATCTCAACCCATTGGTAATGGGGAAAGGGGTATAAAAGAGTAAGGGCACTGTAAAATTGCATTGTTTGATCAACTCATTTGTCAAACCATTGTGTGCCTGAGAAATTTTTCAGCTCTAGGAAACAGACTAAGAAATTTTATCCAGTTCTTCACCAACTCCCAACCCAAGAACATTTAGATTTAAGCATATAACTATCATCCTCATCACTTTCATCTTCTGAGTAGTTATCATTGCATTTTATTGCTTGAGACTCATCCCCCATATCTTATGGACATGCACCAATATCTTTTGAACTACTCTAAGTAATAGCCACCCCATATCGGTTATTGATGATCATTTTTAGAAGAATTCCAAAGAAAAAACCTACCATAGTAGAGTAATTATTTTCCTAAATTTAATTACCCATTTACTTAAAATCATACTAAAATTATTTGAAACAATGAAATTTTGGGTTCCCCTTATTATAATTATCTATAATTTTTAACATTAAAAATGAATATCTTATTTTTATTTATTTTTTTTATAAAAATTGAATATTTTATCAACCTAATATGATGAATATTAAATAAAAATGCATAAACACTAATTGTATGAAAAAAGAGTATGAATATGGAGTTAAAGAGTATATCGAGTTTGAAATAGCACATGCATACGACCCTTCTCAAATCCTTTGTATGTGTTTACATTGTTTTTATTCAAGAAAAATTAGTCTGGAAGAGTTTGATGAACATTTTAATTATCATGGAATAGATTTTAGATATAAAATTTTAACTAAACATGGGTAAAAATGAATATACACACCAATTAGGATGATACTACAATTTATAGATCATTTTATACAAATAACAATGTAAATGATTATAGAGATCACATGGAAGAAATGACAATGGAAATTATATATGAAATTCATGAATTTTAAAAGTTATTTGAGAAGTTAAATATCTCTTCTAATTTGAAAGTTGATAGTGGATGGAGTGACACCATCTTTACATAACTACTTGGTCTCTTGAATGATATGCTACCCTAAGAAAATGAACTTTCTTATAGAACATATGATGCTAAATGAATGATGCATTCAATGAGAATGATATTAAAAAAAATAAATTCTTGTACAAATGATTTAATATTGTTTTGCAAGGATCATGAATCACTCATAAAATGTGCCATTTTAGTTTAAAATGCATGTCAAAAAAGACAAAATCAAGAAAATGATCTCAAATTATTTTCAAAATTTAGTAAAATGGTACATAATTCATTTTTCATGAATAATAATTGACCGCATATCAATGGTATGAACAATGTGACTGGTATTACTCAAATTGTGTGGGATGGGTTTAAAATTGACATTAATTTTAGTAAAAAAAAAACAAGTGACATACTCTAATCTAAGAAAATGCATTCGGATTATTTTGATACTTTAGAAAAATGATCCCTTAGTCATTTTTTAAATTGATAAATAAACCATACCTCAATCAGATACACATTGTACCTGATATGAATCAAATTCTGTGGTTTCAGTTTAAAATTGATATTATATTAATGTATTGTTTCATATTTATGATTAATTTTTTTATTTATAGTATTTATAACATAATAATTTTTTTCTTATACATTTAGATTTTTTATTGATTTGGGGTGGTTTTTTTGAAGTTGCTCATGCTTATGAGAGATTGGATTTAGAGGCTGCAATTGAGATAATGGAAATAAGGAAATGGTTCAATAATGTATATAGACATCATTAAAAGGTAAATTCTTACTAATTATTTACTTAATTTTTTCACTATTTTATCTATTTTATTTAAGTTAATTTACTTAACATTTTTATCTAATAATTATTTAGTTTTTTAATAGATATTTTGGGAAGTTATATTTTTCTTTCAACTGTCTGCAGCAATCCAGAAAAGAGAAAACATGTTACTTTTGGATGAGGCATTTCAGGCAGTATGGGGTTTCCACTTACATCCAAATAGAAAATTTGTTTCTTTTATGTCTTGGTGCATACAGTTGAAAGAAAAACACATATCACATACTCAATCATCCACACCTCAATCCGATACACATTGTGCTCGGTATGACTCAAACTGCATGTTTTTAGTTTATAATTTACATTTTACTTCAAAATGAACATCACATACTCAAAACCAATAAAACATATTTATAATATTTTTATAATTTAGGAAAACAATCCATAAGTAATTTTTGACATGTAGGAATCATCAACACCTCAATCAGACACACAGTGTGACCGAAATGACTCCAAGTGTGTCTTTTTATTTGAAATTGACATTAATTTTAATAAAAAAATGTAAGTGACATACTCAAAACTAAGAAAATGCATTAATATTATTTTGATACTTTATAAAAATGATCCATAAGTCATTTTTATTTGTATGAATATATCATACCAAAATTCGGTGCATGGTGTACCTAATATGACTCCATGTGTGTTTTTTTATTTAAAATTGAAATTAATTTTAGCGAAAAAGAATAGTGACATACTCAAAACCAATAAAATATATTCAATTTTTTTTGAAACTTTAGTAAAATTATCTATAAGTTATTTTTAAAATGTATGAATCATACTCACCCCAATATTATGCACGATGTTCCTGGTATAACTCAAAGTGTTCGTTATTAGTTTAAAATTGATATTTTAGTTCAAAAAGCATGTCACTCATTAAAAAAGGTAAAAACGTGATCGTATTGTCTTAATAATTTAATACAATGATTTATATGTAATTTTTGATGTGTAATAATTATTTTTACATAAAACCGACATACGATGTGATCAGTATAACTCAGAGTGCATGTTTCTAGTTTAAAATGTCATTTTAGTAAAAAAGACAAGTAACATACTAAAAACAAAGAATACACATTATAAATGTTTTTATAATTTAGTAAAATCATTCATAAGTAATTTTTGACATGTATTAATAAACCAAGCCTCAATTTGACACATAGTATGACTGGTATGACTCAATGTGTGACTTTTTATATAAAATTGACATTAATTTTAGTAAAAAAGACAAGTGACATACTCAAAACTAAAAAAAATGAATTTGTATTGTTTTGATACTATAGTAAAATGATTCATAATTCTTTTTTGATTTTCAAGAATTAGCCTCACATAAATCCAATGCATGGTGTTACCGGTATGACTCCAAGTGTATCTTTTTATTTAAAATTGACATTAATTTTATTAAAAAATACAAGTGACATACTCAAAACCAAGATAAAAAATTTATATTTCTTTCATAATTTAGTAAAATTATCCATAAGTTATTTTTGATGTGTAGGAATCATCCTCACAATAATGTAATGCACGGTGTGCCTGATATGACTCAAAGTGCATCTTTTTTATTTAAAATTAACATTAATTTCAATAAAAAAGACAAGTGACATACTGAAAACCAAGAAAAAAATTAGGATTGTTTTGATACCTTATTAAAAAAATACATCTGACATTTTTTATATGTATAAATAATATTCACCTCAATCCTATTTACAGTGTGTCCAATATGACTCAAAGTGTCCTTTATCAGTTTAAAATTGACTTTTTAGTTCAAAAAGTTTCACTCACTAAAAACCAGGAAAACAAACCCATATTTACTTAATAATTTAGAAAAAATATTCATAAGTCATTTTTGATATGTAGAAAATAGTCTCACATGAAACCAACTCATGAGGTTACCAGTATGACTCAAAGTTCTTATTTCTAATTTAAAATGAAATTTTAGTAAGAAAGGAAAGTGACATACTCAAAACCCAAAAAAAATCAGATTGTTTTGATACTTTAGGAAAATGACCCATAAGTAATTTTCTATGTGTATGAATCAACCATACCTCAATCTGATGCACGATGTGACCGGTATGATTCCAAGTGTGTATTTTTATTTAAAATTGACATTAATTTTATTTAAAAAAGAAGTGACATACTCAAAACTAAGAAAACACTTTTGGATTGTTTTGATATTTTGGGAAAAATGATCTATAAGTCATTTTTGACATGTATTAATTAGAAACACCTCAATACAATACACGATTTGATTGGTATGACTATAATTGTGTCTTTTTATTTAAAATTGACATTAATTTTAGTAAAAAAGACAAGTGATATACTCAAAACCAAGAAAAAACATTCGTATTATTTTTATACTTTATAAAAACTATACATAATTCATTTTTGATGTTTAATAATCATCATAACCTTAATCCAATGAATGATGTTACCTATATGACTCAAAGTGTTTTTTATTAGTTTAAAATTTATATTTTAGTTCAAAAAGTGAATCACTCACTAAAAACAAAGAAAATACCATCATATTTTCTTGATAATTTAGGAAAATTATTCATAATTCATTTGGGATGTGTAGGAATTAGTTTCACATTAAACTAACACACAATATGATCTATATAGCCCAAAGTGTGTGTTTCTAGTTTAAAATGACATTTTAGTAGAAAAGAAGAGTGAAATACTCAAAACCGAGAAAATTAATTTATATTGTTTTTATACTTTATTAAAATGATCCATCACTCATTTGTGACATATAGGAATTAGTTTCACCTCACTATGACTCACAATGCAACCCGAATGACTCCAAGTGTGTTATTTTATTTAAAAATGACATTAATTTTAGTAAAAAAGACAAGTGACATACTTAAAACCAATAAAAAACATTCATATTGTTTTGATACTTTATGAAAATGATCTATTAGTGATTTGTGATGTGTAGGAATTAAAAACACCTCAATTTGATACACAATGTTCCCAGTATGACTTAAAGTGTCCGTTATCAGTTTAAAACTGACATTTTAGTTCCAAAAGTGTTCCACACACTAAAAACTGATCAAATGCACTCATATTGTCCTGATAATTTAGGAAAATGATTAATATTTCATTTGTGACATGTAGGAATTAGTCTCACATAAAACTGAAACAATATGTGACAAGTATGACTTAGATTGTGTGTTTCTAGTTTAAAAAGACATTTTAGTGAAAAACACAAGTGACATACTCAAAAATGAGAAAAACATTCATATTTTTTTATACTTTAGTAAAATTATCCACAAGTAATTTTTATGTATAGAAATTCACCACACATAAATAAGACACATGATGTGGTTGGTTTGACTTGAAGTGCGTGTTTTTAATATATAAGTTCCATTTTAGTTTAAAATGTGCATTACATCACCAAAATCAAGAAAACAAGTTCAGATTATTTTCTAATCATTTTATCTATTATTACTTAATTAATTTACTTATCATTTTTATCTTATATTTATTTAGTTAATTTTCATAAAGATAATTCTTAAAGATGAACAAAAAATAGTGTGACATGTAGTAACCAACCACAAATCAATTTGATACACGATGTTCCAGGTATGACTCAATGTTTAATTTAAAATTGAAACATTGTGTTTAATTTATTTATTTATCATATTACTAAAATAAGAATTGTTTTATTATATAGGTTCATTATTTTTCTTGAGCTGGGGTGGATTGTTCTGAAATAGCATGACCGAGGGTCGGGGGCCAAAGATAAAGGAACATTGATGTTTTTGAATGTCTGTGATAATTTGTACTTACTCATGTAATTATACAAACTAATGATTGAAATGTTTATTATTGTGTTTATTCTTTTATTTGTGTTGTAAACTTTATTTCATTTAAATTTTATATTTTCATCTTGTATTTTTCTCCTATTGATGCTACTGTATTGTGCTGTAAATTTTACAGCACACTATAGTATGCCCCTTTATCAGTTCAACCAAAAGTGCCGATAAATGGTCCCTTTATCAGTGCTATTAAAATGTGCCTTTATCAGCACTTTTCTAGTGCTGATAAAATCCTAGTGCTTTTAATCACGCTTCAGTAGTCAGTGCTCTTTTTTCCATGAAAATTTCCAATTTTAGCACTTTTAATGTTTTTTTGGTAGTGTAAATATTTTAGCTTTCAAAAGACTATTTATAGGTTCACATATGCTTTGGATAACCCCATATTAAAATTATATTGTTATTAAAAACATGAATGTGACATATTTGACTTTTCTTTAAATAAAATATTATAATGGTCATATCCACATCCAAGTGGTCCCAAAAGGTCATAAGTAAATTTATATCATGAATATAAGTTTATTAAGTTTAAAATGGACACTTATATTCGTTCATATCCTACTTTTTTCTCTATGTGGACATATAATAGATATTTATGACAAAGAAAGTGACATTTTTTGACTTTTTGATTTAAATATTATATAAGTCATTTTCATGGACAAGTGTCCATTAAACAACTCAATTTCAAACCTTAGATGTTAAGGGTCAAATTAAATTCATACAATAAGAAATAGGATGAAAACTTATGACCATATCACTTATTTGTAATCCATATTAACTAATTCTACCCTTTATCAAGGTAATAAATTTTACCATCGTCACTATTCATATTAACTAAAAATAAAAATAAAATATTTACTAAATTTACAACCACTGATTCCAAATACAGAATCCACTTTTCAAAATTTAAAAAAAATAAGTTTCATAATTTAATTTAAAATCAAATTGGAAAATCACAATGAAAAATAGTTTTTTGAAAAAATTTCTTTTTTATATGTAAAATGCTTTTATACTAAATTAAAGCATAAAATCCACTTAAAATACCATAATTGTATTATTATTAATCAAAATAAACTAATGAAAATTTAAAAGTAATTTAAAACATAATTTTACTTTGTAAAAACTCTAAAAGAAATAATAGTTTTCAATAAAAAACTTTATTTTTCACTATTCCATGAAAAATAAATGTTTTCAAAAAATTCTCAAAAAAAAAATAATTTTGAAATTATGAATTCAATAACAAAATTAACGTCTTCAAAATAATTTTTCTATAAATTATGGAAATTAATATTCATTTATAAAAAGAAAAAAAACATTTACGAAGAAATCATATTTTTTATGAATAAAACGACTTTTCTTAAAAATTGTGTGATTATTTTCTAAGAACTTACCAATACATTCATTTGATTTAGAAATTTATATTTATTTCATATATTAGTTATTCAAATTCATTCATACTAATTTAATGGATAGTTTATAACAAACATATAATATTTTAATAATATTTCACAGTTCGTCTAAACTTGTTGTTGTGTGAAACACAAGATATCAAAGAAATAAAATTATTTAAAAATATATTTCATAAAAATCTTAGACTGTTTCATTATAAGACCCTTAAAATTAATTTCTACCTCAAAATTAATCACTTGTATACAAATAGATGAGGATAAATTTACCTCATTACATCCTTAGGTACCCACATAACTTCCTCAAATTGGTGGTCTCCCCACGAAACATTAACCAATCAGGTGGTTTTGTTTTCTAGAACCTTCTCTATATGATCTAGAATCTCTATTGGTTATTGTTCATAATAAAGATATTTCTCTAATGATATGAACTCTGAATTTTGTATATGTGAATGACCAGATATGTACTACCCCATTGGAGATAAATGAAAAACATCATGAACTTGAGAGAGATTCAGTGGAAGCACCAAATGATAATATACTATACCAATATAATCAATTATTTCAAAGGGATTGATATACCTAGGGTTTAGTTTATCCTTATTTATTACATATATAAATTCATATAAAGACATTCTAACCAATATCAAATTCTTAGATCATGTTGATGATTATCAAGATAACATTTCTTTCAAATTTGTGTTATCCTTACGTGTTGATGAATGAATCCAACCTTCTCTGCCATCTCATCAGTCTACTCAGGTTCCAATAACATTATTTTTGAAACTTCTTTATAGTACATTGTAGTTCTACACTTATTTATATAAAGGGTTTCTTAAGTATCCATGTTAATGCTCGAGTAAAAGCTATTATTGCAAGAAAACTCAACAAGAGGGAGGTTTTGATCCTAATCACATTGAACTCCATAGAATAAGACATTAGTTTATCCTAGAGAGTCTAAAATATTCTCTCAAACTGAACATCTTCTTGAGGATGATACACAGTTTTAAAACTCAACTGTATATCAAGTGCTTGATGAGGACTTCACCAAAACATTTAGTAAAACTTCAGATCCCAATCAAATACAATTTAATATGGTAATCCATTTAAATTTACCACTTAATATATATTATGGAATGAATATATAGAGATAAATATTCTCTGAATGAATTGGTCTAACTTCATAAGGTGATTAACTACAACCAATAATTACCTCAATATCAAAAATAAGATAAAACCTAAAGGTTACCAATAGTTTTAATCATATAACCACAATGTTTAAATGAATTCCTCCTTTAATATCTTTGTCACATATACAAAACCAGTGGTTTGTATTTCCATCAATGTCTCTTGAAATATCCTTAAGCTTGATAAAATCCCATCGTGTAAAAACCACAAAAGGGGTGTCAACACATAAACCCATGATGGTATCCATAACTCTTATGTTAATCTTACTTAGAGACATATACAATTCCAAAAGTCAATTCACCCTTTATTCCTTATAAAATATCTTATCTTATACCAAAACAAATTCATTGGAAACATCAATTCATCTTTTTACAATTAAAATATCGGTTGTGATTTAATTATTCCAAAAACCGTGTAAAATGAGATAATCACAAAAAAATTTCTCTAAAGGATGAACAATAGGATTTTTCATAGGGATCATCCATACAAAATAAAATATGAAACTCCTAACTAAGGAGGGGAGAATAAGGGTGACCTATTTATAATGATTCACTTCATCAATTATGAATTCATAAGATTTCCCTTTTTTTCTTTTATCTTCAAAGGTTGTGGTATCTTATCTTCCACATTATCCATTGAATTAGGGCATTCATTCACATGACCCACCATTCCATAATTAAAAAAAATCCCAGTTCCATTCAAATTATTTATTTTTCTTCCTATATTTATGACTTGTGTATGACTATAATTGCTTTTAACTATATTATTTATTCAAGTTTTCATGAGACTCAACCTTCTTTTCTTATCAAAAACATAAAAATGGTAGGAATTTTTAATTTCTATTTCTACTTTGAGTGCACACTGAACGATTTCTTCATAGCTACTAAAGTATCTTATAACTCATACCTTTTAGAGACTTGGATTTATGCCACTAAATAATTGATCAATTTTACTTTATTGGATGATATTTAAACCAAATACATTCCTTACAAGACTTGTAAAATTTTCCTCATAGGAACCAATGGATTCATCGTCCTTTTTCTTTAACTCAAGAAATTCCTTCCCCATATTTTTTTGTAAAATACAAGGAATGTAATTACTGAAGAATATCACCTTAGAATCATCCCATTCAATAGATTCAATCTCTTCCACCTGACTCGTATTCTTAATAATATTCCACCATTGATATGCTTTTCCTTCAAGATTATAAAAAATTAAGGAAACTTTTCATATCCTGATCATTGAAGAACAAAAAATATTTTCTCAAAGGTGTTGATCCATAACACATCCTCTATTGGATTCGAATACCCAGTAAAAGAAGGTGTATGTTTCCTCATGAAAGATTAAATATTATATTGTTCCCTCCTTTGATCATTTGGAAGCTTGACATGATTCATATCCTAAGAAAGTTTTATAAGTGTAGTTGCAAGTTTTTCATTCCAGCTCACATAATGTTTGGTTGCTTAGTAAGAAAATCATTTCATTGTACATCTCACTCATCATTAACACTATTCCTATGGGTTCCATCCATCGACTAAAACAAGAAAGTATAGCTTGATAAACACTAATCATAGTGGATAACCATATAATTCTAACAAATCATTTATAGAGTGTCTAAATTGTAACAATTTATTCTATGAAACATTAGGTTTAACCTAGTTAATTCATGATCATTATCAAAACTTTAGGATTTTATCTTTTACTTAGTTATATACCTAGGGTTTTATAAAAGTTTTCTAACCCTAATATCTAAAAATTGTCTATACCCAGCTCTGATTCCAACTATAATGGCCCAATCTTTTCATACACAAATATTACATCTATTTAGATGAATATTCCATATATAACAGTAGTATCTATTATAGAACCATAAATGTTTAGATTCCTTGTATATTATATATAAAATCTTTTTATTTTATGAATGATCATCAAAATCCCCCACAAATAACTTCTCATATAGTAATCCTCATAGGCATACCCTACTTAACCTTTATTCATCACCTTGGGAAGGAAACATAAAAAAGGGGGAGATCAGATGCTCAGTAAGGGTAAACATAAGATATATCAATCCATGATCATATAGAATCATAATATAATAATAATTTTATGTGATCAGGAATATAAATTATGAAGTTCATACTCAACCTATCATAGATCATAAACACGAGTCATGGTATAAAACATTATCCTTTTAGAAAACATGGGACATTAGAGTGTGAAATTATCATAAATCAATCAAGAACCATAAGATCATTTCATAAAAGTTTGGAACGATCATAAATATTGAAAAACATTTCATATGTCAATGTTAGATACTAAGGCCATCAATATAGCGGATCATGATGCACCTGTTTCCCATAGTGGATCAAGCCCATCGACTTGTTTCCCATTGTTATCTCATAAGGTATAAAGCTTTAATGGATGCATTGTAGGGAGACATATGTCCCACCAATAACATAATAAAAACCACACTTATGTGTTACAAAATATCATAAATTATTCATCTTATCAAAACCCATAAAAATAAATGGGTTTTATTAACATTTAAGCACTGCATAACCCATGTAAAAGTTACAAGATTCATAAACATCATGACATCATATAAATAAAACATTCAAATAAAGAATATGGATAGTATCATTGAATAATATACCTAGTAATGTTTAAGTAACATTAAAGTATTCCATATTAGATGAAAAATTATTTTAATATATCATTTGGAAAAATTCTTAAGGAATATAACTTTTACATTTGGAAAACATTTTTTTTTGAAAAGTTGTACAATTAAAAAGAATTTTTTTATTTGAAATAAGCCTTGTAAGATAGTAAAGGAAGATTAAAATAATTAAATTATCATGATGGTTTGAAAATCTTCTTATACCATATAATTTTTAAAAATAGTCACGTATTTTTGTTGGAAAAGTCACAAAGTACCTTGTCTAGAAAATAAAAAAATATTCCATGCAAATAGTTTTGAAAAAAGTAAAACATGGGTAAAAATGAATTTGAAAATTAATAAGATAATATTAAAAACCATTTTGAATTTTTTTTAGAAAATACATACATGGGAAAGAAATATTCCCCAATAGATACTTAAATATAAACAATCTCGAATAATAATGAGATTGTGAAAAAAACCCTTACCTCAAGTCTTAACGTTTTCATTTGTGTTCAAAAATAGTATATAATAATTATGGATTTATTATTAATTTATTACATAAAATTAATTCTTTCATAATATTTATTATTTATTTATAACATCATATCCCCATTTATTAATAAGTTTTTTTTTATTAAAATCACTATTCTGGCTGGTAACTGCTTCGTTTTCCAAGCATATTTTGGTTAAACTATCTTGGTCCTTATAATTTGATCTTGGTATCAACATTTACAGTTTGTTAAACATGGTTTAAAAATCATATATAATAATTATATACATATTTATAATAATTCATAAAAATACAGACAAAAAAATGAATTACACCGTTCATGGTGACAGTAGCCCACACGTACACATGAATGTTATTTACATTATTCAGATGATTGAATGAAGGAAAATAATTAGTCATTAAAGAATAATTATTATATCATATATATCAAATATATTCATTAAAAACCTAATAATACCCATCCATAAAATATAGTGATGAAAAATTAATTGTATCTCTACGTGGAGACGATAAGCCATACATACTCACGATTGATATTTTCACTTATTTTTGACGAGAAAGAGGGTGTATAATGATGTTTTAGTAATCATAATAAAATTTAATAAAATTTATGATACCTAAGATATTATTTTATTATAAACATAATATATTTATAGGATTTAAGGAAGAATAGAAAATGAAAGTGATTAGTTTTAGCAATTACCTCTTCTTGAAAACATCTCCTTTTGATCTCCACTAAAGGACTATAGGGTTGGTATTTTGAGAAGACCATAAACTAGATAATGTATATAGGGAAGTGGATAAGTAAAATTACTAGATTATGGTCTATCAAGAATGCTCAAAGTGGTGTAAATAAGTGAGGTAGGATATACCCTTTTATAATTGAGGAGAGGAGAACTCTTGGATTTTTCCAAAATATTAAATTATAATAAATTCATTTCTCATCCAAATATAACCAAATGACCATGTATTTGAATCTATGATAAGATAATGTTTTAATATCAGCAACCAAAAAATTTTATACAATCTTTTTTCTTATTTTCAACCGTATCATTTGGATTAACCCTTAATTAACGTATTATAATTTTAACTATGGTAAAAAAATTCAATATTAAACGGTTGTAATTTTTACTTATATAGTGTAAATTGGATTATAAATGGATAATTTATGAACCTTTAGACCATATCATAATAAATTTTTATTTTTTTAAGTTTTTTTAATAATTTTATAAAATATCAATCCTATAAAATTTTATTACTGTCAATTTTGATACTATTCAATATTTTAACATTTTAAAAATATCAAGAAAACATGTAATGTTATAAAAATATATTTTTTATATAACTAAAATGTAAATTTAATCTATATATTTCATGTATCACCTTAAATATCTCAAATTACATTACTTTTAATATTTTTAATATCTTTATTTGATTTTTCTGTTGATTTACTAATTATTACATCAGTGTTTTTGAGGCATTTAGGTTAATTATTTGTTTAAAAAAATTATTAATAAATTAACATGATTAATATAAATATTTTAGATTTAAAAATACTATTTATTGTCAGATATATCATCTAGTTAGACCCATATTAAATATGTTATTGTTATTATTAACATGAATGTGACATCTTTGCATTTTCATTAAATAAAATATTATAAGGTCATATTCTCAAAAAGGTGTCCCTAAAAGGTCATCAATACATTTATATCAATAAAATAAGTTTATTAAGTTCAAAATGGACACTTATATTCTTTCATAACCTACTTTGTTCCCAACACTCACACATAAGATATATTTTAGATAATGAAAGTGACATTTTGTGACTTTCTTTGATTTAAATAACATAAAATTCATTTTCATGGATAAGTTTCCATTAAAAAACTTAATTTCGAACCTTATGTGTTAAGGGTATAATTAAATTCATCCAATAATAAATAGGATAAAAAAGTATGACTGTATCACTTA
Source organism: Viscum album (assembly GCA_963277665.1). Classification (NCBI taxonomy): domain Eukaryota; kingdom Viridiplantae; phylum Streptophyta; class Magnoliopsida; order Santalales; family Viscaceae; genus Viscum; species Viscum album. The sequence goes on along the minus strand of OY728141.1, from coordinate 1,294,415,868 downwards.
TTTTTAATCCATATTAACCTGTTTTACCCTTTATCGAGGTAATAAATTTTACCACAGTCACTATTAATATTAACTAAAATTAAAAGTGACATATTTAATAAATTTAGACCCAAATATTAAAAACATGTAATATTTTTTGAAAAAATTAAAAACTTGGAAGTTTCATAATTTAATTTAAAATAAAACATATAAAATACAATGAAAAATAGTTTTCTTTTCAGAAAAATACTTCTTTTAAATATAAAATGTTTTTATACTAAATTCAAGTATAAAATCCACTTTAAAAATCATAACTGGATTATTTTAAATCAAAATGAACTAATGAAAATTTTATATTAATCCAAAACAGAATATGAATTTGTAAAATCTTTAAAATAAAAAACATTTTTCAATAAAAATCTATATTTTTCATTATTCCATGAAAAATAAATGTTTTAAAAAAATCTCAATTTTTTTTAAATGATGAATTAAAAAATAAAATTCATTTTTTAAAATAAATTTTCTAGAACTTATAGAAATTAATATTCACTCATAAAACTAAGAAAAACTCATTTTAAAAGAAAATGCATTTTTAAAGAATAAAATGACATTACTATAAAATTGTGTGATAATTTTCTAAGCACTTACCAATACATTCATATTGAGTTGTGACTTTATATTTATTTTATAAATTAGTTATTCCTATTCATTCCTTCTAATTTAATGTCTAGGTTATAACATTCATATAATATTTTAATAATATTTCATGGTTTGTCTAAACTTTCTATTGCATGAAACATAAGATATCAAAGAAATCATATTATTTAAAAATATATTTCATAAAAATATTAGTCTACTACATATGGGTTGTTTACATTTACACTTATTTAATTTTTATATACCCCCACACTATTACAATTTATATTCACAGACCAAAATATTTACATACACCATTGGTGGTGGCCTATTGATATTTATCTCACACCCTATCCTGGATGTCATTGGTATATAGACAGATTATATGATTGAGGCTGTAAAAAAGGAAGAATCCCACTCTGGATATCTAACTTCTTACTTTAGGATGAGATCTTGGTAGAAGATGACTGATCCAGTGCTTAGAATTCTTAGATATTTTTCCCTTTTTGGTTATTTTGTATATCATTTATTATACTGTCTTCTCGCTGCCATGTATTCTTGTTTTTACTTTTTGTAGAGACATGCAATCTTCTTTTGTATATGATACAATTTATAGCTCTTGAGTTGACTATTTATCACATGGATTTTTATATTTGTTCCTACCCCTTGTTCATTATTATTATGCTTCCATTGTTTATTCATCTTTTTCATCGCTATGCTTCACTCTGACCAGAGGCCATAGTCTCCCCACAGACACACCCTAGGCCCCTACTAATAATCGGCAACCTGTGGAATATGGGGAGAAAATATTAAGGCAATGTGGATAATTGGGATCAGATACTCCTGAGTGGGCAGGGTTTGAGAACTCAAAAAACTAGATGATTTTTTATGGTTTTAACAGGAGTTTCAGAAAGCATACACATAATAGAGAAGTTTAATACAATCATTTTTCCTTACTCATTTTTAAGGTGGTTTAATTTAAAATTTAATGTTAACTTATTTATTCTAATTCTATAATTTATTTTAATTTGTAGGTGATATATCCATTATATATATATATTCATTGTTTTTTGATTTAGAAAATAAGATATTTCTTCCAATTCTTATCATTTAAATTTTTTTGGTAAGAAAATACTTTATTTAGAGATTGGATTACTTTGGTATATTATAGAGAAAAGGGAAAACAATATGAGAAATATAATTGAAGGGTAAAAGGTAAGCTTCTTCTAGAAGAGGATGGCCAGTACTAGAGGCATATAAAAGGCCAAGCATGGGTCGATGATTGAGTTTTAGAAGGGAAAAGGTCTCTGTGTAGGGTGACACTTGGTGAGAAAAATTTCTTAGGTATTGAGCCTATGGTCTTATCAAGTGGACACTAGGAAACATAAAAAAATCGATGCGGGATTGGTGACCATATGCAATAGTTTAAAGATGATGTGTATGAGAATGAGTGGAACAATGTCGCTTTGGATTTCCTTCCTACACAGGATAGGGTTCGCATGCTACTATTATGACTAGAACAGAGGTGATACATTCAATGACATTCCATTAATACCATAAAATAATCTCAAAAACTATCTCATCATACCTTTATAAAGACTGAGAATTCCCATAGTACTATAGAGTAGTGATAATAATGAGTACAAACCTACCTGCACAATGATGACACAATAGAATGAGATTTTTTAAATGAGATTTAATTTTTTTTTTAAAATGGTATAGGGTTGCAGGTATTATTAAAAGTGGGTTTGGGGAGGAGTGAAACTTGTACATGATTCTCTTTTTTCCATCAATGAAGAATAAACCTCATTCATGCATCCTTGGGGCATGGAAGGAAGCATGGATCCCATTCGTTCTTCATTTGAAATATAGCATCCCACCTTTTTATAATATAAACTTTCATTAAATTACCCAAAACTGAGGATCTTTAAGGTTTAGTGTCTTGGAAACCAGGAACATAATATATGAAAACAATATAAAACATTCTTCTTAAACACTTGAAAGGATTCCCCTTAAGTTCATCTGAGGTTCATTACTACATCTCATAACCTGGGGACATACATTAAAAGAAAGGGTGAGCAGAAGGCCTAGTAAGGGAAACAAGTGAAACATTTTACATATGAACTTGAGATACATCAATAAAGTCATGAAAAGAACTTTAAGGCATGAGAATGAAATCATGAGGCATATCATAATAAAAATAACATTTTTCATAACTTGAAGATGTGGATACAACATTTAATATTGACAATCATTTTGTTTCACCAAGGTCCATCCCCAAGGTTTCATTAAAAATTACCAAGGTTATTCACCAAGGTATCAGTCCAAAAAGTCATCTCTAGAGATTAAGTCTTTACCCAATGCATTGGAGCGCTATCTGGGTGCAACCTTGACATGTATTTATTATCATGTGAGCAACATATATCATTATAAATCATTTCATAAACAACCCATATAGCATAAAACAAATGGGTTTCATTTCATAATCATAACATTTTAAAAACTCCTTTAAAGACATGATCTTTATGTCACTTTAAACCCACAGAAAAGGGAAAGCGGGTTTCATGTATGTAAATCCGAAAATTTAAAATAGAACATTTTGATATATATGTGAATACCCCTATAGAAATAAGAGCTTTGATTATTCACTTAATAACGTAAAATAATTTTGAGATAAAGAGGGAGGCATTTTGAGACGAAAATTATGCAGCATAATGTCTATGATACATGGTTTTAGAAAAAGTTGGAAAGAGAGGGGACATGGGTCACCCACTCAAAAATGATACATAAAATAGTAGGGAAAAAATATAAAGTATATAAGAACATGGTAATTAAATTTTAATGATATACCATTTAAAATGAAGAACTTTAAAGGAATACAAAAAAATAAGATTTCTCTTATGAGAATTCGGCAGCCTAACGACGCCACTTAAAACTTCCAAAAATGGATTGACGAGATAAAATAGGGTATCTCATCATATGAACATAAATGATCAGTATGATAGATATAGATATCATACACCAACATAATAAAAAGGAACTTGAAATAATTGACATGAAAATAGATCTTGAAAATGATAAGGGTGAAAGAACCCCTTAAGAATTCGACAGCCTAACGACATCACTTAGACTTCAACAAAAATGAATTGAGGAGATAAAATATGGTCTCACATCATATGAAAATAAATGATAAGTATGATAGACTTAGATATCATACCCCAACATAATAAAAAGTAACTTGAAAGACTTGACATGAAAATAGATATTGAAAATGAGAAGGGTGAAAGAACCCCTTAGAAATTCGACAGCCTAACGGCGTCACTTAAACTTCAAAAAAATTGAATTGAGGAGATCAAATAGGGTCTCTCATCATATGAACATAAATGATCAGTATGATAGATTTAGAGATCATACCCCAACATAATAAAAAGGAACTTGAAAGACTTGACATGAAAATAGATCTTGAAAAGGAGAAGGGTGAAAGAACCCCTTAGAAATTCGTCAGCCTAACGGCGCCACTTAAAACTTCAAAATACTGAATTGAAGAGATCAAATGGGGCCTCTCATCATATGATCATAAAAGATCAGTATGATAAATTTATAGATCATACCCCAACATAATAAAAACGAACTTGAAATACTTTACATGAAAATATATCTTGAAAAATGAGAAGGGAGAAAGAATCCGTTACAAAAATTTCGGCAGCCAAATGACGCCACATAAACTTCATAAAACGAAATAATGAGAGTAAGAGGGGATCTCTAATTATATGAACATTAAAAGGGCAGTAAGATGAGTATAAAATAATATCCTCCAACATAAGAACATGGAGCATAAAAGGAATGACATAAAAGAGATTACTTGAAAAGAAAGAGAGAGGTCAGATCCCTTACCTTAAAACGTAACTCTTAAAACTCAAAGGTTGGGACCTTGAGGGCTTGGGGGCACCTTGGGAGGAATCTTTGGGAGGTAAGGAGACCCTAAATTCTTTGAGGATGGTTTTGGAGTCAAATGGATGAGATTAGGGCTTGGTATTTATAGGGAAAGTGAGGGGACAAGGCCTTAATGGTCAAGGGACACCTCAAAAGTGGTTTTCTCAAAACCATGTGCTCTCCCAAGATATTTCCCATGAAGTTAGGCCACATGGGTCCCCAATACAATAATTCATCACCTTTGGTCAAACATCCCTTAAAATATCTCATGACATCATCATGACACAATTATGATGTCATTAAACATACTGAAACCCTAAAACTATATTTTTACTATTCACTGAAAATTCAACTTTCTCAGAAAAATCCCAAAATTTCACGTTAACCAAATATCAATGCTCTGATTTCAAAAATTAACTCCATTTTATAAAAAAAATTTCTAAAAATTTTTAATTTTATTTTTAAATAAATACACTATTCACCGAAAATTCATTTTTTTAGAAAAATCCCCAAAAATTACCTTAACATAATAACGATGCTCTGAGTTCAAAAATGAAATCCATTTTATATAAATATTTTTAATTTAATTTTTAATTAAAAAACACTATTAACTTGAAAAAAATAATACTTGAATAATAATTTATGAAACCGTTATTTAACCATTTTATTGAATCACCTTACTTAATCAAGGTGCCTAGATTATATTAATACTTTCTTTAAGTGAGATTACTAATCCATTTGGTCACATTACTAATCCTAAGCATAAAATCACTATTCATAATTTAATATTCATCAAAAATCAAGTTGATCTTATTAGACTCTAAATTTCGTACTGAACATAATTTTAGAATACCGTTTTTTGAAAATAATTACACATTTTTAATTATTTAAGGTTTACATAAACATTTTTAAAATATCCATTTTCTAAAATTCATCCAAAATATGCATACTAAAATTTTCCGGACATTTGAAAAGTCATAAACATCATCATAAGAAGAAATCCCAATTTTTATTTAAAACAAAGGATTACACAATGTAGTTACGGTCTCCTTAAATATCCCCTTATCACACCATCATAGGACCTAAGTGTAAGGTGTAATAAGGTGAGAGAATCAGAGGGAGGCTCGACCAATATCGCACGAGTTGTAATTTCTATCAGGTTGAACTTCTCGTGAAGGAGATTCCGTTCTAGCTTCACACGATGAAGTTCAGCTTGGGTTTGGTCCAGAGCAAAGCCCAGTGGTGCTACCTCCTTCCCAAGTTCTGTTAGATGGGCTTCCATCGGTCCAAGACTACTAGGTGAGGCCATCAAATCTTCTTTCTATAATAATTAACTAAGATTACTTGTATTTAGAGACAAAAATCAAAACGTTTATTTTCCAACAGTCGTATTGACCAATGGTCATATAATAGTCAAAACCCAACGGTCTCATTTTAATTATAATCATGTTATCAAATGAAACATTTTCGTTGAGTATAAAAATAAAATAAAATAACACATAAAATTAGGAAATAATATTTATTCAAAATTTCGGGTCGTTACAATCTTCCCCCCTTAAGAAATTGCATCCTCGAAATTTTTAAAATTGGGTTTTGAAATTTAATTTAAAGTCCCACATCAGAAAAGGAGTCAGTAAAACTATTACTTTAAAAGAAAGAAAGGGAAGTACAAAGGTTACCTGAGTTAACCCATAATAGGATTCCATGGAGGAAAACATGGATATGGAAGAAAAAAAACAAAGGGTCATGTTCTGGGAAAGAGTGATAGAAAACATTATTAGGAGAAAGTTAACGATAAGAAAATCCCAAACTTATGATGTGTGTAAACGGTCTTTGATTACCTAGTAGGAAACGTAAACCAACAACGTTTTTGTTTTACGTTCCTTTTCATGATTTTAAGGAATTCATTTACTACATAGAACAAAATCATAAGAAAATATACCTACCTTCATGTAGAGTTTCATCCTTTAATAAGTTTCTACCAAAACTAGTCTTTTCTCCAAACGATGAGCATTCAAAACTACTTGGTCTCATCAAAACACAAGAATCATTATCTAGAGAATCACATAATCCACAAAATATTAACTATCTATTTCTTCTATCTTTAAACATTATCCCAAAAACAGAAAGGGTAAGGTAAAACAACTCTTCAAAAAGAAATAATCCGATAGGATCGGAAACTACTTTTAAATATTCAGCGTTCCATGGTACTACCCAAAGTTCATCATAGACCATTCCATAAATAACGGTCCTTAAAATTTCTCAAAATAAACTAAAATAAGATTGAAACCCAAATACAAGAAGGATTTGATAACATAGTCTTCCAAAATGAACTTCATTGTTCATCTCCAAACAACATCAACCGCTCCTAACATCTTATAACAAAAGTAGCTAACCTAAACATATTTTACCCAAGATAGGTTAATCATTCCCATAAGTAACCTAAATTATTATAATTCCACCTTAAATTCATCTATTCTTCAAAATATAAGTCAACCTTACTCCTCAATGAAAATACTGTAGTAATATATTTACCTCGATCATATAGGGTCCCCAAAATAGTGAACATCTTCCAAAATAATAATCATTTTTTAATCCCATAATCATCTCAGTTATATTAGTATGACAATCGTCTCATTTCCTATCACATTGGTTTTTGGGACATGTTCTTCCATTTCCCACCATTAACTAAGAAAAGAAACTATAATTAGGGGCTTAAATACTTAACTAATAATCATGAAAAGGAAACTTTAAGCATAAAAGGATAAACATGTAGAATAAAAGTATATCCTAACTTTTGATCCCCTAGGTTCCAATCTAGGTTATCCATGATCATATATTCTTATGTGAATCTTTATTTTGTTTTACCCTTGTTCCTTTAATAATGGTTCATACTAAGCTTATGAATTTACCAAAGCATATCCCCCAGTAGTGTTGAACCAAAGAGTGCAGCAAGGGCCACTGTCGTGTACCAATTCCCATTCTATTCTAGCTCAAAGCGGTGTTTTCAGGTTTTACCCCTATGTACATCTGTGCCAGAGCCACCTCTACCTGCTCGTATCTAGACAGGTATGTATTTGCTTGAAACCCCTTACTCAATACTCACCAAAATACCAGGAAGATTTCCTATATTTAAACTTTTCTATAGGGTTCTTCCTAGAGTTTTCATATCCTAATTTCCAAAAATAACTAAACCATCCTTTGATACCAACTATATCATCCCGCCTTTTTATAACATAAACTTTCATTACATTACAAAAAACTGAGGATATTTAAGGTTTAGTGTCTTGGAAACCAGGAACATAATACATGAAAACAACATAAAAAATTCTTCCTAAACACTTGAAAGGCTTCTCCTTAAGTTCATCCTAGGTTCATTACTGTATCTCATAACCTAGGGACATACATTAAAAGAAAGGGGGAGAAGAAGGCCCAGTAAGGGAAACAAGTGAAACATTTTACATATGAACCTGAGATACACCAATAAAGTCATGAAAATAACATTAAGGCATGAGAATGAAATCATGAGGAATATCGTAATAAAAATAACATTTTTCATAACTTGAAGATGTGGCTACAACATTTAATATTGACAATCATTTTGTTTCACCAAAGTCCATCCCCAAGGTGTCATTAAAAATTACCAAGGTTATTCACCATGGTATCAGTCTAAAAAGTCATCTCTAGAGATTAAGTCTTTACCCAATGAATTGGAGCGCTATCTGGGCACACCCTTGACATGTCTTTATTATCATTTGAGCCACATATATCATCATCAATCATTTCATAAACAACCCATAAAGCATAAAACAAATGGTTTTCATTTCATAATCATAACATTTTAAAAACTGCTTTAAAGACATGATCTTTATGTCACTTTAAACCCACGGAAAAGGGAAAGCGGGTTTCATGTATGAAAATACTAGAATTTAAAATAGAAATTTTTTATATATATGTGAATACCCTTATAGAAATAAGATCTTTGATTATTCACTTAATAACGTAAAATAATTTTGAGATAAAGAGGGAGGCATTTTGAGATGAAAACTATGCAGTATAACGTCTATGACACAAGGTTTTAGAAAAAGTTAGAAAGAGAGGGGACATGGGTCACCCACTCAAAAATGATACATAAAATAGTAGGGGAAAAAATATAAAGTATTTAAGAACATGGTAATGAAATTTGAATGATATACCATTTGAAACGAAGAACTTGAAAGGAAGGAAAAAAAATAAGATTTCTCTTATGAGAATTCGGCAGCCTAACGACATCACTTAAAACTTCCAAAAATGGATTGATGAGATAAAATAGGGTCTCTCATCATATGAACATAAATGATCAGTATGATAGATATAGAGATCATAACCCCAACATACTAAAAAGGAACTTGAAATACTTGACATGAAAATATATCTTGAAAATGATAAGGGTGAAAGAACCCCTTAGAAATTCGACAGCCTAACGACATCACTTAAACTTCAACAAAAATTAATTGAGTAGATAAAATATGGTCTCTCATCATATGAACATAAATTATCAGTATGATATATTTAGATATCATACCCCAACATAATAAAAAGTAACTTGAAATACTTGACATGAAAATAGATCTTGAAAATGAGAAGGGTGAAAGAACCCCTTAGAAATTCGATAGCCTAACGGCGTCACTTAAACTTCAACAAAAATGAATTGAGGAGATCAGATAGGGTCTCTAATCATATGAACATAAATGATCAGTATGATAGATTTATAAATCATGACACAACATAATAAAAAGGAACTTGAAAGACTTGACATGAAAATAGATCTTGAAAAGGAGAAGGGTGGAAGAACCCCTTAGAAATTCGACAGCCTAACGGCGCCACTTAAAACTTAAAAATACTGAATTGAAGAGATCAAATGGGGTCTATAATCATATGATCATAAAATATCAGTATTATAAATTTAGATATAATACCCCAACATAATAAAAAGGAACTTGAAATACTTTACATGAAAATATATCTTGAAAAATGAGAAGGGAGAAAGAATCCGTTACATAAATTTCAGCAGCCTAACGACGCCACTTAAAACTTCATAAAACGAAATAATGAGAGTAAGAGGGGATATATCATTATATGAAAATGAAAAGGGAAGTAAGAGGAGTATAAAAGAACATCCTCCAACATAAGAACATGGAGCATAAAAGGAATGACATAAAAGAGATTACTTGAAAAGAAAGAGAGAGGTCGGATCCTTTACCTTAAAACGTAACTCTTAAAACTCAAAGGTTGGGGCCTTGAGGGCTTGGGGGCACCTTGGGAGGACTCCTTGGGAGGTAAGGAGACCAGAACTTCATTGAGGATGGTTTTGGAGTCGAATGGATGAGAGGAGGGCTTGGTATTTATAGGGAAAGTGAGGGGACATGGCATTAATGGCCAAGGGACACCTCAAAAGTGGTTTTCTCAAAACCATGTGCTCTCCCAAGATATTTCCCATGAAGTTAGGAAACATGGGGCACAAAATACAATAATTCATCACCTTTGGTCGACCATACCTTAAAATATCTCATGACATCATCATGACACAGTTATGATGTCATTAAACATACCGAAACCCTAAAACTGTATTTTTACTATTCACTGAAAATTCAACTTTCTCAGAAAAATCCCAAAATTTCACATTAACCAAATATCAATGCTCTGATTTCAAAAATGAACTCCATTTTATAAAAATAATTTTCTAAATATTTTTAATTTTATTTTTAAATAAATACACTATTCACCGAAAATTCATTTTTTTCAGAAAAATCCCGAAAAATTACCTTAACATAATATCGATGCTCTGAGTTCAAAAATGAAATCCATTTTATAAAAATACTTTTCTAAATATTTTTAATTTAATTTTTAATTAAAAAACACTATTCACTTGAAAAAACTAATACTTGAATAATAATTTATGAAACCATTATTTAACCATTTTATTGAATAACATTACTTTATCAAGGTGTCTAGATTATATTAATACTTTCTTTAAGTGAGATTACTAATCCATTTGGTCACATTACTAATCCTAAGCATAAAATCACTATTCATAATTTAATATTAATAAAAAATCAAGTTGATCTTATTAGACTCTAAATTTCGTACTGAATATAATTATAGAATACCATTTTTTGAAAATCATTACAAATTTTTAATTATTTAAGGTTTACATACACATTTTTAAAATATCCATTTTCTAAAATTCATCAAAAATATGCATACTATATTTATCCAGAAATTTGAAAAGTCATAAACATCATCATAAGAAGAAATCCCAATTTTTATTTAAAATAAAGGATTACACAAGGTAGTTATGGTCTCCTTAAATAGCCCATTATCACCCCAGCATAGGACCTAAGTGTAAGGTGTGCTAAGGTGAGAGAATCTGAGGGAGGCTCGGCCAACATCGCACGAGTAGTAATTTCTATCAGGTTGAACTTCTCGTGAAGGCGATTCTGTTCTAGCTTCACACGATGAAGTTCAGCTTGGGTTTGGTCCAGAGCAAAGCCCAGTGGTGCTACCTCCTTCCCAAGTTCTGTTAGATGGGCTTCGTTCGGTCCAATACTACTGGGCGAGGCCATCAAATCTTCTTTCTATAATAATTAACGAAGATTACTTGTATTTAGAGACAAAAATCAAAACTTTTAGTTTCCAACGGTCATATTGACCAATGGTCATATAATAGTCAAAACCCAACGGTCTCATTTTAATTATAATCATGTTATCAAATGGAACATTTTTGTTAAGTATAAAAATAAAATAAAATAACACATAAAATTAGGAAATAAGATTTATTTAAAATTTTAGGTCGTTACATGAAATATTTACGAAGGTTGTGTGAATGGGGTCCAAGCCTCTTCGTGAAAATATTTATAAATAGAGATCCTCCCATTCATTTAAATTTCTTATGTATATATTTTTATATGAAGTGATGATTGATTTATTTCTCAATATATATTTCTATCTTTTAATTAGGTAAAATTTTTATTTAAAAATTTAAATTTTCTGGTAGTTTTTTTATTTTGTTTATATAATTTATTTAATTATTTTGTATGGATATATGAATGTATAAATTATTATTTTTTGTATGATTTAATTTCTGTATAAATTAACATTATTAGTATAATTTAATTTAAATTGAATGATTTAAGAAATTTAAATATGGTGTTTTCATAATTTAAATGTTATGTATAAATTATAATTTGTGTTTAGTGAAATATTATTATTTTAAAAAATGTATATATTTGTAATTTAAAATTAAGAATAATTAAATTTAAATATATTTATATGTATATATCATCATATATTATATCTAAAGTAACATAAATTTAAATAATAATATTTGATACACATAGGTAAATAAAGTGAATATAGATAAATATTTTATAAAAATTATATTATAAATAATTATTTATAAAAAATAATAGTTATATTATGTATCATATTTAAATTTATTTAAATATATAATTTATTATTTGATATATATATATATATACAATATTTTTTTGTTAATGGTACTAATTTTTTTTACCATTAATAATAATGGATAAATTATATTAATTATATATAATTATTATTCCAAGTAATTATGTATAAAATATAATCATGTAGATTTAAGAAAGTTTAATTATTTTAAAAACTGTATATATTCTTATCTAATTTTATTATATTGAAATTCATATAAGTTTATAATATTTTAATAGTTATTTAATTTTAAATTTTATTACCTTTATAATTAAATTTAATATTTTTCTATTAATAATATTTCCAATAGTTATGTATAGAATATTTTCTTTTTAAATTTAGGAAATTATAGTTGTTTAAAAAAATATATAAATATATATTTTAAAATATTAATAAATAAAGTTGAATATATTTTAATGTGTATATATATGTTATATTATTTGAATATAATATTTTAAAATGTATATATTTTTAATTTAAATTGTGAATCATTAGATCTGAATATATTTATATGTATATAATATTATATATTATATCTAAAGTAAATTAAATTTAAATTATAATATTTGATACACAGGTAAATAAAATGATTCAAACTAAATATATATATATATATACACATTAAAAATTTAAATTTTGGAAAGTTTAATTTCTTCAAAAACTTTATATATAATTATTTAATTTTATTATATTTAAAGTAACATAAATTTACAATATTTTAATGTTTATTTAAGTTTAAATTATATTACTTTTGTTAATTAAATTTAAAAAAAATTCTATTAATAATATTTTCTATAGTTATGTATATATATGTGTGTTATATTATTTAAATATAATATTTGAAAATATATATTATACATTTATTTAAAATACATCATTAAATACCAAAAATGAATATATATATATACATATTGATATTTAGAAGGATGTAATATAAATATATAGATATATATGTTGATATTAATTATTTATTAGATATAGTTATGGATGAAGTTATAATATGCAAAGGACAATAAGTATCCCAAAAAACATGTAAAGATTATTGTGTGATGACTGATCTTGAGATAACCGACCAATGTATGATTGAAATTGTATATCATTTTTTATGTGGTTATATAATTTGTAATAATTTTATTTTCTTTTCCTCATTGATGACATACGTGTCATCCCTTTTTCTATGTATATTGGAACATGTATGTCATTGTAAAAATTTAGTGTTTCCCAAACCCATAAACCCCCTCACTTTCATGTGAGTAACAATGTAATAAAAATATATTTGATAAGAGACATTGTTGTTAAAAGATGTATATTTACATCATGAATGAAAGGAGACTAATGGTTGCTGAAATATGAGATAATAAAGGATCTAGGACCCTCTTAGGTTTTGGTTAGTTTATAAAATAATGATAAACCATTCCATATAAAAAGCCTCAAGATCAAGTCACGATTATTTAATTATAACTAATTAAATTGTGTTTAAAATTTGATGATATAATATAAATATATATATTTAAATTTTTATTAAATTTACTTTCTAGGTAATCATGTTAGTTTTAATATTGAGGTTATCTATATCAATCATGGTTTTAACGATAGTTTTCCACTTGTAAGTGTTTCAAATATTCATAAAAGTATAAATATATATATATATATATATATATATATATATATATATATTATTTATTAGATAGAGTTATAGGTAAAGTTAAAATATGTAGAACACAATAAGTATCCCAAAGAACATGTTATCAGTATTGTATAATGACCGATCCTGACATTACTGCATAGTGTATGATAAAAATTTAATGTTGTATGTTTTTTGTATTTGATTATTTAATTTGTAATAGTTGACTGATCTTGAGACAAATGACCAATGTCTAATATTTCATGTCATGTTTTTTATAGTTATATAATTTGTAATAATTTCATTTTATTTTCCTCACTGATGACCTATGTATCATACCTCTCTCTATGTACATAAGGACCCACTTTTCCATGTAAAAATGTTATGTATCCCAAACCCCTAGATCCCCTCACTTGTATGAGAGCATCATTATAATAAAAGGGATTTCAATAAGATGTATTTTTGTTTAAATTTGGATTTTTTACATTAGGACTAAAAAGAGAATGATGATTGCTGGAATTTAAGAAAATAGAGGCTCTAGGATCCCCCCTATGTTTTGGTTAGTTTTTAAAATAATGATAAACCAGTCCAGAGAAAAAGTATCAAGGTCAAGATACAATTATTTAATCATAACAAAATAAAACATTTTGAACATTTGATCATGTAATATATAAAATATTTTTAATAAATTTTATGGGTAATAATTTCTACATCAATATACTGAAATGGTGAGGTAATTTATACTAATAAGGATTTTAGCTATAGTTTTCCACCTATAAGAGTGAAAAATCTTCATGAATGTGTGACATTGGATGAAGTTCATCGAAAGATTCATAGTTTCTTAAAACCAAGGGATGATCAATAAGTTACATCACTTACATATCAATACCTTCAATATCACAAGCATCTATGGAATGCTGAGTATCCTATAATCTATGATGAAGATTGGGTGGATTCATCATTATTTTTTAGGCAACAACATAGTAATGGTTTAAGGGAACTATATGGGGTTATTTTTTATATCTATGATTCACGAAATACTACTACAGAACCACGTTATGTGAGCTCTATTGAAGTTGGTCCCCCCAAAAATTATCTTCTATTGTCTTTTCATATGTCTCTAGTAATAGAAACAAATCATGTAGAAGATAATAAAAATATGGGAATAACCTTTTGGGAAATCCCCATAAAGACTCATGATTTAATGAATGAAACTTTATCTGATGAGTATGTATCCTATGATGCAATAGGGGATGATGTAGATGAGGATGATGTGGGGAATAAAACTATAAAGGTTTATTTAATAGATAAGAAACAATCAGTTAGTGGTAATCATACTATATTATTGACTTCCTTAGTCGAATTAATTTCCTATGCACTATATATTGATTATAATGTCATTACACGATCTACTAAATTCCCTTGGTATTATAGGTAATAGATTATCAACAACTGATAATACATATATGTTGGGAAGGAGTTTAAAAGAAAATGTTCCATGAAAAGAATTCTAAAGAAATACCATATAGAGATACATTTTCATTTGTGGTTGATGAGTCCAAGAAGGAAAGATATCTCATTTGGTGTAAAAAATACAGGCAAAATATAAATTTTGAATTCTGGAAATATATGATGATTTTTTTTCATGTTGGAAGACAACTAAATTGGAAGGACCACATACTTATGTACATCCAAGCTTGTCGTATGATCATTTTTCACTTGATATAGAGATTATATCAACTATTATTGTATATATGATAAGAACATGTCAGTAAATTCCTCTATTCGTTGTCTAAGAATGAATAAAACAATTATTCAAATATAAGATATCCTATGACAAAGCTTGGAATGAAAAAAAAAACACAATTTTTAAAGTTTATGGTGATAGTTGTTAATCATATATAGTGTTGTCATAACTAATGGGATTGTTGTATCTTAAAAATTAGTTTATTTATCATTTGGAAACTATTGAGTATGTCACCCATATCATTGAGTTGATAAAAAAGGTAAAATTTCATAGGTTATTTTGGAAATTTAGGCCATGTATAACTAATTGTTTTATTGTAAATAACTCATTCAAGTTTATGGAACTTTTTCTTATGAAAATTATATAGGTATTATACTTATTTATACCATATAGGATGACAATTGTTCTCCTATACAACTTGAATTTTGCATTATTTAAAAGAGAATTATGAATCCTAGTTTTGGGTTTTGGCCTATATATGCATTCATGTCACAAAAATCTAATGAGTGTGTCTGATATCTAATCACCATCAAGTGATTATAAATGAAATTTGTAACAACTGCATCCCAATGATAGCACAGCCACCCTGCCTTAACATGTCCATCGGGTCCTGGCCCACCAGGTACCACCAGTATCCCCACAGACACGTGGTCCCAACCCAGGGGCCCACCCATATGCCTGAACGGGTCATTTGACTAATGATTGTACCTATAGAACAACACATGTCCTTCCCATTGTGTTTTTTCTCACTCATACACACCCTAGGAAACTTCTCATAAGGTCACCCATCCTAATCACTACTCCAGTACAAGAAAGCCTAACTGCAGAGTTCTAATCAGTTAGGCTCCCAAAAAGGAAGTTGCACCTTCTTGACATTAGTCATATCATTTAGTCATTTAACCCTTTATCATTCTGGGGTGTTACAATCACCCCCTTTAGAGCACAACGTCCTCGTTGTGGTACCTACATCACAACCCAGGCAGTGCACCACACTTAAGGCTGGGTACCACCTCTAATATCAAATGTAACAACTAGGTCCCGGTGATAGCACAACCACCCTGCCTTAACATGGTTGTCGGGTCCTGGCCCACCAAGCACCACTAGTTGCCTTGCAGACTTGTGGTCCACACCAAGGGGCCCACCAACATGTATGAACGGGTTATTTGACTAAGGATTGTCCCCACAGTACAACATATGTCATTTCCAGTGTGTTTGTTCCTCACTCACACACAATCTGGAAAACTTCCCTGAATGTCACCCACCCTTATCACTACTCCAGGCCAAGCATGCATAACTGCAGAGTTCTAATCACGTAGGATTCCAAAAAGGAAGGTGCACCTTGTTAACATAAGTCATATCATTTAGTTATTTAACCCTTTATATCATTATGGGGTGTTACAATCACCCCTCTTTAGAGCAAAACTTCCTCATTGTAGGCCCTACATCTTAACCCTGGTAGTGAACTGCACTTAAGGCTGGATACCACCTCTGATACCAAAGGTACCTGGCCCGCTAGGTACCACCAGTTGTCCTGCAGACACGTGGTCCCCTCCTAGGGGCTCACCCACATGACTGAATAGGTCATCTGACTAATGGTTGTTCCCATAGGCCAACACACATCCTTTCCAGTGTGTTTTGTCCTCACTCACACACACACTAAAAAACTTCCCAGAAGGTCACCCATTCTGATAACTACTCTAGGCCAAACATGCTTAACTGCAGAGTTCTAATCAGGTAGGCTCTCGAAAAGGAAGGTGCACGTTGTTGACATGAGTCATATAATCTAGTAATTTAACCCTTTATCATTCTAGGGTGTTAAAATCACCCCCCTTTAGAGAACAACGTCCTCATTGTGGGCCCTACATCTCAACCAGGGCAGTGCACCACACTTAAGGCTGGGTATCACCTCTGATACCAAATGTAACAATTGGGTCCCGGTGATAGCACAACCACCCCACCTTAATATGGTCGTCAGGTCTTGGCCCACCGGGCACCACCAGTTGCCCCGCAAACATGTGGTCCCCACCCAGGGGCCCACCCACATGCCTGAAGGGGTCATCTGACTAATGATTGTACCCACAGGCGAACACATGTCCTTTCCAATGTGTTTTTTCCTCACTCACACACACCTTACGAAACTTTCCAGAAGGACACTCATCATGATCACTACTCTGGGCCAAGCATGATGAACAATTGAGTTCTAATCAGGTAGGCTCTTGAAAAAGAAGGCACACCTTATTGACATGAGTCATATCATTTAGTCATTTAACCCTTTATCAGTCGGGAGTGTTTCAATCACCCCCCTTTAGAGCATAACATCCTCATTGTGGGCCCTATATCTTAACCCAGGTAGTGAACCACACTTAAGGATGAGTACCACATCTGATACCAAATGTACCTGGCCCACCAGAAACCACCTGTTGCCCCGCAGACACATGGTCCCCACCCATGGGCCCACCCACATTCCTGAACAGGTCATCCGACTAATGATTGTCACCATAGACAAACACATGTCCATTCGAGTGTGTTTTGTCCTCACTCACACACACCCCAAGAAACTTCTCAAAAGGTCACCCATCCTGATCACTACTCTAGTCCAAGCATACTTAACTGCAGAGTTCTAATCCAGTAGGCTCTTGAAAAATAAGGTGCACGTTTTTGACCTGAGTCATACCATTTAGTCATTTTACCCTTTATCATTCTATGGTTTTACAATCACCCCCATTTAGAGCACAATGTTCTCTTTGTGGGCCCTACATCTCAACCCAAGCAGTGAACCGTACTTAAGGTTGGGTACCACCTATAATACCAAATGTAACAGCTGGGTCCCGGTGACAGCACATCCACCCTGCTTTAACATAGTCGTCAGGTCCTGGCCTACCAGGTACCACCATGTTCCCTGCAGACACATGGTCCCCACCTAGGGGACCACCCACATTCCTAAAGGGGTCATCTGACTATTGATTGTCCCAAAAGGACAACACATGTACTTTACAGTGTGTTTTTTCCTCACTCACACACACCATGGGAAACTTCCTAGAAGGTCACCCATCCTAATCACTAATCAAGGCCAAGAAAGCTTAGCTGCAGAGTTCTAATCAGGCAGGCTCATGAAAAGGAAGATGCACCTTGTTGACATGAGTCATATCATTTAGTCATTGAACTCTTTATCATTCTGGGGTGTTACAATCACCCCCTTTAAAGAATAATTTCCTCGTTGGGGGCCCTAAATCTCAACCCAGGCAGTGCACCACACTTAAGGCTGGGTACCACCTCTGATACCAAATGTAACAACCGGGTCGTGGTGATAGAACAACCACCCCACCTTAACATGGCCTTAGGGTCTTGGCCAACCAGGTACCGCCAATTGCCCCGCAGACACGTGGTCCCCACCTAGGGGCCAACCCACATGCATGAATGAGTCATCTAACTAATGATTGTCCCGACAGGCCAACACATGTCATTTCCTGTGTTCTTGGTCCTCACTCACAAACACCATGGGAAACTTTACAGAAGGTCACCCATCATAATCACTAGTCCAGGTTAAGCATGCTTAACTGTAGAGTTCTAATTAGGTTGGCTCCCGAAAAAAGGTGCACCATGTTGACATGAGACATATCATTTAGCCATTTAACCCTTTTTCATTCTGGGGTGTTATAATCACCCCCTTTAGAGCACAACATCCTTGTTATGGGCCCTACATCTCAACCCAGGCAGTGCACCACACTTAAGGCTAGGTACCACCTCAAATACAAAATGTAACAACTGGGTCCCGGTGATAGCACAACCACCCCACCTTAACATGGCCGTTGGTTCCCGACCCACTAGGTACCACCAGTTTCTCTAGTGACAAGTGGTCCCCACCTAGGGGCTCACCCGCATTCCTGAACGGGTCGTCTGACAAATGATTTTCCCCACAGTCCAACACATGTCCTTTCCAGTTTAAGCATGCTTAACTATAGAGTTCTAATCAGGTAGGATCCCAAAAAAGAAGGCACACCTTGTTGAAATGAGTCATATCATTTAGTCTTTTAACCCTTTATCATTATGGGGTGTTATAATCACCCCCCTTTAGAGAAAAAAGTTCTTGTTGTGGGACCTATATATCAACCTAGGAAGTGCACCTCAGTTAAGGATGGGTACCACCTCTAATACCAAATGTAATAACTAGGTCCCAGTGATAGCACAACCACCTACCTTAACATGGTTGTTGGGTTCTGTCCCACTAGGTACCACCAATTTCCCCGCAGAAATGTGATCCCCACCTAGGGGCCCACCCACATGCCTGAACAGGTCATCTGGAAAATGATTGTTCCCACAGGACAACACATGTACTTTCCAGGTTAATCATACATAACTACAGAGTTCTAATCAGGTAGGATCCTAAAAAAAGGTGCACCTTAATGACATGAGTCATATCATTTAGTATTTTAACCCTTTATCATTGTGGGGTGTTATAATCACCCCACTTTAGAGCACAACGTTCTCGTTGTGGGCCCTATATCTCAACTTAGGAAGTGCACCTCACTTATGGCTGGGTACCACCTATGATACCAAATGTAACAACTGGGTCCCAGTGATAGCACATCCACCCACCTTAACATGGACGTTGGGTCCTGGCCCACCAGGTACCACCAGTTTCCCCATGGACACGTGGTCCCCACCCAAGGGCCCACCCACATGCCTGAACTGGTCATTTGACAAATGATTGTACCCACAATCCAACACTTGTCCCTTCTAGTGTGTTTTGTTCTCACTCACACACACCCTAGGAAACTTCCAAGAAGGTCACCCATCCTGATTAGTACTCGAGGACAAGAATACTTAACCGTAGAGTTATAATTATGTAGGCTCACGAAAAGGAAGGTCCACCTTGTGGACATGAGTCATATCGTTTAGTCATTTAACCCTTTATCATTCTAGGGTGTTGCAATAACCACCCTTTAGAGTGCAACAACCACGTTGTGGGCCCTACATCTCAACCCAGACAGTGCACTGCACTTAATGTTGGGTACAACCTTTGAAAAAAAAATGTAACAACTTGGTACTGGTGATAGAACAACCACCCTACCTTAACATGGTCATCAGGTCTTGGCCCACGAGGTACCACTAATTTCCCCATAGACAAGTGGTCCCCACCCAGGGGCCCACCCACATGTTTGAACGGGTCATCTAACTAATGATTGTCCCCACATGCCAACACATTTCTTATCTAGTGTGTTTTGTCCAAACTCACACACACCCTGGGAAACTTCCCAAAAGGTCACCCTTCATGATCACTACTCCAGGCCAAGCATGCTTAACTACATAGTTCTAATCAGGTAGGCTTCTGAAAAGGAAGGTGCACCTTGTTTACAAGAGTCATATCATTTAGTCATTTAACCCTTTATCATTTTGGGATGTTACAATCACCCCCATTAGAGCACAACTTCCTCGTTGTGGGCCCTACGTCTCAACCTAGGTAGTGCACCACACTTAAGGCTGGGTATCCCCTCTGATACCAAATGTACCTGGACCACCGGGTACCACCAGTTTCCCCACAGACACGTGGTCCTCACTCAAGGGCCCACCCACATGCCTGAACGGGTCATCTGACTAATGATTGTCCCCACATTCCAACACATGTCCATTCTAGTGTGTTTTGTCCCCACTCACACACACCTTGGAAAACTTCCCAGAAGTTCACCCATCCTGATCACAACTCTAGACCAAGAATGCTTAACTGTTGAGTTTAAATCAGGTATGCTCTCAAAAAGGAAGTTGCATCTTGTTGACCTGAGTCATATCATTTAATATTTTAACCCTTTATCATTCTAGGGTGTTATAATCACCCCCCTTTAGAGTAAAACATCCTCATTTTGGGCCCTACATCTCAACCTAGGCAGTGCACCACACTTAAGGCTGGGTACCACCTTTGATACCAAACGTAACAATTGGGTCCCGGTGATAGCACAACCACCTGCCTTAACATGGTCATTGGGTCCTGGCCCACCAGGTAACACTAGTTTCCCCATATACTCGTGATCCCCACTCAGGGGTCACCCACATGTATGAACGGGCCATCTGACAAATGCTTGTACCCACAGGCCAACACATGTCCTTTCCAGTATGTTTTGTCCCCACTCACACACACCCTGTGAAACTTCCCAGAAGGTCACCCATCCTGATCAATATTTCAGGCCAAGCATGCTTAACTACAGAGTTCTCAACCCAAGCAGTGCACCACACTTAAGGATGGGTACCACCTATGACACCAAATGTAACAACTGGGTCCTAGTGATAACACAACCACCCCGCCTTAACATGGTCGTTGGGTCCTGGCCCACCAGGTACCACCAGTTGCCCCGCATACATTTGGTCCCCACCCCGGGGCCCACCCACATGCCTAAACGGGTCATCTGATTAATGATTTCCCCCACAGTCTGAAACATTTCATTTCTAGTGTGTTTTGTCCTCACTCACACACACCCTGGGAAACATCCCAGAAGGTTACCCATCCTGATCAATTCTCCCGGCCAAGCATGCTTAACTGTAGAGTTCTCAACCTAGGCAGTGCACCACACTTAAGGCTGGGTAACACCACTGATACCAAATATAACAACTCAAACCCGATGATAGCACAACCACCCTGCCATAACATGGTTGTCGGGTCCTCACCCACCAGGTACCACCAGTTGCCCCGCAGACACATGGTCCCCACCCAGGGGACCACCCACAAGCCGGAATGGATCATATCACTAATAATTTCCCCACAGGTCAACACATGTCCTTTCTAGATTGTTTTTCCCTCACTTACACAAACCTTGGGAAAATTCCTAGAAGGTTACCCATCCTGATCACTACTCCAGGCCAAGAATGCTTAATTGGAGAGTTCTAATCATGTAGGCTCCCGAAAATGAAAGATGTTCCTTGTTGACATGAGTCATATCATTTAGTCATTAAACAATTTATTATTCTAGGGTGTTAAAATCACCCCCCTTTAGAGCACAACATCCTTATTGTGAGCCGTATATCTCAACCCAGGCAGTGCACCACAGATAAGGCTGGGTACCACCTCTAATACCAAATGAACCTGGCCCACCATGTACCACCAGTTGCCCCGCAGACACATGGCCCCCACCTCTAGGTCCACCCACATTCCTGAACGGATCATCTGACTAATGATTGTCCCCATAGGCCAAAACATGTCCTTTCTAGTGTGTTTATCCTCACTCACAAACACCCTGGGAAACTTCCTAGAAGGTCACCCATCCTGATCACTAGTTTAGGCAAAACATGCTTAACTGCAGAGTTCTAATCAGGTAGGATCTAGAAAAGGAAGGTTCACCTTGTTTACATGAGTCATATCATTTAGTCATGTAAAACATTATCATTCTAGGGTTCAAAATCACCCCCCTTTAGAGCATAATGTCCTCGTCCTGAGCCCAACATCTCAACCTAGGTAGTGCACCGCACTTAAGGTTGGGTACTACCTCTGATTCCAAATGTAACAACTGGGTTCTAGTGATAGCACAACCACCCCGCCTTAACATGTTCATCGGGTCCTGGGCCACCAGGTACCACCATTTTCCCCACAGACATGTGGTCCCCACCCATGGGTCCACCCACATGCCTAAGCGGGTCATTAGACTAATTATTGTTCCCATAGTCCAACACATGTCTTTTCCAGTGTGTTTTTTCCTCACTCACACACACCCTGAGAAACATCCCCGAAGGTCACCCATATTTATCACCACCCCAAGCCAAGCACGCTTAAATTTAGAGTTCTAATCAGGTAGGCTCCTAAAAAGAAAGGTGCACCTTGTTAAAACAAGTCATATCATTTAATCATTTAACCCTTTATCATTCTGGGATGTTACAATCACCCCCCTTTAGAGCACAATGTCCTCATTGTGGGCCCCACATCTCAACCCAGATAGTGCACAACACTTAAGGCTGGGTACCACCTATGATACCAAATGTAACAACTGGGTCCTGATGATAGCACAACCACCCTGCCTTAACATTTTCGTCATGTCCTGGCCCACCAGGTACCACCAGTTGCCCTGTAGACATGTTGTTCCCACCCAGGGGCCCACCCACATGTTTGAACGGGTCATGTGATTGATTATTTTCTCCACAATCCAACACTTGTCCTTTCTAGTGTGTTTTGTCCTCACTCACACACACCCTGGAAAAATTCCCTGAAGGTCACCCATCTTGATCACTACTCTAGGCCAAGAATGCATAACTACAAAGTTCTAATCAAGTTGGTTCTTGAAAAGGAAGGTGCACCTTGTTGACATGAGTCATGTCATTTAGTAATTAAACCCTTTATTATTCTTGGGTGTTACAATCACCACCCTTTAAAGCACGTCCTTTTTGTGGGGCCCACATCTCAACCTAGGAATTGCACTACACTTAAGGCTAGGTACCACCTCTGATACTAAATGTAACAACTGGGTCCCGGTGATAGCACAACCACCCTGACTTAACATGGTCGTCATGTCCTATCCCACCAGGTGCCACAAGTTGTCCCGTAGACATGTGTTCCCCACCCAGGGACCCACGCACATGCCTGAACGGGTCATCTGACTAATGATTGTCCTCATAGGCCAATACATGTCCTTTCAAGTGTGTTTTGTTCTCACTCACACACACCCTGGGAAATTTCCCAGAAGGTCACCCATCCTAATCACTACTCCAGGAAAAGCATGTTGTCCCACATGACAACACATGTCCTTTCCAGTGTGTTTTGTCCTCACTCACACACACCCTGAGAAACTTCTCAGAAGGTCACCCATCCAGATCACTAATCCAGGACAAGCATGCTTAACTGTGGAGTTCTAATCTGGTAGGCTCTTGAAAAAGAAGTGCAATGCACTTAGGGCTGGGTACCACTTCTGATACCAAATATAACAACTGGGTCCCATAAGGTCACCCATCGTGATCACTACTCTAGGCCAAGCTTGGTGTCCCGACCGGACAACACATTTCCTTTCCTGTGTGTTTTGTCCTCACTCACACACACCCTGAGAAACTTTTCAGAAGGTCACCCATCCTGACCACTACTCCAGGCCAAGCATGCTTAACTGCAGAGTTCTAATTAGGTAGGATCCCGAAAAGGATGTGCACCAAACTTAAGGCTGGGTACCACTTCTAATACCAAATGTAACAACTGGGTCCTGGTGATAGAACAACCACCCCGCCTTAACATGGTTATCAGGTCCTGGCCCACCAGGTACCACCAATTGTCCCATAAACACATTTTCCCCACCCAGGGGCCCACTCACATGACTCAACAAGTCATCTGACTA
Organism: Viscum album; assembly: GCA_963277665.1. Taxonomy (NCBI): domain Eukaryota; kingdom Viridiplantae; phylum Streptophyta; class Magnoliopsida; order Santalales; family Viscaceae; genus Viscum; species Viscum album. Next base: position 1,294,391,165 of record OY728141.1, on the reverse strand, counting down.
ATGATTGTCCCCATAGGCCAACACATGTCATTTCCAGTGTGTTTTGTCCTCACTCACACACACCATGGGAAACTTCCCAGAAGGTCACCCATCCCGATCACAACTCCAGGCCAAGCATGTTTTCCCCACAGGACAACACATGTCCTTTCCAGTGTGTGTTCTCCTCACTCACACAAACCCTGGAAACTTCCCAGAAGTCCACCCATCCTGATCATTACTCCAGGATATGAATGTTTAACTTCCCAGAAGGTCACCCATCCGGATCACTATTCCAGACCGACACATGTCCTTTCCAGTGTGTTTTTTCCTCACTCACACACACCCAAAAAACATTCCACAAGGTCACCCATCCTGATCACTACTCCAGGCCAAGCATGATTAACTACAAAGTTCTAATCACGTAGGCTCCTAAAAAGGAATATGCACCTTGTTGACATGAGTCATATCATTTAGTAATTTAACCATTTATCATTCTAGGGTGTTACAATCACCCCCTTTAGATCACAACGTCCTCATTGTGATCCCTACATCTCAACCCAGGCAGTGAACTGCACTTAAGGCTAGGTACTGCCACTGATAACACCAGTTGTCCTGCAGACACGTGTTGCCCACCCAAGGGCCCACCCACATGCCTGAATGGGTCATCTGACCAATGATTGTCCCCACAGGCCAACACATTTCCTTTCCAATGTGTTTTTCCTCATTCCCACACACCCTAAGAAACTTCCCAGAACGTCACCCATCCTGGTCACTACTCCAGGAAAAGCATGATTAATTGCAATGTTCTAATCAAGTATGCTCCCGAAAAGGAAGATGAACCACGTTGACATGAGTCATATCATTTAGTTATTTAACCATTTGTCATTATCAGGTGTTAAAATAACCCCCTTTAGAGAAAAACATCCTTGTTGTGGGCCCTACATCACAACCCAGGCATTGCACTGCACTTAAGGTTGGGTACCACCTCTGATAACACCAGTTGTCCCGCATACATGTGTTCCCCACCCAGGGGCCCACCCACATGCCTAAACGGGTCATCTGATTAATGATTGTCCCCACAGGCCAACACATGCCCTTTCCAATGTGTTTTGTCCTCATTCACACACACCCTGAGAAACTACCCAGAATGTCACCCATCCTGATCACTACTCTAGGAAAAACATTCTTAACTATAGAGTTCTAATCAGGTAGTCTCCCGAAAAGGAAGGTGCATCTTGTTGACATCAGTCATATCATTTAGTCATTTAACCATTTATCATTATGGGGTGTTAGAATCACCCCCTTTAGAGAACAAAGTCCTCATTGTGGTCCCTACATCCCAACCATGGCAGTGCACTGCACTTAAGGCTGGGTACCACGTCTGATACCAAATGTAACAACTCAGTCCCGGTGATAGCACAACTAGCCCACTTTAACATGATGGTCTGGTATTGGCCCAACAGGTACCACAAGTTGTCTCATAGACACATGGTCCCCACTTAGGGGCCCACCCACATGCCTGAATGGGTCATCTGACTAATGATTGTCCCCACATGCCAACACATGTCCTTTACAGTGTGTTTTGTCCTCACTCTCACACACCCTAGGAAACTTTCCAGACGGCCATCCATCTTGATCACTACTCCAGGCCAGACATGCTTAACTTCAGAGTTCTATTCCAATAGGCTTCTGAAAAGAAAGTTTCACCTTGTTGAAATGAGTCATATCATTTAGTCATTTAACCCATTATCATTCTGGGGTGTTACAATCACCCCCCTTTAGAGCTCAACGTCAACGTTGTGGGACCTACATCTCATCCCAAGCAATGCACTGCACTTAAGGATGGGTAACATGTCTGATACCAAATGTAACAACTGGGTCCCGATTATAGCAGGACCACCCCGTCTTAACATGGTCGTCAGGTCTTGGACCACCAGGTACCACCAGTTATCTCTCAGACATATGGTCCCCACCTAGGGGCCCACCCACATGTCTGAACGGGTCATCTGAATAATGATTGTCCCCACATGCCAACAATTGTCTTTTCTAGTGTGTTTTGTCCTCACTCACACACACACTGGGAAACTTCCTAGAAGGTCACCCATCCTAATCACTACTCTAGGACAAGTATGATTAACTATAAAGTTCTAATCCGGCAGGCTCCCGAAAAGAAGGGTGCACCTTGTTGACATGAGTCATATCATTTAGTTATTTAACCCTTTATCATTCTGGGGTGTTACAATCACCCCCTTTATGACCACCCCACCTTAACATATTCGTTGGGTCCTGGCCCATCATGTCACATACAAGACATATTTTAATGGTATTTTTCATTTAATTTACATACATTCTTTATTTTGGGGGTTTCCCTAGGTTTTAGGGAGGAATAGATGAGTATTCATGAATTGAGCCAAACCGTGAGCCCAATTCCAAATTAAAAAATAAATTTTGTATCTTTTATAACAATTTTATTTTTCAACATTTTTCATCCATTCAAGTTCTTACATGACCTCACCTAACCTATTAACACCTCCAACGTAATTTGGAGCTTTTAGAAATCCATAACCAGGGGTTATTTGAGTTTTTATCTAAGGGGTGGGCCTGCCCGAAAGCGCAATTCATGTTTTAAAAATAAAATTTTATTTTGTTATAACTTATTCAATATTTGGGATTTTTCGGTGATTCCAAGTCTCACCCAAACCCACGTAACCCAGCCACGCGTCTGAACTCTCTCCCACCTCTTTGGAGCTCTGTAGAATCTCTATTTGGTGCCAATATTCATAGGGTTCCTCAAATCGCCCAGATTTGAAGAGGTAAAGTATTTCTTTCATAACTCTCTCAATTATCAATATTTTTCCTCCATTCCAGTTCATAAAGGAGATAATACATCTTGTTCGAACGTACCCTAAATTTTGGATCTTTTAAATTTCAGATACTAGAGTTTTGGAGTGATTACTTCAAGATACTTCAAGTAAATGATCCATTTTCTTTCCTCTTTTAAATTTATTTGGGTTTAACTCATTGTTATTAGGGTTTCTTCAGTTATAATTGAGTTTAATAATGTAAATAAACTAGGATTTCGAACCTAGGGTTTAACTTTGGCTTTCGTGGCCAATTTGTATGGTTTTAGGTTTGATATAGTTCTCTCTTGGTGCGGCGGGGGTGCGATTTGATTTTCGCACGGAGATTCAAGGGGTTTTGTTAATTTGGTAGGTGATTACATTGTGTGTGAAATATTTGTTAATTAGCTTGCTGCTTTCATGGTACCTTAATGTTTATTTCACTTGAATGTTTCTGTAAAAATTGGTTTTAGTTGTATTTATAATGCAAATGAATTTTAAGTTCCAATTTTTGGTGAAATTGGGGGTTTTTCATTCAAATCTTTTATTGGTTCATTTTGGGATGCCTCATAACTGAATTTTTGGTTTCATTAAAGGGTGTTGAACTGAAATTTTGTTTTAATAACTTACAAGTGTTAACATAGTGTGAAAAGTGGATATCTTAAAGAGCTTTTGGTGCAAAACAATGTGATGTTTTGAGAGGTTGTTTTATTGGAAATAAAATTAGTTTATTGTGTGTTTTAAATGGTATAAAATGTGTGTAGCTACTGTACAATTTTTTTGTGACCAGTAGTGATATTTTATATGCAAAAGGATGTGTGTTGTTTGCTGAAATTGTTTGAGCACAAAAAGGGGAAGCCTGGGTACCTAGGTGGGGCGGATTTGGACTAGTACGGCTAGTGGATCAGATGGGTTTTGTCCCTGTTCCACTTAGCATCTGGATAACGACAAATCTAACTAAACTATTTGGATGATGATTGGGGACCACTAGGTTATGGGTATGTTCCCTTCTAGTGGCTCGTTCATTAGAATGGATTTTTCTATGGTTACTCTACACCGAGGTACGAGGTACATAGGGCCCGAGACAACCTGTGCTTAGGGGTGTTCCCGATTTTGATGCTCATAGGATTTGTGGTATTTACCCTTGTTGTGGGTTGTTTTTTTCAGTACATTAAATTAGATCACATGTCTATTTAATGTGATAACATTCTGAAATTCTTGGATTGAAAACTGTTTTCATTTGAAAGTTGCATTTCTTTGAATTTTAACACTATTTCACATTGTGTATTAAAATTGCTTGTTTTGTTCACATTGTATTGCATGCTCTTTGGAATCATCTAGTGGTATCATATTGGGCTTAGTCTCATACCCTACTTACACCCCTTGGGTGTAAGTAGAACTGCTTATGCTTGACTCAGGTAAAGGGAAGGCTAAGGGTGATGGCGGTTCGGGATGTTAGTCCCCATCGTTGGGGCGGAGTTGCGGGGATGGATTGCGGGTGATGATCCCCTTGTCGTGCGGAGTTCATGGGGATGTATTTATGTTGTAATTATTTGTTTTTAGACCACTTTTAGTGTCTTTAAACATATGTATTCATATCTGGTTTTGTTAAGAATTTTTTAGCATGAAAATTTCAGATTTTAATAATTGATTGTTTTTTTATGATTTATGCTCTCATATTCGGGTAAACTGTTCCCAAACCAGATTTGTTTGATACCCGGGCACTTGTGCCAGCCCGTGGGGATAGGGAACGCCCTTAGGTCCTTACCACGGGCTGGGTTTTGTGCCGTTAATGGTGGTGACCAGATCCGGTTCGTGACAAAATGGTATCAAAGGAGGTTAATGTTTTTGGGTTATATTGTTATTTTGAGATGTGTCGGGATAGATAGGAGCTAGGATTGTCAGGGCTCGGAGTATTGGTTGTGAGTAGGGTGCCTGGCCTGCACCTCTCATGGCAGACCTGGAGTCAATAGAGGATGTTGGAATTTACTGATTGACTTCACTTCCAGGTGAGACGTGTGGGCTGTAGACCACATGTGGACATCAGGCAGATGTGGAGTAGTTGTTTCTTTTATTACAAGAATGTGTTTAGTTTGTTTATATTTGATGTATTTGATTACAATTTTCAGAATTGTGGTATTGACTATTGTTTTGTGAATGTTGCATTTTATAGCAACATGCCTCCCCAGAAAGCTCCCACGCACCCACAGGAGGAAGCTGGAGAGAGTTCTCCCACGCTGATTGATCAATGGCTCGTGGAGGCTGTTGTTAGGGCTATCCAAGCATTGGGACAGGGACCAGCTCATGCTCCTATTCCTGTTAGGGTAGAGGAGACAGGTCCTAGAAAAGATAAAGCAAAAGAGTTTCTGAAAAACAAGCCTCCTGCCTTTCGAGGTAGCACAGAACCCCATGAAGCAGAAGAATGGCTCGAGAAGATCGAGCGTATGTTTGAGTTCCTGGAAACACCCGAGGAGCTCAGGGTGAAGTGTGCCTCCTTCCTGTTGGAGGGTCCCAGTCGTAAATGGTGGGAGTCAGTGCTTCAGGCTGGGAAGAATGATCAGATGCGCTGGGGAGATTTCAAGGCTGTCTTCAATGAACAATATTTCCCTGAGCTGTTGGCTTATGCCAGGTCTAGAGAGTTCATGGAACTTGTTTAGGGGAATCTATCTGTGATGGAGTATGCCAACTGTTCCGCTGAGTTGGTTTGGTATGCTCCAAAAATTGTCTCTAATGATCAAGCGAAGGCCCAGAGGTTTGAGAAAGGCTTGCGACCAGAGATATAATCCCAGGTGTTCTTGTTTAAGCTGAGGACATATGCTGAGGTTGTTGATCGGGCGTGCATGGTGGAGATTGATAGGAAAGGCAGGGCTGGTTTCTATGGTTCAGTATCAGTAGTGGGTAGTGACAGCTCCTCAGAGAAGAAAAGGAAGCAGGAGGATCATGTGAAGAAAAGAGGGGGCAGTTCAGGCCACTCTTCCAGGCAGTTTTCTTCTGCGGCTTCTGATGTGAGATCGGTAATGTGCCACCAATGTGGGAGGCCTGGGCATATCCGACCACCATGTCCTCTTCCTCCGAAGCCTTGTTACCAATGTAGAGGTATAGGGCATTTGCAGCGCTTCTGCGGTGTGGAACGTCCACTCCCAAGTGGGGTAGGGTCAGTGGCTTCAAGAGGAGTGCCAGCATAGTCTGAGCCGTCGAGGACTGGGGGATCTCGATTTGGTGGTCGTGGTGGTAGGCCTGGATCATCTTTTGGGCAGAGCCAGTTCAGGGCACAACCACAGACTAGCGGTCGTCCTTAGGCAGATACTGGACATCTCCATGTAGTGGATCAGTCACCAGCAGGATCAGAGGCAGGACCGTCGACAGTTCTAGGTACCGTTCTGATCGCATCTTCTATAGCTATTGCTCTTTTTGATACTGGTTCCTCTATTTCATTCATTTCTGGACATTTTGTGGACATGCTGAATTTTCCAACTGAGTTGATGTCTTTTGCGATGGAGTTGGTGACACCATTGGGAAATAAGAAGGAGAAGGGCCTCAGGTGCCCCTCGTGTGCACTTTCTGTGTTAGGGGTCGAGATGGAGTGGGACCTCTTGGTCTTAGATATGGACTTTTTTGATGTCATACTCGGGATGGATTGGCTAGTACACTTCCAGGCACACATCGATTGTTATAGACGGTGTGTGAGTTTTACAGCACCTAATGGGAGTCGTCGGGTTTTTCATGGAGAATGGGATCCACGATCAAGTCGCGCAGGGCCTCCACTCCCAGATTTGGGAAGTGTTATCTTCCAGTTATCTTCGCTTGTGCTAGAGGATGGTCTTTCCCCTGAAGGTGCACTACCTTGTGTAGTGAATGAGTTTCTCAAGGTATTCCCAGATGATTTTTCAGGGTTTCCCCCAGAGCTGGATGTGGAGTTTTCGATTGATCTGGCACTGGGAACACAACCGATATCTCTTCCCTCTTATCACATGGCCCCCACTGAGTTGAGGGAATTAAAGATACAGCTGGACGACTTAGAATCCAAAGGATTCATTCGCCCGAGTGTCTCTCCTTGGGCCGCTCCTGTGTTGTTTGCAAAAAAGGCTGATGGATCCCTCCGGTTGTGCATTGACTACTGGAAGCTGAATAGGGTAACAATTAAAAACAAATACCCTTTTCCCAGAATAGATGACTTGTTTGATCAGTTGAAGGGGGAAAAGTGGTTCTCAAAGATAGACCTACATTCAGGGTATCATCAACTCAGGGTGAAGGAGTCATATATCCCTAAGACAGCCTTCCGAAGTAGGTACGACCACTTTGAGTATTTGGTCATGCCCTTCGGATTGACCAATGCTCCAACGGTATTTATGGAACTTATGAATAGGGTGTTCCATCAGTATCTCGATTCCTTTGTTGTGGTGTTCGTGGATGGCATTCTGGTATATTCTTGCTCTGAGGAGGAACACGAACATTACTTGAGGATCATTTTGGGTATATTACCAGATCACCGCCTCTATGCAAAGTTGTCAAAGTGCACTTTCTGGATCAGAGAGGTGAAATTTCTGGGACATGTGATCTCAGAGCATGGGGTTTCAGTGGAACCTGAGAAAATTAGTGCAGTCATGTCGTGGGAGAAACCGAAGATGTGTTCGAGATCAAGAGTTTTCTTGGCTTGGCTGGTTATTATATGCGATTCATTCAGGATTTCTCTCGGCTTGCTTCATCGATGACATCCCTCACCCAGAAAGGGGTGAAGTTTTTATGGGGTCCAGAATGTCAGGCATCGTTCGAGGAGCTGAAGGGGCAGCTGACTACCGCCCCCGTGCTAATTTTTCCAGAGGCTGGAAAGGGATATGTGGTCTATTGTGATGCTTCAGGTATGGGTCTTGGGTGTGTGCTTATGCAGGATGATCATGTGGTCGCGTATGGCTCTCGCCAACTTCGACCACATGAAAAGAACTACCCAAACCATGACTTGGAGTTGGCAGTGGTGATGCATGCTCTGAAGACTTGGCGTCACTACCTCTTTGGAGAGAAGTTTTTGGTATACTCTGATCACAAAAGCTTGGCTTATATCTTCTCGTAGAAGGACCTCAACTTGAGGCAATGTCGCTGGATCGAGTACTTGTAGGGGTTTGACTTTGACATTGTCTATACCCCAAGAAAAGGTAATGTAGTGGCCGACGCTTTGAGTAGAAGAGTTCCAGTGCAGGCTTTGAGGAAGTCTACTGATGAGTGGGCATTGATGAGTCTCTTTTCTCTGATGCATGCGGAGACCAGGGAATACAGTGGAGGGGCATTCTTGGCAAGAATCCAGTTGACTCCTTCTCTATTGGAGTTGATTCAGCAGGAACAACCCAGTGATGATCTTTTTCAGCAGCCTAAGTAGTTTCTTCATGGTGGGGAGACATCCTCTGATTGTTCGTCGTCTCCCGAGGGCATCTTGTGCTTCAAGGGCCGTTCAGTAGTGCCATTATCTCTGCGGAAGGTGGTGATGCAAGATAGCCACTAGTCTTAGTGGGCTGTCCATCCGAGTGCCACTAAGATGTCTTATGATGTTCGTCGGTAGTTTTGGTGGCCTGGTATGAGATGGGACATAGCAGACTTTTTTTCGAGATGCTACACATGTCAGCAGGTGAAAGAAGAGCACCAAAGGACATCCGGTTTGCTCCAACCACTACCCATTCCTACCTGGAAGTGGGAAGAGGTTTCCATGGACTTCATTGATGGCTTACCTCGTACACCTTGGGGTAATAATGCTATTTGGGTGGTGATTGATCGTCTGACCAAATCAGCCCACTTCATTCCGATAAAAGATACAACTAAAGTAGATGAGTTGGGCCATTTGTATCTTCAGGAAGTGGTGAGAATCCATGGTGTACCATTAGCTGTTGTCTCAGATAGATACCCCCACTTCACTTCTCGATTTTGGGAAGGCCTTGGGGTCTCAGATTAAGATGAGCACGACATACCACCCACAGACGGATGGTCAGACAGAGCGGGCGAATCAAATATTGGAGGACATGCTTCGTGCATGTGTCCTGGACTTTGGAGGTTCTTGGGATAGCCATTTGGGATTGGTAGAGTTTTCTTATAATAATAGTTACCAATCTACGATTCGAATGGCCCCTTTTGAGGCGCTCTATGGTCATCCTTTTCATTCCCCCCTATGTTGGGCTGAGGTAGGAGAGACTTCACTGTTGGGGTCGAGCCTTGTGCAGGAGACTTCTGAGAAGGTCAAGTTGATCAGGCAGCTCTTATTGACAGCTCAGAGTTGTCATAAATCTTATGCTGACCGGAGGCATCGAGACCTAGATTTTTCTGTGGGTGATAGGGTATTCTTAAAAGTAGCCCCTCGTTTGGTCCATCGTCGATTGGGGAAGCAAGGTAAGATGATGCCACGGTATGTCGGACCCTTTGAGATCACCGATCATATTGGCAAGGTGGCATACAGGTTGGCCTTACCTTCTCAGTTGACATCTATCCATGATGTCTTCCACGTCTCTCAGTTGAAGAAATACAATCTGGATCCATCCCATGTGTTGAGTTGGGAAGAACTGGAGATAGATCCTGACTTGTCTATCGTTGAGAGGCCGGTGAAAATAGTGGACTCCCAAGAGAAGATACTTCGAGGAAATTATATTTCTTTAGTCCGAGTTTTATGGTAGCATGGGAATGATACACATGAGACATGGGAGCGAAAGTCATGGGTTGAGGAAGAGTACCCATTCTTGTTTTCCAACTGAGATTCATGTTGAATTTATAGGGCGGAAAGTCCTTCATGGTGGGGATAATTGTCACATAAAAAACATATTTTAAAGGTATTTATCATTTAATTTACATCCTTTATTTGTTTTGGGGGTTTCCCTAGGTTTTAGGGAGGAATAGATGAGTATTCATGAATTGGGCCAAACCGTGAGCCCAATTCCAGATTAAAAAATAAATTTTTTATCTTTTATAAATATTTCATTTTTCAACATTTTTCATCCATTCAAATTCCTACATGACCTCCCCTAACCTATTAACACCACCAAGGTAATTTGGAGCTTTTAGAAATCCATAACCAGGGGTTATTTGGGTTTTTATCTAAGGGGTTGGGCCTGCCCGAAAGCTCAATTCCTGTTTTAAAAATAAAATTTGATTTTGTTATAACTTATTCCATATTTGGGATTTTTCGGTGATTCTAAGTCTCACCCAAGACCACATAACCCATCCACGCTTCTGAACTCTCTCCCACCTCTTTGGAGCTCTGTAGAATCGCGATTTGGTGCCTATCTTCATAGGGTTCCTCAAATCTCCGAGATTTGAAGAGGTAAAGTATTTCTTTCATAACTCTCTCAATTATCAATATTTTTCCTCCATTCCAGTTCCTAAATGCGATAATACATCTTTTTTGAACGTACCCTAAATTTTGGATCTTTTAAATTTCAGATACTAGAGTTTTGGAGTGATTACTTCAAGATACTTCAAGTAAATGAGCCCTTTTCTTTCCTCTTTCAAATTACTTTGTGTTTAACTCATTGTTATTAGGGTTTCTTCGGTTATAATTGAGTTTACTAATATCCAGAAACTAGGATTTCGAACCTATGGTTTAACTTTTGTATTTCTTGGCCAATTTGTGTGGTTTTAGTTTTGATCTAGTTCTCTCTTGGTGCGGCGGGGGTGTGATTTGATTTTCGCACGGAGATTCAAGGGGTTTTGTTAATTTGGTAGGTGATTCCATTGTGTGTGCAATATTTGTTAATTAGTTTTCTTCTTTCATGGTACCTTAATGTTTATTTCACTTTAATGTTTCTGTAAAAATTGGTTTTAGTTGCATTTATAATGAAAATGAATTTTAAGTTCCAATTTTTGGTGAAATTGGGGGTTTTTCATTCAAATCTTTTATTGGTTCATTTTGGGATGCCCCATAACTTAATTTTTGGTTTCATTAAAGGGTGTTGAACTGAAATTGTGTTTCAATAACTTAAAAGTGTTAACATAGTGTGAAAATTGGATATCTTAAAGAGCATTGGGTGCAAAACAATGTGATGTTTTGAGAGGTTGTTTTATTGGAGATAAAATTATTTTATTGTGTGTTTTAAATGGTATAAAATGTATGTAGATACTGTAAAATTTGTTTGTGACCAGTAGTGATATTTTATATACAAAAGGATGTGTGTTGTTTTCTGAAATTGTTTGAGCACAAAAAGGGGAATCCCGGGTACCTAGGTGGGGCAGATTTGTACTAGTACGGCTAGTGGATCGGATGGGTTTTGTCCATGTCCCACTTAGAATCTGGATAAAGACAACTCTAACTAAACTATTTGGATGATGATTGGGGACCAATAGGTTATGGGTATGTCCCCTACTAGTGGCTCGTGCATGAGAACAGATTTTTCTATGGTTACTCTACACCGAGGTACGAGGTACATAGGGCCCGAGACAACCTAGTGCTTAGGGGTGTTCCCGAATTTGATGCTCATAAGATTTCTGGTATTTACCCTTGTTGTGGGTTGTTTTTTTCAGTACATTACAGTAGCTCACATGTCTATTTAATGTGATAACATTATGAAATTCTTGGATTGAAAACTGTTTTCATTTGAAAGTTGCATTTCTTTGAATTTTAACACTGTTTCACCTTGTGTATTAAAATTGCTTGTTTTGTTCACATTGTATTGCATGCTCTTTGAAATCATCTGGTGGTATCCTATTGGGCTTAGGCTCACACCCTACTTACACCCCTTGGGTGTAAGTAGACATGCTTATGCTTGGCTCAGGTAAAGGAAAGGCTAAGGGTGATGGCGGTTCGGGATGTTCGTCCCCATTGTTGGGGCGGAGTTGCGGGGATGGCTTGAGGGTGATGATCCCCTTGTTGTGCGGAGTCCATGGGGATGTCTTTATGTTGTAATTATTTATTTTTAAACCACTTGTAGTATCTTTAAACATATGTATTCAGATCTGGTTTTGTTAAGAATTGTTTAGCCTGAAAATTTCAGATTTTAATAATTGATTGTTTTTTATGATTTATGCTCTCATACTCGGGTAAATCGTTCCCAAACCAGATTTGTTTGATACCCAGGCACTTGTGCCAGCCCGTGGGGATAGGGAACACCCTTTGGGCCTTCCCACGGGCCAGGTTTGGTGCCGTTAATGGTGGCAACCAGATCCAGTTCGTGACACATCAGGTACAATCAGTTTCCTCGCAGACACGAGGTCCCTAACCAGGGGCCCACCCACATGATTGAACAGGTCATTTGACTAATGATTGTCCCGATAGGTCAACACATGTCATTTCCAGTGTGTTTTTTCATCACTCATACACAGCATGGGAAACTTCCCAGAAGGTCACACATCTAGATCACTACTCTAGGCCAAGCATGCTTAACTGCAGAGTTCTAATGAGGTAGGCTCTCAAAAAGGATGGTGCACCTTGTTGACCTGAGTCATATAATTTAGTCATTTAACCCTTTATCATTTTGTCGTCCTAGTGATAGAACAACCACCCCACCTTAACATTTTCATTGGGTCCTGGACCCCAGGTACCACCAGTTGCCCCACTGACACGTGGTCCCCACCCAAGGGCCCACCCACATTCTTGAAAAGGTCATCTGACTAATGATTATCCCCATAGAACAACACATTTCCTTTCTAGTGTGTATTTTCCTCATTCACACACACCATGGGAAATTTCCCAGAAGGACACCAATCCTGATCACTACTCCAGGCCAAGCATGCTTAACTGCAGAGTTCTAATCAATTAGGCTCCCAAAAAGGAAGGTTCACCTTGTTCACAAGAGTCATATCATTTATTCATTTAACCCCTTATCATTCTAGGGTGTTATAATCATCCCCCTTTACAACCACCTCTTCTTAACATGGTCATTGGGTCGTCACCCATCAGGTACCACCAGTTGCCCCACTGACACGTGGTCCCCACCCAGGGGCCCACCCACATGCCTGAACGGATCATTTCACTAATGATTGTCCCCACAGTACAACACATGTCCTTTCCATTGTGATTTTTCATCACTCACCCTCCCGAAAAGGAAGGTGCACCTTGTTAAAATGAGTCATATCATTTATTAATTTAACCCTTTATCATTATGGGGTGTTAAAATCACCCCCCTTTATAGCCACCCCACATTAACATGGTCTTTGAGTCCGGACATATCAGGTACCACAAGTTGCCCCGCTGACACGTGGTCCCCACCTAGCAACCCACCCACATGCATGAATGAGTCATCTGACTAATGATTGTCCCCACATACCTACACATGTCCATTCCATTGTATTTTTTCATCACTCACACACACCCTAAAAAACATCCCAGAAGGTCACCCATCGTGATCACTACTCCTAGCCAAGCATGCTTAACTGCAGAGTTCTAATCAGGTAGGCTCCCAAAAATGAAGGTGCACCTTGTTGATATGAGTCATATCATTTTTCCATTTAGACCTTTATCAATATGGGGTGTTACAATCACCGACCTTTATAGCCACCCTATCTTTACATGGTCATCGGGTCCTAGACCATCAGGTACAACCAGTTGCCCCGCAGACAGGTGGTCCCCACCTAGGGGCTCACTCACATGCCTGAACGGGTCATCCGACTAAGGATTTTCCCCACATTCCAACACATGTCCTTTCCAGTGTGCTTTTTCATCACTCACACACACCCTGGGAAACTTCCCATAAGTTCACATATCCTGATCACTACTCCAGACCAAGCATGCTTAACTACAGAGTTCTAATTCGAAAAGGAAGGTGCAACTTGTTGACAATATTCATATCATTTAGTTATTTAACCCTTTATCATTATGGGGTGTTAGAATCACCCCCTTTATAGCCACCTCGCCTTAACATGGTCGTCGGGTCCTAGCCCATCAGGTACCACCAGTTTCCCCGCAGACACATGGTCCCCACCCAGGCCCCCCCACAATCCTGAACAGGTCATTTAACTAATGATTATGCCCATAGGCCAACACATGTCCTTTCCAGTGTGCTTTGTCATCACTCACACACACCCTGGGAAACTTCTCAGAAGGTCACCCATCCTGATCACTACTCCAGTCCAAGCATGCTTAACTATAGAGTTCTAATCTGAGAAATAAGGTGCACCTTGTTGACATGAGTCATATCATTTAGTCATTTATCCCTTTATCATTCTGGGGTGTTACAATCACCCCCCTTTTACGGCCACCCCACCTTAATATGGTCTTCGTGTCCTGACCCATCAGGTACCACCAGTTGCCCCGCAAACATGTGGTCCCCACCTAGGGGCCCACCCACATGCCTAAATGGGTCATCTGACTAATGATTATCCCCATAGACCAACACATGTCCTTTCTAGTGTTCTTTTTCATCACTCACACACACCCTGGGAAACTTCCTAGAAGGTCACCCATCGTGATCACTACTCCAGGACAAGCATGATTAACTGTAGAATTCTAATCCAAAAAGGAAGTTGCACCTTGTTGAAATGAGCAATATCATTTAATCATTTAGCCCTTTATCATTTTGGGGTGTTACAATCACCCCCTTTACAACCACCCCGCCTTAACATGGTTATAGGGTCCTGTCCCATCAGGTACCACCAGTTGCCCCACAGACATGTGGTCCCCACCTAGGGGCCCACCCACATGCCTGAACGGGTCATCTGACTAATGATTGTCCCCACAGTCCAACAAATTTCCCTTCCAGTGTGCTTTTTTATAACTCACACACACCCTGGGAAACATCCCGATCACTACTCCAGGCCAAGCATGCTTAACTGTAGAGTTCTAATCCGGTAGGCTCCCAAAAAAGAAGGTGCACCTTGTAGATATGAGTCTAATAATTTATTCATTTAACCCTTCATCATTCTAGGGTGTTATAATCACACGCCTGTAGAGAACAACATCCTCGTTGTGGGACCTACATCTCAACCCAGGCAGTGCACCACACTTAAGGCTGGGTACCACCTGTGATACCAAATGTAACAACTAGGTCCCGGTGATAGCACAACCACTCCGCCTTAACATGGCCATCGGGTCCTGGCCCACCAAGTACCACCAGTTTCCCCACAGACACGTGGTCCCTACCTAGGGGCCCACCCACATGCATGAACAGATCATCTGACTAATGATTTTCCCCATAAGCGAACACATGTCCTTTCTAGTGTGTTTTGTCCTCATTCACACACACCCTGGGAAAATTTCCAGAAGGTCACCCATCATGATCACTACTCCAGGCCAAGCATGCTTAACTAAAAAGTTCTAATCAGGTAGGCTCCCGAAAAGAAAGATTCACCTTGTTGAAATGAGTCATATCATTTTTTCATTTAACCCTTTATCATTATAGGGTGTTACAAAGTTAATAGTGATGGAGTTTCATGGAAATAACCAAATGTTTATTATCAATAATTCATTATACATATTTCCAGTAATGTGAATATTCATTTTAGATATGTGACAATAATGAATATGATCATAATGTTGGGTATGATTTCTTAAACTTATATTTTTTGGAATTTTTTTTAATATCATTTTAAATACATTATTATCCTCTTGTTTTAGAATATGATCCCTAGAAAATTAAAGTCTGATTAATGAACTGAAGAAATTGGAAAGGATAATCAAGATGTATATGATTATATGATGCAGATAAGGACAGATATTCATTAGCATCTGATGGTAGAAGACGATATAAACATATGACCACTAACATTATGGAGTGAATACATGGGGTATTAAAGAGTGTGCATAAACTTCCAATCATAGTTTTATTACATGTGACATTTCTTAGATGTATGAAGTATTTTATTGAATGGGCCCTAAAAGCCTATCAAAGGATGAAAAATGGAATGCGTTTTGTTCATAATTTCGAAAGAGACATTGATCAAATACTACCAGACACATCATCATTTCTTGTTTAACCTTTCACTAGGTAGGGAGTTTCTTTCAGGTAACGGAGTGCCATGACCCACTCATAGAAAATAATGATCGAGTGTTGGTAATCATATTAGAAGGTAGGTATTGTGATTGTGGTTCTTTCTAGGCATTGATATATCCCTATACACATGTCATTGTAGCTTGTGCATTAATGAACATATCATGATAACCTTATGTTGACTCAGTGTATCATTTGAGAACTATGGTTGACAATTATAGTGAACCTTGGATGCCTATTGGTGATTTTTGTACTATTACCTTACCTGCGATCATCCAACCATGGTCCCTAATATTTCTAGGTTTCATATTAAAGATTTTTCATTTATAGATTATTTTATTTGTATCTATTTTCATTTATGGATTGTTACATTTTTTTGAATTAGAAATAATTTTGTGATATTTCATACTTCTAACTTGCCTACTAATCACCCTACCATGGTGCCTGATATTACTAGGTTACACCCTTATGGATGAACAAAGTATACTCATATAAAAAATGAGATGGGTTGGCCTCGACAAAGGGGATTAGGACTACGATGTAACTTTTTAAGCATAAAGGGTATAATCATAAAATATTTCCACAAGTAAAAGGAAGGGGATCCACTTCACATTATTCTTGATCAAGTTTATGTATTTTATCATGATCATGTACATTTTTTCATATTCAGTATTTTTCATTAATGGATTATTTTATTTCTTTCTTGTTTTAGTCACTTGTATTATGTGAGATTTTCATCATGTTCGATATACAAATAATTATTTAGAGATAAATTAAACAATATTAGAGATCAATAAAATAATAAATTGATGGACTAAGCCAAAAACATTAGTCACATCTATTTTTTATCCCATTTCTCATCATAATTCTTAATTATGAATGCTAATTGTCCACCTAATTTTTATTCTTGTATTTTTTTTAAAATTTTTTTAGAATTTTTGTTAAATTAAATATAAAAAGTAATGATTATATAAAATGTAGAGATTGTGGGCCTTTCATTGCTTATATTATAGGATATACATGTTTCAATACTAGTCATAGATGGACATCTAATTCCTACTTTGAATGTGTGGAGGTCTCATCTTTTCCATCATGTTGTTCCACCTCTTGCCATCATCCCTCATAATCTAAATGTTGGATTATATATTACAACAATATTTGACTTCAAATTCATCGATCATTAGCTCATTACTACCCTAGTAGAGATATTAGGCTAGAGAAACATACATTTTATTTTCTAGAGGGACAGATGACTATTACACTTGTGGATGTGTCCATTATGTTGGGACTTCCCATCGATAGTGCCACTGTAACAAGTTGATTTAATGAAGATTGGTTTGATATAGTTCATAGACTATTGTTCATTGAGGTCTAGGATAATGAAAGTTCCATCATCAGGAGTCGATTACACATGGCATGGATAGATGAGCACTTCACCTAACAAGTCGATGATGTTGATGAGATCACCATGTTGATATTTTCATGTGCATATATTTTGAGTCTTATTAGCAGAAAAATATTCATTTATCATTCACATACATTTTACCATTTGATTTATTTATACTTAGAGAGGATTTGGACCATAATGGGAGGAACCTTTGACTAGAACTATTTTCATAGAGTAGCAACAGAGCTGCTTTTTCCCATGAATGAGATTTATCATGATATTTTCATTGATATTATAGGAAATTCTGAGGCTATGAAGCCTGATATAGATGTGTTCAGGGGTGAAGATCCTATTATGGATGTAGATGTGGCACATTAAGGGGATATTCATCATGATTAGTCATATGATTCTCCTGTTCTTATTTCATATAAGCCACAACAATAGCTAGATACAGAGACACAACCGTAACCTCAACCAGAGGCACAACCTGTTAGTGTGTTAGATTTTTTTTACAATTATAGAGGTTGATTGATTGGTGTTGTATTATTTATTAAAAATTGATAAAAAAATATCCTCTATACAATAACCTTCTTCTTCACCTGTTGGGGAGAGTTCCAGTTAGTAGTCACTATCCTTAGAGTCAGAATAAGGTACTAGCGGGGAGATTGTAGATCCAACGCCTGTCACACAAGATGATGTGGAGGTAGGTGCTAGAGATGTTACACAAGAGCTACGTATTCCATATCATAGACATCGATAGACATGACAAAGATGAAATATATATACACCTGGATGTGGCATAAAGGATCACCCTAAACACCGATGTGGATTAGACTGATACATATTTTATGCATTTTTAAATTATTACTTGTACATTAACTAAAAACCTAATAATATTATATATTTTGTTACATAAAACAAAAATTGATATAATTGGAAATCCATATAAATATTTTTAAATGATTAAGAAACATTAATATTAATAACTGGATTGGTAATAATAATAATAATTTGTTATTTATATAAATACTTCTAAGTATTATCATCAATATTATGTATAACAAATAAAAATCTTAAATTTATTATTAAATATTAATAATATTACTATTTTTAATTATATAAATATTAGTAATATTAATAATAAATATTACTTTATTTATTATATTAGTAATTATTTAATAATACACCATAATATATTAAGAATAATAAAAATTATTAAATAGTAAGTTTTTATTTCAATAAAAATTATTTTATTTATATTATTATATAATAAATATTAGTTATAACTTTATAAATTTTATTAATAACTTAATAATATGTTATTAATTAATAATAAACAACATAATTGATAATTAATAAATAAATTACCTATTAATAAATTATGAATAAATATATCAATGAAAATTTCACAAATATTTATAATTTTTTTTATAAATATTATTTTTCATAATATTAATTAATTAATAACATAATAATATAATATTAACCAATAATAAATAACACAATTAATAATTAATAAATATATTAATTATTAATATATTACTAATAATTATATAAAAAAGGTTTATAATTATTTATAATAAAAATTATAAAAATTAATTATTAACTAATATTGTCATATATATATATATATAAAGAGGCGTGAATGGGGTTCAGGCCTCTTTGTCCTTGGCTAGGAAGCGTGAACCCATTCATGCTTCATGGAGAAATGGAGATGCATGAATGAGGTTCATGCCTCCCTAGATCTACTTTTAGAAATACACCCAACCCTATTCCAGTTTTTTTTAAAAAAATCATAAATCCCATTTTAAAAAAACTCTAGGAGTGATTCATATTTCACCCATACAGGCCATTGCATTAATTGTACATATGAATGAGAAATATTGAAATCCTTAAAACACTTGATATGCCTAGTTAATATAAGTTTTTTGTATCCATAGTTAGAACACCTGCAAGAATATCCCTTCATGGAATTAAAACCCATTGTGCATGAAATGTTCGCAACATGCATGGATATAATAATGAATGATTCGAATAAGATCAATGATAATTACCTAAAACACCATGAGAAAGTGGAAATGAGAGCTTATTTAATGTCATAAATTCACAGTGATTGATGTGATGAACTCAAACTCTTTCCAATATAAAGTAAAATGGTCACCACGAACATGTAACATTGGCTTGCATGTTTAACTTTCGATGTTGTAGGAATGAAACATTAGATGGACCACTACATGAAATGGCCTATGTTGGAAAAAAATCATATGGAGATACCCACAGTGATGAGTTGATATTTTTAAGTTGAATCTATGGAGACTAAGATAGGATTTACATGCTCAAAACATTGATCAAAGGGGTGCCTGAAACTCCTCAATTCCATGGTCGAGAGCTCATGTTCAATCCAATTAATCTCCAAATGCATATTAGAAACACTGAGAAAAATATGGGAAAACATTACTTGCAAGACATGGTGAGAAGTTTAGGAAAAAACTGATATAAATACATGAAGATGAAAATCAAATGTGAAATTCCCATGGGGGGAGAGGCCATGTATCACCAGGATGTTCTGAATTTGAAACTATGAAGAATTATATGTGGCCTTCAACATAGTGGATGGTTGTATGTATAAGGATGGATACTATAGAAAATGGACGAGCTGATCTCTAATGAAGGTGGTATTTGGTTAGAAGTAGTGCCTATATCTCCCATTCCCAGGCCTCAATGTGCAGAAGCCATAGTGCCCAGGAAGGAATCTATGGTTTCCCAGGTAAACCAAAGAGTTTCTGATATTTTTTATCATTTGAAACATGATTTGGGTGTGGTATGTTCAGATGAGGCTGCTGCTATGCCCCTGTGTGATAGTGGGATTGGTAGTGTGGAGAGGGATGGGGTCAGCAACCTTGCAGGACCCGAATATGAAATGGTTGGGCATGAAGTGAGGGATGTTCACCTGGATGTCTCACAAGATATGGAGATGGATACACCAAATTAAAATAATGAAACATAGGTGACTGCAGTTGTATATGAGGACCAAAATTCTGGTGAGGATTCCCAGTATCTAGCAAGTGAGGACACCTCAATACATTTTCAATTTATAGGTCACGGATTTGAAAAGCTAGGAGTCTCAAACAAGTCCAAGCAGGGCATGCAGACTAAAATCTCGTATGCTGAGAAGGTTAAATCTGTGGGATCAACTTTGAATTCTCAAAACCAGTTTGTAGTGTTAGGAGAGGAAGAGAATGATGGTCAGGCTAGTACGGAGCTGGGAAGGGTAGAGGTCATCCATGGAGAGGACCCCTTTGTGGATGTGGAAGCTTATCAAGAGGAAAATGACGAGGATATGGAATCTGTTGTGTCCATGGACATGGCCATTGTGGAGGACTATCTAAGATCCTCTAGGAGGAAGATAAATAACATTACCATGGACCTTGACAGCTTCATTATGAAAACTCGGAGGGTGCGACACAAGAAGGATTACTTCTCCCTACCTATTACTCCGGTTACTAGATCCTTATGTAAGGGTAAGATTCCCCCAAAGGCTCTTATAAGTGCAGGTATCTCCTCCACAAGTAGGTACAAAAGTTATGGAATGATTCAGGAGGTTGGATCCTCCAATGGAAATGGCATGGTGTCCGTAGGATGCGAGCCTACTATACCTGGAATAAGGGCCATGGGGTAGTAGTGCAAGTTAGGCTCAGAGGAAGACTCTCAGTGATAGATAGTCTCGGTGCTGGAACACATGGATCTCCTTTTACACTTGGATGAAGAAATTATATAGGAAACTATAGAAATTATGGAATCAAATAAGTTGGGAAAATCGATTCGTGTGATCATCAAAAAGGAGAAAGAAAGTGGATTGATAAGCAGGGCTGTATTCTTCTTAGAGGATTCAACAAGGGAAACATTATTAAGGAAGAATTCTGACAATATTGGGATAACATGGTGAATCAGTATGAAGACATCTTGAAGAACTATCCAGACACTTAGGTAAATTCCATTCCTTGGATACTGTTTTGGGAGATTGGTTCCAATCAACTCAAGTTGTTCTTTAACAAATCTATAGTTTCTTTTGGTGTTTAAACTGGTAATTTGTGAGGGTTCTCACTTTCCCCTTGAAAGTGTTTGGAAAATAATCAAAAAATTGCATTGGAGTTAAAAAAATGACTATAGAAATGTTTGTATTCTATTTTGAGAAGGGATGATCTTTCCCTAGAGTTTGGCTATGCCATAGTGATGAAGAAATTTTGACTCGATCTTGAAGGATGAAGATATAGGAAGAAAAGAATTGTTGGGGATTTACATGCCATGGTGAAAGGATAATAATACAGGTTTTAATCACTAGATTATTATCATATTTGTGGAAGATTAAAAAACAAGGTCTTTCAATATTTTTTTAGGGAGATAAGGGTTGTTTAAAGGATATTTTTTTGATTTACTAAAAAAATACCCAATCAATTTCCCAATATACTAAGGAGTGTTTTTTGAAGGTTGAGTGCTTGTTTAGAAAGTTTCTTCATTAAGAAGTATTTAAGAATATTCTTTATAAAAAAGTTCCTTCTTTGAATTATTTCTAAATAAGGAGATTTATAGGAAAGATCCTTATTTGGATTATTTCTGAGCAAGGCTATTTCTAATAAAGTTCATTATTCAAAAAAAATCTTAAGATGTTTTTTATGAGAAATTTCCATCTTAAAAGTTTTTTTGAAGAATCCATTATATGAAAAAGCACCCACATTTCTTCGAATTATTTTTTATCTAATTTCTTCATATTTTGTTAATATTTTCTAATATTATTATATATTACATTATAATATATGTGAATATATATTAATATATATTTTTTAATAAATTTTATATATAAGAATATTTTTTTAGTATTATAATACAAATATTATTATAATATATCATAATATATATTATAAAAAAATTGTGTTTTAAAAATGAAATGTTTTAATAAAATTTTATAATATGTTAATATTAGAATTACACTATATATTAATTTTAGTGTGAGAATAGGTGTTAATATTAATGTTAAAATAAATAAATAAATAAATAATATGTTAATATTTTAGTAATATATATATTATTATATATTTCATTATAATATATGTAAATATATATTACTATAAATATGAAAATATATTATATTATTATTATATATATATATATTAATATATTATCTTAACAATAGTTAATGTATATATATATATATATACGTGATGTGTATGAGTAGATGGGGCATCAATCTGACATGTGGTGTGCTTAGACTTAATGAAAAAACATCTATTAAAAAACAACAGTTTCATAAAATGTGCGCCACAGAGTCAAAACCAAGAAAACAAGCTCCGATTATTGTGAAATCACTAGAAAACAACTGCAGATCGATTTTTGAAATATAGGAATTAATGACGTGTCAATATAAGTTATCATTTTCCCAAGACAATTGAAAACACATTTTTAGTAATTTAAAACACTAAAAGGTAAATATGATGATAAAAACCATATAAAACAATATCTAATTGAAAATAACTCTAATAAAACATGTCTTATAATTATTTTAGATGTGTATGAGAAATATTTGTTTCAATTTGACATGCACTGTGGTCGAACTAACTAAATAAAGAGTTCTTAAAAAATGGTAGTCTTTAAAAATGTGGGTCACATAGTCTAAACTAACCAAATGAGATCTGATAGATATGAAATCATAGAAAAATAACCATAGATTAGTTTTTTAAAATATAGGAATATAAGACGTGTTAATCTGAGTTGTTTTTTCCCGAGGTGACCAAAAACACATTTTTATTAATTTAAAACACTAAAATCTAATTTTAATGATGAAAAACGTAAAAAAAAATCATTAATTTATGTAAACACATATGAAACTGGCCTTATAAATATTTTTTAGCATGAATGGGTAGATGAAGTGTTAATACAATGTGCACTGTGATCGAACTGAGTAAATAAGGATTTCTTAAAGAATGAGAGTTTTTAAAAACATACACCACAGATTCAAAATTGACCAAATAAACTATGATTTATGTGAAATCATAGGAAAACAAAAATTGATTAATTTTTGAAATATAGTAATTGATAATGCGTTAATATGAGTTGTTTTTACCTAAGATAAAATGAAACACTTTTTTAGTAATTTAAAACACGAGAATGTGTGTATTATGGTGAAAACCATACAAAATGTTCTTCAATTTATGTGAAAGGATATGATGCCTATTTTATAATTATTTTTGACATGTATAAGTAGACGGAATATCTATATGATATGCACTATTCCCAAAATAACAAAACAAGGAGATCTTAAAGGATGATAGTTTTTAAAAATGTACATCATAGAGTAAAAAATAACCAAATGAGATTTTATTATTGTCAAATCATAGGAAAACAACTATAGATTTATTTTTTAAATATAGTATCTGAAATTATATCAATCTGAGCTGTCGTTTTCATTAAATTACTAAAAAACATTTTTAGTAATTTAAAACACTAAAGAACGTGTTTAATGATAAAAACCATATAAAAATATCTTAAATTGATGTGAAATCATATGAAAATTATTTTAGATTTATTTTTAAAATGTATGAGAAGATGTTACATTAATCCAACATGCACTGTGCTCGAACTAACTAAATACAAATTTCTTAAAGAAATATAGTTATTAAAAACATGCATCATAGATTTAAACCAACCAAATGAGAAACAATTTCTACGAAATAATAGGATAACAACCATATATTTATTTTTTAAATATTGTAATTGACGATTCATCCATCCGAGTTATCGTTTTTCCAAGATGACGGAAAACATATTTTTAGTGATTTGAAAAATTAAAAGGTGTGTATGATAGTGAATACCATATAAAAAGAACTATAATTGATGTTAGATAATATAAAATCTATCTTAGAATTATTTATTACATGTAAAAGTTGATGGTGCATCAATCCAACATGAGCTATGCTCGAATTAATTAAATAAGGAGTTCTTACAGAATTCAAGTTTTTATAATCATGAACCATAGATTCAAAACTAACCAAACGTGATTTGATTGATATGAAATAATAGTACAACAATCATAGATTCATTTTTCAAATATTTGGAATCACTAAACATCAATACGATTTTTCATTTTCTTGAGATGACTAAAAAACATTTTTAGTAATTATAACACTAAAACATGAATTTAATATTGAAAACTAGATAAAATAATATTGAATTGATGTGAAGTAATATGAAAAATATCTTAGAATTTTTTTAAGTGTATACGCATATGAAGTTTCAATCTAACAAGTAATGTTGTTGTATTAAATAATTGAGGATTTCATAAAGAATTAAATTTTTTTAAAACATGCACCACTAAGTTAAAAAATAAAAAATGAGCTCTAATTATTATGAAACCATAAGAAAAAAATCATAGATTGATTTTTGAAATGTATAAATTTAAAGAGTTTCAATTTGAGTTTCCTTTTTCTTGAGATGACTAAAAATAAATTTTCAGTAATTTAAAACACTAAAATGTGAATTTAATTGTGAAACACATAGAAAAATTTTCTAATTGATGTGAAATAATATAAAATCTATCTTAAATTTTTTTATGTGAATGAGTATAAAATTCATCAATCCGAAATGTGATGTGCTCAAATTGACTAAATTAGTAGATCTTAAAGAATTTTAGTGTTTAAAAACGTGTTCCATAGAGTCAAAACCAACCAAATGAGGTCCAATTTATATAAAATAATAGAAAAAACCCACAAAATGGTTTTTAAAATATAGGAACTGACAATGCATTAATATGAGTTGTCATTTTTCTGAGATGACTGAAAATTCATTTTTAGTAATTGAAAACAGTAAAATGTGCATTTAATGGTGAAAAACCTATAAAATCATCTCCAATTAATGTGAAATAATATTAAGCCTATATTAGAATTATTTTTGTCTTGTACGAGAAGAATACACATCAATTCAGCATACAATCTTCTTGAACTGACTAAATTAGAAGTTCTAAAAGAATAACAAATTTATGAAAATGTGAGCCACATATTCAAAACTAAAAAAATGAGCTCTGATTGATATAAAATAATATGAAAATAAACATATATTTGGTTTTGAAATATAGAAACTAATGAAATTCTAATCAGATCTTTATTTTTTCCTAGATGACCAAAAAAACCATTTTTAGTAATTTAGAACACTAAAGCATGCATTTAACTATAGATTGATTTTTAGAATAATAAATTAAACTAATGAATATTAGATAATATATATTATTATAAATAATTTAAATTTTGATTTTAGATAAATGTAAACATAATACTTCATCGATGTCCATTGGTACTCTAGTGTCCTCTAGTCCCACACCTCAGCTCTCCAATAGTACACCCTTATCGACTTGTCTGTTTGGTAGGTCATGGAGTGTGCTCAGCTATAGGACTAAGTGTAATGTTCTTAGCTATAAGTCGAGGTGTAATTTCTATTTTAGTGGGTCTATTAGAAAATATATAACTGGTCTCTGATCCATTCATGTGATGTATAAGAAACTGGAAGCTAATTGGATCAAGATGAGGAAAATCATTGAGTGGAACCCCCAACTAGTGTCCAAATCTAAGTAATGTAGTGCTGCATGAGATTCATATGGCATAGGGTTCACAATATCAAAATTAGTGACCAAATAAGTTCCAAAAACATTTCCCCAATATGAAGAAGGATGCATGGGTAATGTCTTGGATGGCGCCATGTATGATGAGGAAGGTATAGCTGGTGGTTGTGTAGTGGTCTCTAGAGCCATCTGAGAAGTGAAATGACACAAACAACATCAACATGAAAGTAATTCCTCATTGATGTCTAATTAATTGAGGTGGAATGGTATGATGGTGATGAAAACACTCTGACTAAATAGATATTCTCTTAGCACAATTTATCACACCTATCGTTTACTAAAGAATTGAACTCAACTCATAAATACTAAATTTATATCATGTCTTAGGTGGGATCATATCATTATCCTGATAAATACAATCACCCTAAAATAAAAACATTAAATAATATATTGACATATTAATAATAAAAATCAAGAAGTTTGATAAAATTAAATTACCATGGTATAATATGACCCTCCAAGATGAGTGATAAATTGTATGGTCACTTTCATACACTATAACATTTACTTAGTGTAGGGTCCATAATGAATAAATCCTCTAATATATTCAGTGACACAATAATTCTCATGTGAATCCCACATGGATATATATGGATCGGGTATAATATTCCAATCCCAATCCTATTTTCTGATAAGTTTAATAATACAAACCTCTAAAACCTATCTCTGTATCCCTAGAATAGGCTGTCAATATTTGAACTGCCTCATGAACCTATCAAGTTGGAGCCACTCAATAATATGAAAATTAATTAGTAAAACCATAAAAGTAGAATTATGCTTCCCCATCGTACAGTAATCTGGAAGATATTCCATAATCTCACCTACATATGGCATTAAAATAATCTACCTATAAAGAAATAAATTCGATCATTCATTAAACAAAGAGCACATAATTATATCAACAATGATTCATTCATACCTTGTTAAGGGAAAGACGGTTAAACAATAGATAGTAATATGAAATGAAATGCGTAGGGCTGTATAAATATTTGTTAAAGTAGATTCACCTAATAATTGAAATTAAGAAAAATTATGAAATTATATATTTAGAATATGAGATTGGAATAAAAGTGTGTATTGAACTTTTAAAGTACATGTGAGAAAAAGGAACAATACACAATGTTTCAACTAGTAAATTAGAGACAACTTGAGGTGAAAGTGTAGGGAATCATATCTATTACCACACCTATAATAACTAGTAACAACCAGATATCTCATTCACCTCTATGTATGATTCCCTACATATATCTCTATACAAATGTACAAGACATGAAAAGCCCGAACTACACCACACAACACACTTAAAATCCACAAGCAGTGGTAGGGGAATTAGACGAAAATATAATCTAGAGTGATATGGAAATAAAGTACATCTAATCAATCACAAAACTTACACTTATTAATATCTCTATAATTTCACCTCATACACATATGGATCAATAGAGCCAGAATGGGTGTCCATCTATAGAATCTGTTACCTAACTCTTCTAAAGGTCCCTAGTGCATCTAGTAATGGTAATTCTAAACATATATGTAAAATATAATACTAGTTGTTTATCATTGGACCTATAAAAACATCCCCATACATAGAAAGACACAATAATATATATACATCCTATAATGTAATCGTTGTCTATCTATGAGGCCTATTAAATGTATGCATCTCTATTCTCCATATCTATACCAAAGTATAAATGAGTGAACCATCAATGTGTATATACCCAACCATGATCAACCCATAGAACCTAGATTGATAAAAATAAGGGATGATAGGATTTAGTGGGATATCATGGTGAAAGCGATGGGATCTATGAACTTTTAATATCATCTTTTCACCACTATCCCATAAATGCTGTGATATATGCACACTCTATTTGGTAAGAAAAGATGGATCCTCAAGGCTTGGATGTAGATACTCAGATTCTTTCTATGTAAATAGTTAAATAAATGGTAAAAATATAAATCTTTTAAATAATAAATATATATATATATATTTAGTGGAACAAAAATTAAAATAATGACATTATTCTTTCTATAAACCTTCATACATAGAAAATAAAACAATTAAAATAATCAACCCATAGTAAAAAAATCAAGTAGGGCATGATGATGAATCCTCAATGTTATAATTCAGAGGAAATTGTTTATAATTCTACCCCTATTATCTACACTTTATACATAATTTTCATATCCATTTCTTATGAGGAAAATCCATTTCATTTATCATACATGTATATTTTAGATAACCTTTACCACAAAACCTTGATGGATTCGGAACAAAAATTGAAAGATTCAAAGGAGCATTTAATATTGATACATCTCCAATTAGACTCTACTCTATTCCATATCAATCCCAAAACATGTCAAGTATATACAGAAGATCAAAATAACTCTCCCATTATAGGTGAAGATGATCACATGATACAATTACATGTAAGAATAGAATCTTGTAAGCTTAGAAGTAACTATATTCGAAAGTGTGGTTATTAAGAAGAATAATTATCATCCTAACACTAACATTGGTCAATAGATCATAAACCTCTTGAACATCAACTCGACTTACTATCTTCTGAAAATGATGCACATGGTATGATGTGGAATGGGTTTGATTAACCTCAAGATCCTTTATAAAACTTTTAGATTATCTACGACCCTACAATAGTTCTTTATCCACATCCTATGATCTTTTAATAATGTATTTGACATATCTATACAATTTCCTAGAAATAATTACAATGATTGGTAATTTTCTAGCCCCTTGAATAAGTTGTTGATGCATTCAAAAAAAATTTAGTTATGTTACCATATATATTTCCTTCATCAAATTTCAACAACCATTTCTACATTGGGATGCACATTATATAATTATAGACATCCTCATTTATTCCTATTATTTATTCTAGTCATTTAAGGGCAACTTGTTTTCAGAATTTGTATGATGTAAAGGAATAGAAGAAAAATTTAAACAAGTTCTAGTTGATCTAAAATAAGAATAAGTAAAAAATGTGAAAAAATGTGACCTAATACTAAATTTGATGATTGATTTTTTCATATTTTTATCATGAAAATTTTTGGTACACTAATTGTAATATGTCTCACATAGTAACGATGTTAGGCATTAGGGGGTATCCAACCAAAATCCTTGATATTAACTACTTATTTGATAGAATTATGGAAAGATGAAATATGGAATATCAATTTCGTATTAGTGACATTAATATATAATCAATATAGTAACCAACTCTAGGAGTCTAAATTATTTTTCTCTACTACTAAAAATTCTAGTGTCATGTGACATATATTTCCATCCTGAGTGGAATCAATCAAGATAACTCTATTATACATTAAATATGTTAAAGTGACATCCATTTTCATGATTTTTTTGTAGTGAGGGAATGCTATGGTTCATTGAAGGAATTCCCAAAATATCCAATGAAATTGGACTTTTTTGTAGAGACACAATTGTTAAATACATTCTCTACTATTTCAAATTAATAAAAATACTCACCAGTTTCATCTAATATACTAATCCAATAAAGAAACACTTGAAATGATGTTTCTAAATCATCATAAACCTTCTAAATATATTTCTACTTTTCAATCCAAACATTCTTGTATAAGATTTTATATCTATACTCACTATCCATACATTATTGTATTAACTCAACACAAAAATACTGATTAACTATGATAATATGAATAATAAAAGAGTATATGAATGTAGAGTCGAGGTGTATATGACCTTGAGTTAGTCTTGGATTAAAACAAGTGTGCGGTCCTAATTTTTTTTTAATTTTTCCAGTAAGTTAAATTTATAAAAAGGCTATCTCACAATCACATATTTCACATATCACCAAACCATTGACATTTTATAAAAATTTTCAATCTCATAGAATCTTCTATGAGATAACCATAATGTATCTTTACATGGTAATGCTTTTTAATTATTTGTAATGCCTCTTTACTCTAACATTGTTTTACAATGGAAAATCCATCATCAATTCATCAAACATTGTTTTATTATAAAATACTTGGGAACTCATTTATTTGTGTCACTATATCCTAATAAAAATTAGGAACCAATGGTGTAATATCATGTGATATTTTCACTATGATTACATATTTTATTTCAAGATCATTTGTTGATATCATCTTATCTTCTCTATCAGATACTTATTCATCCTCCAAATGATTATCTTAGGCATCCTTGATAACAACCAAAGTTGGATCAGCTATAACAAAATATGTTATAGGAACATTTATATATACTTTTATCGAAAATATTTTCTCCTTTATATAAGTATTTTTTTCACTTGATCCACCTTGAACAATCAGCTCATATGTAAACATATACCTCTCAACAAATCCACCATCATTTTATATGTTTTATTTGAGTTGGGTGGTATATTCAATTGAGTTAGCATCAATATAAAATTACATTACACTAAGACTCCCATGATCTAGACATGTATTATAAGAAAACCTAAAATCGACATCATTTACCAAATGAAGACGAATGTAATATAGATTATACTGAGTTTGAGGAAATCTATAAACAACAGATGATATACACTGATTCAAAATAAGCTCTAATAGATAATGAATTTTACTATTAACTGCATTCATTATATCATATCCAATAAGATTTACCGATCTTATAGGACCACCAATATAGGATATCCCATGCTCATTGCCTACTACTTTTCTCCATGATATATAAACACATGCAAGTGTTTGACATATTTTTGAAACTATTAATTGAAATTAAATTATAAGATAAATATATACACTAATATTTATTCCAATATATATAAAACCACTAAACTATAAATATTATTATTTTTATTATAATCCCCTAAATTATTATAGAAAATATAAAACTTATAGTTATTATGGGCAGTCGTGATGTAGGATAAAAAAATATATTAATATATAAATTATAATGCAATAATATTTCATTTACACTGTAATATAATAAAAAAAATTTAATTAAATTTTTATTGATAATAAATGATATATTTTCCTAAAATTGTGTTAAATATGTTTATTTAAGTAATATTTAGGATTAGATCATTCATTTTCAAATTTGATGAAAATTCTAGTTTTGACCCTTTAAAGTGAATTGTAGTATTTTAGTGATAAATATTTTTCTGTGGTTTATTTGATCTTATTTTTTTAAAAAAATTACTCACTTAATGTGATAAAACATTAATTTATACCATTTGATATGGGTAATACATTTTATTGGAGTAAATTGGTCATTAAGTCAAAGCTAGTCTAGACTCTCTAGATTAGACACAACTTCACTATTTGGGCCATAACTTATTAATCAAGTCTTGGATTGAGCTAAAATTTGAATAGAAGATATATGACTAAATTTTTGACATATAATCATTATATAAGGGTATATGTTTTATAAATTTTTGTAGAAAACCAATTGGTTCAAGATGTATTAAAATATTTGGCTGAATTTTTCCATTCACACTTGTAACCACTTGTAACCCTAGCCTACCCTCCCCTCAATAAATGTTTAATTTTTATCTTTTGTAAGGTTTTTAAATGAATTATTAGATTTAGGTAATATGAGAATTTTTTTCACTCCATTAATCCTATCATTTTAAGAGGGATATCTCTTGAAGAAAGGATCCCTTCATTAAAGACTTCTTTTTCTTCTTTGAGTTGTGATATTTTTGTTTTCATAAAAAACTTCTTTATTTATCTTAAATTTATTCTATTTTGTTAATAAATTTTCTTCATTCATTCAATTATTTTTTCTATAAATCTAGATTAGAAATTTTATTGGTTTATACCCTTTATAAACCTTTTCTCATGCAAAACATTTCTATAATGACAACACATCACATGGAAGAGTAGTTTTTCTTAGTAGTCATTCTACCTATAACCTTATCCACTTATTTTTTTTTGAATAAATGAGTTACTATAATTCACATAATATGATTTATGAATTTATTTTTTAACTTAAAAAATGGTAATCAAGAAATTGAACAATTAACACAAAGCACACGAGGTCGATCAATGTGTGAATTGTAAGAGTGCGATCATAACCGATCAAATAAAACAATACATGATAAATTTTTAGAGTTAAAATAAAATCCAAAAACGCAATTTTTACCCACTTATAGTATGTATATAAGCCCTAATTCTCCACTTAACATACTCTATCATTATAATGACAACCAAAATAGGGTGCTACGATTGCATGTTCCGAAGCTAGCTTAGGGTTTAATTCATTTTATCTTTGTGGATGAGGTAAAATCTCAGAGGGTTTAAGGTTAAAAAAATTAGAGGATAATAATTAAATTGAACTTAATTTTAATTATAATAATTAATAATTAAGTTAATATATATAGTTATATTTTTTTATTCTTGTAAAAATATTTTCTAAAAAAACATCTTCATGTTGTGATTTGTTAATTAAATTTCAAAAAGAAAAAATAAAATATTCTTCCAACATAATTCTTCTAGATTTATAAAAATTAAACCTATATCATTTTAAATAGTGTGTTTATTTTATTTGATTTTTAAAATAACTTTAATATGTTGTTTTAAGAACTTCCTCCTTGAGAGATGAACTTAGTAAGCTAATCTATTGCACCTAAGTACCCAAAAACCACAAATAATTTGAAAGTACCCATGATAGTGCATTTAAAATTGGAAATTTTGTTGGGGTGAAAAGTATTTTATTAAAAAAATTAGTGGTATTTATTTATTTATTTTCATTTTATACACTTATTCTATTCTTTCTTTCTTCTTTCCCCTTTCTCATTTATTATTTTTTTCTTATTTTTTGGACCACTAAATAAAAGTTCTTATATTTTTATTATGGTCTAGATTTATTTTTTAACCTTTCTTTGATTTATAAAATGAAATAATCTTGAGGAAATATCAGATCTTTACCCTGATATTGAATGTACCCTTAGGTCTCAAATCAAACAATCTCATTCTATTGGAAGTTTCAACATTCTCCCATTTTTGGAATTCCACCATTATGAGAATTTTGAAATTGGAAGAACATCTAAAGTAAATATAAAATCATATATAATGGCTGAAAATAACAATAATTGACTCAATAGAACCATTTTAATGTTTTATTCACCTGATATTAATTATCAGACCACAAGTATTGAATATCCAATTCTCAAATCAAACTTCGAACTAAAATCTGGCTTAATTCACCTTCTCCCAAAATTCTATAGATTATTTAGTAAGGATACAAAAAAACCTTAAATAATTTAATGTGTTCTTATCAAAAATGAAACCAAAAAATTTCTATGAAGATCAAATTAAACTAAGAGAATTCACATTTTCATTTTATGCAACTAAAAATGATTGGAGTTATTATTTATAACCTGAAGATGTAATATGTTGGAATGATTTGAAATATATTTTATTGCAGATATTTTTTCCAGCATCAAGGACCAATTACACTTGAAAATAAATCTTATGGTTCAATCAAGCATAAGTGGAGTCAATGTATGAGTACTGGGGCAATTTAAGAAGTTGTGTTCAAGCAGTCCACATTATGAAATCAGTGAGGAAATCCTCACACAATACTTATACAAAGGACTTATACCTATTAAGAGGAGCATGGTGGATATAAAAGTTAGAGGGTATTGATAAAAAACACAAGTATTGTAACATTAATTTATTGAAAATATGGCACAAAACTCTTAAAATTTTGGTGATCAAGGTACAAAACCTGTTATAGGAGTATATCAGGTAAGTCCTTCTTCTCTGGAAAATAATTTATTTGATACTAAGTTGGATGAATTGACCACTATGGTGAGATATATTTATTTGGATCAGAAGGCATCCCAAACAACTCCTATGAGGACTTGTGGCATATGAACTAAACTAGACCATCTGATTGACTATTTCCCCCAATTACAAGATATAGGGGATTGTAAAGCCTTATTCCCTTAGAGACCATATAAACAACAATGAAAACCACATCTCTATAAAAATTATGATTCCTTCACAACAACATAAAAACAAGTGTGTAAAGATCACTCAGACATGAGGTTTGTCTCTAGACAAAAATAAATTCCCCCTTTTCAAAAACATTTATAGAATCATCCACCTTACCAATAAGGTTTTAAACAACCCTAAAGGATATTTAAAGCCCAAACATTAACAAGCCAACAAAAAAGGGAATTATCAACCAAAAAAATATTCTAATACTAATGAAATTTTGAAATTAATTGTTCTTAATCAACAAAATGAGATTAAGATTCAAATTTTGGAGTTTATGGAGTTAAAGATGAAAATGATCCAGATTTCCACCACCCTCTATGAACTGGTTATTAAGAAATCTAAAAATATTCCTTCTCAAACCACTCCAAGTACCAAGGGTAATGTTAGTTCCCTTACACTGATATGAGGGAAGTAAATGAATGATATATCTATACCTATAATCCCATCAAGATTCTACACAACTCTGAAGAAACCCCTTTTAAGACCAACTGAAGAGAATTTAAAGAAGAAAGGTAAAGGTAAGAAAAATATAGATGATGTTTTTCCTAAACCAAATCCATTTAAAAATATATCTATAAAAACAAATAATATGAATGGATAGGTGATAAAAAATAGGTTTTGGATACATTCATGTGTGTTGAGATCACCATACCTCTACTTGAATCAATCAAGAAAATTCCAAGTTATGCCAATTTTTTTGAAATAACTTTGCATAAATAGAAGAGGTATAAAAGGAAATGAGTAGATAAACCTTGGGAGGAATTTCTTTTCACTCATGAAACCAACCTTAGCAATGCATATATAGTGAAAAGACCATAGAACATTCACCATTCTATGTACCACATAGGATTTTTATTTCTCTAATAGTTTATGTGATTTGGGTGCCTATATTAATTTTAGAACCCACTTGGTTTTATCTTATTTAAATATTGGTGAGTTGATGCTGACAAGAGAAGTGGTAAAATTAGAAAATAGAGCTATATCATATCTTATGGGGGTCTTTGAAGATGTACTTGTTTGGGTAAGAGACCTGACCTTTCCTATGGGTTTCTGCTTGCTGAATATGGAGGATGATTGGATAAGTTCTCATTCTCCCATAATTCTTGGTATAACCTTCCTAATAAATTCAAAGACAATCATAAATTCCCATAAGGGTATAATTTATATGGAGTATAGATATGAGATCATATGATTTAATAATTCATACTCCATAAATTACCCCTTAGAGGACCATTATTTTTTCTTTATCTCTCATTATGACCCACCATGTAACAACTCTCCAAATTTTTATTTTAAATATTTTCCAAATAGAGATAATTTCATGATTAAATAGATATTGATGACTGGTTATAGTTTGATTCTACAAAATACTTCCAAACCTATTTCTCATGATCAAACCACACTCATTTCTGATTATTTTTCTAATTATGAGCATGCACTTTCTGATTAGGAGATGGATATTGATTTTACAAACAGATTTGATTCACTATTAACTGATGTTGATGATGTAAATTCATACCCCGACATTCATTGTGCACATATTTTAGTTCCCACATCATTTACATCTATAAAAAACTCACCCAAACTGGAAATTAAACCATTTCCTCAAAATTTAAAATATTCACACCTAATTAATAATGAAAAATTACCTATAATAATTACTAATATTATTTTCCATGAATAATAAATACAAATTTTAAATATTTTAAAAGAGAAATTAAGGCATTTGGGTGGAACTTAGCATATATACTGGGTATTAACCCCATTATTTTTAGGCATAGTATTATTTTATAGGATAGGGCTAAACCAGTTATACAACCATAATGGAGACTTAACCCCACATTACCAAAAGTGGTAAAGAAAGTGGTGAAAAATTTGATTAGGGAATATATCATTTACCCCATTTATGACTCTCAAAGGGCCATCCCTGTCAAGGTTATACCAAAGAAAACTATGTTCACTATTATAAAAAATGAAAATGATGAGTTAGTTCTATGAACATAATTTATTTTGGTGAGTGTGGATTGATTTTAGAAAATTGAATCAATCCAATCATAAGGATCATTTCTCCATTCCATTCATTGAGAAGATAATTGAGAGACTTTTAAAAAGGATAGACTATTTCTTCTTGAATGGTTTATCTAGATATTTTCAGGTTCTCATTTCAATAAGGGACTAAGAGAAAATGACATTCACATTCCCATTCGATACATTTTCTTACCGTATAATTTCATTTGGGATTTTAAACACCCCAGTTACCTTCCAAATATGCATGGAGAGTATCTTTTCTGATTTAATTTATAATTTAATATAGGTATTTATGGATTATTTTACTGTGTATAGTTCCTCATTTAATGAGTGTCTCTTGAGTATAGGTAATGTGTTTTATCATTGCATTGATAAAAATATGGGTTTGTACTTGTAATTTCATGGTAGATAAGGGAATAGTCCTAGGTCATGTAGTTTCACAACATGGAATTGATGTTGATAGATCTAAGGTATATTTTTTTTTCATCTTTTCCACATCCTATATGTGTGCGTGATGTTCGATCATTCCTTGGACATGTTGGTTTTTATCGATGCTTTTTTAAGGATTTTAGCAAGACTGATCTACCCTTATCTTGGTTTCTTTAAAATTAATTTGAATTTTTTTGATTATTCATAGAGGTTATCATTTGATTTTATAATAAATATTCTCACCACACCCCAATCATAAAACCCCTACAGCGGGAACTCCCGTTTGAGTTTATGTGTGATGCTTCAAACTTTGTAGTCAGATTAGTCTTATTTAAGAGGGCCAGAGGGTGATCCCCTGTGATTGATTATGCATTGAGGAATTTGGATTCATCCCAAGAAAATTAAACCATAATATAAAAGGAGTTTATTACTATCATATTTTATTTATAAAAACTATGCACATATTTATTAGGATCTAAAGTGGTTGTTTTCTCTGATCATGCAGCTTTGTGGTACCTCCTAAAGAATTAGAATGAAAAGTCCTGACTTATTCATTAGATTAACCTTCTTCAAGAGTTTGACATTGAGATAAGGGATAAGAAGGGGTTATAGAACATGGTTCATTACCACATGAGTGGGATCACTCACATGTTTGAGCATGATACGCCTAACTAGGTACCACTTCGAGACACTTTCCTTGATGACCATCTCTATGTCATATCTTGTATGTATCCTTGGTATGTAGATTTAGTGAATTAATTGGTTACATTATAAATTCATGTTAACTTAAATAAACACCAAGTTGAAAAATTAAAGGGTGAATCTAAGTTTTATGTGTGGGATGATCCTTAGATTTGGTGCATTTATAGTAGCCAAGTCATTATGAGATGTGTGGTTGATCATGAGTTTGAGTCTATTTTTAATTTTTGTCATACTCTTGCTTATAGTGGAAACTTTGGATCCTAAAGGATAGATAAGAAGGTATTAGACTTTGTTTTATATTGGATTACCTTGTTTCATGATGCCCATGTGTTTTGTAAGTCATGGTATCATTGCTAACACACTAGAAACATTTTGAGGAGACACAAGATTACCTAATGGCCCATATTATTTTGTGATATTTTTTATGTACATGGAATTTATTTTATGAGTCCGTTTATATGATCATTTTATTTCTTTTAAATTTATTTTCTATTTATTATGTTAGTATATGGGTGGAGTTTAAGACCACCAGGACTGAGTATTTTTATGTTGTAGTGGATTTTATTAATGCTCAAATTTTCTACAGGTTTGGAGTGTCGAAGTATATCATAAGTGATTAGGGGAAAATATTTTTAAACCAAAATTTGGATTAACTCCTTTGAATGTATTGGGTGACACAAAAAATATCAACACCATACCATCCCTAAACAAATAGTCAGGTAGAATTTTCAAATCATGAGTTGAATTAGATATTGGAGAAAACAGTGCAACCAGATAAGATGGGTTGGATAAAATGCTTGGAAGATGTGATATAAGATTATAGAATAGAATTAAAAAATCAATTTGTTATATACCCCTTACGAATTATTTTTGGTAAGAATTTCATCTTCTTGTGAAGGTCAAGCATCAGGCTTATGGGACTATAAAGAAATGAAACATTGATTTATCCCAAGATAGAGATCAAATAAAGCTAAAAATTCAAGAGATTTATGATATTAAATTATCATAAAATGATAAATAAAGGATCTACAAGGAAATATAAAAATCTTCTCACGATATAATGATAAAAATATGGAGTTTCATGTTAGAGACAAAATCCTTCTCTATAGTTCATGATTGAAGTTGATACCTGGATTGTTTCATTCTAGATGGTTGGGACCTTATATTGTATCTCATGTTTTTCCTTATGGTAAAATGGGGGTCACTAAATAGGATATAGGAAGTATATTTACACTAAATGTTCATCATTTGGAAGTGCATTGAGGTATTCCCCACATGAAGTTAATTCCATCACACTATATGAGCCCAACATCACATAAAATTATTAAGTTGTCCCTTACCCTCTAACTTTTATGTTATTTGTCCAAATTATAATTCTATATTTAATGTGAATATAATATTTCATAGAGTCACATTGAGTATAATGTGATATTTTAAGTGTGGGGGAGGGTAAGACATTTTGGGTAGCTTATTTAGGATTTTTATTTGTGTGTTTTATATGTGTTTTCAGTTAATTTAAAAAAAAAGAAAAATAAATAAATAAACAAAAACACCGTATAACATGCTCATTTATATGAAAAATATATAGAAAATTATCATTTAAAATTTTAAATTCATTGGTAGAATGATAAACATGAGCAATATTTCATTATTAAAGGATGTTTTTTTTATAAAAATGGAAGTCATCGTTGATATTATTTGGTTTCATCATTAAAAAAAATTACGTTTTGATATAATTATTTGGGATATTTGTTTATGGTAAATTTTTCCATTGATTTCTCCAAATTAATTTACAAAAAACCATGATTTGTGAAAATTTTATTACTCAATTGAAGGTATGACCAAGTTAGGTAATTTTTTATTTTCATTTTATATCAATGGTTGTCTTATATGTTCATTTATCTCTTGATTGGTTTCATTGCTATATCAAATTTACCTATGCAAGTGTAGTTGATATTTGGAAGTTCTATTCCCTCCGAAAAAAATCAATAAAAAAACAAAAAAATATTATCTTAATAAATAGGGTAGTGATAAAATGTAAAACATGCAGGGATATCTAGGTTGGGAGTTTAAGGTTTAAATTTTGGGAAATCTTAAGTGAGTGAGTTTTAAAATTTTATTGTAAAGGAATATTGAAAATGTTTAGTGGTATTAAACTAGGTAAAAAGAAATGTTTTACTTGACCTGAATAAATTGAAAAAATGGTAGATATGTGATCTTGAAATGGTTGGAACAAACACACATGGGGAATTAATGGCACAATAGACCCAGAACTTATTTCAACATGATTAGTGTCATTAATCTCATTGTATTTTATTTTGATAAAATTTATGATACAATGAATTTAAAATTTATTAATATTGTCTCCTTTATGTGATTATTACTTTTCCTATATTTTCACTATGGATTGGAAAATATCAACACGCATATCTTATCACAATTTTCAGGAATAGATGGAATGTGACTTTGCCTAGGAGTGAAAAAGTGTATGTTTGGATGAGTTGATAATTTTTAATGGATATTTTATTGAAAATAAATAATATAATTTCCCTGCATTGTGTTAAATATGTTTATTTATGGAATATTTAGGATTATATCATTCATTTTAAAATTTTATGAAAATTTCAGTTTTGACTCTTCAAATTGAACTGCAGTATTTTAGTACTAAATATTTATCCGTGGATTATTAGATCTCAAAATTTCTTAACATAATTTCTAACATAATGGGATAGAACTTTAATTTAGACCATCCAAGTTGGATCCTACATTTTATTGGAATAATTAGGCTATGATGTCAAAGATGGACTCAAATTTCTATATTGGACATCACTTCAATATTTTGGGCCATAACTTCTTCATAAAGGATTGGGTTGTGCTTAAATAGGGAAATAATATAGAGGAACAAATTGTGAACAAATAATACTACTATAAGGATAGATGGTTCATGTGTTTTAGAGGTCATCCAGTTGGTAAAAAACTAGACTAAAATATTTGCCCAAATTTTCCCATTCACATTTGCAACCACTTATAACATTATCCTCCACTAACTTTTATAAATGTGTATTTTTTATCCTTTAGAATTGTTTTCTATGAATTAGAATATTTAGGGTAGATTATAATTTGTTTCACTCCATTTATATAAGCATTTCATGAGGTATATCTCTTGAAGCAAGGATCCCTTCATTGAAGCCTTCTTTTTCTTGTTCTTCTTCACATTGTGATGTTTTTGTTTTCATAATAAACTTATTTGTTTATCTTCGATTTATTATGTTTTGTTAAATTTTATTATTCTAAAATTAAATTATTTCGATGTAAAATTTGAGTAGAAATGTTACTTGCTTATACCCTTTCTAAGATTTTTTTACATGAAAAACCTTTCTATGAAGACTACACCACCCTTGGAAGAGTAATTCTTCTTAGAAACTGATCCACATCTAACATTATTCACTTATTTTTTTTGAATCAATGAGACAATATAATTCACATAATATTATTTATGAATTGATTTTTTAACTTATAAGAAACTAAGAAATAAATTAAACAATTAACACAAATTACATGAATTCAATTAATGTGTGAATTGGGAGAGTGTGATCTGAATCGATAAAACAAAACAACATGAGATCAATTTGTAGAGTTAAAATAAAATACCAACAATCAATTAATATTTATGTATAGTATGGATATGATCCCTAATTAATCACTAACCATATGTTTTCCTTTAAATGACAATTAAACCAGGGTGCTACAATAGCATGTTCTGAAGCTAGCCAAGGGTTTAATTCATTTCATCTTTGAGGTTGAGGTAAAATCTCATAGGGTTTAGAGGTTAAAAAATTAGGGGATCATAATTAAGTGGGTTTTTAATTTTAATGACAATGATTAATTAGTAATTGAATATGTAGAGATAGATTGATTATGTCTTCTAAAAACATTTTCTAAAAAAAAATCTTCTAATTTCTCTTTGTTAATTAAATTTAAAAAAGAAAAAATTCAATCTTCTTTCAACATACTTATTTTAGTTTTACATACATTAAACCCCCATGCTTTTAATTAGAATGTTTATTATATTTTATTTATAAAATACCTTTGATATGTCATTTTAAGAACTCCCTCTTTGAGAGATGACCTTGGTCAGCCACCCTATTGCACCTATATACCTAAAAACCACACAAAATTTGAAAGCGCCCATGAAAACACATTTCATAATATTATATTAATATATATACATATGTTTATTTTATAAAATGAATATATATACATATACATATACTATACAATGAAATAATTAAAAAATAAAAGTTACATAAAAATAAAAAAATTAGTAATTAATATTTATATTCAATTTCAATTTCAATTTTCTTTTTAAAAATATTTAATTCATTATAAACTATGAAATTGAATTATTTGAATTAATGTTTTTATCAATTGAAATTAATTAAAAAATAGTTATTTTTTCTAACTTAAATTATTATCTTACTTTTAACTTACTAATTAATATATATATTTTACAATCTAATAATATATTAATTACAAAATACTAATTAATTAAAAAGTAATATATTTTAATCAATGAAATAATATATATTAATTATAATATAATGATATATTAATAATATATTATTTAATAATTTTTTTTGATTATTTCCCTCATTAAATTAAAATGAAATAATATTTTATTAGATTAATATAATAAGATAATAATATATTTTACTATATTAATTAAGATGAAATACTATAATAATATATATTATATATTAAAATAATATATTAATTCAAAAAATTACTAATTAATTTAATAATATATTTTATAAAATTAAATAGCACACACACATAATAGAATGTAATAATTCATATGATAACATTCATAAAATAAAATACGACAATAAAATTAGAAACCAAACCATAGAATATTATAAATCGTAGAACCATATTAATGATAAAAAACCCAAACCAAAATTCAAAAATATAAACCATAAAAAGAAAAATAAAAAAAATTCAAGAAATTATTATACAATTTTAAACTAAGAAATATATATCATCAAATAAAATTTATGAAAAAATATCAAAATTATAATAAATATCAATTAAATGAAACAAAAAAAACATTAAATATGTACACTAGCATTAATTCAAATAAATATAAAATCAAAAAAATTTAAATATTATTATTTCAATTATAATTCCTCTAATTAGTAGACAACATATGAAATTTACAGCGATGATGGGAAATCATGATGCTTCACAAAACGACATATTAATATATTAATTATAATGCAACAATATTTTTCTTACAATATAATATAATATTAATATATATACAATTTTTTATTTTATACAATGCAATATATATATATACACTATACAAAGAAATAATGAACAAATGAAAGTTACTTGAAAATAAAAAAAATTACTAATTAATATTTAAATTAAATTTTAATTTTAATTTTCTTTTAAATTTTTTTTAATTGATCACTAAACGTAAAATTTAATTAATTGATTTAATTTTTTTATCAATTGAAAGTAATTACAAAATAATTAATTTAGATAACTTAAAATAATAACTTACTATTAACTTACTAATTAATATATATTTGTTACAATGCAATAATATATTAATTACAAGAATAAAAATTAATTAACAAATAATATATTTTATTCAATGAAATAATATATATATTAATTATAATAGAATGACATATCAATAATATATTATTTGATTATTTTTTTTGATTTGTTTTATCATTAAATTACAATAAAATAATATATTATTATATTTATATTTTATGATATTAATATATATATTTTACAATATAATAATATATTAATTACAAAATTACTAATTAATATCATAATATATTTTATATAACTAAAAAATATGTATATACACACACATAATACACTGTAAGAAAATTGCAATTTCGCTGGGGTTTTTTGGCTATGTCTATGGTTTCTGAAAACCACCGCTAAATTTCATGTCGGGAAACTATTTGTGGCTGCTAAAGTTGTTTAGCGGCGGTTTATGTGAACCGTCATAGTGGGAGCATTTTCATGGCGGTTATATTGTTTTTCACGGTGGTTTGTCCCAGTAGGGGATTACTTTTTTTAGCGGCGGTTAAAACTGCCTCTAAAAAAGTTATTCCCTACTGGGACAAACCGACGTGATAAACAATATAACCATCGGGAAAATGTGAAGAAGATGGACCACTATAGTGGTGGTTAAAACCACCGCTAAATATACCTGATACAATTTGCGGCAGTTAAAACCACCGCTAAAGAGCAGATTTAGAAAAAAAGAACCAGATTTTGGAGCCCCTGTACCAGTGCCCTGAAAAAAAACCATTCCAAGAATACCAAAACACCCACAGAATACATACTACAATCAATATAAAAAGATATTCTTAACTAAGGACAATGAAATGCGTCGTTCAATGGGTAAAGGAATGCAAATTAACATATAAAATTGCATAATCCTAGTATCCAATAAAATGTAGTGGTGAATTTATGTATTTAAAATTTACCATTACAGACTCATAGGTACTAGTTGATCCTTTATTGGATGTTCACATGTTGTGTGTAACTTATACGGTCACCTATTGGGTGATCTAGGTGAAATTGAAAATATGTTTTTTTTCAAATGTTGGTACTTTTACATATCTTCTGGAATTGTTCAAGAATGTAATATCCCTTTATATATGATTATTTGATAGAACCCAAGGCAACCCTTAAGTGTTTGTACCACTTATATTTGGAATTTCTAAAGTGGGAAATTTTATAGATTAACATGTCACCATCTAAGTGACTCTATTGAGATTATATATGGGTTTCCCATGTTTTAATGAATTGAATGAGTTAAATGTAACTAATAATGTGAAATGGATAATTAATTATGGGTTACCTTTCTTAAAATAAATCAATTATTTTTAAATGGAATGACCCCAAGTAATTGTAATGTCATGCTCATGATTTATGCTTTATAAAATGATTCATACGAACTGTAATATTTTAAATGGGAATTGAACTTGGATAAAGACATAAATAATAGGTTATTCCATATCAATTATGACACAAATGATTATGCCTTTATTATGTATATGGTGTAGATAGAAGGTATGGATTTGAGGTAATTTCCCTTTCTAGTTATATTTAATATAAGCCTTTATAGAGGTTGTGGTATGATGGTATGAGATTGTTGATCAAGGAGATATCACAATTCCTTACATCAGGTGTTGGTCATGGTGTATCAAAAAACTGTTACTATATAAGTATTATGATTTACTCACCACATTACATGAATAGAATTTTGAAAATATGGTGCACTCAACATCCCGTGTGTTGTTTCATGGCGTCTCTCACTCTATTGGGATATAGGTCATGTACCCAATTACATGAGTACATAGGCTTGTTAGACTAGTTAGGGATGTCTAAGTTATGCCATGGTATATTCATCAATATTATTATAAGTATATGGATATATACATCTTTACATACCTTGACAATATAGGTGGATAAAATATATATAA
Organism: Viscum album; assembly: GCA_963277665.1. Classification (NCBI taxonomy): domain Eukaryota; kingdom Viridiplantae; phylum Streptophyta; class Magnoliopsida; order Santalales; family Viscaceae; genus Viscum; species Viscum album. The sequence goes on along the minus strand of OY728141.1, from coordinate 1,294,346,727 downwards.
ACAATATATATTACTACTATATAAATAGAAACTATTTAGATTTCTATTTCATCTATGTATCGATATATTTAAACCCTCCTACAGTCCTTTAGGAACATGATTGGGTGGTTATTTATTTATTACATAGTTACTCAAAAGATGTGGGGTGTAGTATGTTGGTGGTAGACCCTTTATCATGGTAATAATGATGCGGTAATATTTTCCTGGGATTAATTTATGTTGGTGTTCCATGTGGGACTATTATAAATGAAACATAACATAGAAATTATGTAAAATCATCTATCGATTGGGTTATTCCATGTGGAATTGTTATACTTGAAACTAAAGATATAAAAAAGGTGAAATCATCTCTCCCATGGATAAGAGTTAATTTTTTAAGAGTGATGGATCAGGTTCAAGTATCATATTTGTTTCAATCATGTGATTTATTTGGAAAATGAGTCTTTAGTGTAGTTTCCTTAGAAGGAATGGAATCTGGATCCTAATATATTATTACTCCCATTATGCATCCTAGTTATTTTTATTTGAAGAATACAATAGAAGTGATCAAGCACATTCATTCAAAGGGAATAGTTTCTTGTAAAGGGGGTTGATATATTCTATCAAGGAATATTGATGCTTATAATAAATTAATTGTGATAGGGTAGTTGATGTTATAAATGGTAAGTAACTGATCATGTAGTCTATTTATCATTTTTATAGGGCAGGGGGTTCTACAGAATCTACTGGGAGTTTCCCATCACTATGTCATGCCTACTGAGATAATGGACACTATCATTCACACTACCTGAATGTTCTTGGAGGTCACTTTGGGAATGGTGGGAAAATCCCATTTCAGACAGTGTAGAAAATTTTCCCCTAATCTCATATCAGTATCTATGGATTCCAACTTTTTTTTTGAAATTTTGGATACTAGTATTATTCCACACTAAATGGTGATCTATCCTAAACATGTTAGCGAGACACACATTCTCATCCATAGGGATTGATACAAGAGAATAACTTAGAAGTACTTATTAGAAATGGAAATGTAGTGGTAAATGAATTGAGCTAAAAAATGTAAGATAAGTTATTATAATGAAAAAATAAATTTAGGAAAAACAAATCATAAAAAATGAATCATCACAATAAAGAGTCGATATATATGGTTCATACCACACTCAAGAAATCAAGACATAAAAGTAAAAATTAGAAATAAATAAAATACATAAAAGGAAACATGAGAAATCAAGAAAATGTAAGGTCCTAAAAATGTTTGGAGGAAACTATGTGCCACACATGATACATATAAAAAATGACTGTCAATATTTATCCACATATCAACAATACTACTAATCACTGTCCGATGATGAACAGATATCCTCGCCCTCTCTATCTCCATTTCCACTTCCTGCTACCACATGTAAGAACATTATATTGAAAATTAAATAGTGTTTCCTATTTATATTTAAACTTAAAACCAATAAAAGGTTTAAAACTAAATGAATTTGAATTTTTGTGTTTTTTGTGCTCACCACCAGTTGATGTAATACCATCGGGGGGATATCTTCTCATCTGCTGATGTATATCAGTCAACGCTTTCTGTAAAGTGGGTATTTGAGCCCCCTGGTCTTGAACTGTGTTTTGTAGGGAAATAATCTCTCTCTGAGCATATCTGGGTATGTAATGACTACAACTAAGAGTAGATGTAGCTGCAATCCCTGATGGCCTTCCATGAACCTTAGATGGTACAGGTCCCAAACCAATCCCGCTCTCTCTACCAGGATGCTCCTTCCCAAGGACTTTAGCAACCTGGTCATCCTAGGAGACTGGGTAGGACTTCTAAGGATTGGAATCCCATATTTATTTAATTTTTACCTATAAATCATGTATAAATATATATTAACATATTTAAAAATGATAATAATTTATTATAATGAAACAAATGAGTTCAGACCCCAACTTTTTTGGCAGGCTCATTAACAATACTTCCATCATCTTTTTTGTGAACATCAAACCACACTTCAGTTCAGGATTCTTTGTGCCCTAAACTCTATGACTGCATTAAACAATGATAAATCAATAGTTTAATATATTAAAAAGATAATATAGTCTTAAAAATATTTAAACTAATGAAAATATTACCAGAGTTTATTGGCTTCTAGAAAAGCCTTTTGACCCCGCAGTGTGAGGGATAACTTTCTTAGCCCGACTTGATGCATTCATTCTTGAGAGATCCTAAAATAAATAAAATGCAATTTAATAGTAATTTATTCAATATCATCTCCTCTTCATTTACATGTATAAATGTAAAATGAGTTTAATATAATAATATATATTTAAATACCATCTGATTCTCATCACGATGTCTGTCAAAAAAATCCTTCCACTGTTCTTTGGGTACCCCATTGGGTAGCTTCTCATGAATTTGTTGGACGATTAACAAAGTATCATTGAAATCACACCATAATATCCATTTAAAGTATTTCCATTTCTTTCCAAGACTTTTCAATGTCCACTTTCGTGCTATCACATCAGCAACTGTAAATTGGAAAAACATCTGCATACAGAAATTCATTTTGAACATATTAATAACATGACATTAAATTACACCATAATATATTAAAATTACCATTATTTGGGAGTCAAAAACTTCATTTTTACAACTTGGAGGCATATGTCTCCAATGATCATAAGAAATAGTAAGGGAAATGAGCTATACTGCTAGCTGGCCTAGAATTTGTCCAAGTAATCCCACGGCGTCATCTGTAGGGCCCCTATATGAATCAAATGAGAAAACTATCTTCTCTCCATTCATATTCCACACATATTCACTTTTTTTATTTTTCTCCACATTTTCATTTTTTTCATATTTAATGAACAAACAATTATTATAAAAAAAGTACAATAAATTTATTTATATTAAAATTTGTACCTATAACAGTGAACCTTCAGTATGCCCATTATGAACTAGAAGTGGCGCGTCACCACCCTGCTGTTGATGCTACTAAATGGGGAGTTGACGTCTCAAATTCTAAAGGGTCGTTCATAGAGGGTGTGCGAGATGGTTCAGGGGGCATTCAACTGGTGGCTCAGATGACGTAAGGAGGTAGATAGATGGATGGTCATCTGTTGCAGTAGTGGATGAAACAATTAATCATTTCCTCCTTGGAATTCCTGCCATTTAATGTCACGACCCGACCTCGGGGCCCGTGCCGTGACTACCCCAAGCCCGCCTTCCATAGGCCAGGGGCTGGCGACTAGCACCAAGGCGTAAAATCCCGGTAAACAGGGAAGGCATTTCCTTTATAAGTAACAACCACCACAGAGTCAGCAAGCGGAAAGTAACTACAAGTGCAGAAAAGTAAAGGGGGCCGGAATACAAGCCCAACAGAAAGTACAACTGAAAAGGAAAAGAACAGCAACTGAAGAAAAGACGGCGGCCTCGTGTCGTCCACTGGCAATCCCACCTGAAGGGTGGGTACAGATAGCCTCCAGGCTCCTCGGGTCCCACGTCCGCTCCGAGCACGTCCCGCCCAGTGGTCCACCTCCAGGTACCGTCCTGCTCCACGCCCCAACCGAGATCAGCGTTGTCCGTCGTCTGCATCCAACACAACAAGGTGCGGGCATAGCCCATGCAGGGGTGAGTATAAGCTACTCAGTAAGGACCCCGAGACCCCTGAAGGTCTCCCGAAATCCACAAAGGATATAGCACAAAAGAAAGATGCAATCACGAAGTAACATCTAACTCGACTTAGGTATATGCCCATACATATACCTAAGTCCCCAATTCTAGCTCTGCTCACGAGCTCAAGAACAACTCAATTCACGCAGGAAAGAAAGACTCAAATCCACAAAGGAGAGTAAACAGTAAATCCACATAGGATAGTTCAACATATTCCACAAAGGAGAGTAACATAAGATTCAGCTCAACCAGGTATACTTTTTCAGATGACGTCAAAGATGATCACTGATCCATCTAAGTCGTCAGACCCACGAAGGATCGATATGTACTAACCCCCGCAAAATACCCACACAGGATCGGGCTCACACAGAACCTGTAGGCAGTGGCTCACACAGAACCGGTAGTAAGGACCCACATAGGATCGGGCTCACACAGAACCTGTAGCACTGATCCACGTAGGATCGCTGAGTGCAGTAGTCGACGCAGTCCACTGAGGATCTCTGCACAGTCGTCGCCGCAGTCCACGAAGGATCTCTGCTCTGCCGTCGTCGCAGTCCACTGAGGATCTCTGCTCTGCCGTCGTCGCAGTTCACGGAGGATCTCTGCTCTGTCGTCGAAGTCACAGCCAGCGCTAGGGTTCCCGCACACAGCGAGCTCGTTTAGGAGGGTCCGCTCCACGAGCCGAGAGGCTGATACATCAACTGACACGTAGTCCGAAGTTGATGTATCCAAAAGTTCAGTATCGACAACAGGATCTCAACGCAACAGACGGCGCGTCAATCGGACGCCCGGTCTGAGAGTTATTGGCATTTTCGTCCCAGGGGTCCGGTTGGTTTTTAGGGCAAAACCAACCCAACCGTACTCCTCCTGTATCCGATCCTCGGGCAGAGTATGCCAAAAGTTCCGTCTCACTTAGAGGAAACTACCACAGCTGACGGTACGTCGATCGGACGTCCGTAGCTCAAGTTATGAGCGTTTCCGCTCCGAGGGCCCGGTTGGTTTCGCGTACGAACCAACCCGGCCGAAACCCAAAGTCTTCCAAAACCTTGAGTGTAATATACCGAAACGACCGTATCGATCCAAGGATCGCGTAGCCGCTGACGGTTCGTCAATCGGAGGTCCTAGGCCCAAGATATGGGCAAAAGACCGAAGAGGGCCCGAAAACGGGGGTTCTGGGCCCGGGGCGACCCGGCCCGAACCCCCCCTGGGTCGGCCGAACCGGGTCGACCCGACCCGGCCGGCTCGGCTTCGGCCGAGCGGCCGAAGAGAAACCGCCGCGGGTTTGACCCGCGGCTTGGAGGAACGCGGCCCGCGCGGGCCGCGTACTGGGTGGCGGGACCGCGGACGCGGTCCGGCGGTTCGCCGCCGCCGCGGCTCGGCCGCGGCGGAATTCCCGGCGGCGCGCCGGGCGCCGCCGCCTTCCGCGTGCTGCCGGAGTTGCTCCGGTGGCCCGTTTTGCCTCCCGTCTGCGCCATTGCTCCTCTCGGGGGCCGATCTTCACTGCGGGATCAACGGATCGCCCTTGCCGCACGGTTCGTCGTCATCCGCCAAATCCGCACAACAAAAGATCGGCGGAGGGTTGCCGGGTCTTGTTCGTTAGATCCGCACCCTCCGCGTTAGTCATAAACAACGGGAGAAAAAGAAATAACCAATCTACAATTTTAAATAAATTAAAATTGTTCCGTGATCGGGTTCTTTATTTTAAAAGAATAAACACGGGAAATAAAATATTCCAACAACCCCTACCTCGAAGTTGCCGTCGGACGTGAGGTCGTCGCAGAATCGCTCGTCGCGAAAGGAGGGTATCATCACGTCGTCGCGGAAGAGACGTTCGTCGCACCGCGGGAAAAGCGTCGCGCCGACGATCTCCGGATCTAGAACAAACGGATTTAATTAATTAAATCCGTTCTTATTGAAATTAAAAAAAAGGAGAATTAAACGATCCGTTTCTCACCTTAGTTGCCGAACGAGGATCAGCCGCGGAAGAAGAGGCGTCGCCGAAGAACGTCGCGGGTAGAGCTCGTCGACGTCGCAGATCACGGTGTGCGTCGTCGAATTCCGGTTCCGACGTTCTTCGCGTTCTTCGCGTTCTTCGCGTTCTTCGCGGGGAGGGTGGAGGCTCAGAGGATTCGCACAACGATAGCAATCCTCCAAAATAGACAAGTTTGTCTATTTTATTAATTTGCCAACGAACGCAAACGCGTAAGTAACGACCCATTAAATTCGTTGAATTAATTCAACGAATGAAACAGCCCATTTAATTCATGAAATAAACCGCCCAATTAAATGGTCTGTTAAGAATTAAGGAAAACGCGTCGGTTGACTTTTCAGTTATTTTGACGGGTTTTCGCGGGTGCGTTACTTAGCGAAAGAAACGGCGGGGCTCGTGCGGGCCCCACCGCACAAATATCCTACCAAGGGGTAGGGTATTTCCGGATAGCACCCTATCCGCTTTAACTCAGCTCATGTGGCTTCCAAGCGACTTCCAAGCGGCTTAAGTGAAATAAAATAAAGTTGTCGCACAACCTTTATTTTATTTCCGACTTAAAGCCCAAAATTTTAAAAACCACGGTTGAGCAAACGCAACTCCGGAAGAGGCGTTTCTAAGCAAATACCGGCGCTGCGATTTCATCGGTGCCCTCAGAATTTGATTCCGGGCACCGGATCAAAAGATAGAAAAACCCGCTCGTCCATTCACTGAACGTACCCGAGCCAAACTTCGGAAATTGATTCCGGGCACACCGGGCCTCAGAATCAGGTGCCGTCTGAAGCTGCGCTCTTGTAAAATTCCAAAGAAAATTAAGAAAAAAAAAATTTCCTTGAAATTTGCGGGTCTTTACATTACTCCCACCTCAGGGCTTTACGTCCCCGTAAAGATACATCAAAAACTAGGGGAACAAATGGGGGTACTGAGCACGCATCTGAGCCTCCCGCTCCCAAGTGCTCTCCTGGAGGTTCCCGTGCTGCCATCTGATGCGCACAAGAGGAATCGACCGCCCACGTAGGACCCGCTCCTGTCGATCCTCGATCTCCACTGGGACCTCCGCAAAAGTCGCCCCATCGTCCACGTCCAGCTCCCCAAAGTCGATGATGTGCGTCGGGTCGTGCACGTATCTCCTCAGCTGAGACACGTGGAAGACGTCGTGCACCCGGTGCAACTGAGGTGGTAGAGCCAGGCGATAAGCCACCTCTCCTATCCTGCTGAGGACCTGGAAAGGCCCGATGAAGCGTGGAGACAACTTGCCGCCTCGGCCAAATCTCCGTAAACCACGTCGAGGTGAGACACGCAAAAAGACGTGGTCGCCATCCTCGAACTCTAGTGGCCTCCGCCTCCTGTCAGCATATGACTTCTGCCGGCTCTGAGCTGTCCTCATCCTCTCCTGGATGATCTGGACCTTCTCTGTCGTGGCTCGGACCATCTCTAGTCCCACGAGTGCTGACTCCCTAGGGTCTGTCCAGCACAACGGTGATCTGCAGGGTCTGCCGTACAACGCCTCGTATGGTGCCATCCCGATGGTGGAGTGGTAGCTGTTGTTGTACGCGAACTCCACCAAGGGTAGGTGGTCCTCCCAGCTGTGACCAAAGTCGAGAACACATGCACGGAGCATGTCCTCGAGTGTCTGAATGGTCCTCTCAGTCTGACCATCCGTCTGAGGGTGGAAGGCTGTGCTCAGATGGAGCCGCGTCCCGAACGCCTCCTGCAACCCCTTCCAAAGCCGGGAAGTGAAACGAGCATCTCGATCGGAGACGATAGACGATGGCACACCGTGAAGCCGTACGATCTCCTGGACGTAAAGACGTCCCAAGCTCTCCACTGAGCCCTGCTCTCTGATGGGTAAGAAGTGTGCCGACTTGGTGAGTCGGTCAACAATCACCCAAATGGAGTCGTGACCTCTGGAAGTGCGTGGAAGTCCAGTCACGAAGTCCATAGATATGCTGCCCCACTTCCACTCCGGGACCTCCAAGGGCTGTACCAAGCCTGCTGGTACCTGATGCTCTGCCTTCACCTGCTGGCAGGTGAGGCATCGTGAAACGAACTCTGCCACAACTTTCTTCATACCCGGCCACCAGTGCTGTCGTCTGAGATCCTGGTACATCTTCGCCACTCCGGGATGTACCGCCAAGGGAGAAGTGTGAAACTCTCTCAGCACCTCCTCTCGTAAAGCGACTGGTACGAAGGTACGTCCTCTGAAAAGGATGGCGTGCTCTGCTCCAAGTGAGAAGCCATCAGGCGCTTGACCTGAGGATATCAGTGCACGCCGGGTCTCACAGTCAGCGTCCCCACGCTGAGCCTCTCTGACCCGCTGTAGAAGTGGAGGAGAGACTGTGAGAGACTGAAGAAAGGATGCTCCGTCTCTATCCACGAAGGATATCTGTAAAGAGGCTAGCTGCTCCGTCGCCTCCTCAAGTAGCTGAATGCCCGTCCTCCTGCTGAGGGCATCAGCTACCACGTTCCCCTTCCCAGGAGTATAGACTATCTCAAAGTCATAGTCCTGGAGGAACTCAAGCCATCTCCGCTGTCTCAGGTTCAGGTCCTTCTGAGAGAAGATATACCTGAGACTCTGGTGGTCAGAAAAGACTGTGAAGTGCTCGCCCATCAGATAGTGCCGCCAAGTCTTCAGAGCGAAGACCACTGCTGCTAACTCCAGGTCATGAGTGGCGTAGTTCTTCTCATGCGGCCTCAACTGACGTGATCCGTAGGCGATCATGGCTCACTCCTGCATCAGGACGCACCCGAGTCCAGTCCCTGATGCATCGCAGTAAACTACGTACCCAACTCCCTCCTCAGGAAACCTCAAGATAGGTGCGCTGGTCAATCTCTGTGTCAGCTCCTGGAAGCTCTGCTGACATCTGTCTGACCACACAAAGGGTTTCCCCTTCTTCATCAAGGCTGAGAGTGGTGCCGCAACTCTGGAGAAGTCTGGCACAAATCTCCGATAGTATCCGGCTAGGCCCAAGAAGCTCCGCACCTCCGTCACGCTCCTGGGTGGCTCCCAAGCTAGCACTGCCTCGATCTTCGCGGGATCCAATGCAACTCCCGCCTCAGAGATGACGTGCCCCAAGAAGTGGACCTCACCTAACCAGAACTGGCACTTTGAGAGCTTGCCATAAAGCTGGTGCTCTCGGAGCGTGTCTTGCACAACTCGCAGGTGGTAGGCATGCTCCTCCTCAGTCGTCGAGTATACCAAAATGTCGTCAATGAAGACCACGACAAATCGGTCGAGGTATGGCTGGAAGATCCTGTTCATGAGGCTCATGAACACTGCTGGAGCATTGGTTACGCCGAACGGTATAACCAAGAACTCATAATGGCCATACCGACACCTGAAGGTCGTCTTCTGCACGTCCTCGTCTCGAACTCTGAGCTGATGATAGCCTGACCGGAGGTCTATCTTCGAGAACCACCGCGCTCCCCTGAGCTGATCGAAGAGGTCATCAATCCGTGGCAGCGGATACTTGTTCCTCACTATCACCTGGTTCAGGCGACGATAGTCGACACACAGTCGCAAGCTCCCGTCCGCCTTCTTGGCGAACAATATCGGGGAAGCCCAGGGTGAAACACTGGGTCGGATAAACCCCTTGCTCTGCAAGTCCTCCAACTGTACCCGCAGCTCTCGAAGCTCGGTGGGGGCCATCCGGTATGCTGGAGTGGATATCGGGGCTGTCCCGGGGTACAAGTCGATGTAAAAGTCTACCTCTCTACGAGGAGGTAGCCCTGGAACGTCGTCGGGAAAGACGTCCACGTACTGGTCCACCACTGCAGGAAAAACTGGACTCCGCACGTCCACTGCTCCTAGGATGAGGCTAGCCAACTGATGAAAGATGGGCTGCACTCTCCTCCGCGGAAGTCCATCCAGTGCTGCAAAGGTTCCCTTCTCGCCGGTGAAGGTAAACCTGCTCCCGTCGGTACGAACACATCGCACCTTGCGCCTAAAACAGTCGATCTGGGCATGAACTGTGGATAGCCAATCCATGCCAAAGATGACGTCGTAAGGCCTCGACGCCGCTAAAAGGAGATCCCAGTCGAAGCTCTCGCCTCTTAGAGTAAGCTCACACTGCCGACACCAGTGCGTAATCGTCGAGTCTGCTCTCGTAGGAGTCTCTAGCCGTAAGGATGGAGCCAACGACTCATTCGGAATCTCCGAGCTCCGAACAAGGGCAGAGGCTATGAAAGAGTGACTCGCTCTTGTGTCTATAAGTACTGCAGCAAGGGTGGAATAGACACAGATCGTACCTAGAATCATCTCGGGCATGTCGGGGTCGTAGGCCTCCACTGCCTGGAGCTGGGCCTGCCCCTGCCCGCCAGCTCCCTGTGGTCGAGGTGGCCCTCCTGGTGGTGGTGGGGGTAGAGCCTGGAAGCGTCGGCCACCACCTGCTGCTCGGCCAGCTCCTATGCCTCGTCCGCCTCCTCCCTGCGGACCGCCACGGTCGACCCTCTGCCTCTGCCTGGGTGGCCCCTCCACCGACCGCTGCTCCTCTGATCGGCGAGTCGGGCAGTCACGAGCCATGTGACCCTGCCCGCCGCAGGAGTAGCACAGTCTGCCTCTCGGAAGGATGGCACTCCGCTGTGTGCCCCGCACTGCTGAGCCGGTGTCCTGAGGCCGTCTGCGTGGGGGCCTGGTCTGCCTGGACCCGAGAGTCATCCGTCGGCTACCTGCTGCCGAAGACTCAGCTACCTGCCGCCCTGCGCTAGGTCTCGCCGCTGAAGAAGGCTCTGCCAGGAAGCTCTCGATCAGGAGGGCTCGCTCCAGCACTCCCGCCTGGGTCGGAATGCTGAGGGAGATCAGCGACGCCCGAATCTCCTACTGCAAGCCCTGCTCGAAGGTCCGGGCCCGGAAGAAGGGGTCCCGTACCATGTCGGTCGAGTAGCGAGATAGGTCAGTGAACCTCGCCGCGTACTGAGCGACCGTCATGCTGCCCTGGCGCAGCTGGAGAAGCTCCTGGATGCGCACCGCTCGGAGGGTGGCCGGGACGAACTCAGAGCGGAAGAGGCTCTCGAAGTCCGTCCAGAGCAAGGATGCCTCATCGTGAACCTGGAGCATCAAGCTCCACCATCGTCCTGCCGCCGCCTGCAGGAGGCTCGCCGTGAGAATCACCATGAGATCCACTGGTGTCCTCACTAGCCTAAAGATCCGTACCACCGCCTCTAGACAGTCCTCGGCGGCCTGGGGGTCCACCTCACCGCGAAACCTGGGCGGTCGCTGGCTTTGAAACTCATGCAGTGCCCTGAGGCGACGTGCATCGTCAGCGTCTGGTACTGGCAGCATCGGTGGCTCGGCGGGTAAAGCTACCGCCGGTGCCACTGCTGGCAAAGGGCCCTGCACCGAGGCCTCGTCGCTCGGTGGGCTGCCGTCGCGCCCTACACTCGGAACCCTAGCTGGCTGTCGTCGCGGGGCCATCCTGAAAAGGAGAACAAGAGCACCACAGTCAGAACAATATACCTGGTGAGCTGGCACAAGTAATCACAAGGAAAACCTGAGACTTTCATAAAGCATATCAGTATATCCGGTGAACTGACACAAGTAATCACGAAGAATACTTGAAACACACACGCAATCAATGTTCTCATGCATTAAGTCGGAAATCAGGAGTCAGGGTCCTGGTGTACGGATACGTCGGCCGCCGCACCAACACTGGGCTCCCGGAACTGATAACCACACTCAATACACTAAACACTATTGCTTCATATAGAAAGAAAAGACGATCAGAGTCTGCGGTAGAACCGACCACCTCTGATACCAATTTGTCACGACCCGACCTCGGGGCCCGTGCCGTGACTACCCCAAGCCCGCCTTCCATAGGCCAGGGGCTGGTGACTAGCACCAAGGCGTAAAATCCCGGTAAACAGGGAAGGCATTTCCTTTATAAGTAACAACCACCACAGAGTCAGCAAGCGGAAAGTAACTACAAGTGCAGAAAAGTAAAGGGGGCCGGAATACAAGCCCAACAGAAAGTACAACTGAAAAGGAAAAGAATAGCAACTGAAGAAAAGACGGCGGCCTCGTGTCGTCCACTGGCAATCCCACCTGAAGGGTGGGTACAGATAGCCTCCAGGCTCCTCGGGTCCCACGTCCGCTCCGAGCACGTCCCGCCCAGTGGTCCACCTCCAGGTACCGTCCTTCTCCACGCCCCAACCGAGATCATCGCTGTCTGTCGTCTGCATCCAACACAACAAGGTGCGGGCATAGCCCGTGCAGGGGTGAGTATAAGCTACTCAGTAAGGACCCCGAGACCCCCGAAGGTCTCCCGAAATCCACAAAGGATATAGCACAAAAGAAAGATGCAATCACGAAGTAACATCTGACTCGACTTAGGTATATGCCCATACATATACCTAAGTCCCCAATTCTAGCTCTGCTCACGAGCTCAAGAACAACTCAATCCACGCAGGAAAGCAAGACTCAAATCCACAAAGGAGAGTAAACAGTAAATCCACATAGGATAGTTCAACACATTCCACAAAGGAGAGTAACATAAGATTCAGCTCAACCAGGTATACTTTTTCAGATGACGTCAAAGATGATCACTGATCCATCTAAGTCGTCGGACCCACGAAGGATCGATAGGTACTAACCCCCGCAAAAGACCCACACAGGATCGGGCTCACACAGAACCTGTAGGCAGTGGCTCACACAGAACCGGTAGTAAGGACCCACATAGGATCGGGCTCACACAGAACCTGTAGCACTGATCCACGTAGGATCGATGAGTGCAGTAGTCGACGCAGTCCACTGAGGATCTCTGCACAGTCGTCGCCGCAGTCCACGAAGGATCTCTGCTCTGCCGTCGTCGTAGTCCACTGAGGATCTCTGCCCTGCCGTCGTCGCAGTTCACGGAGGATCTCTGCTCTGTCGTCGAAGTCACAACCAGCGCTAGGGTTCCCGCACACAGCGAGCTCATTTAGGAGGGTCCGCTCCATGAGCCGAGAGGCTGATACATCAACTGACACGTAGTCCGAAGTTGATGTATCCAAAAGTTCCGTATCGACAACAGGATCTCAACGCAACAGACGGCGCGTCAATCAGACGCCCGATCTGAGAGTTATTGGCATTTTCGTCCCAGGGGTCCGGTTGGTTTTTAGGGAAAAACCAACCCGACCGTACTCCGCCTGTATCCGATCCTCGGGCGAAGTATGCCAAAAGTTCCGTCTCACTTAGAGGAAACTACCACAGCTGACGGTACGTCGATCGGACGTCCGTAGCTCAAGTTATGAGCGTTTCCGCTCTGAGGGCCCGGTTGGTTTCGCGTACGAACCAACCCAGACGAAACCCAAAGTCTTCCGAAACCTTGAGTGTAATATACCGAAACGACCGTATCGATCCAAGGATCGCGTAGCCGCTGACGGTTCGTCAATCGGAGGTCCTAGGCCCAAGATATGGGCAAAAGACCGAAGAGGGCCCGAAAACGGGGGTTCTGGGCCCGGGGCGACCCGGCCCGAACCCCCCCTGGGTCGGCCGAACCGGGTCGACCCGACCCGGCCCGACACGGCTAGGCCGGGTCCGGTCCGGCCTGGGCGCGGCCCGGCCGACCGGACCGGCCGGCTCAGCTTCGGCCGAGCGGCCGAAGAGAAACCGCCGCGGGTTTGACCCGCGGCTTGGAGGAACGCGGCCCGCGCGGGCCGCCTGCTGGGTGGCCGGACCGCGGACGCGGTCCGGCGGTTCGCTGCCGCCGCGGCTCGGCCGCGGCGGAATTCCCGGCGGCGGGCCGGGCGCCGCCGCTTCCGGTCGCCGGCGCCGCCGCGCAGGCGACCCGCGCCGCCGCCGCCTTCCGCGGGCCGCCGAAGTTGCTCCGGTGGCCCGTTTTGCCTCCCGTCTGCGCCATTGCTCCTCCCGGGGGCCGATCTTCACTGTGGGATCAACGGATCGCCCTTGCCGCACGGTTCTTCGTCGTCCGCCAAATCCGCACAACAAAAGATCGGCGGAGGGTTGCCGGGTCTTGTTCGTTAGATCCGCACCCTCCGCGTTAGTCATAAACAACGGGAGAAAAAGAAATAACCAATCAACAATTTTAAATAAATTAAAATTGTTCTGTGATCGGGTTCTTTATTTTAAAAGAATAAACACGGGAAATAAAATATTCCAACAACCCCTACGTCGAAGTTGCCGTCGGACGTGAGGTCGTCGCGGAATCGCTCGTCGCGAAAGGAGGGGATCGTCACGTCGTCGCGGAAGAGACGTTCGTCGCACCGCGGGAAAAGCGTCGCGCCGACGATCTCCGGATCTAGAACAAACGGATTTAATTAATTAAATCCGTTCTTATTGAAATTAAAAAAAAGGAGAATTAAACGATCCGTTTCTCACCTTAGTTGCCGAACGAGGATCGGCCGCGGAAGAAGAGGCGTCGCCGAAGAACGTCGCGGGTAGAGCTCGTCGACGTCGCAGATCACGGTGTGCGTCGTCGAATTCCGGTTCCGGCGTTTTTCGCGTTCTTCGCGTTCTTCGCGGGGAGGGTGGAGGCTCAGAGGATTCCCACAACGATAGCAATCCTCCAAAATAGAGAAGTTTTTCTATTTTATTAATTTTCCAACGAACGCAAACGCGTAAGTAACGACCCATCAAATTCGTTGAATTAATTCAACGAATGAAACAACCCATTTAATTCACGAAATAAACCGCCCAATTAAATGGTCTGTTAAGAATTAAGGAAAACATGTCGGTTGACTTTTCAGTTATTTTGACGGGTTTTCGCGGGTGCGTTACTTAGCGAAAGAAACGGCGGGGCTCCTGCGGGCCCCACCGCACAAATATCCTACCAAGGGGTAGGGTATTTCCGGATAGCACCCTATCCGCTTTAACTCAGCTCATGTGGCTTCCAAGCGACTTCCAAGCGGCTTAAGTGAAATAAAATAAAGTTGTCGCACAACCTTTATTTTATTTCCGACTTAAAGCCCAAAATTTTAAAAACCACGGTTGAGCAAACACAACTCCGGAAGAGGCGTTTCTAAGCAAATACCGGCGCTGCGATTTCATCGGTGCCCTTAGAATTTGATTCCGGGCACCGGTTCAAAAGATAGAAAAACCCGCTCGTTCGTTCACTGAATGTACCCGATCCAAACTTCGGAAATTGATTCCGGGAACACCGGGCCTCGGAATCAGGTGCCGTCTGAAGCTGCGCTCTTGTAAAATTCCAAAGAAAATTAAGAAAAAAAAATTTCCTTGAAATTTGCGGGTCTTTACATTTAATCAAATAAAATTAAGTTCAGAACATATCTTTTAAAAAAAACATTTAGAAAAAAAATTTAAAAATGATAATAGATGTGCAGTACTAAAACAAATATACATAACAATGATAATAAATGACTGCCCAAATGAAATAAGTGGTTGCTGAATGAATAAATAACTGTATATACATTCATTTTCCCCTTCAATAATGTCGATTTACTGCTCCATTACTTCATCCACTTCATTCATTCTTTCTAGATTAATATTTTCATTATCATTATGGAAAAATAATTTGGATTCTTATTGTTGAGGAGATTCAATTTCAGTGGTCAAATCTTCCACTTCATCACCCATATCATACAAATATCTTTGTATTACGTGAGAAACTAGACTCCACCCTTCATCCAAAAAATCATTCACCTAATATACCCTTTTTTATTGCAATGATAAGATATATGGATCATGCAGTTCACGATCACCAACATTTATCAAGCGAGAGAAGTTCACAGAAGAAAATTGCAAGGAATATCTTTTAACACCTATGATAATATCGATCCAATTGCATTTGAATAAAACAAATAAAAAATGCCTGTGGTAGTTTAATTCAATAATATCAATCAGCTTTCCACAGTATCCCACTTCAGAAAATGTAAATATACCACTATTTTGTGTTTTCAAACCCCTTTATCGATCGACTGTACAAAATCTAAAGCCATTCACGTTGTAAGTGTCGAACTTTCAAACTTGTTTTAGAGGACCTCGAGCAAGAAACTTCAAATATTATGAAAACTCTTCAAAATTATCAATATTAATGATCTAAAAAAAGAAATATACTTTATTAGATTTAAAAAATATATGTCTGGAAATAATATTTGTATTAATTGCAATTTTATGAACTTACACGTCGTGCAAACCATTCTGCAAGCTCTTTATTAACAACTTTCATTATATCTTTCTCATTTCCTGTTCAGCCTCTCATTTGTCTCTTTGTTTGTATAAAAAAATCTTCAATAAATGGATCTACAATTTCACTATTCAGAAGCACATATCTATGTTCCTGTAATAATTCCAATTCTGTCAGTGTCATATTTGAGTTCCTCCCAACTGATTAGCCAATAGTAAGAAATATTTTTTTATTTCTAATTTATTTGATATTGAGTCGATGTGTCATGAACACTTCCAACTCAATTAAATCTTGTCTCAATATCATCCAAGTATCTAGAACAAAAGGTAAGACACTCCTCAGCCAAATATAATTTAGCAATAGAGCCTTATGGTTGATATTTATTTCTCACGTATGATTTCAAATGCACAAGTTATATGTGAAATAAAATAAAAATAATTATGCATTTAATTAAGTTCCAAAAAATGTTTACTTAACTAAAAAACATATAAATAAAGTAACTCTCAATTGGATACATCCATTGATAATGAATGGGGCCACCTAATTTAGCTTCCTCAACCAAATGCACAGTTAAATGCATCATGACAGTAAAAAATGATGGAGGAAAGATCATATCCATTGCACAAAGGGTCAATAAAAACCTCTCCTGGAGGTTGTCAAGCTGAAATGAATGTTGAGATTTATCACATATTTGTCTGAAAAATGTGCAGAATTGGAGTACAAAAACAGTAAGTTTTTCAGGTAATAATGTACGTAATGCCAATGGTAGTAACTATTGTAAAAAAATATGTGAATTGTGACTTTTCAATCAATGTAACTTATGATTATTCAAGTCAACACACCTAAATATGTTACATGAATACCCATAAGATACCTTCACATTCTTTAAAAATAAAAGGAATGTATATTTATCCCTATTTTTCTTTGAAAAATTTTCCGGTGCATACTTTTAATCCTCATCTGGCCATATATCATGTTTTATGGTCATTACATATAAGTCTTTGGGAGTATTGAGAAGATCCTTCTACTTTCCATGCTCATTAAGCAATGTGAAAATCAAATTGTCACAGACATTCTTCTCAATATGCATCACATCAAGATTATGCCACAACAAATTAAATTCCCAATATTGAAGTTTGAAAAATATATTTTTTTCTTCCATTGTTGTGTTTTGATTTCACTTGACAATGCACTTCAAACCCATTTCCCACTATCATTCAAATGATGAACCTTCCGAAATTCTGTTTCAACATTTTCAAGTTGTGTCAATATTTCAAAACCAGTTAACAACTTTGGAGGTGGTCTACGATCAATGAAACTGTTAAATTTTGATCTGTTCATCTGAAATCTATGAGATGCATCGAGAAATATTCAATGGAACAAGAAGCACCATTTTCTACTATGAGGTAGCTGTTTGGGCTCAAAATCTATGTTATAAATAGGACATGCCAAACCCATGTAAATATTCCAACCATATAAATTCCCAATCCCAGGGAAGTCACTAATGGTCCACATTAATGCATTATGCATTTTGAACTTTGTTTTTGAAGAAGCATCAAATGTCTCAACACCATTGCTCTATAACACCTGTAATTCTTCAATCAAAGGCTGCAGGTATACATAAATATCATTTACAGGCATTTGTTTTCCAGGAATAATCATCTAAATGCTAAAAGATTTTTGTTGCATACACATCCACAAAGGCAGATTGTAAGGGATGAAAAAAACTAGCCAAATTCTATAATTGGTACTTAATGTCCCAAATGGGTTGAATCCATCGAGAGCCAATCCCAATCGAACATTCCTAGGATCAGATGAGAAATTTGGATGTAATGAATCAAATGTCTTCCACGACTATGAATCTCATGGATGTATCATTAACCAATCATTGTTATTATCTACAGAATGCCACTTCATGTGTTTGGTGGTTTTCGATGACATGAATAAGCTTTGAAATTGAGGATTTAAAGGAAAGTAATGCAAAAACTTTGTAGGCATGTTCTCTTTCTTCTTCTTCATGAAAGTATGCTGATTCAGACTTCCAACATCACCCATTTACTACCATCTAGAAGAAGAACATTTTTTGAAATTCTATCTACTTGAATACTCTCACCAATAAATCATACAATCATTGGGACACACATGTATTTTTGTATAATTCAGACCAAGACTGTTAAAAACTTTTTTCATATCATAAAAATATTTGGGGATTTTTTCTTCAGGAAATGCATCACGCAACAATTCCAATATCATGGAATTTTCATTATTTTTAATTAGATATAGACATTTGATATGGTACAACTTCAGCAGAAAAGAAAGAATTGAATATTTTAAACATCCACAATAAAACTCTAGATTTCCATCGTCAACTAAATACTGAAACACATTTTACTCAGCGAAGTTTTCTCTTAAATTTGTCTCTATAGAATCAAGAGGAGGATCCAATGATATGTTACAATCTTGATCTGGTTGTGTTACAGTCTCAAAAACATCACTTGTCATGTTGCAATTTGTATCACCCTCATCTGGTTGTTCTGTTACGTTGTGATGTTGAAAATGGTGTCTTATAGTGCCAAATGCATCATTTATGAAGTTTTTCATTTCATTTTCCATTTTCAAAGAAGTTGGGAGCTCATTCTGTTGATTAACATCAGTGCTCAACCTTTCTGTAATGTTCAATTCTCCATGACAAATCCAACACAAATATTTTTCAAAGAGTTACTTCAATATTAAATGTTCATAAACATTATCTCTCTTGAACCGTCTTATAAATTTACATTTAGTACATGGACATCTTATTCTCCCTTCAAGGGATTGATTGAAAATTGCAAAATCTAAAAACTCCTTCAAACCCTTAACATACTATGGTGTGTTCCTTGGTAATGTGATCCAGCTTTTATCCATATATATCACAATGTTCCTACACAATATTAAAAAAAATTAAAACACATAGTTACTACTAAATAGGGAATGAGATTCATATATACTAGTTGAAAAAAATATATAAATATGTTACATAATGTTTTCCTATATAAATACATATGGTAAATAACCCACTAGAAAACCAAAGCATGAAAATTAAAAAGATCCATAAAAGAAGACGAGAACAAGGATCCCATCCTTGCAGTTTTTTGTATGTCGTACTCCACCAAAACAGATGAAAAAACTAATGATTCCCTAAATTTGATATCAATAAGGTAAGGGCTTGAAAAATCATAAAATAATTTAATATAAGTTAGTAATATTAAATGAAAAAAACTCTTACCTTAAAGTGGAACTTTATTTAAGTAGATATGTAAGTATACAATGTATATTTGACCCATTGGTGGGTAGGTATAAGTGGAATAACAAGGATATGAAACATCCATGTCTTCTTCGAAATATAGAGGTTGAGTTGTCTTCTCTGTTTCTCTTATTCCTAGTGTGGACTGTCTCGGAATGTTAGTGAAGACAATAATGAGATATTTTGGGTGATGAAATATTTGTTAATGTTATAATAAAAGTTAATGATATACCCTTCTCATTGCATCCATCATGGTGATTCTAGTGGATCATATAGGCTTAGATGATTGTGGATCATGCCAAGGGTTAAATTATCAATTTTGGTGGTGAAAATTATATATCAAGTGTCTTTTTCTATTTTGTTTCCATAGTGTGTGTGAGTTAAGCAGTGATTTTTCTCACTCTAATAGGTAAATTGGGTTTATTTTGCAAGAAATCACAAAAAGAGAAATGAATTACTGTTCACTGGTTCAAACCCATATCACTTAAACAAATCTATACATGGGTCCATCACATGATGGTCTTGAGCATATTTTATTCACTCATAGAACAAATACACCTTCTTTATCATTCTCTTCACCAAATTTGGTCTAAGGTTAATTAACTCTCTAACCTCATTCCTACATAATAGAGATATGTAAGAACACTCATACGATTCTTTAAATACAGTTTTACAAAATTGTTAATAAATAGTTATTATCATAGTAAAAATCAACCAATGAAAAATGATTCACCCAAGAACCTATAAAATCAAGAATAAAAATCATTAATACATCCATTAGAATTTGGATCATTCTCTCTATCTGACCTTGTATCCGAGGATGAAAAGTACTTCTTAGAAAAAATAATGAAAAAAATCACGCTACAAAATCTTCTAGAATTGGGAGGTAAATTAAGATCTTGATCATAGATGACCATTATTGAAATTACATGAATCCGAACCATAATGGGAACCTATAAATGGAAGAACATACCACAAAAATCAAGATTGAAAATAAATAAGTAAGATTCAGCCAACTTTAAAGTTCCATAATGAGGTGTTTGAAGATAAATTTTTATTATATATGGAGTTACAATGATTAATCTAGTTGATTGTGATTAAAATAGATCATAATAATATAATTATATTGATAGAATTATTCTTTATATGGGGTTTTATATTGTTGTTGTTTTCATTATATGGATTTAAATTAATCGACTTTCTCATCAAGAAGATGATATCATCTGGGCTTGAAGAAGAAGTGCACAAATACATCGAGATTGACACCACATAAAACCTAGGATTAAATAAGTACAAAAATTTAGATTTCTATACTAATCTGGAAGAGAAATACAATTGTATAAACCAATTTATTCCTTGAAGTAGTGTGTGTAGAATGATGTAAAGGGATTTTCACTTGGGTGACCATTGATCAAAAAACAAATAATTATAAAAGAAGTGTTCCTTATAATGTAGTGGCAAAAACTAAAAAATTTATATCTAATAGAAAAATTATTTGATAGGGAATTTTTTTATATTGAAACTTCCTCATGTGTGTTCCATTTAAAAGAAACCTAGTGCATGTGAAACAAGTAAATAAAACCTTATGTTTTTTTGTTCATTGAGGTCCATATTTGTTTTTCAAATTCAATGTCAATGATAAAAAAGTGCTAGATTAATCATGATATGGCTCATAGAAGAATAATATTTGATGACTGGTGATGGTTAAATATTTAAAGTACTGAAAACTAAATTTAGAAAGAACCTTGATTCCCCACCCCACCTTGAAAAAAATCACATAGGGTTCCACAATACTCTTGTCAAAACCAACTAGTCTAAACTACTTTTAACACACTATTTTAAGTTCATCAACTAGTATATTATTCATCCATGATTATTTTCCCATCCAATGATTTAGAATATTATATGATTTTTATGTTCTCATTTTTATATCATGTTATAAACAATTTTAATGTTCATGAGATATGATATTGTGTTTATAAAAAAAATTTATTATCATAAAACACTAAAATGAGTATGATTATATACGTTTTTATTATAATATATCCTATGATACATGAATGTTTTAAGTTTACTAATTACCATTATAATTCCACTTAAAATTATTTGTAATGTAATAGAAAATGTGTTTTATCATTTCGTTATATAATACATGAATCATTTGTAGTGGTGGAATAAAAACTCCCTCTATTCTATGCAGTAGAATACTTGTATATACGAGGTAATATCCATTGGGATCAGATAAAATTACAAGTGTAATTTATTAAGAGTTAAAACAAATATTATAAGGTGGAAAAGTGAGAATGTTTGAATGTGTAATAAATGGTAAATTATGATTATGGATCACCTGATCTAAGTTGAAAAATAGGAAGTTAGCTCCACTGGAAGCGGTAAAAACATATAGTGAATGAGACTGATTATAACAAACGTAAATCATCTCATTTTTAAACTATTTTGATTGACCATCCACCACCAGTTTTTTGGAATTCCCGCTCAACATAGTCCATGAACATTTTATTTAAGTGTATAGTTACCATAGGGATGCCTATCGAGACACAACTAGAAGCATTATTTTTACCACTCATTGATGTGAAATTTGACCACTTCCTTTCTCATATTGGGTGCCCATATAAGGTATATCAAGCATTCATGGTGTGGTTTTGCATGTTATTTTTTGGTGTCACTCCATACACAACCCTCTCTAAGTTAGAAATTATCTCCCTTAAAAGTTAAATATTTTCACAACTCTTGATCATTTCGTACACTCATAGATCAAAAAAAAAATATATAAAAAATATAAAAAAAATGCTCTAATAAAATTTATCTCTCTATTGTTGAATAGAGGACACAAACATCCACTTAATCCTATAAAATAATCTTTAATGTTTGGGGTAAGATTTAATTTTAAAATAAAATTACAGTGGGAGTAAAAACAACTAAAATATATTAAAATTTTATACTTTATAAACATCATAATATACTAAAACATCAAATATTAAATAAAAATCATAGCTTAAATCAAATTCAAAATCCTAATTATTCTTTTCTTGAATAAACACATATATCTTGTTTGATGAGTGCTGGTGATGAGTATGATATGGAATTGTTAAAATAATTTTCAAATTATTTTCATGTATAATTAGAACTTTTGAAACCATACCTGGGAGGTGAGATAGGCCTTTAGTGGGTCAGTAGCAATGAGTGGCGGGGCATGCTGATGGGCGGGGGGGCACACTTATGGGAGGCTAGGTCACTGACGGCATGTGGGGATCCAATCTAGGGTTTGGGTCGGGGGGAGAAGATGACGTCACATGGGTCGGGGGGGAGAAGGGGGTCTGGGTCGGGTGGGGGAGGAAGCGTCACCCCTATAAAAAAACGGGGGTTTAGCGGCGGTTTTTAATAAACCGCCACTAAAACTTAAAAAAAGGATTATTGGTAGTTTACAAAACTGCCGCTAAAAGGACACTGTTAAAGGTGATTTATGTTGTAGTGATAGAATGAAATAATTCATACGCAATAAAAATTCCACTATAAAATTAAAAACCAAATCATAAAACAATAAAAATCATTGAACCCTAATAATTATAAAAAACCAAATTTCACTAATATAAATCATAAAAAAATATAAAACATGATTCAAGAAAATATTATGTAATTTTAAACTAAACAATATAACACATCAAATAATTTTTTTTAAACACTAATATAAATATTTATATAAATAAAATTTAAAAAATCTAAATGAAATATTAAATTAAATTGAAAAAATACCCATTATGGGAGGGTACGGCCAAAGGGTTTCAAGAATGGGGATTTTTTATATCTTTAAAAAATGGATTTTAAGGATTTTTTAGGTATGGGATTCACCAACAAGACTTCAAGGCTATTGTGGAAAACCAAGAGTTTCACGATCCAGTATCTTTTGTGCGGGGGGGGGGGGTGTCATGGAAGACTAAGAGTTTTGCATTGGTAATGTTCACAGTAGGGGGTTTCATGGAATACTGAGAGGTTTGTGACCCTCCAAATCCTCATGGGTTATATAAAATGGTTTCACAAAACCAGATCTACGATTCATGGGGAAGTTGGATCTCAGTTTGGGGAAGGTGAAGTAGAAGTATGATTTCATGATTGGATGTTGGGATAGTAAAGGAGGAGTTGGATTTTGTAGATAGAAAATGGTGAAAGAGGAGATTGATGCATCAAGTGGGGATTTTATAGTGGGATGAGAGGAAGCCTCATTTAAATATAGTACCCACTTCATTCAATTTTTGAGCAAGACACTCTCTTGGAAAGTTCTTTCCTTATTATAAGATTAAAGATGGTGCATTCCTCGAAGTGCCTTATTCGAAATATTTTTAAAAAGGAACTTTTTAAGACAATTACTTCTACAATAGGTTTCCTTGGAAGTCTCTTTCTAAGAAATTTCCTTCCATGATGTAAATTCATGGAAGTCACTGTAAAAGAAATCACTTTCTATGCACCGCTGAAAAAAACTGCAGTAGATCAGGAATTAGTTTTTTATACACCATATTTATGGATTGTTTTATATTATTATTACATATAAAAAATATATATTTTAATGGTATGTCACATGTGGTATTTTCAAGGTATTTATAAAGGAAACAGATACAATTTAATGGGGATCGACCACTAATGAGAAGAGATTCCAAGCATTCAATATGAGGATTTTGTATAGTTTGGATTCTTCTTTTATTTCATTCTTTTAGTTTTTTCATTATGTAATGGTGGATCCCATACTTTGTATTTTTAGGAAATTTGGGTACGATTTTTGTTGTTATTCAATTATTTCTTAGTTTTCCTTTATTCATTCTCTCTTCTATAGTATGTGGTTTATTCATTATCAATAAACACTTAGAGATGAGTAAATAAACACATAGTAGAGAGTGAGATCAATAAAAGGGGGTGTGTAAATTATATTTTGAATCTTATTTTTTTCCCAAGATAATTTTATTATTTAGTGTCACACTATGAACTAATTAATTTATGTTATTAATTGTTGAATCATTGATCTAATGTTTTGGAAAAT
This sequence comes from Viscum album, assembly GCA_963277665.1. Lineage (NCBI taxonomy): Eukaryota > Viridiplantae > Streptophyta > Magnoliopsida > Santalales > Viscaceae > Viscum > Viscum album. The sequence continues at coordinate 1,294,322,667 of OY728141.1, read as the reverse complement.
GGATGAACCACTACTTTGGATAAGAGCTTTATCAACATCGAAAAAGCACTAATGTTCTAAGTAAATATAAAAGGGGATAAATTTTATCACTACTAAAAAAAGAATTGTTAAATACCCCCTTTATCAGTGCTAAAAAAACCCCGATAAAATTCCCTTTTATTAGTGTTTTTAGAGCTAAAAAAAGTAATAAAATAAATTTTTCTTAGGAGAGATATTCACAAGAAGACTGCCCCATTTAATTAGTGATTGATGACCCCACACCCTATTTTATCAACACTCACCTGGACCTCCCCTACCCTTTATCATCACTAGACCACCCGCGCATGCCCACACCCATGTATTCCTTCACTTAAATTTGAACTTGAGACCGCCAACCTCACACACCTGTGCCTTTACCACTGATCTATCTTGTTTTATTCTTTATTTTGTAATATATATATATATATTTAGTTATATTTTATCCACATATCTATTCATATATTTATATCATTATTTTTAAATAAATTTATAAAATATTTATTTGTGTCTGTGTGTCTATAAACACACACACACACACATTTATACATATGCATGTATCTATAAATATAATTGTATATATTTATATTTATTTACATATATTCTATATTAATATTTTTATACATGTATTAGAATATACAGATAAATATATATCTTCTTGTTAATACATACACACACAAAAATGTAATTATATATATATATAAACATTATATATACATTGTATAGGTATATAAATATTCCAACATTTTATATTAAAATAAATGGATATTATTTTTTATTTATATATGGTTTATATATTTAGAAATATATTTTATATGTAAATATGTTCACATATTTATTTATAAAATTAAATATTTATGTGTAAATATATACAAATATGTATATATGTGTATACATTTAATTATAAATAAAACTACAAAATAAAAAAAGATAAAATTTTATCAACATAATATCCACATAAGTGTAATAACTAATAATAAATTTAGTCTCTACTGAATAAAGATAAGAGGATCCCCTTAAACAAGGCTTAAGTTCCATAAAATGTTCAAAAATTAAGGTCCTCAATAAAAAAATTAGTTTTAGAGTCCTTCTAGGCCTTTATTACCCTAGAAAAACATTTAACAAGGTTACCCTAGTCACTACGATATAGATTATTCTGAAAACTTCAGTTTGATATGTGGTAGAGCTCAAAGAGGAACCCAAATCAAAATTTATAGTAATTTAATGTTCGATTCATGTTTTTAACTTATTTTGATTGTTTATTAATTTGTCGAATTATTCTATCATCAAACTACTATTAAATGACTATTACTAAATAATAATTAGAAAATTGATAATTAATATTATTTTTAGTTATTTTCTATACTATTTGTCACTAAATATTTTATATATTGATTGTGATAACATATTTAGTTTTATATAAATCATATTTTATAAAATATATTATATTTATCAGTGCTAAAAAATGATCATAAAAGTACCCTTTATCGATGCTAAAAAACATTGATGAAGGGGGTGATTTTATTAGAACTTTTTTAACATTGATAAAAGTACCCCTTAATCAATGATTTTTAGCCCTGATAAAGGGAAGCACTAAATAAACCCACATATGTAGTAGTGAATCCCAACACAGTAGAGGTAAGTAATTTCTAAATAGTGAATGGATTATTATTTTCCTTTTATGATTGGATATTAATGTGATTTAGGTATTTTTATTAATATGATCTTAAGCCATCAAGTTAATAAATAGTATTGATATAAGTCAACCAGGTGGATATAAATTACATTTATAATTTCATAACAATTGAGTTTGATTATTTTGTGAGTGAAGTTGAGTTATTTTTTTATAAGAAACAATCCTTAGAAATTTGTTCCCCTAACTTCATCCTTTTATCTTGTTTATGATTAATTAAATTGTTAGTTTATTTAGATTAGATTCAATTTCATTGTTCTAAAAAGACTATGAGGACCTAACATTTAGTTTGGAGTTAACAATGTGATTTCTTATTCCTTATGAGATTGAAAATATTCTTTCACTGTACCAAACCCTTATACTTAATATTGGTTTGAGTTTTATAAAATCGAAATTTCTTCATCCATGTAAAATAAATGATACCTCATGGATGGTTAAGTATTTTGAAACATTTTTTGGGAACAATAGAAACTAGTAGACAACTAAAGAATTATTGATTTGGTTAGAGATTTTTCTGTTAAGATTTATGTTTCCTAATTTTAGTTTTGGTATTTTACTCATTTATTGTTTTTGGTTTTTTGTTTTTTACATTCATGGGGTATGTGGTGGTGTATGAAAGACATATTACAAAATGAATCAGTACCATGCTATTCTAAGGGAGTATTCATGCTACCTGGAGGACCCTACCTCATGTAAAAAAATTAGGAATAGTGGATACAATTAAGATATAGATGGAATAATTCACACTCCTATGGGTATGATAAATATTAGAATAAACAATGGAGTGAAAACTATTATCAATTGTGTAGAGGAGCTCCAAAATATCAGAACTTTCATGACCCAACCTGAGAGGGCCTAAACCACAACTACCCCAAGATCACCTAGAATAGGCCTGGGGATAGATACTAGCACCAAGAAGTCATATCACACACATGGGATGCATTTTCCTAAAGTACATGCACACACCGACACACATATCTAAGCCCATATAATTCTAAAATATAGAATAACTGATAACAATGCATGCATACATCTATAATCCCACCATCAGTGTACACCATAAATTAACATAAAGAATATAAAGGGGCCAAATACAATCCCACACAAAACTAGAAATAAAGTCTAACTTGATCAAAAGGATGGGGCTGCTATCAAATGAAACATTGGTATACAGCTCGGTCTGTCTAACCCAAACTAATATCCACCTACTCTTAGTCCTCCAATGACTCTGTAAAAAGGGTCTTCATCTTCATAATACATGAGGTGTGGGATGAGCCCATGTAGGGGTGACTATAACAATACCCAGCAGGACACCCCAAAATCACTAACCATAAAGCATAAAGAGTAGTAATATCACCATAGGACATGCCAATAATAATATTATACATATAATAATACATCTAGATATACTCATAAAATACTTTAAGTCTCAAAGGAATCAACCACTTCCAACCATAATACCATTATGAGGTTTCAAGGTAACAGTTGTATGGGTGGAATTGCTCCCTGAGCTATACTAATATCGGTGAAACTCATCCTAGAGGCCACACTCATCAGGTTTATCCAAGAATAATCACATAGTAAACTAAGAGGGTATATCCAAGAAAAATACTCAATTAGACTACTCCTCATCGGAAATATTAGATCTTGATACACAACTAGGGGCTAATGCACATGGTTCACCAAGGGGACACCAGACCCTAATAGAAACAACATCATAGATATGGAATCTATAACTATGTAAATATTGTTCATGCCTATTCCAAAAAAAATATATCTAAGGGAACATGAAGGGAATGAGTATCACTTCGAGCCTCTTGTGGGGATACATTCTCCAAGCTGTAGAGGGATCTGTTAAAGCATGCTAAGACTACTCCTTCCAGAATAAGGGTATTCACCCACACTAAACTGATCATTAGGAAGCTACAGATGGGTCACCCTATATAATGGGAACATGATGCCACATCAAACCCTTATTGGAATGATCCAAGGGAACACACTCAACTGATACTGGAATAAGGAAGCTCACACAAGCTCTCAATGAAGATGAGTTGAGAAAAAAGAGGAATCAAACTTATTCTCAAAGTAGTACATGGTGTGTCCCTAGGGGTATATGACATATATCACTACGCCTAGAACTATTGTTGTCTCTTAATTACATGGAATAATATTTCCATAATACACAATGTGTTCTTGAGGTTCACAACATGTAGATATCTATTTGGCACGTGTCGTGCAATCTTTCCATTTACTTTCCTAAGTACATGGTTTGTATCCCACCATACACGACATGTGGGGACACATCTTCTACTATGCTTGAACTCCCTATGAACATCAATCTACCTTCCAGGGAGCACATGTGGGGCCACATGTTCTACTAGACATTAAATTATATCCTACTTCAAGGATTTTCCTCCCTAAAATGAAAAAACTAAACAAGAAGGTGGGGATAATGAACTCTCAATTGGGTCTCCCACTCCCACAAGTTCTCCCAAAGGTTTCTTATGATGCCAATAAACATGCATCCATGGAAAAATATTTCTCATGAATAGAATTTCTCTACTGGTTACCAACACCACCAGATCCTTGAAAAATGAAACTCTACTCTCATGACCCAGCTTACCCAAGTCAATATCATGTAATGAGTTGTGAATATAACTTCTATATTAAGTGGTACACCACCTATCTTATCTGAAATTGTAGCTTGAAAATGTAGGGACTAAGATCCCTAGAGATTTCTTAACACCCTGGATAAATCTCCATAACTCTTGAAATCAAAAGTCCTCTTTCACTGATCCATAGATAACTGTTGATGTTTCTAGGTAGTCCTCATCTTCCCTTAGATAAACGGCACCCTTACAACCATCACTAGTACTAAAACTAGGACCCAAGCATTTACACCCACTGGATCTAACTAGTATAATAGTGACTTTCAAGGTCCCTCATACATGGACTCAAAAAGGTGATACATCGATGGTGGAGTAGTATTCACTATGATATAAAAACTCCACTGATGTTAGATGATTCTCTCAGTTATGGCTCAAAACCAACATATGAACCTAAAGAACGTTTACCAAAACCCAAAAGGTCTACTTACCCATCCAACTAACTAGGTTAAAACACTGTGTTCAACTACAACTAAGTCCTCAAATTCTTCCTATATCCCCTCCTTAATCATGTTGTGAAGTTAGAATCGTTGTCTATAATTATCATTAAGGCAATTTCATGAAGCTGAAATAAATCATTCACACAAATGTGTCCAAAATTATCCATAAATAATTGTTGGTAATCACCTAATGATAGATGAAATAACAAGAGTTTAACATGAAAACATTATTCAACTCCCTTGGATTCTAAACCAATTCCACGAGATCCTGGTACATCCTCGCATTCAATAGACATATTGCTAAGGGATAAAAACCACATTAGAACTTATTTTCACAGAATTACTGGTATCCCCATCCATCATTATACAAGGATGGTGTGCTTTCCACATTTTTAAAATCCATTAGGAACATATCCAATGGCCATATGGTCATGAAACATCTCACAATCGATTTTCCAATATTGTACCTACTTGGCTCTCTAAAGAAGTGGAGGGGTAAAAACTATCGATTGGAGGTAAACTGAACCATCCTTAGTTTTCTCATGTGATTCAACTCAGATTCTAAGAAAACATGGATGTCATTAAAGAATGATACTATGAAGTGATCCAGGAAGGGTTAAAGACCAAGTCCATAAGTTTTAAAATTCTACCATGACACACAACACTTCGAAGGGTATCAACATGAACTCAAAAAAATAGTGGATTTTGAAAGCCACTTCTTATATGTCCTATTCCAAAACTAGAGCTAGTAATAACCTATATCGAGGAAAAATTCTAAGAACCGATTCTTTCCAAACCACTAATCAAATAACTCAATGATTATTGGGAGTGGATACTGTTCCTCATGTCACCTAGTTCAAGTGACACCAATTCACACCAAAACTCAATTACTCATTTTACTCCTAGGTGAATAACATGAGGATGCCTAGGAAAACACACTAGGTCTTATAAATCCCATACTCTGTAGACTCATCCAACTATAACTTTAACTCTCATAGCTACATGGGTCATCTGATATGCTAGCACAAATATCAGGTCATCCATGGTGCACATCCATGTAGAATAAAACTCTCAACAGGAGGTGGGGGTAAACACGAAATATCCCTAGGAAATATTTCCTTATACTCCTCCACAACTGTAGGAAAAAATATCATAGAACCCACTTCTCTAGAGGTATCACTAGCCAAATGATTAGAAGTATTTCATAACATCCTGCACATGATCCCATCTTTCTCTACTTGGGATCACTCCTTATCAAATGAGGAAAACTCTATCCCAACAAATCAAAAACCCTACTACTCTCCCTGGGTGTAAACATATGAGTATGGATGGTAGGTAACCAGTACATACGATAAAAGACATCATTGGGTTTCTCCACCACTATGAAGATATTCCATTTGAGGCACACTCTCTCCTACCAAAGTCAGGTCACACTATTAGTAGAAGTGTGTAATCACTAATCCTCTCTTCAGGGGCCTGCAACACAAGGTTCAGCCAAGAAGGCTCTAATGATACCACTAGGTCTTAAACCAGGGATATTATTAGGGATATGTTCCTCATGAAATCATGTGAAAAATGAAAATGGGTAATTGAAGACACACATCACACCTCAAACTATACTCAAAGACTCTATGAGCTCCTATTTCTTGGAATTAATCCTTTACCTTTCCCACCTATTAACCAAAACTAGGGTTTTCTCTAAAACTGTAAAAAAACTACAAATACAAAAGTCAAATGAACTCATCCACCACACCTCGACACTATCCTCTTTGGGTGGCACTGACTCACCTATATAATTTTTGATGATATATCAAGAATTAATCTTAGTGGGGGGAAATATCGCTATTCCTTTCATGTGTAAATCACACCAAACATTACCAACACAGGGCCCTACCGATGCCTTGTGTCTCCCCAAAAAAGACACAAACAAAGAATGAAAAATAGTGGCTCATAACTACATCTAATAGTACCACAAAAAGAGTATAACTAACACAAATCATACCTTGAAACACCCATAGAGACTCTAGGTAAAATGTATTCAGTACCTAAAGCTACCCAACAGCCTAACCACCAGATTTCCAAGACTAGTGTGGTCCACCTGTGGTGTGTGGAAGCAGTATCAAACTAATGAACCCACCATATATTACTGACCCCTTAGCTCTTCCATCATGCCTGTCACCCAACAGAACTCTCTATTCTAGCCACTCACTCTGCCTAAGTGGTTCTTCAACCACCTATTTGCTTGAAACACAACAGGTAGGACAATCCCACACGAGATGTTCTCTCCAATCAAAGTCATAACAATGTCTCTACCTTGGATAATTTATTTTTCCCTAAGATCTTTGTTGGAACCTTCTGTTTCATGACTTTCATCGTACATCTACTATAGATAGATCCTAATGAACCCTCATCCTAGGTAATACCTTCTTCCATGATCATGATATGTGTTCGATCCCTATATATCATAATCTAACACCAAAAGAGACATCCATGACTCAATCTAGCATTCTACAGCCACCCGAACCACTTGATATGGGTCTATGAACTGATCAATAGGAGAAAGTGCTACCTGTTGACCATCCTTAAGAAAGACCACATCATGACTAACCCTCTTCAAGGAGGCCTCATCACTCATCAGGTAAAAATATCAATTCTACTATGGAATCCTCATTATATGTCATCATCAATACATCTTGGAAGAATACAAAACTCTCCATGGTCAATGAGTATATTTAGTGAGATGACTTGAGAAGGACATGTAAACCAAAATCCATTCTTATATGGTGCATGTAATAATGTTCCCCCTGTAACTAGTGGATACATTTAATAAGTAAACAAGAAGTTTATCGGGGTCCTCGTGAATAGATACATTGACCATCACACCAACATTAGACACCCTGGACAGAGAGCCAAAATTGAAACACTTTAACACTATTTACCTAGTTCGAAAACCAAAACTCATAGATAGAAAAAAAATTCCAAACTATATTATTAAACCCATGAACTGTACAAATAGTTAGGGATGAGTATCTACCTCAGATACCATTCTATCATGACTCAACCCAACAGATCCAAAGCCACAACTACCCTAATCCCACCTCTATTATGCCGAGGGCTGGAAACTAGAACTAAGATGACATATCACATGCATGGGAGGAATCATCCTAAAGTAACTATATTCACACACACATATCCAAGCCCATAAAATGTGGTAATATAAAATAAATGATAACAATGCATGCATACATCTATAATCCCTCCATCTGAGTATGAAATAAATTATTGTAAAGAAAAAAAGGGGCCAAATACAAGCCCTCCAAAAACTAGAAATAATGTTCAACCTTCTTAGAAGGAGGGGAATAATTTCAAATGAAACATTGATATAAACCTTGGTTTTTCTAGCCCAATCTAATAAAAACCTACTCCTAGTCCTCAAAGGACTCTGTAAAAAGGGTCTTCATCTGTATAAGACATAACATGTGTGGGTAGAGCCCACACAAGGGTTAGTATAACAATAACCCATAGGAAACTCCAAAATAACTAAGAATAAATCATAAAGAGTATTTATATCATCATAGGGAATGAAAATAATAATATGAGACATTCAATAATACATTTAACTATAACCATAAAAGAATCCGAGTCTTAAAGGCCTCAACCACTACCAACCATAGTTCCATTGCGAGGGTTCAAGGTAACACTTTTCTAGGAGGAACTGCTCCCCGAGATATAATTATACTATTGAAACTCATCCTAGTGGTCACTCTCATCAGGTCTACCTAAGTGGAAGCACATGGGAAACTAAAAGGTTTCATCCAAGAAACACACTCTATTGGACTACACCTCAACAAAAAGATCAGATCTTGATACATAGATAGGGGTCAATGCTTAGGACTCACGGGGGTGACACCATACCCTACTAGAATCATACAACTAGGCAGGGGATCAATGCTCATGTAAATATTGGTTATGAACATTCCAATAAACCCCATATAATGAAATATAAAAAGAATATGGATCCCTCTGGGCCTCTAGGAGGGATAAATGCTCCAAGATGATGAGGAATCTATCAAGGTGGACTGAGACTAATCATTTTAGAATAAGGTTAATCACCCTCACTAAACTGTTCATCAAGAAGCTATAAAGGGGTCACCCTGTATAATGGGAATATTATGCCTTACCAAACCATCATAAGAATGAACAAGGGAACAAACACAACCGATACTGGCCCAAGGAAGCTCAAAAAAATCTCTCAATGAAGATGAGATGAGAAGAAAGAGGAATCAAAGATATCCTCAAAAGAGTACATAGAGCATCCCTAAGGGTAAAATATGTGTCTTACAAAGACTAGAACTGCCAGTGTATCTCAAGAACATTTCATTCACTTTTATCAATACAAAATGTATTCCTGAGGTACACAATGTATAAATGTCAATCTCACACTCAGTGTTCCATTTTTCCATTTCCATGTAATTTCATAAGTAAATGGAGTGCATTCTTCCACACACAACAAGTGGGTACACATGTTATCATTGTTTTTACTGCATATACACACCGAGTTTCCTGCCAGGGTGTACACAATGCGGGGTATGTCCCACACAATGTGTAATAATACTTAGCCTCCTGGGTGTGTACTCCCTATACACAACTAACTGGTTGGATAAGGGTCACATGACGTGTGACATACGTCACATAGTTCATGATAGTTATCTCTATGTAGAATCCCTAGTTCCACATAGAAGGGGATACACAATGTTTTTTCATAGGACTACACACTGTGTAGTCTGGAATTTGATAGAAATTTCAGAAAGTTCACGCGTCTTCACCTGATGTTTCCACAACCACCGATTTTTCTAGGAATCACACCACATGTAACTAATCTAGTGTTGAACAAACCTGTTCACCATTTTGGGACATATTTTTTCCATTATAGATGTATACACTGCTTGGGAAACACCCGCCATCATGCCTCGTTGGTGTCACATGCCAAACAAGTATCACGAACCCATGATTCATCTTTGGATATATTACTAAAATCATGTATTATAATTGTGATGTAAAATCTTCATAAAAACCCATTTAATTGATCCTTTGTGCTAAATAATTAATGAAAAGGAATCATTCACCGTGTATTCATTAAATCACATGCCAAAAGATAATGCCAATGATGAACATAAGTAGAATTGGGAGAGAAAACCAAAAAACAAAAGACGAGGAATGAACCTCAACCATTGTTTAGGTTGGATTCATTCTATTCACATTAGAATTAATAATTAATATCCAATAATAAATAAAAAATAATAATTATCCCCCAAATCCTAGATAGAAAAACCCATACCTGCAAAATGATCAATCTTAGAATCAATCTTCTAGTCGATTGATTAGCGTTCATCGCGGGATAAGAAAAGAGGAAAAAATACACAAAAAATATATCCTACCATGATTTGAAACAATCAATAAATAATAATGATAACATATTGTTGTTTTTGATGATATCCACAAGATTCATTGGTGCACAATCCTTGATTTGATCTAGATCCGATGTCATCTACCAACAAACCTCAAACAACTCCTCTTGAATGGATCCTCTCAAGTATCTATGGTTATGTAGATAATGATTGGGATTATTTATATCCATGTTTAAATATAGGATTCTAGGTTGGTGTGTTGAAACATAGAAATAAATCAAATAAATTTATTTATTTTATTATTTTATTATTTTCTCCCGTAATAAAACTCTACCAAAATATCTGATTCTGACATAGATAATGTAATGCTTAGGGTAAATCACACATTCTAAACTCAACGGTGGTGTCAAATTTTCAATTTGAGTCCCCTTTTGGATTTTATTATACTTTTTAGGAAAATTTCATACATGTGATATTAATATATTTAATATCTTTAAAACTTAAATTTTGAGCTCACCAGGCCTCAGAATCCCATGTCATCTCAATTCCTTCGTTCAGAAATATTCTTAGAATTTTCCAAAACCTTACATGGTAAAAAATGAGACATTACAAGAACATAAAATTCAAATAGTGGGATGAGAAAAACTATAATAGTGATCATGTATTTCAAGGGAATAATAATGGAATTCACAAGAAGGATTTATAGACACACTTTTGACGTCTACGAACATTTATGATATGAAGATATAAGAATAAGAGGAACAAATAAAGGGACATAAGGATACCTAAAAACGTTTATGAAACTAGCAATATTTTAGATTAAATTTTTAAAAAATTACCATTACAATCTAATAAGGAAGTAGAAGAGAAATATAAGGTTGGAGAAGTGAAGGTAATTGAATTAATTAAAGAGGATGATATTGAGTGCTTCAAAATTTCTGAAATTTTCATGGAATAAGAACATATAATACATTATGAAGAGGAAAAAATATGAAGTGGTGAAGGAGGAATGATTCAAAGTTTGTTCAATTTTTTATTTTCTAGTTTATTATTGATAACTTTTAAGAACATGTATTTCACCATAAAGAAGTGTCAAAAAATTTCAAGGGTGAACAAAGAGAACACTTACACTGTATGAGAAACATTCTGTTTCATTTTTAAATCTAAACCTAGTAACTTTGTTTCATTTTCCTATAACATGAAATTGAGGTAAGGCCTTGCTAAAATACTTTAAAAAATAACTTATGGGATTCAAACCATTTTTATCACTTTATAGGAATAATTTTTAATTATATTTTAGGAACTCTCATAGTGGTTGATCTTTAAATACCTTATATTTTTGAATTAAAATAGATTGAACCTTACTTTACCTATTTGTTTTGGATTTTTTATTTTCAAAATATTAACTGGATTAAAGTAATAAGAAAAAAAGGATATAATTTCATGAACATTAAATTATTAATATAAATTATATATATATTTTAATTTTTTTTATTATAAGTAGTTTTTGGGAAAATAATATAAAGAAGATTTTTTTAGGGAATAAATGAATTTAATTAACCCATGTAATACTTTTATTTTATTTTGAATTCACTAATCTTGGATACTTCATTATCTAGGGGACTTAATTTTTCTTGTAGGAAATTTTTTCTTAATCATGATTATAAATTTTAGAGATATGGGAGGAAATTTTTATATGTTATATTATTATTTCAATTTTGAGTTGTATGTAAAGTGATTGTTAATATGATATATATTATTGATTTTAATTATTGAAAGTTTATATATAGTATAATAATTTCTAGTGTTCATTCCATGACTAGATTTCTAATTTGAAGGTTCCCATTCTTGAGAGGGTTATATTTTTTTAAAATATTCTTTATTATATAACTTTTCTAGAGAGAACTCAGGATATGCATAACTACTTGAACTTACTTATTTTTATTATCAAGGAATGATGAGTTTAACTATAATAAGACGATTGAGGAAATTTATTGTTTATGAATTGACCGATTTTTTTCTTAATACCTACACTATGTATGATATTTTTTATACCCATTATATACAATGAAATTGATCGATAAGAAACTATATAACAATCATAACTATCCTTCCTACCCTGATTCTTTAGTACAATTAAATGAATATATTTTTGAGTTGGAAATAAGGATTTTGGTGTTTCATGGTACCATTAGTTGAGAGTTCCATGAATGTGTATGGGAGAATAATATCTTTTCCATTTAGGTAAAAGGTTTAAAAATCAATCATTTATCATGATTATGTGGTTCTTTAATCATTGGAAAAGGGAAAAAACAATTAAAGAAGTAAAAAACCAATTCTTGAAAAAGGAAAATTTTGAAGGGGAAAAAATATTTCATTTTATTTATATTTTGGTTTCAGAACCTATAATTAAGTGGAGAAGGAATTGGTGATATTATAATTTGATTAAACTAAATGGAGGAAGTATTTTTTAGTGATATTTATATTGAATTCATGCATTGTTATTAAAGAATATAACCCTCATTTTCAATCCTATGAGGTACATTTTCACATAATTATCCACCAAACCTTGAGCCTTATATTCATTATAACCACAATAAAAATGCATTATGATTTTGGTTACTTTAATTTCTAATTATATATATAGATAACTTACAATGATATAGATAGAGTTCATATACATGAGATTGAGAACAAGTTTGATTTAATGATCTTGAGTGACGAGTGAATAATATTTACAGAAAGGTAGATCACAAGTGGAATGAATTTTAATAAAAGGTTCAATGATGAGAATTGAAGATAAAAAAATTATTTAATTGTGAATTATACATGAAGCATGATTTTAAACTCTTTATTAGACAAGTTTTGTGCATTTTAAATTTTGAGTAAAAAATTTCTATTTATTATCATGATAATATAGTAGTTTCTCTTATTAAAGTATGAATACCTTATTATAGGATATTGATATTTTTATTGAGGATAAGTAAATGTTTATGTGTGGGGGAGTTTGATATCTCTATTACACACACACACATTTTAATTATTGTTTGATTAGGAAAATAATAAATTATGGACTATTTTTAACATTTTACTTGTTTTATGGTAGGAAAATAATTTATTTAGATATTGGATGAATTTTTTAGATTTTAGAAAAAAGGTAAAAAATAATTGAAATATACTTGAAGGGGTAAAATGGTTCCTTATTTTTTTAAAGGAGGGTTATAATTGGAGGAATACATGAGGTTAATCATGGGTAAACTCTTGAGAAATGATAGAGAAAAGGTCTTGACATGAGGTGACACTGGGAGAGAACCATGGTGGGGCTATCATACATCTAGGATTATCAATCAGTCGCTAGGAAACATGAAGAATCGATGTGGTATTAGTGATCATGGTCTGTTTTCTTAAAATGAAGTGAGTGAGAATATGTTGAACAAAATCAATTTGGATCACCTCAAGGAATGATCTAGAGTTTATATGCTACTATCATGAATGTAAAACTATATGTACATTCCATGTAATTCAATTGACATCATGGTGGAATATAAAACCCAAATCATCATACATTTGTGAACATTTATAATTCCTAGAGTGCTATAGAGTGACAAAAATAATGATATTATGCCTGAATACACAATGATGATAAGTTGTAGTGATTCTTGCAATACCTAGATGAGTTGTGCCTCGATTTGTGCATACATAAGAGTAAGTTTAACATGTAAAAAATGCAATGACATAGCCTTAAAACATTACACAATCTTGAGTTTTAGATTAAGAATTCATTTTCTTTCATTCTTAAAAATATTTTTAGGTTTATAGTTTTAAATAATTATGTTATAAATATTATATAAAAAACTCATATATTAAAAAGTGGACACTTCTTCTGAGTCTCCATTTTTTACAAAATATAATACTTTTATAATTATTATTTTTTATTTTCATGAAAAATCTTTACAATTTTTAAATTGACTTCATTATTATTCCAACTCACCCCTAAAACATTTGAAAAAGATTTGAAAATATGGGATGTGCACAAAAATATCATCAAGAGACATGCACAAATAAATAAATAAAATAATTAGTCCATTTCAAAACCATGAGATCAAATAAGAGAGTTTTCCATTAACATAACAAACTTTGAGGTCAAATAATTGTTTACTTACCCATGAAATCACCATTACTACCAAAAGTTTTCCATAAAACACATTATAAGAAAGTATAAAAAATAATAATCATGAGGGTCTCTTATAAAACACGAGAACCCATGAAAAAATTTTCTTAAAAACATACCTTTTACACTTAAAGGGTATAATCATTACTTTAAATAAAATATCATTATCGTACCTTATTAAATAAAAGTATTTCCATGAAAAAAAAATTATCAAGAATAGAAGAGTCATGTAGGTTCCTTTATGCATCATCTTCATAGAACCCTTATAAGAACCCTTACAAGTGGAATAACCTACTCAGTCAATTCATACATAATCCTCCATTTAACATAATCATTACCCAATGAATTAAAGAGATATATTAGGAAAAAAATTTATCATAAAAAATATCCACATACCATAACATAAATGAAAGAAAAAAATCTTGTATTTCTATCATGAAATTATTAAAAATTTATTTTTCAACCTATAAGTAAAATATTTTCAGATATTGATAAATTCCATTCCTTTAAAACCCCATTTTCAAAAATAAAATACCAAAAAAATAGGGAATAATGGTTTTTATTTCATTAAAACATGGAATCTCATAAATTAATATAAGTATCAAATAATAGTTGTGATGATGGAAAAACACATTGATGTCATAAACATTAAAAAAATTTCCCTTTGTAGTCCTTAAAGAAAGTCAAGCATTCTATATGAAATACAAAAAAAGATTCCTTTAAAGGAAATTTATTATACAGTCAAGGAGAGGTAAACCAATATTTTTAATTCATTTATTTAAATATTTACATATACATTAAAAAATATGTATATGGAGGAAAAATATTAGAAAGAAATATTTAAATCATTTTAGAATTAGGTTTTAGATAGAATATTCCTTACACCATGTTCGACTTGTCACACACATTAATTATATTCCTAAATAAGAAAATTATGTTAATTATTTACTTTATTAATTACCATTTTCAATTTTATAATTCATTTTATTTCATTTATATCCATGTTATATTTAATTACATAATATATTAAGTTCACATTAGATGTTTTGAGAATATTCGACTTAAAAGTCAAAAATAGATTTTGTAGGTTGACTATGATCAAATAGTTCATGATTATATAATTACCATAATCTTAATAATTTTATAATTATCATTTTTATACATTATTTATAATTTTATAACCAACAATTTAATGTGGTTATTAAAAAATGAAACATGTTACAATTATAGAGACGATAGTTTGTACGTACGCATTAATAACTTTTCCATTTTTGAAAAAATTTCAGGGAAATAAGGTAGGTTTTATTTCAACTTTATATAATGATAATTATATCATAAATATAATATTATTTAATTATACCCACCTGTATATACCATCTATATAAGGTGGTGATGAAAAATAAAAAACATCGGTTTGCGATGAGGTAATTTGAACATACACACGAATGATGTTATTATATTTTTTTGTACGGTAAAAAAAGAAGTAGAATATTAATTTAACATTATAGAATAATATTTATGACATATATATCATATTATTTAATTTTTGTCCATAATTATTACCATATATAATTAGCGGTAATGGAAAATGAAATACATCATCTCACAAGGCGGCAGTCCACACATACACATGAGTGATGTTTTTTATTTTCCATTAGATATATAAGTATATGAAAAAGGGTTATAAAATAAACATAATAAAACTTTCTTATTTGTGATATGATTATGTTATTATATGATAATTGTTAATATATTTTTTAATGAGGTAAAAGAAGAAATAAAATTAAAACACTCGGTTAAGAACTAGACCTCTTCTTCAGACAACCTCCTTAGGTTTAAAACTAAATCCTTCTTTGGATGGTATTATGATTAAATAAAGACCTATATGACATGGGTAAGGATTTTATGAATTGATTTAGTTAGTTATTTTCTGATATAAGAGGATATTTAAGTGTTTTATAGAGAGGATAAGGGATGACCTTTTATAACATAAATAGAGGAAAAATTTTGATTTCTTCAAAATATTAAAATATATCAATGTATTACTCATGGCAGGTGGCTCAAAAATAGACCATTATTTAATAATGTAAGGGATATGGTCTAAATATGAACATAAAATAGGATTTATTCAAGATTTTAATATATTTTAACTCTTATCATTTTATTTATAACCCTTTTAACCCACATTAACTCTTACCGTAGTAACTAGTTTTTTAAAGAAGTTTCTATTCATAAAGTCTTAAAATGAGGAAAAACTATTTAATTTTTTTAAAAATTGATTAAAAATATTAAATACACTTTTTAATATTAAATATATAATGTTTTGAAACATTTATTTTAAAACTAGAGCATGTAACATGATGAAAAATAGTATTCCAGAAAAATGCCTTTTTAGGTATAAAAATATTTTTATACCAAAATCAAATGTAATATTGATTATAATAAAATTAAATAGATTATGTTTAATAAAAATAATCTAATGAAATTTTAAAATAACTATAAAATAGAATGTGACTTTGTAAATACATGAAAATAAATGACAATTTTCTTAAATATCAGTATTTTCTATTATTCACCCAAAAATCAATTTCTTTTTCTAAAAATTTTCAAAAATTAATTATAATCTTATTTTGAATTAATAATTTAAAAACTAAAGTTTATTTTCTCAAATTAAAATTCTATAATTTTTAAATTAAACTTTTAAATAAAACCATATAATATATGTAAATGAATTTATTTCAAATAAAACTATTTCATTTTTGATTGGAAGATTTCGTAATATTTTTATAGTGAATATAGCTTTATAAAATATAATTCATGAATATTTATATGAAAAAATTAATAAATTATCAACATTACCTAGGTTTTTAAATTCTTATGCCCTTTTGAAAATTTAATCATCACAATTTTATTAATTACTAGAACAAGTGGGGATATTTTTTCTTCATATCATTTTTTGATTCCAATGTTGCTTCTTCCATCATACAGTTTTCCAAAAAACATTAATATGAAGAATAAACTTATTCTATAACACTAGATCTCTATGATCAATAATATGAACTAATTGTTCCTTATATGAAATATTCTCTTCCAATTTTACTAATTTTGGTCTCAAAAAATGAGATTCTTATGGTTTATATTTCTTTAACAATGAAATGCGAAACACATCATATACCTGGGTTAAACTAGAAGGAAATGAAACTCGATAGGAAAATGATGCAACCTTTTCTAGAATTTCATATGGTTTAATCAACCATGTAATTAACTTCAATTTTTTTTACCAAAATGTATAACACTATCCATTGATATACTTTAAGAAAAAATGGTTGTGTACCTTAAATGAAAGACCATTCCTCTAGTTATCTTCATAACTTTTCTACATTCTGTTTTCTATCATCATATATTGTTAAATCATATTCAACAACTCAATAATTTCTTCTATTAAATTTGGTCCCAATAACTTTCCTTCCTTGACTACATCCCAAAAACATAGAGTTTAAAATCAATTTTCTATATAATGTCTCAAATTTTTCCATATAAATACTAAAATGAAAAATGATATTATATGAAAATTCAACTAATGACAGACGTTGATCCAACTTTCTTGCTAATCCATTGATTAATATCAAATCATGTATTCTAAATTTTTGAATCATTCTCTATAACTTTATATTATATCGAGGTTGAAAATCTTCATTGAAATTTAATTCCGTACCTAATGACCTCTAAAGTCCTTTATATAAATAATTAGTTAACTTCATTTCTAACCCCTAATATCAATATACACTAATGAATCACAATATTATGGATACTTAAAGGACCACATCATGCTCATTTCAATGATTTATCTTTTTGAAAAATCATCCACCAGTTGATTTACATCCCTATAAGTATGTGAAATAATCAACCTAAGATCCATTTACTCTCAAAGAAACTCAATACAATGTGGTTGGATATTCCATGGAAAATCCCTTGATCTATACTTAAGAGCATCAATGGCCAGTTATAAATTAGACTAAATCTATAAAGGATTCCACTAATAGTATGAAACATATTTGATGGAAAAAATTATAGCCCATATCTCAGCCTCATAAGAAATTCCAACTCCAACATAGTAAAAAAGAATCTGTTAACAAACCCATGATGGGTGCAGAAAATACCTATACATCCTGAGAATCCTGGAGCACCAAATGATTCACCCTAAATATTTACTTTTATCCACCAGTGAATTTGTGGGATCCATTGAAAAAACTTGATCATCATTGGTTTTTTTGGTCTTCCATGAACACTCAGTATCCTAAGAGAGTTGAGATTAGAAATAGTGTTATGCATGGAACCTGTTTGCACCCTGGATGCTACATACACATCTCTATGAATGGAAAGGGTACCTGCATGAAATTTAGGGGTTGGCTGTCTATAAGGAGTGAATTTATTTCATTCTATACATATCTAATAACTAAAGAATAAAAAAAATGATGATATTTTTAATTTTATCACTCCTTCCAACATGGAATATGTATTTTAGTAGATTTTATAACTGATAGTGTGTGCATATTTTCATTCCAAATAGAGATCCTGAATATTTCTAGAGTTCATGTGATAAATTATAACCCACAAAGAGATGATGAATATCCTCCTCAGCTCTCATACAAAAAATTACAGGCTTAATAAAGTTGTTTTCCAACTTTTTTGAGTTGGTCATGACTTGGAAATTTGTTTTTCAAGATTATCCAAATAATTATAAGCCTTGAAGGCTAAGTGAAGCATACCTTGAACATTAACAACTATGAAGGAGTCAAAGTTAGGCCATAAAACTTAATTATATATAATTACATGATTTTGAACATGACATTCCTATTTAGAATCCATAAGACAGTGTCTCTATCCATGAAGGAGTTTCTCTAAATTTCAAACTCAATTTAAAGGGGAACAATTTCAGTAATGCTATTATCATGTAGTAGGATACCAAAAACAGATATTTGATTCCCGTTTGGATGTATGTCCATGATGTCCTTGAGGGGTCTATCTGGCCATGGGGAACTCCAATAGTTGGGATTTTATTGCATAATAACTAGATACATAGAGTTTACCATGATTTCATTGAAAGCGTGATTGATAGTAGGAAAAATAGAAGAGATGAGATAATAAGGGTACCCATATAGGAGTCTTGAACTGAACCTACTTGAGAGGAAATAAAAAGAAGAGTCATTAGAAATTATGATATTCTAAGTGAATTTATTAACTAGGCCATAATTAAAGATCTTGAGGTATTGGACTCCAATTCCCCCTATACCAGTGGGTTTAATATAGTATATCCAATACATAATTATCAATTTTTATTTCATTGATAAATACAGTCCATATAATGTTTTTGATTATTTTTTGTAGGTTGTTGATGAGACCTCTAGGCCATCAGTATAGATAGAAGTTATAATTTTTTTTGAAGGGGATGATTGAGTTGACTAAGAAAACCCTTCCAGCAGGTGACATAGATTTCTTTTCCACCTATCTAGTTAATTATAAATTCTAGAACATATAACTTTGGGATGATAACCTCTCACTTTAACCCAAAACATGGGAGGTCCAAGGTAAATAAAAGGGAGGCATCCCTTATTAACTCCAAGGGATCTGGTGATTCAATTTTTCTTGGTGATAAGAACTGCATTCCCAAATACAATCAAAATTTCCCCCCAATATATGGCATGTCCTTCCACTTCTTTATAGTGTGAATAAAAATCTCAAATAATAGATATAGTTTTCTATTAAGCTTGTATAAATAGGATAATGACATTAGTATATAAGAGTTGTGATAGAGTGAAGGCTCCCCTTCCAAACTTTATTGTCTTTTATATTCCAATCTAAGCAAGTTCATTGATGCACATTATCTTGTAATCTTCTGAAATAGCAAAGATGAGGCATGAAATAGGTTCTCCTTATCTAGATCCAATAGAACATTGAAAGTATCCCATGGGAGATCTATTAATGAGAATGGAAATTCTTGAGGAAATTATAAATGTACTGATTAGTTTGATAAAATCATTTAATAAACCATATTTTTTTAGGAAAAAATAGATGAATCACCATTTGATTACATCAAAAGTCTTAAATATATCAATTTTGAGAGAACATTTCCCATACATTGATTTACTTCTTATAAGATTAAAACTTTACGAGGATGTGAATAAGTAGGTCTGGATTCATCTCCTAGGTACAAAACTGAACTGGTTTGGGGTGAAAATGTCCCTAACCATTCCTCCCAGTATGGTCTCAATGATTTTACTAATAATTTTGGGAATAGGGTTCCCAATAGCAATAATCCTGAAATATTTAATGTCCATATCATTATCTTTCTTGGGAATAAGATGAAAAAAATTAAAATTAATACCATAAGGCATATAGGCATGATTGAATAATTCCTTAACAACATTTGTGACATAATTATGAAAAATGTTCTTTTAGAACATGAAGAATTTGTTAGTGAAGCCATCTGGACCACCAACACTCTCCATGTTGAGGGAGAAGAGAGTCATTTTTACTTTCTCTTCACAAGGGTCTATGATGATAGATATGTTTTGATGCTCTTCAATATAAGGAGTTATATTATCAATAATATTTTGAGTACTATAAATCCCATAATCAGAGTACATCCCTTTAAAATAATCCAACACCACATAAGAGTTTTTATTTTTGGAAGTGAAAAGACTTCCATTAACAATGATGGCATTATTTTCCCTTCTTATCCTCTTATCTTTGTGCCTCTGATATAAGTACTTTGAGTTCCTATTACCACAATTTAACTATCTAACATTAATTTGATTATGATATAGTCTCTCTTTAATAGTTAAAAGATCATCAAGTTTGGAGAGATATTGTAAACCCTTCCTAGAGGGGGAATCCTGATGTTGATTTTAATTTTGGAAGCATAGAATATGGTATTTAGCATCTTTAATCTCAAGATCTAGCTTATAAATATCCATTCTGATCCATTATTTTAGGAGGAATTTGGTAGATTTATACTTTTTAGAAAGATTTTGGGCTGTCTTTCCAATAAATTCCATGTTTTAGGACTCTATAGTCACATATATTTAATTAGGAGTAAAAATCCATCCATTGATTAATTTAAATGGGAGATGGGCATACCTTTTCGAATAAGTTGAAAGTTCCAATATGATCAGATTGTGATCATAGTGTTATTTGGGATGGGTTAATCTCGATGATCTAATGGAACTAATTCTCCCTTCCATTAAGACAAAGAATCTGTCCAACGTAAATTATTATATTTTATTAAAGGTATATATACTCCATGTAAAGTCAACTCTAGTAATTGGAAGTTTAGTAAGATTACAGTAATCAATGCAGGATGAAAATTCCAGGGATGATGCCTTGTTGAAATTGGTTTTAATTTTTTTTCATGTCTTTGGACATTGATGAAGTACCCTATTATAACCTAATTGTAATCCATGTTGTTAGATATCATCCCTAGATGCTTCTATAGACTTCTTTTCCTAAGATAATAATTGGAAGCATACATAAAGAAAAAAAAATATTGGATCATTATGTGAAGAGAGAAACTTAGAATCCTTGAGTATTCTTGAATCATGTAAGGATATAGATGTTTTCATGCTTAATAATCCATAGATGGTATATGTCAGAATCATGAAGGTTCTATGTAACAAAATTTTATCCAAGGGAGGATCACTTAAAGGCCTTCTAATTATCAAATAGAATTTTTTGGTTTAGTAATTCCACCGAGTATAGGATTATATTCAACAATATAATGTCTAAGGGATTTTTATATAAGATAATTTCCAAGACCTTGACAGTTATAGTATAATATATTAATTTCATGATGGATTTTACCCTTGTTATGGGTCCTCCTCACTATGTAACATCTAAATGGCCTTTTTTTCTTTCACCCTTTTCCTTTCTTATTCTTGTCTTTAGGGGTGTGTGATCTCCCTTGGGTATCCTTTTCTCCTGGGGAACTCACTCCCATCCCGAAACTCATTAGGATTCATTTCTTCATAGTCATAATCCTATAATTGACCATTCAAAGGGGTGAACTTATTGATAGAGTTCACTCTGCTTTCTTCTCCATCGGGAGGTTTCCTCTTGGTATCTTTAGAAGATTTCATCTATGTGAAAGGAATCTCCCCTTCATCCTATGGGACCATACCTAGATTCACATTTTTATTGGGAGAGTACTTATATTCATGGGATACTGTCAATGGTTTAACTAATCTATGTTGCTCAGGCAAGTCTATTCCACTCCTGACTACCTCATATAAAATAATATCTTTAAGCTGAGAACCATACCATGTGTTATCTAGAAGGGAGTACCTAAAAAATAGGTTTCTAACTATTGAGCTTGAAATTATTTGATATATTTTTTCAATTCTAAAATCCCAGCAAAATCTTCAATATCATCATCTAGTAGTAACTTTACATTACCATAAGAGGATGATGAAGGTTGTGCATTAATCTGAGAGTCGGGTTCATGTTAAGGCCCAATTTAAGTGAGATCCCTATATATAATACTTGAGGAACACAAGTTAGTTGTAGTAGTCATAGCTGGGTAGGGCTCACCCACCTTGTCATTCCCTTTGGATTTACTATAAAAAGTGAGATCATGTCCCTTGAAATTGAAAAATTTATAGGTCTTGTCCTTATTTAATTTAGAAGATATATGGATAAAGAGATTAAATCTTCTACAAAATTTGGGATTTCCTTCATACCAAATTTCCAAATTGATATTTTCATCTCTTTTTGTGAGTACAACCTCTTCAACAAGAGTGTTATCCCTATACACTTCCACCAATACCCTTGTATGGTGCCCAAATACAAGGTAATCAGTTAGGAGATCCATTCTGATTGGTTTTACCATAGAGAAGGCAATGTCTCAAAGGATCCAGAAATTTCATTAGTTCAAATTAAGCATTCAAATATATATATATATATATATACAAAACTACGTGAGAGTGTTTTTAACATTGGTAGGATAAAAGTTCTGATCCCACTTCTATATTCTAAGAAATCTAGGCTCTAATGTAACTGATTCGTGACTCCAAGATCTAATTTTACATTAATTATAGGGGAAGACAATGTGGTAGTATACGATCCCCATTTTCATTATACAACAATCCTCAAATCCCCATATTTCATAAATTCTTTGAAAGAGATCTATTGAATCTCTAAATCTGCTGCCCATTTGGAATAATAACCCTGAAAATAATGGAGTTATAATAGAGGAAGATATGCTCTTAAACCATTGACTAATTGGAGGAGACATTAAAGGTGTTTCCTTTCCTAATGACTCTTACTAGGGAGAGAATATAAAAATTAGAAAAAGAGATATTTATAGCTGATTTTACCACTTCCACAAAGTTTATCTTCAGTTTCGATGATCCAGTTTGACGATGGATCCCCTTAGATTTTTGCATGAAGTGAAAATATAGAAAATATATACGTTCCTAGGATGATCTAGATAAAGGAAATCCCAATTTTCAATAATGAAATTTTCTATAATAAAACCATCTTGCATGTGTGGCCTAACATCACTTGGAAACCCCTCTTGCTCCACCGTATTTCACATTCCTTTTATACTTTATAAAGAAAATAAAAAATTATGCATGAAATATGCCAAAATATTCCTTTTGATACCTTAGTAAGAA
The DNA here is from genome assembly GCA_963277665.1 of Viscum album. Taxonomy (NCBI): domain Eukaryota; kingdom Viridiplantae; phylum Streptophyta; class Magnoliopsida; order Santalales; family Viscaceae; genus Viscum; species Viscum album. Next base: position 1,294,298,603 of record OY728141.1, on the reverse strand, counting down.
ATTCAAAGAGGTAAAATTACCTTTTAATTAATTTATTTAAATATTTACACATCCTTTAAAAAATATGGATATGGAGGAAAAATATTAGAAATAAATCTTCAAAACATTTAAAAACTAGGTTTTAAGATTGAATATCCCTTACCTCAAGCTAGAATTGTCACGTAAATTTTTACGAACCCCTTCTTAAAAAGTGTACCCCTACTGGGATGGTAATAGATGAAGAGAGATAGTGACCCCCAAGCCTTGCTCCAGTAGGCCTCATGTTTGAAACTAGCACTGAGGGTATAATAAACATGCAGATGGGAGAAATTACCCTCTAAGAAAAACACTTGTGGAAGAGAGAGATAAGTTAGACACCAACCAAATCCTACTTTGAATAAAATATAATAGAAAACACAAGTTCAAAAATATAACGTCATGCAAGAACTACTAAAACTAAAAGGAGAAACTACAAGTACCAAAAGAAGGTAAAGATGACAGCGACCATGAAGCCCAATCAGCTTATGTAAAACCACAATCTAGTAGTAACCAGATTGATATTTGACCTGCTCCAACTAACCTGAAAAGGAGTTTATATATACATAGGGTGATTATAACAGTATACTCAGTAGGATCCTCCCCAGATCCACTCGTGCAAAAGTAAATAAGTAATTCTAAAGAATAGTGAAAAACACGTGAAACTAACTCATCACCTTAAAATGTATACTGTGTTCCCATCCTTACCTTGGATACTCTCATAAAGTATCAAATATAAGAGAATATTATATTATAAAAGATATCAAGGGTACCCTGTTACCACTTACCCACTGGTTTTTCACCATTTCCCAATGTCTCACGTCCTGAGCATCTCTCTCCAAAAATGCTAGCTCGCAGACACATGGATGAAGCACCAAAACATGCATCTCATGCAATTGACCACCACATCCACATAACTAAAAGTAACCAAGTAGTTTCTATGATCCAAAACCACTCAAATAAAATATATCATACATCGAGTATTATACCTTAGGCCATCACATCCCATACACTGAGTAAGGATCCTCAAGCCATCACAACATATACATGTTATACCAATAATTGTCCTTAGGTAACTATATCCAGAATGTATGTGCATGAAATATCCACAATTAAATATATCCCTCTATACACATATACGGAGAAAACTAACCACTATGAATACCATCACATGTAACTACCAAGAGAAGAGAGCAAAGCCAAAGGGGGTAGTCATCCATCCATCCTCCCATCAGGATGTTGGGGAAAATACCCCCAGGCTTAGAATTCATAGGGCATCAGTTTCCCTAATTGACAGGGTGGATTATCATATAGAAACAAAAGAAATACATGGTATAATATAGCGGAAAACCACACTATGGGTATAAACTCATCTTAGACTCAACTGCAGCTAACGTCTCTCATAATCCCATCTACCACTAGAAAGGATAGATATACTATAAGCACACAACCATTTGAAGATCTAAATTAAGTTAGTTTATCCATTTTTATCAGTTTCAATTTAAGTTAATTAATTCTTCAATCACTAATTAACCATTATCATTTTGCACATTACATCACATTAACATTTCGGAAAAGATCCATGCCCTCGTAGAATAACCAAACTGAGCCCACAACATCCCAGAATTGCAACCTCAGCATTTCTTATTAAAAATCACTAACCCCATGGGTTAAAAAATTATTCATTTATTTATCAAAAATTACAAATTTCCATATTACAAGGTATTATAGAAAAATGTTCTAAGATACCAGACACAAGGGGCTCAACACATTGAGTAAATGAACTACCTGTCGAGTCTTTTACACCTATCATAGGAGTGCAGACTCATCCAACCCAGAGAATCTAAACCTGAAAAACACATAGAATACCCCACATTTATTCACCTATGTTGAATGGAGAGTAGCAAAAAACATATACCTCAAGAATTGGGGAAAGTAAAGTAGATAAACATGAAAAAAATTCAAACAAGTACCCAACTTTCATATCAATGAGTAAGACCAGATTCAACCCATTTTTCATCTCTGTTATCCTCCCAAACACCCACATGCTTAAATTAATATATCTTGACACTCTAGAAATTAATTGCTACCACAAAAACTGGGCCTCCCACACCACATACCACAAAAACCCATCAGGTTAATCCATCCTAGGATCACATCACATCCAGACTTCCCTACCCCCACAAACCACAATAACCCTTCAAGATCATCCATTTAACAAGCTGCATGAAACAAACATAGAATCCAGGCTATTGGCCCTAAAGAAAGGAATTCACCCTTCACACACAACATGCTATCAAAAATCCAAAGCAAAAGGAACTTGTCTTTTATAAGAAATTGGGAAACTCAAGATCTACAAAGGCATTATCTTTTATCACACAACTAATTCTTATTCCATCTTGAATTAACCAATTCATTATTCATAGGTTTCAACTATGGGAAACCTAAGGAGCAAGCTATCCAAATATGTCACAAATTAATTAAATAATTAATTTAACATGCCTTTAATTCCTTTATCAACAACCCTAAACATGCTTCAGGTTTATTAACTAATTAAATTAACTTACATATCTACATCAATTTTATTACCATCATATTGAAACAACAACAACCAGATTTATTAAACATGCCTCTTTAATATTTTATCCAATTAATTATCCATTAATTCTAGTTTTACGTTCTTTACCAATTTATATCAATAATATCATACTAAACCATGTAAGTAATAGATATCACACTATTTATAAAATCAATAGGAAAATCATTATCACAGTATAAAGTAACGACATCGTAAAGTGATCAATACCAATTCCTTAATCCGATTCAAATATTTAATTAGTTCAATTTCATTATGATACAAGGGTTGAAGCCATGATAACTCAATTATTTCACGTAATTAAATACAAAAGCAATGAATCCCCTACCTCAAAAGTTCATTGATGTTCTTCACATGAGAATGGATTAACACAACAAATCTTTGATCACCTCTCCTGCAAGGTATACCTCCATCTGAGGACATCGCGACACCACCACACCAATAAAAACTGAGAGAAACACCATTAGAAACATGGGTAAGAAACCAACATAGCAAAAAGATATTAACATGAGTAAAAAAAGATCAAAATACAAGAAAACTCTATAAAATGAAGTAAACACACAACTTGGATCAATCCTGGTCACCATGAATTGAAGATGGAAACCCAAGGATCGATCCCCATCAAAGGGATCTCTAAAATACTAAAGAGGGTACTATTCGGTTGGATAAGATGAATGATAGGAAATTATAAATCATAGGGTTGAGTGTCTAGAGTGTTTTAAAATATTACAACATCAGGGAATTACACAATGTGTAACCCCCTTTCACGTCATGTAATGCCTTGAGGTCGGTTTCTGCTAGAAAAAAAAATGCCTTTTGATTTTTTTTTTCAAAACATGAAATATTAAACTTCATGAAATCCTTATTCATGTCATGTAACCTTCTTTCACGATGTGAAATCTCTATACATCCATCTTTCAATAGACAAGTCCCTCAGAACTTCTTCTGAGCCTCCTCCGAGCTCTACAATCCCTTGGTACATGAAAAGGGGTAAATCCACATGGATTCGGGTCCTTACATATATTCTTTATCTTCATGAATGATAAAATTATGTTAATTATTTACTTTTTTAATAACCATTTCATGTTTATTTTTCACTTTATTTCATATATATCAATATTTTACTTAATTACATAATCGATTAAGTTCATGTTGGACATTTTGAGAACATTTTTATTATAAGTTAGAAATGGATTTGGTAAGTTGACTATGATAAAATGGATAATTATTATATCATTTAAAAAATCTTAATCAAGTTATAATTATTTTTTTTATACATTATTTCTACTTTTAGAACCAACCTTGTATGGTGGTTATGAAGAAATTAATTATGTTACAATCATGGAGATGGTAATATGTACTTATGCATGAGTAACATTTCCATTTTTCAAAGAACATGAGGAAATGAAGGTAAGTATTATTTTAACTTTATATAATTATAATTATATCATAAATTTTTTATTACTTATTTAAATTGACATTTATATACTAGACATGTGAGGAGGTGATGAAAAATAAAATACATTCGTTTGCAAGGCGGTAATCCACACGAGCAGACATACAATATTTTTTTTAATTTAATGATAAAGACAGATGTAGAATATTTATTTACTGTTATAGAATGAAATATATATCATATTATTTCATTTGGATCCATCATTATGACTATCCATTAGAAGTGGTAATGGAAAATGAAATACATCGCTTTGTGGGGCGGTAGTCCATATATAAGTATGATCAATGTTTTATATTTTACATTATATGGATAAGTGGATAAAAAATGTTACACCATAGACATAATAAAATTTCAATATATGGTTTATATTGATATTATTATATGATAACCGTAAATATATTTTTGAAGTATGTAAAATAAAAATAAAAATTAAAATACATGGTTAAGAACTATACCTTTTATTCAGATAACCTTCATTGGTTTATATCTAAAGACTTCCTAAGTTGATATTATGATCAAAATAGAACACCTGGGGCATGGGGAGGGATTCTAGGAAGGTACTTTGGTTTTGATTTTTTAATATAATAGGATAATGTAATGTTTAGAATAGAGGATAGAGTGTATCCTTTTATAAGTGAGGGAATGGATACTTGTGGATATTTTCAAAAGATTAAAATATATTAATATACTACTCAAGAAGCGTGGCTCAAAAACGGACCATTTTCAAATAAGGGAGGGGATATGGTAAAAATATGACCATATAATTTTATTTAGAAAAGTTTAAAAATCATTTAAACCCTTATCATTTTAGTTTTAACCTTTTAAACCTGTTTTAACTCTTACCATGGTTATTAGTTTTTTTAAAGTTAATTTTAATAATTAAAAAATGTAGTGGGAATATTTACAAATTTTTTTATCTCATTATTCAAAATATGAAATCAATTTTAAAGATTAAATCTATAAATTTAGTAAAAATTCCATTTAAAATTATAATATGAAACACAACGAAAAACAGTTGTATAAAAAATACTTTTTTTAAGTATAAATATATTTTATACGCAAATAAAGTGTAATATTGATTTAAATGAAATTTATTGGATTATTTTTTTATAAAAATTAACAAATTAAATTTTAGATCCAATCCAAAACATTATGTGAATTTGAAAATATAGTAAAAGAAAATACAATCTTCTTAAAATTCAATATTCTCTACTATTCACTTTGAAATCAAAATTTTCATAAAAGTCCAAAAAATTCACTCGAATATAATTTTAGATTTATGAATTAAAAATGAAGTTTATATTTTCAAATGAAAATTATAAAATTTTGAATTTATGATTTTAAATAAAAACATATTATATATGTAAACGAATTTAGTATGTATAAAACTTTTTCCTTTTTGATTGGAATATTACTTAATATTTTTATAGTGAATATATCTACAAAAAATATAATTTTATTAGTATTTATAAGGAATGAAATTTATCTATTATAAACATTATCTAGGTTGTTACAAGAATGGAATGTGATTCCTATAATGAAATGTGAAACACTTTTAGCCTTGGATAAAAAGACTACAATAACGCCCTTTCAAGTAATGAAAAACCATAGTGCATGAAATGACCATAAAATGAATGAAAGAAAAAAATAAAGGATTCATATAGTATTGATGATTATGAGATTAAACACCATGAGAAAGTGTTAAGGAACTATCATTTAATTTTATTCATTCATAGGAGTTTCTGTAAAGAACTTGAACTCTAGACAAAAAAAGTAAAATGATCACTTAGAACAAGAAATGTCATCTTGAATACTGAATTTTTGAAAATGTAGGGTTGAAATAATGGTTGGAATGCTGCATGAAATGACTTAAGTTGGATAAAATACCATGAAGAGATGTCCATAAGATCGAGTTTAGTTTTTTTATCTGAATTAACGAAGAATGATCTAAGGTTCACATCCTCAAAACATTGAGTGAAATAGTGAATAGAACTCTATGATGTAGTGGTTGGGAGATCAAGTTGATACAAAAGAATATCTACAAAAATATAATAATTAATAAGTATAATTTTAGAAAACATAACTTTAATGATGTAGTGAATATTTTGGGAAAAAATAAAAAAAATTAGATAGAAATGGAATGTGAAATATCTATGGAAGGTGATGTCGTGACTCCCAAGGATGTTCCAAACTTAAAACAAAAAATCATTTAGTTTGGCCTTTAATATAGTATATGGTTTTTTGTATAAGTATGGATAATATAACAATTTTTTTTAAAATTTCAATAATAATGTTTATATGAATTTTTGAGAGGGGTTTGGATTTCCTGAGAGTTTTGTTATTCTAGGGTGATGAAATAATTTTGAAAAAATCATATAAGATGAATATATGAGAAGTTACCATGGTAGTTAATTAAATTCCATGGTATGAGGATAATAATATATTTTTGAAGTACTAAATTATTATCATACTTGAATTAGATTAAAAGATATGATCTTTTTATATTTTCAATGGAGATATGGTCAATTTGAATGGGATATCACATGTGTGATTTTAAAATTATTTTAAAATAAAAAGGATTCAACCTGGATGGTATCGAAAAATAATGGGAGGAGTCTCCAAGAATGTGACCTAGGGATTTCTTGTTGTTAGGGTTTTAATGTTATTCCATTTTTATTATATTTTCATTTTTAATGATGTATCTCATACATTAGATGTTTTTTACACAATTCATGAAATATTTCTACTAATATTATATTTCCTCTTAGTTTTATTTGGTTTATTCTCTATTCTTTGACATGCAGTTTATTCATTTTCAATTAGCACTTGAAAATAAGTGTCTAAAATCATAGGAGAGAGTGAGATTGATATAATAAGTTTCATAATCCATGTTTAGATTCTTCTTCACTTAGAGGATAAATTTTTTCTTTATTTTGCACTATGACCTAATTAATTTATGTTATTTATTATCAAATCATTGACTTAATGTATATGATAATGGATGAAATGCACTGAAATAATGTAATTAATTCATGAATATTTAGAGGATTATTCTTTTGGTTTTTTATTGGATATTATGTGATTTAATAATTTCTATTCCTTTGATTATGATGTGTCGACATAATAGAGTAGAATTGGTATAAGTCTACTAAATTGATGTCAATTACATTTATAATTTCAAAACTACTAATTTTGGTTATTTTTTAAATGAATTTTAGTTGGAAATTTAGGATAAACCATCTTTACAAATTTATTCCCCTCTCTTCATCCGTTTTATTGTCTCCAATTCATTATATTTTTAGTTTATTTAGTTTTGATTCAGTTTCATAGTCCTAAAAATACTATGAGTATCTAACATTTAGTTTAGAGTTAGTGCTATTATTCCTTCTTCCCCATGGGATCAAACTATTTATTTCAATGTACAATGTTATAATAGTTAGTGTTAGTTTGAGTTTTAAAAATTCTAAACTACATCCACTGTGTAAAATTAATGATGTCCCAAAACGGGTCACTAGGTGCATTATGAAATATTTTTGGATGGTGTTTATGATGAATAAACTGAGTGCCTTAGATATTATTTTAGTGGTAAAAGATCCAATTTTAGTTGAGTGAATTTATTTTTATAATATTTTTCCTTCATATAAGACATTAACTTTCTATACACTATTTTAATGCCTGATATTTTTTGAAAAGTGATTTGGACGTTTTTTTTCATGATAAAATATTAAAAAAGTTCTTATTGGTTTCCACGGATGTTTAAATGTTTTGTGAGTTTCAATAGAGAAATGAAAACTTATTATTTTTCTTGAATAAAAATATTATGAAATTATTATTTAATTATTGAATTTACTTTGAAAATAATTTTTTAATGTGTCAAATTAGATATTTTATTTCATGACCCCTCCCTCTAAAGGTAAGCCACCAGTGATGACAATGGTGAAGGAGGGATAATGATGCCATATTCCCACCTCTAATAGGCTATGGGTTAGTGACTAGCATTGAGGTTATTTAATTACACAGATGAGAGGAATTAACCTCATAAATATTTGAGAAATAAGAGATAATATGAGAAAAAACACTAAAAAAATACTACTCCTAATAAATAAATAAGAAAACCCAATACATTATCTGATGTCATATATAAATCAATATAATTGAAATGAAAATGGAAAAGAGATAGATCATTGACAATGACTATGAATCTCTAACATCTCTTGATGAAATCCTAAAATTTTCAATGTATTACTAGATTACCAAATGACTCCAATTGACCAGAAAAATAGTTTATATATACGTTGGGTGAGCATAACATCCATACTCAGTAAGATCCTCTTTAAATCCTCTCATGAAAATGAAATCCTTTATGATTATTTATAATAATGTTTTTTATTTTTTTCAACATGATTTTTTATGATTTTTTTATAAAATTGGAAAAGAATAGTTTTTGAAAGATTAAAAAGTTTTGATATAAAGTTACTGGGGAAGAAGAATGTTGTAAATAATAAATTTAGAAAGTTTCATTAATATTTTTGAATAAATATATAATAAAATGAAATGATGATTTTTTGATCTCAAATTTTCTAACATCATGGAAAATCTCATGATATATGATTTTGATCAAAGGTGGAGATAAATTTTTCTATAAGAACCTTTCTGAAAAAATATTTGTGATAAAATATAAAGAAGAATCACCAAAAAAAAATTCTATAAGATGTTCAAAGTAGAAGTTTCTAAAGTGGATACTTTGTTCACTAGAAAAAAAATTTTAAAAAAAATTTCCAAATGAGGTTTTCGTATGAATACATTATATTTCCCAATAATGAGTTTTCACATAGGGAAGTTTTAATAATATATCTGAATAAAATTTGGTGAATCAGACAAAATTTTGCGATGTAGATGAACTGAGACTTTGGTCCAAATTTTTGTTATCAATTTTTAATTAATGATAAGATATACAAAATAAAAATTTACAGATATAATTTTACCAATGGATTTTTAATTCCAATGGTTATAGAAATTGGATGGAACAATGCTGAGTTTCTGGAAAAATAAAGTTATAGAGTTTGTGCAGTTTTATTAAATGGGAAATAAATAAAAAAGTGGTTCAATAAGTTCATTTTTGAATAGTTGTGAAAATAAAAAGGAGTAAAATTCAAAGAAGTTAAATATAGTGTTTTTAGAAGAATAATTTTCATGTGACTAAAGTATTTAGAAGTTGAAACAATATATTCAACCATATTCAGTGGGTTAAGATCAACTAGAAAAGGCATATGAGTTTCTAGAATGGTAGTTTTTTGATGTTTTAAGAGAAGAGTTTTTTTAAAGGCTAAATGAAGTTAAAATCTTGAAGAAGTTTTGAGCACTAATATTGAAGGAAGTCCATCAAAAAAACATTTGTAAGGAATTTCATTGAATAATTTTTTTGGAGAAAATAATGTATAATGTTTGAGATGAAGTGAAGTGAATAGATATATAAATGATGATCAGTTGACCATGCTTTTATAATAAAGAATATCGGTCAAAGAAAATCTGAGAAAAGATGATTGGAAAATAGGTCTGGATGGATAATTTTTTTGAATTCATCAGATAACCAAAGGATCCAAATGAAAAAATAAAGAAGTGGAGTTTTTTGTAAATGAAAAAATGTTTTTTAAGGATTTCTAGACAAACAGTTTTTGGATGGTGATTTATTAAAAACATTATGTTACATTTTAATGTCACAAAATGAAGATGACGTGATTTTTTTTCAATTGGATTATTCTTTCAATTTGTTTAATGTTAATACATTTTAACAAAGAATTGAATTGATGGAGTTTTCATGAAGCATCGTTAAAGTTTCATAAGATTTGACAAGTGTCTAAACTTTTTCATTTTTAAGCAAAATGATTTATTATTAAATGTTTGATAAAAAATTGAAATTAGTTTCCCATATTTACCACTTCTAGAGAACTTATATAAAGAGGGTAAAAGTACACTGTACTTTCTACTATTCACCCCATGCAAAAAGTTAAAACACTATAGAGTTAGTGTTAGAAGTGAGTATTCAAAGACATCACTTTTGGGTTAAATATTTATAGATATAGGGTTTGATTAGATAATTGGGTAGATCTTTCCAGTTCCAAGAACTAGATAGAGAAATCAGATGAATATTTCAATAAGGGTTTAAGGTATAATGATTTTGTTAAATTTTGATAGAAACAAGGATAAAAAAGATGTGTGGTTTTAGTGTTGTATATCAGATTGAGTTTACCATATTATGATAGTCACACTACATAGAATTTCATGAGAAAATTTTCTTAGAGATGATTTACAATGCTTCATAATTTTTTTATAGCTCCGTTTTGTAATAAAATCGTGTAAACTAATGGGAGTCAGTATAATTATACCTATAAATAGATAAAATGAATCTAACAAGAGTTTTTCTGAATTTTTAATTAATTATTATTAATAATAAATTTCCATGGACCCATGAGAGTGTAATTTTACAAGATGTAGGTTCTCACACTGAGTCCGAACCTTGTAAATCTTACATGCCTTGCTTTCTTTATTATACCTTCATGATTGTGAGTTTTTTAAAAAGTTGATAATAAAATAATAATAAAAATTTGTATCAGTGAAGTTCTCAATGTATAATTTTTTTAAATGTTCACCTTTGATTCAACCCCCCTTATCAGTGGTTCAACAAACATTAAGAACTTCAATTGGTATCAGAGTAAAGGTTACCCTGTAGAATCATTATCATTAAAAATCTCAATTCAACCAATAACAGAGGTATTTCTACTTTTGTGGGAAAAAATTATCATGGATAGAAAAATATAATGATACCCTATCTTTTTTAACTTTTCATGAAAGTTTTATATGCATAAAAATTTTATTTTTCACCCATAGAAAAAAGGATCCCATGACTTTTTATGAAAAGATAAATGTTTGTGTAGAAGGAAAGGCTATAAATTCTTTTCTTATGTCTCTATCAATTTTTTTATTAAGGTGGTGGGTCTTAAAATAGATAAAGAAATTTTTGACAAGCTTAAAATTATCTTTTTTAGAAACAAAAAAGTGAAGGAATTAATGTTATAAATCTAGCTATGTATGTTTGAAGAAATAAAAATGGTAGATAATGAAACTATTGATGAATAATTCACCAAAGTTAACAAAGCCATACAAAATATCATAGGTTTTATAGATATCTTAAATGATTATAATATTTCCAATAAAATTATGAGAAAATTCCAGGATAGACATAACTATAAAATATCATCTTTATAAAATACATATGATTTATCACTTAATGTATTACATAGATTTATTATTTCTTATGAAATCAGAAAATATCTAGAATTCATAAAGAATATCAAGGATGAAATAGATTTTTAAAGCTATGAGGAAGTTGAAAATACAAGATTCTAAGAATTATAATCATAGTGATTCAGAAGATATTAAATACGATGAGATAAATGAGAAGTTCATGTATCTTACCACTAAAAACTATCTGAAAGGAAATAAAACGTATGGAGGAAAAATTCCACTAAAATGATTCAAGTGTTGTGGTATTTTAAAATTTTAAATGAATTTTTCCAAAAATAAAGTTTGTGAATATGAATATCGTTTTGAAGAAAAACCCTAGTGAAAGAATTTTAACATATATTTTAAGGAATATATGAAATATAATGGTGGTAATAAAAATTTCACTAGAGATAAAAGAAACATTTCGAGTAAAAAAATAGAATCTAACTCTTTTGAAAAATATTATTTAAGAGATAAATGTTTAGAAAGATTTGAACCTTCTTTGAAAATGTCGAGAAAAAAGAGGAATTCTAAAATAGTAAATAATGTTACAAAGAAGGAGGTGAATAATGTTATAAAGAAAAAAACTAAACTTGAGAAATAATTCATATTGATAAGGAGATAAATTGAAAAGGATAATAAAGAAAGTAATGATGTTCTTAAATATAAAGATGATTATATCTTGGAGATTTAAACCTTAAAATAAATGTTACTGAATGAGAAAAGATAGAGTAAGATCATAGTGAAAAACTTGCATATAAGGAATATGAGGTTTGTAAATCCCAATTGAAACTTATTGAGATTGAAAGTACCTTAAGAAATATGAATTATGATTTCAAAAAATATTTAGTGGTAAAAACTGAAACTTCTCAAGATATTGAGAAAGATCCTCCTAAGAATCAGGTGAAATCCTCATCCACTAAAAGTTAAAGTTCATCTGATTTTCCTAACCTTGAAGGTGTTAAGAAAAATATTTGAAAGCATGGGTTGAGAAAGGATATAAAAAATAAAACAAATTAATGAAATTTGAAAACAATCTCTATAAGAAAGTTTTCCCATATTAGGATGAAATAAATATAGAAATATAATACAATACTTGTTAAGATAATTACAAGGAAAGATTATATTAATGAACATGACCAGGATTAAATGGATATTATTAAGGCTATGCTATTTTTGGGAACAAATATTAAAATTTCTAGAATGAAATGTCTCTTCCTATAAGTAGGTACAAAATGTATGGTAGAAACAATATAATAATAGTAAGTAACTTTCCTAATACATAGGAAGTTGGAAAAAAATCTCATTATGTTAGAAAATTTATAATGATTTTTTTTACTGTTTGGATGTAAGAACCATATTTTTCAATTAGGTATGGATACTTTTAAATTTGGTCCTATTATTTATTTTTTAACTAATACAGATGCCTAATGAGTTCACAAAGGTTGGAGGGGTTATTGGACTTTTTCAGTGCTTAGAACTTGGGCTAGTGAAGAAAGTAATTGGGCTGCATGGTTTGTAGAAATTGTGCAACCCACCCCACATGGTATCACCAAACCATGTGGGGCTGGATTGTATGGTGGATCAGGGTGCAAGGATTTACTTAATATTGTGCCTTCGGCTACATGACTATTTAAAAATTTTAGACATTTTTCATAGGATTCTTTCATGGTTGGTGCATAATTTCCCTAACTATATAGACTAACCATGCAAAGAACCCCTTGAAGAAGTAAATAGTTCACTTTTGGAGAACAATTTAGCCAACCAAGCAGCCAAATTGTGCGACCCCTATTTTTGGGAAAAATTACCAAATCACCCTTAATGAAATTTATTAACTCACCCTCCCCTCTCATTTTTTGACCAATGGATAATAGGATCTCCCTTTTTAATTTTGAGCTCTCTTTTTCCCTCTTTCATAAAATTTGATTTCGTTCATCTGTATAAATCTTGATCAAGGTACTCTTTATCTTGTTGGATCCACATCATTATGATCTTAATTTCTTTTTATCCATTCACCATTATTCTTTCTATCAACAACACTATTTAGACGCAGGATCATATGCCCTATTTTCTGGGCATTGATCCATTTTTCAGATCTCTTCCAATCCAGGCCAAACCAAAAGCTGATAATATTTGAGGAGAGTCATATGAGTATGAGGTTGGTGGTCTATAAATCATAACTCAAGTTTTTTCATTTTATAAATTTTTGTGTATGCACAAATTTCATCAATCAGGGATTAATTAATTCATGTGTATTTCTTATAGTCATTAGAACCATATTATGAGACCCTTTTTAGAAATTTTATCCATCATTGGAGGTTGTTTCCTCAACACCAACCACCCTAAGTAGGTTGTTTTCTATAATTATGATTTTAGTATCTTGTTAATACTATTTGTGTCATTGTTCAGGTGATTTTTGAATTGACCTTTATAAAGGTAAGCATTGATTAAATAAATGAAATGTAAATTTCTATGACAATCATGCTTAAAACTTGACCCATATAAGTTAAGTTCCTAAATGTAATTAATGAATATCAATTATAATTGGAAAGTATAATATGTATACTAATTTTCCTAATTAAATTTAATAGAATGAATTGGTTGAATATTTTTATCACAACTTTCCATGATTGATGGAAAGAATCGAAGTGAACCTAATGAATTGAATAATTCTTATATGAATTATTAAATAGTTTCATGTCCTTAACCTTATCACACCTATGAAAGGTATGGAATCAACCCCTTCAACTTATCAAATGGACTGATTATTACATGGATTGTTTTATTAATTGAATTGATTATATGGTGCCTAATTCATATAGACTTATTCAATATAATAATAGTGATCAGACTCAATCTCACCTTGGATTCTCAAGGGAACTCCCTGATCACCTCTGGATTCCATTCTGATTTAGGGATTTCAGTTTCGAAGGTTGATACCCAACATGGAAATAGATCTTTGTCTACTTATGTATGCATGATATAACACCATAGGATCCCTCCATTATCATTATAGTATGCCTTTGATACACTCCTTGGTTCCATCATGGCATCTACAGACATGTGGGGCCTTGGACACACACTTTGGCCTAATCATTTCTTATCTCATTTTACCTTGGATGATTTCCTTGGACTCTGTTAGAATTATATCATTGTGGAATCCTTGGGTGATGCCACATGCATTACACTCTTACCCCTTATTCCAGGATATAGGTTACTATTGAGTTGGTTCGACCCATGAGTCCATGGATGCCATGTTTATTTCCTTGATTCACTTTTATTATTGATATCATTACATGATGCCTTGTAATATCTTGGATACTTTACCATTATTATTATCATCATGTTGGGATGTTAGTGTTGTTTATACATCACATGACCTACTTATATAAAATATAACTGAATTAATTTATGATATGGTTATGTGTTCAGACACCAGTAGAGGCTGAAACATGTACTTGGGTATTTACATTACTATACTTCTTTACTTTTATATATTCATGATGGAACACTATTTCAGTTTGTATTTCATATAGTGGATGTTATAGACACCATTAGTGGTGGCCTATAGAGATTTATCTCATACCCAATCAAGGTCGCCAATATCACCTGGGAAGATTACATGTATACTGGAGTTAAAAAAGGGAAGTGTCCCACTTTAGACACTTGATTTCATACTTGTATTAGGATGGTGCTTGGTAGCAGATGACTGAGCTGGAGCTCGGTATTATTGGATAGTTTTCAGATACCTTTTTTCTTATTTTTTATAATATGTATTTCTAGAATCCTTGTTACCACGTTTACTAGTTGTGTAGAGATATGACATGTATTTTCATATTTTTTATATGACTATCAGTTGTTTTAGTTGTTTATTTTTTCTGTCTTCTATTTCTATTCCATATTTTTATTTTATACACCTTTCGTTATTTACTTGTTATCATGTTTATCCACTCTGATCCACTCTGGTAATGAGGTCATAGTCAGCCTATAGATACACCCTAGGCCCTCGTTGCTAGTCAGATTCCTCTAGAATTTTGGGAGATGTGTTTGAGGCCATGTGGCCAACTGGGACTGGGAGATCTATGAGTGGAATCTAGTTTTGGGATATCAAAAAGTGGTATCATATGTTTTCTTTATCTATTTACTATTTAGAGATGATATATAGGAGATTAATAATTCTTGGAACTTTTTTATAAGCCGTGATTGAGCATAACTAACCCATGTTTGGGGTAAATTTAGAGTTGCCAGAAATGGGAATTTTTGTTATACTTTTTCCTATTACAGTTGAAATAAATTAACCGTAGGGTGATGCACATGATATGTGATTATTATTATTATTATTATGATTGAGGATTTTATTTCATACTTGGACAGATGATATGAGGGAAGGGAGAATTATTAGATTCATCATCATAGCAACCTAGAATTTTTAGTCCATAGATATTCTATGCCATATATGTGTATTCAACTACTTACATGTGTTTGTTTTCTTGTGATTTTTGAGTGATGATATGGTTGCTATATTATGCCTATGCTTATATTGGATTGTGATTGAGTTATTGTTAGTTTCAATTTGTGAGGTGTATCGGCCCTCGTGGGTTTGAATGGGTAATTTACCAAGTTGGGACATTAGAATGAAATTAAATGTGTGTTGATTTTAATGATAAGGTGTATTGGCCCTGATTCACGGGGAATAAAGATCCATTTCAAATGAACATTGATATATGAAAATAAGGAAATGTTAATTTTATGAAATTGAAAATGGATACGTATAACCCTTCCTTAGTTCCTGATTTTTTCTGTATGTTCTCCTAATATCATGAATAATAAAATTAAATTTATTAAAAACTTTATTAATATATTTTTCCATATATGTTTTATTATATGGTATATTAATTATCAAATTTTATTTATTTATTAAATAGTTTTCACTTACATAGTTTACTTGTGGTATTTTGGTCAATTTCTCTGAAATTACCCAGTTTATTAAACATAGTAAAATGTGCTGTAAAATATATTCATAATCTCCATAATTTTAGATTTTTATGTATTTTATTATCCCATTAAAATAAAATTCATACATTTCTATAGGTTTTCCAAAATGAGATCAAATTAAGAAAGGTTCCTTGATATGTTTATTTTAGGCGGTTAAGTTTACTATGTCTGTTTAGAATTAATAACTTATAGAATGTATAATATTATAATTATATAATATAAATAGTTTCATTAATATAATTTTTATATATTAAATATTTTTTAATGTAATTTATGTTAGGTGGTAATGGAAAACAAAATAAATCATTCTGCAGAGGTGGTAGTCCACACACACACATGAATGACAATCTCATTTTTTATAGAATGGGAGGGTGTTTGAATAATAAAATAAATATCATTTCATAATATTAATAATATTATAATTATTATATTTTTAATTAAATAACTATTTGTATCCATCCATGTAAGGTGGTTGTTAAAATATAACATGCTCTTCATTGTGGAGATAGTCTGCACGTATGCAAGACGACATCTTCCTTTCATAAAATGTTTTAAGAGGAAGGTAAATAAGTGATATTCAATTATTATAATAAAACATAAAAATATTAATAAAATTTATGTCTTAATAATTTCAAGGATATAGAATATTTTAGGTGGTAGAAGTAGAAAAAATAATTAAGAGAGATAGGTTGAGAACATTACCTCTCCCTTTGGATGTTCTCCATTGGGTAACACCTTAAGGCACACTAGCTAAGTCTTTTTAAAGGAAAAGGATTCTATGTAGTGGGTAGGTATTTTAAGAGACATTGGATATTTTTTTCAATATAATTATTGTTAATGGGTGGATAAATTTGGTGCAAGTGATCCACTTTTATTAGTGAATAAAATGACACTTGTATACATACCCATGATTTTTTCAACAACGGAATGACACTATTCAATTATAAATTGTACCAAAGGTGGTTAATAATGATTTTTTTGGTGAGATAAGGTTTATAAATACTTTAACGCACATTTTAACATATTTTTTTAAACATTTTTCATTCCTTTTACCATAATATTTTTTTTACACTTACCATTTTGTGTTTTTTACCTTATTAACTAGTTTTTACCCAAGTTATCTATATTTTCGTAAAAATATAATGTAACCATTATTAAAAATACTTTATGTTATTAACATAAATTTAGTATCCATATAATCTAATCAAATTTCTAAATAATATAAAATTATCTTTTAGATTAAAATGTTTAATATATATAAAAACTGTATTGTAGATAAATGTTGTTTTTACCATTAAGTGTTCCTAATATTATTTAGAATTGATTACTAATTGAATGATTGTCAATATAATTATATATATGTTTAAAAATTAAATTATATTAACTTTTTATAAGAGATTAATTTACTTGAATGTATACAAATCACACAATGTTATAAAACAATTCTTTGAAAATAAACATTTTACCATTATTGTAGTAATTAACATTAATCATATTAATAATATTTTTAGGGGTAAAAAAATATTGATATTAAAAATAATATGAAAATTAAAATATAAAATATAAAATACCTTATTTTAGATTTACTTTCTACAAGTGATGAAAAATAATTTATAATATAAGAGAATAAAAGTAGTTTTTAGAGTAAAATATTACTTAAGTTTAAAAAACGTTAAACATGGTTCTTATAAATTTAACATAGTGTTTCTAAATGATTTATTATAATTTATAAATAGTTTTTTATAAAATAGTTTTTAAAAAACATTTAAGTCATTCTTTTATTATTATAATGTTACAAAATTGACTGCCAATATTTTACACCATTCACCTAAAAATCAATTGTTTTAGAAAAATCCAAAAAATTTATCCTAAGATAGTGTTCACATGATTAATACAAAAAATGAATTTAATTTTTTAGAACTAAAATTATAAAATTTATAAAATAATATTTTAAATGAAAATTCAATATATAAAGAAAAAATTCTTTTATTGAAAAAATGACCTTTTAAAACATTAAGTGTTCTTAATCTTATTTTTAATGAATTTATAGTTAACTTTAATAGTTTTATTTACTAGAAGTTTTATTATTCTTAAATTTTAATCTAATATGAATTGAATCATTTTAGTTAGGTATTGAGTATGAAACAAGCTATCAGTACTATGTTTATTTAAAGAAAAATTATATAGTAAACTCTTGGGGTATTACAGTTGAAGTGGATTATCATCATAATTAGTGAAATAAATTGATTTAAGGTAGGAAATTTCATGAATTACAATTTAAATATAAATCAATGAACTCTTGTGGGTTTCAATGTATGATCTAAAGTATTTTACAGATTCTACCACAAATACTTAGTTTTTTATGTTAAAATAAGTTCAATTTGTTGGAAAATTAATCTAATATAAAACAGTTTTCTTCTAAGGTTACTAGGTTCAAAACCATTTTACAATGTCAACCACGCCTTGTGTTTAATTTAATTACCATTTTATCTTTTAAAGTAATTATTTTATTTAATGAAATGATTTAGTCTTTAAAAAAATTTCTATAAATATTTTCTCTAAGATTAATGGTGTGTTTGGTTATCCAATGTTTTTGAGATACTTTGCAATTTTTAATATTTTATTGTGATTATATGATTATTTTGACTCGAGATAGGGTGGAATGATGAATATTTTGTTAGGGTATGGCCATGGATACATAATCTTTATATCGGACCAGTACTCTTGTCATGGGTGGTTTATAATAGGGCTTATTCAAGGAACCAAATATGCCTTATGACTCTAACATATGTGAAAAGTTATGGATATGCTTTCTAAACATAGTTGGTTATTGGTGTTTCTTACTAATGATGTTAAGTAACTCAAATTAGTTGAGAGTATGGTAGGTCATGCTCATCATACCTTGTTAGGGGAATTGTTTCTTACTCTGATAATCTCTTATAAGTTTAAATTATGTTCATGAATCATTACCAAATCCTAGTATGGGACTAGTTACCCTAATTCCAGTAATTAATTATTAGCATATTTTGACACAAACATATATACATATAATAGGTTTCCTATAGATGTGAACATATGTATATATCATAGTTTATCCATAAAGAACACCATATTTTTGCAGTATAGATTCTCTACCATGTTACTTATTATTATTTAGTGATGCTGGTATATAGGTCATTATGTTTTAATGAAACACTATTAGGTGATCTAGAGTTTATCACCACACAAGAAGATGGTTGTTGTTTTTGGTGTTGAGATTAGACCTATGAAGGGTATTCTTATGTATCATTGTAAAAGGAATCAGAACCCACATAGTTTGGTGATACTTAATAGGATAGACCGTACCTTTTAAGGTAATGTGACAAGTACTGATCCATAAAATTTTATACCATGTAGTAAATAAAACTAGAAAAAAGTTTCATTGAAATAGATAGTGGGGGTGTTATGCACGAGCCACCCTTTTGGTTAACCATGCAGGGAATATGTCCTTATGATTTTGGGTAGTCCTAAAAAGGAATATGGACCTATAAAAATTGGTTTCACCTGGAATATACCTCAGTGAGAATAATTTTACGAGATTCATAGAGAATGTGGTTTGTTGAGTGGGAACATAATTTTATCAGAAATATGGTATTATAGAAGGATGATCCAAGATAATAGTTATGGTGGGACGGATAGAAGATTAATGATGCGAGGTTTGAACCTGAGAGGGTAATCCTACTTATCCTATAAAATCAGGAATCAAAGCCCATGTATTTCTAAGATTGGGGACGTCCGTGTTTTGAAAAGGGATGGCCATAGAGGATTTAACATTGATTACACATGTGTGGCTATACTGAGGTGATTAAATAAGAACATGGACCTTTTAAAAAATGTATCAGGGGGAATATAGCCTTTTAAAAGAAGAAAATATGGTTTTGGATTACACATAAGAATGAATCCCAAAATAAAGCAATGTTCAATATACTGATGGTAGAATCATCATATATATGTAAGCCCACACGAGTCTTAATCGGTGTGAGAAACAAGAGATGGAATAAGATCAATCACATAATATAATTATATTTTTAAGTGAATTACAACCAAAAAGGAATCCAAAGTGTGAAATGTACTCCTTGTTTATTGATGGAAAAGTGAATAGATATATAAGTCTAGAGGTATATGGAATTTTGTAAGAAAGGATATGGGATTACTCTGTATTTTTATATGTTTCTAAACTTGGGTAGGGTATAGAGGTTACTTATTTTAATAAAGACTTTGGTATTAATCTATAAGTGATACCATTTATTCTACTTAGGATTGGAGGATAGAGGGATATGGGGTGGTCACTATTAACACTATCACCATTAGGTTTTACACATATGTTGTTTATACGCAATTGGATAATAGAAGGCATGGATGACACCTATTTTAGGTATCACATAACGAGCCTACTCATAATCACTAGGAACCCAATGGTCTGGAAAGGTAGATATAGGTATTATTCTAAGTATGAATTCCTCTCTCCTCAGGCCGACTTAGGTATCCACTAGGAACCCAAGAAAATTATGCTTAGATCTAAGCTTTCCAAGTGTTTTGGCATGTACCTAAGGAATTATCACCAAGGTCCTTAAGATTAGGACTATAAATTTCCTGGGAATGAAGGATTATAAAACCCTTGGGGACCCCATACTTTGAGGGAGACACAAAAAAGATACATTTTATCAAGGAAATGCCAGATTAAAAGAGGAGCACATTGGTGTGCAAGATTTGATTCTATGAATTTAGTGTCTTTAGAGGATGCCTTGATAATTAATGGTCCAAATAGTAAATTTAGGTGAAGTAACAATATACCATAAAATATGGAGTGTTCATTGTGATTTGGTATGATGGTGGAAGATAATGGTTTACTATAGTAAAATGATATAATACCTCACCCTAGTAATACTAGAGTGAGTGGAAAATATTTGGCTAAGTAACACTATGGTAATGAGATGTGACCTTCACACAAGTAATGGTAGGGTGAAGAAATGAAGGAATTTCCCAAGTGATGATATGTTTAAGTGATTAATACTTCACCTAATTGATACTAGTGTGAAGTGATGAAAGCTTCTCCCAGGTGATACTGGGGTGATGTAATAAAGCCATCACCTAGGTGATACTAGAGAGAATTTATGCTCTAGGAAGGGGTTATCAACAGATGAATTTAGAAGATATGCATGTAAGTTTTTAGTTGGGTAAGGTTCATTCACTCTAGTTTTATTAAACTCGGGAGGAATTGGTCCCTCATAAAGGTTCTTGGTGTTTTAGACATTTTGGGAACTCAAATACCCTCTATTTTGGTAAATTATCTTTAGTTTAGGGATTGAATAATAAAATTTGGGGTTTCAAGTGCTTGGGTGAGAGACTAGGGTGAGAAGTGATTTGGACCATGTATTCATCCTCCAAAAGGTTCAACTGAGTATCCCAAGATTAATATTTATAGACAAATCTGGGACCCTAGGAAAAGGTGTTATATCACGATAATGAGTCATGCAGGTGAAACTTTTGTGAAGGGCTTGGTTGTAAATTTGTCACATGCAGAGTCTACTTGGGAGAAATTAAAGGGTTCTAGGGAAGATTAGATTTACTTTGACTATGTAATTTCATTCACGTTTTAAGCATTTACATCTTCATTATCTTTATTCATTTCATGAATGGAGAAAATAAAAAAAATACCCTCCTTCAGGATTGGATTTGATTCAAACAAGGAGGATTTAATTCGTAGTTAAGAGAGAAATTGGTAGAAATTAATTTCCCAAAGAGGATGATTTTTATTTTCATGTTTGTATGGATCACTCCATTGGGATGAATAGACAATTAAAATAAGATTCCCATGTAAATGTAGCACTTTTCCATTATGAAAAATAATATAACTAGTTCTTAAAAATAGTAGGTGATGGAACACTATATTTTCATTATTTTTCTCAAAGGAGAGGATTTATTGATGTACTAATGCTCTAGTCATCCGTGATATCTCAAGGTATATGCTCACCTTTAGGATTCAACCATCCATTAGTTCATAGATATTGGTAATAGAGTTTGGGAGAAGCTTTTATGATAGGTCCTTTCCTAGGTGATAGGCTAGGGAGAGATACATAAGTGAAGTACATAAGTGAAGAACTTGGGAAATTTTACCAACTTTGGTGAATTACTTGGGAGATAAAAATTATTAATTAGCTAAATTTATTATTAGGGTTAGGTGAAATACTTGGGAAATAAAATTTAGGATTTGGAAAATTTTACAACTAGTGTTCACACCAATGACCTTCTTTACTTGAGTAATTTGAACATATATGAATAATTTTTTTGATGAATCATTAGGTTTTTGTTATAGAACACTGATAGAAAAGAATATTATTCCCACAACAAATGATGAAATTTCTTTATTCATTGAACAAATTATTTAAATTAACAGACCAGGATACTACCGCTCGTTCAACATTTTCCTGTCACACCTTACCATACACTTGAAGAATCATCATTTTGAGTATCCTGAATGAAAATTTATTCCACAATATGGTTATAGGATTCTAATGGAAATAATAACTCTATGATTAGATAACCACAAACACTGATCTTGGTTTATATAGTATAACAACATTACTTTTTATCAAGGAAATTTACATCAATGAAGGGTAAACACACTTTGTGTGACTGACACACCACAATATGAGTGGTATAGACATGAAACCTTATATTTTGAGCTAAAAAGACATTTTTTCTTGTTTATTATTCATACATACACCACCAATCATTAAAAATGATGAAATTTATTTTTTTACCTTCACATAAGTGGAGGAATCAAACTTGAATAGATGTTGGATTATTGGGTTTGTATGATATGTGCTGAATTTGAAGTTGAGCTTATAAAAATATCTATTTATAAAGACATATGGGTTTCTCAGACATACATGTACAAACACCCCAACTTAGTCCCAAATTCATTGAGCCTATGGTTTACTTAGATCAATAGTTTCCATCTGATGCACTGTTAATTAGGCATCCATTTATGGGATATTTAAAAAGTTTCAAGGGAACCCATCCTTGGGTCATGTATAATTAATTCATCCCTCTGTGAAAAACATGGGATGATGATGAATATATGCCTGTATTAGCCCCTGAATTTTTAAAAATGACCAAGAAGTTCATAGGGAAAGATCCTCACCCATGAGTTGACATATATTCTGAATTATGAATGAATTCCTTCTTAAACCCCAAAGGGAAAGGAAGAAGTTTTTAGAGTCCAATGGGATACCCCATAATGGAAAAGAGGCGCATCCTGAGAAAGTATTTTCCTATGATGGAATGAGTTAATATTTAGAGTGGGAATATACAATTTATCCTAAATTATCTATGAGGACCCAACTGGATGGATTCCTAGCAATATTCATAATAACTTATTTTCTTCTAGTTCAGGATTCTAATGGTGGTGTGAGGATATAGTCAATTTTTATTGAATCCATGTTAGCACAAGGGGAAAATTTCAGACTAAAAACACATATTTTAGTGAAGATACATTAGGTTTTAATTCATGTTTACCTGATAAAGGACCCATTTCATTTTTTGGGATATTCCAGGTGTTGTGATGATGGATAATAGTGAACATTAATACATATATGACACTGAATGAATTGGTATTACTAGATTCCAATTCCATATTTTTATTCAATTTATCTATGGTATATGGAACCTATATTTAAAATATGAATCAAATATAATGATTTTGAGATTATATATAGAGTTAAAATTATTTATATATGGTGATCTCCCACTAGAACAATTTTTGACAATGATCTTGGTGATTATGAGTTGAGGTCATGTACGATGGATTTGAGAAAATTTGTGTTCTTGAGATGGATAGATGGTGAGATCATCTATGATTCTAAAATTCCTTATAGGTTTGAGTGATAATTTAGGTTATTGTAACATCCAACTGTGTCTCCTAAAATGAATGTTCGATCAGAAAAGTATCTAATTGTAGCAAGAAAACTATGGGTAATAAAGGACTAAGAAGCGTCTGAGGTGGTTGTAAAGTTGAATTTTCTAAGAACATATATATGTTAACCCCTATATTTACTAATTATTTTATTTTTTCATACCCTCTAGGTATACTTGTGAAAATAATCCCTTGTTTTGTTTTCATTATGACTCTAGGATGGGGAAAGAAAAGTAAAATGGCTCATCTAGAGAGTGATATTGATGAAGTCCATAAATAATCATAATGACTCCGACCATGGGATGCACGGTTACCCAGAGTAGAATATCCTAAAAAATATGGATTTAGATTAAGACAGTCTCATCATTAGTATCAAGAAGAGACCCAGGTCTTAGTTATTTAGACTCACACTTAGGTGTGATGGATTGGGAAACCATTAAAGTCAAAGGATGTTATGTCCTCTTCAAAACCATCCCTAGTATCCTTAGAATATGTAAAACCTGAGAAGGTCCAATTATAATATAATGGATTCTATGATGTCAGGGATAAATGGGTGGCTATTAAGGTCCATGTGCATATTAAGCAACTTAGGTATATGTGTAAATCCTTAGTCTTTAATTATGATACCATTCATGTGGAGGTATTAAAGTGTTTCTAATAGTTTGAGATTCTCAACCATGCCACTTAAATCCTGATCCTTACCATGAAATGAGTGAGGGACATGATTGAAAGAGGAACCCTTAGAGGGGTGGTCAATTTATCTTCTTATTAATGGGATGAATTTTTTGATCTTGAGGATGTAAGTCTTATAAGAGTGAAATTATTATTTTCTTATTTTAAATGAAAAAATATTTCTAAAAAAAGACATCATATCAATTTATATAGGATGGATACATTGTCATTTAAAATGAAATCACCAAGGTATATTGCAATAGAAATCCCCATTGGGGTGGAGATGTCATCTCCTCTAGAGGTAGGGGAGTTATCCCAGCTCCAGAGTCCTATGTAGGAAGAGATGGGGGGGGGGGGTCTATTCTCACCTTCTTCCTCTAATACCCATATTTGATATAGTGGGAAATAGTCTTCCACCATTTGAAATCAAACATTAGTGTTGATAAAAGTTCTTTTGTTTAATATAGTTCTCACAACCCATCCGTAATATATTAATCATATATATATAATTGTACTTATCAATGTTATTGTCTACCTATCTCTCTCTAATCAATTAAGGTGTCCAGAGCTAGTTTTATGGATACTGAGGAAGATTCCCTAGATGGAGTGACGATCTATGCTGACAAGACTATACCTCTGAAAAAATATAAGTAACCCCAACTTCTCTCATCAAAGAAGGAGTATAAATTCCAAGTATGACAATAATATATTGTTTCAATGTTACGTAATGATTTTTGATGAATCAGGGTAACTGTACGGGATCCATGATCCCCCGACTGACATCCTTTATCATTTAGAAATCCCTTTTCGATGTATTGAGAGGGAAACTTTCATAAATGGAGTTTGATGCTAAATATATGGCCAAACTAAAATAGGGAATATAGGTGATCCTAGTTCTATATGGCACATCTAGGTGGAAAATCCCAGTTCTTAGTAAGATTTACCTATGCCATTGTCAACCATCTTTTATAAAATATTGTCCATCAAGGATGTCTAAAAATAAAAGAAGGCAAAATTACTAGGAACCCATGTATCTATGACCTTGAGGCACAAAATATTCAAGGTTTGATGACTCATATTTATTTTTATGGGTCATAAATTAGGTCCATAATAGGTGGATTTTAATAAAGGACAAATTTGAACCCTGATCCAAGAATCAAAGATTTTTTTCCCAACAACAAAGATGCAACAATTCCTAAACATCTTCCAAGTTCCATACTAATAGTGGAATATTTTCTCACACACATTGTTATAACTAATTATATTGAATATTATTTTGTAATTATAATAAATATTTGTAAGGATGTAAGTATTCTTATTCATTCCAAATTAGTCTTCTTATTCATGTCATGATGATCAAAATTCTTATTTTCTTGTAGTTTAATATGTATAGAATATTTATGAGGAAATCCATTGATAGGAAGTTGAGGTATTTCATACCCCTAAGATGGATGGGTCACCATCCCAAAAATCCTGAAAAGTATACTCTCATAGGTCATATATTGTAGGCCCTAAAAGTAATCATGAAATAATTATCCCTTAAGAAATATCCACTTCATAGGATGATGAAGTCAGAAATGTGGAAGGAAACCTAGAACCACCAACTCATTATTCTGTCGGTAAGTATATAACGATAAATCTATTTATTTTCATCCCTTTATATTATCCCAATAATTATATTTTCTCCATTTTTATCACTTTCAGTGGTTTCAAATTCAGTTGTTAGGCTTTTAAAATAATTCCTTACTCTGATTTTACCATTGGAGCAAGCTAGGGATGAAACCAATTGAGAAGATACCAACTTCATGGGTGTGAAACAAATTTTTTCCTTGATTGAATCAATTATAGGGAATGTTTCACCTCATGCGAGTAGTTTTGAAGAATACTTGAAGGACTATAGTTCTTTTCAAGTATCTCACTAATTTATCTAGCTAGACATATAGAAGTTTATTTTAGAAACACCCCTAAAAGAGACACCCTCAAAGTTTTACTGTAACCATAGTATGTTTACTATATTAGGATAAAGTGAGTTTTATTATTACAAGATTCATTATGCCATGAATAAGGTCATTAGATGATGAGAACAAGAGAAAGTATCATAAACACTTCTTATCGATGAAAAATTGATAACAAAATATGCTAATCTTTGAGTTATACTATCTTAGTCAGAACATAAACTTTCCAAGTATATGGTGTAACATCAATTTTGAGTTGATGATATATCTCTCCTAGAGATCCATCTCTAACATAAGTTGGATTCCACCAAGGAGGAGTTAGTATAGCTCCATCAGTCACTTGAATGAACCAAAATATAAGGCTAAGATGTTATTACTGTTGTGATGGAAGATATTCTTCTTACAAGGGAGGATAAATCTATAGAGCTATCCATGATTTAGAATAGTGTTGATGAGGAATGGATATCAATATATAAAATATATAAGTATATTGATGGTATTTTATAATGTATCGTTACAATGAAGATAGAGAATTAAATTTATGGATTCTCCTCTCATTCTATATTGATAAACTAATTTTTTTGCCCTCAATCACTTTTCAATGGTCAACATTATTAATAATTTCTTTAATTTGATATTAATTTTAAAATAACCACTTATTCTTGGCTCATGGATGGGTTTTTTCATAACTACCATCACCGATGTACCAGAGCTGGTCCGTTCAGAAATTGATGACGAATTCCTCCTAGGAATGACTCGTAGATTGATATTGATATAAAAATCATCATTGACACACTATATCTAGTGCATTTAGAAATGATGAAGAATTATTATTGGTTACTTATCATAGAAAAATATCAATATAAACACCATCACCAAAGCACTAGTGTTGTACCATTTGAATATTATGGCTCATCACTGATAGATATTAGTATAAATACCATCACTAATTCACTAGATATTGTCCATTCTAAAATGATAATGAATTCCTACTTAGTGTGGATCATATATAGATATCACTATAAACACCATTAGTGATACACTATAGCTAGATTATTCATAAATTTTTATGAATTTGTCCTACGGATGGCTTATAGATAGATATTGGTATAACCACCATCATCGCTGCACTAGAGATGGTCTATTCAGAAATGATAATGAATTCATACTGGGCATGGAGAATGGGTGAATATAGGTATAAACACCATAACTAATGCACTTGAGATGGTCCATTCAGAAATGATAATGAATTCATCTTAGGCATGGATCATAGATATATATTTTTATAAACACCATCACCAGAACAATAGATCTGGTCTATTTAGAAATGATGAAAAATTACTCCTAGGTGTGGCTCATAGATGGATATCAATATTAATATCATCACTGACACACCAGAGTTGGTCCAATTAAAAATGATGATTAATTACTCCTAGTTAGGGACCACAGATAGATATTGGTATAAACACCATCATCGATGCACTGGAGATGGCCCATTTCAAAATGATAATGAATACCTCCTGAGTGTGGCTCATAGATGGACATCACTATAAAAACCATCAATGATTAACTACAGATTTTCCATTCATAAATGATTATGGATTCCTCTTGGTGTGGCTCAAGGATTGATATCATTATGAACACTGTCACTAACATTCTAGATATATTCCATTCAAAAATGATGAAAAATTCCTCCCTGTAATTTCTCATGGAAGGATATTTGTATAAACATCATCAATAATGCCCAAGAGTTAGTCCATTTAAAAATGATGATGAATTCCTCCTGGTCATGCCTCACTAATGGATATCAGTATAAAAACAATCACCCGGGCACTAGAGCATTCTAATTCATAAATGACGTTGAATTACTCCTGGGTGTGTCTCATGAATGAATAACAATATAAACACCATCACAAACATGGTATAACTAGTAAATTATAATGTTTATGATGAATAGTATAAAACAAAGGGGTGATTTGGATTAGCATGTTATGGAAATGGGATCCTATAACATTTTTCTAGGAGGGGGCATGATGAGCATATCTTGAATATTTCTAGGACCATATGGTGGGTCCCATAATATTTGTGTCTTTTTCTTTTATTTACCGTACTTTTTCCAAAGATTCAGCTTTGGAGCGATTAGTGGGAAAGGAATTGAATTTTTCTGAGTATTACCTTTATATGTTTTCAACCTAAAAATCAACTTGCCTTTTCTTTTTTTATATGCTTAATTTTTCTTCGATTATACATAGTTCATGTTCAGATAGTAGAGGTTTGGATTTTTCAAAAAAATTCCCCTTATGGGTTTTTTAGCATGATATATACTATGTCTATTTATTTGTAAAATTTAAGGGCATACAAGTTGGACCAATGTTCCATGCCATTTATAGTCATGTGACTAGGACTAGCAAAAGGTACAATAATTAGGTACCACATCCTTTCCTCAAGAATGAGTATATTATTTAGTCACGTTGCATCAAGGATGTAGAATCCCCTTTATTAATTGGATTATGGGTTGTGTAAAGAAAATACAATATAGTTTTTATAAAGTTTGATGAGATGATATTGGTTCAAAAAGGGAGAACATTGAATATATTTGAATGATGGGTCCCATTGTGATTCCATCAAAGCATACGAAGATTAGAAGAACCTTTTTATTTTGAAAAAATTCCTCTGGTTGGAAAGCCCATTTGGGGGAATATATGCAAGATACAAATTGGGGAATGTATGAATAAATTAATATAGGTGTCCCTTAATGCTAGATACACTTGCCACTAATAGCCATGAAAGGTTTTTAAGGACTCAAAATACATATTAAATGAAGTATGTTATGGAGGTAAGGCTATTCAAGGAGGGTTTTGGTACCCTAAAAGTTTCATCACCATGTACTAAACACAATATCAAGGAGAATGGATGTGACAAATCATTGATATAAATTTATCCTAGGCCAGTGGATCTGACAAAGTTTACTTAGCTTTTTATAGATAAATAAGATGGGCCCTTCGAACTTTATGCCTCTTTTATTTATGATTTAACATTTGTTTAAGCTATTTACGATTGAAGATTTGTGAGCAAAGTCTTAATTTTTTCTAAGGATTATATTTTATTGGTTTTTAGTGTAATATATTCTATGCCTATTTCATTATTAGTATAGGGGTTTTCCATCTAGACCAACTGATTATAAAGTTTTAGGTTGTATAACTTTAGATAAAAAACATGAAAAGTAAAGCTATAATACATGTACTAGAGTGAACAAAATTTTAGTTCATGTTCATGGACCATTGAAAAAAGGGAAGTGTAACACAATAATCTAATTAGGATTATTATGGTCAATAATATACTAACATCCTTTTTAATTGAGGATGAGAATGTTTTATATCATGGCTCAAGGTTCTTAGAGCATGAGTAATGGTATGGGAAAAACATGAAAGGGATGTATGCTACCATATTTTAAGGATGAAATATACTATAATGTTTTTAGGGAATATAATTATTAGAGGATCCTTTTTATAAGGATAAAAATTCTTTGATTGGTAGTATAGATTGAGGGCACATATACATGATCCAAATTAGGGAATGTAAGCGTAGAAAAATAAAGGTATCCATTGAAGCTGAATACAGTCATTATAGATCTACATGAAATATTTATGGAAACTTGAGATAGTTAAGAAATGAAATGTGATTTATGAATTAAATTGTTCTATAGGGGTGATGGAAGTATTATAAACCTTGATTAATCATGTTTTGGCTATTTTGGTCCTTTGATAAGGAATGAGAATGGATGATGGTTTGTGTCATTTTATTTTCATAAAAATAGAAGATATTTTGTTTAGTTTAACATCATATGATAAGGAATTTATTATCATGTAGTTTATCATCATGAGACAAAGGAATTGAATTTCATATAGTTTAATTTCATACGACAATGACTTGGAGGTTGTAATGTTTAACATCATGCAACAAGGACTTAGATGTCCTGTGGTTTAATTTCATGTAATAAGGATTTATAATTCATGTAGTTTAATGGAATGAGAAACGTATTTGGATGTCATGTAGTTTAATATCATATAACAAGGACTTGGATTTCATATAGTTTAATTTTATATGACATGGATTTATATATCATTTTGTTTAATATCATGTGATATAGACATTGATTTCATGCAGCTTAACATCATTCGATAAGGACTTATAAGTATTATAGTTTTAATGTCACATGATAAGTAATTGGATGTCATGTAGTTTAACATCATGAAATAAGGACTTGGATGTTGTATGGTTTAATTTTATCAAACATGGATTTGGATTTCATACAATTTAACATCATGTGACACGGACTTAGATGTTGTATGGTTTAACATCATACAAAAAATACTTAGATGTCTTGAATATTAACATCATGGGACAAGAACTTGGATGTTATGCAGTTTAATGTCATGTGACAAGGACTTCGATGTCAGGTAGTTTTACATCATATGACAAGGACTTGGATGTCATGTTTTTTAACATCATATGATAAGGAATTGAATGTTGTGTAGTTTAATGTCAGGTGATAAAGATTTGTGATTTTATATCTTTATATACAATACACCCTAATCATGTTTTTTTTGAAGATCCACTAGAACCTATAAGCTCATGCGAGTCATGCTTGGTGTGAGAAACAAGTGGTGGCTAAGAGACTTACTATAGTTTCCTAAGTGTGCATGAAAAATGAGGGATAATAAATATGGGGAACATTTTTCATAGCATAGGCCAACAGGTATACATTGAATACTACAATGGAGAATTTTCATTATTTATCATTACTCAATGTAGGCTTGTGAATAGAACTCTAATGAAAGCTCATGTGTACATGATAGGAGGAAATTTTAGTTGATAGAACTTATAAACATGCCTTGATTATAGGATCTATTCATATCCTATGATAATAAGAATTAGACCACACATGGTTATTTACAAAGACATTCTCACACATAGATCTGAATCATATTCAGGGGTAAAGGGAACTTTCTAAGCATAGGTATGTAAATGAGGGAACCCATGCTGAAGACTTTCGTACAGGTCTGAATCAGATGTGGGAGGGGGTATTTTTATGTTTATGGGGTTTTCCTAAATCTAATTCTCACATGAGGTAAAATAAACTAATATTAGTGCTAAAAAATGAGAATACCCATCATGAATGAAGAGTAATCTAATCATAAACTAATATGAGTTGGGGGAATTTCATATTTAAGTGGACGAAACTAAGTGGGTGTCACTACATATCCTATAAGTATAGGAAACAATCCTTATATAGTTCTCACACTATAATTCACTATACATATTAGTCTCTTACCCTGGGGTGACGATATTTTTAGCAAATGTTCATGAATAACTCAATAGTGTACAATCCCACATAGCTCAGGCCCATACATTAGAGTAGAGACATTTTATTTAGATTATTTTTCAAAAATCATGTTTACGTGCAAGGGTAGAAATATGTGTTTCACCTAAATATAAAACTATACCAAAAAGTGTAATTTAGAAAGAAAATCCAAAATACTAAGGTGAAAAGATGTATTTTTTTTCAAATTATGGTTGGCCCTAGGATTGGGAGTCCTAGAATCACTATGTATCATATATAGATAAGAATAAACTCACACATATTTTTTGCATCAAAGATCCCCAACATAGATCTGGATCGTATGTAAGGAGAAGTGGGGATTTTTTTTAATTTTTTTTTGACTTAGCCTATGAAAGATAATATTAACATCATTATATATATTGTGTTAATAGTAATAATGCAACACATAGTTCCCAAATGTTATATACATTTATTGAGCTCATATTATATAGAGAGTAATTTTTTTTGGAAATTGTGGATAAGACTAGGATATGAAAATCCTAGCATCAGTATATATCCTATGAAAATAAAAATCAAACCACACATAGTTCTTGTATTATATTCTCTATAAAGATCATGTTCATTTAAAGAAGATTGTATTTCTAGAATAGGTTCAGAGATGAATAAACCTTTGATGATACACCTATAATAATCAGACTCATACTTAGAGCATGAAATTTTATCAATACATATACAATTTTTTTCTAAGGCCTCTTCTATATGGATATGGCTCATGTGTAGTGAATAATAATTGAAACTCACCTTAGTGTAGTTCCATTGATGAAATTAATTATTATCTAAAAGGATCAAATGCAATGGAATAAGAAGGATTTTTTTGAAATTGAAACTAGGTCTAGGATAAGAGATTCAGGTGTCATTATGTATTATGTATTAATAGTAATCAAGCCATGTGTAGTTATTTAAGAGAATTTCCCTTGTAAAAATATAAATCATACATAGGAAAAAGGTGGATAATTTTAAAAATTGCAGTTAGGCCTAAGACAAAGGATCATAGTGTTACTACATATCATGTTAGTATAAGAATCAAGGCTCACATATTTCTTTTAGATGATGATTCCTTATATAGATTTTGATAAAATTCAAGGAATAGGGGCATTAATTCTATGAGATATAGGTGGATTTTATGACAAAGACTACTACATGGATCAAGATATCATGTAGTGGAAAAAGAGGAAACTAGAAGTGGTCCACTTTGAGTAGTTTTGAGACATAAAATATGGAAATATGCCACATAGTTTAACATCATATGGTAGGGATGAGAAAAATACAATTTAATGTTATAAATTAATAAAGTGGGAGCTATAAAATTTAGAGTCCTGATTCTAGGAAATGGATGTTATACAGTTTAAAGTATTTCAATTAGGACATGAATGCTATGCAGTTTAAAGTCTCACCACCAGGACTTGGATATAATGTAGTTTAAAGTCATTCCAATAGGACTTGGATTCTATTCAGTTTAAATTATGGCCACTAGGACTTATCCTATTTGAGAATTATGAAAATTATTTCTTGAGAAACATTATTTGGTTGGGAGAATAATGCATTTCCCATCCATTGTCGGTAATTAGTAAGACCCATTAGAATATACCATGTATATAAATTATGTTCCTTCCCACTTTGGTTCCAGATTTGGAGGCTTATTCCTAGGAATCATTAGGGTTATAATAAACAATATCAACTCCCCTTAAAGTAATGAGAATAGGAATATTTTCTTATTGAAGAACAACACAATTTGATTCTAACAGAATTTTCATATTGTTTAATGTAAGAAACCTTATATCACTAAGTCACTCTAAATCAACAAGTCACTTATTGATTATTCATATTATGAGAGATAACCACCAATTGTGACATAGAGTGGTGTAAATTGAACCTTTATGGGTAGAATCACCTCTATTACTTAGATAAGTGACTATGAATCTACTTGTGTGGTGACATAGGTTATGGTTCGATAGGCCCAAAAGGCTTATAGTAGTTTGTTTGACCATGATTTATTGTCATTATCCACCATTTTGTAGAGTATATTTTATAGGGTCTTGTTAGAAGATTATATTTTCCTATTTTATGCTACATGATATCAAGATTAATGGTTGGACTCGATGTTATAATCCTGATATAGCTTATTAAACTTATAGGAACATAAGTTAGTTTCATTTTCTATCAATATTGTATGAGGGATACTGAATTTGGTGATGATGTTAGACATTAAGAATTTTATGATGTTATTCATCCCAACTTATTTAAGGGGTATGGACTTAACTCATTTTTAAAATAAGTTGTTAATAGTTACGATATATTAAAACTACTTAGATATAGTTAGGGGATATAAACCATTAGCATCCATTCCCCAAACAAAAAAACAGCTAGAAGTATTTGGTTGTAAGAAACAAATCCAAAGCTAATTTATGATATTTCCATGTATTTTATAGACATAGAATTTCTTGGTCAATTTCACGTATTCATATATCATCATTAGCTAGAAATAACAGAACCTCCTAATTTTATAGGAGATCTTGGATCATGACTAGTGAGCACCTTATGAGCCTGCATGGACTTACTACATAATAATAATGATCACTCATTCTTCAATGAATCTAAGGTGGAATTAATTGAAACCCCATTTATAAAGGACTTTATATTCATTTGGGTAATAATAGCGAGCTATGTTTTCTACTCAACTTTAGATTTGTTCCTTTTTTAATTGGTCTATTGGAAGTATTTCATTATATAGGTACTCTATAATGGGGATCATCCATCCAATAATGATATAATTCGATGAGGATATTAGATCATCATGCCTCTTTAAAGTAGCAATTTAATTGTTATCCTATATGTCATAGATGATGACTGAAGAGACTACCCTTCAGTGTGAAATGTGAAAGACTATTTCATACTATTTAGGGCCAGACATGACTATGGCTACATTATCCAATGAATCATCATGTACATTCTGTGAGCAGGGTATACGATTCAAAGATAGTTCAAAATGGAATTCTACCATCAGTCCCACCATGTAGCTGAGGATAGGGGGAAAATATTCCTTATAAATGATATATTCAAAATTTATTTACTTAATCACCAATTATAAGTTTCCCATAACATCTATATGGTCTATATATAGCTATAAGTCCTGTTCTAAGTCTATGATAATATCTTGGTATTTTTCTTTGTTTTTAGTGCAACCTATTGATAATAGGAAAGAATATGGTAAAATAACCTTATCATGGGAAACAAATACAATACCTAGAAAAAAACAATTAAGCTTCATGATTTCATTTATTTTTTTTAAAATGGACTTTAAGAGGATTCATCAAAATATATATTCTATTTTTGGGGAGTGTCATGAGAATAGAAAATATCTTCATTTGGAAGCTCTATATTTACCAACATGCCTTCCAGGGTAGGATTTTTTGTGAGGAAATTTTGTAATGCTTTCTATTTTATTTCCTTCTAAAATATGAATTGAATTTTTATTATTATTATAGGACTACCACCCAACAGAATTGATCATG
Source organism: Viscum album (assembly GCA_963277665.1). Classification (NCBI taxonomy): domain Eukaryota; kingdom Viridiplantae; phylum Streptophyta; class Magnoliopsida; order Santalales; family Viscaceae; genus Viscum; species Viscum album. Next base: position 1,294,262,757 of record OY728141.1, on the reverse strand, counting down.
TCAATTTGAGAGAATAGATATAACTTGCGGTGCTATAAGAAGTGCCTCATCTTTTCCACCATGATCATGAGTGTAAGTCATCCCTTATTTATGTCATAATACTGAGTCTCTATATCTAGAATCATTTTTAAAAGATAGTAGAAACTATTTTCTTTATATACACAATTTTTCTATATGACAAGGGAATCAAGAAATCTCTCTATAGAGAAAACACATAAAAGATTCAATTCCCTTTTAATAATAGAATGAAGACTAGTTGGTCTAACATATATCACAAAAAAAAATTAAGGCTTCATGTAAATCTTCATCCCATCGATAAGTGACTCCATTATTCATCATATTTATGAAGGGGGTGGGGGAATTTTACAACTATATTAGTAATGAAATGCATGATATAGGTGAGGTATCCCTAAATACCTCTCAAATTATTAAGGTTTACAGGAGGAAAGATTGTAAGTATTAAACTAGTCTTCTCAGGGTCAACCTCAATTCCACATCAATGCACCACAAATATAAGGATTTTCCCTAATGTTATCCTGAAGTCATAATTCAATGGATTCATTTCCAGGATATTCTACTACAATTTACCTAATATTATCAAGAGGTAGGTGATATGATTATAGCACTACCATGATTTAACCACCAGATCATTTAAATAATATTTTGTGATTTTTATAAGAAAGGTATTGATGATATGATACATGAAATATTGGTAGGTAAATATAATATTATTCAAGCTAGAGTTAATAACTTGGTAAAAGAATATCCCTTGGGGTTCTTTAAAAGCAATGGATTCCTAATATTCTAGGGCCATATTGATTTTATTGTACCCTAAGTACCCACCCATAAAGGAAAGGGCTTGGAAGACTATAGTCTCATTGATAAGGAATTCCATAATAGAGACAAGGAAATAATCCTTCATAAAATTTTGATCAAGATCCTTGAAATTAAATAATACCTTGATCTTCCCATTTTTTTAATGTGGATGATATTGTAAAGCCAGTTTTGGGAATTTCACCTCTCAAATGATGTTGTATTTGATAATATTATCAACTGTTGACTCTACATTGGTATAATTATGGGGATTAATTCTCTTGTAAGCTTACTTGAATCCTATTTAATTGTTTGGAAATCCCAGATGATGGGTTACCACCTCAAGACCCATCCCTTATATTTCTATGTAATTCCCAATGAACATGTAATGGTGATATTTATATAGAGATATATGCATCTATTTATCTTCAAAATGTATGGAAAAATAGATCAATATTGGTTATGGGTCCTCTTATATACCTATATTTACATCTATAAGCTTATCGATGGTGGTAGAGACACCTTCCTCAAATGTTGGAGGGACATCTTTAAGGTCATATACTTATTCTTTCATCTCAACATTGATTGAAGTATCCTCAAGACTAGTAGATAGTATGGGGAAACCTCTATCATTCATGAAGGATGGAGTGTTATTCTCAATACCTGAGAGTATTGATGCCCAAACATCATGAACATGAACACTCTAGATATGATTAATATTTTCTCTACAATCATCAGTGGTATAATAAACATTTACATCATGAGATTTTAATTCTATCATTGGGAAATTTTAACTATCCACAAATGGATTAGGGGATTTCATCAATCCAGATGATTATGGAAAAAGATAACCATTATTCAAGGAATTTTCACTTGTGGGATTAATCTCCTCAAATGGGTTTTTATTAGTTAGAATGAATAAATTATACTAGGATTCAGAAGTTCAAAATGGGAACCATTAACATGTAGAACCAAAAAATTTATATTGGTTGTGTACTTTAGTAATTAATGATATGATTATGGAACCACCACATGGTTATTAATCCAAGTCCTTATGAGTAGGACATTGTATACTATATCCTATTAGATAACCATGGACTTAGGATTAGACACTAATTCCTTCAATTAGGATTTGAGTTTGATATTTTTGAAGGAATTTTTATCACTCTTATCATACCTCTAAATAGTCAGATTAAAAGTGAAAATATTATCTTCACTATATCCTAAAAATTGGAGAGTCTGTATAGGGATAAGATTAATACTATAAACATTTTAAATTAGATATCATTAAATGTCAACATATTCAAGCTACCCAAAATATAAATGGGTCTAATATTCCCCTTAATGAAATGTTATTGATCATGCTATGTAAATGAGATAGGTTAATGAAATTATACTAAACAAGTTTCCACCTAATACACCTTAGTTGTATTGAATTTTAAATTAAACTACCTAGTAATCTAGATGTACTTGATTATCACTTAACTGATTTCTTTTTAATGATAAATAAAATCCATTATTGGGAGTTTGGTTGGGATAACCACAAACTATTTCACGGTTTCATAGTTTTTCAGCAGAGGTTTATGATTCCCAATATGGGGTTACTCTTTAACATGTGTCTTAGAGGATAAAGTGCATGAGGTGGATGAGTTATGATCTTGAGAAGAAGTTGAAGGTGAACCTATCACTAATGGGCTGAGTTGAGCTGTCAGATGCACTCATCTAATATGATTAGAGAATTTCACACTCACTAATCAATATTCCAAAATAATTTGGTTTAGATGACCTTGAAGGATTCTGGGGTGTACACATGCTCTTGTTGGGATTCATAAAGTACTTTCTGTTGGCTGGAGAAAAAGGGAGTGATGGCAAGAGGGGGGGGGGGTGAATTTCCTTTTAAAAAATGATTAACAAATTAAAATCAAAGTTAAAGGTGCAGCGGAAATAAAGAGGCAAGACACAAGAATTGATAACGGAGTTCGGCCAAAAACCCGGCCTACGTCTCTGCTCCCAACTCAACTGTTGAGAGATTCTACCGCTTGCTTTTCAATGGTTGTAGCAAGAAACCCACTAGCCTTTTTATAGGTGAAGGCTAGCTCACCTATTACAGCTTGCTTTTTAATGGTTTGAGCAAGAAACCCACTAGCCTTTTTACGGGTGAAGGCTAGCTCACCTTTGACTCAAGCCTTTTAAAAGGAAAGGCTTGACTAACCTCTTCACACCTTAAAGGTGGTGTGAAAACCCAAAAGAAAGGGAGATGAGAAAGGGATGGGGTTTGTAGGCACAAACCCAATTTGATGCTCAAAAATGATAAACAAGAAAAACCGTAATTGGAGAGAAGCCTTGGGCGCCAATGGATGATTGGAGTTGAAGACGTGCACTCCCAAGCTTCTATGGTGGTGCTCCTTGGATATGGAAGTTGGTTGGAGCAATTGGGGTTCCCTTGGAAGAATCCGCCGGAGGTTCGCCAAATGATCAAAAATATGCCCGTTGGCTTCCGTATGGCTTGGTTAAGTTTCCGGGGCTTCCTAGTCCTTTATTTATAGAGGGGGAACCCTCATATGGCCTTTGGAGGTCTTCGGAGCCGTTGGAAAGGGCTTCGGAGCCGTTGGGAGGCAAGTGGACCAGCCTGGTCAAAGGCCCAATGACTAGTTGGACTGGCTCCACCGGCTGACCGGTACAGGGCCACCGGTTGGCCGGTGTGTGAAAAATGGAGAGGGGCTCGGGCTCAGGCTCCACCGGCTGGCCAGTGCTGAGGCCACCTGTTGGCCGGTGTGGAGGCAGTAGCTACCCCTTCTGTCTGGGTACCACCGGATGGCCGGTGCTGAGGCCACCGGTTGGCCGGTGCTGAGGCAGTGGCTCAGCCTTCTGTCCAGGGTCCATCGGCTGGCCGGTGGTGAAGCCACCGGTTGGCCGGTGGACTGAATTTCAGTCCATTTTGGCTTTTTTCCTTCTTGGCCTTCTTGGCCCAATTCCTTGGCACCCTGAAATGATTCCTATCATCCAAAAACACTTGAAAGAGGATTCGATAAATAAGTGAGTGATTGTGATCATGAAAATCAAACCACGAGGGGTACGAGAGGTACAACAATCTCCCCCTATTTTGATGATCACAATCACCAAAACAATCAATGTAGAAAATGAAATGAACATCATGCTTTAAAGGATTTCTCCCCCAATCAACCAAGAATTTCTCCCCCTTTGTGATTATCAAAATAGCACGGGGCATAAAACTTGATTGAGGGAAAGGTTTGAAAAACAAGATAGAGATTTTAAACCAAATGAAATTTTTGAAATTTGAATTGAATGTTTTGAATCAAGAATTCAATAACAGTTTGAATTGAATGTTTTGAAAAGAAAATTGAATAACAGTTTGAATTGAAAGTTTTGAATCGAAAAATTGAATAACAATTTAAAAAATTTGAAACCAAGTGTTGAAATTGAAAGTTTGAAAAGAAAATTTTGAAATTGAAATCAAAAGGGCTTAAACGATCCTAACTCCCCCTAAATAAAACAACAAATCACCGGGGAGAGGTTTTTGAAACCGAGACAAATTTTGGCCCGGAGAGACTCGCTAAGAGGGATTTTTCAATCCATACTTGTCTAGTGGCGGGTCTTCTCCAATAAAATTCATCATTTAAAAAAATAGTTTTGGGCCTACCATACCGGGCATTTTTACAATTGCACTCATAAATTAAGTGCCCGGGTTTTTTACAATAATTGAAAAATTTAAATTGGGAGCTCCCCCTTACAAAAATAGTAGGTGCATGGGAAGAGGAAGCTTGCTTGGAATAGCCAAGCCCTTGGGTGGTTCTAGTTACACGTTGGGAACCAAGAAAATTGTTCAAATTTTGTTCCCCTTGGGTGAACTTGGCTAGAGTCTCCCTTAGATCTTTGATGGTTGATTCCATGGAATCAACATCGGGAAGGTTTTGGATTTTGAGGGTCAACTCTTCCTTCTCTTTGAGAAGTTGTTCTTTTTCGGAAGAGAGTTTTTTGAAATTCTTTTTTAATGCAACAAATTTGGAAGAAAGTTCGTGAAAACCTTCCTCCAATTGATCTCTAGCATGTTGGAGATCCTCATAAGACATGTGATTGAAAGAATTTGAATTTGAAGAACAAGAGGATGAGGAGTCGGAAGAAGTTACCTCATGACATGCCATTAGGCATTTGTTTCCGTTGTCGCTCAAGGAGGAGGAGGAGGATGTGGAGATTTCTTCTTTTTGTACCTTGAAGGCGATGTTCTTTGGAGTTTTGATTGGTTTGCCTTCCTTTTCAGCTTGCCTCCTCATGGTGATCTCGTAGGTCATGATGGATCCGATGAGCTCTTCTACCGGCATGTTTTTGATGTCCTTCGCTTCTTGGATTGTCGTGACCTTCGGAGCCCATGAGATTGGTAGGATCCATAGGATCTTCTTGACCATGGTTTCTGCAGAAATATTATCTCCAAGAGATTTTCTACCATTGCAAACGTCAGTAAATCGAGTAAACATATCAGAAATAGATTCATGTGGGTGCATAGAAAATGACTCAAAATCTTGACGAAACATGTCCAATCGAGTGTCCTTGACTTTGTTGGTCCCCTCATGGGTAACCTCCAAAAGTTTCCAGATTTCATGTGAGGAGGTGCATGTGGAAACTCGATTGAACTCATTACGATCAAGGCTGCAATGAAGAGCGTTCATGGCTTTGCCATCAAGCTCGAAATTTTTAATATCGGCTTGGGTCCATTTGGATTCATCGGGGGAAGAGAGAGTGTAACCTTGCATGACAATTTTATAAATGGGATATCCTATGCTTCTAAGAAAAGTAGTCATGCGGGTTTTCCAATAATTATAGTCGGTTCCATCAAAAAATGGAGCACGACCCAAAGAAAAGCCTTCGGGGGAGAAAGAGGTTGAAGCCATCAAAAAAAGATCTTGAATTTGAAACCGGTTAAGGTATTACTCAAATTTTTCCTCTAATACCAATTGTTGGCCGGAGAAAAAGGGAGTGATGGCAAGAGTGGGGGAGAATTTCCATTTAAAAAATGATTAACAAATTAAAATCAAAGTTAAAGGTGCAGCAGAAATAAAGAGGCAAGACACAAGAATTGATAACGGAGTTCGGCCAAAAACCCGGCCTACGTCTCTGCTCCCAACTCAACCGTTGAGAGATTCTACCGCTTGCTTTTCAATGGTTGTAGAAAGAAACCCACTAGCCTTTTTACAGGTGAAGGCTAGCTCACCCATTACAGCTTGCTTTTTAATGGTTTGAGCAAGAAACCCACTAGCCTTTTTACGGGTGAAGGCTATCTCACCTTTGACTCAAGTCTTTTAAAAGGAAAGGCTTGACTAACCTCTTCACACCTTAAAGGTGGTGTGAAAACCCAAAAGAAAGGGAGATGAGAAAGGGATGGGGTTTGTAGGCACAAACCCAATTTGATGCTCAAAAATGATAAACAAGAAAAACCGTAATTGGAGAGAAGCCTTGGGCGCCAATGGATGATTGGAGTTGAAGACGTGCACTCCCAAGCTTCTATGGTGGTGCTCCTTGGATATGGAAGTTGGTTGGAGCAATTGGGGTTCCCTTGGAAGAATCCGCCGGAGGTTCGCCAAATGATCAAAAATATGTTCGTTGGCTTCCGTATGGCTTGGTTAAGTTTCCGGGGCTTCCTAGTCCTTTATTTATAGAGGGGGGACCCTCATATGGCCTTTGGAGGTCTTCGGAGCCGTTGGAAAGGGCTTCGGAGCCGTTGGGAGGCAAGTGGACCAGCCTGGTCAAAGGCCCAACGACTAGTTTGACTGGCTCCACCGGCTGACCGGTACAGGGCCACCGGTTGGCCGGTGTGTGCAAAATGGAGAGGGGCTCGGGCTCAGGCTCCACCGGCTGGCCGGTGCTGAGGCCACCTGTTGGCCGGTGTGGAGGCAGTAGCTACCCCTTCTGCCTGGGTACCACCGGCTGGCCGGTGCTGAGGCCACCGGTTGGCCGGTGCGGAGGCAGTGGCTCAGCCTTCTGTCCAGGGTCCAGCGGCTGGCCGGTGGTGAAGCCACCGGTTGGCCGGTGGACTGAATTTCAGTCCATTTTGGCCTTTTGCCTTCTTGGCCTTCTTGGCCCAATTCCTTGGCACCCTGAAATGATTCCTATCATCCAAAAACACTTGAAAGAGGATTAGATAAATAAGTGAGTGATTGTGATCATGAAAATCAAACCACGAGGGGTACGAGAGGTACAACACTTTCCCAAGGGTATTGACTATATATATAACTTTGTTGTGGATTTTTATAGGATTATAAACATAGAAACCATTTTATCTTCCCCTATTCCCTCAAATTCTATGGCCTATTCCTCCAGCACCCCAATCAGGTACATGGAAGTAGATTTTATATTCCAATTCATCATCAGAAAAGGGGTATACAAAGTGAATGACATTAATATTAATAAAAAATAGAAATTCATATGATGATTTTTCCATTTAGTGAGGTGGTTCGAATGATTTAAATGATTATGGAAGTAAATACTCAAAAGTTTTGGATGATTTGGATGTATGGAAATACTCTTGTTCTTGGTCCCCATTCTGCTATCATCGATTGTGTTTTCCTCAAGAGGGCGAGTTTGATTGTGTACCTTTTGGATAATTCAGGAGGTTATGAGACCATAATTGGTTTATGAAGTTGATATTTTAGAGTGGAATGAGCTTGATCAATAATATTCTAGGTCATCCAATCATCAAACTTCCATTCATGCCTAGAAAAAACTTTTTTCCTATTACCTTCTTCCTCTGATTAGGTAGTAGACACATGGGACACTTGCATTAGGGATTTTCCTTGTACCACCTATCTAGAATAAACCATTCTTTTAAGGATGTATATATAGAAAAATAATTCTTGGATGGTGTGGTTCAAAATTATATGAAAAGTAAAATAGTGAGTATGATCATTGAGTGCGACTTCATTGGGTTTCTTGGGCTTAAGAAATTTGAAGACATTGTTTTACACGGTTGTGAGAAAGAAATAAGGAACCTATTATTTTCTAAAGGAGTCAATTTTTTATTATACTACTCAAATAATGGTTAGCCTTGGTCTCTCCTTTCCTCCTTACAATGGTGGTTTTATTATTTCTATCGCTTGGTGGGAGACATCGGGTGATTCAGTTCTTTTCTGTGTGCTTCACTAATTATTAGAACTAGTTTGAGTGTAATAGCACCGGTTTATTCCTTAACAAAACTTTTCCCTTGGGATGTGGGTGTGGGATGATATTTCCCATTTTTTTCTAAATATAAACATCTAGAAACATTTATGTAACTATGAACTCCTGAAATCCACCATGATATTTCAATGATATCACCAGTTTCTTCATTTCATCATCAAGTTTTTATATAAAAAACTCCAAAAAATTATTTTATGGGAGTGGAATGTTGAGTAAGTATGTTAGGTATTTATTTTTTGAGACAAAGTCATAGTTCCTTTTATTTTAATTATTTTTATATTTAATGATTTAATAAATCAATTTTTACTTAGTGGAAATCTATATTGGTAATTAAACTAATGAATAAGGTCTCCCCAACCAGTGATGGACCTTTTTGGTAGGTTACTATAGTAGAAAAACATTAGGCCCACTAGAGTATATACAAAGAATATCGGTTTTTCTTCCTATTTTTTGTCTCACAATCCCATCATTGGGTCAAATAGGGGCATGAAGTGTGCAATATGTAGCTCCAAATATCCCATTCCATTGAAGTTTGAGAAACCAAGATTCCAAACATAGGTTGGAGTTGGAATTAAAACCACCCATTCACGATATGGATTCATTTTGGGATGCACTAGGAACACTACCCTTCCATGGAATTAAATAAATTGTAATGAAAATACATAACACTATTGAGTTTTGGGGTAAAAATTATCTGATCCATCCCCTGCGTGTGAGTAATAGGAGAAGCCTGACATGGTTATCTGAAATACACTAGCCACTATCTACTAGTTCATACTAAGAAGAGGTGATTGTCCCAATATGAGGAAAGTGGATATCATAATGGAAGGTAATCTTAGTACTCCTCAATTCCTGTAGTTAAATATACTATATTTTTAGATCCAGATAAAATATGGTGTTCATATTCTACTCTAACAGATAGGTTAACTATCATGACTCAACCTATTGGATCCCACCTGGTTGGTGATAATCCAAGTGTAACACCCCAAGAACACCTCTAAAAGTCCATGGGATGGTAGAAAGAGAGAATAAGGAATAAACTAAAATAGGAGGCCTTATCCTTAAGTATTGGAACACACACACACACAACCATATCCATGAAATAATTCATAGGTTAATTAAAGAACTACTACATCTCGAGTAAAAACCATGGATAAAATAACCCCTTAGAAATACATTAGGGTACAACAATATAAATTCAAATCATAAAGGGTAAAAATAAACTCACAAGAAAAAATGAGGCCCTAATCTAATGAAAACTGAAAAAAGGGAAAGCTAGAGAGGGTCCGACTCCTGATATCTAAGTTCGACCATTAAACATAATCAATGTACCCAAGTACCTATATATTATGAAAAAGTATTCAAATATCATCCTATCATCTACATAAGACATGACATGTGAAGATAAATCCAGCGAATGAGTGAGTATATGAATACCTAGTAGGAAACCCTGATAACCAAAAAGGGAGAAACATAATAGAAGTAGTAAATTAGCTCAACCCATATGTAAGAAGGAAATGAAACCCAACATATATATGCTCATAAAGAAACCCAAGTGATAGAAAAAGGGGATCTCCATCTCCATAGATCATCCATGAATGAGGAGTCATCCTAAAGCTCTATAGGTCCATCTCCATTACTCAGCATCACATGAAACCATATAAGAATCCGAGTAGAGGGGACCACTCCTCGCTACTACACTCCACAACCGAGGAAGCACTAACTCCCATGGATTATACTCTTTCCAACTGAGCTCAAATACTAGGGAGTGTGACTCTATATATAGAGGAACCACTATCTACTGTAGTATGGGGGAGTAACAACTCTTCTTGTGTAAATAGCATGGGAGAATCACACCCTAGTTTGGCAGGGGAGTTTCCAATGTTGACATTTATCTAATAACTCTTCCCGATCATTTCCATTGGTAACAAATCATTTAAATAAATATCACTCTTGAAACACCTCATTATGTCTATATAATTTCAAAATAATGGACACCACCACGTTATATGGGAAAAATATACTTAAGATAGGATACTCACATGATAAAATTTGAGTCCTGAAGAAATAAACATGAAAGGTAGAAATTCCTAGGATAATTACAGATTTTATATGTGGGGGAACATGATGTGTGAAATCACCTTGTTTCCTAGCCATTTCCTCACCTACACATGGATGAGATGTTCACGTGTAACTAAATGTTGTGTACAAGTGGTACATGACATGTATTAGCCTCCTGAGGGATGCCCATGTCCTCCTGGATCATGCCTGTGAGCTTTTTCCAGTGCTCGTGTACTCTGACGATGGCCGTATACATGATATTTGTATGACAACATGGCCATGCCAGTGTAATCTATCCTTTCTTGTGTGCTTGGCCATTCCCATGACCATGTCCATGACCTTGAAATATTTGGCGCACTTATTTTTGAATTAATTTTTACCAATTTTAGAAAATTAATTTAATAAAATGAACATAATTTTTTAAATAAGTGTATCAAAATTTCTTTAGGTTTATTTTTTTTATAATTTGATGAAAATATTGTTATTTTTTAATGAATAGTGTAAAATACTAGATTTTAATTGAAAATTCTATATTTGTTTAAATTACTTACCAAGATAAATTATATTTTAAATTTGGTTTAAAGTAAAATTAGTTCAATTAAACATATATTAATCCAATTTATATAATTTAATTTTATATTTAATTTTTATATAAAAACATTTCAAATATATATACATTTTCTCTTTAAAAACCTGTATTCTCTTCATGTCTACAAGATTATTTTTAAATTAATTTTTCTAATTATTTGAACTGAATTTGAAAAAATGAATTCCATGTTTCAAATAATAATAATTTATAATTAATAATAAGTTTAACTTAATTTTTGACCAAAATTAATATTGGAAATAGTAAAAATCAATTACCACGTTTGAGGTAAAAATAGATTTGTTGGGGGGTTAAACTAAAAATATAATGGTTAAAACGACTTATAAACTTGTATGAAAGATAATGTATGGAAATAATTAAACCATTAAACCTATAAGGTTGATAATAGACCATTTTAACCCTTGTGACATATGAAAAATGTGGGAGCACATAATTCTTTTCAAAAATACCAAGTGTATCCTCTTCCCCACTTATAAAAGGCCAAACCCTCTACTATCTTCTTCACACATTGAAACCCATTTATTTCAACTAATAACAACCAAAATCACTTCTTAAATTACCTAATATAATCCTATAATACTTATTTGGGACATAAATCCAACATAGAAATTCTTTTGGTGCAAACCTAAAGAAGATACCTGAAGAAGAGTCAACGTTCTTTAATGATAAATTTTCTTTTATTTCTTCATCATCCTCCTTAAATTATTATTAAAACATGATGATATAATAAAATACATATTTTCAATATTATAATATTTTTTTCTAATATCATTCCCTAAAAACACATCCACTTCAATAAAATGTGTTATGAAATTATCATTCGTGTGTACGAAGGACTAGAGCTTCACGAACCAATATCAAACATTTTTCCATTACCACCTCTAATGGATGGGTATGATGAAAGATATAAATTATATATATATATATATGATATATATAACATAATTATACATATTTAGTCATTATAACATATATACCTTTTAAAATATTCATTCTGTAGGGGATACAATAACATGTTCATGTGTATGGCGGACTACCGCCTCGCGAAGTGATTTGATTCATTTTTCACTAATGCTTTACATGGAAGATAATAAGGACAAATATATGAGATATAAATGAAATAATTATGATATTAATGAAATATCTATCATTATTAAAATATAATATATCATATTATTTCTTACCCTTTCACACACTAAAAGATGATAATATCATTCATGTACGTGTGGACTACCGCCTTCACGAAGTGATGTGACTCCCTCTTTTAATCACCACACCACATGTATGATATGTATAAGTATATTTAAATAAATAATATGTAATTTATGATATTATTGTAATTATTTAATGTTAATATATTACTTACCTCCATAAAGATCATTGAGAAAATAGAAATGTTACTCATGCGTACGTATGACCTACTTTCTCCATGATTGTAACACACTTCATTTATCAAAATCATATATTATGATTTTTATTAAGAGTAAAATTGATATATAAATATTTTAATTATTTATTGAATATTATTATATAGATAATGGTACCATCATCAAGGTAATTGGAATGAAATTAACAAATCAATACATAATTGAAAAACAAAACGGTTATTACCCGAAAATGTGACTTTAACATGAAATTGTTAATAAAAGGGTAATGAAAGGATACAAGTAAATCATATATTTTATGATATATTTAATTATGGTTCTATAATATATTTATAATAAAATTATCTTTATTATATATAATGTTGAAATGGGTATAGAGGAAACCGAGACTTAAGGTAATAGGATTTATAGTCTCACATTTATTTCTTAGAGACTTATGAAACATTCACCACTAATTTATTTTTTATGGTGAATATACTGACATATAACATTTCATATCATTAATATAACTCATTTAATTTTTAATTGAAGTTTTTATTGATGCTATTATTACATATGGCTTGCGATTAAAAAGTTACTCAAGTATTAAGGATTTTTTGTTTGAATTTTCCTTTTTGAGACATATGTTTTGTTATGAACTTATATTATTTTATGAGGTGTATATACAAACACTTTGAAATTTAATAAAATGAATTTATTTATCCTCATGTTATTTTATGTTTCATTTAACGTTAATCCTTCATGGTTATTACGTTTTAAAGTTACCTTAGTGGTAAGGGTTTTATGTTACAATCTCATTATTTATCATGATTGTTTATGATTATGCTCTCAATGATAAAATATAATGATATATCTCTCTCAATAAAATAATTAATTTTATTATAATATTAGTATTTCATGATAATAAATGTTATCCATTCATTTTACTCTCTTAATTTACTCAATAGTTTAAAAATAATTATTTAAATAAAAATCATATTTTTGTTTGGAAACCATTTTTCTTCCAAAATATGTTTTCAAAAAATGTTTTCAAACTATTTTATGTCTTAAAAAGTGTTTTTCATAGAAGAAATAATATTTTACTCAATAAATTTTTTAAATAATCGATCAAAATATTTTTCTATCTAAGATTACATGCTTTTATGTTACTTATGATTTAATGGGGATATGATCCATGAATACCATTATTATTATTTCTATAAATGGTTTGTGTTTATAATGAATAAATGTTTATGAAACCCATTTAAGTTACATGGGTTATTACATGATAAAAGTATTATGATACCCAAATATTTTCATGGATTATGCTATGATGAAATATTTATATGATTATGAAACCTTTCTCTTTTCCATAGGTTATGATATGATGAAATGTTTATGAAACTCATTTTATTTCATGGGATATGATATGATGAATGTTTTATAATCTTGTAGAACATATATTTCTGATTTACATTATATAATGGGAGGGACCTATATCTCCCTATAATGCATTGGGTAAATATTTATATCACATGATATAGAAAGGACTGGAACAAAAAATTTACCTGGTTCAGTAAGGTAATTTTTCTGCTATCAAGATATTGGAAGTGAATCGTGACTACTATGATGTTATGCGTAGACCTATATTTCATGTACATCATGTTATGTGTGAAACATATTACATGTACAAAATTTTATGAGTAGACCTATCTTTCAAGTCTATAATGTTATGAGTGGACCTTTATTTCATGTTTATAATGTTGTAAACGGACCTGTATTTTATGCCCATAATCTTATGCATGGGCCTACTTACATATCCATAAGTTTATATGAGGGCCTAATTTCATCTATTTAACTTAATGAATAAACCAGTTTCTATTTATACATGTTTACAATTTTATAATCACATGTGTATGCCAAAAATCTATTTCTTATTCCAATTCTGTACTCGTATGGCTCTTGTTCTTTGATTTATTTATGTTTTATATCTTATAAACTACCATGTTTTATTCCATGACACCAGATCATGATATTTTTTTTCATGGTTTGGTTTTAAAATGTAAATATCATTTTCTCATACCCGTATTCTCATTTTATTTTTATGTGATCATTAATATCTCAAATTATTACGATTAATTAGAATCTGAGCTCACCCTTTCTTATGTTTCCTTTCCCTAGGTTATGAATAAAGTTTTTAAGTAGGATATATTTTTGAAGAGTAATACATGGGAAGATATTTATGGGATATTGTTAATATATTTCACCAAGTTATAAAATTGTGTACCTAGTCTCAAAATACACTAAACTATTATAGCCCTCCAGCATATTTTTGTGAAATATATTGAATATTAATATATTAAGATTTAATATCCATGTATGACAATCCTAGGTCATTATAGTGGGTATTAGTGGAAAGGTTTAGTTATCCTTTGGAAATTAGGATGACAATTATTTTTTGGTACCCCTAATGATATTTCTAAGGATATGTCTAGGGATATAAATAAGAATAATTATATGGATGAGTCAAAGTCTATGAAAATATCCTAGAATTTTCATAAATAATAGAATTAGTTGTTTCCAAGAAATTACAACCCTATATGGATAGTAAAAGTGGATGTGGCTCTAGAACAACGGTACCTAGGCATAATAACTCCAAAATATCTCATTGATCTGGACATGATCATCACCTGGTCCATGAAAATGGTACTTAATGCACACCTAGTATGATACTCTTGGGGGATATTCATTGGAAATTCACAAACTCTTTATAAACCATCATGAAGGATTTAAATAGATGATTACTATAAATGTCCTAGAAAAAACCTAAGGTGTCATAGATTAAAAATAAGGTGTCTTGATTTGTAATTTTAAATGATTTTTCAGAATTTTTGATTTTCCATTATGATTAGTGTTTCTGACAATATTATTTTAGGTTTTAGTCAATGGTAGGAACTATAAGAAATTGGGTTTACATTGAATACGATAAATGATTTTTAGATTAGAAGACAAATAGGATGATGGCTAGAATAAATGATGTTGTGATTATTCCTGATTATTTTTCATAGAACATGATAATAAAATGTGCCTTAGGAAACTCTCAAACTCAACAAAGAAGATAATGAAATATTATGACGAGGTTTTAGGTAATGAAAAACATGGTGTAAAAAAGATTAAATTTACTATATGTCAAGAATTTGGAAAGAACCACCCAAGTGAATGTCTCAAAGGAATGGGAAGATGTTTAGACTTTAGAAAATAAGTAAACAAAGCAAGTAACTAAAAATGGAAAATAAAAAGTTCAGTTAACACAATGGATGGGAATATTGGTCTCTCTAAGGAATCATCTATGGTTGATTTTTCAAAATGTGGAAATAATGGGCATTATAAAAATTGATGTCCTAAAAAGAAGTATCATGAAGAGAATAAACAATGTTGTATGAAGAATGGTTATGTAGATGATGATTAAAGACTATAAATGACACATTAAAGGAAATATGTATTAAGGAATAAGATGATGAATCTTAGTTAATGGGTTGATAAGGAAGTGGGATGAATGAAGTATTTATGCATTAGAATTCAATGATTATGTTATATGAATCATGAAATATTTAAGTATTGTTCATTATAAGTTTTTCACTATTTATTTGAAAGAATATGTTGGATGATACTGATGGAATAGAAAAGTGATTTAATGGAAATGATATATTTTTAAGATAATCATCGATATGTTTTGGTGATTTAGAAAATGAGGCTAGGATAAAGATATGACTAATTTAGATAAATTAAATTGGATTTTGATGATTTCATTAGAACTAATTAATGATTTTTTGAAAAATTTGTTTATGATATCATTTATGGAGTTTAAATTATTTTTGTATTGAAGGTATATCTCGATTAATATGTGTCAGGAATGAGGAAGAATTTAATTTTTAAATAATTTTTTATGGTAATTTAGTTTATTACCATGTTTCAACAAAATACATTATGAAGTTATTAAAATTTTTGGTACGTGACAATCAAGATCCACTTTATAACAGGGGATTAATGTTAATTTTATTGAGTGAACTTCCTATTAATGTTTTGGATTTTAATCTTTTGGAAGGGTCATAAGGATTACCATTTATAGAATGGTTTAAGTTGAAATTTGGACAATGATTTAGAGATTAATTAATTACATAACTATATTAAGATTTATAAATACTGGATAACATGTTCTAGACATTTTTTTATGATGATAACTAAAGATAGATGGAATGAATTATCATTCTATTTATGGATTTTATGATTCATTTGTTCTTCATGCATAAAAAATTCACCATCATTTATTAGAGTAACATATGAAGTAGAGATTGATCATGACATAAAAAATTGTGAGATTGTTCTTATGGAATGAAATAAAGTAAGTATATATTCCCGTGAAAATTATTCAAAACTAGGAAAATGATCTTAAATACAATTGTTGTCCTGTTATCATCAAATTTTTCATTCCACTTTGGAATAGGTTTTTAGGTTTTTTAACCTTCTATAGATCACCCATTTTATTATGATCAGTGGTCTCTATCACTATATATAATTATTTAGTCTTTTATTTCATGTCCAAATCATCACTTCCCACTTATTTTATTTTATACGGAAACCTATTTATGAGTTAATTTAGGTAAAATTTATGTTTCCAACATTAACATATTAAGAAAATTTTTCTTATTTATTTTTATGATGTGGGTTTCTATAAGGGAATTTTCAAATGTTAAACCTTTCTTGAATAAGACAAATTTTGAGGGCGAAACTCATTTTTAAGGGGTTAGAATGTAACAACCCTATATTTTGAGAATTTTTTTCAAATGGATATAATATTTTAGATATTTTGAATTACACAAAACATTGAGTTCATATTTAATTACATGAAACACTTAGTTTTTATTAATTTACACTCAACACCACGTTTATATTGATTTATATTCAATATTGAGTTTAGCTTTCATTACATGCAATATCAAGTTTAAACAAAACATTTAATATTATTAAAATATTATATTATAGTTATCAAAAATAATTTGGAATGAAGAGTATGAAGAGGATTAAATAAATTATAAAAATATGGTTTACGCATTTATATATAATAAATTATTTGGTGAACAATTAATTATGTGTGTAAATAAATACCATTTCAAAATAAATGAAAATCATTTTCTAAAAAACTATTTTTTTGCGCACAAGTGTGTTTTAAAAAAATAAATTAAACAAATAATTTTTGGTGAATTATATTAATGAAATTTATATATTAAATTTTAATTAAAATGTTTATCATTCATATTATGTTCAATCTAGACAAGAGATAAGAATAACCTAATTTTACGATTAAAAATGTATTTTTCTAAAAAATAGTTTTGTCGCCTTTGGCACACTTATTTAAGAATTAACTTTTAAAAATTTTAGAAATTTATTTGATAAAAGAATATTTATTTTTTAAAATATCATATCAAAATTATATAACGGTGAAAAGTTTTGAATTTTCTGAAAAGATAATTTTTTATAAATAGTGAAAAATAGTGAATTTTAATTGAAAAACACCTTTTCATTTAAATTACTTAAAAAGTTAAATTATATTGTAAATTGGTTTTAATGTAACATTTCTTCAATTATAAATATATTTATCTAATTTAGGTCATTTAATTTTATATTTAATTTTCATATGAAAACATTTCAAACTTTTGAAAATTTTTCCTTAAAAACCAACATTCTCGTCATGTCTACGACATTATTTTTAAATTCATAATTAAATATTCTATGAATTTAATTTAAAAATATAGATTACATATTTTTAAATATAATAATTTATAATTCCTAATAATTTTAACTTAATTTTTACCAAAATTAATAGTGAAAATGGTAAAAGTTAACTACCTTAGTTAAGGTAAAAAATTGATTTATTTAGGGGTTAAACTAAAAAGATATGGGTTGAAATAACCTATATAATTTTATAAAAGCTATTTTATGGAACTATTTTTACCATTATATCTCTAAGGTTTAGTAATGGACAATTTTGATGATTTTTACATATTAAAAACATGGGATCACTTAATTGTTTTAAAAAATACGAAGTGTGTCCTCTCCCCCACTTATAAAAGGCCACCCCTCTTCCTTATTCTTCACAACTTAAAAACCTTTTTGGTTCAACAAATACCTAAAAATATCACTTTATAACTTACCTATATCTTCATAGAAGCCTTATTTTGGACATAAATCCATCATAGAAAGTCTTTTGGTGAAAACCTAAGGAGGATTCCCAAAGAAGAGGCAACATTCTCCAACAAACATTTTTATTTTATTTCTTTATACACCTCCTTATGTTATTATTAAACCATGATGATATAATAAAATAAGTAAATTAAATATATTAAGAAGTTTTAGTTTTTATTTAACTACCTAAAAATACCTATACTTCCATGAAATGGGTTACAAAATCATCGTTCATGTGTACGAAAAACTACTGCCTTGCAAACTGATGTCATTCAGTTTTCCATGACCACCTATCATGATTGGGTATGATGATGGATATATATATATATATGATATATATAAACACATTATTCATATTTATTCATTATATCATATATACCTATTATTAATTTCCATTCCATATGGGATATGATAATGTCACTCATGTATACAGACTACCACCTTACAAAGCGATGTGATTAATTTTTCACTAACGCTTTTCATTGAAGATAATAAGGATAAATATATGCTATATAAATGAAATAATTATGATATTAATTATATATTTATAATTATTAAATTATAATATATAATTTTATTTCTTACCTTTTCACCCACCAAAATAAGATAACATTGTTCATGTACGTGTGGACTACAACCTTCAGGAAGCGACATAAATCTATATTTTCATCACCACATCACTTAGATCATATGTATAAGTATATTTAAAGAAATAATATGATATTTATTATATTATTATCATTATTTTAAGATAATATATTACTTACCTCCTTTCTATAATGATCATTGAGAAATGGAAACATTACTCATGCATACGTATGACCTACCACCTCAAAGATCGTAACATACTTCATTTATCAAAAACTATATTTAATGATAGGTATTAAGAGTATAATTTATGTATAAATATGATAATTATTTCATTATTATTACTATGGATATAACATAATCATTATCAATGTAATAGGACTGAATGTAACAAATCAGAACATATAAGAAAAACAAAATGGTTATTACCAAAAATGTGACTTTACCATGAAATTGTTAATAAACAGGTAATAAAAGTAAATAATTAAATAATATATGGTATGATATATATAATTATGGTTATATAATATATTTATAATAAAATTATATTTATTATACTGGAGGTTCTAATGTGTACAAAGGAACTTGATACATATGGTAAGGGTATTTCTAGTGTAACTTTTATTTTAGAGCCTTATGCCATATTCACCACTCATTTAAATTGTGTGGTCTATATTATGAACCTATATTATTTTAAGAGGTGTATATAAATTCCATTTTATATGTAATATAATTAATTAATTTATAATTATGATATTTTATAATTCATTTTATTTTATTCCATCATAGGGATTATATTTCAAATTTACCAAAGTGGTAACAGTTTTATGTTATAATCTCATTGTTTACCATGATTATTAATGATTATGATTCCAATGATGAAATATTATGATATATGTGTCAATAAACTCGTTAATTTTCTTATACTTTGGTTTTTTCATGATAATGAATGTCCTCTATTAATTTTCCTCTCTCCATGTACTCAAGACTTCAAAAGGATTGTTTTTAGGAAGAATCAACTCTTTCAGTCTAAAAGATTTTTCTTCTAAAACCATGTTTTCAATATATTTTTTAAATATGTTTTATGTTTAAAAAAGTGTTTTTTCCAAGAGGAAAGGATATTTTCCTGGATAATTTTTTTAAATGATTGATCAAAATCCATTTCATTCTTAGATGAAATACTTTGATGTTACCTATGATTTACTGGGAATATGATTCATGTATACCATTATCATTATTTCTCTAAATGGTTTATGTATATGATGGAATTATTTTCATGAAACCTATTTCAATTCTTCGGGTTATACCATGATAAAATTCATATGAAAACCACTTCTTTTCATGGTTTATTATATGATTAAATGATGAAATGATTATGAAATCCATCTATTTTCCACAGGTTATGATATGATGAAATGTATATGAAACCCATTTCATTTCATGGGTTATGATATGATGAATGTTTTTTGATATTTTAGAACACATAAGTATGATTTTCATTATGTGATAGGTGAGACATATATCTCCCTCTAATGCATTAGGTAAAGATTTATGCATCATGAGATAGACACGACTAGAATGGAAAGTGTAACCAACTAAGTAAGGTAATTTTTCCGTTATGATGATCTTTGGAGTAAACCTTGACTACTATGATGTTATTCATAGACCAGTTTTTCAAGTCCATAATTTAATACACGAACCTGATTACTTGTTAACAATGTTATGTGTGGACCTATCTTTTCTGTCCATAATGTTATGTGTGAACCTATCATTTATTTTCATAATGTTATGCATGGACCAATATTTCATGTCCATAATGATATGTGTGTACTTGAGTAGATGTACATATGTTTATTCAAGGGACTGATTTCATGTCCATAACTTAATGAGTGAACCTATTTCTATTTATACATGTTCACAATGTTATAATATGATGTGTATGCCACAACTCTAGGTATTATGCCAATTTTTTACTCTTATGAATCATATTATTCAATTTCATTATGAATAATGTCTTATAAACTTCCATGTTTTATTACATTCCTCTAGATTATGATATTTTTTATAGGGTATGGATTTCAAATGTCATGCTCAAGTTCTCATACCGTTATTCTCATGTCATACCTATGTGATCATTGATATCTCACTTTATTACCCTTACTGAGCATCTGATCTCAATCTTTTTTATGTTTCCTTTCCACAAGTAATTAATAATGGATTTAAGTGGGGTATTTTTGTGAATATTACTTAATGGGAAGATCTTTCACCATGTTAGAATATTTTGTGCTTAGTCTCCAAATACACTAAACTATTATGTTCCTCAGGTGTATGTTTTTGAAATATATGGAATATTTATCTAGAAAATGTAATATCCATGTATGTGAATCCTATTTGATTATTGTATCAATATAAGAAAACTGGTCAACCTCTACCTCAAATCCTCAAAGGATCCCTAACACAACTCAGCCCAGCTAAAAAACATCCCTTTCTGTGTCAAGGAAGTCAAATTATCTACTATCATAGAAAAGTATTCCATGAAAATATTTTAGAGCCCCACTAAAACAAGTATACTCCACACATCTGATACACTCTTTGGTGGATCCCAATAAATACATGCATCAATATTTACTAGTTCAACAGCTAAACCATGCTCAAAGTTGAAATACCTTAGAATATGAACCTAAAATATCTAAATCTGATACTTCATGATCTTACCACAAATCTGGTGCTCCTAGAGTAAGTTTAGGACAATCCTAAAATGCTCTTCATTCTCATCCTATGATGAAAAGTATATGAGAATTTTATCGATGAAGAAAACTAATAATTCTTCCAAGTACATCTAGATGATCTTATTTATAAGGGCCAAGATAATAGTGGTGGAATTAATCACACCAAATTTCCTCACCAAGAACTCATAAGGTCCATAGTGAAATCAAAATTATATCTTTAGAACATCATCCTCATGATTTATTAACTGGTGGAAGATAAACTCGAGATCAATTGTTGAGAACCAACTCACACATTTCAACTGGGCAAATAGGTCTTCAATCCTCAACAAGGGGTACTTGTTATTTTTCATTACCATATTAAAAAAAATATAATCCACAAAAAGCCTCAAGCTCCCATATACTGTTTTCATGGACAAAACTAGAGCCCCACTTTGGGAAACCCTAGTTCTAAGGAAAAATTTATCTTTAAGGTCCTCTAACTACACCCTTAGATACTAGATCTCAGTCAGGGAAATCTGATATGATATAGAAGATATCAGTGTGGTACTAGGGTGAAATTAAATATATAAATCAATCTCCCACCTTGGAGGTAGTCCTAAGGCATCTTAGAGGAATAATTATATATAATAATCCACTGTATATAGAATAAAAATGCATGGAGATCCCCCTAGGTCAATAGCTAAAATTTCAAACCGACGAGTGATGGGTTGTAGATTCCTACTCGCAAGGTCCATTCACTCAACCATGAGATATATCTCACCCAAAAAGAGAATTTCATACCATATATTTGAATAAATCTAAATCATTTGAAATTACTATCAATATATATAAAAATTATGGACTACTAGTCCATACCCAATATGACATCATAAGTTTTCATCATGATGAACAAGAGGTCCCATGAGAAAGTTTCTCCACAAAATGACAACTCACACTACCAGTAGATATGAAATATAGAAGAATAAATACTAGAATGAACCTCTAAAAATATATGATGGGATAAGGTCTCAATTGGGAGCTCTAGATTACAAAAAAGGGATATGGATATGAATGAATGACTCATGCTTGTGTCTATAAGTACTGAAGAAAGAGTATAAAAGACACAGATCATAACTTGAATCATCTTGTGAGCATCTTGGTTATATCCCTCTATAGCCTATAGCTACCAATGGCCTTGACCTCTACCTCTCTGAGCCTGGTGTGGGACACTTGGTGGTGTCTATGGAATTAGTTCTCAACGTATCACTCCACTAGTAGCTCCTCACTTTGGATCTCCAGCTACTCCTCTA
Organism: Viscum album; assembly: GCA_963277665.1. Taxonomy (NCBI): domain Eukaryota; kingdom Viridiplantae; phylum Streptophyta; class Magnoliopsida; order Santalales; family Viscaceae; genus Viscum; species Viscum album. The sequence goes on along the minus strand of OY728141.1, from coordinate 1,294,239,875 downwards.
TCTACACTACCTCCCTGGGGTCTCCCTGACTATGTCAGTGAGATCCCTAATCATGGAACTACCTCTTCTATGGTGGTTCATCCATTGACTACCTACCCTCCTCTATCTGATGAGTTAGGAAATAAAATTCCATATGATATCACCCATCATAAGGATAACATTTCTCTTATCCAAGATGACTGGATCTATTTCATAAACCTTATTCCATATATCCACATGCCTAAGTTTGATCATGGGTATACCTCTTCATACCGAGACCCTCACACCTATCACTTATAGCTTCTAAGGATGACACATACCCATGATTACTGCTTCTGACTCCTGTCTCCTGGTATCCCTATGCTTGGAAGATCTCTATAACTAGATCCCACTCCAACACTCCATCATAAGTTTGAATGTACAATAAGACTATGATGGTATGGATACCTTTGTGAAGGTCCTTCTCAAAATTGAACACCTAGAAGAAACCATCCCATACTATATCTAGGTAGTAACATGTGAGGTCGATGAACCATGTGATGTAATAAAAAACCATCATATCAACTTGATGCAACTCATGAAGCTCCCAAATCCACACGTAACATAAGATAAAAGAATAACACTCATTGTGAAACAGTTACTATAAGTCTAACCATGAGAGGGTTATATCATCATGAGTATGTGTAATCAGACTCCACCCGCACCGTGCTACTCCATGAATAAGACTAAATTCAAGATTAATCATTTGATAAGCCGATTTCTAAATAATATTAAAGACTCAGATCACTAACTCAAGCCAATCCTCCACTGTCTGAGGAACTAGGTCACTGTGAAACCTCAATAGTCTTTGTCATTGGAACTCACATAGAATGCTAAGACTACACATATATTCATAATGACCTGTTGAAGCAATTAGTTCTCCCACATGCAATTGATCCTCCACCAAGGCTATTAGGGGGAAAAAATAATCAGTAGGTCCCTATACGAAGGTCTCATCACTCAACTAATTATCTTTATGACCCTATATCAGTAACCTGGTTGGATTTCATCATGGAAGAATCTTGAAAGTGATTAAGGCATACCATGGTAAGATGAGCATATATGGGGATCTAACTCAAGAAGGGAATGAAAGTCAAAATACCGAATCATATATAATGCATGTACCAATGTTTCCCTATAATCCATACCTTATCATGTCGATTCAACAAGTAGGTAGTCAAAGTTTAGGTGAAGAGATACTTTGGCCGACACACCAATACTAGGTTACCCAACCTGAAAAATACACTTAAAACACTATAAAACCATTTCCCTAAGTTCCCAAACAAACCTCACCGTTGGTCCAACTCCATCACCAACCCAAGGATAAACCACCTATGATTCACTCTATCATAACCCAACCTACCAGAGTCCACTCGACTAATGATAATCCAAGTGTAACCCCATGCCCATATCCAATAGGGCCCAATCTAATGACAAGAATCATAAATGTATAAAATAAAATGGTAGGTCTTAGACTTAATTACCTATACACATGATCACAACCATATCCATGAAATAGAGTAGAGGTAAACTAAAGGACCAAAATAAGGAGAGTAAATACCATTCATGGAATAACCTCTAAAGAATACATTAGAGTACAATAATATAAATCCAAAGAATAAAGGGGGAAAATATACACCCAACCTTAAATTAGTTCCAAACCTAACAAAAACTAGAAAAAGGGAAATATAGTGATCACCTAGCTCATGATCTCTATGTCTGACCATTGAATTTAGTCAATGCACCCAGTACTAATATGCTCCACCCAAGTCACCACTGATCAATCTGTTGTCTGCATAAGACATGACTTATGTGGGAAAATCCCATACAGGGTTGAGTATATAAATACCTAGTTGGATTACCTAAAAATCAAAAAGGGAGAAACATAAATAGTAGTATTAAATAAGCTCAATCCATAAAAAACAGAGAAATTAATGCCAACATATATGTACTCATATAGAAATCCAAGTGAGAGATAAAGGGAATATACATCCCATAGCCTATCCAAGAATGATGAGTTAGCATACAGTTCTAGATGTCCATATCTGATTCCTATATTCAGATGAAACTACATAATAATCTGAGTGGAGGGTCCCACTCCTCACTATTGTTCTCTACAACCAAGGGAGCACTAACCCCCATAGAGGACTCGATCACCACCTGATCTTGAATATGGGGGAGTGACACTATATAGATAGAATAATCATGCCCTATTTTAGTATTGGGGAGTACCAAATCTACCTATGTGAAGAGTATGGGGACCTATGCCTTGGTTATATAGGGGAGTTTATAACCCCAACGTCTCTCTAATAACTTGGCCCAATCACTGCCATCAGTCGAGCATCACTGAAAGAAGTGTCATGATTTAAATAGAGCACATCATATATTTGATACCAAAATGAAGGACACTATCACATTACACATGGAAAACGTCCCAAGATAGGTTACTTAGAGGATTAAATTTCAGTCCCAAAAAAGGAGATACAGAAGGTAAAATTTTCTGGGAGACATACACAAAGTGTACCTGGGGTCACATGGTGTGTGAACTCAACTCGTTTCATATCCATGTACTCAACTTTACATAACTTGGTAATAAATGTGGAACTAAACAGTGTGTATATGTGGTATATGATGTGTAATGGCTAATTGGGGTATGCCAGTGTCCTCCTAGCATGTGCTCGTGTACCTCTGTTCATGCTCCTATATAATGGTAATGCCCATGTATCCTACTCAGGTCTGAGTACATGTCCATGTTCATGTACTATGGAGATGCCTGTGTTCTTGTATATGTCTATGCCATTGTACTCATAATGTATATACTGAGCCACTGGCACTTGTTCACACAATTTTTGTGGGTCTATACATGGAATGTGATATTTATCTGACCTTGAAACCCCAGTCACCATATACAGGAGACTACACAACATGTGTTTTCTATAGTAAATGTTGTGTATGTTGACATTTTATTAAAGTTTCAGAATTATTCATTGGTCTCTTCCACACCACCACTTCCACCATTTACACCTTAATTCACATTGAGGAACTTAGATCAAGGGATAACTATTCCTAATATATCACTGGTGGCTGGATTCTGACCACCTGAACCCCTTTAATCTCTTACCATTGTAACATGCCTCTCCCATGGGTGAAATAAAAAGAAATATCCTCCAATCCATGTCACAATCACCCAAAAACCACATCGCACCATGATCCTTCCACAAAAAAATGATTTTAACATCGTTCATGCATCAACCATGAATCCAATGGTTTGATCACGCTCAAATCCTACTTGGCATTGTCAAACCATGACCCTATAGCCCTATAGTGAGGAACAAGAATAATGGTGGAAAAAATTAATAAGATAAAATTTATTTTTTTTGTTGATGTGATATTAGATAATGATTCCATAATTTTAGTATCCCTGGGTGAAAATAAGGTGGAACATAGAAATAATTGGATTTAGAATACCAAAATAGGACAGGGATCATAGGAAGGATATAAATTGTAGATAATAATAAATAAGTTATAAAAATACTTTATTATCAATAAAATATGGTATTAATCTATAAAATAGTTCTCCCTACTTCAATATTTGAAGGATCATTGGTGAATAAAATTTTTTCTAGCATTGGAGATGAATATTGACTGCATTCGCTATTCGTCTCATGATACACCTTATTCTGTTCTTCATCATTCTTTGATACCAATCCGTAAATGAAGAAATGTCCCCCTTCTCTATAATATCATAGGGTTATACAGATAACCCTGGGGATTTATCATAATAGGGTATTTTATGGGGAAGGCTATGTTTAGGTCATTTAAAATAAATAAATAAATAAATTAAATGAATTAATTTAATTGACATACCCACTAATGTCCATCTTCAATAGAATGCCCGACACTGACCAACTTTATGTCACACCTAGGGTAAACTATATGTTATGAAAAAAACGTGGTCTTGGATTTCCCGCCCAAGGTCATAAACAATGGGAAAACCATTTATTCCTAAAATATGAATTCCCATGATATAATATATTTAATATTTTTAATAAATCAATACCAAGACGTTTCGGTCCTTGGGATATCACACTGTCATAAAAATTTAATTTGAAAATATTACAAAATATTACAAGGTAAAAATAGAATCATTACATTACCCCTACTGATGAGTGGGAGTAGTGGTATTAACTTTTTCTTGGAGGTGATACTTGGTGGGAATATTTCCCCTAAGTAATTCCTCATTGACCCATCTAAGGTTGAATATCTAGACCATGTACCATTCCACCTTCTCTTCTATAGCGAGGTCTTTATCCTCTCTTGGTGTTGAGTGGAATATAGCCACAACTTTCCCTTTATCTTCAGTGGACTTGAAATTATGGGGTGTAATCTCCTCATCTAGGGGTTTCTAGTTATAGGTTTTCATTGAATTCTAGGTATGTTCCCACTTGTTATATGTTTCAAAACAACACAAATTTTGGTGTATTATTTCTACATAACATCCCCCAATATCTATTTATTGATATTTTTATTATAATGGATTGACAATGAAAATATTTACCAAGGAATATTAGGTAGTGGGAGTCATTTTATCATTATCTAAGTAAAATAGTGCCTATTTGTTTCATGAATCCTCTTCAAAGGGTATATCATAGTCTTTTACCTAATCCCCTTGATTAGTGGTTCTTTTTTTCTTATGATACTTTCAAGTTTTTATTTTATTAATTTTATATTTCCCTGGATTTTATCCATGAATAATGATATTAATGGAATCTCTGGTCATCCTTGATGAACATGCTCCAAATGATAAGGGTGTGTCACATGGAAGATGGAATTATTGGGTCACCAACTACTGTCAACCATTTTCTAGCCTAAGATAGACCTATTTTCTTGGAGTATATGGTAATAATTACCTCATTATTGAGCACTATGAAATTTTTACTGTAATGATTAGGATTTTTCATGATTTTTTTAGAAATTATTTGGGAAAATTCCAAGACTAGTTGCAAAGATGATGTGCGATTCCGAGGCCTGGTGTGCCCGAAATAAATCTTTAAATATATTTCACTTTTTAATTTAAAGCACTCATGAGACAAAATTTTAGATTTAATATCCTTTAAATGGATGACTAGATTAGAAATATAAGGGCATCATTGCATTCAGAACAACAACTTCACCTTAGGTGGGGCCTAATATCATCCAGTACAAGCCAGACAAAAAAGTTAGATTTTGGATGTAAATGTCATTAAAATATTTTAAATAATTTTTTTTGATGCAACAAAGATTTAATTTTTAAAAAAAGATTTGATAGAGATCCAAGGTTATCACCATTACCCTGGAGATACCCTAAGGCAAAGAGGAGAGGCTCTCTCTTGACAACAAACACCAAAGAATCAGTTTGGGAAATCAGAGTGCAGATCGAGATTGTTCTTCAGCGAATCAACGATGACAATAACACAACTTTTCTCTTCATCAATGGTTGAACCAGATCTAGGTAGGGCATTTGGTTTTGGTTCTATTTTCCCCATTATTGTTTTCTAAACGATGAATGCATATCAAACTACGAATAGGTTGACCTATGAATTGATCATTTTGATGGAGGGTTTTGACTGCATGATGATTTTTCGGAATTAAGATCCTGTTTTGGTTTGTTCTATGAAATCCATCAAATGAGAGCGGATCAATGCCATAACAAACAATGATGGAGGTTGGTTCCTCAAATTCTCAAATGTGTTTTCTTCTCCCCTTTGACCTGTGCATTCTTCATGTTCTTTGTGGGGTTATGAAGAATGGGTCATTGCATATCCATATCGCAACACAATGATCCCAAATTAGAGATCCAACCTCATGACGACCCAATAGAGGTGTGACAATGATGATGATATAAATATTGAAGCGGCAAAGGCAATACTGACATTCGATCATTTTCTAGCGGGATGGGTCACAACATGAATTCAAACCCCTAGAGATGAAGAACACAACCTGATGATCCCAAAACCTCTTTCAGATAAAAAATAAGACCATAGGCATGAGTCTGGTTGCATGCAGAAGAAGCCACCGACACATTGGCACTGGCGGTAGCTGCATGCCGGTATAGCAGAGGCAGCAGCCGTGTCTTCAAGGTTGAATGCATGGGAGAAGGACACGTCTTTGTGCCATGGAAGGGTGAGCTGGACCCGCGAATTAAGTTGTGGGTGTGCAGGATCAGCGGCTGACCAAGCCGGCCATGTGATAGAGAGTGGACGCGGCAAGCCGCAGAGTCTAGGGTGGGCTGGGCCGAGTGGGTGGACCCGGGTCGGGTCTACCTGATAGGTCGGATCGTACCGTTTTTGGGTTATCATACCCCTATCTAGGTCGGGTTAGGTTAGTCCCACCAGCTCAGATGGGGCCCAGACCCAACCAAACCCTTTCACTAAAACACCTATAACTTTCAAATAGAGCATCTGTTTTATGAGCCATCTATGGTATTGGGACCTTTGTGATGAGAAAGACCTTTTGAGAATATTTAAGTGAGTTTTTTTAGAAGTTTATGGATGGCCTAATGGTTTGAGGAGTGGGTCCTCCCAGTACAATTATACCTTGAGAGAAATCAGGGTGGTTTATATAAAGAGAATCTAGGACTGTACTCCCCTGATGATTTAGGGTATGTGTTTTCCTTATCTCTATGCTTAGGTATAGATGGGACTCCCCACATTGTGGGTTCAGGTTCATTACCTTTAGGTAGTTTCCTAAGGGGGAGTTACTCCCTTGATGGACTAGGGTGTGGGTTTCCCAATAATTGGCATATCAATAGAGTAGGTACTCCTCTATCGAGTAGGGTGCATGTCCTCTATTGTTGGAGTCAGTACTCCCCTATCGTTCTAAGGAGCAGTTCCTCTATCCTTGGGTCGATACTCCCCTAATGTACTAGGGTGAGGGTCCCACATAGAAAACAGACTAATAGAGTCAGTACTCCCCTTTCATACCATGGTGCGGGTTCTCTAGTCACTATGTAAGTATTAATCCCCTCTCATATCAGGGCGAATTTCTGTCATGAGTTTCACTCCCCTATTAAAACTAGGGTGCAGGTCCTCACTTACATTTTCATATCCCCCGTCTCCGAGTAGTTGTGGAAAGTGGGTACTCCGTTGGAGTTGGACCTCCCTTTATTATAGTATATAACTTCATGGAATGGGCCCCTCCACTTGATTTTAATGTTACCTATATAGGATAATGTGATCCCTTGATGGACTGAGATGCATAATAATTATTTCAAGAGTGATTGAGGTTTCACAGGTTAGTCTAGAGGAGTGATCCCTCAACTGCACTCAGTGGTGATGGGCATGCCTCTTCACTTGGGTTTCCTTAGTCCAATTTTGGGTACACGACAATGATGTATGAACATCTGGCGCTAGGAACTATAGATGGAACTTGTAGGATGTTCCCAATAGAGCACGTCCTCTTAGATGTAGTATTAGGAATGGTATATTTGTTCCCTATAGAGTGTATCTCTCAAACGGGTGCCGTATTACATGGTTAAGCTTGTGGAGTATGTTTTATTGGTTTTATGGGTCAAGATTTGGGGCTTCAATGAGAGTCCTAACATAGGTTATGAGGTTGGGACCTCATGAATATTAGTGTCTAAAATGAGTATATATGGATATTCATGGTATATGTATGGGAATATACCTATGTAGATCTGACTATACTTTTATTTGTGTTTTTTTCCTATGATTTACCTTTTTGGTTTTGGGACGTCCTACTGAGTATTTTTTTCACTCAACTTTACACATGACTTGCCTGCACATGTCGTTTCTTGTGTAGACAACCAATGCTATGACGAAGTCTAGGGAGGACCAGGACTAGGTGGTGCTCAGTGAGATCAGATAGACGAGGCATACTTTTGTAACATCAGGTAGTAACCCATAAACTACCTCTCATGTAGGGTTTTTAGAAGACGTTCTATAGGGATTAGTACTGGAGATAGCCTCATCCGGTGGTGCACCAGTGATTCCACCACCCATTAATCAGTAGTTGCTACTGGTTCTCCCAGTAGAGAATGAACGCTGGCTTAGTGCACTGCATGAGTTCCTGAGGCAGCTAACTTCCATGTACTGAGGGGAGACTGATCCTCAAGTTGCTAAGGATTGGTTGGAGTGAGTCATGCACATATTACACCTTGTGAGGACACTACCTAACCAGATATTATTCCTAGCCATGAGCCTTCTTCAGGGCTCATTGGGATGATGATGGAGCTTAGTGATCCAGATGTTTTAGGAGTTGACCCTCTCTTGGATATACTTTTAGCGCATCTTCTGGGAGGAGTTCTTTCAGGTGATGTTATGATTTCTGCATATAAAGGAGCTCCTGAACCTACCATAGGGAAGAATGATGGTACAAGATTACTCAGTGATATTCAAGGACTTATCTTGCTACTCTACATACATGGTGTGGGACCCATAATTCAGGGCCCAAACCATTATGAAAAGACTATTCCAGGAGATCAGGGTGCAATGATATCCCTTAGCATTCTGACATATGTAGGGGTGATGGAGAGATCCCTAGTGGTTGAGAGTTTTTTGGATGAGGAGTAGATGGATGCGACTTACAATAGAGGTCACGAGATAGAGGCACCTGCATGAACTAGAAGATGAAAGGTGACAAGATCATGGTGTTGGAGGCATACCCATGCCCAAACATAGACATGTGGGTATGTGGTGCAGGAGTATCATTGAGGAGCATAGTAGCCACGAGAAAGGGATTTTTATACTCACAATAACTAGGGGCATCTTGCTAGGGATTATTCGACCCACCTTGCTACTGTAAGAGATACAGATGATGAGCTGCCTTGGTCGAGACAACACTTGGAGCAAGGATATCTGCAAGATAGAGGGTGAGGCAAAGGATCTGGAAGAGTAGTATGAGGTGAAAACTAGTTTTCAGTGATTCTCCCCAACCCTAGGTGCTCCTTTCTAGGCTTTGGGAGCTAGAGGCCATGGGTGAGGAAATATGCATGTGGTTATGGCATATGACCCAGAGGCTCCAGGAGAGATCCGAAGTATGAATCGTGTCTTTTTTTTCTATCGTACTAATGGACATGGGTGATAGTTTTTCTCCTTCTACCTCAAGTTTTGATTAGTACATAGAGATTCTCGTCAAACTGTGGAGTTGACCATCATTCTTAGTGTCACTTATTGTTGGAGACCCAATAATCACACACTAGCACTGATAGCGTGACCTAACTCTTAGATGTGAGAGTTATGGTGGGGATATATTATTCATAGAAACAAGGCCTTATGACATCATTCTCAATATAGAATACTATTTTTCATGTCCATATTGACTATTTTAGGTGAAGGGTGCGGTGTGTCCACGATGATGAAATAAGGTTTCATTATCAGTGAAAGGGAAACCCAGGCATCATAGGGTGCACAATCTCAAAGGGATTACTGAGAAGGGGGTTTGTGAAATCCAGTATTGAGGTACAGTGGAAAAATCCCTTGGTCTTGAATATTCTGGGTGCAGTTTTGAGATGAAGCATCACAATAGATCTTGGCCCTTTTAGTAGAGTTTTCTTGATCAACTTCTTTTTCTTGGGATCATTTCTGTGGTGGTTGTGTTAGACCCCATGATTTTTCCGTACCATGGAATGGTTTCTTACCATATATACTCGATCGGGATTCCACTAGAGGGTGTGGTAGTGTTTCTATATTAGCAAGCTATGGTGTATCTAGAGGTTGTAGACAGAGGTCTTAGTAAGACCCAACATTCTATGTTGGGAAAGTATTGTTTTGTTCGTAAATACCTATTTATATTCAGCGAAAACCTGGAATGTGTAACACTTGTGGAGGATATTGAATAGATCATCCAAGGGTGTATGTGAACTGTGGAGTTCCTTCTTTATCTGCGTCAGGTTAGCATGGAGGTGAGCCACTAAACCCCATGACAACAGATGGACCATGGTGCTTGGTGCTTTCCCACTTGTTGCATCTAAAGATTGTTGTGCCATCATTGCATGGTGTTTTCCTAGTAGAAGATGGACATGAGAGTGGTTGATTCAATTGGTTCCTCCTAGTGCTTTTAGTAAGAATAACATGTATTATTGATGAGCTCAATGGCGTGGGAGTCTAGTAGGGAGATCAACCTTTCCTCCCTTGAGTTTATGCTTTTTCTTTTTGGGGAAGAAAATCCCTAAGGTGGATAGAATTTAATGACCAAGATTTTTCTTGAATTTATATTTAGAAATTATTTGGGAAAATTCCGAGACTGGGTGCTAAGACATCGTGAAATTCCAAGGCCCGATGTGCCCAAAATAAATCTTTTAATAAAGTTTAGTTTTTAATTAGAAGTGCTCAGGCAGTGGAATTTGAACTTTAATAACATTAAAATAGATTCCCAAATCAGAAATATGAGGGCATCATTGCATTCTAAATAGTGAATTTACCTTAGGTGGGGCCTAACTTCATCTGTCATGGGACACACAAAAAAGCTAGATTTTGGACATAGACGTCATTAAAATATTTTAAATAAAAATATTTTTGACACAATGGGAATATTATTTTAAAATAATATTCATCAGATATCTAGGGTTATCTCCATAACCCTTGTGATCCCATGAGGAAAAAAGGAGTGGCTCCCTTATGACAAAAAATGCCAGAGAATCAATTTTGAAAATCAGAGCTCGCATTGAGATCATTCTTTAGTGGATCAACGATAAAAATGATGCAGCTTCGATCTTCATCAATGATCGAACCAGATCCAGGTAGGGCATTTGGTTTTGATTCTATTTCCCCCATTCTTCATTTTTGAACTACGAATGCAGATCAACCTATGAATAGGTTGAACTGTGACTTAATCGTTCTTGCAGGGGGGTTTTGACTACGAGATGATTTTTGGGGAATTGGAATTCAGTTATGGTTTGTTCTACAAAATCCTTCTAATAGGAGAAAATAAAATCCATAACGAACAACATCGAAGGTTCATTCCTCAATTTTTTATGTGTGTTTTTATTCTCCCCTTTGACCCATGCACTCTTCACATTCTTCCTGGGGTTAGGAACAATGATTCTTTGCATATATGTCTCGCAATGCAATGATCCCAAATCAAATATCCAACCTCAAGAAAACCTAATGGAGGTGCGATAGTGACAAAGATGGATGGATCGAAGAGACATAGAGGATACCTCCATTCGATAATTTTTCCGTGGGATGGGTCACAACATGAATTGAAACCCCAAGAAATTTAGAGTATGACCTGAGGATCCCATAACCTCTTCCGAATTGAAAATCAGACCACCAGAGTGAGTCCGGTGGCCTGCGGAAGAAGCCTTTGGCGTGCCAGCAGTGACTGCATGCTGGTGCGGTGAAGGAGACATCCTTTCGTGGTAGCCGCATTTACACAGCTTCCCTCATGGGAGAAGGCCACATCTTCATGTCATGGTGGGGTGATTTGGACCCATGTCTCAAGCCATGGGAAAGCGGGATCTGGGGCCTGTCAAGCCGGTCACGTGGTGCGGAGCAGACGCCACAAGCTGCAGAATTTGGGGAAGATCAAACTAGCCCACTTGAGTTGGATGGGCTAGAGCGACGAGCATGTTAGGTAGTCTTGGTGGGTTGGGTTGGGTCATTCCTACCGGTTCTGACCGAGCCAAGACCCAACCAACCCCTTTTCAATAAAACACACGTAACTTTCAAACGGAGCATCTGTTGGACAACACCTTTACAGTGTTGGGACCCTTGAGATGAAACTATCCTTTTGAGATAATATATGTGAGTTTTTTTTGGATGTTTACGGATGGAATAATGGTTTTTGTAGTGGGTCCTCCTGGTACAAGTAGACCATGAGAGGAATTTTGGTGGTTCTTATAAATAGAATCTATGATGGTACTCCCCTAATGATTTTCGGTGTGGGTATTCCTTATCTCTTTTCATAGTTAGATAGAGGACCCCCCACATCATGGGAATGAGTTTTTTACCATTGGTTAGTTTCCTATGAGGGTTTTACTCCCTTGATGGACTAGGGTAAGAGTTTCCCCTTAATTGGCATATCAATAGAGTAGGTACTTCCCAACTGGTTAGGGTGTGGGTCCTCTATTATAAGAGTTGGAACTCCCTTATTATTCAAGGGAGAGGGTCTTGAAGCCTAGGGTTAGTACTCCACTAATGTACTAGAGTGAGAGTCCCCCATAAAAAATGAACTAATAGAGTTGGTACTCCCCTTTCATACCAGCGTTCGGTTCCTCTAGTCAGTAAGTAGTACTCCCTTACTGGGTAGGGTGAGGGTCCCTGATATATGAAGTAGTAATCACATGTCGTATCATGGTGATGGTCCTCCATGAGTATCACTCACATATTGGAACCAGGGTGTGAGTCCTCACATACGAAGTCATACTCCCCCATCTCTGAGTAGCAGCGGGGAGCGGGTCCTCCATTGGAGTTGGAGCTCCCTCGACTGTAGGACATAACTATGAGGAGAGAGCCCCTCCATGTGATGTGAATGTTTCCTAGATTAGATCTAGAGATCCCTTGATGGACTAGCATGTGGAATACTACTTGAAAGAGTGATTGTGGTTTCAAAGGTTAGTCTGGAGCAGTGCTCCCTCAACTGTATGTAGTGGCGAGGGGCATGCCTCTTCACTTGGGTTTCCTTAGTCCTACGTTGGGTGCAATACTACAATGACTTAACCTTTAATGATGGGAACTGAAGATAGAAATTGTATGATGTTTCTGATGGAGCACTTCCTCTCAGACATAAAATTAGGATGTGAGGTTCAGGGGCCCACAGCGGAAGCCGGTGGGCTGAGGATTTCAAAATTTTCATCGGTGTGACAACAGAACATGTCGTCACCTATGAGTCGATCCTCGGAGAGGTCTGAGTATCTTGTGTAAATTATTAAGAGCACAAAACTAAAATGAAAATGTATCCATTTCAAATCTAAAGTCGCGGTCAACTGTAACTAGTTGATGGCTATCGTCACTTGAAGGATCCAAAGCAGGATCCCTATAGATCATCCACACATGCTCGAAAAATCCACTGGATTGTCGATCGCAAAATTCTAGGTGCTAGCACGGTGATTCGAAGAAGCTTTTGACATCTCGATGATCACCACATCGAGATGTCTTCAATTCTTGGGGATGAACTTGATCGGAACTCTTGGATCATCAGATTCTCTCTCTAGGAAGCGAGAGGAGAGAGAGGATCTCAATTTTCATTCCATGAAAATGAACGAATAGTGAATTTCACAACATAAGAGAGATACTCCTCTTATATTTATATTGGACTTCAGAAATATCCGGTTGGGTTCCCCGACCCCCGTATATTTCAACATCCTCTATATAAATAGTTTCGACAAACTAAACTATGCTAATTTTATTTATTATTCTATCACATACTTGTAATATATATGAAATATATTACGTGATAAAATCCAAGCCATTTAACTCGAATCACTGTCCCACTTAATATTAAATGAACCTTGAAAATTAAAATAATATTCATTCGATTAATATTTTCTCATATTTACTGAACTCGTTAATACATTAAATAAATTTAATCCCAAATATTCATAAATTTAATATTAATGAATTTATTTAAATTCTTAGGGATCCATAACCTGGAAAATTCCCATAACCTATGGTGGGGTCCACTATGTTCATATACTTATTCAACTGAAAATGGATGATTCTTGAATATGATATTGTGTGTGACCCTCTATTCCCTTATCTCGATAGCAGTGAATAAAATCTATAGACCATGAGCGGAGTCTAGCAACCCATCATGCCCCTAAAGAGATAAGGATAGTTATAGCATTAACTAAAATCCTACAAACAATGACATTGTACTATAATCTATTTGTCATTAAATATCTCATAAAGTAAGACGCACTCTTATGTCATCATCCTTATATTGCTTTATTATTTGTTGATCTATCCGGATGGATTTGCCTTTATACTACATTGGACAAAGACTTTTGAAGGCAGCACCATCCTGATCAACCAGTACTGAGATATATAGCTTCCTAAACATGGAAGCGACAAATCCTTCCTTGACCATTCAACCAATGTCACTCCACCAACGACGCACCCAACACAAACTACCTCGCCACGACATCACTACCATGGTTTTCCTCAGTTATCAAAGTATGCAATAAAATGATATACATTGTTAATGGTCTCAATTCAGGATACCAATACTCATTTCCATAGATAGGAACGACCAATGACACCCAAAACATGTGGTGTTCCTATTTGCGGGTCTATCCTCATGATCTCACTACTAGAGATCACCAAGTGTGAACCTCATGAGAAGAAGCCTCAAAGCTTATGAGCTCCCAGCACCTAATAGTTAGACATCTACTATGTCTAGTCAGTAAAATTTATCTAGAATATAGAACATATATTTAAGATCAATGCCATTGTATCTCAAGGTTATCGTTATAGTCTGGGATCTTCTATAACCTCTCGACACGAAAATTAACCTTTGGACATTACCATTATTATAGTGAACAAAGAATAGTCTACACTATAATGTTAAGAAGACATCATGTATAATTAACTGTACACATGATCTGGTAATCAATTGGTACTGCATAGTTGGGTCTAGGACACCCACTATTTCAACACTCCGACTAGCACTAGAGCCAACTTGCTAACCAAACTTGTTAGCTACTCACATGATAAAGATCATGCTTCTACTGAGTAATGGATTTAACTACTGGGCCTTCCACATTTTCACCGTATGGTGTATCTGTTGTATTCAACCTCATCTCATTGAGTAAAAATTCTTAAGATAAGGTATCCCCGAGTATTTCACTTTTGTCCATTATCATAAATTCATAACTTGGATAGTGAGAATATCATAATTTAAATTATGATAATACTTTTCTCACTAGGTGTGGATCCAAGAACTAGAGAAAATCATTGCATTTAACTACTTCTTAGCTTCCTTAGAAGCTGCAATGTACTCGGTATTTTTAGATATGGCTACCACTAGCTTTTATGAGCTTGACTCGCTCATCTCATTTGCCTAACTGTGGCACTAGATAAAATTGATCTATGGATTACTAGTTTATCCCCCACAAAAACTTGTATACCTTCTTCTCCATATTCCAAGTACATATCATTTTTACTTTCCGAAGCACAAGATGATAGTTCTGATTGCATCAATTGCAGTGCTCTTGGAAATAATTTCCCTCTACCTACAATAAAGTATATTATAGCAATACCAATTAGTGTACATATTATGGAATACATGATTGATCCATCTCTGAAGCATATGGTATCATTTCAAAACATCAATCTCTACCCATGCACTTAACATGTTATCATGGAGAGAGTAAGCCATATGACATTGGAAACAATTATGAACTTGAATTGTTTCAACTTGTATAATACAATGTCACTATATGTACAAGATTAACTAGGACCAAGAAACCTATGGATCTACCTCAGTAGACACCGTTCCCTAGAACTTAGGTTTCTAATTTAATTCAATCATTGGAGAATTTATTTTATTCTAATCTTATCTAACAGTAAGATCATGAAGTATTTTTCATATGTTGCCAAACATATTTCACTTGGAAAACATTGGCGCTCCCACTAACCTTTGGTAGATACAAGGAAATTATTGATTTTTTTGAAATTAATGATCTAAGATATTGTTGCTTACTTTAATCCAGAACTAGATTTCAGTAACTTGCAACCTTCTTTTGAATCATATGATGTCATCATCTTTTCCTGGTTGCATCGTATAAAAACCTTCCACAAAAGATGATCTTGACATCCAATGAATAATAGAATGATCTTAGAAGTTTTCTATGATAAGTAAAATTCTAATAGATTTAGGCCTTTCTAATTGGAATAACCAATACAGCCTTATTGGTACCATACTTTTACCATCCATGTATCATTTCATTTGAATATCCACCATAGTATTCAATTTATAATCCCCTTTTCAATTTGATACATGGATCCCATTATTGAATTTTAATTAATCTTTCCAATCATAACTAATTTCCATATACTGCTTACTTGTAGGATTTATTATTCTTAATGAATAATATATCACTGGTCATTGTGAATATGAAACCATCACCATGGTTTCATTCTTCCTATGTAGTATGTGTCACTGGAACATGCCTATTCCATATGTACTTGTGGAAGTGTTTCCTATGCCAACCATTTGTGCATCTTGAGCATTGACTAATTTCAGGTCAATTCAGATCCAAAAATCTCTAATAGAGATGTGCACCCTTGTATATAAATGTAGTCTAATACTTGAATATATCTTTTCTATCTTAGGGATTTAGGAAATATATTAAGCAACTGTTAGGATAATTACCTTAGATGCACAAAATGTTTATCTTGATGCATGTTTGTTTAAATCCTAACAAACGCTTTACATCTAAACACATCCTATGACATAATGGATTTTTCATCATACTATGCCTCGTATGATATCAATTTATCATTTTAGTTGGAATATTGGTTTTGGGTTTATTCCATTATTTTCAAAGTACATCTTGAAATATAATGGAAGTTTCTGCAGGTTGTATACAACTTTGATGTATAAAATGTGCATTTAGGAATTGCTACATGTTAAATTTTGTTGATCAATGTTAACATGTAATACTCATCATTGATACTACTTATGAACATCAATGTGGTGATGTAGATAAGGTAACATGAATTTAGGAATTACTCCATGCTACATTATCATGATCGATGAATGTTTGGTCAAGATATTCTTCAGCATGCTGATCGGAAGAAACACATATCTTCTGACCAAACATATACTTCATTATTACATTCCTTAATAAAATAAAGTAATTTTATGAAGTATCTTTACCTATATCTTTATTTGGAAAATTTCACACTCATTTTTTGAACTAATCCTAAAATCATTGTGGCATAACTTTATCTCTAAAGGGTTTCTTTGTCTCCAATATTCTTATTACTTGGTGAATGTTACCATAAATGTAATGAAGCGCTTACTCTATATTGTTCGTTTGAACCCTTAAATGAAACTAGAGTAATTGGGTGTAAAAGGTATAATAATGGGATGATATGAATGATTGTGAACTGTCATTCACTTTACAAAAACCGAGTGTTATCACCACATTCATATATTGCTTAGATTTCTCCTCAAATATTTCTTGGAGATGAGACTACATGTGATCATCATCCAAGTCATGATGTAGAGACCACAAATAACATTAAACATTGAAGATAGAATTATGATAGATCCATCATATGATTTTTTCATGAGTCTCTTGTAAGCAATTTTACACCCTTGCTTCCTAATGTGGTTTAATAGGTTGGGACACAAGCACCTTTAATTACGGTTATAGTAGTAATATGCGCAAGCACCTATACTACACTTGGAATTTTATGCTTGTTTGGACATTAACATTGTTCAATATTTATCATAGTTTTATTGTGGTATTACTTGTCATTATATAAAAATTATCTTAATGCAGATTGTACTTTTATGTGATTACCTAATGGGACATTACTGATTATTTAATCATTAATTTTCTCCCACTAATTTTTTCAAATTCTAGGAACCCTATGTACTAGAATAAGAATAATCTTGAGTATTCTAGTGGAAATGATCCTTAGACCTCCCTCATAATTTAGATGATATGGATGTTCCACTACTCGGAGGATCCAAGGTAGGATTTTGGCTGGCCAACCGCGTTAACTCGTGGTTCCTTTATCTATTGAGTGAAGTCCCAGTATAAAAAATCATTAACTAATTTACTCAACACTTGCCTTGAAAATTACAACAAGATAGTTATGGATATTTCTTTGCTGAAATTTTAGTTATGTTGACCCACCACATTGAATAAGAACTCCCCGGTAGTAAGAGGCACCCTTAGCTAAGTCATGACCGGCACCTCAAACACCCGGTTTTGTTCAAAAAGGAATGATGGAAGGCTGTTTGTGACTTAATATTTTCTTTGAGGGTTTTATTGGTTTTTTCTCTCGATGAATGTAATACATTTCTATTAAACTTGTTCATCTATGTTTTCATGCTCACAACTAAACTTTAACAGAAAAACATACACCACTTATTTATGTATTTTATTATCTATTATTTTATGTATTTTCACACTGTTCTAAATGCATAAAATAATAAATAAATTCATAAAGGTTAAACTACTACCCGACAGGTCTTGAGCATCTAAATGACCTCACAGCATCATACCTGAGTTGAAGTTTGACTCTTGATGCAACTTTCCTCTATCTTTTATGTTCACTTCTTTGAAGTATTGCCTCATCTTGGTGGGTTCCATGACACATCTAGGAGTACCGCCTCATCTTGGTGGAATCCACATGTCGTCTTGTACCATTTCACACCGCCTCATCTTGGTGGGGTCCACGTCGCTCTTCTTCTTCGTCTAAAGTACAAAGATACTCACGCGTATGTGAGGGGGACTCTAGAATAAATGTACATCAGGTAAATTGAGCACGCAAACCCTTATACACTTTAACCAAGAAATAAAGATAATGCATAGACCATCTATTTAATTAATTATAATCATCGTACGCAATTAAACTATTTAATTAAATAAAAACAACATATATGGGTCGATTCTCAAGAACATCAGGCAGGTAAAATAAAGCGCGATAAAATTAAAATTCATTAATTAAGTATGAGGGTTTATCTAATTAAATTAAATGAATTAATAAATTCAAATAATTTAATTAATTATCGGTCCTCTAATTAATTTAATTTTAATGCAAAAATTAAATTAATTTTACTTAATTCAATTTAATAAATAAATTAAATTAATTCTATTTGGGTACTAAAATTATTATTGGTTAAACCATACCTTAATATTTTAATTAATTAATTAATTAATTAATAAATAAATTATATTAATTATGGAAAAAACCAATCACTACAACACCGAGCAAGCCCAAAGTGGGTCAGGCTAAACCCGTGCAATCCCATTTTGGGCCACGAAATTCATTTTCTTGGCATTTCAGGGTGCAATGCAAGTCTGCTCAAATTCAATTTGAATTTGAAGCTGTCCATGCCTTTTAAGGGATAAATATGGTCGGGCCGTTTACGGGTAACTGGTAGTGGAGGGGTGCGGGGTTGCATCGGGACTTCCGAGGGTGGCTTTGGGGAGACCCACACCAATAGAAGGTCCACGACAGCATGGAGATGCCAAAATTGAGCATCTGGTGCACTGCGGCTTGTCCGGAGAGGGTTTTGTCGGCATTGCTATGGCAGGTCCAGAGGAGGTCAGGACCAGTTTGGTGCTAACTAGGGGTCTTTGGAGCAGGTCAGCAGGGATGACAAGAGAGGTCAAAGGCCAAGGGTGTCACGACTGGCCCTGTATGTGGGGCGCTGGGAGGGATGGCTGGCTGGGGTTCCACGTTGGGGATTCTGGGAAGACGGTTGGAGGCCGGTGTGGGTGGCGCTGACCCGCTGTGGATGAGGCTGGGAGACAGCCTGGGTGACCTTATCTTTATCAAATGCTACATGGAAGGTTCACTGGCACTGGGGTTGCAGCAAGTGGTGGCCTCCAGGGTGCAGCAGGTTGCCTGAGAGAGGAGGCGGAGGGTTTCCTTGGGCTGGGACCTGGGATGGGGTGGCCGACGGAGTTTGGGGCGCCGTTTTGGGAGGAATCAGGGAGGCCTATGTGGCATCTCCTGTGGTGGCCTGCTGTGCACCGTGGGGGGAAGGCAGTGGGTCTGTCGGACCCCCTTTTTCGATTTTTTTGTGTCTCTTCTTTTTTTTTTAACATGCCCCCACTTTGTTATATTTTTTAATTGACTTATTTTTAGTCTTTCTATCTTTTAAAAATTCCACCCCTTTTTTTAAATGACTTCTATTGAAGTCAATTCCTCCCTTCTTTTCCCAAGGATATATATAGCCTTTAAAATTTAATAATAATAAAATTATTATAATAAAGTAATAATTTGTTATTATTATATTATTATAATAATATAATAAATATTATTGTAATAATTTATTTATTATACAAATTATTAAATTATAAAATTATAATTTTCACAATTAATTTTATTACTAATGAACCGATTGAATTTTAATAAGTTCAACAAGATGAAATAAAATCAGAAATGAGATCAAACCACAAATTTGATCCAATTTGAACATTTAAACTGACCATAACTTGGTCATTTGACATTGGATCGTCACACAGTTTGAACTGTTGGGACCATCTTTGAGCCCTATACTTAATTATATTGCAAATTTAATTTTCTAGGATTAGAAAATTTAAGCGATCCCTCTGAAACCACTGTTAGGTTTTGGGGCCCGCAGCAGAAGCCGGTGGGCCGGAGATTTCAAAATTTTTGTCAGCTGGATGACGGAACATGTCATCACAGACAATCCGAGCCCCAGAGAGGTATGAGGATCTCATGTAAATAATTAAGGAAAAAGAAATAAAAGGAAAATGTACCTGTTTCACATTCTAATCCGCAGTCGACTGTAACTAGTCGATGGTGATCATCGCTTGAATGATCCAAAGTAGGATCCCTCTAGATCATCCAAACACACTCCAAAAATCCACTGCAATGGCTATCTTCAAATTACAGGTGCTAGTGTAGTGATCTGACGAAGCCTCCGATGTCCCGATAATCACCGCATCGAGATCTCTTTGATGCTTGAGGAAGAACTTGATCCGAACTCTTGGATCATCAACTTCTCTCTCTTGGAAGCGAGAGGAGAGAGAGGCTCTCAATTTTCATTCCATGCAAATGAATGAATAGTGAATTGCACAACATAAGAGATAGCCTCCACTTATATATACAGTGGACTTGAGAAATACCCGGTTGGGTTCCACGACCCTCATATATTTCAACGTCCACAGAAATAAATAATTTCAACAAACTAAACTACACCAATATTATTTATTATATTATGAAATACTTTTAATATATATGAAATATATTACATGATAAAATCTGAGGCATTTAACTTGACTCGCTGTCCCGCTTAACATTAAATGAACCTTGAGTATTAAAATAATATTCGTTCGATTGATATTTTCTCGTATTTACTGAACTCGTAAATACATTAAATAAATTCAATCCCAAATATTCATAACTTGAGTATTAATGAATTTATTTATTTCATCGGTGATCGATAACTTGGACAACGCTTGGACCCTATGGTGGGGCCCACTTCTCCATATACCTATTCAACTGAATATGGATGATTCTTGAATACGCTATTGTGTGTGACCCTCTAAGACTTTATCTTGATAGTAGTGAATAAAATCCACAGACCATGAGTAGAGTCTAGAAACCCATCATGGCCCCTAAAGAGATAAGTATAGTCAAAGAAATGACTACCATCCTACGAACATTGACTGTGTACTATAATCTCTTTGTCATTAAATATCTCATAAAGCAGGATGCACTCTCATGTCATCATCCTTATCTTGATTTATTATTTGTTGATCTATCCAGAAGGATTTTCCTTTATACTACTTTTGCCAAATACTTATGAAGGTGGAACCATCCTGAACAACCAGTCCTGAGATATAAAATTTCCTAAACATAGAAGCGACAAATCGTTTCTTGACCATTCAGCCAATGTCATACCACCAATGACGCACCCAACACAAACTACCTCGCCACAAAATCACTACCATGGTTTTCATCTTGTATCAAAGTATGTAATCAAATGATATACATTGGTAATGGTCTCAAGTCAGGAGACTAATACACATGTTCATAGATATGAATGACCAATGACACCCAAAACATGTGGGGTTCCTATTTGCGGGTCTGTCGTCATGATCTCACTACTAGAGATCACCAAATGCGAACTTCATCAGAAGAAGTCTAAATGCTTATGAGCCCCCAAAACCTGATAGTCAGACATATACTATGTCCAGTCAGTAAGATGTATCTAGACTATAGAACATATATTTAAGACCAATGTCATTGAATCTTGAGGTTCACATTATATCCTGGGATCTTCTATAACCTCTCGTCACGACAATTAACCTTCAGACATTACCATTATTATAGTGGGCACAGAATAGTCTACACTATAATGGTAAGAAGACATCAGGTATAACTAACTGTACACATGATCTGGTAATCAAATGGTAATGCATAGTTGGGTCTAGGGCACTGACTATTTCAACATAGGAATGGAAGAGTTGTTCCTGATGGAGTGTATCTCTCAGATGGGTTCCATCAGATATGGTTGAGCTCATGGAGTTTATCATCATAGTTTTATGGGTTTTGATTTGGGTCTTCAATGAGAATACTAACACTAGATATGAGGTTGGGACCTCATGATTATTAGTGTCTGAAATGAGTATATTTGGATATTCTTGGAATATGTATGGGAGTATAATTGTGTTGAGTTGACTGTGATTTTATTTATGATTTTCCCTTGTGCTTTACCATTGTGATTTTAGGGTGCCCTACTGAGTATTTTTTTAATCACCCCTGAATGGGCCTTGACCCCACGTGTCATGTCTTGTATAGATGACCAATGCTTTGACTGAATCTTGGGAGGACCCGGACCAGGTGGTGCTTACTGAGATCAGATAGATGAGGCATACTCCTATGACTTCTGGTAGTTATCTTTCTCCTACCTTTTCGGTAGGGTTTTTGGAGAACATGGTATAGGGACGTAGGGTTTTACTTTTTTTCCTTTCTTTATTTTGGTGGGCTTCTATACTATCATGGTTTCCCACCCTATACATTACTTTTTGTGCCACTTTGGTTGTTTTTAACTTAGTTGATTGCATGCATAGCTTCCTTGGATTTTTAATTTTCAGCATTCGTGGGCTTGAAGATGTGTGCATGTGTATAGGTTCACAAACAATGCCTCCCAAGTTAGTGATATGCCTACTCAGTGCTAGTCACCAGCCCCTTCCCTATTAGAGGTGGGATTGGGGATTCGTGGCATGGGCCCCTCTGGGATGGGTCATGACATGTAGTCCCACCACAAATACTTCATAAACTTGTTAATTATTTGATAATCCCAGAGGTGGTGGTTGGGGTAAACATGAACCAATCCCAATGTACTAGGGTTGATTTAGATCCACAATTGATACCATTTAGATTTTCTGAGGATTTTATAGCCCTAGGAGTGGAGGTATTAATAATTTTCCCATCATAGAGGGAGACAATTTCTCTTGGATAGCTACCATTTCAAGTTCCTATAAAATCATCTTGATTTGTAACCTATTCACTTATGCAAGATATTGGATTAGTTCATGTTCAGAATGTTATCTCATTACAACAAAGAGATATCTTATGCCTGTAGGTTTTGGTTATATCGTCATGGATGTGTTCTCAACTTTTCAAGAGGCATGGAACAGGTTCATATCAATAACCTTAAATCTATAGTAATAACACTTTTTTACCTTAGGTATAGGTGTATTTTATTAGATTGATTATATGGTATACACATTGTTTAGACCCATGTATTATCTTGTGGTTATGACATTGAATGATTCCATATTTGCGGGACATTATCGACCCAGGGATGAAGAACAGTGAATTTATCAACACTCTTCCTATCCCTTGACATTTACAACCCACGAGGAATTAGAAATTACTTTCTAGAGTGCCTCTAGACTGTGGAAATAATCATATCAAAGGCTCTCACAATGCTTTTTTTACTTTGGGTCTTGAGCCAAAGAGAAAGTAGAGAGGTCTCTCTTATAAGAAATATTTTTCACTACCTAGAGATGAGCATCATATCCCTAATAAGGGAGGTTCCTATCGTATAATTGATGAAGAATCACCCTCAAGTTCTGGTATAATTGAGGAATTCATTATTTACTTAACACATATGGGATGTCATAACTAGATAGGGAGATGGCACCAAATATAGTAGAGGTATTTTTACCATCCAATTATTTCCACATATCTATACAATTTTCTTCTCATTAGTGGAATATTCCTTTATATGGTTAGACCACATAGGTCACTTTTACACAGATGGTGACCCACGACCTGTAGAAGGCAGGGATGGTGGCTGCCACTCTGAATCAACTGCAAACTACAGTGAGATGTTACGGGAAACTATGGGTAACCTTATATAGTTTACCATAGTTTTTCAAGTACCTCTCTCTATAAATGTTCCCTGATCAAGGAAGGATGTACTTTTATGGGTGAGATATCAACATGGGGAGGTTTTCCATAATGGTTGTCAAGGGTAGGATCACTATAATCCATATCTATGATACCACGAGGAGAAATTACATGGTAGGAATGGAATTATGAATTATATGAAGAATTATAAGGTCATTGGGATATCTTAGATATGTGATGGATGACCTCGAGGATAATAGCATTGAGTAGGGTATGAATATGAGATTTTTTCTCCATTTTCATCAGAATATTTCATTTTTTATAGTCGAGAAGGAATATAAACCTACTACTTAGAAGATAATTGGGTATTCCAAAATATTCCTTTAAAAATTTCAAGGATATGTTACAACTATTGTGTTGTTTCTTGGATATGTTGGAATGATCCTAATTTTTTTAGGAATATGGGCCACTTTTTGTGTAACTGATAGAATATTTTTTTTAGACTTTGTCAAAAGAAGAGTATGCATCTGATTCTGATGTTCATTATCACCTGAAATATATTGATAGACTTATAGAATTAGATAATAGATATATTCCCTCATTTATATGTAATTTAAGGGATGATGATATATTCCTCTATTTGTGGGATAGGAAATATATGCCTTGCTCCTATCAGCTATCCGAATATATGAGAAATCTTACAAATTGTTGGAAGGGATATGATCCTACCTTGACGTGAATTTAAAAATATGAAGGAAAACCTTGGTTGGAATGAGATTATTCACATGACCCTAATTTTAATCTTAAATAATTCACTAGATTTATTTGAAAAGGATTTACTCCTATCCTAAGGTTACTGCCAAATTAGGTTGACAAACCCCATTCATAATTGGAATATAAGTCTAATATCATGCATTTTCCTTTATCAAAATATTATGATAGTCTACCTGAATGGGTGAAAAATATGATCTTTCTCCTGATTATCTCTCTATTCAATTTTGAAATTATAATACATTATTATGGAATTTTGACCATGAATATGTGTTTGTTCCTATGTGATTGTTGGAATATACTAGTGAATCTCCTCTATTGTATCCAGAATATGTTAATAGTTCAGAAGGGGTATGTAGTGAACCTGAACCCAGGAACCCAGATCCAATGTCTGATACCATTACATTAGAATAAGATAAAAGGAAATGATATTCCAAAAAACTGAATATTTTATTAGTTTTGGAAAACTAGACACATACATGAGTCTTTCATTACAATTAAATACATAAATTACAATATAATTTTATTTAAAACATTATTCCATCTAGAATATCCCTTCATATCATTCATATTAAACATCATGGAATTATGGGGAAAGGAAAAAAAAATAAGGGTGAGCTAAAATGATTAATTAGGGTTAAGTACAGGGGAAGAAATAATAAATTAATGAAAATAATAAATATGGAGAGGTAAATAACCGAGTACACATTCCATTAAAATAACATGCTAATGAATAATCAATACGATAAGGTAAATAACTTAGTACTCATGCTATTTAATCAATAATATGAGAATTAAATAAATCTATATATTTTTTCATAGTGAAAATATCATGTAAAATAATAATAACAGAATTTTGAATAAAGTCAATGCTTAATTACTAGATGCCCTATTTTTCTAGGTACATGAAACCTTTACAATCAAGACATTTCATAATATGGTTTAAAATTAATAGGTAGAAACCCATTTAGCTATGTCTATAAAATTTATTCTTCCCATGAGATTAATAATACATAGATGGAATTACATTAAATGGTCCCCAACCCAAGTCATACCTATCCAAAGTATTCCTAATATATCGAATAATCTATTTAATTTATAAATAATGTGACTTATCAAATATTTGTACTGAATAAAGAATATATATTTTTCAATATTTCTCTATATAATAAAATATCTATAAAATCAAGAACCATATATAAAACCTGTATATGGTTTAGGAAATGATCATATCCAAGATAAATAATGGGGATATTTAAGGGAAATATAATATTCAATGGTCAATAAAAAGTGAATAAATCAAGGGGAAGATAATGACTACAAAAATGATTTAAGAAAATGAATTTAAATACTATATTTGGTAAAAATAATCATAACACATCTAGAGGGAGAATAAGGATGGTACAATATGATATATACCAATTGGATAAATAATAAGGGTTTTTGTCATTCCTGAATAGAAATATAGTTAAAATATCTCTAAAAAAATTCTTGATGAAAATATTTTTTTTTATTTTGGAAAACGTTTTGAAAAATAATTTTCATTGAAAATAAATTCTAAAATAATTTTATTTAAATTTATATTTTTAAAATTGAAAATTAATATTCAAATAAATGATGACAGGTAATTGCATACAAGGTAAAAAGTACGTTTCTTTTATGATTATAACAAGGTTAGAAAGGTGCTTTGTTCCGAATGTGATAAGAATATTTCTATTATTTTTTTAAAAATAAAAAATGGGTAAAAATTTATTTTAATAAATAATTTTTCAAATGTTAGAACATGATTGAAAACTTTTTTTAGTAAACATGGTGTTATAAGAAAATAGCTTTCCGACTAAAGAGAAAAATTAAGTCAGATTTTATTAAAACATTTTCTTAATAATTTTATGTACCAAAGAGTGGAAATAGTACCATAACTTGAAAAGGGTCATGAATAACTATAGGATAATAAAATTTAAGTGTTTATTAAAATATTATAATATAATTTCCTTTAATGGAAATTCAAGAATAAATAGTCTCGATTAGAATGATATTGAGAAATAAACACTTAAATTGATCATAACATTGAAGTAAGAATTAATAAATGAATCAATTATGTGTATAAACTAGAAATCCATATAAAAAAGTGTAAATAGAGAAATATACAGTCATAATTCATTATAAAAATAATCATATAATATCATAATGAATGAATAGGAATTTTAACCCAATGAATAGAAATTGAGTTATGAAATTCTTTACCACTTTATAACTTTTAATTATAATCAAATCAGATGAAGTAAATATAATTTAAACTTAAAATACCATGAATAATGAAGTATTCATGATATTATATATAAAATTGGAAGTATATACTCCATTAAATTGAAACTTATGTGCATAATAATATAATATTCCTCAATGAAATGAAATTGAGACGTAAACCCTTACCTTGCACTTTCCTTTTGAGTGTACATGATTTAACCTCATATATAGTTGTTTTATAGATTTTATTAACTTATTAAAGAAACATATTAATATTCAATATATCATATATTATTCTTCTATAACATATTATTAGTCATTTGTTAATAACATTTCATTATTTTTATTGTTTTGGGTAATAACTTGCTTTGTTTTTCCTGTATGTCTTGACTTGTTACTTTTTACCCTATTTATTTGACCATGATTTAATCATATAAAGAATTTAAATATTTATTTTAATATCATATATATTCATTATATATGTATTTATAGTAATCCATAAAATTTTGTGATAGGAAAGGAAATACACTGTTTATGGAGATAGTCGGTCGTACATACACATGAACATTGTTTTCCATTTTCATGTCATATTGAAAGAAATAAAATTAAATTATATATAAATATATTATCATTTAATATTAATTTTTATTTCATATATATCACATATTTTTATCCAACCCATATTTAATGTATTCCATGTAAAGCATGAATGAATCACATCACCTCGTGAGGTGGTAGTCCTCTGTACACACGAGCGACATTATGATATTCACACAAACTACAAATCATGAAGTTATGCATAATATATTAATTAAATAATCATAAAAACATCATAAATATAATATATATTATATATAATTGATAAATCCATCATTATTACCAGCCTTTAAATGTGGTAATTGGGAAATGAACAACATCAGTTCGTATGGTGGTAGTCCTCCATATACTCGATTACTGATTTCATAATCCATTTAATGTAAGTGTATATAGTTTGAGGTAATAACCTCAAAATAACAACATATAAGTATATTTAATATAATTATGTTATTATATAATCATGATAAAATAATACTTGAATGAGGTGGAGAAGGAAATATAATAAAAACACTTTTAGAAGAACATTACCTCTTCTTCAGGAATTTTCCTTTAGTTTGCAGTAATTCCTTACTAAGTAGGATTTATACCAATCATATGGATTTTAGGATGAGGTTATGGAATTGTTAGAGTTATTTTGGAAGGTATTGTATGAACCAATATGGTTTTAATGTGTTAATATTAGGGGATATGTGGTGGACTTTTAGAAGTGGGGTGATTGGAAAACTTGTAAATTTTTGAAAGAGTGAAATACAACCATGATTTTTTCATGTAATGTGGATAAAATAATGGAAATAACAATATAATAGAGGTTATAAGGTCTGAATATTTCCATAAAATGGTTTTTGGACAAGTTTATAGGTCATATATCCCCTTAAGTTTAAAGTATTGTCACTTGGTAAGTAATTAATTTTAACTTCTTTCACTAATCAGTCTGGTAAAAAATTTATTTGGACTTATTATAAGTTATACATTATTATGATTCCAAATATGGAATATATTTTTCCAAATTCTATCTACATAAGTGGAAAAAATTAATGTAATATTAATCCTACATATGAGATAAGGAAGTGAGTTTTTAAAGTGAAACTTTTCAAAAGTTTACTATGTTTTTATCCCTTAATTAAATATAAAAAAGAATAAATGAACTAAATTGGATTAATATATAGATATATAAGTGAATTAAGTTTAATATTAAAATAATTAAAAATATAATTTTACATGATAAATTATTTATATGAAAATTCAGTTTTCAATTAAAATTCAATATTTTTCACTATTCATCAAAAAATGAAACTTCTCATTAAAACATTGAAAATTCACCCTAAGGTAATTTTTACATTAATATTTCAAAAATGATGTTTATTTTTTCAAATAATATTTATAAAATTGTCAAAATTTATTTATAAAATAAGTGATTCATTAAAAGGTGGAAAAACTACCTTTATAAAAATTTAGCTCTTTATATGTAAAATGGGGTTTGTTATTATATTATTCCTATCAAATATATTGGATAAATGTCATTTTATTATTGAATATATAATATATAAATTTCATTAATAATGTTCACTGATAGTAATTAATATAATTTATTAGGATAAAACACCTCTAGGAACATAACAATAGTTTTTTATAAAAACATTTCTTTTATAGTCAATTGGATTTTATATTAATTTATAATTAATTGGTAACCAATGAATTCAATTATATAATTTTATAAGCTATTTTTACTATTCATAACCACAAATTTAATATCTATGAGATAATTTTCATTTTAAATAATACTATTAATAGTATTCGGTAAAAATCGGTCTTGTGTATAACACAAGCCATCAAAGAAAGTAATTGTTGCATGTAATTCAAGATAAATGAGTATTTAATTCATTAAAATATATAAAATAGATTGAATTTATTTAAAATAGTAAATATATCTTAATGTATTGGGTTTCTATATTCTTTTCTACACTTGGTGTTGCTTGTCATACAGGCTACCAAATATGATGTTCATATTTTGAACTTTTATGGTGTTACCTTCTCCCCAATGTAAATAAATTGCATCATGAGTTCATAAACATGATCTCAATAATCACAGGTTTAATATTTGAAAATTAATTTTCTAAAAACCCCACACTGGGAGAAGGGTTGGTAAAATAACATCTTAATAAGAGAGAATGGGAAGTTCATAGGGCATATAGAATAACACATAACTAGGTTCCAAAGCAGGGTAAAATTAGTTGAAAGTAAATATATGTTTATGGAGGAAAACAATAAATATTTTATTGATAGTGATTGAGTTCATTGACCAAAATCAAGTGACTCATCAGTGGAAAGTTGAGGGCCTCAAATCCATAAATCTAATTGGTGTGAAAATTTCATTAATATCATCAGAAATGATTGTAATAGAATAACATTTTATTTAAATATCCTTTTTCTAAAATTGAGATATTCTTTTACTATCTAAGAATATTTGGAAATATACTTAATATATTTATATTTAATTAGAAAAATTTCATCCTTTAGTTGTGATTTGATAAATTTACAATTCATCACTTATTCTAATAAAATAAATACCTAGAAATGATTTTTTATGTCAGAATCTCTAAAATTTACTTTTAACATGTTATAAGTTCCATGGTAGAGTGAAAATTATCTATGTCTCTCTATATCTATTTTAGAAAACTAATATATTTAATTCATTAATCTATAAATGAAAAAAATAACATTATTGGTCCATTATTAATATTTATTCATTAAATTATTTAGCTAAAAATAATGATATATTAACGATGAAATCTCGTAGGCCAGTGGTAGGTGAAAAAACATTATCATCCTGTAGTCTTTGGTTCAATCCCCAAATCCTTTCCAGACTTGTTTTTTATCATAGATTCCAAGTCTTCCTTTTTTAAACTATATTAATATGATTCCAAAAAAAATATGATGGACATCCTTAAAATTTAATCATTGAATAACCTATTTTATAAAAATTTAAACATAACCCCAATACATAAAAACTTCATCCATTTTATTTCCACATAGGTCCTACCTTGGTCTAGATTCTATCCTTTTGAAGAGTGAACTGACTCGGGTAATGCCCAGGTTCCCCACATTTAAGACAATGAACTATAAATTGATCCTCTAGATGCGATTTATTTTCTACAACTATACTCTTCATTTTTCTTCAGAAATTAGTTTTTTTATGTCCTTATTTTATACACATAAATAATTTACCCATTCCATTGATACAATTTTAGGGGTGTATCCTTCAACATTTGTTTTAGGATGGAAATAGATCCATCATTTCTCTATGGTCCCCACAACTCAGGATCTTAATAAACTCTATCCTTCTCTTCTTTGGTGAGTTTGGGAGTCGATTATGGTATATGTTGTTAATATTATTTAGTGAAATATTATTATAAATAAACATGATATCTTTCACACTTATCAATATCTCATTTGTTTTCTCATTTTCACAACTTTCTTCTTTATGTTCAATGTTAACATTATTCATTCGGTTTTCATCCATTGACTAAAATCATAAATAATAGTGTGAGAAACAATTATCATATTGAGAATACCGTATAATTATTTATAGGATGTTTAAATATTTACATAGTATTTTAAATATAATACACATTAGGATTAACATAGAACGTTATTGGATACTCAATACACCCCCTCTTGAGATACTCACATCAACTAACATTTAGTATTAGAGGGTTTAGAAATCTTTCCAACCATGATTTTAGTTTTGTTTTAAAGATTATAAATTTAAAAAAATTATAAATTTATTTCTTTAAATGGATAATAAAAAATAAGGTTCTACTACTAACATACCAACCTTATTTAATGAACAGAATAATTCTTAATTAAAAATAAAAATAAAAATGCTCATTGAAAGAATGAGTTTTGAAATATATTTTGCAACAGAGGATAAATATGAATTACCTTAAATTTCTAGAGTTATATGGGATAATGCTACCAAAACTGCTTATAATAAATTTTTGAAAATCCATGAATTCTATTTACTATTCCTCAGGAGATAAAGAATTTATTAGGATATCTTCTTGTAAAACTGCTTATGAAATTTAGGATACGTTGGCTATTTCTCATGAAAGAATAACTAATGTAAAATAAATGATATTGAACACTTATAAAATTAAATATAATATATTCAAGATAAAACCTGATGATATGATTTCTAATATGTATCTCAGGTTCAATGAGATAGTGAATACAATAAGTTCCTTGTGTAATCTAGTGCTAGAAAAAGATAAAATTATGTGACTACTGAGATGTATTCTAGAGAGATGATGAGGAACATATATTTCTATAAGAGAATACAATGACATCAGTAAGATACCTATCAAGGAATTTATTTGGAAGTTAATGATGTACATGTAAAATTTTAAGGTTGATTGAGAATAGGATGATGAACCAAAGAGGAAATCCATTACCTTCAAGACTAATACATCAAAACCAAATGAAAAAATATAAGTTGAAAGATCCAATGATGAGAAATCACTAGCTGATATTGATGAGGAAATGGTCAATTTGGATAGAATATTTAAAAAATTATATAAGGAGAAATTATTCAAAAAAATGAGCTAAAAGGGAATGTATGATAATATAGGGAATTGGAAGAATGACTAGAAAAGAGATGATAAAGAAAATGATATTACCTATTATTAGTATAAAATAAACTGATATGTTAAAGATTACTATCCAAAGTAAAGTTTAAAAAAATTATAATAATAAGGATAGAAAGTATAAGAAAGAAATGAAATCCACTGAGAGTTACTTTGAGAACAACTTCAGTGAATCAGACCCGACTCATGAAGAAAAGTCTAATATAGAAAATATGTTCTTCGTGAAAAAATATATCTGAGGTGCCCACTGTATCCTCTAAACATAGTTATGATAATTATAATAATGAATAAAATGGTAATTATATGTCAAAATAGGAAATTTTTGAATATTTCAATAAGCTTAAAGAAACATTTAATTATCTCAAAGATAAATATAATGTTCTAAAAAATATCATTCTTTATCTGCTAATATCTAATATTATGTTAATATAGAGAAAGAAAAGAATGCTCAATTTTTAAAAAAAGTACTAAAATAAAATTGTAAAATGAGAATATAAATAAATACTTATATATATTTATAAATGGAAGAGAAACTCTAACTCAAATACTAGGAAAAAAATAGCTCCCAATTATATTACTGGTCCAGGTTTCCAACCTGGATATAGATGAATTATTAAGAGAACTTTTTTTTTTCCAAAATCCAATTCTGAAAATATAACTACTAATTTTTCATTTGGAAATAATAAAGTCTTTATTTCTAAGAGTTTGAAACATGCTTATAGAAAAAAAATTAAGAAAATATGGGTTTCTAAAGATCTCATTACTAACATATCTAGACCCAAAAAAGTATGTGTAACAAAATCACTCTTGGTATAAACATTGTTTTAAATTAAAAATACTTGAAAATATAATGTAGAAATATATAGTACCTATACATTGGCTATTCCATACATATTATAGGATATTACTCAAGTTTCAAGAACCTGATAATGTTTGATGGTGGATATGTCACCTTTGGTGACAATGCTGGAGGAAAAATCATTGGCCTTGAAAAAAATCAATAACTCTAACTCAATTTTAATTTCAAAAGTAAATTTTATTGATGTTATAAAATATAATACTATTAGCATCTCATAGTCATGTGATGATGGTTTTCATGTAAAATTTGAAAATAATGCCTATAATTTTTTCAATTCTAAAAATGATTTAGTATTTACTTCCTTGAGAAATGAAAATGTATATGCTATTAATATAGATTATTGTATTTCACAAAAATATTTCTTGTGTAATTTACTTTTATAGTGAATCTTAGCTTTATAATAGGAGACTATGACACTATGATATTCACTTAGAAATATTACTAGGAAAGGGTTAGTCAGAGATCTACCCAAAATTCAATTCAAAAAAATGTAAAAATATGTAACCCCTATCAAAAAGAGAAAAAAACAAAATATATTTTAAATTAAATAAAGAAGTTTCAACTTCTTAACCACTTCATTTGGTTTAAATGGGCTTGTTTAGACCATCTAGTGTTTCTATTTTAAATGGAAATCACTATGTGTATGCAATTATAGATGAATTTTCTTGGTATAATTGTTTTTTATTTTTATCTCACAAAAGTAAATATTGATCTTATTTTAACAAGTATGCTAAATCTATAGAAAACCCATGTGGATTTAGAATTAAGACATTAATAAGTGACAATGTTTGTAAGTTTAAAAATATAGACTTTGAATTTGTTTTCTCAAAAAATGTCTATAACCATAAATTATCAGCTCCTAGGACCCCCGTAAGTATGTATTTATAGAAATAATAAATATAACACTTAAATAGATATCCTGGAAAATTCTTAATGAATATTACATACCTATCTACTTTTGGTAAGAGGATGTGAATACAACCTAACATATAATTAATAGATTTTTAACTAGGCTTATTTTAAAGAAAACCCCTTATGAACCATAAAATAATTGGAATGCTGAGTTTAATTACTCTAGAGTTTTTATTGAAATGTTATTATTCTTAATAGTAAGGATAATATAGACAAGTTTTCTTCCAAGTGTAATGAAGGAATTATCCTTGGTTATTAAACTTCAAGTAAATCCAATATAGTTTTTAAAAAAATAACCAAGACTGTGGAAGAGTCTATCCATGTAATTTTTGATAAGGTAGATCCAAATGAACCTATGAATCTTTTATAAAGACATCAGAATGATTTATCTACATTGAACATAAATGAAAAACAATCTCATTATGTTATAAAACATGCGAAAAAGTCATCATATTCTGAGGAGCTTCCAGAACATGAACAAAAACCTGCAGAAAACTACAAGGTGACCATCACTTATTTTTCTAGGTATATTAGGACTCTTAAATACCACCATTTATATGATATAGTTAGAGACTTAGATAGAGGCACACAAACTATATATTCTCTATGATATCAGGTTTGACATCAAGTTTTATTGTCACAACTTGAAACTAAAATATTAATGATGCAACTAGTGATGAATTATGGGAAATGCGAATATAATAAGAACTTAATCAATTTTAAATAAATAAATTTAGGGAACTTTTTGATACAAATAATAGCACCTTGACTATAGGCACTGAATTTTTCTTTAGAAACATGGTTGATGAATCTATCACAAAATTAAGGAATAACACTATACTAGTTACACAATGGTATAATCAAGAAGAGGGTATAGACTACAAGGAAACCTTTTCACCTATAATCAGAATTGAGTCCATTAGAATACTTCTTTCTTATGTTGTAAATATAGATTTCAATCTATATCAAATATATGTCAAAAGTGATTTATTTAATGGTTATATAGTTGATGATGTTTTTGTTGAAAAACCCCTTATATTTAAAAATCCTCATTATTGAAAATCATGTTTTCAAATTAAGAAAATATTTATATAGTTTAAAACAGGCTCCTAGATCTTGGTATGATAGGATCAACTCTTTTCTTATTTTAAAATAATTTTCAAAATGCATAACTAATCCAACAATTTTTATAAAAAAAATTTCAAAAGATTTTTTAGTTGTTCAAATAAATGTAAATGATATTATTTTTGGATTTTCTAAAAAGTACCTATGCACTAATTTTTTAAAGATGATGAAAAATGAATTTGAAATGAGTTTAATGGGTGAACTAAAATTATTTCTTGGTTTTCATATTTTCCAAAATAAATAATGATTTTTTTAAACTAAATTAAATATACTAAAGACCTTTTAAAACATTTTAGTTTTGATAGTACTAAGAGTAGTGATACTCCAATGTGTACCACATATAAGTTGGATCTTGGTGAAGCTAGGAAATCAGTGGACCAAACCCATTACAAAGGTATGATTATAAGTATTTTCTACTTAACTGCTAACCAAATTAACATTATGTATAGTGTGTATATGTGTGTTCATTTTCAAGAAAACCCAAGAGATTCACACTTACATGCTGTAAAAAGGATTTTTAAATACCTCAAGTATACAACCAATTTATGAATAATATATTCTATAGGAAAAACATTTGACATAGTTATTTAGATTTAGTTTTTTGTGGTTGTTAAATAAATATAAAAAGAACCTCTAGAACATGTCACCTTTGGGAAATTATTTATTTCCTTGGTGTAGTAAGAAACAAAATTCTATCACACTATCTACTACCGAAGCTAACTACAGAGATATAGGTAGCTGGTGTGCTTAAATTTTGTGTATGAAACACACTTTTATAGACTATGGATATCAATTTAGTAATGTACCAATAAATTATGACAAAAAGTGCTATAAAGATTTCTAAGAACCCAGTATCACACTATATAAAAAAACTCATTCATATAATACATCATTTTTTGAGAGACCATTTTCAAAAGGGTGATATAACTATTAAATAAATTGGTACTGAACATCATATTGATAATATTTTTACTGAGCCATTGAATTATAATAGAATGAACTACATCAAACATTAATTAGGCATGATTAATTTTGGTTAAGCTTAATTTTATGGGACCAACCATTGGAGTTTTACCCACTGTTGGGGTTTTAACCACCGTTGGAGTTTTACACACCATTTGAACAACACACCATTGGATTTATAGTCACCACTTAAATTTATTATTTATTGAATATTTATTTAATTTGTTTAAAATTAAAATTTATTTTGATTTTTGAATCCATAAATGATATAAATTATATACTTTTCTAATTTAGATACTCTCTCCCTCATGCCTTACCTTTGAACATCACCATGAACCTTTCTCTCCCATGCTTTTTTCATCCCTAAACATTGTATAATACTTCTACACCACTATAAATGGTCAGATTAAAGTGAGAAGTAGTGTCTTATATGGATGACTCACTTTGTTTAAATTGTATGAAAGGAGAAACAATATGTCTAGCTATCAAGCCAGTGAACTCGCAGCTTGCGAATAAAAAATTGGCACCTCAGAAGGAATTGAATGCTCACAGGTTGCTAACAAATAAGTCCTTGGTGATTAAAGTTGTGCGAGAGCAAGGATGGGTAGAATGGTTCCTAAATAATGAGAGGCCATTATTTCACAAGTTAGGGCATTAGTTCTATTAGTATGTTGAGTCTAGATTTTAGGAAGATGAAGAATGTGTTAGAAGGAGAATAAAAAGGCACAATGTTGTTTTCCCTTCATGATAAAGAGCGAGATGTCTTAAACTAACTCACAAAGGCATCTCAAATGACTATCAATGATCTATTCCAATTTACATTTATACCTTTGTATATGAATATGATTTGGAAGAGGTTAATCAGAATGAAATTATAAGAATACCATATGTAATTGAGCTTAATGTTGAGAGTCATTTTCTTTTGAATTTTATTCAGCGCATGTCATGCCTAGGGAAATGTGATTTCATCATAATGAGGTATCATGATATATATCTCTAATGACTTTTGAATATATGACCAAAGATTAATTTCAGTAGATATTTAATGGTTAACATGATGAGTATGTGTAATAAAAACTCTCGGTCAAATTTACTAATTTATCCCAATTTCATTTAGGCCATGCTGGAGTCCAGGGGATTGATAGACTGGGAAGAAGAAACTTTGGTGAACTATGGAGGTTATTTTGACCAAGGTAATTTGAAAACGAATGAAGATAAGTTGGAAACCATGGAAGTAAAAATGAGTTGTTGATGATAAAAGTATTTATAATAATTTCAATCATATTGATCACCCAACAGGGTTAATGGATCCTGTGGATCCTAGATTGGAGCCAAATTAGGTGTTTGTGTACTCAGATTTGGAGGAAGAAGAGGCTGATAATATTCGCAATGAGGGGTAGGATTTTCCTATTGATGAAGGTAGTGAACCAGACTTAACTAAGATCCCTCTAGCTATCTATTATGGTGCTTATATCCCTCTTAGATCTCTCTCTGTCTGAGATATTATTTTATAAGAAGGAATTGAAGAGTAAGAAACTAAGGTTTCTAGAGGGTAACAATATAATATATATTCTAAATCTTCTAAAGAATATGGAAATGAGAATTTAAGTGATGATGATAATGATGATAATTGAGAAGAAGAAGAATAAAAAGAATAAGGAGATGATAAAGAAAAAAATGGAGATGTAAAAGTTGAGGGATATAGCAATGAGAGTGATGGTGGTTCAGACCATGATGGTCCTGATGGCCGCATGGGTGGTGGAGATGTTGAGATACCTCAGGTAATTTTTTCTTTACTAGGCTTGTTAGTTGATTCTAGATACAAGGAGATAATGAGATTAGTTAAATATATTAATGGAGATTAAAGATATATTATCGAATCATATGTTGAGGGGGAGGGATCCCCAATCCCGATTAGTTAATATGTTGACCCTGTTGATATAGATATCACTAATAATTCTAAGGAAAAATCTACTATAAGACCAAAGTTGAACTAATTATTATTGATAAGATGATTTTTGAATCTACGGTTTCTAAGGATAAAGTACCTAAGACTATAGTTTCTGAGACTTATGTTTTGTCTTCATCAATTTTGGATGTCACATCCTTTGAGGAATTGAAAAAATACCCTAGTTATATAAGAACTGGTTTGGGATACACTAACTTAGATGATGGTAACATATGACCAAATAAAGGTGGACCTGCTATTTCAGTAGAGTTGCAACCTAATGGATAAATGGTAGAAAAAATAGATGCTACTGGAGTTCTAGAAAGTTTTTCTTCATATCTTCTTATTAGTTCTGTCCCTACAGAGTCTACTTCACCACCTTCCATTTCCCTAGTACCTGTAGATGATATTATAAAAGATAACCTGGAATCCTTCAGAGATAAGATTATCTCTATTTTTGGTATGGTGTTGAGAAATTAGGAACCTCATGTAACTAATCTTAGTGAGAAAGAATCTAGACATGTGTTTGATCTAGTGATACACCACATCCAACCCAAGATTATGTATCAAATTTAAGAAGTGGATATAGAGAGCATTTGTTTTAAAAATTAGATAGATATGTTAAGGTCTATAATGGATGAGATTGTATCATTCTTAGTAGATTCTATGTCTGATTTATTAGGTAGGGTGTAGAATGTATATTCTATGGATTCTACTTATAGTTCCCCACCTCCTTCTATTGATGTTGAGTTGACCAAGTCAGTGGTTAGGGAAAATATTTGAGCTATTTCAAGAGATATACGTAAAATACCGCAGGAAGGTTTGAGGAGATTAGGTATAATTGTGACCATATTTACATTATGTCTAGGGAATTACTAAATGTGGTCAGATCAGATAGGGATACCATTTCAAAAGTAGTAAAATATTCTCAAGGATTTATACTAATAATGAGATCAATTAACAATTCAAATTCCTTGTTTAAAACCATAGGATGCCTCTAGTTACTCAATCCTTCAATGAATAGGTCAATCAATTGAAAGTGATGACCCCAATGCTCAAGTTGTTTATGGAGGAGAAAAATATCTTTTTTAGTGCCATTAAAAGGGGTGTAAATATTATCATGGAATTAATATATATAATTTAGCCATTTATTCCAGTTTTGGAACCATGGTAGTGGCTCAAGATGCTATTCTAGTCTCTAATAATATCACTCCTCCAGCCTTTGATCTAGAGTTTTTCAGAACATGTGTTACCTAAAATCCCAATGCACATTTACCTACTAATTTCAAGCCTTTCATTTTGACTCTATGAAAATATATCCAACATCTTATGCCTATTATCATCCATGATCTTCCTTCTCCACATGCCATCCCTACTACCTCAACTACAACTACTTTAGCTTCTACTTCTATACCTTATTATTTTAATAAGATCATGGAAAAATCACTTCTTGATCCTAATACTCATCCTGAGATGCATTGAGATTAGAAATTAAGTATTTGAAAGTTATTTTTTTATGAATTTTTTTGTATCTATTATTTTATGTACTTAAAATAATTTTTAATAAAAATTATCTTATCATTCAAATTCTGTTTCTTTTAATTTATTATTTTTATTTTAAATTTTTGATAATACAAAATTGGGGATAATAAATATGAAATTTGCTTACCCTTTTTATAGTGATTTTAACCTTTGATATTGTAACATCCCACCCCTCTTCATTGGCTTGAGTCGAGTCAGGGGGTGCTAATTGGCCTTAAGTGACTCCCCCAAGGCGCCAAAGACTGAAAATAAATGCCTAGGGACTCATGATAAGTGGGGGATGATTTTACCTCGGGAAATAAAAGAAGAGACCAAACTTTACATTACTAAAAAAAATGCACGATTCATGTCAAAAATGTATTATAATTCAACCTCATACCCATGAAAATAGTAAAAAACCATACCAATCCCAAATTAGAGTAGTAAGAGGATGACTAAAACAAAAATTATCAAAGAATCCAACATAGCTCCCAAGCTCCACACTGAGCTCCAAGCTCCAATACCACAAGATCGTCCAAGCATCATGATGCACCACTAAAGGAAAGAGATGCTTTAATATTACCTATGTCTCAGAATAAAAGATCTAAAAAAGCACCAATGTGCCAAAGAAGGAGGTGATTAATAATACTCAGTTGGAATTCCCCAAATATATTCCCTACACACGACACTATGATAGAACAATTATCACATTTATATAAAATAATTTATACAAAACCAATAACCAATGCAACAATTTTCAGCAATCCAAACATACCCTTACCAAACCATTTTGCACAAATCATAAAAATACTAAGGAATACAAACAAACACATCATCAACCATTTTCATAATAAATACTGGCATAACCCATTTCACCTTTCATTGCCGCACAAATATTATCATCATCTTCCCAAGTCCCATACACACCTGAGCTTAGTGTTACCATGATGGAAAAACTTCATGTCCAAACCCATACACCCTTTAATTATAGTGGTACTTCACACCCACTTAGCCTTGATGGTGGTCCTTCACACCCACTATCCATCCCCTTTTTATGGTGGTCCTTCACACCCACTATCCATCCATTCCCACACATGATTACCTTGTAATCCAACAACCATGATAATATAATTATTCAAGATCACAACAACATGAAAATCAATAATTTCCAATATCATATCAACCAACACATGCCAATCCATACTTACCAACAATTTCCAAACCAAACAACCCTTTAATCCAATCCAAAACTCTAACACCATGCCAAAACCACTTCAATAAATCACCCAGTAATTGAAAACACCCTTAATCAATTATTCAGAGTAAACCACACTTTAATAAAACAACATTTTTATTGAAACACAATTTTCAAAAACCATTTTCCACAAATCAACCAAGACACCAATTTTAAAACCAACATTTTAAAATCCAATAGAAAATCACTTTTCACAACTATAACCCATTTTCCCCAAAATCCAAAAATCATGAAAAAATGGGTTTTCACCAAGCTTTTCACATCAAATTCA
This sequence comes from Viscum album, assembly GCA_963277665.1. Classification (NCBI taxonomy): domain Eukaryota; kingdom Viridiplantae; phylum Streptophyta; class Magnoliopsida; order Santalales; family Viscaceae; genus Viscum; species Viscum album. Next base: position 1,294,198,725 of record OY728141.1, on the reverse strand, counting down.
CAATAAATTTCATGAAAAATCAATTAATTTGAAATTACGAATTCTAGTTCTAGAAAAATGGAGATGATAGTGAAGTCACATACCTTAGGGTTTGGTGAAATCGACCCACCAAACACCAAAACCCGGTGAAACATCTAAAAAAACTTTTGATCCCTTTCCCTAACATAAACAAGACCAAATATTAGCATTCTGGAAAATGAAAACCTATATCTACATGTGATTAAAGTAGATCTAGGAAACTAAGGGGGAGAGAGATGTATATATTTATAGAACAACTAAACCCCCAAGAGACAAGACATAAAAATGGAGAATCCCCTTAAAAAACCTTGAAAACCCTTAAAATCACTTTAAAAATGAGTGGGAGAGCCTCCCTAACCATGTAGAAGAGGGAATCCCAAGTCAGAGTAACATATGAGGAATAATGGGGTGTTTAGGGAAAATCCCGACCAACCCTCATTTTTGAAAACCCACTTTTTATGTTGTGCAAGTTTTAGCTACATGGTTAAGAAAACCATGCACTAACTGTGCAACTTCTACTACCTTATGAGGGACCCCATACGATTAGAAAAATAGTGCACCAACCATGAGAAATCCCACTTTCCCATGTTGCACGATTTACCTGGGGAGGCCGTACAGTTTGGAAAATCATTTTCTTTAACTGCGCGCCATCTCCCTTATCTCTGTCTAAACATTCATGGTTTCTTACAAGTGTTTCATGGTTTTCACTAACTGTATTCAAACCGTTCACCCTTATAAAATCCCTAAAACCATTCCAAAAACATTCCAAACAATCCCAAACATTTCCAAACCACATTACACATATGAAAAGGCATAAAAAAGAGACTCATAATACAAATTGGGGCTACTACATTCTCCCCACTAGTGGACTTTGCATCCTTTGAAAGTAGAAAACCATGCCTTTCCTAAAAAATTTCAGGCCATTTCTTAGTGATATAATTCTCCCATTACCTTGTTTCCTCTTAAATCGGACCATGTTTCTACAAAACCCAAACTATATTGACTATTTTAACATGAAAGACGTTATCTTTCCTATCCATAATCCACATTGGCATGCGCCCTCATGAAGTATCCATATCTATCTCAATACAATCCCATAAAATCACATGGTTAGGATCCAGATGATACTTATTCAACTGAGAAATATGAAACACATTGTGAACAACACTTAACCATGGTGGTAAATTCAAATGATATTCCACCTCTCAAACCCACTCAAATATCTCAAAAGGCCTAGTATACCTCAGAGATAACTTACCCTTATTTTAAAAATGACGATGTCCAAGCCAAGGAGAGATTCCCAAGAACACTTGATCACTCACCTAGAACAGAAATGACTATAGATAATGATTTTCATATGATCTCTAATGACTATGAGGCATCTCCATTATCTTCATGATCAACTTAATCTTATCTGGTGTCTCCTTGACATGGCTTGGACCAACCATTAAATTCTCTTATGTTTCCACCCAACAATGTGGAGAATGACATGGATTCCCATACAATGCTTCAAATAGAACCATATTTATCAATTATTGGTAAATGTAATTATGAGATAACTTCATGAAAGGAAGTTTATCCTTCTATGAACCACCAAAATCCAAGAAATAGTCCCAAAAAATATCTTAAAATGTTTGTATCTACCACTTGGATTGACCATCCATCTGAGGATGATATTCTATAATCAACGTCAACTGATTACCAAGGGCATTTGGTAAGGATTTCTAGAAATGAGACATGAACCTCAAATCTCTATCTGATATAATCCAAATTGGCACACCATGCCTCTTTACCACAACACAAATATAGATTTCAGATATATCCTTAACCATATAAGATTCACAAGTAGGGATGAAATGATACAACTTTTTAAGTCGATCCACAGTCACCCATATGAAATTGTGTTTCCGAACCATTCTTGGGAGACCTGTAGAAAAATATAAAGTTATATGATCCCATTTACATTCAAGGATTGGTGAGGACTAATACATACCTACTAGCTACTAAGGCTCTTCTTTAACTTTCAGATAAATCAATAATCTCAAAACAAAATCAACCACTTTCCTTTTCATACAATCTAACAAAAACTATGCTTTCAATACCTTATACAGTTTTAAAATGTCATGATGGAAATCCCATCAAGAGTGATGATAAACATTGATAATTTTCTCCAAAAAAACCACTGATATAACTATCTGATTCTAAAATAACAACACTAAATTCCCATTCAGTTTCCATCCCTCAATGGTCACCCCACCATTGAGTTTTGAACTCATGGACACACAATCTGAATTAGATATATGTGCCACTTTAACGAAACCAACTATGTCAAGAACCATAAAAACTGGAAAGAAAAATGCTACGTCACCCCGATCTTTTCTTTCCAAACACATGTCAGCTATAACCGACGTCAACTACAACTAATCTAGTGCCTGTTTCACAACATGATTATTTGAATTTGTTCTTAATGAATCCATTGCCAAATTTTATTTACCCAGTGTGTACATCAAGTTGAATTAAAAAATTTGGAGATAATTCATCCATCTCTTTTTCCTCAAATTCAAATATTTTTGTGAGAAAATATACTTCAATATCTTATGATTAGTGAACCCTAAATTTCTCACTAAATAAATAATGACACCGTGTTTTAAAACAATGAACTACAGTTGTTGAGAAAAAATCATGTCTTGGGTAGTTCTTCTCATGTGACCTCAAATGTCATGATCCATACACAATGACATGATCCCCTTTAATGAGAACACTCCCCAAATTTGATTCCAATGCATCACAAATACACCATGTACCCTTTCCCTAGATCAGGAAAAACCACGATTGGTGTTGATTTAAGGCATCTCTTAAGCTCTTCAAAAGACTTATGACATTTCTCATTCTATTGAAATGGGACATTATTCATTGTAAAATCTATAATTGGTGAATCTAATTGTGGGAATACATGAATAAAGTTATGGTAATACCTAGATAAACCAAGGATGATACACATATCAAATAAATTTTTTGGGGTTTTCTAAGAGGTAACATCCTCTATCTTTTCTGAATCCACTGAAACACCTCTCTCAGAAATAATATGCCCAGAGAAATGAACATCTTGTATCCAAAAAATACACATAGATAATTTGGCATATAAACAACGATATCTAAATATCCCAAACAATATTTCCATGTGTTTCTCATACTCAACAATTTTCACGGAATACACCAATATTTAATCAAAAAAAACCACCAAAAAATAATCCAAACATCTCTAAAATACCTGATTCATCGATTCTATAATGACCACTAGTGAATTAGTTATATTGAAGGTCATAAAAACATCATAATAATGGACATGTCTACTTATGAAAGATGTTTTCATAATATCCTCCATCCTCACCTACAATTGATGATATCCTGTTCACAAGTCCATTTTGGTGAACCATTAAGCTCCCCATAATTGATCAAATAGGTCATAAATTAATGTGAGTGGATATCAATTCTTTTTCATGATTTTATTAATCTTATGATAATAAAACCTATACAAATATTTTTATCATTTTTTTTAAAGAACAACACTGGTGCTGCCCACAGTGACTTGCTAGGCCAGATAAACCCTTTGTTTTCCAGCTCATCCTATTAAGATTTTAATTCCATCAACTCTATTAGTGCCATTATGTAAGTTGGAAGTGAGATAGGACTGGTCCCAATGGGTAGATCAATTATGAACTATATTTCTCTCAAGGGTGTAAACCTTGAGAATTATTATAGATATACATCCATAAACTGATCAACCAATGTTGGAAAACTACTTGTACAAACATGTTCCACTGATGCCAATGAAAAATCTACCAATTGATATAATATTTTCTCAACCACTAGTTCTAAAAAAATCCATTTCACCCACCCTTTCACTCTCTCTACTCTAAAGTGATTCTCAAAGCCATCCTCCATCGTGAAACTAACCATTCATGCATAATAGTTGATGTGGTCCTTAAACATCATCAACTAATCCATACCCATGATTATATCACAAACATTCATCTTAAGAACTGAGAAGTCTCACATCAACTCAACCCCATCAACAGTTGGATAACATGATCTACATTGGAAGACTTGATACTCTCTTTGATAAAGAGGAGTTTTAAGCTTCAATATAGAAGGCATCATATCCACATTTAAACCTAATAAATCCACAACATGAGAATTATTTAAAGAATAAAATTCACCCTTATAAAAAAATTCTTACATACAGGTAGAATTCAAAATATCTATACCTCTAATAGTATATGGTCCCGAATGATCATCCACCATAACCTGCTCAGCTCTAAATATCTTATTGTTGAACACACTCTGCTCTTTATTCCCCTACTGAGGAGTCATGGTATTCCTAAAATCACCATGACTAGGCCTGCTCTACTGATGAGGGATATTATTATTCCCCCTTCCCATAAAAGTGTATGATTCCTACGACCCCTAAGGATTGTCACGAACACCTGACGTCAGAGCATTGTGATAATAACACTAAATATGCCCCATGTGCTTGAATTTATGATATTATTGATGATATTATATAAAATAATGCTTCATGTGTACTATATAATCACACTAGAAACATCCTAACTTACTCTAAGGCTTCAGAGGAAGATTCACTGCTCCTACCATTAGATTCTAGTACATACTCCCACCCTATAAATAAGTTTCCCTCTATCAATTTCTCCCCATGTATTAGTTACCACTATTTCCCATGGGTACCAACATGCTTCCCCCTCTTGTAGCTCCCAGGATATCCCTTTCATCCACTATTTCTCTGTTTACCATCTCTATATAATCCGTTATATAGAGCACCACAAATTTCTAATGGATTTCCAATATCAACCCTAATATAAAAATATTCCCTTTTAATGATGTAATCAAAACCACTTAATGTGAAAAACAAACTAAATTCGTAAATTTAGAAATATAATACATCACAAAAGGTTCTCTTATTTCAAGATAAAGAAATCTATCATTATTTAAATTCTAAACGTCTGAGGATAGAATTGTTTGTTGAAAAATTACTCAAAATCATTCCATTCTATACCTTGATCACCTTTATCCTAGAACGCTACCTCCCACATATGACATGTAAGATCTTCTAACATGTATTACACTAAATTGAAATTCATCTTCACTAGTGTTCTTAGGACTTTAAATATTTGATTGATCCTATTCAACCACGCTTCTTCCATTTCTGGTTCTGAATCACCCCTAATGATGGGTGGATTCTACTTCCAAAACAGAACCAAGTGATCCACATGATTTAGATCATCCATTCTATTCCCACATAACACTATTTGGAAAGAATTCAATATGCTTTAAACAAGCTACTAGTTCACATGGGGCTTAGGTGCAACCTTGTTTTTAGCATCTTCCTCTCGTTGGTCTCTACGACGTCTACCCAGTGCTATTTCTGTCAACACAACAAAAACCCTATGTATCATTCCCTTGTAATTAAATGATTAAAATTTAAAATTTTATCACATTTTAGCTATCACAACCACTCTTTCCAAAAGACCCAATTTTCCATATTCAACCATTTTTAAATAATCCCCTATGTCTTGAAAATTGACCCATTTTCAAAATTCCACAACAATTCTCTCTTCGAAACCACGCATTTGAAATAAATTTCTAGTTTTAAAAAAAATCAAAACAATCATACCACAACATAAATAATTATGCCAAATGAAATATTAAATCTTAGTGGGAAACAATTTTAAGCATACATTCCATGATCATATCATCGGCTACACCCACGACAATGAGATCATGCTCCTATAAGTTTATCCAAAACACTTATGTGTCCAATTCCCTGGTAACTTGAAGTTCAATATAAAAGGGTTAGATATATCCTTTTATTCTCCACATTTCATTTTCTGACCATCCTACTCCTTAATACCATCCCAAATCAAGGAATAAACCACGAACAAATTCCAACTCCAAAACTGACAATAAACACCAATGATTCTAAACAAGTTTGATATCACTTGTAAGTCAAGGATCGAACAAACTGATACCACTTGTAACATCTCGCCTATCCATATTGTCTTGAGTAAAGATAGAGTTTCTACTTGTCCTTAAGCAACACCACAAGGCTCCAAAGTCTAACAATAAATTCCGAGGGATTCATGAAAAGTGGGGGATGATTTTCCCTTAAAAACCAAATGTTTCATTACCAAAATAATGACACGATCCATGTCCAAAATGTATTATAATTCAACCTCATACCCATGAAGGAAATAAAAAACCATAGCAACACCAAATCATAGTATCAAGTGGAATAATAAAATAACAAATCTAAAAGACTCCAACATAGCTCCCAATCTCCACACTAAGCTCAAATCTCAAACACCCAAAGATTGCTCAAGCATCATGATGTGCCACTAAATGAATGATATGCTTTACCTTTACTCGTGTCTCAGAATACAACATCTGCAAAAGAACAAAATTTTTTAAGAAGGGGGTGAGTAATAATACATAGTAGGATTTCCCCAAATGACTTCCCTATGCACGGCACTGGGATTGAACGGTTATCAAATTTATATAAAACAATTTATATAAAACCAATAACTAATGAAACAATTTTTTGCATTCCAAAAACACCCTTACAAAACCATTTTACCCAAATCATCAAAATAAAATGTAACGAAACCATACACATCATTATCCATTTTCCCAAAACATATTAGCACAACCCATTTCACCTTGTGTGGCCGCACACATATTCCAACCATCTTCAATACTTCCACATACACACCCAAGCTAGGTGTTACCCTGATGAAGGGAATTCAAATCCAAAACCATATACCATTTAATTATAGTGTTAATTTTTTACCACTTATCCTTTATAGTTGTATTTCATGCCTACTATCCATCCCCTTTTCATAGTGGCACTTCGCACCCACTATCCATCAATTCCCACCCATGCTTACTCTATATTCCAACATCCATTCCAATATCATTTTCCAAAATCAAAAAAATATGAAAATCAAAAATTTACAATATAATATCAACCAACACATTCCAATCCATACTAACCAAAAATTTACAAACCAAACAACCCTTTAAGCCAATAAAAAAATTCCAAAAAAATTCCAAAACCACTTCAATAAATCACCCATTTTTTGAAAACACCCTTAATGCATTATCGATTCCAAAACACACTTCAAAAAAAAAAATTTATTGAAAACTTTTTTACAAACCATTTCTCATAAATCAACTATGATAATAAATTTAAAATCATCATTTTAAATTCCAATAACAAATAACATTTCACAATAATAACCAATTTTCCCTAAAATCCAAAAATCATCATAAAATGGGTTTCCACAAATATTTTCACATTACATTCATAATAATTTTAAATAAAAACAAATTAATTTGAAATTAAACCATATATTTTTAGAAAAATGGAGATGAGAGTGGATCCACCTACCTTAGGGTTTGGCGAAATCAAGCCACCACACAACTGCACACCAAAACCAGGTGTAACTTCAAAAAATTCACCTTAAATCCCTTTACCTAACATCAAAATCCAAAATATTACTATTATAGGAAACAAAAACCCTAGATCTACATGTGAAAGAATTATATCTAAGAATCCAGGAGAGAGAGAAGTAGATCTAGAGAAAACCACTAAACCACCATGAGAGAAGACTTACCAAGGTAGAATCTATTTCAAAGCACCTTTAAAACACTTATAATCACTTAAAAAATAAGTAAGAGAGACTCCCTACTATTGGAGAATAAGGAATATTATGTTAGGGATTAATAAGAGGATGAATGTGGTGTTTAGGGAAAATCACGACCTAGAACCATTTTTTAAAACACATTATTTATGCCGCGCATGGTTAGGAAAACCATACGTCATTGTGCACAAACTATTGCCTCAAGAGGGACCCCAAATGGTTACCCCACATGGTTACACCAACTGTGTGCCAAAAATGAGAAATACCACTATCCCATGTTTCATGGTTTACCTATGGAGGCCGCATAGTTTGGAAAACTGTGTGCCTTAACTGTGCGTTATCTCCCTTACCTCTGTCTCAACATGCATGGTTTCCTATAAGTGTTGCATAGTTTTTCACTATCCGTGCTCAAATCATACACCATTAGAAAATCCCCAGAATCATCCCCAAAACATTCCAAACCATACCAAAAATTTTCCAACCACATTACACACATAAAAAAGAATAAACAAGGGATACATTCCTCAAACCGAGGGTACTATAGTTACCATCATTATCACTTTGATACATCTTTATTAACTATCACTGATACATTTTTCATATTAATACCTTTGATTCCATATGTATTTATTTTTTTCGATACCATATTCATTATTTATGGGTATTTAATTTTATGATTAAGTTATTTTCTCATACCATAGTTTTGGTTTAATATCATTGATACCATTTTAATTATATTATCTTCTATTATAAAAGACTATAAATTTTTAATGTGTTAAAATGATCTATTTTAAACCAAATATTATTCTATACATGTTATAAAAAATTCTATAATTTGTGATCATCAAAAATAGGGAAATTTTTGACACCCTTGTTTAAATAATCCAAAAATAATGTTTATTATGTTATTAATGAGATTTATGTTTAATGGTTGAATTTTATAATATAAGAAATTTTGGTAAAAAATTGTCTAAGTATAGAAATAAATCAACGATGAAGTTAATTCACTGCTAAGAAAGACCCACCATCAGAGATGAGTCACCATCCGGATGAAAATTTGGCTAAGTATTGAAAATACTTACAGCCAGAAAGGAGTCACCATTGAAAATGACCCGCCACCAAAATTATGTCACCGCTAGATGACCTACCATCAAACGTTACCTACAAAAATGAATTATGAAAAATTATTTAAAATACTTTTCACCAGAAAAGAATCACTTTTGATATGAGTCACCAATGAGATGAGTCACTATTGAGCATAAAATGCCACCAGATGACCTACCTTTAGCCTGAATGACTATTGTACTGATTCACCACCAACATAAGTCACTGAAAGAGTTGAATGATCACCAGAGTTGTCTCACTATTTTGTTTTATCACCTCTGGAGGAGTCACCATCACTATTCTGGGATATTTAAATTAAAATGTTTCTAATATATATATTATCAAATTTAATGATAAGGATTATTTTAATGATGATTATTAAACTATTTTAGGGTTGTATTAAAGTTTGTGTCAATTTTTAGTATGAGTATAAGAATATATAAAGGATTTTTATTTGAATGGATACTCTTGAATGTTGTATATACAATAAGAAGTAGAAATCCTCACAAAAAATAGGGTACAATACAGGAAGGAGTTATAATAGTATTGAAAGAACTAGAAGAGTATTGTAAAGTGTGAGAATTTTAAGAGAGATTACACACAACATCCTTACCTATATCTTACTATGAAAGAGTTGAGATTATAGAACATATAGAATCTTTCTTATAGACAGAACAAGAGAGAATACAATGCTCTTTTTTAATACATTTTTCTAAGAAATAACTCAAGATTCACTTCAATATACATTCAAGTAGTCTCAATATTTAGATCACAATTGATAGAGAAGTTCTATATTTTCTAAATATTTTTGATCACTCTTCCCTATATGGCTTGTGTTTACTTTTACTCTTGTGGGTATTGTGGAAGAGGTCCATGCATGGCCTCAATAGTTGATTAGGTATTGTGTATATCTGATCTAGTTTGTGGATAAAGATTATATTTATATAATCTACTTAGAAGTAGGTGAATTATGCTGGTGGTGAGTTAGTCCAATGATGAGTTAGGATAATGGTAGATCATATGGTGGTAGGTTATGCTCAACAATGAATCATCTCAATAGAGAGTATTTTTTGGTGGTAGGACTTTTCAATACTTTTCCAAATTTATTGGTGGTAGGTAGAGTCTGAAGGTAGGTTATATGGTAGTGACCTAATTCTGGCGGCGAGTCATCCTAAATAGTGACTCCTTTTTTTGTACGTCTTTTCCATACTTATCCAATTTTTCATACTGATGGTGACACATATCTCACAATGGGTCTTTCCTAGTGGGGACTCAGCTTCAATGGTGAGTCATTTCTATAATTAGACAAATTTTTTCCAAAATATATTATAATATAAAATGATGTCATAAAATGTAAAACTCATTAATAACATAATAGAAATTATTTCGTGATCATTAAAACAAGGGTTCCAAAATTCATTCATTTTCATTACCTATTTAAATCCTTTATAATGTTTTGTAAAGGAAATATGAATTATACTAATCATCTCCCCTTATAGTTTCAAACCATGTGCATGGTAAGGGACATTTTCATTAACTAGTTGATGATCAGGTCAAACACAATTTACCTTTTTCAGAGTAATTACCCATAGGTACATATGTTTTAGAACCACATCCACTTTTAGTATCCTTATAAGGATGTATTACTTGGATGACACATATAATATCTGCCTTACCTAAACTTTTGGATGTTATTTTATACTTATCCTCAAATTTTATCTTATGTTTATATTCTATAATCTATGTTTTCCAAAATCTAGTTCTCATTGTTTTTACTAAACCTACTATGATACCAACTATAGCGTCCCTGACCCCAGTAGCCTGGATCAAGTTCCTACTACCATTACATTAGCATAAGATACACGAAAATAATATCCCCATATATTGAATAGTTTATTAGTTTTGGTAAACTAGAAACATTCATGATACTTTCATTAGAATTGAATATAAAAATTACAACTTCTTTTTTAAAATTACTTTATTCAATATAGATTACATCTACATATCAGTCATAGTTAACTACATGGAATCCTGGGGAAAGGAAAATAAAACAAGGGTGAGCTAAAATTACCAATAAGTTTTGTGTATAATGGAATAAAGAATGAATCAATTAAAATAATCAACTTATAAAGGTAAATAATTGAGTACACATTTCAATTAAATAACTTGATAAGGAATAATCAATATAGAAAGGTAGATAATTGAGTATAAATGACTTTTAATCAATAAGATAAGAATTAAATGTGTCCATAGATTTTTTTATAGTGAAAATATCATGGATAATAATTAAAATTGAATTTTTAATGAAGGAAATGCATAATTATTGGATGATATGTTTCCAATGTACATGGAACCTTTACCATCAAGACCATTTACAAGATAGTTTAAAAACAATGGGTAGAATCCCATTTAGTTGAGGCTATATAACTAATTCATCCCATGAGACTACCAATCCATTAATGATATTACTTTAAATGGACCAAAACCATGTCATAACTATACAAATAATTCCTCATATATCAAATAAAATATTCAATTCATAAACAATGTTCTTTATTAAATATTCATATTGATAAAAGAATAAAGATTTATCAGTATTTCCACAGATAATCAAATAACTATTAAAGAAAACACCATATGTAAAAATGGTATACAGTTTTGAAAATAATCTTATCCCTGATAAATAATGTGGATATTTTGGGGAAATTTAATGTTCAGTGGTCATTAGAAAGTGAAAAAATCAAGGGGAAGTTAATGAATACAAAAATGAATGAAGGAATTGAATTTCAATACTATCATTGGTAAAAAAATCATAATCCATCAAAAGGAATAATAAGGATGGTATCAATATAATGTATACTCATTGGAGCAAGAATATGGTTTTTTTCATTGATGAATAAAAATACAATAAAAAGATCTTAATTTTTTTGAGGAAAATTCCATTTTCATTTTAAAAAATCATTACATTTAAAAATAACTTTTAAAAAGACTTTCTTTAAATCTATCTTTGTACAATTTCAGATGAATCTTCAAATAAATGTTGAAATGTAATTCCCTACAATTTAAAAAGAACATTCCTTTTGTATTGTATCAAGGATTGGAATGTTCCATGTTCAGAAAGTGATAAGAGTATTCTTTTTATTTTTTTTATAAAATGGAAAAATGGGTAAAAAATTATTTTAATAAATAATTTTTAAAAGGTTAAAATATTTTTTAAAACATTTTTAGATAACATGATTTTAGAATAAAATAGATTTACGACCAAAGAGAAAATTAAAATCATATTTTATTTATACATTTTCTCAATAATTTTAAGTACCGAAGAGTGAAAAAATGATAATATTACTTGAAAAAGGTAACTAATAACCATATGAGAATAAAATGTAAGGGTTTTTAAAAATATTATCATATAAGTTTCTTTAATGGAAATTCATGATTAAACAATCTTGATTTGAATGAGATTGGGAAATAAAATCTTAAAATAATCATAACAATGAACTTAGAATTAATCAATGAATATATTATGTGTATCAAATGTAAATTGAAATAAAAAAGTGTTAATTAAAAAAAATCAAAATTCAGTATACACCTAATTATATAATATCATAATCAATGAAGTGAAATTTTAACCCAATGAATGGAAATTTAGTTATGATATTATTTACCACCTGTTAAATTTTAATTCAAATGAACTTAAATAAAAAAATTAAAATTAAATGTTAAAATATCATAAATGATTAATTATTGATGATATTATATTTCCAAGGGGTAGTATATACAACATAAACAAGAAATTAGGTTCATTATAATATAGTATGCCTCAATGAAATGAAATTGATATGTAATCCCTTACCTCATGCTTTCTTTTTGTTCGTATGTGATTTAACCTAATGTATAATAGTTATAAAAATTTTATTAACTAGTAAATAAAAAATATTCATATTTATGAAATCATATGTGATTATTTTATAACATAACATTACCTATTCATTAATAATATTTCATTGTTTTCATTGTTTTGGGTAATAAATTGCTTTGTTTTTAAGGTATGTTTTGACTTGTTATTTTGTGGTTTCTATTAAATTTATCATGATATAATAATATACAGAATTAAAACAAAGATATAAATATTTTAATTCCCTGACCCCAGTTACCCAGAGTTGGTGCATTATTACATAACATTGGCATGATCACAAAAGATCAAGTTTCAAAAGACCGATTATTTTAGTAGCCTTGGAAGTACTAGATACATTTATAAGGTTTACATTACATCATAAAATGAGATAAAACAACGACATTGTTTCCATAGAAAAAACTGATATCACATAGACTATCCCTGTAGGTCAGTCATAATATACTTCTTCACATCATAGGAAAAATAAAACATAGAAAGGGGTGAGCTCAGATTCTCAGTAAGGATAACAATATAGCAGAAACTTTCATAAATAAGCATAAACATTTAAGGCAATGCATAGAACTAAAAAAATCCTTTTCAACATAAAATTCATCCTAATATGAAAAATATTAATAAAAATAATTATATTTACATACACACATGGATATTCTACTAGTAAAATAATCACATGCAATATCAATAGCCACTTTCATAATGATGTAATGCATAATACCATACTTTCATAACCACATAGTCAAGGCCTTGTGCCAAGACTACAAAAAAGATTTTGTCATGGCCTTGTTCCAAGACACTAGTTTGTCTCAGGAGACCTACCGATGCATCTAGGAGCTATGGTGGCCTCCACCCGTCAATTACTAAGCCCAATGCATTCCTTATAAGAAAAGGTTCAAACAGAACATACACATTCGTATTAAAACTGGCATATGAAATTTCAATACTGTATCCATAAACCATGAATGGTATGAAAATAACACATCCATAGTCAAACATATCACAAAACCTTCAATAAAATGCGGAAAGTTTTGTATCATAATAAATCAACTTCAAATAAGCTTAAAATCCATCAAAGGATGTTGACATAGATGAAATCAAAAACTATTTTAGGGAAATATCTCTTTCAATTTTTAAATAATTTAAAATTAATATAATTATAAAATAAAACATTTATTTTTGAAATATTATTATAAGATTGTAAGGAAGGCTTAAACGATGTTATAATGACAGAAAATAGCCACACCAGCAGTTTAAGATAAAAAAAACATTCTTACCATAATTTTGTCGAAAAGGTTATAAAGTACCTTGTTTAGAAAATGACGGAAAGATTCCTTTCAGAACATATAAGGTCAATAAGGGTATAAATTACCTTATCACATTGTCTAATAAATAGTAAAAATGTTTTGAAAGACATTTTTAAGAAGCATTGATGTGGATGATAAAGTGGTCCCAATAGATAATTACGTATAAACAACCTCAAATAATGAAGAGATTGTAAAATTAACCCTTACCTTGTACCTTTCTTTGGTTGAGGGTAGGTTAACCTACTGTATAATGGTGAAATAATTTTTATTAACCTATACATGAATCATATACATTAATATGATATCATATATGATCTTTTCACATTGCGTTGTTAATAATATCTTTGTATTATCGTTGTTTCAGGTGTTAACTAATTCTCTTTCCATTATATGATTTGTTATGTAGGTAATGTTTGTTATGGATAGGATGTATATTATTCATATTCATAATGATATTAGGTCTTTAATTATTATTTTTAATCATATAATGAAAATTATTCTTGAATGGATATGATAGGGGATGAATCTCATCGCGCTCATGGAGACGGTAATCCATACGTACGCACGAGCGACAATATCATTCTTTTGATATTAAAATAATATATAATTGGATGATATATCATATATAAATAATCATTATAATGTTATTTACATCAATTACACATCATTATTATACCCATCCAAATAATAATGTATTGAATAACAATTACACCACGACGTGGAGACGGTAAGCCGTACGTACACACATATGGTGACATGTCATTCAAAGGATAGATAGAATAATGAATATGGTTGTACCGTAATTCTAATAACATCATAGTGTATAAAAGATACTGGAGTTAATATTTTAGAATGGAAACAACAAAGAAAGTGGAAGTGCACGAAGAAAAGAACTTGAAATAGGTGATGAAATATTTACCTCTTCTTTGGGTTCTTCCTTTTGATTTGCTCAAAAGGGCTCCTTAGGTTGGAATTATGACTAAAGGAATTCCTATAAGATTAAGGGAGTAAATATGAGAGGGTATTTGGGTAGGGGTTGTCTTATCCAATTGTCTTTGAAGGTGTGAATTAGAGAGAAGGGGGAGTTCCCTTTTATAAGAGGGTTGAGGGGCACCTTAGGAAAATTTAGAAATATTATTTTATAATAAAATCATTTTCTATTTATAATGGCTCCAAATTGAATTATTTAAAGGATATGGTTGGTATGGGTCAATAACCACTCAAACAATCAATTTTATATAGGTTTGGGTCACTATATTAACTTTATCTTTTTGATTTAACTCTTAGTTAAATAGTTTGACATTTACCATGTCTCTTTGTATTATTATATTATATGGTTAATAAACTTACTATATACTTCCAATCGAACCTAAAGTGGTTCATTAATGACACACCTATCATTATATAATTCATTTGGTCGAATATTATATTTTGAGGAATATAATATCAATTAATAATATCATATTTGTTTTAAAAACACTTTTATGTCAATTTTGACACTATTAGGTATTTTGTTTTTTCTGAATTCATAACAGCACTATTACTTAGAAATAAATTCATATAACCGACCCTAATATGTCATATTAAACTAGAAAATTAGTGTAATTCATAAAAAGTCTCAAATTACATTTATTTGGATATTTATAATATAAATTATTTTAATATTTCATTAATTAGGCAATTACTGCATCATCATTATGTCATAAATAAATTAAACTATTTAATGTCTAAAAAATATAAATAAAATACCATCATGTTGTAAATATTATTATCTTTATAATGAATATTTATTGTATAATTTATCTTATATGTAACCTTATATTAAAAATGGTTTATTTATTAAACATTGAATTTGACACTTTTAACTCTTTTTTGAATTAAATAATAATAAATGTCCTAATCTAATCCAAGTGGACCAAAGAGGTTCATATTTTATTCCTAAGGTTTTTTTGGTTCAAATTAAACTTATAAAATAGAATTATTACATGTGTTAGGGTAATAATAATATCATTTTTACCCTTAATTACACTATTTACTTTTAACCGTGGTAAATAAAAGTAAAAAGTTACTATTCACAAAAATTGTTTTTATCTTATTGAACCACATTTTACTCCTTGATATTAATTGTGTCTCTCTAATTTTCAAAATTTAACTCACAAAAGTGGTAAAATTAAGTTTTATGTAAAATTTCAAATACTTCTAGGAGGTAGGTAAAAGATGATAAAAAGTTCAATAAAATTTTTATATATCTAAAATTATTATAAACTAACTCCATTGAATTAAATTGAATTTATATATTTATTATGTATCTATTTTGACATAAATTAAATTTAAATAAAATAAATAATTATTTAAATAAAAAGTCGGTTTTAAACAATTACTCTTTGTTTTTCACTATTCCTAAAAAATTGAATGTTTTCAGGAAAATACCCAAAATTCACCCTAAGATAATTGTGATATTCCAAATTCAAAAATTATTTTTATTTTACCAATTTAAAAACAAAGATTTTTCATTAATTATTTTAAAATTAATTCCCGTTTTCAAAACTGAAAAAGCGTATTTTTAAGAAATAATAACTATCAAAAGATTAACACTTGTTTATGACTAATTTCAAAGTGAAATTAATTACAATGACCATAATTGGATTAAATGGTAAAAATATAATCTAATTATAATTACAAACCATTAAAATGTATAATTCAAGACTATAAAATTTTTTGATTAAAAAAAGTTGTTTTCAGTTAAAATATAGTATTTTTCACTATTCACCCAAATATGAAAGCTATCAGAAAAACACCAAAAATTTATTGAAACTAAATTCTTATGTCTTGATTCTAAAGAAGAAGTTTATTTTTTCAAATTGAATATATATAAGTTTCAAATATTGGATTTAAAAAAGGGTTCTCCATTAAAAGGTGGTAAAATTGCATTTTTTGAAAAATACTTCTTTTATCTGAAAAAAAGAATTTGTTTTACATTATTTCAAAGAAATTCATAATATGGATTCTAAAATTATAAGGATTATATAAAGTTCAAAATTAATTTAATACTATTCATAACCACTTTTGGATGGCTAGTTTGGTAATTCGTGGTGCGATTGAACTCTATGTTGTGTGTAGTGGAAGTTATTGAATTACTTTGAAAAAAAAGTACTATGAAATCTTGGGGTGTTAAAAATGTCATATATATTAATTATATATTTATTTATAGTAATATAAAAAATTCTGTTATAAGAAATGAAATATATCGTTTATGGAAACGATATGCCATATGTACACATGAACATTGTTTCTGTTTTCTCTTCATATTGAATGAAATAAAAGTAAATGATATATATATATATATTATCATTAAAGTATAATTTTTATATCATATAGATCACATATTTTTATTAAACCCATTTTTTATACATTCTATGTAAAGCATGAATGCATCACATTACCTCGCGATGTGGTAGTCCGTTGTACACACGAGCGACATTATCGTATTCCCAAAAAATGAAAAGCATAAAGATATGTAAAATATATTAATTAAATAAGAATAAAAAATTCAAAAAAATATATATAATTTATATAAACTATAAATCCATCATTATTTTCAACCTTTAAAAGTGGTAATGGAAAAAACCAACGACATTGGTTCGTGAGGCGGTAGTCCACCATACACATGAATGATGATTTCGTAACCCATTTGATTGAAGTGTTTGAATTTTTAGGTAATAATAGTAACATTAATAATATATATGTATATTTAATATAATTATTTCATTATATAATAATTGTATAATAATAATTTAATAAGGGGGAGAAAGAAAGATAATTAAAATGATTTTGGAAGAACGTTACCTCTTTTTCGGGTATATTCCTTTGGTTTGCACTAATGCCTTAAAAATATGGATATATGCCCAATATAAGGCTTATAAGATGAGGGGAAAGAATATTTTGAGGAATTTGTTTTAGTAATTGGCCGAAAAATTGGTTCTATGGTGTGAATAGAGGAGGACAACGGGTGACCTTTTATAAGTGGGGTGAGCAATAAACTTGTAAATTTTTGAACGAGTAAATTCCACCCACATTTTTCCATGTATAGTGGATAAAATAATTCACATAATTAGATAATATAAGATATAAGGTATAAATATTTAAATCTAATTGATTTTAGATAAGTTTCTAGTTCATTTGACCCCTTAAGATTAAAGATTAGTCCATTGGTAAACTCATTTTTCTCTTAATTGATTTAATTAATTTCATCTACTTTAACCATTAAATTTGGTAAAAAATTAAGTTGGATTTATTAAAAAATAGAAATTATTTTATTAAAAATATGGAATCCATTTTTATCAATTAAATCCACATTAGTGGAAAAAATTAATTGTAAATTAATCTTATAGATAGGATGAAGAAAGTTGGTTTTTAAAGTGAAAATGTTCAAAAGTTTACAAAGTTTTTATATCTTAATTGAATAAAAAAAAAGATTCAAATGAACTAAATTGGATTAATATATGTATAATTTAATTGTTTTTAATTTAAAACCAATTAAAAATATAATTTAACATTATAAATTATTTATACTAAAAGATAGTTTCCAATTATAATTTAGTATTTTTTAGTATTCATCAAAAAATTGAAATTTTCTAAAAAATACTAAAAAATCAACTTAATATAAATTTTAAATTTCTATTTAAAAAATTAAATTAACTTTTTCAAATAAAAAATATTAAATTTTCAAAATGTAGTTTTAAAAGAAGTGATCCATTTAAAGGCGGTAATACTGCCTTTAGAAAAATAAAATTTATGCATAAAATCGGATTTGTTTTTATAATATACCTATCAAATCTATTGGATGAATGTCAAACAATTTTTGGAATATATAATATATAAATTTTTTTAATATCATTTACTAATATTTATTAATTTAATTTATTAGGAAAAAACACATTTGGGCACATAAAAATAGTTGTTTTTAAAACATTTACTTTATATTCAATTGGTTTTTATATTCATTTATAATTAATTGGTAAACAATGAATTCAACCATATATTTTTATAAGTTATTAAATCATATTAATAACCTCAAATTTAATGTCAAGGATATTTTTTCCATTTTAAATAACAGTATTAACAGTATTCGATAAAACTCAATCTTGCGTGGAATGAAAGCCATCGATGGAAGTCATTGTTGCATGTAATTCAAGATAACTCTGTATTGAATCCATTACAAGATATATAATATATTTGAGTTATTTTAAATATTAAATATATCATTATATATTTGGTTTCTATATTCCTGTCTAAGCTTGGTGTTTCATTATATATATGCTACCAAACGTGATGTTTATATTTTAAACTTTTTGGGTGTTACAGGTTTGATTAGAAATATGAGCCTACTCTTTTTCTCTCAATAGGTTTGGCTAGTATACATCTTAAATAAAGTTGGGAATATTATCCCACTCTTATCCCAAATTTTTCATTTGGATATGATGATAGGAATCATGTTTGGGGATAAGAAAATGAGTCCACCCTTGCTTCCTTCGGGAATATACTACCAGAATTTCTATTTGTGAACAAGGATATGAGCCTTCTTGTTGGTTATTTCCACTGTATATTGGCATAATTATTAATTTTGAATAGAAATATGTCCATTCGTTCTAAGGTTCATAGCTCTCCACACTTTATGATAATTTTTAGGCACCCATGTCTGAGTAACCAAAGGTATAACATACTGTGTGGTGCCCTTAGTAGGTGGTTGGTGGGTGGTGGTTTCATGATGCTGGTAGTGATAATTGATAGGATACCTTATAAGTGACTCTTTAAATGGGGTGAATTTGTGATTGAATCTATGATCCACCTTCCTAAGATACATAATTCACTAGTTGTCACACTCTGGGGATATGATCATGAAGTGGTTATTGGTGGTCACAGGTGTCACCGACTTTATTGTGACATACCTCCAATAAGATGGTCCTATAGGGTTTAATTCTTAAAGGTCCTTGCATATAGATTCTAGGGTATATATGGTTCTATGATGATGGTACTTTCTTATTATCACATTTACTACTTTGTTCTGGAGATGTTGAGTATGTGACATTATCCATCTAATTTTGGGGGTCATGACTCTTATGGAAAACAAAGCGTTAGAACAATTTCTTGATGATGATTATTTATATTTGTATTTGAGAGATCTCTTGAGAGGGGTATTTATGGTCATAAAGTCAAAAAAACAATAGTACTGATCAATGGGGCATCAAAAGTAAGATAAAATTATTAAAAAATTATATAAGGGAAACTTAGTTGTTGTTATTTTGTTTTTTGAATGATCCATGTCAGGTTCACTATTTTTGTTTTGACACAAGATTAGGTGGACTGATAATTTGTTATTGGGGTTATGATAATGGATATACAATCATTTTATTATGATAATAATACTATCTTGGATGGTTTCCAATAGTATTTATTCATGGAATTGGAAACAACCAATTACTCAAACATCCCAGAAAAGGTATATACCTACTTTTCAAAGGTAGGTGGTCATTGGGGTTTCTTACCAATGATGCTTAGGAAATCACCTTGGTTGAGAGGATGGGAGGTCAAGATTATCACACACTATTGAGGGTAATTATTTCCCACTTTAGTAATCTCTTATATATTTAACTCACATTCATGAATCATTCCCAACATTCAGTACAAGATAGGTTACCCTAACTCTAGTTTCTAATTATTAACATAATCCAAGGTGAATGATTGTACATTTCAACAGTGTCCCATCAATGTGAAAATTTTTATTTATCAATGGTTATCCATCAATTACACTCTTTATAAATAATATCTTCCATATATTATGACTTATTATTATTTCGTGATGCTAGTATATAGGTCAATATGTTTTAAAGCCACACAACTGGGTGATCTAGAGTTTATCATCATCTGGAAAGGCAGTCAATGTTTGTGGTGTTATGATCAGGTCCATGATGGGGATTATACATATCCTTATGAAATAAATCATAACCGATATAGTTTTATTCTACTTAATGGGACACATCACACATTTTATGGTTATGTGATAAGGACTGAACCATGAAGTTTGATGTCATGTAGTAAGGATGACTAGGGAAAAGAAGGCTATAAATAGATATCTCCATACATACACATGAAAATCCCTTTATAAATGGCCTCATAAAGAATATTATCCAATGATCTTTGCAATGTATCATTAGGAATATATACCTTTAAAGATATGTTTCACTAGGAATATGGATCAATGAGAAAAATGTGATGAGACCGAGAGGGAATATTCTCCCTGAGTGGCAACATGATTTCATCAAGAATGTATCATGATTAAGGGATGATATATGGGGATTATGTCCTTTATAGGGTATATGGAATATTTATGATGTTGTTTTTGACCCCAATAGAAGCATCACACATATTCCATCAAAAGTTGAATCAAATCCCATGTAGCTCCATGATTAGGGACATCTGTGTCATAAAAGGGGTGAAAATAGAGGATTGAGTGGGGATTATGAATATGAGTCTACACTAAGCTGATTCATTAGTAATTTGGACCTTTTATGGAATGTACTATAGGGAATATGTCATTTTGAGAAATAGACAAAAATGGTTGTGGATTATATTAATGAAGGAGCCCCAAAATGGTGGTATTTACAACATACTAATGGAATAATAATCACATATTTCTAATATTACATGATTTGTTATCCGTATGAGAAAAAAGATGATAAAATATCAAGGGTATCAAAGAATTAGGTTTGGATGTGAATTATTTTTGAAAAGGAATCCCCCAAATAGAGTCTACTCCCTATTCACTAATAATATGGGAGGGGATATGAAAGGCATAAGGGATATGACATCTTGAACGAATGGATAAGGGATTAATCCACCTTACTGTATGTTTATAAACCTAGATAGGGTATTAAATAATCCTCATTTAATAAATACTGAAGACTTACACTATAAAGAATTCCCTTTCTTCCACACATTAATAGAGGATAGAAGGATATGTGGAGATAACCATTAATAAAATCCACCATTAATACATACATATCCACTGTACATTCATGATGGGAAAATAGAAGACACAAATGCCACCTATTTTGGAAGCACACATGTGGCCCAATCCTTAGGTTTATGACCCCCATTATCAAGGGAATATAGTATTAAACCCCTCCATGGACCCTATCCATTAAGGGATACACACATGATATTCCTTTTATCAAGGTAATACATAGTCGAAATAGGATCCCATGGGTGTACATGCTTTGATTCCTTGCATTCGATGGATTTAGAGGAATCGTTGATAATTGAATGTCCAAATGGGAAATTTGGGTGAATTAATTTTATACACTCAATGACTACGTTTTCATGGTTATTTAGTATGATAAAATAAGATAATGGTTTTCCATAGTAAAAATAATGAAGGAGGCCTCACCCAAGTAATTATGGGGTGAGTGGAAAAGCTTCGCCCAAGTAACACTAGGGTAAAGATATGTGAACTTCTCCAATGTAATGGTAGATAGAAATGATGAAGGTTTTTACCAAGGGATATTTGGGAAACGTGACGAAGGATTCTCCCAAGTGATGATAGGTAGAAGTTTTGAATGCTTTTCCTATATGAAACATGGGTAAAGTGATGAAGGCTTCACCTGTAACAGCCCAAGATTTTATAAAAAAAATATTCTTTTTAATTTTATTAATGTCTTGTGTTGTACGCTACACCAAAAGGAGCTTGCACAACACACATCCTTGACTTGACTTGCATTACACGCAATCGCGACCTTCCTCGATAGCGTGTGTAGTACGCAATACCGAGTTTCACTAAACAACAATATGCTATAAAAATATTATTAAAACTAGCCGTTATGAATAGTAATAACCACTTTTTGAAATCCAGTAAATCTTATTTTTCAAAATGAACTTTATTTTTGGATTCGGAGTATCGAATTTAGCCTAAGGTGAAATTTTGGTACTTTTCGGATAACTTTCATATTCTGATGAATAGTGAAAATTACTAAATTATAATTAAAAACAACTTTTTTAATCGAAATAATTAATAGTGATAAATCATTAATTTGAGTGGTTTTAAAGTATATTTAGAATATATTTTTACAATTTAATACAATGTTGGTCATTGGATGTAGTTTCACATCTAAACTAGACATAAACAAGTGTCAATCTTTTGACAGATATTGTTTCTTAAAAACACGCTATTTGTTTTAACAGCGGGATTTAATTATAAAATTAATTAATGCAACTTTTATGTTATGAATTTGGTAAAATAGACTTCAGTTTTGAATTCGGAATATGAAATATATCTTGGGATGAAATTTTGGCATTGTTCTGAAAAACATCAATTTTTGATGAATAGTGAAACTACTAAGTGGTAGGTTAAAAACTGAATTTTGCGTAAAACATAATTTTACCGCTTCTGTGAATGGAATTTCGAAAATCCGAGAGACACGGTTAATATCAAGGACTAAAATGTGGTTCAATGAGATGAAAATAATTTTTTGGTGAATAGTAACTTTTTACTTTTTTTACCACGGTTAATAGTAAATAAGGTAACTAAGGGTAAATATGATATTAATATTACCCTAACACATGTCCTAATTCTATTGGACAAGTGTAATTCGACCAAAAACAAACTTAGAAATAAAATATGACCATTTAGGCCCACTTGGATTAGATTAGGACATTTATTATTAATTTATTTAAAGAAGGGTTAAAATAGTTAAAATCAAAGTTTAATAAGTAAATCATTTTTAATATGGGGTTATACATAAGATAAATTCGACTATAAATATTCATTAGAAAGCTAAAAAGATTTCCTACATGATGGTATTTTATTTGTAATTTTTAGACATCAAATAATATAATTTATTTATGACACAACGATGATGCAGTAATTATCTTATTAATGAAATATTGACATAATTGATAATATAAATACCAAAATAAATGTAATTTAAGACTTTTTATGAATTCCACTAATTTTCTAGGTTACTATGATATATTAGTGTTGATTTAATCAGCTTTGTTCGAACATATAATTCTGTTATGACTTTCACAAAAATCATATATCAAACAGTGTCAAAATTGACACAAAATAGTTTTTAAATCAAATATTATATTATTAATTGTTATTTTATTCCTAAAAATCTAAGGTTCGGCCAAATGACTTAGATAAGGATATATGTATTAATAATATACAATTTGGGGTTCGTTTGGCATGTTATAGTAAGTTTATTAACCATATAGTGAAAGAAAACAAAAAGACACGGTAAAAGTTAAATGACTTAACTTAGAGTTAAATCTAATTGATAAGGTTAAAATAATACCCTAAACTTTTCCAAATCCTATTGGTTGATAGGATTTCGACCCATCCCCACTTTAGCTTCGAAATAAGACCCTTTGGAACCATTATAAACCGATTTTGACTTTAATATAAAATAATATTTTGAGGTATTCCTAAGGTGCCCCTCTCCTCCCTTATAAAAGGACACCTCCTCCCCCTCCTCCTCACACCAATTTGAGCACTCAATCTCGGCCAACCCCTGCCAAAATCCCTTCTCCACTTCCCTAGAAACATCCTAGAGGTTCTGGTCTTCCTCAAAGACCAATTCTAGTGCCCTAAGAGGAGGTCTCAAAGAGGCACTTCAAAGAAGAGGTAATTACCGTTACCAATTCTTTCATCTTTATTTCTTCTTCCACTTCTTCTTCTTAGGTTGTTTCATTATGAAGTAATAACATCAGTATCACTCATATACTGATATGTTATTATAAGTATGAAACAACCCTATTTCACCATCTATCCATCCTACGGAAAAAGAAATCACCGCGCGTGCGTACGTACGGAATACTGTCTCCACGCCGTGGTGTAATCTATTTTCCACCACCACCTTACATGGATGGGTATAATGGTGTAAATAATAACTATACATAGTTATTACAACATCATAATGATTCTGATATATTTTATAATCCACTCCAATTCAATTCAATATTTATAGAAATGATATCATCGCTCGTGCGTACGTACGGAATACCGTCTCCAGACGCGATGAGATTCATTCTCCATGTTAACCATTTAAGAATGATTATAATGTATATATAAGAAATAATAATGAAATACATGACATTATAAAGCTACTGGATTTATGTATATATATATACATATGTATGTCATCTACTTACTTCCATTTCAAGACAATAAGGAAAGAAAAACAGCGTTCATGCGTACGTACGGACTACCGTCTCCATGAACGGTGTTTTTCATTTTATTTATCTATCTATTATATATATATATATATACTGAATATATATGATATATAAATCATATTTTATATTCTGGAAGTAAGTAAATCATGATATAAGTAATAATGATGTCAAGAACAACAAGTCAAAACACCTACGATAAATGAAACGATTTTACCCAAAACGCTTCTTTAACATGGAATTTACAAAAGAACGGGTAATATAATGTCATAAGTGAACCATATATGATATAATAACAATGAATATGATTCTGTAATAAGTCAATGACATTATTTAAATCATTATACAGGAGGTTCGGACACATACGAAGCAAA
This sequence comes from Viscum album, assembly GCA_963277665.1. NCBI lineage: Eukaryota > Viridiplantae > Streptophyta > Magnoliopsida > Santalales > Viscaceae > Viscum > Viscum album. The sequence continues at coordinate 1,294,173,068 of OY728141.1, read as the reverse complement.
TTGGACCTAAGGTAAGGGAAATATCACAATCTCATTTTTATCCGAGATTGTTTATTCGTAAGTATTTACTGGGGTGTATTTTATCATCCACATCCATGTTCCCTCAATATGTAATATTATTTCCATCCACTTGCAATAGTTTAAATCCAACTTTACCCTTAGGTGAGTTTTTAGTAAAGAATATGAAAGGAATCTTTTGTCGTTTTTTTTCCGTACGAGGTACTTTTTGACTTTTCCGACAAAAGTACGAAGAATGTTTTTTTTAACTTATACGGCACGAACGGATTTATACTGTTTTATAAAGCCTTATTTTCATGAACCTTCCTCCAAAATATTTCATGACAATTTTCAATAAAATCTCTTTCTTTTAAAATTGCATGATGTTTTGTGAAAAGAAATTGATTTTGAAGAAGAAAGGATATTTTCCTCAAGAATTCAATTCAAGTGTTTTATCAAAATTATTTTCCATCTAAGATAATAAAGGGTTCTGTTTCTATCCATATTTTTACATTGATTTGACTATGTTGTGATGGAATTATGTTTATGAATTCCTTTATCTTATATGAATGGTTTTATGATGTCATGTTGTTTAAGAATCCCATTTTTATTACATGGGTTATGCAATGATGTATGATTTATGATTTTGTGGCACACATAATAAAGGATTCATTAAGAGATGGGTGGGACCTATATCTCCCTCCAATGCATTGGGTAAAGATTTTATATCTCATGAGATAGACATGGCTGGAATGGTAGGTTATACCGGTTCAGTGAAACAGGACTGAAACGAGGATTACTCGATTCAGAAAGGGACTTCGTCCACTAAGATAGTCTTGGCAATGAGTCTTGACTAACAAGAAATGATTCTCTATGATTATGTGTGAATGCCACAAAGTTTCAAGTTTCATGTTATGATTATGGTGATTTCATTTTAACTTCCATGATTTATCCCATGTTATGAAATTATGCTCTCTTTTGCAGGTTATGATTTCCAAAATGTTATGTTCTTATGAATATGATGTGATTGATATTTCTTTTGTTTACCCTTACTGAGCATTTGAGCTCACCCTTTTATGTTTTCTTTTCCCCAGGATAAAAAGAAAGGTTCTAGGTAAAAAAAAGGGGAAGATCTTTATGGGAGATACTGAAGATCTTTCACCACGATTAGAAGATTACGTTCCGAGTTTCCAAAGACACTAAACTATTACGATCCTTGTGTGTGTGTTTTTTGTTATGTACCAAGTATTCCGCAAAAGTAATGTAATGTCCATGTACGTCAAGATACGGGTCTCTACAGTTGGTATCAGAGGAAAGGTTTAGTCAACCTTTGGAAACTAGGATGCGAGAACTTTAGTGAGATCCCTAGAGATATTTCTAAGGTATGTCTAGGGATGTCTCTAAGGTTAAGTATACGTATAGGTTATAGTCCTAGAATTACGCTAACGATCTTCGAATTTAACCTAAGATGTTAGATATTGAGGGTACTAACCCTTTATTATGTTGTTTTCCCTAGCATGATTTTTGCCTCTCACACAATTCTTTTGGGGTTTTAGACGATGGCTGGAACCCGAAGGAACCGTGTTAATGCGGAATGTGATGGGCAATGCAATGATTGTACCCCTGAGCAACCAAACGATATAGGAGCTGGAATGCAAAATCTTGTAGCCATGATCACACAACTTTCTCAAGCTATGAATCATGCAGGACTTCCAAACGAGCAAAGGAAGGAGCAACATTCTGTTGAATCCTTCATGAGGCAGCGTCCACCTTCTTTCAGTGGGTCTACTGATCCATTAGTTGCTGAACAATGGATTAGTACTACTGAAAAGATATTTTCAGTTCTTCAATGTTCTGAACATGATAAAGTCATCCTAGCAGTGTATCGTTTGGAAGGAGATGCTGATCAATGGTGGAATCTTATTAAGAATACAAGGCAAAGGGATGAAATTGAGTCTATGGAATGGGAAGAGTTCAAGAACTTATTTTTCAATAAGTACTTCCCTCGTATTCTTCGAACAAAGATGGAGAAAGAGTTTCTTGAACTGAAGCAAAGGGACGATGAACCTGTTGGTACCTATGAAGCAAATTTGACAAGACTTGCAAGGTATGCTTCTGGAATTATCATCCAACCTGAAAGTAAAGTTGATCGATTTTTCAGTGGCTTAAAACCAAGTCTTCGAAGGGCATTAGCTATAAGAGACTTCAGTAGCTATGAAGAAATTGTGCGTTGTGCTATCAAGGTAGAAATGGAAGTTGGTGTTACATATCCATCTCATGGTTTTGACAAGAAACGAAAGATGGAGTTCAAGGAGAGATCTCAGAATAATGGTGAAAAGAAGATGAATGTTTCCTTATGCACAAAGTGTGGAAAGAAGCATGGTGGAGATTGTCTTAAAGGGACTAGAAAATGTTTTAAGTGTGGAAAAGAAGGTCATCGAGCAGCTGAGTGTCGAAGTAATGGAAAAAGGGTTTCTAATGATGTGAATAAAGCAAACACTGCAGAGAACGCACCGCCAACACTTCAATGCTTCAAGTGCAAGGAAATGGGGCATTATGCTAATAATTGCCCTAATCCAAGGGTTAGTGATGATCAACATGAGCAACCACTGAAGGCAAAGGACAAAGGGAAATCAAATGCGATCACTATTGGCAATGTTGAATATGACAACGATGTGGTGGAATGATTAAGTGTTTATGTAATGGGATTCCAAAATAATGTTGTATCATTGAGTATTGCAATATTTATTGATGTGGTATTCAAAGTGATTGAGATATTTTTTGGAAATAAGATGATATGCGCATAATGAAGACGAGAAAATGAAATGTTTAATAGTATTCATGAGCTCATGATTGATATAAGGACTAAGTGATATCATGGTTTGAGTATATATAATTTTGAGGATTTTGGTATGTGGAAAGTGTTAACTTTTAACTGCACTCATGTTTTCACTAAGGTATTCAAGAGAATACACGATTAAGGACTTTGAATGTTTGGAATGTGACCAACAAGATGTATCTTATGATATGTGGGGATCAACGACAGTATTAAATCTCTGGTAATCGTTGTCACTATATTATGAGAGTGGACTGCAGTATTATAAGCCTAAAGATTAGACTGGATTATGTTGGACATAAGTTAGTATTGTTTAAGGATAGAAGATTTTCGATATTATTGATGGGATGTTATAGTAACGTAGTTTTAGAAAAAAGGGACAACCTGCAGGACGGGCGACAGCCCATCGCTTCGGACAAGGCTGTAGGAATCGAACCCACAACCGAAGTGCAACTGGCCTTTATCGCCTACCACTGACCTACAGGAAGTCCCTGTTTAGTAGAAACTAGTTTTATTATATTAAGCAGTATGATATATGAAGTATAAGTCCATTTTAGGAACCATATATGATTAATCTCACTATAGATCGACTTATGTACCTTTTGTTTGAGACAGATGGAATGACCTGTCATTCTATCACATGATCTGCTAACACTTCACGAATAACAAATTCAACTTCATTTATTTAAGAGATGAAGTGGAAATTGTTCAAAGCACGAACAACAGTGAGATTGTACCAAAATAAAGTAAGTATTTATTCTAATTCAAATTTTCAACTTTAGGGGAAATGATCTTGAAAACCAAAAATGTTGTCCTAGTGATCTTATACCTGATGAATCAGATGGTACCTTATATCATCACAAATCTATGGATTTGTGATTACTGGATTTTCCATAGCCATGTTCTCTACCACTCTCCATCAGAACATGATGGTTAGATTTCTCTTCCATATCCATATTTTCACCTATGTGGAAACCCAATGATTAGTTTATTTGGGTAATCGTTACATTTCATACTTTAGTTTTTAAAGCCAAGTTTTGGTATTCCCTTTTACGATGTGGGTTTCTATTAAAGAAACTTTCAAATAGTAAACCATTTATAACCCCGACGAATTTCGAGGGCGAAATTCATTTTAAGGGGGGTAGAATGTAACAGCCCAAGATTTTATAAAAAAAATATTCTTTTTAATTTTATTAATGTCTTGTGTTGTACGCTACACCAAAAGGAGCTTGCACAACACACATCCTTGACTTGACTTGCATTACACGCAATCGCGACCTTCCTCGATAGCGTGTGTAGTACGCAATACCGAGTTTCACTAAACAACGATATGCTATAAAAATATTATTAAAACTAGCCGTTATGAATAGTAATAACCACTTTTTGAAATCCAGTAAATCTTATTTTTCAAAATGAACTTTATTTTTGGATTCGGAGTATCGAATTTAGCCTAAGGTGAAATTTTGGTACTTTTCGGATAACTTTCATATTCTGATGAATAGTGAAAATTACTAAATTATAATTAAAAACAACTTTTTTAATCGAAATAATTAATAGTGATAAATCATTAATTTGAGTGGTTTTAAAGTATATTTAGAATATATTTTTACAATTTAATACAATGTTGGTCATTGGATGTAGTTTCACATCTAAACTAGACATAAACAAGTGTCAATCTTTTGACAGATATTGTTTCTTAAAAACACGCTATTTGTTTTAACAGCGGGATTTAATTATAAAATTAATTAATGCAACTTTTATGTTATGAATTTGGTAAAATAGACTTCAGTTTTGAATTCGGAATATGAAATATATCTTGGGATGAAATTTTGGCATTGTTCTGAAAAACATCAATTTTTGATGAATAGTGAAACTACTAAGTGGTAGGTTAAAAACTGAATTTTGCGTAAAACATAATTTTACCGCTTCTGTGAATGGAATTTCGAAAATCCGAGAGACACGGTTAATATCAAGGACTAAAATGTGGTTCAATGAGATGAAAATAATTTTTTGGTGAATAGTAACTTTTTACTTTTTTTACCACGGTTAATAGTAAATAAGGTAACTAAGGGTAAATATGATATTAATATTACCCTAACACATGTCCTAATTCTATTGGACAAGTGTAATTCGACCAAAAACAAACTTAGAAATAAAATATGACCATTTAGGCCCACTTGGATTAGATTAGGACATTTATTATTAATTTATTTAAAGAAGGGTTAAAATAGTTAAAATCAAAGTTTAATAAGTAAATCATTTTTAATATGGGGTTATACATAAGATAAATTCGACTATAAATATTCATTAGAAAGCTAAAAAGATTTCCTACATGATGGTATTTTATTTGTAATTTTTAGACATCAAATAATATAATTTATTTATGACACAACGATGATGCAGTAATTATCTTATTAATGAAATATTGACATAATTGATAATATAAATACCAAAATAAATGTAATTTAAGACTTTTTATGAATTCCACTAATTTTCTAGGTTACTATGATATATTAGTGTTGATTTAATCAGCTTGGTTCGAACATATAATTCTGTTATGACTTTCACAAAAATCATATATCAAACAGTGTCAAAATTGACACAAAATAGTTTTTAAATCAAATATTATATTATTAATTGTTATTTTATTCCTAAAAATCTAAGGTTCGGCCAAATGACTTAGATAAGGATATATGTATTAATAATATACAATTTGGGGTTCTTTTGGCATGTTATAGTAAGTTTATTAACCATATAGTGAAAGAAAACAAAAAGACACGGTAAAAGTTAAATGACTTAACTTAGAGTTAAATCTAATTGATAAGGTTAAAATAATACCCTAAACTTTTCCAAATCCTATTGGTTGATAGGATTTCGACCCATCCCCACTTTAGCTTCGAAATAAGACCCTTTGGAACCATTATAAACCGATTTTGACTTTAATATAAAATAATATTTTGAGGTATTCCTAAGGTGCCCCTCTCCTCCCTTATAAAAGGACACCTCCTCCCCCTCCTCCTCACACCAATTTGAGCACTCAATCTCGGCCAACCCCTGCCAAAATCCCTTCTCCACTTCCCTAGCAACATCCTAGAGGTTCTGGTCTTCCTCAAAGACCAATTCTAGTGCCCTAAGAGGAGGTCTCAAAGAGGCACTTCAAAGAAGAGGTAATTACCGTTACCAATTCTTTCATCTTTATTTCTTCTTCCACTTCTTCTTCTTAGGTTGTTTCATTATGAAGTAATAACATCAGTATCACTCATATACTGATATGTTATTATAAGTATGAAACAACCCTATTTCACCATCTATCCATCCTACGGAAAAAGAAATCACCGCGCGTGCGTACGTACGGAATACTGTCTCCACGCCGTGGTGTAATCTATTTTCCACCACCACCTTACATGGATGGGTATAATGGTGTAAATAATAACTATACATAGTTATTACAACATCATAATGATTCTGATATATTTTATAATCCACTCCAATTCAATTCAATATTTATAGAAATGATATCATCGCTCGTGCGTACGTACGGAATACCGTCTCCAGACGCGATGAGATTCATTCTCCATGTTAACCATTTAAGAATGATTATAATGTATATATAAGAAATAATAATGAAATACATGACATTATAAAGCTACTGGATTTATGTATATATATATACATATGTATGTCATCTACTTACTTCCATTTCAAGACAATAAGGAAAGAAAAACAGCGTTCATGCGTACGTACGGACTACCGTCTCCATGAACGGTGTTTTTCATTTTATTTATCTATCTATTATATATATATATATATACTGAATATATATGATATATAAATCATATTTTATATTCTGGAAGTAAGTAAATCATGATATAAGTAATAATGATGTCAAGAACAACAAGTCAAAACACCTACGATAAATGAAACGATTTTACCCAAAACGCTTCTTTAACATGGAATTTACAAAAGAACGGGTAATATAATGTCATAAGTGAACCATATATGATATAATAACAATGAATATGATTCTGTAATAAGTCAATGACATTATTTAAATCATTATACAGGAGGTTCGGACACATACGAAGCAAATTGGACCTAAGGTAAGGGAAATATCACAATCTCATTTTTATCCGAGATTGTTTATTCGTAAGTATTTACTGGGGTGTATTTTATCATCCACATCCATGTTCCCTCAATATGTAATATTATTTCCATCCACTTGCAATAGTTTAAATCCAACTTTACCCTTAGGTGAGTTTTTAGTAAAGAATATGAAAGGAATCTTTTGTCGTTTTTTTTCCGTACGAGGTACTTTTTGACTTTTCCGACAAAAGTACGAAGAATGTTTTTTTTAACTTATACGGCACGAACGGATTTATACTGTTTTATAAAGCCTTATTTTCATGAACCTTCCTCCAAAATATTTCATGACAATTTTCAATAAAATATCTTTCTTTTAAAATTGCATGATGTTTTGTGAAAAGAAATTGATTTTGAAGAAGAAAGGATATTTTCCTCAAGAATTCAATTCAAGTGTTTTATCAAAATTATTTTCCATCTAAGATAATAAAGGGTTCTGTTTCTATCCATATTTTTACATTGATTTGACTATGTTGTGATGGAATTATGTTTATGAATTCCTTTATCTTATATGAATGGTTTTATGATGTCATGTTGTTTAAGAATCCCATTTTTATTACATGGGTTATGCAATGATGTATGATTTATGATTTTGTGGCACACATAATAAAGGATTCATTAAGAGATGTGTGGGACCTATATCTCCCTCCAATGCATTGGGTAAAGATTTTATATCTCATGAGATAGACATGGCTGGAATGGTAGGTTATACCGGTTCAGTGAAACAGGACTGAAACGAGGATTACTCGATTCAGAAAGGGACTTCGTCCACTAAGATAGTCTTGGCAATGAGTCTTGACTAACAAGAAATGATTCTCTATGATTATGTGTGAATGCCACAAAGTTTCAAGTTTCATGTTATGATTATGGTGATTTCATTTTCACTTCCATGATTTATCCCATGTTATGAAATTATGCTCTCTTTTGCAGGTTATGATTTCCAAAATGTTATGTTCTTATGAATATGATGTGATTGATATTTCTTTTGTTTACCCTTACTGAGCATTTGAGCTCACCCTTTTATGTTTTCTTTTCCCCAGGATAAAAAGAAAGGTTCTAGGTAAAAAAAAAGGGGAAGATCTTTATGGGAGATACTGAAGATCTTTCACCACGATTAGAAGATTACGTTCCGAGTTTCCAAAGACACTAAACTATTACGATCCTTGTGTGTGTGTTTTTTGTTATGTACCAAGTATTCCGCAAAAGTAATGTAATGTCCATGTACGTCAAGATACGGGTCTCTACAGTTGGTATCAGAGGAAAGGTTTAGTCAACCTTTGGAAACTAGGATGCGAGAACTTTAGTGAGATCCCTAGAGATATTTCTAAGGTATGTCTAGGGATGTCTCTAAGGTTAAGTATACGTATAGGTTATAGTCCTAGAATTACGCTAACGATCTTCGAATTTAACCTAAGATGTTAGATATTGAGGGTACTAACCCTTTATTATGTTGTTTTCCCTAGCATGATTTTTGCCTCTCACACAATTCTTTTGGGGTTTTAGACGATGGCTGGAACCCGAAGGAACCGTGTTAATGCGGAATGTGATGGGCAATGCAATGATTGTACCCCTGAGCAACCAAACGATATAGGAGCTGGAATGCAAAATCTTGTAGCCATGATCACACAACTTTCTCAAGCTATGAATCATGCAGGACTTCCAAACGAGCAAAGGAAGGAGCAACATTCTGTTGAATCCTTCATGAGGCAGCGTCCACCTTCTTTCAGTGGGTCTACTGATCCATTAGTTGCTGAACAATGGATTAGTACTACTGAAAAGATATTTTCAGTTCTTCAATGTTCTGAACATGATAAAGTCATCCTAGCAGTGTATCGTTTGGAAGGAGATGCTGATCAATGGTGGAATCTTATTAAGAATACAAGGCAAAGGGATGAAATTGAGTCTATGGAATGGGACGAGTTCAAGAACTTATTTTTCAATAAGTACTTCCCTCGTATTCTTCGAACAAAGATGGAGAAAGAGTTTCTTGAACTGAAGCAAAGGGACGATGAACCTGTTGGTACCTATGAAGCAAATTTGACAAGACTTGCAAGGTATGCTTCTGGAATTATCATCCAACCTGAAAGTAAAGTTGATCGATTTTTCAGTGGCTTAAAACCAAGTCTTCGAAGGGCATTAGCTATAAGAGACTTCAGTAGCTATGAAGAAATTGTGCGTTGTGCTATCAAGGTAGAAATGGAAGTTGGTGTTACATATCCATCTCATGGTTTTGACAAGAAACGAAAGATGGAGTTCAAGGAGAGATCTCAGAATAATGGTGAAAAGAAGATGAATGTTTCCTTATGCACAAAGTGTGGAAAGAAGCATGGTGGAGATTGTCTTAAAGGGACTAGAAAATGTTTTAAGTGTGGAAAAGAAGGTCATCGAGCAGCTGAGTGTCGAAGTAATGGAAAAAGGGTTTCTAATGATGTGAATAAAGCAAACACTGCAGAGAACGCACCGCCAACACTTCAATGCTTCAAGTGCAAGGAAATGGGGCATTATGCTAATAATTGCCCTAATCCAAGGGTTAGTGATGATCAACATGAGCAACCACTGAAGGCAAAGGACAAAGGGAAATCAAATGCGATCACTATTGGCAATGTTGAATATGACAACGATGTGGTGGAATGATTAAGTGTTTATGTAATGGGATTCCAAAATAATGTTGTATCATTGAGTATTGCAATATTTATTGATGTGGTATTCAAAGTGATTGAGATATTTTTTGGAAATAAGATGATATGCGCATAATGAAGACGAGAAAATGAAATGTTTAATAGTATTCATGAGCTCATGATTGATATAAGGACTAAGTGATATCATGGTTTGAGTATATATAATTTTGAGGATTTTGGTATGTGGAAAGTGTTAACTTTTAACTGCACTCATGTTTTCACTAAGGTATTCAAGAGAATACACGATTAAGGACTTTGAATGTTTGGAATGTGACCAACAAGATGTATCTTATGATATGTGGGGATCAACGACAGTATTAAATCTCTGGTAATCGTTGTCACTATATTATGAGAGTGGACTGCAGTATTATAAGCCTAAAGATTAGACTGGATTATGTTGGACATAAGTTAGTATTGTTTAAGGATAGAAGATTTTCGATATTATTGATGGGATGTTATAGTAACGTAGTTTTAGAAAAAAGGGACAACCTGCAGGATGGGCGACAGCCCATCGCTTCGGACAAGGCTGTAGGAATCGAACCCACAACCGAAGTGCAACTGGCCTTTATCGCCTACCACTGACCTACAGGAAGTCCCTGTTTAGTAGAAACTAGTTTTATTATATTAAGCAGTATGATATATGAAGTATAAGTCCATTTTAGGAACCATATATGATTAATCTCACTATAGATCGACTTATGTACCTTTTGTTTGAGACAGATGGAATGACCTGTCATTCTATCACATGATCTGCTAACACTTCACGAATAACAAATTCAACTTCATTTATTTAAGAGATGAAGTGGAAATTGTTCAAAGCACGAACAACAGTGAGATTGTACCAAAATAAAGTAAGTATTTATTCTAATTCAAATTTTCAACTTTAGGGGAAATGATCTTGAAAACCAAAAATGTTGTCCTAGTGATCTTATACCCGATGAATCAGATGGTACCTTATATCATCACAAATCTATGGATTTGTGATTACTGGATTTTCCATAGCCATGTTCTCTACCACTCTCCATCAGAACATGATGGTTAGATTTCTCTTCCATATCCATATTTTCACCTATGTGGAAACCCAATGATTAGTTTATTTGGGTAATCGTTACATTTCATACTTTAGTTTTTAAAGCCAAGTTTTGGTATTCCCTTTTACGATGTGGGTTTCTATTAAAGAAACTTTCAAATAGTAAACCATTTATAACCCCGACGAATTTCGAGGGCGAAATTCATTTTAAGGGGGGTAGAATGTAACAGCCCAAGATTTTATAAAAAAAATATTCTTTTTAATTTTATTAATGTCTTGTGTTGTACGCTACACCAAAAGGAGCTTGCACAACACACATCCTTGACTTGACTTGCATTACACGCAATCGCGACCTTCCTCGATAGCGTGTGTAGTACGCAATACCGAGTTTCACTAAACAACGATATGCTATAAAAATATTATTAAAACTAGCCGTTATGAATAGTAATAACCACTTTTTGAAATCCAGTAAATCTTATTTTTCAAAATGAACTTTATTTTTGGATTCGGAGTATCGAATTTAGCCTAAGGTGAAATTTTGGTACTTTTCGGATAACTTTCATATTCTGATGAATAGTGAAAATTACTAAATTATAATTAAAAACAACTTTTTTAATCGAAATAATTAATAGTGATAAATCATTAATTTGAGTGGTTTTAAAGTATATTTAGAATATATTTTTACAATTTAATACAATTTTGGTCATTGGATGTAGTTTCACATCTAAACTAGACATAAACAAGTGTCAATCTTTTGACAGATATTGTTTCTTAAAAACACGCTATTTGTTTTAACAGCGGGATTTAATTATAAAATTAATTAATGCAACTTTTATGTTATGAATTTGGTAAAATAGACTTCAGTTTTGAATTCGGAATATGAAATATATCTTGGGATGAAATTTTGGCATTGTTCTGAAAAACATCAATTTTTGATGAATAGTGAAACTACTAAGTGGTAGGTTAAAAACTGAATTTTGCGTAAAACATAATTTTACCGCTTCTGTGAATGGAATTTCGAAAATCCGAGAGACACGGTTAATATCAAGGACTAAAATGTGGTTCAATGAGATGAAAATAATTTTTTGGTGAATAGTAACTTTTTACTTTTTTTACCACGGTTAATAGTAAATAAGGTAACTAAGGGTAAATATGATATTAATATTACCCTAACACATGTCCTAATTCTATTGGACAAGTGTAATTCGACCAAAAACAAACTTAGAAATAAAATATGACCATTTAGGCCCACTTGGATTAGATTAGGACATTTATTATTAATTTATTTAAAGAAGGGTTAAAATAGTTAAAATCAAAGTTTAATAAGTAAATCATTTTTAATATGGGGTTATACATAATATAAATTCGACTATAAATATTCATTAGAAAGCTAAAAAGATTTCCTACATGATGGTATTTTATTTGTAATTTTTAGACATCAAATAATATAATTTATTTATGACACAACGATGATGCAGTAATTATCTTATTAATGAAATATTGACATAATTGATAATATAAATACCAAAATAAATGTAATTTAAGACTTTTTATGAATTCCACTAATTTTCTAGGTTACTATGATATATTAGTGTTGCTTTAATCAGCTTGGTTCGAACATATAATTCTGTTATGACTTTCAAAAAAATCATATATCAAACAGTGTCAAAATTGACACAAAATAGTTTTTAAATCAAATATTATATTATTAATTGTTATTTTATTCCTAAAAATCTAAGGTTCGGCCAAATGACTTAGATAAGGATATATGTATTAATAATATACAATTTGGGGTTCGTTTGGCATGTTATAGTAAGTTTATTAACCATATAGTGAAAGAAAACAAAAAGACACGGTAAAAGTTAAATTACTTAACTTAGAGTTAAATCTAATTGATAAGGTTAAAATAATACCCTAAACTTTTCCAAATCCTATTGGTTGATAGGATTTCGACCCATCCCCACTTTAGCTTCGAAATAAGACCCTTTGGAACCATTATAAACCGATTTTTACTTTAATATAAAATAATATTTTGAGGTATTCCTAAGGTGCCCCTCTCCTCCCTTATAAAAGGACACCTCCTCCCCCTCCTCCTCACACCAATTTGAGCACTCAATCTCGGCCAACCCCTGCCAAAATCCCTTCTCCACTTCCCTAGCAACATCCTAGAGGTTCTGGTCTTCCTCAAAGACCAATTCTAGTGCCCTAAGAGGAGGTCTCAAAGAGGCACTTCAAAGAAGAGGTAATTACCGTTACCAATTCTTTCATCTTTATTTCTTCTTCCACTTCTTCTTCTTAGGTTGTTTCATTATGAAGTAATAACATCAGTATCACTCATATACTGATATGTTATTATAAGTATGAAACAACCCTATTTCACCATCTATCCATCCTACGGAAAAAGAAATCACCGCGCGTGCGTACGTACGGAATACTGTCTCCACGCCGTGGTGTAATCTATTTTCCACCACCACCTTACATGGATGGGTATAATGGTGTAAATAATAACTATACATAGTTATTACAACATCATAATGATTCTGATATATTTTATAATCCACTCCAATTCAATTCAATATTTATAGAAATGATATCATCGCTCGTGCGTACGTACGGAATACCGTCTCCAGACGCGATGAGATTCATTCTCCATGTTAACCATTTAAGAATGATTATAATGTATATATAAGAAATAATAATGAAATACATGACATTATAAAGCTACTGGATTTATGTATATATATATACATATGTATGTCATCTACTTACTTCCATTTCAAGACAATAAGGAAAGAAAAACAGCGTTCATGCGTACGTACGGACTACCGTCTCCATGAACGGTGTTTTTCATTTTATTTATCTATCTATTATATATATATATACTGAATATATATGATATATAAATCATATTTTATATTCTGGAAGTAAGTAAATCATGATATAAGTAATAATGATGTCAAGAACAACAAGTCAAAACACCTACGATAAATGAAACAATTTTACCCAAAACGCTTCTTTAACATGGAATTTACAAAAGAACGGGTAATATAATGTCATAAGTGAACCATATATGATATAATAACAATGAATATGATTCTGTAATAAGTCAATGACATTATTTAAATCATTATACAGGAGGTTCGGACACATACGAAGCAAATTGGACCTAAGGTAAGGGAAATATCACAATCTCATTTTTATCCGAGATTGTTTATTCGTAAGTATTTACTGGGGTGTATTTTATCATCCACATCCATGTTCCCTCAATATGTAATATTATTTCCATCCACTTGCAATAGTTTAAATCCAACTTTACCCTTAGGTGAGTTTTTAGTAAAGAATATGAAAGGAATCTTTTGTCGTTTTTTTTTTCCGTACGAGGTACTTTTTGACTTTTCCGACAAAAGTACGAAGAATGTTTTTTTTTAACTTATACGGCACGAACGGATTTATACTGTTTTATAAAGCCTTATTTTCATGAACCTTCCTCCAAAATATTTCATGACAATTTTCAATAAAATCTCTTTCTTTTAAAATTGCATGATGTTTTGTGAAAAGAAATTGATTTTGAAGAAGAAAGGATATTTTCCTCAAGAATTCAATTCAAGTGTTTTATCAAAATTATTTTCCATCTAAGATAATAAAGGGTTCTGTTTCTATCCATATTTTTACATTGATTTGACTATGTTGTGATGGAATTATGTTTATGAATTCCTTTATCTTATATGAATGGTTTTATGATGTCATGTTGTTTAAGAATCCCATTTTTATTACATGGGTTATGCAATGATGTATGATTTATGATTTTGTGGCACACATAAGAAAGGATTCATTAAGAGATGGGTGGGACCTATATCTCCCTCCAATGCATTGGGTAAAGATTTTATATCTCATGAGATAGACATGGCTGGAATGGTAGGTTATACCGGTTCAGTGAAACAGGACTGAAACGAGGATTACTCGATTCAGAAAGGGACTTCGTCCACTAAGATAGTCTTGGCAATGAGTCTTGACTAACAAGAAATGATTCTCTATGATTATGTGTGAATGCCACAAAGTTTCAAGTTTCATGTTATGATTATGGTGATTTCATTTTCACTTCCATGATTTATCCCATGTTATGAAATTATGCTCTCTTTTGCAGGTTATGATTTCCAAAATGTTATGTTCTTATGAATATGATGTGATTGATATTTCTTTTGTTTACCCTTACTGAGCATTTGAGCTCACCCTTTTATGTTTTCTTTTCCCCAGGATAAAAAGAAAGGTTCTAGGTAAAAAAAAGGGGAAGATCTTTATGGGAGATACTGAAGATCTTTCACCACGATTAGAAGATTACGTTCCGAGTTTCCAAAGACACTAAACTATTACGATCCTTGTGTGTGTGTTTTTTGTTATGTACCAAGTATTCCGCAAAAGTAATGTAATGTCCATGTACGATAAGCTTCGGGTCTCTACATCACCCATGTGATATTAGCGTAAAGTGATTCTCATGTAACAAGACATGGTTTAAGCTTCTACCTTATTATATGAGGTATCCACATATGACTTTGTAAGATAGGTACAAAAGTTTTTAGTTCGGTAAGGGACCTTATCCATAGTGTTATTAGACTAGGGAGTAAGTGGTTCCTAACAAAGGTTCTTGGTGTTTTATACCTTTAGGGAACTCAAATACCCTATATTTTTATTTTAATTCCTTTTAGTTTAGTGATTTAATAATCCAACTATTGGTTTTGAGGAGTTGGGAAAGAGACTGAGGTGAGATTATCCTCATTACATCTCTTCATCTTCTAAAAGGTGAAAATGTGGAGCCTAAGGGTCCTATTTATAAGAAAATATGGGACCTTGGGAATTGGTGTTATGTCACGCAAGTGAGTTTCACAAGTGAAACTTTTATGATGGTATTCGTTACTCAAGTGTCACATGTGGGGTATACCTGGGTTCACTTCAAGGGTTTTAGGGATTACTAAATTTCCTTTCCCTATGTTTTTTTCCTTCATATTTTTAAAGCTTTCCTTCTTTATGATCTTCATCCTTTTCAAGAAAGGAGTGAATAAGAAATTATTATATTTTAAAATCATTTTAAATGAATTATATTTTTAGAGAATATCTTAAAGCCATGTTAAAACTTTTTAAAATGGGATTCAAAAGTCGATAACCCAAAAACATTCCCCTCTGTGAATTGTGAAAGGGTTATGGAAATTTAAATGTGATAGAAATGTGTTATGTTTTCCCCATAAATGGAAGTGTATATATTTTTTATTTATTATTGATGGTAAGGGTATGTTTCTTTGAAGAGTGTTTAGAAGTGATTTTATGGTTTATTTTAATATTGATATGATTATATTATTTATGATGATTTCTTGTCTCACCACCGATTTATGTCATGGGAAGCTGTGGGAAGCTATGTGAGAGACATACGAGCACTTTCCTCACTAGTGTATAATCAGTACATTGGATATTGGACCTAATTTGATAGTTCATATACTTTGGGAGTAACCCCTAAGTTGGTCTAGTTTCAGTAAAAATAGAATTAAGATTATGTTGTTGGTATCCAACATCGATCTTTCTATATAATGATTATGTTAGCTGTGTTCAAGGTCATCCCCTGAGATCCTGGGTTCCCATGACTCTTGAGACTGTTCTAATTGTATGTTGGCATGTGTATTATTATGACTTATTTATATTTTGTTTTATTAAATGATATTATATTTTTTTCAACCATTTTTACCTATATGTTATATTTTATAACAAAATTTTGTATCCAATTTATTTTTAAAGGTTATATACGGGGTGTGGGGAGAATACCTACTAGGAATATTTTTATCAAACCTATCATATCATAGGTTTATCTAGGTTTTTATTGGGGTGGCCATTGATCCTTATATTTTGGTTCAAGTATCATGCAATTCTCTATGATTTTACTATATGTCATTCTTTTAAATTAATCTATTGTTTTCAATAGCCTACTTCACACAACAAACCTAACCAAAATGAGCCATGATAGATTAGATGAATATTATCAATAAAATTATAAGAATAATAAACCTATAGTAAATAAAAATATGTGAATCATCTAAAATTTCATTCATTTATAGGATAATTAATTAATTTTATTTAATGTTAAAAAATATTATTCTTTCTCAGATAATTATTTTTTAACAGTCTTGTGTATTTTATCCAAATTTCTTAAATAAACCGATTTTAAAATATTATTCTTATAATATATAATATTTCTATACAAGAACTAATATATTAACAATCTTTAATTTAATAATTTGTAGGTAATAGTACTAGTAACACTTAAAGTTTAAAAATGTCAATTTTCAGTAAAAGAGGGTTTTATTTATATATTATATTTTCATTTAAAACATAAAATTAAAAATTTTGGATTTTGGATTTTTCAGAATAAACATTAATTTATAATTATTCATTTTAAAATAATTTTACAGTGAATTTTTTCGATTTTTAAAAAATAATTTATTTTTTGGTGAATAATGGGAAAATACAAATTTTTTTAACACATAACTTCTAGGAAATTTCATAATAAAATAATTACTTAAAAGGATTATAAATAATTTTTATATAAAAATATATATATTAAAAAATTAAAATAATTATTTATAAAGAGTATGCTAAATATATAAAACCCTTGTTTTATATTTCGATAACTTAGGTAATATTTTACACTAAAAAATGTTTTTACTCCAAAACTCTTTTTACTACTCTATATTTAAAATTAGTTTTAATCACATGTAGAAATTAAATCTAAAAATTTATTTAATATTTTACATAAAAATGATCATTTTCACATCAATTTTAGGTAAAAATGTATGATTACTATGATTAAATTTAACTACAATGATAATGGTAAAACTATTATTTTTTTAAGGATTATTTTATTAACTTTGTTTAATTTTTTATTATAAAATAAAGTAATATATTCTAATAAATTGATATAATATAAAATTTAAAAATATATATAAATATATTAACACACATTAAATTGGTAATCAATACTAAATAAGATTAAGAACACTTAAAGGTAAAAATAATATTTTTTCTATAAAATGGGTAATCTATATATTAAATGTTTTAATTTAAAAGTTAATTTTATCTTAATTAGAAAATTAAATATATTATATGAAGCATAAATTTAGGTTCAACAAATTAATTTTTTTAATAGGGGTTACCTTATATTTTAAATAACAAAGAAATTACTTAGGTAAAAACTAGTTACTAAGGTAAAAACCAATAATGTTAAAGTTAAAATCCTAATAGTAAAAGTCCAAAAATATTTCTAAAACATGGAAAAAAATGAATTGTTAATAAGAGTGTATACATTTCCATATAACAAACTATTGTTCTATTAAATTATCATCCTTATTAATCATTTTCCTTAAAATAATATCGTGACCTTATTTTAAACTAATGAGTATTTATGAAAATACCATTTTCCATGGATAAGCTTTTACTCATAATCTTGTATAGATGGAATGATCTCATTCATCATAAAACCACTTTAAAATTATAGGATATACCATATTGTATAATTTTTTATTTAGGTAAGTCAATTACCTCCAAATAAGCTATTAAAAAACCCCATCCATGATTTTATAATTTTGAACCACATTGAAATTGCTACTAATTTCATACCTCATATTTGTACTATTAAAGCCTTTTGGTTACCTCCATTTATAGGTTAGATCAAAATCAATATGGATTCAGATTTGAAAGAAAATCTTGGTCCCTTGGAGGTGTGGTTCAATATTTAGATATCATAATTGGAGGGTGCTCATTTGCCTCTATGGAACTTGTGGTTATACCTCCTACCTTGAAGTAGAGATTCTTAGTGTCATTAATATAGTGTTATATTCTAAAAAAATAGGATGTTTTGAGTTATGAATGAAGAGTGATTCCCCCACCATTTTCCAAGACATTAGAAACAATATTGGGAATATTTTATGGATATTGAATCTATGATGGATAGTGTTCTTAGACTTAATTTATTCCATTAATTTCATCATTACTCACACTAATTAGGAGGAAAATTCCATGGTGAATGGTTTTTCTAATAAGTTATGACCACTGAAATAATTGGTCCAATGAGTCTCTTTCCAACATAATTTAACTATTTTAATGATATTTTTTTAAAACTCCTTTATTAATACTCTCATAACTCCTTTATTTTCTAATAAATGAGCCTTGAACACTCTATCTAGGGACTCAACTTATTTGGTCATATGAAAATTTCATTTTATTCACTTATAAAAGGAGACCACCTCCACCACCTCTATCAACCCATTAAAAAGTATTATCTCTACCAGAATTATTATTTATTATCTCATAAACTCTAATCTCATATCCTATAATCCTTGGTCTTTCCAAAATACCATGCTAAGTATCCTTAAGGTGTTTCCCAAGTAAGAACATCCAAAGTGATAAGTCATATTCTCAACCAAACTCTGTTAGTCATTTTCTTCTTATATACCCTAAAATATTTTCATTCCATGAAAGTATGATAAAATTATATATATTAATATAATTGAATGTTGTTATACTAATGAAATATCAATTTTATACCCTCCTCCAAAACCATTCAAAAAATGAAGATGTCTTCATGAGTATGCGTAAATAACCTCCTATATGAATGACATATTCCATTTTTTCCATTACCACCTAAAATGGATGAATATAGAAATTTATTTAATGTCTAAAAATTATATTTAAGAAACTATTAACGTTATAGAAATATAATATTAGATATTTTAGGATTGATATTAATAATAAATGGTCATAGTAAACTTAACCACCTTAAATGAACATATTGAGGAACCTTGCTTAAATTAAGACCATTTTATGAAAAATTATGAAACTATATATATTGTGTGATAATGTAATAATAATATTCAGAAAAATATACAATTATTGATATTATGAGGCTATTTTATAACAATTTTTACCATATCTAATAAACAAATGAATTTTTAGAGAAATTGACAGAACCACCTCATGTAACCACCATAAGAAAAAACTATTTAATCAATAAATAAAATACGATAATGAATAAACCATATAAAATTAAATATAGTTGTAAATTATTCTAAATTAATTTTTTAATAAACTTAATTTTATTATTTCAGAGGCTAGGCACATGCACAGAGTGAATTATGAACTAAGGAAAGGGTTATTTGCCTTTATTTTTATTTCCACGAGACATGTTTTATATTATTCACCATAATTTATTTTTTATTTTTTATTCAATAAACTATATACTTCAAGTATTAATAATATATTTCATTTAATGATATTTTAATTTTCATTTCATGGTAAAACTCTTATGTTCTTTTGATTCAAACATTTCCCTTACTATAATGTTTTTGCATCTCAATTTTGGTTCATTAAGATATGATATGTATTAATCACTTGTTAATTTTTTTGGTGTATATATTTTACATGTATTTTTTATCATAATTTTTCATGAAATATAAGTTATTTACAAATCCTTTCCATTTTTACCTTCCATGTATTTTTAATTCTAATGATTACGATGTTGTAAGGTTTTAGGTAAAGTGAATTCTCATTTATTGAGTTTTGACTTTTTTTCTTAAACATATTTCATTTAAGTTATAAAAAATGATATTGGATTTTATTATGTGTTATTTTATATTTATTATATATGTATTTATATTTCAACCATATAAATCCCTTTTTAATGTTCTATTTTTTATGAATTAATATATCTGTATGGGATTTGGTTACCTAAAATTTTCTTTTTTTGGGATAAAATGTTATTAATTGAGCACCATTATTCTACATATGATTAATTTTTTGAAATCAAATTTAATAAGAATTTTTCCAGTTTTAAATTAAGTTAAAATTATGATTTTGACTTAAATATAATTTTTTATGAATTTTGTTATCATAAAAGTGAAAAACTTCTAATAAAAAAATATCATCTCCTTTAAAGAAAACTTTTCCTCCATTTCCATGTTCAATATTCCAAAAAATGTTTTGATTTTTTATTTTGAAATAAAAATACGTGTTTAATCATGTGATCTTCATATTTCTCTTCTCCTCATTTCAAAATAAATTTTTGGTTACTCTTTTTATGATGTGGGTGTTCAACAAAGTTATTTTGAAATACTAAAAATGTTTTACATCATTTAAAAATTAATCAATTTATCTTCCAATCCATATTATATTTATAAATCCATTCATTTGTTCCCAAATATCTATTATTTAATATTTTTTTAAAGTTAAAATTTTCTAAAATTCATTAACTTCACCTTTTTGAAACGTTTATGAAATTTTCAAGGAACCATTATTAAAGATTATTTTTTTAAAAGTAAATGTTCTTAAAATGATTTAACTTAAACTTTTTTTAAATACTTACATATTTTTATAGGATCTAAAATTATGAGTTATTTTTCAAATTAAATTATATTTGAAATTTTTTTCTATTAACCCATTTGAAAGTGCCTTTTAAATTTGAATGTAAATTCTTATTTTACACCAAAGATAAAATAATTCTCTAAAAACACTTCTACAATTTATCTTCCATTTTATATCTATCTATAAAGGCTTTATTTTCATGATAATAAATTTTCATGAATCACACTCTAAATATTCATATAAAATACTCTTTTGGGTTGATTTAATTTTGGGTATAAACCATTTATATTCTTGATGTATTTATTTATGATTTCTTTTAGAAATTTTATGAAACCCTTTTTTCTTTCCATGGGTTCTTAACGATTAAATTACTATTTGTTTTAAAGTGGAAGACATATATATGCATGATTGATGGGTGGGTTAGAATATTTCCCTTAAATTAATTGGTATTTTTTATATACCATGAGATCAAAAGGGTACACATGTTGATTATACCAATCCCAAGGGTACATAGGAGGATTATCCCAAGATAAAGGATACAAGAGAGGATTATCCCACTCTAAAGGGTACATAAGAAGATTATCCAATGCTAAAGGGTAAAAATGATAATTATACCAATACAAAGTTTATATATGAGTATTATACTAATCCAAATAAGGTTACCTTAGTGGTATTGCCTATCCAAAGGGTACATAGGTGGAAATAACAAGCCTAAGATGGTACAAAGTTGGTTATACCAATCCGAATATGTGATAAATGTCTTGGCTGGTATCCTTGACATATGATATATATTTTTAGTTTCATAATTCACTCTTATGTCATAATAATATACCAATGTTATTCTCATTTTATCTTTTTTAATATCTTATGATTACACACTCCTTTTCTATGATATATGTTTGTTTATTTGAGATTTCATGTACTTTTATAATGATTTATGGAAAAATCTTATTATTATATGATATTTTAATAAGATATTTATCTATTGATCATGTTTTCTCATATGATTATGATTTAACCCTTGATGAAATTTCAATGTGTTTCTCCATTTCTGAGTTTTTGAGCTAAATCATTTCTTATATTTACATTTCCTAGGTTATATAGATGAGTATAACATAAGGGAAGCCTAAAAGGGAGTCTAGTGTGGCTCGATTACAGTGAACTGTTCCCAGGTGTTATAAAATAAGTTTTTTATGTTGGTAGTTATCAAAGAAACCAAAACATTCATTCTCATTATTGTGTGATTATTTGTAATATGTAAAGTTTAACTTTCATAAATGTTGTAAAATAAAAATAGGTTAATCTCACTTTATATCAAATACAATGATTAAAGAATATTTTTTAGAATGAGATCCTAGAGTGTGGGTTAAGGGTACCTCATACATTTTTAGTGATAATAAATGAAGTCATAGGATTTTTACATACATATGGTTGGGTGGATCTCATATTTTTATTTTTATATTATTCATCATGTGTATGGATGCTTTGAATTCCACCTATTTAGGAATTTATTATGTCTCAATCCTATTTATTTGTTTGGTTTACTTTAATGTTGGGAATTTTTGTTTGCTTTTTAATTTTTATTTTATATTAGATTTTATATTAATATATATCTTGTTTGGTCTCCATTATATTTCATAACTTTTTACTCCAAGTGCACAGCCCCTCCAAGGTATGAGAGAGTCAGGCCAAACTTCCAAATGAGAGTTCTCACTTATTTATATATGTATCAGGTGAAATAATCCACATGTAGTTTATTTTGTGCATTAGAATAAGTTTATAACCTGTGGGGATTTGGAATGTTGTTTGAGCCATGTCATAGGATAACTCAGGGACCCATATTAAGGGTATCTTTGGTTGGTTCATAAAAAATGGTATCAGAGCCAGATTATTATTTAGTGTGTCAAGGAGACAAGATATAGGATCATCATAAATTCAGAGAAATATCATGAGTTGGTTCATAATAACCACCTCCCCATGATGAAACTTGATTTACCAAGGCTAGTTGGTATGTGTATATCTTGAATTAGAGCTTGGCTCTCATATTTTTTGGGGTTGTTAGTTTAGTTTTGAGTGTCTTTTATATTGATGATTTATGAATTTTTTTTATAATTCATGGTATTGAAGTGGGATTTGTGAAGGGATCCAAGTTAACATGATTACCATACATGGTATGCAAAATTATTCATTGACTGTGCATAACAATTAGGGAAAATCTCTGGTTATCTTCACATTGTTGGTGTATAGTTCACTAAACCATGTAGCCAAACCATACATATTTCTAAAGTTTTTATAATATTAAAGTTTTTGTTCCTTGGAGATTTTAAGTTTTTTATTCCTCACATAGTTAATCTATATTTTATTGAGTTTTATTTCATAAACTATTGATTTTATTTTAATTAAATTAATTTTTAATTTGTCGTTTTAATTTTTGGGTTTTTTTAAAAAGGATAAATTTATTAAATTTTAATATAGTATCAAATATTGTTGGACTTATAATTTAGGTTTGATTTCATAAAACATTATTCTTGTATAAAAATAAGGTTGTATTTAGTGTTTTTAGGTTATTTATTAATTTTTATGAATGTTTATTTGAGATCTTAAAAAAGTCATTAAATTTTATATGTTTTGAAAGGGAATTTTAAAAATTTATAATGTTAATAGTGGACTTATTATATTTTATAAATTGTACTAAAAATAGAGATTTAAAATAATGAAAATTCATTTCAAAATAAGTTTTTTTAAATTATATTAGGTTTATCATTGATTCTCTTTTGGTACTTTGAGATCAATATAGTGATTTATATTTGGTTCTATAAGGTTGTATGTTTTATCTTGGTTTGATTTTGTTGAATATTTCTCATTATTTTAGTGTATGTCACAACCAAGTATTGATGGATTCTAAATAGGGATATGTATGTTGTTTATCGCATGTATACCCTTTAGTTTATCATGTTTTATCTAAGTTTATCATTCCATTTACTCTGGTCATGTAGTATATTGATCTTTTTATTCTATCTTAGTGTTAGTATTTTATTCAATAATTTAAAATATGAACCCCCCTCATTTACTTGGGAAACTAGAATCCCTAAATATATAAGTATGGTTGGAAAATATTTAGGTGATTCTTATATGAATTTTCCTTCTATAGTTTATTAAGTGTAAATTTGTTACTTTTACACTATAATGTTTAACATGGAAGTGATAAAAGTACATTATATGAATGAATCCAAAAAATTACCTTTATTATGAAGGTTTTATTGAAATTTTTATTTATAAGTACTTCCTTGATATTTTGAAGATACCAAAAGGAATGGAATTTTATGGCCTTTATCAAGGTAGTGTATTAGTGTTAGAGTTTTTCGGTCATTTTTTTGATCTCATACTATATCTTTCTAAGCCAAATATAGATGATTTTCTAAAATATCAGTGTTTTGGAAGTGTGATTTGATCAAATATTTTATAAGTAGTATCCTTTCTTGGCCTCAAAAAATATAAAAAGGTGAAAAATATGTCACCAGAATAGAGATTAGTTTAGCTACTATGCCAAAGATGGTTGATGTTTCCCTAAAACTCGAATATAGTGGAGGGAACTGTAGTAAAAGAAAGAGGAAGCGAGCAAAGTATAATTTGGTGGGTGGAAGTATTAAAAGGCTATCTTGTTTTCCATATCATATTCTTTTAGGAGTTGGCATCTAATATTCCTATAGTGCGGGAATAGTAGGAATAAAAAGCCTTCATGATTGGAAACTAAAAATAACTATCATAGTTTTAGATTATGAAAGTAGTAGAGTTTTTGTAAATAAGTTTCTCATAAGAGAGGTGGATACATATCTACCCCCTCAAACGGTCCTTAGTATTGTCCTAAAAAACCTAATATCAATATAATTACTATGTTATTTATTCCTTATTGTATTATACCTTCCATTATTGTCAAATCTAGGTGTGAATTGTTTTGGATGATGGATATTTTGTATTTTTAAGAATCATTTAATAGTAGAATTAAATTGTGGTTAACTCTGAATATTTATGATGGTGTATTGTGATTTTTATATTATGCCTCTTTCTTTAAGTCCTTGGTTTTTGTTTTATTTTTTATTAATTATTACAATTTTTTATCGTTTAGGGTTTCTGAGAGTTCTTAATGTAGTAGGTATACCAACATGGAGGGGATTCCCACAATGAAAGGCGTTCTCTTCTTAGAATTGATGAATGAAATTTAGTATTCCCTAGGTGGAATATTGGTTTCCTTAACCCTATATATGTACTATATTCTTTATTTTTGAAGTTGGGGTGTCTCGTTGATAGGATAGTCTTTTGTCTTCCCCCACCAAACCCTTACCTAGAGAGTTACTTGAGATTTTGACCGTAGGTTGTGTTATAGATGATTATGAGTATTTTTTAGGGAGTCGTAACATGTTCATTTTGACTTTTCTATTCTTATATTAGGCTCTTCATAGTTTTGATATCATATTTAAAGTACTTAACTTTTTTATTTAATGAATAATTGTCTTGTTATCTTTCAATCCACAGATATATTCACCTCCAGATGTTTGGGTGAATTTTACATCAAAATTTTGGTTTATATAGTATACTCAACATTTTTTTTGATGATGACGTGTTGGATTTTTGTGGTAACCTCAGTTGGTTTATTTCTTTGTTCTATTAATTCATATATTTTTGAGGAATCTCATCCTGAAGAACTTTCATTGGTCAAATAATTCTTTTAGAACTTTTTGGGGTCAGAAACTGTTATTGTAGGAAAAAATTTCACACGTTTTTTTTGTTGAGTTTTGGGCGTTTTCCTTTTGAAACATTTTTAGAAAATTGAATATTTTTTTTGGAACATGGTTAGGGTAATCCAAACGATGACCATAAATATGTGTCTATAGTTTTTAGAAAAATATTTAAATAATTGGATCATTGTTTTTCCAATTGTGTAGCCAAACCACAATGATGGATTCCCAAATAATGTATGATTCCTAGGTATACCTAATAAAGGATATATGGTTGGAACATGGTTTGGTAAACTATGTAGACAAATAGCCCAACCTATCTAGGTCATTAAAGACATAAAATCTTCATTGTTCCTATGCATTAATTAATCCCATTTGGGGGTATTTCTTCCTCTTATTTGACTATTTCACCCCAACTGTATTTTCCCATCATAATCCATTTCCATCATTGGAAATATCTTTTATTTCATCACAGTTTAGAGCAGAAATATCAAGTTAATATCCTACTAGTACCTCCCTATCCTTTATTTCTTCCTCCTTCCTTGATTTCCTTTCCCTACCATGGTCATAGTGACCTAGAGTTCCTCTTATCTTGAATATATTTTGAGTTTCTCCTTATCTTAAGGTTTATCTTATTCTTTTAGTTATTTTGGGACATTATTTAGGTTATTTATCATCGTTATTAGTGGAAGAAATAGTTTCATGCTAGGTTTTCCTATGAATTAATATTTAATTATAAAAAATGATATCTTGTGATTTTCAATGCATGCTATAATTTTTTTATATATGATAGTAGATATAAGTGGTAGTTTATATTAAAATAAGTTTAATACTTTGGATATTTCATCTAATATAAAATTTTTTTCTCTTGAGTTCCTTAGGTTTTAAACTATTTGACAATTCTAAGCACACCTCAGTTTGATTTAATATCATTTTGGATATTTTAAGGTAACTCCTTTATCTGAAGAATTTTTTTAGTCTTTAAAAAAATGTATATACCTATTTACATCAAATTAATAGTTTGTTTAGTTATTTAAGGGGTGCTGACCACATTTTAAATTTTTGAGATTTTATAATGATTATATGATTTTATTTCAAAGTCTTAAGAATAAATTTTATTTTTTAATGAATGACTAGAGTATAACACCCCATGATTTCATAATACGTTATTTCTTTATAGTAATTTAATAGCTTGTGCTACATGCAACACCGAGTTCGAGCCCACTACAACCTTACCAAACTAACCGTAAAAAAATGGTTATAAATATTATTAACTTAATTTGGAATCTTATATACTCTATATAATTTTAACATACATATTATGTGTTTCTTAAACATAATATAAGAACAAATTCATTTTTTAGATAAAAGAAGTATTTTTAGAAAAATGCAATTTTACCGCCTTTTAATGGAAAACCTTTTTTAAATCCAATATTTGACATTTTTATATATTCAGTTTGACAAAATAATCTTCTTATTTAGAATCAGGACATAATAATTTATTTTCAATAAATATTTGGTGTTTTTTTGATAACTTTCATATTGGGGTGAATAGTGAAAAATACTATATTTTAACGGAAAACAACTTTTTTAATAAAAATAATTTATAGTGTTGAATTATACATTTTAATGGTTTGAAAGTATAATTAAATTATATTTTTACTATTTAATCCAATTCTGGTCATTGTAAGTAATTTCACATTGAAATTATACATAAACAAGTGTCAATATTTTGATAGTTATTATTTCTTAAAAACACGCTTTATGGTTTTGACAATGGGAATTAATTTTAAATTAAAAAATAAAAGTCCTATGTTTTTAATTTGGTAAAATAGAATTAATTTTTGAATTCAGAATATCAAAATTATCTTAGGGTAAATTTTTGGTATTTTTCTTAAAACATTCAATTTTTGATGAATAATGAAAAACACTAAGTTATTATTTAAAAATGCATTTTTATTTAAATAATTATTTATTTTTTTTAAATATATTTTAGGTCAAAATAGATACTTAATACTTATATAAGTTCAATATAGTACATTGAAATCATTTTATAATAATTTTAGATATATAAAAATTTTATTAATCTTTTTACCGTCTTTACCCACCTCCAAGGAGCATTTGCAAATTTACATAAAACATACTTTTACCACTTCTATGAGTTGAATTTTAAAAATCAGAGAGAGATGGTTGATATCAGTAAGTAAAATGTGGTTCAATAAGATGAAAATATTTTTTGGTGAATAGTAACTTTTTACTTTTAATTACCACGGTTAAAAATAAATAGGGTAATTCAGGGTAAAAATGATATTATTATTACCTAACACATGTCCTAATTTTATTGGCTAAGTATAATTCGACAAAAAAAATTAGGAATGAAATATGATCCTTTATGTCCACGTGGATAAGATTAGGACATTTATTATTATTTAATTCAAACAAGAGTTAAAAAGTGTTAAATTCAATGTTTAATAACTAAAACATTTTTAATATAGAGTTACATATAAGATAAATTCAACTATAAATATTAATTAGAAATATAAAAATATTTCCTACATAATGGTATTTTATTTATATTTTTTAGACATTAAATAATTTAATTTATTTATGACACAATGATGATGCATTAATTACCTAATTAATGAAATATTAAAAAAATTGATATTATAAATATCCAAATAAATATAATTTGAGACTTTTTCTGAATTACACTAATTTTATATGTTAATATGACATGTTAGGGTTGGTTAGATGAATCATTTTCGAAGTAATATTGCTGTTATGAATTTTGAGAAAATAAAATACCAAATAGTGTCAAAATTTACATAAAAGAGTTTTTAAAACAAATATTATATTATTAATTGATTTTTTATTCATAATAATATAAGGTTATGCCAAAAGACTTATATAATGATAGGTGTATCATTAATGAAACACTTGGGGTTATCTTGGATGTATATAGTTTGTTTACTAACCATATCATATAAAAATAAAAAGAGGCATGGTAAATGTCAAACTATTTAACTAAGAGTTAAATATAACATATATAAAGTTAATATAGTGACCCAAACCTGTCTAAAACCAATTGGCTGAGTGGTTTCTGACCCATACCTACCTTAACATTTAAATAATTCATTTTTGAGCCATTAGAAACTGAAAATTATTTTATTATAAAATAATATTTCTAGCTTTTCCTAAGGTGCCCCTCACCCCTCTTATAACAGGGCACTCTCCCTTCCCTCAAATTCACACCATCAAAGTCTTTTTTCTTGGCCAAACCCTATCCAAATACCCTCTTAACTATCCTCCCTTCATCCTATAGGCCTTACATTAGTCATAAAGCAAACCTAAGGAGCCCTTTTGATCAAATCAAAAGGAAGAACCAGAAGAAGAGGTAAATATTTCTTCACCACTTTCAAGTTCCTTTCTTCTTCCACTTCCTCTTTCTTTGATGTTTCCATTATAAAAAAATAACTCAAGTATCAACTATATACTGTAAACCCATATTCATTATTCTATCCATCCTTTGACTGATATGTCACCATACATGCGTACGTACGTCTTACCATCTCCACGTCATGGTGTAATTGTTATTCAATACATTATTATTTGGATGGGTATAATAATGATGTGTAATTGATGTAAATAATATATATAACATTACAATAATTCTGTATATATGATATGACATCCAATTATATATTATTTTAATATCAAAAGAATTATACTTTCGCTCGTGCGTACGTACGGATTACCGTCTCCACGAACGCGATGAGATTCATTCCCCATCGCATCCATTCAAGACTAATTTTCATTAGATGATTAAAAATAATGTTTAAAGAGTTAATATAATTATGAATATGAATAAGATAAATCCTATCCATAACAAAAATTACTTACATAACAAATCATATAACGAAAAATGAACCAGTTAACACCTAAAATGAAGACAATTCTAAGATATTATTAACAAAGCAATGTCAAAATATCATATATGATATCATATTAATGTATATGACTATTTTATAATTTAGTAAAAATTATTTTACCACTATATAAGAGGTTAAACTTCCATCTACCAAGGAAAAGTACTGGGTAACGGTTATTTCTACAATCTATTCATTATCTGAGGTTTTTTATACGTAATTATCTATTGGGTCCTCTTTATCATCCACATCTATGTTTCTTAAAAACGTATTTCAAAAAATTATAAATATTTTATAGAATACAGGTTTAATTCATTTATACCCTTGTTTGAATGTATATAAGATGTTTATAAAGGAATCATTAGGTCATTTTCCAAATAAGGTCCTTTATAACCTTTCGACAAAATTAAGGTAAGAATGTATTTTTTTAACTTATACAGCAGGTGCAGATATTTTCCACCGTTATAATATCATCAAATCTTCCCTTAAAAGATTATAAGAATATTTTCCAAATAATTTTTTTCTTTAATAATTATATAACTTTTAAATAGAAAGATATATTTCTCTAAAAATGTTTTGATTTCATCTATTTCAACATCATTTGATGGATTTTAAGCTTGTTTGAAGTTGATTAATTATGATACAAAACTTACATATTGTATTGAAAGTTTTGTGATATGTTCGACTGTGGATGTGTTGTTTTTATACCATTCATGGTTTGTGGATAAAGTATTGACATTTTGTCTTCTAGTTTTAATACGAATGTTTATGTTATCTTTAAAACATTTCATATGAGGAGTGCATTGGACTTATTATGTGATGGTTGGAGCCCGCTATAGCTCCTCGATGCACTGGTAGGTCTCATGAGACAGACTAGTGTCTTGGCACAAGGCCTTGAAAAAATATTATTTGTAGTATTGGCACAAGTCCTTGACTATGTGGTTAGGAAAGTATGGCATTATGCATTCCATCATTATGAAAATGGATATTGATATGTCATTTGATTATTAGACAAGTAGAATACCCATGTAAGTAAATGGAATTATTTTGATTGTATCATTGCCATATTATGATGAAGTTAAAGTTTAAAAGGCTTTTTTTAGTCTTATACATTTCCTTAAATGTTTTTGCTTATTTATGATCATTTCTTCTATATTGTTATCCTTAATGAGCATCTGAGCTCACCCCTTTCTATGTTTTATTTTTCACCGGATACGAAGAAGTATATTATTACTGACCTCTATGGATAGTCTATGGGATCTCAGTGTTGTCTATGGAAAAAATTTTGTTGTAGTTTTTTATTTTATGATTTGAGGTAAACCTTATGAATGTATCTAGTACTTACAAGGCTACAAACTAATCAGTCTTTCGAGACTTGATCTTTTGTGATCATTCCAAGGATACATTATAATGCGCCAACTATGGGATTATAGGTTCGGGGCATTACAGTTGGTATTAGAGGATATTGAGCACAAACCTTAGAAACTATATTTAGAAAAACTCTGATTATATCACATAGCCCTAAGATAGACTTTGACGATTAGTATAGAAGAGATTCCTAGAATTTTGGTATTTTAGAGATTTTGTGAGTTTTCCAAGCAATATATCCCTGCCTAGATATGAGTAGGTAGAGGCGGCTCTGGCACAGATGTACCTAGGGGTTAAACCCAAAAACACCGCATTGAGATATACTCGAACGAGAACTAGTGCACGACAATAGGACTTGCAACACTCTTTGTTACGACACTCCCGGGGGATAAGCTTTGGATAATCATCATTTTCTTTACAAATCATTATGAATGATTTACGAGTATATACCTCCTTAAATAAAATATTTTTATGATTATGGATTATATCCATTAACTGTTCAATTTATGTTAGGTATTTTTCAAGTTTTTAATTTTTCATTGAAATTCATAAACTGACCTAGTGTATGCCATTATATAGAAATGGTGCCCAATAGAAGGAATGTAAACCCCAGCAATACGTATGATCCAAAGAGTAAGAAGGATCAAATCTTTCACGGTATTAGGCCAACATTTAGAAGGGAAATAGTCTCCCATGTATTCTTAACATATGAATAAATAGTGTCATGTGTGAATAAGATAAGTAAATAATTCTATGATTCCTATGTCTTTGAAGGGAAACAAGAGAAGAAAAGGATGGAAGAGAAAAATATTGATAAAGGAAAGAGGGAAAAGATTGATTTTCTTATATGTGATATCTATAGAAATAATAAACATGGTAAATTATTGAAGGGAATGGGAGTTTGTTATAATTGTGGAGAAAAAGGAAACAAAGTACATGATTGCAAGGGTAAGAAAAAAGTTTCAAATATACAATGCTTCATCTGCAAGGAGTTGGGACACTATGTGAATCAATGTCCAAATCATCAGAGTATACCTCCAATGATGCTATTGGATAATAATAAAGTTATAATAGTATCAAAGATGAAGAGGAATGATTAGATTTCTTGCAGTGTTATTAATGTATTGTGTCATTTGAGTATCGTATTAATGATGTACATGTTATAATAATTATAGAGTATATATGGATTATACTACAGTACTATTTCATTAAGGACTTGAGATTGTTTGGAACTAAGAAAAGTGACTCAATAGCAGGTTAAATTTTTAGAAAATACATGGTTGAAGGAAATGTAATCCTTAATATGGTCCGGATAATGAGGTAGTGATTTTGGAATAAGAGATAGTTGATTTGGATAACTTATATTGGATATTCTTGACTTCCTAGGAACTGATTAATAGTTTGTTTATTTCATCATTGTTGGAATATTTAATATTTCTGTATATAAAGAAATATACAGTATTATATAAATAATAAGGGATAATCAATGTAATCAATATGGTTTTATGGTAATTCAGGGTGTTACCATGTTTTAAAATAATACATAATGAAGGTGTTCACATATTATTATGTGGAAAAAAGGATATTCATTATTTTTAACTTCTATATAAATTATGGGCTGTGAGTTTCGATAGAAGTATTTTTGATAAGCCAAAAGTTTGGAATGGATTAAGTTTGAAATTTGATACTATTTTAAGGTAATTTTTGGACAACACGCAAACAATGTGATAACCTGTGGTGTCGGACAAAGCTGCAGGAATCAAACCCATAACCATAGTGTAATTGTGATTTATCACCTACCACTAGACTACGTGAAGTCCCTAGACGATATTATATAGTTTCTTTTTTAAAGGTTTTGAGAGGTGAATTATAAATTAATTTTTTTGGAACCCCATACGAATAGGATAAATAGAATATTTTTTTAAGTTCTATTATCTTTTAGACTAAAAGACGAGTTTTTGGTAGAAATTAGTTAAATGATGGAACTCTACTTGTCAAGTTTATATTTTTTTCTTCTCTTATTCTATGAAGAAATTAAGTCTCAAAATTTAGGTAAGGTATCTTGAAACTAAAAATGTGTTATCCTAATACCTTATGTTTTGTTGAATCGATGATATTTTAAATCATCATAGATTGATGGCTTTAATGCCCTTAATTATAAAATTTATTGTGACTGAGGACCTCAATCACTCCCTATAAATATTTACATTTTCCTCCAATTATGGGTGAATAATTACCTCCAATGTTCTCCTAATTTAGATCATAATTTGATGGTGACTTTTTCATTCCCCTTTTCCTCTTATTAAGACTAAATTTTATTAACCTAATTTCCGATGTGGGTTTTCCCAGAAAGGCATTTTCTATTTTCAACCTCTTATTTTTGAATGAAATATATTTAAGGGGGGAAGAATATAACACCCCAATAATTCATAATAAGTTATTTCTTTAAAGTAATTTAATATATTGCGCTATATGAAACACCGAGTTTGAGTGCACCACAACATTACCAAACTAGTTGTAAAAAAACGATTATAAATAGTATTAACTTCATTTTGAATCTTATATACTCTATATAATTTTAACATCCATATTATGTTTTTCTTAAACAAAATATAAGAACAAATTCATTTTTTCAGATAAAAGAAGTATTTTTCAAAAAATACAATTTTACCTTCATTTAATGGAAAACCTTTTTTGAATCCAATATTTTAAACATTTATATGTTCAATTTGAAAAAATAAAATTCTTCTTTAGAATTGGGATAAAAGAATTTAGTTTTAATAATTTTTTGGTGTTTTTCTGATAACTTTCACATTAGGTTGAATAGTTAAAAATACTATATTTTAACTAAAAACAACTTTTTTAATCAAAATAATTTATAGTGTTGAATTATAAATTTTAATGGTTTGGAGGTATAATTATATTATATTTTTACCATTTAATCCAATTCTAGTCATTTTAAGTAATTTCACATTGAAATTGGACATAAACAATGTCAATCTTTTGATAGTTACTCTTTCATAAAAATATACTTTTTGGTTTTGACAATAAGAATTAATTTTAAATTAACAAACGCAACTTTTATATGTTGAATTTGGTAAAATAGACTTAATTTTTTAATTCTGAATATCAAAAATATCTTAGGGTGAATTTTTGGTACTTTTCTGAAAACCGTTAATTTTTTATGAATAGTGAAAAACACTGGGTTATTATTAAAAATCGCATTTTTATTTAAATAATTATTTATTTTATTTAAATTTATTTTATGTCAAAATAGATACATAATAATTATATAAGTTTAATTTAATTCATTGAATTCATTTTATAATAATTTTAGATATATAAAAATTTTATTGAACTTTTTACCGTCTTTTACCCACCTCCTAGGAGCATTTGCAAATTTACATAAAACAAAATTTTACCGCTTCTGTGAGTTGAATTTCCAAAATCCGAGAGACATGATTGATATTAGTAAGTAAAATGTGTTTCAATAAGATGAAGATAATTTTTTTTGAATAGTAACTTTTTACTTTTAATTACCACAGTTAAAAGTAAATAGATAAATTAAGGGTAAAAATGATATTATTATTACCCTAACACATGTCCCAATTCTATTGGATAAGTATAATTCGACAAAGAACAATCTTAGGAATAAAATATGATCCTTTAGGTCCACTTGGATTGGATTAGGACATTTATTGTTATTTAATTCAGAGAAGAGTTAAAAGTGTCAAATTCAAAGTGGAACAACTAAACCATTTTTAATATAGGGTTACACATAAGATAAAATGGGTTATAAATATTCATTATAAATATAAAAATATTTCCTACATAATGGTATGTTATTTATATTTTTTAGACATTAAATAATTTAGTTTATTTATGACACAATGATGATGCATTAATTACCTAATTAATGAAATATTAAAATAATTGATATTATAAATATCCTAATAAATGTAATTTGAGACTTTTTATCAATTAAACTAATTTTATAGGCTAATATGACATGTCAGGGTTGGTTAGATGAATTGGTTTAGAAGTAATATTGCTGTCATAAATTTTTAAAAAACAAAATACCAAATAGTGTCAAAATTGACATAAAAGAATTTTTAAAACAAATATTATTTATTAATTGATATTCTATTCATAATAATATAAGGTTAGTCCAAAAGACTTATATAATGATAGGTGTATCATTAATGAAACACTTGGGGTTATCTTGGAAGTATATAGTGTGTTTATTAACCATATAATATAGAAATAGAAAGAGACATGGTAAATGTCAAACAATTTAACTAAGAGGGAAATCTAAAAGATAAAGTTAATATAGTGACCCAAACCTGTCTAAAACCTATTGGTTGAGTGGTTTCTGACCCATAACTACCTTATCATTTAAATAATTCATTTTGTAGCCCTTAGAAACCGAAAATGATTTTATTATAAAATAATATTTCTAGCTTTTCCTAAGGTGCCCCTCACCCCTCTTATAATAGGGCACTCTCCCTTCCCTCAAATTCACACCATAAAAGGCTTATTGATTGGCCAAACCCTATCCAAATACCCTTTTAACTGTCCTCACTTAATCCCAGAGGCCTTAATTTATTCATAAAGACAACCAAAAGATCCCTTTGGGTCAAATCAAAAAAAAAAGAACCCAAAGAAGAGGTAAATATTTCATCACCTCTTTCAAGTTCCTTTCTTCTTCCACTTCCCATTTATTTTTTGTTTAAATTATAAAAAAATAACTACAGTATATTCTTTATAATTTACAACCATATTCATTATTCTATCGATCCTTTCAATGATATTTCACCATACGTGCATACGTACGTCTTACCGTGTCCACGTCGTGGTGTAATTGTTATTCAATACATTATTATTTGGATGGGTATAATAATGATGTGTAATTTATGTAAATAAAAAATAAAAAATGACAATAATTCTGTATATATGATATAACATCCAATTATATATTATTTGAATATCAAAATAATGATATTGTCACTCGTACAAACGTTCAGATTATCGTCTCCATGAACACGATGAGATTCGTTCCCCATCGTATCCATTCATGACTAATTTTCATTATATGATTAAAAATAAATTTTAAAGACTTATTATAATTATGAATATGAATAAGATACATCCTATTCATAACAATAATTACTTACATAACAAATCATATAAAGGAAAACAAACCAGTTAACACCCGAAACGATGATAATACTAAGATATTATAAACAAAGCAAAGTTAAAAGATCATATATGATATCATATTAATGTATTTGATTCTTGTATAATTTAATAACAATTATTTCACCATTATACAGGAGTTTAACCTACCCCCGACCAAGGAAAAGTACATGGTAAGGGTTAATTCTTCAATCTCTTCATTATCCGATGTTGTTTATACGTAATTATCTACTGGGACCTCTTTATCATCCACATCCATGTTTCTTAAAAAGTATTTCAAAACATTCTTAATATTTTATAGACTATGGGTTAATGAAATTTAAACCCTTGTTTTAATTTTTATATGATATTTATAAATGAATCTTTCTGTCCTTTTCCAAAGAAGGTCCTTTATAACTTTTTCGACAGAAGTAAGGTAAGAATGTCTTTTTTTAACTTATACGGTGGGAACGACTATTTTCCACTGTTATAAAATCATCAAATCTTCCCTTAAAATATTATAATAATATTTTAAAAATAAATATTTTCTTTTATAATTATATAACTTTTAAATAGAAAGAGGTATTTCTCTAAAAAAGTTTTGATTTCATATATGTCAACATCCTTTGATAGATTTTAAGCTTATTTGGAGTTGATTTATTATGATACAAAACTTCCATATTATAATGAAGGTTTTGTGATATGTTTGACTGTTGATGTGTTGTTTTTATACCATTCATGGTTTATAGACAAAGTATTGACATTTCTTATGCTATTTTTAATACGAATGTTTATGTTAGGTTTAAACCTTTTCATATGAAGAATGCATTGGACTTAGTATGTGATGGGTGGAGTCCTCTATAGCTACTCGATGCATCGGTAGGTATCATGAGACAAACTAGTGTCTTGGAACAAGGCCTTGACAAAATATTATTTGTAGTCTTGGCACAAGGCCTTGACTATGTGATTATGAAAGTATGGAATTATGACTTCCATCATTATAAAAGTTGCCATTGATATTGCATGTGATTATTCGACTAGTAGAATATCCATGTGAGTAAGTAAATGAAATTATTTTGATTTTATCTTTTCCATATTATGCTAAAGTTCAAGTTTAAAAGGCTTTTGTTTTAGTCTTATATATTTCCTTAAATGTTTATGCTTATTTATGAAAGTTTCTACTTTATATTTATCCTTACTAAGCATTTGAGATCACCCATTTCTATGTTTTATTTTTCCCAGGATGAAAAGATTTACATAATGATTGACCTATAGGGATAGTCTATGGGATCTTAGTGTGTCTATGCAAACAATGTTGTTGTAGTTTTTCATTTTATGATGTAATTTAAAAATTATGAATATATCTAGTAATTCCGAGGCTACAAAACTAATCTATATTTCAAGACTTGATCTTTTGTGATCATGACAATGATACGTGATAATGCCCTGAATGTGGGCTTCTGGGGTTGGGGTGTTACATTGAGGACCTGTTGGAACCTTTTAAAATGGTTTATCTCAAGGTGAAAACCTTAAAACATTCCCATTCATATATTGTGAAAGGTTTATTGAAATTTAAATATCATAGAAACATGTTATGTTTTACCCATAAAGGGATGTGCATACTTTTTGTTTATTTATTCATGATGGTAAGGGGTAGTTTCATTGAATATTTTTCTGAGGAGAGGTTGAGTTTTATTTTCTTATTGATATAATAATATCGAATATAATTATTATTTGGATAACCACATTTTTTTATCATAGGAAGCTCTAAGAAGCAAGGTGGGAGACCTAGGATCAGTGTTTTGCACGAGTGTATGATCATTTACCTGGATAATGATCCAAAGGTTAGAGTTCCTCTACTTGGGGAGTTACCCAATATTTAGGAAAGGTAGGTAAAAAGTATGAGTTATGGTAGGATATTGATATCTGGCACCAGTCTCTCTATATAGTGATTTTTAGCATTATTATAGGTTGTCTCTTGGGATCCTAGTTTCAAATAATGCTTGAAATTTTCCAACTTATATAGTGGTGTGTTCATTATTATTCTTTACTTATATTTTTTCATTAAATTTTATACATATAGTCTTTTAAAATAGCATAACCTACATTTTTTATTTTACTTTCTCTTTAAGTGTTTCAAATTAATTAAATGGGTTTTATAAATATTACTCTATTTCAGAAAATCATTGGATTCTGTTATAATTAAAGAGTTTCAAAATTAAAGTGATTTGGTAGTTTTCTTAAATGAAATATAACTCATATTTTTTAAATGAATTTAAAACTAACATGAAATGGTTTTATTTTTAAATCATATGCTTAGAGTGTGGAAAGGATACATATTAGTCATGTTTTTTTCATTCCTTTAATATTTCAGGTCAAGCTAGGTTCTTCTTTGAGGTGACCTTTGATCCACTAATTTTAGTTCATGTATTATAGTGGTTCTAATAAATGGTGTGACTAGATTATCACATGGATATATTTTGGAATAGTTCCTTATTTTATTTTTATGTACTTATTCATATGTATAAACAGATTAAATTCTAACTATTTTATCTTCTCACTTTTTCAAAGTCTAGTTTCTCTGTTTGGTTTACTTTAATGCTGGGAATGTCTTTTGATTTCAAATTAGTATTTTATTTTATATTTCTGTTATATTATGACTTTTGGGTTTCTAGTTTATTTCCTAGTTACATTCTCTATTTTATGACCCCTCTAAAGCATGTGAGATTCATGGAGAACTTCTATGTGGGAGTTCTCATTTTTTATTTATCTGGAAAAATAATTCCCAATAGAGTGTATTTGAATACAGGTAACTATTTTCCAACCCTTGGGGATTAGTAAAGACTTTCCAGGCATGTCACATGCCAACTTAGGGACCTGAATTTGAGATATCCAAGGCTGGTTCATGACACAGGGGTTGAAGAGGCTATGTAACATTAAATTAGTTATATAAGCACTCATGTATTATTAATATAGCATGGGTGATGTGTGAATGTAATTGTTTATTGTGTATAATTAAATTGTTTATAGAAGGGACTGCGAACGAATAACCCTATAATAACTTAAGATTTAATTTTCTAGATCTAGGGATATATATTATTATATTCTCACTATGTGAGAATATAATAGGAATATAAAGGCCTCATGCTAGATTTATTAGGTTCTATAGAATATTAATTTAAAC
This sequence comes from Viscum album, assembly GCA_963277665.1. Classification (NCBI taxonomy): domain Eukaryota; kingdom Viridiplantae; phylum Streptophyta; class Magnoliopsida; order Santalales; family Viscaceae; genus Viscum; species Viscum album. The sequence goes on along the minus strand of OY728141.1, from coordinate 1,294,133,603 downwards.
TAACATAATAATAAATTTACTATTTAACCATTGTTTGAGATTAAATAATCTTTTCATATGATATTAGACCATAGAAAATACAGATAATATAAGATTAAAAATATGGAAAACTAATTGATCTCAGATCAAGAAGGGTTGAGGTTGAGATTCTTAGTATTGAGGTAAACCATCAAAGAATATTAGCCAAGCATTAGTTTCATCAATGAAAGGATTACGAGATAGTTTATCTAAATTTTTATGAAAAAAACCAAATTAATAATCTTCACATATCATTAATGTATTTGGTTTAACTAAGCACTTGTGAGTGAATTAAATATGGGGAAATGGTTGGATATATGTGAGGATCAAGGACCTATTTTTTTTCCAAGCTTGATGAAGAGGTGCTGACCTATTTGAAGAACTAGTTTGAGCCCTTAATGTATATGAAACTAGAAGAATATGATTTTTATATGTTTTTGAGATTAAGTTAATTAGTCCTATGTTATTTGGTTATTTATATATTATAGGATTGACCTTTTGAGAAATTTTGTTTTTAAGGGAGGCTGAGCTCAAGGCTATACTAGTGTCTATAATATGTGCTTGATGAATTGCTTCAATGAGGAAATACATTTTTAGAATTTGTGAAATTTGAGACTATCAAAAACTAAATGATATTCTATAGTGATCCTTATGGCTCTATCGATGTAGAAGAATAGAATAGTGTGTTAGGAGATGTATTGACTAATTTTATAAGCTCAATAACGATTAAGTGAGCTAAACATAAGGCTGACCAAGTTAACTAAGAAAGTAATGTGTGAGTTGGTGTTCTATGTCATTATAACCAAGCTTGGATTTTAATGAAATTTTTAATTAGGGTCAATTGATATGATTAGAGAGTATTTGTTCCCAGGATTCCTAATAATCCAGATTCGGTAAGAAATTAAATCATAGGGAAAAATAATAATCAAATATAAGTAGACTATATTATTTTTAAGGGATAATTGATGACCAATGTAAGTTAGAAATTAGAATATGGGATTAATAAAATGAGACTTTGTAAATTATCTTGATCTTATTATTTCATAAAGTGGTTATGATTTGAAAGGAGAAACGATATTCACTGATTCGGTTATATCGAACATCAATTTAGTGTAATTGAGTTTGTGGATTAGAATAAATAAAATTGTACTTCTAGAAATATGAGTGAATGTTTTAGGTAAAAAAGATATTTCCAGTAGAAGATACTAGTAATACTTAGAGTAGTACAATAATAGTGAATAGGGAGAAATGAAAAGATTATAATTTTTTAATTACATAATATTCTCCTCCTTTTAAATCCTTTCTTTTTCTTTATTTATAAATTGTTATAATGAATATGTTTTTTCCATATTAAAAATGATATGTGGCTAAAAGATTATAGAGGAACAATTATTATTTTGTTCATTTATTTAAAATTTCATTTTTTTCATTCTTTTTCTAAATTAGATCACCTATCTTCCTCATTTTTATTTTTTTACTTTAATAATTTTCCATTTTTTTAAGAATAAATTATGAATTAACTTGATCAAGATTCAAAACTATTAATGAAAATTTATCTTCTAAAGTCATTTTACAAAAAGAATTTTGTTTAAATGACTATTATCATGTCTAGATTGAATTATAATATTAATGTGATTGAGATAATATCACTTGTTTTGTTTTGTTTTTGGAAATTAGTTCTAGAACTGAAAAATAATATAATTAGTTCATCAATAGACCAAATTCATGAAAAAGTTATCAAAAAAATTTTATGTGATAGTTCATCATGTTTAGTAAAGATTTTCATAAATTAAGGAAGATATTTTCATGATAACAAAATAGATATTACCCTAGATTCATCACCTAATAAACATTGTTCAATCATGATTCCCTTTTTAAACTCTCTCCTACATTTTTAATCCACCTTCATTACTATCTTACCATTCATTTCACTTCCACACCACTGTTTCAAAACACATGTTAATATTTTTATTTCAATTTTTTTTGGATTTTGAAGTTGTTTTTTTTATATACTATATTCCCTTACCTATGGATATGATAATATACTAGTATATTAGGCTTATTATATTCATAGGTAAAAATATTAGTTTTTCACCTTTGATGAAGAGTTTTGTTTAATTGGACTCCATAGAAATATGATAAATGATTAGATACAACTCATTACTAGACTTAATCTATTTCATTATAAGTAAAATCATAACCCCCTCTAGAAATACATCGACATAAAACCACAAAACTTTAAGAATATTATCAATCCTTACATTGGTTACACAAAATCATCATGATTTCCTACTGAGATGAAACTTCCTATGCATCGATCTTTTAATACCACAAAAAAATTCTTTCTCTAAAAAACATTGCATGATCATCTCTTAAATGGAGATAATTACACTTCAATGATAATATTTGGCACAATATTTTATAAATTATAACCAATACATCCCTATTATAACATAAAACAGTTTCATAAAAAACAATACTGTATTCCATGAAAATCTAAGTTGCCCCACAAACCACAACTCAAAACAACACACCTTATCCAACCTCATTTGACCTCCCATTTTATTAATAAACTCTAGTCATATATAAGGATTATCTTACATAATATCTAAACCATTAACTATAGAAGGGGTGATAAATGAATTTCAGGAACTAACATTAATTGCGAATGATGAAAAGGTTGATTAAATTCAAATATTACCTTTAACCACATTAGGTTCATCCAACTATTGAACTTACACAGACTATGGTTTCCCTATACCAATGTATACTCTTCATAATCTTTGTCCTATAACTCTCTATAAACTATTACTAAATCCCCATTGAGATCCACTATGATGTACTATTTCAAGATCTCCTTGTACTGGTTGTCCTAATGACCATTCATCCTCTTACTATTTTGAAAAATACTACTAAGGTAGAAATACCTATAGGGTAGTCCATAAAAAATAAAACTCTAATTGAAAAATATTTTTTATTATATGAAGGTTCCCCTACCTATTCACAAGATTACTTCGCCACTTAACTATTGATTAACATGTTATATCTATAGGGATATGAGGTAAATTTCACATGTAATTGGTTTATTTTTTTAACAAAACTAGAAGATATAGGGTATGCAAAAAAGAGAATGTGAAGGATTCATGGGTTGGAAATACAAAACAAACCAAACTCAGGTTAGATGATTAGTGTTTAATTCCACTTGGAGTGGACTCTAATTGAAGGGGAATTATAAATTTACAAAATTACCCAAACTCCCCCAATGATCCCAAAAAGGAAGTGAGCAACCACCACTGCCTATGCAAGGATACTCTCCCAAAAAATTCCCCATTTCTTCTCCCCCTAAGGATGAAATAACCTATAATATTTCCTAAATATCCTAAAGTGAGGTAATGAATTCACCTTTAGGTGGTTTTGTGCTTCCATTTTTTCATCTGTTTGGGAATTCATTCAAGAAATTTCATTTATAGAGAGGTGTGGATGTCAATCACCCATGACTAGTGTGTCACTCAAGTATACTAACCTCACCAATTTCTATTGTTATATACCCTTTTTTCTTATAATAGGTTTCTATTTAGTCTCTACTCAATAATCATAGGTAAACCACCTAGAAGTAGTGATTGGATATCCAGTGGCTATGTCAGTTTCAAATTTGTGTCCATCATCCACACTCACCAAATATCCTCCCACTAACCAAAAGAAATATACTAATATTGGAAGAGAAAAATCAACACTCAAAAACATTAACAATAAGTAAAATGAATAAAATTAATCAAAATCTATTCTTATGATTAAAAAATATAGTATAACCTATGAAACATCACAATAAAATGAAAAAATAAGGAAAAGAAAAATGTATGGCTTACTGACCTCAAGAGGATTCTTGAACAGCTCCTCCTGACTATCGATAATCTTATGTAGTATCAAATCATTCTTAGAAACCCCATATTGGGTCATAAAACTATCCTCCACCAACCTCGGTGTTATTTTATCCCCTATAGATCAATCTATTCATATCATTGTTACTTATTCCCTTCTTATATATTTTTTAGAATTTGATTCTCATACCAATTTGTGAGATAATGACATGTTACAATGGAATTAGAGATCAATTTCATATAGGAACCTTTATTACTTATTTGTTAAGACATGATTTCATGTTCCATCCCATGATATTCAATATTTAAATCTCCTTTGAATATTTATCCTTGTGTCTTTCTAGTTGATTCAAAACCCTATTTGGTTTGGAAACAATTTCAAGGGAATATTTGTTCCCCCTTGATATCTGAATGTAAACTACATAGAGTGGGTATGATTTCAATTTTTCTACACTGGTCTTCTAAAACCTTCCTTAATCTCCCATTATTTTGATGATTCTTATATAGTGATATAGGGAATCATGCGTTCCCAAAGAGATGAATCTATTAACTAATCAATACAGGATACATTAATGGGTGGTTGTAATATCAGGCAATGACACAATATAACATTTAGAAAATAATGGAACATGGGTTTATTGGATGAGATAACATTGGAAAAATAAAAAAACTACACATAGGCATGAGATAATATTATTGCTGGATAAATTTTATGAATGGATGTGGGTTTGCATTGGGTCTTCCTCTGCTATATGTTAGTGAGGTGGAACTTTCTTAGCAGATGTTGAAACTAGATTTGGATCTTCAAATCCTTATTAAGAGTGCACTCGATGATACATTGGAGAGGTGGAGTAATATCACCCTCTAAAAAAAGTGTACATTGTCATCCTAATGTAGTCTCAAGGCTCCATGTTGAAATTTTAGTATCCCTTGATTTATTCAATTCTATCTCCCACAGACAACTCTACTATATTATTTAAAAAAATGAAAAATTCACATCCTTAAACCTTTTTTAACTGAATATTATATTTTTATAGGATTTAATAATTTTATTACAAGATGAAATATTATACTCAAGATTTACTTAAAACTAGAAAAATATATAAAAACTATAAGAATTACCCAAAAATTTAAAAATTCTATTAAAACACAAATGAAAAGTAAAAAAATGCTAACCACAACCTCCCAAAATTAGAGATTACTTTTCCTAAAGTAATTACACTTAGTAAAAAATTTTACCCCTTTTTAGTTTACTTAAAATATAGTTCTAGGAAAAAGAAGGTTAAATGGTAAGAGATTAGTTGATTTAAAAGTCAAACAGTCCACATATTATTAAATCCATATCCAGAAATCTTTTTATCCACAACTCTATTTCATAATTCCTAGATACGAATTACATAAAATATTATAATTCATTTGGCCCATGTTTTAATGAGTTCAATATTCCCATTACCTTCCACTCCCTTAAAAACATGGAAATGGTATTTTGTTTTTTCAAAGCCATGGTATATGAAATTAAACTTATTTAATGAGTGTGAACCACGTGAAACTTTACCATCCCCTACAATAGAGATCACTTAAGACTAATTACAATAGTTAAGGAATGAAAGTAGGGTAAGGACAATCAAATATCAAGTAGTAATTAATTATTATTAATGGAATTTCTTTTTCACCCACATGCCCACTTCCAAGTTATTTTTGGAAACCTAAATTCAGATCCTAATGGTAAAACCTTGAGATTTTGTGAAATATCTTTTTCCAAAGTAATTTAATCATTTCGATGCTTTTCTTTCCACACAAATCTGAATATAGTTTCTATATAAAATCACTATGTTTGGATTGAAGTATATGCCACACCATGTTAATATTACACTTCAAAAAACACATAGATTAGATTTTGGTACACACAACAGTATTTTTGTCTCGTGTTACACATAATACTGAGTTCTTTCGATAGATTGTGTAACACAAAAGGGTGAGTATTTACCAAACTACAATATACTATTAATATGATTTTAAAAATATTATTATATATAACACATAGATATTTAAAAGAAAATTAAAAATAAGATTAATTAAATTATGAAAATATTATTTATTCATGTATATAAAAATAATCATTTGGTTATAAATAGGTATAAGTAAATGTATGAACTATTTTATAATAAAGAAATTACTTTTCATAATAAACTATATTTATATGTACAAACACAATGTTATATTAATAAATTTAAAAAAATTATTAATGTTTTCAATAAAATTTTTATATAATATATTCAATCAATATTGTTTATACTCATCCAAAAGATTTTATAGTTATAAGATAAGAATAAATCCAATTTTATGTATTTTTTTAAAAGGAAAATTTACCACCTTTTAGTGGAGAAAACATTTTAATTATGATTTTTAACACATTAAAATTTTATATTTGGAAAAATAAACTTCATTTTTGAAATCGTAATATCAAAATTTACTTTGGTTTAATTTTTGGTATTTTTCTGAGAGGTTTTATTTTTTGATGAATAGTTAAAAACACTGATTTTTAATTCTAAACTGCTTTTTCATCTAATTTATTCATATAGTTAAAATATGTTTTAATTTTGTTTTACAATATAATTTGATCAATTATACATCAATTAATTCATTTTAGGTAATTGGAATTAATTTAACAATCAAATTGGATATAAAAACATTTCAATCTTTTGTACCTTTGGGATTTAAAACCCCACATTGTCATCCCGTTTACAAGATTAATTTTAAAATAATTTCTTCCACTTATGTGATTGTAATTTAGAAAAATTTATTCCATATTTTGATTAATAATAATTTATAATTTCTAATATGGTCAAATTAGTTTTCTATCAAAAATAATAGTGAAAGTGGTAAAAATTAATTATAGTGATTAAGTGAAAAATTAGATTAACAGAGGATTAAGCCCTACACTTAAGGCCCAAAATGACCTAGAAACTTGTCCAAAATACATTTCATATTCATATTTTGACCCTATACTCAATTTTATCAAATTTTTACCATTATTTTTGACACTTTAAATTGGAGAAACGTGGGTGGAATTCCCTTTTAAAAAATTTACAATAATGCAACTCCCCATTCACTATAAAAAGGCACTCACACCTCCCACTAATTCACACCTATCATGCCCTTTGTATTGAAAAAAGTAATTTAAAATAATATCCCAAATCACTCCATTCACCATAAATCCTCTTTGTTTTTGTATAAATACAACCAAGAATTTCATTTGGTGCAAACTAAGAGGGATACCAAAAGGGAGGTAACATCCTTCCTCGAGATCCATTGTTTTATTTTCATATCACCCCATAAAATATTCTTATTACATGATTATATAATGACCTTTTTATCATAAATATACTTATATTTTGTTATTATATGTTTTATATCTACACATATTCATTGTTTCATGAAATTGGTAATGAATTTACCATTCTTGCACATGGGGAACTACAACCTTGTGAAATGATATTGTTTGTTTTTCATTTACCACCTGTCATGGGTGGTAATTATGATAGAAAATATATATTTATATGATATATTTTATATTTATGATTTATTAATTCTTATTTAGTTATTATATAAAACATACCTCTATGATTTCCATTTTTTAAAATTAAATAACTTCCTTTGTGGATGCAAGGACTACGGCCTCCTGAAAGCGATGTAATTCATTCACACTTTACATGGAATGAATCAAGGATGATTTTAGTGATCTTATATGATATTTATAACATAATAATTCTAATTAATTTATAATATATACATATATATATATATATACATACATATATACAAACATATATATATATATATATATATATTTAATTTACTTTCTTACTTTCAATAATACAATAAAATGGAAACAACATTCATGCATACGTATGACCTATCATCTCTATGAACAATGTATTCTATTTCATGTTTATATATTTCATAGATTATTATAAATATTTATATACTGAATATATATGGTATTTATACCATGTTTTATATTCTTTAAATAATTAAATCATTATCTAAGTAAGAGGATCATGAATAATTAGTCAAAACATGTACAGAAAACAAAGATGATATTACCTGAAACATAAAATTAACATGATATTATTAATAAAAGGGTAACATAAAGTCATAATAAAATAATATATGGTATCATATATAATAATATGGTTTTTTATTAGATTTATAATAAATATATTTTTATTAAATAAGAGATTCAAACATGTAAAAATAAAGTCAAAACTTAAGGTAAGGGTTTTCTCATCTTACATTTATTTCTGTAAGACATATAGCTTATTCACCATATAATTTCTTTTGTGTGGTGTATATACTGCCAATGAATGTATTATATTATTATTATAATTAAATTTATTTCTATTTAAATATCCATTTTTTATCTTTCATTCATGAAGTTTATGGGTCAAGAGTTACCAAATCAGTAAATAAATTTTGTCTCAATTTTCCTTTGTTGAGAAACATGCCATGTTATGCACCAATATTTTTCCATGAGGGGTATATACTACCCTTTTAAATTTTATGTAATTAATCTTATTATTTTCATGATATTTTAATATTCATGTAATTTTATTCTTTCTATAGTATTATGATTAAATGTTAGTAAAGTGTTAATGGTTAATTATTACAATCTCATCATTTATCAAGATTGTTTGTGATTATACTCCCATTGATGGAATATTATGACCCTTATCTCAAGAACTATCATGAATGTTCTTTTCCTATATTTATCCATGATTTCTCAATATATTTTTACCATTTTCCACTCTTTGGTACATAATATAATTAATAAATCATTTTTAATAAAATCTATATTTATTTTTCTCTTTGGTCAGAATGTTTTTTTATTCAAAAAAACATATTTTCTAAGAAAATTCTAAAAAATATTTTACAATGATGTGTAAAAGATATTTTTATTGATGTTTTAAATTTATAATAAATAGGTTTTAAAAGTAATATCCATATCTTTTTTCGATAAGGGAACTTTTATAAACTTTTTATGGTGCCAAAGGAATGTTCAATATGTATAAATTTACCCACCATCATTTACATGAAGCTTACATTGAATATTTACAAGGTTATTTTTAAAATAAAAATTTATTTCTAATATTGTGGAAATTATTTATTTTAATTTTTTTTCAATGAAACTGTTTTTAATTTTTTATATATTCTAAAAAGTGTTTAAAATTGTTTTTAAAGCTTCTTATATTTTTTTTCAAGGTTATTTTCATTTTAAAATGTTTTCAAAATGTTTATGTTTTAAAAAGAATTTTTCAAAGAAGAATGGATATTCACCTCATGAAATGTTTTAAATTAATTTTTATGATTCCTATATATTTTTTCAAATTGGTTTAATGAAATGATTTTTGAAAATGATATATGTTTTAAAAAAGTGATTTTTATTAAAAATTTATGTTACAAGTGATATTTAAGAATACTTATCCATTTAAGATTATATCCTTTGATATAATTTATGATTTAATAAGGTTATTATCCAAGGAAACCATTTTTATTGTTTATTTTAATGGTTTATGATTAATATGAATTTTTTATGAGACCCAATTATCTTCTCTTGGTTATTCTCTTTTAAAACCCACTACTTTTCATGGTATATGCTTTGATAAAATGATAATGAATCCTATATCTTTTCCATAGGTTATGGTAGAATGAATTTTTTATGATACCCATTTCATTTCATGGGTTATGATTTTATGTTTATGACACCCATTTCATATATTGAGTTACGTTATAGTGTTTATGAAACACATCTATTTTTATTGGTTATCATATGATGAAAGTCTTGTTATCTTGTCTAACATGAATGTATGATTTAATTATAAGACAAGTTATACCTCTATGTACCTGAAATTTATTGGGTAAATATTTATATCTCATAAGTATTATAAGGCTAGAATGAGGAGTGAACTCAACTCAGTATTATAGGGATGTAATAAGGAGTGAACTTGGTTTAGTATGAGATGGATGGAACAAGGAGTAAACTTGGTTCAGTAATAAGGGGATGGAATGGGAAGTTAACTCGGTTCAGTAATAGAGGGTTGGAACAAAAAGTGAAATTGATTTAGTAGTATAGTGCTATAATAGGAGGTGAACCTAGTTCAGTAACATATGGCTAGAATAGGAAGTGAACCGGGTTTAGTAAAGAACTCTATCTAATAAGATTGTCTTGGGAATGAACCTTGACTACTAAGATAGTTTGGGGAGTGAAACCATTCTACTAAGAAGGCCCTAACATTAAGCCTTGACTAATATGTAAATCCTTATATATGTTCATGTGTCTGTTACTATTACATGTCTTATACTTATTTTATAATCTCATGGATTATAATTTTTATTTCCTTATGATCCATGTCTAATGAACTACGAATATTTATTCCATGAATCTTGATTATGATCTTTGATATGTAGTTTCTGATCTTCTATTGCTAATATAATGTTATCATACCCTTATTATCATGTTTTTATTATATATCTCAATTGTTTACCCTTAATTATAATATGAGATCACACCATTCTTATGTTTCCTTTCCCCAGGTGATGAAGAAAGGTTTTAAGTAGGATTAATAAAGGGGAATATCTTTAAGGGAGATGTTGATGCTCTTTCACCATGTTAGAAGATTATGTTTCTAGGTTTCCAAAGACATAAACTATTACAGTTCTCAGGCATGTATTTTTGTAATGTGTGGAATATTCATATAAAATCATTCCATATTCATATATGTTATGCTAGGGTTACTATAGTTGGTATTAATGGAAAGGATTAGTCAACCTTTGGAAACTAGGATGAGAATATTTTAGTGATATTCCTAGGTATATTTCTAAGGTTATGTTTAGGAATGTCACTAATTATAAGTATAAGGATTAGTTAATGTTTTGTAAAATTTCATTGAATTTTGGTAATGGAAAGAGAGAGTGGTTACTATGAAAAACATCCATGTCTGGATACTACAAGTGGATGTGGCTCTAAAACAAATGTACATAGGGGTAACCTAAAAACACCATATTGAGATAGAATCAATCAGGAACTAGTGCATGACAATAGGCCTTACTTCAAACCTGGTATGACACTCATAGGGGATATGATTTGGAAAATTGGAAACTCTTTATGAACAAAATAATAGAATAAAAAGATGAATAACCGAGGATAAACCTACGGTGTCATCAATTAAAAAGTATGTGTCATGATTTAGACATCATATAAGTAATTTTTAATGACTATATGGTTTTCTACTATGATAAGTGTTTCTCACACTATGATTTATAGTTTTATCTAATGGAATGAACTAAAAGGAACTTTCTTAACATTGAATGTTTTTGATTTGGAAAGTATGGGCATTAGGGAAATCGATTTCCAAAGATGAAATATCACAAAGAGAATTGGTAAGCTGGTACATGTAATGATTTTTATACGTATGATGAAGATACCATGAATGATATATTAATGGTATGTGTTGTTCTAATATTATTGTTTATAAGAATGATTGCATTGATTTTAAAAAATGTTAATAAATTATTTATATTTTTTATTTTATAAAAGGGTTATTAAAGAATAAGAAGTCAAAACTTAGTAAATTTGTTGAGAAGATTGTTGGATGAATAAAGTATTTATGTTTTGTAATTAAAATACTATTTTATACAAATAATTAAATATATAAGTATTTTTATCATATGTTTTTTATTAAGGATTGGAAAGGATATATTGAATGGTGTTGGTGAGGTAGAAAATTGATTTCATGGAAATGTGATATTTTGATTAAGGGAAGGTAACCCTTAATATGTTCCTCATGTTGAGATAATGATATTTTGATAAATATATTTTGGATATGAATAGGTAAATTGGATGGTAATAATTAGCTTTTAACTGATAAAGGATTTCATGGAAAAGTGGTTTGTGCAATCGTTGATGAAGATTACAAAATTTTTGGATATAAGGAATATATCCAAAAATCATTGGAATAATGAAGAATGCAAGTTTTAAATAAGAATTTATGGTAGTTCGAGTTATTATCATGTTTCAATAGACTAAATGGTGAGGGTATCCTCATTTTTGGTATGTGATAACCAATAGATACTTTATGATAGATGGGGGATCAGTGCTAATTTTTTTTTTGATAAATTTAATGTCCCTATTTCTAATGTTTTGGAATTCCATCTTTCAGAAGGGTTATAAGTTAACCATTTATGGAAAAGTTTATACTAAACATAAGATGAGGTTTTAGAGATTAAATTATTATCTCACCATATAAGTATTTATGCATACTTGATAACTTCTAATAACCATTTTTTTGTGACGAAGATAAATAGAATGTCCTATCATTATATTTATAGATATCATAATTTGTTAAATCTTCAATAATGAAAAATTAAACTTCATTTAATTGAATAAGATATAAAGTGGAATTTTATCAGTGAACAACAAAGGGTAAGGTCATCTTGAAATCATATAAGTATATATTTTCATGAATTTTTTTTCAAATTTTGGAAAAAGGGTCTTGAAATAAAATGTGGTCAAGTTATCTTTTTTTATGATATAAATGACCTTTTCAATCATATTTGGGTTATTGATGTTTTATTATTAACTTTATACTAACCATTTTCTCTATCACTCTCCATTATAACATAATAGTTAGATTTTTCTTCAATGTCCATGTTTTCACTTCCCACCATTGTTATAACATCTGCAAACCTAGTTATCAGTTAGTTTGGGTAACCATAATTTTTCCATCATTCCTTTTTTAAATAATGTTTTAGTATTCATTTTTACGATGTGGGTTTCTATTAAAAAAATAATCAAGTATTAAACTTGTAATAACCCATACGAATTTGGAGGGAGAAATTATTTTTATGTGGGGTATAATGTAACACCCCGAGATTTTGTAAAATATTTTTTTCTGAATTAATTTAATATTTTTTATATTTTGAATTTCATAAAACAATAAATATATATTTTTATATAAAATCACTAATTTTTTTTGAAATATATGAAACACTATGTTTATATTTTACTATACTCAACACTTAGATTAACTTTAAGTACATGAAGAACTTTGTTTGGATTGTGTTACAAACAATGTCCACTTATTTCGATAGCTTGTGTAACACGCAAGAATGAGTTTTTACAAAAAATATAATGTACTATTAATATGATTATTAATATATTACTATAGCTACCACCTAGCTATTGAAATAGATGTTACAAATAAGATTAATTAAATTTTGAAAATATGATTAACATATGTATATAAAATGAATCCTTTGGTTATCAATTAGTATAAGTGAATGTAAGAACAATTTAAAAATAAAGATATTACATTTCTAAGAAATTTTTTTTATATGTACAAACAAAATTTTATCCCAATAAATTAAACAAAACCCTTTTTATTAATGTTTTAAAAAAAATTTTATCTTATATATATAACAACCCTTCATTTTATTACACAATTAAACATGATTTATTACATAAATGTCACTTGATACAACATTGAATATTGAGAGGTATAGTGTCTTTGGGTATAATGACCATTACATAACAACTAAAAATATGAAATACAACTTCTTTATTGAAAACTTCCTTCACATGACCACAACATTTCCTCGTACTTAGCATTGCATGGGATAACCTGAGGACATGCATAAGAAGGGTGAGATATAAATCCCAGTAAAGGAGTTAATGAGGAATAACATGAAGGATAAAAATACATTTTAGGAAGTAGGTGTATCAATGGATCATAAGATAAACATGAACATAAAGGCATGATATAACATGATTAACATAACATGGAAATGTGGAAACAACATTTAACATGATTTTAGCATGAGCGAAGGCTCATTGAACATGGGGCATGAGTAAGCCCTCATTTAACTTGAATTATCATGAGTAAACAGTCATTTAACCTGACGTATCATGATAATATTCTTTACCCAATGCATTGGAGCGCAATCAGGGTGCACCCTTCTTAAACATTTTATTTCACACATAAGTGTGACACATGGATCATATAACATGGAATCAATCAACATCAGAAGTTATTACATGATTAAGTAATGTGGAATAAGTACATGAAATTACCATTCATAATGTATTTTAGCATATAGGTGAATACCCTTGATAGAGACAAGGGTATAGTATAATGATCTTGGATTGAAAAAAACGCGGTGCAATTTTGGCAGCATAACGGCATGACATATGGATTCATGAAAATGGTTTATAAGAGATAAATTGGTGTCTAATTATAAATACATGAAATTTAATGTATGGGGTCAAATAGGTACATATCCCAACAATCTAAATGGAATTTAGACACACAATACAAAATAATTTCTTTGATGTAAAAGAGGAGATAGAAATCCCTCACGGAATTTCAGCATGGTAAAGAATGTACATGAGAAGAATTAATGAGAGATAAAGGGGTCTCCCATCATCCAAACATAAATATGGAAGTATATGGGATGTGTGAAATAATACCCCAACATTTTTAATCCAAAAAATGTAATAACAACTTAATGAAAATTGGACAAAATGAGAAAGGAATAAATCCCTTACATGGAAGTGCGATCCCAAAATCTTGGGAGAGGCTTGAGAGAGGATTTCTGGAAGATTGGGGCACATTGGGAGGATTATAGAGAGAGTAGGGTAGCGGTTGGTTGAACTATAATGTCTTTGAGTGAATAGGACATGGGATCTTGGGTGGGTTTATATAGGAAGGGAGAGGAAATTCTTTATTATTTAGGTTTGGGACACCTCACATTAAACTAATCAAAACCACAAACCAGCCCATGGATTTTCCCATATTTTTTCCAAATGGGAGTGGAAAACAATATTTTATAAGGCCAATGTCCTAAAATCTTAAAATAATAGGGTTTCTTATAAGGAGGTGAGTCACACTCTCAAAGAAAACAATTTAAAAAGACAAAATGTTTTATAAGCCTTGAAGGGTCCACTAAAGATTTGTAAAATAAGTAAAATAAACCAAATATCACATTATTTTAATGGTAAAACATATATTGGCTGAACATAATTTTTATATTATTTTATTACCTCACTATTGGGTCATTATGATGTCATAAAACAAATTATATATTTAAACGATATTAATTTTTGCCCAAAGATTCCACTGTCTCAGAAAGTTATGAAAAAATAACCATTGGATATTTTAGGCACCCTGATTCCAAAAATAATATTCATTTTATCTAAATAATTTTCTAAATATGTTAATTTTTAATTTTAATATAAAAACCAACATTTTTCGAAATTTCATGGGTTTTGATAAAAAAAGTTTTCAAACCTTAATAAAAATTACTATTGCATTCATAAAATTATATGATTATTTATATTTAATAAAAATTAATTTAATAATAATAATAATATTTTATTAAAATATTCTTTAATTAAAAAATCCATTAATTCTTCAAAATATATTTTTTAGTTATATATTAACTAAAAATACTATTTGGGATTTAAAAACTATTTACAAAGTAAAAATAATAAAATGAATGCACATTCTTTATAAAAAATCATGAACACAGTCATAGTGATAGGGTCTTGTTACATAACCCCTTATGACACCCGCATAAGACCTTAGGGTGAGGTTCACGATGGTGACAGACTCTTGGGGTGGCTCGGATAACATTGCTCGAGTGGAAATCTCTATCAACTTCCACTTATCTCATAGGTGGTTCTATTTGAGATTAATGTATTAAAGCATGGGATAGTATTGGTCAAGAGTGAATCCCAATGGAACCACCTCATTTCAGAGTTCTGAACAATTGGGTTCTTATGGTGCAAGTCTACTGAATGAGGTCGTCACTTCCTTTTTCTGAGTAAATTGGATTTTTGAAAGCCCTATATTTATACTAATCATGTGATCTCTATTAAATGAATATATTAGAAATGGTCACAATTCTTAACAGTATTTTAAAATCCAAAACATAGCACCAAATAGGTGTATATGTTTTACATATCCATAATAAGACATTTAGATAGACGAAGAGGAATATTTGTTAATGAATTTTTGGTTCGTTACAATCTTCCCTCTTAAAGAAATTTCACCCTTGAAATTTACATTTACCACTCCAAGACAAATGTGGGTAACTCTGCTTCATCACTTCCTCTAATTCCCACTCTGCTTCTTCATATTTGTGGTTTTTCCATAGCACCTTGATAAGGGGCATTGTCTTATTTCATAGAACTTTTTCTCTACGATCTAAGATCTTAACTAGTTGCTCCTTGTAAGAAAGGTCATCCTATAACTGTACTACCTCTGAAGAGAGTACATGGGAAGGGTCTGGAATGTACTTCTATAAGATGGATACATAAAAGATATCATATAATTTTTCCATGGTTGGTGGAAGTTCTATTCGATAGGCCACAACCCCAACATGATCAAGAATCTCGAAGGGGTTGATGTACCTATGACTTAACATACCTTTCTTTCCAAACCTCATGACCTTCTTCCATGGAGATATGCATAGAAATACCTTGTATCCAACTTTAAACTCAAGGTCTCATCGATGGTTATCTACATAACTCTTCTGTCGACTCTGGGATACCTTGTTATGTTGCTAAATGGTTTTCACCTTCTCCCCCATTTCTTAGACCATTTCTGGTCATAGTAGCTTACGCTCACTGATTTCATCCCAACATGCTAGTGTTCTACACCTCTTCCCATACAGGGCTTCATAAGGTGCCATTCAGATTCTTGAGTGGAAACTATTAAAATAGAAGAAATGAACCATAGGAAGATGTTGATACCAACCTACTTTAAATTCCATTGAACATGATCTTAACATATCTTCTAATGTTGAAATAGTATGCTCAGATTGGTTATCAATTTATGGATGATAGGTAGTAATGAAGTTCAATTAAGTATCCATATCATGTTGAAGACTCTTCCAAAACATATAGGTGAATCTTGGATATTGATCATAAACAATAGATAATGGTACTTCAAGCAGCCTTACCACTTCCCTGATGTATATCCATGCCAGTTGATCCAATGAGAAATCCTCCTGAATTTCAATGAAGTGTGAAGAATTTGTAAGACAATACATAATAACCCAGATTGTGTTGTTGCCTTTGGATGTCTATGAATGTCCAGTGACAAATTCCATAGTGATGTTATCCCATTTATATGATGGTATGGGTAATGGTTGCATCATCCCCTTAGACTTATGTCTCTTAGCCTTCACTTGCTGACACACCATTCACTTTGATGTAAATTCAGAGATCTCCTTCTTCATATTATCCCAAAAATAATGCTCTTAGAGGTCTCAATTCATCTTTGTGTTTCTAGGGTGAATTGAGAAATTTGAACTATGTGCATCATTCAAATGTTCATTCTTCATCTCTGAACTAAATGGAACACAGAGCCTTTTACCAAATCTCACAATTCCTTATTCATTAACATTGAACTCCGAGGATTTCCTTCTTCTGATAGCTTCCACCTTCATCTGAATTCCCACAACATCCTTTAGAGCATCCTTTATCCTTTCTAAAAGAAATTGTTGAGAATTTATTGGTGAACGGATTGATGGTGTTCACTTCTTTATGATTCCCATGTATATCTTTATGAAATTTAAGAAGATTGTATCCTTCTCAATTCTCATCAGTGACAGAATCACTGGGTCCTTTCTACTTAGAGCATCCACCACCTTGTTCGCTTTCCCAGGGTGATAATGGATTGAGCAGTCATAGTATTTGATCATCTCTAACCATATTTGTTAGAACAAATTCAAATATTTCTGTGTGAATATATATTTGAGGCTTTTGTGGTCTATATATATTTCACACTTCTCCCCAAATAGACAATTACACCAAAATTTTAAAGAGAAGATCAATGCAGCCAACTCTAGATCATGTGTTGGAAAATTCTACTCCCGAACATTCAATTTCCTAGAAGCATAGGCAATGACTTTGTAATTTTTCAACAATACACATCTTGGTACCTTGTTTGAAGCATCACTAAATACCACAAAAGTTTTGCAATTTTGGATAAAGTGAGAATGGGTGCAGTGATGAGCCTCCTTTTTAACTCCTTGAATCTTTCTTCGCATTAATCACTCTAGCAAAACTTTACTCCCTTCTGAGTTATCTTGGTAAGAGGGTTGGAAAATTGTGAGATATTTGTCACAAATTGTTGATAATATCTTGCTAACCCCAAGATGTTATGGATAACTGCTACTGATGTTGGCCTCATCTATCCCTCAATTGAATCTGTTTTGGAGGGATCCACAGATATTCCATTACTTGTGATGATATGGCCTAAGAATGTGACCTCCTTCAACTAGAACTCACACTTTCTATACTTTTCATAGAGCTTATCTTACTGAAAGGTCTCTAGTACAGTTCTTAGATACTCCTCATGATCCTCCATGGTTTTTACGTATATTATAATATCATCTATAAATACTACCACAAATTTTCATGGTAATTCCTAAAGAATCTATTCATCAAGTACATGAAGATTTCTGGAGCATTAGTGAGTCCGAAAGGAATTACTGTAAATTCATAGTGCCTGTATCTTGTACGAAAATTAGTATAGGGGATATCATACTTCTTCAACCTTACATGATAATATCCAGACCACAAATCAACCTTGGAGAAGTATTGTGCTCCAAACAGCTGATTGACCAAGTCATCAATTCATGAGAGAGGATACTTGTTCTTTATCATGATTTTGTTAGGCTCACGATAATTGATGCAAAGGTGTATTGATCCATCTTTATTCTTGACGAAGAGGACTGGGGAACCCCATGGTGAAGCACTTGGGCATATAAACCCTTTATCCAGATTCTCCTGTAGTTACTACTTTAGCTCCTCAACCTTCAAAACATCCATTCTATATAGAGTCTTGGATATTAGCATTGCCCTAGGAATAAAATCAATTGAGAATTAAACATCTCTTCTAGGAGGAAGACCTGGAAATTTGTTGGGAAACACTTCAATGAATTCCATCACTATAGGCATTTCTTCAAGGATGGTTTCTCCCTTGGAATCAATCATCTAATCCAGATACTCATTTTCATAGGGCAATAATACCCATGCTTGAGATGATGGAGCTAAAGAAGATTTATCTTCCTCCTTGCACTTATATAGAATCGGGGGTAGATTCTTCATATGGAGAGTGATTTACCTCTCACAGAAATTTATTTTGGCTCTATATAGGGAAAGACAATCCATGTCAAGAATTTCATCAAATTCCATGAGAGTGAGTATGATGAGGTTCTCTGGGAAGTTCAATCCACCGATTATGATAGTGGAGAAGTTATAATCATGGGATGCAATAATTTCTCCATTTTCCATACTCAATGAAATCTTCAATTCCCTGATTTGTGGTGGTGTTTGGATTGTTCAACTAAACTATTAGGATATAAAATAATTTATAGAACTAGAATAAAAAATTATGTTCACTATTCTTGAATGAATAACTAGCATACCTGTCACCACTTCATTATTGGGGTTCACTTTAGTTGTAGTGATGGAAAAAGCTCTCCCTTGCTGCCTTGGAGGTTGTTGGTTGCCTCTGAAAACCCTTGGCTTAGAGAATTAGTTTGAAAAGTTCCCCAATTCATTGCAGTTGAAGAAAAAAACAACATGTTAAGGGTCGAACGGAGTGTTCCTCTCCAATTTCATAGGTGTGGGTTTTTCTTGCTGACAGTTAATATCCAGGTTCCCTTCTCTTCCACACCTAAATCATTTACTTGTCCACTTCAGTCAATTTCCGGGGGGATTCTTTCCCCACCTTTGGAAAGTGGGATGCTGGATTTTCTTAGCTCCATTGGATTTATCCTTCAGACCACTAGAATTGAAGTCCAACTAACAATTTTTATCCCTATGATACCCCTACGATTCTCCAATATTTATTTTGACCATGAGGGCACATCAGAAAATTTCTTAATAGTTGTCGATGTCCCGGATTTCTAGCACATTCCATATTCTAGGTTTTAGCCCACCAAAGAAGTAGTAAACCTTGCATTCAGGGGTAATGACAAAGCAAGAGGCATATTGTGTAAGCCTTGTGATGTTCTCCTCATACGCTCGGATAGATTTATCATCTTTTTTGCTTGAGGTAAATGAAGTTCCTTTCCATCAAGTCGGAGTGTGTGTGGAAAATATTTATCAAAAAACATCTTCCAGAAATCCTTTCATTCCAATGCCTCGATCTCCTCCTCAGGCTTTGTATTTTTGATCAACATCCACCATTGATCAGCTTCACCCTCCATAAGATAAGCAGCCAGGAGAACCTTCTCTTGTTCAAAACATTGAAGGATGGAGAATATCTTTTCAATGGAGTGGATCTATTGTTCGGTGATTGAGGGAACAAATTAATTTTTAAGAGTATGTGGCCTTTGTCTCATGAATCTCTCAACAATGAATCGTTCTTTCTTATGGGGGATTGAAATTTCCTCTTGACCCATGTTTCTATTCAAAGCTTGAGTTAACTGAGAGAGAAGCCTGAAAATGTTCGTGATTCTCCCTCCCTTAGGATTGGGCATCCCATTAGCACAATCATCACATTGATCTTCACATCGTTTGTTAGCCCGTGTCTTCCTATTAACATCCATTGGCAAGAATAAAATGAAAATTAAGGGTAACACATAATGGGTAATCCATGGATAAAACTAATGACTTATAAATAACTTTTATTTCCTTTACTTATGAATCTATATCCTTCAATCTATGCTATTCAAGATCTACTTTCTAATATATATTATTAGGTGAATTTTTATTAATTTCATTAATTTTGGCTCATATTAAGATTGTGAATTTACCAAAGCTTATCCCCTGGGAGTGTTGTAACCAAGAGTACAGCAAGGCCCATTGTTGTGTACCAGGATACCCTTGGTCAAGCCCAAAACTCCTTGTTGGGGTTTTCAACACTAGGTACATCTATACCAAAGCCACCTCTACATAACAGTATCTAGACAGGGATATATTTTCTTGATAAAATACTTATTCAATTCTCACCAAAACTTAGGGATGTTTTATTATACTTAGTTTTGTCTTTAAGGCTTTTCTAGGTTTTTATAATCTTAATCCAAAAAAAACTAAATCTATCCTCTGATACCAACTATAACAACCATTCCTTTTATTACCCAATTAAACATAATTTATTACATAAATTTCCCTTGATAAAACAAATAAGATCAAGAGGTATAGTGTCTTTTGTGCATAGGACCATTACATAACAACTTAAAATATGAAATACAACATCTTTATTGAAAATTTCCTTTACATGACCACTACATTCCCTTGTACTTAGCATTCCATGAGATAACCTGAGGACATGCATAAGAAAAGTGTAAGCTATAAAGCCCAGTAAGGAAGTTAATGAGGCATAACATGAAGTATAAAAATACATGTTAGAAAATAGGCATATCAATGGAGCATAATATAAACATGAAGATAAAGGCATGATATAACATGATTAACATAACATAAAAATGTTGAAACAACATTTAACATGATTTTAGAATGATCCAAGGATTATTGCACATAGGGAATGAGTAAACCCTCATTGAACATGAATTAGATTGTGTAAAACCTTGTTTTACTTGACGTATCAAGACACTAATCTTTACCCAATGCATTGGAGCGCTATCCGGGCACACCCTTCTTAAACATTTTATTTCATGCATAAGTGCACCACATGGATAATATAACATGGAATCAATCAACATCATATGTTATCCCAAGATTAAGTAACATGGAATAAATACATTAAATTACCATTCAATTTGTATATGTTCATAAATGTGAATACCATCGATAAAAACATGGGTATGGTACAATGATCTTGGCTTGAAAAAATTGCGGTGTAATTTTTATAGCATAACGGCGTGACATAAGGATTCATGAAAATGGTTGATGAGAGAGAAATGAGTGTCTAATTATATGTTCATGAAATGGAAATTGAGGGGATAAAATAGATACATGTACCAAAAAATTTAATGGAATATATATGCACAATACAAAATAATTACTTGGATGTAAAAGAGGAAAGAGAAATCCCTCACAAAATTTCAGTATGGTAACATGTGTACATGGGAGAAATTAATGGGAGAGAAAGGGGTCTCCCATCATCCAAACATAAATAGAGAAGTATGTGGGAGGTGAAAAATCATACCCCAACATTTTTAATTGAAAAAAAAATGGCATAACAACTTAAAGAAAATTGGACAAAAATGAGAAAGGAAGAAATCCCTTACTTGGAAGTGTGATCCCAATAGCTTGGGAGAAGCTTTAGAGAGGCTTGTTAGGAGCTTGGGTCACCTTGGGAGGATTATAGATAGAGGATATCCAGGGTTGGTTGAACTCCAAAAGCTTTGAGTGAAGAGGAAGTGAGATCATGGGTGAGTTTATATAGGTAAAGAGAGGTAATTATTTATTATTTAGGTTTGAGACCCCTCACATTAAACTAATCAAAACCACAAACCATCCCATGGTTTTGGCCCATGTTTTTTTAAACGGGAGTGTAAAAAAATATTTTATAAGGCTAATTGAAGAACATCTTAATATAATAGGGTTTATTATGTGGAGGTGAGTCACAATCTCATGGAGAACAATTTAAAAAGACAAAATGTATTATAAGCCTTTAAGGGTCCACTAAATCTTTGTTAAATAAATTAAACACACCCAAAAACAAATTATTTTAATGTTAAAACATATATTTTCTGAAAATAATATTTATTTTATGTTATTACATCACAATTGGGTCATTATGATGTCATAAATCACATTATATATTTAAACAGTATTTAATTTTTACCAAAAAATTCAACTACCTCTGAAAATTATGAAAAATTCCCCGTTGGATAATTTAGACATCCTGATTTCAAAAATAATATTCATTTTATCTAAATTTTTTATAAATATGTGAATTCTTACTTTTATAATAAAAACTGACATTTATAAAAAATTCTTGTCTTTTGACAAAAAGAGCTTTCAAACCTTACTAAAAATTACAATTTCCTTCATAAAATTATATGATAATTTATTTTTAATAAAAAGTAATTTAATAATAATAATAATATTTTATTAAAATATTCTTTAATTCAAAAATCCATTAATTCATCAAAATATATTTCTTAGTTGAATATTAACTAAAAATACTATTTGAGCATTACAAACTATCTACAAAGTAACAATAATAAAATGAATTCACATTATTTATAAAAAAATAATGTACATAGTCATAGTGCTAGGGTATTGTTACATGACCCCTTATGACACCCGAATAAGACCTTAGGGTATGGTGCGTAATTGTAATAGACTATTAGGGTGTCTCGGATAACATTTCTAAAGTTGTAAACTCTATCGACTACCACTTCTATATTAGAAAGTTTTGCTCGAGCTTATTGTATTCAATATCGGCTTGGTATTGGTCAAGAGTGAAGCCTAATGATGCCACCTCCATTCCGAACTCCAAAAAATGGGCTTCGTATGGGGAAAGTCTACTAGATGAGGCCAGATCATCCTTTGTCTGAGTAAATTGGATTTGTTAAAGCCCTATATTTATACTAATCATGTGATCATTGTTCAATGGCTATATTAGAAACGGTCACAATTATTAACGATATTTAAAAATCCAAAACATAAAACCAAATAAGTGCATATGTTTTACATAGACATAAAAACACATTTAGATAAAAAAAGAAAAATTTTCATTAATGAATTTTTGGGTCGTTACAATAAATTCAATCAATATTTTTGAAACACATCCAATAGATTTGATAGGTATAAGATTAGAATTAATCTTACTTTATGTATTTCTCTAAAATGTAATTTTTCCACCTTTTAATGGAGAAAAAATTTTAAATATGTTTTTTTGACAATTTTATAATTTTTATTTGAAATAAATAAACCTTATTTTTAAATAAAAATATAAAAATTTACTTTTTGTGAATTTTTGATATTTTTCTGAGAAGTTTCTTCTTTTGATGAATAGTTAAAACACAAAATTTTATTTCAAAACTACTTTTTCATCTCATTTATTTATATTTTTGAATTATGTTTTAATTTTTTTAAGTTTAATTATATAAATTGTACATAAATTAATATAATTTTGGTTATTGGAACCAATTTTACAATGAAATTGTATATAAAAACATTTCAAACTCTTGGACCACTTCCCATTAAAAACATGCATTGTCATCCTTTCTGCAAGATTAATTTTAAATTAATTCATGCCATTTATGTAATTTTCATTTGAAAAAAGGGATTCAATATTTGAAATAATAATAATTTAAAATTTATTATAATTTGAACTTAGTTTTTTTCCAAAAATATTAGTGAATGTGATTAAAATTAATTACCACAATTAAGAGAAAAAATATCTTAATAAAAGGATAAGCCTTAAATTTAGGGCCTAAAATGACCTATAAAATTGTCCAAAATAAAATTATATGTTCCTATTTCTAACCTATACTACCTTGGATAAAAGTTTTACCAATATTGGATCCACTTGAAAAGGAAAAAATGTGAATGGAATTCGATTTTAAAAAAATTACAGGAATTTCACTCCTCCTCCACTATAAAAGACAGTAACCCCTCAAAATTATTAACACCTATAAAGACATTTTTCTTGCCCAAAATACGAAACAATAAGTTCTTGAAACACTTAAATTCATCATAGAGGATTCCCTTTAGGAATAAATCCAACCACAGATGCTAT
Source organism: Viscum album (assembly GCA_963277665.1). Lineage (NCBI taxonomy): Eukaryota > Viridiplantae > Streptophyta > Magnoliopsida > Santalales > Viscaceae > Viscum > Viscum album. The sequence continues at coordinate 1,294,108,975 of OY728141.1, read as the reverse complement.
TTGGCGTAGACCAAGAGGAGTTACCCAAAGAAGAGGAAACATCCTTACTCAAGGAATTTGTTTTATTTTCCTTATACAACCCCTAAAATATTCCTACTACAATATTATATAATAACATCAGTATCATAAATAAACTAATATACTATAAATTAAAGGTTTTTACCAACACCTATACACACTTCAATAAAATGGGTAATGAACATTCAATTCTTATGTACGACAGGCTACTACCTCATGGAACAATACTGATCTTTTTTCTATTACCACCTATCATGGATGATTATTATTATAGAAAATATATATTTATATGATATATATGATATTTATTATGTCTTAATTATTATATAATTATTATATAAAATATAACCACATTCTTTCCATTTTTTGTAAATACAATAACTTCATTTGTGGATGTGTGGACTACTGCCTCTATAAAGCGATGAGATTCATTAACAGTTTACATGGAATATATTAAAGAAGGGTTAAATAAAATTACATGATATATATGAAATAATAATTACACTATAATGATAATATAAATACAAAAATAGATATTTCATTTACTTTTTTACTTTCAATATGATAATAAAATTAAAAGAACAATCATGCGTATGTACGACCTATCGTCTTTGTGAAAAATGTATTCAATTTAATATTTATATATTTTATAGATATTATAAAGATTTATATACTGAATATATGTTATATTTAAACCATTTCTTATATTCTGTAAATAGGTAAATCATGATATAAGTATGAGGATCAAGAATAATAAGTCAAACCATGTATGAAAAATAAAGTGGATATTACCTGAAGCCAAAAATTAACTTGAGATTGTTAATAAAAGGGTAATATAAATTCATAATAAAATAATATATGGTATTATATATAAGAATATGGGTTTTATACATATAATAATCTTATATTTTTAAATATGACTTTTGAACGTGTATGAGGAAAGTCAATACTTAATGTAAGGGTTTTCTCAACTCAAATTTATTTCTGTGAGACATATGCCTTATTCACTAGTCATTTATTTTTTGTGGTTTATATAATAAACATGAATTTATTATATGGTTATTATAATTAAATTTATGGTATTTACATTCTTCTTTTATTATCTTTTATTCATTGGGTTTATGGTTCAAAAGTTACCAAACTGGTAATGTAATTTTGTCTCTATTTTCCTTCTTTGAGACACATGCCATGATTTGCACCTATATTTTTCCATGAGGTATATATACTGCCATTTGACATTTTATATGATGAATATCCTTCTTTTCATTATATTTTGAGTTTCATTTAATATTATTATTTCCATATTATTATGATTTAAAGTTACTAAAATGGTAATGGTTTATTGTACAATCTCATCATTTATCAACATTGTTTATGATTTCGCCTCCATTGATGAATTATTATAACCCATATCTCAAGAACACTCATGAATTTTATTTTTCTCTAGTTACACATGATATATCCATTTATTTTTACCATTTTTATACTCTTTTTTACGTAAGATAATTAAGAAATCATTTTTACAAAAAATATGACTTTATTTATCTCCTTAGTTAGAAATTCGTTTTATTCACAAAACCATGTTTTTAAGAACGTTTTATAAAATGTTTTTATATGAAGTGTAAAAGAAATTTTGTCCCCTGTTTTAAATTTTTAATAAAAACTGTCAAAAAATGAATCTCCATATATTTTTATGATCAATAAACTTTTCTAAACTTTTTACAGTGCAAAAGGAAAGCTCGACATGTATGGATTTACTTGCGGTAATTTACATGGAGCATCCATTAATGGTTTATAAATTTTTTTTAGAAATAAATGTTTTCCCTAATATTCTTTAATTTTTTATAAATTGGTTTTCAAAGAAAAAGTTTTTCTTTTTTTTTATATTTTAAAAAGTGTTTAAAAAGGTTTTCAAAGAATCATTTTTATGTTTCCAAGGTTATTTTCAAAGGAAAATGTTTTCAAAATGTTTATATTTTAAAAAGAATTTTTAAAAGTTATTTGGATATTTTCATTAATAAATATTTAAAATGTTTTTTATGATTTATATATATATATTTTCAAATTGCTTTCAAAGAAAAGAATTTTGAAATTATTATATATTTTAAAAAAGTGATTTTCAAAGAAAAGTTATCTTCCAAGTGATCCTTCAAAATACATCTCAATCTGTGATAATATCCTTGGATATAGTTTATGATTTTCTAAGGTTATAATCCAAGGAAACCATTCTTATTATTTATTTTAATGTTTTATAATTAATATGACATATTGTTTATGAGACCTGTTTCTCTTCCATTAGTAATATGATTTTGAAACCTGCTTATTTTCATGGGTTATGCTTTGATGAAATGATCATGAAAATTGTATCTTTTCTCCAGGTCATGATATGATTACATTTTTATGATATCCATTTCATTTTATCAGTTATTATATGATGTTTATTGTACCCATTTAATTTTATGATATATTTTATTATGTTTATGAAACCCATATATTTTTATGGGTCATCATATGATGAATGTTTTGTAATCTTATAGAACATGTATGTATGATTTCATTATGTGATTAGTGGGAGATATATATCCTTTCAATTCATTGGGTAAATATTTATATCTCATGAGTATGATAGGGATGGAATGATTAGTGAACTCGGTTCCGTATGATAAGTCTAGAATGAGGAGGGACCTTGGTTCGGTATGACTGGGATGGAACATGAGTGAACTCAATTTAGTAATACAAGACGAGAAAGGGAAGTGAACCGATTTCATTAATATAGGCCTAAAATGAGGAGTAAACATTGTTTAGTAATACATGAATCAATGGGAGGTAATCCTAGTTAAGTAATATAGAGATGAAATGGGGGGTTGAAACATATTCAATAAAGGACTTTGTCCGCTAAGATGGTCTCAGTAGTGAACATTGACTATTAAAATGATTTTGGGAGTGAACCCATTCCACTAATTGGGCCATGGAATTAATCCTTGAGTACTATGGAAATCATTTTGTATGTTTATCTCTCTGCCAAAATCACATGTCTTATGCTTATGCTATGATCTCATATATTGTGAATTTATTTATTTTTGATTCATGTCTTATGAATGACCAATACTTATTCCATAACACCTGATTATTATCTTTGATATGTTGGGTATAATATTTTAATGTTATTATCATGTTATCATACCTTTATGCTCAAGTTTTTCTTATATATCTCCCTTGTTTACCCTTACTGATTTAACATCCAGGTTCCAAGTGCCACCCAAAGGTGCCCCATAACTGGTTGGTCACATGGACTGAAGCACATTTCCATGAATTCTGGAGGCTTCCAACTAGCATCGAGGGATTTGGGTGTGATAGTGGAGAAAATATGCCCTCCTTGGTAGAGTAACATAGAAGAATAACAATTATATATAATAGTAGAAGCAGTAATATCATACAACAAAAAAACATTGGAAGACTAAAAGTAAATAAACAACTGGAGCACATATATAAATAATGCATGTTATATATGTCTGGGAAGGCATCCAAACATGTCACAATGCAGGAAATACACTACTAAACCCAAGTACAAAGAAAACAAGTAAACTCCAGCAGTATCACAAGACTTAGCTTGGTCCCATGCTTTCCATCTCTATAACAATTAAGTACCTGAAGTAGAAGGATTCTTTCCCTTATCTATACCTGCAATAATATAATATATTTGGGCCCAAAAGCATGACCCAAATATGGTGTGAGATGAATCCCAGTAGGCAACCACCCAATGATTTATGGCTAACCGTCAGTGAATATATATAGCAGGAAAAATGAAAAATAAAGTAATAATCAAGGAATTACTCAAATGTTAACAATCAAACAATTTGAAACTACATTCATTTACACTTATTAATTATTCAACCAATTATTCAAAAGAAACCCTCTTAGAAAGTTCTCATAGTCTAACCCCTCTGGTTTCACAAAGACAAAGACTCTTTGAGAAAGAAATCACAGTCCATTTCCCCTATGATCTTTTAATGATAACTACAGAATCTATGAGGAAGCACTCAACATACATTCCCCCATGTGGTCTTGTAATGGTATACTATAGAAAATCTGAGGGAGAAATCACTATCCATTCTCCATGTAGTCTCATAACGGTATACTATAGACACTCTGAGGGAGTATTCACCGTCCATCCTACCTATGGTCTCGTATTGTAAAATGTACAACATATACTCTAGGGAAGCCCTCAACATAAATTCCCTCTGTAGTATAACTGCACCAGGTTATCACAGTCCTATATAATACAATCATGCACAAATGATATCTAGCAGCCAAAGTAATATCATCTACTACAAGGCTAAGTAGCTATAATTCATATCACAAGCATGTCATATAATATCAACTCCATCCTAACAACACTCAAAATGGAAACAAAACTACCTAACAAGAAGTTTTAGACCCAATGACCAAAATCAAAAAAACATGGGAAAACAAATCTATAAATAAGGTAATAAACATAAATCATAATCAAAACACTTTTTCAAGCAAAAAAAAACATACTAGGCATCAAATTGGGTTAAATATTCAAAACACGCCATACCATAAACTAGGGTATTCATCACTTTTTTAACATATAATTTAAATAAAACAACAGAAGGGAACAAACCACCTACCTAGACGTTTTATGATCGATATAGTTTAACTTTAGCCTTTGATTCTACCTATAACATCATTGATCTACAAATATATGAAAAAAGATCGACCTTGAGTATGTCGAAAAATAAGAGAAATCAAGAGGATAGGATCTAGAGTATGGAATAAATCACTGAGGGGATTCCAATGCAATCAACGGTGTTTGATTCGGAGAATAGATGACGTATCAGAGGCTCAAAGAAGAATCATTTCTCTTGGTCTCTACTACATGAGATAGGTTTAGAAGAAGACAATTCTAGTAATTATATGTGACTCTAGTCCGATTTAACAAATAAAAGGAAAAGTAAACTGCAAGTTCATTTAATTTACATGTTGTGTACATTCTTTAATGGCCCCTGCATTAGGTTCCCTCTAGGTCACCCCACACGACCATGTACTTGTCTGTTACAAGGCCATTAAATAGCTATCCATGACAAATCGGTACATGGCGTGTACTCTTCATTATACAAGGTGTACTCCTAAGTACACGATGTGTACTTATAAATTTTCAAAATTCTCCCCTTTTCCTCAAAATCACCCGAAATCAAGATCCATACCTGAAATGAAGATATATGTTCTTAGAAACTTCCCCCATTAAATAAAATTGTCCCTGAATTTCCCTAACAAGGAGGTGAAAAAGAAGAATCCTTGAATATCTTTGGCCACTACAATCGCACATCGGCCTCGATCTCCCTAGTCTCATCTTGTACTCACCTATTCTGCCACCACACCTGTACTATAGGAATAGACCGGCCAGAGAGAACCTTCGTGATATGATCAAAAATCAGGATAGGATGCTCCTTGAACGATAAATCCACCTTTAACTCAACTTCCTTGGGTTAAAAAACATGAGATCAGAATGAGAAGTAATGTTATAAATGAGAAATGTGGAAGATTTCATGCAGATCCTGATACCTCTGAGGTAACTAAAATCAATAGGAAACTGGCTTGAATCTCTCCAAAACCTCAAATAACCCAATGTATCTCAGTAGAAGCTTTCCCTGTCTCATAATCCTCTTGTGTCCTAACCTTGGTGTGACACGTAGAAAAACCTAATCTCTGACCTCGAACTCTAGAGGTCATCTTCATCTATCAGCATAAGACTTCTGCCATAACTGTGAAATATCCATCCTCTTCTGAATCATCTCCACCTGATATGTGATCTACTGGAAAAGACGAGGACCCAACATAGCTACCTCTCCGTCTTTCAGCCAACATAGGGGTGATCGGCATGGCCTACCATACAAAGACTCATAAGGTTCCATCTGAATAATCTCCAGAAAACTATTATTTTAGGAAAACTCCACTGAAGGTATGTGATTCTCCTAAGAACCTCCAAAATCTAGGATGCAAGCTTGAATAATTTCCTCCAGCACCTGAATCGTATGATCAGACTGTCCATCTTTCTGGGGATGGTAAGCTGTACTCAGATGTACCTGTGTACCCAAATCCCTATGTAGTCCACGCCAAACCCAAGAAGTAAAACATGCATCCCTTTCTGAAACGATGGAGTGTAGAACCCCATGTAAATGTACAATCTCTCATATTTAAAAACCTTCCAATCCCATCAACAGTAAATGTCTCTTTGATTAGTAAGAAGCACCAACCTTTGTGAGTATATCAATGATAACCCAAACTGGATCATTCCCACGAGGTGACCTTGGTAAAACTGTCATGAAGTCCATCACGACATCATTTCACTTCCAATTGGGAATGGGTAACTGCTGCAAAAGCCCTACTCGCCTCTACTGCTCCACCTTCACCTACTAATAGGTGAAACACCTCATCAAAAAACCAGAAACATCTATTTTCATTTTGGGCCACCAATACTGATGGTGTAGATCTCAATACATCTTGGTGACTCCAGGATGAACTAACAAAAATGAGGAATGAAAATCTCAAAAAATCTCCTCATGTATGTCAGCTGAAACCCACACGTGCCCATGAAAACACAAGATCTCATCCTCTCCTACGGTCTATCTAGGAATAGGGTCCTCTCTGGACACATTCTCCTGTATAACTAGGACTTCAGAATCTGATAGCTACCTCATTCACAATTAATCAATTATATTAGATGTAACATTTACAGAAGAAAGAAATTCTTCTACATGTTTTTCATTCACATCAAAATACATCTCAGAGAATGAATTCATAAGCTACCACTCACTACTGGCCTCCTAAACTGCTTGTATCTAAGTCCTCTGGCTCAACACATCAGCCACTTCATTGACTTTACCAGGTGTGTAGGCAAGACCAATATCAAAATATTAAAGGTACTCAACCCACCTTCGCTATCTCAAATTCAGGTCATGCTGGGTAAAGATATACTTGATAATTTTGTGGTCAGTGTACACAAAAAAATGATCTCCCAAAATGTAATTTCTCTAATAGTGCAAGGCATGAACAACTGCTGCCAACTCAAGATCGTGCATCGGGTAATTATTCTCATGTGGTCTCAAATATTGAGACCCATACGCAACTATGCCTTCCCCTTTCATAAGCACTTATCTTAGATCGATACCTAATGCATTACAGTAAATAGTATAACTCTTTCCATGCTCTAAATAAACTAGTATCAGTGTTGAAGTCAAAATCCCTTTCATCTCTTGAAAGGATGAATCTCTAAAATCTATACACATATACTTTACACCCTTCTTATTCAGGATCGTTAGTAGAACTGATAAGCATGAAAAGTCATGTATAAAATGTCTATAGTAAGCAACCATCCCTAGAAATATTTATACCTCAAAGACGTTCTTCGGATACTCCCAGTAAAATACTACTCTCACTTTCTCTGGGTCTACTGATACTTCTGTCTCTAAGATAACATGACCCAAGAAGTGAGTCTAGTCCATCCCAAAGTGGAATTTTGAGATCTTATCATATAACTGATGCACTCTTAGTGTACTCAAAATGATCTCAAGATGGGTATCATGGTCGTGTCGAGTGTGAGAGTACACCAAGATATTGTCCATGAAAACCACTAAAAAGGATTTTAAGTATGGATGGAACACTCAGTTCATCTATTCCATAAAAACTACAGGAGCATTTGTGAGACCGAATGACATAACCACATACTTTTATAGACCATACCTACTCTGAAAGGCTATTAGAGGTATATATAATGGTTTAACATGAAATTGATGATAACTGAATCTCAATTCAATATATGAGAACACTCAGGATCCCCAATGCCGGTCAAAGAGATCATCAATCCCCCGAAAGGGATATCAGTTATTGACCATAAATTGGTTCATATTCCGATAATCCACAAAAATTTTAGGGGTAGCATCTGCCTTCTTCGCAATTAGGACAGGTGAAACCCAAGGAGAAGTACTGGGTTGTATGAAACCCTTTTCTTGTAACTCCTCTAACTGCTTCTTGAGCTCCTATAACTTTGGTGTATCCATCTTATAAAGAGGAATGGACGCTGATGCCGCTCCTGGATAAATCTCAATAGAGAAATATACCTCCCACTCCACAGGTAAACCTAAGAAGTCATTTAAAAGTACATCCCTGAAATGATCCACCATAGGAGGAAAGTCCATATATGAAGTCCCCTGGTCATCCAGATACAAACTGGGAATCTAGGATTTAACTCAACCTTACCCATGATGCTTGGGTCCAACTCTGCTCGCCTAGACATCCCATTCTCCCTTATGTAGAAACAATCTACCCTCTGGTGATGTGAGAATCACCATATAGTGATAGAAATTGACAACATCCTAGAAGGGAACAAATAGGTACATTCTGAGAATGAAGTCCTAACTTGTCATCTCTAAGACATAAATGTACCATAAGAAGTGACACCCAATAAACTCCATAGAAAACTCCTTGTAATGATTTACACTAGTTTTTCTAGTACCCAACAGTGTTTCCAATGTCAATATATCAGTATAATTAATGATACAGAGCCCAAGGCTCTCCACAACAGGCACATATATGAAACTATGTGAATCCACTCTGTCGAAAAGATAATAAGCTAAAATTGAGGCAACCAAAATCGTACTTCTAACCATAGAGAGTCTGGGATCCTATTCCCACATGGTCTTCACCATCTCAAAAGCCTAATCTGCACTGCAGACCTGTGAATCAATTTGTGATCCTTAAGCTGATCCACCCTAAGAATGTTGAAAACCCTTTGTCTGACCACTGTGTCCATGACCTCCACCTTGGCCTGAATGGTCGGAAAAACTCTAGTTCCCTGACTGATGAGAAACTGGTGGTCCTGATCCTAAATGTGGAGTCATAGAAGAACCCTTATCACTAGCTTTTGGTGGGAATAACTAACAGGAATGCTGAAGATGACCCATATTTCTATAATATCAGCACTCAACAAGGTCTCTTGAGCAATGTGGCCTCGTATGACCACTCTTCCCACATTTGTATCATACCACCTGGCTACCTGAAGAAGTATCTCACTGACTCGGATATCCATGATCAGACTCCCTAAGATGCTTCCTACTCTTAGATGAAGGAATAAAAACTCCAGATACCAATCCACCATAGATCACAGCTCCATAATCCCGCAAGTTACGCTATGTGATCCATGACTAGTTGACTATAGAAGTTATGGATGTCATCCTGAAGATGTTCTCCAGATATCAGATGTTATGCCAAAGACCATCCTAAAACCTCCTCGACAGAAATAACTCATCACTACCTAGAAAGGGTGTGAAGCACTGTATCTATGTGAAGTGATAATAATACTCCATGAATATGAGTCTAATCTACTCCAAACTCATGAAATCTTAGGCTCGGTCGGCCCTCAAGGTCTTTGGGTAAAAGTAGTTATAGAAGGTCTGCTGGAACTCATCCCAAGCCATAACTCATTGGCGTCCCAGCTGTTATATCACATCTCACCATCTCTTGGTAGAATCTTAAAGCTTGTACATATATAGATTCACCCTCCTCTATAGAGGCGTATACAAATGCTTGAAGATAGACACCATGGATTCTAACAATGACTCTGTAGCCTATGGTCCTCCAATTCCTGAGAAAGTGGGTGGATGCTACTACTAAAAATCCCATTTCAACTCTTCCATAGAGAAGGCAAGATGCATTACTCCCTGGAAGATCTGTGTAAACATCATGAAGCCTTATCAGAAATATGCATCAACACCTGTATATGGAATGATAGCTGGGGCCAAGACATGCATGATGGGTGGATCTTCTTGTAGTACCTGATCTACCATGTCTGGTGTCTGATCATTGCCTTGTATCTGGAATTTAACCAAAGGAAGTATGGGGGGAATGGATCTGTATGGTAAATAGAACACCTTAGTTCAAGAATATCATGGACTGAAACTTAGAGGTGCAGGAAAGGAACATGAGAAAGAAAACATTCATGTTTTTCAAAACATGGATACACGACGTGTATGAACCCTACATGGCATTTTCCCTTAATCCTCTACATGGGTGTCTACTTCTGACAACCCTTGTTGTGTAATACCCCATACACGCGGTGTGTTCTCCTTTGACATGGAATGTACTTGAATCTTTCTCCCTGCCCAAGTTCCTCTACATAGTTAAACCACATAGTTCCCTTAGAACAAAACCAGATGATGTGTTTCTGCCAGACATGGCATTTACTAGAAGGATTTCACTGACTCGTATTGTTAGTCACACGATTGGATACATGGTGTCTACAACACTGCATGTTATACCTTTACATGGTGTGTTCCACTTATTTTTTAACCACCCATGTTGTTAGTCACATGGCTAGATACATGGTCCTTACAACACGACTGGTACTCCAAGTACATGGCATGTGCCACAAAACATTTCCAAACCCCATGTCTCTACCCACATAACCAGTCACATAGTTAAGGAATACACAATGTGTACATTTAGTATATGGTGTGTAATTAATAAAATTTATTCATTTTTGAATAGAAGGATACATAGCATGTATTCATCATTACACAACATGTATTCTAGGTTTTTTTGGACAGTAAGCCTTAGAAACATCCTCAGTACCCCATAAAAACACTAAAACAAACATTAATGCTCCAAATTCCAATCAGTGGGGGGATATACATCCCGATAATCAAATATTGGCATCATATTCATGTATATCACCAAGTATAACAGTGCAACCAATCACATGATCCACCAAATTTCGATCCATGAGGGCCCATAACACCTCAGGGACCAAATTTTGGTGCTGATTCGAAAGAAACTTTACATGTTATCAATAACCTATCAAATAACATGTATTCTATCTTGACATCCATCACAACATCTTTCATACCTAGCACAACATCAATCATTACAACATGCAATTAGGAATGCACCCTAAATGTCTTGACAAGAATGCATGACATGTGATCTGTAGTGAGTTCCTATATGATGCATTAGATGGAATACCCACATCCAACTAGGTTGAAATATAAATAGGACCTGAATAATATCAATGATAACATCACAAAACATGTGAATCATCCAACAAGACAATCTAATAAACTGTAACAATTACAAAACCAAAAAATTGCAATAATCGAGGAATATTGGCTTTTCCATGGACACATGTTAGCTACTCCCATGCATAGATTATTACCAACTACCTATTCCATCTTATCCCTATCAATGGCCTCCAAACAAAAATTCAAATAAGAAAAGAATCTTTTGATACCACTTTGTAATGTCTCAGTTCTGGGTGCCGCCAAAAGGTTCCCTGTACCTAGTTGGTCACATGGCCTCAACCGCATTTCCCCAAATGCCAAACGATTCAGACTACTAACGAGGGCCTTGGGTGTGATAGTTGAAAAACTATGCCCTAATTGGCTGAGTAATATAGTAGAATAACAATAATATACAAAAGTAGAAGCAGTAATACATTAAAATAAGTAAACAGCAGAAGACTTAAAGTAAATAAACAACTAGAGCACATATATAAAGGATGCATGTAACATATGTCTAGGAAAGAAGAAAAACATGTCACAATGCAGGAAATATAGTACTAAACAAAAGTAAAAAATAAAACAATTAAACTCTAGTATAATCATAATCCACATCTTGGTCCCATGATCTCCAACTCCATACCCATCAACTACGTGACGTAGAAGGGTGATTGACCTTATCTATACCAGTAATAATATAATCAGTTTGGGACCAAAATAATGAGCTAAATAGGGTGTGAGAGGAATCCCAATAGGCAACTACCCAAGGATCTGTGCCCAACTGCCAGTGAATATATATAGCAGAAAAAAAGAAAAAAGAAATAATAAAAAAGGAAGTACTCAAATGTAAATATTCATATAGTTTCAAACGACATTCATTTACATTTATTAATTATTCAATCAATCATTCCCAAGAAACCCTCTTGGAAAGTTCTCACAGTCTAACCCCTCTGGTTTCATAAAGACAAAGAATCTTTGATAAAGCACTCCCTGAAAATTCCACCTATGGTCTTTTAATGATAACTAAAAACTATATGAGGAGGCATTCAACATCCATTACCCATGTGGTATCATAATGTTATACTAAAGACACACTGAAGGAGCACTCACTCTCTTCCCCCTATGTTCTCACAATGTAAAAAGTATGAATGACACTCTAGGGATGCTCTCAATGTCAATTCCCCCTATGGTTTAACTACACCAGGTTCTCACATCCCCATGTAATAATATCATGCACAAACAATATCAATCCTTACTACCACAAAACAGGGCAAGGGAAGCACTGCCCTTTATCAGTGCTAAACAGAAAGCGCTGATAAAGGGATATGCCTTATTCAGTGCTAGTTAAAAGCACTGATAAATCTAAACTTTATCAGTGCGTTTTTTTAGCACTGATAAAGGTAACATTTATCAGTGCTTATTTTATCACTGATAAACGTTTTTATTCTTAATTTTTATGAAATTATAATATTTATAATAAAAAATAATGTTTTTTGTATAGATTAACAATTATATACCAATATTTAAAAAATATTCTCTTTATTGTTATAATTATTAATAAATAGATATATATTTATCTTATAGGCCATTGTAAATAAATATATAATATTATAAATAAATTATTAAATACAAATCACTAGAATGTTTATCAGCGCTCATTCAAAGCCCTGATAAAGGTATGATTTTTTAGCGCTAAAATAAAAGCTCCGATAAAACAGACATTTATCAGTACTTTTTTAGCACAGATAAATGGATAGCTTTATCGGCGCTAAAAAGGATCTGATAAAATACCTCTTTATCAGCGCTATAATTATAGTGCTGAAAACAGGTATTTTATCATCCCTTTTTTAAGCCGGATAAAGGTATCACTTTATCAGTTCTAAAAAAGAGATGATAAATGTATGTTTTATCGGCGCTTTTATTTTAGCGCTAAAAAAATACCTTTATCAGTTCTTTGAATGAGCAATGATAAAGGGTCGAGCGGTTTTTATTTAGTAACCCTAATAGGCCCTCCTCTCTCGCATGTGGTCAAGATTTCATGGAAGCAGAACCAGGACCCTCTTCCACCGCGTCCTCTCCTCCTCCTCCTCATCCTCCTCATCCTCCTCCTCATCCTCCTCCTCATCCTCCTCCTCCTCCACTGCCACTGCTGGGTTTTCCTCCTCCATTGCGACCGCCGCTGCCTCCGCTGCCGTTGGTCAGTGTAGGAGTATTTTCCTTCTCTTGGGTTATTATATTCCTTTAGAGAGTCCTTACTTTAGGTTCAATCCTTGGGGATGATTGGTGACCCTACCTAATGTGAGTGTTCATGGATGAATCACATGCCATTGATAGAGCTAACTAATGGGATTCTTAGCAAGGGATATGAATATGGGATTTTCCCTTAAGTTTTACTAAAAATTTCTAATGGATACTTTCAAATCGAAATGGATTATGTTCCTAACTTTTATTATTTGTTTAGTTATGTCATCATCATTCTTTAGGTTGGAGGGGAGAAGGAATGTGTGATTAATTTTAAGATTTAATTAGGATATAGTTGTTATCCTTCAAGAAATATGTGAGAATATGAATCTAATCCTATGATTTTGTTGGGATATACTAACATTCCTCTTGAAGGGGTGTGAGGATATAGGATTGGTATCATATGGAAATTGTTATATGATGTTACCTTGCTCAATATTTAAGGAAGCATGAATATGGGTTTACCCCTATGTGATACTTGAGATATTTTGACTACCAATTTCTACTAATGCTTCCAATATATTTTGAAAAATATTTAAGACATGGGTTGGGATATAGGGTTTTTTATATTTCCTCCAAGTGGTATTGATGGGATTCTATAATTGAAATAGGATTCTGATCCTGTTTGTTTGTAGGAGTGGGGATAAATACCAACTCTTTCCCCACATCCACATAAATAAGAAACTGGTTGAATTTATGAATGGGTGTGTAAATATGTGTGTTCCCCCTAATTTTTGTCAAGAAGTATGGGTAGGCTCATTGAGATTGAATAGGGATATGATCCAACTAAGTAGATACATGTTTTGTTGGAAAACTTATTATGGGGAAGTGGGGATACAAAACTTCTCCCTATGAGCAATAGATCATAATTCCTAGAGAGACCTCATAGCTTTATGGATCTAAGAGATTAGGGAAGGGGTCTGCATTGTAGTGCCCTCAACAAGCTTCTATGTGTTAGTCATCACATGATGTTGTCGATAGTGGTGATTGTTAGGAGCCCTATTGGGTGACCCCTGAACTGAGTTGAGGTCATGGATGACTTCATGATCCACCTTCCTAAGATAAGGAATATAATTATTATCATTATCTAGGGATATAATTCTGAATTAATTAATGGTGGTGGTAGGTTCCACTTTATTTATTATAGTTTCCCTATAATGGGGTGGGTTGTGAGGCTTCAACACGTGAAGACCCTCATATGAAACTTCAAGAGTAGGGATGGTACTGTGTTAGTGGTACCCCCTTACCATCATGTCATCCACCTAGTTTTTAGGTATCCGAATAGGAGATGTATTCATTTGGATCATGGGTGTCGTATATTTCTCAAAAATTGAAGCATGGGAACATGTAGTGGATGAAGAGACATTCACTTTCGATTGAATGAGCTCATAAGGGGTACCTATATACAAAAAACTACCAAAAAAATAATACTGATTAGTAAATTATTACAAATAAGTATATTATATTAATCATTTTACCAAGTAATGTATTCATGTTATATTAAATTTTTTTATGTGGAAAACATGAAACAAAATAGCCTAACATCCCAGGAACACCACTATATTCTCATTGAAGAATTCAAATTGGGTTCACTATTTTTTTGTATGTGACATGAAAATAAAATGTCCTAACATGTGGGGAACCTAATTTATTTTTTTATTGAATAATATCATTTTAGATTAATCAATTTTTTTCAAATCAAAACAACATGTCCTGATTCTTGGTTGTGAGGTGGACTAAGTATAGCAGCACAATATTTGTGTCAGGTTGTAATTTTTTTTCAGACAATTTCTAATGTGTTTATTCATATAACTAGAAACACCTAATGTATCACACATTTGTATGTTAGGAAAGGGAAAGACATGAATGATCTCATGATGAAGATAGATTCATGAGGATGGGTATGAAATATGAAGATATGTTTAGAAATCAAGATGGAATATTACACATTCTATCGAAATAGGAATCAAATTCCACATATTTTAAGGGAAATAGGTTAACATTTTTTTGAAAAGATTGTACCACGAAGTTTAAATTCATGCGATTCGGATGTATGTGTTGTGAAAGGGGTGATAACAGAGGATTGATCAGGGTCTATTTAGATGTAAGGTGTGTTCTCTTTACTTGGAATTATACCAAGTAAAGAGGGCCTATTGGTTTGGGCTTACCCATTGTTTGTTCATCTTTTATATTTTAAAATTATATTGAACTCGTTCTATCGAAGGTGGGTTCTATAATTTCTTGTTATCTTAAGGTGTTTTTAACCATGGTGTGGGTTGATTTTGATTATAGTGGATTATTGGGGTTTATGGGATGTGGTAAATGGTGTACTTGGTTTTAGATTATTTTATTCTCATGGGTTTCCCCTATTTTATGTTTTCTTTTTAGTTGGAAATCTCCTCTGCTATGCGCCTCTCCTCTGCCGCGAACACACCTCTGTCGTGCGCTTAATGAAACCTTCATGGTGAGTTTTCTCATGTTACTCATTGGTTTCCTCTTGTTCTCATGTTATTACTATTTGATATTGATCGTTATAATGTGAAATGTACGGGCTAAATGCCCTACTGAAAATCATGGCCGTTGGGGGTCCTTTTTTGTGCACTAAATGAATTGCATTATGGTTGGTTCTTGTTGACATTTGAATATAAAAACTGGTAATTTTAGTATACTTGACTTATGAAAGAATTCCCTAGGATGATAAAACATATGTGATAACCCCTTAATTAACCAACAAAATTGAATAAGGGATGCTTTGTAAAATCTAAAATTGTGATTGTTTGGTTTGTATGGTGTTGCGATTGTGAGCACGATTGTGTTTTTGTATGGTGTTGTGGTTGTTGGCATGATTGATATGCCATTTGTTTTCCATGTTGTAGTTCTTCCACCACAGAATATCAATCCAAACTTTACCCATTTCAATGGCACCACCACTTTGTTACTAGTGAAATTCCACCGAATCCTAGAAAACCACTTCTAGAAGAATCTATGAGACACTTTATGGTGTGAAGATGATGTTTTTCAAATTATATATATTTTTAAAATACATGGTATTTAGTATTGTTTAATGGAACATGCTTCAACATACATGGATTTCATATATATTTTAATTCCACATAACATTTATCTCCAAAATCTACTCCACATGACCCATCTTCTGACTCAAACATGGAATAAGTTTCATTTTAAATGTTACATGGTATGTAAACCTATGTCACACACAATGTATCTCCAAGACATATACTTCAGCATGAAACCTTGTACATGCCATGAAATAATGGTAGAACCATATGATATTTGTTTTAATTCACTCGCATCATGTTTAGATACCATATAAACTTGATGTGTATAGACTATACACCCCTAGTGGTCATGTAAGGACAACACATCGTGTATTCCACAAAAATGTGATGCATAGCTGGTGAGGTGACTCAGTATGTATCTAAAGTACACGCCGTTAGCTCAAGTTGTTCTATATGTCATGTATTTTGAAAGGCATCATGCAATCATTTTAAGACTAATTTGGAATTAATTTTATATATGTCAAATTAAATCATGTATTTTATCCATACACGTTGTTCACCCTATTGGACACACCATGTATATGGATTTCACATGAGTTAATAAATGGTAGTATACAACTAATATTGACTGAGAACCCTACACATTGTGTATGCATCGAAAAAAATGTGTGCAATGTTATTTTAATTATTATTATTTATTTTTCACTTATATGTTAGTATTTCATGTGTGAGTAGCCCATTATAAATATCTTCTAATTTAGATCACAATAGTATGATTCCCTGATTCATTAGAAATTTCACATGATGTGGTATGAATATTTTCATTATCTTCACTATGGTAGAGAGTTGACAAGTGAAAAGTGAGATGTTTTGAGAAAATATGGAGTATGATACTCCCCCATGTTTCGGTGAAGAGTCCTCCATGTATAGGTTTTAGGTACTCCATGGAGATATACGAAAGAAAGGGAACAATATCCCATATATAGATAGAGTTCATGTACTTTCACATGTTTTGGGGTAGGTTCTTCTATTTCATTATAGAGGAATTTTTACCATGATTTTTTAATAAAACCCAAACAATTCTACTTGATTAATTAAAACATAATATTAGGAAAGTTCGAGATTGAACCCATAAAGACGATGAATATGAATAAATAATGGATGAATTCCAATCGGTTGACAAAAGTGTATGAAGATTGCGTGAAATAGTTTATCAAGTTTGCAGAAGATCATGCATGTGACCCTTCTCAAATCCTTTGTCCGTGTTTATGATATTTTTATTCAAGACAAATTTTCCCAGAGTTGGAAGAACACCTGATCAGTCACGGAATAGGTCAAAGTTATACATGTTGGAATAAACACGGTAAAAAAATGCAGGTAGTGGCTCGGATAAAATGACGTTTTATGGATCATCTAATATGATTAGAAGCATGAACGGTGAATAAGATCGTATGGACTATGTGATTACAGATGTGATTGATGATGATGATCATATTGAGGAAATGAAAAGGTTAGTTGAAGATGAACTTCGTGATTGCCCAAAAATTTTTGAGAAGTTAAAGAGTTGTGCAGAAATGCCATTGTATGTTGGTTGCACTAAATATACAGCATCGTCAGCCGTACTGAATATTTATAATTTGAAAGAAGGCAATGGGTGGAGTGACGCTAGTTTTACGGAACTACTTGCTCTCCTGAATGACATGCTACCATAAGAAAATGAACTCCCAAGCCGAACATACGATGCCAAACAAATGCTACGATCGATGGGTATGATCTATGAAAGAATAAACGCCTACCCGAATGACTGCATATTGTTTCACAAGGGCCACAAATCACCTAAATAATGCCCAAAGTGTGGTGTGTCTCGATAAAAGAAAGATGATTCTAGTCCTACGAAAGTTGTATGGTACTTTCCAATAATTCCAAGGTTTAGGTTCCTATATAGAAGTGAGGAGACTACAGGACAATTGACATGGCATGCAGATACAGGAATTAAAGATGGGAAACTATGTCACCCAACAGACTCTCCACAGTGGAAGAGAATTGATCACGAGTATCCTGAATTTGGAAATGAGACAAGAAACCTTCTTCTAGCGTTATATATAGAAGGGGTGAATCCTTTTGGTTTTCAAAGTAGTAGTCACAGTACATGGCCGGTTATGTTGGTAAATTCTAACATATCATCGTGGTTATGAATGAAACAAAAATACATTATATTATCTATGCTTATATTAGGACCAAAAAACCAGGTAATTATATTGATGTTTATTTGGCCCCATTGATTGAGGATTTGAAAATATTGTGAGATTCAGTTGTTACGTTGTATGATGCTTACAAAAATGAAGATTTCAAATTGGAAGCCATGTTGTATGTGACGATAAATGGCATTCCTATTATGGAAATTTTTCAGGATATAGCACTAAAGGAACTCAAGGGTGTCCTATTTGTGAACAAGGTACACAATCAATTAGATTGAAGCATTCATCGAAAAATGTGTTTCTAGGACATCATATATTTATACCCCAACGACATAAGTACCAATCCTGGACAACATAATTCGACGGAAGTTCAGAAGAATGTACAACACCATCTCTACTAACAGGTGATCAATTGTTTGAGAAAGTAAAATATTTGGATACTACTATTGGTAAACTATTTTAAAAAAACCTTACAAACTGGTTGAAAAAATAGATCATTTTTTTTTGAATTACCATACTGGAATTGTCTATATGTCAGAATTTTTCTTGATGTTATGCATATTGAATAAAATGTATGTGATAGTTTCATCAGTACATTGCTAAAAGCACCCGGAAAAACAAAGGATTGGATTAATGCTAGATTGGACATGGTTGAGATGGGAATATGAGAAGAGTTGGCACCAGTGAAGGGTGAAAAACGACCATTTCTTCCTTGTGCTGCTTACACTCCTTCTAGGCAGGAGAGATCAGTTTTTCAACTTCTTGAATGACGTAAAGGTTCTATAGGGGTATTCATCAAATATGAAGAACATTGTGTCAATGAGTGATTTAAAATTAAATGGTCTGAAATCACATAACTGCCATGTTTTGATGCAAGATCTAATTCCTATAGCTTTATGTTGCATTTTTTCCAAGAATGTCTACCATAAAATAACAAGCTCGATTTCTTCTTCAAATCTATATGAATCAATGTTATAGACCCGGTTAAATTACCAACTATGGAAAGATAAATTTCAGTCATATTATGTGAATTGGAAACGTTCTTCCCATCGAAATTTTTCGATATTATGGTTCATTTGATGGTTCATTTGGTGAGTGAGATTCGACTATGTGGTCCTATACATTATAGATGGATGTACCCCATTGAATGGTATATGATGATTTTGAAAGGGTATGTCAAAAATCGAAGTTGGCCATAGGGTTGTATTATGGAGCAATATATTGTTGAGGAAGCCGTTGAATTTTGTACCGAATACCTGTATGGTGTGGAAAACATTATCTTACTGATATCTCATCACACTGAGTAGCTTGAGGGTGATGGAATTTCTGGAAGATAGGTTGTCACAATCAATATTACAGATCATGAGAAGGCTCACCTTTACGTTTTTCATAAGAGTTTCGATGTTGAACCATATGTTCAAACCCACAAAGAAATTCTTAGGCGTTTGAATCCTTCTAGGGCTGAAAAATGGATATCAGATACACATAATCGATAGTTTATAGGATGGTTTCAGGACCATATTTTTATGATGTTAGATGAAAATCCGGACTCAATTTCAAAATGACTTTGATGGCTAGTCGGAGGAGAAAGTGTGTATGTATTATCTTACAATGCTTATGCAGTTAATGGTTATACATTGTATACTAATTAACATGATGAAGACAATACCATGCAGAATAGTGGGGTTACACTTGTGGTTGAGGCAATTCATGTTTCTAGTGATAAGGATTGAAATCTAATTTATGTGAATATGTCATATTTTGGCATCATCAAATGAATGTGGGTGTCGGATTGTACAAAATTGAAAGTGCCGATTTTTCATTACAAGTGGGTTGATAACATGAGTTCTATTAAAATAGATGAATTAGGATTCATGAATGTTGATTTTAGTATGGAAGGGGAGAAATATGAACTATTTATAATGGCATCACAGGTAGTATAAGTATTTTATATTCCAGACCCCTCAAACCAATGTTGGATAATTGTTATATTATCGACCAAAACAACTGAAGGGTCTGATGAATGTTCAATGGAGGATGACCCTTTTATGGGGACTTTACAATCATTTCGCAGCGGTCCCAATGTATACAGAATTTTGTATGTCAAAGGAGACCACAATGAAGGGATTTACATAGTAGATAGAGGAGTCAAATATATTCAGCCTTTAAAGAAAAAAAGAGAGTACAATAATCAGGTTATTTTTTTATTGTAATATACATTGTGTTATGTTATGTTATTATCTATTCGCTGCTGCTTTTATGTAATATAAATTAAATGTTAAACCACTTCTGCAGATAATGGCTTCTGCACCTGCTGATGCGCCCAATCTTGAGGCACAAAAAGTCTCTCAACCAGCTGCTGGTGGTCCTGGTATAGAGAAACAACAAGTTTATCAACCAGCTATTGGTGGTCCTAGTGTAGAGCAACAATAGGTCTCTCAACGTGTTGTTGCTGGTCCCAGTGCTGAGGTATATCATGTTTCTCAACCTATTTCTGCTGGTCCGGAGGAACATATTGAGGATAATTTTGAGGAAATGGTGGGAAATGAAACCTTGAAATCCCATAAAAAGACCACCATATTTTGATAGTTTTATCCAAAATACATAAGGCAAAAGAAAAAGGCATCAAATTTGAGGTGGGATGGAATAAGCAAGGCCAACATGTTAACCCCAATAGAGCCATATTTAGTAGCTATATTGGAATCGTCACTTGGAAACACATGCTGATTGATGTACAGTCATGACACCATGTTGTCACTGGGCTAAAGATGCTAATGTGGGAAGATATTAAGGTAAAATTATGATATCATTTTTTGATTTATTAAAATAATACAAAATACCAAAACATTCACTTACACTTCATCATGCATTGTTGAGTGCATTTATAGTAGATGACTCGCACAAGGATATGTATTAAGAGTTGGAGGAAGGATTACTAGAGGTTTCCACACAATTTTAACGAAATATCATCTTAAAGATACTGTAGGGAAAATCAAACCACACCCACCTTCTCTTTATGCACACTTGATATCCTATGGAGTGTGGGATGCATTTAGAAACCATCGTGGGGATCAGACTTTTCAGGTACATTGTGTGAGGTAATACATTGTGTGAAGTTTCTTTTATTAAACACTTTGATTGATAGTTTTTTATTTATGAAGCATCAAATGAGTGATGAATATAAAAAATGAAAAACAGAACCTGTGTACCCTTACTGTAAAGCAAGGATGGGGTACACTTCACTTGAGAAAAAATTGGTACGTCTTTTAAATCTACCGTACTACTTGTACGTGACATAAAACAACACCATAACCATGTTTCTCTATTTATATGAATTTTAATGGATCAAAATAGAAATACATATCCATCCCACACCATGTACTATGGAAGGAGGCTCATGTAAATAAATAGGGGATACTAATAGATGAAAATACAAAAAATGTGTGGGAAACATGTGTAAGTATGACATAATATAAATTTTATTTTATTTAAATCGCTGTTACATTAAAATGACTATTATTTTTTTATATTTTCTATCTGACATATAACATGAATCAGTAATAACTGCACCATATGTAGACATACATTCACCAGCCTTGAAGCAACAAGAATAGAATGGCCATGTCAGAGGTGCGGGTTTTGGGGTGACACCCTGAACATATTTTCAAAAATAAAAACAAGCAGAGGATCAAAATAAAAAAGTGGAAAAAATGCAAGAAAAATTAGATATTTTTCAATAAGAATTACAATACTAGAGAGATATGATAGAAGCATTGATGGGGGATGGGAAAAGAGAAGAAACAACTCAACAACAACCCATGCGTGATGATCTCTCCCCACCCCCACCAGCTTTAAGGCGAGCCATTCTCCTAAAAAACCTGACTTAGCTGAGGTAATCAATGTTTTAATAATTGTTTCTATGAAATGTGATTCACATAGAAACTGATAACTTTCCTGTACTAATATTCTACAGGGTGAAAATGACTGTGATTTATATCTATCAACTCCCACCTATTGCCTTTTAGTAAGGGCTATGATGTTCAATACGTTGAATGACATGCTACACAATAGAAAACTTCCAATAAATCATCTCAGAGTGTCAATTAATATAGCTAATGAACCGAGTGCCGAGCTACCTATTCCAAATGATGATGATGACATTCATATGGTTGAAAAATATGTTGGAACATTCATTGCAAGTCAGAAACTTTTTGTAAAAAAACATGTCGGCAGAGAGGTATCCATTTCCAATTTATTTTTCAAGCTAGACCTTTTACATTTAATGAAAAAAGGTCTAAAACGATGAATGTTATTAAAGAATAACAAATGGAGGGGGGGTGAAATGAAGTATCAGTTCAAAACTATCTCAAGGATTAACCAACCAATTGAAATGGTCTACTGAAAGCACCTTCACCCTGCCTGTTCTATATCCACAGTTAATATCATTGCAGGCTCATGTGGATGAAAAATTGATAGAAGGCAATGCTCACATAGTTGATTTTGAAAAAAATATGTACAAAGAGGAAACACCAGATTTCATTACTGTTGAAAATTTAAATTAAATCCTCATGTATAAATGGCTAGGCGCCTCAGTTATAAATGTATACATGAGGTATGTCTTCATGATTTGATTTTACAAAAGCTGATATACTCTGATATATATGACAAAATACATTTTATATTTTTTGTAGGTGTATATATGAAAAAACATTTATGGGATTTCCCCATGAACAAAAATTTGGACTCGTTAGCCCTCATACCACCTCTTCAAAAGACAAAATAGATTCTGATAAAGAGGCTGCAATAATTTTATCCCTACTCAAACCATTTAAAAACAAAATTACGGATGACAGACTCTTTTTAATACCAACGATGCAGGGGTAAAACTCTATAATTCAATCATATCAACTATATTTTCATTTCTTTATTTACATATTCCTTTTTTGTATTTTTAGGCAGCATTGGATGCTGATTGTAGTCAATTTGGATACTCCAAAGATTTATTTTCTAGATTAAATGCATGGATATCCAATAAACCAACCATGCATGATGGAGTTTGTTAATTTTCAATACACTAGATTCAACATTTTAAAACTAAAAATATAGTTATATAAATTATGTTGTTTTTAATGCGGATTCTGTTATGATAGGGTATTGCATCAATATCATCTAGTGCATAGAATGAATCCAGGGCCTAAGGATAAGAACGCCTACATGATCTACAACTGGAAAATATTCCTGGTATATATAATAACATTGAACTTTCCAAACACATATCAAAATAAATTACTTATTGTTGTCAATGTTTCTACAGTGTCCAAAACAAAAAAAATAGAAAGGACTGTGGTTATTATGTTTGTAAATTTATGAAAGAGATCATATTTTATCTACAAAATAGCATCCATGATGAGGTATTTTCAAAAATAATTACGAGTTCATTTAAAATATTTATTAATTTTTTCTGTGTTTATATTTTTTCACTACTACCATGACTATCGCAAAAAATAATATTCCGAAGATGATATAGAAGTGTTTAGAAATTAATGGGCAGCATACCTAATGGATGATTGTATAAAAATAGGTTGATAATGAATTCCTACTACTTATGTTATCTATATATGGTCATTGATATCTCCCTTTTTTACACTTATTGAGTATATATGCTCACCCTTTATAATGTTTTATATCCTTAGGTTATGAAGAATGATTTTAGAAATGATTTGTCTTTATAGTAATTCATAAATCATTAGACTACACTGGCCGATAGTGTGGAAGTTAACCGATGCAAAGTCATTCAGTCCAGTCACGATCATTTTAAAAGCTTGATGGGAACCAACATCTTGGATTTTCTATATTCTAATTTTAGTTTCCCTTATAAGTGGGTGGGGGTGTCTAGGTGGGAGGGGGTGTCCAGGAGTGGGGGGGGGGGTGTCCATGAGGGGGTGTGTCTAAGTGGGAGGGGGTGTCTAGGTGTGAGGGTGCCCAGGAGGGGAGGTAGGGGGTGTGTCTAGGGGGATGTCCATGAGTGGGGTGTCCGGGAGGGGAGGAAGGGGGTGTGTCTAGAAGGGAGGGAGTGTCCAGACAATTATACATTGAATTATACTTAATAATGATAATATAAATTGGGTAGATCACTTATAGAGTAGCCTAATGTGGGTCTGTAGTGGGGGGGGGGTTGTCCAGGAGGGGGTGTGTCTGAGAGGGAGGGGGTGTCCAGGTGTGAGGGTTTCCAGGAGGGGAGGGAGGGGGTGTGTCCAGGGGGTTTCCATGAGTGGGGTGTCCTAGAGGGGAGGGAGGGGGTGTGTCCAGAATGGTGGTGGTGTCCAAACAAATATCCATTCAATTCCATTCAACTCTAATAATATACAATGGGTAAATCACTTATAGAGTATCCTGAAGTGGGTTCGTAGTGAGGCATCAAAAGTTCTGACCAACCAAACCAATTCCAAGCCCATGTAAAGGCCCAAGAATTGTATTCCAGTTTAATTTGAGACCCAATATATCTTATTTAATGTCATAAAGACCCTACATATTCATAATTTACCTTTATCAAAATAGATTTATGTGAAATTTCATTTCTATTCCTCCAATATATTTTTTGTTTTGTTTTTGTTTCTTGATTTGTTGAACTGTATCTCTTCAAAATGTATATGATTTTATAATTTATATTATTGAATGATGGTTTATGTTTAATATTTATTCCATTATAAAATAGATGATGAAAATATAGTTGGATAAAGAAGGCTATTAATGGGTATACACTAATGAACTAGGAGGGAGGGGGTGTCTAGGAGGGAGGGGTGTCTAGGTGGGATGGTGGGTGGGGGGTGTCCAGGAGGGGAGGAGGGGCTATCGAGGAGGGGAGGGGATATCTAGGGGTGGGAAGGGGGTTATATAGGGAAAGGGAGGGGGATATAAGGGGAGGGAGGGGGGTTGTCTAGGAGGAGAGAGGGGGTAGCAGGTGGAGTGGTGGGAGGGAGGGGGGCTGTAAGGGGATGGGAGGGGGGGGGAAGTCCAGGGGTAGAGAGGGGGCTGTCTAGGGAGGTTGTCTTGGGAAGGGGAGGGAGGGGGTTGTCCAGGAAGGAGGGGGTGTCCAATAGGGGAGGGGGCTATCCAGGAGAGGAGGGGGGCTTTCCAGGAGGTGGGAAGGGGCTATCCAGGGAAAGGGAGGGCTGCAAGGGGAGGGAGGGGGTGCCGTCCAGGGGAGGGAGGGAGGGTGCTGTCCAAGGAAATATGGACATGTAAAGGTTGTAATAGGTAAAAATTGAAATTTTATTAATGTATTATGTCATATTAATGTTTAATTTATTTAAATATTGTATTACTAACATAATATTTATTTTTGTATATAGGTGAAATCTATTTCCTAAGTTTGAATGCTTTGTTCGACAACTAATACCATTGACGACAATTTTTTATAGCGGACCATGGTTGCAAAAAGAATGGAACATCAATGTTTTTTAACAATTTGTTGGATAATTGTAATTGTAACCAAATTAAATATTGTTTTAAATGTACATAGAAGTGTGTTGTTCTGTATTCATGATTTCAAGTATATGTATATAGAATTTTTGTTCTTCTATGCTTTGTGTGTGAGTGTTGTTTGTGCTGTGTGCTGGTGTTGTCATATGTGTGCAGGTGCTATGCAGGTTCCGGGTTTTCACATGAAATTTGGCCTTTATTAGCACTAATTAAGCGCTGATAAATGGATAATATATCAGCACTCAAAATAACACTGATAAAGGTAGTATTTATCATCGCTATTTTCAGAGCTGATATAGTAACCATTTATTAGTGCTGAAAAACAGCACTAATAAATACTACCTTTATTATCTCTAATCAAGCAATGATAAAGTCCAAACTCTATTAGCACTTTTTTTAGCACTGATAAAGGTCCCACTTTATGAGTTCTATGTTTAGCGCTGATAAAGGGGGCCCCCTATATCTTCGCTGAGATTAACAATGCTTTTTTATCACTATTAAAGTAAATGGTAAGTTCAATTTAAGCCTTATTTATAGTAGTGCATCCAAAGTAATCTCATCTACTAGAAGACTATGAAACTACAATTTATATCATAAGAATTTCATATAATTTCAACTCCATCCTAATAGCACTAGGCATAGAAACAAAATTATCTAATAGGCAGTTTTAGACCCAGCAACCAAAATCAAACTAACATTGAAAAACACAACCATAAATAAGATAATAAACTTAAATCAAAATCAAAACCCATTATTAAGCAAAAAAACATAGTAGGTATCAAATAGGGTTAAATCTCCAAAACACTCAATACCCTAAATAAGGGTATTCAATACCTTTTTCACATATAATCCAAATACAACTATGAAAAGGAATAAACCACAAACCTCAAAGTTGTACGATTGATAGAGTTGAGCCTCAAACTTTGAATTGATCTAGAAAATTGTAGATCTACAAAAACATCAAAAAACACTCAACCTTGAATATCTCAAAAAAGAGGAGAAATCAGGAAAAGAGCCTCTAGAAGAATGAAGGACTCACTAAGGGGATTCCAATGCAACCAATAGTGTTTGATTCTGAGAAAAGACAATGGATCAGAGGATCAGAGAAGAACCATCACTCCCAGTTTCTCTTAGATGAGACAGGGTTAGAAGAAGAATATTATGGGAATAATACATGACCCCAGTCCGATTTAACAAAAAACAAGAAAATTACATATCATGTTCATCTAATGTACATGCTGAGTACATGCCTAAATCGTCCCCCACTTTAGGTGGTCACCAAGTCACCTCACATGTCCATGTACTCAATCGGTACATGTCCAGTACTTGGCTACCCATGGAAACTGGGTACACGATGTGTAGTCCTAAGTATAAAGTTTGTACTTATGAATTCTTCCAAATTCTAACATTTTTTCTCAACAACATCCAAAATCAAGATCCATACCTGAAATGAATATCTGAGTTCTTACAACTGATCATCTGAGATCACATATTAATTATGTTTCATTTACTAGGTTATATATGATTTTACTTAGGAGTAATAAAGGGGAATATATTTTTGGGGTATTTTTAAGATCTTTCACCATGTTATATGATTATGTCTCCAGGTTTCCAAATAAAATAAACTATTATGGTCCTCAGGAATGCATTTTTGTATTGTGATAAATATTCATCTAAAATGATGTAATATCCATGTATGTTAATCCCCAATAACTATACCAAAATCTCAATTTTTTCCAGTTTATATGAATTATAGGATTATGGTTTATGTCAACTCCTTGAGGTGTTACTTTTTCATAGTAAACAAATCACACTGAAATGAGTTTAAAAATATATAGAAAATATATATATAAATTTATTTTACAAAAATTATATCCCTTTACACTCTATTTCTCATATTTATTAAATGAGTTATGATTATTATATATAAAATTTTTCTCACAATGTTTGGGGGATATAACTCAAATAGGATCACCCACACATAACACTTATGGCCACTCACAACCCCCCATACTTTGTTCTTTTTTAATAAAAATTATTCATAGAAGATGGGAAATGTAGAAAATGAAATAAAATGAAATTAAAAATTAAATTAATGGAATAATAGAATACTCCTCTCACGTAGAGACTTTACTATTAAATATGAATTATGTCCATTTCTAACTTATTTTCCCCATTTTCCTTCCATCCTACAAAATCAATCATCCACTCAACATGTAGAAATTTAAATTATTTTAATATAAATGAAATTTATCTAAGAATTTTAAAAATACCATTTTTTTTGGGTTTCCCCTCAATAAATAATTGGGTTTTTCCCTTTATCCAAGCTCTATTAAAAATAATCCAAAATTTATTGGTGGGTGTGGTTTTTAAAGAAGGAATGTCCACATTTTTGCTATTTGTCAGCTCCTTGGTATGAAAATGACCCACAATATGTTCCCATGGATCTATTGAGGAAAAACTTATCACAATAGTTGAAACTATCTCATGGAGTTCCGCTCATCTAGTGTATTATATAAAATAGTTCACCTCTTCCATTATACAGGTTATCTTATTTGAGTTCAGGGTAGGTGGTGCAATTTTGAGTGTTTTCCCCTTGGGATCTTCCTATTTTTTATAGTATCTTTTCACTTTTCATATGTATAAAAAAATTACTTCTTTAACTTGTAGATAATTATACATTATAATCCTTATGTTTGATCCATAAAATTCCCAAAATGAATGTCCAAGGTTCAATTATATGTTTCATATGTTCTCCTATAGATCCTTCCACATGAGTATATCCATTTCTTATATATAAAACATATACAGTTCATTACTCATTAGGTGAAATGAAAATGAAACAATTATATAGAAGTAATGGTATCCCTAGGAGGTTGTAAATAAATTCTATAAATGATATAACAATGAAACATTTACTTTTATACATTTTTTTTATTTTTAGAGTTTTTTGTTTTTTAGATGTTTTGGTAATTTTCCCAAAAAAAATTTAATTCACAATTCTAACTTTAAAAATGATACCAAAAGTTCTTGAAAAACATATAACTTTCTAAACCCCCCTTTAAGAGTACTTTTTCAATGCAGTAATTAACTAGTGATTACTAGGTCATATCCACAATGTTAAGAGATAAATCCCAGGTTTAATTGGATGATTGTTATAACAAATTTAGTAAATATGTGGTACTATAATAGTGAATGTGAAGGAAAAATGGGTATGAGGTATGAATATAAAAAACCAATGTTTCTATAAGGGTATCACTTCCACTTGGAGTGGAATTTACTTATAGGGGAAAAAAATTAACCCAATTACCCAGGTCTCCCTAATGATCCTAAATAGTAAGTGAGAAACCACCACTAAATACCCAAAGAAACTCTCTTAATAAATTACCTAGGATTTTCCCATGAGGATACATGTCCCTAAATAGATTCCTAACTCTACATAAGAGAAACAATGAATTCATCTTTTAGTGGTGTTTTTAACCACTATCAAATCATTTTGGGTATTAATTCTAGAGTTTTCAAGTATTGAGAGGTTTGGATGTTAGTAACATGTGATAATTATGTCACTCAACAACATAACCCTCAACATGTTTGGAAATGATCCATATCATGTTCTTATTTTAGGTTCAACCTTAGTATTTTCTCCACACTCATAGTTTAACTACTTTGAAGTAGTGTTTGTATTTCCAATGGTCCTATGAATTTCCAATTTACCTCTATCACTCACACTCATAAACTAAACTCCCACTGACTAAAAGTCATAAATTATTATTACAATATGGACTTAAAAATCAAAACATTAAAAATAGGTAGATAGAATTTAATTATTTAAAATTAACTCACAATATTAAATGATATAGTGGACCTTAAGAAACATCATAGTCAAATATAAAAATAAGTACAGTGGAAAATTATGTCTCAATGATCTTCAAAGGACTTCTGGACATCTCATTCTGATTGTGGATAATATCTTCCAATATTACTTTCTTATTGGAAATACCATATTGGGTTTACTAGCTATACTCCTCCATACCATGTGTTCTTAAATCCCCTAAGATTAGATCAATAACTATCCTTATTCCTTATTCCATTAATATAAATTTTATGGAATTTAATCCTCATAATAATTTGTGATTTCATGAAATATGGTAATGAATGTATGAATCACTGCCATGTGGGAATATTGATTCCTTATTTATTAAGGATTTATTTTAGAATCCAATACCATGATATTAAATATTCCCCCTTTCCTATATTTTCCTCCACATGAAATTATATTTGATTCATTACCGATTTTGGTTTGGAAATAAGTATAATGCAATATTCCTGGTGTTCTCGGGATATTCATGTAATCCACATGGAGCGTATATGATCTTAATTGTCATTCCATGGAATTATAGGCACTTAATTGATATTCAATGCATATGATAGAAAATCCAAAATTATAATTTGAATTATACCTAACCAAATCATGAATCTACAGACTGTTAAATCCATGATATATTTATTGGAAAATATAATCTTGGGATAATATTGGAAAATATGTCTAGGAACTAATGGAATGTGGTGTTCTTGTGTGAGAGATCATGGTATATAGAATATACATCTCATTGAGGTATGAGGTTGTGTTTGTTCTAGTGTAAAGTTAGGAATGGATGTGATACTACATTGGTACTTCCATAAGGCTATGTTGGAAAGGTGGTTTATAATCAGGAACGGATGTAGCTACCATTAGTGCTTTAATTACTTATAAAGAGTTAACTTAATGATATATTGGATAGATGGAATAGTCTCATTCTAGAACACCAACATACATTTTCCTCCTAATATAATCTCAAGGATTCTGTGTGAAATATTACTAGTCCTTGATTCATTTAATTACATTTTCTATAGCCAGTTCCACTGTAATATTTAACACAAAAAATAAAGTAAAAAACATGACCTTAAACCTAGTTTCCTAGAGTATGATATTTTTAGTGAATTTCATCATTTTAGAAACATTTAAGAAGATTATTTTCAATATTTCATTAAAACTGTAAAATAATATATATACTACTAGAATTTCTTTTTATTAAAAAATAAAACTGAAAAACTAATGATAATAAATGATAAATATTCTCTAACCACCCATCTATCCCTCCACTATGGTCAAATCTCTATTAAGAACCTCCATGATGTCATATTATGGAAACTCCTTATATTGGTGGTCCAGATGGTCTTTTATCTTACTTCCATTATAAAAACTATCATTGATGTGGATAAAGGATTATGATGGTATCTCAAGAGTCACAATCTACTCATTTCTCATTGGAACACCTTAAAAATATGGGCATATATCTGACAAATGACCTAAAACACAACCAGAGAAATATAAAATACACTAGGTCACTCTATATTGTTACACAGAACATGTACTAGAGATATGGAATTATAAAAAATGATGACTCACATAACCTCACATGAACCAAAATTACATCCAAACTTGAGAATTTTCACTTATGGTTCTACTTTGAGCAACACCATACAAGGTAGTCCCTAGAAAAAATCCCCTCGTCACTAGTAAATTTTACACAATCTCAACCTTTTTCAATAATATTTATAGGTACTCTAAGAAAATATTCTCAACTATATATGGATATTAAATCCATCTAGGAATTAAAATCCATAAACTTATCACCAATTATAAAATCAAGGGAATAATACAACAACTCCTTAAACAACACACAAAACTATAAATTGAAATAAACCCCCACTTATATCTCAAAAAAACTGTAATTATTATTAGAAATAAGTGTTTATCCCATGGGGGAACATTCCTAAAAAACTCTCAAAATCAATCCTCTTTAATCATAGAGACATCATGATATCCCAATTATAGTGTCAACTACTGATGAACCAACCATCTTAAAAAACACACCACTAATGAAATATTTTAACTATTTCAACCTCTTCCAAAAACAATAAACCCAAAGATACATATATATGAGGAATGCTTTACCACACTACCATATCAAGCACAGGCTTGACCACATATCCACATCATTAATCCCAAAACATATAAGCAAAATAAAAACCATAAAAACATAATCATCATGATCTAAAAATACAAGATGCATGAATACATAACTATAAACATACCTTGACGTTACCATACTATTATTTAACTTTTTATCCATAGGTTATAGATTCATCATTTAAATCACAATATTCCTTATTATTTAAGATAAATTCATTGGTTTACTTCACATTATAGGTTCACGTAATACTATTGTCATACCACCCATGAAATCGTCACTAGTTCATACTCTAAAATCCATCCAAAAAACACTCACTATGATACCATTATATCATGAATCACCCCTTTGGGGGTCAACCTGATTCAAAAATGAGTTCTGTTATGACCCCCTAATTCGACCTTTAATAGGACATGGGTTAGTGACTAGCACCAATGGTATAATATCATTGATATACAAGATTTATTATAATTTTAATAAAAACTCCACAATATAATAATCCATATGAATGAAAAAAATTCCACAATATATGAATAATGTATTGAAATAAATTTCATTGAATAAAAATATAACCAATAGATGAAAAAATAGAAAATATATCATCTAATTTATTCCTCATGCATGTAATAGTGCAATTATCATCTACCAACTAGTCTCATGTGTCCAAATATAAAGTTTCCTAAAATGACCACCAAATTTGGAAAGATGGTATGAAGATTTGTATATTTAAATTAGGGTTGAACATAAAAATATTCTAAATTGGTTTCCCCCTATAACTCTCATGTGTCCACGAAATGTAAGCATATCATTTTTTCTATGCTAGAATAAATAAAACAAAATAATAAATGAATAAACTTATCACAATATAATTTTAGAACCCAAGTCTTAAAACTCAAACTAGTTTACCACCAGGACATAGGCATGTAACCATAATCTCAAGAGGTGGGAAAATTGTTTCGAGGGATAAAAAAAACATTTGGGAATTATTTAACCTCAAAATTCTTAAACTAAAATGGAAAACTATAAACGTGTAATGTAAAACTCTTTATTTAAAACCTTTGAAAATATATATTGGAAATAAATTGTGTTTTGAAATAACCAAACATAATTATGAAGGAAAGTTACACATCAAGGTAGATATATATTGTTTCGAATGTTTAGAAAACAAACTCCACTATCTTATCCCACCATGTCACTGATGTGGATATATAACCTTCCATTGGAAAAATTCCATACTTTTATTTTAATTGTATCACAACCAATCTTGTCTATATACCCACCTGAGTGTGTATAAATGTGTGAGAATAAAACTTATTAGGATATAACCAATACCATAATAAACCAATTCACAATAAAATTAAACAATAAAAAGTTAATCAATAATGATAAATTAAATATAGTTTTTTTTTCAAAAACATTTATTTTAAAAAACACATTCAATCTAAATTATTAAAATCCATGATATTAAACGAATTTATAGAAAAAAAATTTTTATAAGAAATAAATATTAAATCAAAACCTAGATATTATACCAATTTAAAAATCATACTATATTTCTTGAAAACATATGTTTATAAATTTATCATTTTTAAATTCATTTGGAAAACTTCTCACTCTCCAAAAAAGACTTCCACATTTTTCCAATCCACTAAAAAATATCTACACACTATATTTATTTATTTTCTATAAACTAAGACATAATCCAATCAAAAAAAACTCTGAACCATTTTATTTTCAATTAAATGGAATGAGTTTCCACCTTTCAACCACTACTCAACTTAATGAACGTTCACTAAGTTTTCCTACTACAATATGGTCGAATCTTATAGGTTTTCAAAATAGACCTCACTAATTTTTTTTCATGATGATCCTGAAACACGTGATAATATAAAAGTAACTAAATTTAAATAATTTAATAAAATAAACCCATTTGATGGGTAATTCCAAAAAAAATCTTATCACTAAAACATTAATAAATAAGAAAAATGATTATCAGAAAAGACATTATGAATGGAGACATGTCTTATCACAAAATAATTTATGAAAAAAAATAAATGGTTTATTATAAAATACATCACAATAAACTAATTTTAAAATCATAATCAATCAATAAACCACAAATGAATTAGTAATTGTATATATATATTATCTATTCCACATACTTAAATGATCCTTCATGCATTATCTATAATATCTCAAGAAAATTATCATCTAGGATGAAATTCCATCCCATTAATATCCCAACCAACTTCTCTAAATTCCAAACACTTTTTTCCAACCACACCACCTAGGTTCCACTAGTTTATCAATATTTTAATCGGTCTCTTGTAATGATATAATGGATTCCATAATATTATCATATTTATAGGCCTTTAAATATAACTCTTATTAATTTACCCTTAATGATACACATAATGAGTCAAATTCCACCCATTAAATTCCCATATTTATAACATCCCTGAACCCACACTCCCAGATCTGATGATAAAAACTATATCTTTACTTTTCCAGATTTAATATTGATAAATGTGGAACAATTTTCACTATACAAACCTTATAACATCAAAAGGAAATATTGGATCAATTACATACCCAAATAAATTTTAGGTTTATAGTTCTATAGAATTAGGAAAAACTCTAATAAAAATAATTATCATGACATCAAGAGATTATTTGTCCCACCAGACTCTACTTTTATAATTTCTCATTAAGTCGTCATCATCATCTATATTAAACCACTATAGAATAAATTAGTTCAACATAATTCTCTATAATATAGGGAAAATTAAACATAATAAAAGTGAGATCAAATGTATAATAAGGGTAAACATAGGCATTAAAAATTGAATTCCATTAGTGATAATAAGATGATCATAAGGATATGATGACATAATGAATGTTCATTAAAATAAAATAAAGTCATTAAAATAAATTAATACCGAGATAATAAATCATGACATATGGAATAAATATTTATTAAAGGGAAGAGTCATAATAATCCATAATCACGAGATGTATTATTTCAATCTTGATTAAAGGAATTATTAAAAAACTTATAGAAAAAAAGAAACTATGTTTTTATCATGGAAACATTATATTCATAACCCATTATAAAACTATGTCATAAATAAAAAAACATAGTTAAATACATAGGATAAACCCTCTGATAACTCCCTATTTCTTACCCCTAAATATAAGGTAACATAACCCAATGCATTGGAGCTCTATATGGGAGCACCAATTATATATGTTATATCAAGATCACCAAACTATGTCTGGGTACACCCATCATATATTCTAAATTGGGATCACCTTGTTCCATCTTGTTGTACCCATCATATAAGATATATCAATCCCACCCATGATCATCAATAATGTCCAATTACAATTTGTTAATAAAAAATTTATAATAGTTTACTTTTCAACGAAATAATAATCATTATTCTCTCATTTCTTGATTCACCATGGAAAAGAAATGGGTTCCATGTTAATCTCATAATCCATCAAAAGAAATAATAAGGATGGTATAAATAAAATATATTCCCAATGGAGTTTATGTAAAATCAAGGGGTTTTTTCATTAATTAATGAAAATAACATTAAAATATCATTAAAAACATTCTCGAGGGTAACATCCTTTTCATTTTGGAAATCAATTTTCAAAAATAAAAATGCACAAAATATTATGAAAAATAATTTTAAATGAAAATAACCTTTGAATATTAAAAATTAATCTTCACAACATTGAGTGGTCTCAATGGTAGAAAATTATGTTCATGCTGAGTACAATAAATTAATGTCCATTCTCATTTTGGTAAGAAAAGGAAAAATTACCTTATTTGGAAAATGATGGGAAGATTAATTTTTTTTAATAAAATAAAATAATGGTTAACAATTAATTTAAAAAATTATAGGATAGTACTAAAAACATTATTGATTTTTTTAGAAAACATGGACTTCCATGAAAATGAATTTTCAACCTAATAGAGAAATAAAATATAATTTTCTTATTTTTTTCTCAATTATTATAAGTGATAGAGAGAGTATAAAGGTATTAGTACTTGAAAATTTCTTGAATAAATAGAGTATAATAAAATTAAATAGGTTTATTATAAAATGATAAGATAATTTATTTAATTGAAATTCAAGCCTAAACAATCCCAGTTAAAATGATATTGGAGCATAAACCCTTACCACTTTGGTAATTTATAAATCATTAATCCCATGAAGTAAATCACATAAAATGAAAAATTATATGCCATTAATATAAATATATTCTTTTTATATAATATAATATTTTATGTAGATACACCTCATAAATGAAGATAGGTGTATAACATAACATGTGTCCCAAAGAAGACAATTTGAGGCGAGAAACCCTTACAATGATCAGAACATTTAAGTAAGAATTAATTAATGAAAAAATTATTTGTATAAAATGTAAATCCATATTAAAAATTTGAAATAAAAAATAATATAATCAAAATTTATCA
Source organism: Viscum album (assembly GCA_963277665.1). Classification (NCBI taxonomy): domain Eukaryota; kingdom Viridiplantae; phylum Streptophyta; class Magnoliopsida; order Santalales; family Viscaceae; genus Viscum; species Viscum album. The sequence continues at coordinate 1,294,072,438 of OY728141.1, read as the reverse complement.
CAAAAATAATCTTATAATATCAAATACAATGAATAATTAATATAACCCAATGAAAAGAAATTGAGTTAAGAAATTCCTTAAAACTTGGTAAATTTCAAGTCAAATATCATCAGAAGTAATTATTAAAATTTGAAACATAAAATACCATGATATATGAATTATTCATTATATTACACGTAAAAGGTGTTGTATATACACCATATAAAATAAATTAGGTGCATGAAATTTAAATAATCCTTAATGGATGGAAATTGATACAAAGTCTCCTACAACTTTAGTAATCATTGTATCAAAACCAAATCAAAGAGTGAAGATAATGAGGATTAATAAATAAAAATTATATTTATGTAAATAATCATAAAATAAATTTATTGTCAGTATAAAAACCACACAAGAAAAATAATCAATGAATACGACATATGTCTCACAGAAATAAAAGTGATACGAGAAACCCTTACCATGAGTCTAGACTTTCCATGTAAGTCCTTTATCCCCTATATAATAGAAATATATAAAACATTTACTATTTAAATAAAATTTTATATTTTTAATAATTTATTAATAATCAATTTTTTCACTTATTAAAATGACTTATTTAATTACTTAATCAGTTAAGTCCACATCATGTGTTTTGAGGATGTTCAGTTCATTGTTTCAAAATGACTTCAGTGTGTTTACTTTGGTCAAAGATGTAATTAATAAATCATATAAAATAGTTATAATGAAATAATTATCATTTTTATTCACCATTTTTACTTTTAAAACCTATCATGAAAGATGGTTATGAAAAATTTTCTATATTATAATCATGGAGATGGTAGGTCGTACGTATGCATGAGTAATGTTTCAATTTACCAATGATCCTTATGGAAAATAGGTAAGTAATATTTTATATTTAAATAATGATAATAATATCATAAATACCATTTTATTTCTTTAAATAAACTTATATATATACACTATTCATCTAATTTGGTGGTGAAGAATAATCACATCACTTCCTAGAGGCGGCTGTCCACACAAATGCGTGAATGTCGCTATCATTTCTCAATGTGTGGAAAGGTAAGAAAAAAATGATATATTTAACTATAATAATGATAAATATTTCATTAATATAGTAATTATTTCATATATATATATATATATTCATTTAAATTATACTTTTTACCTTTCATTTAAGACATTAGTGAATAATGAATCACATCGCTTCACGAGGTTGTAGTCCTCCATACACACAAGTGAAATTATGATATCCCAAAAAGAATGAAATGTAACAGGGTATATGTGATATCATAATTTCAGGAATATAATATTGTTTCAAATAACTTATATATACTTTAAATCCATCATTACAATTATATTTTATTTCCGATTATGAAAAATGAATTACATTGGTTCGCAAGGCGGTAGTCCACCGTACACATGAATTATTATTTTGTTTTCCATTTGATGGAATTGGAATTGGATATATGTTATTAAACTAACATAATAACATATATGTATATGGGAGATATTATTTTTAATATATCATAATAATTGAGGAAGATTTGATGGATGTGGAAGTAGAAATAAAATAAAAATGCTTGATTAAACAAGATACATCTTCTTCAGACAATATCACTATGTGAGCATTAAAAAAATAATTAGGATGTATTAATGATAAAAACATTTATCTAGGTCATAGGTAGATAATTTGTGAATGTAATTTGTTAGGTGTTTTCTAATTAAAATGGATTTGAAGGTGTAAAGAGGAGAGGAGAGTGGGTGGCCTTTTATAAGTGAGGTGAGAGGAACACTTGTATTTTTTGAAAATAAAAAGTGATGAAAGGTGGGTTGAGATGTGGATGTGATATGGTTGTTATGTGGGGATGGTTGGATTGGTAAGGTTGATGTGATGTTTTTTTTGTTGTTCTATGATGTGTTGTGCTATTTTTTTAGGTAGTAATGGAATTGGTAAATAATGGTTGAAATAGATGGGGTTTGGTTTGGTTAATGGTATGGAAATGTTGAATGAACAAATTAGTAATGAAAAGTGTGGTTAAACATGGTTGATTCTTAATAATGAAATGAATGGGCTGGATAATAATTTTTTTGGAAATGGAAATTGTTTCTTTTAGTTTATGTGGGGTTGTGCATTTAGTGGTGGTAATGAAAGTGGCAGTGTTGTGAGTTTGTTAGTGATTTTTTATAAACACCGAGTTTTGGATTTTGTGTGGATTATATATAAATATATATTTATATTCATTGTGATTTTTATATATTCACCCCAACCACATCAGGCACCATGTATCGACACCTGTATATTTATACGGGGGTGTATTTCTTTATATCCCAATGATAATGATGGATGGAGGGATACCGAATATTTAATTATATCCATTTTAGGTGAGTATATATGCCCAATATTTAATGGCCATCAGTATAATAGTGACCTAGGTGATGTACCAGGTATCTTTGAGTGAGATGTGATGTTACTATGTTGTGGAGAAGCTTATAGTAGGGTCTTGTATGCTAAGATGAGGGAATTAGGTTGATGTCCATTATGTTCATGAAACCCTACTTCTCTGGATATGGTTGTGATGTGATGGACTGGGTGTTTTCTAGTGAGATGTGATGTGACCATGCTGGGGGTGGTGACCTAGGTGTCTTCAGGCATGATGTGATGTGACCATGCTGTGGGGCATTGATATATGTTATAATAATGATATGGAATCTCTAGGAAATGTGATATTTGGGTGTGAGAGTGTAAAATAAATGAAAATATGGTGAAGGGTACCATTTATTTATTGGTAACTTCTTTTTTTATTATAATTAGTTTGTGTTATTCGGTGAGTGTTCCTTAGTGAGGTTTGGGTTGGATAATTGACATGTTTTATGTGTTGTTGTTTCTTTGGTTAGCTCACAAGTGCATTAATATTCACCATTCACATATTTGTGAGAGACTTTGTTTCTCCTATTGTGTTCAATTTTATTTCAAACCTATATATAAAATTATTTTTAGGTTTCCAGGAGGACTACATGTGCCATGCTGGGGATTACTATCTTAGACCGTTGAATAATTATTGCATTTCTGTTTTAGATTTTCATATTGGTATTTACTTCAGATACTTTTATATGTACTTGTTTTATTTATACATTCATTGTGGGATGGTTGTGGATTTATTTTTATATATTTTTATGTATTTTCTTGTTGTTTATTTATCCTATCTCATAGTCCTATATTATTATATAGGAAAATGCTTCACATTTCAATAGATTTTTATACCCTAAGTGTTAGCCACCAACCCATGGACTACTTGAGGTAGGACCTAGGGGTCATTATCTATCTTATTTCATTGTGATATATTTGGTGGGAAGGGGGTATTGCCACTTATTTTACTTCTAAAAATGGTATTTAAAAGAAAGTATGAGTTTTTAATTATCTACTATTTCTTTATGTTTAGTAATTTATTGAGGTAATTTATTGAGTCTTTATTGATATTTTTATTTGAGTGGATTTAGATATAATTCAAAAAATGTGTTGTGCTTTCAATGGTTTTTAAAATTATGGTTTATGGGATTATTTTTAAAGAATGATATATTGATTTGTTTTTCTTAAAGATTTCATAATAGTCTAAATTGAAACTTTATAAAAATTTTGAGTTTGATCCATATTTTTTATTTTTTGATGTGGTTATATAATTTTAAATGTGGTTTTGGATTCTTATAATGAATAAGAAAAATATTTTTTGAAAAGGGGGTGAGAGGGGTGCTGTTATTTATTGATATTTTTTGAGATTGGTTTTTTGATTAATGGAACTCACCCATGTTAGTTCATCAAGGGAGCCTTGAGAACTTAGGTAGGGATGACTAGGGAACATATCGCTAAAAAAACTCCATCTTTATCCCTTATATTACACTAAAACACTATATAAACAATGTTATAATATTGATATGATTATCCCTAGGACTTTTCATGGTTTTATCTAGTAGATTTTTCTTGGGAATGTTTATGAATGGTTAGATCACTAATAATGTGGGGATTCTAGGATGATGTCTTAAAATTAGTACCATAGGGCCTCTTGAATGACACTGTTTAATTTTGTTCTCTTCATTTGTTATTTTAGATAATATTTATTCTCATGTTTAGTTATTTATTTATTTTATTTTGAGTGGATGTTGTAGTTGATTACATTAACTTTTATATAATTGTTTATCTCTACAAATTTATTCCTATGTCTTGGATGTTCTATAAATATTATTTTAATGAATTTTTTGGTTTTTTTATTTATCAAATCTTCTTCTTCTTTTGCATGACTATTTGATATATAAAATGGACACACTGGAATTTTTAGGGGAAGGGCCTTGTTTATTATCATTTTATTGCGAAAAAATTCCTAATAAAGTTTATCTTGATCCCAACCCTAGTTTTGAGACCATGTAAATCAAGAACGGCCTTTGGGCTATGTCACAAGCCGGCTTGGGTTCCCAAACCACAGGTGGGTTGAGATGATTTGTGACAAAATGGTATCAGATCCAAACGATTTTCTTATGTTATTTAAGGATTCAGGGTATACATGATATTGGACTATAATAAATCATGAGTTAAGAATGAAGGAGTTCTTGATCAATACTATAAATGATAAACCTTGAGTTTCCATTGGAAGTTAGGAATATTTGATTTTAGTTTCATGATTGATTTATCTTTATTTATGGGCATGATTTCCAATTTGAAGAAATTTGGAGTAGAAGACCGTGGGATACATGGGTGGGGTTCAATGGATGCAGATGATTTACATGAGCCACGCATCTCGAAAGGGTCATGTTTTTTGTGTTTTTCCAATTTTAATGATTCATTTTGATCTTGGGAATTTATTTTGATTGATATTAATAATTTATAAATTATTTTGAGTCGATTTTTTCATGATTTATTTTATATTTTGGATCTATTTAAATAATATTCTTGGGTTATTATTTCTTCTTGAATATGTTGGATCTCATTTTTATGATATAAAAATTAGTGCTTAATTTAAATATAGAACTATTAGAAAAGAAGATTTTGAAAATTTTAAATTGATTTTAGTAAAAAAATAAAACAATAGTTTATTATGTTAGGTGTGTGTTTTATGTAAATATTTTTATTCAAATTATTATAAGGTAATAATGTTTATAATTTGGTTATTTTAAAAGAATTATTGAAATGTTGGTATATTTAGAATTTTAAATTTGTGTAACAGTAGAGTTTTTTTTGAATGAAAACTAGAATTTTTAGATGGTGTAAATTTTTTTTAAGAGAAATATATTTATATTTATGTAATTTTATTAATAAATGGTTTTTGTTTATAACCATTATTTTTAGAATTGAATTTCATTCTATATTTAGTTTATAGACATTAAATTTTTTTGGGTTGTAAGAGGCTATAATGGTAAATAGTACTTATGTCAATTTAATTTGTACAAGATAAGTAGTACAAGTTAGGACAAATGAAAAATTTATTGGAAAAAATATATAAAAGGGGTTACTAGTTCATATTATAGACTAGTATCTTTAAATAATGGTGGTATAATGTTCTTATCTTGTATATGTTCCATTATGGTAATGAATTTTTCAAATGTCGTATTTTTTTTAGAAAAATGGTTTTCTCTATATTGGTAAAAAATATTCATATAGATGAAAATTTTTCATTTATTTTATCATTATAAAAAAATGGATCTTGGGACATTAAAAAAGGGGTTTTGATTTATATAGTTGAAAATGATTACTTTGGTTGTGTAATGAATATATTAAGTATTGTATATTGTCCTATACATAGTTTTAAAATGGTTAAACTATTTTTATGGTATATGATTCATACTTTATGTTTTTATAGTGCTAAATTTTAATTGAAATATTTTATATGATTGAAATGATTTATATTTTTATGGGTGTGTTACTTTTAAAATGTGATAGTTTATGAAAATTTTGTTGTCTAAATTAATTCTGTTATAATTTTATTCTTATTTGTAGATGGGTTCTTATTATTTTGGATATCATTTTTAAGGTATTTGGTTTTGGAGTAGGTTTAAGTCCTTTTTTATGGGGAGAACCCCACATGTGTATGAAGTTTTAATTTTTTGTTTTATTAGGTTCTAATGTAAATCTTTTTAGTATGTGGCATTATCTATCATTGTGTGAGTTATTTCCTCCATGTTAAGTTTGAGAGACTTTCTAGTGATGATAAATTTTTATATGGGGAGATAGTAATAGTATTTTTATTATGGCTTGTTGATAGTCTAATGGTTTTTTAATTTTTGGTTTATGATTTTTATTCGAATGGTAAGAATGTGATTGTATAAAAAAGTTAAAGAATATTTTTATTATATTTATATTGATAAATGAAAACTTGTTGTGTTTAAATAGTATTTGGGTTTATAATGATAATGATATATTTTTATTTGAAATTTTATTTATGTGTGAATTAATTATAAAAAAATAATTCATTTTTATATAAATATTTATAATATTTTGGTATATATAAATGAGGTTTTAATAATTATTAGTAATTCATTAATAATAATAATAATGTGATGATATTATTATTATTTTTAATAACAAAAATAATCACATTATTTATTTTTTAAATGGTTGTGTTAAAAGGACATAAAATACAGAAACAAATGATTAGTGGGGCATGGGGGAGTGGTTTAGAGTATCAGGGGAGACTGAAAAAAAACATTTGGGAGTGAGGGATGTGTTGCACCATGTTAGGCATATGAATAAGAGGTGGAAAATAAGTGAAGTAAATAGAAAAAGGGGGAAATAATATAAACAATAAGGGAAATTGAAAAAGAATATGAGAAACAAATAAGGGGAGGGGTGTTCGAATCGTATAGAGGGTGCATGGGGTTATTACTTCCCCTCTCTTGGAACTCTCTCTTCACACTCTCATTTTATTTCTTGACTTACCTCTTCAATATATTCATCGATATGTATCAAAATGACATGTCATCTGTGGAATTGGATTCATCACGATATGTTGAAGATATGTTTTATGTTTGTTTTTAAAAGCATAAAAGTATTATACACATATTTAATTGAATTTGATTTTAATGTTTTAGCATTTGGGGTTTCTCATTTTAGGCTGTAGAGGAGATCCAAAAAGGGTATGTTTCCATTGATTTTATTTTTTGGATTTAGATATGCTGCACTGTAAATTTATTTAGGTTTTTTGGGTATTATTGAGATTAATTAGTTCTTAATCCATTCTTAATATTTCAGGATTTTTTATGGCCTAGGTCCGGGGGAAGTGTAAGTGTGGACCAAACCCCTTTCACTTATAGTTTAGTGGTGTTGGTTGGGTTAGGTTCCCATGGACCCAAGATAGATTACAAAAAGAATGATATTAATGTTACTCATTGGTTAAGGTAGGTGTCTGTATTTATTACTTTTAAATTTAAATAGTTTTATTATTTTACATCATTTCAGTCACTCTTCAAACTTATTTAAATTTAAAATAGATATATAATTAATATTTCTAGAATATTGTTTTGATTTTTAATTTTTTCATAATTCATTTTTTTTGTAAAATTGTGTGATCCAAGTGTTTAACAAAATGATTTGAAATAAATTTTATAGGTATGTAGAAAATAAATTGTGGTTGTTTCAGTTATTAAGGATTTTGAAGAGGGGTGTGGGACCACTAATATTTAGAAAAATAGGTTTTGAAAAATAAGGATGAGTTTGGGATTTTATACTATTGACATATGTCAATAATTTATTTTGGTATTTTATTGTGCCTTGTTTTATATTGTCATTTGATTGGATTTATATGGAATTTAAAAAAGATTTGTTTCTTTCAAATTATTTTAAAAGAATTATTTTTAAAAACGATATTATGATTTGGGTTTCTTAAATATTTCCCTATATACACATTTGGAAATTTTTAAAAGTTTTGAGATTGAGAAGTGTTGTTTATGTATGGAAGAATTTGTATACTATTAAAGTTGGTTTAGATTATTATGATGACTGTGTAAAATATTTCCTAGAAAGGGGGTGATAGAAGTTTTTGTATGTGTTGATATATTATGTTTTTTAATTTATGATTCTTCGCACCAAACCAATAAGATTATCATGGGAGCCCTGGGATATTTTTTAGGAATGACTAGGAAAAACACCACTATGAATGAAACTCCATCAATATCCCTTTTATTATTTTACAATACTAACTAAAAAATGTGATTTTATGGTTGTGATTACCACTAGAAATTTGGAATGGTCCTCCTTAGAGGCTCATTTATGGTTACTTTTATGAATGGTTTGATCACCAAGAATGTGAGGATCCATGGATGATTCCATGGCCATAGTAACCTAGGATGCATTATATGATTTCAATTACTTTTATCCTTTTATTTATTTATAGATATTATTTATGTTTATGTTTAGTAATTTATTTCTTAATTATTTTGTAGATGATGTTATTATTTATATTTAATCTCATATAATAATTTATATCTACTATTGTATTTATTTATCATGGATATTTTGAAACTATTATTTTCATATTCATCTACTTTGTGACCCCCTTTTTTTAAAAGTTTAACTCTTCCTTTTTAGTGATTTAAATGGAATATCAAAAATTGGGTATTATAAAAGTTGGTTATATTTTCTTCCTTTACATTTAAAATGTGAGTATTTTTTTAAAGTTTGAATTTTAAATTGATTATTTAATTATAAATTTCATGTCACGACCCATCCTCAAGGCCCGTGCTGTGACTACCCCAAGCCCGCCTTCCATAGGCCAGGGTCTGGTGACTAGCACCAAAGGCATAAATCCCTATACTGGGAAGACATTGTCTTTATAAAAGTAATCAAACACAACAGAGTACATAAATGAAGTAAGCACTAAGTAAAACTATATACAAAAGTAAGTGCTAAAAGGAATGGGGCCGGAAATACAATCCCAACAGTAATTACAGTACAACTGAAAAGCTAGTACAACTGTAATAAAGTAAAACAACAACTACTGAGTCATCCATCGGGAATCCCACCTAAAGTATGGGTACAGATGGCCTCCTTAGCACCTCAGGTCTGTCTGTCTACTCCGTTTACCTCTCGCCAAGTGGTCCACCTCCAGGTACTGTCTAGATCTAGAAGTCTCTACCTCGATTAGTGTTGTCCGTCATCTGCATCCAACACAATGTAGTGCGGGCATAGCCCATGCAGGGGTGAGTATACGATACTTAGTAGGGACCTCGAGACCCTCGAAGGTCTCCCAGAATCTATGAAGGATAAACCACAAAAGAGATATACAAACACACAGTATCAACCAAACCTACTTAGGTATGTGACTATATATACACCTAAGTTATCAATCTCAGTTCACCTCCAACTCTCAAACCCAATCCCATCACAGTCCACACAGGAAGTAAAGTCAACCACATCGATGATAATTATTGAAAGTCAAGACTTAGCTCACATAGGTATAAATCTGTCACATAGATACAGAGATGATCAGATGTATTCACTAATTCATCTAAGCTGTCAGACCCACAGAGGATACAAGACCAGCTAAGTTGTTAGACCCACATAGGATATAAGACCAGCTGCTCTATCGGACCCATACATGATACAATTATAGAGGTCAAACTATCAGACCCACACAGGATACAAGAATAGTAGTCATCGCTATCGAACCCACAGAGGATTCCAGTATAGTAGTCATCACTGTCGAACCCATGGAAGATTCTAGTACAGTAGTCGATGCAGTCGCAGCCAGCTCTAAGATTTCCACACACAGCATGCTCGATTCCAGGAGGGTCCACTCCTCGAGCAAAGGGACTGATACAATAACTATCACAAAGTCCTGAGTTGATATATCCTGAAATTTCTTCCCATCAAAAGAAACCCAAGGCGATAGATGACGCTTCAATCGGACGCCCGGTCTGAGAGTTATTGGCTTTTCTATTCCAGGGGCCTGGTTGGAATTACGCTCATTCCAAACTCATACCTTTTCCAGATTTGTCCAAAACTCACTTAGAGTATCGCAAATGGACCGCCGCATCATAAGGTTCCCAGTGCCGAAGACGATGCATCCATCAGATGAATGATCAAGATGTTATTCGCATTTAATCAAAACGGGCCCGACCCGTCAAGCCCAGTTGGCTGGCGGGTCAGCCCGTCCTGGCTCGGCGGGTCTGTAACACCCCAAGATTTTATGAGATATATTATTTTTAATTTCATTGATGTCTTCTATTATAAGCAACACCAAGATTATCTTGTACTATATGCAACACCGTATTATCTTGTAGGATACGCAACACTATTCTTGGCTCGTGTTATACCCAATTTCAAGTTCGTTTTGTGGAATTTATTCTACACAACATTAAGTATAGATTTTGTTTAATGTATAAATGAAAAAGTTTTGATTATGTTATACAAGACACTAAACAGAGCTTTCACTACACGCAACCCTGACTTGGCTTGCATTACACGCAATCAAGACCTTCTTCGATAGCGTGTGTAGTACGCAATACCGAGTTTCACTAAATGAGATATTATTATAATATTATTATGAACTAGCCGTTATGAATAGTAATACCCACTTCTTAAAATTTTATAAATTTTATCATTCAAAATTGACTTCATTTTTAGATTCGGAATATCGAAATTATCCTAGGGTGATTTTTCAGTATTTTTCTGAAAACTTTCAATTTTTGATGAATAGTGAAAACACTAGGTTACTATTTAAAACTCAACTTTTTTTAAATAATTATTTATTTTATTTAAATTTACTTTAGTTAAAAATTGATACAAAATACCTATATAAGTTCAATTTAATTCATTGGTGTCATTTTATAATAATTTTAGATATATAAAAATTTTATTGAACTTTTCTCCGTCTTTTACCCACCTCCTAAGAGAATTTGAAAATTTACATAAAACATAAATTTACCACTTCTGTGAGTGGAATTTCTAAAATATGAGAGAAACAATTAATATCAAGGAGTACAATGTGGTTCAATAAGATAAAAATAATTTTTTTGTAAATAGTAACTTTTTCCTTTTATTTACCTCGGTTAAAAGTAAATAGGGAAATTAAGGGTAAAAAGTATATTATTATTACCCTAAAACATGTTCTATTTATATTGGATAAGTATAATTCAACCAAAAACAACCTTAGGAATATAATATTATCATTTAGGTCCACTTGGATTAGATTAGGACATTTATTATTATTTTATTTAAAAAAGAGTAAAAATAGTTAAAATCAATGTTTAATAACTAAAACATTTTTAATATAGGGTAATACATAAGATAAATTCTACTATAAATATTAATTATAAAGATAAAAATATTACCTACCTGATGGTATTTTATTTATAATTTTTAGACATTAAATAATTTAATTTATTTATAACACAATGGCGATGCAGTAATTACCTAAATAGTGAAATATTAAAATAATTGATATTATAAATACCCAAATAAATGTAATTTGAGACTTTTTATGAATTCCAATAATTTTATAGGTTAATATGACATGTTAGTATTGATTTAATTAACTTTTTTTTAACTAATAATGCTGTTATGAGTTTCACAAAAATCAATTACCAAATAGTGTCAAAATTGACATAAAATAGTTTTTAAAACAAATATTATATCATTAATTGTTATAATATTCTTAAAAATCTAAGTTTCTGCCAAATGACTTATATAAGTTAATATATATTAATAATTAACCACTTGGGGTTCGTTTGTCTTGTTATAGTAAGTTTGTTAACCATATATTGTAAGAAAAAATAAGACACCGTAAAAGATAAATTATTTAACTTAGAGTTAAATCTAAAAGATAAGGGTAAAATAGTAACCTAAACTTGTCTAAAACCTATTTTTTAAGAGGATTTCGACTCATCCCCACTTTATATTCGAAATAAATTCATTTGGAGCTATTATAAACCAAATATGAGTTTATTATAAAATAATATTTTAAGTTTTTCCAAAGGTGCCCCTCTCCACCCTTATACAAAGGGCACCCCTTCCCTCTTCTCTTCACACCATTTTGAGCCTTGAAGCTCAGACAACCCCTATCCATTTCTCTTATCCACTTCCCTAGAAACATTATGGAGGTTTTGATATTCTCAAAAGACTAACACTACTTGCTTAAGAGTAATCTTAAAGGAGGTGTGTCGAAGAAGAGGTAATCTTTTCTTCCGATTCTCTCAAGTTTCTTTCTTCTTCTACTTCTTCTTCTTTAGTTGTTTCACTATACATTAATAACATAAGTATCACTAATATACTGGTATATTATTATAAATATGAAACAACCCTATTTCACCTTCTATCCTTCCTACAGAAAACGAAATCACCACGCGTGCGTACGTACAAAATACCGTCTCCACGCCATGGTGTAATATTTTTTCGACCACCACCATACTTGGATGGGTATAATGGTGAAAATAAATAACTATATATGCTTTTAGTAACATGATATTGATTCTGAAATATTATACATACACTTTAATACAATTCTACGATCATGGGAATGATATCATCGGTCATGCGTACGTACGGACTACGGTCTCCACGACGTGATGAGATTCATTCTCCATGTTAACCATTAATGTATGATTATAATGTATATATAATGAATAATAATTAAATATATGACATAATAATGATACTGGATTTATTTATATTTATATATGTATGTCATCTACTTAATTCCATTCAATTCAATAAGGAAACAAAAACAAAGTTCATGCTTACGTACGACCTACCGTCTCCATGAACAGTCTATTTCATTCCATTTATCGATCTATCATATATATATATGTATATGATGAATATATATTATTTTTAAATCATTTTTTACATTATTTAATTATTTAAATAAGTATATAAGTAATAATATCAAGAACAACAAGTCAGAACACGTACAATAAATGAAATGATTTTACCCAAAACTCTACATTATCGTTGAATTAACAAAAGAATGGGTAATATAAAGACATAAGTGAACCATATATGATATCATAACAATGAATATGATTCTATAATAAGTCAATGACATTATTTAAATCATTATACAAGAGGTTTAGATATATACAAAGCATATCGGACCTAAGGTAATGGATAACTTTTCCAATCTTGTTTTTATTCGAGATTGTTTATTAATAAGTATATACTGGGGATATATTTATTATCCATGTACCTATTTTCTAAAAATGGTTTCATGTATGTTTAAAGTATTTTTTAACCCATTTTTGACTTTTACTACATGTTATGTAAGCAATATTTATTTTGATTACCATACGAGGTACTTTTTGACTTTTCCAGCAAAAGCACGAGAAGAATGTTTTTTTAACTTATTCGGAATGAACAGATTTTTACGGTTTCATAACGCCTTATTTTCATGAAGATTACTCTAAAATATTTAATGAAAATTTTCAAAAAAATCCTTTTCTTTAAAAATTTAATGGAATTTTGTGAAAAGAAAATTATTTTGAAGAAGAAAGGATATTTTCCTCAAGAATTCATTTCAAGTGTTTTATCAAAACCATTTTCCATATAAGATGGAATTATTTCAAATGTGTATGTTTCAAGTATAATTTCTCTATGATTTACATGGTTTCACTTTTTTTTATGATGAAATGATATACATATTTTATTTGTATGGATTATGTTATGATGGGATGATGTTTATGAAACCCATTTTATAATTTGGGTAATGATAAATGATTTATGTTCATGTTGTGGAACAAGTAAGAATTATTTCATTATGAGATGGGTGGGACCTATATCTCCCTCCAATTAATTGGGTAAAGATTTATATCTCATGATCTAGACAAGGCTGGAATGGTAAGTTAACCCGGTTCAGTGTTATAGAACTAGAACAAGGAGTGAACTCGATTCAGAAAGGGACTTTGTCCACAAATATGGTCATGGAAGCAATGTCTTGGATACTATGGAAATAATATCACGTGCTTAATGGTTTGACACAATTATATGTTTTATTACCATTCTATTTTATCATGATTTATGATCATTTATGATATATTCCTTACGTACTTCTATGAATTATGTCTTTGCTCAAGATTTTGATGTTTAGATTTTATGTTCAAGTTTTTGCATTCAAATGTTTATGGATTGTTTTATGTTCTCTATGATTTCCCTTACTAAGAATTTGATCTCAACCTTTTTAATTTTTCTTTTCCCCATGATATAAAGGATGTTTTTAGGTAAGAAAACCAAAGGTGAAGATGTTTGTGGGAGATGTTGAAAATCTTTCACCATGATTGAAGATTACGTTCTGAGTTTCCAAAGACACTAAACTAAAATAGTTTTTAGGCGTTTTTTGTCATGTATTAACTATTCCACAAAAGTAATGTAATTTCCATGTACATCAAGATTTTTGTCTCTATAGTTGGTATCAGAGAGAAGGTTTTGTTAACCTTTGTAAACTAGGATGTGAAAACTTTAGTGAACTCTCTAGAGATATTTCTAAGGAATGTCTTGGGATGTCCCTAAGGATAAGTATATGTATAGGTTATAGTCCTAGAATTATAGTAATGATCATAGAATTTAACATATGATATTAGATATTGACGGTACACCCCCTTTATTATGTTTTTTCCCTAGCATGATTTTTTCCTCTCACACTATTCTTTTTTGGGTTTCAGAAAACGACTAGAAACCGGAAGATTCACAATAATAGAGGATATGATGGACAATGGAATGATATTATTCATGAGAAACCAAATGAAATGGGATTTGGAAGTCTAAGAATCATTATTATACCTAATCATCAATCTCATAATATGATCAATATTCTCAACTTTGGTAAGTTTCCTGACGGAGCTAATAAGAGAAATATGGAGTTTCATGATGATCATAGAGGAAAGAAAGTTCAATTTCTCTCATGTAAATCATGTTGGAAGAGGCATCAAGGAGAATGTTTCAAAGGAACTAGAAGATGCTTTGGGTGCGTAAAATAAGGACACAAATCCAGTAAGTACAAAGGAAACAGTTCAGTAAACACCATAGAGATGGATAATGGTATTACTATGACATCAACAATGATTAGATGTTTAAAATGTGAAATGTATGGGAATTATGCAAACCAATTCCTTAATGGAAATATCACGAAGAGAATCAGCCTGGTCATATGAGTAGCATTTATGTGGATGATGATGAGGAGACTATAAATGATATATGCAATGAAAGAAGTGTTGAAGATTGGTCAATGGATTTAGAAGGTAGTGGAATGATTTATGTTTATCAAGAGTTATGTTGTATAGGTAATGGTACTATGGAATAAAGACACATCTAAGGATTGTTACACTGTTGTTTTTCCAAAATTATTTTAAAGTATATGTTGAATGGTACAGGTAACCATGAAAGGTTAATTCATATATTTTTGGAAAGTAGATGATATGCGCATAATGAAGGGATAAGGAGATAATAAGATGTTTTATAGTATTAATGAGCTCATGGCTGATATAAGGACAATGTGATATCATGGTTTGAGTATATAGAAATTTTGGGATTTTGGTATGTGGAAGAGTTAAATTTTGATAGCATTCATGTTTTCACTAAGGTTCAATGGGTATTCATTTTTCAAGAGAATACATGATTAAGGATTTCATATGTTTGGATTGTGACCAACAAGATATATCTTATATGGGGGATAAATGATGGTATTTAATGCTTGGTTGATGACATTTCTAGTAATAATTTTCTTTATACTATAAGATTGGACAGAAGTATTTTCGATAAGCTTAATGGTTGGAATGGATTAAGTTGGACATCAGATAGAATTGTTTAAGGCTAGAACTTTTTTCGATACTATTTCTAGAATGTTAATATAATGTAGTTTTAGAAAAAGAACAACCTATAGGACGAGCGGAAACCCGTCGCGTCAGACAATGTTGTGGGAATCGAACCCACAACCGAAGTGAGACATGCCTTTATCGCCTTCCACTAGCCTACATGAAGTCCCTGGTCAGTAGAAAATAGTTTTATTTTATTAAGCAGAATGATAGATGAAGTATAAGTCCATTTTGGAACTATATCTGATTAATCTCACCATAGATGGACTTATGTATATATCTTTTACTAACCCAATGTCAGAGACAGATGGAATGACCTATCATTCTATCGCATGATCTGCTAACAATTCGCAAAAGACAAATTCAACTTCATTTCTTTAAGAGATGAAGTGGAAATTGTTCAAGGCACGAGAAACATTGAGATTGTACCAAAATCAACTAAGTATTTCTTTTAATTAAAAAATTATTCAACTTTAGGGAAATGATCTTGAAAACCAAAAATGTTGTCCTAGTGCTCTCATATCTGATGAATCAGATGGTACCTTAGATCATCACAATTTTATATCTTTCTGACTGCTGGATTTTTTATAGCCCTATTTTCTACCACTCTCCATCAGAACATGATGCTTAGATTTCTCTTCTATATCCATATTTTCACCTATGATCTCCTATATGGGAACCCAAGTGATGAGTCCCTTTGGGTATCTATTTTGTTTCTAACTTTCATTTTTTAAAATTAAGTTTTAGTATTCGTTTTTACCATGTGGGTTTCTATGAAAGAAACTCTAAAGTAATAAACCATTTATATCCCCAACAAATTTCGACGGCGAAATCCATTTTAAGGGGGGTAGAATGTAACACCCTGAGATTTTATGAGATATATTATTTTTAATTTATTTGATGTCTTCTATTATACATTACACTAAGATTAGCTTGTACTATACACAACACCATATTGGCTTGTAGTATACGCAACACTATTTTTGGCTCGAGTTATACAAAATTTCAAGTTCATTTTTTGGAAATTATTTTACACAACATTAAGTATAGATTTTTTTTAATGTATAAATGGAAAAAGTTTTGATTATGTTATACGCAATAATAAATAGAGCTTTCACTATATGCATCCCTGACTTGGCTTGCATTACACGCAATCCATACCTTCTTCGATAACGTGTGTAGTACGCAATACCGAGTTTCACTAAACGAGAAATTATTATAATATTATTATGAACTAGCCGTTATGAATAGTAATACCCACTTTTTAAAATTTTATAAATTTTATCTTTCAAAATGGATTTAATTTTTATATTTTTAATATCAAAATTATCCTAGGGTGAATTTTTGGTATTTTTCTAAAAACATTCAATTTTTGAGGAATAGTGAAAACACTAGGTTACTATTTAAAACCCGTCTTTTTATTTAAATAATTATTTATTTTATTTAAATTTATTTTAGGTTGAAATTGATTCATAATATTTATATAAGTTCAATGCAATTCATTGGATTCATTTTATAATAATTTTAGATTTTGAAAAATTTTATTGAACTTTTCACCGTCTTTTAGCCACCTCCTAGAAGAATTGGAAAATTTTCATAAAACATAATTTTACCGCTTCTAGGAGTGTAATTTTGAAAATCCAAGATACATGGTTAATATTAAAGAGTAAAATGTTGCTCAATATTATAATGTTTTTGTGAATAGTAACTTTTTACTTTTATTTACCACGGTTAAAAGTAAATCGGGTAATTAAGGGTAAAAATGATATTATTATTACCCTAAAACATGTTCTAATTTTATTGGTTGAGTATAATTCAACCAAAAACAACCTTAGGAATATAATAAAATCATTCAGGTCCACATGGATTAGATTAGGACACTTATTATTATTTTATTTAAAAAATATTTAAAATAGTTAAAATCAACGTTTAATAACTAAAACATTTTTAATATTGGGTTATACATAAGATAAATTCGACTATAAATATTAATTAAAAATATACAAATATTTACTACCTAATGGTATTTTATTTATAATTTTTAGACCTTATATAATTTAATTTATTTATGACACAATGGCGATGCAATAATTACCTAAATAATGAAATATTAAAATAATTTATATTATAAATACCCAAATAAAAGTAATTTGAGACTTTTTATGAATTCCACTAATTTTATAGGTTAATATGAAATGTTATTATTGATTTAATTTACTTTTTCTGAAATAATAATGCTGTTATGATTTTAAAAAAAAATCAATTACCAAATAGTATCGAAATTGACATAAAATAGTTTTCAAACAAATATTCTATTATTAATTGTTATAATATTTATAAAAATATAAGGTTCATACAAATGACTTATATAAGGTTATATATATTAATAATGAACCACTTGGGGTTCGTTTGGATTATTATTTCAAGATTATTAACCATATAGTGTAAGAAAAAAAGAAGACACGGTAAAAGTTAAATTATTAAACTTAGAGTTAAATATAAAAAATAAGGTTAAAATAGTATTATAAACTTTTCTAAAACCTATTTGTTGAGATTATTTCGACACATCTTTACTTTATCTTCGAAATAAATCAATTTTGAGCTATTATAAACCGAATATGACTTTATTATAAAATAATATTTTATGTTTTTCCAAAGGTACCGCTCTCCTCCCTTATAAAAACGACACCCCTTCCCTCTTCTCTTCACAAACTTTTGAGCCTTGAAGCTCAGTAAAAACCTTACCATTTATAGTCTCCACTTCCCTAGAAACTTTTTGGAGGTTCTGGTCATCTCAAAAGACCAACTCTACTTCATTAAGAGGAATCTTAAATGAGCTGCGTCGAAGAAGAGGTAATCTTTTCTTCTGATTCTCTCAAGTTTCTTTCTTCTTATACTTATTATTTTTTAGTCGTTTCACTATAAACTAATAACATCAGTATAACTAATATACTGATACATTATTATAAATATGAAACAACCCTATTTCACCTTATATCCTTCCTACGGAAAACGAAATCACCACGCGTGTGTACGTACGGACTACCATCTCCACGCTGTGGTGTAATCTGTTTTCGACCACCACCATACATGGATGGGTATAATGGTGAAAATAAATAACTATATATGATTATTGTAAAGTGATATTAATTCTGAAATATTATAAATTCAGTTCAATATAATTCCACGATCATGCGAATGATATTATCGCTTGTGCGTACGTACAGACTACCGTCTCCACGACGCGATGAGATTCATTCTCCATGTTAACCATTCATGAATTATTATAAAGTATATATAATGAATAATAATAAAATATATGAAATAATAATGATAATGGATTTATTTATATATATATGTATTTCATCTACTTAATTCCATTCAATTCAATAAGGAAACAAAAACCGTGTTCATGCGTATGTACGGCCTACCGTCTCCATGAAAGGTGTATTTCATTCCATTTATCTATCTATCATATATATATGTATATTCTGAATATATATTATATATAAATCATGTTTTACATTCTGGAATTATGTAAATATGGATATAAGTAATAATATCAAGAACAACAAGTCGAAACACGTATGATAAATGAAACGATTTTACCCAAAACGTTGCTTTAACATGGAATTTACAAAATAATGTGTAATGTAAAGTTATAAGTGAACCATATCTGATATCATAACAATAAATATGATTCTATAAAAATTAAATGACATTATTTAAATCATTATATAAGAGGTTCAGATACATACGAAGCATATCAGACAAAAGACAAGGGATAACTTTTCCAATCTCATTTTTATCCGAGATTGTTTATATATAAGTATTTACTGGGGTTATATTTATTATCCATGTACCTATTTTCTAAAAATGGTTTCATGTATGTTTAAAGTCTTTTTTTACCCATTTTTGACTTTTAATACATGGTATGTAAGGAATATTTCTTTTGATTTCCATACGAGGTACTTTTTGACTTATCCGGCAAAAGTATGAGAAAAATATTTTTTTAACTTATACAACATGAAAATATTTTTATGGTTTCATAATGCATTATTTTCATGAAGCTTACTCTACAAGATTTAATGACTATTTTCAATAAAATCCTTTTCTTTTAAAATTTCATGGCATTTTTTGAAAAGAAAATGATTTTGAAGAAGAAAGGATATTTTCCTCAAGAATTCATTTCAAGTGTTTTATCAAAACCATTTTCTGTATAAGATGGCATTATTTCATATGTGTATGTTTCAAGTATAATTTCTATATGATTTACATGGTTTCACTTATCTTATGATGAGATGATATCCATATTTTTTTATGGATTATGTTATGATGAGACGATGTTTATGAAACCCATTTTATACATTGGGTAATGATGAATGATTTATGTTCTTGTTGTGGAATAAGTAAGAATGATTTCATTATGAGATGGGTGAGACCTATATCTCCCTCCAATGCATTGGATAAATATTTATATCTCATGAGATATACATGGTTGGATTTTTAAGTTAATCTGGTTCAGTGTTACTGTAGAGACCCGTATCTTGACGTACATGGACATTACATTACATTTGCGGAATACTTAGTACATAACAAAAACACACACTAAAGGATCGTAATAGTTTAGTGTCTTTGGAAACTCGGAACGTAATCTTCTAATCGTGGTGAAAGTTCTTCAATATCTCCCATAAAGGTCATCCCTTTTTTCTACCTAAAACCTTTCTTTATATCCTGGGGAAAAGAAAACATAAAAGGGTGAGCTCAAATGCTCAGTAAGGGTAAACAAAGGAAATATCAATCACATAATTTTCATAAGAACATAACATTTTTGGAAATCTTAACCTGCAAAAGAGAGCATAATTTCATAACATGGGATAAATCATAGTAGTGAAATGAAATCATAACTTAAAACATTACTCATTGTGGAATACACACATAATCATAGAGAATCATTTCTTGTTAGTCAAGACTCATTGCCAAGACTATCTTAGTGGACAAAGTCCCTTTCTGAATCGAGTAATCCTCGTTTCAGTCCTGTTTCACTGAACCGGTATAACCTACCATTCTAGCCATGTCTATCTCATGAGATATAAAATCTTTACCCAATGCATTCGAGGGAGATATAGGTCCCACCCATCTTATAATGAATCCTTTCTTATGTGTGCCACATAATCATAAAACATACATCATCGCATAACACATATAACAAAAATGGGATTCTTGAAACATCATGACATCATAAATCAATTCATATATGATAAAGGAATTCATAAACATAATTACATCACAACATAGTCAAACCAATGTAAAAATATGGATAGAAACAGAACCCTTTATTATCTTAGATGGAAAATAATTTTGATAAAACACTTGAATTGAATTCTTGAGGAAAATATCCTTTCTTCTTCAAAAACATTTTTCCTTTCATAACATGTCATACAACTTTAAAATAAAAGAAGTTGATTAAAAATAAACTTGAAAACTTGTAAAGGAAGCTTCTTTGAAGTAATGTTTTAAAAATACATTCATGCCGTATAAGATAAAAAAACATTCTTTGTACTTTTGTCGGAAAAGTCAAAAAAGTACCTCGTACAAAAAAAACTTCAAAAGATTCCTTTCATATCTTTTACTAAAAACTCACCGAAGGGTAAAAATGGATTTAAACAATTGTAGGTGGATGGAAGTAATATTACATATTGATGAAACATGGATGTGGATGATAAAATACACCCCAGTAGATACTTACGAATAAACAATCTCGAATAAAAATGAGATTGTGATATTTCCCTTACCTTAGGTCCAATTTGCTTCGTATGTGTCCGAACCTCCTGTATAATGATTTAAATAATGTCATTGACTTATTACAGAATCATATTCATTGTTATGATATCATATATGGTTCACTTATGACATTATATTACCCGTTCTTTTGTAAATTCCATGTTAAAGAAGCGTTTTGGGTAAAATCGTTTCATTTATCGTAGGTGTTTTGACTTGTTGTTCTTGACATCATTATTACTTATATCATGATTTACTTACTTCCAGAATATAAAATATTATTTATATATCATATATATTCAGTATATATATATATAATAGATAGATAAATAAAATGAAAAACACCGTTCATGGAGACGGTAGTCCGTACGTACGCATGAACGCTGTTTTTCTTTCCTTATTGTCTTGAAATGGAAGTAAGTAGATGACATACATATGTATATATATATACATAAATCCAGTAGCTTTATAATGTCATATATTTCATTATTATTTCTTGTATATACATTATAATCATTCTTAAATGGTTAACATGGAGAATGAATCTCATCGCGTCGTGGAGACGGTATTCCGTACGTACGCACGAGCGATGATATCATTTCTATAAATATTGAATTGAATTGGAGTGGATTATACAATATATCAGAATCAATATGATGTTGTAATAACTATGTATAGTTATTCTTTACACCATTATACCCATCCATGTAAGGTGGTGGTGGAAAATAGATTACACCACGGCGTGGAGACGGTATTCCGTACGTACGCACGCGCGGTGATTTCTTTTTCCGTAGGATGGATAGATGGTGAAATAGGGTTGTTTCATACTTATAATAACATATCAGTATATGAGTGATACTGATGTTATTACTTCATAATGAAACAACCTAAGAAGAAGAAGTGGAAGAAGAAATAAAGATGAAAGAATTGGTAACGGTAATTACCTCTTCTTTGAAGTGCCTCTTTGAGACCTCCTCTTAGGGCACTAGAATTGGTCTTTGAGGAAGACCAGAACCTCTAGGATGTTTCTAGGGAAGTGGAGAAGAGATTTTGGCAGGGGTTGGCCGAGCTTGAGTGCTCAAATTGGTGTGAGGAGGAGGGGGAGGAGGTGTCCTTTTATAGGGGAGGAGAGGGGCACCTTAGGAATTCTTAAAAATATTAATTTATAATAAATCTAACCCCACTTAAAAACCTCCAAAAATGACTCATATTCGAAGATTAGATGAGATAGGGTTGTAATCTCATCAACCAATCAAATTTAGACATGTTTGGATATTATTTTAAACCTTATCAATTAGATTTAACTCTAAGTTAAATAATTTAACTTTTACCGTGTCTTTTTGTTTTCTTTCACTATATGGTTAATAAACTTACTATAACATGCCAAACGAACCCCAAATTGTTTATTATTAATACATATATCCTTATCTAAGTCATTTGGCCAAACCTTATATTTTTAGGAATAAAATAACAATTAATAATATAATATTTGATTTAAAAACTATTTTGTGTCAATTTTGACACTATTTGATACATGATTTTTGTGAAAGTCATAACAGAATTATATGTTCGAACCAAGTTGATTAAATCCACACTAATATGTCATAGTAACCTAGAAAATTAGTGGAATTCATAAAAAGTATCAAATTATATTTAGTTTGGTGTTTATAACATCAATTATGTCAATATTTCATTAATAAGATAATTACTGCATCATCTTTGTGTCATAAATAAATTAACTTATTTGATGTTTAAAAATTACAAATAAAATACCATTATGTAGGAAATTTTTTTAGCTTTCTAATGAATATTTACAATCGAATTTATCTTATGTATAACCCCATATTAAAAATGATTTACTTATTAAACTTTGATTTTAACTATTTTAACCTTTCTTTAAATAAATTAATAATAAATGTCCTAATCTAATCCAAGTGGGCCTAAATGGTCATATTTTATTCCTAAGTTTGTTTTTGGTCGAAATACACTTGTCCAATAGGATTATGACATGTGTTAGGGTAATATTAATATCATATTTACCCTTAGTTACCCTATTTACTATTAACCGCGGTAAAAAAGTAAAAAGTTACTATTCACCAAAAAATTATTTTCATCTCATTGAACCACATTTTAGTCCTTGATATTAACCGTGTCTCTCGGATTTTCGAAATTCCATTCACAGAAGCGGCAAAATTAAGTTTTATGAAAAATTCAGTTTTTTTAACTACCACTTAGTAGTTTCACTATTCATCAAAAATTGATGTTTTTCAGAACAATGCCAAAATTTCATCCTAAGCTATATTTCATATTCCGAATTCAAAAATGAAGTCTATTTTACCAAATTCATAACATAAAAGTTGAATTAATTAATTTTATAATTAAATCCCGCTGTTAAAACAAATAGCGTGTTTTTAAGAAACAATATCTATCAAAAGATTGACACTTGTTTATGTCTAGTTTAAATGTGAAATTACATCCAATGACCAAAATTGTATTAAATTGTAAAAATATATTCTAAATATACTTTAAAACCACTCAAATTAATGATTTTTCACTATTAATTATTTCGATTAAAAAAGTTGTTTTTAATTATAATTTAGTAATTTTCACTATTCATCAGAATATGAAAGTTATCCGAAAAGTACCAAAATTTCACCTTAGGCTAAATTCGATACTCCGAATCCAAAAATAAAGTTCATTTTGAAAAATAAGATTTACTGGATTTCAAAAAGTGGTTATTACTATTCATAACGGCTAGTTTTAATAATATTTTTATAGCATATCGTTGTTTAGTGAAACTCGGTATTGCGTACTACACACGCTATCGAGGAAGGTCGCGATTGCGTGTAATGCAAGTCAAGTCAAGGATGTGTGTTGTGCAAGCTCCTTTGGGTGTAGCGTACAACACAAGACATTAATAAAATTAAAAAGAATATTTTTTTATAAAATCTTGGGCTGTTACATTCTACCCCCCTTAAAATGAATTTCGCCCTCGAAATTCGTCGGGGTTATAAATGGTTTACTATTTCAAAGTTTCTTTAATATAAACCCACATCGTAAAAGGGAATACCAAAACTTGGCTTTAAAAACTAAAGTATGAAATGTAACGATTACCCAAATAAACTAATCACTGGGTTTCCACATAGGTGAAAATATGGATATGGAAGAGAAATCTAACCATCATGTTCTGATGGAGAGTGGTAGAGAACATGGCTATGGAAAATCCAGTAATCACAAATCCATAGATTTGTGACGATCTAAGGTACCATCTAATTCATCAGGTATAAGATCACTAGGACAACATTTTTTTGGTTTTCAAGATCATTTCCCTAAAGTTGAAAATTTGCTTAGAATAAATACTTACTTTATTTTGGTACAATATCACTGTTGTTCGTGCCTTGAACAATTTCCACTTCATCTCTTAAATAAATGAAGTTGAATTTGTTATTCGTGAAGTGTTAGCAGATCATGTGATAGAATGACGGGTCATTCCATCTGTCTCAAACAAAAGGTTAGCAAAAATTATATTCATAAATCGATCTATAGTGAGATTAATCATATATGGTTCCTAAAATGGACTTATACTTCATATATCATACTCCTTAATATAATAAAACTAGTTTCTACTAAACAGGGACTTCCTGTAGGTCAGTGGTAGGCGATAAAGGCCAGTCGCACTTCGGTTGTGGGTTCGATTCCCACAGCCTTGTCCGAAGCGATGGGCTGTCGCCCATCTTGCAGGTTGTCCTTTTTCTAAAACTATATTACTATAACATCTCATAATATCTAAAAAACTTCTATCCTTAAACAATACTAACTTATGTCCAACATAATCCATTCCAATCTTTAGGCTTATCCATAATACTACAGTCCATTCTCATAACATAGTGAAAACGATTACCAGAGATTTAATACCATCGTTGATCCCCATATATCATAAGATATATCTTGTTGGTCACATTCCAAACATTCAAAGGCCTTAATCTTGTATTCTCTTGAATACCCATTGAACCTTAGTGAAAACTTGAATGCAGTTAAAAGTTAACACTTTACACATACCAAAATCCTCAAAATTATTTATACTCAAACCATGATATCACTTAGTCCTTATATCAATCATGAGCTCATGAATACTATTAAACATTTCATTTTCTCGTCTTCATTATGCGCATATCATCTTATTTCCAAAAAAAAATATCTCAATCACTTTGAATACCACATCAATAAATATTGCAATACTCAATGATACAACATTATTTTGGAATCCCATTACATAAACACTTAATCATTCCACCACATCGTTGTCATATTCAACATTGCCAATAGTGATCGCATGTGATTTCCCTTTGTCCTTTGCCTTCAGTGGTTGCTCATGTTGATCATCACTAACCCTTGGATTAGGGCAATTATTAGCATAATGCCCCATTTCCTTGCACTTGAAGCATTGAAGTGTTGGCGGTGCATTCTCTGCAGTGTTTGCTTTATTCACATCATTAGAAACCCTTTTTCCATTACTTCGACACTCAGCTGCTCGATGACCTTCTTTTCCACACTTAAAACATTTTCTAGTCCCTTTAAGACAATCTCCACCATGCTTCTTTCCACACTTTGTGCATAAGGAAACATTCATCTTCTTTTCACCATTATTCTGAGATCTCTCCTTGAACTCCATCGTTCGTTTCTTGTCAAAACCATGAGATGGATATGTAACACCAACTTCCATTTCTACCTTGATAGCACAACGCACAATTTCTTCATAGCTACTGAAGTCTCTTATAGCTAATGCCCTTCGAAGACTTGGTTTTAAGCCACTGAAAAATCGATCAACTTTACTTTCAGGTTGGATGATAATTCCAGAAGCATACCTTGCAAGTCTTGTAAAATTTGCTTCATAGGTACCAACAGGTTCATCGTCCCTTTGCTTCAGTTCAAGAAACTCTTTCTCCATCTTTGTTCGAAGAATACGAGGGAAGTACTTATTGAAAAATAAGTTCTTGAACTCGTCCCATTCCATAGACTCAATTTCATCCCTTTGCCTTGTATTCTTAATAAGATTCCACCATTGATCAGCATCTCCTTCCAAACGATACACTGCTAGGATGACTTTATCATGTTCAGAACATTGAAGAACTGAAAATATCTTTTCAGTAGTACTAATCCATTGTTCAGCAACTAATGGATCAGTAGACCCACTGAAAGAAGGTGGACGCTGCCTCATGAAGGATTCAACAGAATGTTGCTCCTTCCTTTGCTCGTTTGGAAGTCCTGCATGATTCATAGCTTGAGAAAGTTGTGTGATCATGGCTACAAGATTTTGCATTCCAGCTCCTATATCGTTTGGTTGCTCAGGGGTACAATCATTGCATTGCCCATCACATTCCGCATTAACACGGTTCCTTCGGGTTCCAGCCATCGTCTAAAACCCCAAAAGAATTGTGTGAGAGGCAAAAATCATGCTAGGGAAAACAACATAATAAAGGGTTAGTACCCTCAATATCTAACATCTTAGGTTAAATTCGAAGATCGTTAGCGTAATTCTAGGACTATAACCTATACGTATACTTAACCTTAGAGACATCCCTAGACATACCTTAGAAATATCTCTAGGGATCTCACTAAAGTTCTCGCATCCTAGTTTCCAAAGGTTGACTAAACCTTTCCTCTGATACCAACTGTAGAGACCCGTATCTTGACGTACATGGACATTACATTACATTTGCGGAATACTTAGTACATAACAAAAACACACACTAAAGGATCGTAATAGTTTAGTGTCTTTGGAAACTCGGAACGTAATCTTCTAATCGTGGTGAAAGTTCTTCAATATCTCCCATAAAGGTCATCCCTTTTTTCTACCTAAAACCTTTCTTTATATCCTGGGGAAAAGAAAACATAAAAGGGTGAGCTCAAATGCTCAGTAAGGGTAAACAAAGGAAATATCAATCACATAATTTTCATAAGAACATAACATTTTTGGAAATCTTAACCTGCAAAAGAGAGCATAATTTCATAACATGGGATAAATCATAGTAGTGAAATGAAATCATAACTTAAAACATTACTCATTGTGGAATACACACATAATCATAGAGAATCATTTCTTGTTAGTCAAGACTCATTGCCAAGACTATCTTAGTGGAAAAAGTCCCTTTCTGAATCGAGTAATCCTCGTTTCAGTCCTGTTTCACTGAACCGGTATAACCTACCATTCCAGCCATGTCTATCTCATGAGATATAAAATCTTTACCCAATGCATTGGAGGGAGATATAGGTCCCACCCATCTTATAATGAATCCTTTCTTATGTGTGCCACATAATCATAAAACATACATCATCGCATAACACATATAACAAAAATGGGATTCTTGAAACATCATGACATCATAAATCAATTCATATATGATAAAGGAATTCATAAACATAATTCCATCACAACATAGTCAAACCAATGTAAAAATATGGATAGAAACAGAACCCTTTATTATCTTAGATGGAAAATAATTTTGATAAAACACTTGAATTGAATTCTTGAGGAAAATATCCTTTCTTCTTCAAAAACATTTTTCCTTTCATAACATGTCATACAACTTTAAAATAAAAGAAGTTGATTAAAAATAAACTTGAAAACTTGTAAAGGAAGCTTCTTTGAAGTAATGTTTTAAAAATCCATTCATGCCGTATAAGTTAAAAAAACATTCTTTGTACTTTTGTCGGAAAAGTCAAAAAAGTACCTCGTACAAAAAAAACTTCAAAAGATTCCTTTCATATCTTTTACTAAAAACTCACCGAAGGGTAAAAATGGATTTAAACAATTGTAGGTGGATGGAAGTAATATTACATATTGATGAAACATGGATGTGGATGATAAAATACACCCCAGTAGATACTTACGAATAAACAATCTCGAATAAAAATGAGATTGTGATATTTCCCTTACCTTAGGTCCAATTTGCTTCGTATGTGTCCG
This sequence comes from Viscum album, assembly GCA_963277665.1. NCBI lineage: Eukaryota > Viridiplantae > Streptophyta > Magnoliopsida > Santalales > Viscaceae > Viscum > Viscum album. The sequence goes on along the minus strand of OY728141.1, from coordinate 1,294,043,904 downwards.
AACCTCCTGTATAATGATTTAAATAATGTCATTGACTTATTACAGAATCATATTCATTGTTATGATATCATATATGGTTCACTTATGACATTATATTACCCGTTCTTTTGTAAATTCCATGTTAAAGAAGCGTTTTGGGTAAAATCGTTTCATTTATCGTAGGTGTTTTGACTTGTTGTTCTTGACATCATTATTACTTATATCATGATTTACTTACTTCCAGAATATAAAATATGATTTATATATCATATATATTCAGTATATATATATATATAATAGATAGATAAATAAAATGAAAAACACTGTTCATGGAGACGGTGGTCCGTACGTACGCATGAACGCTGTTTTTCTTTCCTTATTGTCTTGAAATGGAAGTAAGTAGATGACATACATATGTATATATATATACATAAATCCAGTAGCTTTATAATTTCATATATTTCATTATTATTTCTTGTATATACATTATAATCATTCTTAAATGGTTAACATGGAGAATGAATCTCATCGCGTCGTGGAGACGGTATTCCGTACGTACGCACGAGCGATGATATCATTTCTATAAATATTGAATTGAATTGGAGTGGATTATACAATATATCAGAATCAATATGATGTTGTAATAACTATGTATAGTTATTCTTTACACCATTATACCCATCCATGTAAGGTGGTGGTGGAAAATAGATTACACCACGGCGTGGAGACGGTATTCCGTACGTACGCACGCGCGGTGATTTCTTTTTCCGTAGGATGGATAGATGGTGAAATAGGGTTGTTTCATACTTATAATAACATATCAGTATATGAGTGATACTGATGTTATTACTTCATAATTAAACAACCTAAGAAGAAGAAGTGGAAGAAGAAATAAAGATGAAAGAATTGGTAACGGTAATTACCTCTTCTTTGAAGTGCCTCTTTGAGACCTCCTCTTAGGGCACTAGAATTGGTCTTTGAGGAAGACCAGAACCTCTAGGATGTTTCTAGGGAAGTGGAGAAGAGATTTTGGCAGGGGTTGGCCGAGCTTGAGTGCTCAAATTGGTGTGAGGAGGAGGGGGAGGAGGTGTCCTTTTATAGGGGAGGAGAGGGGCACCTTAGGAATTCTTAAAAATATTAATTTATAATAAATCTAACCCCACTTAAAAACCTCCAAAAATGACTCATATTCTAAGATTAGATGATATAGGGTTGTAATCTCATCAACCAATAAAATTTAGACATGTTTGGATATTATTTTAAACCTTATCAATTAGATTTAACTCTAAGTTAAATAATTTAACTTTTACCGTGTCTTTTTGTTTTCTTTCACTATATGGTTAATAAACTTACTATAACATGCCAAACGAACCCCAAATTGTTTATTATTAATACATATATCCTTATCTAAGTCATTTGGCCGAACCTTAGATTTTTAGGAATAAAATAACAATTAATAATATAATATTTGATTTAAAAACTATTTTGTGTCAATTTTGACACTATTTGATACATGATTTTTGTGAAAGTCTTAACAGAATTATATGTTCGAACAAAGTTGATTAAATCCACACTAATATGTCATAGTAACCTAGAAAATTAGTGGAATTCATAAAAAGTCTCAAATTATATTTAGTTTGGTGTTTATAACATCAATTATGTCAATATTTCATTAATAAGATAATTACTGCATCATCTTTGTGTCATAAATAAATTAACTTATTTGATGTTTAAAAATTACAAATAAATTACCATTATGTAGGAAATTTTTTTAGCTTTCTAATGAATATTTACAATCGAATTTATCTTATGTATAACCCCATATTAAAAATGATTTACTTATTAAACTTTGATTTTAACTATTTTAACCTTTCTTTAAATAAATTAATAATAAATGTCCTAATCTAATCCAAGTGGGCCTAAATGGTCATATTTTATTCCTAAGTTTGTTTTTGGTCGAAATACACTTGTCCAATAGGATTATGACATGTGTTAGGGTAATATTAATATCATATTTACCCTTAGTTACCCTATTTACTATTAACCGCGGTAAAAAAGTAAAAAGTTACTATTCACCAAAAAATTATTTTCATCTCATTGAACCACATTTTAGTCCTTGATATTAACCGTGTCTCTCGGATTTTCGAAATTCCATTCACAGAAGCGGCAAAATTAAGTTTTATGAAAAATTCAGTTTTTTTAACTACCACTTAGTAGTTTCACTATTCATCAAAAATTGATGTTTTTCAGAACAATGCCAAAATTTCATCCTAAGCTATATTTCATATTCCGAATTCAAAAATGAAGTCTATTTTACCAAATTCATAACATAAAAGTTGAATTAATTAATTTTATAATTAAATCCCGCTGTTAAAACAAATAGCGTGTTTTTAAGAAACAATATCTATCAAAAGATTGACACTTGTTTATGTCTAGTTTAAATGTGAAATTACATCCAATGACCAAAATTGTATTAAATTGTAAAAATATATTCTAAATATACTTTAAAACCACTCAAATTAATGATTTATCACTATTAATTATTTCGATTAAAAAAGTTGTTTTTAATTATAATTTAGTAATTTTCACTATTCATCAGAATATGAAAGTTATCCGAAAAGTACCAAAATTTCACCTTAGGCTAAATTCGATACTCCGAATCCAAAAATAAAGTTCATTTTGAAAAATAAGATTTACTGGATTTCAAAAAGTGGTTATTACTATTCATAACGGCTAGTTTTAATAATATTTTTATAGCATATCGTTGTTTAGTGAAACTCGGTATTGCGTACTACACACGCTATCGAGGAAGGTCGCGATTGCGTGTAATGCAAGTCAAGTCAAGGATGTGTGTTGTGCAAGCTCCTTTGGGTGTAGCGTACAACACAAGACATTAATAAAATTAAAAAGAATATTTTTTTATAAAATCTTGGGCTGTTACAGTTACAGGACCGGATCGAGGAGTGAACTCGATTTAGAAAGGGACTTTTCCCACTAAGATGGTCTTGGCAGCAATGCCTTGGCTACTATGGAAATCATATCATGTTCTTAATGGTTTTCCACAATTACATGTTTTATTCCCATGATATTTTATCATGATTGATGGTACTTTATGATATATTCCTTACATACTTCCAAGATTTATGTCTTTGCTCATGATTGTGATGTTTAGATTTGAAGTTCAAGTTTTCGCATTCAAATGTTTGTGGATTTTTTTATGTTCTCTATGATTTCCATTAATGAGAATTTGAGCTCACCATTTTTATGTTTTATTTTCCCCAGTATATAAAGAATGGTTTTAGGTAAGGAAACCCAAGGTGAAGATCTTTATGGGAGATGTTGAAGATCTTTCACCATGATTAGAAGATTACATTCTGGGTTTCCAAATAAAATAAACTAATACCGTCTTTGGGCATTTGTTTTTTTCATGTATTAAGTATTCCGAAAAAGTAATGTAATGTCCATGTATGTCATGCTTTGGTTCTCTACAGGGTCCGACCCAGCTCAGGGGTCAGCCCGTACCGGTGGGAAGCGGCCCGACCCTATCGGGCGTGACAGCAGCTCAGCCAGCCGGCCGAGCGGATCAGGGGCGCGACCCCCGGTTTTCCAAAACAGTGGCGCCGAGTAGTGCCACCCCTCATGTCCAGCCGGCTGAAGCCAGCCCATCTTCTCCGGTGTGAGCGGTCCGCACATGCGGGCCCTTGTTCTCCCATGCGGCACCTTTGGGTGTTGTGACCTTCTTCAGCCTGGCTGGCCGCCTTCTGGCCAGTTCACCCGCAGAAGCGGCCCATGGAAGCGCAATCCACGGTTCTCTGGCCCGCCAGTTCTTCCTGCCCGGCTAGTCGAGGGACTATCCGGTTCTTCCTTGGCTGATCAGCTCGTTGATGCGGTCCATGGTATCCTCCGCCCGCACGACAACTGGTGTTGCGGTCCTCTAACGGGACAGCGCGCAGCCGCCGCCTTTGGTCGTCACCACCTTTTTCCATCACCGCCTCCATTGCAAATAAAAACAAGGATCAAGAGAGGGTCCTCGGGCCATGTTCGTTCGCCCCGCGCCATCCGTGTTAAGAGATAGCAAATGGATGAAGATAATCAAATAAATTCAACGAAGAATAGGGTACAAATTATTCACTTAAAATTATACAATACCCTACCTCGATTTCAAGAATGGTGCACGTCAACGAGCCATAGAAGATGAGCGTCGCGGAGGTCGGGCTTTGCGGAATACGAATGTTGATTCCATTGATGTCAGGTTGCATTCGAAAAGGGTGTATCGTTGGAGAAGTTCTTCATGTTCTTCGTCAGAGATGTTATTTGTGGAAGAACGATGTTCTTCGTTGAGAGAGGAACTCCATTCTTCTAATTCTCCGGAGCCTCCCCAAAAAAACCAGTGCCAAATAAAATAATAGCTTAGGATATTATTTTATTCCCACATGTATTTCAAAAATGAAACACTTAAATTAATTATTGAATTTGTGGAGTTCAAATAATTAATTCAAGGTGTTGTCAAATTAATGACAACAAGTGGAAGGTGTAGAGTTTGACAATAAAAAAGGGGAGTTGTCAAAATTAATTAAAGGGTAGATAATGGGGAGTTTAAGAGGGTGTTTATGGGTTAGGATCATGTGGGACCCACACACATTATCCTCCCATGGGAGGTTATGTGGGGTGTGGGACCCACCCAAACTTCCCTTCGGTGGAAATAACCACCTCTTAAATAAAATTGTACAATATAACAATTTTATTTATTTTGCTGCAAATCCCCAAAAATTAACTTTCAACCTGCATGAAATGAAATACCATTAAAGGTCCCCTTAAGCGAAAACCGGCGGTGCTGTGAGTTCATCGTTGCCCTAAAATTTTGATTTCGATCACCGGTTCAAAGTATAGAAAAACTCGCACGTATGTTTACTGAAAATACCCAAAAAAACATCAGAAAATGATTCCGAGCACACCGGGACTCAGAATCAGGCGTCGTCAGAAACTGAGGACTTGAAATATTCCAAAGAATTTAAGAAAAAAATTTCCTTGAAATTTACGGGTATTTACATTTCCCCAACTTCAGGGCTTTACATCCCCATAAAGCTACAACACACACTAGGGAAACAAAATAGGGTACTGAGCACGCATCTGAGCCTCCCGCTCCCATGTGCTCTCCTAGAGGATCCCACGCTGCCAGTGAATGTGCACTAGAGGAATTTACCATCCATGTAGGACCCGCTCCTGAAAATCCTAGATCTCCACCGAGACCTCCGTGAATGTGGCCCATAACCGATGTTCAGCTCTCCATGGTCAATGATGTGGGTCGTGTCATGCATGTATCTCTTCATCTGAGATATGTGGAAGACTTCATGCACCCGGTGCAACTGAGGTGGAAGGTCCAGGTGGTAAGCCACCTCGCCTACACTGCTAAGGACCTAGAACAGACTGATAAAACGTAGAGATAACATGTCGCCTCAGCCAAATCTCCGTAGAACTTGTCCAGGTGAGACCTGTAGGAAGACATGGTCACCATCGTCGAACTTTAGTGGTCTCTATCTCTTATCAACATAGGACTTCTTTCTGCTCTGTGCGGTCTTCATCCACTCCTGGATGATTTGAACCTTCTCCATCATAGCCCGCACCATCTCCTATCCTACAAGTGTTCTCTCCCCTGGGTCAGTCCAGCGCAGAGGTGATCTGTAAGGTTGGTCGTACAGTGCCTCGTAAGGTGCCATCCCGATGGTGGAGTAGTATCTATTATTCCATGAAAACTCCACCAAGGGTACGTGATCCTCCCAGTTGTGACAAAAATCGAGGACACATGCATGGAGCATGTCCTCAATAGTCTGAATGGTCCTCTGAGTCTGGAAATCCGTTTGAGGATAGAAGGTGGTGCTCAAGCGAAGCTGTGTCCCAAAAGCCTCCTGTAATCCCTTCCAATGTCAGGAAGTGAAGCAATAATTTTTATCAGAGACGATAGTCGATGGAACACCATGAAGTCATACAATATCCTGGATATAGAGGCGTCCCTAACTCTCTATTGAGCCATGCCCTCTGATTGGTAGGTAGTGGGCCGACTTGGTGAGTCGGTCTACGATCACCTAGATAGAGTCGTGTCCTCTAGATGTACATGGAAACCCTGTCACAAAATCCATGGATATCCCATCCCACTTCCACTCTGGGACCTCTAAGAGATGTACCAAGCCTGCTAGTACCTGGTGCTCTGCCTTCACTTTCTAACAAGTGAGGCATCCAGAAACGAACTCTGCTATAGCCTTTTTCATCCCCAGCCACCAGTACTGTCGTCTACGGTCCTGGTACATCTTCACCACCCCTAGATGTACCGCTAGAGGGGAAATGTGAAACTCCCTCAACACCTCCTACTCTATAGAAAATGGTACCATGGCATGTCCACTTAAGAGGATGACATTCTCTCCACCATTAAAAAATACATTAGGTACCTGTCCAATGGATATCTGAGCATGTCGTGCCTCGCAGTCAATGTCCTCACGCTGTGCCTCTCTGACCCGCTATAGAAGTGGAGGAGTGACTAAGAGAGACTATAGAAAGGCTTCTCCATCTCTATCTATATAAGATATCTACAATGTGTCAAGCTGCTCTGTCGCCTCTCCTAGAAGATGAATGACTTATCTCCTGCTGAGAGAATCTACTACAGCGTTCCCCTTCCCAGGAGTATAGACAATCTCGAACTCATAGTCCTGGAGAAACTCGAACCTACGTCGTTGTCTCAGGTTCAGGTCCTTCTGTGAGAAAATTTTACTGAGTCTCTGGTGGTCAGATTAGATTGTAAAATGATCTCCCATTAGATAGTTCCACCACATCTTCCAGGCGAAGACCACTGTTGATAACTCAAGGTCATGGGTAGCATATTTCTGATCATTCTGTCTCAACTATCATGAACCATACGCGATCACTACTCACTCCTTAATCAGGACACACCCGAGTATTGTCCTTGACGCATCGTAGTGAACTATGTTCCCTACGCCCTCCTCTGGTAGTCTAAAGATGGGTGAACTAGTCAACCTCCGCCTCATCTTTTGAAAGCTCTGCTGATATCTATCTGACCACATGAAGGGTTTCCCCTTCTTTGTCAAAGATATAAGTGGTGCTGCAACTCTGGAGAAGTCTGGCACAAATCTATGATAGTATCCAGCTAGACCCATAAAACTCCACACCTCCATCACACTTCTGGGTGGCTCCCAACAATGTATTTCATTGATCTTCGCTGGATCCACTGCAACTCCAGCCTCTAAGATGACGTGTCCCCAGAAGTGAGCCTCTTGAATCCGAAACTGATACTTCGAGAGATTACCATAAAGCTAGTGCTCTTGGAGTGTGTCCAGTATTACCTGTAAATGGTAGGCATGCACCTCCTTAGTAGTCGAGTAAATCAAAATTTCATCGATGAAGACTACAAAAAAGCAATCGAGGTAAGGCTGGAATATCCTGTTCATGAGACTCATGAGCACTACTAGAGTGTTGGTTGCGCGAAAGGGAATAACCAAGAACTCATCGTGGCAATACCGACACCTGAAGGTCATCTTCTGCACATCCTCATCTTGAACTCTAAGCTAGTGATAGCCTGACCTGAAGTCTATCTGTGAGAACCATTAAGATCCATTGAGCTGATCGAAGAGGTTTTCAATTATCGTGAGTGGGTACTTTTTCTTCACGGTCACCTGATTCAGGCAACAGTAGTCAACACACTGTCGTAAGCTCCCATCCGCCTTCTTGGTGAACAAAATTGGAGAAGCCCAGGGTAAAACACTGGGTCAGATAAATCCCTTCCCCTGCAAGTCCTCCAGCTGTACCCATAACTCAGGAAGCTCGGCAGGAGCCATCCGATACGCTGGAGTAGATATCTATGTTTTCTTGGGGTACAAGTCAATGTAGAAGTCTACCTATCTACAAGGAGGTAGTTCTGAAACATCGTCAGGAAAAACATCTGCATAATGATCCACCACAATAGGAAAACTTGGACTCCGCACATCAACTGCTTCGAGGATGAGACTAGAAAACTGATGTGTGATTGGCTGCCCTCTCTTCTACGTAAGTCCATAATGTGCTGCAAATCCTCCCTTCTCTCCAGTGAAAGTGAACCTGGTCCCATCTGTGCAGTCACACCGCACCTTTTTCTTAATACAGTCTCTCTGAGCATGGACTGTGGATAACCAACCATACCCAAGATGACATCGTAAGGCCTCTACGCTGCTACAAGAAGATCCCATCCAAAGATCTCACCTCCTAGAGTAAGATCACACTTCCAGAACCAATGCATAATCATCTAGTCTTCTCGCATAAGAGTATCTAGCCCTAAGGATCGAGCCAACGGTTCCATCAGAATCTCCGAACTCCGAACGAGGGAAACTGAAATAAAATAATGACTCTCAACTGTGTCTATAAGTACTACAGCAAGGGTGGATTAGACACAGATAGTACCTTGAATCATCTCAGGTGCGCTGTGGTCATAGGTCTCGACTGCTTATAGCTGATCCTGCCTCTTCCAGCTAGCTCCTTGTGGTCGAGGTGGACCTCCTAGTGGTGGTGGTGGTAGAGCCTCGAAAAGTCATCCACTAGCCACTGCTCGACCGGATCCTCTGCCTCATCCTCCTACTCCCGATGGACCCCCATGGTCAAACCTCTACCTCTGCCTAGGAGGTACCTCTACCATCTGCTTCTCGTCTGCATGGTGGGTCAGGCAGTCACAAGCCATGTGGCTCTGCCCGCAGCATGCATAACACTGCATACTCCTCATAAGACTGGATCTGTTTCGTGTACCCCAGACAACCGAACCTATATCCTAAGGTCGCCCACCTGATGGCCTAGTCCTCTTGGACCTCTACTACATCTGTCTACTGTTGGCTATAGAAGACTCTTCTATGTGTCGCCCTGTGATTGGTCTCGCAACTGGTGTCTTCTCAGCGAGGAAACTCTCCACTAGAAGGGCTCTCTCCAGCACCCCCTCCTGTGTCAGAATGCAAAGGGGAACTGTCGAAGCTTTGATCTCGTGACTGAGTCCCTGATCGAAGGTCCGGGCCATGAAGAGCAGGTCCCGTTCCATATCCGTGGAGTAGTGTGAGGGGTTAGTAAAGCTCGATAAGTACTGAGCTACTATCATGCGGCCCTTCTACAGATGTAGTAACTCATGATTCTGCACTGCACGAAGGGTGGCTGGAACAAACTCCGAGCGGAAGAGACTCTTGAAGTCCTTCTAGAGTAAAGATTCCATGTCATGCACCTGGAGCATCAGACTCCACCATCTTCCTAATGCCACATGCAGGAGGCTCGCAGCAAGGATCACCATGAGGTCATCTGGTGTCCCTACCAATCTGGAAACTCTGACGATAGCCTCCAGCCAATCCTTAGCTGCCTGTGGGTCCGTCTCTCTACGGAAGCTGGGTGGCCTCTTTCACTGGAACATGTACAATACACTCAGGCGGCGTGCACTCTTTTCTGCTGGAGATAGTGGTATCGATGGTCTAGCAGGTAGTGGTACCGCACGTGCCTCCGCTATAATGGGGCCCTACACCGAGGCCTCGTCACTCGGTGGGCTACCATCTGGTACGTAACTCAGAACCCAAGTTGGCTTTTTTCATGGGGCCATCCTGAAAATAAACAGCTATGCCACAGTCATAAATGTATACCTGGTGAGCTGACAAAATGTAATTACACATATTTTTTTTGAAAAACACATGCAATCAGTGTTTTCGTGCACTAAGTCAGAAATCAGAGGTCAGGGTCATGGTGTACGGATACGTCGGCTGTCACACTAACACTGGACTCCCTAGACTAAAAAACACACTCAATACTCTTAACATTATTGCTTCCCAGAAATAATGATTAGGGTGCTGAGTTCTATGGTATAACTGACTCCTCTGATCCCAATTTTTCACGACCCATCCTCGGGGCCCATGCCGTGACTACCCCAAGCCCGCCTTCCATAGGCCACGGGCTGTCGAATAGCACCAAAGGCATAAATCCCTATACTAGGAATGAATTTACTTTATAAAAGAAAACAAACACAAAATATTATGCAACTGAAGTAAGCACTAAGTAAAACTGTATACAAAAGTAAGTGCTGAAAGGAAAGGGGCTGGAAATACAACCCCAATGGTAAGTACAGTACAACTGAAAAGTGAGTACAACTATAGTAAAGTAAAACAGCAACTACGGAGTCATCCATCAGGAATCCCACTCGAAGGGTGGGTATATATGGCTTCCTCAGCACCTCCGGTCTATCCGTCCACTCCGTTTATGTCTCGCCAAGTGGTCCACCCTTAGGTACCATCCAGCTCTACAAGTCTCTACCCCGATCAGTTTTTTCCATCATCTGCATCCAACACAACATAGTGCGAGCATAGCCTGTGTAGGGGTGAGTATACGATGCTCAGTAGGGACCCAGAGGCCTTTGAAGGTCTCCCAGAATCCACGAAGGATAAAACACATAAGAGAGATACAAACACAAAGAATCAACAAAACCTACTTAGGTATATGACCATACAAATACCTAAGTTTTCAATCTCAGTTTGGCTCAAACTCTCGAGCCCAAGCACAACCCAATCCACACAGGAAGTAATGTCAACCACATCGATGATAATGAGTGAATGTCAAGACTCAGCTCACACAGGTATACATCTTTCTTATAGCGATAGAGATGATCAGATGTAGTCATTGATTCATCAAAGCTGTCAGGCCCACACATGATACAAGACCAGCTAAGCTGTCATACCCACATAGGAAACAAGACCAGCTACACTGTCGGACCCACACATGATACAAGTACAGAGTTCAACCTGACGAAACCACATAGGACACAAGAACAGTAGTCATATTTTTTGAACCCACGGAGGATTCCAGTATAATATTTGTCACTGTCGAACCCACGGAGGATTCTAGTACAGTAGTTGACGGAGTCACAACCAACTCTAGGGTTCGCACACACAACACGCTGGATTCTGGGAGGGTCCACTCCTCGAGCAAAGGGGTCGATACATCAACTATCAAGAAGTGCTGAGTTGATGTATCCCGAAGATCGGTCTAGTCAAAAGAAACCCAACGTGATAGACGACGCGTCAATCGGACGCCCGGTCTGAGAGTTATTGGCTTTTCCGTTTCAGGGTCCTGGTTGGAATTACGCCCGTTCCAAACCTAGCCTTTTTCCAGAGTTGTCCAAAAATCACATAGAGTATCGCAAAATGACTGCCTTGTCTTAAGAGTCCTAGTGTCATAGAAGGCACGTCGATCGGACGCATGATCAAGAAGTTATTCGCATTTAAGCGAAACGAGCCCGACCCGTCAAGCCCGGTGGGCTGGCGGGTCGGCCCGTCCTGGCTCGGTAGGTCCAACCCGACTAAGGGGTTATCCCAGCATGATGGGGCATGTCCCGACCTGCAGAGAGCCGCGGCTCGAGGGTGCAGCCCTCATTTTTCCGAAATGGTGGCGACGAGCGGCACTTCCCCTCCTGTCCGCTCGAGTAAAGTATGCCGGTCTTCTCCGGCGTGGACGGCCCGCACAGGCGGGCCGCTGTTCTCCCAAGGGGCACCTTCAGGTTCCATGACCTTCGTCAACCTGGTTGGCCGCCTTCCGGCTAGTTCACCCACCAAAGCGGCCGTAGACGCGCGGGCCCCGGTTCTCCGCAGCGCGGCGCCATGAGGCGCCACAGTTCTCTAGCCGGCTAGTTTTAGCCGGCCGATTCTTCCAGCCGAACCGATCGAGGGATTGGCCAGTTCTTCCTCGGCTGAGCGGCCCGTGGATGCGGGACGCAGTCTCATCCACCCGCACAACACCCAGTACTGTTGTCCTCTAATGGGCCGGCGTGCATCCGCCATTACCGCCGCCGCCATCAGTCGTCGCCACCTTTTCCATCACCACCTCCATCGTGAATAAAAACATGGATCAATATAGAGTCCTCAAGCCCTATTTTTTTGGCCAGATTCCTCCGCGTTAAGAGATAGCAGATGGCTGAAGATAATACCAGAAATTCAATGAAGAATGGGGTATAAATTATTCACTTAAAATTATACAAACCCCTACCTCGATTTCAAGAATGGTTCACTTCAACGAGCTACAAAAGATGAGCGTCGTGGAGGTTGGGCATCGCAGAATACGGACTTCGATTCCGTTGATGTCAGGGTGCATCCAAAAAGGGTGCATCATTGGAGAAGTTGTTTGTGTTCTTCCTTGTAGATGTTCTTCATGGAAGAATGGTGTTCTTCGTCGAGAGAAGAACCCTATTCTTCTAATTCTCCAGAGCCTCCCCAACACAACAAGTTCCAAACAAAATAATAGCTTAGGATATTATTTTATTCCAACATGTTTTTTAGAAATCAAACACTTAAATTAATTAATTAATTTGTGGAGTTCAAATAGTTAATTCAAGGTGTTGTCATATTAATGACAACAATTGAAAGGTGGAGTGTTTAACATTAAAAGAGGGGAGTTGTAAAAATTAATTAAAGGGGAGTTAATGGGGAGTTTAAGAGGGAGTTGAGGGGTTTGGCTAATGTGGGACCCCCAAACATTATCCTCCCATGGGAGGTTATGTGGGGTGTGGGCCCCTCCCTAACATCCCTTTGGTGGAAATAACAACCTCTTATATAAAATTCTACAATATAACAATTTTATTTATTTTGCTACGAATTCCCAAAAATTAACATTCATCCTACATAAAATGAGATTGCGTTAAAGGCCCCCTTATGCAAAAACCGACTCTAAGAGTTCATCGGTGCCCTCAGATTTTGATTCTGAGCACCGACTCAAATGATAGAAAAACCCGCACGTACATTTACTGAACTTACTTGAACAAAACATTAGAAAATGATTCCGGGCACACCGAGCCTCAAAATTAGGTACCGTCAGAAAATGCGGACTCGAAATATTCCAATGAATTTAAGAAAAAAATTTCCATGATATTTCTTGGACTTTACATTTCATCCCTTCCAAAGTGTTTAAAGTTGAATTATATTTTTAGGGATGAAGTGTTTACTTAGATATAGTGATTTAAGGTAATGGATTCAGGTGATTTGTTTTATATTTAATTGAAAATATTTTTTTATATATTTAATTCTGAATAAGAATGAATGATACTTTATATAAAAGTTTGTGAATGGTGTGTGGGGTGGAAAAATACTAGGAATTTTTTCTCACACCTATTATCATGATGAGTTTAGTTCAGGTTTTGTTGGGTTTTGGTAGTTGGTCTCTTATTTTCAATTCAGGTATGGTCATGGTGATAAGAATAGGATTTCATTACATTACATGAATATTAGGTAGAGTTTTCTCTTGTTTTATCTTAATTAATTTATTTTTGTGTGAATTATGATTTTTTATATCTTCTATTTATTGAATTTATTTATTATTTTGTGGTACCATTGAGAATATAGAATGGTCATGCCAAAATTTTGAGGGGAAGTACCATGTTTATTATTATTTTATCTAGAAACAATATTACTAATAATGTTTATCTTGATTCACAACACTAGTTTCTATCACATGTGGAAAAGTATATCCCCTTTATCCATGTCATGAGTAAGTTGGGGTGCCCGAATTAGGGGTGGTTTGGTTTGGTTCATGGATTTCAATGTAATTCATTTTCCAGTGGCTAGTAGTGATGTTGGGAAGTGGTTAGAATTGGTGCATCTCATCAGGTAATCCATGGAAGTAGGCTACCTTTGTCCCCGAGTTTTGGAGGCTTACAATTTAGTTCCATCAATATGTGGGATCTAGGATCATGGAGATGAAGTATAATTTTGATGTAAATAAGTGTCACTTATATTAGTAGTTTATCCATCACCAGAGGTTATATTTTTATGGTTTATATGAGAGTTTCAAGTAGTAACTTTAGAGGTATCATAGGAATAATTATCATGTCAATCGACTAGTGGTATTCAGTAACCATCTTGAAGAGAGTATTAAGTATTCCATTTGGAAAATTATTAGAGGTTATCCATTATACCATATTCAATATAGGGATATGAATCTATTGTTATGTAAGATGGTTCATGAATGATATATACAGTGGAGAAAACCACTGTAGGGAATGGTGTAGGGTATTATACAAAAATCTATTCTATAACAGTATAATACCCTACACCATTCCCTACAGTTGTTTTCTCCACTATATATATCATGCATGAACCATATTATAAGGATTATACTTTGTATAATATAAATGAAATGATTTCTCTACTAAATTGAGGTATGAAAAATCAACACCTACATAAAAGAAATAATGCAAGACTAAGGTAATTAATTGTTATTAAATTATTTATAAATTTAATTTGAAAAGAACCTCTCTCTGGTTTTAAGATTATTTGGTTATGGTTATTCAACCATTATCACAATAAGTTTCATTATTTTTTATGTTGTTATGATATATTCAATTGATTCAATGAAAAAATATTTTCGGGCATGGGCTAGACCTACTTTTACAATGCCAAAAACCATCAAGTGGTATCAGAGAAGTCATGATAAAATTTATAATTATTTATTAATAATTGATCATTATATATATTCTTTTGTTTTTATTTCTAGTTTATTATTTATTCAACCTAAAATTCAATATTTATTATTTTCAACCTTCATATATCCATTAATAGGTTGAAAAAATATTAAAAACATCAAAAGATACCATCTAGAAGTGTAGTGGATTTTGGTTAGATAACACAGAACTACAAATAAATATAAATCAATAGTACACATCATGTTTCCAATTAATTTCACCATTTTGATCCACATATTTAATCTTAAAATCCATGTAAAAAAATATGACAACATTACACACCGTGTCTTTATTGGGATAGAGTATCATATGGCTTTCAATATTACACAATGTGTAACTGGTGTACACATAGTGTAGTCCATGCATTTTCTATTTGGAAACCACAAGGTAAAAATATTTTTTATATTTTTAATATGACACATAATACAAAAATCTATTTAACATATATTTTATTTTATGTGTAGATAAATTTTACACACCATGTACCTCATAAATTTCCATGGTGAAATACAAACCCAATCCTTAGGTGTGTATTGTAGACAAAAGGTGAGTGATATACATTGCATTTTCTGAGATTTTAAATGTGGTGTATCCCTTACCTATTTATGTGTGATGAAAAATTAATGAATTACAACATTAAATATAATAAACACATTTCCATGTATCATTAATTGAAAGTACACTCAATGTGATGGGTCATATAAAATTTTGAATTCTTAAGTAATTTCAAAATAAAATTTAGATCAACATGTCATGTATTTTTCTTACCAACCATGTACATCACACGAATTGAAATTAGTAAACACCATGCAATAAAATATGTGTATGTGTTTCAATTATTGATGTCACACACTATTTTATTACATGATACACCATGTAAAAAACATGTCATGTTAGTGAAAAATACACATTAAGTCCATGATGGGTAGTTCTGATAGGCACACGCTATGTTGCCTCTAAGTAAACATTGTGCACTTAATTAATTTCAAATTAAATTAAATTATTTAATTTTTTGAAAATTAGTTTGGATGAAAACCTCCAAGAGTTTTTGGATGGACATAAGATAAATTAATGAATTAGTTAACATGATAATTAATTATTTTTAGTCATTTACCTTAACAATGAATGATTGAAATGAGTTCTTGTTTATTAAATGCATAATTTTTTCATGTATGTGACTTATCATGGATTTTTCCGAGAAGTACATGTATTTCACTTCATTTAATTTAACTTCATGGGGTTTTCATTAATAAATTAAAATTATAGCCTATGTTTCATCCTTCTCACCTATATTATATAGGACATGCATGTTCAGGGTTTCTTTTATCTAAACCCCCTTAACTATTACTTGGTTCCCCTCACCTATGTGTGAGTATTTGTAAGGGATGGAGATCAAATGAGAGGAGGAAGTCCAAGACTCTAGACAAGGTTAAACTAACCTAGAATGTAATTCCCCAGAAATTCTGTATATTTTTTTTTAAATTATATAGAATTATTTCGAGACCGCGAAATCTGACGGTGCGTAATTCTGAAGCCCAGAGTGCCCAGAATGATCCGTCGAAGTTTTGTTACTCTTTAATTAGAGAGCGTAACTAGTTTCCCTAAAAAAGTGGAATAAATAATAAATGGTAACTCAGATCCAAAATCTAAGGGAATCATTGTGTTCAGAATGACGGGTTTACCCTAGGTGCGATGTATGTTTGGTCGACACGGGGCTCCTGTGAGAAAACCCAAAATGGAATAATCATAAATAAAATTATTAAATAAATTATTTTATTTTTCAAATTCTTATAACTAACAAATGGTAGATCATAATAAAAATTCAAGACCATCTCTAAAATTATGAGGGCTTTCTTTATTTAAGCAGATACTAACTTTGGCCAGTGGAGGCCACCAGTGAAAGTAAGTTTTTGGCCATAAATAAAATAATTAATTGACAATTACTTTGTTGTAAAATCCATAAATTTTAAATTGTGACTCGTATTGGAAATCCAAGAGTTCCAATGGGTCCGTTGGGGGTATGTTTCACTTGGGTAGAGCCTAACCTCGACAGACGCGGGTTGAGGGTGACTGTTAATAATTTTCCAAACTTTTTTTAGGTACATTCAGGAAATGCAAGAGCAGCATTTTTTAACAATTGAACTGGTACTCAGAATTGAAATATGAGGACACTGTTGAACTCGCAACACCAATATTCTCTTAAGGAGACCTTCACCTTGACCGCAGTGGGTCGAGGGTGGAAGTTAGTTTTTCAGATTATTGTGGGAGAGTTAAAAGAATAAAAATAAAATAAATAACAACTTTTATTTTATTTTTAAAACCTCTCATTTAAAATTTAGTTTTGGGGAACACCCGAACAAAAAACCACCATTTTAAATTCAAAGGTGGGGACCACCTGACCCTTGAACTCCCCCTTTAATGGGAGAAAACTCTTGGTTTTCCTCCCATTGATTTGACAACTCAATTAGTTTATCTAATAAACTTATTTGGAGCTTCACCTTTTGGATGTAGGATTGTTGGAAAAAAGGAGATCTCGGGAGAACATGGAAGAATATTCTTCAACAAATAACATCCTATACAATGAAGAGAAACTTTTGGAATTGAATAATGAGGAATCTACTTGGTGTGTCTTGCGGGAGTGACGAACACCGATGTCCTCCTCAACGACCTCATCTTCATTCCCCTCATCGTCTCTAAGAAACGAGGTAGGGGTTTTCATATATGTTGAAATTTGTTTTATTGATTCTTCAAATCTGAAATTCACAATGATTCTGGCCAAACAAACATGCCCATCATCCCGTACATAAACCATGCTCCCCTTTCTATTTATTCTTTAGGTGTTCAACATGCGTTCTTCAATGCCTAATATTTATTGGCACTAGAAACACTGTTTTTTTCTTGGCGTGTTATATGGACGTGAAACAGTCAACGCAAGGATCGAAAATATGTGATCGTTAAATTTTTCTGGCTTAGAATGTAACAAAAATTGCACGTGGAAGGAGGCGGACAAATATTTATTGGTTCTAAAAACACAATATTCTATTGAGCGCGACATATAGATGCAGATCCCATGACTGGAGGATTGCGAATATGAGATCATTATATTTTTTGGGTTTAGAACGAAGATGTGGCGGCCCACGAAAGGTGCGATGTGGCGTTGTGATTTCTAGTGTCTATTTAGGGTGCGACTCCAGACAAGGTAGATGGTGCGATGTGCGGTGGCGTAGGACAGCCAGGAGGTAGCATCCACGTGGTGTGGTAGTGTGGAGGCACCGTAGCTCAGGTAACTAATGGCCGTGGCAGCGGTCTGGCCATGCAAAAGTAGGAAAAATCATGAATGAAGATGGAATTGGATTGGAGAGAGAAACTTAAATAATTTGATAGATATATTAAAAATGGATATAAGGTGAAAATTAAGAGGGATGAGTGCTCAAGTTGGAAAAAGGGATATGCAATGTAATACATGGAACGTATAAAACAAAATATTAATAATATTATTAAAATATAATTATTTAAATTTTTGTTGGGAAAACCATGTTTTGAACGCAACTTCTTCATACGACCTCGGTATCATGAGCTGTCAGCGGCAGTACGAATGACATCAAGACGTAAATTTTGAGTCCAATATTGGATGTCTTTTTTGGGTTTCTAGGTTGGGTACCCGAAACGCTAAAATAATAATAATATATTATTATTATTAAATCTTCGACCATCCATAACTCCTGTGTGCGATGTCCAAATGACTTAACGTAAGTGGCGATGTGATCCAGACATTAAGACGGTCGATTTAAGTCTAATGTTAAATATTAAATTCTGGTTCGTGGCTTGGGTCCCTGAAACACCCAAGAATAATAATAATAATAATATTGTGAGATATTTTATTCAACATGTCTCCCTTAAATGATGTTGAAATGACTAACTGTCTGCGGAACCGAAAACCTTTGATCGAGACAGTCCTTTTGGTATACCCCACTGGAGTTTTGGATAAATTTGGGGTACAGTCGGGATGGATCGAGCACGAATCTAACCAGGACCTCAGGACTAAAAAGATAATAACTTACAGACTGGGCGTCCGATTGATGCACCATCTATTGTGTTGAGACCCCTATGACATGGCGGTACATTGAGATACTTCTTAGTGGGACTTCATGGTAGTTGGTATATCGACCAATGGCTTGGAATTCGGACCCTCCCGGAGACAAGGAAGCCTAGTGTGGGAACCCATTGGCTGGCTATGACGAGAAGAGTGACTAGTGATCCTGTGTGGGTCAGATCCTAGTGATTTTATGTGGGTCGGCTCATATCGATCTTATGTGGTTTAGCTCCTAGAGATATTGTGTGGGTCAGCTTTTAGAGATCCTATGTGTGTCAGATACTAGCGATCCTCTATTGGTAAGCTCCTAGCGATCCTGTGTGGGTCAGATCCTAGAGATCCTTTGTGGGTCAGCTCCTAGAAATCTTTTGTGGGTTAACTACTAGTGATCCAGTGTGGGTCAGATCATAGCGATCCAGTGTGGGTCAGCTCCTAGAGATTCTGTGTAGGTCAGTACCAGATTCTCTTAATAGAGTAAGATGATTCAGTAGCTATAACTAATCATCTCTACTACCATACATAAGTTATACCTAGTGTGAGCTGAGTCCGTACCTGTGTGGTACTTTCCTTTGTGGTAATTCCTTTGTGGTATTATTGTATGTGGAGTAACTGTGTGGTACTTTACTTCGTGGTTTCCCTTCCTTTTTGGAATAGTTGAGCTTTGGGCTCTTATTTTGACTCTGTGTTTTCCTAATGATTGAGATGAGTTTACTTGTTAACTTGGGTATATGTATGGTCATATACCTAAGTTGTGTTGTAACTTGATTATATTCTTTGTAGGTTATCCTTGGTGGATTTTGTGAGACCTTGAGGGTATTGGGGTCCTTACTGAGTATCGTTATACTAACCCCTGCACAGGCTATGGTCGCACCTCGCTGTGTTGAATGTAGATGACAGACAACACTGATTGAGGTTGAGAGTACCAGGACTGGACGGTGCTCAGAGGTGGACCATACTGCGCGACAGTAAGTAGAGGAGACGGGTGGAGGTGGAGTGTTGTGGAGGCAATATGTACCTACCCTTCAGGTAGGAACCCAGAGGATGACCTTGTAGTTGCCTTTATTTTTCTACAGTTTAATTGTATTTCAGTTGTACATTTACTATTACTGTTGGGATTGTATTCCAACCCCTTTTTACTTTCATCACTCTTTTTGATATATAGTTCACTTGCATTCATATCTTGTTGTGTACTTAGTTGTGTGTTTTTATAGGTTATAAAGGCAATGCCTTAACATTTTTAGGGAATACTCCTTTGGTGCTAGTCGCCAGCCCCTGGCCTATGGAAGGCGGGCTTGGGGTTAGTCACAGAACGGCCCCCGAGGGGCGGGCCATGACATATAAGATACAATGTTTGATGAAGGAATAATAATACTCAATACAATAGTGGGATAAGGATTTTATTCATTGAGGGTCATAAGTTGATTTATTATCTAGTCAACAAATCATTCTTTGGAAAGAAAATTATCAAGTAATTTTTTTTATTTTTTCTGTACGCATGGTTAATTTTATGAATTCTTTGTTATGATCACATAACATAATTATTTAAAAATAATGAAAAAAATCGAATTATAATAAATTGGATTATTCATAAATTGATTTTATCAAATACATGGTTAATCAACTATGTAAAATCTATATAATATTAATAAGGAATGTGTCTTCATAATTAATAAAAATCCCTCTATCAAATATTATGTTATACGAAGACTTAAATCATCTAAATTAAGATTCTACCATAGTTAAATTGTCAGTTCAAGCCTTAATTAGGGGAACTTTTAATTATAGGGAATTATTAAAAAATATTGTGTATCGACTTAACCAAACATTCAATATATTTAACAATTTTAGTTTATTTACTACAAAATTGGAGGCAATTTTTGATGAAATTAAAATTAGGATTTTAGGTTTGTAGAGTCCACTCAATATACTAGGGAACTATAAGTTAAAAATTGGTAATACTACTTACTTAAACACTTTCTTATAAATTTTTTGGACTTCATCTAAATTATAAGAAGAGATATATGGATCATTTCCACTAGAATTTTCACATTATATGACATTTTGAATCTAATGATGGAGTCTATTTGATCTTTATAAAATAGTGGGAGACTAAAAATAAAATAAAATTATATCACATCAAATAATTTTACAATCAAGATAAAGTACTTATTTCAAGTTTTTATTGTTATTTTATAACGGAAAGTTCATTAACCAAATTATCCATGCCATAATTTCTTGAGATATATAATATTTTCACGAAAATTCATTACTATGAATAGTACAAGTGCTTGCGCATTGTATTAATCCATGAAGAGAATTTTTACATGACAGAATCCCCAATTATTGATCTGCCTATAAAGGAGGAAAGTGATGAAGAGATCTTTGTTTACAAAAAAAGTTGTATGACCCAATATATGTATAGTTTTTGATGATTTAATCTATATTAATTAAACTCAACACATCTCATGAGATTGTGGATCCATGTGGCATGCTCAATCATCACTGTGATATTTGTCCATAGAGAGCTAGATGAGAGAACTTTTAGATCTCCAAAGAACTATTCATGAGAAAAATTAAAGAGGGTATGAAAATTGAGCCTCACATAGGTAAAATTTTTGGATACATTGAGAATCTATAAATTAATGGTTTTTTATTTCTTAATGGATTTTAAATTGATCTCATTCTTCTATCACTCCCTCATATCTTATCCATATTTTTGGTGAATTTTAACGTGAAAAACCATTGGAAGTCTATCCCAAACCTCCTTAATCTTCTTCAAGAAATATATAAGAATAAAAAGCATAAAAACCATATGTTCTTATGGTGATAAATAGGAAGGAAAAAGGAGAGATCCATAATATTGACACTAAATCTAATATTTATTTGAAACACACTTCCAAGAGAAATACGATCAAGGGTATAAAATGGAACAAAATGCTATATTTTTCACAAATAGAAAGATGATTCTCTAGAAGATGAACCAAAATACCATATAGAATTAAGTCAAAGATTCATGAATTAATATTATATAGCAAAATCTATATTTTTTTTGAAAATTGGTTATTAGATACAACTTTTGTGCTCACTTGTTTATTTAATTATAGTATCCTAGTATAATTAGATGAGTTTAATGAGGTGAGGTGGATCAATGAGACGACAAATGAGAAAATATCACTATAGTAGTTATTGGAAATTCCCACCCCACATTTCTGACTAAAATGATATTGGTTTTAAATAATTTTTATTATATTTTATATTTACCAAAAATTATTATTTTTCCCAGTATTGATACATATGGATTTATATTCAAATTTTGGGATAAAGGTTCTTTATTATACAAATATAGCATGTGTTATAGTAGGAAACAGATTAAAAATAGTGTTTATTTTTTGGATTACATAAAACAAGTAATGAATATTGATAATTAATCTTGTTTTTACAACTCATATCCTAAACCAATGTGGAATCACTTCTTAGGTCATGTAAAAAAGGAGTGATTGACTAAATCATCCAATATTTATTTTTAGATTCTTTTGAGGTAATACAACATAGAATTTGTCACACTTTTTTAAAATGTAAAATTATTAAATACCTATTTATTGAAACAATTGAAAGGGACATAGATCTTGTTGAATTTTTTCATAACAATTTGTGTGGAACATTTCTATTTGAAGAAAGGGATGTATAATCATAATTTATAGATTTTATTAAATAACTTCATAGACATTTACATGTATAATTAATAAGTTATAAGTCAGATTCCATTGAGAAATTCAAGGAATACAAGAATAATGTTGATAATGAACTTGGTATGAAAAATATGAAACATTGATCAGAACGTGGAAAAAATATATTATCCAAAAATTCATTGATTAATTATGGGATTTGAAGATATTATCCCAACTCACTCCTCACTATACACCACAACGGAATAGTGTAAGTGAAAGGAGTAACATTAACTTACATTAAATGGTAAGGTCAATGATGAGTCATACAAGTCTTCCATTATAATTTTTGTGGATATGCATCATTGATGGTGATACACATTCTAAACTGAGTTGCAATTAAAGTATAAAATGGTATTATATACTAGATTTGGTATGAATGTGAACTAATATTGTCACATATACAAGTGTGGGGTTTTGAAACATTTGTTAATGGAAAATTAGGTAAAACATTACACCTCAAAGTACTAATTTTATCTTTTCAAGATATCCTACAGATGCTAGAGGATATTACATATATAACCATTGAATTAGAAAGTTGTGGTTAACAGACATGGAACCTTTATTGAATGGTATCATGTATCTAAAAGATATTTATAGAGAATAATGGACTTTGATGAAGCTATAGATGTAAATAACAATAATATAGAGCATGAGAACATTTCACAAATCCCTATGGAAGATGATGTTTTAGAGACAAAAGTTCTAAACAAGAGTAAAATATAGGTTTGAGAACATAAATGGTATGTTTCTCTAATCACTAAAGATAACAATGCATAATTATTTGATAATAATGATCCTGTAACCTATAATGAAGTAGTAAGTTCCATAAAATCTTCCAAATAGAAAAAATCTATAAATTATTAAATATATTCCATCTACCAAAACCCAGATTTTATATTTACAGATACTACTGTGGATATAAATTATTTTGGTTGTAAATTGGTATTCAAGAAGAAAATGGACATGGATATATAATTCAGTACCTATAAATATAGACTGGCGATAAAAGGGTTTAAAAATTACCAAGAAATATACTCTAATGAAACCATTTCTATAGTTTCCAATGTTAGATCCATCATAATTTTACATTCCATAGATTCTTACCATTAATATGATATTTGGAAGATAAATGTGAAAATATATTTCATTAATGGGAACCTTTAACAAGATGTTTATATGACACCAAAATAAGAGGTTTGGTCTCTAAAGGATAAAAAATGCATGCAAGTAATATAGATCCATTTATGGATTAAACAAAACATCATGGTCATAGAACATTATCTTTGAGGAATATATAATAAAATATTTTTCCATAATGAAAAAATGTTAGACTAGAATCTACATATGGTTTTGTGGGATCAAAATCATTTTCTTGATAGTATATGTTGATGAGATATTACTTATTATAAATTATATACCAATCATAAAAAAAATTTAAGACTTGTTTAAACTGATTCTTCTCCATGAAATACTTTGGTGATGTAAAATATATTCCTGAGATCAAGTTTAACCATTATAAATCTAAGAGTCTATTTGGACTTTGTTAAGGTACATACACTGACCATATACTAAAGATGTTTAGTATGAAATAATATTAGAGGGGATTATGTCCTATCTTATATGTAAATCATATTTATAAGAAAATGTTTCCTTAGAAAAATAATAATAGAAAGAGGATGGAAAGGATTATATATATGTCAGTGGTTGGGTTAGTCATGTATATCATGCCATGTAGTATAATAGATGTCTTCTACACTTTAATTCATGGTAGAAAGATATCAAGTAGATCTAGAAGACTTCCATTAGATGGAAGTTAAGACTATCCTAATGTACCATAAGAGTAGTAAGGATATATTAATAGTTTATATAGGATAATATGATCTAGTCATCATGGGATATACATATTCTAGTTTCTAAATAGATCTAGAAGATTTAAAATAAAAATTGGGATACGTAATTACTTCTAATGGAGGTTTTGTGTTCTACAATAGGTCAAAGAAATCCTTATTCACTGATTTAATAGTAGAATCTATTTATATTACATCTTATGATGTAGCTAAATAAGTTGTTTGGATATGAAACTTTTTCCAAGATCTTGATGTGGTGCTGAGAAGTAAGACCCTATCATACAATACTATGATAATACTATATTAGTGGCTCTTGAAAATGACCCAATGTCACATCAGTGGATAAATAATTTATTCTAGAAATATCACCTCTTGATTGTTTTTTCTTAGAGTTGTGATCTCACAGTTAGTAGAGTTTTTTTAATGGACCATATGTTATCACTATATAATTACAAAATTTCTAGAAAGTATATAATTTCATACATTCCTCTAAAATTTTAGGTTTGGAGTTTTATAGAATTAGGAAATACCTTATACTACAAAAACCATAATTTTACTATACATGAATATTTTTTTGAATAAAAAAATTCATTAAATGATACAACTAATTCATTCAAGACCAATATATCATATTTAGTGATAGAATTTATAAACATTACTAATCATCCATAAAACCTAATAAAAAACATTTTTAAAACCTGATACATGCATAAAACTCAGTAATAGGTATAATAGAAGGGTAAAACCCATTTAAGACATCAAAATACCCAAAAAACATTGAAATGTATGCCATTTTAACATTGTGTTATGGGATCATACACATGAAATACACTTATTTACTCAAAATAGTTACATAAGGAAAATTCATAATTAGTAATAGAAAATAGAATGATTTTAAATGTTCCATGAGAAAACGTGAAAGCATAGAAAAATTTAAATCTATGGAGTATTAGAAACATTCCTTAAACATAATCTTTTACCTTTTAAAACAATAAAACTTACCTTTAATCATAAAATAAACTTTTTATTTTATAAAATACAATGTTTTCCATTAAAAATCATTAAAAGTATAGATAAAGCCTTGAATTCATACTATGGAATCTTATTCATATCACTCTTAAAAATCACCCTCATAATTGGAGAAACATAAGTAGCTACTTTCAATAACCCATAATAGAATAACGTAACAATATAATTCCATCATAATTTTCTCAAGAGAATAAATCATTACCAAATGAATTAAAAAGAAATATCTAGTGCTCATTCATCATCATATATGCAGACCAGGTATTATAATTTGATGAAAATTATAATCCTGAACTTTTAATTATAAAATCCATAAAAAAATTCATTTTAAGCCATACAAATTAAGAGCTTATTTTTATAACATAAAAATAAAAATAAATATCATTTTTTATGATAACTTTTTAAAATAAAAAATTTAAAGAATAATTGGAATTTAATTTAATTTGGAAAACCATGAAAAATTAAAAAAAATATTTACAATGAAGATAAGAAATGATAGTAAGAAAAGGTGATCATGCGGTAAATATAAAAAAACCCTTTTAACATATTTATAAAGAGACTCAGAATGGCCTGCCTAGACAATGTTAAAAAAATTCATTTTTTTATATTTGTAGTGAAATTAAAAGATAGTTTAAAATAACCTTATATATTCATTATTGTATAGAAATGCAAATTATTTAAATAATATAAATATTATGGACATAGATGAGAATGTGTTGAGAGAATGACTTCAAAACATATATAGTAATGTTTTAAAAGAAAAACCCTTACCTTAAGTCTCGACTCATTTCATGATTCCTATAAAATTTTGAGTAAAAAAAATTATATTAATTATTTACTTTATTTATATAATTCTCATGTTTATTCCTTTATTATATTCCATTTTATTTCAATTATTATCATGTTCCATTTATTTACAAAATCAATAGTGGTTGTTGTGGGGTCATTCGGTCAAATCATCTAAAACCACTTTGATATGTTAACCATGGTCAAAGGGGTTATAAAATTATTTCAATATATATAATTATAGAGATATATCTTTTTTATAATTAAATTATCAAAAAATTTCTACATTTCAATTTGTTTCCAAAAATAGATTCAAATAATGAAAAGTGTCTCAGTATGCTCAACTTGGTTGGCTATATTGTTTAATAATCATTTATTATTATGATAATTAATATATTTCAAAATTTATCTTTAAATAATATTAATTTGGTTATTAAAGTCATATTTATTAATTTAATTGATTTTTATAACTAGTTATATATGGTGGTAACAAAAAAGAAATGTGTTGTTCCTTGACGTAATAGTGTGCGTGTAACATGAATGAAATTTTCATTTTCCAAAGAATGGGAGAAATATAGATAATGGTTCTTTTGTAAAAATAATAGAATTTTAGTAAAAAAATTATTGATATTTAAAAATATAATTTTTTTTATAGAATATTTTTAAGATTTTTAAGAATAACTAGAATTGAAAGAACTCAATTAAAACAATTACATCTTCCTTGGGTATCCTCTTTTAATCCACACATTATGCCTTCATAGATTGGTATTTTTGAGAGACTGGAACCTATAAGACATGGTAAATATGGTTTTGGAGAGACTTTGTCATATTTTTTCAATATTTTAATGTCTATGTGTGAGGAGAAGTGGGGTGGTGAAGGGTTTATTTTATAGGGTAGAGAGGTGGTATTTTGGTAAATATTAGTTTCTTAGAATAAAAAAGGAATGTCATAATTATGGAAATTGGGTAAAAAATGGAGGAAAATTGATAAGGTATAAGGGTATGATGAATAAATACTATATCCAACCATTTAAGGATTATTTTTTGTTATATTTTATATCTTCAACCCTTGATTTAACAATTATCCATATTTTAGCACTTACCGTAGTTACTAACCTTTATCTTGGTAACTTATTTTCATGAATAAAAATAGAAATGAAACTTAATAGTTATTTTGAAAATTATAACTAAAAATATAAAATTATTTCTACTAGATTAAATTTTTGTAGGTTCTAAAAATTAATTTTAATAAAATACATTTAACGTGACACAAGAAATTTTTAGAAAAATACCCATTAAGTATAAAAATGAATCTAAAAAAATTTATTTATATTATTAATTTTTTATAAAAAAAATTATTTATGGTTAAAAAGTGAGAGATTTTTATTTTAAAAAAAAGATAAAATTTAATGGATCACTTTAAACACATAATTAATGGAAAGTAAATATATATATATTTTTATAAGAATAAAATATAACTTAGGTTCTAAAATGTGAAGAATAGATTTTTAAATTCAACAAATTAATTAGAAATTAATTATTTTAAGGAGAATTGTTATGAGGAAAATGGTTGAAATGTTTTTTATTATTCATCATATCATGATGATTTCAAAAAAGTTACATTTTTTGTTAAAAAAGTATTATTCACTATCGACTAAAAAATAAACCTTTTTAGAAATATCTTGAAAAAATAACCCGAGTTATTTTTGAAATGTTGTATCCAAAAATTAATTTTATCTTATCAAATTAAAATTCCGAATTTTTGAAATTTATTTATAAAATAAAATCATATTGTCCACATAAAAATAATTTATTTAAAATAAAAAAATATTTATTTTTAAAATATAAAATGATATTCTTATTCCAAACCATAATAAAATTATTTACAAGATCATGATAATAAATATTAATATGAATCTATATAATTTAAATAAATATAAATTTATTAAATATCCAATAATTAAATAATTATTTAGAGTGATACAATTAACATTATTTTGTTAAGATATATAAAAAACCTTTTATCTCACTATGTAAACATAATATATTTAAATGTATAAACGGTATCTAAATTATTATATTATATATCACAGGGCATGATATAAAAATATATAAATTTTTAAGTTATATTGATAAATTCAAAATCATGAATATTAATATACCATAAGAGTGATATCTTGTTAAAAATATGAAGGTTGTGACATTCCCCCATAATGAAATTACATCCTCACAATTTTAATTTTTTATTAAAAAAATTAGCGTACCTTAACATTTTCATAATATTTGATTTAGACTTTTTTAAAAAAAAATTATTGCTTAAGATAAGGAAACATATCATTTTAAAAATAAATATTCCTTATAAAATGTATGTACAACTATCCCAAGACTCATACTTGGGAATGATTTTCAAAAGGCATGCCTTGATAGTCGAGTGATATTTGATAGATAAGAATAAATATTTTTATCTTCAATTTTCATAAATTTCAGGGATTTTTGTTGAGAAAGAATCTATGTGGAAATATACTTTATTGATTTATTCTCATTTCCATAAGCACAATATGATTTTTAGGTTATATGTTTCAATCAATTTCCACCTATTTTTTAGAAGACATTCAATTTATTGAATATAAAAAATGAATTTTTCATTATCAAATAATGAAAATTAACTCTAAATGGATCATGAGATTCACTAAATGATCATGTTCCTCATTGGATGAGTGATTTTTATTACAATTTATTTCTCTTTTTTTCTAACCAAATATAAAAAAAGGAAATGGCTATCATTAGTAAAGACAATACTCCATGGAATATGGATAAATAATCATATGAAAAAGTAATAATTTAAGTAAAAATATTTTCTATACAACATGTAATTATCTTCCACATAATCACTGAATAATTTATTCATCTAATAACTATATCTCATATTTAGTTTGGGAATTCATAATTGTTTCTACTAGTCTTTAATTTGTGTGATTTTTTTTTCAAAACATGGGTTGAGAATAAATTTTTTATGGGGTATAGTAGATATAGGAAACCCTATTTTGAAATTAAAATACATCATGAAATTTGAAATTTATTCCCCTTAAACATTGAATTATGAGCTCATAAACATGAAATATATTCCTTTTCAAAATGATATTTTTTAAGGAAATTCATATTCAAGTGCATAAAATAGGAATATTTTGGATGTTACTTGAGAAAAAAAGAAAACATAATATTAATTTAAATCTATATAGTATCATAAACTTTACTTTAAAACAAATTCTTTACCTTTGAAAAGATAAAAACATTCATTTAGTCCTAAAACCAACATCTTATTTCATGAAATCCAACCATTTCCATTAAAACTCCTTACAAGAATAGAAAAAACCGAGAAATCTTGGGGAATTATATGTGTATCACAATTATAAATCAACCTCACCACTTTTGTAACTT
Source organism: Viscum album (assembly GCA_963277665.1). NCBI lineage: Eukaryota > Viridiplantae > Streptophyta > Magnoliopsida > Santalales > Viscaceae > Viscum > Viscum album. The sequence continues at coordinate 1,294,014,504 of OY728141.1, read as the reverse complement.
AACTTGGTACTTCTAATAACTTATAATGTAATGACTTAACTAGCTAATTCCAACAAAATTTTCTATTGTGAATGAATCATTACCACATTCATTAGAGATCTATATCCCGAGATCACCCATCATAATATATAATTATTAAGTACCATAATTTGAAAAAATACATTTACAAGATTTAACTTTTCACCATAAATTCCTAAAAACATTCATTTAAACCCATAAGCATAAGTCGTTTTAATTATCAGATAAAAACAAAAAGAAATATCCCTTTCATAGAAAAATATTTAAATCGATGAAATTCATATAATAATAGAAATTTAATTTAATATGTAAAAAAATAATAATATGAAAATTAAATTTATAATAAAGAAAATAATGATTGTGGGAATATAATATTATGTAGTAAAAGTTAGAAAAATATATTCTTTTCACACCTTTATAAGGAAAGTAAAAAATATCCTGCATAGAAAAAGTTAAAAAGTTTAATTTCTAAAATTTATAATGAAATTAAAAGATAATTTAAAATAAACATAAATATTCATTAAAATATATAGAAGAAAATTTTTGGAATAATATAAATAATATAAACATGGATGAAAAATTGTTGAGATAATAACTTCAAAACTTATAAAGTAAAGGTTTAAATTAAATCCTGTTACCATGATTCTCAAATCATTTTGTAATCCCTATACTCTCATAAGTAATAAAATTAATTTTATTGTTTAAATTATTAACAATAATTTCATGTTTATCCCTTTATTATTATCCATTTTATTTTATTTATTTTCTTGTTTTCTTTATTTATTGAATCAGTGTTGGTCATTTTGGGGCCATTCAGTTAAATATTCCCAAACTGCATCAGTACGTTGTCCATGGTTGAATGGACTATAAAATAATTTCATCACCTATAGATTTATATATATAAATATATCTTATTTTTATTTCTATTATAAAAAATTATACATCTAAATAGGTTATCCAAAATAGATTCAAATAAATGCAAGTGTCTCGGTATACTCATTTTTGGTTGTAAAATTTTGTGATGAGAATTTATTGTAAATATTATTAATAGACTGGGAAAATTTTATTTATAATCCTTAATAATTTTATAAATATAAATTTATTCATTAAATCTATTTTGATAACAATCCATGTAAGATGGTGGTGAAAATGTAATATGTTGTTCCTGGAGGTGGTAGTTTGTAAATAACATGAGCGATATTTTCATTTCCCAATGGATGAGAGGAAGGTTGATAATGGTTATTCCATAAACATAATAATATTTTGGTAAAATCATTATACTTATGTAATTATTTTAGTATTTTTATATAATATTTGGATGAGGGTAAATAATAATGAAACTGTAAAGAACTTATTTAAATCAATTACCACTTCCTTGGATATCCTCCTTTAATTCACACAGTAAGACTTCTTAGATTGTTGTTTTAGGGGAAAAAACATAAATTATGTGGGAAAGATGATTTTGGATAGTTTTTCCTATTTTTAATGGGCTTGGGAGGTTTATGTGTGAGGAAATTTGGGGTGGTGAAGAGGTCCTTTTAAAGGAGAACATGGTAGAATTTTGGAAAATATTAGTTTCTTAATATAAAAAGGGAAGTCATATTCATGAAAAGTTATTAAAAAATGGATAAAAATTGAAAAGGGATAATTTTAAGGTATATAAATCCCCTATAAATCCATTTAATGATAGCGTTTTGTGTTATTTTAATTCTTTAACCCTTTATTTTACACCGTTATATTATTTTAGTCTTTACTACGATGACTAACTTATACCTTGGTAAATAATTTTTATGACTAAAAATAAAATTTAAATTATTAATTAATTTATTTTTTTATTCCATGTATGAAAATTATTATTCTATATTAAATTTCAAGATTTAGAAAAATACTAATTTTAAAAAAGTATGCTTAACTCAACAAAAATAGTTTTTAAAAAAACGTTTTTAAACATTAAGAGAAATCTATACCAAAATCCTTTATATTGTTGATTCTCATGATATTTGTTATATAATGGTGAAAAATTAGTGTTTTGGGACTTTAATATAAATAAAAAAAAATGAGTGGATCACTGTGAATACTTAATCAAAGGAAAAGTAAATGTGTAGTTTGTTATTAAAATAAAATATAACATATGATCTAAAAAGTAGATCATATATTTATAAATTAAAAATATTAATTTTTAATGTATTATATTAATCATTAAATTTATTTTTGATCAAATAATAGATTTCATAAATATTTAAGTAAATCTTATACCATGATGTAGTCATATAAGTGACGTTTTTTGTAAAAATTTTATTTCCACTATCACCCAAAAATCGACATTTTTTTGAAGAATCTAAAAAATTACCCATAAAATAATTTTTGTATGAATTTTAAAAAATGCTGTTTATTTTATCAAATCAAAAAATATAAAAATTAGAGTTTTTATAATTGTATGAAATCCTACAATCTACAAGAATTATTTTTATTAAAAATAAAAGAAAAAAAATTTCCCAAATAAAAAATCATATTCTTATTAAAACCATTAATGAAAATATTTCTAAAATTATAAATATAAAACTCCAAACCCACACTCCTATATTGAGTGCTAAAAACATTATCTTTACATTTCTATATTTGATATCGATGACTGTGACTAAATTTTCACCATCTGAAATAGACAACATCAAAATGAAAAATTGGATCACATACATTCTCATGGTACTTTTAGGTTTACAGTTTTAAATAATTAGGACCAACATTTACAAAACCGATAGCCAAGTTTTAAAATGATAATTTCTATCACATAACCCCTATTTTCTTATTTTATATTAAGTCATCATCATAATTCACATAAAACCCTTCAAGACACTATTCATTCAACATCATTCTTGGTAACCTTTGGATAAAAGGAAACACAGGAAGCATGAGAAAAAATTCTTAGTATGGGTAAAAATAAGCATTAATAATTGAATTTCATAAGTGAGTATATAGAAGTACATAAGGGTATGATGATGTAATCAGAGTGTATGAGAAAATAATAAAAGAGATCATATCTATAAATACTTGAATCATTAATAATGAAATATGGAATAATGAATTAAAGAAATAAAGATTCATAAGAATCAATAATCATGAGCCACATGATATCAATCATGATCAAATTAAATATTATAAACTGATATAAATCATAGAAAAAACATATTGGTATCTTGGAACATCATCATCATATAACCCTTATCGATCATTTACAAGTGGAATAACAACATGTCTTACTTATAATATAATTGTATGGAGAAAATAATCATTACCTAATGCATTAGAGTGTTATCTAGGTTCACCCATAATATAAGATATATCAGACTCACCCAATGAAATCCAGATGCACCCATCATATAACAATTCCCATGAACTATAAATAATGTATATGATTTTTTTCATCTTAAAACAAAAAAAATAATTACTACTTTAATAACCTAATTAACCCATATAAAATAAATGGGATCCAAGAAAATATCTTCTAAAAACATTTTTAACCAATGGAAAAGAAATGAGTTACATAACAACATCCTTAAAAAATTATTAATCAGTAGAAAAGAAATATATTCCATAAAAATGTTTTTGAAAAATGATTAACCCATTGAAAAGAAACATGTTTCATAAAAATATCTATGAAAAATTATTAACCCCTGAAAAAAAATTATTTCCATAAAAATATCTTTGAAACATGAATAAATCATGTAAAATAAATGGGTTCCACAAAAATCAATTTTAAAAAATCATAATACATTTAGAGAAGAATGAACTATGGTATCTATGACGTCCTAACTTAGGATCCACTAAATGATGCCTTAAGCCGATTGGTCACATGGCTTCAAGTGAACCTTTCCATATACCAGATGATGCTTAATAACAACAGGGGCCTAAGGTCTGTATGTGGAGAGACTATACTCCTAAGTATGAGTGTAGCTCAATATTAGTAATCAGAAAAATAAAATAGTAAAAGTATATAAAAACTAAGCATTGGAAGAATAAAAACACATAAAAATAGTAATAAAAAACTAAACCAAAAGAAGTCATATACCATATGATGATCATTTCATGTCTCTAAAAAGTAGGAAAATAGGTACACTAACATATAGTACTATACATGTATCAAAAGAACAAAAAGAACAAAATTTATATCTCTAGATAGTGTCACATGACTTACTCGGTCCCATGCTCCCACGCACCTTAGCATAAAACAATCAAGAATCATATATCCAGAAATTTCTTTGGTCCCTACCTACATCCTTATAGTCTATCAGAGTACCCAACAGTAGCCTAAATAGGGTGTGAGATGACACCCAAAAGGCCACCACCGAAGGTGATTATAATAATTCCAGTCTTTGTAATATAAATAGAAACAATGTGCAATATATAACTTGTATAACAACAATGAAATTAAAGTGTTATTATGGAAAAACAAACATGGATCCCTATAAATAATAATCAAGCTCCAAAAACAAGGGAATCTATATAGAATAAATAGAATAGTAATACCATCAAGTCTAACAATTGAAATATTATACCCTTACCAAGGATATTTATACACACAATAAAATTTACACTAAAGACACACCATATAACCAAGTTCAATGATCCAAAATGACCTCACTATGTAATGAAAAGTATAACATTTACTTCTGCCTCAAAGTGTAATTATGTGTTAGACCATGAAGGCCTAGATCCAAGGTATAGAAGACCAACACATCCACATAGAGTCCTGGGAGCATCTCTATGAATACTCGGTTAAGAATTTAGTTGAGTAAAAGGATCATTTTAATAGAGAATGTCTAAAGCTAGTCCAGGAAAGCCAAATATAATGGGTATCAAGACCCATTGAATCCTATATAATCAAGATATAAGGAGTAAACATATACAATGAATCCACTACCATATTCAATATACATTAACTATACACGATCAATGGAATCTAATGGAATCATGATTCAAGGATCATATCCTAGGTATCCACTACCATTACAATTTCATCAATCAATTCATTCAATAATTCAATAGTTAATTAGTTATTCCAACCCATTCAAAATTTTCCACTTAAACCATTTATACATTTTGAACATATAAAATAACATGAATAGGATTAAAAACCTTCTTTGAATAATTCAATTCAATTGATTCCTTTAATTTACAATGAAAAAGTAAAAACAAGTTTCAAACAACCTTAAACAATTCATTAAATTTTCATTAAGGATCCCAACAATATAAGTGATCTCAGATGCCTCAAACGAGGTGGTACAATAATGGTAAAATACAATGTCACACCTTATGGGTGGCCTATGTTGAGGCTAAATGACCAGCAACCATAAAATGGTATTCAAGGTGAAACCTAACAAGTTATAAACCATTCAATGTAATCATTCAATTAATTTTAAGGGAAACAATAAAAAGTCTGACGTGTGCCCTAAGGGGAAAATGGATTATAAAAAACAGAAAATGTAAAGGAAAATGTATACACCAACTACCATATATATATATAGTATAATCCTCATCCAGTATCGAACTTTGATTTGGTCTAGATTGAGAGAAAAATGAAGAATGGGTGAAGATCTGAGAAATAATGAATATTATCTTGCACCAAAATAACATCATTGATATGAAGTAAAATTAATAACAACGAAATATGAATGAATAAGTTACCATAACTGATCTAATGAGACGAACAATGTTGGAATTGGACATCAGATGAAGAAACGAGAGCCAAGACTATGATTTCGGCTTCGAAGAGGCTCCCAACATGAAGGTTATCGACTAGAAAAAGGAAGGGATAAGGGGTTTTACAAATTTAATGCTACACGAGAATATAATCATTTCCCACATTTTAACTGGGTCACATGGTTCGGCTACATGATTGGCCAAACTATGCACCAACCACATGCCCTTATCTACCTCAATGTGGGACCTCTCATGGTTCATGCACATGGTTTGGGAAACCATACAAAAATTATTTATTTAACCTATATTACAAGTTTTATTTCCCCCACACAGGTGTATAAACCCATACACATATTTTCCTCAAATCGTTTTCCCTCCTTTCTCCCTCTATCTAGACCTACATAGTTTACTCCAACAATGTGTCATGGGTTGCCCAATTTTTACTAACAATGAGGCCCAATTTCCGTTACCAAAAACAAATCCTCTAGGTTCCAAAAAATCCCCATACACCCCTTAAACTCTTTTGATATCTTTAGTAAATCACATTAGGCCCAAAAAATAATTTAAAAAAATTAAAAAGATATGTGCCTCAACAAATACCGGGGATCATACAATATTCCCCACTTAAAGAAATTCATCCCTGAATTTCCCTTTCAAGGGTGGTCATGAATCACCTGAGAAAAACATTAACCAATGGTCATGTAATTCAACATCCTACTCTATATTCCCAAACTATAAATTTTCATGCCACTATAGAAGCCATACTAGAATAACTAAGTATCCTTAGATAACCTTCATGCTCCTACAAATAATACAAACATGATGCTCCTCAAAGGACACAACTACTTGAATATAAACCTCATCATTTAGAAGAGTGTGAGATGGATATGAGTGATAATTGAGCATCTATGTTACAAGGAATATGTTGTGCATGGATCTATACCTCTAAGGTAACTACAAATGATAGGTTACTGAACCAAATATCTCTAGAAACATGAACAACCAAACATATCATGGTGAAATATTACCCCATCTCATAATTCATCTATTTATTAGCCATAGTGAGATACATAAATAGAACTTATTCCTGACATTAAACACCATATTCCTTTATTGATTATAAGAATAGTATTTTTTCAAGATTGTTTAGTAGCCATACAATTTCTAGTTAACTAGAACTACTCCAAATTCTTATATCCAAGATGAGGTTCGAGTAAATCTTTCTCTCCTTCCTCTAATCAACACAGTGTTGATCAACATTTCTTGCCATACAAAACTTCATAAGGTTCCATATTTATATTTAATATATAACTATTGTTGTAGTAAAACTCAACTAGGGTTATATGGCTCTCCTAGGATCCCCCAAAATCAAGTACACATTCTCTTATCATGTCCCCATGTTGTGGAATCATTTGATTTGAATTTCCATCAATTTCAGGGTGGCATTCCATACTCAAATGCACCTATGTACCCAAAACCTTATGAAAACTATGATAGAATAGATATGTAAACCATGAATCCCTATCTTATACCATGGTCTGGGTAACCTCGTAATGTTGAATAATCTCATCGATATACAACCTCCCAAGCTCATCTACTGTGAAGGTGTCCCTGATCAACATGAAATGAGCAACCTTTGTGAGTCTATCCATAACAACCTATATTGCATCACTACCTCAAGGTGAGCTCAGAAACATGATCACGAAATTCATGGAAACATCATACCATTTCCTCTAAGGAATAGGCAACTAGTATAAAATAACATATGGTCATTAATGTACCACCTTCACCTGCTGAATGGTGGAACACCTTGTGAAAAAACTAGCTACCTCATGTATAATACCCGACCACCAATATTGATGGTGTAAGTCATAATATATCTAGGTAATTTCATGATGTAATGACACAAATGAGGCATGAAATTCATACATCATCTCCTTATGTATGTCTTTTAGAACCCAAATGAGTCCAGTAATATGAAAAATTTCATCCTCACCGATAGTCCAACCAACAGGCGAGTCCTCATCTACTACACTCTCCCATAGGACTAGGTCATTAGAATTAGATAACTATCTCATCCTCACTCCATTTAGAAGAGTGGAATTCACTACTAGGGATGAGATAAAAGTTTACCCTTAGACATCCTACACCACCAAGTGTATCTTAGAGAATAAGGCCCTAATATTCCACTCACTACAGACCTCATAAACTGCCTATATCGGGGTCCTCCTACTTAGTACATTTGAAAATTCAATTGCTGTTCTAGGTATATAGGAAATATCGAAGTCAAAAGACTCTAGGTACTCAACCGACCTTCACTACCTTAGATTCAAATTCATATTTTTAAAAAAATACACTTGATGATTTTTTGGTTTGTGTACAACAAAGAAGGATATCCCATCAAATAATTACTCTAATAACATTAGGTATGCACCGTAGTGGCCATCTCAAGATCATGCATTATTTCATTCCTATTGTGTGGCCTCAACTGATAAGACCCGTATTCCAAAAATTGATCCTCCTTCATCGTAATTTCTCCTAGCCTAATATATGATGCATCATAATACATAGTGTAGCTCCCACCCATATCTAGAATAATCAAAACTGGTGATAAATCCCATATTTATTTCTACTTTTTAAAGGATATCTCTTTGGTATCTGACAATATAAAATTCACACCCTTCTTTTTCAATCCCATAAGAGGTGATTCTAGCCAAGACAAGTCCTATATGAAATTCCTGTAATATCCAACTAGCCCCAATATACCGAGAACATGAAAAAAATTCTTGGGATACACCAATGAAAAGAGATACTTATTCTTAACCATAAACTAGTTCAATATTCAATAATCCACAACAATATTAAGGGTGTCATCCACCTTTTCTGCAAAAAAGGACAAACGAACACCCCCCGCCATAGAAATACTAGGCCATATAAAAACCATTACCATAATGTTCTCTAGTTTTCTCTTGAGATCTGGAAACTTTTTTTGCATCCATATTATAAGGAAGAATTTATACCACTGTTGCTTCTAGATTTAACTCAATAAAGAACTTCAACTCTCTATTAAGAGGTAAACTGGAAAATTCATCTCAAAAAATTTCCCTAAAATGATCAAAAATAGGAGGACAATTTTCTTAACTTTAATCCTGATCATCCAGATATAAAATAACAATTTTATATTTCATACCACCTATCCCAAGATTCTTAGGTCCATCCTAGTATACCTGGACAACCCATTAACCTTTTTGAATAAAAACTATGCCCTATTGTAATGTTAAATTCATCCTCAGATGATAGAAATTGACATGGGATTGATAATAAAACAGTTATTCAATCATAGGTATAATGTTAAAACATCCCACAAATTCTTAGGTATTCCCTAAAGAATATATGTTGTGATATTCACTCTCTTATTAGGATGTGTGTATAGGTGATTGAAGATATAAAAGGTAGTCTCAAGATATATCTCAACGACTTGTGTACTTCAACCCCCCCTAAAATGTGGGAGGATACTATTGATAAAACACACACACTAGCTCTTCCATAGATGAGGAAGGATTTTGTACTCCCTGAAAATTATTCGTGAATCATAATAAAACCACATGTAATTAGGCATCAAAAGCCATTTCTAGTACACCTGCTCTGGATGAAACAAGAACTACATGAGGATCTACTGGTAACCCATGGCCCACCACCTTCAGAGAAAGGTCATCACCAACCTCATAGAATATGATTGGATGTTTTTTAATGGAATATATCTAAAATTCCAAGAATATTCCTTAGAAGAAATAATTAATGATAATATTGCAATTTAAAAGTGTATGACATGTTGAAACCTTCCTACAAACAAAGATCACCCCACTACCTCCTATTAAATACAGTACCAGATAATAGAAACAACTGTGAAAAGAAATAGATAAACTATATATTACCTACTCTAAAGCTAGGTCAATGTCAAGTTCTCTGTTTCAAAACCTCAATTTCATTCAAATTAATTTTTATATACAATACTCTTTTAAATGGTTTAACCAAATGGGCCATCACTTCCAATCCATAAAGGCCTATACACCTCATAAACCGAGGTTTGAAATATATGTAATCTATACCATAACACATTCCAGTATATGGGGCCAATGGTCGATGACTCAATGTTCAATAGTTGACTTCTTAGGGTGTCTGTTGTAGCCTAAGAATGAAATCACTATTTAGGTTATGTCATGCACTATATGTACCGAATAAATTTATTATCTCCTTTTACTAATCCTTTATCAAATGATAGGTAAATAACTCAAGAAAAATAATTATATTTTCATGCAATCATGAAATGCATCCTATATGTAATGACATAGTACATGGGATGTTGTAACATCCCAACCCGGGTGCCACATACCGATGCCCTGAGCCAGTCGGTCACATAAACTCAGGCATTCATCCACGTATTCCAGAGGCTTATGACTAGCAATAAGGGTCTGATAAGTTAATCATTAGGAAACTATACCATTTTTATCAGATTAATACACTAGAGGTAATAGAAAAACAAAAGTGGTAACAAATATTACCATAAACAAAAAAAATCTCCCCTGATATTCAATGTAAAAAATACAATATCTAACTAAAGAAGAAAACTTATAATGCTAATGTAGGTGACAAGTCTATAAAATTAAACTCAATAGAAAGACACTAACAAAACCCGAGAGGGTCCGGAACCATGTTTGGTTCACTCAACCATGCTCCATCAGGACTCATCCTTCTAACATGGGGCCCTTTCCCATATCATATCTTGCATCCATGGAATCTATTTGGTTACCATTTAGAAAACCTGAGTAGGGTGTGAGTAAAACTCAAGAGGACACCACCAACATTTTCTAAAACCAATCCAGTCAAAAACAAATGTATGCAGTTGTATAAAGAAATAATTATAATGCATAAGTAAACATTTATCACAATATCAATTAATATTTAATAAAACACATAGACCACTGTGTTACTGAGGACACCTATACCTCAAAACCTACTCTGGTCCACACTATGTCTGAACCCTGTTACATATCTATTTAACCATTCATTTTATCAAATGGTCTTTCATTATCCATTTTATTTTAATTTCATTACTATTGAAACATGGAACCATAATCAAATACAGATGTTTTGGGTATCTAACATCATATCTAGTACCCCATTTATCAATATAAGATATTTATCATGGGTATATAACTTCATGTCTAGCACCCCCAATTCTAATTAATGGTTTTACATGATGGGAATAGAACACAATCTCTTTCCACAATTCTCAATCAAGAACATGTATATTTTGTATAGATCACCATGTCTAACACCCCAAACACTCAACAATACGAATAGATTTATCATTGGTGTATAATTCCATATCTAGAACCCCATTTATCAACTATGTATATACATCATTTTTGTAGAACACCATGTCTAACACCCCAAATATCAACCATTTATTTATATCATTATTTACTAGGCTTAGATCGTCATGTGTAATACCCCATTCCACAACCATGATTAAATAACATTAATCATATTTTCATAATTAACCACCACCACTTCCATTAATTAACTCTTAAATTAATTAATACAAATACATTAATTAATTTTTGAAATAATTAACAATGTCAATTTATATTAATCAATTCAATAATCCATTAAACATTTCACAATTACAATATCCAATAATTAATTCAACAATTTATTATTATTAACAATAATTCAACAATTTTATAATTAACTCAAAAATTAATTATCCCTAAATTTCCCTATCAAAACTTTGATAATTAATTAAAAAATAATTTATCCTTATTCTACATTTAATTTATCAATACAACATTCTTAATTCCCTTATAATTAATTCCCACAATTAATTATCAAATTAAAAATCCCAAGATCTTAGAATTTATTATCCTATTAATTATCTTTTTCAAAAGTCCCTAAATATCATAATTTCACTATTATTTCAATTAATTAATTTACCACATTAATTAATTCAATTTGAGATTTCAATTTAAAAAAAAACTATAAATTATACAACTTGCATGTATGAAACCAAATCCAGAAAATGGATTTAAAAATTATACCACCAACCTAGATTTGTGGAAAAATAACCACCGAATGAAAATCCCCAAAATTGAGTAGCACAATGTTTTAGATTGGATATGGATACTTTACCCTAAAATATGATTTAAAAAAACAAGATATCTTAGTTATAGGTATAGATGAAAAATCCAAGATCCTGATTCATCAAATCTAGATCATGATCTAGAAAAAAATAGATTATTTCATCCACCAAATGAAGAAGAGAACATATGATGATGAATGGGAAAGCAACGAGATATGATCCAATTACTAGGAGAGGAAAAAATATTTGATTTAGTATTCAAATAACAAAGAATTGAGGTTTGAATAACTTTTAATCCATTTAAGAAGCTCAAAAAATTGGAAAGACCTCTTAGGGTCAAATTTGGGTAAAAATAGGTGAGTTTCGAGGGTCCGAGATATTTTAAAATTAATTTTTTGGCCACATTAAATATCATTCATGATTTCATAGGAAGAGGTGCATGGTTTTCTGTATCCATGAATGAAATGTATACCTATTGTTTTAGGAGATCATAGCTTCTATTTTTAGGGAACAAGTTTTATCAAATCATGATCTAGTCATGCAAACACTCACTATCTAGGGATGAACATTTTCCTGGTTTGGGAACATGGTTTGATCTAACCTTGTGCCCACTATGAAAAATAACTTTTTCTTCCATTTTACATAATCTTCACCAAAACATAGACCAAGGTAAAACCCAATCAAAAGGTATGTAAAAAAATAAAAAAAGGACCTTAATTCAAGCCTATGATAACTCCAGAAAAGATCAGTTTCTTATAATCTCCCCAACTTATAATAGCTGATCCCTGGGTATGACTCCCAAGTACCTCTAAGATTCCGAACTAAAAAGAACAGGTCATTGAGCCCACATATCTACTAACCTTTCCCATGTTTTCCCCTGTACACACCCAAATTTCCACAAAACATGAACTATTAGCACAGTCTTTCCCTCCATCACTTTCTCACTATGATCTAACACACACATTAAATGCTCTTTAAAGGAATAATTTACCTGAAGGTGAACCTCATCCACATCAATCACTTGATAAAAGCCAGGGTGATACATCAATTATTGTGAAACCTAGAAAACTTCTTGCATATAACTATATTTCCATGGAAGAGCCAATTGGTATGACACAGACCTAATTCTCTCCACAACCTCAAACTGTTTGAAAAATCTAGGCACCATCTTTCCCTGTCTTTGTATCCTACCATGAGCCAGCCTAGGAAACACCTGAAGGAATACAAGATCACCCTCTTTAACCTATTAACTTCTTCTAAATCTATCATCATATGACTTGTACTTACTATGTGATGTAGACATTCATTTACATATTAAATAAAATTTATCTGAAGTCCCTTGTATGATACTATGTCCCAACATCTCTGATTCACCTACCTCCATCCAGCATAACAGTGATCTATATGGCCTACCATTAAGATCCTCTTATGGTTCAATCTGTATTGTTTCCTAATAGCTATTGTTATAGGAAAAATCCTCTAAGGCCATGTGATTCTCCCAAAATCCATCGAAGTCAAGCACACATTCCCACAACATATCCCCAAGCACCTATATTGTACACTCCGACTACCCATCTGTTTGTGTATGGAAATTCATACCCAATATCACATGTGTACCATGTAATTTTTTCAATCCCTTCTAGAAGATTTATGTGAAACATGAGTCATGATATGAAACTATAGTCTGTGGAGCCCAATATAGACAAATTGTTCCCAAAACATAAAAATCTCTACGATGATCCATTGAAATGCATTAATTTCACCAGTAGATCCATCATAACCAAAATAGTGTCATTCTTACTTTTATTCATTAGAATACCCAACCCATAATCCATTTTTATGTCATACAACTTCCATTCTGAAATGGTAAACAACAAAATAAACTATTAGGTCATTGATGCTATGACTTTACCTACTGACAGGTGTAACATCATGTCATGAACACTGTTATCTTGTTTTTCATGAATGTCCACCAAAAATATCATTGTTGGTTATGGCACATTTTGGTTACCCCTGGATGTACCTCCAACTTCAAGGAATGAAATTCTCACATGATCTCTTCTCGCATGCTCATAGGTACAACAACCTGATTCTTAATATAGACGATCTCATTCTTATCTATGATCCAATCAGAAGGTGACTCCCCACCTTCAAGGTTTTCTCTTAAGTTAAAATATTTTAGTCCTTTTACTCATTGTCTTGGACCCTTTTCAAAAGTGTATACTCCACTGAAACCGAAACTAGATTTATCCACTTCAGACTCTCTTAAACTACCACATGAATTTCTACTAGTAATGCCATCTTTTTCCACTCAACACTAGACTCGTAAACCATATGAGTCTGACTATTCTCTGTTCAACTCATCAACCACACTGTTTCCTTTCCCAAGGGTATACGCTCTCTCAAAATGAAAAGACTGCATAAAATCAACCCACATCCACTACTGAAGATTCAAATCTCTCCACGAAAATATATACCTTAAGCTCATATGATCATTAAACATCGTAATCTTCTCACCCAACGTATAATGTCTCCATCTTAATAGAGAATAAACCACTATCACTAGATCAAGGTTGTGCATAGCATAGTTCTATTTATGTGTCCTCAGTTACTGAGACCCCTACACCAGAACGCAATCTCCTTACATAAACACATCTCTAATTTTGATCCTAGAATCATCACAATACACTATGTAGTCCTCACCTAGCTCAGGTAGGATCAATATGGGTTCCAAGGTCAAATACTTCTTTAACTCCTATAAAAAATTCTAAAAAGATTTTTTCAATTAAAACTTTAGCCCCTTCTTGTTCAAGCACGAAATTGGTGCTTATAAATAGGAAATGTCTTGGATAAACCTTCTATAATATCCATCTAATCCCATAAATCTTCATATATCGAACACGTTCTTAGGATACTCCCATGAAACCACTACCTGAACCTTATTAGGGTCCAATAAAACACCTTCTTCCAAGATGATGTGCCTCAAGAAGTGTACCAGATCAATCTAAAATTAAAATTTAGACAATTTGGAGTACTGATGATGCTTTCTTAGTGTACTCAATTTGTTTTCCAGATATTGGGCATGATATTCATGAGTCATAGAGCACCCCAAGATCTCATCCAATAACACCACCACAAACTAATCCCGGTATGGATGAAAGAATATATTCATCATGTCCATAAACATTACTAGTATGTTTGTTAGTCCAAATATCTTTATGATAAACTCATATAGGCCATATCAGATTATGTAAGCTGTCACCGATATATAAGAAGTTCGTAATATTAGATGATGATACCCTGACCTCAAATTGAGCATGAATAACACACAAGATCCCCTAAAGTAGTCAAACATATCATCAATATACAAAAGAGGATATCGATTCTTCAAGGTCATTTAGTTCAACTTTTAGTAATCGACACACAAGCATAAACTCTCATCTACCTTTTTTGCAAACAAGACAGGTGAACCCCAAAGAAATTTACTTGGTCAGATAAAACCATTATCCTCCAACTCTTCTAGTTGATTCTTGAGATCCTGAAGATTTTTTAATGCCATTATATATGGTGGAATAGAAACTGGCTCATCCATAGGCATGAGATCAATTGATAATTACACATCTCTCTCAAGGGGAAGCCCTGAGAAGTCTTTGAGGAAAACATCATTAAACTATTCCACCACTAGTGTAAATAAATAATGATTTACACCTACATAATCCAACAATAAACTATCATCATGGGCTATAAGATCTCCCAATTAATGAGTAATTTTCCATGCTCATCCCGCCTGGATATCCCACTCCCCATGGTGAACATACTGGTTAATCTTAGGTGATATAAAAGGAACTCTCCTTTGGTAAAAATCTATATGGGATTGGTATGTGATTAGATATTCCATACCTATAATTAGGTCAAATCCTGACATATCAAGGATATATAGATCCCCCAGAAAATGATTCTCCCCAAATTCAAGATAACATCCTTATCACATATAGATGTCTCTCAACCGTACTTCAAATGGCATATCTATTGTCATATACTACTAATAATCTCCACCACCAATATCATACCATTAACAAGTTATATATATATAATGGAATGAGTAGTGCCAGAACCAAATAAGGCACTAGATAAGGTAGAGGCTACTAGAATAGAACCACTCACTATCCACAAATGTAGGATGCACCACATGAAACTATCCTACCCCTCTTTATTATGAAACCACATGACTCCCTTGAGTTTCACCTTTCTATTGATATGAGAACTCTTTCCTAAAAGCACCACATCCACTGCCTCTAAATACCCAACATGTATAAATCCAGCTTCCAAACTGAAATGGTACAAAATATCCCCTTCCTTCACCATGGTTCTGTCTAGATCCTCCATTACTAATTGTCTGCCTTAGGTTCCTATAAAACCTATATAGATTCCCCAACTTTTTGTAGGCTCAAAACACCACTGGTGGCCTAGGAAAATGATTAAAAAAGTGTTCTGATCTACTAAACTGGTGTAAAAACACTTGGGGTAATATCTAGAGTAACTGATCCCCTTGACTGGATACTCAGCTTCCCACTACTATAGATAAATTTCTCATGATGATTCTTCATTGTTTTAGAAGACATTCTACTATATCTTCTAGAATAAAGCACGTATCTTACACTAAAAGACTCTTTTAGGTACCCCTTTAAGTTGAGAGCCTGATTCACCACTTGTAAGAACTTTTTTAGCCTAAAGTTATTCACCCAAGACTTGATTTCACACTTAAGTCCATCCTAAAATCATTTTTCTGAAGTAGCCTCATATACTGCTAACACTGGTGAAAAGCACTGAAAATATCTGAAGTGACCAACATATTCAATTACTAATATTCTTCCCTAATATTATATATTTAACTTATCTTCTCTCTTATATCTCAGTGTCTCTGGGTAAAAGTTATCCAGGAACATCTCTAAAAAGTCCTTCTATAGAACACACTTAGTTGGTCTAGTTCATGCTTGAATGTCCCACCACCAATTCTCTGATCCTCATTGCATATAAGAACCCAACTTGATCCTCTTCTTTGTAGGAGTATCCAAATGGTCATGTATCATCTTGATCGATGCAACCCAAAACTCAGCTCCCTTGAGTCTACCCTCTCTAGTAAAAGTCAGAGGGTCCTACAACTAAAAATCACTCATCAGTTCAAACATGTTCTTATCAACCCACCCTGGGTCTATTACCAAGAATTACATGAAGAGTGTGATGTTTTCTGAAAACTACCCCATACTTCCTCACCCGACACAATCAGTGCCTCAGGTTCCACCACCGGAGGATCATCCACAACCTTTTCCTCCAGTTGTCCTCTATATAAGCATTGTCTTGCAGACATAAATCTATAATTCCAAAAAACATTTTAAAGCTCACAAAACAGGTTTTTCAAAACTATATTTTAGAAAAATCACAACATACAACAATTTTTTCCCCAAAACCCTACCACATAGCCAAAACTGAGGTGCTCTCACTACCCTTAACCATTCTACACATTGGTCCTAGTTAAAAAGGGTGAAAATATTATAATAGTTAATGTTTCTAATTAAGAAAAAAAAATTATTCCTATTATTTCATCATTATTAAAACTTCCAAATTTGTATTAGGCCCAAATTTTCAATTCAATTTCATAATCCCAAAAAAAAATTTTAAGTTCAACACTCACCCAAACCCTATTTTCCCATGCATTCATAAAATTATGCATGTCCAAAAAATAATCACTAGTCCCTAAAATGATGCATGAAGACTCAATTCTCATTCCATTTAGGGCTATGAGTCAATCTAAACAAATCTAAAAAATAGTAATCACACGAAATAACAAGTGGGTCACCCATGGGGAAATAATATTAAACTGTAGTATTAATAATCAATAATAATAATCCCACCCTTGGCACTTGGGTTCTCCCCTATACATGGGGTAGCTAATCCCATGAATGAGATCAAAAACAAGACCGGAATCTTCCCAATCTCTTGTCTAACTATTCAAATAGTAAGACAAAAGAATATGAAAATAACCTCCTTTGATACCACTTTGTAACATACTAACTCTGGTCACATATACCGGTTCCTTGAGCTAGTCAGTCACATGACCTCAGGCATTCCTCCCTATATATCAAAGGCTACAGACTAGTAGAGAGGGTCTGATAAGTCAATCAAGGAGAGACTATACCATATTTTATTAGATTAATACACCATAAGAAATAAATAAACAATAAAAGAAACATATATAACCATTATAAAAACCAATATCTCATGGCATTCAATACAGGAAATATAATATCCAACTAAAGAAGAAAACATGTAACACTAATGTATATGATAAGTGTCTAAAATTCAACACAAAATAATGACACTAACAACTCCCGAGTGGGTTCTGAACTACGCCTGTCTCCCTCCACCCTTCCCCATCCCAACTCAACCATTTAACATGGGGACCTAGACCTTAAACTATCCCGAATCCATGAAGTCTATTCATGTACTGATTAGGTAACTTGAGTAGGGTGTGAGTATAACTTAGTAGGCCACGACCAATGGTGTCTAAAACCAATCCAGTCAAAAAAATTGTATGAAGTTGTATAAAGAAATTATTACAACGAAAAATTAAATAGTTATCACATTAAAAATTATTTTTTTAATAAACCACATATATCACCATGTTCCCATGGAGACCCAAACTTCAATACCTTCTCCAGTCCACACCATCTATGGACCATGTTACTTATCTAATTCACAATTACTTTAAGCAAATGGGATTTCATTATCCATTTAATTTTTCTTTCATTACTAGGGACACATGAAACCATAATCCAATGCTAATTTTTTGGGTATAAAACATCATATCTAGTAACCATTTTATCAATTATACATATTTATCATGGGGATATAATGACATGTCTAACACCCCAAATTCTCAATCATGAATAAACAACATGGGAATAGAAATTCATGTCTAACCCACAATTCTCAATCATGTACACATATATTTAGTGTAGATCTCAATTTACTACACCCCAAATTATCAACCATATAGATATATCAATCATTGGTGCAGAACTCCATGTCCACCCCATTTCTCAACTGTTCATATACATCATTGGTGTAGATCACCATGTCTAACACCTCAAATCTCAACCATTCAATAATATCATTATTTATTGGGATCAGATCATCATGTATTATACTCTATTTAACAACCATGATTAAAAATAATAATCCTATTATCATAATTAACCACAAATAATCCATTAACTAATTCATAAATCAATTAATCTAAATCCATTAGTTAATTTAATATTTAATTAACAACATCAATTTTTGTTAATTAATTCATTAATTGATAAACTATTTAATTATTTCAACATCCAATAATTAATTTACCAATTAATTTATTTAATTACAATTCAACAATGTGATAATTAACTAAATAATTAATTATTCCAAAATTTCCCATTCAAAACATTGATAATTAATTCACTAATTAATTATCCTTATTTTACATTTAATTTCTATATCCAAAAATCTCAATTCCATCATAATTAATTCCCACAATTAATTATCAAATCACAAATCCCATCATCTCATAATTAATTAACTTGTTGAACAATACCTAAATCTCACAATTTCACCATTATCTCAATTAATTAATTTACCACATTAATTAATTCAATCAGGGATATAAATTTCTAAAAAACTCTTGAAATTATATAACTTACATGTACAAAATAAAACCATTACTATGGTATTGGGAAATTAGACCACCTACCTTGATTTTTTGAAGAATGATCACCCAAAAAAATCCCAAAAATTGACCATCACAATAATATACATCAGATCCAAATCTATTACCCTAAAACAAGATTTAAAAAAAAAGATACCTTAGATCTAGTAATAGATCCACAATCATAGATTTATATTCATCAAAAACTGATCTAGAAAACAAAAAAGATTTAATCCACCAAAAGAAGGAGATAACATATGCAAGTGAATGGGAAATAACGGGATATGATCCATGTCATAAACCAACCTAGTTCGACCATGAACTGATCACCCAAGTCGATCCGTAGAAAGACCCGAGAGGCGTTCCCGATCATCCTGGGCTGGAGACAAGCACTAAGGGAATTAACATAGATAGAGGGAATGATCTATCCCAATAAAATAAAAAAGGAAACTGAAAAAAATAAAGGTGAAAATCAAAGACAATGAGATTTACAAACATTGTATTCTTTTTAATTAAATAAGAAAAAAATAAACAATAAACAAAACAAGAATAACCAAAATAAACCTGGCACCCAATACACCTCTATGTGACTCCTAGAGTTACTCTCTAGTCTATAACCAAATATCACCCTTCAAGAATGAGTTCGAATAGAACCTACTATATAAATTAAAAATAAGAAAATACTATATGCATGATTATTAAAACTCCTTAGGCGTGCCCAACAATCTATTCCCAAAGAGATACCATTAAATAAATAATTTACTAATTTCAAGTTTGAACTAAATTATATAAAATATGGGTTTTACAAACACTTATAATTTCCAAAACCTATTACAGTCCATTGGCCTTTTTAATTTAAGAACATGTTTAATGTTTGAAGGAAGAGGTACATTACATTTTTAACACATTTTCAAAACCAATTTAAAATTTATGTTTAGTTTTTAACCAAAGAGAAAAACTACACATGACACAAAACACAAAACAAGGGCAATGGAAAAGTAGAACACAGGGACTAACAATCGAATTATGAGCCTCAATCATTTTCCACAAACAAATGAGCACCGAAGGAAACATGGATCGATACTAGGAGCTCGTGAAAAATCCAGAATGTACTATACATGTCACTCATCCTAAACCCATGACATACTCAATGAAATCATAATTCCTTAATTCCCAACCATTACCCAACCTTTCCTGGTCGAGGGGCCTAGTCCCATAGCAATAAACCTAAGTATCCACCTACTATGGGACACTAGCCAGTACATAATCTAAACATGTGTTGCAGTGATTCACTGATAATTCACTTACTATGCTGGGTTCTCAAGGATAGTATTGTGTGGGGTGACCAATAATATCAAAATAAGAAACCAATCTCAAACACAAGCATCAGACACAACAACACACATAAGGAATCACCCCCAAGACACCCCAAGGATCAATCCAGTGAGGGGTTTCAAAACAAGTCACTTTTATCAAGAGACAACGAGCCTTTTGTAACTTTCAAAAGGGAATCACTTCTTAGAAGAAACCAAAACATTTTTCATACATTTGAAGAAAAAATTTCTCATCAAACCAGAACCACACTTGAGATTTCCTAAAATAAGTTTAAAAGTAAAAATGGGCATTTTTTGGCACCATCGTGCAAAAATTCATCAGGAAAATAATTCCAGTTCCATGCATTAAAATAAATAGCTTCATTTATAGAAAATAATTATTCTAAAAAAATAATTATTTAATATTATTTCCCATTTATCAAAAATCAATGAAATAATAAGTAATTAATAAATTCAAAATTTAAAGGTAAGTGTAGTGGAGAACCTACCATGACTCAAAGATCGATCACACCAACAGGAAACACCTCACACTCATGCACAGGTAATCATGACCCAATGGCTACAATGTTGTGGTATTTAACTCAACGACACACAATAACAACCACAAAAATAATTAAAAGCAATGTAACATTTATTCAAAATAATCCAAATGAAGAAGCAATGTAGACCTCACCTCAGCACGAAGGTGAACTGAACTAGTAGGGTTGCGTGAAAGGGGAAAACGACCGACATGGATACCAATGAAGGGTGTGGCCTAGCTGGGAGGGAGCGTGACTGTTAGAAAAGAGGCGTATATGGAAAGAGATGTGCATGTCACACTGGTCGGTGGATGGCAGAAGTAGTAGAGGTTCGTGGTGCGTTGTGGCCAGAGCAGGCAGGGCTAGAGAAGCAACATCGGTAGGGGCTCTCCAGGAGAGTTGAGGAATGTTGTGGCATGGCGTCAGACAATGTTGACCACATACATGGAGAGGCATGAAGTATCCCTAGTGGTGGATATTGCACAGGAGGGTGCCTGCTTAGGAGGAGGTGAGTCCCGACAAGGTCAAGGACCTGAAATGGGAGGTTTCATAGGTAGGGTCATGCTGACAGAGGGGTGAGCAGTGCTGGTGGGTTGCGTCATAAGTGGCATCACCAACGGCCACACTGGTTAGAAGGGCAGACAAAGGCCCCGTCGGCTGGAGGTTGTGGTGGCAGTCGTGACAGGGAGGAGGCTAGAAAAGAGAAGGGGGAGCGTGATGGGGAGAGAGAGGGGTAAGGGAGTCGTGTGAGAGGAAGATAAAAGGGGAGAGGGTGACAACTATGGTTAGGAAAAAATAAACCTGAATAAAAATATTAAAAAAATACTATTAATAATTATATTGATAATAACTTAATATTAATAAAAAATCATTAATTTTAAAACAATTATTTTAATCATTCTTAAAAAAATTAATTTTAATCATTTTTTAACAATAACAATAATAATAAAATTCTTATTGATGAAATTATCCATTAATTAATTAATTTAATTATTCATAAATTTTGGAAACTGCTCTGTCACCCCAGATAACTCAATAGACTATGTGCGGACCATGCGATGGCCCCTACCCATTTTAGAAGTGACCAAATGACATTCGCTAACTGCGTGGTGTCCGTGCACCATCCTAAAACATGCAAAATTTTCTAAATGTCAAAAATTTGAATCCGGACTCAAACCCAAACCTCAGTAAAGACACCTGATGCCAAGAAAAATAATAAAATAAAGTAACTTTTTAAATTCGAGTGTGAAACATCTCTCCACCATAAAACTTTCTGACCCCAGAAATACAAAAAAATATCTAGAACCAAATAGGAAACTTCTTAAGTGTCACCCACCCCCAAAATTTTAAGCACCTCTAGTTGATAGATCCAAACAAACACAAACTCCATGAAATAAAACCCATCCTCAAAACAAAAACACCTTAAACACTTCTATGAATAACCCAAACCATACATTTCTACTAAGAAATGAATGAACTCAAACCACCTCTGACCTTTATTCCTATTATCTTAGTCGAATAGAGCTATTAGGAGTACTCCAATACCAATGTTTACTCAAGTGGAAGACTTCAGATGAAGAAGTCTTGAGTGAGACCACCTATTGCCAAGAAAAAATCATAACGAAACCAATATATAGATATAGGGAGGCCCAAATGGGCTCCTCATCATAAGGATTGGGATAAGACTAAACTACTTCAGGTGTAACTATATGATATTAAATATGGGTCTCCCCACCAAAAGAACTAATGAAGTCAAAAATACTCAAAAACTATTTAGATGGACCTAAAACCCCCATGCCTTACACACAAACCAAAACATCACAAAACACACTTCCATTGAAATGAGAGTTCAAAGGGTTCGACAACAACCATTCTTACAATTGGAGAAAAAGAAACACAAAAAAAATGTCACAAGACACAGCTATTGCATCCAAGAAACATTAAAAAAACCCCCAAAACATCCCAATCAACTCCCTAATCTTGTGGATGGATTGAGGTAGAATTTGAAGAGTTGGATCTGGTTTCATGATGATTCTTGGAAACACCCCCATGAAACTACCGCAGGTGACCCAAGCATCCGCATTTGTGGAAGGTTCATGGAGTACTGAGGAACACCATATTTTTGTTACCCTTGTTGCCACAATGATGATAGATCACAACCTTGCACTCAGAATAAGTTGACTGGAGGAATAAAGGCCTCTTAATTTCCCTACCAGTACCACCAAGATCTGGACACTTCCCATTGTTCTTATCGCTATCCTTTACAATGATTCCCAATTATAGAGGAGAATTACCCATCCCAAGTTCTCCTGTTAACTCAACTTCAACATGAAAGGCTTGACACACAACATCCAAAAGGTTGTTAGGTTGAGCTCCACCACTTTCTACTGTAGTTTAGGTCGGAGCCCAAACTCAAATTGTCAATCCTTCTCAGAATCTTTTTCAACAAACCATTATTATATGAAACTAGGTCTAAGAACCATTGATAGACTTCTAATACCAATCCAACACCCTGATGAAGACCACACAGCTCCATCCTCTTCCTCAACTTTGTTAACTCAAAGAATTATAATTGGATAAACAAAGACATGGAGAACATCTAGGTGAGATCTTCTTGAGGATTTATTGGTGACATAGACTTCCACCATCTCTAGGTTGGACCTTCAAGCATAAATATTTCCAACTTCACAATCAATCACTCATACAATTCAAGAAAATAGATGTTCTTCTCATTATTCCACAACCACTCTTCCACCTTAAGAGGATATTCTTTACCATTAAAGAAGGGAGGGTTCAACTTCTAAAACTCGAGGATGTATTCTATGGGATGATCAAATGGAATATTTTCTAAGGATGCACCACCCGCAGCTGCACCTTGGGAATCCAAAAAACCATTGTGGGGGGAAAACACTATGGAATATGGAAACAAATAGGTGGGTCAAAACATGGTAATTACTATTTTAAAATCAACTTTTCACAATTTGTAACAAAATACTTTATAAAAAAATAGAATTAATGAAGACCCAAATGATTCACTAGGGGAAACTAGTGCTGATGGGTAACTCAAACATTTGGGTGGAGGCCATATGCCAGTTATGCCACCATCACAGAGAGTATACTAGGGTAAGGTGTATGGATCCACATGGATTTCCTGGACCTGAGATCTCATAAAGAAAACTTTCCTGACTCCCTTTTCATTTCCATGAATAAAACTATTCAAAGGAACCAAAATTCACTAATAACCCAAACATCCCATGGTAACCCGAGGTTCGAAATATGAAAGGTTTCATAACATCCTTCTCATCCCTATGCCTCGAGTCCCAATAATTCTAATCCTTCTACCTCAATAACCCCAAATAACGATGGGGCCTCGAAAAAGCAATGCCCACTCAAGATTCAACCCCCTTTTATATCGTTTAGTCATGAACCAACTCAGGTCGACCCTGAACTCGTCACCCAAATTGATATGTGTAAAGAACCAATAGGAATTTCCGTTCCTCCTGTGCTGACAAAAAGTTCGAAGGGAATCAACAGTGAAACTAGGAATGATTTTTCCCAACAAAATAAATAAGAAAACTATAAAAAATAAAGGCTAAAATCAAAATCAAAGAGATTTATGAACATTAAATTATTTTTAATTAAAGAAACAACAAATTGAACAACTAACAAAACCAGAATAACCAAACTAAACCTAATACCCAAGACACCACTATGTTAACCTGGGAGTCACTCTTCAATAAAAAACCAACTACCAACCACGATGAATGATCTTGATTCAAGCCTGCAACATAAACAAAAAACAAGAAAATACTAAAGGCATGAGAATTAAAACCTAGTATGTGTGCCCAATAATCAATTCCTAAAGCACTACCATTAAAAAAATAATTTACTAATCTCATGTCTGAACTACATTTTATAAAATATGGGTTTCACACACACTTTTAATTTCCAAAACAAGTAACAATACATTGACACTTTTAATTTAAGAAAAAGTTTAATGTTTGAAGGAATAGGTGCATTACATTCTTAACACATTTTCATATAAAATTTAAAATCCAAATCTAGTTGTTATCCCATAGAAAAACCTAGAACGATAGAACAAAAATGGAAATGGAAAAGTATCACACAAGGACCAACAACCGAGCTAGGCACCTTGACCATCTTCAACAGACAAATGAGTGTCGAAGAAAGCATGGGTCAAACCTAGGAGATCATGAACAATCCAGAATATACTATACTTGTGGCTCATCCTAAATGAATTCCCTACTCAATGACATCATAAGGACCATTGAAACTCCTTTTCATCACATTGTCTAAAAAAATGGAAAGGGAAATTACATAGCACAAATTGATTCATCCTTTGAAGAAATCATCAAAAATTGACAAATGCATGAACAAGGCTTCAAAATAACAAGAGTCATGCAAGTTCCCTCATTGTCACACAAGTATACTTGCACACCACCTAATGGTCATGCAAGTGACTTGCTCGCCCGAAAGGATAACCGCTCAAGGACTTATCCAGCCTACAAATACCCCCAGTGGGCCCCCCATTCAAGGGGGGAATTTTTCTAGAATTCACAGACAGAGATCTGAATGCCCAAGTCTCCTATTCAGGTCTTCTGAACACTTCTAAGGTGATTCTTTACCTTGAATGGAAGATCTAAACAAGAGGAGTAAGGTCTAAGTGTTAGAATTCACTAACACTTGTGCACTTAAGTGGTTTTACCCTTAAAGGGGAATGAACACACTTGCGCGCCGCCCTACTTCATCACCAGAACATGCGCTCCATCTTCTGGAAATCCTGTAGGGATAATACCAAGGGTTTGAGCCATGTCTCACCCAAATATTACCTTAAGGGATGATAATCACACCAGTACCCACGTGTCACGCAGGTATACCTGCACGACCAGGACTTGCGCGCCCACACAGTACCTGCATGCCTGCTAGGACTTGCGCGCCCCTACCTTTTTGGGTGCCTTTTCTTCCCATTTAAACACCTATTATATCATTCCACCTATCCTATTCAATATTCAGTCTTCAAAACATCCTTCAAAGCCATTTATGGCATGCTTTCTTGATTAACTTCCTTATCTGAAAGGAATTCTATGGAATATCTCTCAAAATCTAGTGATTTACACATCTTTATATCAATAAAGATTGAGATTTCATTCATTAAACCTCATACATTAAGATGAGAGAATCCTTATCCTGGGACTCCTTTTGAGGAGTAAGCCCCAGTCCATAGTTTCAAATATGGGCATCCTCTTCAGGAGTAAGCCGCAACCATAATTCCCTTAACCTGGGCCTCATTTTCAGGAGTAATCCCAAGTCTCAAATATGGGAATCCTCCTCAGGAGTAATCCCCAAACATAATTCTCTTAACCTGGGCCTCCTTTTCAAGAGTATGACCCAATTATAATTCCCTAAATTATGGGCATCCTCCTCAGAAGTAATCCCCAAGTCCCTTAATTTTCAAATCCCATTAACCTGGGCCTCCTCTTTAGGAATAAGCCCCAATATTAATTTCTCTTAACTATTGATAATTCCTTTTGATCTGGGCTTCCTTCTCTAGAGTAAAACCTAATCATAAGTCCCCTCCTTACTTGGGAATCTTCCTTAGGAGTAAGCCCCAAGATTAGAGTATCCAAATCTATATGAAGCACATATACCATTATGTACCCTGTTCATTGATTTCCCCCCTGAAGTAAATCTTAATCGTCATTTATTTTGGGCAGTCATACACAATAAGCCCCACATCATTACATCTTTCTTGGCACAAATTGTCTGGTTTAACTTATACATCTTGTTTCTCACATCGAGGATGACTCATGTGAGCTTACAGTGTAAAAGTAATCATGACATCTTTCATGAGCCATCAATCATGCATAAACATCATACTCCCTTACTCGAACTACGTGGGGTATGATTCCTTTTCTAAAACAAAGGATATGTAGGTATCCCATCAGTGGGTATGATCCCAACTCTGAAATAATCCATGTCCTCCTGAATGACAATAAACATCAAGTGCCCCACTGAGTGGATTTAAAACCAGTATGGTCATTATAATGACCAAGAGACTTTTATGTATTGAAGGATACCATTGGCTAAGAATTTCTAAACAAATACAAATGATAATCTATCGATGAAGAACCTCAAATACATATAAAAGATTCTCTAAATTTCATACATATAAATCATTGATTTTCAGATCTAAAGTAAAGATCATTTTATACTTGGTAATGTGATAAGGATTCACAAACATAACTTAAATCTATAAATAGAGTCCTGGAGTAGACAATAATTCCCCTAAAAAGGTGTGATGAGTCTGACCTCCCATCCTCTCGACCAATGAAAATTCCTAAGCCTCATCATCCCACAACTAATGAGCGACTACCTTTGAAAAGTAGGTCCAAATGGATATGGAATCATTGGATGTTTCTGGTTCTATGAAAAAACCTGTTTGAAACCTATTGGAATGTTTGAACCTTCAATCAATGAGGTCATCCCCCATTCCAGAGTGAAACAAAAAATGGTGAACCTGACTTGAATCCTTAACCAAGTTAAAATGATGTTTTACTTATCTGTTAGGCCCCTATTTATAACTCAATGAGAGGGCCAACAAAAACAATCATTGATATATGTTCTCATCCAAAAGATGTGGTGGATGAATTTATCTTGATTATGTCTATTATATCAAACATGCACTCTTTTCAAAGATCTTCTGCATTTCTAGAATGGCTGCTCTCAAGATCACACCTGTGAATACCACTACTGCAAATACCACTGCTGCTACTCCTGCTGGATCATCATCCGCTATGAGGATGAAATCACCTACTCAGCGTCTTCAACGCTGGGTATCAAATGCACTGGTTAAGGAGTACCATCAACATGGTACTATTACAACTCTGGAGGCTGGTCGACAAGCCCTCCAAGTGAACAATTCACCCTGGTCATCTGGACAGTGATGAACAACGATCATGAAGCAGGCGGTGCTAACTATCGTCTCCAACCGTTTCAGGTTGTTATCCCCAAAACACAATCACAATTCACTCCCATATTCTGGGGAGGTGAATGAGAAGGTCCCTCAGGGCCTTAATTAAAACAATAAGGAGTCCTTCCTAAGGGCTCCTATCAACAATCACCACCAAACTCATGCGGTAGTGCGCCCTCAACATGATGAGGGTGTCGACTCCAGGAGTTCGGCTCAAGTTCCTCGAACCCGAGAAGGCAAGACGAATCTCCAGAGGTGAAATCTGGTTAACAGTGAGCAGGTTATCATCTCTACCATTTCCGGAGAAGTCCACCAACCTAACTTGGTGGAAAGAAATGAGCGAGCACACACACCTGCCCGTTTTAATTTCGTTATCCAGCAGACTCGTCTGGCAGCATCATGTCAATCCCGCCAGGCATTTCCGACAGAGTATTATAGGCAGGAACATACACCTGTCTATATATCATCAGCTAGTCAGCAGACTCATTTGACTACATATGATGGATCTCATCAACCAAATTCGGTGAAGTGCAATCAGCAGACACATACAACTGCTATTATTAATCAAGCCTCCCAACAGTCTCACTTGGTAACACACGAAGAAGTCAGTCAGAAAGCTCCAGTGAGAAACATGAGGTAGGCTGAACTCTCTTCCCCCAAACTTGAGTACTGTCAAGATTAAATGACAGGAAAAGGAGGATAGGAGCAGGCACATACACCTACTCCAAGCACGGAATGGACTTATATCTTGGTTCCGGTAATTGAAGTCACCAAGCATATTTTATCAATGATGAAAGAGCAGAAGCAAATCCCTTCCCATATTCTGGAGGCTTTCCATGAAATTATAACAGCTTCAGTAGCATCTTAGGGAAAGAAACATAAATCTATCCCTACTAGTGGAGTGACACATCAATAGTTCACTCTAGAACAGACACACACATTTGTTCCAGTCCAAGAGGGTTGTGGGGCGTACTCCCCCATATCATATGGACAACCAAGTCAGGCACATACACCTGCTTAGAGCAGCCACATTCATCAACAAGTGGTTTCCAAGGTGAGTAAGAATGCATCTAAGAAGAAGACATTCCCAGCACAGTCAAGAGATCAAGAGACAATCTGTAACAAGGCCTTCCTCGATGATGGAGTTCTTGAAGCCCTCAGATAGTTATCTGTTGGAATTCAAGATTCTACTCCCTCATTTCCCAATAAAGGTAACATTAATTCCAAATATCTTCAATATACACTTCCTCATAAATTCTTACTTTATGACAATTTGGTCGATCCTGAAGTTTCATCTTCAGATGAGAGCCACAGAAAACCTCTGTGTGGTCAGAAGACCAAGGAGCTAGAGATATCATCTTTTGTTTTAACCCACCATGGTGGTCCTACCCATGATAATGAATTTCGCTGCAATAATCCTCTCTGCAGTAGTGATGCACATTGCCTGGGAAATTCTCTAGTGGACAATGTAGTTCTGAGAAAGCCCTCTTATCTTGAGGCATATAAAAATGTGAAACCAGTCATGTTTGATGCTTCATCACTAGCAGGTGAAATACTTTCTCAATCATAAGATATCCCAGGGTGTAGTTCATTCTATGAACCACCCCTAAGTCATACATCTTCTAGTTTGATTAGTGATTTATTTATCAATCTTGTTGAATCCGATGAAGCAACAATGAAGCACTAGCTCTAGTCAAATCAGGTAGAAGAATCTTCATTGAATGATAAAGAGGAAATTCTGAACCTGAGAAAACAACTGGCGATGGGTGAAATTCCAGTCATGTTTTGGCTTCTGGCTGACTCTCAGTATGACATTCCAGAGATTTTGACAGAAGATGGGATTCATGATATTTGTCTCAACATATGGAAAAATCTTTGTCAGTTGAAAAATAAAGTATTATCTTATGATGAATATGAAAATCATGTTAAGATAATAGAAGGGTTACGAAGTAAATTTGACTTGGCATCTCTATCAGTCTCTTGATATCCAAAGGCTGAAAAGTAGTAGAGAGACCTTCAGCGTTCATGCCTTGGTGCACAAAGAAGATTGCGCCAGTTAATTTCCAAAGCCCCATCTGGTATTCATGTTAGAGGATGGGGATGTTCATGGGGAACTACATTTCACTGTGCTCTCCAGTCAGAAAAGCCCGCCAAAAATGGTCTCATGCAATGTTATTGCCCGTGGCCAACCACAATCAACTGGCTTTGTTTGTAATCAAAAGCTTGACCAAGAACAAGACTCGACTAGTTCCTCTCAAAATCAAGAATACAAAGAACAAGTTGTTGAATTAAACTTGCATCAAGCAAATGATAATATTGAACAAGACTCTCGTATGGAGAAAGCACATCATCAAGTGACAGAAGTGTTAGAAATCATCCAATGGTATTTTGAACTGGGTGATAAAAGTGGATACAGGTAGATGCATCAAGATAATTTCCGAAATAAGGTCCGTAAGATCAGGAGAGCTTTTAAGAAAGTCTCAGACATAGCTTTTCAAGAGCCACCCCTACTTTCTAGACTGGGGACTATTTTAACCCAACCCTCAGAATCAACAAATAGGATTCGAGGAGTTGAGCAAAGACAGCAGGAACAGCCCCAGTCCACTGGATTGGGGACTTTTTCAAATCATCAACCCCTACTCAGAGAAAGTCAGTCTTTCCTCGATTGGGGAAGAAGACTCAAGAGGAACTAAGAGCCAAATTATCAGGATATTCTCTCCAAATTACGGTTCACTATGAAGTTCCTGAGTGATTGAATGAACAAAAGGAAATGTCTCATCAAAGGCATGGAGGAAGACAATATCACAGAAATGCTGATAGAATAGATGTGATGCGTTATGCATCAATCAATGTCATCAATTCCATTGTTTCTAATCCACCAGATGAGACTCATTCAGAGGGATCAAATGAAGAGGTTCATTTTCAAGAAGTTGTACGCACAGACACAAATAAAGAAGGTGTGCATACATGATATCAAAGGATTACCCAAAATCTGGGTGTTCCTTCAAATAACCCACTTCCCCCTCTCTGAAAGGGATCATTCAAGGGGAAGGGAAAGAATCAGGTTACATATCCTTCCTCTGGATAAGGAAAATCGCTCTCACTAGAGAAAAGATTTGCACAAGAAGAGGAAGAAATGAATGAATTGAGGAAGTTGAACGCATAACTACTTCAAGGTAGTCTTCCTCCTAAGAGTTCTGGAGTCAATCAACCAAGAGAGTTTGTTGTAGCTACTGAGATGAATCAATAATATCCTCCTTTATCAGAACACCCTCACAGGTCTAATCCTACAGGTCAAGTGCAATAACAATTGACAGTACTGCCATCGGTTGCAGTACCAGCTACCATACCTGTCCAAACTCCAATCATTTCACCTTCCCAAGTCCAAGTTCAACTGGATGTTTCTAAAAAATTAATAACAACCATTGAGTCATTAACAGCTCTGTTTGAGACTATGGATGGAAAGCGTGTGTTGGTTCAACCAGAAAAGAAATCTTACCCTGAATGGGTAGATTCAATCTCTCCCCCATCAAATTTTGGGAATCCTGTATTCCCTATTTTCAATGGATCAAGTGATCCTAAACATAATTTGATGCATTACGTGTCTTGTTGCGATCCTATGATGGGAACTCCAGAGCAGCATGAAGTAGTGAAACTCAAATGCATTGTGCGAACCTTACAAGGACCAGCTTTTTTCTAGTATACAAGCTTGAAATCCCGGTCAATTACCGGATGGGAAGATCTCCATCAACACTTTCTTCTTCAATTCAGCTCAAATTTTCCAAAGACAACAGTTTTTGATCTTACAAACTGTAAGAAAAGGGAGAATGAAAGATTCTCTGATTTCATTGATCGCTGGAAGGGATTAACATATTTCCTAAGCTTAGCACTCCCTCAGGAGGAACTGTTGCCAATCTGTGTGAAAAATTTGCGTGATAAATTACATACACCATTGATCCCTATGAAATACACAGGAGGGTTTCGAGAACATACTTCAATCGCTCAATAGATTGAAGATTCTCTTATATAGACTAAGTCTAAATCTCGTGTAATTCCATAATCTCTAGTAAGGAGAATGTGTAAAGTAGGAACTGCTACAGTTATGCATAAACAAGCCCCTGTACATGATTCTACCTCAAAACCTTCATCTTCTTGAAGGGATCCACCTCCTAAGTGTCAACAACAAAGGCTATTTCATCAAGACAATCAATGAGATCAAAGACGGAAACAATTTGAGGATCTGAAGAGAAAAATATACTCTTTCCGAAATGAACAAGTTCCTGGTTACTTCATTTCGGCTCTGGAGAATAATTTGTTTCAGCTGCCAAGGACCAAGTGGAAAAACAAGGAAGGATATGAAGACCGTCCCAATTATTTCCCCTTTCATCAAATACTGGGACATCCCATCCAGGAGTGTTTTGTCTTCAAAGACCTCCTACAAAAGATGGTCGATTCAGGAAAAGTCAAACTGAAAGGCTCTTCATCCCAGGTAGCATGTGATACTGCTATAGTTCCAGAGGAGGAAGGCGAGTGGAAAGAAGTCAAAAGAAGAAATGAACAAAAATATGATGATTGGATGGTCAGAAAGACAATCAACCAAAATCATCATATTTTGAAAACACAATTGAAGAAACCAATTGTACCTTCTGCCATGAATACAGTAGAAAAATTCTCTTCAGAGGGAAAATCCTCAAAAGGGTGGCATAATTCCAAGAAAGAGAAACAATCAGAAGAAGATGAGTATGTGTCAAATCCTAAGTTGTCTTTGACTCTTGCAGACTTCATTCCATCTACTTCAAAGAAACGGGAACCTCCCCCCCAAATGGCATAACCTAAATTGGATATTTAGGAAGATTATTCATCAGATGATGAGTTGATTATCGGCTCTATTAATATGATTCAATTAACAGATCCATATGGCAGTCGAAATTTTGATTTCGATGAGCCTAAGTTCCTTGTATTAAATAGAGGAATCAGAGGAAGTTCCAGAGGCTCAGGATACAGGGTAAGACATGGATCTTTCAGAATCCACTATTCCAATTCTACCCCTGCTAGAACTGTGTACGCAGCCGAAACTTGTGGTAGAGCCCTTCAGTGAGATCAGCAAGAACAAGCAAGTTCTTCTACCAATAGCTAATTCGGTCCTGGCACAGTTATTCTCGAAGACCGGTTGAAGGTTCCATCTTCTTCCTCCCAGCAAGTGAATGGATCTAATCAGTCTAAACTTCCAAAACTAGGAATATTGCCAACTCCTATACCAATACAAGATGCATCAACTTCCAATGCATCAACTTCCAAGGCACCTGCTAAACCACAAGTTCCTGTCGGGAAATGCAGACCTCTAGATCAAAAGTATGATGTACTAAAACACTTGGCCTAGTTACCAGCCAAGTTATCAATTCAGGATGCTTTGAATCTATCAAAGGATCTTCAGGAGGCATTCATCAAGGCTTTGTCAAGTCCTTAGGAGGTTGAAACTAAAATTTCTGTAGCTGAAGTCTATCACATAGAGAATAATCCTGTAGAATTCCATTAAATAATATCTTTTACTAATGAAGATGGATATGATGTCGTTAATGGGCATATTAGACCTTTTTACTTATCTATAAAGGTCAATGGAATAGATTTCTGAAGAGATTTCATTGACAATGGTTCAGGAGTCAACCTCATGAGCATTCGCACACTTATTCGATTGGGCCTCACAGAATCTAATTTATCTCCTTCTACCATAATGTTACAAGGATATGATAAAAATTAACAAGAACCACTGGGTGAAGTTACACTCAGAACTCAGTTTTAAGATATTGTATCTAATTCAGATTTCATGGTTGTTGATCAAGACCCAGCCTTCAACATCTTTCTTAGGAGACCCTGGCTACATCAACATGTGGATATCCCTTCATCATACCATAAATGTCTCAAATATTGTTTTGATGGTCAAGTTGGGACATTATATGGTGATAAGGCCCCGTTCAAGACACGTGAGTCTCAATACATTGAGGCAGAATTCTATCACATTAAGGGAAGTGAGAAAGCCACAACAAAGGAGATTACCAAAGTTAATGCTCCGTATGGTTTGGAAAAGATTCCAGTAAATACTTTTTCACATGTGAGTATAGATTATGTATTTCCTATCAGTCAAATTGACAAGACAAACCCAAATCAAAATACTCTTATGGAAAGATCCATAATGTTAATTACGGCAATCGAGCCAGACAACATGGGAGAAATTGGTGATCCTCCAAGTAGTGATGAAAGCCCAAATGGTGACGTCTTCATTTCATTTGCTGAAATCCAACAAGTCTATAATTCTCCAGTCAGGTTAGAGGAAGTTATAGCAACATCAGAGGTGAACAATGATGTCGATTCTCAATCCATCATCTCCTCTTTATTTCCCAAGGAAGACCCTTCATCATCAATGGGGTTGGAAATGGAAGCTTCTTCTTCAAGATGTCCAAATTTTGACATCTCTTCTGATCATGAAAATCGTGCTTCATCATCTACTATGCAAGTAGAAATGGAAGAAATAACACATATTGAAGGAGAATAGGAAGATCTCAGAGATTCTCCTCCAACATTTGAAGAGGGTATCTCTACCACAGTGGATGAACTCAGAGAAATAAATCATGGTAAAAAATAAGATCCATGCCCCATTTTAATCAGTGCGGCCATGACTCTTGAAGAAAAAGAGATGTATATTTCCTTTTTAAAGAAAAATCGATACTTATTTGCTTGGAACTATATAGAGATGCCCAGGGTTGATCCTGATGTTACTACTCATCATTTGGATTTACCAGAAGAACATCAAGGATTTAAGCAAGCCGCAAGAAGAACACCCCCAACATATGCTTCCAAAATTGAAACTGAAGTGGATAAGCTTACCAAAGATAACTTCATCAAGGAAGTTTAATATCCCAAGTGGTTGGATAATATTTTCCATATAAAGAAGAAGAACAGACAAATTAGAGTTAGCATCGATTTCAGAGATCTAAATCGGCATTGTCCTAAGGATGATTTCCCAGTTCCGATTACAGAACTTTTAATTGATGAAACAACGGGCTATGAAGCACTTTCCATCATGGATGGATATTTTGGATATAATCAAATCCAAATGGCCCCATAAGATGAGGAATCCACAGCCTTCAGAGCCCCTCTGGGTGTGTTTTTCTACTGGGTAATGCCCTTTGGCTTAAAGAATGTAGGTGCAACATATCAGCGTGAAATGCATCGTATCTTCAAACCCTTTTACAGAAGTTTGTTGAATGCTATGTAGATGATTTTGTGTTTAAATACAAACAAATTTCTAATCACTTGGCTGATTTGGAAGTCATATTCTGCAAGCTTCAACAACATAATTTGAAGATGAAACCCTTAAAATGTGATTTTGGGGTAACCTCAGGAAAATTTCTCAGTTTTTTTGTACGTCATCGTGGTATTGAAGTCGATCCTTAGAAGACAAAGTCAATCCATGGTATGTCACCTCCTCGAAACTTGAAATAATTAAGAGGACTTCAAGGACACTTAGCCTATATTCGACGTTTCATCGCCAATTTGGCATGCAAAAGTTTACCCTTCACCAAATTGATGAATAAGGGAGTCACTTACCAGTGGACTGAAGAATGTCAAAAAGCATTCGATATTCTCAATAAATACCTCTTGAGTCTACCAGTACCCAGGACACCTGTTGAAGGAAGACCACTTATCCTCTACGTGGGAGCTTTAGAGCGATCATTGGGTGCCTTTCTTGCTCAGAAGAATGATGTTGGAAATGAATACAACCTCTACTACCTCATTAGGACTACGCTTGAAGCAGAAACCTGGTATTCATGTATTGAGAAGTGTTGCCTGGCATTAATCTTTGCAGTTTAAAATTTGAGACACTACCTGCAACATTAGGAGGTCTAATTGGTATCTCGCAATAACTCGCTCAAATTCATCCTTAGTCATCCAATGCTTACAGGACGTCCGACAAGGTGGGCAGTTATTTTGTAGCAATTCGATATTCATTATGTGTCTCAAAAGGCAATAAAGGGCCAAGATCTTGCTGATTTCCTGGCTGAACACCCTTCAGTGGAAGACACATCTTCAGATATTGAATCCCTGATGAGGAAGTCTTCTCTATTCAAGAAAGTCCTAAGGAATGGGAAATGTATTTTGATGGTGCTTCTAGAAGTCCAATAGGGAGGAAAATGGAAAATCCTAAATTTAACAAAGTTGGCTTAGGAATTGTGCTCATTTTTTCAGAAAAGGTAGTGTTACCTTATTCCTTCTTATTGTGGGTAGGTGGTACCAATAATGAAGCAGAATACCAAGCTCTCATCGCAGGTCTGGAATTAGCGCTTCAAGCACAGGTGAATCACTTAAAGGTGAAAGGGGATTCAGACCTAGTAATCAAACAAGTCAGTGGGGATTATGCCATCATAAAAGAAGACATAATCCATTTATATTATTACGTCAGAGAATTAATGGAGGAATTCCATTCAGAACCGACATTTTCTTATGTCCCGCGATCACAAAATTCTCAAGATGATGCACTGGCTAATATATCCATAACTCTAGAAGATCCAAATCAGGACGAGACAACCATCAATATTGCCCACCGTTGTGCAATTTCACCGTATGTTCAAATCAGAATAGAGGAAATTAATGAAATTGGTCCCATTCCTGAACCGTATGGTCATACTACAGGATGGATGTCACCTATCAGGGAATACCATCAAAATGGAACACTTCCACCTGATAGAGCCGAGAAAGAACAAATACAGCGACGTGTGGTCAATTTTACTCTTTATGATAGCCCAGATCACCTAGAGAAAATTCTCTACAAGCGTGGTTTTGATGGAGTCCTCTTCAGATGCATTGATGGTGAAGAGACAATGGCTATCATGAATGAAGTGCATGTAGGAGTCTGTGGTTCCAACCAGTCTGGACATAGACTGTCTGATCAGATTTGAAGGCTCGGATACTTTTGGCCTTCAATGATACAAAATTGTATTGATTTCACAAAGAAGTGTCATTTATAACAAGTACATGCCAACTTCATTGATCAACATCCATAGTTGATTCATACAGCTAAATACTAGTGGCCATTTTCTAGATGGGGAAAGGATGTAGTGGGACCTTACCCTTTTGCTACGGCCAAGCAGTTTAAGTATATTCTTACTGCTACTGATTTCATTTCCAAATGGGCAGAGGCAATACCTCTCAAGGAAGTCAGTTCTAAATTTATTGTTATCTTTATCAAGTCCAACATCATTACCAGATTTGGTGTCCCTCATACCATATTGACAGACAATGGCACCAACTTCTGTTCATTCGAGGTAAAGAAGTTGTATCAGGAATACAACATCAAATTCAATCATTCACCTCGGTATCATGCAGCGACCAATGTCTAGATAGAAGCCTTCAATAAGACTCTACCAAATATACTGCAAAATATGGTGGATAAAGATAAGAAATCATGGCCTGATAAACTCTTCCATGCTTTATGGGCTTATCGGACTACCACCCGCACTGCAACGCGATCAACTCCATATTCACTGGTATATGGAATGGAAGCTGTCTTTCCCATTGAAGTTCAATTACCCTTGCTTAGAGTATCCATTTGTGATCAGTCATCTATAGATGAGAAATATCAAAAGCGATTGAATGAATTGGAATGGTTAGATGAGAAAATATTGTGCACTTTTCACCACTTGGAAGTCTATCACATTCGAATAGCATTATATTTTAACAAAAAAGTTCTTCTTCATTCATTCACTCAAGGAGAATTGGTATTAGTTCTCAGAACTCCAATTATACCAAGAAAGAAACCTCCCAAGCTTGAGCCAAAATGAGAAGGAGCTTACTCAATACATAGGGTCTACTCCAATGGAGCTTATTCATTAATTTCGGTGGATGGATAACTCATCACTACTCCAACCAATGCCATATTTTTTAAGAAGTATTTTGTATAAACACAAAATATATCATCATTAGTCCTGTTGGACCTTAAATTGCACCACCGTCCAGCAAGATGTTAAACTTCATAACCAACGGTCCATGCATATGACCCTAAACTATTTGCACATACGTCCAACATGACGTTAAACTGTGTCCCCTTCATCGTCCTTGCTATATGACGTTAAAATAAACAGAAATAGTCCATACATATGACCTTAAACTATTTGTATTTCTTTCATCTCACATGAAGTTAAATTGTGATGTCTTAACTACACGACGCTAAACTGTACAGAAGTCCCTTACGTCCAGCGAGACGTTAAACTGCATCATCAATGGTCCATACATATGACCATAAACTTTTTTTACTTTCGTCCAACATGATGCTAAACTGTGAAAAAGTTCCCTAATTCATCCAATATGACGTTAAATGGTGTGCTCATTTTTCCTCACTGCATGAAATTAAACTGCACAGTCCCCCTTTCGTACAACATGATGATAAACTATGTTTTCCCCATCGTCCTAACTATATGACACTAAACTATACAGAAAGACCTTGATACATCCTACATGAAATTAAACTGTACTTTGTCCCTACTACATGACACTAAACTTTGCAGCACCAATAGTCATAACTGCAAGACTTTAAACTGCATATTCC
Source organism: Viscum album (assembly GCA_963277665.1). Classification (NCBI taxonomy): domain Eukaryota; kingdom Viridiplantae; phylum Streptophyta; class Magnoliopsida; order Santalales; family Viscaceae; genus Viscum; species Viscum album. The sequence goes on along the minus strand of OY728141.1, from coordinate 1,293,975,460 downwards.
CTTCATATGTCCTACATGACATTAAACTATGAATTGTTGAGGTTGTTGTTACCTCTTGTTTCTCACACCAAGTATGACTCACGTAATCTTAGAGAAAACCTCAACCATAACACTCTCTTTGGGCTACTAACCATATGTAAGTCCAAACAACATCATTTTTTAGGTCGTTGTACCCATGAAAAACTTGATCATTAATTCATTCTTTAATTGAACTATGCAGACATTGATAATTGCCTTCCAGGCTGGGTACGTAGGCCACCTCCCAAGGTTCAAGCCCAAAATCAATCTCTTCACATTAGTTCACCTCCATCTCATATGATGTTGATTCGTGAAACTATCCCTATAATCAATACCTTTACATTGGTTCACTTTCATCCTTGATATACAACATTAAACTATACAACACTTTTGTCCAGTATGAAAATAATCTACAATATTCTTTGATACCCTCACCTGAGAGTGAACCATTATTTACATTGATTTTTAAATCATGTTTCATTCCAAAGACTACTTGCATTCATGGAAATGCCATAACCTTTTGTCTAGGGTTAAACAATCATTTCACTAAAGTCCCCTTTCACCCTTCACATGTACGGACCAAATTTGTATAGAGGGTTGTTCTAGAACTATGTGGGATTGATTCCCATCCTTATGGGATACTTAGGAATGTTCGAGTGTCCCTCAAATCCAGCCCCAAGTCTTTTGGGCCTAACCCCAAATTTCTCTTTCAGTCCCCTAGCTGAAAAGTCCCCATAAAAAACACACACACTGTGTATTTCTTATAATGGTCCAAGCTCTATGAACCTAAACTAAGATCTTCAATCCTGTTGTCCCACATGAAGTTAAAATTTTGTTCAAGAACTACGTATGGCTTTATTCCCATCCTTATGGGATACGTAGTGAAGTCCAACATTTCAATTCAGGACCCAGCCACAACATGATTATGGTTAGGATTGATCTATGTATCTCTGTATACACTGGACAATACCCATATTTATATGTTATAATCCTAACCTTAAATATTCCTAGATCTTAATAACCCTTTATTGACTTTTAATCACAAAAATGTCAAATTTCGGAGAGTTATTTTACCTGACTATGCAGTACGTGCCCTTAGGCGGCCTTGTATAAACAGTCTCCATAATAGATTTGTCAGCCAAAAGATACTATTATCTGACTATGTAGCCAATTCCCTTAGGTAGCCCTACATACTTCAACCCACTAATGGGTTTGTCGGATACTGGTAACTTCATTCTTGGGAAGAAAGCCTCTTTTGTCCTTATTGGTCTTAAATGATAGTATGTAGGGATCCGCAAAAATAGCCATCCTTAACATGTTTGTCCAATATCATTTTTCATGATCTGAAATTATTCAATCCTATGGTTTATATTCTCTTTCCCTACGTTTGGGTTAGACTTTCGTAGGAGTGATATCCATCCAATTCTTTGATAATCTTGTTTCTCCATATTCAAGTACCTCTTTCCGTACATCAAACTCTATACTTTGGAAAATTTGAATATCCATAAACTTTCACTGGCTTTTTAGCACTAGGAAAGTAAATTTCTGAGAGTTATTTTGACTGACTATGAAGCACGTGCCCTTAGGTGGCCTTGCATAAACAGTCTACATAACAGACTTGTTAGCCGAAAGATGCTATTTATTTGACTATGCATCCAATGCCCTTAAGTGGCATTGCATAATTCAACCCCCTAATGAGTTTGTTAAATAATAGTAACATCATTCATGGAAACTACTTCTTCTAATTCCTTTTAGATCATTTTCATATCATTCCTCAGATTCAAATATTCTTAATCCATAGTTTACATATTTCCCCTCATATCTGAGTGTGTTAACGTGTTTTCAGATAAATGTTCAAGGCATTGAGTCAATTATAATTCATTCGATCAAAGCTATTTTGACCTTAAACATTATCCTCTGTATGTCTGACGTGAATGACTCTAAACTGCCCATAAAAGACACATGAAATCTGAATGAAAGTCAAGTTACAGCTCACTAAACATACATTTTGTATGATTTAGGTAATATTGAGATATTAAAAGATTCAATGTTTGTATGGTTATTTACATTAATCCTAGTAAAAATCAAACTATGTTTACTAGGCCCATTGGATTCGGTAAAATTTAAAGTAGGTAGCAGGAAAGTAGGTGCACAAATGATTAAAGGTGAAAAAGTTCTTCATTTAATGCACAAGAATTAGATGGACATCCACAGATTGGATTCTCTTCTCTTTTCCAAGAAATTACAAAAGGTTGTCGACATAAGTCTTCAATTGATGAACCGCATCCTGAGATTCATCAGCAGCTACTTGAAGCTCATGCACTCAACCAACTTCACTCTTTTCAGTCTGATGGAGTTATTTCTTGGCATCCACAATGGTCTTCATACCATTCGTTTAAACTCCCTCCAGCGAATTATTGAGTTGGTCATGTTCTCCAGTAACAACATCTAACTGTTGCTGATAGTGCTTCTTCTGGATGACTTTTTCTTTGATCTTATGCTTTAGCTCCTTCATCTTGGTAGCATAGTCAGCCTCAACTCGGGATACCGCAGCCTCAAATTCACCAATACTGATAGACAATTTCACCCTAGTTAGATCTTCACGACAATTTCTCTCTTTCTCCCTCCTAAATATGACTTGTTTCACCGTGGTATGGATCTATTGGTATCCAAAACTGCCAATTCCTAGCATGATAAACTAGGATGACAACTGGAAAATCATTGATGATAGCTCTTCTAAAGGTACCTCAGATATGATTTTCCATATGTTTTTCTATGACTTGCGTCGTGAGAAGCTGAGCGCCATAAGCACCTCTAGGTCTGACTCAACATCATCATCACAGGGGGCATGTAATCTGGGATTAATGCACTTAAGGAAGTGCCATGTTCTGCTTCTTCCCCCCTGACCCTGGTTGCTTCACCTTCTACTACTGTTTTGACAGAAGTTGAGACCACACCTCCAGTTCTATCAATTGATGTTGATAGCCCTGTTTGATCAATTAAAAGTATGGTAAGTTTCATAGAATAATGGAAATTGGCTGTCTATCTTGAAAACTCAGTCCAACCATTACCTAACAGTAGATCAACGGCTTGAGAAGACTCCTCCCCATCTTTCACAGTTTCAATAGGATCTTTAAAATGGGTCTCATGGGGGTTTGCTGGGTTTATCTCCACTTCAGATAATGTTTCTGCAATGGTAGGGTTTAAATCAATGTCCACACCCTCTTGAGGCATTGGCAGTTCAGCAGCTTCTATGGATGGAACTGCATATTATTTTCAGTCATGATTAGAAGTGTAAATTATAAGAATCATTACTAGGGAAAGGATAAAAATCTCTCCCAAGGTCTTCTAAATCACATCATAATCTTGAATGATCATAAAAGTCTTCGAAAGACATGACACGATTCATCATTTTATCTAATGATATTTCAGAATCTTGGTTAGTCTCACTAGTGGGAGCATTTGATGTGTCCTCTTGGTGACCCTCATTCTGCAGCCCCAGACCCTGGACAACTTCTTCAGGAAGGATAGAAGATTCAGTTGTTGCAGCCGCCAATGATTCTGGTACAAGTTCTTCTCTACTTATAGCAACAACCGGAGCAGTACTGGGAATAGATGTTGGCTCTTTTTTAGAAGCAGCCAAGTTAGCCTGAATTTGTGTTTGTTCCATAGCACCCTCCATGGTCCTTAAGGGAGGATCAGTCCTTTCCCTCAGAGGTGAAATTGAATAATCCCCTGCAATCCCCAGAAATATGAGCAACCTTTTCATGGGTATAGACTCATGATTACCCTAAGGACTTACCACTACGAATGAAGCATTTAGCTGTGGACATAATCCTTCGTTTCCTTTTATTCTTTTGTTTTTTGGGAGTATCGACAGTCTCCCTTATTGGCACCGATATTGGAGAATGAAAAGCTATGTCCAACGTCTCATTCATGGCCTGCTGGGCTAGAGATATCTCGCCTTGTTCACAAGGAGAATCAGCAGCAGTCCAGATGGCAGTACCACTAGGGCCATACTGTGGCAAAGGAACCTCAGTTCTTTTCTTTTCGAGCTGCGAGATGAAGAAAATAACTTCCTTATGTAAAAAAGCTTCGACTGGAATCAATTTGAAAAGAAAATAAGGAATGAGAGCTTAAATCTTCAAGAGCCACATAATCATGCCACTCCTCATCTCCAGAACCACTAGCCCCCTCAGTGGCACCATGATCAATCATTTCCTTCACCCTCCTGGTGACCGGAACTGACTCATCAGTGGCATATATGAGAATTTCCAGCTCTCTGATGTAATCCTGCACTATATTGGGGTTATCCTCGTATTGGATATCTGTAGAAGCCAGAATATTCCCTATTCTAGGAAGTTGTAGGCCCTCACACAATTCCAGCCAGGCGGTCTCAATACCACAATACAAATATGCCATAACTGGACAGCCTTTGGTCCTAGATATGAAGGCTACGAGGAAGGTCCTACAATCTTTGACATCAATTTCTACCCAGCTCCTGTAACTGTAGATAGAGAATAAGAAAATAAGGCTTATTTCATTATAAAGTAGTAGTGATTAAATTACCACAATGAAGTAACTCACCAGGAGTTGATGGAGTAGGTCTCATTATTCTAACCGGAAGATTATATCGGACACGAGGCCGCTTTTCCACTTGTTGTGCCTCATCATCCCCATCATGGGAATCTAGTGAATCTGTCCTAGAGGAGGAGTCTGGTGAATCAGCTTCAGGTGGGGAAGAATCACCTTCATGAGGAAGGGTTTCTTTCTCTATAGTCTTATTCCTTTTCCCCACCTGATAAACTGGATGATTCAATTCCCCTTTTGGGTATGATACTATCCAGTGCTCGGCATAATATGTAGTCAAGTTATGTGTCGCTTCTTCAACTGGTAGATCAAATACCGCCCCAGTCTTCTCCCTTGATGTCAGTAGCCACAGTTGCCGACAAACCATGAGATATTTCTCTAACCTGACATGTACTGGGGGTGATACAACAATATGTTGCAGACACTTAAATTTACGTGCAAATCTATATGAAGCATAGGCCTCGCATATAATTTCTTCGTCAATCCCAGCAACTAGAACACCATATCTACAAGCTAGCATGTATTCCCTCAGATCCAAATGGGTTGTTCCATCCTCAAAAAACCACCCAGTTGGCGGATTTAAATAGCGAAAGAAGTTTAATTCCTTAAACATTCTCAACCTCACTATCATGTCATAGGAATTAACATCTAATGGAGCAACTCTATAGAATGATTTCACTGATGGCCTGAAAGAACTTTCAGGAATTTGTAATCCATTCTCTACGTTGTAAGTCCTGAAGTGAGTGGCAATCCATCCCCATAAAACATGGAATGGTTCCACTATTCTTAAAAGAGATTTACCCATGAAGACATGAAGTAAACTCCTATGAATCTTTGCTAAAATAGGGGTAGCCAACCGAACCATTTTTCCCTTAGCCAACTTTTCTGCAAAGAATAATGTCCCTGGCCTGATGCCTCCTTTCGAATCCCTGACTGGAAAGAGATAAACGCTGAGCCACAAATCCAAGAAGCCCGCTAGACTAGTCTTCTTTGGGACCCTTTGATTCACCTCATATCCCCATTTATCAAACTCTCCTGCTTCTAGAGTTGGCGAGAATGTACCGAAAGCACCCCTCTTCTCAGGTTTTGGGCAGGTGGTAGGACGTCTGGGCCTCTTATCCTTGGATTTATTTTTCTAGGATCCTTCCTCCTTCAGCTCCTTCCCCTTTGGCTCCTTCTCTTTAAGAAATATATTCATCCACACCTCTGGATGAATATCCTTTCTAGAATGAGTTAACGAGGTCTCTGAACTCTTAATCCTGTGGAAGATCTTAAATAATTCCCGAGCTAAAGAAGGAGTCTTCTATAAATCATTCCAAGTCACCTTGGAAGGAATGAATTCATCATACACATCGCCCAAAATTGGAGCCCTTGAGATCTTATGGATATCCCACATACTGATACCTATTTCTCCAGGATTCAGATGGAAATAATTAGTTTCTGGGCTCTAGTGGATGAGTATCTCCGACATGAAGTTATCATGTCCGTAAACATATGTTTTCCCAACCCAAACAACTTCGTATATCGCAACTCCTTTCAGATCCTCGACAAAATCCGCACAGTTTTGTCGTATCCAGTATGCCCACATCCAAGTTGGCTTTACACCTCCCCCAGGACGGAAGTCCAAACTTTTCTTCCAGCCTTTGGATTGAACTATATGAGCATTTCAGAATATTGAAGGATAACAGTGTGGTAGCAGCTTAGGATTATGGGGTTTCAGATCTGGTGTACAAGGGCTATGATGAATCCTGTGGGCCTTCTCCACTATTCCAGAACTTATAAATACTCTTCCACATGAGATATTTTTTGAAGCAAAGTAGGTATAATTCTGAAACCATGAAAATGGGAGATAATTCTTTGCTTTTGGAATAATAACTTCTCATAGATGACCATAGCCATACATAGGGAAATAAATTCTTTGGGGGAAGTCATGATGATATTTCTTTAGATACTTAGCCTAATCCGGAAGAGTACTACTTTTGACGGTATAATAATCATGGACAATGTTGTTCATCATATCATCAATCCACTTGCTATCCAGTTTATCAGCTATTCCGGTTCTAAGAGCCATTGATTCTGCAAAAAATTGGAATAAATTAACTTTTATGTAAGTTGATTTTTCATAAAATTTGTGAAGGAATTTCAGAATAATGGCAAAGGCATTAAGGCACGCAAGTCTAAACTTGGTGTGCAAGTATGGATGTGTCACGCAGGTGTTAATGTTCCCCACATGTTTTTGGCGCACATGTATTACTGCACAAGTCCTATTACCTTAACAACAATGAAAAAGTGAAGAAACAACGGAAAACGAGCGACTTGCGCGACGATGGGGACCTGCACGGCGAGAGCTTGAATATCCGGAAATCAGATCTTATGCATGGAAAATGATCTCATATTTAAAGGCCAGGTGGCCCACCTACGCGCCTACACCTAGCGCGATCCATCCCGCGCGCTCCATCCCTGCGCGACTCAAACCTACGCACCAAGTGTTGTGCACTGAACACTTTAGCGATACCTTTCCTTTAGTTTTTACTTTCCTCAGAGTCACATCCTCATTTCTTTTAGATCTAACTCTGAGGGGGGACTTTTGTTGACACTCCTTTTCATCACATTGTCTAAAAAAATGGAAAGGGAAATGACTTAGCACAAATTGATTCATCCTTTGAAGAAATCATCAAAAATCGATAAAGGCATGAACAAGGCTTCAAAAACACAAGAGTCGCGCAAAATCCCTCATTGTTATGCAAGTATACTTGCGTGCCACCTAATGGTCGCACAAGTGACTTTCTTTCCCTAAAGGATAACCACTCGGGGTCTTCTCCAGCCTATAAATTCCCCCGGTGGGCCCCCATTCAAAGGGGGAATTTTTCCAGAATTCACAGACGGAGCTCTGAACACCCAAGTCTCCTATTCAGGTCTTCCAAACACTTCTAAGGTGATTCTTTACCTAGAATGGAAGGTATAAACAAGAGGAGTAAGATCTAAGTGTTAGAATTCCCTAACAGTTGCACGCCTCATTGGTTTTACCCTAAGTGAAATGAACACACTTGCCCGCCGCCCTACTTCTTCACCAGAACTTGCACGCCATCTTCTGGAAAGCCTCTTGGGATAATAACAAGGGTTTGAGCCACGTCGCGCCCTAATATTACCCTAAGGGATGAAAATAGCACAAGTACCCATGTGTCGCGCATGTATACCTGCACGACCAGGACTTGCGCGCCCACACAGTATCTGTGCTCCTGCCAGGACTTTCGTGCCCCTACCTTTTTGGGTGCCTTTTCTGGCCATTTTATCCCCTCTTATATCATTCCACCTCTCTTATTCAAGTTTGAGTCTTCAAAACATCCTTCAAAGCCATTTATGGCTTGTTTTCTTGATTAACATCCTTATCTGAAAGGAATTCTATGGAATATCTCTCAAAATATAGTGATTTACACATCTTTATATAACCAAAGATTGAGATTTCATTCATTCAACCTCATCCTTTAAGATGAGGGAATCGTTAACCTGGGGATCCTTTTTAGGAGTAAGCCCCAGTCCACAGTCTCAAATATGGGCATCCTCCTCAGGAGTAAGCCCCAACCATAATTCTCTTAACCTGGGCCTCCTTTTCAGGAGCAAGCCACTATCTCAAATATGGTCATCCTCCTCAAGAGTAAGCCCCAACCATAATTCTCTAAAATTGGGACTCCTTTTCAGGAGTAAGCCCTAGTCTCAAATATGGGCATCCTCCTCAGGAGTAAGCCCCAACCATAATTCTCTTAACATGGGCCTCCTTTTCACGAGTAATCCCCATTAATAATTCCTTAAATTATGGGCATCCTCTTCAAGTGTAATCCCCAAGTCCCTTAATTTTCAAATCCCTTTAACCTGGGCCTCCTCCTTAGGAATATGCCCCAGTCTTAATTTCTCTTAACTAGTCATAATTCCTTTTGATCTGGGCTTCCTTATCAGGAGTAAAACCCAATCATAAGTCCCCTCCTAACTTGGGAATCTTCGTTAGGTGTAAGCCCCAAGATTATAGTATCCAAATCTCCATGAAGCATATATACCTTTATGGACACTATTCATGGATTTCCTCCTAGAGGAAAATATTAATCCTCATTTATTTTGGGCAGTCATACACACATAAGCCCCACATCATTACATCGTTCATGGAATAAATTGTCTGGTTTCACTTATACCTCTTGTTTCTCACATCGAGCATGACTCGTGTGAGCTTTGAGTGTAAAAGTAATCATGACATCTTTCATGAGCCATCAATCTTGCATAAACATCGTACTCCCTTACTCGAACTACGTGGGTTATGATTCCTTTTCTAAAACAAAGGATATGTAGGTAGCCTATCAATGGGTACAATCCCAACTCTGAAATAATACATGTCCTTCTGAATGACAATAAACTTCAAGAGCCCCACGGAGTGGCTTTAAAAACAAAATGGTAATCCTAATGACCAAGAGACTTTTATGTATTGAAGTATACCATTGGATAAGAATTTATAAACAAATATAGATGATTCTCTATCGATGAAGAACCTCGAATAAATATAAAATATTCTCTAAATTTCCTACATCTAAATCATTGACTATCATATCTAAAGGAAATCTCATTTTATACTTGGTAATGTAATAAGGATTCACAAACATAACTTAAATCTATAAAGAGAGTCCCAGAGAAGACAATAATCCCCCTAAAAAAGGTGTGATGAGTCCGACCTCCCATCCAATTGACCAATGAAAATTCCTAATCCTCATCAGTCCACAACTAATGAGCACCTACCTTTGGAAAATAGGTCCAAATGGATATGAAATCATTGGATGTTTCCCATTCTACGAACAAACCCGTTAGAAGCCGATTGGAATGTTTGAACCATTAATAAATGAGGTCATCCCCCATTCTAGAGGGAAACAATGACCTAACACCAGACCTTCGCCCAACCTGACCTAGTCGAGGGGCCTAATCCCATAATCAAAAACCCAAGTATCCACCTTCTAAGGGCCACTAGCTAGTGTGTAATCTAAACTAGTGAAATAATCATTCACCGAAAATTCACTTACTATGCTAGGTTCCCATGAAAATTACAATGTGGGGGTGACCACTACTATCAAATAAGCAACCAATATCAAGCACAAGCATCACACACAACTACTCACAAAAAGAATCACCCCAAGACACCCTAAGGATCAGTCCCTCGAGGGGTTTCAAAACAAATCACTTTCATCAAGATCTAATAAGCCTTATGTAACTTTTAAAATTATATAATTTCTCAAAATAAACCAATACATTTGTTCACATTTCAGAATAAAACATTTCTCATCAAACCAGAACCACAATTATAAATTCATTAATTAATTTTAAAAGGACAAACAAATATTTTTTCCACCATTGTGCGACAATTCATCAAGAAAATAATTTCAGTGCAATGCATAAAAATAAATAGATTCATTCAAAAATAATAATTATTATAAAAAATAAATATTTAATATTATTTCCCATTAATCAAAAATAAATAAAATAACAAGTAATTAATGAATTCTAAATTTAATGGCAAGTGCAATGGGGAACCTACCTTGACGTGTAGATTGATCACAACAACATGACATGCTTTGAACTTGTGCATAGGTACCCATGACCTAATGACTATGGTGTCATGGAATTTATATCACCAATAAACTATAATAACCACAAAAATAACTAAAAGAACAAAAAAATTGATTTAATATAATCCAAACGAAGAAGAAATTAAAACATCACCTCTGTGTGGATGTTCACTCAACTAGAAGGGTAGAGAAAAAGGGGAGAAAAGTCAGCAAGGACACTAGGGAAGGGTGCGGCTAGGATGGGAGGGAATGAAATAGTCAGATAAAAGGTGTATTAGGCTAGAGATGTGCGCATTGCACTAGTCGGTGGCTGGTTGGAGTAGTAGGGGGTTGCAGTGCGTCAGGGCCAGATCAGGCGGTGCTGGAGAAGTAGCGCCAGAAGGGGATCGCCAGGAGAGTAGAGGTGCATTGTGGCTAGGGGTCGTAAGGGGAAGCCGTGCATGGGGAGAGGAAATAGGTAGCACCGACGGGAGACAATTAAACAAGAGTGCAACATATCAGGGGAGGTGTGTGCTGGAAACATCATTTTCCAAAAAGGGGTAAAAGCATCGGTAGGGTCATGTCGATAGAGGGGAGAGTGATGCTGGTGCTGGATACCACATCGACTAGAGGCAAGGATGCTTGAAGCCACATCAGCTGGAGGCAGAGGTAGAACTCATGACGAGGAGAAGGCCAAAAAGGAGAGGGGGGAGCACAATAAAGAGAGAGGGGTGAGGGAGTTGCGTGAGTGGGATTGAAAATGGGAGAGGGTGACAAATACGGTTAGGAAGAAAAAGAAAATTAAATAAAAAAATGAAAAAAATACTATTAATAATTATATTGATAATAACATAATATTAATAAATCAAATCAATAATTCTAAAACAATTCTTTTAATAATTATAAAAACAACTATTTAATTTTAAAAAAAAAATTAATAATAATAATAATATCATTATTTATGAAATTATCCATTAATTAATTTATTTAATTATTCTTAAACTTAAGAAACTATACTGTCACCCAACATGGCTCAAGAAACCATGTGCAGACCATGTGGTGGCCCCTTCCTATTCTAGAAGCGACCACATGACATCCGCTAACCGCACGGTGTCTGTGAACCATCATAAAACCCACAAACTTTTCTAAACATTAAAAATTTGAACTAGGACTCAAACCCAAACCATGGAAAGGACACCCACAACCAATAAAAATAATAAAATAAATTTACTTTGAAAAGTTGACCGTGAAAATACACTTACCAGGAGAGGAGAAAATATTTGATTCAGGCATCCAATCATGAATGACAGAGCCGTACGACCTTGGAATCCCTCTAAAAAATTACAAAAACATGAAATACCTTCTAGGGTTGAATGAGGGTAGAAATATGTGTGTTATGGGGGTTCAAAGAATTTTAAAATTAATTTTCAAGGCAATTTTAAAATTCATGGATGGTTTCATGGGTAGAGGCGAATTTTTTTCTCTAACCATGTTCCTCTTATTTTAGGGATGAATTATTTGTCAAATCATGTTCCATCTATGCTAACCATCACTATCTAGAGCTACACGATTTCCTGGGCTAGGCGTATAGTTTTCTCTAAGTGTGTTCCAACTGTGCACAACCCATTTTCTTCCATTATTCTTAATCATTATCCAAACACACACCATATTAAAACCCAATAAATATTTACTTTAAGAAAACTATACGTAACTAAATTATAAGACCGAATCAACTCCAAAAAATTGTTAGGATATTACACATTCTAATCATATAAATTTCATAAGGTGATGCATGACATGGCATGCCCTCATCTCACTAGGTAGAAAAAAATATAGAATTATAATAAACATCAAAACACCAGAGCGTCACCCAATGGTGTAATCAAATAAACTATAACAATACAAAACTAAAAATAATAATTTATATTCTAGTAAATTTACCTTTTTATCTTAAATGAGTTAACTACTCTCGAAACATATCATTACAAAATTTCAATACCTTCTTAATCCCAAGTCATTTATCTCAAAATAGTAAATCTAGAAAAGGATCTGCTATGACAGAACTTTGTAACATCCCGAATCAGGAGCCACTAAATGGTGCACCAAGATGGTGGGTCATATGGCCTCAAGCATGCCTCTCCATCCATTAGAGGCTTTTGACTAGCAGAAAAGGCATAGGGTGTGTTTGTGGTGATTTTATTCCCCCATATCAAAGTGTATCACAGTGGTAATAATCATAATGGTCAAACACTGGAAGCATATAATAACCGAGTAGTAGAAGAATAAGAATACAAAACAAAAGTAGTAAATAACCAAGCCCAAAACAGTCATATAAAATATGATAATAATTTCATGTCTCTATAAAGAATAAAAAAATTCACTAGAATCATGTACTATACATGTATCAAAAGACCAATAATACCAAAATAGATATCTACAAATATCATCATGATCCTAGATCGGTCTCAAGATCCCTTACTCCTATGTATATAACAATCAAGCCTCATACAATAGGCTATTTCCCCGGTCCTTACCTGCATCCATATAGTCTGTCTAGGTACTCAATGACAGCCTGAACAGGGTATGAGAGAACACTTAGTAGGCCACCACCAATGGGGTCTATAAGAATTATAGTATGTGTAATATAAATAGAAAAATTTTACAATATTTCACAAGCATAGCCATAATTAAGGTATAGTATGATACTGTCCAACTGAACATGGATCCCCATTAAAAATATTAATGCTCCCCTAACAAGGAATGTTTTAAAGAAAAAATAAAATAATAATATTTTCTAGTATAACAAATAAAATGGTATACCCATTCTAGGGATACCTGTATGTGTAAACAAATATCCACCATAGCCACACCATATAACCAAGTTCAACCATCCACAATGGCCTAACCGAGTAATCAAAAATATAACATCCACAATGGTCTCATCGTGTAATCAAGTATCAAACTAGGAAGGGATAAATCCAAGGTATATAAGGCCAGTGCATTAACATTTATTCCAAGGAGAATAGTTATTGAAACTCTACAATGTATTAATTTGATTCCATGGAGCATGTCATAGAGAATGTCCATTGCGAGTCCAAGAAACCCAGATCTAATGGGTAGTAAGGCCAGTGGAATCCTATAATATTAGGATCCAAAGAGTAAACATGTCCAAGGAATACACTACTGTATTCAAGATATGAGGAGTAGACATGTCTAGCAACATATAATTGAATCAATATCTAAGGAAATAATCCAAGGAATACACTTCATTATCATTTCCTTATTAAATTCATTCCAAAATTAACAATCAATGAGTTCTTATAACCCATTCAACAGTGTCCACATAAACCATTTACTAATTTTAAACCTATGTAAAAACATGAAAAGGAGGTAACAACCTTATCTTATTAATTAAATACAATTAATTCATTTTATTTAATATTATTGGAAAAAAGGTGTGAAAAACCATATATTATTCATTAAATTCTCATTTAGTCTCCTAATAAATTTGGTGATCACACATGCACCCAACAAGGTGGTACAGCCAAGGGAAGATACATTGGCACACCACATGGTTTGATTAAGTTGAGACTAAATAACCTCCAACAATAAAATATAACGCAATGGGAAACCTAAAAGGTTCCATAAAATTTAATTTAATCATTTAAATAATTTTAGTGGTAATTTCAAAAAGTCCGACATGCGACACAATTACAAAAAGACTTATAAGACACCAAAACTATTAGAGAAAATGTATAAAACACCTATAGTATACATATAGTAAAATAATATTCCAATATCAACCTTTGATATAGTCTAAATCAAGATAAAATGAAAAATGGATGAAGATCCTAGAAATAAATAATATTAGTTTTCACTTAAATAATTCAAACAATAGGGACATAATTATAGAAAGAAAAAAGTTGAACGACGAACTTACCAATGTGGATCCAACGAGACAAATGATGTTTGAATAGGTTGTCAGATGATGAAACAGGATCCCGGTCGATTATTTGGTCTTCAAAAGATATCCCAACATGAAGGACTTACACTAGAGTTAATAAGCGAGAAGGGGTTTTAAAAATATAAATCTATAGGGGAAAAATATAATTTTCTCACATATTAACTTGTTCACATGAGTTTTTCACATGATTGGAAAAACTGTGTACCAACCATGAACCCTTCTCTTTATCAAGGGGAACCTCACATAGTTCATGTGCATGGTTTGGGAAACTATTCCAAAACGTGCATTAAGTCTCTATTAAAAGTTTAAGAGTGCTATCTTGGGGGTGAGGCCTCATCTACATGGTTTCCTTAAACAATTTGACCTTAAAATACCATCTATCTAACCCTGAATGGGTTACTCAAACCATGTGGTAGGGGTTACATTATTTCAACTAACTGTTAGGCCTACTTTTTTTTTTCAAAAATTCATACTCTGGAATTAATACAATCCCCAAAGACCTACAAAGCTCCCATGATCACATTAGTCACTCACATTAGTCACTCACATTAGGAAAAAAACATTTAATCTGAAATTAAAATGATCCATGAATCAATAAAAAATTGTGACCATTTAATTAATATATCATTAAAAAATATTTTTGTTGAAAATAATCTTTTAATTTTTTGAATTACATTAAAAAAATAAAAACTCACAAAATATTTCAAAAATTAATTTATTTGAGAACCAAATTAAAAAATATAAAGAAATATTAAAGGAAAATAATGGATATGAGGATGGGAAAATCCATTCCTATTATAAATTTTAAAAATAGAAACTCTTTTCAAAATATTTTGAAAAAGGAATCAAAAGTGCCTCATTTGGAAATTGTTAAGAAATTTCCATTTAAAACATTTTAAAAGAAGGTAAAAATCATGTAAAAGTGCTTTAGGAAATAATCTATTTTTAAAAAATATCATTTTTACAAAAGTTTAGAAAATATGGATATAAAAGTGATAGATACCTCATCTAAAATAAAGTACAAGTTCAGTGTCATTTAGAAACCACTTTCTTGATATTTATTAAATCAATAAGGTATGAAATGGAAATAAAATGGGTTAAATTTAAGTCCACAATCTTAAAACATTACATAACCTTGAGTTTTAAGTCATTAATATATTTTCTTAAATTTGAGGATATTTTCAATTTATAGTTTTAGAGAATTATAAAAAACTTTAATAAATTTAATCCATACATTACAAGTGGATACTTATATTCAACATCCATTTTTTCAATAAAGGATACCCTTAAAAAATGTTTTATTTTCATGACTATTCTTAAAAATTTTAATATTAACCTCATACATGTCCCAAATATTCCATATACCTATTAAATAAATTTTAAAACATTAGATTAATTGAAAATATATGTAAGGTACATAAAGAAATAAAATCATTAGTCAAGTGAAAATTTTAAAACCCATTAAACAAATTTTCTTAAAAACTAATTAGAAAGATTAGAAAAATAAAATAGGTACTTTTGGGACATCACTAACATACCACTCATAAATACAACCTTACAAATGGAATAACCATAAAATTTAATTCCATCTCCAGAGTACCTAATTTATTAGAGAGCTATAATGGGGCTCATCCTTCATATATCCTCTATTAGGCTCGCTTGTTTCTCATGAGCTATAATGGGGATTAACCATTTGTATATGATATATTAGGCTCAACCATGAGCTAAAAAGGAGATAAAACCATAATATATAATATTCATGGACCATATCATGAATACAACCCATGAAACTATTTTATACCCATTTGTAACACACATTCAAATATTAAAATAACCATTTATTTTAATAATAACATTTATAATATAAAAAATGAACACATAATAATGAAACCATTTTATTTAAAAATAAATATGAAAACTTTTATAGGAAACATAAAATTATTAAAACTTCATGAAATAGTTAAATTTATTTCTTTATTTATATGTGAAAAATATATTTCTTTTGACAATTGTAAAATGATATGTATGTGGAACTTTATAAGATTATTTTCAAAGAATGTACTTTACATAAAACCTTAAAAAGATTACTATACTAATTTTTTTGAGAGATATTAAAAAAAATTTCCTTTTAAAAACATTATTGTACATATAAATAAATTAATAATATTCATTTTAAAAACATGATCTTGAAATAGAAATATTTCAAAAATAAATATTTAAGACATTCAAAATGATGTTTTATGTTAAAGAGTCCCTTACCTTGAGTCTGAATCATCTTTTACATTATTTATCATCCTGAATAATAAAATTAAATTAATTTATAATTATTTTAAAAAAAAATTTAAATTTTATTATTCCTTTTATATCACTTATTATCATGTTATAATAATTACTTAATTAATAAATTTTATCTTAGAAATTTTAATGATATTCGATAATTGAGTCTAAAATGACTTTGGTATGATGTCAATAGTCAAAGTGGTCATTATTGAATCATATATAGAATAATATTAATTTCATAATAAAAAAAATTATACATAAATTATACATTTAAATCCATCCATTACATATGATTTTGAAAAATGAACAATGTTACCATCATGGAGATGGTAAGACGTATGTACATATGAGTAAATTTTACATTTTTTAATGATCATTATGGAAAGAAGGTAAGTATTAGTTTTTCTTCACATATTTCTTATAATATAATTAATATCATATTAATCATTTAAATACACTAATATTTATACTCAATTTTATGTGGTGATGAAAAACAAATCACAAAGCTTCGTGGAGGTGATTGTTCATACGTACGTACCAACGACATTATCATTTTTATGTGCATGAAAAGGTAAGAAATAAAATGATATACTGACTTTTAATAATGGTACATATTTCATTAATAATATATATAAGCATTAATTCGATCATTATATGATGTGTTGAGTTATTGTGATGGAAAATGAATTATATTTGTTCGCGAGGTGGTAGTCAACTGTACACACGAATGATTAATTATTTAACCATTTGATGGAAGTGGAGATGTATTTTTGTGATGATATTGAAATAATAAAAACAAATTATATTTATGATACTATATTTACTATTTCACCATGGATGAATAATATTTGAAGAAATTGGATGAAAAAATAAAACAAAAATACTTGTTAAAAAATGATAACTCTTCCTCAGACCACCTCATATTCTTAACACCTTAAGACCACTAAGGATTGTCTTATACCAAAAAAATAAATATAATACATGGTTAGGGATTATAGGGAGGGATGGGGGCAGATATTGAATAATTCAAATAGGGTTTTATAAGTAAATAAATGAAAATAAGAGGTTCCCATTTATAACTGAGGGGAGGGGCACTCATGGAATTCCTCAAAATATTAAATTAATATAAATTAAATTTCAATTCCCGATAGATCCAAAAAGATATATTTCGTATATAGGATGGTTTTAGGTAGAAATACACTCATATAACTAAAATTGAAGATATTTTTACTAATTTTTAATCATTATATTTTTCTTTTAACCCTTATTTAACCACTTTAATTTTTATCGTGACAACATTTGTTTTTAGTCTTTGAGGATTAATATATGTATGATAAAATGAAGAAAGAATAATAAATGGATAATTTATGAAATTTTAAACCATATACCAATATTTTTATGTATATCAAATTTTTTATAAATTTTATATCATTTAATAAAATATTTTATATTTTTAAATATCATTAGGGTCAATTTTGACAGTATTCATTACTTGACTTTTTAAAAATATAATATCAACATTATATATTATAAAACATATAAAATAAATAACACGTTAATGGAATCTATATAATTAATTTATTACATTGTCTCAAATAATATGTATTATAATATTTTTAAAAATATTTATTTGATATTTTGTCTAATTAATTAATTACTCTATCGTCATTGTGTGATCCTTTAAGGTAATTATTTCGCTCAAAAAAATTATAAATAAATTAACATGATTAATATAAACATTTTATATTTAAAAATATTATTTATAGTTAAAAATATACCCTATATAACCCCATATTAAAAAAATTTCACTTGATAAAGACAAAAGTTGGAAAAAAAATGACTTTTCTTTGAATAAAATACTTCGAATAGAATACTGTAATCCAAGTGGCTCCAAGAGATAAAAAAATCAACCCAAGTATGATTTTTTTTAAAAAATAATACATCTAATAACATTTGGACATGTGTTAGGTACTATTGTAATAAATATAATATTATTTTTACCCTTAATTACCTGATTTACACTTAACTGTGGAAATAAAAATCATTAATGTTATTGTTCATATTGTAATAAAATAAAAGTGGTCTATTTAATAAATTTGGAAAATATTATTACAAATATGAAATCCATTTTTTAAAATTCAAAAACATTGAAGTGTCTAAAATTAATTTTTAATTAATATCTTTGACAAATTGAGAAAATATGTTTTAAAAGTAAAAATATTCATAAGATTAAAATGTTTTTATATACAAATTCAATGTGAAATTGATTCTAATTAACTGAATTGGATTAAAAGATATAAAATTTATCAAATTATACTTTAAAACCAATAAAAAATATAATTTAAAACAATAAATTATTTATATGAAAAAAATGATTTAAATTAATATTTTGTATTGTTTAATATTCATAAAAACATTAAACTTATTAGAAAAATACATAAAATAAAAAAAAAGTAAAATTTGACATTATTAATTCATATAATATGTTTATTTTGTCAAATATAATTTATAAAAGTGTCAAAAACTAGATTTAATATAAGTGAACCATCAAAAGGTAACAAAACAGCCTTTTTTTAAAAAATACTTCCTTTATGTGTAAAATTGGATTTTTTCTTATATAATGTTTCTAAAACATATTATATGAATGTTAAAAATAATATTTAATATTATATATATTTATTTATTTATTTCATTAATGGAATCCAACAAGGGTGATTTTTTTATTTATTAGTATAAAACACATTTGTACACATTTAAATAGTTTTTGGGAAAAATATTTCTTTTTTATTTGATAAAGGGTTTTTTTCATTGATAATTAATTCTACATAGTATAAATAATTATATAAAAATTTCTAAATCTTATTTTCATAATTTAGTTAATCTGGTTTATACCATCCATTCTAACAGTTATGTTATAATGATAAAATTTAAATAATAATTTTTAGTTATTCATTTATGCTCAATGTGGCATATCATGTATTCTATAGAATACAGTTTTATTTATTAATGTCTTCGGATGTTATATTCTCCCCATTTTGGAAAGTTTATCCATGTAATTTTTAATTCATTCTCTGTAACTAAGGTTTGACTTTTCAAAATACATTTTTTGAAGTCCCACATCGAACAAGGGTCAATAAAACATCAACATTAAAAGAAAGAAATAGAAGTACAAAGTTCACTTGAGATAAAATATACCAGGGTTATATGTAGGAAAATATAGAAATTGAAGAGAAAAAAACTATCATGTTTATAGGGGGTGTGATACAAAGCATGGCCATGAGAAAGTTAACAACCCCAAAACTATAAATTTATGATTGTTTCAAAGGTCATTGATTTCCAAGTAAAAAAATTAAACGAATAAATTTTTTTAATGTCATATTCATAGTGTCGAAGAACTACATTAATAAATGGTATAATAACACAAGGAAATATACTTACTTGAAAAGTAGAGTTTCATCCTTTAATCAATTTCCACCACAAACTCATCTTTTTCTCTAAATGATGATTATTTAAGATAAAATTTTCATGCATGAAGAAATAGAATCATAATCCAAAAAATATTAACTATATATTTCTCTTATATTTAGAAATTAACCAAAAGAAAAATGGTTTGGATATAATAAGATAATTATCTAAAAATAATAAACCTTTATATAATGAAAAATTAATCTAATATATAACATTCAACATTAATAACAAAATTTAAACAAAGTCTATTAAACAAATAACTCTCCATAAAATTTCTCAAAAATATTCTAGAATAATATTGAAACCTAAAAATAAGAAGGATTTGATCACATATACTTACAATATAGTAATTTATCACAACATAACATCAGCGACTCTAAAAGTATCATACCAAAAATGTATCTTCCAAAATCACATAATCTACAAAATATGCTAACTATTTTCATAAATTACCTAAATCAGCATAATCCATAATAAAATTACATCAGATTCAAAAATATAATTCAACCTTTATTTCACAAATAAAATCTCATAGTATTCTATTTACCATGATCATATAGGATTCCTGAAATAATAAACATCTTCTAGAATAACATTAATCACATAATCACCAAATCAATACCCAATCCCAAGGATATATATTTGATAAATAGTATTCCCACAAAATGGAATTATTATTCATCACTAATATAATTTAGCTAAAAAAAAAAATCATACTAATCGGGAGTTCACATAGGCCAGTGGTAAGTGTTGCACACTTGTCGCCATTCAATTGTGGGTTGAAAAATAATGTACCTGTTAGATGTGATGTGTTTTCACCCATCCTGTATTTTTTATTTTTATAGAACTATATTAATATAGTTCATAAAAAATTCCATTAATGTGAGAAACATTCTAAAAAATAACTTCATTAAGTTTTAACCTCAAAGGTTATTTCATAACATTAATTCTTCATCCCAAAATGTAATAACCCATAATTATCTCAAAAATAAATGTGTCCAAAAAACAGCTAGTCACTTTAATGTTTCATAACATAAATACTAAAAATGGTTTTTAAGACATTAAAGTTATGATAAACCTTAAAATTATAAACCCATGATGATATCCATAACTCTTATGAAAACAACCTAATCTTAATAGTTTCCTAAACCATCTTCTGATTCCAACTTTAAGGCCCCAACCATAAAACATCACAAAATCATTTATTTTATGTCAAGAATTAATTTCCATAAATTTTAGGATCTTTTGAGTTAATTGTTTTATAGAATTAGGTTAGGCTATTAAAAATTTAATCTATACATTACAAGCTGACACATATATTTAGCATCTAATTTTTCACCAAAGGAAACCCTTACAAAAATAAAATGTGTTTTCTTTTCATGAAATTTTTTCACAATTTTCGTCATGAAAACATACTTCTACATACTATTCCATAAAACTATAAAAAAAATCTAAAACTTGGCATGATCAAAAAATACCTATAAGGTACATTAATAATGGAAACCAGGTGTCCATTGAAAAAAAGAAAATCTATTAAAAGCACTGTCTTAAAAACTCATTTGTAATCATAGAAAAATTATGTAGGAGCTTTGGAAAAATAATTACCATATCACTCTTAAATTAAACCTTAAAAATATAATAACTATACATTTGAATTAAATCTCTGGAGTACCCAATGAATTGGAGATATATATTGGGGCTCCCCCATTGTATGGGCTCTATCAGGCTCAACCATTTCTCATGAGCTATAATGGGTCTCAACCATTCATATAAGCTATATTGGGATCACCCATGAATTATAATGAGGATAAGAACTTTTTAAATTATATATAGAGAATATAATGAATAAAACCATTTAAAGTATTTTAAATCCATGTGTAAATGATTTTTAGATATCAAAATACCCATTTATTTTAAAAATAACTTTTAAAATATAAAAACCATGCATATAATAATAATAAAATTTTATTTAAAAAGAAAAATAAAAACATATAATGACAATATCAAAGGATTAAATAATCATAAAATCAAGAAATTATGTTCTTGTCATATATATATATATATATAATATTTCTTTTTTAACTTTATAAAATGAGCTGTAAGTTGAACATTAAAAGTTGATTTTTTAAATATAATTCCCTTTACATAAAACCTTAAAAATATTACTATTTGAAAACATTTGAGAGAAAATTTATAGAATTTAAGATAAATTCATCAAATAAACATTTTAAAACATTCATGTGAATATAAATACATTCATAAAAATCATTTTAAATGCATGGTATTGAAAGAGAAATATTTTGAAAATAAATATTCAAAACATTTGAAATAAGGTTTTTTAGTTAAAGTGTGCCTTAACTTGAGTCTGAATAATCACAAACATTCTTTATATTCATGAATAATAAAATTATGTTAATTTAAAATTGATTTATAACCTTTTTAATGTTTTTTATTCCTTTTATATCACACATTATCATGTTATAACAATTACTTAATTATTTAAGTTCATGTCAGATGTTCTGAAGATATCCAGTACATGATTCTAAAATGAATTCGGTATGATACCAATAGTCAAAGTGGTTATTAGTAAATAAAATATCGAATAATATTCATGAAATACTAAAAACATTTATAAATCAATTATTCTTTTAAATATATCCATTACACATGGATATGAAAGATGAACTATATTACAATCATGGAGACGGTAAGTTGAATGTACGCATGAATAATGTTTCTGTTTTTCAATGACCATTATGGAAAGACGGTAAATATTATTTTATAATTAAATAATTATAATAACATCATTAATATAATATTAATAAGTAAAATACACTTATATATATCATTCATGAGATGTGGTGATGAATGAAAATCAAATTGCTTTCTGAAGGTGATAGTTCACACATAAGCATGAATGACATTATCATTTTTTGCGAATGGAAAGGTAAGAACAAAAAGTATATATTATATTTTAATAAATATTAATATGTCATTAATATCATATATAGGAATTAATTCCATTCTTATAACCATTCTTGAGAGATGGTGATGGAAAACAAATTATATCAGTTCACGAGGTGGTAGTCTGTGGTACACATGAATGATTAATTATTTTCTCATTTGATGCAAGTGAGGAAGGATTTTGTTGATGATATTAACATAATACCATATTAGTTTTTTTAGGATATTGGACTAATTATTTTATCATTATTTAATAATATTTTAATGAAGTGGAAGAATAAATTAAACAAAAATACTTAATTTAAAATGATACGTCATCCATGAACACCTCATTTTATAAACACCTTAAGACCACTAAGGTTGGTGTTCTGCC
This sequence comes from Viscum album, assembly GCA_963277665.1. NCBI lineage: Eukaryota > Viridiplantae > Streptophyta > Magnoliopsida > Santalales > Viscaceae > Viscum > Viscum album. The sequence goes on along the minus strand of OY728141.1, from coordinate 1,293,952,224 downwards.
TAAAATAGGACCTCTAGAATATGGGTAGGGGTTATCGGAATGGATTTGGGTACTGTTTCTCCGAACCAAATAGGGTTTAATGTTTAAAAAAAGAGATGAAGAGGTGAAATTTTATAAGAGAGGGGAGGGACACTCATTGAATCTTTCAAAATATTAAATTAATATAAATAAATTTTCTATTATAAATGAATCATAAATGATTTATTATAAATATAAGATGATTTTGGGTCGAAATTATTTCATTAAATGAATATTAGATATGTTTTGACTACTTTTTCCAACCTTATCATTGTTAACCCTTATTTCTCCTCTTTAATTCATACCAGGACAACAATTGTTTTTAATATAATTTATCTGATATTTACTTTAAATAAAAAATTACTACATCATAATTATGAAATCATTTAATAAAATAATTTTTCTCCAATAAATTAAAATTAAATTATTGTGAGGAAGATAAAAAATTTATTTTTCAAAATACAATTTGTATTCAAACTAATCCCCAATATTACTGAATATTAAAAATATTTCACTTCTTAAAAAAAGTATGAGAAAATTAGCTATTCTTGAGTAAAATACTATAAGTGGATTAAAGTCATATATTTGTATTTAAGAGATAAAATAATTAGATAAAGGATGATTTTGGTAGAAAATAACTCATATAATAAAATTATTACAATTTTTGGGGTAATTTTTTAATATTTTTAATATTTTTTTATTATTAATTACTCGATTTACCCCAAAAATGGTAATAAAAATTACTAAAGTTATTATTCATATTAAAAAAAATAAATGGGACCAATTTAATAAATGTTTACATTATGATTCAAATATGGAATCTATTTTTGATATTTAAAAAAAAAAGTGGCTAAAATTATTTTAAAATTAGTATCATTGATGGATCAGGAAAATAAGTTTTTAAAGATAAAACATTCAAAAGATTAAAATGTATTTATATCAAAATTAAATTATAAATTGATATTAATTACCTAAATCGGATTAAATGATATAAAATTTATATAATTAATATTTAAAACAAATAAATAATATAATATAACAAAAAAAATTAATTAAACAAAAAATCAATTTTCAATTAATATTCAGTATTTTTCAGTGTTCGTCAAAACATGAAGCTTATTAGAAAAACCAAAAAAATAATCTAATGTAAATTTATATATTATAATTTAAAAAATAATTTTATATTAGAAAATTTAATTTATAAAAGTTTCAAAAAATAGATTTAAAATAAGAGCACCATCAAAAGGCAGCAAAACTACCTTTTTTGAAAAATACTTCTTTTATGAATAAAAATGGATTTGTTCCTATATCATGTCTAGAAAACATTTAATATTAATTTTAAACATCAAATTGAATGTATATATATATATATCATTAATCTAAACCAACATGGGTGATTTGTTTATTTGGTATAAAATACAATTGTCCACATTTGAATAGTTTTTCAGAAAAACATTTCCTTTTATTTTAAAAAGGGTTTTATTTTCATATATAATTAAATATTCACTAAATAATTCATTATATAAAAAATTTTAAGACATTGTTTCCTAATTAAATTAATATGTATTATACCAGCCATTCTAACAGCTAGGTTATAATGATAACATTTAAATAATAATATTTAGTTTTTATTTAATCTCAGTGTGGTGAATCATGCATGATGCCAAACATAATTTTTCATTATTAAATTCATAGAATATTAACTTAAAAAAATTAATTTAAAAAGGATACTAATGATATTTGGTTTAAGAAAATAATATCATATGATTTCTTCCAAAGGATCCTTGATCATAAATAGTCTTGAAAGGAAGGAAATTGTTACATAAAGACTTTTCCACTTTGGTAACTCTTGAATCATAAGAACCATGAAATAGTTACATACAATGATACATTAAATATCATAAAAATAAGTTTTTTATGATATAACATGTCAAAGGGTAGTATATAAACATCAAAAATTAATATAGGGGAATATCATAAATGTATGGCTCAGAGAAAGGAAATCTAAGACATATAACCCTTATAAAAATTAAACCATTGAATTTGAGAATTAATCAATGAAATGATTATCTTTAATAAATATAAATCCATAAAAAAGATTTGGAAATAAAAAATAAGATAATAAAAATTCATTACAGCCATAATCATAGAATATCAAATACAATAAAGAAGTAATATAACCCAATGAAATGAAATGGAGTTATAAAATTCATTACAACTTGGTAACATTCAAATCTAATCCCCTTGGATGAAATAAATCAAATTTAACCATAAAATACCATGATCTTTATGGATTAATTATTTTAAATGTAAAATGGGCCATTTATATAAAATATAATATAAATAAGTAGCGAATATCGTATATGTATAATATAAATAAAAAGTGAGTCAAGAAACACTTAACTTGAGTCCATAATTTCCATGAATGTCCTTTAACTCTCATAAAATAAGATTATATAATATTTTTGTTAAGAATTTTTTTTTCATGTTTAATACCTTATACTTAAATCATTTATTTTATTTATTTATAATGACACATCTGAAAACTAAATCAGTAAATCCACATCAAGTGTTTTGAGGAAATTCAGTTCTTTGCATCAAAATGGATTTGGTGTGTTTACTATGTTCAAAGTGGTAAATATGTAAACATATATTTAATAATAAAAATTAAATAATTATCATATTTATTCCTAAATTATACTTTTAAAATAAATCATTAAAAATGGTTACTAAAAATTAACAACATTACAATCAGGGAGACGGTAGGCCGTACATAAACATTATTACCATTTCCATTTTGTAAGGATCATTATGGAAAGCTAGTATACATTTTTTTTATCATTAAATAATTATAATAATTTCATAAATACCATATTATTTCTTTCAAAATATTTATATATATCATTCTTGTGATGTGGTGATGAAAAAATAATCACATAGCTGTGTGGAAGCTATAGTCGACACGTATACAAATGACATTATCATTTTATAGTGTAAGAAATAAAATTATATATTATATTTTTATAAAGATAAATATTTCATAATTATCAGAATTATTTAATTTTTACCACATATATTCATTAAATTGATCCTTATTCCTTACATGTAAAGAGTTAGTGAAAAATAAATGACATTTCTTTATGAGGTGGTATTCCGCTATACACATGAGCCACATTATCGTACCCCTAATGAAATTGAATGTAAGAAGATATATATGATATAATAAATACACAAATATAAATACATTAAAAATATAATATATATACTTTTAATACATTATTATATCAATCCGTTAGAGGGAATGATGGAAATCAAATGAAATAGGTTCGCATGCTGGTAGTCTATGGTACACAAAAATGGTGATTTTTTATCCCATTTGATGGAAGAGGAGATGAGTTTAATTTAATATATTAATATAATAAAAACTAATTATATTAGAGATAACGATGTTGTTATATAAGTAATATTGAATAATATTTTATGTATGTTGAAGAAGAAAGAATATAAAGATGTTTGGTTAATTACAAGACCACTTTTTTAGAAAACCTCCTTAGGTAAGCACCAAAAGAAATATTAAAATGCATTTATGATAAAAATAAGCACTATTTGATGTAGTGAATTAATTAAAGATTAAATTTGGGTAGTTATTGACTGAGATAAGGGTATTTTAAGGTCTAAAGTTAATAGGAGAGGGGAGGCCAATTATAAGTCAGGTGAGAGGAAAACTTGTAATTTTAGAAAGGAAAAAGGTGTACTCATTTTTTACATGCCAAAAGGCTCAAAAATAGACCATTATCAATACTTATAGATTATAATTTTTAAATTGTTCCATAAAATATTTTTTAGAAAAGTGTTTAGGTCCTTTGGACCCATTTTTTTTAGTTTAACCCCCATTAATACTATTTTGACTTTAACCATAGTAATTAATTTTTACCATTTTCACTATTTGTTGTGGTCAACAATTAATATAACCTTATTAGATAATATAAATTATTATTATTATATATATTTAAATCATTTACGAAATTAGATCCCTAAAAATAAAAAAAATTTAATTTTCAATTAAACCCACAGACACGATGAAAAATTGGGTTTTCAAGAAGTGTATTTTTAAAGAAGAAGATTATTTTATGTTAACTATATGAATAAAAATATTTATTGTATAAATAAAAATTAATATTTATTTATATATAAACTATAAAAATGAGATGATGTGGAGGGACTTTCTTCACTCAATTTCCTACTACGGATTGGGGTTCAAGGCATCTGTGGCGTTCGATTTTTTACCTTGCGGTAGATTTGATATCCATAGATATGGAAATGAAGTGAGTTATACATGACCAAGTAGATATATGGAGATAACTAGAGAATCCATGGTTTGAATAAAATAGACTACTAGTGTCAAAATAGGGGTTATGATCAATGTGATTTAATCGAATAGATCAGCAGATGTGTCAAGTGGTGTGACGAAAAATGATGTGATCAACACAAAGAGACTGGAATGTGAAGTATTCACTGGATCTACTTTCTCAAAACTGAATGTTCCTTAGATGGTGGTGGATTTGGGGGAAGTTGTGGGTGTGAGTCATGGTCCTATAGAATGGTTATAGAAACACACTAAAGCATGATTTTGTGTTACTGAAGAGGGATCTTTTGCGAAGAGATCCTTTTTGAACTTAAATAGTGTGATTGATTATTTTATTTGAAGACCAATAAACATTGAACACATCAAAGATGACCGAGGAGGTGTTTCATAGCAACTTAAAATGGGTGAGTTCTCAATCATTGCCCGACTATATCTTCCTAAAGGTTCTCAGCTTCTGAAAATTGATGAAATCAAGGAGCATATTTCGTAGATGTGGCTATTTTAATTCTAGAAATGCTTCTAACTAGGATGTGGAAAGATCTATATTATCTTCCCCACATAATAATTGAAAGTTCAAGCCATGGGATTTAGTTCCATTATGCTCAATCCTGGGATTATTCACATTTTAAAATGGGATAAAAAATTCAACCCATTTGAGGTTGGTAACACCACTACTCAAATGTGGGTTAGGGTTTATGGGTTAAATTGGATACTATGGAACCCCCAAAATCCTGTATGACATTGAATTTCCTATTGGAATATTGATTAAAATTGATAAGGAAATTGAAGTGGCTCTACTGGCCACTTCACTAGGTTTTTATTGGAGGTTAAACTGGGCTTGGCTCTAGTTTATAAGGTAATGATTACAAATGATGATGATATTATTTAGTTAAATATAATTTCTAAAAAAATACTAAAATTTTGCAAGAACTAAAATTTCATAGGTCACAAATCATCTTCCTATAAACTCTCTATAATACGTAGCATGTTTTCTTTATATGGGCAAGTTATAAGAAATTTTTTTAATAGGGGAAATAATAATACTTCTAGGAAAGATGATGTTATTCTTCAGTTATGAAAGAATAAGTATAAAATTGACCCTAGTAAGAGTGATGATGTAATTGGAATTTATAATAAAAATTTTGAGAAAAAGAAATAATCCTAGGGACATGTTCATGGGGATATAGTCAAGAAAATGATTGAGGGTGGCCATCAAAGTGACTCACCACAGGTTCATTATGAGATTAAGATAAAGTCTTGGGTTGCCATCTTCTCTAAAGAGGTGAATGTACACAATGGTGATACTTTTAGTAAAGGAAAAAAAATTTAATTGCAAGAATATCAAATATTTTGGACTTTTCTAATACGAGGTAGTGATGATGACTTGATGGCTAATCAAGTGAATAAAGTAGAAATACAAAAGTGGTTGATCATCACTTTTCGCATGAAAGGATAGATACTTTAGGAAACATAAAGAGAAAGAAAATTTTATAATATAACTCTCTAGTAACTTATAATTTTTTTTTCAAAACCCATTGTGGATAATGAGGGCTTTCATCTTGTTTTATACAGGAAGGAAAAGTATCTGGTTATGCCTCTAGTGCTGTTACAATAATCCAATGCAGGTAACCTTGCACCTATATCTACTCATAATGTTTATGTCACTCTTAAGATGAAGGATACTACTTAGGAATATATTGATAAGGAAAGGTACTGGGATATTCTTTCTCCAAAGGAAACATCAGTGGATGAGGGGATGATGAATCTAGTGACAAGAGATGCCTCTCCTAAAAAATGCACGGATCAGCAAGAGGATCGATTTAGTTCTAAAATAACTAATGTTGAGACATTACGTCAAATGATTATATCCATTTCTCTAAGTTGGTGTAGATCAATAGGTCAGGGCATGGTTGTGGAATGGATGGCTGGTATTCCATTGGAGAAGAAAAAAGAAAGCAAACTAAAAGATTAAAGAAAATGATAGGCAACTAGATTTTTTTTTGTGGGTATTTTTTATTATTTTCCCATACTCCCTTGGGTTCCTATATTTTTATTTATTATAAGAAAATAGGCACCACCTCCATATTAATAAATCAAAATTAATTAAAAATGATAAATATTATTCAATTTATAATAGTTTTTAGAAAACCTATTTTTAAACCCTAAAATTTACTTATTCTAAAATCAAATCTAAATATGATTAAATTTTAATTACGGGGATAAAATATGAATAAATAATACTTATGTAATTTTAAAAAATATTAAAAACATAATATTAATTTAATTTTACTTATTTTATTAAATATAAATGATATTTCTATAAAAATATATATTTTTAACTCTTTCCAAAGAAATAAATATTTTCTGAAAAATTTGAAAATTTCACCAATAGAAAATTTTGATATAATGATTTTAAAAAATGAATTTAATTTTATCAAATAAATATTCTAAAAGTTCCAGAAATTAATTAAAATATTTTTTAATGTAAAGAAATAGAAATAATTATTAAATAAAACATATTTTTGAAGAATAAAATTACTTTACTAAAAATTTACCGATATGTTATATTGAGTAATATATATATATATATATATATTTCATTAAGTATTTAAACCTATTCATACCATTAAATTTATCATCTAGTTTATAATACATATATATTTCATCATTTGTTTAAGATCGGTGCTTCATGTTGAATATGCTATCGAACATAGTTTCCTTTTTTTAAAATATAGGGGTGCTACATCCTCCCCCTATTTAAAAATTTTTGTCATTGAAATTTAATTGTTTTCCCAATAATAAAATTATAGAAATTTGAAAACACATTTGTTCAAAACACACATCTCACAAAAGGTTAGTAAAATATCCTTTAGATAAGAGAAAAAAGGTAGTACAAAGGTTTTTTAGAATAATACAAACTAGGTTTCCAAATAGTAGATAATAATTGGTATGTGATGATTTGTACATAGAATAAAATCATAAATAATTATGGATATTGATAATGATCATTGATCAAAATAAATTGAATGGTCAAGAGAAAGTTAATGACCACAAAACCATAAACCAAATAGGTGTGAAAAAGGTTATTGAAATATTCATAAAGGATGGTAATAATATAAGTTTTTTTCAAGATTATTTTTATAAGGTTGAGGAATTATTTACCTTATAGACTATGAGAAAAAATCAAATAAACATACTTGATAACTTGAAATTCAATTCATTAATCAATTTCCACCTCATTCTCAGCTTTTAATACAAATAATGTGTATTCAAGGGGAATTTTTCATTCACAAAGTACTAAAATTAAATTTTAAAGGACCACATAAATTCAAAAGGGATAATTAATATATTCCACCTATATTTAGAAATTAAGCAAAACTAAAATGGTTATTACAGGGTAATATAATTCCCAAAAAGAATTAAACTTCAAATGATGAAATAATATAGTAATATCCGAATCTAAATAGTAATACCCATACTTTAAACTAAATAGTTTTTTATATAAATGACCATATATCCCAAATAACATTAATAACCTCAATATTAAGTAGTGTTTTAACCTATGATGTTATATCATTATTTTCATCTTACAAGCCCAAAAATATAATGATATTCTTCTGAAATAACATGAATAACTAGGTCACCAAATCCTTTTTCCATCCCATAGCCATCTATATGATAAATCATATGTTCCCATAATTACATTAAAATCCAAGATCATATAAACCCAAAACGTTATTAATTACTAAAAAAAATTCCAACAAAAATTAAAGTAATACTTAATATTAAACCAAATCATTAAATATACTTTAACATAAAAAAATTTCTCCTAAAATGTCATTAATATCATTAATAAATAATTTCTTAAAACCTCAAAATTGGTGTATAAGGCTTTGAAATTATGATAAAAATTTATCTTATAAATTTATGAGGGTATCAAAAACACTTTATATTACATCACATGAAAACATCCTAATATCCAAATTTTTCTAAACTATCCTCTGAAACTAACTATAACACCCACAAACATGTACTCCTAGATACGATGCTGAAAACATTATCTTTATATTTCTATATTTGATACCGATGAAGGTGACTCAATTTTTACCCTAAAAATCATACATTATCAAAAGGAAAAATAGGATAGCTTATATACTCAAGGAACTTTTATGTTTAGTGTATTATATAATTAGGATAATATCTTATTTAAAACCATGTTTTTAAATGTGAATTTGTAACAATTAACCTTTATTTTCTTATTTCAAATTAAGTCATCATAATCATCCATATTAAACTATTCAATATATAATTCATTCAACATAATTTGTGATAAATTGGTTAAAAGGAAACATAATAAGGGTGAGATTAAATATTATGTAAGGGTTAAAATTATCATTAATAATTGAATATCATTAGTGAGCATAAGAAGTGCATGAGAAAATAATAAAAGAACTCATACCCATAAATACATGAATGATCAACAATGAAAAATGGAATAAGGATTTGAACATTTAAAGGGTCATATGAATAAATAATCATGAGCCATGTGATATAAATATTGATCAAAGGAAACATTATAAACCTATAGAAAAACTAGAAAAAACATATTGGTATCTTGGAACATCTTCATAGTATAATCCTTAAAAAACCATTACAATTGGAAAAAATATGATAAAATTAAAGTATAATTATCCCAAGAATATAATCATTAACCATTTTTTTGGTGTTAGATCTGGATTTACCCATCATATATGCTATGTCGGGTTCACCTAGTGCTATCTGGGCACACTCATTGTATAAAAATGTACAAGAACCATAAATAAATAAAAAGTTCTTGATTTTCATTGTAAAAATCATAAAAATTATTATTACATTAATAAATTGATTAAACCACATAAAATAAATTGGTTTCATGATAATCTCTTTGAAACATGATTGACATATATAAAGGAAAATGTTTTAATTAAATTATATTTGAAACATTATTAACCCGTGGAAAATAAACAGGTTCAATAATAATATATTTGAAAAATTATTATCCCATGTAAAAGAAATAAGTTCGACATAAATATCATTGAAACAAGATTAAATGATGGAAAAGAAATAGTTTACATAAAAATATATTTGAAACATGAATAACCAATGGAAGAGAAATTGTTTCTATAACAATCACTTTTAAAGAATCATAATCTATTTAAATAAAGAATGAGGATGGTTTATTAAAAAATATCCTAATTATTTTATAATTAACAAAAATTATTGATGACATTGATGAATGGAAATAACATTAAAAGGCCACTAAATATTTTTTGAGGAAAATAAATTTTGAAATTTTGAAATTTTCAATTTATAATATTATTATTAACCCTTTGTGATAAAAATAGTTTTTACTGCAGTTAATGTCAAAAATAATTAACCAGAGGTTAATGAAAATGATATGAATTAAAATGATATAAAAAATTTATAAATATAATTGGCCAATTATATTTTAAACATATAAATTTTTTACTTCATATTGATGGCCATTTTATCATATTTTAATTGATAATAGTCATATTATTTTTTAAATTTTTATGAAATTCTAAAAGTGTCCCCCACTCCATTTACGAAAGGAACCTCTTATCTTACTCATTTACACTACTTTGAGCCCAATACCTCAACCAAACCCTACCCATTACTATTGTAAACATGACTATATAATTTATAGAGGTTCTCTACTTTCTAAAAGACCAACCCTATGTCCCATAAGGGGAGATCTAGTTGATTTCTACCGAAGAAGAGGTAATAGTATTTATCGAGTCCTCCAAGTATATTTTTTTTTCTTATAAGTCCAATTAAAGTATTGTAACCATCCAAATTTAATTTATATAGTATAGTAAATATACATAAAATTTATTATGATTATTTTAAAACCATATTCCATCTCTTTTCCATCATATAAAAAAGTGAAAACATCACCCATGTGTACGTATGACTTACAATATCAACATAACGGTGTAATTTGTTTTTACTAAAAAATTACTTGGATGGTTATAAAGATAGAAATAATGATTAATTATGATATTTATCACATAATTATTTTTCTATAACTATAATATCATATATACCTCCTTAAATTCCATTTTGTTGGAAAATGATAACATTAGACGTTCATATGTGTAGACTACTACCTCTAAGAAGTGATGTGAACCATTTTTCATTTATTTTTTACAAGGATGGTAATAATGATTTATTTATTAAACATATATGATATATTAATGATTCTTTAAATATTAATTACTTCTCAACTTTCTTTCATTGCATCTGTCAATAAGTTAAAATAAGTTTCATGTGTACGTACAACCTAATGTCTACATGAACGATGTAATTCATTTATATATAAACTATATATATATATATATTGTATATATATGATATTTATATCAATAAAATAATTTTGGATATGATGAAACAATAATAAATGTACAAGTACTGGAACAATCGAACCAAAACATACTTGAAAACAAAGAAGTTAACACCTGAAACAATGACAATAACTAATAATGATTAACAAATGGGAGATAAAATATTATAAATAGAACATGTATGATATCATAGATATTACTATGGATATTTTATTTAATTATCATAAACTGAAATGTATTATATAGAATTTTAGAGCAACTACAAGACACGCCAGACCTATTGTAAGAGATTTCATCTCAATTTCCACTCTATTGAGAAATATTTGGTATTATGAACTGATTTATTTTATCTGGTGTATATATTTTATTTTTAGGTAATTAACATTAATATATAGTTTTTCATGGTGATTTAAATTAAATTAATGTTTACCCTCTTAATGAATTTCCATATTTTCTTCCAAAATTTCCTCCCTTTGGCACTTGAATCAAGTAAATATTTGTTTAAAAGAAAAATATATCTTATTTTTCTTTTAATTAGATATATTTTTAATCCATTTTCATATTTTTTTCTATATTTTTTTTTCAAAATTGTTTTTATACTTCTAAAATGATATATAAAATGTCATTTTCAGCCATGATTTACTTTTTAAAAACTAGTTTAAAGGAATCTTTTTTTGTTTTCTAAATGTGGTACTTTGGGAATTTTCTGAAAAAATTATAGAAGGAATATTTTTTTTAACTTATACAAAATTAGAATATTTTCCCTTATAATTGAATAATATTTTATTTTAATATTCATTTACATATTTACAAGGTTATTTCAAGAAAAATATTTTACTTTATAATTGTGTAGCATTTTTTAATAACTGATTTCAAAAAAAGAAAATTTTTTCTTCCTCAAGAATGTTTTAAGAAAATTTTAATGGAATTTATATTCATAAATGATAACAAAAAATTAATTTATTTTTCACCACTTGGGATTTTTTGTAATTATACCATCCATTGAAACATTCACTTTCTTATGATCATTTGATATTACATTTTTCATAAATATATATATTATTTATATCATGGATATGATTATTGTCTAAAATATATACCATTTTAAACACAATGCTATACATTGAATGTATTTGATTTATTTGGGAGTTACTGATAAATCAATATTATTTACTCAATATGTATATTTATTGATAATACATATTATTTTTTAACTAAATCAACCATTTGATATATGAGGAATTCATTAGAGATGCATTGATGGGTGGCCCCCAAAATTTTATAGACCCTTAATGCATCATCAGGACTCATGAAACAAATTAGTAAGTTATAATTAAATGGGTTTCTGGTGTAATACTGACAATTTATTTAAAATCATTTGGTATAAGGCATCAATGGTATATATATCACGGTGTTTGAGATCATTTTGTCCAATATTATACATTTCATTCATTGAGAATTTAGTTATTATTATCCACAAGATTACCCTATTGATACTATCAATGTATGAATTTTGTCATCAAATTTTTTATCTAATGAGATGTGATTTTAATTATTTACCTTTCCATACTAATTATTCCTTATTTATATTGTATATTTTCTGTTATATGTACCACTTATTGAGCATCTGAGATCACCATTTTTTTTGTTTTATTTTCCCCAGGATTGGAAGAAGGATTTTATGAATAATATCAAGGTTGAGATAATATTTTTATGCTATGTATTATATAGATAAAATGTAATATTGGAATCAGGTATATTTATAGTTTTTCAAGAATAATTAAATATTTAGTACTTTAGGCTACAATTCCATATATTTAGTGCTAATGTAATAAAGTAACCACCAACTGTGAGCTATTAGAGTTGGGGTTGATACAAAGTAGTAAAAAATTAACTTAATTTTTTTAATAATAGATAATGATAGTTTAAAAATAATCTATTGAATATTAATATAAAAAATGGATTTTTCTAACCCAAAAGAAGAGACAAGGTTCTTCATAGATACAAGAAATACTTATGGGTAAAATATAAGTCAAAGGGAAAATAATTTTGTAGGGGACATGTACAACCCCATGAATATCCAATGAATGAGATGAGGGTATTTATAAAGAATAAAAATTCCCTAGATAGATTTTATTTCTGAAACAATATTGATTTTAAATTAATATTTGCAATAAAAAACTTTACAATTTGAGTAACATTTTAATCAAATCCCATTTTTATGTTTGGTATATTTTATATAAAATTAAATTTAAACAAAGTAAATGAAATACCTCTAAAATTGCATTAATTTTTTAAAATAAATTAATTAGTTAGTAATCAAACAATATTAAATTTATTTGGGTGCACATTAATAAATATTACTCAAGAAGTTAAAATTGTGAAAATGAACCCCTTAACATAACTATTGATCCCCAAGGAATTTCTTAATACAAAAAAAACATAACTATTATAAAAAATAATTTCATAACCATATTCGTACAAAAAAATATTTATATTTTTTATTAATAATAATTATATATTTTTATATTTGATAGTTTTTACTTATTTTCCCACATCGAGAGTTTATAGTTTTGAGTGTTTAGAGTTCTGATCATTTATATTACTTTTGTAGGAGTGGTGACAATATTTTTTCTTCCCAAAGTTCATCAGTACATTTTAATTAGATTTAGTGTACTTTATAACTTATATTTATTTATGAGCATTCAATTATTTTGATGAGTGATTCATTCTTTATCCTAGAAGATGAAATTAATAATAAGCACATTTTAGTGATTTCCAAAACTAATGAAATATATTTTATTAATTATTTGGTAAAATAAAATCATAATTTAAAAATTTATATAATAATATACGATTAGTTATGTTTTCATATTCATCCATGATATAATTTTTTTTGGCATTTTTCAAGTAGGTGGTAAAACCAACCAAAACATGAACATTCCATGATTAATGGACAATTATAGGATGATTTAGTTGTTATATCATTATAATATTATATTAATGATTTAATTTCGTGTTTATATTAGTGATATATAATAATTAAAAGGAATTATAATAATAATTAATGGATATTAATGTTTTAAATAATATGAATACATTGTTTTTTCAACTTAGTTTGCTTGTTTAAGACAATTTGTTCTATAACAATTGTTTACCATTCATATAATTAATTGGTTGTAAAATTTATATTAATGAACATATTTATATTATAAAAATCATATTTAACCTTTAAAATCATTATCATAACTATATATTTAAAATTATAATGAAATGAAAAAGGGAAATCAGTCATTCCATGGAGGTGCTAGTCCACACATATGCATAGATGATGATTTCATTTTCTTTTAAACTGGGGAAATGGGTAATATAGATTATATAATTTAAATGTATAAAATATTTCATAAATTTTTTAATTATATAATAAATTACCTATTAGGATATTCCTTTTAAAGTTGTTAATGAAAACAAAACATGTCACATAGTGGATGTTGTGGTCCGTATAACACATGGTTCACATTTTCATTTTTCTTAATGGAAAATGGGAGGGTGGATAATGATTTTATCATAATTATAAAAAATTAGAAATATAATAGTTATATATAGTTTATAAATATAATAGGGTTAAAAAAATTTATTTAAAATAAAGTAAAATAAATAAATAGGAAAGAGGGAAGAGTGATTGGAAATCTATACCATACTACTTATATTATCTATTTTGTAAATTGGATTAATTTTTTAAGAGATAATATATTGAGTAGAAAATATCCTCTTTATAGTGTATAAGTGTTTTTACAATAGGTTTAGGAAGATATTTGGGTGAACATAGTGGTCTTTTAAGGTAACGTGAGGAGGAGAGATCCCATTTTATAAGAGAAAAGGGATGAATGTTTTTAAATAACAAAAAATATTGAATAATAAGAAAATAATCTCAAGTAATATGGATCCAAAATTAAAAAATATTAAATAATAGAAGATATAAGGTCGAAAAACACATTAAAACATAATTTAAAATTTTTTTGTTAACATGGTTGTCCCTTTACCAATTAGGTTTCTCATTTTCACCATTTTCTTTTTCACCATTATGAATATTTTTTACCAAGTAAATTTATACTTTATGCAAAAAAATAAAATGGTAATTTTTACATAATTTTGATTTAATGATTCTAAAATTTAAATCCATTTAATAATATTAAATTTCTAAAATTTATAAAAATTAGTTTTAAAATAATAAATTTAATATGTATTAAAAACCTTTTTTTTAAATTATAGCATAAGTTCTAAAATGTAAAATATTGGATTGTAAATAAAACCCATTTTTTTAAAATTATTTATTTTCTTATAAAAAAATTGTTTATTATTATAAAATGTTGTCTTGAATTTACAGTTTATGCTTACATACTAATAATGTCATAAAAGTCGTGTTATAAGTAAAAATAGTGTTTTCACAATTCACCTAAAAAGTAATCTCTTTAAAATGATCCCAAAACTTCATCCCAATATTATATTGAAATTTTTATTCAATTTTTTTCAAATTAAAATTATAAAATTATTTTTAAATCAAAATGAAATATATAATAAAAAATTATATTATTAAAAAATAAATGTTTTAAACAAAATGATTTTTTAAATATTACTTCATATAGATTTATAGATAATTGAATATTTATATATTAGTTAATAAATATAAATATTTCCAATTATAATCAAATTTTAACCAGGATCAATTTAATTTATTAAGGTAAAATACATTTACAAAATTTTTTATGAAAATGATCTTTGAAAGGCATTATTTTTAAAATATTAATTAATATATATATATATATTAATTGATTTTTAACATTTTTTATAATAGTTGTTATATTATTCATGTAATTTCAATTTCTAATGGTTCTTTTAACTTAGGTGTTGCGTTAGTTTCAATTAGCATGCCACAAAATCTATTGAGGATAGTATAAATTTAAAGGGACCAAAATTTCAGGTCATTACAATTCCAATCCATGAATATCATATGAATCTAAATGAATTGAGAAAATTCTAGATTCAACTAGGGTATTTTGAGGCTAATGGATTCATTAGTTTTAGAAATTTTCCTTAGTTTTCTCATATTCTTTTCCCAAAGAGGTCCATGGTATTTGTTTCCTCTGTATAAGCTATCAGAAGTTTAATTGGGTTAAAATTAAGAATCATTATGCAAAACATAGAATCGATGATTCATTTTTCAAATTAAAGGGGAATTTTGGTTCTAAAAAATTGATATTTTTTCAAGCTATCATCAGTTAAGGTCCTAATAAGCTGATATATAGGAATATTTTATCGAGATCTGGTATGAAAATTTTTTATATTTTTTTCATGACTTATGGGATAATTAATTCCCTTGATGTGTTTGTGGATTTAATGAACATCATATTTCATACAATCCTTATATCATTCATTGTACTTTTTTATGATGATATACTTATTTATTCTAAATTTTGGGATGATCTTCTATGATATCTATGTGTTATCCTGGAGACTTTGAAAGAAAATAAACTATAAGGCAAGATGTATAAATAATTATACTAGATTAGGGAAGAAAAGTTCCATAGGAATTTAATCCCAGAATATGGTAGCTTAGTTGATCTGAAAAATATAGAATCTATCATGTATTGGAATTTTACCTCTAATGTATTTATGATTTGAATTTTTCACAAATTATTGTTTATATCTATCAGTTTATTCAGGATTTTTTCAAAAATAGATGCTCTGATGATTACTTTGGAAAAAGGAAGGGGTTATGTTTTTGTGGATAGAACAATGTCTCGAATCCTTTCAAGAATTAAAGTATTGGTTTTCCTTAGCTTTCATCTGTATATTGCCTTAGCCAGAAAGGGGTTTGAGGTGTATTGTGATTCCTCATTTATTTACCCCAATGTAATTCTCATTTTGGATCACTAGGTAGTAACATATGGTTCCAGACAACTCTATTCCAAAAAATAGAATTATTAAACCATGTAATCGAATTATCCACTATTGTTCATGGTCTAAATTCATGGAGAAATTATCTAATTTGAAATCCCTTTGTGATTTTTATAGACCATAAGATCCTATAATAAATTTTCTCTCAAAATAAATTAAATAATAGTTAGTGTTTTGGGTTGGATATCTTCAACCATTCAGCATTTTTATTCTTCACACTCCTGGTAATGGAATTATGGTGATTATTTCCATTAACTAGAAGGTTCACCCTCAAATTGTAAAAATAGATAAAGAGGATTGATGAATTATGTATATTATGTTTGGACTTCATCTGGATGTTGTGAAGGATTAAATATAGATACATTAACAAAACATCAATATTTCATCATCTATATTGTTGAATGTCGGGGAATCCTAGATTTATAACCATGATTGTAATATTATTCGAGAATGACTCGATGGTGGGGAGATCCTTAACAGATAGTTCTAGGATTCATATTTATTTTTATACTACCTTGAGAAGGTAATTGATCCAATAATAATGTAAGATTAAATGATAAAGGTGACCAATTTATATAGGTGTTAATTAAACCCTATAATTACAATGATGTACCATGCTATTCCTCGATAGTTTTAGTGCCTTGGAATAAAAAATACATGGCAACCTTCATAACTAATTACGTTACTTATTAACAAGTAAAGGATAAACATAAAAAGTTACAATTAATACATTAATACATTATATGTATGGAAATGGGACTAAATTCTGAGTGATTTAATGATGAGTTTTCCAATAATAAATAAAAAAAGTGAAGTATGGGTAATAGTATATCATCAAATATAAAAAAAATCAATTTTTTTCTTTTTAATAATCCTCATTAGTTGATGAAATTAGATGGATATTTTTTAGGGAGATAGTGAGAAATTATATTATAATAGATTATATAATCTCTAATATGTATCTATGGTTTATGTATCTATTTCAGAAAAAACTCATTGTGCATTTTGGTCTCATGTAATATTTAGTGCTACATTTTATCCTCAAATCAATGATTAGTTTGAGCAAGCTATTTCAACATTTTAGGATTTACCTTATGTTCTCATTATAAAATTTAATGGATCATTGGATGATCACCATTCCATGGAGGAATTATCTAATAAAAATATTTACCAATCTTCTATTCATATAGAAATTTATAGGGAATTATATGAATATCCATGTCACTCACATATCTATTATATATAGTTAGGTGAATCCTCTATAATTTTTCAACCAAGGGTTGTAAGTTGGATTTTTTTTCTTTTAGAAGTCATTGGAATTATTTTGGTTAAGGATGAACTAACCACACTATGGTGATAATGGTTATTTTTTGGAGTTTATATGGGATGATTTGTGATATTGAAGAGATTTGTTTAAATTATAGTTGCTTTCACCAAACTCTAACCATGAAAAAACTAATTTGAAGTTGGTATAGGAGGAGAAAAAACATAAAAATGGGTGTTTGAAAAGAAATTGATATTATGATGTTTTCTTGTAATAAATGGTTAGGCTCATACATGTCATAGTGTTCTTTGTCATTGGAATTTTTGAAATAAAATTATGAACACACATATGATATATAATAGTAAAAAAGATCTTTCATAAGTATAACAAGTGGATATACTCCCTTTTTCTATTTTGAGAATTAGAGATAGAAATTCCCTAGTAAGTAGGTCCACACCATGAAGATCATATGTATTTTTTATTAATCATAAAATATGATTGATATTTATTACAAAAAATATTCGTAAACCAAGAGATAATGAAACTAAACGAGTTCCATTTTATTGGGTATTATAAAGACCTTGGTGGCTATAAAACATAGATAATATGAGGGCCACACTATAGAAAAAGACATATAGTGATTAAATTTTTTCTTTACAAAACAAGGTGACAAAAAATGTGTATGAAAGACATGTATGATTTTTTGAAATGAGTTCCTAGTGAATAACAAAACACCAGAGGATAATTTTTCATGTATTGGGGTTTCTTATGTTGAAGTGAAATGAACTAGAAAGAATGGAGAATTTTTTTTCAATGAAATTTTGTCTTTAAAAGAAGTATACTTTGGTAATTTGAGTATCATTTATGGTCAATCTAAGGATGTAGCTGACACATGAGTTTTTATTAGAGGAAACACCTTAGAGTTTAAAAAACTAACACTTATGACTGATTTTTATGATATGGTACTTCATTAAAAAATTTGAGTTTATTGTATGAAATTAAATAACCTAAATGATGTAAATATTTTGCAAAATGATCTAATAATTAGATTTAAAGTAGGTAAAGATGTATGTTTATTGAATTCATAATTGTGAATTTGAATTTCAAAATTAATATTCTATATAAAAACTTTTTGAATAGAAAAATTTAATCAAACATTGAATAATAAAGAGAATTTTGAGGAGAGGAATGATGTGTTCCATGAAGAAATAAGGGAATATATTTATTGAATATATAGTTTTAAGGAGAGAAGTGTTATTGATTTGAAATCCATTGAACATCCAGTTCTGAAGTTGAAGTGTTACTGATCATATCCGTGAAGATCAAGAAGTAACAAAGAGTGCGTCAGTAAGAAAAAAATTTATGTTTGGTGTTATAACCTTTATTGTTATATTTTTTAGCATAACCTACTTATTAACACTATCCTTTTAAACCACCTTGGAAAGCAATTAGTGAAAGAGATGAAGAGGTTGTGCACCTTGAATGGGTATTAAGTTTTTCCAATATATTTTAATCATAATTCCATGGTGTCCTAGATAATTGGAATATCAACTTGTAATTGATATGTTCTCCTTAGATATATCTATGTTTAGTTAAAAACACAAAAAACCTATATATATAAGATTCTTTAATTTTCAACATTTTTTTTGTTTATGTTAAATCATTAGATTTATTCAACATTTTCTAGAAAATGTGAAGAAAATATCGTTTTAAAATTTAAATAATAAGAAAGATTACAATACTATAATTCACCCCCTCTTAGGGTATAAAATTGATCCTTAGGTTACTAAAGTTGTATCGGATCCACTGGTTATTTCTTGGTGAATAAATTATAAGAAGTTTTCATCATGGATAATTATATAAATACAAAGAGATTTATATTATTTATTAGATGGAATTATTCAGTGTGGTAGAAAAAAATGATATCACATTTAAAATCACTTGGATTAGATGTTTCTGTGAAAATATTTCATAGAATTAATGTAATTGATTCCACTAGAATATAAAGATTGTAATATGATGATAAATTATTTAATAATGATCCTATGACCCTGAATGATTTTTCACAAAATTTTCTAATCATATATACATGAAAGAGATAGATTTTATAACAACCAAATGAATTCTAAAGAATCATGGAAATATATATAAAGGTGATAATAAAGATAAGGAGGTAAATTATCAGGTTTCTAAAAATATATTATAAGTATTAAAGATTATTTGAAGTAAAAATGATAATAATTTATTCAATAATCACGTTGAAGTGGTCAGATCTATTTGGGATTTTTTTCATGAGATGAAATATACAGATACAATGAAGAAGATAATTTATATATTACCACTAATTTACAAATCAAAAGTTTCCAAAATTGAAGAATTAAATATTAGAGAATTATCCCTTGATGATTTACACAAAATACTGGTGCCATATTAAATGAGAGTGAAACTAGAAAGTTCATTAGAACATTATTCAAAAGAGATGAATATAAAACATAGGAAAATCAAGTGATTCAAGAGAGTAAATATGAAGAATATGCATGTAAAATTTTTTTATCTCTTATGTAAATAAAATTTAAGATACATAATGAAATATTGTATATAAATTTATATATAATCTATATTCATTGTGGAATTATTTGTCACAACAAAAACAAGTGTCTAAAAATATTCTTTAGAGTGAAATTTGAGTTTGAATTATTATAAAAACAAAAGAAAAAGTTAACATAGAAGAAATATTAATTTAATTAATTCAATTTAAAATAAATATCAATGAAAAGTGTTAGTGAGAATATAGGAAGAAAATATGAATGAAAATGTAATATAATGTTCTGAAATTGAGTTTATCATAGACATAGAAGATTTCATGATTAATTCTATAGACAAATCTAAAGCTGAATTAGAATAAGATGATCAACCAAAGGGATTCATTAATCTCAATGAGGAATTGTGAGGGTAACATTAAGAGCATGATCTATAAATAAATAAGATTAGAAATGTTCTAATATTTTTAAAGGAATCCCCAAGTTATGAAGATGATATTGAAGAAAAAGTTGATCTTCTAGGGAAATGTTTTTCAAATATGTGAAATATCTAGTATAACCCGAAGTATTAAGGAAATATAAATTAATGATCGAGTAACAAACTACGATCATTGATTATATTAATGTTTTCCTTAAGGATAAAGTTAATAATATTTAAACACTCAAAAAGAAAGTTATATCATTGAGAATAAATTTTGATTCTTAAATAAAAATAGGTTGATCAAGGAAGAAGCTATAATTTGGGGTGTTTTTAGATAAAGTTTTAATGTAAATGGTTGAATGATATATAAATTTTTTTGGGAAGTGGTGAGTTCTTAAAGATTCAATTTCATAGCTAAAAGTGGTCTTGCATATAATGCAAGAACATCAAAAGAAAAGCCAAAAAAATTTGAAGTGTAAATGAATATTATTGAAAAGAGAATATTCTCAATCACTGAGATCATAAAAATAATGGACGAGGTAATCAATATTATTAGATATTTACAGAGTTGTAACTAATAATAAATTTTCTCTATAAAGTGCCAATTATGTAGATTCTTTGGAAAAAAAATATCTTATTATGTTGAAGCTGAAGGTTAATTAATATTAAAAGTAATTGGTAGTCAAAAATAAGAATTAAAAAATATTATTTAGATCATAATAGAAACTCATTCTATAGATACTATTTCAATTTATCAAAATTTGTTTATAAAGATTCCTATTATAGGAAAATAAATGAATGTTTTTTTATAGAAGAAAAATAATAATCGAAGAAAGTCAATCGAATTCAATTCCTTATGAAAATATATTTTTTACATTAGAGGAAGAATAATATAATCTATTTTCTTATGAGGAAGAAAATAAAAGGAAAGAAAAATATAACTCAACTCATTCTATATTTTCTTAAAATGTGAATAATTTGAAGATGAGGGAGAAATATTTTCCTTATGATATATATTTTAAGGGAAAAAATATTTGTAAAAAAATTCCTAATATTGGGAACTCATTCTATATGACGGGTAATATGAATCTTCTCATGAATGTGAAAGGAATAGTAGATGAAAGAATTTGATATCGAAATTATAAGGATTTAAGGATTAAAGTAAGTTGAAAAACAATTTTATCAGAGATACATTGAATAATAATAAAATTACCTATGTTGATGGTCTTGGAAAAAAAAATTTGATTGGGAACCAGTTATATGACTCATGTTCAGAAGTAATATTTAATCTATAATGAATCCTCAATATAATATAATTTCAGAAAGGAGGAACTAGATGGAAAATAATATGGCCAAGACGTTGTTGATTGGAAGTGGAATATATAACCACCATATAAAAAAATCTACTCAAGTGTTTGTATACAATCTGAATTGAGTGTTTCTTATCCTTGGAGAAAAGAATATTCCATATAAAATGTGTTAGGGTAGGAAACAATCATTGATACATCATAGAGTATTTGAAAGAAATTGTTTTATTTGAGATAAAGAGTGAAATTATGTAAGGTATGGTGATTTAGAAAATAAAATAATATTCTTAGGTTGATCATAAAATATTAATGATACTAAATGTCCTAATAAAAGATATAACCAATTATTTTAAAGAAGTGAAATATGAATTATTGAATATGTATTAAAATATAACTCTATATTTTTTTCCATTAATTAATAATTGAAAAAGAAGAATAGATAATTTTCGATTCAAGAGAATATCATGATCCCTTAGTTGATAATGATTACAATATTGAATTAGAGGAAGAACATGGCAATGAAGTGAGTCAACCCATGACTGAAAAAGTATAAGTATAGTTGATAATGTTATAAACAACAAAATCAGAGATAAATATACTCCGATACAAAATTATAGAATGGGAATAATAGAGCACAATACTCTATAAACATAGGCAGAACTAACCTAATTAAAATATTCAATAAAAGAGAAATCTTAGGTGAAATCAATCAATGAAGAGTTTGACCAAATTTAAAACAATTAAACATTATTACTTATAGATATATGGAGACACTATAATGTGATTTTTATAAAATGGTTATTCCAAAAAAAAATTAGAACAAGATGGAGTGTTCTAAAATAATGTGAGAATGGTATAAAATTTTTATGATCAAATTAAAGGTGTTGAAATTGATGAAAAGATGGCACTAAGGGAAATAATGGAATCCATAAAACATATTATATTAATGGATTTCAAGAGTAAGTTCACTTTTTTTTAAATTTTTACAAATAAAACATTTCTAAATATAGTATTGAATAAAGAATTATACATAAAAAAACAAGTAGAATTTCCCATTGGAGATGTTTATTCAAAAGTGGGATGATTTAAAAATTCATCATATATCCTAAAGAAAGCACTATTTTCTTAGTATTCAAGGCTGAAAATATATCTGAGTAAGTTGGAATTTTAGAGAGGAGGGGTTGATCACAACGTATATATTAAAATATCAGATGATGAGTAGTTCATGATGATGGTTTATGTGCATGATATCATATTTCACAATAATAAATATATTTCCATTGAATTACATGAACATATAATGCATTAAATTTTTTAAATATCTATGATTGGAGAATTAACATACTTTTTATGTTATATGTTTTATAAAAGGTAGGTCACAATATCATATCATAGGTGAAATATTCAAGAGAAGTATGAAAGAAGTTTAAAATGGAATAATACATAAGATTTTCATTTTTAATAATAGTTCTCACAAATCCTAGAAAGCATACAGATAGTAAAATAATAGATACAACATTGTATAGAAGAATTATTAAAAATCTATTCTATTATAAAAAATTTAACCCCTTCAAATAGAATATGAAAACCCACCATCCCATATAACCCTCACGACCTGGATTGTAATAATACCCCAATTACCCTATTTACATGTTCAATCCAATATATTATCCCTCCAACATTATAGAACAATCAGTTATTAGAAAAATGAAAATCCCCACATGTAACTCCCCGACCATAGTTACCTAGAGTTGGGTAATTATTACATAACATTGGCATGATCACAAAAGATCATGTCTTGAAATACCGATTAGTTTAGTAGACTTGGAAGTACAAGATACATTCATAAGGTTTACAGTAAATCATAAAATAGGAAACGAAAACAACATTATATCCATAGAAAACACTGAGATCCCATAGGCTATCCCTGCAGGTTATTCATAATATAATTTTTTGCATCCTGGAAAAAATAAAACATAAAAAGGGGTGATCTCAGATGCTCAGTAAGGAAAACAATATAGTGGAAACACTCATAAATAGGTATAAATATTTAAGGCAATGTATAGAACTAAAATAAAATCCCTTTCAACATAAACTTCATCATAACATGGAAAATATAAATCAACATAATTCCATTTACTTACTCACAAAGATATTCTAATAGTCGAATAATCACATGCAATATCCATATCCACTTTCATAATGATGGAATTCATAATTCCAGACTTTCATAACCACATAGTCAAGGCCTTGTGCCAAGAATACAAAGAAGATTTTTTTAAGGCCTTTTTCCAAGACACTAGTTTGTCTCATGAGACATACCAATGCATCGAGGAGCTATAGTGGGCTCCACAGATCACTTACTATGTCTAATACATTCCTCATATGAAAAGGTGTAAACAGAACAAAAACATTCATATTAAGACTAGCATACGAAATGTAAATACTTTATCCATAAACCATGAATGGTATAAAAATAACACATCCATATTCAAACATATCACAAAACCTTCAATACAATATGGAAGATTTGTATCATAATAAATCATCTTCAAATAAACTTAAAATCCATCAAAGGATGTTGACATAGATTAAATCAAAAAAAAATTTAAGAGAAATATATCTTTCTATATTGAAATAATTTAAGAGTAAAATAATTATAAAGAAAAAATTTATTTTGAAAATATTCTTATAAGAATGTAAGGGATGCTTCGATGATGTTATGGCAGCGGAAAATAGCCGCATCCACCATATAATTTTAAAAAAACATTCTTACCTTAATTTGGTCAAAAAGGTCATAAGGTACCTTGTTTGGAAAACGATAGAAAGATTCCTTTCAGACCATTTTATTAAATTTCAAAAAGGGTATAAATGAATTTAAACCATAGTTTAGTAAATAGTAAAAATTTATTGGAATACATTTTCAACAAACATGGATGTGGATGATAAATATGTTCCAGTAGATACTTACGTAAAAACAACCTTAGATAATAAAAAGATTGTGAAATTAACCCTTACCTTGTACTTTTCCTTGGATGAGGGTAGGTTAACATCTTTTATAATGGTGAACTAATTGTTATTAAATTATAATATAATAATATACATTAATATGATATAATATGTGATCTTTTAATATTTCATTGTTAATAATATCATAGTATTATCATCGTTTTGGGTGTTAACTAATTCGTTTTCTTTTATATGGTATGTTATATAAGTAATGTTTGTTATGGATATGATGTATATTATACAAATTCATAATGATATTAAATCTTTAAACATTATCTAAAATAATCTAATGAGAATTAGTCTTGAATGTATTACGATGGGGAATGAGTCTCATCGTGTTCTTGGAGACGGTAATCCGTACGTACGCACGAGCGACTATATCATTATTTTTATATTAAAATAATATATAATTGTATGGTATATAATATATACAGAATAATTATCATGATATATTTATTATTTACATCAATTACATGTCATTATTATACCCATACAAATAATAATGTATTGAATAACAATTACACCATGATGTAGAGACGGTAAGCCGTACGTACGCATGTATGGTGAAATATCATTCAAAGGGTGGATAGAATAATGAATATGGTTGAAACATATTTATAATAACATCAAAGTACATATAAGATACTGGAGTTATTATTTTTTAATGGAAACAACAAAGAAAGAGGAAGTTGAATAAGAAAGGAACTTGAATGAGGTGATGAAATATTTACCTCTCTTCGGGTTCTTCATTTTGATTTGGTCAAAAAGGGCTCATTAGGTTGGGTTTATGACTAAGTTAAGGCCTCTAGGATGAAGGTAGGACAGTTCATAGGGTATTTGGGTAGGTTTTGACTGAGCTAAATGGCTTTGATGGTGTGAATTAGAGAGAAGGGGGAGTGCCCTTTTATAAGAGGAGTGAGGGGAACCATAGGAAAAGCTAGAAATATTTTTTTAAAATAAAACCATTTTCAGTTTCTAATGGATCAAAAATAAATTATATAAAGGATAAGGTGGCGATGTGTCGAAAACCACTCAACAAATAGGTTCTAGACAGGTCTGGGTCACCATATGAACTTTATCTTTTAGATTTAACTCTTAGTTAAATTGTTTGACATTTACCATGTCTCTTTGTATTTTTATATTATAAGGTTAATAGACATAATATAAACTTTAAAGAGAACCCCAAGTAGTTTATTAATGATAAAACTAAAATTATATAATTCTTTTGTCCTAACCTTAAATTTTTTTAAATAGAATATAAATTAATAATATAATATTTTTAAAAAAAACTCTTTTATGTCAATTTTAACACTATTTGGTATTTTGTTTTTGCTATATTCATAAAAGAATTATTACTTCAAAAAAAATTCATCTAACCAACAATAATATGTCATATTAACCTATAAAATTGGTGGAATTCATAAAAAGTCTCAAATTACATTTATTTAGATATTTATAATATCAATTATTTAAATATTTCATTAATTAGGTAATTACTGCATTATCATTGTGTCATAAACAAATTAAATTATTTAACGTGTTAAAAATATAATTAAAATACCATTATGTAGGAAATATTTTTATCTTTCTAATTAATATTTATTGTCGAATTTATCTTATTTATAACCCTATATTAAAAATGTTTTAGTTATTCAACTTTAATTTTAACTCTTAACATTTATTTGAATTAAATAATAATAAATGTTCTAATATAATCCAAGTGGACCAAATAGGTTCATATTTTTTTCCTAAGGTTGTATTTGGTCGAATAATACTTATCTAATAGAATTAGGACATGTGTTGGGGTAATAATAATATCATTTTTACCCTTAATTACAATAATTACTTTTAACTCTCGTAAATAAAAGTAAAAAGTTGCTATTCAAAAAAATTATTTTTATCTTATTGAACCAAATTTTAATCCTTGATATTAACCGTGTCTCTTGGATTTTTAAAATTCAACTCACAGAGTCGGTAAAATTATGTTTTATGTAAATTTGCAAATGCTCCTAGGAGGTGGGTAAAAGATGGTGAAAGGTTCAATAAAATTTTATATTTCAAATATTATTACAAAATGACTACAATGAATTACATTGAACATATATAGGTATTATGTATCTAGTTTTACCTAATATAAATTTAAATAAAATAATTAATTATTTAAATAAAAATTTGGTTTCAAACAATAACTCTGTGTTTTTCACTATTCATCAAAAATTAAAATTTTTCAGAAAAATACCAAAAATTCACCCTAAGCAAATTTTGATATTCCGAATCCAAAAATGTAGTCCATTTTGAAGGTTAAAATTTATAAAATTTAAAAAAGTGGGTATTACTATTCATAACGGCTAGTTTGATTTATTTTGGTGTGATAGAACATGAAGTTATGTACAACACATGCTATTGTATTATTCAAAGAGAAGAATACTGTGGAAGCTCGGGGTGCTACATTCTCCCCTCATTCAAATAATTTTGTCCATGAAATTTTGGGAGTATTACTACATTAAAAGACTCGGGTGGTTCTTCATCATAATTTCCTCGAGTTCCCATGTTTCCTCTTGCATTTTATGGTTTCTCCATAGAACTTTTACCAGAGGAGTTGAACGGTTTCTCAACACTTGTTCTCTTGTATCAAGAACCTTGACAGGATCTTCACAATAAGACAGATCAGGTTCCAGTTCTAATTCCTCATAAGTGAGTACATGCGTTGGGTTATGCATGTATTTTCTCAACAGTGATATGTGGAATACATCGTGAACTTTGGAAAGACTTGGCAGCATTGCCAAATTGTAAGCTACACCCCCAATTCTTTCTGGATTCTCAAAAGGTCTGATGTACCTGAGGCTAAATTTTCCCTTCTTACCAAAAGGTATAACACCCTTCCATGGAGATACCTTCAAGAAAACATGATCTCTTACATGAAATTCAAAATCCTTCCTTCAATTATCAGCATAGCTCTTCTGCCTACTTTGAGTTGCTTTGATGTGGTTTTGGATTATTTTCACCTTTTCCATCGTTTCCTCCAGATGTTCTGGGCCTACAAGTTTTCTTTCACCAACATCATCCCAACAGGTTGGTTTATGACATATCTTTCCATATAACGCATCATATGGTGCCATCTGAATATTTAAATGGAAGCTATTATTATAAGAAAATTATTACAGAGGTAAATATTGATCCCACAGACCTTTAAAGTCAAGTGATTATAATCTCAGCATGTCTTCTAACATTTGAATAGTCTGTTCAGATTGTCCATAATTTGGGGGTGGTAGGCAGTGGTCAAACGAAGTTTAGTATCTAGGGCTTTCTGAATAATTTTCTAGAATCATGATGTAAAAACTGGATCACGATCAGAAAAAATCGATAGTGGTACACCATGAAGTTTTACAATATCATTAATATATTTTCTTGCTAAACATTCAAGTGGTAAATATTCCCTTATATCAAGAAAATGTGCTGACTTGGTAATATGATTAACAATGACCCATATTGCATCGTTCCTTCTAGGAGACTTCGGTAGTCCCATGACAAAGTCCATCGTAATACTATCCCATTTCCACTTAGGTATGAGAAGAGGTTGCATGACTCCTTCAGGCTGTTTCTTCTAGCTTTCACTTATTGACAAACCATACATCTTGACACAAAATCAGCAATATCCCTCTTCATGTTGTCCCACAAAAAATGTTCCTTCAAATATTTATACATTTTGGTTCTCCCAGGGTGTATAGAGAAATTGGAGCTATGATCATCATCCAAAAATTCTATTTTTAGATCAGGTATATCCGGAACACAATATCTTTTCCCAAATTTCAAAATTCCATCTTCATATATGAAGTCACTCAATCTCTCGTTATTCATAGCTTTAATCTTCTTTTGAAACTTCTCATCATCAGCCTGAGAACTTTTTATCCTTTCTAGTAAATATAGTTTTGCAACAATTTGAAAAATCATAGATGTTTCACCTTCTATGGTTATTCCCATGTCCATATTTACTAGATACATGTATATAGGATCCTTTCCAACCCTCATTTTGTTCAAAAATCCATGATCTTTTCTTCTCAAAACATCTTCCACCTTATTTTCCTTCCCCGAGTTGTAGTGTATCATTCAATCATAATCCTTGAGTAGATCAATCCATATCCTTTTCCTCATGTTGAGTTCTTTATGTGATAAAATATACTTAAAACTCTTTTGATCTGTATAAATCTCAAATTTTTCACCATTGAGATATTGTATGCATATCTTCAAAGAAATGATTACAGCCGCTAACTCAAGATCATGAGCATGATAGTTTTGATCATGAATTTTTAGCTGTTGTGATGTGTAGGAAATAACCCTATCATTCTGCATAAGGACACAACCACATCCTTTGTTTGATGCAACACTATAAATAACAAACCCATCATTCCTTGACGGTAGAGTCATGATAAGCGCATTGAATAATATTATCTTAAATTATTTAATACATTCTTTACACTCTTTTTTCCAAAAAAAATTAACCCATTTACATGTGAGCTTGGTTAATGGGTTAGCCAATATGGACAAATTCTGGAAAAAACACCGATAATAACCTGTTAAATCAATAAAACTGAGTACCTCAATTATACTATTCAGTGCTGGCCATTATTGGATTTCTCTTGTATTAAAAGGATCAACATATATTCCATCCATATAGAAAATATGTCCAAGAAAAGAAATCTCTTGAATCCAGAATTCACACTTTCTAAACTTTTCATATAATTCATGTCTTCTAAGAGTATTTAGGATAATGCACAAGTGATTTTCATGATCTT
Organism: Viscum album; assembly: GCA_963277665.1. Taxonomy (NCBI): domain Eukaryota; kingdom Viridiplantae; phylum Streptophyta; class Magnoliopsida; order Santalales; family Viscaceae; genus Viscum; species Viscum album. The sequence goes on along the minus strand of OY728141.1, from coordinate 1,293,922,144 downwards.
CATAGCTTTTGGAGTATAAAAAGATATCATCAATAAATAACACTACAAATTCATAAATATATTCATTGAAAACTCTATTCATTTTATCCAGGAAGATAGATAGTGCATTAGTCAATCCAAAAGGCATTACTGTAAACTCGTAATGCCCGTACTCGGTTCGAAATGATGTTTTCGGAATGTCTTCCTTCTTCACACACATCTGATGATATCCAGATCGAAGGTCAATCTCTGAAAATTATTGAGCTCCATGCACTTGGTTGAATAAATCATCAATGTGAGGTAAGGGATACTTTTTCCTTATTTTTATAGCATTTATTTCCCTGTTGTCAATGCACAACCTCATAGATCAGTCTTTCTTCTTAATAAAAAGAATAGGGGCTCCCCATGGAGAAATAGTAGGGAAAATAAATCCCTTATTAATAAATTCCTCTAGGTATTTCTTTAGTTCCACTAATTCCATAGTGGACATTCTATAAGGGGTCTTTCATATGGGCCTTGATCCTGGAATTAAATCAATGGAGAACTCAATTTCTAGTTTTGGATTATGTCCAGGTAAATCCTCTGGAAATAGATCAATATATTCTTTGACAATAGGTACATCTTCTATTTGAACATTCCTTTCCTCACCCATAGTTATTTTATTCTCTTTATCCCCAATAATTGAATTTAGTTGAGCTACTAGGGGTTGATCTGGATAAGAATTCGGTTGTAACAATTATACTCTAAAGATAAGGTGTTTTTTATCATCATCATAAAAAATAGTAACCTCCTTCTTATTACAACAAATTTGTGCATCATGGTCTGAAAGATAGTCCATACCGAGGATTATATCAAATTCAATCATGGGTATGACGATGGGATCAGTAGATAAAGAACATTTATATGACCTAATGGGGACTGATTCACAAAACATTATTGCAATGATACTTCCCTTAAGAGTTTTGACTGAAAACTCCATTGTTAAATCAAATTGTAAATATCTAATTTTCTTAGAAAACTGGGAAGATATGAAACAATGCGATGATCCAGAATAAAATAAAGCATTTTCTAAACTTGAGTAAACCATTAAATTACTAGCCACTACGTCTTTTAGAGCTTCAACCTCAGCATTAGTGATAGCATAACGTGGCCTTCATCCCTTGGACTTTTCTGAGGCAAGTTCCCCTAACTCTTAGGACATTCATTTCATTAATGATCCCTTTCTCTACAATTGTAGCATTCAACATCGAGAACCTCTTTCTTCCCCTTGCAATCACGAGCTTGGTGTCATTTTTCACCACACTTGTAACAGACTTCCATTCCCTTTAGGCAAGTACCAGCATGTTTCTTCCCGCATTTACTGCAGTATGGATATTCAAATTTTCCCTTCTTCCCCTTATTTCCATTTTCAGAGTGTTCAATACATCTCTTCTTCTCTTGCTTTTCTTTAAAGTTGTAAGACTTGGAGAATTCTTTTTCTATGTTGATATCATGTGAGAAAATATCTTCGTACGATAAGAAGGATTGTGAGACTAATGATTGATGGAGAAATGGTTTTTACTTATAAAATAAAATATCAATCATACTTTTTGGGTTACATATATAATCTATATCATGCCTTACGAACCTTGTAAAGATAGCTTTATACATTGCGATATTCTCATCCTCCTTTTGCCTCAAACTCAGAAATTTCCTTTTCATATCTGCTCGATGGTCAATAGGAAATTATTTTTCTAAGAAAATATCTTTAACAACCCTCCATTCCATATTTGATCCTTCATAATCTTCCTTTGTGTTTTGAATCAATGGTGACCAGTGATCAGCATCTCTAGTGAGGCGGTAAACTGCCATGACAACTTTTTCCCTTTCGTTACTCCCCAAGGCGTGGAATATTTTCTCTAAAGAATTTATCCATTTCTCAACTACTAGTGGATTTGTACCCCCATTGAATGTTGGTGGTTGTTGCCTCAGGAAGCTATCTAACATTGATCCTCCACACTGCGGATTAGGGTGCTCCATATGAGTAAGGTTATTATTCATAACCTGAGTGAGTTTTCCCAGTATGGTGATTAACTGATCAGTATCGGTTGCATCACCAGCTCAAATATAATTATCTTGAGCAGGAGGAAAATCCCTACATAAAGTGCATGCATTGATATAGTTTCCATTCCTTCCACTAGGCACCATTTTTAAACCATGGCATAAAATAGATTAGTTTATGAATTGAAATACATAATTCCAAACTTGTAAAACACTTAACATAAATTTAATGGTTTATGGATATAATCCATAATCATAAAAATGTTTTCTCTGATGAATTATATACTCATAAACCATTCATAATGGCTGGTAAGGAAAATTAGAATTATCCTAAGCATATCTCCCAGGAGTGTCGTAACCAAGTGTACAGAAAGGCCCGATGTCGTGCAGTAGTTCCTATTCGAGTCTAGCTCAAAGCGGTGTTTTAGGGTTTTACCCCAATGTATATCTGTGCCAGAGCCACCTCTACCTTACCGTATCCAAAAAGGGATTTTTTTCTTGGAAAACTCACAAAATCTCTACAATACCAAAATTGTAGGAAGTTGTTCTATAGTAATTCTCAAAGTCTATCTTAGGGTAATGTGCTCTAATCAGATTTTATCTAAATATTGATTCCAAGGTTTGTACTAAACTTCCTCTGATTCCAACTATAATTCCCCGAACCTAGTTACCCAGAGTCACTGTATTATTACATAACATTGGCATGATCACAAAAGATCAAGTCTCTAAAGAATGATTATTTTAGTAGCCTGGGAAGTACTAGATACATTCATAAGGTTTACATTACATCTTAAAATGGAAAACTACAACCAAATTTTTTTCATAGACATTGCTGAGATCCCATATACTATCTCTTTAGGTCAGTTATAATATAATTCTTCACATCCTAGGAAAAATAAAACATAAAAGGTGGTGATCTCAGATGCTCAGTAATGATAACAATATAGCCGAATCTTTCATAAATATGTATAAACATTTAAGGAAATGTATAGAACTTAAACAAAAGCCTTTTTAACATAAACTTCATCATAATATAGCAAATATAAATCAAAATAATTCCATTTACTTACTCACATGGATATTCTACTAGTCGAACAATCACATGAAATATCAATATCCACATTCATAATAATGGAATGCATAATTCCATACTTTCATAACCACATAGTCAAGGACTTGTGCCAAAACTACAAATAAGATTTTTTCAAGGCCTTATTCCAAGACACTAGTTTGTCTCATTAGACCTACCGATGCATTGAGTAGCTATAGCGGGCTCCACCCATCACTTACAAAGTCTAATGCATTCCTCATAGGAAAAGGTGTAAACATAACATAAACATTCATATTATGAATAGCATACGAAATGTCAATAATTTATCCATAAACCATAAATGGTATAAAAATAACACATCCACATTCAAACATATCACAAAACCTTCAATATAATATGGAATATATGTATCATAATAAATCAACTTCAAATAAATTTAAAATCCATTAGATGAAATCAAAACCATTTTTAGAGAAATATCTCTTTCTATATAGAAATAATTTAAGAGTAACATAATTATAAAGAAAACAATCATTTTGAAAATATTCTTATAAGAATGTAAGGTAATATTAAATGATTTTATAGTGGTGGAAAATAGCCGCACCCACCGTATAAGTTAAAAAAAACATTCTTACCTTAATTTTGTTGAAAATGTCATAAGGTACTTGTTTGGAAAACGATGGAAGGATTCCTTTCAAAACATTTTATAAAAAGTAAGAAAAGGGAATAAATTTCATTAACCCATAGTCTAGTAAATAGTAAAAATTTATTGGAATACATTTTTAATAAACATGTATGTGGATGATAAAGAGATCACATCAGATAATTCTATAAAAACAACCATGGATAATAAAGAGATTGTGAAATTAACCCTTACATTGTACTTTTTCTTGGTCGAGGGTAGGTTAACCTACTGTATAATGGTAAAATAATGGTTATTAAATTATACTTTAATCATATACATTAATTTGATATCATATATGATCTTTTAATATTGATTTGTTAATAATATATTAGTGTTATCATCATTTCTGGTGTTAACTAATTCATTTTTCTTTTATATGCTTTGTTATGTAAGTAATGCTTGTTATGGATAGGATGTATCTTATTCATATTAAGAATGATATTAAGTATTTAAACATTATCTTTAATCATCTAATGAAAATTAGTCTTGAATGGATTACGATGGGAAATGAGTCTCATTGCGTTCAAGAAGACGGTATCCCGTACGTACGCACGAGAGACAATATCTTTCATTTGATATTAAAATAATATATAATAGGATGGTATATCATATATACAGAATCATTGTAATGTGATAATTATTATTTAAATCAATTACACATCATTATAATACCCTTCCAAATAATAATGCATTGAATAAAAATTACACGAGGACGTGGAGACGGTAAGCCGTACATACGCACATATGGTGACATGTCATTAAAAGGATGAATAGAATAAAGAATATGGTTGTACCATATTTATAATGACATCAAATTATATAGAAGATAATTTAGTTATTATTTTAGAATGGAATCAAGAAATAAAGATAATGTTGATGAAGAAAGGAACTTGAAAGAGGCGAGGAAATATTTACCTCGTCTTCGGGTTCTTCCTTTTGATTTGATCAAAAGGGCTATTTAGGTTGGCATTATAACTAAATTAAGGCCTCTAGGAATAAGGGAGGATAGTTGAGAGGTTATTTGAGCAGTGGTTGGACGAGAAAAATGGCTTTTAAGTTGTGAATTAGAGAGAAGGGGGAGTTTCCTTTTATAAGAGGAGTGAGGGGCACCTTAGGAAAAGCTAGAAATATTATTTTATAATAAAATTATTTTCAGTTTTTAATGGATCCAAAATGAATTATTTAAATTATAAGTTAGGTATAGGTCAAAAACCACTCAACCAGAAGTTTTTATATAGTTTGGGTCACTATATTAACTTTATATTTTAGATTTAACATTTAATTAAATATTTCGACATTTACCATGTCTCTTTGTATTTTTATATTATATGGTTAATATACTTAATATAAACTTCCAAGAGAACCCCAAGTGATTCATTAATGATACACCTATCATTATATAAGTCTTATTCTTGAACCTCAGATTTTTGGAATATAATATCAATTAATAATATAATATTTAAAAAAAACACTTTTATGTCAATTAGGACACTATTTGGTATTTTGTTTTTTTCCTAAATTCATAAAAACATTATTGCTTCAAAAAAATTCATCTAACCAACCCTAATATGTCATATTAACCTATGAAATTTGTGTAATTCATAAAAATTCTTAAATTTCATTTATTTGGATATTTATAATAGCAATTATTTTAATATTTCATTAATTAGCTAATTACTACATCATCATTGTGTCATAAATAAATTAAATTATTTAAAGTCTAAAAAATATAAATAAAATACCATTATGTAGTAAATATTTTTAGATTTATAATGAATATTTATAGTTGAATTTATCTTATGTGTAACCTTAAATTAAAATTGTTTTATTTATTAAACATTGATTTAACTCTTTTAACTCTTCTTTGAATTAAATAACAATAAATGTACTAATCTAATCCAGGTGGACCAAAGAGGTTCATATTTTATTCATAATGTTTTTTTGAATAATTATACGTATAAAATAGAATTAGGAAATGTGTTAGGGTAATAATATTATTATTTTTACCCTTAATTACCCAATTTTCTTTTAACCGTGGTAAATAAAAGTAAAAAGTTACTATTCACCAAAAATTATTTTTATCTTATTGAACCACATTTTACCCCTTGATATTAACCATGTCTCTCTAATTTTTGACATTCAACTCAAGGAAGTGGTAAAATTAGGTTTTATGTATATTTGAAAATGTTCCAAGGATGTGGTTAAAATACGTTGAATTGTTCAACAAAATTTTATATATCTATTATTATTACAAAATGACTACAATTAATTACATTGAACATATACATGTATTATGTATCTATTTTGACCTAAAATAAATTTAAATAAAATAATTAATTATTTAAATAAAACCTCGGTTTTAAACTATAACTCAGTGTTTTTCAGTATTCATAAAAAATTAAAAGTTTTCAGAAAAATACCAAAAATTCACCGTAAGCTAATATCAATAGTCTAAATCCAAAAATGAAGTCCATTTTGAAATATAAAATTTATAAAATTTCAAAAATTGTGTATTAATATTCATAATGTCTATTTTTATTGGTTGTGGTGTGTTAGAACTCGAAGTTGCGTACAACACGCGCTATTGTATTATTCAAAGAGAAGCGTACTATAGAAGCTTGGGGTGTTACACCACAAGAAAAAAAATCTATTTTAGTATAAATTTTCTTCACAAAAAAACCCCATGAAATATCCCAGTAGGTCACCAATCATAACACATATCATGGAAAAACATGCTTAACTATAGTGTTTTAATTATATTGGATCCAAAAATAGTGGTAAATCTTATTTAAATCGGTAGTAACAATTAGTATTATAAGTCTCACATCTTCTCTGGCATTACACTCTCCCTCCCTTTAAGGAATAGTTCCCTCATCATAGATCCCAGAACACAAACCTAAGCAATTCTTCTATACATCTAGTTGTGTATTGTCTTTAATAATATTTTTAACAACATAACCCCATTAACCATCACATAGACCAATGGAATTACATATGGTTCTCCGGTCTTGGCCTAGCGACACCATATTTTACCTCACAAATGTGTGTCATCCAATCTATCAACCCTCCCACTAGTTTCCCTTCAAACAAATTTCAACCCATCTATCATCCATCCCACATGCTTTAACAATCACTAATTTGACTACCTATTTTTTCCACTGGATAACCTATATTCTTTTAGTGTGATTTGTTATCACTCACATGAATCGTGAGAAACATCCCTATAGCCACTCATCCTCACACTACTCTAGGATAATCATGCCTACTTATTGAGTTTTAATTAGATATATTCCTAAAAATAAATAATCACCTTATTGACATGGGTATTACCAGTTACTATTTTTTGTCCCACCATTGTATGGGTGTTACACTCTTCTTCCAATTAAATAATAAAACCAATATTTTATACCCCACAACTACATACTAGGTAGTTACTATACATGTTAGATAAGATATTAGATTTGATAGTATTTCTAATAACTAAACCACACCGACCAACACATGCACCCCCACCAACCCATATAGACCCCAATTCCTACACTACTAGGCACCACTTATTGCCTTGTAGACACATATCATTCCATCTATCAATCCTAACATGTACTTAAATAGTCCCTTATTAGACTAACAATTTCCCCACATGACAATAAAAAATCATTCAATATGATAGTCCTTACTCACACACACAATGATAAACTTCCCAAGAGGTCACTGACCTAACCCAACTCCAAGAAAAAAAAGTTTAACTATGGAGTATTAATCAAATAGGAACACAAAAATATAAGTTCAGCTTATTGACATATATAGAACCATTTAGTCTTTTAAGAATATCTTTTCTCGGGGTACTGTATATATCATACAATAACCAGGCCTAATATCTATGATTTTACATGCCTGGAAAGAAAATTTCACGTTTTTTAAAATTAATAGAATCTATTAGGTGTAAATAATATAATTAGGTATATACATGAAAAACTAAACTATGATTTGGTTTTATATGCAAGAAAATATCTTGATTTAGAGGAATATTAAGATACCGGTTAGGCTGTAGATGTCATGGATCAAAAATCCACCAGTAGTGGAGCATTCTATATTAGAGGAAATTTCATTATATGGATAAGTAGGAACCATTTACAATATAATTGGGTACAACATAGGAATAATATATTTTTCTTCCCTATGATTATACAATGTTAATGTGGGTAAATCAATAATTGAAATATCCTGGTGAAGAATTATTCAAAATTATTATGATTCAGTGTGCCAATAAGAGTTATATAGAGGTAATGTAACATCCCAAACTTTTATAAATGAAATTATCTTTTTAAATGAATAAATTCATTCTTTATTAATGTAGTTATATAAAATAGATGCAATACTTTGGTTATTTTAAACTGTTATAAAATTATAGTTGGTCAGATTTAAAATACCATTATGTATCTTAACCATTGATACTATAACTATTGTAAAGTGTCCATTAATAAATGTAAATATTATGGGTTATGATTGGGTATAATTAATTGATATGGATGAAGTGATGTCCTTGACTAGAACAATCACAACCTATGAAACCCAATTATTACAGCTTTTGAGGGAGATGGAATCACTAGGATTTGAACTTAACCCATGCCAAAGCTAAAATTATACAACTAAAAAATTAAACCATTTACAAGAGAAGTTCAAGATTATTGAGATCCTGACCAAAACCATGTTCTTCAAGCCAACCCATGAAAATTACATCATCACACACCTTACCCCTAGTGAGTAAGATGGTATAATAATTGTTATGTATCCTGACCCTAGTAGTATGAAATTTTAAGGTTTCCTTGAAATAAAATAATGATTACATTTAACCATTTTCATTGTTAATTTATCTATAAAAAACTATATATGAGTTGATGAAAATTAGATTTTGATATGAAGAAACCAATGTTTTATTTTTTTGAACATATATAGTTTTAATTAGAACATGCTTTTTGATAATTTCAATAATATTGAAACAATTTTTTTTAAAAATAATATTCTTATTAAATATAATTTATTTATAGAAAAAATATAATATGATTTAATGAATTACATTGTAATCTTTATAAGTTTCAAAAAATTATTATTATTTTAAAAACCATTTTTTCTGTAAATGAGGATTTTTTATAGGAGTAAAATACCATAATTAGAGAATTATTTTCATAAAATAAATATTATTTTTGAAATAATCTCATTAAAATTAACTATTGGTGATTTTTTTAAAATAATCTATGATAGTTGATTTTTTGGATAAAAATTAAATGTGGTATAAACATACTCTATGTATTATGATATAATAATGACCCAAAAGTGATTTAATGAATGAAAAAAATTCATGAAAAAATATTGACTTACCCTTTAAAATAATGTGTTTTTGAAAATATTTGATTAATTTTATAAATATTTAATTAATCCTAAAGATATATATATTATTTTAGGTTTTAAAATAAATTAATTTTGAACATGACTCACTTCCACATCACCAATGGTATTATTTTATTATATTTGTTTATTGAACTTATAAAATAATGAAAACCACTCTTATTTGGGTCAAATTATGGGAAAAACCATGTGATAGTTTTTTGTTTTTATTATTATATACTATAGAGTCTAAAACCCATTTTTAGAAATTAATAAAGAATTTATCACTCTTTCATTATAAATACCCACCCAAACACCCTCTCCTCTTCACTCAATAATCATTTATCATGAATTTAATCTCCTTATTCCTATCTATATCCCCACTTGTGGTATTACCAAGATCTTAAGAATCTCCCCTCATGCTTTTAGAAGAACCCTCTCAAGGTAAGGGATTATATCCTCATCCAATTTATTCAAGAACTTTCTATCATTTATGCCATTTGATTTAAAATTGTTTATATTGAGATGTGATTTTCATATACCTTTTACTATAATTTTGATTTATATGTATTTATAGACCACTTTCACTACCACTAATCACTTATATGAATCATTATGTACCTTTATTGTGTGGATAAAATTATCATTATATTTTTTGACACACACCTGTTATGGGGAATGGTACAATTATTTTTTTTACCTAGTATATCATTTTTGTTAATCCTAGGCTATCTCTTGAAGATGAATTCACAAAAATTGATTGAATAAACATATTTATGGAAGATAGTGATCATAATGGGTTTGGATAACCCCAGTTCAATGTTATCATTATTCCCAATTTTCTCTAATTATACTTCTACTAGATGACAATCGAGAGATTCCTTTATTGATTCATCTCTCAACCTTGGATATATTCTGATCATAAGAGTATTCATAAGAAAGTATCTATCAGTATATCCTCTTTCCTATATATGTGGAATTGAAATAGTTTCTTTTAATAAATTATGAAATTCCCAATTTGACATTTTGATTCCCAAATTAATAGAATCCCCCTTCACAATTCCACACATGTACTAATGATCAGCTTAAAATTCCACCCAATCATAATATATTATATATAAAATAGATAGAAATTGGGTGGAGGGATATTCAGATCATTAAAAAAGGAAATTGAAACAATATAATCTATCCCTAGTATAGAAGCATTCAGAATTCGAAACATACATAAAAATAAAAACTACAATGAAGAAGATATTTTTTTGTTCCATTAAATGCATAAAATAAAACCTAGAAGTTGGAAAATATTCCCCCTTTACCAATAAATCATAAGAACTATCCCTCCAAGGATGGTAAAGTTTATTTAATTCGGGAGATAAGATATATAACATGTCTGGAAGAAAGAAATTGAAAAGAAAAAAAACAAAAAAGTTAATCCACAGGAGTCACATCATCCGGAGCTTCCCTCATTGATCAATCCTCTCTAAAACCACCATTTCATCTTATTTATAGTTATGAATAAACCTTTGGGGTGTCATAATGGTCCATTCATGGGTTTCAATTCAAAATATATCATCCCTAGGTGTTGAAATTTTGTACACCATTTTTTATGTCAAAACTACCCTTTTTGGTATTTGTTCAAGATTTGCACATAATTATAGTGATATTTGTAATGTGTAATTTGTAGGAATAGCCCCCTAATTTACCAAATATTAAACACTATTAATAGTGGATTTATGACATGTAATGTGCGAGACTTCCGTTTTCATGGATTGTTTTTATGCAATGTAATTATTCATGTCACAGATTGTGATAACCTACATGATGTGTACAATTGATTTCCATATGGTTTCAGTCGAAATCATCCTAGATCTTCATTTTCATGATTTAGACTTGGTCCTTCATTTTTTTATAAATTATGTCCCACATATGCATAATCAAATGAAAATCTTTTAGCTTAAAAAAATTATGTTTCCTTCTACAATGATTTGGAGTGCTAAGTGAAGTGTTTTCCGCTTAGTATATTCTTCTATTTTTGTTCATTTTTATCCAATATTGTATACATAAAAAAACACAATCCAAAATTTTCCAAGATTAATCAAATAATTCATACAAATAAGATATTTTAAATCAAAAAATACATGTATTAAATGTTTCTTTCAATTCCCCCAAACTTAGAACTTTATTGTCCTCAAGCATGTAATATCAACATAAATAAAAGGGGGAAACATTTTACCAACACTCAAATTCCCATGAATTTAAATAAAATGATTATATATGGGTGGGGGTAAACATTTCAATATTCACATAAAAAATAAAGTAAACATCACAATCTTCAAATAAATTAATCAATCGAAGTATTTTTTTTCATATTGGGAATTGGTGGGTATTCTGCTACCATTCATTCACATATCACAATTCTTTATTATCACACATTACACATCATGATTTACATCACAATGGATTATTTTCAATCATAACCAATGGTACAAATTCAAGTACATTTATTCTCTTATCATGATTACATGCTTCTTTTCTATAGGATTTCAAAGGAACTAATTTCTCTACTGCATAAAGACAAAATTCATATAAAATCATGAGTTATTTTAAATAATGGTTCCATTGAATATAAGGATTATCTTGAAAAGGATTTATGTTCCAAATATCACAGCTTAAAACCGAGGTTATCCTTATGGAATATTGCATGATATCAATAGTAAAGTACAATGAAAATTTCCCCTATAAAATTAAAAATCACTTTCCCAAAAGTTTATAGTATGTTCATGATTAATTTAAGTATAATGAAAGAGTTTCACCATATGAATTGTTTTTTTCTATTTTTTAATGCTTACTGAGAATAAGATTTTCATCAACCACCTACTCATATACGATCGATATATTTTCATTTTGGTAATGGTGATTTTTGATTTTCCTAAAACAAAAGAAATATTTTTTTCATATTATTTTTTTAATAAGTGAAAATAATAAGTACAACAGATGAAACATGATTCCTTCCCAATATCCAAAATATATCGCTTAATGTTTTTTCATACAATGTAATAAATCCCTTCTATCAAGACATCTTGCATCCCCACACTTAAACTTTAAAATATCATGTAATAAAAATAGAGTAGGGTAAGAATGGGTAAAAAGGGATTATAATGTGGATTATTCTTTTTGTGGTCATTTATGGCTTCTATAATCTAAAAAAAGATTAATTTCATGGAGTTTAAAATGATTGGGGACTAACAAAAAATTTCCACAATCATTTTAAATCTATTTTTGAAGAGAAATTGTTTCAAAAAGATGAAATGGAAGTTATAGTAGGTGGAATTCCCCAATATCACTCAATAAATATTCTCAAGATGAAATTTTTAAGTATTTGGTCTATATATCATCTCAATAATGGAACATGTAATTTGGGACAATCACTCATGGAATTCAATAAAAATTAAAAAGAAGTCCAAATAAATTTTAGAAATTCAATGTTTAAAAATGGTTGGGATATTTCATTTACCCAAGTAGACTAAATCCATCAAAACACGAGTCATTAATTCTATATAAATGACTCTACTTTATTATTAAATTACCTATTTTACTCATTTAACCTCATTAACTTAATCATTTAAAACATTTCATCAGGGAATTCATAAGAAATTCTTGTCTCCTAGATCAGTAAAGTAACGTAGAAAAACTAATTGTAGGTTTGAAATTTTATTTTAAAGATAAAAAAATAGATCTAAAAACCAAAATATAGGTAATTTAAATTATATTTAATGTAAAATAAAACTTATAATAGAAATTATGCTTCAGTTGGGTTACATAATTCATGTTCCTTCAATTCTATATCACCATCATGGAATGTAATCTATTTATTTTATCCATTCTACATGATTTTAGTATCTTTAAAAATGAAAAAAAAACTAAGAATAAAAAACATAGTGTAGGACCATAAAATCATCCAAAAATATTATTGAGGGTAATGGTGGAAAAAATAAAAAATATAGGTTGAATATGAGAATAACTTTTGTTGAACATTATTGGATCAACTCAAAAAATAGAAAAAATTGTAAAAAATCATTGACTATATGATTCCTTACCCTAAATTTAATTAATACAGTTTCTTTAATAAATTTTTAATTGTTTTTTAATGTAAATATAATTAATATGGAAACAATTCATTTAATAAAATTTAAATGGAATGTAAAACCTAGTTGGCATTCGTTGGTACTTAGGGTAAAGAAGTGTAATATCCTCTACTAGTTCTTGTGGTATCATCCCATGATATATCATTATCCTCTTCCAATTTATAGTGAATGGTTTAACTCCTCCTTCCTATGAAACCTAGACAACACCAAAATAGGATACATGAATTAATGGAAAATTTCATTCCCTTATAAAATGAAATTTACCTCGAATCAGTTTGAGTTTGATGTATTATAAAAGCACTTGTTCTCTAAAGATAAAGGTTCTAATTTGAATCAACTTATCATGGGAAATACATGTTCTTTCATTTTAAATATTTTAATTTTCAAAATATAATTTTTGTATGTATTTTATCTCATATAGTTACAATATCTTATCATTCACTACTCTTTAGGGTCTATATTCATCTATATCATAACCCAGTGGATTTTGTGTTCCAATTCCACCAGAAGGTGGTAGATTTTACCATAAATTAATATATATGGGATAATTTATATTATCCTATTATTTGTGGTTCTATAATCCTATAGGGTATGATATAACATTTGGATTCAGACCTACCCATTGGACTTAACTTTATATTCTAGAATTCCCTTGATTTATCTCTTAGAAAATTATTCTTGGTCATTTGTATATGGATGAAATAGGGTTGATGTTTTCTGTCACACCCCATATAATTTCAATAACGTGTCTATTTTAATATTTCATAAGTAGGTTCCTTGGTTTCTAAATATGGTTCATGGTACTCCAAACCTACAAAATATGATAGTCTTGAAAAAATCACAATTGACTTTTGTATCATTAGCCTTAATGGGTTTTTCTTACACCCATATTAAAACATAATCATCAGTGAGTATAATATAAGAATAACCAAATGTAACTAGGAATGGTCCCATTAATTATATACCCCACACTTTATAATCTACATAAAAGGTAAATATTTTTTTGGAATTTTTTATTTTTTGAGATGTTTCTGAAAAACTGACATTTTTTATATTTATTTCAAAATTCATGCGAATATTTAACTAAAATGGGAGAATAAATTCTATACTAAAAGAGTTTATTAGTTATTCTTTGGGATCCAAAATACCACAATAAGCTAATTTATAACATAATTTATAAACTTATTCAATTTCACATTCAGGTATACATATTCTCATTACTTAATCGGTGTATATTTTACTAGAGGAATGGGTCATACCAAATAAAAGACTTGGATTTAGATTTAATTTTATTTTTATAGTGAGATTTTAAATGATATTGTACCTGGTATGTGGCTAAATAATTGAAAATATTGGTGTTCTATGGAATATTTCCTTCTATGATATAATGTTGTTCACCTAGAAGTTGATCATTGAGTGGGTTATGATGGGGAATATCCACTTAGATGGTGTGAGTTTGTCTACTGAGATAATCAACCACTAGATTTTTGGCACCCGATTTAGGTTGAATTATTCTACGAGAAGAATACATATGATTAGTTATGTATTAGAATAATCCTTATTAAATAGATACCCTGATATATGAATGATCAGAAAAAACCTCTTTGGTTTCTAGTAGGTATGATATGAATTTATCTATAGAGAAGATGACTTCTAGGAACACATTTTATATTGTTGGGTAATAGATCTGAGCGTTATCCATTTTCATTGATGCATAAGCGATGACGTGAGGTTTTTTATCAATTCCTTGTGAGAGTGAGGGTCTCACAACTTGATTTGAGATAATGTAGAGTATCTTGAAAGGATGGTTTGTGTTTGGTGGTTTTATTATTGGTGGTTTAATGATCCTTTTCCTTAATTCATAAAAATACATATTGAACTCAATATCGATAGAAAACCCAACATATTTTAATAGTAACCTTGAATGAGGTAGAAAAATATTACTAAAATATTTATTAAATATTCATAATAAACTTGCATAGCATGAAAATGATCTAACATGCTTTAGAAAAGTCAGATACAACAATGATTTTATTACTTCTACCTTTGAATTATATACCTCAATTCCTTTTTATTAGATTAATTGAAAATAAACTATTATTTTTTTGAACATGAAATGACATTGTTCAAAGTTAAAAATATTTTTTTTTAATGAATGTTTAAAAACATTTCTAAAATTCCCTAATAATTTTTTGAATGAATATATGAAAATAGTAAATTTTTGGAGAAATACCTCAAGTAAGACATCAATATTATATAATAAAATACTCACCATAAAGATTTTAAATGTACTTGGGTCATTTTATTTCCAAAATGGGATCCTATTCTAGGAAACAGTTCCAAAAGGGAAGGTGAAGGTTTTCTTCAAATAGTATTCTTGTGAAATTTGTACCTGGAAGTGTCCTGAGAAACCATCTAAAAATAAGTGATGATATTTTCTTGGTAATCATTCTATTTTTTGTTCAATGAATGAAATTTAGAGTGGTATTTCTATGTAACTTGATTCAACATATTTTAATCTATACAAACTCTCCTACTGTTTTTAACTCTCATGTGGATTAGTTCATTGTGTTCATTTTTAACAATGGTCATGCTAGTTTTATTTATGACTACATGAATGGGGACTACCCACTAAGAATAAGATATTTTTTAATTGATGTTAGATGCTAAAAATTTATCTCTATCTATCTTAATAGCCTCAACATTGTTGGGATTAAGACTTCTTTAATGATGTGTAACTGGTTGGGAATCCCTTTCTAAAAAGATTCTATGAGAGTAGACTTTGGGGTTGATTTTGAGTATATAACCTAAAATCCATCTTATTGATTGTATATTTATTTTGAGAAGGTAAATAAAACTTTATTTATTATGAATGGGATAAGTTATTGGTAATGATCACCAATAATTTCTCTATTTAAAAAAGATAATCATACTTCATATCACTTGTTAATGGTTTTAACTCCAACTGTACAAGGGATGAGAATGAGTCGAATTTCCCTATATCTAAAGCTTTTATATCTTTTACAATGTTAGTTTCTTAGTTATAACATCGAAAAAATTAGAATTAAATACTTTTTATAGAATGAAATGGGGATTCTCATGTTTAGAGGTATTCATATTTTTGAGATGAAAAATTACCTCCTAATGCTAATAATTTAAAAATCATACCTGAATATTTAATCAGTTCTATACCTTCTTCATGTGTTATAACATAGAGTGAGCGATTTGTATAAGGATGTTTCATTTAATCAATAATTTTAAGTGTACAGTACTATGCCCAAGTTCTTTTGTGAGTGTTCCTTAATATATATTGATAATAATCTTTTCTATCTTTAAAAATGGCCCCCAAGATGATGGTATACTAGCCTAGTTCTCTATATTCTTCCATGGTTAGGATATAAAATATCTACTAGAATCATCAGTACTCTTACTCCTAGGAGTACATCATCTATAACTTCTATTGAAAAAAATGTGGATCTGTTTTCTTGGTTTACCACCAACATGTAAGCATAAATTATTTAATCTATAAGTTTATAACTAAAGTGAGGCATGAAATTTATTTAAGCACATAAATCGTAAAACACATTTGTAAAATTTAATCAACCAATGGTGCAGAGAATAAATAATGTCCTTGAATTATGAAAGTTTTGTGGTATCAGTGATGTGATCAGAGCCGAGATGATTTTAAGTAAGATGATTATCTCATTACCATATATCCCCCTTCTCTTTGTGTACAACACTTAAATAATTTGTTTCATATTTTCAGATTTTTTGAATTTCCTTTAATAGTTGGTTGTTTATCTTGACTTTCTAAAAGATTTATTAAATTTCCCATTGAAGTCTATCATCTTCACCATTCTTCAACTCATAAAATATAAAAGGGAATGATTCTTTCTTTTCATTTTATCCCTTTTCTATTTCTTCCATGGTGTTTCTAACCTTTCCTTCCCGAATCTAGTTATGATTCCTTTTTTGTTCTATTACCTTTCTTTTGAATGTATGGTTTGAACATTATTAGGTTTGTTAGAATCATCATCCTTAATATTTTTAGGTGGTTGTAGCTCTTTTCCACTTTGTGTTTCAATAATGATCATTATTTCCATGGTATTCATAACTAAATGTGATGGAATTTTCCAAGATTTTTTGTCATAATGTCTATAGATCATATGAATTGGTCTGTGATCATATCAATTTTATCTTCCAATATAAAAACATTGGCCCAAAACTAATTCTATTTAGTTTCTAGTACCCTATTGGAATGCTTATCATAATTATTTTTCTATAAAGGTGGTGGTTGAAAGGATTGTTTTTTCTGGAAGGGATGTTTGAATATTTTTTGGAAGGGTCTCAAGTTTTGATATTATTGATAGAAAGGTGGATGATTGGAAAAATTGGGCATGAGCTAGTTATTATTAACTAAATATCTTTATTGGGATTTCCCTTCTCTCCACTATTTAGTTTTTTGAAATTTACTTGGATGTATGGTTACTATAAAACTCTCCATACCCTGTATCTCAACACATTGATTACTTTAATTATTTTTGAAAGAATATATACCACATACCTCAGGTGGGGAAATTTTTTTCTTAATTGATTCATGGAAAATTATCTTTTTAACCTACTTAGTAAATCAATCCTAATTATAACTAGAGGTGATGAATCACAATTTTCAATTTCATGAATATCTATTTTGAATGTATCTCTAGTTCTTAATTGTTGTGATTTTTGGGAAATATTTTTTATAAGACCTAAGGAATCTGCTGGCGACTAATCAATCAAGTACCCAATAGATGAGGCATCAAGGAAGTATTGGTATTTTTTGAACAATACTTGATAGAATAACCCATGTATGTGGTGATACCCCATTTCATGGTATGGTTATCTAGAGAAAAGCTTCTTGAACCACTTCCGATAGTCATAGATGGTATCTCTAGTTAATTGATTTATAATGTAAATATCTTATTAGATTGATGTGCTACTGAATATGGGAATAATATTTTCATGAAACATCTTTTTAGATATTCCGAATCACTAATCCCACCTTATTGTAGATTATACAAACATTACTTAGCTTATCCTTCGATTGATAAGTGGAACCCCCCCCCCCCCCATTAAAATTAGTCTTCAGGTGCTCCTCTCAGCCTGAAACTTGAGTAGATAGATCCAAATTCTTGAATATGATGATTTGGGTCTTCTTCTACAATGCCATGAAATTTTGGAAGCATAGGAATCATATTGACACAAAAATCAAAATAATTTGTTGTAGTGGGTGTAATGAGTTGGTTATTTTGATTAGTTAATTGAGGCACAGACTGATCATACATGGTCTAGTTGGGTTTTCTAGCCATAACATCAAATTCATCATATACACTGAAAGTGTCACCAAAATTTGATAGTTTTATTTATAAAAATTTTATTTTTGGGGTTTTGCCTTAGTTGGGTTAATGTTCTTTCAATTTATGAACAATAATATATTAATTGGTTACTTGAACAATAAGTCATTCAAATTTTAAATTTTTTTTTGTAGTGTTATGCAACACTTCCTCCCCAGAAACAACACCAAATTTTATGGATTCCTATCATAGGGAATAGAAAATATAATTTTATTACCAAGTATAATATAGTATTCAACGAAAGGTTATCTCCTAAATTTGAGAACAAGAAAAATATTTTTTAAATTTTTTGTGGATTTTTTGAAAATTAATTTCTGATTGGTCTTAGAAACTGTAAAAAATTTGTTTACAATTATTGATTAAAAATATTGATAAAATATGTTGATCGTAATGGGTTTGTATAAAACTAGTGCTATGCTATTATTTTTTCTAATTTTCTCAATTATACTTCTGTCGGATGATATGAGGGAGATTCCTCTATTGATTCATCTCAATACCTTTAATAGAGGTT
This sequence comes from Viscum album, assembly GCA_963277665.1. NCBI lineage: Eukaryota > Viridiplantae > Streptophyta > Magnoliopsida > Santalales > Viscaceae > Viscum > Viscum album. The sequence goes on along the minus strand of OY728141.1, from coordinate 1,293,902,955 downwards.
TTGGTAAGGGTATTATAAATCATATCACAATTTGTATACCCTCCTTATCAATTATGTTGCAGTACAATATGTTTCCTGATAAATTTGGGAAATTCCTTATTGGGTATTGAGATTCCATGATTTATAGAAATCCCCATCATAATTCCACAAATATACTGGCGATCATCAAACACTCAACACCCAACCCTAATTTATTCTATAGGGAAAATATAGTAATTTGGTAGAGGGAGATATCAATCATCTAATAAGTAAATTAAAATAAATTAATATAACCCTAGAAGAGATGTATTCAAAATTTAAAACATAATTAACAATTGAAAATAGTTGGCATATGAAAAAGGATTTCTTCTATTAAATGCATACTCCCAAATGTACTAGTTGGTAAAGCCTCCTAGTTTTTTGATAAGTCACATAAACTAACACTCCATTTATGGGGTATTTGAGATGATTCAATATAGGGGAGACATCATAATCATGAAATAAATAAAGATAAAAGATAAAAAATGTAATGAAAATATGTCGTAGACCATCATCGAAGGATTTTCTCATCAATAAAACCACTTTAAAACCCCCCCATAGTCTCTTATTTATAGTCATGTAAGAGTATTTGTGGCGTCATAATGGTTCATTCATGGGATTTAGGTCATAATGGGTCATCCATGGGTGTCAAAATGTTTCTTTCCATTTATTTTAATCAAAACTACCATTTTTGTCTATATCTGAGAGTTACATGTCGTGGAAGTGATATTCTTGATGTGTAATTTATGTGACCATCCCCCCAATTTCAAGAATATTACATGATGTTAATAGTTTATTCATGATGTGTAATGTGCGGGACTACCCCTTTCATGGCCTATTTTTATACCATTTATTTATTTATGTTACACGTTGTAAATGAATTATAAGACATATAAAGCGGATTTCTAGCTGGTGTCATTATGAATTATCATTTTTATTATTTTTAATGATTTATACATGGTACATCAATTGTCCCATTATTATAGGGACTTATATACATCATCAAATCATTAAATTTTATCTTCACAAATCCTATTTCATGCTACACCATGACGTCATGCAGTGTAAAGTGTTTACGGATTATTATATTTTCTCTTTTTGTTCATTTTTTATCAAACTTCGTATCCTTACACAAAACATAAACATAATAAAATTCATCCATGTTTAATTAATTATTTATAGAAATGGGCAATTTTTTATGAAAAAATAAATGTATGAAATGGTTTTAGTAAATTTCTATGCTAAATTGTTTTATAGTGGATAACCATCCCCATTTCCACACAAGGGTATTCACCTAGATGTACTTATCCTTCATAGATTGGGTATATAAATGTATTTAATCTATACTTATTAATAATTTGTCGAAAATTTATTAAAGTAATTTTTATATAGTTTGATATATATGGAACGCTAATGCATCTATATGATATAAATGCGATAGGTGATCAAAGAATTTTATAGCCCTCTAATAAATTTGGTAATCTGTTTATCTCATAATATATCAATTACAGTGAACATAAGGTAATCCTAATAACACTATGTTATGATTTCGTGGTGGTTAGTCATGATTTATGTGTATTAGGTCATGTTTAATGTTATTTAGAAATTCTTATGATTCCTTGATGATATGTTTTTATATCATGTTTCGATGTTCATGATTATGATTCTCACCCATTTTAGGTCACCTTGATATCATAATTTACTAACAAGTATAACTTTCACCATGATATGCTTTGATTATTACATTGCTAAAATTTACATCTCACCAACTTTCTTATGTACTTCTCTAGGTTAACCCATGATATATTAGAATTTCAGGGGAATATAAGGTCATGTTTTGAAGTCTTCAAATAATGTAGTTTCACTAAAGTTTCAATTTATTATTATATTTATCAAATTACCCAAACGAACTATTCTTCATGATATATTCGTATTATATTAAGTGTATATTTATTTAATAAATCACAAGATAATTCATGTTAAATATATGGGTTGTCGTAGTTAAAAAAAACCTGATACGAAAACTCACACAAAACACATTGAGATATATTACCACTTTATAAAGGAGAAGTTAGAGGATATACTAATGAAATTGGAATTTTTTTGAACTTTTCATCTACTGGAAGATATCATTATAAGGAAATTTTGTTTGAGAATCATCGATAGAACCTCAAATTTAGTCCAAATTCATAAAAATAAGGATGTTAAAAAATGCCCTCTTTTTATTGTACAAAGTGATTTATTTCGGAATTTTTTGTTATTACAAGATTCTGTCTCTTTTTGTGTAATAATTCAGGGGATACAAAATCCTTGAGTATTTATATGTAGAATAATGGTTTGATGAACACATATGGAAGACATTGTAGAAATTTACTCTTTATCTTGTTTCACACAATGATATTTTACTCAAACAGGCTTATAATTTTTTTAGTAAATGTTTTCTTTGTTTTTGGAATTATTTCAGATTTTTAATGCTTAGAAGGGATAAAATCTAGAAAAATGTTAAGAACCCTTTTGATTTTATTTTCAATGGAGAATAATTACTATTAAAGGAGAGTACAATACAATGGTTTCTTGAATATACATGAATAATCAATGTGAATTATATATGGAGGATTGAAAACTAAATACAAAGGGGGAGAATATTTAAACTAAGGGATATAATTTGGATATTTTTGGCAATTGGAATTCATAATAAGTATTTTGGTAAAAGATGAACTCACCACACCATGGTGAGAATTATTATGTCATGAATATAATATGAGAATAGTTTTGATGAGAAATATATCTATTTAATGTTTATGTTACTTAAATATATAATGATCTTATAAAAAATGGGCATATAAATTGTTTGAGGAAAGAGAAAATATGGATGACACAACCATTTCAGAAAGAATTTAAATTCAAAAGTTTTTTTAGAAATGGTGATACTCAAACTTGTCATGGTCGAAACCATAATGTTCAATTATTAAATGATTTTAAAGGAAAAAGTGTTAAACTATTAGATGATATAGAAGAGAATAAAATATTTTACATAAGTGTAATTTTAGGATATCTCTCATATATATGGATTGAGAATTTTTTTATTTGATGAGAAGAGTTGGCCATGCCATGAAAAGAAGATAAATTATGTCAATATAAAATGAAAAGGATTATTAATTGTAAAATAATATTTAAAATTAATTTTGTAGATCATAGTAAACCATATTACGTTGAAATAAAACAAAATATGTTTTTTATGTGTTATAGCGATTATGGTTTCAATGAATCATAGAGATGATATGGGACCCACCCTAGTAGAATTAATTTTGGGATTACCGAGGCTATGTCAAAAAAAGAGAGACACAAAATGGTTATTTTGAAAAAATTTATGAACTATTGGAATGACTTATTGAAATCAGTTCTTTTAGAAACAACATACTGTGAAATATAAGTTTTTTGTAATGGGTTTTTTTAGAGTTGAAGATAAAAGGAAGGTAATAATGAATCATTATTTTTTTATAGGTTGTTTTAAAAAAAAGAAAAATTACATAGTAGTTATATTAACATGTTATAATTAGTCTAATGTAATTCCCAACACTAGTATTTTTAAATGAGGACATTCCATGGAGTTTGAAAAATTAGTGATTATAACCATATTTGATGATTTGGAACTTCTTTTAATATTTGGACTATATGTAATGAACTTAAATAACCGAAGTATAATTTTATTTTTTAAATATTCTATAAGATGTACTAATGAATAGATTTTTAGTAAATGATGAGGTGACTTAAAAATAAAATGTATATATATTACATGTTTTTTTTATGAATATTAAATACATTTAAAAATAATACACACCTAAGTACCATAACGGTTTAGTGTATTTGGATAATAGATATATAATGAATTTATTTCATAAATAGTCCTCAATATATCATATAAATTTATTCATAATATTAATTCTTATAAACATATCATACCTATAAACTTCAATCAAAACATGGAGAATGAAAATAAAATAAAAGGTGAGCTCAAATTATTAATAAGGATAAATATGGGTGATATCAAGAATAAGGTAATCATAAGGGTATGATAAAATAATCAAGTGCAAGTTATAACAGTAATATATTCATGCCTAGAAAATATTAAACCCCAATTTCTAAGATCATGTCATATCTAATAGTTCAATTAATAATGGTGTCAAACAAATAAGCATCATTTAATGTAATTACACATGAATATGGAATCGTAATCTCAGAAAATCATAATCTTTTGTAAATGGATATTCAAAATCATGACCATGAATTATCTTGAGAGAATAACTAAAACCAATAAAACTCAGACATAAAAATCTGTACATAAACATATGTAATCATGTCCATGAATAATATATTGAGCTTAATTATAAGAAATCATACTCACACATCAAAATATGAACATAGTTACTTGATACCAATCCCATGAATAATATTTTGAGAATTTATAGAATAAATCATACTCAAACATCAATGTTTGAACATGGATATTAATAATTATATCCACACTTATCATCATCATCATCTCATGATACATACGTATCACATTTCTTAATGCATTAGAGGGATTTAATGGAACAACACATCATATAATTAAAAAAAAAATATTTTTATTCCACAATATCATAAAAGAAATCATCAATTCGTCATAGAAAAACCCATAGAAATGATACACATTTCATAAACATTCCATCATTTGATCATAGAATGACCATGGGAAAACAAACATATTTCATAAAGATTTTAACATAAATTAATTAACCTTTGGTAAATAAATAGGTTTCTTTGAATCATCCTTAAATAATTATCATCATAAGCCATTTGAAGAAATAAATTTAATGGCATCATAATATTATATAATTAGTGAATCATAATAATCCTTAAAGGAGATTGACATAGATAAAAAGACCTTTATAAGAGTATTTAAGCATTTCTTAAAAAGTTGAGAAAATACCATTTTTTGATGGTATCTTTAAAAAATAAAAAACCTAGATTATATCGAAAAATATTTTCATTAAAAATAACCATGGAAAATTTTATAGGGTTCTTCAATGGAAAAATAGTTATACAGATAGGAAAATAAATTCTTGTAGTTAATGTTAAAGTAATGTTTCTATTAGCACTTTTTTTTATAAAAATTCATAAATAACAATTTTAAATAACATTAGAAAAATTCCTTTTTAAAAATTTAAAATAAATTAAAATATTTTATAAATTGAATTTAAACGATCTATGGATCATTGAAAATAAAAATCTTGAATTTTTTTAAGAACTTCGAAATGGAATAAAAAGTCTTTCGACCTTAGGGGAAATAATGTTGGCCTTTTTAGAAAACATTTTATTAGTAATTTTAAGTTCCAAAGAGAAGAAAATTTTACTATTATTTAAAAATTATAGGAAAATATATAGGAGAATAAAAAATATGGATTTTAAAGTATATCAAACATTTAATTTCCCTTAATGAATATTTAGTATAACTATTCCTGAAAAGAAATGAGATTATAACATTAATCTCATACCTCAAGTATTGTCTTTCTTCTTATGTGATCAAACCTTCTATATAATAAATTGAAATAAAATAAAATATATTAAAACTATATTAATAAATAAGTTACTTTTTACCATTCTTTTATAATTTATAACAATCCTTTTATTAACAATTCTTCTATAAAATGGATATTAGGGTGAAAATGGTTCATTTTCTGTGAATGTTTCAATTCGATGGTTCTGGTAATTTCAAAATTTTCATTGTTTAATCATATATATAAAAATAATAATGGTCTAATTATCATATTTATTTATTATAATCACTATTAAATACTTTCATATAATGTGGTGGCAAAAATATAATTACATCACTTCATGGAGACAATACTCCATACGTACACACGAGTGGTGTTTCTAGTTTATATTAGAGGAAAAAAATAAAGGTAAATAATAATTAACCATTATATAATCATTAGTATATAAAAAAAATTATATATATTCATTAAATATATCTATTTTTACTATCTAGGAAAAACAAAAAAAAACAAAAAAATATATAACTTCACTTCGTAGAGGTGGTGGTCGACACATACACATAAGCAATGTTATAAATTTCCAACAGTTGAGAATGTAAGAAGGTAAAAAATAAATAATTATTCCATAATAATAATACTATCATAAATATCACATAAAAACATTAAATTCATCATAAAAACCAATAATTAAATATAATGAGGGAAAATTAATCGCAATGCTATGTGGAAGCGGTTGTCCACACCTACACATTAGTGATACTTTCAATTAAAATTTGATTAAAAGGATGATTAAAATAAAATTAAAATAAGCATAAAGACATGTTAGTATATTTATGATACATGATTCATAATTTTATTATATAAATAACATATTTATATAAAGTACAATCAGAATTAAACTTAAAAAATTTGAGTTAGAGCATATACCTCATCTTTGAGAAACCTCCTTTAAATCTCTTCTTAACAACTCTTAGGTTGGTATTTTAAGAAGATATGTACCCATAAGACATGTATAGGTAATTTTGGATTATATTTGGGTAGTATTAGGTTAATATAATGGGAAAAAAATTCTTGGATAATAGAGGATATGGGGTGTACTTTTATAAGTGAAAGGAGTGGCACACCTGTAATTATTAAGAATTTTAAAATATATTAAACTCACTCTAATGAAAAGTGAATCCAAATTGAATAAATTTATAATATAGTTTGATATATAATCTAAATATATTCAGAAAATATAATTTAAAAGTGTTTTTTTCATTTTAGCCCAAATCAAATTAGTTGAACCCCTCGTTAACCCTGTTTAACCTTTACCATAGTAATAAATTTTTAACTTTGTTACCATTAGAAATGATGAGAAATTAATTTTATATTATTGAAAAATATCAATTATTATTATTATAAATATATAATCCATTTTACAAGATTCAATTTCTATAAATTAAATAAATTTATTTTAAAATATTCACCCAAACCATAACAAAACCATTTTTAGATAAATGAATTTTTAAACCTAAAAATGAGATCAAATTCATTCATTTACATGTAAAAAATATTGAATGAATGTTAGATATTTTATTTAATAAATTATATGAAAATTTAATTAAAATAATTAATAAATTGAGATTAATTAAATATATTAATATAAAAACATATTGTGCGTATAAATTTTTTTTTAGAAAACAAATTTTTTTTACCTTTAAATGATTTTATTTTAATTTCAAACCAATTAAAAAACCAATGACTTAATTTTATAAATATGTATAAAATAATTTTATCAATATTTATTTTTCATATTCATACCCTCTAATCCAATTACTATGAGATAACTATCATATTGAATAATAATAATTCAATAATATATTGAAAATTTTTTAAACTCTGTTTCGAATGTAAAATAGTATATCAAAAAAATTAAATTTATATAGAGAAATATACCATAAATATTAGGGTTTTACATTCTACCACACTTTTAATGAATTTTCCCTTGAAATTACATTTCCCTAATATAAATAATTGATGAAACTATTACATAATCACACCTTTTGGTTTTCAAAAAAACATAAAACTTGTTTATTATGTAACACTTTCTCTCTATGACCCGGAATATCTATTCGTTTTTTCTAAAAAAACGATCACGATCCAGTGGTACATTTTGGATTTGGTGTCTTAGGACAGATTATTTGTACTTTGTACTACATCATTAAAATATTTAAATATTAAAAAAACTTTTTATTACATATTGTTAATTGTTTTACATATATTTAATATTATCTTTTACTAAATTATCTATTGTATTGATAAGGTCATAGAATTTCCCCTCCATGATTAGAACCATAATATTTCATTGAGTTTTTTAAATTTAGTTTTATATTAGAATAATATACAATGATGAGACATATAGAATATTGACCGTATGGTATGAGTACTCGTAATTAGAAAACACTTCTTCTCATGAAGTTCACACATGATAATATCCAAGATGAGTTAGTATGGGGAAAATCCCACCTATAAAAATTATACATGCTTTTATTTCATTAGATATTAAAATCTATGAGCATGTGTAATGGTACATAAAATTTATGATTATTATTAATAAAAAATTATGACTCATGCACTTAGATTTATTTTCTAAATATTGATACTTTAGTTCATGGAGAAGTTGGTTATATTGGGTGCATCAAATGTGATGTGTTATTAATTAATATACCAAGGAAGTATTTTTACCTTCTATATTTATAGAAGAGGATTTCTCATCCCTTTCATTGAAATAGAACCATCACATTGAATTCCATGACCATGGGTCAATGACTAGTTTATTTCATATAGTCAAAGAAATATATATCAAGCATATAGGTCAATGACACATATGTGAAACATATTTGATGATAGATCATGACTGATGGATTATATTACACTTGAAGTCTTTTTTTGGCAACATTGTGACATTAAATTCTTTCTTTTGGGTTCCTTTACATGCTTCTAAACAATAATCATAGACTTTAGGAAAGTCCACCTAATGCCAATGCGAAACAAGCCTAGAGGATCACACAATAAGTGTTTCTGTGGGTCTTGATAAAATTATATTTAATTTAATTATTGTTCTAAATATTTTTAAAAATATAATGGAAGAATTTTATTAATGTTTTATTGATTTTATAAATATTTATTCTCCTGAATATGAATAAAATATTTAATTAATTTATTTAATATTTAATAAAAATTTATTCTTCAAATGTTGAATATAATTTTTATTTTTGATTAAACATTTAATAATTATTTATTCGACAGTTGATATATTTTGTGGAGGATGAGGGGTCCAAGATCATGTTTTATGATAAATATTAATTTATAATTTGGTAAAATAATATTTATTATTGTGCCCGTTAGCACAAGCCAAATAATAATAATTTTAATAATAATAATATATTTCATGGGATAAGAAGAGTTTTCATTTATTTTTGAAGGACCATTGTGAAATTATATAATATTTTATCCTAAATATCAACCCTATAAAAAAGATGTTCTTTTTATTGTGTAGGGCTAATTGAGAATTGAGAATAACTTATCATAATATAATTCTCCCAAGATTCCTCCCATTATCTTTTCAAGAATTAAAATATCTCCTTAAATAATAAAGGATGTTAAAGTGATCAAGACTAAAAACATAATATTTTCAACCCTCCATGCTATAACCCAAAAATCTATTTCTGTTTTCAGATATCAAAGGACCTTGTTTGGATCACCAATAGAGGGGATCTAAATTGGTCCATCCTTATAAAAATGATAATCCTAAAAGAGTTTTATAAATTCAAAATCATATTAAAATAATGATATTTATATGAGTAATTATTTAATCCTATATAATTTAAATTAATAATAAAATTAAATGGTATATGATCCCTTCTGAGTTCTTGACATTCTATGTCAATATTTAAAACAAAATTTCATTGGTCATGACGCCTACATATTTCACAATTACTAAATGATCTATAAGATCCAAAAACCCTTTATGGTTATTAACCCACCAATAAATTATTCATTTTCAAGAACCTTGAATATGGCCTATGATTTCAATTAATGTAATAAATCAGGTATGTACTTCTTCAGGATAGATACATGGAATGCATAGTAAATTTGAGTGAGATTTAGTGGATGTTTCATGTGATAAAAAACTACCCCAATATGATAAATAAATTTAAAGGGACTAATTTATATTGGGATTACCTTAAAATTATTTCTAAATGTCATAAACTTTTTCCAATGAGGTATTATAAGGAATACATTATCACCAACTTCAAACTCTAGATTTATCTAATGATTTTCAGCATAACTTTTCTATTAACCATAAGATGACTTAATGTGCTACTGAATGACTATAACCTAATATGTTATTTAATTATCTATATTAGGTCCTAATAACATTAATTATACAACTTTATCACATAACATTGGAGTTATTCACTTCCTCTCAAGGATCCATATGAATTTTTGAGTGAAAACTTTTTTTGTATAAAATCACAACTAATGAAAGTAGTTGATCCCAACCTCCTTTGGAATCTATTGTATATGATCTCAACATATCATCATGGGTTTGAATTATCATCTTAGACTGACTATTTATCTGAGGATGATATTCAATGATAAATCTCAATTCTTTATTCAATTCTATCTAAAGACTTATCCACAACATCGAGGTAAACCTAGGATCCCAATATAATACAATAGAATGTGGCACACCATATAATATTACCACTTTTTTATGTATATCATGTAAAACTGATCAAGAGAGAAATATTCAATCAATTTAAAGAAATTTTATGACTATCATTTTTCTTATTAGATGTTTTTGGGATTTTGACAACAAAATCCATTGAAATATTCTCCCATTTCAATTATGATAAGTGTAATCGTTATAAAATCCTATTAGAATTATATATTTATATATTAATTATCTATCATATGAGACATGAAGAAAAAATATTTTTAATTTACCATTTCATGTTAACCCACTAGAAATACTTTTTCAGATCTCTATATATTTTCATACTTCTAAGATGAATAGAGAATGATGAACTATGAGATTCACACAAAAAATCCTTATTTTAGTCCAGTATTGATGGGACACATAATCAGTTCCTAAAACATATTATTACTTCAAAATCATGGTTGAACTTAAGAACATTTATCACCTTCTTATATAGTTCGACATCCTCTTTATGTACCTCTTTAACCCTCAATTAGATGGATGGTTGCAAATTTATATGAGAAACATATGATCTATCACATTTCCTCATGATTTCAATCTATATCTTCTAAAAATCCATAAAAATCAGATAAATTTCAATAATCATAAAGGAATAACTATCATGGTTATTCTGACTTAAGGAATTTACCACATTGTTTACCTTATTTGGGTGGTGGTGTTTTGTGAATTCATCGTATTTAATAAATTACAAGCATATCCTTTATAGTATTTTCAAATATTTATGTGTGGATATTTAATTCATGATTTAAGGATTACTACATATATAAAATATTTCACTCTAAATATAATTCATATATATTTTCAATGAAAAAAAATCACCTCTACCAGCTTCAAATCACAATTTGGGTAATTTTTCTTATGAATTTTTAATTGGTGTGAGGAAAACTCTATCACTGAATCATTTTGTATGAGGATTCATCCCAGTACATTCATTCATGCATCACTGTATATCACAAAATATTCTCTATTATAAGGTAGTATGAGAATAAGTGTGATGCACAATAATATTTTTATCACCATGAAAGTTTCCTCACATTCATCTATCCATAGGAACTTGGATACCTTCTTTTATATTACTAGAAATAAAAAAAATGTTCTCCACTATAGGTTAGTGTGAGAACAATTCTGATGAACATCCATCTTTTTGACTCCTTAAATTTTTACACACATTCATATATCTACAGTAACTTGGATCCTAAATAATTTAACATGGTTAGTGTATGATATATCCATGATAAATCCCTCACAAATAATCAATAGTATCCATCAATCCCAAGAAAAGTACGGATCTCAGTTACTATAGTTGTTCTAGACCATCTTTCAATAACTTTAATCTTTTAAGGATCTTATGATAAACCATAACATGTGATTATATGTCTCGTGGATGAAACCTTATATATCCAAAATGAACAGTTGTTAAATATGGAATGTAAATTTCCATTCCTCAAGGTCTACAATACAATATTAAGGTGATATTATTATTCTTCCATTATCTTTGAATATATAAGAATATAATCTACAAATAATACTCAAAACTCTTAAAGGTAATATCTGAAGAATCAATTAATTAGATCCATGAAGTTAGCGGGGGGAATTTGGGAGTCTAAAAGGTAATTAATATAAAATTTTAATAAACATAGCTCATATAGAAGGTTGTCTTTAGTATATTTTCCTTCTTTAACCTTGGTTAATGATATAAAAAATTTTGTTAAATATTTGAAAATTATTTATATTCTTTTAATTGATCAAAAAATTTATCAATATATGGAAAATGATACTTAATATTCATAGCAATCCTATTTTTTTATCGATAATCAATGAAAAAAATTGCATTGACCCTTATTTTTTCTTTACAAAAAAATAAGGGAACCCCATGGTGATGAACTAAGGTGTATCATTCACTCTTTTTAGATTTTAATTGAGTTAATTTTAATTCCTCCAACCCAATTGGGGCCATTATTTATAGATACGTTGAATAGGCATAACATGAGGTATGAGTTTTATTGAAAACTAAACAATATGACTTAGGGAAAGACTATGAAATTCTTCCAAAAAGGCATCAATTTAGTCAAAAACATTAATAACATATTCAATGTTGTGTTTCACCCAAACTATTTAAGATAAATATCCCTCATGAATGGGTAAATGATACCCATACAATGGAAGTAATTCCCATTACAAGTTCATGTTCTCCCTCACACCGATAAAAAATAAAAAGTTGATTCAGAATACCAATCATGACTTCCCATTCATAGAAATTGATATGATATATATTTATATAAATCCAATAAATTCCAAAAATAAAATGAAATTCAACTATAGTGAGAATGAAAAGTTTTTAATGAATAAAATTCCCTCAAAATTATATCACAGAGGATAATATACTCTAAATGAGATCATCATTCTAATAGGGGTGTCTCTTCCAACTCAACATATAATTGTAGATACTATTATCAAATTATTTATAAATAAAATAGTATACAAAGATAGAATCATAAAAGGCATTTATAGTTCTATAGTGGATGATATGTGTACCATTCACCACATCATTCTCCTGACCAACTTTAGTTGTGATAAAAATGGATTTCACTTGATCGATTTCCTAATGGGGTTATTGATTCCAAACATCCTCATTAACTATTGGATGAGGGCATTCAATTTCATAATGATCAATCTCTATAGATATGAACCATGCAAATTAATTGGTTGCGTCCTTCTTCTCATCTATTGTATTTTATGAATTTTTCATCCCCCATTAATAATCACTAAGTCAATAGATAACCATTTAATAGTTGAAAATTTTCATATTTCCATTCAAGTAAATTAATAAGCATTTCCCACCACATTTAAGGCATGTATATGGTTGGATTTTATATGATCCATTCAATTTACAATTTGAGTTTCCAGGAATCTATATTGTTATTTTATTATCAGCAAAACTAAAAGAATAATTATAGTTCCCACTATACATTTATACCATCAGAGTACATCAAATGATTTATTCATGTCTACTAAAGTCTATTATGGATAACCCATTTCAAAGAATTGGTTGTAGAATTCTAAATAATTGATAAATTTTCTCAGAGGGTAAATTATAAATCCATACGTTTTCATTGATTATCTTGAATATATTTATTTATAATTACCAATGGATTCACCATCCTTCTATTTAAACTCCAGAATATCCCTTTACATATTAGTATGAAGATTTTATAGAAATTATTTATTGAGAAATACCCAATTGAACTCATTTTATTTCATGGATCCTATTTCTTCCTCTCAGCTCATGTTCTTGATAATCGTCAACTATTTATCAGTTTTTTCTTCCAAGCGATAGACTAATAAGAAACCTTTCTTATGGTTTGATCATTGGAAAATGAAATAAATATTTTCCATCACATTGTTCCATTACCCTATTACTTGTATATTAGAAGACACATATATGAATGTTGTATTTTGCCACATAAAACACAAAATAAAATTTTCATCTATCTTTAGTTAATTTAGAAACTCAATAGAGTTATTATTATTACTCATAGATTGAGATTTTTGAGTGATCGTAGCCACAATATATTGCCTCCCAGCTCAAAATCCATTGGGTTGATTATATGAATGTTCATTTAAATTATTGTTACATTAATTTTTATCATGATTCCATCTCATTTATCCATTGAATAAAACTAATAAAAAATATAAGTATTGAGAAATATTAAATAGAGTAAGTAGTCATAAGAAAATAATATCTGAGTTGTCCTAATTTATGAAATCTTCTTATCAAACTATGAAACATAGGTTCATCAAATATCATTTTTGGTTAACTAGATTGTTCATTAGGATCTATCCTCATATTTACCATAAAATAATATCCAAAAATATCTAAATTATCCTCTAATAAAAAATATGGTGACCTGAGAATAACATGAATATATATTACATCATTTTTTATGAATATTCAATACATTTAAAAATAGTAACAATATGAGGACCATAATGGTTGAGTTTATATAGATACCAAATAAATAATTTATTAATTTCTTAAAAATATATTTAATATATCCCTCAAAGTTATTCATAAAAGTATTCTTCTAGAATTATCATACTGAGAACCTTCCATAAAAACCTAAGGAATGAAAACATAAGAAAGGGTTAGTTGAGATGGTAAGTAAGGTTATACCATAAACATATCAATTGTAATAAATAAAAAAGGTAATGGTAACATAATCGAGTTCATGTCCTCAATGTAAAATATTGATACCCACAAAATCTTAGATCATAACTTCAAAAATCATTTCATGTATAGTAGCATGATTAATAATGGTGTTAAAGTAGTAATTATCATTCAAGTGTCATAAAATATGTGTGAGGAATCTTAATCTTAGTAAATCATATTGTTTTGAACATAGATATTCAAAATCATGTCCACACATAATCACGTAATCTTATTTATAATAAATCATACACACACATAAAATTATGAGCATAGAAATTTATAATCATGTGAATGCATAATATTGTGAGCATATTTAAAAGAAATCATTACCCGAAATCAAAATTTGAAAATAATCATTCAAAATTATATACATATAAAATATTTTGACCATATTTAGATGAAATCATACTCACACAAAAAAATATGAACACAGATATTCAAAATCATTTACAAATATATCATAATCATCTCATGAGATATCTATACCACATTTCACAATTTCATGGTGGTATTTAATGGACCCACCAATCACATAATGAAAACTATACATATTTTTTCCAAAATATCAAAAAAACTCCTATAAATTCATCCAATAATTACTCATGGTAAGGAATGGTGTTTTATATACACTCCAATATTTCATCATAGCATAATCCGTGGAAAATAAATGAGTTTCATTACTATTTCATCATAACATAATTATCCCATTGGGTAGTAACATGTTGCATATAATCATAAATAAATAATCTTCATAATCCACCTATAAAAAAAAGATTATTGCATCATACTATCACATTCCTAGTGAAGCATAAAAATCCTTAAAAGAAGTTGAAATAGAGGAAAATACCTTTAGAAGAGAATTTGAAAATTTCTTATAAAATGTTGAAAATACATGTTTCTCTGGGTATATTTAAAAACCCAAAATTCCCAACATGTTGATATTTTTTTGTTAACAAATAATGGAAAATTTTAAAGGATTATTCAAATTAAATAATAGTCATCACAATAGGGAAATCCATTCGGGTAATCAATGATAAAAAAATTCCTTTAATACTTTTTGTAAAGATTCGTAAATAAGAAGTTCATAAAACATTAAAAATATTAATATTTAAAAATTTTAAAATAAATTCAATTATGGTTTAAAATGACATTAAAAAATCATTGGTTCATATAAATAACATTCTTGAAAACTTTTTAAGGAATGTGGATATAGGTGAAAATGTTTATCGATGAAAGAAGAAATAAGATCAATTATTATTAAAAAAATTATTAATCATTTTATAAAATAAAGAGAATAAAATGGTAACATTACTTGAAAATTATAGGAATAATAATATTATAAGAAATTATATGGGGTTTAAATGAAAATATCTATATAATTTCCTTTAAGATAAATTTAGCAATCATAATCCCAAAAAGAAATGACATTGTTAAATTAACCCCTTACCTCAAGTATCATATTTTTTTTGTTCATGTTCAAAACTCATGTATAAAAAATATTTACTTATTATACATATATTATAAAAACATATTTATACATAAATTAATATATACTATTCCTTTCTAATTTTCAATTTTCATTTTATTTACAATTTTTCATTAAAATGGATATTTGGGTGATAACTGAAATGTTTTTCATGCATGTTTCAGTTCAATGGTTTGATACTTAAACCTGGTCATGGTTTAATGATATAAGAAATATAATTCATGAATATAGTATCATATATATATATATATTTTATATATAAATTTATAAATATTTGTATAAAGAGGTGAAGAAAAATGAATTACATCACTTCATGGAGATGGTGGTCTGTATGTACACACGAGTGATGTTTTTAGTTTTCAAATGGTTGGAATAAGAGAAAGGTAAATAATAATTGAACTTTATTAAGTAATTATTATATCATAATAATCATATATACTCATTTATCTAAACTTATTACCATAAATGTAAATTATAAATGAAAAACGAATCACATTTCTTCATGTAGGTGGTGGTGCACATGTATAGACTATCAATGTCATCACAATCCAATAGATTAAAAGGTAATAATATAGATAAGATATTATAAATATATATGAATATTTTTTCATAAATATAAAATAAAATTATTAAACCCATAATAATAACTTTCCATGTAAAATGGTTCTGAAAAATAAATCATATCACTATGTGGAGGGTATAGACCCCACGTACACAGAAGTAATAATTTCATTTATCATTTGATGGAAAGGAAGTTTAAAATTGTTATCCCATAAAAAATATCATCTAATTATATTTATGATACTTTATTTATTTTTTTGGGATAAATAATATAGATTTAGAGGAAATAGAAGAATAATTAAACTTGTAAGAGATCGATAGGAAGATATATTGCTTCATTGAGGAAAAAAATTTGAATCACTTTTGAAGGACCCTTGAATTTTTCTTTTAAGAAGGAAAGAAACACTAGGACATGAATATGGGTTTTTATAATATATTTTGGTAGGGTTTTTTAAATATGAATGGATCAAGTGGTGTGGGGAAGATAGGATAGGGGTGCCCTTTTATAAGTGATGGGAGTGGAACACTTATAGTTATTAAGAATATTAAAAAATAATAAATCCAATATCAAGGTAAAGTGGATCCAAAGTGTCTCAATTTGTATTATATTACAATATAAGAACTAAATATACTCCTAAAAATGGATTTAAGAAAGTTTTTGGGATATTTAACCCTTATCTTTTTAATTTAACCACTCTTACCCCTTTTTACCTTAACTATAGAATTTATTTTTTACCTTGGTTACAATTTAGAATGACTAAAAATTAAGTTAAATGTTTTAGATAATATTAATCATTCTTATTATAAAAATTAAATCCATTTTATAATTTTAAATTTCTGTTAGTGAAAGAATTATATTTTATAATAAGTGCGCAAAACACAAAAAAACTATTATTTAAATTATTCATTTTTAAGACAAACATTGAGTTTAACTTTATTAAATTCCAAGAAAAATGTATTAGATTAATTTTTGAATATTTTATTTAATATACTATATATATATATAATTAATATAAATCATCAATATAGATTAATTTAATTTTTTAAATGAAAACACATTGTGCGTGTAATACAGTTGTTTAGAAAAAAATTTCTTCTTTACATTAAAATGGTTTAATATTAAATTATATCCAAGTTAAAACCAATAATATCATTTTCTATATATGTAAAAACTAATTTTTTATAAATATTTTGGTCTTATTCATACTCATAAATCCAACAGCGATGTGATAACTGTCACATTAAATAATAATATTTCAACAGTATATCGTGGTTTTTATAAACTCATTATTGCATCTAAAGAAAGATATCAAATAAATTAAATTTATATAAGGGAAAATATATCCAAAAATATAAGGGTGTTATATTGTATGTTATAAGTGGGTTAAAAACTATTTTTTAATTTCAAAATTGATATACTATATTGAAACTTGTTATAAATAAAAAAGAATCATAAATGGAAAAAGAGTATATTTTGGGCAGGAATTATGTATTCCAAGAATAAATTATGGAATAAATTTATTGAATACTATTTTTGATTAATATAAGTTACTTTTATAGAATTCCATTTAATATTTGGGTTTGAATTTGAATTATTTTAATTCATATTTGTGAATATCGAAAAGTGAATAATATTTCATCATAGAGAAGATTGATTGTTTTCTATAGTTATAAAACTCATTTTATATTTGTGAGTTTAAAATATGTGTAAAAGATATATTTTATCACGATATTAGAAATTAGTGAGTGGGAGAGAGGAATAGGATGTTAAACTTGTATAAGTAATGATCTTTTGCTAAATATTGTAATGAAAAACCAGTGGATTAGTGGTTAATTTAAATATCAACATATCATCAATATCTTATTATTTTTTGCATCTATGTATGGGTGAGACAATGTAAAATATTTTTTTAAAAGAATTTCATTTCCTATACTTGGTTTTTCTTATTTGTGATAATTATGAAATATTCATGGTGTTGTTAATAACATGATGGTACGATCTAGTTGAACTCTAAATAATAATAATTATCAAAGATACCATAATTCAACCCCAATTATGGTGTATTGTGGGAACTAAACATGAAATATATAAATAGGACAAAAATATATTCGAAGATAATAGATTAGTTCAGAAAAATCTTGATACTTCTCAAATCCAATAAAATTACTATACCGAACATCATATGTTACCCTTGGAGTTCAATGTTAGTGATCATGTGTTTCTCCATGTTATAAAGAGATTTGGTCACCAACAGGCACGTATGAAATGTAAATTTACCTTATGATATTTAAATCCATTTGAAATTATGGTTAGATTTGTGGAAGTAACTTATCAACTAATGATACCTCTAATGTTTATCACAATTCAAAATACCTTTCATGTTTCCTAATTGAGGAAGTGTGTGTCTAAAACATTACATGTGATCCAATATAATTATGTTGAGATTGAACTTTATGCATCATATTAACAATATCCGATATATAAAATTGATTTAAAGAAAAAATTGTCTCTTAAAAATATAATTCCTTATGTTTGGGTCATGTGGAAACATTAATTGCTCTAAAATGAGTCTTTAGAGGGGGAATAATAACTGATGAGTCAATGGACAATGGATGTTCCCTAACATGGTGATGAAGATTATTTGAAGAAAAAATACTTTTGGTGAGGAGTTTTTAAATATTCAAATTATGATTAATATTTAGTTAATAGATATGTTTAGATGTGAAGTTATTTTAAACTTTGTGATTTTTTTGAGACCCAGGGAAAGTATTTTTTGAGTTAAAAAGTTTAAGAAGATCCCCATAGAATTATGATGTCTGTAAAATAGAATAAGTGCTAGAGAGGAGATAAAGTAGACATAGTTTATGTGTTTTCATTTTCTGTTAAAAAATAAATCATTTTAAAAATTGAGTGTTACATTTTTTTTTATTTTTAGTTATTTTTATTCCAAGTGATGACTGTGAATATAAAAGGTTTGATGGAGTTTATAATTGGAAAGATAGAATTTGGAAAATGTTTTCATGCTGTAAAAGAAATCGTGTCTTAATTTAGGGGGCCATGCTAAAATTCATGTTATGTAAGAATGAATATTTTATGTGTAAGAAAAATTTAAATCTTTGTAAGAGTAAAACATTCAGGTATAAGAGTAAATCATGGATAAACTAAATTATCTTTTTGTGATTTATTATTAAATATAATGTATATTTATATATGTCATCAAGATAATGAAATATTGTTGAAATGAGAAGATATTGAGAATTAGGGTTCTTATGTATTGGGGGTTCCAGGGGGTCATACCATAGAGGCACAAATAATGCAATAATATTCTTCAAAGTGGAGATATAGAAAAAAAAAATTAACAAGATTTTTCATCGTGAATGAAGTAGTTGTGCCACAACCATTCTCACATAAGAGTAAATTCAAGTTATATTAAAATAAACTAAAGTGTTGAATATTGATTCGATCATAGAGAATGATATCATGAAACAAATGGAATTTAAAATGAGTAAAACTCATTCTATATAAGATTAACATATTTAAGATTTAACCGTAGTGGAGGTTTCCACACTATAATGGAAGAGGCAGTTTTTGCGTGGTAGGAGAAAAATTGGGTTGTCGAACAATAATTGTAACAAACATACCGTGATAAATAGAAATTTTAGAATTCATGTTATGATGATGATGACAACTTAGTGTTTTTTGGTATATTAAAAATGTATCCTTTAAGTCCCTAAATCATTTCTAAAGTTTTCTACGTGGTTAGTATAGATCTGATATCTAAAAAGTAAGTGATAACAGTTGAGGTGGAAGTTATCAAATAAAATCTTATAGGAATTTAGATTTTGTAGAAGGTATAATTCTAAAGAACTTTTTGTGATAAATTTTAGAGAGGTAAGGGTGGAGAAACATTAATTTTTTTTTAATGTATAGAATAAAGAAAAGAAATAAGAGGATTAAAAATTAAAAAGAAAATAAGATAGATAATGGAAGACACAATAATAATATGATGTAATTTTATGCCTTGGGAAAACTACCTTATTTTTAAATTTCAAATTCAATATCTTTGTTTACATGAGAAAACATAAAAAAATTTATGTGTAATTTTTTTATCATTGTTTCAAAGACAACCCCTACTCATGTTTTTCCTACATGATGATTCTAGTGTAATGTGTGATCCCAGTTTTTATAAGATCATTCCAAGGATGTAGTTTCCCATTTTGAGTATTGAAACTTTTAATAATTTATTATTATTATATATTTATGATTTAAAACAAGCGTGGAGTATGTGAAATGTTCTTTTAAGTAACTTTAATAGTTTTTGCATGTTTTTTAAAGGTGAAACATAAATAGAAATGAATTCTCTAATTCATCACAATCTTAACAAATTCTCATCATTTATAAGGGATTATATTCAATAGGTATTAAATAACCCAGGTTTCCTTCAATGATGATAAAATATTTGTATTTTTGTGTGAGAAGAGTTCATATATATTTGTTTTCTTAATATCTATTATTGTCATGAATTACATTAATTCATTGATAAATAATGGAATTTTCAATTTTTATATAAGAATTATTATATTTGGAAATATTGTATATTTTATTATCTATTGATAATCTGTCTAGATGCATTGAAATATACTAATTATGGTTTTTTACTCATAATAATGGTTTTTTATGATGTAGGTAGATTGAATGAATTTCAATAATTATGGTTATGCTCAAAATACCAACTTGTTGTCTCTTTTAAAAAATGAGTTTCTCAAATTTAAATAGATGAATATAAAAAGGGAATTTGGGATAAATTGGAAAATATTTAAAAAGAAAATTTGAATTTGAATTATAAAAATCTATAGTATTAGATATTGAAGTATGAAGATATCAATATTAATGATGATTAAATAGTGGATAACATATTCAATTTGGTTAATAAAATATTCAGCACCATCAGAGGTTTTGGTGAGAATTTGGAGGACTTCATGTTATTAAAAATGATAATATATATCCTTTTGGAGAGATTTTATGAAAAAATTTTTATTATATATGTTCTTTATCTAGGTATACTTCAGTTTGATGACATTTATATCATTTTTTATTTCATACTAAATGAGGAAAGAGATTATCTGCTGAAATGTATGTAAATATGATAGGGAAATATCCTTGATATCTTTGAAAAAAGTGAAGTTTAGAAACTAAATTTCTTTATATGAAAATAATTTTAATGATGATAATGATTCAAATGAAGAAGAATATATTGAAATGAAATTTGAAAAAATTATTCAATTCATTTCACAAAGTGTAAGAAAAGTTAATGGAAAGTATTATAGAAAACATTCACTGAATTCATATAATTGTGGAGTTATTGGAATTTTTGTGATGAATTATCCATTGTTAAAATAAAATGATGACTGTGAAGATGATGAACAGAAGATGATGAAAAAAAGACAATGAGGTATAGAAAGAATAAATATTCATGTTTTTACAGGTCAATGTTTTCATAAAAAGGTATAAGTGAGTATTTTTCTAAACCCCAAAAGATAATTTTATTAATTAATCATTAATATGATGATAATAGTGACGTTGAAGATGAAGTTGACACATTCATTTAATTTGGTGAAAATTTTATAATTATAAAATTGAACAAATGATAAATTACCATGGATGAGAATAAAAATGATAAACAAAATGAAGAACCACAAATGGAGTTCATACTAAATATGGGGGTTAAGAAATGTGATTAAAATATTTCATAATTAGGGTATAAGAACATGAATACAAAGAAATAAAATAAATAATTATAAGATAATGAAAAATTATATGAATAAAATAATTAAAATTTGGTGAATGATAATGATATCTCAAAAAACATTGTCATCGAAGATATTATATTTAATTTTGACGTGGGAGAGAAGTCTAAAAATTGAAAAAAATTGAAACTATTTAAAAAAATAAATGGAATTAGAGAATCAATTGAAAAGGTTCAATTTTTTTTTAATTTTAATCATTAATATAGGGAAAACTCAGAAAATAACTAAACTTAAAAGCGTTATGAAAAGATACTAGTGGATAAAGTTGATTTCATGGAAAAACAAAACAATTATCCAATAATGGAAATTATAATAACTCCGTTTTGGAAAAAAAATAATAATATAAATGGTGATTCGAAAAGGTTATTGAAGAATAATAAACTCAATTAGAATGTATTGGGAGTCGAATATAATTTTTATTTAGAGAAATTATCCCGGTTTTATTGTCAAAATATTAGATAATAATAGAAGTCTAATTCTATAAATTTATATATGTTTAAAGGGAAGTACTCCTTTAATGGATATTACTGGTATTTCAAAAGGTTTGGCAACATATAAATTATATGTTTATTAAATTTTCAATATTTCATTAATCCTAGAAGTCATTTTTTGTATAATTTTAAGTTGATTCATCCCTCTAAAAGAAGAAACGTTTAGAAACAGTTATAAAATTATGGACAAAATGTTGAAAACCTTTTTTAATCACTGGAAGAAGTTTTTGACTGATATGTTCAACTTGGTCACTTTGGTTTTTGAAATTTCCATAAAATAATCTCAAAAGGAACATCCATTAATCATCAAGAGTTTATAATATTCACACATTATAATATATTTAAAAATATTTAATGTTGTGGAAAAGGTCAATTAAGGATTAGAGATATTTGGAAATGATGCGGCAGTCAATATAAGTGGATTTAGATCAGCAGTCATTAGATAAGAAAAGATGAATTCAAAGTACGAAATATTTATTTATGGATATAAACCCAACATATTATATATTTTTAGGAATTGAGATGAAGGAAATGAACATGTTTTTTTTGAAAAGATTACTTTTAGTGAAGATATTGATAAGGATGCATATTAAAGAGAAGAAAGTGAGCATGGTACCTTTTTTATGTCCTGATATTGATAATTAATGCTACATGATCTTGAGGGAAGAAAATTATTTGGTGAATTAAAGGAATTGACACATTGGTCAACTGAATTTGAGAATGCATACCCATGGAAAGAATATTCAAGATGTGAGTATAGTGAATAAAGAAAGACACAGGAATTTCTCTATATAAAAAAGTAATATATTGTCAATTATACTCAAAAGAAAGTGGTGATTTGATCATATCTCCAATTAGAGGTCATTTTTTGAATTTTTTAGGACTTTGAGAAAGTAATCAACTAATTTAGATAATATTTTATTTCATGAATTGATGAATTCACTAATATTAAAGATATTATTATAAAAACTCATGTATTTTATACACTTTATTCGATGATATTTTACCTAAATATGCACAAAAAACATTCCCAGGAGATAGATAGGCATAGTGTGTTTGGAATAATATATACATATAACAATAACTTGAAAGATAGGTATAACAAAATAATTTAAAACTCCACAACATTCCTTTAAAATCCATTGATATTCAAGTAAAACGTTGGATAACCCAGTGATGTTTATAATAAAGGGGTGTCATATAAAGAACAGAAAGGGACTAATAAAATAATAACGTAATTAACGTAATGAATGTTAGTTGAGAGACATATGAGTATGACGTGAAATGGGTGAAAATCATAAACATGGACACAAAATCCTGGTATGCGATGATAATTTCAATACAACATATAAATATTATAAAAACTAAAAACATTAAATCATAAGCATAAGTCAAGGATAACAATGGAGATATTATGTAATATTGTTCTTAGGATGAACTCCCATACACTATACATGGTATCTCATGAGATAAAAGCTTGAACCAATGCATTGGAGGGATATAAAATTCTGGTTCCACCCATCAAAATTAAATAATATACATCCGTTACTGTTCCACGTAGATTAAACAACATAAGAATACCTTTCATAATTTTAAATCCCAAAATTAATGAATATGTTTTAAATAAATGGGTGATAAAAATCAATTAAGGATATAACTAATTAGGTGAATACCCATAATTGGAAATTGAAGTGGGTGCTCACTAAAAAAATGTTTGGCATGGAGAATTACATGATAATTTTGGCAGCATAAAAAGTATACATAAAGATTCAAGGAGGGGTATAATGAGAGTAAAGGGTGGTATCTAATTAATTTTAAATAATAATTATAGTAAAAGGGATGTGTAAAACACATTAAAATATGAACAACTATTAATAAAATGGAATAATACAATGAAAGTTATTGAATAAATAGGAGGATGGGAGAACCCCTTACCTTGAGAGGGAACTTCTAAATGAATTGGGGAGCTTCTTCAGATCCATGGAATATATCTTGTGGGATTTAGATAGGGATAGGTAGAGGAAAATCATGCTTAATGGATTTTGAGTGATGATTATAGGGAGTTTGAGTAGGTATTTATAGAGAAAGAGTGGGGGAGCCTTTATTAATTTATAAACTTAGGTTTTTGACTGTATATGATAAAATAACAAAAACCATGAACCTTACCTTGGTTTCTACAAAGAATGACTTTTTTTAAATATTTTATATGTCTAATAATAGGGAATATAAAAATAATACCCTTGGTGATGTGGAAGTGATTTAGGTTTATAAATAATTGATTGTAAAACCTTATAATATAATATATGTTTCATAGGATTAGTTAAAGGTTTATAAAATTAATAAAATTAAATAAAAAATATATAATTTTAAAGTTGAAATATATAATTTTAATGGATATATTTTATGTAATTTAGTCAATCACTTTTGGGTCATTATGATGTCATCATACCGACAATATAATCATACCATATTTAATTTTTACCCAACAAATTCACTATCTAAAAAAAATATGAAGAATACACCATTATCTATTGTAAACATTATGAATTATAAAATAATATTTATTTTATCAAAATAAATTTTTAAAGTGAGAATTACCTATTTTAAATGAAAATACTTATTTAATAAAAAATTATATTTTTTGTGATATTAACCCCTTTCTGAACCTTATATAAATTAAATTGGATGTAATTTATATTTAATTATTATCTAATAAAAATATTTTATTAAAACATCATTTATTTTTAATATTAATGAATTTACCAAAAATGTGTCTTTATTGAAACTATATATTTCCCCATATATAATTTTGATTTATTCATGTCAAAATATTGGTTTGTCTCAATTTTTTATAATCATTTAAAATTTCAAAATACAATGGACAAGTATAATAATTATTTATATAAAAAGAAAACATATAAATTTATACTATAATGGTTTAGATACATAACCCCTCATTACACAGTGTATTCCCTAAGGGTAAGGAGATAAATGTCGGCACTTTCTTAGGGTGATTAAATGAACATAGTTTGAGATGTGATGTTGATATGTACTAAATTATCCCATAAATGACTTTTTTGACACTTTAGTTATTTAATTTCAGCTTGGTCTCAGTGAGGGGAAAATCCCAATGATGCCACCTCCGTCGGAAGCATTGATAATTGGGCTTCATAAGGTATGATCCCACTGGATGGGACCACAACTTATTCTATCTACATTAATTACAAATTATCGTAAAAAATAATATATACTAATCCTAATAGTTACAATATAATTACAATAATATTAATAGTTAAGATTATTAATGGTCTATTAAATTCAATAGGAAATATCAGTCCAATATATACAATGTTGTTCATGTTTTTGATATTACATTAATAATTTTACTCAATAAAAAAGGAATTTCTTTTATAAACGTTCTTTTTGCTACATCCTCACCCTTTTAAAATATCACACTCAAAATTTCATTTCATAAACTAAAAAATGTCTCGGTACTTACGTTTCATAGCTCTTCTGGTTCTCATGTTTCATCCCCAAACTTTGGTTCTGCCACAACACATTAACTTGGAAAGTTGTCTTACATCATTGAACACTCTATTTATGATCTGAAATATTCAATGGATTCTCCTTTTATGAAAGATATTTTTCTAAGGTTACCACCTCTAGATTCAGTACGTGTAAGGGGTACAATATGTACTTCTTTAAGAGGGATACATGGAACACCTCATGTAATTGGGAAAGGTTATGTGGTATTTCTAGTTGATATTCCATGAATATGAGGTGATGAAGAATCTACAAGGGGATGATGTATCTAGTACTAAACATTAAATTCTTCACAAACCTCATTAATTTCTTACATAGTAATATATGAAGGAATTCCTATTCTATGAACACAAACTCAATGTCTCATAAATGATTGTTTTCATAGATTTTTTTTTCAACATTGTGAATATTTTATATGGTATTAAATGGTTTAGCCCTTCATTATCATATCTTAGATATGATAAGGTCCCATAATATTCTTCTCTACAACTATATCCCATCATGTTGGAGTCTAAATCCTCTTCCCATATTGATCTTCATAAGTTACCATTTAAATTATATAATTAGGGCTTCTATTATATGATAACTTCACTAGGGGAAGGTACTAATCCAAAAATTATTGGAAATCCATTGAACAAGATCTCTATGCATTGTATAGAGTTTGGATGGTTCTCTTAGACCTAAGATATATATGAGTGTGATAAATATTACTTAATCTCATCTATGTATCAAACTATTGTTGAATACATCTCTTTAACCTCAAGGAAAACCTTATATCTGGATCCGATACAATGAATAATTGTACTTTTTAATCTATTACCACTTGTCTTATATATATCAAGGCATGCTATTAAAGAGAGAAATATTACATTATTGAAATGAAATGTACTAAATTTATAAAGAAATTGACCACCAACTAGATGGTGTTATTCCCTTTAGATGTATTGGGGATTCCTTTGACAAAATCCATAGTTATGTTATTCTATATCTATACTGGTATGGGATGTAGTTTCATCATACCCTTAGAATTATATTATTCAAACCTGATTTGTTTGAATACTAACAATGACGATTTTTTTGTAATATCCCACATTTATATTATCCCACTAGATATTTTTCTTCTATTCTATATACATCTTAGTGCTTCTTAAATGAATAGATATGGATGTGTTATACAAATCATACAAAAAATCGTTCCTAATTTTCAATTTTTATGGGTAACATATTAGGGTTCTAAAACATATAAACTCATATTTCGTGGTATTGAACTCCATAATATTCTCAACATTTTTCTATACATTTATATCAATTTTAGGCCTCCTTGATTTTTTCAAGAATGAAATGAACTAAATTTGTAATGAAATGGACCACCAATTAGATGGTGTTATTCCCTTTAGATGTATTGTGGAGTCCTTTGACAAAATCCATAGTTATGTTTTTCTATATCTGTACTGGTATGAGAAGTAGTTTTATCATACCCTTAGAATTCTATTATTCAAACATGATTTTTTGAATACCAAGAATCTAGATACAAATTTTTCAATATCCCACCTTTATGTTATTACAATAGATATTTTTCTTCAGTTATATATACATATTAGTTCTTCATAAATGAATAGAGAAGGATGAGTTATTCACATTATACAAAAATTCCTTCATAATTTTTAATTTATATGGGAAACATATTAGGGTTATAAAACAGATAACTCCATCATTAGTGGTATTGAACTCCATAATATTATCAACATTTTTATATATATTTACATCATTTTTAGGCCTCCTTGATTATTACATGAATGAATAGTTGAGTAGTTTTTTGAGTAAGGTAATACACATATCCTTTTAATATTCTAATTTTCATTATTTTTTATATCCAATAGGATTGAATACCATTAAATACTCATCCTGTATAGGGTTTCAAGATCATTTATACTTAGAGAATTAGAGACATTGTTCACCTTCCATGGATATAATAGTATAAACAATCATAATTCATGATCATATCTAACCACCTTCACTAGAGAATATCGAGATCCTTTTGTGTGTGCATATAATTTAGTCTTTAATGATCCATATATATGGTACACTTATCCCAATAGAGAAAACATCAGAAAACATTAAATTTAAATATCACTACAGTTAATTCAAGATCATGAATTGAGTAATTATTCTCATGGATCATTAATTAATGTGAGGAATAACCTATCAATTTATTATCTTGCATGATCACACAACCCAATCTCATATATTCATATAGATCAAAAATCCATACCAACTAGTGGGTAAAGTGATCACATGTGCCGTGATTAGTCTCTTATTTAACTTTATTAATATATCCTCACGTTCAACAGTCAAGACAAACTTCACTCCCTTCAGAGTTAGCTTTTTTTAGTTGGAAGGATAACCCTAATAAGTTTGTCTTGAATCAATGGTAGTACTCAACTATTCCAATGAAACTATGGATATCCATCACATATTTTGGTTTGAAAAATCCTTTTACTTACTCTATTTTTCAATGATCCACATATATCCCTTTGATGGTGATAAAATTCTCGAGGAATGTTACATGATCTATCCAATACTCACATATATTATTCCGCACATATAACTTTTCCCTGTTCAATTTATTCAGTACAATATTCAAATTCTCCTCATGTAACTATTTTCATCTATATTAGATAACAATATTTTCTTTGAAAACTACCAAAATATTGTTGGTTTAATCACTAAACATGATATTCATTAAGTCTATAAAGATATATGCGGTATTAGTGAGTCCAAATGGAATCACTATGAAATTTCAGTTCCTATACCTTATATGAAAAGAACTCTAGGGGATATCTTCCTTCTCACCTTAACTTGATAACAACCTAATTTACAATACCCTTAGATAAGTATTGATCTTCACATATCTGAGGAAAAAACAATCTATTGTAGAGGATACTTTTTCTTTATTGGGATCATATTGAGTTCATGAGAATAAATATAGAGGTGCATTGACCAATACTTCTTCTTAATGAAGAGGACCGGTGCAGACAATGATGAATCGATTGGTCATATAAATCCTTTATCATGATTCATATGTTGTTACTTCGTCACCAATTTAGTTTATATAGTGGATATTATATATGTATCCCTAGATATTAGAAAATATTGGGGTACAACCTTGATTGAAAACCAAACCTCACGACTTGGAGGAAGACCAAAACATTTTTTAGGAAACATATCATCATATTCCATTATAATGTGAATGTCATCAAAGTTTATTTTTCCCATATTATAAATCAATTGATCTAGATATGATCTCTCATAAGGAAATAATATCCATTCTTGATATGATGACACAATAAGTGATTTATCATCCTCCTTATACTTCTATAGAATTAGACGGTGATTTATGATAGAGAATGTGATTTAATTCTCTTAGTAATTTATGTTTGGTCAATATAAGGAAATATAATTCATACCAATAATTTCATAAAATTTTTCTAAAGGTACTACTAAAAGGTTCATAGGGTTATTTAAAAATATATATATATAGGGTAGAATCAAAATATATGGGATGAAATATTTTCCTCATTTTCAATTTTTACAAATAGCTCCAATTCTATGTTTTGAGGTAGTGCTTGAATAGTTATACTAAACATTGATGATATGAAATAATATATATAACCATAGTTATATAGGACATTTGAAGTATATAAATGGATGATAAGACTAACATTCACTATTTGATTCTGGTTCTAATCATTTAATTCATCCAAAATATGCTTAGGGGTGAGAATTTTAAAACTATTACACCGATAAAAGGGAAACTATGAACAATTAATGGATAACTAGAAAATGTCAGACATTCTCTAAACTATGAATTTATTTGTTTCAATCAAATCTATACATGTTCTATTTCTTAACATAAAATTTAATGGGAATTTATATTCCCTTTATAATGGTTCAAGAGCATGTGAATTTACAAAAGTATATAACTCGAGAGTGTTAAACCAATAGTACAACATGGATTTTTTGTCATGCACCAGCTGATAGTCATGTAAATTCTTAATGTTACCTTTTTAGGGTTATTATACCTAGGTAAAAGTATTCTAGAGCCATATCTACTTGTAGTATGTAGAGAGTGATTTTTTTATTCTGGAAAACCACTTACTCTGTACTTTAAAATAATTTTGGGATGTATTCCTATGTTTAGTCTTATCCTAAAGGCTTTCACTAATGTTTTATAATTTTAATCCCACAAAATTAATATAAGTTCCGATAATACCAACTATAATAACCCATATCATCAACAAACTTTATTTCATTATTAATTATATAAAGATGAACAAAAAATATTTCAAAAAGGTCTAAAGGCCTACTTTATCTGTGAAATTAGATACATAGAAAAATAAATTGAAAAAGACTTTAAAAAAATTATTTAAAAACTCCACAACATTCCCTTAAAATCCATTTATCTTTCAATGTTTCACAGGATAACCTAGGGATGTT
Source organism: Viscum album (assembly GCA_963277665.1). Taxonomy (NCBI): domain Eukaryota; kingdom Viridiplantae; phylum Streptophyta; class Magnoliopsida; order Santalales; family Viscaceae; genus Viscum; species Viscum album. The sequence goes on along the minus strand of OY728141.1, from coordinate 1,293,872,033 downwards.
AATAAGAAATGGGTGAGTGAAAAATCTCAGTAAGGGAATAATAAAATAATAACATGATAAAATTAATTTATGTTACTTCATTAAAAATATAGGGTGACATAAAATTGGTGTTAGTCATTAACATTGAAAAATAAATAGGATATAAGATGATAACATCAAGGTAAAATAGAAATGTAGAAATAATATAAAACAAGAAATAAAAATAATAAGTCAAGGATAAGTACCAGAAAATATTAATAGATAATCCTTAGGATAACCTCCCATACACGATACATGGTTTCATAAGAGATAAAAATATTACCTAATGCATTGGATATCAATATAATTTTGGGACCACCTATCACATTCATATCATGTACATTCATTAGTAGGTCACATATATCTTAAAATATTAGAAAAAATTTAAAAAATTGTAATCATATGATTAAGGAGTGTGATTTATATACATGTATTTATTAAATAAAATAAATATAGGTACCTCTGGGTAAATAATATTGAATAGATATGTGGATGGGTATTCACTAAACAAATGTTTGGCATGGAAAATCACATGATATTTTCAAAAACATAATAGGTGTACATAAATATTCATATAATGGTTTAATGAGAGTGGAAGGTGGAATCTCTTTACTATGACATTTAAGGACCATAAAATGGATATTTAAAAAAACATCCAACATACAATTGGAAATTAATGGAATAACACAATAAAGTGATTGGACTAAAAATAATAAGAGGGAATCCCATACCTTGGGAGGGATCTTTTAAATAATTTAAAATAGATTATTAGTATATTTAGAACACCATGGGAGGTATTTATAGAGGGATAGAGAGTTTAATTTCATTCTTAATGGGGTTTGAGTGAATTGGAGGGGGAGGTTGGGTGAGAGTTTATAGAAAAAGAAAGGAGAATTATTTATTAATTTATAAACTTAGGATTTTGACTCTATGTGATAAAATAACGAAAACCAAAAAATATTCCAATTCTATACATTTTTTACTAAATAAGAGTGTTTTGAAAAATATAAAAAAGGCATGAACTGATCATATTAAAATAACACCCATGGTGATTTTGAAGTGATTCATGTTCATAAGGAGTTGATTTTGAAACCTTATAATATAATATAATTTTTGCAGGATTAATTAATGTATTAAAAAATGAATAAAATAATAACAAAAAATAAATTATTTTAATGTATAAATATATATTTTGTAATTTGTTAATTTTATGAACTTTATTTCAATAATTTTGGGCCATTATGATATCATAATACAAACTGTATATTTATACCATATTTAATTTTTTCTTAAAAATTATACTATCTTAAAAAATAATAAAATTTTAATTAACTAATTTCGACTTGTTGATTTTGAAAATAATATTTAGTTTTTCAAAATAATTTTCTAAATTTCGGAATTATGACTATAAATTAAGAATCCCAATTTATTATAAAATTATAGTTTTATGATATTAATCACTTCTTGAGACTTATGAAAATTACATTGAACTTCATTTATATTTAATTGTTACATAATAAAAATATTTTATTCAATATAATTTATTTAAAAAGTAATATAATTTATTAAAAGTGTGTCTTAATTGAAACTATATATTTTCAAAAAAAACACCATTTTTATTTCTTAATGTCATAATATAATTTTTATCGTACACATTATAAAATCATTGATAAATTAATAATAAAAAAGGATAAATATAGTGATTATTTCATTAAAAAAACATAAAAATCCACACTATTAAGGTATAAATACATGAACCCTTATTACAACACCATTTTATTTAATGGTAAGTGGAGAAATTATGGAACCTTCTTGGGTTGGTTCCATGAACATGGTTTAAGACTTGTGATGCCATCTCCCTTGGATGATCTGATAATTGGTCTTCATAGGATTCGATCCTATAAGTTGAGACAATTGATTCTTTTTTCTATATCATTGATACATTATCATAACCCTTAATATATAATAACATTAATGGACACTTTACAATGATAATATTATGAATTATTAATATGATTAATTATTTTTTAAATCAAAAAAGTTATATCGGTCCAAAATAACAAACATAGTGATTGTGTTTTCAATAATTATATGTCATTCACTAAATCAGAAGGGAATTTCATTTATAAAATTTTAGGTCATTACAATTTTGTTTATTAAAAATAACTCATATTCCTTGAAAATTTTAATAATTTTAAAATAAATATAGAAAATGATTTGGGTTTCTTGTTGAATAATTTATGGATGGACAATGGTGGTAAATAAATGAATGGAAAATTAAAAGAATATCTTATAAATATTGGTATTGATAATGAAAATAGAATACAATATACCCCAGAAAAAATTGTATTTCTAAAATTAGAAACATGAACATACTGTTGATGGATCACACTATGTTGGAAAAGCATGATATATCTCGACATTTCTAGAGAAAAGAAATTGGTATAGTGGTTTTGATTCAATTTTTTTATGATAACCTAATTCAGATATGATTCCAAATTATAAGTATTAAAAGATGACCCTAAACTTTAAATAATTTAGTGTATTTTATATCCCTTTTATCATCAAAGTGAGTGGTAAAAATAATGGGGAGTTCAAGAAAATATTAATTGAAGGTATCCTCCTTAGTTTTCCTCAAAATGAAATTGGTTATAATTACTTTTTCAAATGAACATAGAATATTTTGGATAAGTATAATATGAAGGTTTTGGAAGAATCATGTAAAGATGTTACACGTTATGAAGAATGTTTAAGATGTGAAGATGATGAAGAATAGTTTATTGAGAAGTAAGATAAAAATTTTAAAAATGAAGTTAATTCATAAGAATTGTAGGTTCAATATGATGATTCAACCATTTATAGTGATGAATTTTATCCTTTTTCAACTCATACAAGGATTATAAATTAGGTGGAGGTTTAAAATATAATTGGATATCATGTTATAGAAATTTTGACTTGGGGAAAATTAAATACAATAATACATACTACACTATTTTTAGGTTGAAAAAAAATATGTTAAAGAATATTTGGTGCATCAATAATAGATTAATTATATTAATAATGAGTTAGATCAAATTGAGAAGAATAATAATTTAGATTTTGTACCTAATCCAACAAATAATAATTCCATTGAAAAATAGTGTGTGTTTTATAATGTGTTGAATGAGGAAGTATATGTGATTTTAAATAGGAAAAAATCATGTGAAATGGTAGTCCATAGGTTAGAGGAATGGATTTTGATGATACCTTAGAACTAGTTTATATACTTTATAACTTTAGGACTTTTCTCTCTATTATGTCACAAAGATGATACAAGAGCTTTTAAATAGATTTCAAGTTATCCTTCCTCAATAGGTAATTGTAAGAGGAAGTGTTCATTGAGTGTAATGAACCAACATTTTATAAATAAAATTCTCTTATGAAAGAATAAATGCCTTATTATGTAATTTATTTATAAAAATACATAAACTGAATTGGTCATTTTGGACCTCTATAAATTATAGCCTATCAAATTTAAAAGACCATTAATTATCATAACCATTTAAAATATAGACATTGTATAATTACTGTAAAGATTAGTATATATTAAGGGTTATTATAAAGTCTAATTGACACAGATGGAATATGTGATAACCTATACAAGTTGTATTGTACCCTATGAAGCTAATTTTTCAGAGATTTCAAGGGAGATGGCATCACTAAGATTTTTCATTGACCAAGACCATGGTTATATTCAATAACTATAACATGTATAAAAATATTTACAGTATAAGTTAAAGCTTATCAAGATCACAGTCCAAACTATGTTCATCGAACCAACTGAAAAAGAAACAAAACCTTACACCATACCATTGGGGCGTATGTTGGAGTTATAAGGGTTATTAATTTAAACCCTAGTAGTTTAATATTTATGTTTTATTTATAAAAAAATAGTGATTATATTTGTTCCTTCTCAATACTAATTTATATAAACAATTATATATGAGTTGATGAAAAATATATTTTGAAACGATGAAACCAAAAATCGAATTTTGGGAAAATATATGATATTAATTAAAAAACTATTATGATTAATTGAATAGGTTGAAAATAAATTTTATTTTCATAAAATGTTCTAATTAAATAATATTTATTTATATTCAAATGTTAATGTAATATATTGAAGTCTAATGTAATTTTTATAAGAGTCAGAAAGATGATAACATTGTAAAACACATATTTTATCATTAAAAAGGATTTTAGTTTAAAATTTAAAATTATAATATTTAGATAATTATTTTGTTAAAATAAATACAATTTTTTAAATAATAACATCAAAATTATTGGATGGTGAATTTTTAATAATTTTCTGATATATTTAAATATTTGAACAAAAATTAAATTTGGTATAAATATACCATATATATTTTGAACTCATAATGTGCCAAAGGTGATATAATAAATTATATAACATAAAATATGTCCATAAATTTAATTATCCTTTAAAATAATTCATTTTTTTGATATTTTATAAATTTTATAAACTATTATTGAATCCTCCAAAACCTAAATTATATTTTATGGTTTCAAAATTAATTCTTCATGAACATGACTCACTTCCACATAACCAATGGTATTATTTGAATATTTATAGTTCATGTCAATATAAAATATTTAAAAAAAATATGATTTTTTTGAAAACATATTTAAAAACCATGGTATGGTTTTTGGGTTTCATTATTTAATTATATAGAGTCCTTAACCAATGTCAAGAAATTAATATAGAATTCCCCTTTCTCTTGATATAAACACCCTAAATTCAACTCACTCCTCTTCACAAAGAACCCATTGAGAATAAATTTTCTCTCTCTTTCCCTCACTAAATCCATCCCATGGTGTTACTAATATCTTAAGAAGATCCTATTAAGATTTTAGAAGTACACTCTCAATGTAAGAGAGTCTCCCATCCTCTTTATTCAAGTAACTTATTAGTATTATAAATTTTTATTTCCAATTTTTCATGTTGGAAAATGTTTTCACGCTTTAATTTAGAATAATTATGATTACTAGGTAGTAACATGTTTCCATTATCTTTCTTTAAACTCTTCCATGAACCTTTTTTTTTAAATCCACTATGTTGTCAATATTATCCTGAAATTTTCTATGGAAAACTTTTTTTATTTGAATTTACATCCCCAATTCTAGTCAAGGGTATTCAACATGATTTACCTATAATTTATTTATTAGGGACTTTTATATATGTTACCCACACTCCTTAATTGTGGTAGTAAAGGTTATAAAATAAATTCTTTTGTGGTGTGATATTTGTGGCCCACAAATTCATAGACATCATATGAATATAATGGGTGGGACTAAAATTATACATCCCTCTAATTCATTGGGTATTATTTTTATCTCCTGATATACCATGCATGGTGAAAAAGAATTTATTTTAATAATTATATGTTATGATGTCTCAAAAAATAACATTGATTTCTATTTATGATTTCATGTTTTATTTTCTTAGTGAATTCCATTATTTCCATTATGTTATCATCTTACATCAATCTTCTATGTTCATGTTTATGAATTTTACCCCCTTTATGTCACCTTGATATGCCTCTTAAATAAGATCTATTACTTTCATCATGTTATGATTTGATTATTCTGTTATTAAGATTTGTAGATCACCCCTTTCTTGTGTTCATCCCTGGGTTTTCCGAAGTAGTATTACAAGATCAATGGTTTTAAAAAAAAAATTATAGAGTTTCAAATAATGTAATTTCACCCCTATTTCAAGTTATTGTGATATTTCCATAATTTACCAAAGAAACTAGTCATCATTATCTTCTGGTGATGTATTATGTGTATCTTTATTTGATAAATCATGACATAATTTTTATAAATGGTATGGGTTTTCATAGTTGGCATTAGAGAATGGTTCAGCTATTTTTTGATGATTATAATTAGAAATCCTTTGTGAAAGCATTTGGGATATTAATAAACATATGGAAACATCCATAAATTTTGGTAATTTATAGAGTATGCAGTTTTTAAGTAACAAAATTCTTTTTAGCATACTATAAGTTGATATCGCTATTGAATAGTTGTACCTAGGGGTAATAACCCAAAAAAGAGAACATTTGGTATTAAATCAATCCTAATATAGTATACAAAAAAGGGGACTTATTATAGACAAGGTTTAAAAATCTTAGGAGTATGATTTGGTAAATTCACAGTCTCTTTATAAACCATTATGAAGGGAGCCCAAATTCCCATAAAATGTTATATTTGGAAATAGTGAATGGATAACATTAGTTTAATCATATAAACTCATAGTATAAGAAGTATATATCAATTAGGAATTATCCCTTAAATTTTTATATGTTTCCATTTTATGTGTGTAATATTTTTAAAATAAAAATACATATTTTTTCCTTTATTTTAGTCAGTGGATAAAAAATTGGGATCTAAGTCAACAACCAATGTGATGGCTAATGTGATGACTACTCGAATGATATTCCCAACCAGATAGGAGATGGATTCAAAAAATGCATGATAATATTTACCAAATTAACATAATTTTTGAATAGAAAATTGCATCATAGCGAAAACCCACTTCCCTATATGAAAGGGAATGTTTAAATTATGGCCTTTATATGAATTATTTGACTAAATTTCAGTGGATATTTCAATTATTTAATCATATAATAATGGATAAATATCTTTGAAAAGATCTTTAACATCCATTAATGCTCTAAGAAAGAGATGGTTATGTTTTATATATATTGTTTGGAAGGAGAATGTGATAAATGATGTTCATTGATAAAAAATAATAAGCTTGAGGAGGATGTCAATGAGATGGAGTGGAAAAAATTCTGAAAAACTTTTTTCAACAAATATTTACCTCACACTCTCTGAATTAAAATAGAAATGGATTTCCATTGACTTAAGAAACATGATGATGAATTGATCATGGAATATTATTAAAATTTCAAAATATTCCCATGAAATACCTTTTACATTTTCATTGTACTTTACTTTTAATCTGACCACTTCTTTAGTGGCCCAAAACCGAATCTATGAAAAAAAATTGAGATTCAAGAATTTGAAATCTATGAAATAATTTTCCAACGTGCCTTCAATATTGAATTGGAGATCAGTGAATGTTAAGGGTGTCATGATTGTGGTGATAGGGATCAGATAATAGATTTCAATTCTGGGGAAGCATTGGAGGAATAACATGGTGGAAATAAATTAAAACATCCCACCTGTTAAAAGTCTAGAAAAAATAATCTTCATAATTTCCTGAAATAGACAAGGGAATAATTTAGGTTTTGGAAGGAAGGGAATCCGGAAAGACAATTTTGAAATAAGAAAACAATAAATATAGTATAATAAAGTAATTTTTCATTAACCCTCTTCCTATTTTCCAATGTTTCAACTGCACGGAATAAGGACAGTCTATGAATTAATGCACTAATCTATGGTTTTTTGACAATAACTTTTAAAAAAACCCATAAAGCCTAGAGAAAAAGGGTGAGATTATTCCATCTAAAACTACTGAGGTGGATCCTAACAATAATGTGTTTATATATACTATTTTTATTCATTTAAGTAAAGTGATAATACAATTTTAATCTAGTTCCAAAAATTTTTTCCTATCAGGAATTTTTAGTAGAACTATTCATACACCATATCAGAACATGGAAGTGGAGCTATCATTGAAATTAGAAAATGGGGAAATCATTACATCATTAGTATATAAATTATTCCCTATCCATTTTTATAGGCTGAATTTCCTTGAAAATATTATATTTATAGGAATTTGATATAATTATTAGTATCGGTTTACTTTCCTTTTATAGGGCCAATATAATTCTCTAAGATAAGGAAACCACCCTCTATATCACAAATTTCTCTCCGATTATCTACAAGTGAAAGAGAGAGGATGAATCTCCTTTAGAATCATCATCTAAAGATTCAATACTATTTCCTTATGAGAAATAACATGTATCTCAAATGATTGAGACTTCAGAAAAGATCTTCCTTGATGACATTCCCATTATAAAGAAATAGTGTGATGTGTCTCCTGAAGAACTACCAAGTCTCCCTCTTGTCTATGATATTGGGTTCTTGATTGAACTTATACCCAATTATTTAAAAATATCCAAGACTCCATATATAATTTACACTATTGAACCTGAAGAGATAAAGAATAAACTAAAATATAATCTAGATTAATAGTTTATACACCATAGTGCTTCACTATGGGGTTCATCAATCCTTTTAAAAAAGATGATGTATGGTTCAATTCACCTCTGCATCGATTATTGAGATCTCAAAAAGATCCTGGTCATGAAAAATTATATTCCTCTATAGATTAATGTCATATTTGATTATCTATGAACAGACTAGTACTTCTATAAGGTTTATTATTAGTTGAGATATTATCAAGGAAAAGTGAAGTAGGATGATATCTACAATAATACTTTTATTACAAGGTACATGCACTATGATTTCATAATGATTCTATTTGGACTCACCAATTCTCCATCTATCTTTATTAACATAATGAATAACGTATTGAGGGATTAACTCATCATGTTTATGTTAGTCCTTATAGAAGATATTCTTATATACTCCAAAAGTAATGAGGAGCATGATGATAATTTTAATATTTTACTAATGACATTTAAAGGATAAAATTTATTTGCAAAGAGTAGGAAATTTTCTTTTTAAATAGAGAAAGTAACATTACTAAGGGAACTTTTCACTAGAAAAGAGATATCTATAGATACATTGAAAATAGAGGCAATTAAAGGATAACCCGGACCAAAATCATTGATGTAGATCCATAGATTCTTAGGTTTTAATAAGTACTATAATTGGTTTGTGAGAATCATTTCATGACTATCAATCCCAATAACAAATATACCTGAAAATGGAGAAAATTATTTCTAAATTAGTGAATTTGGGTAAAGAATTTAAAAGTTAATGAATATGATAATCTCTATACATGTTCTCACATTACCCACTATTGTTTATGGATTTGGGATCTATAATGATGCATCCAAAAAATATTTGGGTTGTTTATGAATTCATGGTGAAAAGGTGATATCCTAGGATTCCAACTAATTAATTATATATGAGAAAAAAACATGACCCATGATTTGGAATTGGTTACAGTGATCTCCAAATTAATGATTTGGAAGAATTATCTATATAGGGATACACCTATTATATAAATGGATCATAAAGGCCTCAAGTATATATTCACAAAAAATGGTCATAATATGTGCTCATGAAGTTGGTTACAGCTGATAAAGGATTATGATTATTCGATACATTACCATCCCAAGATAGTGAACATATTGGAAGTTGCTCTCTAGATTAGATTATGCAACCCTATAAATGATGTGTATCGAAAGGGATCCAATCATCTTAAATATATAAAGGATATACATTTGGAATAATAAATGAATATTATTCCTACCTTAATTAATTAGATACTAAAACATTAATTCCTAACAGGATCAATGAGGTTCAAAAATATGTCAAGAGCTACAGATAAAGGAATAGAATATTCTAGATGTTGGCTTTTCTAATCATAGAGTCAGAAGTTTTAGATTCCAGATATGTGCCCCTCAATACCCAAGAAGAAGAAGAAAATTCTAGATGATGAACATAGATTAACCTTCTTTATTAATATAGGATTCACTAAGATATATGGATATCTCAATAAAAATTTATCATGGGATAACATGAAGAGGGAGATTGAAAAATTTATATCCTAATGTTTTTTATGAAAAAAAGTTAAGGATGAATTACAGAAGTCTACGAGTATGATTCAACCACTAACCATACCAATATGTAAATGAGAATACCTAACTATGTATTTCATCAAAGGACTCCCTAGGAAATATAATGGAAATAATTCCATCTAGGTGGTCCTTGATATCCATAAAAAGTCAATGAATTTCATTTCTATCAATAAATATTTATCTCTCAAATTACTTTTTAATTTATATAAAAGGTATGCGGTAAGAATATATGGAATACCACCCTCAATTGTATCTGATTGAGATATGAGGTTCCATGAAAGGTTTTGGAGAATCCTTCCACAATAATTGGATGAAGAGGTGATTTATAGTACTGTTTATCAGCCTTAGATGGTTAGTAAGTCTGGAATAACTATTTCTATTCTATAAGATATTCTAAGATCAATGTAAATGTATTTAAAAATATTTTGGGATCAACACCTTCCCCTATTAGAGATCTAATATAACAATATTTTCTATTCAATCAACCAAGTGGAACCTTATGAGGCTATGTATGGGAAGATGTTTAAGATTACGACATACTAGGATGAAATTATAGAGAAGAATCTTATGATACTTGATCATATCCAAGAGATGTCATATAGGGCATAAACTATTCAACATTATATATAATGCGTAGAAAGTTGATAGAATAGATAATAATTTATTGGACATGGAGATTGAGTTTAGAGATAATGTGTTCCTTTGCATATCTCAATGGAAGGAATTCATGAGGTTTTGGATGAAAGGAAAGCTAACCCTATATACATTAACCCCTTTGAGATCCTTGATGACATCATAGCTATGGTATTTAAACTATAAATTCCACCTTAATTATATCAGGTACAAGATATGTTCAATGTATCACTCTTATGAAAGTACATACCAGACCCATCACACATATTGAATCCGAAAGTGGTACCTTTAGAGAAAGAAATTTAATATGAGGGGAAGTCAGTGAAGATCATAGATCATAGAGAAAACAATATATGAAGTAAGACATCTCACCTAATTAATGTTCTTTAGAAAAACAACATGTTTAATGAGGAAAAATGGGAGCTAGTATATGTGATGAAATAATAGTTCCTCATCTATTTTAGTGTGTGAAATAAAATTTTGAGGGTGATATTTTTGTAGGGGGAACAATGAAATGAACTGAAAGATTTATAAATAAAAGTTCATTTTGAATTAATAAATTCATTATTATGTAATGTTAATATAGAAAACACATGCATGAATTTGGCTATTTTCATCATTAAAAAATATATCCAATTAGATTTAAATGACTGTTATGAATCATAACCATTTATAATATAACTGTTGTATAGTGACCATTAAGATTATGTTATATATTAAGGGGCATGATAATGGATAATTGACTAATATGGAAGAATTAATGGCCTCGACCATTAGCATCGTATCTTATAAATCTTATTTATAAGAGCTTATAAGGGATATTACATCACTGGGATTTCCCTGGAAAAATACGATGCCATTTTTTAATAACTAAAACACGAATGAAACCGTTTATGGGATATGTTTAAGATTATAGAGATCATGAGCCAAACCATGTTTTCTGAACCACCCCAAGAAAGTATCACACTCACACCCCTTAAGCTTTAGGCATATATTGGTGTAATAAGAGGTTATGTATCTAGATCTATGTAGTATAAATTTATATGTTTTATTTTTAATAAATCATTTATTATATTTATCCCTATTAATTATTAATTTATATATACAACCATATATAAGTTAATGAAAATTATATTTTGATATGAATAAATAAAAAATGTATTTTTTTAAAATATATTATTTTAATTAAAACACACCTTCTGAAAAATTCATTAATTTTTTGGGAAATTTTACTATTTTATAATTTAAATTTTAAAAAATATTTTTTTTTATACAAATGATAGTATAATATAATTAAGTCCAATGTAATTTCTATAATGTCCAAAATGTTTTTAGTATCATTAAAATAAGTATTATAAAAAATTAATGAGTTTTTATTTAAAACTATTAATACTCAAAATTAGACAATTGTTTCGATAAATAAATATTATTTTTGAAATCATCTCATCAAAATTATCCTATTTAGAATTTTACATATTTTTTTTGCGATAGATGGATTTTTTGGTTAAAAATAAAATATGATATAAATATTTGGTACCTCTTATGAAATCATATTAGAAAAAAAGTGATTTAATGAATAACATAAATGGAATACATTAGGAAGAAATATATTTAACATTTAAAATAATGTTTTTTATATTATTTGATTAATTTTTAAACATTAAATGAATCCTCCAAAACCTATAAAATATTTTAGGGTTTTAAAATAAATTATTTAGGAACATGAATCAATTCCACATCACTAACTATATTATTTCAATATTTTTAGTTCTTATGCATATAAAATATTTAAAACCACTCATATTTAGTATAAAAATTTGGAAATAACCATTTTAAGGTTTGTGTTTTTGATTATTTTGTTATATGGAGTCCAAAAACAATTTTTATAAATAAACAAATAATTCCCCATTTTTTTTAAAAAATACCCACCCATCCTCCCACTCCTCTTAACTAAAACCCAATTGAGCATGAATTTATTCTCCCTATCAATATATAATTTTCTAAAAAGGTGTTCTAAAGCTATTAATATACTCCTCCCAATATTTTACCAGCTCTCTCTCTCATGGTAGTAGATTCTCTTATCCTTTTTATTTAGGTGCTTTTTTCGTATTATGAATTTTGATTTCTAATTTTTCATGTTGCGTTCTTTTTTTACACATTAATTTAATATAATTATTAATCCCAAGTAATGATAAATCATATTTCAATCTCATTAAACCCTTGATAAACTTGATGTCCAACCATTATGCATTAAAAATTATCCCAAAATTTTTCATTCAAAACATTTATGTTTTGAATACCCATGCACATTTATGCTGAAGGGTATACAACTAAATGTACCTATACTTCATTGATTAAGGATTTCCATTTATTTAACCAATGATCCTTAATAATGGGATTGAAAGTGATTAAATTTCTTTTTATGTTGTATTATCTATGTGGTACACAAATACATGTACATGATATGAATGTGATAGGTGGTCCTGGAATTATATATCCATAAAACGTGTTAGGTGATGTTTTTATCTAATGATATACCATTTATGGTTAATGAGATGTTATCCTAATAACATTATGTTATGATTTTTTTTGTTAGCATAGATTTATTCTTTTGATATCCTATTTTATATTATTTACACATTCCATTGTTTCCTTGACGTTATCATCTCATATCATTATTTTATGTTCATGATTATGATTACAACCCATTTTATAACACCTTGATATGCCTCTTTACTAATTTTTATTCATTAATCATGTTATGATATGATTATTACATTATTAGGCTTTATATCTCACACCTTTCTTATGTATGTCCCCATTTTAACCCATAAAGTATAATATGATCAATGGATTTTAAGGGAATGTTATGGAGTTTCAAATAATTTCACTGAATACATATTTAATGTTATTATTCTATTTACCAAATTTCCTAAGATCACAAGTCCAATTGATCATATGGGATTGTATGATGTTTATTTTTATGTAATAAATAATGAAATAAAGTTTATAAAAGATATTGGATGTCATATTTAGAAACCCAATGGTTTTTTCTTATATAAGACAAAATATATTTTTCTAAGTTGAAAAAAGAACTATATAGTTTAAATAATTCACAAATGGAATGTTAAATAATGATAAATTCATGCATGATGGTACTAAAATTCATAAATGTTAGAGTATACAAAAAAACTCTATATAAAATAATATAAAGATGTTTCATTAAATTGTATTCTTTATGTTGATGATATTATATTTGATGGAAATGAAATATTTATTCGAGAGGACATTTCTTTAGTGATGTAAAAATGTTTGAGATGTCTGTACTTAGTTAGATAAAGTATTTCTTGGGTATTCAAATTTATCAAGAGAATGATCAAATTTTCCATTTATATGAGAATCATACATGAGTAATTTTAATGAAGTTTGAAATTGACGATTTAAATATTGTTTCTACCCCAATTTAATTGGGAACCAAGATATCGAAGGAAGAATTTTGAAAAAACTTATCTAATAGATATAAAAAAACTTATTAAAATTTGATATACTTGAATCATTCTGGTCTGGATCTAGTCTATATTATTACACTTTATACCATATTTAGTAGTGTTCTAGAAGAAATATATCTTGTGGATTCTAAGAATATTCATAGACTCTTCATTGGAATATTTAATATGCGATAAGAAATAAAGTATGGATCTATTTGTACATATAGACCCACATTGTATTGAAAATATTTATTATTTACAAGCAAAATAATGTGGATATTTCTTTTTGGGAGATAATTTTGTGGCATTCCACATTAATAAACAATGTTTTATATATTTGAGTATTTTTTAGGTAGAGTATATTGCTATAACTCATGTGAAAACCTTATTGATTTGGGTGAAAAATTAATTGGAAGATCTCAAGGTGGATGTAAAGATTCCACAACTCGTTGGATGTGAAAATCAAAGTTCCAAAAAATTAGCATGAAATTTAGTACAATATTTTGGATGAAGTCACATCAATAGAAAATACCTATATATTAAAGAGAAATTTGAGCTAAGAGTTTTAAATCTATTATTTTATCAACATAAAAAGAAAATGGAGGATAGTTTCATTATGCCATTACTGAATTGTTGATTTATAAGAACGAGTTTGATGATGGGAGTTCAATATAAATACATTTAGGGGAAATTTTTGGTTATTTCATACCCTCTGTTCTTATCTTTGGATTTTTTCTTTCATAGGGATATTATCACAAAAAAAATTAAAAAATATGTATTTACAATAGGGAGAAAACATATTTAAGGGTAGTATTTAAATGTGGAATACTATTAATTCAATATGTGTGTATCTATATTATTTATGTCTGTAAAGAACATATTTTTCTATCATGTGTATAGGAACTAGTTATACCAATTTTTAGGAATAAGTTTGTTATGTGAAAGAAAAACTACTTTAAGAAGTTGATATTAGTTTCTCACAAAAGTCACAAAGAAGTGGATTTATGTTGCTAATATGAAAATAAAAATATTATTATTAAATGTTCTTATTTTTTTACATTGATTTTTTTTCCTACTGGATTTTAATTATTTAATTATGATTCATGGAGAATTATGTTGAGTTTGAAATGTTATTTATGTTTAATGGTTAAAAAAATCCAATGGGGAACATTATTTGGTCCAAGATGTAGTTAAGGTATTTGTTAAGGTCATGTGTTTTTGTGACATTATATAGTTGATTGAGACATAAGGGAATATTTTTGAGATTTGTAATTGATGAATGACCCCCTATAATTTTTGAATTTTTTTCAAAGGGGAAAAAATTGGAGAAGAGATAAAGTAGATATGGTTCATATGTTTTATTTTGTTTTTAACACATAAATAAAGTTTAAGCTAAAGTGTTACATTATATTTATTATTAGGTGAAGTTTATTAAATGGTTAAATAGTGAATGGAATAGGTTTGAAGGTTTTTAGTTTTATAAAGATGGAGTTTTGTAGAAGTGATGGTGTTTCTATAGAATTCACTTTGTAATTTGAGATTTCACACCATAATTTATTTTACATAATAATAAATATGATATGTGTATGAATAAATTAATAATGTTTAAGAGAAAAATAATCTACTGTAAGATCAAATAACACCACAATATAATGGTTTAATCCAATATTGAACATTTAATATAATGATATTTTTATCTAGTTTTCAATTTAATTAAATCACATTGAAATAAAGAGAACATCGGAAATTTATGTTCATTATGGATTGGATGTTCCATGGAGTCACATATAAGAGGTGTATCTCTTGATTAAATTCACATGAATATGGAGTTAACTAATAATGTGTAATAGGATGCTTCATGGAAAGGGAATTAATTTTCTTACAACCATTTTAGTCTAATATTTTATTCATGCTACCGAAGAATAAAATAAAGTGATAAATATTGATTGAACTGTAATAAAAGAGATCATACCATGAGTGGACTTGTGTAAGAGTAAAACTCAGTATTTTTAATAATACATGCTTTATGATCATACCATAATGGTTGTTTCCAAACTAAAAAGTGTGAGTTGGTTTTCAAGCGGTTAGATAAAAATTGGTTTATCATGCTGCAATAATAAGTGATACACCATGTTCAATGGAAAATAAATAATTTGTCTTTTTGCAATGTGTCCCACAAAAAATTATAATACAACTAGAATGTTTAATCCCCTCAATCATATCCATGGGTGGATATATATCATTGATAGATTTTGTGAATATAAAGAAGATTGAGTAGTTGTAGTAGAAGATCCAACAAAAAATTATATATTAATTTAAATTTTATAGAGGAACATTGTGTATAGAACATCTTGTTTGTAGATGTAGAGAGGGAATATAATATAATAGTTCTAAATAATACATATATTGATAACAAATAAAATAAATAATATGAAGAATAATGTGAAGGGAAAGAAAAACAACTTGAGAGAAGCATTTTCTTTGTGAAGACTCCCTTTTTGTTAAAATTCATATTATATATCATTGATGGTGTTGAAAAACATAGAACATGTTATGAGACATATTTTTTATCATATTTTAAAACATATTATGGGATATTTTTTATCTACATGGTGATTCTAGTGGAATGTTTCATCATGATTTTTTCCAGATCACTCCAAGTATGTGGTTGATCATTCAGATTAGTGAACCTTGTAAAAATTTATTATTCATTCTATGTTTGTTTGTTTATGTGTGTGTGTTTTTTAGAGTGATATTATCGTGTACATTAGCAAATTTCATAGGATATTTTTAAAGATAAACAAAAAATTAAGGTAAATAACTGATTCACCTCCTATCAGTGAATTCTCACTATTTATTTGGGATTGTTTTCAATATTTATCCCCTTAGATATATAAAACAATTTAATTTTAGTATTTCAATCTCATTTTAGGTTTATTTTTCTTTTAACGGGTGTTAAGAGGAGAATGAATGAGTTTGGGGGAAGGATAAAAGGAGGTTGGGAGGGTTACCCCTTGGGTTTTGGTATAATGACTCATACCTTATTCATCCATAATAATGATATTAACATAAATGAGTGAATTTTATTACATTACCATGAACTTATAAGTTTAATTTTTTTTTTCAGAATTTGGAAAACCATTACATTTCATAAGAAACAATTACCTACAATTTCTATTTTTTACACAAAAAAAGATTCATAAGTTCACAATTCCCTTTTATTCTTCTAAAACTAAATTCGTTAAAGTATATTTTTCTCTATTTATATTTTGAAATATTATTAATTTTTACACATTCTAAATTATTGTGAATTCTTTGAAAATATTATAAGAGAAAAAATCACAACAAGGAAAAAAATAAATATACCCCATCAATATTTTTATAATTCACGAGAAACCCCACATATATTTTCCATTATTTGATTAAACTTTGAGTCTAAATTAGTCACTTTATTAATATCAATATAAATTGTTCCCAATGATATTAATAAAACATTTCAAATGGAAGCATAAAGGAAAAAATCACAATTCATGATGGTTTTTAGAAAATATTTAAAGTATTTCCCAAAATAAAACCCATTTACCTACATAAGATTATAATAATTCTTTTAAATCAATGATCATTTTCGTATCTTATTGAATCAAACAATTTTCATAAAAACTATCAAGAACCAAAAAATTAAATACATAAAAGAAAAAAATATAAATAATCAAATTGATAATAATAAATGATTTAATAATGATATAATGAATAACATCATACATCATGATCATTACCTGATGACCATGTACCCAAATATAACAAATATACCTTAAAGGAATCATGGAAATATTTGACAAATAATTGGGTAGTCAAACACCA
This sequence comes from Viscum album, assembly GCA_963277665.1. Lineage (NCBI taxonomy): Eukaryota > Viridiplantae > Streptophyta > Magnoliopsida > Santalales > Viscaceae > Viscum > Viscum album. Next base: position 1,293,854,230 of record OY728141.1, on the reverse strand, counting down.
AATATACTAGCTGTTTGGTTTCATGAAACGGTCCAATTCATCGAGGGTCTTTAACATGGTCCTCTCATCACGTACAAAGCCTAATTAATACATCATATAAAATAAATGAATTTATATTTAATAAATAATCAATATAAAAATTCATATTGGAAAATAACTATATTAAATATTAATATTTTCATGAGTTAATAAATAAAAAAATGATCATAAGACATATAGAGAAATAATGTGGATGACATCATTAGAGTATATTCATTGAAAATTATAATAATCATCAAATTATGTTGACTTAAATCAAATTAATTTTAAAGGAGAATTTAATTATTTCATTAGAGACATGAGAATAAAATCCATTTATTTTGATAATGTTTTAAATAAAAAATCTAAAAATATTATGAAAATTTTATTAATTGAAAATAACCTTATAAAATTTTAACGGAATCTTAATTTCAAAAAATGATCAAGATGGTGTGAAAATCAATTCATGTCGTATGCATTAAAATAGAAAATTATTTTCAAACATTTATAAATGTTCAAAAGTCTTTAATATTTTTTTTTAAATAGTACTTTAAATTATATGTATTGAAGGTAAAAATTATTTTAAAATGAATTTAAAATATAATTGAGTCATAAATAAAAATATTATTGAAAGATTTTATGAACATGGACATGGGGGAGAAATGTTTTTAAAAGAAATCTTTTAAATAAGGTTTTAAAGGAAAGTCAATTACCTCAAGTCTGGAATTATTTTATATATTTTATAACACAACATTAATAAAATTATACTAGCTTCCTAATTTTTTAATAAAATTTTGTATTTTATTCAATTATCATTATTCATTTTATTTCATTTATAATCATTAAATATTTAGTTACAAAATCAGTTAAGTCGATATTAGACGATTTGACATTTATCGTTTTATTATCAGAAAAAACGTTAATAAGTTGAACATGGTAAAAGGTGTTATGTTCCCATAATCTAGAGAATATTAATAATTACATAATTATAATGGTTATATATGAAGTATGAATTTATAGTTTTCTAATAGAGGGTGTATTGAGAAATAAATTACATATCTTCGTAGAAGTGGTAGTCCACACATACACATTATAATATTTTAAAGGGTGGAAGGGTAAGAATGTAAGTAATATATTATCTTTATAGAGTCATAATTATGTCATTAATTTCATATTAATTTTTTAAATCCATCATAATAACCATACTTGTAGGGAGGTGATGAATAATAAAACACATAGATTAATGGAGGTGGTCGTACAAATATACGCATGAGTGAGGTTTTCATTTATCATATAATTGAAAAGAGAGTTTAATATGGGTTGTTACATAGTAATAATAATATTTCAATATGTGTAATATACTTATGCTATTATATTTTCATGGAGAGAAATGTATTTAAGGTGGAAGAAGAATAAATAAAATGATTGAACACAGTTAATATTTATATATATTTTTTAGAAATCATGCTTTGGATTTCACCTTAGGCCTTATAAGTATGGACTTAAGGTAATAAAATAATATATATGAATAAGAAAAGAAATATAGGATGTAATTTTGGTTTTTTATGAATGAACTAAATTGATCAAGATGTGTGAGGAAGAGATACAAGGACACTAGTACAAAATGTATGTATCGTGTCGATGATTCCACTTCAATTTATTATTTCAGAAATAGCATAAAAGACATGATAAATAATGTATATCAATTTATCACGTTAGTTATTCTATAACCGATGTGATAAATCTAATTTTCTACATCGGATATATAACAACCAACATGATAAAGAAAATGTCAGTGATTTATCACATTTGTTATTACATAAATTATGTGATAAATGTAATATATATTTTTTATAATGTGGGTTACTAAATAAATGATTTGATAAATTATTTAAAAATTTTATGAAGCCTAGTTTTGAGTCATTGTGGTGTTTTTAGATCGAGAGAAAACAACCCAGTTCTCTCTCATATAGAAACCCTAAAATCGATTCTTCCATCTCACAGCCTCCAACCAAATTTTTGCAACTTCATTCATTATATTTTTCATCACTTCATCTATTTGATCCACTCGCAACTCTCATGTAATCCATACACACCTAGATTTTGGTCATTCTATTTCACATATGCCCTAACTCTACGTTTTGTGATTCCAGTTACTAAAATATAAAAATATATTTTTTAATTTACACATGTTATCATATTTCATTTATATCTAGCACAAATTTATGTGGGGAAATGTTATTATTCCAATTACACACTATTTATTCACTATAATTCAATTTTGCATAAATTTTATTAAATTTATAATATTATTATATGAATTCCTCATTTTTGGAAGAAATAGATTCTTTGTTTCCTACAAGGTGAGCCCATGTGAGGTTAAAAATCATGTACAATTTTTACACAACATGAAACCCCTAGATACTTTTATCATATAGATGGTAAATAGGGTCGATGTTGTGAAACTACATACAATTCTCCCAAATGAAATGCCATTATTTTTTTGCTCATCTAGGGGTTTCAAATATTTACACAAGGACTATACTTATTAGGTTGAAATCATGTATGAATGTTACCTTTCCAATAAATTAGAACCTCTAGATTTTTTTCATCAATATTTATCCACTTATTAAAGTCCTATTTAGATAATGATGTTGGTAAAACTACTATTTAGATAATGGATTCATATAATGAATCTAAGTTGAAGTAATAAAAAATGAACTCAATAAACCTCCAAACAACATCATACAATAATCTATAGATAAAATGAATTAATCTCATATATTATGTCCTTAACAAAAGAATTCAATGAAATATATTATGGGGATTGAGTAACATAATAGAGTTATCACATTTTCTATAATTGTCATATAAGTAATGATGATATTTGTTCTCTCTAATGTTACAGACAATAGATTATTTCTATGGTTTGGAGAATTCTTTAAATAGGATTTGTTTTTCACAATAGTAATCATACAATAAAATGATGTAACCCTTGGAAATTATTCATATACCAAATCTCATATAAATATGGTGAAATATAGTGTGACATAAAATGTGTGTGAATTATTATATGACATTAAGGGTTTTATTCTTATATATTGATTTTTCCAAGAGTTATATTGTAAGAAAAAAAATTTAATGGGTTTTTAATATATCACAGTTGTGAATGATGATTTATTTTTACATAGTGGTTTTTTATCTTGTTTCTCAAAAACAATATCACTATAATTCTCAAATACACATATTTTTTTATATTTCAAAATTGTGTTACTTTCAAATTATGGAATATTTTATATAAACATATAATTTTTTTATATAAGGAGATTTTCTTTTTTAAATTATTTCCATGAATATATTTTTATTATTTTTCATTTATATTTAAACTTATCTTCTTTTATTATATATAATTAATAATTACATTTTTCAAATAAACACGTATTTATTTTATATTTCAAAATTGTGTTACTTTCAAAATTTGACATTTTTAATCAAAATATAAAATTGGATTATCTTAACAAGATATATAATTTTTATATTTGTTATAAGTAATAATGATTAAATTTTGGATTTTGAAACATCTAATATGCGATGAATATGAGGAAGGTGTTGATTCTTTTTTAGAATTGTCTAAATGAAATTTTCCAAATAATTTTTTTTTCTATCCATTCATGAAATGTTTAAATATAAAGAAGTTGAAAAGTAGAGAGATCAATGTTAATTTAATTTTTCATGGTTTTAATATGAGTTACAACCCTTATATTTACCATGGTGGAACTGGTCAGAATTTCAGATCTACTGATGATAATTATTTGCAACATGGTAACTCTAATGAAATCGAAGGAATGATTCCTGATATTGAAGAAGAGAAAATTGAGGAAGAATTGACAACTGAGTATCTATATGGTGATTCTAAAAAACCATTGTATCCTAGTTGTAAAGATTTTATGGTTTTATCATTTGTGTTATGATTTATTAACATGAAGGAAAAACATGGCTTGATTGGCAAATTTTTTACTGATATGCTACCATTGTGGAAAGATATTCTTCTAAAAGATAATGATATACCTGATTCAAATTATTAAGAGAATAAAATACAATTCCTGATAAGATTTGGGTAATAAAATTAATTCCACACTGAATGAATATATGGTATATAGGAAGGAATATGAATTTCTTTTAGAGTGTAATAAATGTGGGACCACACTCTATAAGTTGAAAGAAAAATCATTTGCTAATTTGGAGGTTACAGAGACCCCTAACAAGGTATTTTGGTATCTTCCTATAATTCCTGATTTGAAACATTTATTTTCTAATTCAAATGATTCAGAAAGGATAAAATGAATTGATTATGAGTATATATGTGACAGAAAAATAAATCAGCCATCTGATTATCTACATTTAATGAAAATTGATCGCCAGTTTTCTACATTCAGAAATGAAGTTAGAAATATCATACATGGGTTGTGCATAGATGGAATGAATCTATATAGAAGCCTTAGTGACACACAATTTTGATTAATTGATTTATTTTTAATTTACAACCTATCTCCAGAATTTTATATGAATCCCAAATATTTCATGTTGAATTTAATGATATTTGTACTAAAGTAACCTAGAAAATGATATTAAAGATTCTGTGTCACCATTATTTGATGATTTGAAACTCTTATGGGAGGATGTTATTAGGGTATAGGATTCTTATAAAATGGAATATTTTCAAGGACATTCAATTATTATGTTCACTATAGATAACTTCCCACTATATGGAAATTTTTCTGGATACAGTGTAAAGGGGCATAAATCATATATAATATTAAAACAAAAGAATTAATATTATCAATTGAATCTTGGGATGAAAAAAATATACATGAGTCATAAAATGTATTTTTTCTATGGATCACTCTTATAAAAAATTAAAAAAATTCCTTCTGTGGATTATAATAATTTGATATTTCTCCAAAACCATTATCCACTAATCAGTATTTTGAGAGGGTGAAACACAATTATGTGACATTTGAGAAGACACATAAATCTTGTAATGATAGAAATATTTGGAATAAATGATAAATATTTTTTGAGCTACCATATTAGAGATTTTATGAAGTTTATAATAACATTGATTTCATGCATGTGGAGAAGATTATCTGAGACATCTTGATTAGAACATTTTTTGATATTAAAGGAAATACTAAAGATGGGTTTAATATAAGATTAGACTTACTGTTAATGGGAATACATTTAGAGTTAGCTCCCACTTCTGATTGAAAGAAAAAAAATTTTCCCCCAACTTATCATAACATATCAAAGAGGGAGAAAATTAGATATTTCCATTATCTTCCTGATCTCAACGTTCTATAGGATTATTCATCCAATGTAATAAAATTTGTTTCTATGAAGTATTTGAAGTTGATAGGTCTGAAATCTCATGATTTTCACATCATGATGCAAACAATTATACCAGTCTCATTGTGTGGAAAATGTACCTCCCATAACAGAAAGACTATCATGAAGGTGTGTTATTTTTTCAATTAAATTTTCAATAAGATGATTAATATAAATGATTTGAAACTTTAAAAAAAAACTAAGAACTTTATATGCTTTTTCAATTAGGAATGTATTTTCCTCCATATTTTATTGATATAATGGTTTATTTAATGGTATTTGGTTTGGGAAATAAATCTATGTGGACATGTATATCAACATTCAATACATCATTTTAAAAGGTTTATGAAGATATTTAAAAGGCATGTTAAGAATCCATATTAACCTAATGCTCCATGTTGAAAAGTATATTTCTGAAGAGGTTTCATAGTTTTAAACATACTTCATATATGCAGTGGAGAACATGGGTTTGCCTCTATCTCACCACGAATGAGATAATTATGGGGGAATGAGGGTTCATGTCTAGAAATTCAAATATTTTCTTGGTGAATAGATAAATATGGTACATTTATACATATTTAATATCATATATGATTCACACCCATCTATAATATTTTATATTAATATGGTGAAATAATGTCATCCAAAGATGAAAGAAATGTGGATTTTGAATGAGAATAATTTTTGTCCACAGTTTAAAAATACCATGTTTGGTAGATCAGATTCATCCAAAAAATTAAGATGGTTAGTGGGTGGTCCAAATAAAAATGACCCAGTATGACATTAATGGATATACATTTCATTTGAAAAATCAGGAAAAAAGAAGTGTAGTTCAGAATAATGGTGTATTGGTGTTTATAGAAGCAATGCATTTTTCATGTTCTAAAGATAAAAACCAAATTAATGCATCATGTGAATGTTATGGAATCATTTTAGAACTATGGGTGGTTGATTATAGTAAATTTAAATGGTCTAGTGTTTAACTAAAAATGGTTTATTGGTAAAAACAGTGTCAGCCATGATGAATTTGGAATGACAGTTGTTAATAAGAATTGATTAGAAGACATAACTGATTCTTTTATAATGAAAAAACATGAAAAAAAATTACAAGTTCTTGATCAATTAGTTATGAAGTGGTCTATTGTATTTTAATAAAAAAATAATATGTTTGTGATGATCAACTTTAAGAACATGCTTATTTATATGAGATCCCCACTTCTATTGAAATATTAACATATAATAATGATGAGCACATAATAGAAATGGTTTTTTCCATAATGAATGATCATGATGAATGAATTTGGGAAAACTATCCATTAGTACATTCATAATATTACAGGTAACTTATGTTTATTTCTTGTTTAGTTTTATTAATTTCATAAAATATTAGATATGTTAATTTTTTTCAGTATTAAAACACGTATTAAAACTAATAAGTATAAATGATTAGTTATATTAGTTTATTTTTGTTTTGTTTACCATGTTTACCAATAGGTAACTTATATATTTATTGATTTTGATGAAATAAAATTATTTTAAATTAAATATGTAAAATAAAAAAATATTTTATAAGATTATATTGAAAAAAGATTCTTTTTTCATTTAAAAATGATTTAATTGGGTGTACCATTTTTAATATTCCCACATGAATTTTGTATTTTTTTCATTCATTTACATGAAATTTCATACATCATTACTATTTTCACCATTTTAGTTAACTATAAAAAATTTGAATAATATTGTGTTCTGATTTAGTTTAATTTTTTGTTTCATATTTTTTCATTTTTTATTTATATAAGTATTTTTATAGTTGAATTTGTATATTTATGTACTAATTGTTTATTTTTTTTGATTTGAAGGATAATGGAATGTCAATCAGCTAAAAAAACACATACTTTTAGAGATAAGCATCCTGATTATACATTTAGGGATGAACAAGCACATGAACTTCTTAATAATACCCAACCTTTATATACTCCCACAGACCCACTGAAGAGTTTATGTGTTGGTAAATATGGAAGAACACATTTACCAAAATTATCAGTTTCTCGTATCTAGGATTAGAGTATGGTGGTAGAATTTGATGATAATGGTATTCCAAGAGGTCGTAATGCAAAAAAATTAATGATTTTTGTATCATTTTATGATAACAGTAAAGTAAGTATTTAGTTTAACGAATGGAGAAGTGTTGACAAAGTAAGAATATCTCAGTTGTAGGAGACCATTCTAGTAAGCTCGTTTGTTATTGTTTTACTAATCATGAAATGTTTTTAGTATAATATATTTTAACCTTTCTTATTAGATGAAATTTTATATACTTAACACTATAGGATTTAGGAGGAAATGTTTATCATTGGATGCTAGGAGATAGAGTGATTTCAAATCAACCCTCTCATCTGATTTCTTTTTTTGGAATATGCAACATGATAATCCATGTCATATATATCCTTATATAGATGAAGAAATATAGAAAAACTTTATTGAAATTAGAAGAGAAAAACCATTTTTTGTTAATTGAAATGTAAACGTTTTGAATTTTTCTTATATTAATGACATTATTAATGATTTATTAATGTTTTCTTATTGTTAATTTACAAAAATCAAGAAGATTTCATCAGGAGATCTAGTATAGATACATACACCCTCCTAATTTATCTTATAAAGGGTATAATATATTTGGAGTAAAAATGATGGCTGAAAATTTCAAAAAATTGAGAGTTGAGTCTTCATGAAATGCCGAGGTTTCCCCTTCATCCCTCTGGCTAGTCATGAAAAATGAGAGAGGGCACAGATGAGAAAAAAGGGGAAATATCTTACTGAAGAATTGATGGTCCTAGACAAGTGGATTGTAATATGTTTATATTATTTATTTATTTATGTTAATTTAATTATTTATATATTTTGAATAATTTTAGATTTTTTTAAAATAATTCATATAGCATTCTTTAGTGCAGAGAAAATAGGGGGTATTTGTAGTTAAGAGGAGGCATGATATTTTAACAATAGTATTGGGTAAGCGTAGAAACTCAGTCACGTATGAGGATACCCAATGGGTGTATTAGTGAGAAAAGTGTTACTATATTCTTCAACATCTAAAATAGTGGTTCTTTATTAAAAAAAAATCTTTGGAGGATAAAGTTCAAAATATAAATGCAATAATGGCGGAAAAGATCAGAGCATTAGTATAGTCCATGTTTCCAGACATGAAATAAACATTTTAGAATGTGGATCCCACTCCCCCACCCTCTCCAGTTGCTCCCACTCCTCTAACTCCACCTACATACCTCATTTTTTATCTTACTCCTACACCCCTCCTCCATAGCTTCCCAGTTACTGTGAGTTATTTTTTGATGATTCTAACTATCATATTGTTTCATTTGGGATTATATATTATATTAGATATTATATTAATCATAAATAGTTATATATAGAGAATAATAGGGTCACTTTACAGTATATTATAGATATATCAACTCGAGTACCATTACACACAATTGAGTTGAGGATAATTCGATAAAGTATCGGTGACTTTCTAGTATGTCCATCCCGACTTCTGCAACAAATTTCCAGAGAGTTATGTGTATATTTTATATTTTTTCCTATTGTTTTATTAATTTATTTAGCATTTTAAATCTAATATATTTATCTATGTATTTATAGTAATACTTTAAAAGTAGATAAATACTATATAACCAATAAAAAAGACAAAGGGCTATGACATCAGATATAGATTCTAGTAGTCTTAACAGATTATCAATATATTCAAATTTGTTGGTAGGTGTTTATGAGATGCCAAAGTAATATAATGTATATGGGAATATAATAACTATGGGTATTTTTAAAAATGATATCATTGGGCTTTTTACTAGAGATATGTTGTTAATCAATGTGATGCATGATTTTTTCCATGTAAGTCTTAACATACATCTTTCCGTAAATTAATTTTTTTGAATATTTATACTTATGTATAATTTTGTATTATATATCATTATAAATTTTGTGAGGATAATTATAAGATATTTGTATATGAATTTCTGGACCCATAGTTCATTTGTCCTAAATAGAAAACTGTGAATGAAGAAGAAAGAACAATTTATATTGCTGAAATATTTGAACAGAATATATTACACAGAGCTAGATGTTTCTTCATGTTGAGTGGTGTGAAAAATATCTCACAAAAAGTGTTATTTATATTTTTACATAATAAACAATATAATTAAATTTTCATTTATATAAGTGAACAATGGATGTTAGGTGTTTTTTGTACAACAGAGAAGACACTTTAATGGATATTCTCTATCCATGGAAATGTGTGAGGAATATTTACGAACATGTTAAAAAATTAAGAGTAAATTTATTAATTATTGAATATATTATAATAAATTTTAATTTTATTCCATTCATATAATTTTCTAATAGGGTATGGGATTTATTTTGAAAAAACACAAATAAAAAGAGGGCCAAGATCAAATATGTGAAAGTAATGGTGAATTTTAATTTATAATTAGTACATTTGTGTTATATTATATAAAAATTTTCTTTTAAATTAAAAAACCAATTTAAATAGAATTATCATAAAAAAATGCATCAAAGAATGAAGATATTATGTGTTAAGATTGATGTATGAAATAATTACAACTAGAACAGTTAAGATTTTCAACGAGGATATATTTCCTTATAAAGTATTACATAATATTTATATTTTTTATTCATTATATATGATAAATACTTTCCTTTTTTAATTTATATCTCTTTTATTACCCTCACCGATATAGTGCACAAGAGATTACACACTTATAAGTTGAGTGGTAATATCATTTTATTGGTTTGGTAGGATTTTTTTTACCGAATATTGTAATTTTTAATATTTTAATTGTAAATATATATTTGATAGTTATTTTGTTTGGATTTAGGTTATATATGTTAATATTGTATGTTGTGAATTTTGTAACTATGATTGTGTAATTTTTTTTCTTGTTTTTGTATTATCTGGTTTTTGAATTTTACTAGTTTTGTCGGCAGTGGAGAGGAATGTTAAAATGAAATATTTTCTTTATAAAATTTACATATGTTATATTATAACTGATGTTAATAATATTTTTGTTGGGTTTTCTATTAGTTTTTATATAAAGAATTTGGTATATGTTTTTTACATCATCATTAATAACTAACTTTAAAAAACCATTTATCTTAATCCATTTTCACATCAGTTTCAGGATAACTAACATAGAATACTATTTTTTATGTCAGTTAATTATAAACCAATGTAAAAAGGCTTCGATGTGGTGTTTTTCTATGATAGTTATATAAAAACCAACATTGTATTTGATGTTTTATGTTGGTTATTAAATAAACAATGTAAAAACCATTCTTCTTAATGCCTTTTCAAATTTCTCATATATGAAACTAATGAGGCATATGCCCTTTTACATCAGTTATTAAACAACTGACATAAAAAAGTAATTCCATTATATATTTACTACATTCATTTTTTTAACCGACATTAAAGAAAATATTTATAATGTCTCATTTAGTAACTATGGATAATAACTGATGTAAATACTAAAAAACCCAACATGAAAAATCATTTTTTCACTATTGGGATATTAATTTTTATATGTTATATGGGTGGAAATTTATATATACTTGAAATATTATTATATATTAAGTGTATAACTCGTGTAAAATATCTCAAAAATGAATTATATTAGAAGGTAATGATGTTAAGGTTAAAATATAATCAACTAATCAATTTTTTATATGTTTAAGTATCATTTGAAACATTATGTTATTAACCCCCCATATTAATATAGTTTGTCCTTTACCATTGTAACAAAATTTACCCTATTTTTGAGTCCAGAGAGTAATTTCAAAAAATTTAAGTCAAAAATAAGTGAACAATTCATTCTAGGTTCAAAAATATCCCTTCCAATCATGTAATGTTTTGGTTATTATAATTTTATTAGGATTATAAAAAATAAACATTAGATTCCATTTAATGTCATTTTTAGACTATTCACACATTTTGACTATAAAGGTATCAAGAAATAAAAGAATATAAATATAAAATTTTTCACCATCATTAATGAATTTCAATTTCAAAATAAATTATTATTTAACAAAAATTTATCCATATTATATTAATTTTATTTTTCTCTAAATCATTTATTTGATTTCTCTACTTCTTGCACAAGCATCGTGTCGATGTTGTGTAATAGTTCAATGAAATTGTACAATCTATTTTTTTTTTAAAAAATGATCATAAAAACGAATTATTCATAATCAGAATAAAAATTTTAAATCATTCTCATCTTATATTTTCCCTATGACACCATATCAGAGATATTAAAATAAATAATGTCTCATTTTGTAATCATTCATGACATAACATTATATAATGGGCATAATTAAAAGAATGTGGTACATAAAAGATATATTTTTAAATTTATGATGGTTATGCTATAATTAATATTATAAAATGTAATAAATGATATCTTTGGTTAATTTTGAGGCATAATCCCATAGTTTTAACCTTAATTACATATTTTACCCCTTATCTAGGTGATAAATTTTACCGTGGTCACTATTCAATATGAATAAAAATAAAAATTTCGAATTAATAAAATTTAAACATCCCGAATAAAAATATGAAATTCAGTTTTTAAATATTAAATTCTTATAATTTTTGAAATTTATTTCCATATTAGAATGAAAAATGCATTGAAAACAATTCTAGAAAAATTCATTTTTAAGCATAAAAGTGAAAATATATAAAGATAAAATATAATTGTAATTCATATGGATTTAATTATATTATATTTAATATAATGAATAATATGTTAATTTAAAATAAAATATTTAATATAATGGGTCTTTTAAATTACTTAATTTAAAGAAACTGAATGATATTTTTTTATAAAAATCACTATTTTCACAATTCAATTTAAAATAAATCTTTTTGGAAAGATATAAAAAATTAATACTTATAATATTATGAAATTATTATTTAATAAAAAATTGCAATTTTTTAAAACGTAATTTAAAAATTTGGTAGAAATTAATTATAATATCCAAGCATTAAATGAAAAAATACCATTTTTAAGAAAATGTATTTATGAATCACTAAATGACTTTATTTTAATTCAATTCATTCGAACCGTAATTAAATTAATGATTATTAACTTATTTTACTATATAATATTCTCATTTCAATATAATAACTTATTAATAATGATAAATGAAATATATTATGATAAAAATTCATTGCACACATTAATACAATTTTATGAATACCACTTCTCTTACTTTCAAAAAAAATTGTATTAATTTCCAACTAATTGATAATAAATTTATTTTTTAATATTTTTTTAAGTATATTTTAAAAAATATTTCAAATTATGGTTATTCATAATCATACCCTTCAAACCGATGACTTGGTTATAATTTCCATATTTAAGTAATAATATCTATGTAGTATACCATATTTTATTTAAGATGGGTTTTGTATATAACCCACACTATTGAACATAATATTTTTTAAATAAAATAAAATCTTTTTTTGGGGTGTTAAAATCTACCCCCTTGTAAATATTTCATCCTCGCATTTTTATCTGGAAAATCCCAAAGAGTTTTCAATATTTTCTGGTTTAGAATAAGATTAAATTTTTTTATTGATTTTTTTATATGCAAAAAAAATTAAGATAACACTACACAAAAAATTGATTTTATATTGTAGCACATGAAAAACTAATATGCCTTGTGTTATACACAATACTGAGTTCCTTTGATAGTTTTAGTTACATGCAAGATCTTATTTTACAAAACTATAATATAGTATTACTATTATTATTTTATATGATAGTTCTCATATAGAAATTTTAATGAGAAATTTTAAAGGTACTAACTATATTTGTAGAATATTCTTTAAATATTTTTAAATATTTCTTGGCCACCGGTTAATTAGAAATGAATCTAGAAACCAATTAAACATAAAAGAAATGCTTAAAAAACTGTTTTTATGTGCCTAAGTAGTATACTCTTAATAAATAAAATTAACTAGTGGAATATATTATTTATATTTTTATATTACATGTTCAATAAATTTTACTACATTCATATAATAGATTTTTTTGGTAAGAAAACTTCTAATTTTTGGCATAAAAGCAATATTTTTCTAGGGGTTGTTTTGACTTCTTTTAATGTGCACCTTTTATAAAACTAAATTTTGGACCATTTAAAAACTTTATCTGAAAAAATAAACTTCATATATGACAGAATAATAAAAAAATATCATAGAGTGCTATTTTTTTATTTTTATGTGATGCTTCATTTTTTTCTGAATAGTGAAAAATACTGAATTTTAATTGAATAATGAATTTTCGTCTATATAATTTATAGTAATAAATTGAATTTTTATCTGATCTTAAAGTATGATTACTTAAAATGTATATATATTTAAATAATTTAGGTCATTGTAATCATTTTTATAATAAATTTAGATATAATAACATAGTGAACTATTGAAAATTTTCACTTTAAAACCCCACTTTCTCATGACATAAGTGAGATTAATTTTAAATAAATTTCTAACACATGTGTGATTGTAATTTTTGAAAAATTCATTCTATATTTGGAATCATAATATGTTATAATTCCTAGTGATTGAAATTTAGTATTTAACAAAAATATTAGTGAAATAAATTAAATTTAATTACAATGATTAAGGTGAAAATGAGTTTACTTAGTCGTTAAACATTAATATTTAGAGGCCACATGCAGTAGAAAATTATCCAAAACCCATTATCTAAAAATATTTCGACCATATACTCCCTTGGATATAATTTAGATCATTATTTAATGAACATGATTCAAGGCAGACCTCACAATAGTGTTTTACATTTTATATTTATAAGAAAGCCACTCCTCCTCTACAATAAAATGGAACTCACCCCCTCACTTATTCACACCTCTCAAGCCATTTGGATCATCATAAACCTACCCAAATCAACTCCATATATTCCTAAACTAATCCTAAAATGTTTATTTTTTCATAAATAAAACCAACTAATGGTTAATTTATGAAAAAAAGGAGTTACCAGAAAAAGTGGTAATTCTCTTCAATGATCACTTTTGATTTATTTATATCTTCACCCATTCAATTTTTATAATTTTTTTATATAATAAATTAAATATCATAAATATTTTTATATTTTTTTATCTTAAGGTAATGATATAAACCCAAAAACACTTCCAAAAAATGGGATACATAATCATCATTCCAGTGTGTGATGAACAACGACCTCACGAACCGATGCCATTTTTTATTCCATTACCACCTTTAATCGTTGGGAATAATGATAGATTTATAGTTTATATATGATATATATTATATATTTAATTTATTTATGGTTACTTTATTCATATATAACTCATAAATTCATGATTTCCATTTTTTGGGAATACGATAACATCATTTTGTAGATGTGGGGACTACCGCCTTCTCAATGCGATGTGATTCGTTCAGGATATACATGGAATGAATTAAGAATGGTTTGAATAAAAATATGTTATATATATATATAACATAATATGATATTTTAATGACAACACACACACACACAAATATATATCACTTACATTTTCTTTCTTATAATATTATAAGAAAATAGAAACAACGTTCTTGTGTACGTACGACCTACCATGTCCAGGAACGATGCAATTCATTACCTATCACTAAATTTTATGTATCAAAATATATATATATATTGTGAATTATTATATATGATTTTTAAATAATTTATTTTAACTTTGGATATTATTATATAATGATATATGTGAAAGGAAAAAAAATAACAAGTCAAAAAAAACATGAAAAACACTGCAATTATCACTCAAAATGAAAAAAATAATGAATTTTTAGTAATGGACGGGTTATAATATGTTATAAGAGTACCATATATGATATCACAAATTTTAATATTGTTCTTTTATCAGTTTATAAAATTTTTAAAACCATTATATGTGAGGTTAAATAGTGTTCAACCAAAAGGAAGCGTAAGGTAAGATATTTCATCTTAATTTACATTCTATTGAGACTTCTTTTTTAGTATGCATGCATTCAAATTAATTTGATAGGTATACTTAAATTTTTTAATTTAATATCATCCTTAAATCTTAATTCATGTTATTTTATGTTTCACTTTAAATTATCTCACCTAAGGGGGTTTGACATGAAAATTACCAAGTGGTAATAGTTATCTTTGTAATCGTACTTTATTTTGTGATAGTTAACATTATCTTGAAATAATAAATTCCTTATGAACATTTTTAATTGGAAATTAAATTTATTTTAATTAACCATACTATTATGTTATGGATATAATTATTTTTTAAACCGTCTCTCATTTTTTACATATGGTGTTTTCATTGAAGATTATTTGATTAAATGGGGAAATATTGATAAATTTGTATCCTTTACTCAATATAGATATTTGATAAAGAATTTTTTTTATGAATTAAATTTATTTTTTTATAGATGAAGAATGATTTATAATGTTAGTGATGTGTGGGGCATAGAATATATATAGCCCCATGATGCATTGATTAGTTTACCTGAGACATATAATTTTCATGAATTAAACAGATTTCTACGAATATTTTTGAAGAATATTGTAAATGTTCTTGATGGTATATGTTTTCACGTTCCTCATATCTGATTTCAAATAATTAATAATTTCCTTAATTAATAATTTTGTTATTATTATTTAAGATATTTACAATATCTTGAATTCTATGGATGCATTTCATTTTTAGTCTATTGATTAAATATTATGTGTTTTCATTTATTTTCCATTATATATAGATTATACCTTATTTAATTATTTGAATAAAACATGCCCTCATCTATTTACCTTACCATGTTTTTTTAGTTACATTGATTCATTGTTGGTTCTACTATACTTTAGCCTAACTAAGAATTTGAGCTCACCCTTATTATGTTTCTTTTCCCTAGGATATGAAGATGAATTCATGGAATGATTTTTAAGGATGATGAGATTTTATTTTTGTTAGGAATTATTTTATTTTCCCAATTTAATATGGGTATAATGTATGTAATATAGCTTTGAAAAACTACTATGTTATTCATTCCTTTTGGATTTGAATCTTTTATTTGTTATAATGTATTGAAGAAAGGAACCAATATTAGGCTACTAGGGTTGGGGTCATTATAATTGGTATCAGATAATGTTCAGTAGAAACTATATAAACTAGATTTAGGAAAATATAAATTAAATAACATTACCCTATAATATACATTGGGGGTATGTAAAGATAAGCATCCCAATGAAATAATGTTTAAAATTATGAGATTATTTACACATTCTTTTTTCAATATAAGTTAAGTAATTCACTAGTTTTGAGATTATAAATTATATTCCATAATTATATAAACAAATATAGTGTACGTCATTATTTATAACTATCTCCTAGCAGAATGAATGGGAACCTACCCAATACGCATGACCAAAAGAGTTACAAGGAGCATATATTTTATGGTCTTAATCAAATAATTATGATGAAACTAGTATCCCAAAAATTATCATCAAATGCAGACATAGTATCATGTTCTAATAAGATAAAAAAATAATTTTCAAAGTATTATGGATTTATAGGTAATTAGAAAAAATAGGAAAAATGGAAAAATATGGATAAAGGAAAGAATAGAAAGAATTATTTTCCCACATGTGATAATTGTGGAAAGAAACACTATGGTACATGAATAAATGGAATGGAAGTTTTCTACAAGTTTGGAGAGAAAGGACACCATTCCTATGAATGAAAGGGAAAGAAAAAGGATTCCAAGGTACAATGCTTCAACTTCAAGGAGATGAGACACTACACAAATCATTATGTCAAAATCAAAGGAATATACCCAAAATGAGGCTAATGGATCATGGTCGGGATTATTATACTACTATATATGAATTGGAATGGTTAATATTCTTAAATTTTATTCAAGAATTATGTCATTGGAATATAATATCAGTGATGTACTGGTTATGAGAATTATGAAATATATAAGGACTGTACTACAATACTATATTATTATGTATTAGAGAGAATATGTTGAATGTTATTAAGAAAAGTGATTTAGTAGAAAATTAAACATTTTGGAAAACACATAGTTGAGGGAAAAATAACCCTTAATATGTTCCTGATGTTGATATAACGATATTTCGATAAAGAGAAGATTGATATGGTTAAAGTAAATTATATATTACTGAATACCTTGGTATTAATAACTAATTTGTTGTTATTGGGGTTTATTCTATCATTTAAGGAGATTAAAACATTTTTTGATTTATGTAATATTTTTAATAAACATTTTTATATTTAATAATTAAGGAATCTTGTCATGTTTTAAATATGGTTTTATGGTAATTCATGTTTTTACCATGTTTCAAGAGAATACATGATAACTCTATTCATATTTTCATAATGTAAAAAATAAGAGACGCTTAATATTATTAAACGGTTTATATTAATGTCATTTAATGAACTCACTGACCTTATTTCTAAGGTTATGGATCAGAATATTTTGGAAGGGTTATAACGTTAACCTTTTATGAAATGGTTTAAGATTAACATTGGAAGAGATTTTAGGGATTAATATATTACTTCACCATATGATGCAACATTTTATAAGAGATAAATTAGAAATAGTTCAAGGAAAAACAAAATATAATATTATTCTTAGGAAATAAAAATATATTATGTTAAAATATTTACATATATCATTAGAGAGTAAAATAATTATTCCACTCTAGGAAAATGATCTTGAAATAAAAATATTATCCTCATGTGTACATATATAATTAATCAAATAGTTCTATAGATCATCACAAATTAATGATTTTGAGGCCCTTAACATTCACTTGATCACTTACTTTCTTTTGATCACTAAATAAAGTTATTTATTCTTTTCTACCGTGTCTAAGTTTTCATTTACCATATATGTTCTCCTATTTTGGATCCTAGTTACATGAAATTAATACTTCCCTATCACATTTTTAATAAGATATTTTATTAAACATATTTAATATGTTGTATTTTCAACAATTTTATTTTAATATGTCAAACCCTCAATTAACATGATCATGTTTTAATTATGGGGACACAATTTATTTGAGGTAGAGAGAATGTAACACCACAAGACTATACAATATTCTCCAATTTAGAATAAATTTAATCTTAATGGTAGTTTTATTTCTACATAATACTATGTTAAGATTACATTACACAAAAAACTATGATTATATTGAAGAAAACACAAAACTATATTGGATTGTGTTATAAACAATATTGAGTCCAGTCGATAGCTTGTGTTACACATGAGATAATGTTTTACCAAACTAAACAATACTATTAATATCAGTATTTAATATGATAGTTATCATATAAACATTTTAATAATTTGTATGAAAAGTATTTACTAAATTTGTAGAATATTTTTTTAATATTTCTATATAATTATTTTATGGCCAATTAATTAGAATTGAATTTGAAAACCAGTAAAATATAAAGGAAATGTTTTTAAAAAAATAATTTTTATGCATCAAAGATGTGTAATCATAATAAAACAAATTATTTATTGGATTATATTAATTATATATATATATAATATTAAATATTTTTTTAGATTTGTCAAATATTTTTTATTGTCAATAACAAATCTAATTTTATGCACAAAAGCTATATTTTTCTAAGGGGCAGTTTTAGAGCCTTTTAATGGCACAATGATTTTTTATAAAAAAATGGAAATTTTATAAATATTATTTGAAAAATTAAATATTATTTTTTTAATCAAAATATAAAAATTATATTAGGGAGAACTGTTGGTATTTTTTTGTGAAGTATCATTTATTGATGAATAGTGGAAAATATTGACTTTTAATTGAAAACCGAATTTTCATCTAAATTTTTCATAGTGTTAAATTTAATTTTTAATTTATTTTAATGAATGATTATATAAATTTTAAATATATTTATAAAATTAATTTTACTTGAACCATTTTAATATTATATTTATATATAATAAATTAGCTAACTTTTGACCATTTTCACTTTAAAATCCCACTTTCCTATCCCATTTGTGAGATTAATTTTAAATAAATTTCATTCAATTAAATGATTGGGATTTAAAAAAATGGATTCCATTTTTATAATAAGAATAATATTTAATGGATATTAAGGTCAGATAATTTGACCAAATAACATTATAGAAAACAATTAAAATTAATTGAAATGATTAAGGTGAAATGACTTTACTTAGTTGTTAACCTTTATTAGTAAGGGAAAAATGACCTAGAAATTTGTAAAAAAGCCATTATATGTTCATATTTTGAAAATATTACATATTTTATATAATTTTGTTTATTATTGGAGACACATGATGTATGGGATACCTCCCAAAAATGTTTATCATTTTTATATTTACACGAATGCTAATTATCATCCGCAATAAAAAGTAACTCACCCCCACCCCCTCGCATATTCACACATCTGAATCCATTTAGCTCATACGATCCTGAAAAAAATAAAATCCATATATAAATCTACCAATAATATAATATTTTTTTGGTTAGAGAGAATGCTAATGAAGGGTTTTGGTTTAATCTAAAAGGAGTTACCCAAAGAAGAGGTACCATTCTTCAATGAGCACTTTTGTTTAATTTATTTCTTCTCCCCTTTAATTATTCTTATATATTGATTATATAAAAATCTCAGAATCCTTAATATTATGACATTTGGTTATCTTAATGGAATAGACTACACTCACACACACATCGATTAAACTAAATACACTATCATCATCCATGTGTACGATGGACTATAACCTCATTAACTGATGTTGTTGATTATTCCATTACCATCTTTCAAGGTTAGGAATAATAATGGATTTAATATTTATATATGATGTATATTATATTTTTAATATATTTATTAATATTAATTTATGATATAACTTATACCTTCCTGATTCCCATATTTTGGTAATACCATAACCTCATTTCTGGATGTGTGGACTACGACCACCTCAAAGTGACACGATTTATTCACCCTTTACAGGAAATGTATTAAGAGAAATTTTTAAAAAAAAATTGTGAAATAAATATAACATAATATGATATTTTAATGATAATACACACACACACACACACACCACTTAAATTTTATTTCTTTTAATTTTATATGAAAATGAAAATAATGTTGATCCATATGTATGGCCTACTGTCCTTTGGAACTGTGTATTTCATTTAATGTCACCTAATTTTTTGAATCACTATAAATTAATTACAAGTGAATATATATGATATTTAAACAATGTTTTACATTATTTTGTTTTTTAAATCATGATCTTGGTAATATGAACAAAAAAATAACCAGTCAAAATATACTCGAATAATAAGGCAACCAACACTGGAAAAGATGAAAATAATGAAAACATATTAATGAAAGGATTATAATATCTTATAAAAGGACAATATATGATATTATAAATAATAATTTGGATCAAGTATAAGTTAATCATATAATTAAAATCATTATACCGGAGGTTAAATAGTGTTCAATCATAAGTAAGTGTATGTTAATGGATTTCATCATAATTTACATTTTATTTAGAATTATACATTTTTATTCACAAATTCACTTTAATGTGGTGTATATGATACCCATGATTAATTTAATATCATGATTCAATTATAAATCATGGTATTTTATTTTTCACTTTGAATTAACATATACAATGGGTTTTGGCTCTAAAATTACCAGGTGATAAAAGTTATAATTGCAATATCACTTTCATTGGTGATTTTTAACATTATCAGGAAGTAATCACTTACTTATGACCATTTTACATAGAAAATTACTTTTATTTTAAGTATCTATACTATTATGTGATGGTTATAATTATTTTCTAAACTGTATACAATTTTTACATATGGTGTTAACTTTAAAGGTTATTTGATTAACCGGGGATATATTGATAAATTTGTATCCTTCACTCCGTATTGATATTTGGTAAGGAATATTGATAATGAATTAAATATAATATTAATCATATAAGGAATTATTTTGAATTGAAGTGACAGGTGTGTCCTAAACATTATATATCCCCTCGATGCATTGACATGTTCTCATGAGACAAATCTGTTGTAGAAATTAAAAGGTTTTCTACCTATATTTTTGAACAATATTATGAAAGGCATTGATAGTATAGGTTTTCATGTGTCTTAGAAATGAATTATAATAATAGATCATGTACTTCATTCAAAATTAAATTACTATTATCCATGATACTTTCACTATGAAAAAAAATCTATAGATGCATTTTAATTTATGTCTATTGATTAAATGGCATGGGTTTTCAATTATTTACCTTCTTATATCAATTTTTCCTTATCTAGTTATTTGAATGTCATGTTTTTTAGTTATTTGCCTTTATTTATTTATTATTCTCATTAAATCATTACTTATTATGTTATAATTTACACTTACTAATTATTTAAGAAAACCCTTATTTTTTTTCTTTACCTAAAATATAAAGATAAATTATGGAAAGAAGTTTCAATGATGTTTATATTATATTTTTATTTTTCTTTATTTTCTATTCCAAACGTATTATGTGTATCATGTATATAATATGGTTTTCCATGGCTACTAATCTTTTTTTCTTTGGGATTTGAATATTTTATCTATTCTTATATATTAAAGAAGGAATAGGCTCTGGGCTACTTGTGTAAGGGTTATTACATATCTCATGTTTGATAAAAATCCATTATTATTTTGAAATAAACTTCAGGGAGTTGAAGACAAAACATATGATCATGAAATGAAATACCTTTTTAATATTTAAAAATAATGTTCTTTAAAAACCCACATGTTTAAAAAGAACAATAATCCGTTTATAAATATGAAATTAGAAATATGACTGTCACTAGGAATAACATGTATCTGGGTTACCAAATGAGGATAAAATTAATGATAAGAGAAAAGATGGACATTGAAGAGAAAAATAATGTCAAAGGAATAATAATGAGTGATAGAGAACATAATCATGGGATTATTAATGACTTAAAAAACATAAATCAATAATGAATAATGAAGAAAATGAATTAATTAAACATGAATATAAAATTATAAATTTTTTATTTCAAGATATTTTTCCTAGAATTTAGGGACTTTTTTACATCCACGATATCAAACATGAGAAAATATGATTACTTGGTTTATTTCTATTTAATAAGGGAAATTCATCCTTAGATTTTTTTTTTCTTAGTCAATTTTAACTTCTATATCATAATTTACATCATGAAAAGAATATTCAATATTATTTTATCATTCATGAAGAACTAAAATTAAATTTTAGCCAATCATAATATCTATAAAAGGATATAAAATTATCCCTCTTGTTTCTCTCCATTAACCAAAAATGAAATGAATAGTAGATGATGCAATAATATCCAATAGAAATAAAATATTATAGATATAAATAATACATTAATCTCTAAATCCACAAAAAAATACCAAAATATTATCATAAATCATTCAATATATAAATAACCTCAAAACTCTTTAAAATATATGATAAGAAATGGGAAAAAATAGAATTGATTGATCACTGATAAGTGTATTTCATGAACATATTTTAAAGTGTTTTATATATTGATTTTTTTATTTAAATGTTTAATATTTTCAATTTTGGAGATAAATTCCTTGTTTTATGTTTTATGGTAGAAAAAAATGAATATTTCAAAAATAAATGATAAGGGGTGAATTATGAGAAAAAGAAGTCACAATGTGAATCCATGTTTTTAAGGATGTTTATAGTTATAAAACTAGAAAAATAATGATTACATGTTGTGCAATTTGATTTTACATCATGGACATATCAGAGAAGAAGGATACCAATAGGATAATTCATGACAGGCTTACTGGGTATGAAGGGCTATTACACATCATGTAAGTACATTAGACGATGTAATTATTTTGGGGAATGTTTTTAGAGAAGAAATACAATGAGATTCATGGGATCTAAATATTTAAAGGTTAAATGTTGGGAATCATAATTACATATCCTAAAAGGATTCAAAGTTCTTAATCTATGACCAATAATTACAAGAGATTTTAAGGGATTCAAAGACATTGAGGAAAACACATATCATGATTTCCCACCTTGTAAACACATTACACATCATGAAATGTGTTGGGAAGAACCCTACTAGAGCCTATAAATAGGGGAGTTTCCTACTACTATGAGAATAATTTCAGGTCTCAAAGGAGGATCAACAAAAGATTCCAGAGGAGCCCTAATTTGCATCTTTTCTTTATGATTTTATATCATTATTGTTTTCTACCCAATCATAAATAGCATAAGAGGGTGATTTACTTGTTTTGTTCCATGCGTGTTGAAAAATGATTCAATGTATGACATATTTTATATTTGACTGAAATTAATATTGGGATTTCACATTGATTGTTCATTTATATGTCTTTCTTAATATATTACTTCATGGTCGTTATGAGCATGGTTGGGAAAGGGTTTTATTTCTTCCCTTTTTTGAGCATTACCAATTCTTTAGTTGATTGAAAAACATCGTTTAATGGGATGTATAGGGTTTAGATTTTATCCATGACCATTGAATTTGTCTCTACCCTATGTTTAAATTAGGTTTTGGGTTACCCATTAATTTCAATATAAAATAACTAATAATTAGAAATTAATGCTTTAAATGGAGGGGGTTTTGGAAGACCACAATACTCTCTACGACCTAATTCTAAAGACTATATAATTGTTAATTTATTATCTCATACCATGCCATCCTATTATCCAAGATTTATTTGTCCCTGATACCCATTTTAAATTTTCATCTCTTAACTACTTTAAAAATCACATGCTTTAATGTTTAGATTTTATTCTTAAAATTTGAAAGTATTTTGGGTTTATCTTATTTAGTTAATATTTTATCCAGACCTATCTTCATTTGTTCGATCTTAGACATGTAATTTCTATAATACCCTATAATTTAGAGCTTTGGTTGATTCTTGTTTTAAATTTATAAGTTGGTAACCTGGAAGATTTAACGACACCTATAGGCATATCAAATTTTTGACATCATTTCAAGGGATAAATTATTTTTAGTATTTAGGTTTTAAAATTTTATTTTTGGCTATTATTTAAATTTATATTTTTTAAAATGGGTGTATTTGTGATGAAAATTTAAGAGTTTTATGTTTTTAAATTAAAAACTACAACACATCCCACCATGATAAAAGTAAAGCGGCCTGACATCGACTTTTTAGAATGATCATGGAGCATTTTTAGAGCCTAAAAATGAAGAACCAAGGGAAAATGAGGCATCCAAAGAACTAGAATGGAATTACATATCATGTAATCATTGCATGATGTGAACCAGAGTTTGTTGTGAATGGTGGGACATAATGTGATTAAAATTAATTAATATTAGACAATTAAAAATGGTGTAATTTTGTAGATTGAAAATTATACATAGTGTAATTTTTTATTTGGGGTTTTTTCACCCATATTCACCCATATTCATTTAATGGAAAATTATTTTATGTGGTATGTGACCTGGACCACCATTGGGCCAAATATTAGTGATTATTATAAATTTTAGATCATATCTAATGCCTATAAAAGGTGTTTTAGGATACTACTATAAAGAATAATTCAGATTCAGATTCAGCTAGAGACCAAATCCTGGAGTGAATTAGATGCACCCTCTCTGAGTTCTTTCTCTCTTTCCTATATGCATTTCTTTTCTTTTCCCCTTAACTATAAACCTATCATCTCTAGGATGAGGGGATAAAAAATACATGATCTAGGGTGATGTAATAGAATGGGGAAGGTTCATTTCAATTATTTATTTATTTTACTCATGTGTTTGGTTTGTAGTAATTTAATTTCAACATCCAATCCATTTATTTTTTTTATCATGTCCAATGACTTTTGAATCGAAAAGGAACATTCAAATTTTTCAATTGAAAACATTAAATCAGTCATAATCATTTTCAACTTTAGGGTAAATTCACTTTAAAAATGTTACTGAGACAAACATGATTCGGTTAAATAATAAATTATCGAACTAAGGGAAATAATATATTGTCATGTTAAAGAAGAGATACCATTACTATTGATCTTCCTTATCATGAATCTAACAACAACAATAAATTAATCAATCTTTATTCTGAAATCCAATTTCACATAAACCTTGAAATTACAAAACATTGTCATGCTTTTCAAATTTGATCACAACCCAATCGATTTGATTTTCTCTTGTCTTATACTTTAAAAAAAAGATTCCAACCCAACTTTTGTCATATCTTTCTACAATTTTATTAAAATAAATATGTTAAAATCATATGAAAACTAATTCACTGACTATATAGGTTAGACCTAAACTTCAATTTTACTATATTTTATGTAATTGACATAGTGTGAGTTTTTTAATTTTCTGTTTTCTTAGTAATATAGGTAATTAATGATGTCCCATGGGGATATAAATCACATATTACTCAAATATCAACATAAAATTTATCTCTAAAAAATTAATTACTCATTTATTCACATAAAAAAAATATATAACTGAATCATATATTCTAAAAAATATAGTAATCATTTCCCAAAATTATCAGAATCACCCTAAAAAACAAAAAAAATATTTTTTTCACAAGTAATGTAAATATTTTATTCATAAAATCAAACCCCATACTATAAAATATTATACCATTTATCTAAATCATATAATTTCCCCTAAAATATAGTGAACATATTTTGATGAAACAGTATTCACATAGTCCCCAAATAACTTCTCAATAACATGGTTATCTATAAGATAAAACTTATGTTCCCAAATAGTAATAAACTATAATTATATCAACATAAAAGATCATATTAAACCTAAAGGTTATATTAACCTTATTTATTTTATCCCCAATATAAAAATGAAATCTTCCAAATTAACCTTCATTATATTTTTCACCTAAATTTATACAACAATATTTTTGATATTATTTTAGGTATTAGAAACTAACCTTGGTTAAAGTTGTTAAATCAAAATTCAGGATAGCTTATTAGACATAAATATAAGTTTTTTTATCTTAAGATCTTATCTAGTTTGGATACTCCTTTAGAATATATCCACATTATCCATCACATCCATTATTGACTTATTTTTATTTGGTTCTTTCCATTCAATAATACTAAAAATGCTTAGTGTGATCATATCAAATAGGAGCATAATGAATATTCTATGGAAAGGCTAAATGCTATGATATCCTAAACCACGTAATATTATATTCAACTCTTTATGTTCAATAAAAAATAATTATAAATATCCATAAAAAGAACCTTCATATTTATATATATTTTCAAACATATGATCCAACATTATTATATTGACCTCTAAAGTGTTTACATTATACCACAACATTACTAGTAATGTTATATAAACCAATTAATAATACCAAATATAGCAACCCTTACCTTATTCAACTCATAATAAGGAATTTAATTATAAGGATTGAATTTTTTAAATTTAGATGATATTTCTGATTAATGTTTTACATAATTAAGTGAACCATTATATTATATAGGGATAACTGAAAAGAAATTCTAATTTTACATAAAACGGGATTCATAACTTCATTTCCATGATTCATTTAGGACACACTTTCTTCAATCAAATACATTTTTTTTAGTTATAGATAGACTTATAATATGTTTCATTCATCTTTAGCCCTTGTGATAAACCATATAAAAAATGGGATGATAAAAAACTCAATAAGGGATAAAAAGAAAGAAAACCTGTTAATCTATTTAAAGTTTAATAATACCCAAAAGTATGTTAAATTTTTATTTTATTAATATTTTATTTTAACATATTCACTTACATACTCTTGAAATCAAAAATTTTCCAATTTTTTTCATAAAACATATCATAAGAAATGACAAATTATATAACATAATTCATGATAGTTTCTTGAAAAAACATGAAAGTGTTTCCTTGAAAACCTCCCCTTTACCCAAATAATATTATAAACATTATTTAAAACCAAATACCTTTTTATTATATTATATAATCAAACCATTTTCATAAAAATCAGCAGCAATAGCCACATGAAATATATCCAAGGATAAAAAGATAAATAATGACATGTATAATAAAAATTAGATTTCATAATGCTTAAATGAATAATGAAGAACATCATAATCATACTATCAAGGCCTTGCACCAATAAATTATAAACATTCCTTTAAGGCCTCATGCCAAGAAATCCTAAATAATTGGGCAGGCATACACTAAATACCAAGGATAGTCTGTCTCATGAGACCTATTGATGTATCTAGGGGATACAACGAGCCCCACTCATCAATTAATAATTACATTTAATTTATAATATGAAATAAATAAAGAAAAAATTCTATACATAAAAAACCTAAACATTCATATTGAAAAAGTAACATAAAAAATATTAATATTTTCACCAATTAATAAATTAACAACAAGATTATATTCTCTATAGAGAAATAATTTGGATGGTATTATTATATTATATCCACAATTTAGAATAATATACCTCAAAAGATGTTCACCAAGATAAAATTTCGTTTAATATAATATTATGTCATTTTTTTTTGAAAACATGATAAAAATAAACTTTTATTTTGATAAAATTTTAAATAAAAATGTATTGAATATTGAGAAAATGATTTTAATTCAAAATGAAATTGTAAACTTTTAATGTAATCAATAAATAAAATAATTATTGGAAAATAATTTCCTAATTTATACACGAGAAGGGAATATTATTTTTACACTTTTGTTAAAATTTAGAGGCGAGTCATATATAAAACATTTAAAAATAATCCTTTGAATAATTTGTAAATAAGGTAAAATTAATTTATAATGGCCTTTAACAATGTTTTAAAAATAAATAAAGGCATTTATAAGACATTTTTTTAACATAATCATTGAGAATAAATATTTTAATTAAAGATAATAAAATAGTGTTATAAAATAAAATCTCTTAACTCAAGTCTCAAATAATTTTGTATGTTCTATAACTCCTGAATAAAAAAAATTATTAGTTTTATACATTATTAAGAAAATTTTCCATTTTCATTACATTATAATTATTCCTTTTATTTAATTTATCACAATTAATTATTTAGTTACTAAATTAATTTAGATTACATTGGATTTTTTGAGGTTTTTTGATTTATTGTCCCTAAAAAACATCATAGGGCTGAACATGATCAAAGCGCTTATGGTTAAAAAATATAAATAATATTAATCATGGAATAAATGGAATTTTTATATATTATAAAAAATTATTATAGTCATCCATGAATGGAATACGTGAAAAATGAATCACATATCTTGGTGGAGGTGGTACTCCACACATACACACGAGCAATGTTATCATTTTTTAATGGGTGGAAGGAAAAAAGTTGGGCAATAAATTATCTTTAAATAATCATAATTATAACATGATAATCATATATATTGATTATATCCATAATAATAACCATCCTTCTGAGGTAGTTATTAAAAACAAAACACATCACATTGTGTAGGTGGCAGTTCCCACTTATGTATGAGTGAATTTTCTTTTCCAATATGATGGAAAAAGAGATGAATATGGGTTTCTACAAAGTCATAATGAAATTTAATTACACTTAAGATAATAACATTTTTTATATATATTCATGTTTATGATATAATTTAATATGTTTTAAGAAGAAATAAAAAGAATGAACTCTGTTAAAAGTTATAAATCTTCTTTCAAAATACTTATATGGATTAAACCTTAAGCACTCATAGCATGGAATTAGGGAGATTAAAGAAGAATTAATAATTGGATAAATAATTTAGGAATTAATTTTGTAACATATTATATAAACTAAATGCATATATAGATGTGATAAAGATAAGATAGTAGATTCCCTTTTATAAGTGAGGTGGGTAGAAAACTTATAAATACCAGAAAAAATAATACATAATATGTGTCTAATTAATGTCAAAGGGTTCCCAACTTGTTTAGAAGAAATTTTAATGAGTATAAGTACTAAATATAATCAAATAAATATATAATTTTTTGATAGTTTTAAGTATTATTTTAAACCTAATCTTGTGGTTTAACCCCATCATTAACTATTTTCAACTTAATGATTGCAATAAATATTTCAATCTATAAGATTCATTAATGTAATTTTTAAATTTAAAATGGAAAATAGATGAACCATTACTGATATTATCAATAATTTACAATCCACTTTAGTTGATATTGTATTTTTATAAATTGTGAATGACTTAAAAACAAATTTTTAATCATTAAATTCTATATTTAGTCATTTTTAGGACTATTCGCAAATATTGACTTTAAATCAATCAACATAATAGTTTAATAATAATATGAAATATTTAAACATACATTATACATTATAAATATTATATAATTTCTTGGGAAATCATAATAAATAAAAAATATATTTCTTTTAATGTTTATAAAATAATTTACTTGATTTTCTACTTGTTACACAAGCGCTGCATTGATATTACTTATGAATTCAAGGAAATTATAATATTAAAAAAATTACCATTTTAAAATTAATTAATTTTTTTTAAAATAACTATTCATATATTCTTTTTATCCCTTTCTAAACACATTTCAGTTATTATAATAATGAGACTCATATTTTGTATGTTTTATTAAATAAATTATTATAAAGGACATAAGTATAGAAAAGTAGAAAAAAGTATACATATTTTTTATATTTTATGGATATGGAAAAATTAATTACATCCAATGAAATAAAGTCATATTTTGGGTTGATTTTTGGACCATATCCCATAGTTTTATCTATTATTAGCTAGTTTTACCCATTATAGTGGCGGAAAACAATGACTATGGATACTATTCATTATTACTAAAATTAGAATTGAACTATTTAGAAAATTTTTAAATCATAATTGAAAATATGAGATCCATTTTTAAATATAAAATTACTATATTTTGAAAACATTACTTTTATTTTATGTATGCAAACGGATAGAAAAAAATTTCTCAAAAGATGTATTTTTAAGCCTAAAAATAAACTTATAGAAAATTAAAATATAATGATGATTCCTATGGAATTAATTATATTATTATTAATAAAATGAATCTATTTTTTATTTAAAATAAAATCTAAAACAACATTATACTTTTAAATTACAGGATTTAAAGAAATGAAATGACTGTTTTTCAAAAATCATCATTTTTCACTATTGAATAATTTTTTTTCTTTTTTGAGAAATATCAAAAAATTATCATAAGAATATTATGAAATTATTATTAAAAATTTATTTTCATTTTTTATAAACATTTTAAAAAATTCGATTAAATTAAACATTATATCCTCGTAAAAAATAAAATAAAAACCATTTTTGTTGAAAAAGTATTTCTGAATCATAAAATCAAATTCTCATTAATTTAATAATAACCATAATTAAATGAATTTTAATTAATTATTTCTGACATATAATATAATTATTTAATTTATATCATTTTTAAATGTGATAAATTTTATCTATTAAGATACAAATACATTATGCACATAAAGATTGTTTTATTAAGAAAATCACTTTTACCAAAAGATTATTTTATCTTCATTTCCAAAAAAATTGATAATCTTTTTATGATTGAATAATCATTTTATTAAGGAAAAAAATTCTAAATATATTTTATATTATAGTTAATTATATCCATACATACCAAACCAATGGCTAGTTTGTAGTAGTAATATTTAAATAATAATATATCTATAATATATCATTGTTTGTTTAAGCAAGGTTTTTCCTATACTACATAATATATAATAATAAATTAATTAATAAAATACATTCTAAAATATTGGGGTGTTAAACATTACCCTTACATAAATTACATCCTCATAATTTTATCTCATGTCTCATAAAAAGGGTTAAAATCATTCATAATGAAAATTTTATGGAGAAGAAGATAAAACATATGATCATGAAAGGAAATGAATTTCTAATATCAAAAAATAACTTCATTTTAAACCCAAATTATATAAATTGACACTAAAAAATTCTTTTGTTTATAGGAGAAAAGAATTATGAATTTCACATGAAATAAAATATAATAGAGCTCCTAAATAGAGAAAACATTATCGAGAATTACAAATATATTCATAGATTAGAAAAATTACATCTACATAATAATAGAGATTGAAAAAAATGATAATTTCAATTTTAATAACTATAAAACCATAAATTATTAAAGGATAATGAAGACCATCAATCTATCTGAAAAAGGCAAAGTGATTACTTTTTTATTTTAAGATACTTTTCTTAGTGTTGAGGGATTCCTTTACAATAAAGATATAGAACATGATAGAATATAATTTTTATTTCTTGGAGCATTAAAATTAACTTCTAACAGACCATAAGATTCCCAAAATGATAGAAATTTAGTCCTCTCATTTCCCACCATTTACTAAAAAATGGTTAGAATGAGTTGAGAAAATTTCCAATATAAGTCAACCTTAATATAGATAAATACTAAATTATTTTCCAAGGATTTAATAATAACACCCAAAGAAAAACACAAATCATTCCCTAAATAAATAATGCAAAAACTATTCAAAATATTATAGACCACATTAAAAAAATTGAATTATTTGATCACATATGATTCCCAAGTAGACAAAACATTTATCTCCCATAAACATTAATCACTCATAAATTCTCATATCAAAATATATATAACGTAATCACATATTCTCCAAAATATAACAATCATTTACCAAAACTTTCGGAATAACCATAAAACCACTATGAAAACATATATTCTTCCACAAGTGAATAGAATTATTATTATTAAATTAAAATATAAGACTAGAAAATAATATTCTAATTACCTAAATGAATAATGTTCTAAAAAATATAGTGATCTTCTTTCAAAATAACATTAATCACTTCAACCCAAAATCACCATTCAATCCAATATTTATCTATAAGATAAAAAATATGTTTCTAAATTGTAATAAAATATAATTACCTCAACATAAATGATCATAATAACCGTAAATGTT
Source organism: Viscum album (assembly GCA_963277665.1). NCBI lineage: Eukaryota > Viridiplantae > Streptophyta > Magnoliopsida > Santalales > Viscaceae > Viscum > Viscum album. Next base: position 1,293,821,643 of record OY728141.1, on the reverse strand, counting down.
TCCTTTACCTTATAATTTTTATCCCTAATATAAAAAGACATTCTTCTCATATTGACATTATGACCATTATAAATTGATTTTCTATGAAACTCTAATTTTATCTTATTTTATGCATTATAAAAAACCTATTAGTTCATTTTTTATATAATAATTTGAGTTAAAATATTAGATATAATGAAAATATTTTTCCTATTTATATCATATCTTGTTTGGTTGCTCGTTCGAACAATCTTCACATTAACCCTCACAGTGATTATTATCTTTTTTCCTACTAATTCCATATGAAACAAAGAGTTATTATGAATTATTATTTTTTAATATATTAAATTTATTTTATATATTGTTTTACATAAAAATACAAGCTAATAATTTGTTACACACAACACCAAGTTAATCTTACGCTACATTGATTTATCTTGAGTTATACATGAGATTGAGTTTTAACAAAACCATGATATTATATGAATATTATTATTCAAACAAGACTATTATAACTTATACATGAAACTTTGTGATATGAGTACTAATAAATAATTTTTAAACATTAATTATAATATTTTTATATAAGGTAAACATATTGACAAAAAAAGACTTAATTTTTGGTAATGTCATTATAAGTTTCAAAAATCCTATTTTCTAAAAAATATTTCTTTCAATCAACATTAACAATTTTTTTAACACTTGTAAAAATAAGTTTTTAAAAAATAATTTAAATTTTTAAATAATCTCAGGAAAATTATATTAGGTTTAATTTTTTTTGGTTTTTATGAAAAGATTCATTTTTTGAGGAATCGTGAAAAATACCGAATTTTAATTGGAAACTGCATTTTTGTTTATTTTATTTATAAAGATAAAAAAATAAAATTTATTGTAATGTAAAATTAGTTTAATTATATATCAATTAAACCATTTTTTGTCTTTTTAATCAATTTCCTTCAGAATTTTGATATAAAAACTTTGTAACCTTTTGGAAATTTTCTCTTTAACATCCCAATTTCTGGTCGTGTCTGTGAGGTTAATTTTAAACTAAAATTTTAAAATTATATGAACTAAATTTGATAAAATGTATTAAATAATTTTTATTAAAATAATATATATTATATTATAATATTAACATAATTTTTGACAAAATTAATTGTAAAAATAGACATAATTATTTAAAGTGGTTAAGGTAAAAACGTGTTTACAATAGGGTTAAACCAATAATAAGGGTTAAAACAACCCAATTGTTTTACAGCACCCAATTGATTGACATATTTATACCTTATAATTTCTGGGATACTGAATGTTCCATTATTGGAGACTTGATACAAGGAAAAAAACATAAATGGAATTCATTGTATCAAAATATTAAAATTGTGACACTCTCCTCACTTATAAAACCAACCCTTATACTCTCTCCTAAAAAACATAAAAATCTTTTTTTCAGCCAATAACTACCCACTTAACCTCCCAAATTCAGTCTTATCATCATAGAATAATTTTTTTGTGAATAATTATATCCTATGAAGGTTTTTTGTGCAAACCTATGGAGGATTCCCGAAGAAGATATAATCTTCATCAATGAATGTTTTTATTTTATTTTCTATCCCACGTCCTTAAATTCTTATTATACCCTGAGGATATAAAAACCTAATTATATAAAATAAATTAGGATGTTTTTATGTTAATATAATGATGTTAAACCATCCTCGCTTCTATTAAATTGGTTATGAAATCATCGTTTGTGTGTATGGTGGGCTTCTTCCCCTCGAACCAATGTCATTAGATTTTTACATTACAACCTCTCAAGGTTGGATTTATTGACAGATTAATTATTATTTTATTTATGAAATTTATGATATTATTATACATATTTAATTATTATTTCACACATATCTTTATTCTCTGCATTTTGTGGGAATAGGATAATGTTGCTTGTGTCTATGAAAAACTACCACCTCGCAAAGTGATGTGAATCATTCACGTATTACATGAAAGGTAAAAAGTATGTGTTTAATAAAAATATATGTTATTTATGACAATAAATTTATTCTTGAATGATAATATATTATTTTTATTTATATCTTTTAATTCAACAAGAAAATGGGAACAACGGTCATGCGAACGTATGGTCTACCATATCTATAAATAGTGTATTTAATTTTCTATCACTAAATATTATGGATTAATATAAATAAATTTAGAATGAATATATATTATAACTAAATAATTTTCAACAAAATTTATTTTATAAGATAATCATCAAATAAATATGACAAAAAACAAATATGAAAACAAAGTAGTTATTACTTCAAAAATAACTTTATCATATAATTATTTATAAAGGGGTAATAAAAATTCATATGAAATTCATATATGGTATGATACATATAAATATAATTTTAAATATATTTATAATAAACTTATATTTTTTATATTTTTTATTGAATGTGTTTGATAGAGGGAATGAATAAATGTAAGGGATTTTTGACTCAATGTTCCTCTTTTGAGACATAAAATATTTTATGCACCAATATTCTTTTATAAGGAGTATATATAGTCCCTCTGAAATATAATATCATGAATTTCTTTATAATTATGATATTATAAGTTAAATTTTATGTTATTCCTTCATAGATATTATGATTTAGATTTTCTAAAGTAGTAATGATTTCATGTTAAAATCTCATCATTTATTGGGATGGTTTATGATTATGTTTCAGATGATAAATTATTATGATCCAAATCTGAATAAACTCATTAATTTTATTTTAATATGGCTAGAAATTATATTTTCAAGTAATATTTCCATTTTAATCTATTTAGAACTTAAAATAATTGAGAAAATATTTTTTAGAAAATATGTCTTTATTTTGAATTTCAGATGTAATTCTGTTCTCTTCCAATACCATTTTTTCTAAAAATTATTTAAAAAATCTTTTTTAATTATCTTATTATTTTTAACCTAAATTTTTATTATGTTTTATTTATATTACAATTGTTTTGAATGCAATATTCATGTCATTTTCAAAAAAAAAATATCACTTGGATTTCACTGAAAATGTGAAAGTTATCCTTATTTTATGGTGTGTGACATTAAAAAAACATCCTATAGTCACAAAAATTATTTAATTTTAATCTTACTTTATATTTAATGTAACACCCCAAGATTTCATAGTGTGTTATTTCTTCAAAATAATTTAATAACTTGCACTACACACAACACCGAGTTCAATTGCACCATGACTTACCCAAAAAAAAGCCATTAAAAGAGGTCATGAATAGTATTAACTAAATTTTAAACTTTATAATTTTAGAATCCATATTATGAGTTTCTTAGTCATAATGCAAGAACAGATTCATTTTCAGTATTGCACTTTTATCAACTTTTGATAGTGAAACCTTTTTAAATACAATATTTTAAACTTTTTGACTAAATGGAGACATCAAAAAAATTTAAAATGAAACTTCCCAAGCTTCCACGGTACGCTTTCCTTTGAATAAAACAGTAGCGTGTGTTGTACGCAACTTCGAGTTTTAACACACACCATAACTAATCAAACTAGCCGTTATGAATAGTAATACCTACTTTTTGAAATTATATATATTTTATATTTGAAAATGGACTTCATTTTTTGATTCTGAATATCAAAATTAGCCTAGGGTGAAATTTTGGTACATTTCGGATAACTTTCATATTTTGATGAATAGTGAAAATTACTAAATTTTAATTAAAAACAACTTTTTTAATCAAAATAATTAATAGTGATAAATTATGAATTTGAGTGGTTTTAAAGTATATTCAGAATATATTTTTACCATTCAATTTAATGTTTATCATTGGACATAATTTTACAATTAAACCGAACATAAACAAGTGTCAATCTTTTGATAGTTATTATCTCTTAAAAACACGCTTTTTGTTTTGACAGCGGGAATTAATTTTAAATTAATTTCTGCCACTTCTGTGTTTTGAATTTAGGAAAATGGATTCCATATTTGGAATCAGGATGTCCAAATTATGTAAATAGGTAACTTTTATTTTTACACATTTTGAATAATTACTGCGGTAAATATTTTATTTACCATGGTTAAAGGGTAAATCCGGTAAATAAGGGTTAAAAAAAATAATATTATAATAATACAAAATTACCCTAGAACGTGTCCTAACCTTATTGGTGGACACATACCCGACCATGGGCATCCTTGGGTCAATTTGGGGACCCCTTGGAGCCACTTGTATGTGGTAGGGACACATTATATTAATAAAGTTAAATAAAAATAAAAATTGCATAAGCTTACATCTTTTAGAAGAACAATTTTTACATAGGGTTATACATGTTGGATTTTCGATTATAAATATTCATTAGAAAGATAAAAAGATTTCCTACATAATGATGTTTTATTTATAATTTTTAGACATTAAATAATTTATTTTATTTATGACAAAATGATGATGCAGTAATTACTAAAATAGTAAAAAATTAACATAATTGATATTATAAATACCCAAATAAATATAATATGAAACTTTTAATGAATTAAACTAATTTTCTAGGATAATATGCTATATTAGGATTGATGTAATTGACTTTGTTCGAAGTAATCAATCTGTTATGAGTTTCACAAAAATCAACTACTGAATAGTGTCAAAATTGACATAAAAGAGTTCTTAAAACAAATATTATATTATTAATTGATATTAAATTCCTAAAAATCTAAGGTTCGGCCAAGAGACTTATATTATGATAGGTTAATCATTAATGGACCACTTGGGGGTCGCTTGGATGTATATAGTAAGTTTATTAACCATATTATATAAAAATACAAAGAGACATAGTAAAAGTGAAACTAATTAACTTAGAGTTAATACTTAAAGATAAGGTTAATATAAGTACCCAAACCTGTCTAAATTCTATTGGATGAGTTGTTTTCGACCTATCCCCACCTCATCCTTTGAATAGTCAACTTTGGAGCCTTTAGAAACCGAATATGAATTTATTATAAATTAATATTTCTAGCTTTTCCAAAGGTGCCCCTCACCCCTCTTATAAAAGGGCACTCCTCCTTCTCATTTCTTCACACCTTCAAAGCCTTTTGGTTCGGCCAAACTCTGCCCAAATACTCTCCCAACATCCCTCACTACAACCTAGAGGCCTTAGTTTGATCAGAAAGCCAACCTAAGGAGCCCTTTTGATCAAATCAAAAGGAAGAACCCGAAGAAGAGGTAATGATTTCACCACCCTTTTCTAAGTTCATTTCTTCTTCCACTTCTTCTTCCTTTGTTCTTACCATTCTAAAATAATACCTCCAGTATCTCACATATACTGTGATGTTATTATAAGTATGGTACAGCCATATTCGGTATTCTATCCACCTTTTGAATAACATGTCACCATACGTGCGTACGTACGGCTTACCGTCTCCACGTCGTGGTGTAATTGTTATTCAATATAATATTATTTGGATGGGTATAATAATGATGTGTAACTCATGTAAATAATAAATATAACATGTTAATGATTCTGTATATATGTTATACCATTCATTTATATATTATTTTAATATCAAAAGAATGATATTGTCGCTCGTGCGTACGTACGGACTACCGTCTCCACGAACGCGATGAGATTCATTCTCCATCGTATCCATTCAAGTATAATTATCATTTTATGATTTAAAAATGATGTTTAAGGACTTGATATCATTCTGGATATGAATAAGATACAACAAACATGGCTTATGTAACAAAACATATAAAAGAAAATGAGTAAGTTAACACCCGAAACGATGATAATTCTAAGATATTATTAATAAATCAATGTTAAAAGATCATATATGATATCATATTAATATATATGATTCTTGTATAATTTAATAACAATTATTTCACCATTATACAGGAGGTTAACCTACCCCAACCAAGGAAAAGTACAAGGTAAGGGTTATTTCACAATCTCTTCATTATTTGAGGTTGTTTATACGTAATAATCTACTGGGATCTCTTTATCATCCACATCCATGTTTCTTAAAAATATATTTCAAAATATTTTTACTATTTACAAGAATATGGGTTAAAGTCATTTATACCCTTGTTTGACTTTTTATAAGAGGTTTATAAAGGAATCTTTCCGTCGTTTTCAAAACAAGGTCCTTTTTAACCTTTTCGACAAAATTGAGGTAAGAATGTTTTTTTTAACTTATACGGCGGGTGCGGTTATTTTCCGCCGTTATAAATCATCGAAGCTTTCCTTAAAAGCTTATAAGAGTATTTTCAAAGAAAATGTCTTATTTTATATGGATCTTAAATGATTTCAAAATTAAAGGAGATATTTCTTTAAAAAGAATTTTGATTTCATCTATGTCAACATCCTTTGATGGATTTTAAGATTATTTGAAGTTGATTTATTATGATACAAAACTTTTGTATTGTATTGAAGGTTTTGTGATATGTTTGACTGTGGATGTGCTATTTTTATACCATTCATAGTTTATGGTGAAATTATTGACATTTCGTATGCTAGTTTTAATACGAATGTTTATGTTATGTTTAAACCTTTTTCATATGGGAATGCATTGGACTTATTAAGTGACGGGTGGAGCCCGCTATAGCTCCTCGATGCATCGGTAGGTCTCATGAGACAAACTAGTGTCTTGGCACAAGGCCTTGACAAAATCTTATTTGTAGTCTTGGCACGAGGCCTTGGCTATGTAGTTATGATAGTCTGGCATTATGCATTCCAACATTATGAAAGTGGTTATTGATTTTTGCATGTGATTATTCGATTAGTAGAATATCCATGTGAACAAGTAAATGGAATTATTTCATTTTATTTATGCCATACTATATTGAAGTTCAATTTTAAAAGGCTTTTGTTTTAGTAATTCATTGCCTTAAATGTTTACGCTTATTTTGAATGTTCCGCTATATTGTTATCCTTACTGGGCATTTGAGCTCACCCCTTTTCTATGTTTTATTTTCCCAGGTAGTGAAGAAGTAAATTATGAATGACTTGCAGGGATATTATGAGGGGTTAATAGTGTGGATATGAAGACTTTGTCGTTGTAGTAGTTTTTTTTCACTTTGAAATGTAATGTAAAACTTTATGATTATATCTAGTGTTTCCAAGGCTACTAAACCAATCGGTCTTTCGGGATTTGATCTTTCTTGTGATCATGCCAATGTTACGAAGTAATGCACCGACTCTGGGCAGCTGGGGTCGGGGCATTACAGTTGGTATCAGAGGAAGTTTAGTACAAACCTTGGAAGCTAGATTTAGATAAACTCTGATTAGAGCACGTAGACCTAAGATGAACTTTGAGGATTAGTATAGAAGAACTTCCTAGAATTTTGGTATTGTAGAGATTTTGTGAGTTTTCCAAGCAATACATCCCTGTCTGGATACGAGCAGGTAGAGGCGGCTCTGGCACAGATGTACCTAGGGGTAAAACCCGAAAACACCGCTTTGAGCTAGACTCGAACGGGAACTGGTGCACGACAACGGGCCTTGCTGCACTCTTGGTTACGACACTCCCGGGGGATTTGCTTAGGATAACTCTCATTTTCTTTACAAATCATTATGAAGGGTTTATGAGTATATACTTCCTCAAAGAAAACATTTTTATGATTATGGATTATATCCATAAATAGTTCAATTTATGTTAAGTGTTTTATAAGTATGGGATTATGTATTTTGATTTATAAACTGATCTAGTGTATTCCATTGTTTAGAAATGGCGACCAGTAGAAGGAATGAGAACTCCAGAAATGCACATGATCCAAAGAGAAGGAAGGATCATATCTTTCATGGTCTTAAGCTAGAATTTATAAGAGAAATAGTATCCCATGTATTATCATCATATGAAGAAATAACATCATGTGTTGATAAGATAAGTAAAGAGTTTTCTGAGTCCTATGGCTTTGAAGGGAAGCAAGAGAAGAAAAGGATGGAAGAGAGAAAGATGGATAAAGGGAAGAGGGAAAAGAAGAATTTTCCCATATGTGGTAACTGTGGAAAGAAACACCCTGGAACTTGCCTGAAAGGAATGGGAGTTTGTTATAAGTGTGGAGGAAAAGGGCACAAAGTACATGACTGCAAGGGTAAGAAAATGGTTTCAAATGTACAATGCTTCATTTGTAAGGAGTTTGGACACTACGCGAACCTATGTCCCAGTCATCAGACTATGACGCAAATGATGCTATTGGATAATAATCAAGTTATGATACTACCACAGATGAAGAGGAATAATTAGAGTTCTTATGTTGATTATGTCAATTGAGTGTTATATCAACAATGTACTTGTTATAATAATTATGGAGTATATAAGGATTGTACTGCAGTACTATTTCATTAAGGACTTGAGATTGTGTGGAACAAAGAAAAGTGACTCAATAGCAGGGTAAATTTTTGGAAAATATATGGTTGAGAGAATGATAAACCATAATATAGTTCTGATACCGAGGTAGTGATTTTCGAATAATACATGATTATTTTGGAAAAAATATATTGGATATTCTTGACTACCTTGGAACTGATTAATGATTTGTATATTCCATCATTGTTGGGGTTTAAAACATTTTTGGATTGATGAAGTATATCCAGCATTCTATATGGAATAAGGGAGCATGAATGTAATCAATAAGGAATATGGTAATACATGATGAAGGTATTCATATTCTATTACGGGGTAAAAAGGATCTATATTATGTTTACCATCCTTATGAATGTTAGACTGTGAGTTTGGACAGAAGTATTTTGGATAGTTCTAGTTTGGATTAATTTTTGATTACCATAAAAGGACAACCCAGAGGTCGGGCGGCAACCCGTCGCGTCCGGCAAGGCTGCGAGACTTGAACCCGCAACCGAAGGGCGACAAGGGTGTATCACCTACCACTGGCCCACGAGATGTCCTGGATTAAATAATGTAGTTTTTATTAAAAGATATTTTAGATGAATTATAAATTCGTTTATTTTGGAACCCTATACGAATAGTGTAAATAGAATTTTTTTTTACATTCTATTATCTTTTAGAGTGAAAGATGAGTTTGTGGTAGAAATTTATTAATGGATAAAACTCTAATTATAAAGTAAGTATATCTCCTTATGATCTTAGCCAATCTCATAAATAAAATCCTCAATATTAAGAAAAGCAACTTTGAACAAAAATGTTTTCCTAGATGGTACATTAAATCATCACTAATTTATGGCTTTAGGATTGTTGGCCTTTTTATAGCCATGTTCTCTACCACTCTCCATCAGATAATTGATGGTTAGATTTTTCTTCCATATCCATATTTTCCTACATGGAACCCTAGTATGTGTTATTTTCCATAATCTTCATACTTTCGACTCTTTATTTTAAATAGAGGCCTCATTAATTCATTTTTCGATGTGGGATTTCAACTAGGATATTTTGAAACGTCAAAAATGTGTTATCCTAATACCCTATGTTTTGTTGAACCGATGGTATTTCAATTCCTCATAGATTGATGAATTTAAGGACCTCAATTTTATACTTGTTTGTGATTGATGACCTCAATCACTACCTATAAATATTTACGTTTTTCCTCCGATTATATGTCTCCAATTTCCACCAATGTTCTCCTAATCGAGATCATAATTTGGTGGTGACCCTTTGATTTCTCTTTTCCTCATATTAAGACTAAATTTTAGTAACCCAATTTCCGATGTGGGTTTTCCCACAAATATATTTTCTACTTTCAACCTTTTATTTTCGAAGAACAATTTCAAATTGCGAGGACGCAATTTATTGAAGGAGGGGAGAATGTAACACCCCAAGATTTCATAGTGTGTTATTTCTTCAAAATAATTTAATAACTTGCACTACACACAACACCGAGTTCAATTGCACCATGACTTACCAAAAAAAAGCCATTAAAAGAGGTCATGAATAGTATTAACTAAATTTTAAACTTTATAATTTTAGAATCCATATTATGAGTTTCTTAGTCATAATGCAAGAACAGATTCATTTTCAGTATTGCACTTTTATCAACTTTTGATAGTGAAACCTTTTTAAATACAATATTTTAAACTTTTTGACTAAATGGAGACATCAAAAAAATTTAAAATGAAACTTCCCAAGCTTCCACGGTACGCTTTCCTTTGAATAAAACAGTAGCGTGTGTTGTACGCAACTTCGAGTTTTAACACACACCATAACTAATCAAACTAGCCGTTATGAATAGTAATACCTACTTTTTGAAATTATATATATTTTATATTTGAAAATGGACTTCATTTTTGGATTCTGAATATCAAAATTAGCCTAGGGTGAAATTTTGGTACATTTCGGATAACTTTCATATTTTGATGAATAGTGAAAATTACTAAATTTTAATTAAAAACAACTTTTTTAATCAAAATAATTAATAGTGATAAATTATGAATTTGAGTGGTTTTAAAGTATATTTAGAATATATTTTTACCATTCAATTTAATGTTTATCATTGGACATAATTTTACAATTAAACCGAACATAAACAAGTGTCAATCTTTTGATAGTTATTATCTCTTAAAAACACGCTTTTTGTTTTGACAGCGGGAATTAATTTTAAATTAATTTCTGCCACTTCTGTGTTTTGAATTTAGGAAAATGGATTCCATATTTGGAATCAGGATGTCCAAATTATGTAAATAGGTAACTTTTATTTTTACACATTTTGAATAATTACTGCGGTAAATATTTTATTTACCATGGTTAAAGGGTAAATCCGGTAAATAAGGGTTAAAAAAAATAATATTATAATAATACAAAATTACCCTAAAACGTGTCCTAACCTTATTGGTGGACACATACCCGACCATGGGCATCCTTGGGTCAATTTGGGGACCCCTTGGAGCCACTTGTATGTGGTAGGGACACATTATATTAATAAAGTTAAAATAAAAATAAAAATGGCATAAGCTTACATCTTTTAGAAGAACAATTTTTACATAGGGTTATACATGTTGGATTTTCGATTATAAATATTAATTAGAAAGATAAAAAGATTTCCTACATAATGATGTTTTATTTATAATTTTTAGACATTAAATAATTTATTTTATTTATGACACAATGATGATGCAGTAATTACTAAAATAGTAAAAAATTAACATAATTGATATTATAAATACCCAAATAAATATAATATGAAACTTTTAATGAATTAAAATAATTTTCTAGGATAATATGATATATTAGGATTGATTTAATTGACTTTGTTCGAAGTAATCAATCTGTTATGAGTTTCACAAAAATCAACTACTGAATAGTGTCAAAATTGACATAAAAGAGTTCTTAAAACAAATATTATATTATTAATTGATATTAAATTCCTAAAAATCTAAGGTTCGGCCAAGAGACTTATATTATGATAGTTTAATCATTAATGGACCACTTGGGGGTCTCTTGGATGTATATAGTAAGTTTATAAACCATATTATATAAAAATACAAAGAGACATTGTAAAAGTGAAACTAATTAACTTAGAGTTAATACTTAAAGATAAGGTTAATATAAGTACACAAACCTGTCTAAATTCTATTGGATGAGTTGTTTTCGACCTATCCCCACCTCATCCTTTGAATAGTCAACTTTGGAGCCTTTAGAAACCGAATATGAATTTATTATAAATTAATATTTCTAGCTTTTCCAAAGGTGCCCCTCACCCCTCTTATAAAAGGGCACTCCTCCTTCTCATTTCTTCACACCTTCAAAGCCTTTTGGTTCGGCCAAACTCTGCCCAAATACTCTCCCAACATCCCTCACTACACCTAGAGGCCTTAGTTTGATCAGAAAGCCAACCTAAGGAGCCCTTTTGATCAAATCAAAAGGAAGAACCCGAAGAAGAGGTAATGATTTCACCACCCTTTTTCTAAGTTCATTTCTTCTTCCACTTCTTCTTCCTTTGTTCTTACCATTCTAAAATAATAAATCCAGTATCTCACATATACTGTGATGTTATTATAAGTATGGTACAACCATATTCAGTATTCTATCCACCCTTTGAATAACATGTCACCATACGTGCGTACGTACGGCTTACCGTCTCCACGTCGTGGTGTAATTGTTATTCAATATAATATTATTTGGATGGGTATAATAATGATGTGTAACTCATGTAAATAATAAATATAACATGTTAATGATTCTGTATATATGTTATACCATTCATTTATATATTATTTTAATATCAAAAGAATGATATTGTCGCTCGTGCGTACGTACGGACTACCGTCTCCACGAACGCGATGAGATTCATTCTCCATCGTATCCATTCAAGTATAATTATCATTTTATGATTTAAAAATGATGTTTAAGGACTTGATATCATTCTGGATATGAATAAGATACAACAAACATGGCTTATGTAACAAAACATATAAAAGAAAATGAGTAAGTTAACACCCGAAACGATGATAATTCTAAGATATTATTAATAAATCAATGTTAAAAGATCATATATGATATCATATTAATATATATGATTCTTGTATAATTTAATAACAATTATTTCACCATTATACAGGAGGTTAACCTACCCCAACCAAGGAAAAGTACAAGGTAAGGGTTATTTCACAATCTCTTCATTATTCGAGGTTGTTTATACGTAATAATCTACTGGGATCTCTTTATCATCCACATCCATGTTTCTTAAAAATATATTTCAAAATATTTTTACTATTTACAAGAATATGGGTTAAAGTCATTTATACCCTTGTTTGACTTTTTATAAGAGGTTTATAAAGGAATCTTTCCGTTGTTTTCAAAACAAGGTCCTTTTTAACCTTTTCGACAAAATTGAGGTAAGAATGTTTTTTTTAACTTATACGGCGGGTGCGGTTATTTTCCGCCGTTATAAATCATCGAAGCTTTCCTTAAAAGCTTATAAGAGTATTTTCAAAGAAAATGTCTTATTTTATATGGATCTTAAATGATTTCAAAATTAAAGGAGATATTTCTTTAAAAAGAATTTTTATTTCATCTATGTCAACATCCTTTGATGGATTTTAAGATTATTTGAAGTTGATTTATTATGATACAAAACTTTTATATTGTATTGAAGGTTTTGTGATATGTTTGACTGTGGATGTGCTATTTTTATACCATTCATAGTTTATGGTGAAATTATTGACATTTCGTATGCTAGTTTTAATACGAATGTTTATGTTATGTTTAAACCTTTTTCATATGGGAATGCATTGGACTTATTAAGTGAAGGGTGGAGCCCGCTATAGCTCCTCGATGCATCGGTAGGTCTCATGAGACAAACTAGTGTCTTGGCACAAGGCCTTGACAAAATCTTATTTGTAGTCTTGGCACGAGGCCTTGGCTATGTGGTTATGATAGTCTGGCATTATGCATTCCAACATTATGAAAGTGGTTATTGATTTTTGCATGTGATTATTCGATTAGTAGAATATCCATGTGAACAAGTAAATGGCATTATTTCATTTTATTTATGCCATACTATGTTGAAGTTCAATTTTAAAAGGCTTTTGTTTTAGTAATTCATTGCCTTAAATGTTTACGCTTATTTTGAATGTTCCGCTATATTGTTATCCTTACTGGGCATTTGAGCTCACCCCTTTTCTATGTTTTATTTTCCCAGGTAGTGAAGAAGTAAATTATGAATGACTTGCAGGGATATTATGAGGGGTTAATAGTGTGGATATGAAGACTTTGTCGTTGTAGTAGTTTTTTTTCACTTTGAAATGTAATGTAAAACTTTATGATTATATCTAGTGTTTCCAAGGCTACTAAACCAATCGGTCTTTCGGGATTTGATCTTTCTTGTGATCATGCCAATGTTACGAAGTAATGCACCGACTCTGGGCAGCTGGGGTCGGGGCGTTACATTTAACACCCCAATATTTCATATTATGTTATCTCTACAAAGTATTTTAATAACTTGCGATACAAGCGACATCGAATTCTAGCGCACCACGACTTACCTAACTAGACATTCAAAAAAGATGTTATGAATAATATTAACCACATTTTAAATTTAATATACCCTATTTATTTTTAAAATTAATATTTTTTTTCTTATACATAGTATAAGAAAAAATAATTTTTAAGATAAAAGAGGCGTTTTAAAAAAATGAAATTTTATGCCTTTTAATGGTGAACCATTTTTATATCAAATATTTTACACTTTAATATATTAAATTTAGTGAAATTAATTTCATCTTTAGAAGAGGGATAGAAAAATTTAGTTTGGATAATTTTTTGGTACTTTTTGATAACTTTCATATTTTGAAGAATAGTGAAAAAATACTAAATTTTAATTAAAAACAAATTTTTTAATCAAAATAATTTATAGTGTTAATTTATACATTTGAATTGTTTTTAAATATAATTAGATTATATTTTTATCATTTAATATAATTTAGGTCATTGGAGGTATTTTCAAATTTAAATTGGACATAAACAAGTGTCAATCTTTTGAAAGTTATTATTTCTTGAAAACATGCTTTTTATTTTGACAACGAGAAATTAATTTTAAATTAATTTATGCCGCTCAAGTGTTTTGAATATGGAAAAATGGATTCCATATTTGAAATCAAGAGTACCAAATTTTATAAATAGTTAACTTTTATTTTTAGACATTATGAATAATTACTTCAGTAAATATTTTATTTACAATTGTGAAAGGGTAAATCTGATAAATATATGTAAATAAATAAGAATAAAATAATATTAAATTACCCTAACATGTGTACTAACCCTATTGGATGATACATTTCTGACCATGGGCATCCTTGGGTCGATTTCATGACCACTTGGGGCCACTAGGGAGTGATAATGACATTTATACTAATTAATCTAAAGTAAAGGCAAAAATAACAAAAACATATATCTTTTAGTAAAACATTTTTATATGGGGTTATATAATTTATCTCTTTAAATATAAATATTCATTTGAACGATAAAAATATTTCTTACAAGATGATATTTTATGTATAATTTTTTAGACATAATATAAATATATTTATTTATGACACAATAATGATGCAGTATTTTCCTTATTAATAAAAGAAACTAATTAATGATATTGTAAATATTATAATAAATATAATTTTAACATTTTAATGTCAAAAAATAATTTTATTTATGAATATTACATTTTAATATTTATTCAAGGTATTTAGTTCGAATTAATGAAGTTACGATGACTTTCACAAAAACAAAATACTAAATAGTGTCAAAATTGACATAAATTAGTTTTCAAAATAAATACTATATTATTTGTTGATATAATATTCCAGAAAATATATGGTTTGAACAAAGAGCTTAAATAATATTATATATGACATTAATGAACCAATTTATTTTCTCTTGGATGTTTATAGTATTTTTATTAACCATATAGTGTAAGAATACAAGATGATGCTGTAAAAGATAAACTATTTAACTAAGAGTTAAATCTAAAATATAAGGTTAAAATGGTAACCTAAAATTGTATAAAACCTATTGGTTGAAAGGATTTGGACCCATAACCACCTAAGTCTCTAAATAAATTCATTTGGATCAATTATAAACCGAAATTTATTGTATAATATATTAATATTTTAATCTTTTCCTAATGTGACCCTCAACCATCTTATAAAAGGCACTTCACCTTCTCTCAAAATCACCCCTCCAAAGCCATTTAAATCATCCAAAATCTGAAAAATTATTCTCCCAAATTTCCTCACATAATTTTAGATTCTTTACTTTGATCAAAAATCCAACCTATGGAGCCCTTTTGATCAAATCAAAAAGAAACACCCGAAGAAGAGGTAATAATTTCACAACCCTCATTCAGGTTCCTTTCTTCTTCAACATCCTCTTTCTTTTTTGTATCCATACACAAATAATAACTCTGATAACTCTTATATAATATGATTTAATTATAAATATGGTACAAAATTATTAGTTATTATATCTATACTATAAATGACAAAGTCACCATACGTGCGTACGTACGACTTACAGTCTCCATGTCGTGGTGTAGTTTGTTATTCAAACACTTCATTATTTGGAGAGTTATAATAATGATTATAACTGTTGTAAATAATAAATATAACAATTTAATTATTATTTATATATGATATAACATCCAATTATGTACAATTTCATCTTCAATATAATGATATTATCGTTCGTGCGTACGTGCAGATTACCGTCTCCACGACACGATGAGATTCATTTCCACATTCATCATTCAATGATGATTTTAAACATATATATTATTAATAAGTATGTAATATATGACATAATAATTTTACTTAATATATATATATATATATATTTATATATATTTACTTACATATATATTATTCACTTACTTCCATTCAATACGATATGAAAATGGAAACAACATTAATGCGTACGTACGACCTACTATCTCCATAAATGATGTTTTCCATTTCATATATCTATCTATTATACATATTTATATTCTAAATATATAGGATATATAAATCATGTGTTATATTTTTGAAGTATGTAAATCATCATCTAAATGATATGATCAAGAATTACAAGTTAAAACATGTATGATAAAGAAAGCTACTGTTACCTGAAATGTTAATTTAACATGGAAATCATTATTAAATGGGTAATATAAAGTCATAAATGAATCATGTATGATATTAGAAATATGAATATGGTTCTGGTATAATTTAATAACATACTATGGTCATTATACAGGAGGATAAATGTACCCTCGAACACAGGAAATTACAAGGTGAGGGTTAATTCTCCAATCTCATTATTAGCCGAGATGGTTTATGTGTACGTTTTTAGATGGACATATTTATTATCCATATCCGTGTTTCATAAAAGAGTTTCCAAAGGGATAATTTTTAGGGACTATTTTACTAAAACATAATTTTAATTGTTCTAATGATTTATTCTTCCTAACCATTCTCATTAAAGTCCATGTTTTCAAAATGGTTTTAATAATTTTTTTATATTAACATGAATGATTTAAAATGTTAATTACTTTCAAAAGAGTAAAGTGGTATGCGAAACTATGATTCATACTATATTTTAAATGACTTTTTTTTATTTTAATTATAATGATTTCATGAAGAAGGAATATTTGTCTCAAATATTTTTACTCATCATTTTCAACTATGTCAATATCCTTTAAGGGATATTATTCTTGATTGAGGTTGATTTATTATAATACAATTATTCAATATTACATTGATGGTTTTTTGATATGTTTTACTATGGTTTTGTTATTTTTATACAATTAATTATTTATGGATAATGTATTCACATTTTCTATGTAGTTTTAATATGAATGTTTTTGTTATGTTTAATCCATTTCATATGAGGAATACATTGGACTTAGTAAGTGACGGGTGGATCCTGCTATATCTCCTCTATGAATCAGTAAGTCTCATTACACAAACTAGTGTCTTGCCGCAAGGCCTTTAAAAATCTTATTTGTATTACTGGCACAATGCCTTGACTATGTGGTTATTAAGTTTCGTATTATGAATTATAATATTATGAAATTGGATATTGATATTACCTGTGATTATTCGACTAGTAGAATACCCATGTGAATATGTAAATGGAATTATTTGTTTTATTTTATCCATATTATGCTGAATTTTAGGTTTAAAAGTATTTTTTCAGTCTTATGCATTTCCTTAAATGTTTATATTTATTTATGAAGTTTCTGATATATTTTTAACCTTACTGAGCATCTGATATCACCCCTTTATATGTTTTATTTTTCTATGGATTCCAAGAAGTGTATTCCGATTGATAAGTAGGGTTAATATATGGGATTAATGGCATTCTCAAAGGATCATTTAGGTTGTGTTTTATTTTCTAATGTGTAATGTAACATTAATGTATGTAATTTTTTTCCATGGTTGCTAAATTGACTGTCTTTCGGGACATGATTCCTTGTAATCATGACAATGTATAAAAATAATGCACCAACTCTGGGATTCTGGGGTTAGGTCATTACAGTTGGTATCAAATGATGTTTAGAAACGACTTTGGAAATATATTTAAATAAAATATGATTAGAAAACATTACCCTAAGATAGAATTTGAGGATTATTATAGAATAACTTCATAGAATTTTGGTAATATAGTGATTTTGATTATTTTACCAAGAAATACATCCCTGTCTAGATACGAACAGGTAGATGCGGCTCTAGAACATATGTACCTAGGAGTGAAAACTCCAACAAGGAGTTTCAAGCTTCACCCGGGGTATCCTGGTAAATGACAAAGGGCCTTGCTGCACTTTTGGTTATAACACTTCCAGGGGATATTCTTTGTATAATTTACATTTTCATTAAAATCCATTATAAAAGATTAAGAGTAAATACTTCCCAAATAAATCATTTTATGATTATAGATTATACGCATAATTTTTTCAATTTACGTTAGGTATTTTACAAGTTTGGAATTATGAATTTTGATTCATAAACGAACCTATTGTAAGCCATTATTTTGAAATGGCACCCAGTTGATGGAATGATAAACCCAACAATACTCATGATCCAAAAATCCAGAAGGATCATATCTTTCATGGTGTTAATCCAAAATTTAGATAAGAAATAGTCTCCCACATATTATCATCATATGAAGAAATAATATCATGTGTTAATAAGATAAGTACTGCATTTTCAGAGTAATATGGCTTTGAAGGGAATCCATAGAAGGAAAGGATGGTAGAGAGAAAGATGGAAAAGGGAAGAAGGGAATGATGGATTTTTCTATATGTGATAACTGTGGAAAGATTCACCTTGGTAAATGCTTGAAGGGAATGTGAGTTTGTTATAAGTGTATAGAAAAATGACACCAAGTACATGATAGCAAGGGTAAGAAAAAGGTTTCAAATGTACAATGATTCATCTGTAAGGAGTTGGGAAACTACACAAATTAATGTCCAAATTATCAGAGTATACCACAATATATATTTTTGGATAATAATCATGTTATGATACTACCATTTATAAAGATTAATGACTTGTGTTCATATGTAGATATTAATAAATTATGTCATTTAATATTATATCAATGATGTACTGGTTATAATAATTATAGAGTATATAAGGATTATACTGCAGTATTATTTCATTGAGGATTTGAGATTGTGCAGAACCAAGAAAATTGACTCAATAACAAGTTAAACGTTTTGTAAAATATATAGTTGAAGGAACAAAAATACATAAATTTTTTCCTGATATTGAGGTATTGATTTTGGAATAAGGGAAGATTGATTTGGATAAATTATATTTGATATTCTTTACTACCTTGAAACTAATTAATGATTTTTATATTCCATCGTTGTTGGAGTTTAAAAAAAATTTGGATATAAAGAGTATATCCAATATTCAATAAGGAATAAGGCAGTATGAATGTAGTCAATATGGTTTTATGCTAATTTACGGTGTTACCATGTTCTATAAGAATACATGATGAAGGTATTCACATGTTATTACATGGAAAAAACAATCTTCATTGTGTTTACCTTCCATATAAATTTTGGACTGTGAATTTGGAAAAAAGTGTTTTGGGTAATTCTAAAGGTTGGAATGGATTAAGTTTGACATTGGATACTTTTATTAAGGTTAAATCATTTCTTAGGATTATTTCTGTATTGTTATAAAAAGGGAAACATGTAGGTTGGTCAAAAACCTATCATGTTTGGCATGGCCAAGATACTTGAACCTGCAACCGAAGGGCGACAACGGTGGATCACCTACCACTCGCATACGTGATGTACTGATTTTTATAATATAGTTTTTTGAAAATAGTCTTACAAATGAATTATAAATTAAAAATTTTTGGAACCCTATACGATTAGAATAAATCGAATATTTTGGAATTCTATTATCATTTGAAGTGAAAGATGAGTTTCTGGTAATAATTAGTTGAAAGATGAAACTCTACTTGTCAAGTATATTTTTCCCCTCTTATTCTATGAATAAATTAATTATTAATCTTTTGGGAAGGTATCTTAAAACCAAAAATGTTTTATCTTAATAACTTATTTTTTGTTGAGCCAACGATATTTTAAATCATCATAGATTGATGGCTTAGAGGCCCTCAATTGTACAATTGTTTGTGATTGATGACCTCAATAAATCCATATAAATATTTACGTTTTCCGTGTAATTATGTGTTTTTAATTTCAACCAATGTTCTCCTAATCGAGATCATAATTTGGTGGTGACCTTTTCATTTCCATTTCCCTCTTATGAAGACTAAATTTTATTAACCTAATTTCTGATGTGGGTTTTTCACAAAATTATTTTTCTATATTAAACTTTTTATTTAAAAAAAATCAAATTGAGAGGAAAAAATTTATTGAAGGAGGAGAGAATTTAACACCCCGAGATTTCATAGTATGTTATCTCTTTAAAGTATTTCAATAACTTGTGCTACACATAACATTGAGTTCGAGTGTACCACGACTTACCAAACAATATTTTAAAAAAAGAGGTTATAAATAGTATTAACCCCATTTAAAATATTATATATCGTATATAATTTTATGATTCATTTTTTTTGTTTCTTATACATAATATATGAAAAATTCAATTTCTAAAATAAAAGAGGTTTTTTTTCAAAAAATACAGTTTTATGCCTTTTAATGGAGAACCCTATTTAAATCCAATAGTTTACACTTTTATATATTCAATATAGTGAAATTAAATTAATCATTAAGGGAGGGACAAAAAAATTTAGTCTGGATAAATTTTTGGTACTTTTCTGATAACTTATATATTCTGATGAATAGTGAAAAAATACTAAATTTTGTTTAAAAAAAACTTTTTTAATCGATATAGTTTTTAGTGTTAAATTATAAATTTCAATATTTTTTAAGTATAATTAGATTATATTTTTATCATTTAATATAATTTAGATAATTGGATGTAATTTCACATTTAAATTGGACATAAACAAGTGTCAATCTTTTTATAGTTATTATTTCTTAAAAATATGATTTCTGTTTTGCCAACAGAAATTAATTTTAAATTAATTTATGCCACTTCTCTGTTTTGAATTTTGAAAAATGGATTCCATATTTGGAATTGGGAGGTACAAATTTTTTAAATAGGAACGTTTTATTTATAGACATTATGAATAATTACTTCGGTTACTATTTTATTCACCCTGGTTAAAGGGTAAATCCCCTAAATATGGGTAAATAAATAATATTATAATAATATTAAACTACCATAACACATTTTCTAACCCTATTGGCTGACAAATTTCCGACCATGGACATCCTTATGCTGATTTTAGGACCTCATGGAGCCACATAGGAGTGATAATGACATTTTATATTAATTAATCTAAATTAAGGACCAAAATAACTAAAGCATGTATCTTTTAGTAAAAAAAATTTATGGGGTTATATAATCGATCTCTTAAACTATAAATATCCATTTGAAAGATAAAACTATTTACTATATGATGATATTTTATTTATAAATTATAGACATAAAATAAATATATTTCTTTATGACACAATAATGATGAAATATTTTTCTTATTAACAAAAAAATAAAAAATGATATTGTAAATATTAAAATAAATATAATTTGAAAGTTTTGATGAAATAAACGAACTTTATAGGTAAATATTACATTTTATTATTGAATAAATGTATTTGGTTCTATGTAATCATGTTTTTATGACTTTTAGAAAAACCAAATACTAAAAAGTTTCAAAATTGATAGAAATTTGTTTTTAAAACAAATACTATATTATTGGTTGATATATTATTCCAAAAAATAAATGGTTTGGCTAAAGGGCTTAAATAATATTATATATGTCATTAATGAACCACTTTAGGTTCTCTAGGATGTTTATAGTATGTTTATTAACCATATAGTGTAAGAATATAAGAAGACACGGTAAAAGACAAACTATTTAACTAAGAGTTAAATATAAAAGAAAAGGTTAAAATAGTAACCTAAACCTGTCTAAATACCATTTATTGGGAATTTTAGACCCATAACCACCTAAGGCTAGAAATAAATTCATTTATAGCAATTATAAACCAATAATTATAGTATAATAATTTAATATTTTAATCTTTTCCCAAAGAGACACTCAACCCTCTTATAAAAGGGAACATCCACTTCTCTCAAAATAACACCTACAAAGAAATTTGGATCATCCAAACCCTGACCAAATATCCTCCCAACATCCCTAAAATAAACATAGAGTCCTTACATAGATCAGAAATCTAACCTAAGGATCCCTTTTGATCAACTTTTAAGGAAACACCCGAAGAAGAGGTGATAATTTCACCACCCTCTTTCAAGTTATTTTCTTATTCCACTTCCTCTTTGCCTATTGTTTCCATACCAGAATAATAACTCATATACCTCCTATATACTGTGAAGTTATTATAAAAATGGTACAACCATATTCGCTATTCTGTATATCCTATAAATGATGAAGTCACCATACACGCGTACGTACGGCTTACCGTCTCCATGTCGTGGTATAGTTTGTTATTCAAACACTTTATTATTTGGATATGTATAATAATGAGTATAACTAATATAAAAAATAAATATAACATATTAATTATTCTGTATGTATGATATACCATCCAATTACATGTGATTTCACTATCAATATATTGATATTTTCACTCATGCTTACATATGAATTACCGTCACCACGACATGATGAGATTCATTATCACGACCCGTCCCAGTGGGGCCCATGTTGTGACTCCCCAAGCCCACCTCCAATATTCCAGGGGCTGGTGACTAGCACCGAGTAGGAATATTACTAACATGGGAGGCATTGCCTATGTACCTGTACACATGCACACATCTCTAATCCCACAAATGCTGAAATTCAAAAACCACTAAGGAAAAAGAATGCAGGCATACAACTAAACCTAACCAACAGAGTACGATGAAAGGTAGAGTAATGTAAAAGAAAATTTGGCCAAAAATACAAGCCCACTAAAAATCAGACAAACAAGAGTCTGAAAACTGTAAAGTCCAACCGATAAGCACAAAAGGTACTAGGACTGCTGCTCATAGCTGTAGGAATGCCTCAGCCTGTAGGGAACTCAGAAAGCTCATTCCTATCCGGGCCCACCCCGGACTCTGTCAAAAGGCTTCTCATCTGCAAAAGACACCAGACGTGCGGGGAATGCCCGTGCAAGGGTGAGTATAACAAAACTCAGTAGAGGACCCCGAAAACCACAAAGTAGTACACAAAGTAAAGGTACAGTCATCTATACATAGTATATGTCTACGGAACATATAGAACAATCTAGATATACTCAAACCTGGCCTCATAGTCAAGGGAAAAGTCACACAACCGCATACCCCCGTTAGGGATTTTGTTCGAATATTCTGTGATGCACTCGTTCTGGGAGAAAACACTCCACGAGTCTTATAGCTCTGATGACATCCGTCCGAGAAGTGTTGTTCGTCGGGAACCGTCACGAGAGGTAGTTTCACTAATTATGAAGACACACTTCTGAGTGGTAAGGTTATGGTAGATAGAAACACTCATTACGGGAGACACACTCCAGAGTGGGAAAGATCACGATACACAAATGAGGATCACTGATAGGGCCATGGTGGATACCATGACTCATACAGAATTCACCTGCTAGGTAGAGGATCAATTCCTGGTAGAGTTGGTCAGGTCCATTCCGGACACTACCTAGGGTCTGGAATGGATAGAGGATCTCGATTCGGACCTCTTGGGTGAATTCATGACTCTATCACAGAATGTTCTGCTAAAGGGATCATACTCCTAAAAAGGAAATGATACCTGACCTTCAGGGAATGAGAAGAAGGGGAACTAACCCAAACGAAAGATGTCCAAGGTACAGTGAACAAGAGGACCAAGAAATTTTCCAAAGAGTACATGACATGTAGAAATGATACACGCTAGGTTGTATGACCCCAAGTACTGCCTGTGTTCAACGGCCCATATCGGGAGGCTGGTCGTGTAGGAAAAAAACTAAATACAGGTCGTGTAGTATCACGTACACACCGTGTCTGGGTAACTGGGGTTGGCTCCCTGCACTCTGGCCATGTGCCCATACACAGTCACCAACCCATGTACTCCGACCCGTGTAATCCGCACACGGGGTGACCCGAACTGTTGGCCTCACCTGGTCGTGTGATGGAGTACACAGTCATGTACTTTATCCAATGTCCACGTATCCGTGAGATACAGGCCAAGCTCCATGTAGCCGCTTCTTCCGCACTGTACATGTCGTGATACCTGAAGCCATGTATCTCATCTCATGTTCGTGTACTACCCAAAGTACATGCCGAGTTTCGGGGGAAGTCCAACACGCCGTGTGACTGGGGTAACACACCGTGTTATTCCTCACTGACCCTGAAACCCTAGCCACTGCCGCCAGTACTACATGGAGTGTTCTTCGGATGTACATGCTGTATATTCTCGAAATTTCCAGAAATTCCGCCCTTCACTGGTGTGCCTCCCATGGTGCCCCGATCATCGATCCGGCTGTCTGATGATCGCAAAACATCCAGGTTTTGGATGCCTCGACAACACAAAGCCACTTCCATCTTTTTCAGGCCACCGATTGGTTCAGAAAACATGTTCAGATCTTCCCGCACAAAGAACGATCGAAGAATGTTCTTTCCAATCCGATCTGATTTGTCGTCCTCCACCGTCGCCGCATATCCTCAAGGTCTTTGCGGTGTTGAACCTTCGATTTGGGATCGTTGTGTCATAGAACAGATGTGTAACTGTCCATTGTTCGTTGCCCCACGAAGAATGTGATGAATGTGTGAGGAAAGAAGGCGGAAGAAATCCCAATTAACAAATCGAGGAATGAAACTCCACCTTCGTTCGTCACGGCATTGATCCGCTCCTGTTAATAGGTTTAAATGGATTAGATATCAACACAAAGAAAATCATGGATTATTTCTCCAAAAATCATCCCAAAGAAAACCCTCCAAAATGAACATACGAATCCACGGATCAACTTGTTCATGGTTGATCCGCGTTCGTTGTTTAATCTCAAATACAGGGAAAAGAAATTGAAACCACAAACCCCTACCTTTTAATAGGATCGATCATTGACAAAGGCACTGTGCGGCCGTTGTCATCGAGATCCTTCAAAATTGTTGGCGTAGCGATTCTCGACTTCGATCTGTCATCGTTCATCGTTGAGAGTTTGCTCCAACGCGCCATAGATTCGACAGAGGATCCTCTCAAATGTCGCCAACAATCAAAAATTGATTAACCCGTTAAAAAGGGAAAAATGTTTTCATTTAATTACGCTGTATAATTAATGACGTCGACTCACCATTTTGAATCTATTATGACATGCCATTAATTTAGGAAACAGCTACGACGTTGCCATGCTGCAGCGAAAGTTTCCTTAAATGAAATAAAATAAACTTGTTAATTTAATTTAATTTATTTTACTTAAAACGTCCAAAAATTAACTTTTTCCCTTGACCTTGTTGGTTGAGGTTAGCCTCATTATTAGGTAAAGTCATTGCCCCGGACGCAACGGTGTTCTCAGATTTTTAATTTGGGCATCTATTTGGAAACTGCCACAACTGCGCACAAGTGCCAACTTACTTAACTTAAAAAAGTTCAATCCACCATTCTGGGCTCACTAGACCTCGGAATGATGTGTTGTCTTCGTGCCCAGTCTCGAAATAATTCCATATAATATTTAAAAATCATAAACAGAAAATTCGAGACATTACATTCTCCCCACCTTGGTGCTTTACGTCCTCGAAAAGCCAAAACAGAGGCTACTCAAAAAGATGAGGGTACTGGGCATGGATCTAGGCCTCTCGCTCCCATGTGCTCTCTTAAAGATTCTCATACTGCAACCGGACGCACACCAAGGGAATCGATCACCCACGAAGGATCCTCTCCAGCCGATCCTTGATCTCCACTGGGTACTCAGCAAAGGTCCCTCCATCCTCGATGTCCTGATCTCCCCAGTCGATGACGTGCGATGGGTCATTCACGTACCTCTTCAACTACGACATGTGGAAGACATCATGTACCTGATGCAACTGTGGTGGTAGAGCAAGTTGGTACGCCACCTCGCCAACTCTTCAAAGAATCCAGAAAGGTCTGATGAAACTCGTAGAGAGCTTGACACCTCAGACAAATCTCTGCAACCCTTGTCGAGGTGAGACCCGAAGTAAGATGTGGTCTCCCTCTTTGAACTCCAGAGGTCTCCGAAGTCTGTCAGCATAAGACTTTTGCCGGATCTGGGTGGTCTTCATCTACTCTCGGATGTTCTGCACCTTCTCTATGGTAGCTCACACTAACTATGGACCCATGAGTGGTGACTCTTTGGGGTCGGTCCAGCAAAGCGTTGACCAGAAGGGTATCCCATAAAAAGCCTCGAACGGTTCCATACCAATGGTGGAGTGGTAGCTGTTTCTGTATGCAAAATCCACCAGTGGTAGGTGGTCCTCCCAACTACGACCAAAGTCCAAGATACAAGATCTCCACATATCCTCCAAAACCTGAATGGTCCTCTCCGTCTGACCATCTGTTTGGGGATGAAACACTGTGCTCAAGCGTAGCTGAGTCACAAAATCCTCCTGCAATCCCTTCCACAACCAGGATGTGAAGCTGGCATCTCAATCTGAGACTATAGTCGAGGGGACGCCCTGAAGCCAAACTTTCTCTTGCACGAAGAGGCACCCTAAGCTCTCTACAGAACTCTGCTCCCTAATGGTTAGGAAGTGGGCCGACATGGTGAGTTGGTCAACGATCACCCAGATGGAATCATGCCCCTTGGACGTCCGTGGTAAGCCTGTCACGAAGTCCATTAATATTCCATCCCACTTCCACTCAGGAATCTCCAAGGGGTGAGCTAACCCTATTGGAACCTGGTGCTCAGCCTTCACCTGTTGGCATGTGAGGCATCGAGAAACAAACCCTGCTACTGCCTTCTTAAAGCTTAACCACCATAACTATCTTCAGAGATCCTGGTACATCTTTTACACTCTAGGATGTACCACCAAAAGGGCTGTATGAAACTCCCTCAGGACCTCCTCCTGGAATGCCATTGGTACAACAGTGAATCCTACAAAAAGAAGTATGTGCTCCCCACCTTGTGAATATCCATCAGGATCATGTCCTGTGGATAACTGAGCACGAAAATCCACACAGTCGACATCCCCAAGATGTGCCTCCCTAAATCTCTGTAAGAGTGGGGGGTGACAACCATCAACTGTAGGTAAGCTGTATTCTCTCCATCCACAATGTATAACTGTAACGCGGTTAAATACTGTGTTGCCTCACTCAACAGCTGTGAGCTCAACTACCTTCTAAGGGAATCTGCCACCTTGTTCCCCTTTCTAGGAGTATAGATGAACTCGAAATCATAGTCCTCGAGGAACTCTAAACAATGCCTCTGCCTGAGATTCAGATCCTTCTATGAGAAGATGTACTTGAGGCTCTTGTGGTCAGTGTAGATAATAAACCGCTCACCCATGAGGTAGTGTTGCCACATCTTCAATGCAAAGACTACCGATACCAACTCAAGAACATATGTCACATAGTTCTACTCATGTTGGCTAAGCTGGCATGAACCATAAGCAATCACTACATACCGCTGCATCAGGACACAGCTGAGCCCGGTCTCTGACGCATCGCATTAAACTACGTACTCAACACCCTTCTCCGGCAATATCAAGATTGGGGAGATCGTCAAACTCTTCCTTAACTGCTAAAAATCCTACTAGAACTTCTCTGTCCACATGAAGGGTTGCCCCTTCCTGGTCAAGGCTATGATCGGTGCTAATATCCATGAGAAATCAGGAATGAATCTCCGGTAACATCCTGCCAACCCAAGGAATCTCCATACCTCCATCACGCTTCGAGGTGGAACCCATGATAACAAAGCCTCTACCTTGGCTAGATCCACAGCCACTCCATCTGCTGAGATGACATGTCCTAGAAAGTGGACCTCCTGAATCCAAAACTGACACTTCGAGAGCTTCCCATAAATCTGGTGCTCCCGGAGTATGTCCAGAACCATCCGCAGGTGTCTCGTGTGCTCCTACACTAACGCCGAGTACACATGGATGTCGTCGATGAAGACCACTATGAACCGGTCCAAGTACGACTGAAAGATATGGTTCATCGGTCCCATGAACACTGTGGGGGTCGTCGTCATGCCGAAAGGCATCAACAAGTACTCATAGTGAATGTAGCGGCATCTGAAAGTCATCTTCGGTATATCCTCATCTCGTACTCATAGATGGTGATAGCCAGATCGAAGGTCAACCTTTGAGAACCACAGTTCCCCTCTTAGCTGATCAAAGAGGTCATTGATCCTTGTAAGTGTATATTTATTCTTCACCATCACCTGGTTCAGGAACCGGTAATCCACACACAACCTCAGACTTCCGTCTACCTTCTTGGAAAACAAGACTAAGGCCACCCAGGGTGAAACGCTGGGTCGCATGAAACCCTTTCTCTACAAATCCTCCAACTGCACCCTCTGTTTTCAAAGCTCTATGGGAGACATCCGATATGACGATGAGGAAAGAGGTGTCATCCAAAGGTGTAAGTCGATGCAGAAGTCAATTTCCCAACAGGGAGGTAATCATGGAACATCTTCGGGGTAGACGTCCTCATACTCCGCCACCACTACTGGGAACTCAGAGCTCACAACATCTACTACTCCGAGGGTAAGTCTAGCCAACTCATGAGTGATCTACTGAACCCTCCTATGTATGAGCCCATTTTGTACTGCCAGGGACTCCTTTTCTCCAACAAAGGAAAACCTCGTTCCATCACGGCAGACACACCACACTCTTTGCCTAAAATAGTCAATCTGGGCATGTGCCGAAGGTAACCAATCCATACCGAGAATGAAATTGTAAGGCCTTGATGTTACCACCATGAGGTTCCAACAAAAAATCTTGCCTCCAAGGGTAAGATCACACTGTCTGCAAAGGTGCGTGATCATTGAGTCTCCTCTCGCAGGTGTCTCCAATCGTAAGGATCAAGTCCACGGTTCTACCAGAATCTCGAGGTTTTGTACAAGACATGTGGCTATAATGGAATGAATGGAACCTGTGTCTATAAGTACGGTAGCTATGGTAGAAAAGACATAGATCATACCTTGATTCATCTTTGGATCCCCTGGGTTGTATTCCTCGACCGAAGGCAGCTGTCCCCGTCTCTATCCCCCAGCTCCCTGAGCCTGGTGCGAACCTCCTGGGGGCTGGTGGTGGAAGTAAGTTGAAGTGTCTGCCACCACCCACAGCTCTCCCTGCTCCACTTACACATCCAATGCCTGGCAGGTCTACCTGTTTCGTTCTCTGCCTCTGCCTCAGTGGTCCATCCACCACTTCCCTGTCAGCAGCTCGACGGGTTGGGCAATCTCTAGCGAGATGTCCCCTACCGTCACATGCATAGCATCAATTCTCCTTAGGCTGACTGGATGAATCCTGAGAGCCTTGGACGGTTGATACCACGTCCTAGGTCCTCCTATGACATTTTCCACATCTAGATCCATGTGCCTAATGCCAGATCCCTACTGCTGGTGTCTCCATACCTGTTTTCCTGCTGTTGACTATCGGAATCTCTGTAAAGACCAGTAAAATTCAAGGGAAATTTTTTCTAAATTTTCTTTTGGATTTTACAAGAATGCAGTTTCTGACGGTGCCTGATTCTGAGGCCCGGTGTGCCTAGAATCAATTTCTGAAGTTTAGCTCAGGTACGTTCAGTGAACGAACGAGCGGGTTTTCCTAACTTTTTAACCGGAGCACGGAATTGAAATCCAAGGGCACCGATAAAACTGCAGCGCCAGTAATTGCTTAGGAGCACCTTTTCTAAAGATGTGTTTACTCAGGAGGAGTTGTTAAAAATGTGAGGAATAAAAATAATTGTTTTACAATTTTATTTTATTTCTTTACTAAGTGGTTTAAGTGTTAAGTGAAATAAAGTTGTGTCAAAACATTATTTCTCTCTTCTACGTGGTTTTACTTCCATGAGAGGGAGTTAGGGTAGGATCTACTAAATCCTAGCTTCTCTTGTTCGGATATTTGTGAGGTGGGGCCCATAGGAGCCCCACCCCTTCAAATTCTTAAAACTCCCTCTTAAGTGTGTAACCCTAAAAAACTCACCATTGATTAGGGTGACTTTCCCTCTACCCACTTTAAATCAAAGCCAACAGATTAAATTAATTAAGTGAGTTATGTGTTTTGAATTTTGAGTTTATGAAAATGTTTGCATAAGTAAATAAAATAAGGCAAAGCCTTATTTTATTTCAGTTTGGTTTTTGCTGTGGAGAATTGTGAGAGGGAGAGTTCTATAATTTGAAGAACTTCATCTTCCATGTTGAAGAACGTGAAGAATGGTTCTTCTTCGATGAAAAACATTGACCCTCCGACTTAGAAGACTCGACGACCCGGATTCTTCCGTCTTCATCTTCCTCAATGACAAGGGAGAAGTCACCGACCGCGGTGATCAATGCCAACGACAACGTACCTTCCTTATTTATCATAGAAACAAGTGAGGAGACGTCGTTTCCTCCTCGGACACACCCCGACGTCCACAGAATCTACGTCCAACCCCGTGACGCCGTTCTCCGCGACACCCGACGTGCGACGTCAAATATCCAAGTAGGGGAAATTTTATTTGGTGTTCTCTTATATTTTGAGAAAAGAAGTACGAGCGCGGACCAAACAATTCCAGTTTGATCCGCGGATCGTTCGTTCATGCGGATTGATATTGAGGATTAGTGTTTTTGTCCGTGACTTATTTCTTTGCTGTACGTCAACTTCTATTAGATGGACGCTTGCTATCATTATAATGGGAGGTGGTCGGACCTTACGAACACAGTCGATACTCCTCCCCCCTTGTTGTTTGAATTTGCTGCGGCACGTGAATGGTAGCGCGGTGTCGTTGCACCGCGCGGAAATTATGAGGAAGGGCTAAGAAGCACGGCGCCGTCGCGCCGTGCCGATGAAGTTGAACAAGTCACGGCGCCGTCGCGCTGCGCCGAAAAAATGACAAATGAAGCCGCACGGGAATTTTGGGATCCTCGCAGTGAAGGACGGGTCCCGGGAGGGCCATTGGCAAAGATGAAATGAATTTCGGACCACCAGAACCCGTCCGGTGGTCCGTGGAACAGCTCGCCGATGCGCCGCTGGAAGAAGCCACTGCGGCTGAAGCCACGGCGGCGGAGCGCGGTACCGTGACCACGCGGGAATGGAGGGGGGTGGCAGGACGCGGTCGGCTACCACGTCCACTGGCACGGGCGGCCCCACATGGGGCCGCAGTTCTTCACATGGGGGCAGCGCCCTGCTCCGCTCCGCTCAGCCGTAACCGGATGAGCCGACCCACCGGCCAGGCCGGGTCGCGCCCAGGCCGGGCCGGGCCACCCCGGCCGGAACGGGTCGCGCCATCTGAGGCGGACCCAGACCCGGGTCGTGTCGACCCGGTTCGGGCCGGCCCAGGGGGGGTGGGCCGGGTCGGTCCGGGCCCAGACCCCCCGTTTTCGGATCACTTTCGGTCAAATGTCCATATCTTGGGCTATGGACCTTCGATCAATGCACCGTTAGTTGAGAGGTGACCCTTGGATCGAGATGGTTGTTTTGGTATATCGCAGTCAAGGTTTCAGAATATTTTGGTTTCAGCCAGGTTGGTTTGTACACGAAATACAACCGGGCCCTCTGAGCAGAAACACTCGTAACTTGAGCTCCAGACGTCTGATTGATGTGTCGTCGACTTTGTTGGATTCCTCTTGATGAGACAGAACTTGTAACACCCCAAGATTTTTTGAAAAATATTCTTTTAATTTCATTAATGTCTTGTGTTGTATGCTACACCAAGATTACCTTGCGTAATACGCAACACCGTATTAGCTTGCAGTATACGCAACACTATTCTTGGATCGTGTAACACACAATTTTGATAATAGTTATTCTACGCAACACTGAGTATATATATATATATATTAAATGTATAAATGAAATATGGTTGGATTATATTATACGAAACAATGAAGGATTCTTGCACAACACGCAACCATGACTTGGATGACATTTCACACAATCGCGACCTTCCTCGATAGCATGTGTAGTAAGCAATACCGAGTTTCACTAAACAACGATATGCTATTAAAATATTATTAAAACTAGCCGTTATGAATTGTAATAACCACCTTTTAAAATTTTAGAAATTTTAGCTCTCAAAATGGACTTCATTTTTGGATTCGGAGTATCGAATTTAGCCTAAGGTGAAATTTTGGTACTTTTCAGATAACTTTCATATTCTGACGAATAGTGAAAATTACTAAATTATAATTAAAAACAACTTTTTTAATCGAAATAATTAATAGTGATAAATTATTAATTTCAGTGGTTTTAAAGTATATTTAGAATATATTTTTATAATTAAATACAATTTTGGTCATTGGATGTAATTTCACATTTAAACCAGTCATAAACAAGTGTCAATCTTTTGGTAGTTATTATCTCTTAAGAACACGCTATTTGTTTTGACGACGAGAATTAATTTTTTAAAATTTATTAATGAAACTGATATGTTTTGAATTTGGTAAAATAGACATCATTTTTGAGTTCATAATATCAAATATAGCTTAGGCCTAATTTTTGGTATTTTTCTGGAAACTTTCATTTTTTGATAAATAGTGAAACCACTAAGTGGTAGTTAAAAAATTGAATTTTTCATAAAACATAATTTTACCGCTTCTGTGAGTGGAATTTCGAAAATCTGAGAGACACGGTTAATATCAAGGACTAAAATTTGGTTCAATGAGATGAAAATAACTTTTGGTGAATAGTAACTTTATACTTTTTTTTACAACGGTTAAAAGTAAATAGGGTAATTAAGGGTAAAAATGAAATTATTATTACCCTAACACATGTCCTAATTCTATTGGACAAGTTTAATTCGACCAAAAACAACCTTAGTAATAAAATATTACCATTTAGGCCCACTTAGATTAGATTAGGACATTTATTATTAATTTATTTAAAGAAGGGTTAAAATAGTTAAAATCAAAGTTTAATAAGTAAATCATTTTAATATGGGGTTATACAAAAGATAAATTAAAATATAAATACTCATTAGAAATATAAATAGATTTCATACATAATGGTATTTTATTTGTAATTTTTAGATATTAAATAATTTAATTTATTTTTGACACAACGATGATGCAATAATTATCTTATTAATGAAATATTGACAAAATTGATGTTATAAATACCCAAATTAATATAATTTGAGACTTCTTATGAACTAAACTAATTCTAGGTTAATATGACATGTTAGGATTGATGTAATTAACTTTGGTCGAAGTAATCATTCTGTTATGAGTTTCAA
This sequence comes from Viscum album, assembly GCA_963277665.1. Lineage (NCBI taxonomy): Eukaryota > Viridiplantae > Streptophyta > Magnoliopsida > Santalales > Viscaceae > Viscum > Viscum album. Next base: position 1,293,788,307 of record OY728141.1, on the reverse strand, counting down.
AAAAATCAACTATTGAATAGTGTCAAAATTGACATAAAATAGTTTTTAAAACAAATATTATATTATTAATTGTTATTTTATTCCTAAAAATCTAAGGTTCGGCCAAATGACTTAGATAAGGTTATATATATTAATAAGACACAACTTGGGGGTCTCTTGGATGTATATGGTACGTTAATTAACTATATAATATAAAAATAAAAAGTGACATGGTAAATGTCAATCTAATTAACTAAGAGTTAAAACTAAAAGATAAGGTTAATATAATGACCTAGACTTGTCTAAATTATATTAGATGAGAGGATTTCTACCCATACCCACCTTATCTTAGAAATAACTCAATTTGGAGCTATTTAAAACCGAACTTGACTTTATAATAAAATAATATTTTTAGTTATTCCAAAGGTGCCCCTCTCCTCCCTTATAAAAGGGCACCTCCTCCCTCTCTTCCTCTCACCACTTTGAGCCTTCAAGCTCAGTATACCCCTGACAAATTACCTTATCCACATCCATAGAAACATCCTAGAGGTTCTGGTCTTCATCAAAGACCAAGTTTAGTGCCCTAAAAGGAGATCTCAAAGAGGCGCTTCAAAGAAGAGGTAATGTATGTTACCGATTCTTTCATCATTATTTCTTCTTCCACATCTTCTTCTTTAGTTGTTTCATTATGAAGTAATAACATCAGTATAAATCATATAATGATATGTTATTATAAGTATGAAACAACCCTATTTAACCATCTATACATCCTACGGAAAATGAAATCACCGCGCGTGCGTACGTACGGAATACCGTCTCCACGCCGTGGTGTAATCGGTTTTCCACCACCACCTTACTTGGATGGGTATAATGGTGTAAATAATGACTATATATGACTATTATAAAGTGATATTTATTCTGAAATAGTATACATACACTCCAATACAATTCCATGATCATAGGAACGATATCATCACTCGTGCGTACGTACGGAATACCGTCTCCATGATGTGATGCGACTCGTTCTACATGATCTTCATTTCATAATTATGATATAAATGAATTGAATGAATGAATATGATATATATTACACTAATAAAATTCTGGAAATGAGGTATCTATAACCTAAAGAGAAGAATAAGAATTTATTCGACAAAACACGCATAAGAACAAAAAGTTATAAACACCCGAATAACAAGTAGCAATGAAATATTACTACTAAGAAGCTAAGAATATGACCATATATGATATCATAAAAATAGGTATGATTCTGTAATAAGTAAATAACATTATTTAAATCATTATACAGTAGGTTCAGACACGTACAAAGCATATCGGACCTAAGGTAAGGGAAATATCACAATCTCATTTTTATCCGAGATTGTTTATACTTTGTAATTTACTGGGGTGTATTTTATCATCCACATCCATGTTTCCTCAATATGTAATATTTATATCCTTATACAATAGTTTATATCCAATTTTACCCTTCGGTGAGTTTTTAGTAAAAGATATGAATGGAATCTTTTGACATTTTTCTTACGAGGTACTTATTGACTTTTCCGACAAAAGTACGAAGAATGTTTTTTTAGACTTATACAGCATGAATGGATTTTTAAAACATTATTTCCAAGAAGCTTCATTTACAAGTTTTCAAGTTTATTTTTAATCAACTTCTTTTAGTTTAAAATTTTATGACATGTTAAGAAAGTAAAAGTGTTTTTGAAGTAGAAAGTATATTTTCCTCAAGAATGGAGTTCAAGTGTTTTATCAAAATTATTTTCCATCTAAGATAATATAGGGTTATGTTTCTATCCATATTATTACATTGTTTTGATTATGTTGTGATGGAAATATTTTTATGAATTCCTTTATCTTATATGAATTGTTTTATGATGTCACGATGTTTAAGATTCCCATTTTTATTACATGGGTTATGCAATGATGTATGGTTTATGATTTTGTGGCACACATAAGAATGGTATCATTATGAGATGGGTGGGACCTATATATCCCTCCAATGAATTGGGTAAAGATTTTATATCTCATGATATAGACATGGCTGGAATGGTAGGTTATAGCGGTTCAGTGAAACAGGACTGAAATGAGGGTGACTCGGTTCAGAAATGGACTTTTTCCACTAAGATAGTCTTGGAAATGAGTCTTGACTAATAAGATATGATTCTATAGGATTATGTGTGTATGCCACAAAGTTTCTTATTTTAAGTTATGATTATTGTGATTTCATTTCACTACTATGATTTATCCCATGTTAGGAAATTTTGCTCTCTTTTGCAGGTTAAGATTTCCAAAATGTTATGTTCTTATGAAAATGATGTGATTGATATTTCTTTTGTTTACCCTTACTGAGCATTTGAGCTCAACCTTTTATTTTTTCTTTTCCCCAGGATTTAGAGAAATGTTTTAGGTAAAAAAAGGAAGATCTTTATGGGGGATTTTAAAGATCTTTCACCACGATTAGAAGATTATATTCTGAGTTTCCAGAGACACTAAACTATTACGATCCTTGTGTGTGTGTTTTTTTAAGTACTAAGTATTTCGCAAAAGTAATGTAATGTCCATGTACGTCAAGCTTCGGGTCTCTACAGTTGGTATGAGAGGAATGGTTTAGTCAACCTTTGGAAACTAGGATACGAGAACGTTAGTGAGATCCCTAGAGATATTTCTAAGGTATGTATAGGGATGTCCCTAAGGATAAGTATACGTATAGGATATAGTCCTAGAACTATGGTTACGATATTAGATTAAACCAAAGATGTTAGATATTGAAGTTACTCCCCCTTTATTATGATTTTTTCCTCTCACACTATTCTTTTTGGGTTCTAGAAAATGGATGGAAACAAGATGATTCACGATAATGGAGGATATGATGGATAGTGGAATGATATTCTTCATGAGCAACCAAATGAAATGGGATTTAGAAGTCCAAACATCATTATTATTCCAAATCAGCAATCTCATTATATGATCAATAAAGTAAAATTTGGTAAGTTTCCTGACTCGGCTAATAATAGAAAGATGGAGTTTCATGATGATCATAGAGGAAAGAAAGTTCAATTTCCTCTATGTAAATCATGTGGGAAGAGGCATAAAGGAGAATGTTTCAAAGGAACTGGAAGATGCTTTGGGTGTGTAAAAGAAGGACACAAAGCCAGTAAGTGCAAAGGAAAAGGTTCAGTTAGCACCAAGGATGAGGATAATGGTATTGCTACGACATCAACAATGGTTAAATGTTTTAAATGTGGAATGTATGGGCTTTATGAAAACCAATGCCCTAAGGTAAAGTCTCATGAACAGAATCAGTATGGACGTATGGGTAGTATTTATGTGGATGATGATGAAGAGACTACAAATGATGTGTGAGATGAAAGAAATGTTGAAGCTCGGTCAATGGTTTAAGAATGTAATGGAATGATTACATGTTTATCATGTGTAATGTTGTATAAGTAATCTCATGGTACTATGGAATAAAGAGACATCTAAGGATTGTTATACTGTTGTCTTTCCTTGAGTTTTGAAAGTGTATGATTAATGGTACCAGTATCCGTGAAAGGTTATTCAGATATTTTTAGAATGTAGATGATATGCGCATAATGAAGGGATAATGATAAAATTAAATGTTTGATAGTATTCATGAGCTCATGACTGATATAAGGAGAAGGTTATGTCATGGTTTGAGTATATAGGATTTTTGGATTTTGGTATGTGGAAAGAGTTAACTTTTGACAGCATTCTTGTTTTCACTAAGGTTCAATGGGTATTCATTCTTCAAGAGAATACATGATTAAGGTATTCAGATGTCTGTAATTTGACCAACAAGATATATCTTATGATATATGGGGGATAATTGATGGCATTCACGTGATCATTTTCTTTATACTATGAGCTTGGACCGAAGTATTTTAGATAAGCCTAAAGATTGGAATGGATTATGTTGGACATAAGTTAGTATTGTTTAAGGATAAATTTTTTTTGATATTGTTGATGGGATGTTATAGTAATATAGCTTTAGAAAAAGGACAACCTGCAGGACGGGTGACAGCCCATCGCGTCGGACAAGGCTGTGGGAATCGAACCCACAACCGAAGTGCGACTGGCCATTATCGCCTACCACTGGCCTACAGGAGGTCCCTGTTTAGTAGAAACTAGTTTTATTATATTAAGCAGTATGATATATGAAGTATAAGTCCATTTTAGGAACCATATATGATTAATCTCACTATAGATGGACTTATGTATTTTTTGATAACTTTTCTAACCTTTTGTTTGAGACAGATGGAATGACCCATCATTCTATCACATGATCTGCTAACACATCACGAATGACAAATTCAACTTCATTTCTTTAAGAGATGAAGTGGAAATTGTACAAAGAACGACCAACGGTGAGACTATACCAAAATCACGAAAGTATTTCTTCTAATTCTAATTTCATCAACTTTAGGGAAATGATCTTGAAAACCAAAAATGTTTTCCTAGTTCTCTTATTTCTGATGAATCAGATGGTACCTTAGATCATCACAAATTTATGGCTTTGTGATTACTGGCTTTACCATAGCCATGTTCTCTACCACTCTCCATCAGAACATGATGGTTAGATTTCTCTTCCATATCCATATTTTCACCTATGTGGAAACCCAGTGATTAGTTTATTTGGGTAACCGTTACGTTTCATAATTTTGTTCTTAAAGATTGGTTTTGGTATTCCTTTTTATAATTTGGGTTTATTAAAGAAACTTTAGAATAGTAAACCATTTATAACCCCGACGAATTTTGAGGGCGAAATTCATTTTAAGGGGGGTAGAATGTAACACCCCGAGATTTTTTGAAAAATATTCTTTTAATTTCATTAATGTATTGTGTTGTATGCTACACCAAGATTACCTTGCGCTATACGCAACACCGTATTAGATTGCAGTATACACAACACTATTCTTGGATCATGTTACACACAATTTTGATAATAGTTATTCTACGCAACATTGAGTATATATATATATATATTCAATGTATAAATGAAATATGGTTGGATTATGTTATACGAAACAACAAATGATTCTTGAAAAACACGCAACCATGACTTGGCTTGCATTTCACTCAATCATGACCTTTCTCGATAGCGTGTGTAGTACGCAATACCAAGTTTCACTAAACAACGATATGCTGTTAAAATATTATTAAAACTAGCCATTATGAATAGTATTAACCACCTTTTAAAATTTTAGAAATTTTAGCTCTCAAAATGGTCTTCATTCTTGGATTTGGAGTATCGAATTTAGCCTAAGGTAAAATTTTGGTACTTTTCGGATAACTTTCATATTCTGATGAATAGTGAAAATTACTAAATTATAATTAAAAACAACTTTTTTAATTGAAATAATTAATAGTGATAAATTATTAATTTGAGTGGTTTTAAAGTATATTTAGAATATATTTTTACAATTAAATATAATGTTGGTCATTGGATTTAATTTCACATTTAAACCAGTCATAAAAAAGTGTCAATCTTTTGATAGTTATTATCTCTTAAGAACACGCTATTTGTTTTGACGACGGGAATTAATTTTTTTAAATTAATTAATGCAACTGATATGTTTTGAATTTGGTAAAATAGACATCATTTTTGAGTTCATAATATCAAATATAGCTTAGGCCTAATTTTTTATATTTTTCTGGAAACTTTCATTTTTTGATGAATAGTGAAACCACTAAGTGGTAGTTAAAAAACTGAATTTTTTATAAAACGTAATTTTTCCGCTTCTGTGAGGGGAATTTCGAAAATCTAAGAGACACGGTTAATATCAAGGACTAAAATGTGGTTCAATGAGATAAAAATAATTTTTGGTTAATAGTAACTTTTTACTTTTTTTTACCACGGTTAAAAGTAAATAAGGAAAATAAGGGTAAAAATGATATTATTATTACCCTAACACATGACCTAATTCTATTGGAAAAGTGTAATTCCACAAAAAACAACTTTAGGAATAAAATATGACCATTTAGGCCCACATGGATTAGATTAGGACATTTATTATTAATTTATTTAAAGAATGGTTAAAATAGTTAAAATCAAAGTTTAATAAGTAAATCATTTTAATATGGGGTTATACATAAGATAAATTCGACTATAATAACTCATTAGAAATCTAAAAATATTTCCTACATGATGGTATTTTATTTGTTATTTTTTGACATTAGATAATTTAATTTATTTATGACACAACGATGATGCAGTAATTATCTTTTTAATGAAATATTGACATAATTGATGTTATAAATACCCAAATAAATATAATTTGAGACTTTTTATGAACTAAACTAATTTTCTATGTTAATATGACATGATAGGATTTATGTAATTAACTTTGGTCGAAGTAATCATTCTGTTATGAGTTTCAAAAAAATCAACTATTGAATAGTGTCAAAATTGACATAAAATAGTTTTTAAAATAAATTTTATATTATTAATTGTTATTTTATTCATAAAAATATAAGGTTTGGCCAAATGACTTAGATAAGGTTATATATATTAATAAAACACAACTTGGGGGGTCTCTTGGATGTATATGGTAAGTTTATTAACTATATAATATAAAAATACAAAGTGACATGGTAAATGTCAATCTAATTAACTGAGAGTTAAAACTAAAAGATGGTTAGTATAATGACCTAAACTTGTCTAAATCCAATTGGATGAGAGGATTTAGACACATCCCAACCTTAGCTTCGAAATAACTCAATTTGGAGCTATTTAAAACCGAAATTGACTTTATAATAAAATAATATGTTTAGTTATTCCAAAGGTGCCCCTCTCCTCCCTTATAAAAGGGCACCTCCTCCCTCTCTTCCTCACACCACTTTGAGCCTTCATGCTCGGCCATCCCCTGCCAAATTCCCTTCTCCACTTCCCTAGAAACATTCTAGAGGTTCTGGTCTTCATCAAAGACCAATTTTAGTGCCCTAAAAGGAGATCTCAAAGAGGCGCTTCAAAGAAGAGTTAATGTCCTTTACCGATTCTTTCATCTTTATTTCTTCTTCCACATATTCTTCTTTAGTTGTTTCATTATGAAGTAATAACATCAGTATAACTCATATACTGATATGTTATTATAAGTTTGAAACAACCCTATTTAACCATCTATCCATCCTACGGAAAATGAAATCACTGTGCGTATGTACGTACGGAATGCCGTCTCCACGCCGTGGTGTAATCTATTTTCCACCACCACCTTACTTGGATGGGTATAATGGTGTAAATAATGTCTATATATGACTATTATAAAGTGATATTGATTCTTAAATAGTATACATACACTTTAATACAATTCCACGATCATAGGAACAATATCGTCACTCGTGCGTACATACGGAATACCGCCTCCAAGATGTGATGCGACTCGTTCTACATGATCTTAATTTAGTAATGATTATATAAATGAATTGAATGAATGAATATGATATATATTACACTAATAACATTATGGAAATGAGGTATCTATAACATAAAGAGAAGAATAATAATTTATTCGACAAAACACGCATAAGAACAAAAAGTTATAAACACCCGAATAACAAGTAGCAATGAAATATTACTACTAAGAAGATAAGAATATGAGCATATATGATATCATAAAAATAGGTACGATTCTGGAATAAGTCAATAACTTTATTTAAATCATTATACAGGAGGTTCGGACACGTACAAAGCATATCGGACCTAAGGTAAGGGAAATATCACAATCTCATTTTTATCCGAGATTGTTTATACTTTGAAATTTACTGGGGTGTATTTTATCATCCACATCCATGTTTCCTCAATATGTAATATTTATATCCTTATACAATAGTTTATATCCAATGTTACCCTTCGGTGAGTTTTTAGTAAAAGATACGAAAGGAATCTTTTGGCGTTTTTCTTACGAGGTACTTTTTGACTTTTCCGACAAAAGTACGAAGAATGTTTTTTATAACTTATACGGCATGAATGGATTTTTAAAACATTATTTCCAAGAAGCTTACTTTACAAGTTTTCAAGTTTATTTTTAATCAAATTCTTTTAGTTTAAAATTTAATGACATGTTAAGAAAGTAAAAGTGTTTTTGAAGTAGAAAGTATATTTTCCTCAAGAATGGAGTTCAAGTGTTTTATCAAAATTATTTTCCATCTAAGATAATATAGGGTTCTGTTTCAATACCTATTATTAAATTTTTTTGATTATGTTGTGATGGAAATATTTTTATGAATTCCTTTATCTTATATGAATTGTTTTATGATGTCACGATGTTTAAGATTCCCATTTTTATTACATGGGTTATGCTATGATGTATGGTTTATGATTTTGTGGCACACATAAGAATGGTATAATTATGAGATGGGTGGGACCTATATCTCCCTAAAATGCATTGGGTAAAGATTTTATATCTCATGAGATAGACATGGCTGGAATAGTAGGTTATACCGGTTCAGTGAAACAGGACTGAAACGAGGGTGACTCAGTTTAGAAATGGACTTTGTCCACTAAGATAGTCTTGGAAATGAGTCTTGACTAATAAGATATGATTCTCTATGATTATGTGTTTATTCCACAAAGTTTAATGTTTTAAGTTATGATTATTGGGATTTCATTTCACTACTATGATTTATCCCATTTTATGAAATTATGCTCTCTTTTGCAGGTTAGGATTTCCAAAATGTTATGTTCTTATAAAAATGATGTGATTGATATTTCTTTTGTTTACCCTTACTGAGCATTTGAGCTCACCCTTTTATGTTTTGTTTTCCCCAGGATATAAATAAAGGTTTTAGGTAAAAAAAGGAAGATCTTTATGGGAGATGTTGAAGATCCTTCACCACGATTAGAAGATTATATTCTGAGTTTCCAATGACACTAAACTATTACGATCCTTGTGTGTGTGTTTTTGTTATGTACTAAGTATTCCACAAAAGTAATGTAATTTCCATGCACGTCAAGTTTTGGGTCTCTACAGAACTTTTGGTTTACTCTGCTCGAGGTTTGGATGCCTTTAGTGTCCGGTCGGGTTGGTTCACTCCCGAAACCAACCGGTCCCCTGGAACAAAAAAGCCAATAACTCACAGACCAGGCGTCCGATTGATGCGCCGTCTGTCTCGTTGTTTTCCTCTTGATGAGACTGAACTTTTGGCTTACTTCTCTTGAGTTTTGGATGCAGTTGGATAGTGGCTGGGTTGGATTGCACCCGAAATCCAACCGGGCCCCTGGAACGGAAAAGCTGATATCTTTCAGACCAGACGTCTGTTTGACGAACCGTTAGAAGAGTTGGTGATCACGTTGAGAAATGGTCCCTATGAGTTTACCCTATGAGAGTTTGGGGTACATTTGAGATACGAACGGGTTGGTTCGCTCAGGAAACCAACCAGGCCCCTAGGACGAGAAGGCTAGTAACTCACAGACCAGGCGTCCGATTGACGCGTCGTCTGTTGCGTTGAGACCCCTGTGACGAGGCGGTCCTTTGAGATGCTTCTTAATGGGACTTTGAGATACTTGGAGTATCAACCTGTAGCTCGTGGAGCGGACCCTCCCAGAGACGAGCATGCCGAGTACAGAGACCGTGTAGCCGACTGAGACCTGATGACTGCTTGACCGACTCGACTCGGAGTGAGTCGACTAGCCTAGTGGACGGAGCACTACTTTGTTTGGGTGCAGACCCATGGCGGACGGAGCACAACCTGTGTGACAGTGCAGACCCGCGGTATTCATCCGAAGAGTACCTCTGCAGGCTACTAGGGGGTGTGCACTACTGTGTTTGGGTGGCATACCCCAGCAGGAATCACTACTGTGTTTGGGTGGCTGACCCACAATACTTGACAGGAGGAGTACCTCAGCAGTCTTAGGTTAGTGAGCAGTACCTCAGAGTTGTGACAGGACCACTGTACACTCCAGAGACGGGGCTCTTTAGCAGTTACTGTTTCGATAATGAAAATCCTGGTTTGAGCTGAAACTTTTGACCTTTTTGTTTACCTCATGATTAATATGGGACATTTGATAGCTTAAGTATATGTATGGGCATATACCTGGGTAGTGGTTATCCGTTGATTTCAGGATCTTGGTGTTTTCCTCATGATTGAGATGGGGTACTTGATAACTTAGGTATATGCATGGGCATATACATAAGTAGAGGTTATCTATTGAGATCTTCTTTGTGGTTATCCATGTTGGTTTTAGTGAGACCTTGAGGGTCTCAGGGTCCCTACTGAGTATCTTTATAATCACCCTTGCACGGGCTATGCCCGCACCTCGTTGTGTTGGTTGCAGACGACGAGCAGAGCATACGAAGGCCGAGTGTTCAAGGACTAGACGACACCCGGAGGTGGACCACATGACGAGTCAGTACCCTGAGGTGGAGCACAAGATGTGTTAGTATCCGGAGGTGGACTTCACGGAGAGACGACACTCGGAGGAGGTTGATGGGAAAGAGCATTGTGGATGCTGTCTGTACCTACCCTTCAGGTAGGATCCGTGGTGGACGATCCAGGAGCTGCGCTATCTGTACCTACCCTTCAGGTATGATCCGAGGACGAAGACCCAAGAGCTGCTTCCTTTCATCCAGTTGTTGTTTTTTTCTGTAGTACTTTTGTTCAGTTGTAGGTGTACTTTCAGCTGGGTTTGTATTCTGGCCCATTTACTTTTCAACTCATTCTTTTGTACTTAGTGTTTTTCTTCCGCTTGTACTCTATGGGGCTTTGTTTACTTTTATGAAGGCAATTCCTTCCCAGTTATCGGGATTTACACCTTTGGTGCTAGTCTCCAGTACCTTGCCTATGGAAGGTGGGCTTGGGGTAGTCACGACACGGGGCCCGAGGATGGGTCATGAAAAATTAGTATCATAGGAGTCAGTTCTACCGTAGAACTTATAACTCTAATATTTTCTTTCTCTAAAGCAATAATGTTAATGGTATCGAGTGTGGTCTTCAGTTCAGGGAGTCTAGTGTTGGTGCGAGCGGCCGACGTATCCATACACCAGGTACCTGAAAACTAAATTCTGACTTTGTGCATGAAAACACTGATTGCGTGTGTGTTTCCAGAAGTTTTATTTAAATATCAGATCAAACCAGGTCAGCTCACCAGGTATAATCATTTGACTGTGTCACGATGTTTCTTTCAGGATACATTTTCACGGACGACCAGCTAGAGCCTAGAGGGATGTGCTTACTGACAGCCTGCTGAGCGGCGAGGCTTCGGTACAGGGCCCTCTTGCAGTTGAGGCACCAGCGGAGGCACCAACGGTACTACCATACGTTGGGCCACCGACGCCACCAGCCCCAGCAGTAGGCAATACATGCCACTTGAGCGTGTTGTATGAGTTCCAGCACCAGAGGCCACCCAGGTTCCGGGGAGATATGGACCTGCAGGCGGCTGAGGATTGGCTGGGGGCAGTGGTGAGAGTCTTCAGGATAGTGGGGACGCCTGCAGACTTCATGGTGATCTTTGCTTCTAGCCTTCTTCAGGAAGCAGCAGGCAGGTGGTGGAGCCACATGTTCTAGTTTTGCGACAGGATGACCATCAAATGGGAAGACTTCGAGACCTTCTTCAGGGTAGACTTTTTTCCAGTAGCTCTACACCCCGAGCGTGTACCGGAGTTGCTGCCTTTTCCATGTGTTTTTCGATCAGTAGCCGAGTTATCTGTGGGCAGTAGATTGATGATGCAGAGGTCCAAGTGGACCAGAGCCAGCCATATGAGGAGCAGGAAGTGTTATGAATGTGGCAGGAAGGGTCATCTAGCACGTGACTATCCGACTCCACACACAGTTGATCCTCAGGCGTTGGAGGATCCACCGAGGCAGAAGAAGTGAGAGCGCTTGAGCAACAACCGAGTAGTGGACAAGGAAGTAGAGCTCCGGGAGCAGGTGGACAGGAGCAAAACTAGAGGATACGTCCCTTGTACTTCTAGTTCCATGTTGTTGTTGTATTCATGTCTTTGTACTATGAGATTCAATAATAAAAAGACACTTATCTTTGTGATGTTTGCTTTCCTATCCCTTTGTTTGGTTGATACTGAGAGGTCCCAGTTAAAACTGTTGACTTGACCCTCACTTTCGAGATTTCTACTAGAGGAGAACCAGGAACCTCACACTGATGCTGACAGTGTGACTCGACCCTTGGAGGAGAGAGTGGCAGTTGGATCTCTTGGTAGTTACGTCGAAGCCTTACGACGTTATCCATGGCATGAATGTATCATCCATGTCAGGATTGACAGTATTAGGCAAAGTGAGTGGTTCATCTTGGGGATGAGACCGAGTTTATCTTTTCGGAAAAGGAGAAATTTTAGCAGCTCTTCCAGATCATATGAAAAGAAGGTACAGATCATCCAGGAGTGGATGAAGACTGCACAGTGTAGTATGAAATAGGAAACCGACGCCAGTCTTAGAGACTCAAGCGTGATAAATGTTTCAAGAAGAGGAAGCTTTATAGAGAGATGAGTCTGTGAAGCAGCAAACGTGGAGGCAGAGCTAGGAGAGCAACATGATGTGGTGTACATCTTAACATGCTACAACCACCAACCTTAGTTATCCCCGCCAGGCTCAGGGAGCTGGAGGGTGAAGGAAGAGTGTGGCTGCATGCGGTCAAGGAGTGTGACCCAATGGCTCTAAAAAATGATTCAAGGGACAGTCTCTGTCCACTACTAGCTGCAGTAGTAATAGACGTCAATATGAATCATTCCTTGCTTTCGCAAATCTTGTTCTAGACCTAGAGTTTCCGGAAGCCGTGGACTTGACCCTCACGTCTGGAGATACCTTGGGAGGAGACTTGATAATAACACTTACGCCGATAGTGTGGTCAGACCCTCGAGGTGAGAGTTTTAGTTGAAATCTCTTGGTGGCAACATCGAGGCCTTACGACGTTGGTTTGAGTATAGACTAGGAAATCACAGTTCATACAAAAATTGACGGTATGATGCAAAAAGGTTGTGGTTTAACTACGACGTCCGAATGGGTTTTCCTTGGTCAGTGAAAAAGGAAACCCCAGGCATCACAGGGTAACTCATGCACATGAGGGTGCAACCGATCACTTTTGAGTCGGTCAACCTTACCCCTGTGGCAGCATTCGTTTTGAGTTCTGGTTCTAACAGGAATTGGAGACCTCTAGAGTTTGAGGATGATGATCACGTCCTTATACGGGTCTCACCTAGACGAGGTTTACGGAGATGTGGCCAAGGCAGCAAGTTATCTCCAAGGTTCAACGGACATTTCTAGGTCCTCAACTGGGTAGGCGAGGTGGTTTACTTCTTGACCCATCCACCTCAGTTACACCAAGTGCATGATGTTTTCCACGTATCTCAACTGAGGAGATACGTGCTCAACCCTTCGCATAACATCAACCATGGGGAGTTGTACGATGGCGATGGGGTGAATTTTACGGAGGTTCCAGTGGGGATCAAGGATCGACAGGGGCAGATCCTACGAGAACAGTCTATTCCTCGGGTGCTCTTTCACTGGCAGTACGGGAACCTTCAGGTGAGAACATGAGAGTGGGAGGCTCAGATGTCTGCTCAGTACCGCTTTTGTATCCCTAGTTTGTGTTTAAGCTTTATGAGGACGTAAACCCCTGAGGTGGGAGTAATATAAAGACCCGTAAAATTCAAGGGAAATTTTTTCTAAATTTTCTTTGGGATTTTACAAGAATGTAGTTTCTGACGGTGCCTGATTCTGAGGCCCGGTGTGCCCGAAATCAATTTCTGAAATTTAGCTGGGGTACGTTCAGTGAACGAACGAGCAGGTTTTCCTAACTTTTGAACCGGTGGATAGAATTGAAATCCGAGGGCACCGATAAAACCGCAGCACCAGTAATTTCTTAGGAGCACCTTTTCCGAAGGTGCGTTTACTCGGGAGGAGTTGTTAAAAATGTGAGGAATAAAAATAATTGTTTTACAATTTTATTTTGTTTCTTTACTAAGAGGTTTAAGTGTTAAGTGAAATAAAGTTCTGTCACAACTTTATTTCTCTCTTCTAAGTGGTTTAACTTCCATGAGAGGGAGTTGGGGTCAGATCCACTAAATCCTAACTTCTCTTGTTAGGATATTTGTGAGGTGGGGCCCACATGAGCCCCACCCCTTAAAATTCTTAACACTCCCTCTTAAGCGTGTAACCCTTAAAAACTCACCATTGATTAGGGTGACTTTCCCTCTCCCCACTTTAATTCAAAGCCAACACATTAACTTAATTAAGTGAGTTATGTGTTTTGAATTTTGAGTTTTTGAAAATGTTTGCATAAGTAAATAAAATAAGGCAAAGCCTTATTTTATTTCTGTTTGGTTTTTGCTGTGGATAATTGTGAGAGGGAGAGTTCTATACTTTGAAGAAATTCATCTTCCATGTTGAAGAATGTGAAGAACGGTTCTTCTCCGACGAAGAACATCGACCCTTCGACTTAGAAGACTCGGTGACCCGGATTCTTCCATCTTCATCTTCCTATATGACAATGGAGAAGTCGCCGACCGTGGTGATCAACGCCAATGACAACGTACCTTCCTTTTTTATCATAGCAACAAGTGAGGAGACGTCGTTGCCTCCTCAGACGCACCCCGACGTCTACCGAATCTACGTCCGACCCCGCGACACCGTTCTTCGCGACACCCGATGTGCGATGTCAAATATCCAAGTAGGGGAAATTTTATTTGTTGTTATCTTATCTTTTGAGAAAAGAACGATGAGCGCGGACCAACCAATTCTAGGTTGATCCACAGATCGTTTGTTCATACAGATTGATGTTGAGGATTATTGTCTTTGTCAGTGAATTATTTATTTGTCGTACGTTGACTTCTATTCGATGGCCGCTTTCTATCATTATAATGGGAGGAGGTCGGACCGCACGAACACGACCAACCTTACTCCCCCCTTGTTGTTTGAATTTGTTGTGGCGCGTGAATGGCGGCGCGGTACCGTTGCACCGCGCGGAAATTATGAGGAAGGGATAAGAAGTGCGACGCCGTCGCGCCGCGCCGATGAAGTTGAACAAGCCACGGTGCCATCGCGCCGTGCCGGAAAAATGAAAAACAAAGCCGCACGGGCGTTGTGGGATCCTCGCGGTGAAGGACGGGTCCCGGGAGGGCCATTGGCGAAGACGACATGAATTTTTGACCACCGGAACACATCCGGTGGTCTGCAGAACAGCCCGCCGGAAGAAGCCACCGTGGCTGACGCCGCGGTGGCGGAGCGCGGTCCCCCGACCATGAGGGACCAGAGGGGGCGGTTGTATGGGGCCGGCTGCCACGTCCGCTGGCAAGGGCGGACCCACATGGGGTTGTTGTTCTTCACGCAGGGGCAGCGCCCCGCTCCGCTTGGCCGTAACCGGATGAGCCGACCAACTGGCCAGGCCGGGTCGCATCGAGGCCGGGCCAGGCCACCTCGTCTGGGCCGGGTCGCGCCATCTGGGTGGACCTGGACCTATTTGGGCTGGCCCGGGGGGGGGGGGGGGGGGTGGGCCGGGTCGGTCTGGGCCCAAACCCCCCATTTTCGGATCACTTTCGATCAAATATCAATATCTTGGGCTACGGACCTCCGATCAACTCACCGTTAGTTTCAATGCGACGCTTGGATCAAGACGGTCGTTTCGGTATATCGCACTCACGGTTTTGGAATATTTTGTGTTCGTTCGGGTTGGTTCGTACACGAAATCCAACCGGGCCCTCAGAGCAAAAACGCTCGTAACCTGAGCTCCGGACATCCGATTGACGTGCCGTCGACTTTGTTGGATTTCTCTTGATGAGACGGAACTTTTGGCTTACTCTGCTCATGGTTTGGATGCAGTCGGAGTGCGGTCGGGTTGGTTCGCTCACGAAACCAACCGGGCCCCTAAAACAAAAAAGCAAATAACTCACAGACCGGGCGTCCAATTGATGCACCGTCTGTCTCGTTGTTTTCCTCTTGATGAGAATGAACTTTTGGCTTAATTAACTTGAGCTTTGGATGCAGTTGGATAGTGGACAGGTTGTATTTCACCCAAAATCCAACCGGGCCCCTCGAATGGAAATGCTGATATCTTTCAGACCAGACGTCCGTTTGACGAACCGTCAGCGGCATTGGTGATCACATTGAGAAACGATCCCTATGAGTTTACCCTATGAGAGTTTGGGGTATAGTTGAGATACAGCCGGGTTGGTTCGCCCACAAAACCAACCGGGCCCCTAGGACGAGAAGGCTAGTAACTCACAGACCAGGCATCCGATTGATGCGCCGTCTATTGCGTTGAGACCCCTGTGACGAGGCGGTCCTTTGAGATGCTTCTTCGTGGGGCTTTGAGATACTTGGAGTATCAACCTGTAGCTCATGGAGCAGACCCTCCCAGAGACGAGCGTGCAGAGTACGGAGATTGTGTAGCTAACTGAGACCTGACGACTACATGACCGACTCGACTTGAAGTGAGTCGACTAGCCCAGTGGACGGAGCACTACTTTTTTTAGGTGCAGACCCATGGCGGACGGAGCACTACCTGTGTGACAGTGCAGACCCGCGGTACTCATCCGGAGAGTACCTCTGCAGGCTACTAGGGGGTGTGCACTACTGTGTTTGGGTGGAATACCCCGGCAGGAACCACTACTGTGGTTGGGTGGCTGACCCGCGGTAATCGACAGGAGGAGTACCTCATCAATCTTAGGTAAGTGAGCAGTACCTCGGAGTCGTGACGGGACCACTGTACACTCCAGATATACGGTTCTTCAGCAGTTACGGTTTCGATAATGAAAATCCTGGTTTGAGCTGAGACTTTTGACCTTTGTGTTTACCTCATGATTGAGATGGGACATTTGATAAATTAGGTATATGTATGGGCATATACCTGGGTAGTGGTTATTCATTGATTTCATGATCTTGGTGTTTTCCTCATGATTGAGATGGGTTACTTGATAACATAGGTATATTAATGGGCATATACCTAAATAGAGGTTATCTGTTGAGATCTTCATTGTGGTTATCCATGTTGGTTTTAGTGAGACTTTGAGGGTCTCGGGGTCCCTACTGAGTATCGTTATACTCACCCCTGCACGGGCTATGCCCGCACCTCGTTGTGTTGGTTGCAGGCGACGAGCAGAGATGACGGAGGCCGAGTGTTCGAGGACTAGACGGTACCCGGAGGTGGACCACATGATGAGTCAGTACCCAGAGGTGGACCACATGACGAGTTAGTATCAGGAGGTGGACTTCACGGCGAGACGACACTCGGAGGATGTTAAAGAGTAAGAGCGTTGTGGAGGCTGTATGTACCTACCCTTCAGGTAGGATCTGTGGTGGACGATCCAGGAGCTGCGCTATCTGTACCTACCCTTCAGGTAGGATCCATGGGCGACGACCTAGGAGCTTCTTAATTTCTTCCAGCTGTCGTCTTTTTCTGTTGTACTTTTGTTCAGTTGTAGTTGTACATTCAGTTTGGTTTGTATTCTTGCCGGTTTACTTTTCAGCACTTTCTTTTGAACTTAGTGTTTTTCTTCGGCTTGTACTATGTAGTGTTATTATTACTTTTATAAAGGAAATTCCTTCCTAGTTATCGGGATTTACACCTTTGGTGTTGTCGCCATCCCCTGGCCTATGGAAGGTGGGCTTGGGGTAGTCACGACACGGGACCCGAGGACGGGTCGTGACAAGCTCTCTCTGCTCCACCAAGAAACTCTCGATCACCAAAGCTTGCTCGATCACTCCAGCATAAGTGGAAATTCATAGAGGCACAACACTAGCTTTTATGTCACGCCATAGAACTCGTTCAAAAGTCCAAGCTCTAATGTACTGATCCCTGACCACATCCATTAAGTACCTGGCAAGGTTGGTGATCCTCAAGGAATAGTTAGCCACTGTCATACTGCCCTGATGAGGCTGAAGAAGCTCCTGGATGCACACAGCTCGTAGTATAATTGGAGAGAACTCCTCCCTGAAGAGTCGCTCAAACTCCATACATGAAAGAGTCTCATCATCGTGAGTCTGCATGGTCAGACTCCACCATCATCCCGCCGAACCCTGAAGAAGGCTCACTCAAAGGATCACTATCTGGTCTGCTGGTGTCCTCACTAGACAGAAAACTAAGGTCACTGCCTCAAGACAGTCCTCAGCTGCCTGAGGGTCAGGCTCGCCTCGGAACCTGAGGGGCCTCTGTCACTGAAACTCATGAAGTATTCTAAGCCTGCATTCCTCGCCGATCGGTACTGTGGGTACCACTAGATGCTCCACTAGTGGTGGTATAGCAGGTGCAACACCTGGTGGAAACGCCTGGGGAGCTGGTCCCTGTATCGAAGCCTCGTCACTAAGGGGGAAATCCTCGTGATCGTGTTGCTAAATCCTAGTGGATATGCATCGCGGAGGCATCCTGTAAACAAACAAGATGTACTATGGTCAATGAGTATATCTGGATACCTGACATAAAAGGGCATGTAATACACAACCCATTCCTATATGATGCATGTACCTTTTATTACCCTACAACCAGTGTTTTCGTGAACCAAGTCAAAAAGCAAGTTATCAGAGTCCTGGTGTATGGATACATTGGCCACCGCACCAACACTGGGTTCCCTGGCCTAAAATCCGAACCCGAAACACTTAACACTATTGCCCCAAACCAAACTCACAGACTCTTAGTCCTAAGGAAGAACCGACCACCTCTAATACCACTCTGTCACAACCCGTCTCAATGGGGCCCTTGTCGTGACTCCCCAAGCCTGCGTCCAATTGGCCAGGGGCTTGTGACTAGCACCGAGTAGGAATATTACTAACATGGGAGGCATTTACTATGTACCTATAGACACGCACACATCTCTAAGCCCACAAATGATGAAATGAAAAAACCACATGCATACAACTAAACCCAACCAATAGAGTATGACGAAATGTAGAGTACTAGAAAAGTAAACTGGTCCCAAAATACAAGCCCACCAAAAAGCAAACAAACAAGAGTCTGAAAACTACAAATTCCAACCTATAAGCATAAAGGGTACTAGGACTGCTACTCATAGCCATAGGAATGCCTCGGCCTGTAGGGAACTCAGAAAGCTCGGTCCATTCCTGGTCTGCCCGAGACTCATTCAGAAGGTTGCTCGTCTGTACAAGACACGAGACGTGCAGGCAAATCCCGTGCAAGGGTGAGTATAATAATACTCTGTAGAGGACCTCGAAAACCACAAAGTAGTACACAATGTAAAGGTACAGTCAGCTATGCATAGTATATGTCTATGTAACATATATAAAAAACCAGATATTGTCAAACCCGACCCCGTAGTCAAGGGAAAAGTCAAAAATCCTTACACCCCCATTAGGGATTCTGTTCGAATAATCCATGATGAGCTCATTCTGTGAGAACACACTCCACGATTTATATAGCTTTGATGACGTCCGTCCGAGAATGTTGTTCATCAGGAACCATCACGAGAGGTAGCTGCACTCATTATGGGAGACAAACACTTGAGTGGGAAGGTTATGGTAGATTGAAACACTCATTACGGAAGACACAATCCTGAGTGGGAAAGACCAAGATACACAGATGAGGATCACTGTCAAGGTCATGGAGGATATCGCGACTCATCCGGAATTCACCTGCTAGGTAGAGGATCAACGCCCAGTAGAGTTGGTCACGTCGATGCCTGAATCTACCTAGGGTCTGGAACGGATAGAGGATCTCGATCCGGGCCTCTCGGATGGATGCCTGACTCTATCACTAAAATGTTCTGCTGAAGATATCATACTTCTGAAAAGGAAACGATACCTGACCTTCAGGGAACAAGAAGAAGGGGCACTAACCCAAATGAAAGATGTTGAAGGCACGATGAACAAGAGGACCAAGTTGTATTCCAAAAAGTACATGGCATGTAGAAAGGATACACGCCGTGTTGTCTGAACCTGGGTACTGCTCGTGTAAAACGGCCCGTGTCAGGAGGCTGGTAGTGTAGGAAAAAAACTAAGTACACGACGTGTAGTATCGCGTTCACACCATGTTTGGGTAACTGGGTTTGGCTATGTGCACTCTATCCATGTTCCCGTACATGGTTACTAACCTGTTTACTCCGACCCGTGTAATCTGCATATGTGGTTACCCACGCTGCTGGCCTCACCTGGCTGTGTGATGGAGTACACGGTCGTGTACTCCATCCCGTGTGTGTGTATCCATGAGATACATGCCGAGATCTACATAGCCGCTTTTTCTGCACAGTACACATCGTGCCACCTGAAGCCGTATAGATCATCCCATGTCTGTGTACTACCCAAAGTGCACGCCGAGTTTCAGGGGAAGTCCAACATGCCGTTTGATCGAGGTCACATGCCTTGTTATTCCTCTATGACAACGAAACCCTAGCCGCTGCCGCCAGTACTACACGGCGTGTTCTCTGGAAGTACACACCGTGTATTCTGGAAATTTCTAGAAACAACACCCTTCGTAGGCGAGCCTCCCGTGTATCTCTGATCATCAATATGGCCATATGATCACCGCAAAACATCTAGGTTTTGGTCGCCCCGACAACACGATGCCGCTTCCGTCATTTTTGGCCCTCCGATCAGCTCCGAAAACATGTTCTGATCATTCTTCACAAAGAACGCTCGAAGAAAGCTCTTTCCGATCCTATCCAACTGGTCGTCCTCCATCGTCGCCGCACCTCCACAAGGTCTTTGTAGTGTCTAACCTTTGATTTGGGATTGTTGCGTTGCAGAACGAATGTGGAACGATCTGTTGTTCGTCACCCCACGAAGAACGTGAAGAACGCGCGCGGAAAGAAGGGGGAAGAAATCCAAATAAAAAAATCGAGGAACGAACCTCTGCCATCATTCGTCACAGTGTTGATCTGCTCTCATTAATAGGTTTAAACGGAGCAGAGATCAACATAAAGAAAATCATAGATTATTTCCCCAAAAATCATCGCAAAGAACACCCTCCTACAAGAACGTACGTATCCACGCATCAACTTGTTCGTGGTTGATCTGCGTTCGTCGTTTAAACTCAAATACATGGAAAATAAATTGAAACAACAAACCCCTACCTTTGGAAAGGATCAATCTTTAACGAAGGTGCCACGCAACCGTTGTCGTTGAGATCCTTCAATGTTGTTGGCGTAGTGATTCTCGACTTCGATCCGTTGCCGTTCGTCGCCGAGAGGTTTCTCCAATGCACCGCGGATTTGGCAGAGGTTCCTCTCAAAGATCGCCAACGATCAAAAATTAATTAACCTGCTAAAAAGGGAGACATGTTTTCATTTAATTACATGGCAACATTAATTACGTCGACTCACAATTTTTAAGCTATTATAATGCGCCATTAATTTAGGAAATAGTTGCACCATTTCCACACTGCAGCGTATGTTTCCTTAAATGAAATAAAATAAACTTGTTAATTTATTTTATTTTATTTTACTTAAAACATCCAAAAATTAACTTTTTCCCTTGACCCGCGTTGGTTGAGGTTCTCCTCATTCTTAGTTGTAGTCGTTGTCCCAGATGCAATGGTGTCCGCCGATTTTTAATCCGAACATCCGTTTGGAAACTGCCACAACCACACAGAAGTGCCGACTTACTTATCTTAAAAAAGTTCAAACCACCATTCCGGGCTCACAAGACCTTGGAATGATGTTCCGTCTTCGTGCTCGGTCTCGAAATAATTCCATATAATATTTAAAAATAATAAACAAAAAATCTGAGACATTACATTAATTTCCACATTCACCATTCAAAAATGATTATAAAAATATATATTATTAATAAGTATGCAATATATGAAAAAATAATTCTACATAATAGATTTGTATATGTATGTACTTACATATAACTTATAAACTTACATCCATTCAATATGATATGAAAACAGAAACAGCGTTTATACATACGTACGGCCTACCGTCTCCGTAAATGGTTTTTTCAATTTAATATATATATATGATATACATATTTATATTATAAATATATAAGATATATTAATCCTGTGTTATATTCTATAAGTATGTAAATCATGATCTAAATGATACGATCAATAATAACATGTTAAAGCACGTACGATAAAGAAAGCGATTATTACGCGAAATGTAAACTTAACATGGAAATCATTATTAAATGGGTAGTATAAACTCATTAATGAATCATCCATGATATAATAAATATTCATATGGTTCTGGTATAATTTAGCAACATACTATGGTCATTATACAAGAAGTTAAACGTACCCTTGACCGATGGAAAGTGCATGGTAAGGGTTAATTCCTCAATCTCATTATTATTCATGATTGTTTATGTGTATGTTTTAACCGGGACATATTTATTATTCATTTCAATGTTTCCTAAAAGTGTTTTCATAGGGATTATTTTTATGGGACTCTTTTTCTAAAACATCATTTTAAATAATTTAATGATTAATTCTTCTTAACCATTTTCATTAATGTCCATGTTTTCTAAATTGTATTAAGGATTTATTTATATGAACAAGAATTTTTTAAAATGTTAATTCCTTTAAAGAGTTTAAAAGTGTTATGGGACACTTTTATTCAAAAAATATTTTAAATAAATTCCTTTTTATGTGACTTTTAAATGATTTCATGAAATGGTATATTTTTCTCAATGATTTTTACTGATCATTTTCAACTATGTCAACATCCTTTAAGGGATATTATTCATGATCATGGATGATTTATTATGATACAAATCTTCTATATTTTTTTAAGTTTTTTTGATAGATTTGACTGTGGATGTGTAATTTTTATACCATTCATGGTTTATGTATATTGTATTTTCATTTCCTATGCTATTTTTAATACAAATGTTTATGTTATGTTTAAACCTTTTCATATGAGGAATTCATTGGTCTTAGTAAGTGACAGGTGGAGCCCGTTATAGCTCCTCGATGCATCAGTAGGTCTCATTAGACAAACTAGTGTCTTGGCATAAGGCCTTGATAGAATCTTATTTATAGTCTTGGTACAAGCCCTTTAACTATGTGGTTATGAAGTCTAGCATTACGCATTCCAACATTATGAAATTGGATATTGATATTACATATGGTTATTCGAATAGTAGAATATCCATGTAAATTTGTAAATGGAATTATTTGATCAATCTTTTCCATATTATTCTAATTTTAATGTTTAAAAGGCTTTTGTTTTAGTCTTATAAATTGCCTTAAATGTTTATGTTTATTTATCAAGGTTTCCGCTATATTGTTATCCATACTGAGCATTTGAGCTCACCACTTTCTATGTTTTATTTTTACAAGGATTCCAAGATGTGTATTACGATTTATAAGTAGGGTTAAGCTATATTATTAATGGAATTCTCAAAGGATCATTTATGTTGTGTTTAATTTTATAATGTGTAATGTAACGTTTATGTATGTAGTCAATTTACCAAGACTTCTAAACTGATCGGTCTTTTGGTACTTGATTCCTTGTAATCATGACAATGTACTAAAATAATGTACCGACTCACGGCTTCTGGGGTCGGGGAGTTACATTATATGTTTTCAAGATTATTTTTAAATTAATGTATTTTAAAAAATTGTGTTTTAAAAAGTATTTTTTTCAATTCAGAATGTTAATTTTTAACGAACAATGTGTGAAATGATTTTTAAATATCCTTTTATTGGCTTCAATGTTTTTTGAAAGAAAATTATTTTATTAATTTTTAGTTTTAAAAATATATTTTCAAAGAATATTTATCCTCCTCAAGGAAGTTTCCTAGTGATTTATCTCTCAAAAATCATTCTCCATCGAATATGACATCATTTGAGGTTACATATTAATTAATAGGGAAATCATCCAATGATAGTATTCCCATCCATTCTTAGAATGGTTTAGGTTTATGAGGATGTGATGTTTATGAAACATGTTTCTCTTCTACATGTTATATCATGATGGAACTATAATGAAACTAGCTTATTATCATGGGTTATGCCATGATGAAATGATTAAATGTTTATGAAGCCTATCTCTTTTACACAGTGTAAAGTCCCCAACCACATTTTACCATACTTGGCGGCCACTTTATTACAATGGAATGTGTTATCAGGGATCTCATTCGAAAGACCAACTAGTTTAGTAGTTATTGAATACTAGACATATACATTAAATCCACACTACATTTTAAAACATAAAATACACATATATTTTCATTGAGTTTTCCATTACCCTCCTTGTGTGTAATCCTGTATATCAATCATAATAAACATCATGATATCCTAAAAAAAGAACATAAGATAGGGGGAGATTAGATGCTCGGTAAAGGTATGTGTACAAATATATCATCAATAAATAAGAATAAACATTAAGCCAAGTTGAATAACTGAATCAAAATCCATTTAATCAGAATCTTGAGCATTATATGGAAGGAGTAAATCATAATAAAATAATTCCACATAAATAATCATAAGAGAATGAAACGTAAACATAGATATTATAAAAATGAAACAACCATATTGAATATTAATAAATAATCTCACAATTATGGAATGAATAATGCTAAATTGTTAAAATATATCACTGAGGTCTCGACCAAGACATTTAAAAATGAATGGGTAAGGCCTTTTCCAAAATCCCAATCTGGTTTGTCTGATGAGACCCACTGATGCATCAAGTTGATATAGAGAACCCCACACATCACTTAGTATGTATAATAAATTTGTCATATGAATGTGGGGAAATATAAACAACATATATATATATATATATGAAATGTAAATAAATTTCTCCAATCAGTAAACACAGTCATGAACTATTCAGAGTAATATGGTGAATAGTATAAAGATAGTACATCCACAGTCAATATGATAATTAACTATTTAATAAAATATGTTACATGATGTCATAATATACCAATCTCAATTAATAATCAAATTCAACAAATGATATTGACAATCATGAAAATAATTTAACAAACTCATTAAAAATTCTTGATAGAAATACCCATTTTTACATTGAGATCATTTATTTAAAATTCCATTTAATTTTATAAGAATAAATTTTTATTGAAAATAACCTTTTAAACTTTTTAATTATTCTTCAATACATTTCAGAATCATGAAGGACAAAAATACACTCATGCCACATAAGGAAAAAAGAAAATTCTTTCCATAGTTTGGTTGAAAAAGTCATAAAGCACCTCATTATTAAAAAAATTATTTTTAGACCATTTTATAAAAAACAAAACATTGGGGTAAGATAAAATTAATTATTTTTAGGGTAATATTAAAAACGTCTTTGAAAATATTGTTAGAAAACATTGACATGGATGAAAAATGTTCCCCAATGGGGACATAAACACAAACAATCCCGAATAATCACGAGATTATAAAATAACCCTTACCATAGTGTAATTAGTTGAATATTTTTCCCCATAACATAAAATAATACTTTAAATACCATGAATATAAATTTATTCATGATATTATATTAGGGAGGCAGTACATACACAACACAAAATAAATAAGTTGTGAATAAGGCATATATCCCATAGAAATAAAAGGGAAATGAAAATCAATTAACTTGCATAATAATTTAGATGAATATAATTTATCCTCTTATATAATTATTTACAGATTGTCATTATTTTATAATGGAAGCATATATATATATTTATGATATCATATATTATCCTCTTATACTGTTTTGTTAATAATATTTCATTATTACACTTCTTTCATGTGTTAACTGGTTCATTTTCATATGCTTTTTTTCCATGTAAGTGCTATTAATAATGAATAGAATATATTAATTTAATATCTAGAATAATATTAAGTATATATATATCATTTTTATATATAATATAAATTTTATAATCTTTCTTTAATGTTATACATGGATAATGAATCACATCTCGTCACGATGATTGTTAGACGTTTGTAAGCACGAGCGACAATATCATTGCCTTAATAGTGAAAGATTATGGAATTGTATGATATATTGATTTTTAAATAATAAATATCATGTCATAATTATAATTTATATCCATTATATCAATTATTATACCCATCCAAATAAGGCTCTGATGAAAAATAGATTACACCACGGTGTGAACACGATAAGTTGTATGTACGCACACTAAGTGTTTTCATTTTTCCTAGGATAGATAAAATGTGGAATATGGTTGAGACATAATAATAATAACATATAATCATATATATTATACTTTATTTGTTACATTATCTCGGAAACAACACATGAAAAGTAAGTAGAAGAAGAAATGAACTTGGACTAGTTGGTAAAAGTGATTACCTCTTCTTTAGTAGTATTCCTTTAGATATCTTATTATAGAACATATAGTAGATCTTTTTAGACTCTAAAATATGTATATTGATCTCTATAGGAGAAGTGGGAATGTTTTTGTTGAGCTTAAAGGATGAAAATGGAGTGATAAAGTGAGGTACTAGGTTTGCTTTTACAATTATAGAGAATGACACATTTGGAAACTAAAAAAACATTAAATTAATATAAATTAAAAAAAATTACAACTTGATCCAAAGTTATTTATTTAAAATATAATATGATTAATGGTTCAAATAATATCAACCAATAATTTTTAGACATGTTTAGGGAACATTATTAACCATATCTTTTGGTGTAAACCATTATTTTAACCCTTTAACTCTTACCATAACAACATGTGTTTTTTCTCATTGAAGGTTAACATTGATGCTATAAAATGAAAAAAATAACAATAAATGAGTATTGGATAAAATTTTAATCATTATCCCAATAATGTTTCCAAATGTTATATTTTTTATGAATATTATATCATTTAATAAAATATCATTTAATAAAATATGATTTATTTTAAAATATCATTAATGTAATTTTTTATAAAATTAATTACATGGATTTTTAAATCATAACTATAAGATATATTTGAAAAAACTATGTCAAATCATTAATATAATGTAAAAGTCATAAAATTTTTATATGAAATCAATTTTATCAAATTATATTAATTATAATATTTTTAATGATAGTTATTTGATATGTCCATTAATTAAAATTGAACATGAGCCTTAGCCTAGTTGGTGAGGTCTCTCTACGTACATCCACGATACCCAGGTTTAAAACCAGGTGGAGGCATAAAGCTGGGTTACTGTATCTATTATTGTAGCCGCAAATGTTTGGAACTATAGCAGCCAGAATAGTTCCACTTGGGACACCAGTTTTGGGATGGAGTCCTTATGGCCTTCAGGCCACCTAGGCCTTTGGGTCAGTAAGGATTTCATGCCACTTTTAAGGCCTTCATTCCACCTCAAGTCATTCGGTCCACTTCAAAGGACTTCAGGGCCACCAGAAATGCAGATGGCCATACAGATTCTATAAGGAACCAGCTCCAGAGGATGATTCAAGAGCAGGGAAAATTCACCAGAGTAGGGTAAAATTGATTTGGAAGAATGAGAGGGTATAAAATTTTCCATTGGTACTAAGAATCTTCATCTCTGCACAATATATCTAGCTAAACATCCATGCAAAGGTGGAGATCTGATCATGATGCATATGCTGGGTAGGGTTGGTTTCAAGTAGTCATAGTATGTATGATTCCCTTAAGACCTATGGGTCCTATAATGTTTCCAAAGCCTATGGGAAATGTAACATCTTAGCCTATGGGACTTGAAAAGGTTCCCCATCATCCCTTGAAAGGGGGGTTGTCAAAAATCAATAATAAAATAAGGTATTCAGTCCATTTGGGAAGACATTAATTAAATTATTACCACATCATCATTTTACAAGACTTTAATTTAATTATTTCACCCCTCTAAATTAATAAACTTATCATGATGAAGTTATTTTTTTTTCAAATTAATATTTATAGTCGAAGATAGATTCTAAATAAACACATATTAAAAATATATTATTTTTTATAAACCTGAGTATGACATATTTGAATATCCATAAAATAAAATACTATAAAATGATTAAAGTTATAAAACATAGTCCAGGAGGCCATAAAATCTTCCCATGGATGGTTTTGGTCTACAATAACAATTAAAATAAAAATTGTATAGGTTATATGGTAATTTTGTAATACAAAAAATAATATTTTTACCCTTAATTACCCAATTTACCATTAATTGTGGTAATAAAAAAATACATCTCCTACAATTTTTATTGTTGAAAAATATATGGGGCATATATAATAAATTTATAACTTTTGATTTTCAATATGGAATACATTTTTCAAAATTAAATCCATATAATTTTCATAACATATTTAAATATTAATCATATGGATGATACAAAATAACATGTTTTTAAAGTAAAGATTTCTAAAAGTTAATAATGTTTTTATAACCATTGTAAATATGAAATTGTGTCCAATGACCAAAATTGGATTTATTGATGTATAGTTGAAAAATTAATACTTTAAAATTTTTCTAAAATATAATCTAATAATATAAATAAATTAGATGAAAAAATTGTTTTCAATTAAAATACAAATTTTTTTCACTATTCATGACAAAATGAAATCTATCTTACAAATACCAAAAATTCAAGAAATATAAATTTTTATATTCCTATATCTATGAATAAGTTTTTTTTTTGACAAATAGAATTTATAAAAGTTTTAAAAACATTATTTAAAACAGGACCTCCATCAAAAGGTTGTAAAACTCACTTTTTATAAAAATACATATTTTATGACTAAAATTGGATTTGTTCTTATATCATGTGTAGAAAACACATAGTATCAATTTTAAAAATTATATATATATATCATTAATATAATCCTAGAAGTGTGAATTTTGTGGCAAAATATCTCAAGGAAACATAGTGTTATTTTTTGGTTTATTGTATTTATTATCCAAGGATATTTCAAAGATTATTTATGGAGTCATAGAGAGATTAATAAATAAGAGTTTTGGAAATGATCCTATACAAAGGAATTGATTACCTATTAGAAGTAAAAAAAAATTCCATACATAAGGTGATGTTATTTCCTAGTGTTTTCTAAATTTTTGGGGTATAAAATTTGAAGGATGGATAACATCATGAAAGATTGATTACCTTGTAGGGATTATGAAAATATGGAAAAATAATGAGTTTCATGTAGTAGGGGCTTCCTGAGGAATGTTTCTTGAAGGCAACAAGATTTTTAGGGTGATCTTTATGACTATTTGAAGCTTCCTGAATATGAAATTCCTATGGAGCATCGTGAGACAAGGATAATCATGAATGAAATGAGGGATCATTGAGAAATGGGTTTGATATGGATAAAAGATTCTATAATCAGTGGAAACACCTATATATAAGCATATAAACCCTTTAGAGAAGTAGAAAGACTTAACAAAGATTGTATGTATTTGAATTTGTGAAGGTTGTTTGTGAAGGTAGCTCTTGAGAACAAGTTTGTGAAGTAAGGGAGTTCATGAAGGTTGTGAAAATACAAATGAATGTTGTATGTTTCACTAAGTCTAAGTGAGCTTTATTGAAGGAGGAATCTTTTAGAAAGTTATTGGAGATTCATTAAATACATGAGCTTTGTGAAGTTAGTGAAAATCGTGAATGTTTTGAAAAAGGGTTTTCCTAATAAATTTGTGGTAAACTGGTGTTCATCAATTTGTTGAAAGTGGGAATTCAATAGAGAATATAATTAAAACATAGGATTTATTCAATAATGATAATGAATGGAACAACAAGATCAAAAACTATTCCTTATTCATTTTTAAGTGTAGTGATTAAAGGAAGAGGAATAAGGTGAACATTTCCACTGACAGTGATCCATAGAATGAGATGTAGAGAGTGACCCTTAGAAAGTAGTGAGATGACCCTAAATCATGTAAATGTAGTGAGAATGGGTATATAAGTTATCTTTCCAGAATCTTGTATTTGGTAGTGAGATTTAATGGATTTGGTACATCAACACATCATTGTTTTATGCTCATTAGACATAGCCTCGTGAGGGTGAACCAATTAAAATCGTTGTGTCTCTTACATGATTTAATTTCTGATCATACATTTAAATGGGAAAGAGAGATAAGTTATATTTTTTTTAATGAAGAAGCAATAATTTAAGGGAAGTTATTTTAATATATCATACCCTGGTTAACCACCCACCTTATGGGTATTTCAACTATTTGGGTTAATTTTTTTTATTGGTATAAAAAAAACTTATACGCAATTAAATAGTTATTTAGAAAAATATTTCCTTTAAAAAAAGGATAATTTATAAATAATTTCTTAAAAAATAATTAATTATATTTTAATATGTAAACCATATTTTTACAATTCAATTAGTCCAATTAATTCCTACCATTATGACAGCTAGGTTATAATGGTAACATTTAAATAATAATATTTAATTGTTCTTTTAAGTGTGATGTGGTGTATCATGTATTCTATCAAACATAGTGTTTCATTTTAAAAACTCAAGATGTTACATTATACCACTTTAAAAATTTGAGTCCTCACAGTTTTCACTCGGGATCAAAAAATCAGTGTTTGAATTTTCAAAATACCTATATTGAAATCCCACATTTCAAGAAGGGTTGATAAAATATACAAGTTAAAATAATGAAAAGGAAGTACGAATGTCACCTCAGATAACACATACTAAGGTTACAGGTTGGAAAACATGGACATGGAAGAGAAAACTAACTATCATGTTATGATAGAGAGTGATAGGGAACATGATCATGAGAAATTTAACAATCAAACAACCCTACATTTTTTATCATTTAAAGACCATTGATTTATCATAATAAAATGTAAACAAATAATGTTTTTTTTCAAAAATCCCTTTCCATGAGTTGACATATTATTTTGATATACAATTAACCACTTACATGATTTCAATCCATGTTATAAGCATAATATCATTATTTTTTTCTTATATCTATTTTCACCTCATCCCTTTCTGCTGGAAATGAATGTTCAAAATGAAATTTTCATTCTTGAATCACCTTTATGAATCACAAGATCCATGAATCATTCATTGTACATTTAAATGTTTACTGAAAACAAATGGTTATCACATGTTACCCAATATGATAATTCATACTTTAACCTCAAAAAATACTATACAAAGTTCAAATTAATGCATTCCATAAGTAGTTACCTTAATAATCATCCAAAATACATCTGTCCAAATTCAAAGACTAAAAACTCTTATGGAAGGTCTGTAAATATCCAAAAAAACTTAACATTAGATTTTACCCAAACAAAATAATATTGATCTTTTGTCCCCATACCAAACAGGTTATTACCTTTATCACCTTTAAATATTAATGAAAATATCCATTCTTATAGTAATGAAATCGTAGGTATTTTTCTTTATTCCAAACATGTAGTAATCCCAGAAAAGATATCATAATTCATCAATTCACAAACCACATTCATAGTATCAAATACTGTCACATATACTTATTTTTCATTATTATCTCAACATAACACATATATCAAGGGTTCTCTTCACTCAGTCATGATTTAAGATACAATTTCAAATAAATCACTTTTCTAGGTTATCGGTACCATTAAACATATGATATATAATCCTTAAAGAATAATTACTACAATACACTCCATATATGTTTCATAGTTCATATATTTATAATGTCATATGATATATTTATTGGATCCAAAAACACAAGTGAAAAAATAATTCCATTTTAGCTATATCAATAGTATAATCCTAACCCTGATCTCTAAGCTTCTTCTGAGGTATATTCCCAGGATGCTTTGGGAATTAATTATTATAATGTCCCATATCCCTACATGTATAAAATTAAACATTAATAGATATTGTATTTACCTATAAATCCTAATCATGATGGCCTTTCTCACCACACATGATGAAAATTCACTTTCATTTTAATCAGGTACTAGGGTGTTTCCTTCCACAAGTATGACATGTTGCAAAATCCATTATTCCCTTCTTCCATTTATCCAAATCTTTCTCCACCATTCCTTATTCTCTCTCTTAACTTTTAATTCATAATAATTTGATAATTATTTCTCATTCCTGATAGGACAAAAGAATATATCCTCAAATGATGATAAAGTTTTCTAGAATAATTCCCCTTAGAGAAATGGATTTAAACCATCAAATAAATGATCAATATTACTCCTTGGGGTATGTATATAATCTAAGGCATGCCTTTAAATCCTTTTAAATTTGTATTCATGCATAGAAACATTATCATCCTCCTTTTTCTTTAGACTCAGAAATTTCCACTCTATATCATCTCACAATTTATGAGGAAAATATTTTTCTAGGAAAATATTTTTCTAGGAAAATTTCCTTAAAATCTGTACATTACATATTCTCTATATCTTCTTCCTCCTTTATGTTTTGAAATAATGACCACTATTTATCGACATCTCATGAGATACAATAAACTACCATGATAACCATCCCCGATTTGTTACTACACAATGCAAGAATTGTCTTCTCTAAGGAATTCATCAATTTATTAGCTATAAATGGATTTGTAGTCCCATTAAATGAGGTAAGTTATTGTCCCATGAAGTGGTATATCATTGTTCCTCTATGTTTTATACTAGGATTCTCTACATGGGTAAGTTTATTGTTCATAACATGAGTCAGTTTTCCAAGTATGGTTATAAGTTGTTCATCAACATTTTCAGCTCTTGCTCCAACATTATTATCTTACATAGGAGGGAAATTCATTAACATATTAC
Source organism: Viscum album (assembly GCA_963277665.1). NCBI lineage: Eukaryota > Viridiplantae > Streptophyta > Magnoliopsida > Santalales > Viscaceae > Viscum > Viscum album. Next base: position 1,293,755,719 of record OY728141.1, on the reverse strand, counting down.
ATGCGTTAATACAATTTCCATTCCTTCCACTAGGAACTATTTCTAACAAAACAGAATACACAGGATTAGATCATAACATTATGAAACATAATGTATAATCTCAAAACTAGCAAATAAAAAAAACTAAATTGAAGATAAAGTTTTAACTAATCTCTACAAAATAATCATAGTTTACTTTTATATATTCCAAAATCATTTCATAGGTTTTCATTCTATAATCAATATTATTCCCATGTTTTCTACTAAACATCATTTGCTATCAACTATAAAGGCCCTTACCCCATCTTCCTAGAGTTATTGAATACATTATTAAAATGGCATATTATTCATGGAATCAAATCCTAAAGGATCAAACAATGAATTAGTTTTAGAGAAATAGATACACCCTTGAAATCCAAATGACATATTGAAACATAAAATACACAAATAATTTTATTTAGTATTCAATTATTCCACCTTGGTGTAACCCAATATATCCATCATAATAAATATCATGACATTCTGAGAAAAATAAAACATAAGAAAGTGTTGAGATCAGATGCTCAATAAAGGTAACCATACAACATAATTTACCATGAATAAATAATAATAAATATTATGTTAAGGTAAATTACTTAATCAGAATCCATTTAGACATATTCTTGAGAATAATATGGAAAGAATAAATAATAATCAACTAATTCTATATAAATAGTCACATTAGAATGAATCTTAACCATGAATATTTTAAAAATAAAATAATCGTATGGAATGTTAATACCTAATCTCAAAATTATGAAACACATAATACTAGATATCTGAAACATATCTTCAAGGCCTCAAACAAGGCATTTGAAAATAAATGGGTAGGACCTTGTCCAAAATATAAATCAGATTTGTATCATGGGACCAACAAATACATCAATTGGAGATAGTGGGATCCTTTTGTCACTACAAAAATCTATTATATTATTCATATAATGGGGTTAAATATGAACAACATATACATATGAAATTTAAATAACCTTACCCAATTAGTAAACATAATCATAAACCATTCTTAGTAATATGGTTAATGGTATCAAAATAGAACATCCACAATCAAAATGATCATAAAAAATTTAATAAAATATGGTAGATGATTTCATAATATATCAACCTCAATGAGGAAGAATATTTAAGTAAGGATTTTAAAATATATAAAAATACTCTACCAAAATCATTGATGATTGTAGATAGAAATACCATATTTTTATATTTAAATCATTTATTTAAAATCCTACATAATTTTTTAAAAAATATTTTCATTGAAAATTACATTGTAAACTTATAAAGTAATCTTTAAGTCATGAAGGGTTTATAGTAGTGGAAAAATCCTCTCATTTCTGATAAGATAAAAAATATTCCTTCTGTATTTTTTGTTGAAAAATTCATTTATACCTCATTTGGAAAATAAAGAAAATATTACATTCAAACTATTTTATAAAAATTAAAACAAAGGTAAAATAAATTTAAAAATATATAGGATTACAGAAAAAAAAATTTGAAAACATATTTAAAAAACATGGACATGGAATAAAATTGTTTCCCAATAGAGACTTAAACTTAAAAAATATTGAATAATAATAAGACTGTGAAATAACCCTTAAAAACATTGTAATGTGATGAAAAATATTCCCCATAAAAAAAATTAAACTTTAAATACCATTATGATATGTATATTCATGATATTATATTATAGGGTTAGTATATACAGCACTCATAAAAAATAAGTGGGGAATAAGGCATGTATCCCATAGATATAAAAGTGAGATGAAAATCCATTACCGTGAACTTTCCTTGAGTAGAATATAATTTAATATCCTATATAATGGTTTATAAAATGTTATTATTTTATACAAAAACCAAAACCATATCCATATATATGATATCATATACAATCCTCTTATATTGTTTTCAAATAATATTTTTTTATTATCCTTTTTTTGGTTTTAACAGCTTCATTTTCCAATGCAGGTTTTTCTATGTAATGCTAGTTTATTATGAATATGATATATTTTTTTCATCTCCATAATTATTTTAAGTTTATATGTTTCATATATATTTATTACACAAAATCTCTAATTATTCTTGAATTGTGAACATGGAAAATGAATAACATCACATCATCTAAAAGGTTGGCCTTCCGTATGCACAAGGAATTATATAATTCTCTTAACGAAGAAGGGGTAAGTAAGTTCATGGTATATTTATTTTTTATGAATAAAAATTATTTTTTATGTATTATGTACATATATTGTATCTATCATTATACCCATCTAAATAATGTGTTGGTGAAAAATAGATAACACCATGGTGTGGAGATGGTAAGCCGTACATATGCACATATAGTGTTTTCATCTTTCATAGGATAGATACAAGGTATAATATAGTTTTCTAATAAAAGTAATAACATATCAACATATATATTATATTGGAGTTATTACTTTATCACATAAAAATCACATAAATTGTAATTATAAGTAGAAATGAACTTGAATGAGTCGGTAAAAATAACTACCTCTTCTTCAGTAGATTTCCTTTCGATGTCTTCTCAAGATAATTAGAGTAGGACTTTTTGGAAGGCTAAGACCTACATAATATATATGAGTATGTTTTTTGGAAAAATTAGAAGGTTTTGGTTGATATAGAAGCTCAAATAGGTGTGAGAAATTGAGGGAGTAGGTTTCTTTTTATAATTGTGGTGAGGGGAACTTTTGGAAACACAAAAAATATTAAATTATTATAAAGTAATTTTCATTTTAAAATTAATCAAAAGAGATTTATTTCACATATAATTTGAGTATGGGTCAAAATAAACTCATCCAGTTATTTCTATACAAGTTTAGGTCACATTATTACCCTAATGTTTTGGATTTAACCGTTATTAAAATCCATTTACTATTACCGTGAAAACATGTGTTTTTTACTCTTTGAAAGTAAATATTGTTACTATAAAATGTTGAAAAATCTATAAATGAGCCATGGATTAAATTTAAAACATTATCCCAATCAGTTGGATGAATTTATATTTTTATTATATTTATATCATTTAATTAAATATCATTTATTTTAAAATATCATTAATACCAATTTTGACGCTATTCAATTGTTGAAATATTTAAAAATATCATAAAACAAGATATATTCTAAAAAACACTTTTAAATCACCAATAAAATGTAAATTTCATCTATAAAATTCATGGATGAAATTAGTTAAATAAAATAATATCTATTTCAATATTTTTGATAACATTTATTTGATATTTTCATTAATTAAACAATTACTACATAGTCATTGTGAAAGCCTTTCATTTAATTATTTAATATCTAAAAAATAAAAATAAAATATAATGATAAATATAAAAAATTTAGTTTTGGAATTTATATTTATAGTCTATGATATAATCTGAATAACTACATATAAAAAATTTAATATATATTAAAAACACGAGTATGACATATTTGACATTCCTTAAAATAAGATAATATAAAATATTTATGGTCAGTAAAATGGCTCAAAGAGGCATTAATAATGGTCTATGGATGATTTTTTTCAACACTAACTCATTCAGTAAAATTTGGAGAAGTTTTAAGGTAATTTTATAATACTTATAATATTATTTTTACACTTAATTACCAAATTTAACCTTAAAAATAGTAATTAAAAAAACTTCTAAAGTAACAATTCATATTGTCTTAAAAAAAATCAGCCTATTTTCTAAATTTTGAAATTATTATTTATAATATGTAATCCATTTTAAAAATTCAATTCATATAATACGGACAATTTAATTAAAATTTAATCCCACAGATGAGACGAAACACTAAGTTTTTAATCTAAAAATGTTTAAATCACCATAATTTTTTTATGTCTAATTACAAAATTAAATTGATTCCAATGATCATAATTGAATTTATTGATTTATTATAGAACTATTGATAATTTAAAACTATTATAAAAAATAATCTAAAAATAGAAATAAATTATTTGAAAAAACAGTTTTCAATTAAAATACATCATTTTTCAATATTCATCAAAAAATGAATCTTATTAGAAAAATACCAAAAAATAAATCCATGAATTTTTTTATTCCTATTTCAAATTAGAATTTTATTTTCTCAAATTGAATTTATAAAAGTGTTAAAAAATAGATTTAAAACATGGGCACCCTCAAAAGGAAGTAAACATGTCTTTTTATAAAAATACATCTTTTATGAGTAAAATTTGATTTGTTATTATATCATGTCTAGAAAAACAAATAGGATGAAAGATAAAAATTATATAAGTATTTTATAAATATATTTCAAACTATGTAAATTTTTTATTTTATTGGCATAAAAAAACTTGTGTGAGTTTCAATATTTTTTTAGATAAAGAATTTCTTTTAAAAAAAAGTTCTAATTATAAATAATTGGTCACCAAATAATTCATTATATTTAAATGTGAAAGCATATTTCCATAATTCATTAGATCCTGTTCATTCTCTACATTCTAATGTCTTGGTGATAATTCTAACATTTGAATAAAAATATTTAATTATTTATTTAAGATCGATGTGTCATATTATGTACATTATCAAACATAGTGTTTCATTTTAAAAACTACAAATGTTACACGTAGGCTACGAAATGGTGAAATGTTTATGAAAAAAATTTAATTACCTTATTTATGGTTTTGTGAATTTTTTATAATCTTATGTCACATATATGTATTATTTTCATTATGTGATATATGGGACATATATTTCCCTCCATTGCATTGAGTAAGGATTTATATATCAAGAGATAAAAATGATTGGAATGGGGAGTGAACCTTGTTCAGTAACAGACCTTGTCCGCTATGATGGTCTTGAGAGTAAATCTTGACTAATATGATGGGTTAAGAAGTAAAACTATTCTACTATAATATCCTTGGACTTGATCCTTGACTTCCATGTAATTTATTTTCTATGCTTATGTGTATGCCACAAATCTATGTATTATGAAAATGTTACACTATTATAGATCATTTACTTTGAATCCCTTATGATTCTTGTCTTATGAACAACCAAATTTTTTCCAATTATTCATGATTATGATATTTGATTTATAATATATAGTTTTCAAATGTTATGATAATTTTGTAATACTCTTATGTTCATGTTATGATTACATATCTCCCTTGTTTACCTATACTGAGCATATGATATCACCCTTACTTATAATTCATTTTCCTAAGTTATGAAAAAAATGAATTACGTTTGATATGTCCAAGAAGGGTGCTAGTTATGTAGACAAAAGTGGGAGATCATTTAGTTTACAAATAGACTAGTTGTTTGTGTTTCGAATTTTCTAAATAGAATAAACTATTATGATCCACATGTGTCAGTTTGTGAAATGAAATAAATATTCCTAAAAAATTATGTCATATATATGTTTGATAAGAATGTGTCATTATCGTTGGTATTAGAGGATAAGTTTAGTTAAAATTTGGAAACTATGATGATAAAACCTTAGTGATATCCATAAAGAAATTTATAAAGATAAGTCTAAGGATGATTAAATGTATAGTAAAATGAATTTTAATTTTGGTGTATAATAGGGAAAGTGGTTTCCAAGAAATTAAATCCGTGAATGGATACTACAAGTGTATGATTCTCAGGAATAGAGTTACTTATGGGTAATAACTCTAATATAGTAACATTGATCTTGACTCGATCATCACTTGGTGTATGAAAATAGGCCTTGTGGAACACCTCATTCGATTCTCCTAAGGGATACATTTTATAAATTCCAACACTCTTTAAGAACCATCATGAAGGATTTAAATAGATGATTACAATGAGTGATCTAATATAAAACTAAGGTGTAATATATTAAATAATGTGTCATTATTTATACATCATATAAGTTAGTTTTCATAATTATGTGGTTCTTCATCATTATCTTTGTTTCTTACACAGCGCCTTTTTAGTCAATAGATGTAACCCAAAGGAACCATATTAATTCTGGGTGTGATGGAAAAAGTTATTATTATCCTCTTGAGAATCCAATAATTATGGAATATGGAATGAAAAATATCATTGATATGGTCACATAACATTCTCAAGTAATGAATTATGTTGGACTTACAAACAAACAATGAATGAGAAGAAATTTTTTTCGAGTCCTTCAGATGGAAACATCTACCTTATATAAGTGCGAATCTTGATATAATAATTTTTCAAAAATGGAACAACACTAATGGAAATATATTTTATGTTCTTTACTATTTGAAACATTAAAAAAGGATTTTTGTTTTCTACCATTTGGAAGGTGAAGAAGATCAATAGGGAATTGTTTTAAAGATTATGAGGCAAGGGGATGAAATTGAATCTATAGATTAGGATGAGTTCAAGAACTTATTTTTCAATAAATAATTAAATTTTATTCTTAATAAAAATATATATAAGTTGTTCCATGAGATAAATAAAAAGTATGATGAATCCACTGGTACCTATGAGGAAACTTTTACAATACCAGTGAGGTACACTGCTGATATTATCATCCAACTTGGAAGAAAGGTTGATCGATTGTTTATTGGATTAAAATCAAGTCTCTGAAGGGAGTTATCCATATGAGACTTTAGTAGATATTAGTATACTGTTATTTTTACTATCCAGGTATAAATATATGATAGAGTTATATATCAAACTTCTAGTTTTGATAAGAATATAAAAATGGAATTCACAGGAAAATTTAAGAACCATGAAGAGAAGAATATGATATTTCTTTTATGCTCAAATTTTGGGAAGAATAATGGGTGAAATTATATTAATGGGACTAGAATATGATCTAATTATGGAAGGGAAGGTAAAAAATAAATTTTTTCCCAAATTTATAGGAAAAAGATAGCTAATTTTTTGAATATTGGGTAACATGCATATAATGAACCACCCATACTCTAGTGTTTCAAATTCTTGGAGTTTGGTTACTATGAAAACCAGTTCCCAAATCCAAATTATAAAGATAATGATTAACATAAATAAATTCATAATCCTAGAGAAAAAGAGAAATCTCAGTCAATCATGCTTTTTGATGATGGGTGTACTAATGATTTGGGGAAAGATACACTTATCATTCACTCTAGAACAACTAATTTATTATTTGAATCTATATCAACCCATTATTTAACATCTGAATAATTTCATAAGTGTACCAAGGTGACACATAAACAATTAGATATATAATTAGTTTTAAAACCTGATGATGGTATGATGATCACATCTCAAGTCTATGATTCATCTCTTGCTAATGTTGGAAGGAATGTGATTCTAAATAGATATTTATTATTCCTCTTGTTGAATTTTTTGTTATCGTTGGAATGGATTGGATTTATCTAAATAAATCTAACATCAATTATCAAGGAAGTGGATTAATGTTTTTTATTCCGAAAAACCTATGATCATATCAGAATGTGATGATAAGTATGAACTTTTGATGGAGAGCACATCCCTTGTAGGGTTTTAATTCCCATTTAGAAGGGGTGTTTATCTCAAATGGTTATGGAAAAACATGACATATTTGATATGACTATTGTGTGGAAATTTACTAATGTATTTTGAAAAGTTTTTCCTAGCCTTCAACTAAAACATGATGTTGAGTTATCGATAAAACTCATTATTGGGGCTATACCAATTTCAAATAATCCCTAAATAATGGGCCCAATTGAATTGTTGGAATTAAAGAAGAAACTCCTAGAGAACCTTAAAAAGTGTTTCATTCATCCAGGTGTGTCACCATGGGTTGATCCTATTCTTTTTTTTAAAAAATAAATGTAGATTGACGTGACTCAACCTTGATTATCATGATATGAACATGATCATGATCAAGAATAAGTATCATCTTTCTCATGTTGATGACTTGGTTCATCAACTACACATAGCTCAATACTTTTCCAAGATCAACCATCATTATGGATATCATCAAATATGTATGAATAATGTGGATATACACAAGATGAAATTATAAACAAGGTATTGAAACTATAAATATATAGTGATTCTATTTGGTCTTACGAAGGACCTAAATATCTTCATGAATTTAATTAATAGAGTCATTAAAGATTACCTTGATCAGTTTGTGGTAGTCATTATAGATGATATTATTATCCATTAAAAGGGAAGGTAAGAGCATGAAGACCACTAGAGAATTGCACTAAATTTTCTAAGTAAGGATAAACTATATGAAAAACTTATCATGTGTGAATTTGGGTTGCAAATGTTTTTCCTTTTATTTTATATAATCTTAATTGGGGGTATGTTGGTAGATCCCTCAAAAATAGAGGCTATTAAATGTTGGCCCAAACCATCTATATTGACTTATATCCAAAGTTTTTCTTGGATTATCATGATATTATGGATGGTTTTTAGATAATTTTTCATAACTAAATAATCCTATGTCCATGTTAACATGGAAGGGATCAAGGTTCATACTAATTGATGGATGTGAGAAAAATTTCAAGGAATCAAAGAGAAGATTAGATAACTCACTTGTGATTACTTTAACATATAATGGAGAAGGGTTAGTAATATATAATGATGAATAATATAAGGGATTGAGATGTATTATTATGAATAATTACATGACTATAACTTATGTGTCATGATAACTGATAATTCATGAGAAAAATTACCCAATAGATGATTTGGAGTTAGCTGCAGTAATTTTTACATTAAAGATATGGAGGAATCATCATTATGAAAAAATTTGTGATATATATACCATTCATAAATTTTTAATGTGTATATTCACATATAATGAGTTGAATATGTTCCTAATAAGTTAATTAAAGATGATTAATGATTATGACTACTCAATACATTACATCCTTGAAAAAACAAAAAAGGTTTATGATTCTTGGAGTGGAAAAGATAATGTTATATTATCCATGACGATGACTAAAAATTATATAATATTTCTATATTTGAAAAGGTTGGATCTATAAAAATTGAATGAGGGGAGAAATATTATATTTCTCATTTGAATGTTCAACCATCTATCCATGTAAAGATTATAGAGGTAGAGAATGAATATTTAGAGCTGTAAAATGTTGTTATAAATGTATTTGGTTTTAAAATTGATCATGATGGAATGATACAGTTCAGGAACCATTTAAAAATTTAATTTGTAACAGATTTAAAAAAGGAGTTATTAGAGGAATCACATAGTTTTCAATTCCTTATTCATCCAGGAAGTATGAAGATGTATAGGGATTTGAAATAGTATTTCTGATGGGATGACATGAAGTGAGATACTGTAGAATTTTTATCTTAGTTCTTGGTATGTCAGCATGTTATGGTTAAAATAAAAAATCTATGTACATGTCATATCCAATACCCATTCTAGAATGGAAATGAAAAAACATCACCATGTATTTTGTCCATGGAATCCTAAAATGTCCTAGGGGAATATTGTTATATTGGTTATAGCCAATCTCATTACAAAGCTAGAACACTTCAACCCTATCAATGAATACATATATATAGATTTGATATCCTGGACATACATTAAGGAAAGGGAAAGTTTTCCTAGGGTACCATATTACATTATGTCTGATTAGGATATGAGTTCTAACTCAATGTTCTATAAATTAATTCAGCAAGCTCTTGATATGATGTTTAGTTTTATCACCATTCATAATCTTATAAAAGATGGAAAATCTGAGAGAAGAATTAAAATCCTAGAGGTTATGTTGAAATATAATTCATTTTATTTAAATGGTTTTTGGGGAAAAAATTTACTCTATTTGAGTTCTATTAAAAAAATATCTCTTGGTCAAGAATTTAGATAGATCATTATGAATCCCTCCATGGAAAGAAATTTAGATCTCCAATGTGCGGGAATGAACTTGAAGAAAGAAAGATATTGGAACCTAATATTTTTGTTGAAATGGAATTGAAGGTTAGAGAAATTCAAAAACACATTAAGAAATATAAGATTTAGTAGAATAATTATATATATAATCTCTGGTATGATCTTGAATTTTAATTTAGTAACAGTGTGTTTTTAATAATTTCTCCATGGAAGAAGTTTATGAGATACAAGCGGAAAGGGAAACAGAGACTTAGGTATATCAGTCCCTTTGAAATTAGAGATTGTATTCAGAATATAACTTATATTGTTGTGATTATACCAAAACTCTCTCATGTCCAATATGTGTTCCATATATCTCTCTGGTGGAAGTACATACCTAACACTTCAAATTTACTGAACATAGAGGTCACACCACTGGAGAATGATCTTTTTTATGAGGAGAAATTAGTGGGGATTATAGAACATATAATGAAATTTTTTTGAAACATGATCACTCACTTAGTGAATGTTTTGTGTAATAAAAATCATCTTTAGGAATCTATATTGGAGCTTGATGATATTTTGAATTAAATTTATCCTTATTTGAATGTATTAGAGTGATGATTTTTGAGGGAAGAATTCGTTAAGGTGGGTAGAATGTAATACCCTATGTTTTTATGAATTATTTTTATTTTAATAAATTAAATTTAATTTTTATCTTATATTACTTAAAACACCATGTCAATAATTCATTACACACAACAACATATTAATCTTATGCTACAACTAGATAGCTTGTGTTGGACACAACATTGAGTTTTAACAAAACCATGATATACTATTAATATTATTATTGAAATTTGATTGTTATAACATAGTCATTAAACAAGGTGATATGAAAATTAATAAATAATTATTAAATCATAATTATAATTTTTTTATATAATATAATAACATATATATATATAACTATTTAATTTCAGTAAATTTATGCATTGTTTTGAAAATAATATTTTCCAAAAAATATTTTTTGGTTTTTTGAGAAAATTAATAAAATTATTTTTTCACACAATTATAAATGTAATTTTATAAAATAAAATTTACTTTTAAAATCGTCATTTCAAAATTATCTTAGGTTGAATTTTTGGAATTTTTTTGAAAAGTTTTATTTTTGATGAATAGTTTAAAAAAACTAAAATTTAATTGAAAAATGTCTTTTTATTTAATTTTTTTAACGTGAGATTATATTTAAATTTTCTTAAAAAATAAATTAATCCAATTAGACATTAATAAATTTAATTTAGGTCATTGGAATCAATTTCATAAATAATTTTAGTATAAATATTTATCATCATTTGAACATTTTCTCATTAAAACCCTACATTATCATTATGTCTGTAAGATTAATTTTAAATTAAATATTGATAATCATGTTAATATAGATATTAAAAATTTATTAAAAATTTTAAATAATAATAATTTATATTTTATAATAATAAAAATTTAATTTTTTACAAAATTAATAGTAAAAATAGTAAAAATTATTTAACATGGAAAGTTAAAAATAATTTTATAGGGGGGCCAAAATAAAATTATAAGGGTTTAAAATAATCCAAAAATTAAAAAAAACAAATTTTATGTAACATTTTATACATTATAGTTTCTAGTATCATGAATATTTCATTATTGGAGTCTTGTGGCATGAAAAAATGTTGGTGGAATTCATTCATTCAAAAAATTACAAGTGTGCTACTAACCTCACTTATAAAAGGACACCCCTTAACATCTCTTATTCTCACATTAAAACCCTTTTTTCAGCTAGAAATATACCAAATAACTTCTTAAATTCCCTCTTATCAGACTAAAAACCATATTTTTTTATAAATCTATCATAAGATAGAAGTTTTTACAAACCTACGGAGGGCACTTAAAGAAGAGGTGATATTCATCAATGAGCATTTTTGTTTTATTTCTTACTGAACCTCATTAAATTATTATTATAACATGATGATATAATAGATTAATTAGTTTACATATAATTTTTTTTTTATTTTATGCTCATGACCTACAACCATCTCCACATCTATTAAATGTGTTACAGAGTCCTTATTCGTTTGTACAGTGGACTATGACCTTACAAATCATTGTCATTAATATTTTCCATACGAAATAAAAATGTGAGAATTAATGTTAGATTTATTATTTATATTTTATATTTAGGATATTATTATACAAATAGAAATATTATATCACACATACCAACATAATCTTCATTTTTTGGTAATATGATAAAATTTCTCGTCTATACGGTGGACTGACACTTCACAAAGTAATGTGATTCATTTAAGATTTATATGGAAGGTAATAAGGATGTATTTAATGAAAAAAATATTATATATATATATAATATAAATTATTTTTACTAATAATATATAATTTACCTTTGTTTATTTTTATATTAAATGAAAATGGAATCGATGTTCATGAATATATATGACCTACTGTCTCTATGAAATGTGTATTTCATTTTCTATCAATGAATTTGTTATATTACAATAAATACATATATAATTAATTTATTTGATATCTTTATGATGGTTAAAATTATTATGTGATTAAATAATTATCAAATTACAATGACTAAGATTAACAAATCTAAACATATTCGAAAAACAATGCAGATATTACCTGAAACGTAACTTTAACAATTAATTATTGATAAAAGGGTAATAAAAGGTCATATGGAAATCATACATGGTCTGATATATATAAATACTATTCTTTAATTGATTTATAATTAACATATATTTATAATATATGAGTTTTGAACATGTACGATGGAAGTAAAGACTTATTTTAAGGGATTTTTGTCTCAATTTCTCTTCTTTGAGACGTATGTTATGCTACAAAAATAAATTATTTCAGGATGTTTATATACATATCATTTTACATATAATATCCTGAATTTATTTATCCAATTGATATTTTATGCTCCATTTTATGTTATCCGATCATGTGTTCTGTGATTCAATATTACTATTGTGGTAATGAATTTATGTTACAATCCTAATGTTTATTAGTATTGTTTATGATTATGATTGTGATGATAGAATATTATGATCCATATCTCAATAAAATCTTGAATTTTCTTCTCCCTGGACTATTCATGATATTTTTATTCAATTTTACCACTTACCTCTCATTGTTATATTAAATAATTAATAAAATGTTTTTTAGAAAATATGAATTTATTTCTCTCTTTGTCCAAAAATCTATTTTATTATAATACCAAGTTGTATAAAAATGTTTTAAAAAATGATTTATTATTGTCCCATTATTTTTAAAAGTAATTTTTCCCATATTTTTTTTTTTGACAATAACTTTTTTAGTGTAATTATCATGTTGTTTTCCATACAATTACTTTTATATTTTACTGAAAATGTGAAAGGAATATTTGTTTTGACATGTATGCAATGAATGAAACATACCATAATCATGAACATTATTTTCATTGAATATTCATTTTTAAGTTTCAATGTTTATTTTCATGTTAAATGAATTTAAAAATAGTTTAGTTTTTAAAAGTTTTTTTTTTCAAATCAAAAAGGTTATTTTCAACAATAAATGTTTTATAGTATTTTTATAGACTCCTTTTAATGTTTTAATGATTATTTTTAAAGAAAACAATTTCCAAAGTGTTTTATGAATTTCTATTTTAAAATTTTATTTTCAAATAAAATTTATCTTCCTAAAAAATGTTCCAAGTTATTTATCTTTCATAATAATTCCCCATGTAAGATAACATCATCTTGGGTTACTTTTTCATTACTAAGAATATTATCCAAGGATACCAGTATTATTATTATTTTTAATTGTTAATGTTTATGATGACATGATGTTCATGAAACCCATTTCTCTTTCACATTTAAACCATGATATAACTATTATTAAACAAGATTCTTTTCATAGGTTATACAATTATTAAATGAAAAATAATTATTAAACATGTCTATTTTCAGAATGTTATGTTTTTATGAAATGGTTATAAATACCATTTCTTTTCACGGGTAATGATATGATAAATGATATATGATCTTGTGAAACACATGAATCATTTTACTTAGGTGATGGATGGGACCTATGTCTCCTTATAATTAATTGGGCAACAATTTATATATCATGAGATATACATAATTATATTGGGGTTTGAACCAAATTTAGTGAGGTACTTTATCCACCAAGATGTTATTAAGAGTAAAACTTAAATAAAATGATGGTTTAGGGTGTGAACCCAATCAACTCTAATATCCACAGTAGTAATCGTTGACTACTATGGAAATGATTTTCTATACATATGTTTATGCTAAAAATATATGCTTGATTAAAATTTTATTATTTAATGACTCATATTCTATGAGTACCTTATGATTCATGACATATGAAATGAAAATAAACATTCCATGACTCAATATTATGATATTTTATATGTAGGGTATGGTTTCCAATTTTTTTTCTCCTATTCACACACCATTATGTTCATGTTATTCTTATATATATCCATTTTTTACTCCTATTGAGCATTTAAGACCACCCTTTCTTATGCTTCCTTTTCCCATGTTATAAAGAAAAGTATTACTTATGATATGTCTAATAAGGGTACTAGTTAGGAATACCATAGTACAAGATATTTTTTCTTACCGATGGACCAGTTATTTATATATCAAAATTTCTAAAGACACTAAACTATTATAGTCCACATGCATTTTTTTGTGTAATAAAATGAAAATTCATAAAAAATTATGTAATATCTATATATGATAATACTGGGTCGTTATATTCCATCCACACACTAAAACCAAAAAAATGTTAGTATGAGTATATCAAATTAGATCACTATGAAAATCTTTTAAAAAGGATAAATTCAATGATATCCTTACTTTTCCCTTTTTTATTAAACTATTTTATTTTAAAAAAGTAACTCTAATTCTAAATAACATACTAAACTTTATAGTTAAAAATTATATCTTACTTATAGTCCCACACTATCATGTTAATCCATCAAGTTTTATCATTTTTCCACATCCTAACCTTTCAAGTTATCTAAATCCTATATTGATACTAACAATAGTGACTACCACCATATACAACCCATAATTATGATTTTAGTTAAAAGGATTTAATATTATTAAATTACCATCACATTTTGGGATTATAATTTTATATAATTAGGAAAAACATTGCATTATAGAGAATAGTGACATAAAATTTCAGCTTTTCCTTAATAAAAATATTCTTAATTTCAGTCTTATTTAATTTATGACACCCTTGGTTCTTTCAAAGCTAAATTCCTTTATTTAGAAATAGAATTTATAATAATTTTCATTTATCATTAATACTTGAGAGAAAATTTTGAAAACATGGGATGAGAAAAATAAATAATAGAAAGGGATAAAAATAACATAAATCGATTAATCCATTTCATATTCATCAAAACCCATAATTATTGTTTATTTTCCCATATTATAATCATAGTTCAAAATAATCACTTACTTTTGAAATCAAAATTTTTCCAATGTTTTTTTATAAAACATTTCATAATCCAAAATTAAGGAAAAAATCATAATTCATGAGGGTTTCATGAAAGAAAAAAAGAATTTCATTGCAAACAGTCCTTTACCCCCGAAATTAGATAAACATTATTTAAAATAAAATATCATTTTCTTCTCTTATAGAATTAAATTATTTCTATAAAACCATTAATTTTTTTTTAAATAAAATATATTAAAGGATAAACATATAAATATTCACATGGATACCAATAATTGATTGCATAATTATGTAATTCATAATTTTATATATCATAATAATACCATCAAGACCTTATTTCTTGATATCATAAACGTGCTTTCAAGACCTAATACCAAGGAATCGTAAATAATTATGTAGACAAACAGAATATACACACACTATATTATTTAATATGATCTACTAATTTTATAGGGGAAATAACATTCCCCACCATTCACATACAAAGTTCAATGAATTTACTATATTAATGAAATAAATAAATAATCTATAAATAATCAATACAGACATTCATGTTGAAAAACTAAAAATATGTTAATATATTCCTCCATCAATAAATAAAACCAAATAGTCAAAGGTAATACAGAAAAATAAGGTTAATGGCTCTCATATAGTATATCCCTATTAATTAATAAGAATCATCAAAGGATCCAGGTATTGAAAAAAATACATTTAAGATAATACCTAATTATTTATTTAAAAATATCATAAAAATATTCTTTTCTTTTGATAAAAATAAAAAATTTACAAAATATTGAGAAATTTATTAATGTTATAATAAAATTATAGACATATATATGAATCTTAAAAATAATGTGTGGTCATGATGGTGTGAAAATCCATTCATGTCATATAAATTAGATGATAACATTCACTTTACACATTTTTAAGAAGTAAAAACGGATTTGTATGAAGAAAATTTTAAAATATTACTTGTAATCATTTGTAATAAAGGTAAATGGTTTTTAAAAATTCCCACTATAAATATTTGAAATATATATAAAAATATTCCCATGAAATTTTATGAACATGCAAATTAAGGAAAATTATTTTTAAAAGAAAACATTAAAACATGGTTTTAAATGAAAATCCATTAGCTGGAGCCTCGAATCATTTCATAAAACCTCTAAATTCAGAATAATAAAATCATTTTAGTTTTATATTTATTAATTAAATTTTCCATGTTCACTTCATTATCATTATTAATTTTATTTTATTTATTACCATAACTTATTTAGTTACTTAACTAGTTAAGCATATGTAAGTCATTTTTATCTTTTCTAGTTTATAATTCAAAAAAACCCTTGGTAGGTTGACTATTTTCAATAGTGATTTTGTTACACCATATAAATAATATAAATCATGGCATATTTACCATAAATATATATCAAATAATATTTTAGAATCATCCATAAAAATAATTCATGGGAAACAAATCAAAACACTTTGTGAAGGCGGTGGTCTACAAGTACAAATGAGTGGTATTTTCATTCAAATATTATTTTTATCCCTATGGAAACATATTAAAGATATATAAATAAGGTGAGTGACATTTCAAAATTATTAATAACTTATAATAATAAAAAATACATAGTCAAATGAAATTCTAAATAAATTTCCATACTTTCGATGTTAGTATGGTCATGATCAAATTAATCTCATCCAAATGAAATAAATAAAATATTTGGGTTAATTTTGAGACATTATTCAATATTTTAAACCCTAATTATCATGTTTTACCCATTATCATAGTGTATAAATCTAGACTTTTATGAATGAAATTTCCATTTTGAATGAATTAATGCCCTATTAAGTAATATAGTTTTCAAAAACACGTGATCTTTTTTAGTTATTTTGGAAAATTATAAAATAAAATGAAGTTTTCATTAAAAAAAATTATCAATCTTAAACATAAATAATTTGGTTGTTGTATAGTGATAGTAAATTGTATTAATTCCTCAGGGTTTAGATAAATTCTATTTGATATAGGCGAAAGATGTGATGACCTCGACCTGTAGATTTTTACCCTATAAAGCACTATTATGAGAGCTTATAAGGGAGATGGAATCTCTAGTAATTTCCCTTAACCAATCCCAAGATTAAATTATATAATTAAAATATGAAAAAATAATTTATGGTTCACTTTCAAGCTTACCCAGACCATGAACCAAACCATGTTCATCAAATCACCCCAAGAATGTATCACCATTGCACTCATTACACTTAGAGCAAACACTGGTAAAGTATCACCATCATACACCTTACCACTAGTAGTATGAATGTTTTTGTATTATTTATAAAAATAATAATTATTATGTTTATCCCATTTCATTATTACTTTTTATATATAATTATAAATTATTTGAGGAAAATTCGATTTTGATACAAAAAAACCAAAATTGTATTTTGGTGAAATATATTCTTTTAACAAACTTTTTTATAAGTTAGATAAATTTGAAATAAATATTTCTTTAATATAATAATACTATTAAATAATAATTATCTATCTAAAAATATTAATATGATTTAATAATTCTAATGTAATCTTTAGAAGGGTTAGAAATTTGTCATTGTCCTTAAAACAAATATTGTTCAGTAAATTATGATTTTTAGTTAAATGTGTAAATTATCATAATTAGAGAATTATCATTATAAAATAAATATTTTATTTTAAATTATCATGTATAAGTTATCAATGGGATAATAGTTCATTATTTTTAAAGATAGGATCTTTTTGGTTAAAAATTAAAAACAATATAAATATATTTTTTTTTTATGGCATAATAAATGTCCAAAGGTGTTGAAATAAATTATATATATGGTATAAAAGAAAAAAAATATTTAATCTTTAAAATAATTTATTTTTGATGTTATTTTGTTAATTTTATAATCCTTTAATGAATCCTCAAACCCCTATATTATATTTTATGTTTTTATAGTCAATTATTTATTAACATGACTCATTTCCACAACACCAATGATATTATTTTAATATTTTTGGTTCATGGAAGTATAAAATAATTAAATCCTTTCCTATCTTGAAATAACCATGGGAAAAACCTTGGTAAGGTTTTTGGTATTTATTATGTTATCATATAGAGTCCAAAACCTATATTAAGAAATTAATAAAAATTTACACTTTCTTTTTCTATAAATATCATTCGTAATTACAAATCTTCATAGCTAAATATTTATTATAACTGATGTTACCCTCCCAATAACCCTATTAATCCTTCTGATGTTTTTCAAAATATCATAAAAATCTCCTTTGAAGCATTTATAATTGCAATTTCATGTTAATGGATCTCTCTCTGTTATTTTATATTGAAATCCCTTTTTGTATTTAGCTATTTTAATATCAATTTATTATGTTTTAATGTATTTAAAAATTTATTTTTATATCCCAATTTTTGTTTTATTAATGAGATATCATTTATCTCTACTCTTTATAACCTTTACCTCAGTCGTTACTAAGCTGAAGTAAGGGATCAGTCTATACTCTTTTCTATTCAAGAACCTACTTTGTATTTAGCTTTTTCAATCTAAATTTATTTTCATGTAATGTACTTATAAATAATCCTTTGATTTTTAATTATTGTTCTACAAATGAGATATCATTCATCACCTATTTTTATAAACCTTACCTAGGATGTTACTATATCAAAGTAGGGGATTACATCATCCTCCTATTTATTTAAGTAATTTCATTGGATTATGCCTTTTGATTACAAATTTTCCCATATTTTAAGGTGTTTCTACCCACCCCTTTACTTATCTTATGACACCTAAGTAATTAGATATAGTCTATAAGTCTCATTAAACCATTAATTTAATATCTATGTACAACCATTATGTTACCAAAAGTATCACGTTATTTTCCATGAAAGACATTTATGTTGTGAATACCCATCCCCATTTCAACTCAATGGTATTCACCTCAATGTATATATCCATTACTTATTTGGATCTCTTATTTATGTATCCCACACTCCTTAATCATGTTATTAAAAGTGATTAAATTCATATTTAAGTTGTATAATCTAAGTGGTACAAATATATATGTACATGATATGAATATGATGGGTGTGTCCAAAATTATAAATCTCTCAAATACACTGGGTAATATTTTTATCTCATGAGATAAAATGTATGGTGAATTAGAGGTTATCTTTGTAAAACTATGTTATGTTGTCTTGATGTTTTTTCTTGATTTATTCTTATGATTTCATGTTTTATGTTGTTTCCACATTCCTATGCTTCATTGATGTTATCATTTTATATCATGCTTCAATGTTCATGTTTATGGTCACCACTTTTATATAACCTTGAAATTCCTCTTTAATCATTTGTATAGCATTCATTATGTTATAATCTGTTTATTAACTAAATGGGATTTATATCTCACCCATTTCTTATGTACATACCCAGGTTATCCCTTGAAATATTTGAAGATCGATGGAATATAAAGTCATGTTCTAGAGTTTCTAAATGATTTTGTTTTACCCACGATTTAACTTATTATTATAAATATCTAATTTCCCAAAGACTATATAACAATAGATATTTTGTGATTATATTAAGTGTATATTTATTTAGTAAATCATGAATTAAACTATATTAGATATATGGGTTGTCATATGTGACATCAGATAAAGGTCTAGTCATCTTTGGGGATTAGGATTATAAAACCATAGTGAAAGCCTTATAGACAATACTAAATGTAATATAACATACCTAAATATTAGTAAAGTATATAATATGTGGTTTCTAAGTAGGAAAATTCTATCCAAGAGACTACATGTTGATGTGGCTATAGAATATTTATTCCTATAGGTAATAATATTGAAATGGGTGAATTGGGTATTAACTCGATCTCCACATGGTGCCTGAAAACAGGTATTGTTGTATAACTAGACTGAAACTCCCTAGGGATATAATTTGGTTTATTCAATATATCTTAGCAAACCATGATGAAAGTAAAAAAATAACCACAAATGATTATGTTATAAATTAAACTGTGCATAATATAGATAAAAATATTGATATTATCTTGTTAAATAATACATGTGATTTATGGTTTATCCCTTATTTGTTCATATTTTCCATTTAATATGTTTAATTGTTTAAAAATTATCACCTATAATTATAATTTGGAATAATAAAATGATTAGAAGATGAATAAAATAGAAAAAGGAAGGATTATCTTCCATGGATGCAGACATTTTTTCATATCATGCATGTTTAGTAGAACTATTTAAACACTATATCAAAATATGGAAGTCCAACTATCAAAAAAATCAAAAAATTGGGATATTATTGTCTCAAAAGAATATAAATACTACCTATCCATACATTCAATATTAAATTTACAATTAACCTTGTGATATGCCCTTTATCATAATTTTATGTAATTATATGTTTTAATTTACTTTCCTTACATAGTGGCAACATAAATTTATACAAGAATAAAATCAACCTCTATACCACAAATGGACCTCTAATTATATTCAAGTGAAAAGAGTGGGATGGTTCTACTTTTCAATCATCATCATAAGAGTTAATATTATTTCCTTATGAGCATGTTTATCTAGATCAAATAATTGAGACCAATGGAAAGATCATACATAATGTCATTCTTATTATAAAGGATTATACATAAATGTTTCCAAAATATTATTTTGGTCTTCCTCCAAGTCGTGTGGCTGAGATCACAATTGATCTTATAACAAAATCATTACCAATATTCAAGACACTTTATATAATGGACACTATTGAACTTGAATATCTAAATAAAAAACTATTAGGGAATATAAATAAAGGTTTCATATGAAAAAATGCTTCGCCAGGGGGTGCATCGGTCTTCTTCATCAAGAATATGGATTGTTCAATGTACCTAAACATTGATTATGGTCATGTCAATAAGATCATGAGAAAGAATAAGTGTCATGTTCCATAGATTTATTATTTTTCTATCGACTACATAGATCCTAGTACGTATCTATGGAGGATCTTCAGTCAAGATATTATCATGTAACGGTGAACAAGGAGGATATCCCTATGAATAAATTTTATAAAAAATGTAAATGATCTATTATTTTATAGTGATGAAATTTACACTCACTAATTATGAATATGTCTCTATGTACATAATTAATAGTTTCATAGGTATTACCTTGATAAATTTTTGGTAGTCTTTATAAATGATATTTGGATTTAATATAATAAAGAGGTTCAATATGATAAGCATTTTAATGTTTTACTGGAGAGCATTAGAAAGGAAATGTTATGTACTATGTATTTGAAATGTGATTTTTTGATGGAGAAAGTAACATTCTTAATGAAGGTTATGAATAGTAATGGAATATCCTTGGATCCTACAAGAACACAGAGAATTATAATAGGGAATAGATAAACATCCATGAGAAAGATCCATAGTTTCCATAGAAAAACTAGGTGATATCATAAATTTGTGGAAAAATTATCATGAATTTCAAGTCCAATAACTAAGATAAACCGGAAGGGATTGTTGTTTTTTTGGACATACGAATTTGAGGAGAGAATAAAAGAGTTAATTAGGAGGAAAATCACTCTACATTTTCTCACATTACCAAACAATGTAAAAGGATATGTGATCTATAGTGATGCATCCAATAAAGATATTGGGATTTTTACTAATGAAAGATGACAAAGTGATAGCATATTCCACAAATAAATGAACTATCTATGAGACGAAATACACACCTCATTATGTATAATTGGTTTTAGGGATCCTCCATTGTTGATTTAGTGACATTATCTATACAAGGGGATGTTTGACATATATATGGATCATAAAATTTTGATGTATATATTGACACAAAAGGATCCCATTATGCACCAATGAAGGTGGTTAAAGAAGATCTAGTATTATGATTGTACAATCCATTTCCATCCTAGGAAGGTAAATAAAGTGATACATGATCTGAGTAGAAAGGATTCTACAACCCTATATGTAATGGGGAAGGAATGGGATCCAATATTATTTTACATGAAAAATATAGTCAAAGGAATAAAAAATGATAATTATTCTACCTTTCTCAAATAACTACTCAACCATACGTTCATGATATGATCAAGGAGGTCCAAAAAGAATATGAGGATCTATATAGAAGGGAAGTGAATATTATAAATTTTAACTTTTCAAAATTTGGATATATAAGGTTTATACATAGATATGTGTCCCATAAAAACTAGAATCATGGTGGGAACTTCTGGATGATGTTCATAGATCATATTTCTCTATTAATCCTTGAATTACTAATATGTCTAAAGATCTTAATTAAATCACTGGGTAGGAAAACATGAAGTGGTAGATTGAAAATTTTTTATCTCAATTCTTGGTATGCCAATAATTGATGGATGTATGATAGTGGTCTAACATTTTGATGAAACAATTTTCTATACATGTTTAAATATAAGAAAACATAATCATTAATTTAATTGTAGTAATACCCATGACATATAAATGCAATAACACCATATGATGTATAGTCATTCACCTTACAAAGTTGGTGAATTTCATTTATATCCTAGAATATTTCCCTTTTGACCAACTTTCAATGATATACATAAGAGAAGTGGTAAAACTATAAAGAATTATTCTCTCCATTGTCTTTAATGAAGATCTGGTATTTACCTTGAGGATATAGATAATCATTCCATAGGCATTGGATACATAGTTGTATTTCAGTACTAATTATCACCCTCAAATAGATGGTTAGCATTAAGGAATCATTGAAACTCAAGAGGATATGTTGAGATCATGTTCAATGAATTTCCATGGTCATTGGGATTAAAACCTTCTACAAGTTATATTTTCCAATAACAAGATTTTCCATTCTATAATTAGTAGGACAACTTATAGGGATCTATATGGGAAATGCGTTATACTCCACATGTTGTAATGAAGTTAGAGAGTAAAATCTTATAGGACATGATCTTATCTAATATATTGCAGAGAATGTTCAAACCATTCATTATCATATGAAATATGTATAAAGTCAACATAAAATATATGAATTCAATCACCAATAATACCATGATTTTGTGGTTAGGGATAAGTTGTTCCTTTGTATATCATCATGGAAGAAATTCATGGGGTTTGGGATGAAGGGAATAATTAGTTTAGGATACATGAAACCCATTAATATCCTTTATTGCATCAGTGATATGTCCTATCATCTATAAATATCCCCAAACATATCCCAATTACTTGATGTGTTCTATTTATCCCTCCTGAGGAAGTACATACGAGTTCCCTCAAATGTACTAAATCCAGAGGCGGTACCCTTGGAGATATATGATTCATATGAGGAGTCACCTATGCAGATATTATATCATATATAAAAGGTTATATTAAATAAGAAAACATACCTAGTCAAAGTGTTGTAGCAGAACCACATTTGAGGAAGAAACATAAGAACTCGAATGCGTAATGAAAAAAAAGAACCATTATTTCTAATAGTGTAAAAATCGAAATTTTGAGGGAAAAATTTATAAATTGGGGAATAATATAATGACCAAAACTTTATTAAATGAAATACTCTTTGTGAATGAATAAATTCCTTCTTATGTAATGTAGTTATATAAAAATAATTCACAACTTTGGTTATACAAGATCATTATAAAATAATATCCATCCATATTTATAAGGCCATTAAGCATCTTAACAATTGTAAATATAGAATTTGTACATTAATATTTATGATTTGTATATATTATGGGTTATGATAAATTATAATTAACACAAATTGATGAAGTGATGACCTCAAATAGTATGATCGTTCCCTTTGAATCCCAATTAATAGAGATTCCCAGGGAGATGGTGTCACATGGATTTTCCCCTGACCAAGACGAAACTGAAATTAAGTAACTAAAACAAGAATGGAACCATTTACGAGATTAGTTCAAGCTTCTCAATATTGAGACCCAAATCATGTTCATTTAACCACCACAAGAAAGTACCACCAGCACACATCTTACCCTCAAGGCATACAATACTGTAATTAGGGTTTATATATCTTGACCCTAGTAGTATGAATTTTTTATTTTATTCTTTATAATTGAATAACTTGAATATTTATTTATTTTAATTATTACTTAATAAATAGAATTATAAGTCAGTCTATGAAAATATGATTTTGATATGAAGAAAACAATTTTATTTGGAAAATATACATTTTTAACACTCTTTCTGATAAATTCTTGAATTTGATAATAAATATTACCTTCATATAAGATTATTTTTAGATAATATTTATTTATATAAAAATGATAATATAATTTAATGAATCAAATGTAATCTTTATAAGGGTTAGGAATTATTTTTGTCCAAAAATAAGTATCTTCCGCTAAATAAGGTTTTTTATTTAAAATTTTAAAATCTCATATGTATAAAATTATTTCAATAAAATAAATGTTATTTTTTAATCCCACAAACCAAAAACATCCAATGGTTTTCATTACATAATTTTAAAAAATTGTCACTTTTTGGGTAAAAAGTAAATAATGTCTGAATTTAAGGTTTGAATTACAAAATCATAATATCCCAAAGGTCATGTTATAAATTATATAAAATGAATAGATGACCAAATATGTATTTCAACTTTATAATATTTCTTTGAAGTTATTTTATTAATTTTATAAACCTTTATTATATCCATAAAAACTTATATTATATTTAATATTTTAAAATCAATTATTTATAAACATGAATCACTTACACATCACTGATGATTTTATATTAATATTTTAGGTTCATGAACATATAAATTATTTAAAACCATTCATATTTATTAAGAAAAGGAGAATCCCATGGGATGGTTTTCAGTTTTGAATATTTTATCATATAGAGCCATAAACCTATGTTTAGAAATTAATAAAGAATTACCCTATCTTTTTTCTATAAATACCCACCCAACCTACCAATATTATTCAATTATAACCCATTGAGCATTAATATACTATTCTTATACCACTCTAAAGACCACTTAATTCATTCTCATCCTTTTAAGAAGCTCTTACAAATCTTTAGGAAGAACCCTCTCAATGTGAGAGATCTGTATATATTCTTTTACATTAAAGAAAATTATTTGTATATAGACTTTTGAATCTAAATTTATTGATTTTAATTTCATTAGAAATATAAATTCAAGTTCCAATTTATTATATATTAATTAGATATCATTTATCCTCTCACATTATACCCTTTATCTAAGTCATTACTATACCTAAGTAAAAGATATCTCTCTATTCTTTTCCATTCTAGCACATTATTTGTATTAAGACTTCATAATATCAATTTATTGAGTTTTTTAGGTCTTCCTAAATATCCATTTTATTTTCATTTTATTTTATAAAAATGATATATCATTTATCCCATACTTTTATAACCTTTACCTAAACCATTACTATGCCGAAGCAAAGGATTCTCTCCCCCTCCTCTTTATTCAAGTAATTTTGTTGTATTACGCCTTTTGAGTTCAAATTTCTTGTGTTTTAATATTTTTCAACACATACCTTCTAGTTTAATATGATTCCAAAGTAATTAGAGACCACATTTTACTCTTGTTAAACACTACATTGGATCATTATGCACACCTGTTATACTGCTAAAATTATCTCTATATTTCCCATAGAAAACATTTGTGTTGTGAAAACCCAAAGGCATTTAAACTCAAGGATATTAAATTAGATATACCTATACATAATTAATTAGTTACATCGATATATGTGACCCATAATCCTTAATTGTGGGATTAAAAAATATTAAATACTATCTTATGTTGTATGATCTTTATAACAGACAAATTCTTTTAAATCGTGTGAATGTGATGGGTGGGCCCAAAATTTTATAGTCCACCTATGCATTGGGTAATATTTTTATCTCATTATATTCCGTATATGCTGTATGATAGGTTAACATAACACATGATGTTATGATTTCTCGATGGTTAGCCTTGATTTATGCTTTTGATTTCATATTTTATATTGTTTCCAAATTGTTATATTTCCTTGATTTTATTATCTTATTTACTTCTTTGACATTCAAATTTATGATATTCACCACTTTTATATCACATTGATATTCCTATTGACTTACATGTATTTATTTCATCATTCTATGACTTGATTATTACTTTATTGGGATTTATAGCTCACCTCGTTCTTATGCTTTTCCTCAGGTTATCCATTGAAGTATTAAAAGAATTATGGAATATAAGGTAATGTGTGGAGGTTTTAAATAATGTTGTTGTACCCATGATTCAAGTAATTGTGATATGTATAAAATATCCCCAAGTGTTTAACACCAAATTTTTTTTGTAATATATTTGATGACGAGTGGACTTGTTTAAAATATGAGTTTCATTTATTTAAAGAAAAAATTTGTGTAAGGATTTATAAATAGGAAAATATGCTACGTGAGCCCTTCGTAACATTAGGAATGTTATGTAAATGCTATGTGAATTCTATGGGAACATGATATAAATTCTCCATGAACCCAATGTAGACCTTATGCTACATCAGGAATTATACTTCATCCTTATGTAGTGTGATTTTTTTTATATAAGAATCCTAAATAGTAATTTTTTGTTTGAAAAATATGTGTATCATGTAGAAATTGAAAGATACCAAACAATCAATAGATGCATGAAGTTATGTGATACATTAATAGGTGAAGATATTGTCGAGGATTTGTTGACAACATGAGTACTATGATCTTTGTGCAATAAAGATTCTTTTTTTGTACTTTATAGAAATTCATGAGTACATGAAGAGATATTATTATATAGTTATTTACAACCTGAAGACTATGATCATGGTGTAGTAATGATTCAATTATAAACATTTTGTATAAATTCATAATATACAGGAGGGGATGTTTTCAAGGAATTATTTATAACCTTATTATCATGATCATTGTGTATTATAGATTATGTTTTCCATATTTTATGGAAATTCTTGTTGTGAAGGGGAAGATATTCTTAGGGAGTAATTAAATTTAGAAATATACACGAAATTTCAACCTGAAACTCATAGAGGATTTAAGATTCATTTACATCTCTTAAAATGGATGTTATATTAGATTTGATAATCATATAACAAGATCATAAGATCTACATCACATTTAATATCACCCATAACAAGAAATGAGAGTAATTCATAGGGAGATCTCCAAGATTCATTCTATGTGTTTTTTCCTTAACTCATCTGGAAGGTTGAAAGTTAAATGAGGTGTTATTATAAGAGTTAATTCACATTGGAAGTCAAAATTATTTTTTTTGAAGATAAAAACTATCATTGGTTTTTATTTTCATTATCGCTATTTAAAGAAGTAAATATTAAATAGATGGAGAAATGAGATACTTTTTGAAGGAGATAATTGAGTTCGCCAATTGTTCATAGTAGTGGACTAGGAGGGTCAATGAGACCAATAAAAGATTATACACATAAATAATTATATATAGTGAATTAGGTGCATAAGAACATTTCAATACATGTTCATCACACTATTCTAGTGTGGGTTAACCACGTAAAATATATCATTCTATTTATTTCTTTCAGTTATCATTTATATGAATGATATAAAACAATCTATGTGTTTATCAAGGTGAGAGAACAAAATAATCATAAAAGGGATAATATTTTTTACTTATTTACCATAATTCAAACCCTCTTGGGGTGAAATCCTCTCTATGTTTACACCAAGTTTAATTAGAGGACAATTTAATCTGTTTATCTCTTATAATCATGGGAAAAATTGTCAACTATAAATGTTGTCCCATTTTTAAAGTAAATACTTTTCATTTATGGAAAATAAGAATATTATAATATTTAATATCCTTGGGAAAGGATTTTTATAAAATTAATATCTTTATAAAATTCTTTAATATTAAAAGTGATGTCTTGACGAACAGAGATAAGCACAAATTAGAATTATATTCTAAATATATAAATTCCTTAGAAATGGTTGTTCTACTTCTATTTTTACAATGTTAATTTCCTATAAAACCTCTCATATTATAAGTTAAAAGAATATAAATTAATTAATTATATATAAGTATTTCTGAGGAAAAGATAAAGGTTCTATGGAACAAATATGAATATTTTAGAGTGAACTGAAATGATATGGTTGAATCATTTTTTGATAATCTAAATATTTTCATTGAATATACCAGAGGACTCAGGGAACATATAAATGATAATACAACTATAAATATTATGATGAGTATAATCTATCTCCATTTCAATGAAAATGTATGGGTTCTAGAATAACATGGTCTTAAATTGATTTCCCTCAATAATCATCATGTTACTCTTGTGGACCGTGAGATGAAAAATAAAGGCAATGAGTCATGAACATAGAAAATTACTTAGGAAGTTCCCTTTAATTCCATGAAGAAACTCTCAATCCAGTAGAATATATATATTGATGATGTTGAAGAGGTTATTTGATTCTTATCCTCTAATCTTAAGAGATAAATATGAAGGTTTAATGATAAACTTCCCCTTTCATTCATTAAATATGTTATGGTGTGGAATATTTTGGAAAAACTTCCCAGAAACATTCAACAAATTTATGATGAAGAAAAAAAACCTATGAAAATCACCAAAGAAGAATTAAATAATTATATGTGGAGGTATTTCAAAAGAAAAAAAATTATTTTTTAGGAATAATATAGTTTTAGAGAAAGTGATGTATAAGAAGTTTGAAATTATAAGGATTAAGGTGTGTTGATGGCTATTTAAATTAATCTAATAAATGATCATAATGATGATTAAAATAATGGTATTTTTAGTAGGGTTGATCTATATGATGAGCATGAAGAATCACTTGAAGAGATTGATATTTTGAGGGAAAATACCAAGAATAAAAATTCATGGGTGTAAGCTTCTATGATCTACCAGAAACATAAAAAATAAGAAATGTTAGACTTTAGGGTTGAAATTTAAAATCTCATATATGGAAAATAAAGAAACTCAGGGAAGGAAGTTGAAGTGAAACTCAAAATTGATGAATAAACCTAAATCATTGATGGTTTAGATAAAAATTAAATAAAAGTGTAAATAGAATTGATGATATAGTGGAAGAAGCTATGATCTAGAATCGAATATTTAAAGATGAATACTGACTATTAGATCCTATAATGTTAATGAAAAAAATTGTGGAATCATTTTTAAATAAACAAAAAAAAATTCAAAGGAATAACTCATTCTTATATTTCATGTTTAGTTGTTGAAAGATAAAGAAAAAACTATGGTGAAACATTTTTAAGATAGAAATTTATTTATGGTTTTCCCAAAACCATAAGAATAAACTCCCAATAAAGAGGATGATCTTTATAAAAATGGAACAAAAATTAACCATGTGTCTATGTAAAATTATAATTCTTCAATATTTAGATATTTTAATATAGAATGTTTGTACACACTTTATATATGTTATATATTTCTAGGACAACCCATTATGAGAAAAAGTAATCCAAATAGGCTAGTAGAATGTCTAATCATACATTTTCCTTTAACTGATACTTATTTGGTAGTGAATTCTCTAGGAATAAGGCATTTTATTGAGGAAAATTAATGAAAAAAATTCATTAAAAATTTATTAAAGTGTAATATGTAAATTTCTAAACCCTTTATCCCAAAGCACTGATACTGTAAACGTATTTTTTGTTCTGTACAAAGAAGTAGAGTTCATAGAGAAAATAGTTGATTAGGATCATACATCACAGAAAAGGATTATGAAGGGAATTTTTGAGATGGATAATTCCTTATAATTTACATAATTAAAACATACATGTCAAGATCATCGATAGTAGATAATGGATTCACATCACTTATGATTAAAAATAAAGACCAAATTATGAATTTAAAAAATAATAAATATGGTATCATTAATTTTGGAAATGATGAGAGTAGTAATAATGTTTGGGGCATAAAATTAATGATGGGAGGAAAATATATCATGTATAAAAATATTTTTCTAGTAGATGGTCTATGAAATGATCATCTTAGAATGATCCCATTGCTCGATCATAGAAATTTGGTGGATTTTAATGAATGGATATTTACTATCAAACCATAAAAAAGTTTACTTATCATTATAGAGAAAAAGATCCAAGGAAAATTTATATCTTATTATAGAGGAAAATTTATTCCATCTATCCAGAGAGGAATATAATAGGGTAGGACATATATGGATTGTCCATTTAAAACAAAAATATCTAGGGTGGTTGGAAATAATAAATAGATCATTTTATATTCCCTATCTCACATATGATAACAATAACATATGAAATTTATGTAAAAAGGGTAAGATTATAAAAAAGTTTTACGAGAAAAAAGTAGATTGAGTCCTTGAGGTTTCTTGAGCTTGTGCATGTGATTTGTTTTGGTCCAATATCACCCAAAGTGACAGATGGAGTAAGTTATTATTTATTTTTAATTGATTATTTCAGAAATATAGCATGGATTATGACTATCACAAAAAATATTTATGTGTATAGATGTGTCACTCTATATCAAAGGAAAGTTGAAAAGTTATTTGGTGTGAAGATTTAGAAATAATGTTTTGAAAAAGGGACCAAATTTACAAATCATCATGTTTAAAAATATCTGGAAAAGATAGGTATTTAATGACAAGTTTCCGCTATTAGAGAACCCCAAAAAAATAGGGTAGTGAAAGGAATAAATTTAATAATAAAAAATTTCCCAAATAATATTTATTGGAAAGTATTTACAAAAATAGTACTAAAAAGAAGCAGTTCTTTCAGTGGTCTAAATCTCCCACAGATCATTTATATGTGAAAATAAAGGAATAAATCCAAAGAAAAATAGGTAAATAAAGAACCCTACATTCAGGTTCTTTCAATAATTTGTATGTAAATTTGTTATCCTTAATAAATATAATATCATAAATTTATATGATTAGAGAGATATAGGTATATTTCTTAGTTAATCTATAAAGAGTAATGATTACTGTTGTGACACTAATAGATTGGTAAATATGATTGAGATAAGTGATGTTTTAGTGGTTTATAATAGACTAATTAAAATATAAAATGAAATAACTTCACATGAAAACCAACCAACATTTGAATCCAAAGGTGGATAAGAACAACATGATTTGAGAGGAGTTATATTGAATGTAGAGGATTCTAATAAGGGCTCATACTAGGAAGAAAGTAAAGAAGTTTTAATTAGATCTAGAAAAAAATATAATAGGGTTGAAATATCTAAAATAAAAAATATTGGAGACATGATATCCCAAATCCAAAATAGAATAATGAAGGCTCAACAATTTGTATATTTATTATTTTTAGTGGAACCAAAATATTTTAAATATGATGCAAATGATGACATCTATTTTAAATCTATATTTAAGGAGTTTTATCCATTAGATAAAATAAAACATGGTAATATATTCTAATTCAATGTTAAAATAATATCATAAAAAATAATTGGTAGTTACAAAATAAACATTATGGATATGGAAAGACAATTCAGAACAAATCATATCTTGCATGTAAGGGGTATTCCTAAAATGAAATAATTGATGTGGATGAGATGTATGTGCTTATATCATGAAATTAAACTTTCCAGTTATTCCCAACCATGATTGGTTTCATATTAAATAAAATGGATATCAAATATACCTTCTTTAATGGTTTCCTTGAATTTGAAATATACTTGTGAAGTAGTGTGGGTTTCTCATTAATGAATATTAAGGAAAAGTAGGTCAATGGAAGAAGGAATTCAATGGCCTCAAAAAATAATTAATATTATCGTATTCAAGGTAAGATAGATATATAATGAATCATGGTTTTTATAGATTATGATTTGATCAAAAAATTTACATAATGGAGAATGAGGAGTGATTTTTGTTGACAATCTATGTTGATGAAATATTTTTTCGAGGCTCAGATGACAACCAATGAAAGTAGTTTTCAAAACTCATGTGGTGTGAATTATAAATGTCTCTAATTGGTGAATTTCCATTTTTATTAGTTTATAGGTTATTAAAATAGTTAATGGGATATTAATCCCACAAACTAAATATTCCAAGGATTTTTCATGGATATTACAAATGGTGGATTCGAGGACCATAGAAACTATGGAGGAGACAAAACTAAAATTATCAAAAGATGAGTATGGTAAAAATATCAATGTGTCAAAATATTCTTAAATCGTTAGAAGTTAACATTATTTGACTTAAAATCATTTATATATTATATTTCTCACATGTGGAGATGATTTTTTAGTGTGTACCCATAGAAAGATACATGAAAGTTATAAAGAGAATATTTAGATATATCAATCACATAATGGAATTTATATTGATTTATCATAATTATTCATAGAATAATTTTGTTTTTCATTTAGTAATAAAGATTAGTATGGTTTGGTAGAAAACTAAAAATCGAAATCTTGAGGTGTTTTAAAGTGAGTGTTTCTATAAACCATCAAAAAGAAAGAAGAAGGGTTACATATCATTGAGCATCACAAATATCATTTACATTGAAACCACTCATGCATACATCCATGTTCTATGAATGAAACAAAAAATTAAGGATGTGTGTGTCAAGGTGATTTATCATATTCCATTTATCATGATAAATGTTATAAAAATACCTATCCAACATTATTGGATCAAAAAAATTGAGATCATATATCAATTAATAAAAAAATTAGGTGAAAAGAATTATGGTTTTGAAATATGTTTCATATCAAGATAAATATACTGATATCATGACAAATGAACTACCCAAATTGTTGTTTGAGAAGCATTGACTGGTTCTTAAAGTCTAATAATTTTAATCAACTTAATTGTTTTTTGGGATGGAACCCCACTTGCCATATTTTCATGTAAGTGTTTTTAGTAGAGGATACATTTTTAAAAGATGGAGATTATATCAATAGAGAATTTGGGGGAGGTGTGGGTTAAATAGATAGAAATGTAGGTTCAAGTTAAGTCTCTTGTTTCCTATAGTAATACTTGGATCAATTAGATTAGAGAATTATTTTAAATCTAATTTTCTATGTGTTTATTTTTATAAATTGAAAAAGGATTGTACTTTATGGATAATAAGGGGGATATGTGAAATAAAATGTTTAATTTTTCTATGTTTATATTGTCAAGCATGCCGATTGGATACTGGACACATTAAAAAAATTACAAGAGGGAGATTGTGGAACCCCAAATAATGTTGGGAATAGATTTTTTGATATGTTTATTCATTGATAATATGAGTATATTTTAGTGTGATCATGTGGTTTTAAGGGTTTATGCTTGGTTAAATTAGCAATGTGAACCCCATTCTATGTTGGGAAATCTATGTAAATACTACATGATTGATATGTATACACTATGTACAATGTATATGAACCCTATGTAAATTGTACTCTATAATCATAAATCAATGGGAACATTATATAAAATAAATTTTGGATTCTTGAATATGATATTACTACATTATAATTAATAGTTATGTGCATTTGGAGGAAATTGTGACATCCCTTACTATTAGCAGATAAAAGAACATGCAATCCATATTTGTAGGAATATATATTTTTTAGGGAGTTATTTATAACCTAAATATTGTGGTCTTAGTGAAGTAACTATTTTTTCCCATATTTTATGGAAATTAATTCTTGGTTGGTTGATATATTTTTGGATATAAATTCTCAACTTGAAGGTCCTTATCATTTTGCAATAAATATTGAATTTTCCATATTTTAACTAAATACATGATGTGTATGTGGAGATATTATCAAAGAGTTATTTATAACATGAATTCCATGATATTGGTGTAGTTTGGATTTAGTTTTCTATATTTTATAAAATATCATGATATACTAGTGGATATATTCTCTGGGATTTATTACATTCATAAATATCCGTGATTATACATCCCAAGAATCATGAATATTTATGAGTAATTTATTTCTCTTAAAATGATATTTATATCCCAAGTAGTTGTCACTATATATGATCAAAAGATCCAAATCACCTAAGATATTTCCTATAAGTGGAAATAAAGAGGTAGATACACAAGGATATTTCCACAAGGCATTTTAGGTGGATTTTCGAGATCTCATATAGAAGGTTAAATGTCAAAGAATATATTATTCCAGGAGTAAAATTATCACTATAAGGTGAAATTATTTGTGTAAAAGAGAAACACTATCATTGGTTTATATTTTAATCATATTCATTTGAAGAGGGAATTATTCAATACATGCATCTGTGAGTTCATTATTTAAGGATAGTATTGAGTTCCCAAATTGTTTTTGGCAGTGAACATGGAGGTTCATTGAGAATAATCGAAAATCATTATCCTAAAGCAATGAGATTCAGTGAATTGGGTGTATAAGAACACTGTCATTCATGCTCAATGGGAAAATGTTGGGTGGGTAAACCAATTAAAATCCATAGTGTTATTTACTACATTAATATCTCATTGAGGAGAAGGATATATTGAAAATAAAGTGTCCCTCAAGGTGATATAAATAGATCCTAATAAAAGGAAGAATATTATTTTTACTTAGTTGCCATGATTATATAACCCTCTCATGGTGTAAAACTTTCTAAGGGTTTAACAAGTTGTACCAGATGAAGGTTCATTGTTCTCTCTCTTATGAGCATTGAATTTGTTTTCAACCATATATACTTTCCCATTTTTGATGTTAGTAATTTCTAGTTATAGAAATGATCCATGAAATACTATTTATGATCATATAGAATAAATGTTTATACATAAGCTATCTATAGAATCACCACTAATATTGAATGAAGTGACTTGATGGAGAGATATTATCATGAATTGGATGCAGATGAAAAATTCTTAAATTTTATGGGTATTTCTTTTTCAAATTACAGTTTTAAAAATTCAATTTCCAATAAATTATCTCATGTTATTTTGGGAAAACATTGAATTTATAAAGAATACTCTTAGGTTTAGTAGGTAAATACATAAGTTCTACCGAAAAAATATTTATATTTGAAAATGCACTCAAATGAGACGGTTGATTAATTTTTTGATCATATAAATGTTCTCATTAAAGATATGAGAGGACATCATAAATATCTCAAAGATTATAATATCATTAAGAGGGTCAAGAGAATACTGCCTTCTCACTTCAATGAAAATTTATGTGTTCTAGAAAAAAAAATCCAAATGATATTTCTCTTTATAGTTCAGATAGTACTTATGTGGCCCATGAGATGATAAAAAACACAATGACACAATAAAAAAGGAAAATAATCATGAATTAGACTTTAATTAAATTAATAAACTCTCAATAAAGGAGAATATATAAATTTAGGAAGTTGATGTTGTTATTTCATTTCAATCCTCTAATACTAAGAGAGAAACATGAAGGTTGAAGGGAAATATTCCTCTGGATTGCTTTAAATGTGGTAATTTGGGACATATTGTAGGAAAATGTACCGATATTATTCAATAATGAAATGATGAAGAATAATAACCCAAGAATATTAATGAATAATGGGAAAATAAATCTCAGTATAGGCCTTTTAATATGAGAAATTTCATTTCAAATGAAGAAGACGATTATATTGAAAGTGATGTACAAGTATTTTAAAAATAAAATTATAGTGTTCTATTAAATATTATTTAAAATGAGCCAAGAAATGATGATAATGATGCTGAAAATGAATGTATTATTGTTATGTTTGATCTATTAGTAAAAAAATGAATAATAACTTAAAGAACATGATGTTTTGAGGGAAAATACCAAGAATTCCAATGTTGGGGTTCAGGATTCTAATCTCTAAATGTAATAACAATATAAAAAAAGTCAATGATAAAATATGAAATTGAAAAACTAAAATCATTAAATTTATGAAAATCTAGAAAGGATGTTGAATTGAATGTCAAAATGGTAAAATAAACCTGAATCATTGATGGTTTGGATAAATCTATCAACAATAAATTAAATAGAATTGAGGAGATAGAGAAAGAAGTTGTGAACTGCCATAGAAAGTGTGAAGAAGGATAATAACTATTGTAACTAGGAATCATAATGGAAGACATAGTTGAAACAACATCAAGTCAAGAATGATTAATTTTATAGAAAGAAAACATTTATATTCTCAAGTTCAGTGGTTTAAAGATAAATGGTAAATTGTGGTGAATCATTTTGAATATAGATTAAGGTCAACCGTTGTCTCAAAAAAAATAACTCCTTTAAAGAATTTATATCTTCACAAAAAATGAAAAGGAATTTTACCATGGGTCTATGGAAAAATTTAATTCTTCAAAAGTTAGAAGTTTTTATATTATAATTTTTTAACACAGTTACTAAATTTTATCTATTGATAAGAGGTGTTAGTTTTTGAAATTGATTTTAAATACTTTAAGTGTTTTATTTATTTTGATGAATTACTCTAAAAAAATAATTTATTAAATTATCTTATTAAATTATAAATTTAATTAATTTCTTTGGTTTTTTAATTATTAAATATTTTAATTAAAATTTATTAACATAAAAGGGCTTATTTTTTAAATGTTATTTATTAAAATTTATAATGATTCTTAATTTTAGTTTTATAATTTTTTTATGTAATTTTCGTTTTAAATTAAATTACATTATTGTGGGGCACCAAGCATGACCTAAAACACAAAGGGGGTCCATTGGGTTTACCCCATTAGATACCCCCCCAAAGACACCCCAAAATATTGCTCATGATATTCATTTATGGCGCACACTAAAAGCATGTGGGACCATGTATAAGATCTACAGAGCATGCTTGTCAGCACTTGGGTCGGGTTAAGTTACCAGCATGTCCATAAGTATGTGTGTGTGTTTGTGTAATCCACTATTGATCCCTAGTAACCAGATCGAACAATGAATCAACCTAGGTTGTTTGATACAACAATCACTCCCTATATCTTTGAATCAATGTGGGATTCTGATATTAGTTCATGAATCATCCAAGTTAAAAACATAGATATGATCACAATAATCAAATTTTTTAATCTCATATATTCGATCTATTTTGAACTCCTACAGTAAATTTTAAACTCCTATAATAAATTTCAAACTCATGTGCCTCTATTCCTTTAAAAATTATATAATCATCTTTATATGGTTCTATCAATATTTAAACACTAAGACCATGTATATTTGAAATATTCATGCCTATGATGCTTTGATCAAACCAAGTCTATTTATGGTTGTTTGAAACATTTTATTATTTTTCTATATAGTTTGAATAATTTTGAAAAGGTTCAGTTATTCATACTCTTACTCATGGTTCTATTCATCTCAGCTTATCTTCTTCAATCATCCATCAAATCAGTGTTTCCCTCTATTCCACATGTTTAAGTTATTCTTTGTTTATTTATTGAATGTTAAACTGTTGGACACTAACAGCGTGCCATGAATCAGAAATGGAACCAAATGGTAAGTCTGTGAGTTGTTGCTAGACTTATCTAATGGTGAGTCATGATCCACCTCCATATTTAAATGCTGAGACATTTAATTCTTTGTTGGACATCAAATTTGGTTTAAACATTCCAACTGTTTGATTTTTTCATTTTTGTACAGAGATTTGGCTGATGTTTCTTCATTCTCTTATAGGATATTTTCCTATCTTGACCCTGTACAGTAAATGTTTTTTATTTATATATTAAGTTGTTATGATTTATTTTTTACTAGATTTTTTCTTTCTATTTATGGTTCTTATTTATTTACTAACATAACATTCACCAAGATCCCATTAGATATCTTTATTCTTTAATAGGTTTCTAGTTATATTTCATTCTATTTGAGATGTTTTTAATTTTTTTTATATCTTTCAATAATTTTTTAAATATTCTTTTATTATTTAAATTTTTATTTGATTATATATCTATTCTTAATCCTATTTTTTAGTAGTTTTTCCAATGATCCAATGTTTAAAACCAAAAACATTAGGTCATGAGTCTCTATTTTAAATCAATAATGGTGATTCATGAGTAACAATTTAATATAAAATGGTAGAATTTTTTTATTTCTTCTCCTAAAGCCTTTGGTTTCTTAGTGGAATGGAATAGTTTTTGGTTTTGGTTGACTGTTTTTATTTTTTCATAAAATTGAAATTGTTTCATATAATCTATTTTAATGGTATTTCATGAGCCACCACTCTCTATTTTTAGTGATGAGTTGGGATTTACAGATCTTTGTTTTTCGAAGAGGGTTATGAGTCACTACCAGCAAAAATAATCCATTGATAGTTAAAATTGTTGTTTCCAAATTTTTTATTTATTATTTTAATTGTTGTTATAAAAATAAATTCTTTTATTAAATTTTTTATTATTTTTTGTTTAAATATAAATATATACTATGTATAAATAATTGTAACATTATTTTATGAACAATTATTCATGCATATTTAAAAGCATGTTTTTTGTTTACTTTATGTTTTTAATATTTTTATAATATAAATAATTATAATTTTATTTCAACTTATTTATAATTGTGAAAATATCATAATTGATTTACATTAAAAATTAATTTTTTTATTAATTTTCAGTGAACACATATAAGTCTCATTTGTTATACGTTTTTTAGATTGACATTATCAAAAAGAAGTTAACAAAAATATTATTTCATTGTTATTCACTAACAAGTGATATGTATATATTGGATATTGAAATTAACCTAGAAGATTTTGTTTTAATAATCAAATAATTATCTTCAATGTATAAAAACATATACTTTATCAGGTTGATTCATTCAAACAAATTTTGATATATCTTCGAAATTCATGCAAATCTCAATTGTTCACTAACTTCTTTGACTACTAAAAGTTTTTGTGACCACAAAGTGACTTAAACTTTAACATTTTTTCTTTCAATGTGATCAATAATCATTGAGATTTTACATCTTCATCAATTTTGATAATTTTAACCTGAATTAGTTTTTATTCATGTAAAATTTTCCCATATTTTTTTACTTTATTTGTGTTTTGTTTATGATATTCTCAATAAAAATAAATTATTATATTTCACTTGTTATTAAATATCCAAAAAGATAAATTTAAGGTCATTACTCCTGAAAAAATGTTAGGTAAGTAGAATAGGTTGGTCTTATGTATCAAGACTAGGTTGTGCCCTTGGGTTTAATAAAAGGTACGGTTTTTAATATGGTTCTATCACATTTAAAAGTGACATTATTATTGGGTATCAGTCTTCCCAAGGATTATAGGAGATTTAAGAGTGGACTAGGATATTTTTGATATGAACCACTATAAATATTATGTTCTTTTTCTTTTATTTCCATTGAAACTAAACTCAAGAACACTTCACTCACTATAGATTAACATTTTTTAAACTTATATTGTTTTAGTTAATAATTTTTAAAATTAATATTCACCCCCTATAGTCATAATTTCCCTCAATTATGATCAAAATATCGGTATCAAAGATATGCAAATAGATCTGTGGTTTTGATATAAAACAATTGGTATCACAAAAAAATCTCTGATAGGTTAGTATTTCATTATTTTAATTTGATACCAAAAAATTGGTATAAGATCTAGTAAACATATCTATAATTATGATATCAAACAATTAGTATCAATACCTTGTTTCTGATTGGTTATTATTTATACTGCTTATTTTTAACACTATGGTAACATGGTTTCCTAGACATAAAAATCCAAGGAACAAAAGTGAAGCTGTACTTTCAAGATGGAAGGTGTAAATTCCAATGATTGATGGATTCCACAGACAATCCCATTTTTTATGGGAGTGAATATTGGTAATAGGAATACAGAATGGAATTCTACATGAAAAAATTGTGTGTGGTTCACTGGATTATAATGGATAATAGTTATGAGCTACTGAATGTTGATCTAGATACACTTGTTGGTAATTACATGGTAAAATATGTTATGAATTATAAATTTGAAAATATTTTCTACTGTTATATAAGTAGATGTGTATATATCCATGTTTCATATTGTAAGACTATAAGGCCCCAGCCTTAAACCTTACTTAATATTGAATTAAATGAATAATTCACATTGAGGATCTTTTCAGGTTTAGAGTTTTAGAGAATTAGGACATAACTATTACATCTCAAAAGATTACAAAGTAGAAACTTCTACTAAGATTCCACAAAATGAAAACTCTTAAAAAGAAACATGTCTAGTTCCATGTTTTAGATAGCATGACTTTCCCTTGATCCCATCCTTGGCCCTATTCTACATTAAGTCCTGTGAAAAAACATTTCAAAAACTTGGGATGAGCATAAAAAGCTCAGTAAGGGATATGAAAATAATGAAAACTGTTAGTTTTTCAAAACAACAAGTAAACCATGTATACTTTATCAAAGTAATACTTTTCACCTTTTCAAAGTAGTAAAAACTCTTCGCTGAATAAAAGTTGATTACATACCCTTCTGTAACCAAAAGATTACCATAAAACCCATATAAAGAACACATAACATATATATATGTAACTTGGGACATAAACATACGTAAGTGGAATGACCATATGGTCGACTTCCACACATATCACTTAATGGAATAGCCATACGGCCAATTTCCATACATACTTAATGGAATAGCCATACGGATGACTTCCATACCCAATGCATTGGAGGTTATAACGTAACCACCCGTCCTGGTATTCACGGCACCACCCGTCATAATGTCCAAGTACCATTGTTACACATAAAATATGGAAAATATAAACATTTCAAAAACAATATTTCATTTTCAATCACAATAAATAATTCCCAGATATTTAATTAATCAATCCATTTTCAAAAACCATTTAAAAGGGATTTTTGAATCAAAGTGTCACATACCACTTTGAAGCTTTTAATGGAATTATAATTTTAAAACATTAATGTCCATATAAATAAATACTGAAAACCATTTTGAAAACATGTACATTAAAGATAAATATTTAGAATAATAAATCTTTAAAACATTTAAAATGACATTTTTGTTAAAGAGTTTTTAACAAAATGAGAGACTCTTGAATACAAATAATAGCGGAATAACATTTAATCCGAACTTTATAATATCATGAGAATAAAAGGATTCATGAGATAATATGTCAAAGGATAGTATACACACCATATAAGAGTGAATTGGTGCATAACAACAATGAACTCTCAATAGAAAAGTCAAATGTGATGAAATCCCTTATAAAGAAGGTATCCTTAAATTAAGGACAAATCAATCTCAAAAATATGTGTGAAAAATATAAATACACCCAATATAAGTGTATATTAAGTGTAAAACAATAAATGGTCATTCACACATATTCAATGGATGACATATTCAATGACTACATGTTGAACCCAAAGAAATCGAAATTGGGTTAAAAAGTTCCCTTGACAGCCTAACGGCATCCCATCAAAATGAGTTGATGAGAGATAAAAAAGTGTATCTCATCACTTGGACATAAAATTTACATCAATAAGGATATATGAGAACATATCCCAACATAACAATATGTAAATTAAAAGACCCAACAAAAGAAGTCTTTTAAAAAAGAGGAGGGTGAAAGGTTCCCTTACCGACTTGGGTATCTTTCAAAACATACACCCCATGAAAGAAGGACAATAGATCATTGATGTAAATACTCATAAACGAAAGTATATTACAAAAAGATTAGAATAATGGGCAGTACATACACCACTCAATGGAATTTGTGGAAAATTTAGCATAAATCTCACGGGAATAAAAGTGAGATGAAAAATCCCTTACGAAAACTCGGCAGCCTAACGGCGCGACATAAAACTTCCGAATATGGATTGATGAGATCAAATAGGGTATCTCATCACATTAAAATAAAATGTACCGAAAGAGGAATATAAAAGAACATCCCTAAAAATTACAAAGAGGAGCTTAAAAGAAGTGACATAAAGGAGAGTACTTAAAAAGAAAGAGAGAGGTTAGATCTCTTACGAAAGTTCGGCAGCCTAACGGCGCCACTCAAAACTTCCAAAATGGATTGATGAGAGGGAATAGGGTCTCTCATCACATGAACATAAAAATTACAGTAAGTTTAATATAAAATATCATCCCAATAACAAGAAAGATGAGCTTTAAAAGGAATGACATAAAAGTGTGTACTTAAAAAGAAAGAGAGGAGTAGGATCCCTTACCTCGGGTCTGACTTGACTCGATCATTCTTTAATCTCCTGAATAATAAACTTGAGTTAATTTCTACTTCCTTAATAACCTTTTTCAAGTTAATTATTCCTTTTATATCACTTATTACCATGTCATAAACATTATGTAATCATTTAAGTTAATAATATTTTTTTTGCCGATATTTGGTTCTTAAGTCGAAAGTGGACTACTTACAATTACATGTTGTTCGTGTGGTCAAATTTTTATTATATACAGAATTGTATTAATGATGTAGATATCATATATGTCATATATATCCATTACATTCACGCATTTATAACATTACAAAATCATTTAGAGGTAAGAAATGAAATGCACCGTTCATGGAGACGGTAAGTCGTACGTACGCATGAACGCTACTTTCATTTCTATTTCGTATTTTATAGAATGGAATAATAATTATATAAAGGTATATTATAATTACAGTATAATATCATATATAATATCATAGTTCCATCCTTTATATGTCCCACATATGGTATTTAATGAATCAAATCACTTTGAGAGGGCGGTAGTCCGCACTTCCTTAAATGAAGATATCGCGTTTACCCATAATGGAAACCATAAAGGTATGCCCAAAAAAAACAGAAGCTTAAGGAAAACATAAACATATTATATATCATATATAAAAATAGTGACATCATAATGGTCACCTTTGAAGGTGTTAAATGAGTATTGAACAATCATCGTTTCGGGAGGCAGAATTTCGCCATCCACGGAAACCGTATGTTATTTAACCATTTGATGTAGTTTTGTGAGAGTGTTGCTAAAATAAATCTTATAACAACATCCTAGTATATTGAAGATACTGGTGTTGTCACAAAAGTAGTAAATAAAAATAGTTTAGGGGGTTGGAGAAGCAAAATAAAACAAATGAACATGAGAGAATGAATTACCTTTAAAAGTGTAACTCCTTTTGATTTGAGCCTAAAGGCTTCCTTTGAAAGGATTCTGCCCAAAGAGAATCCTCTAGGATGAGGATAGGGATGTGAAGAGAGTAAATGGGCAGGGGTTGGCCAATCCAAAGGCTTGAGGAGTGTGTGAAATGAGGTAGAGGTGGGGGCCTTTTATAAGAGGAGAGGAGGGGCACTTTTGGAAAGTAAGAAATATTACTTTATTTGAAAATGTTTTTCGGTTTTAAAAGGTCCCACATTGATATAATTCGTGGATAAGGT
Organism: Viscum album; assembly: GCA_963277665.1. NCBI lineage: Eukaryota > Viridiplantae > Streptophyta > Magnoliopsida > Santalales > Viscaceae > Viscum > Viscum album. The sequence continues at coordinate 1,293,711,922 of OY728141.1, read as the reverse complement.
GATAAGGGTTCGAAATCCACCCATACAATAAGTTTTTTACATGTGTAGGTCATAGAGTTTACATTATCTTCTCATTTTATTTAAATCGTCAGATAATGATGTCATCGCTGCATCATTATGATGTCATAAATACTTTAATTTATATAATGTCTAAAAATTATAAAAAAAATACTATGATGTAAGAAATCATTTTATCTTTCCAATTACTATTTATAATCAAAATTTTGACTTCTGTAACCCCACTTAAAAACAGTTTTAGTAAAACAACTCATGTTTGTGTCAATTTAATTTTAACATTAAATAAAAATATATTATTGTCATTTTCCAACTAAAGTGGCTCCATGGGGTCCCCAAGTTGGCCCATGGCTTGTATTGGTCGGCCATGACTCACCCAATAGGTGTAGGACAAGTGTCATGGTGTTTTCACATTCTTATAATATCATTTTTACCTTAAATTACATTAATTATCTCTAATCGCGATTAATGAAAAAAAAGTTACTATTCACCAAAAAATTATTTTCATCCCATTGAACCACATTTTACATACTAATGACAACCATGTATGTTGGATTTTCAAAATTCAATACACATTAGTGGTAAACTTTCATTTAACTGAAAAATCATTTTGCTTGATTACCACTTAGTGGTTTCACTATTCATCAAAAATTGGCGTTTTTCAGAAAAATACCAAAACTTCACCCTAAGCTATATTTGATATTCCGAATTCAAAAATGAAGTCCGTTTTACAAAATTCAAAACATATTAGTCACATTAATTAATTTAATAATTAATTCCCGCTGTCAGAGCAAATAGCGTGTTTTTATAAAACAATAAGTATCAAAAGATTGACACTAGTTTAAGTCTGATTTCAAAGTGAAATTAATTCCAACGAACACTATTGGCTTTAATGGTAAAAATATTTTCTAATTTCACTTTAAAACCAATTCAAAATATTATCTAATCATATAAATAAATTATATTAAAAAGAGTTTTTGAATTAAAACACAACATTTTACACTATTCATTAAAAAATGAACTTTATCGAAAAAATACCAAAAAATTACACAAAGTAAAATTTGATGTCCCGATTCTTAATAAGAGTTTTATTTGTTCCAAAATAATGTATATGAGTGATCAAAACTATATTTAATGACAGTTCTCCATTAAAAGGCGATAAGTGAACCTTTAGTGAAAACTAGGGCATATACGCCTAAAATTGAATTCATTCCGTATTTTAAGCCTTTAGCTTTTATTGGATAAATTTAAAAACATTTAAAAACATATATAATCATATTTTAGTTATTTCTATCCATTCCCGCCAACAAAATGGCTACATGTTAACTACCATTTAAAATAATATTATTTTATTATTAGAGTGCAGCGTAAGATTCCCCAGAAACTCGTTGTTGCGTGTTGGGTACGCCATCGAGCATAGCATCCCCTTTAAAGTCATATTAATATTTTATTCACAAATATGGATAAATATGAAAATGTCATATTCTTTATTTACCTGGGGTGTTACATCCTTCCCCCCTTTTGGGAATTGCGTCCTCGCAATTTTAAAATTGCGCTTGGAAACATCCTTGAAAGTCCCATATCGGAACAAGAGTCGGTAAAACAATCACTTTAAAATAAAGGAAGATAAGTACAAAGGTCACCCGAGTTAACCCATACTAGGATTCCAAGTATGAAAATATGGACATGGCGAAAAAAACAAAGGGTCATGTTCTGATGGAGAGTGATAGAAAACATGTTTAGGAGAAAGTTAACCATGAGAAAATCACAAACTTGTGATGGGTTAAACGGTATTCGATTCCCCAGTAGGAAAAGTTAATAGACAATATTTTTGTTTTAAGTTACTTTTTATTGAGGAATTTATTCATAAGGAAACATAACCACTTATCATGTTGACTTTCAACTTTTATTAGATTCCTTACACAAACTCATATTTTCTCCAAAAGACGAGTATTTAGGAAGACTTGTTCACATTAAGAGTACTATAATAAACTTCTAGAGAATCACCTAATCCAAAAAAGAGAACTATATACTTCCCATGTCTTTAGACTTTAACAAAAACCAAAACCAAAAAGGCTAGTACAAGATCAGATAATCCAGAAAAGGATAACCCTTTATAAAAAGAAAATCTATTCTTAATCTCCAAAATTTGTCCAACAAAACCCAAAGTTCAATGAGGACCATTAGATAAACAATTTGTCCATAAAATTCATCAAAGTAAACCAAACTAATATTGAAACCCAAATATTTTAAGGATTTAGTCACATAGTCTTCCAAGTTAAATCGTAACATTTATCTCCAAACAACATCAGTTGCTCCTAAAGTCTCGTATTGAAAAGTAATAAACCTAATCACATATCCTCCATGATAGGTCAATCATTTTCATAAAAAATCCAAAATCAACTTACTCTTAATTCATAAAATCATATAACTAAAAAGAATCAGTAAAACTAACCAAGGACTTCACGTAGTCCAATGGTAGGCGATAAATACCAGTGGCACTTTGGTTGTGGGTTCGATTCCGGCAGCTTTGTCCGACATGACGGGTTGTCACACGGTCTGCGTGTTGTCCTTTTTCCAAAACTATATAATTCTTAAAACATTCCCCAAAATGAGATAAAATCTTCAAAAATAATCATAACATATTTTAACCTCAAGTTTATCTCATTCCATTCATTTTCCATCATATCATATAATAACCCATAATTACCTCAAAAGTAAGGATCATATAAAATCTAATGGTTACCTTTATAATTATTACCTGAACCTCCACATGGATTGGTGATCTCGTACATGATGCATTAAAGATCATACCAAGGTTCAAGTGGTTGATCATGACTCCTTGATAGTTGGTTTAGAACAACCAAGAGTTTCCTCATTGAATACCCCATTTTATCTAGTATCTTAATCAGAGAACCACCACAGTTTCCTTCAAACCTATTTTCTCTTTGGTGCCTGCTAGATCGATCCATTCACTAAAAACATAAATTTCAATGTGAGTATATCAACATAACCATCATGTACTAATGAGGAAGATAAACACTAAGATATACTTACTCATTAACTTTATCTAAAACTATGACTCTTTCTGAAATCCTAACCATTATGGAAATGTCACTTATTCTTAAAGAATACCCTAACCTCTAAAGTTATCTAAACCGACCTTTGATACCAACTATAAGGCCCCAGCCTTAAACCTTACTTAATATTGAATTAAATGAATAATTCACATTGATGATCTTTTCAGGTTTAGAGTTTTAGAGAATTAGGACATAACTATTACATCTCAAAAGATTACAAAGTAGAAACTTCTACTAAGATTCCACAAAATGAAAACTCTTAAAAAGAAACATGTCTAGTTCCATGTTTTAGATAGAATGACTTTCCCTTGATCACATCCTTGGCCCTATTCTACATTAAGTCCTGTGAAAAACATTTCAAAAACTTGGGATGAGCATAAAAAGCTCAATAAGGGATATTCAAATAATGAAAACTGTTAGTTTTTTAAAACAACAATTAAACCATGTATACTTTATCAAAGTAATACTTTTCACCTTTTCGAAGTAGTAAAAACTCTTCGCTGAATAAAAGTTCATTACTTACCCTTCTATAACCAAAATATTACCATAAAACCCATATAAAGAACACATAACATATATAAAGGTAACTTGGGACATAAACATACTTAAGTGGAATAACCATACGGTCGACTTCCACACATATCACTTAAAGGAATATCCATACGGCCAATTTCCATACATACTTAATGGAATAGCCATACGGCCGACTTCCATACCCAATGCATTGGAGGTTATAACGTAACCACCCGTCCTGGTATTCACGGAACCACCCATCATAATGTCCAAGTACCATTGTTACACATAAAATATGGAAAATATAAACATTTCAATAACAATATTTCATTTGCAATCAAAATAAATAATTCCCAGATATTGAATTAATCAATCCATTTTCAAAAACCATTTAAAAGAGATTTTTGAATCAAAGTGTCCCATACCAATTTGAAGCTTTTAATGGAATTATAATTTTAAAACATTAATGTCCATATAAATAAATAATGAAAACCATTTTGAAAACATGTACATTAAAGATAAAGATTTAGAATAATAAATCTTTAAAACATTTAAAATGATATTTTTGTTAAAGAGTTTTTAACAAAATGAGAGACTCTTGAATACAAATAATAGCGGAACAGAATTTAATCCGAACTTTATAATATCATGAGAATAAAATGATTCATGATATAATATGTAAAAGGACAGTATACACACCATATAAGAGTGAATTGTTGCATAACAACAATGAACTCTCAATAGAAAAGTCAAATGTGATGAAATCCCTTATAAAGAAGGTATCCTTAAATTAAGGACAAATAAATCTCAAAAATATGTGTGAAAAATATAAATACACCCAAAATAATTGGATATTAAGTGTAAAACAATAAAAGGTCATTCACACATATTCAATGGATGACATATTCAATGACTACATGTTGAACCCAAAGAAATCGAAATTGGGTTAAAAAGTTCCCTTGACAGCCTAACGGCATCCCATCAAAATGAGTTGATGAGAGATAAAAAAGTGTATCTCATAACTTGGACATAAAATTTAGATCAATAAGGATATATGAGAACATATCCCAACATAACAATATGTAAATTAAAAGACCCAACAAAATAAGTCTTTTAAAAAAGAGGAGGGTGAAAGGTTCCCTTACCGACTTGGGTATCTTTCAAAACATACACCCCCTGAAAGAAGGACAATATATCATTGATGTAAATACTCATAAATGAAATTATATTACAAAAAGATTAGAATAATGGGCAGTACATACACCACTCAATGGAATTTGTGGAAAATGTAGCATAAATCTCACGGGAATAAAAGTGAGATGAAAAATCCCTTACGAAAACTTGGCAGCCTAACGACGCGACATAAAACTTCTGAATATGGATTGATGAGATCAAATAGGGTATCTCATCACATTAAAATAAAATGTATAGAAAGAGAAATATGAAATAACATCCCTCAAAATTACAAATAAGAGCTTAAAAGAAGTGACATAAAGGAGAGTACTTAAAAAGAAAGAGAGAGGTTAGATCTCTTACGAAAGTTTGGCAGCCTAACGGCGCCACTCAAAACTTCCAAAATGGATTGATGAGAGAGAATTGGGTCTCTCATCACATGAACATAAAAATTAAAGTAAGTGTAATATAAAATATCATCCCAATAACAAGAAATATGAGCTTTAAAAGTAATGACATAAAAGTGTGTACTTAAAAAGAAAGAGAGGAATAGGATCCCTTACCTCGGGTCCGACTTGACTCGATCGTTATTTAATCTCCTGAATAATAAACTTGAGTTAATTTATACTTCCTTAAAAACCTTTTTCAAGTTCATTATTCCTTTTATATCACTTATTACCATGTCATAAACATTATGTAATCATTTTTGTTAATAATATTTGTTTTTCCGATATTTGGTTCTTAAGTCGAAAGTGGACTTCTTACAATTACATGTTGTTCATGTGGCCAAATGTTTATTATATCCAGAATTGTATTCATTATTTAGATATCATATATGTCATATATATCCAGTACATTCACGCATTTATAACATTACATAATCATTTAGAGGTAAGAAATGAAATGCACCGTTCATGGAGACGGTAAGCCGTACGTACGCATGAACGCTACTTTCATTTCTATTTCGTATTTTATAGAATGGAATAATAATGATATAAAGGTATATTATAATTACAGTATAATATCATATATAATATCATAGTTCCATCCTTTATACATCCCACATATGGTATTTAACGAATCAAATCAGTTTGAGGGGCCGGTAGTCCGCACTTCCTTAAATGAAGATATCGCGTTTACCCATAATGGAAACCATAAAGGTATTCCCAAAAAAATAGAATCTTAAGGAAAACATAAACATATTATATATCATATATAAAAATAGTGACATCATAATGTCCACCTTTGAAGTTGTTAAATGAGTATTGAACAATCATCGTTTCGGGAGGCAGAATTTCGCCATCCACGGAAACCGTATGTTCTTTAACCATTTGATGTAGTTGTGTGAGAGTGTAGCTCGAATAAATCTTATAACAACATACTAGTATATTGAAGATATTGTTGTTGTTACAAAATAAGTAAATAAAAAGAGTTTAGGGGGTTGGAGAATCAAAATAAAACAAATGAACATGAGAGAATGAATTACCTTTAAAAGTGTAACTCCTTTTGATTTGAGCCTAAAGGCTTCCTTTGAAAGGATTCTGCCCAAATGGAATCCTGTAGGATGAGGAGAGGGATGTGGAGAGAGTAAATGGGCAGGTTTTGGCCGAGCCAAAGGCTTGAGGAGTGTGTGAAATGAGGTAGAGTTGGGGGCCTTTTATAAGAGGAGAGGAGGGGCACTTTTGGAAAGTAAGAAATATTACTTTATTTGAAAATGTTTTTCGGTTTTAAAAGGTCCCACATTGATATAATTCGTGGATAAGGTGATAAGGGTTCGAAATACACCCATCCAATAAGTTTTGGACATGTGTAGGTCATAGAGTTTACATTATCTTCTCATTTTATTTAAATCGTCAGATAATGATGTCATCGCTGCATCATTATGATGTCATAAATAATTTAATTTATTTAATGTCTAAAAATTATAAAAAAAATACTATGATGTATGAAATATTTATATCTTTCCAATGACTATTTATAATTAAAATTTGGACTTGTGTAACCCCACTTAAAAACTGTTTTAGTAAAACAACTCATGTTTGTGTCAATTTAATTTTAACATTAAATAAAAATATATTATTGTCATTTTCCAACTAAAGTGGCTCCATGGGGTCCCCAAGTTGGCCCATGTCTTGTCTTGGTCGGCCATGACTCACCAAATAGGTGTAGGACAAGTTTCATGGTGTTTTCACATTCTTATAATATCATTTTTACCTTAAATTACATTAATTACCTCTAATCGCGATTAATGAAAAAAAGTTACTATTCACCAAAAAATTATTTTCATCCCATTGAACCACATTTTACATAATAATGACAACCATGTATGTCAGATTTTCAAAATTAAATACACATTAGTGGTAAATTTTCATTTAACTAAAAAATCAATTTGCTTGATTACCACTTAGTGGTTTCACTATTCATCAAAAATTGGAGTTTTTCAGAAAAATACCAAAACTTCACCCTAAGCTATATTTGATATTCCAAATTCAAAAATGAAGTCCGTTTTAAAAAATTCAAAACATATTAGTCACATTAATTAATATAATAATTAATTCCCGTTGTCAGAGCAAATGGCGTGTTTTTATAAAACAATAAGTATCAAAAGATTGACACTAGTTTAAGTCTGATTTCAAAGTGAAATTAATTCCAACGACCACTATTGGATTTAATGGTAAAAATATTTTCTAATTTCACTTTAAAACCAATTCAAAATATTATCTAATCATATAAATAAATTATATTAAAAAGAGGTTTTGAATTAAAACACAACATTTTACACTATTCATTAAAAAAGGAACTTTATCGGAAAAATACCAAAAAATTACACAAAGTAAAATTTGATGTCCCGATTCTTAATAAGAGTTTTATTTGGTCCAAAAGAATGTATAAGAGTGATCAAAACTATATTTAATGACAGTTCTCCATTAAAAGGCGATAAGTGAACCTTTAGTGAAAACTAGGGCATATACGCCTAAAATTGAATTCTTTCCATATTTTATGCCTTTAGCTTTTATTGGATAAATGTAAAAATATTTAAAAACATATATAATAATATTTTAGTTATTTCTATCCATTCCCTCTAACACAACGGCTACATGTTAACTACCATTTAAAATAATATTATTTTATTATTAGAGTGCAACGTAAGATTCCCAAGAAACTCGTTGTTGCGTGTTGGGTACGCCATCGAGCATAGCATCCCCTTTAAAGTAATATTAATATTTTATTCACAAATATGGATAAATATGAAAATGTCATATTCTTTATTTACCTGGGGTGTTACAAAGACAAACCATTACATAGGAAGGGTATTGCAATTGACTCATTTTGGGACTGAATAGATTAAGGGAACTAAGTAATTAATGCTTCGAGAATTATTCCAGGACTTAAAGATGGGAGATGAAGATTATTCAAACTAGATGTTCCATTATATAACTAGTATTACCAATCGTATGGGTACTCTTGAAGAATTATTGGAGAAAACAACTCCTGTAGAAAGATTATGAAGAGATCTTCTAAAAACATAGAACATAAAAAATTTTCCACCGAGGACAAAAATAATTTTAGGGATATAAGATCTAGAAATTTTTTTCAGAAATATTTTACTTTTTTATAGGTACTATTTTTCTTACATTGGTAATACTTTAGTTGAGGCATGTATTTGGGGAAGTTGGGTTAGAATTGGAGGTTTGGGAGGGGTTTTAGAAAATGCATGGTTGATGAATGATTTTCACAAACCATGTATCCCACCCCAGAAAACCATGAAACCCTTGAGAGAGAGGGATTTCATGGTTGTAAAATAGTTTATTAAAATGTGTGAACACATAGGAGTAACATTTCATCCTGAAAGGTGAGGATCCTAGTTAAGGTTTATGGTTTTGGAATACCATTCCCCCCTTATATAAAACCATTCGTGTTTGGCTTTAAACCCCTAAAAACATAAAATAAATTCTAATACCCATAGAAATTAATCCTTAATCACCCCCACTTGGAAATAAAATGATTACTATAAATTTTAGCGGAACCCAAATGAATTCAAAGGCATTCCAACATATTTTCTTAATGAATCAAAAATATTATTTAAAATATTCACCTCTCCTGATATGGGATTTCATCCAAAATAGATTTATCTCTCTCCTTTCTCTCTTTTTAGATAAAGAGGGATGTTTATCCTCCATTGCTGGGGGTTTGGATCAAGGATTGGATTATTATTATTCTGTTGGATCTTTTTTATAGAATTATATTCTAGATTCCATTATTTGTTGTGGAATTGATCATTACTTTTCAATTTCAATAATTTTCATTGGGCGAACCCTTATCAAAAATCTTGACGTTGGTGGTATATTTTTCAATTCCAAAATTCTTGATTTCAATTTCATGTATGTAATTATAGAATTTATATTTATTTTTTTGAAATTTCGTCTTCAATTGAATTGAATAAACTGTCAAATAATTAATTTATTGTAGGATTGAATGATTACTAGGGTGATGAAAATGGGAAATTAATAGGATTGTGTAATTGGTCTATGGATGAGACTGTGGAATTGATTGATTCATATAATGTTGAATTTAAGGATCAATTGAATGTTAAACTAATTTATTAATGGTAATTAATAGTTTTTTGTCTTAACCACGGTGGTTAAATGAATTATTTGATTAAATGTGGGAACATGGTTTAATGATGAACTCTGATCATTATTCCATGTTATTGAAATAAATTATTATGATTGTTGTGATAAATTCAAAAGGTTCACTATAATGAGAATATTTGATAAAAATATTGATGATACATAACCATGATACATATGAAATTATCATCTGTGTGATATTTTCATATTTTTGATATATGTGACATTGAGGTGTGGGGTATGAATTTGGGCTCTAAATACCCATATGTGTTTGTCAGTGTGGGATTTGGATTTAGGCTCCTAATACCCATATGTGACATTATCGTTTTGGATTAGGATTCAGAATTTAAATAAAAATTTTTATAACAATTATGGTATAGGGACTGAGGTTCCCAATAACCAAGTGACATTTAGTTGTGGGATAGGTACATGGGCTCCAAATACCAACTGGGTGCGAAACATGACATTTTATGCCCATGAAATTGAAATTGACAATGGTTACAATTTTCCATGATATGAATTTAAATGGAATTATATATGATAATCATAGTATTGTGATATGGGATATCCCTCATAGATAGTTCAAACTTTATGATGGGATGAATCTGGTATTGTTAGTATGAGTGTATTCATGAACCTAAAATATTTATGTGGTTAAATTAAATAATAATGAAATGTGATAACAATTTACTCTATAACTTGTAAATTATTCTAAATACAACTTCATACACTGTTATTAAATAGATATTGTTTTAGACATCATTGGTGGTGTCCTACGGTGTGTTACTCACACCCTACTTAGGTTGCCTAGTCAGTACTTGAATATAAATTATATTTTAGGATAGGATAAGGGAATGATCCTATGTTAGAAGGTTGATATGGGATAAATCATTGATGAGGAAAACATACAAGGTGTTCAGACCTGCATGGGAGTGTTATTGTGTCTTTATTTTGATTTTTCATTTGAAAATTGACATGTATTTAGCATGAGATATCTAATATTTTGGTATGTATATTGTATTCCAATTTTGGTCATCTTGTGATACTGGTATCATTCTGGTTATGGTTATTATATTTTGATGATTGTTTATTTACGTATACTGCTAATGTACTTTTATAAAGATAGTATTGTCTCCCCATGATCAATATTAGATCATCGAAGCTAGTCAACAACTGTAGGTGTGTGGGTGGAAAGACTAAGGTCATGTGACTGAATTGTTCAAGGCACTGGAGTGTGGAAACTAGGTTTGGATGGTAAAAATTTCTATTAGTGGAAATTTATAATTTTTTTTGTGTTACTATTATGGGAAATGTAGACCGAATAATTGGATGAGTTGAACCTCAGTTAAGAGCTCATGCATGGGAGTATCTAACCCATATACGAGGGTAAAACCCTGTACCAAGGGTGGTATTTTTGTTATTGATATATGCTGTTACACTTGGATGTTATTTCAGCTCGAGTGTTGCACTTTTTTTATTTGATTATTGTTTCTCATTTTTTTTATTTTTCTCATGGCTCAGAATGGAATTATATTTTATTATGCTTGTATCATTCTAGGAACTATGTAATTATTGATTCATTCTTCATTTTAGTCATGCACAGAAAATCAATTATGGGAAATTTGTTGAAATTTATTTTCTTCCATTTATTGTGTAATTTAACTAAAAAAGGTTCCTAATGTGAATTGTAAATTGTAAAAGGATGCAATATGTGAATAAATCAGTGTATAATATGGAACGTGAATATAAAAATGTGTTTAACCATTGTTAACTATGACCTGGATGAGGAATGGTTAAGGGTAGTGTTAGTGCATTGGTTTTGATTATGTAGTGGGATAAAGGGGGTGATTTTTTATATATTTATGTGAATCCATATTGTGTACTTATGCAAATGTTGTGTTATGTGTAATAATTTATATGCTTAGAATTATAGAGATATCCATCTTTGATGATTCTTTTTGAGAGGAAAACCAGAGGACATGGCTGTAGATGACGATCTAGTATTGGAAATTGAGGCACTGATATTTCCAGGTGAGGTAGACAGAGAGATTTTCATTGAGAACTTTTATTGCTTTATGTATTTTATTGAGAGAGAAGCAAAGAGGTTTTGAATAGTATGTCTGATTTTATAGGATAGTTTCTGTTACAACACCCTATGACTTTTATAGGAGAGGGTATACTAGAGACAACTAGGTTCTAGATTATGTCCATGCAATCTATTGTTGTCCATTTAGAGACACATGTTAAGAAGAGGTTCAAGCTATTTTCATATACATTTAGAGGATTAGTGATGTGTTGGTGGGATATTTGTATTGGACTATGTAGGTAGATGGAATGGTATTAAAGGAATTTTCAAGATGTTCCAAGAATATTTTATTCTATAGACTCTAAGACAGATGAGGGAAACTGAGTTCATGTGGTTGACCCCGGAGAGTATGGCTGTAATGGACATTACTATCCACTTTAATAACTTGTAGAACTTTTCTCTTGTCCTAGAAGGGGATTATTTAGATATGAAAAGGATTTTACTAGACTGACATAAATTTGATATTATTTTCCAAGTTAATAGTATTTTATTAAAGAAGTTTGTAGGTGGTGGATTTGGATCTCATATCTGAGGGGAATATATAGAAGGCCTCTAGTTGATAAAAAGTGGTTTTTTCCATCCAATCAGGATATATGTATTACAATATTATGAAGCATCACTATGAGAATGTCAGCCAAATTAGTGGAAAGAAGAGTGTCCAGGGGGTGCATCAGTTACTCAGAAACTTACCTGAGTGATTTTACCTAAATGAAATAGGCCATAACAAATTGGTAGACATGTTCCTCGACCACTGGTAGAGTGTTGAGCATGGAAAAATATTGGACATATACAATGGTTCAATAGGAACCCATGACATCTGGGTAGTTATGGAGAAACTAGGTAGAACCAGAGAGGAAAGTAGATCTTTTACACCATATATATCTAGAAGTTTGAGTTATAATGGTCATGAAGATGGGGGAAGTGGAATAGGTTATTCTAGGAAAGAACACCAGTATTAGTGGGGTGGTGCAGCTATGGGGACTCATACAACATCATGGGGAAGAGGGTAGGACAGTTTCATGCAGTTCCTCCAGCAAGTGTGGATAATGAGGCTGGACTATTAATGTTTATTGGTACTATTCTTATAGATTCTATGAATGTTGTTCCTTATTTTATACTAGTTCTTCTCATTATTTTATATATTCATAACTTGTTAATGGGTTGATTATAATAGCGGGGTTAGTGATTGGTGTTATGAAAATCGATAAAACTTTAATTGTATGGTCGTGGTGTATTTGTTTGTCTAAGAGGTGTTTTCTTAAGGTTTGGGAGTACCATTTTCTATGGGATCATTATAATCATGATATTAAAGGCTTCGAGTTAAATTTGTGTATATAATAGTTAGTGGAATACTGAACTGAAATAAATTTTTACCATAGGACAATGATATTTTTGCCTCATAAGCATGAAAATTACCTTCATCATGGATATCGGGATATCCAGGAAGGCCAAGCAGGGCCATTTTAGTAACTTGGGGAGATCACATCTTAGGTTGGAATTATCTTCTTGGATAATAGAGGTGTAAATAATGATTTTTTCCACCTATAGTGGATAGGTTCCGAGATGCATTTCGTGAGGGATTATTAAGGATTAAACTTGAGAGAGATGTGGATTTTAAAATTGATCGCATTCCAGGGGATGAGGAAATTTTCATTTTACCTTATTGAATGGAAAAAATAGAGATTCATGATCTTATGACTAAACTATTAGAGCTTATGTATAAGGGGGTTATCTATATGGGTAATTCCCCTTGGGGTTCTTTATTCTTGTTTTCAAATAAGGATAACATGACCATGAGCTTGTGTGTTGATTACTAGAAGTTAAACTAGATAACTATGAAGAAACAATATCCGCTTCCATGTATTGATGACATATTTCACTAGTTAAGGGGGTCCTGTGTTTTCTCCAATATTTCATTGAGATTTGGGTATCATTAGTTGAGGGTTTGACCTTCTAACATAACTCATACAAATTTCAAAAGCATGTATGGCCTTTATGAGTTTTTTTAGGATTTTTGGGCTAGAAAGTGCACATATTGTTGTTATGGACTTAATGAAACATATCTACCATCCATACTAGATTAATTTTTTGTTGTTTTTTTGAATGATATATTTGTTTAATATAAGAATCATAATGATCATGCAAAAAATCTTAACATTATCCTGATTACAATGAGAGAGAATTAGCTATAATCAAACATATATAAGGTCCAATTTTAGATTGAGAAGTTACATTTCATGGGTCACATCATCTCAGAGGAATGTGTGTTAGTGGACCCAAATAAGGTGTATATAGTTGATTCATGGGAGGATCCCAAGAATGTTTTTGATATCCGTAGATATTTAGGATTAACAAGTTATTATCGAAGGTCAATCCCGGATTTTCCCCATTTTACTGCACCACTATTATGCTTGAAAAAAAGTGGATAATGTTTTAATAGTTTGGGTCATGTGAGAATTATTTATAAGAGTTAAATAATCTATTGAAAATTATTTGAATCTTGATAATACCCATGAAAGGTAAGAAGTGTATAGTGTTTTTTGAAACTTATGGGATCGAGAATAGAGTTGTTTCGATAAATGGAGAGGAGTTGTGGAATATGGGTCATAGTAGTAGAGGATAGTTAAACTGGACCACCTTATGCGCAATATCGAGTTAGATATAATGATTTATTTTTTGAAGGGTTGTTTCCATTATTTTGTTGGTGAAAATTATACTATGTATACTAATAAAAAGAGAATAAAGTATATCTTTCTTTATTGGGATTTGAATATTTTTGAATAGAGGTGGGTTGAGTATATTAAGTAATTTTATTTTGATATACGATATACCCCTATGAATGGAAACGTTGTTACTGATACTCTAACAAATTAAATACTAGCCTAGCTAGTTCAGGAGTCTAGTTTGGAGTGGAAAATGATTACCTTGTTTACTAAGATGCATGTTGTAGTTTAGGAGGACCAAGAGAAGATAACTCTCAAAAAAGTTTTCGTGGATTATAAACTTTTTGAGCCATATCCAAAAGAAGTATCTTGAAGATATAGAGAGTGTTACATTTTGGGAAATACATGAAAGTGTGGATCCACCTTTTTATAGGACAATATATGAATATCAGATCATCTATGTCTGGGGAAATTTAATAGTTTATATGAGTATGTGGGATGGGATCACATGTGAATTTCAGGGCTCCAAACAAGAGACACATCTATGTTTCAAAAAATGTACCATGACCTACAAGGATAGTATTGGTGGTCATGCATGAAAAAGGAGATATAAGTGTTCATGACATGATGATACACCATTCCATAATAGAAGGAAGGGAATAAATGATCTCATGGTTTACTATAGTCATTTCCCATTTCATAATGGAAGTGGTATGATGTTACCCAAGATTTTCTGCTAGGTATCATGAGTAATCCTCATAATAATGATTAAATTTGGGTGATTATGGATAGTTTGACTAAGGTAGTTTATTTATTTCCTATATGAGATACTTTCTCTGTGAATCAGTTGGGAGACATATACATTTAGGAGATATTAAATTTTCATGGGGTGGCACAAGGTATTGTCTCAGACCATGAATCTTGTTTTACTTTTCTCTTCTAGAGGGGCTTGTATAAGTGACTTGGTCCATATGATTTACTGAATACATAATAACACCCATGGACTGATGGGTAGCTAGAACATACTATATATGTTTTGGAGGATATTTGTTGGGAATATGTCCTAGACTATTGTGGGTCTTGGGAGAATCACCTAGAATTGTCATGGTTTGGATATAATAATAGTTATTAGAAGAATATACATAAGAACCATCTAAGGATATTTAATATAGGCCATGTAAATCATCTCTATGTTGGATTGGGGTGGGTGAGTCCGAGTTGTTGGGACTGTGTCTCTTGTAGGATACTTCAGAGTAGGTTCAACTGATTTAGAAATTCATGGTTACAAATCAGAGTAGGAAGATGTCATATGATAACAAATTGAGAAGAAATCTTGAGTTTTAAGTGGGTGAAAATGTGTTCCTTTTGGTGCTTCCTAGACTGGGTCACCATAAGATTTAGAGGAAGAGATAGTTGGTTCCTAGGTTTATTAGACCATTTGAGGTTTTGGAGAGAATCCAGCTAGTGGCATACAGATTGGCTCTTCAAGAGAGGTATAATACTATGCATTTTGTTTTTCATGTGTCACAACTTTAGAGGTATCACTATAACACTTCACATGTGATTGATGTTGATGATGTTGAAATTGATATTGATACATCCTTTGAGGAACATCTGATATGTGTGCTGGATCGTAATTGGAAAGTTTTGTGGAAGAAGCCTATACTGATAATTTTTATATTTTGGAAACATGGTTGTGTTTAAGAGTAAAAAATGGGAGAGATAATTGAATATGTGGTAATAGTGGTCCAATATTTTCACCTCACAATCATAGAGATTCTTAGGAGTACATCTCTAGGATGCGCTATTATAAGGTAAGAAGATTATAATATCCTGTCCTTTTTCTGGAGATATATCGAGCTCATTTAAAGTTAATATTTTTCCTAGTTTGGGTTATCCTTTTGATGAGGCATGTCTTAGGTGATTTTGAGTGAAAATTTGAATTTTTGAAGTGGTCATGGGCAGTTCACAATTGGTGCACAGTATCACCAAACCATGTGCCTTGACCCAAAAAACAATCCAACCATTGAAAGAGAGGGAATAAATAGTTGGAACATAGTTTTCCAAACCATGTTTCCATTTGGAGTAAATTTGTAGCCTGATAGGTTAGGAACATGGTTAAGGAACATAGTTTGGGAAAATTGTGCACCCTGTATAGGAAACCGTGCATGTAGAATTTTCAACCCTTGTAAAATTCATATTAAAACATGAACTCCCTAGTATTAATACCTAATCCCCCACTCGATCTTAAACAAATTTATATGAATTTTAGATGCTATTAAACTAATTACAAGGCATTTCATCATCCGTTCTAGATGAATCAATGATTCGATTGATGGATCTGCACCTCTCCCAATATGTTATTTCATTTTGATTTGTTTTTTTCTCTCCCTCTCATCCCTCTTTTCAGATAATTTGGAATGTTTCACCCACCCTTAGAAAGGGTTTTTATACTAGATTTGATAATTATTTTTCAATTTTATTAAGAATTTTGGGTTTGATTCTTGATCTTGATCTTTATTGTATAATTGATTGTTTAGATTCCAATTGGGGAATTTCCATTGGGACACCCCTACTCAATTATCTTGAGGTAGTTTTTCTATTATTCCTTTCCTGGATTATTTATTTCAATTTCATGTATGTAATTTTAAAATTTCTATTTTCGTTTAAGCAATTTCATAATGGATTCGATTAATTAAATTGGGTATTTAATAAATGGATTGTGCAATTGAATGACTATAGGGGTAATGTAGTTGGAAAATTAATGGGATCATGTAATTGGTTAATTTATGGGATTGTGGAATTGATTGATTAATAGAATTTTGAATTGATTGATCAATAGAATATTGAATTGATTGATTAATGCGAATTTAGGGATTTTTGGATTACCCTTGAAGGGCAAGTGAATTTTTTAGCTAAGTGTTTTCAATGGTTTTAATGCTGAATTTTTTATATTCTTTTATTTTATTTAAATAATGAATTATGATTTTGTGATAAATTTAAATGGTGAAATTTAATGAATTTTTTTTTATAATAATGTTAATGAAATATAACCGTGATATACATGAAATTTTGATTTTTTTGATATTGTGATATCGGTGATATATATGATGTTGAGGTGTGGAACATAGAATGAGGCTATAAATACCCATATGTGTAGTGAGTGTGGGATAAATATTGAGTTTCAAAATACCAATATGATACATTGAGGAGTGGGATAGAGACTAAGGCTCCAAATACCCATATATGATACCAAGTGTGTAACAGAGACTAAGGCACAAAATACCGATGTGACATTGAGGTTTCGTACATGGACAAGGGTTCCAAATACCCATGGGGTTCTAGAAATAACATTTTTACCCATGATATTTGAACTTTACTATGGTTCCCATTGATCATGATATTAATTGAAATGAAATGATTATTTATAATCACAGTATTGTGATATGTAATATCCATTGGGGATAGTTCATACTCCACCACGAGCTGAAGAAGGTATTTTTATTTTGGGTGTATTTATAAACCTGGGGGAATTACCTGGTTAAATTAAAGAATAATGACGTGTGATTACTATTTAATTTATACATTTTACTTTATTCTCTATACCTGCATACATTTTTTTACATAAAATTGTTTTAGATGCTATTGGTAGTGGTCCACTGAGTTATACTCACACCCTGCTCGAGATTACCGATCGGTACTCATATAGACTTCATGTTTAGATGATCAGAAAAAGGAAAGTTCCCTATGTTAACCGGATGAGTTGGGATAGAGCATTTATTGGAGAACCATACATGGTGTTCGGTCCTTATTAAGAGTGTAAGTGTGACTTTAATTAGGTTGTTCATTCAAAACATGACATGTATTTGGAATGATATATTTAGTATTTTGGTATGGATATTATATTATAGTTTTGTTCATCTTGTGATATAAGTTTTATTCTGGTTATAGTTATTATATTTATACTACTGTTTATTTACTTATTCTAATGTTCTATTTTAATAAAGAGGTTATAGTTTTCCCATGATCGAGATTTGACCGTCTATGCTAGTTGGTAGCCTCTAGTGTATAGGGAGGATCACCTGATGTCATTTGACCGACTAGATCAGGGCATTGGTGTGTGACATATGGGTTAGGATATTACAAAGGATTTTAATTTTAATAAACTAATAGGATATTTATTGTACCATGAGTTAGAGTATAAAGTATTTATGATGATGAGTATAAAATTTTAAAATACATTTCATTTAAATCTAATGTAATAGATACTTCTAATTCCACTGGTTCTGAGTTTCCAGAATTTGACAAGGATAAGGATCACTTTATGAAGAAACTTTTCAAATTTATAAAAACTAGTGGTGGTAAGAGATTGTTTGGAAGAAAGAATGAAAATGTTTTAAATAAAGGTAATCAATGAAATAATAATGATGTTTCATATCTAAAATTGTAACGACCAAAAGTTTTTTAATATTATATTATCTTACTCTTAATGGATTAATAGAGATGTTAATGGTTAATGAAGAAAGAGGAGTCGATGGCTTCATCCAGTAGACTCGAACCTTATGAAGCCCACTTATCAGAGATTTGGAAGGAGGTGGCATCTTTGGGATTCACTTTGGACCAAGCCCAAGCCGAACTCCAGCGTGTCAAGCTTGAACGGAAACGCTTGCAGGAGAAGTTCAAGTTAGTAGAGATTACTAAGAGGGAAATGTTATCTGAGCCTCCCTCAGATTCTCTCACCATAGCACACCTTACACTTAGGTCATATGCTAGTGTTATAAGGGGCTATGTGAAGAGACTGTATCTTCTTTGTGTAATCCTTTGGGATGAATAAAATGAGATTTCTTCCATCAGTGATGTTTGTGAAATTTCAAAAGTCCGGATAATTTTAGGATGTATTTTATTGATGAATTTTTAAAAAAAGGTTATTTTAAAATATTCATGTAAACCTTAAATAATTAATGATGTGTAATGATTTTCAAAAAATGGTCTTCTGGAAAAGTGTTCAGTATGTAATTTTGAGTCTAATAAGATCAACATGATTTTTGATAAATAGTAAATTATGAATAGTGATTTTATGCTTAGTATTAGTAATGCGACTAAATGGATTAGTAATCTCACTTAAATAAAGTTTTAAAATAATTTAGACACCTTGATTAAGTAACATGATTCAATAAAATGGGTAAATAACGGTTTCATAAATTATTAGTCAAGTATTAGTTTTTTCAGGTGAATAGTTTTTTAATTAAAAATTAAATTAAAAATATTTATAAAAATATTTTTATAAAAAAGATTTCATTTTTGAACTCAGAGCATCTATATTATGTTAAGGTAATTTTTGGGGATTTTTCTGAGAAAAATGAATTTTCAGTGAATAGTGTATTTATTTAAAAATTAATTTAAAATTATTTATAAAATTATTTTTATAAAATGGATTTCATTATTGAAATCAAAGCATCGATATTTGGTTAAGGGAATATTTTTGGGATTATTCTGAGAAAGTTGAATTTTTGATGAATAGTGAAAATATAGTTTTAGGGTTTCGTTATGTTTAATAACATCATAACTGTGTCATGATGATGTCATGAGATATTTTAAGGTTTGGCCGACCAAAGGTGATGAATTATTGTATAGGGTGACCCATGTGGCCAATACCATGGGCAAATACCATGGGCAAGCCCATGGTTTTTTCAAAACCACCAATGAGGTGTCCCTTGGCCATTAATGCCTTGTCCCCTCATTTTCCCTATAAATATGATGCCATCATCTCATCCATTCAACTCCCAACTCTCCCCCAACGAAGCTCTGGTCTCATTACCTCTCAAAGAGTCCTCCCAAAGTGCCTCCAATCCCTCAAGGTCCAAAACTTTGAGTTTTAAGAGTTACGTTTTAAGGTAAGGGATCCGACCTCTATCTTTCTTTTCAAGTAATCTCTTTTATGTCATTTCGTTTATTCTCCATGTTCTTATGTTGGAGGATGTTATTTTGTATTCATCTTACTTCCCTTTTCATGTTTATATGATGATAGACCCCCTATTTCTCTCATAAATTCGTTTTAATAATGTTTAAGTGGCGTCGTTAGGGTGCCGAATTTTTAAGGGATTCTTTCACCCTTCTCATTTTTCAAAGTTCTACTTTCATGTCAAGTCTTTAAATTTACTTTTTATTATTTTGAGGTATTATCTCTATATCTATCATACTGAACTTTTACGTTTATATGATAAGAGACCCTATTTGATCTCAACAATTCATTTTTGTTGAAGTTTAAGTGATGATGTTAGGCTGCCGAATTTTCATAAGACAAATCTTATTTTTGTCTTCCTTCCATGTTTTTCATTTCAAATGTCATGTACTTCAAATTTCATTACCATGTTCATATATCCTTCATATTCGGTACCTCTACTGTTTTATGGGTCATTTATGAATGTTTGACCCATGTCCCCTCTCTTTTCAATGTTTCCAAAAACCACGAAACATAGCTGTTATGCTACCGCATTTCCGTCTCAAAATGTATCTCCATTTTTATAAAGTTATTTTACTTTATTAAGTGAATACTCAATGATCTCACTTCTATATGGGTATTCACATATGTACCATTTTTTTCTATTTTCAATTCTAGGATTTACATACATGAGACCCGCTTTCCCTTTCCGTGGGTTTAAAGTGACATTAAGATCATGTCTTTAAAGAAGTTTTTTTAAAACATTATGATTATGAAATGAAACCCATTTCTGTTATGCCATATGGGTTGTTTAGGAAATGATTGATGATGATATATGTGGCTCAGATGATGATAAAGAAAAATTTAAGGGTGCTCCCTGATAGTGCTCCAATGCATTGGGTAAGGACTTAATCTCTAAAGATGACCATTTAGACTGATACCTTGGTGAATAACCTTGGTAATTATTATTGACACCTTGGGGATAGACCTTGGTGAAACAAAAATTATTGTATTTGTAAAATGTTGTAGCCACATATTCATGTTATGAAAAACTTTATTTTTATTATGACATTCCTCATGATTTATTTCTCATGCCTTAAAGTTCTTTTCATGACCTTATTGAAGTATCTCATGTTCACATGTAAAATGATTCTCTTTTTTACCTTACTAGGCCTTTTGATCACCCTTTCTTTTGATGTATGTCCCCAGGTTATGAGATGTAGTAATGAACCTAGGATGAACATAAAGAGATGCCTTTCAAGTGTTTAAGATGAATGTTTTATGTTGTTTTCATGTATTATGTTCCTGGTTTCCAAGACACTAAGCCTTAAAGATCCACAATTTTTTGTAATGTAATGAAAGTTTATGTTATAAAAAGGTGGGATTCCAATGTTGGTATCAAAGGATGGTTTAGTTATTTGTAGAAATTAGGATATAATTTTTTTTTTGAAGAACCCTATAAAACATTTTAAATATAGGAAAACAACCTGGTATTTTGGTAACTATTGAGTAAGTTTTTTATCAAACAAATACATCCCTGTTGGGATATGAGCAGGTAGAGGCGGCTCTGGCACAGATGTAAATAGGGTCAAAACCCGAAAACACCGCATTGAGCTAGAATCGAATGGGAACTGGTGCACGATAACGGGCCTTGCTGCACTCTTGGTTATGACACTCCCAGGGGATATGTTTGGTTAATCACAAGATTTTTATGAATCATTATGAAGGAATTATAGAGAAATGTAATTGTCTAAGTATTAAGTCTTAGATAAAAGATTCATAAATGAAATAAGTTTCTCACTACGGTTTTATTCTTTTAGAAAATGGTGGGCAATAGGAGGAACCATGCAGATGGTGACCGCAATGCACCATGTGATAAAGGCCCTTTGATGGAATCCGGAATGGAAATATTCATGCGAATGATGAACCAACTGACTCAAGTTATGAGTAATAACTTGAATCAAGCTGCGAGGCCGATCTCACCACGAAGGGAAAAACATTCTGTTGAGTCCTTCATGCGTCAACGACCACCAACATTCAGTGGATCTACTGACCCATTGGTTTCGGAACAATGGATAAGCTACATTGAGAAAATCTTTTCTGTACTTCATTGTTCAAAACAAGAAAAAGTCACCCTTTCTGTTTATCGCCTAGAGGGAGAAGCTGATCAGTGGTGGTCACTGATCTAAAACACAAATCCACGAGGAGAGATGGGAGCTATGGAGTGGGAAGAGTTCCGGGGAATATTCTTTAATAAGTATTAACCTCATTCCATGAGAACGAGAATGGAGAAATAGTTTCTCGAGCTGAAGCAAAAGGAAAATGAATCGGTCGGAAGCTATGAGATGAACATCACCCAACATTCACGATATACCTCTAGCTTTTTCATGGATCTAAGTGGGAAGGTTGACAGATTTTTCGGTGGACTCAGACCTCATATACGGAAGAATCTAGTCAACCAGAACTATGATAGCTACAAGAAGATCGTCTAGAGTGCAATGAAAGTTGATATAGAGTTTGGTGAGACACAGTGGTCTCATAAATCAAATGAAAATAAGAGATCGTTGGAGCCTAGTCTAGGGAATAATTTTGATCAGGGAAGAGGTGGAAAGCAAATGCAACTTACCACATGCAATAAATGATGGAAGAAGCATCTGGGGGACTGCTTGATTAGAAGTGGAAACTGCTACAAGTGTGGAAGAGAAGGCCATATTGCTCGGAATTTTCATAGTGAGGTGAAGCCTCAACTTCCCAACACTAATGATAGAGGAAAGATGGTTCCGACCCTACCCGAAGTCAAATGATTCAAGTATGGACAACTTGGGCACTTTTCTAATCACTGTCCAAATTTGAGGGTAGTGGAGGGGAATCACCATCAACCTCAGCAAATTCCAAGGGAGAAAGGTCGTGATTTTTCTATCACAACAACTGAAGTTGAAGTTCTGAACGACATGGTAGCAGGCACACTTGTTGTCCTCTCAAAACTAGCAAGTAATTTGTTTGATTCTAGTTCTACGCATTCCCTTATTTCCTCCAAGTTTTCAAAGAATATAGAATCAATCCCCGAACTGCTTGAGGTAGAATTGTTAGTCACGACTAAAAGTGGGATTATCCATGCATCAACAGTGTTTAGAGACTCTTGTGTTTACTTGAGTGAGCACAATCTTATCTCAAATCTAGTAGTCATTCCCATGTTAGAATTCGACGTTATACTAGGGATGGACTAGCTCTCAAAGAATAATGCTATGATCAAATGCAGAAGTAAGGAAATCTCAGTAGTCTTGAATGAACGACCTATAATTATCTTCCAAGAAGAGATATCCCGAACTGACCCCTATCAATAATCACCTCCTATATCTTTCTTTATGGAGTTATATGGTGATGATGAAGAAGGAATAGGGAGTATACAAATAGAAGATGATTCGATTGTTCAGGAATACATGGATGTATTTCATGAGGAGTTACCTGGGCCTCCCCCAGAAAGAGATGTAGAGTTCTCCATTGAACTCATACTTGGATATCAACTGATATCAAAGACCCCATATAGAATGGAAAATGTGGAGCTAGAAGAGTTTAAGAAACAACTACCAGACTTATTGGAGAAGGGGTTTATCTGACCGAGTGTGTCTCCTTGGGGAGCACCTGTTCTCTTTGTGAAGAAGAAGGATGGAACAATGCAGCTATGAATTGATTATATAGAACTGAACGGGATCACAGTGAAGAACAGATACCCTCTTCCAAGAATTGATGATTTATTTGACCAACTTCATGGATCTCAATTATTATCCAGGATTGACCTTTGATCTGGTTATCATCAACTGAGGGTGAAGAAGGAAGATATTCTAAATACTACCTTCCGATCAAGATATGGGAATGATGAGTTTACTGTTATAACCTTCGGCTTGACTAATGCTCCGGCTATTTTCATGGATTTGATTAATAGAGTCTTTAAGGACTACCTTGATAACTTTTTGGTAGTTTTTATTAATGATATTTTGATATATTCAAAAAGTCGTGAGGAGCATGAAGATCATCTGAGGGTTATTTTAAAAACTCTGCGGAAGGAGAGGCTATTTGGAAAGTTTAGCAAGTGTGAGTTTTGGTTACAACAAGTGGCTTTCTTGGGACACATCGTAACCAATGAAGGAATCTCAGTTGACCTTGAAAAGACAATGGTTGTGAAGGAGTGTCCTCAACTCAAAACAGTAACTGAGATTCATAGTTTCCTTTCTTTAGAGGAATATTATAGGAGGTTTGTGAAAAACTTTTCATCGATTTCTAATCCTGCTAACCAAGTTGACTCGAATAGGGGTTATGTTCATCTGGAAAAAGTAATGTGAGGAAAGCTTCCAAGAGATGAAGAAGATATTGGTTACTGCACCTATGTTAACACTACCCTCTATAGGGGAAGAATTCGTGATTTTTAGCGATGCATCTCTGAAAGGGCTTGGGTGAATCCTCATGCTAACTGAAAAGGTAACTGCTTATGCATCTCGACAGTTGAAGATTCATATCAGAATTATCTTATGCATATCTAGATCTTGCGATAGTTATTTTTGCTCTAATGATATGGAGGGACTATCTTTCTGGGGATAAATGTGATATATACACTAACCACCAAAGTATAATGTATATTTTCATGCAGAAAGAATTGAACATGAGACAAAGGAGATGGTTGGAGCTTATTAAAGACTATGATTGTTCAATTCATTTTCACACTAGAAGAGAAAACAAAGTCGTGGATTCCTTAAAAAGGAAAGATCTTGTTGTTATGGAAACAATGATGATCCTAGGAGATCCCTTGATTAACAATATAGTAATATTGGACATGGGAATTGTAAGGGAAGGGACATCATCAACATTCTCCCAAATGATTTCTCAACCTTCACTACTAGAGAAGATCAAGAAGGCTCAAAAAGAAGATCCTTTGCTGCAGGAGAAGTTTGAGGCTATAAAGGATTGAAATTTCTCTAATTTCAATATTGATCAAGAAGGTGTATTGAAATTTCGTACAAGACTATGTGTTCCAACTATTCCGGAGATAAAGAAAGAACTTATGGATGTTGCTCATAGCTCTACATTCACAATACATCTGGGAAGCACTAAAATGTATAGAGACATTCGTGATCATTATTGGCGGGATAACATGAAGAGGGAGATTTCTGATTACACTACAAGGTTCTTGGTGTGTCAACAATTAAAGGAATAATTAATACTTACTAAGGGGGTATTACAATCGCTACCCATACCAGTATGGAAGTGTGATAATATCACTATGGACATTGTAACAGGTCTCTCAAAAACATCCAAAGGAAATAATGCGATATGGGTTATTGTGGACCATCTCACCAAGACTGTCCATTTTATCTCTATTCGAGAAGATTTATCTCTGGATCAACTTTCCAAGATATACATAAAGGAAGTGGTAAGGCTGCATGGGGTACCGCTATCCATCGTGTCTGATCATGATCCACGATTCACATAAATATTCTAGAGAAGTCTTCAACATGCTCTGAATACTGAATTGAATTTTAGTACGGCCTATCATCCTCAAACTGATGGAAAATATGAAAGGACTATTCAGACACTCGAAGACATGCTAAGATAATGATCAATGGAATTTAAAGGTTGATGGGATCAACACCTCCCATTAGTTGAGTTCTCCTATAACAACAGCTTCCATTCGAGTATTCAGATGGCACCCTATGAAGCTCTGTATGGAAAGCGATGTAGAACTCCTACTTGTTGGGATGAAACTGGTGAGAGAAAGATTCTTGGGCCTGATCTTGTGCAAGAGATGACAGAACAGGTTCATTCCATCAAACAACACCTAAAGGCTACTCAGAGTCGGCAGAAGAGCTATGCTGACAACCATCGAAGAGACTTGAGTTTGGTGTTGGTGACAAATTCTTCCTTCGAATTTCTCCATGGAAGAGAGTCATGCGGTTTGGGAAGAAAGGGAAGCTCATACCTAGGTACATTGGCACCTATGAAATCCTTGATCGCATAGGAGCAGTGGCCTATTGTCTAGAACTTCCACCGAACCTATCTCAAGTTCATGATTTCTTCCATGTATCTCTCTTGAAGAAGTACATACCCGACCCTTCGCATGTACTGAACCCAGAGGTGGTACAACTGGAACATGACCTCTCTTATGAGGAGTAGCTAGTGGAGATCTTAGATCGTAGAGACAAGGTTCTACGGAACAAGACTACCCACCTTGTGAAAGTGTTGTGGAGGAATCATAAGTATGGAAAAGAAACTTGGGAGCCTGAGAAAACAATGAAGCAAAAGTACCCACACCTTTTTTACTAGGCCTCAAGTATTAAATTTCTGGGATGAAATTTCTTAAGGGGGGAAGAATGTAACGACCCAAAATTTTTTATTATTATATTAAATAACTCTTAACGATTTAATAGAGATGTTAATGGTTAATGCAGAAATAGGAGTTGATGGCTTCATCTAGTAGACTCGAACCTTATGAATCCCACTTATCAGTGCTTGGGAAGGAGGTGGCATCTTTGGGATTTTCTTTGGACCACGCCCAAGACAAACTCCAGCGTGTCAAGCTTGAACGGAAACGCATCGGGAGAAGTTCAAGTTAGTAGAGATTACTATGAGGGCAATGTTATCTGAGCCTCCCTTAGATTCTCTCACCATAGCACACCTTACACTTAGGTCATATGCTGGTGTTATAAGGGTCTATGTGACGAGACCATAGCTTCTTTGTGTAATCCTTTGGGTTGAATAAATTGACATTTCTTCCTTCAGTGATGTTTGTGAAATTTGAAATGATCGGATAATTTTAGGATGTATTTTATTGATTAATTTTGAAAAAATGGATATTTTAAAATATTTATGTAAACCTTAAATTATTAATGATGTCTAATGATTTTCAAAAAATGGTCTTCTGCAAAAGTGTTCAGTATGGAATTTGGCGTCGAATAAGATCAATTTAATTTTTGATGAATAGAAAATTATGAATAGTGATTTTACGCTTTGGATTAGTAATGCGACCAAATGGATTAGTAATCTCAGTTAAAGAAAGTTTTAATATAATTTAGACACCTTGATTAAGTAATGTGATTCAATAAAATGGGTAAATAAGGGTTTCATAAATTATTAGTCAAGTATTCTTTTTTCGGGTGAATAGTGTTTTTTAATTAAAAATTAAATTAAAAATATTTAGAAAATTATTTTTATAAAATGGATTTCATTTTTGAACCCAGAGCATCGATATTATGTTAAGGTAATTTTTGGGGATATTTCTATGAAAAATGAATTTTCAATGAATAGTGTATTTATTTAAAAATTAGATTAAAAATATTTAGAAACATATTTTTATAAAATGGAGTTAATTTTTTAAATCAGAGCATCAATATTTGGTTAATGGGAGATTTTGGGATTTTTCTGAGAAAGTTGAATTTTTGATGAATAGTGAAAGTACAGTTTTAGGGTTTCGGTATGTTTAATAACTTCATAACTGTGTCATGATGATGTCATGAGATATTTTAAGGTTTGGCCGACCAAAGGTGATGAATAATTCTATGGGGGGACCCATGTGGCCAATAACATGGGCAAATACCATGGGAAAGCGCATGGTTTTTCCAAAACCACCAATGAGGTGTCCCTTGGCCATTAATGACTTGTCCCCACACTTTCCTCATAAATACCAAGCCATCCTTTCATCCATTCGACTCCCAACTCTCCCCCAATGATGCTCTGGTCTCATTACCTCCCAAGGAGTCCTCCCAAGGTGCCCCAAGCCCTCAAGGTCCAAACCTTTTAGTTTTATGAGTTACGTTTTAAGGTAAGAGATCCGACCTCTCTCTTTATTTTCAAGTAATCTCTTTTATATCATTTATTTTATGATCCATGTTCTTATGTTGGATGTAACACCCCAAGCTTCCATGTTACACTTCCCTTTGAATAATACAGCAGCGTGTGTTGTACGCAACTTTGAGTTCTAACACACACCACAACTAATCAAAGTAGCCGTTATGAATAGTAATACCCACTTTTTAAAATTATAGAAATTTTATATTTCAAAATAGACTTCATTTTTTTATTCCTAATATCGAAATTATCCAAAGTTGAATTTTTTTGTAATTTTCTGAGAACTTCCAATTTTTTATGAATAGTGAAAAATACTTAAAACAACTTTTTTAATCAAAATAATTTATAGTGATAAGTTATACTACTGAGTGGTTTTAAAGTATAATTAGAATATATTTTTACCATTTTATCCAATGGTGTTCATTAGAATTAATTTCACTTTGAAATTGGACATAAACAATTGTCAATCTTTGGATATATATTGTTTCTTAAAAACACGTTATTTGTTGTGACAGCTGGAATTAATTATAAAATTAATTAATGAAATTTATATGTTTGTAATTTCATAAAATAGACATCATTTTTGAATTCGGAATATCAATTATAGCTTAGGGTGAAATTTTGGCATTGTTCTGAAAAACTTCAATTTTTGATGAATAGTGAAACCACTAAGTGGTAGTTAAATAAATGATTTTTCGTTTAAATGAAATATTACAACATCTGTGATTTGATTTTCAAAAGTCCGACATACATGGTTGTCATTAGGAATCAAAATGTGGTTCAATAGGATTAAAATTTTTTTTGGTGAATAGTAACTTTTAAGTTTAATTAATTGCGATTAGAGGTAATTAGTGAAATTTAAGGTAAAAATGATATTATAAAAAAATGGAATTACACATGTCCAACCACTATTGGATGTGTCATGGCCGACCAATACAATCCATGGGTCAACTTGGGTACCCCATGGAGCCACTTTGGTAGGAAAAGGACATAAATAACGTTTTATTTAATGTGAAAATAAAAAGGTCACAAACAAGAGTTGTTTTACTAAAACAATTTTTAAATGGGGTTATACAAGTCATATTTTTGACTATAAATATTAATTAGAAAGATAAAAATATTTACTACATCATGATTGTTTTTTTATAATTTTTAGACATTAAATAAATTAAATTATATATGACACCATGATGATGCAGTGATTACCTCATTAATTAACGATTTAAATAAAATAAAAAGATAATGTAAAACCAAGGCTTAAACTTGTCCAAAGCCTATTGGATGGGTATATTTTAAACCATTATCACCTTAGCCTTGAATTATAGAAGTTTGGGACCTTTGGAATCTGAAAAGCATTGTATAATAAAGTAATATTTCATTACTTTCCAAGAATGCCCCTCCTCTCCACTTATAAAAGGCCCCCACCAATACCACCTTATTCACACCTTCCAAGCCATTTGGATCGGCCAACCTCTACCTAAATACTCTCCCAACTTCCCTCTCTTACTCCTAGAAGACTCAATTTGGTCAGAACTCTTCCCAAGGATGCCTTTGCCTCAAATCAAAAAGAGTTACCTGATTTTAAGGTAATGTCTTCTATAATGTTGTTTTGTTTTATTTTGCTTCTCCAACCCCTTAAACTCTTTTTATTCCTTTCTTTTGTAACAAAACCAGTATCTAAAATATACTAGTATGTTGTTATGATATGTATTTGGTTTACACTTACACACACCTTCGTCTAATGGTTAATGAACATACCGTTTCTGTGGGTGGAGAAATACTGCCTCACGAAACGATGATTGTTCAATATTCTTTTAACACCTATAATGGTGGCCATTTTGATGACACTATTTTCATATATGATATATATATTTTGTTTATGTATTCCTTATGTTTCTGTATTTCTCATTTATGGCATACTTTATGATTTCCATTATGGGTAAATGCGATAATTTCATTTTAGGATGTGCGGACTACCACCCCCTCAAAGTGTTTTGAATCGTTAATTCCATATGTGGGATGTATAAAGGATGGAGTAAATGGTATTATATATTATATTATACTGGAATTATATTATAGCTTTATATAATTATAACTTCATTTCATTAAATATGAAATATAAATGAATGTAGTGTTCATGCGTACGTACGGCTTACCGTCTCCATGAACGGTGCATTTCATTTCTTACCTCTAAATGTTATATAATATTATAAATGCATGTATATACTGGATATATATGATATATATGATATCTAAATCATGAAATTAATTCTGGATATAATGGATATTTTGACACATGAACAACTTGTAATTATAAGAAGTTTATTTTTGACTCAAGTACCAAAGATCGACAAAATGACCGTTATTAACTTAAATAATTACATAATGTTCATAACATGGTAATAAGTGATATAAAATGAATAATGAACATGAAAAATCTTCTTAAGAAAATATAAATTAACTCTAGTTTATTATTCAGGAGGTTAAAGAACGATCGAGTCAAGTCGGACACGAGGTAAGGGAATTTCTTAACCCAATTTCCAATCTTTGGGTTAATCTCCTATTTTCAAATTATGTCATGATATTATTATGTCCTATATTTTATTTTTGCTTTATTTATGTGTACTTATAGTGAATACACATAATAGATCTATTTTATTTTAAAAAAATAATGATCTTTTTGAGGGACTTCGTCTTAATCACCATCCATTGAGGCATATTTTGTTTTATACACAAATTTATTTTATACGGTGTATAAACCCCTTTGAATTTTACAATTATTCAAAACGAATCTTTTTATACGAATCGTTTTACTAAATGACAAAAAGTAATGTTTTTCTTGTCGTACGTATGCGGTGACAATGACTTCTCTGCCACCGTGACGATTATTTGAGTTTCAGCTTCCTCTTCAAGCCATACCTTTTTTTAAAATGAATAATAAATACAAAGTTATAATTTTCTTTTTTTTGGTAATGAAAATGGTTTTGAAAGTGTTTTTATTATATCAATGTGTTGTATTGATATCTTATTGAAATGTGGAAATTTTATGTTTCCTCTTGCAAGTTTTATGTGATACGATTATGTTATCGTTTATCATATGTTTAAACCTATTCATATGAGTAATGCATTGGACTTAATAAGTGATGGGTGGAGCCCGCTATAGATCCTTGATGCATCGGTAGGTCTCATGAGACAAACTAGTGTCTTGGCATGACGCCTTGACAAAATCTTATTTGTGGTCTTGGAATGAGGCCTTGGCTACGTGGTTATGATAGTCTGGAATTATGTATTCCATCATTATGAAAGTGGTTATTGATATTGCATGTGATTATTAGACCAGTAGAATATCCATGTGAATATGTAAATGGAATTATTTCATTTTACTTTTTCCATATTATGCTGAAGATCAAGTTTAAAAAGGATTTTGTTTTAGTTATACATTGCCTTAAATGTTAATGTTTATTTATGAAATCTTCCGCAATATTATTATCCTTACTAAGCATCTGAGCTCACCCCTTTCAATGTTTTAATATTTTCCAGGATGTGAAGAAGTATTTTATGAATGACCTGCAGTGATAGTCAGAAAGGGATATGAGTGTGTACTATGAAGATCATGTTATTGTAGTTTTTTTACTTTATGTTGTAATGTAAGACTTATGAATGTATCTAGTGTTTCCAAGGATACTAAACTAATAGGTATTTCGAGAATTGATCTTTTGTGATCATGCCAATGTTACGAAGTAATGCACCGACTCTGGGTAGCTGGGGTCGGGGCGTTACAGTTGGTATCAGAGGCAGTTTAGTACTAACCTTTGAAGCTAGATTTAGATTAACTCTGATTAGAGCACATATCCCAAAGATAGACTTTGAGGATTAGTATAGAAGAAATTCCTAGAATTTTGGTATTATAGAGATTTTGTGAGTTTTCCGAGCAATACATCCCTGTCTGGATACGAGCAGGTAGAGGTGGCTCTGGCACAGATGTACCTAGGGGTAAAACCCAAAAAAACTGCTTTGAGATAGACTTGAACGGGAACTGGTGCACGACAACGGGCCTTGCTGCACTCTTGGTTACGACACTCCCGGGGGATATGATTAGGATAATTCTCATTTTATTTACAAACCAATATGAAGGGTTATGAGTACATACTTCCTCAAAGAAAACTTTTTTTATGATTATGGATTATATCCATAAATATTTCAATTTATGTTAAGTATTTTACAAGTTTGGAATTATTCATTAAAATTCATAAACTAACCTAGTTTATGTCGTTGTATAGAAATGGTGCCCAGTGGAAGGAATGTGAACTCCAGCAATACATATGATCCAAAGCGTAAGAAGGATCATATCTTTCATGGTATTAAGCCAACATTTAGAAGGGAAATAATCTCCCATGTGTTCTCAACATATGAATAAATAGTATCATGTGTTAATAAGATAAGTAAATAATTCTCTGAGTCTTATGGCTTTGAAGGGAAGAACGAGAAGAAAATGATGGAAAAGAGAATGATGGAAAAAGGGACGTGGGAAAAGAAGAATTTTCCAATATGTGATAACTGTGGGAAGAAACACCTTGGAACTTGCCTGAAGGGAATGGGAGTTTGTTATAAGTGTGGAGAAAAAGGACACCAAGTGCGTGACTGCAAGGGTAAGAAAAAGGTTTCAAATGTACAATGCTTCATCTGCAAAGAGTGGGGACACTATGCAAACCAATGTCCAAATCATCATAGTGTGCCCCAAATGATGTTATTGGATAATAATCAAGTTATGATACTACCACAGATGAGGAGGAATGATTAGAGTTCTTATGTTGTTATTAATGAATTTTGTAATTTGAGTGTCATATCAATGATGTACTGGTTATAATAATTATGGAGTATATAAGGATTATACTGCAGTACTATTTCATCAAGGACTTGAGATTGTGTGGAACCAATAAATGTGACTCCACAGTAGGTTAAATTTTTGGAAAATATATGGTTGAGAGAATGATAAACCATAATACGGTTCTGATACCGAGATAGTGATTTTGGAATAAGACATGATTGATTTGGATAAATTATATTGCATATTCTTTCCTTGAAACTGATTGATGATTTGTATACATTTTTGGATAGGAGGAGTATATCTAGTATTCTATAAGGAATAAGGGATCATGGTAATTCAGGATATTGCAGTGTTTTAAAAGAATACATGATGAAGTTGTTCACATGTTTTTACACAGAAAAAAAAAGGGGATCTTCATTATGTTTACCTTCCTCATTAAATTTGGACTATGAGATGGACAGAAGTATTTTGGATAACTATAAAGGTTGGAATAGATTAAGTTGAACCTTGGATAGTAATTTTTAAGGTTAAAACATTTCTGAATATTATTTTTGGAATAATATAATAGTTTTAGAAAAAGGAAAACCTTCAGGTTGGGCAATAACCCATCGTTTCGGACAAAGCTGCAGGAATCAAACCCACAACCATATTGCGATAGGCCTTTATGAACTACAACTAGCATACAAGAAGTCCCTAGTTATTACAAAATTGTTTTCGTAATCTAAATTATTTGTGTTAATATTTTGAACCTTGTACGATTAGGATAAATATAATATTTTTGAGTTCTATTATCTTTTTCAGTGAATGATGAGTTTGTGGTAGAAATTAGTTGAAGGTTGAAACTCTACATGTCAAGCATAAATATATATATATTATTCTATGAATAAATTAATTCTTAAGCTTTATTAAAGTGATATTGAAACAAAAAATGTGTTATCCTAATACCTTATGTCTTGTTGAACTGATGATATTTTAAATCAACATAGATTGAAGGCTTTGAGGCCCTCAATTTGACACTTGTTTGTGATTGATGACCTAAACCACTCCCTACAAATATTTACATTTTTCCTCCAATTATATGTCTTTAATTTCCACCAATGTTCTCCTAATCAAGATCATAATTGGGTGGTGACTTTTTCATTTCCCTTTCCCTCTTATTAAGGATAAATTTTATTAACCTTATTTCCGATGTGGGTTCTCAACAAAGGTATTTTCTATTTTCAAACTTTTATTTTCAAAGAAAAATTTCAAATTTCAAGGACACAATTTATTGAAGGAGGAGAGAATGTAACACCCCAAGCTTCCACGGTACACTTCTCTTTGAATAATATAGTAGCGTGTGTTGTACGCAACTTTGAGTTCTAACACACACCACAACTAATCAATGTAGCCGTTATGAATATTAATACCTAATTTTTAAAATTATAGAAATTTTATATTTCAAAATAGACTTCATTTTTGTATTCGTAGTATCGAAATTATCCAAAGTTGAATTTTTTGTAATTTTCTGAGAACTTCTAATTTTTTATGAATAGTGAAAATTACTTAAAACAACTTTTTCAATAAAAATAATTTATAGTGATAAGTTATACTACTGAGTGGTTTTAAAGTATAATTAGAATATATTTTTACAATTTTATCCAATGGTGTTCATTAGAATTAATTTCACTTTGAAAATGGACATAAACAATTGTCAATCTTTTGATATATATTGTTTCTCAAAAACACGCTATTTGTTGTGACAGCGGGAATTAATTATAAAATTAATTAATGCAATTTATATGTATATAATTTCATAAAATAGACATCATTTTTGAATTAGGGATATCAATTATATCTTAGAGTGAAATTTTGGCATTGTTCTGAAAAACATCAATTTTTGATGAATAGTGAAACCACTAAGTGGTAGTTAAATAAATGATTTTTCGTTTAAATGAAATATTACCACATCTGTGATTTGATTTTAAAAAATCTGACATACATGGTTGTCATTAGGAAGTAAAATGTTGTTCAATAGGATTAAAATAAATTTTTGGTGAATATTAACTTTTATGTTTAATTAATCGCGATTAGAGGTAATTAGTGAAATTTAAGGTAAAAATGATATTATAAAAACATGGAATGACCATTACACTTGTCCAACCACTATTTTATATGTCATGGCCGACCAATACAATCCATGGGTCAACTTGGGGACCCCATGGAGCCACTTTGGTAGGAAAAGGACATAAATAACTTTTTATTTAATGTTAAAATAAAAAGGTCACAAACAAGAGTTGTTTTACTAAAACAATTTTTAAATGGGGTTATACAAGTCATATTTTTTACTATAAATATTAATTATAAATATAAAAATATTTCTTACATCATGATAGTTTTTTTATAATTTTTATACATTAAATAAATTAAATTATTTATGACACCATGATGATGCAGTGATTACCTCATTAATTAACTATTTAAATAAAATAAAAAGATAATGTAAAATCCAAGGCTTACACTTGCCCAAATACTATTGGATGGGTAGATTTCGAACCCTTATCCCCTTAGCCTCTAATTATAGAAGTGTGGGACCTTTGGAATCCGAAGAGCATTGTATAATAAAGTAATATTTCATTACATTCCAAGAATGCCCCTCCCCTCCACTTATAAAAGGCCCCCACCACTACCACCTTATTCACACCTTTCAAGCCATTTGGATTGGCCAAACTCTGCCCAAATACTCTCCCAACATCAATCTCTTACTCCTAGAAGCATCACTTTGGGTAGAACGCTTCCCAAGGAAGCCTTTGGCTCAAATCAAAAAGAGTTACCCAATTTTAAGGTAATGTCTTCTCAAATGTTGTTTTGTTTTATTTTGCTTCTCCAACCCCGTAAACTCTTTTTATTCATTTCTTTTGTAACAACACCAGTATATTAAATATACTAGGATGTTTTTATGATATGGATTTGGTTTACACTTACACACACCTTCGTCTAATGGTTAAAGAACATACGGTTTCTGTGGGTGGCGAAATACTGCCTTACGAAATGATGATTGTTCAATATTCTTTTAACACCTATAATGGTGGCCATTTTGATGAAACTATTTTTATATATGATATAAATATTATGTTTATGTATTCCTTATGCTTCTGTATTTCTCATTTATGGCATACTTTATGATTTCCATTATGGGTAAATGCGATAATTTCATTGTAGGATGTGTGGACTATCGCCCCCTCAAAGTGATTTGAATCATTAATGCCATATGTGGGATGTATAAAGGATGGAGTAAATGGTATTATACATTATATTATACTGGAATTATATTATACCTTTATATAATTATAACTTCATTCCATTAAATACGAAATAGAAATGAAAGTATTGTTCATGCGTACGTACGGCTTACCGTCTCCATGAACGGTGCATTTCATTTCTTACCTCTAAATGTAATATAATATTATAAATGCATGTATATAATGGATATATATGATATATATGATAACTACATCATAAAAATAATTCTGGATATAATGGATATTTCGACACATGAACAACTTGTAATTATAAGAAGTTTATTTTTGACACAAGTACCAAAGATCGACAAAATGACCGTTATTAACTTAAATAATTACATAATGTTCATAACATGGTAATAAGTGATATAAAAGGAATAATGAACATGAAAAAGGTTCTTATGAAAATATAAATTAACTCTAGTTTATTATTCAGGAGGTTAAAGAACGATCGAGTCAAGTCGGACACGAGGTAAGGGAATTTCTTAACCCAATTTCCAATCTTTGGGTTAATCTAGTATTTTCAAATTATGCCATAATATTATTATGTCCTATCTTTTATTTTTCCTTTATTTATGTGTACTTATAGTGAATACACATAATAGATCTATTTTATTTTAAAAAAATAATGATCTTTTTGAGGGACTTCGTCTTAATCACCATCCATTGAGGCATATTTTTTTTTATACACAAATTTCTTTTATACGGTGTATAAACCCCTTTGACTTTTACAATTATTCAAAAGGAATCTTTTTATACGAAGCGTTTTACTAAAAGACAAAAAGGAATGTTTTTCTTGTCGTACGTATGCGGCGACAACGACTTCTCCTCCACCCTGACCATTATTTGAGTTTCAGCTTCCTCTACAAGACATACCTTTTTTTAAAATGAAAAATAAATACAAAGTTATAATTTTCATTATTTTGGTATTGAAAATGGTTTGGAAAGTGTTTTTATTATATCAATGTGTTATATTGATATCTTATTGAAATGTGGAAATTTTATGTTTCCTCTTGCATGTTTTATGTGATACAATTATGTTATAGTTTATGATATGTTTAAACCTATTCATATGAGTAATGCATTGGACTTAATAAGTGATGGGTGGAGGCCGCTATAGCTCCTCGATGCATCGGTAGGTCTCATGAGACAAACTTGTGTCTTGGCATGAGGCCTTGACAAAATCTTATTTGTGGTCTTGGAACGAGGCCTTGGCTACGTGGTTATGATAGTCTGGAATTAAGCATTCCATCATTATGAAAGTGGTTATTGATATTGCATGTTATTATTCGACCAGTAGAATATCCATGTGAATAAGTAAATGGCATTATTTCATTTTACTTTTTCTATATTATGCTGAAGTTCAAGTTTAAAAAGGCTTTTTTTTTAGTTATACATTGCCTTAAATGTTAATGTTTATTTATGAAAGCTTCTGCAATATTGTTATCCTTACTGAGCATCTGAGCTCACCCCTTTCAATGTTTTAATATTTTCCAGGATGTGAAGAAGTATTTTATGAATGACCTACAGGGATAGTCAGAAAGGGATATGAGGGTGGACTATGAAGACTATGTTATTGTAGTTTTTTTTACTTTATGTTGTAATGTAAGACTTATGAATGTATCTAGTGTTTCCAAGGCTACTAAACTAATCGTTCTTTCGAGACATGATCTTTTGTGATCATGCCAATGTTACGAAGTAATGCACCGACTCTGGGTAGCTGGGGTCGGGGCGTTACATTAAAGGATGTTCTTTTATATTCATCTTACTTCTATTTTCATGTTAATATGATGTGAGACCCCCTCTTGATCTCATAAATTCTTTTTAAGAATGTTTAAGTGGTGCCGTTAGGCTGCCGAAATTTTAATGGATTCTTTCACCCTTCTCATTTTTCAATGTTCTACTTTCATGTCAAATATTTCAAGTTCAATTTTAATAAAATGGGGTATGATCTCTATATCTTTCATACTGAACTTTTATGTTCATATGATGAGAGAACCTCTTTGATCTTGTCAATTCATTTTTGATGAAGTTTATGCGACACCGTTAGGCTGTCGAATTTTCATAAGAGAAATATTATTTTTTTCTTCCTTCCATGTTTTTCATTTCAAATGGAATGACCTTAAAATTTAATTACCATGTTAGTATATCCTTCATATTAATTCCCTCTACTGTTTTATGGGTCATTTATTAATGTTTGATCCATTTCCCCTCTCTTTTCAATGTTTCCTAAAACCCAGAAACCCAGCCATTATGCTGTAGAATTTCCATCTCAAAATGTCTCTCTCTTTTTCTAAATTTATTTTATTTTATTAAGTGAATACTCAAAGATATATCTTCTATATTGGTATTCACAGATGTACCAAGTTGTTCTATTTTAGATTCTTGGATTTACATACATGTGACCCGCTTTCCCTTTCCGTGGGTTTAAAGATACATTAAGATCATTTCTTTAAAGCAGTTTTTTTAAAACGTTATGATTACGAAATGAAACCCATTTCTTTTAGTCTCTATGGGTTGTTTATGAAATTATTGATGATGATATATGTGGCTCACATGATGATAAAGAAAAATTTAAGGGTGCTCCCTGATAGCGCTCCAATGCATTGGGTAAAGACTTAATCTCTAGAGATGACCATTTAGACTGATACCTTGGTGAATAACCTTGGTAATTTTTATTGACACCTTGGGGATGGACCTTAGTGAAACAGAAATGATTGTCTTTGTAAAATTTTGTAGCCACATCTTTATGTTATGAAAAACGTTATTTTTATTATGATATGCCTCATGATTTCTTTCTCATGCCTTAAAGTTCTTTTCATGACCTTATTGAAGTATATCAAGTTCACATGTAAAATGTTTCTCTTGTTTCCCTTACTTGGCCTTCTGAACACCATTTCTTTTGATGTATGTCCCCAGGTTACGAGATGCAGTATTGAACCTAGGATGAACTTAAGGAGAATCCTTTCATGTGTTTAAGAAGAATGTTTTATGTTGATTTCATGTATTATGTTCTTGGTTTCCAAGACACTAAGCCATAAAGATCCTCAGTTTTGTGTAATGTAATGAATGATTATGTTATAAAAATGAGGGATGCCACAAACATGTTATATGTGCAGAAATAGATGCCACATTAGACCTGATTTCCAAAAAATCAATTATTCAAAGAAGTAAGTATATCAAAATATAAAAAAACAATCTTTATTTAGTGGATAGGACTACTCTGATAGTTATAACATAAGAAGTGAATCTAGAGGTGAATAGGAAACATGTAACCTTTACTTGATGAGTATATTCTGCGAGGTAAATAATGAACTTTTTACCCAGTTGATAACTCCTGAAAATGTTGATAGTAATAAATGATTTGAATATGAACACACTGATTCTGATTCTAGTTGTGATTCTGATTTGATGAATTATTTATTTAATAAATTTATTAAATAGAATAATGAATATAGTAATTTTCGTTTAAAAATGATGAAAAAATAAAGAGAGTTTAAATTAGAATAAAACGTTTGTGAAACAAAACAGGAAATTGAAAAGAGAATACTAAAATGTGAATATCAATGTTTCCCAAAAAATATGAATATAAAAATAATTATGATTAAGATATTTTGAAATTGAAAGATGAAAATTATGGACATAAATAATTTCTGGTTGAAAATAATAATGAATATAAATGAGGATTTAATTTATTTTTGGAAGATATAATTAAACTAGAAAATATGTGTAAGAATGTAAAGCAAGAAAATAAAAACAAATATTGAAAAAAACATCTGTATCAAATGAAAAGTTTTATATAGATTTATAGGCTACTCAAGAAGATAATATGATTTTTAAAAATGAAGTTGTTAATCTTAAAATGGAATTATCCACTTTTGTGGAACGTAAATAAAAATATGATTAAATGATGTAAACAGTAAAATAAAGGTGTAACCAAAAATCTTTTTTATAATATATTTTCACCAATCATGAATAATACTACTCTTTCTAGAAGCTAAAAAAGAACCATTTCTACTGTAACTTTCATTAAATGTATAATGAATGGTAATTATTCTAAGGAATACACTTTGAGATTCACAAAATCTTCTATTCATACTAAAACTATTTTATCTTAAAATTTTTATTAGGAAGTATTTTATACTCTTAAAAATATATTATGTGATTTTTATAATGTTTTTATGAAATATGTTTGGAATTTTGAATTTATTTAAATAATCAATATATTCTAAAATTGATTTAAATATTTTAAGGTACATTTATTATTAATTAATTAATTAATATAATTTTTTGGTACAAAATATTGTAATTGATCCTTTGTTATAATTTTTTATTTGTTAAATTATTGAAAAAAAATTTGAAATTTTTTTTTTATCTTTTATTAATCTAATATTTGTATACTTAAATTTAAGGTGATTTTTTTAAAATAATTAATGAATGGAATATATTTGTTTTTTCTAGAAATGTTTTATCTATCTATTTATGGAAATTAATTTTATTTGTTCATTTATTATAACTATTTTTTATATGACTGTGTTTGATCTTAACATGCAAGAATCTTAAATTTATTGTGTTTTGTATAAATATTCTATTTTGATAATACAATTCACTATGATAAATTTCTAATTTAATAATATTATTTTCCATTACATTATTAAACTCTTACTATGTTTTTAATTTTAGTTTTATTGAATACTATAAATTAATGTTTACTATTATGATATTATACTACTTTTTTACTTTTACTATTGTTGATTTTGATAAACATACGAGTCTATTTTATAAAATAATTTTCAATTTAATTTTTGATATGTTTCAAGAGTGGGGATGGTTTTATGGAAAATTTAATAAATTTTATTTAATTTAAAAAAAATGGAGAGATTATTAGTATTTGAAATTGTTTTTAAATAATTTAACAATTTAATTTGTGTTTATAAATTACTCTCAATCAAAATTTTATTAAATTATGTTATTAAAATCTCAGGTTAATTATTTTTCCATGTGTTTTTAATAAGTTATATTTTTTTATTATAAGTTCTGAAAATAATGTATTTTATGTCTTAAAAGTTATTTTCTAAAAGTTATAATGATTATTAATGTTGTTTACATATATTTATTTTCTTAAATTTTTTTCCATTATAGCCTAAAAATGGGTAATCCCTCAAAAAAATATGGAACCCTTTGGGCTAACCTCATGGGAAGGCCATCAAGAGAAAACCATAATGAGACTAGATATCGATATGGATAGTGCACACCAATGGCATGAAATCCAATGTATAAAGCCCAAAGAGCATGCCCGTAGGCACATGGGTTGGGCTGGGTTACTTGTTAGGTCATAATACCATATATGTATTTATGTAAACCAATTATAATCCGTGATAGCCTGATTGGACCAATGATCAATATAGGTTTTTTATATACCTCTCACTCCCCATACCTTCAAATTGATAAGGGAAACTGATATTAGTTTATTGATCAGCCATGTTAAAAACATTGATATAATCATGGTCATTGGTTTTATTAAATCCAAACCATTTGATCTATTTTGAAATCCTAAACTCATTTTGGAATTCCCTTCCGGTCATTCCATTCGAAATTTTATCATATTATTCCTTTGGTTTTATCGATCTTCAGAATGTGAGATCCTATACACTGGAGCTCTTTGGGTGCAAGATGAGATAATCAAACCAAGCCTATTTTTGGTTGTTTGAAACTTTTTTTCTTTCTGTAAGTAGTATGAATAATCTATATAAGGTTTGGTTCATCATCCTCTTTCTGATGGTTCTATTCATCTTAGTTTATCTTCTTCATGCTTCCCTTTTATCACCTCATCTATGTGTTTGAAAAGTTCAAATTATTCTTTATTGGTTACTAGATGGTAACACCATTATACACCAATGCTGATTTATTGATTCCAAACTAGAATTCTCTAATAGTGAGTCATAGGATACCATTGGAATTCCCCAACAACGATTCATGATCCACTTCTAGATTTCAATGGTGATTCATTTTACTTACTGTTGAACAGTGTAAAGAAGCCATATTTTTCCACTAGTTGTTTTTGTCTTTTCTATATAGATATTTGGTTGGAATTTCATCAAACTCCAATAATAGATTTTACATTTCTAATAGGGTATAATAGATTTTTTTAATTATATTTTAATAAAATAATTTTTTGAATTAGATGTTTTCTTTTTATCTATGGTTATTGTTAACTTATTTACATAAGATAAATCAATCCCCCATAATATCTTTTTAATCTTTTATTGGTTTCTATAGATACTTATTCATATTTGAAGTTGTTTTAATTGGATTTCTTATATTTTTTAGTACTTTTCATTCTAGTGTTGTTGCTTTATTACATAATTTTATGGTCAATTATGTATTTATTTTTCATCATTTTGTTTGGATGTGTTTTTAGTGAACCACCATTGGACACCTCCAATGTAAGGCCATGAGTCACTATTAGACATATACAATGTTATTCATCAGTCATATTTGTATATACAATGATATATTTTTTATTTTTTCTTTTAAATCATGATATTTCATAGTGGTATGAAATATTTTTTGTTTTTGTTTCTGGTTTTTATTTTTTGATGAATTTTAACAACAATATCTACTCTATTCCAATGGTAGTTCATGATCCAACGATCTATATTTTCAGTGGTGATTCATGAGTCATTGTTCTTTATTTTCAATTGTGGGTCATGAGTAACCGCTTAGAATAATTATCCATAATTAGTTAATTTTTTTCCAAAAATTATTATTTATTAGTTCAATTATTGTTTTTGAAATATTTATTTAAAAGTTTCATTAATTTTTGTAAAAATATAATTTAATAGATTGTGAAAATTATTATAACATTATTTTATGACCATTTATTCTAGCAGATTGATGTTTATGTTGTGCTCTATTTTAATACTTGTTTTTTAAATTTTTATAATTTACATAATTATACATTTATTTATAATAATTTTTAATTGAGAACTTTTTACAATTTATTAACTTAAAATATAAATTCTTTTACATTAACATTAAATAAAGAAACGTACATCTCATCTGTTCTATGTTTTTTAGCATAAATTTTTCAAAAAATGGAAACTGCCATATCCTTTCATTGGTACGCACTGAAAAGTGTCTTGTAGATATCAGATATTAACACA
Organism: Viscum album; assembly: GCA_963277665.1. Lineage (NCBI taxonomy): Eukaryota > Viridiplantae > Streptophyta > Magnoliopsida > Santalales > Viscaceae > Viscum > Viscum album. The sequence continues at coordinate 1,293,668,709 of OY728141.1, read as the reverse complement.
ATAATATATTATTATTTTAATTACCTGGATGACTCTTCAAGAAATTAAAACATATAAAAAAGAAGATTCATTCATTCATAAAACTTGTGAAACATCTTCATCATTACTGCTACACTAAATTGTTCAGTAACTTCTATATATTTTCCAATTTGTCTATTACCTTCAAAAGAAATAAATATGATCACTTTTTCATTTCAAGAGATCAATGATCATCAAACATCAACATATTCATCATTTCATGTCATAGTTTTTTCCCTTGTGTTAGTTTTTTTTCATGTAATAATTTTCTTTCTATTTTTAATTTCTTCATGTCTGGTTCATTATTTTCCCCAAAAACGAATGTCTTGACTTTCTATGGTTATTCAACCTCTTAAATGGAAGTTAAGGTTGAAAATCTTAATCAAAATAAAGGTAAGTATTCTAGATTTTTATACTTTATCAAGACTATTTTGTGCCTTAGGATTATTTAAAAGGTATGGTCTACAGTAAAGTTATGGAACCTTTAAAAGTGAGGGTCTTAGTGGGTACTAATCTCCTCTAGGAGTAGAAGAGTTTTAGGTGTTGACTAGGATCTTTTTGAATTTAACCACCATAAATATTGTGTTCTGTATTTTTTTATACTGTAAAGATCATATATATGGGTCATAGATGGCCATCACATATGATATAAAATAAATACCTCCTTGTAAATTTCTACCATTATTAAAATAATATTTTTGTTTTAGGTAATAATGAGGGTCAGAATATTATTGGGTCCAAAAAATCCAAGAATGGAAGAAAAAATCTTAGAACGAATGACATACTTTTATTTTATGGGCTATGTCATAATATTCTAAAGCTCCACCAATTATTTGATAATGGAAAAGAGGTGGATTTAAATGAAAAGGTCTGAACAATCAATTCAAAAGATGTTTCACGCATCCTTACAAGGAATAAAAACCAATATAAATTTATACCTTATCAAAGAGGAAAATTTATTCATGTTTCCCAAAGAGTAAGAAAAAATTATATGGCATTGGTGTCATGGATCTTTAAACCGAAAAACATGGAGAGGATGGAAAAGGAAAATTTATCATGTGATATTCCCCATCACACATATGATATAATGCACATATGTGATTCATGAGAAAAGGTTAAGATAATTTAAAAGTATTAATGACAAATAATATGAAGGAATCAAGGTTTCCTAAACATTTTCACATGGATAATTATTGTACAATATCACCCAAATAGATAGAGAGAGTAATGTGTTATGTAAATATTTTTGATGATTCTAGAAAGATGGAATGGATTATTCTTTCCACACACAAGACTGAGGTCTACAGATTTATGAATCTATATCAAAGGAGATGTGAAAGGATGATTGGTGTGATGATTCAAAAATTATAAATTAAAAATGGGAACACATTTACAAATAAAAAATTTTAAAAATATTTGGAGAAGCATGAAAGTCAACATTATATTTTAGCTATTATAATATCGCAAATAAATCGGACAGTGTAAGGAAAAAATAACCCAATTAATAACCTAAAACAAAAAATATTGATTAAAATGTTTCATCCCAAAATATTATAGAATAATTTTTTCCTCAATGTATTGTACATCTCCAATATATATTTTTTATTTTAAAATGAATGATTAAATCCATATAATTTTTTTATAGAAACTTCCCTATACTCGTGTAATTCTGAGAATTTGGAAGAAAATTTTTATCCATAATTAGGAGAAGATTAAAAAATTATGATCGGGTTGATGAAAGTTAATTTCCTAGAAAATAATTAATGATTAAATTTTACATGTTTTAAAAATAGATATTGAGAATGTTTATTTATGGTAATGACATTTTCATGGGTGATAATGGACCAATTAAAAAATAACATGTAAAAATTTCACAAGAAAACAAACCAATATGTGAATACTAAGGTGATGATGAAGTAAAAAATTTAAGGGGAGTTATAAAGAATGAAGAGGATTCTATTTAAGATTCATACTTTTATGAATGTTTAGAAATTATCGTAAGATCAATATGAAAAATTTCAATGTTTAAAATAAATTAAATAAAAATTATTGGATACCAGATGACCATGGTCTAAACCATAATAATGATGGATAAAAAAGGATAATTTTTTATCAATAGTGGAATCAAATTATTTTAAATAATTGTGGAATGATTGTAGATTGGTAAATGATATTGATGAAGATCTTGGAAAAATAGAGAAAAATGAAACATGGGATTTTTTCCATCACCCAATGACAAGAATTTCATCAATACAAAGTGTGTCTTCTAAAATAATAGTAAAAAATAAATAAAGTCCATTTAGAATTAACAATAACATGTATATAAGGGATCTTCCAAAATTAAAGGAATTGGTGATGATGATATGTATGTTCCTATATCATGACTTGAAACTATATGATTATTCATTGCTAAGGTTACTAAAAAGGTTTTTTAAAGGTATCAATTGGGAATCAAATCATATATTTTCAATGATTTCCTTGAAGAGGAAGCACACATTGTCTGTCCTAATGGGTTTATCATTAAAAAATATAAAGGAAAAATATGTTTACTGAAGAATAATTTTCATTACTTCAAACAAAACCGATAGCATAGTATTCTATGTTAGATTAATATATATAGAATATTGGTTTATATAGAGGATGATTTTATCCCTACCTCTATATAAATAAGCAGGATGAGTAGTTATTGATGGTCCTTATCTATTTTTATGAAATAATTTTTGGAGGCTTAGATGATAACCAATTTAAAAAGTCTTCATAACTCATGATGTATGAATTTGAGATATCTCTAATTAGTGAGATGTACTTTTTTCATAATATATCAGGTTTTTTAAAGAGTATAATGAATATTTATCTCACATACTAAATAAACCAATGACGATTTAAGAAGATTTATGATGTATGATTTGAGCCAATGGAATCTCCAATAAAAAAAATAAAAACATTATCAGAAGATGAGTAGGGAAAAATTTTAGAGTTACTACAAATAAGAAAATCATTGAATTTTTAATCTATTTAAATTCAATTTGTCCAAATATTTTATTTTCCAAATTTAAAACCAATTTTTTTATAGTGATTCTATGTAAATTAACATGAAATTATTAAATAAAATATTTTGGTATATCCATCACATGAAATAATATGAGTTTTTTATTCATAATGATTCAAAAAATATTTTTTTTAGATTTTATGATAAAAATTATAATGGTTTGGTGTATGAAAAAAATAGCTTTTGATGGTTTTTATTACAATGGGAGTTCATATATATCATGAAAAATTAAGTAGTAGGATTTTATATCTTTGTGTATGACTCAAGACTGGTATATTTCTTCCACTCAACCATGCACCCAAATGAAATCAATAGAAAAAAAATTGGCGATGTAGGTATTGAAGAGATTTATATTATTCCAATTATGTGTGATAAAGCTTGTGGAATCAATCAAAGAAAAATACCTGTCCAAAATTCATGTTTCTTAAAAATTCTAATCATATATTACATCATGAAACAAAATTCCTAGTATGAAATTTTTGTTTTGGAGTTTTTGTTAACTCAAGATCATGTTTTTGATATCTTGAAAAACACTCTATCCAATGTGATGTTTGAGAAGAATCAGTTGTTTCTTAGAATCCAATGATTTCGGTCTACTTAATTATTTCAATGAAAACCTAACATTCCCCACAGTGTGTTGCAAGTGTGTTTTGAAAGGGAGAAGTGTTTGGAAGGGGGAGAGGATGCTAATATAAAATCATTGGAAATAAAAGTTACCTGTAAAATCTATTAAGTTCTAGATAATGATGTAATTTAACAAACATATTCTAGGATCAATAGTCTTTGATAATTAATTGGCATGTCATGTGATACATTGTTATTTTTTCACCTGATAACCCCTGGTATTTTACTGAAAATAAGGGGGGATGTGCAACCATATGTTTTCTTATTTCAAGGTGATATTGTCAATAGGGTCAAGATGATATTGTATATTTTCAACTATATCAAAGGAATATTTTGTTAAACCCAAAATGATGGTGATAATAGATTTTTTGAAAAAAATAATTTTTTACAATATGTGATTTGTTTTCTAGAATCACTGGTTTGTGTATGGGATTATACTGGGGGAAATCAGACATGTGAACTATACACTACATAAGATATGATACATAATTGATGCATGAATCATACATGAACACTATATAAACACAAATTAAACTATATATTAATTCTATGTGAACCCTATGTAAACACTTTGCTACATTGGGAATTAAACATGAACCATACATAGCCTAATGTTTTAGCTCTATAAATTAGAAATATGTATGTTATAAGAAAAAAATATGTGGATATAGAGGAAATTTTGATATCCCATACCATTAAAAGATGAATGAATGTGTGAAAGACAATAGTCAGAGTATATATTATGGGATTGTTATTTACAATCAAAATTATAAAATTTTAGTGTAGTTAGAACTAGAAACATAACCTATATCCATGATTCAAAACCGTGACAATATGGTCTAAAAGTGAAACTACAACCTATGGACATAGTTTTGTAAACAATAATTTTGTAAAACATTAAAATAGGTCTATGGCCCCTAACCATAATTATAAAGCATGGAATTTTTTCATCAATGTCCTCAGTCAGTGTGGGATGTGGCTATAGGATACTCGAACTAGGCCTATAACTATGCTCTACATGGATAGGGAACATAGGATACACACAATACACCTAATTACATAGTTCATTAAAATATGTCTATAAAAACCCATTCTTATCATAGATGGGTATAACATCTTCATAGATGAATATTCATTAAATTTTACAATCACACACCTACAAACCATCATAGTTTAGTTTCTTTAGAAAATTTGAACACTACCTTATTAAGTTAAGAAATATCTTCAATGTATCCCATAAATAACACCCCCTTTAGTACTATTAACAATCATAACATACCCAAAACCATTATTCATAAATTGAGGGAAGGGAACATAAGAAAGGATGATATTAGATTATTAGGAAGGGTAAAGAAGGGAGATACATAAACATAACATGAACATAAGTGTATGATAACTATAGAATAACATTTGAAAACCATACCCTGCATATCAAAGATCATATAAATGAGTCATGGAATAAATATTGTCAGTTCATAAGAAAGTAATCACAAGGTAATCAAAGAACATGTGCCATGAGAGCATAAAATTTTCATATTACACAGATTTGTGGAACACACATATTTATAGAAATTATTATATCATGGATACCCACCATGACATTCATAACATGTTTAGATTGGGATAACCACCCATGTACCAACGTCAGGATTGGGTTAACCACCCATTTACCCTTTTATTTGGGAATGGGATAACCGACAATATACCCTTTGAGATCATATAACATTTACCATTATCCAATGAATTTGAGGAAGATATAGGTCCCAACCATCAAATAATTAAAAAAATATATATGTGTGACACAAGAGCACAAAAAATTCCTCAATTCATAATCCATGAAATGAAACAGGATTCATAAAAATTTAATCATATCATAACATGTGGAAATGATAAAGGATTCATAATCATTTCATTATTACACTATAGCACAACCCATGCAACAAGAAGTGGGTTCAATAAGAATTTAATAATTGGAATAACGTGTTGATGAGAAATGGGTTTCATATAAATTACACCATCATAAGATTAAACCATGATGAGAAATAATAAGAATGGTATCCTTAGATCACATCCCCTATAATGCATAAGTAATATCAAAGTATGTCATGATAGATGGGGAATGATTTTGAATGATTATTGGGGAAATTTATTAAGTAATATAAATTTTATTTGAAAAGAACATTCCACAATAGAAATAATTTTGGAACTCATTTTGTTTCAAAATAAACATGAAAAATTATAATGAAGTCATTTTAAATCATTTAAATCATTTATGGAGGAAAAAATATTTTCTAAAATCATTTTTTTTATAAAACATAATATGTATTCAAAATAAATTTCACATTAAAATCATTAATTTAAAATCTAAAATATATTTTACAAATATGGGAGAAAAAATTTTCATTGAAAATATCACTGAAAAAATGTAAATAATTCTTGATATAATTGATATTTCATTATATTAGGAAACACTCTTCACGTTGTTCTTGATAAAATCAAATAATGTTTTCACATTTTCAATAAAATAAAAACATGATTTTTTTGAGAAAGACATGAATATTATTTAAAAAAATGTAAAATAGGTTAAAATGAATAAACATTTATATAATAAACAATTATAAAAAATAATTAAAACATTTTTTAAAAAAAATTTAGGAAAAAATGTTTTGCCAGAAAACGTTTTTTCTCCTGGAAAATGTTTTTTCTAAAAAACAATATTTTAAACACTTGAGTTCAAAAAGGGAGGAAAATGAATGAGAAAACATGTATTCTTCTAATATAAATAGTGTGTAGGAAAATTCATGAGAATTATTGAGATATAAATCATAATATTTCTATATTGTTGGATTAATCATAACCAATGTTGATAAATGATGAGATTGTAACATAAAACCCTTTACACTATTGTAACATTGAATAATAATCCCTATGAAATAATTAAATATGGTGAAATATTAAATATTATAAAAATAAGAATATTCAAGAAATAAAAATTCAAAGGGTATGTATATATTTATCTTATAATAAGTTTGGTGTATAATATTGCTTAGGTCCTAATGAAGTAAAATTAGAACAAAAATACCTTTCTGATTTTATAATGATTGGACCATAAGAACCGTGAAAGAGAAAACCTAAAATGGATTATGGATATATTTTTCAGAGGAGTATCATAATATAAATATTTATATTTTACATACACCATAAAAAAAGAAACATTTAGTGGATAAGTTATTTTTCTCATAGAAATTAAAAGGGGGACAAAAATCCATTACCTCCTTGGTAATATTTTAAATTATATGCCCCAATATAGAATATGATAAAATCAAATGTTAATAAAATTAAACTAATGATATTTATGATATAACATGTTAAGGTTGTACTATATACACTACACAAAAGAAACGGGAGTTAAGTTTTCATATATGTCCATGAAATTAAAGAGAGACCAGAAATCCCTTTCCTTAAGTCTTGAAATCTTTCCTACATGTTCAAACCTACTGTAATGTAATATCATGATTGTAATAAATTAATTACATATAAATACATAAATAGATACATACATACATACATAAATACATACACACATACCTACATACATACATACATACATACCATACCATATATGATTTACTTATGACATTTTATTACTTGTTTATTAAAAATTTCTTATTAAAATTATGTTTCGGGTAATAACAAATTTGTTTTTTGTATATGTTTTGATTTATTATTTTACATCATATTACTTTGGTAATGGGACCATAATATAAATAATAATAATAATGAAATAATTATTATATTTATACATCAATTATACTATTATTACCAATCATGAAATATGGTTTTGAGAAATGATGTATGTTACAATAATGGAGATGGTAGACCGAACATACTCATGAGCAATATTTTCATTTCTAAATGACTATTATGGAAAGTAGGTAAGTAATATATTTTACTTATATAATTATAAAAATATATTAAATAATTAATTATTTCTTAAAATATACTTATAAATATCATCTAGGTGGTGTGGTGGTGAAAAGAGAGAGTAACATCATATCATGAAGGCGGTAGTCCATATGTACACGAACGATGTTATAATCATTATATGAGTGAAAAGAAAATAAATAAGATGATATATTATATTTTTATAATGATAAATATATAATTGATATCATAATTTTTTATTAATATCATATATAATTATTATCATTATCCGTATTATCTTCCATGTAAAGCATTAGTGAAAATGAATCACATCGCATCACGAGGCGGTGATACGCTATACACACGAGCGATGTTATCATACAACATACGAGATGTAAAGTAAATATATATATATATATTATATAATGACTAAATAGGTATAATTATGAAATAAATATAATAAATATTCATTTCATACATCATCACACATTATCATTAGACGTGGTAATGGAAAAATGAATGACATCAGTTTGTGTGGGGTTTGGTCTCTATACACGTAGAAGATGATTTTTTAAAACATTTTATACAATTTGAGATAGTTTTAGGTAATAAACATACCATAAACATATCTCATTATATTTAATATATTGATTCTATTATACCATCGTGGTTAAATAATAATTTAATTAGGTGGAGGAAGAAATAAAATAAAAGCACTTACTAATGAACGTTACCTCTTCTTCAGGTATCCTCCTTAGGTTTGCACCAAATGAATTACTAGGTTTGATTTATGTAAAAAACAATGACATGTGTGTGATAATATATAATTTAGGAAGTTATTTTGGATTTTATTAGATTATCCAAAATGTTTTTCAATTATGAAGAGGAGAGGAGAAGTGGTGGCGTTTTTTATGTGACTTGAGTGGAACAATTGTAATTTTTTGAATGAATGAATTCCAATCATAATTTTTCCATGTAACATGGATAAAATAATAAAAAATAATCAATAATATAAGTAATAAGGTTGATACATTTACATACAAAGGGTTTTATACAAGTTTTAGTTTTTTTAACACATATCTTTTTAGTTTAACCATGGTAAACCCATTTTACCTTAACCAAGGTAAATAATTTAAACCAGTTTTAGTTGAATATTGATAAAAAATAATTTGAAATTATTATATAATTTTAATTATGATTACTGGAAATATATAATCCATTTCTTCAAATTCCATTAAGAGAAGTAGAAGATTTAAATTTCAAATTAATCTCAAAGAAACAATGATAAAGTGATGTTTTAAACAGAAAATATATAACATTTTTGAAAACATTTATATCAAAATTCAAAATAAAACTATTTTAAATAGCTTAAAATTTATTATTAGATGAATAAATTTAATAAAATTAATTTAAAAATAATTTAATATATAATTTCACCTTATAAATAAATTAAACAAAAATGTGGTTTTCTTATAAAATTTAGATTTTTTCGTTATTCATAAAAAAATATTCTTTTAAGAAACTTATAAATAATTAATCCTAATATAACATTGAATATATTTTTTTAAAAAATTATTATTTATTTTTCAAATAAATTTTTTAAAATTGGGAAAAAATTGAATATAAAACAAAACCCACAGGCATGATGAAAAAGTGTGTTTTTGAGAAGTGAGTTTGTTTCAAGAAGAAGATGATTTATATTAACTATATATATAATAATTATATTTTTATTTTTGTAAATTAAAATTATTTATATATAATATATAAATTTCATTTATAACATTATTTATTAGGTATTATTTTAATTAGTTAAAATTGAGAAATATTGTGCACTTTAAAATAGTTTTTAAAAGAAACGCTAATTTTAGACTCCAAAATAAAATTATAAATAAATCCAAAATATTTTTTTCTAAAAAGTGATTAAGTTTATTATATCTTAATAAATAATACATAAGTTACATTAATTAATAATAATGCATTTAAAATACTAAATTTATTGAATGTAAATGATTATGTTTCAAAATTCATCATTTATCAATATTTAATGAAAAATATAAACTTTTCACCATAATTAAATTTCAATATGATGACTTCCAAAATGATGTTATTTTTATAAATTAATTTTTCTAAAATGTCTATAAATTAATTATCAAATTTTTTCATTAAAATAAATGAAGATTATTTTTGAAGAAAAAATATTTCAAATAAATATAATTAAATTACTTAAAATTGAGTAATTATTTACTATGAATTTATAAATAAATTTATATCTTAGAAGATTTTTAATTTTTTTTCATAAACCAGTTAATACTATTAATATAATATTATTTAATATCATGGTTATAATGGTCATAATTAAAAAAAATATTATTTCATAGTTTATTAAAGCTTGGTGTCATGTGTTATATACTATTTCAAAAAAACATGTTATGAAATCTAATACAAGACAAGCATAGTGTTTTTTATAATGAAATCCATACTCTTTGTTTTTTGTAGAAAAAAATATAAAAAAGATTAAATTTATATGGAAAAATATATTTGACAAACCCTTGGGGTGTTATATTCTACCACCTTAAATTGAATTTCACCGTTATAATTTATCACGATAATCAAAAGTTTTACATTTGAAAATTACATCATAGAATCCCAAACCAAAAAAATGGTTAATAAAATAGCCTCTTGAAAAAGAGAAATGGATGTGAAAAATTCATCTAGAAAAACATATACTATGTTCCAAATAGAATAATATAGTTTGGAAGTGAGAAAAATATCTTATAAGAGAAAACTAACACCCAAATATTTTTGTATAGTGATATAGAACATTGGTCACATGAAATTGGGTGATCAATAGAAGGATAGTGACCACGAACCCATAAAGAAAATTGGGGTCAAATGGGTTATTGATATCATCAAAAATTATGATAAAATGAAATATTTTTATTTTAATATCCTTTTGCTAATATGGTGGTATTAATTTCCCATCTAGAATAAGAATATATGAAAATGTTTCTATTTGATATATTTTTATTTATAGGAACAATTTCAAACATTGGGTGTTCTTTGATAATTTTCCACTTCATCTCTTACTCTAAGAGATGATTTTTTTCATGAATGAAGCACCAAAGAAAATCCAAAATAAAATTATAAGTCCTTCCTCATATCTCTAGTTAAAAAAATTTAACAATGGTTATAAAATATAGATAAATCATAATATGGTAAATTATTATATTAATTTCTAAAAACTCTGAGAAAGTTAAACATATTCCATTTCATAAATGGTTAAACTTATAAACCTTCAAAAATTCAATATATATAAATAAGGTCAGCAAATTTATGAAAATAAACATAACATTCATCCCCCATGAATCATAATGTAGCTATTGATTTCCACATACCAAATATTTTAATACCTTCATCATGCAGACTATTGAAACAAGGAAATGGACAAATTTACCCAAAAACCTTAATTAAAACATTGCTTATTTCACATTCCTTGAATAAAAAAACATATTAATGAAAATATTCCCTAAATACAAGAATGTTTTAATGCCCATCAATGATAATATAAACCACTTTGTCCAAAAATCATTAATTTGTTCCAAGGTCACCAATATTATCCTAATAAATCATCTCTTTATTCCACCGTCATTATCTCAAAATCAGGAACATATTGAGGGTTATATTTCCTATAATTATGTGTTTTTCATGAATATATCTTTTCTATTAAATCACTATTATAGGTCATCTGTAACACCCTTAGCTTCCACGACACGTTTCCTTTTGAATAATGTAGTAACTTGCGTTGTACGGAACATGGAGAATTAACACACCACAACCAATGCTACTTGCCATTATGAATAGTAATACCCACTTTCTAAAAATTTATAAATTTTCATTTTCAAAATAGAATTAATTTTTGGAATTGAAATATCCAAATTAGCTTAGGGTGATTTTTTGGTATTTCTCTAGGAACTTTCAACATTTAATGAATAGTGAAAAATATTGCGTTATTTTTAAAAATCGACTTTTTATTTAAATAATTAGTTATTTTATTTTAATTTATATTAGTTAAAAATATATAAATAATACCTATATATGTTCAATGTAATTCATTAGATTCATTTTATATTAATTTTATATACAAAAAATTTTATTGAACTTTTTACCTTCTTTTACCCACCTTCTAGGAGCATTTACAAATTTTCATAAAACGTTATTATACCACTTTTATGAATTTAATTTCAAAAAACAAAGAGACATGGTTGACATCAGTAAAAAAATGAGGTTTATTAAGATGAAAATAATATTTTGTAAATAGTAACTTTTGACTTTAATTTACCACAATTAAAAGTAAATAGGGTAATTGAGGGTAAAAATGATATTATAATTACCATAACACATGTCCTGATTCTATTGGATAATTGAAATTCGACCAAAAACAAACATAGGAGTAAAATATGATCCTTTTGATCCACTTGGATTAGATTAGAAAATTTATTATTATTTTATTAAAAGAAGAGTTAAAAGTGTTAAATTCAAAATTTAATAACTAAACCTTTTTTATATAGGGTTATACATAAGATAAATTCAACTACAAATATTCATTATAAATCTAAATATATTTCCTACATAATTGTATTTAATTTATAATTTTTAGAAAATTAATAATTTAATTAATTTATGACACAATGATGATTCAGTAATCATCTTATTAATAAAATATTAAAATATTTGATATTACAAATATCCAAATAAATTTTATGTGAGGCTTTTGATGAATTAAAAAAAATTATATGTTAATATGACATGTTATGGTTTCTTAAATAATTTTTCTTTAAGTAATGATGTTGTTATGATTTTCACAATAACCAAATACTAAATAGTGTCAAAATTGACATAATTGAGTTTTCAAAACAAATACTATATTATCAATTGATATAATATTCCTAAAAATATACGGTTTGGCCAAAGGACTTAGATAAGGTTATATATATAAATAATCAACCACTTTGGGTTCACTTGGCTTGTTTTAGTAAGATTATTTTCCATATAATTTAAAAAAACAAAGAGACATGGTAAATGTAATAATATTTAACTAAGAGTTTAATCTAAAAGATAAGGTTAATATGGTGACATAAACCTGCCTAAAACCTTTTGGTTGCGAGGTTTTAGACCCATACCCACCTTATCCTCAAAATAATTCATTTTGGATGCATTAGAAACTAAAAAGGATTTTAATATAAAATAATATTTCAAACTTTTCCTAAAGTTACCCTCACCCCTGTTATAATAGGGTACTTCCCCTTCTCTAAATTTCCACCTCCAAATCCATTTGGATTAGACAAAACCTTATCAAATACCGTCTTAACTTTCCTGTCTTCGTCATAGAGGCCTTCCTTTGGTCATAAATCCAACATAAGGATCCCTTTTGATCCAATCAAAAGGAAGAACCTGAAGAAGAGGTAAATATTTCATCATCTCTTTCAAGTTCATTTCTTCTTCCACTTCTACTTTCTTTATTTTTTCCAATCTAAAAAAATAATTCCAGTATCTTCTATATACTATGATGTTATTAAAAAAATGGTACAACTAGATTCATTATTTGATCTATCATATAAATGACAAAGTCAACATACGTGTGTATGTACGGTTTACCATCCCCACGCCGTGGTGTAGTTGGTTATTCAAAAATTTCATTAATTGGATAGGAATAATAATGAGTAAAAATTATTTAAATAATAAATATAACATGTTAATTATTATTTATATATGATAAAACATCCAATTATATACGATTTTACCATAAATATAATGATATTGTCGCTCGTGCGTATGTACAGATTATCGTCTCCACGAACGCGATGAGATTCATTCCCATTCATATTCATTTAAGAATATTTTTCAATTTATGATTAAAAATAATGATTAATAACTTAATATCATTATGTATATGAATATAATACACCCTATACATAACAAAAATTTCTTACGTAACCAATCATATAAATGAAAATAGATTATTTTAGAACCGAAATGATGATACTACTAAAATATTATTAACAAAGCAATATTAGAGGATCATATATGATATCATATTTATATATTTTATTATTTTATAATTTAATAACATATTTTTAACTATTATACGGGAGGTTAACGTACCCTCTGCCATGAAAAAGTACAAGGTAGGGGTTAATTTCACAATCTCTTTATTATCTGAGTTTGTTTTTACGTAAGTATCTTTTGGGACCTATTTATCATCAACATCCATGTTTCTCAAAAATGTATTTCAAAACATTTTTTCTATTTAATATAATATGGGTTAAATTAATTTATACCCTTGTTTTACTTTTTACAAAATGGTTTGAAAGGAATCTTTTTGTTGTTTTCCAAACATGGCAGTTTATGACCTTTTCGACAAAATTAAGGTAAAAATGTCTTTTTTTAACTTATACAGTGGGTGTGGCTCTTTTCCACCATTATATTATCGTCGAAGCTTCCCATACATGCTTATAATAATTTTTTCAAAATAAATTATTTATTTTATAACTATGTGTCTTTTAAATGATTTCAAAATAGAAAGAGTTATTTTGCTCAAGTAGTTTTCATTTAATCTATGTCAACATTATTTGATGGATTTTAAACTTGTTTGAAGTTGATTTATTATGATACAAATATTCTATATTGTATTGATGGTTTTGTGAAATTTTGGCTATGGATGTGTTATTTTTACTCCATTCAGGGTTTATGGATACAGAATTGACATTTCGTATTCTAGTTTTAATACGAATTTTTATGTTATGTTTAAACCTTTTCATATGAGGAATGAATTAGACTTAGTAAGTGACTGGTGGAGCCTACTATAGCTCCATGATACATCGGTAGGTATCATGAGACAAAATATTGTCTTGGAATAAGACCATGATAAAAACTTATTTGTAGTCTTGGTACAAGGCCATGACTATTGGGTTATGAAGTCTTGCATTATGAATTCCATCCTTATGAAAGTGGCTATTGATATTGCAGGTGATTATTTAACTAGTAGAATATCCATGTGAATAAGTATATGAAATTATTTGATTTTATCTTTTCCATATTATGCTGAAGTTAATGTTTAAAAATCTTTTGTTTCAGTCTTATACAGTTCCTTAAATGTTTATGCTTGTTTATGAAGGTTTCAGCTATATTGTTTTCCATATGGATCATGTGAGCTCACCCCTCTATAGGTTTTATTTTTCCTAGGATATGAAGATGTTTTTTATGGTTGACCTATAGGGATAGGCTAAGGATATAATTGTGTTCGAATGGGAAAAAATTTTGTGGATGTTTTTATTTCCTGATGTAATGTAAAATTTATGAATGTATCTAGTACTTCCAAGGCTACTAAACTGATCGGTCATTCAAGACATTATTCCTTATATCATGCCAATTTTATATAATAATGCACCGACTCTGGGTAACTGGTGTTGGGGAATTATCAATGGTATCAAAGAAGTTTAGTATAATCCTTGGAAACTAGATTTAGAAAAACTCATACTAGAGAACACTACCCTAAGATAGACTTTGAGGATTACTAAGGAATAAATTCATAGAATTTTGGTACTATAGATATTTTTGGTGTTTTCCAAGGAATACATCCATGTCTAGATAAGATCAGGTATATGAGGATCTGGCACAGATGTACCTAGGGGTAAAACCCAAAAACACTACTTCGAGCAAGATTCGAACGAGAACTGGTGCGCGACAACAGACCTTACCACACATTTGTTATGACACTCCCAGGGGATATGATTAGGATAATTCTTAGTTTCATTACAAACCATTATGAAGGGTTTATGAGTATATACTTTTTCATAGAAAACATTTTTATGATTATTTATTATATCCATAAATTGTTCAATTTAGTTTAAATATTTTACATGTTTGGAATTATGTATTGCAATTCATAAGCTAATATAGTGTATACCATTGATTAGAAATGGAACCTTGTTGAAGGAATTGAAGCCATATCAACCCACATAATCAATGTAAGGATTTTCCTCCTACTCAAGATAATTATAGTTGATCTGGTGATGCTACTATTTCTGTCTAGCTTATCACCATACTAGGAAAACTCAATCAAGTTTTGAATAATAACCTTACCCGTATGATGCACCCTAATCCACAATGTAGAGGATTAATGTTAGACCACTTCATGAGGCAACAACTACATACATTCAATGGGAGTACAAATCAATTAGTGTCTGAGCAATGGATAAATTCCTTAGAGGAAATATTTCATGATTTGGAGAGTACAAAAAGAAAAAAGTGGCCATGGAAGTTTGTCACCTCATGGGAGATGTAGATCAATGGTGGTCATTAATCCAAAACATAAAGGAAGATGAATAAGTATCGAACATTGAATTGAGGGAGTTTAAAAAAATTTCTTAGAAAAATAATTTCTTAGTGACCATCGAGTGGCTATAGAAAGAACATTTCGGAGTCTGAGGAAAAAGGAGGATGAGAAGGTCAAAAGATATGAGGATAACTTTACAAGTATAGAAAGGCATATAGTAGATTATATACGTAACCCAAGGAGTAATATAGATTTATTTTTTATGGGTTAAAGACATTTATCTTTTGAACATTAGAATAATAATCCTTCTCATCATACTATGATATTGTCTTGTGTTCTATCAAAATAGGAAAGAAATTCACTAAGTATTACAAATTTAAATCTGAGAAAGAGAATAATATATCTTCTGAACACTCTAGAAATGGAAATAAGGTGATGAAGGGAAAATTTGAATATCCATCCTGTGATAAATCATGGAAGAAAAACCCTGGTACTTGCTTGAAGGGAATGAGAGTTTGTAAAAAGTGTGGTGAAAAAGGCCACAAAGATCATGATTGCAATGGGAAGAAATAGATTATCAATGTTGAATGCTAAAATTATAGAGAAAATGGGCATTATGAAAATTAATGACCAAAGCGCCAAGGGAACTTGTCTCAAAAAAGGCCGAGGGAGCAAGGCCAAGCTTATGCAATCACAACAACTAAGGTTGAAGATGTAGTGGACTTGGTGGTAAGTAATTTAATGGTTTCCTTAAGTTTATCCAATGAATTATTGGATTTTGGATCATCACATTGTTTTATATCTTCCCAGTTTTCTAATAAAATTAGATATTTTCAATTTGACTTCTCAAGGGATTTGTCAGTCAAAACTCCAAAGGGAAGTATCATAGCAACAAAGTTTTGTGAATCAGTTCCCATTAGGTCACATAAATTTTTTTATCTACTAATATAATCGTCTTACCCATGATTGAATTTGATATAATCCTCAGTTTGGATTGGCTTTGATACCATGATGTGAAAAAATTTTATATGAATAAGGAGGTTATAATTTTCGATGATGATAAAGAGTATCTTATCTTTAGAGCATAAACGTCACCACCAGATTCTTATCTAGATCTACTCCCAGTAGCTCTACTAAATTCAATTATTGGGGAGGAAGAGAATCAAAAAAACTATGGGTGAGGAAAATAATTTTAATATAGAGGATGTACCTATTGTGCAAGAATATTTTGATGTGTTTTTAGAGGATTTACCCGGATATCCTCTAGAGCAATAAATTGAGTTTTATATTGATTTAATTCATGGTTCAAGGTCCATATTGAAGACCCCATATTTAATGGAGACTATATAATTAATGGAACTTATGAAAAAATAGAGGAATTGAGTAATGAGGTATTTATTCACCCTAGTGTTTCTTATTGGGGAGCCTATATTATTTTTATTAAGAAGAAAGATGGATCTATGAGGTTGCACATTGACTAAAGGGATATCAATGCTATAACAATAAAGAACATGTATCCCCTACCTAGAATTGAAGATTTATATGACCAAATTCATGTATCTTAATATTTTTAAAAGTTTTCCCTTCGATTTGGATATCATCAATTGTGTGTGATGAAAGAAGAAATTCTGAAAACAGCATTTTGAACCAGGTATGGGCATTATGAGTTTACATTAATGCGTTTTGGATTAATTAATGGACCCTCTATATTCATGGATATAATGAATATAGTTTTTAAGGTATATCATGATGAAATTGTAGTGGTATTTATTGATGATATCTTGGTATACTCAAAAAGCATTGAAGATCATGAAAATCACTTGCGCACTATTCTAAAAACCTTCATAAGAGATGAATTATATATAGAAGTTTAGCAAGGGAAAAATATGGCTTCATGAGATTTCTTTTCTTGACCATATTTTCTTTAAGGATGTAATCTATATAGATCATTCAAATACCAAGGAAATCCACGAGTTTCCAGCACCGATGAGTATAACTGTGGTAGGCTGTTTTATTGGTTTAGCAGGTTATTATCAGCATTTTTGTCTAGTATTTTTTCTGATTGGATAACCCATATACAAATATCACACATAAAGGGGTTAAATTTGTTTGGAAAAAAGAGTGTGAAAATTGTTTTAAAGAACTAAAGAGATGATTAGTTCATTCTCCACTCTTGAATCTACCTTTAGGGAACAATGGATTTTTTATTTATAGCGATGCTTCAAAGAATGGAATTTGTTTTGTCCATATGCAGAATGATAGAGTTATTTCCTATGCATCACGAGAACTAAAAATTCATGAAAAAAATATCCCACTCATGATCGTAATTTAGAAACTATAATCATTTCCCTAAAAATATAGAGACACTATTTCTATGGTGAAAAATATGATATTCATACTGATCACAAGAGTTTAAAATATATTTCCTCACAAAAAAAACTCAAAATGGGTAAAAAGAGATGGCTTGAACTACTCAATGATTATGATTTCATAATACACTACCACACATGGAAGTAAAAGAAGGTAGATGATTCTTTGAGTAGAAAGGATCATGGTGTTTTGAAAAAGATGAGAGTTGAAAGGGATCCTATTTTCAGGTATTTAGTAAAGTTAGATATGGTAATAACCATGGAAGGTGATATATAAATAATTTTTCAAATGGTTTCCAACCCATATTTTCTATAAAGGATAAATATTTCTTATACTAATGATGAGGAGTATAAAAAAAAGATTAATGCTGTGAATAATGAGATATTTGGTGAATTTACATATAAAGATGGAATTTTGAAACTTGCGAAGAGACTTTGTGTTCCTAACAAACTTGATTTAAAAAGGGAATTGTTGGATAATTATCATGGCTCCAATTTCTCAGTACACCCTGGGAGCACCAAGATGTATAGAGACTTGAAGAAAATTTTTGGTGGGACAACATGAAGGGAGAGATTGCTGATTATGTATCGTGATGTGTGGTTTTTCAAAAAGTGAATACTAGAAGGCAACAACCTGGAGGAGTCTTGCAACCTCTTCCCATTCTTGAGTGGAAATGAGAAAATATTATGATGGACTTTTCCATGGTGATTCCAAAGACTCCTAGAAGGAATGATGCAATACGGGTCATTGTTGATCTTCTTACCAAGTCAGCACATTTTCTAATTATAATAGAAGATTTACCACTTGAACGTATGGAAAGACTATTTATTAATAAGTTGTGAGACTTCATAGAGTACCTATATCAATTGTTTCTGATCAGGGTCCCATTTTACATCAGGATTATCAAAAAGTCTTTAGAAAGCCTAGGATACTTAACTACGTTTGAGCACTGCCTACAACCCTCAAACTGATGGACTATCAGAATTGACGATTCAAACCTTAGAGAACATGTTGAAATCTTTCGCACAAAACATTCAAGGTATGTGGGATCAATATTTACCTCTGGTAGAATTTTCCTATAACAATAGCTTCCATTCAAGTCTTCAGATGGCACCATATGAGGCATTATACAGAAAGAGACGTCGCACACCATCTTGTTGGGATGATGTTGGTGAAACAAAACTCGTAGGCCTAGAACTTGTTGCGGAACCAATGGAAAAGGACAAGGTTATCCAAACCCACATCAAAGCATCCTAATGTAGGAAAAAGAGATATTTCAATAACCGAATGAAGTATCTAAAATTTCAAGATGGAGACCATTTTTTCTTGAAGGTATCTCCATAGAAGGGTGTCATACATTTCAGTAAGAAGGGTAAATTGATTCCAAGGTACATCAGACCTTTTGAAATTGAAGAATGAATTGGATGCCTCCAAGTATCTTCAAAGTTCAAGATGTGTTCCATGTATCACTATGGAGAAAATACATGCCTGACCCAACACATGTACTTACCTATGAGGAAATTAAATTGGAACCTGATTTATCTTATTTTGAAGAGCCTCTCAAGATTCTTGACACTAGAGAACAAGTGCTGAGAAACTGGACGACTCATCTGGTGAATGTTCTATGGAGAAACCAAAAAATGGAAGAGGTAATGTGGGAACCCGAGGAACATATGATGAAGAATCACCCCAATGTTTTTATGTAGTAATATTCTATAAATTTATAGGACATAATTATTTTATGGAGGGGAGAATTTAACACCACAAAATTCCATGTTAGGTTTCCCTTTTAATAATACAGTAGCTTGCATTGTACACAACTTAGAGTATTAACATACTATGACCATTGGAACAAGCCGTCATTAATAGTAATACCCACAGTTTAAAATTTTATAAATTTAAATTTTCAAAATTGAAGTCATTTTTGGATTCAAAATATCAAAATTAGCTTTGGGTGAATTTTTGGTATTTTTCTAAGAACATTCTATTTTTGATGAATAGTGAAAAACACTCCGTTATTGTTTAAAACCAACTTTTTATTTAAATAATTAGTTATTTTATTTAAATTTATTTTAGGTCAAAATAGAAACATAATACCTATATATTTTTAATTTAATTCATCGGTGTCATTTTATTATAATTTTAGATGTATATAATTTTATTGAACTTTTTACTATCTTTTTCCCACCTTCTAGGAGCATTTAAAAATTTGCATAAAACATAATTTTACAACTACTTTGAGTTGAATTTAAAAAATAAAACAGAAATGGTTGAAATCAATAAGTTAAATTTTTGTTCAATAAGATGAAAATAATTAATGGTGAATAGTATCTTTGGACTTTTATTTACCACGGTTAAAAAATAGGCTAATTAAGGGTAAAAATGATATTATAATTACAAGAAAAATTGTATAATTCTATTTTATAAGTGTAATTAGTCCAAAAACAACCTTAGTAATAAAATATGATCCTTTTGGTCTTGTAGTATTAGATTATGACATTTATTATTATTTAATATAAATAAAAGTTAAAATTGTTAAATTCGAAGTTTAAAAACTAAGCCATTTTTAATTTAAGGTTATACATAAGATAAATTCGACAATAAATATTCATTAAAAATATATAAATATTTCCTAAATAATGGTATTTTATTTATTATTTTTATATATTAAATAATTTAATGTATTTATGACACAATGATGGTGTAGTAATTACATTATTAATAAAATATTAACAAATTTGATATTATAAATATTAAAATAAATTTAATATGAGACTAGTGATGAATTTAAAAGAATTTAGGTTAATATGACATGTTAGGGTTGATTAATGAATTTTTATTTGAATTAATCATTCTATTATGATTTTCACAAAAACCAAATACTAAATAGTGACAAAATTGGCATAATTGAGCCTTTAAAACAAATACAATATTATTAATTGATATAATAGTCAGAAAAAATCTAAGGATTTTCCAAATGACCTAGATATGGTTATATATATTAAAAATGAACCACTTGGGGTTCTATGGGATTTTTATAGGTGGTTTATTATCCTTATAATATAGAAATACAAAGATACATGGTAAATGTCAAACTATTTAACTAAGTGATAAATATAAAAGATATGGTTAATATGTACACATAAACCTATTAAAAACCAATTGGTTTAGAGGTTATAGACCCATACCAACCTTATCCTCTAAATAAATCATTTTAGAGCCATTAGAAACTGAGAATTACTTTATTATAAAATAATATTTCAAGATTTTCCTACAGTGACCCTCACCTCTCTTATAAAAGGGTATTTCCCCTTATCTTAGTTTCACACCTCCAAATCCATTTTTCCCGACCAAAACTATAAAAAATATCCTCCCAGATTTCCTAAATTCATCCTAGAGGCCTTTTTTGTTCATAAATCGAACCTAAGGATCCCTTTGGTTCAATTCAAAAGGAAGAACCCCAGGAAGAGGTAAATATTTCATCACCTCTTTCAAGTTCCTTTATTCTTCCACATTCTCTTTATTTGTTGTTTCCATTGTAAAATAATAACTACAATATCTTATATATAAAGTGGTGTTATTATAAAAATGGTACAACCATATTTATTATTCTATCCATCATATGAATGAAAAAGTCACCATACGTGCACATGTATGGCTTATCGTCTCCACATCGTGGTGTAGTTTGTTACTGAACCAATTCATTATTTGGATGGGTATTATAATAAGTATAATTGATGTAAATAATTAATATTACTTTTTAATGATTCATTATATATCATATACCATCCAATTACATCCAATTTCACCATCAATATAATGATATTGTCGATCGTGCATATATACAGATTATCTTCTCCACAAAAGCGATGTGATTCATTCCCCATCGTAATAATTAAAAAATAATTTTTATTTTATGATTAAAAATAATGTTTAATAACATAATTTTATTATGAATAGGAATAAAATACATCCTATTCATAATAAACATGACTTACATAACTGAGTATATAAAGGAAAACAGACCAATTAACACACGAAACGATGTCACCACTAAAATATGATTAACAAAGAATTATTAGAGGATCATATATGATATCATATTTATTTATATAGTTATTATATAATTTAATAACAATTATTTAACTATTATACAGAATTTTAACATACCCACGTCCAAGGAAAAGTACGAGGTAAGGGTTAATTTCACAATGCCTTTATTATTTGTGGTTGTTTTTACATAAGTATCTACTGGGACCTCTTTATCATACACATACATGTTTCTTAATAATGTATTTCAAAACATTTTTACTATTTACTAGAATATGGGTTAATTTAATTTATACCCTTGTTTTATTTTTTATAAAATGGTTTGAAAGTAATCATTCTATCATTTTCTAAACAACGTTCTTTATGACCTTTTCGACAAAATTACAGCAAGAATGTTATTATTTAACTTATATAGTGGGAGTGGCTATTTTCTACAATTATATCATCATTGAAGCTTCCAATACAAGCATATGAGAATATTTTCAAAATAATTTTTTCTTCTATAATTATGTGACTTTTAAATGATTTCAAAATTTGAAAAGGTATTTATTTCAAATATTTTTCATTTCATCTATGTCAGCATCCGTTGATGGATTTTAAACTTGTTTGAAGTTTATTTATTATGATAAAAACATTCCATATTTTATTGAAGGTTTTGTGATATTTTTTACTATTTATTAGTTATTTTTACACCATTCATGGTTTATGGATTAAGTATTGAAATTTCGTTAGCTAGTTTTAATATGAATGTTTATGTATGTTTAAACATTTTCATATAGGGAATGAATTGGACTTAGTAAGTGATGGGTGGAGCCCACTATATCTCCTTAATGCATCAGTAGGTATCAGGAGACAAAATAGTGTCTTGGTACAAGGCCTTGACAAAATCTTATTTGTAGTCTTAGCATAAGGCCTTGACTATGTGGTTATGAATTCTTGAATTATGCATTCCATCATTATGAAAGTATCTATTGATATTGCATGTGATTATTTGACTAGTAGAATATTCATGTGAATATATAAATAGAATTATTTGATTTTATATTTTACATATTATTCTGAATTTTATGTTTAAAAAGATTTTGTTTTAGAATTATACATTGCCTTAAATGTTTATGCTTATTAAGGAATGTTTCCACTATATTTTTATCCTTACTGAGCATCTGATATCACCCCTTTCTATGTTTTTTTTCCAAGATGTGAAGAAGTATTTTATGGTTTACCTGTAATAATAGGCTATGGATATAAGTGTGTTTAAAAGGGGAAAAATATTGATGATACTTTTATTTCATGATTTAATGTAAAAAAATTAAGGTATCTAGTACTTCCAAGGATACTAAACTGATTGTTCTTTCTTGACATGATTCCTTATATCATGCCAATATTATGGAACAATGCACTGACTCTGGGTAAATGGGGATAATGCGTTACATCATCAATATCTTTAAACATCTTCTTTTCAAATCCATACTGAAAAATTATAATGAATAATATTGATATATTTTAGAATTCATATAACTAATTTTTTGAGTCCAAATACATAAACACTTTAATCCTTCCTTTCAAATTATTTTCATGGAATAATTGTTTTTTGGGTCTATAATTTAATTCTTGGTATATGGAATTGAGTTGGGTAATGTCCATGTTCCCCACCCAAAAGAAATTTAATTCTATGCTAATTTTTTACTATATGGTCTTTATTTCCACACAAATAACATCTTCAAATCCAGATAAGATATTATTATAGGTTATGCAACCCAAATTATTGAAATTTAATAAGATTAATATTCTTTAATATATGTTCATTCCTAAATAAAATTTTATATTATTATATCTTCATCACATTTGATGTGTTATGAATATCATCAATGTTTATGTTATTAATCACATATCACAAAAACTGATTTTTAATAATAAATACATCATTCTATCCAGTAATCATCTAATTTTATTTCTCATAGTCACTGAATTGGCCACCAAATTCAATGTTATCATGATTCCTTCTAGTTCAAGCCATTTACTAAAACCAAAAATCACAGTGTGAGCAACAATAATCATCGTGGGGAACCATATAATCTTGAAAAATTAATTATAAGATATCCAAATTATGAAACATTAATTAATATAATTGGAAATTTTGGTTCATCCAATGTTATTAAAATTTATAATCTTATTTAAATAATTTATTATGGGTTATAAAGAGTGTTTGAATTTTCAAATAATAATCCCATTGGTTGTCAAATCTGGTGTGTAGCAAGGCCAGTTTTCATGAACTAGGTTATGATTGAGTCCAACTCAATGTTAACTTTTAAGAGTTACGACCTGTAGGTACCTTTATTCCAAAGAAACATATACATTATATATCCAGAAGTGGATGTCATTTATTGAAAATCACTTGTTATATTCATTACCAAAATTCGAGAACATTTTTCAATACATTAACTCATCCTTAAGAATATCCTTAGATACATATAAAGACACATCCTTAGAAATATCCGAAGTGGTCTCATTATAGTTTTCTCATCATAGTTTTCAATTGTTCATTAAAATTCATCTTATAACAACTATAGTGACCTATCCTTCTCAAACATGGATATTTCTTCTTTTTAGATGAATATTCATTACATTATACAAACACACACACCAGAAGAACCTAATAGTTTAGTTCCATTAGAAACATGGAAAATAATACTTTTATGTAATGAGATATATTCAATTTCACCCATATAGAAATTCCCCTTTAGTACTCTTCATAAAAGTGATGTACTTAAAAAAATTCTTTATAACCTGGGGAAATGAAATATAAGAATGAGTGATATTAGATACTTAGTAAAAAATAAAAAATGGGGATATATAAGAATAACACCAACATAAGGTTATGATAACATTCTAATAATATTTGAAAAACAAACCGTGCATACCAAAGATCATAATTTTTAATCATGGAGTAGAGATTAGTAGTTCATAAGACATTATTCATAAGGGAATAGAATTACAGGAGCCATGAGATCTTACCATTGGAACAAGATATAGATTTTTGGTATACGGATAAGAATAAAAAATATTATGTCAAGGATACACATGAAAACATTTAAAAGATGATTTTCATAAACTATTAACTAGTGTACCTGCTCTAGGATTGGTATAACCACCCAAGTTTCCTTTTTTTGGGCTTGGGATAACTACCCATGGTTCTGTTAATCTCATAGAACATTTTTCATTACATGGTGTATTTGAGGGAGAAATATTTACACCATTCACATAATTAAAATCATACATATGTGTTCTACAAGATCATAAAACATTCCTCATATGATAACCCATGAAATGACATGTGTTTCCTAAACATTTCATCACACCATAAACTTTTGAAATAAGACAAGTTTCATAAGGATTTTATCATTTCGACTTATCTCCCTTGGAAAAGAAAGTAGGTATCATAATAATTTAATCTTGATATAACAAATAGAGGAGAAACTAGTTTCATAAAGGTTATTACATCACAATCATAAACCATTTATATAATGAATAAGATTGGTTTTCTAGGATAAAATCCTTAGAAAGGGATAAGTAACATTAAAAGATGTCATCATAGATTGAAAATAAATTTTAAATATTACATGGAATGTTTATTATAAAATATAACATTTCATTGAAATTGAATTAAAAAATTATTTCTGAAATCATTTTACTTGAAAATAAACATGAAAAAATATAATGAAAGATTTAGAAACCATTTAAAACATTTCTTGAGGAGAATACCCTTTCCTCTTAAAAAATCATTTAAAAACATAAAACATTTTAAAAAAACTTTTCTCATTGATTTAATTCATCTAAGACATTTTTTTAAATAATATGAATTTTTTTTGAAATTATATTTGAATATTTTTATGGAATCTTAAAATATCTGGGAGATCCTGACCTTGGGAATATTTTTTCATGATTTTCATGTTAAAAATAAAGATTCAATTAATATTTTTGGTAAAAGAAAAACGAGTATTTTTTTGAAAATAAAATAAATATTCCATTCAAAAAAATTTATAACAAGGAAATCTTATTTAAAATTTTCTATAATAAACCATTTAAAAAATGTGAAAAAAAATTGAAGCATTTGTAGAAAAAAAATTGAAAGAAATTTTTATTCTACCGAAAAGTTGATTTTTTTAAAAAACATTATTTTGAACTCCTGAATAAAAAAAGCGAGGAAAATAATCAGAAATAATTTTTTATTGTTAAATAACTATATAATAAGAAATTTAATTAGAATTATTGATATGTATATCATAATATTTTAATATTAGAGACTTAATTATCAATAATACCGATAAATGATGAGATTGTAGCATAAGACACATACGACTTTGGTAAATTCGAATCAAAAGCCCCATAAAATAAAAAAAAGATGAAAATTAAAAAATCATGAGAATAAATATATTAATGATAGAAAATTACAATGGGGTAGTATATATGACTCATAGAATAAGGTATGTGCATTACATAACTAATGTCCCAAAGTACGAAAATTGGGAGAATAATCACTTACCAATTTAATAACTTTTGAACTATAAACCCCATAAAAGATATATACTCAAAGGTATTTTAAATACAAATAATTTTCATTATGATTATCATAAAATAAATTTATGGGTTGTATATACACCAAATAGAATATCCACAGGGTGAATATGGTATTTTTCTCACAAAAAAAATAAAAGTAGGATGAAAATCCCTTACCTCTTTAGTAATGTTTTGAATAACAATAACTAATAAATAATCACATGAAATGAATATTTAAATGTAATTAAAATGTCATTTTCATTATATGAAATTAAAATGAGGTAGTATATACATCACAAAAAATAAATGATTTTTGAATTTTTGTTTGTCTCCCTAAAATTAAAGGGAGATTAGAAATCCATTACATTAAGTCTCAATTTCCTTTGTAATCATTCAAACCTCCTGTATAAAAAATATAAGAATATTACTCATAGATTATAAAAACATAAATTTATATATCATACTGTATATGAATTAATTAATACCTTTTGTTACCTTTTTATTAACAATTAATTGTTAAAATCATGTTTTGTAATAACCAATTTCTATTTCATATGTGTTTTGATTTTTTTTATTTTCAGGACCTATATTTATATCATGGTTACATCATTTATATAATATTAATAATTAAATAATTATAATATTTATAAATAAATTATAATTTTATGATCATACATGAAATATGGGTTTTTAGAAATGATGTGTTGTATGATAATGAAGATGGTAGGCCGTACACATGCCCGAGTAACATTCCAATTGTTCAATGATCATTATAGAAATAAGGTAAGTAGTATATTATATTTCCAAAAAAATAATAACATAATAAGTAATATATAATTTATTTAAATATAATTATACATATCATACATGTGGTGTAACGATAAAAATATATAATCACATCACATAGAGAAGGTTGTAGTACACACGTACACGAATAATGCCATAATCTTTCAATGAGTAAAAAAGGTAAGAAAGAAGATGATATATTATATTTAATAATTATAAATATTTCATTAATATCATAATTATTTCACTTATATCATATATATATATATATATATATATTAACATTATCTTTATTATCTTCCTTTTAAAGCGTTTGAGAAAACAATTCACAGTAATTTGAAAGGAGATAGTTTGTCGTATACTGGATCGACAATATAGTATCACCTATGAAATTTAATGTAAAAAAGGTATATATGATATAATTAATAAATAGGTAATTTTATGTTGTAAATTTCTTATATATAATTTATATTCATCATCATACCCAACCTTGGTAGGTGGTAATGAAAAAATTATTCACAAAGGTACAGGGGGTGGTTATCCACTGTACACACATGCGATGATTTTTTAGTTCATTTGATTTAAGTGGAAATGGTTTTAGCTAATTAACACAACTTATAAACATATAATTATATATAATATTACGTGGTTATTATATAATCATGGCTAAATAATAATTGAATCCTTTGGAAGAGTAAATAAAATAAAAACACTTGTTCTTGAATGTTACTTCTTCTTCCAGTATCCTCTTTATGTTTGAACCAAAATAAATTTTAGGTTAGATTTATTTCAAAAATAAAGATTAAAGGATGTAATGATGGAATTTTATAATTTATTTGGATAAGGGGTGACCTTTTATAAGTGAGGTAAGTGGTATAGTTGTAATTTTTTGAAAGATAGAATTCCATCCACATTTTTCATGTAAAAAGGATCCAATAATAGAAAATTATGCATAATATAGAATATAAGGTATAAATATTTATATCCAATGGTTTTTTATAATATTTGTGTCATTTATAACCCTTACCTTTTTAGTTTAACCACTGGTAAACTCATTTTTAAATTAACTGTGGTAAATAATGTAAATTTTTCTTACTATTGATTTTGGTCAAAAATTATGTTATACTTTGTAGATAATTTTAATTATTATTATTAAAAATATTTAATTTCATTTTACAAATAAATTTTAAATAAGTGGAAATTTTTAATTTAATATTAATCCCATAGACGCGATGATAATGCAAGTTTTTAAAGAGACAATTTTCAATGTTTAAAAAGTTTTTATATCCAAATTCAATATGAACATGATTAAAATGACCTAAATTTAGTTATTTAATGTATAATTGAAAAAATTTTACTTTAAAAACATTTTTATAAATAATTTATATTGATAGACAATATAACAAAAAAGAGAGTTTTTAATTAAAATTTTATATTTTTCACTATTCATCAAAAAATTTATCTTTTCAGAAAATTATTAAAAATTTATCCACATATACCAGTTTAATTATGATATCATTAAATTTAGTTTCTTCTTTAAAATAATTTGTTTTAAATTGTAAAAAAAAATTTAAACAAAACTCGTAGACATGACAAAAAGCAGATTTCTTAGATAGTGTATTTGTTTCAAGCATAAGATGATTTATATTAACCCTATTTATATTAATAATAATTGTATTAATCTCAATAAAACATATATATATATATAATATAAATATCTTTGAAAAACTATGTCCTTATTTATTATTTTAACTAATAAAAATAGAGAATCATTATCCACTTCCAGTCATTTTTCATAAAAAACCCTTATTAATTGCAAAAATAAACTAATAGTAAAATCTAATATAAATTTGGTTAAAAAGTATTTAGGTGGAATAAATATTTATAATTAATTATTACGTTAATTTAAAACATAATAAGTCATTTATATTACTTAATTTATTAAAAATTAATGATAGTTTTACAGAAAACATTATTTTTCACCATTAACTAAAAAATAATATTTTGAAAAAAAATCATAAAATTTCACCATATGTTAATTTTGGTATGATGATTAAAAAATGAATTTCTATTTATCAAATAAATTTTGAAAAATATATTTATAATAATTATAATATATTTTCATAAAAATCAATAGAAATCATTCTTGAAGAAAACATGTTTTTGATGACTATAATTACATTACTAAAACATGATTGATTATTTAATCAGAACATTTAAATAAATTTATACTGAGTTGGGTATTTATATATATTTCACAAATTAATTATTACTATTCATGTTCACCTATTCAATGACAAGGTTATTGTTGTCATATTTAAAATAATATTATTTCATTATTCAATGAAGCTCGTTGTCGTGTTCCATGTATGCTTTAAAAAAACATGTTGTTTCATGTAATGAAATATAAACATGGTGTTGTGTATAAATTAATATATACCTAGTGTTAAATTTAAAAAAGTATATTGAAAATATTAATTTAATTTTAAAAAATGATACCACAAAATCTTGGGGTAGTACAATGATAATAGGATTTATAAAATTAAAACCATCCTGTGAGATTCAATCAGATGATTTCTTTTGAATCACCTCTAACACTTTAATACTATCCTAAATTCATTATATATATATATATGTTGTACTCACCTATTTTGATAATATCAATTATGATTAATTATGTTTTGATAATATCAATTATGACTAATTAAGTTTTGATAATCTTAATTATGATAAATTATGTTTCGATAATCTCAATTATGATTAATTATGTTTTGATAAACCCAAATGATGTTTATTGATTAAAATTTTCATTGCATTAGTTACTGTTTAAGTGTTTAATTTCAAAAAATAAATACTCTTGAATATGTTCAAATAATATATCATTCATTCAAGCACATTTGGTTAATAAAATTTTCATTTACTTTATAATGTTGTATCCTCACTTAATCTGTTGATAGTTTTCATAAATAGACTAACAGAAACTGATACAGAAAGGTCACCGGTACGTATAATGTAACCGTCACACCTGAGCTACTGATTGAGTAAGTATACCGGTATGTAGAAGTCGACGGATACATATTGATAACTACTGTTATGTAGTCTACCGTTACAAGCTCACTGGTATGGGTCACTAGTGCATAAGTCCACCGCTAACGAGAGCTACTGCTAAAGGACGTCACTGCTACATATAGTC
This sequence comes from Viscum album, assembly GCA_963277665.1. NCBI lineage: Eukaryota > Viridiplantae > Streptophyta > Magnoliopsida > Santalales > Viscaceae > Viscum > Viscum album. The sequence goes on along the minus strand of OY728141.1, from coordinate 1,293,637,803 downwards.
ACCGGTATTTGGAGTTATCTCTAGAAGGAGCTACCGCTATAAACAAATACTTATACAACATCTATCATTACATGTCCATCACTATAAGTTCAATAATATAAGAGCTACTGAATGGAAACCGGTCACTGTTTCTCTATACTCTATCTCTCTTTTCTCATTAGCAACTGTCATATTTTGTGATTTTAATGAAAATTAAATTAATAAATGATGTTTGTTGGATGTCAGTAAACCATTCCTCATACAAATCATTCCTATTTCTGGAGCTCAAGGAATAAAAAAAGGGGACCCTTGAGCTGCTCGATGAGTTGTCCTTCAACACACATACAAAAAAAGTGGCTGGATATACAGAAGAACATATAGAATGAAAAGAGAGAAAAATACAAGAATAACACACGTAGAACTAGAAGAACTCTCAAGAACAGAAGTTCAAAGAGGAAATTCAAGTGCTCCAAGGAAAACTCTCACATTTCAAACCGAACACGTGTACTAGAAGTGAAGGAACAAAACCACGATAATCTATTTTCCCGAAAACATCCAAATAAGGACTCAAGCCTTATTTTCATCATTCCAATGATTCTAGAGCCTCACTGAAAACACATAAAGAATTCTAAACTCATCTTTATTTTGTTTAGATCTATTGTGTCTCATTTGTTTTTCATTTTAAGCAGTGTAAGTTGTTTTTATTTTAAGCACACACTGTCTCCTGTGCTAAACTGAAGGATTTCTAAATCCTCACTCAATCTGTTCTTTACTCTCTGTATCCCACTATGGATGGGGGTAGAGGTCAAGTGTGACCTGGACTGTCTGTGTGCTGTTGTTTAGTTTTTACCACGTAGAACTATGGTAGAGGACTAAGGACCAGGACAGTAAGTGCACTGTTGTAAAACCCCAATCCAGGGTGTGGATCAAAGTTTTATATAAACTGTTTGAGAGGACTAGGACTTAGATTAAAATTGGAGCACATGGTTAAAACTGTTGTGCATCTTATTGTAGTTTAAACTATTTTCAATATTCTGTTGTTATTTACTTTGAAACTCAAATCTATTTTAAAGTAACATTGATAAATGAACTAGCAAGTGTTCGTAATTATTTTGAACTAGTAAGTTACTTTTGAAAGCTAATTAATCTTCAGATTAAGTTAACTGAGAAATAATCAATCTTTGAGAAACTAATTGAACATTTACAATCTTTATAAATTCACTACCGCTTAACTTGTTTTATTAATTGGGGGATTTTAATAAAAATATTTTAAAAAGAAATTTTAAATGGAACTAAATTAACCCCTTCTTAATTATCCACTCTGACCAACATTTTGTATCATAGGTATTGATAAAAGGTTTTTAAAGCACTTTATTTGTGAAAAATTTTCAACTATGATTTTAGTTATATCATAATGATCTCAAAATTTCTGTTAATTCTAAATTTTTATATCTTTATATTACATAGGTATTATGGATGATAGATTAGAAGGTGTATCTACCAATATTCCACCTTTCTTTAATAGTGTTAATTATGAACAATTAAAAATTAAAATGAAAATTTATTTAGAATGTATGGGATTTGACATTCGGACTGCTATAGAGACTCAGTATAAGATTCTAGAAACTGTTAGAACTACTTGGGATGACACTACTAATGCTACATACAATAACAATTGTAATGAAATGAATGCCGTGTATTATGCTTTAGGAGATGAGGAATTTAATCGAATATCTTCTTGTAAGACTGCTTATGAAATATGGGATACTCTGGTTGTTTCCCATTAGGGAATAACCAATGTTAAATAAATGAGACAAAACACATAAACTATTAAGTATGATAATTTTAAAATGGAAATTAATGAATATATTTCTGATATGTATCTCAGGTTTAATGAGATAGTTAATACAATGAGCTCACTGGGAAAAGCAATTCCAGCAAAGGAGAAAATCATAATGATACTAAGATGCCTACAAGAAAGAAGGAGAGGAACCTCTATCTCTATTCGTGAATCATGTGACATTGGCAGGATTCATGTAAATGATCTGATTGGAAAGTTGATGATTTATGAAGAAGAGATGAAGGTAAACAAAGACAAAAGATGATGAACCAAGAAAAAAATCAGTAGCCTTCAAGACCTCTACTTCAAAAATCAAGGACAAAGAAAAAATTAAAGTTGCAAGTGATAGTTTATGTAATGAAGAGAGTACATGTGACTGTGATGCCGAAATACCACAGATACCCAGATGATTTAAGAAGTTTTATAGGGAAAAATGTTTATATAGAAAATCCAATTACAAGGAAATGTATGAAAATAAAGGTCTTTGTAAGAAGGAATGGAAAAGGACTGATAAAATTGATGACATAGTCTGCTACGTATACAAGAGGAAAGGACATGTGAAAGATGACTACCCAAAGATATAGTACAAGAAGAAATATGAGTACAATGACAACAAATATAATAAATCCATGAAAGCAACCTTGAGTGATTCAGAAGATAGTTCAAGTGATTTTGATCCCACTCAAGATGAAAAATATCAAGAAGCTAATATGTGTTTTATGACGAACACATCTGAGCTAATATTGGATACTCCTACTTAAACTCTTGTTATTTTAGAGAAGATTCTGATTCTGAAAACATGTCCAGTGAAGAATTTTTTGAATATTGTAACATGCTAGAAGATACATGCAATGATTTGAAAGACAAGTAAAAACCCTAAAAGAAGCTGCATGTTTTAACTAGCACTTCCAAATCTGCACTAGAAGTAAAAAAGAAAATAAATTCTCAACATCTCAAAGAGAATAATGAATGGAAATTGTCTATTGAGAATCTCAGGAAGGATTTATAAAAATTTACTAATGGAAATGACACTCTTACAAAAATTCTAGGAAAAAAATTAGCACCAAAGTATACCACTGGTATAGGCTATCATCCTGGACAAAGATAGATTACAAAGAATAGAATTATTCCTAAATCTGGACAACATGCTGCAAGTTCTAGTTCTATAAATTCTTATGTCTCAACTAGCTACTCACATAGTTATAGATCAAAAAAAGTTTTTCTTTCTAATTTTTTTAATCTATTGGTTATATGAAACCCATTATACAAATTTGGGAACCAAAAGTTCTTCTTGCTAACCTATTTGGACCCAAGAAAATCTTGGTACCAAAATCATTTTCTATCTAAATCTGTTTTGTTGGAAACAAGATTGAAAAGTTTTTGTATTAAGATATGGTATTTGGATATTGGATGTTCCAGACATGTGACAAGAGACTACTCATGCTTTAAGAGCTTAATCAATGTTTATGGAGGACATGTCACGTTTGTGGACAACTTAAAGGAAAAAATCATCGGCTTAGTCCATATTTGTAACACGGATTCAATTTTAGTTTCTAAAGTTTTATTTGTTGATGGGGTAATGTATAATTTTTAATCGTTTCTTAGTTTTTTGATGATGGAATTAATGTTATGTTTGAAAATGGTTCATGTAATGTTTTTAATTCGAATTTTTTTTTGGTATTTTCTGCATTAACAAATGAAAATGTTTATGCAATAGACATGAATTATTTAGGTTAGAAAAATATTAACTGTTTAAATTCTTTTCATAAAGAATCTTGTCTTTGGAATAGAAGATTAGGACACTATAATATACATTCACTTAGGAAACTGACTAGGAAGAAATTAGTTAGAGACCTACCTAAACTTAAATTCCCAGATGACAATGTTTGTAATCCCTGTCAAAATGGAAAGAAACATAATGTTTATTTTAAATTAAAGAAAGATTTTTCAACTTCTTAAACTCTTGAGTTGGTTCAAATGGATTTTTTTAGACAATCTAGAGTTTCTACATTAAATGGGAAGCACTATGTCTATGTCCTTATAGATGAATTTTCTAGATATACAAGTGTATACTTTCTAACTCACAAAATTAAATCTTTCTCTTACATTATTAAATACTCCATGTCTGTAGTAAACCATAGTGGACATAAGATTAAAACCTTGAGTAGTAACCATGGTCGTGATTTTGAAAATCATGAATTTGAATCATACTGATCACACAATGGCTATAATCACAACTTCTCTGCCCCAAGAACACCTCTTCAGAATAGTGTCGTAGAAATAATAAATAGAAATCTTAAATAAATTGCACGAACTATGCTTAATTAATATGATTTACCTGTTTATTTTAGGGCTAAAGCTGTAAATACAGCTTGTTACATTATAAATAGAGTTTTGATTAGACCAGAATTTTTGGAGACCACTTATGAATAGTGGAATAATTGAAAACCTAAAGTTAGTTATTTTAATGTTTTTGGCTGTAAAGTTTTTATTCTGAATTCTAAAGAAAATAGGAATAAATTTTCATCTAAAAGCAATGAAGGAACTTTTCATTGTTATTATTTAACTAGAAAAGCCTATAGAGTTTTTAATAAAAGAACCCAATGTGTGGAACAATCTGTTCACATAAAATATGATGAAACTGATCCACATGAACATAAACCTTCTATTCAAAATCATGAAGAATATTTTTCTGCTCTGAACCTTAATGATGAACTTAGTGAACCTGTTGTAAAGACAACCAATTCTGGAAATATTTCAGAATCAAATACTGGTGAACCCGATCCTAGATAAGAACCTAAAATTTCTAGTCCTACATTTAATAGATCAACTATGATTATAAAGAATCATACATTAGATGTTTTTGTCGGTAATATTGATAAAGGGACATAGACTAGAGATTCTCATAGAAACCAAGTGGAACATCAATCTTTTCTTTTATAGTCAGAACCTAAAAATATTGATGATGCTATAATTGATAAATTTTGGGTAATAGCTATGCAAGTATAGTTAAATCAACTTGAAAGAAATAATGTCTGGAAATTAGTAGAAAGACTTACGGACACCATGACTATAGGCACAAAATGGGTGTTTAGAAAAAAGGTTGACGAATATGGAAACTTCATTAGAAACAAAGCTAGGTTAGTTGCACAAGGTTACACTCAAGAATAAGGAATTGTTTATAAAGAATCATTTGCACCCGTAGCTAGATTAAAATCCATTAGGATCTTACTTGCATATACATCTCATCTGAATTTCAAGTTATATCAAATGGATGTTAAAAGTTCATATTTAAATGGTTATGCAATTGAAGATGTTTTTATTGAACAACCTCATGGATTTACAAATCCCCACTTTGAAAATCACGTTTTTCAACATTCTAAAGATTTATATGGTTTAAAACAAGCTCCAAGAGCTTGGTATGATAGACTTAATAATTTTATTATTTCAAAAGGTTTTGAAAAATGAATTTTTGATCCCACTCTTTTTATCAAAAATATTTCCAAAATGTTTTGGTAGTATAAATATATGTTAATGATATTATTTTTCGATCTTCTACAAATTATTTATGTCCTGATTTTTCAAAGATTATGCAAAATGAATTTAAAATGAGCATAATGGGAGAACTCAAATATTTTATTCGATTTCAAATTTTTCAGAATAAGGATGGTATTATTCAAAATCAAAGTAAAAACATAAAGGATTTATTAAAATGGTTTGGAATGGATAGTAATATGGGATGTTATACACCCATGAGTACCACTTGTAAGTTGGATATTGATGAATCTGGGAAACTAGTATATCAAACCAATTACACATGTATGATTGGAAGCATACTTTACCTTACTACTAGTTGACTACATATTATGTTAAGTGTATGTATTTGTGCATGATATCGAGCTAATCCAAAAGAATCACACTTACTTTCTGTAAAAGGATTTTCAAATATAATAAGCATACTACTAATTTAGGTTTATTTTACCCAAAAGGAAAATATTTTGACTGAATAAGTTATTTAGATGCTGACTTTTCTGGATGCAAATTAGATAGAAAAAGAACATCTAGAACATGTCATTTATTGGTAAAATCATTAGTATCTTGGTGTAGTAAGAAACAGAATTTAGTTGCATCGTCTACTACTGAAGTAGAATAAATAGGTACTGGTAGTTGCTGTGCACAGATTCTGTGGATCAAACACACTTTTTTGGACTAGGAATATGATTTTAGATATGTTTCTATTATTTTTTATAACACTAGTGCAATCAATATATCTAATAACCTTGTATATCACTCTATAACCAAGCACAATGATATAAGGAACCACTTTCTAAGAGATCACTATCAAAAGGGTGATGTAACTCTTGAATTTATAGGTGATAAACGTCAACTAGATGATATATTTACAGAACCATTAAGTTCCGAGAGATTAAGATACATTATACATGAATTAGGAATGATCAACAACCCACAAACATCACTGTTAGACAAACCTCACCATTAGACAAACCTCATCGTTAGACAAACCCCACCATTAGAAAAACCTCACCGTTAGACATACCTGACAGATAGACACACCTCACTATTATAGAAACATCACCATTAGGATACCTCACTGGTAGTTCTTACCATTATAATCCTCCCTAGTAGAATGGTTACCGATATATAGCACTATTTTAATTTTTTTTGTTTTAAGTGGAAATGATTTATCATTTTAATGTATATATTTATTTTATTATTTCGATTCTTAAATGATAGAAGTCGAATCTAAATCACATTCAATATACCATGAACTCCACCCTTCCAAGTCCTTACCTACACAAGCCTCTGAAATCTTGTGAACCCTATGTTTATCGATTTGGAAATGGCCCAAGTGAAGTGACCAACAATTGATGAAGGAAATGAGCCGAGCACGAAGAAACAAAAAGTCAGTTCTGGAGCCACTGGTAGTAGTAGTGGTACCAGTAAAGAGAAATAAAAGTCATAGAATCCACATTTATCAGGGAGGGAAATAATGATTGAGAAGGAGATTTGTGATGAGTGGTTGATGTCAAGAAAGTCTTTGATTTTGAGGATTTTAGAAGAGCAATGATGAATAAATTTTTTTGCAAACAACAATGGGACTTATTACCCAAAACTGGTTATGGAATTTTATGAGTTTGTTAGATTTAAAATGAATGAAGATGAAAAAGGGAAGATTTATGTGGAAAATGATAAGGAGATATATTTCCCATCTACTCAATGGGATGAAAGTCTAAGGATAACTCATGAAGAAGAGTAGGGTTTTTCATCTAAATCAGTACCTGCAGCTAGTGACCATTTTGAGTATGAGGCTTCATTTCATGAGTTAACTAGAAATGGATCACCTAGAAATGTGATTGCTGCTAAAATGGAAGGAGAAAACATATTGTTTTTTGTGTTCATTAAACATGTGATTAGTCCTAGGAGAAGAGATTTTTCAAACCTGATGTTTTAGGATATATATTTAATGTACATGTTTATGCATGGAGTGAAAGTCAATCTATGCAGATTATGGGAAATTCAGATAAAAGATATGAGCAGACCTAAATCAAAGACAAATACATAGTTCATTGATAAGCCGATTTCCATTATGTTAAAAGTCAAAGGAATTTCTGAATCTAGGGATGAAATTGTTGTTGTTAATGACTATTTCTGCATTACTAAGACTATCTTCAAGTATATGAAAGTAATATAGAACCCTTGGAAGAAACAATGGGTGAATAAGGATGGTAAATAGTATGATAAATTTAATCCTGTGGACTATCCTTCTATGCCTAAGGATGAGATGGATCCAATTCTAGGACATGATGAAGATGAACCTGCTTATAGTGAACATGTTGATGATGAGGATGAAGAAACTTCAGTGGAAGAAGGAAGAGATCCTGACCTACCTCCTAGCCCAAAACCTCAGAGTATTTCTTATGGAGAGGCTAGTCCTCCAGCTACATTATCTATAAGATAATCTGATTCGGATAGCTCAGATAAAGGTACTTTGAGTTTGAGTCTAGTAATTGAGAGTTCTCCTATGACTGAAGATGCTGTTGTGGATTAGATGATAGAACCTACACCTATCCCTGATGAGCCTCCTGTTGTTGAAATGGAGATAGTTGTGGAGGATTATTCTAAGGAAGACATGCCTCCTGAGGATTCTATTGATGTACATGTATAGTAGAATTCATAGATTGAGGGGGATATCCCACCAGACATGGTAATGTATCAATAGCTCATGAGATTGAAGACCAGGCAGAAGACCCAAGTTTTGTAGTTTTTGGGTTGGATTATCCTGATTATGAAGATGAGACACCCATCAGAAGCCCATATGTCAGTTATGATTTCCTTTTTGAGACTTTAATTGAGGATTTAGTAAGAAAAGATGACCAATACAAGTTGAAGTCTGATATCAAGACTTGTTTTGTGGAAGAAATTAGAATAATTGAAACCTATTTAAGTTCATCCATTTAATCTGTTATGATTGAATCTGTATCTTATATTTTGGATGAAGTCAAGATCCGTCAAAATAATGTTTAAATCTTGGAAGATAATGTTGAATCTATAAAGAAATCAGTTGTCCTTATAGAGTCTTCTATGAGTTCTAAATCTCACGCAGACAAGGATTTGACATTTTTGAAAAGTATAGATGGCTAGATGGTATTAGTTTTTGTGGAATTTAATAGTTCCATAAAGCAGCATGTCAGCACCCAAGACCTTGTTGTGAAAAATCTCATTAGTGGATTGACTAAATATTTTAAGGAAATAGTAGATTTTACTATTGCACCTATGAGTGCTCCTATTCCTTCTTTATATTTTGATCAGATTAGAGCAGTGATAAGAGAAGAGATTGGACAATCTTCCTCCTGTGGCTCTGTAGACTCTGCTACCTTGACCCAAGTGGTGACTACCACTAGGGATATAGGAATTTTTTTTAGGATTTTCTGAGGGAGGCCACTGCTTCTCAAAAAGAATTAAAGGACAAGGTGGATGACTATTTACAAAGGGTCTACACTAAATATCAGTTGAAAAATCACTTCAAAAATTTGTTAGAGAATTTGAAATTACCACTTTTGACTCAATCCTTCATAGAGAAAGTGAGTAAGCTTAGGGAACTGACTCCATTATTGGAAAAATTCATGGAAAAAAGGATGACTTTATTTCTGCTAGGGAGAGATAAGGAGGGATTATCATGGATTTCAGAAATCTCTTGCTACCCTTTTTTCATGTTGATTCTCAGCCAGCGATTGTACCCCCAGCTTTACCTTTTTCTGGCTCTACTACTTCTACTTTTCAGTTGACCCCAACAAAATCTATCAAAATATTGACACCAGTGATTACTTAGAGGATTACCCACTGCAGGACAAGACAAGTTTCCGTTTCTCAAACTCTAGTGGTCATTTCTAGAGTTCTGGAGCCTTCAACTGAAGCTAACCAGTTTGATTATACATCAGTTCCCAAGGGAAAATCCATAGTGGACATTCAATAAGTGAATTGAGTGCGTCTAGATGAATTTTTTAAGAATCATTTGTACCTTGTATACTATTTTTTATAATATTTCTGTACTTTTTACTCTTTAATATATACCTCTATTGAAGTCTCTTTATCATATTTTTTACCTATGCTACATACAAAATTTCTTCCACTATTAATTTTAAAGTTTTGTTTTTTACTTCTGGTCCATACTTTTATTTTCTAATTTCCCTTTGATAACCAACTTTATATAATATCTTTTAACTCTGATTCCCCATCGTTTCTGTTCTCGGATACATTCCTTACATCCTTATCTTATACCTCCTTTCATTTTTCTAATCCCAAAGTGGGAGAAATATTCCCCAAATGGGAGAAATGATAAAGGGGGATAAATGATATAGGGGGAGGATTATTTATTACATAAGGGACATTTTTCTGACATGGATATTAATATTTCATTTCTATCAGTCAATTTACTCTGATACATTTGAACTTGAGAATTTTATTTATCTATGAAATATATTTTACCTATGTTGGAACACACTGATAAATAAGAAAAATTGTATTTTAGTCTGATACATTTGGATTACCTACCATAATTTGTGATTATCAAAAAGGGGGAGATTTTTAGACTCAATTGTTTTGGTACTCTCGATTATGATTAATTATGTTTTGATAATATCAATTATGATTAATTATGTTTTGATAATCCCAAATGATGTTTATTGATTAAACATTTCATTACGTTAGTTACTATTTAAGTGTTCAATTTCAAAATATTAATATTGTTGAATATGTTCAAATAATATATCTTTCATTGAAGCAATTTCGGTTAACCAAATGTTAATTTACATTGTAATGTTTTATCATAACTTAATATGTGCATAGTTTCCATAAATTGACTAAAAACTACCGATATAGAATGGTCACCGGTATGCAGATAGTTACTGTTACACTTGAGCTACTGATAGAGTAAGTCTACTAGTATGCAAAAGTCAACCGATACAGAGTGACAACTATTGTTATGTAGTCTATCATTACAATATCACTAGTATGGGACACTAGTGCACAAGTCTACCTCTACCGATAGCTACTGCTAAAGGAAGTCACCACTACATATAGCCAGCAGTATTTGGAGCTATCGTTAGAAGGAGAAACCACTTCAAACAGCTACCGATACAAGATCTACCATTACAAGTCCAGCGCTATAAGTTCAATGATATAAGAGCTACCGAATGGAAACTAGACACTGTTTGTCTATACTCTATCTCTTTATTCTCATTATTAGTGGTCATATTTTGGGATTTCAATGAAACATAAATTAATTAATGAAGTTTGTTGGATGTCAGGAAACCGTACCTCGTACAATTCATTCCTATCATCGGAGCTCAAGGATCATAAAAAGGGGAACCTCGAGCTATTGGATGAGATGTCCTTCAACGCACATACGAAACAAGTGACTATATCTACAGAAGATCATAGAGAATTCAAATAGAGAAAAATTCAAGAAGAACATATGTAGAACTAGAAGAACTATCAAGAATAGAAGTTCAAAGAGGAAATTCAAGTGCTCCATGGAAAACTCTCACATTTCAAAATGAACACGTGTACTAGAAGTGAAGGAACAAATCCATGATACTCTAGTTTCCAAAAAACTTCCAAATAAGGATTCAAGCTTCATCTGCTTCAATACCAGGAGTCCAGAGCTTCACTGAAAACACATAGAGCATTATAAAACTTTGGTAGAGGTTTGAGGACCTGGATAGTAAGTGCACTGTTGTAAAACCCCAATCCAGGGTGTGGATAAAAGTTTTATATAAATTGTTTGAGAGGACTAAGTCTCAGCTTTAGACTAAACCTCTTGGTTAAAACTATTGTACATCTTATTTTAGTTTAAACTACTTTCAGTATTCCACTATTATTTTCTTTGAAACTCAAATATGTTTTAATGTAACATTGATAGTTGAACTAGCAAGTGTTTGTAATTATTTGGAATCAGCAAGTTAGTTTCAAAAGCTAATTAAATATTCAAATTATGTTAACTGAGAAAACATCAATCTTTGAGAAACTAATTGAAAATTTACAATCTTTATAAATTCACTTCAGTTTAAATGTTTTATGAATTGGGGGATTTTAATACAAATCTTTTAAATAGAAATTGTAATTGGAAGTCAATTCACCCCCTCTTGAGTATCCACTCTTACCATCAATATATATATATATATATATATATATATCATTATATATAACTATAATTTTTAATCCTTTATATAATAAAGACTCATATATTTTAATTCATAAACTATTTCAATAGTTTTTATAATAATATCCATATGAAATGTCACATAGGGGTTTTCCATAATTATGGAAAACCGTGGTAGTAGGTGATTCTACACTGTCCTATTGCCACCAATTTTTATTAATGTGGTCATAATTGAACTTATCACCGTGGTTTTTCATAAATGTTTCTATACATGATAAATTATACATATATTTCCATGGTTATATAAAATAGTGGTTGTATCAAGCTCTATAGACAAGATTTTTTAAAAAGGTGGCAATAGAAATTCCTGACAATTTCCCAAGAAAAATTGGTGGTTCCCACCACTTTCCAGTGTCCCCCTACTAAAGCAGTTTCATATAACTATGGTTGCACATGTAACTAAATCCATTGTATGAGTAAACCATGGTTATTTTCTATTAGAAAGAGTCCCATATCTATGATTATACAATAATCATAGTAGTAGACTGCCAAATGAATTTTTTTTCTGAAAAACAAGTACATAGGTCTATATTTTTGTTGTGAGTGAATATTCGATTGACCATATTTTATTAAATATCATGTGATGTAGGAAAAGACATTCTCTAAGAGTAATTTATAACCCAAAGACATTGATCATGGTGCTGTAAAGATTTAGTTTTCTATATTTTATAAAAATTCATGTTGTGACAGTGGCGATCTTCTCAGGGAGTAATTTAAAGCCAGAATACTGCAATAATTATGTAGTGTAGACTATGTTTTCTATATTTTATGGAAATTTAAGTTTTTAAGATGGATAAATTATTGAATAGTTTATCCTTTCATAAATAATCATGTATTTATGTATTGAAACTCAAGGGGGATTTAAAATTCATTTACATCACTTAAAATGGATGTTACATCGTATGTGATAAAAACTATATAAGATCATAATATATGTATCACATTTTATATCACCATAAAAATAAATAATGATATATATAAATAGAGATCTTTCCATGTGTAATTTTAGAATTTTTTAAGATATCATCGGGAAGGATGAAGGTCAAATAAGATGTTATTATAGGAGTCCAATTTTCAGTGGAAATCAAAATTATTTTTGCTGAAGAGAAACACTATAATAGTGTATATTTTCAAAATCATCCTGAATAAAAGAAATGATAAAATGGTAGGTTCAGTGAGTTCCTTATAGAATGAGAGTAGTGAGTTTCGTAATTGAACGTGGTAGGGAATAAAGAGGTTTTGTAAGACCACTCAAATATTGAACACCTATACTAGCAACTTTAGTGAATTTTATTCATAAGTGTATTACTATGATTTCAACATGGAATATCCCAATATAAGTGAAAAAAATAAAATCCATAACGTTATTTACTGACTTCATCACTCATTTAGGGGATGGAATAATATAAAATGAATTGCTCCTCATGATGACAAAACAAGTTCCTCATAGAAGAATAAATGTTGTTTACATCCTTCCACTGATTCATCCCCCTCTTGGGGTGTAATCCTCTCTAAGTGTATTATATAAATAAACTTCTACTAATGGTATTTTCATATTGTGTTCTATGTATAATCATGAATCCGATCATGAATTAAGTAGTATTAATGATATGGGTTGTCATACGTAGTGATAAACTTTTACCATGGTTATTATCCATTATGAAAAAATGGAAACGTAACAATTTACCAAATTTTAATTTTATGATTACATATGAATTCCATTTTTCAAGATTCAATTTTGAGAATAGTTAAATATATATATTTAATATAAGTATGGAAATTTTATTGAAAACTATCCCTTCAAAATTGATCTTCAATCGTAAAAACAATCTTATAAAAAAATAAAATATAATGTTCAATCATATGGAATTAGTTAGATTATTTTAAATAAAATGGATATTATGTTACATTATAAAAATATATAATAGAATGATACTTTTAAATTACATTATTTAATGAAAAAATAATGTTTTGAAAAAAATGGTAGTTTTCACTATTCACTCATAAATCAATCTTTAAAAAGAAATATAAAAAATTATTCACATTACTATTATGATTTTATGATTTCAAAAAATGATTTTAATTTTGAAAAAAATATTTTAGTTTTAAAAACAAATTATAATATCCATAAAAATTGTAAAAAACCATTTTTGAAGAAAATGTATTTTTAAAGCATGAAATGAATTTATTCTCTATCCATGATACATAAAAATAATAAAAATAATGCTAATTTATTAAATTGGATGTATATAATAGTTATTTCATTCGAATAATTTATAAATAGTGATAAATTTAATCTGTTAAGATAGTAATACATTTCACACATAAAAATGATTTTATGAAAGGAAACTCTTTTAACTTGAAAATATTTTATCTTCATTTCAAACCAATTTATAATAAAAATATTATTGAATATATATTTAACTGAGGAAATTTTTTTTCTATATCACATAATATTGTTATTTCTATTCATACCAACCAAACCAATGACTGGGTTATAATGGTCATATTTAAATAACAATATTTCCTTAGTATATCATTGTTCGTTTATGATTGGTGTTATGTATACCACACACTAAAAAACATAAAATTATCTAAATAAAATACATTCTAAAATCATTGGTTTTTATAGTAAAAACTATCACGATGATGATGTTACAAAACTTGGTACCACGTGGGCCTCAAATGGGCTTCATATTTTTTTTTTGAATCACTAGGTACTCGATGGATTCTTGGGGTTACCTAATAATTTTGTTACAAAAATTTCAAAAATAAGGGGTTTTAAATCATTTATCTCTTAAATATAAACCTAATCTAATTGGGGCTTGATAGTAATACATAATTCCCTGATTTTTATCCTATATTAAGATCTAAAACACTATCTTCTCGCTCTTCTTTGGAACCTTCTTCAATATTGATCTAAGTGGTTTAATTTGGAAATGAGAACTAATCATTAGATAGTTAGGGTATCCTATACCACTAAACCTTAATATTAGTTTCTTCTTCTTCTGGAAGTAGAAATATCACAATATCTATAAATTCTAGTCCTTGATGAATCTTCTAAATTCATTGATTTTATTTATGCTAGCTGTTGTGGAATATCTAACTAGGTTAATCCAAGGTAATTCCCCTGTTCCAAATTCTATATTATACATTATTATATTTTAGTGGTGTCACACTATATCTCAATTCTTGTTTGGTGTTCTAATTGAACATGTGCTGGTATATACATTCCTCTTATACCCCAAGGAAGCAGTTGCATAATTTTTTGGTAAGAATAACCATCTTCTGGTCTAAAACTATTAAGGGATGGGTTGAATTTAATATAGTTCCAAGTGTATTTAATTAAAAAATAACCTTTTAATAAAAAATTAATTGTTAATTTATACTTTATAGAGTTTAACTATTGCTTAAGTTTACTATTATTTCAAAATGGTTTATAAAAATTCCTTATATTTTATTCATGTTCATTTTCAATGATAATAAAAATTTATATGTGATACCCTTGGAATGACTTATTACTTCCAATGATTTGTTAAAAAGAGTACTCCAATCATGTTATATACTGTTCTATAAAGTGTCACAAACATGACATGTGTATTAGTTATTTATATTTTTAAATGAATTCCTATATTCTTAGACAGGGTACTTATCTTATTTATATATAATTAAGAGTCTGGATTTTGAGTAAAATAAGTAGGTTGGGGAGAGATTATTGAGGGATGAGGTTGTAAACAAATTAAGAAGATAAACATGTAGATTGATGACACATTTTTTATTAGGATCATGTTTGCTACTGGGATGACCCAACCAATTATGTTTGAAATGTTTCAATTGGATTTACGAATTTTTTGGATGTTCTGTTTTTAGGATTTTACTATCATTTGTATTTTTTTCTAATTTACTAAAATTATTTCATTATAAAATAAAATATATCTTAGAGAGAGGATGGATTTATGACCATATACTTTGAATACCCCTTCCCCTTTTCCCTTGGACGAGATTATTCCATGAATTTGTATGGTCTTTCCTCCATCCCTTGGATGGGTATATTCACTAACTTGGAAAGTGTAGGGAGTTAATATATTGGAGATTTTACGAAATTATTCCTAGGAGGGGTTTATATGGGAGTCAACCTCTTTTTATTGCTATTCCATTTTTGGATTGACCACATCGTTCATATTAAATTTTCTCTTAAATTTATTTTTTGGGGATATTGGGGATGATTTGGGTTTATTTCTAATATATATACATGTGAATATAGTTAATAAAATAATTACTATTGTTTTGACTAGTAAAATTGGTATTCATGGTGGTCTTTGGTAATCTTGACCCTTATGACTTCTGACCCTAAGGATTATGTCGAAGTTTCAATGTGAAATTTCTATTATTTACATTAGTGGCACAGGTGGTAATACCACCTCATACTGATAATTTATTTTACTATAAAATTTTACGCCCCCTTTTGTGATTATAGGTGTTCTTGAGGCGTCTAGTTGACCTGGCCTGACACAGTTTGGGTAATCAAGTCACCGTCATTACATAACTTATTTTTAAAAACCAAACACACTATAAAATTTCCAAATCACCACCCAAGGGCTAATGCCATGTTCTAAATCTAATGTAGCCCTCCAAATTATATTCCAAAAACAAAAATAAATTAACTTTCATCCCTTATTCTCAAAAAACCCCTATGAATCTGCATACTCCTAGAATTTCAAATTTGGGGATTCTATATAATAATTATTAATGATGTAAATAGTGGGTTTTAAAATAAATATAATATTAAACAAAATTAAATATAATGAAAAAAATATAAATGTAACATGAATATAATGTAGATATAAGATTATATTTTTATTTTTTATTATTATTGGAAATTATTATTAATTGTTTTTAATTAATATTTATGTTTTTTGAAAATATATTTAAATTATGTAATGTTATATTAACATTATTAACTATTATATATGTTATATTAACATTAACATTATATAAATATAACCTAAATATAGTACAAATATATTTAAAGTATAACATTGTATAATGAAAACATAAAATAAATATAATGTAATTAAGATTTTAATAATTTTAATATTTTAAAAATAATTATTATTGATAACATAAAAAATAATAACAGTTATTAACCTATATTTAACATAATTATAAAGTTAATATAATGTAATATATTGTAAACAATACATAAATATAATATTTATAAATAACTATTCTAATTTATATTGAATTATTTTTAATTTTTTCTTATTATTCTCCATTATTATTATTTTTTATAAATTATCATAAATTATCATAAATTATAAAAAATAAAATAACAATTATCATGAAATTATTACTAATTATCATTAATGAATTATTAAATTATAATAATTCTTATTATTTAACTGTAATTATTATTAACTTGTTATTAAAACCTATTTTTTAGAAATTAATAATGATATGAAATATGTTATTTTTTAGTTTATTTAAGAGTTTATAATATATATATATATCAATGTATTCTACTTTCAATATCTGATGAATTTTTTTATTATTATTAACCTCCACTAGAGCGTGGGAGCATGGTTGCATGATAGTTTAACCTAGTTGAACCACAATATTATAAGAAAATATATGATGCATATTGTGATGGTGGGGCCTATTAAATTTTAAACGAATACAAATAATGTGCAGATGGGTATTTTGATAAAAAAATATTTTTATAAATAAAAATATGAATCATTTTATGTCACATTATATTATATAAATATTAATTATAAAAAAATGATAATAAATTAAATAAGTACTATGAATGATATAAAAAAATAGGCAGAAAAAATATTAAATAATAGAAATTTATTCATCTAAAAAATTAACCAATGAATATTTCACTAAATAGATAATAAAATAACATTATTTTAAAAAATCACTCCACCTAATGTGGTTTTCCCATAATAATGGATGAGCATGAATTTCTTGATTAGAACCATTTATGTTCTGAAACAACAATTTTACTACAATCATTATACAATCATTCAGGGTTTAATAATAAATAATATAATTTAGTCATGGTTACCCAAAAAATAATGGAGTTTCTATCCCCCCATATTCAATATAGTTTGGATTATTGAACTATTCACTGTAATAATTCTCTACCATAAGGTCAAAAAATTCACATTCAGATTGATGTTAATAAATTTTTAAATTTTCTTTTTATGGGATTCGTGATTCTAGGAATGTACCCTTATTGTGGAGACATTTTTTATGTTAAAAAACGATTTTATGGCCTTCAATTAAGGTACAAATCCCCATAAAATTTGATGATTAAAGGATTCACTGTGATTGGTTAATTTCATAACTCTTATTTGTTTGAAAGATAAAATATTTTTATTTATTTTAATTTTAATTTTATGTTTTTATTCCATCCAATGTGTTATTTTATAATAAATTGTCACATTTTATGTGTTTGAATCATTTTTCAGCTTAATTGGAAAAATTGCCTCTTTTTAAATTTTTATTTTTATTTTTATTCTGTATTTTGAAAATAAATATTTATTAAATGATATAAATTAAAAAAATTATTGTTTTATATGTTTATATATTATTTGTGATTCATTTTACCCTTTTGGAACCAAATTTCAATCCACCACTTGGAAGGCCGAATCTATCTCACAAGTCAGGCTGTGAAAACTATGCACAAATTTGGAGATTTTTTATATTGGGACCATATCTCATAAAGGTATGGTCTAAATGAGATTATGTTAAACATAGATCAATATATAATCCTATGGAACATATTAATTAATTTTTACTCACCTGGTTCTTTCATTTTTAAGGCCATAAATGCATTGTAACTAGGTGTATTTGAATATGAACAATCTATCTAGGAATATTAAATATCCTGAGTAAATCGACCATAAGTAATTCATCCTGATGCAAATAAATATAAAAGTTTTATTATAGACTCTAATAAATTATAGAAACAACATTAAATTAGTAATATTTTATAAATTAGGTCATTTAATGTGGATTCCACACAAAAATATTCGGAGTAAAATTTTTGACCTAATAATTTCACCTCTTCTCCCAATAAATGAGTGTCCATTATTCATTATAAGTGGTTGAAAAATTAGTGGAAATTTTTTATAGGTTTATATATTCATTTCTTCTGTATTATATTACTATAATTTTAATTTATATTATCCTTATTCTTCATACCTCATTACAATAATTTTTCTTAAATGGGTTTCTCCCACTGTATTCTCTTCTAACTCAATAGATATGAGGCCTTAACCTTGACATTTGTTCGATGGATAAAATGGTGGTTGATTGAGTTTCATTGCACATCAATTTAAATCTCTTTATTTAATTTTTAAAATTCTAGTTCTGGTTAAATTGAATATAGTTTGTGATTGCCAGTTTCCTCCACCACTGAGTTCTTATGCTAATTCAATAATCATCCTCCCCTTTGTTATCGATGTCATTAATATGATGGAGTATTATTGGGTAGAGATGACCAACAAAGAGATATCATAGTCATCTATAAGAAGAGTATCTCATTTCATTCAATGATATCTATGTTGGGGTAATAACAATTCAAATGAGAAACTATAGTGTGACAGATCTTGATCACTACATTGAATTGATATTGAGAATATTTTAATGAATAATTATATCAACCATTATGATTTCCTAAGAATGAATGTATTCCTTCATTCTTTCTAACATTATTTGGTTCACATTTCATATATATATGTTATTCTATTCATATTTCAAACATACATTTTTATATTATTATATTTATATGATTTAGTATTTAAATAGTGACAACATAATTATAGTGTTGTGTAAGTTTCCTCTTTGAGACCGATCCTAGGTGTACACTCAATTGTAGCTCACAAGTAGGGCCTCAAAAACAATGCAAAAATTTGGATATGTTTTTGGAACCATATATAAAAAATTTATGGTCTAAATGATATTAAATTCAAAATGGGGAAAGATATCATATAGGGGAAAACATTTATTAAGGAGTATATGCTTGAATATTTTATTTTCATGTCTATAAATGAATGATAATTCATGTGAATAGGAATTTTAATAGTCAACTATCTAGAATAAGTTATCGAATTAAATGTGATATATCTATCTCCACATAGATCCAATTAAGAAAAAATCTTATGCATAGAAAGAGGAAAAGTATAGGAAAAACATTAAATAAGACCACAGTTCCCAAATTGTCTATTAAAATTTTATCCCACATGAAAACTATTAGGTATGTTTTTTGGAGCCAAGTTTTTTACCACCCCCTCTATTTAAAATAGTTCTCCTCCTTCTTTATAAAAGTGTTGGAAAATTAGGGGTATCCTTTATTGTCCATTTTTTGTAGTTATTTATTTTATTTATATTTCATTATATAATGGAATTTCATGTTTTAAATAAACTGCTCTCCTTTATCTCCTTTTTCTCTCCCACTTTTGTTTTATACCCCTATTTTCTTCACTATGAATTATTATGTTCATGATCATGAGTAACTAACATGAATAAGTTCTTAGCGGTGTATCTAGAGTTTAACCCATGCTATTAAGCTATCATCATTTATTTATCTTATTTTCTTAGAGTTATATTATGGGGATCTTAGTCGAAAAGGTGCCTTTGTGTTTCCACTTTATACACCAGGTTTATCTTTTTGTTCTGCGATATTTTCCCTCAACTGAGGAGGTAGATGTGTGGTCTCTTAGTAATAATTGGGGGAACCATATATCCAACACCATATTCAGAGGAGGTTGTTTACATATATGATGGATTGTGTTCATTAATTAAATTCTGATCAAATAATAAGAATGTGAAGGCTCAATCTGGGAGATTATATTAGAAATGTCTCTTTTTTTCATAACGTCATTCTATTTGTATTCATTTTGTTTGAATTATATTTTCAGGTTTTATTTTAGTTTTTATTTCTCATTTATAAAATATCCATTTATTTTAGTTTTATTTAATAAAAAATAAAAATAAAAAACTAAATTAGAAGTAGTTACATTTTGACTATGAAAGATCCTCAACAGAATAAAATAGGTCAACCCCTATGATTCACATAATTATGATATGCTTGGGAACATATATGAAATAGCTTCATTAAGTAGGTTCCATTTACGGGGAGGCACAATAGTCGAACAAACTATTCTTAAAAAACACAAAAAACTCTGAAATTTTGAATAAATATAAAAAATCTCTTTGTTCATGATGTATTTTGATTCAAATTATTATTAATGGACTAACTATTTTCAAGTGAAACTAGAATAAGAAATTGAAAATTATTAGTTACCTGAACATAAAAGTACATATAGAAACTAAAGAGAAAATATGAAAGTGTTGAAAAATATATATGTTCACTGGTGCAGAAACCCAAACCAAAACCAGAACTAGAACCTAAACGATCTGTCAAGGAGATTTCACCAATAATGTTTTATGTTAATAAACCTGAGGTGGGGGAGAAGGTGATTCAAAAAAAATTATTAACATCATCCAACACTCAACCATATCATGGGGACACATTCAATGAAAATATTCCAATTGATATTATTATAAAAGATTAATTTTTTTGGAAGAATCATGTAATTTAATTTTGAAATATAACCTAAAACATGATCTTCCCATCCCTCACAATAAAAAATCAGAACCTATACACCTATATATTTCTTTGGAAGATGAAAATAAAGATACAAATTTTGATATTTAGTTTCAAATGGTCCTTTTTGAATAGATCAACTTTCATGTGGACATACTTTAATGGGTGTATTTCTTTATTGATTCTTCATGTTTTAATATTATTCAAGTTGAATTTTTTTCTAACTTCCCCTTGTTAAAAATTTATAATACAAAAAAAGTAGACCGGAACATGGATGTTAAGAAAGAGACCACCTGGGCAGTGGAGTTCGAGGAAGAAGAGTGGAGGATATATTGGTGGTGAAACTAACTCCTCTACAACAACTCTCATATCAAATGAAAGAGGACACTATATAAGTCAATAGGGAGTACCCCAATTATTTTTTCCTCCTACTATGGACCTAAAATTATATATTTCTTCTCTCTTGGGAATTATGAATTTTCTTATATTCATTTGGGTTCTCCAATATTAGAGTATACACATGGACACTAGAAAAAGTCACATGTGGTAATTCAACTCAAATAAACCACATCCATATTAATGTGGGGGATAATCTACTACAAATGCCTAACTGGGTGTAGTAAAACCTATCACTAACTTAGGGGTCTAAACTAAGCATTATCAATTTTATACCCCTTTATAATTTTATTTTTATTATGTATTTCCATTTATTAATTTTAGTTTTATATTTTTCAAAACATATAGATTTACTCAAGGTTTATACTAAAATATAAATAAGGTTGTATCTTTTTATTTATTTATTTTATTGGCTTCCCAATTTGAATTCTGTGTAAAAAAAATATTGTTACTATTTGAGATAATAGTAGGGTAGTAAATGAATTCTGTATGGGGTATGGATTTCAAAATATTTTTAGTAATTTTTTGTGTGATTCTATATTGTTTTTCATTTCTTTTTTCTAAATTTTTCATGTTCTCTATTTTTATTTTTGTTGTGTTTTAGGATTCTTAATCTAAATTGAGTTCTTTTTAAAATTCATACCATCATAGTTTTTTTAAATTTATTTATTTCAATGTCTCAGGATATGAATTAAAAAAGAATGGATTTTGTTTATTTATTTTAAATATTTCTCATTTGTTGAATTTTGATAGATTGTGAAACTAATGTGGACTAGTACTATCCAAATTGAAAATCTTTCCCAACATGAGAGGTTTATAAACCATTCTGACATATTTTTTACATTTCTCTTTTTCATTATAGTCTTGATAATTGTTCTATGATCTAAAGGATGATATTATTCTCATTTTCAAAGCTCTTAATGTTCATGGAATATGTTAAGTGTTATTGAGATACCACTTTGAAATCATTTTTTTACATTCAAATCCAATTTTGGACTACCTTTTTATCTAAAATGTATAAATATCATATTATCCATGAAATACCTCATAAGGTATCCAGATTACAAGCCATTTATTCCTTTAAAACCTATAATATAATTTAAACAACTAATTATTTCTGAAATCAAGTGTGGGGGAGGGAGATGATGGGTTGTATTTTGATACCCTGAAGAATTTGTTTAAGCTGAATTGAAAGTGTTTTCATATTTATTTCTAATTTTATGGAAGAAATTTCTAGATAGAAATATTTATTGTTGGCCCAAAATATCATTATAAATATGGGTTGGGTGTTCACCAATTTTTTAATATTATAAGATGACTATCTTTTCCTCAAAAACAAGATTCAGAAGAGAAATCCAAATCTAAACTCATGATGAAAAAATGATAAAAATTAGGGGAATGTGGGAAGAAATTAATCATTGATTCTGAATTTCAATATTTGAACATCCCAAATAATGAGGTTTTTAGAGGCGATTCATTTTTTAGAATATTGGAGAGAACACCATTCTTGAGAAAAACTATTTTCATGCATTTACTTAACATTAGAGACTTACACTCCTCATTCAACTTTATAGTTTTTAGATTTTAAACCTTATAACCCTCTACCTTAGAAAAACCCAAGAAATATTCTTCATGATTGAACCATTTTAGACTCTATGAAGTGAAGAAACTTGGAGGATATCATGTCTATATAGATCACACTTGTTGTTGAGAATGAGAGAAACTCTACTTTAAAAATCCTTACTTTAATAGAGAAATATTTTTATGGGGAGTTAGGTATGCCATGCATTTGAGGATTAACATGAAATGTAATGGCTTATTATGTTTTTTTGGGATTTAATGGATTTTTATCCACGTATGAGGATTGATATTTTCTATGATATGGTAATTGATATTTTTTGTCTTTGGTGCTTTTAGTTGTTCTTTGAACATGTTTAAGATGATTACCTAGTACTGCAATGTTTATGTGCGGTGGAATTTATAGTGAAAATATGATCAATTATTTCTGTTTTAATATTAATTTTTTAATCCACTAATGTGTTATTTTAATGGTAATTACCCCATTTTATGTTTTTGATAAATTTTTTAAGCATTATTGAAAAAATGACCTATTTTGGATTTTAACTGTTTTATTATTATTCTTTATTTAGGGAATAACAATTTCATCAATGATATAAATTGGAAATTTTTACTTTTTTTGGTTCTTATTTTTTTTGTATTCATTTTACCCTAGTAGACCCAAATCACAATCCACTTTTTGGAATCCAAAATCCAACTCACAATTCGGGCATTAAAAATTTTCCATATATTTAGAAATTTTTCATGTTGGTCCTATATCTCATAAAGGGACTGCCAAAATGAGCATAAATTCAAAATGGTGAAATATAAAATCTCGGGGGGGACAAAATTAATTCAGGTTTACATACCTTATTCATTCATTTTTTAGGAAACAAATTCATGGTAATTATACTAAATTGTAATTCAAACAGTCACCCACCCAAAATAAATTCCAAGAGTAAATTAGAGATATCTATATCCACACATGCCCAATTAAGCTCATATTTTGTGGCTAGAAATTAAAAAAGAGTAAAAACATTTAAGAAAACCCCATTTCACAAATCAGCCAATAATTGTTTCTCCTAAGAAAAATAATTGTGGGAATATTTTGGTAAAAGAAATTTAACCACCCTCTCTCTATAAAATAGTTTTCCTTCTTATTTCCAAAATATTAATAAATTTAGGGGTATCAATTGTTTGAAATTTCATATAGTTTAGTATTATATTTTATTTTCATGTATTAATAGAAAATCATGTTTTAATTTAAGTGTTATCATTTCTATCTTTTTCATTTTCTATATTGTTTTCTTCCCCATTTTCTTCTTCACTGTGAATTCATATGCTCATGATCATGGGTAGATAAACCATGGAAGTTCCCAAGAGAGTAATATAGTGTCGAAACCCACATTTTAAGATAACATTATTATTTTTTCTTGTTTTTTTAATTTTATTCTGAGAGGGATTTTAATAGGTAAGGTTCCTTTGTGTCTCCACTTTACACCCAAGATTTATATTGTATTCTTGATTTTATTCTTTCCATTTCTGTTTTCTTTGTCTCTCATTTTAATCGGTGATCCATCGTTTACTGGAATTTTTTCTAGCTCCATATCTCCATATAATATTTTAATCAATTACTATTTTAATGGTTAATTTCATCAATATAATCCTTATCTTACGCATAACTTATGCTCTATTATTGTGTATTTTCTTTACCCACTCCAATATATATTGTGACACTATGGGGTTTTGGAATTCCAATGCTCTATTTAATCTTCACCAATGTAGAGAGATATCATTTTGTATCTGTGGTAGTTCACTAAGATATAGATAGAGATGTATAAAAAAAATTGGTTTATCATGATGATCATGTCATCCACTATAGTAGAATGTTTCGTTATTTTCCATCGATTCTCAATGTAGTGCTTTAGTGGAGAGGGACGAAGACATCATATCCTTTAGAAGGTTAATGTTCATGTGTAAAGGATTCAATGGAGCTAAGCTCTATTATATCTCTAACCTAATCTCAATGTATTGTTGCATCATTTTAAGTAGTTTCTTTTGTTTTTTTTCTATTTATGGTTCAAAAATATTATTTACCCTTTTACACATTTTGTGTGTAGCATGCAATGATTTTGGATAGGTAACCACTACCTCTACATAATTAATTTGAGTACTGCCACCTGATGTATTAGGGGATCATATCCTATGATATTTTTTCTAGTCCTTTATTACTTTAAGATAACTATCTCTTGTTGATTTTATTATTGTAATAAATAAATGTTGATGTGTATGTATCACTATGAGTGTAAGCCCAAAGTGAACCAAATTATGTTACATTATGGTGTTCCTTTTATTATCTATATTTTTCTAATTCATAACCACATTAACAATTCTACAGTTTTATTCCTTATTATGTATATATAATGATTTATCAATGCAATTTTATAATCCACCAACCAAATTAGTGGATCATGGAAATTTCATAGAGACTAACCCAATAACACATCCAGTAATAGTTGGTAGTAGATCCCTCTGATTTAGAATAATGGGTTATACAAAGATTATGATAGATAAGTTCAATATAGAAAATAATTTTAATATTTTTAGGACTAAAATGAGTGTGGTTCTTAATCATAATGTTATTATTGATTCTTAGTGTGGTCATAAAATGAAATTTACCACTATGAATAGAAATGGAAAATAAACTTTTACAAAATTCGTTGTTTCTACCAATGTTCTTAAGAAAAACCAATGTCTCATACTACAATCCTAAAGTGATAATGTTCTTAGGTAATTTTATAATGAGGTTATTACTAATCAGATTTGGTCCAAAATTGAGACCCTATAAATGAACAAAATCAATAGTAGGATGATTTAAAAAGAAAATGTAGTGGTAAAATTTTCATTTTCATCTTGAGACAACAATAATGTCCCATATCAATAACTTTAATAAAATAATTTTAGATTTTTCTAAAATAGGTTTCATGATTAATGTTGATGAACTAAAACACATAATTTTAACATCATTATATGATTTATAAGGTTTTTTAAGGATTTTATGATATAAAATATATATAATCATCCATATAAAAAGGATAAACCATCCTTTCTATCTAAATATCTTCGAAATAATGGCCCCATAAAACAAGAGGCTGATGGAATTTATATGAGAACATGGACTAAATAAAAGGGTAATTTGAGAGGTAATAGTATGTTTATGATTTTTTTCAATGCATAATGGTATAGTTTATATGTGATTTGAGGGTAAGAACCATGGAAAATTAAGGTAATTCTATGTCTGGAATGTCCAAAATTTTGTTTTTTAAAAATTCTATGTATTATTTTAAGGACTATCCTAAATATATCTATTAAGACATATAGGGTAATTAAAGTTTTGTATCCCATGAAGGGGGAAATTGATTTGTGACCTTTATTGATGATCACTTTTTAAAATTAGTGATTTATATATTGAAACATATATATTATACATTTCAAATGCTAATGATTTGGGAATTAATTATTGAAAATCTAACAAGATAGAAGTTAAATTATATTTAGATTGATAATGCATTAGAATAATTTTTAAATGAACTTACTGAATTCTATAACTCTTAAGGTGCTTAGAGACACTAGACAATTATGGAGACCCTACATTATAATTTCTTAGTTAATAGTATTATTTGGAATATTCTAAAGAGAGTTAGATGAATTCTCCCACGCATGGGTTTGTGTCGGTCATTATAGGTACAATATGATAATATAATATTGTATTTGAAGAATCATTTCCCATCTATTTCCATTGGAATTAACGTAAATGATGAAATGTGGAATGTTTACCCTGTTTATAGAATCTTATAGTCTTCGGTTGCACAACTTATGCTCATATAAATACTAATAAGTTAGATCCCATGGTTATCAAGTTTTTATTTGTGTGATATCATCTAAGTGTCAAGGTTTATATTATGTTGTTATAAAATAAATTTTTTTATATGTTTATAATAATAGATGTTGTTTTATTCCATGTGTTTTCTATGAAAAAGAATAATCCTACAATGTTTCTTTATTCTGGTGTACATAAACCTATGGGCATTGTGATTCCCTTAGAGCTTGATAATCTGTATGATTTTGAAATTTCATCCATCGGTGCTCCACAATTAGTTAACAAAGAATCCAATTCTAAAACTGAGTTAGATGTATATGGAGATAGTGACATTGTAAATTTTAAATTTATTTGTAATAGGACTAAGAGAACTATCATGCCTCATACCCATTACATCCATGTAGATGTAAAATTTACATGTTCAATCTCTCTCAATAATTAAATAGAGATGGACAATAAATGTTAAATGAATCCATGAAATATAATAAATAAAGTATTGGTTTGTGACAATGAATGATGAAATAAAATCCTTTATTAAAAATTGAATATGTGAATTTATAACCAAAATAAAAAATTTAACAGTTATAGTTCGTAAGTGGGTTTTTAAATTTATTTAGGGGAAATATAGGGAGTTGAAAATTTAATTTAAACCCTAAATTATTACTAATGTAGTACTTCAAAAAGAGTGAATAGACTATAGTGAAATTCCATTTATTTCTAAGAGTTAATATATGATATTTTATGTTTCTTTTTCTTCCTTTAAGTATTTTCATATATAACTATTAGATGAAAAATTAAAATTTTACATGAAAATATAGATGATAAAATTAAAATGAATACACTTCATGGATTTTCAATGATTTTTATAAGTAAAAAAATATTCTCTTTCTAAAAATTATTTTTTGCAATCAATTATTCTCGAGGAAATGGTTTAAACTATTTTACATTTTAAAAATGAAAATTTTCTCAATAGAATCAAATATGATGCTTGGGATTATTTTAAACTAGTTCGGCATGAATTTATTTAATTGGTGTTATATTATGATGATAATATTCTAATTTATTTTAACATAATACTAATAAAACCTGAAAAAACAAAATACATATTTTTAAATGAATCCTCTAGGAATCTATAAAAATCTATTAGTCAAGGAAAGAATTAGGAACACAAAAACTATAGTTTGGTTTTTTCATAATGTTCTTGTATGAAGAATGTGTTAAAATGTTATTAGTTTGAACATTAAAAACCTACTAATTTGATTTAATACCTCCAATATATGCTTCCTATATCCCACTACCCTTATCATGAGTCATATGTGGTCTTTGTATATAACATTCCATATGATAATATAGTTGGTAGTCTTATATATGCGATGATTTTCTCTAGAACATATATTACTTTTACTGCTTTCACCTTATGTAGGTTCATAGGAAACTAGGGGAAACCCCATTTGATTGGATTGAAATTTTTAATGGTGTATATCTCTATGTGTTCTAACATTTTTATATATTTTTTAAATTAGAACATATATTATAATGACATAGTGGTAATTTTTTATTATGAAAATATTGATATTTCTTGATACATGAAAATCTATTTCTAGTAGTTTTTATTTTCTTGTGGTAGAGTTGTTTCATGGAAATGTAATATTAAATATATTTATTACCTTTCCACAATTAAAGAAATATACATTACATTAAATGAATTAATTACGGAAGAATTTTGGCTAAAATAATTGAAAAGTGAATTGTATTTATCTTCATGTAATATAGAAATGTATTGTGATAGTTCTTTAGAAGTTTATTTAGCTAAATATCATGTTTTCCATTGTAAGTAAAATAATTTAGATATAAGCTTAATTTTTTTAAAGAATTTAGTTAAACTAGGGTGGTGTGTGCACATATTATATACACTTATAATAGCCCAACTGATAGTTTTATAGTGGTTTTTACATTATCAAATATTAAGCACTATTTAAATTTAATGAATATTGCCCCAGTATCATGAAAAAGGTTGTAAGATAACCATCATTAATTAGTAAAAATTATAACAAAGGTGGATATTTTTCAATTTTCATTCGTATATTACCGTAGAATATTTTTTAATATTGGTTTACAATTAAATTTATTAATTCAAAATTTTCATTCATGTTTATTTGAAACTGTGTTCTTTCTATTTGTATATTGGTCTTACCTTAAATTTTCATGGTGTATTTTCCCTTTTTCAATATTCATTGATTTTTTTGGATTACCTATAAGGGGATCCAAATTATTAATCTAGTCCATTTTATGATAGTTTATCAATTTTATCTAATTCCTATATTTTGATCAATTTATCCTTTCCCATTTTTATTTAGTCACTCATTTTTAATGTGATCCATATTTTAATAGGGAATCCTATTATCCACTTCCAAGAGTACCTTCTAGCTATCACACCATTATTATTGTGAATAGTTCATTTAATACACATCTTTCATGTTTTATTAATTCTTGGTGACCACTTTTTATACTATTTCTTTACCTATTATGATCTATATCATTACCACTTATGTTTTTTGTGATCCAATGGTTCATTATGTATTTTACACAATAAAGAGGAAACCTCTATTTTTTGTGGTCGTTCATCAAGATGGAGAGAGAGATCAATCTATTAAAAGAAATGTATTATTTGTCATTCCTATTTTCTATTAAATAACAATGTATAATTATTTTTCACTAGTTCCCAATGTAACATTATAATGGTATGTGAAGGTGGTATCAGATCTTTTGGAGTGGGATGGTTCAGGTGTGCTAGTTTTAGATGTGCAGTTATCCATTAAATCTATTACTGAATCTCTATGTTGAGATTCAAAACTATGAGTAGTTTATTTTAGTTTCCCACATATTTATATTTTCATATTTCTATAAATACTTCTATGATAAGTGTTTATATAATGAAACCATACAAGAGGGTGAACCACTTTCTCTATAGGATTGATTTTAAAGAAAATTGTCAACAGAACCCACAAATTAGGGGATACTAGCCATTAAAGATAGACTAAAATGAAAATATATCCTTTAATAGAGATTACTTCATATAGGCTTCGATGCTTGATGATTATGAGAGATGTGGGGAAATATAAAATTCCTTATTTTCAATTAAAATAATTATTGATAATAAATAATGCCTACCAAAACTACATGTTTCAAAATTTTTTCTATTTGTGAATATGATAAGGTGGTTAGACAAGGAAATTATCCTCATGGGATTTTATGTGGATATGAATTTAGCATAGATTATATATTTTCCTCTTCATTTCTTTTCATGTTTTTTAAATTTGATGGATTTGATCATTCTTGAAAATTCATCCATTAACATCAAAAAATAGAACTGTTTAGTTAGAATTTGATGCTTTCTTATGAAATTGAGATTAGGTTTGATGATAAGTAAATGTTTTTATTTAACTTCATAAAAAATTAATGATTGAAGATAGAATCTATTGTGTCGTGGAGTAAAACTGTATAATAAGAATTAATCAATTTAATATATAAGAAATTAGGATTGAGGTTAATAATTTTAATTAAAAATGAAAATAATAAATGAATTGTAATTAGATGATTGAAATTCCAGGAGAATAAGAAAAACCAATGAAAGAAAGGAAAGAAGTAATTAATAAATGATTTTTTATGATTTTTGTAATGGTTTAGACATTTATGCATGATAAGGACAACACCCACATAATATTATGAAAAAATAGGTAGAGGGTAAAATAAAAACATCAAAGTTTCATACCATAGAAAATATCCGCAGATGATGTTCTTATAACTCAAGGATGAGTGATAAAATCAATTTAAGGATTTGGTATATAAAATAATTTTAGGTAGACTCACACCCACATAATAGGAAAAAATATAGTTTAATATTTCAATATTTATCTATGAAAATGAGTATATATCACTTATAAACACGAGGCCTACACAAAGTACCTAAAATGGTCTTTGGAATTCATTACCATCACTAGTACTATCATTTTCATCCTCTAAGAATACAAATATAAATCTCTCCACCAAAATATAATTAGATGATAAATGGTACTAACTTTCAGGTGGGGTCCTCCTCTCTTAAAAATTATCCTTTTCCCTTTATTAATCACATGATTTGTGTATATTAAAATATTCTAATTGAATTGAACAATCCATCCTCATAAAATCAAAGGGTGAGGTGATCATGATCAATAACTAAATTAGGAAAAAATGTCTTGATGGGGTCAAATTAATGGATCCTCAATCTATTGAAGATTAAAAATCTAGTTATGTTGGAAATGAAACATGGAAAAAGTACATGAGTTGTCGATGCTATGATGTAGATCATTTTCAAAATTAGAGAGATGGGACACAATCAATGAAACACATGAACCATCCTATATATCCATTAGATAACTGTAATCAATATTGAAGATCAAATAGAATATATATAAGAAAATATCCTTCATGAAATAAAAAATAAAATTTCCCAATGGATTATGATAAAATAATATGGAAAATGACACATGTATAATTAAAACTATAAGATAAAAATATTTTCCAATGATAAGGCCAACATATGAGGAATAAGAAAAAGATTTATCGGGAAATGAAGCTAGAAAAAAATGACAATTTTATGATTAAAAAAATAAAAAAACACTTATAACTAAAAAATCAAAATGTAATGTGATGGTAAAATATGAATCAAAAAAATTAAAATTTATGATTTCATTTGTAACACACGTAATATATTTCAAAAATATATCCTGACCTATCAACTGGTTTAGGTTGTTTTCATCTACATAGAATATCGTAAGTATAACACTAATCAACTCAGTATGATTATACTAATAGCACGTGTCACATTTAAACATGTCTATATGTACAATAAAATATGAATCCATATAATATTATGTATATTACTAGGAAAATAAATCATATTTATAGACATAATGAATAAATATATCTTACCACAAATATACTTATCTCCTCTTGAATGATTTTATAGTAGAATTTCTACCTTAAAATGAAATAAAGTTTGTTAATAACATCACTAACACCCACAATCACAATAAATTGTGAAATTAAAAAATTATAATAAAAAATATTTGAGAAGTACAAGCAATAAATAACACACTAAAGAAAAAACAAGTTGAAATAATTCATATTCCCTATTTATATTAAATTAGATCTAGAAACCAAGCCCCCCAAACCCTTACTTCAAACATAGATCCCCTAAAAAATTAATATAGAACTAGTCATAAGGTCACGGAAAAATGATAGCCATGATTTATACCGTAAATATACACTAAGGGACTGCTAAACTCTAATAATCATTTTCATTATCAAAACATGAGTATTATTCCAGATTTTACTGGGTTATACCATCCTAAAACATAATCTTGGTAAAATACCTTTTAATTTGAAAAATTTTACCACATAGAGGTTTGTTTTAGATTTGTGAAGATGTTTTCCGAATAAGTATAAAAATTTATAGATGTAGTGATTCTAGAATTTAATTTTTAGAACATGATGAGGGCGGTGGAGGGGCATCACCAATGATTAGAAATTTGGATGTTGGAATAATGGAAAAAGGGACTATGGAATAATGTTAATTAGAAAAACAAAAGAGTCTTGAATGAATATCTGTGGAGATACAATGGAATTATATAAGATTAATTTTTGGAGTAATGTATGTTGTTCTAAAATTTCATGACATATACGTAAGGTTTTTCAAAGGGATACGTAAGAGTAAACACATGGAGTTTTCAGATGTTCACATTATTCATCGAAATGTGGAATTAAGGGGGTACCATTGTAATATTAAAGGTATACTATTGAATATTGGATCTATAGGGTTTACCCTCCATGAATATTGGAAGGTGGTGAAACTAGTTACACATGATGTACCAAACATTAAATTAGTGGGTGGGAATATTTGTTCTCTAGAGAAGACATTGACATAGAAATTGTAATTATATTTTGTCATTTTAATAAAAGTATTATAACATTCCATGTGAGATTATAGTTTTTTGAAAGAGGTAAAAATTATCAAATTAATCTTTAAAGCATTTATTTTACTATAATAGAAGTGCTTGAAAGTTCAAGGATTGGTTTAGGAGCATCTGAGGCTTGTTCCATGCCCACAACTATAGTTTTTTGAAAAATAGAACTTGGAACAAGGTTGGACAATGGTTAGTGCTAACCGTGGGTCTCAACTAAATTGACCAAAATAGGAGAAGCACAATTTGAAAAACCATGTAAGGGAGGTAGTCCAACCATGTGAAATGATGACGACTTGTTGTAGATGTAATCCAGAGGGTGTCAACAATATTTTTTTAAATTATGTGCACATCATGCAAGGGGGTGTTTGTTATAGATAGTGGTAGTTCAATGTTAAATAATGGTATGGAAAAATATGTGGAAAAACCATGAACCCCTTAAAAAATGGGTGAAATTAAGTTTTGTTCCATCATTCCCTTAAAGCAATATTTTTATTCCTAATACATAAATGATCCAATCCCTTCCCTATATAGATCTCCTCCTACTCCTCCCCATGGATTTGAAAGATATTTTCAGTACGTCATCATAATCATTCATTATTCATCATATTATAGCCATCACTATGATCTACAATCCTCTTTCCTCCTTTCATTCACCACGAGGAATGGTAAAAACATATGAGATAATATTCCATATTTTCAATTAATTTTTTTATTTCATTGATTTCCCCTATTTTATCCTAAATCATAATCTAATATAATATGAGGTTTATACTAACAAGCTAAGGTAGGTGGTCTCATTCATTTCAATAAATGTTTGTTTATATTGTGTCGTTGTTGTGTCACGTGCTATACATTCCAGGAATAATTCCTAAAATATGCAAAACATTCCATGAATTTTTTAAACCTGGCTATTAACATTTTATGAAAACCTTATACATGAATAGAGGATAATTAACTAAATAGGAAACACCCCTTGGGTGGGTTCAATTATATGCCTTAATGTCTTATATTTTCTTTCTGGCCAAAACACCACTAAGGTGTGTTTTGGTTGGTGATTTCTAGTGAAATATTTTAAATTAAGTAAATTAAATGAATTGATAAATGGAATGAGTGATATTATTTTTCACTAATTGTTATTTGACATATATGTTATCACATCATGGTTACCTCCAATAATGGAAATAACATTCCTTATTCGTTATTTTGAATTTGTGGATATGATATTCCTTATTGTTAACAAGGAATTTATGGACATGGTGTTCCTTATGCTTAGTTAGAATTAATGAACCAAATTTTCTATATTATTTATTTTTCATCAAAGGTAATGTGGTTAGTTATTGTTTCTTTATAATTAATGGACATGATGATCCATATTAACTATTTTCAATTGACGGAAATGGAATTCCATACTTCTTATTTGCAATTCAAGGGCACGATGTTCTACTTTTTATTATTCATAGTAAATTGAAATGATTCCTAGTATTTTTTATAATGTAAATATATATTTAGAGACACTCCTGATTATTACGAAGAGGGTAGCATTAGATAGTGGTCACCTATGGAACCCGATCCCACATTTTTTATTTATTTACTACTACAAATTTATTTTTAAATACACAATTATCATTATATATACATAGTCTAGTTAGTTCTAGACACCATTGGTGGTGACAAACTATGTTTTACTCACCCCCTTTTTAGGTCACTAATTATTATCAGAACAGGATTCCTGAATGAAGGTAGTGAAAAATAGAAGCATTCATCTATGGAAACCTGATTGCCTATGCTACTATGATGTACATGAGTAGATGACTGATCTAATTATTGTAATTATATTTTATAAATATTTTGGTTTCATTTTTTTGTATAGAATATTTATTATTATTGATTCAATGTATCCCCAATATCCCCCATTTTTTTGAATCATGACATCATCATCCTTTTTTATTTGATACTGGATGTTGTTCTAATCATTTGTATACCTATCTACTAATTTATCTGGATGTTTAATTGTTCCGCATACATATTATTAAATCATTTTACAGTATATATTAATTGTTATACTATAATTACCAACTCTAATAAGGGGGTATGGTATCCCTACCATACCATCATAGGACCCCAATGCTAGTCGGTAGCCTCTGATGTATAGGGAGAAACGCTTGAGGCAATGTGGAAGTTATGTTCAGTTACTTATCATTAAAGAAAATATAAGATGTGACAAGGTGTATTATAGGTGTCTCATTTATTTCCTAACTATTTTAAAATGTCATAAAAAATATTAGGAACTTATTTTATTATGCAATGAGCCTATTCCTGGGAGTAGGTAACCCATATATGGGAAAAGGACACATTACCTAGGATGTGACTTATTATTTGGGATTCCACTTATTAATAATGTATCATTTTCATTATTGGGTGATGCACATGATTTTTTGAATTTATTATTATTACTATGGATTTACCATTTATCCTTTTCCTGGTATGGAAAGGATATATTTTAACATGAATCATTAAATTAATATGATGATTTAAGTGCCATTCTATGATTATTACCACATGTATTTCCAAAAATAATTCATATATGAATTTTTTATATAAATGGAATTGAGATAATGTATCTTGAAGTAAAAGGTAAATAATTAGTAACATATAGTGTATGTGTCAACCTGAACAATGTTTTAACATATATCTTGATAGGGAAACATTAATTAAGCTAATTATCAAATGTTTGAGATATTTAATCAAGGTTTCATGTGTTGAAATGTTAGTTCGTGGTGATGACATGAATTCCATTTGTAATTTATAATGGAGGAACATCTATAAATTATGAATAATGATTTATCTATTCAAGCATCCAAATATTGAAATTTTACTTCTTGGAACTAGTTGATAAATGCCTGGTGGTAGTTCCATGATGTCTCAATTATAACAGTTAATGAAAATACATATGTAACATAGCAATAATAAATCATATAATTGGGAATTGATATATATAAGAATATGTTATTATGATATTTTGATCCCTAAGAATTAAATAAAATGGTTAACATTAAAATGGATGAAAATTGAATATTAAAGGGTGTTTTAATTTATAACCTGCAACACACAATCCATATACTAGGATAACTATTACAAGATATGATCATTTTCCCAAAACCCGACCTTAGTAGTGGATAATTTGGAGTGACTCTTGATAAGGAAAGAATTTCACCTAACCTGTTCCTTTAGTCTACTAATTCTATACTGATGTTGAATCTTGTTATGAGGTGTGTTCTTAGAATTATAGAGATATTCATCCATGAAAACCTAGGGTCATGTAGATGGATTGTGGTGATGGCCAAGCTCTAGAGGTGGTATGACCTAAGACACCAATATTTCCTCCTAGAGTGAATCCAGTGTTAGCTCCAGCAATTCCTAATATGGGTGTCAATTCATAGTTTTAGGAGGGATTCATATGAAAATTTCTATCTATATCTGGAGGTCCAAAAAATTCCCCTTCTATGGAAGACTTGACTAGATATTTCTTGCAGTAGAAGCCTCCTAATGTTCTAGGGGAAGGAAATACCTATGATACAAGGTCATGGATAGAGTCCATTATATATATCTTCAGTCATATTGAGACAACTCCTAAAAAAAGAGTGACATTCACTACCAACCTGATTTGTGGATCCTCCAAACATTGGCAATATTTATTGAATCAAGTCGATCAAAGTTGTAATATGGTCCATTCGGATTTACAAACTACCTTCTATAGTTAATTCTATCCAGATACATTAAGAGCTGATCGATCTAGGGGTTTATGCATCAAAATCCGGGCTCTATTTCAATTATAGATTATTCGACTCAATTTATTGAGATATAGATCTTCATATGGATTTTTTGGGGAGATGATTTATTCAAGTCTTGGTAATTTGAGGATAGGATCAGTTGTTATATTCGATTAAAGGTTAATGTATTATTGATGACTACCATATTGAGGATAGTGAATTAGCACTTCATCACCATGAATAACTTTACTAGGATAAAGGTGTGGGCTACATCTATTCACCACCTATATTGGATTGTACTTTAACTAGTTGAATAAAGTATCACCTAGAGTGTTTCTTGTCAGGATAGTGTAATTCAGAGAATTTTCACCGATAGACAAGTGATATGGAATCATCATTGGATGGTAGGTCACATGAATCCCAAGTGTGAAATCAACCCCATTTATTTTTTTATCCTGTGATAGGATGGGTCATCTTCAGTGGCTTTGTAGAAAATTTACTCTAGTGGCTAGAAAGAGAGGATCTTCACTAACACCATGTTAAAGAGAGGGGTATGTAGCTCTTCAATAGGGGTGGATGGAATCCTACCAACCATTCCTGATGAGACGGTGGTCATGGATTAGGGAGTAAAAAAGAAGATAAAAAATTATTGTAGGGTAGACATGCTCAGGGTAGTCAGATATTATCTCAGGGTCATGGGTCAAGCTAGATATATACATGAAATGGCCCAAACCTCTCAGGCCCATTCCTTTGTCAAAAAAAGGGTCATGAAGTGTTCTGGAGGGTAAATGGACTTTTCACAAACTTTCCAGTCTTTTGAAACTACATGCTGTGTAGTGTGAGTACACGCTGTGTACCCCCTCGCTAGGTATACCCCGTGTTGAAGGTCGTTTCCTTGCCGTGTGAAATAAATGGGTACACACTGTGTACCCCATACTACACGCTGTGTAGTCCCTCCCCGCATACGCGTTACCCTCAAACCATGTGTTGACCAGTCAACGGCAGTCTGCCTTGTTGGAGTCGTGTCCATTCCGTGTGAAATAAGCAGGTTCATTCCATGTACACCAAACTACATGCCGTGTAGTCCCTCCCCAAGTACGCTTTACCCTCAAACCGTGTGTTGACCAGTCAACAACCGTGTGTTGTGGTTAAGTCCGTGTTGGAAGGTGTGTGGTGACCGTGTGAAATAGATTAGTACACTCCGTGTACTAGGAAGTACACGTCGTGCACTTTTGTTTTTCATGCCTATAAAAGGAGGGGTCCTCTCCTCCTTTTCAACTCACTCCTCTCTTCCCCATTCCTCTGAGTAGAGCTCTCTCAAGAGACTCTAAGGCTCTTTTTCTTCCATAACTTTTTCGTCCGAGCTCCGATTTACGATCCGTCAGCAGCCACGAGATTGTAACGATGAGACGGAACTTATGAACTTGGATCCTTTGACTTTCCTTTGACATTTCCTTTCCAAATTCCACCCGAGGAGGGTTTTTCAAGATTTTACAGAAGTGACGGATGCCGACGGACATCTTCTAAAGTTGATCCGAGGGAGAATTGTGATCAGGACATGTTGAGGTAGGGAACATACCTTCTTCTCTCTAAATTATGCATCATGCAGGGTGGGTATCCTCTAGTTTACATGAAACACTTTTGAACTGGTTTAATGAAGATTATAACTGGCTTATATAACGGGGTTGGGAAGTTTGTGATTACTATTTCTTTATCCTGTGATATTATGTTGTGAATTGAATAGTCTTATACCTACTGAAAATCATGGTCGTTGGGGGATTTTCTTGTGCAATTAAATGTTTCCCGATCATTCTAGACCATTTTTGTGAATGGAACTTTGTTGAATTTGGAATTTGGTTAATCACGTAAAGTTGGCTGATTTAAAATCTGGAACCCTTGTGTGGTCATCCCAGTTGAACAAAATTGAATAATGAACATGTGGGTATTGTCTTGGTTACGTGGCTTGTGATGGGGGTGTTTTTGTGGGTTGTTGTGGATTAGCTGAGTAGTGGGGTTGTGGTTGTCTTGGTTGTGGGTTGGTGTGAATGCTATGGTATTAATGGGAAGCGGGGTTGCGATAAATGGTATCAAGGGGTG
Organism: Viscum album; assembly: GCA_963277665.1. NCBI lineage: Eukaryota > Viridiplantae > Streptophyta > Magnoliopsida > Santalales > Viscaceae > Viscum > Viscum album. The sequence continues at coordinate 1,293,598,912 of OY728141.1, read as the reverse complement.
ATGATATACAATGTGTTTGTGGTTATGGCGGTTGGAAGTGGGGCTGCATGGTTGGGTTAGAATGTGAATGAACTATGGGTTTTGAATAATAATAAAAAAGTGGAACAGTTAATAAATGGTGGGGCATGGTAATGGAATGGGAATAATAATCAATGGGTAGGTTGGTTAATAAGAAGGAACATGTTGTGCTGCTTGTGTTTTCCTAACTTGATTTGTGGATGGCAGGGATATGTTTCCCAAACAATTCATATGGTTAGTTGTGGTTGTTTGCCCAATATGTAAGGAACAAATAAAATGATTCTGTTGAAACATGAAAACCTAAATGGGGTTGGGGTTGTTTGTGGTATCCATGCTTCCTAGTAGCAGTGTCGAGGCACGTGCTCAGTTTCTCTGTTTAAAATCCATAGGTAGGGCTATGAGTTTGGTATACATATATGTATCAGTATCTTTTGTGTTTTATCACACCCCACCCATGTTGAGCACTTAGTGCCAGACACTCCCATTTCATGGGAGAGGGTGTTTTCCCCTTAATTACTAGCTCCTTCCGGCTCCTTCATCCATGTCTATGATGGCTTGAGGCAACCTTACACCTAAGACCCTTTAGGTAGGTTTCAATTGGGATGGTTTTGGCCCTTGACTCTTAGGGAATGTTTGTTTTCCCAATAATCTTCAGGATGATGCCTAGGTGTGTGTGGGAAGGATATGTGGTTGTGAGGCCCAGGTGTGTGTGGGCAGGATAAGTGGTTGTGAGGACCAGGTGTGTGCAGGCGGGATGCATGGTTGTGAGGCCCAGGTGTGTGCGGGCGAGATTCGTTGTTGTGAGGCCCAGGTGTGTGTGGACGGGAAACGTGGTTGTGAGGCACAGGTGTGTGCGGGTGGGATATGGGGTTGTGTGGCCCAGGTGTGTGCAGGTGGGATATTCATTTCTTGAGGCCCATGTGTGTGCGGGCGGGAAGAGTATGGTATCATCAGGATGTTTTCCGTTAGGAAGAGTAGATAACTAATGGGAAATGGTGCGGGGTACCCAACAATCTTGTTCTTATATACTACCACTACCTGTTGTTTTGTGCTTTGGTGAGCGTGGCTGGTGAGGTTGAGTGGATAGAATTCTTTGATAGGTTTTGGTTTCTTCTGTTGTTCTCACGGGACATTAGGATGTCTCTCCACTTGTGTATGAGAGCCTTAAGATTCCCTTTTGAGTATACTTGTATGCTCACCCTACGTCTACATTCAGGTTTCTAGAAGGACTACCATGGTCATGCAGGACCCTACTAGTCGGGACAGTTGGAGTTGTTGCAGTTGTTTTTTTTGGTACTGTACATTTGAACTTTCTTGTACTTGTACCTTATTTCAAAACTATTTAAACATGCATGTGGGATTGGTTTGGTTTTATTTACTTTCCTTTCCTTTCTTTTTCTTTTGGTGGTTGACTCATCCTATTTCCAGATCTTAAATAGTAAAAAGGGTAATGCCTCCCATATTTGTGAAAACTCATACACTTGGTGCTAGTCGCCACTCCAGGGCCTACTGGAGGTGGGACTCAGGGGTCATTATCTCCCTTCCACTATTTCCATCTCAAGAGGGGCATATTTGGTGGGAGGGGCGTGACATAATGGTATTAGAGGGGATGGTTGAGAGATAAGATGGAGTCCAGAGTTAGGCACATTGAGGATTTCATGGGATGGTAGGGCAATAGTGGTGGTTAATCTTGGTGCATGATATGGGCCAGAGAAGACTGTCTTGGACACGGGATTTTAGGGGCCCCCATGATCTGATGTAAGGACTTTGAGCCTACCAAACGACCAAGTAAGACTACATTGATTGCAGGGTAGAGACCCTAGGGAAGATACATGCATCATCATGATTTTGTTTTACTTGATTTGGGTGTTCTGGGAATGAAATTGAATAAAATGATAAAATGAAACCTTGAGAAATTCCTTGCTAGTTTGGCTTAGGTGATCTTGGTTTACCAAAAAGCTATGGCACCTGGACGTCGTCTCTGGGTGAATCAGACAGCCGAGGCCCAGCAGATTCAGGTGGTCGATCAGTTGAGGATTAACCGAGAGGAGGAAAATAGCCAGTGGAAGAAGACTCTCCGTTATTTCCAGTGGAAAACTATTAAGAAGTACGAGGGTAGTACTTCAGATATAGAGATGTAGGGGTGTTTTGAGGATCAAGGGATTTCTTTTACCTTGATCCGTTCTCCAAGGGAGTACTGGGTTCCCCTTACAGTCAGTCAGCTGAGAGGTGCGGTGCGGAAGTGTTGGACGCTCTACCTCGGAGAGAGGATAGAGGCAGAGGTTCCATGGGCTGAATTTGAGAAAGAATTCCGAGAGTAATTCCTTTCTTCCATGATCAAGTCAGAGAAGCGGCAGGAGTTACTCTCCCTCCAGCAGGGTTGTATGTCAGTACGAGAGTTGTGGATCATGCTCAAAGATCTCCTACACTTTTCTCCAGATCTCTTTCTGGATGAGGAGTCTAAGGCAATATGTTTGGAGGAGGCGCTTCATCCTTCGCTCCAGTATGTTGTCACCCCCTTCACCATTTCAACGTACTTGGTAGTACAGAAGAAGGAATAGGTTGTAGACAGGATGCACTCGCAAGGAGGTGCACCATGAGAGGGGATCTAGACGGGCTCATCAAAGGGGAAGGCAGTCAGCAGCAGGTCTCCTGTGATGGGACCTTCCAGGTTCAACCCAGTTGGGAGAAAGCCCTAGCAGTTCTAGTTCAAGTCTTCATGTCCTCATCCCTGTTTCACGAGCCTAGGATCGATGTGTTTCTCTTGTGGAGGTTTCAGGCACATTCAGAGTTGGTGCACGACACGAGCTCAGTATGGTGGAGGTGGACAGGTTCAGCGCCCAGTTCAGCAGCACCAGTTTCCAGCAAGGCCCTTCCAGCAGCAGCAAGACCATGCTTCTCATAGGGAAGAATTTGCAATAGGAGGCTGACCTCTAGGTGCTCCTCAGGGACCTTGACCAGGGAGTGGTCGAGGAGGTGGAAGACATCAGAGAGGCAGAGGAGATGGGTGTGGACAGTTGCACACAGCATAGTTGGCAGCTCCAGCAGGACCAGAGGTGGTGCGAGGTACGATTTGTTTGTTCAGCACTCTCATTTATGCATTGTTCGATTTGAGAGCTTCACACTCCATTGTTGCACTTGGTTTAGCCCATGCTTTGGGACTTGACATAGAGAGACTTTTCGTACCACTGGTACTCAGTAGCCCAGTTGGAGGCCAGACTAGCGTATCTTGTCTTTGCTAAGGATGTGGGATGACGTTGGGACCACATTGATCTAGTGGGGACCTTCTTCTGTTACAGATGCAGCCATATGATGTCATCCTAGGCATCGATTGGTTGTTTTCCATTAGTTTCGTTATCGACTGCTTCCGAAGAAGGGTCGTGTTCTCCAACGTGTATCAGAAACTTGGATCTTTTGTTGGCAAGAGGAGCTATCAGGTGGGTAGCCGGCATGTGGAGCCTCTCTTTTCTTTGTTAGGTGGGTTATCAGTGGTTCCAACTGATACATAGATGATGGATGTCCCAGAGTTTGTTGGGGAGTTCCTTGATGTTTTTCCTGAGAAGGTTGTGACTCTACCCCCCGACTCGACGTTGAGTTCGGGATAGACTTACAGCCTGGTGCCCGTCTGATTTAGATATCCCCTTATCAGATGGAACCTTCAGAGTTGCAGGAGTTGCAGATTCAGATTGACGATCTGATGAAGAAGGGTTTTTTTCGACCCATCGTATCACCATGGGGTGCTCCAGTTTTTCTCGTAAAGAAGGCCGATGGTGGTCTCAGGCTATGCATAGACTACAGAAAATTAAACCAGGTAATGATCAAGAACCGTTACACCCTTCCAAGGATAGATGATCTCTTCGACCAACTAAGGGAAGAAGGATGGTTTTCTATGATTGATTTACGATCTCGATATCATCAGCTGAGGGTAAAGGATAGTGACATCTCGAAGACTGCTTTTAAGTTCATTTATGGGCACTTTGAGTTTGTAGTGATGCTGTTTGGAGTTACGAATGCACCGGCTGTGTTCATGGGACTTATGAACATTGGCTCTTGAGAGTTTCTGGACTGGTTTTTCATTGGTTTTATCAATGACATCCTGATCTACTCAAGATTAGGGGAGGAGAATGTTGAGCATCGCAGGGCAGTCTTGGAAGTACTACAACACCAGCAGCTTTATAGTATATTGTCAAAGTGTAAGTTCTTGATACAAGAAGTAAACTTCTTTGGGAATGTAGTGTATCAGCATGGAGTGTCAGTGGACCCATTGAAGGTGGAGGCAGTTGTTTCTTGGGAAGCACCCAAGAGCATGGAAAAAGTTCGTAGTTTCCTGGGGTTAGCAAGTTACTATCGGAGGTTCGTTTCAGACTTCTCTTGAGTTGCTGCTTCATTGACAGCTTTGACTAGGAAAAACCAGGTCTTCCAATGGAGTGAGCAGTGCCAGAATGCTTTCGACTACCTGAAAGAGAAGTTGGTCAGTGCTCCTGTACTCATGTTTCTAGAGGAAGGGTTGTTGTATGAGGTGTTTTGTGATGCTTATGGCCTTGGTTTGGGGTGTGTACTGATGCAGAAGAAGAGTGTGATTTGTTATGGGTCTAGGCAGTTGCTCCCTCATGAGCGTAACTATGCCATCCATGACTTGGAGCTTGCAGAAGTAGTGTTCGCACTGAAGTTATGGTGACATTACCTCTTTGGGGACCACTTTGTGGTCTTCTCAGATCACAAGAGCTTACATTATATCTTCTCCCAACGTGACCAGAACTTGTGGTAGTGGAGATGGGTCGAGTTTCACCAAGATAATGAATTCAAGATCTTCTACACTAAAGGTAAGGGAAACGTTTTGGCTGATGCCCTAAGCCGGAAGTCGCATACGGAAGTCATTCGGGAATCCACTGATTCTTGAAAAGCGATGGGAGAGTTGGTCGCCTTGCACTTGGATGCAATTGTAGAAGGTGTTAGAGGTTGTTTGTTTCAGATGACGGTGCAGTCCTCCTTGTTGTAGTAGGTGGAAGAGTCTCAGTGGGGGGAATCTGAGGTGCAAGTAATTTGGGATCGTTTCGATTAGGGAAACACTCGAGAAGGATGGTCAGAGGACAGCCGACGTCATATTCTTCTCCATGGAAGGTTGTTTGTTCGGGAGGTGATGCGTGAGGGAGTTCTTCGTGAGTTCCAAAGCTCAGCCTTGGAGGTACATCCAGGAGTTTCAAAAATGTACCGAGGCCTGAGGGAATAGTTTTTGTGGACCGGGGTAAGTTGTGCAGTGGTGGAGTTTGTGGCTATGTTCCTAGTGGGCCAGCAAGTAAAGGATGAACACCGTGTTCCCAGTGGTTTGTTGAATCCATTAAATGTCCCCAAGTAGAAGTGGGATGACATCTTGATGGACATTGTCATAGGACTACCTAGAGCTCAGGGAGGTTATGATTCTATTTGGGTGGTGGTGGATCGTCTGAAGAAATTGGCTCACTTTTTAGCAGTTAAGGAGTCGGGCCCAGTGAGTAACTTGTCACAGAGGTACGTATACGAGGTGGTGAATTTGCATGGAGTTCTGAAGACTATCATCACAGACCGGGATACTTGGTTTCCCTAACGAGTCTGGAGGGGGTTACATCATGCTTTTGGCACCCATATACGACTTAGAACTACTTTCCACCCCCAGACCGATGGGCAGATAGAGCGGAATATCCAGATGTTGGAGGACATTCTTCGAGCATGCGTTTTGGATTTCAGAGGGTCTTGGGTATGACACTTTCCTTTAGTAGAGTTTTCCTACAACAACAGATTCCACTCTACTATTGGCATGGCACTGTTTGCAGCTTTTTATGGAAGACCATTTCGTTCACCCATTTTCTGGGCAGTGGTTGGCGAGACAAGTACTCTTGGGCCAGAGATAGTGCAGAGCACCATAGAGAAAGTCCAGCTTGTACGTGAGAGGATGAAAGCGGCTCAAGACCGACAGAAGTCTTATACTGATCATCAGAGGAGGCCCTTGGAGTTTATGGTGGGAGATCAAGTGTTCATGAAGGTTTCTCCTTGATGGGGGTAGCGGAGGCTTGGTAAAGGTAGCAAGCTCTCACCTAGGTTCATCGGACCATTTGAGGTGCTGAGGCGAGTCAGCGAGGTGGCATATCAGCTATCCCTGCCACCTTAGTTAGAGAAGGTTCCTAAAATCTTCCATGTCTCCCAGCTACATGAATACTTACATGAAGACTCTCGTGTTATTGACTGGGAAGAGTCAGATATGGGAGACGATGGGACCTTCGAGGTACGACCAGTTATAATTAGGGATCGTAAAGAGAAGGTGCTCCATGGACGAACCATTCCCTTGGTTCATGTGTTGTGGAGGCATGGCAGCCTCGAGGAGTGCACTTGGGAGCGAGAGGCTCAGATGAACACTCAGTACCCAGATTTGTTTTGACTTGTGTTTGCATTGTTCTTATGAGATTTTTTTGGATGTTATACTTTGTACCTTTGATATATGGAATGCTTGGCTGGTCGGTTATGAGAAGTTTTGTTTCCTTATTCTCTGGAAGTGTGTAGCATGTCCAGATGTGTGGAAAAATGGAAAAAACCTAATCCTTAATTGAGACGCATTAATGAGGATACGATTTCACCCGTGTGGGTGAGTCAGTTCCACCTAAAGCGGATAATATCTCGACATAGGAGAATGAATTTCCCAAAACCACATGTTCAGGCAGTGTGTTGGTTGTGTGGTGTTGGGGGTAGTGCAAGTTGAAAAATACTAATGTATTAAAGTGAGAAGACCCAATTCATAATTGAGACGCATTAATGAGGATGCGATTAAACCCATGCAGGCGAGTCAGTTCTGCCTAATGTGGATAATATCTCGACATAAGAGAAGAAATTCCTAACCCATATGATTTGGGTTTTTGGATGGGTTCATGTTATAACGAGGGCCCAAAAGGGTATCTTGTTGGGTTCCTCTAGGTTGGATTTTGAATTCTCTAGGATGATAATGTTTTAAGAGGTATCCGATGTAATGGCCTGGACCTCTCCGACCCATTCCTTTGTCAAAAAGAGGGTCATGAAGTGTTCTGGAGGGTAAATGGACTTTTCCCACACTTTTTAGAATTTTGAAACTACATGCCGTGTAGTGTGAGTACACTTCGTGTACCTCCTCGCCAGGTATACCTCTTTTTGAAGGACATGTCCTTGCCGTGTGAACTAAATGGGTACACGCTGTGTACCCCATACTACATGCCGTGTAGTCCCTCCCCGCACATGTGTTACCCTCAAATCATGTGTTGACCAGTCAACAGATGTGTGCCATGTTGGAGTCATGTCCTTGGCATGTGAAATAAGTGGGTACACACCATGTACCCCAAACTACACGCCGTGTAGTCCCTCCCTGCATACGCGTTACCCTCAAACCCTGTATTGACCAGTCAACGGCCACGTGCCGCGTTGATGTCCGTGTTGGAAGCCGCTTGGTGACTATGTGAAATGGACGAGTACACGCCATGTACTAGGAAGTACACACCGTGTAGTTTTATTTTTCACGCCTATAAATGGAGGGGTCCTCTCCTCCTTTTCAACTCACTCCTCTCCTCCCCATTCCTCTGAGCAGTGCTCTCCCAAGAGACTCTAAGGCTCTTTTTCTTCCATAACTTCTTCGTCCGAGCTTTGATTTATGATTCGTCAGCGGCCACGGGATCGTAAAAACGAGGTGGAACTTATGATCTTGTATCTATTGTCTTTCCATCATCCTTTCCACTCCAACTTCCACCCTAGGAGGTTTTTCCAGGATTTGACAGAAGTGACGGACGCCGACGGACGTCTTCTAAAGTTGATCCGGGGGAGCGTTGTAATCAGAACCTGTTGAGGTAGGGATCTTACCTTCGTCTCTATAGATTGTGCATCATGCAGGGTGGGTATCCTCTTGTTTACATGAAACACTTTTGAACCGGTTTAATGTAGATAATAACTGGATTACATAACGGTTCTAGGATGTTTGTGATTACTGTTACTTTATCCTATGATATTATGTTGCGAATTGAATAGGCTTATGCCTACTGAAAATCACGGTCGTTGGGGCCCTTTTCTTGCACAATTAAATGTTGCCCTATATTTCTAGACCATTTTTGTGAATTGAACATTGTTGAATGTGGAAGTTGGTTAATCATGTAAATTTGGCTGATTTAAAATCTGAAACCCTTGTGTGACCATCCTGGTTGAACAAAATACAATAATGAACATGTGGGTGTTGGATTGGTTACGTTGCATGTGATGGGGGTGATTTTGTGGGTTGTTGTGGATCGGTTGAGCAGCGGGGTTGCGGTTGGCTTGGTTATGGGTTGGTGTGAATTCTATGTTAGTGATGGGAAGCGGGGCTACGATAAATGGTATCAAGGGGTGATGATATACGGTGTGTTTGTGGTTATGGTGGATGGAAGCAGGGCTGTAGGGTTGGGTTTGAATTTGAACGAACTATGGGTTGTTAATAATAAATAAAAAGGGGAAGAGTTAATAAATGGTGGGGAATGGTAATGGAAAGAGAATAATAATCAATGGGTTGGTTGGTTAATAAGAAGGGACTTGTTGTGCTGCTTGTGTTTTCCTAACTTGATTTGTGGATGGCAGGGATATGTTTCATGAATGATTGATATGGTTATTTGTGGTTGTTTGCCCAGTAGTTAAGGTACTAATAAATTGATTCTGTTGAAACATGAAAACCTAAATGGGGTTGGGGTTTTTTGTGGTATGCATGCTTCATAGTGGCAGTGCCGAGGCACGTGCTCAGTTTATCTATTTAGAAGCCATAGGTTGGGATGTGTGTTTGGTATACATATATGTATCTGTATATTTTTTTATTTATCGCACCACACTCATGCTGAGCACATAGTGCCGAACACTCCCATTTCATGGGAGAGGGTGTTTTCCCCTTAGTTACTATCTCTTTCCTTCTCCTTCTTCTATAGGCTGTGATGGCTTGATGATACATTACACCTAAGACCATTCAGGTAGGTTTCGATTGGGGTAGTTTTGGCCCAAGACTATTTGGCCAGGTTCGTTTTCCCCAGAATCTTCAGGATGAGGCCCAGGTGTGTGCGGGCGAGATACGTGGTTGTGAGGCCCAGGAGTGTAAGGGCGGGATACATGGTTGTGAGGCCCAGGTGTGTGCGGGCAGGATGCATGGTGGTGAGGCCCAGGTGTGTGTAGGTGGGATCCATGGTTGTGAGGCCCAGGTGTGTGCAGGTGGGATACAAGGTTGTGAGGCCCAGGTGTGTGTAGGTGGGATATGCGGTTCTTGAGGCCCAGGTGTGTGCAGGCGGGAAGAGTGTGGTAGCGTCAGGACGTTCGCTATTAGGATGAGCAGGTAACTAATGGGAAATGGTGCGGGGTACCCAATACTCTTGTTCTTATATACTACTACTAACTATTGTTTTGTGTTTTAGTGAGCGTGGATGGTGAGGTTGGGTGGATAGAATTCCTTGATAGGATTCGGTTTTTTCTATTGTTCTCATGAGACATTAGGATGTCACCCCACTTGTACACGAGAGCTTTAGGATTCCCTACCGAGTATACTTGTATGCTCACCCTACATTTACTTTCAGGTTTCCAGGGGGACTACCAGGGCTATGCGGGACCCTACTAGATGGGACAGTTGGAGTTGTTGCAGTTGCTGTTTCTTTTGGTATTGTACTTTTGAGCATTCTTGTACCTGTACCTTGTTTCAGAACTATTTAAACATGCATGTGGGATTGGTTTGGGTTTATTTAATTGTCTTTCCTTTCTTTTTTCTTTTGGTGGTTGACTCATCCTATTTCCCGATCTTAAACAGTAAAAAAGGTATTGCCTCCCATATTTGTGAAAACTCATACCCTTGGTGCTATTCGCCACTCCGGGGCCTACTGGAGGCGAGACTCGGGGGTCATTATCTCCCTTCCACCATTTCCAGTTCAGGAGGGGAAACTTTGGTGGGAGGGGGTCATGACAATACATTACAACTAAAACTGAAGGAACTGAGTGTTCCTCCATCTACAGTTTAAGGTACAATTTTATTATTATTTACATTAGTTCTTATAATATTCGACACCATCAATTAAAATTCATTAATATATATATATATAAACTATGGAAATTCATGGCCATATGATCAAGTCTTTATAAGGAGTATTGACTCTTAATACTCCATTGCAAATTTTATCGGAGAGTTTACACCAACATAAATAATACTCCCATGTGATATGTAGCTGTTATTTTAAAAGAGACATTTTTTCCCTTAAAATGATATGTTTTTATATTATTATTGGGATGGAATGGGTTGTTCCATATAATTCCAACATTATTTATAGTAACCAAATGGTAATTTTATTATCACCTAAGTGTGGTATCTATGTTCATAAAAGATAATGGGATGTACAAACTACATGAGATGGACTTGAACATCATGGGTTGAGAGTATTGTCATACTACAATAATACTATTATTTCTAGATGATTAAAGATCATGTTTTTTGGATTTATGTCCTGTAGTATATTATTTCCTGAATATTTTTCCTGTTTATTTCTCTAGGATAACTCACGATAGAGTGGTGAAGTTTTCTACTGAGCTAGTACCATGAGTGTAAAATCCCAGGTAAATAAAAAATATGAAATTTTAATATTTATTAATATTTTTTGAATTAAATATTAATTTTTCTTTAAAGGGGATTCTATGATCAACGAAAGACCTAACATGCAATAATGGGTTTCTCTGAAGTCATATGATGCACACAATTTTGGGTCATTATGAAAATAATAATTATATAATATTATTATTTTAAATGATAGTTAACTCCTAGCCATTTTATTAGTGGGAATGAATATAACTAACCATATTATTACCAAACATGTTATTTAAATGTTTTTACATTTATCTAATAAAATTTAGAGGGTTAAAATGAGAATTAGTCCAATTTTATGCATAAAACCTCAATATTTTTAAAAGGTAGTTTTACCATATTTTGATGGAAATCCCATTTTAAATATAATTTTTGCACTTTTATTTGTTCTTTTTAATAAGATAAACTTCTTATTTAGATGTGGGAAATCAAAATTTATTTTGGGTAATTTATTAGTATTTTTTTGATAATGTACATTTTTAATGAATAGTAAAAATACTACATTTTAATTCAAAACTGTCTTTTCTTCTAATTTATTTATATAAATATATTATCTTTTTAAAAAAAAATTAAAGTGTAATTGGATTATATTGTTACCATTTAACTCAGTGTCAGTCATTGGATGTTATTTCACTTTGATATGGGACGTCAACACATGTCAATATTTTTTGTAGTTTTTACTTCTTAAAAACACGTTTTCAAGTTTTGAAAACAAAAATTAATTAATGAAATTTTTATGTTATTAGTTTGGTAAAGTAGAATTATTTTTTTCATTTTTAATATCAAAATTAACTTTATGAGTATTTTTGGTATTTTTCTGAAAATGTTCAATGTTTTATGGACAGTGAAAAACATGGCATAGTATTTAAAAACAAACGTTTTTCATTTAAATGAAATTTTACCGATTATGTGAATTGAATTTCAAAAATTTGACATACATGGTTTTCATCAATATGTAAAATGTGGTTCAATAGGATGAAAACAATTTTGTGTGAATAGTAACATTTGATTTTAATTTGACACGGTTAAAGGTAAATACGGTAATTCAAGGTAAAAATAGATTTATAATATTATAAAATTACGTTTAAAATTATCCTAAACTCATTGGATGAGTGATGGCAGACCAATAAAATCTTTAGGTAGAAATTTTTGGCTATTTGAAGATACATGGGTAATATAATTACATTAATATCATTTTATTTAATGTAAAAATAAAAATATCATAATCATGTATTATTTTCCTTAAATTTTTTTAATATGGGGGTTATATAATTAAAATCATTGACTAAAAATAGTAATTAGAAATCTAAATATATTTCCCACATCATGTTATTTTATTTATAATTTGAAGACCTCAAATAATTAAATTTATTTATGACACAATGATGATGTAATGATTGCCTGATTAATGGAGGATCAAGATAAATGAGATTATAAATATTAAAATAAACTTATTTTGAATCTTTTTATGCCATAAAAAATATTTAATGATTATTAAGACTTTTTTCATTGAATTAATCTTAGTTTTTTAATTTATCAATTTGTAATTTATTTTTAAAAAGTCATGATATGATTAGTATAGAAATTGAAAAAAAAATATTTTTTAAGTCAATTAATAATTTATTAAATGATAAAATAGTACAAAAAATATAATATTTGAGAAAATAACTTATAAAAGTTATAAAATGTTATTATTGAACCACTTGAGGTTCAATTGACATTTTTTGGTAACTATATAAAATATCTAGTATGAATATACATGAAGACATGGTAAGAGTTAAATTAGTTAACTATGGGTTAAAGCTAGATGATACGATTTAAAAAGAAACCAAAACTTTTCTAAACCATATTTATTGAGAGGATTTAGAATAATAGTCATATTATCCTAGATTTTAATGAGTTTTATACCTTTTGAAATCAAAATTCATTTTATAATAAAATAGTATTTTCAATCTTTCCTAAAGAGCCCCTCCCCCAAAATAAAAGGCCATTATCTCTCACCCATCACCCATAACTCTCAATCCCATTTTATCATCCAAAAAGATCCAAAATAAGCTCCCAACAACCCTATATTCCTCTTAGAGGCCTTACCTTAGGAATAAGGCACTTCCAAAAATCATTTTGGTTCAAACCAAAGGAAGTTACCTAATTTAATGGTAATATCTTCCCTCAAGTTCTCTTCTTTTATTTTATTTATTCAGTCCTTATAATATTCTTATTCATTGTTTAAATAACAACACATTTATAATAAAAATACTATGTTTTTTTTACATGAGGGATTAAAAATACACATCCACGCACCTCCATCTAATTGATACGAACATACTGTTTCTGTGGACGACAAACTACTACCTCACAAAATGACGATTATTCAATTATATCCTACCACCTACCATTATGGCCATTATACAAGAACTGTATTTATATGTGATATATATTATATTTATATTGATTCTATGATTCTGTATTTTTATTTTATAGCATACATTTATGGTTTCTATAATGGGAAAATATGATAATTTCATTTGAGGAAGTGCAGACTACCACACCCTTGGAGTGATATGACTCGTTCATGCAATACTTGGAAAATATAAAGGATAGAGTTAATGAAATAATATATTATATTATACTAGAATTAGAATATTTCTATGTTTCATTATGTTTTTATTCCATTAAATACGAATTAGATTTTAAGGTAGCGCTCATGCATACGTATGCTTACCATATCCATGAACAGTGCATTTCATTTATTATCTCCAAATGTTTGGGACTGTTATATATCTATATATATATATATATATATTTATACTAGATATATAAGATATATATGATATATAAATCATGAATATCATTTTGGATATAAGTGACTTTTCACCACATGGGCAACATGTAATTACAAGAAGTTCATTTTTGACTCAAGTACCAAATATCAACAAAATGAACGTTATTAACTTAAATGATTATATAATGTTTATAATATGGTAATATGTGATCTAAAAGGAATAATAAAATTGAAAAAGGTTATGAACCAAGTAAAAATTAACTTTAGTTTATTATTCAGGAGATTAAAGAATGAACGATTCGGACACAAGGTAAGGGACTTCTTCTCAATCTACTTTCATTGAGGCATATTTTGATTTATACATGAAATTATTTTATATGGTGTATAAACCCCTTTGAATTTTCATTTCATTCAAGGATAATAATTTTCTATGTATCATTTTACTAAATGATAAAGGGAATGTTTTTTTAACGTACACGGTGACAACAATCTCTCTATCGCCATGAGCATTATTTGATATTTGGCTTCCTTAACAAGACATAATGTTTTTAAAAGGAAAATAAATACCATATAATCTTTTACGTTTTTTGGTATCAAAAATTATTTTTTTAATGAATTTATTATGTCAATATATTTGAATTATATACTATGAATTCAATGTGGAAATGTTATCTTTCCTTTATGTTTGTTTTATGTGTTGTAAATATGATATGGTTCTTGGGAAATTTTTATGTATACAGGTGGTTCCATGATAATCATACGGCTGGTGAGCCTAAGATAGCTCTCTAATGCATTGGATAACATGATAGAGGTAAACATTAAGGTTTCTCCTATGAAATTTATGGAATATACTATGATGAGTATTCCAAACGAACTCCCTACGTAATAAGGAAAGAGACAATGTAAGTTTGATATGGATGTCAAAAGTTACCATTGTGATATATTATTTCAATGTGTTATTCACAAATAATATAACTTCATGATGTTTGTTAAAGAGCTTATGTTTTGTATCTATTGATAGTCTAAGGTTTTCTTTCTTTACATTTTAACCCTTAGTGATTTTTTATGCTCATTGCATGTTTTGAAATGTTTTTCACTGGGTCTAAGGCATGATAAGAGAAAGGAAGAATTCAAGAAGATTTAAATTAGGAAAATAATTCGTATTCTATTTCAAATTTGTTTTTATTTTATAAAAAATTGATAATTAGTAGAACTGTCTACTTTGTAATATTTGAGATGTAATGTAATAGTTATGGCCTAATTTTCTAAAACTCTAAACCTGGAAAGATCCTCTATGTGAATTATTCACGTAATTCAAGATTCTATATTGTCTAATGTCGGGGCCTAATAGTTGGAATCAATGTTGGATTAGAAAATTTTTGGAGTTAGGGTATAGTTAAAATAAAATCCATAAATTAATGTATGGTAAGATTGATATGATATAGAATTTATAGATCACCGTGTAGCTTCGCCTAATATATTTCTAAGTTCAGAATGGTTTTTCGTAGAGGAAACATGGCAGCTATGATAAGACGGCAACAAGAAGAAATAAATTTCGAAATTAGAAACCTTATATGGTCTGAATCAGAATTGAATAGTTTGTTACAGTAATGGAACAATTGACTCATACTATAAATGGAAGTGGTATCCATACATGAGATTGGATAGATCAATAATATAGGAACATGTCATTAGTAGATCATTTTGTGAGGCAATATCAACCATCATTTAGAGGATCATATTACCATGTTCTAGATGTAGGGTGGATTAAATCACTGGAAAATATTTTTTATGTCATTCATTGTTCACTATATCAAAAGGTTTGTCTCACTGTTTACCATTTTGAAGGTGAATATGATAAGTGGTGGTCGATGGTTAAAAATATTAGGGGAAGTGAGGAGATTTATGCTCTTGATTAAGATTAATTCAAATGTATGTTTCTAGAGAAATATTTTCCAAAAGTGGTTTGATTAAGAATAGAAAACCAATTACTGTAATTGATGTAGGAGGATGACTCGATGGATTTTTATAAAGAAACTTTCCCTCAACTGGCACGGTATGATCCAAATTTCAAATAAGATCTTGATAGTAAAATCAATAATTTTTTCACAGGATTAAAGCCAATGTATTGAAGGGAATTAGCTTTTCTTGAGTTAAAAATTTATGAAGAACTTGTTCGGTGTGCAGAGAAGGTGGAAATGGAGTTTTTCGATGATGAGATGTTCTTTGAGATAAAATAGAATAATAGGTTAAGGTGGAAAAAAAATGTGAGAGATCTTCAAAAAAGTGTAATGTTATAAAACTTATATTTATAGTTTTTGAAAATTGTGGAAAAAATAATGTTGTGGAATATCTTTTTAATTCTGGTAAGTGCTACCGATGTGGTAAAATGGGGCATAAGGCTCGTAATTACACAAAAATTGATCAGGGTATTGGTAAGATAAAAACTGATTTACTGTCTGTAAAATGTTTTAAGAGAAATGAAATGGGTAATTATGAAAATGAGTGTCTAACGATGAACTCAAGTGCAGGAAAGAAGCTAGACAACAATCCAAAAGGTGTGGTGAAATCCATTGTAACTACTTTTGAAATTGTTTGTCCATTAAAGGAAGTAACATCATGTACACTGTTTGTTTATTCAGATTATGCCAATGTATTGTTTAATTCAGGGTCTAAACATTCTTTCATTTCTAAGAAATTTTCTAATAAATTAGAAATTCCATCTCAAGATATGAATCCTGAACTAATGTTTAAAACATTGAGATAAATTGTTCAGACAAAAATAAATTATAAGAAACATTCTGCCCTTTTGTGTGAGAACAATCTACCTTCAAACCGTATTGTTTTTCCTCTAGTATAGTTTGATATTATTTTGGGTATGGGTTGGATTTCCATTTATCATGCTATTATTGACTGCAAAGATGAGGAGATTTTTTTTCAAAAATAATTTAAGTTTGTGTACAAGAATGAACCCTTACTTTTGATAAAATATCAGTAAGCTGAGAAACTTGTGAAAGATTGAAATGAATGTTACATTGATCATTTTGTTGAATTCGAAAGAACTATTCAGATTAATGATGTTCCAATAGTAAATGAGTACCTTGATGTTTTTTTGGATGATTTTCTTGATATTGTACCTGATTGAGAAGTTGAATTTATTGATGACATAGTTCCTGATGCTCAGACAATTTCAAAACCCCCATATCAAATGGCTAAAATTTATCTTTTAGAGTAATCGAAAAAATTGTAGGAGTTGTTAGATAAAGGTTTCAGTCAACCTATCACATCACCATCGGGTTCCCTAGTTTTTTTTTATAAAATGAATGATGGTTTGATGAGACATTTCATTGATTATAGAGCCTCGAATAATATCACTATTATGAACGAGTATCATTTTCCCCATATAGATGATTTGTTTGATCATCTCCATGGAGTTTGGTATTTTTCAAATATTGACTTGAGTCTGGTGTACCATCAGTTGAAAGTAAAGGACGTTGACATTCCAAAGAACGTGTTTCTTACTAGATAAGGCCATTATGAATTTGTAGTTATGCCTTTTGGGTTAACCAATGCACCTGCTGTATTCACAGATCTTATGAATATAATTTTCAGTGATTTCTTGGTTAAGTTTGTTTGTTGTGTTTCTTGCTGATATTTTGGTTCATTATAAAAGTAAATAGTAACATGATATTCATTTAAGGGTTTTCTTGAAAAACTTAAAATAAAAGAAACTATATGGGAAATTTAGAAAGTGTGGGTTTGGTTCACAAAAATTTCTTTCCTTTGTCAAATTGTTTCTAAGGATAGAATAATAGTTGATCCATCAAAAAAAAAGTTGTTGAAAATGGCCATGACCTACCAATATCACATATATTCCTAGTTTTCTTGTATTATTGTGTTATTATAAGAGGTTTGTTGAAAATTTTAAATTTTTATCTAGCCCACTGACTAAGTGAACTCGAAAAGGTGTTATGTTCATCTAGAAAAAAGAATGTGATGATTATTTTCAAGAATTTAAAAGATGATTAGTGAATGATCCAGTATTAGAATTACAATCCCAAAATGGTGAGTTTGTTATCTATAGTGATGCTTCCATGAAATAAATTGGTTGTGTCCTAATAAAGAATAATCAGGTAATTGCTTATGCTTTACGTTAGTTGAAAACTCATGAGTTAAATTACCCTACACATGGCTTGGAATTAGTTTATGTTGTTTTTTATTAAAAAATTTGGAAGGAACATCTCTATGGAGTAAATTTTAAAATATATACTGACCACAGAAGTTGGAAATGTATATTTACTAAGAAGTAATTAAACATGAGATAGATGATATAGTTATAATTAATAAAGGATTATGATTGGACAATTAATTATCATCCAGGAAAAGAAATTAAAGTGGATGTTGAATTAAGTCAAAAAAGTAATGCCTCATTAATCTTGTTATATTTGTAATAAGATCCTTTGATTAAATATTTGATAATATTTTCCATATAAATTGTTGGTGCTGGAAATTACTTAGATTTGTTTCTGGTTTCAGAACAATTATCCCTAGTAGATAGAATAAAGAAATCACAAGAAGAGGCTAGAGAGTTGCAATGAAAGGGAGAATTGGTTCAGAAGGATATGTTACCTGAGTTTAATATTGATAGATACTCTATTTTGGGAATTGGGAAGGAACTATGTGTGCCTTGTGATTCAAAATTAAAGAAATAGTTGTTATGTGAAACTTATAGTTCTCTATTTTCAGTTCAACCTAGTGGTACTAAGATGTACAATGATCTTTAGGAGTATTACTGGTAGGATGGAATGAAAGGAGATTTTGCTGACTTTACTGTGAAGTATTTGACATGGAAGTGGGTTAAAGTAAAGTGGTAGTTATTGAAAGGGATGCTTTAGCCTTTGCTAGTACCAGAGTAGAAATGGGAAAATGATTCCATAGACTTCGTTGTGGGATTACAAAATTCATATCAATGTAACAACACAATCTTGGTTATTGTTGATCTATTGACTAAATCTTATCATTTTCTTCCTATTAAAGATACTATGTTTCTATATAAACTTTCTCAATTTTATATTAAAGAGATATTCGGGTTAAATGGACTTCCCCTTTCCATTGTATCTGATCGTGATATCAGGTTAACTTCTATCTTTTTGATGGTATTTTAGAATTCATTGGATACTGAATTAAATTTTAGTAGATATTTTCATCCTCAATCAGATGGGAAGTCAAGACAAACAATTCAAACATTTGATGATATGCAACTTGCTTTTTCAATGGATGACCAGCGATATTGGGACCATAATCTTTCTTTGGTTTAATTTTCATTTAATAACAGTTTTCATTTAAGTATACAGATGGCACTATTTGAGGTATTATATAGATAGCAGTGTCAAACTGCAGATTTTTGAGATGAAGTAGGTGAAATGATGTTTATGGGACCAGAAATGGTAGAAGATATGGTAGAAAAAGTTTAGTTGATTCAGAATCACATGAGAATATATTAGAGCAGGCATAATAGTCTTGCAAATAACTAGACGAAGGATCATTCTTTCGAGGTAAGTGATCATGTTTTTCTCAAATCATCTCCATGGAAAAGTGTGATGCATTTTAGTAAGAAATGAAAGTTGAGTCCGAGGTTCCTGGGACCCTATGAAATCCTGGAAAAAGTTGGATCAATATCCTACAGAGTGGCTTTTCCTCCATGTTTATCCTAGGTACACAATGTTTTTCCTATTTCAATGTTGATAAGGAATATATGGGATCCATATCATGTTTTGAGTCCAGAGGTATTTCATTTGTATGAGAATCTCTCTTATGAGGATCAATCAGTCTACATTCTTGACTAAAGAGAGAATGTGTTACAGAATAAGGTAATTCAATAAGTATATGTTTTGTGGAAAACCACATGGTTGAAGAGAAAACATGGGAGATAAATACCCCCATTTATTTGATAAGGGAATAAAATTGTGAGGATGTAATTTCCAAAAGGGGGGAAGGATGTAACATCCCAAGTAACTAAAGAAGATGGAATTTTCATATTTATTAATATTTTTGAATTAAAAATTAATTTTACTTTAAAGGGTATGCTATCTTTGATGTTGTACCCAACACACAACAATGGGTTTTTTCGAAGTCTTATGTTTCACACAATGCTGAGTCATACTGCAAATAATAATAATTATGTTATTATTATTTTAAATGGCTATTAGCTCCTAGCCATTTTATTAGAGTGAATGAATAGAACTAACCATATTATTATTAAACATGTTTGTTAAATTATTTAACATTTATCTAATAAAATTTAGAGGCTTAAAATGAGAATGAATCCAATTTTAAGCATAAATACTCTAATATTTTTAAATGCTAGATTTACAACATTTTGATGGAAAACCTATTTTAAATCTTTTTTTTCCCTTTTATATGTTCCATTTGAAAAAATACACTTTTTTAGAATAGGGACATCAAAATTTACTTTGGGTAATTTTTTTCATTTTTCTAATAAAGTTCATTTTTTAATGAATAGTGAAGTATACTGCATAATTAGTCAAAACTTTATTATCATATAATTTATTTATATGGATATATTATCTTTTTAAATGTTTTTAAAGTGTAATTAGATTATATTTTTACCATTTAATAATATTTTGGTCATTGGAAGAAATTTTACTTTTAAATTGGACATAAACACAAGTCAATAATTTTATAGTTTTTATTTCTTAAAAAAATGCTTTCTAGTTTTGACAATAGAAATTAATTTTAAATTAATTGATGGAACTTATATGTTTTTAATTTGGTAAAATTGGAGACACTTTAGAATTCAGAATATCAAAATTATCCTTAGGTGAATTTTTGTTATTTTTCTGAAAACGTTCAATTTTATAAGAATAGTGAAAAACACTTATGAGTAGATAAAAATCAACCTTTTCATTTAAATGTAATTTTAACGCTTTTGAGAATTGGATTTAAAAAATTTAACACAAATATTTTTCATGATTAAGTAATATGTTTTTCAATAAGATGGAAATAATTTTCAATGAATAATAACTTTTGATTTTTATTTACCACAGTTAAAGTTAAATAGGGTAATTAAATGTAAAAATAATATTATAATAATATAAAATTACCTTAAAACTTATCCTAAATATATTCGATGAGTCATAGATGACCAATAAAATCCTTCGGTTGATCTTTTGGCCAATGGAATCCACTTGGGTAGGAAAATTACATTAATAACTTTTTATTTAAAGTATCGTAAACATGTATTGTTTTACTAAAACAGTTTTAATGTGGTGTTATATGATTGATATATATGAATAGAAAAAGTCATTAAAAATATAAAAAGATTTACTAACTCATGGTATTTTTTTATATTTTGTAGTCATAACATAAATAAATTTATTTATGACACAATGATGATGTAATGATAAACTCATTAATGAATATTTCAGATAAATGAGATTATAAATATTAAAATAAATTTATTTAAAACTTTTTAGGAAATAAATTATTTTTATTGATGATTTTGACCTGTTATCTTTGAAATAATTATGTTTTTTCGAATTGAGAAAGTTGATATAGATTTTTTAAAGTCATGATATGAATAATATAAAAATTTATATAAATTAGTTATAAAATAAATTAATATTTTATTAAAGGATAAATTAGTCCTAAAAAATAAGATTCAGAAAAATCACTTAGAAACCACATGATTTTCTATTATCATTATATGGTCTCTATATTAACCATATAGTATGAGTATATAAGAAGACATGGTAAGAGTTAAATTAGTTAACTAAGGGATAAAAAAATTATAAGGTTAAAAATGAAACAAAAAATTGTCTGAAAACTATTAGATGAGAGGATTTATAATACTAGTAATATTATAGTTGAATTTAATTATTTTGAGACTTTTTGGATATCTAAATAATGTTTACAATAAAATAATATTTTCAAACATTCTTAAAGATCCCCCTTATAAATGGTCATCACCTCTGACCCATTACTCACAACTCTCAAGCCCCATTGAAAGTCCAAACTATGCCAAAATAATTTCCCAACATACCTTTATTACTCCTAGAAACCTTAACATTGTCATAAGGCACTTCATGAAATCCTTTTAGTTCGAACCAATGGGAGTTACCCGATTTAAAGGTAAGTCTTCCCTCACGTTATCTTCTTTTATTTTACTTCTTCACTCTCTATCCTCTTCTTCTTATTTTTTTACATAAAAAAACATTATAATCAATATAATTGGTTGTTTTTATTAGAATAATTATAACTACACTTCCACAGACCTCCATCTAATAGATACAAACAAACTGTTTCTCTGGATGATGGACTACTGCCTCATGAAACACTGATTGTTCAATTATCTCTTACTACCTCTCGTGGTGGCCATTATAAAGGAACTGTATTTATATGTTATATATATTATATTTATAGTATTCTTACACTTATTTTTTCATTTATAGCATACATTTATGGTTTCCATAATGGGTAAATATGATAATTTCATTTGAGGAAGTCCAGACTACCGCCCCCTCAAAGTGACATGACTTGTTCATGCCATACATGGAACATATAAAGGATGGAGTTAATGAAATTATATCTGATATTATACTATAATTATAATATACCTATGTATCATTATGTTTTAATTCCATTAAATATGAAATAGAAATGAATGTAGTGTTCATGCATACGTGCGGCTTACCATCTCCATGAATGGTGCATTTCATTTTATATCTCTAAATGTTATGTACTATTATATATATATATATATATATATACTAGATATATATCATATCTAAATCCTTAATATCATTTTATAGAGAATGGAATTTTTACCTCAAGGATAACTTTTAATTTTAAGAAGCTCATTTTTGACTCAAGTACCAATGATTGACAAAATGACTGTTATTAACTTAAATGATTATATAATGTTTATGAAGTTGTATTAAATGATATAAAATGAATAATAAACATGAAAAAGGTTCTTAAAAAAGTATATATTATATTTAGTTTATTATTTATGTGATTAAATAATGAATGATTCAAGTCATACATGATGTAAAGGACTTCGTCTCAATCTCCTTTCATTGAGGCATATTTTGATTTAAACACGAAATTATTTTATATGGTGTATAAACCTATTTGACATTTCATTTCATTCAATGGTAATATTTTCTATGTATAATTTAACTAAACTAAAAAGGGAATTTTTCTTCTTAACATATGTGGTGACAAAAACCTTTCCACCGCCACCAGTGTTATTTGATATTTGGGTTCCATAACAATCCGTAGTGTTTTTAAAAGGAAAAAAATACCATATACACTTTTACGTAATTTTTTACAAAAAATGGTTTTGATAATGGATTGATTATGACAACATATTTAAATGATATATTGTTATTTCAATGTTGAAATGTCATATTTCCTTTATGTTTGTTTTATGTGTTGTGAATATGTTATGGATCTTGGGAATGGTATACATACATGGGTGGTTCTGTGATAATCCTAGGGTAGGTGAGCCCGAGATAGCTCTCCAATGCATTGGGTAACATGATAGAGCTATAATTTAATGTTTCTCATAAGATATTTAAGTAATATACTGTGATGGGTATTCCAAATGTAACTCCCCAAGTAGCTATGAAAGCTACTATGTAATTTTGATATGTATTCCAAAAGTTACCTTTATGATTTATGATTTCTATTTATTATTCATAAATCCTTGGATTTCATGAGGTATGATAAAGAGCATATGTTTTGTATTTATTGATGGACTAATGTTTTCTTTATTTACATTATAACCCTTACTGATATTTTTATGCTCATCCCATGTTTTTGAAATGTTTTTCAAAAATTTTAAGGCAAGGTAAGCGAACTGAAGAATTCAAAAGTATTTCTATCAATAATATAATTATTCTTCTATTTTAATGAGTTATTAGTTTATGAAAAAATGGATACTGAGTAGAAGTGTATACATTTTAATATTTGAGATGTAATGTAATAGTTATGGCCTAATTCTCTAAAACACTAAACATGAAAAGAACCTCAATGTGAATTATTAACATAATTCGATATTATGTAATGTTTAAGGCCAAGGCCTTATAATGGGGATTACCTGAATCTATTAACTCTTTCAGGTTAACTCTTACAGAGCTATAGGATCTCATTAGATAATTTAAGCACCTGGAAGCTAAAGGTTTTATATGAACTAGTATGTCTCCTTGGGGTACACCTAGAATTTTCCCCAAGGAGTCACAGGGTATACTCATTCATTTTATGAATTATAAGAAATTGAAGCAATATATAGTTAAGAACCAATAACGATTACCTCATAAAAATTTCAAATTTGACTAGATCCTTGGAGTTTGGGATTTCTCAAAAATAGATTTTCGGTCGGGTATAATCTGGTATGATTTACGCCTTTAGATATACCTCATATATATTTCAGAAGAAGATATTTCATTTATGAGTATTTTGTTATGTTATTCAATATTACAAAAAATGATGAATATTTTCATGGTCTGGATGAATAGGGACTTTCACACATAATTGGATTCCTTTTGGGTAGTTTTCATGGATGATATCTTAGTGTACTCACATACTCGACATGATCATTCCACCCATACTAATATTGTATTGAGTACACAGAGAAAAAATCTGTTAAAATACCGGATCACACAATTTCACTTTTATTTCGATAATGCTAACTTCTGAAGTCACGTTAGCTCAAAGGTATGAGTGTTTTTAGACCAATAGAAGGTGTGAGTACTTATTTCATGGGAATATCCCAAGAAATTTTTGATATAATGAGTTTCTTTTGGGCCATCTGGATATTAAAGGTATTTTAGTTAGTATTTCTCACCACGTGAAACACCTCATATGATCTTTTACAATAATTGTGTGAAATTTGTATGATAATAATCATGTGATAAATCATTTCATTAGTTGAAATGAAGACAAACATCAATAACAATGTTGATTCTTCCTTAGTCGAGAAGAATATATATAGTATATTATGATGCATCTGGAATTGGTATTATAGAATCTATGATGTAGGATAATAAAGTCATGGTGTATGGGTCTAAAAAATTGATGCATAATGAGAAAAATTTCTTAACGCATGATAATGAGTTAGTATATGTCGGTCATGAATTGTATTTTTTGAGGCATTACTAACATTGAGAGTAGATTGTGGGGTATACAGACCAAAAAAGACATAAATACATGTTCACATCAAATTATTTTAATATCATTAAGTGATGTTGGTTTTAATACTTAGAGTCATTTTATTTTGAGTTAATTTATGATAATTTACTCCAAGATAGTATGTAGAATAATTCTTATGAGGCTCTGTACTATACTCCATGTTGTTCACCCATTATCTAGTTAGAGGTAGGAAAGTCAGCACTACTCAGACATATCTCATACATGAAAAATCATAATAGGTAATCAATAAGTGTATGGATACATCATAGTCTAGGTATGATTCATATACTGATCATCATTGATGATCACTAGAGTGTCAGTTCATGTATCGAGTATTGACTAGACTGGGGCATCAATGGTTTTGGTAGAAATAGAAGCTAGTACCTAGATGAATCTGAACTTTTAATGTTTTTCATAGGTTTGGATCTATTTATTATTTGATATAACTCCCTACTTGATATAGGGATATTCACACCTTCTTTAAAATTTATTAGTTAAATCATTATCATTAATACCCACCACATATCCTTCATCCAGATGTGGTTGAGGTGTGTGTTGATTCTTCATTTTAGGAAAAACTTATCCACATCATTGATCAAATAATTAAGGCTACTAGTGGTGTGTAATTTTCTTATAGGTTGGTTTCTATGGTAACACCACCATGTAAAAGATAATACATGAAAGTGAGAGGCCAACATACATTCTCATTGTTTGTTGTTATTCTTAGATGATACTCCACCACCCATAGGATAATAACCTGGGGATGAGTTGATTTATAGAGGGTAGGATGTAAGATGTTGGATCTTCAAAGAGGCATGGATTCATTTAATTACTATCTAAACCTCTCCCATCACTATAATAAACGTTTTTGAGAGTTAATGTGAGGTTTCATGAGTGTTTGGTGGTTGTTCAGAGCTCGAAGCTCTATTTTTTTAGGGAAATAGGACGAGGGAATAGTTAGTTCTAACCATCATGCTTAATCCTCTAGTCCCAAAGGGGAAAATAATTTTTTGATAAATTGAGTGAGGGAGTATACAAGACCATGTGAAATGGTGTTAAATTGTTGAAGTGGTGATTTTCATGATATAGAAATGGATTCTCAAACTATGTGTATACTGTGAAATGGGGTGTGCCTTATAAATACTGGTAGTACATGATTGGTGAACTTTTTGGGAAACCACATTCCCCATGATCAATGGTTGAAATTATGTCAGAACCCCTCGATCCATTAAACCTCTAATATTCTATCTCATCCAAAAAATGAAAAGAAGCTTCATCAATTAAGAGATTATTCACATTCACTCCTAGTATTTGACGGATATAATCCATACAACGTTAGAATCATTCACCATATGTCGCATTTGATAACCATAAGCAAGCTATTCAATCCACTTTATTAATTTTTTAATTTATTTCACTTTATAGAATGCTAAATATTTGTGAGTTAAAAATTCAATATATTTTTTAGATTTTTCCTATTTCACTGATTTATCCCACTCTAGTGTGAATCAGAAGATAATATCTATAGAGTTTTCCCCTAATAAACTAATGTAGGTTGTATCATACTTTTACATAAAAGTTTTGATTTTTATATTATGTCATAATTACATTGTATATTGAATATTATAGGTGATAATCCTAAAATTGATTAACCCTTTCATTACTTATGTTATCCTTTATATGAATACGATATGAAACCCATATACCTAGTTATAGGTTGATAAAATTAACCTGTGAAGTGCATTGTGTTGCATTTGTTGTCAATGAGGCATGAAGTTGTCTTGGAATGAATGGATGTCAAGGAGTCAAGATGTGAATGTCAAAGGATGTGATGGTGATGGTGGTGAAGGAGAATGGCCATGGTACTAAGATGCATGTCACTTAGGAGATTCACTAAGTGGTATTGGAAATTGTGGTTGACACATTCTCTAAGTATATCTGACGATTGTTGAGCTGCTCTTTAAGTTCATAGAACTTGTATCCTGATGATACAAAGTCATAACATTGTTTGAAGACCATGCATTGTATTGACAATGCATGAGTAGGTGAAGAAGATCCATCCACAATCTCTAAGTGGATGAAGTGAGCTAAAGAAGCCCATGCACTATCACTTAGTGCATGTGAACATGAAGATGATCCAATTGATCTCTGATTAGATCAATGAAGCACTTTGAAGATTATAAGTGATTCAGGAGTTCGATTGATGAAGATGAACCTTTTGAATTCCATATCCTAAGTGAAGATCATGTGAGGAGAAGAAATGGAGGAATTCTTAAGATGAAGAAGAGAAGATAAGAAGAATAGAGGAGGAGGCATTTGGCACTAGTCTTATATTCATGGGTTACTTTGTTTTTGACAAAGTAATATTCTGTCCTTTGCCAAAAAATTGGCCAGCCAAGGCCAGCCTTAAGGGTTCAACCCCCAAGGCACATGTGGGCCTAAGGCGCCACGCCCAAGGGGGGATCCCATGTGGCCAGCCCGGGCGGCAGAGGCAGAGGGGGCCGTGTATAAGCCCCGAGGGCACGCGGTGGTGAAGCCCGCGCACCCAGAATGCATAGTGGGCGCCAGTAGCGCGCCCGCAGGAGCAGAGAGTGGGCGCAGAGCGCGCCCGCAGGGAGAACACGGTGCGGGGCGGCACCGTGGAGGGAGAAGATGCAACTGAGGAGTAGTGGCGGGCGCTTGGGTGATAAAGCGCGGAAAAACCGCTGGAGAATTCGATGTGGGACGCGCATTTTTCACCGGGAAGGAATCCCAGCCGCACGATTCATCGCGCACTCGATCTGGACCGCTCATCTAATCCGCCGCGCCCCCGATTTGATCCAGGCCGTCCGAGGATAATTGATCACCGCATCCAACGGCCCGGCATCCATCTCCAACCTCGAGCTCGACCGAGGCACCCGCGACATCCCCGCTGAACCAGGCGCTTCCCCGACGACCGATTTTGAGATTCCGGCCATCTCTCTCGAAGCCGAAGACACCCTCATGCTCGTCTGGCCATAACGAACTCATGCATGCATTAAAATGTTGCATGCATGCATCGAGAAAGAATTCAGACTTCAGCCGAGGCAAACGGAGTTGCCGAGGCCATGTGTTGTTCGTGCTATGCATGGACCGGTTTTTAATGAAGGCCATGCACACGTTCGAAGCATGCATATGGAGGAGGAAAATAAAGAAGAAGGAAGCCGCGTGAAACAGAGAGTAAAATCAAGATTCGTAAAGATTTCAAAGATCCGAAATCTTCGGGATTGAAGTTATCCCACGCGGAAGATTTGAGGCATTTCTCTGCCTATAAAAAGAGAGGCCGAGGCTCTCATTAAGCTGCTGATGCGCTGAAATTTTGAGAAGTCCCGTGAGAGCTCTTGAGCCTCGCGAAGAACTGAGTTGCGCGCCCCCTGCGCGGCAGTAAAGCCCGGAGCCATCAGAGGCTCCGTGAAGTTCCTTTCGCGCATCCCTTGCGTGAAAGAAGTGAAGGGGAGTCCCCTGCGCGTATCCCTTGCGCGACAGGAAGGAGCCGAGCCGCATACTTGCGCGCTCGAGTCTCTTGCCACCCTCTCTTCCCGCACACTTGCGTGGCAGGAGGAAGGATCCCACGGCAGTGTTGCGCCCTTGCACACTTGAGCCTTGCGCGGCTGCCCCTTGCACCCGAGGAGGTTTCACTTGCGCGGCCAAGTGATCATTGTGCCTTGTGCTTGCGCGGACAAGAAGTGAAGATATGCCGCACCTTACATGCCCTTGTGCATCTTGAAGACCTATGCGGCAGTGGGAGAAGAAGAATTGGCCGCACCCTCTTGCACGGCTTGCTTAAGGCAGTAGGGGTTCGGGTTGTGTGTGAAACAAGAAGGCCACCACAACTTGGGTGTGTGCAAAAACAGAAGAGGACCCGAGGCCGTGTGTGTGCAAGAAGTGGAGTGAAGGCCAAAGACACACCTACGGGTGGTTTATGTGCAAAGCAACAAAAGGTCGTAGCCTTGTTTGTGCACACTTTGAAGAACAAACTAAAATAACACTAAAGTGTGTGTGTGCAACAAGAAGAGGAGAATAGCCCAAGTCTCATGTGTGTGCTAAAGTGAAACAAGTGTGTGCTAAGAGACAAGGAGGCCGAAGTCTAAGTTTGTGCAAAGTAGTTGTGCACACTTAGAAGAAGAAGAAGATCCACACTAAAAGTAGAACACACTTTAAAGTGTGTGAACAAATAGAACAAAGAGTGTGAAGGAAGAAGAAAGGTGTGTGTGCTTAATAAGAATACACCCTTTGTGGGTTTAACACACCAAGACAAGAAAGAGGGGAGTGTATGCATGCATGCATGCACGTGCACACGTGAACAGTGCTAAATCAGTGGTGTGCATCTGAGGAGTCCAAGACCAGAAGATCTTGAAGATATTGTGATGCCATGCATTCAGTGCATGAAGTTGTTTTGAAGTGAGACTGGACCAGACTGAAGTTAAAGATATCAGTTGTCTGAGTATTCAGTAGTTGGAGAGAAGCCAGGTCATCCTTAGAAGAAGGAGATAAAGCCTGAGCAAGACGAGAAGACCTGATCATCACAAGTGATCAGAGGTACAGAGCAAGGCCAGCAGTCTTTATCCCAGGCTGCTGAAGATACTTGAAGAAGATTAAAGTGAAGAAGAGCTACTCGTGTGACTCGAGGAGCCAGGAGAAGACCCTGTGGGACTCAGGGAGAAGAAGTCTTCAGTGGGATTCTGGAGCAGGCCAGTGGGACTCTGGTAACACTGTGTGAAGCAGTATAGAGACCCTCCTGTGGGACTCAGGAGAGATACGGTGGGAAGTTGTATCGACCATTGTAATTCTAACAAGTTATAATGGGAGAATCCATGCTGGGAGAGCATGGCAAGGATGTAGGCCTTTGGTGCCGAACCTTGTAAATCCTTGTGTCCTGTGCCTTTTCATTACTGCATCATTCGGGAAAGGTTGAGAGATACAAGAAGAGTGGATCGAGGCTTTAACCAGCCATAGAGGTTTAATTGATAAGAATCAATTAGTAAAAAGTTTTAAGGGATCACTGATTCACCCCCTCCCCCTCTCAGTGATTCACACTGATCTGGGCACTTCAACCCGGACCACCCCTTGGGTGGTTTCAATTAGATTCTTTAATAACATATGTTTACCTAGTGAATAAAACACTAGTAAGGTGTGTTTATTTTGGTGATAGCCAGTGGAATTCTATAAATTATATTAATATAATGAATTGATAAATTAAATGAGTGATATTCATTAGCCTAGATTGGGATTTTACATTGATGTGATTATAGCACACTTTCGTCCTGTAATGGACATGACATTCATTATTGGTCATTTAGAAATTATAGACACAAAAATACTAATTGTTCACCTAGAAATTATGGACATGGTGTTCCTCATGGTCTACTGCAATTAATGGATGTGATGTTCCATATAATTTTTTTAAATGAAGGGTCATGATGTTTGTTATTGGTTATTTAGAATTAATGGACATGATGTTCCATATTTTTTTTGAAATTGATGAAAATGAAATTCCATATTTTTTTTGTATTTTTTGGATATAGTGTTCTAATTTTTACTAATATTAATTAATAGGCATGGCTCCCTTTACTATTTATAACATAAATAAATATTCAGATACATTATTGATTAGTTTTAAGATGGTTCGTAGATGGGGGTCCCATATGGAACCTGAGCCACCATGGGTTATTTATTTACTGATATGAATTGATTATTACATACACATTTCTAATTATATATACACATAATGGATATTTATAGAAATGTTTTATGGTGGCCTTCTGAGTTTTACTCACACCCTATTCAGGCCATA
Organism: Viscum album; assembly: GCA_963277665.1. NCBI lineage: Eukaryota > Viridiplantae > Streptophyta > Magnoliopsida > Santalales > Viscaceae > Viscum > Viscum album. The sequence continues at coordinate 1,293,568,468 of OY728141.1, read as the reverse complement.
GATTTGTACCCGGGTAGAATTCAAGGCTATATATAAGGACAAAGAGAAATATCTAGATATAGACACTAGATTTTATATTCTAATATAGACTATAGGAGAATTAGTTTGAGATTATTATATTGATTTTATTTGAGGTGGATTTTAGTATTTTTATTAATTTTTTATAGAAACTTTTTCATTCATATTACTCTATATCTTGGGTATCTACCATTATTTAAAGCATCCTGGCATCATCATCACTTTTTTTTTGATATTGGATATTGTTCTATTCATTGTTATACCTATCTAATGATTTATCTATTTATTTACTTATTCAAATACCTTGGTATTATATTAGTTCCCATTAATTATTCATTGTTATTCTATAATTGCACACTATGATAGAGGGTGTATAATCTCTCTAATGTACCATCACAGACCAGTTCTGCAAGTCTGTGTTATATGGAATATAAGGAGGCGTGCTTGAGGCTATGTGGAACATAGGGTAGTTTCCTTCTTGGTGAACTTGACTCCGGACATGGAATTCCAATATTTATAATGACTTATTTCAGAAAATTTTAAAACGATGATAATATTTGTCTTTATTTATTTCAATCGATGTGTCCTAGAAATTATTGTCTAGTTTGTATGTGATTATTTTTGTGTATTTTAAAGAGACATATCTTTTGAGGTCTAGATACAACGTACACAAGGGTTCCTTTTGGATACCCATATTCCAAATGTTTTTTCCTTATGTATGTCTCATTGGATAACATATGATTGATTGGTTATTTTAAGGGCCTACCAAGTGGTATCAAATAATGACAGTAGACATTAGTAAACCCAATCCTTGGAAAAGGTTTTTTAGATCCTAGTTTGATGATATCTTTTTGTAATTTTTCTTATAAGATAATTCTAGAATGAATTTCTTTATCCCACTTATGGGTTTCAAAATTTAGTGGGATTCAATTAATTTTTGGAACAATGGAATTAGATGAGGGTACGGTTCAAGTATACAATTATGTTGTGATGGATTTCAAATTCTAGATGATGAATGTAAAGGTTCTTCTACCATAGAATGATCTTAATCATTCATTTATGTTCTATAATCATCAACTAGTAAAGAAATAATAATGAGAAATGATATACAATAAAGAAATATGGTTGACACAAATACCATTAGCCTGAAACATGTCTTATAACACATGTGATGTCAATAAATCAAGATAACTTGTGAAGAATCATGCTAATATATATGAAATTACAATTCAAATGATTTTTTTTCTTATATTTCCAATGTTATTATATATGATAATGATTAAGGGAAATCCAACTTTTGATCATGAAAATTACATCAACATCATTTAGAGTTATTTGGAATGAATGGACATAATTTTCAGGGATCCATAGTCAGCACTATTAATATTTACATCACTCTCAGAATCATGGGATATAATAGTTACCAAAATTAATAACTCAATAAAGAAGGAAAACATAACATTTGAGGTAATTTGGGATCTAAATATAAATAATTAGAGTTGAAATATTTTTATCCAATAATATACTAGGGATTCTTAGAGGGTGAAAGGATGGGATTATAAATATTATAGGATAGTGAAATGAAGGGAAAAGGTAAAATATTTATGATCTATAGCATCTCAGCTGGTAGTGGACCCATATATTAGAATTATGGAAATAAATTTCATATAAATAAATATACTAGTGAGAAAATAATCAATTCTAGTCTATTTTCAATTATAGGTGAATCCGAAAATCCCATTTGAAATCATATAAGTGGTCCTATAGAATATGTTTCTAGTTAATTTGAGTAATTTTTTTATAGATCATGAAATTAAATTTCAATCATTATTTGATATATTTATGAGAAATTATACTTCTATAAGATTCAATAAGATTTAAATTAAATATAATGAAACTCTTAATTTTATTTTAAATTGAGATGTTTCCATCTGGATAAGGAATAAAATATTACTAGAATTCTAATGAGTACAACACCTACTAGGGTTAAGGGTGAACTTGATTTTTGTATGATATTTGTATGATATTTGTGTCAATATAATATTTATTTACTGATCTGGGAAAAGAACATAGAGTTCTGTGGTGCTGACCAAAGGAGAAAGATTAGAAACATTTTACCTAATGGGAGTTTGTATAGGTCAATACATGCTAGAAAAATAACTTACATAATTTTATTGGATAAATGACTCAATCACATATGGGGTAAACAGATAAATATCATGTATACTAAATATATTTAGATGTCTGAAATAATAGATTACAAAATGTATAATGAATGTATCCTATAGAAGTAGTAGAGTGTTCCAATCTAGATATATGGTAAGAACCCCAAGGAATAAAAGTTATATTTGTTTTATATAGATCTATGGGGGAAATATCTAGTCCATTATCATGGAGGTTAACCATAATATTATATCTTAACCAATGATTCAATATAGATAGTGTGGGTTTTATTTATAAATCACATGTATAAAGGTTTCTGTACCTTTTTTCCATGGATATCAATGGTGAAAAATAAGAGAAGTAAATTGAAATATTTTATGTTTAACAATGGTAGGGAACATGGAATACAAGAATTTTGGAGATCCTTATAAAGAAAGGAATATGGTTTATTTAGAACATACCAAATGATGGTCTTTATAACAATTTTTATGTATCTAAATTCATTTCATTGAAAGGAGGATATGGTTGGGAGAATTTAACCAATAGAAATTCAATTAGGAGAAGTTTTGAGGGAAATTTTAACAAATTTAATTTTATATCATTCTGAGTTGTTAGTTTTTTAGAACATGGGTATTTACATAGGATACCTACTATAGCCATTCATGGTGAGTATTTCCATATGATATTTTTTGTTAGTATTTCAAATAGATGGTGGCCAATTAAAGTAGGAGTTTACTATAATCGGATGACTGGATGAAGCCATCTATATATATAGTGTCGAAACAACTTCTGATGTGTAATACTATTACATTATAAGTGTGATTCACAATGGTGGCAATTCACCAAGATTTTTTTTCTTACTTTCAGAGTAAGATAATTTTTAATTGTTATCCCATAGTTAAAGGATGAAAGTAAAAACTAATTAAATCCATAATTGTTATTTACTTTACTATTTTTTCTTGTGTGTATACTTATGTATTCTTGTTATAATGGAATTTTAAGAGGTGTCTTAGTGTTTATTAAGGATTCATATGTTTTTTAGAATTCCCATTATCGATGAAATATAGAGGTTGAATTTATATTTAATTCTAGATCCTAATTCTGATGGATTAACATCCAGTGACATTATGATTTATGATTTCCTTATTTTTACCATTATCTTCAAATATGTGTTATCACGTCTTGGTTTAATAAACTAGTAACTATACTTATGTAAAAGCATTTAATTTTATAATTAATTTTAGTAAATATATTGGGGTTTAGTATATCAGCTTAATGGATTATGAATATGGAAAAATATGGATTGATAAGTTTGATATAAATTAATATTACTTCTGGTGGATGTGGGTGGAAGATTATTTATTTCAAAAAGTCCTATATATTCCATTAATTGAAATAAATATAGATAGTATCTTAAAATAAATATGATAATGGATTCAATTTATGTTACTTAGATTGATTCATATTTAATTTTCAAGGAATGTTTCTTTCAATATGTGGGAGAATAAAAAAATTGAAGTATTGATGGAAGTTACAAAAGAAATTTTCTAAAAACTAAATTATTTTAAAAATGTTTTTTAATTCATAGATTGTTTGGAAAGAGATTATCAGAAGGAATATTAGTTGAGGAATGTTTTAATTATTTTGGTATGATCAGGATTAAACTGAATTCCATGAGAGTCCCAATCATGGATGATGGTAGGCAATTATTTTACTATTATTTCCAATATAAAGTTATGAGGCAATGTTCTCAACTATTAGTAATTATATTTAAAAATATAACTATGTATTTGATAATTTTAGGAACTTAATACAAAATAAAGATTCTAGGGGAATAGAATTCCAAGATCCAACTAGAAATGTTTCAATTATAGAAGGTAAAGGGAAATAACCTATCTTTATGACAAGTTAAACGAAATAAAAAATTTCAAGGATGAGAGTAGGAATAAATTTAATAGACCTGGACTTATAAGATGAAACTAAAAGAAGTGGGGGGATATAATGAAATATTTGAAAGACAATATAATGATTTCAAATTTATATATTCTAAATGATTGAATACTTTAATATTAGTATAATATAGTATCATTTTGATATAAAGAGTCCTTTTTTTAGTGAAATAATAGTATTCATTATTGAGGGTCATTTCATTTCACATCGGGGTAGGGCTCATTAAAAATATTGTATCTAGAATATTTGAAATGTTAACTTGGAGAATGATAAGACTCTTGAATTTGTTCAAAAAGAATGATTTGAATATGTAGATGCTGAATGGAATCTTCTTTATGTTGAATGTAGTGAGTCACATACAATGATTTTTTAAGAACCTATTCTCCTAGGGACAAAAAAATAAAAAATAATATGTAACATCATATGATAATTGTATATGTACAATTACCTAGGGATTAATGATGGTGGGAAAAAGAGTTAATGATGGGATGTTATATCTGAGTAAATGATTGTATGATAGTATAATGGTTTTAAAGACAAATTTTTAATTTCTTGAGATATGGAATAATCATATTTGTCATCATTGTGATAATAATATGATTTTTCTGCTGGAAAATGATGTATTGAAACTCGATCATACCGATGTAGACATTTATGATAGTTTTTATAATTAGGAAACTAAGGAATATTTCATTTAATTTGAATGAATGGAAACCTTACAAATGGAGTATTTAACTTATTTATAAAAAATTTGGGACACCGTTGTTTGTTCATTATCGTGATAGTTCCTTATATTTAGTCAGTCTCATAGATGAATAAATAAAAAAAAAGTGGTTGTTTAATTTGTAAATAATAAGTCATATGTTTTTATTTTTTTCAATCAATGTAAATTCATAGTCTAAAGATATACTAGAAGAAGGATTAAATAACTTAGGCCAGACAGTGGAGAAGAAAACTAAAAATGGATTTTTGCTAGTACTTCTAGAAAAAAGGAATCAAATGTGATAAAATTACATTATTAAAACCACAAGATAATGTTGTTCTTGAAATGATAAAGAAAAATGACTAAAAAGGAATTTATCAAGAGAATAAAATCCAGTATATATAAATAAATTTGGGTAGAATCCTAGAATTTCACTTTGTATATAGTAAACTGAAGTAAATTAACACCAATGTGGTAGACAATTATTGAGTAGTTGTGTTCTATAATCAAGTAGAAATTCACTATATGAATATTTTTAGGCAACTTTAATATATTCATATTGATGTTAAGGAAAGGGAAAAGATATATTCTAATTCATAGTTTTTATTCATGGTGGGATATAGATACTTGAACTTTGGTTACAAACTCTTGGATGATAATCCTCATAATATAATAAAATCTGAAAATTTATTCTCTGTTAAGAGATTCTTATAAAAAGAACATGAGGAACTCCATAACTTCCCACCTAGTCCTGAAATTAAAAATTCTTTTTTTAATGATTGGATATAAAACAATGTGATATAATCCAATCTTTATTTTTCATCATTACTATAATAGAAACATTAAAATTCCTAAATCATTTAATAATAATCAAACAATTACAAGAAGGAAAGGTTTAATGTCTTTAATGGTTAACTCCCATGTCTTTCTCATCCCAAAAATACATATATTACACTATACTAATATTTATTATTTATTTCATCAATATCATCTAAAATTCATATCTTCATAATAATTTCTTCTAAATATAGTTCTATTAATAATATCGTGGTGAAAACAAAAAAAATGGGCTTTCAAGATTTATTAGTAAGTTAATAACTCATCAACATGAGATCAAAGGATTGATTATAAGGATATGGGAAAACATGGTCATGGGAGCAAAATAATATTAAATTTTACTAGAATAATAATATTTCTCCATATGTCCTGATATAAGGAAATTTTATATCAAATGAATGAAATATTCCATGGAATATGAGTGTGAGATAATAAACATAAACCATGGACCATAATCATTATAATATGATATAAAAATGAGGAATAATTATAGTAATTCTTTACATCCACAAAAAAGAAAAATACCATCATGTCCAAAAACAATATTGTGAACAAGGATATATGTGATCATGTTTAGACATCATCATGTGAAAAAATTCACATGAGATCATGTCCACTCACAATCATGCAAACAAAACTATAAAAAATAATTTCTATGCACAATTATGTGAAAAATCAATATGTAATCAGGCACATTCACAATCATGTCGAAAAATATATATGTGACCATTTCCACAGAAAATAATGTTAAAAAAGTTATATGTAATAATTTATAGTAATAATCATTTGAATAAAGATATATGTGATTGTTTCCCTATATATTCATGTGAGAAAATATATATGTGATTATTTGTAAGAACAAACATGTTAACAAAGCAAAACCTGATCATCTCCAAATATAACATTCTTATATTAGGAGATATAAAATACTAATAAATTGGAGGGATATATATAACCCCTCCAATCAATCATTCATATATATATGTGTTCCATAAGAAAATAGTAATTCAACAAATCATAAAGAACAAATTTAATGAAAAATTGGTTTCACTACATTTCCCAACGGTATTACTGAAATTGACATAAATAATATAAATGGTTGATACCCAAAATTTGACCACCATAAAAAAATATTTCATAACAACATTATATGGGCAGATCATGAAAAGGAAATCCTAAGGAAAGAAGTCCATATGAGATAAAGAGGAATTTAGTTAAAAAAATAAAAGATTTTTTAGAAAATGTTTTTAACATTGGAATAAGTTTTGATGGTACGAGTCAATTGGAATAGTCATTTTAAAACATTTAACATTTGATAAATTGAAAATAATGAATATACAAAAACAATATTTGTAAATAAATATTAATAATTAATCCATAAAAAATACATTATTTTTTTAAAAATATTATACAAAAATACATTGAGAACTTTTAAAAATAATATTAAATAATTGATCCATTAAGAAGACATAAAGGGTTCTAAACATTGAAGTAAAAACTACTCCAAAACATTTAATTTTTAAAAATAATATTAAATAATTGTTCATTGCAAAGAAATAATGGTTATAAGAATGGATTTCTGAGTGTAATATAATACCTTAGAATTTGATAAAAGGAAAATGATTTGAATATTTTGAAATACTATTGTTAAAGTCACACATCATAAAAGAGGTAGTAGAATTTACCCTCAAAGAGTTATAATGAAAAATAGTATGGTTACATTAGTTAATACATATTTGTATTTAAAAATAATAATGTAATTTTTTTAGAAAAATGAACTTTAATATGTTGAAAAAATAATATTAATAAAATAATTTTTTTCTTATATCCATTTCACTTTTATGTGAAATTAAATTCAGGAAAAAATAATATTTATGTAGAGAAAAATAATTTTAGATATATAATAAAGAAGAAATATGTTATATAACAATATCTATAATGATCTAACTGATAAAATTGAATAACTCTCATGGAATAACAATTTAACTCAATGAAAATAAATTTGAGTTAATTAAATCCATTATGGATATGATTGTTTTTAAAGAAAGTGACATTAGAATGGTGTTTATGTGGTATAAATTTAAATATGTATAAAAAGGATAAAATAAAACATAATAAATAAAATCTTCATGTTACCATCATATTTAGAATATGTTCAAGAAGAACAATCAAAATTCAATGAATGTGAGTTGAGTTTCCAAAAACACTTAATGTAATGAAAATGTAAGAATAAAAGTGTTACCATGAAGTAAAAATTAAAATATCATGAAATAAAATATATTCCTAATATTTTAATGAAATGTTATAGTGAGTAAACCATATAAAATAAATGATGATTCACAATATCAAAAATTTCTCATGTATTTAAAAATTAAACAATGAAACCCAAACCTTGTATTCTAGGTTAGTTGAAAAAAATATTACCTCCTATATAAAAAGAATAAATATCTTAATCAATTAATTCAAGAACATATTCATATCTATAACATTTCATACTCTTGAATTCGAATCATTTATTAAAAAGTAATAGTTTCTTTTCATCATCCAATCTTCATAATTCTAATTTCTCTTTGTATGCTTTATACTGTCAATATTAATACTTATTTTTTGATACTATCTTCATAATTATATTATCATTTATGGTAATTTAATAGATAAATTATATTTATTTAGAAAACAATTATCTCATTTAATAATTTTCTTAGTTATGTTTCATGAAAATGTAATCAGTGTCAACTAATTTTAAAAAATTTGGTGGTAAAAGAATATGTTTTAATAGTAATTTAAATACTTTATATAACAATTATAGTATCTTCATTTTGTTTATCTTCAAATTAATTTATAATTAAATTACTATTTATGTTCCCATAATCATCAATTACAATGTTTTATGAAATTGTTCATACAAGCTGTTAAACCAACCAAAAATGAAGACATTATAACACGATGTGTGACTATGATTACAAAAGTGTATAATATAATTATAATATAATAATAATAATTTTCTTAATATTTTTTATGGTTTTTAATAATATTTGAAGATTTTTGGGAAAATAAAAAAAAATCGAAAAATGAAAAATGTTACTTCATGGAGGTGATTTCTTGCATAGTTAACAGCATCATTACAAAAAAAATGAGTGTAGACGAGGGTAGAAAATAAATTTCATTTTGGTATTTTTCTGAAAACATTCAATTTTATATGAATAGTGAAAAACACTTGTGAGTAGTTAAAAATCAACTTTTCCATTTAATTGTAATATTACCTCTTTTGAGAATTGAATTTAAAAAATTTGACACAAATGGTTGTCCTGAGTAAGTAAGATGTGGTTCAATAAGATGGAAATAAATTTTAGTGAATAGTAACTTTTGATTTTTATTTACCACCGTTAAAGGTAAATAGGGTAATTAAAGGTGAAAATAATATTATAATATTATAAGATTACCTTAAAACTTGTACTAACCAAATTGGATGAATCATGGAAGACCAATAAGATACTTCAGTAGAACTTTTGGCCAATGGAAGCCACTTGGGTAGGAAAATTACATTAATAACTTTTTATTTAAAGGAAAAATTAAAATATCAAAAACATGTACTATTTTATTAAAACAGTTTTAATGTGGTGTTATATGATTGATATATATGAATAAGAAAGGTCATTAAAAATATAAAATGATTTCCTAAATCATGGGATTTTTTTATAATTTTTAGTTATAAAATAAATAAATTTATTTATGCATAATGATGATGTAATGATTTCCTAATCAATGAATGTTTTAGATAAATGAGATTATAAATATTAAAATAAATTTATTTTATACTTTTCATGAAATACATTATTTTTATGGATGATTTTGGCTTTTTATCTTTGAATTAAGGACATTTTTTTGAATTGATCACGTTTTTGTGGATTTTTACAAAGTCCTGATATGGATAGTATAAAATTTACATAAATGAGTTTTTAAATCAATTAATATTTTATTAAATGATAAAGTAGTCCTAAAAATTTAAGATTCAAACAAATGACTTAGAAACCACATGATTTTCTATTATCATTTTATGTTCTCTATATTAACTATATAGTATGAATATATAAAAAGACATAGTAAGAGTTAAATTAGATAACTAAGAGAAAAAGAAAAATGATAAGGTTAAAAATGAAACCAAAAATTGTCTGAAAACAATTATATGAGAGTATTTACAATTCTAGTAATCTTAAAGTTGAATTTAATTATTTTTAGACTTTTTATATCTAAATAAATTTTATAATAAAATTAAATTTTCAAACATTTTTAAAGATCCCCCCTTATAAAAGCTCATCACCTCTAACCCATTACTCACAATGCTGAAGCCCATTGGAAAGTCCAAACCATGCAAAAATAATCTCCCATCATCCCTTTATTACTCCTAGAAACCTTAACATAGGCATAAGGAACTTTATGAAAGCCTTTTAGTTCGAACCAATGGGAGTTACCTGATTTAAAGGTAACGTCTTCCCTCAAGTTATCTTCTTTTCTTTTACTTCATCACTCCATATTCTCTTCTAATTATTTTTTTACATAACAACAACATTATACTCAATATAGTTGGTTGTTTTTTTAGAATTATTATATCTACATTTCCACAAACCTCCATCTAATGGATACAAACATACTATTTCTCTGGATGATGAACTAATGCCTCACAAAAAGATGATTGTTCAATTATAACTTACGACCTCTTGTGGTGTCCATTATGATGGAACTGTATTTATATGTGATATATATTATATTTATATTATTCTTAAGCTTCTTTTTCTAATTTATAGCATACATTTATAGTTTCTATAATGGGTAAATATGATAATTTTATTTGAGGAAGTGCAGACTACCATCCCCTCAAAGTGTTATGACTCATTCATTCCATACATGGAATATATAAAGGATGGAGTTAATGAAATTATATATGATATTATACTGTAATTATAATATACTTATGTATCATTAATTTTTCATTCTACTAAATATGAAACTGAAATGAATGCAGAGTTCATGCATACCTGCGGCTTACCATCTCCATGAACGGTGCATTATATTTCTTATCTCCAAATTTTATGTACTATTATATATATATATATACTAGATATATATATGATATATATGATATCTAAATCCTTAATATCATTTTATAGATAATGTAATTTTGACCACATGGATAACTTGTAATTTTAAGAAGCTCCTTTTTAACTCAAGTACCAATGATTGACAAAATGACTATTATTAACTTAAATGATTATGTAATGTTTATAAAGATGTATTAAATGATAAAAAATTAATAATAAACATGAAAAAGGTTCTTAATAAAGTAGATATTATCTTTAGTTTATTATTTATGTGATTAAAGAATGAATGAGTCAAGTTAGACACGAGGTAAAGGACTTCGTATCAATCTCCCTTCTTTGAGGCATATTTTTATTTATAAATGACATTCTTCTATACAGTGGTTAAACCCCTCTGACATTTCATTTCATTTAATGAGATTATTTTTTTATGTATAATGTAACTAAATGTCAAAGGGAATTTTTCTTTTTAACGTATGTGGTGACAATAACCTTTCCTCTGCCACTAGTGTAATTTGATATTTGGGTTCCATAACAATCTATATAGTTTTTAAAAGAAAAAAAATACCATATAAATATTTACATATTTTTTTTATTGAAAATGGTTTTGATTATTGATTTATTTTGAAAATATATTTAAATGATATATTTTTATTTCAATGTGGAACTTTTATCCTTCTTTTATACTTGTTTTATATGTTGTAAATATGTTATGGATCTTGGGAATGGTATACATATATGGGTGGTTCTGTGATAATCCTAGGGCATGTGAGCCCGAGATATCTCTCCAATGCATTGGGTAACATGATAGAGGTATAATTTAATGTTTATCAATGTAGATTTAGGGAATATATTGTGATGGGTATTCCAAACACAACTCCCTATGTAGCTGTAAAAGCTACTATATAGTTTTGACATTGATTCCAAAAGTTACCTTTATGATTTATGATTTCTATTTATTATTCATAAATCCTTGGAATTCATAAGGTATACTAAAGTGATTTTGTTTTGTATGTATTGATGGACTTATGTTTTCTTTCTTTACTTTATAAGCCTTACTGAGATTTTTATGCTCATTCCATTTTTTTGAAATGTTTTTCACAAAGTGTAAGGCAGGGTAAGAGAAATGAATAATTCAAACTGATTTATATCAAGAAAATAATTCTTGTATTTTTTAATGAGTTTTTAGCTTATGAAAAAATGGATACTGAATATAAGTGTATACTTTTTAATATTTGATATGTAATGTAATAGTTATGGACTAATTCTCTAAAACACTAAACCTGTAAAGATCCTCAATGTGAATTATTAACATAATTAGATATTATGTAATGTTTAAGGCTAAGGCCTTATAATGAAGATTACCTGAATCTATTCATTCTTTCAGGTTAACTCTTACAGAGCTATAGGAACTCATTAGATAATTAAATCACCTGGAAGCTAAAGGTTTTATGTGAACTACTTTGTCTCCATGGGGTACACCTAGAATTTTACCCAAGGATTCATATGGTATACTCAGTTATTGTATGAATTATAAGAAATTGAAAAAACATATAGTTTAGAACCAATACCCATTACCTCATAAAAAGTTTCAATTTGACTAGCTCCATGGAGTTTGGGATTTCTCAAAAATAGATTTTAGGTCAGGTATAATTTTGTATGATTTAGGCCTTTAGATATACCTCATATATATTTCAGAATATGATATGTACTTTATCAGTATTTAGTTGTGTTATTCAATATTACCAAAAAATAATGAATATTCTCATGGTCTGGATGAATTGGGACTTTCACTCATAATTGGATTCCTTTTTGTTAGTTAAAATGGATTATATCTTAGTGTACTCATATACTAAACATGATCATTCCATCCATACTAATATTGTATTGAGTACAATGAGGGAAAATCTGTTAAATTCTCGGATCACACAATTTCACTTTTATTTTGATAAAGTTAACTTCTTGTTGTCACGTTATCTCAAAGGTATGACTATTTTTAGAACAATATATAGAGTGATTATATATTTCATGGGAATATCCTAAGAATATTTTTGCTATACTGAGTTTCTTGTGGGCAATCTAGATATTAATGGTATTTTAGTTAATATTTCTCACTCCATGAAACACCTCTTATGATCTTTTCCAATAATGGTGTGAAATTTTTATGATAATAGTCATGTGATAAATCATTTAATTCATTGAAATGAAGACGAAATTCAATAACAATGTTGATTCTTCCTTAGTCAATATGAATCTATATAGTATATTATGATGCATCTAGAATTGGTATCAGAGAATCCATGATGTAGGATAACAAATTCATGGTGTATGGGTCTAAATAATTGACGCATCATGAGAAAAATTTCTTAACGGATGATCATGAGTTAGTATATGTCGTTCATGCATTATATTTTATTGAGGTATTACATACATAGAGAGTAGATTGTGGTGTATACAGACCAAAAAAGACTTAAATACATATTCACTTGAATTATTTTAATCTCATAGAGTGAAGTTGGGTTTTATACTTAGAGTCATTCTATTTTGAGTTAATTTATGATAATTTATTCAAATCTACTATATAGACTACTTCTTATGTGGCTCTGCACTATACTCCACATTATTCACCCATGATCTAGTTAGAGGTAGGAAAGGCAGTGCTACTCGGACTTATCTCATACATGAAACCTCATATAAGATATAGATAATAAATAAGTGTATAAATACATCATAGTATAGGTAGGATTCATATACTGATCATCATTTATGACCACTATAGTGTGAGTTCATGTATCAAGTATTCATTTGAGTTTTGACTAGACTGTGGCATCAATTGTTTTGGTAGAAATAGAAACTGGTACCCAGATTCATCAGAACTTTTAAGTTTATTTAGATGTTTGTATCTATTTATTATTGGATAGAACTCCATATTAGATATATGGATATTCACTCCTTTCGAATTTCATAGTTAAATCATTATCATTGAGACCTATCTCATATCCTTCATCCTGATGTGGTTGAGGTGGATGTTGATTCTTCATTATAATAGAAACTTATTCACATCATTGTTCAAATAATAAAGGCTACTAGTTGTGTGTAATTTCCTATAGTTTAGTTTCTATGGTAACACAACCATTTATTAGATGATACATGAAAGTTAGATGCCAACATATATTCTCATTGTTTGGTGTCATTCTTAGATGATACTTTACCACCCTTAGGATAATAAACTGGGGATGAGTTGATTTATAGAGGGTAGGATGTAAGATACTGTATTTTCAAAGAGGTATGGATTGATTTAATTACTATTTAAACCTCTCCTATCACTATAATAAACGTTTTTTAGAGTAAAGTGAGGCTTCATGACTGGCTGGTGGTTTTTTAGATCTCGAAGCTCTATTTTTTTAGTTAAATAGGATTAAGAGCACAGATAGTTCTAACCATAATTCTTTATCGTGTAGTCCAGAAGGGGAAAATAATTTTTTGATAAACTGAGTGAGGGAGGATACTAGACCATCTGAAATGGTGTTAAATTGTTGAAGTGGTGATTTGCATGATATGGGCATGGATTCTCAAACTATGTGAATACTATAAAAGGGGGTGAGCCTTATAAATAGTGGTAGTACATGATTGGTGCACTGTTTGGAAAACAACGTTCCCCTTGATGTATGGGTGAAATTATGTTAGAACCCCTCCATCCATTAAACCTCTAATTTTCTATCTCATCCAAAAAATGAAAAGAAGCCTCCTCAATTAAGATATTCTCCACATTCACTCCTAGGATTTGACAGATATATTCCATAAAATTTTAGAATCATTCACCAAATGTCGCATTTGATAACAATCTGTAAGTTATTCAATCCACTTTATTAAATTATTTCACTTTATGGAATGCTAAATATTTGTGAGTAAAAAATTCCCTATATTTTTTAGAATTTTTATATTTCATTGATTTATCCCATTTTAGTGTGAATCAGAAGCTAATATCTACTTATTTGTTCACTAATAATCTAAAGTAGGTTGTATCATAATTTTACATAAAAGTTTTGAGTTTTATATTATATCATAATTATGTTTTATATCGAAAATTATAGGTGATAATCCAAAAATTGATAAACCATTTCATTAATTATGTTATCCTTGATATGGATATGATATAAAACCCATATACTTGGTTAGAGGTTGATAAAATTAACCTGAACCACCCCTTGGGTGGTTTTAAATAGATTCCTTAATAACATATGATAACCTTGTGAATAAAAAACTAGTAAGGTGTGTAGATTTTGGTGATGGCCTGTGGAATGCTATAAATTATATTAATCTAATTAATTGATAAATGGAATGATTGATATTCTTTAGCATGGATTGGGATTTCACAATGATGTGATTATATCACACTTTTGTCCAATAATAGACATGACATTCATTATTGGTCTTTTAGAATTTATAGACACAAAAATACTAATTTTTCACCTAGATATTATAGACATGGTGTTCATCATGGTCATCTGTAATTAATGAAAGTGATTTTCCATATAATTTTTTTAAAATTAAGGGTCATGATCTTTCTTCTTGGTTATTTAGAATTAATGGAAATTATGTTCCATAATTTTTATTTGAAATTGATGAACATGAAATTCCATATTTTATTTTTTTATTTATTTGATATAGTATTCAAATTTTTAATATTCTTAATTAATAGGCATGACTCCATTTACTATTTATAATGTAAATAAATATTTAGATACATTGTAGATTAGTTTTAAGATGGTTCGTAGATGGGGGCCCCATATGAAACCCAAGCCACCAGGGGTTATTTATTTACAGATATGAATTGATTATTACATAAACATTTCTCATTATATATACACATATTGGATATTTATAGAAATTGTTTATGGTGGCCTTCTGAGTTTTACTCTCACCCTGTTGAAGCCATAGATTTGTACCACAGTAGACTTCATGGCAACCTTTAGGGAAAAAGAAGAATATCTGGCCATAGACACAAGATTTTATATTCTAAGACAGACTATAAGTGAAGCATATTGAGATTATTATAGTGATTTTATTTGAGATGGATTTACTATTATTATTAATTTTTTATAGAAGATTTTTCATTCATATTACTGTATATCTTGGATGTCTACAATTTTTTAAAGCATCATGGCATTATCATCACTTTGTTTTTGATACTGGATATTGTTCTATTCACTGTTATGCCTATCTAATGATTTATCTAGTTATTTACTTGTTCAAATAACGTATTATTATATTACTTTCGACTAATTATTCATTGTTAAACTATAGTTACACACTTTGACAGTGGGTGTATAATCTCCCCAATGTACCATCACAGGCCATTGCTTCTAGTATACATCATCGGGCATATATATAGGCATGCCTGAGGCCATGTGGAACATAGGGTCGATTCCTTCATGGTGAACTTGAATCCGGACATGGAATTCCACTATGTAGAATGACTTATTTCAGACCAAGTTAAAATGGTTTTTATATTTATCTTCATTTATTTGAATCGATGTGTCCCAGAAGAAATTGTCTAGTTTGTAAGTGATTATTTTTGTGTATTTTAAACAGAAATCTATTCCTCGATCTAGATACAACATACACATGGGTTCCTTTGGGATACCCTTGTTCCAAATTTTTTTTATTCATTATGTATGTCTCATAGGATAACATATGATTGATTGGTTATTTTAAGGGCCTAGAAAATGGTATCAATGAATGACAGTAGACTTTAGTATACCCAATTCTTGGAAATGGTTTTTTAGATCCATGTTTGATGATATCTTTTTGTAATTTTTCTTATACGATAATTCTAGAAAGATTTTCCTTATCCCACTTATGCGTTTCAAATATTAGTGGGATTCAATTAATTATTGTAACAATGGAATTGGATGAGGGTACGGTTCAAGTATATAATTTTTTTTTGAAGGATTTCATATTTTGGATGTTGTAGGTAGAGGTTCTTCTACCATGAAATGATCTTAATCATTCATTTATGTTCTATAATCTGGAATTAGTAATGATATAATAACGAGAAAGGATATATAACAATGAAATATGGTTGACATAAATACCATTACCCTGAAACATAGCCTATAACACATGTGATGTGAACAAATCTTGGCAACTTGTGAAGAATCATGCTGATATATATGAAATTACAATTCAAATGAACAATTCTTTCCTATTTCCGATGTTATTATATATGATAATGCTTTAGGGGAATACCATTTTTATCATGAAAATTACATCAACATGATTTAGAGTCATGTGGAATGAATGGAGATAATTTTCAGGGATCCATAGTCACCACTATTGTTATTTACATCACTCTTAGAATCATCGGATATAATAGTTACCAAAATTAATAACTCAATAAAAAAGAAAAAATGATATTTGTGGAAATTTGGGATCTAATTATAAATAATGAGAGTTGAAATATTTTTATCCAATAATATACTAGGGATTCTTATAGGGTGAAATGAAGGGATTATAAATATTATAAGAGAGTGATATTAATTGAAAAGGTAAAATATTTAAGATCTACAGCATCTCCGTTGGTAGTGGACACATGTATTAGAATTATGGAATGAAATTTCATACAAAGAAATATACTAGTGAGAAAAGAATCAATTCTATACTATTTTCTATTACAGGTGAATCCAAAAATTCCATTTTAAATCGTACAAGTGGCCCTCTAGCACATGTTTCTTGTTAAGTTGAGTAATTTTTTATAGATCATGAAATTTAATTTCAATCATTATCTAAGATTTTTATGAGAAATTATCCTTCTATAAGATTCAATAAGTTTTAACTTAAAGATCATAAAACTCTTAGTATTATTTTAAATTATGACGTTTCTATCTAGAAAAAGAATAAAATATTACTAGAATTATAAGGGGTGCCTAACCTAATTGGGTTAATGGTGAACATGATTTTTGTATGATATTTGGTTGTTATTTGTGTCAAAATAATATTTCTGTGCTGCTCTTGGAAAAGAACATAGAGTTCTGTGGTGCTGACCAAAGGAGCAAGATAGAAACATTTTACGTAATGGGAGTTTGAAAAGGTCAATACATGCAAGAAAAATAACTTACATAATTTTATGGGATAAATGACTCAATCGCTTATGTGGTAACCAGATGAATATAATATTCACTAAATAAATTTAGATGTCTGAAATAATAGAGTACAAATTCTATAATGAATGTATCCTATGGATGTAAAAGAGTGTTCTACTCTAACTATATGGTAAAAACCCCAAGGACTAAAAGATATATTTGGTTTATATAGATGTATGGGGGAAATATCTAGTCCATTGTCATAGAGGTTAACCATAATATTATAGCTTAACCAAGGATATAACATAGATAGTGTGGGTTTTATTTATAAAGCACATGTATATATGTTTCTGTACGTTTATTCCATGGAGGTCAATGGTGAAAAATAAGACAAGAAAATTGAAATATTTTAGGTCAAACAATGGTAGGGAACATGGAATACAATAATTTTTTAGATCCTTATAGAGAAAGAAATATGGTATATTTTGAACATACCAAATTATGGAATTTATAACCCTTTTCATGGATCTAAATTCATTTCATTGGAAGGAGGATATGGATGGGCAAATTTAACCAATAGAAATTCGATTAGGAGATGTTTTAATGGAAATTTTAACTAATAGAATTTTAGATAATTTTGAGTTGTTAGATTTTTAGAACATGGTTATTCACATAGGGTACCTACTATAGCCATTTGTGGTGAGTATTTCCATATGATGTTTTTTTACTATTTCAAAAAAATGGTGGCCCATTTAAGTAGGAGGTTACTATAATCAGATGACTGGATGAAGCCAACTATATATATTGTGTGGGACAAACTTCTGATGTGTAATCCTATTAAATTATAAGTGTGATACACATTGGTGGAAATTTACCAAGATGTTTTTTCCTACTTTCAGAGTAATATAATTTTTTATTTTTATCCCACAGTTATAGTGTGAATGTAAAAACTAATTAAATCCCAAATTTTATTTACTTTACTATTTTTATTGTTTTTATACTTATGTATTCTTGTTATAATGAAATTGTAAGAGGTGTCTTAGGGTTTATTATTGATTAATATGTTTTTCAGAATTCCCATTTTTGATGAAATATAGAGTTTGAATTTATATTTTATTCTAGATCCTAATTCCGTGGGATTAACAATTAGTGACATTATGATTTATGATTTTCGTATTTTTTACCGTCATCTCCAAATAAGTGGTATCATGACTTGGTTTAATATAAGAGTCACTATACTTATGTATATTCATTTTATTTTATCATTTATGTTAGTAGATATAGTGGGGTTTAGTATATCAACTTAATGTAATATTAAGATGAAAAAATATGGATTGGTAAGTTTGATCGAAATGAATATTACTTCTTATGGATGTGGGTGGAAGATTATTTATTTCAAAATGACCTAGATATTCCATTAATTGAAATAAATATAGAGAGTATCTTAAAATAAATATGATAACGGATACAATTTAAGTTACATAGATTGATTCAAATCTCATTTTCAAGGAATGTTTTTTTCAATATGCGGGAGAATAAAAAAACTGAAGTATTGATGGAATTTCTAAAAGTAATGTTTTAAAAACTAAATTATTTTAAAAATGTTTTTTAATGCATAGATTTTTGGGAAAGAGGTTATCAGAAGTAATATTAGTTGAGGAATGTTTTAATTATTTTGGCATGATCAGGATTCAACTGAATTCCATGAGAGTCCCAATCATGGATGATGGAAGGCATTTATTTTACTATTATTTCCACTATAAAGTTAGGAGGAAATGTTCTCAACTATTATTAATTATATTTTAAAATATAACTATGCATTTGATAATTTTAGGAACATAATACGAAATAAAGATCCTATGGGAATGAAATTCCATGATCCAACTAGAAATGTATTAATTATAGAAGGTAAAGTGAAATAACCTAACTTGAAGGCAAGTTAGATGAAATAAAAAATTTCAGGGATGAGAGTAGGAATAAATTTAATAGGCCTTGACTTGCAAGATGAAACTGAAAGAAGTGGGGGAATCTCATGAAATATTGGAAATACTATATAATGATTTAAATTTATATATTCTAGATGATTGAATACTTTAATATTAGTATAATATAGTATCGTCTTGATATAAAGAGTCATTATTTTAGTGAAATAATAGTATTGATTCTTGAGGGTCATTTCATTTCATATCGGGGTAGGGCTCATTAAAAATACTATGTCTAGAATATTTGAAATGGAATCATAGAGAATGATAAGGCTCTTGAATTTTTCCAAAGGATGATGTGAATATGTAGATGCTGAATGGAATCATCGTTATGTTGAATGGAGTGAGTCACATACCTAGTTTTTATAATAATCTATTCTCCTTGGGACAAAAAAATAAAAAATAATATGTAACATGATATGCTAATTGTATATGTAAAATTACCTAAGGATTAATGATGGTGGTAAAGGAGTTAATGATGGGATTGTATATTTGAGTAAAAGATTATATGATAGTTTAATGGATGTAAAGACAAATTTTTAATTTCAAGAGATATGGAATAATCATATTTTTCATCTTAGTGAGAATAATATTATTTTTCTAGTCGAAAATGATGTATTGAAACTTGGTCATTCCGATGTAGAAATTTATTATAGTTTTTATACTTAGGAAAATAAGGAATGTTTCATTTAAATTGAATGAATGTAAACCATAAAAATGGAGTATTTAACTTATTCATAAAAATGCTGGGAGGCCGGTGTTTGTTCATTATCATGATGGTTCCTTATATTTAGTCAGTCTCATAGATGAATAAATAAAAAAAGTGTTTGTTTATTTTATAAATCATAAGTCATATTTTTATATTATTTTCACTCAATGTAAATACATAGTCGAAAGAGATACCATAAGAAGGATTAAATAACTTAATTTAGACAATGGAGAAGAATACAAAAAAAATGGATTTTAGCTAGTACTTCTAGAAAAAAGGAAACAAATGTGACAAAATTGAATTATAAACACCATAAGAGAATTATGTTCTTGAAAGTATAAAGAAAAATTAACTAAAATGGAATGTATAAAGATACTACAATCTATTATATATTAATATATTTATGTAGCATCATAGAATTTCACTTTGTATATAGTTAACTAAAGTCCATTAGCACCAGTGTGGTAGACAATTATTGAGTAGTTGTGTTCTATAATCAAGTGGAAATTCATTATCTAAACATTTTTTATGTGTCCTGAATATATTCATATTTATGTTAAGGAAAGGGATAATATTGATTCTAATTCATAGTTTTTATTCTTGGTGGGATATAGATACTTGGACTTTAGTTACTAACTCTTGGATGACAATCATCATAATATAATAAAATCTCAAAATTTCCTCTCTATTAAGACATTCTTATAAAAAGAACATAAGGAACTCCATAACCACCCTCATATTACTTAAATTAAAAATTCTTTTTATAAAGATTGGATATAATACAATGTGATATAAACCACTCTTTATTTTTCATCATTACTCTAATAGAAACATTAAAATTCATAAATCATATCATAAAAATCAATCAATTCCAAGAAAGAAAGGTGTAATGTCTTTGTTGATTAGATCCCATGTCTTTCTCATCCCAAAATTACATATATTACACTATACTAATATTTTCTATTTGTTTTATCAATATCTGTCAAAAGTCATATCTTCATAATATTGTATTCTAAATATACTTCTATAAATAATTTCGTGGGGAAAACAAAAAAAGGGGGTTTCTCAAATTATTAGTAATGTAATAACTCATCAACATGTCATCAATGGTTTGATTATAATTTTATGAGAAAACATGGTCATGGGAGAAAAAAATTATTAAATTTTACTAGAATAATAATATTTCTCCATATGTTCTGATAGAAGGAAATGTTATATCAATGGAATGAAATATTCCATGGAATATGATTGTGAGATAATAAACATAAACCATAGACCATAATCATTATAATATGATATAAAAATAAGGAATAATTATAGTAATTATTTACATCCACAACAATGAAAAATAAAATCATGTCCAAAAACAATATCGTGAACAAGGATATATGTGATCATGTTTACACACCATCATGTAGAAAAATATATATGTGACCATTTACACTGAAAATAATGTTATCAAACTTATATGTGATAATTTCTAGGAATAATGAAGTCAATAAAGATATATGTGATCGTATACCTATATATTCATATGAGAAAATATATATGTGATTATTTACTTGAACGAACGTGTTAACAAAGCAAAACATTATCATCTCCAAATTTAACATTATTATATTACAAGATATATTAATCTAATAAATTGGAGGGATATATATAAACCCTCCCATAAATCATTCCTATATATGTGTTCCATAAGAAAATAGTAATTCCTCAAATTATAATGAACAAATTTAATGAAAAAGGGTTTCATTACATTTCCCAATGGTATCACTGAAACTGACATAATGAATATAAATGGTTGATACCCAAAATTCGACCACCATAAAAAATATTTCATAAAAACATTATATGGGTGGTTCATGAAAAAGAAATCCTAAGGAAGGAAGTCCTTATGAGATAAACATGAAATTAGTTAAAAAACATAAAATATTTTTTCAAAAATGTTTTTAACTTTGGAATAAGTTTGGATCTTACGAGTCACTTGGAAACATAATTTTAAAAAATATAACATTTGATTAATTTAAAATATTGAATTTACAAAAATAATATTTAAAAAAACATATTAATAATTAATCCATAAAAAATACATAATGTTTTAAAAAATATTATATAAAAATACTTTGGGAACGTTTAAAAATAATATTAAGTAATGGAGCTTTAAAGAAGACATAAAGGGTTCTGAAATGTGAATTAAAAACTACTCCAAAACGTTTTATTTTTAAACATAATATTAAATAGATGTTTATTGAAAAGAAATAATGGTTATAAAAATAGATTTTTGAGTGTAATATAATACCTAGGAATTTGATAAATGGAAAACATTTTGAATATTTTGAAATACTATTGTCGAAGTCACACATCATAAAAATAGGTAGTAGTATCTACCATCAAAGAGTTATAATGGAAAATAGTATGTTCACATTAGTTAATACATATTTGGATTTAAAAATAATAAAGTAATTTTTTTCTAAAATAATGAACTTTAAAATATTGGAAAAAAATCATTAATAAAATGATATTTTTTCTCATAATCATTTCACTTTTATGTGAAAATAAATTCAAAAAAAATAATATTTATGTTGAGAAAAATAATTTTAGATATAGAATAAAGAGGAAATATGTTATTAAATAATAAATATAATGATCTCACAAATAAAATTGAATCACTCTCAGGGAATAATAATTTAACTCAATGAAAAGAAATTTGAGTTAATTAAATCTATTAAGGATATGGCGGTTTTTAAAGAAAGTGACATTAGAATGGGGTTTATGTGGTATAAATGTAAATATGTATAGAAAAGATAAAATAAAACATAATAAATAAATATCTTAATGTTACCATCATATAAATAAAATGTTCAAAAAGAACAATCAAAATTAAATTAATGCGAGTTGAGTTTCCAAAACCCTTAATGTAATGGAAATTTATGAATAAATGTGTTACCCTGAAATAAAAATAAAAATACCATGAAATAAAATATATTACTTATAATTTAATGAAATGGTATAGTGAATAAACCATATAAAATAAATAATGATTCACAATATCAAACACTTCTCATGGATTTGAAAATGAAACCATGAAACCCTTACCTTGTTTCCAGGTTTGTTGAAAAATATATTACCTCTTATATAACAAGAATAAATATCTTAATCAATTAACTTAGGACCATATTCATATCTATAACATTTCATACTCTTTAATTAGAATGATTTATTAAAAATTAATAGTTTCTTTTCATCATCCCATGTTCATTATTCTAATTTCTCCCTGTATGCTTTATAATGTCTATATTAATACCTATTTTTTGATACCATCTTCACCATTACTTTATCATTTATTTTTATTTAATAGAGAAATTATATTTATTTATAAAACAATTATCTCATTTAATAATTTTCTTAGTTATGTTTCATAAAAATGGAATCAGTGTCGAATAATTTAAAAAAAATTGTGGTCAAAGAAGATATTTTAATAGTAATTTAATTAAATTATATAACCATTATAGTATCATCATTTTTTTTATCATCACATTTATTTATAATAAATTTACTATTTATGTTCCCATAGTCATCAATTACAATGTTTTATGAAATTGTTCATATAAGGAGTTAAACCATCCAAAAACAATGACATTATAACACGATGTGTGAGTTTGATTACAAAAATGTATAATATAATTATAATCGAATAATAATTATTTTATTAATATTTTTTATGGTTTTTAATGATGATTAAAAATGTTTGGGTAAATAATAATAAAAATTGAAAAATAAAAATGTTACTTCATAGAGGCGATTATATGAATAGTTAAAATCATCATTACTAAACGAATGAGATTGGATGAGGGTAGAAAATAAATTTTATTTTGAAATTAACAAATAAATTTTCGGAATTGTATTTATTCATTAATTTTATTATTAAAACCTGTATTTATTGGTCATGATGAAAAATGGAATACATTATTGTGTGTAGGTGGAAGTTCTCCCAAACTCATGATCATCATTATTTTTTTATTCTAAGTGGATAAAAATAAATAAATAATAGCTGTTAAATTAGTATAATAAAGAATAATTATATGATTTATACTAATTTAATTATACTACTCTTGTTTGGATATGTTCTTAAGTTAAAATATTATGATGAAAAATATATTTATTATATAATATTCTTGCTAGGACCTTAAGCATTATTATGAAAGTATCCTTTTTAATATAGATAATAAGAAAAGTAATTGAGAATAGTGGCCAACAAAAATTATAGTGGATTTTATGGGGATAAAATTTTTTGTATTTTAGGAAGAAATTCTATGAGATATTTTTTTAATAAATAGGTAGAAATATTTCAATTTTATAAGTGAAATTATTTCTCTTTTTTGAATACCAATTAATTTTCTATAATGGAATAAAAATAATCAAGGGTAAATTAATCTAAAATTAAGATATAATGTATTTTTTAGGTGATAGAGGTTCTATAAATACACCAACTATTATTTTCAAAAATTATATAAATATGTTTCAATCCTTTTATCACTTATTTTTTTTCATTTAACCATTTTTGGGTTTTTACCTTGGTAATTAGTTTTTGCACATGTAATTTATGGTTTATTAAAAATATATGGTAACCAACATTTTAAAATAAAAATCTTATGATCCTAAATTTAATCAAAATCTAATTTAATATAATTTATAAATAACATTAAATTTAAATTAATTGAAAATAATTGGTATATTGAAAAAATATTTTATAGAAAATTGGTGTATTCATCATTAAGTGTTCTTAGAAATATTTAGTATTGATTTTAATTTGAATGAGAAATGATGAATTTATATATTTGATGAAAATTTATATTAAAAATATTTTTGTGAAGATATTAATTTATTTTATTATTTTAAAATTAAGAAATATTAATAAAAACATATTAAAAATAGTTTTATCATTATGGTGGTTAGAAACATTAATTTTATTAATCATGAATTTATAAAAAAAATTAAATTGAAAATATTAAATATTAGGAAAATGTTTAATAGAAATAATAAATCCATTTAGTTTGATTTAATTTCTAAAATATATGAAATATATTTTTTTACTTTATGTTTAAAAAATAGTTTTTTGAGTAAACAATTACTGTAGTATCTATAATTTTGGAATTAGGATTATTAATTAAATATTGTATTTTTAAATGATTTATTTTTATAATTAATATATTATTTTTATATAAAATAGACCCAAAATATTATAAGTCAATATATTAATATGATAACATCATAAAAGTGATGATATTATCAAAATACATATTTTTTACAATTATTCTAAAAATCAATTAGTTGAGAAAAATATAAAAATTTCAGCCTAATATAATTTTGATATTTTGAATTAGAAAATTATTTTTATCTTTTAAAATTCATATTTCAAAATTTATAAAATTAACATTTTATAGAAAATTATATATAAAATGAAAAATAAATTTTATTGGAAAACCAATTTAAAAAAATTTGGAGTTCTCAAAAAAATTTCATATCAATTCATATTTTATTATAATTTTTATTTAATATCAGTTTCATTAATATTATAATTTCTTAATAATAGTCATCAAATAAGTCGTGACTTTTTTTAGTTTTGTGTTGCATGTGAAACAAGTTATCGAACATAATATTTAAAATATATATTCTAAAATCTTGGGGTGTTACATATCCCCTAAATAAATTTATTACTTAAAATTTTATTTACCATTAACCACCGGAAGATGCAAGGGATTCATAATAAACTCAATATATATTTTCTATAAAGATATCAACCTCACAATATTATATATGAGGATTTTCTAAATCCCATCATAATAAGAATGAATTAATGTTTTTTATTAATCAAAATAACTTGTATTAAATAAGATTTTTTTGTTATAGAAATTATGGGGGTTATACATTTCATATCTTAATTTCAATTATTCTGTTCCCAACCGAACACTAAAACAATAATTTTATGGTAATATCTATCAATATTTGAGTGAATTATTATATGAATATGATAACTCAATCTAAAGATTTATTCTCAAATGAAAGAATAATTTCATCCTACGATACATTAATTTCAACTATGAGTTAATAAGATCAACTTATCACTCAATAGTATTAAACTAGTTTTTCTAGGGTTACTCTCTTTTAGGTTTTTAACCAAACTAATCATTAAATTCCCAAAAATATTAATCATTCAAAATGATAAAAATAGAGATAGTTATCAACAAAATCATATCCATCTTTATTGTCTCTCTAGGTGTTCAATATTATTCCCATTAAATTGAAACTGGAGTGAAGATTGACATAATGATCAGCCAGTTTTTTTGGTGGTTATTACCTTGATCTATATCTGTTTCAAATCTGCATCAACTTTATAGTATCAAAACATAGATTCAATTGATAGGATACTACAAAATATATACATTAGAAAAACATCGAGATGTTATCTTATACTTAGACTTATCATTTTAGTTTTCAATAAATTTCACTCATATTAATCGCAAGGAATAAATAAATCCTTATTAAATAAAAACTAAGCATCCTGCGGCATTTAATTGTAGTTATGGAGATAAAATCCTTTCTTTAAACACTATATTTGATAAAAATTGATATGAACCTAAATTTTTTTTCAACATTACCAAAATATAAACATTATGAATCATATATCATCATTTAATAATAACACTATCCTATGAACACATGGTTTCATATCTTTATGGATTTTCTCTCATGTATTTCTAATAAAAATTGGATATTTTCTCCACTTTAGTAAATTTTTTTATTTCATCTACATATCGATAAAAATAATTCTACATAAATAATCCTACAAATTATTTTCATATAAAAAATTTCTTAGGGAAAGGAAAACAAATTAAAGGGCTGATCATGAATTATCAGTATGAAAAAAAACCCATGAACTTGTAATGGAAGGTTAGATCATTAAAATATGGGAAAATATAAGATTTAGAGAAATATTTTATTACAAGATTCTTGAAAAATAATAGGTGTCCATAAGTCATGATAGAAATACATGTAATATCAAATGAACAAACCTTTACCCTGGAATAAAATTGTTATATAATAAGTATGAATCATAGAGAAAAATGATAGGTATATGACATTGAAATATATAATAATTTTAATAAATAATGATATTGTTAATAAAAAAATGTGATCATGTCCAAACATAATATAGTGAAAAAATTTATAAAAGATCTTATCCTTAAACAAACTAGTGAAAAAATAAATATGAAATAATGGGCCTATGGGCCATGTAATGGGATAAATTCCCACTGGTCCTTTAAGATATCTAATGGGTCTCCCTCTACCAAGTTAAATAACTGTTCACCTTAAATTAATAATAAATGAGGCTTTTTCACCAACCTTTAAAAAAATGTGTGTGCATTATCATGTGAATAAATCTGTATTTGATCATATTCATGAATAATCATATGAAAAAAAATCTTTATATGATCACGTTCATGAAAAATCATGCAACAAATGTTATATGTGATCGTGTCTATGAATAATCATATGAACAATGATATATGTGTTCATGTCTAAGAATAGTCATGTGAAAAAATATATATGAGATCATATCTATGAATGTGTTCCATATTAAAAAAATATATATGTGTGACATATTAAAAAAATCAATCATCACATCATAAAGAAATCGTTTAATGAAAACTGGGTTTCACAATATTATCAAATGGTATCACAAAAAATAAACCTCAATAATGTTAATTCATTATACCAAAAATTAAATCATCCAAAAAGAGTATTTCATAAGAACCATTAAAGGGTAGTTAAAGAAAAATAACTTTCATGTAAATAAGTTCTTGATGGATAAATATTATAATCATATAAAAATTTTAATATTGTTTTTGGAAAACGATTTCAAATTTGGTATAAGTGATAATGTTACAGGTCACTTTGAAATGTAATTTTCGGACAGTTTTCTTTTGAGAAATTGTAATAAAGTGATTTAAAAAATCAATATTTCAAAGGAAATATCAATAATTAATCCATTAAAAATACATAATGGTTTGTAAAAGGTGAAGTGAAAATACTTTTAAAAATAGTCTTCAATAATGGATCCCTGGAAAAGGAAAAAAAATTTATAAAAGGTGATGTGAATTTTTTTGGAGAATTTTAATTTTTTAAAACAATATTTAATTATTGAGATTTAAAAAGGATGTTTTTATAAAAAATTAATGTGTAGTGGAAGATAAAAAATTTAATTATTATATTATAGAACACCACTTGTATATTTTAAAATACCATCACTGAAAACACACATCCAAAAAAGTGGTATTAAATTATTTCCATATAAAGTGGTCATGAAAAATTATAAGACCACATGGTTAAACACATATTTGGAAGTCCAAAAAAAAGAAAATAATTTTTGGAATAATTAATAGGTAAATGGATGAAAAACTATCTCTAAAGGAGATGATATTTTTGATTTAAAATATTGCACTTTCATGATAAATAAATTCATCAAAAAAGAAAATTCAAAAAGTGAAATTATTTTTAACTATAGAAAAAATAAGAAATATATTATGAAATATGAAATATAAGAATTTATGAAATGCAGGTGAATTATTTTCATGGACTAAAAATTTAAATCAAATAAATGAAAGTTGAGTTAACCATATCCATTATGAAATTCATAATTCTTGAAGAAAGATACAATTATAAATGGGTTTATGTGGTATAATTTAAAATCCACATAAAAAAATACCATATAATAAAATAAAATATAATAATCTCCTCAATATATATGGAATAAAATCTAGAAGAAAAATCAAAACTCATTTAAGGAAAATTGAGTTTCCAATAACACTTATGATAATGGAAATGTAAGAATAATTGGGTTACTCTAAAATGAAAATTCAAATATTAAGAAATGAAATATATTCATTATTCTTGAACACATTATAACCTCCTATCTAAATAATAACAATTTTGTTATAATTTTTCAAAAATATTTTAATATCTATAACATTTTATACTCTTAAATTTTAATAATTAATAATACATTTACTACTTAGTTATGGTTTCTTTTCAACAAGGGAGATTAGTAATTATAACTGTTTTACATATTATTAATAATGTCAATATTAATATGCATTATTTTATTATAATTTAATAATTACAAGATCATTTATATTACTAAAATAGAAAACATATAATGATTTAGATATATCTTATCTCATTCCATAGGTTTCATAGTTATGTTCTATGATAATGGAACATGTTACTTCTTCATTGAATAATTTTAGAGTTGAATGATTTAATTTTCAAAATAAGGTAAATACATGATATAAAAATTATAAGAAAAAAATATTATTTAAATATAACCTTTTAATAATTTAAGCCTGTAAGTTTCCATAGTATTCAATTATATAGTTTTATATTATTTTTATTTTAGGAGTTTAAACTGACCCAAACCAGAAAACACTATAAATTGATTTGTGAGTGTGGTTATGAAAGTAAACAATAAAATTATAGTATAATCATAATGATATTTTTTTTATTTTTTATGTTTTTTAATCAAATTTTTATATGTTTTTAAATTATAAAAATAAATGTGAAGGAATAAAAAAATACATTGTGGAGGTGGTTTCCTACACATACAAATGATTAACATCATTATTTATCATTAAATGATACAGGATGAGGGTAGATAATAATTTCAATTTTTAAATTTCATAAATAAATTATTTTTATCATAAATATTCATCAATACCATAATTAAAACTAATTATGATAGGTGGTGATGAAAAATAGAAGACATCATTTCATCAAGGTGGTAGTCCACACAAACACACAATCAACATTATTTAATTTTTGTAAGTGAATCAGAATGATAAAAGAATGGTTATTACAACAATATAACAAAAAATAAATTGTATATTTAGAATTTTTTCATTATATTACAATGTTTTTGATTGGTTTTGAGGTGGAAAAATGAAAAAGAAAAATTTAAAGAGCATATAATACTAACGTTGGGACTTTGAACATTCCCTTTAAAGTATCATTGTTAATGAATGGATTAGGACAACTAATTAAGAATAATGGATTATGAATTTGAGATAGGATTATAGGATTATAAATATATCTTGGTTTTGATATCAAATTTTTAGGGATATGTTTGGAATGAATTGGTGGAGGTGTTCCCCAATTATAGATAAAGAAAAAGGCACTTTTCTAGATACCCATTACGTTTCAAAAATTGAATGACACTATATAAGAGTAAATGGCTCCAAAAGAGAGAAATAATGGGTTTTCGGATAGGATATAGTTGATAAATCCACTAAATCTTATTTTAACACATGTTCTATACATTTATCATGCCTTCTAAAATTTTATCTTTATAATTCAACATTTTTTTAGCATGGTGAAAATATAATATAACAATTATCTAAAAATTTATTATTTTTGAGACAAAATTTAATCATAGTAAACTCAAATAAATTTTATTAATAATATACAATTAACAATTAAATTATTAAATATAATATATTAAAATTTTGTTTTTTAGAAAAAATATTGTCTTCATAATTATGTGTTCTTAATCTTATTTAGTATTTATTACAAATTAAATGAGTGATAGAATATATAAATATACTAATAAATTCTATTCAAAAATAATATTTGATAAGATATTAATTTATATGATTAGATAAAACTTAATAAATACTAATTAAATAATTTATTGAAAATAAAAGTTTTACAATTATCATGGTCCTTAAATTTAATTGTAGTAATGTTACATTTTATGACTAAAAATGAAATTAAAATGATTAAATATTATGTACATGATGTAATAAATTATTAAATCCATATTTTAATAATTAATTTATATAATTAATTGAAACTAATTATTTAATGTAAGTGGATAAAAAGTGTTTTTAGAGTAAAATTTTACAAAACCATAATTTAGACATTTATTTTGGGGTTATTAATACTAGGTACAACTGTTCCAGATCCACATCCACATATAGTATCGAGATATAGATTCTGTTTCTTAGAGAACCATTAATCTATAATTTTCCATAATTCTGGGATGGTTTAATATGTGTAGTCTTATCAATAAAAGTTTTAACAATTTTTTATAATCAAAACCCCAAAAACAAATATAATTTCATCTAAACCAACTATGAAAACTTAAATCATTAATAAAACATAATTTATGATTTATTACGTAAATATATTAATAATAATATCACAAAATATTTAGTGGCATAATTTCTTTTGGAAATTATATATATATATATAACATTAACTCAAATAATGTATACACTAATATTATTTAAAAACTCTATAATTTTCCCATATATTTCATCGATCTTCTAATATAACATGGTAAAACATATGATGTATAAATGAAATAGGTGAGATATAAATCCTAGTAGAGGAAAAATAAAATCCTAAAATGATAAATATAATATATTTTAATTAATAGAAATATCATGGTGATATGAAATGGATGATAACTATAAATATGAATAGAAATACATGATACAATATGATAACATCAATGCAACTTAGGAATGCGACAACAATATAAAACACGAAATAATAAGCCTAAATCAATTCTAAAATTCAATTTTTAATAACATAATGTTGTTAGTACAATCTAAAATTCTCCATCAATATCCTATTATGAGATAAGAAAATCACTAAATTTATTTATGTGAAATATAATATTAGGACCACTCTCCACAGTCATATTAGGTATATGCATTTTTGTGCCATATGGGACATGGAACATAAGAAAATATTTCAACACTTTTGATACCAAAAATTTTGAATGTGGGAGAAATAAAAAGATTTCACCAATAATTTAATTATAGTTACATATAATTGAATACCCTTTACATGAAATGGGGATGTGTATTCACTACATAAATGATTTGGATGAAGGATCCCAAGATAATTTTGATAAAAAATAGGTGTAACTAAAGATTCATGAAAGGATTTAAGGAAATTAAAATTTGGTCTATCATTACATTGACTTTTTATGTATAGTTAATGGGATATTTGAAAAAATATTCCAATATTAACAATTAGATGTAAAATGGAATAATACAAGAAAGTGCATGAATAAAGATAAGGAAAGGATATTCTCCTTACATAGGGAGGGAAATTCTAAAAGAATTTATGAGGATTATTAAGATCTTGAAAACAAATTTTGAGGGATTTAGATAGGTATATGGAGATAAAACATGATCTAAATGGTTTTTAGTAAATGTTATTAAGATAATGGGTGGGTATTTATTGAAGAAATAAAGGGGAATTCTTTGTTAATTTTTAAAATTTGGTTTTGGAATCTATATGATAAAAAAATCAAAACCACAAAACCTCACTTCGTTCATTCCCATGGTTTCTACCAAAAAGAGTTATTTTAGTTATTTTATATGGCTAAGAATATATCTCATTAAAATAGTAACAGTGGTTATGTGGAATCGAGTCATGTTTATAAAGAGTAAATTTTAAAACATCAAAATATAATATAGGTTTGGTTAAATTGATTAATGGTTTATAAATTTAATCGTATAAATTAAAATATTATTTTAAAGGGGGTTTTTTTGTTCAGGACATAATTTATACTATTTATTACATCTATTTTGGGATGTTATGATGTAATAATACATAACATATATTTATATAGTATTTAATTTTTATAACAAAAATAAGAAAGCCTTAGAAAACTCAGAAAAAATAACTATTGGATAATTTAGATTTTATAATTTCTAAAATAAAATTTTTTTCAGTAAAAATTATTATCTAAATATGATAATTTACACATTTAAATCAAAACCAACATTTATTGAAAAATATTAGTTTTGGGGATAATAATAGTTTTCTGACACTTATAAGGGATATATTTAAATTAAAAAAATTATATTATATATATTTTAGAAATATTATTTAACAAAGATATTATATGAAAATAAAATTTATTTTCAAAAATTTTAATTTATCATAAATAAATTTTAAATTAAATCTGTATGTTTTGAAAAAAATACAATTTGGTTTTCTAGAAAACAATATTTAATTTTTATCAACTCATGTAAAATTATAATAATAAAAAGGGATAAATATAATCATTCTTTTATATAAAAGTAAAATATTCAAATTATTACGACTTGGGTATTGATACATAAACCCCTATTATAAAAGAATACACACTAAGGGTAAGATATGTGATGGTGGGGTTTTCATAGGGTGGTTTGTCGAATATGGTTCGGGATGTGATCCCAATATACATGAATATATCTCATAAATGGTTTCTTTCATACTTATATTGTTGAAATTTATCTTTGGATTTATCAAATTCAAGGCCACGTGATTTCATATCCTTAATAAGCATTGGTGAATGTGCTTTATAGGGTAGGATCATACTTTTCATGGACATCGCTCCTTCCATATGGGAAAATTATACATTATCATAACCCTTAATATATTCTAATATTATTGGTCACAGTAAAATTACTCTATTATCAATGGTTAAGATGATAAAAGGCCTTTCAAATCCAACATGATATATTTTATCATTTTTCCAAAAAAATCCCAATTAGTCATGTTTTTTCTATCACTATAATACTTAATAATAAATTTTTTTATTTAAAAAGTAATTTCATTTATAAATTATTGATTCATTATAGCATGTGAAAGAATAATATCACTTCCTCACCACTTATTATTTGGGGCATTTCAAGGTACTTTTGGATTTTAGGAAAGTTATTGGAACTTTATAAGTGTGAAATATTCCAAGGTTTTAATAGGAATCTATATTAAATAGCTTGCAAAATATGCAACACTAAGAAGGATAAAACCATGAAATATTATAATTTAAATATGACTGATATAATTAGATATTAAATTGAAGGGTTTGATTATGATTAACTAATATATATATATATATGTATAATGGTTTTAATCAATAAAAAATTATGAATTAATGTTGAAGAAATAAGAACTCAATTTCCAGTAATTCCATTTTATTCTTCAATGATATGTTATCATTAAAAAAATGATTATTACTTATTATTATGAGTAGATAATATAAATAATTTATAGAAAATTTTAGAAATTATTTTTATAAAATAAAAATATCATTTTTAAAATAATAATATAAAAATTATCCTATAGTGATGTTTAGTTTTTTTTTTTGAAATGTGTAATTTTCATTGAATAATGAAGATATTTATTTTTATTGAAAAATATATTTTAAAGTTAAAGTATTTACATGGTAAAATAATATTTTTGATTATTTCTAAAATAAAATTGGACAAAATTTATTTAAAAAAATTCCAATTATTGTTTTTTAAGTGAATTTAATTCTTTAATTTATTATAAAATCATTTTATATTTAAAAATGGCATTTTTTGGAAAAACTATTTTTCCTAAAAAAATTAAGATTTAATTTTAAATTAAATTCATATGCTCTTTTAGTATGAATATTAAAATAAGGATTTAATATTTGGAATCAATGGGTCTAAATCTATTAAATAAATCCCCTTTATTTTGGTACAATATGAATAATAACCATATTAATTTTTTTCCACAGTAAGGTTAAATCAGGTAATTAAGGGTTATCGATAATTTGAAAAGGACATGAAAATGACCATAAAAATATCACTAATTTTATTTTATGATTTAATTTCATTCATAATAATCCATGAATTGGTTATATTCACTTTTTTGACATATGGATGTGACTATAACAATTATAATATTTTGTGTCATGACAATTAAAAATTGACACATTCTTGTTTTTAATATATATATAATATTATTTACATGGGGATAAATTGAATATATGTTTTTTATAAATATTAATTTTAAATATAAATGATTTATTTTCATCATGATAATTTCTTTCATTTTTATTGAATAATTAATTATCTCAAATTATTATATAATGCTGATGCAGAAATTGTTGAATTAAGGGAAAAATATAATAAATGATAATAAAAATTTTATAAGTAATATAATTTTTGGGAATTAATGTGATAAATTATTTTTATATATTAACAAAATTGTTTATCTATGTATTAAAATAATTTTTTATTGTTTAATTAGTTGTTTTGATTTTATTAATTTCAATATAGTAAATATTTTTTTAATGACATTAATGAAATTTTATAATAAATAATATTTAATAAAATTGTATAAAATTCCAAATAAAATAGAATTATCCATGTGATATGAATATTGTTTATAATATTAATCATGTTCTACTTATGGGTTTAATTTTTCATTTATAGTAATTATCTTGTCCCTCAATGTGTCTTGACCCGACCCAACCTACTCAAAAGGAGGGAAACACTACCAAATGCACCCGTCGGTAAGCTCCTCTGCAAAGCTCAGGTAAACACCCCTATCAGTCTAGATCCCTAAGCTCTTCCTTCTCTAGGTCCTCCTGGGACTCCGTCGAAAGGATTGTGGTCTTCACAAGTCACAAACATGTTACGGAAAAGCCTGTGAAGTGGTGAGTATAGAAATACTCAGTAGGAACACAAAAAACCCCAAAATTAAAAGGAGAAAATGAAAGGCTACAGTTATCTCATCCAAGCCAGAGGGAACCCAAATTAGATAAAAACATCATCTCGAGACCAACCTCGACTAAACACAACTAGTCAGCTCAGCTCATGTGTATTCCCATACAAACTCCATGAACATCCACTCTGTTCTATACCCATACATTGATCATGAGAGGCTAGATATACTAATTTCACTCACCAATCCTCATGAGGTTCCAACCTCATAACTAGCGACATGTTCTACACAAAACAAGTAGAACACATTCATTGAGCTCTGTCATCCCAGATGACCCTCGTTCGAGAGATACACTCCATCAGTTCTCACACCTACAACACAAACGCCCATATGAGAGATCATGCTTGTCGGATATTGTCACTGAGAACATCATGGTAAAACAATGGAAACAAAAAACATCTCAGATAGGGGATCACTCCTAGGGTCTCCTAGGTGATACAAGAACCCACTCTGGTATCTCGAAGATCTCATAGATAGGGGATCACTCCCAAGATCTGCTAGGGGATACCACAAACCAATCGAGCATTCCACAGTTCACATCACTCAGATAAAGGATTTTCAGCCATGTGAAGATGGTCACGATAATGATGGAAACCCCATCTGGTATAACTCGCAATGTAGGGGATCGAACGAACAATGCAACAACCCTTCCTGAAGAACGTGCTGAGTAAGGGATCATATAACCATTGATTATGAAACCCTAATTAAACAACATAGTGAGTAGGGGATCATATAACCAATGATGCCACAACCCCTCTATTCACAACCCACTATATAGGGGAGTATATTACTGATGATTCCTAAAATAATACGGGATTAACCTACAAGATAGTGATCACTTCTCATTGATAAGTTATCACAATGATACCAAGAACCCGATCTAGAGAAGTGAAGCTAGAGGATTCGGTTATAAACCCACCATAGGGATACCACAACTCTATCAGAAAGTCATCGTATTGAGGGGATCCCAAACTTATTCTAAGTTGGTAATGCTAAATAAACTTTAATTGAAATGAACCAAAGGAGTATAGTCAAGCACTACTGGTCCAAATGTCTCTAACCTGAGTGCCCCACAACATCGCCACACTGCTCACCCTTTAGGAATATGTTGAGGCCACCATTATGATCTACTTGGAAAAACATGTAGGATAGGCTTTCACGAAATAGACAACCGATGAAAAAGGCATGATTTTCCATAGAAAGCCCTTGTGGGGCCCTCAAATCGATCTCAAAACTTATCAAAATGATCACATTATTGCGATTCCTTTAGAAAAACACACAATATCGACTACTCGTTCATCCATAATGGACGTGTGATAGAAAAGTCTCGTTATTTTGTAAACGCCCAAAACCCACCTCATAGATCCCACACCATGATCTCCTTCCTAGCACCTAGAAACAATCATGAAAAGCCTAACATACAATCAGGATCACAAAGTCAATGAGAATGCATCAATAGAACGCTCTGTGTAGATGTTATGGTGGGTAGAAACTGAATAATAATAAAAAATTATTATTATTTCAATGTTTCATTTCCTTAGGCAAAAAACCTGACTCTAAAAATTCCCAAAGTCTTCTCTAAGGGTCCGTCTGCACTCGAGGAACGCGTTGCCGCAAACAGCTCACAAATCGGAGTAACAATTTGCGAGTTACAAGGGTTTAAATAACCCTCAGAAAATCCTGTCCAGACCACCGCCTGTCTAGCAGGAAACCACCGCGTCACCGCCGCCATCGCCGGAATCTGCCATGTCAGTTGGCAGAAACTATGTTTTCAGCTAGAAACTGGGGTTTCAGCCAAAAAACATTCAGGATCCACCAGAAACCCCACAGTGCTTCAAAATTATATCTGAAATATTTTTTGGAAAACTCAGGACTCGAACTACACAAACCTTATGAAAATTTGAACAAAAAAATGCATAAACATGATATGGGATTTTAAAACTAAACTAATGAACTTTGGGCATATCGCCGACGCTTTCCACGCTCTGCTGCCACTGCTGCACGATTAGGGAGCATCCGTCATTAAGATCTGAGATCGACTTCACTTCATTTTCTCGATTCAGCAATTCACCATCATTGACTGGAAGAAGGAGGGGTGGGGGAAGTGCTTCACCAATGTAAAGGGAAGGGGGTGTTTATGGATTTTATTATTATTTTTTAAATATGTAAATTAAAAACCATCCACACCGCTGACCATACCTCCTATTGCAGAAATGTTTAGGCTACCCCTAGGATAAAAGTGGCGTTCTGAACTCAACCGTGTGCTTAGAAATGTGATATGAGACCCAGTTTAATAGTTATTTGAGATGACACCCATAAATAAACATTTAAATTTATTTATGAAAAATCCCCTAGTGGCTTTTTCCACAGCTGGCTCGTGCCTGCATATTTTACACCCTGCCTAGGGAAAACGACATGCTTTGAAGGCATTCGTGCCCTCAAATTTCTTATCTTATTCACCATTTAAGAGATAAATTATTCCCACCTCATGCATAGTAAAAAAATACTTAAGATTTTTGTAATATTAATTCCAAGCACACCAGGCCCTGGAATCACACACTGTCTCTATTCCTAGCACTGAAATTAATCATAGAAATATTCCAATGTCAAATAGATAAAAAACATGAGTTGATACACCCTCCCCAACATAGAACTTTTCAATCCTAAAAATCCATAAGCACATGGAAAGATAATTAACTCCCAACTGGGTCTGCCATGCCAATGAGTTCGTCAACATAGACCCCTGTCTGAATGCATAAGTCAGAGGGAATCCTCCACCACCCCTCAAAACTATCCTCTTAAGGTGGAACTGACTCAACCAGATGGTTTTAATCGCTCACAAAAACGTGTCTTGGTGGGGGAAGGATCCCTCTTCCTTATGCATTCGAAGCACATTGAAAAACACCCACACATGGTCTTAACAATTCCCTAAACAAAACTCGAGCAGGAAACATAAAGGAAATTGTACCTCTAAACATTGTCTATATATACTATTAAAGAAGGTAGAAAGGACACAGAGCATACCTCCATCCATC
The DNA here is from genome assembly GCA_963277665.1 of Viscum album. NCBI lineage: Eukaryota > Viridiplantae > Streptophyta > Magnoliopsida > Santalales > Viscaceae > Viscum > Viscum album. The sequence goes on along the minus strand of OY728141.1, from coordinate 1,293,529,290 downwards.
CGTAGTGCCTCTGAGTCATCAGACTCTAAGGCATATAGTTTTCCTCACCCTCGCCCTCCAACTCCCTAAGCTTGTAGTGGACCACTAGAGTGTGGTAGTGGTGGCATATGATACTGCCTACCACCTTCCACTGTTGCACCAGCTCCATCGCCACATCCACCGCCCTGCATACATCCATACTCAAGAATTTTTTGCTGCCATGGAAGCCTTTCAACCAGCTCCCTATTAGCATCATGATGGGTTGGATAATATCTAGAAATATTTCTTCGACTGTCGCAAGCATAGCACTACCTCTCTTGTGGCTGAGCAAAATTGTCCTAAGATCCCTAAGAGACATGAGCCTCAGGTCCTCCATCCTGGGGTCACCTCCTTAAATTCCAGGCACATTCAAACCCCTGCACCTGCAGTTGGCTACCAACTTCTGAGGTCTGAGCAACAACGTGCCTAGAACTAATGAGATGAATCTGCTAAGCAAGAAATCTCCTGACCAGTTATCCTCACTCCATCACTCCAGCATAGGTGGGCAGGCCCAAAGAAATCACACCTGCCCAGATGTCACTAAATAGGCCCTTCTCGAAGGTCTGATACCTAAAGAACGGGTCATGAATCATTTCCAGGGATTAGCAAGATAGATGTTTAAACCTCATATAGTAATCTAACACATTCATACCCTCTTTCCGAAGCTATAAATGTTTCTGGATCTGCACTGATATCAGCATCACCAGAGAGAACTATTTCATAAAGAACCTCTCATTCTCTACCCATGTGACCGTCTCATCAATATGGGACTGCATCTGCAGACTCCACTATCTCCTAACCGAACCATGCATAAGGTTTGCTACTAGGACCACAATCTGATATGGAGGTGTCCTCACCAAGCAGAAATCTCTGGTGACTAGTTCGGGATATTCATCATCTACCTGGGGGTCTAAATAACCCCCATACATCAAAGGTCACTCCATCTGGAACTCACGTAGCGCACTCAGCCTACGTGTGTCCTTGTCATGCCCTTCCAGAAAAATTAGTTTCTTGATAGTTGGTGTCTCTACTAGCAAACCACCAAGAGGTCCAACCTCAGAACTTGTTCCATTCTTCAAAGACTCTACTCAGGGTGAATAGTCACCAAAATCCTGATGTGGAACCCTCATTGGTTGTTATTGTGGCATCATCCTAAAATAAAATCAAGACACACCACAGTTAATGAGTATATCTAGGGAGGTAATGAAAAAAAGACAAGAAAAACCCAAAACCCAGTTCTATATAATGCATTTACCATTATTCCCCGGCAACCAATGTACTAAAATCCCGAGTCAAAATGAAGGTTATCAGAGTCCTGGTGAATGGATACGTCGGCTGTCATGGTAACACTAGAGAACCTGGACAAAAAGCCAAACATGAAACATCCTAGAACGACTGCTATGAAACCCTAACCAAGATCACAGCTAGACCAGCTACACTCTGAGATCCCAAAGATGGAACATCCTTTGATACCACTCTGTCACGACCCAAACCAATGGTGATTAAGCAGTGACTCCCCAAACTCACCTCCAATAGGCTAGGGGATGGAAACCAGTGCTGAGTAGGCTATCATAGTGATGGGAGGCAGTGGTCTAAGGTACCTGTAAACATGCACCCACATACACCTCCATGAACCAGTGCAGAGATTTATAAAACTAAATAGAAAATGCATGAATACATATATCCTAAACTATAGTGAAACATAATAACAAAAGAAAAAACTTGGCCCAACAAAAGAAAACAAAAAAAAGCATCCAACCTACTCAGAAAAAAGGAAACACTGCAAAATGCATCCACCGGTAAGTTCATCAGCACAACTCTGTTAAACACCACGGTTAGTTCTGCTCACTAAGCTCTACCTGCTCCAGGTCCTCCTAGTACTCCGTTGAATATTCTGTGGTCTGCACAAGACACAAACATGTACAATAAATGTCAGTGTAAGTGTGAGTATAAAAATACTCACTAGGCAACACAAAAACCCAAAAATAAAAAGGAGAAACAGAAAGGCGACCGTCTGCTCATCCTAGAGAGTGGGAACCCAAATGATATAGAAAAACCATATCGATACCATCCTTGGATAAATAGGATGTTTCATCTTATCTTAGGCGTATTCCCATACATACACCAGGAATATCTTCTCACATCTATGCCCAAACAAAGACCATGACCAACCAGATATACTCATTTACACACCAAGCCTCATGAGGTTCCAAAATCATAACTAGCAATAGTCTCTACAAAAAACTAGGAGAACAACCTCTATGAGCTCTGTCACCCCAGATGACACTCATCCGAGAGATACAATCCATCAGGTCTAACACCAAAATCCCAAACGCCTATTTGAGAGATCACACTCGTCGGATATCGTCACTCAGAAAATCACACTGAAATAGTTGAAACAACAAACTTATCAGATAGGGGATCAATATTAGGTTCTGCTATGGGATGTAAGATCCCACTCTGGTATCATGAAGATCTCACAGATATAGGATCACAACAGAGATATGCTAGGGATACCACTATCTGATCTGAAAATCCACAGTTGACATCACTCAGATAGAAGATCGTTTCCCATGGGATGAAGGTAACAACGATGCCAGAAACCCCATCTCGTGTAACTCATGATGTAGGGGATGGAACTGAAGATAATCCAACCCTATCGAAAAAACGCGCTGAGTAAGGGATCATATAACAAACGATTCCACAACCCTACTAAAACCACACCATTATTAGGGGATCGTATACCCCACGATTCCACAACCCTACTATGCATAGCACGCTATGTGGAGGATCATATTCTCGATGATTATTCAAACCCTATGGGATTATCCTCATTGATCGGGGATCACTACCCATGGATAAGTGGTCACAACGATACCATGAACCCGATCTAGGGAAGTGAAGCTAGAGGATCCCTCTCTAAGCCCACTGAAGGGATGTCACAACTATATCATAAATTAATCCTATCGAAGGGAACAAAATTCTATACTGGTGTTTTAATGTGACAAAAACCATCATAGGAACGAACCAAGGGAGTACACTCGACCACATCTAGTCTAAATATCGCTAACCCGATCAACCCACAACATCACCACACATCGCACCTCTTAGGTCTATACTGTGGCCACTATCGTGATCTATACAAAAAAACACACAGGAGAGGATACATACTCACCCGAAATAGAAAACTTATGAAAAACATACTATTAACTATAAAAAGATGGTGTGGGGCCCATATTTCAATTCTGAAACTCATCATGAGGATCACACTGTTGTGATCCCCTTGAAAAAGCACACAAGATAGACTACTCTTCATCCATAACAGACACCCAATAGAAAAGGCATGTTTCTCTGTAAATGCCCAAAACTAGCCCCATGGGGCCGACCCCCTGATCTGCATCCTAGTGCCTAAAAAATATCTTGAAATTTATTCCTTACTATTAGGATTACAACGTCACTTACGTTGCGTCAATCAGATGCTCCGTGCAGACGTTACGATAGGTCGAAGCTGACTAATAATAAAATATTATTATTATTTCACCTTTTCTTAGCCCTGGGCCAATTAATTGACTTATTAAATTCCCGAAGTGAACTCAAAATATCTATCTTCGTGCATGGAACGTGTTACCACAAAAAGCTCACAAATTGGAGTTATGGTTTTCCAGTTTCGGGGGTTTATAGAACCCCCATAAAATCCTGGCCGGACCACCACTGGTCTCACTGGAAACCTCCTTGACGCCACTGGAAATTGTCGCACCCCCACTATAAACAACCTTCTAGATCCATTCTGTCGTTGAAATCATCTTAATCCTCCATGGTCGCCACCAGAAATAGGGTTTTCCACCAAAAAACTTCATGGATCCACAGACAACACCCCGGTGCTCTAAAATTAGATCTAAAAAATGTTTAGGAATGCTCAGGACCCGAACTACACAACCCTTATCACAATTTGCAGATAAAAATCATAAAGAGGTCTAGGATTATAAAAGTCAACTACCTAATTTTTATAGGATCATTGATGCTTTTCACGCTCCGCAGCTCCGGCTCTACGATCTAGGAGCATCGGCCGTGAAGACCCGATACTAACGTCGCTTCATTTGCATGATTCAACGATTTACTGCAGACGAATGGAGGAAGGAGGGGAGGTGTAAGAGCTTCGCCAATGTGAATGGAGGGGTTGTTCATTTATATATATTTTTTAAATAAGTAAATTAACAACCGTCCACACCCCCGACCAGACCTCCCAGCATGGAGATAAATAGGCTTCCCCAAGGTTAAACACGACATTTTAAACTCAACCACGTGCTCAGAAATGTGATCCGAGACTCTGTTCATGAGTTATTCGAGATGAAACCCATAAATATACTTTTCAACTTATTTATGAAAAATACCATGGTGTCTTTTTCCACATCAGGATCATGCCCGCATATTTTACACCCTACCTGGGGTAAACAAGATGCTCTAGATGCCATCGTGTCCTCAGATTTCTGATCTGAGCTACTGTTTAAGAGATAAATCATTCCTTTCTTGTGCATAGTATGAAAAAACATAAGATTTTTATAAAGTTAATTTCGGGCACACCAATTCTCAGAATCACATGCCGTCTTCAATCCTAGCTATGTAATTATTCGTAGGAATATTCCAAAGTCTAACCGGGCCAAAACCTGAGTTATTACACAAATAGTAAAAATCCATGTTGTCACTATAAGTTTGGAAGTGGTTAACAAGGAGTTAAAACTTAAATATAAGGTTAATGATATATTAAAAAAATTTATATTTTTTAGTTTATTAGATTATATATACCCATAATCATCCATTAATTTAAATAAATTAGTTTTTATCCATTTTTAATTGAAAATTAATTTACATTAATTTAATATTTTTATGAATTCAAAGACTTCCCAACCCCTCTCTTATAAAATGAAATATCTATTTCTCTTTAATTTTGACTGAAAATCCCTTTTTCCTGCCAATATCTACCAAAATACTATATATATTTCCCTTTAAAATTTATATATTCATTATTTATGGAATAATAAAAACCTTAGTGGCCTTACGTTATTATGGAAAAGTGGTTTTCCAAAGAGAATGTATCATTCCTATCAGAGTGTTTTCATATTATTTATTTCAAATATTATCTCAAATCATCACCAATAATTATGAGATAATAAAATAATTGTTATTAAATATATTGAGATTTTATTATGTTATTTTCATAACAAATATCCATCACCAAACTCTATCAAATAGAACATTAATCCATCATTCGTTGGTATTGTTGACTATTGATTCACATACTAATGTAATTAATTTTCCATCAGCAACTTTCATTAATGATTATAATGATATAAATAATGTTAATATATAATATTTATGACATATTTATCCTTATTAAATTATAATTTATTATTTAATTTCTTACCTTTCAATTCACTAATAAATGACAATATCGTTCGTGTGTATGTGTGGACAACCACCTCCATAAAGCAATGTGATTCATTTTTAATCACCACATCACGTTGATGATATATATAATCATTCTTGAAGAAATATTTTTTTATTTTGAAACAATGATAACTCTGTAATGATAAAATAACACTAATCTAATTTCCATAATGATCGTTAAATAATGGAAACGATACTCATGAATACATAAAACCTATCATCTCTATGATTGTAATGTAGTTATTTTTTAAAAAAATCGTTCATTAATTGTATTAAAATTATTATTGATTTATAAAAAGTTTAATTATGTCTTCAATATTATTATAGAGATCATGAAATAGTTTCCCTTTGACCACCATCAACAAACCAAAGATATTTTGAAATAATGGATTAAACATCCTCAAAACACACCATGAAAACATAAATTTCTATGTGTTTAAATATTTGAATAAAATAAATGAAGTAAGAGATTTAGGGATAAAGGATTAATCCTATAAAAGGTTCTCAAGTTATAAAATAATTTAATATAAGTTTATTCTATTGGTGTTAAAGATTTACATAGAAACTCTTGACTCATGATAAGGGGAATTATTTTAAAATTTATCTTATAATGCTTCCCTTAGAACTATAATTATCTTCCATATACATAAATTTAAATTTTTATGGATATTTTTATATGTAAATAATTATTTTGGGAGGGCATGTGATGATCATTTTTTGATTATTTTAAAGGTTTCCAACGGAATATTTTTATCGAATGTCTTGATGTTCTTTAGAAAAAAGACTAAAGGAATGTTCAATTTTAACATATATGGCTATATTGAATTTGTTTGTCACAATATAAGCTATTTTATTTTGGGATTACGTTACAAGATTACATGTTTTATTAAAACAAAATCTCTCTTTCCCATTATTCTAGGAATTTTAGTTTTTAAAATTGGGTTTTAATGAAAATAGATATATCAATAACTAAAAATAAATTATATTGAGTGAAAATAATGATTTTTTGATACACGATTTTAAAATTTATGGTTATGTTATGTTTATTTGGAATGGTTTATGATAATTGGTGGTTACGTTAGTAAATGTGTCTGGGTGGTTCTATGATAAACCATGGTCATGTGAGCCTGTTATACCTCTCCAATAAATTGGGTAATGAGATGGAACTAACCGAATAGGGTTTTATTTGATATTATGGGAATATAATGTGATAGTTATTACAATTAGATCCATAATGGTAACTTCAATTTTAACCATGAACTTTACTCCAACTATAACTATGATGGTAATTCCATGTGTAAGTAAGAGTGATATTCAAATGATGTACCAATTAAACTACATGTTTTATCTACGATTTATATGGATTTTAATGTAATATTATGATTTATCAAAGTAATATAAGCATATTATGTTTAAAGGAAATAATATTCTACTTTTTTTAAGGGTGACAAGTTAAAAGTTGAGAAAATGGATATTGTGTTTTTTTCATGATTTCAAAGAAACCATTATGAGTTTTATTTTGACATTATGATTTATTATGAAATGTTTTGTGAAAATATATCATAAGGGAAGGTGATTTATTATGTATGAAAATGTATATTTGGAGAAATATTTTATTTATAAAAAGGATATATTTTAGAAGTATTCACATACCAACATTTTCTTTCTTTCTCATTATGTCCCTTATTAATATTTCTGTGTTTGTACGACATTTTTAAATAGTTTTTCCATTGTTTAAGGATGTTTTAGGGAAAAGAAGATGCCAGGTTTAAATTAATGAATATTTTTTTGGAAAATTAATGATATTTCATTTTAAATGTTTTATATAGTGGAAAAAATCATCACTAATTAAAAGTGCCCAATTTTTAATATATGGGTTTTTTATAAGAGTTATGAAATAACTATCTAAAATTATTTTCCTAAAAGATATTTGGTAATATAATGAGGTATATTATTATTTAATTTCACCTTAATATGGAATGTTTAAGGTTAGTTCCTTATAGTTAGAATCAATGTAGGGTTAAGACAACTTTATAGATTAGGATATTTCCATGTGATGTTATCTTCAGAGTTATAGATATCATCAAGGGTTTATAAGCTTTCAGATGATCATAATTTTAGAGTCTAAGAAACCCCATTTTTTGTTTTAAGTGATGGAATTATATGGTTTATAATGATATTTTGTGAGATGTTTTATTTGGATTAGGTAGAAGATAAACCTTATGTTTAACATTAAGTATTATATGAGGAATATTGTTTTTAAATTTAGTGGACATATGATTAAATTTTTTTACAATATTTAGGTATTATATTATACTTCATGATTAAGGGTAATGTCTTATGAAATATATAGTTTAATAAAATTGTAATCCCATAAGCCCGGTGATAACCCATCGTATATGGTAACGACACAGGGTTGAACATGCAACTGAAGGGTGACATGTGTGAAATTCCTACGACTGGACTATGTAAATTATTAGATAGTATGAAATTTATTTTCAAAATAATTTTTATTAAAATAATAATCAATTATATTTTGGGAACATATGTTTTATTGTGTATATGACCATGAGATTGAAATGATATTTGGTGATTAAGTGATTAATGTTAATTCAGAAGAAGTATAGTATTTTGAGAACATTATATGATTAGGTCAAATATATTACTTTCGAATTTTTTTAGGAATAAATGTGGATTTGTCTTTAGAAAGAATATATGATCTTAATGGGGATTTTTTGTGATTACAGTTATTTATGGAATGATTTATTTTGAACATTGGGTACTAGTTTTGAATTTTAGAGATTTAGGTTTTATTTATTATTATAAAGGTTTATTCATTATGGGAATTATCTTATATTGTTCTAACCATATGTTTTTTTTTCATAATGTCCAAATATTAGAGGAATATTTTTTTGTGTATTATGATATCTATTAGAAGATAATTTTAGTGCTTTATGAATTTACAAATTTCATCTTGAATACTGATCATTCAATGTAAAATATTATATTATAGGGGAAACTGATTACAGGTTGAAATTATACTAGTATATTAAGTATATTTCATTATTTTATTATTCTATATATTAATTTAATTTCAAAACTCTTGGAAATGGATATTGAGAAAAAATGTTATATGTTAAATTTTATTACCAATAAATCAAAAATGTTTTAACCCATCAAAAATTTATGGTATTGTGATGGTTAAATTTCTCATGACCATGTTCAATATCACTCTATCTTAATCCTTGGGTATTTTTTTCAATTATATGTACATATATTGACATCCCAATAAAGTTTTCTGATATAGAAACCTAGTTACTTATTACTCGAGATGACCTTCATATATCTATTGGCCTATTTTTAGGATAAAGTTTTATTAACCCTTTTTACTTTTTGGGATTTATAAAATTGTATTTTTATTACTGATAAATGGTTAAAATTTCACATACATAATATTTTTTGGGTGGGTGATGATATGTCTTTATATTTTAAATGAAGGAAACTATGTTACATAATGTAGAAAATACACAACACCAAGCCTGATGAAACCATGAAATATTATTATTATAATACGATTATTACAACATATATGTTAAATTTTTAGGTTTAAATATTAATAAGTAATTTTTTATGTATATATATGTGTGTGTTTTAATCAATAAAAATTTATTTATTAATTCTATGAAAATAAAATCTTAATTTTTAGTAATGTTATTTAATTCTTTAAATATATATTTTCTTAAAAAATCAGTTTTATTGGTTTTTTTGTTTGGATAACATAATAAATTTATTTATAATTTTAATATTTTTTTAAAAAAATAAAAATATATTTTTTAAAAAATAATGTTTAAATTATCCTAGGGTAAAATGTTTATATTTTTTTTAAAATGTTTTATTTTTCAATGAATAGTAAAGATGCTGATTTTTATTGAACATTAATTATTTTTAAAGTATATACAAATTAAAAAAATATTTGGATTAGTTTTTAGAATTCTGTATTTCATTTTTATTTTAATTAAAATAAATATTACTTTTTAAATAATTTTTTTATTTTAATTAAGTATAAAAACATTTTATTTTTAAAAGGGATATTTTTTTGAAAAACCGTTTTTTGAAACATATTTCTAGTTTGATTCAAATTACATTCTGATGATAATATATATATAATTTTAAAAAAATGGATTCCATATTTGGAATAAGTGGCTAAAAATTTAGTAAAGTGGACCTTTTTATTTTTGGACCATAGGAATAATAAAATTAGTAATTTTAGTTACAATTAAGGGTTCACAATAATATGAAAAGGACTAGAAAATGACGCTAACAGTTCCCACAATTTTATTTTAAGGTTATTTTTAATCTATAATCATCCAAGACTCGGTTATATAACGTTTTTTCAATTATTTTGTGATTATAACTCTTATGATACATTATGTAATGAAAATTAAAAAGTCGTACTCTTGCTCTTAATAAATATAATATTTTTAAAATGGTTATAAACATAACTATTTTTTGATTATAAATATTAATCTAAAATATAATTGATTTATGTTCAAATTTATTATTTATTGTTATTTTTTTAGTTAACAAATAATTACCTGAAATGTTTACACAACACTGAAACAATAATTGTTCAATAAATAGAAAAAAAATAATTGATATTAAAATTTTTTGAAGTAATAACATTAAAGATAACAACATGATGAATTAATTTTATAGATTATTATAATAGGATATTTATTTAATAAAATATTTTTTTTGAATTTCATTTATTTTCTTGATGTTACTAACATCAAATTAATGAACAGTTATAAATATTGACATTAATAATATTTTATAATAAATAATATTTTATTAAATTTATGGAATTAGTAAAAAAATTATATTCATATATTTTTTTAGTATATGGTTCATATTATCATCCATGTTCCATGTATGTGCCATCTTTCTATTAATAGTAACTATATTGAATCAATGTGTATAAATATCTTTGTTATCATAATAAATGTGAATGTGGATAATGAGGGGTTATATCCAAAATATAATTGTAATAACATCATAAAAACATGTTAAATTTATATTTTATTGGTTTATATAAAATCATACTCATCCTATATTTTAAATCAATCAGTTTGGATTCATTCAGATTTGAAACTCAATTTATATAAACTTAAAATTTTGGGAATTCCCAAAATGGCCCTCCCCTCTCTTATATATGATAATCTCCTCTCCTGTTTACTTAAAACATAAATTATCACTTGGAACTAGTAATACATAAAATAATACCTTACTACAATCCCTCCCAAACATTTTATAGTCCTTTTTATAGAATAATTCCAACCATAATGGTAATAAGGAGTAAAAAAAGGGAGGTTTTACAAAGTGGTGATATCCTTCTTAAGTGAGTGTTTTCATTTAATTTCATGTTACAACTCATTAAAATCATATGAAACCATGATGAAAAAATAAATAATTATATATCATATACATAAATGTTATTATGTTGGTTTCATAACCTATATCCATCTTTAACCTCCATCAAACGAGAAATGAATCCCTCATTCTTGTATACAGCAGCATACCGCCACATAGACTGATGTAATCCATTTTCCATCAACACATCTCATTGATTTTTTTAATTAATGAATTAATATTTATTTATGATATATAAGAAATATTTATCATAATTAAAATGTAACATATCATATTTTTTCTTAATTTTCCATCCACTAAAAAATGATAGCATCCTTCATGCGTATGTATGGACTACCACCCCCAAAAGAAATGTGATTCATTTTTCATTTACACGTCATATGGATGATATATATAAGTATTTGTAATTAAATAATATTTAATTTTTAAGTATTTATCATTATATGATGTTAAAATAAGACCTACCTTCTTTCGCTAATGATTGATGAAAAATGAGAACGTTACTCATGCATACATACGACCTACCATCTCTGTAATTGTAACATAGTTCATTCTTCATAACCATCATTCATAATTAGTTCTAAAAATATAATTTATATATATAAATTATAATTAATTCATTTATAATATATATATATATATATATATATGATCCAATAATGACTTATTGACCATGACCAGTAGACTAATGTTAATTTGAAATTATAGACTGAACATCCTCAAAAACCTGGATGTGGACTAAACTGACTATTTAATGAAATATTTATTTTAAATAAATGAAATAAATTATTTAAGGATAAAATATTAATCCTGAAATAAATATATTAATAAATAAAATAACTGTTATAAGTTTATTATATATGTGTTAAAGGATTTAAATAAGAAGTCTAAACTCATGGTGAGGGAGTTTCTTTTAAAAATCATCTTTTAAGGTTTCCCTTCAAATAGTATTTTTTATTCTATATCTAAATTCATAATGTAATTTAATTGATGATTTTATATTATCATGAAGTATTTAAAATTTAAATTATCTTCTCTTTTTTACTTTTGTTTAAATATTTTCCAATGGAATCTTTTTACAGAATGTTTTGATGTTCTTTTAAAAAAGAGAAAATGAATGTTCTATTTTGAAATATAAAGAGACAAAAGAATTCCCTAAAATGGTAGCCATAATTTATTTTTTGTATTACTTTATAAGCTTTAATTTTTTCTTCAATGAAGACACTATTTATTTTTATTCAATAAATTTTAGTTTTGATTATAAGGTTTTATTGAAAAGGAGTATATCAATATATGAAAATACATTCATTTAGATGAAAATAAATTATTTATGATGCATTATTTTATATATTATGACTATGATATGGTACTTGGTAATTGATTATAATTATGGTTGGTTATGTAATTGACCATGGATGGATGGTTTCGTGATAAATTATGACTGAGTGAGCTCAATATAACTCTCTAGTGCATTGGATAAAGATATGGAGTTAAAAAATTAGGTTTCTGCTAATAATATATGGGAAAATACTATGTTGGTTATTCCAAAGATATCCATGATGGTTATTTATATTATAATTATTATTTTTACTCCAAGTGTAACCCAAATAGTTATTCCTTGTGTAAGGAATAATGATACGAAAATGATGTCCCAGGTTACTTACACATATTATTAATTCTTATTGTGGATTTTTTATGAAACTAATTATATATAAATGTAAGATAATGTTATTATGTTTAATGGAAAGTATATTATACCATCTAAGGGTGAAAATTATAAATATGTTAATATTTTTATGAGTTTTTAATGATTTCAAATAAGTAGTTTTTCTATTTTTTTATTTATATTTACTATGAGATGTTTTATGAGAAGATTTTGGTATAAAATGTGATTTCATGGATAGGAACATTTTTATTTGGATCCCAAAGTTTATTATAAAATATGAAATTTTTTAAAATTATTCATGAGAATAGAGTTTCATTATTTCTTTTTGTATCCCTTAATGATATTTTGGACCTCATCGAACATTTTAATGCTTTTTTCAAAGGGTCAAAGGATGGGTCATGGAGTAGTAGAAATCATTTTAAATCTCATTAATATTTTTTTTGTAAAAATATAATGTGTTTCATTTCAAAAGATTATATTACGGAAAAAATGGATACTATTTACAGCTATCCTCTTTTTAATATATGGGTTTTTAATGTAAGAGTTTTGACATAACTCTCTTAAACTCTATATAAAAAAGATCTTTGGGAATGTATGAAAGAAAATTCTAGTATAAAGTCACTACAATATTTAATGTTCAATGTTTGGTCATTACGAAGTGGGTGAAGGGGGGAGTTTCATTAGCTCTTTTCCATCTAATGCCACAGGTTTTCATGAATTATTTGAGATTGATTCATTATTTTGAGTATGATATTTGATATAATTTATTGATTTTTGATAAGTAGTAATGATTATTTCATCCTATTTGAGCACAACATTGATTTCATGGGAAATTTTGAGTTTTATAAGAAAAATTGTATATGGATCTAGGGATTCATAGTTATCCCACATGTTCTACAAACCATCGTGGAGTATGTAAGAAGAGTATTAGAACCAGGTTAGATCATTTGACTTGGTTTTTTCATAGTTCAATTGAGATTTCAACCAAACCATGAACATCGGTATTTCTCCTCCATATGTTTTTTGGTCTCTTAGGGTTCTCAATTTACTCCTAGTGGTGTACACTGTTTATGTGATGTAAATTAACTAAGAATTAAATTTTTTGAATGTGTTTTGATTAATAATATTTCATTAATGCCTAGTTTTTTCTATTAGAGACTTTTTTTATGTTCTTATAAACTGGTTTAGGTAATGTAAAAATGATTTTATACAAGGTGTGTCGTTTTTGAAACTCATTTTATACTGAATAAGAAAAAATGCTTGGATGTGTTTGTAGAAAATTATTTTTGAACATATTAAACATGTTTTCATTTGAGATATACCTAGTTTGAAATAATATTTATGAATTTATGTGGTGAAAAGTGTATTTTTGTTTTCAAATTATGTTTTATAGAATATTATATTTCTCAATGAGTAGTTTTTAAATTATCAATTAGGAGGTATTTTTGAAGGCATTAAATTATAAATTTGACTTTTAAATTTATCTCAGATGAAGAGGGAGATATATTTTTTAAATTAATTTAGAATAATTTTATCATAATTGAGTATTTATGAAAGGTTTTATATATTTAATAAAAACTCATAGTGATGATATGGTTTTAGAAGATAATATTTTTTTGAATGGATTATTTTAAAATAATTTTGTTTTATATTTTTATCATCAGTTGTGGGAATGCGTGATTTATTTCAGGAGGATGAAGAACTGGGCTCAAGTTTCATGTTAGTGTTATGTGCCTCTTACAAAGGCCTTATTGAGAGATAAAGTTTTCTACATTCTCCTAGGTGTATTCATTATAGTAGTAATCTTTTACCAACTCATGCTTAATTTTCAGACTTCATAGTAAGATATTATATGTGTCTCTATAGAGACTCAGATGTTAGGAAAAGGTGGTTTCTTGTTTAGGGACATTGATTATTGGTTATAATTGAGGACATGTGTGACTTCAATTTTTTATATAATTTAGATCTTGGATTGGTGTATAGGACTTCTAGATTTGGTGGGTATATTATCATTTTTATGTCTTCTGTGTGACTCACTATTTGGCTTCTTTATCATGAGGATTCTAATGTGTTATTATGTTTTGTCCATCTAAGGTCTATTTCATGAAATATTAAACATGAGTGGCATTAATGTTTGTACTTTGGTAACTGGGATAAATTTTTCCATTAGCATATTGAGCAATTAATGGTGAAATATTTGAGGGGGTCCCCATGGAATGGTGTTTTATGATGTAGGTCCTAGGATACAAAATAAGTATGATGACACAGGTCTTTAACCCATGTTTTTCTTCTACTTATAATAAATTTGAGTTTTTATACTTTTTTTTGTGATTTTTATGCATTTTGAACATGGTGATTATTATTATTTTACATTTTGAGTTGTCATATAGTTATGTTTTCCTTTGAAGATTGGTTAGATTCATTGATGGTATTTTGTTGCTGATAGGTTTGGGAGATCCTTTAGAAATTCTTAATGATACATTCTCATAGTGATATTTTTCTATGCAACACACTATTCGCTCATAAAACCATTTATATAATTTTGAAATGTTGGGGATAACTATGGTTGGTCTGTTTTATATTTTAGCCTTGTTTTGTGGTCTCAATGAGTTTTTTTGAGATATATTATTGCTTTGGGGATATGGTTCATTTAATTCAAAATAAAAATCTACATTTAATGATTTTCTTCCTTAGGTTACCTCTATATGTTTCATCACCAAATTAACCAAATTTGATGATGTGTGGTTGTGGTTGGATTTTAGATTATTCTTTTTTCATCGATGGAATTTCTAGAGAAATAAGTGTTAGAGTGGGGAGTTTTTAATACCCAGTTTCCCTATAGGAATGTTTATTTTTTTTATTTTTAATCAATTTTTTGTTCATTTAATTTTTCATATGTTTTGGCATTGATTTGTTTTTTTACTTTTTCTTAATTTTTGTTAGGTGCACAACTTGGGGTGCACAGTTTGGATCAAGCCATGTGAGGATCATTACATGGCTCCACATAACCATTTTTGTTGTGTATTTTGAATGTTTTTGGTTTTAACTACATAGGTAGGACTCATTTCTTATGGATCCTAAGAGTAATTAGGTGGATTACCCTTGAATGACGTTTTTTCTATCACATATCTTATCCACGGTTAGAAAAACTATGTGACAAGCATGTGATGTGGATCTATAGTTTAAAAGGGTGTTTTTTTATAGTTGGATCAAGGTTAGTAAAAATTCTGGGCAAAACACATATATATATTATTTTTTAATTCTAGTGGTAGCCACATGGTTACCTTATGGTTTACTAATCCGTGTGAGCTAACCATGAAAAGATGGAAAGTGTTTAATTATTTGGGTTTTCTAGTTTTAAACTTATTAAAATTTTTGGGCTTTTTAGAACCTTTTTGTTTTACATAGTTTTGAT
Source organism: Viscum album (assembly GCA_963277665.1). Lineage (NCBI taxonomy): Eukaryota > Viridiplantae > Streptophyta > Magnoliopsida > Santalales > Viscaceae > Viscum > Viscum album. Next base: position 1,293,513,316 of record OY728141.1, on the reverse strand, counting down.
GATAATGAGGTGAATTATAGAGGTAACTACCACCATTATTATTACTTTTTATGCTCTTATTAATCCTATCTAACATATAAGTCCCTCTATATGACCTCCTTTCTCTGTGAATTCGCTTCCCCTTCATCCCCATTTCAATCCTCCAATGTTTTTTTACTTTATACCAAAAACAAATGGGATTTTGAAATCAATTTATGGGTGTATGGTTTTTTATTTTTAGGGGCTTTTATTTATATGGAATTATACGGAGTTCGATAGGACTTTGGAGCATTCTTCATCATAGGTGATAAATTCTAGAAAAAAAAAATTTCTGAACAAAAGTATGGTGTTTTGGTAATCATTTATAGTAAAATTATGTTTAATGCTTGGTGTTCTTAAATGTTTTAGATAAATATTTATTCAAAATTAAGATAGTTAAAATTTATATTATTAATTTTTCATGGGGATTTAATGTTATATTTTGACTTTAATTTTCATTTCTTACTCCACTTGAAAGGAAAATTATTTAAAAGGTGATAGATTTAAATTTTCAATGAGATGTTTGAATATGTTTTGACCCAGTATAGGTAATGAGTTTAATTTTGAAATGTGATTTTGACACGTTGGGGGATTTATAATTTAAAAGTTTGAGTTGAAGAATTTATGTATTTTTAAAGGTTTGTAATAGGTTTTCAAATAATTTTTTTTCGGAAATGAATTTTAACAGATTGATTAAAAAGAATGGTTTAAAATGGAATTTCAAACCAATATAAGATAACTAGGAATTTCAATACCATTTAGATAGAGGAAACATTTGAAACTTTTAATTGGTTTTCAAATGGAGTGTATTTGTGAGACACTCTCAAACCCCTTTATCAAAACTGGACCGAAGCAGGATTTTTTCATCATTTTGATCTGGATTGTGGCCTAAGGGGAATTTTTTATACTGTGATTGAAATGTATCATAGATTTTTCTTATGATGGAGTAGGAGGGGATATGTGTTTTACTATATTATTTTATATTTAAAATTATAATTTCTCACATATTATTTATTAAAATGAATTTGGATCCTAGGATTATTAGAGTGGGTTAAGATTTGATCCTATATTGTCTTGATTCAACTCAATAGATCCCCAGTGGTCTAGAAAGAGCATTGGGGGCGGGGTGGTGGTGGTGAGGCGAGTTGAGAGCTGTTGGGTTGGTTATTGATTTTCAAACACCATCAATTGTCATATATATGATTTTGAGTTGAGTAGATCTTGGTTCACCTCATGTGATGTTTATGAATTTATTATGTTTATATGATGATTCTTCCAATGTAACTTACCTTCATTTAATTCCATTTATTGATTGAAACACATAGTATCATGTATTCCCTTTAATTTAATTCAATATCTTATGACATGGTTCTATAGTTATCATTTATTATTTTTCGATATTTCTACCATTATATTAAAATTTTATTCTAGAATATATAAAAATGTATTTATAAAATGATTTATTGAAGTTTAATTTCAAATAATGTATTTAAAATAAAAAGGTGTTGAGTCCCAATAATGATTTTGATGTTATTATTTTCATTTAAATTAAAAAAATAAAAAATTATTAGAGAAAAATGAAATTTTTATTGGTCTATATGTTCTAATTTATGGATGATACAGAAAACATATTTTTGATATTGTCTTTAAAAATATAATGAAATTAAATATCATTTGTCAGGATTGAAAAAACATTGTTATTATTAACAACTAATTTTTGTTTCTCCTATAGATTACACACACCATTTGGAGTATCAAGTCCTTATGTTCTTCTTTTAGGTGAATTGGATTTAGTATTATGGTTCAAATATTATAAATGATTCATAGTTTTATGCATTGTATTTATAGATGTACAAAGGGTCACATTGTGAATGATTTTAGTGGGCTTGTTTGAGATTATATTTCCATTTTATTTGGGGACGTAGACATATAAAAAAACTCATACCATATCTCTTATCTTCTTTAATCATGATTCTTGTGTTTATATTATTTAGTCTTTGTATGTGATATTATAATTTATTTATTATTTAGATTATAGATTATCTTCTTATTTATTTTTATAATTCTATTTTTATATTTATTTTGGATAATTTTATTTTATATTCAAGATTTAAATCATTCCCAAAATTTATATTATGAGACCTTTAAACTAGTACCTAACTCAAGGTGATTTAGAAAATGCCATAGGTATGTCCTAAACATGATCAAGATTCTAGTGGATGGAATTAATAGGTTAGTTTGTTATAGGAACATATAGCATTATCATTTTCCATGTGTTCACATTATGAGGCACAAGGTTGAGTTGGATTTTAAAATTTAAACTGGTAGTTTCACCATGAAAAAAGAGTTTGAGTATGTTTAATAAATAAAAGATGGGAATAAGGTTATTTGAAAAATGGAAGGATTTATGATATTTAATGAAGTTAGGTTTTTTGGAGGTTGTAATGTGATTTACAATGTGTGATATTTGTAGAAAAAGTTTTATACTTCATACATTATAATATTTAGATGTATTATTACATTATAATGAAGTTATTGGAGGAAAAAGTGTTGGATCTAAAAAAGGTGTTTGTTGTCTAGAATTTGATAGATATAGTAATCAAGTTTATAGTCCATGATATTTTCTGGTAGATCTATGCCTCAGTTAAGCCGGGTTACGCAAATAATATTGGGGAACCATGCATCTATAAAGGGTGTTTGAGATCAAATTCCATTTTCGGGATCTGATGGAAAACATCATAGAGGACCATGAACAAGATTCTAATGTGGGTATTATTTTTTAGTTATGTGGAAAACATTTTCATAAATGTATTATAAATTATCATTGGAGTGATTTTATAATTATAGTTTTTGAAACTATGTGAGGTTGGCGGGGAAACACCAACTGTGTCTGGATGTCTAAATGTTGGTAAATTTGAAGGAATAAAAATGAATGTCGGTCAACCATAAGTAACTAATTATTCTACAAGGAGGAATTATAGAGATTAAAATGATTTTCCTAAAATAATGTTCTTGTGTTATGTATGGTGTCCTCGATTTTCATCAAGGATACACAATAGATATTTAAAAGGTTATGTAAATGTAAGCTCATAGTGTTTTTAGATTTTCACATTGTTCAACAAAATAAGTATCTATGTTTGGGGATTCCATTTACTGAGGGAATGGATGCTCAAAAATATCAAATCTAAGGGGAATAGTATCCAAGAAGATCAATAGGAAGGGATAAAAATTGAACCTAGTAGAACCCAATTTAAATTTTAGTATAGAAACATTTGTTCCATGTAGTGGACTTTGTGCATGATATTGTAATAATATTACATTCATTTAATCCATGTATTGATGTATCCCCCATGGAGTAGGACATAGTAGAATCAATGTAAATTTTTAATTGTTATTGTCCTTAATTTCATTGTATTGTTGACTTTTGGAAGTTCTAATCTTGTTTTAATGTGAGGGTTGTAATGAGTGTCTTTGGTGACCTAACATACCAATTACAGATAAATCATATATGTAGGTTCCTTATAGTCACTAGATTTATAAACATCATTTTTTCTACGAATGGTCTGGAGTATATCATCTAGTCGATCAGTAGTTTGAGGATCCTAATATATAGCATCAAAATTCCTTAAAATAGTTTTCATTTTTCTTTTCTCTGCTACTATCTTCCAATTAACAAAAAACACTCATAAATTATGGTTCTATCATTACCCCACCAGACTGCACATTTATACTATGAGACTAAGGGTCCCGAGAAAAAACATCCTTAACTTCTTCAATAGTTATTTAATCCTGACTCTAAATAATTTAATTATTCATGAGAATATATGAATCATCTAATAATGGCAGTAAGATAATTACCTCGTATTAATCACTAATATTCACATAAATGTTTTCTAAATAAAATAAGACATTATTAAATTCATATAAATGTTCTTGGAATGTTTTTCAAAGGATTATTTTATATTAGAAATTTTTAATATGCTAATATTGCCTACAAATAAGAGAGGTAGTCAAATACATGTGTTTTAATTTCTACTAGACTATTTGATTTGGTTCCTAAGAACCAATTACATTGTACTTATGGTTTCCAATAAATTTATAAAATATTAATAAACAAATCATTATATGATGAGTGTTATTCTAGAAAACATTAATGTGATAATATCCTTGGAGAATATATCAAATCAAAAGGTCATAACTATTTCCACATATGATGACAACATTGAAGTGATGTAGGAATATTCTTAATGATTTATTTTATAGAAAGATGAAATATATTTTACATGGAATAAATGGTACATGTAATTAGGTTTAGCTATATCATAAGAGATTGAGGCATCATATCATTATTTTTGAAATTAGTAATCATCATAAAAAGAGGTTATGAGAATATACCTTCTTGTAGGAAATCCATATTTTTTTTGTGTTGTTAGATATTACTCTCTATAGATGTGTGCATTGGTTCTTATACATGAGATTATAATTAATGAATATCCTGAGTCATTTAATTATATTTATTAATGAAAACTATAATAACATATGATCTAGGTTTAAGGAACGAGCATTAAACAGTACATAATCTTGAATTAAGTTAATAACTCACATTAAGGATGTTTTTAAGTTTAGAGTTTTAGAGAATTAGGCCATAGCAATTACATTACAACTCAAATAATAAAAATTAGACACTTCTACTCAGTATCCATGTTTTACATAAAATAAAATCCCTTAAAATAAAACATGAATTCTTTTTTTGATATAAATATTCCTGAAATCTTCCTTTCTCTTACCCTTCCTTATATCCTATTCAAAACTTTTCAAAAAACATGGGATGAGCATAAAAAAGCTCAGTAAGGGTTATAAAACAAAGAACAAAAATATTAGTCCATCAACACTTAAATGTTAATCAAATTAAACTTTTAAATCTTTAACATACCACCCAATATCATATGATTTATGAATAAAAAATGGAAATCATAATTCATAAAGGTAGCTTTTGGTATCAATAACATCCTTATGCTATAGATTTTAGAGCAATATAGGGAGTTATATTTTCAAAATCCATCACATTATATTCCATTAATATCATAGGAGAAACATTAAGGTTTACCTCTTTCATGTAACCTAATGAATTGGAGAGCAATCTTAGGCTCACCTACCCTAGTTATATCATGGAACCACATGTATTCATAAACAATTCCTAGAAACAATAACATATTCATAATATTTAAAACAAGCATAAAACAAACATAATATTTCCATATTTCAATCCCAATATATCATTTCAATGTATTGATATAATAAATGTCTTATCAAAACCATTTTCGATACCAAAATACATAGAAATAGTATGTGGTTTTTATTTTCCTTTTAAAAACATTTCGGCTTGTTAAGGAAACCAAATATGAAATAATGCTCGCAGAGGAGAAATTTCATTGTCACCACATACATTAAAAAGAATGATTCCATTTGTTTAATAAAACACAAAAAAAATTATTCCCTTTGAATGAAATGAAATTTAAAAGTATTTTACTCACCATATAAAAAAAAATCAAGTATAAATCAAAATATGCCTCAATGAAAGGAGATGGAGATGATGTCCCTTGCCTAGTGTCCTACTTGACTCGTTTGTTATAAAATCTCACAAATAATAAAATAAAGATAATTTATACTATCTTAAGAACAATTTTCAAGTTTATTATTCCTTTTATATTAATTATTACCACGTTATAAATATTATATAATCATTTAAGTTAATAATAATTGTTTTTTCTTTATTTGGTACATGAATCAAAAATGAACTTCTTATAATTACAATTATTCCATGCGGTAAAATGTCTAATATATCCACAATGTTATTAATGATTTATATATTATATATATAATATATATCTAGAATAAATATTTATTTATAATATTACATAATATTTGGAGATAAGAAATAAAATTCACCATTCATGGAGAAAGGTTATCTGTACGTACGTGTGAACACAACATTTATTTTTATTTTGTATTTAATCTAATGAAAACATAATGATACATAGGTATATTATATTTAAAATATAATATAATATATAATTTTAGTAAATTAATCCATTATACATTCCATGTATGGCATGAACGCGTCATTAAACTTTGAGGGGTGGTAGTCCGCACTTCCTCAAATGAAATTATTGTATTTACCGATTATGGAATCCATAAAGAAATGTTATAAATGAAAAAAATAAATCATAGAGATGGTAAAAATATAATATATATCACTTATAAATAAATTTCTATCTTAATTTCCACCATAGGAGGCGGTAGGAGATAATTGAACAATCATCGTTTCATAAGGCAGTAGTCCGCCGTCCACGGAAACAGTATGTTCATATCCATTTGATAGAGTTGTGTGTAATTTTAGTTAGAATAATTCTCATAAAAACATCCTAGTATAGTTAAAATACTTTTTTTGTTATAATATAATGGAATAAAGTGTCTTTTTGGGGTTAGAGAAGGAAAATAATAGGAAATAACTTGAGAGAAGACGTTACCTTTAAATTGGGTAACTCCCTTTGGTTTGAAACAAAAGGATTTATTTAAGTTCCTTATTCCAATTTTAAGGCTTATAGATGGAAGATAGGGATTTTGGGAGCTTATTTCATCAGATTTTAGACAAGACAAGGGGGATTGAGAGGTGTGAGTAAGGGTTTGAGGTTATGGATTTTTAGAAGGTGGAGGAAGGGATCTTTAAGAAAGTGTGAAAATATTATTTTATTATCAAATGGATTTGGATTTAAAATGGCCCCAAACTCAATAAATTAAAATATAAGGTGATTATCATTCAAATACTCTCACCAAATGGGTTTTATACAAGTTTATGGAATAAAATAAAGCTTATCGTTTTCCTTGAACTCTTAGTTAACAAATTTAACTTTTACCAGGTCCACTTGTATATCAATAATATATGGTTTATATATTTACTTAAAAAAGCCATGAGACCCAAAAATGGATGATTAATGACATTATTTACATAATATATGTCATTTGGTCGAATCTTATATTTTTAGGCCAATTTGATCAAATAATAAAATATTGATTGATTTTCAAACTCATTTATGTCAATTTATAAACTATTCATATCAAGACTTTTAAAAAATCTATAAAAACATGATTATTTCTAAAAATCAAAATTAATTAAAAGGTAAAAAGTTATAATCTTTCATAAAATTATTTTAAGGCATAAAAATTTCAAAATAAATTTATTTTAATATTTATAATTTCATTTATTTAAAACATCCATTTATGAGGTAATCATTACATCATCATTGTGTCATAAATAAATTCATTTATATGATTTTTAAAAATTATAAAAAAATAACATGATGTAGGAAATATTTTTAGATTTAAAAATAAAATTTTTAGTATAAAATATCACTTATATAACCCATTATAAAAAAACATTTACAAAGAAATATATGTTTATGTTACATTTTCCTTAACTTGAAATTAATTTTTATAAAGTGTCATTTTAACATACAAGTGGCTCCATGGGGTCCTAGAATCGACCTATGGATTCACAGGGTTGAAACTGTATCAAAAAATAATATTAAGACACATGTTAGTGTAATTTAATATTATTAAAATATAAATTTTTACCATTATTTACCAGATTTACCAATAACCATGGTAAATAAAACATTTACTAAAGTTACTGTACATAATGTCAAAAAATAAAAGATACCTATTTACACAATTTGGAACTCATGATTAAAAATATGGAATCAATTTTTCTAAATTCAAAACACAGATGTTGTAGAAATTAATTTAAAATTAATTCCTGTTGTCAAAACAAATAAGTGTGTTTTTGAGAAATAATTACTCTCAAAAGATTGACACTTGTTTAAGTCCAAGTTTCAAAGTGAAATTACTTACAATGGCCAAAATTGAATTAAATGGTAAAAATATAATCTAAATACACTTAATAACCTGTTATAATGAAAATATAACAACATTAATAAATTAGATTAAAATATGGTTTAGAATTTGAATGCAATATTTTTCACTATTCATTAAAAAATGAAAATTATCAGAAAAATCAAAAAAATTCACCCAAAGTAAATTTTTTTGCCCCAAATATAATGAATATGTTTATTTTTTAAAAATGGAACATATAAAAGTTAAAAAAACTAGATTCAAAAAGGGTTCTCCATGAAAAGGTGGTGAATCGTCCTTTTTAAAAAAAATTGAGTATTTCATTCTTAAATATGGATTCATCCACATTTTAGGCCTCTAAAATTTTTTGGATAAATGTAAAAACATTTAACAGACATGTATTATCATATTTCATTTAGTTTTATTACTTCCCACCAATACAACGTCTAGGTGTTAAAACCCATTTAAAATAAAATTATATTGTTTTTATTTTTCTGTATGACTCTACATTGTGTGCAACATGAGATTTCGGAGAAACCCATTGTTTTATGTCAGGTACACCATAAAACATAGAATACCATTTAAAGTAAAATTAATATTTATTTCCAAAATAACAATAAATATGATAATATCATATTCTGTATTTACATGGGATGTTACGTCCTTCCCCCCTTTTACGAATTGCATCCCCACAATTATATTCACTTATTAAATAATTAGTGGTATTTATCCCACATATCATTTTCAGATTCCCACATTGCCTATTAACCCAAATGTTCTTTCCACAAATCCATTACCTAATGAATTACATTATTCTATGACACATTCTCTATTTAGTCAAGAATGTGGACATGTTGTTCCTCAGAAGATTGATTATCTTCTATCTGAACTACCTCTAGTCTCAAAACATGAGATGGATTCGACATATATTTTCTCAACATTGAAACATGAAAAACATTATGCACCTAAGATAATCATGGAGGTAAATATATTGTCTTGGAAATTGATCCAACATTATCTAGGATTTCATAGGGTCTATAGAACCTCAAACTCAACTTTCCCTTCTTACCAAAACACATCACACATTTCCATGGAATAAACATTAAAAAGACATGATCACCAAACATTAAAGAAAGATCCTTCCTTCGGTTATCTCCTTGCTCTGAACTTTTCTCATGTGCTTCTGAATCAATTGATCTTTTTCTGCCATCTCATTTAACAATTATACTCCCATCAACTTCCTTTCACCTACTTCATCCCAAAAAGCTAGAATTTGACACCACTTTCCATATGATGACTGAAATGGTTCCATCTATATACTAGAATAAAAAATTGTATTACAAGAAAATTCAACCAAAAAAAGATATTAGTCCCAACTTCTCTGGGAATCCATTGATCAACCATGTAGAATATCTTCTAATGTATGAATTTTTTTTTCTAACTACCCATCTGATTGAGAATGAAAATCTGTACTAAAATTTAATTCAGTACCCAAAGAATACTAATGGCCTTTCCAAAAAGTAGAGGTGAAACTGGGAACACGATCAGATACAATGGAGAGGTTAACTCCATGCAACATGACTATTTCTTTAACATACAACTTAGAAAGCTGATCAAGAGACAACGTACCTCGAATAGGATAGAAATTTAAAGATTTAGTTAATCAATCAAAAATAACCTAAATTTAATTATTACATCTAGATGTCTTCGGTAATCCCACAGTGAATTCCATGGATATATTTTCTTATTTTCACTCTGGCACCAGTAATGGCTAAAGCATCCCATTAGGTAACTGCCACTCTACCTTAACCTATTGACAAGTCAAACACTTCACAATAATGTCATAAATATATATTTTTATTCCATCTCACTAATAATACTCCCAAAGATATTTGTACATCTTAGTACTGCTGGGATGAACTAAAAATTGAGGACTATGAGCATCACATAACAAATCATTCTTCAACTTTGAATCACAAGGAAAAGAAAATATCCTCCCAAATATCAAAATAAAATAATTATCAATGTTAAAATCATGAAACTTACACTTCTGAACCAACTCAACCTTTTTTTCCTCTCACTATCCTCCTTTTTGACTGGCTTAATTATGTTTGATAGTGATGATTTCACTAACACCTGAAAGAAAACAGTGGAATTTCCAACACCAACAACTTCTATGACAAAGTTCCAAAAACCTTCAACAAAATGACTTTATTCCAATTGTAACATGGTTAATTTAGCATTACTTATTTGACTCAAAGAATCAACCACTTTATTTTTCATTCCTAGGTGTTTATGAATTGTGCAATCATAATCCTTGATTAATTATGGCCGTCACCTCTGTCCCAAGATCAATTATTTCTGGGTGAATATATATTTCAAACTTTTGTGGTCAGTATATATTTCCCATTTTACTCCATATAGATGATCCCTCCAAATTTTTAAAGCAAAAAAAAATAATATAATTCCAAATCTTGGGTAGGGTAATTTAACTCATAAGGTTTCAATTGACGTTAAGAATATGAAATTACTCGATCATTCTCCATTAGGATAAAACCATGTAATTTCAATGAAGCATCAATATAGGTAAAAAACTCACCATTTCTGGAAGGCAGTCCAAAAACTAAATCATTCACCAATCTTCTTTTTAATTCCTGTAAACAATCATGACATTATTTTATCAAAATTAACTTAAAACCTTTTTGAGTTAACTTAGTTAGTGGGGTAGATAACTGTGAAAAATTATCAATTTTTTTTTATGTAGTCTGCCAAACCATGAAAACTATGAACCTTGATTATATATTTAGGTATTTTCCATTTTTTAAAAATTTTGTCTTAACATGATCAACAATTATTCCATTTTGGAAATAATGTGACCAAGGAATGAAATTTTTTGTATCCAAAACTCACACTCTCTGAATTTTCCATACATTTTCTTATCTGTTAAGGATTTCAATTCAACACTTAAATGATATTCATGCTCCTCGTTACATATAGAATAAACCAAAATATCATCAATAAACATACTCAAAAACTTATCCAGAATCCCATGGAAAATTATATTCAAAATATCCATGAATGCAGTAGGTGCATTGGTTAACCCCAAATGAGTAACTACAAATTCATAATGGCCATATCTAGTACAAAACACAATCTTCTAATTTTTTTCTTCCTTTACATTCAATTCATGTTAACCCGACCTTAGGTCAATCTTCGAAAAATACTAAGCTCCCAGGATCTGATCATCAAATAATTAATAAGAGGAAAAGAATACTTGTTTTTAATAGTGATGATATATAATTCTATATAATCAATGAAAAGTCTCATTAAAACATATTTATTTTTAACAAACAAGATAAAAGATCCCCATGGTGATGTGTTAGGTCGAATGAAACCTTATTATAATAAAGTTTTCAATTGGTTCTTTAACACAATAAGTTCAATTTGATCCATTTGATAAGGGTTTTTTGAAATTTTTTTAGCATTAGGAACAAAGTCAACAGTGAATTCAACTTCCCAATCAGGTATTGTACTAGGAAACTCATCAGAAAAAACATCAGGATAATCCTTTATCACTGGAACATCATTAATCTGAACAGTTCCTTTATTTTCAACAATATGTGCAAAGTAACATTCATTTCCATCTTATACTAGTTTCTTACCTTCCTGATGTGTTATCAAATGTTATGGTTCATTCTTGTACACAAACTAAAATTATTTTTGAATGGAAATCATTTTAGATATATATTAAATATTATAAAGATAAACAAAAATACAATCCATACCCAAAATAACATTAGAAACTACTAGAGGAAAAACTAGAAGGTTTGCAGGTAAATTTTTCTGCATACAAGCACAAGAAGGTTGTTATAATTTCTTTTTGCCTAAACATTTTCTCTTAGTGTTTTTACCTGATGTTTAGGTTTCATATCTTTATATGGAATTACGAATTTACTAGAATATTTCTTTGAAATGAATGAATTTGTAGACCCTAAATCAAACAACACATTGGCATAATCTGAATAAACAAATAGTGTTCCAAATACTATATAATTCGATGTCCCAATATATTCGGAAGAAGTTGCAGTGGATTTCACCACCCCTGTTTGCTTATAGTCTGGCTGCTTTCCCTCAGTAGAGTTCTTCATTGAACACTCATTTTCATAATGACCCATTTCATTACAATTAAAACATTTTACTAACTATAAATCTGATTTTTTCCTATAATTAACATGATCTTTTTCATTGTAATTCAGAGACTTGGGCCCCATTTTACCACATGGTATAACTTACCAGAATTAAAAATACATTCCCCAGTGTAATTTTTACATCAATTTTCACAAACTGTAAACTTAGCATTCTTACCATCAGACTTTTTTGAAGAGTTATTCCATTTCATCTACCATCTTGACCACTTATTCTCCTATTTGAAAAAGACCACATGATTATCGGAAAACTCCATTTCCACCTTCTCCGCTTATCTAACAAGTTTTTTCATAAATTTCGAACTCATGAGAAGCTAAAGACCTGAGATACTTTGACTTTAATCCCGTTTAAAAACAATTGATTTTACTATCAAGATATCGTATGAAATTTAGAGCATACCATTCCAGTCGATTGAATATTTATTCATAAGCTTCCACAGAGTCATCCTCCTACCTTAATTCCATGAATTTTTTTTATTGTAAGAAAAACCACCTTAGGTAATTATTTCTCAAGAAACATATATTTGAATTTACCCCAATCAAGAGCATCAATATCCTCACTATCCCTGATAATTTACAAAATCGACCACCATTGATCGGCTTCACCTTAAAAATGGTAAATAGAAAGACTAACCATTTGATGTTCTAAACACCTCATGAAATCAAAAATCTTCTCCTGTTCTTTAATCCACCCATAAGATAGAACATGGCCAGATGATCCTCTGAATATTGAAATAATGCTCGCAGTGGAAGAAAGGTCATTTTCACTGTATATATTAAAAAAATCCCATTTTCTTTTAAAAAAGCACCATTAAAGAAATATTCCCTTTTAATTAAATAAAAATTCAAAGGAGTTTATACAACATATAAAATAATGTCATGTATAAATTAAAAATATTCCTCAATGAAAAGAGATTTAGACGAAGTCCCTTACCTCATATCTGACTTGAATCGTTCATTATTTAATCTATTGAATAATAAACTAAATTAATTTATACTTTCTTATGAACATTTTTCAAGTTTATTATTCCTTTTATATTACATATTACCATGTTATAAACATTACATAATCATTTATGTTAATAACAGTTGTTTTGTGGATATTTTGTACTTGATTCAAAAAATAAACGTCTCTTAATTACAAGTTGTCCATGTTGTCAAAAGTACAATATATCCATAATGATATACATGATTTATATATCGTATATATCACATATATCCAGTAAATATATGTATTTATAATAGTACATAACATTTTGAGATAATAAGTGAAATGCACCATTCATTGAGATGGTAAGACATATGTACTCATGAATGCTACTTTCATTTATATTTACTATTTAATGTAATGGAAACATAATAATATAATGATATATTATAATTCCAATATAATATCATATATAATTTCAGTATCTCCATCCATTATAAGTTCCAAATATGGCATAAATGAGTCATATCACTTTGAGGGGGCAGTAGTCCACACTTCCTAAAATGAAATTATCATATTTACCAATTAATGAACCATATTGGTATGATATATATGAAAAAACTGAAGAATAGATAAAAATAAATATAATATATATCCCTTATAAATTTATCTCCATCTTAATGGCCTCCATAATAGGTTGTAGAAGATAATTGAACAATCATCGTTTTGTGAGGCAGTTGTTCGCTGTCTAGAGAAACAATATGTTCATATCCATTAGATGGAGGTGTGTGGAAGTATTTTTAAAATACCTCTCATAAAAACATCATATTATATTTATGATACTTCTGTTTAAAAAAAATAGAATAAAGGGAGTTTAGGGGGTTAGGGACAGAAAATAAATGAAAAGAACTTAAGAGAAGATGTTACCTTTAAATTGGGTAACTCTCTTTGTTTTCAACCAAAAGGAATTCTTGAAGATCCTTATGGATATTATAAGGAATCTATGTAGAAAATATGGACTTTGGGAGCTTATTTAGTAAGATTTTGGATGATCCAATGGGGATTGAGAGGTGTGAATAAGGGTTAGAGGTGAAGGCTTTTTAGAAGGAATAGGAGGGACTCTTTAGGAATGTTTAAAAATAGTATTTTATTATATACTGAATTTCAATTTAAAAAGGACCCCAACTCATTTATTTTAAATATAAGGTAATTATAGTTCAAAATAATCTCATCCAATGGGTTTTAGATAATTTAAGGGCATAAAATTAAACTTATCTTTTAGCTTTAACCTTTAGATAACTAATTTAACTTTTACCGTATCCTCTTGTATATTCATACTATATGGTTAATATATTTACTATAAAATTCCAAGAGTCCCAAAAATGGAACATTAATTACATTATTAACATCATACATTTCATTGTTCCTAATCTTATATTTCAATGTCAATTTTATCATTGAATAAAATATTGATTGATTTAAAAACACATTTATGTCAATAACTAAACTATTCATATCAAGACATTAAAAATATATATAACATATTGATTCTTTAATAAACTAAATTAATTCAAATTAAAAAAGTTATAATCATCCATAAAATTGGTGGATGGAATAAAAAGTTTTAAAATAATTTTATTTTAATATTTATAATCTCTTTTATTAAAACATTCATTAATGAGGTAATCATTACATCATCCTTGTGTCATAAATAAATTTATTCAGATAATGTCTAAAAATTATAAAAAAAATACCATGATGTAGGAAACATTTTACCTTTCTAATGACTTTTTATAGTCAAAAATATCGATTATATAACCCATTATAAAATTCTTTTTACTAAGAGATATATGTTTATGTTATATTTTCCCTAACATTAAATTAATAATTATAAAGTGTCATTTTCAATTACGAGTGGCTCCATGGGGTCTGAAAATTTACCCAAGGATACCACGGGTTAGAAATGTATTATCAAATATGATTAGGACACGTGTTAGGGTAATTTAATATAATTATAATATTATTTTTTACCTTATTTACAAGACATACCCTTATCCACGGTAAATAAAATATTTACTGAAATTACTATTCATAATGTCTAAAAATAAAAGTTAATTATTTACACAATTTGGAGCTCTTGATTATATATATGGTATCCATTTTTCCAAATTCAAAACACGGATGTTACAGAAATTAATTCAAAATTAATTCTAATTGTCAAAACTAAAAATCGTGTTTTTAAGAAAAAATAACTATCAGAAGATTGACTCTTGTTTATGTTTAATTTCAATGTGAAATTACATCCGATGAAAAAATTTGGATTAAATAGTAAAAATATAATCTAATTAAACATTATAACCAATTAAAAGGTTAATATAAATATATAAATAAATTATATTAAAAGGAATTTTTGAATTAAACTGTAGTAGTTTTCACTATACATTAAAAAAATGAACATTATTTGAAAAATAGCCAAATTTCATCAAAAGTAAAATTTTAATATCCTGATTCTAAAAGAGAAGTTGATTTTGAAAAATGGAACATATAAAAGTGAAAAAAAATTATTCAAAAAGGGTTCTTCATCAAAAGGTAGTAAATCGACCTTTTAAAGAATATAAGTTCATTTAATGCTTAAAATTAGATTCGTTCACATTTTAAGCCTCTAACTTTATTTGGATAAATGTAAAAACAATTAGCGAACATGTATAATAATATTTTCATTAGTTATGTTCATTACCTCAAATAAAATGACTAGTAGTTAACTACCATTAAATATAATATAATATTATTATATTTTTTTCAGTATGACTCATCATTGTGTTCGACATGAGATTTCGGAGAGGCCCATTCTTCCCTGTTTCTTACGCTATCGAACATAGAATCCCTTTTAAAGTAAATTTAATATTTAATCCAAAAATATTTATAAATATAATAATATAATAATATTTATTTACCTGGGACGTTACACTATGTGGGTTAATATATGATAAGATCATCCAGGATAAGTCAAGAAAATATTTTTCCCATCCATGTTAATGGATACACAAATATAAGGCTCTTAGATTAGAATAGATTTGTTTGATTATTTTCATTACAATGGATTTTAATCAATGAGTTATTTTTATGAAATTTAATGAACATATATCATGGACAGACGTTAATGAAAGATTTGATGTAGCATACTTGACGATATATCTAGATAGTGTCATTAAATTACACTAGGAGGATTTATATATAGTTGTCATCTTTGTATCATTAACATCATTCTATATTGGTTCTTTGATATGTTTAAAAACACTGATCTTGGACTATACGCCATATAACATAATTCCACTAATGATGAGGCCTATAGAGTCACTCATTTAGTGTATCCATAACCTCATTGTAATTTAATATTACAATAAATATTATTCTCATGTTTTGATGAATAATACTTATTTAGATTATGCTGATAGCACAACTTAAATTACTTGTAATTTAAAATAATATTTATGTAAGATAAATATTTAGTAAATATTTAATCTCTAGTTTAATGAGATATATATATATATATATATATATATATTAGTTATTGGTGGATTATAAATAAAAAATTACACACACACCAAGGAACCATAGTGGATTAAGCCTTATCCCCCCCACAAATTAATTAAGAGAACACAGTAGAATTATTTTATTAGATATTGAAGGCCCAAAGGCCTAAGTAAAGGTGGCCCAATGGAACTTTATGATATGACCTGAACGCTCAATTGATAATCCAACATCATTACATGTCACCAGTTTTTACATCCTTTCACCCCATATCTGTAGTCATAAAATTATGAGTTTGAAAGTTGGATCACTCATTCAAAGAATCAATGCATCATTATAGACTTTAATATTGCATAGTAGGACTCCCCTCCGTCCCAGTATAAATATGTTTTACTTCACTCACTATATTATTTTAATTATTACAAACACTAATTATGTTACCAACCCTTTTCTATTAAGTAAGTTTCCATTATAAAGAATGTAAATTAAGTTATATAGTATTATAAAAAAGTTAAATAAACCAAATTGAGTATGGTTGTTATATTCATAATCACACAGAGATGAAGGCACTAGCTACCCAGTAGAAGACCACAAAAAACATGTTGGACAAGGTAGAAGTTCGCAAGAAATAGAAGGCCCACCCATTACCTATTATAGTGTTATCATCCATATAGTGGAACTAGATTAAACCACAATAGCCACAACAACCCACATATTCCTTGTGGAGATCATTAACTACCAAGTAGTGTATAAAAAGAATTGCAGACCTATAGGAATACTACCATCTATGCGGTGGTTTCCTGATACTACGAGGTTTTATTTAGACAACAATTCAAAGAGATCATTTATTATAGTCAATATTTCCTTTAATTTTTCTGTTATGACATAATTGATACCAATTTAATTATATAAGATTTTGGAAGCCTATAGAACCTATAAATAAACCACTTGGATGAATGGAAATGAATGATGATGTGAAAATTATTTATAAAATAAATTTCAATCAACCTGTAAACTAAATTAAGTCAATGCTCCACCCTTTCCAAGAGTCTTCCCTTATTCATAATTGTTAAACCTCATTTTCCACCCATATATTCCACCAAATCCCTATTTTCTAATCATCTCTTCT
The DNA here is from genome assembly GCA_963277665.1 of Viscum album. Taxonomy (NCBI): domain Eukaryota; kingdom Viridiplantae; phylum Streptophyta; class Magnoliopsida; order Santalales; family Viscaceae; genus Viscum; species Viscum album. The sequence goes on along the minus strand of OY728141.1, from coordinate 1,293,495,594 downwards.
ATTACAAGAAATAAGAGTGTGCACTTCAACATGTTTGTGACTAGAAAACATTTTATTAATCTTGTTTTCTTAGTTCTTTAATTACTATTGAAACCATGTTTTTTATTTCTTGATTTATATTAGCCAAATGAAAGTATATATATTCTTTAGGATTCATTCATTATTCCAGTAAAAATATTTGTATTCCATTTCATGGGATTCATACACACAACTAAATTTAAGGTATTTATTTTATAAATACATAATAAATTGATGTAGGAGGCTTAGGGTCCCATAATTGAGATATTACTAAACATACAAAAATTAGTTTTGAATGATTTATTTTATTTATTTTCCACATATTTTATATATTAATCCCTATCTCTAAATTATATAATAGTCCATTAATCATATCAATAAATTAATTTCTTAAATTATTTAAATCAATATCTCTCATAATTAATATATTTTTCTATTATTCTTATTCATTTTTATATTAATATGATTATAAATAACTTTTCACTTACTTGGATTATATAAATTTATCTGTCAACTTTGTATTTTAGATATATTTTAAATAAAATTTTCAATAGGCAATTCACCCCTCATTCCATCTTACAAAAAACTAAAATTTTTATCAAATGATTGAGTTTTTTCAAAATATAATTTATTATTTGTTTTAAAGATTATATTTTAAATAATATTAATTGATTCTGTGATATGAGATTTAATGTGTTCCTTCAACCATTCACACCGAAGGTTCTCCAGAATGACACTCAATAGATCATGCCCTTTATTTGGTGAACTAAACTACAGTTATTAGTGAAATCAATTTTATAATTTTCATAGAACAATCAGATACACTTTTTGGAAAAAAATTATACATGTATATACGTCTAATAATGAAACAAAATAAAAAGGGACCCCTGATGATATATTTTTTTTGGAAATTAATTTTGTAACCCAAAATTGAAAAATTGTAATGATCCACTAAGGATATAAATAAATAAATTTATAAATTCACCAATGGTAAATGATTTTTTAAAAAAAATTTGGTTCACAACGACATTTAAAAAAAATTATGATTAGATTTTTCAAATAATGCTTGAATCTTTAAAAATAATACAAATTTTATAAATTATTCTCTTAAGATTGATTTTATATTTTTTTACAAAAAAAATCTCTATATTTGTTAATATAATTATAATAATGATCTTTATAGAATGCGTAAATCTATAAATCGTTAATATAATGCTTTTACGAAATTCTAATCTAAAATATTACATTGAAAAGATATGTATTCAAAATTTTGAATTGGAAAAAATTTATTGACCCATATTTTGGGTACCAAAATCCGTAGTAAATAGATTTTCTAGAAATTTTTCTCAAGATAAATTTTAATAGAGATACATGTTACAATAGTCGTGAGTTCTCAAGACACATTAATGATAACTACACTATGTTTATCTCAAAGAGGTAGATCATTAAAATTGGTTCTGTTTTTGGATGTTCTATTTAAAATTTATTTATTTATGTTTTAGATTTGACTGAACATCATTCTTGTTTTTCTATCCAAGAACACATTTCTTTATAATATAGTTATTTTATTCCAGGGATCTAGGAATGGATCTTTTATTTTACTATTATCTTTTACAAATTCAATCTTGAAAAAAATGTGTTTTATCATTTCCATCATTTTTAAAAATTGTTTTCATAATTCAATGGATCATGAATTTTATTCTTTAAAATAGAGATTTTTAAGACTTGTATTATTATTAAAAACATTTACATAAAAATTTCAATCTATTTTTTAAAATTCATGAATATATTATTCAATATGAGGTAAACTAATTTCTATTTCAAAAATCAATTTTATCAAATTTTGAATTTTTTTCTATCTTTCACCTTATGAGTACAATCATTTCGTAAATTATTATATTTGATATTTTTTTTATAATTCCTATTATAATTTATATTGAATCCATCAAAAACTTATATTTCAAGATTTTATATATTATAATGTATAGAATGATTATGTTTCACCAATGGGGTAAATGAAGGATTTTTTCCCAAAATATTCTTTTTATCTTATTTGTTGAAATTCAGGTCAGGATGAAAATTATTTTTATAAATTTTCAAAAATATATTTCTTTTATATATGAAATTTATTTGAAAATATGAAAAATTTATAATTTATATTAAATTAATTTACATCAGGAATTTATTTTAAAGTATTTTATATCTTGAAATTATTAAATTTTATCGTATATCAGGAATTTATTCTAAAATCTCTAAAATCTCAAAATTATTAAAAAAAAATCCGTCTTAAATTAATTTGAAAATATATTATATCATGAATCTATTTCCAACATTATATAATGTTTTAAATTTAAAGTTTGTGTAATATTTAGTGTAAAAAACATTTCTGATTAAAAATAAGTGGATATGGATTTGGCTCAAATGCACCTAAATGTATTAAACCTCAAAATGGGCTGGGTGAATTTCTAATATAATCATAAACTTGGGAAGGAGTTGTTGGATGTTATTACACACCTAGTTTGAAACTTATGGGTAATATGATTTGGATTATTCACATCAACTTTCTTAACCATAATAATGGATTAGAATTTAAAATTTTCTTTTAAATACTTAATTTTACAAATTATTTATGTTTCAAAGTATTTTTTAATGATTTTTCATTTCCCAGTTGAATATAGATTTTTTTTAATCCTTGAATTTAAATAATTAATTTTTATTTATCCAATAAATTTCTATATTCTGAAAAATTCTTATATTATATATCCATTTCGATGATTGTTTAATCTTATCGAAAAAGTTTTTATTCTTTCTTTTTTGGTTTCATTTATTTTTTTAACAGGGTCTATATAATATTCATATGAATTTTGTATCTATTAAAAATATATCTTTGGAAAAAGACATTTATTTCTTTAACAGTGTATATTAGTTTTATTTACAATCGTAAAAGAAGATAAATTAATGAGATATTTTTTGGTATCATTATGATATTTATAATTCTCATAATTCAAATCTCTTTTAAATATGGGCATAAATTCTCAAAAAAATACTTTGATTATGTGGTATTTGATTGTTTTATAGATGGATATAATTATAGGCTCAATTTTTATATCTTATTTTAATTTAATTATAAAACATTGACTATTTTTTTCAAAATAAATTTATTATATTAATTTTAATATCATTACAAATTTATTCTTGTTTTCCTTGAATTATTTTTGATCATAAAAAGGGGTAGTTGTTTTAACACACTCTCTTAGATCAATTTAATGACCAAAAACACCCATTATCTTACAAAATCTTTTATATTAAGTGAATTTAAGTTATAATGAATGGAAATTAAGTTTTTGAGTTTTTTTTAAATTGGATGTCATAAAAAGATGTGTAGAAGTCATGTCCATTGTCCTAAAAATCTTATGTTTCCAACTGCTTAGTAGAAGACCAGATACTAGCCAATATAATAAGGAAGAATATTTCTAGATGTAGGTGGTCCATTGGCTACCCAGTGGTGTGTCACTGACTAGAAGATAGAACCAGAAAAGGATACCATATTCAAAAAAATCCATTGGCTACTTGGTAGAGTTTGTTAGCAATATAGTGGAGTCTTGATAGAAATGCAGACTAACAGGTGTACTCCCGACAACCCATGGTCAAATAGTTGATACCCAGCTGTCTTGGGATAAAAAGTCAATGGAATACTTTATTATAGTAAATCATTAATTGAATCAGTATTCCCAAAATTAATTGACCATCATTCATTTCAAGAAGATTCCTCAAACCATTAAACCATATAAATAGACCCCTTAGAGGCATGATAATGAAAACTGATGTCAAAATACTTCAAGAAATCAACTATGATCAATATACATTCCAAATTTGGATAAGACTCTATCCATCTCTGGAGATATCCCTTGTGATTAATTATAAAACCTTGTTTATCTATCATCACATCCTTTGAATATCTATATTTTATTTTTTTGATCTATTTTTAGTATTGAGATTGTTTAATTCAACGGGATGGTGCCTAATAAACCCTATTTACTTCTTATTTTCTATGGGATGTTTTTAAACCATTAAAACCAATGTAATTTTAGTTTCATACATACAATTTGAAGAATATGTGTTCCTTCTACTAGTTTCTTGATTTCTTCAAGTCAAAATCTACTATATTCCATTTTTAGTTTTTTGGATACCACTAAAGTAAAGGGAATCACTTTATAAATCACCAAGTAAATTTTGTGGGAGACATATAAGATTGTAATTGAGATATTATATAAATTCCTTAAAATTATCTAAATTTTATTTTATTTAATTTGAACATATTTTATTAATCAATCTCTATCATTTAGTTAACTAATTAATTATTCATAATATTAATCTCTTAATATAATAAATTATATAAATAAAATAAATCACTTGATTTATATATTGTTTCTTCTATTCTTATTCATTTTTATTTCGATACTCTTATCAGTTTGATTTATTATAATTTGATTATTTTAAATTTTTACTCAATTGCATATTTTATTAATTATTTTGCTTTAATTTTTAAATAAAAATTCAAATTAAAATATTAAAATCATACTCTGACCAATAGTATATTAATGTGGAAATATGTTTATATGATAGGTGTGTTCATACCCATCTCTCTTTCAATCTTACCACCCTAGCGAGTCCTATGTAGTACGCAGTTGCATAACATGCCTATAATGAAGAATCATCAGACTAATCCCACTCTGTATATAGTCATATGATAGGGATATCCACCAATGCCATCGAAAATCTAGGTGAAAAAATGGCTACTTGATGGGAACCAGGGTTCCCATCACAAAATCCATGCTACCCAACCAGTGACCCATGTGTGTCATCATGTAACACCACTTGCCTATTGTGTTGATCTACTCTCCCAATCTCTCCATGTCACATGAAAAAAATGATGATTTCGTAAAGTCTATATGTAATGAAGTCCCAAATATAAGCCTTAAAATACCATATCTAGTAAATAATACTACTACTATAATACCACTATAGTACCTACTAAAATACTACATCATTTTCTTCAGGAATCCATACCTAGCAAGGATTTGAACCATGGGTGAACATGTATTATAAGTATGCCATTAAAACTCAGTCATGACCCCCAAATAATATTTAGTATATATAATATTTATTTATTTATCAAATTAATAATTATGTAATACTAGTTTATTTAAATAAATAATTATTAATTGATGTTTATTAAATGTCTAGGAGGATCGATGACAAGAATTTAAGGACCCAAAAGAAATCATATATTATATATAATATAGAAAAATTAATTTATATAGTTATAATATTACATATAAATTATCAAAATGTTTATGCCATGTTATGAAAAATAATTATAATAAAAATATTATTATTTTTGGTCAAGATTTCAAAAAATTAAGAAAATGGTTTTGAGTATATGCACAATAAATTATTCCCTAACCTATGTATTTAAACTATATTGCATCATTTATATGTGATTGATTTTTTTTCATATCATTTATCTATATATAATTATATCAACCCATGAGGGAACTATCTCAAAAAATGATCTCAAGAATGCAGACCATCAAACCCACTCCTACATCTGAAGTTGTTGAGTGAACTAGAGTCTATCCATCAAACATTGAATGGATTTATATTGGGATAAATAGTGAATAATTCAAGGAGTCAAACTTATTATCTCTATAACTTGATGATTCAACAATGATTTTTTGAGGCATGTGGAGCATGTGTGGAGATCTTTAGAGGGATCATATACTTAATTACCATGAACACAATGATTATCTAATAAGTACAGTCAACTGATTTCAAAATGATGAAAGAATTGAAAATAAATTTAACTCATATTTATATAAATTAAATAAAAATTATAAGTGAAAATATATTCTATATAATATTTTAGGTATAAATTCATATATTTTCTAGGATTAATCTATATAATTAAATGAATATCCATAATTAGGAAAAATCCTGTATGCTTCCAATGTTCGCCAAAAACATTAAGTGGTAACATAATGGTCAAATAATAATTTATATTATTTTATTAATCATTGATCATGATACACACTTTTTAGTTTTTAATTTCTATTTTTTTATTTCTTTAATAAAAAATTCATTAAATCTTATTCATTCACTTTCTTACGAATAAGAATATTCCATGAAAATATTAAAAAATTTGAAGATCAAATCTAGAGGATTAAAATATTATAAATATATAAAATTCATTACACTAAATGTAACAAAAATTACATTTTATGTACCCATGATTACTATATTATGATGAGTTATTGAAATCACGACATGTTTTATGGGAGAAATTACTTGATTTCACTACAAAATATATATTGGGAATTTAGGATAACATACAACTTGATGGTTTAATTGACATATAGTTATTCTACACATTGTGTGGAATATATGGTTTCAATCAGTGGGAAATTCTGAAGCCTTGTGGTCATTGTACAAAACATTTAGTAATTATACGTTTTATAATGACTGAAAACCATGTAACATAGGCCTATTGTGACAATATTGCTTGTAGCTTGAGTAAAAGTTGTGTAAAACATATATTTCTGTATGGATTTCATATAGATTATTTTTTCATCTATTATGTATGGATAGTGAATTAAGTACACACATTGTATTAGGTTTTACAAATTGGGTAATTCATATGTGTTCATAAAAACTACACACAGATCCATGATATACACCATGTGAATTAATTAAATGAATGGATAAAAATTATATTATTAAATCAAACTACTAGGTGTGTAGGTAGTGTACACATTGAGTATGGTTTTGAAATATTCCATGAACATTATAAACATTAAAATATATACACATCACATATATTATTTTGTGGCTATGTATTAATAAATATCATGAAAAAAATATGATTGACTCACAAAATTACTCTCCATTTAGTATAATGACATATCATGTATTTTTACATACTGGGAAAGTATACATCACAAAAAAATACCACATTGATCATATTCACATACCATGTGATTGAAAATAAATACCATGTAGATGAGTACATGTCGTTTCTCCTCGAGTACATGTCATTTCAAAATCAAGGAATAAATTAAAACTACATAAAATGGAAAAAATCATGTAACTTATCAATGATTAATGTGTAATTATTAATTTTAAATTAAATTAAACTACCTTTTTAATTCTACATTATATAGGTCGAATATATCCAAGACTATTTTGATTGAAAATTTTGAAAAATTAATGAATGAATTAATAGTATATGTAATTGAATAATTTTTTTAATTTTATCTTAATAAATAATCAATATAATTGAAGGTTGGATAGTATTATTAAATTATTAGTAGTTGCATAAAAGTATAAATAAGAGCATGGAAACCCAATGTTTGTGTCGGGTTTTGATTCGTTTAATTATTTATTATCGGGATTTATTATATGATAAAATTTTTATTAAATTAATATGATAGACAACATCTCATCCCTTCCACCTTTATTATGTATGGGTGGAATTTTTTTACAATTTATTTTCTATAACCCCATAACCATTGTTTCTTTCACTTGGGTGTGAGTATATATATGTAAAGGATGGATCTCCAAGGAGATGAGGTAGCTTGAAACCTGAGTTGAGGTGAAACTCACTAAGGTGATTCAATAGATCCAGGTGGAATGCTGAAAATTGAGACAATCACTGATCAAGTAATTATTTTCCTTTGTATAGGGTCAGTTTACTATCCACTTGGTAAACCAACCAATAGATAAGATCATGATCATTCCATATACATTTATTTTATTTCATTCTAATTCATGGTATTGTATTTATGTTTGTTGGGTGCATAATTATTATCACCTAAAAAAATTAAAATAAAAATATTTTAAGTTAGAATATAAAAAAGAATAATAAAAACATTATTTTATTGAGATATACTTAATTTATTATGTAATATTAATATAATGTTAACAAACATATAAAAGGATAAAATAAATAATATTTACACAGAAAGGTAAAAATACCTAAATGAAAATATTTAGTTATTAAATCCTTTCATTACATGATTTATAAAAAAATATTAACTAATGTTTTGGCATGGACCTTTTTAAGATACATCCATTTATCAAAGAGTTTTATTGAATGTTTTGGATTAACATAACCATGTTATCATCATGATTCATTTCCAATGAAATACATGATGAAACTTAGAGGGAACTGTTGTGTAAATCCATTTTTAGAATTTTTGGATTCGAGACTCCAAAAACAGATCAAGGAGATATGAGTTAATGAATTTTTAAAGATCAGTCTATCTAAATACCTTAAAATAATCTGAATAGGCCCTAGTGTTGGTTATGGGAAAAGATATATATGGAACCTTTCCTGAAAAATATACACATGATAGGATATGATGAATCTAATGATGAGTGATTTACGGATTTTATAAAATAGTCGAAGACTAAAATATTAAATTTATTATTCCTTATTTTTTAATCCTGATAGGGTACTAAACCCTATATTTAAATTTTTTTAATATAAATTATTTTAATAAAAGAGCTCAACATTATCAAAACAATAAATTATAATGAAATATAATATCTTCACTGATTTATGTTTATAGGAGTGGTATAGTAAATTTAATATCTTAAAATTCCATGAATGGAAAATAATGACCCTAGAGACCCATGTTTCTACAAAAGAATTTTAAAATGAGGCTAGTGTGGAATAAAAGCATATTTTTGGTTGAATAAAGATATTAAATTGGATTTAAAGTTCCCAATGTTAGCATCAACTTCCATTGGTCTCCAAAAAATATATAGTGATATTGATGAATACAAAATGTCATGCAATATCAATGATACTTATTAGGAGAAAAATATACCCTAGTGATATGTATTCTCAAAGGACTATATCATGTGGAATCATGTAGAAGGACCACAATATAAACCTATAATAATTAATATTATTTTCTTTATTGTGTTTTTAGATATCTTGGCTTTTATGAAATCTAATGAGTTATGAATCGATCTCATTATTACCTCATTACCTTGTAAATTGTCTAGTTTTATTTTGAATTATAATATTAATAATATTTACATTTTTTCTACTGGAGATCCTCAATTTTATTTACTAAGAAGATATGAAAATGCTGAATGAAAAACGTAGATTCCTTATGGTGAAAAATGGAAAAATAAAAGGCCCTAAGAATAATTCCATGCATAAGGAATTTATACACCACATGACTAAGAATAATAAAATAATGTGGAAAGATAAGGTACAATATATATAATGTTTTTCATGTGGCAGGAAGTGAAACTTAAAGAAGAACTACATAGAAATTAGGGAAAAATGAAGCTTCAGGTGACTTTTTACCATATATAACCTTTCAATATCTACCAATTTGGTATTTTATATAACATTCAATACCCACATTTGTATCAAAATATATATACCATGTATATTTAAAAATGTTTTAAGAGTTAAGGTAGATGTTTGAGCAAGAAATAGACCAAGATTGATTGTCATGGCTATAACAGATCATCGCATAACATTTTCATTAGAACCAATTGTAGTTCCACAAAATTGATATTGTGTGTCTAGTGTTACCAAAAAATTAATTTTATACATAGTATATACTTGGGATTATTTTTATTCATGAATGTGAATAAAAACAACTATTGAAAAAATACCCTTTTTATGGTATGGAATACATTAAAAATAGACTTTGTGTACATGAATATAAATACAATTTGTTGGGAATTTATAATCAATCAAGGTAACTTGAATCATGACACACCTCCTTTTGGAAATGTGTATATGTTTATTTAAATAAGATGATCCTGAAAATTATCTATCAAGATGAGTAATTATATTCTTTTAAACTAATACCACTTGGTAGATTTCATGCCTATTTGCAAGGAAAAACAATGAAACCACTTTTTTTTATGATTGATTGAATGAGTCATAGAGATTCTTGAATTTGTTAACATAGATTCGTGTGGATCATTTCCAATTGAAGATAGAGGTGAATAATCATATTTTATAACTCATACAGAAGAATTTAATAGACATGGATATGTCTAATTAATGAGGTATTAGTCTGAATCCTTGATGAAATTTAATGAGTTTACGAAAGATATTGATAATTATCATAGTAATAAGATAAATAAACTTTGATCAAATCAAGGTAGATTATATCTTAAATAATATTTCATCAAATACTAATGGGATTCTATAATTCTATATTAACTCACTCTTCTATATAAACAACAATGAAAAGGTTTTAATGAAAGGAAGAACCAAACCTAGTTGGACATAGTGAGGTCAATGATGAGTCCTGAAGTTCTATTATTATCCTTTTGGGGATATTAATTATATATAAAAAGATCCAAAAAATTCCAACAAAAGGATAAAATTAATGTTTGTACATTGTAATGTATATGAAGAAATATTTGTTACAAATTTTCATATATGTGAATTGGATGTGTTTATTAAGGTCACTTTTGGAAATATACAATTACCTCAAGGCATGAAGTATATATTTATCGGATATCCAAAAGAAAAAATGTGATGTTATACATATATACCCTTAAATAATAATGTAGTCCTGAGAAGTCATTCCACGTTACTTGAGTGTGATCAAATATTCAAAAGAGATAGTTTGAGAATAATTTATATTGATGAAGTTGATTACAAAGATAATGAAGAGTTGGTATAAGAACCAATTCTCCTTATCTTATTGAATTCCACATTTTTATTACTTATATATTACATTACATTAAATAAAATATATAATCATTTAAATTTTATTTTCTTAGAAATTCTAAGTGTAATAAATGAAAACATAAATCATTCTAAGAATCATTTTGAATGTATTCTTCATGGATTCATCCAAATTTACTTTTATAAAATCTCATATCCTAGAGACATAAATCAATGGAATGGGGTGAGCATGAGCCCATTAGATAATAAGAATGGGAAACATTTAGTAAGTTATCTTGATGCATATCAATAAGAATATGAGGTTTAACAATTTAACTAGATCAAGTTAACAAGAGGAATATCAAAATATAAAATCATGAATCATAACATATAAATGTGGAAATAACATAAAAGTGAGGCATTAAAATTCATATCACCATGTTTTATCACCAAGGATTCATAAATGAAAATCTCCATGGTTATTCCTAAAGGTATCATAAAATATGTCATATCTAGAGATTAAAATCTTTACCAATGCATTTGAGAACTAATAAGGTGAAACTTACATATGTCTTAATTTCATTCGATCCACATTGATCAAAATAAATAATTTTTTAAATAACATGACAAGAAGAATGAATAAGTTTAAAAAAAAGAATTGAGTATGTATGTTCCTAAATTATTGACCATAACTTCATTTTGAACCCATTAAAAGGGAACTTGGGTTTAATATATGTAAATACCGAAATCAAAAAATTAGATTATACTCTCAGTGAAAACATATTGTTACCCATGATTCTCGTACATTGATATTACATCTTTTTAGATAAATGTTCAATACATTAAATAAACACAAACATGTGGAATATAATTATTTAATGTCTTTATAGACAAGGTTCATAATCAAATAACTTGGGAAAATATATTCAAAATATCCCATAATGATATTACTATTTATAATGTTCATAAACATACCCTACTTAAAACCATTTATCATAACCTGGGGAAAGGAAACATAAGTAAGGGTGATCTTAGATGCTGAAAAGGGCAAGAATGTGAGATATCATTGATGAAATATGTCTAAACTATGTATAGTGGTATGAGAACCTGAGATTAACATTTGAAAACAATTCCCTAATAATGAAATATCATAATCTAGATGCATGGAATAAAACCGTTAAGTTAATAAGACATTAATCCTATTGAAATAAATGAACAAGATCTATGAGAGTATAAAATTGGAATTAGACATAGAATTGTGTTATACACATTTTCTTATAACATTGTGAACATTTATAAAAATAAATTGGTTCAATTATTTAGTTAAGGTCATGAAATCATGACCTTGCATAAACATATGGTAATGCAACCATGTCCACGCATAAGATTGTGGACATAAAAGAGAGGTATATACAAAACATTGTGATCATGTAATAAGGTTACAAAATAACATTGTTAAAAATTAATAATGTTCATGTATAAAATTATTGACATGAAAGGTAGGTATATTAATAACATCATAGTAGTCATGGTACACTCCAAATATAATCATAGTATATAAAGTCCCTTACTGAACTGATTTACTCTCCATTCCAGTCCTGTCAATCACATGAGATATAAATCATTACCCAGTACATTAGTGTAAGATCTAGTTACAACACATCTCATAATGATAATCATACATATTTGTTATATAATATCATAAAAGATTTTTCATATCACATCCCATGAAATGAAATGGGTTTCATAAACATTTTTTCAAAACATATCATGTGAAAAGTAGACAAGTTCCATAATCATTTCATCATATCATCATATCATAACACATGAAAAGAAGTGGGTTCCATAAGTGTTCTATCATGGTATAACCAATAGAAAAAGAATATGGTTTTATAAAAATCATATCATTATAAAATCTAACCATTAAAATAATGAATAAGAATAGTATCCATGGTTCATTTATATAGTAAAGAATATGACACATTAATGGATTACATCATAGATAGAAAATTATTTGGAGATATAATTTAAAAAAAATGTGAAAAATAAATTTACATTGTAAATATTTTTTTTAAATAAAACCATCAGAAATACAATTAATGCAAAATAACATTGAAAGCATATAAAAGAATCGTTTAAATCATTTAAAACATTTCATGATGAAAATATATTTTATTCCTTGAAGAAAAATTTTGATTAAAATAATATTTTTGAAAACCAATGTATTTAAAAAAACATGAAAAAATATTAATGAAGATTCATATAAAATAATGTTCATTAATATGGGATGTTTTGTTCTTGACGTACATGTTAAAATAAATCCTTCCTTTTACATTTCGGTAAAAATTCCAATATAATTATTTTTGAAAAAAATGAAGATTAATTTTTAAAAAAAAATTATAATAGAATAAATAAATTTATAATAATTTATTCTAAAATTCATAGGATAAAATAAAACATTTTGGAAAATATTTTTTTAAAACAAGGTCTGGAGAGAACAAATTTTCGACCAAAAAGATGATTTTTCATAAAAACATTATTTTGAACTCATGTGTAAATAAAGAGTGGAAAATGAAGGGAATACATGTATTATAATTTAATAACCATAGGATACAAAACATCATGAATTTCTTGAGAGATAGATCATAATATTCCTTTATTAGATGTATATTCATAAAAAATCCTTATAAATAATGATATTGTTACATAAAAAGATTACCACTTTAGTAATGTGGAATCAAAAGGGTCCAGAAAAAATAACATTAAATGAAAATAAAATTAGAATACAGATAAATAAATTCATGATATTACCTGGTAAAAGAGATTTATATAAACCAATTTAAAGAATGTAGTTTCATAAAAAACATATGTCTCAAAAAAAATATTAAAATATGAAAAATCGCTTACCACTTTAGTAAATTTTAAATAGTAAACCCCATGAAAGTGTGATCCTAAAATGGGTAACTAAATAATAGTATGTTTGATTATAATAATTATAAGTCACATTTATGGGGATTATATACACAAGATAAATTAAATATATAGTGAATATGTCATGTGTCTCATATTAGTAAAAAGTGAGATGGAAATCCCTTACCATATGTCTTAAATTCAATTGAACTCCTTAAAAACTAATGTATAGTAAATATAAGTTTATTATAAGTCTATTACGTAAAAATTTTAATATATATGATTTTATTATGACATTTTATTACATGTTTATTAGAAATATCATGTAAAAGATACGTTTTAGGCAGTAAATCTTTTGTTTTCATGTATGTTTTAACGTGTTATTTTTATTTTTTTATTATATCATGATTTTACAATATAAATAATGATAATAAATATATAAATATCTTATATATTTAGTATATTAAAATTTAGAGTAATTCATTAAATGTTTGAGAGAGAAAATTTATTACACTATCCATGGAGAAGGTAGGTCGTACGTACGCATGAACATTATTTTCATTTTCATGTTGAATTAAAATAAGGAAAATAAATGATATATAATTTAATTTCAGAATAATTTTTATTTAATATATATAATTTTTTTATTAAAACCATACTTAATACATTCCATTTATAGAGTGAATGAATCACATCATATTGTGAGGTGGTAGTATGTCATACAAATGAGTGACATTCACGTATCCCCAAAAATGGAAAGCGTGAAGGTATATGTGATATAATTTTTTTAGAAGAATATAAATATTACGAATATAAAATATAAAAAATAAATTCATAATTATATCATACTGTAATAGTTGGTAAAGAAAAAATTAATGACATTAGTCTGCGAGGTGGTAGTTCACCATACATAGAAATGATGAATTTATAACCCATTTGATGGAAGTGGTGAATATTTTAGGTAATCAAATAGACATAAATACACCTCAATATATGAAATATTGTATATTTATTATAAAATCGTGTTATAAAAATAATTTAATGAGGTTGAGGATGAAATAAAACAAAAACACTCATTGATGAACATTACCTCTTATTCTGATATCCTTCTCTGGTTTTCACTAAAATAATTCCTAGATGGGATTTACATATAAAAAATTAGACTTATATTTTTAAGGGATGTAATTTTGGAATTTATTTGGTAATGTAATTACTAACCCAAAAGTGTTTTTTATTTGAATAATGGAGTAGAGGGGGTGGCCTTTTATAGGTGGGGGTGAGGACACCGTTGGTAGTTTTGAAAATAATTGAGTGATTACTTGGTTTTAATATTTTAGAAGGTTAAAAAATGAGATATTTTTAAATTATTGAGGTTTAATGGACGAAATATTTCCATAAAAGAGTTTTTACATGGTTATAGGTCATTTTTACCCGTATATTTTTAGTTTAACTTTTTGTAAGCCCGTTTTTACATTAACCATGGTAAAATTGTTTTACTACATTTAACATTGATTTTGGTAAAAAATTATGTTTTCATTATTAGATAATAAAAAGTATTTTAATGAAAAATATGATATAAAATTTTCTAAATTATATTCATAGAAGAAGAATATTTTAATTTAAAATTAATCCTTTTGATGTGATAAGAATGTAGTGTTTTTATGAAAAATGTTAAAATATATACAATGTTTTCATATCAAAATTAAACATGAAATATATTCAAATGACTTAAATTTTATTAATGGATGTATAATTGAGATAATATTACTTTAAATTCAATTTGAAATATAATTTATCTTTATAAATAATTTTAATTATAATGTAGTTTTAAACTATAATTCATATTTTAACTATTCAGCAAAAAATGATACTTTTTAGAAAAAACCCAAAACATCTTTCAATGATAATTTTTATATGATGACTTCAAAAATGATGTTTTTTATCAAACTAAATTACTAAATGTGTGAAAAAATTATTTTATTGTTTTTCGTAAAAAGAAACAAAAATAATGTTTTTGATAAAATGGAATTTTTGAAACATATAAAGACCTTAATGAAAATTAAATGTTATTTATCAATATGTATTTTATTATATAAAAAACGTAAACATAGTATTTCAAAATTATTTATTATTATTCATACTTCTATTTTTAACACCTATGTCATAATGTTTATGTTTGGATACAATTAATAATTTATCATGGTTTTTCTAAAACCAGGTACCGTTTGTAACACAAGATTACCTAGTATTGCAGATGGTGAAAACTTAACATGGTGTTGTGTGTAACACAAGCTATACCAAATATTTCATTTAACATAAGAATTTTTTTTTTGTAATGAAAATATATAAAATAATTAATTTAATTGAACAATGATATTTCACCAAATCATAATGTGTAACATTCAACCCCCTTGAAAGAAATTTCACCAACTAAATTTGTGTTGTTCATCAATGTTTTAAAATTTTAAAATTAATTCATTGAAAACGAAATCCAAAAAAGGGTTAATAAAATTTCTTATTGAAGAAGATAATGGTATGTATGAAATTTATCTTGAATAAAACATAATAAATTCCTAAATAGAATAACATTAGTGGGAAGTGAAAACCTTGACTTGGAAGAGAAAACTAACACCCAAACACTAATGGAGAGTGATAGAGAAAATGACTTGGAGAATGTTAACAACAACAATGACATAAACACAAGAAGAATTAAAAATTTAATTTATATCATAATAAAGGATGGTAATGGGAATTTTTTTTCTTCAATAGTATTTACCTAAATTTATTTAATTTTCATGAGAAGATAAAAATAATTGATTTCATTCCATTTAATAAGAACAATATCATCCATTTTTTATCCCTAAATCAATTTACACTTCATATCTTACTCTAAGAAATGAAGGTGATTTTTTTCCTAAAGCACTAACTGATCATGTGATCGATTAATAGAATGATAAGTCATTCCATCTAACATTATTTATCATCAAAATAAAATGGTTAACATAGAATATCCATTATGAATAAATCTTCATATGATTAATTAATACATTAATATCTATAATCTCATCCAGTGTTTAACATAAACCATTTCATAAATAGTTAGAGTTATGACACTTCAAAAATATTAAAATCCAAAACATTAGATATAAATTCACTAAATTTACCAACTCTATTTAACATTAATCCCCCATATATTATAAAGTGGATCTTCGTTATCAAATACCAGACCTGTGAATACCTTTATTATATAATATCATTAATCATGGTAATAACCGGAATTACCAAACCTTAATGAATACATGTTCTCTTCCTCATTCCATAAATAAACCATATATTATTGAGCATATTCCATAAATCCCATAATGTTTCAAACACAATCAACGATAATATAATCCACTTTTTCAATAAATCATTTATCAGTTTTGAGGACATCAATACAATCTAATTTACTTTACCCATAAAAATAATATATTTATCCAAACATAAATTCTTTTTCTCATCCTCATGAAACTATTAAGGGTTATATTCTGTTAATCAAAATTTTAAATTTCTATTAAATTAATTTTGTAGTATATCTATGTCGTTTAACATATTATTGAAAATCATTAATGTATTTTTTTGGAACAATCATTTCTTGTTAAATGATTTCAATAACCAAAATACCATTGATGAAAATATAATTATTTGAGTCCAAATATATAATTTTTTTTAAAATGATAACATGAATTGGAACCCAATTCATGTCGATATTTATTAAAATCAAAGAAATCAGTACAAGAACAAGGATTAAATAACTTACACCAGTAGAGAGTGAAGGGTAAAAAAGAAAAAACCTTAAAAATAAGAAGAAAAAACCTGGATCTAGGTCTTCAGAAAGTAAGGCATTGAGGTTGATGTCCAAATTTAGCAGGAAACCAGGAAAATGCTACAGTTCACCTCAACTACAAAAATCAAGAAGGGACCACTGCCATGGCCTCGATCAAGAATGGACAGCACATGTTCCGCAAGACAGTTTCATGTAAAACTTATCTTCATTACAATACACATAAAAAACTTTAGTGCAAACCTCAAAATAAGCAAGAACAAACATAACCAGGCTACATGGTACTCCCAAAAGAAAAGAAAAGTAGGGAACAACACCCCTCAAAGTATTAGAATATCCACATATCATTATCCCAAAAGAATAACCAGCTTGAAGCAGAACTTATGATTTAAAGAGAGGAAGTAACTCACAAGGTATAACCTTGAAGTCAAAATCAGTATTTTTTATTCTTAGCCAACATCCTGATAAACATGTGCTTTATGATTTCAAGGTATTTCTCGACAGTAATAAAACCATCTTGAATTTCTGGAATGTGATTGCATATTGTTCATCCATCCATTCATCAGCTACTTCTCCCACTACCTCCTCATTACAGTAGGCATCCCTGTATACCAAATAATTAGTCCTTTCATCAAATTCTTCAACTAAACCAGAGATTGAAATAGGTTGATCAACCACTGTAGGTATTGAATTATCTTTCTTAGTGACATCAAGATATCATGTAACTATTGTTCATTCAAGTTTAGAATAGTCTCTACGCTTCTTCATTTTTTAAGGATGTGGTGTAATGAAACCATCAATGTCCACCATTGGTTTTTCCCTATCATAGTGATTGAGTTGATAATTATTTCATCAATATGACTAGGATTTTCATCATCTACAAGCAATGATTCACTAGCATCTGAGGATTCCCCATTCTCATTGTCTTCAGGGTCATATAATTCAATTTAATTCCCTTGATCTTTCACTAGGGTGGGAGGAACATTAAAATCATCAGTGGTGTTAGGAAGAGAATCTAGAAATCCTAAAATATCTATAGGATGGCTAACTAGTCATGAAGAATGAGAATTATGTCTCAAAGGCTCCTTATTGGCATCAGAATTCTGCTATGTATTATCCAAAGGGATAAAAGTATCTACCTGACAAGCATTTCTTGCATATTTTTCACGATACATCATGAAATTTTAAATACATGAAAGTTTCTTAAGTTCAATACGTGCATTTATGGAGTCACAGTCTTTCTATTCATGCCCGAGACTAAGAAAAGCATGGCAGTAATCAGGTAACCTTTCATGAAAAAAATTCTGGAAGAAACCAGACTCGCCATTCTGAATCCAAATTATGGGAGGAAGACTCTTAGAGACATCTATTTCAACAAATATTCTAGCTAATGAAGGTCTGGAATAATGAGTCTTCACTGAATCCATCCTTAAAGGAGTACCAATAAGCTGAGAAATCAGAAACATGGCTTCATGTTTGAAAAGGTAAAGTAGTAGACAAGGGAAGCCGATCCAGATCAGGACTATGGGAGGTTCAAAGTATGTATTGAAGTCCGGGTTCTTTTTGATAACTTGCATAGAACAACCTCCAAAAGAGCAGGATCTCCATTCCCAAAGTCTATAAAAATCACCTTCGGAGGAAAATAGAAGTACAAAATTTGATGCCTTCAAAATATGGAGATGGAAACCCAAAAAAATGAAATTTTTAGTCTATTTATCATTCTAAATATAACCATTACTCATAAAACAATGTTTATTATCATCAAAATATTTCCCTTTAAGACATAGATTTTCAAAATTCTTATAGTTTACATATTTAAAACATTCAACAGTTGATGATACCATACAAAGACAATTATTCTCTCCCATTTCATTAACTAATGTTTTCAATTTCCCACAATAATTAATTGTTCATGTACTCATTTTAAATTAACAAAACATCTTCTCAAACCTTTGATACATTCTCTTGAGTTCCTCATCAAGAATTATTTTCCTATTTGAAATTGAATATTCTTTCCTCATGGGTCTCCACTAACCAAACCCTAAATAAACTCTACCCTTCTTCTCTATGGTGAGTCATAGAGTTGGTTAAGGTGTGGATTTTATATAATGTTCTACAATAACTAATTATGAATAATAATAATATCCTTTATTCTATTCATCATCCCATTTGGCTGGTCATCATAAAAATTTCAGTCACATTCAATGATAACATGGTTTTTTAGGTTCTTTCCATTTATTAAAACCCAAAATCATTGCAGGAACAATACTAATCATAGTGGAAAACCACAAAATCATAGAAAAAATTGTTATAGGATATCTAAATCATGGTACCTTATTTTAAAAAATTGTCACTTTAGGATTAACCTAGGTCATCCACGATCATCTTATATTTAAATCCTTTATGATGGTTCACAAATTCTTCTTGGATTTCCTAATCATATCCCCCAGGAGTGTTAAACTAGGTGTATAGTGAGACCCACTTTCAAAAACTATGTTATATTCAAATCAAGTTCAATGTCAACCTTTTTAGTTTTATTACACCTAGGTACCATTATGCCAGAGCCACAACCACATGTAGTATCTAGATCAGGATGTCATTAATTAGTATCCAATCCCTATACCTTTACCAAAATCATAATACAATTTCTTATACAGTAGTTCATCCAAATAATTTTCCACAGATACATACCTAGATTTATACATAGAAATATACATATGGATTCAAATAAACTTTTCTCATCCTACTTTCCAAAGTATAGTTATACATTTCATATGATTCCAACTATAGAAACAAAGGGTTTTTAATACAGGGATATTATATCTTTTTGGCTGAATATTCAAGAAATTACATAAAAACATGGCAATGGAATATAATTGGTTAGTGTATTTGGAGAATAGGTACAAAATCTTCTAACTTTGTGAAAGATATTTAATATATCCCATAATTATTTCTCATTTATTAGTCCTCACAAAAATACCCTTCTTAAAACATTTCTTCATAACATAGGGAAAGGAAACATAATAAAGAGTGAGATAAGATTCTTAGTAAGGGTTGGATTGTGAGATATCATTGATTATATAAGTATGAAATAAGAATACGTGTATGATAACATGATCATAACATTTTAATACCATACCCTAATAAAAATCTCATAATCTATAGGAATTGAATAACACATTAAATATAATAAGGCATGAATCAAAAATAAATAATAGAACACGAACCATGAGAGTATAAAATTATCTCAAAACATAGATTTTAGTCATGTAAAATATCATATTATAATTTGAACATGTAAAAATAGTAAAAGGTTCATAATTTATGTTAACGAAGTGAAACCATTCCCCTATACAAACTTATGGGTGTGCAACTAGGCCCACACATAACATTATTGGAGTGAACTATAGGTCCCTGGATAGAATTTTGAACAAGTAATATGGTTCATACATAAATTTTGAATATAAAATCATGATCCAGAATAAAATTATTGAAATGAAATACATGTCAATACATAACATCATATTAGTTAAGATTCACTCCCAATACCACTATTGCAGATAAATTCCCCCACTGAACTGAGTTCCTTCACCATTCCAGTCCTATCTTTCTCCAGAGACATAAATAATTACAAAATGTATTGGAGATAGATATAGGTTAAAAACATCTCATAATTATAATCATACATTTGTATACAAAAATATCATAAAACATTTATCATATCATTACCTATGAAATGAAATGGGTTTCATAAAAATTTAATCATAACATAATCTATGGAAAATATGTTGGTTTCATAATCATTTAGTTATTTTATCATAGCATAAAATATTTAAATAAGTGGGTTTCATAAGATTTATATCATGGTAAAACCCATGGAAAAATAAGTTTACTTTATAGTCATTATTTCAGCATATATTTATACCATTCGGAGAAAGAATATGAATGGTATCCTTCTTTAATAACCCCAGTAAATCATATGTTATATCAATATTTTACATATTTTATGAAAAAATATTTTTAAATATCAATTTAATAATTTCTCGAGAAAAATAAATTTTCAATGAAAGTATTTTTTTAATGATAATTTATTTTGAAGAACATTTTCTTTAAAAAAACCATAAAATTATATAATATAATAATTAAAATCATATAAAACGTTTATTGGGAAAATTTCCTTTATGATTTGAAAAAATCAATTTTTAAACCATAATGATTTTGTAAACAAATTTCCTTAAAAAATTGAAAAATAATACTGTAATAATTAAAGAAATTAATGGCCATGAATACAAGAAGATTCATTCATGCAATATAAGTTAAAAATAAATATTCCCTTCACATTTTCAGAAAAATCCAAATGGGAATTGATTGGAAATTGACATGAAGATTCTATTCATTTTTTTAATTCATAATTATGTAACATTGTATTATAAAAATCATAGGATAATGATAAAAAAAATTGAAAACCTTTTTCTAAGAGATGGTTTTTAAATAAAATGAATTTTCAACTGGAAAGATGATTTTTTCATAAAAAACAATTTTGAACCATTGATAGATAATGTGAGGAACATGAAGGGAAAACATTATTTTCATGAAATAACTAGAGGTGAGATAATTCATGAGTTTTATGAGATATATATAATAATATTTATTTATTGGATTAATAATCATAAACATTCTAGATAAAAGATGAGACTGTAACATATAACTCTTACCACTATTGTAACTTTGAATAATAAAACATATGAAATAATAACATTAAAATGAACATAAATTATAAATATAAAGTATTAATTCATGATATTACATGTTTTATGGGATTTATATACACATTGTGAAAAAATGTAGATATATAACTTATCATATATCTCAAAGAAGGAAACTTGTGAAAAAACAATCTGTTACATATTTAGTATTTTTGGAACTATAACCCCCATGAATAATAGATCCAAAAATGGATATATAAATTTTAATAATTATAATGATAATAATTATAAAAAACATTCATGGTATGTATATACACTATATAATGTAAATATGTGGTGAATATGACATGTGTCCCAGAAAATTAAGAAGTGAAATGGAAATCCCTTACCTAATGTCTTGACCTCTACTGTACTCATTAAAAACTACTATATAATAAATATATGTTTATTATAAATATTTTAAATAATTATAATAATTTGTATCAAATATTATATTATTATATTTGGATATTTTATTATACATTTATTAAAAATTTCATGTTAATGTCATGTTTTTGGGAACAACTACTTAGTTTTTATGTTTTTTTCACTAGTTATTTTTTTCCCTTTTACTTAGATAACATTTAATATTATACATAATCTTAATCCTGATATAAATATAATATAATATAATTATATATTTATTTATATTTATTCATTAAATCTATTAATATAAAATGAAATACATGATTAATAGATATTGTAAACCTTACATATTCATGGATGTTGTTACCATTTTCTTGTTAGATCGAAATCATGAATATTAAATGACATATATTATCATTATAAAAAAATTTAATGTCATAAATGTGGAATATCTTTATTAATAACACCCTTAATACCTTCTATTAAAATCGTGAAGGAATCACACTACTCTACGAGGCGGTAGTCCGCCGTACAGACCAGTGACGATATCATAACCACAAAAATTGAAATAAAAATTGTATATGTGACTTAATATTTATAAAATTATATTAATATAGTAAATATTGTACATAAATAATAAATCCATAATTATTTAAAATCATTATAGTGGGTATTTAAAAAATGTATGATATTAGTTCATGAGGTGGTGGAACAATGTACACATGAACAATGATTTGTTAACCTATTTAAGGGAAGTGAAGATTGCATTAGGTAATTTCCTAAACATAAAAACATCTAAGTATATGGAATATAGAGAGCTTATTATATATTCATGGTATTGAAATAATTTAAAGACGTGGAGGAAATAAAATGAAGATGCTTGTTGATGAATGTTTTCACTTATTCAGGTATCCTCCTTAGGTTTGCACTAGAAGACTTCCTAGGATGAATTTATAACCAAAATAAGCATTCTAGGGTGAGAGGAGGGAATATATTAAGCTATGTTTTCAGGTATTTGACCAAAGGTGGTTTAAGGTGTGGATAAGAGAGGATAGGGGTGGTATTTTATAATTGGAGGAGATGAAACACTTGATATTTTTGAAAATAATTGAGTTCTCTCACATTTTTTATATGTCACAAGGATCAAAAAATAGACCACTATTGAAAATTATCAGTGGAATGTTTTAAATATTTCTATCCAATAGTATTTATAATAGTGTATGAGTTATTTTTACAATTATATTTTTTAATTTAATTCCTTGGTAATCTCATTTTTACCATAATCACGGTACTTATGTTTTACTGCATTCACTATTAATTTTGGTAAACAAATTAGTTGACCTTAATAGATAATAAAAAATTAGATGATTCAATATATAGAATCCATTTTTTAAAATTTCAACCAAAACTGTGAAAATTTTAATTTAAAATTAATCATGTATATGTTATAAGAATTCATGTCTTTAAAGAGAAAATGATAAAAAGTTTATAGTGTTTTTATATCAAAAGTTAATATAAAATAAATTTAAATTATATAAATTTTGTAAATGGATGTACAATTAAACTAATTTAACATAAATTTAAATTATAATTATAATTTATCATTATAAATAAATTTAAATAAAATCCAATTTTTAATTAAAACTCATTATTTTCACTATTCATCAAAAAAATGAATCATTTCAAAAAAACCAAATAATAAACCCAAAGATAATAATGAAAAATTGATTTTAAAATTTAATTTTTATCAAATTGATTTAATTAATGTGTTAAAAATTTATTTTATTATTACCCACAAAAAATCATTAATGTGGGAAAATCAAATTTTAGAAAAAAAATAAAGTCTTTTCATAAATTAAGTATTTTTTATCCATATGTATTATTTATATTAAACCGTTATATAAAATATTTAAAAAGTATCTATTACAATTCATACCACTAATTTTAACATATATGTTATAATTTTCACCTTTGAATAATTTTAATAATAAACTGTGGTTTTTTTAAACTCGGTATCTTATTTCACGCAAGCTAACCCAGTGTTTCATGTAACACAAGATTAACTTGAATTTTTTTGTAACTCAAGATATACTCAATATTTACTATAAAAAATTAAAAATATAGGTTTAGTGAAAATAAAAATATCTAAAATATTAAATTTAATTGATTTTTTTTCACAAAATATCAGAGTGTTACATTCTACCACCCATAAAATGAATCACTCCCTTGATATGCATATTTTTCATCAATGGTTTTTCAATGGAACATTCCTTCATAGAAACCCACATCATAAAAACGGTTAAAACAACATCATCTTGAATATTTGAAATGGATGTGAGAAAGGCATCTATAATAACACATACTTGGTTACCAAATAGGAGATTATAGGTGGGAAATGATAACATGGACATAAAATAGAAAACAAAAACCAAAATAATGATGAAGAGTGATATAAAACATAGTCAGAAGAATGTTAATGACAAATCAATTATAAAAAAATTGTACTAAACATGGTCATTAATATAATCTTAAATTATGATAATAAGAGAACATTTTATTTTAAGATCATTTTCTGAAAGTTATATGATTTTTAAAAGAATATTTAATTTCTTTATTTCATTCTATTCCATATGAACAATCTTATCCACTAGTTATACCTTGATCAATTTCAATATTATCTCTTACTCTAACAAATAAAAGTGAATTTGTTTTTCAGGAAGAACTAATGGATCATAAAATCCACAAATAAAATGATAATTGATTCCATTGATCTTCAGTTATCATCACAAAAAAATGGTTAGTACATGTTATGGAATATGGATAAATCATTATATGGTGATGTAATAAATTAATATCTAAAGATTCATTTAATGTTAAACCTAAGACAGTTCCTAATTGGTAAGAACTATTACCCTACCAAATAATTAAAATAAAAATATTAAAAATAAGGTCACTAAATTAATCAATATAAATTTTACATTAAACCCCCAAATAAAATAAAATGGATATTGATTGTCACATACAAAACATGTGAATACCATTATCATATATTATCCTGATGACTATCAATGAATAAATTTAAAACCTCAATGAAAACACTCATTCGTCTTCATTAATTGAATAATCCCATATATTATTTAACATATTCGAGTGATATAATTATGTAGTAAACTCCATAAATGATAAAATATACCACTTTGACACCAAATCATTTTTTAGTTTCTAGGTCTTCAATATAAACCAATTTACATTATCCATATCAATTATATATTTATCCAAAATAAACTCCATTATCTCATCCTCAAGAATATATTTATGGGTTTATTCAATTAATAAAAATATTAAAATGTTGTTCAATCACTTTTCTAGACCTTTAGTATCTTTTAACATATTCATTAAACTCCTTCCTGTAGAACTACTGTGGAAAAATACATTAATCATTCATGATTCTAATAACAAAATATTGTTTGTAAAAATATAATTCATTGAAACCAGACACAAAAATACATCAACCAATTCACTTTATTCATACATCATTAACTAGTCTTTTTCACCTTATTCCTTAACACTTCTTTATTTAATAAATCATTTCTAGTATCATCATCATCAACAATAATACAATTAATCCTTAAACCTTAATTATTCACTTCAAATGATTTTCCCTAAGGAAATATATTTTCATAATGCCCATACATTCCACATTTATAATATTCAATAGATCATGATACCTTAGAGAGACCATTATTCCCATCCATTTTTTCAACCATCAATTTTCATTTTACCCTATAAATTATATTAATTTAGTCCTTTTACATATTCAAGACATCCTCTCATCCAATTTAGACCTTATATTGAGTAAATCTTCCCACCTTTATGACATATAGAAAATTTAATATTTTTTCCACTAGAGTATCCACTACCAGAACCCATCAGTGAACTCTATCCTTGAATTATTTTCGATGTCCTGGAGTTGGTTAAGGTGTTTATTCTTAATAATATTCCCAAATTACTTATTAGGAATAATCATAATATCTAAGTCTTTATTAATTACCCTATTATTACTATTAAAAAAATTACATCACATTAAATTTTAACATAGTTATATTAGGTTCCCACCAATGACTAAAACCAAAAATCATAGTGTAAGAAACCCTAATCATTGAATAAAACCACATAATCATAGAATTAATCACTTATATTATGACTAAATCCTAAAATATGTTTTCTAATCTATGATTCCTTAGGTTTAACCTAGTTCATCCATGATTAAAAGATATTTAAATCCTCATGATAGTTTATAAATATACATTGAACATGAAAAGTATATCCCTCTAGAGTGTCAAACAAGGTGCAAAGAGAGGACCATTATCATGCACCATGTTATGATTAAATCCATTTTAATGTTCCCCTTTTTAGAGTTATTACCCCTATATAATTCTGTGCTAGTGCTAAATCCACTTGTAGTATCTATAGAGGGATATAATTTTATAGAAACCACTCCCTATATATTTTAACAAAATTATGGGAAATTTTCAAATACTTTGACTCATTCCTAGAATTTTACATAGATACATCCATAGACATATCCTTATAAATTTTCTAAGGTGTATCAATAAATGTTTCTCATCATATTTTCTATAGGTTAACTAAAAATTTGTTCTGATGCCAGATATAAAGACCTAGTCTTCTCATATATGGATATTATAAAATTTTAGATAAATATTCAATACATTATAGGAAAAAAGACCAGAGTACCATAAAAGTATAATGAATTTAGAGACTAGGAAAGTAATTATATAACTTGGTGAATAGTCTTGAACATCTCCCATAAAGATCTTCCCCTTTATTACACTTTATACACATACCCTAATTAAAGCATTTCCTCATAACCATGGGAATTAAACATATCAAAGGGTGTGATGAGATGGCCAACAAGTGTATGAAGGTAAGATATCATTGATGAAATAAGTTTTAAATGATAATAAGTGTATGTGAACATGATATTTACAATTTAAAATGACACCCTCTAAAAAATAGATCATAATCTAGTGGCATGACATAAAACATTAAAGTTCACAAGTAATTAAATCATAAATAAATCAAAGAAACAGATCCATAATAGTATAAAACTAGAATAAAGAGTATTTTTGTGGTATAAAAAACATCATATAATGTTTCTACTATATATAAATAGATATAGTTTCACTCATTAATTTAAGTACATGAGACCAGACCCTCACATAGAGATAGGGGCATGCAACTAGGTCCATGCATACCATTATGTACATGAAAGACATGTACAAAGATAACATAAAGAATATGTAATTAAGTTTATGCATAAAATTTTGAAATTTTAATTAGGTTTACACACTATATTATGGACATGAAATATAGGTTAATAATTAATATCATAGTAGTTATAGTTCACTCCAAAGGACATTATAGAGATGAAATCCCTTGACTGGATAGGGTTCACTCTACTTTCTAGTTCTATCTATCTCATGAGATATAAATATTTACTCAATTAATTAGTGGTCTATATAATTCCTCCCATCTTATAATGATAATCGTACATATCTGTGACACAAGATCATAAAATATTCAACATATCATAACCCATGAAATGAAATGGGTTTCATAAACATTTCCTCTCAATTTAATATGTGGAAAAGAGAGAGGTTTCATAATCATTTTATCATTTCTTCATAGAATAACCCATGAAAATAGAATATATTCATAACATTTAAATAATGGTATAACTGATGGAAAATGAATCAGGTTTTATAAACATCATGTTATCCTAAAAGAAAGCTATTCAGAGAAAGAATAAGAATAATATCCTTGTTTCATATCTATAGTAAAGAATAGGTAGCATCAACATCTATCATATTTGATGGAAAATTATTTTTGAAAGAACATTTTAATCATTTTTTAAGGAAAATAATGTTTATTTTTCCTTAATTTTTTTATACTTAAAACCTTTTGAAAATACATTTCTTTGAAAATTACCTTGAATGATTATATAGAAATTTTTAAAACCCATTAAAAACATTTATTAAGAAAAATATTTTTTCCACATAGAAAAAACATTTTTTTAATATAAAACAATTTAAAAATAATTGTATCAAAAAATAAACATGAAAAATTATAAATGAATATTCAAATAAATTAATGGTCAAGAATATTGGATATTTTATTCGTGAAGTAGATGTTAGAAACAATGTTTCATCTCACATATTATTAAAACCCAATGTGGCATTGTTTAAAAGAAGACATGAATATTTCACTAATTTTTAAAAAAATATTAAAAAACCTGTAAAAATGTATTATATAAATTATAGGAATAATATAATTTTTTTAATTTTTTTTATAAAACATGGTTTTGATAGAAAACTGATTTTCGGCCAAAAAGTTAGTTTTTCATAAATATATTATTTTGAAATATTTTGTACAAAAAGTGAGGAAATTGATGAGAAGACACATATTATCATAAAATAACATGAGGATAAGAAAATAAATGATTTTATTGAGAGGGATATGATATTATTTCATTATTGGAAGCATAATAAAAAACAATCTCTATAAATAATGGGATTGTAACAGAAAAAATTTACCACTTTGGTAACGTTGAATCATAAGCCCCATGAAATAATTACATTAAAAGAAACCAAATTTATAACAAGGAAAAATAAATTAATGATATAAAATGTTACAGAGTCTTCAAATACCATTTTTCAAAGAATATTGGTGTGTGAAAAACATAAGTCTCATTGAAAAAAAATTGAGAAAAAATCCTTTACTACTTCGATAAATTTTGAAATATAATCCCCATAAAATAGAGATAATAAAATGGATGAGTAAATTCCAATAATTTAAAATATATTAATATTATAAATACATTCATGGTAAGTATATAATCCATATAAGATAAATAAGTAGTGAATATGGAATATGTCACACAATAGTAAAAAGTGAGACAAAAATTCATTACACTATGTTTGAAAATCTATCGTACTCAGTCAAATAATACATATAATAAACATAATAAGGGTATTAATGTATTAAAACACCATATTCATATATATATATAATACCATAAATTATATTTTTATGACCTTTTATTACTATTGCTTAACAATCCCATGTTAATGTCATGACTCAGGAAATAACTGCTTTGTTACAATGTACGTTTTAACTAGTTATTTTTTGTCCACGTATGGAGGTCATGATTTAATAATCTATATAATTTTAAACATGATATAAATATAATATATATTCATTATAAAATTATTTATATTAATTATGAAAATTTAGTTATTAGAAATTAAATACACAGTTCATGGTGACGGTTGGCCATACAAACGCATGAACAGAGTTTCCATTTTCATTTTAAATTAAAATAAATATAATTAACTGATATATTATATAATTAAAAAAAATTAGGGAATATATTTCATATATTTTTATTAAAGAAATGTTTTATACATTACATGTAAAGTGAGAATGAATCACATCGTGTTGTGAGGTGGTACTCAATAGTACACACGAGCAACCTTATCGTGTCCCCAAAACAGAAATAATATAGGTATAAATAATATAATTATTTTATAATAATAATAATATAAAAATTTTCATATATAAAAAATAAATCCATCATTATTTCCAACCATGAGACATGGTAATAGAAAACAAACTACATTAGTTCGC
Organism: Viscum album; assembly: GCA_963277665.1. NCBI lineage: Eukaryota > Viridiplantae > Streptophyta > Magnoliopsida > Santalales > Viscaceae > Viscum > Viscum album. The sequence continues at coordinate 1,293,465,314 of OY728141.1, read as the reverse complement.
GAGGTGGTAGTCCGCCTTGCCTAAGAAAAATGATTTCAAACCCCATTTGTTGGAAATGGATATAGTTTTAGCTCATGAAAATAACGTAAAACATATAATTATTATATTATACTGATTTTGTTAAATAATACTTGTATATAAATAATTTTAGAAGAATGAGGAAAAAAATTTCATTGATGAATGTGACATATCTTCAGGTATCCACCTTAGATTTGCACAAAAAGCCTCACATGGATAGATTTCTGTAAAAAACAATGCTTCTATGATGAGGGAAAGATTTTGGAAAGTTATTTATGATGGTATTGGACAAAAAAATTATTTGAATGTGTGAATAAGAGAGGAGTGGGGGTGGCCTTTTATATGTAGGGGATACAAAACAGTTGGTATTTTTTAATAGAATTGATTGCTCCCAACATTTTTATATGTAACATTGGTTTCAAATGGTCCATTATAGATTCTTATATGTGTAATGGACGAAACATTTTCATAAAATAGTTTTTAGGCAAGATTATTTTTCATTTCTAACCATATATTTTTAGTTTAACCCCATGATATATCAATTTTTACCTTAACCGTGGTAATTAAATTTTTCCTGCATTCATGATTCAATTTTTTCAAAATGTAGTTGAAATTATTAAATAATATAAATTATTATATTTCAAAATATTGATTTCATTTTTCCAAATTTCAATCAAAAAATTGGAAATATTTAATTTAAAATTAATCCATTAGATGCGATGAGATATTGAGTTTTTTAAGACAAAATGTTCAAAATATTATAATGTTTTTATATGATCATTCAAAATTAAATTGATTAAAATTACAATAAATGCATTAATCGATGTATTGTATTAGTAATTAAACTTTAAAATAAATTTAAAATATAAGTTAACTTTATTAATGAAATAAACCTGAAAGTAATTTTCAAGTAAGATTCTGTATTACTAACTATTCATCAAAAAAATGAAACTTTTCAAAACAAAACATAAATTCACCATAATATAATATCGAAATATTGAATTAAAAAATTGACTTTGTTTTAAAAAAATATTTTTTTAAAATTATGAAATAATAATGTTATTATATTTGACATATTGAGATGCGAAACTTTTTTTTGGAGAAATGGTATTTTTGAAACATTCAATTACATTACTGAAAACAAAGTATTTTTTATTAATTTATTTTCCTTATATAAAAGTATTATAAGTAATATTAAAAACTTATTTAGTACTATTCATACTATAATTATTAATGACTATGCTTTAAAGATCATGTTTTTTAATATTAATAAAATATCACAGTTTTGTTAAAATTGGGTATCGTGTGTAATGGAAGATAATTTACTGTTTCATATAACAGAATATTAACTTGGTGTTTTGTATAAGAAAATCTATACTCAATATTGAATGTAATGAAATATAAAATCATTGTTTCATGTAAGTAAAAAATTTAAATAAGTTTTAATTTAACTGAGACTTTTTTCCCTAAATCATGGGCTGTTATAATACCCAGGGATAATGAAGTGGTTTGTGTATACACAATATAAGAATTAATTATGTAAAATAGGGATATTTGAGAAGTAAATTTGGTAGTATGATGGGTATAAATATTGGATTTAGAAAATGGTAAATTGATGAATAAATGGGGTCTACCATCGATAAAACATTATTTTATTAGTAAGGTTATGATCAAAAGAATAAGAAAATAATTTAGCATTCCCTTTAGAAGATATAAACAAAAATAATTAATTGAATGGAAACGAAGATAATAATAATTACCTTATATTGATTAGTCTATCCTAAATCTGGAGGATATAACCTTGGGTACATAGAACACCATTTTGGGAATCTTTTGGAGGAAAAGGGATTCAAATGATTAGAGAATGGGTTGGAAGTGAAAATGAAATTTGTAATGGGTGGGTATTTATAAAAAACTGGAGGAATGTTTTAATAATTATTAAATATTGGTCTTGGAAATATTGGTTGTGTGCAGTGTAAAACAATTGTCTTACTAAATATTTGTTATCACGTTTTTGGAAATTTTAGTCACATTATATTATATTTCAATCTATTATAATGAAATCAATTTTTTAATACTTATTTGGACATTCAAATGTAGATTCTTTTTCAAAATAATGTCTTTCAAATCAAATTTCCCATTTTAGACTTTGGACAGTAACTGATAGGTTTGTAAATTGATTAAAATCTATTAAGTTGTATAATATTAGTTTAATAACTTATTCTAGGTCATGGATTGTGGTGATTAATTATAGTATCATTATATGATAAATATTATGTCATAAAACATACCGAATACCCAAAATAGGGGTTTTTACTATTCACTGAAAAATAAGGTATTTTAAATATTTCTCAAAAATTCCCTCAAAAAAATGTGGACATTATTATTTAAAATAAAATATTTGCACTATCTATATAATTATATAAATAAGATAATTTTATCTTTTTAATATAAAAATATTTGTTTAATAATAATAACATATTTTAAAGACACAACTAGATTTCTAACACTTATAAAAATTACTGAGGACATTATAAAATTATTTTATAATTTATATTTAAATATGTGTGTTTAAAATAATATATCATTAAAATTAATATTATTTATAGGACACTTATTTATTATATAATTTTATATATTTACTAAAAACAATTTTGTTTTATTTTGCATCCAAATATAAATTTATCAAATTGGTCTTACACACAAATGTATTTTAATAATAAAAAATATTTTTTAAATTTTATTAATGGAATAAAAAAATTATTTATAAAAAATGAAATTACACTCTAATTAACTAGGGCCTAGACATGTAACCCCATATTACACCTATGTACACCATACGGGAAAGCTGTGCGGTGTTGGTAGTTTCATGGGATGGGTTTGATAACATTGATTGAGTGGTAATATCAACTAACTTGAGCTTCTAATATAGGAAATTTCATTTGTTCCTCAGTTATTGAAGCTCGGCATGGGATTAGTCATGGGAGAAACACAATAATGCCATATTCCATTCATGTTTTGACAAATACAATTCAAACGACATTACTCCACTCGTTGAGGACATTATTTAATCTTTTTTCATCAATTATCCTTGGTAATTACAACTTATAAACACTAATTAAAATGTAAAATTATTTCAAATGGGTATAGTTCCAAATAGTCAAATTGACCAATTTTGTTATAGACCAACATTAATATTATACTGATGTTTATATTACTATTCCAATGGTCTCATTTCACCCTATAACTACAACATCATTTTGTCACCCAATATTCTCTTAAATTCCTCCTAAGGTTTTATTTTCATTTTCACATATATATATATATATATATATATATGTATATATATATTTGTTTATGAATATTTTTTTCATTTATATAAGGATGTCCATAGGTGTGATAATTTTAGTACATTGGGGAATCAATGTTTTCCATTGATAAATTTTAAATTTTAAATTTTTGTGTAATTATAATGTCTAGAATTTTCATTGGTTGTGTAGAAGACTAATGTAATGATCCTTATTAATTAGATAACTTTTTGTTGGTTCCTCTATATTTTATATGTGTATAATATTATCTAACATATCACACATTTTATTAGGAAACAAATATCATTTAAAAATCATGTGTCATTTTAAGCCTTCAACGATGATGTTGTTTTAGAAACAACAACGATATATAAGATCACTAGAGAGGTTATAGAACCACATAGATATGGTATTTTAGACACTGAGAATAGTGGGAGATTATTAGTTGAAAATGATGAACTTATTCCCTACAAGTAGGCCATAACATCTTATTTGTAGAAATATGGAATGAACTTTTGAATTTGGGGATAGATTTTATGTATTAGAATAATTTATAGGTTTTGGTAGATATTATATTATATATAAATCCTGTTGGGTGAAAATGGGTACTCCAAAAGAACATAAACATGGAAGGTAATGTAAGTACCTGTATGGTAAAACTATTTGATTAATGGTTTATAAAATGTCACATCATAGGTTTTTATAAAACCTTTTAACTAATTTCTATGATTAAATAGATCCAAATTCAATAGTCCATAGTAGCGTATCAATATTCGGATATTTTAAAGATGGAGGTCAATATGTATTTTCTTAATAGAAACCATACAAAAGATGTATGTATAAAAAAACAAAAGGGTTTATGACTCTATAAAATGAAAATAATTTATGAATGTTGTAAATATCCATTTAAGGATTGAAGAAAGAATATAATTGATGAATGCTTAAATTTTTTTGAAGATATAGTGGAGTTTAGTTTGTTAATGAATGAATGTGAGACATATGTCTTCAATAAATTTAGTGGAAATGAAATCTTTTTCGTAGTAGTATATAATGATGGCATATCATTAATTTGAAAAGATATACCAGTCATACAGTCTATTAAGCTTTTATTTAAAACATGGTTATCAATGAAGGAACTAATTAATGGAATATATTCTTAGCATTAATATCATTCATGATAGATCTGAGAGGCCACTTGTTTTATGTTAGAGTACATACATTAATAATATGCTATAGAGATGTGGTATAAAACAATCAATAATTGGATAATTTCTAGTGATGAATAACCTAAATCTATCCATGAAAATATGTCCTTAAACATAAGAGAGAGAGAGGATGATTATAATCCCATATACATCTAAAATTAGATATTTCATGTTTGTTTTGTTATGTATAATTCTGGATTTCACCTACACCTTGAGCATGATAAGAAGATACCACGAAGATACAAGAGATTGAAATTGTATGACTGAAAATTGTTTTTTATTATAAAGACACTTTTGAGGAAAAAGTGATAAACTATACAGGACTTCATTCCATCAGCGCTTCACTGCGTCACCACTTCACCACAAAAACCGTATAGGCTTGACATCAATTCAAGCATTCTTACAAACCACACATCTGCAGCTGAAATTCAATAGAATACCAAGGTACCATGATGCAGGGAACACAGGCATTAGAAAATCTAAACAAACCACAGAACTGGTCTCCTCGAATGCCCACCGGTGCGACCGTCAACACCAGCCCAAATCCAAAAAACACAACGGATGAATCCAGTTAGAGTTAGCCAAAACCCTCCAGTGATGTGAGATGAACCCAAAGAGTTCATCCACAAAAGGCGATGAAGAAACCAGAATGAGAAAGGCCAGGATGTCCGGACTTCGTGCCCTAATCCGCGGATAACCACAGTACAATCTCGAACCAAGGGACACACCAAATACCCCATTAACCACCAGCATGAATACAATGCAAAATCACCACAAAATCATCACTATGAAATTCACTATGTAGCCATAAACAACCATTCGCTGCACATCACCAATCACCATATCCAAAGATTTAACCCAGAAGACAAATTGTAGAAACACCGAACCAGCCGAAATTCAACGATGGAAACAACAATGCAGAATCACGAAACAGACATGCTGGAAGGATGGTAGGGTCGTCAGAAGCCAGAAATCCTCCTACCCTCTACGATACTCCGGGGCCAACGCAAATCAGAACTCTGACCGCCACGACGCCTTCATCGCTGATACTAGACCATGATCCGACACCGAGAAGCCTTCTCACGCCTGCCATGGCGTCTTCACTCACTAGATCCGAGGTCGAGTCACCATCGACCATTGAGACACACCGCATCACCTCTACAGATCTGGTGAATTCGGAATCCCTGCACACCGTAGCACGCCATAGCGAGACCAGAAGTTAAATCTGAGCACGGGACACTGGAGGAGCGGAGGAGAGGAGGGGACGATGTCGGAGGCGGAACCCTAGCGCCGCGAGATGAGAGACCCGATGCCGCACAAATGCGTCCCTGAGATGAATGGTAAAGCCCCACTTAGATTTCTGATATTAAATAGTATACAATGTATTTCTATTATAGTAAGGAAATGATTCATTTTTATATATGGGAAAAGAATCTAGTCATCAATGATTATAAAGATTCTAGTTTCAATATACATAAAGATGGTCTAAAATATTTTTCAGGACAAGTCTTATATCTTAATAGAGGAGTTATGAGATGGATGATATTGAAGAATCCACATGTAATTGATTCTACACAAGATTCTATGTATATTTAAAATTTTTATGAAGCTAAAGAAGTGTTTTAGATATGAAACATCACATATGACATTGATGTGGTTCCTTGAAGTAAATACCTTATCACATTTTATTATGATAATACTATTGTGGTTCCTTCGACCAAGTTGACAAGGTCACATCAATAGATGATTAATATAATTGAGATGTATCACATAACGAAGAATTTTTCTAAATGAGGTAGGGTCAAAATAATCATAGTATCCATATAAGATAATGTGGTGAACCCATTGAAGAAATCATTGACTCAGTAGAATCATGAACATTATATGTGATCTAGTAGAATTAAAGTCAATAGTAGTTAGTTATAATTAAAGGGCGAGTTAGCTAGATTTGGTTCCCTAGAATAAAATAAATTTTAATTTGTATTACCTATATATTCATAGTTTTTAATATAAAAGAATCTTGTTAGATGATGAGTGTTCTTCTTTATTACATTATTGTGACAATTTCCATAGCATATCTATCACATAAAATGTTCATATAAGTTCCATGATATGTTGAGAACCTTTAAGTGTCCTGTTAATATTCTTAAATATATATTATATTGTTACATTCGATATATTTTTCATGGAATAAATGATATAGTCTATCAGTGTAAGGTGGTCTTTAGATATTGATGTGTATTCTCATAATGTTTGTAACATGGAATCTACAAGATAAGTGGTTAATATAAAAATCACACCTATCCAAATTCCAAATGTTATATGTGAAATTTGATATTTATTCGAAATAATGTTATCTAGAATGGTGTTTTATTTGGGGTTTATTGTAAATAATTTAGTGATTTTTAACGGAGTTTGAAGACCATGAAATAATGATTGGAGTAGATTGTCAAATGACTTTTTATTCCTAGGTCATTGAAATTTATGGTCATAAAAATTAGAGGATATTGTGATATAGTGAATTTCTGAGAGGACCATTTTGGGATATTCCTAAGACTAAGAGGTGGTTGAATTAGTGTTGGGGAATTTTACAACCAATGCAAACTTTTTATCCATGTACCTCCTGACCTATTAGGATCTTTATTCCTTTATTATATTTCCCCTATTGCATGAAATACTAGAAAGAATTAAAATATGCACATGATATTTTTAAAAGGTTCAATACTCAATGAGATTAGCTACATCCTTTCCATGCATGGGAATGAATAGTACATGGATTCTCTACTATAATGTAATAACAATTATAGTTTGTTGGCTAGGGAAACAATTCTCTCTCTAGTGTGAGTCCCTACACAATGGAGGGGATAGGGAAACAATACTATTCCTGAACAAGTGATGACCTAGCTCTACTTGCAGCTTCCTTGCTTGTTCATCATACTGCCTATAGAGAAGGTCTTATTCTATCTTGATATGATAGGTTCTACTCTTGGTTTTCTTTAGTTCTCTTCACTTGATTACTTTCAAAGAATTAAGAATGAAATTCTGTCTTCTTTCGTTTCATCCCATGTGAAAAACCAACTGCACTAGATCTTCTTCTTTCTTCATCTTAGTGAAATAAACAACTCATTATTCTTCTTCTCCCTTATTATCTAGCGAAACAACCATGTGCACTAGAACATATTCTCCCTTCTTGTCTAGAATCACATACACCAATTTGATTATTTAGTAAATGAAGATCTTTTCACCTAACATCATCTCAATCAATTATTCTCCTTTTTTTCTTGAATGCATGTGATCATGGAAGTGGCATTTAGGTTGAACCTTTTCTTCCAATTATTTATACTTTTTCTTTACACATGATCACACACATGTTTTGTTTATTTATTTAAGAGTATTCACGTGTGCATGTCCATGAATGCATGGATGGAATTACCTCTTCTTTGTTCTTTTTTGTCAACCCTAATGAGTATAGATATTTAAGTACACACTCAGTTGTACTCTTCTACTCTTCCTCTTCATTCTTTGTTTCTACTTTATACACTAGGTTATGGAGTTTTTTAAGGTTTCTATTTGTGTGTTTCTTCAGACCTGAATGTGTGAAAATTTTTCTTATCACAACCTCATAAAGGCCTCAAGCTTTTTTAGGAAATGCACATGCGTGCATGCATGTACACACTGCCACTCCTTTGTGCAAACTTCTACATCACCAAAACACAAATCCCTATAAATAGTATGATATAAGAATGAAAATAAGAGGGGTTTATCACCTTTATTTAGAAATAAAGGGTGGCCATAGGTCTTCTCCTTAATGTAGAGGATGTATGGTTTGTATTTTCATAGAGTGTGCTAGACATCCCAAAGAACAGCGGAAGGATAAGGCTCAACAACTAAATCACTGTTACTTAGCCTTTGAAAATAACAACGAAGGTTTGAGGAACAAATTGTATGTTCACAAGAACTGTTCTTTTCAAATTTCTTTTAGAGTGTGAAGTAATTATCAAAATCCTACAGGATATTATTCTTCCCAGAGCAGAAGACTCCCGAGACTCCTCTGTTTTCGCTTCACAGAGTGGAAGAACAATGAGATGCTATGTTTTTTAGAACATGATCTCTACAGAATAGGGGGGGGGGGTGAAAACTCTCTTGTATTGGGTTCAACTTATTTTATAGGTGATGATAATATCATTTACACATTAAAAATCATTAAGATATGCCATAGAGACTGCAACTTTGAATGCTCAGGATTTCCGTGGTTTTGAAAATCTTCAAACCCGTGTGATGATAATCCATGATCCTCGGTGTGTTTCTCTTCAATGATGGCTCATATCTTCCAAAATGGAATCAAGATCACAAGAAATATTCTTTTGCATGAATCTTGCATGGATCCTTGTGGTCGTTGAAACTACATTTTCATAGACAGAAGCCTCTTCTTCGAGATATCTCATGCATGCAAGACATATATTGAAATCATGGTCTTAGGTAATTCTAATGGACCTATTCATGTTGAGATGATGATCAGTGGTGTTTGTGATCAATAAAGTTTGTGTAGAAGTTCTCTAGTGTACTGCAATGAATCAGGTGGTGTGAAGGTTGAAGTCGACAGTTTTAGGAGGATCAGATGGCTCTGATTCAAATGTGCTTGGCACAAGATGATAGACAGAGGGGATTAGATCATGGGACACAGATGGGTTGGATGTCTAGGATTACACCTTTGTTTTTTAAACAGTGAACAATAACCTCATTTCTTTGTCCCACATCGAAACAGAGATATGGGATTCTTGTGGTTTATCAATCAAATCACTCCACCTCATCGTTAGATTACTCCTCTCCCCCCTCTAGTACCGCCCTTCATTGGTTCTTTGAAGGGGCTCTTATAGCACCTACTCTTCCTCCTAGGGGGATCACCTAGCACCCGCTATTAAAACCATGGGGGCTTATACATTCCCATGATGCACCTCTTGTAGGCTGGCCTTGAGGGCTTCCCTTTGGGCATAGTTGACCCTTAGGTATTGCATTTACCTGAGGTTTTTTGTCCTTAGCTATCCTTGTAAGTTGGACCATATTTTTGGTAATGGAATAGAACAAATATAATTTTTTAAAACCAAATTATAACCAATATTATATGCAAAAAACAAATACCAAAATTCCATTCCTCTTCTCTAATTATTCATGGTGGTGTAAACATGTATCACATTTATTAAAGTGTTTGGAACTTGTGTCAATCTAAAAAATATTACTAATTTGATCAACAATAAGAATTTCCAAATAATGACATCCAATTCTGTGAATCCATAACAATATTCCATGTATCATAAATTCAATCAATCTCCATTCACTTAAGAGTTCATTCCCTATTTTGACCATTACTGACAATTGTTTACAACAAATACAACTTATACACAAATTGGTCCCAACAATATCCCCCTTTTTATTTGTTAGAAATACTTCAAAGTTCTAATAAATGTTTCAATATAAAAATGATAATCTTCTCTTTCACACTCACTTTACATTTCACATTTTCATTTTCATTTCACTTTCTCTCCTCCTTATTGAAATGAAATAAAATATTTCATGGTATAGAGGGTATCAGTTCATTCTTAAGAAATGTTCCATCAATCACTTTACTCTAAGTCTACTTCAGTAATGATCGCTGTAGAAAATAAGAGGTTTTGATTTTGAAAACCAAGATATCCATTATCCACTGAGTCATGATACCTCGTGAGATAGGAACTCATCCACTCTTCTTATGTCACTGAGTAATTTAGTTACTCCATCGTTGTAGAATGGTCATTATTTTGAGTAACCAAGGATGATAGATTAAGAAATAACCTACCTTTTCTGATGACATGATCTTTAGAAAATCTTTTGATTAATTGAATTCTATACATTCTAATGTTGATACTGATTGAGATAATGACTATGGTTGCTTCTTCATGTGTCTCCCCCTCAAGGGAACACTTCTGACCATTGAGTCTTAGGTTCTCCCCCTAAGATCTTACACCATCTTCAATTCCCAATATTATAAGAAAAAATACAATACACAATGATTTAATAGAATAAGGAGGATCTTCCTTTCTTCATCAATGTTAACAACAAGGTTGAGATGATTTTATCAACCCAGATTCTCCATTCTACACATTTTACAACTGATCATCAATGGTGACTATGATTGTGTGGATCTCATTACATCTTCCATTTCTTGGTATTTGGTTCATATTTTGTTAAGTGCTTTCAAAGCACTGTAATATCCTTGTGAATCATTCATATTCTTGAGGAATTCTTATTGGGCTAGAGTAAATTCCAATAATCATCTAATACTGTGACCAGCCTTATTTCACCTTGTACACTGAACTTCATTGTCATCATGTAGAATATAATTTTTTTCTTTAGAACTATCCTTAGCCTGTGAATCTTTAATTTTCTCATCCATTCCAAATATTCATGCCAAACAACCAATATATAATTAGGTACTGAGGAACCAAGATTGGATCTTCTACATGACACCTTCTGAGTGTCATCCTTCGTAGTATTTCATTTAGATGCACTACCCATCATGTTCTTGGATCTAAAATCCATGGAATTCTCAACATTCCTCCTTAGAGTCTTCCTGGTAGTGTTTGATTTTCCAAAATTATTATGACTACTTAATAAGGATTATTTTTCTTTCTTATCCAGTTATGGTGATCTTCTTTTCTTATTAGATTTGGGTACTTGTTGAAATTAACATGCACCACCCATCTGACCACTCCTATTACATACATCATAGATGTTATCTAACATTATATATTTGTTTGTAGTATAAAGATTCTTTTGGATATGTGGATATTGATTCTTCTTCTTTGGATTTCTCCCCCATGAGATGTGATTTCTTCGTACTTTTACATTTAATGTATTTTACCAAAAATCTAGTGCATAATGCTCAAATCTGTTGTAGCACCAGCATTGACCAACCGTCCATTTATTCTTGATATCTTTTGTATATGGTTGTTGATACTTTTTCATGAGTTTTTTTCTATATATGGTAATTAATCTTCTAAATTTTTCTTCCTATCCACACTAGTCATGGTTGTAGTAATATCCTCACTTTTAATCATCTATACTAGTTTAGAATCTTTTTTTCCAACCTTCCCTTTTTGGAAAAATTTTTAGAAACAGGAGTACAAGTTATTATGGATGGTACCTTCACATTCTCAGCTACTTGTTATAGATAAACGAATGAAGCCATGATATTATTACCACATTTTAAAGGTATTTTGATAGTAGAATCCTCCAGTGATAATTGTTTACCTGAAGCCACCATTACCATATTTTGTGGAGACTCGATACATGTCTTCTCAAGATTGGTTAAATCCTTTTCCAATTAAAGACATCTCACATTGAGGATGACTTATAGGTATTCCATCATAGTCATATTATATTCCCAATAATTTATTAATATTTCAATTTCATATTCACTGATATTTACTTTGTTTTGTAACAAAGAGTCGTGTTCTTTGATCTTATTGGAGTCTTCTCCCAAATTTACCTCATTGACTTCATTGCTCTTTTTCAAATTATCGTCAAGTGCATGGATATTCTCTTCTAGAGTCTGGTTGAAATCCTTGTTGTATTCAACATCTTTGATCTACATTGAAGAACACACTTCAAATCCCCTCTTTTTTGCTTCAAAGGCTTTAACCTATCTGGAGAGATTTAGACATTCAACAATTTATGCTTGAAGAATTTCTCCAAAACATTAATTTCTTCTTCCAGGTGAGTGATATTTTCTAATATGCATTAAAATAATCCACAAAATAGGGATGTAATTTCTTTAGGAATACCATGCAGAATTATTCTTAATATATAAAATGATATTTTTTGAGACATTTTAGATTTACCATCACCACTTATGCTCAAAGTTTCATCATGAGAATAATTTCCAAATGTAATAACACATACCTATTAATAAGTTGAGGTAGGACAATTTTCCATCTTCATGTTGGGGACTCGAGACACCTTCTCATTACATTTCATGTATTGTTTGTCTTCAATGTCAGCTAGATATGGAGAACCAGCTGATTCCACTTCTTTAGAGAATAGGGACATCTTCTTAAATATTATCTTATCCTTTTTTTTCTTGTTCATCATGGTCTTGGTAGATATAACCTTCATCTCAGAGATAAATGGATCATCACTGAATGTTCAATTCATTGATAACTCAGGAATGAAACTCAATTCTTCCAAAGAGAATAAGTTTATAGTTGAGAATCTGACAGAGTTGAAGCAATCCCTCTGATACCAATTGAGAGGATCAGTTTGGAATATCTATAACACTGAGTGGGGGGGGGGGGGGGTGAATCAGTGTTGGGGAATTTTTCAACCATTCCAACATTTTTTCCATGTACCTCTTGACCAGTTAGTATCCTACTTACCTTATTCTATTTTCCCAGTCGCACACAATAACAAAAAGTAGTATAATACTTACATGATATTTTTATATGGTGCACTTCTCTTTAAGTGTAGCTATATCCTTTACATACATGGGAATGACCAGTGAAAGGATTCTACACTATAATGTGATACCTGTTATAGTGGGTAGGCTGGAGAAAAAATCCTCTAGCCAGTGTGAGTCCCTAAACATTGGATGGGAAAGGGAAACAATCTTCTTCCTGAACAAGTGATGACCTAGAACAAATGCATCTTCCTTACTGGTTATTTATACTGCCTATGGATATAGTCTTGTTCCTTCTTGATAAGTTAGTTTCTGCTCTTGGTATTCTTTATGGCTCTTCACCTTATTAGATTAAAGTAAGTAAGAAATCAATGCCCCATTATTTCTTTTCTTTCTCTAGTGAAAAAACCAACTACACTAGTTGTTCTTTTTTATTCTTCTTAGTGAAACAACCAACTGAACTATTCTTCTTTGGTATTATTCTCTATTGAAAAAAACCAACTACAATAGAACTTCTTCTCTATTATTTCCTAGAATCACATATAACAATATCATTATTTAGGCAATGAATATCGGTTCACTAGGTATCATCTGAATCAATTTTTCTCTATTGTTCATGATTGCATGTGATCATGAATGTGGAATTTAGGTTGATCATTTTCATCAATATTGTTCTTCTTCTTCTAAAAAAATTTGCACACACTTGTTTTGATACATCATTTAAGTGACTTCACATGTTCATGTGAATTCATGAATTCATGCCCTTACCTCTTCTTATTTATTGTGTGACAACCTTAATGGGTATAGATCTTTAAGCACACACTCACTCGGATTATTCTAGTCTTCCTCTTATTTATTTTCCTTCTACCTCATTCACTAGGTTTGGGTGTTTGTTTAGTTTTATATGTGTGTGTTTCTTTGAAACCGAATGGGAGTGAACTTATTCTTATTAAAACCTCAAAATTTCCATGGGATTCTTCAGGAAATGCACATGTGTTCATGCATGTATGCATTGTCACTTCTTTGTGGAAGATTCTTCTTCACAAAAACACAAACCCATTTAAATAATAGGTTATAATCATGAAAATAGGAGGGTTTTCTCACCATTCATCATGAAACTAGGGAAGCCACGGGTCTTTTCATTCATGCATAGGATGGTGGGGTTTTCTTTGAAAAAAGTTTTCTAGGCATCACAAAGCATAGTGGGGGGATAAATCTCATCCAATGGATCATGGTTACTCGTTCTTCACAAAGCGCATCAAAGGTTTGAGGAACCAACCACAAGTTCGTATGATCTAGTATTCACAAAGTGGTTTTGGAGTGTGAATCACTTATCAAAACCCCATGGGATATTTTTCTTCACAGAGCATAAGGTTCACATGACTCCTCTAGTTACTCTTCACATAGTGGAAGCACAAAGATATCCTCTATTTTTCAAAAATAGGATCTCTTGAGAATTTAGGAGTAGAAACCACTGTTGTCTTGGGTGGGACTTATTTAATAGTTGAGGAGAGGATGTTTTTAACATTAAATATATTCATGAAATACTGTGGAGATTGCATCTTTGAATACCCGATATTTATGGGGTCTTGAAATCTTCAAACACACCTAATGATATGTCGTGATCCTCTGACTATTTTCTATTCAATGCAGGATCCTATCTTCATTCATGGATTCAATATTTCATGTAATATTCTAATGAATGAAACACAGGCATGAATCTTGCATGGATCCTCAAGGTCATAGGATCTATATTTTCCTTAGCCTAAGATCCTTCTTACAGATATTTCATTCATACAACATGTAGATTGCATGCTTGGCCTCAGTTCATTCCAATGGCCCTCTTATTATAGAGACGATCATCAGTGGTGGATGAAAATCGATCAAGGTGGTGCCGATGTTCTTTGGGGTATTTCATTGCATCAGGTGGTTTGGAGGATGATGACTATGTTTGGAGAAGGAACCAAAGGCTCTGATTCAAAGGCACACGACTCCAAATGATGGACTAAAGTGATGAGATTGCTGGACGCGAATGGGACGGATAGCCAGAATTACAATTTTTTTTTTAAATAGTGAATAATTACCATATTTTTTTATCCCACATCGAAATAGAGATGTGGGTTTCTTACGGTTTATCAATCAAATCCTTTTTCTTCATGGGAAGATTACTTCCCTACCCCCTCCGGTGCTGCCCTACATTGGTTCTCGGTGAGCACACTCTGAGCGCCCACTCTGTATCATCATGCACTCACATTTCACCCACTATGCATAACATGGAGGCTTATACATAGCTCCCATACACCTCTTGCATGCCGTCCTTTAGGGATTCCCTTTCGGCGTGGTCGATCCTCAGGTCCCGCATATGCCTGAGGTTTATGGTCCTCGACTGGCCTTGTATGTTGGCTTGTATTTTTGGTAATGGCCAATAAAAAATGTACTTTGTTAAAAAAATATATAACCAATATTATATTCCAAAACCCAATACCAAAATCCCCCACCCTTTATCATTTTCATTATGATGGTGTAAACATGTTTCTCTTTGATACAATTTTTTTGGAACATTTGACAAGCTCAACAATCCTCTAATTTTATCAACATGGAGAATTTCCCAAGAGTGGTATCCAATTCCATGAATCCATAATAATTATCTAGGCATCTTCACATTAATCAATACTCATTCACTTAGAAGTTCATTCTTCATTTTGACCATTATTGATAACTATTGACAAAAAATACGACTTATACCCAAAGTGGACCCAACAATTTCTTTATTTGAAGAATGGTTTCCTATATGGTCCATTATACGACCCACATATTTTAGTATGTATCCCATCCAGTTGGGCTCAATGAATACACAATAGAACACAATGCCTTAATTTGGAATTCAGGGTTATAAAATGATCACACAATGTCAGATCTTAAAATTTTGATTGACTGTGAATCTGAGTATTCTATACACATGGGAAGTACATCATGTCAAAATGGTACTTTTTGGTCATTTGTGGGGTAAATTTATATAGTAAAACATAAGAGTATGTAATTATTTCTTTATAGAATTTGGAAAGTAATTTTTTGGATTAATATGTTTTATAGGGTGAAATTTCCTAAAAATACCTCTATAATCCACTCATTATGAATTTATTAGTTCTTAATGAAAAAATAAATAGTTATTTTTAAGAAAAATGAATGCAATAATCCTCCTCCAAGTTAGAACTGCTTCATCCATGGTATTTAGGGGTGAGTATATAATCTATATTTAAAGTATACAGTAAACACTATTTTTTATATATAATAAAAAGGTTTCTCACAATAGTGGTCGAGGAAGTAGAGTTCATAGGTTATGAAGGGTTGTGTGTAGTTTTTGTGGTTGAGTACTTGAGAAACAATTTTATTCATTGTTACTTCACCAATTTTATATTTGGGCTAGTATATTTAGTCAAAGTTCACATAAGGGTATTTCTATAGAACTAAGATAAATTTAGTGAATTATACACTAGATTTATTAGTGAAAATAATATAATACATGAATGATGCATTGAATGTGACCTTCAAGTCATTAATATGTGGAAGAATTCATCCTACCCATTGATAATGAATAGTCTATGGAGTTGATTCAATGGATACAATGTGCTATCCAATAATATTTTATAAAGGTAGTTCAACATGAATATAGTTACCATGAATGAGTAATTTTAATCCATGAAAACTAGTGGATCATAGTGCATACTTATAGAACTGACATGTTTTCAATTTATGCTCCCTGGACTAGAACTTTATTGTGAACCAGGTAAAAATTTGTGTTTTTGGTGTGTTATTTACTGCATAAGAGTTTTTTGGATGTGTTATTGAATAAAACAGGTTTATTGCATTCCCAAAAATGTGGGCATATGATTAGGTATAATCAAAATAAATATTTTACATCATGATTTACCCCACCCCTCTGAGGGTGTATCTAATGGGAAAAAAAGTTATATCATAGCCTAAGGCTATAATAATTAAACACATTACAGTGAACTATTTGAGGAGGATAATTCAATAAATAATTATGGAATTCAACTATTTTATTGGGTTAACTACCAGATTTAAAAGAACATATTGAGATCTCATATGTTATCTCTTTAGTTGGAAGTTCACTTTTCCAAAAATCATGGTGTTTTACTTAGCTATGTAACATCACAGATGATGAAAAAATATGATAGGAAAATTTTTTATTCAGTTCCAAAATGTATAAGTTTTAATAATAGTTCTTTTTAATATCTAATATATATTAAATTAATTAGTTTTACTATTGTGATGTTCATGTGGGAAAATGGAATATATATATATATATATATATATATATATATATATATATGAAGTTGAAAACATTGTGAAGTAGGTGAAACTATCTATTCTATACAATAAATTCAATGGTCTAAAAGTGCATCATGATGAAATTAAAGATTGTTAATTCACCCAGTTATAAAATTTTGTTAGTTAGATTATATATCTTGGTCAATAAATTAAATATATAATTATTTTAAATAATATATTTATAAGGTTTCACCCCTGTACAATAATAATGTTTCTTCTATTTTAGAAATTGATTTTTCTAATCATCCCCTTGATGATTTTCTATATAGATTAATGGATTTTAAAATTAGAGTTAAATTTTAATAGGTATAAATTCATTTAATAAAGGATATTACATTAAAATATATGGAGAAAAATTAACTTTATAGTGGTGGTTGTTATAGCATCCCGTCTTTTTATAACATAACTTTTCATTCCATTACACGGAACTGAGGATCTTTAAGGTTTAGTGTCTTGGAAACAAGGAACATAAAATATGAAACAAAAAAAACATTCTTCTTAAACACTTGAAAGGATTCTCCTCATGTTCACCCTAGGCTCATTACTGCATCTCATAACCTGGGGACATACATCAAAAGGAAGGGTGAGCAGAAGGCCCAGCAAGGGAAACAAGTGAAACATTTTACATATGAACTTGAGATACAACAATAAAGTCATGAAAAGAACTTTAATGCATGAAAATGAAATCATGAGGCATATCATAATAAAAATAAAACTTTTTCATAACTTGAAGATGTGGCTACATCATTTAACATAGACAATCATGAACATATCACCAAGGTCCATCCCCAAGGTGTCATTTTAAAATTACCAAGGTTATTCACCAAGGTATCGTGAAAATTGTAATCTCTAGTGGTTACATCATTACCCAATGCATTGGAGCGCTATCAGGGCGCACCCTTAAATTTTCCTTTATTATCATGTGAGCCACATATATCATCATCAAACATTTCATAAATAACCCATATAGAATAAAGGAAATGGGTTTCATTTCATAATCATAACTTTTTAAAAACTGCTTTAAAGACATGATCTTTATATCACTTTAAAACCCACAGAAAAGGAAGGTGGGTCTCATGTATGTAAATCCCAGAATTTAAAATAGAACATTTTGGTATATATTTGAATACCCCTTTAGAAGAAAGAGCTTTGAGTATTCACTTAATAAAATAAAAGGACTTTAGAAAAAGAGATAGACATTTTGAGACAGAAATTCTGCAGCATAACGGCAATGTTCCGAGGTTTTAGAAGACATTAAAAGAGAGGTAAAATGGGTCAAACATTCATAAATGACCCATAAAATAGTACATGGACAGAATAAGAAGGATACATGATCATGGTAATGAGATTTCAAGGACATACCATTTGAAATGAAAAACATGGAAGGAAGAAAAAAAAAGATTTCTCTTATGAAAGTTCGGCAGCCTAACGGCGTTACTTAAACCTCAACAAAAATGATTTGAAAAGATCAAATAGGATCTATCATCATGCGAAAATAAGAGTTCAGTATGATAGATATAGAGATAATTCCCCAACATAACAAAAAGGAACTTGAAATAATTGACATGAAAGTAGAACTTCAAAATGAGAAGGGTGAAGAACCACTTAAAAATTCGGCAGCCTAACGGCGCCACTTAAAACATCAAAATACTGAATTGAAGAGATCAAATGGGGTCTCTCATCATATGAACATAAGAGTACAGTATGATATATATAGAGATCATACCCCAATATAACAAAAAGGAACTTGAAATAATTGACATGAAAGTAGAACTTCAAAACGAGAAGGGTGAAGAACCACTTAAAAATTCGGCAGCCTAACGGCGCCACTTAAAACATCAAAATACTGAATTGAAGAGATCAAATGGGGTCTCTCATCATATGAACATAAGAGTCCAGTATGATATATATAGAGATCATACCCCAATATAACAAAAAGGAACTTTAAATAATTGACATGAAAGTAGAACTTCAAAACGAGAAGGGTGAAGAACCACTTAAAAATTCGGCAGCCTAACGGCGCCACTTAAAACATCAAAATACTGAATTGAAGAGATCAAATGGGGTCTCTCATCATATGAAAATAAGAGTCCAGTATGATATATATAGAGATCATACCCCAATATAACAAAAAGGAACATGAAAGACTTGAATGAAAATAGAACTTGAAAATGAGGAAGGTGAAAGAATCCCTTAAAAATTCGGCAGCCTAACGGCGCCACTTAAACATTCTTAAAACGAATTGATGAGAGAAAGGGGGGGTCTCTCATCATATGAACATGAAATAGGCAGTAGGATGAATATAAAAGAACATCCTCCAACATAAGAACATGGAGTATAAAAGAAAAGACATAAAAGAGATTACTTGAAAAGAAAGAGAGGGGTCGGATCCCTTACCTTAAAATGTAACTCTTAAACCTCAAAGGTTGGGACCTTGAGGGCTTGGGGGCACCTTGGGAGGACTCCTTGGGAGGTAATGAGACCAGAAATTCGTTGGGAATGAGTGGGGAGTCGAATGGATGAGAGGAGGGCTTGGTATTTATAGGGAAAGTGAGGGGACAAGGCATTAATGGCCAAGGGACACCTCACATGTGCTTTTCTCAAACCCATGTGCTCTCCCTTGTCATTTATCATGGAGTTAGGCCACATGGGGCCCCCAAAACAATAATTCATCACCCTTGGCCGGCCAACCCTCAAAGGATCTCATGACATCATCATGACACCGTTATGATGTCATTAAACATACCGAAACCCTAAAACTGTATTTTTACTATTCACTGAAAATTCAACTTTCTCAGAAAAATCCCAAAATTTCACATTAACCAAATATCAATGCTCTAATTTCAAAAATGAAATCCATTTTATAAAAATAATTTTCTAAATATTTTTAATTTAATTTTTAAATAAAAACACTATTCATCGAAAATTCATTTTTTTCATAAAAAACCCCAAAAATTACCAAAACATAATATCGATGCTCTGAGTTCAAAAATAAAGTCATTTCTATAAAAATAATTTTCTAATTATTTTTAATTAAATTTTTTGTAAAGACCCGCAAATTTCAAGGAAATTTTTTTCTTAATTTTCTTTGGAATTTTACAAGAGCGCAGCTTCAGACGGCACCTGATTCCGAGGCCCGGTGTGCCCGGAATCAATTTCCGAAGTTTGGCTCGGGTACGTTCAGTGAACGGACGAGCGGGTTTTTCTATCTTTTGAACCGGTGCCCGGAATCAAATTCTGAGGGCACCGATGAAATCGCAGCGCCGGTATTTGCTTAGAAACGCCTCTTCCGGAGTTGCGTTTGCTCAGACGTGGTTTTTAAATTTTGCGGCTTTAAGTCAGAAATAAAATAAAGTTTGTGTGACAACTTTATTTTATTTCACTTAAGCTGTTGGAAGCCACTTGAAGTCACTTAAAGACGACTTGAACTAAGTTGAACTGGATAGGATGCTATCCAGAAATATCCTACCCTCTTGGTAGGATATTTGTGCGGTGGGACCCGCACGAGCCCCGCCGTTTCTTTCGCTAAGTAACGCACCCGCAAAAACCCGTCAAAGTAACTGAAAAGTCAACCGACGCGTTTTCTTTAATTCTTAACAGACCATTTAATTGGGCGGTTTATTTCGTGAATTAAATGGACTGTTTCTTCGTGAATTAATTGGGTCGTTACTTATGTGTTTTACGTTTGTTGGCAAAATAATAAAATAGACAAACTTGTCTATTTTGGAGGATTGCTATCGTTGTGCAATTCCTCTGAGCCTCCACCCTCTCCGCGAAGAACGCGAAGAACGCGAAGAACGCGAAGAACGCGAAGAACGCCGGAACAGGAATCCGACGACGCACGATCCGCGACGTCAACAGCTTTTCCGCGACCTTCTTCTTCTTCTTCTTCGGTGCCTCATCTTCCGCGGCGAACCTGCGATCGGCGGTTAAAGGTGAGAATCGAAACTTCTAAATTCTCCCTTCTTAATTTCAATAACAACGGATTTAATTAATTAAATCCGTTTGTTCTTGATCCGGAGATTGGCGACGCGACGCCGGATACCGCGACGACGCGACGATCTCCTTCTTCCGCGACGAGCAATCCCGCGACGATCCCCCGTTCGGCAACAACAGCTGCGAGGTAGGGATTTATTTTGGAAAAGTTACCCCTTTTAAATTTTCTCGTGAACGTTCTTGAAAATTTAAAAAGCCGGTTTCAAACGAACAATTTTATCTTTAAATAAAATTGTTGGATCATGTGTTGATCATCGTTTTCTTTTCTCCCGTTGATTATGGCTAACGCGGAGGGTGCGGGTCTAACGAACAAGACCCGGCAACCCTCCGCCGATCTCTTTTGTTGTACGGATATGGCGGACAACGACAAACCGCGCGGCAGGGGCGATCCGTTGTTTCCGCAGTGAAGGTCGGCATCCGGGAGGGGCATCGGCGCAGACGGGAGGCAAATCGGGCCACCGGAGCAGCTCCGGCGGCCCGCGGAAGGAGGCGGCGGCGCGGGTCGCCGGCGCGGCGGCGCCGGCGACCGGGGGCGGCGGCGCCCGGCGCGCCGCCGGAGGAATCCGCCGCGGCTCGGCCGCGGCGGCGGCGAACCAGCGGACCCGCGGTCCGCGGGTCCGGTCCACCCGGTCGGGACGCGGCAATGCGCCGCGTCCGCTGACCACCCGCGCGGCCCGCGTGCGGGCCGCGGCTCCCTCGACCGCGGGCTGCGCCCGCGGCCTTCCACCCGCGCGGCTGGCCAAGCCGCGCCGGCCGAGCCGGCCGGTCCGGTCGGCCGGGCCGTGCCCAGGCCGGACCGGACCCGGCCTAGCTGGGCCGGGCCGGGTCGGGCCGACCCGGTTCGGGCCGACCCGGTTCGGCCGACCCCAGGGGGGGGTTCGGGCCGGGTCGCCCCGGGCCCAGAACCCCCGTTTCGGGCCCTCTTCGGTCTTTTGCCCATATCTTGGGCCTGGGACCTCCGATTGACGAACCGTCAGCGGCTACGCGATCCTTGGATCGAGACGGTCGTTTCGGTATATTATACCCAAGGTTTCGGAAGACTTTGGGTTCGGCCGGGTTGGTTCGTACACGAAACCAACCGGGCCCTCGGAGCGGAAACGCTCATAACTTGAGCTACGGACGTCCGAACGACGTACCGTCAGCTGTGGTAGTTTCCTCTAAGTGAGACGGAACTTTTGGAATACTCCGCCCGAGGATCGGATACAGGCGGAGTACGGTCGGGTTGGTTTTGCCCTAAAAACCAACCGGGCCCCTGGGACGAAAATGCCAATAACTCTCAGACCGGGCGTCCGATTGACGCGCCGTCTGTTGCGTTGAGATCCTGTTGTCGATACGGAACTTTTGGATACATCAACTTCGGACTACGTGTCAGTTGATGTATCAGCCTCTCGGCTCGTGGAGCGGACCCTCCTAAACGAGCTCGCTTTGTGCGGGAACCCTAGCGCTGGCTGTGACTTCGACGGCAGAGCAGAGATCCTTCGTGGACTGCGACGACGGCAGAGCAGAGATCCTCCGTGGACTGCGACGACGGCAGAGCAGAGATCCTTCGTGGACTGCGGCGACGACTGTGCAGAGATCCTCAGTGGACTGCGTCGACTACTGCACTCAGCGATCCCATGTGGATCAGTGCCTACAGGTTCTGTGTGAGCCCGATCCTACGTGGGTCCTTACTACCGGTTCTGTGTGAGCCACTGCCTACAGGTTCTGTGTGAGCCCGATCCTGTGTGGGTCTTCTGCGGGGGTTAGTACCTATCGATCCTTTGTGGGTCCGACGACTTAGATGGATCAGTGATCATCTTTGACGTCATCTGAAAAAGTATACCTGGTTGAGCTGAATCTTATGTTACTCTCCTTTGTGGATTGTGTTGAACTATCCTTTGTGGATTTACTGTTTACTCTCCTTGTGGATTTGAGTCTTGCTTTCCTTTGTGGATTGAGTTGTTCTCGAGCTCGTGAGCAGAGCTAGAAATGGGGACTTAGGTATATGTATGGGCGTATACCTAAGTCGAGTCAGATGTTACTTCGTGATTGCATCTTTCTTTTGTGCTATATCCTTTGTGGATTTCGGGAGACCTTCGGGGGTCTCGGGGTCCTTACTGAGTAGCTTGTACTCACCCCTGCACGGGCTATGCCCGCACCTTGTTGTGTTGGTTGCAGACGACGGACAGCGCTGATCACGGTTGGGGCGTGGAGCAGGACGGTACCTGGAGGTGGACCACTGGGCGGAACGTACTCGGAGCGGACGTGGGACCCGAGGAGCCTGGAGGCTATCTGTACCCACCCTTCAGGTGGGATTGCCAGTGGACGACACGAGGCCGCCGTCTTTTCTTCAGTTGCTGTACTTTACTTTTCAGTTGTACTTTACAGTTGGGCTTGTATTTCCGGCCCCTTTACCTTTCTGCACTTTACTTTCCGCTTGCTGACTCTGTGTGGTTGTTACTTATAAAGGCAATGCCTTCCCTGTTTACTGGGATTTTACGCCTTGGTGCTAGTCGCCAGCCCCTGACCTATGGAAGGCGGGCTTGGGGTAGTCACGGCACGGGCCCCGAGGACGGGTCGTGACAAATTGGTATCAGAGGTGGTCGGTTCTACCGCAGACTCTGATCGTCCTTTCTTTCTATATGAAGCAATAGTGTTTAGTGTATTGAGTGTGGTTATCAGTTCAGGGAGCCCAGTGTTGGTGCGGCGGCCGACGTATCCGTACACCAGGACCCTGACTCCTGATTTCCGACTTAATGCATGAAAACATTGATTGCGTGTGTGTTTCAAGTTTTCTTTGTGATTACTTGTGTCAGCTCACCGGGTATACTGATCTGCTTTATGAAAGTCTCAAGTTTTCCTTGTGATTACTTGTGCCAGCTCACCAGGTATACTGTTCTGACTGTGGTGCTCTTGTTCTCCTTTTCAGGATGGCCCCGCGACGACAGCCAGCTAGGGTTCCGAGTGTAGGGCGCGACGGCAGCCCACCGAGCGACGAGGCCTCGGTGCAGGGCCCTTTGCCAGTAGTGGCACCGGCGGTAGCCTTACCCGCCAAGCCACCGATGCTTCCAGTACCAGACGCTGACGATGCACGTCGCCTCAGGGCACTGCATGAGTTTCAGAGCCAGCGACCGCCCAGGTTTCACGGTGAGGCGGACCCCCAGGCCGCCGAGGACTGGCTAGAGGCGGTGGTACGGATCTTTCGGCTAGTGAGGACACCAGCGGATCTCATGGTGATTCTCGCAGCGAGCCTCCTGCAGGCGGCGGCAGGACGATGGTGGAGCCTGATGCTCCAGGTCCACGATGAGGCATCCCTGCTCTGGACGGACTTCGAGAGCCTCTTCCGCTCTGAGTTCGTCCCGGCCACCCTCCGAGCGGTGCGCATCCAGGAGCTTCTCCAGCTGCGCCAGGGCAGCATGACGGTCGCTCAGTACGCGGCGAGGTTCACGGACCTATCTCGCTACTCGACCGACATGGTACGGGACCCCTTCTTCCGGGCCCGGACCTTCGAGCAGGGCTTGCGACAGGAGATTCGGGCGTCGCTGATCTCCCTCAGCATTCCGACCCAGGCGGGAGTGCTGGAGCGAGCCCTCCTGATCGAGAGCTTCCTGGCAGAGCCTTCTTCAGCGGCGAGACCTAGCGCAGGGCGGCAGGTAGCTGAGTCTTCGGCAGCAGGTAGCCGACGGATGACTCACGGGTCCAGGCAGACCAGACCCCCACGCAGACGGCCTCAGGACACCGGCTCAGCAGTACGAGGCACACAGCGGAGTGCCAGCCTTTCGAGAGGCAGGCTGTGCTACTCTTGCGGCGGGCAGGGTCACATGGCTCGTGACTGCCCGACTCGCCGATCAGAGGAGCAGCAGACGGTGGAGGGGCCACCCAGGCAGAGGCAGAGGGTCGACCGTGGCGGTCCGCAGGGAGGAGGCGGACGAGGCAGAGGAGCTGGCCGAGCAGCAGGTGGTGGGCGACGCTTCCAGGCTCTACCCCCACCACCACCAGGAGGGCCACCTCGACCACAGGGAGCTGGCGGGCAGGGACAGGCCCAGCTCTAGGCAGTGGAGGCCTACGACCCCGACATGCCAGAGATGATTCGAGGTACGATCTGTGTCTATTCCACCCTTGCTGCAGTACTTATAGACACAGGAGCGAGTCACTCTTTCATAGCCTCTGCCCTTGTTCGGAGCTCGGAGATTCCGACTGAGCCGTTGGCTCGATCCTTACGGCTAGAGACTCCTACGGGAGCAGACTCGACGATTACGCACTGGTGCCGGCAGTGTGAGCTTACTCTAGGAGGCGAGAGCTTCGGCTGGGATCTCCTTGTAGCGGCGTCGAGGCCTTACGACGTCATCTTGGGCATGGATTGGCTATCCACGGTTCATGCCCAGATCGACTGTTTTAGGCGCAAGGTGCGATGTGTTCGCACCGACGGGAGCAGGTTTACCTTCACCGGCGAGAAGGGAACCTTTGCAGCACAGGATGGACTTCCGCGGAGGAGAGTGCAGCCTATCTCTCATCAGTTGGCTAGCCTCATCCTAGGAGCAGTGGACGTGCGGAGTCCGGCTTTTCCTGCAGTGGTGGACCAGTACGTGGACGTCTTTCCCGACGACGTTCCAGGGCTACCTCCTCGTAGAGAGGTAGACTTTTACATCGACTTGTACCCCGGGACAACCCCGATATCTACTCCAGCATATCGGATGGCCCCCGCCGAGCTTCGAGAGCTGCGGGTACAGTTGGAGGACTTGCAGAGCAAGGGGTTTATCCGACCCAGTGTTTCACCCTGGGCTTCCCCGATTTTGTTCGCCAAGAAGGCGGATGGGAGCTTGCGACTGTGTGTCGACTATCGTCGCCTGAACCAGGTGACAGTGAGGAACAAGTATCCGCTGCCACGGATTGATGACCTCTTCGATCAGCTCAAGGGAGCGCGGTGGTTCTCGAAGATAGACCTCCGGTCAGGCTATCATCAGCTCAGAGTTCGAGACGAGGACGTACAGAAGACGGCCTTCAGGTGTCGGTATGGCCATTATGAGTTCTTGGTTATGCCGTTCGGCGTAACCAATGCTCCAGCAGTGTTCATGAGCCTCATGAACAGGATCTTCCAGCCATACCTCGACCGATTTGTCGTTGTCTTCATTGACAACATTTTGGTATACTCGACGACTGAGGAGGAGCATGCCTACCACCTGCGAGTTGTGCTAGACACACTCCGAGAGCACCAGCTTTATGGCAAGCTCTCAAAATGCCAGTTCTGGTTACGTGAGGTCCATTTCTTGGGGCACGTCATCTCTGAGGCGGGAGTTGCAGTGGATCCCGTGAAGATCGAGGCAGTACTAGCTTGGGAGCCACCCAGGAGCGTGACGGAGGTGCGGAGCTTCTTGGGCCTAGCAGGATACTATCGGAGATTCGTGCCAGACTTCTCCAGAGTTGCGGCACCACTCTCAGCGTTGACGAAGAAGGGGAAACCCTTCGTGTGGTCAGACAGATGTCAGCAGAGCTTCCAGGAGCTGAGACAGAGATTGACCAGCGCACCTATCTTGAGGTTGCCTGAGGAGGGAGTTGGATACGTAGTTTACTGCGACGCATCAGGGACTGGACTCGGGTGCGTCCTGATGCAGGAGCGGGCCGTGATCGCCTACGGATCACGTCAGTTGAGGCCGCATGAGCAGAACTACGCCACTCATGACCTGGAGTTAGCAGCAGTGGTCTTCGCTCTGAAGACGTGGCGGCACTATCTGATGGGCGAGCGCTTCACAGTCTTTTCTGACCACCAGAGTCTCAGGTATATCTTCTCTCAGAAGGACCTGAACCTGAGACAGCGGAGATGGCTTGAGTTCCTCCAGGACTATGACTTTGAGATAGTCTATACTCCTGGGAAGGGGAACGTGGTAGCCGATGCCCTCAGCAGGAGGACGAGCATTCAGCTGCTTGAGGAGGCGACGGAGCAGCTAGCCTCCTTGCAGATATCCTTCGTGGATAGAGACGGAGCAGCCTTTCTTCAGTCTCTCACAGTCTCTCCTCCACTTCTACAGCGGGTCAGAGAGGCTCAGCGTGGGGACGCTGACTGTGAGACCCGTCGTGCACTGATATCCTCAGGTCAGGCGCCTGATGGTTTCTCCCTTGGAGCAGAGCACGACATCCTTTTCAGAGGGCGTACCTTCGTACCAGTTGCTTTACGAGAGGAGGTGCTGAGAGAGTTTCACACTTCTCCCTTGGCGGTACATCCCGGAGTGGCGAAGATGTACCAGGATCTCAGACGACAGCACTGGTGGCCGGGCATGAAGAAAGCTGTGGCAGAGTTCGTTTCACGATGCCTCACCTGCCAGCAGGTGAAGGCAGAGCATCAGGTACCAGCAGGTTTGGTACAGCCCTTGGAGGTCCCGGAGTGGAAGTGGGATAGCATATCTATGGACTTCGTGACTGGACTTCCACGTACTTCCAGAGGTCACGACTCCATTTGGGTGATCGTCGACCGACTCACCAAGTCGGCACACTTCTTACCCATCAGAGAGCAGGGCTCAGTGGAGAGCTTGGGACGTCTTTACGTCCAGGAGATCGTACGGCTTCACGGTGTGCCATCATCTATCGTCTCCGATCGAGATGCTCGTTTCACTTCCCGGCTCTGGAAGGGATTGCAGGAGGCGTTCGGGACGCGGCTCCATCTGAGCACAGCCTTCCACCCTCAGACGGATGGTCAGACGGAGAGGACCATACAGACACTCGAGGACATGCTCCGTGCATGTGTTCTCGACTTTGGTCACAGCTGGGAGGACCACCTACCCTTGGTGGAGTTCGCGTACAACAACAGCTACCACTCCACCATCGGGATGGCACCATACGAGGCGTTGTACGGCAGACCCTGCAGATCACCGTTGTGCTGGACAGACCCTGGGGAGTCAGCACTCGTGGGGCCAGAGATGGTCCAAGCCACGACAGAGAAGGTCCAGATCATCCAGGAGAGGATGAGGACAGCTCAGAGCCGGCAGAAGTCATATGCTGACAGGAGGCGGAGGCCACTAGAGTTCGAGGATGGCGACCACGTCTTTTTGCGTGTCTCACCTCGACGTGGTTTACGGAGATTTGGCCGAGGCGGAAAGTTGTCTCCATGCTTCATCGGGCCTTTCCAGGTCCTCAGCAGGATAGGAGAGGTGGCTTATCGCCTGGCTCTACCACCTCAGTTGCACCGGGTGCACGACGTCTTTCACGTGTCTCAGCTGAGGAGATACGTGCACGACCCGACGCACATCATCGACTTTGGGGAGCTGGACGTGGACGATGGGGCGACTTTTGCGGAGGTCCCAGTGGAGATCGAGGATCGACAGGAGCGGGTCCTACGTGGGCGGTCTATTCCTCTTGTGCGCGTCAGATGGCAGCACGGGAACCTCCAGGAGAGCACTTGGGAGCGGGAGGCTCAGATGCGTGCTCAGTACCCCCATTTGTTCCCCAAGTTTTGATGTATCTTTACGGGGACGTAAAGCCCTGAGGTGGGAGTAATGTAAAGACCCGCAAATTTCAAGGAAATTTTTTTCTTAATTTTCTTTGGAATTTTACAAGAGCGCAGCTTCAGACGGCACCTGATTCCGAGGCCCGGTGTGCCCGGAATCAATTTCCGAAGTTTGGCTCGGGTACGTTCAGTGAACGGACGAGCGGGTTTTTCTATCTTTTGAACCGGTGCCCGGAATCAAATTCTGAGGGCACCGATGAAATCGCAGCGCCGGTATTTGCTTAGAAACGCCTCTTCCGGAGTTGCGTTTGCTCAGACGTGGTTTTTAAATTTTGCGGCTTTAAGTCAGAAATAAAATAAAGTTTGTGCGACAACTTTATTTTATTTCACTTAAGCTGTTGGAAGCCACTTGAAGTCACTTAAAGACGACTTGAACTAAGTTGAACTGGATAGGATGCTATCCAGAAATATCCTACCCTCTTGGTAGGATATTTGTGCGGTGGGACCCGCACGAGCCCCGCCGTTTCTTTCGCTAAGTAACGCACCCGCAAAAACCCGTCAAAGTAACTGAAAAGTCAACCGACGCGTTTTCTTTAATTCTTAACAGACCATTTAATTGGGCGGTTTATTTCGTGAATTAAATGGACTGTTTCTTCGTGAATTAATTTGGTCGTTACTTATGCATTTTACGTTTGTTGGCAAAATAATAAAATAGACAAACTTGTCTATTTTGGAGGATTGCTATCGTTGTGCAATTCCTCTGAGCCTCCACCCTCTCCGCGAAGAACGCGAAGAACGCGAAGAACACGAAGAACGCGAAGAACGCCGGAACCGGAATCCGACGACGCATGATCCGCGACGTCAACAGCTTTTCCGCGACCTTCTTCTTCTTCTTCTTCGGTGCCTCATCTTCCGCGGCGAACCTGCGATCGGCGGTTAAAGGTGAGAATCGAAACTTCTAAATTCTCCCTTCTTAATTTCAATAACAACGGATTTAATTAATTAAATCCGTTTGTTCTTGATCCGGAGATTGGCGACGCGACGCCGGATACCGCGACGACGCGACGATCTCCTTCTTCCGCGACGAGCAATCCCGCGACGATCCCCCGTTCGGCAACAACAGCTGCGAGGTAGGGATTTATTTTGGAAAAGTTACCCCTTTTAAATTTTCTCGTGAACGTTCTTGAAAATTTAAAAAGCCGGTTTCAAACGAACAATTTTATCTTTAAATAAAATTGTTGGATCATGTGTTGATCATCGTTTTCTTTTCTCCCGTTGATTATGGCTAACGCGGAGGGTGTGGGTCTAACGAACAAGACCCGGCAACCCTCCGCCGATCTCTTTTGTTGTGCGGATATGGCGGACAACGACAAACCGCGCGGCAGGGGCGATCCGTTGTTTCCGCAGTGAAGGTCGGCATCCGGGAGGGGCATCGGCGCAGACAGGAGGCAAATCGGGCCACAGGAGGAATCCGCCGCGGCTCGGCCGCGGCGGCGGCGAACCAGCGGACCCGCGGTCCGCGGGTCCGGTCCACCCGGTCGGGACGCGGCAATGCGCCGCGTCCGCTGACCACCCGCGCGGCCCGCGTGCGGGCCGCGGCTCCCTCGACCGCGGGCTGCGCCCGCGGCCTTCCACCCGCGCGGCTGGCCAAGCCGCGCCGGCCGAGCCGGCCGGTCCGGTCGGCCGGGCCGCGCCCAGGCCGGACCGGACCCGGCCTAGCTGGGCCGACCCGGTTCGGGCCGACCCGGTTCGGCCGACCCCAGGGGGGGGGGTTCGGGCCGGGTCGCCCCGGGCCCAGAACCCCCGTTTCGGGCCCTCTTCGGTCTTTCGCCCATATCTTGGGCCTGGGACCTCCGATTGACGAACCGTCAGCGGCTATGCGATCCTTGGATCGAGACGGTCGTTTCGGTATATTATACCCAAGGTTTCGGAAGACTTTGGGTTCGGCCGGGTTGGTTCGTACACGAAACCAACCGGGCCCTCGGAGCGGAAACGCTCATAACTTGAGCTACGGACGTCCGAACGACGTACCGTCAGCTGTGGTAGTTTCCTCTAAGTGAGACGGAACTTTTGGCATACTCCGCCCGAGGATCGGATACAGGCGGAGTACGGTCGGGTTGGTTTTGCCCTAAAAACCAACCGGGCCCCTGGGACGAAAATGCCAATAACTCTCAGACTGGGCGTCCGATTGACGCGCCGTCTGTTGCGTTGAGATCCTGTTGTCGATACGGAACTTTTGGATACATCAACTTCGGACTACGTGTCAGTTGATGTATCAGCCTCTCGGCTCGTGGAGCGGACCCTCCTAAACGAGCTCGCTTTGTGCGGGAACCCTAGCGCTGGCTGTGACTTCGACGGCAGAGCAGAGATCCTTCGTGGACTGCGACGACGGCAGAGCAGAGATCCTCCGTGGACTGCGACGACGGCAGAGCAGAGATCCTTCGTGGACTGCGGCGACGACTGTGCAGAGATCCTCAGTGGACTGCGTCGACTACTGCACTCAGCGATCCCATGTGGATCAGTGCCTACAGGTTCTGTGTGAGCCCGATCCTACGTGGGTCCTTACTACCGGTTCTGTGTGAGCCACTTCCTACAGGTTCTGTGTGAGCCCGATCCTGTGTGGGTCTTCTGCGGGGGTTAGTACCTATCGATCCTTTGTGGGTCCGACGACTTAGATGGATCAGTGATCATCTTTGACGTCATCTGAAAAAGTATACCTGGTTGAGCTGAATCTTATGTTACTCTCCTTTGTGGATTGTGTTGAACTATCCTTTGTGGATTTACTGTTTACTCTCCTTGTGGATTTGAGTCTTGCTTTCCTTTGTGGATTGAGTTGTTCTCGAGCTCGTGAGCAGAGCTAGAAATGGGGACTTAGGTATATGTATGGGCGTATACCTAAGTCGAGTCAGATGTTACTTCGTGATTGCATCTTTCTTTTGTGCTATATCCTTTGTGGATTTCGGGAGACCTTCGGGGGTCTCGGGGTCCTTACTGAGTAGCTTGTACTCACCCCTGCACGGGCTATGCCCGCACCTTGTTGTGTTGGTTGCAGACGACGGACAGCGCTGATCACGGTTGGGGCGTGGAGCAGGACGGTACCTGGAGGTGGACCACTGGGCGGAACGTACTCGGAGCGGACGTGGGACCCGAGGAGCCTGGAGGCTATCTGTACCCACCCTTCAGGTGGGATTGCCAGTGGACGACACGAGGCCGCCGTCTTTTCTTCAGTTGCTGTACTTTACTTTTCAGTTGTACTTTACAGTTGGGCTTGTATTTCCGGCCCCTTTACCTTTCTGCACTTTACTTTCCGCTTGCTGACTCTGTGTGGTTGTTACTTATAAAGGCAATGCCTTCCCTGTTTACTGGGATTTTACGCCTTGGTGCTAGTCGCCAGCCCCTGGCCTATGGAAGGCGGGCTTGGGGTAGTCACGACACGGGCCCCGAGGACGGGTCGTGACATTTTTAATTAAAAAACACTATTCACCCGAAAAAACTAATACTTTAATAATAATTAATGAAACCGTTATTTAACTATTTTATTGAATCACATTACTTGATCAAGGTACCTAGATTATTTTAAAACTTTCTTTAAGTGAGATTACTAATCCATTTGGTCATATTACTAATCCTAATCATAAAATCACTATTCATAATTTACTATTCATCAAAAATCAAGTTGATCTTATTAGACTCTAAATTTAGTACTGAACATAATTGCAGAAGACCATTTTTTGAAAATCATTACACATTTTTAATTATTTAGGGTTTACATAAACATATTTAAAATATCCTTTTTCTAAAATTCATCAAAAATATGCATACTATATTTATCCGGTCATTTCAAAATTCATAAACTTCATCATAAGAAGAAATCCCAATTTTTATTTAAAACAAGGATTACACAAGGTAGTTACGATCTCGTTACATAACCCCTTATAATACCAGCATAGGACCTAAGAGTAAGGTGTGCTAGGGTGATAGAAGCTTGGGGCGGCTCAGTCAACATTGCCCGAGTAGTAATTTCTATCAGTTTGAACTTCTCACAAGGCGATTTCGTTCCAGCTTCACATGATGAAGTTCGGCTTGGATTTGATCCAGAGCAAAGCCCAGTGGTGCTACCTCCTTCCCAAGCTCTGTTAGATGGGCTTCGATCGGTCCAAGACTACTAGGTGAGGCCATCGAATCTTCTTTCTATAATAATTAACCAAGATTACTTATATTTAGAGACAATAATCAAAACATTTTGTTCACGGCGGTCATGTTGACCGATGGTTATATAATAGTCAAAACCCACTGATCTCATTTTAATTATAATCATGTTTATCAAATAAAACATTTTTGTTGAGTATAACAATAACACATAAAATTAGGAAACAAAATTTATTTAAAAATTTCGGGTCGTTACAATCTTCCCCCCTTAAGAAATTGCGTCCTCGCAATTTTAAAATTGGGTTTTGAAATTTCATTGAAAGTCCCACATCGGAAAAGGAGTCAGTAAAACTATTACTTTAAAATAAAGAAAGGGAAGTACAATGGTCACCCGAGTTAACCCACACTAGGGTTCCATGTAGGAAAACATGGACATGGAGGAAAAAAACAAAGGGTCAAGTTCTGAGGGAGAGTGATAGAGAACATGATTAGGAGAAAGTTAACCATGAGAAAAATCCCAAACTTATGATGTGTGTAAACGGTCTTTGATTACCTAGTAGGAAACGTAAACCAACAACATTTTTTTTACGTTTCTTTTCATAATTTTGAGGATTTCATTTACTACATAGAACAAAAACATAAGAAAATATACCTACCTTCAAGTAGAGTTTCATCCTTTAACAAGTCCCTACCAACACTAATCTTTTCTCCAAATGATGAGAATTTAAAAACACTTGGTCTCATAAAAGCACAAGAATCATCTTCTATAGAATCACATAATCTACAAAAGATTAACTATCTATTTCTTCTATCTTTAAACATTATCCCAAAAACAGAAAGGTTAAGGTAAAACAACTCTTCAAAAAGAAAGAATCCCATAGGAATGGAAACTACTTTTAAATCATCAAAGTTCCATGGTACTACCCAAAGTTCATCATAGACCATTCCATAAATAACAGTCCTTAAAATTCCTCAAAACAAACCAAACTAAGATTGAAACCCAAATACAATAAGGATTTGATAACATAGTCTTCCAAAACAACTTCATTGTTCATCTCCAGACAACATCAACCACTCCTAACATCTTATAAAAAAGTAGCTAACCTAAACATATTTTACCCAAGATAGGTTAGTCATTCCCATAATTAACCTAAATTACTATAAGTTCACCTTAAATTCATCGATTCTTCAAAATATAAGTCAACCTTACTCCTCAATGAAAATACCGTAGTAATCTATTTACCTCGATCAAATATGGTTCCCAAAATAATGAACGTCTTCCAAAATAATAATCATATTTTAATCCCTTAATCATCCCTGTCATATTAATACGAAAATCGTCGCATTTCCTATCACATTGGTTGTCGGAACATGTTCTTCCATTTCCCACCATTAACTAAGAAGAGAAAGCATAATTAGGGGCTTAAGTACTTAGCTAATAATCATGAAAAGGAACTGAAAGCATATAAGGATAACTTGTATATGAAAGGTATACCCTAACTTGTGATCTCCTAGGTTCCCATCTAGGTTATGAATGATCATATATTCTTATGTGAACCTTTATTTTATTTTATCTTTGTTCCTTTAACAATGGTTCATACCAAGCTTATGAATTTACCAAAGCATATCCCCCGGGAGTGTCGTAACCAAGAGTGCAGCAAGGCTCGTTGTTGTGTACCAGTTCCCGTTCGAGTCTAGCTCAAAGTGGTGTTTTCGGGTTTTACCCCTATGTACATCTGTGCCAGAGCCACCTCTACCTGCTCGTATCCAGACAGGGATGTATTTGCTTGGCAACCCCTTACTCAATACTCACCAAAATACCAGGAAGATTTCCTATATTAAACTTTTCTATAGGGTTCCTCCTAGAGTTTTCATATCCTAATTTCCACAAATAACTAAACCATCCTTTGATACCAACTATAGCATCCCGTCTTTTTATAACATAACTTTTCATTCCATTACACGGAACTGAGGATCTTTAAGGTTTAGTGTCTTGGAAACAAGGAACATAAAATATGAAACAAAAAAAACATTCTTCTTAAACACTTGAAAGGCTTCTCCTCATGTTCACCCTAGGCTCATTACTGCATCTCATAACCTGGGGACATACATCAAAAGGAAGGGTGAGCAGAAGGCCCAGCAAGGGAAACAAGTGAAACATTTTACATATGAACTTGAGATACAACAATAAAGTCATGAAAAGAACTTTAATGCATGAAAATGAAATCATGAGGCATATCATAATAAAAATAAAACTTTTTCATAACTTGAAGATGTGGCTACATCATTTAACATAGACAATCATGAACATATCACCAAGGTCCATCCCCAAGGTGTCATTTTAAAATTACCAAGGTTATTCACCAAGGTATCGTGAAAATTGTAATCTCTAGTGGTTACATCATTACCCAATGCATTGGAGCGCTATCAGGGCGCACCCTTAAATTTTCCTTTATTATCATGTGAGCCACATATATCATCATCAAACATTTCATAAATAACCCATATAGAATAAAGGAAATGGGTTTCATTTCATAATCATAACTTTTTAAAAACTGCTTTAAAGACATGATCTTTATATCACTTTAAAACCCACAGAAAAGGAAGGTGGGTCTCATGTATGTAAATCCCAGAATTTAAAATAGAACATTTTGGTATATATTTGAATACCCCTTTAGAAGAAAGAGCTTTGAGTATTCACTTAATAAAATAAAAGGACTTTAGAAAAAGAGATAGACATTTTGAGACAGAAATTCTGCAGCATAACGACAATGTTCCGAGGTTTTAGAAGACATTAAAAGAGAGGTAAAATGGGTCAAACATTCATAAATGACCCATAAAATAGTACATGGACAGAATAAGAAGGATACATGATCATGGTAATGAGATTTCAAGGACATACCATTTGAAATGAAAAACATGGAAGGAAGAAAAAAAAAGATTTCTCTTATGAAAGTTCGGCAGCCTAACGGCGTTACTTAAACCTCAACAAAAATGATTTGAAAAGATCAAATAGGATCTCTCATCATGCGAAAATAAGAGTTCAGTATGATAGATATAGAGATAATTCCCCAACATAACAAAAAGGAACTTGAAATAATTGACATGAAAGTAGAACTTCAAAATGAGAAGGGTGAAGAACCACTTAAAAATTCGGCAGCATAACAGCGCCACTTAAAACATCAAAATACTGAATTGAAGAGATCAAATGGGGTCTCTCATCATATGAACATAAGAGTACAGTATGATATATATAGAGATCATACCACAATATAACAAAAAGGAACTTGAAATAATTGACATGAAAGTAGAACTTCAAAACGAGAAGGGTGAAGAACCACTTAAAAATTCGGCAGCCTAACGACGCCACTTAAAACATCAAAATACTGAATTGAAGAGATCAAATGGGGTCTCTCATCATATGAACATAAGAGTCCAGTATGATATATATAGAGATCATACCCCAATATAACAAAAAGGAACTTTAAATAATTGACATGAAAGTAGAACTTCAAAACGAGAAGGGTGAAGAACCACTTAAAAATTCGGCAGCCTAACGGCGCCACTTAAAACATCAAAATACTGAATTGAAGAGATCAAATGGGGTCTCTCATCATATGAAAATAAGATTCCAGTATGATATATATATAGATCATACCCCAATATAACAAAAAGGAACATGAAAGACTTGAATGAAAATAGAACTTGAAAACGAGGAAGGTGAAAGAATCCCTTAAAAATTCGGCAGCCTAACGGCGCCACTTAAACATTCTTAAAACGAATTGATGAGAGCAAGGGGGGGTCTCTCATCATATGAACATGAAATAGGAAGTAGGATGAATATAAAAGAACATCCTCCAACATAAGAACATGGAGTATAAAAGAAAAGACATAAAAGAGATTACTTGAAAAGAAAGAGAGGGGTCAGATCCCTTACCTTAAAATGTAACTCTTAAACCTCAAAGGTTGGGACCTTGAGGGCTTGGGGGCACCTTGGGAGGACTCCTTGGGAGGTAATGAGACCATAAATTCGTTGGGAATGAGTGGGGAGTCGAATGGATGAGAGGAGAGCTTGGTATTTATAGGGAAAGTGAGGGGACAAGGCATTAATGGCCAAGGGACACCTCACATGTGCTTTTCTCAAACCCATGTGCTCTCCCTTGTCATTTATCATGGAGTTAGGCCACATGGGGCCCCCAAAACAATAATTCATCACCCTTGGCCGGCCAACCCTCAAAAGATCTCATGACATCATCATGACACCGTTATGATGTCATTAAACATACCGAAACCCTAAAACTGTATTTTTACTATTCACTGAAAATTCAACTTTCTCAGAAAAATCCCAAAATTTCACATTAACCAAATATCAATGCTCTAATTTCAAAAATGAAATCCATTTTATAAAAATAATTTTCTAAATATTTTTAATTTAATTTTTAAATAAAAACACTATTCATCGAAAATTCATTTTTTTCATAAAAAACCCCAAAAATTACCAAAACATAATATCGATGCTCTGAGTTCAAAAATAAAGTCATTTCTATAAAAATAATTTTCTAATTATTTTTAATTAAATTTTTAATTAAAAAACACTATTCACCCGAAAAAACTAATACTTTAATAATAATTAATGAAACCGTTATTTAACTATTTTATTGAATCACATTACTTGATCAAGGTACCTAGATTATTTTAAAACTTTCTTTAAGTGAGATTACTAATCCATTTGGTCATATTACTAATCCTAATCATAAAATCACTATTCATAATTTACTATTCATCAAAAATCAAGTTGATCTTATTAGACTCTAAATTTAGTACTGAACATAATTGCAGAAGACCATTTTTTGAAAATCATTACACATTTTTAATTATTTAGGGTTTACATAAACATATTTAAAATATCCTTTTTCTAAAATTCATCAAAAATATGCATACTATATTTATCCGGTCATTTCAAAATTCATAAACTTCATCATAAGAAGAAATCCCAATTTTTATTTAAAACAAGGATTACACAAGGTAGTTACGATCTCGTTACATAACCCCTTATAATACCAGCATAGGACCTAAGAGTAAGGTGTGCTAGGGTGATAGAAGCTTGGGGCGGCTCAGTCAACATTGCCCGAGTAGTAATTTCTATCAGTTTGAACTTCTCACAAGGCGATTTCGTTCCAGCTTCACATGATGAAGTTCGGCTTGGATTTGATCCAGAGCAAAGCCCAGTGGTGCTACCTCCTTCCCAAGCTCTGTTAGATGGGCTTCGATCGGTCCAAGACTACTAGGTGAGGCCATCGAATCTTCTTTCTATAATAATTAACCAAGATTACTTATATTTAGAGACAATAATCAAAACATTTTGTTCACGGCGGTCATGTTGACCGATGGTTATATAATAGTCAAAACCCACTGATCTCATTTTAATTATAATCATGTTTATCAAATAAAACATTTTTGTTGAGTATAACAATAACACATAAAATTAGGAAACAAAATTTATTTAAAAATTTCGGGTCGTTACAGTTGTGATGAATATGTATAGGATGAAAAATTTATTTCCCTTGTATCAAAAAAATCTGGAGAAGAAAATAGAGATTTTTTTTCAGGTAACCCTTGGTATGATTCATATATAGTATGGTTAGGAACATTTTTGAATGTTGTCCATGAATATTTCTTATTTGAAATAAAATAGAACATTTTATGATCATAATACATAAATATGTTTCCCCTAAAAGAGATTTAAATTTAGGATGTTCTCGAGGAATGAATTTTTAAATAACGAGTTTTTTAAGATTATAATAGGTAGTACCCTTGAGGAAAAAATTGGAATAATTAATGAAATAAAAATATTCATAAAATAAATTAAATTTCCTCAGTTTAACATATTGAGAATTTTTTGAAAGGGATAATCATGGATCATAATGTGTTGAAAAAAATTCTGAGTGAACCAAGATCCATATTTGTGGGTAAAAATAGAAATAGTTGTAATGATAAGACATCAAAATCAATAAATGAAACATATCAAAATAAAGGGAAGCATAGAGATAATTATTATTGTAATAAAAATAAAACACCCATTATTTAGAAAAATAATGTTCATATTAAATAAAATCACATGTTAGGAAATAATCCCTAATTGTTTAGGGTTAAATAAATTCAATCAAAAATATTTACAAAGATTAGGGTAGTGTGTGTAAATAAAAGATAAGATATAGTTCATGTGTTGAATTTTAAATCTGGTGTCTTTATTATTCACATCATTTCATACTATAAAGTGTAAATGAGCTATATTAATAGGTTATCTCTTAGCATTCAACTGAATGTATTGAGGCTATTTCCACTATTAACAAGAATAAATAAATTCTATGGAAATTAAAATTTTATAATTTTGATATAAATTCATTGCTTTATGGAGGAAAATAAGTTTGGAAATTTCATTACTTAGTTAGAGTCATTTCAATGATGTGAAATCTATAAATTTTTTATTAAAAATAGATTCTCACCACTAGATGTGGTTGAAGATTAAAATTTTATTATAGTGGTGTATGGGATTCTTATAAAGAGTAAACAATAAGTGATTCACTTTATTAAGACATATCTATGAAAATTTTACAATTAAACTAGTCATAAGAGCAAAATATTATTTTCTACAATAGTCTGTTATACGCATCAATGGAATTTTAAAATTACATTGAAATAATGAAATGGAGAGTGAGGCATCTTCTGTGAGTGCACCACAAAAAAATAGGTTTTTGTTGAATGAATAAATCTACAGGTGAAAAATAAAGAGAACACTATAATGATTGATACTATTGTTTATTTTATCTAATAGAAAAAGAAGGATAATATTTATACGTACAATTAAAACGTCGAAATACTGATCATATGTGAACAGATAACACTTTATGAGATGTGGCATGGAAGATATATGTCACTAAAACATTTTTAGGTATCTGTGAGAAAATTATATATTCAATTTAATGATATAAATTATAGATTGTTTAGAGAAATATAAGTTGTAGGATTACTTCTTGGATACTTTATGTGATTTAAGGAATAATAATTATATAAAAATTGTTTGAGAATTTTGATAAATAAAATTCATTATGTTTATTGAGGAAAATTATTTGAAAAACTCTTAAAATAAAAATACAATTGTACTTTATAAAGGAGATGGTAAAGAATAAAATTATTTTCATTTAAATAATGTATTTTATTAATATACATGTAACAAATAGGATTTTCCAAATGACGAAGATTCAGAGGAGTGGTCATAAGTGGAGAAAATTTCTGACGATAGTAAATTTCTTCATCAAATGAGGAATAAGAAAGTAGAGGTTGACCGATAAAACATTACTACAGAAGGATCTAATAATAATCAAACATGAAGAATGTGAAAATTTTATCATATTAATTTATTATCTATGGTAAGGTAGTATTATTTGAGGAATATTTAAAAATTGAATCATTGGACGATTTTAGGACTAGAGCGTAGGACATAATTGATAAAAATAAGATATAGAAGCTTGTTGCAATGTAAAAATGTCATAGTATAATCCGAATAAAGTGGATCATAAATGATAAATTCCGTGATCATGGGAATGGAATTAGAAACAAGGAATTATTGGTTTGTAAACACTATTTATATATAGAAGGTGTTGATGTTAAATAAATGTTTTCTCCAGTAACATTACTGGAGTAAATGAGACACTTTTTGGCTATGGAAAATAAAATCAGATAAAAAAGTTTTCATATAGATGTCAAAATTGAACTTCTAACTGGTATTCTTGAAGAATAAGTATATATCGAACACAAATTGGGATTTAAAATCAGAAATTATGAAAAAAATGTATTTAAATTAATGAATTCTCTATATTGTATAAATAAGTCCCAAAAAAAATTTTGTGCTCAACTGAACTCATATATTAAGAAGTTATAATTTAAAAGGGGTGGTTTTTATAATAATGTTTATATAAATTTATCCATGTACAAATAATTTATGGTTCATATATATGGGGATGATATCTTATTTGAAATAAGAAAGAATAAATCCATTGAAGAGTTTTCTAACCATATCAATTCAGAATTTTAAATTTCCATGATCGATGAACTTATTTACATTTTAGGGACACAAGTTATACAAACGATAGAATACAATTTCATCTCATTCTCAAAGTATTCTAGAGAGTTTCTGAATAAGTTTAACATTCATGATTCCAAATAAATGTTGAATCCAGTTTTGTGTAAAAAAAATATTTGGAAGCACAAGGATTGGATTTATACGTATCCCTACTTATATAGAAGAGTTATTGTAAGATTTCATTATTTCACTACAATATGGTTTGATATCTTCTTTATAAAATTTTTAGGACTTCATTTATAGTGTTCCCAAAAAGAAAGATAATCTCTAAGGAGTTAAAAAAGTCACGAGGTATAATTAATGTTTACTAAATTTAGGTTTTTTCATTCGTACTATAAATTATCTTGAATTATATTCAATTTATGATGTCTACTGGGATAGAGATGTAATAGATTGAAAAACTATAATAATTAGATCAATATTTATATGCAGTAAATGTGTTATATGGTTGAGTAAAAAGAAATAAATAACCTCAATGATTAAGAAATAAAAATAATATATCTCAGCTACTAACACATGTACTCATACTTGTGGATGAAGAAACAATTAGAAGACCCTGGTGAATAATTGAATTCAACTTTCTTAGTCAATTTATAAAACAATAGTATGACTATGGTCACAATTAATCCTATTCAAAACTATCATTAAAACATATCAAAATATGATATCACTTTATTAATGAAAATTTAGAACAATGACTCATCAATCTAGAGTATTTTGTAATTAACAATCAAGTGATATGTAACGACTCAAACTTTTATCAATTCAATTTATCCCTTCTCATGTTAATGTCGTAATCAATCACATTAGAAAGAAAAATTCCACATATTTCTTAAAAAAACTACTATGTGACCTTTATTCATAAATATTTCACATATATGTTATGAATTTTGAAAATCAGATATTGACGGTTATGATCAATATGATGTTTCGAGTCTGATAGGACAATCATATTTTTTGGTGAATATTAAGCTACCCTTATGAATAGTAACCTGCCCTTAAGAATATTAATATGACCCTTATGCATAGTAAATCATCACTAATAATAGTAACCTCACCCATGAATGATTAAATAAAATTTAGACATCTTATAAGTGACAATATGACTATAGTTAATGTATTGGGTTCTTTTTAACTCATAAATAATTAATTATAATTAATTAATAAATTTAAAATAAAATGTATTTTCCAAAAATGTTTTCATGAATTAAAAATACGTTTTCTTCTGGTTTTAACATAATTTTAAAAGACCTTATGAAATTTTTGAAGGCATTATAAAATCAGTTTTAATTTTAAAATCCGTATTTTCATGAAAATTATGATTTTATTTAAAAATTAAATTAACCATATTTAGAAAATAATTTTAATAAATTTGAATTAA
Source organism: Viscum album (assembly GCA_963277665.1). Taxonomy (NCBI): domain Eukaryota; kingdom Viridiplantae; phylum Streptophyta; class Magnoliopsida; order Santalales; family Viscaceae; genus Viscum; species Viscum album. The sequence goes on along the minus strand of OY728141.1, from coordinate 1,293,422,913 downwards.
TTTTTTTATTCTACATAAATAAAATGGTTACGGTGAAACTTTCAGATTTTTTGGAAATATTTGAATGTTTGGTGAATAGTAAAATTCATTAATTTACTATATACGTACATTATAGTTTAAATCCACTATTCTTAATATCATGAGTGATGTAATCACTCTAATATAAAACTCACATGAAATTATTAATATTTTTTTAGGGAATCACCCCAATTTTTTTTCTTAAGGATAAATAATAAATTAATAAATATAATATTTAGAAAACCCCTCTCCCCTCCACTATAAATACCACCCCTCACACCGTCGTTACTTCACCCCTATCAAGATTAAATCCTTTTCAAAATTATGCCCAAATATCTTTCTTAGACCCTAAACCACGTCCAACAGACCTTGGTATGATAAAAATATGAAAACCACTTTCCTAAAGAGGCTCTCGAAAGATATAAACACCCGAGGTAAATTCCTCTTTCAAATTGTTTTATTTTCTTTCAAGTTATTTTCTTTTCTTTTCTTTTCTTTCCTCACCTACCATCACACAAATGGTATGATAACTCCACTAAGATACATTTACTAGAATTATATTATTATAATTGGATAGTTTATCATAATCTCTCTTTCCATACCTTTTATAATATAAATGAGAACACTTTCTGAGATGTGTTGATTTATCAGATTCAAGGACAATGGGTTTTCAATTTGCATTAAAATATTCTAAACAAGTCATGAAACCATTTTTATTGTTGAAACAGATCAAATTATATTTATTTTATATTAATTAATGTTCATTAATATTTATACTATCATGATATAAAATAATAACACAATCAAGTTTGTTATGAGAAACACCACCAAATTAATCTATACGTTTATCATTAAAATTTTATCTAATGATTCATCGTAATGGTATATATAAAAATTTTTCATTTATAATTCTATATTAATCTAATATTATTTATTAAAATATTTGGTTTTTATCCACTTTTTATAAAAACATCCATCCATGAATAGAAGTGACCCATTCATGAAAACAATAAAAATGAACACTCCCGAACAACAAACTTTAACACTATAACTCATCCAAATACCAATGAAGGAACTTAATAAATCCATAATAAATCAAATTCATGTATAATTTTTTTTATTTATAATTAATTAATTTAAACAAATTATACATGACATTAAATTGAAGAAAGTATTCAGATACAAGGTAAGGTGAAATTCTCAAACCCACCTCTCTTTTTTGGGGGTTTCCCTCTTTAACCCATATTCAGTGTGAATATCCCATATAATCATTTATTCCTCACTATTATACCTTTTCCATGATATAAATTTTATCAAATTTTTTTTATAGGACAATGTTTTCCAAAAGAACTCTACTTTCAAATAAACAATCCCTTTTTTACTTCTAGAATATTGTTTCACTCTTAAATCAAGGTTAATGGTTCTATGTCATTAATGAAAATCTTGCTATTTTTTAGAAACAATTTTTTTTTGAATTTATGATTTATGATTCAAAACCCATTTCTTTACATGGGTTATTTTATGTTGATGTTTGACATATTTTCAATATGGCATGAATGATAATGTAAATGTTATGATGAGACAGGTGTGCTTGAAATTATATAGCCCAATATGAGTGTTTGAATGTGATGGGTGCACCAAAAAATATAAAACACTCTAATGAATTGGGTAAAGTGATGAATCACTTGAGTTAAACTGAAATTATGTGTCTATAGGATTCTATATTTTTTCCCAACTATGCGTGGTAGTTAACCACTAAGACATGATGTATCATGTTTTATGCATTTCCACATTCCATGCAATTTCTTAATGTTTCCTCTCATGATTTTGATCCTATTTCTATGCTATGATGATAATTATTATGCTCATCCCATGTTTTGTTTTTGCATGTTCTTACCTACCCTCTTATTGGGTTTTTATCTCACCCCATGTAGATGTATATCCTCAGGTGACTACATGTAATAACGAGAAGTCTAGAACCAATAAAAAACTAGATAAGAATGAATTAAATAAATGTTTTTTGTTGTAAATGTTATGTATGGTTACTTTTTTCCCAAGACACTAAACCGTTGGATCCTCAATGTGTAATGTTTTTATGTTTTTTTATTGAAATGATGTAAAAGTAATGTAATAAAAGTAGGTTCACTATAATTGGTATCTGAGGCAAGGTTTAGTTAATTGGAGAATTAGGATTAGTAAACCCTTGAGAAAACCTCTTGTATGAGACTAAGTAAAAATATAAAAAAAATAAGCTTTTATAAACATGGGGATCCAATAAGATATTATTTTTGATTAAAATACATAAATTAATATGTTATTTATTAAAGACTCATTGACTTATGATTTTTTATAACCTTTTCTATTTTATAAAATGGTGGGAACAAGGAGAAACAAGGACAACAACCCAATTGAGGGATAATGCAATGATTTTATGAATGACATCCCCAATTATTTGGGAGGTGGTGTTCAAAACATAATGGTTATTCCTACCCAACTATCTATGATTATGAAAAATAACCATAATAATGAGGAACATCCTCCTTCACAAAAGAGGGAGTAACTAGAAATCGTGTGTTTTATGATATAATGACCACAAATATTTAGTGGATGTTCCAATACACTAGTTGCAGAATTGTGGGTCAACTCCATGGAGAATATATTTTATGTGATTCACTGTTTTGAGATGTATAAATTGATTTTGGCCATTTATCATCCATAAGGAGAGACTGATCAATGGTGGGCCTTGATAAAAAACACCAAGATGGCTGGAAAAGATGAAGAGATTAGAATAATTTATGATTAGGTTTCTTAACAAGTATTTCCCAAGAAAACATTGTAAAAAGATGTTATGATAATTAATAGATATCAATAAAATGTGAGGATAATTTTTTAAGGCTTGCGAAGAAAATTTTAGATGGATTTCAAGGCATGCTTTGGGTTTTGTTAAAAATGATAAAAAAAATTGATAGAATCTTTAGTGTGTTGAAACCACAACTTCAAAAGGTTCTTTTAATTTGATACATTGAGAGTTAAAAATAATTTGTTGGATGTGTTCTCAAAGTGTAGATAGAGTTTGGAGAATGGTCCCATGGCTATAATGATAACAAATCTAAGGTGGAATTTTAAGTCTAAGGATCTAATGCTAAAGGATGGAATAAAACTCAAATTCCCACATGCCAAAAATGTGGGATGAAGAAACCTGGGAATTTCTTCAATGGGATGAGGAAATGTTTCATGTGTGGTTAAGAAGGCCACTAATCTATTGAATGTCAAAAATACATGAGAGGGAAACAGAACGTTGTGGAATAAAGGAAAGAACCACCCATGGTCCAATGAACAAATATAGGGAGAAATGGAATGATACAAGCTATTGCACTAAACCTAGCGCCCCCAAAGGTAATTAGTGTTAGTAGCCACCAAATCTAGTGGAACAAGGGAAGGATAATGCAATCACTACTACAGAATTTTCTCACGAAAATGATGTCATAGAAGGAAAATATTATGTTTGATCAATATTGGAACATATCTTATTTGATTATACTTATACGCATTTCATTATATCGTTAAAGTTTTATATCATTATAGAATGGATGACCTAAAACCATGAAGTGTATATATCTATAAAAACACCAAGTGGTACTGTCATTGCAACCCAAGTGTTGGACTCTTCTCTTGTTGGTGTATGTGGGAAGATTCTTCCAGCAAATCTTTTAATACTTACTATGGTGTAATTCGATGCTATAATGGGAACAGACTGGCTCTCATTATATAGGGAACATATCAATTATTGGGAAAAGGAAATAACTTTTCATATTATAAACCATCCCATTCAACTCTACAAATGATTGGAAGAACCTAAATCACATTTTACAAATCCTTTAATGGTGCGGGTGTTTATTCCCTATAAAGAGGCATACCTCAGTCAAATGGTTGAGTCAAAGGAAAGTGTCAACCTAGTGGAAATGCCCATCATGAGGGAATATAATGATTCATTTTATGAAGATTTACCTAGGAATCCCCTAGATCGTGAGGTAGAGTTCCCCATATAACTCATACCTAGAACTAATCCAATCTCAATGTGTCCTTAGAGGATGGATTCTAACTAATTATAGGAGTTAAAGAAGTAGTTGAAAGATCATTTCGACAAAGGGTTCATATGCCCAGGTAAATCAACATGGGGTACACTAGTTCTCTTTTTGAAGATGATTGAATGAACAATGAGTATGTGTATTGACTATCAGGAACTCGACAATATCACCACAATGAACAATTATCATCTCCCACTGATTGATTACTTGTTCGATCAGTTTCGGGGAGCTCAATACATCACAAAGGTGGACCTTCATTCTGGATATCATCAGTTATATGTGATGAAAGAAGATATTAAGATTAATGTCTTCTGTAAATGGTATAGGCACTATGGGTTTTTGGTGATACCATTGGGACACACTAATTCCTCTGAAATATTAATTTATTTTATTAATGGAGTCTTTAGACATTACCACAAAAAATTTGTGGTAGTGTTTATCGATGATATTCTCATCTACTATAAATGAATAGAGGAACCTGAAGAACATATAAGGTTTTTTCTGGGACATTAAGGAAGTATAATTTGTATGCCACATTCTTAAATTGTGACTTTTTGATGAAACAAGTCACATTCATGGGACATTTGATCACAATTGAAAGAATTTATGTGGAACCTTAATAAAAAAGGTGATTATAGAATGGTCCAAACCCTCTAGTGTCACAAAAATACATATTTTTCATGGAGTAGTTGGGTAATACTGACATTATGTGAGAAATTTACCATGATTTCTAAGCCCACTAACTATGTTAAGAAGTAATGGGGCAATGTATGTCTGGGTAGAAGAATGTGAGGGAAGCTTAAATGAGCTAAAGAGAAGGATGATCATTGCTCCTGTACTCACATTAATGAAAAGTGGAGAATGTTTTGTGATATAAAGTGATTCTTCAAAGATATTCATGGGTTGTTTACTCCTGAAAAATGATATTGTGATATCCTACTCCTTATGGTAGTTTAAGATCTGGGAGGAGAACTACATAAAACATGATCTAGAGCTAGAAACCATGATTTTTTCCATGAAAATCTAGCTGCACTACATTTATTATGAGAAGTGTGACATATAAACAGAACACAACATCCTAAAATATATATTCATAAAAAGGATCTCAACATGCTTCAAAGGAGAATATTAGGGAAAATCAATGACTATGATTTCTCTATTTATTATCATCCTGGAATGGAAAACAAGGTTATTGATGCTCTAATAAGAAAGAAATATTCTACTCAATCCATGTTATGGATTGAGAAAGACCCTCTCTTCTTGGATATGAGAATGATGGATTTTAAATCATAAGTGATGGTGATAGATCCAATTTTTCCCAAATTATTGCACAACCATCTATCCAAGAGAATATTAAAGAGGCAAAAATGGATGATCTTGAGTTAAAAAACATGGTGAATGAAGTAAAGGAATGGAAGATTCAAGAGTTCCATATAAATGATGATGGTGTTATTTGTTTTGTAAATATTATTTTAGTTCCTTCATCACATTTTATAGAGAATGATAAATTGGAAAATTCACATAGGTCAATATTCTCTATCCATCCCGGTAGCACCAAGATGTACCAAGATCTCTGAGAACACTTCATGTGTGATAACATGAAGAAGAAGATTATAGAATATATCTCAAGGTTCATGGTATGTTAGGAAGTTAAATAAGAGAGAAAAAACTCTGAAGGGGTGATGCAACCATTTCCTATAACATTGTGAAAGTGGGAGAATGTCACTATGGACTTTGTCACAGGTCTCCTAAAGACGTCCAAGGGAAATAATGTGATATGGGTTGTGTTTGATAGACTCACTATGACTTCCCATTTTATCTCTATTTTGGATGATATATTTCTTGAATAACATGAAAAGATATATATGAATGAAGAGGTGAGACTGTATAGGGTTACACTCATGATTGACTCTAATCGTGATCAAAGGTAAACATCTAAATTTTAGAGGATTCTTCAACATTCTTTGAGTACTGAATTAAATTTCAGCACAACCTATCACCCTCAAACATATGGACAATTTTAAAGAAATATTCAGATGATTTAAGACATTATATGACCCTACCCTTTAAAAATAAAAGGTCTTTAGGATCAAAATCATCCATTGCTTGATTTCTCGTACAAAAATAGCTTCTACTTGAGTATTCAGATGGCTTCATATAAAATCTATATGGAATGATATGTAAGACTCCAACATACTGTGAAGGAGTTGGAGAAAGAAATATACTTGGAAATGATATTGTATACTAGATGATAGGGAAAGTTCAATTCATCCATAAATATATCAAAGTTGCTCAGATCCAGTAAAATAGTTATGTTGGAAACCATCAAAGGGACTTGGAGTTCGACGTTTGAGATATATTATTCATTAAAATATCTCCATGGAATAGATTCATGTGGTTTGGAAGATAAGGGAAATAAAATCCCAAGGTACATTGGACCCTTTGATATCCTTGACCGCATAGGAGCTATGGACTATCGCCTTGAACTTCCACCTAATATGTATCAAGTTCATGATGTGTTTAACAAATCACTCCAGAGGAAGTACATACCCGATCCATCACATATACTGAACTCAAAGGTGGTATAGTTAGAAGATGATTTATCTTATGAGGAGAATCAAATGATGATTCTTGACCAGATATATAAGGTTTAACAAAACAAGAAATCCAACCTTGTTAATGTTTTGTGGAGAAACCATAAGTATGAAGAATCAACATGGGAGCTAGAGGATGCGATTAAGGAGAGGTTCCCTCACCTATTTATGTAAAATGAAATTTTGATGGTGAAATTTTAAAATGGGTGAAGATTGTAACAACCCAAATATTTATCATGTCAATATCTCCCTTCTTTCAGTAATGTCAGAATCAATCACATTAGGAAACACGAAGCCACATCAGGCTTAAATGAACAACTATTCTACCTTTAAACATAAATTTTCCACTTGTGTGTTTTAAATTTCAAAAATCTAACATACATGGTTCTATCAGAAAGATGTTTAGAGTCCAATAAGACAAACATAATTGTTGGTAAATAGTAACCTACCCTTATGAATATTAATAGGACCCTTATGAATATTAAGTCATCCAAAATAATAGTAACGACACCCATGAATGATTAAATAAAATTTGGGCATCTTATATGTGATAACATGACCGTAGTAAATATATTTGTTTTTCTATAAGTTATAAATAACTACTTATAATTAAATAATTAATTTAAAAAAAATATATTTTTTAAAAATGTTTTCATAAATTTACTATTAGATTTCATCTGGTTTTAAAATAATTTTATAAGACCTTATGTAATATTCGAATGCATTACAATATCATTTTTAATTTTCAAATATATATTTTTCAATTAAATTATGATTTTAATTAAAAATTAAAATAAAATTTTTTAGAAATATATTTTCAGAAAAATGTGTTCATTTTTTTATTATACAGATCAAAAAATGGTAAGGTGAATTTTTGGATATTTATGAAATACATCAATTTTTGGTGAATATTAAAATAAATTAATTTCCCATATAAATATATTATAATTTAAATCCACTATTCCTAACATAATGAGTGATTTAGGCACCCAATATCGAACTAACATTAAATTATTAATATTATTGGTCATAGAATTATCACTATTTCTTTTCATGTGGAAAAATAATAAATTAATGAATATAATATTGAGAGAACCCCTCTCCCCTCGGCTATAAATACCACCCCTCACACCTCATTACTTCAGACCTCCCTTGATTCCACATGTGTACAAATTCAACCCAAATTTCTTCCATATCACCCACCCACTTTCATCAGCCCTTGTTATGATAAAAATACAAAAACCTCTTCCCAAATTATGTTCCCAAAGGAGATAAACACCAGAGGTAAATTCCTCTTTCCGATTCTTTTAATTTATTTCAAGTTATTTTCATTTTTTTCCTTTCCTCGCCTCCCTTAACCTAAATGGTATGATAACTCCAATTTCTGACATGTGATGTAATTATATTATTATAATTGTATAGTTTATCATAATCTCTCCTCCCCCGTCCATTATTCTATAAATGAGAAGACCATCGGAGATGTGTTGACTTATCACATTCAATGATGACGGGTTTTTTATTTTTTTCATTACCATATTCTAGAATGGTCAAGAAACCATTTTAGTGGTTGAAATAGATCATATGGTATGTATTTTATATTAGTGTTGAGAATTTTTATTTACCATGTACCTGAGTATGTGGTACACATGGGGAGTACACAGTGATAGAATGATTCATTTTTATCGACCATATAGTCATGTAGAGAGTCTATCTGAGTAGTACATTAAGGGTAGTTTGAAAGGATGAAATAGTAGTTTTGGCGATTAAGGATTTTTAAAAGAGGTTTTTTTATAAATACCCCAGTAATTCATTAATATAGCCTCAATAAAATCTTAATGAAAATATGGTGTTTTTTTTGAAGAACTATGAAGTGGATATTCATATGTACTTTTGGAACCCCTAGTTTAGTATTAATTTTCTAAGGTTGAGTGCACTTTATACATGGGGAGTACATGGAACCCTATGTTTTTCACATATATGGGGAATTTAGTTCCTTGGAGTGGTACCTAAGGTGGAGTAAATAGTCCATGTATTTTCTTATTTAGTGAAAAAGGATCCACATAGTCACATTACATAAAGAAGATTTGAGTAGGTACATTAACTCAAAGATCACATGTGGGTATTTTTGGAAAGCAATCATGCATTGAAGTATCATTCTATAAAATTCATGATGAAAATAATTTTTTATAATCATTATGATATGAAAGTGTCCTTTAATTCATTTATTTAATGAATAATTCATCCTACATTTTGGGTAACGAGTTACCAATGAAGGTGCTAAGATGGAGGCATAGTTCTATCCATGAATCCTTCATGATGTTAGATCTCAAAAAATGGAAATACCATGATTGAAAATTTATAATCCATGTAGAATAGTGAATTATTATCGATTCTAGTATGACAAAAACATTTTTGTAATCTCCTTGGACTATCTATTTAAAGATAACAATGTAAAAATTTATCTGATTTGTAACTTATTTCATGTATCATTGTTTGTTTTCGATGAGTGATTGAGTGAAAAAAATTTAATGCATTATTATGAACATGTGTACATATTATTAGTGAATCAAAATTAAAAATAGGACACCCTGATTCAGTAATCCCTACCCAGGATATCTTAGGATGCTACAATAATCCAATCTTTGGACATGTTTATTGGTCTATAGACTTGAGATTATTATTAAGGCATATGATGACTTGGGTACTCATATTTATTGATGAAAAATATGGAGAAATATGATCCAAGTGAATTTTGATACATTGGGTGTGTCGTGAGATATATGAAACTAATAAGTAATTCATGAAAAGAATATTACATTTCAAATTAGTGTAAGCTTATATTTCATTTTATTTTATTTGAAAATAATGATCTAATAGAGTACATGGCCATGGTAGTTTATCGATGTGTTCATTTATGTACAGTGAAATAAAATATATCAACCACATAGGTTGATGACACATGTGATGCAACATGTTTCATGAGATATCAAAGAAAATTGATTATATTACATAGTGTACATCCATTAGTGGTTTTAATAATTATGACATTTATGTCCCCACATTAATTAAATATATATTTATTCACTAATATTTTACAGTTGTTTTGTGAATGTTCTTGGATGAAATTTAGTGAGATGAATCATTTTTTAGCAAATGTAGAAGATGATATGTGATTTTAATGAAGATCAATTCTTGATAGATTGAATATAGAATCCCTTACAAGTGATTATGAATAGAGTTCATTGATATGGTACCTAGAAGTGAAGAATCTTTGGGATGAATATACTATGTCATGTTAAAAATGATGGAGAAAAGATTGAGAAAGATATCTTCTAAAAAAATTATGAACAACTCATATAAACATTATTTTATATTAGATAAAGTTCCTTAAAAAAAATATAGAAATGTTTTTAATTATTTCAAGAATTTCTATGATTAATTACAACTAGTATGAGATGTTTTGAAAGGTGTGAGATGGCTGTTTTTCAATTGGAACATCCCATAAGTCACTTGAAGAAGTCTATATTTTTAGATTATAAGTAGATCATTTGAATTTAAGGTGTTTGTATGACTCTTCATGATGGTAATAATTCATTGTATGACTTGTTAAAATTTATAAGTCATTGATCATTTTGTAAGAATTCATGGTTGGGTATACGCCTTTCAGGTCGATAAGAACACTTCAAAATTCAATAATACATGAGTTTCATCATTTCATATATGACTTTTAGTGAAATTATATAATGGTATTTCTTTTAGAGAAATGATCTTAGTGTATAAATATAATTTTTTAGGACATGAAATTCGAATGAAATAGAGATGTTGAAAGCATATGAAATTAATTTCCTATAAAATAATGAGTTTTTTAATAATGTAATTTTTGAAGGATACATTTTAAGATGATATGAGAGAAATATTATTTAATGACTTAAAAATATTGATCACTTAAATAAAAATAATACAAAAAATTGAGTAAGATTATTTGATTAAGAAATTATGTTTAAAGAAATTCTTCCCACGAAAATGGAAACTTCCATATTGAAAACATTTATGTCTCTAGGTGAATATTTTCAAGGGAATTAAGTAGTTGGTCAAAATAAGATTAAAAAGATTGAAAGGAGAATTTTTTTAGGGATTTAAATAGGAATATTCAGATGAGTATGAATCACATTTATAAACATTGAAACATATCTCACTTAGAAACGAATGTTTCATATTGACTCAAACTTGGTGGAGTTTACAAATATGAATGGAAAGTAAATATTCATAATATTATTTAAATATAAATTAGAATGGTATTGAATAAGAATGTATTGAAAAATATATTGTGAACTCATGAACAATGAGTCAGAATATTATGAGAATTATTAAATAGTGATACATCACTATAACAATGTGAGTGGAATGAGATCAAAGGCGTGACTCATTAAAGAGGAAAGATTCATACATTCTTGAGTATTCAAAGTATAAAGGAGGACCAATTCAATTGACGAAGTAGTGTTTTGGAAAAAAATTATGACCACGTATGTATGGGTATCATATTGGATAGAGATAAATATAGGGATCCATCTAGAACTATTTCCATTTTTTACAATAGGTTTTAAAAATTAATATAGGGCTGTAGATCACAATTATTACTTCTTGGGTCACATGATAGAAGAGTGAGTGGAGCTATGGAAATAAGGAATCCCCTTATAGAGTAGCTGACTAGAAGTAGAAGATTGTTGTCTATAGAGAATGTGTCCTGTCTTAGGATACATGGCCCTATGTACATATTGAAACCGAATGAGGAATAATGAATTAATGAACATTACATGTGTAGAAAAAATGATGCATCTTCACCTAGAAGAGGACGATTATCGATATTTTTTAGAAAACTATGAGAAATTCTAAAGCCATTCATTCATGGATTATATTTTTTGAGGACTTATATTTTCTTCTAGTGTATTTTGGAAGAGGGAGTATAAATGATTTTATGCTAATAGTGCTATAATAAACAAGGTTACAGATAATTAATTATTATAGTTTAAGAGTCCATGATTTATTTTAGGGGGGGGGGGCAACCACATTAAAGAGTAAACCCCTGTGGTCAGACCATATTAATTTTATGTGATTAAATACTTATTATTATTATTATTTCATACAAGGTGATTCCATGAGAAGAAATTTCTTGGATTGAGAACATTAACAAGATCAAGAAGGTGAATTGAGAGTTCATTGAAGGAGATCACTGATTCACTCAATGCTATCAGTGGATAACTCACCATGGGGAATAATTGGAATTAATATCATTATATTTATGTTTTTTAATATGTTTATACATACTGATCATAGTATTGGCTAGTTAGCCTAGTGACACTAAGAATGAGGTCTATAGTTCACACGCAAAGTGTATATAGAACCTCTGTTAAATTATATATTAATTTAATATTAGAATAAAAATTACTCTCAAGTTACAAGGAATAAAAATTATTTATGTTATCCTTATCAAACAAATTTAATCCCCAAGTATTTAAAAGAAAATATTTTCATGTTGGGTAATAAATAAATATTTAATCTTTAGTTTATCAAATATTATATTTTTTTTATCAAACTAATAATACAGACATATTTATTTATATAAATATAGAGATAATAAATACGGTTCTTTAAAAATATATGATTATTTATGGGATAAGTTATTGGCCTTAATAAATGATATATTTAATTTCATTTTACTTTAATATTAATTTATTTATTTTGAAAAAAACAATTATATAATTAATGTGTTTACTGCATGTAAATATTAATAAGAAAAATATTATTGTTATTATTACTTTATTTAAGGTTTTATTAAAATTAAGAGTATGGATATGGTTCTTTATGAAGTATTTTATTTTCTAACCTATGAATTTAAACCAGATTATATAATTTCATAGAGAGGCAATCTTTTTTTAACAATATTTTTCAATAGATAATTATCTCAAGTCTAGAAGGAAATTTCTCTTAAACAATCTCAAGAAAATATATAAATAATAAAACCACTCCATATAATGTACCTGAGAGAATTAGAGAAAATTATTCATGTCTAAAAGGAATTCTTGTTGCATTCAATATTTAATGGCGAAAGTTGTGATAATAATTTTCAATGAGACCAGTCTAGTCTACAACAAAATTTTGAGGTTCATGTATCACATGTGGATACCGATAAGGGGATTAAACACTTGAATCCCTGACATAATCATTGAATGAAAATATTGGCCTTTTTGTTTGAAATTTAATATAGAATTAATATTAAATGTAATTTTAATTTATATAAATTAATTATAAATTATATGATAAAATATCCCCTTTTGAATCTTTTGGGGTATTAATTTTTCATTTAGAAGGATTTATTCAATCCAATCAATGAATTTTAATTATTTGGAATAGGCTAGTAAACTTCTCCATACCCATTGAACCTTTATATATAGGATAAGTAGAAGAATAATGATATACATTTTTAAATACTTCATCTTTGCTAGTTAATGATATCATGTAATGTTCATTTATTAGAATACCATGTTCAATATCTTTATAAGATATAAATATTTGAGGCTCCTTACACCCATATTCTAAAATTGGTTCTATGAAATGAATTCATTATCAAAGAGCTTGATATAAAGTGGGATAAACCTATAATTATTTTATATCATTCCCTTGTGTTAAAATTTATATCTCAAAAATAATCATGAAACCCCAAGAACAACACATTTCGTTTCATTGATTATATGATACAAAAGAATCTTATTTTATCGAGCATGTCAAAATTTACTGGTAATCTAACCATACTAGAGTCCCTTATAGACAACTCATATGTTATACTCTTATAAATTTCCAAAAAATGGAAACATAAAAAACATGTGAGCTCAGATTCTTAGTAAAGTAAAAACACAATAACATTTTATCAGGGGTTTTATTATAGCTATATAAAAAATAATTACCATGGGAGAGATATTTTATTGAAAATGCCATATAAAATTAATAGTTTCCTAGAATAAATAATTGAATAACCAATATTAAAAATCAATCAAACACATTCCATGTTATAGGTGTGTATAAAAATGAGATAATAAACATGAGCCAATGTATCATAACATAATAATATTACATTGAATTTTTGAAATGCTTGGGAAATCATTACAAAAAAATAAGTAATTCATACTAGATTTTTATAAAATAGTGTGATTGAAATGAGGAACTATGTACCCACTTGGTCTTAGGATATAACCTTATACCATTTTAGTCTTTTTTTACTACCCATATACCATTTTTGTCTTGGGCTACGACTTTTGTACCCACTTGGGTTTTTTCTATTACCTGTAAACCCTATTGAAGTTCCAGAGATATAAAACATAAAAAATCCTTTTATGTGTAAGATAGGATCCAACCTATAAATCATACATACATATGTTTTCCACTTGAAAATAATAATTCATAAAATCATAAAGAAACCATGAATATAAAAATGTGTCTTTATCAGTTAAAATTTGTTTCACTAAAACATACCTCAATAATGTAAATGGCTGATACCCAAAATTAAATAATCCAAAAGGGTATTTTATAAAAACATTTATAGTATATTTCATCAAAAATTGTTTTGTTGGGAAAATATACATTATAGATAAAGAGTAAAATTTTAGTGAAACTATAAAAGTTTTGTATTAATTTTTTAACATTATCATAAATAAAGAAGTTATGAGTATTATTTGAAAATAATTTTCCAAAATTTCAAGTGAAAACATCAAAAAAATCATTAAAAATAATATTCAATAATTAATCCTGGAAATTATATAAATTTTTTCAAAATGGAATTTAAAGTGGAAATTTTTTTAATTGTGATGGGATGAAACAAATTTTATATATTTTTTAAATAACCTTGTTCAAAAACCACCTCATAAAAAGAGGTATTAAAAAGTATGATTGAAAAGTGGCAATCTAAAATAAAAATTTAATTTATTAAAAACAAATATTTTTGTTAAAATATGGAACAATATTTTTTTTTAATATTGAACATGGAAATGGATAAAAAATATGTTTAATGGAGATGATATTATTTTTCATAATATTTTTTACTTTTATGAGAATGAAAGGGAAATAATATTTCAGTTGAAAAAAATACATAGATATAAAAGAGGAAATATCTTATGAAATTGAAGATTAGATAATTTATCAAACATTGATGAATTCTGCTCAGGGAATAATGTTTTAACTCAAATAAAGAAAATTTGAGTTAACCAAATCCATTATAGATATCAATATTTAAGAGATAAAGAGACATTTAGAAACAGATTTTATGTGGTAAAAATGTAAATCTCTATAAAAAATTTAAATACTATATAATAAAATTAAGGAGAATAATTATCCCAACATATATTAAACATGTTCATGATGAACTAATCTAACTAAAAAGATGAGAATTGAGATTCCAAAAACACTAATGATATTTGTAACTTAATAATAAGAGGGTTTCAATAAAATATAAATTAAAATATCATTAAATAAAATATATCATTTAGAATTTAAGTAAATAGGGATGTGAATACAGTATATAAAATAAGTGATGATAAAAAATATCCAAAATCTCTAATGGAGTAAAAAATAGAGACAATAACCCTAACATCATTATTATATTTTGAATTGAAAACCCATAGAAGGTGGAAAATGAGATATATTTCTATATACCATAGATTTAATGAATCATTATTATTATAGAAATACATTGCCAATTTGTAAACCATAAAAAGGAAATAATCCGGTAATATGCTTCATATCTTAATAGAGAAAAATTAAGATCCAAAAAACCCTTATCTCAGGTCTAGATTTATTCTTTGGGTGTTCCTAATATCCAGAATAATGAAAATATGGTAATTAAAAACATTACATTGAAACATTAATATATAAATATGAATTTTCAATGTATATTTATTATCATGGTTTATTTATTTATTAAAGAGTTTTTCCTTATAGGTGAAACTTATAGTTGGTGGGTTCATTTGTTTGAATGTTTCTTGATAAAATGAAAATGGTCAAAAGTATTTTAAAATTTCTTCATAATATACATAATATTATATTTTTATGTCACTTTATTATTCAATTAAAATAAAATTTATTCATTTTATTTTATTTTCCAAAAATTTTCTAAATTTTAAAAATCTGGCATAATATGTTCATTTAAGGGGGTTAAGTTTACTATTACTATTTATTATTTATATGACCAATAGTGTGTATGATATTATTGTTAATTAATATTAATAGTGTAATAAATATAATTTTTATAGATTAATAAATTTATAACATAACCCTTTTTAGGAATTAATGACTATATTGAACATGATGTTCTATGAGATGACATTTCATACGTATACATAGAGACATCTTGTTTTTTAATTGTTTTATAGAAAGAAAGAATGGTTATATTAAAATAGTATAAAAATCCTCATTATATTAATTATACTGATTTTATCATTATTTTAGGGATTATAAGGAATTTTTGGGGGTAATGGAAGAATGAAATTAAGAGAGATCAGTTGAGAACATTACCTATCCAATTGGATGTTCTACATTAAGTAAAACAATAAGGATTATTAGAGTAGAATTTCTTCAATAACAAGAATTATAGAATTTTGGCAGAGGATTTTAGGGATAATATTATAGATTTTTGGTAGATATAAGGAATTTTAATTGGTGTATTAATGTGGTGGATGTGATCTGCTTTTATAGTTGATGAAAATGATACTTTTGTAAATGGAGACTACTTTTGAAATGATGAAATGATATCATTTAGTGGTAAATGGACAGAAAGTTTTAATAAAATTGATTTTGGTGTGATATTGATTCCATAATTCCTTATAAATGAATTTTAAAACCTGATTGGAGTCATTTAACAGTAGATATATACACATTACCATTTTGGTTTTAACCTTGATAAATAGTTTTTCAATTATGTAATTTTTGTTTCAATTAAAATATAATGTAACAATTATTAAAAAAGTTGGGAGTGATGAACATAACTTTAATCACCATAAAATATAATTAAATTTACAAATAAGGTATAATTTATATTTAAAATAATTCATTTAATATTTTGAAATAAAATTTTGTTGAGAAATATGGTTTTCCCCTTCAAGTGTTGATAATCATATTAGTATATTATACGAGTTGAATGAGTTTTACAATTTTTTTATATTAACTTGAAAATTATATTAAATTCATTTATTTTATGAAATTATTTTTTATTATTATATTGAAATTACATGATGTAAATAAAATATTTTTTTAAAGTAATCATTTTACTATTATCATATTAATTAAATTTACTTATAGAAGTCATATTTTTTGTCAAAAAAAATATGAAATTGTACATATTAAATACCATAAATTTTTTGATCTAAATTATGAAATAAATTTATTATATTTAACTTCTATAATTGATTGATTATTATTTTTAATATAAGGAAATGAAAACATATTTTAGAGATAAATATTAATGATGTTTCCAAAACATTAAACATGAGTTTTATAAATTCAATATAGTAATTTTAAATGAAATATTATAATTTATAAATTTATATCTATTGTAAAAAATGTTTTAAAATTATTTAAGCTTTCTAGTATAAAGATAACATCATAAAAGTGATGGTATTCATAAAAATGGTATTTTTTCACTTTTCAACAAAAATCAATTTTTTTTGTAAAAAATAAAAAAATCACCTTAATTTAATTTGGAAATGATGAACTAAAAAATATTTCATTATAAAAAAAATAAAATTCCTAAATTTATAAATTTATATTTTAAATTAAATTAAAATATATATTAATAAATTCTTCTTCTAATGAAAAAATCCCTTTTACAACAGTAAGTGTTCTTAATTTTATTCTATTCACATTTGAATTGATTAAAAGCATTTTTATTTAACATAGGTGTGATTCACCTAAAATTTAAATGGTTTTTTACTATTTGGTTTGGTCCTAGGTGGATATTATTCAGTGGTTCATGGTTGCTCAAGGGAGTAGGTGGCTTGTTAGAGAAGTTTGGAAGTCCAAGATGGACTTGTATCTATTTTATAAGTTGGAAGGGGAACATTATATTCAGTGATGTTCCATCGACCATATGGTGACATGTCTAGTGGCCCCGAATGGTAACTATGGTCACTAGATAGTTAGTGGGCCATTAACCTTCTAGAGAGCCCCCCTGGCTTGCTAGTAGTCTCAGGGGATGTTTTTTTAAATAAACAAAAAGGGTAAATTCCCCCCATGGACCCACTTTTTTCCCTCCCCTACCACCCCAACCCCATATAAACCATGATCCTATTTCAGTTCCCCTATATCTTCTTTGTTCCCTTCTCTCCTTTTCTTGTGAATTTAAAGTGTCATATATTGTGGTTTATCCATATGGATAAGTTTAACGTCATCCATACCATAAATATATGTTTCACATTGATTTTTATTTCCAAAACCCTAATAAAATGAATTTAGGGATGATTTCTCCTAACTAGTGTGTCGGTATGGATTTAGGTGGAGTCCCATAGTGATGAGGATTTGTTCAACAAGAGGTAAGAAGTACATACCATGCTATAACATCTATATAAATTTTAATGACATTATTTTAATAATAGTTCGTGTGTATCCTTGTGATGCCACAACATTTGATGTAAGCATAAATTGGTGAGGCATGTATCAATGTTCTAGGCTCGTCAGAGGGGGACTAAAATATTTGAACCTTGAAAATGATGAAAGGAATCCATGTATATGTAATGCACTAATGGATATCCACATCATGTTATTGGACTGGGATGATTTCCTCAGTATTGAATAAGGATAGAATGACATGGTTAATTGGATCAAAGGTTTGTATACAGAATTTCCATGATAATTATCCTTATAAATAGTGAAAAATATTCTTTTATGGGATTCAGACTATGGGGTGTATTCATTGAATAATAAACATGTAAAGTATTATTTGGGATATAGATTGGCTAGAATGACTTGGGTAAGTGGAATAGGGGCATGAGTGGTGTGTTACCTTACCCAATCAAATTTTTACATGACTTTTGATTAGTGTTTTGAGATTATACTTGTTCACAAGAGGTATATGACTTATATTAATGTATGATGTGTGGATGACAATGGGCAAGATGGTTCGATCATGTTGTGATGATTGTCGTTGTGAGTGGGATATTATTCCAGGGTATAGTTGTGTAGTGGTTTTTGATGCATATGATTCATGTTATTTTTTTCATATGTGGACTCACTATATTATTTGGGGATAGGCATGTGTGATTGTGTGTTTCTTCCCCATATCCTTCAATAATAGGATTATGATCTAGACTGTGGCCTCCTTATGGTTTATGAGGATAAGACATTGTGACTAATGACCATTAACTGATAAAGGTATTTTTTATAGAAAATTTTTAACATATATTGGGTTTGGGTGACATGATTAACCTCCCTATATCCTTTATTAATGTTACGAGGTACTTGATGAGTCATTGTTATGAGTTACATGGGTGATTCATTGGTGTATATGCTCATGGGTAATCACATTCATTCCTTTTAACAGTGATCAAACATAGGTAGTGTTAAGGATCCTAGAGGCATAGTCATCCATGATGACCTAGTGGGTTTTATATATGTTTATTTATTTATTTTTGGTCATTAAATAAAATTTTACTTGACATGATACATTTAATTGGATGTAACCTCCTGGAAATTCATCTACAATTATTAGAAGATTTTTTTTCAAGATGGTTATTTTATTAATATTCATAGTATAAGAACATAGAAATAATATTATAACCATAATTATACATGTCATGTAATAATATCAATTTATTTATAAATTATTTTACATCGATATAGAGACAAAATAATGGTGACCACACTTTGGTATACACTATAGGATTGAAATAATTATAAAAGATTACACCAATGAACAAATTTTAAAAGGAAAAAAGAAAAATAAATATATATTATGCTAGTTTGGTTAGATTAGTACCACTTGGTTTATGAAATTATATTGTTATTATTGTTTATGAATTTATTATTATTATAAAATTCACTTGTTATACAAGTCAACATTTTAAAAAGATACATTTGTGGTTTTATCTAAGATTATTACTCATACCCTGCATGAGAAACCCAATGCACATGAAGACTTCATGTATAAAGATTCATGTAATGGAAAGGGGACCATTGATAAGGTCTAATAATAGGAAAATAGACAATGAATTGGATATGTTTGTTCTTTGGAAGACACTACTATTTATTTATTTATTTATCTTTTTCTTTTATTACTGAAATTTGGATTTCCACTTTAGGATCACATTTTTTCATTTATGTAAAAATATTAAATTTTTAGTTTCTATATGATACTATGCTTATTATTATTTTTATATTTCTATATTATTGTTCTGTTATATTTTACATGGTGTATAGTCTCCATTCTAACAAACTTATATGCTTGTTTTTCGTCGGATGCCTCTTTGTAAGGGGTGGCTCACAAGAGGTCATGTGACACTATAATTCCGACTTAAATGTTTGAGGCATGGTGTTAAAAAATTGTATTAGAGAATGGATGATTATTTTAATTCACAAATTTCTTTGGACAAGAGGTCATGTGACACTCTGATTCTGAGTTAAATGTTTGGCTCACAGTGTTACAAAATTGTACTAGAGAATGAATTATTATTTTCATTCTCTAATAATTTTATTTTTATATTTCAAGTGAATTCAGGCATCATGACTTGGAAAATATATCAACATTTCATAAATATGCATGTATATATGCTATATATTATATATTTAATTTAATTCCATTATTTCACTATTTTTTAGTTAATTTCGTGGTTGTGTGATATTTTATGATGTTCTGATATTTCATTGTTGGCGTTAATTTGATGAACTAATCATGATGATATTTTTTGTTTGTATATGAATGAATGTGCCTAATGTGAAAGTATGAGACCATAGTTAGTGATATGAGGGTTATTAATTGGAATATGTGTAAACTCTTAGGGAAACCTTTCTATGACCCCTCAGATTGGTTGTGATATGATTTCTTATGTTCTCAAACTTAGCTTCATATTATAGAATATTTCCCCCCATATAAGACTAAATGGAACACCAAATGAATTGGGTTGGGTTATTGAGTTAATAAGGATTCCTTATGATTTTTCCATTCCTTTATGTTTTGAAAATAACAAACACTGTATCTTAAGGGAAATTATATTTTTACCTATGAATTATCATAATGGGGAAAATTTTCATTCTCTAAGAAAATTTTATCAATATGAATTCCTTAATTGTTCTTTTTATTGTCTCTCTAAATGAAACACATTTAATTCATTAGTTTAAATATCAGTTTAGCATCTAAAACCCTTGAATCCTATAAATCCTTAGTTATAGGGTATTTTGTTTTTAGACTTTGAAATATTTAAAATTTAGACTACAAATTCTGTGAAATTAAGACTCCAAATTGTCATAAATTCAGACTCCAAATTCACTAAAATTCAAACTCTGAATTCTTTGAAATTTAGGATCCAAATTATCTGAAATTCAGACTTCGAATTTCTCATAATTTAGACTATGAATTCCTCAGAATTCAAACTCCTCAGAATTCAGACATCAAATTCCATAGAATTTAGACTCCTAATTATATAGAATTAAATCTCTCAATTCATTATAATTGAGACTCTTAATTACATAGAATTAAGACACCAAATTCCGTAGAATTCAGAATCCGAATTCCTTATAATTCAGACACTAAATTCCTACTAATTTAGACTCCAAATTCCATATAATCCGCACTCCGAATTCCTTATAATTCAGACACCGAATTCCTCAGAATTCAAACACCGCTAGAGGGGGAGCAGACCATTGGAGAAGTCCCTATAAATAAGACCTCATTTGAACGAGCTCAATATCTATAGATCACTCTAGAAATTACATGCTGCGAAAGTGATTTCCAGAGTGAGAGACACTCATGCATTGTATGTAGTAATCATCTTGTTCAGATTTCTTCGTGAATCTATGATTTTTTTTGTACAATCAAGGACTTCCTAGGATAAGAAGACCGAGGTATTGACTACCTTTATGTTCAAGGACTTCTGTGTATAAGAATACAAGGTTTCTGACTACCTTAATGTTCGAGGGCTTCTAGGAATAACAAGACAAATTCATATATTCCTATTGAGGGATTACCCTGGTATGGGTAAAACAGACTTTCTTGAAATTATAAATCAAGGGACCTCTATCCAAGGTGGTTGTATACCCTTCTATTTTGGTTATAAGATATCATACTTGTTACTTGTTTTGTTTCATGTTTATTTCCATTGTATTTTGATAATGAAAGAAAATATAACATTTCTATACTTTCTTGTTCTTTTGTATACTCTGATAAGTAAGATTTTATATTCTTTAAGTTAGAATATTTTCCTTGTAAACTTTTCATAAGATTCATTTCAAGAACCATATTTCTAGAATCAAGTATGTTTTTAATAATAAAAGAGTTTTTTTTTGTGATTTTACCTAGTTTAATGTTGTCAACCATAGTTTTTCCTTACGATTATAAATGAATGTTTTTAAACATAGAATTCACAACCTCTTGTAATTGAGAATCTATATCTTTATTTTGATCCTACAATTGGTATTAAAGGAGGTATCTGAAATACTTATATTCACATATATGTTTTCTTCCTCATGTATGCATTGTTCTAAATTTTTTCTTTCCTTATGATTTTTAAACATTATTTACAAACTTTTACTATCGACAAGTTTTTGTAGAAATATATTTTTATAAAAAATGGTAGGAATAAATGTTGGTTTGATTGAAAATATAAATCCTACTAGAACACCTATATTTGATGGGAATGATTACAAGTAATGGAGTGATCTTCTGAAGAATTTTTTTATTAATACTGGAGTGTAAATTTTTGTCATGCTTACTGGAGATTACAAGATTATTGAAAAGGTAGTCAGGAACATCACCAATCCAGAAAAGTCTAAATATTAACTAATCTATAAGGTACGTAATACATCGCTATGTCCCATGACCAGGAATATATATCATAAGATTTATTCTTATGATGCTGCTAACTATATCTGGAAGAAATTGGAGGTTACTCATTTTGGTACATCCCATGTTATAGAGATTACAAGAGTTATTCATAGAGTAAAATATCTTGGATTTCTATTTCCTTATGGGGAACCAGTTTTTAACGTGCAACAATGGTTTATAAAAATTGTTAGTAGTTTACAATCTAGAAGTGATAATAGTCTAGATGATGAAGCACATGTGGAAAATATTATAGATATCATGCCTAATGAGTGGGAATCTAAGAGAACATATATTGATGAGAATAGGAAAGTATCTCAAATTACACTTGATGTGATTTTTGGAACTCTTATACAACATGAGACCAGAATGAAAATAGATGATGTAATGAATAAGAAGAATAATGGAAGTTGAACTATAGCCTTTTTTACTAATAAATCCAAGACTCTTGAAAGGGTTACACAATCCAATTATAATAAATTCACTGTTTTATCTGAATCTAGTGAATGTGAAAATTTTAATAATGAGCGTGCTAATATTGCTCGAAGGATGAACAATATAGTTAGAAAGAATGGATTTTAGAATAGATATAAAAAATAAAGAATAAAAAAACAAGAATGATTTGAATGTTACCTTCTCGGAATGAAAAATAGCATGGCATATCAGGTCAGATTTTCCTATGATTTAAAAAGGTTAGAAAGTAATATCATTTTGGGAGAAATAGAAAAAATTTCTATGAGGATAAAGATAAGAATTTTTTGAAATCTAATGACACCTGTAGTGCTAATGGTAGAGACTCTTCTGATAAATCCTCAGAGTTTGAATCTTCTGGTTAGAAGAATCTTGGTCTACTAGCCTGGCTACCCATCGAAAATCATTGTCTAATGGCCAAGGTAAACAATGCTGAATCTATTACCAATGTATCTTTTAATGAAAATTATACTGATGATAAATAATAAAAGTATTTAGATGAATAATCTTCTCCTGCTGAATATAATACATTAACATCTTACATAGAAGTGTCTAGGGTAGCTGAACTTCTTGAGAATGAAAAGTCAAAATTCATGAAAAAGATTGATAAAACAAATTCAATAATTTCTATCATTACTATATAATTATTATATCTTTCTAAAGATAATGATAATCTAATTTTTTATTTTTAAATTATTTCCAAAAACATTGAGGAAGTTAATTATGATAAGGATAAACATTCTAAGGATCATAAAAATGTAATTTCTAAGAAAAATATTTTAGATACAAAATCTAATCCTAAAACTAATGTTTTTGTGAATAAAAATATAGTTATAAATCTAAAGTCAGAAAAATTATCCTTGATGATGTGTTTTTAAAACAATACCTATGGTAAGGAAAACTTTGATCTGATGTATTCCCAAATTCAACCTCTAAGTAATAGTTCTGGATTTGGTTACACTCAAACTAATCCAATTTTTAGTAATAACTATTTTGTTACTCAAATTTATACATTATGCACTAAATTTTAGTGTGGTGGACATTGGGAAATTTTTTTATTTAAATAAAACCCAGTATTTAGGTTTTCATAAAGCTTTTTTTTCTAAGAAAATGTGGATTCCTAAAATATTTCTTTTTGAAATATATGGATCCAAGAATATTTGGGTTTTGAAAGTCTAACACTCTTATTTTCTAGAAAATAATGATAGTACCAATAGAAATACATTGTACATGTATAGTGGATGTTCATGACATAATATTAGTACCAATAACTTCTTTGAAAATATTATCAAGATGAGAGGAGGAAAAGTAACATTCATATATAATGGTCTGGGAGAAATTGTTGGTATAAGTAACATTGTTCTACTTGTAAAAACATTGATTTAAAATGTATTATTTTTAAAGGGTCTTAATAATAACCTCATAAGAATAAGACAATTATATGATTAATGTTACCTTGTGAAATTTTGGAATGATAAATCATTTATACATAATTCCAAGGATGAGTTTATTTTTTCTTACCAGAGGCAAGATAATGTATACAAAATAAACCTAGAAGACCATAGGAGTAAAAATCTATCATGCCTTAGTGCAATGTAATATCAATCATGGTTATGGCATAGAAGGCTAGGAAACAATAACCTTAGGAACAAACGTAAACTCTCTATGAAAAGACTTGTTAAGGATCTACCGGAGCATAGATTTGATTCTTCAAAATTTTGTGATCCTTTTTGATATGAAAATTAAGATAAATCAAATTTCAAATCAATCATTTAAGTCTCAACAATTGATTCATTACAGTTATTTCATATGTACCTTTTTGGACCAACACAAACTAGAAGCATTAGAGGTAAATATTATGTATTTGTCTTAGTTGATGATTACACTAGTTTCACATGGGTATATTTTCTGGAAGAGAAATCTTAACCATTTTCTTATTTAAAATTTTTTGGAGCCCATGTTAAAAAGGAGAAAAACCTTCCATATAAAAATATTTATAGTGACCATGGAGGATAATTTGAAAATTCATATTTTGAAACTTTTTATAGTAGAAAAGGTATTACTCATAACTTCTCAGCTCAAAAATCCCCTAGAAAAATGGTGTCATTGAAAGTATAAATTGAATTCATCAAGAGATAAATAAAACCATATTGAGTGAATATTTAATATCTAAACAATTTGGGGCTGAAGCTATAAGTGCTACAAGCTATACTATAAATAGAGTTTTGATTAGGCCTTTTGTTAAAAAAACCCCTATGAGAAATGGAATTGTAGAAAACCATTACATTCATACTTCAAGGTATTTTATTGTAAAATATTCATTCAGAATAAAAATAATAATCTTCATAAATTAGAACCAAAATATGATGAGGGAATTTTCATACGCTACTCAATAACTTCCAAGTCTTATAGAGTTTTCAATAAAAACACATGTATAGTTGAAGAAATAGTGCTTGTTAAATTTGATGAAAATGATCCTTTTGTTTTTAAACAACCTTAGTATACATCTTCAGATGTATTGTCAAAAAATGATTATCAACCATTGATAGAAGATCCTTCAGATAAGGAAAATGTTCAGTAAAATGTTTCTGAAGAATTTACCCCAGAAGATTTTCTTTCAATTATTGATGAACAGTTTTTACAAAACCAAAATTAGATGTTACTTAAGAATCATCCCGATGATAGTATCATTGGTGATATAAATTAACCTATAATAACTTGATGTTCTTTATGAAATTAAGTAGAAAATATAACATACCTTTCCCATTTAGAATGAAAAATCACTGATGAAGCTTTATGTGATTATGATTATATTAAAGCCATGCAAGATGAGCTAAATGAATTTTAATGAAATAATGTCTGGTCTTTGGTTGAATGAACTAAGGATAATTTTGTTATTAGAGTAAAATGGGTCTATAAAAATAAGTGTGATAAGAGTGGAATCATTGTAAGAAATAAAACTAGATTAGTTTCCAAATGATATAATCAACATGAAAGAATAGAATATGATAAAATATATTCTCTAGTAGCTAGACATAAACCTATTCATATTTTACATTCCATTTCAGTATTATTCATATTTGATCTATTTCAAATGGATTTAAAATGTACTTTCCTTAGTGGATAATTTCAAGAGGATATTTTTGTTGGACAATCTCTAGGTTTTGAAGACACAAAACATTCTAAATATGTTTTCAAACATACTAAAGTCTTATATGGACTTAAAAAAGCTCTTAAAGCCTGGTATGATATACATACATGATTTTTTACAAAACAATTATGTTAAGGGAAATGTTGAACAAACATTTTTATAAAGAATGATAAGAAATATGTTTTGATCATTAAAATTTATGTTTATGACATTATATTTGTTTCAACTTAGAAATATTTAATCATTTCCTTTGAAAATCTTATGAAATCTGAGTTGGAAATGAGTATGATGAGTGAGTTAAAATTTTTCCTAGGTTTTAAAAATTTCTCAAAAACCAATAGGAACCTATACATCTCAACATATGTACATTAATGATCTTCTTATAAAGTATTGATATTACAATACTATGTGTATGAGTACTCTTATTGGTACCTCAAATTCTATTGATCTTGATGAAATTGGGAAACCATTTGATCAAGCATCATTCAGAGGCATGATAGGATGTTTACTATACATGACAGCTAGTCATCCCTACATAATGTTTTTATTATGCTTAGGTGGAAGATATCTATAAAATACCAAGGAATCTCCTTTAAAAGCAGTGAAATGAATATTTTGTTATTTAAAATTTACCATGGATTTATGACACTTTTGTACTTCCGAAAATATTTTTTCATAAAAATTTTTTTGATGCTGAATTTGGTGGATATATAATGGATATGAAAAGTAAATCCAGAACTTGTCATTTCTTAGGATATTTATTAGTTTCTTGGTCATGAAGAAAGCAACACTCAATAGAACTTTCTACCATTGAAGCCGAATATGTAGCATCTAGAAGTTGTTGTGGTCATGTTTTGTGGATGCAACACACACTCACAGACTATGGTATGAGTTTTACCAAAACATATATATTGTGTGATAACACTAGTGATATTTCCCTTAGTAAAAACCCTACACATCCCTCTCGTGCAAAACACATAGATATTATGCATCACTCTCTTAGGTATCACACACAAACATGATATATTATTCTTGAATTTATTATAATGTAAGATCAACTTGCTGATATTTTTACAAAATATTTTCCCTAAGATAGATTTAAAAACATTAAAAAATATTAAGGAATGATAATTGTAAGTTAATATTCTATATTAAATTTCTGTTAAAACATATATCCTCATAGTAAGACACTTCTTCTCATAGGGGGAGTACATTTTCATAATAAGTAAATTTTTCATTGTCAAAATTTCCTTAATCAAATGTTTCGTAAAAAAAATTTGTTATTGAAATTTTTTTTCTAGTAAAATTTTTATTAGTCTATATTTTTTGTAGTCAAAATTTTCTTAATCAAAATTTTCATAATCAAAATTTTTATAATAATTTCTTTTGTAGTCAAAATTTTCTTAATCAAAATATTGGTAATAAAATTTTATTCTTAATCAAAATTGTTATAGTTAATTTTTTTCATTGTCAAAAATGTTGAATTACAAAAAATTTCCTTATATAAGAAAATTTTTTAGAATAAAAATTTCATTAAGAATAATTTTCCTTATTATGGATAATTTTCCTATCATTATAGAACGTATATTTCATTTCCTCAATTACTGTAATCATTTTTTTGTTGTTATTTTCATTCGTCCTAAAAGAAAATTTTTCGGATTCACTTTTCCATAAATTGTAATTTTTATCTTAAAACCTCAAAAGATCAGAACCTACCAAATTCCTTCTTCAGCTATCATATCAACTGTTAGATCGGATCAATAGTTTTTCCACAATTGGATCTTTTTTAGAAGATGAACGGTCACCTCAAATGCCTATATAATGACCCCCATATAGTTTTCCAACATTGATTTTTAATCCTTGTTATCCTGAAGGTCTGCTCCTCTTCTTAAGGCTCGTTCCAAATCATCAGGTTCACCTCAATTCCGAATGTTTGCAAAACTTCTCCTCTAAAACAAATTTAATCAGTATAGGAAATCTCTGAATGGAATATATACAAAGAAAGGTTAGTAGATCTGAAATTATTTTCTATGTATGAATCTTTTATCTAGAAAAATATCATGTTGAATGGTTGGGAGAACTTTTTTGTATCCAAACTAATGGCATAGGATTCAGTTTATCTAGATTTGTTCATAGAATTATATGAATCCATATGTTTCTTTAATGAAGGATGGGGAGACATGTTTTTGTTTAAGAGCTATGGGAAAAAGAAATTCATTTACAATAGCACGGCTGCCAATCTAATTGGAAATCCATATGAAGTTGAAGCTGAATTATGTACCCATAGGCTACCATATATATAATGATCCTCTTATAAAGAAAAAGCTACAGATTGCATGGGTTTCAAAGAAGTGAAGACTCTAAATATTATCCAACTCTCTACAAATCTTAGGATTCTTGATTTATGGGTTTAGAGATTTCTCATTTTGAGAAAAGTTGAAAAGGATACCCTATAGAAGAGTGATATTTATTCTTTGGACTTTCTGGTGAATATCAGAAAGATTAATTTGGTGAATTATAACTTACATACAATCATGAATATCATGAATGTTACTCTCAAATCTCAAATAATCATGTATCTAGTTATTATCTCTAATATTATAGTCTTTTTTCTATAATAATTTAAAATCCCTTGTACTTCTAAGCTAAGGAATTTCATGGCTATGTTGCATAGTGATGACACCCTCAGAGGATGAAGGTTTTCAACAATAGTGAATCTGAAGATTTTTTTGATTTATCTAAAGAAAAAATAGAAGCCCTATCAAAGAAACTTGAAGTGGATGAGACTTCCAAGAAGGGTGGTGAGAATAGGAAAGTGAAGGAACCAGAAAAGAAAGAAAAATATTAAATGTGAATGAAACTCTATCAGCACCACCTAAAGCCAATGAACAAAATTCCTTATCTAGATGTAGTGCTTTCCAAAGGGAGAGAAGACAAGAAGAATAGGAAGGGGAGTCTAGTTTTATCTTGGACCCTTTTGAAGCAAAAACATTAAAGTTGATGGCTGGTGAGGATCTTGAGAAGAAGGAAAAATAAATGAGAAAAAGGAAGAAAAAGTCTGAAGTAGATATTGTTAAATCTCATCTCAAGGTAGCTAAAAAGGATTTCGAACAAGTCCAGGTTCCAAAATCATTTTTTCAAGAATCACTTCATGTGACTCCGGGAAAGAAGATGGTGATTCGAGAACCATAAGAAGAAGAAGAATTACTTCAGGAAGAAGAAGTAGAAGAAGAAGAATAAATATGTAATGATACATATGACATGATAAGACAAGTGGAAGAATATCATGGGATGGAGAGTCCCTTTGAAAATTTGTCAATCTGAACATTCGAAGTTGAATCATAAAAAATTATTTTAGAAGGAAAAGATGATAAGGAGATGGAAAAGTGTATAAATCATCTAATGATGAAAAAAGAAACCATGACTTTATTTAGTAAAAGGATCTTATGGTAGAAGCTAAAAAATAAAAAGTTAATGAAGATAATATAGTTAGCTATTAGATAGTGACCATGAATATCCAAAATTAGGAAAGAGAATTCCAAAAGATGATAAGGGAAAATTGGTGTTGGTTGATACACCTTGGAAATCCATAGTGAGAAAGAACGATGTTGGTAGTTCATCCAAGAGTAATGTTGAAGAGATAGAAAAAGAATCCTCACCAACCTAAAAATCTGATTCAAAATAATATTCTCTTGGACATGAATTTTTAGTACAATCTTTGAAAAATCTGGTTAATACCATTCCCTTGTTTCCAGGTATATACATGAGGTGCTAGATGCATTGACATTCATTTAATTAGAAATCAGATTCAGTTACCATGCCTATGGATAAGTTTTTCAGGCTTGAGGCCGAATTTAAAACCTTCTTCATTGGATATGAAGCCCACAAAAGATCATGCAAGGAAATCACAAAGTGGTCAAGGAAAAAATTGAAGGGATGAAAATCCATGATTATTTTCAAGAAAGTCTGAAGTATGATTTTGACACAGAATATAGAAAGTTCAAATTTCTTACTACAAGTTTTGTGGAAAATTCTATGTCTCGAATAGACAACTTGGAAGCAGGATGTTAAGGATCTTAATGGGAAGATTAATATTTTATCTTTGAATGGGAAAAGGTAAAGATATCATAGAATTGATTTAGAAGAAATACTCAATAAGAAAGAAGATATTTTGAAAGATCAAGAAGAAATTATTAAGGCTCAGGAAGAAAAGATCAAAGCCTTAGTGATGAAATGTGAAGATCAGGATTAGCTGTAGAAGTGTGTTGAGGAAGATCACATGGAGGTTAATAAGCTGAATACTATTGTGAAGAAACTAATTCCGAAGGATAAATAAGGATAATTTTTTCCAATCCAATATTTTTTTGTATTTTCTTATTTGTATAAATCCTTTCAATCATAAATAAATTTGGGTTGTTATTCATATTTTTTTTTATAGTAAAAATATTTCAGGTACCATTATTTTCCATCCCTTTATTCATTTTTGAAAATCACAATGTCAGAGAAAGGAATGATAAACATAATACTATGTAAATAAAATAATTACCTAATTATGGGGAAGTCTATCTACGGAGGGGTTTTATCAAAGAATATTTCCTTATAATAGAAAAATAAAAAACTATTTAAGGAAGTCAAGAATACGATCTTTATGGATTTCATAATTGAAGGGGGAGATAGATGTTTTCACCATACTCTACATGTAAAAGGAGATAAGTTTTTCATTTATGTTTATACAGAAAATATACAACTCCTTATATTCTTTTTCATAAGGTTGATTGTGATTTCCAAAAAGCGGTAGATTGTTGAGTCAGTAAGGTTTCCTTATGAATTTTCTATTCCCTTATGTTTTGAAAATCACATACACTCTATATTTTGGAAAATTATATTTTCCCTAAGAATTATCTTATTGAGGAAAATTTTCATTTTCTACGAAAATTTTATCCTTAACTATGTTTTCATTGTTCATTTTATTGTCTCTCTAAATCTAACCCATTTTATTCCTTGGTTTAAAAATTAGTTTCACATCTAAAACCTTAGAATCTTATAAATTATTAGTTATATAGTATTCTTTTTTCAGACTCTGAATTCTTTTTAATTTAGAATCTAATTTCTCAGAAAATAAGACTCCGAATTCTCAAAAATTTAGAATCTGAATTCTCTAAAATTTAGAATCTGAATTCTATTAAATTTAGACATAGAATTCTATAAAATTCAGTCATCTAATTCCTTATAATCTAGTCTCTGAATTCCCCAGAATTAAGACTCCTAATTCCATAGAATAGGGACTATTAATTCTATTGAATTTAGATTCCAAATTCCATATAATTAAGACCCCGAATTCCTTATAATTAAGGCACCAACTTACTTAGAATATAGACTCTGAATAATGTAGAATTCAGACACCTAATTCCTCATAATATAGACTCAAAATTTCTTAGAATTAATACTCTGAATTACAAATAATTCAAACACTGAATTCCTCAAAATTGAGACTCTAAATTCCATAGAATTCAAATTCTGAATTCCTTAGAATTCAGACACTAAATTATTTAGAATTGAGATTCTGAATTCATTGGAATTCAGAATCTGAAATCTATAGAATTCAGGTTCCGATTTCCTTGAAAAATAGAAATCTGAATATCCATGAGTTATAGTCTCTGAATGTTTATTTGGTTAGACTCCGAACATAATTTTTCCTTAGACTCTGAAAATAATATTTGGTTAAGCAACATTATTTTTCTTAAACTTGTTAATGTTATGAAATGTTTTCATACAATCGGTTTCTAAATAACCATTGTTTAAGTCACTCATGTACAGGTCCCTCCGAGATTAAAAGGTGAATATGAACATTGGAGGAGGGAGTCGACCGTTGGAGAAGTGACTATAAAGAGAAGCTCATTTGAATGAGTTCAATATCTGTTGATCACTCTAGAGATTGCATGCTGATGAAGTGATTTCCAAAGAGCGAGACACTAATGGCTTGTGCATACTAATCATGTTGTTCATATTTCTTCATACATCTCCAATTGATAAATTGTAAAATCGAGGACTTCTGGGTATAGGAAGACATAGGTAGCGACTATCTTAAAGTTCGAGAACTTCTGTGGATAGGAATATAGAGGTACCAACTACCTTAAAGATCAAGGGAATGTGGGAATAATAATACATATTCTGATATTCCTATAGAGGTCTTACCCTTGTGTGGGTAAGACATACTTTTTTGAAAGTATAAATCAAGGGATCTTTATCCATGATTTTCAGATACCCTTCTCTTTGGGTTAAAATATTTCACACTTGTTACTTGTTTTGTTTCTAGTTTATTTACACTATATTTTGATAAAGGAAGAAAGTATAACATTCTTATACATTCTTGTTCATTTGTATATACTCTTATAAGTATGATTCTATATACTCTAAGGTATAATCTTTTCATGGTAAACTTTCCTTACGTTTCATTTCGGGAACCATATTTCTTGAATCTAGAATGGTTTTAAATCTAAAATATGTCTTATGAATTTACCTTGTTTAACTATGATGAACATAGTTTTTCCATTAGGATAAAAATTAACATTATTAAACATACAATTCACCCCTCTTATAATGGAGCTTTTACATAATTATTTCAATCCTAAATGTGTTTATCTCAATTCTCATGTTCCATTGTCTACTATGTATGTGGGTGGATTTAGAGCATGATTCAACACCATTTCAAGTGGTGAAATTATTAGGACCACTCTTATTGTGATTAATTCCACCATGATCCATGGTTGACCATGCCAAATTCTTTTAGATCCAAAATTCTCCAAAAATTCATGGAACAGGAAGACTATATGATGCTAAAGAATGGGTGGATATCATCAATGGTATCTTTGAATAAATTTAGAAACCAGCTGGTAGTATGGTGAAATTTGCAGTGTTAATGTTAGAGGGACCCACCAGGTGTTGGTGGGGAGTCATGAGATAGTCTAGTCAACATGAGGGACTAACTTTTTGGGCCTTCAAGGACCTATTATAGTGAATTTTCTTTCATGATATGTTGAATCATTAATTATCATTGGAGTTCATTGAGCTACACTAAGGCTACTAAATAATGTTCACCTAAACCACTCATCTTATTAAGCCTCTGCATTTTTCAAATATTATGGCCATGAATGAAGATCCAATGGCTATAAAGATTAATCTTTTAATTATCCCTAAAAATTTGAAAAGGGTATGAATATTTAACTTCGAATCATATCAAGAGGTATAAGTTAAGGACTTGAACATTATGAAGATCTTGGAGGATAATCGGTCAATTGGTCTTCTTCAACCTCTCAGTGATTAGGGAGGTGGACAATGTACCTATACTGTGTGTACCTTATCTAGTAGTTTAAATGGGAAGAAAAGGGATGTAAAACAAAGTATTGTTATACAGGGGGAGAAGGTTTCATATTCTTCAATCCCCTTAGAAGGTAACCCGCAATGTGTCAACTGTGCGAATATCAAGAACTAATGTTTGGTCTACATGACACACCATATCTAATATCTATAATTCATCAAGATATAGAATATTCATGTATTTTAGACTTGATATTTGGTGATAAGGTCCCATAAGATATTGATGTAGACATAGTCTCAGAATCATGGATCCTTCAAGGGTCCTCAGCACCAGAACTAGATGATTAATACATAGGAATTTCATGGAAAGATCCATAGAGCCTTAGAAACATGAATATGCTATAAATTAGCCAATAGAATATGATGGTGGGTTAACACCTATTTTATGAGGTACTATTTTGATCACGTATACTTAATCTTCTACCTTATTCAAAACTAGTTCTTTTTATTCCATCTTATCTATAAAAATAGTTGTCTAACATGTCCTACATGTCAATATATCATCTGAGTTACTTTCCATTAAAAATTCATTGGACTTGAATGTGGACCATCTTTAGTGGTACCCAGAGTGTCCAATATTCATTTTTGATTATCTTCATTTTTGGGAGTTCATGATACTAGATATGGTGACCTTTGATGTTATTCTTTGTTTGGATTGGTTGACCAGCTTCCAATCTCAAATTGATTTCTATCAGAGATGGGTGTTATTTACCTCAGTGAAGGTAGAATGATTATTGATAGATTGTGAAAAAGAAATGAGATATGTTTGAGCTGTTCCATATTTGATTCATATTGGATCTATTATAGTGTATATGGAGGGAATATATCATTCAGTGGGATTAGTGGTATTCCCTTTAACTTTTCCTATAGTCATAGATCTCTATAAGGAAATATTTTTGGATACCTTCATAATAAATTATCTTGATTGATGAAATTAATTTTAGATAGGGATCATTCTAGGTGAACAATCAATTTTAATAACCCCATATCATTTTTTATAGATGCAATGAAGATGCTTAATGTGATGCTCAATGAATTTGAGTAGAATTTCTTTTTCACTAAAATTACTTCAATATAAGGTGAACATGCCTTGTTCATTAGGATTGTTAATGATTGTGTTTGAATCTATGTCTACTACAAAAAGATGAACTATATGATGGTGAAGAAAATATATCCTTTTCCTAGGATCAATGAAATTTTCAATAAGTTATAGGGATAATGGGGGATCCCTAATATTGATATTTAATTAGGATATCATTATCTATGTGTTATAGAGGAAGAAATATGAGAGATTTTATTTAAATATAGTAATGGTGAATATGGTGATTCTATTTGGATTTATGAATGAACTAGTAGTGTTCATGTATCTCATGAAAAATATTTTCCACCCCTATCTGGAATCATTCATTATGGTGTATGTTGAAGAAATCCTCATCTACATATTGACACTAAAGTAGTATGACATACATATTGACATAGTCCGGAGTACTCTTTTAGTCGTTTGGATATATTCCAAAATATTGAAGTGCCTCTTTTGGAATTAGAAGTGGATGTTATTTGGTAATGTAGTCTCTGATGAAGGTTTATCCATGGACCGGATAAAGGTGTATGATTTGATATATTGGACACATCCCCTGAGAATGCTTGAGATCATGAGCATATTATGTTTAGAAAGATATTACTATAATTTAATCCTAGACTTATCACATTTATAAGAAACTATAACTACACTAAAAAATAAGGGATTAATGTTCTAGTGGATGTACTAGTGTGAAGAGTGTTTTCACAAGCTGAACGGGATGTTGACTAAAGAACTAGTGTTGATACTTCTTGATTATTTTATATTTTATAATATGATTCATAATGTATTAGATTGGTAGAATTGTTAATGTAAAATGATTAGGTAGTATATTAGGGGTCACTTCATCTATGACCCCGTGATTTGAACTACCCTAATAATGACCAGTACCTACTAGTTTTGGTTCACACTGTGATGTGTTTGATGCACTAAATTTTGATGAGAGGTTTTATGTGTACACAAATTATAATATATTTTAGTACATCTTCACAGAATGAGAATTAAATATGTGGTAGAGTGTTAGGGTGTAATATCTATAGAAAATTTAATTTTAGATTCTATATTCACTTAGTAATGGTAACATCATAGTAGATACTATTATCTATAAAACATATGTATTACAGGATCTTCGTGAGGGGCCTATAGAAGAGTTGTGATGCATGATGAGCTTCACGACCGACTAAAATAGGGATACTTCGAAAGACACGTGGTTGATGAATTATTTTCCATTCATGGTCACATAATTTTTTTTAGAATGAAAAAACTTAGGAATGGAGTTATACCTTGAGTGTTTTGTGATACTGGGGTGGTCGTTGAGAGAAGAATATGTGAACCTTATATGTGGGAGAGTAGTAGTCCCTTATTCCATCAGAGAGGAGATGATGTGGGACTCCTATAAAACTAGATTGTTGGCATGTATTAGTATTATGATGATCTATCAGGACTAAAAATGACATTTCTGGTGATATGGTAGGAAGAGGGACATCACTAGTTTTATTTCTTGATGTATTACTTTCCATAGGATAATGTCTGAGAACCATCATCCTGAGGGTTTTCTCCAGACCATTCCAATTTCAATGTGGAAGTAATAGTACATCATAGAGGTCATTTTAATGAGGTTACTAATGTCCTGGAGGAGTTCTGATGTTTTTTGGGTGATTATCAATCAATTGATAATAGTTTGTCACTTCTTATCAACATGGGAAACTCTATAATTAGATTCGTTGTGAAAGTTTTTTATGAGGTTTTATACTTACATTGAATTACATTAGTAACCATATCTGATAAATATTAACTTTTTTACATCATTATTTTTGAATCACTTGTAGATATACTTCGGGACATAGGTGAGATTTGGCATAGTGTACCATCCTCAGAAAAATGGACAATCTGAGTGGATTATTCATATATTAGACGATATTCATGAATCTTTTATTCTAGAAAATAGTGGTGATTGGTATAATAAAATATAATTGGTGTAGTTAACCTAAAGAAATATTTTTATAATTCTATATAGATGAACCCATTTGATAAACTTAACAAACAATAATGTTTCTCAACACTATGTTGGCATGAGGTCAGTGAGGTAGTAGTTTTTGGCATAGTATTGTTTAAGATACCTTAGATATGGTTAAATTAATAAGTAAGTGGTTAGTGACTGCTCAATGTACTAAAATTCCATATGATGATTTAACGAGATGACTATTGGACTTTATTGTAGGATATCGATTTTTCTTCCAAGTATCACCTCATTGAGGACAATGTTATTTGTATAAGCAGGGAAAACTGTAATCATAGCTTGTTAGACCCATATATATCACTATATAGGGTGAAAAAATGGAATATTTTTTAGATCTTATTACTTTATAATGGAATTCATGATGTGTTCCATGTTTCTTAACATCATTGGTACATGATAAATCCTATGAAAGTTATAGGCTACAAGGACATTGAGTTATAGTTAGATGTATTTGATGAAGAGTTTCTTGTATAGATTATAAACTAGATTGAGAAAGTACATTGAGTGAAAATTAAATAACCTTTCTATATCTAGTGGCATCATGGAATAATCTAGTAGGATTTATGTGAACAAGAGTTAGGTGTTTCAGTTCAATGGCTCAATTTGGTTGAGAGTAACTGATAGAGACACTTCATGAGGATGAAAAGTCATTAGAGGGGGGGGGGGAATTTCAATATTCAGAGTTATAAAATTTTCCTAAAACCATTTTTAAATAATATTTATAATATATATTTTTTTAAATATTAAAAATTTATTATTAATTCAAACCATTATGGGGGACCTATGCTTTATATATTGGTATAAAGGGAGTTTAGAACACTACAAGAGTATAATAGGAATTTTCCATCCACTTCATAAGATTAGTGTTTCTTTTCTATAAGTTCAACATGGATAAATCCTTATTTCAAAATTATAACCTAATTCTATTTTAGTAGAGAGTTATGTACATATATGCTATATAAGGGTAACCTTGGAGTTGTATAAGTGTACCTTGGTGCTATATAATGTTAAATAAGAGTTGTAAAAGGATATCCCTAAGCTTTTAAAGGTATCATAAGGGTAACCTATATAATTTGTAAGGGTTACAACTTTTTTATTATGGTCATGTAAGGGAATCCAATGCACTAGATAAGTGTAACTCTATGTTTCTAGAAGACAAATAAGGGAAACTGGATCTATTTAAGGGTAATTATGGATTCAATACTTATATAAGGTTATGAATTCTGACCCTTATTCAACATTAATGGGCTACGTAAGGGTAAAACATGTTACCATTACATAGTCCCAATTTTGAGAAAAAATGTCTAAACACCGCATTTTCTTCTCCTTTGTCCTTGTTCAAGCCTGTAATACTTTTTGATATTTTTCAAATCTTAAAATAATGGTACATAATTCCATGAATAATTTAAATTTTGTAAATAATATAGTGTATGAAATTGAAAACTCCAATTTTAATATATGTATGAATAATTAATTAAATGTCTATTTATATTTGGGGTTTTATGGGGGTGAACTTGTACATGGGTTTCAATATTAAAATTATCTAAACCCTTACTGCCTTTGTATTTTGTTATTATTTTGAGTTCAACAACACCAAAGTTCCATTATGAAAGATATGAAATATCATCTTTGAGTTATTCAAGTTCATCTTCTTGATTCCATGTGTGGTAGTGTTTTCTCTTCCTATCTGACTATTGGGTGAGGAATTTTAATAAAAAAATCAATGTATCTATTTAGGAGAATATTTTTAATCAATACCTCCTATTATTTTCACAAATTGTGAAATAATTCTGGATATGATAATGAGCCATTATTATCATGTAATAATAATAAAAATAATACCTGAGTATCTTGTGTTATATTAGAGAGATTTAATATTATCACACGAGGAATTATAATTATTCATTATGGAATAAATTTATAGAACTTATATTGGAAAAATTTGATAATTTGGAAATTATCCAATAGAAATAAACTTTTATCATGTGTTATAATTTTTTTATTTTTTGGAATTGATTTTTTTTTGGAATTGGTCCTAGGAACCCTTGGTGAGTAGTTTGAGTTGAAGAACATGTAAATGTTGTTCAAGTGATGATTCCTTGGTGATACTTGATTATTCGTCATTATTTAATTAGTCGTAGGAAGTTACTTACCATTTGGGGATCTCATATTAAGATTTTTTCGTTGATATAATTAGTTTTTCAATTTTACCATGATATCTATGCTCAATTGTGGCATAATGTTTATGTGTGTGTGTATTAATGAGAGCTATTGAGATAATTATTTCATAGAGTTTTAATATAACTTATTTTACCATGTTACATTTTTATTTTATTTATATATTTGGATATTTATTCTCCTGATACTATTATTTCCTTTCATGATATACCTGATCATATATTTTACTATGCCTTTGGAGGCATTTTTCATTGTTCTGATAATGAGGTGCCAATCGTGACATGATTATCCCTTTAAGGGGGAGCACAAATGACATTTGAAAATGGTGATGATGGACTTATGGACAAGGTAGAGATATTATGAAACCATAGATACTATGTTAATGACACACTTGATCACACCAGGTAAATTACAAGTACCAAATTGACTGAGGACTCCTAGTTTATTCTAGGTAACATGGTTTCTTGAAGACTAGATGATTTTTAGTAACACGACACATATGGTGTCTTGAATATGTTGTGTAGAACTTATACACAATTTAGTGAGGATTCCCAGTAACTAGTTCACTATTTTAATGGGTTGTTACATTACATAAAATATCTCATCATTATCCTAATTATATGGAACCAAAATTGGAATAGCCAAGGGTTTCTAAAATATTGGTTAGTACATCACCACTTGGTATGATATTCTATATTTTAATGATTACTTAAAAATTTATTATTGTTAGAAATTATCTTTTTATACTTATACACATTTTTATCGATGCATTTGTGGTGTCCTACTAGTTTTATTACGAAAACAATACAAAAATGATGATGAACTTATAGTCCTCATGTATATTGATTCGAGTAAAAGAAAGAGGAATGTGTCAAATGGCTGAGTAGAGGACATATGACTTGTAGTAAATTTTTATGAACTCTGGAGCACACCAATATTTTGTTTATTTATTAAAATTATTCCTTTATTACTATATTTAGGCTTTCCATGCTTGGATCTTTTTTATATATTGTACAAATGATATTC
Source organism: Viscum album (assembly GCA_963277665.1). Taxonomy (NCBI): domain Eukaryota; kingdom Viridiplantae; phylum Streptophyta; class Magnoliopsida; order Santalales; family Viscaceae; genus Viscum; species Viscum album. The sequence continues at coordinate 1,293,382,840 of OY728141.1, read as the reverse complement.
TATCTTTTATTTTCCGTATAATACACTATTTTATCTTCTTGTTATATGGTTTTATTATTGTTTTATGAAATGATACTAGGGGAACAATTTCTATAATGATAGACATAGACCCTTGAAACTAATCTTCAGTCTCTTGTGTATAGGGATATGCGCATGATGTTATGTAGAAAATTAGTTTGGAACCCGTGGTTTGGGATGTGGTGTTATAATATAACTGGAATTATCAAAGTAATTGTAAAAACCATTTTAAATTAATTAGTAATCATTTAATTCTAAACCTATATAATGGTTGTAATAAGAAATGAGACCATTAAGATACATCTGTTACATTAATGTTACATGATCGTTGTTCAATAAGACCATTGGTAATATAGCCATAAAAAAGTGACAATTAGGATTATTTTATGTTAATACTAATGATAAAATATAATTTAATAATGAAGGAAAAATGATGGAGTCAACCAGTATAATCTTGCATCTTAAAGACAATTTATTTGAACATGGGAGGGATGTAGAGTCATTGGGTTTGTCATATGACCAAGCCAAAGAATATATTCAATAATTAATGCTCATACAAAATCAACTATAGAATAATATCAAGTTAGTGGAGATCACAACTTCATTAATGATAGCTAAGACACCCAATGAAACTACCACAATAAACTGCCTTACCCTTAGAGAGAATTTCAGTGTAATATGGCGTTATGTATCTTGGTCATAATTTCATGAAAGTGTAATTTACATTTTTAAAATGAAATATTAATTTTTTTAATTCCATTTTCACTGTTAAAATTATCAAGAATATAAGATAAAATGTCTAAAACGAAATTTAAATATAAATAAAAAATAATTTTATTTTCTATAAATAAAATTAACATATAATTGAATAATTCTAAGTAAAATTTAATTTCATTAAATAAACATATAAAATAATACTTATTAAAATGTAAATGGTAAAATAATTTTCTAATGTCTTGGGAAATGATTTCAATTTTTTAAATGTTGGAAATTTCATAAGAACTATTACTTTTCAAGAGGTATAAGTTAAGACTTGAACATTATGAAGATCTTGGAGGATAATAACTCAATTGGTCTTCTTCAACCTCTCAGTGATTAGGGAGGTGGACAACGTACCTATATTGTGTGTACCTTATCTAGTAGTTTAAATGGGAAGACAAGGGATGTAAACCATAGTATTGATATACAAGGGGAGAAGGTTTCATATTCTTCAATCCCCTTAGAATGTAACCCGAAATGCGTCAACTGTGAAAATATCAAGAACAAATGTTTGGTCTACACGACACACCATATCTAATATCTATAATTCATCATGATATAGAATATTCATGTATTTTAAACTAGCTATTTATTGATAAGGTCCCATAAGATATTGAGGTAGACATAGTCTCAGAATCATAGATCCTTCAAGGGTCCTCAGCACTAGAACTAGATGATAAATACATAGGAATTTCATGGAAAGCTCCATAGAGCCTTAGAAACATGTGTATGCTATAAATTAGACAGTAGAATATGATTGTGGGTTAACACATATTTTACGAGGTACAATTTTGATCATGTATACTTAATCTTCTACCTTATTCAAAACTAGTTCTTTTTATTCCATCATATCTGTAAAAATAGTTGTCTAACATGCCGTACATGTCAATATATCATCTAAGTTACATTCGATTAAAAATTCATTGGACTTGAAAGTGGACCATCTTTAGTGGTACCCAGAGTGTCCAATATTCATTTTTTATTATGTTCATTTTTGGGAGTTCATGATACTAGATATGGTGACCTTTGATGTTATTCTTTTTTTGGATTGGTTGACCAGCTTCTAATCTCAAATTTATTTCTATCAGAGATGGGTGTTATTTACCTTAGTGATGGTAGAATGATTATTGATAGATTGGGAAAAAGAAATGAGAGATATTTGAGATGTTCCATATTTGATTCATATTGGATCTATCATAGTGTATATTGAGGTAATATATCATTCAGTGGGATTAGTGGTATTCCCTTTAACTTTTCCTATAGTCATAGATCTCTATAAGGAAATATTTTTGGATACCTTTATAATAATTTATCTTGATTGATGAAATTAATTTTAGATAGGGATCATTCTAGGTGAACAATAAATTTTAATAACCCTTATCATTTTTTATAGATGCATTGAAGATGCTTAAGGTGATGCTCAATGAATTGGAGTAGAATTTCTTTTTTAATAAAATTACTTCAATATGAGGTGAACATGTCTTGTTCATTAGGATGGTTAATGATTGTGTTTTACTCTATTTCTACTACAAAAAGTTGAACTATATGATGGTGAAGAAAATATATCCTTTTCCTAGGATCAATGAAATTTTCAATAAGTTATAGGGATAATGGGGGATCCCTAATATTGATATTTAATTAGGATATCATTATCTATGTGTTATAGAGGAAGAAATCTGAGAGATATAATTTAAATGTAGTAATGGTGAATATGGTGATTCTATTTGGATTTATGAATGAACTAGTAGTGTTCATGTGTCTCATGAAAAATATTTTCCACCCCTATCTGGAATAATTCATTATGGTGTATGTTGAAGAAATCCTCATCTACATGTTGACACTAAAGTAGTATGACATACATATTGACATAGTCCAGAGTACTCTTTTAGTCATTTGGATATGTGCCAAAATATTAAAGTGCCTCTTTTGGAATTAGAAGTGGATGCTATTTGGTAATGTAGTCTCTGATGAAGGTTTATCCATGGACCGGATGAAGGTGTATGATTTGATATATTGGACACATCCTTTGACCATGATTGAGATCATGAACATCTTATGTTTAGAAGGATACTACTGGAATTTAATCCAAGACTTCTCACATTTATAAGAAACTATAACTACACTAAAAAAGAAGGGATTAATGTTCTAGTGGATGTACTAGTGTGAAGAGGGTTTTCACGAGTTGAACGGGAAGTTGACTAAAGAACTAGTGTTGATACTTCTTGATTATTTTCGATTTTATAATATGATTCATAATGTATTAGATTGGTAGAATTGTTAATGTAAAATGATTAGGTAGTATATTAGGGGTCACTTCATCTATGACCCCGTGATTCGAACAACCCTAATAATGACCAGTAGATACTATTTTTGGTTCACACTGTGATGTGTTTGATGCACTACATTTTGATGAGAGGTTTTATGTGTACACTAACTATAATATATTTTAGTACATCATCACAGAATGAGACTTAAATATGTGGTAGAGTGTTAGGGTGGAATATATATAGAAAATTTAATTTTAGATTCTATATTCACTTAGTAATGGTAACATCATAGTAGATACTATTATCTATAAAACATAAGTATTACAGGATCTTCATGAGTGGCCTATAGAAGAGTTTTGATTCATGATGAGCTTCATGGCTGACTAAAATAGGGATACTTCTAAAGACCCGTGGTTGATGAATTATTTTCCATTGGTGGTCACATAATGTTTTTTAGATAGAAAAAACATAGGAAAGGAGTTATACCTTGAGTGTTTTGTGATACTGGGGTGGTCGTTGAGAGATGAATATGTGATCCTTATATGTGGGAGAGTAGTAGTCCCTTATTCCATCACAGAGGAGATGATGAGGGACTCCCATAAAACTAGATAGTTGGCATATATTAGTATTATGATGATCTATCATGACTACAAATGAAATTTCTAGTGGTATGGTTGGAAGAGGGACATCACTAGTTTTATTTCTCGATGTCTTACTTTCCATAGGATAATGTCTAAGAACCATCATCCTGAGGGTTTTCTCTAGACCATTAGAATTTCAATGTGGAAGTAATAGTACATCATATAGGTCATTTTAATGGGGTTACTAATAACCTAGTGGAGTTCTGATGTTGTTTGGGTGATTATCAATCAGTTGATAATAGTTTGTCACTTCTTATCAACATGGGCAACTCTATAAGTAGATGAGTTGGGAAAGTTTTTTATGAGGTTTTATACATACATGGAATTACATTAGTAACAATATCTGATAAATATTAACTTTTTACATCATTATTTTTGAATCACTTTTAGATATACTTTGGGACATAGGTGAGATTTGGAATAGTGTACCATCCTTAGACAGATGGAAAATCTGAGTGGATTATTCATATATTAGGGGATATTCATGAATCTTTTATTCTAGAAAATAGTGGTGATTGGTATAATAAAATATAATTGGTTTAGTTCACCTAAAAAAATATTTTTATAATTCTATATAGATGAACCCATTTGATAAACTTAAAAACAACAATGTTTCTCAACACTATGTTGGCATGAGGTCAGTGAGGTAGTAGTTATTTGGCATAGTATTGTTTAAGATACCTTAGATATGGTTAAATTAATAAGTGGTTAGTGACTGCTCAATGTACTAAAATTCCATATGATGATTTAAGGAGATGACTATTGGACTTTATTGTAGGATATCGATTTTTCTTCCGAGTATCACCTCATTGGGGAAAATGTGATTTGTATAAGCAGGGAAAACTGTATTCATAGTTTGTTAGACCCATATATATCACAATGTATGGTGGGAAAATGGAATATTTTTTAGATCTTCTTAGATTATAATGGAATTCATGATGTGTTCCATGTTTCTTAACAACATTGGTACATGCTAAATCCTATTCAAGTTATATGCTACAAGGACATTGAGTTGTAGTTAGATGTATTTGACGAAGAGTTTCTTGTGTAGATTAAAAACTAGATTGAGAAAGTACATTGAGTGAAAATTAAATAACCTTTCTATATCAAGTGGCATCATGGAATGATCTAGTAGGATTTATGTGAACAAGAGTTAGGTTTATGAGTTCAATGGCTCAAGTTGGTTGAGAGTAACTGATAGAGACACTTCTTGAGGATGAAAATTCATTAGAGGGGGAGAATTTCAATATTCAGAGTTATAAAATTTTCCTAAAACCATTTTTAAATAATATTTATAATATATTTTTATGAAATATTAACAATTTATTATTAATTCAAAAAATTATGGGGAACCTATGCTTTATATAATATTATAAAGGGCGTTTAGAACACTACATGAGTATAAGAGGAATTTTCCATCCACTTTATAAGATTTGTGTTTCTTTTCTATAAGTTTAACATGGATAAATCCTTATTTAAAAATTACAACCTAATTCTATTTTAGTAGAGAGTTATGTTCATATATGGTATATAAGGGTAACCTTGGAGTTGTATAAGGGTACCTTGGTGCTATATAACAGAAAATAAGAGTTGTAAAAGGATATCCCTAAGCTTTTAAAGGTATCATAAGGGTAACCTATGTACTATGTATGGGTTATAACTTTTTTATAATGGCCATGTAAGGGAATCCAATGCACTGGATAAGTGTAACTCTCTGTTTCTAGAAGACAAATAAGGGAAACTGGAGCTATTTAAGGGTAATTAAGGATTCAATACTTGTATAAGGTTATGAATTCTGACTCTTATTCAACATTAATGGGATACGTAAGGGTAAAACATGTTACCATTACACAGTCCCAATTTTGAGAAAAAATGTTTAAACCCCCCCATTTTCTTCTCATTCATCCTTATTCAAGCCTGTAATACTTTTTTAATAGTTTTCAAATCCTAAAATAATGGTACATAATTCCATGAATAATATAATTTTTTTAAATAATATTGTGTATGAAATTGAAAACTCCAATTTTAATATATGCATGAATAATGAATTAAATGTCTATTTATATTAGGGGGTATTATGGGGGTGAACATGTACATGGGTTTCCATATTAAAATGATCTAAACACTTACTGCCTTTGTATTTTGATATTATTTTGAGTTCAACAACACCAAAGTTCCATTATGAAAGATATGAAATAACATCTTTGAGTTATTCAAGTTCATATTCCTGATTCCATGAGTGGTAGTGTTTTCTCTTCCTATCTGACTATTAGGAGAGGAATTTTAATAAAAAAAAATCAATGTATCTATTTAGGAGAATATTTTTAATCAATACCTCCAATTATTTTCACAAATTGTGAAATAATTCTGGATGTGATAATTACCCATTAATATCATGTAATCATAAAAAAAGAATAATACCTGAGTATCTTGTGTTATATTAGAGAGATTTAATATTATCACATGAGGAATTATAATTATTCATTAAGGAATAAATTTATATCACTTATATTGGAAAAATTTGATAATTTGGAAATTATCCAATAGAAATAAACTTTTATCATGTGTTATAATTTTTTTATTTTTTGGAATTGATATTTTTTGGATTTTGTCCTTGGAACCCTTGGTGAGTAGTTTGAGTTGAAGAACATGCAAATGTTGTTCAAGTGATGATTCTATGGTGATACTTGATTATTCATCCTTATTTAATTAGTCATAGGAAGTTACATACCTTTTGGGGATCTCATATTGAGATTTTTTCCTTGATATAATTATTTTTTCAATTTTACCATGATATCTATGCATAATTGTGGCATAATGTTGATGTGTGTTTGTATTAATGAAACCTATTGAGATAATTGTTACATAGAGTTTTAATATAACTTATTTTACCATGTTAGATTTTTATTTTATGTATATATTTGGATATTTATTCTCCTGATACTATTATTTCCTTTCATGAAATACCTGATCATGTATTTTACTATGCCTTTGGAGGCATTTTTCACAGTTCTGATAATGAGGTGCTAATCGTGACATGATTATCCCTTTAAGGGGGAGCGAAAATGACATTTGAAAATGGTGATGATGGACTTATGGACAAGGTAGAGATATTATGAAACCATGGATACTATGTTAATGACACACTTGATCACACCAGGTAAATTACAAGTTCCAAATTGACTGAGGACTCCTATTTTATTCTAGGTAACATGGTTTCTCGAAGACTAGATGATTTTTAGTAACATGACATATATGGTGTCTTGAATATGTTGTGTAGAATTTATACACAATTTAGTGAGGATTACCAGCAACTAGTTCACTATCCTAATGGGTTGTTACATTAAATCAAATATCTCATCATTATCCTAATTATATGGAACCAAAATTGGAACATCCAAGGGTTTATAAAATATTGGTTAGTACATGACCACTTGGTATGATATTCTATATTTTAATGATTACATACAAATTTATTATTGTTAGAAATTATCTTTTTTATACTTATACACATTTTGTATCGATGTATTTGTGGTGTCCCACTAGTTTTATTATGAAAACCATACAAAAATCATGATGAACTTATAGTCCTCATGTATATTGATCCGTGTAAAAGAAAGATGCATGTGTCAAATGGCTGAGTAGAGGACATATGACTTGTAGTAAATTTGGTTGAACTCTGGAGCACCCCAATATTTTGTTTATTTATTTAAATAATTCCTTTATTACTATATTTAGGCTTTCCATGCTTGGATATTGTTTATATATTATACAAATGATATTCTATCTTTTATTTTCGGTATAATACACTATTTTCTCTTCTTGTTATATGGTTTTATTATTGTTTTATGAAATGATACTTGGGGAAAAATTTCCAAAATGATAGACATAGACCCTTGCAACTAATCTTCAGTCTCTTGTTAATAGGTATATGCACATGATGTTATGTAGAACATTAGTTTAGAACCCGTGGTTTGGGATGTGGTGTTATAATATAATTGGAATTATTAAATTAATTATAAAAACCATTTGAAATTAATTAGTAATCATTTAATTCTAATACTATATAAAGGTTGAAATAAGAAATGTGACCATTAAGATACATCTATTATATTAATGTTACATTATTGTTGGTCAATATGACCATTGCTAATATAGCCATAAAAAAGTGACAATTAGGATTATTTTATGTTAATACTAATGATAAAATATAATTTAATATGGAAGGAAAAATGATGGAGTTAACCAGTAGCATCTTGCCTCTTAAAGGCAATTTATTTGAACATCGGAGGGACTTAGAGTCATTGGGTTTGTCATATGACCAAGCCCAAGAATATATTCAATAATTAATGCTCAACCAAAATCAACTATAGAATAATATCAAGTTAGTGGAGATCACAACTTCATTAATGATAGCTAAGACACCCAATGAAACTACCACCATTTACTGCCTTACCCTTAGGGAGAATTTCAGTGTAATATGGGGTTATGTATCTTGGTCATAATTTCATGAAAGTGTAATTTATATTTTTAAAATGAAATATTAATTTTTTTAATTCCATTTTCACTGTTAAATTTACCAAGAATATAAGATAAAATTTGTAAATCGAATTTTAAATATAAATAAAAAATAATTTTATTTTTTATAAATAAAATTCACATATAATTGAATAATTCTAAGTAAAATTTAATTTCATTAAATAAACATATAAAATAATACTAATTAAAATATAAATGGTAAAATAATTTTCTAATGTCTTGGGAAATGATTTCAATTTTTTAAGTGTTGGCAATTTCATAAGAACTATTACTTTTCAATAAAATAAGTGGTTTATTTTATTGTTTTATTTTCTAATATTCTAAGAAATAATTTTTATAAAAAAAATATTTTAAATTATTATTAAAAAATTATTTTAGGGTTAAATTTTTATAATTTTCAAAAAACGTTTATTTTTTAGTGAATAGTAAAAATACAGTTTCTTATTTACATTATGTTTTATGACATCATATTTATGTTATCAATATTTAATAATTAATTAAACAAAATCAAAGATAAAAAATAATATATTCTTTAAATTTGATTTATTTTTATGTATTTAAATAAATCTCCAAACCTAGAAATATCATTCTATAGGCTATAATGGAAATTTTAATTTTAATAACTATCTTTTGGGGAATGTTTAATTTTCCATGTGAAATGTAATATTAGAGAATGGGGTTAGGTTATAATGGATAAAAATATTATTAAACATGACTTAATTGTGTAAAACCTTGAGTATAAACTATGGGAAAGATAACTGTTCTTTTATTTTCTCCAACCTAGAATTTGAAGATCTATATTTAGAAATTATTAAAAAAAATCCATATATCATTAATAAGTTCCAACCCATACCTCTTTATTATCCACTAAAGATACATTAAGATTCAAATTATACAAATTTACCCTCTATAATGCCCCTCCATGGTGTCTCCAATGTCTTAAGGTTTCCCTCTCCATGACTTACGACGTTACTTCCCAATGTAAGGGAAATCACAACTTATTCTTTTCTATTTTAAGACATATTTTGTAGTATGTAATTTAAATGTTGAATTATAATATTTTCCTGAAACATTTATCATCCCATTAAATAAAAAATAATGGTTTATTAATTGGATACCTTAATTCTATCCCATTTTCCTTTACTTATTAAACATTATATACTCATTATATTGTTGAATTCATTTAAATTGTTTTCTCCTTTACTTGAAATATTGTTATTTTATGAATACTAAACCCATTTGTCTATTAATGGGTATTGAAAAATATTAAAACCTGATTAATTGATTGGGTAATTCTATAGATGAATCTCACATTCCATTTTACTGGGTTAAAAATAATTTAATGCTGATGTCTTTAAGAATTAAAAATTTTAATGAATTTTACAAGAAACATATTCATCGATTCCCACATGTTATTTAATGTTTTCTTTTGATCTATGTTGCACGTATTAATTTATATATATGAAGGTTTATCCCTAATAAAACTCCTACACCATTAGAAAATAATTAATCTATATAGATGATATGTTGTTGAATAAACATAGAAATTATGATTTGTGACACCTCGGTGATAATCCTTGATGATATTCTTATGAATTTCCCATTTTTATGTTGTATCCACGTTTCCATGTCATGGTTCATGATAGTTTTATTATTATTTGTTTCATATTATTATTATCACGACATTTTGTTTTGTCTCATGATCCCATGCTAAATTTTTCCTCTATTATTCCCTTACTATCATTTACACACTCCCCATTCTTTTAATGTATATAACTAATATCTGAGATGTGGTAAATGTAACCTAGGATAAATATATGAAGAATAATTTCGTGTTTATTAAAATAATGTTCATATTTTCACATATTATGTTCCTAATTTCAATAAAACTAAAAATCAAAATATCCCCTTTATTATTCAATGTTGTACAATGTTATGAATTTCTTATGTATTAAAATGGTAGGATTCCATAGTTGGTACAAAAGATAGGTTTAGTTATTTATTGAAATTAGGACTTTAAAGAAATATTAATAACCCTGAGGGTATGTTTACAAGAAAAAATTAGGAAATGTGGTGATGTATTAAATGATTTGTTTTGATTAAATGAAATCCTTGTCTATATATTTACAAGTAGATAGGGATATAGAATAGATATACCTAGGGGTAATAACACTAAAAATGATGGATTTTGTATTAAATCAATCATCAGTTGGTGAATGATGGAAATGACTTACTGCACACTTAGTTAGACACTCCTATGGAATATTTATGTTTAATCACATTGTTCATTATAATCCAGGATGAAGGATATGTAGAAAATGAATTTTTTTAGAAAAGATTAAAGAATACAATCCTTCAACAATGTGGTTTTATGATGTAAACTCCAATTATACTTATATAAATCCAAAAGGTAATGTACTTATCACCAAGGATTTCTTATTTTACAAAAAATGGTGGGAAATAGGAATAATCATGAAAATGATGATTATATTATAGGATTCACGGAAATCCATACTACCATGATGAAATATTAAATGGAAAAACACCTTAACTAAGATGAATCTACTATTTTAGTTTATTAATAATAACATGAATAATGTTTAGCAACAAGATTAATTACAAAGAGAACAACATACAGTTGAGTAAATCATTTTTAAATTACCACCTTCTTTTAGTGGATATGTAGATCCATTAATTATAGAAAAATGGATTAATTAATAGAAATTATATTTTCTATAATTTTTTTTATAGAGTTAGAAAAATTAACCTTGGTAGTATACCTCTTAGAAGTATAAGATGATTAGTGGTGGACATTCATTAAGAAAATAAATCATGAGGTTAAATTAATGTTATGGAATTTAAAGAGTCCTAGAGAATCATATTAAATAATCAATTTACCCATTTGATGAAACCAAAAAATGAGAATGAATTATTACAGATAATGAAGAAGGAAAATAAATTAGTGGGAAGAAATTAAATTTACTTTATTATAGTTTCTGAATAAGACTCTAGATTTTTTATGGAACTAATGGAACTATTGATAGGTTCATTGAAAAAAGATCCCATATATACACAAATATAGAAAATTACAAATATAGAAGTTTTTAGGAGATAGTGAGGAGTAATATAATGGTTGGAATGGATTATGAAGTTGTGGTTACATAGAGAAAATGAAAATAAGTGAGTAATAGAGCTATAATTAGGGAATCATTTTAATAATTGAAGAGAAAGAATAAAGTAGTAACCTCTCATGTGAAATAAGTGTGGAATGAAACATTCACAGAACTAATTTATTGGAAGTTGAAATTGTACTAGTGTATAATAGATAGTTATATAGATCAGAATTTTCATGGTGAGGTGAATCCTCTACATTATAATGAAAATGAAAAAGGAAATATGGTACAAGAACAACCTAATGTTTAATGATTCATGTGTACAATTTTAGAGATATTTTAAAATCAATGACCAAATAAAAATATAATGGAGGAAAATAACCACAAAACAAAACATAAAATAAGGGATAATGTTCATAATTTAATAATCACAATGGATGATGTAGAGTCTCTAAATAATGTTGTGGGAGTTACACACATTTTTCTCTTAGATCTATAAAATACATTATTTAACTCTTGTTTTATGTGTTACTTTGTTTCATCAATGATTTAAAATAATGTAGAGTAAATCCTTTAAATTTTAGTGGTATAGTCATTAGTCATGACTTTTGGTGGTATTATCCAAGAATAAAACGCAAATAAAAACTATAGTATCAACATTGGTGAGGAAAATCTCCTTAGAAATCAAATAGTCATTCCCATGGAAACATTTGACACGATAATTGGTATGGAATGTCTCCCAATGTATAGTATTGAGATTAACTATAGAAGAATATAAATTTCATTATTCATGAATGGAAAACAACGATTTTTTTTAAAATAAGATACATCGAAGACTATTATTTTTTTATAAGAACTTCTGATAGGCTTATTTATGAAGATGATTAGTGACGACAGTGACTAAAATAGAGTATAAATATAAAAAATTTCCTCATTATACATGACTAAATTGATGTAATTTCTAAATATTTACTTATAAACCACATAGAAAGAGTGGTATATTTCACGATTGAATTCATACTTGGATTTAAGCCAATATAGATGAACCCATATAGAATTAAATATGTGTTGTTAGAGGAATTAAATAACTAAAATTAATATTGCAAAAATGTTTTATTTGAACAAAATTTTCTCTTTAAAGAGAAACTATTCTATTTATAAAAAGAAAATATTGGTCTATGTGGTTATTCTATGACTATAGTGAGCTTAGTGGTATCATAATAAAGAAAAAAATTCCCACTCCTAAGGATTGATGATTTTTTCTACCAACATAGATGGGATCAATTATTTTCCAAGATTAATCATTGATCTAGGTATCATTAGTTGAGGGATAATAATGAATATATATTAGACTAAATTCTAAAATGGAAATGAACATTATGATATTTTTTTTCATTCCATTGGGATTGAATAATAATTATATGATATTTAGGGATTTGATGAATAAGATATTTCGGGTCTACCTTGACATATTCATGGTGGTATTTATTTATGCAATTTGGATTTATTAAAAAAATTCATGATGAACATGATGATAATCTATGGGCCACATTACACTCTGAGGAAAGATTATCTATTTAGAAAATTTAGTAAATTTGAGTTATTATTACAATTTTTTAGATTCATGGGGAACATTGTTACTTATGATCAAATTACTGTTGATCCTGGATAGATGAATTATATAGAGGAGGGGCCTCATCCTACAATAATAATTAATAATTTTAGTTTTGTTTTTTTAAACAATATTATATATGGTTTGTGAAATAATACATGTATTTATAATCCACTAAACAATGTTAACTGAAAAAGAGAAATGTTTATATTAAAAATTAGTTGGAAGACTGTTTATAAGAATAAAAGAATAGTTTGGTTAGTGAACCTATTATAAATCAACAAACTATCAAGGAATTATTTTTTTCTATAGTAATGTGTCTCTACAAGGTATTGGATGTGTTTTCTTGAATAAAAACAAGGTATTATCAAATTCATCTTTATAGTTAAATACTAATTAGGTCAATTATCCAACTCAATAACTATATTTAGTTTTAGTCATTTTAGATCAATATATATAGATACTATATCTTTATAGTGAGAAGTTTGATATATACTTATAATACGAAATTCATAAAGCATATATTCTTACTAATGGATGTAAGCATCACACAAAAGAGATAGTTTTGGCTTCTTAAAGACTTATTTTCAATTAATTATCACCATAAAATAGAAAACAATTCCATAAATGCATTTAGTAAAAAGAATATGGATGTTCATGAAATGACAAGGATATATTTGGATTATTTGATCAAGGAATTAGTAAGGATGTAGATTAGAATCGTTTGGAAATGGAAATAATAAATCTTTTACCAAATGGATTCTGAATTTTCATTACTGTAGAATATAAAGTGATCTTAAAGAGAAGATCCCTTAATGAATGTGTTTATAGAGGCTATAAAAAATGGGATGTTTCCTTAATTCAATATTAATTAATAATGTGTACATAAATTTGGAACAATGATTTCTATTTATATTATTCCACATATAAGAAGGAATTGATTGATGAATCTCATAGATCTATATTCCTTATAGATCCTGAAATCATTAAAATTGAAATGTAAAATTTTAGTGTTATAGGTTCGATAATTTGAAAAGAGATATCTCTGATTACACTAGAGGATCATGGTGTATAAAAATTTTAAGGATGAGTGACAACTTCCTAAAGTTGTATTACAACCCAACCGATTTTAAGATAGATGTAGGAAAACATAATAGTTTAATTATTCACTATCTTTCCTAATATATACAAGGGATTTAATTCTATATGGGTAATCAGAGAAAAATTAACAATATTTTTCCATTTAATTTCCATAATAGATGATTTCTCCCTATATCACCTTGTTCAACACTATATAAATATGTAGTAAGACTCCATGGAGTACAACTATTGATTATTTCTAATAGAGATCCCAGAGTTAATTATACGAGAGGTAGGACCATTCAAATGACTATAAATGAAAAAGTGAAACTTAAAAAAACTTATCTTCTTAAACATAATTGACAGTATGATAAGACAATCCAAGAAATATAATATATTCTAAGGTCTATCTTATAATTTTTTCAAGGGATTTTGGACTAATATCACACAGTTTATGAATTCTCCTAAAAATCAATTTCTACTCCATATTCAAATAAGAAATTTTTAATATCACTATAGAAAAAGGTTTAGAATAGTAATATAATGAGATGAAGATGGATAATCGAAACTGTTGGGACCAATCATTGTAAAGGTTCGTATAAAAATTTCACAAGTGATTCAGAAAGTCATCAAGATTTCTCAAAGTTGAAAAAAATTATGGTATCAACTGAAGGGGGGACATTGAATTTATATTTTTTATCATCTATTTCTCATGATATCACAATGGAAAGGAGTTATAAGTTTTTTAATGAAGTGGAAACTGAGTCTAAGGTATATTATACATGTTAAGAGTTTGGAGTGTGTAAGAGTGGTTTCTTATTGATTGAAACTAAATTCAAAAATTTCAGATGTCCATGATGACATACATGTGTCCCTACTGATATTGTACATGTCTAACCTTACACATATACTTGACATAATTGGTGTGTAATTTTAACCTATCTTATTTTATGAATAGGAAATGATCAATATTCTTTGAATAAGGGAACATGTTTTTTTGGAAAAATAAAATATGACTTATGAATGAAATTTAGAGAAATCAAAATTATAAATAATCTAATTAGAATCTAAATAAGTTATTAAGGAAACATTTCCCCATTTTTTAGGTAAGAGTCAAAATTTAAGGATAAAATTTCTCGAGGCGGTGATCTAATGGCTTTAAAATTAATTTAATGATTAATAAAATATTTTTTTCTTTCAAAACAATTATTTTATTAACTATCATAATATAAGTAAATATAAATTCCATTACACAAAAATATTATAATTCATTTAATATCATATATTACTACATATAAGACAAGTTTATGGACCTAGAAACCGATGAATAATGGTCAAAATTGTATACTCTATAGCATCAAACTATTCTTGGATGATTACTCATTCCATAGAAACATTTAAATAATGAAATTAATTCTTGGAATATAATTGACATTATAATTGTAATTATAGAAACCTTTGGTAAGGAAGTAGTAATTTATGATGTTATTTGTGATATATAGGTTGTAATTAGTAATGTGACTATTAATTTATGATTTTTACATTACTTTACATGAATGTTGGTCAATACGAATTTTGGGGATTATGAATATTGGTAATGTAGTCATTATGAATTGGCTGTTAGGAGTAGTTTATGTCAGGGGAAATGATTAAAGTTAATAGAATATAGAAGGAATAAATGATATCCTTAACTTATGTGATTGTAACTTTTTATTACCATTTATTAAAACATGGTACAAAGTTAGAATCTGTGGGGTTCTCACTTGAACCTAAAAAATAGTTTCAATAGGTATGGATCAAATGGAATCTAATATGAGTGAATTTCAAGTCAGTGTTGATCACCACTAGGTTAATGTTAGGTAATACACCCCTTCAAGAAACCTCCATTGAAAACCTAACCCATAAGTCAAATACTTGTGTTGTAATGACCTGGAATTTTCATGTAATTTTTTTAATTAAATGGAAATTTTACGATTCAGTGAAAATTGATGGCGGGTGATTCTAGGGCCTGGAGTGCCCAGAATGAATTTATGACCTTTTTTCAAGTATGTTTAGTAAATGTGTGAGGGTTTTTTCTAATTTTTTAAATGGGGCTCGGAATTGATATTCTAGGGAACCGTTGATCTCGTAGTGCCAGTATTCTATTAAGAGGACATTCACCTCAACAGCAGTTGGTCGAGGGTAAAAGTTAGATTTTTTTTATAGAAATAATAAAATAAAATAAACTCATATTTTGTTTTATTTTTTTGTAACCACCAACCACGTGGATGTTCATGGGTGGGGTCTATCAGAACTAAACCTCCTCTTCTTGTTTTATTATTGTGGGGACCACCCAACCCCCTATTAATGGGAGGAGAGGAAAACCTCTCAACCCCCATTATTAATGTGGTTGGAGCCTCTTTATCACCTCCACAATTTTAACAGTGAAAATGAAACTTATTAATTGTTCCAACTTAGTTAATTGGATTTCCCCCTTTAGAAATTAAGTAACTGCGTCGTTGGAATTTAGGAAGGTTTCTAATAAATGAACCGTTATAAATTCCATGATCATTACCTACCTTCCCCCCTCTCCAATATATAGGGATCTTGGGTGGAGGATTTGGGAAAACTTCACCAAGTGACAAAGCACTGGTAAAGTGACGCGACACCCAACACTTAGAGAATTGCGCTCTCTAACAAAGAACTCTTCATCCAAGAAGAACTCTGGTGAGGAACATCTTAGACTTCTTCCTCTAAAGCAACTTGCGGAGGCAACTGACGTGGGACATCTTTGAAAACTGACCTTCCCTCCTCATAATTGTCAACTAACAATTCGAGGTAGGGGATTATTTTGAATGATTTTATATACCCATGTTCTTCCCTTCTAGAACAAGGAACACAGATCAACATTCTAACTAGTTGATTCGCATATGATTTTTTTGCGGGTTTTGGGTATAATATTTGTGGGAGGGTTTGATGTGATTTATTCTTTTGAACCTCTTTCTACCACTCTAATGTGGATAGTGTGGGCCAAACTAACATGGAACGTCCACTTCATAACCCATCTGTGGATTTTCAATGTTTTTCGAAATGGAGGAAGGCGACGAAGGAAATGAAGGTGATGGCGCCACCACCTGCAGCCTCTACAACCCGCGCAGCACCCTGAACTCCTGGCCAAACTGGCCATATGCCGCTACCTACAAAAATGGCCATGGCCGCGCTGGCCCGGGCTGTGACCCCCGGCCAACGGGCCATGCTGCCCGGAGCCACACCACCGTGACCCTCTGAGCTGAACCGGCCCCACTTCCGGGTCCGAGCCACCCTCGTAGTGCCCTCCGGGACGAGCTGCCCTTGCGGCGCCCTTCGGGCCGAACCGCCATCATGCCGACTCGCGACCGGTCCGCGCCCTCATGGACCTACGCGGCCCCTCATAGTCGGTTGGGCTCAGCCGAGCGGGTTGGGCCGAACCGAACGAGCTGGCCCACCCAACGGGCTGGGCCAGACCCAACAGGTCAGGCCGGGTTGACCTGAATTGGGTCGGCCCCAACAGGGTCGGGCCGGGTCGGTCTGACCCGGTCAGACCAGACCTGGGCCCACTACGACCCATTTACGCTCATTCGGCCATATCTTTGGCACCAAACATCCGTTTGATGAACCGCCCACGGCGTAGGAAATATTGGAGCGTGGCGGTCCCTTTGAGTATACCCCACTAGATTTTGGGGTATAGTTGAGATATAGTCAGGTTGGATCATGCATGAATCCAACCGAGCCCCCCAGGACTAAAAGGCAAATAACTCACAGACCAAGCGTCTGATAGATGTATCGTCTATTACATTGAGACCCCAATGATGTATCGAACCATTGATATAATTCTTCGTGAGACTTCATGATAGTTGGAGTATTGACCAGTAGCTTGTGGAGTGTATCCTCATTGAGACGAGCAAGCATAGTGTAGAGAACTAGTAGCTTACTAATACCTGACGACTGCTAACCATTTTGACTCAGAGTGACTCTACTAGCCCAGTGGGGAGCGCCTTGGCATCGTGGCGGACCCACGGTGGGGAGAACCTCTATGTGATGCAGCAGACCCATGCTACTTGATAAAACGAGTACCTCAGCAGGCTACTAGGGGGAGCATGCTTGGTGACACGACATACCCACAGTGGGAAGCACCTCTGTGTGACGTGGCAGACCCACGGTACATGACAGGGGGAGTACCTCACCAGTCCAAGGATAGTGGGAAGTGTGATTGGTGTCGCAGCAGGCCCACAATACTTGATAGAGGAGGAGGTCTCTAGCGGCCATGGAATCAACAATGTGACTGGATATGTTATTTGATACTACCCCAGGAATAAAATCCTAGTTGATTTGAGTCAGTTGTTCTGTGTTTTATTCATAATTGAGAAGGATCACTTGATAACTTAGGTATATGTATAGGCGTATACCTAAGTGGGGTTATCTATTGATTTCATAATTTGTGGTTTATCCTTGGTGTATTTTGTGAGAACATGAGGGTCTCGGGGTCCCTAATGAGTATCGTTATACTCACCCCTACACAGGGTATGCCCGCACTTTGTTGTGTTGGATGCAGATGACGGAAAGTGATGACAGAGGCTGAGAGTGCCAGGACTTGATGGTACCCAGAGGTGGACCATATGGCCTGTCGGTGCCCGGAGGAGATGAGAGGATGTGGAGTGCTAAGAAGGATATATATACCAACACTTCAGGTAGGAACCTCAAAGGACTATCTAGTAGCTATCTTTTCTCTTTCATCGGTTCTATTACATTTCATTTGTACTTGTACATTTATTGTTGGGCTTGTATTCTGGACCATTTTTTACTTTCATCACTCATTTGTTATACAATTTACTTCGTGTTTCGTCCAACTATATGCTTACTTGTGTGTGTGTTTAGAGTTTATAAAGGAAATTCCTTCCCAATTTAGGGAATTACACCTTTGGTGCTAGTCCCCAGACCTTGGCCTATGGATGGTCGGATTGGGGTAGTCACAGCACAGACCCCGGGGGACGGTTTGTTAAAAACTGGTATTAGAGGAATTCTGTTATACTGTAGAACATAGGGCTCTGATATTTTTTGTGATGGAATAGTGTTATATGTAGTGATTGTGGTTTTCAGTTTAGGGATTCCAGTGTTGTTGTTGCGACCGATGTATCCATAAACGAGGGCCATGATTACTGATTTGCGACTCAGTGCACAAAAACACTGATTACGTGTGTGTTTTCAAAAGTTTTCTTTAAGTCAGCTCACCAGGTAATCTCACCAGGCATAACTTTTTTTCATTTTGCATATAATTCTTTTTAGGATTCCCCCATGCAAATAGCTAGAAAGAGTTCTGAGAATTGTATGCACTGATAGACTACTAAAATATGAGGCCTCGGTGCTAGGCCCTTTTTCGGCAGAGGAACCTTCAGTACATTTCTCTATTGGGCCACTGATGCCACCAGTGCCAGAAGTAGATGATGCATGCTGCATGAGCACGTTTCATGACTTACAACACTAGATTCCACCTAAGTTCAGGGGAGAGATAGACCCAAAGGTGGGTGAGGATTGGATGGACGCTGTGGTGAGAGTTTCCTGACTATTATGGACATCAGCAGACCTCATAGTGACACATGTTGCTAGAATTATATTGGAAAGAGTGGTCAACTGATTGAACTTGATGCTCCAGGTCCATGACGAGGTGACTCTACTCTAGGAAGACTTCGAGAGCCTATTTTGTGCAGAGTTTGTTCCAACGACTCATCGCACAGTGCGCATATAAAAGCTACATCAACTGCAGCAGGGCAACATGACTGTAGCTTAGTACTCAGCGAGGTTCACTAAAATCTCACGTTACTCATCTAATATGGTGCAGGACCCATTATTCAAGGCTCAGACCTTCTAGTAGGGACTCAGGCGGAAGATCAGGCCTTCGGTGATCTCACATAGCTTCCCAACGTAGGCGGGGGTGTTAGAGAGAGCCCTCCTAGTGGAGAGTTGCCTTGTTGAGAAGTCTCCAGCAGTGAGATTCACCACCAGTCGATACGTAGCAGAGTCTTATGCTACTGGAAGCAGACATATGTCATAGATTTCTAGGAGGACCAAACCGATAGGTGCACGACTGCATAATTAAGAGTCGGTTATGCGGGGCACCTGAGGCAGATACATACATGCTAGGAGTGTGCAGGGTTACTAATGTGGCGGGCAGGGTCCCATGGCTTGTGAGTATCCAACCCGCCATATGGATGATCATCAGATGGTCGAAGAATTGCTCAAGTAGAGAAATAGATTTGATCGAGGTGGTCTGTAGGGAGCAGGCAGATGTGGCAGAGGAGCTGGTCGTGCAGCTGGCAGTGGGAGACGATTTAAGATATTACCCCCACCACCACCAGGAGGTCCACCCCAACCGTAGGGAGCTGGTGGACCGGGGAGAGCTCATCTAGAGGAAGCTAAGGATTACGATCACGGTGCTCCATAGATGATACGAGGTATTATCTGTGTCTATTCCACCATAGATGCAGTACTTACCGACACTGGTGCCATTCATTGTTTTATTTCCACTACCCTCGTTCGAAGCGTGGAGATTCTGATGGAGTTTTTGGCTCAATCCTTATTACTAGAGACTCTTACGGGAGAAGACTCGACAATTACGCACTGATTCCGGTAGTGAGATCTTACTCTATGAGGCGAGAGCTTCGACTATGATCTTCTAGTAGTGGCTTCGAGGCCTTACGACGTTATCTTGGGTATGGACTGGTTATCTACAGTCCATGATTAGATTGACTGTTTTAGACACCATGTGTGGTGTGTCCATAAAGATGGGACCAGGTTTACCTTAACAAACAAGATGGGAGCCTTTGCAGAACTGGATGGACTTGTTCGGAGGAGAGGTACAGTTGATTACTCATCAGTTAGATAGCCTTACCCTCAGAGTAGTTGATGTGGAGGGTCATAGCTATCCTGTAGTGGTGGACAAGTACACGAATGTTTTCCCTGATTATTTCCCATGTCAAACTCTTCATAGAGAGGTGGAATTTTACGATGGATTTTACCCTAAGACGACACTGATATCTATACCAGCATATCGGATGGCTCCCGCAAAGCTTCGTGAGCTGCATGTATTGCTGGAGGACATGGAGGGGAGGGAATTCATTTGATACTGTGTTTCTCCCTAGGCAGCCCAAATTATATTTTCCAAAAATGCGGATGGGGGATTGAAGATTTGTGTCGACTACCGATTCCTGAACCAGGTGACCATGAAGAACAAGTACCCACTCTCGATTATTGACGACCTCTTTGATCAACTGAAGGGAGAATAGTGGTTCTCAAAGATAGACCCCAGGTCAAGCTATCACCAGCTCATAGTTCAAGATGAGGTTATGAAGAAGACGACTTTTAGATGTCGGTATGGCCACTACGAGTTCCTGTTTATGCCTTTCAGCATAACTAACTCTCCAGTAGTGTTCATGGGACTCAATCAAAGGGACATTCAACAGTACTTTGATCGCTTTGTATTGGTCTTCATTGATGAAATTATGATCTACTCAGCTACTGAGGAGGAGCATGCATATCATATGAGGGTAGTTCTAGACACACTACGAGAGCACCATCTTTATGTTATGCTCTCAATGTGCCAATTCTGGATCTGAGAGGTTCACTATCTGGGACATGTCATCTCAGAGGCTGGAGTTATAGTGGATCTAATAATGATTGGGGCGATACTATCTTGGAATCCACCCAGGAGTGTGATATAGGTACATAGTTTTCTGGGTTTTTCTGGATACTACCAGTGATTTGTACCAGATTTCTCTAGAGTTGCAGCACCACTATCATCCTTGATAAAGAAGGGGAATCCCTTTGTGTGTTCAGAGAGATGCTAGCAGAGCTTTCCGGGGCTGAGGTAGAGGCTAACTAGTGACCCCATCTTAAGACTTCTAAAGGAGGGCCTAGGGTATGTAGTCAACTGCGACACATCAGAGACTTGACATGATCAGATATCCACAAGGAGGACTAATTTGGGGATGCTAACTGTGAGACACGACATGCTCAGATATCCATAGGACATGCACCTGAGGTATTTTCTGAATGTGAGGATCACATCATCCTCTTCAGAGGTTTTACCATGGTACCAGTATCACTTCAGAAGGATGTGTTGAGGGAGTTCCACACATCCCCTCTAGTGGTACATCCAGGAGTGGAGAAGATATACCCGGACCTCCGAAAATAACACTAGTGGATGGGAATGAGGTAAGCAGTCACATAGTGTGTCTCTCGATGCCTCACTTGTCAGCAAGTAAAGACAGAGCATCAGGTACCAACAGTTTTGGTTCATCATTTAGATTTCCTAGAGTGGAAGTGGGATGGGATATCCATGGAATTCATGACAGTACATCCACGTACATCGTGGGGACATGACTCGATTTGGGTGATCATCGACCGACTCACCAAGTTGGCCCACTTCCTACTGATCAGATATCAGAGTTCAATAGAGAGAATGGGATGCCTCGATGTGCTAGAGATTGTGTGGAGACAAGGAGTAACCATGATTACTTTCTCTGATCATGACACATGTTCTACTTCCCAACTATGAAAGGGGTTATAGGAGGCTTTAGGGATGTAACATAGTTTGATCATCTCCTTCATTCATGAAATTCTTGGTCTGACTGAGCAGACCATTCAGACCCTCAAGAACATGCTGCGTTCTTGTCTCCTTGACTTTGGTCATAGCTGGGAGGATCACATGCCTTTGGTGGAGTTTTCATACAACCACATCTATCACTCCACCATTGGGATGGAACATTTTGAGGTCTTATACGGGCGACTTTACAGATCACCATTGTGCTGGACAGACCTAGGGGAGTCATCACTCGTGGGACCAAAGATGGTACGGGCGACCACAGAGAAGGTGCAGATCATCCAGGAATTGATGAAGTCTGCACAGAGCAGGCATAAGTCGTATGATGACCTGAGACTGAGTCCTCTAGAGTTTGAGGATGGCGAACACGCCTTTCTACGAGTCTCACCTCAATGGGGTTTGCAGAGATTTTTCCAAGGTGGAAAGTTATCTCCGAGGTTTATCAGACATTTTTAGGTCCTCTACAGAGTTAGTGAGGTGGCGTACCACTAAGCTCTTCCACCTCAGTTGCACCGGGTGCACGACGTCTTCCACATATTCCAGCTGAGGAGATACATGCACAAACCTTCTCACATCATCGAACATGGAGAGTCAGATGTCGATGATGGTGAAATATTTACAGAGGTTCCAAAGGAGAATGAGGATAGACATGAGAGGGTCCTTTGTGGATGGTCAATAACTTTGGTTCACGTTCGCTGGAATCCTGGGAACCTCCAAGAGAGCACATGGGAGTGGGAGGCTCAGATGCATGCTCGCTACCCCCCAGTGGTTCCCTTAGTTCGAGTTGTGCCTTACAGGGACATAAAGCCTAAGGTGGTGAGAATATATAGACTCGGAATTTCCATATAAATATTTTTAAATAAATGTTAAATTTACGAGTCTGTGAAAATTGACGGTGCGTGATTTTGAGGCTTGGAGTTCCAAAAATGAATTTTTGATCATTTTTTCTTATACATTCAGTAAACGTGCAAGAGGGTTTCTCTAAATTTTTAACAGGTGCTCTGAATTAAAATCTGAGGGCACTATTGAACTCGTAACGTCGGTATTTTCTGAAGAAGAATTTCACCTCGATGGAAGTTGGTTGAGGGTAAAAGTTAGTGTTTGGGATTTTTGTAGAAATAATAAATTAAAATAAGCTCATGTTTTATTCTATTTTGTTGTAACCACCCACCATGTGGATGTTCAGGGGTGGGGTCCACCATAACAAAACCACCTATTCTTGTTTTATTTTGGTGGGGACCACCCGGCCCCTATTAATGGGAGGAGAGGAAAACCTCTCTACCCCCCTCATAAATATGGGAAGAGCCTCTTCAACACCTCCACAATTTTAATTATTCAAACACACATTATTAATTGTGCCAACATAGTTAATTGGCTTGCCCCCTTTTTAAATTATGTAACAATGTTGTTGAAATTTAACAAGGTTCCAAATAAATGAACCGTCATAAATTCCATGATCGTTACCAACCTTCCCCCCTCTCCCCTATATAGGGAACATGGGAGGAGGATTTGGGATGACTTCACCAATCAACAAAGTTCTGGTAAAGTGACGTGATGACCAACACATGGATGATTATGCTCTCTAATGAAGAACGCTTCCTCTATGAAGAACACTAGGGAGGAACGTCTTCGAATTCTTCTTCAAAATAACCATGGAGAGGCAACTGACATGGGATGTCTTCGATGACCGACCATCCCTCCTCATCGCTGTCAATAAAAAATTTGTAGTAGGGGATTATTGTGAATGATTTTATATACCCATGTTTTTCCCTTCTAGAACAAAGAACACAGATCAAGGTTCTATCTATTTGATCTGCATATGTTTGTTTTTGTGGGTTTTTGGGTTTAATCTTTGTGGGAGGGTTTGATGTGCTTTATTCTTGGGAACCTCTTTCTTCTGCTCTTATGCGGAGAATGCGGGAAAAACTAACATGGCCCTTCCTCTCCATAACCCGTATGTTGATTTACAATGTTCTTTGAAATAGATGAAGGCGACGAAGGAGACAATGCCTCTACCTGCAGCCTCCGTGACTCGCACCGCCCCCCGCGACACCCCGACCTCCCGGCCGAACCGCCCCCCTACCACCGTCGGCCGAACCGGCCCCAGCCATTCCGGCACCGGCGATGTTTTACCCCTACCGCGTTGTTCCCCGGCCCGGCTGCACACCAGCTGCGCCGCCCCCCGTCCGTGCCTCGCCCTGGCCGGGCCACACCCTGGGGGACCCGGCCCCGGCTACGCCACCCAGGCCCCATGGGTGAGGCACCATGAGTCACGCCCTCGTGGACCTCCAAGCCAAACCGGCCCTGCCCCCTGGGCCGAGCCAACCTCACAACACCTTCAAGGCCGAGCCACCCTCACGGCGCCCTCCAGGCCAAACCACCCCCGTGCCGACTCGCGACTCGTCTGCACCCTCACGGCCCTCTGTGGCCCCTCGCGGCCGTCTGGACTGGGCCCAGCGGGCCGAGCCGAACCCAACGCGCTGAGCCAGACCCAACGGGTTAGGCCGGGTCGACCCGAACCATGTCTACCAAGGTTGGTTCAGGCCGGGTCGGTCCGACCAGATAGGACCGGACCCGGGCCCACTATGACCCATTTACGCTCCTTCGGCCCCATCATTGGCACCAGACGTTCGTTTGACAAACTGTCTGTGGCACTGGAAATCTTGGAGTATCACAGTCCCATTGAGTATACCCCACTGATGTTTGGGGTATAGTTCAGATACAGTCGGGTTGGATTGTGCACAAATCCAACCAGTCCCCCAAGACAAAAAAGCTAATAACTCACAGACCAGGTGTCCAATTGATGCTCCGTCGCTTGCATTGATACCCATATGGAGTGGCGGAACTTAGAGATACATTTTCGGGAGACTTCATGATAGTTGGAGTGTTGAAAATTATCTCGTGGTGCAGATCCTTTTGGAGAAGAGTGAGTATAGTTTAGAGACGTAGTAGCTAGTTGAGACCTAACGACTACTGGCCGTTTTGACTCGGAGTGAATCTACTAGCCCCGTGGGGAGAACCTTGTTGTCACGGTAGACCCATGGTGGGGAGAACCTCTATGTGACGCGGTAGACCCATGGTACTCGACAGGAGGAGTAAATCATTAGGCTACGAGGGGGAGCGTGCTTGGTGACATGGCAGACCCACGGTGGGGAGTGCCTCTATGTGACGCAACAGACCCACGGTACTTGATAAGAGGAGTACCTCAGCAATCCTAGGTTAGTGGGGAGAATGGTTGGTGTCGCGGAAATCACAACGTACTCGATAGAGGTTGAGTTCTCTAGTAGACTAGATTTTGACAATGTCACTGTGGAAGTTACTTGATACTACCCCAAGAATAAAATCCTAGTTGAGCTGAGTCTGTTTTTCTAGGTTTCCTTGATAATTTAGATGGATCACTTGAAAACTTAGGTATTTTTATGGGCATATACGTAAGTGGTGTTATCAGTTGATTTCATACTTTTTGGTTTATCTGTGCTGGATTTTGTGATACCTAGAGGGTCTCGAGGTCCATACTGAGTATCTTTATACTCACCCCTGCACGAGTTATTCCCTCCCTTCGTTATGTTGGATGCAGGTGACGGACAACACTTACAAAGGATGAGAGTGCCAAGACTGGATAGTACCCGGAGATGGACCATACGACATGTCAGTACCTGGAGGAGACAGATAAACATGGAGTGATGAGGAGGCAATCTGTACCTACCCTTCAGATAGGAACCTCAGAGGACAATCCAGTAGCTATCTTTTATATTTCTTTAATTTTATTGAATTTCAGTTGTACTTGTTTTTTTACTGTTGGGCTTGTATTCTGGACCCTTTTTACTTTCCACACTCTTTTGTTATATAGTGTACTTGGTGTTTTGTCCAGCTGTGTGCTTTATTATGTGGGTGTTTATAGGTTATAATGGAAATTCCTTCATAGTTTAGGGAATTACACTTTTGGTGCTAGTCACCAGCCCTTGGCCTATGGAAGGCGGGCTAGGGGTAGTCACCGCACGGGCCTCGGGGGATGGGTCGTGACATGTGTAATAAGGGGTTCTATTTTGAGACTATAGTATCTTAAAAGTGTAATTTATTTTGTATAATTGAAACTATTATTTTTTCAATGACATTTTCATTATTAAAATTCAAATGAATATAAGATGAAATATGATAAATATATTTTTGAATAAAATAAAACATTCTTGTATTCATAGAAAATTTAAAAACTTGGATAATCAATTTATTCTAAATAAAATATATTCTCATGTAATAATATTAAAAAATACCTATTTATATAGAAATGAATATATTATTTTATAATATCTTATTAAGCTGTTAGAAGTGTCAAAAAACTGACATTTTTCTGAAAAATATTATTTTTACATAAATAATGGTTTTTATATTAATATTAAATTTATATTTTTTATATAATTATTTAGAAAAAATAAATAGTATATTTGGAATCATTATGTTGAAATTTGGATATGGAGATATTTTTATAATTTTCTAAAATACATTATTTTTTAGTAAATATTAAAAACAATATTTTTGGTTGTATTTTTTACTCTATATATATGTAATATTGATATAATGATTAATTTAAAATTATCCATGATAATGAATTTTTTATTTTATTAATAATTTATATTTCAATGTGTAGCATCCTGACCTGGATACAACTAAACTGATGATCCAGGCTGGTGGGTCACTAGGCCTTAAGCAAGCCTCCCGGTATGCCAAAGGCTGCTGAATAGATGCAAGGGTGTGATGGTGCTATAGTAGGGAGACTATACCATCATACCAAAGTAAGAAATAATAGATAAAGAAAAGCATCATACACAGTGGAAAGTGAATAGAGTGGGGTGACAATAAACATCATAAATAGACCATGCTGTAATAATAAGTAAAATATTATTAAATTCTGTATAGCTATGTTATATAATAAAAAACTTCTCATCAACTAGTTCGACCAACGGATATAGGAGCACAAATAAAACAGAATGTATAGTACATGGTTCAACTACTTACTCTGATCCAAACCACATACCTGATCTCCATACATTGTCGAACTGCACCATCCCAATCAGTATAACCACTCGAGTAGATCCAGTTGATCACATAACATTGGACCTCATCCCTATCCACCATTCAACTCATGAACAAACTTAAAATTATAAATAAGGTCTACACATACACTGTAGTTCATGTGGATGGGTGAGAAATAATCTCAGTTGGCCACCCCGACAAGAAACCTATAACTGTGCTGATATAAGTGTATGCAAAGGTAGAGTGTTCAGCCTTACTGAGACACTATATAAAGAAGTAGACCAAATGTGAAACTAGATTCGAACCCATGGTACGTAATCCATGACAACTAGAAAACCACCACCATGGATGTCCATAACTATATACATACATATGTATAGTCACAAACCTATATATTTATATATATGAATATTCATTAGTATGTGAATCAATAACATTAAACCACTACAGCAGTTGAACCAAGGGTCCATAATCCCTGTCAACAAGACATCCTGTGCACGTGCATTGGGTTGGACATTGTGTAACTTAATCAGTGAACCATTAAGTTGATCCTAAGGTCCGTAATCCAAATCATAATATACCTTCATCAACAATCATTGGAAAAGTATCTGAGCAAGGTACATAACCATTGGAGGATACTTGTCTTACACCTAGGTTCACACGAAATCACATCCAATCCCTAAAACAAGGATATCATATACCAATTGTCGATCATATAAAGAAATATTCTTGGAAGGACATCCATACATACAAAGAGTCACCATGAGACCCACTCATCTCAACTAACTAATCTGGAAAATCATCTTCATTCTGATCAAATAACAATAAGCCAACGATACCATCAAATCACTCTAGGCAAGGAAGTAAACACCCTCTATATACATCCAAGGTATCCCTCAACTAGATACAAGTATCACTCAGGGCACTCAAGTTTAACCCACTGAGTCTGTCCATGGAATCCCTCAAGTGGATCCATGTATCACATAGGGTACAACTATAATTGGCTAGTGAACCCATACAAGGAATCCCTCAATTGGATCCAAGCATCTCTCATGGTTTTAGCACAATCCACCATTGATTCCATCCCTAACATCCATCAACTAGATCTAGGTGTCACTCATGGTATACAAGTCATAAATCCTCTATGACCATCATGGAATCCCTCAATAGGATTCCAAAGTCACTCAAGGACTAATTATACTGTAACTGAGTCAATCCACAAAATCTGTCAACCAGATATGAGTATCACTCAGGGAAGAAACACAAACCCACTAAGCCCGTTCAAGGAATATGTCAACTAGATTCAAGTGTCACACATGGTAACAGATCCAACCATTGAGCCAATTGTTGCCATCCCTCAACTAGATCTAGGAATCAATTAAAGTTTAATAATAATCCCATTTAGGGATATAAATCAATAGCTTAATAATATCATCCAAGGAATTCCTCCATCGAGAATCAATGTATCAATCGAGATAAAATAGCATGTAAGAATAAATTGATAAATTCTAGGAATCACTTATGTATATCCCCCCATATATATACGTATAAACATATATATATATATATAATTAATCTCTATATCTAACTCCCAATTAATACCTCTGGGTAAACACCAAATATCACAAATAACGTGGCTTAGAATCAGGATCCCAGGAGAGCACAAATGAGAATCCCAATAAGAAATAAAGATCCCAGAGAGAACATCTAGGCATCCCAAAATAAATAAATACACCCCTCATCAGGCTCAATATTAACCATGTGGAAGCACATATGGCATCCATTGCTCCATAAGTGATAAACATGTCAATATATGATCAAATGAGTGAGGCTGGCCAAATATCCCAACCCAACACTCCATCCATAGCCCCATGGGCTTACCAGTTCATCAAGAGTTTTACATTACACCTAGACTCCATGTCTACACAAACCTAACTTGACAATATAAGTTTAGTCAAACAACTGGAACCCGTCGGGTTCCTCAAGTATTGAACTGAAAAGAATCCTACATGTGATTTTCAGATACATGCATGTGAAGGAATCCTACTTGGGATCCATATCTAAATAGGTAAAGGAGGAATACTATATGGGATCCTTTAATGATAAACCCCCAAGGCACCCTATAATATGGTTCCCCTAAATAATACACAAATGAGGGATCCAATAAGGAACTCCCTAGATCAACATGTATGAAACGACACCCTATGTGGGATCCTTAGATGCTATAGGTCCCATAGACTCATAGACTTGAAAGGCACACCCGGCATGGGTAACATTCTGAAAGCATAGGTCGTGGGAGATATCTCATAGAACATATCAGATCAATATCTCCACTAGGTTGGACCGAAAACCAATCCTATCATTCACGAAATGTCTCACTCTCAGAAGTGAGTAGAATTTGATGACTAGAGGAAGAACCTATAAATTTATATAGAAGCCCCAAAACACCCACTAAGAGTCCCCATAATTCATCATGGGTTCCACTATCATGATCTAGGTAGAAAACTACTCAGAATGGACTAATCTCGAGTCCAAAACTCATATGGGCGTAGGAAAACATGAAAACCCATGAAAGGGGTTACACTAGAGGTGTGAACTATGTATAGAGGCCACACATGGCATGTACCCTCAAATCACCACATCGACATGTAATCTCACCATTCTGTGCATTTAAAAGTCCAATGTACATGACATGTGAAACAAGGACACGATGTGTACCCAAAATGTGGTACATTACTATGTCCCTCAACTGAACTATCCAGATACTGGTCCAGAATGTGTACTTATACAAGGCATGCTGCCCTACACAGGGTCTGGTCAAGTACTCCACATGGTTGTGTATCTATACATGGATAGCCAAACTCGAATACTTGGCTACTCGGCTGAGTATCAATACACAGAATTTATAAACCATACACAGTGTGTACTTTTTAAAATACCATATTCCACAAGAGAAAAGAAGCCATGATGTGGCACCTTGGACTATACGTCGTGTCACATGGTTTCCAAGAATGGGAAACCCTTGGATCACCCAAAACCCTCCGTTCAATTGAAAATCAATAGATCCAACCTCAAGATGCCACAAGAAATAATAAACAGGTTTTTAAACATGAAACAACCGATTTAATGGGGATCAACAGTGAAAATGTAAACCGTCTTACCTTTTGGTGGAAACATCTGATGCTTCTCTTCATTTCGCTTCCACGGTCTTTGTATGCCGACTCAACATGTCGAGGGCTTCAAGATGATACCACTATTTCATTTCCCCACTCTCTCTT
The DNA here is from genome assembly GCA_963277665.1 of Viscum album. Taxonomy (NCBI): domain Eukaryota; kingdom Viridiplantae; phylum Streptophyta; class Magnoliopsida; order Santalales; family Viscaceae; genus Viscum; species Viscum album. Next base: position 1,293,351,888 of record OY728141.1, on the reverse strand, counting down.
TATCACTTCCCCTTTTCTCTATTAGTTGAGTAGCGTAAGAGGTTCCATAGGAGAGGAGTGTGCGAGAAGGATGAAGAAGAATAGAAAATAATGAAATTATGAAAAAGTAAATTAAAAGTTAATGGAGAAAATGGGGCTCAGGCCGACCACATTTCCCAACTCTAGTTTGGGGCTCGCCTAGGCTAAGCACCCTATTCCAAACTCAATGGCAGAGACATAACCCCAATCCAATGCTCCATTAAAAATATATGTTCGAATGATCCTAAGTGAATAATTTAATATTTAATTTAATAATATTAAATATTAATTATTCTACTAAAATTTGAATGACTCAGATTCCTACCAATCTCCTCACCTCAGGTAAACAACCTATTACTATACCAATTGAGTTGTAAAAAAATTATCTAAGATCATCTGCTAGGGGAAAAGACCATCTTAAAATTCATTTGCATCTAATAGTAAAAATTCGAATTTCTATTCAAAACTATAGTTTGGAAAAAAATGATTCCTTACAAACATCCCACAATAAACATTCTTAACCCCAAGAATCCTAGTGAATGGGCCATAAACCATGCTCCTAACCTTGGAATCTATATGGCCATGCCACCTAGAATTTCCAATGACCATCCTCATAGAGTCAAAACCTACCTTCAATTCATAATACGTTCAACTACAATCGATCTAGTACTCTCGACCATTGGAGTTCCTTTATAATCATCTAAAGACCAAACTCCATGCACAAAAGGTCAAATAAAATTATAATGTTTCAACTAAAAATGTGGGTCACCACTCTCAAATGGCCAAAGGTTCACTCCCCACCATGTGTCTTTCCTAACTTATCTCCCTAAGCGCAACAACAACAAGTTCTTTAAACAATAGGGAAGAACAACTATAAAGAAAAAGTAACTTGGAATATGGCTAACACTCACTTAGAATACTCAAAATGAATCAATATAGTTTACGATCATCTCAAAAAAGATTGTAATATGATTCCATCAAATGTATGTACAACTTCCTCCAAGACACACTCTCATGCTGTCAATCCTGACCCGGATTCGGCCACAAGTTAACCGTCTCATGGTAACCCAATATTACATGATGTCTCCTATACTATGGAGGTACATTTTAGCACAACTTTTGGGATCCAAAATGATGAGAAGTGTTGAAATATTGGTCCTCTATTCGCACCCAAAAACTCACAGATTTAGATTTAAATGATACCCAACTCAACCAGCATGTATCATTATCACCCAACCCATACATCAACATGTCATTCTAGTCATGAGTATCTACCCATGCTATGAATACATCTGTAGAAGAGGAAAAACACTTGTCAAATGGGCTAGGTACTTGAACAATCATTCCCATCATACAAGTCTTGAAAAATAAGAACAGTAGGCTTTTTATTAAATGTTATAGGCATTAACATGCATATAATGCATAACTTGAGAACCTACCCTGCCATGATAAAAAGAGAAGTGAAAAAAATATCACTACAAAAAATGAATCGAAAAAACAAGCCAATATCTCATGTAGGCTTCCTAAGAATGAAACAAACATTGACCTACACAGGTCTGAGTTTAAAAGAAGTGTCACGAGGTCGCCCATCAATTCCAATAGAAAATCCTCACAACTGGGTCACAAGGTCCAACCACCTACCCCCAAAGATCAAAAACTCTAAAAAGTAGTTAAATATCACCACGTACAATAGGGGTAAAATCTAAAAACACGGCCTAAAAGGGACATGATCCTCTATGAGCATCCTCAGAAGGAACTACTCCCCAGAGGTTACAACCAAAGTAGAAGAGAAACCGAACTAACACTCATCGTGCGTCTGTACATGATAATACCCCATGAAGGTCCACTTCACAAGATATGTACTGGTATCTATCATCATCATAGTATGTGAACCAACCAGATAACTAAATGATTGAAAAACAACACCCAAAATGGTCACAACAAAAAGGGCATCACCTGCCTCATAACCCTACTAGTTCATAACACCTCTCGTGCATAAGGACTGAGTCATCAGCCCCTAACCACAAAACACCTCAACATAGATCCACATAATCATCCATTAGATTAAAATTATATGTAATATGGCCCAAATAAATAGGCGTTTTTCATCAGTAAAACCACAAACTTGTAGGAATATATGATGTGAATTTTATGTTCCTGGTATGATGCATGGGAAACTTCTTTCCCTTACCGTCCGAGAGTCAAAATCCATCTTAGGAATCATACCAATGGCCAAGAGCCATATATCCATATTAAATCATAATATTCACACAAAAAAAGTGCATTTGCCATTGTGAAAATCATATGCAACTATAATATCACAAATCAGAACATCAATCCCTTACCCTGGAAACCAGGACTTTCTATCAGAGAAAGTGTTCTAAATGCACCCATATGATATCCATCATTTGTTCCAACACATTTCTAAAACTCATGTCTACCATAACCCAAATATTGAACACCAAGAAAAGAAAACAACTTATACCTCTTTGTAAAATCCCAACCCAAATGCCTCTAAGCCGGTTCTCTATGCCGGTGCTTCTATAGGCATCATGCGAAGCTACCTATATAGCAGTGGCTACCGATTATTAGTGAGGGAGTGATGGTGGTATAGTGGGGAGAGTCTACCTTCATAACATAGAAAAAATTTCAAAAAAAAATAAAGTATCACCCACATTAAAACAGAAATATAGAGCACAAATAATAATTAATTGAAATAGAACATGTTGTAATAATAATAGAAATGCTGTAAAATCCATAATTGCTATGTCATACAATAAAAAACGGTCATCCACTGGGACAACCCTATAGATACATGAGTAAAAAAGAAATTTAATGTAATGTAAAGGGATGAACTATTATCTTTGAGCCAAAACAAGTAACTTACCTCTATACATTGTCGAACTATACATGCCTTATTAGTAGAACCACTTGAGTGTCTCTACTTGATTTTCCAACACTGGTCCTCATCCCTATCCACCATGGAACTCATGATCAACCTGAAAAGAAGGAATAAGGTCTACACATACACTGTGGTGAATGTATAGGGTTGAGAAATAATCTCAGTAGGCCACCCTGAAAAGCAACATATTCTTGGGATGCAATAAGTGTATCCAAAAGTAGAGTGTTCCTCCTCACCGAGACAATGAAAATGTAAGTAAACAAAATTTTCACCCACAGTTGATCCCATGGTCTGTAAACCCTATGAACTAGGAATGTTCCACTATTGATATCCACAAATATATACATATACAGGTATAGTCCCATACATACACTTATATACATAGATATGAATATTCATTATGTATGTGAATAAATAACATGAAACTACAAAAACAGTCGATCCAAAAATCCATAATCTTGGTAAACTAGACATCGTGTGAAAGGGTATTGAGATAGAAATCATTCACTCAAGCCATGTACCATTAATTCGATCTTTGGGTTTGTAATCCCGATCTACATATCCCTAATTTAGACAACACTAGAAAATACTCCGAGCAGGGCATGTAACCATAGGAGGATACTCATCCAACACATGGGTTCAAACATACTCAACTCTAATAAATGAAATAGGGATACCATATAATGAAGGTTTATCCTGTAAATTAAAATTCTGAGAAAGACATTCAGACACTTGTAGAGTCTCCATGACACCCCCTCATGTCATGTAACTAATTTGGAAGATCATCTTCATTCCGATCAAAGAAGAAGTATCCAAACAGCCCATCTGATCACTTAAGGCATGGATGTTATCAGACCTCTGAGTACATCCAAGGAATCCTTAATATGGATCCATGTATAACTCAAGAACTCAAGTTATAACCCACTGTGTTTTTCCTAGTCATCCCTTAATTGGTTCCAATAGTCACTCTGGGTATAACTATAATGGGCCAGTGAGCTCGTATAAGGAATCCCTCAATTGGATCCATGTATCTCTCGAGAATTGAGCACAAACCACCGGTGAGTCTATCCCTAACATCCCTCAACTGGATCAAGGTGTCACTCATGGTATAAAACTCATCAACACACTAAGACCATCATGGAATCCTACAAGAAGATCCCTGAGTCACTCAAGGATTAATTAAACCACCACCGAGTCTTTCCAAGAAAACTGTCAACCAGATACAAGTATCACTCAAGGTGGAAAAACGAACCAACTATGTTTTTTAAGGCATATGTCTACAGTATTCAAGTGTCATTCAGGGTAACATATACCTATGGGTATACGAAAAATATTAAAAATAAATTATCTCAGAAGCCATATCTTAGAAAAGCATATTGGGAATCCCAATAAGTAACACAGATATGAGAGAGAAAATATTGGAGTACCAATGAATGAAAGGCACCACGTATTAGGCTCAACGAACACCAACCATGAAGTACCTATGGAATCTATCACTGCTTACACAATAAACATGTCATGATATAAACAAAGGAGTGAGGATAACACTAACACCCAACCCAACACTCCAGCCACAACCTCATGGGTTTACCAGTTCGGTACAAGTCCTAGGTGACACTTGGACACCATCTCTAACCCAAACTTATGTAATTGATAGGGTTCAGTCAAAAAACGATCACATTCTAGGTCCCTCATGTCAAACACTAAAAGGAATCCTACTTGGGATACTTAAGATAAACTCATGTTAAGGTATCCTTCTCAGGATCCATAACTGAAAAGTTAACGGAGGAATCATACATCGCATCCTTGAATGATAAACCACAGTGACATCCTATAAGAAGGATCCTCTAAACAACACACATGTGAGGGATATTATAAGGAATGCCATATATTAGTATATAAGAAACTTCATCCCACAAGGGATCCTTAGAAGAATACATTTCATGACCTCATAGGCCAGAAGGACACATCCCAAAAGGGAAACGAATATAATGCATAGTTCACGAGAGATATCCCCAAGATTATCTTAGATCAAGATCTCAACTAGGTTGGTCCAAAAACCCAATGTATAAATTCACGTCAAGTCTTACTTATATGAGAGGACTAAATTAGATAAATATAGGAAGAACCTATCTGTTTATAATTAATCCCCCAAACACACACCAAGAGTCCTTAGATGATCCACAAGATCCACCTCCATGATCTACTTGGAAAACTTCTAATAATGGACTACTCTCAATTCCAAAAATGACATCAGGACCAGAAAACATGAATAACCATCAATGGAATATAATAGAGGTGTACACTACGTGTTTAATCCATACACGTTGTGGACCATCATATCACCACGTGGTCATGTACTCCAGTATTCCTGGGCATGTATAAGCCCCAGGTACAAGGTGTGTACCTAACATGGGTACATTCCTATTTCACTTAGCTGACTTGGCCAGATACTAGTCAAGGCTGTTTACTTCTACACGATGTACTACCCAACACGTTGTCTGTTGATGTTCCTCAAAACAAGTAGACATGCCTTGATACTCTACTGCATAGCTATGTATTAGTACATAGTGTGTATACCCCATACACGGAGCGTACTCCATAAAAAATAATCTTCTATAAAGGGGATGAGCAGATGTTTTGTTAACCCAGACTACACACCATGTCACCATGTTTTCCAGAACGAGAAACCCTTGGATTTCCGAAGGCCACCATTTTATCCCCTGAATAGATAGATCTAGCCTCAAGAGGCCACAATGATGCATAAATTGGATATAGAATCATGAAACAATATATTTATAGCGTATCTAAAGTGAAGACATAAACAACCATTATTAGGGTGGAAACCACGAAGGATTCACTTGATTTCATTGTCACTGGTCGCCATACACCAACTCAGTACGTCGAGGGCTTTGCGAGGGTACAAATCTTACCTTCCATCTCTACATCTTTCTCCCTTCCCATTTTCTATCTCATTTGATTGGAATAAGAGGATACATAGGGGATTTTTTCATTTGAATGTGGAGGAATAATAGAAAATGATGAAAATAAGAAAAAGAAAGGAAAACAATAAAGTATAAAGGGCCACAGGCTAGCCCCAGCACCCACTAAATTTTAGGCCTTGACTAGGATAAACATCTCATTCAAAACAATAAGTTATGGATAGAATCTCAATACAATTATCCATACAAAAGATATGGATGAATGAACCTGAGAAAATAATTTAATATTAAATTTAATAATATTAATTATTCCACAATGATTCGAACAGCTCAGATTCCTACCAAACACATATCCATGGGTCCAAACTCTATTTCGGGAAAAATAGAGTGGTCTGAAAAATTATATGAGATCATTGGAAAGTGTAAAAGACCATTTAACCCCATATGAGTATCTGGAAATATGAAATCAAATTTATGGCCACAACTGTAGTCTGAAAAGAGACAGGTTCTTACACAATGAATATAAATCAATTGAAAAACCAATATATGAGTTTCCAAAATCGAAAATGGATATCATGTTCTTAAAATATATATTTTGTGGAGAATTTATATTTCCATGAACAATATAATATTAAAGACAGGATTTAAATTTTATTGTATTAAAATATTATAAAACATAACCAAAACAAATAAAACAATGATAAAAATAATTATGTAATCCAATGGAATTAAATTTTTTATAACATAGAAATCGAAACAAAGGATTTTGATGTTATTAAATATTTCCTTATCTTTTACTATAAATACACACACAACACCCATTCTTCTCTTCTAAAATTCCCTTAAAAATATAATTATTATCACTTCCTTTCTCTAATGTCAATAAAAGGTGTCTCCATTGTCCAATGGTTTCCCTATATAATCTATATAAAGATACTACTAGAGTTTGGGAACTCTCACTTTATTATATTCAATTTAAGTAAATATTTTATTATATTTATTATAAATATAGAATTAAATTATTTTAATTTTTTTTATCACCTACTAACTTCAAAAAAATTTATATTAATTTTATATCTTCATTCCCCACCATTATGCCCTTTACATAATCCACATTGTATGCCCATTATGTTTCATAATCAATCTCCTGAATCTTGATCTTCTACATGATATATTCTTATGTTGTGAATACTAAATCAATTTTTCTATTAATGTTTATTCACCAATATGTAAATAGAAATAATTTATTGGGGACATATAATTATTAAACCAAAACTCCTTCATCATGGGTTAAAAAATATTTAATATCCATATATTTAGAAATTTATGAATTTAATATATTTTACATGAAACCCATTCATTATTTCTCATGGGTTATTAATGAAATAATTTCATATGTTTTTAGTGGTAAACATGATTTGAGACATATAATGGTTGTGCCCTTACATCCCTCCAATTAATTGGGAAATAAATTAATCTATATAGATAAAATATTTTATGATTACTTAGTGAATAAACATGGTAGATATTTTTTATGACACCTTGGTGACAAAGAATGATGATATTATTTTGAGTGTCTCATTCTGATGTTTTACACAAATATCACTGATATTAATCATGACAATTCTATTATGATATTCCTCATGTTTTTAGGATAATTCCTTATCATTATACGTCATGATCACATGTAAATATTTATTTTTCTTTCACTTATGGGTATTTATGAAAACCCCTTTATTTTAATTTATTTTCCCCAAATTACTGATATAGTAAAAGTAAACTAAGATGCATCTATAAATAATTCTATCATGTTGATTAAAAGAAAGTATATGTTTTTCATGTATTATATTAATAATTTTAATGAAACTAAACCACAAAATATCATCTATGATATTAAATGTTTTCCCTTGTAATGGATGTTATATTTATTAAAAATATGGGATTCCATGTTCGTTGTTTCTTATAGGGTCTATACTCCCAACCTATATATGAATCTCGGGGCTTGTAAAAACTATTTTGGAAAGGATATTTAGATGGGGGAATGGGCCCCGTATAGGGTAGTCATATAAGAGTAGAATGTCGTTGAGGAAATGTCAGGAAAACTATGAGATTAGTTTTGGAGCAGACTCTTTTATTTATTTTGATCTATTTGTATATAAAAAAGTATCATATGGGGATCTCATGATTTGAAATTGTATACCATATTTTTATAGCTTGGTATATTATTATTATACATACTCTTATATTTTTTTTGTTACTCTGATTATTGGTTTCATGATTGTGTACTCTGATTCACTATATGTTATCAAGGAGAGTGTTTCAGTATAATGGGTTTTATATGTAACAATATGATTACATGTCATAATGAAAATATTCCATTATAATAAATTCACATGGCCTTTAATGTTTAGAGTTCTAGAGGAATAATAGAAAACGTTAACTAACAAAACTCATATCTTTTCAACTATTGGAAATTTTTATGACCTAAATTAGTGAAATATGAATCTATCAAAAAATTAATAATCTCCCAAAAATTCTATACATATGATTCTTTTCCATAAATTCCATAGTTTTATTATCTTTATAACTTTTGGAAATGGTAACATAAGAAATGGGTGATCTCATATGCCTAGTAAGGTAAACATTAGTGATAATATTCAATTTCATATGTGATGAAAAGTCTATAACTTTGTTATAATAATTATAAAAAATAAATTTATATGAAACAATATGTTGATCATAAATTATTAAATATGGGAAATTTAATTAATAAAAATATTTTGGAATAATTATCTAAATAAAATGGATTATAATATCATAACATCAAGATAAAATAGACATATGGGGGAACTTTTTTTTAGAAAACCTTTCCTTTATGGAATAAAAAATTTAATAAAGATAAATTAATTTCATGATACACCCCATTAGTTCCCACACATATAAGCAACTATATTTTCCTTGAAAATACCTTTATCATGTAATGATCATTTAACCAACGCATTGATGTGAGATATAGGAAGACACATTTCATTCATAAATATTTATTTGTTCAATGTGAAAATAATAATTCATCATATCATAATGAACTCATAGAAATAAATAGGGTTTTATTCATGAAATAATAAATACCTTATAGAAAGATAATGAGTTTCATTTATTTTAAATAACCCAAGGAAATAAATTGGGTTTCATACGCTTTACAAACTGAATCATATATGGAAAAAATTAATAATTACATTAATAGTCGTAACATGATTTACCATTGGAAAATAAATATATATCAAAATATATTTAATAAATTTCTATGTAAATAACCAAAAGTAATGATAATAAAGAATATGGTATTTACAATATATATGTAATGTGTAATTTTTTAGGTAAATATTTTCCCCAATAAAATGATGAATGGAATGTAGGAGAAAAAACTGTAGTAAAAGTAATTGAAAATTGTGTCTTCATAGAGGAAATCCATTAGAAGAAAAATTAAGGTTATTCATTAAAATAAATTAGCTAATAAAAGGGGAATGATGGAAAAATTCTATAAAATAGAAGATAATTACATCATCAATCGAGAGAAATATGGTGGATGGTATTGATTATATAATTTCCTAAATCAAGTATAAGATATGCCACCGAATAATAAATTAGATGGAAATAAATTTTTATAAAATCAACTTTTAAAATAAAAATTATACATGATCCTCTGAAATAATTTATAAATAAATATATTCAAAAATATAAGAGAAAATATAATATTTTCAAAACCCAAAATTAATAGTTTTAATGATTTATATAAAACAAAAAAATTTGTGAAAATATGTGTTTATGTAAATAAAAACATATAAATAATTTTTTTATTTTTTTAAATATTATCATAACAATAAGTCACAGATCACATTAAAAAGCTAATTTAAAAAATTAGACTCAAAATACATAGAAAAATTTTACTTCTAAAAAATAGAATTCTATAATATATCCATTAAAGGAAATAATGATTTTCAAAAAAAATGGGGAGTGGAAGATAAAACATTTGATTTTTAATGCATGGTAAAAATTTATAATATTTTAAAATACATTTATATAAAACCACCATAATAAAATGTGTGGAAAAATTATTTATTAAAATATTAGAATGAAAATATGGTTTTCACATGATATAAAACATAATTCATATTTTCTATTTATAATGGATATGATTTTATGGAATGTAAAATAATTTCAAGGAGGGGAAACCATTGTTAAAAAGGATTGGAATTATTCCCAAAAATGAATTTCATTTAATAAAGTAAATTAATGAACATATAATATTTGAAATAAATTTTATTTTATTATTAGAAAAAATGTTAAAAAAAATATTATGGATGAATAAATTATTATTAGACAAATAAAGTTCAATAATAATCATTTTTACATAATTAATGCAGTTATGTTAACAAAAAACATTACAATAAATGTAACATATAAATCAAAGGATCATGAAATTGTTTCAATTGAATTGAAATAATAATATATTGATATGAAAAATATTCATTAAAATCATGGAAAATGGTAGTTAATAAAACTTATATATGAAATAATGGTGTGTACTATCAAACATGTTTCAAATAGTTGAAAATGTGTAAATGAAACCATTATAAAATTCATAATTTTCCTCCAAATCCCCATGAGATAATGAAAATAAAATATAACACATATCATCAAGAAATATATTAGAATCCTGATACAAAATGATAATTTGGTAATATTGTCACCGTGAAAATGAAAACATGTTGTATAATATAAACTTGTGTTAATGAATTCAAATTGTAGACAAAATATCATTAAATTAATCTTTTCTTCCATGAATGTGCTCTAAAATCCTATATAAAAAATTATATCATATTTATGAATAATAATTATACCTAAAATTATTTATAATGATCATTTATAATCATTATATACAATTATATTAATTAGTTTTTACATATTTTCCATCATCGTGTGTTTATAGTTTTGATTGTTTGAAATAGTATCATAAGTATCATGTCAGTATTCAATCATATACAAATGGTCATAAATATAATACCAGTAATGTTACTAAAACAGATTAAATATAGTGATAAAATAAATGTGAAATTTATTTTATTACTGTTTCATTCGTTATCCTTGATGATGAAATCGATAATAAACACAGTTAAGTGATTTTCCTAACCAATGAAAGGTGTTTTCTTAATTTTTTAGATAAATTTTAATATATCCATTCAGAAACATAATAAATAAATTTTTAAATATATATACTACATTATACATTTAATTTTGTTTCTATAATATTCCAATATATAATTTCAAATCATTTTTTAGGTAATTGGTCAAACCAACCCGAAAATGAAAATACAACATTAAATGGATGGTGATGAGATGATTTTTTTACAATATCATTGTTAGTGTAGAATAATGATATTCATTAATGTTTATTAGTGTGAATATGAGCCTCATACCAATTTTTGAGGTCTCTCAATGTACATCCATGATACCCAAGTATGAAACTAGTCGGTGTCATAATTCCAGGGTACTGTAGGAGAACTCTTGGGTACTATAACAGCTACTGTAGCAAGCACTATTCATTAATGTAGTAGTCGAAACTGTTCACCTTGGGCCACCAGGTTGGGCTTGGAGTCATTCAGGCCTTCAGGCCACCCAGGCCTTCAGGATAGTATGAATTTGGGGCCACCATTAAGACCTTTGGGCCACCTCAAGGCCTAAGGGCCACATGACTAGTGATGTTTCCCCAGACAGACTCTACAAAAAAAAGGGCAGCCCTAGAGGGGGATTTTGAGCCGGACCACTCACTAAAAGAGAACCAACATATTTTTAAGAATGAGTGGGTATTTTACGCCATCGGGACCAGCTAGTGCCTGCCTGGGATGTTTATCTGGACGACCATGCAATGGAAGAGAGCTATAATAACGATGTAGATGCTAGGGATGAGATGTTACATGTAGTTATAGTTTGGTTGAATTCCCTAAGACCTTCAGGTCATGTAATTTCAATTAAGCCTATAGTTCATGTAATCACAAATCCTATGGGCCTTTTAAGGGTTCCATATCATCCATTGAAAGGGGCGTTATCAAAAAATCAATAAAAATGATGGCATTCGGGCCATTCATGTTTATCTTTATTAGTGTTATATATTTGAATAAGAAACAATTATGAGAAGAAATTATGGGTATAAAACAACTAAATAATATGAATAAAATGTATTCTCATTATTGTTTCACATGTTTATAAAGTCAATTGTATAAATATTGTTTATAATTCATATATTTAAAATGTTATTCAATTTTTATTACAATAAAATTATTAATAAAAATAAAATCATATTTTTACTTTATAATAATTATTATAACCATTTATTAAAGAGGGATATGAAAAATAGAATACGTCAAACCATGTTAAAAATAATCTACACGTATGCATGGATGATGGTTGATTTTTCATAGAGTGGGAGGGAAGCATAATATTTCATATCAGTTCATATTAATAAATAAGTTAATAATATAATAATTATATATTTAAATTGATTTTTAAAAATACATTTCTGGTGTGAATGTAAAATGAATAAGTCACTTCATTGTGTTGGTAGTCAGCACATATGCGTGTTTCACTTTTTGGTTGTTCTTACTAAAAAATGGAAAATATAGTAAATGATTGTACCATCTTAGTAAAAAAATATCATTCTACTAATAATACCAATGTTTTCATTTTAATTTTTCGTAATTTAATTTTTTAAAGAAGAAGTTTATATATAAAATTTAAACTATAATGATCTGGTTAGATATTTATACCTCAGAACATGGTTTATATTACTTATGAGGGGGATAAACATTTGTTGGATGGTATTTTAAAAAATTTAAAACCTATTTATAGTGTCTAAGAGTGTTTTATATGTGTTTGGGTATATTTTTTTCTAAACATAAGGGGGTGTTGTGTGATGGGAAGTGAGGACTGAAGATCCCGAATTATAAATTAAAATGGAGGACATATTTGTTAACATAGAAAAATTTTTAACAATGGGAAGTCACTCTAAAATAAATGAGATCCAAAAATTGGATATTGTGGAGGTGGAAAGATATAAGTTTGAGCAATCTACTAACCACCCATTCCCAAAAATTATTTAAACATGTTTTTTTCTTTTCCACATTGCTAAACCACATTAGCTATATATTTTTATTGGGGTAAATAGTTTTTACCAAAGTAATTGGCTATTTGTGAATGTAAATAAAATAGTCCTTATTATATAATTTCTACAATATGATTACATATTTTATTTCTATTTTATTATATTAATTTTTAAAATGAGACAAAAATATAATTCTAAAATACTAAATATATATTGTATTTTATTTTTTTTGAAAAATATAACATATATTTTAAAATTTCATAAATGGGTTTTTAAATTAAAAGCAATTTTTTTAAAATTATTCATTCGGTTATAAAATACATACTTAGGCTTATAGAAAATTTTCATTAATTTCCAATTCATACATATATAATAATAATGTCTTAAAATTCATGTTATTTGTAAAACAATATTTTTCATTATTCACAAAAAATCAATCATTTTAGAAAAAACAAAAAATTCATTCTAAGATAATGATGGTGTTTTAAATCCAAAAAACATGGTTAGTTTTTCTGATTTTAAATTCTAAAATCTAGAAATTAAATTTGTAAAGATAATATAATAAAAATTAATTTTATTAAAATACACCTTTTTGAACATCAATTGTTGTTTAACATATTTCATATAGGCTTCAATTTTTTAATATTGGTATATTTTTTCATAAATATTAATATTACCTATCATAATAAAATTTTAACCATGATCAATTTAATTTATTAATGTAAATCAAAACACCCCCTTTTTAGATTGTTCTTACAAAAGAATATTTTTTAAACATTAATTAAAGAAAATAATAATATATATTTATTCTAATTGATTATTGGTTTTGTCTACTAATGATTATATTATTCGTATAGTTCAAATATGTCACAATTCTCTTCATTTTTTTGTGTTTGTTTGTTATTGTGTGAAATATAATCTATTGATATAATATTAATTTTATGGGTCTAATATCCCAGGTCATTAAATTCAATTGTACATAAATGAATTGTTTCCTCAAAATTTTTCTATTACTTATGAAATAAGGTGTGGGTAATATTTACATGTCCACAATTTTGATATAACTTATAATAAGATATCTACATTACTCTCATTTTATATACCAAGTTACTTACCATTCCTCAAAAAACATTAATAATTCATAATATCATGTACCCCCGTATTTATATTTCCTAATCATATAATCGTTATTATATACCATTACAAAAACCATTTTAATATCTAATACATTTAACCCTAGAAAAATCATATATTCCTTCAAAAATTAAATCTTATCTTCAACCTCTAGTTCAAATAGTTACACAGTAGTCTATATCTATCGTGATCTAAAAAAAAGAAAAAATTCAGAAAAAATTTTTATGGACATCTTTTTCATTAAATAAATAATCAATCCCATTGATATAAATACCATCAAACTCAATTTTATCCAAATAAATCAACCCTTATTACCTATACCTCAAGTATATATTAAATAAACTAGTTTTTCATTCCTCAATAATGTGTTCTACCAATGTTATCCCTGAATCATAAAATTTTCATAAAAACTACTTTTCAAGGTTATTGATACAATTTAATATATGTTTCCAATAGATTAAAGAAAAAATATTTGATAACAACCCTTACATATTTAATATAATTATTAATATTTTTAATGCCCAAAAATATCATTAATAAATACCTCCCACAAATGAAAATATCAAAGAGTTTCAAGAAATAATTTCTAATATTATATCATCCATAGAAAATTATATAATCCTGAGTAACTAATTATTTTCAATCATAGTAGTAATAAAATAACATTCACCACTATTATATTATACTATATTTTTCAGTTGTAAGACAATTTTTTTATAAAAATTTATTTTTCTACATCATTTCCATGATACTGTTTCAACCAAAAACTAAAATCAAATGTGGATGTTAATAAAAAAAAGTATATATATTTATGAATATAAAAAATAAATCCTAATATGTCTTGTCAAATGGATCCATTATTTTAGCCTTTTTTCTTTTTAGTTCAATCTAAATTGTTTTATGTTAATATCTCCTGTACTTATAATCATAATACATTGAGTTAATTTTTTAATAAATCCTATATAATAGTTTATAAATATAATGTGATAGACTAAATTAAATCTTCAGGGAGTTTCTAGAAATTTATATAGTTATAGAAACACTCATCATGGAAAATAATGAAGAGAGAGTCAATTCTCAACCAACCATTTTTGGATTGATTTCCTATAGGTGCAATAGTGTCATGGACACATAAACATTCTATTATCTATATATGTATGTAATTAATAAAAGAATAAAAAATATATAATTTAAAAAAACTATTAGATTTAATCCTATACTTATATTTATCCCTTATAATTATCCATTGGGTTTTCACAAAAGTCAACTTATCATTATCCCCATAATATTCAATATTACCTAAAAAAATGGATTTTCAATACATATGAAATTTTGATAATTCATAATATATAAAACATTAATAAATTGTCCAAATCCTAAATTATCCTCCACAGATAATATCCTATTAACAACCCTATAAAAGTGAGACTTCTAAGGCTAAATTTTATTGTCCATGTCAACAAGGTGCACCTTAATTTTTGGAAACCTACCTGATTAGAACTCTATCGTTATGTGTGAATGTCCAGGAGTAGTGTAATGATGGGTAACCTATTAGAAGTCTCATAGTTCATGTTTCTATGGTGACCAAATATTTTCATACATATACAGTGAAACATAACAAATGAATGTCCAATATATTTTATAAATACATTCTCAAGGAATATAAAGGTTTAATTTATTATGAGGCAAGATATAAAATATTGTTATTTTTTAAAATATATTTTACATATTCCACAATCATCTTCCGACATAGTACTCTTCTTAGACAAACCATACATAAAACCTTTGTTCAAAACCTAGGTAAAAGAAAAAAAATGGGTGATATTGGATGCTCAGTAAGGGTAAATAAGTGAGATACCAATCATTAATCAAGTATAATAAGATCATAATTTCACTGTAATATGAGATTAAAATTTAAAAACCATAACCTACATATCAAACATCATAGTCCTATGTCATAGTATAAATATTTAGAGTTCATAAGACATGAATTATAATGTAATCAAATAACATGATACATGAGAGCATAATATAGAAAAAAGAACACATGAAAACATAATATTATAATATTTTGAACATTTATAGATAGAAACAGGTTCACTCATCAGGTTATGGTCATGAAATCAAGCCCTCTAAACTGTAGGAAATAAAACCAGGTCCGCACAAAATATATAGGCAATAAGACTAGGTCCACAAATAATATTATGGGCAAGAGATCCAAATCTACACATAAGACATTAGGCTTGAAATCCAAGTCCATGAGTAATAGTATACACATAGAAAACAATTACACACATAAAATTATGAATACGAAATCACGTTTTTGCATAACATATTTATATAATTGGTTATCCTCATTTAACCAATGTATTAATGTGATATATAATTCCATGCCCTCCCAACACATAATCATAATACATTTATATATGTGCTATGTGATCATAAATCACTCATCTTATATCAAAACCAATCGATAGGAAATGGGATTCATAAACTTAAAATACTAATAATCATAAACCTTCAAGAGAAACAATATGGATGGTATCATTGGACCATAACATCAATAAAGAACAATTAACATGAAAGGATGTCAGATTAGGTGAAAATATGATTAAAAAATCATATACAATATTTCTTGAAGAAAATGTGATTTTTAATTTGAAAAAACTTATTTAAAATTTAAAATTTACCATATAGAAAACATTTTATGTGAAAAGACTATATTAAATTTTAAATTGAGCTTCCAATCATTGATCAATAATGATGGAGGAAAAATCTTTTCATATTTTCTATGTCTAAAAAAACTTTCTATTAACATTTATGGTGAAAAGACAAAAACTAACTCTTTCAGAATAAGGCATGAAGATTCATTTTAAACAATATTTTAAAAATTAAATAATGTATAAAAATTTAATTAAATAATCATAAGATAATTTTAATTAAAATTTTAAAACTTTTTTTTGAAAACATGGAAATGGAATAAAAAGAAGTTCAACTTAAGAGAGAAATACATTCAGTTCTATAGAAAAACAAATTTTTTAGTCTCCTGTATACAAAAATAGAGAACATTTTTTGGAAAACATGTAATATCTATAAATACAATTTGGATGATAATATTAATATGATTATTTAGATATATGAAACAAAATTTTATCATCAAAAAATTATTCATAAATAATCCTAATAAACAATGAAACAGTAACATAAATCCTTAACCACATTGGTAACTTTGGAATCATAAGACCCATGAAATAAAAAAATAGATAGATATTTATATAAATTTTTTTTTCATGAGAATCATTATAATATACACCAATAAAACAAGTTGTGAATATAACATATGTCTCATAGAAAAAAAGTGAGACAAGAAACCCTTACCTCAAGGTGGTCTTTCTCAAAATGTTGTTTATCTTCCTGTATAATAAATTTAAATTTATTATAATTATTCAAAATTTTCATGTACAAAATTATAAAATCATATTTGATCCATATATAATATTTTCACACAGATTTATTGTTAACCCCTAATTAAAGACATCATTTTGTGTGATCACTATTTTTTTTAAAAGACTTTTGTTCAATAGATCGAGTTATTATACTTGTATCGTGGATCCATCATCTATTTAATGTTACAAATTACATTAATATTATATATATTCATTATATATTCAAATATTTAGACTCAATGAAATATGTTAGAGATAAAAAAAGGAATTACACCATTAATTGTGACAGTAGTTTATACGTATGACTAAACGATGATTTCACTTTATAAAGGATGTAATGAAAAAATGTAAAAAAAATAACATTTCCTAAATTATTAATATTTTAAATATATCAAATTTATACATAAAATATATAATTTTTTTTTTGTGGTGGTAGTCTACATGTACGCACAAGCACCATTATCATTTAATTATAGTTTATAATGTCAGAATTTAAATATGATATTATATTTATAGAAGAATAATTATGTCATAAATATCATATATAAAATTTAAATACATAATTATAACCATTCATTTAATGTGATAATAAAAATTGAATTACAACAGTACGAGGAGACAGTAAGACGTATGTATACACCAATGATGTTTTCAATTTCAACTTGACGGTAAGAAGGTGGGAAATAGTAGATAAATCATTATAACAAATAACATGTATAATAAAAAAATAAATTAACTATATTATAATTGATAAAATATATTTATAGGAGTTTATGTATGAACCAAAATTGAAAACACTCGGTTAAGTGTAACCCATCTTCATTGAGATACGTATTTTGTCGTACACATTAAGCCTTCAAATAATGGTCATTTGGAAGGAAACGATGGTCTTATATTTGGTTAAGGAATATAGGAAGATATTATGGAATGGAATGGAGGACATAAAATGAACAATTGTTTTAGTAAGATAAGATAAAAGGTTCTTGTTTATAGGTGAGGAGATGGGTACCATAAAATTATATAAAATATTAAATCGATATAAGTAAAATTTAATTAGGAAATAGATATAAAATCATATTATAAGAAAATGAGTATGTGTAGAAATGAAACCACAAAATAAAATTTCTATAAGTTTACATTATTTTTTCTCTCTTATATATTTATTTTAAACCCCGTTAACCCTTTTGAAAAATATAGCAATAACGATGTTTTTTACACCTTCAGGGTGACAAATGTACCACAAAAAAGGAAAGTGACCCATAAATATACCACGATTGATATTTTAAATTAAATCCCATTAACATGGTATAATATGAATTTTTATGAATTATAAATTATTTAATAAAATAATAATTATCAAAAGATACCATGAATGTCAGTTTGAGGAATATTAAAAATGATTTACTTTAATAGAATCAATATTGAAATGTTATTATTAAAATTGATTTTTAAACATAAATACCACATTATATTTATCTGAATAACTCATATAACATAATAACTCATCAAATCACAATAACTTAAAAAAAATTTAAAAAATTTATTTTAATTTTCTATTAATTGAATAAATAATGTATTGGTATTGCATAAGAATTTATGGTAATTATTCTCTAAAAAATAAAAAATAAAATTAACCTGAAAAAAAAATCTAATTAATAAGTCAACTAATTTTTTTAACCAAATTATCCCCTATTATACTTATGTATAAATATTTAGTTATATTAATGTCAATATAGTGATAATATTTATTTATTATCTTCTAAAATTAATATAAAGGCCATAATCAATGAAAAATTTAACCAAGTGTCCACATAAAAGATAAATACAAATAAATGGCTTAAATTCACCAGTGTAATAGGATAAAGATAGGTATTGTTGAAATTAAAAATTCTTATCCCAATTTTTTAATTATATGCTACAAATTTTACTATTACTATGTTAATAAAAATGTACTATGATTACTATTATTACCAGCGAAAAGTAAAATGATCATTTTTAAAAATTGAAAACTACTTATTGTAAATATTTAATCCATTTTTCAATATTCAATTTTTAGTATTGGAGTAAATTAATTTATGACAAAAACAAAAAATTAAAAAATCATTTTTAATGAATTTTATGAATAAAAATGTTTTTAAAACAATTAAAACTATAAAAATAAATCCAATGAAAATAATTATATTATTAACTAATTAATAGAACTAATTTTCATTTTAAATAATTTTAAAAATAATTATACTTTTAAAATGTTTTAGACAAAAATATAATTTTCAAAAAAATTGTATTTTTTACTATTCTATAGAAATTTTATATTTTCAAAAAAATTCCAAAAATTTACACTAATAAAAATTTTCTAGGATAATTTATAATTTTTAATATATTTATAAAATAATATTTCAAAAATTTATGTAATTTAATTATAATATTCATTCAAAAATTATTACATACCATTTTTTAAGAAAACATATTTTAAAGAATGAAATGGCCATACAAAAAATATGAGTGCATATTTCCTAAGAATTTATCAATATATATATATATATATTAATTTGGTTAAATATTTTTATACAATCCAATTCAATGTGTTTTTTATAATAGTCATAAAATAATAATGTTTCATAGTTTGGTAATGTTTTTTGTTTCATTTTGTATATTCTATAGAATATAGTGTTATTTAAACACTGTGGGTGCAAAATTTGACCCCTTTTAATAAATTTTGTCATTAAAATATGAAATTATGACATATCGTCATGTGTTTGATT
This sequence comes from Viscum album, assembly GCA_963277665.1. Taxonomy (NCBI): domain Eukaryota; kingdom Viridiplantae; phylum Streptophyta; class Magnoliopsida; order Santalales; family Viscaceae; genus Viscum; species Viscum album. The sequence goes on along the minus strand of OY728141.1, from coordinate 1,293,331,525 downwards.
TTTGGAAAACCGTTTTCTGAAAACCCACTTCATAAATAGTGTTAATAATAATTCATTTTGTAAAAAGGAAATTGTACATAAGAAGGCTATCCATATTTACCTGTTACTAGGTATCCAATTAGGTTAACAGTAGTGGGAAGTAAAAATATGGATATGGATGAAAAATAAATGTCCAAATAATTAATTTTCATGGTATATAATATTGAACACAAAAACGTGAATCATCGTGAGAAAGTTAATACCCACAAAACCAGAAAAAAATGATGCGTGAAAAATATTATCAATTCATAATCAATTTTTATAATAGGATATCATTTTTTCAGGATAATTTTACTTATTTTGAGGGATAATTTAATTGACACAAAATAAAACATGATAAAATGTAATTAATTGATTTATTTCTATTTCATAAGCACAATTTCATCCTCTGGTTGTGATTCGATGAATTTACACATCATGTCCTTCATCATGAAATGAAAATTCAAGGTGCTTTTTTTCATTCATAAAGAACTAACATTATCTTTTATTAGATCATTTGAGCAATAGATTAATGATAATTAATTTTTTCATATATCTAGTTATCATCAAACCAAAAATGGTCTGCACATGTTTTCCATTTTGGAAAAATATAATACATTATTTTCTATATACTCAATAATAAAACCCAAATTTATGCACAATGAATTCTATAAAAGTTTAATATTAAGAATCCTCTAAAATATATCTAAATAGGATTGAAACTCAAAAATTAAAATTATTTGATCTAATAGCCTTCCATGATCAACATAACAATTATCATGAAATAATTTTAATCACTCGTAATGTCTCATAACAAAATATATATAAATTGATTATATATACAAAAAAATATACTAATTATTTCCAAAATTGACGTGAAAATAAAATAATATATCATTCCAAAAGATAATACACTTTTATTTCCTAAATAATATGTTATCAGGGAAGAAAAATTTCCACTAAATGTTTTGGTTCATCTTTGAATTGACAAAAGATCATAGGTTAATTTATCATATCAAATATGATTTCCTTATTACATAAATTTATATGTAATCTGTATATAAAAATATAATAAAAGTTATGAATCACAAAAAATTTGATTAAGTATGGATGGAAATATTTTCATACGATCATTATTTCAAAATTCCGAAAGAAATCACCAAATCTAGAGTGAATGAAAAGTGTTCCCTAATTATCTAGATTCACTTCAGCCACTATGATTGAATAAGATATGATTTTTTTACTTCTAAATAAATTGTTTTGTAGATTATTTTCCTTATTATCCAATGTATTAGGGAATTGATTATCATAATCCCAAAAATATATGAATTTATATCATTTATGTGTGAGGGTTGTATTCTATTTACCCTTATATATATTAATTTTATTGACACCCTATTTACATCACATTGAAATTATTTTTCTTAATTGTCTTGCTTCCCACACAGGATACAAATTCCTATTCCTTTTAGGCATTAATATGAGTAATTATTCATATAATATTTCTCGTAGGAGGTTGAAATTCATTATTTCCCCCACATGACATATGACTAGTTTTTTCATAAAACTCAGTATTCTTTTTTTGATCACTATAACAATAGGGGTTTATATGTTTCAAATCTACTTTGATCACACATTGAATTATTTATTTCTATCATTAATACTCACTTTTGGGTCATAATTTTTTAGGACTTAGTTCCATGACACTAAATAATTAATCTATGTTTCTTACATAGATGACAATTCAAAAAAAAATATTACGTTGCAGGTCTTGTAAAATTTTATGTATAAGTACCAAAGGATTCATTATCTATCAAATTAAGATCAAGAAATTATTTCTTCATTTTTATGTAGAATAAAAGGAAACTAAATAAAACAATCCTCTTAAAATAATCCCATTCTATGGAGTAAATTTAACCCTCCTTCTATGTATTCTTAATTGGATCACAAAATTATTATTCTTTTCCATACAGATGCTAAATGTATTTGAAATAGTTTTTCGTGGTTTAAGAATATAAATAATGAAAAATATTTTTTCCATAATTTTGATCCATTTCTCAATAACCAGTGGTTCTAAAAAACAATATATGGAGGGTGGAAATTTTGTCATAAAATATTCAATGACATGTTTCTCTCTCCATTGTTTATCTATATGATCAACATGACTTATGTTACCACTCATTTCTCAAGAGTTTGGAGTAAGAATAGTCACAACATAATAAATACTAGCTCCTAAGAGATTTGGATTCTAATGAGGATGGTCATTTCATTGTGTGTAGAATTCATTTTTCACAATATTCAATCACATTATATATATTGAATAAAACAAAAAACAATAGTGTGATCAATAATACTAATAATGGGAAATCATATAATTGTTAAAAATCAATCACATGATACATAAATTTTGACATGATATTTTCAACTAATCAACCTTAGGTTTTACCTTGTACATACTTGGTTATAATATTTGGAAATTTTTTATAGTGATTCATAAAGAAAATTTTATTTAACCCCTGAATCTCCCCAGGGTGTTTTAAACTAAGTGCATGGTAATGGAACAATCATCATGCGTTATAATGACGGAGAATATATAATCATAGAATTTTTTGGAGGTTATCATCCCTAAATGAATCTAAAACAAAAACACATCCACTTTTAGTTTACATGTATAGATTCATTTATTTGGAAGGAACATAATGTCCTCCTTTAAAAAAATTAGTATGTTATCCAATTCTTATAAACATATCTAGAGTTTTTACAAATATTTTCATGTCCTCATATCTAATGACTGACTAAACTGCTCCTCCTATACCAACTATAGAACCCACATACTTTCAAAAATAGATATCATATCTTAATATATGAATATCTAATACATTTTACAAATAAAAACCTAAGGAAAATACTAGTTTAGTGTATTTAGAGAATACATTCACAATATTTTTATTTTATTGAAATCATCAATATCACCCACCATGATCATCCAATATTATACTATTATTAAACATATCCTACATAAAAACAGTTATCATATCCTAGGGAAAGAAAACATAAAAAATAATAATCTTAGAGTCTCACTCATGGTGTAAAAGGGAGATATCAATGAATTAAGTATAACATGAGCATGAGGGTATGAAAACATGATAATAAGGATTGAAAAACATACCCTTTATATAATAGATCATAATCCTGAGTTATGGTATAAATCATGAAGCTCATAAGTCATGAATCCAAACATAATAAAATAATTTGATCCATATGAGCATAACATAGACATTTGAACGTGTAAAAAACATAATATTATAACCATATAAACATATATAAATAGAAATATATGCACTCGTTTAGATAAGGACATGAAATAAGTCCCTTTTATATACTTGTTAACATAAAACAAGGTTGATGTATATATATGAAAACTAGGTCCACACATAATCTTATATACATGAAAACAAGATCCATATACAACATTATATACATGAAAACTAGTTTCATACATTTTGATGAATTTTCATCCTTATAAATTTTTCTAATATTTAAAATAATATTTTAAAGGTTAAGTTCTATGTCAACATGGGATTTTTGGGCCCAAGGAATCATGATATTTATATAATAGAAAATATTAAATATATTATATTATGTGTTTGATGTTTTTATAAAATAATTGAATTAATCCTAATCAATGTCTCCGATTAAAAATCCAAGAGCACAATTAAATCCTAAATGTTGGTTTCACCAAAGGTTTAACATAAAATTTTTGTGTGTTAGATGTTTGGATCCTGTTTTAAAATTGGTAGATTAATAAATAATTAAGTAATTTATTTATTTTTTATTTATTAAATTGATATGAAAACAAATTCCCTTATATATAATTCTATATATATAAAATCTCTAGGTTAATCCATATAACCATAAAGATTAAGATATGATACATTGGAGGATAATTCATTGATAATCAATAATTGATCATGCTTTAGTGATCAATGTGCTAAATGCTTATTGGATTCTCACCAATGACAATGACATGTGAACATTACTCATCTATGTTTGATCCAAACATGAGTTAGGGAAATTTTTTGCTTGATTTAATCCATGTATTATTTATCCCTTGACCTAATGGTAATCAGTCCTCTTAAAAAACTGATTCAAGGGTTGACCATTAATTTATAGTTACTTATAATTCTTTGAAAAATTAGGAATGGGTTTTTTTATTAATCATTTGTAATTGTTTTTTTCATTATTATACTAATAATAGATTTAATCAAAAATAAAAATGGTTGAGATTCATTCCTCATTATTATTTATTTCATTTCTTCTCCCTTTATTCACACATTCAATGATAGTATTTTATTTTCTTAGTAGTTTGAAAAATACCGAGTGATTGATCATTATGAAACTGTTTATAGGCATAAATGATCGATACTATGGGTTGAGGCTTGGAATCAGTGACACATTCGAGGTGTAATGTCAATGGTAGAGGATTGAGAATTGATCAGAATTAATAGTTCATAGTTGGCATTGTGGTGTCATTTTTGATAGATAATAAACGTTTCTTGAGTGAATTGGGTGGCTAAAACATGACTACTGACAACAACAAAATTTGATCAACCAATATTGAAAATTAATGGTGAGAATATTAGTATAATATGAGGATAATATGGTATAGGTGATAACACATGATTTTCAAAAAATTATAGAAAAATATCAACATAGACTGTGTATAGTCCCAAGAACACATGCCACATATACCCCTATCTATAGAGGCTAGAGTTTTGATAAAAATAAAAAAAATCGCACTTTATGTGGGACCGATGACACACCATGTGACCCTTTCATGGAGACTCAATATTTACACATAGTGTACGTGGGAAAATACATTTCTAGGTACATGTGAATAGATATTGTACAATGAAATGATGTTTTACTCAGACATGTCCGTGTATATGGAAATAGCCAAGTACACAAGAATATCTATAGTACACAGGCATGAACAAAAGTACACTAGCACTAACCAGAGTACAAGGAGAGACATGGGGTTTAGAATACACCACATGTAATCCTATTAAATTTCATTTAAATTATCGAGGTAGGTTTTTTCCCTTGTTCTCTTTAGTATATACCAGTTTCATTAGGGTATGTTCCCTTTGTCCATATCAATGAGGGTGCAGTGAGGCATCAAGTCCTCAGCATAAGATGTGATCCCCTATATGTAATTAGTCTCAGTTAGAGTTATAGAATCCATTTATGTTTCTCAGAGTGTGATCCTATTTCCTTATCTTATTCTCAAGGTGGAGTTTTAGGAATCATGGTGACCAACATACAATGGAATATAATCCCCTACATCGAGGGTTATTCCTAACTGACTTTGGTATACCCCACAAGGACTAATAGAGATCCTCTATTTTTTATTAATACGTTATGAGTTTTAGAATGTACTTCATAATCAAGATTAATGATGATAATGACCACTTGGATGAGTTCAATCAGTGTTATCATACTAATTAAGTGGGTTATTCCTAGTGAGCATTACCTTGAAACCATTAATAGGAATCTGAGGATGGTAGTGTGGTTGTGACATTACATTGATATTTTTGAATATATTGGACTTTATTGTTATGGATTATATTCTATTTGATTCTTATTTTTGAATATAAGGTGACTACTACCTTGATTCCTAATGTTTGGTGATTTCAGTGTGTCCTACTGGGTTTCGTTAAACTCACAGCTATATAGTCTCTACTCACACATGTCATGTCTTATCACGATGACATGAATTTAAATGGATTCCTTGGTGGACCCAAATTAGGTAGATCATTCTGATATAAATATACCATGTTTCATACATTATGTTTCATTTGAAGCCTTCCCCTAATTCTTATCAGGTTGGACTCTATTCATAGCTTTAATGGGCTTGTATTTGTACAATTTTTCATTCAAGTACTTATGTTATACATTTATGTGGGACATAGATATACTAATTCATTATAGGAATAATTTTATTTTACCTTTAATCATTTTATGAGTATTTTTATATAAGTGTCTATGCACTAGTACCTTAGGATAAGGCATCACATATGTGTGTGATACGCCTACTCATAATTGATCATAAACCCCCAACCTATTAGAGGTCACATGGGCTGTCACATTATGCTTAATTTCAGAAAATTTGTACCCATTAGGTTGGGTATTTACCTATTTGTATATAAAGAAAACATCTTAGGATTTCATGGTGGAAATTTTTTTAACGGTGAGGATTGGTTTGGGAAATAGGGAAAAAAATTTAAAGTGTTTTATGATTTGTTCTTGGTCTTGAATATATATTCTAGGTACGATGGATAATGAATCCATTCACCATTACACTAATATACTAATTTTTGAATCAGTACATGTATAAATTAGTTATATGGAAAACATTTTAGGATGCATCCTATAAGAATGTGTTTGGATTTCCATGTCCTTCTTGAGTCATGCCCCCAATTATACTCTTGACTATTGAATGTGATGAATATTTTTGGATGCCTTTATGAAGATTTATATTTAATATTCAACTAAAAAACCATGAAAATGATCAATAAAGTAATTAGGCTTTGATATATATCCTTGTATAGGAGCTGGTACCTATGGGTGGTTTTCCAGTCTTACCACCACACATCGAACAACAAGGTTCACCAAGAATTCTGGTAGATGTGGCATATAGATTGATCTTGCATTATGAGTCCTAGGGACATCCACCCTTTATATATTATGGTGAACCAGACCCCTAGGTAGCTATGGAATATCTTGAGGTAGTTTCATGAGTTCTCCACCTTTTATGAAAAAATCCAGTTCATATGGAGGTCCTAGCGGTGAGCCTTAGATCCAGTGGGTGATTTTGGATTGTGGTGACTCTAACAACAAATGATGTGACTCTATCACTATTATATTATGATAATATTTTCATTAAAAGTTATTCCACAAAATATTATGAGTGGTATGTATCCAAGAGATTCTACAACTTCAGTAGGGTAACATGACTATTGTAGAGTATTAATCGACATTCACTATCCACTCCATATAATCCAGGCATATGGTTCTTTTTTTTATCTTCCAATTATGAAACTTTTATTAATAATTACTCAAATATATTAGTTCTATAGTTATATCTATTTTCATTTCCACCTTTTCTAGGGATTCTTGAGTGAGGTTTATTGGTGGAGAGATTTTTGGAAGAGTAGAAGCTAATATTTGGTGAAAAAAATGGTAACATAAGAACTAATACATATGAGACATGTATCTGATGGATGACATGTTGATTTGGGAATTTGATATGGTTTTATATATGGTCTCATGAAATAATTCCCACATATATGTACTATAATGACAGTTCACATTAGCCAAGGGAGATGATATGCTACTATTTTGATGGTTGGGGATATCTCGTGCTAGATTATCTTACCCATCATACAATATACTAATGATAGTTTATGGAACACCCAATTCATGTTATTTAATAGAGTGGGGAGTTACAATTAGTGTAGGATTTTTTAGAGGGTCAAGGAGGTGGTAAGTGATTTGATCTACTTGAACCACCATCCCCATGTGGTCGATATCAGGCTCAGGGAGCTGGTGGCTACAGATGAGGATAATTGAAGGAAATATATGCCTATAACCTAAAGGTACGAGGAATGATTATAGGTATAATATGTATCTTATATTCATTATATTATGTAATGATAAAAAGTAATGAAATTCACTATTTTATTACTACATCCATTGTTCAAAACCTAAAGATTTTAGTGGATCTTTTGGATCATCCCTTATGATTGGGGGATCCTACTAGAGGAGATTCAATAAAATTAAATTTATTACTATAGTGTGAACAAACTGTTGAAGAAGAGATATTACTTCAGGATCTTTTCATATTAGTTATGTGGCTTTATGATATCATACTAGGTATGAATTGGATCTCTATAGTTCAAGCACAGATTGACTATTTTAGTTAGATGATGTGATGTGCATTTGATGAGGTGATGAGGCCTTACTTAATCAGTGAGAAGGAAACATTGAAAGAGTATCATGGGATCATAAGAAGGTGGATATAACTATTTTTTACCAATTGGTAAGTATGAACCTTGGATAATTACAAGATATGGGTTATATGATTCCTATAGTGGTGGTTTTTTATAAGGATTTTTTCTCTATGGACACTCTAGGCATACCTCCCAACTAAGAGATATTATTATGCATATACTTAATCCTATGTAATTAATCCGTATCTATGCTGACATATAAAATTGTTCATATAACTATTCTTTACATAATGTGGCATATTTAGTACTTGTGGATGAAGGGATTTGTTTGACCAATGTGTTATCCTTGGGGTCTCTAGTTTTGTTTTCCAAGAAGAACAATAGAATTTTGATTTTTTTTCTAGATTATTGTCTCCTAAACTAGGTGAAAATCAAGAATATGTATCCACTACCAATAATTGAAGGACTATTTGACCATTGGAATGGGGAAATATTGTTCTCAATGATTGAACTCAGTATGGGATGTCACCATCATTGGGTTCAAGATAATGATATATCAATAACTGAATATAAATGTTTCTACGATCACTATGAGTACTCTATGATACCATTATTTTGATAAATACATACAAATTGTTCATGGGACTCATAATCCACATATTTTATCCCTTATTATATCGGTTTATGGTTGTTTTCATTGAAGACATCTTGGTGAACTCAACATCTGAAAAAGAGCATGTGAGATGCTTGAGGATGTCCTAGACATACTCTACGTGAAATGGATTTATGGAAATCTCTCAAAGTGATTGTTCTATATTCATGAGGTCCCTATTTTGCGACATGCCATCTCAATATAGAGAGTAGTAGTGGAATCATAAAAGGATGATGAACTTCTAGGTAGTGTGCCACCAAACAGTGTGACTGGTGTAAAAAAAATCCTTAGGTTGGAAAGATACTATCATATATTTATACATTATTTATGTAGGGTTCTATCAAAATTAACTACTTGGACCCAAAATAAAAATCCTTTCTTTTGGACAGAGATGTGCGTGTAGAATTTTGAGAAGTTTTAGTGTGGTTTGACGAAAAACCCTATCTTGATAATTCTAGAGGAGAGTACTGAGTACATTTTTTATATAATGTCTCTAAAACAATGATTGTATTTTTTTGATACAAATGTTAATGTGATATAATATTTTTACCATTAGTTGAGTCCCCATGATCAGTACTATGGGACCCCTAATCTTGGGCTATTAGATATGGTATTCAACTTGAAGATGAGTGAAAAATATTATATTAGAGAGCGGTTTATTGTCCATTATTACTACAAGTGTCTAAAGTATATATTTTTGAAGAAGGATATTAACTTTATATAGAGTATGTGTCTATACGGGCTTCAGGATTATGACTTTGAGATAGTATGTATTCATGGAAAGGAGAAAGTGGTGGAATATTCTCCTAGAATGGGATCTTGTTCACAATTATTGGCTGAAGAATCAGAGATGTTGGCCTTGCTATAGTTTTCCAAAGTGTATGAGGATGATGTAGCATTCCTCCATTCAATGGTTTTTACATAAGTTATTATTCTATGATTTAGAGAGGCACAACATGAAGATACTAATTGTGTGATCATTCTTGATTAGATATCCTCAGGACATTCTCTTGATGGATTTTATGATAGTGGGGAGCATGAAATACTTTTCTAAGGATGGATCATGTTAATAAAGATAACATTGGATGAGGTTTTTAGGGAGTTTTATACACCCCTTAGAAGTGACTATAGGTGTATAAAAGATGTACCAAGACCATAGATGTTAGTTCTGGTGGCCAAGATTGAACAAGTGTGTAGTTGAGTTTGTCTCTTGATGCCTCACCAATAGTACATTAAGGCCAAGCACTAGGTTCTAGTGGTATTTTCTAAACCCATTTATATATCAGAGTGTATGTGGGATAAAATAAATATGTACATAAATATGGGATTCCATGATCATATAGTGGAAGAAATTATATCTGGGGGATTGTAAACCAATCCAACAATTCGGTCCACTTCTTACCCCTATGGGAGTAGAGTTTAGTGGAGTGATTTAGAATCCTTTTTATGAAAGAGATAATTCAGATTCACCTGGATCCCTCGAAAATCCTTTAATAATGTGTTTATTGCTTAACTTTTAGATTATGGATAGGATTGGAGGAGTCTGTTGGGAATTAGTTGTCTTTGAGAACAACATTCCAGCCCCAAACAAACAACCATATTGAAAAATCCATTCTAGTTCTATTGGAAACACTTTGGAACTACATGTTGGACTTTTACAATATCATGCAGGATAACCTACCATTAGCGGAGTTTGATTATAACTATAGTTACCACTCTTCCATCAATATGGAACCATTCAAGGCCTTGTACTAGAGACATTGTAGGTCAACACAATACTGGATTTACTTAAGGTATTTTGGGCTTATGGGAGAATGGTTGGTTAATGTTATTATAGAGATGGTTAATATCATCCAGGAGTGGATTTAGAATACCAAAATCTATCAAAAGTGTTTTTTAAAGACTAATGATAGAGGCATTAGAGTTAAATTAGGGATACCATTTATACTTGAAGGGATCACTGTGAAAAGGATTTTAGATATTTTTCTAGGGTAGTAAGTTATCTTCAAGGACCATCAAACTCCTTTAGATAAATCATATGGTGGGTGTGGTGGTGTAAAATATGGCACAACCTCTATAGTTAGACTAGGTACATGATGTCTTCCATGTGTTTCATTTAAAAAGACATGCGCATGAATATTCACATGTTTTCAACTGGTGTGATCTAGAAATCGAGGTTGGTGCTAATTTTTCATATTACCAGATAGAGATTGACGTTCAATAGGAGAAGATCATTTAGGGGTATGAAATTCCTATGGTTCATGTGTGATGGAAGAAGAACAATTTTATGAATATCTCATATGAGTGGGATGATCAGATGTAAGCCCATCACAACCATCTTTCTATGTATATTTTTCCTTTTGGGATGAAAATACATGTTGTGGGATGAATGTAACGAACCTATTTTATCCTTGAAAAAATTTCATATATTATAAAAATATTTTTGAGGAATCGAATTAAGTCAGCATGGGTCCTGAGGCACGATGAGGCATATTATTAATATAATAAAAACATTATTATATTATATCATAAGAAAACAATTTTTATGTAATAATGGTAAAAATATTCAAAGCGGTATTAGATTAGTCATATGAGAATACCATTAAATCAAAAATATATGATTTACCATAGGTATGAGATAATATTTTAACATATTGTCGTTTGTATTATGTATACATATGAGAAGATTATTATTTTATTAAATAATTAAATTATTTTATATTTATTAAAATTCCTACAAAACCTTGTCTCTTCTATTTAATCTAATTTATGGAAAATCTCTAGTGTTATCTAATAACCCTATACATTAATAGAAAATCCATTATAGGATAATTGTTAGACGATTAATAATGGACGGGGCATTGGTGATTGGTGTGCTAGAGAAGTTCATCGATCTCTCTGATGACATCAATGCGTGGTTATTATTCATCAATGATTGATAAAAACACGAGTTAGTTAATTGTTTTGTTGGATTAAATACCAATATTATTAATCCCTTAATCGATCATGAATCAATTCTTCTAATGAATTGATTCTTGTTTGGACTAATAATTTACCAGTATTACTTATTATCTTAAAAATTAGGAATTGATATTGTTATGATTAATCCTAAAAATTTATTCTCCATTCATCATTCTAATAATAATGTATTGAGGCCAACCTAGATGATGGGTGACATTTGTTCCTCCTATTTTTATTTGGTTCATTTCTTACACCGTTCTTTTCAAAATAATCACCATTTTTTTGGCTGGTCCTCTGAAAAATACATGATGAAAAATAATTATGAAACCATTGGTTAGTGAACTTGATCGATACCACAGGTTCATGATCATAACTTTTGATACAATTAAGGTGAGTTGTTGATGATGTAGGATCATGAATGGATCAGGATCAATAGTGTATCATTTTGCATTGTGGTGATGGTTTAGAGTGATGGCGAGTGTTTCCCAAGAAAAAAGGGTAGCCATAGTTTGGATATACATGATTAATATATTTCAGTCAACCTAGATTCATGGTTCCGAGAATGATATTTTTCGAGCAGAGGAGGTGATGATCTAGTTAAAGATGGGTGAGGTTTCTAGACATCTGTAAAAAATCATGTCATATACGGTGTTTAGTTTGAAGAACAAACATCATGTAGTCCCATGTATATTATAGATGCGACTTCAGAAAAATAAAATATCACATTCCATGTGGGACATAACACACACTGTGTGTCATGTATCAGATGATTCTTCATGTACCCTTAGCGTACACAGGTATAAACACGACCATGTACACAACTACAACCAATGTAAAAATGGATGACCCAATACTCAGACATGCTCTGCTACCTATACATGACTAGGTACATGGTCATAACCATAATACATGGTTATAACCCAAAGTAGACAAGAATGAGACATACTACATGGGTAGACCCATGTTAGAGATGACATGAAATGTACATGTAGTACACAACATTTCCTTTCTCCAGATATGTTTTAGGCACTTTTTCACTTATGTATTGAAAATTTTCTTTAGGGCATGTCACCTTGGACCATATACACGAGGGTATAGAGAAGAATCACATCCTAAGAATTGGACGTGATCCCATCTATATGATTAACCACAAGAATAGTTATGAAATTAATCAACGTGGAAAATAGTTTGATCCTTCATCATTATCTTCTTTTATAGTATTGTTTTTAGGAATTTTCAGGCCAACCCTACATGGGAATTAGATCCATTAATTATCAGGGTATTCTTGATACTTACTGGATTATCCCACAAGGCCTAGGGTAGATCCTCGTTATATGTATTGATATCTTATGAGTTCTAGTGTATAATATTTCATTTATAGTCTCAATGAGAACAACCTCTCTGCGGGTCACATTAATCATACCAAATTCGTGGAATGATTTCTCCCGAGTGAGCATTACATTGAAACCTTGAATAAGAATCATGGGATGGAAGTGCATTTGTGAACTTATTTTGAGACAAGAATATACATGTGTTATTATTTTAATTTATTATATTCTGATTTACATACCATTTTGATGATGGGAATACTTCTCCTTTGATTCTTTATGTTTGGAGATTTGGGAGTTCCCTACCATAAATTGTTATACTCACCCCTACATGGGGTCATCCCACAAATGTCATGGTTTATGCAGATAACATGCCTTTTAATAGATTCTTGAGTAAACCCGGTGAAGGAGTAGTAAAATGATAAAGAAATACCATGGTTTAAATCAAGTGTTGCATTTAATAGTAGTCTCCTCATTCCCAGTATATTGGACTCTTTTTATGGATTTTGTTGGAATTTATTTGGAATTTAATGCTTTATAATATGTGTATCATATTCTTGTTTGGGATATAGATTTATGCATTCATTATGGTATCAATTTTATTTTTCATTTTATCATTTTATCAGTATTCAGAGATGTTTGTGTGTACAGATACCTTATGATAATGCCCCATATGTGTGTGTGATATGCCTACTTAGTGGAAGTTTTCATCCCCTATCCTATTAGAGGTGGTAATGGGGCATCACATCCGATATACCATTGTCTAGGAGGGACTTATTTGGATAAGTAGTGATACACATTATCTTATAGAAAATATAACTAGGTTCTAAAATAAAATTGTGAACATGAAATCAGGTTAACATATAACATATTTTATCTCATGAGTTACCATATTTACCCATTTCCTTGGTGGGATATATAATTTTATTCCCTACCATCAAAAAATCATAATTGATTCATTTGTGTACCAAAATATCATAAATAATTCATTATATATCATAACTTATTGAATGGAAATGAGTTTTATGAACCTCTCGTAATTAAAATTATAAATAATCTAGGGAAATAATAAAGATGGTATCATTAGACTATATCCACAATAATATGTAATTAACCTGAAAGGATGTCAACTTTGATGAAAATTATTTTAAAATATCACATGAAATTTTTAATGTAGAAATACCATTTTCACTTTGAAATTACTTCTTTAAAATATAAAACTCACAAAATTAAATTTAAAAATTTCTTTTAAAATTAAATTGGATAATTATAATTGAATATAAATGTCATTTATTGGTCACGATGATGGAAAATTTAATTCTTGTATAATATATTAAAACTAATATTCCTATATCATTATAAATAAATATTTCAAATGTAACTTGTTTTGAAAAAAAATAAAGATTACTTTTGAATAAAATTTAAAAATAAAAATATGGGAAAAATTATATTAAATAGTAATTGTAGTATATTAAAAACATTCATAATATTATTATTAGAAAACATAGTCATGGAAGAAAACATATATTTTCATCAAAGATATAAATAAATAATGTTTTCCCAATAACATTGTTTCAATCTCTTGAATAAATAATGGGACAAAAAATGAAATGAAAACATGTCATACAATAAAATAAACATATGATAATAAAATCCAGGATATTATTGACATATATGATATAAAAAATTATCATAAAAAACTTATTCATAATAAATCAAAATAGACAAATAAATTTTAATATAAATCCCTTACCTTTTTAGTACCTTTTGAATCATAAGAACCTTGAATGAAAGAAACATAGATGAATATATATTTTATAAAACTTTTGATATGTATAATCCTAAAATACATTTATGATATGTATGAAAATATCACATAAAATAAAATATGGGTGAATATAGTATAATTCTCATTGAAATAAAAGTCTTAGGAGAAACCCTTACCTCAATTTCAACTTGTTTTTAAATGATTTAAGATCGTATTTAATAAATTTATATTTATTATAATTATAAAACTGAGTCATTTTAATATTTATAATATCATATAGTATCCACTTATAAAATTTAATATGCATTTATTAATAATTTTTTTTAAAAACATTGTGTTTGGGTGTTCACTATTTTGTTTTCATGATAATTTTGGTTCGATAGTTTCTATCCTTATACCTGGATCATGCTGAAATAATTTAAATAATTTTAACAATGATATAAATATTATATATATTAATTGAATAATATATATCATATTTATTTAGTAAAATATATCTTTATTACCATCAATTTAAATAAGAAACAAAAAACATTTAATAACATTATAGAGGTGGTAGTCAATAAGTATGCATGCCCAATATTATTGTTCCCCAACAGATAACGAAGGTAAGAAAGTAGGATAGATATTATAATTAAAGAATAATAACTATGTCAAAAATATCATATATTATTTTTTAAACCCTTCATAATAACAATAAATGTAAATTGGTGATGGGAAAACACACAACCATGCTATGTGAAGATGGTAAGTTATTCGTACACATGAGTGATGTTTTCAATTTAGGTATGATGGAGAAAAGGTGGAAAATGTTTATTAAATTATATTAATAACAATTAAATTTATTTAAGATACAAAATTAATTTTTTAATAATGTATACCACATATTTAGCAGAGGTTTAAGAAGAAATAAAATGTATAAAACTGAGTTAAGAGTTATACTTCTCTGTTGAGAAACCACTTTTGGATTAGAACTTATACCTTGAAATAATGATCTATTTAAAGGAAAATAATATCTAAGATATTTTTATAGAAGATATGAAGATATTATATTTTCGATTGGAAAATCATAAAGCCTCAAAAGGTAAGATGAATAGAGGAGAATTGGTTACATTTTATAAATGAAGAGAGGGGAACTCTCGAAATTTCAAAAAAAAATTATTTAATATAATTTAAATTTCATATAATAATGGGTAACATTTATATAATTAAAATTTAAGAGGAAAATGTCTCTAAATAATCATATATAATAAAAAAATTTAATTTTTAGATTATGTTTTCACTATTATCTTCTTGTTTTGACCCCCTATATATTATTTTGAAAAATATCATGATAATATAGTTTTTTGTTGTTTAAGGGTCAAGAATGATTCTATAAAAATAAAACTGAACCTTAAATGGTACAAGGATAATAATTTTATCAATATACAATTAAGTTTACCTAATATGTGTTTTTAATTATTTTTAAATCATTTAATAAAATATTATTTAACAAAAGATACCATTAATGTCATTTTCAGGTCTATTCACAATGTTTAACTTTAAAGGTAACATGATTGAAATATAATTGTAATATAGGTTTTTAAAAAATAAATATTATATTATATTTATCTAAAAAATTAGTGGAATACAATAACTTATCCAAATTTTGTTACTTTTAATATTTTTAAAATCAAAAATTTAAATTTTTTATTAATTGATTAAAAACTACACTAACGTTTCATATGAATTTAAGCTAATCATTCAATAAAAATAATAAAACAACATGTTAATAAATCATATAATATTTCAAATAAAAATTCATAACTTAAAATATAATTTCCACTTATTTAAAAAATTATATATATATTAATTTCAATAGAGTTATAATTTGTATTTATTTTTTTCTTAAAGTAATATAAACATCAGAAAAGAAGAAAATAGAAACAAGTAGACATTTTTTAAGGAATTAGATAGAAATGGATGAAATATACACATATAATATGATAAATTTAGGAATTAGAGAAATTTTAAAGCCTTATCCAAATTATTTAATCTTATTTTAGCTATTTTACCCTTACTGTGCTAATAATAATTTACTTGGGTTACTATTCAAAATAAATTGAATATAAAAAAGAAATTTTTACAAAATTTGGACCTCCTAATTCCAAATAATTAATCCATTTCTCAATTTTAAATTTATAGAGGTGTAAAAATCTATTTTATATTAAGAATGAAAAAAAAATTAGAAAAATTTTATTTTCTGTATAAAAACATTTTTATAAGAAAATCAATCATAAATTGAATCTAATAAACTTAATTTGATTACTTATAAAATAATATAAGTTATTATACTTTAAAAACTTTAAAAAATTTTACTCTTTAAATTCTTGAATAAAAAATATACTTTCTAATAAAAATCATTGGTTTTTACTATTCACTAGAATAGTAGTCTTTCCAAAATAATATCATGATTTCACCCAACGATAATTTTGATATGATAATTTAAAAAATGATATAATTTTTATAAATTAAAATTTATAAACATTATAAATTTACTTTTATTAATCATTGAAAATTAAATAAAACACATTCTTCTAGAAAATATATTTTGAAGAATAAAATGACTTTACTAAAATTTTAGTGTTTATTTCCTAATAATTTATCTATCCTAATAAAAAATATATTACAGGGTTCATTAAAAATTGGTGTTTCATGTTTTATATGCTATTGAAAATAGTGTTCTTTTAAAATATCAGGGTGTAATAGTGTGAGTGACAAAAAATAAAAATAAAAATACATTTATTATCAAATGTATACAATCATTTGATTGTAAAATGACCATGTTATTAATATCATGTGGGGTGATATGATGGAAAAATAGGAATAATAGGATTGCCACAGGGTTAGATGACCAGGTTCATGTCCCATAGTGATTAGGTCGTATGAAATGGTATTTGAGCCCATACCTAGCCTAAAGTGAATATATACTGACTGGGATTAATGTGTCTGATCCATAATAATGGTGTTGTGATTTAAAGGGGTGAAATTGTAACACACTGGGAAAGTGATGCTTAAGGGGATAAATGTTTAATCCCAAGTTAATAAGGTTCAAATTTCACTTAGAATGCTTATCTATAGTTAAGAATGATTAGAACACAGTAGTATAATGATGGGTGACCTCGAAGGAAGGTTATAATAGTGTGTCTAAGTGAGGAGAATGAAAATTAAAAGGACATGTTTTGGAATATGGGTATACTTATTATTTTGATATGCTACCCTATTGGGAAATTGTCTTTGGTGTTCTGGGAATGAAACAAATGTATTATTAGAGACACCCTGGGTTAGATGACTAGTTTCATAGCCCATGAAGACCAGGTCAAGAAAATCCTAATATCTAATGTTATCTAAACATTACATGGATACTTACTTAATAGTTCATAAAAATAGCCATCTCATTACATTACTAAAAGAAAGTATTTTTTAATATCCCTTGATTTTCAGTCCTACTTTAATAATATAATTATTATAGTAAATGGATTTATCTATAATTTAATCGACTAATAATATTTTTGAAGTAATTTTCTTCAAAAATAATATTTGAAATTATGTGCCTTAATTTATTTGATTATAATCTAATTATAATACATACTATTAGTTATAATTATCATTTAGTGTTTTCAAATTTAAATTATTTTATTTAAAAAATATTTAAAAATATCTATATTAATATTTTTTGTCAAAAGATTATTTAACAATTTAAATGAATAAAAAATATATATTAAATATACTATATTATATTATAAATATTGTATCATATGCTAATAATTAATTAATTTGGCATAATGAATAATTTTAAAATTTGAATATTTTTGTTTTATATATTTTGAATTACAAAATGTTTTTCATATATGTACGTATATGAAGTTATAATGATTAATTTATAATTAATAATTATGATTATTATTTTTTATTAAATTTTTAATTATGATATTTTAGTTTAAAAAATATATATTATATTTACAAACATCAACTTATAAAACAATATTAGTTAACAAAATTATTTTGATTTAAAATCCTAAAATTATAATTTTTTTAAACGTGAAGATAAACTAAAAATTTAATATAAGAATATGTATAGAAATATACATATTAATGAAATTAGATACATAATAATACAATAATAATATTAATAAATAAATAATGAAAATCGGTTTAGGGGAAATGGATTCATGGACTTGTTTTGGGATCGATCTCAGTAGCCTCTCGGGGTCTCCCAATCTCACAACAAGGATGAGTGAGGTCATGAACCGAAGGAATATGGAGCCACCGTGAGGAATTCGATCCATGATAGGAAGAGGGGTGAGTTTTGACCATGTGTATAGTGGCTATTAGATGTCCCAACTACATGTGTGGGTTCATTTGAAGCTGAGGGAGATTGTTGCTGGTAGGGGGAGTCTGACTAAGTCATGTGTGGTCCAAATAACATATTTTTTTCGTGGTTGTAGTTAGGGTTTTAGATTTATCCAACCTAGTTCAAGGTAGTTTTGATTTTGATTTTTGGGGTCCCAATTTTCTTTTGTATAAACACAAATTCTTGTCATTTATGATATTCTGACTCTTTATGGTTTGCATATGTCAGTTTCTCCACTGTAATTGCTTAAATATTTACCTAGTCTATTTGCCAAATTTTTTTGGGTTGTTGCTAATTTTAGACTTTGAATGGTAGTTGGTCCACTAATTTCTTTATCATTCCATTATTTTAATAATTAATTGTTTTTGTCATTTGTGTTGCCCTAGTTTTCTTAGAATGATCCTATTTTGGTAATTTTTCTTTCTACTCAGTCGCCCTTAGCATACTCATCAAGATATGTGTGTTGTTGTACATGCAGTTGTATTATTCATATAAAAACCATTATTCCATTATGTAAAATAATTGGAAATATAGTTTTTCTATCTAGGAGAGGATGTGTATGTGTTTTCTACACAATAGATGGCCTATATCTTATGATCTGCTAATCAAGTAAGGGTGTACTAAATTTTTTTTTGGATTTTTATTCTTGGTTTTTATTAAATTATGTAAGGGATCATACTATATATTTTGCATATGTTTTATGAAATGGATTTATCATTTTATTTTATAATTTTAATGTAAAATTATTATTTTTTCTTAATTAAAATTTCTTTGGAAAGGCTATTTATTAATTTCATTTTCAAAAACAATTAAAGGGATTTTATCTTTATACATTATTAGGAAAAATTTCAGTTAATATATATACATGCATTTAATTCTAGACTAATCATTATTTCATATATAAATATTATTAAAATTTCAAGATCATTCCTTCAATAATTCAAATTTCATTTTTATGTAAGGGTGTATTTAAATTACATTCAAAATTTTTATTTTATTATGTACAAATTTTTTTAAGGATTTATTTATATCAAATCATGTTTTAGTACATGATTTTGTAATAAAATTATTTTTGTACTTATAGAAATAAATATATTAATATTATAACTATTCTTTCCTTCTTTTTAAATATAGATATATTTATTTATCAATATTTCATTGTATAATGAATTCATTCAACATTAATGTTATTGGATTCATGGTGTACATATATGTAATTTTAAATATGTTCTCTAGAGAGATATAAGTATTTTATCAAGTACATAAGTAATCATAAATGAATTTCTGATAATTATTTATATTAATGTGAATATGTATAATTCAGAAAATAAAAGTTATGTATTTTATAGAAAAAACCCCTAAAATAATTCTTGTAATGTTTATAATTTTATTTTTATGTTACCAAAAATGTGTGTACCCCATCATAATGTTACATTGAAATAAAATTCGTCACATTTTCATGTAGTAGTTACCATATATAAATTTACAATAAAATGGGAATTATTATTTAATTTTAAGGGATTGATTTTAAGTTATAAATCTATGTTTTATTTATAAATGTATATATATATATATATATGTAAATATAACCACCTATTTTCATATTTTTTAAGTATGTAAAATCATTTCTAAACATATAATTTTTTGTAAGAGGATTTCTTATTTCCAATTGTCAAAGGGTTTTGAAATTATTTTAAATCCATCTATTTATGTTTTATTTACAAATATATATATATATATATATATCATTCTATATGATACATTTTTATTTAATACATTTGTGTGTGTGTGTATTAGGCATGATATTTATATATTCATGTAAGTGTATAGGTCATTTTGTGTAATAGCGTTATTATTTTCAATATCTATTTACATGTATGTGAGTATGCAATTATATTTTATTTAAATAACATTATTTATGTAAACAAATGTATATATAATTTTATATTTTATGTAAAAGAATTATATACATTAATATTGGTATTATTTTAGGAAAACATCTTTTTTCATGACACATGTATAACCAATGAAGTTATTTTATGAAATTGAAATTGAAGCTCATAATTTAAAGAAGCTTCATAGACCTTATAATAAAAAATTAATGTTATAATGTTTTTAATTACAAAGAATCTCACCTAGGTTTTATGAAGGCAGGGTGTAGGGAGTGAACACCAAACCCTTATGGGAATTTTTCTAACTATGTTATGGGTGCTACAATATAGTGCTCTAATGCATTGGGTAATACGTTTATCTCATGAGATATTATGTATGGTGCATATGAGGTTTATCCCAAGTACATTATAGTGGACAAGAGGTTTATCCAAAGCACATTATTGGATTAGGGAGTGAACCTAATCTTTCATGTTACTATGTCCACAATGTCTCAGAAGTAAACTATGAATCCATGTTATGATCAAAGGTTACTTTGAGAATTAAATCATAAAATGCTTATATGTTTTCATGTGAAATTTATACAGTTTTATGAATGAATGATGTTCATTTTTGAAAATTATATATATATATATATATAATGAAATACTTTTGATAAAAAATTTATTTTGAGAAGGGCACATGGTTTCATAAGCCTATAATTTCCGATTCAATGATATGTTCTACTTTTTATATTGAATTTCAAACACTATTTGATTCCTTTTAATTTAAAAAAATCCCCTTATTGATCTTTTTTTTCTCATCCCTAGTTTATAATTTTTTTTAAAAAGTATAGTTAAACTCTTTGATGGCGTTCTCTTCGTTAATGAGTTAGTGTATGAAGTCTTTTTATTTAATTTGTTGCAGTTTTATTTATTCGTTAGTAATTGTATCTAATTATATAAATAACTAGATTAGTAAAAGAATCATGATATGTAATTAAATGTTATATATTTAATATGTTTAATTTATTTATAGAAAATTACACAGCATTTATATGGGTTGAGTTCAATAGCTTGGGATTGGGTTTTTACAATTAGTATCCGACCAATGGTCTTCAGAACATTTGAGATTAGATATTGTTGAGTATAGTTGTTTAGTCGTCCTATTTTTCATAATTTAGAAGATCGAAATTCATAATTCTTTTGAGTTCGATGAACAAATTGTGAGGAAACAAATCCTTTGAGGGGGGGGGGGGGCTAATGTAGCATCCAAAGATTTAAAAACCAAATTTTACTAAATAAATATTTTATTAAATTTATTTATTTATAAATTAAACTAACTAACAATATTTTTGAGGCAATTTAGTTAGAAAAACATATTTGAAACTAAGTTGTTTAATTAATTTTATCATAAGATAATTTTATTACATATAATTTGTTATAATTATTATTTTTTGTTTTCAAATTTATATATTTTTGTTAAAAAGTTAATTTGTAAATAAATAGTTTAATTTAATTATTTATTTTTCAAATGATTATTTAATATTTGAAATGAATAAAGACAATATATATTGACTATAATAAATTCTATTATAAATATTTTAACATATTCTAATAATTAATTTATTTTACATAATGAATAATTTTAACATATTAATAATTTGGTTTTATAAATTTTTATTTTTAAAGTTATATATATAAATG
Organism: Viscum album; assembly: GCA_963277665.1. Classification (NCBI taxonomy): domain Eukaryota; kingdom Viridiplantae; phylum Streptophyta; class Magnoliopsida; order Santalales; family Viscaceae; genus Viscum; species Viscum album. The sequence continues at coordinate 1,293,308,818 of OY728141.1, read as the reverse complement.
TATATAAAGATATTATTATTAATTTTATATTATGAATTATGATTAATTTTTTTATAAATTTCGAATTATGAAAATTTAGTTTAAATTAATATATTATTGTTATTAGAATGGAATTATAATGTAATCTTAGTTTATAAAGTTATTCTACTTTATAAGTAAGAAATTATAATTTTTTAAATGATATATTTAAACTAATAATTTAATATGAGAATATTTATATAAATAAAGGTATTAATAAAATTTGACAAATAATATAAAATTAATAATAATAAAATAATGAAAATTAGTTTAGGGGAAAGGGATTCATGAACTCGTCTAATGTTTGGGTAGGTTAGCCTCTTGGGATTACTCGATCGTGCAATGAGGTTATGGGAGGTTTTTCAATGGATGAAGCCAGAACTACCATGAGGGAGTCGATCTTTATAGGGTGCAATGGTGAGGTTCGACCGATGGTATATTTTTTTCTAGATGTCTCAACTTCTGTTGAGTGTTCGTTTAATGCTGAGGTAGATCGATGCCGGCAGGGGGAGTCTATCAAAGTCGTTTGTGGTCCGAATAGTGTTATCAGGTTGTGATTGTAGTTAAGATTTCATATTTCTCCAACCAATATTGATGAAGTTATTTTTTTATTTTCATGATCCCAATTTTCTTATGGATAAATATTTGTTCTTGTCATTTTTTGTTGTGCGACGCTTTGTGGTCCACATATGTTATTTTCCCCAAAACAATATCATTACAATTTACCATGTCAATTTGAAAATTTTTCATTAGTTCTTGTTTATTTTAGATTATGAACTATTATTGGATTATTAATTTGTTCAGTTGTCCTTATTTTGTTAATAATAAAGTGTTTTTTCCATTTTTTTCCTATTTTACCAAAATGATCCTATTTGGGTGATTTTTTTGTCTGCACGGTTACCCTCAGCTTACGCAAGCTGTGTTTGTTTCTTTAGATATAGTAGGATTATTCCTATAAATCCCATTTTTAAATTGTGTAATATAATTGGAAATATATTATGTCTATCTAGGATATGATGTGTGTGTGTGTGTGTTGTACAACAGAAGGATTCCAATATACGATATGCTAATCAAGGGTATACTGAAATTATTTTTATATTTTTGTTCTTTGTTTTTTTAAATTATGTAAGGGATTATAATATATTTTTGAATTATGTTTTATGTATGGGATTTGGCATTTTCATATTTATTTTATAAGATAAAATTATTCTATTTTTTAAATTCTAATTCATTTGGCAAGGATAGTTAATTATAACTTTTTCAAAATCAAGTGAGGGGATTTTTTATTCTGATTTTTTTGGAAAAATTCCATTGTGTATGTATATATATACATTAAACGACTTCAAGCCTCCTATTTATTTAATATATAAATATTATTACAATTTCAAGATCATACCTTCAATAATTCTAGTTTCGTGTTTATATAAGTGTGTATTTAAATTAAATTATGATATATTATTTTATTATATTTAGAATTATTTTAAGGAATTATTAATATCAAATCATTTCTTTGTACATAATGGTGTAATAAAATTATTTATGTAATTATGGAAATGAATAAATTCATATTAAAACTATGGTTTAATTATTTTCAAATATAGATATATTTATATATCAATGTTTCATTACAGAATGAATTCATTCTTCTTTAATGATACTGGATTCATGGTGTACATATATGTATATGTAAATAAGTTATCCAAAAATATATATGTATTTTATCAAGTATATAACTATTCATAAATAAATTACTGATAATTATTTATATTAAGGTTAATATGTATTATTTGGAAAATAAAATATATGTATTTTATTGATGTAAATCCTGTCATAATTTTTTCATGTTTATATTTTTTTTTCATGTTCCAAAAAAATGTGCATAGCAGGTCATCATGTTACATTAAAATGAATGGAGTCACATTTTAATATAGTAGTGGTTGTACAAAAATTCACAATGGAAGGGTATTATTAATTAATTTTAAGTGTTTAATTTTAAAATTTAAGGATATGTATTATATATATATATATACATACAGGTACCTATTTTCATATGATTTAAGGATTTAATATTATATCTATACATATCATTTTATTCAGGATGATTTTTTACTTCCATTTATCAAAAGGGTTTTTAAATTGTTTTCAATACATCAATTTATTTTTTATTTAGATATATATATATATATATGTATCTTTTTTTATGAAATAGTTTTATTTGAGACATTTATATGTGTGTGTGTGTATTACTCAGGATGTATATATATATATATATGTTAGTGTATATGTCAATTTTTGTAAATGTATTTATATTTTCAATATTGATGTACATGCATGTGAGTATGCAACTGTATTTTAATTAAATATCAGACTTTCTATAAAAAACTATATATATCTGTAACTTTTATTCAAATCTATTATATAAATTTAAATAGGTATGATTTTTATCAAAAATATTTTTTTGACACATTTATAGAAAATTAATTTATTTTACCAAATAGATGTCGCAGCTCAAAATATAAAGAAGCTTGATATCCCTTATGATGAAAAATGAATGTTATAATTTTTTTAATTAGAAATAATCACACCATGATTTTATGAAGTTAGGTTATGGGGAGGAAAACCAAAAACCCATATGGGACATTGTATAACAATGTTGTGGGTGTGCCTAGATAGTGGTCCAATGCATTGGGTAATGTGTTAATCTCATGAGATGTTATGTATGGTGTGTGGGTTATCTTTCCCAAGAAAATTATAGTTCACAAGAGGTTTATCCAATTCACATTTTGGGATTATGGAGTGAACCTAATCCATCATGGGACTATGTCCACCATGTCTCAAGAGTGAACCTAAATGCCATGTTATGATATAATGTGCCTTTGATAATTAAATTATGAAATTCTTATAAGTTTTCAAGTGAATTTTCTATGGTTTTATGAATGGATGAAGTTTATTTTACGAATTATATATAAATAATGAAATCCATTTGATAAAAGGGTTATTTTGAGAAGTAAAAAGTGTTTCATAAACCCCAATTTTCCGATTCCATGACATGTACAACTTTTTATATTGAATTTCAAATACTATTTTGTTTCCTTTTATTTATAAACCCCCTTAATGAGATTTTGTCACCCTTCAAAATTTTATAAAATGTTTTTCATATGTATAGTTGAACTCTTTGATGGAACACCTTTCGTTAAAGAGTTAGTGCATGAAGTCTTTTTATTTAATTTATTTTGGATTTATATAGTGTTTAGTAATTTAATCTAATTATCCTAAACCTAGGCGAATAAATGATTCTGATATGTAATTCATATGTTGTGTATTTATTATGTTTCATTTGTTTTATAAAAATAAAAAATAAAAAACATTTATAAGGGAAGAATTTGATAGATTGGGCTCGTGTATTTACACATTTTATTACAATACATTCCCATGATCTTTTAGTTTTAGAGTTTTAGAGAATAGTGATAAAACATTAACTTATAAATCTCATATTTTTTTTAACCAATAGAAATTTTTCCGCTATATGAGTAACTACTTAATATATAAAATATCATCAAAATATCCTAAAAATTCAATAAAAAAATTATATTTAAGGCATTTCAGTCTTTTCCTAGATTCATAACATAGGAAATAGAAAATATAAGAAATGGGTGAGATCAGATTCTTATTATGTGTAATTATGGAAACCCACCATTTTATTAAATAACTTTGCATTACATGGTACAAAAATAGATCTTTTAATGTATTGTTTTTTTGGAAATAAGGTATATAGTAATGAAAAAAACATTCATATAAGTCCACTTAAAGAAAACATCATGAATTCTCCCTAAGTTACATTTACTGCATGTCAAAACCAGGGGATATACATTAAATGACAGTGGTGAGCATGAGGCCTAGTAATTGAGTAAATAAGGGAAACATTTAGCACGTGAACAAGAGGAATATCAATAAGTACCTGAGGCTTCACAATATATCTCGAACAAGATATAATGAGGAATATCACAATAAAATAATCATGAAATATAAAAATGAAATGTCGTTACAACGTTTGAATGATACATTCATAAGAATATCATCAAGGTTTATCAAAAAGGTGTCACAAATTAAAATTTCCCAGGTTATTCACTAACATATCATAAAACATGTCATCTGTAGAGATGAAATTCTTTAAAAAAATATATTAGAGATATATTAGGAATACCCTTCATATGTTTTAGTTCAACATGGTACAAATTATTCAAAATAAATCATTTCATTAATAACCCGTGAGGAATATTGATTGGGTTTCTTACAAAAAAATTATCATACAAAGTGATTAAAGTCATGATCATTATTTTATATTTATCCCATGAAATTAAATTTGAGTTTAATATTTTAAAATTAAGAAAATAAAAAATATATTTTAAATCTAGATGAGTACCCATTTAAAATAAAAAATGATTGAGTATTCAATTAAAAAAGAAAATATAATTTCTCACATAAAAGAGGGAATTTTGAGAATTAAATTCAGAAGCAAGACAAGTATATAATATGGTTTTAAAAAATGATAAAATGAGGGGTAAAAGGGTCTTCCATTCATAAAATAGACTTATTACATTAATTGGACAATAAAATGTAGAAACAAAGTATTTTCTTGGAAATTAAAAGACATACTACAAAAATATTCTCGAATGGGAATGAGAAGAGGATATTTCCCTTACCTTGAAGATTTGTTACTAAAATTTTGGGTTAAACCTTAGGGTCATGAGGACACCTTGGGGACATCTTGGGAAGAAAAAACTACTAGAATTGTTAGTGTTATGGATTATTAGTGAAAGGGAATAGAGAAATGAGTGGTTATTTATAGGATAATTGGAATAACTGTTCAATAATTTCCAAATAACGGACATGGAAAACATGGTTAATGAAATTGAAAAACCATTGGCTTAACAAAGAGTTTTGAGCATGAGTTTGGAAATTTGGTTCACATTTTATGTTATTTTAATTAACAAGAATCTGAATTCATTTTTGAATACATATTTTAGCATTTAAAAGTGAATACTCTCTAAATAATTGTTTTTTAAAAATCAAACTTTCCTTTTTTGACTATAGAAAGTCACTTATACTTTTAAAAATAGATTTAATCTACTACAGTATATAATATCAATAAAATAATAAATTTAAAATAATGTATTTTTATTTATTAATTATTAAATCATTATGACATAAATATGATGTCCTAAAATATAAAAAAAACTTCAATTTGTATTTTTGCATTTCAAGAAAAATATTTTTTTCTCAGAAAATTCTCATAAATTCCCCCTAAATTAATTTCAATGTTCAGATTTCAAAAATGATGTTTATAATATCAAAAAAATATAGATATGAGAATTTTAAAATTTTAATATAAAAAACCTTATTTAGTTTAAAATAGTATGTTTTAAGGTACAATCAAATTTCTGAAAATTATAAAATATTTTTGAAGACATTAGGAAAGTATTTTATCATTTAATCTTTAAATAAAAGTGTTTTAAAAGACTATTTAATGATGAAAATACTATGAATAATACATTGGTTTATTAAAAATTATGTATAATTTTTTTTTTTGAAAAATAAAATAATGTTTTATATGCATCAAAAAAACAATGTATCAAATTCATATAAATATAAAATTTATTTTATTAACAAAATCTATTCTTAAAAAAATGAAGGAATATAATTTTTTTTATAAAGTGGAATTTTCACCATGTTATGAACATGTAAAATCTTATTCCACCCACATACACAATAATGCTGAGGTTTGAAATGGTTTTTGTTTCATGTGATGGGTTGGCTAAAATCGACCAAGTTATAATCTCCCCAAACTTGATGTTCTCCCATATGTGATTTTGTTCTAGCTTAACATGTCGATGATCGGATTGAGATTGGTCAAGGGTGAACCCCAGTGACACTACCTTCCTTCCATTTTCAATCAAAAAGTCTTCAAATGATACGACTCTACTGGTTGAGGCAGTTGATACACCTTTATATATCAATTAAACTTTGTCATTACTACTTATAAACACTAATTATAATAATAAAATTATCAAAAAAGGGTATAATTTCAAATTTTTAAATTGAATATATGTAATAATGACCAATAATCATATAATGGTCAAATCCCAATAGTCACATTTCACTCTACTTATTATAAATACAACTTAACTCTTTCAATCAAAATTAGTAATATTTTCTCTTAAGTTAATTTCTTTTATTTTAATAAGATGATGATTAGCATACTAATTTTTTTCCATTTCTATAAAATTTACCATGGGGGAGATGATTCTAGTAGATTGGGGAGATCCATAGTTTTCCATTTTATCTATTCAATTCTATAATATTTGTCTAGTTATAATGTTTGGAATTTTAATCAGTTTCAAGGCTTAGTAATGTAATGTTTGTTCTTAATGAGATAAAATTATGGTGGGTTATATATATTTTGTGTGTGTTTAATATTATAAAATAACTAAATAAAAATTTTTCATGAAAAAAATACCTTTTATATTTATTTTCTTTATATTCTCCACCTTAATAAATTTCATCCTTGAAATTGAAATGCATTTTCTTAGATGAGAAAAGCTGATGGTACTTTTGTCTCATTGACTATTCTATTTTCTATGTCACATCTCCATATTAATGGATCCTACACAACACTTCAACATGGTGGTTAGTCTTGTCACTTTGAATCTTGTATCAACAGTCCAGGATCTCTATCGGTTGCTCCTCATAAGATATGTTATGTTCCAGATACCCCACCATTAGATTTAATATTTGCGAGGGATCAGGAATGTACTTCATGAAGAGAGACGCATTGAATACATCGTAAACTAGATATTGATTTAGTTTAACTGTTATCCAATATGCCACTAGTCCAATGCAATCAATGTTGTTATTGGGTCCAATATACCTTGGTCTAAGCTTCCATTTCATCCAAAACTATACTAAAAAATACGTATCTAACAATGCTATAAATTTCCTTCATCAGTTATAGAAAGGTGATGAGTACCTAAGTGAGATAAAAGGCCCTGGTCTTTTATCGGTAATTTTTTAACATTGATAAAGGGTATTTTATCAGCCCTTATAGTAGCACTAATAATGTGTACCTCTATATGAGGTTTTATGTGTCTGTTATCAATACTTTCAAAAGAATAGAAAAATGTTTCCTTTATCAGTGCTTTTAAAATTTCTTATAATTTTTCCTTTATCTAATATTTTAAAACCATTGATAATGCTCCCCACTGTAGTGTGTTGGAACAGCAAACTACTGCACTAGTGCAGTGTTCTGTAACCACACACTGTAGTACCCAAACCACACCAAATATCAACAAAAACATATCCCAATATAGAATTTAAATGAAATTAAATTTATAACACAAATAAAATAAAAAATCACTATATTATAAACATATCAAATATTGGATTATACAATTAAATAAATTCAAATTATTAAATATATTAAAAAAATAAAAATTCCTTTTTTTTAATCATGACACTGAGTCATGCCATTGCTGAAATAACCACCCCTTCTCAAGAAAAGGAGAAAACCTGTATTAGAAAACATTATTATGTTTGTAATAATTTAATGACATAAATGAACTAAAAGTGTTAGTTTTACTAAAATTAATGAAAATTTTAAATAAAAATATTCTCTTAAAGTCATATAAGTCAGAAAATGCATCATATTGATTTTTGTATGATTCAACCATGTATCAAGTGAATTTTGAATCATTTTCTAGAAGTATCAAATGAATCAAAATGACTTTTCTTAGTTGTGAGTATATTAGATTTCATTTTTACTAAAATGTCGTTTTAAACCTAAAACACACACTTTTGACTCATTTCGATCACATCGTGTATGAGTCTGATGTGAAACATATTCTTACACATTAAAAATGACTTTTGAATAATTTTCCTAAATTATCAAGAAAATTTGAGCACATTTGATCAGTTTTCAGTGAGTGACACATTTTGAATTAAAATGTAAATTTTAAACTAATAACAGACAGTCAATGTTATAACAGGTACATCATGTATCAGATTGAAATGAATATTATTCATACATGTTTCAAATTACTTATAGATCTTTTTCATAATGTATCAAAATAGTGTAAATTAATTTTTGTGGTTTTGAGTAGGCCAGTATTCCATAATACTAGAATTGATGTTAGTTTAAAATTAAAATATTCACTTTGAGTCATACTGGTCACACCATGAGTCATATTGAGGTTTGGATAATTTCTACACGTCTAAAATGACTTATGGACTGTTTTATGTATTAAAACAATATGAATGTTTTTTCTTTTTTTGGAGTATGTAAGTAGTCGTTTTAACTAAAATATCATTTTAAACTGGAAAAACATATTTTGACTCATTATGATCACATCATGTATTAGTTTGAAGAAAAAAATTTATACACATCCAAAATGACATATTAATCATTTTTACTAAATTATCAAGAAATCCCAAGCCTATTTGATTGGTTTTCAATGATTGATAATTTTTGAAGTAAAATATCAATTTTAAACTAATAATGGAGTCCATGAGTCATATCGGGCACATCGTGTATCAGATTGAGGTGAGGATGATCCCTACACATCAAAAATGACATATAATTCACTATAAAAAAGTATCAAAACAATCCAAATCTTCTTTCTCTATTTTGAGTCATTTAGTTATCCATTTAACTAATATTGATGACAATTTTAAATAAAAATATGTACTTGGGGTCTTAATGGTCACACCATTCATCTAATTTAGATAAAGCTGATTCATACACATCTCTAATGAATTTTGGATCATTTTTCTATTGTATCAAATTTTTATGAATGTGTCTTCTAGGTTTTGAGTTTGATGGTTTAATTTTTAGTAAAAATGCATTTTAAACTAAAAAAATAGTTTTAACTCATTCCATTCACATCATGTATTAGTTTGATATAAAACCAAATCTTACACATCAAAAAATTTATTAATAATTTTAATAAATTATCAAGAATATTTGAGTGACTTTTATAATATTTCAATGAATGAATCTTCTTGAAATAAAATATTGATTTTAAACAATTAACAGACACATTGAGTCATACTAGCACCTGGTATAACATATGGACGTGTGGTTGTTTCCTATGTGTCACAAATGACTTATGGATCATTTTCAGAATGTATAAAAAAATAAGAATATTTTTTCTTTGTTTTTATTATGTTAGATTTCTATTTTTCTAAAATTAATGTCAATTTTAAATATAAAGAAGTAGATAGAGTCATACAAGTCACACCTTATGTCAGATTTTAGTGTGACTAATTTCTCCACATGCAAATGTTTCAAAAAACACCATGTGTCAATGTTACTATGATATCCATTGACTTTATTTTTCTAAATTGCATCACAATATGTGAATCTTTGAAAAAATTTCCCCTAAAAGAAAAGAATAATTCACCTATATAAGAAAACAATTATTAAATGAGTAATACTAAAAGGAAATCAATTAAACATAAATATGAAACAATACATTAGTTATATGGATAGTGATTTAATTATATAAATATCAAGAGTACTTATGTTATTGAGAAGTGGAGGGAACTTGAAAAAACAGTTAAATGTCAACATTTTAGGGGTAAAATGTTTTGATGGAGAAAACGTATATGGAATTTTTGGTACACAAATTCATGAAAGACGGATAGATCATCCCAACTCAAAAAAAGAAACCACCTTTATAAGAAAACATTTATTAGGTGAGTAATACATAATATAAATAAATAAAACATAAATATGAAACAATACATTAATTTTATGTACAATGATTTTACTATTAAAACATCAAAATTAGCTCAGTTTTTGAGAAGAGGCAGCATTGTTTGTCTTCCTATAATATCAGTGGAGGGAACATGAGAGAAAGTGATAAATGGAACACTGTGAGGGTTAATAGGTTACGAGTTATAAGAATTATATGGATGTTTTGGTATAGAAAGTCATTAATGATGGACAGACCACCCCAACTCGAACAAAAGAATCAACCTATATAAGATTCAATTATTATGTGTGTAATACAAAAAGAATTAAACATAAATATAAAATAGTACATTAATTATATATAAAATGATTTTATTTTGAAAACATGAATATTACCTATATTATTGAGTAGAGAGAGTATCATTAATCTTTTTCTAAAGTAATGAAGTATAGAGAAGAATCTTTTAAAATAAACTAATAATTCAAGGAGTGATGAAAATTAAACCAATGTTGAATTATATAATTTTTCGGTAAAATATAGAAAGTATATCAAAATATTACATTTACATCCTTCAAAATGAATTCCTCATTATAGTTTGTTCTTATATGGTATTTGTAATATCATCATGTGAAGAAGACATTGTCAATGTGAGTTGTAAAAAATTTAATTTACATTATGTTAATATAGTACATAATATATAATATTCTGAGGAAAAATATAGTATATTAAAAAACATTCAACTTCTCATTGAACTATGGTTATTTTTAAAAGGTTTCAAGGATTTGGTTCCACTATTGAGAATAAAAATCCCATGTTTTCCCGTTTAACATAAAATAAACATTCAACATTTGGACCAACATGGAGTTATTGTGATCTACCTATAAAATAATTATCCTCGATTTCATTTTCATCTGACCTGACATTTGTTTTTGTCACCAAAAGGGAAATAAAGAAATTCGTGTTTTCTGGACTACGGACATAAAATACTTGCACTTCTTGTGATTCTATTATGAATGTATTATCTTTTTCCCCTTTTAAACTAAAATTAACCATCATGAATCCTATTTCATCCACTTTCACTGCAATGATATTTTTAACACATTATAAATAAAAAATCAACAGTTAAAATTTTGTGTAATATAACTCATATATCTATTTGATAATGAAAAATATGAAAACATTTCCTAAATTGGATTTGCATCCTTGGAACAGGATATGTGATTCCCTTAACCATTAAGTATAACACCACTATTTTTCAATATAATGTAGTCATCATGTTTTTTTTATAGAACATATAACCATTAATTACATAACAACTATAAGATATAACATTTTCTTTCAATCAAATATCATTCCACTTACATCATTAAACTATTGAATTTGGATTTTCAGATACCTCCATTAAAATTTGATATCAAAACCATCATATAAACGGTTGATTATTTGTATTTTATTTCAATCCATCAGCCCTTAAATTATTAAAATATTTATGAATTTATTTATGTTCTTCAATATATTGATCAAAATATTCAATATTATGTAAAATTTTAAGGTTCAATTTCCCCATCTGTATTTAAGAAATTGTAAAAAAAATCTCTTCTAGAAATTTCATTTCCCATAAGGCATTCCATGTGATGAGATTTTGGGACACCGATGTTGTCAACATCTGATAGGTAATTATTAAAAAATTCAATAGATTCATAAAAAATATAAAATTCAACAATAAAACATTCTTCATGGATTAGAATATTGACATACCATTTAAAAGATTCATATACTGTTCAATGGGGTATATTGATCTATAATGGAAAAAACCTCATAGTTGAACCTCTCTAACCAAGTAAACCATTTGGTGGACCATTATATCGAATAATTTTGGAAATAAGAACATCTAAAATTCATATAATATGACTAAAACCTCATCATTCATGGTGGGAAACATTGATGTGTATATTACATTACTATATATGTCTTTGAAAAGGAAGCATAGTCTGGGTAAAGAATGTTTTAAATTATTAGGGAGAATGTAATGGAATGAAACGAGCATTAAATCCTATATCAGAACATAAAATTCCAATGATTTTATTCTATTTTAACCTAAAATAATTCATTGAAATGATATTATTTATATTTGATGAAGTCCCCTGTGTAACTTTTACAATATTAAGGAAAAGGAAATATTACAATTTTTCCTATCTATATGAAGTGTAACTACTAGAGGAAGAAAATTAAAACTTTCACCCTTCAATAGTGCCTACACATACCTTATCTTTATTTCAGTCAAGACTAAACTATCCTTGATTCCATCTTTCAATTTTCTAGGAATATTTAGTAATTCTCCAATAACACTGTCAAATTTATTTTTTCTACATTAATCAAATAAATAAAATTTCTGACATACAAAAAATTCCAATACGATAATTCAATGAAAATTGATATATTAATCCAACCTGATTTGAATGGTTTTTTAAAAATGGTTTACTAAAAAAAATTTCAAAATATTTTACATTATTGAACAGTTGATCAACCATTACTGGAGAAAGTGTTTTTCCTTGTCTAGTATTCCAATAGAATGTTGTCATCTATGATTAGTATATATATTGTCGAGGAAAAAATTTCTCATTTCCTAAAAAAATATTCATTGAGGAATGTTTCATTTGAACTTCTATGTGCATTTTTTATAAATAAGACTCCCTAAAATTCCTTTATTGTTTTAGCCTGATAAGTTTTCATAAGTAGATAATTAATTTTTTCATTCTATATAACATGGACCTCAAAGTGAATTCTTCACTTCTATGATCATCATACATTGTAACATGTATATCCCACATCTATATTATATATTCGATTAGTGCATCCAAAAAGACATTAATATCATTATTGGGTTTCTTGGGAAGGAAATAAGCAGGAATGACAAAATGTTTTTTCACTTCATGCATAACAATAAAGGAATGTTATAATTTGCTAACTTGACTGGACAAGTACTATGTCCACTCTATACACCAAAAGGATTTACTCCATTTTTATATAATGAAAATCAAATGTTTCTCATGTCATTTCCAAATTTAGGATACTCACAATATATTTTCATCAAGTAAGGGAATATTCTAGTTGAAGAATGTTCCCATATTTAATTCATGTATCTACATCCCATGTCAATTGTCGGAAAAATTCCTAACATGTATATTTTCTTGGAAACTTTGAGTGACACAGATATAAAATACATATTTTGAAGTACTTGATTCATATTTCTTTTATAAATCTTAACCACACTTAAGGAATTGTATGAGTGATTCATGGTACATATGAAACGATATGAAATCATTTGGTCAAAATTTTTTTTTAGTGATCATTCCCATTAAAGGTAACATTTTCTTAATGTTTTATGTTCGAAATGGTAGTTATTTTTCTTCTGGTATCATATCATTTAGGATACAATGTAGTTCTGTAAAACTGGTGTCTCTCCATCTACTCCCAGCTTTCAAATTACATAACAACTATACAGATGTCAATTTTGTGTTTTTAGTACACCCGTTATACAATAGTTTCTATGCATAACTATTAAACTCCTCAAAAAACATTGTAAATGATGAAGGTAATATTCAATTTCCATTTTCATTTCTTTTATTCAGTCTCCATAATCATTTACATTTTTATTCATATCAAAATATTCATAAACATCATTATCATCCAAAAAAGTGTCCACATTCAGTTTTACCCATGTTTAGTCCAACATTTATATCTCACAACTATTCCATGAAATGTCAAATGTTATTGCTACTCTTCCGGACTATTTTTTTATAATAACAAAAAAACATATAAAGAGGATTTGAGTATGGTCATATGCATCCTCTCTTGTAAACTTAATAAAATATTTAAATCCATATTCATAATATTTTTTCAAGCGATTAGAATGAAACCATTTTTGATTCATAACCATCGTATTTGATTCATCAACGATTAATTTTTTATTATAAATAAATATATACACTTAAGATGTTCATTATCAATGGAGAATGTTATATTAAATTATAATAAAGAAAATTAATCATTTGATTGTTTCCAATAATTTTAGTATGTCGAAGAAATTGGGAAATTGAATTTATGAAAATAATTAATCTTATAAGGGTGTTGTTATCCTATGAATTCATTCAATGGTAAAATTTATAGACAGCTCATTATCATAAAATCATATCCCAAAAATTTATAATTGAATTTTTTTCTTTAACACATCCTTTATCTCTTGTGGACGCGCACCAATGTTTCTTGAAATACTCTAAGAAGTAGTCATACATGGGATGCTAATGCTCAGAGTAGTACAAAATATTTAAAATATTTGGGGGAAGAGTTTGAAGAAAAAAATTTCAATAATGACTGATCGAGAGATGAAGATGATGAGGATGACTAATATCTATATATGCACTAAGGGGTGAGTCTCAAATAACAAATTAAAATAATATCTTTTATTTGACACACAATAAGTCTTTCTTAAATCCCCTAAAAATTAAAATATAATATCAGAAATGAAGTAGTAATAAGAAACTAAAATATGATAGAAAATAATAATAATATCTCTTCCAATAAACAAGAATATATATTAATGTATTGATAATACATTTTAATAAATAAAGAGTTATTTCATACACATGGATAGTAATTAGAGATTCCTAGTGGTGGAACTAATACATGTTGAGCTAAAATAATGAATATATAAAAATAATATCTAATATATATACTTTGATAACTTCCAATCTATATTTCAGAACAAGTGATGTTGAATCCTAAAGAATTATTACATATTAAATTAAGGGAATATCAAATAATTGAAAACATATCTTGACTCTTAGGATATCATATAACCACACTAAAACATTTGAAGGAATCTATATAGGTATTCACATTAGATATACTCATCTAATAGATTCTAGGGAGGCCATCTAATACACATTGAACTATCCTTGAGATTATAGGGAGGTCCATAAATAATTTGACATAAATCATTAATACACATTAGAATGATATATCAAAAGAATGGGTGAAAACACACCAACCCTTGCAACGTCTATCCTATAAACATTTAAACACACATAGAAAAACAAATATATATAACATGTAATTTATAATACGTATAATTGAAAAAATTTAAATTTAAAAAAAAATATCTAATAAAAATAAATATAATCCCTTCTTAATTTGGAAATCTAGAACCATATTTTGTGAATAATATAACATAACATTACCCATACATTATAAGTTATGAAAACAAAAACAAATAGATAGAAAGATATATATATATATATATATAATTAAATTTAATTGATAAATATATATTTAACCCTTATAGTAGAATATCAAAAATAGTAAAATAAATACAACCCCCTAAAAATTAATAAAATATAGAACCATTTAAAATAAATAAATATGATATCACACTTACTATGATTTCTCTTAAAATAAAACTACATAATTATGAGAACTTTTTTAAAAAAAAATACTTACAGTAGAATATTTAATAAAAAATAATTAAACAAATTACCTTACATGAATTACATAAAATGAGCTTCATACCATCACCAAAATGAGAATTGGATTTCGAAATCATTTTTTTCATTTGTTTAAGGTTTTTGTATCAAAAAACTACACTATGTATACAGTTTTATATACATTTATTTAATTAGTGTATCTCTAGAATAAATGTGATTCTATATGATTTCAAAATAATGAAAAAATATGTTTATGGAGAAAAGTAGAGAATAAATTTAGAAAAAAAAAGCAAATGGATTCAAAACAACAATTTAGAAAGGCCAAAACAGGATATCCAAATTAGTAGTCAATAGAACAATGGATCATAAAATAAAAAAAATTGTATACAACAACCTAAGCACAAATATATGATGAAATAATTGAAGAATAAATAAAAAATTAAATAACAAATAACTTAATAAAATTGGGACCTATAAGGGAAAACACTTTCCAACCACACTAGTTCGAATAAAATAATAGACCCTCATATCTAGATATCGATATTTTATTTAAGAACCCTAACATAAAGAGATCACTTTATGCCTAATGATGTTCATGCTACTGAAGGTAGTGGGTTTGTTTGAATTGAGAGGGTTTTAGGATTCAATATTTGAATCAATAAGGAGGAGCCTCATCATAGTGTGGATTCTAGGGAAATATTAATATATTTCAATGAGTTTTCTTTTGATAATAGTTTTTTAAAATATATAGGGACACATTTATCATCACTTTCAAAAAAGTGCTGAAAAGCGTCTGTTTATCAGTGCTTATGTAATAAGCACTCGTACAAGGCATGTTTAATAGGGATTTTCAAAGGTAATAAATGTAGGTTTTTATCATTGTAATAAAATCACTCATTAAATCCATCATTATCAGTGCTAATGTTTTAGCACTGATAAATAGTCAGTTTATCAGTGATCTTTTTAGTGTTGATAAATCCTCGTCTTTATCTGTATTAAAATAGTGATGGAAGAGATTTATTTTATCAGCACTTATTTCTTATGTGATGATAAAGGATTTATAATTTTTATTATAAATAAAAAAATTGAAATGTATATATACTAAACATATAAATATAAATATAAATATAGTTAATATATTACTTCTTTAAATATATATATTATAAGTTTAAAAATATTTAAATATTAAATTATTTATTTATAATTATATAAATATTTTAATAAAAGAAATTTTATATCATTATATGTAATTATATAATTATATATTTATATTTAATAAATATATATAAATATAAATGTAGTAAATATATTCACTATTTAATTAAATTTATTATAAATTTAATAATTATTTAAATATATATAATTATGTAAATATATATAATCATTTATTTATAATTATATAAATAATTTTGAAAATACATTTATATTTGTTTATAATTAATAATATATAATTTTATTAACATTGAATATACAATTATAAATATATTTATTTATAAATACATATTTACAAATATTTTTTTAAGAATATATTTTTAAAAATATTAATTAATATCTAAATTTAAGTGCATGCATTTAAAAAATGAGTGAAAATGAATAAATTAAAAATAAATACACTTTAACGAAATTGAAAAAGTGGATATGTTTTTCATGTGTGTGCATTTTATATAAAAAGGACTTATTTACTTATATATTAAATCAATATGAAACACATTTTATCTATATTAAATTGAAAAATCAAACACTGTACAATTATGTGTCCATTACTCTATATAATTAGTTATTATTTTTAATTCATATTAATTTTTACTTATAAACCACTATTCATTAAATATATGATTATTTAATGTAAAAAACATAAATATTTTTCAATATATAAACCATACTCACATAAAATAATATATATCCATATATTTAATAAATTTTTTATTAGAATTATTTATAATCTTGTAATAATTAAAATATTTAATATTTTACTCAGTTTACTTATTTTTACTTTTCATTTTGTTAATTTTAATTTTCCAAATATCTATAAATTTAATAAATTATATTAACAAGTATTTATTATTTATATATTGTATATTATATTTCTTCATTTTATCAATAATTATTTAATTAATAATTTTTGTAATTTTTGTTTAAATAGATTATTTTTTATTATTTATTTAATTAATTATTTCATTTTATTTATTAAGTCCATTATTAATTCTAAACAATTGATGATAATGGATTCTATTATGAGTGTTAAAATTAAATAGCTAATAATGGCTACCATTCATCAGTACTAAAAATAAATTACTGATAAAGGAACCCTTTATCCACGCTAAATAACGAATTGATAAAGGGTTAAATTTATATATGCTTTCTTTATAACTGATAATGATTCCATTTATTAGATCTTTTTTCTAGAATAGATAAATACCAGTGCAGTTAAATACTAGTTTGGTAGTATTTAAACTACATGATTATATTCCATGGTGAAATATGAAGGATTTTTTACCCAGAATCAAAATCCAAGTCTCTTTGATGATTGTCATCATAGCTCTTCTACCAAATCAGAGTATCCTTTATATGTTGTAACATAGAATGAAACTTTTTTTTTCTATATATTTCATTAGATTGAGCCCAAACCATTTCCTCTCTCCAACTTAATCCCATCATATTAGTGTTCTATATCCCATTCTATATTGAGATTCATATGGTTCTATTTGAATACAAGAGTGTAATATATTGTTGGGTTTAAACTCGACTAATGGGAGCTATTGATCCCATCGACTTTTAAATTCCATTGTGAATGTTCTCATCATGTCCTTATGTGTCTGAATAGTCATTCGATATTGGCCATATATTTGGGGGTGAAAGGGCATACTAAAATTCAATTCAATATTGAGAGAATCATGATAAATTTTCATAAATATAGATGTTAACATTGGATCATAATTTGAAATATGGGAATGTGGAATCCCATGAATCCTCACTACCTCCATTACATATATCATGGAATATTGGTCAAGTGATAAATATTATTGTATATCGATAAAATAGGAAGTCATGATGAGTTTATCCACTATAAACCATATCAAATTATTTTCCATGGATGTTCTTGCGATACTAGTGATGAACTGAATAGTGATATTATACCACTTCAATGTTGGTATGGGTAGTGGTTGCAATACCCCTTTAGGATGTTGTCTCTCCACCTTCCCTTCCTGACACACCAAGTACCTTGATGTGTAGTTAGAAAAGCCTCACTTCATATTATCACTCTAATAATGATCAATAAGGTACCTATACATTTTAGCGCTCCCATGATTTATAAAGAATACAAGTCTTTGATATTCATCCAGTCGTTCTTTCTATATCTTTTTAATAGACAGATCACATAGCCTTGTATAAAATTTCAGTATGCCTTCTAGATTAATATTGAACTTATGAAACATCCCATTCTTCACAAACTCGATCTTCCTATGTAAAAATGGATATTATATTTGAAATCTGTTGATATAATCCAGTATCAATGGTTGATAAGTAATTTAGGATATGTTTTATAACATTCCTTCCCCTACTATTCCCATCTACAATTTTACTATGTCCTTGATTTTGGGATCTCCTTGAATCCTCATCATTTCTAGCACAACATAGTCTATAATACTTAATATATCAATGAATTTGATTGATCATATATGGTGAAAATGAATTGAACATTCATATTCCTTAATAACTTTCAAACGTATCCTTTGTATCATGTTCAATTCCTTCGATAAAAAATATACTTCAAACATTGTTGGTCTATGTATATATCACAATTCTCCTCATAAAGATAGTGCCTCTACATTTAGTGAAAAAATAACCATAGCTATCTCCAGGTCATTAATATAATAATTCTTCTTATAAGGATTTATATAACACCCCATGATTGTATGGTACAATTCTTTTTAAATAATTCATTATCTTGTGTTACATGCAACCCCGAGTTCATGCACACCATGACCTATCAAAGTAGCCATTAAAAAAGTAGTTATGAATAGTATTAACCGCATCTTGAAATTATATAAACATTATTTTATTCAATTTAGACACAATTTTTTAATTAGGAATATCAAAATTATCTTACAGTGAAATTTTGGTAATGTTCTAAAATGTTTCAATTTTTGATGAATAGTTAAAAATAATGCATTTTAATTCAAAAATATCTTTTCATATAATTAATTTATATTATTATATTTTAATTTTAATTTGTTTTAAATTGTAATAGGATTAATATTTTATCATTCAATCCAATTATGTTCATTCTATGTAATTTCACACTTAAACTGTACATAAACACATATTAATCTTTTGATTGTTTTTACATCATAAAAATCTGCTTTCTAGTTTTGACAGTGGGAGTTAGTTTTAATTTAATTAATGCATCTTCTGTGTTAAGAATTTTTAAAAATTTATTCCACATTTGGAATCAAGAAGTCACAATTTTTTAAATAACTACCTTTTAGTTCTGGACATTATGAATAGTAACTTCAGTAATTTTTATTATTTACCATGGTAAAAGGGTAAATATATTAAATAAGGGTAATAAAATATTATTATTATAATATTAAACTACAATAAAACATACCCAAATACTATTTGATGATATATGTCCGACCCTGGTCATTCTTATGAAGATTCTAAGATCCCATTGGACCACATGGGTGTGATAATGACATCTTATAAGAATTATTGTGATGTAATGAGAAATATAACCGAAACATGTATCTTTTACTAAAAAAATATTAATATAGGGATATATAATTGATATATTTGTCTATAAATAGTAATTATAAATTTAAAAATATTTAATACATCATAGAATTTTATTTATAATTATTTCAAATGAAAAAAATAATTTTTTGTGAAACAATAATAATGCGGTGATTACCTTAGTAATAAATAATTCAAATAAATGATATTATAAATGATAAAATAAATATAATATTAACATTTTGATGCCATCAAAGAACTTTATGGATTATATTGAGATATTATATTTTATTTAATTCATTTTTTATATGTAATCAATTTTTTTTAACTTTAACAAAAATCAATTCTTAATTAGTGTCAAAATTGACGTAAATGAGTTTTTAAAACCAATTCTATTCTATTAAATAATATAATAATTTTAAAATATAATATTCGGCTAACTGACATATATAATAAATTTTTTATTAAATATCCAATTTTGGTTCTATTATCATTTTATTGTATCTATAGTAACCATATATTATAAAAATACAAGAAGAAACGGTAAAAGTTAATGGTTTTAACTAATGGTAAAAGCTAAAAGATACGGTCAATTATGTGGCCTAAACATGTCTAAAACCAATTGGTTAGGATTATATCAACCCATTAAAATATAATAATTGAAATAAATTTTTTTGGTTATATTATAAACCGAAAATTAATTTATAATAAATTAATATTTCCAGATATTCCTAAAGTACCCCTCACCTCTCCTATAAAAGGGTACTTATCCTCTTTAATTCACACATCCAAAGACCATTGGATTGAAAAAAATATTCACAAATATCCACCCAACTTCCCTAAAGTTATTGTATATTCCACCCTTTTGGAATAGAACTATCTTAATGAGTAATTTTGTGAAAATCAAAAGGAGACACCCAAAGAAGAGGTAATCATTTAATCCATTAATTTTACAGCTATGTTCTTCTTTTACTTCCTCTTTCAAAGTGGTTAAAATAAAAATATAATAAATCAAACATATAATATATGATGAATTTTTTTTATGATTATGTTATAACCATATTCATATTTGTACCCATCCTATGAAAAACAATATCACCCTCCGGGAGTACATATAGATTACTGTCTCCACGCCACGGTGTTAACTATTTTTCAGCAATGTTTTATTTAAATGGTTATAATAGTGAATAAAAATTAATTAAATAATTAATATAACATGATGTTATTTCTTTAATATTAATATTAAATCCCAATACACATTATTAAACAATTAAGGAAATGATATCATCACTTGTGCGTACATACGTTTTACCGTCTCCACAACGCAATGAGACTAATCTTCCACATTCACCAACCAAGATGGATTATAAAAATGTGTATAATGAATTATTATGAAATATATGACATAATAACACTACTAAAATAATATATATATATATATGTACATATATATAAATATATTATATTCTTTTACTTCTATTTAATATGATAAGAAAACAAAAACATCATTCATGCATACAAACAACCTACTGTCTCCATGAACGGTATATTTCATATATAATATCTATCAACTAAATATATTTATATTATGAAAATATATGATATATAAATAATATTATACATCTTTGAAGTATGTAAATCATGATCTATATAATATGATCCAGAATAACTAGTCAAAACATGTATGATAAATGAAGCGATTATTACCATAAAAGTGGTAATAACATGGGATTATAAATAATCAGGAAATATAAATTCACAAATGAATAATATATGATATCATTAATATTATAACTATTCTAATATAAGTTAATAATACCATCATACAAAAGTTTCAGAAAAATATGGAGAGTATTAGACATGAGGTAAGGGATTTCATCTAAATTTCATTTCATTAAGGCATATTTCAATGTTATGCACTATAACACCCCAAGCTTCCATGGTATGCTTCTCTTTGAATAATACAGTAGCGTGAGTTGTACGCAACTCAAGTTTTAACACACCACAACCAATCAAACTAGACGTTATGAATAGTAATACCCAATTTTTGTTTTTTTAAATTTAATCTTTTAAAATGGACTTCATTTTTGGATTCATAATATTAAAATTATCTTATGGTTAATTTTTTGTATTTTTTTGAAAACAATCAATTTTTGATGAATATTGAAAAACACTAAGTCATCATTTAAAAATAACTTTTTATTTAAATAACTAATTATTTTATTTAAATTTTTTTATGTCAAAAAAGGTACATAATACCTATATATGTTCAATGTAATTCATTTGAGTAAGTTTATATTACTTTTAGATATATAAAAATTTTATTAAACTTTTTACCGTCTTTTACCTACCTCCTAGGAGTATTTTCAAATTTACATAAAAAATAATTTTACCGTTATTGTGAGTTGAATTTTGAAAAACCGGAGTAACACAGTTAATATAAAGGAGTAAAATGTGGTTCAACAAGGAAAAAATAATTTTTTGTGAATAGTAACTTTTAACTTTTATTTACCATGGTTAAAAGTATATAGTGTAATTAAGGGTAGAAATGAAATTATTATTACCCTAACAGATGTCCTAATTCTATTGGATAAGTATTATTCGACCAAAAAAAACATTATAAATAAAATATGAACCTCTTTGGACCACTTGGATTAGATTAGAGTAGTTATTATTATTTAATTCAAAGAAGAGTTAAAAGAGTTAAATTCAATATTTAATAACTAAACCATTTTTAATATAGGGAAAAACATAAGACAAATTTGACTATAAATATTAATTAGAAAGAGAAAAATATTTCCTACATGATGGTATTTTATTAATATTTTATAGACATTAAATAATTTAATTTATTTATGACACAACTATAATGAATAAATTACCATATTAATGAAATATTGAAATAATTTATATTATAAATATCCAAATAAATATAATTTTAATCTTTTAATGAATTTCACTGATTATATATTTTAATATATCATGTTAGGATTGGTTATATTAATTTTTGATAAGTAATAATTCTGTTACTAATTTAGCAAAAACAAAATACCAAATAGTGTCAAAATTGACATTAAAGTGTTTTTAAAAAAAGTATTATATTATTAATTGATATTTTATTCCTAAAAATAAAAATGTCCTCCAAATGACGTATATAATTCTATTTGTATCAATAATTAACTACTGGGAGTTTTATTTGATGTTTGTTGTATGTTTATCAACCATATAATATAAAAATACCAAGAGACATGGTAAATTTCAAACTATTTAATGAAGAGTTAAATTTAAAAGATAAGGTTAATTCAGTGACCCAAACCTATATAAAACATATTCGTTAAGTGGTTTTAGAAACATACTCACCTTATCCTTTAAATAATCCACTTTGGAGCCATCATAAACCAAATTTTATTTTATTATAAAATAATATTTCTAGCTTTTCCTAAGGTGCCCCTCACTCCTCTTATAAAAGGGAACTCCCCCTTCTCTCTAATTCACACCTTCAATGGCATTTGGATCGGCCAAAACCTATCCAAATACCCTATCAACATTCCTCCCTTCATCTTAGAGGCCTTACTTTAGTTAGAAAGTGAACCTATGGAGCCCTTTTGATCATATAAAAAGGAAGAATTTGAAGAAGACGTAAATATTTCATCACATCTTTCAAGTTCCTTTCTTCTTCCACTTTCTCTTTCATTGTTTTTTCCATTATAAAATAATAAATATAGTATCTTCTATATACTGTGATTTTATTATAAATATTTTACATCCATATTCTTTATTTTATCAATCCTTTTAATGACATGTCACCATATGTGCGTACAAACAACTTACCGTCTCTACGTCGTGGTGTAATTGTTTTTCGATACACTATTATTTGGATGGGTATGATAATGATGTGTAATTGATTTAAATAATAAATATAACATGATAATGATTCTGGATATATAATATAACATCCAATTATATATTAATTTAATATCAAAAGAAAGATATAGTCACTCTGTGTACGTACGAATTACTGTCTCCACGAACACGATGAGATTCATTCCCTATCGTATCCATCCAAGACTAATTTTCATTATATTATTAAAAATAAAGTTTAATGAATTAATATAATTTCGAATATGAATAATATAAATCTTATCCATTACAAACATTACTTTGGTAAAAATTATATAATGGAAAACAAATCAGTTAACACCCAAAATGAAGATAATATTATGATATTATTAATAAAGAAATGTTAATAGATAATATAAGATATCATATTAATGTATATGATTCTAGTAAAATTTAATAAAAATTATTTCACCATTATACATGAGGATAACCTACCCTCGACCAAGGATGTGCACAAGGTAAGGGTTAATTCTAAAATCTCTTCATTATCTGAGGTTGTTTAGAAGTAATTATCTACTGGGACCTCTTTATCATCCACACCAATGTTTCTTAAAATGTATTTAAAATCATTTTTACTATTTACTATACAATGGGTTAAATTCATTTATACCCTTATTTGACCTTATATGTTTTTTAAAAGAATCTTTTTGTCATTTTCTAAACAAGGTACTTTAAAACCTTTTCAATAAAATTAAAGTAAGAGTATCTTTTTTAACTTATACACCGAGTGCAAATATTTTGCACCATTATAACATCGTCTAAGCTTCCCTTAAAATCATATAGGAATATTTTCAAATATAAATGTTTTCTTTTATAATTATATAACTTTCAATTGATTTCAAAATAGAAATAGATATTTTTCAAAAAAGGTTTTTTATTTCATCTATGTCTACATCATTTGATGGATTTTAAGTATATTGGATGTTGATTTATTGAGATAGAAAAATTACATGTTGTAATGAAGGTTTTGTGATATGTTTGACTCTTTATGTGTTATTTCATTCCATTCATGGTTTATGGATAATGTATTGGAATTTCGTATGCCATTTTTAATATGAATGTTTTCGTCACGTTTAAACCTTTTCATAAGCAGAATGCATTGGAATTTGTAAGTGACGGGTGGAGCCCACTATATCTCCTCAATATATTGGTAGGTCTCGTAAGATAAACTAGTGTTTTCGAACACGGTCATGAAAAAAATTATATATTTAGTCTTGGATCAAGGCCTTTACTATGTGGTTATGAAAGTCTAGGATTATGCATTCCATCATTATGAATGTGGCTATTGATATTTCATGTGATTATTCGACTAGTAGAATATCCATGTGTGTAAGTAAATAGAATTATTTTGATTTATATTTTCCATATTATGTTGATGTTTATGTAGAAAAGGACATTGTTTTAGTTTTGTACATTTCCTTAAATGATTATGGTTATTTATGAAAGTTTCCTCTATATTGTTATCCTTACTGAGAATATGAGATCACCCCTTTTCATGTATTATTTTTTACAGGATGTGAAAATGTATATTATGAATAACTGGTAGGGAGAGACTATGGGATCTCAGTGTTTTCCATGGAAACAACATATTTGTAGTTTTCATTTTATGATGTAATGTAAACCTTATGAATGTATCTAGTACTTCCAAGGTTACTAAACTAATCGGTCATCTGAGAAAAGATCTTTTGTGATCATGCCAATGTTATGTAATAATGCACCGAATCTGGGTAACAAGATTAAGGGAGTAACAGTTTCTATCAGAGGAAGTTTAGTACAAACATTGGAATATAGATTTAGATAAACTCAAATTAGAGAACATTACCCTATGATAGACTTTGAGGATTAGTATAGAAGAACTACCTCGAAAGTTGGTATTGTAGAGATTTTGTGAGTTTTCCCAGAAATACATCCTTTTCTGGATACGACAAGGTAGAGGCAGCTCTTGCACAGATGCACCTCGGGGTAAAACCTAAAAACACCATTATGAGCTAGACTCAAACAGGAACAGGTGCATGACAACGAGCCTTGCTTCACTATTGGTTACAACACTCCTAGGGGATATGCTTAGGATAATTCTAATTTTCTTTACCAACCATTATGAAGGGTTTATGAGTATATATTTCTCAAAGAAAACATTTTTATGATAATAGGTTATACCCATAAACTGTTCAATTTATGTTATGTGTATTACAAGTTTGGAATTATGGATTTAGATTCATAAACTAATCTACATCACGACATTGTTTAGAAATGGAACCAAGTGGAAGGATTGAAAACAGTATCAATGCACGCAATCCATGAAGGGATTTTCCTCCTAATCAAGATAATTATAGTGGTGCTGGTGATGCAACTAGTGCTGATAAACTTATCACCATACTGGGACAAATCACTCAGGTTATGAATAATAACATTACCCGTATGGAGCACCATGATCCACAACGTGGAGGATCAATGTTATATCACTTCATGAGGAAAAAACCAACAACATTCAATGGGGGTAAAAATCCCCTAGTAGATGAGAAATTGATAAATTCCTTAGAGAAAATATTCCACACCTTGGGGAGTAGTGAAAAGGAAAAAGATGTCATGGCAGTTTACTACCTCACTGGAGATGCTGATCAATGGTAGTCATTGATTTAAAAAACTATGGAAGATAAGGAAGTATAAAATATGGAATAGAGGTGGTTTAATGAAATTTTCTTAGAAATATACTTTCCTCGTGACTATTGACCAGATATGGAATGACAATTTCTAAGTCTGATGCAATAGGAGGATAAGAATGTAGCAAAGTTTGAAGCTAACTTTACAAGGTTAGAGAGGAACAGTGTAGATTATATACGTAACCCAAGAATTAGGAATGATCATTTATTTAATTCATTAAAACCATTTATCCGTAAAGAATTAGTCTCGCAATCATTCTCATCATACGAAGATATTGTCTCATGTGGTATAAAGACAAAAAAGAATTTTCTAAGTCTTATGACATTAATGAAAGGAAAGTGAAGAAGAGATCTATTGAACACTTTACAAATGGAAATAAGGGGAAGAGGGGAAAAGTTGAATATCTATACTTCAGTAAATGTGGGAAGAAACACCCTGGTACTTTCTTGAAGGACATGGATGTCTGTTATAAGTGTCTTGAAAAATGCCACCAAGCTCATGATTGCATGGGGAAGAAAGAGGCTGTTGATGATGAATGATACAATTGTAGAGAAAAGGGGGCATTATGAAAATGAATGTCCTAAGCATCAAGGTAACTTACCTCAGAAATGGAAAAGGGATCAATGCCAAGATTATGTTATTAATACTACTAAGGTTGAAGCTCTGAATGACATGGTGGCAGGTAATTTAATTGTTTCCTCAAGTTTAACCAATGCTTTATTTGATTCTAGATCATCGCATTGTTTCATATCTTCGATGTTTCCTAAGAAAATTGGATATTTCCAATTTGATTTAATAAGGTATTTGTTATTCAAAACTCATAAGAGAAGTAATATTGCACCAAATATTTGAGAATCAGTCCCCATTAGGGTATATAAATGTTATTTATATGCTTATCTCATCATCATACCCATGATTGAATTTGATATAATCCTTGGTATGGATTGTCTTTAAGACCATGATGAAAAAATTTATTGTATGAAGAATGAGGTTAATATTTTTGATGATGATGACAAAGAACACCTTATCATTAGAGCGGAAGCATCACCACCTAATTCTTATCTAGATCCACCACCATTAGCTCAACTAAATTAAATTATTGAGGAGGAAAAGAATGAAACAACTATGGGTGAGGAAAAGAATGTTCAAATAGAAGATGTACTAATTCTGAAAGAATATGTTGATGTGTTTCAAGATTATTTACCCGGACATCCTCTTGAACAAGAAATTGAGTTTTCCATTGATTTAATTCTTAGATCAAGGCCCATATCGAATAACCATTATAGAATGTCCACTATGGATTTAGTGGAACTTAAGAAACAACTAGTGTAATTGAGTAAGAAGGGATTTATTTACCCCAGTGTTTCTCTATGGAGAGCCCCTGTTCTTTTTGTTAAGAATAAAGATGAATCTATGAGGTTATGCATTGAATACGGGTATATCAATGCTACAACAATAAATAAAATGTATCCCCTACCTTGCATTGATGATTTATTCGACCAAATTCATGGAGCTCAATAATTTTCAAAGATTGACCTTTGATATGGATATCATCAGTTGTATGTGGAGAAGGAAGACATTACAAAAACAGTATTTCGAACAAGTTATGGTCATTACGAGTTTAAATTAATGACTTTTTGATTGTCTAATGAACCCTCTTTCATCATGAATCTAATGAATAGAGTTTTCAAGGAATATCTTGATGACTTTGTATTGGTATTTATTGATGATATCTTGGTATACTCAAAAGATACGAAGATCATGATAATCACTTGTGCATTATCCAGAATACTCTTAGAAGACACAGATTATATGGGATGTTTAACAAGTGTGAATTCTGGGTTTTGGAGATTTCTTTTCATGGCCACATGATCTCTAAGGATGGAATCTCTATTGATTATTCTAAGACCATGGAAATCCAAGAATAGACAACACTGATGAGTATAAATGAGGTACGCAGTTTTATTGGTTTAGCAGGTTATTATCGACGTTTCATCCCGAATTTTTCCCATTTGGATAACCCATTAACAAATCTCACAGAAAAAAGGTTAAATTTGTTCTGAATAAAGCATGTGAAGAATGTTTTGAAGAACTGAAGAGAAGATTAGTAAATTGTCATATATTGAATCTACCATTGGGAAATGATGGGTTTGTTATTTATAGTGATTCTTCCAAGAATGGACATGGTTGTGTACTTATGTAGAATGATAGGGTTATTGAATATGAATCATGAAATCTAAAAATTCATGAGAAAAACTATCCTACTCATGATCTTGAGTTACCATATGTAATCATTGCTTTGAGGATATGGAGAAATTATCTGTATGCTGAAAAATGTGAGATTTATACTGATCACAAGAGTTTGAAGTATATTATCTCATAGAAAGAACTCAACATGAGGCAAAGTAGATGGATTGAACTACTCAAGGATCATGATTTCATGATACACTACCACCCGAGGAAGGAAAATAAGGTGGCAGATACATTGAGTAGAAAATATCATGGAGTTTTGAACATGATGAGAGTGGAAAAAGATCCTATATACATGGATCATGTAAAGATGGATATGGGAATAACCATGGAAGGTGAAACATCAGTGGTTTTCCAAATGGTTGCCAAACTATCTTTACAAGAAAGGATAATGAGTTCTCAAACCGATGATGATGAGTTTCAAAAGAAGATTAAGGCTTTGAATAATGGGAGATTGATTGACTTCATATATGAAGATTGAATTTTGAAATTTGGGAAGAGACATTGTGTTCTCGATATACCTGATCTAAAAAGAGAATTGTTGGACGATTCTCATAGTTCCAATTTCTTTATACACCCTAGAAGAACTAAAATGTATAGTGATTTGAAGGAACATTTTTTGTGGGACAACATGAAGAGTCAGATTGTTGATTTTGTTTCAAGATGTATGGTTTTTCAACAAGTGAATGCAAGAAGGCAACATCCCGGAGGGGTCATGCAACATATTCCAATACCTGAGTGGAAATGAGATAATATTAGGATGGACTTTTTCATGGGGATACCAAAGAATCCTTGAAGGAAAGATGCAATATGGGTCATTGTTTATCGTCTTACCAGGTCAGTACATTTTCTTGCTATGAGGGAAGATTTACCACTTGAAAATTTAGTGATATTATATATTAATGATGTTTTCAGACTTAATGGAGTCCCACAATCGATTGTTTTTTATCGTGATCCATGTTGAACATCAAGATTCTGGAAAAGTCTTCAGATATCCTAGGATACTAAACTTTATTTGAGCACTGCCTACCACCCTGAAACAGATGGACAATCAGAACAGACTTTTAAAATGTCAGAAGACATGTTGAGATCATGCTCAGTTGACTTTCAAGGTATGTTGGATCAATACTTACCTCTGTTATAATTTTCTTCTAATTATAGCTTTTATTCATGTATTCAGATGGCACCATATAAAGCGTTATACGAAAAGAGATGTCACACACCAACCTGTTGGGATGATGTCAGTGAAAGAATACTTGTAGGGACAAAACACGTGGAGGAAACGATGTTAAAGGTGAAGTTAATCCAAAACCACATCAAAGCATCTCAAAGTAAGTAGAAGAGATATGATGATTACCAAAGGAAGGATTTTAAATATCAGGTAGGAGATCATGTTTTATTGAAGGTATCTCTATGGAAGGGAGTTATATGTTTCGGTAAGAAGGGAAAATTGAGTCACAGGTACAACTGACCTTTCGAAATTTTAGAACGAATTGGTTCTGTAGCTTACAGTTTGGAAATGCCTCCAAATCTTTCCAAAGTTCACAATGTATTCTACATATCACTATTGAAAAAATACATGCCTTACCCAACACGTGTACTCACTTATAAGGAATTAGAACTAGAACCATAACAGTCTTATTATGAAGATCCTATCAAGGTACCTGATAGAAAAGAATAAGTGTTGATAAACTGGACGACTCATTTGGTAAAATTTATATGGGGAAACCATAAGATGGAAGTGGCAGTTTGGGAACCCGAGGGACTTATGATGAAGAACCACAAATGTCTTTTTACGCATTAATACTCTTGAAATTTTGAGGACAATATTATTTTAAGGAGAGGAGAATATAACACCCCAAGCTTCAACGGTACACTTCTTTTTGACAAATTCAGTAGCATGTGTTGTACGCAACTTTGAGTTCTAACACACCACAACGAATAAAACTAGCCATTATGAATAGTAATACCCAATTTTTAAAATATTATAAATTTAATCTTTCAAAATGGACTTCATTTTTGGGTTCAGAATATTGAAATTATCATAAGGAGAATTTTTTGTATTTTTCTGAAAAAAATCAATTTTTGATGAATAATGAAAAACACTGAGTCATTTTTTAAAACTGACTTTTTATTTAAATAAATATTTATTTTATTTAAATTTATTTTAGGTCAAAATAGATACATAATACCTATATATGTTCAATGTAATTCATTGGAGTTTGTTTATAATAATTTTAGATATATAAAAATTTTATTGAACTTTTGACTGTCTTTTACCTACCTTTTAGGATTATTTGCAAATTTACATGAAACATAATTTTACTGCTTATGTGAGTTGAATTTCAAAAATCCAAGAGACATGGTAATATCATGGAGTAAAATTTGGTTCAACAAGATAAACATAATTTTTTGCGAATAGTAACTTTTTACTTTTATTTACCACAATTAAAAGTAAATAGGGTAATTAAGGGTAGAAATGATATTATTATTACCCTAACACATGTCTTATTTCTATTGGATAAGTATAATTCAAACAAAAAAACCATAGGAATAAAATATGATCCTCTTTGTTCTAATAACTAAACCATTTTTAATATAGAGTTACATGTAATATAAAATTGACTATAAATATTAATTAGAAAGATAAAACAATTTCCTAAATAATGGTATTTTATTTATATTTTTAGACATTAAATAATTTAATTTATTTATGACACAATGATGTTGTAGTAATTACCGTATTAATGAAATATTGAAATGATTGATATTATAAATATCCAAATAAATATAATTTTCGACTTTTAATAAATTCAACTAATGTTTTAGGTTAATATGTTATATTAGGGATTTATAGATGAGTTTTTTTGAAGTA
The DNA here is from genome assembly GCA_963277665.1 of Viscum album. Classification (NCBI taxonomy): domain Eukaryota; kingdom Viridiplantae; phylum Streptophyta; class Magnoliopsida; order Santalales; family Viscaceae; genus Viscum; species Viscum album. The sequence goes on along the minus strand of OY728141.1, from coordinate 1,293,277,145 downwards.
ATAATGCTGTTATGATTTTTGAAAAAACAAAATATGAAATTGTGTCAAAACAAACAGAAAAGAGTTTTGAAAACAAATATTATATTATTAATTGATAATCTATTTATTAAAATCGGAGGTTCATCCAAAATACTTATATAATGATATTTATATCATTAATGAACCACTTTGGGTTCTCTTGGATGTTTATAGTAAGTTTATTACCCATATAATATAAATATTCAAAGAGACATGGTAAATGTCAAACTATCAAACTAAGAGTTACATGTAAAAGATAAGGATTATACAATGACCCAAACCTGTATAAAACCTATTGGTTGAGTGGTTTTAGACATATACCCACATTATCCTTTAAATAATCCACTTTTTATCCATTATAAATCGAAAATGTTTTTATTATAAGATAATATTTCAAGCTTTTCCTAAGGGGCCCCTCACTCCTCTTATAAAAGGGAAATCCCCCTTATCTCTAATTCACACATTCAAATCCATTTGGAACAGCCAAACACTTCCCAAATACACTCTAAATTTTTCTCCCTTCATCCTAGAGGCCTTCCTTTAGTTATAAATCAATCCTATGGATCCATTTTGATAAAATCATAACAAAGAACCCGAAAAGAGGATAATATTTCATCACCTCTTTCAAGTTCCTTTCTTCTTCCACTTCCTCTTTCATTGTTATTTACATTATAAAATAATAACTCTTGTATCTTCTATATATTGTGATGTTATTATAAATATGGTTCAACCATATTCATCATTCTATCCATCCTTTGAATGACATGTCATCATACCAGCGTACGTACGGCTTACCGTCTCCACGTTGTGTTGTAACTGTTATTCAATACATTATTATTTGGATGGGTATAATATTGATGTGTAATTGATGTAAATAATAAATATAACATGATACTGATTCTGTATATATGATATACCATTCAATTATATATTATTTTAATATCAAAATAAAGGTATTTTTGCTCATGCGTACGTATGGATTACCATCTCCACAAACGCGATTAGATTCATTCCCCATTGTATTCATTCAAGACTAATTTTCATTAGATGATTAAAAATATTGTTTAAAAGCCTAATATAATTCTAAATATGATTACGATACATCATATCCATAACAAAAAATACTTATGTAACAAATCATATAAAGGAAAATGAATCAGTTAACACCCGAAACGACGATAATAATAAGATATTATTAACAAAGAAATGTTAAAAGATCATATTTGATATCATATTAATGTATATGATTTTTGTATTTTTTAATAACAATTATTTCCCCATTATAATGGAGGTTAACCTACCCAATACCAAGTAAATTTACAAGGTTAGGGTTAATTCTACAATCTCTTCATTATTCGAGGTTGTTTATACGTAATTGTCTACTGGGACCTCTTTATCATCCACACCCATGTTTCTTAAAATGTATTTCAAATCATTTTTAATATTGAATATATAAGGGTAAAAGTCATTTATACACTCATTTGACCTTATATGTTTTTGAAAGGAATATTTCTGTCATTTTCCAAACAAGATACTTTACAACCTTCTTGACAAAATTAAGGTAAGAATGACTTTTTTAACTTATACGGTTGGTGCGGCTGTTTTCCACCATTATAACATCATCGAAGCTTCGCATACAAGATTATTAGAATATTTACAAATATAAATGTTTTCCTTCATAATTATGTGTCTTTTGAATGATTTAAAAATTTAATGAGATATTTCTCGAAAAAGGTTTTGATTTCATCTATATCAACATCCTTTTATGGATTTTATGTTTGTTTGAAGTTGATTTATTATGAAACAAAAATTCAATATTGTATTGATGTTTTTCTAACTTGTTTGAATTTGGATGTGTTATTTCATACCATTCATGGTTTATGGATAATGTATTGACATTTCGTATGACATTTTTAATACGAATGTTTGTGTTATGTCTAAACCTTTTAATATGAGGAATGAATTGCACTTAGTAAGTGACGTGTGGAGCCCGCTATAGCTCCTCGATGAATCGGTAGGAATCATGAGACAGAATAGTTTCTTGGCAAAAGGCCTTGACAAAATCTTATTTTTAGTCATGGCACAAGGCCTTGACAATGTGGTTATGAAAGTATGGAATTATGCATTCCATCATTATGAATGTGGCTATTGATATTGCATGTGATTATTCGACTAGTAGAATATCAATGTGAGTAAGTAAATGACATTATTTTGATTTATATTTTCCATATTATGATGAAGTTTATGTTTAAAAAGATGTTGTTTTAGTTTTATACATTGCATCAAATGTTTATTCTTATTTATGGAAATTTCCACTATATTGTTATCCTTACTGAGCATCTGAGCCCACCCCTTTCTATGTTTTATTTTTCCTAGGATGCGAAGAAGTATATTATGGATAACCTTTAGGGATAGTATATGGGATCTCAGTGTTGTCCCTGGAAACAATGTTATTGTATTTTTCCATTCTTTGATTTAAATTAAAACTTATGAATGTATCTAGTACTTCTAAGGCTACTAAACTAATCGGTCTTTCGATACTTGATATTTTGTGATAATGCCAATGTTATGTAATAATGCACCGAATATGGGAAACTAGGGTCGGGGTTTTACATGCACCTAGTTCCTTTTATACAATGTATATTCTACCTTTTGACATATTATATCCTGAATCTCCTTATAATCATGATATTATATTATTTCCTTAATGGTAATTATTTATAGAACCACATTACATTTTCAATATGGTTATTTGATAATGCATATTATATATTTTGGTTATTCAATATGAGAAATACATTGGACTAGAAATTACTGGTGGAGACCAAACATTATATAGCTCTTTGATTCATCAATAGGTTCTTCTTTTTTACATACCATTTCTGAGCATTTTAGATCACCCTTATTATGTTTATCTCTATAGATTATGAAGAAAAGAACATTGATTAAGCATTAAAGGATGAATATCATTTCGATTTATCATGTTTCTTGTTTTATTTTGTTTTCCCAATGTATTGTGGGTATCATGTATCAAATCTGGATTTACAAGACTGTTAAATTGTATGGTCCTTCAAGATTTGTTTCTTCATAATAAATCTAATGAAATGTAATAGTTCAATAACATCAGGTTGTATGTGGTTGGGGAATTAAACTTTAGCTATTATTATTCATAAAAAATCACCTTTTAATATTCACGAGGACACATTAAGGCCCTTTCTGAGATGAATCATTATAAATATTTTATCCATCTCTGATAGAGGTTAGAGTTGAAACAGGTGTTGTAACCAATCGAATCATTAGATATTTGAATCTTTCTTCACAATCCTTTGTTTAGATGATTTAATACCCTTTTTGATTTAACCTTCTTAGTGGATTATAAAGTCCTAATTTTTTTTAACAAACATCCTATCATATCCTTCAATTTCATGGACACTATGAATCTCATTTACTATTTTGGGACGAGTCCAATCACAGAAAAATTTCTTTATAGGGTAAACTGATATTCCTTCAATGGTTATGATGTTCCACAAAAAATGAAACTTGTTGTAACCAAAAATCACATTTTATAAATTTTACAAAAAACATATCCTTACTTATATTTTTTTGATATCATTTAGATGATCATCATTCTCCTCATGACTTTTGGAATATATCATAATAAAATCAATAAAATATACCACAAAAGTATTATGTTATTTCTTAAAGAGACTATTTATAAAATCCATAATTATATAAGGATAATTAGTCAAGAAAAAGGTAATAATAAGAGACTCATAATTCCCATATTTTTTTTGAAGGATGCCTTGGTAATATCATCTTTATTTATCATCAATTGATGATACCCAGATCATACATCAATCATAGAGAAGAATTGAGCCCCATGATGCTGATCAAATAAATCATCAATCCTTGGGAGAGGGTACTTGTTCATTACTATGATACTGTTAAGTTATCTATAATCAATGCATACCTACATTGACACATTCATCTTTTTCACGAAGAAAATAGGTGCTCCCCAAGGATACAAACTTGGTTGGATGGGTCCCTTATCCAAAATACCATGATGGTGTTTCGTTAATTAGTCCTACTACATATTTTCCATTATATATGGGGTCTTTGATATCGGTGTGGATATAGGAATGAGTTCAATAGAGAAATCTACCTCTCATTATAACAGATATCCATGTAACTCTTTAGGAAATAATTTAATGAATTATTTAATGAGGGGGATATTATCTATATTTATATATTCATTTTATTTTCCCTCATCACTAATCATCTCCATAAATAACAATACTGGAGGTGCTTCTAGGAAAATATCATGTCGTGATATCTCTCCTTTGAAAATGTATGTAGGTTCTTTATTCAAGAAAACTAATAGGTCCATTATTATTTTGTTTATATTAGAATTATACAATGAGAGCCAATCCGTTGCTAGTATAGGGTCTAATTCCCCAATGGGAACGACTACAAGATTTTGGATGATATTGTACTCACCAAAGTTAATACTAGATTTTCTAAATTATGTTGATGATAGGGTAATTTCTCCAAGACCATTTTCTGATAAATTTACATCAAGAATTTAAGGTATTGATTCTATATTTTTTCAAACTATTATTAAATAATGGAATGTGTATAACCAGAATAAAAAAAAGTACGTGTTATATTTGAGAGAACAATGAGTGTACCTTCCACCACGTCATTCAAAGCCTCCACTTCATCCATCATGATAGAAAATTATTGTCCTTTCTCTATTATCCCATGATAAGGATGTTGGTGGTCCCCTTACATTATCATCTGATTTAGACATTGATTGGAAAAGTTACCATGATATCCACACTTGAAGCATTGAACTTTTAGATATAACTTCACTATATTCGCTTTCATAATAGTGTTGAGAAGTTGATGCTTCACCTTATCACAAAAACTTTGAGATATATGGGCATCTCTTCCATACTTTTAAGAAATTCCACACCCATGTAGGTAGTTCCCCAAAAGTAACCTCAAAATTTTTTCACGTGAGGAGTTTCATTTTCTTAACTCCTCCTCCATGATCAATGTTCTTACACAAGTTAGGATTAATTTATATCTTCATTTCATTCAACTTATGTGACCACTACATCTCTCAAAATGTCAATTCAACTTTCATTGTGCTCGAAACTAGCTCCTAATAGATTTAATAGTATTAAGTTTCTAGATTTCTCCACAGATGGGGTCTCATTCCACCAAAGAATCTATCAACCTTTACCTTTGGATCCATATCAATCTTATTGGTGTATCAAGAAATTCCTACAAATTTTACCCCATAGCTTCCCACCGATTCATTTTCATTTTTCTTCATTTTGAGGAATTCATTCTCCATATTCATTATCATTGAATAATGGAAATAATTTTCAAAAAATACTCACCCTAAACACTTTGCAATCCATATAATCAATCTATCTTAATATATTCATGTAATTTGTTAGTGTACCCTACTGATAAGATTCTCCTTCAAATTAGTTCACTACAGGGGTTACTTTCTCTTACTTCAACAAACAGACTATATAAAATATCTTTTCTTTAGATCATATCCATTATTCAACAATCAATGGGTCTATATATCCACTAAAAAAGAATGTTTTTTATTAATGAAGGAATCATGAGAAATTTGTACCCTTAGAGGTGAATGTAGTATCTCAACTTGATTCATGTTATTATTTATCAATCAAGTCAGTTGATTCATCATCTTCATGATATTTTATATTCCATATTCCATCAAAATTTCATAAGTCCATCATCTATTGAAATAATAATTTATGTTGTTCCCCCTATTTCTTACCATTTTTATAAAAGAATATATATTTTATGAGAAACATATTGTTTTTAATAATCTTATAATTATCAAGAAATATTATGTCATAAAAATATATTTTTAATCTCCTCTAATAATAATTGCATTTCTTATATATCATTCATAACAGTTCAAAAAAATATATTATTAACAAAACATATCCCCTAGGACTGTCATACCTGGTGTGAAACAATCCCTATTGTTATAATGTAGTTCAAGTTGTAATCTATCTCAAAGTATTTTTATAGGGTGTTACCCAAATATACATTTATGATAGAGAAACATTCAATTGTAGTACCCAAAAATATATGTATTTTTTTGGAAACCACATACATGTTAATTAAAAAAAATGCCAAGATGTTTTACTATATCAAAACCTATACATGGGGTTCCCCCCAATGTTTTAAATTCCAAATTTCCACAAATAACTAAGTCATCATTTGATACTAACTATAGAATGCCGCATTTTTATTACATAAATTTTCATTTCATGGTACCAATAAAGTATCTTTTAGTAATTAGTTTCATGGAAATAAGGTACATAATACATGAATACTTAAGGAATTTAAATAAGTCCACTTGAAGATACCATCTGGGGTTTAACCTATGATACATTAACTAAATCTCATAAATTGGAGACATACATCAAATAATAGGGGTGAGGATGAGGGTTAATGAGGGTGTAGGAAAGGGAAACATTTCACATGTGATGATGAGTATTATGAAAAAGAATATTAGGCCTAAAAATAAAGAATAAATAAGATATCATGAAGAATATCATATTAAAAAAATGAAAAATGGACGGGAAATATGAAAACAAAATTTAAATGTGACATTGATAAGAATTTCACTAAATTTTATCACCCATGTGTCATAAATGAAAATTACCTAGGTTATTCATTGAGGTGTTGTAAAACATGTCATGTCTAGAGATTAAATATTTTACCTAATGCATTGGAGTACTATTAGGGAAAAACCTTAATATGTATTAAATTCATGTGATCCACATATATCCTAATAAATAATTTCTTAAATAACTTGTGGAATATAAAGAGCATATTTCATAATAATTTTTTTCCTAAAATATAGTTTATAGACATGATCATTACATAATTTTACTCCCACAAAAAATATGAGTATTATATATATTAATCCTAGAGTGAAATAAATCCATTTTTAAATATAGTTGGATAACTATATAAAGAATCCGGATTGGGTATTAAAATAAAAATAAAATGAGAATTTCTTATGTAAAAGATGAAAACCTGAGATGTAAATTCGGTAGCAGGAGAAGTATAAAACATGGTTTTCGAAAATGTTGAAATAGAATAGGAAATGGTTATCTAATTCAAAAAATACTCTCCTTATAGTAATGGGATAATATAAATTGGGCAAAAATAAATTTTATTCAAAATTAGAGGATATACCACCAAACCACTCTTGAATGGAAAAGACAAGTAGGGATTTACCTAACCTTTAAAAGTTGTTCCTAAAACATGAGGATGGAACCATGGAGGATTGAGGAAACCCTGGGCAATAATTTGGAGTAAAATCACAATAACTTCTTGGATTTTTGATTGTAGGTGAATCAAAATTGAGATATGGGTGGGTAATTATAAGGGAAGTATATAAATTGTTTAATATTTTCTAAATATAGGTATAATACAAGTATGTTGTGGAAAATGAAAAACCATTGGATTACCCATGGTTTTTGCTCATGATTTTTGATATTTGGGAGACATATTATGTTATTTTAGTCTACAAGAACAGAAATAAACTTTAAAATTATTATTTTGTCTTCAAAAAGTGATAATTCAACAAAGTAATGTTTTTAAAAATGTGACACTCCCCTTTAGACATTGAAAAGTTACTCATTGTTTTAAAAGTAGATTATATATTTGAAATTATTAATATAAATAAAATACAATATTTTTGTTCTATGATTTTGTTTAATGAATTATTAAATCATTATTACATAAATATGATGTCTTAAAATATATTTAAAACAAAAAATAATATTTTTAGCATTCAAGAAAAAATAAAGTATTTTAGAAAATTATCATTAATTAATATTACCATTATTTCAATGATTTGAATAATAAAATTATATTAATTCTATTAGAACAATTATCTTATTTTTAAAATTTTAACTTTTAAATTTAAAATAAATCATTTCTTTGAAAATAGATGTTTTTAAGGCGTAATGAAATTTTTGACAATTAAAAAAAATCATAGGTACTTATAATATTATTTTAACATTTATAATTTAAATGGAATTGTTTTAAAATAACATTCCCTTAAAATAAATACTATTTGTAAATCCTTGTATTATTGTATAAATTTTATTTAATTTTAAAGAAAAAAATAATTATGCTTTATTTGTATCCAAAAATAAAAATATCAAATTCATATTAATTAAAAATATATTTTATTAAAAAAATAAAATATTATTAGTAGGAATTAATAGAATATAAATTTTATTTATAAAAAAGAATTTACACAGGGTTCTAGACACATAACCCCTTATATCCACCACAAAGGACCTAAGGATAAGTTGTGTAATGGTCGTAGTTTCATGGTGTGGATCGACTAACATCGATCAAGTGGTAATCTACAATATCTTGAATTTATCCCAATGGAAATTTAATTAATGTTTCACTTGTCAAATATTGTCTTGAGATTGGTCAAAACAAAACCCCATTAATGGTCCCTCTGTCTTGAGTTTAGATAAAAGTCCTTCAAATGATATGACTCAACTGGTTTGGGGAATATATTATTTTTATTATCTCAATTATCCTTTTTTAATTACTAATTATAAAAAAAAGTATAATAGAAAAAATATAAATTTTTTTATAGTTTCCAATGGTCATATAGGCCAACGGTCATATTATCAAATGGTAATATAATGGTCGAATCATAATGTTAACATTTACCTTTATATCCTATAAATAAAACATCATTAATACAATAAAAATTCACTACAATTTAATTTAAGGTTATATTTTCATTTTCATAAGAGGTTGATTGAATTATTAATATTTTCTCTTTCATTTCTGTAGAATTTTCAGTGGGGGAATGATTTTAGTAGATTACAAAGATCCCTAATTTCCCATTTTATGTATTTTATTTTATATTATTTTTTATTTATAATGTTTGGAATTTTAATTTGTTTCATTACTGACTAATGTAATTATCCCTATAAATGAGAAAAATTTTGGTTTGTTCCTCTTCATTTTGTATGTGTATACTATTTTATAACTTGTAGGGACATTTATTTAGGAAATAAATAACCTTTTAATGATTATGGTTCATTATAGTAAATATATGTGATAAAAATTAATGATCATAAGATATAATAATATTATTATATGGGTATAATCTGGATACATAATAGCGTTATACCCAACAACCCATAGAACCTAAATCATGACATAAGGAAAAAATCATGAATCAAAAGTGTCAAAATATTATCTAATATTAATAATCCATGGGAGTGTAACATCAAGATACCTTATAAATGTGGCATAAACAGTAGTATGTGGAATATAACTCTCATGACCAATACCATGATACTAAAAAATAAGAATTTGAAAAATCTTTCAATATAACTATCACTTACTCTATAACTTCCGTTCTATACCCTTCACATCCACTCTCCCCAAACACATTCTTACCATATGTATATAATTAAATCATGATAAATGATATACTAAAATATAATCATATTAATGGTATAACCATAATATTTTATCCTCCCATTCAATCAATTGAATTAAAACGTTGCTCATGTGATAGTGTGTTCTACCACCTATATAAACAAAAAATTTCATTTTTCATCACAACCATTCAATGATGGTTCTAGAAATGGGTTTTCTAAATATATATTTTATTTATATCTTGATATATATTTTTAGAAATATAAATTTTGAATTATATAGCTAATATGAGAAATAATCGATGAGTTTAAAAATAACCACAAAAAAGAACACACCTATTTGAAAATGAATTTATTTATATGTGAAAACATCACTTTCAGTTTAGTTATTCATAAAACTCTTCTAAATTTTTATTAATAACATTTAGAACATATAAATATATTCATTATACTTATTTTAAAATAATAATATAACCAAATCATATCTACCATAGTAATACTCACACATAGACTATAACATGTTGTTGTTGGGTACGTTTAACCACCAAAACAATGCTATAAAATTTATCAAGATTAGATTTTTAAACACGATATTGTATATTAATATGTAAATAATAGGTTTTTATTGGAATTTTTATATAATTATTTTTGACAATAATTAATATATCATAATTTATTCTATATAATTTTCTAAAACATGATCATAACCGACTTTGTCTTAAAGAATAATAACTCAAATTATTATAAAATGAAATTATAATAGATTAAATAATAGTAATAGATCAATTACAGAACCATATATGATCCATGGATGGTGAAATTTGTTATAATAATGAGGAACGACACAATTCTTATGAAAATATTAAAAATTGATCATGATTACTCACAACCAATATTGAAAATACATAATTAATATTCTTGTACATAATAATTATAAATAAAATTATAAAAGGTTATGGATTTGAGAAATTATCTTCAATAGGTGATTAATCAATTTTTTTTTAATAAATTAGCCTTAATAACATTATTGGATTCCAAGAATTAAGGTAATTGGTATTAAGTCATAGATTTTATTCCATGAGACATGTTTGCTCTCACACTCAATTATTTAATATATATGTTCTATTCTCTAAATTTTCTCTCGTGTATGAAAATATCATCCATTTCATGATATATTAATTTCCATTTCATTATCTTCCCCTCAAGATCATAAAATTATTAAATTACAAATACCATTAGGGGCTTGTAAACATTAAAATTTTCATATATAAATTTCTTTAGAAAGATAATCTATTTATATAATTTTTTTACCTTTCGTTATAAAAAAATTATCATTTTATTTTCCCCATTTTATTATTGTGTTTTTACTTTTCCTATCCTTATTTTATCTTCCCTATTGGTGGATTGCATGCCTGTTGTATATAAACCAACACTAACATTTCTTTTCCTTGAAAAACCATCATTTTTTCCGTTCCAACAATCATTGAATGCTTGTGATGATGTCCTCATCTAGACCTAAATAATTTATTTATGTCATTTTATACTACTTAAACTTCTTTAAATATTTTAATGAAATTTTTTATGTTTTTTATATATTTCTTTTTCATTAAAATGTGAAAATGAACGCTTTTTTTACATTTTCATATTTCAATGAATTTCCTGTACTTTTTTATCTTTATAAGATACGTCCTCTATAAGGTTTCATTATTTCTAAAATAAATTATTTTCTTGTAGTTTGGGAAAATATTTCATTTAAAATGTTTTTATGATATTTGGGTTAGTTCCAATTCCAAATAATTTTTCTTAATAATATAAAAAAATTTATTTTAAATATCTGTAAAAACCTGCATTCATTCATATGATATTATCTCATGATACCATCCATCATATTTATATGGATGTATTTTAGTTAATTAGTGTATTATTATGAATCTGATTTCAATAATGGGTTAATTTTTCATTAATGGAAGTATTTATGATCTCCTTACACATCACACATAATGGTAGACGTATGAAGTGTGGACCCTGACAATGCACTAATTAATTGGGTAATGAAATAGTCCCTAGAGATTGAATGTTCATGATAACTTTAATATACGAGTTGGTAATGTTTTTTGATACCTTGGTGAATAGACATGGTAATATTCTTTTGCAACATGTTAGTGATGAACTTCGATGATATGCTTATTATAATACCATTATTGTGTTGTCACCACATTTTCCAAGTTAGGATTCATGTACTTATTATCATGTTATGCGTCATACAATTATATTCATGTTATTATGTTTGTTTTATTTTTTTATTCCACATGTGTGAAAAAATTATAATTTTTAATTTCACTGTTTATATATTATTGGTCATCTGAGCTCACCCCTTCTTTATGTTACCATTTAACTAGGTTATGAGGAGAGGTTATATATATTATGTTACTATAAGGGATTATTTTGTGAATAAATTATGGGAGATTTTGGGGACTTCTTTTTTTAATAAGTCAAATATATATTGGGAAAAATTATTTTTGAAAAAGGTATGTGTCTTTTTAGTTTCTGCTTTTACCAATTCTCTAAATCTATAAAACTAAAAAGTCTTGGGAATATATGTATTATCATATTTTCTATATGACATATAATTATAATAATCACATTCATGCAGAATCACAAGTGTGGTTTGTGAAATTTGAAAATGATGAATAGAATCAATGAATGTAGAATGTACCTAGAGTATTACACTTATGATTTTGGGATTTGGATGAGTTATTCAGGATTATTTTTTTCTTGTAAGTCTTGGGTAATTAGAATATAGGTTATGGTAGTTAAAACCCCTATGTGTGTTCCTTATAATCGATGAACAAGATCCTTGTGTATGGTTTTATGATGGGGTTTTCCACTATGAAAAATAGAATATAGATGTTTCATTTTGTCTTGAGATGGTCTATAGTAAAATTGGAATGTGGTGTAAGTTATTGGTGTTTTGATATTAAAATCCTATTGTGAGTGGTTTTTGGAAATGATGAACAATATCTATATATATTCATTGATATAAGGGCTTCCATTTTTCAAAAATAAAATTAGAATTTTTTTTGGGATCAACATGTGATTGAATTAATTTTCTAAGTGTAAAAGGGGAATAGGTTGTGTTTTTTAATTATTTTATAGATTTTTCACTTGAGTTGATTTTTATGTTTTTGATATGGTATTGGTTAACAATAAGGGATATGGATTTTCATACCATGGGATATGCGGACTATCAAGAATGAGATGGTTGGGTATGATTGTGAGGATGACCTTCATTCATGAGATGTTGGTCTAATATATAATTTTAGTAATGACGGTCATAATGAGTGAGACGTTAAACAAGATTGTGGTTATGTGATGGTTTTCAATGCATGTGATACCTATCATTGATCTATGTATGTTATATCCCCACAATTTTCATTGACGGAAATATATTTAAGAATTTTTACACCCTAGAGACTATGGGGATGAGATATTGTTAATGACTATGGGATCCCTGTTATTTATGGGATGATCTAGTGTGATTTATGATCTAGTGTGACTGATATCTATGACCTAATAAGGGTATTTGGTTGGAAACCTTGCCAAATGTGGATTGGTTTAAGGAATCTTGGTTGACCTCCCTAGATCCTTTGGGTATGTGTTTTAGTATTTGAAGATGATATGATCTAATTCAAAGGTGTGATCCCTAGTTGTATGTGCTTATGGGTATCGATAGACATTCCTTCTGAAAATAATCTGAATTAGGTAGTTTTTGGGTTTTTTGTGGCTTCATTAGCCAACTAATATATGATTATTTTGATGTTTATTTATTTATTCTTCTTCCCTCATCACATATACTTTAATATAAATATATGAATTTATATTAAGGATGATTTTGTGGTATCCTATTGGGTTTATAATTACACCCTTTAAAGGAATTTATATCCACCTGAAAGCTCTATGGGTTTGGGATTCTAGATGGGGGAATTGGTGCTGCATAGGGTAGTTTTATAAGAGGATAAGGGATGTCAATGTGATTCTAGGAAAAAATATAAGCTAAGATGCACAGATATAAATTTTATAAAATTTTCAATATTTAATTTATATAGATATTTCAAATATGGGGATACCATGATTCAATATTTTTATTTCATACATTATAGCATGAGATTATTTTTTTATCCACATTTATTTTCACTATTTTCTGTAATTATTACTTCTATTATTGTATACTCTAATTGATTAGCTATTACCATGGTCATAGTCACCCAAAATTAAAATTTAAACTATTACTACAAGTCAACTGACTCTTTAGTTTATGGAGACATGTAATAGGCCACCATGGTTTCCACTTATCCAATGTCGGGTGATCCAGTTTGGGGAGTCAAAAATGGATTTATAATATTTAGATTTTATTAATAATATGCATCTAATATATGGTGGCTTGTTTTTGTTTAGTAGTCCATGTAGAAAAATATATAAAAATATAATATATTTAAAAGAAAATATTACAGTAAAATTTGGGGTGTTATAGGATCGGTCCTTTTGAGGTCACCTTAGTTATCAGATTCTTAGCACCATATAAAGAATCTTCTAGACCATTTGTTACAAGTAATGATTAAATTTTAATTGTAAAAAAATTTAAATCATTTCCTCTACAAAATTTCTCAACATCATGTTTTTATAATGTTATAATTAAACTCAATATGAATCTATGATAATATTATTTTTTATGGGAAACCATAAAACATGGATTTCTCCACTAAATAGTGAAAAAACGAGGTCTGTGTTTAACAATTTACTTTATAACTATATAATAACATGAAGAGATGATCATTGAATGAAAGATAAGAAGATATGATCATGTAGTAAAGGAAAATAGTAAAAAAACTTGTAATATTTTACATGATTCAATCCAAATTGATCTGACATTAATTAAAATTACATCAAAACAATGTATTTTTTAAAAAAATCAAATAATGGAAGATTTAATAACAAAATTAGAGAAGGTTCAATCATGAGAAACTGTAAAAGATCATGTTCTTAAGGGTAAAAAACATGTGATGAACTCAAGTTGATGATGTTACATATAAAATAATATTATATGAATTAATAGATATACAATAGAGGAAAATAAACCATTATATGACAACACAAAACCTAGAAAAAAAAGAAGAATATAATTATGGAAATCTATGACTACACCATGGACTTGATAATGGTCATTATTATGAATGATAAACCCAATCAACATTGTTTTCATCCTACGATCTCACAAGTATCAATCTTTCCACTGAAAAAAACTGGAATCATGGAATTTCTAAGATTCAGGTGTGGTCAATTTTTATGAAAATATCTCCATTTCTATATTGAATTAATGAGAGTTATGGTAATATAAAATTCCCATTGAAGTGACATAACTAACCATAATAACTCAAAAGGTTGATCTCAACATGATGAAAACAAAAGTAGTGAGACATGTGTGTTTGATGGTTTATGAAAGGATTTAAAATCCATTAGATATAAATATACCAATGCAGCTATAAAGGAAAAACAATAAGTCTCTTCTAGAAACTGATACAATTATATGGATCAAGGGCAAAATGAAATATTGAATAAACATATTTGAAGAAACACATGGACCCCACTTCATTATCATTGGTTCAATTAAATCAATTTCACAAATATTAATCAACATCTTAATAACTCATTCGTCACATGATTCCATATGAAAACCTCCATTGGCATATAAAAAATTAATATGTAATATGACTAACTCATGATTATACTAGTAAGATTAAAACATTACCCAATGGTAAGGATATCTAATGAGGTACAAAAAATTGTTCCATTGATAATTGAACATATAAAAAAACATTTTCATAATTAAAAAAATATACCTAAATAAATGTGAATGGGAAATAGACACTCATATTGAAGATAAAATGTGGGGGAAATCCATTCTCCTCTATGGTTGTACTTCTAAATTAAAACATTGTTAATCCTATTTAAATTATATGATTGGGTATTAATATCGATCTAAATGGTTAATTGGAAGTGCATGAGGGGATATGAGGGCGGTCATTACCTATGGCATGTAGTGTAGTAAAATATATGAACTGTTATAATTACAAAAACTATTTTATGGATAGGAATGTGTCCTAATAAATTTATAAGAGCCCCCAGATAGCGAATTTTGTATCCCTAGCCAACCACTGGACCATTGGATAGCTTTTGGGATCACTGCAGCTCACCAGTGGGTGGGTGTCCAGATTTTAACTGGGGGAAGCCCTATAATTACTCCTCACAACCTATTTTAAAAATAGTAATCCCACCCTTTCTAACCTAACAAGAGATTAGTGAATATTTATGGTTCCATATGGATTTCTTGATGTCTCTAATAACTTCCTTTTATTTCTTGATCCATTGTTCCATCCAGATGTCATGATTGGTTTTGTTTTTCCAAGAATTAATGAATCCTTTAATTTTCTTGATGGATTTCTTTTTTTAGTCTCAATATGGGTGATCTTTCACTCTACATCAGGATTCATTTTTTTTCATTTATACATATTTATTTTTAATGGAAATATTCTTCACCACTTTTGAAGTAGTTGGTCTAAAGCATCTCCCTAGGTTCTACTCTAATTTTTGGTATGTTTAACTCATATGATCAAGAAGAAATGTTGTGTGTGTGACCTATATGATTAGTAATCCATTATATAACTTAGATATAATATTTTACACCTTCTAGATATATAATTAGGTCTATCTTTGTATGAAACTGTAGTCTTTTGGCCACCACGATGTGTGCCTGCACATGACCCTAGGTTTGAATCAAGAATATATTAACCTAGTTTCCTTGAAACTAAATTGGGAATTTATTGGTTTATCCTAGTATTAAACATAGTGACCTATTGTCACTATAGGTATTGGAAATTGGTTGGGGAAATGGGTTCAATTGTGAATAAGGTATTTGGAATTATCTTTTTTTCATGTATTGTAACATTGTATAATGGAATATTGTCATTAATTACAATTCACATGATAATTGGTATTTTTCATGGATTAACTGAAAATGTATAATGTTTACATGTTTGTAATTATTTTTTATATTGTTTTATATTAGATCATTCATATAATTGATAAATATGATATATTATTTTCCCTAGAATTGATATTCTCTTTGGGTGTGATGTTGGTTTGAATTGTAATTAACTAATGGTATAAGAATTTCCTTTGGGCCAGTGGTACACATATTTTTAGTTCTAAAGGGCATGGGAATTAAACATGATTCTATTGATAATTTATAATATAACGGTATATTCTTGATAATAATATTCATCCCAATTGTGGGATTAGACAAAGACATCTTGCATCAGGTAGTGGCATGTATGGAAAACATTATGTGTCAACATGGAAATAGAGGCATTGTGTATTATTTAGATATTTTGCATTTATTTTTCAACTTATTCATTTTCTATGATATATTTTTACACACAATTGCATAGAATGTTTTTAAAAAAACTGTTGGTGGAGGCCAAATGAGTTTTATTATCACCTTCTTTTGCCCTCAATTTAGTACCCAAATAAAATTCCTAGGTGAAGGTATGGAAAGAGGAAAAGGGAAATTTTCTTAATTAGATAACATTCTTATTGGGACTGGATATTAGGGATGTGACTGAGCATAAGGATTGAGTCTGGATTTGAGATTATTTATTTTGAGTCATTCATTCAGTTGAATGCTTTTACGACTTTAGCATGATATTTTGTATCACATTTCATAGTTCAATTTTATTGGATTGTTTTGGAATTATCTTATATATCAAATGTATTTAATATTATTGATTTTTTCTTCTTGATTATATTGTGTTTTTATTCTATAGTATAGGGTATATCCTATTAAATATATTTATCAGACCCCCACTTATAGTCAGTAATATTTGGCATATGGGGAAGCTCACTTGAGGTTTAATGGGGACTTGTATCAGTCACGTGAGGGAGAACCAGGTTGGGAATGGTACAAAGTGTTATAAATGGGTAGGTATTTTTTGTTACATTAATTTTTTGTTTTAATGTACATAGGGTAATTATATATGATGGGGCATGGTAATGAGATCTTTAAAGGGATTAAATAATCCATGTGTGGTGGAAAACCCATGTTTGTAGGGTTGATAGTGCTCTTCTTGAGAATTTCTTGTTATAGTAATGATATTTTTTCACCATGGGTGGTACACTATTTATCATATGATATTGATTTATAGTGATATAATCATGAGATTGTATGACACAAGGTGTATAGGCATGCATCATAATAGGCCCATAAAAAGTATAATAAAATTTGTCATTCTTGATTGGGATATATTTACTACATATATATAGACCTACAATTTTCAAGATTGTGAATATGTTTTATGATATGTATAATAGAAGGAATGTACAAATTTTTTTAAAGATTATTAATTCACTAGTTTAGAAAAGACTGATGTTTTATTATATATATATGGTTATATGTTTCCCTTTTTTCCATTTCATGAATGAATTTGTTATGTACCCAATGTTATAAGGATTATGTCGATTGTTGTAGATAAATGCATATTAGTTTCATTCAAATTTAATGAATGGAGAGTGGTAACTAGCATACACCTCAGATAAGGGAGCTAGAACCTATTTTAGATCCTAGGAGTCCAATGGATGATAACTTATGTGATAGTTTCACATGGTCCATGAAATCCATCTATAGGAATACTAATAAAATAATCCCTTCAATGTTTGATCTGATAAGGGTGTTCTAACTAAAATTCCTACCCAAATTCATTGGGGAGGGAGTCCCATTGGTATTAGAGTTTTTTATAGAGTCCTAACATATGATCTTGGGTCACATTGAAAGACCCATAGAGAGGAGGGTGGATATTTCTCCCTATATTCTATGGGGATGAGCCAAGATCTAGTGGTACATCATAGCTTATGCTGAAAAAAAGAGGAGTAGACTTGGAAAAGGAATTGATGTGAAGTTCCTAAGTCACAATATCAATGATACACAAAAGGGATGAAAGGGTTAAATATTTCATTAACTTATTGAGTGTTGATAATATCTATTATGTATTACACTGGTCTTTTTAACAACCTATAATTTTTTCCATTTATAGTTGGTAGGAGACCCGATAGCTAGGGAGAAGGACTAGTAGGATGGGATTCAATTATAATTATTTTCACCAGTTAATGTATTCCTCCTAAACAACTTATTTGATGTATTGAATCAAGATCTCATCACTGAACGGAACCTGAAAGAGGTATTTAGTGGAAGGTTGTAAAATATTGTGGGATAATTTGGGAGTTATTATTTAGGAATTAAGACATGAAACGTAGAGTATTTTCTATAAAGAAAATATTTGGAATATAAGTCAAATGATTGAAATTGTATCTCTAGAATGATCGAGGTTCAGTATTATCAGTGTGGAAAGGCTTCCAAAAAAGAGTTCTAATTATACACATCCTGTAGTGGAGTGTTGATATTGTGGTAAGATAGTCCACCTATAGAAATTATATAGGGGAAATCATTAAACTATTAGTGGTGGAGGTTCATGGAAGACACCAGAGTTGGGATGGTATATAGATACCCCTTAGTAGATAGGTAGAAGGAGTTACACATGTTGCATGGGATTGGGTACGGGGTGTGGTACCCTGATATATGTGTATTAGTATCTACAAGATAGAGCATCGTAATAATACAATGCATGATCCAAGTGCATATGGGTGAGTCAATTTCATGAATTATTGACTACACCTTCCATTCAATATGTATATCAATCAACTATTAGAGGTACGATTAATATAATATATACCTTTTTATTTTTTTTATAATACATTAGGATCAAATTCTTTTATTTCTAATCAATTTGTTAATATCATGAGTTTTTCTATATAATGTGTAGATGGTTTTAAGACCATTGATACACTGTTAGGGGTGTGATTTGAGGGTGTCATTTTCTGTAAGGTATTTCTTCTTGATATTGGATACAACCATTATCTATAGAAGCTGTTTTTGGTGAAAAAAGTTGGATTGAATTTGATTTAGGTATTGGACTATCTGGTCTATATTAGGCTCATATAAGGTATTATCAATGTAGGGTAACAATTAAATCTTTATAAGTTGAATATATGTTTATCATGGTGAATGGGATCTCTAGGGTAGTTGTGCATGAATATTTCAGTGATAATTATATTAGTTCACATGCTATGTATAAATCGTTATTCTAGATGATGGTGTATCAAAAAAGAACACAATTCCTATAGAGGATGACCAATTTTAGTACGTCTATTCTGAATATTTATTCATCTTACAACTAGAGCATGATATTGAGTCTATTAGTGAATCTTTTCTTGGATCGAAACCTATTTATCTACCTCCCTATAGCATTTCACTAGTGGGGTTTCTACAGTTGATAGTTTAGTTAGATGATCTTGAAGATAATATATTCTTACAAC
Organism: Viscum album; assembly: GCA_963277665.1. Classification (NCBI taxonomy): domain Eukaryota; kingdom Viridiplantae; phylum Streptophyta; class Magnoliopsida; order Santalales; family Viscaceae; genus Viscum; species Viscum album. Next base: position 1,293,257,157 of record OY728141.1, on the reverse strand, counting down.
CAAGTAAATTAATATACGGCTATCCATTATTGTTCACCATGATGGTTGATAGAACCTCAAATTAATGTTTGTATTATCATAGGCTGAACTAGATGATATTTAGGAACCAATATCAACTTATATGCATTGATGATCTCTTGGATCCACTGGGTGGTTCTTGAATACTATCCAATATTGAAATGAGGTTACAGTTCCATATATTAATGGTGTGACTATTTGATCTACCTTGGGATGAATTTAGGAGTAGGTGTGGATTTTTTTAGTTGATGGTAATGTAGTAATTTCATAGAAAATCATTGGTGGTATTCATGGCCTTGATGAATCAGAAAATCCATCCATATCTTGACAAATTTTTCATATTGATCATTAATGAAGTCGTGGTTTTCACCTAGTATAGAAGTGATCATGCCCAAAATATTGAAATAATGATTATTATGAAATGAGATATTTAACTATAATCCTTGATTACAAAATTTTATTTCTAGATTAACCAAGTGACCATCATGGGGACATTATACCACAGACTGGAGTGTTATTGATCCCACTGAAGATGGAATTATAATGAAGAATGTTTTTAAGATTCAAATAATTATGGATTTGGAATACTTTTATCAGTGATACTTCATGGAATTATCTATTTGGAAATTCTGGAACCCAGTCTGACCATGAAAAGGGTGTGATTTTTTAATTCATAGACTTACAAGGAGTCTTTCTAGGAATTAATGATCATGATTTTCTTTTAGAGAAATTATGATGTAGTGTGATAAAAAAATTTCGTATTGTGTGAAGAAGTTTATACCACATTAGTGGAATTATCATACACATGACCTAATGTTATCTTTATCAGTATACACTCAGAGATACAATAAATATTATCTGACGGGGGAGAGATTCATGGCCTATTAGAAACACAAGATAATGGTGTTTATCTTTTTTCAGTGGGACCTGATCCTTCAACAAAGGTAATGGGTTTTTGTATCTATTTTCTTTCAACATTGAGAAGGTCTATAATTAGAGAGAGGGAATAATCATTACAAGCACATTGTGTATGAATATATAGACTTGGGTAGTGCAATACTATTTTGGTGAGTGGTATATGATGGTGGTTTTTTGAATATTCACCAAGATGTTTAGGAGTCCCTATGGTGAGGAACTTTAACATCAACCACTTCTATCCCCTCACTTCTGAATAGGAAAAATAAGAAGAGATTATCTAATCTAGTGTGTTAATCCATGTGAAAAAATATATATTATGGGGAGAACATGTTGGCCTCATTCCATGATTAATATGATATTCTTCATGTCCATGGTCATATCTATGTTCCTATGATCGTTTTTGAGGAGATAATGAGGGAATTACTTGATTCAAAGTGGGTGGTATATCCTAAATTGAATGATATTTAAAATGGCCACAATATAAATTAATGGTGTTTACGGATAAATAAACTAATAAATAGATTTGTGGCATGATTCCACACCTTCCAGAAGGTAATGGTTGAGCACCACTATTATACAAGGTTGTTGCATCCTTTCCCATTTCTAAATGGAATTATGAGTTGATCACCATAAAGTCAATAATTATATTTCTTAGGAAAACATGGAATAATGAAGTTGTGTGTGTGATAGTAGATCCACAGTTGAAGGTATCCCAATTTTTCCGAATAGGGTGACTATTACTATCAATGATCTAGATAACCCTATGTGTGGGTGATATTTTTATTTTAGAGTGTTTTTCAGTTTATTATTTCAAATAGAGATTCCTATTTGATATAACACTTATGTAAGGTTTTTTAGAAGATGATGGGGTCATAGTTTTTCAGTATAGCCTACAATCCTATGACTAACTGGAAATATAAAATAACTATTTTGATTCTAGATGAAAATTTTCAATATTGTGTTATCCATATCAATGGTTCTTGAAAGTAAAATCAAGATCTATTTGAGATCCCCTATAATAATAAGTTCCATGAATAAATTTAAATCCTTCTTTTTGATGGTTTATATTAAAGTCCATACCATTCACCGTTGTACTAACTAGAGGTGGGGGAGTCAACTATTGTAGTAGTTTGATTGATTTAAGAAAGATTTGGTTTTGTTCAACTTAGAAGGAAGTAGTGGAAACGAACATAGGGTGGGAAGAAATTTTACATTAAACATTAGAGAAAATGTATGGAATTCTATTTTAGTTCTGAGATTTTTCATTGGGTGTTGTCTAGTACATGGTAATTCTATATCCTTAAGTCAAGAATATTGAAAATATACATTATGTTGACTTAAATTCATATTTTATACTATAGTGAGAATATTATCGAGGGAATGATTGTTCCCCTAGTGAGAGTGTAGTGGAAGCATGGGCATGTACTGGAAGAGACCAGAGAGAGGGATTCTAATATACATTACTAATAGTCTAAGTTGTCCACCAATATAACACAGTAATTCATGGTATCACTTCATGGGGATTATATGTTATATAGTGGTGATGTTATAAAAACCTTCTCCACTATTGAGGAAGTTATTACTTTAAATTTTATTAAATTAATTTATATTATATAACTGGGCATTGTTCATGGTCTAAATGGTGCATAAAAGGTTCTTAGGGGCTTTGAGGGGAAGAAATATTTATGTATATCAATGGAATGTAGAAGAGGAGATATTTCAGTGTCATAGACTCATTGGTCTGAATGGATGTATCCAAGTAGAGAAACATGAATCCCCCAACCAGCTGGTGTGATCGCAATGACAAGACGGTGGTGAAATGATTGGATTTTAAAAATGGGAGGCCCCATAAATCAACCTCCAAACAGATTTTATCATCTATAATCCAAAACTATTGAACCACACAAGGGATAATAAAATATTTAAGGAATATATAGGGTTTCCTCAACTTCTCTAAATACATCTTTTGATTCATTGATCCCCTATTCAAATTTTATTTCAAGATTAGATATTTTGTCCTAGAAATAACAAATCCTTCCTTTTTCTCTAAAAATATTCTTCTTAAAAGAATTATGCAGTGGATATATCTCTATCATTAAGTATTTTTTTGTTTTGAATTTTTCTAAATTCTTGATTCTTGGAATTATTCTACAATTTTTTAGAGGTAGGTGGTCCAAATCATTTCTCTATTATTTTATATTGTTTTTTATTATGTGCAACATGTGTGATAATACTAAAATGTAGTACCAATGAAATTTTTAATTAGTAATGCCTTATATGACTTGGGTTCACTTATTTCAACCTTATTTAGATCTTATTAGGTATGTGATGATATGAAACCTTAATCTTTCACTGACCATGTGGTGTTCCTACTCATGAACCTAGGATAGAATATAGAATATTTGAATGTAGTTTCCATGAATCTAAATTTTGAAACCATTTTATTATCCTTGGATCAAAACTGGTAAACTACTAACACATAAAGGATATCGATTTAGTTATGGAAATTGATTAAAATTGTTAATGTAAAATTTTCATGGTCTTTGGTAATATAATTGGAACTTGGGATATAAAATATTTTCATGTAATATTATTTGGAGTTATTGTTGGGTTTTATCATTAATTAAATAAAATTTCAAATAATTTACATGTTTGAAATGTTTTGGCGTATTTTTATAAATATAATCACTATTATACTTGATAAAAAGATTATATAATTGGCACTGGCCGGGTAATTCAAATTGGATTTAATGTGAAATGAATATATAATTGTCCAATGGAAAGGGAATTTTCCTTGAGATTTTTCATAATATAAATATATATTTAGTTAGGTAATGGGAGATTTTATTGGGTATATTGTGAAATGATAACATATATGGATCATCATTATATAGGTAATGGACCCATTTGAGGGAATGGAAAAAGAAAAATTGAATCATGTGGAGGTACGTATATATGATCCAGAATGTTAACCTAGAGATCAAGCGTCACTAGGTTATATAAATTTATTTATTTTAATTTAAAATTAATGAATTTTTTATCTTATTATTGAATGAACTATTACTCTAAATGAATTTTAGTACGCACTTTTGGTTTTGAATTATTGTGTTTTACTCAACCCCTATTTTGAGGCGCCCGTTGGTACCCAGGATAACTTCTTAGGTACAGTTCTAGACAAGGGAAAGGGGCTCTTTGCTTTATTAGTTGACTAGATTTACATGAAAATTTTTTAGAGGAAAAATTGAGAATGGGGTTTATGATTTTTTTGGGGCCCTATTTTTTTATTATTTCCTTCTTTTGATTTTTTTCAAGAATTTTGTATGATATTTTGTATGAAACTACATAGTTTTATTGTATTGGATGGTTTTTAATTTTTCTAGTTTATCTACTAGAGTTGATTATAATTATTTTTCATAATTCATCCACTGTATTTTATATTTTTTAAGATAGTGTAAAAACTCTAGACTATATTTATTAGACCCTCATTATATTAATTATATACTAGAAAATATGGATTTAATGTTTAGGTCATATAGTGACTTATCTCAATCACGTTAAAATGATCTAGGACTAGGATGTTTTACATGGAATTATAAAAATTATTCCATTTAATTTGTAACAATCTTCATTCCAAAATTCACACATTCCATTATAATGTTTTCATCCGTTAGTATCTCAAATAGGGAGCATGGAACATGGAATGAAAAATAAAGGTTTTATTATAAGACATGGTATTTCTTTGGATGTGTACTTATTGTGTATACTTATAGACATCTAATTCATATGAAAGTTTGTTTGAATAGACTGTATGATTTTCAACCAAAACAGAATAACTAATATAATGTTTTACACATCCAGAATATCTTGGTATTTTCATAATGGAATAATTCTTTAGGTGTTATTAATGATTTGATAGTTTCTTTAGAAAAAAATGATAAGAAATGAAGTTAGAATTGTAAGAATCATACCTACATATTTTAGATTGGTTGAATTTATATTGGGAAAATAAATTTCAACGAGATAAAAAAATAAATGAATTAAGAATGGGTGTTATTTGATGAGTGGCCCAATATAATTGAATAAAAAATATAGAAAATTAGATCATTGTCATCAATTTTTTCAGAGGTTCCCAAGAAAGAACTTGATTCTATGTGTTAAGATATAATGATCATGAGTTCTTCCTAGAATGGAATGTCGAAAAAGGCTATCAATATTTTTTATGAAGTGGAAATGAAAGATCCATGAGTGAATACATGTGAATCAAAATTTTCCATTATAATATTTTTTTGGTTTTCTATCTCCCCAATATGTTATGAAAATATTTTATTTCATAATTAAAAACCATCCTAGTTAAAATATAATCACTGATATTTTCTTGGCATACACATACTCTAATAGTGGAAACATAAATTTATCTCACCATAATATTCACGTGGAATGATGAAACTTTAAATGATTTCCTATAATAGAAGAATCAATATTTGTGGAGTACATGTATTTATTAAAGAATATTTTTTGATAATTCATTAAATGATGACAGTGATATATTAAATATGTCACAATTATTTCCTTGATGTTGGGGTGTGGAAACACCGATCATGTTGAAGATTTCATTCATTAAATCAATCCCATGATGAATTTATATGACATACCACTAAAAATATAGAAATATGCATGTGTGTTGGATTTATTTTTGGGGGTGACTTGTGAATCATAATTACTAGAAATCATAAACGACATTTCATTCCATTTGGATGCTAGTAAATAGGGTTTTCTAGTTGGATCATTCTAATTCCATTTAAATGTAAATATTACTAAATTTGTTTTGTGTAATAACTTCATGAAAGTCCTTAAAAATTATATCAATTATGTGTTTCTGGAGAATACACATATTAAAATCGGTATGTGAGAAGTTGTGTCAAACATAAGTAATTTAATGAAATAGATAATAGTATAGAAGGTCCTATGTTAAAGATATGTTGAATTTAATTATACATTCATTTATGTTTTTTAATGATGATTATTGTCATGTGGGATCTTCTCTAATAAATACTGTATCGAAGTATGTTTGTATAAGACATGAAAAATTATGAATATTCCAGTTCAGATGTGAAAAAATTAAATTAAAACTATGATTATCTTTAATGAAATGTGTAGTTGGGGGATTACCTTAGTGATAAATTCTCCATGTAATATTGTATTATACATGGTTTCAAATTCTTGTTGTTGTAGGATTTTTTGTTGTTATATTAGCACATTATCATTATAGAAATGTATGTACTATGGTAAGAGTAGCAATGGTATTATTCATCATAATGGTCTCTTTGGTTATACAAAAGGGACTCTGGGCAATATGTCCTATAGTACATTAAATTATTAGGCCTTTGGGTTAGTACTAGAGAAGATTATGACTTATGGAATGAATGAAATGTTGAGTTGAGACACATATGATGTAATTATATATAGTATTAACACATTATACGCGACATTATTCATACAAGATGACTTAGTGAAGGCCTGCATGATTGAATGATAGGAATGTGAGAGGAGCTATTCTGGCATGGGAACTATGGATCTGGGTCTTTGAGATATGTATTAGGGCCTTTGTTCCTATAGTCCTTCGGAATATATATTATGGAATTTCTCACCTTATAAGGGTTCCCTATATACACATTATAAATATAATATATAAAAATCAAATAAAATCAAATTAGTGGTTATAGCTATGTATTATTTATTAGTGTACTAAAATAAATTTTTTATTCTCTCTTATCTTTCATTAAACGGTGTCATACATTGGATATCATGATCCCCGAATCTCTATGTCACAACAACACTATTCTTAATTATTTTTCATTCATAACATAACAAGTTGATGTTCTTAGATACTCACTCCCCACATATTTGCACCCAACATATTGATTAAGTTTTTTAATGTGTGCAAATCATAGTCTGGTATTTATAAATCAATCCCTTTAACTCACCATAGAATATTTCATCTATTTAGAATCAGTAGATATTAGTATTAGACTAACTGGTAAAAATAAAAATATAAAGAATTTTTAAAACATAAAATAACCAGCATGACCAGATTAACTTATTAAAAATGAAAATGAAAGGCCAAAACATGATTTTAATTACTAAAATAGAATGTTATTGTTTATTAAATTTTTTGATAACTACTTAGTACTTTAGTGAAATTAACTTCCTGTTTGTATTCTTCATTGTCAATTTACCTTAATTTTATTTCATTCAATATATTATCTAAAAAATTACTATCCTTGGAAATGTTTTATTTAAAACATATTATTTGAAATGTACACTCATATAAAAAAATTGAAAATATTTTTTATTTTCCATAATTATCTTCCAATATTATTTTTTATTAAAAAAATTATTTTGTTTTATATGTTCAATGAAAACTCATCTCGATTTTATTTGTCTTGATATCTTTTTATTTTATTCAATCACACAATTTTAGTTGAGGATAAGGATACCCATGAAAATCAATGGGGGAATATAATCTATAAACAAAGTGGCGTTCATATGAAAACATTCAATTAAAATAATCGCAAGATCCATCGAAATATTACATGATAACTAACTTAAGACAATCATAGTAGAAACAAAATCAAAAAATCACACTATAGTTAATACAACAAAACAAGGAAATTGGAAAATAAGATATTATCTCACAATGATCCAAAATCATCATGGCTATCCAATAGAAGCAAGTACATAAAAATTAAGGGGTCCTTTTGTTGATTATGTCAAATTATAACATTGAAATATTATCAATGGTCACTTCATGTATTAGTGATCCATAATTTATTTAGGTATGAAACATGATAGTAGAACCATCCATATACATGTTATCGTGAAGTGATATTAAAATTTTTTCATCTACATTCTATGAATCACGTGAGATTCAATTTTTTTAGAGTTGGAAGAAGTATCCCTACAATGAACTCATTATAGTGTAAGATAAGAAACATGTTGAAAATACATTTCCAAAAGTAATTTCCATTATAATTTTATTTTATCCCATTGAAATTAATGGGGGAAATAAGTTTTTATAAATTAAATGATTCAAGATCCACAAACTATCTATTGGTTTCATTGAGGAATTTTTTTTTTCTAGAAATGGTGAAAAATAAATTGAATGTATTTCAATGAAATCACCAATATTAATTTCATATTATTCTCATTATGGGGAAATCTATAAGAAAATATCAAACAGTGTTTTATCGATGATAAAAAAATATTTTCCAACAATATAAAAGAACACATTTTTTGGTTTCTAGCCACATTGGTTTTGGAAGGAGTCAATGATTGTTAAGGAAAGTGAATTTATTCCAAATATAGATTTATTTTTTTATTCCCTCTTAATAGAAAAATATATTATGGAAATAAATAATTCATCAATGATTGGTAAAATGTATCACAATCCCAACAATATGTGTGTCATAATATATTTAGGTAGTGTGGTCACTGTGAAATTTATAAATTTTAGACCATATTTATATTTAAAAATAGTTTGAGAATAGAAAATTTTATAACATTAAATGGAACAGTATAACGGTTCTTTTATTAATTTTTTTTTCATTCACATATTGAATAATACAAAGTAATAATAGAAGAAACAAGTATTTTTTACATAGTTAACCTTAGATATGGAGTCTAGTATTAATTTTTTTGGAGATTTCACTAATCCTAACCACATTAATACTAAATTAATTTATTAATAATAGTTTTGGGTTTTCAATACACATAGGTATCACTAACCATAATAAATTTATAATAACTCACAAGGGATACTCCCTTTTTAGGGAACTATTAAACAATTTATGGGATAATAAACCATTTATTGGAGTGAAATAAAGTCATTCAAAGAGTATAAGGGAAATATTTGTTTAATTTTATAAGTTAAAATGGTTGTTTTGAATTTTATCCATGTACATCTAATATTGGAGGACTTCTCTAATTCTCTTCACTGGTTTTCATTATTTTACAACATTAACCATTACTCTTTATCATAGTATTTTAAAGGTGGTACATGTTTTCACTATCACTATATTAATTCTATAAAATGTAAGAAATTAATTTATTGTGATACTATATCATATAACCATTGTATTCTTAATAAATATATATATATGTGTGTGTGTGTGAAATTCACTATATCATTCTTTATGATACTTGCCCAAAATATATTTATATTTTTTTCCTTTTTCTTCTATAAGAGGTTAATTTTATATATCTTTTTTACAAAATTAATTTCATTTTTCATAATGCATAATCATGTTGATCGTAATATTCTTCTTTATGTGAATTTTTTCATACTAATATTCTACCACTATAATTCTTACAATAACCACTTTCATAAAGTGAAAAAGTTGGGTTTATTTTATTAATCTCTTTATTGTATTTCTATATCGGTTTCGTCACCAAATTTTTACAAAAAATCATGTTCTCATATAAAAATTTTAAATATTTTTATCCAATATCATTTTTTTACCAATAAATTATTTTAATGCTTATTTATATAAAATTAAATGCTTTTTATGTCCTCTATATTTGAATTATATGGTTAAAAATTTTAGGGATCAATTGGAGTGATTAATATGGAATTAGGTTTCTAATGTAATATTATTACTTTACAGAGATCAATATTAATGGACCAAAGAGAATTACCTAAAATTTCTATTATCATATAGTGAAATATGAAAACATATTTTTTGAATTTATTAATTAATCAGGGATCCTCCATGTCATAGAGTATGACTAGTCTAATCCATTAATCAAAAATTAAATTTATTAGTTATCATCACATGAAATTAAAAATGTTCCTTGAAGTATAACAATATCACTTCCTATGGTTCAAAATAATATATTTGATATCACTATTACATTATGCATGGTATAACCTCCCATTTATATTTCACCTCCATTAACATTATTTTCATAGGTTATGAAATATAGTATTTCACCATGAAACTAATATATTTTGTGTAGCATATCTATATTGATAACGCAATTAAAGAAAAACAACCAATCTAATTGATCTACTGGGAGTATAAATGATAAAATTGATATTATAAATAATTAAAAATATCATTTAATGAACCGTGTCTTGGCCAATTGAATTTTGGTTAATTTTTAAGAGTTCAAGTAATAAAAATAAGATGGACCATTTAAACTTTTAGATCCAATTGAGAGGTTATTTTTTTGGATTTCATGTAATGATTCAATCCACTAGTCCCCCACCTAGACTATTGGTATGATGAGTATGAGACATCATTATGACATCTAAGGGGATATTTTCTAGGGAACTAGTTCCAAGTAGGTATATATCATAAATGGGGGGCCTTAAACTAATTAAATTGTTCACATAAACACCTAAAAGAACACAATAACTCTATGGTGTAAAATAAATATTACTAACTCAAGAGGAAACACTTCATGTAATAAAATTTATGAATTAATAGAGTAAAATATAAAAAAATATATGAAGAATACGAAATGGAAAAAAAGGACACCCAAATAGAAAATAGAGGGTGTCCTGACATAATATATAGAGAGGATATAAAACATTTCTCCCAACAACCAATATACACCAATATATGTGATCATTATCATTGTGTACTACATATCTACACTAACTCTAAGCCCACAAATGTCAACATATAACAGACGGGCATTGGTATAATACATGACATGTTTGGGGAAATCTCATGAAATCCTAATTACATACCTACCTATTCGGATTCCCAAAAAACAAAGGGGGAATCAACAAAAATTATTAATTAGATCAAACCATAGTATAAGAGGGGGGGAGAAACCTAAAAATTATATTCTTATTTATGAAATGAAATAAAAATAGATGAAAAAACACTGAATCCTCACAGTTAGATAAGGATGAAGTATATATCTATATATCTAAGAATTAGTGTTTTCTTGATGTTAGAATCCCAATATAAACCTCAACAGACATAGGGGAACCGCACCCCAAGAATTTGGGGTACTAATTGAATATAAAGAATGAGGTGGTACTGACCCCATGTTGGTGGATGGACCATTCCTTGTCTATTATTTAGGGAGAGAAGTTTCCAATCCATCTATATGATAACCACACCCCAGGGTGCGTATAGTGGGGTTATAATCCTATATATATTAATTGGGTACACATTCCCTAATCTACCTGTCAAATCAACGTGTTTTACAACCACAAAATCACTATATAGATCACACTAAAGTCTCAAAATCATCCAATCACACCTAAGGAAGATATATTTTCATTCCCCATAATGTTGAATCTATTATGTATAAAAAAATTTCTCCATAACATTCTTTTTGGAAAAATACTCAGGGTTGAATAATCATAGGTCCAATTACAACTCCTGCAGAAGGATTATTTGAGGTATTACATATGAAGAGAATCACCTAAAATGTATCCTAGAGTAAATATCATGTAACCCTATGTCCTCTATCATCCACTTTCTACATACTAATATTGTATGTTAACATCCATGTACCTGGAATTTCACCCATGGGAACATGAGGCATGGGAACACCTGGTGTCCAAGATGTTTACTTTGTACAGTCTTCTCCTCTAGCCATGTAGGGTCATGTAGTTCATGGGTCTAACACACAACCATGTTATATTTATCATATCTGAAAACAATATATATCATAGAAAGTGGTATACATGATATGTGTTTGTCTATAACACAAAACATTTTTTTGGTAATTTCATAGAAAGACACTCTTATCCTAGAAGATTTTTCACATCTTACAATCCCATATACACCCACCAAATCCACCTTCAATAATTAATGATGTATCTCAAAAAGAATATTTTATGAATCCATCATCACTATATTTATGTTTCCGACATTGATTCATCATAAAAGGAAAATTTCTTGATGTTAATTTCTTCCACATTCTAAAACACAGGATAATAGACCTAATTTATTATTCATATCTGGGTTTTTATATAGTAGGAAGTGGTCAAAAATGTCATGATACCCACACTCAACAAAAAAAACGATTTTAAATAATTTATTCATTTGATCAATATAAAATTAAATCAAAAAAGGATGAGCCACCCCCCAAATGCATCCAGTAGTGAAGAACATGAAGTCTATTGGGAGAAATCCAAAAAAACAATTTATCATCATTGGTTGATTGAGATCTGGTCAATTATTATTGAAACTGAATAATTAGTACATGGTTAACAAAAAACCAACCTAAAAATAAATTATATAAAAATGTGTCCTTTTATCTTGATAAAGGATTGTGGATTGAATGTTTATAAATATATATTTGATAGAAACATAAATAACTAGGAATGAATAAAAATGTATTATATATTTTTTAGGATATACCATCAATGATGAATGGATCTATAAAGGTGAATATTTTAATGACCCCCTCTCATCTAGGGTACCCATACTGGGATAACAATAAATGAAAATTGATAATGACCCCCGATTCAACCCCATAGTAGGCCCCAAGATGAAAACTAACACTAAGTGTATAAATAATATCCCAAATGCATGAGGTATTACCCTCAACAGAAAATGTTATATCAATATATATGATATCAACCATGAAAAATATCCATAAAATATGGAAAAAAGGAGAACCTCAAAATATCCAACAATTCACGTAATTCTATATGAATACAGATGGAATTCTCCATGTATAATACTAATAAAAATAATACATGAATGATTCAACAACAACTCCATCTCCCAAATTAGATGTGTCTATATCGGTTCCTAAAGACCTATAAGAATTTTTTTTTGTAAATATAGTCTGAGAATAAAATTTATACTAGTAGGATTATACCCATGGAATCTCATAAAAATGTGTAAAGATATTACTAGTTCCCTAATTAAAAAAATATATAATCAAGAAGCTGGTATCAGGTCAAATAGTTTCCAACCTCACCTAGATCTCTCCCACAAAATAAGTCATCCATGAATAGTAATATAAGAAGAAAACTATAATTAAAAGGGTACACAATAACAATTCCACATTATTTGACACTCTTATAGCCGATCAATAAACATCCTGGCACTGTCATCCCTTCTATATCCCACATCCTCATTCCACCAAAAGCCTCATCACAATGGGAATGATCATCTCTCAACCCATAAAACAAAAATCACATCCTCATTACCCCACAAAAAATTCCATAAACAATAATAGTTGGGATTATGAACATGAAGGACATCAACCTCATGACAACCTTCTACCATGAATGAGCCCCAACATAAACAACCACATCCTATAATCAAATCATTACATCAAGTGTACTATATTTTTAATCCACCATAATACTATTATAATAATCTTGATTAGAGGAAAGATCAGGGAAAAAAGGGCATCCAACCATTTATTATCTATAACATGTTTTTTTGTTGAAAGAAAATGGAACACAAAATCACTAGATGTTAGTGTAAACACACGAATTGGGTGGGGTGCTTGTAAAAACAATTATGAAATATACAATCTATAGTAGTTAAAATCAATAATAACATATGGTTCAACACAACCAACAATCCCAACTACTACAGAACATGAAACACCATGATTTCATGTTTACATTACTACCACAACACTATCAACCCATATAATCCCACGTACCAAGAACACAACCACACATCAATTTTATAGTTCACATTTAACCACATCAATTACTATATAATTGTATATTCCATTAAAATATTTCAATATTTTATGTAAAAAAATATCCCATTTTCCATTCCATCATCCATTTACTTTTATCTTATGTCCATTAATTATAACTCGCAAATTTTTAATGATTCAATAGCTACTAAGAAACTTCAATGACACCGCACAACTCTGACAAAAATTCGCATATCATCTCTATACTCCCACATCTCTAATCATTACCACAACCCCAATCCGACACAACCACATTCTTAACATTCCAAATAACCATGTAATGAAATACATAAAATCCCATATGGTGTTTTTTAAAAAATTATACACTATAGAAATGTTCTTATTTAGATAATACTACTACTCATTTTAATGGGTGTCACAAATAATATCCTATATAAAAAAAGATAAAAATTCCATAAAATACTCTATTGTAACCAATCTATATTGTTGATTCATAAGGTTATTATCCCATTGGCGCCTTATTAATTCAGATTCCATGTTCCATCTATAGAAATATTTCATAAATAGAAATGTATTGGTTGAAGTAATATGAAATTATTTAAAAAACCTTATAATAAAATAAAATTATTTTATAACTTCATTAAATTCACTTCTAACATCATTATATCATCTATATATATCTAAACCATTTCTTTGATAACTACTATAACACACCATAACATAATCGACCTATAATAACAAGATTTATTAGAAGGCTTTGACTTAATTAAAATTTTAATATATTTGAGAATGGATTCTTACAGAATTAGAAAGAAAATAGATAAAAAGGATAACTCTTAAATATAGTTTACATTTTATCCAAAATATAGGTTCTTAAATTCACAACCTTATTTTATTTAAGATATATCTTTTTTCAGTTAATATGATTCTCCAAAGTGGATTTATTAACCTTGATATAGTTTATACTCATCCATTGATATAATGTAAAATGTTTTAAAATAATTTATTTTATGAATAAATATATTTAAATGATATAAATATAATGGAATCCTATTAACCTAGTGAAATATTTGAAATACCTTGAAAATGGTTACCTTTTTCACAATATCATATTGAGCACATAAATAAATCATATGTACATGATAAAAAAATATATTCTAGATGAAATGATTTCAATCAAATTACTAGAATAAATAATAATTAATTCAACATTATTTATATGATAAATCATGAAAACATTCACTGAAAAACAAACCACTCACATTAAAGGTTTTCAAATGTTTAATTCCTTGTGAAATTAATTGATTTATATAAAAACCCGTAGTAGTAATGGAATTAATATCTTGGAATATAATATACATAACATGTGTTCACATGTGTATAACCGATATTAAAATAACGAATAATTATTTTAATAAATATGAGTATCCTACTAGGTTATCTTCCAAATTTTAACCCTGGATGAATGACTGATTACCCAATTCATTAAAGTGCTATATCAACATCACCCTTCACCATGAGGTATTTAATATTCACCCATCATCATATATAATTAATAAATACCATATTAAAAATTAAATTTTTATAATATTTCACTTTTTGATCATAATACATTTTAAACCCATTTGAACCCATAATAAAAAAATAGTCCTTTTTATAAAGTAATATAGAGAAATGTCATTTTAATTTAAAAATTAAAAAAAAACAAAAAAACGAAAAGATATGGATTATTAATTATTTTAAAACCCATGTTAAATTAAATATGGTGTTTTAAAATAAATAATGTGTAAGATGGTTTGAAAATAACATCAAAAAATTTTTGTGAAAAAAATTTACTTTTTATAAAAGTCAAAATGACCCTTTCAGACAATGCTAAAAATATTTATTTATAGTCTTTTTTAAATAAATGAAAAATTATTTTAAAATGAACTTTGTGAATAAATTATTTATAATTAAGAACACTCTTGGAATATTTTTGATAACATGGATATAGATATTAATGATTAAAAAGGATTACATTAAAACAAGGTTTTATAGAAAAATACCTTATCATAAGTCCCATGTAGCATTGTATAATCTATGACTGTTAAATGTTAAAATTATATTAGTTATTTCATTTATTAAAAACCTTTTTAATTTTCATTTAATTATCCTCATTCCATTTATTTAATTTATGAACATGTTAAATTTAAATACAAAATCATTTAATTTACATTATATATTTTATGTTATTTGGTTTATAAAATTAAAGTAACATCGGTGCATTAATCATGGTAAATTTGAAATTTTTCCATAATCACAAGAATAATATAAAAGTTATTATTGTAATTTTTATAAATTTAACATTATTTTATATCCATCAGTTCAAGGTGGTCATGGAAAATGAAACACATTGTTTCATGTAGACTGTAGTTAGTCCATACACATGAAAAAAGTTTTCATTTTTCAATTTGGTGGAAAATAAATAAATTAGATAATATTTTTCTTCTATAGAATCATAAATAAATTATAAATTAAATATTTATTCACTTTATCCATCCTTATGAACATCCATATGAGGTTGTATTGAAAAACAAATCTCGTCATTTCATAGAGGTGGTAGTTTACATGTATGTACGAGTGATGTTATCATTTTCCAATGGATAGATGTTTAACAAGGTATGTAATATATTATCATTAATAAACCCTATATAATGATAAATGAAATATATATTCATTTTATCAATCATATTAATCAACCATATGTGATGTTAATGAAAAATGAAACATAATACTTCATGGAGGTGGTAGTCTACGTTTATGCATGAGTGAAGTTTTCATTCTCCATAGGATATGAAATGATATGAAAAAATGATTTTTTAAATTCAAAAAAATTAAAAATTAATTATATTACATTTTCAAAATTTATTACACCAGTTTGGTTAAACATTATTTAAATTTGTTAGAAGAGGAAATAATCATGAAAACACCTAAATATGAGTCATAAATATTCTTTGGGAAAAAAACATTTGTCTTACACATTAAACCTTATAAAATTGGTTATTTGGTAAGATTAGGACTAGTATGATTTTATTAGGGATGTTGGGAATGCATATTATTATGTATTGGTTGAGATAAAAGGCTCAATTTATGTGTTTAAGATATAGTGGAGGTTCCCTTTAATAAATGAGGGGAGTGGCACTTGTAATTATTTAATGTATTAAAATAATATAGACATGTATTAATGTATATGTGGAACCCAATAGATCCAAAATCAATTTTTATGTGTCTAGGGTTGAAATAATCTCATACAACAATATTTAAGAAGAAACTTTGTGATCCAATCATGGTGTTTTAACCAAAATTAACCTATATACTCGTTACCATAGTGATACAAATTCACTATGGTTACTATTAATTATAACCAAAAATTAAATCAAATTAATTACAAAATTTTTATATTATAATTACAAATTTTGAATCCATATTTTGAGATTCAATTTTTATAATTTTTATAAATTATTTTAATAACAGAATGACAAATACAATGATTATTTGTTTTTAAAAAAAATTCATTTTTATGCCTAAAAATGAATTACCAAAATAAATTATAATACATATTATTATTGAAATAGATATATTATTTTAATTAAAATGGGACTAATTTTACCATAAAATAAATCAGACATAAAATGGTACTTTTAATCTACATGAAAATAAATTCTATTTTCTTTAACAGTTTGTATTTTTACTATTCAGCTAAATATCAATATGTTCATAAAAATCAAAAAACAAAATACCCTAAGATATGTTTAATATGAATATATAAAAAATTAATATATTTTTTCAAAATAAAGTTCTTATAATTTATAAATATATCTTTTAAATAAAATCATATATTTCCTGAAAACTAATATAGTTAGAAAAAGTTATTTCCATTTTGACTAAAAATTTTAATTTAATTTAAATGGTGAGTATAAATCTTGAAAATATAATAATGAATATTATTAATTCATTAAATTTATTTATTATTAATATTATATATGTTTTTATACGTTATTTTTTTTCTTTTTTGAACTATTATTTCGACATAGACCTCTTTGTAACTAAATTGATGTAGCCACCTCTATAGATATCCACTGGACAAAAAAAATCTTTTAAAAATTCTGTAGGATCACATATACTTATAATGGTGGGATGGAACCACATATAAAAACCTTAGTAAAGTTAAAAAAATAAATTTTCACGTCTCATTAATATTAAATAAATAGATTTTATCATGATATATTCATTATATTAATATTTTGTATTTTTTTTATTCAAATCAAATAAGTTCAATTTCTAAAAAAACGTGTTTTCATAAATTGTATGGTTTTATATAAAATATTTATTTTTAAATTATATAATTTTTTAAAAAAATTAACTTTAATTTTCAATTCATTATTTTGAAATTAGATTAGGATGAATTTTTTAGAATTCTCTAAAATGGTTTATTATTAAAAGAGTAGTGAAAAATAATGATTATTATGGGAAAATGTATTTTGATATGAGGTATTTAAAATTAAAATTCTCTTTTAGATTAGTTTTAAAATTCAATAAGTTCATTTTTATTAAAAATAATCCAATCAATGTTACTATAATTAATATTATACATGAATTTGGAATAAAAACATTTTTATACTTAAAAAAGAGTTTTTCTTAAAAAATGGTCTTTATTATGATTTTCAGGTTTCATTTTAAATTATATTCTACCACTTCTGTTAATTTAATTTGATAAAATGGATTACATTCCAATAATAGTAATAATTTATTTTTTTGAGTAATTTGAACTATTTTTTTCACAATGAATATTAAAAAAGGAAAAAACTTTTAGGATAGTGATGTTTAGAAATTGATTACAAGGGGTTAAACATAATTGAAAATGGATAAAATGATAGAAATTTTTTTAAATCCCATTTTCTGAAATTATGTAGACACTATATCATAAAATATTCAGAAACATCAATTTTAAAAGAATTAGTCTTGAGTAATGATTTACTTCAACAGACTTATGGTTCATGCAATTCCTAAACAAATAACATCATCACTTCCCGTATGTTTTCCTAGAGGTCTTGTTTTGATAAGAAAGAAAGTACTATGAATTCTTTATTTTTAAACATAAATAGATTTTCCGAAGAAGACGTATTAGTCACAACTGATTTTTTTCATTGTATTTATTCTTATATCTCATTACAATATTATTAAAACATGTATAAATAATAAAACCATTATCTTCCAAATACAAAGATTTTTTTCTGTTAATATCATAACCTATATAAATCTATTTCTTCCATCAATTGTGAAATGAATCCATCATTCATGCTTACTAAAAACTACCTCAGTGAAATACGATGTAATTTGTTTTGCATCACTACCTATTACCTCTAGTTATAATGATGTATTTAATGTACATATATGATATTAAACAAATTTTTATCATTATTTATATACAATATAACATATATTTTCTTACTATAATATCCATTAAAAAATGATAACATCGTGTATCCGTACGTGGGGATTACCACCACCACGAGCTGATGTGATTCATTTTCCATGACCGTGTCACAAGGATGTTATATATAAATGTATTAAATGAAATAATATGGTTTATATGATATAAAAAAATTATAAAATGATAAAATTATACCTACCTTGTTTCTATTATGTTCCATGAAAAATGTGAACATTACTAATTTGTACATTTGGCATACCATCACAATGATTGTACCATAATTAATTTTTCAAAATATAATTTCATAGATGGTTTTTAAAGTATAATTTATACATTAAAATGATAATTATTTCTAGATTATTATTATGGAGAATATTTAATATTGTCCGATTTGATCAATGTCATCCTACTTTTGTCATTTGGGATATATGAGTCTAATATCATCAAAATGTTCAACATGAACATTCATGATTAATTTATTAAATATATCATGATAATAAATAAAATATTAGGAATGATAAACTTGAATTTTTTTATTTTAAATTTAAATAATTATTCTATGTTAATTATTCTATAATATAAATTACGTACATGATGAGTAAAAATCATGTTATGAGATACATTACTTTGAAAACCATGACTGTAATGTTTTAAATATTTACTTCATAAATTTATATCATCCATGTCGATATTTATAAAATTAATTTACTTATATTTTAATATTTACAAAAACAAATATAAATGATATCTTATGTAAATTTTTTACAGTCAATCAAATATTTTAAAAGGAATATTTGTATATATTTTATACAAAATGTTATTATATTATTTTAAAAAAGAAAAACAAAATATCATATTTTATCCTACATGATGTCAACGGATTTTTCCAACACTTTAAAAAATATTTTATATTTTGATTCCCTTTTTAAAAAATCACCTCATTCTAATTATTCATTGTATTTGAATTTTGAAAATTATGATTTAAAGTAAAAAAGATATATAAATATCTAAATTTTATTTCTTATGATTTAGAAAGTATATTTTTTAGTATTATTATGGAAATTAAGGATTTTATATGTTTAATAAATGATATGATCTTTTTATAAATTTTTTGATTACATGTTATCTTGAAATATAATATGACAAAGAATAATCCAGATATATCACTCAAATGAATTTTGTAATGATTATGTTCTTTGGAGAATAATTTTAGAAGTAGATCGTATTTTGTTATTTCACTTGTCAGGGTTATTATAAGTGTTATATGAAAGAGATTTAACATGTAACCTACATGAATTATCTATGATTTATTATTAGTTTCCATGGAAAATATTTTATTTTTACAAGGTAAGAAAATTATTTTTTTAATAGATGGATTATTTCCTTTTAGGTAAAAATATATCTATTTATGAATAAATTTCACATGGGTTCTAATGTTTTCTAAAAAACCTTATTATTGTGATTTTTCATTTCTGTTTTCTTATAAAGTATTTAATGAAGAAAATTGGGTATTAAAACTAATTTCACATGTAATTAAATGATGATTTGAGTTCAATGATTATTTTGTCAATGGAAAACAGAATTTTATGATATAATGGTTCTAAAATGGACTAATGAGTTTATTTATTATTCATTATTTCACTTAATATGATTTGTGTTCTCAACTAGTATTTTCAAATATGTTTCACATGTTTTAAGTATGAGTATCAATAAAGGAGAAGTCATGTTATAAATAGTAATCTATTTTCATGAAAATAAAAGGTGTTAATTTATACTATCTTTTATTGTTGAAAAAATAGTTACTAAATGTAAGTGTCATGTTTTTAATTTATTGTTTTTCTATTTAATATTTATAAACAAATTCTATAAAACTCTAAATATTAAATTATGGTCTTGAATGAAATAAAATAATTTCATTTTTAAAAATGAACATATGGTGTGAATAAGTTCATGTTTATTATAATATCTATCCAAGAAATGGATTAAATAATTTAGAGGCTGGGATAGTGGATGTAAATACCCTTATGAGATTATAATTTTTGGTTATAATGATATAATATCTGAATATTAAAATTTTCTTTATCTAAACTATGATGGTTATGATTTTTTATCCATAGTGGAAATAAGGAAGATGTAGTAGTACAACAGTATGAGGAAAATATCCATCCAAATCAACGACATTGAATAATTTTAATTGGTATGGGTAGTTTGTTTCTATGACAGATTAGTTAACCCATGCTATAAATTTTTGTGGTATCCATGATAGAGAGAAACCATATCTGATACAGTGGAATGTGTGTACAGTGGATTATCTGAAGAGTAACGCCCTCTAACATTAATTGTATCTTTAAACTCAATGATTTTTAGGTGTTGATTATAGATATAGAGAAGATATTTAATGTCATGGGTTATTTATATCATCAATAGAAACTATTTCTATTTATCATTTTTTATATAAGTATGATCAATGGTGGATAATCGTTAAGAATACCATAGAAAGGGAAGAGAATTATGAGATGGAAGGGGACACATTTAACGATATTTTCCATAACAAATATTTACTTAATGTGGTTCAAGTTATGATGTTAAAGAAATTATTTTAACTTTGGTAGAAGGAGGAATATTCAGTGGCCATGTATAAGGAAAGGAACACTGAATTTTCAAGGTACACTCTATTTTTTATCGAGGATCTTCATAATAACATTAAGAAGTTTTACCTAGGATTTATGCCAATAAATTAAAGGGTATTGGATTCACATGAATTAAAAATTTATGAACAAATTTTTCAATGAGACATGGAGGTATAAAATGAAATTATTGAAGATCATATATTTTATAAAAAATAAGTAGAAGAACAATTATTTATGATAGGAAATGTGAAGGCATCCATCAAATAAATATAATTGTAAAAAACAAGATTCCATCATGGGATACTTATGGTAAAAATAATTTTTGATAATGTCTTGTAAAATATGGGAAGTGCTTATGATTTAGAATGTTTGGATACATTGATTTTAACTATAAAGAAAATGATTTGAAAAATAAGGAAAATATGATTATAATATTCATTAATTTTAATGATATGTTTCATTATTATAGTACCTATCCAAATATAGGAAGGAATGATACAAATATTCAAGATCAAAAAGTGAACGGAGTGGCATAATCCACCATGGCTACATTAGATGATGTATCACCATCAAATTTTGTGGTTTTTCACACATTTTTAATTTATTTAGATTATACATAACAATTTTTTTTGATTCAGGGTATACATATTCATCTATTTTAAATAAATTTAATGTTAAATTAAATATTTCACCTTAAAAACTAAATCTAAATCTTTTGGAATAAAACCTTAGGGATGTATTTTAGAAAGAAAAATGAATTATATGAATCATTATGTTATTGAATATGGATTGGATTTACTCTAAAAAAGATTATTTTACATTTATGATGTTTAGTGTTACTATAGGTATGGATATAATTTCCATTTACCCTACTATGGATGAATGTAGAGCAAAATAAGTTATATTTTAAAATGAGTTTTGGTATATATATATGAATGAATTAATATAATTGATAACATATCAATAAGCTGAGAATTTGTTCCAAGATGGAAATTAATGTTATCTTGTACTTATTGTTTTGTAGAAGGAGACTGTTCATATCAGTGATGTACCTATATTGAATGAATATCTAGATGTATTTACTAATGAGTTTCTTTGAATTTTACATGATCTGGATGTTTATTTTACTATTGAATTAGTGAATGGTGTTAAGCCAATTTCAAAACTAACTTGTAAAATGACTCATATAGATCCTTTTGAATTTAAAAATAAATTAATAGAGTCACTAGTTAATGGTTTAATTCATCCAAGAACATCACCATGGGGTGATCCTTTTTTATTTAATAAAAAAGAATATGGTTCAATCACACATTAATTTCATATAGAGCCTTGAATAACATCACTATTGAAAAAATGTTTTATTTATCTCATGTTAGGGATTTTATTGATCAGCTCAAGGGAGCGTAATATTTTTTAAAGATTAATATCTGGATAGGATACCCTGAGTTTAAGGTGAAGGAGGATGATATTCTAAAGATATAATTTTGTAGAATATACATGAATTATGAGTTTGGGATGTGTAATGTACAACCTGTTTCCCTAAAGACATGTGGTACCTTTTTTATGGCCCACCCATGCGCCCATATGGGTCTTCATACTAATGATTGTCCCTATATACTAACACATGTTCTTTCCTATGTGATTTTTCCCACTCACACATTCCCTTAGAAACATCCCATATGGTCACCCATCATGATCACTATACTAGGAATTTCACAATGAACTATGGAGTTCTAATCTGGTAGGGCTCCCTAGAAGAATGGTGCACATTTTTAACATGGGTCAATCTAGCTTATTTTTCATGGTCATTTTTGATTACATGTATTGTGTGTTCTCCCTTGAATAAGATGATATTTTATGCTTTCTTGCGTATCATAGCATGATTTTTAAGATTTTGTGTTATTTTTCATGGAGCCCAGGATAGTGGACCATCATGAAATGTTTTTCCATATAGGGGGGGGTCCCCATGAACTATAACTACGATGACCAGTGACCTATACATAGGGAAGATGGATGATGATTCCTCAGGGTTGTCGTGTGATACAATTTATGAATAGTGAATTCCAAGGGGTATGTTATTTGATGACTACAAAATTCTAAGTAGATCACAATGCCTTTGTGATGTCGAGAACATAAAATTCATGATTCATAGTGATTTTGAGTTGCATGCTCACATTATGCTGAGTTTCAAGATTCACTATCCTCATGAATAATCCTTGATTCATTTGAGTGCTTGACTATCCATTTGGAATATAGCCAAAGTAGATATGGTTAGGGGTTTGAGGAAGCATGGTTAGTGCATCACTGATCTGTATTAGAATTTGGGTCTCTATTCTTATTAAATATTTATTATTATTATGGAACACACTTGTATACTTGATAACATCTAGTAAAGGATACATTGGTGTTGTCCAAATGAGTTTTGTACACACACCCTAAATGGTCATTTTGACGCGCTTATATATTTCTTGAGTGATATAAAGAAGAGAATGGTCTCTATGTAGGATGCTATGCTGAGGAACATAGAGATGGTTGTGGTCTAGGATATACACTTGCATGACACTAAATTTATCATTTGTTTCTTTACCTATTTTATTTACAATAGGTGTGCTTTCCATTGTGGGAGATAATTTATTTGTATGAAAAGTATTCCATATTTTTTATTCCTCATGATTACTCTGATTATTTATTATATTGTTTATTGTTGAGTTAATTATCCTATAACATGATATTGTGGGTATTATCACCCAATAAATGGACTCAGACCCTCATGAATAATCCAGAAGCCTCTTGCATATGAGGAGGAGTGAATGAGGTCACATATCATGGATATTGGAACTAGTGGTTCAGGTCAAGATGTTAAAAATTTATATTAGTAGATCTGGTTACTAAATAAATTCTTCTCTTTATTTCTACTACGAAAGGATTGAATAGAGATAGGACAGTTGGGACTCTGGAAGGGATTCTATGTTGGTGTTGGCTAGCACTGCAATGCGGACCTCTGAGTTTTCTGTAAATAAGGAATTCTATTTTGATTTTAACATTGATTAAATTATCCTTGAGATGTGAACATGATGAATATATATGATTCATGGGATTTTAGTTTCATTCAATAATCATAAATAGGAATGTAAGTTCAAATTACACATATATACCAGTTATTGTGCTACATAGTGGTTCACTAATTAAGTACATTGATTTATTCTATTTTTTCAATATAGTTTCTCCTTGTGGGATATATATGTTCCATGTAGTAGTTATATATATTTATCATCATTTATTAGTTGAATTGTGTTTTCCTATATGTTAATATATATATATGATGATTAAAAGAAATGTGTGGGGAAGGAATTAAGTGATAATTCTAGGTGGGGTATAACATGGGAAAAGGGTAGGCTCCTAGGAAAAACTTGTTTGATATCGTAGACTAGTTAATAGAAACATTGTGTCCCATAAGCTATTTAATGATTATCCTAATGATCATATTTTTATATGTGTGTTCCTTCACATTTTAGAAAAATGTCCCCTAAATGTAGTGTAATATAAATACATGGGATCTAGGATGAAATATGAAGGACCCTAGAACACCCTTAGAGGGGAAGAGTGCAGAAGTGTGTCAATGTTTGATTAACTCATGGATCATGTTCCAACATTTGTATGAACCAGTTAAACCTATTTTAAGAGTAAGTGTATAAAACAAACAATCACATGAAAAATTAATGACACCACAATTTCACTTGATCCACCAAAAAGGGCTACGTCCAAGGACCATACCCTGACAGAATGTCGGTTGTACCAAAAACCAATATGCTTCACAAGTTGTGTGTTACAAGAGATGTACCTAGTCACTCTGTTCGAGGTGCACAACCTTTACAAGGTTATATGTATACCATACTACATCGCTTAGATCACTTCTATTGACTCACACTTTTCCAGTGCATTGGATGAATTATCACACTGTTTGTCGACTTGATGGTTGCTTCAATGGATTAACATTAAATAATGCATCCTATACTATAAATTGATGATCTGTTGAAGTACTCTTTACACAAACATATTAAATTTACTTTCCCATTCAATGATAGGTTATGGGACTTATTTTCACAAACTGATATGTTTAATTTTCAGGTTTTCTTGAGTATTCTGCGTACAACTTTACCTCCTCCACGTAATTAGTAGCGGGTTTGGTTTGTAGATCACCTCCTCCAGGTACAACTCTTATTTCCACATACTGCCCAATTCCTCCACAATCTACCTTTCTCTGTGTACTAGCTTTCTCGACGTACTACTCAGCTTATCTGTGTACCACACTGCTCTACATATATCTATTCTCCGCTGCATACTATGAGAGAATCCTCTGTGAACTACACTATCTTCTACTGATTGTTTTTCCTTAGGCGGATGGTTCTGTCCAAGTAATGTATTCTCCACCATGAACCACTTTGTACTTCCCCTGATTTCTTCCAAAAATTTTAACCTCAAATCCAGCTTCTTAATGAAGGGGATTATTTCACCATATATAAGCACTAATGGATCCAAAAAATATGCTAATAAAATATTTACCAAATCATTTATTTTGGTACAAACTTCACCATGTACCACTCTTATCTTGTGAACTATAGCTATTCTACAGACCTCTAACCTTCTTCATATCGCATGCCTCCATCCACATACCATCACCTTGAACCAATTTTGGTTCTGCAAACCACTCTGTGTACTATTACAATTCTTCCATATGTGGTCCACGAAACATTCTCGATCATGGTACAGAGTCCATATCCTAGAACATGAATTGCTCTCATTTTTCTAAATTCCTACACCATTCATCATTAAATAAATTCCTATGAAAAGATTACCAATTTTGAGGGCCGAAAATTTGGCAAACGCTGGGAAAATTAACCACCTTCAATAATAATTTCATTGTCAAATGTATTACCACATTCCTTGTAAGCTCCCAAGTCATCCATGTGTAGATTGAAAACAAAACACAAACCATACTACATTATTTTCAAAAAAAATATTTGGTTCCAAAAATCCCCCCCTATGGGTTTGTTGGAAATCTCTAGATAAATTCATTGAACTGCCAATCATGATCGGAAACCCGAACCCTTATGGAACAACTCATCCATCACTCTAAGTGTATGTAATTAATTAATGGTGTGGAAAACAAGAGAGATAACATAAATTGAGTTCTCGTTATTCTTTTTTCTCCCCCATAGTTTCATTTATGTTAGTCCCATTTTCTTTTCTCCCCCACAGTTGTATTTATGGATTTTTCTATTGTCCATGTTTCCTGTATCCAGAAAAAAACTGATCACTCTCCATTGAATTTATCCATTCTCCTCAATTTTCTATAAACAAAATGAACCAAATATGGACATGTAGAGCTCAAAAACATGCTCTTCCTAGATCTCATATCCCCCATAAACATGCATCACTCCCACAACCATATTAAATGCAGTTAAAACAAACAGGGGGAGGGGAATTTTGTGACATCCTAATGCAGTTGGTGGGGGTTGAATGCAGAGGTTCAAATAATGTTTCTTAAACACATCCACTGTCTATGGATTGGTTAGAATATCATCCACATGCTCATCTGTTCCCAAATGATCCATTTTAATTAGACCTTGTTTAAATTTTTCATTGATGAAGTGATAACGTATTTGAATATGTTTCATATGATAATACTGAATAAGATTCTTCATAAGATCAATTGTTCTCTTATTATCACAATAAATCAGCATTGTTTTTTTCACCTCATCACCAATGTCCATTAGTTTCAACTTTATCAAAAGTAACTAAGTGAAAGATTTTGTTGCAGAGATATATTCTTCTTTATAAATACTAAGAGAACTACATTCCTTTTTTCCAGTTAGCCCATGCATTTCTTCCCAAAATTGAATACTCCAAAACTATTGGACTTTTTTACACTTCATATCCATCCTATTTAATATCAAAAAATGCTAATAGTTTACCATAACTTCCTATAGAAAAATATAATACATAATATTGAGTACCATGAATGTAACTCATGATTCTTTTCACTGCCGCCATATTTTCTTCTTTCAGATTACTCAAAAATAAATTTGTTAATTGTGTTTCAATGACAATATCTAGTTGTGTCATTTTCATGTAAAATAAGCCTCCAAAGACTCTCCTACATGTGGTAGGATCTAAAGAAGTCATATCTACATTCTTCCCATGTTTTTTTCCAACCACAATCAGACTCGACATTGGTTTGAGATCATGATTAATAAATTTCTTTAGTATCTCTCTTGCTTTATTTTCTAGTGAAATGTAGGTTTAATACTTCTTCATAATCACCTACATATCTAAGATGTTTTTTATTTCACCAATCGTTGACATTTCAAATACTTATTTCATGTGGTTGGAAAATTCAACCACTGATCCCTCCCTACTTCAACCAAAAACAATATCATCAACGTTCCCCAATACCATGAACTGATCCTTCTGATAATTCATCACATAGATATTGCAATCTAATCCTCCCCTTTTTAATTAATGTATTTTTAGGTTAGAATCTAATCGAGAGTATCATGCATTTGGTGCCTTCTTCATTCCATAGAGTGCATTCTTTAATCTAGATACCTTTATTTCATCATTTCCAAGAAAAAACCCATTGGTTGTTCAATGTAGGCTTCTTCCTCAAGAATAACATTTAATGAAGGTGTCTTGATATTGATTTGATACACTTTATATAATTTTTGGATTTCCATGTCAAGAAATATCCCGATTTCTTCTAGTCTATCAACTAGAGAAAATGTTTTATTAATATTGACACCCTCAATCCATGAATATCCATTTCACACTAATTACACATCGTTTATGATCACATTTCCTTGTTCATCAAATTTATTCATGAAAATACTCTTCGTACCAATCAAATTGTGATTTTAGGGTCTCCTAACAATGATCCAAAGTTTTATTATTGTCAATATGATCTATATCTTCATTCATTTCTTTAACCCATGATTCATCCATTGTAGCTTCTTCAAACAAGAATGGTTCGAGAACAGATAGGAATAAATATTGTGCATTATTCCGTATTATCCTTGTCTATGTAGGTTCATTCTAATCACTAATAATATTTTATTGATAAATATCTTTTCATTATTTTCCCCTTTGGGGTTCAACTAAATTCCCTCTAGTTATGTCTTCATCTACTGATTCATCTTCTGAGTCAACATCACGATCTGAATTTTAAGGGTTCTGTACACCTTCCTCTACCGATGTATTAGAATTTTTTCCATGTTCACATTCTTTCTCATATTCTATCACATCTACATATGATTTCCTTGAAGAATCTTTTTCTATTCAACAATCATATCTTCACTTCCCTCCACAATTCTTCCCAAGAACTTATTGAAACACTTGTCACCTTTTCTATTCATGGAGTTTCCTAGAAATATTCATTTTTCTATATTGTGTTCATACATCACATGATTTCATTATTTGTTTTAAATGAAAAATTTTCTTTCGAAACATTTAAATTTTTAAAAGAGGGCTTCCTTTCATACCACATTTCATATGGTGTCTTTCTCTAACCCGTATATTTCCCTATTCGATTTTGAATATGCACTACAAATTGTACTACATTATTCCAGTAATGTCGATGAATACAACCACCAATCCACATAGTTAGGGCCTTGTTATTTACTTGTCGGTTCCTATGCTAAACAACTCCAGTAATTTGACTAAAAAAGGATTTTTCATTCTCATCAGGTTGCATGTTCAGATTATCATACTTTTTGTGATGTACATTATGTTTCGCCCCTTCACACAACCATATCAATCACAGATATTCTCCAGTTTAACCCACATTGACTTGATTTTTTTTTAAATTCATTACCTTTAGGTAAATCTAATCATAAAGAGCTGTAGTGGGAGAATTCTATGATTTTCCATTTCCATAAAGCAATTTACTATCTGTATTGGTCATTGAAAGTCATTTATGATCAGTGAATTGTATTCCCTATGAAGTAGAAAACAATACAACCATTCCAAGAGATCTTAGGTGACATATCATCCTATTTTTTTATATAAAAATTACTTCCATCGAAGAGGGGAACTCCCCTAACATTAAATATATTCTCTATGATAGCAGAAGATATATTAAACATTAACAACATTTACCCTATGATACCACATGAAGGACCTTGTAACACCAACACTGTCTAGATTCTCCATCCCACATTCTCACTATTTTTGGAGAATATTCTCCTCATTTTATTGAATTAAATGTTGTTTCAGTGTTATAAAACTAAATCATGCATCCTCAACTATAAATGGATGCTTTGTAGAAGTCTCCTTTTTTACTAACAGATGTAATTTACGTTCCCACTAATTTATTGGTTTTGGTAATTAATTTCTCAAACTGATTTAGTCAATTTTCTATATTTCATGAGTGTTTTGTATACCATATTACCTCCTCCTCGTACTGAGTAGTGGGTATGGTTCATGGATCTCCTTCTATATATACCACAAATGTTTTTATGTATCATCCATCTCCTCTATGAACTTCCCTACTATGTGTACTACCTTACTCGATGTATTTCTCTACTTCTCTGTATATCATCCTATTCTACATACTCCCAAGCTCTGTTGTGTACTGTGAGGTCTTCCTCTGCAAACTACAATCTCTTCCATGGACTATTTTTCCTTACACAGATGTTTCTCTCCATGTACCATATTCTCCTCTATTAACTACATCAAACATCACTGGATTTCATCCCAAAAGTATAATCTCCAATCTATCTTCTTAATGAAGGGGATTAATACTTCATATATAGAAATTAATGGATCCAAAAAATCTATTTATCCAAGATTTAAAAAATCATTAATATGTGTTCAGCCTCCACCATGTACCACTCACGTACCATGAACTTAATGTATTCCATGAAACTCCATCTTTCTAAATACCTCATGCTTCCATCCACATTCCTTCTCCAGGAACTGATTTTGGTCTTTTGAACCACTCCGTTTACCATTACCATTTTTCTGTATGCAGTCCATGAACATTTCCCAAACATTTAATGTGGTCCATAACTTGGGCCACATAGTTCTCTTACATTGTTTAATTCCTCCACCTTTATTCAGTTCATATATTCCTATAAATAGATTCTCGATTTTGAGGCCAGAAAATCAGGAAAAAACTAGAACACTGTGCCACCATCAATAGTATGTTTGATCTCAAATGTACTACCACATTCCTTGAAAAATCCATAGTCTTACATGTGTATGTTGAAAACAAACACAAACCGTACTTCATTATTATCAATGAAAAACCTAGGTTACAATAAAATAATTCGATAAGGATAATGGTTTTAGCATTAATAATAGATTTATATGAGAATACAATTGGGATTCACCTTACACATGCTCAATGGTATAGGTAGGAGGGCTTCTTCATCCGAAATACATTAGCTTAGTGAATTTCCTATGCACAAGAGTTCAGAACTATGGCCAAATATTCTCATACATCAACTGCATCATTCATCGTACTTTCAGGGTATTGGAGTCTGTAACAGCCTGAGATTTTATGAAAAATATTCTTTTTTATTTCACTAATGTCTTGTGTTGTACGCTACACCAAAATGAGCTTGCACAACACGCATCCTTGACTTGCCTTGCATTACACGCAATCACAACCTTCCTCGATAGCGTGTGTGGTACGTAATACTGAGTTTCACGAAACAATGATATGTTATTAAAATATTATTGAAACTAGCCGTTATGAATAGTAATAACTACTTTTTAAATTTTAGAAATTTTAACTCTCAAAATGGACTTCATTTTTGGATTCGGAGTATCGAATTTAGCCTAAGGTGAAATTTTGGTACTTTTCGGATAACTTTCATATTCTGATGAATAGTGAAAATTACTAAATTATAATTAAAAACAACTTTTTTTAATCGAAATAATTAATAGTGATAAATCATTAATTTGAGTGGTTTTAAATAATATTTAGAATATATTTTTACAATTTAATACAATGTTGGTCATTGGATGTAATTTCACATTTAAACTAGACATAAACAAGTGTCAATCTTTTGATAGATTTTGTTTCTTAAAAACACGCTATTTGTTTTAACAGCGGGATTTAATTATAAAATTAATTAATGCAACTTATATGTTGGGAATTTTGTAAAATAGAAATCATTTTTGAATTCGGAATATCAATTATAGCTTAGGGTGAAATTTTGGCATTTTTCTGAAAAACTTCAATTTTTGATGAATAGTGAAACCACTAAGTGGTAGGTTAAAAACTGAATTTTGCATAAAACTTAATTTTACCGCTTCTGTGAATGGAATTTCGAAAATCCGAGAGACACGGTTAATATCAAGGACTAAAATGTGGTTCAATGAGATGAAAATAATTTTTGGTGAATAATAACTTTTTACCTTTTTTTACCGCGGTTAATAGTAAATAGGGTAACTAAGGGTAAATATGATATTAATATTACCCTAACACATGTCCTAATTCTATTGGACAAGTGTAATTCGACCAAAAACAAACATAGGAATAATATATGACCATTTAGGCCCACTTGGATTAGATTAGGACATTTATTATTAATTTATTTAAAGAAGGGTTAAAATAGTTAAAATCAAAGTTTAATAAGTAAATCATTTTTAATATGGGGTTATACATAAGATAAATTCGATTGTAAATATTCATTAGAAATATAAAAAGATTTACTACATGATGATATTTTATTTGTAATTTTTAGACATCAAATAAATTAATTTATTTATGACACAAAGATGATGCAGTAATTATCTTGTTAATGAAATATTGACATAATTGATGTTATAAACACCAAAATAAATGTAATTTGAGACTTTTTATGAATTAAACTAATTTTCTAGGTTACTATGATATATTAGTGTTGATTTAACCAACTTGTTTCGAACATATAATTTTTTTATGACTTTCACAAAAATCATGTATCAAATAGTGTCAAAATTGACACAAAATAGTTTTTAAATCAAATATTATATTATTAATTGTTATTTTATTCCTAAAAATCTAAGGTTCGGCCAAATGACTTAGATAAGGATATATGTATTAATAATATACAATTTGGGGTTCGTTTGGCATGTTATAGTAAGTGTATTTACCATATAGTGAAAGAAAACAAAAAGACACGGTAAAAGTTAAATTATTTAACTTAGAGTTAAATCTAATTGATAAGGTTAAAATAATACCCTAAACTTGTCTAAATCTTATTGGTTGATCGGATTTCGACCCATCCCCACTTTAGCTTCGAAATAAGACCCTTTGGAACCATTATAAACCGATTTTGACTTTAATATAAAATAATATTTTGAGGTATTCCTAAGGTGCCCCTCTCCTCCCTTATAAAAGGACACCTCCTCCCCCTCCTCCTCACACCAATTTGAGCACTCATGCTCGGCCAAACCCTGCCAAAATCTCTTCTCCACTTCCCTAGAAACATCCTAGAGGTTCTGGTCTTACTCAAAGACCAATTTTAGTTCCCTAAGAGGAGGTCTCCAAAAGGCGCTTCAAAGAAGAGGAGGTTCGGACACGTACAAGCAAGTCGGACCTAAGGTAAGGGAAATATCACAATCTCATTTTTATCCGAGATTGTTTATACGTTGGTATTTACTGGGGTGTATTTTATCATCCACATCCATGTTTTCTCAATATATAATATTATTTACATCCACCTACAATTGTTTAAATCCAATTTTACCCTTCTATGAGTTTTTAGTAAAAGATATGAAAGGAATCTTTTGTCGTTTTTTTTATACGAGGTACTTTTTGACTTTTCCGACAAAAGTACGAAGAATGTTTTTTTTAACTTAAACGGCACGAACGGATTTTTATGGTTTTATAAAGCCTTATTTTTATGAAGCTTCCTCCAAAAGATTTCATGACTATTTTTAATAAAATCTATTTCTTTTAAAATTCCATGATGTTTTGTGAAAAGAAATTGATTTTGAAGAAGAAAGGATATTTTCCTCAAGAATTCATTTCAAGTGTTTTATCAAAATTATTTTCCATATAAGATAATAAAGGGTTCTGTTTCTATCCATATTTTTACATTGATTTGACTATTTTGTGATGGAATTATGTTTATGAATTCCTTTATCTTATATGAATGGTTTTATGATGTCATGTTGTTTAAGAATCCCATTTTTGTTACATGGGTTATGAAATGATGTATGATTTATGATTTTGTGGCACACATAATAATGGTATAATTATGAGATGGGTGGGACCTATATCTCCCTCCAATGCATTGGGTAAAGATTTTCTATCTCATGAGATAGACATGGCTGGAATGGTAGGTTATACCGGTTCAGTGAAACAGGACTGAAACGAGGGTTACTCGATTCAGAAAGGGACTTTGTCCACTAAGATAGTCTTGGCAATGAGTCTTGACTAACAAGAAATTATTCTATATGATTATGTGTGTATGCCACAAAGTTTCATGTTTTAAGTTATGATTATTGGGATTTCATTTCACTACTATGATTTATCCCATGTTATGAAATTATGCTCTCTTTTGCAGGTTAAGATTTCCAAAAGTTATGGTCTTATGAATATGATGTGATTGATTTTTCTTTTGTATACCCTTACTGAGCATTTGAGCTCACCCTTTTATGCTTTCTTTTCCCCAGGATATAAAGAAAGGTTTTTAGGTAAAAAAAAGGGAAGATATTTATGGGAGATGTTGAAGATCTTTCCCCACGATTAGAAGATTTTATTCCGAGTTTCCAAAGACACTAAACTATTACGATCCTTATGTGTGTGTTTTTGTTATGTACTAAGTATTCCGCAAAAGTAATGTAATGTCAATGTACGATAAGCTTCGGGTCTCTACAGTTGGTATCAGAGGAAAGGTTTAGTCAACCTTTGGAAACTAGGATGCGAGAACTTTAGTGAGATCCCTAGAGATATTTCTAAGGTATGTCTAGGGATGTCCCTAGGGATAAGTATACGTATAGGTTATAGTAATAGAATTACGCTAACGATCATAGAATTAAACCTAAGATGTTGGATATTGAAGGTACTCCCCCTTTATTATGTTGTTTTCCCTAGCATGATTTTTGCCTCTCACACTATTCTTTTTGGGTTTTAGACGATGGTTGGAACCCGAAGGAACCGTGTTGATCAATGCAATGGACAATGCAATGATTGCCCTCCTGAACAAACAAATGTTATGGGAGATGGAGTGCAAAATCTTATTTCTATACTTACACAAGCTATGAATCATTCTGGACTTCCAAATGAGCAGAGAAGGGAACAATATTCTATTGAGTCCTTCATGAGGCAACGTCCACATTCTTTCAGTGGGTCTACTGATCCATTAGTTGCTGAACAATGGATTAGTACTACTGAAAAGATATTTTCAGTTCTTCAATGTTCTGAACATGATAAAGTCATCTTAGCAGTATATCGTTTGGAAGGTGAAGCTGATCAATGGTGGAATCTTATCAAGAATACGAGGCCAAGAGATGAAATTGAGTCCATGGAATGAGACGAGTTCAAGAACCTGTTTTTCAGTAAGTACTTCCCTCGTATTCTTCGAACAAAGATGGAGAAAGAGTTTCTTGAACTGAAGCAAAGGGACGATGAATCTGTTGGTACCTATGAAGAAAATTTTAAAAGACTTGCAAGGTATGCTTCTGGAATTATCATTCAACCTGAAAGTAAAGTTGATCGATTTTTCAGTGGCTTAAAACCAAGTCTTCGAAGGGCATTAGCTATAAGAGACTTCAGTAGCTATGAAGAAATTGTGCGTTGTGCTATCAAGGTAGAAATGGAAGTTTGTGTTACATATCCATCTCATGGTTTTGACAAGAAACGAAAGATGGAGTTCAAGGAGAAATCTCAGAATAATGATGAAAAGAAGATGAATGTTTCCTTATGCACAAAGTGTGGGAAGAAGCATGGTGGAGATTGTCTTAAAGGGACTAGAAAATGTTTTAAGTGTGGAAAAGAAGGTCATCGAGCAGCTGAGTGTCGAAGTAATGGAAAAAGGGTTTCTAATGATGTGAATAAAGCAAACACTGCAGAGAACGCACCGCCAACACTTCAATGCTTCAAGTGCAAGGAAATGGGGCATTATGCTAATAATTGCCCTAATCCAAGGGTTAGTGATGATCAACATGAGCAACCACTGAAGGCAAAGGACAAAGGGAAATCACATGCGATCACTATTGGCAATGTTGAATATGACAACGATGTGGTGGAATGATTAAGTGTTTATGTAATGGGATTCCAAAATAATGTTGTATCATTGAGTATTGCAATATTTATTGATGTGGTATTCAAAGTGATTGAGATATTTTTTGGAAATAAGATGATATGCGAGAAAATGAAATGTTTAATAGTATTCATGAGCTCATGATTAATATAAGGACTAAGTGATATCATGGTTTGAGTATATAGAATTTTGAGGATTTTGGTATGTGGAAAGTGTTAACTTTTAACTGCACTCATGTTTTCACTAAGGTATTCAAGAGAATACACGATTAAGGACTTTGAGTGTTTGGAATGTGACCAACAAGACATATCTTATGATATGTGGGGATCAACGACAATATTAAATCTCTGGTAATCGTTGTCACTATATTATGAGAGTGGACTGCATTATTATGTATAAGCCTAAAGATTAGACTGGATTATGTTGGACATAAGTTAGTATTGTTTAAGGATAGAAGATTTTCGTTATTATTGATGGGATGTTATAGTAACGTAGTTTTAGAAAAAGGGACAACCTGCAGGACGGGCGACAGCCCATCGCTTCGGACAAGGCTGTAGGAATCGAACCCACAACCGAAGTACGACTGGCCTTTATCGCCTACCACTAGCCTACAGGAAGTCCCTGTTTAGTAGAAACTAGTTTTATTATATTAAGCAGTATGATATATGAAGTATAAGTCCATTTTAGGAACCATATGTGATTAATCTCACTATAGAATGACTTATGTATATTTAATAACTTTTTCTAACCTTCTGTTTGAGACAGATGGAATGACCCATCATTCTATCACATAATCTGCTAACACATCACAAATAACAAATTCAACTTCATTTATTTAAGAGATGAAGTAGAAATTGTTCAAGGCACGAACAAAAGTGAGATTGTACCAAAATAAAGTAAGTATTTATTTTATGCAAATTTTCAACTTTAGGGAAATGATCTTGAAAACCAAAAATGTTGTCCTAGTGATCTTATACCTGATGAATCAGATGGTACCTTATATCATCACAAATCTATGGATTTGTGATTACTGGCTTTTCCATAGCCATGTTCTCTACCACTCTCCATCAGAACATGATGGTTAGATTTCTCTTCCATATCCATATTTTCACCTATGTGGAAACCCAGTGATTAGTTTATTTGGGTAATCGTTACATTTCATACTTTAATTTTTAAAGCCAAGTTTTGGTATTCCCTTTTACGATGTGGGTTTCTATTAAAGAAACTTTCGAATAGTAAACCATTTATAACCCCGACGAATTTCGAGGGCGAAATTCATTTTAAGGGGGGTAGAATGTAACAGCCCGAGATTTTATGAAAAATATTCTTTTTTATTTCACTAATGTCTTGTGTTGTACGCTACACCAAAAGGAGCTTGCACAACACGCATCCTTGACTTCCCTTGCATTACACGCAATCACAACCTTCCTCGATAGCGTGTGTGGTACGTAATACTGAGTTTCACGAAACAATGATATGCTATTAAAATATTATTGAAACTAGCCGTTATGAATAGTAATAACTACTTTTTAAATTTTAGAAATTTTAACTCTCAAAATGGACTTCATTTTTGGATTCGGAGTATCGAATTTAGCCTAAGGTGAAATTTTGGTACTTTTCGGATAACTTTCATATTCTGATGAATAGTGAAAATTACTAAATTATAATTAAAAACAAATTTTTTTAATCGAAATAATTAATAGTGATAAATCATTAATTTGAGTGGTTTTAAAGAATATTTAGAATATATTTTTACAATTTAATACAATGTTGGTCATTGGATGTAATTTCACATTTAAACTAGACATAAACAAGTGTCAATCTTTTGATAGATTTTGTTTCTTAAAAACACGCTATTTGTTTTAACAGCGGGATTTAATTATAAAATTAATTAATGCAACTTATATGTTGGGAATTTTGTAAAATAGAAATCATTTTTGAATTCGGAATATCAATTATAGCTTAGGGTGAAATTTTGGCATTTTTCTGAAAAACTTCAATTTTTGATGAATAGTGAAACCACTAAGTGGTAGGTTAAAAACTGAATTTTGCATAAAACTTAATTTTACCGCTTCTGTGAATGGAATTTCGAAAATCCGAGAGACACGGTTAATATCAAGGACTAAAATGTGGTTCAATGAGATGAAAATAATTTTTGGTGAATAGTAACTTTTTACCTTTTTTTACCGCGGTTAATAGTAAATAGGGTAACTAAGGGTAAATATGATATTAATATTACCCTAACACATGTCCTAATTCTATTGGACAAGTGTAATTCGACCAAAAACAAACATAGGAATAATATATGACCATTTAGGCCCACTTGGATTAGATTAGGACATTTATTATTAATTTATTTAAAGAAGGGTTAAAATAGTTAAAATCAAAGTTTAATAAGTAAATCATTTTTAATATGGGGTTATACATAAGATAAATTCGATTGTAAATATTCATTAGAAATATAAAAAGATTTACTACATGATGATATTTTATTTGTAATTTTTAGACATCAAATAAATTAATTTATTTATGACACAAAGATGATGCAGTAATTATCTTGTTAATGAAATATTGACATAATTGATGTTATAAACACCAAAATAAATGTAATTTGAGACTTTTTATGAATTAAACTAATTTTCTAGGTTACTATGATATATTAGTGTTGATTTAACCAACTTGTTTCGAACATATAATTTTTTTATGACTTTCACAAAAATCATGTATCAAATAGTGTCAAAATTGACACAAAATAGTTTTTAAATCAAATATTATATTATTAATTGTTATTTTATTCCTAAAAATCTAAGGTTCGGCCAAATGACTTAGATAAGGATATATGTATTAATAATATACAATTTGGGGTTCGTTTGGCATGTTATAGTAAGTGTATTTACCATATAGTGAAAGAAAACAAAAAGACACGGTAAAAGTTAAATTATTTAACTTAGAGTTAAATCTAATTGATAAGGTTAAAATAATACCCTAAACTTGTCTAAATCTTATTGGTTGATCGGATTTCGACCCATCCCCACTTTAGCTTCGAAATAAGACCCTTTGGAACCATTATAAACCGATTTTGACTTTAATATAAAATAATATTTTGAGGTATTCCTAAGGTGCCCCTCTCCTCCCTTATAAAAGGACACCTCCTCCCCCTCCTCCTCACACCAATTTGAGCACTCATGCTCGGCCAACCCCTGCCAAAATCTCTTCTCCACTTCCCTAGCAACATCCTAGAGGTTCTGGTCTTACTCAAAGACCAATTTTAGTTCCCTAAGAGGAGGTCTCCAAAAGGCGCTTCAAAGAAGAGGAGGTTCGGACACGTACAAGCAAGTCGGACCTAAGGTAAGGGAAATATCACAATCTCATTTTTATCCGAGATTGTTTATACGTTGGTATTTACTGGGGTGTATTTTATCATCCACATCCATGTTTTCTCAATATATAATTTTATTTACATCCACCTACAATTGTTTAAATCCAATTTTACCCTTCTATGAGTTTTTAGTAAAAGATATGAAAGGAATCTTTTGTCGTTTTTTTATACGAGGTACTTTTTGACTTTTCCGACAAAAGTACAAAGAATGTTTTTTTAACTTAAACGGCACGAACGGATTTTTACGGTTTTATAAAGCCTTATTTTTATGAAGCTTCCTCCAA
This sequence comes from Viscum album, assembly GCA_963277665.1. Lineage (NCBI taxonomy): Eukaryota > Viridiplantae > Streptophyta > Magnoliopsida > Santalales > Viscaceae > Viscum > Viscum album. The sequence goes on along the minus strand of OY728141.1, from coordinate 1,293,217,540 downwards.
AAGATTTCATGACTATTTTTAATAAAATCTCATTCTTTTAAAATTCCATGATGTTTTGTGAAAAGAAATTGATTTTGAAGAAGAAAGGATATTTTCCCCAAGAATTCATTTCAAGTGTTTTATCAAAATTATTTTCCATATAAGATAATAAAGGGTTCTGTTTCTATCCATATTTTTACATTGATTTGACTATTTTGTGATGGAATTATGTTTATGAATTCCTTTATCTTATATGAATGGTTTTATGATGTCATGTTGTTTAAGAATCCCATTTTTGTTACATGGGTTATGAAATGATGTATGATTTATGATTTTGTGGCACACATAAGAATGGTATCATTATGAGATGGGTGGGACCTATATCTCCCTCCAATGCATTGGGTAAAGATTTTATATCTCATGAGATAGACATGGCTGGAATGGTAGGTTATACCGGTTCAGTGAAACAGGACTGAAACGAGGGTTACTCGATTCAGAAAGGGACTTTGTCCACTAAGATAGTCTTGGCAATGAGTATTGACTAACAAGAAATGATTCTATATGATTATGTGTGTATGCCACAAAGTTTCATGTTTTAAGTTATGATTATTGGGATTTCATTTCACTACTATGATTTATCCCATGTTATGAAATTATGCTCTCTTTTGCAGGTTAAGATTTCCAAAAGTTATGGTCTTATGAATATGATGTGATTGATTTTTCTTTTGTATACCCTTACTGAGCATTTGAGCTCACTCTTTTATGCTTTCTTTTCCCCAGGATATAAAGAAAGGTTTTTAGTTAAAAAAAAGGGAAGATATTTATGGGAGATGTTGAAGATCTTTCCCCACGATTAGAAGATTTTATTCCGAGTTTCCAAAGACACTAAACTATTACGATCCTTATGTGTGTGTTTTTGTTATGTACTAAGTATTCCGCAAAAGTAATGTATTGTCAATGTACGATAAGCTTCGGGTCTCTACAGAGTCACTTATGAATTTGAGTAATTGGTATACTTTTTTGGATCTTTTCCCAAGTATAATGATTGAAGGATTAATGGGTTAAGTTAAAAAGAGCTCGTGTCATGAGATAAACATTTTCAATACCCTGTATCATATGGAACTAACCGAGTCGAATGAGTTTATTTTTTTTGATACCATGGAAAGGACATGATTAATAAGTCTAAGAACTTAACCATGGAATACACCTATTTTGATGTCAAATTATAAGGTTGGAAGTCTTTAGGTTTGTATTTATTTTAAGAATTTGAACCAAGGGAAAATGAAAAACCAATATTCATTTCCCAGGATTAATTATAATTTTGGTCAGGTATTTGGAGCTCGGTGGTTTTCAAAGACTGATCATGGATCTGGCTATCAAAAGTTGTGAGTTAGGGTGGAGGCTATTTTGATGAAGGATATTCTAAGAAGGTGTGGAATGTATGAGTAATTGGTAATACCATTTGTGAGTGACGAACATAGTATCATTTTTTATGGACCATATGAATAATACGTTACATCCTTTTCTGGAATCATTTTTCATGGTGTTGATCTGAAAAAATACTCATATACTTAATGATACTTGAGAAAACATGCAAGGAATAATGATTTATTCTTTAGTATACTTCTATCACATACTTATTATGCTAAATTATCAATGTGTCACTTCTAAATTAGAGTGGTAAAATTCTTTGGACATGTTGTGTTGAGACCAATAAATCTATATAACCAATGAATGTACATGATTTCATTTCCATGACATGTCATTGGAATGTATTTGAGATTATGATCTTTCTGGGTATAGCTGGATATTACTGGTGATTTATTCATGTCTTCTCCCAACTATCAACACCTATGATAGTGATGAAAAAAGAGGATATGGCGTTCTAGAGGTCAGCCCAATGTTAATTCATGTTCCAAAAAATAAAGATATGGTTGATAAGAACTCCATCACTCGCACTCCCTGGGCATGGGATTGGTGATGCATTGTATGGTGTTGGATCATGAATTGTTTCGGGAGTGGTTATAATGCAAAGAGAGTAGGTAGTATCATATGGGTCTTATTATATATGATCCCATGAGATGAAATACCCTTCACATGACATGGAACTAAAATTCATGGTCTTTTCTATAAAGTATAGGTGAAATATCTCTTTGGTGAGATATTTTTAGTTTATACAGACCATAAGACCCTTCTCTATATCTTCACAAAAGGGGACCTAATCTTAAGATAGTGGCACCGGGCTAAAACCCATATTTTAGGCTGCATTTTTCGAATTTCTTGAAGAAATACCTAGTGAAATTGACAAAGATGGAAATGGCATACCATACTAAAACTGACAGATAGTCCGAGAAGACTATATAAATATTGGAGGATATTCTTTGGTCTTTCATGATAGAATAAGATGAAGAAATGGATGATCACCTAGACATGAATGTGTTCAATTTCAATTACAGTTAGTAGGTTTTGATTCATATTAAACCTTATGAAGACATTTATGAGAGACCATGTTGATCACTAGTTGTTAGCATGAGGAAGAAATTGTGGGAATGTTTCAGTTTAATAGTAATCCTAGAAAGTACATCTAATTTTGAAGAGCATGACCACCACTCAAAGAAAGGGAGTTTATGTGACTTCTATAAGAGGATATCCTATGAGTTCACTGTGGGAGATCATGTTTTCATTAGATTGGATCCTTGATTTGGGAGAAAATTCCTCAAGAAGTATAGAAAGTTAGAAACTAGTTTTGTTGGACCCTTTGAGAACACCGAGTAGATAGTAAGAGTGGAATATTGTCTAGACCTCCATTATCACTACTAAGATATGTACAATGTGTTTCATGTGTCGCAACATCAGAGGTATACACCCATACTTGTTCATATTATTGATTGCGAAGATGCTAAGCTAGAGACCGACACATCCTACAAAGAAAATTTGATGCGGATCATAGATCAAAGTGAGAATTCGTTACAAGGAAATATGGTAAAAATAGTTCACGTTCAGTGGTAGCGTGTACAGATCTATGATGGAGCACAAGAACATGAGTCTAATGTTTGAGATCATTGTCACGAGTTGATCAATAAAGACCACTATAGATACTTCTTGAGGACAAGAAATTGATAGAGTGGGATAATTGTAATATCACTATTTTTTAAGGTATAAATAAACCATATTACGGACAAAATTTTATTTGGTGAAAATATATTTTTTCAATTAAAATCAACTAATAAATGTTTTAATGGTTTTGTGTAAGTGTAAAAGCCAAATTAAAACATGAAATACTCTATCAAATATTTTCGAAGTTAGGAACTGGGATAGTGTGATTTTCTAAGGTCCTTAAAACCTCTACAGAGACATAATAAAAAAATAAATTTAATATATTACGCACGATTGATTTATCCAAAATTAATTGAATATATTTAAATTAGTTTGAAGTATGAGAAACATAAGACCACTATTACATCTGGGGCATGGTGTTTACCCTGGTTGAGGTACAAATTTTTTTGGCATAATAATATTTGTCTATCCACTTACGAAGATAAGTTATTTACCATATTTATTATTTACTTTTTTTGTAAATAATTTATATATCTCAAATGGTTTGTTTTATGAGAAACTAAAGTCAACTGTTAAGTCTAAAATTCATATTTTACAATTAGTAGGGTATAACTTTTATGTCTGTTGATTTTTTGGAAACATTTCTCATGATAAAACCCTTTTTATTCTTAGTTATACATTTATTCATAATTTTAATAATTAAATTATTAATGTGTCACAAATGGTGCATCGTGTCAGAAATTTGAGACCACATTTTGGTCTAGGATGTGTTGTTTACCCAAGTAGTGGAATAACATTTATACGCAATGGGGAATTTGGTATTATTAAATAATATATTTAATAATTAAATAATTTAACAGTTAATATGTTTTTAGTTTATAAAAATCATTTTTTCGTCATCTACTTACCGTAAACCAGAGAACCTCCATTATTTCTGAGTATTAATTAAAACAACATAAAAATAAATATTTTTTAACCCATTTCATTCACCACCACATTAAATTGATGAAATTCATGGTTACATTTACACTTTTAGTTGAAATAGTGGATTAAATAGGGTGTTTTGGTTTTGGAAATGTTTTAGGTTTTTTGGGGTTTTAATGTACCCTAATCAATTTTTTATTCATTGATCATTTCTATTGATTCCTAGGGATCCTAAAACACCTTGAATGTGTTTCTTAAGGGATCTGTAGATCTGGTTAGCCTATGTTGCATGCATCCATTGTTCTCTACATGCAATGATTCCTCCATTTTCATTCGGGGTGTTCCAATGAGTAGGTTAGTTTTTTTATTTAAATCTTATTATGTTTTTATTCATATATTATTAATTATTACAAGATTAATGAAAAATGGTTGATATCAAACTTAAATGAGAAAAACTTAGAATAATAAGGGGATAAATTAATATCAATTTTGAAGTATAATTTCTATAAAAATAAAAAATTATAAATTTTTGGTGTTTTGAAATTATTGGAAAAGAAGTATAAAAATATTATCAAATGATTATTTCATCAAATTATCCAAAGATAATTATGAAAATTGTTTTATTGATAATTTCATCAAATTATCAATGATAATTTAGGCATATTATCAAATGATAATTTTAAATGAAATTATCAATAGATATATTGTTAAAAAATAATCCAAAGATATTTATAATTAATTATCATATGATAATAATGAAGAATTATTATATGATAATTTCAATGAATTTTGAAAGAATAATTTCACAAGGTAATTGTAAATAATTTTATACAATTATAAAATAATAATTTATGATAAATTCTCAAGATATAATTATAAAGGGATAATTTTAGACAAATTATCATATTGTAGTTATAAAAGGATAATTTATGATAAATTATTAAAACAAAATATTATAGGAAAATTTAAGATAAATTCTCAAAATATATTTAAGAAAAGGAAATTTATTAGATATTAACTAAATATAATTATAAAAAGTGAATTTAAGAGAAATTATTAAAAGATAATTTTAAAAGAAAAATTTATGAGGAATTATTAAAATATCACAATTGGAAAATTTAAGAAAAATTATCAAAATATAATAAAAAATATAATTTATGATAAATTATCAATATATAATTTTAATGTAAAATATAATAGAAATTATCAAAATATAGTTATAAAAGTGAAATTTATGAGAAATTTTCAAATGATAATAATCTAAGGATAATGTAAGACAAATAATCAAAAAATAAATATAAAAATGATAAATTATGATAAATTTTCAAAGTATATTATATGAAAAATAATTTATGATAAATGATTAAAATATAATTATAATTGGAAAATTTATAGAAAATATTAATTTATAATTACAAAATAAATTTTAAGATAAATTATCAAAATTTTATTATAGAAGCCTATTTTATGAGAAATTATCAAAAGATAATTATAAAAAGATGATTTGTGAGAAATTATCAAGAGATAATTATTAAAGGATAATTTAATTAAACATTATTGAAATATATTTAGGAAATGATAATTTATGATAAATTATCAAAAGAAAATTATAATATGATTATTTTGAAATTATCCAAGATAGAGTATGTATCAACTCATGTGATATCTTATTTATTTTGGAAATAAAATAACTTGTATTGTTTTTAGAATGACTTGGTGAACCTCGAGTGTTAATTTTTATGATAATAATTCACTGAAGAGATGTTTTTGACTGGTGTATACCGACAATTAAAAAAAACAACTTTTGAGGTTTGAAGTTCCTTACCTTTTTTGGCTCATTTTCACATTTTTACTTAATATTATTATGCATAGACATATTTTGAATAATTTTCTAGATTATTATTGAATTTGGGTGAGTTTTTATCACCCTATGAACCTTATGTTACACATGTTCTCATGAGTACTATATATATTAGTATTTATGTTCGATGTTGCTTACATGTTTAGTGTGTTATATCATACTTATGATGATAATAAATCCTTTATTGTGTATTCTAACATGGTATGTATGATTTTGTTGTATTTTTATTGGATACTAAGGAATGTTTTCCATCATGACATGTTATCCTTTATAGGGGGAGTGTGAATGTCTTGGGACAATGATGAAGAGGGACCCGTGTACAGGGTAGGGATACAGATGCACATGATTAAAAGAGAATGTAAAGGGGTTATGTTACTCAATGACTATAGGATACCTAGTAGTTGTCGATTCCTAGTTTATAACATGAATATAACCTTCATTATGTTCATTGATGTCATGTTTCCTGATCACACAATGATGAGTATCATGATTCATTAGCCTCATGGATAATCTATGCTTCTTCTGAGAACTTGACCATACGTATTGAATAATGTATAAGTAGGTAAAACTGAGGGGTTTTTGTTATCTGGGTTAGTACATGACCACTCATCTTTTCATTGTGTGTTACAATTCTTGTTACACATAAATTGTTATTATGGAATAAACATGTATAATTGAGCACATTAGGATAAGGATGTATTGATGGTGTTTTTATGATTCTTGTACAGATAACCTACTTGAACGTTTGGATGCACTTATATATTTTATGAGGTATCCAGTGAAGGGAAAGGGGTAAGATTTATGAGGTTAGGAGCATGGATTTAGTAGTGGGCTAGGAAAGACAACCGTATGACTTATTGTTTATCATTTCTTTCTTTATCAGCTATAGTTACAAAATTTGTCTCTTAAAAATAAAAATATAAATTATTTTATACTAATTATTAGATGTTTACCTTTTAGAATGATTACTATTAATATTTATTACATTGGTAATTATAGAATTATCGATCCTATGGCATGATACATATGATATAGTCTCTACACTGATGGAATCAGATGCTCACTACTACTAAACAACCTCCTTCATACATGGATGACTATATGAGGATATGTATCATCCATATTGGACCTGATGGTTTGGGATTGGGTGTTAAAATATGTACATGAGTCTTTTATTTTAAATGTATACCCAAATTACGCCATAATTATGTTCATGGGAATTACATTATTTAATCTAGAATATCATTTTATATCATTATTAGTTCAATTATGGAATCCTGGGGAATGAAAACAAAATAAGAGTGAGATCAAATTCTTTTTAAGGTTCAAGTACAACAGAAGCAATAATTAATTGATAATCTTTATAAATATGGAATGGAAAATAACTAAACACACATGCCGTGTAATCAATAATATAAGAAGGATGTGTGTAAATAATAAGAAAAGTTAGTAATTGAAAACACATGAAATCTAAATAACTTGAAAATCATGATAAGAAAAAAAATAAATTAGTATGGGAAAGAAAATAACTAAAAACACATTATATTTAATCAAAAAAAGGGAAACAAATGAATCCAAATATTTTTTATAGGTAGAATCTCAAGGATAATAATAACTGAATTCATAAAGAAGGAAATACTTAAATATTCAACAAAATGTTTCATAGGTACATAGAACCTTTAACATTCATACATTTCAAAGGATGATTTAAAACATATGGGTATAAACTGATTTAGCTGGGGCTATCCAATTGATTCATCTTATGAGGCTATCAATGCATCAACAAGATATCATTATCCAATCCCATCCCATGTTTTAGGTACAAATAAAAAATTATATATTGAATAACTTTCTTACATTATAATCTATGTTCCTTATCAAATATGTTTATTTAGTAAGGAATAAAAATGTATCAATATTTCCCCAGATAATTAAATAACTTTCAAAGTGAAAATTGTCATGACCTGTCCTCGGGGCCAATTCCATGACAACCCCAAACCCGCCCTCCATAGGCCAAGGGTAGGAGACTAGCACCAAAGGTGTAAATATCTAAGTCGGGAAGGCATTGCCTTTATAGTAGTAACACACACACAAACAGAGTAAGCTAGAAGCAAAGAACTAAGTGAAAAAAATATAAAAAAGTAGTGCTGAAAATAAAAGGGGATGGAAATACATGCCCAATAGTAAAGTACAGGTACAAAAAAAAACAAGTACCATTGAAAAAGTGACAATAGATAAAAAGGGAAGATGTTGGAACATCCACTGAGTATTATACCTGAAGGGTAGGTACAGATGTCCACCTCAGCACTTCACATCTATCGGTCCGCTCCATATACCGTCTCGCCTTGTGGTACACCTCTAGGTACCATCCGGTCCTGGCTATTCTCGGACTCTGTCAACACTGTCTGTAGTCTGCATCCAACACAATGAGGTGCGGGCATAGCCCGTGTAGGGGGGGGGGTATAATGATACACATTAGGGACCCCGAGACCCTCGAAGGTCTCCTAGAATCCACGAAGCATAAACCATAGGTGGAAATATACAATCATGAGTATCAAACAACCCTACTTAGGTATATGCCCATACATATACCTAAGTTATCAATATTAGTTCGGCTGCAACTCTCAAGCCCAAGGACAACCCTGGCCATAGAGGAAGTAAAGTCAATAACATCGATTATAATGATTGAAAGTCAAGTCTCTACTCACACAGTTATACATATTTCATATAGCGATAGAGATGATCAGATTTAGTCATTGATTCATCTAGGTAGTAAGATCCACACATGATACAAGACTAGCTATGCTCTCAGACCCACACAGGATGCATGTCCAGCAACTCTGTCGGACCCACACAAGATATAAGTACAGAGGTCAAACTGCCATACCAACACAGGATACAAGAACTGTAGTCATCTATGTTTAACTAATGAAGCATCCCAGTACAATATTCGTCGTTGTTGAACCCATGGAGGACTTCATTACAGTAGTCTTCGCAGTCGTAACCAGATCTAGGGTTCCCGCACACAGCACACTCGATTCCGAGAGGGTCTGCTTCTCATGCAAAGCGGTAGATACATCAACTATCATGAATTCCATAGTTGATGTATCTCTAAGTTCCATATCATAAAAATAATCCCAACACGATAGAAGACTCATCAATCAGACGCCCGGTCTGAGAGTTATTGGCTTTTCTGTTCCAGGGGCCTAGTTGGAATTACGTTCATTCCAAACCTAACCATTTTCCAAAGTTTTCCAAAACATACTTAGAGTATCATAAAAGGACAGTCTCATCATGAGGATCCCAGTTCTGCAGATGGCATGTCGATCAGACATGCGGTCTAGAAGATATTCATGTTTAAGAGAAACGGGCCCGACCCTTCACGCCCAGTGGGTTGGCGGGTCAGCTCGACCCAGTTCGGTGGGTTCGACCCGGATGGTGGGTCAGCCTGGCCTAGTGTGGTGTGGCGTAGCCCATCTGAGGTTGGCCCGACCCACGGATGGTCGTGGCTCGGCCATCTGGCTGAGCAGTGCGGGGGGGGGGTCCTTCTAATGGTGGCGCCGCCACTCCTGCATGGTCTGTCGAAGCCAACCGGTCTTCCCGGAATGAGCGGCCCGCACAGCAGGCCACTACCTTCCCACACGACACATTCGAGTGCTGGGGCTTCCTTCAACATGCTCGATAGGTGGGAACCTATTTTTCCCATCGATGCGGCCCGCACAACGTGGGCTGTGGTCCTCCACAGCACAACACCATGGGGGAACCATGGTTCTCCAGGTTGGCCAGCTAATGTCGGCCGGTTCTTCCTTCTCGGCCGGTCATGAGACTGGCCAGTTCTTCTTCGACCAAGAGGTTCGTGATTGCGGGCCACGGTACTTCTGCACGGGGCTGGTGTGAAGCCTCCACTACCTTCGGTCACTAACACCACTACCTCCTTCGTCTGTAGTCCACCTCTGGTACGTTGCATTGACACCGCGCCCCCTTTACTTAGCCCACATCACCAAAACCACAATAACCAACAGAGGGTCATCAGCCGTGTTGGTTCGACCAACGCCCTTTGTATTAGATGGTATCATTTGGCCAAAGTCAAACCAAGGCATACATTGAAGAACAAGAATTTAGTTTTATTCTATTAAAATTAATGAAAAACCCCTACCTCGATTTGAAGAACATTGCACATCGACGATCTGCGGAAGAGGGTGTCGCGGAAGTCGGGCGTCGTGGAATACGGATGTCGATTTTGTTGATATTGGGGTGCGTCTAAAGAGGAAGCGTCGTAGGAGAATTTTTTCACGTTTTTCTTCAAAGATGTTCTTCATTGAAGAATGGTGTTCTTCATCAAGAGAATGATGTACCACCAAGAGTTTTCTCCAAATGTCTCCCCACAAATATTTTCCAAGAAAAAAAATAGGCATCAATAAAAATTATAATCTTTCCATGCATTTCAAATTAATTCAAATAAACTCATGACACCTCAAAATAATTAATAAAGGAATTAATTATTGTTGATATGGAAAAATTATGAGGGGGAAGTGGAAGGGCTCCACTTAATGTTGTAGTTCAAAAGTTAAGAGAGGGGTTTCAAGCGGTGTTGAAGGGTTAGGGTTTGTGTGGTTCACACAAACATTGTACTCCCATGAGAGGTTGTGTGGGTTGTGGGCCCCACCTCCAACTCCTCCTTGGGGGAAATAACCATCCCTTAACAATAAAATTTTTTACACAAAAATTTTATTTAATTTAGTATGAATACCAAAATAAAACTTTTATTCTCGACCAAACACTGTTACGGTAAAGGCCCCCATAGGTGAATACCAGCGTTGTGAGTTCATCGGTGTCCTCAGATTTCAATTTCGAGCACCAGTTAAAAAGATAGAAAAAATCTCACGTACGTTTACTAAACGTACCCTAAAAAAACTTTAGAAATTGATTCTAGGCACACCGAGCCTTGGAATCCAGTGTCGTCAGAAACCGCGGACGCGTAAAATTCCAAAGAATTTAAGATAAAAATTTCCTAGAAATTTTCATGGTCTTTACATTACCCCCACATTAGGGATTTACATCCTCATAATGTTACAACACACACTAGAAAATCAAATGGGGGTATTGAGCATGAATTTGAGTCTCCCGCTCCCATGTGATCTCCTGGAGGTTCCCATGATGCCAGCGAATGCACACCAGAGGAATCGACCATCCACGTAGGACATGCTTCTGTCAATACCCAATCTCCACCAGGACCTCTGTGAATTTTTCCCCATAATCGATGGATATCTCCCCATGGTTGATAATGTGGGATGGGTCGTGCACATATCTCTTTAGCTGAGTTACATGGAAGATGTCATGCACCCAGTGCAACTGAGGTGGAAGGGCCAGGTGATAAGCCACCTCGCCCACTCTGCTAAGGACCTGGAAAGGTCCAATGAATCATGGAGATAACTTTCCGCCCCAGCCAAATCTCTATAGACCTCATCGAGGTGAGACTCGTAGGGAGATGTGGTTTCCATCTTCGAACTCTAGTGGTCTTCAACTCATATCAGCATAGGAATTCTGTCTGCTCGGAGTAGTCTTCATCTACTCCTAGATGATCTGCACCTTCTCCGTCATAGCCTGCAACATCTCTGGTCCTACAAGTGCTGACTCCCCAGGGTCAGTCCAGCACAGAGGTGATCCGCAAGGTCGACTGTACAGAGCCTCGTAATGGGCCATCCCGATGGTGGAGTGGTACCTTTTGTTGTACGCATACTCCACCAAGGGTATGTGATCCTCCCAACTGTGACCATAGTCGGTGAAACATGCACAGAGCATATCCTCATGGGTCTAAATGGTCTTCTCAGTCTAACCATCCGTCTAAGGATGGAATGCGGTGCTCAAGTGAAGCTGCGTCCAAAAATCCTCCTGTAATCCCTTATATAGATGGGAAGTGAAATGAGAATCTTGATCAGAGACAATAGTCTATGGAACACCATGAAGTCGTATGATCTCCTTAATGTAGAGGCGTCCCATGCTCTCTATTGAGCCCTAGTCTCTAATCAGTAGGAAGTGGGATGACTTGGTGAGTCGGTCTACGATCACCCAGATAGAGTCGTGTCCTCTAGATGTACGTGGAAGTCCCATCACGAAATCCCTAGACATCCCATCCCACTTACACTCTGAGACCTCATAGGGTTGAACCAAGCCTGGTGGAACCTGGTGCTTTACCTTCACTTTCTGACATGTGATGCATCGCGAGACAAAATCTACTACAGCCTTCTTCATACCAGGCCACCAGTTCTGTCCTCTGAGGTCCTGATACATCTTCACCACTCCTGGATGTAGCTCTAGAGGGGAAGTGTGGAACTCCCTCAGCACCTCCTCTTGTAGTGTAACTGGTACCTTGGTACATCCTCTGAAGAGGATGACATGCTCCCCACCTTCATAAAATCCATCAGGTGCATGTCCTGAGGATATCTAAGCACGTCGCGTCTCACATTTAACGTCTCCTCACTGTGCCTCCTTGACTCGCTGACGAAGTGGAGGAGTGAAAGTGAGATACTGATGAAAGGATTCTCTATCTCTATCCATATAGGATATATTCAAAGCGACTAGCTACTTTATTGCCTCTCCTAGCACCTGAATTCATGATCTCTTGCTGAGAGAATCTACTAAAACGTTCCCCTTCCTAGGAGTGTAGACTATCTCAAAGTTATAATCCTGGAGGAACTCTTTCCATCACCACTATCTCAGGTTCAGGTCCATCTGCAAGAAGGTGTTCCTGAGACTATGGTGGTCAGAGTAGATTGTAAAACTATTTCCCATCAGATAGTTCTTCCACATCTTCAAGGTGAAGACCACTACTACAAACTCCAGGTCTTGGGTAGCGTAGTTCTGATCATGATGTCTCAACTACCATGAACCATACGCGATCATAGCTCGCCCTTGCATCAGTACACAACCAAGTCTGGTCCCTGATGCCTCTTGGTGAACTATATACCCTACGCCCTCCTCCAGTATCCTTAAGATGGGTGCACTGGTCAATCTCGGTCTCAACTCCTAAGAGATCTACTGGCATCTCTCTGACCACATGATAGGTTTCCCATTCTTCATCAATGTTGAAAGCGGTGCTGTAACTCTGGAGAAGTCTAGTACAAACCTCCCATAATACTCAGCCAGAACTATGAAACTCTAAACCTTCCTCACGCACCTGGGAGGCTCCAAAACAAGTATGTCCTTGATCTTCACTAGATCCACTACTACTCCAGGCTCCAAGATGGCGTGTCCAAATAATTGAACCCCCCGAATCCAGAACATTCAATTCAAGAGCTTACCATAAAGATGGTTCTCTCAGAGTGTGTCCAGTACTACCTGCAAATGGTTGGCGTGCTCCTTCTCTGTAGTCGAGTAAATCAGTATGTCATCGATGAAGACCACAACAAAACGATTGAGGTAAGGCTAGAAGATCCTGTTAATGAGACTCATGAAAACTATTGTTGCATTGGTTATGCCTAAGTTAATAACCAAGAACTCATAGTGGCTATACCGACACTTGAAGGCCATCTGCTGTACATCCTCATCTCGAACTCTGAGCTGATGATAGCCTGAACTAAGGTCTCTATTCGAGAACCATCGTGCTCCCTTGATATGATCAAAGAGGTCGTCAATCCTCGAGAGTGGGTACTTGTTCTTCACGGTCACCTAATATAGGCAACAGTAGTTGACAAAAAGTTGTAAGCTCCCATCCGCCTTCTTGGGGAACAAAATCAGAGAATCCCAGTGTGAAACACTAGGTCAGATGAATCCCTTCCCCTGAAAGTCCTCTAGCAGTACCTGCAGCTCACGAAGCTCAGCAGGAGCCATACGATATGATGGAGTAGATATTGGTGTTTTCTTAGGCTACATGTCAATGTAGAAGTCTACCTCTTTGTGATGAGGTAGTCCTGGAACATCGCCAGGGAAAAAATCCGCATACTGATCCACTACAATTGGAAAACATGGACCTTGTACATACACCATTCCGAGGCTGAGACTAGACAACTAATTTATGATCAGCTTCCCTCTCCTCTGCGTAAGTCCATCCTTTGCTGCAAAGGATCCCTCCTCGCCATTGAATGTGAACCTGGTCTCATCCGTGCAGACACACCGTACTTTTCACCTAGTACAGTCGATATGAGCATGGACTTTAGATAACCAGTTCATACCCAAGATGATGTCTTAAGGCCTCGACGCCACTAAAATAAGATCCCAGCCGAAGCTCTTGCCTTCTAGAGAAATCTCACAATGCCATCATGAGTGCGTAATCGTCGAATCTGCTCCTGTAAGAGTCTCTAGGCATAAGAATCGATCCAACAGCTCCATCAGAATCTATATGCTCCAAACAAGGGAATTTATAATGAAATAATGACTCACACCTATGTCTATAAACACTATAGTAAGGGTGGAGTAGACATAGATAATACCTCGAGTCATCTCAGGTGTGCCATGGTCGTAGTCCTCGACTGCCTAGAGCTATTCCTGCCTCATTCTTCCAGCTCTCTGTGGTCAGGGTGGACCTCTTGGTGATGGTGGTGGTAGAGCCTCGAAACATTGTCCACCACCCACTGCTCATCCAACTCCTCCTCCTCTTCCGCCTCCTCCTGGCGGACCACCAAGGTCAAACCTCTGACTCTGCCTGGGATGTCCCTCTACTATTTGCTGCTCGTCTGCATGGTGGGTCGAGCAGTCACGAGCTATATGGCCCTGCCCGCCGCATGCATAACACTGCCTTCTCCTCATAAGACTTGCTCTGTTTCGTGTGCCCAACACAACCAAACCTGTATTCTTAGGTCTGCCACCTGATGGCCTGATCCTCTTGGACCTCTGCGTCAACTGTCTACTACCAGCTGAAGAAGACACCACAACGTGTCTCCCTGCGGTGGGTCTCACCACTGGTGACTGCTCAGTGATAAACTCTCCACTAGAAGGTGTGACTCCGACACCCCCACCTATATCGGGATGCAGAGGGGAATCATCGAAGCCCTGATCTCATACATGAGTCCCTTCTCAAATGTCCGGGAACTGAAGAATGGATATCGTACCAAATCCATGGAGCAGTGAGAGAGGTAGGTGATACTCGCTAAGTACTGAGCTACTATCATGTTTCCCTGCTGCAAAAGTAGTAACTCCTTATTCCACACTGCAAGAAGGGTGGCTGGAACAATCTCCGAGCTGAAGAGACTCTCGATGTCCGTCCATAGTAAAGATGCCTCATCATGCACCTGGAGCATCAGGCTCCACTATTTTCTTACGTCTTTGTGCAGGAGACATGCGACAAGGATCCCTATAAGGTATATTGGTGTCCCTACCAATCTTAAAACTCTAACGACAGCCTCCAGCCAATCCTTAGCTGTCTGTGGGTCCCTCTTTCCTGGGAACCTGGGCGGCCTCTGGCGCTGGAACTCGTGCAAAGCACTCAGGCGGCGTGCACTCTCTGCTGCTGGGGCTGGTGCTATCGGTAGTCCAGTGGGTAGAGTTGTCGCTGGTACCTCTTCTATGATGGGGACGTACACCGAGGCCTCGTCGCTCAGTGGGCTACCATCTGGTACGTAATTCGAAACCCGAGCTGCCTGCCTTCATGGGTCCATCCTGAAAAGAAACCGGTTCCCCACGGTCAAAATATATACCTGGTGAGCTGTCACAAAGTAATCAAAAAGATAACATTCAAAGGAAACACACATACAATCATTGTTTTCGTGCACTGAGTTGGAAATCAGAGTTCAGGGTCCTGGTGTATGGATACGTCGGCTACCACACCAACATTGGACTCACTAGACTGAAAACCACACTCAATACTCTTAACATTATTTATTGATAGAAGGAATGATCTGTGTCCTAAGTTTTACGATAAAACCGACTCCTCTGATACCAATTTTTCACGACCCGTCCTCGGGGCCCGTGCCGTGAATACCCCAAGCCCGCCTTCTATAGGCGAGTGGCTGGCGACCAGCACCAAAGGCATAAATCTATAATCTAGGTTGGAATTTACTTTATAGTAGTAACACACACAAAAACAGAGTAAGCTGGAAGCAAAGAACTAAGTGAAAACTGTATACAAAGAGTAGTGCTGAAAGTAAAAGGGGTCGGAAATACATGCCCAATAGTAAAGTACATGTACAATGAAAAACATGTACAACTGAAAAAGGAGAAACAACTAAAAAGGGAAGATCCTGGAATGTCTGCCGAATATCCTAACTGAAGGTTAGGTACAGATGTCCACCTCAGAACTCCCCATCTATCGTTCCACTCCATGTACCGTCTCGTTGTGTGGTCCACCTCCGAGTTCTGTTCGGTCCTAGCTCGCTCTCAGCCTCCGTCAACGCTGTCCATCGTCTGCATCCAACACAACGAAGTGCGGGCATAGCCCGTGTAGAGGTGAGTATAATGATACTCAGTAGGGAATCAGAGATCCTTGAAGGTCTTCCAGAATCAATGAAGGAAATATACAATCACGAGTTTCAAATAACCCTACTTAGGTATATGCCCATCCATATACCTAAGTTATAAATCTCAGTTCGGGTCCAAATATTGAGCCCAAGAACAACCCAATCCACATAGGAAGTACAGTAAATGACATTGATGATAATGATTGAAAGTAAAGACTCAGCTCACATAGGTATACATCTTTTGTATAGCGATAGAGATGATCATATATAGTCACTAATTCATCTAAGCTGTCAAACCCACAGAGGATACAAGACCAGCTAAGTTGTGAGACCCACACAGGATACAAGATCAGCTACTCTGTCAGACCCACACAGGATACAAGTACAGAGGTCAAACTGCTGGACCCACACAGGATACAAGAACAGTAGTCATCACTGTCAATCCCACGTAGGATCCCAGTACAATATTCGTCACTGTCGAACCCATGGAGGATTTCTGTATAGTAGTCTTCGCAGTCCTAGCCAGCTCTAGGGTTCCCGCACACAACACTCTCGATTACAGGAGGGTCCAATTATCAAGAAAAGGGGTTGATACATCAACTATCACGAAGTCCAGAGTTGATTTATCCCAAAGATCCATCTCATAAAAAATAACCCAACGTGACATACGGCGCGTCAATCGGACTCTCGGTCTGAGAGCTATTGGCTTTTCCGTTCCAGGGGCCCAGTTTAAATTACACTCATTCCAAACCTAGATGTTTTACAATGTTGTCCAAAACACACTTTGAGTATTTAAAAAGCACCATCTCGTCACGAGGATCCCAATCCCACAGACGGCGCGTCGATCAGACGCGCGGTCTAGAAGATATTCGTGTTTAAGCGAAACGGGCTTGGCCTGTCAAGCCCAGTGGGCTGGCTGGTCAGCTTGACCCAGTTCGGTGGGTCCCACACCGCTAAGAGGTCAGCCCGGATCGGCCTGGCGTTGTGGTCTGGCCCATATGAGTGCGGCCCAGCCCGCACGAGGGCGGCCTGGCCCTTGCGGCAGGTAGCCCAGCCCGCGCAAGGGCGGCCCGGCCTGCGGCTTGCCGCTGCTCGGCTAGCTGGCCGAGCGAAGCAGGGGGGGCAGTCCCCAGGTTCTTTGTAACATCGGTGCCAAGTGGATCCGCCTCTCCTGCCCAGCCGGTCTTCCCTGCACGATCAGCCCGTACAACGGGTCACTGCCTTCCCATGCGGCACCTTCGGGTGGCGTGGCTTCCTTCAACATAGCCGATGGCTGGCTGGCCGGTTCACCTGCTGAATCAGCCCACCCAGCACAGGCTGTAGTATTCCGCAGCATGGTGCCAAGGGGGCGCCGTGGTTCTCTAGCCCAGGCAGCTAAAGCCGACTGGTTCTTCTTGCCTGACCGGTCATGAGACCAGCCGGTTCTTCTTCATCCAAGAAGCACACGCTTCCTAGCCACGGTTCATCCGCACACGGCTTCCACTAACTCCAGTCGTCGACGTCCATGCCTCCTTTGTCTGTATTCCTCCTCTGGCATGGTGAGATGGAACCACGCCCCCTTGACATAGAACCCCATCGCCAAAACAACAATAACCAATGGAGGGTCGTTGGTTGTTTTGTTTCGACCTGTGCCCTCCGTATTAGATGGCATCATTTGGCCAAAGTCAAACCTAGGAATTCCTCGTAGAACAAGAGTTTACTTTTATTCCATTAAAATTAATCAAAAACCCCTACCTCGATTTCTATAACGTTTCATGTCGATGAGCCATGGAAGACGGTGTCCTGGAAGTCGGGCGTCGTGGAATAGAGATGTCGATTCCGTTGTCATCAGGGTGCATCTGAGGAGGAAGCGTCGTTGGAGAATTTCTTCGCGTTCTTCATCAGATATGTTCTTTGTCAAGATAATTAAGCCCCACTAAGAGTTTTCTCCCAAAGTCTCCCCACAAATATTTTCCAAGAAAAAATAATAATAGGATTCCACCAAAATTCTAATCTTTCGATGCATTTCAAATTAATTCAAATGAACTAAGGGCACCTTAAAATAATTAATAAATCCCTTAATTATTCTTGAGTTAGAAACATTATGAGGGGGAAGTGGAAAGGCTCCACTAAATGTGGGAGTTCAAAAGTTAAGAGAGGGGTTTCAAGGGGATTTTAAGGGTTAGTGTTTGTGTGGGCCCCACACACATTATTCTCCCATTAGAGTTTATGTGGGTTGTGGGCCCCACCGCCAACTCCTCCTTAGGGGAAATAACCAACCCTTAACAATAAAATTGTGTACACAAAGATTTTATTTAATTTAGTATGAATCCCAAAATAAAACTTCTATTCTCGACCAAACACAACTTCGGTAAAGGTCCCCTTAAGCGAATACCGGTGCTGCAAGTTTATCGGTGTCCTCAGATTTTAGTTCTGAGCACTGGTTCAAAAGATAGAAAAACTCGCACATACATTTACTGAATGTACCCAAAAAAAGATCAGAAATTGATTACGGGCACAACGGGAATCAAAATCAGGGGCCGTCAGAAACTACAGACTCGTAAAATTCCAAAGAATTTAAGAAAATAATTTCCTCGAAATTTTCCTAGTCTTTACTAACATAGTATTTAAAAATAGCATATGGTTTTGGAAATAATCTTATCCATGATAAATAATGTTTATATTTACATGAAATATAATGTAAAATGGTCACTGAAAATAAAGTTAATTAAGGTTAAGTTAATGACTTAAAAACTGAATCAAGGAAGTGAATTTCAATACAATCCTTGGTCAGAATAATCATAATCTACTAATATGAAGAATAAGGATGATACAAATACTTCATATAAAAATAGGAGCAATAATAATGGTTTTTTTCATTAATGAAATAAAAAATATATTTATAAACATTATTGTGTAAAGTGTCATTTTCATTTTAATTCTTTTAAAAATAATATTTTCAAAAATTTCTTTTTTTAAAAAAATTATTTTCAAAAATATTTATAAATATGAAAAGTAATCTTCAAATAAATGATATATGGTAATTCTATTAAAGTAAAAAACCACTCTTTTAGCATTGTAAATAGTTTTGAAATGTGAATTATTATGAAAGCTATAAGAATATTCATCTGAATAAATTTTTTAAAGAGGAAAAATGGGTAAAAATTTATGTTAATAAATCAATTTGAAATTTCTCATGAATTGTTTTTAAAAACATTTTTATAAAACATGGTTTTCTAATAAAATGCATTTCTAACCAAATAGAGTAATAAAGTCATATTTCATTAAAATAATTTCTCAATAATTTTAATTATAAACGAGTATAATAATTATATAGTCACATAAAAAGATCATGAATAACTAGAGAAGAAGAAAATTAATTTGTTTATTAGTAAATGGTTAGGTAATATCCTTCAACTAATATTCAGTAAAAAATAATCTCGATTAGAATTAGATTATGAGATAAACCTTTAAAATGGTCATAATGTTGAAGTAAGAATAAATAATTGAATTTATTATGCGAATAAAATATAAATAAACATATAAAATTGTAAATAAAACAACATAAAGTATAATTTAATTATACACATAATAATAGAATAACAACAACAACTAGGAAGTAATATAACCCAGTGAAAATAAATCGAGTTCTGATATTTATCTACCACTATTTAACATTAATGTTCAAATACTATTAAATTAAATAATAAAAATTTACTTATAATATAAAATTAATAATGAATAATTCATTGTATTACAAGTCATGTGTCATTATATACACTATATAAAATTAATTAGGTGCATAACATTATAATATTCCTCAATGAAATGATGTTGAGACAAAATACTTTACCTCACACCTTCCTTTTGGTAGTACTTTATTTGACATTTTGTGAATTGACTTTAAACATGTTATTAACTTATTTTAGAACCATATTAATATTTACGATATCATATATGGTAATTTGATAATTTATTATTTCACATTCTTTGATAATATTTTATTATTTTCAACATTATGGATAATAATTCCATTTTTGGAGTATTTCTTTAACTTGTTATTTTTTGTTAATCTTACTCATATCATGATATAATAAAATCTAGAATGTAAACCATTAAGGAAAGATAATATATATTTATTATATATTATGTTATATTAATCCATAAAATTTTGAGATAGGAAATTAAATACACATTCATGGAGATGGTGGGCCATATGTACACATGAAGACTACTTCTATTTTCTTATCAAATTAATTGAAACAAAATTAAGTGATATATATGTTAATTTTTATTAAATAATCATATTCATGATATATATACCAAATATTTTTACTAATGCCTTCATTAATAAATTCCATGTATCGTGTGAATGAATCGCATCACTTTGCGAGGTGGTAGTCCGCCACACACACAAACAAAATAATCATATTCCAACAAAATTGAAATCATGAAGAAATTCATTATATATTAATAAAATTAGCCTAAAGACTATATATATATATATATTATAACAAACCATATGTTACATACATTGTTAATACTTCAGAATTGAAGTATATTGATTAAAACATAAAACAAAACCATAACTGGACCGTATTGGTATCGTGTATTTAGAAACTGGGGAACATAAACAACTGGTTCATAAAACATCAAAATTGTCTCCTGTTTATTTAATCATATCTAGACTCCTTTTTGGCATATCATATTTAAAACACTTATTCCTGACCTGGGGAAAAGAAATATAGAAAAGGTTGAGCTCAAATGCTCAGTAAGGGTAAAAAAATTAAATGTCAGTCATATCATCTTATTAATATCATAACGTTTGAAAATCTTATCATGCATAAAAGGTCATAATATTATGTCATGACATAAATCATAGAACTAAAATGTAATCCTAAAAATCAGAACATAAGACATGAAACTTTGTAGCATTCACACATAAGTATATAAAATCATTTCATATTAGTCAATACTCATCGCCAAGACCATTATAGCGGACAAAGTCCATTACTGAACTGAGTTCACTCCTCGTTCTAGCCCTGTAATACTGAACCAGATTTACTATTCATTCCATCCATGTGTATCTTATGAGATACCAATCTTTACCCATTTCTTTGGGGGGGGGGGATATAGGTCCCACCCATCTAATAATGAATCCATTCTTATGTGTGCCACAAAAATCATAAATCATACATCATAGCATAACCCATGTAATATAATAGGATTATTAAACATCATGCCATCATAACATAATACATTTAAGATAAAATCACATCATAAACATAATTCCATTATGTCATAATCAAATTAATGTAATAATATTGATAGAAACATAACCAAATATCATCTTAGATGGAAATTAATAATGATAAAACACTTGAACTTAGTTCTTGAGGAAAATATCCTTTCTTCTTGAAAAACATTTTATTTTCTCAACATGTCATGAAATTTTAAAGTAAAAGAACTTAATTGAAAAATAACTAGAAAAATTGTAAAGGAATTTTCATGGAAATAATGTTCTATGAAAGCATAAAATTTTTTCATTCATTCTGTATGAGGTAAAAAACATTCTTCTCATACTATGGCTGGAAAAGTCAAAAAAGTATCCTGTACAGAAAATGAAAAAATATTCCTTTCAAATATTATATTAAAAATTCACCAATTGGTGAATTTAGATTTATAAAATTGTAGGAGGATATAAATAATATTACATATTTATTAAACAAGGATTTGGATGATAAATATGCCCCAATAAATACTGAAGTGTAAACAATCTCGAATAAAAATGAGATTGCGAGATTTTCCTATACCTTAGTTCCGGTATGCTTGGTACGTATCCAATCCTTCTATATAATGATTTAAATAATGTAATTGACTTATTCTAGAATCATATTCATTGTTAGGATATCATATATGGTAATATTCTTATCTGTTTATTAGTAACATTTCACTTTTACTTGTTATTCGGGTGTTAACTACTTTATGTTCATATGCATGTTTTGTCGAGTAAATTCTTATTACACTTTTTAGGTTATAAATATATTATTTACAGAATTTTATTAGTATAATATATATCATATTTATAAATTAAATTTATATAATCATTCTTAAATTAAGATCATTTAGAATGAATCGCATCACATCATGGACATGGTAGGCCATACGTACGCATGAGAGATGATATCATTCTCAGGATTGTGGAATTGTATTGAAGTGTATTGTTTATAATATTTCTGTATCAATATGACTTTATAATCATCATATATAGTTATTTCTTCCATCATTATACCCATCCAAGAATGTTGTTGATGAAAAACAAATTACACCACGATGGGGAGACAGTAGGCCGTACTTACGCAAACGTGTTGATTTCATTTTTTTATAAGATGGATAGATGATGGAATATGTTTGTTTCATATTAATAATAATATATCTTTATAAAAGTTATTATAGAGTTATTAAAAAATGAAACAACTCATATAGAGGAAGTAGAAGTAGAGAGAAGTTTGAATGAATCGGTAAAGGATGTTACCTCTTCTTCAATGTGCTTCTTCTAAACATCCTCTTAAGGCTCTAAAGTTGGTCCTTTAATAAGATAAGTACCAATAGAATGTTTATAGGTATGTTTATAATAGAAATGGACAGGGTTTGGCTGAGTTT
Organism: Viscum album; assembly: GCA_963277665.1. Lineage (NCBI taxonomy): Eukaryota > Viridiplantae > Streptophyta > Magnoliopsida > Santalales > Viscaceae > Viscum > Viscum album. Next base: position 1,293,194,686 of record OY728141.1, on the reverse strand, counting down.
GAATGCTCAAAATAGAGTGAAGGGAAAAGGGAGGAGGTGCTTTTTTTATAAGAGAGTAGAGGGGAACTTTGGGAAACCTCCAAAATATAAATTTATAATAAACTCAAATCAGACATAAAAACATCCAAAGAGACTCCAATTAAAATATGGGATAAGATATGGTTGTAATATCATAAAAAAAATCAAATTTAGACATGTTTTGATTTTATTTTAAACCTTATCATTTTGATTTATCCTTATTTAATATATTTAATTTTATTTGTTATAATAATATTCTAAATTTTAATTTATTATAAATACTTACTTATGTGTTGTGAATGGTCCATAATTGGATAATTTATGACATTTTAGATCATATAAATTTAAATTTAAAATTTATAAATATTATTTTTGGTTTTTAAATAATTTAATAATATAAAATATCAATAGTGTCTGTTTTGATACTATTCATTTATTTGAATTTGCATAAAATCCACACAGAAGATATGTTCGAACCAAAATATTTAATATATTCCAAACATGTCATATTTATCTATAACATTTGTGGGGCACATTAATTAGTTTATATAATATTTATTTTAATATTTTTAAAACAATTTATTTGATATTTTTCAAAATAAAATAACTACTAAAACATTTTTTATTAATTATTTAATATACCTATTTGTTGCATATAAATTAAAAATAAAATAATATGATGAATAAAAATCTAATATATTTTATGATAAAACTTTTAGTATAATTTATCTTCTAAAAAGACCAACTTTTAAAATGTTATGTTTATTAAAGTATGAAGGTGGAATCATTGACACCTTTTAAAATAAAATAATATAAATGTCATAATCTATTTTATAAGGCTCCCAATGGTCCAAAAGTCGACCGTTGTATGATTAAGGTAAAAATATAGGCGAATAATAAGTTATGGTCAGGTGGTTGGGCATTTTTATGGGAATTATTATTTTAGTAAAAACTATATTATTGATTCATTACTAAATAAATAATTTTGGTATCATTAATGTATACGCTAATAAGGTGATTAAATATTTCTTAAAAATTACAAATAAATTACCATATCAAATAAATAAAATTAGATTTAACATGAGAATTTATAATCGAATCTATATTCTGTATATCTTTATATTAAAAATAATTTAATTATTAATGTTTGAGTAAGTCATATTTCACTTTCCTTAAATAAAATAAATTAAAGGTATCAATGACATTCCAGTGGGTTCTAATAGATTCTATTTCTACCCAAGTATGATTTTGGGAAAAATATAATCATCAAATTATATTAATACAACTGTTAGGGTAATTTTATAATATTATATTAACCCTTAATTACCCGATTTACCTTTAACTATAGTAAATAAAATTTACCTTAGTTACTATTCCTAATGCCTAAAAATAAAAGTAGCCTAATAACATAATTTTCACTTATTGATTCCAAATGTGGAATCCATTTTTCCAAATTCAACACACAAAAGTTGAAATATCTAATTTAAAATTAATCCCACAGTTGAAAAAATGTGTTTTAAAAGTTAAAACATTGCAAAAGATTGAAATGTTTTTTCCTATGAATTCCAAGAAACATTAATGATAATGAGATAAATTATATTAACTGGTAAAAATATATTCTATTTGTATTTTAAAAACATTAAATATTATAATTTAACCATTTAAATTATCTCGATGAAAAATTTTGTTTTTAATTAAAATGTTGCTTATTTTAACTATTCATCAAATAATGAAGTTTATCTGAAAAATATCCGAATTTTAACCTAAGTAAATTTTTATTTTACTCTTCCAAAGAAAAGGATTAAATTTTCATATTAATAGTTTTAATGTTTCTAAAAGTTTTTTCTATTAAAAGGCGGAAAAAAATTCTTTTAATATCTATTTTATAAATATCAAGAATACCATTTTAATAACAGACATATCTTATTAATTCCATTCACATAAAAAACTAATATGACAAATAATTGATTTACATTTATCATATATTTATGTAAAAGTTAGATATATTTATTCCCTCAATCATAACGACTAGGTTATTATGGAAACATTATATTAAGGGCATCTCACAATTTGTTTAAACTCACGATTACGTGAAAAATAAGCTATGTAAAAATTATTTATATATTTCATAAAACACATGGGTGTTACATTCTATCCCCCTTAAATTTAATTTCAACCTAGAAATTGAAAACATGGAAATAAACAGAAGAGGATACCTCTCCCTCATCATATCTCGAAGTTCCCATGTAGCTTCTTCTAATTAGTGGTTCCTCCATAAAACATTAACCAATCGAGTGGTCTTGTTTCATAGACCATTTTCAATACGATCCAAAATCTCTATCAGCTGTTCATCATAAGAATGATCTTGCTCGAGTAGTAAAAATTCTGATCTTAGTACATGTGAAGGATCAGGAATTTACTTTCTCAGGAGGGATACATGGAACACATCATGAACTTGGGTGACATTCAGTGGAAGCGACAATCAGTAAGCTACGTTCCCATCATGATCCAGAATTTCAATAGGACCAATATAACTAGGGATCTGCTTTCATTTATTTCCAAATCTCATTACTCTCTTCCAGGGAGATTTTTGTAAGAACACCTTATCTCCCACTTCAATATCTAGGTCTTTTCTTCGATTGTCAGCATAAATGTTTTGTCGACTTTGAGATGCTCTTATATGTTGTAGAATAGATCTGACAATTTTTTTCCATTTCATTAACATGATCAAGTCCTAATAGTTTTCATTCCCAAACTTCATCCCATCAATTTGGTGTTCTGCACTTCTTTCCATAGATGGATTCATAAGGAGCCATTTGAATACTGGAGTGAAAGATATTGTTGTAAGAACTTTCCAGATATGGTAGGTGTTGATCCTAACAACCTTTTAAATCCATAAAGCATGATCTCAAAATGTCTTCTAGAGTTTGAGTTTTCCTTTCAGACTAACCATCTGTTTAAGGATGATAAGCTATACTGAAACTCAACTATCTATCTAGAGCATGCTGAAGATTTCGACAGAACATTGAGGTAATCCTCAGATCCTGATCAGATATAATGTAAAGTGGTACTCCATGAAATCTTACCACTTCTTTTACATATATCCTGGAAAGATGATCAAGAGATAAATCCCTTCTAATAGAAATAATGTTTGCTGAATTCATAATACAATCAACTATATCCCAGATAGCATTATTGAATTTGGATTTTTTGGGAAGTCCGGAGATAATGTCCATTGAGATGTCTTCCCATTTACATTCTAGTATGGGTAATGGGTGAAACATCCCCTTAGACTTTTATCTTTCAGCCTTAACTTGTGGACAAACCAAGCATCGAGACACATTTTCAGCAACATCCCTTTTAATGCTATCCCACCAAAAGTACTCTTTCAGGTCCGTATACATCTTCGTGCTTCTAGGGTGAACAGAACATGAGGAACTATGAGCCTCATCGAATATTCGCTTCATTAGTTCTTGTATGGGAGGAACAAAAACCTGATTCCTAAACCATATTATTTCATCATAATCAATGATGAATTCAGGAACATTTCTCACATTCTTTTGTAACTCTACCTCTTTTTATGTGCCTCTTTAATCATTACATGCATAGATGGTTGATCATTCATTTGAGAAAGATAAGATTTCCCCCACTCCATTATAATTTCAAGATCCAACCTTTATAAATCCATAAATATTGGATCTTTCTTGAACCTCATCATGTATTAGTTGCTAAGGTCATGTCAGCTTAATGTATATGTCACATTGTTTTCTTTCCTAGGGAGGTAATGTGTGGAGTAGTCATAATTTTTAATCAACTCCAACCATCTTCTTTGGCTCATATTCAGCTCCTTTTGTGTGAAAATATACTTCAAAATTTTATGATCAATATAAATATCACACCTTTCAACATAAAGATAATGCCTCCATATTTTTAATGAAGAAATTACCAAGGATAACTCCAAATCATGAGTTTGGTAATTTTTCTCATTGATTTTCAACTTTTATGAGGCATAAGCTATCACCATATCATTTTTCTGGAGAACATACCCCAATCCCTTATTTTATGCATCATTGTAGATCACAAACCTTTCTCCACTACAAGGTAGTGTCAGCACAGGTGCAATGAATAACCTTCTTTTTATGTCCTTGAAATTCTCATCACACTCCGTCCAATCAAACATAACCACTTTTCGAGTAAACCTGGTGAGTGGATTAGATAATCATGAAAAATCATTAACAAAATGTCGATAATATCCATCCAAACAAAGAAAACATCAAATCTCAGTTATTTTTTTTGGTCTTGACCATATTTCGATAACCTCTATTTGTGTTGGATCCACAGATTTCCCCTCTCTTTAGATGATGTGACCCAAAAATTAAACTTTCTATAACCAGAATTCACACTTGGTAAATTTGGCATAAACTTCTCATTTCTGAGGGTCTTCATTACAATTCTTAAGTGATCTTCATGTTCATCCTAGCGTTTTGAATATATAAGAATATCTTCTATAAAGACTTCCAAAAACTGATCAATATTATCTATAAAGACTCTATTCATTAGATCCATGAATATATCAGGGGAATTAGTAAGACAAAATGGAATCACTATAAATTCATAGTGTCCATACCTTGTACGGAAATCCATCTTTAGTATATCTTCATTTTTGACCCTTAATTAATGATACCCTAAACTAAGATCAATCTTGGAAAAGTATTGAGCTCTGTGTTGTTGTTAAAATAAGCCATCAATGTGAGGGAGAGGATATTTGTTCTTGATAGTGATCTTGTTATGTTATTGAAAATCAATGTAGGGTGTCATTGTTCCATCATTCTTCTTAACAAACAGAACTGGTGCTCCCTAAGGTGACGCACTATGGCATATGAATACCTTATCAAAATTCTCTTGGAGTTTCTTCTTCAATTACCACAACTCAATTGGGGCCATTCTATAAGGTCTCTTTGAAATGGTCATATCACCGGGTATGAGTTCTATTAAAAACTCAACATCAAGATTGTGTGGAATACCGAGAAATTCCTCTGGTAAGACATCATCAAACTCCCGTACAATGGGTATATTCTTAATCTTGAGTTTCTCTCCAACCATTTGAGATACATAACCTTCATTTACTGGAATCAAGTCCAATAAGATGGAAGAAATTTTCACTTGAAAGTTATATTAATCCATGTATCGATAGATGATCATTGATTGATCTGGAATATGAAATGGGTCTTCCATTTATTGGAAATTGATATGAGAACCATATAAGGAAAGCCAACCCACGCAAAGAATGACATCAAATTTCTTTATAGGAAGGATCACAATAATTACAGGAATCACTTTTCTATAATCATCAATTAGAGTAGAATTATAACCTTTTGATGTAATCGTTGTGCCATTAGGAGTTGTCACATCTGACTCAACATCAAATTGTTGAGGTAGTACAGAGATACCCATAGAAAATTCTTCACAAATAAAAGAGTTGGTGGAATTAAAATTTAAAATTACATTTGATACTTCAGTTTGGATGGTATGTGTACCTTTCACCACTTTGTTATCGTACTCCACATCGCCATTAGATAATTGCATGTGACATTCCTTTGTCTTTGGCCTTAAGAGTTTTTTGGAATGGATCATCATTAAACACCCTTGGATTAGGGCATTGATTGGGACAATTCCTCATTTCCTATCACTTGTAACACTGATGTGTTGGTGGTGCATTACGTGTAGCCTTTTCTCCATTTTCATCATTAGACGTCTTTTTCCCATAACAGTGGCATTCAACCATCCGATGAACTTATTTTCCATATTTTAAACATTTACTTGTCCTTTTAAGACAATGACCTCCATGTTCCTTTTTAACACATTGATCATAAGGTAAAAATCATATTATTTTTAGTGTGGTCTTTGGATTTTCCTTTAAATTACATTTTCCTCTTCCTATCAAACCCATATGACTGATGGGTTACACTAATCTCCATTTGAACCTTGAGAGTACATCGAACAATTTTCTCATAGCTATTGAAGTCCCTTATGGATAACTCCCTTCATATACTTGGTTTTAATCCACTTAATAATTGGTAGATCTTACTCTTAGGATGGATAATAATTCTGAAAGCATACCTTGGATGTCTTGTAAAATTTTCTTCGTATGTAGCCACATATTCATCCTTATTTTTCTTTAGTTCAAGAAACTCCTTCTCCAACATTGTTCGAATAATAAGAGGGAAGTACTTATTTAAAAATATGTTCTTGAACTCATCCCATTCCATGGAATCAATTTCATCTCTTTGCCTCGTATTCTTGATAATATTCGACCATTAATCAGCTTTACCTTCCCAACGATATACTACTAAGATGAATTTATCATGTTTAGAACATTGTAGAACTGAAAATATCTTTTCAGTGGCACTGATCCATTGTTTAACCACTAATGGATCAGAAGACCCGATGAATGACGGTGGATGCTACCTCATGAAGGATTAAACAAAATGTTTCTTATTCCTTTGCTCATTCGGATGTCCTGCATGGTTCATAGCTTGAAAAAGTTGTGTGACCATGGCTAAAATATTTTTCATTCCAGCTCCCATAAATTTTGGTTGCTTAGGGGGACAATCATTGCATTTCCTGTCGCATTTAGAATTAACATGGTTCCTTCAGGTTCTAGCCCTTGAATAAAACTAAGAATCATAGTGTGAGAATCAATAATTACAAAAAGAAAACAACATAATATGGAATAGAATTTCACACTTTAGGTCATATCATAGGTTATTCACAGCCATTTCTATAACACTTGGATTGCATCCTATGCTTAGACATATCCTTAGGGTTCTTACTAAGTCGTTCACATCATAGTTTCCAAAGGTTAACCATACCTTTCCTCTGATACCAAATATAAAAACCCTTATATTACATACATTGTTAATACATCAAAATAGAATTATATTTATTACAACATATAAAAAAACCATGACATGACTGTATAGGTATATTTTCATTAGAAACTGGGAAGCATAAAAAACTGGTTCATAAAGCATCTATGTTGTATCCCGTTTATTTGATCATATATTGACTCATTTTTGGCATATCATATTTAATACCCTTATTCATGACCTGGGTAAAAGAAACATACAAAATGGTGAGCTAAAATGCTAAGTAAGGGTAAACAAATGAAATGTCGATCAAATCATCTTCTTAAGATCATAACTTTTGAAAATAATATCCAGCATAAGAGGACATAATAATATGTCATGAGATAAATCATAGAACTACAAAGTAATCCCAAAAATCAGAACATACGACATGAAACTTTGTGTCATACACACATAAGTATAGAAAATCATTTCATATTAGTCAAGGATCATCACCAAGACCATCATAGCGGACAAAGTCCATTACTGAACCAAGTTCACTCCTCGTTCCATCCCTATAATACTGAACCAGATTTACATGTCGTTACAGCCATGTTTATCTCATGAGATACAAATCATTACCCAATTAATTGGATGGAGATATAGGTTCCACCCATCTCATAATGAAACCATTCTTATGTGTTTCACAAAATCATAAATCATACATCATAGATAAACCCATGTAATAGAACGGGATTCTTAAACAACATGCCATCATTCCATAATCCATATAAGATAAAAGGAATTTATAAAAATATTTCAATCATAAAATAATCAAATCAATGTAATAATGGTGATAGAAACAAACCCTTATATCATCTTATATGGAAAATAATTTTGATAAACAAATTGAACTTAGTTCTTAAGGAAAATATCCTTTCTTCTTCAAAAAAATATTTGTTCTCAACATGTCATGAAATTTTAAAATAAAATAAGTTAATTGTAAATAAACATTCAAAATTTTAAATGATTTTTCATGGAAATAATGTTCTCTTAAAGCATAATAAAATCCATTCATGTCGTATAAGGTAAAAAAACATTCTTCTCGTACTATGTCTGGAAAAGTCAAAAAGTATCTCATACTGAAATCGACAAATGATTCATTTCATATCTTATATTAAAAATTCACTAATTGGTAAAATAGATTTAAAAAATTGTAGTAGGATAGAAATAATATAACCTATTGAGGAGACATGGATGTGGATGTTAAATATGCCCTAGTAAATGCCGATGTTTAAAAAATCTCTGATAAAAATTAGATTGTGAGATTTTCCATTACCTTAGGTCTGATATGCTTGGTACGTATCCGAAACTCATGTATAATGATTTAAATAACGTCATTGACTTATTCCAGAATCATAGTCATTTTTATAATATCATATATGGTCATATTCTTATCTATTTATTAGTAACATTTCATAGTTACTTGTTATTCGGGAGTTAACTACTTTATGTTCTTATGCTTGTTTTGTCAAATAAATTCTTATTCTAATTTTTATGTTATAGATATTTAATTTAAAGAATTGTATTAGTAAAATATATATCATATTTATTCAATAAATTTATATAATCATTCTTCAATGAAGATCATGTAGAACGAATCACATCTCCTCGTGGAGACGGTAGGCCGTACGTATCCACGAGCGATGATATCATTCTCATGATTGTGGAATTATATTTAAGTGTATGGTGTATAATATTTCAGAATAAATATCACTTTATAATTATCATATATATTTATTTCTTCCATCATTATACCAATCCAAGCATGTTGGTGATGAAAAACAGATTACACCGCAGTGTGGAGACGGTAGGTCGTACGTACGCAGGCGTGGTGATTTCATTTTTTTATAGAATTGATAGAAGATGGAATATGTCTATTTAATATTAATAATAAAATATCAACATTTAATTGATACTAGAGATTATAATAAATGAAGAAACTCATATAGAGGGAGTAAAAGAAGAAATAATTTTGAAAGAATCTGTAAAGGATGTTACCTCTTCATTGAGGTGCCTCTTCAAGACCTCCTCTTAGGGCACTAAATTTGGTATTATAAGAAGACCAGGACCTATAGTATATTTCTAAGTATGTTTATAAGGGAAATGGTGCAAGTTTGGCTGAGTTTGAAATCTCAAAATGGAGTGATGAAAAGAGGGAGGAGCTGCCCTTTTTATAGGACAGTAAAGGGTCACTTTTGGAACCCTCCAATATATTAATTTATAATAAACTCAAATCCAACATAAAAGCATCCAAAGCGAATAAAATTAGAATATGAGATACGATAGGGTTTTAATATCATCAACGAAATCAAATTTAGACTTATTTTGATTTTATTTTAAACCTAATCATTTTGATTTATCGTTATTTAACCTATTAAATTTTGTTTGTGGTTATAGTATTCTAAATTTTAGATTGTTATAAATACTTACTTATGTGTTTTTAATTGTCCATAATTGGATGCTTTATGAAATTATAGACCATATTAATTTCAATTTATAATTTTTAAATGATTTTGTGATTTTTAGAAAATTTAATAATATAAAATATCAATAGTGTTAATTTAGACACTATTCATTTATTTGAATTTACATAAAATCGACACATAATATATTTTCAAACCAAAATATTTAATATATTAATATCATGTAATATTTTTCTATAAAATTGTTGGATCACATTGATTAGTTTATATATTATTTATTTTAATATTTTTAAAACCATTTATTTGATATTTCTATTAATAAAATAATTACTAAAACAGTTTTTTTATAATTATTTAATATACTTATTTTTTGCATAAAAATCATAAATGAATTAATATGATGAATATATATCTAATAGCTTTCATAAAAATACTTTCACTAGAATTTATCTTCTAAAACAACCAACATTCATAATTTTATCTTTGTTAAAGTATGAATGTAGAAACTTTGACATCATTTAAAATAAAATAATATAAATGTCATAATCTGTTTAATAAGTCTCCAAATGGTCCACTAGTAGACCCTTGGATTCATAATGTATAGATACACTAAATAAATATGTTTTGGTCAGGAGTTTGGGCCATTTGATGGCTATTATAATTTTAATAAAAATTATATTATTGATTCGTCACTAAATAAATAATTTATGCATCATTAATGTTTGAGATATTAAGGTAATTAAATATTTATTAAAAATTATAAATAAATTACCATAACAAATAAACAAAATTTACATTTTAAATGAGTATTTATAATCAAATTTATATTTAGTATACCCTTATATTAAAAATATAATAAATATTAAAGTTTGAGTGAGACATATTTCACTTTCTTTAAATAAAATAAATTAATGGTCTTAATCACATCCAAGTAGGTTCCAATAGATTCCATTTCAACCCAAGTATTATTTTGGGAAAATTACAATCATCTAATTATATTAATAAAAGTGTTAGGGTAATTTTATAATATCATATGTACCGTTAATTACTTGATTTACCATTAACTAAGGTAAATAAAATTTAATATAGTTACTATTCATAATGCCTTAAAAATGTAGCCTATAAACATAATTTGGAATAATTAATTCTAAATATAGACCCAATTTATTCAAATTAAATACACAAAAGTGTCATTATTTAATTTAAAATTTGTCCTACTATTGAGAAAACATATTTTAAAAGTTAAAACATTGCAAAAGATTGAAATGTTTTTACCTTTGAATTCAAAGTAAAATTAGTGATAAGGAAAAAAATAATATTAAATGGTAAAAATATTTTATATTTGTACTTAAAAACCATTAAAAATTATAATTTATCCATATAAATTATCTTAAGGAAAAAAGTTTTTTTTAATTTAAATTTAGCGTATTTTTTCTATTCATAAAACTATGAAGTCTATTAGAAAATTATGATAATTGTCACCAATGTAAATTTTTATATTTCACTTCCAAATAAAAGTATTACATTGTAATATTAAAATACAAATGTGTCTAAAAGGGTTTTATATTAAAAGATGGAAAAAATTCTTTTAATATCTATTCGATGAATATCAAAAATTCCATTTTAATAACATACATATCTTATTAATATCATTCACTCAAAAAACTAATATGAAAAATAATTGATTTAATTTTATCATGGATTTTTTTAAATGTTAATTATATTTATTCTTGGTAACAAAGTAGCTAGTTTATAATGATAACTTTATATTAAGGGCATCCCACAGTTTTTTTAAACACACGATTTCATGCAAAAAAATCTACTAGAAAATTATTTAAATATTTCATAAAACACATGGGTGTGACATATATGATACATATACTATAAGTCCACTTTTATTTACAACCATGTAATGTGGTAATAGAAGAACTACCAATATCAGTTTTTGAGGCGGTAGTCTGTCGTAGACATGGATGGTGAACATGTAAGCCATTTGATGGATGTGTGTGTGGGATTAGATTGAGAAGATAATATAAAAAACATATAATTATATTTAATATTATTATTTTATTATATATTAATGAAATATTAATAATATAGGGTGTTGGGGAAGGAAATAAAATACAAAATCTGGAAAACATTACCTTTTCATCAGGTGTCCTACTTAGGTTTGAACTATTGTTTTCATAAGATAGATTTAATCTAAATATAATTAATATAAGATTAATGTAGGGATGTTATTAAGATGATTTTGTAGGTATTTTATGAACTAATTTTGTTTTAATGTGTTAATAGAGGAGGAGAGGGGTGTCCTTTTATAATTGATGTGAGAGGCACTTTGGTAAATATTTGAAAGAGAGAATTTGAACGACATTTTTTTCAAATTATGTGGATCCTAAAATGAATTTATTTTATTTTATAAGGTATAATGAGGAAATATCACTACTGGAAATGAACCCTTTACCAATGGTTCCCAACTGTTGGTAAAGGCTGGATAACCGTTGGTATAATATATACCAACGTTTATCCAAACCATAGGGAAGTAAGCCATAGGGAAACAAATATGCCAACAATTTCAGGAAAAATGTTGGTATATGTTTGGAAATCTACATTATACGAATGGTTATGTAAAACTGTTGGTATAATGTTTCAACAACGGTTGGAAACAATTGGTAAACATACTATTCCAACAGTTTCAAACTGTTGGAATATAGTTTTTTATAGCTTTTAACCAATGGTTTGTGTAAACAATTGGTAAAGGCTGGACATTTAACTATATCCCAATGGTTTGTAAACCATTAGGAAAGTGTTTTTAGCAATGGTTCTAAGAGAACCGTTCATATAAAAAAAATTCATATCCCTATGCCAATGCTTTACAACCATCGGCATAGGCTTTGCTGTGCAATTCAGGTAGCAACCAGCTACAGGCTGCCCTTTTGGCATTTCCAGCTTCCCAACTCCAATTACCTACAATAACCAACTATAACACATACATATAAACAATTAATTATTATATATTTAACACATAATGAATCCTGAAACTATACACAAACAGAATTAAAACATAATTTATAAGGTAATTATAAACATACATAATTGATTTAGAATTGAATTCAGAATTGAGATGACAATTACATGTGTAATCTGGAATTCAATTAATAATTGAATACTAAATTGAATAAATACATAATTTAATTATATATTATGAATACAATATAGAAATACTGAATTCTTAATTATATGTGTTATACAGAATTAAGAATACATACAAAATTTCATTTTGTATAACACATACACGTTTGAATTATGAAATTAGAAGCTAATAACCCCAAAATAAGGAAATGGATAAATGACCTCAACCAAACAAAAATATAATGTACCATGGTTTGGGGCGGGTGTCTATGAACATAGTGAAGATTATAATGGGTGTGTATCAATGAGCTTGTGCGACTTAGAGAATTTAGTTTTCCTTGGCGTTTTAAATGTCATGTGTTTTAGAATAGGGGTAGGAGATCTTTACATGAGAAGTGGATTGTGTGAGGCTTTACTATGGATCCTTGTGCTAAAGTACCAACACAATCCGAATATTTTATGTTGGTTTTCCGTATGCTAGTTGTTTTTACTTAAAATGATGTACATTTAAAACAAAATACAGACACTTCGAGTTATACCGACCACATTGTGCCTCAAATTGAGGCGAGGTTGACTCGTAAACGTCACATTTGACCCATGGATTGATGTCCTAATGTATTAAGAAAATCTGAATGCATTTGGTTTGTTTTCTATATGACGAAATTTTTTTCACTTAAAATGTTGTCTATTTCAAATAAAAGCGAAACACTTTGAGTGGTACCGGCCACACCATGCCTCAAATTTAGGTGGGGTTGACTCATACATGTCACCACTGAATTATGTATCATTGTGCTAAAGTATAAACACAATCTAAATATGTTTGGTTGGTTTTCCGTAGGCCAATTTTTTTAACTAAAAAGAATGTCCATTTAAACCAAAATAAAGACACTTCGAGTGATTCCAGCCACACTATGCCTCAGATTGAGGCAGGTTTGACTCACACTAGTCAAAAATGATCCATGGATCGTTTTCATAATGTATTAGTTGAATATGTATGTTTCTTGTCAGTTTTATGTATGCCAATTTTTGTTTTCGCATAAAATATTTTCCATTTAAAATAAAAGTGAGACACTTTGAGTGGAACTGGACATACTGTGCCTCAAATTTTGGTGGGGATTACTCGTACACATCTAAAATGATACCTAAATCCTAGTGCTTAAGTAACAACACAATCCGAATATGTTTGGTCAGTTTTCAGTATGCCAGTTGTTTTTACAAAAAAGGGTGTCCATACTAGAAAAACTAAAGACACTATTAGTGCTACCTGCCACACAATGCCTCATATTGGGGAATGGTAGACTCGTACACATCACATATGACCCATGGATCGTTGTCCTAAATTATCAACAGAATCCAAATGTGTTCGGTTGGTTTTTTTGTATGCCAGTTATTCTTTTCACTTAAAATGTTGTCTATTTCAAATAAAAGTTAGGAACTTTGAGTTGTACCGGCCACACTGTGCCTCAGATTGAGGCTAGGATGACTCATACATGTCAATAATGAACCAAATATGCTTGTGCTAAAGTATCAACACAATATGAATATGTTTGGTCAGTTTTTTGTAAGCCAGTGTCTGTTTTTACCTAAAAGGGTGTCCATTTTAAACAAAAAAAGACACTTCGAGTGATACTAGCCACACCGTACCATATATTGAGGCAAATTTGACTCATACACATCACATATGACTCATGGATCATTGTCCTAAGTACCAACACTATCTTAATGCGTTAGGTTGGTTTTCCGTATGCTAGTGTTTTTTTACTTAAAATGATGTCCATTTCAAACAAAAGAAAGACACTTTGAGTGATACCGGCCACTCCATGAAATGTATTTAGGTGGGGTTGACTTTTACACATCACATATTTCCCATGGATCGTTGTCCTAAAGTGTCAACATAATCTAAATGGATTTGTCTGGTTTTCCGTATGGCAGTTGTTGTTTTCACTTAAAATGTTGTCCGTTTCAAATAAAAGTTAGACACATTGAGTGGTACCGGCCACACTATACCTCATATTGAGGCACGATTGACTCAGAAATGTTAAAAATGACCCATGGATCGTTGTTCGAAAGAATCAACACAATCATAATATGTTTTTTTTTTCTGTATGTCGCTTATTTTTACATAAAATAGTGTCTATTTTAAACAAAAGAGAGACAGTTTGAGTGATACCACCCACACCATGCTTCAGATTGAGGTAGTTGGACTCCTACACATCACAAATTACCCATTAATCATTTTCATGAAGTATCAATGCAATTAGAAATATTTTGGTCAGTTTTCTGTATGCTAGTTGTTGTTTTCACTTAAAATTTTGTCCATTTCAAATAAAACTGAGGCACTTTGAGCGGTACCGGAAAAACTGTACCTCAGATTGAGATGGGGTTGACTCGTACACATCACAAATGACCCATGGATTATTGTGATAATGTATCAACATAATAAGAATACATTTGTTTGGTTCTCCATATATCCATTGTTTTTACTTAAAATAGTGTCCATTTTTAACAAAAGAGAGACACTTTGAGTGATACAGGCCACACCGTACCTCATATTAAGGCGGGTTGATACGTACACGTCAAAAATCATCCATAAATCGTTTCCTAAAGTATCAATACAATCATAAAGCCTTTGGTTGATTTTTTGAAGGCCAGTTGTAGTTTTCACATAAAATGTTGTCCATTTCAAATAAAGGTTAGACACTTTGAGCAGTACCGACCACACCATGCCTCAGATTGAGGGGGGGGGGGTTGACTCTTACATTTCAAAAATGACCCATAGATCCTTGTTCTAATATATCAAAACAATCTGAATACGATTGGTTAGTTTTCTATATGCCAGTTTTTTTAACTTAAAATGGTGTCCATTTTAAACAAAATAAAGACACAACAAGTGATACATGCCACACCGTTCCTCAAATTAGGGAGGGGTTGAATCAAACACGTCACATATGACCCATGGATCGTAGTCCTAAAGTATCAACAGAATCAAAATGAGTTTGGTTGGTTTTCTATATGACAGTTGTTGTTTTCACTTAAAATGTTGTCCATTTCAAATAAAAGTGAGATACATTGAATGGTACCGGCCACATTGTGCCTTAGATTGAGGTTTGGTTGACTCGTACATGTCAAAAATGAACCATGGATCTTTGTGTTCAAGTATCAACACAATCTGAATTGGTTTGGACAGTTTTCTATATGCATGTTATATTTTTTACTTAAAAGGGTCTCCATTTAAAACAAAAGACAGACACTTAGAGTGATACTGGCTACACCGTGCCTCAGATTGAGGAGAGGCTGACTCATACATGTCATATATGACACATGGTTTGTTTTCCTATGTATCAACACAATACGAATGTGTTATGTCGGTTTTCCATATTCCAGTTGTAGTTTTTTACTTAAAATGATGTCCATATCAAATACTAGAGAGACACTTTGAGTGATACCTACCACACCATACCTCGGATTGGGGAAAGTGTAACTCATACACATTACATATGACCCATGGATATTTTTCCTAAAGTATCAAAAGAATCAGAATGCATTTGGTCAGTTTTCCATATTCCAGTTTTTGTTTTCACTTAAAATGTTGCCAATTTCAAATAAAAGTGAGACACTTTGAGTGGTATTGGCCACAGTTTTCCTTGGATTGAGGTGGGGTTGACTCATACACATAAAAAATGAACCATGGATCCTTGTGCTAAAGTATCAACACAATCCAAATATGTTGGTTGGTTTACCATATGCTAGTTGTTTTTACTTAAAAGGGTGTCCATTTTAAACAAAAGAAAGACACTTCGAGTGATATCAGCCACACCCTGCATTGGATTGAGGTAGGCTTTACTTGTAAACATAAAATATGACCCATGGATCATTGTACTAAAGTGTCATACAATCCACATGAATTAAGTAAATTTTCTGTATGTTAGTTGTTGTTTTTACTTATAATGTTGTCCCTTTCTAATAATAGTGAGACACTTTGAGTGGTATTGGACACACCATGCCTTGGATTGAGGCGGGGTTCACTCATACGCATCACAAATGACCCATATATCATTGTTCTAAAGTATTAACACAATCAGAATACGTTTGGTCAGTTTTCCATATGTCTGTGGTTTTTACTTATAATAGTGTCCATTTTAAACAAAAGAGAGACACTTTGAGTGGTACCGACCACACTATGCATCTGATTGAGGTGGGTTGACTCATACACGTAACAAATGTCCCATGAATCATTTTCCTAAAGTATCAATACAATCAAAAATCATATGGTTGTTTTTCCATATGCCAGTTGTTTTCACTTAAAGTGATGTCAATTTCAAATAAATGTTAGAAATTTTTCATGGGGCCAGCCACACCATGCATCGTATTGAGGAGGGGTTGACTCTTACACATGAAAAATCACTTAAGGACACTTGTGTTAATGTATAAACACAATTTGAATACGTTTGGTCAGTTTTTGTTTTCCATTTGTTTTTACATAAAAGGGTGTCCATTTTAAACAAAAGAAAGACACTTCAAGTGGTACCAACCATACCATCCTCAAATTGATGTGGGGTAGATTCATACATGTAAAAAATGAACTATGTAACATTTTCCTAAAGTATCAACAGAATCAGAATTCAATTTATCATTTTTTCATATGCCAATTGTTGTTTTTACTTAAAAGGGTGTACATTTTAAAAAAAAGGAAGACAATTCGAGTGGTACCAGCCACATCGTGCCTTGGATTGAGGCGGTATTGACTTGTACACGTCTCATATGACCCATGGATCTTTTCCTAAAGTATCAACATAATACGAATGCGTTTGGTCAGTTTTCTTGTATGACAGTTGCTTTTTTTACATAAAATGTTATCTTTTTCAAACAAAAGAAAGACACTTCGAGTGATACCGGCCACATCGTGCCTCAATTGAGGCGGGGTGGACTCTTATAGGTCACATATTAACCAAGGATTGTTTTCCTAAAGTATCAATAGAATCTGAATGCTTTTGGCCTGTTTTCTGTATTCCAGTTGTTGTTTTCACTTAAAATGTAGTCCATTTATATTAAAAGTGAGACACTTTGTGTGGTACCGGCCACACTGTGCCTTATATTGAGGAGGAGTTTACTTGTACACCTCAAAAATGACCAATGGATCCTTGTGCTAAGGTATCAACACAATCAAAATATGTTTGGTTATTTTTCCATATTCCAGTAGTTTTTACTTAAAAGAGTGCTCATTTTAAACAAAGGAAAGACACATAGAGTGATACTATCCACAACATGCCATAGATTGAGGTAGGGTTGACTCGTACACATCACATATGACCCATAGATCATTTTACAGAAGTATCAACTCAATTCGAATGCATTAGTATAGTTTTCCATATTCCAGTTGTTGTTTTCACTTAAAATGTTGTCAGTTTCAAATAAATGTTAGACACATTAAGTGGTACCGAACACACCGTGCCTCAGATTGAGGTGGGGTTGACTTATACACGTCAAAAATGACACATGAATTGTTGTTCTATATTATTAACACAATTAGAATACATTTTTTATGTTTTATGTATGTCAGTTGTTTTTACTTAAATCAGTGTCCATTTTAATCAAAAGAGAGCCACTTTGAAGGATACCAGCCACATCATGCCACAGATTGAGGTGGGTTGAGTCGTATGTGTCACAAATTACCCATGAGTAATTTTATTGAAGTAGAAACTCAATTAGAAATCATTTTTTTGTTTTCCATATGCTAGTTGTTGTTTTCACTTAAACTGTTTTCCATTTCAAATAAAAGTGAGACACATTTAGTGGTAACTGCCACACCGTGCATTAGATTGAGGAGGGGTTTACTTGTACAGATCAAAAATTACCCATTGATCCTTATACATATGTTTGAACACAATTCGAATATGTTGTTCAGTTTTCCATATGCCAGTTTTTTTACTTAAAATTTTTTCCATTTTAAACAAATGAAAGACACTTCGAGTGATACCAGCCACACCGTGCCTCAGATTGAGGTGGGGTTGACTTATATATGTCACAAATGACCCATGGATCATTTTATTTAAGTATCAACACATACAGAATGCGTTTGGTCCATTTTTCATATGCCAGTTGTTGTTTTCACTTAAAATGATGTCCATTCCAAATAAAAGTGAGACACTTTGAGTGGTACCGGCCACACCGTGCATCGGATTGAGGCGGGGTTGACTCATACATTTCACGAATTACCCATGGATACATTCTCTAAAGTATCAACACATTCCAAATCTCCCAATAACTCTTAAGGGTGGATATCCTTCGATCCTTGGGCATTTTTAGTGCAGTCATGTGCGGATTGAGGATCTAGGTGTGTCTAATCCTCTCATTACATCCTCTTTTAGATTAGGGTTTTCACTCTTCTCTCATCTTCATCCTAAGATCTAAACCCCTATTTTCCGTTGGGTTATGGAGTAAATCTTGAAGAGTGATTAGATTGGGATCCAAGATACCGAATTAAGAGTGTGATTGTCTTCGAAATCAATGTAGGTGGTCCTTAGACTTTCGTGAAATGTCATGAACTTTTATATATGTCGAATCCACGCTCGCTGAATGTTGGGGTATTGGGTCGAGGGCTATCCGGTGTCTAGGGGGGAGGGTGTGGGGGTTGTACAAGGTCCAGGGAGGAGAGTGGGGAAGCTGTCCAAGGTCTAGGGAGGAGGGTGGGGGACTGTCCGAGGTCTAGGGAGGAGGGTGGGGGGCTTTCGAGGGTCTATGAAAGAGGGGGGATGCTCAGGGTCCAGGGAGGAGTGTGGAGGCCGTTCAGGGGGCTGTCTGGGTTCCAGGGAGGAGGGGGCAGAGGACTGTCCAGGGGGCTGTCTAGGGGGGCTGTTCAGGGGGCTGTCTGCGGTCCAGGAAGCGGGGCAGGGAGGCTATCTAGGGGGTTGTTTGGAGGAAATCCGGGGTACATGGATAAGGGAGGGGGGGGGGATATATGGGGGGATATCTGAGGGATGTTCGGGGTCCAAGGAGGAGGGTGGGGGGATCTCTGTGGGGCAGTCTGTGGTCCATAAATGAGGATTGGGAGGCTGTCTGGGGGGCTCTCTAGGGGGCTATCTGGGGGGCTGTCCGGGGGGCTATCTGGGGTCCAGGAAGGAGGGTAGGGAGGTTATCCGGGGGTCTTTCCTATGTTTAGAAAGGATGGTGGAGAGGCTTTCCGTTGTCCATTTAGGAGGGAGGGGGATGTCTGGGGTCCTGTAAGGAGGGTGGGGAGGCAATCTAGGGACTATCCAGGGGGTTGTCCAATGTCCAGGGAGTAGGGTGGGGGGCTGTTTGGGGGGCTGTCTGGGGTCCATGAAGGAGGGTGGGGAGATTGTCCGGGGTCAATGGAATAGAGTGGAGGGATGTCTGGGGTCCAGGGAGGAGGGTGGGGGCCATTCAGGAGGGGGGGGGGGGGCTGTCTATGGGGATGTCCAGGGGGCTGTCCTAGGTTCATTGGATGGTATTTACATATTTTCTAACCAAATTCATTCAAGGTTAAAAAATATCATTATTTCAACCTCTAATCAGAACACTAGTTCTCTAATTTGTAATAAAAAAAATTACAATTTCATTAAAATATGGGGATTTCACAGCTAATCTTCAATTCATGTATTATTATTTATAGATAAAAAAATAATGATAATGTGACATACCTAATCAAACATTTATTCAGGCACAAAAAATAAATAAACATCAATGGTCAGTAATATCTGTCAACAATGTAATGGATCAATCTGTCTCTCATCATCATCACTATCATCACCATCATCTTTACCCTCAGCCTCATCCTCACCGTGATCCCCATTATCATTCCTACCCTCCTCCTCGCCCTCGTACACGGCCTCAACCTTTTCATCGCCCTCCTCTTCTACCTTTCCCTCCTCCTCACCCACCTCCTCCGCCTCATCCTCTTCCTAGCCCTCCTCCTCCTTCACCTTGGCCTCCTCCTCACCATCATCCTGAACACCACTAGAACTAACTCTTGGTGAATTATATATCGAACGCATTGAAGAAATATATTCATAACAAGTAGTGATGGCCTCTAGTGGAAGTCTTGGACGTAAAACTTCCATCAGTTTCAAAAATGTAGTGTTTTCCCTAGCAGACTATTATGCCGTCTCTGTGGCCCTTTTATCAGCATTTTTTGTCTATGCCTTAACCTACTGCAACTTAGTGGAACTAAAACTTGTAAGTGAAGTGATCCAATACCTCATCAGAAATATACTCTTCCCAGGTCGACAGCATGCTCTGCTAGGGTGCTCATCTCCAAACACCTGATGTAAGTGATCGTTTGGCCCAACATTGTCAGGTTCTTAGGCATCAAAGGACTCTAAAGCATCCTTTTACAAATATTAAGATATTATAATGTTAAAAAATAGATATTCAAATTTTAAATCTACCAATTAAAACATATAATCTTCTGCTGAGTCGGTTCATTGACCGTACTTCCATCTTTCTTCTTTCTACTCGAGCGAAACTGTTTTGCTCGAGGCACACAGCCTTCTATATTCAATTTATGACACAACATTGACATTGAATGTAAGAAACCAAAATTAAAAATAAGATACCAAATGAATAGAAAATTCATAACTAAAATTATATAACTACATTAGAAATCGAATAAATTATAGAGGAAGCCATAGAAAGTGAAAGTTGTAAAGAAGTATTATAAACTATTATACCTTAATTCTCTCATGATTTGGAATAATAGTATGTCCCAATGTGTGGATGTATTTCTTTGCATCAATGTTTATGTATTTATTCTCTATGCATCATAAATAAAATTCAAAAATTAGTATTAATGAAAAACATGAAAATTTTCATTTAAATACCTATAATTTGATTAATACCATTAATTGGATAGTCATCCAATGAGTAATCACCAGACAGTAATGTTATAAAGGAAAATAATCCACAACAGGGACTGCCTAAAACTCTATTCCCACTTTAGCATGCCATCCAATGTTTAACTCATGCTTATAAGCCCTCCAAAGCTCTTATAAATCTTTTAGACATGCTGGTCGTGCACCCTCACCATTGGGGAAATTAAACCATAGCTGACACCAAAATATTAATTCATTTAATTAAATAAATTAATATATTGAATTAAATACAATATATTTTTGTACCCATATCTCTACCCAGGCTTTATCCTTGACTTCATTTAGAAGTTTTCTCCATGAGAGCCGGCTGAAAAAATGATGTCGGAGTATTTGGAATGCGTCGCCATAAAACTCTAACATTGCTGCCCAGATTTTTCAATAATCTGACTATCTTCATTATAGTCCAACATCAACTGCGTGCGGTGGTTCCACACCACACACATGCATGTATTCCCTCGCCCCCACCTCCTATCAGTAGATGTAACTATTATGATAGAAAAACATATATTTTATCAATACATGTTATATTGAAAATAAATAATGGTTTAACAATTTGTTAGCTTTGTATAAGTATACATGCGATAGCCTGACCAATGGGCACCCCTGGATCCACAGAAACTGAAGGAACAACCAATACAGATGGAGTGAGTCCAAATTTATGCTCTGCAGTGACATATTTTGGCAGAGCTAGAGTCGAATAAGAAAGAATATAAAAGCCCAGAGAGAATGAAGTTGAAGTAAAAGAAGATGATAGGGATGGATGGCCAAATGCTGGATGGGTAGTAGGGATCATCACCAAATATGGTACAAATCGGTGAGGAGGGTCAGATGTAAAGGGTGGTGAAAACAGGGGAGGCCTAAATACCCCGTGTTTCCCTAATAGAACACTAGGATCAGAATGTGGTATAGATGTTATATCAGTGGGAGGGGCAAGTTCTAATCGGGTACACTGACCATATTGTCTACTTCCAGTACCACCACCTTATACGAACACCTCAGGTACTAGGACCACAGCTAGGCTGCTAATCATATAATTGTCTCCAAATAGATGGATCCTGAAAAAATGTTCAAGAAAATCGATCACATGACATTATATAAAATTTAAATAAACATATTTGAAATAAAATACTCACTGCAGGCACTAGTGGTGGATGGCCCAGCTCAGTCATGCGACAATTGTTGTCCATAATCTATTTTTGTCACGTCTCTTCAATTGGTCTCATTTCCTACATTTGAAAACAAATATGGATTTAAATAGAAAATTATAACTAATGTATAACCCAAAAAACAAAATAAATGAGATGGAATAGGTGGATTCCTGTATAATTTAAATAACCACTATTTTAGGTGTGCTTGAACAAATATATAATGAAGTCAATAAATGTTACAAGATGTAATAAATAAATTTAATTTTTTGTAGGATGATTACTTACTAAGCTTCATTAGTCTTTTAAAATCATGGAACATTGATTCAACCAGATTCATAATTGGGAATAAAATTTTCAAAATTAAGGAAAAAATTAATTTCATTAGCTCAGGTAGATTATGTAGGATTCAAAATATGTTTTTCAGAAGAATAAAAACCGTCATGTTCCTTACCTGGTAAAATGTTAATGAATGTTCTTAAATTCATAAAATTTTTATACAAATCATAGTTGAATCATTGAAATGTTCACTAAGTTAGAAATTTTATATTGGAAGGTTTAAATACAGTTCAATTCTAAATTGGAAAATGCAATTCAAATAAAAATTTAAACCAATAAACATTGAAGATTCACATGATGGTCAAGTTGGATACAACATATTTGTAATCTACATTAAAACAATTTTAATAGAACTAACCTTAATAACCGAACTCGAGATGAACCAAAAGAATTGAGAACATCAGTGGATGGTTTTTTATATATTTTCCACCACAACTTCAGGTTCACAGTCAACTATGAAAATTGATCTATTGGAGTCAACAATAGAAATAAATGGATTTGTTCAAATGGAAGTAGAAATGGTGTCAATCACATCATAACTATCATCAAAAACAATTTCTTGGAATTAATTCAACTATGCCACAAAATTCAGGTCGAAGTTGGTCTTTGACATAAAAAACATGTTTAGCCATTGATGCCAATACATATGGTTCTTAGGTAGTAAGAGTGTGTGTCATATTAGTTACTCAAAATAAATAATCATCAATAAATGTGCCTTGTCCTGTAGTTGAATAATACTAATGGAATTTCATCATCACGACTCCTCCACAAGATTAATAATCCAATATTATTACTTTTTCAATGACTCCACAATAAACCACATTTTCAAATCGCGGCCCACTAACTGATGGACTGGAATTAAAATCTTTTTTGGGAGTAACCATACACCATCATGTTGTGTTCCTTTGTTCTTTTCTCGTTCAGTGACAATAAATTTTCACCCATTGATAAAAATTGATTTACAGTCAAGAACCATGGTATTAGGACCAGTAGCCAAAACTCTTATTTCCTCAGACATAGAGTCAGATTGAAAACTCAATAACTAAAATATAAATGAATATTAAACTTAATAAAATATTGATTTAATTATTTTAAAAAGTAAAAATTTTTCCGTCAATTTTAACCAAGCATAAAACTCTTCTCTATGAAAAGTCTCCCTCCTTCTCAAAGATAAAGAAAAATGATTTCTATTTTATCATTGTTTTATATTCCGTGTAGATAAGAAAATATGAACAGTTTAATAGATATATATGTAAGATATACATATTTAATTTAGTTACCTGATGTAGTCATCGAACAAATCACTGTTGAACAAAACTGTACGATGTGCCATCTCCCACTCTTCAAAGCTTAACGTCTTTAATGTATATTATCCGAGAGTTCCTCTTATTTGTGGAAGTGATGGAAAATTGGGTTTAATATTCTCATACTATTCTTCTTCATTTCTCATTGGTCTATTCGTTCTTGTAGTAAGATCAGAAAAATACATTGAGTAGAAATCCATACATTCTTACACCAAGTAACCATTCACGATAGAACCTTTGGAATGATTCATGTTTCGGAAATAAGACTTTAATGTGTACATATATATTTCAGTTGGATACATCCAAAAAAATGAAATAGGTCCTCCGAGAAATATTTTAATGGGAATATTGACATTCAGATGCAGCAGGAAAGTGAAAAAAGATGGAGGAAATATTTTCTCTACTCACACAAAATTAATGGGTCACCTATCAAAAAAAAATTCAAGAAATAATTTGACAAAAAAATTCGCACAAGGATCTACAAAAAAATGGTACAACCTAATAACATTGACCCTTAAATTATTGGACCAAAGTTGATGGATTGTTATTGGAATCAACTCATGCAGAATAACATGATAATCAAGAGTCTTAAAAGATTTTGACTTTAACTATATTCTATTGACTCATTTAGATATGTTGCATGAATAGACATCACGAAATATAACAGTCTCTAATATTTCCCAAAATTGTTTTATCATACGTGTCATCACATAAGAAGAAAATGGAACTTGCCATTCATTTTCACTGATACGCATTGAATGCAATTCTTTTCTGATTCCCCAATACACTAAGTCACTATGATACCATAAATCTTATTTTGTCTTTACCTTAACATTTAGAAGTATCTAAAGAAACATTTCACGTATATTCCTTTCAATGTGAATTACATCTAAGAAATGACGTAACATATTGGATGACAAATAAGAAAAATCGAAAAAGATACTCCTCTTCCTACCATTGTTATAGGTTTGAGTGGAAACATTCCTTATCTTTCTAGATCTCATTTGACCATCCCTGAATGAAAAACTGAAATCTTTCAATTCATTAAGAACATCATTTCCAGAGATACACTAAGGTGGATAATCGGTCTCTATGGTATTATCAAATCCTTGATGATTATTTCTATATGGATGGTCCATTGGCAAGAATCATCGATGTCACATAAAATTGAAACTACAATGATGTTTCAGTCTTCTGGATCATGTATTCTTTATACAAACTAGACATGACTATTTTCCCTTCGCGCTAATTCTAGACATCATTGAATAACCTAGGAAATCATTGATCATGTACATAAGAGCATCACACATCTAAAATGTGTCTTTTGAATATGCATTGTATGTGCGCACACCCACAACCCAAAAAAGATTCAACTAATTTATTAATGATTTAATGTATACATCAATATCAATGCAAGGATCAGAAGGGCTAGATATGAGTATAATCATGAATGTGAAAGGTTTTTTCATAGACAACCATGGGGGATGATTATAAATGTGTATAAAAACTAGCCATGTGTTATGCAATGTAAGTATCTGCTCATGTGGATTAAAACCATCTCATGAATGATCCATCCTCACATTACGCACATTAGCTGCAAAATCAGAATATTGAGAATCAAATCTATGCCCTGGAAATCCATCTGCAGTGTGAAATAACTCATCATTAGTCTTCTTTCTCTTGGTATCATTCAATCTCATTTTTATTGATATTTCATCAGACATAAAAAGATTCTAGAGTCTCAGGATCAATGGAAAGTGTCACATTAATTTATGTGGCACGTGGGATGGTGTTATATCATATTTTGACTTCCAATAGGATATATCACATTTTATACAATCATTTCATTCAGTGGTTCCTTCCCAGAATAAACATAAATATTTTGGGAAAGCATGAATTTTGTTTCTTGAAAATCCATGTTCCTCAACTAACATCCATGCCATATAGTGGTTTGAGGGATTATGTACATCATATGGAACTAAATAATTCAAGAAGGTATGAAATTAATCGATTACTATATTAGAAGTACCATACATAGTATTCCCATGAAACAATCGGATTAAAAATTCCAACTTTTTCATTTTATCGCAATGTCGATATACTGGATTCGTTGCAACATCCTTTAATTTTTTCACCCTGATAATATCATCATTTTCATTAGATGCATCATCTATCCTCATATCAAAGTCTTCTTGAGTATAAATCCTTACTTTTACATGATGATGAATAAATAGAAACTGGTCATCTAACAAATTCTTCAGTGCACTCCATTCAATTCGATCATCAGAAATTTTAGATTTAATTTTCTCCCCTTTGGGATACCACACATAGTAGTTTGCTTGAAAACCATATTTGTTTATGTGGTAGTTGACTTCTTCACGGCTAAACAAAGGTATACCTACACAATTAAAACATGGGTAGTATATGTAACTACTATCTGATGCATTGTGAAATGAAAAATCTAAAAATCTCTCCAGATTTTATTGAGAATCACATGAGATCCAATAGGATTCATTCATCCAACTTCAATCCATTCTGTAAAAAGAATTTTTATAAGTTATTTTTTCATAATCAATTACATAATATTGAAGTCTAATAAAAAATATATTTATTTAAGTGGTAAATGATGGTGTTTCTAGTGGCTATAATGAACTATTAAAACAATGTAATGATATACTAATTCAGTTATGTGTGCTTAAATTTTAAGTGAGATGTGTTTTGTAATTTTTTTTATCACATAAAAGAAGAAACCATAGAACAGATAGACCATTGTTCATGATATTACAAAGTGAAGGATTTTCATGAAAGATGAAGATTGTGTAAAGAGTGTTTTTAAAATATGTTATTGATGATAAGAAATTTAAATATTTCTAAATGTTAGTACATTTCATAAAACCCAAACTAATGTCCACAGAAATTTCCATATCACCCCACTAAAAAAAGGAAAACCACCTACCCCACTACCCCAACTATCCCAAAGCCCTTCACATGGATCATCCTTATATCCATTACCCACCCTGAGAAAATATGACTAAACAAACCATTTACCATCTTTGAGTGGGGATACATCTCACCAGCCCCTCCATTAGTTGATATGATTAACTAAATATTTAAAATGAATGTATATGAAGACTTCAAATCCAGCTGATTCATATAATCATGACACTTGAATTATCAAACTGAAATAGAAAAAAAATCAAACTACATTTATTGGGTATTTTATGCCACACAATTCACCACCTAGTTTAGGTCAAATCAAAATAGAAACAAAGAATAATAGAAGAAAAACATTAAAACTAAGTTAAGAATTATAGATTTGGAGTGTAGAACTAAATAATTGATTTTCTTCAAATGGATTTAAAGGGAGGAAAGAGTTACCAACCAATGTAAATAGAGAGGCCACGAGTTTAGAATCCAAGGGGACTTCCCCAAAGCTTCCTAAATAATAATCACTATGAATCCAAGGTATTCTAAACCAAATCATCATGAATCCAAGGGGGTTTCCAAATCGAATTAAATGATATGTTTTGAACATGAATAATTGGTTGGTTTTATCGAGGAATTCTAAATTATTAATCAAATAACACATACTCAAAAATTGAATTGTAATTTATTTTTCAAAATTTTCAATAGGTCTCATATAATAGGCACATGCCTCAGGTCCCATTATGTGTTATTGGCATCCCAAATCATTCAATCATGTTCAAAAACTCATTCTTGGCACCCATATAGTCATACCATTCATTACCCAATTAGTTCCCCATGTCAAGTACACCCCATGGGTGGATAAGGTTTATGATTCTACACTAATAGGTTGTTCATGGATCCTAAAAAGGTTTAAATTCAAAAAGTACAGACAAAAACATTTATTTTTAAAATTGATATTAATAATAAAGTATGTCAATGATACTACACATCATAAAGAACACATAACAGTGATAAATTTAAGGTATAGTTTATAAAAAATGTTCTATATAATCACAGATATCTACCAATCAAGTATTAGTCATTGATTCAATATCAATTAGTATGAATCATAAAATTTTCCAAAATCCCTAGAAATAGGGAATAATGACGTGATATTTCTCTAAAGTGAATTTAATGGGAAAATGATGTGAATATAATGTTATCCACTCATAGATGGGATGAACAACACTATAAATGGATAATATTTCTCAACACACCATGTTAGGTCAGAGTGTTTGGTAGACCATGCACCAACCATGTCAATTAACTCAATAAAGTCTTATATATAGGTATTTGGAAAGAGGATGATGGAGTATAACCTGGAAGGAGAGTTTCATCCAATCAAATAAAAGACATCTGGTTAGGGTTCACTTGCATAGGGGCTTCTTGAAATCGGGGAAAATGTCTAGATTCTAGGTAATCAGGGGTTGAGGTGCTGTATTTGGGGGGCAGGGACTTTTCCAAAAGGTTTTTAAAAACCATTGTGAAAATCATGGACTTTACCTATAGTTTGTATAAACCATTGGTAAAGGGATAAAATTTTATTGATTTCCCAATGGTTTCTTCAAACTATTGGGAAATCCTTCAATTACTCAACCTTTACCAAACAGTTTTAATAAACTGTTCGTAAAGGACCTCTATACCAACAGTTCTGTTAAACTGTTGGTATAAAATTGTTGGGAAAACCCAAATTCAAGGTATTTTATGTCTATAAAATGTGTTTTGGAAAAGTTTCCAGGCCATTTGGACCATTATTCATAATTTTTAGTCCCTTGGTAAACTCGTTTTTCTCTTAATCGCTGTAATAAATTTTAAATGAGTTCATAAATAATATTTCTAAAAAAATAAGTTCAATATTTTATAAAAAAATACTCACATTTAAAAGACAGAATCTATTTTTCAAAATTCAAATAAACAATTTAAAATAAATTAAATCAATACTAATCCCATAAACTGAATAAGAAAGCGAAATTTTAAACTGAAAATTTTCAAAAGATTACTACTTTTTTATATCTAAATTAAATATAAATATAATTCCAGGGACATCAATTATATTAATATATATGTAATTAATTTATTTTAACTTTAAATAAAATTATAAAATTTTATTTATCATTATAACTTATTTATATAAAAACACAATTTTAAAATGAAATTAAGTATTTTTCACTATTCATCAAAAAACGGAACAACTTAAAAAATTACCAAAAAATCACCCTAAGAAAATTTTAACACTCCTATTTTGAATATAATTTTTATTTTGTAAATTTAAATATTTAAAAGAGTAAAAATTGGGTTTCAATACAAATTCTCCCTTAAGAGAAGAAAAAATGTCGTTTAAAAGATAACATTTTTTATATGAAATTGGATTTGTTCTTATCTTATGCATATCATGTATATAGGATGAATGTGAAAAATAAATATTTAATACATAATATCCTAATTTTTTTAAGATTATATATTTATAGTAATTTATTTAATTTAAAAATTATTTTTGTTATAACATATTATATTCAATAGGTTTTTATATTCTTTTATAATAAATTAATAACCAATGAATTAATTTTATATTTTTGTAAACCATATATTTTCATTTTCTAGTTAATCCTATTCATAACCTATAAATTGTTATCTCATAGCTAATTTTTATTATAAATAATAATATTGAAAAATTATGTTAAAAATCTGTCCTGCATGTAACAGAAGCTATCAAAAAGTCATTGTTTCATGTAGTGTCAACAAACATAGTGTTGCTTAAACTGAAAGCTATAACATAAATACAAAATAATATATATATTATAATTTTTAATGATTTAAATTCCCTTATATTATTTTTTTTCATGTTATTCACACTATCAAATACGATTTATATATTTTAATATTATAGGGTCTTACAATCATTACCATTTTAGTTTAAAACACAGACTAAAAAACTAAAAAAGAAAAAATAATATCAAATTTTTTTAAAGATTATGAAAACTATCCATAATTTTATTTTCATAGATAATAATCAATCAACCATCACTTTAAATAAAGTTGTTGTCGATATGACCGATGGTACGTTTTTTAAATACAAATGATCCATTTTAGATTAAAACAAAACTAAATAGACAAAACTATGAAATCGAGATTAAATTATTTCCAAACATTAAAAAAAACATCATAATTGAGTTTTTTTAATATGTTTTTTGAAAAAAGATATTTAAAAAAAATCAATAGATTAATTTTTCTTAAATGAGTGAGAAAGGAGGAAGGTGCGCTACCTCCTTTCACCAAAACACTATTTGTAACACCCGAGACTTTTATGAGAAATATTTTGTTTTTATGTTATTTAAATCATCAAAGGTATCTTTCACTACACACAACACTATCTTGGCTTGCTTTACACGCAACCGCGGCCTTCCTCGATAGCTTGTGTCGTACGCAATACCAACCTTCACTAAACAACGATATGCTTTCAAAATATTATTAAAACTAGCAGTTATGAATAGTAAATACAGAATTTTGAATTTTATAACATTTTAATTCAACTTATATATTTTCTATAATGAGGTATAAAAGCAAAATCAGTTTTTTTGGATATAAGAAATATTTTTCAAAAAATACGGTTTTGCCGCCTTTTGATGGCGCACCCACATTAATTATAGTTTTTGACATGTTTATAAGTTCAATTTGAAAAAAATTAAATTCTTCTTTTGAATCATGGTATAAAAAATTTACTTTGGATAAATTTTTGATAATTTTCTGATAACTTTCATATTTTTATGAATAGTAAAAATACGCTAATTTTTAATTAAAAACAACTTTTTTCATTGAGATAATTTATATGGATAAATTATAATTTTGAATGGGATTAAAGTATAAATAGAATATATTTTTACCATTTAATATAATTTATGTCATTATCATTAATTTCACAATGAATTCATAGGTAAAAACATTTCAATCTTTGGCAATGTTTTAACATCCAAAACCCATTTTCGTAGCAATGATATTTATTTTAAATTAATTACTGCAACCTATATCTTTTGAATTTTGAAAAATGGATTCCATATTCAGAATCAGTGGGTCTAAATTATGTTAATAGGCTATTTTTTATTTTTTGGAATTATGAATAGTTACTACGGTAAATTTTATTTACCATAGTTAAAGGTAAATCGGGTAATTAAGGGTAAATATAAGATTATAAAATTACCCTAACACCTTCCAAAATCCTATTTGATGACTAAATGTCCACCCATATCACCTAATGTTTGGATTAGATTCATTTAATGGACTTTTTTCCATGAAAATAATTTAATTATTATTAAAACCAAAGAATGTGACAACATGTCACTTTCTTAAATCTTATAATTATAATAATATTAATTTAGTGATAAACTAAATGACACTTAGAACATGAATAGTCTCCAGAAAGATAATATAATTATCTACATCATAGAAATTTATTTATAATTTTTATGGATTAAATAATTATCATTAATTATGACACAATAGTAATGTTGAAATTATTTTATTAATTAAAATATCAAATAAATGGTTTTAAAAATATTAAAATAAATATTATATGAACTATTTGATGTGCTACACTAATTTTCTAGATACATATGACATCTTATTAATATATTAAAGCTTATAGTTTGAACATATCTTCTGTATATATTTTATTTAAATTCAATTAAATGAAGTGTCAAAATTTACACTATTGTTAATTTATAAAAATAACATATTATAAAATTGATTAAAAATCACAAAAATATTTGAAAATTATAAATTTAAATTTATATGGTCTCCAATGTAATAAATTTTCAAATTATGGAAAATTCACAACACATATGTAATTATTTATAATAATTTAGAATTTAGAATTTTATTACCACAAATAAAATTAAATTGATAAATAAGGATAAATCAAGTTGATAATGTTTAAAATAAATTCCTAACATGTCTAAATTTTATCTGTTGATGATATTACAACCCTATATCATCGAATATTTGTATATGATTCATTTTGGATGTTTTTATGTGTGGTTTGGATTTAATAGAAACTAATATTTCTTATATTTCCAAAGGTTCCCCTCCCCTCCCTTATAAAAGGGCACCTCCTCCCTCTCTTCCTCAAACCACATTGAGCCTTCAATCTCGTACAAACCCTACCAATTTTTTCTCTCCACTTCCCTAGAGACATCCTAGAGGTCATGGTCTTCTTCAAAGACCAATTTTAGTGCCCTAAAAGGAGGTCTCAAAGAATCATTTCAAAGAAGATGTAATGTCCGTTACCGATTCTTTCATCTTTACTTCTTATTCCACTTCTTCTTATTTAGTTGTTTCATTATGAAGTAATAACATCAGTATCACTCATATACTGATATGTTATTTATATGTATGAAACAACACTATTTCACCATCCATCCATCCTACGGAAAATGAAATCACCGCGCGTGCGTACGTACGGAATACCGTCTCCACGCCGTGGTGTAATCTATTTTCCACCACCACATTACTTGGATGGGTATAATGGTTTAAATAATGACTATATATGATTATTTTAAAGTGATATTGATTCTTAAATAGTATATATACACTCCAATACAATTCCACAATCACGGGAACGATATCATCGCTCGTGTGTATGTACGGAATACCGTCTCCACGATTTGATGCGACTCGTTCTACATGATTTTCATTGCATAATGATTATATAAATGAATTGAATGAATGAATATGATATATATTACACTAATAAAATTCTGGAAATGTGGTATCTATAACCGAAAAAGAAAAATAAGAATTTATTCGACAAAACACGCATAAGAACAAAAAGTAATAAACACCTGAATAACAAGTAGTAATGAAATATTACTAATAAGAAGATAAGAATATGACCATATATGATATCATAAAAATAATTATGATTCTGGAATAAGTAAATAACATTATTTAAATCATTATACAGGAGGTTCAGACACTTACAAAGCAAATTGGACCTAAGGTAAGGGAAATATCACAATCTCATTGTTATCCGAGATTGTTTATACTTCGGTATTTAGTGGGGTGTATTTTATCATCCTCATCCATGTTTCCTCAATATTTAATATTATTTCCATCCAACTACAATTTTTTAAATCCAATTTTACCCTTCGGTGAGTTTTTAGTAAAATATATTAAAGGAATCTTTTGTCATTTTTCATACGAGGTACTTTTTTGACATTTCCGACAAAAGTACAAGAAGAATGTTTTTTAACTTATACGACAAGAATGGATTTTTAAAACAAAATTTCCAAGAATATTCCTTTACAAGTGTTCAAGTTTATTTTTAATCAACTTTTTTAGTTTAGAATTGTATGACATATTAAGAAAGGAAAAATGTTTTTGAAGTAGAAAGGATATTTTCCTCAAGAATGGAGTTCAAGTGTTTTATCAAAATTATTTTCCATCTAAAATGTTCTGTTTCTATCCCTATTATTACATTTATTAGATTATGTTGTGATGGAAATATTTTTATGAATTCTTTTATCTTATATGAATTGTTTTATGATGTCCCGATGTTTAAAGATTCCCATTTTTATTACATGGGTTATGCTATGATGTAAGGTTTATGATTTTGTGGCACACATAAGAATGGTATCATTATGATATGGGTGGGACCTATATCTCCCTCTAATGCATCAGGTAATGATTTTATATCCCATGAGATAGACATGGCTGGAATGGAAGGTAAAACCGGTTCAGTGAAACAGGACTGAAACGAGGAGAGAACTCGGTTCAGAAATGGACTTTGTCAACTAAGATAGTCTTGGAAATGAGTCTTGACTAATAAGAAATGATTCTATATGATTATGTGTGTATGCCACAAAGTTTCATGTTTTATGTTCTGATTATTTGGATTACATTTCACTACTATGATTTATCCCATGTTATGATTTTATGATCTCTTTTGCTGGTTAAGATTTCCAAAATGTTATGTTCTTATGAACATGATGTGATTGATATTTCTTCTGTTTACCCTTACTAAGAATTTGAACTCACCCTTTTGTATGTTTTCTTTCCCCAGGTCAGGAAGAAGGTTATTAAGTAAGATATGCAAATAGGGTCTATAGATATGATGAAATAAATGCAAGACAGTGTAGATGCTTTATGAACTAGTTGTTTATGTTTCCTAGTTTCTAAAGACACTATACCTATACGGTCCTTTCCGTGTTTTGTTATATGTTTTAATAAGTGTACTTCAATTTTGAAGTAATAAAAATGTATGTAAAGTATGGGTTTTTATAGTTGGTATCAGAGGAAGGGTATAGTCAACCTTTGGAAACTAGGATGTGAAAGCGTTTTTAAGAACCCTAAGGATAAGTCTAAGCATAGAACACAATCTTAGTGTTTTAGAAATGGCCATGAATAACCTAGGATAAGACCTTAAGTGTGAAATTTTATTCTTGATTGTGTGGTTTTCCTATTATAATTAGTGTTGATCACACTATTATTCTTGGTTTTAGTCAATGGCTGGAACCCGAAGGAACCGTGTTAATGAGGAATGCGACGGACAATGAAATGATTGTCCCCCTGAGTAACCAAACGTTATGGGAGATAAAATGAAAAATCTTGTAGCCATGCTCACACAACTTTCTCAAGCTATGAATCATGCAAGACTTCCAAACAAACATAGGAAGGAGCAACATTCTGTTGAATCCTTCATGAGGCAGCGTCCACCTTCATTCAGCGGGTCTACTGATCCATTAGTTGCTGAACAATGGATTAGTACAACTGAAAAGATATTTTCAGTTCTTCAATGTTCTGAACATGATAATTTCATCTTAGTAGTGTATCTTTTGGAAGGTGATGCTGATCAATGGTGGAATCTTATCAAGAATACGAGGCAAAGAGATGAAATTGAGTCCATGGAATGGGACGAGTTCAAGAACATATTTTTAAATAAGTACTTCCCTCGTATTCTCCAAACAACGATGGAGAAATAGTTTCTTGAACTAAAGAAAAAGGATGATGAATCTGTTGGTACCTATGAAGCTAATTTTACAAGACATTCAAGGAATGCTTATGGTATTATTACCCAACCTGAGAGTAAGATCGATCGATTAATTAGTGTCTTAAAACCAAGTCTTCGAAGGGCGTTAGCCATAAGGGACTTCAATAGCTACGAGGAAATTGTTTGATGTGCTCTCAAAGTCGAGATGGAGATTGGAGTAACCCATCAGTCATATGGGTTTGATAAGAAGAGGAAAATTGAATTCAAAGGAAAATTTAAAGAGCACACTGAAAAGAAGATGAGCTTTCCCTTATGCACATAGTGTGGAAAGAAACATGGAGGGAGTTGTCTTAAAGGGACAAGTAAATGTTTCAAATGTGGAAAGGAAGGTCATCGGGCATTTGAATGCCTCAATAATGGGAAGAAGATGTCTAATAATGCAAACAAAGGAAGGGATACGTAGAATGAACCTAATACACTTCAATGATTTAAGTGAAAGGAGATGGGGCATTATGCCAATCAATGCCCAAATCCAAGGGTTGATGATGATGGTTGACGTTAACAAACTCTTAAGGCTAAAGACAAAGGAAAGTCACATGCAATTTCTATCAGCGATGTGGAGTACGATAACGATGTGGTGAAAGGTACACTTACCATCCACTCTAAAGTAGATAATGTTTAATTTGATTCTGGATCGACCCACTCTTTTATTTATAAAGAATTTTCTAAGGATATCACCATATTACCTCAACAATTATATGTTGAGATAGTTGTGACAACCCCTAATGGCACAACAGTCGTATCAAAAGTTTATAATTCTTCTCTGATTAATGTTTGTGGGAAAGTGCTTCCTACAAATATTGTGATCCTTCCTATAGTGGAATTTGATGTGATTCTTGGCATGGATTGTCTTTCTTTATATGGAGCTCATATCAATTGCCAACGAAGGGAAGTCATATTTCATATTCCAGAACAATCTATGATTGTCTATCGATGCAAGGATGAACATAACCTTCCAGTGGAAGTTCCTTCCATCTTATGGGTCTTGATTCCACTAAATGATAGTTATTTATCTCAAAAGGTTGGTGAAAAACTCATGATTAATATTATTCCCATTGTAAGGGAGTTTGACAATGTCTTTCCCGAGGAATTTCCGCGTCTTCCACCAAATCGTGAAGTTGAGTTTTTAATAGAACTCGTACCGGGTGATTTACCTATTTCCAAGACACCTTATAGAATGGCCCCAATTGTGTTGCAGTAATTGAAGAAGAAACTCCAAGAGAATCTTGATAGGGGGTTCATACGCCCTAGTGCTTCACCTTGCGGAGCACCTGTTCTATTTGTTAAGAAAAAGATGGATCAATGAGACTCTACGTTGATTATCGAGAACTTAACAAGATCACTATCAAGATCAAATATCCTCTCCCACGCATTGATGACTTATTTGACCAACTACGAGGAGCTCAATACTTTTACAAGATTGATCTTCGTTCAGGGTATCACCAATTAAGGTCAAAAGGGAGGATATACCAATGACGGATTTCCATACAAGGTATGGACACTATGAGTTTATAGTGATGCCATTTGGTCTTACTAATTCCCCTACTATCTTTATGGATCTGATGAATAGAGCCTTTAGAGACTATCTTGATCAGTTTGTGGTAGTCTTTATAGACGATATTCTTGTATATTCAAATAGAAAGGAAGAACATGAAGATTACTTGAGAATTATATTGAAGACCCTATAAAAGGATAAGATTTATGCCAAATTTACCAAGGGTGAATTCTGGATTCAAAAAGTTGCATTTTTTGGTCACATAATCTCAAAAGAGGGGATATCTGAGGATCTAGAAAAAATAGAAGTTATCGAAAGATGGTCGAGACCAACAACAGTAACTGAGATATGAAGTTTTCTTGGTTTGGCTGGATATTATCGACGTTTTGTGAAAGATTTATCTAGATTATCTAATCCACTCACCAAGTTGACTCGGAAAGGAGTTAAGTTCGTGTGGACGGACGAATGTGAAGAGAATTTCAAGGAGTTGAAAAGAAGGTTATCCAGTGCACCTGTACTCACACTTCATTGTAGTGGAGAAAGGTTTGTGATCTATAGTGATGCATCCAAGAAGGTACTGGGATGTGTTCTCATGAAAAATGATATGGTGATATCTTATGCCTCATGACAGTTGAAAATCCATGAGAAAAATTACCCAACTCATGATTTAGAGTTTGCTGTGGTAATCTTTGCATTAAAAATTTGGAGGCATTATCTTTATGGAGAAAGGTGTGACATTTATACTAATCATAAAAGTTTAAAGTATATTTTCACACAAAAGGAGCTGAATATGTGCCAAAGAAGTTGGTTGGAGATGATTAAGGATTACGACTACTCTATCCATTACCACCCTAGAAAAGAAAACAAGGTGGAAGATGCATTAAGTCGACAAGACCATTCCAGTTTATCCATGACGAGGATCAAAAAAGATCCAATATTTAAGGATTTACAAAGGATGGATGTTGGAATTACAATGGAAGGGGAAAAATCTTATCTTTGTCAAATTAATTTTCAACCATCTATACATGTGATGATTAAAGAGGCACAAAAAGAAGATGTAGAGTTACAAAAGAAGGTGAGAAATGTTCCTGAATTAATCCTTGATTGTGATGGGATAATAAAGTTCAGGAATCGGGTTTGTGTTCCTCCCATCCCCGAATTAAAGAAGGAGCTGCTGGATGAGGCTCATAGTTCTTCATTATCTATTCATCCTAGAAGCACGAAGATGTATAGGGACCTGAAAGAGTATTTCTGGTGGGATGGAATGAAAAGAGATGTTGCTGAATATGTCTCTCGATGCTTAGTTTGTCATCAAGTTAAAGCTGAGAGACAAAAGTATAAGGGGATGTTACAACCATTACCCATTCCCAAATGAAAATGGAAAACATCACTATGGACTTTGTCACCGGACTTCCTAAAACATCCAAAGGCAATAATGCTATCTGGGTCATAGTTGATCGTCTTACAAAGTCTGCACACTTCATCGCTATTAGAGAGGATTTCTCTCTGGATCAGCTTGCCAGGATATATGTAAAGGAATTGGTAAGATTTCATGGAGTACCACTTTCTATTATATCTGATCGGGATCTGAGATTTACCTCAAAGTTCTGGTGAAGTCTTCAGCATACTCTGGATACAGAGTTGAGTTTTAGCACTGCTTATCATCCTCAGACTGACGGTCAGTCTGAGAGAACAATTCAAACTCTAGAAGATATGTTGAGAGATTGATCTATGGATTTCAAAGGTGGTTGGGATCAACACCTACCTTTGGTAGAATTTTTTTATAATAATATCTTTCACTCCAGTATTCAGATGGCTCCTTATGAACCTCTCTATGGAAATAAATGCAGGACTCCAACTTTCTGGGATGAAGTTGGGGAAATAAAGCTATTAGGACCTTATCTCGTTGATTAAATGGTAGAAAAGGTCAGATCTATTCAACAACACCTAAGAGCAGCTCAGAGTCGACAGAAAAGTTATGCCGACAACTGAAGAAAAGACCTAGAGTATGAAGTGGGTGATAAAGTGTTCTTAAGAATATCTCCATGGAAGAGGGTCAGGAGATTTGGAAAGAAGGGAAAGTTTAGCCCTAGGTATATCGGTCCTTTCAAAATACTAGATCGTGTTGGGAAGGTATCTTACTGATTGGTGCTTCCACCGAATCTCTCTCAAGTTCACGATGTCTTCCATGTATCTCTCCTGAGAAAGCACATACCTGATCCTTCACATGTACTCAGCTCAGAAGTTGTACCGCTGGAGCAAGATCTTTCTTATAAAGAATAGACGTTAGAGATTCTGGATCATAGCGAAAAAGTCCTACGAAACAAGAGCACTTGATTTGTGAAAGATTTATAGAGGAACCACCAATTAGAAGAAGCTATATGGGAGCTTGAGGATATGATGAGGGAGAGGTATCCTCATCTGTTTGTTACAAAGTGACGAATTTCGAGGGCGAAATTCATTTTAAGGGGGGAAAAATGTAACACCGGAGAATTTTATGAGAAATATTTTGTTTTTATGTTATATAAATTATCAATAGAATCTTTCACTACACACAACACTAGCATGGCTTTCTTTACACGCAACCGCGGCCTTCCTAGATACCTTGCGTCGTACGCAATACCGAGTTTCACTAAACAATGATATGCTATTAAAATATTATTAAAACTAGCCGTAATGAATATTACTAACTGAATTTTAAATTTTATAGAATTTTAATTCAACTTATACATTTTTTATAATTAGGTATAAAAGCAAAATCAGTTTTTTTGGATAAAAGAAATATTTTTCAAAAAATACGGTTTTGCCGCCTTTTGATGGCGCACCCACATTAATTCTAGTTTTTGAAATGTTTATAAGTTAAATTTGAGAAAATAAAATTCTTCTTTTGAATCAGGGTATAAAAATTTACTTTGGATAAATTTTTGATATTTTTCTGATAACTTTCATATTTTGATGAATAGTAAAAATACGCTAATTTTTAATTAAAAACAACTTTTTTCAATGAGACAATTTATATGGATAAATTATAATATTTAATGGGATTAAAGTATAAATAGAATATATTTTTACCATTTAATATAATGTATGTCATTAGCATTAATTTCACATTGAATTCATTGGTAAAAAC
This sequence comes from Viscum album, assembly GCA_963277665.1. Classification (NCBI taxonomy): domain Eukaryota; kingdom Viridiplantae; phylum Streptophyta; class Magnoliopsida; order Santalales; family Viscaceae; genus Viscum; species Viscum album. Next base: position 1,293,154,893 of record OY728141.1, on the reverse strand, counting down.
ATTTCAATCTTTGGCAATGTTTTAACTTCCAAAACCTGTTTTCTTAACAACGGGATTTATTTTAAAATAATTACTTCAACTAATATTTTTTGAATTTTGAAAAATGGATTAAATATTCAGAATCAGTGGGTACAAATTATTTTAATAGTCTACTTTTTATTTTTGGGCATTATGAATAGTAACTACGATAAATTTTATTTACCATAGATAAAGGTAAATCGTGTAATTAAAGGTAAATATAAGATTATAAAATTACCCTAACACCTTCCAAAATCCTATTGGATTACTAAAAGTCGACCCATATCACCTAAGGGTCGGATTAGGTTCATTTAATGGAGTTTTTTCCATGAAAATAATTTAATTATTATTAAAACCAAAGAATGTGACAACATGTCACTTTCTTAAATCTTATAAGTATAATAATTGTAATTTAGTGATAATATTAATGTAACTTCGAAAATGAATAGTATCCAGAAATCTAATACAATTATATACATCATAGAAATTTATTTAGAATTTTTAGGGATTAAATAATTATCATTAATTATGACACAATAGCGATGTTGAAATTATTTTATTAATTAAAATATCAAATAAATGGTTTTAAAAATATAAAAATAAATATTATATGAACTATTTGATGTGATACACTAATTTTATAGATACATAAGAAATCTTATGAATCTATTAATGCTTATATTTCAAACATATCTTATGTATATATTTTATTTAAATTCAAATAAATGAATAGTGTCAAAATTGACACTATTGTTATTTTATAAAAATAACATATTATAAAATTGTTTAAAAATCACAAAAATATTAAAAAATTATAAATTAAAATTTATATGGTCTAAAGTGTAATAAAGTGTCAAATTATGGATTATTCACAACACATATGTAATTATTTATAATAATTTAAAATTTAGAATATTATTACCACAAATAAAATAAAATTGATAAATAATGATAAATCAAGTTGATAATGTTTAAAATAAATTCCTAACATGTCTAAATTTTATTGGTTGATGATATTACAACCCTATCTCATCAAATATTCGGATAGGAGTCATTTTGGAAGTTTTTATGTGGGTTTTGGATTTAATATAAACAAATATTTCTTATATTTCCAAAGGTTCCCCTCTCCTCCCTTATAAAAGGGCACCTCCTCCCTATCTTCCTCACACCACTTTGAGCCTTAAAGTTTGTCCAAAACCTACCAATTTCATCTCTCCACTTATCTAGAGACATCCTAGAGGTCCTAGTCTTCTTTGAAGAACAATTTTAGTGCCGTAAAAGGAGGTCTCAAAGAAGCGTTTCAAAGAAGAGGTAATGTCCGTTACCGATTCTTTCATCTTTTTTCATATTCCACTTCTTCTTCTTTTGTTGTATAATTATGAAGTAATATCATAAGTATAACTCATATACTGATATGTTATTATAAGTATGAAACAATCCTATTTCACCATCTATCCATCCTATAGAAAACAAAATCACCGCGCGTGCGTATGTACGAAATACCGTCTCCACGTCGCGGTGTAATCTATTTTCTACCACCACCTTACTTGGATGGGTATAATGGTGTAAATATTGACTATATATGATTATTGTAAAGTGATATTGATTCCGAAATATTATATATACACTCTAATACAATTCCAAAATCATGGGAATGATATCATCGCTTGTGCGTATGTACGGAATACCGTCTCCACGATGTGATGCGACTCGTTCTACATGATTTTCATTGCATAATGATTATATAAATGAGTTTAATGAATGAATATTATATATATTACACTAATACCATTATATAAATGAGGTATCTATAACCTAAAAAGAAAAATAAGAATTTATTCGACAAAACACGCATAAGAACAAAAAGTAATAAACACCCGAATAACAAGTAGTAATGAAATATTACTAATAAGAAGCTAAGAATATGACCATATATGATATCATAAAAATAATTATGATTCTGGAATAAGTCAATAACATTATTTAAATCATTATACAGGAGTTTCGGACACATATGAAGCAAATTGGACCTAAGGTAAGGGAAATATCACAATCTCATTTTTATCCGAGATTGTTTACACTTCGATATTTACTGGGGTGTATTTTATCATCCACATCCATGTTTCCTCAATATGTAATATTATTTCCATCCACCTACAATTTTTTAAATCCAATTTTACCCTTCGGTGAGTTTTTAGTAAAAGATATGAAAGGAATATTTTGTCGTTTTTCGTACGAGGTACTTTTTTGACTTTTCTGACAAAAGTACGAGAAGAATGTTTTTTTAAACATACATAGCATGAAATGGATTTTTGAAACAAAATATCCAAGAATCTTCCATTACATGTTTTGAAGTTTATTTTTAATCAACTTATTTTAGTTTAGAATTGTATGACATATTAAGAAAGGAAAAATGTTTTTGATGTAGAAAGGATATTTTGCTCAAGAATGGAGTTCATGTGTTTTATCAAAATTTTTTTCCATCTAAAGGGTTCTGTTTCTATCCCTATTATTACATGGATTTGATTATGTTGTGATGGAAATATTTTTATGAACTCTTTTATCTTATATGAATTGTTTTATGATGTCACGATGTTTAAAGATTTCCATTTTTATTACATGGGTTATGCTATGATGTATGGTTTATGATTTTGTGGCACACATAAGAATGGTATATTTATGTGATGGGTGGGACCTATATATCCCTCCAATGCATTGGGTAAAGATTTTATATCTCATGAGATAGACATGGCTGGAACGACAGGTTAAACTGGTTCAGTGAAACAGGACTGAAATGAGGAGTGAACTCGGTTCAGAAATGGACTTTTTCCACTAAGATAGTCTTGGAAATGAGTCCTGACTAATAAGAAATGATTCTCTATGATTATGTGTGTATGCCACAATGTTTCATTTTTTATTTTATGATTATTGGGATTACATTTCACTATTATGATTTATCCCATGTTATGATTTTATGATCTCTTTTTCAGGTTAAGATTTCCAAAATGTTATGTTCTTATGAATATTATGTGATTGATATTTCTTTTGTTTACCCTTATTGAGCATTTGAGCTCACCCTTTTGTATGTTTTATTTCCCCAGGTCAGGAAGAATGTTATTAAGTAAGATATGCAAAAAGGGACTGTAGATATGATGAAATAAATGGGAGACAGTGTAAACGCTTTATGAACCGGTTGTTTATGTTTCCCAGTTTCTAAAGACACTATACTTATACGGTCCTTTCCGTGTTTTGTTATATGTTGTAATAAGTGTACTTCAATTTTGAAGTAATAAAAATGTATATAAAGTATGGGTTGTTATTCTATTTTTTACTATTTTAATGATTATTTTTTAGATATTTAAATTTTTATGTTTATAAATATAAATATATATATATATATATATATATAACATAAAAATCAGCAGAATTTACTTTCTATTTAATATCTAGAAGCACTGCCATTACTACAGTCTTTATTCTAAAAGAAACCCTCACCTAGGGCTCTCTTTTATAAGCGGACTTTCCCTGGAATTCATTCTGCATTTTTGATTTTTGATTTAGGTTCTCTCTTTCTAGTGTAGAACATTCTTCATTTCCGATGTGAGATTCTATTGCAAGTATATGTCTATTAAATACTACAAATTATAAATTATTATAACATTATAAATTAAATTTGAAACATGGATTAAACATATTATAAATAGATTAAAACAAAAACTTCACAAAAAAAGTTGATACAAATAATTTATAAGCATTCTGAACCAGCTTCTTGAAAGTTAAAAATGTTTCAAGTATGCCGATTTGAAAGATTATGAAATATAGTCTATAAGAATAATATAAATTTAAATTAAAACATCAATTAAATATATATGAATTAGGTGATAAATAAATGAATTTTGTAAAAAATGTTGAAGAAAAATAATTTAAATTCTTTCAAAACTACCAACTTGAAACATAAAAATGTTTCAACTATGTGACTTTGAAAGCCAATAAAATATAAATTATAAGGCCAATATAAATAAATGTTAAAACATGGATTAAACATATATGAAATTGTTAGAAAAAAGAATTTCATGAAAAATGTTATTGAAAAATAATTTATAAGCATTCAAAACCACCTACTTGAAACTTAAAAATGTTTCATTTATATGGTGTTGTGATATTTAATATAAAATACAAGACCAATATAATTTAATGTTAAAACATGGATTAAACATGTAAAAAATTATTTAATTATTTAATTAGTGATATAATTATTAATTATATAATATTTATTTAGTTAATTAGTAATTGTTAATAATTAATTATAGAATAATTAATTAGTTAATTGGTAATCTCATTATCAATTATATAATAGTTAATTAATTAATTAGTAATATAATTATAAATTATATTTTTTATAATTAATAACTCATAATTAGTAAAAAAATTTATAATAATTAATTTGTTAATGTGAATATAATTATTAACTATATAATTGTTAATTAGATAATTATTAATATAATTATAAATTATAATGAATCATTATAATTATTAATTAGTAATTATTAAAAATTATTATATAATAATAAATTAGTTAATTAGTAATATTTTTATTCTCTATAATTATTCATCATAATTGTTCATTATAATTATTAAATATTAATTATTAATTAGTAAATTAGTTATACAATTATTAATTATACAATAATTAGAGAGTTAATTAGTAATAATTAATAATTAATTATATAATAATTAATCAGTTAAATTCTAGTGTAATTTTTAATTATATAATAATTAATTAATTTATTAGTAATATAATTATTAAATATATAATAATTAATTAGTTTATTAGTAATATAATTATTAATTATATAATATTTAATTATTTTATTAGTAACTTTTTAAAATTAGTTAATTAGTAATGTAATTATAAATTATAATTAGTCATTATAATTATTAATTTCTATTTATTAAAAATTATTATATAATAATGAATTAGTTAATCAGTATTATAATTATTAATTATATAATAGTTAATAAGTTAGTTAGTAATATAAATATAAATTAAAATTATTCCCTATAATTAATAAATAATAATAATTAAATATTATTATATAATAATTAATTAGTTATATAATTATTCTATATACTTTTAATTATATAATAATTTGTTTGTTAATTAGTCGTTATTAATAATTAATTATATAATAATTAATTAGAAAATTAGTAAAATAATTCTTAATTATATAATAATTAATTATTTAATAAGTAAAATAATTTTTAATTATATATTCATTAATTAGTTAATTAGTAATATTATTATTAACTATAACGAATAAATATATTACTAATTCTCTAATTAATTATTATATAATTAATAATTAATAATTATAAATAATTATTATATTACTATTTAAGTAATTAATTATCATATTATTAAAAATTACTAATTATAATTAATAATTATTTTACTAAATAACTAGGTAATTATTATATAATTCATATTTATATTACTTATTATCTAATTTATTATTATATATTTAATAACTAAAAACTAAATATTAATAATACATATAATGTCAATTATAATTAATAATTACATTACTAATTAGCAAATAAATAATTTCTAATTACTAATTACTAATTACAAATTAATAATTAAATGAATAATTATAATTAAAAAGTATATTACCAAATTACTAATTAATTAATATATAATTAATAATAATATTACTAATAAACTAATTAAATATTATATAATTAATTATTAATAATTACTAATTAATAATTATAATAAATAATAAAAATTAAAAATTATATTTCTAATTAGCTAATTCACTATTATATAATGAATAATTATATTACTAATTAACTAATTAATTGACATATAATAAATAATTATTTCATTATTTAACTCACTAACTAATTAATTATTATATAAATAATAATTATATAATTAATTTTTATATTACCATTTATTTTTTATATAATTAATATTGATATAACTAAATAAATTATTAATTATATAATTAATAATTAATAATTATATTATTAATTGACTAAATAATTGTTATATAATCAATAATTATATTACTAATTAAGTAATTAATTATTAACTATTTCTTATATGTTTAATCCATGTTTTAGGATTCAATTATATTAATCTTATAGTGTATATTTAATAGTAATTCAAAGCCACATACTTGAATCATTTTTGAGTTTCAAGTAGGTGTTTTGGAAATCTTATAAATTATTTTTCAACGACAATTTTGGTGATATTATTTTTGTTTTCAACTATTTCTTAGATTATAAATGTAAATTTTAATTTTAGTTTTATTGGTTTAATAGTGTATATTTTATAGTCTTTCAATGTCATATACTTGAATCATTATTAAGTTTCCAGGTAGTGGTTTTGAAAGCTTATAAATTATTTTTCATCCACATTATTTACGAAATTATTTTTATTTTTAACTATTAATTATATGTTTAATCCATGTTTTATGTTTCATATATATTCTTCTTATAATTTATATTTTATATTATTTCAAATCCACATACTCAAAAAAATATTATGTTTCATGTATGTTGTTTTGAAAACTTATAAATAATTTTTAATCAACATTTTTTATGAATTTACTTTATTTTCAATTGTTTCATATATATTTAATCAATATTTTATTTTACATTTATATTTGTCATTTAGTTAATATTTTAATGTCTTTCAAAGACATTTTTTTGAAACTGAATCTCATATTGGCAATGAAGAATGTTCAATGCAGGAAATAGAGAACCTAAACCCCACATCAAAAATACAGAATGATTTCCAGGGCAAGCCCTCTTATAAAATGGAGACCTGGGTGAGGGTTTCAATCAAAATCCAGACAACAATAATATAAGTACTACTGGATATTAAATAAAAGATATATTCTTCTAGAAAATTATTTTAAAATATATATATAAATATAAAAAATTAAAAAATTAAAAATATACAAAATAATATTTAAAATAGTAAAAAAAATTTTGTTTGAGGGTATTTTGATGAAAGGCGGACATGCACCTGCCACCTTTGGACATAAACTGAAAGGTAGCTATACACCTACCACCTTTTACACCCATTTTCATGAAAAAATTTAAACTAGGAAATTTTGATGTTTTTTTTTCAAAAAAAATATTAAAAAATCGCCCATATTTTATTTGTCACATGTAATAATTTACCACACATCGATCTGATACATGATGTGGTCGATATGACTCAAACCACATTTTTCAATAGAAAGGGTCAATTTTTGTTTAAATCAAACTACAGATTTCCAAAATGAAGAAAATTTAATCAAATTATTTTCAATCATTATGAAAGCAATTCATAATTGATTATTTATGTGGTAAAATTTACACATGGATATTGGACACATGATGTTATCGCCATGACTCAGATTATATGTTTTAAATATAAAAATATTTATTTTAGCCTGAAAATAATTAAATTGAAAAAAGTGATAAAATAGTCTTTAATTTTTTTCAAAACTTTTGACAATGTTACATATTTCATTTTTCACATGTTGGAATTAACTAGGCATCAATCCGATCGATGAAATTATTGATATAACTCGATTTGAGTGTTTTAAATACAAAAGATCCAATAGTAATTAAAAACACATCATATACCCAAAACTAAGAACATGATATCTGATTGTTTCCCAACATAATAAAAATGGTCCATAATTAATTTTTCACATGTAGGAATTATCCGCTCATTAGACAATGACATGATGTGAATGATATGACTCAATGTTCATGTTTTCAATATAAATGTTCAAATTTAGTTCAGAAGGCACATCAAATATCCAAAACCTTGAAAAAAATCTCTTAGTGTTCTCTAAATTTAGTAAAATGATCCTTAATTCATTTTTGATATGTACGGGCAGAGATTACACCATTCAGAAACACAATATTGTCAATATGACTTGATGTACATGTTTTCAATAAAAATGTACCATTTTTTGATAAAAATTGACACATTGTGTTTAATTTATTTCAACATAGTATTATAAATATTACAATTGTTTTCTTATATAGGATATTTATTTTTCTTGAGCAAGGGTTGTTTTTCAGCAAATTATAACATGATTAGTGGTTAGTGGCTAATGATAAAGGAACATTTATGGTTTTAAATGTTTTATGTTAATTATTACATAATTGTGTAATTGTACAAACCAACTTTTCAAATGACTATAATATATTATTGTGCTTTTATATTTGTTTTGTAATTTTTGTTTTAATAAAATTATGTATTTTATGTATATTTATTTTCCTTTTTATATATTCTGATAGAGTTTGACTTTAAAGAGCTACTACATGGCTATTCTAGGTATATAGTTTTGTAGTAGCTGGAATAACCTTTATTAATTCTTGATGAATCCCAAAAAATGGGTCCCTCTATCAGTGATTATCCTAAAACTGATAAAGGCACCCATTATCAGTGCTTCATCAACATGTAAAATTATTTTCCTTTAGAATCACTTTATATAGAACTAAAAATTGTAGCCTTTATCTATTCTTCAACTAGGGATGATAAATGTACACGTTAAAACACTATATAAAAAGGCTTGAAACCATTATCAGTGCTTTTAAAAATTGCTAATATAATAGACCAGTATAAGTGATTTATGGAAGGGAAGATAAAGGGTATAATTAGAATCTAATATTTATCATTAATAAAGGATGAGTTATTTTAATATTTATTAGGTAGTCAGTGATTTTATATGCTAAAAAATATTTTTACATTGTTTTTTAGTATTGAAAAATAAAATTTTCCCCTATACCTTTAAGACATGTTTGGGTCTTGACACTCTTATTCTATTTTCATTGTATTATGAAAGTATAAAAGATAAGTAAAAGATATTAGATGATTTTTTTAAAAGGTTCACTAGAAAATATGATTAGTCAGTCCTTGTATTATATGGATATGTACTAACATATATTTTCTACTACAATGAGTTACAAAGTTACATTTTTGTGGATAAAAAATATACTGTAGCCTGTGTGGGTCCCTACATATTTGAAGGGGGGATGAAACAAATATTCAATGATATAATTGTTATGACCTAGTCCAACATATAATTTCTCACAAGTTCTTTAGACTAAATACGAGGACAATCATTTACTTGTTTTTTAGTACTTCATAACACTAATAAAGCCTTAAACAATATGATATTGATGCTTTATTCTTTTACTTATTTCTTTTGACTTCTTTACAAGAAAAATAGTTGGATTGATTTTTTTCCTTTTCAAAAAAATTAAAACATTGTATTTATTCTTATTATAAACATAGTCACAATAATATGAATATATTGTCGACTAATGACCTTAGATTTATTCTTCAATATAAATGGTAATCGTCGATCTGTTGTGTATCTGTTCTAAAAAACTCTTCTTTGTTCCCCCCCACAAAATATATGTACTTATGAAAATCTCATATATGTATTTTGATTACTGAGTTAGTGAAATATCATCTTAGGATTATCCTAATTGATTCTTCTATTTTTTGACTTCAACGAACAACAAGAGATATGAAATTAGTAGGTTATATTATCTATCTATTCAATACCCAATATCAATAATGATAATTGTATTATCTTTCTATAATCCAAAGAGAAGAAAATATTTTAGTAAGTTCTGAAAATCATTCAATACTATTTTATAGCCTTTCATTTTTCAATGATCCTTCACATGTATTCATTATATTATGTTCACGAAAATTAAGAATATTTCAAGCACATTAAAATTTATTATACATATTAATTTACATGTCCACTCAATGTCTTTATTGTGTGTAATATATCATTAAATGTGTTCCACATGTATTTATGTGGTTGAGATCATTCATGTGTTCTTCATATTGTTCGTGATGTCTGGAGAAAATAGCTCTATAAATATAATTCTATTCATCTGAAACATGTATATAAAAATTGCATGTTTTTAGTTATAATGTAATACTAATGCCCCTTCATTATGGAAAAGGACTCATATATCCCCACTAATACTATCTCCCACTTCATATAAAGAAAAATAAGGTCACGGAAAATCCTATTCTTCTTGAAAAAATAAACAGTTGTGAAAATGTTTTAGTTTTTAAAGTGATGAAATTAAGTGTGTGTTTCATTATCTCCTTCTGATAGATATGAAATTATCAAAGAATTACCAATGTGTATTCCTGGAGATACATAAAAAACATTAAAGTTTAATGAAACAAGTTCATTATGAAGCTATGAAACTAATTTAACTCATTCAATATTTATTTTCAAAGAAATGTTTTTAGATATTAATTGTGCACTATATTGTGGATCCACTTATATCAATATATGAGAATAAAATTCCCCTACATCACAATACCATGAGGATAACATATATCTATATCATCTTCATGAAAAGTAAAATAGGATTTGACTATTTTTGAAAAATCATGGGATCTAATATAAAATGTCAGTTGTGGTAGCATGCTATGAATAATAATATCTCATTTTATAGGAAAGTATCACCTCATGTATTTGTTAACTTTCACTATATCAAATCCAATAATCATATATGTGTTTATAAATATCAATGAATGCATGAATATTTTGATTTTTAAATACATCTAATGTAGGTTATCATTTTAGAAGATGCATAAAAACATCGCTTATTTTCACTTATTTTGGGATACAACTGATAATGAGAATATCACGTGACTGTGATAATAATAACATGTACCCCCTAATTTATGAATCCCCATCTCAAAAAATTCATTTTTATCTTCAATTAATATTCATCATTCGATCAAGTTTGTTCATTTAAAGTGAATCATGCATGCATATTAATCAATAGACCAAGATCATTCATACTTGTTTTTATCATTATATTGATTAAATGTTCTTATAATGACCATTTGTTGTGTCTCGTAATTGATATTTCATAGTATATTAGACATCATGTCTAGAGGAAGATAATGATGAACATATAATGATCAGAAAACTATAATCAATTGAATCTGATAATTAAGGAAATATCCATATCTTTTAAACACATAGAAACAATACAACATAAACCATGTGTCCCTAATCAATCTCCAGTGTTGTCTCAGTATCATTAATAAACTTTTATATGTAACAAATAATTTGATCTAACACTATGTATTTCACCCATGAAAACTATCACCCCACAACCACACAGTTCATACCCCATAATTATAGATTCCACCGACAACCCTATGGGTGAAATGAATCCTACTATTATTCTATGTGTGCTCCATGTGCATAAAACTGTAATTTTCAATGCACAAGATTGATCCCACATAGGTTCAGCATAAAAATGAAGACATTCTATACTTTGATATTATATAAATTTAAATTAAGATTCATTGCATTACAAAAGAACATGCCCGACCATCATAATAGTTTAGTGACTTTGGAATCTTGGAACACAATATTAAATCATATAAAAGATCCTGAATGTTACAACAAATTTTTTCCATCATAAAACCCTTCATATTAATACATACTATAATCATTCTTCACATCATAGGTAAAAGAAAGATAATAAAATGGTGATCATAGAATCTCAATATGGGTAAACATGGGACATATGTAAGCAAAATAGTATGATTATATATGCATTACATTTTAAGATCATAATGTACAAATAAATGATAATATACCTGAATGATGGAAAAAATATTGTCATTTCGAAATACATGAATAATAAGTTATTCAAGAGCATAATCCAAGAAATCATAACTTAAGAATAAGACAATAAATTTTGGAAGATATATAAAAATATAGAATTATTTCCACAGTAGTCAAAGATTACATACAAGGCCAAATTAGTGGAATGGTTTCACTCTCCAACCCATATTAGTAGTCAAATTTCTCTCCTAGGAACATCTTAGTAGTCAAGGTTCACTCCCAATACCATCTTAGTGGAAGAAATCCTTTACTAAAGTAGGTTCACTCCCTATTTCAGCCATGGATATCTCATGAGATATAAATCATTACCCAATGCACTTGAGGGAGATATAGGTCCCACCTATAACATAATTAAAACCACATATATGTTTTACATAATAATATAAATCATTCATTATATCAAAAACTAGAAAAAATAAGTGGGTCTTATAAAAATTTCATCAGAACATCTCCCATCAAAAATAAATAGATTTCATTAACATCAAGAAATCACAAACCTAAACCATTAAGAGGGAGAATAAGAATGGTTTTTTAGATCATACCCCAGTAGAAAAAATAAACATAAAATAGTTTTATCATATATTGAAAAATATTTCAAAAGACCACTTGAAATAATTCTTAAGGAGCATATTCATTCCATTTTGAATATATTTTTTTAAAAGCCAGAAAATCTGAATGGAAAATAGTTTCTTCAAAAAAAATTATAACCTTAAAATGAAATAATCAAGAAATTAATACAACATGAAATATATAATATAACATCATTCTATATATTTCATTAATCATTCCTTTATTATTTTTGTTAGAAAACTCACAGAGACTTGTCTCTAAAATGAAAAAAATATATTATTTTCAAACATTAATTGAAATAGTTAAAAATGGGTAAAAATGAAACTAAATAATTGTACGAGATTATTAAAAAATTAATATTTTTTAGTAAATTTTGAAATATAATAGAAATATTCCCAAGTGGAATCTAAAACTTAAATAATAAATAAATATATTGAAATTTTGAAATAAACCAATACATCTTTGTAGTCAGTCAAATTTTATAAAACATGAATGAAAGAAAATTATTTGGATATGTAAATATAATAATATTCAGCATAAGACTCATAAAAATTAATGTGCATTATATAAACACATAGAATAAACAAGTAGTGTATAAGGAATGTGTTTTATAGAAATAAATGTGAGAAAAATACCTTACTTTAACACTTGACATACTTCACACACATTCAATCATCACATATAATAAATATAACATTATTATTAATATACCATAGAATCATATTCATATATATAATACTATAACTTATTTACATGTGACTTTATATTTCTCTCTTGTTATCAATACCTTGTTAAATATATGTTTTGGATAATAAATTAATTGTTTTTCATAAATGTTATGTCTTTTTATTTTCTGTCCTCTTACATGGACAATTATTTCATCATATCCATAATGGTATGTACGATATAAATGTAATATGTTTTTCATACATATTTTGTATTTTTATAATATATACATGTGTAAACCATATTTTAATAACCTAATAAATTTTTTCATATCCTCATTTATAAAGACTAGTTTTTAATTTTGTTTAAATAATTATAATAATAAATTGTTATTTCGTAGAAACTTAATGTTGTGTGTAACACAAGATAAGTCGATATTGAATGTAGTGTAATATTAACAAAGTGTAGATTATGACATAAGATTAAAGTGGTATAATGTGAACCACAATATATTATAGTAATAAAATTATTTAAAAATACATTTCATTGAAATCTAGGGGTGTTACATTTTCCCCCTAAAAATAATTTCACCCTTAAAATTCATCACTATCATCAAAGGTTTTAACATTTGATAATTTATTTATAGAAAACCACATCATAAAACTGTATAATAAACCCTCCTGTAAAAACATATAGTTTGAGACATACCGGTTACCTTATGTGACATATAACTAGGTTTCCTTATATGAAAAACATTAAATAATGGATTTGGAAGAGAAAAATAATCCCCAATTACTGAAAAAGAGTGATAGAGAATGTAATCAAGATAAGGTTAGAGTCCACAAGGACATTGACCAAATATCATTGATAAAGTTCATTTAAATCATAAAAAATTATGACAATAGGATAAAATTTTATTTCTAAATAATTTAAAAAGATAAAAATACTTAATTTTATTTCTTTAGTACAATCTTACTCTATGGATGTGCCTTGATCAATTTCATCATTGTCTTTTACTATAAGAAATGAAGATGAAATTGTAATGCCTAAAGAACTGGTTGATCATGATATTTCTAATTAGATGATAATTCATTTCTTCTATCTATAGTAAACATCATAACAATATGGTTAGTACTAGTTATCCAAAACACATAATTATTTATATGGTAAAGTAATACATAATTCTCTAAAACCTCATAGAAAGTTTAACTTAATGAATTTCATTAAAAGTTACAATTATGAACCTTCCAAAAGATTAAAATAAAAAACGTTCATAATAATATCACTAAATTTGAAAAATAAACTTATCATTTATCCCCCAAACATCTTGACATTGATCATTATTTTCATACACCAAACATATGAAAACCATTATCATGTATTCCCTAAAAAAGGGTAATAACGTGAATTACTAAAAAATCTTAATGAAAACATGCATGCTTCTTCAATATTTATATAGATTATTGGATATATTCATAAGATCCCAAACATCTATAAACATCATCAATGATAAAAAAACCATTTTATCAACAAATCCATTTTCAGTTCTGATGTCCAAAACACCATCTAATTTACATTTTTCTTATAAAAATAAGTTTATCTAAACTAAAATCCATCTTATCAAAATCAGTTACAAATTGGGTCCACCTTACCTTAATCATGTTTTTCCCATTAAATATATCATTATTACAAAATCACTTTTCAAGTCCATTTATACCATTAAACCTTTTCTTCCAAATCATTAGTTAAAAAATACTGAATAATCCTTACATATTTAAATATTCATAATTCATGAATCATGATACCAAGAACATTTAATACTTCATCTTCATTGATTAGCATGGAATATTTCCTTATTTGGCTTGTAATTAAATTATTTGGTTAAGTCATTGAGTTTCATAACTCCCATGTTCTTCAATGTTAATAGAATGAACTCCATGAAATGTTGTCACTCAATGACCCTTTTTCCACACAAATAACATCTTACCCTCTATTGGAAATTGTACTTCAAGATATTATATATCCTTCGTGACCCATAGGATGTTTATTCTTCGTTCCTCTATGTTAATTACCACATGAACTTTCATAATAGTCTATCTTTCACTTATTCAATGTGGAAGAGTCTCATATAAGTTTAAGTTGTTAATCATTTATTGCAATAACTAATTAGTTATAACAAAATTATATGTAACTCCACTCATCCACCCATTTGATTGCTCTTCAGAAAATTTCTTATCATTCTATATATTATCACGGTGCATTCCAATTCCATCCATGAACTAAAACTAAATTCATAATTTGAGCATCATTGATCGTAGTGGGAAACCACATAATCCTGAAAAATAACTTATAGAAAGTATAAATCCTAAAAACTTTTTCTTTACTTGATGAACTCTTAATTATAGCCTTGGTAATTCATATACATATTCTATTTATGTCAATCCATATTGTTCACAAAGTGTTTCTAAATTCACAAAGAATATCCACTGGGAGTGTGAACTGCAAGGCCTGTTATTATGCACCAATTCATGGTCATGTACAGCTCTATATAGTGTTTTTTTGTCATTGTTACCCCTGAGTACGTATTTTTCAAAGCAACATACACTTGTAGTATCTAGAGAGGGATGTGTTTATATGATAACAATCTATCTATCCTTTATCAAAATCTAGGAAATTTTCTTATAACACAACTCACCTATTGTCTTATCGCTAGAGATGCCCATATACAAATAATTAGAAATAATTCTAGGGATTTCAATAAATGTTTTCTCATATTAGTTTTCAAATAATGCCTAAACCTTTTGTAACATAATATCTATAATAACACATTCATTTCATATGCGAATATTATAACTTCTTAGATGAATATCGATTATATTACAAAAAAACATAGTGGAGGACCGTAATAGTTTAGTGTTTTTGGAATCATAAAACATAATATTCTAGTCTGGGTAAATATATTCAATGTTTATCAAAAAGATCATCCCAGTTAGTATTCATTATAATAATAAAAACAAAAAAACATTCTCCATATGTTGGGATAAAGAGACATAATTAAAGGGTGAATTTTGATGATTAGTAAGGGTAAACAAGGGATACATGTAAGCATTACATAAACATAAGGGTATGAAAAAAATAACATGTGAAGATAATACCCTTAATGTAAAAGATCATATACATGAATCATGAAATAATGACTGGACGTTCATAAGACATGAATTATAAGGAAATTATGATTATAATCCAGTAAATCATAACATAGGAATAAGAACTTGAATTTTGGAAGACACATGAAAATATAAAAATTTTTCAATAGTAATCAAGGAATACATACAAATGTATCTTAGTGTAATAGATTCACTCCCAAAACTAACTTAGAAGTCAAGGTTCACTCTCAATACCATCGTAACAAACAATGTCTTTAACAGAGAAGGGTTCACTCCCCATTTTATCTGTAACAACCCAATGTTTTATCAGTGGAAATTATCTTCTTATAATTGTGAAATATAATCAAATTAAATCAGAACACAATGAACTACTAAGTACTATGTGACCTTTAAACATATTATTGTCACTTATGTGATTTGAATTTTTAAAATCTGACATACACGGTTGCGATCAGTATGATGTTTGGAGTCCGATAAGATTATATTAAATTGTAATGCTAAATAGTATTATATAGTAATGAATAGTATCCCACCCTTATGAATAGTAATATTACCCTTATTAATATTAAATCACCTAAATGAATAGTAACTCCACACATGAAGGTATAAATAAAATTTATGCATCTTATAAGTGATAATATGACCAAAGTAAAAGTATTGGTATTTTTGTGATTTTTAAATAATTAAATACAATTAATTAATTAATTTAAATGAAAATTTAAATTCATAAAAGGTGTTCATAATTTAACTATTTTATGTCTTCTGGTTTTATGATAATATTGTAAGACCATATGTAAATTTCTAAAGCATTATAAAATCAGTTTTATTTTTAAAATCTATATTTTTCAAATAAATTATGATTTTAATTAAAAATTAAATTTATCATATTTAGAAAATTATTTTTCAAAGATGGATTTCGTTTCTGAATTATACACTTGTAGGAATTGTTAGTTTTTTTTTAATTTTTCTAAAATACCTGAGTTTTTATAAATAGTAAAATAAATTAATTTACAATATATATACGTTATAAGTGAAACACACTATTCATAGCATCATTAATGTGGTAAAAACCCTTGGATATAACTCACAAACACATATTACTATTTTTTGTCATGTAATAATAAATATTTCTTGTCCTATGGAAATATAATAATCTAAGGATTAAAATATTTTAAAAACCCTCCCCACCTCCACTATAAAAACCACCCACACTCCCATGTTCTATTCCCTCATCTCAAGTCTTGTGACAGGCATATATTATACTCAAATATCTCCTTAAAAACCTCCCAGACGTCCATCAACCCTTGGTATCCTAAATAGACCAAATCCTCTACTCTTAAGATGATATCAAGGAAGATTAATTCAAGAGGTAAATTCTCTTTTCAATTCTTTTATTATTTTTTCAAATTCCTTTGTTATATTTTCAATCCATACCACTCCTAATCCATATTTTATGAAATCTATAGTACCTTACATGTACTTAAATTTTTGTATGATAATAAAATAATTTATAATCAAATATTTTTACCCCCTTTTATTCTAATAGTAAAAACACCATCTGAGATGTGTTAATTTATCACATTCAAGGATGATGGGTTTTCTATTTCCATTACCGTCTAAAATTATGTTCATGAAACCATTATAATTTTTGAACCATAATATAATATATTTATTATTTCTCATATATGGTACTATATATTTTTTGTACATGTGGTTTTTATTTATAAAACAAAATGGGTTCATTGTGATCAAAAACTGAGAAGTAACCGAAACGTTTATCACTAACGTTTTACATAATGATTAATATTTACTAGAAGTTAAAAAATAAAATTTAAAACCATATAACCTTATATATGTTCAATAATATAATATAACACCAATTCTAGACAGCCATCCACATTTTACATGATTATCCATTCAGGTAAATAAGTAAACTGATCATGAAACAAACGGACCCAAACAATGTAATTGAACCTCAAAACTAATCGAAATGTTTATGAATGAACTCAAAAAGGATATAATAAATTAATTACCTATAAAATAGGTTATATAATTATAAATTAATTGAGCTAATATTTTTATTTTGGTCACTAATATCAATTTGACAACACCATCGTATATAAGGTAAGGGAATCTACCTGAACCTCAATTATTCCCTCAGATTATTCTTACTCACTTTTTAACCAAATGAAATCCTATATTCTATTTATGTACACATTATAATTGATGTTTAAATGTTAAAAATCATGTATCAATATCCTTTAGAAATTCTTTTTGGGGATATACATGCTTTCATGTGATTTTCACTTCAATACTTTTAGATAAGTAGACTTTTTTTAAGAGAAGTTTCCAAATTCATACCCTATTTCAAGTGCACTCAACCATATGTTTTAAGAAATCATTGTTTTTATAAAACGAGTTGTTTTATTATAAATTCTTTTTGGTACAATTCTGGTTTTATATTAAATATTATTCTATTTTCTATTTTCAATTCTCATTAGTATTTTCCATCAGACAACACTAAAATGTTTTAGTGATAAAATTTCTCAAATACTCTCCTTACAAGTTATCAATTATATTTGACGTCACATACCATTATATGTTCTAATTTTATGTAATTAATGTCCATTTATGTTTTAATTCATTTCTTTAATGGACACTTGTATGATACACCAATTCATTATGCTTTATGTCATGATTATGATACCCATTTCATTCAATGGGTACCCATATGTTTATGTATGATTGATTATGTATGATTATTTATGTGGAAAGAATATTCCTAATCATGTATATATGTGTGTTCCTAGATAGTTCTCTAATGAACTGGGTAATTTTGATTCTCATGAGATGTTATGTGCACCGATCTTGGCAGATATCTTTGACTCGTGCAACTATGTGCAACAGTCATGGTGGTAAACCTTGACTTGTTCTCCTGAAAGTTCAATGACCCCAAACACGTATGAATTCATGTTTTATGTTTCTAAAACATTATTATTACTCCATGTTTATATGAACCCATGTCTATATTTTATGATTTCACATGTTCCAAGAATTTTTATATCATTATTTTATGCCTACTAACATATGTCCTAAAGAGTAGTTACTACGTTTTTTTTTCATACAGGGATTTTAGCTCATCCCTTTATTCATGTCATCCCCATATTATCATATGCAGATGTATTAGCACAAAAGATGGTAAAAATCATTATGTTGATTAAATAAAAAAATTTATGATATTTTTTAAGTACATAGTCTTCCAAGACACTATACTTTACAATACATGTCTTGTAATATTATGTTTTATTATTGTTTAATTCATATCATGTTATGGGTAAAATTATTGTGTTACTATATTTGGTATTGGAGGATGATGTAGTTATTTTGAGAGATTAGGAATATATCACATTATTAAGAACCTTATGGATGAGACTAAGTAAAACAAAACATCCCTAAATTTTGGTATGTATAGAGTAAGTGGTTTATCAAAAAATACATCCCTGTTTGGATAGAAAATGGTAGAGGTTTCTATGTCGCAGATGTATCTAGGGGGAAAACCCGAAAACACCACATTGATCTGGACTCAAATGGGAACTGGTACACTACAATTGTCCTGGCTGTACTCTTGTTTTGACACTCCCATAGGATATGCTTTTGTAAATTCACAATCATAGAATGAACCATTATTATTGGAATAAAAAAATCTCATAAGAATATATGTTAAGAAATTGATCTAGCATAACCTTGATTTAAACTAAGGGAATCACATGTTATGATATACTTCTCCTTTACTAGTTTATTCTTTTAGGTTCAATGTATCCTTTTAATGCATAATATCTCTGTATTCAAGCCCTTAAATTGTGTGTTCTTTGTCTTTTTTAATGAAGTAAAATAGAAGAACACATTACAACACTCAATCTGATAAATAATGTTAATATCTTCCTAATGATATGCAAAATATAATGGGAATTAGTGCTTAGAAAATCATGATAGTACTAGACTAGCTAGATCAATTAATGAATAAAAACTTGAATCATTTGGACACCCTCATCCTCAATTGAAATAGATAATTTCTGTATAATCCATCACGTGGAAAATTACTCCCATATTTTGTGGATATTCATTTCCCTTGATGATGAAATAGTTGATTAACTCCATTGAAATGATATTATCTATTATCTAGAGCTTAAATTAAGAGAATATTGTACTATTAGTCTTTCATTTTGATGGGGTAGCTAAAAAGTTATGGACAATAATAAAAAATATGAGGTCCACGGTGGAAATTGATTCCATGGATTGGGAGGAAATCAATACGATGTTTTTCAATAAATATTTTACCCAGACCCTCCACCTAAAGATGGAAAGATAGTTCCTCAGACTCAAGAAAAAGGAAGATGAGTCCATCGAGTAATATGAAAAAAAATTCATAATTATTTCCAGATACACCATCAGCTATGTCATTAACAACGAAATCAAGGTGGATAATTTTTTTAGCGGACTCAAGCCATGTTTATGAAAATCATTGGTGTTTGAAGACTTTGACAATAAGGAAGAGATTGTTTGTTGTTCCCTTAAGGATGAAAATGATATTAGAGACTCACAATGGTCTCATGGACCCAGTGAAATGAAGTAGAATACAAAGTCTAATATGTGTAGTTGGGTGAATAAATCACACGATGGAATGAAGATCGAATATCCCATGTTTCAAAATTGTGGGAAGAATAATCCTTGGAACTATTTTTTAGGGAACCAAGAATTTCTTTGAATGTGGAAATATGAGACATGTATAAAAGTACTATTAAATGAATTAGAAGAATCCCTCTAATTTGGAATAAGAAAGGATGTTTCAGATAAACACTCAACTAGTGGTTCAGTGTTACAACTGCAAGAGTAGGGGCATTATGAAAACAATTTCCCTAAACCAAGGGTTATTTTAGGAAATCAACAACAACTGACAATAAAACATGGAAGGGATTATGTTAACACTACTACTGAGATGGAACAAGAAAATTATGTGGTGAATGTTTTGGAAGTTATTCATTCATGAATAGTGAATGTACTATTTGATTTGGGTTCTATGCATTCTATCATATCTCGCATGGTTTGTAAAACTATTCAAACACCACATAAAATTTTAGAGGTTAAATTATCTATAAAAAAATAAAATGGAAGAATTATTGTAGCAAAGGTTTATAACTCCTCCCTAGTTATTTTTTGTGGACTAAACCACCCAAAAAATATCATCATACTTCCTTTAGTGAGGTTCGACACAATCATGGGCATGGATTGGCTATAATTATACAAAGCCAACATCAACTATTAAAAAAGGGACATCACTCTTCTCACCCCAATTCATCCACTAATTTTATACAATAATATGGTGGAAGATGAATCATCTTTATAATCATTATCTCAAATGTGTATATTAATTATTTATGAGCAAGAATTTCTTGCTCAAATGATTGAGACAAAAGAGAAAATGATGCTCTAAGATATGTGTATTTTGAGGGATTACACTGAGTTATTCCCTAAAGATTTTTCTGGTCTTCCTCCTAATCAAGTTGTTGAGTTCTCAATTAAACATATTCCTAGATCCTTAACTATATTGAGGACACCTTATTGAAGGGCCATTGTAGAACTAGAAGAGATGAAGAAGCAGTTACAGGAGAATCTAGAGAAGGGTTTTATACACCCAAGTGCTTCACCATGGGTGAACCATTCCTTCTTTTCATGAAGAAGGATTATTTAATGTGCCTCTGCATTAATTATCATGAGCTCAATAAAATCATGATAATGAAAAAGTATCCCCTACCTCAGATATATGACTTGTTTGATTAGCTTTGTGGGGCCAATTATTTCTCTAAGATGGACCTTTGGTATGTATATCACCAATTAGAGGTTAGGAAGGAAGATATTTACATGGCTTCCAATCAATTGAGGTATGAAAACTATGAGTTCACAGGGATTCCCATCAGACTCACTAATGATCTAGTAATTTTCATGGATTTAATGAATAGAGTCTTTAGATATTTCCTCAACAAATTTCAGGTTGGATTTATCGACAATATTATCATACACTAAAAGTGAAAGGAAGAACATGATGAGCATTTTAATAGTATGTTAAAGACCTTTCGAAGGAAGAAAATATATTCATTGTACAATAAATATTTCTTTTGGATAGAGGATGTATCATTCTTGGGAAATATTATCACAAAAAAGGCTTATCTATGGATCCTTACAAGAAAAAGGCAATTGTAAAGTGTCATAGGCCAACATTTGTAATGGAGATCCACAACTTTCAGGCTCTAGCTGGGTATTATCAAGAACTTGTGAAGAAATCATCACGATTCTCAAACCCAATGACCAACATAACATGGAAGGGGGTGATGTTCATCAAGACTCATGAATGTGAAGGCTGCTTTATGGTGTTGAAAAAATCTTATCATTACGCTAATACTCACACTCTCAATGAGGGGGAAAATATTTCTTGTGTATAGTGATGATTAAAATAAAGGATTAGACTGTGTGCTAATGAAAAATTATAAATTGATATCCTATTCCTTATGATAGTTTAAAATAAATGTGCTAAACTATCGCATGCATGATCTAGAGTTGGAAGTTTTGATCTTTGAGAAAACATTTTGAGGCATTATCTCTACGGGGAGAAGTGTGAGATATATACTGAT
This sequence comes from Viscum album, assembly GCA_963277665.1. Lineage (NCBI taxonomy): Eukaryota > Viridiplantae > Streptophyta > Magnoliopsida > Santalales > Viscaceae > Viscum > Viscum album. The sequence goes on along the minus strand of OY728141.1, from coordinate 1,293,132,084 downwards.
CAATATATTCTCAAACATATATTCACACAGAAATTGATTAATATGAAACAAAAAATATTGTTATATCTCATCAAGGATTATTAATACTCAATCCAAACCCATCTCATTAAGGAAAATAATTTGGTAGATGCTTTAAGTAGAAAGGATCATATATATTTATCAATGATTAGAATTGAAAAGGATATAAAATTCACATATTTTTAGGGGATGGAAATGGGAATAAATATTTGAGTAAAATCATAAATCCTTTCTCAAATGATTGTTTAACCATCCCTTCTAGAGAAAATAAAGGATTATCAATGAAAAGATGAGGAAATTTAAAAAACAGGTGGAATCCATTAGAAATGGGAATTGATATGAGTTTAAGATCAATGAGGATGGAGTTGCAAGATTTGGGTCAGGATTATGTGTACCATATAATCCATAGATTAATGTGGATATTTTGAATTATACACATATCTCATCCTTCTCTATTCACCTAGGGAGCACAAAGCGGTATTGAGATCTTTGAGATAACTTTTAGAGGGACAATATGTAGAAGTAGATTGCTGAGTATCCATCAAAGTGCATAGTATGTCAACAAGTGAAGGATGAAAGATTGAAGTATACATGGGTGAAGAGACCACCACCAATAACAATATGGATGTGGGATAACATAATCATAGTATTTTTTCACTATACTTCTAAGGACATCCAGAGGAAACAATGTTATATGAGTTTTGGTGGATCGTCTTACAAAGAGAGCTCAATTTATCGCAATTCAAGAAGAATTCTCTTTGGATCTAAATTCATGGATATATATCAAATAATATGTAAGGCTAAATGGGGTACCACTATATATTGTATCATATAGGGATCCTTGATTCACCATGATGTTTTATAAAAGTCTCTAACATTCTATAAGGATGGAACTAAATTTCAATACAGCCTATCATCCTCAAATTGATAGCCAATATGAGAGAACTATTTAGAAACAAGAATACATGTTAAGAGAATGTTCTATGGACATAAATGGAAGATTTCACCATTATCTTCCACTGGTTAAATTGTACTAAAAATAGATTCCACTCGAGCTTGTGAATGGCACCATACAAATACCTTTAAGGGAAAAGGTGTAGAACGCCGACGTGTCGGGGTGAAGTCGGTGAGTATAGGCTACTAGGACCTGAAATGTTCATAGAAATGGTGGAGATGGTGAAAACTATTCATCATCATATCAAGGAATACCAAATTTGACCGAAGAGTTTTGCAAGAAATCATTGATGAGACCTTGAGTTCAAATTTGGAGACATGGTATTTCTACAAATATATCAATGGAAGAAGGTCATGATGTTTGGGAAGAAAGTAATGTTTTATCCCAGGTATGTTATCCCCTTTAATATTATTGACCATTTTGGTGATATGGAATATCCCCTAGAACATCCACCTATCATGTTTAAAGTACATGATGTATTCTATGTATCACCCTTAAGGAAGTACACACTAGATCTTATAATTGAACTCTCTTTAGAGTTGGTATAATTAGGGAATGATATTTCTTACAAGGATCAACCAGTGATGATCTTGGATCATAGAGATAAATTTCTACTTAACCAGACCACTCACAAAGTCAATGTACTATGGTGGAACTATATGTACGAAGAGGCAACATTGGAACTGGAGGAGGCAATGAAGGAAAAGTAACCTCACCCATTTATGGATTAGAATGTAAAATGAAATTTTGAGGGAAAAATTTGATAAGGTTGAAGAATGTAATGACCCAATATTTAATCATTGGAATATAAATTCTTATAATTACATCATATAATAACATGAACTACCAATACAATGAAATATTATGTAATATGTGACCTTTAAAGATAATATTTTCACTTCTGTGATTTTAATTTCGAAAATATTACATAAACCATTGAGATCTGAAAGATGTTTAATGTCCGATAAGTCAAACATATTTTTTCGTGAATAGTAACATACCCTTTTGAATAGTAACCTACCCTTTTGAATAGTAATATGACCCTTATGAATATAAATATTGTTCAAAAGAATAGTAACCTCACCCATGAATGTATAAATAAAATTAAGGCATATTATAAGTAATAATATGACCATAGTAAATGTATTAGTATTTTTGTAAGTCATAAATAATTAATTAAAATTAATTATTTAATTTAAAGAAAAAACTATTTTCCTAAAAGGTTATCATAACTTAAAAATTTTATGTCTTCTGGTTTAAAGATAATTTTTATAGATCTTATCTTATTTTTAAAAGCATTATAAAATCCGTTATAGTTTCTAAATCCAAATTTTCAAGTAAATTATGATTTTAATTAAAAATAAAATTAATAAAATTAATAAAATTAATTTTGGAAAATGGATTTTATTTTTGTATTCTACACATATAAAATGTTTTAGGGTGAATTTTTTGGATTTTTCTAATATACAAGAATTCTTTTATGAATAGTCAAATAAGGTAATTTACTGTATATATACGTTATTAATTAAATGCACTATTCATAGCATCATTGATGTGGTAAGAACCATTTTTTCAAACTCACAAGAACGTATTACTCATTTTTCAATCATCACTCTTTCTTGCCTTATGAATATGTAATAAACTAATGATTAAAGTATTAAGAAAACCCCTCTCACCTCCACTATAAAAACCACCCACAATACCCTCTTCTATTCACTCCTCTCAAGACTTGTACCTTTCCAAAAATATACTCAAATATATCCCCAATATCCTTCCCTATATCTATCAGCCATTTGTATCCACAAAAGTCCAAATACTCTCCCCTTAAGTGGATCTCAAGGAATATTAATCCATGAAGTAAATTCATCATTTCATTTCTTTTATTTTTATCAATTTCATTTCTTTTCTTTTCTATCCTTACTTATCCTCATCCAAATGTTATGAAAATTCCTATACCATACATGTTCTAGCATTTTATTATGATAATGGAATAATTTATTTTCATCTCTCCTTTAACCGTGTTCTATACTCGTATTAAAAACACCATCCGAGATTTGTAAATTTACCACAGTCATGGATGATGGGTTTTTAATATACATTACCATATTCAATTATGGTCTCGAAATTAGTTTCATGGTTTAAACAGACTAAAATATATGTATTATGTATCATATATGGTTCTAGAATCTTTTTTGAAGTCTATTTTAGATTTATTAAACAAAATGGAATCCTAGTGATCAAAAAATGCCAACTTACCCAAAAGGTTATCACTAAATTTTTAAATAATGATTCATATTCACTAAAAGTAACAAAATGATATTTACAAACATGTAACCATATATATGTTAAAAAACAAAATTTAACTTCAATTATAATAAAATAACCTAATTGGAAATGATTATCCATTCATGTATATATGTAAACAGATCATGAAACAAACAAACCTGGATAATGAAATTGAACCTTATAACCAATCAAAAATGTTATGAATGAACTAAAAAATCATATAAAAAATTAATTAATTGTAAAAAAGATTCTGATATTAGTAGTTAATGAACCTAATTATATTAGTTAGGTCATGAATATCAAGTGGAGAACACCATCAGACTTAAGGTAAGGGATTCTACCCGAACCTCTATTATTCCATTGGTTTATTATTACTCTCTTTTTACCCAAATGAAATACTATATTTTTTTAATTTAAAAATTATAATTTCTGTTTACATGTCCAAAATAAAATATCAAGATCCTTTCACAATTCTCATTCGGGAATATACATGATTTTATGGGATTCCCTCATCAATACTTCATGACAAGAAAACCTTTTTTAAGGGAACATCCCGAATTCATAACAATTTTCATGTTCACTTGACCATATTTTTTAATACACCAATGTTTTTATATAACCATTGTTTTTGTTATGATATCATACTTTTATCAGTTATGGATTTATACAATTAATTATTCCATTTTCTATTTTTAATGCCTGTTAATATTTTCCTTAAAACCATACTAAAATGTTTTAATAACAAAATTTATTAAATACTCTTCCTACATGTTTTCAATTCTTTTCTACATAACGTACCAGGATATATTATTATTTTACCTTATTAAATTCCTTGTATGTTTTAATTCCTTTCATTCATGGACACTTGTATAACAAACCCATTCATTATTCTTTGTGACATGATTATGATACCCATTTCTTTCTGTGTGTTACTTTATGATTATGTATGATTGTTTATGTGAAATGTATATTCATGAACATGTTATGATGGATGTGCATACATAGGTATCCAATGCATTGGGTAATGTTGAGTCTCATGAGTTGTTATGTGCAACGGTCTTGGTTGTTAGCTTTGACTCATGCTACTATGTAAAACTGTCTTGGTGGTTAACCTTGACATGTGATACTCTAAGTTAAACAAGCCTTGAATAATGCTATGTAATGGTTTATGTTGCTGCCACTTTACTATGACTCCATATTTTTATGAACCCATGATTAAATTTTATTACATCACATGTTCCAATCCTATTTATATCTTTATTAATTGCCTTCTAAACCATGTGAAAAAGCTTTATTACTGTGTTTTTTTATTTATTGGGATTTTAGATCATCACATTGCTCATGTCATCCACTAGTTATTCTATGCAGATTTATGAGAAAATTGGAAGTTAGGAGCTCTTTATGGAGACTATTTAAAAAGTTGTTTTTATGATGCTTAATTATGTATCTAGTCTCCCAAAGATGCTAGACTTTTTGATCCTTGTCTTGTAATATGATGTTTTATTATGCTTAAAATCATATAATGTTATGTGTAAAATGATAGGGTCGCTATATTATCCATGTCTGTATCATTTGATATAAATAATTACCCAATGAAATGAAGGGTGATATATGTTTCAACAATCATATAATTATAATAATACATACACATTCCAACATAATATGAACCATTTATTATATTAGAAACCAAAAAAAGGGATTTCATAAACATTTCATCATAACATATCTCAGGAAAATGAAAGAGAGTTCATAAACATTATTCAATAATAAACATAAACCATTTAGAGAATGAATAATAATGGTAACCATGGATAATACTACTTAAAAACATATGTAACAAGAAATATTGTGGTCTTAGATTGATTTTTTTTTTCAAAAAATCACCTGAAATAATTCATGATTAAAATATCTTTTCCATTTTGATTATTTTTAATCAAAAAAATTACAAAAAAATAATTTTCATTGAAAAGAACCTCATAATATTTTAAATGAAGCATAAATACATTAATTATTCATGAAATTGGAAAAATAATATCATTCCATGTTATGAAACATCCCTGGGGAACTGTACCGTGACTACCCCAAACACACCTTCTATAGGCCAGGGGTTGGAAACTAACACCAGAAAGATGTCTCCCAAAAACGGGAATGCATTGCCTTTAAAACTGTAAAAACACAGAGCCATGAAAGTAACAAGATGAAACCATGAAGGAAAACTACATTAGAACAAGTGTGTACTAAAATCAAGAGGCTGTAATAAAAGACCAACTAAAAGATACAAATACAACTACAAAAAACAGTAACATCTCACACGATCGTCCACCAAGAATCCTACCAGAAGGGTAGGTACAAATCATCTCCACAAATCTCCACATCATCTAGTCTCCTCCATGTACATCCTGGTCATGTCTCCCTCAAGTCTTATACAATCTTCTCATCATCTACACAAGACACAACAAGGTGTAAGTGAAGCCTGTGTAGGGGTGAGTATGACAATACCCAATAGGGACCCCGAGACCCCCAATGGTCTCTCAGATTTTGTAAAAGGAAAACCACAAATCATTTTATCAATAATAATGCATAATTAAAAAGACACATGTTAAACTAGATATACTCATCTCTTTCACAAAAAGACATAAGGCACCGACCACAAGCAATTTATAGGATTTCTAATGGAGGATCAACGTGTAACTCAAGGATCAGTAGTAAACACTCCATGAACTGGACATCCATGATTTCACCACTCTGAGATATATAATCTATCAGGTACAACTCAACCATTCCTAATGGAACGTTCGAAAGGAAATGCTCTACCAAAAACATTCTACTAGAACTATCTCTAGTGCCCGACACTATAGGTCTCACAGTTACAATCTTATGCCTGATGTAAAGAAAAGGGAAACAATGTGTAGAGGCCCACACCTCAACATTGTTTCCTACAATCGAGGGAGCTCCAACTCCCCTGAAGGACCCGCTCTCCGTTGCTACTTGGAGACATGGGAGTACTACTCTATATGTGAGGACCCACACACTACCCAGAAGGGGAGTACAACTATGGTTGTTTATTTTCTGTGGTGGACCCACACCTTAGAACGTTGGAGGAGTATAGACCCTAGGATAGAGGACCCACACCCTAGCATAGTATCGGAGTACCGACACTATATGTGAGAACTCACACCCTACCCGGTAGGTGAGTAGAACTCCTTTGGATTGTTCGTAGTGGGGGACCCATGCCCTAGTATGTTAGGGGAGTATGGACCCTAGGCTAGAGGGCCCACACCCTAGTATGGTAGGTGAGTACAGAATGTACTATAGCCCTGCATAAAGAGTACCTGCACCCTGATTTTATAAGGGAGTACCTACTCCTAACATAAAGGACTTGCACCATACTCTGTAGGGGAGTACCTGAATCAATGTGTGTTATGTATGGAGGAATCGTGCCTTAGTCCAATAAGCGAGTACCAACTCAAAAGACAAAAAAACCAAATAGACGGAAAAGAACCAGTACTCATGATGTAGGGAGTCCCATATCTACTTGAGCAGAGGAGTAATGAATTCCCATTCCTTTAGTTATCAAGGGAGTAACCATACTATATGTCACTACAAGAAACACCATGGTTCTTCTCCTCCTTTTATAGGTCATAACTCAACCACCACGATGATTGAAAAGGAAGTAAAACAATTATATGACATGTCATAAGGGTTTTAATGAAACAAACGGCGTGTTAACCAATCACCTAGTTTGTAAGATATAGGAACTTTAGTGCTGAGGGTCCGGTTGGATTCGAGTACCATCCAACCCATCCAGACTCCAAAACTCTCTAAAAGACACGTGGAGTATCTCAAAAAGGCGGTCTTCCACCATGGAACCCAGCACCACATACGGTTCCTCAAACTGATGTCCAGTTCGCAAGATACAGTATTTTAAGCATAATTGGGCCCAAGAGAGGTATAGGTCTGGTCCGAACTGGCCCGACCCGACCTGGGCCAACCTGACCCAGTCTGGGATTGGCCCGACCAGCCCAGTTCTACAGGTCTATGGTGGGCTCGGCCTGCCGGATGGTGTGACCCATGTGGAGTCATGCGGTCTGCTTCTCTCAAACGGCTCAAAGGAGACATTTGGCAACAATATTGGCAGTTCCAGGTGGTGTCTCCTAATTACCTAGAGCACCCACAGGGAGTGGGTCCCCTTAATCACCATGGCTTTGGGTTGCAACTCCCTTCTGTGTGGTGCAAGATGGTGCGTCACCTCCACCTCTACGGACAACTGCTGCATGTCGCCTGTCCGACCATCGTGGCGCCACTCTTCCACCGTGGTCGGCAGTTTCCATCCTTTTCCCTTGTACATCGGCATCAGTCACCAGTGTCTTCGTGCTGATACTTCTTCCATGGGCCACTAAATGGTCATTGGTGGTCCGTTCTTCATTCCAAACCCTCCTACGATATTCTCAAGATGCCTTCGTCATTACGCACCTCTCAGTTTTAAGGTACTATCATGTTGGAACAACCTCCCTCTGAAGAACACAATGAAAAACCAGTTGCGGAGGGTCCATTCCTTGTTTGTTTGTCCCATGCCTTCTATGTTAGAATTATAACAAGTGGGAGTAATTTATACATTACATTAAAATAATGATAAACTCTATTCAAATCCTCCATAATAGCAATCTTCAAATTTAACAATGAGGAGAAAAAATTGAGAATTTCTTATATTAATAGACAAACTCTACCTCAAGATTCATTGGAGATGTTGCGGTAGTGGAAGAAGATTCTGGATTTGGATGAAGCCATTAGTGTTCAACGATCCTAGTTCTTTTCCATCTGAGATCCCATCTCTGTCGGTGGAAGGTGTCATGTTACATCACCAGTGGTTCCTTTCTTGATAAATTTGTGTCAAAATCTCTACCTCAAGCTCTATTTAAATATAGGGGGATGAGTAATGCATTGGGGAATTTATGAGGTTCATTAATATATGTAATTAATGTGCCACATTAATTACATGAGGGTTGTATACACTACCAAAGTGTAACTGGAAATTTAATTTCCCATATATAATAGTCTATCCACCTTTGTGGTCACTGCCACCACCGCTTGACAGGTGGTAGGAAAACAAGATAAATAAATAAAAATTTCTATGTTAATTTATTATTTAATTAAAAATTCACAAAACTAACTTTTTCGCCCAACTAACAAAATTATAAGTGAATCTTCCCTTAATTAAATCCAGGAATTGGAGATTCAACGGTGCCCTCAGATTTTTAATCTAAGAACCGATTCAAAATTTAGAAAATACGACACATTCATTTACTGAAAATACCATTAAAAAATGATCAAAAAATTTTCACAGTCACCCTCAACCTGTGCCAGTCGAGGATAAGCTCATCCTAAGGGAAAAACATCCCAAAAAACTCAACGGTCTTATCATATTTTCTATCTGAGTTATGGTTTATGAGATATATAATTTAATAATAAAATTATTGTTACATAATTATTTTATTTGCGGGAAAAAACTAACTTCCATTGTGCTCATGTGCTGAGAAAAGATTGGATCTAACTAAGGAAGGCATACCCTAACCAGTTCTTCGATGGCCTCAGATATTTAATTCGAGTCACAGTTCATGAGTTATATGCATTTGGAAAATTAAATAATTTTATTTAATTATTTTATTTATGGTTTTGCCATTATCTTGTTATCTCACTGGAGACATGGGACGAAAAACATAAGTCACACCTAGGGTAAACACACCATCCTAAACACAACAGTGCCATCATATTTCTAATATGGGCACCCATTTAACAATTATTCCACTTTTTTAGGAAAACTTCTCACGCATGTCATTTAATGCTCATAAAATTTTGACAGACCATTTTAGGCACTCCTGGGCTCAGAGTCACATGTATTCAGATTTTGGGATCTCGAAATATTTCTATATAAAAAAAATTATGTGGATATTCTGGGACATTAGATTCTCCCCGCCTTACGGTTTTACATACCTGAAAAGAAAAACTAAGGAAAACCAAACAAAAGAGGGTAGTGAGCATGAATCGGTGCCTCTCTCTCCCATGTGATCTTCTGGAGGATCCCATGCCACCAAAAAACTCGCATCGGAGGGATTGACCATCCAAAAAACACCCACTGATGTCGATCCTCTATCTCCATCGAGAACAACTTAAAAGTTGCTCCATCATCAAAGTACAACTCACCCTAGTCTATAATGTGCGACAAATCATCCACATATGTCCTCAGTTGTGGCTCATATGAATCATTATGCACTTGATGCATCTATGGGGGAAGAGTTAGGTGGTACACCACCTGGCCAAATCTGCTGAAAACATGGAATGGTCAAATAAACCTCATAGGTAGCTTGCCACCCTAGCCAAATACCTGCAATATATGTCGGGATGAGACCTCTAGGAAGACATTGTCTCCCTCCTCGAACTCTAAGGGTCTTTGTATCCTATCAGTATAATACTTTTTCCAGCTCTACACAGTCCTCATCCCTATCCACCAGTTTTGATGCTGCTGGTCCTGGTACAACTTTTCCACACCTGGATGTACCACCAAATGGGATTTTAGGAACTCCCTCAACACATCCCCACATAGATTCTTTCTTACCATGGTGCATCCCATAAAAAGAAAGATGTTCTCCCTACCTTAGAATAACCTTCAGGAGCCTATCATGAGGATATCTGAGCATGTTCAGCCTTACAGTCCATGTCCCCAATCTATGTCTCTCGAACTTGCTGAAGGAGTGGCGGAGTGATAGTCATAGACTAAAGGTAAGATATTCCATCACCACAAATGAAGGGTTTATATAACGTATCTAGATACATTTTCACCACACTCGGCAGTTGTAATCTATACCTCATGCAGTGTTCATCTGAAACCATATCCCCATTCTAAACTCTCAGCTCCCGGAGCACTATAGGAGCCACCCAACATGAATTTGTAGTTATTTGTGTGGTTTCTAGGTACAAGACAAAGAAAAACTCTGTCTCATAAAGGTATTTATAGACTTAAGGGTTATGTAAAAAAGTTAACAAGAAACTATAGGTCTTGAACAAGATTCATGACAAAATGGAATGATTATTACCTATGTATGTTAATATGAAATCTAGTAGTAGATATAGATCTTACCCTGAATCATTCCTGGAGCCCTTGGGTCACACACCAAGACCGCATGAAGCTACTCCATTCACCTTCCCTCTAGCTCACGGAACCTGGTGGGGACCCTATTGGGGTGGTGGTTTTATCATGTCAAAATATATTCCACCTCCTACTACTCCCCTAGCTCCTCTTCCATGTCTGATTCCCTGAACATTCATCTGTCCCTATCACTTCAACTTTCTGAAACATTTTTACACATCCAAGTCTCTGAGACTGTTGTAGGTTACCTACGTCCCCACAACAAACATTCACTGGTTGTATCGGCTTAGCCAAAAAACATTCAACCACTATGGTTCTCTCTAGAATCCTAGCACAAGTAGGAATAAACTGAGGAATTGTGCTATCTTGACTGTCCCTAAATACATATCATTTGGAGGTATGAGACCCAAAGCACTGGTCATATAATATTCATCGAGTACCTTGAATGGTCGGTATGCCTCAATGAATACTCACCTACAGAAATGTCATCATGTAAAATCTGTAGAACCTCAGGGGAACACATAACCCTTAGCTTTTTATGGAATGATACCCCCTTCTATGAAGAAGGTTCTCAAGCTCTATCCATGGAAAAGTCACCTCATCGTAAGATAGGGATAGTCTAAACCCTTCCATCAACCTACTGAGCCCCATAGAAAGGTCACTGCTAAGAACACCATAAGATCTAATGGTGCCCATGATAGATGGAAATTCAGTCACTCCCTCAAGCCAGTACTTACCTGCCTATGAGTCAGGCTCGCCTCGGAACCTGAGGGATATAAGTCACTGAAACTCATGGAAGGAATTGATCCCATAAGTGTCCACTACTCGTAGTGCCCGTAGAAACTACTGACCAAATGGAAGTGATATTACTTGGTCACTGCCCAAAGGTACCATCTAGAGCAGTAGTCCTTTTACTAAAGCTTCGTCACACTATAGACCATTCTAATGGTCACACATTGGAATCCTGTTTGGCTGTCTATATAGAGGCATATTGAATGAGAATCACGATGAACCACGATCAAATAAGTTATGCCTCATGAGATGAATCAAATGAGATCAAAGGAAAAACATCCCAAAACACATGCAATCAGTGATTTCATGCACCTTGTCAGATATCAGAATTCAGGGTCCTGGTGTATGGATATGTCGGTCACCACCCCAACACTAGACAACCCGAACTGAAAAACCACACTCAAACAACTAAACACTATTTCTCCATTGCAAATATCAGAGTCCTAGTTCTTCATTAGAACCAACACCTCTAATACCACTTGGCCACAACCCTTCCTCCATGGCCCATGTTGTGACAACCCCATGCCCAACTTCCATGGGACAGGAGTTGGCGACCAGCACCGGAAATGCGTATCCATAAATGAGAAGAAATTTCCTTTAAAACATTACAAACAAACATCCTAGAGCACAACAAGATGCATCCCTGATGCGAAACAACAGTAGAACAAGTGTGTACTGAAAGAATGGCGCTGGAATACAAGCCCAATTGAATGATACTACTACAAAAATGAAACTAGAAAATGATCATGTGATTTCCCACTATGTATCCAACCTAAAGGGTATGTGAATCTCTTCTCCAATGCTCTCCGCGTCAGCTAGAATCTTTCGTGTACATCCTGGTCATTGCTCCCTCAAGTCTCATCCACACTGATCATCGTTTGGACAAGACAACAAAAGGTGTAATGGAAGCTCATGGAGGGGTGAGAATGAAAATACCCAGTAGGGACCTCGAGAACCCCGATTGTCTCTCAGAATTCCACAAAGAAAAGCAAAAAATAATGATCTCAATCAAAAATAGAAAATCAAAGGACATAGCTCAAAACAGATATACTCATCTCATCCACAAAGAGACAAACTACCCCTTCCACAAGCCATATCCATGATTTCCAAAGGCGGCTAAAATTGTAACTCAAGGATCAGAAGTACACACACCATGTAGTGGAAATATCTGATGGAACCCATTTGAGAGATGTACTCTATCTGGTACAACTTATCCATTCATAATGGAACGTCTAAAAGGACGTGCTCCATCAGGAAATTTCTACTAGAACTACCTCTAGTGCCTGATGCTAGAGGTCTCACAGTCACAGTCTTTCACCTGAGGTGAGACCAAGGGAAACCAAGTGAAGTGGAAAACTCCTCGACACTATGTCATGCAGTTGAGGGAGCTCAAACTCTCTAAATGACCCACTCCCCGTCTCTACTTATAGATTGGGGAGTACAACTCCATATGTGGGGACATGCACCCTACCTAGTAGGGGAGTAAAACACTATTAGTTTGTTCACTGTGGGGGACCCTCAGCCAAGTATGTCAGGGAATATCGACTCCTAGATCGAGGACCATCACCCTAGCACGGTTGGGGAGTATTGACTATATATGTGAGGACCTGCACCCTACTCGATAGAGGGTACAAATTTGGTAGTTTGTTTGTTGTGGGAGACCCACGCCCTAGCACGTTAGGGGAGTACTGACCCCTGACTAGAGGACCCGCACCCAGGCACGATATAAGAGTATTGACTCTATTGTACCACTACATAAGGAGGACCGTCACCCTATGTTGACATGGGAGTACCTTCTCCTAACATAGATGGACCTCACCATACCTGTAAGGGGAGTACCTGACTCTATGTGAGTTAAGTATGGAGAACCGACGCCCTAGCCCAATTGGGGAGTACAAAATAAAAAGATAGAATAACCAAACAATGGTAAATGAACCCACACTCATGATGTGGGGAGTCCCGTCTCTACAGAAGTAGATGAGTAAGAAATACTCATGACTTTAGTCATCAAGGGAGTAGCCATCCAAACTGTCACTTCAAGAAACACCCTAGTTCTACTCCTCCGGTTATCAGTCATACCTTAACCACCACAAACTTACACAAGGAAGTAACCCGATGACCCGTCATGTCATAAGGGATCCAACACAACATAAGTTATGTCAACCAGACCCCTGGTCTATAAGCTATATGAATTTTAGTGGTGAGGGGCCGATTGGATTTTAGTACGATCAAGCCCTAAAGAACTACAACTTTCTCTAAAAGACTTGTGGAGTGTCAAAAAGTATCATCTCACTCCAGTGATACCAACACCATGTACAATTAATCAAACAAATGTCCGGTTCACATGATACGACCTTTTAAGTGTAACTGGGCCCAAGAGGGGTCCGATTCAGGACCGACCCGATCGGACCGACCTAACCTGACCTGGTTCGGGTCAACCTCACCTGGTCTAGGTCCGACCCATACTGGCCTAGATGGGCTGGGCCGTAGCAGGCTTAGCCCACCGACTGGCAGAACCCTCACAGGGTCGTACAATCTACTACTCTCGAACGGCTCGAAGGAGCCGCTCGACTCCTTTATTGGTGGTGCCAGTTGGAACCACATTATCACCCATGGTATATGCAGGGATTGGGTCCCCTGAATCACCATGGATTTGATTCACATATCCCTTTAGTGCGGTGCGTGATGGCACACCACCTCCACCTCCACAGTCAGCCGTTGTTGACCACCTGTCCGACCATCGTGGTGCTGAGAAACGCCGTACTTCCACCATGACTGGTGGTTTCTGACGGCCACCCTCATCTACCGGCACCAGTCTATAGTGTCACCACACAGACTCTTTTTCCGTGGGTCACTAGGTGAGGTCCGATGGTCTATTCATCCTTCCAAATGTGCTTATGGTTCTCTCTGGATTCCATTGTCATTGCGCACCTCTCAGTTTCAAGTTTCTACCAAGATGGAACACCCCACCTCTAAAGAATGCAATAAAGAAAAAATGGTAGAGGATTCTTTCCTTGTTGGTTTGGTATGCACCATCCACGTTAGCATTATAAATGTGGGAGTAATTTAAACATTACAATAAATTAATGATAAACCCTATTAAAATTCCCCAAAAATGACCAACCACAAATTCCAGAATGAGGAGAATAAACTAGGAAATTTCATGAATTAAAAGACAACACCTACCTTGAGAATATTTGGAAACGTCACGGTGGTGGAAGAATATTCCATGTTTTAATAAAGTCGATGGTATTCGTTGATCCCAGATCATTACCTCCCAAGCTTGCATCTCTATCATTTGAAGATGTCATGTCACTTCGCCTGCGGTTCCTCTCATGATGAAGTTGTGTCAAAAACTATACTCCAAGACCCATTTAAATAGAGTAGTGAATAGGTGAGTAACACACAGTGGAATTAATGAGGTACATTAATTGAGGTATTTAATGTGACAAATTAATTACACGAGGTGTGGTTACACATAAAAAGTTTAACCAGGAATTTGATATTCCATATTCAAAAGTCTGACCACCTTTGTTGTCCCTGCCACTGCTGCTTCACAGGTTGTTGAAAAAAAAAGAAATAAAATAAAAATTTCTATGTTATTTTATTATTTTTTTAAAAGTCACAAAAACTAAAATTTCACCTGACCAACTGCAGTCGAAGTGAAGCTTCCCTTAAAAGAATCCTAGTGCTGTGAATTCAATGGTGCAATCAGATTTTTAAACCGAGCACTGGCTCATAATATAGAAAACAAAGTCTCAGAAACTAACTTTTTCACCTGACAATCTTCAGTCGAAGTGAAGCTTCCCTTAAGAGAATCCAAGCGTTGTGGATTTAATTGTGCCATCATATTTTTAAACCGAACTCCGGCTCAACATATAGAAAAAACCACCTGTGCGTTTACTGAACGTACATTTGAAAAAGGTTTAAAAAAAATTGGCAGTCACCCTCGACCAGCACCAGTCAAGGATAGGCTCTACCTAAGGGAAGAAGTCCCCATGAACACAATGGTAATTTCTTATTTCCAATCTGACTTACCTTTTAGGATTTATATAATTTAACAATACAATAATTGTAACATAATTATTTTCGTTATGGCCATAAACTAACATCCATTGTTGGTCTGCATCGGCCAAATATATGATCTGCCTAAGGAAATCATACCCTTAATAGTTTAGCAGTGGCCTCAGATTTATAATTTGAATCACCATTAATAAGTTATATGAATTTTTAAAATAAAATAATTTTATTTAATAATTTTATTTACGGTTAATCCATTTTCGGGTTTTCTTACTCGATGCCCAAGACAACTAAAATTAAGTCCCGCCTATGGTAATCCTGCCATCCTTAATGTAACAGTGCCCTCACATTTTGGATCTGGGCATCCATTTATGAGTTTTTAAAAATTTTCTAGATAACCGCTCACACACATTATTTAATCCTCAGCAAATTTTGACAGACCATTCAGGGAACTCCAGGCCTCAGAATCACGTACCGTTAGATTTCATTATCTCGAAATATTTTCATATAAAAAAATTATACAAAAAACTATGGGACATTAAATTCCATATATGTTAAAAATACATATATATTGTATTTTTTTATAAAATCCAAAAAAGAGTCTTTTTTAGAAAATCACAAAAATATTCTTTTCAAACCATTTTGTAAAATTTTTAAAATGAATAAATATGAATTTAAATAATTATAGAAGAATAGTAAAATAACATATCTATATTTTTTTGGAAAAAAGGACATGGAAGAGAAATATTCTCTAGAGGATTATTAAACATAAACAATCCTGAATAATGTTAAGATATTGTAATAAATTCTTACCAATTTTCAATCAGTCAAATTGTATGAACCCAATAAGAAATAAAATTATATTTATATATTAATACTGTAATCCTAAATATATTAACCAAATATACATTCGTGGTTATTATATACAAAACAAAAAATAAACATGTATTTTATAGGACATGTGTCCCACCAAAATAAAAGTGATACAAAAAGCCCTTACATTAAGTCATGACTTCCATAAAAAATGTTCAATACTCTTGTATAATAAATATAGTTTTATTATATATCATCCAATGAATCATATTAATATATATAAAACCATATATGACTTAATTATGATATTATTTTACTCAAAAATTAACCATTCCATGTTAAAGTTATGATTCAATAAATAACCACTTCATTTTTAAAACGTGTTTTTGACTTGTTATTATTAATATGAATTATATCATGTTTTCATCATCTCCATAAAGTTATAACGATATTAATAAAATAAATATTCATTATATATGTGTTAAAGGTGAAACCTAAAAGTTATAAGAAGAAAATAAAATACATTGTTCATGGAGATGGTAGGTCATACATACACATGAAAACTGTTTTCATTTTCTTATAATATTAATGAATGAAAATTATATGATATATTATATTTACAGAATAATTTTTATGTAATATATAGAAATTTTTATTTATTAAAATCATCTTTAATAAATTCAATCTAAATTGAGAATGAATCGCGTCCCTTTAATTGGTGGTAGACCATCATACACACAAACGATATTACATTATTTCCCAAAAATGGTAAGCACGGAGGAATGCGTGATATAAAAATTCCATTATAATAATAACATCATAAAAATATTATGTATCATATATAAATTATAAAAACATAATTTTTATTAACTTTTGACGGATCTAATAGAAGAACGAATGATATGAGTTTGTGAGGCAATAGTCTGTCGTACACACAAATGATGATTCTATATCCCATTTGAAGGAATAATGTGAATTTATATCTAGTATCCTTAACATAAAAACATATAATTATATTTAAGATAATGAGGTTATTATAAAAATATTATCTAAAAATATTTGAGGAGGATTAATGAATTAATTAAACAAAAACGTTCATCGATTAACATTACATCTTTTTCGAGTATCTCCTGTTGGTTTTCAACAAAGGAATTCAATGGTTTGAGTTATTCATAATGTAAAGATTCTAGGATTAAGGTATGTAATTTTGGTGGAAATTTGGGTATGGGTTTTCCAAACCAAATTTATATTTATGTGTGAAGAAAATAGAATAAAATGTCCCCTTTTGTAAGGGAGGGGAGGGGCACTCTAGGAATGTCACAAAATAATAAATAAATATAAATTACGTATATATTAAAAATGTTCAAAATTTATTTATTTCAAATATATGATGATTAGGGGACTAAATAAATTCATACAATAAAATTTTGATTTTTTTATTTTTTAATCGTTATCATTTTTTTAATCATTATTTAACACCTTTTATTTTTATAATGACAACACATATTTTTATTCATTTAGGGATAATTTTATTTCTATAAAATACTCAAAAAACATAAAAGGATAATATAATAAATTTAATGCCTTTTCCAAATCATTTTTATTATTTTAGTTTTTATGAATTTTTTATCATTTGATACATTATTATATATTTAAAAATATAATTAATGTCAATTTTGAAACTATTCAATACATTGACATCTAAAAAAATTAATACAACATGATATATATGGGAAAACTATAATAAATCCCTATAATTTAATGGTAATATTTTTTTATGATGTTCATTACCTCAAATTTAATTTATTTTTATATTTTCTATATCATTTATTTCATAATTAAATTTTTATAATAATTACTGCATCAATTTTGTGAAATAATTTAAGGTAATTATATTAAGTAAAATAAAAATAAAATTTACATGATGAATATAAATATTTTTTCTTTCCAAATACTATTTATGGTATAATATAACTTTTTTATGGCCACATATTAAAACATTACACTGGTTAAAAATTGTAGTATAAAGTCCCATATTTTCAATGTATTTTTTTTAATTATATGGAATTATTACAAGTCTGTGAAAATGGACGGCGCGTGATTCCGAAGCCTGGTGTGCCCATAATGAATTATTAAACTTTTTTAAGGTGCATTTAGTAAACGCACGAGTGTCATTTTCTACCTCTTGAACCTTTTCTCGAATTAAAAATATGATGGCACCATTGAATCCACATCACCTGGATTCCCTTAATGGAGGCTTCACTTTGACAACAATAGGTTTGGAGAAAAAGATATATTTTGGGACTTTTTAAAAGAATAAATAAAATAACATTGTAATTTTACATTCATTATTTTTCCTCCATCAGACATGCGACAACGTGGGACCGGTGATGTGTCAAGACAATAAATGGCTTGACCTTTCAATCCTAAGTAACAACAACATTGGGTTATTAGTAAGGTTCCATATTAATGAGCCCCCATTAATTCCACGAATGTTGCTTGCCCTCTCCCTCTCCTATTTTTATGGAACTTGGGAGAGGTATTGAACTTGATTCACCAAGAAACTAAGTGCTGAAAAAATGATAAGACATCAAAACCTTGGAGGATGGAGCCAGTTCTGGTGAGCGGTGATGAGTGACACTGAAACCCAAAACTAAATATTGACGATTGAGCGACGTCATTGGAGGCTAGTTATAGGGGACAACGAACACCAACCCACATCCTCAATCATGAGCATTTCTCCATCATTATTGAGGTAGGTTTTAATCATTATTTGTTTTTCAAGAGTTATTTGAATCCTTACTACCCTATTGTTATCATCCTAACATGGAGGGCATGAGCCAAATGAAGAAGTCCTCGTCCCTCCACCCATTTGTTGAAAGTTGGTGCATTCTCCACATGTATTACCTTCAGGTTGGATGAGCCGCATGGTGACAAATGATTGTGGCGGTCAACACTGGCCCATCGCAGAGTAGGTGCAACACACCATCACATGCCATTTGGGAGAAAGGGGTCGTCGCCGAAGCCGCAGGAGATGAAGGCGGCGGCCGACATGTCAGCCGACTTTGAGGAAGGAGGTGGAACACCTACACCATTGGACGAACCAGCTATGGCTCGTCAGCCGTGGTGGTCGGAAGAGGGTGACAGAACACCAAACATATGTAAATGTGGAGGGCATCGCGACCAGCATGCCTCCGATGGAGTCTCAACTATTATTTCATGGCGTTGGGACCTGCAATGGGTCCTGCGAGTGACTTGATAGTTCCAGTGGTGCTTCTACTTCAATTACCAAAAGGGGACCCCCCCTACCAGTTCAGGCAGACCACGGGCTGTACCTCTTGTAGTTTGCGCCCCACGCTGCCGGTCCACCTACCTAGTAGGTCGTGCGCCGAGTCGACTGAGTGGGACATGCCCTATAGCCATTAGGGCCATCCCATTGTGGCCCGAGCCACACTCCCCTTGCGAGGATGGGCCAGACCATGGCCTAACTGGCTGAGCCCACCGCATCCCGGCCCGGACGGGTCAGATCCTGACTAGGTCATGTTGAACAAATCTGGGTTGGGTCGGCCCAGACAGAGTCTGGGCGGGCCCATCCGATTAGGTCGAACAAGACCCAAAAACACTTAAATGACCCTAAATGTGGAACCAGGAATCCATTTGATGAACCATATATGGCTCTGGGATCCATGGATAAAACTATTTCTATTCTTATACTCCACTTGAGTTTCAGAGAATGTTGGAGTATGGCTGGGTTAGATCGAACCCAAAACAAACCAGGCCCTTAGAACTAAAATGCTTATAACTCACATATCTGGCGTTTGATTGATGCACTGTCTGTCACATTGTAACCATTATGACATGGTTCTCCTTTGGGTTACTATTTTTTGGAGCTTACTAGAAGTCAAGGTAAGACCAATATCTCGAGGGTAATATTCTACAGAACTCGAGTGCACCGGGTAAAAGAAATCATTTGTAGGATGTAACATTAAAAAAGAACATTGATCCTTTGTGGGTCACTATCTATCAATCCTATGTGGGTCAGCTTCTATTAGATCATGTATGGGTCAACGCTCAGTGATCTTATGTGGGTCAACGCATATTGATCATATGTGGGTCATATCTAGTGTGGTTCAGCGGGGGTTATTACCTGTAGATGTTGTGTGGGTCATAAGTTGTGCTTCTTAAGAGAATAAGACGATATAGCTTATGACTAATCATCTATACTTCTGTACATAAGTTATACCTGGTGTGAGATGAGTCTTTTACCTTCATGGTGTTAACATCATGGTGTTACCTGTGTGGTATTTCTATCTTCATGGTTTTGCATGTGTGGTACTTCTATTTTCGTGGTGTTACCTGTGTGGTACTTCTTTTTTCATGGAGTTACCAGTGTGGTACATCTATATTCGTGTTGTTACCTCTGTGGTACTTCTATCTTTGTGGTGATACCTATGTGGTACTTATACCTTCGTGGTGTTGTCATCATGGTTTTACCTGTGTGGTAATTCTACCATCATGGTGTTACCTGTGTGGTACTTCTATCTTCGTGGTGTTACGTGTGTGGCACTTCAATCTTTGTGGTGTTACCTATGTGGTACTTCTACCTTCATGGTGTTATATGTGTGGTTATTCTATCTTTATGATGTTGTCTTTGTGGTGTTACATGTGTTGTACATCAACCTTCATGGTGTTACCTTTGTGGTATTCTTCCCTCATGTATGATATGAGTATATCTTGATAACCTAATTATATTTATGAAAATATACCTAAGTAGAGTCGATGTCTATTGCTTCGTGCTTTGATATTGATGTCTTTTCTTTGTGGTGTTTCCTTTATGAAACTCTGGGAGACTTGAAAGGGTCTAATGGTCCCTACTGGGTATCGTTAAACTCACCCATGCATGGGCTACGCCCACACTTTGTTGTCTCTTGTGCAGAAAATGTACAACGTTGATCGAGGCTGAGGTAGCTAGGACTGGACTGTGCTCGGAGGTGGACCATTTGGATTGATGTGATGTAGGGACTATTGTTCGTGGGCTGCACCTACCCATCATGTAGGATCCTCAGAGGATGATCCAGGAGCTATTTTTTACTTTTCAGTTGTACTTATACTTTTCAGTTGGGCTTGTAATCCAACCCCTTTACATTCAACACACTTTTACTAAAACAGTTTACCTTATGGTTTCTTTTGGGGTGTTGTGGGACAGTGTGACTGTACAGGTTAAAAAGAAAATTCCTTCCCACTTTAGGGATATTCCATTTCGGTGTTAGTCACCAGCTCCTGGCCTATGGAAGGCGGGATTGGGGTAGTCAAGGCACAGGCCCCGAGGTACGGGTCATGACAAAGAGGAATCAGCAGAGTTAGTTCTACCGATAAACTAGGACTCTGATCTTTTCTATGTGGGAATAGTGTTATGTTTTATGAGTGTGGTATTTAGTTTGGGGAATTCAGTGTTGGTGCGGTGGCTGACGTATCCATACACAAGAACCCTATATTATGATTTCAGAATAAATGCATGAGAACACTGATTGTGAGTGTTTTGAAAAGCTTTTCTTATGTTCTCTTCAAGTTATCTCACTAGGTAAACATATTGATCGTGGAACACTAGTTATCTTTCTGAATGTTGCCACATACTCAGCCTTACTTGATTCCCAAGAGAGTACATGATGATGGCCCACTGAGTGATGAGGCCTTGGTGAAGGGCCCTCTTACGGTGTTAGCATCTTCATGTGGTCTACCTGTAGCACCATTACTCGCAGGGAAGTCATTACCACCAGCCCCACTAGCATAGGATGCAAGAAAATTTAGCACGTTGCTTGAGTTCCAAAAACATAGGACTTTGAGGTTATAAGTATAGATGGATCCAAAGCCAGCTAAGGACTGGCTGGAGGCTGTGGATATAGTTTTCAGCCTGGTTGGGACACCAGCTAACCTTATGGTGATCTTAGCAGCCAGTCATTTTTAGGCAGCATCATGGAGATGGTAGAGCTTCAAGCTCTAGATACACGATCAGGTACCCTCATTTGAAAAGTCATTAAAGGCCTTTTCAGGGCATATTTTGTCCCAATGACTCTATGATCGGTTCTTGTATAGGAGTTACTGCACTTAAAGCATGGTAGCATAACAATGGCCATGTACTCAGCGAGTTTCACTGATCTCTCCCACTACTCCAACGACTTGGTACGTGACCCTTTATTCAGGGACTGAACATTTTAGTAGGGTCTCTGACGGGTGATCCGAGCATCGATGATATTTCTTAGCATTCCGATGTAGGCTGGTGTGAAAGAGAATGTGCTTTTCGGGGAGAGTGCCCTAGTTGAGCAGGCACCGACAGCGAGAGCTACCACCGAACAGCAGGTAGTAGATTCATCTCCAGAAGGTAGTAAGAAAATGATTTCGGGTCCAAATAAGGATAGAACTTTTGGTGGTTGACCTCAGGATATAGGGACCGTAGTGAGGGGCTCAAAGGACAGGGGATGACCGTTTAGGAGCAGGTAGTCCTACTCGTGCGGCTGGTAGGGTAACATGGCTCATGGCTACCCAACCCTCCATACAGACATCCATCAGACGATCAAGGGACCACCGAGGCAGAGTCAGAGGTTCGACTAGGGAGGTCCTCATGCAGCAAGCAAACATTTCAGAAGATTTGGTCGTATAATAGGAATTGGGAGGCGATTCAAGGTTCTACTGCCACCACCTCTAGTCGGTCCACCCTGGCCATAGGAGCATGTGGACATAGAAGAGCTCATCTCCAGGCAGCTTAGTCCTATGACCAAGGTGCTCTGAAGATGATTAGAGGTATGATCTTTTTTTATTGCACCTTATCTACAGTACTTATAGACACATGTGTCATCCACTCATTTATTTCCATGTCCCTCATTCGGTGCTCGGAGATTCTGGTTGTTTCGTTGGCTCAATCCTTATAGCTAGAGACTTCTACGGGAGATGATTTGATAATTACACACTGATACCGGTAGTGTGAGCATACTCAAGGAGGTGAGAGATACAACTGTGATCTTCATATAGTGGCGTCGAGGCCTTACGACGTCATCTTGGGTACAAAATTATTATCCACATTCCAATCCCAGGTTGACTATATTAGGTGAAAAGTGTGGTGTGTCATTGAGGATGGGACCCGGTTTTCCTCAGGCAAGAAGGGAACCATTGCAGCACGTGATGGACTTACCCAAAGGAGTGTGTAGCTGATCACAAATTAATTGGACAAACATACCCTCTAGGAAGTTGATGTTGATAGTCTGGCCTATGTTGTAGTGGTGGACCAGTATGCCAATGTCTTTCCTGATGATCTTCTCAGACTACCTCTATGAAATGAGGTGTACTCTTACATCGACTTATACCCCAGGATGACACTGATATCTACAATAGTATATCAGATGGCTCCCGCAGATATTCATGAATTACAAGTATAATTGAAGGAATTGTAGTGGAAGGGGTTAATAAGGACCAGTGTTTTTCTATAGGCAGCGCCAATTTTGTTATCCAAGATGGAAGAAGGGATTTCGATACTCTATGTGGACTACCAGTGCCTGAGGTAGGGGACCATGAAGAACAATTATCCTCTTCCGGGGATTGATGATCTTTTTGATCTCTTGAAGGGAGCTCATCGGTTTTTGAAGACAGACCTCAGAGCAGGTTATCATCATCTCAGGGTACGAGATAAGGATGTGTAGAATATTTCCTTCAGATTTTGGTATGGACACTATGTGTAACACCCCAAGATTCAATGATATTCTTCCCTTTGAATAATACAATAGCGTGTGTTGTATGCAACTTCGAGTTCTAACATACACCACAACCAATCAAACTAGCTGTTTTGAATAGTAATACCCACTTTTTGAAATTTTATAAATTTTTCCTTTCAAAATGGACATCATTTTTGGATTTAGAATATTGAAATTACCATAGGGATAATTTTTGGTATTTTTTTAGAAAACATTCAAATTTTCATGAATAGTAAAAATACTAAACATTAACTAAAAACAACTTTTTTAATCAAGATAATTTATAGTGATAAATTATACTATAGAGAGGTTTTAAAGTATAATTATAATATATTTATACCATTTATTGAAATATGGGTAATTGTATGTAATTTCACATTTAAATTAGACATAAACAAGTGTCAATCTTTTGATAGTTATTATTTCTTAAAAAAACGCTCTTTATTTTGGCAATGGGAATTAATTTTAAATTAATTTCTACCACTTAAGTGTTTTGAATTCAGAAAAATGGATTCCATATTTTGAATCAGGAGGTCAAAATTTTGTAAATAGGTATCTTTTATCTTTAGGCATTTTGAAATATTATTTCGGTAAATATTTTATTTACCATGGTTTATGGGTAAATCCGGTAAATAAATGTAAAAAATAATACTATAATAATATTTAATTACCTTAAAACTTGTCTTAACCCTATTTTTTGATAAATGGACATCCATGGGCATCTTTGGGTTGATTTTGAGACCCCATGGATCCACTAGTATGTGATAATGACACTTTATATTAACTAAGTTAAATTAAATAAAAAATGACATAAGCATATATCTTTTACCAAAACAATTTTTACATAGGGATATATATGTTATATATTCGACTATAAATATTAATTAAAAATATAAAAATATTTCCTATATAATGGTATTATATTTAAAATTTTTATACATTGAAAAATTAAATTTATTTATGACACAATAATGATGCAATATTTTCCTTATTAATGAATGAATCCAATAATTGGTATTATAAATGTTACAATAAATATAATTTTAATGTTTTGATTCCATCCACGAATTTTATTGACTAATACGACATTTTATGATTTCTTAAATGATTTTTTTCAAATTAATAATGTTTTTAAGACTTTAACAAAAATCAATTATTAAATAGTGTCAAATTGACATAAAGGATTTTTAAAAACAAATATTATATTATTAATTAATATTCTATTCTAAAAATTTGAGGTTTTTCCAAAGGACATATATAATGATAGGTGTATTATTAATTGACCGCTTGGGGGTATCTTGGAAGTTTATTGTACTTTTATTAACCATATAATATAAAAATACAAAGAGACATGGTAAATTTTAAACTAATTAACTATGAGTTAAAACTAAAAGATAAGGTTAATAATGTGACCCAACCATATCTAAAACCAATTGTTTGAGTTTTTTATGACCTATAACCAACTTATACTTTAAATTATTTACTTTTGAGCCATTATAAACCGAATATTAATTTATTATAAGATAATAATTCTAGCTTTACCTAAGGTTCCCCTCACCCCTATTTTAAATGAGCACTACCCCTAAACACTAATTCACACCATCAAAGACTTTTGGCTCGGCAAACCCCTGCCAAATATCATCTCAAAATCTATAACATCATCCTAGAGGACTTCATTGGTCAGAAAGACATCTTAAGGATCCCTTTTGATCAAATTAAAAAGAAGAAACCGAAGAAGAGGTAATGATTTCACCACCCTCTTTCATGTTCCTTTCTTCTTCAAATTATTCTTTCATTGTTATTTCCATTATAAAATAATAACTCTATTATCATAAATATACATTGAAGTTTTTAAAAATATGGTACAACCATATTCAGTATTCTATCCTCCTTTTGAATTAAATGTCACCATACATGCGTACGTACGGCTTACCGTCTCCATGTCGTGGTGTAATTGTTATTCAAAACATTATTACTTGGATAGGTTTAATAATGATGTGTAATTGAATCAAATAATAAATATAACATTATAATTATTATGTATATATGATATACCATCCACTTATATATGATTTTAATATCAAAAGAATGATATTGTCACTCGTGCATACGTACGAACTACCCTCTCCACGAACATGATGAGATTCATTCTACATTGTATCCAATCAAGACTAAATTTCATTTGATGATTAAAAAAAATGTTTTGAGAAATGATATAATTATGTATATGAATAAGATACATCCCATCCATAACAAATATTGCTCACATTACAAAGAATATAAAGGAAAACGAGTATGTTAACCCCTGAGACGATCATAATAATAAGATATTATTAATAATTCAATGTTAAAAAATCATATATGATATATTATAAATGTATATGATTCTTGTATAATTCAATAACAATTATTTCAAAATTATAAATGAGGTTAACTTACCCTCTACCAATGAAAATGAACAATGTAAAGGGTTTCTTATCTCACTTTTAATTCCTTGATATTTCAATGGTTCACGACTTATTTATTGCATATGGTGTGTCTACTACCCATGATTGTTTTCATTGTGTAATATAAATTAATTTATGGTCATTTACATCATCATTGTATGATACTTATTTAATGGGTGTATGTTTTTAAGTTACTAAATCGATAGGGGAATTTGAAATTTTAATTTCCACTCACTCGGCTTTACGCATCCTTCATGGATTATTTTACTCCAAGATTGTGTGTGGAATCACTATTTATTTTCATAAGTCATAATTTCTACTCCCCTTTCTGTCGATATAATTTTGATACACATAATCACTCTATTGATAAATTCTCAAGTCATCGATATGAGCTTGAAAACAGTAATTTTAACTCATTCTCCATTTACTGAGTTAAACATCTAATTCATTGGTGTTGTTTTTACAAGAATATGTGTGAATGTACTTTTATTTTTTTACAATGAATATCCAATCATATTGAGTGTATTTATATTGGTCACACATAATTATGTCGTTGATTTATCCTTAACCTAAGGATAAGGCCTTTATGAGATATTTCATCTCAATTTAGATTCCCTTGAGACTCCTTTGTTGTTATACACCAAATCACTTTTATATGGTGTATATAATGTACATTGATAGAGTATATCATGAATCCCTTTATTCTCATGATATTACAATGTTTTTATTACCTCAATTATTTTTATTCAACTGTCCCTCTTTTTTTAGGAACTCTAACTAAAATATCATTTTAAAATGTTTTAAAGATTTATTATTCTAAATATTTCTCATTAATGTCCATGTTTTAAAAATGGTTTTATGGATTTATTTATGTGGACATTAATGTTTTCAAATAAAAATTCCTTTAAAAAGTTTCAATGTTTAATGGGACACTGTGATTCAAAAATCTATTTAAATGACTTCTTGACAAATAGTGTGACTTTAAAATGTTTTCAAGAAAAAGGGGGATATTTCTCTCAATAGTTTGATGATTATTTTAATTTATGTCAATATCTTTAATTATTAATTATTGAGGTTAATCCGATACAATAAAATATTTCATATTGTATCTAATGAGATATGTTTGACTGTGGATGTGCTATTTTTATACCATTCATTGTTTGTGGAGAAAGTATTGAAATTTCATATTCTATTTTTAATACAAATGTTTATGTTATGTTTCCAACTTTTCATATGTGGAATGGATTGGACATAGTAAGTGATGGGTGGAGCCTACTATAGCTCCTTCGATGCATCGGTAGGTCTAATGATAGAAACTAGTTTCTTGGTACAAGGCCTTGACAAAAACATATTTGTAGTCTAGGCCCAAGGCCTTGACTATGTGGTTATTGATATTTCATGTGATCATTCGACCAGTAGAATATCCATGTGAATTAGTAGATGGCATTATTTGATTTTATCATTGCAATATTATGTTGATGTTCAAGTTTAAAAGGCATCTATTCTAGTATTATACACTGCCTTAAATGTTTATGCTTATTTATTAAAATTTCTACTATAATTTTATCCTTACTAATCATCTAAGCTCACCCCTTTCTATGTTTTATTTTCCCAGCATGTAAAGAATTATATTATAACTGATCTCCAAGGATATTTTATGGGATATCAGTGTTTTCTATTGATACAATGTTATTTTACTGTACCATTTTATGATGTAATATAAACCTTATGAATGTTTCTAGTACTTCCAAGGATACTAAATTAATAGGTCTTTCAAGAATTGATCTTTTATGATCATGCCAATGATACGTAATAATTCACCGACTCTGAGCTTCTGGGTTCAGGACATTACAATTGGTATCAGAGGATGTTTAGTAGAATCCTTGGAAAATCAATTTAGATAAACTTTGATTAGAGAACCTAGACCTAAGATGTACTTTGAGGATTAGTATAGAAGAACTTCTTTGAATTTTGGTATTGTAGATATTTTTGAGTTTCCCGAGCAATACATCCCTGTCTGGATACGAGCAGGTAGAGGCGGCTCTGGCACATATGTACCTAGGGGTAAAACCTAAAAACACAGCTTTGATCTAGACTCGAATGGGTACTGGCGCACGACAATGGGACTTGCTGCACTCTTGGTTACGACACTCCTAGGGGATATGCTTAGGATACTTTACATTTTTTAACAAACTGATTTGTAGTATTTTAATATAAGATGAGGATAAATGACCTTGGTTAATCCTATGGTTTTCAAATTAAGAATATGGTTCATGATATTCTTTAGATTATTTTTTGACTATTGTTACTCACACAATGCTTTCTAGTTTTAGTCAATGGATGGATTCCTAGGAAGTCATAGCAACTTTGAGAAAGATTTACAAGGTGGGAACGGTGGTGGAAATGAGCAACAAAATTTAATGTTGATAGGCATAAAAGATATTGTGTTCATGCCAAATCAGTTTTCAAAAAATATAATCAACAACAAATATATTAACCAACTCCCGGACTCACAATGAAAAGAAAGGTGATGAATTATAAAAACTCCAATAGTGGAGACCATGGAGAAAAGAATCCTCAATTTCCATCATGAAAGAAATGTGGAAGGATACACCCAAGAAAGTGTCTCAATGGAACAAATAATTGATTTACGTGTGAGAAAGAAGGACACAAAATGATGAATTGCCGAGGAAAACTGAAGAGTACTATGGATGAAAAAAATGGTCCCAGGAATCCATTTACAGTCCTTTGCCGTAAATTTAAGAAACCTGACCATTACCCGAGTGAATTCCCTATTATATAGGATATTTTTTTGGTCAAAGAAGAATCTATATGGATATTTTTTTGGAGAAAATTTTAAATGTATTAGTACTCCTTGTTGATGGGATTACATTGGAATAATTTTCTCTTGTATTTGTAACCCTGCTGTTTTTCATGTGAAAATGATATTTTTGGATGACTTATCTTTTCTCTCGTGGATATAGTTATAAATAGCCATTTGGTTTTATATGATCATTGGGTTTGAGGAAATTACAAGTTATTATATTTTGGGAAGAAAATGAAAGGTAAGAGATAACATTTGTGGTTAAATTATGTTATGGTTATTTTGAGGAATTTATCTCATTTTGGTAATGTTAAAAAATATACTTTTTTAAAAAGGACAATATGCAGACTGCGTGAAAACCCTTCGCGTCGGACAAAGGTGTGGGAATCGAACCCACAACCAATGTGCAATTGCGATTTTTCGCCTACCACTAGACTACGTGAAGTCCCTGGTTAGTGTGACTAATTATTTTTAGTTAAATTATATTATTGATCAATAATAATTTGATTTGGGTTCTTATGTTTTATCAAATGAATACCCTTATAATAGAAAAATGATTCGGTGATTAAGTTATAAATGTTATTTTGGAAGATTTTGCTTTGTTGGGAACACTATATGACAAAGGAAAATAGAATACTATGTGATTTCATTTGAGAAGTAATGGTGTATTTTTATCTATTTTTTTATTGTGGATTTATTGTGATTTGGGTTAATTATAGAAATGATTAACCAATATTAGAGAATATGTTATTAGGTTAATTAGTTTTAAGTTTGAGACATTTAGAGTAGTTTATGTCATTTTGAGATACCATTTAATGTGGAAGACTACATAACCAAATTCTTCTATGTTTAGGGTTTCAATATTTGTTTGGATTATATTGAAGGATTTTAAGGATGATTTTTTATTGAATGGTATTTATTTAACTTTGGGATATTTTTTCTTTAGTTTTATAAATTAAGATTAGTGTTTCTTTCTCTAATGGAATATCCTTTTGTGGGATAATTAGATCTTATACTAACCGTTTTGGTTTTGATTAATCTCTAAAGACAAGGTAAATAAAAAGTTTATCCTTCATGGATCATGTGATTCTATAGAAGTTTATTCTAGATCTTCCTATGTGACCATGTCTTCTTGAATAGTCATCATTTAAAAAAATTGAGTTAGTTGTAGAAATTTATTAAAGAATGAATCTCTACATAAAAAGTAAGTATATATATTTATGTTCATATTCAATCCCATAAATGAATTCCTCATCTTTATGTAATGTAAATTAAAACAAAAAAAAAATGTTGTTTGTATACTTTTCCTACTAGGAGACTAATTACCATTTGTCCCATCACAAGTTCATGGTTTTATTATTTTTTACTTTTTCCTGATCATTTTTTCTATCCGTTCCCATAATAACTTGACACTTAGTTTATCAACCATATCCATGTTTTTTTACATGGAATCCTTGTATGGGTTATCTTGGGTGACCTTTGTACTTCTCTTTCTTTCTTTTAAAGTGATAGTTTTATTGATTCTTTTTCTGATGTGGGACTTTCAATTATATTCCCAAGCCCAATTTAAAAAAAAATTCTAGGACAAAATTATAAGAAGGAGGGAAGAA
Organism: Viscum album; assembly: GCA_963277665.1. Classification (NCBI taxonomy): domain Eukaryota; kingdom Viridiplantae; phylum Streptophyta; class Magnoliopsida; order Santalales; family Viscaceae; genus Viscum; species Viscum album. The sequence goes on along the minus strand of OY728141.1, from coordinate 1,293,101,433 downwards.
TGTAACACCCCAAGCTTCCATCGTACACTCCCCTTTGAATAATACAATAGCGTGTGTTGTATGTAACTTCGAGTTCTAACACACACCACAAACTATCAAACTAGCCGTTATGAATATTAATACCCACATTTTGAAATTTTATAAATTTAATAATTAAAAATGTACATCATTTTTGGATTTATAATATTGAAATTAGACTAGGGTGATTTTTTGGTATTTTTTAGAAAACATTCAAATTTTGATGACAAGTGAAAAATACTAACCATTAACTAATTTTTTTTATTCCAAATAATTTATAGTGATAAATTATACTATTGAAATGTTTAAAAGTTTAATTAGAATAAATTTTTACCATTTAATCCAATATTGTAATTGGATGTAATTTCACATTTAAACTAGACATAAACAAGTGTCAATCTTTTGATAGTTATTATTTCTATAAAAACACACTCTTTATTTTGACAACGGGAATTAATTTTAAATTAACTTCTGCCACTTATGTGTTTTGAATTTTGAAAAATGGATTCCATATTTAGAATCAGGAGGTCCAAATTGTGTAAATAGGTAAATTATAATTTTAAAATTTTTGAATATTTACTTCGGTAAATATTTTATTTACCATGGTTAAAGGGTAAATCCGGTAAATAATGGTAAAAAAATATTATAATAATATTAAATTACCATAAAACATGTCCTAACCCTATTGGTTGATTCATTTCCGGCCATGGGAATCTTTGGGTCGATTTTGGGACCCCATGGATCCACTTGTAAGTGATAATGACACTTTATATTAATTAAGTTTAAGTTAATACTAAAATGACATAAGCATATATCATTCAACAAAAAAAAATTTACATAGGATTATATATGTTATGTTTTTAATTATAAATATTCATTAGAAACATAAAAATATTTACTACATAGTAATATTTTATTTATAATTTTTAGACATTGAATAAATTAAATTATTTTTGACAAAATAATGCTGTAGTAGTTATATTTTATTTATAATTTTTATACATTGAATAAATTAAATTATTTCTGACAAAATAATGATGCAGTATTTTCATTATTAATGAAAGAATCAAATATTTTGTATTATAAATGTAAAAATAAATATAATTTGAAAGTTTTTATGCCATATAATAATTTTATTGTTCAATATGACATGTTAGGATTTCTTAAATATTTTTTTTCGAATTAAGAACTTTTTTAAGACTTTAACAAAAATCAATTATTAAATAGTGTCAAAATTGACAGAAAGGTGTTTTTAAAACTAATATTATATTATTAAATGATATTCTGTTCTTAAAAATCTATGGATTTGAAAAATTACTTATATAATGATAGTTTTATTATTAATGGACCACTTGGGGGACTCTTGGGTGTTTATAGTATGTTTATTAAGCATATAATATAAAAATAAATAAAGACATGGTAAATGTCAAACTAATTAACTATGAGTTAAAACTAAAAGATAGGTTAATAAAGTGACCCAAACCTATCTAAAACCTGCTGGATGAGTTGTTTTAGACTCACCTCAATCTTAAACATTAAATAATCCACTTTTGAGCCATTATAAACCGAATATGAATTTATTATATAATAAAATTTCTAGCTTTTCCTAAGGTGCCCCTCACCCCTCTTATAAAAGGGAAGTCCCCCTACTCACTAATTCATACATTCAATTCTTTTTGGGTCAGAAAACCCCTGCCCAAATATCCTATAAACCTCCATAACTTCATCCTAGAGTCCCTCCACTAGTTAGAAGGCCATCATATGGATCCCTTTTCATCAAATCAAAAGGAAGAACCCAATGAAGAGGTAATGATTTCACCATTCTCTTTCAAGTTACTTTCTTCTTCCACTTCATCTTTCATTGTTATTTCCAATTTAAAAAAATGACTCTAGAATCATCAATATACTGTGAATTTATTATAAATATGGTACAACCATATTCAGTATTCTATCCATCCTTTGAATTATGTGTCACCATACGTGCGCACGTACGACTTACCGTATCCACTTCGTGGTGTAATTGTAATTCAAAACATTATTATTTGGATAGGTGTGATAATTATGTTTAATTAAAGTAAATAATAAATAAAACATTATAATAATTTTTATATATGATATAACATCCAATTATATATGATTTTAATATCAAAATAATGATATTGTCGCGCGTACGTACATACGGACTATCGTCTCCATGAACACGATGAGATTCATTCCCCATCGTATCAATTCAAGAATAAATTTAATTTGATGATTAAAAATAATGTTTAGAGACATGATATAATTCTGTATATGAATAATATACATCCCATCCATAACTAATATGGCTCACATTACAAAGAATATAAAGTAATACGAGTAAGTTAACACCCTAAACGACGATAATACTAAGATATTATTATCAAGAAATGTTAGAAGATCATATAGGATATCATATTAATGTATATGATTATTTTATAATTCTGTAAAAATTATTTCAACATTATACAGGAGGTTAACCAACTCTCGACCAAGGAAAAATTGCAATATAAGGGGTTTCTTATCTCACTTTTAAATCAGTGAGATTTCCATCATTCACCACATATTTATTGCATATGGTGTGTGTACAACCAATGATTGTATTTATTGTGTAATATAAATTAATTTATGGATATTTACATCAACATTGTATGATCCTTCTTTCATTGGTGTATGTTTCATAAGTTACCAAATCGACAATGGAATTTGAAATTTCAATTTCCACTCATTCATCTTTACACATATTTCTTTGATTATTTTACTCCAAGATTATGCGTGGAATCACTATTTATTTCCATTTGTCATAATTTACACTCCCCTTTCGGTGGATATACTTTTGGTACACATAATCACTCTAATGATAAATTCTTACGTCATCGATATGAGCTTGATAAGACTAATTTTAACTCAATCTCTATTTATTGAGTTAAATATCTAATTCACTGGTGTAGTTTTTACAAGAAAATGTGTGAATTACCTTTGTTTGTTTTACAATGAATATTCAATCATACTGAGTGTATTTATATTTTTCACACATAATTATGTCATTGATTTATCCTTAACCTACGGATACAACCTTTGTGATAGATTTCATCTCAATTTACATTCTATTGACACGCCTTTTTTGTAATACACCAAATCACTTTTATATGGTGTATATAATGTACTTTGACATAGTATATCATGAATCCCATTATTCTCATGATATAACAAACTTTCTATTACCTCAATTATTTGTATTTAAGTGTCTCTCTTTCGATTAGGAACTTTAACTAAAATATCATTTTAAAATGTTTTAAAGATTTATTATTATAAATATTTCTAATTAATGTCCATGTTTTAAAAATGGATTTAAGGATGTATTTATATGGAAATTAAATTTTTCAAATGAATATTCATTTTAGAAGTATCCAAGTGATATGGTACACTTTAATTCAAAAATCTATTTTAAATGACTTCTTAACAAATAGTGTGACTTTTAAATGTTTTCGAGAAAAGGGGGGATATTTCTCTCAATAGTTTAATGATTATTTTAATCTATGTCAATATCCTTAATTTTTCTCAATTGAGGTTAATTTTATAAAATAGAATCTTCCATATTGTATCGATTGAGTTATTTTTTACTATGGATGTGCAATTTTTATACCATTCATGGTTTGTGGATAATGAATTGACATATCGTATGCTAGTTTTAATACTAATGTTTATGTAATGTTTCAAACATTTCATATGAGGAATGCATTGGACTTTGTAAGTGACGGTTGGAGCCCTCTATAGCTCCCCGATGCATCAGTAGGTCTCATAAGACACACTAGTATTTTTGCACAAGGCCTTGATAGAATCTTATTTGTAGTCTAGGCACAAGGCTTTGACTATGTGGTTATGATAGTATGTAATTATGAATTCCATCATTATGAATGTGGTTATTGATATTGCATGTGATCATTCTACTAGTAGAATATCCATGTTAATAAGTAAATAGAATTATTTGATTTTATATTTTCCACATTATGCTGAATTTCAAGTTTAAAAGGCATATGTTCTAGTATTATACACTGCCATATATGTTTATGCTTATTTATGAATGTTTCCACTATAATGTTATCCTTACTGAGCATCTGAGCTCACCCCTTTCTATGTTTTATTTTCCTAGGATGCAAAGAAGTATATTATGACTGATCTCTAGGGATAGTCTATGGGATCTCAATGTTGTCTATGGAGACAATGTTGTTATAGTTTTTCATTTTATGACGTAATGTAAACCTTATTAATGTATCTAGTACTTCAAGGATACTAAACTAATTGGTCTTTCGAGACATGATATTTTATGATAATTCCAATGATACGTAATAATGCACCGACTCTGGGCTTCTCAGGTCAGGGCATTACACTGTAAGTTCATGGTTATTCCATTTTGAATGACCATTTACCCATCAATTTTCATGGGACTCATGAACAGGATCTTTCAGCCATACCTCGATCGCTTTGTGGTGGTCTCCATCGATGACATACTGATATACTCGGCATTGAAGGAGGAGCATTCCAATCATCTACAGATAGTTCTGGATACACTCTGAGAGAACTATATTTATGGTAAGCTCTCAATGTGCCAGTTCTAGATATGAGAGGTCCAATTTCTAGGACATGTTATCTCTGAGGATATAGTTGTAATAGATCCAGAGAAGATAGAGGATATTATTTCTTGTAATCCACCCAGGAGTGTTATTGAGGAGTGGAGATTCCTGGGATTGGCTGGATACTATGGAGGATTCATGCCTACATTTACCAGAGTTGTGGCACCCTTGTCAGTATTAATGAAGAAGGGACATCCCTTCGTAAAGATGGAGAGATTCCAGTAGAGTTTTCTAGAGCTGAAATAGAGATTGATGATTTCCCCCATCTTGAGACTACCTAAAGAGGGTGTTGGGTATCCAGTCTATTACGAAACATCAGGGAGCAGACTTGGATGTGTCCTAACGAAGGAGAGAGTAGTGATCTCTTATGGTTCACGATATCTGAGACATCATGAAAAGAACTATGCTACCCATAACCTGGAGTTAGCAGTAGTGGCCTTCTCATTGATGATGTGGTGACATTACATGATGGGAGAACATTTTACAGTCTACTCTGATCACAAGAGTATCAGGTATATCTTTTCACAGAATGACATGACCCTAAGATAATGACTATGGAAAGAATTACTCCCAGACAATGACTTAGAGATAGTTTATACTCTTTGGAAAGGGAACATGGTATCAGATTCCCTCAGCAAAAGATCTAGTCTACAATTGCTGACTGAGATGATAGAGAATCTAGTCATTTTGTAGATATCCATCACGGATAGAGATGGAAAATCACACCTTCAGTCAATGACTGTCACTCCCCCACTTTTCTAGTGAGTTCAGGAGGCAAAACATGGGGCATTTACTATGATGTTCGATGTGCTCAGGTATCCTTAGGAAATTCAACTGAAGGATTTTTTGAAGGTGGGGAGAATGTCATCCTCTTAATAGGATGTCCCATCGTACTTGTGGTACTATGGGTGGAGGTGTTGAGGGAGTTCCATACATCCCCTCTAGCAGTAAATTCTGGTGTGGTGAAGATGTACCAAGACCTCCAACATCAGCACTGGTGGCCAGGGATGAAGAAAGTATTTGAAGAGTTTGTTTCTCTAAACCTCACATGTCAGTATGTGAAGGTTGTTCATTTAGTTCTATTAGGCTTAGCGCATACACTGGTGGTGTCAGGATGTAAGTGAGATGGTACCTCCATGGACTTTGTGATAGGGCTTCCATGTACGTCCAGTAGACATGATTCCATCTGGGTGATCATTGACCAACTCCCCATGTCATCCCACTTTCTAATTATCCAAGAACAGGGATCAGAAGAGGGCATGGATGCCTCTACATAAAGTATATTGTTACACTTTATGGGGTGCCATCAATGATAGGTCTCTGACAGTGACACATCTTTTACATCCCGATTGTGGAAGGGATTACAGGAGGCAATTGGGACTCAGCTATTTTTGAGCATAGCCTTTCATCCTTAGAAAGATGGTCAGAAGAAGCGGACCATACAGACACTAGAAGAAAATAATCATTCTTATGTCCATGATTTTTTCCATAGATGGGAGGATCACATTACCTTGGTGGAGTTTGTGTACAAAAATATCTTTCACTCCACCATTGGTATAGAACCATTCGAGTCCCTATACAAACAAACTTGAAGATCACCTCTATGCTAGACATACCCATGGGAGTCAGCACTTATGGGTTCAGAGTTGGTATTGGATACCACTGAGAATGTGCAGATCATCCAGGAGCGGAATAAGACTGCACAAATTAGACAAAAGTCTTATATAGAAAGGAGGTGGATACCTTTGGTGTTCAAGGAGGGAGACCATGTCTTCCTACAGGTCTCACCTTGATGAGGTTTATAGAGGTTTGGCCAAGGCATCATGTTATCACTGAGGTTTATCCAATCATTTCTGATTCTTCAGAGGATTGGCGAGGTGGCATACCACTTAGCACTTCCACTAGTATTGGAGAGGGTGAATGATGACTTCCATATACCCCAGCTGAGGAGATACGTGATTGAACCACCTCAAATCATCGACCACGTCGATTTGGATATTGATGATGGGGTGACATTTATGGAGGTTCTAGTAGATATTGAGGATCGATAATAGTGAGTCCTTCATGGGTGGTCGATACTTTTGGTGCACGTTTGTTGGTAGCACGAGAACCACCATGGGAGCACATGGGAGAAGGATTCCCAGATTCACACTCAGTACCCCCAATTTTTTTTAGTATTTGTTGTGGATTTTATGTAAAAATGACCTAAGGAGGGGAGAATGTAATGTCTTGGATTTTCCATGTATTTTTTAATTTAATGGAATTATTACAAGTCTGTGAAAATTGGCGGTACGGGATTACGAGGCCTAGTGTGCCTGGAATAAATTTATAAACATTTTTATGGTACGTTTAGTAAACACATGAGTGGCATTTTCTAACTATTGAACCAGAGATCAGATTAAAAATTTGAGGGAACAATTGAATCTGCTGTGTCAAGAATCTCTTAAAAGAGGATTCACTTCAACTGTACTAGGGCTGGAGAAAAAGATTGATTTTGGGACTTTTAAAAAGAATAAATAAAATAACATTGTTATTTTACATTCATTATTTATCCTCTAATGGAAAAGTGGCCACATTGGACTAGTGACGTGTGAATCCAATAAATGGCTTGACCTTTCAATCCCAAGTGACAACAACATTGGGGATTTAGGAAGGATTGTAATTAATGGGACCCCCATTAATTCTACGAATGTTGCACCACCCTCACTTATTTATATGGAGTTTGGTGAGAGGTATCAACACAAATTCACCAAGAAACAAAGTACTGACAATGTGCCTAGATGCCAAACCCTTTGAAGATGAAACTAGTTCTATATAACAGTGATAAGTGACACCGAAACCCTGAACAGATGATCGAAAATCGAGCAACATCATTGGAGGATAGTTTCTTGGGATGATGAACACTAACCCTGTTCTTCAACCACGGGTGATTCTCCATATTTCTTGAGGTATGGTTTAATATTGATTTTTTTTCAAGAGTTATTTGAATCCTTCCAACCCACTAGCTATATACCTAACATGGAGGGCACATGCCAAACGAACATGGCCTCATCCTTCCACCCTTTTGTTGAATGTTGGTGTGTTTTTTGCTAGCTTTTACTTCGTGTTGGACAAGCAATGAGGTGAAAAATGATGGCATCAGATGACACCAACCAATTACGGAGGTGGTACGACATGTCTTCTCATTACACTAGTGAGTATGGGGTCATGGCCAAATATATGGAGGATGAAGGCAGATTCCCATACACCAGTCAGCCATGAGGTAGGAGGTGACGCACTAGCACCGCCAGGGGAACCGGCCATGGATCGTCAGCCATGGCAGTTAGAAGAGGTGGCCAGCAGACTAGCAGCCCGTAAAAGCAGAGGGTAGCGTTACCAAAGCGTCGCTGGTGGAGCTGCGACTTTGATGCCCTGGCGGCGGGACCCACAGAAGGTCCAATGTGTGAATTGGCAGTGCCAAAGGCAGTGCCACTTTTCCTACCAAATGGGGGAACCCACCCCCCCTTTCCAGCTCGAGCAAACCGTGGGTTGAGCCTCCCGTGGGTTGCACCTCCTGCGGGCTCCGCCCAATGTGGTTGGGCCGCCTGCCCAGTGGGACGCATGCCCATTAGGCTGGGCCTCCCCCTTTTATCCTTGGTCATGCACCCTTGCGGGTTGGGCCTCAACCCCATATAGGTATGGCTGGACCACAGCCCAGCTCGCCGAGCCCACCGCAGCCCTGCCTAGTTGGGTTGAATCGGTCCGACTTGGTCGGACCGGACCCAGGCCCAACTGGACCAATAGACACTTAAAGGGCCATAACCTGAGAACCGTGTATCTCTTTGATGAACCTTCTACATAGCTGGGATACTTGGATCGAGAAGGTTCTACTGGTATACTACACTTGAGTTTTGGAGAATGTTGGAGTAAGGACGGGTTGGATCAAATCTAAAACCAACTGGGCATTCAGAACTAAAACACTTATAACTCAATGACCGGGTGTCTGATTGACACACCGTCTATCATGTTGGAACCCTTATGACATGGAATTTCATTGGGATCCTTATTTGGGGTGAATAGTGGAAACTGATGTATAAATGATATCTCGAGGGCCAGACTCTACGGAACGCTAGTGCATCTGGTGCGTGGAATCCTGCGGCAGACTCTAACGTAAAGAAAGAACATCCATCCTTTGTGGGACAACATATATTGATCCTGGTGGGTCGGAATCTATCGATAATATGTGGGTTTTCTTCTATTAGGTCGTTTGTGGGTCAGTGCTCAGTGATCCTGTGTGGGTCAGTGCATACCAATCATGTGTGGGTCAGATCCTGTGTGGGTCAGCGTGGGTTAGTACATTCTGATCCTGTGTGGGTCAGAAGTAGTGCTTCATAATGAAAAAAGATGATATAGATTATGAATAATCATTTTCTACTTATGTAATTAACTTATACCTAGTGTGAGATGATTCTTTAAACATTGTGGTGTTAACATTGTGTTGTTACCTAGGTGGTACTTCTATCTTTGTGGTGTTACCGTTGTGGTACTTCTATCTTAGTGGTGATACCTATATGGTACTTCTATATTCGTCGTTTTACCTATGTGGTATATTTATCTTTGTGCTGTTTCTGGTGTGGTACTTATTTATCCTTTGGGTTGTCTTCATGGTGTTAACTGTGTGGTACTTCTACCTTCGTGGTGTTACCTATGTGGTACTTCTATCTTTGTGGTGTTACGTGTGTGGTACTTCTATCTTCGTGGTGTTACCTGTGTGGTACTTCTATCTTCATGGTGTTACCAATGTGGTATATTTATCATCATGGTGTTGCTTATGTGGTACATCTACATTCATGGTGTTTCCTTTGTGGTATTCTTACCTAATGTATGATTTGAGTATGTCTTTATAAATTAAGTATAAGTATGGGCATATACCTAAGTGGTGTTTGATTCGTACTTTGAGATTGAGGTCTTTCATTTTGGTATTTCCTTTTTGGAACTATGGGAGACCTGCGGGGGTCTCGGGGTCCCAATTGGGTATTTTTATACTCACCCCTTCATGGGCTATTACCGTACTGTGTTTTGTCTTGTGTAGATGATGTAAAATATTGATCGACGCTGAGGGAGACAAGACTAGACGGTTCTCGGAGGCAGACCATTTGGTGTGATGTTACGCAAGGAATAATGTTCGTGGGATTTACCTACCCTTTAGGTAGGATCCTTAGAGGATGATCTGAGAGCTATTTTTTACTTTTTAGTTCCACTTGTACTTTTCAGATGGGCTTGTATTCCGACCCCTTTACTTTTAGCACACTTTTATAACAATAGTTTACTTTGTGGTTTCTTTTGATGTGTTCTTAGACACTGTGACAATACATGTTAAAAAGGAACTATCTTCCAAATTTAGGGATACGCTTTTTCGGTGTAGGTCATCAACCCCTGGCCTATCGAAGGAAAGCTTGGGGTAGTCACGGTACAGGCCCTGAGGGATGGGTTATGACAAGTAGTCTGACATGTTTGACTTTTCCTTAAATAAAATATTATCATTGGATTAAAGTTAAACCAGTTGATCCAAGAGGTCATAAATTAAACCCATATATTATTTTGGTAGAAAAAAACATACTCATTAAAACTAGGACTAGTGATATGAATATTTTATCATATTTATATTTATATTTTTATCTAAAACCATTTAGTTTACCCTTAACTATGGTAATAAAATTATAATGTGTACTATTCATATTGATCAGAAATAAAAGAGACTTAAATAATTAATATATATAATATAATTAAAAATATGAAATCAATTTTTAAAAATTAAAAAAATATAATTCAATACAATTAATTTAAAATTATTCCCTTGGATATGGAAAGAAAACGTGTTTTTAATGTGAAAATGGTCAAAAATTGAAATATTTTTTGTATCCAAACTAAATATGAATATGATTAAAATGAAAAAATTGGAATTAATATTTTTATAATTGATATAATTTTAAATTAAAATATATTTAATATATGATTTAATGTTATAAATTCTTAATTTCAAAATTCAGTTATTAATTAAAATGTAGTATTTTCCATATTTATCAAAAAATGAAAATATCAGAAAAATACCAAAAATTCAACCAAAATAAATTTTTATATTCCAACATAAAATATGTTGTTTATTTTTATGGATAAAAATTATAGTCATATCAAAATTTATATTTGAAACAATTTTGTAATTGAAGGTGACAAAATAATTGTTTTTTCAAAAAATAGATTTTTAGAGTAAAACTGGATTTTTTTTAAATCATGAATAGAGAACATATAAATTGTATATTAAAAATTATATTTAATGTAATATATATATATATATATATAACTAATATATAATCCAAAAAGTGTGCTTTTTTTATTATTACAAAACACACTTCTCCACATTTAAATAGTTTTTCAGAAAAATATTTTCACTATCATTTAATAGGGATTTATTTTAAATTATAATTATTGGGAGTCAAAATAATTCATTATATATTAATTAATAAAAAATATTTTTATAATTAATTTATTAATGTTAATACATTCTATTCTAATTACTATGTTATAATAGTATTTTTAAATAATGATAAAAATAAAATGTAATTTCATAGAATCTGAGTGTTGTGTGTAATGAATGATATGATGGTGTTGTTTATAAAGAAATATTTAAATGGTTTAGAATATAATGAATGATTAATTTGGGGTAGCATAACACTCAATAAATCAATGAAGTCAAATTATTTTAAAAACCATTCATAAAAAAATCAGGGTGCAACCTTATACCCACTTTAAAATGAAATTTTCACCCAAAATTTAGTTTTTTATCAATGATTTTATCATTTTAAAATTTATTCATAGAAACCCACATATTAAAATTGGATAATAAAACATCCATTAAATAGGTAATTCTGGAAATATAATGTGCACCCGTTGTAACACTTAACTCAGTTTCTCCATCGGATAAATGTTAAGTGATAGATCATGAAGGGAATGCTAATCACCAATAGCTAATAGAGAGTGATAGAGAATATGGACAAGTTATGGTTAATCCACACAAGACCATATACCAAAATGGTCTGAAAATACCATTGATATAAGAAAAAATTATGATAATAGAATAAAATTTCATTTTCCCATTCATTGAGATTATATAATTTCTTAATTTCAATTCATAAGTACAATATTTCAAATTGGTTGGGCATTGATCAATTTCCACTTCATATCTTACTCAAAAAATTAATTTGAAGTTGTAATTCATGATGAACTGGTGGATTATGAGATCTATAATTGTATGATAAGTTATTTTGTTAATATATAGTTATCTTCCTAACAGAATGGTTAGTATAAGTTATCTAATACACATAAATTTTCATATGGAGGGGTAATACATTAATATCTAAAACCTCATCGGAAATTAAACATAAATTATTTTTTAAAATATTACCCTTATCAACATTCAAAAATATTTAAGTCAAAAACATTAAAAACAATTTCATTAAATCTTTAAAATCAACTTATCATTTGACCCCCAACATCTTGACGTAGCTCTTAATTGTCAATCACTAAACTTGTGAAGACCATTATCTTATATTAACTTGACATATGGTAATAACATTAATTAACATATAATCATAATGAACAAATGCCTACTTATTCGTTATTTATATATATTATTTGACATATTTCTTAAATCCAATAATGACCTAAACATCTTCAATGATATCACACACCACTTTTTCAATAAATCCATTATCAGTGACGAGGCTATAAAACTATCCACTTTACATTATTCTAATCCAAAATTTGTTTAACTATAAAAAAACCATTTTAATAACATCAGGAAAAAAATAAGGGTTACCTTCCCATAATCATATTTTCCCCTAAAATATATTATTTTCATTAAATCGGTTTTCTAGTTAGTATGTATAATCCAATAATTTGCACAAATCCTAAACAAAAAGAAAATATTTAAAAATACTTATATATTTCACAATTAAAAATTCTTGAATCCAAATACATAATACAAAAACTGGTTCACTTCATTTTTTGAATGGAATACTCCCTTACTCGGTATATAAGTAAAATATTTTTTTAGGAAATTGATTTTTGCAATTCCCATGTTCCCAATAGATAAGACATTAAAATAATCAACAATTTGTCACTCTATGACCATTTTATCAACACAAATAATGTCTCCCCCTTCATTTAAACATATCATTTATGTTATTCTTATCACCTTTTTGACACATATGTATTTGAGTCTTCCTTCCTCTATGGGAATTACCAACTAAAATTTCAAAAAAGTATACCTTCATCTAATTCAATGAGTTAAGAGTCTCACTGAATTTTATATTGTTAATCATATATCATGATAGATAATTAGGAATAATCAAAACATTCATAAATCAAATCTTCATCCCATTTTTCTTCTCATCAGAAAATTTTCTATCACATAAAGTATTAACATAGTCCCTTCGAGTTCTAGCCATCGATTAATAAAAAAATAATAGTTTTTAAAATCAATAATCATAGTGGGGAACCACACAATCAAGAAAAATAAATTATAGTTGTTCTAAATCAGGAAACCTTTCTTATTTAATTTTTAATATTATAGGTTTATCCTTGGTCAATCCTATCCATACGCTATTTAAGTCCATCTTGATGGTTCCAAATGAGTTTTTTGATTTTCCATAGTATATTCACCATGAGTGAAAAACTAGGTGTGAATAAAATCCCATTGTTGTGTACTAGTTATAGATCAATTTTAGATCAATATGGCATTTTCAGGGTTATTACTCTTAGGTACATCTTTTCTAGAGGCACATCCACTTGTAGTATTCATACAAGGATATGTTTCTCAAAAACCACTTTCTATACACATAAACAAAGTCTATGAAATTTTCTTATACTTTAACTCATCCATAGTCTTATACATAGAGACATCCCAAGAAATATCTTTATAAATATCTATGGTGATCTCCAAAAAAATTCTCATCATAGTTTCAAAATGATAACTAAAGAAAATATCTTATAGTAAATATAACAACCCAAACATTTCAGACATGAATATTAAATATTTTAAAATGAATATTAATTATATGACAACAACAAATGTCTATGTACCATGACTGTTAGTGCCTTTGGTACCATGGAACACAATATTCTACTCTGGTGAATAATATTCAATGTTTCTAAAAAGTATCTACCCCCTTAGTACTCTTCATGAGAAATGTAATGTCTCAGGTTTTTCATGTATCATTTTTAAATATTATTGGGTTTTATTTTGAGACGAATCACAAAGAAAACATGTGATTCTAAGACCTGATGTTTCTGGAATAAACGTTTGAAATATATTAAATATACTAATTCATACATGCACATTGTTTTCATGAAAAACATGAATAACATATAAATGGGTACTCATATCAGAAATCTGAGGGAACAATTGAATTAAAAATGTAGGTTTTACCCATGGCATGTCATAACATTGGTTGGCATGGGTTGTTTGTGAAAAAGTTATAACAAGCATGAAATGAATAAAATAATCCAATAACAACTATTATTTTTTGTTTTTCTAATACACCAATATAATCATCATTAAATAGATGATTATATTGGAAATCCGTAGTTTTTCTCATAACACTGGAGACACCATAGGATTGTTAAGGATAGCTTTAGAGAACCCCCTCAAGAAAATGCTAGTGGATTATGGATCGATCAGTCCACACAACTTTAGATTTGATGGTTCTTGTTAGTGACCAATACACAAGATCATTCTACATTAGTAATTGGACCAAATAGAGTTAGGGCATGCATTTTGAATTGTTTCATTTCCCTATCATTGATTTGGATGACAAACTTGGACCAATCAACAAACAAAGTGTCTCTTATATAGATTATTATGTGAGTTGGGATTATTTTTCAGATATATTACATTTGGGAGTTGTTTAATTTATTGATTCTTCATTCCCCACTCTAATGGAAATGAATTGAGGACAATTTAACATGAACAAGGTTCATTTATAGTTTTTTATGTTTCATGATTTTCCCCTAACCATTCTCTGTTCATCGCGATGTTCTTCATTCAGAAGATGTTCAATGCATTATCGAACGATCATTATTTCGAGGCCATTTCCTAGCACAATGATCTGAAATAACATATCTAAGATAAATATAATGTGATATATGTGTGAAAGTGGTAGCTGAGAGTGGATCAGATTTGTTTTCAAATCCCCAATCATCGAATGAGGTGCATTAAAGGTGATTCGGGAAAAAAAAGAAATTTTCTGATCTGATTAGAACCTCAGATTTCAGAGAGGGTCATAGAGAAGATTGTATTAATTAGCTCCATGATATTTTTCATGATTAGATCCATATATCAAGGTTATGGAAGTGCATTCATGGGAATGAAAAAAATTAGGGTTTTAGAAAAAACCCGATACACATAGTGTGTATTCTTTGGCTACACGACATGTAGGCCCCTTTTATGAACTCGACATGTACTTCAGACAATAAAAATACACATGGTGGAGTACACCAGTTGCCTAAATGGTGTGTACTCCCCCACAAGGGATGGATAGGACCACACACATGGGATTCCCTATAAACTAGTACACTGTCATGGTTACATGGGATGACACAGTGTACTGGAACATAGCTGAAGTACACAGGTGGGATTCCAGAAACAATGACACTACATGTAACCCCTCTAGTAACAATGTACTCATATCTTATATAGACATGGTTTGAATAACATGGGTCATTTTCCTGGGAAAACCTAGGGACAAGGGACACAATGTGTAACCATGCTACATGCCATGTAATCCATCTTACATGGATTTGAACTTTTTCCTCCATATCATAGACAAGTTTCATTAAGGTTCATTCACTTTATCATTTCCCTAATAGCTGGTACAAATCATTTCCTACTATTATGTATAATAACCCTTTAGAATAAACACATGGATATTATTGTTGAAATTCCCCCTAGAGGTTCAGGTGGGATCCTCTAGTCATCTCCATTCCCTATATGCACTTCTTGGTATCAACATGGAAGAAACTATATGGTCGCAAATCCTTTACATAGCGGGTTAATCATGCTTTAGTTATTGGTATCACCCTATATAATAGGCTATTATCCTCATATGTTGTATTTTAATCTCTTTGATATATCAACATATCTCTCTCATGAAGACAATCGTTGAGCAGGACCTCTCAGACGGAAGTCATTTGTACTATCAGATTTAGGAGTGTGTTTTCCTAGATGAATGATTTAGGTAAACATAGAGATAGAAACCTAGGATGTTATACTATGGTAGTGGATTACCTATAGACTATGTGACTTGGATTTATTATATATGGATATTTTTATATATGATGTATTTATATATCTATTTAGATCTAACTATATTTAATTTTTTCTATTATTTGTGGTTTCAGGGTGTCATACTGAGTATTGTTATACTCGCCCATATGTGGCATTTTCCTACACATTTTATGACCTATGTAGATGATTGAACTTTTTAGTGAGTCCTAGGTAGATGATAACGAGACCATTCTTGTTGAGACTGAGTAGACCAAGTGGTGTTCCTGCGGCGTTCAGACACCAGTACCTGTACCTTTACCTTCATGTTGAACTTTTGTTACAAACATCATTGTGATGTGATTCTATTTGGACCTATTTACTTTCATTAATTCCATTTATATTCTAGTTGGGTATATAGATGTATTAATGCATTGGTATTTCAATTGTTTTTACATTTCGTCATTTTGTGGGACTGGAGATGTGTGTTTGAGTATTAGTACATAAGAATTGCATCCCATTTTAGTGATATGACTACTCAATGATAGTCACCATTCCATGGCCTATTTGATTTGGGATTGGGGAGTCATTGTACCAGACCTATATGGATGGGTCATAAGAGAGTGGTATTAGAGCTGGTCAGTTCAAATTTAGGACTGTGAGTCTGTGAGATTGGTTTGGTTCAATCAGGTTAAATGTTTCGAGTTCTGCTTTAGTCTAGGGACTCCAGTTTTGGGGTAGTGGCTAATATATCAATACACCAAAAATCTAATAACCTACATTTTAACTTGATACATAAGAACACTAGTTTATTGAAAAATAATGGTACATGCAACATATTTGAATGGGCATTAACTTCCTTTTCCTTCTTTATTTGGCTTTCCAGATATTCTCGTTGACCATGAAAAATCCTTTTTTACTTTAAAAGTTCCTCTATGTCCTATTCCAGCTTGGATTGATTATATTGATCACGAGGATGACCCCTTCAGTAAAGATGCTGTGATGTAGGGACATGTTCCCATGATGTTCCCTCTAGGTGTGGCATCATCCATACCACCACCAATTGAGAAGAACATGGAACCCATAGTACCAGTGGATGAGATGAATAAGTTGAGCACACATCATTTATCTTATTGGTAGATTACCCTAAGGTAATGAGGTGATCCTGGAGCATAGGAGGATCAGTACTAAATTGATGTGGTGATCCAAGTTTTGCATCTATTTAGGACACCAACAAATCCGATGGAGGTCTTAGCGGGGAGCCTTCTTCATGGCGCAGCAAGATGATGGTGGAGTTTTGTTACCTTATATTACAATGAAGATACACTTTTATGTATAGTTTCTGAGAGGATCTTTAGAGAGGAATAATCACCTACTATACTGAGGGATGTACGTATCTAGGAGGTTACACAACTCTGATAGGGAAATATTTCCGTACATGATAATTCATTAAGGTTTAAAAACTTTTGAGGTACTCGATAGATATGGTTTGAGAGCAGTTCTTCAGGTCATGGACAATCAAGCGTGGTGTGTGTAGATAAATCCAGAACAATGTTATCCCTTTATGCATTACTACATATTCTGGGGTGCTTGAGTGAGCTCTTTTGTTTGAAATCATCTTAGAAGAGAAGATATAACCCGTTACTGTCAGAAGTTTTCAATCAGAAGTAAAGACGTCGATATGAGGGAGTCGACACTAGTCTCAGTGTCCTATACAAGAATGAAATTTCAGTAGGAGGTCCTAAGATACAGGATATGCAGTTCAGGGATCACAGGGTGGGTCCAGTCATCCCAGAGATATTCAGTGCTACTTATGTGACAATAGGTGACATCTTTCCCGAGATTGTATGACTTTCCATATAGATGAACGAGAACCCATAGAAAGGGAACTGAGGCAAAGATAGTGATAGTATATTTTTGTTCTATTAGATGGAAGACATGGTATAAGAGTTGGTAGATTTGTAGGGGGTGGTCGACATTTCAACTTGTTACCTCCACCACCAACAATTGGCCTACGCTAAGCTAAGGGAGCTGGAGGATAGGGGAGGGGACATCTACAGGCGTTCGAAGATTATGTCCAAGGGGCTCTAGTACTGATTCAAGGTATGTTTTTTGTATTTTTTTACCTTATATACAATATTCATAAACATGGTTTAGTGTCATTTCATTCTTGACACATGTCTTGTTTGACACTTAGAGACTCCAGTTGAATCGTTGACTCGACCCTTATGATTAGAAGCTCATATTGGAGAAAAAATTATAATCACACCCCTGTGCTGAATGTTTGACGTGAATCATGGAGGAAATTTTTGTTTGGGATCCATTTGTAGCATTTTCGAGGCCTTAAGACTTCATTATTTGTATTGAAGAGTTATCCACAATTCTTGCTCAGATTGAAAATTTTAGGTGTAGGGTGTGGTATGTATGAAGTGATAGAACTAGGTTATCCTTTTTCAGTCAAGAGGAAACCCCATTAGCACCAGATGGACTCATTGATACGAGGATGAATCCAATTACAAATTATTTTGATAGCCTAACCCTTATTGTAGTGTATGTTATGAGTTTCCAGTTTCCTGTAGTGGTGGTGGATTATGAGGATGTGTTTTTAGAAGATGTTGTAGTTTTATCTCCCCATCAATATATTGAATTGTGCATTAATCTACAAAAAAGATGATAATAATATTTTCGAAAGAATATTATATGGCTCCTGGAAAACAATATGATATGTGGGTGTAGTTGAGGTAATTGTAGATGAAGGTCTTGATGATACCTAATGTTTCACCCTAGGCATCCACAATTCTATTCGCAAAGAAGGAATATGGGATCTTGAGGTTGTGTGTCTACTACCAGTGATTGAATTAAGTGAACAAGAAGAACATTTATCTACCAATGAGGATATATGACCTCTTTTATTAGTTGAATGGGGCATGATGGTTCTTGAATATTGACCTCAGGGTACGCTATCTAAAAATGCAGGTATTGGATGGGGATATACTAAAGATGACATTCAGATGTCGCTATGGTCACTATGAGTACATTTTGTTGCCCACTGATGTGAAATATTCCCCATAAGAGTTTTTTGGAATCATGAACTAGATCTTCTGGCATTTCATAGAATTGTATTTGGTAGTATTCATTGAAGATATCATTGGGTACTCTGTGTCTAAGGGGGGTCACATGACACAATTAATGGTATTTGTACACATACTCTGAGAGAACCTACTTTATGGAAATCTCTCAAAGTGTGAGTTCAAGATTCTAGTTGTCCAGTTTTTGTGACAAATTTTCTCAGTGGAAGTTGTGGAAGTGGACTAGGCCATGGTCAAGGCTATGTTAGAATTAGATCCATCAAAGTGAATGAAGGAGGTTCAAGGATTCCTTATGTTGGAAGGCTGTTACTATAGATTAATACCTGATTTACCCAGGAAATAATCATCTATGGAAACTTTTCCATTAATGGGGTATCCTTTTTTGTGTAAAGAGAAGTGATATTAGGATTTTATACAGGTTAGGCAGAATTGGATGAGTTCTCTAGTGTCGAGATTGGCCGATGAGGGTGTTGAGATTGTAGTGTTCTATGACGCATCAAAAATTGGCATTGGTAATTTTCTGATATAGAGGAATGTAGTGATTCATTATAGATCACATCATCTGAGACAACATGAGATGAACTATGAGACCCGTGATATTGTGTTAGTAGTGGTAGTATTCTCTTTGATGATGTAAAAATAGTTTAATAAGGATGATATATTTATAATTTACTCCAATCAGAAGAGTCTGTTGTATATCTTCTCTTTGAAGGATCTCAACATGAGATAGTGGTGATGAATAAAATTACTCTATGAATATGAATTGAAATTTACTTTAATTATTGGAAAGAAAACATGGAAACATATTCTCTTAGTGAGATATATTTTTCATAGTTACTCAAAAAGGAATCAGAGTTGTTGGTCTCATTGTAGTTAATCTTTGTGGATGGAGATGGAGCAGTTTACCTCCAGTCAATGGTTTTCACCCTTCCACTATTTAAATGAGTAATGGTGGTAGAACATTATGATAACAATTGTGAGAAGATATGGGCTTATAAATACATATGGTATACTTTTATTGGATATTGAAATGGTGAGGAGAATTTTATTTTTTCTATAGGATGCATGGGGGTACCATTGATGTGTTGGGAGGAGGTTCCAAGATATTTGTATACATCCCATTTTTCAGTAAATCCTTTTTTGGAAATGATGTAACATGAACTCCTATGTTAGTTTTTGTGCCCATGAATGCATAATGGAGATGAAAATTTTATCTCTCGATACCTTACTATCTATCATGTTAAGCTTGAGAACCAATGTTCTAGTAGGTCCGACTCAACCATCTGGGGTTCTAGAATGAATGTGGGGTTAGATATATATAGAATTTGTGAGATCATAACCATGAATAAATAGGGGACTTGATTTCATCTAGGTGATGATAGACCATCTCACCTTGTCATCCGACTTCCTAGATATCTGATAATAGAGTTCAATAGAGATATTTGGAGGCATCTACATTCAGGAGATAATCTGACTCCATGGAGTTAAATCAAATATTATTATTTTTTTCATCATGATTTCATCACAAACTAGTTTTATAATGGATTACATGAGGTATTTAGGTCCCATTTTTCATTGAGCATAGCATTTCATCTACAAACCGATAGCTATACTAATCCGAATATTCATGTTCTAGAGGAAATGTTTTGATCTTGAATGTTGTACTTTAGTCGTAGATTTTTGTATCACCTACCATTGTTGGGATTTGGGTAAAAAAATACTTACCATTCCCCCATCGGCATGAAACCATTCACGGCTTTTTAAGAGTGACCATCAGAGTCACAACATTTCTAGACTGAACCAGGAGAGTTAACTCTATTGGGCCTATAACTGGTGCGATCTATAGTAGAGAAAGAACATATCATCAGAGAGTGTATGAAGATTATCCAAAGCTATAAAAATCCTTATTTAGATAGGTGATTTATGGATACAATGTATGAGAAAGGAGACTATTTGTTCTTATTGGTTTCACTTTGACATGGATTATAATGATTTTTTCAGGATGAAAACATATATCCAAGGTCTATCAACCCTTTTCAAATACTGCATAGATTTGGTGAGGTGACATACCGATTGGCTCTACCTTCATAGTTAGACTGGGCACCTGAAGTCTTCCACGCAACATAGTTGAGGAGTTACATGCAAGACACATCACATGTTATCTACTAGGGAGAACTGGACATTAAGGATAGAGTGTTTTTTGATGTGATCCTAGTAGAGATCGTGGATCTAAACGAGAGGATACTTCACTGATAATAAATTCCTTCATTTCATGTCCAGTGATAACACGATAATCTCTAAGAGTGACCATGTGAGTGGGAGGTTCATAATCAATCTCAACACACTCATCTTTTTGAGTATCCATTGTTTTGGATTTTCAGGGACATAAATACCTAAGGTGGGGAGAATGTAATATCTCTGATTTTTTATTTTTATATTTTTAAATATGATATAGATTAATTTTGAGACATGTGACTGAGATGATGTGTGATTCTGATACCTAGTGAGTCAGAAATTTTTTTTTGAAATATATTAAATATATTAAATATCATTTTCTTGTAGGTTTTCATGAAAAAGTGGAATAACATCCAAACGGGTTCCCAGATCAGAAATTAGAGGGCACCGAGGAGTTTATAATAGCTTTTTTAGTAATGGAATGACCTAAAATTTGTTAGTGTGGGTCATTTTTGAAAAATATGTGATAAGAAAGAAATGAATAATATAATTCAATAAAAATTATATTCTCTTTTTTTTCCAATGTAAAATCATAGTCAGCTTGTAATAGAATTTTTTGGATATCCATGGATAGCTTTATATTTATAGAGATGTCGGAGTATCTCTAATGAGTGTTAGGGAGATCCCTCTTAAGAAAAATATAGTGGATTATGGATTGATCAATCGATGAAGTCTCAGATTCGATGAATCATCTTAACAATGATGAAAATAGATCACTATTCATTAGTGATCTGACTGAATCAAGGTAGTGTGTGCATTTTGAACAATTTTTATCCCGGTTTTGATTTATATGATGAATGCAGAGCAATCAAAAAATATATTTTCCTACAGGTAGATTGTTATGCAGTTTGGGATTATTTTTTGGGGATATTACATCGGCGGTTGTTTAATTGATTGTTCTTCAGTAATAATTATATTCGAATTGAATTCAGTCTAATATAAAACAACCAATGTTGATTCCTATTTTTTCATATTTCATGATTTTATCCCAGTTTTTTTCATTCATCACAACATTATTCATTTGGATGTAGTTTGACCCATTATCAAATAGTCAATCATTTCATGCATATTTTCTACTAAAACAATCTGATATCAAAAATCCACTATCGATGAAATGTGATGGAGGTTAGATTATGGTAGTTTATAATGGATAATATCATTTTTAAACTACCAATCATTGAACATGGTGTGTGAATGATGATTCAGAAGAATAAAATGAATTTTCTGAACAGATTTGAACATCATATTCATGAAAATGGTCATTGTGGAGTTTGACTAGAGTAGATCTATGTGTTTTGATGTGATTGGAGAAAACATTCAAGGATAATAGAGTGTAGTCATGGGTTGGAGTAAAAATAACTGTTTCTAGAAAAACCTGATACACATGGTGTGTAGTTCTTGGCTACAAAGTGTGTAGTCTCCTTGGATAAAATTTTCTTTTTCTTTTTATAGTGCCAAAGACGTGGTGGAGTACATTGGTTTCCTACATGGTGAATAATCCCCCACATGGCATGGTCGGGACCATGAACATGGGATACCCCGTGTTGAAGAACATGAGCATGAATACACAAGATGACACCATGTATTGACACATAACTGAAGTACACGGGCTTGACCCTAGATATGAGGACTCACCTTGTAATCCTTCTAAAAGTTGTGTACTCCTCTTATATAGACATGGTTTGAATGAAAAGGTACATTTACAAGGGACGAACCTAGGGATAAGGGACACAACATGTGACCCTTAAACACACTATTTACTTCATCTTACATGGGATAAATCTATATTCCACCATATCTTGGACAAGTTTCTTTAAGGTTCGTTCCCTTTATCATTTTGCAAAATGTTGGTATGAGTGGTTTCCTACTCTAAGGAATACGATCCATTTATTAGGACTTATTAGATATATGTTTTGGAATTCTCCCCATAGGCCCAGGTGGGATCATCTATATATCTTTGGGCCCTTGGTTGAGTTCATGGTATCAACTTGAACAACACTACACCGACACCAATCCTCTACATAGTGGGTTAATCTTTATTTTTTTGTATCACCTCATGGACTAGGAAATTATCATCATATTTTGTATCTAATTATTGTATGACTATCAGCATATCTATGTCATGATGAGACCCAATTGGTAGTACCTCTCATACTGACTTCAATAGTGCTATCGGACTCTGGGGTTTGTTCTTCTGGATGAGTGTGTTGTGGAATCCTTGAGATGGAATCCAAGGTTGTTATACTATGGTTTTGGAATACCTGCAGATAGTGTGTCTTGGATTGATAATATCTATAAATTATTATGGGATTTAGACATATAGCTATGTAGAGAAGACTATATTTCCTTTTTTATATGATTATTTGTTTTAGGGAGTCCTACTGAGAATTGATATACTCACCACTTCATGGGATTTTCCTATTTGTGTCGTGTCTTCTAAATATGGTAGAATTTTTGAAAATGTTTTAGGAAGACCAGGACCAAAAGGTTCTTAGTGATACTGGACAAATCAATGTGTGATTCTATAGCTTTTAGACAGTAGTACAAGTCCCATTACATTCCAGTTGGACATGTGTTACAAACATGTTTTTGATGGGAATGTATTTGGACTTATTGAAATTATTTTCATCCTATAATACTCTATTTGTGGGATATAGAATTATTCATGGCTTGGTTGTTTAGTTATTTTTACATTTCATCATTTTTTGGGCTTGGAGATGTGTTCATGTGTACAGGTACATAAGATACTCCTATAATGTTGGTGATATTCCTAATTGATGCTAGTCACCAACCCATGTCCTATTAGATGTGGGCTAGGGGATTCGTGACATGGAACCAACTAGGATGGATGGAAACAAAAATAACTAAAAAAATTCATCATATCCAACAGAAATAAAACATAAGAAAAGGGAGAGCTTAGGTACTCAGTAAGGGTAAACAAGTGTGACATATATGCATAACATAAATAAATGTGTATTATAAAATAGTCATAACATATAAAGATCATAATTTTCCAGTCAAAGATCATATACAAGAATCTTGGCATAAAGATTGGAATTTCATAAGTCATCAATCCTAAAGGAGTTGAGAGCATAAGCCATTAAAACATAACATAGGAATACGACATTGAATTATAGAAGACACAAAAACATAAAAAATGATTTTCATAGTAGTCATGGATTACTTCTAAAGCTATATTTTTGTAATGAGTTCACTCCCAAGACCATCTTAGGGGAAAAATAACTTTATTGACTGGGTTCCATCCCCATTTCATCCATGTTTATCTCATTAGATATAAATCAACACCCAATGAATTAGAGAGAGATATAGGATACAAAAATTACATAATTAAAACACTATATATGCGTTCCATGGGAATATAAATCATTAATCATATTAGAAACAATATATTGAAATTTGTTTTATAAATACTTCATCATGACAAAACTAATAGAAATGATATAGAGTTTATAAACAACATATCCTAATAAAAATAAACCATTCAATGAAAGAAAAAGAATGGTATCATTGGATTATACCCTAGTAAAAAATAATTATTATAAAATAATTTTGTCTTAAATTCAAAATAAATTTGAAACATCACTCGAAATAATTCTTGAAGAAAATATCATTTCCATTTTAAAATATTTTAAAGATGTGAAATTTCAAATGAAAAAGGATTCTATTAAAATAAAATTTCAATTTTGTAATGAATGATTTTTTATATTTTGGAATCCTAGAATCAGGAAAATAATCTCATTCCACATAAGTTAAAAAATATTCTTTTTTAATTTTTTTCAAAAAGTCCATAAAGATCATTCTTTAGAAAATGAGAGAAATATTCTTTTCAATAAATTTTTTACAATGAAAAGTTTTGTAAAATTGAATTTAAATAATTATAAGAGAATATAAAAAAACCTTCTTAAATTTTTTTATAAAAAATGGACATATAATAGAAATATTCCCCAACAAACTCTTAAACAAAAATAATCATGAACAATGATGAGATAATTGAATAAACCCTTACCACATTGTAATTAGTTGAATCATATTCCCTGTTATAGAAGGAAAATTATATATATATTTAGAATCCCTAATAGTTAGTATAAGACTCATAAATTTCATTCATGGGTAGTATATACACCACATAAATGAAATACGTTTTGTATAAGGTATGCATCCCAAAAAAATAATAGTGAGAAAAAAATCATTTACCTTTTGTATTGACTTCCATCATATGTGTTAAAACTTCATGTATAATAAATATAAGTATATTATATATCTAAAAAAGAATAATATTAATAAATATAATTCCAATTATGATTTAATTGTGACTTTATATTACAATATTATTAATAACTCCATGTCCAAGTTACGTTTTAGGTAAAATCCTCTTTGTTTTTTCATACATGTTTGGAATTTTTATTCTTTTTCCTATTGAATATATAATGTTTTAATCATTTAAATAATGATTAAAATGATACAAATATCATATATTTTTAGTATAAATGTCTTTATGGTTATTTTTAATAGTTATAGGTATAAATTATACTACACCATTCATAGAGATGGTAGGTTGTACGTACATATGAAGACTATATTAATTTTATTATTGGATTAAAGATAGAAAATTTTAAGATATTTTTTCATTATATAATAATTTATATTTCATATATATCTGATAATTTTATTTAAACCAGATTTAATATATTATATTTAAAACATGAATGAATCTCGTCACATTACGAGGTGGTAGTTCCTCCGTATTTTCGAATGCCATTATTGTATTCCCAAAAAATAGTTAGCATGATGGTATGCTAGATATAAAAATTAATGAATCATAATAATATCATATAAATAATATAATTATTATTAAGACTATGAATTCATCATTATTAATTTCCTTGAATGCTTGTAATGGAAGAACAAACAATATCAGTTTGTGAGGCGGTAGACCTCTGTACACACAAATGGTGATTGTGTATGAAATTTTATAGATGTGTATGATGTTTAAAGTAGTAAACATAACATAAAAATATCTCAGTATATTTTATATTAATATTTTAGTATATAAAAATGATATAAAATTAAATTAATGTCTTCAAGGAATAAATAAAACAACAACATTCATGGATGAACATTACCTCTTTTTCAGATATCTCAATTTGGTTGGCACCAAAATAATTAATTGGTTTTACTTGTGCCCAATGGATGATTCAATGACTAAAAGAAGATCATTTTTATCATATTTGGATAGATTTATTCCAAACCAAATAGGTTTTGAATTTTGAAGTAAAAAGAAGATTATGTTCACTTTTTTAGGGGAGGGGAGGGGCACTATTGGAATTTCTCAAAAGATTAAATTAATATAAATTAGGTTTATATTCTAAAATTCCCCAGGATTATTTATTTCAATTATAGGATTCTGATCCATCTAAATATATTAATACAATGAAAATTTCGTATATTTGGAGAAATGTTTTGCCATTATGTTTTTGTATCAACCTATATTTAACCCTGTTAATTCATTCTATTGCAACATTTATTTTTGTTGTTTTGAGGGTTAATATTATTACAATAAAATGAAAGAAATAACAATAAATCCATCATATTTGAAATTGGAAATCATATTCCAATAATTTTGAAGGATTTTATATATTTATGGATTATATATCATTTAATATAATTTTATTAAATTCAAAATATCATTACTGTCAATTTTGATTATACTAATTAATATGACTGTTCAAAAAGGGAAATAAATGAACATATATTTGAACCAAAACATTTAAAACATTCATAATATACCATGATAATAAAAAAATAATTTATGACATTCATATTTTATTTATTGTAATATTATTAATATCAATTATTTTATATTTTTATTAGTAAAATATTTACTTTATCATTATTTTAAATGCATGTAAGAATATTTTTTATTCACTAAAAATTGAAAATAAATTTCCATTATGAATATAAATATTTTATATTTATAAAAAAATTGGTCAATGATATATTCTAAAAATTATATACTTATTAAAAACAATATAGTGACATGTTCGACTTTTCATAAAG
Source organism: Viscum album (assembly GCA_963277665.1). Classification (NCBI taxonomy): domain Eukaryota; kingdom Viridiplantae; phylum Streptophyta; class Magnoliopsida; order Santalales; family Viscaceae; genus Viscum; species Viscum album. The sequence goes on along the minus strand of OY728141.1, from coordinate 1,293,074,062 downwards.
TAAATTACAATAAGGGGATGATAGTAAAACAAGTGGCTCCAAGATGAAATAAATATTACCCAAGGATTATATTTATCCAAACTCAATTATAAAAAAATTATGAAAATTTTAAGGGTAATTTTATAATATTTATTATATTATTGTTAACCATAACAACCTGATTTACCCTTAAGAGTGGCAATAAAATTACTATCTTTATAATTAATATTTTCAAAAAATAAAAAGAACATATTTAAAAAAAATTATGTTTCTAGAAATATAATACATTTTTATAAATTTGAAATATAAATGATTATAAAATTATTTTAAAATTAATCTTGTAGATGGGGTGAGAAAGCGGGTTTATCAAGTTGAAATGGTCAAATGATTGAAAATTTTTTTTATCCAAATTTATTATGAATAAGATTCTAAAAATTTAAATCATATGAATATATTTATAATTAACCTATATTAAAATTACAAACAATATGAAATATAATTTAACGTTACAAATTATTTAGATGGGTTGTTGGTTTTCAAAAAAAATGCAACATTTTTCATGATTAATCAAAAAATTAATCTTATTAAAAAAATTCACCCAAAATAAATTATTATATTCCAATTGTAAAAAATAATTTTATTTTTTCAAATATAATTTATAATAGTGTCAAAATTTTGTTTTAGAACATGTCTAATATTAAATGGTGATAAGCATATATTTTAGAAAAAATAATTTTTAAGATTCAAAATGGATTTATTATTTATTATTCCTTAAATACACATTGAATTAATGTTAATAAATATATTGAATATATATTATATATATATATATATATATCATTTATATAATACAACAAGATATTTTTTTTATTTTACTCGTATAAAATACACCTGTGGGAATTTAAATTGGCTTTCAGAAAAAGTTTTCCTTTTTTTCAAATGGGATTTATTTTATTTTATAATTAATTCGTAACCAAAGATACCAGGTTATATAAATGATTATACTAAATTTTCATAATTAAATAAATCTTTTGTATACCATCTATTTTAAAAATTAGGTTAAATTTTCTTATTTAAATAGTCATAACAATAAAATGTTTCTTTTTAGAAACTCAGTGTTGTGTACAATGAAAACTAAGATAATGTTGGGTGTAGAGAAAGTCTAACATAGTATAACATATAAGATAATATTAACATGATATAACATGAAACTAATTAAATCAAAGAAATAAAATAATTTGAAAATACATTTTATTAAAATCATAAGGAGTCACATTGAGCCTTCCTCAACATGTGTTGTTGAACTGGCCTCCATTGGTGGATTATTTTGGACCAATTTTTTTATAAAACTCTGATAAATAGTTTTCGAAATTCATTGATATAAATTTTCAATACATTCTCAAATTCACTCAATGAACAAATAATATATTCTTTTCATTCTCTTTAATAGTAATCAAAACTCCTCATGAAAAATATTTATATTTCATTACCTAATTAATTAAGATATTCTTATAAAAAAGTAATAATTACAGGATCATTATATTTTTAATTTAAATTTGGAATATCAATTCAAAATAGTGTTTCAATAAAAAACAATCTTCTTCATTGTTCTAAAAAATTTCAACCATTTACAAAAGTATACGACATTAATATTATTCTAACTATCAACAGAGTTATAAAACCAAAGTCATCAATGATGTTTCTTAAAATATTAATACTTTATAAATTCAAATGATTTATTCTTCATTCCATAATCTAAGGTATATCAACTAATATATGAATTGTCTATATCATGGATACTTGAACACCTTTTTTCCTATTTACTTCTTCAAATTATTGAAATCAATGAAATATTTTTATTTAATTTTCCACCATTTATATCCAATAAAAATCATTAAAAAAATATAACTCATAGACAAAGTGGTCACTTTAATATCCCAATTTTTATGTTTTGGAAATACTAGCAACGTTCATTTCATATGAATATTTCATTATTAGAATCCCACCCTTTTCATTTCCAAAACAACCACTTCACTTTCTATCTCCCTTATTGAACAAAAATAAAAATTTCAAGGGAAAAAATTATTAGTTCATAATTAAGAAATTCCACACTGATTTTTTCACTCTTTGTTTATATGATCCATGCTCAGTTTAGAAAAAAAGTGGATTCAATTTAGACAAAAACTTGTCCTTTTCAAACTGATCATTATACCTTATCAAATGATAACACATATAATTATCTAAATGGGTCATCCAATTTTATTCCATGATGAAGATACATAAATATGATATGAATAGTTTTTATAAAAGTTAATCCTAAATATACTGAACTCATTGGAGTTATCTTATGAATTATACATTTTCAACATAATTTACCTATTGTATTTTAATATAAATAAAATGTCACTATTAATATTGGAATAGCTTTTGGATATTCAGAATGGTGTATTCGGAGTTCCATCTATATTAGTTTTTATTTTAGCTGTTGAACCCTTCTTCATGTTCATGGATTTGATATCCCTGTTTTCCTCACTTTTCTTCAATGATATCCCCTTGAGAGAATTTTAGTTTATATAATGTGTCTTCATACTACATAATTTTTCTCATTATATATTATCCCACTTTTTTGGCCTTCGTGTGTCACCATATTTTGATACAGGTTGACAAGATCATGCACCCTCTTTGTCAACACCATAATAACATACCTCAATTAAATTTTCATTATTTTTAAAATTATTTTATGTAAACAAATTTTTCATATCCATTTGATGTTTTATATTTATTTATATAATCAACCCATTTACATGGGATTCAATTGTTATTTATAATATAGAATATTGAACTGAAAATATTGTTCAAAATGATTGAGTCTTTTATAGCTCCAACATTAACCCAACACCATGATCTTCTTTTTTCCTATTAATAATTAAATTGAGTCTTATTCATAGCTTGTTGGAAAATTCATGGGGAATAGGTTTCCATACTCTATTTTTTATTAAATATAGTCATGTTGGTTGGATTCTCATCACCATTCTTAATCCATACATGATTATGTTTTTTCTAACACACACTATTTGTGGAAACTGGTATAGAAAAGTTAGTAAAATATTCTTCGGATGGTATCTATTTCATCGTATCTAGTTGTGATAGATCATAAAATGATGCCATTATCATCATATAATAGTTTATAATTATTTTAGCTTTAGAATACACCAGTTTTAATTGAGTAGTAACAATAAAAATATCATTACATTCTTATGTCTCAATATGTGTCCACTCAAGATTTTCCAATTGATCTTCCAATTTATGTAATTTTATATTAAGGATTATTTTCTGATCCTTATTCATAACCAACTTCTATTCACAAAAATTCTCTAATAAGTTTTCCTCCTATTAATAAAATTTGAGATTATTTTGTAACAAAAATTCACTTTCTTTGACATTATTCAATTTTTATTTTAATTGTAAATCCCTAAAGGTAATATTTTTTTCAATTTATCTTTATGTTCATGGATATTTTTTTTCTAATCCTCTTCTTCTCTAGCTTCATTAAGCTATTTTATGTCACTTATTTCATGATCCCACTTTGTTGATTTATGTATTTGACCAGTGTAGAGAGATTTTATCATTTGATAAATTTTCCTTGTAAATATATGAACCTATTTTCAATTACCTCTTCCAGCTTGGGGATATCTTCCTTCCAAGATTGAAAGACTCCAAAAAAAGAGATACTTATTATATGAGAATTAAATATATAAGGTCTCTTAAACTAGAAACAGATTATACTATGTTTTATATATAATATCATCACACAATTTTCTATAATATTCTTCTTTAAAAATATATGTACAATAATTTCCACTAAACTAATTCTCACATACAAATTATGATTCACCTGATATATGAATGTTGTCTTCAACCTGGCAATCAACATTCCCACCTGCCCACTAATTTTCAATAATTATATTACATTTTTACTTTCAAGGTAGGTTAGAACCAATATATTAGATTCTTTTGATAAGATGGATATCTTCCTTGTATTCCTATTCTAATTATTTCTTCTTTTTCATCAGAACTTTGGTAGATATAGAGTACTTCTCAGAGATAGAATAATATTTACATAAACTATATTTCATTGTCAACATTGAATTGAATCACCTATCATCAATATATTATAAATTAAAACTATATAATCAAATTTAGGTAGTCATTAGCTCTAATAAAAATTGAGAGGACCAATTTTGGATATAATGTACATTGGAAGGGGGTGTGAATTATAGATGGGGATTTTTCTATATTATTACTTTTATCACTTTTACCTATAAGATCGATTATTAATTGATTATATTATAATATTTTCTTTGTCAGATGAATTAATATGAAACAAGTAAATTATATCACATGATGTTTGTAAAAGGGTCACTACTCTATAAGACTATCTAGTCTATAGAATTTTTAGTGATGAACGATACATTAATTTTTTACTTTAATGTGCTACCGAGTTGTACTTATGCGGATAAAATCCAATAATGTCTAGTGTCGGTCCCCTAAACATTAGGAGGGGTTAGAGGAATCATTTATACATCCCTAGACTAGTAATGACCTAGGAAAATTTGAAACTCCTCACAAATATTTATACATCATCTAATAAAAATCATTAACATATATTTAGGTACATAATAACACCAATAAATTCATCGATTAGATGAGAATTACGTTGGTTGTCACCGTGCTATTTTATTCTGCCACATAAATCTTTGTAACTTCATAAATTTAACAATATTATAAGTGAAACACCCATTCTTTTTTATTATATAAAATTGAAAGGTTCTCTTTCATATTCTATTGGAATTGTTCACAATAATATTCACAACACAATTTGGTAACTTCTAAAACCTCCCTTCTTCCATGAAGAACAGTAAATTTTTAGACTTTATAGAATCAAAAACCTCCTCTACAATAATTTAATCAATGAAAGATCATCTATTCATCATGAATATTAATTCTTATGATTTTTATCCTAAAAAACATGTGATATTAAATTACAATTTAATAATCTCAATATCTTTAATAAATAATTTCTATATTTATAATTAGATCACTTATCTATAGTTCTTGGTGAGGTAAATATTAAAGTGATTTGATCTGATTACTATTTCAATATTATTTTATGAACATTAAATACTCAATGAAACTTTACATGTATTAGATATATCATATTCATTCATCCCATTAATATTTTTGGCACATATATATTTCTTATCATTATTATTTCTTATTCCTACTTATTTTATTTATTTTTGGTAATATTTGATTAATATTATTTTAAATGTTTGAAAATGCATGAGATCAATAATGTCTGCAAAATATTTTTCATGAAATCACTCAAAACCAACTCTATCCATCAAATTCTGTTCACATAAAATAGGTATTTAAACATGTGGTATTATTGGTTATACTATAAGTATAAAACCACTTAATTAATCTATACGACTAATAGATTCTCACTGATTTTTTGTTCCACATCATATATACCTAAAAATTTAAATATAATATCTTTTTATTTACTAAAAAATAGAATTAAAACTTGATTTTCTAGAAATATATGTACTTCTGTTCAGGGTAGTTATTATCCTTCAAATAGTTTTAATGTGATCTTATAATTTTCAAGGCATATCCCTATAGTTTAATGAAAACCATTTTCGTTTCAAAGAAATATTTCATCATGAGGCTATAAAACTCATAGAACTCATTCACTATTTCGTTATATAGCATATTGGGAGTTTATCAGTAATGCACTGGCTCTTGGAACTTCATTACCCTGTGGGTGTGTAAAAATATCTCTTATATCACACAGCCAAGTCTCTTTGATAACTTCTTTTCCACTTACATAAAACAATGATCATGGTTGTTAGTGCTTTCAAGAACATGATCTCTCATATTATTTCGGAGAAAAAACAACATATTTCAGCTTAGGGGATCTCAATTTATGGTCAATTATCACTACCTTTATTCATCAACATTCTCCAACACATATATTGACATTAAATCATTGTCATACAATATCATTGAATCCACCAAGAACATATATTTTAAATATATCAAACATAGGTTTTCTTTTTAGAATATGTCAAAATACATTGTGTATTTTACTTAATAAATGGATTATCTTCAAATGATAATATCACATGAATGTGAAGAAAATAATGTCATGACCCGTCCTCGAGGCCTGTGTAGTGACTACCCCAAGCCCGCCTTCCATAGGATAGGGGCTGGCGACTAGCACCAAAGGCGTAAATCCCAATAAAAAGGGAAGGAATTGCCTTTATAAAATATAAACACATCCAACTAGAGTACAATCGGAAGTAATAAACTAAGTAAAAATGAAAGTGCTGAAAATTAAGTGGGCCAGAATACAAATCCAACTGAAAAGTATAGCTACAACTAAACGAAAGTACAACAAAAAAGACAAAAAATAGGAAGATAGTAGCAGCTCCCGGGTCTTCCACCTCAGATCCTACCCGAAGGGTAGGTAAAGATAGCCTCCTCAACCCTCTTTCCCACCAACCTCCTTCGAGTACCGTATTTTTGTGAAGTCCACCTCCGGGTACTGACTCATCATGAGGTACACCTCCATGTACCCTCCAGTTCTCGTACACTCAGTCTCTGTCAGCGCTGTATGTCGTTTACATCCAACACAACGAGGTTAGGGCATAACCCATGTAGTGGGGAGTATAACGATACTCAGTAGGGACCCTGAGACCCACAAGGTCTCACTAAATCCAACAAGGATAACCACAAAGAGGGATCTCAACAGATAACCCTTACTTAGGTATAAGACCATATTTATACCTAAGTTATCAAGTAACCCATCTCAATAATGAGGAAACACAATGGTTATAAAATCAACGGATAACCACTACATAGATATATGCCCATACGTAAAACTATGTTATCTAGTGACTCATCTCAATCATGAGGAAAAAACCAAGATCGTTGACTCAACTCAAACCAGGATTTTCATTAATGATATAAAAACCACAACTACTAAAGAGATCCTCCTCTGACATGTACAATGATCCTGTCACAACTCTGAGGCATTTCTCACTATCCTTAGACTATTGAGGTACTCCTCCTGTCGATTACCGTGGGTCTGCCACCCAAACACCGTAGTGTTCCCCTCCAAGGATCTGCTACCCAAACATAGTAGTGCTCCCCCGAATAGCCTACAAAGGTACTCCTGTTGTCGAGTACCGTAGGTCTGCCACCCAAACATAGTCATGCTCCCCACTGTGGGTCTACCACCCCAACATAGTAGTGCTCTCCACTGGGCTAGTAAAGTTGCTCCGACTCAAATTGGACAATCATTCGTCAGGTCTCAGCCAGCTACAAGGTCTCCATACTCCGTACGCTCGTATCCAAGAGGATCAGCTCCACAAGCTACTGATAGATATTCCAAGTGCCATGTAATCTCACGTGAATGTATCTCAAAGGACCACCTCATCATAGGGGTCTCAACGCAACAGAAGACGTGTCAATCAGATTCCAAGTATGTGAGTTATTAGGCTTTTTATCTCGGGGGCTCAGTTGGATTCGTGTACGAACCAACTCGACCGTATCTCAACTGTACCCCAAACTCCCATGGGGTATACTCAAAGGATGCATTTCTCAACATGATTACCAATTCCGCTGACGGTTCATCAAACAGACGTCTGGTCTGAATGTAATTAGAATTTCTGTTCCAGGGGCCTGGTTGGATTTCAGGTACAATCAACCCAGCCACACTCCAACTACATCCAAACCTTATTTGATGTATACCAAAAGAACCATATCATCAAGAGGAATCCAAAAAATTCAATGGCACATAAATCGAACTTTCGGAGCACATGTTATAACCATTACCGCTTCAAGGGCCCGGTGGGTTTCGGGTTCGAACCAATCTAGCCGTACACAAACTTCACCGAAACCTTGAGTGTAATATACCAAAACGACTGTCTCGATCCAAGGAATTATACTCAATTGACGGTTCATCAATCAAAGCTCCATAGATCAGGATATTCCCATTTAACCGAAATGGCCCAAAAATAGGGGGTCTGGACCAGGTCCAACCCGGCCCATCACCCCCTAGGTCGGTTAGAACAGGGTCGACCTGAACCATGTCCGGGTTCAGCCTAGTTGGGCAAGGCCCGACCCGCGTGGCCCGCCCCAGCTTGGTCGGTAGAGTTGGGTCGGCTAGTTGGTCAAGCGTGTTGCACCGAGAGGGGGGGGGGGGGGCACTAATTGACACCGACAGCGCCGGCTAGGGCCTCCCCGCCTCTCGGATCCCCCATAGCTACGAGATCCGTTGTACAACCGCCGCAGATGTTTCCGGGGCGGGTTTCCACCAGCAGCGCGCCGCCGCTGCCAGATGCCGGCACCGCCGTGCTGGCATGGTGCGCTAGCAGTGCATCCCACAGACCACTCATCGTGCTCCGGTGGCCAGAATCACCTACCGCCTATGCCTATGGCTCTCCCGGGACCCGTTCTTCACTACGACGACTTCCAAACATCATTGTGGTCCCATTTCATCATCGCCCATCAATCTTCACACAAAATAACAACCAGTGGAGGGTCCGAGCTTGTTCGTTAGCTCATGCCCTCCACATTGGAGGCTCAATCCATAATTCATCAACGTAAAGGGTTTAATTTATTCAAAATATATAATAAAAACACCCTTCAATTAAAAAAACATTCACGAGGGTATAAATCACGTAGACACTAAATACGAAAACCCCTACAATTTCCCACAAATAATTATTCCTAACCTGCAAATAAAATCATTCGTGGATCAACTGGATAATGATTTGATCGAAATTCTTTGTTTTATAAGGGAACAATCATGGGAATATTAACATATTCATAATAAACCCCTATAATTCCCCCGCAAATAATTATTCCCAACCTGCAAATAAAATCATTCGCGGATCAACTTGAAAATGAGTAGATCTGCATTATTTTTTTCGAAGGGAACAATCATGGGAATATTAAAATAATCAAAATATTCCCCAACTTCAATTAAGGTTCGCGGTTGACAAGAGTCATGGATGACGGTGTCGTTTTCTTCATCGTTGGTGTGCACCTGAGGAAGAGACGTCTCCTCTTTTGTCACAGATAGAAGTATAGAAGATGTGCCATCACTAGAGAGTTCCCACATCAGTGTCTCCTCCCAAGCCGCAGAGGATGAAGAGGATGGAGAACCGTGGTCTCAGAGTTGATGTTCTTCATCGGAGGGTTGGCGTTCATCAGAAAAGGAGAAATCCTCATCTTCTTCACAAGATTTCTATCCCAAAAATTCCCCCCACTCAACATGCCAAAAAAAATTAAAATAAGGCCACCTCATATTTTAATTTAACTTGCCATGCATTTAAAAATTAAAAATCCATTTCAATTAATTAATTAAATCAAGGGTTTTTTAATTGATTAAGTGATAGGTTGGAATGTTTTAATGGAGTGATAGAGGGATAGGAAGAGTCCTCATTAATTTAGAGGAGTTGTGAATTTTACAGGGGGAGTTTATGAGAGTTAAAAGTGAGTTATGGGAATGTTAAAGGTTGGAGCTTGTGTGGTCCCCACGTCACAAATATCCTTACATGGGTAGTTAGAAGCTTTTGGGTCCCACCCCAACTCTACCATGTAGGATATAACATCTTTAGATATAAAAATAAAATTGTTGCACAATTTTATTCACTTCTCATTTAATCCACAAATTTTAACTTCTCCTCCCGTGCAAATGAAACAATGGTAAAGGTCACCATAAGCAATTACCGGGGCCGCAGATTCATTGGTGCTCTCAGAATTCAATTCCGAGCACTGGTTCAAAAGATATAAAAACCCACTTGTTTGTTCACTAAATGTACCCATGAAAAACTTCGGGAATTGATTGTAGGCACACCGGGCCTCAGAATCAGCTACCGTCAGAAATTGTGTACTCAAAAAATTCCAATAAAAATTAAGAAAAAAATTTCTTTGAAAATTACTGGTCTTTAAATAACTCCCACCTCAGAGCTTTACATCCCTGTAAAGCTACAAGATAAGCAAGGGAAACTAAAGGAGGTAGCGAGTAGGCATCTGAGCCTCCTGCTCCAATGTGCTCTCCTGGAGGTTCCCGTTCAGCTGGAGAAAGAGCACAAGAGGAATCGACCATCCTCGTAGGACCCGCTCCTGTCGATCCTCAACCTCTACTAGAACCCTGTGAAAGTCGCACTGTCATCGATTTCCAACTCTTCGTGGTACATGATGATAGATAGGTCATGCTCACATCTCCTCAGCTGAGATATGTTGATGACGTAGTATACTCTGTCCATCTGTGGTGGAATGGACCGGTGGTAAGCCACCTTCACTACTCTTCTGGGAACCTAGAAAGGTCCGTTGGACCTTAGAGATTACGTGCTGCCTTGGCCACAACTCCGTAGACCTCATCAAGGTGAGACACATAAGAAACCGTGGTCTCCATCCTCTAACTCTAGTGGTCTCCACCTTCTATCAACATAGGTTTTTTTCCTTCTCTATACAGTCTTCATCCGCTCCTGGATGATTTTTACCTTCTCTAGTAGCCTCAAAATGGGCGCACTGGTCAACCTATTACTTAGATCCTTGAAAGTTTTGCTGGCATTTCCTAGAGCATATGAAAGGTGTTCCCCTTCTTCAACAATTCTAAAAGTGGTGCAACAACTCTAGAAAAGTCTGGCTCAAATCTAAGTCGGGCCGACTCATGAGTGATTGACTGCACCCACTTATGCATGAATCCATCCTGTGCTGCCTGGGGTTTCCTTTTCATTGACCAAGTAAAACTCATCGCAACGTTGTAGGTAAACCACAACCTTTTTTCCTAATACAGTCAATCTGTTTATGAAATGTGGTTTCCCAGTCCATACCCAAAATAACGTCATAAGGCCTCGATGATGCCCCCAAGAGGTTCCAACAGAAACTCTCGCCTCAAGGGTCAGATCACACCGTCGGTGTAAGCGTGATTATCGAGTCCCCTCGCAAAGTTATCTCCTGATGTGAGGGTAAAGTCAACATCTTAACCAGAAACACTAGGTCTGGGACAAGATTCGTGGAATGAATGAATGATTCGTATCAATGTCTGTTGTTACGGCAGCTAGTAGTAGACACATACCATACCTCGAATCATTCCTAGAGCCCTTGGGTCACACTCCGTGACCGCATGAAACTAATATCTTCCCCTACCCTCCTGCTTCCTGAGCATGGCGAGGACAATAAAGGTAGGTGGTTGTAACATGTCGAAATATACACCACCTCATGCTACTCTCCCAGCTCTGCTTCCATGTCTGCTGCTCTATAGATTCATCGGTCCTTAACAATTCCTCTTCTTGAATCATTTTATATGCCCAAGTCTATGAGACTAGCACCAGTTTCTTTTTTTCCCACTTCTAACATTCACTGGATGTATCCATTCAGCCAAAGAACATTCAACCAAAAAGTTTCTCTCTAGCACCCTAGCATAAGTAGGAATGCATAGAGGAAAAGTGTTGGTTCAAATGTACTTTAGACACACCTCTCTCTGAGGTCCAAGATCTAAATCACTGTTCATATCGTAGTCATCAAGTACCAAGAACAATCGGTACGCCTTGATGAATACTCAGCTACCGGCATGTCATCCTGCCAAAGTTGGATAATCTCTAGAAAACTCTCTGCCACCTACTCATGCCAGTCCTCAGCCGCCTGTGATTTAGGATCGTCTCAGAACCTGATTGGTATCTGATGCGGAAACACGTGTAAGGCACCGAACCTACATGTTCCATCTACCGGTACATCCGGTTGAAACTGATGACCAATATGTAGTGGTATAGCTGTCACACTACCCGAAGGTACTAACTTAGGCATCGGTCCACATACCAAAGTACCATCACTATGTCGACCATCCACATGTTCACTCACTGGGAAACACTAGAAGATAAGATGACCATCTTCTCTACTAGTGTCTAAACTAGGTGTCGAACTCTAGAAATCGCCTCCAACCTGTCCACTACTGCCTGGGAATCTGTCTCAACTCATAACCCCGGAGGCCTCAACTGCTGGATCTCGTGCAATGTGCTCTGTCAGCATGCACCGTCCACTAGTACAGATGGTGGCATCTGCTTCCCAATGGGTGGAGGTGGTGCCCGTACACCACCCAAATGTGCCAACTTAGAAAGGGGACCCTGCATCGGAGCATCATCGCTCTGTGGGGCGTCATCGCGTACTCTCTCGGTACTCTAACTGGCTGTCTACGTGGAGGCATCATGAACAGATGCGACACGGTCAAATGATTTATACCTGGTGAGATGACTTGGTTTGATCTGACATTAAAACTTTTGGAAACACACAGATAATTAGTGTTTTCGTGCACTAAGTCAGAAATCAGTATCCAGGGTCCTGGTGTATGGATACGTCAGCCGCCACACCAATAATGGACTCCCTGAACTGAAGACCACACTCGGTACAATAAACACTATTGCTTCACAGAAAATAATTATCAGAGTCCCGAGTTCTATTTTATAACCGACTCCTCTGATACCAATATGTCATGAACTGTCCTCGGGGCCTGTTCCGTGACTACCCCAAGCCCGCCTTCCATTGGACAGCGGCTGGCGACTATCACCAAAGGCGTAAATCCCAATAAAAAGTGAAGTAATTAGCTTTATAAAACATAAAAACATCCAACCAGAGTACAAGAGGAAGTAATACACAAAGTACAAAAGAATATTCTGAAAAGTAAATGGGCTAGAATACAAACCCAAGTGAAAAGTACAACTACAACTAAATGAAAGTAAAACAGAAAAGACAAACAGATGGAAGATAGTAGCAGCACCTGGGTCTTCCACCTCGGATCCTACCTGAAGGGTAGGTATAGATAGCCTCTCAACGCTATCGCCCACCAACCTCCTCTGAGTACCATCTCGTTGTGAAGTTCTCCTCCGGGTACTGACTCTTCGTGAGGTCCATCTCCAGGTACTGTCCAGTCCTCATACACTCGGTCTCTGACAGCACTGTTCGTCGTCTGCATCCAACACAATGAGGTTCGGGCATAGCCCATGTAGGGGTGATTATAACGATACATAGTAGGGACCCCAATACCCACAATGTCTCACTAAATCCAACATGGATAACCACAAAAAAGGATCTCAATAGATAACCCTTAATTAGGTATAAGACCATACATATACCTATGTTATCAAGTAACCCATCTCAATCATAAGGAAACACAAAGGTTATGAAATCAATCGATAACCACTACTTAGATATATACTCATACATACAACTATGTTATCAAGTGACCCATCTCAATCATGAAGAAAACACAAAAATCATCGACCCAGCTCAAACCAGGATTTTCATGAATGATATTGAAACCACAACTGGTGAATAGCTCCTCCTCTGACAAGTACAGTGATCCTGTCACAACTCTGAGGCGCTACTCAATAACCTTAGACTGCTGAGGTACTCCTCCTATCAATTTCCGTGGGTCTGCCACCCAAATACAGTAGTGCTCCCCACAGTGAATCTGCCACCCAAACATAGTAGTGTTCTTCCAAATGGCCTACAGAGGTACTCCTTCTGTCAAGTACCGCAAGTCTTCCAACCAAACACAACAGTTATCCCCACCGTGTTCCTACCACCCAAACATAGTGGTTCTCCCCACATGGCTAGTCAAGTCGCTCCGACTCGAATTGGACAAGCAGTCGCCAGGTCTCTGCCAGCTACAAGGTCTTCGTACTCTATACACTCGTCTCTTGGAGGATCCGCTCCACGAGCTACTGATCGATACTCCAAGTGTCATGTAATCTCATGTGGAAGTATCTCAAAGGACCGACTCATCATAGGGGTCTCAACTCAACAGACGATGTGTCAATCGGATGCCCAGTCTGTGAGATATTAGCCTTTTTGTCCTGGGGGCCCAGATTGTTTTATGTACGAACCAACCCGACGATATCTCAAATGTACCCTAAAATCCCATGGGGTATACTCAAAGGAAGCGTTTCTCAACGTGATTACCAACGCCTATGATGGTTCATCAAACTGACGTCCGGTCTGAATGTTATTATTATTTCCGTTCAAGGGGCCCGGTTGGATTTCGGGTACAATCCAACCTGGTGGCACTCCAATTGAATCCAAAACCTCTGGTGATGTATACCAAAAGAACCGTCTCACCAAGAGGAATCCGAAAATGTCAACGGCACTCCAATCGGACATTTGGAGCTCACGTTATAACGATTTCCGCTCTGAGGGCCCGGTTGGTTTGGGGTTCGAAACAATCCATCCATATGCAAACTTCACCAAAACATTGAGTGTAATATACTGAAACGACCGTCTCAATCCAAGGAATCCTAATAAATTGACAGTGAGTCGATTGGATTTCCATAGCTCAAGATATGACCGTTTAACAGAAAACGGTCCGAAAATAGGGGTTCTGGGCCCGGTCCAACCTGGCCCATCGCCCCCTGGGTCGGCCCGAACAGGGTCGAACCAACCCAGGTCTAGGTCCGGCACAGTTGGGCACGGCCCGACCCGGACGGGGGCCGAGCACATTGCACCGAGCGGGGTGGTTCAGCACCCCCCCCGCTGATTGACACCGGCGGCACTCGCTGGCGCCACCCCGCCTCCCGGATCCAGCGTGCCCGTAGGATCCATTGCACCACCACTGCGGCTATTTTCGCGGCAGGTTTCCTCCGGCGGCACGCCGCCACCGCTAGCCGCCGGTGCTGTCGTGCCATGTGGCGCTCCGGCAGTGCCTTCCGCGGACCACCAGATGCTCTCCAGTGGTCTGATTCTCCCACCACCTACGCCTATGGATCTCTCGGGACCCGTTCATCACTGTGATGACTTCCAAACGTCATTGTAGTCCCATTTCATCATCACCCATCAATCCGCGCACAAATGAACAACCAAAGGAGGGTCCAGGATTGTTCGTTAGCCCATGCCCTCCCCATTAGAGGCTCAATCCATAATTTATCAACATCAAGGGTTTAATTTATTCAAAATAAATTATCCAAACACCCTGCAATTAAAAAACCATGCACGATGGTATAAATCACGTATACACTAAATACAAAACCCGCCTACAATTCCCCCTCAAATAATTATTCCAACCCGCAAATAAAATCATTCGTAGATCAACTTGATAATGAGTTGGTCTGCGTTCTTTGTTTTAGAAGGGAACAATCATGGGAATATTAACATACTCAAAATAAACCCCTATAATTCCCCCACAAATAATTACTCCCAACCCGCAAATAAAATCATTTGCAGATCAACTTGATAATGAGTTTATCTGTGTTATTTTTTGAGAAGGTAACAATCATTGGAATATTAAAATACTCAAAATAAACCCCTACATCAATTAAGGATCACAGTTGACAAGCTTCATGGATGACGGTGCTGTTTCCGTCATCGTCAGTGTCCGCCCAAGGAAGAGATGTCACCTCTTTTGGCACGGAGAGAAGAATAGAAGACGCGCCATCACAAGCGATTTCCTGCATCAGTGTCTCCTCCCATTCCAAGAAGGAAGAAGAGGATAAAGAATCTTGGTTGCTGAGTTGATGTTCTTCGTCGGAGAGTTGGCGTTTTTAACAAAGGAGAAATCCTCCTCTTATTCACAAGAGTTCTCTCCCAAAAATTCTCCCCACACAACAAGCTAGAAACAATTAAAATAAGGCCACCCATTATTTTAATTTAACATTCCATGCATTTCAAAATTCAAAATCCATTTCACTTAATTAATTAAATCAAGAGTTGTTTAATTAATTAAGTGATAGGTTGTAAAGTTTTAATAGAGTGAGAGAGGGAGAGGAAGAGTCCTCATTAATTTAGAGGAGTTGTCAAGTTTAAAGGGGGA
Source organism: Viscum album (assembly GCA_963277665.1). Taxonomy (NCBI): domain Eukaryota; kingdom Viridiplantae; phylum Streptophyta; class Magnoliopsida; order Santalales; family Viscaceae; genus Viscum; species Viscum album. The sequence continues at coordinate 1,293,058,206 of OY728141.1, read as the reverse complement.
TTTTATGAGAGTTAAAAGAGAGTTATGAGAATGTGAAAGGTTGGGGCTCGTGTGGGCCCCACCACACAAATATCCTTACATGGGTAGTTAGAAGCTTGTGGGTCCCACCCCAACTCCCCCATGTTCGATATAACAACTTTATATATAAAAATAATTTTTTTTTACAATTTTATTCTCTTCTCATTTAATCCACAAATTTTAACTTCTCCTCCTTTGAAAACGTAACTGTGGTAAAGGTCCCCTTAAGAAATTACAAGGGCTGCAGATTCATCAGTGCCCTTAGATTTCAATTCCGAGCACCAGTTCAAAAGATAGAAAAACCCCCTCGTTCGTTCGCTGAACGTACCTGAGCTAAACATTGAAAATTGATTCCGGGCACACCGGGCTTTAGAATCAGGTGCCGTCAGAAACTGCATACTTGTAAAAATCCAAAGAAATTAAGAAAAATAATTTCCATGAAAATTCCTTGTCATTACAAATAACATGTGTCTTATCAAGTATGAATATATGACACTCTTTGTAGGTTCATTTTTTTATAATTACAACTTCATATTTTGAGAAAAAATGTGCATGAAAAGTGAATCAATCGTAAAAATTAATCCATTAAACAATATATTTCATACTCATTTCGACCACTCAGTTTAATAACTGTGCATGCATAGATCACCAATCTTGACCTATCATAGAAATTCTAGATTTAAATAGCCCCAATGTTTTGTGGAAAATGATGAGGAATATATTTTGATCTCATAGTAGTAATTGAATAAATCTGAATGTCAGTGAAATATATATATATATATATATTAAAAATTAAGGAATAGAAATTCTTGTACCACAATTCAAACATATATAGTAAGAACATAATTGTGTTTATTAATAAACAATTTAGTTTCACCAATTTTATGTGGTGGGATCATGGTCAGCACTCATATACACCTGCATCTAATTACCATATATGTCACACCATTCCATTTTGTGGTCCACATGACTCTGTATGGTATCAATGATCCCTATATTACTCCTTTTATTACTCCATGGTAATTCTAAAATGGTTTCCCATGAGTGAGATATCTACCACCTAATTTGAGAACATTTCCATATATTTGGTTGATATGTCCTAATTATGTGGTTGTAGTTGGACCCATTTTTTTATAAACTCTTAAGAAGTGTTTTCAAAATTAATTAACATAAATTTCGAAGCCTTTAACCAATAGAATCCATGGTGAAAAAATATATTTTCCTTGGTATTTAAAAATATTTTAAAATTTTATGCATTAATATTTATATTTAATGACCTTATTCATTAAACTATTCAATATCAAAATTAATATTTTATAGTATTCAGTTTCCACATATACATTTGGAATATTAATTCCATATAGATCTTCAATATAAAATTATTCTCTTCAATGTTGTTAATAGTGTATCACAATTGTCACAGGTCATTGACCTGATAAAATATTAAAAAATTCTTAGATTTATAAACATTAAGTATTCAAATGCGTTTCTTTAAATGTACAAACTAGAGGAACATAGTTTTTAATTCAATAAATATTCCATGATTTATCAAGTTCAATATAATGAATTGATATCTTGGGTAATTCAGTAAATTCTGTTATTCCAACTTGGTAAACCCAATTACACAAATTATATTTTTCAATGCCATTGACCACCATTGATAACCATTAGCAATCATTAAAATATATATAACTCATACACAACATGGTCACTTCATAAAAAAATAATAAGTCGTATAGTTTTCAATTCCACATAATGGAAATTATCAATGATTTTGAAAATTGATCACCCAAGGATTTAAGGATATAAAAGTAATTGGAACCAAACCAAATTTTAGCATATCCACACAATAATTTTCATCAACATGAACCATAAAAATTGGAACCATCAGACAATATAATGAACTGGGACATAAATCCTACAACCCTTCTAACATAGTAGGTATTTCTTGATGATGGTATGGATCACTGATGATAGGAGTGAACTTTCCAAGAATATATTTATTAGAATTTATAAACATTATCATATTCCAAAAATAAATAATTAGGTACGATAGTATTCTTCTACCAACTTAATCTCTTTCATCTATAGGGATCAAAAGTGTAGGGACTAAACATATATCACAATTACAACACCCATCAATAAAGTCTAATAAAAAAATTTATATATCTAATCCCAATCCATGCTCATGTTAACTAGACATTGTAGTAAGTTCTTCCATGTTATTTATATAATGTTTCAAGAATTTATTAGATTTTATATCACAATACCCTTATAGAGGGAAAATTTAATTCAAACCAAGATTTTACTCATACAATATATTACACCTAATTCTTGTCCCACCTATTCCAAAAAACGAATCATAGGTTAATAGTTGGTTTGATAAATCCCCCTCCACATCCCAAAGCATGAAAAATCATCACTCACTACTATCCATCAATATATTCAATGTTTTTGACAAATTTTACACCAATTCAATAGATAATTGATGGATTCTATAAATAAAGGTGATACAAAATTGAATTAATTTAAAAAACAAACCACGAGGAATCATACATATCACACACCATAGGGGACCAATTTATCAAATTAAAACCAATGTATTTAAAATAATGAAATTACTTATACCACACCAAATAAAATCGTATGCATCATCACACCATATATAAATGAAGGGTGGACTGATATGTATTACAATGTCCTTGAAATTTAATATTCAGTAAGTGATAATATGTCTATCAGATTCATAAATATATAAAAACAATGAGTTGATCATGAAAAAATACAAATATATCGATTCAAGTTACATCTTCTTACTTTGATAGAGAGTGTTCTATCATTGGTATACAATTGAACAAAAAATGGAATCATGGATCAATATAAATATTTTTAATAAATAGATATCTATTATGATTTTTGAAGGGAATAAAATAATACATAACACTATAAATAATTAGATAAACCCCACCTTAAGGAAAATAATGGGTCATAATTAAACACCGCTAACCTCAACGGATATGAATATTATCATCTTATCAAGAGAGAAATATTCTATCAAATATCATGAATCAAAATATAAATGTTAATATATAATCATAGATAATTATAGGGCCCTATTTAAAATAGTTGTGTCTAGAATTTATCCTAACACATCCATATTCCATGGTACGACACTTAAAATTCAACACTTTTTCTTTGTAACTCTAATATAGGGAAATCATCTATAAAATTAACTATAACAAGATAGGTTAAATTTAGTATAATTCATATTTTAGACAATAAATTATATATTTAAGGAGAGAAATAATAAATGAAAACATCCTTTATGTGGAATTACATTTGTGTCACATATCATATCCAAAAATAAAATTTCTTAATTGAGGTTTTAACATCATATAATTGAAAACTTTCTTGACTGAACATTACATATTTAGAATCAATAATTTGAAATATTTTTTACACAACTGTGAAAAATCAATGTGTTTTATATATTTATAATATAACTCAACATAATTAACATAAATGTATATTTTATTCAAAAAAAAATATTTTATGTATTCCATCAATTATAAATAAATACTGTTATTTATAATATGGATAAATAAATTTTCAATTTTTTTTATAAATACTTTTCATTTTACCAATATAAAATTATCTTCATATTATTTTGAGTTATATAATCCTTACATATAACCAATTCCACAAAATAATGATAGAAATTAATGACGTGGGAATCTATAGTCACATACACAGATAATTAAAATTAATCCCCATTCTCTATTAACTCATCATTGTTTTCTCCATTTCCATCACAATAGATTCTTCACATAGTGGATTGTGTAAATTAATTGATCAACTCTGATGAAATGTGAATGTTTTAGAAATTTTAATCATTAGTCTCAACACTCTCTCATTATAGATAAAAAATACCTACCTCCCACAACTATATTACAATCCTAATATCTCATTAAATAAAATTAATATGCTTCATGAACTCCCCCAAAATATATTAAACATAAAAATATTATTTCTTTATAAATTTTATGTGTCATCCATAAAATAATCCTAAATATAATATTGACCTAAATAATATATTTCTATATCTGTTTATTATCATATTCATTAAGGAAAACGTCCCGATAGTTGAAAATAATTTAATAATTTTATAATTATCCTAATAATATAAATTAAATTATTAAATAATATATAATAATTCAAATTTTGTTTTGTTAGGAATAATAGGTTAAATACCCTTAGAAGGGGTGAATCAGTGTATGAAAGATTCAAAATATTTCCCCTTAGAATATTTTTTCTTCATTAAACAAAACACTCTTCAATCTATTTATAGTATTAATGTTTGAGAAAAAATTAAATCGTGCATGAGAGACATCCATTTTTACTTGGTTCATCTTTACTGGGCTACATCAAAGGAGCATACAATGACAATGTGCTAATTGTACCAAATCCACAAAGGCTCACTGCCAAGAATGGTGGTTTGGGCTAGATGTCATCTATACCAAGGCTCAATACCATTACATGTTTTAGGTTATGCTCACTGAATATCTAAGGATCACTACCTATGTATCATTATTTGGGTCATTTCTGGTGGAAAGGATCAATGTCTTCCTCTTTCTTTGTTCACTTCTCTTGGAAGAGATTCATTCATAGTATATAGACTTGTAGGTCTTTTAATTGTCCTTAATGAATGCATAATCCACTGTATATAGATGCTCTCTTGGAGTCCCAATTTTAACCACTGATGAATACTTATTTACCACATATACACTCAGAAACATTAAAAATTTTGTGAAACTTCAGAGTGAATTGTGCGCAACTCTATGCCTTGAAGTTATCCATTTCCATCCTCATGGAAAATAACTTGAGTACCACATTATAGATGCACTAAAAAATTACATAAAACTAACTAATTTTTTGCAACTCACATCTTATGAACAACTTGGTGGTTGTGCTCAACTTCCTTCTTTTGCGTGACTCACTAGTTATGTGGCAACTCACTACATGCGTGACACTCAATAGTTGCGCAATCCAGAGATAGAAATCTCTATAAGTGATGAAATACAAAAATGAGGGTGATAGCCTCTTATTTATAGGCCTAGAAGACACTGCATGCATGATCAAGATGCATCTTTTAATGTGTGTGTAAAATCCTCTTTGAATGTGAATAACGATATTTGACGTTGCATTGGGTGTGTATACCTCTTTCCCACTACCTCATCATTTACCCAAATCCAAATTATTCCATCACTTATTGACTCATCTATATTTTCAAGAGGTTCTACCAAAAAATTTATTTCATGAAACATTACCAACCACATTGAATCTTGTGCGCAACTTATTTTTCCAAAAACACCTTTCTACATTTACCCAATTATGAGGTAAAAAAATTTAGCAAACACTGCGAAGCTATGCCACCGTTTCTTCATTATTTTTTTACTGCCTATAGATACTCCATTCTATTTTCATGGATTTTTTAAAACATTACTTGTTCAAAATATCTCTATAACTCCCTAAATAACCATGGAATACCGGTTTCTCAACAAACACTATCATCCCAAAAATACTGAAATGAATCCTTGAAGGATTTTTCCCAAAATATTGGAATGTTATCCTATAATTAATTTTCACTAAAATCATTTGTAGAAATAAATACTTCATTAAGGGATACAAAATACACTCAAAAATTTATTCCACTATTTTAAAATATGTAAAAATTATAAATTTAACCATTTATTAAAAAATAATCATAATTCCATTATTATTTTACAAGCTATAAGAATGTGAATTTATAAGACTATTAAAGAGAGGCCACTAGTGAATTTATATTTCTTGTCTCCATCACCATAAAAATTTAAGGAAATTTTAAAATCACATTTAATTGAATATAATCAACTCTAACATCCAACTACGGTCAAACATTCCCCCTTTCGGTATTTATTATCATCCAGTAATTCATTTCCCCAAATCCAGTAACGGCTCACTAAGAAAAATTGTTTTGTGCAAATTTCATCCTGTAAGAATTATAACTACGAATTTTTAAATTATTTCAAAGGTTTTATCATATAAATATAATTTTTTTTCACCAAAGTGTAGTCTTATGTTACCCTTATTCTTAGTATGAATCAAGAAAAAATTTACAAAAATTAATATTTTCTAAAGATCTCCTCCAATAAAATTCATATATAATACATTGAATGATATTACCTATAGAATAGATTAATAAGAAATCATAGATTAATAATAAAAATATTAATTATTTAGGGGAAAGGTGAAAACCTCATGTCTGTATGAAAGTAGATGAAGTTGGAAATTTTAGTTCAACCTGTATATTAATTTCATTTTACAAACAATAGTTTTTCCCTTAATTATTCTAATATTCATCTAATGTGACTCTCTTTCCTAATTAAAAAATTATAACCTTTATATATTCTTCATGAATTTCCCCCTTTTTATCTGTTTCATTATTTGATATAGATTATTAATATAACATATTCCCTTTAGAAACACATATCATTTTCCCATATTCCCCAAAAAAATATTTTTAATAACTAAATAGAATATCTAATATCATAATTCATATGTTATCTTGGATTCCCATAACATATATAATATAATCATTATCCACATATCTTTCCTTAAACTGTCTAATCTTACTTTTTAATATTATTAGTGTACCACTATTTCCAAAGTATATTATTGAAATCCTTTTATTCTTGGTATATCGAAACATACCCCAATAACCATTATTTTTTTCTTACACCCACTATATTATATATAATCATCCAATGTAATAGTTACTGTAGGGGTTACATAACGAAGAATATTATCCCCATGATTTTTCTTCACCTCCAAACTCATTCAATGGTTAATTTTAGATATGTTCATCATTAGTATGTTATCTTCTAAATATATTATTGTAACACCCAAGTATTTAAGAATAGATATTTTCATCATTAAATTTTGGGAGTTTGTTATATTTATTTACATATAATATCAATCTCGAACAAACTAGAATATTCTATTGTGGAAATATTATAAAATATGATTATTATCACATAGTCATTAGATTAGTTGTTATGGATAAGACTAAATTAATTATAAAAAAAATATTCTTTACAAAATGAAAATTTATTTATCAGTGAATATATAAATTTTTTCTAAATTTTAATTAGAAGAATAATTCAAATAAGGAAAATTTATTTTAAAAAATTATTTTATGTCTATTATTTATTATTATATAAATTTTTTTATCCTCTTATGGAAAGGGAAGAAATATTTTTAAATTTTAGATAACAAAATTACTAATAATTTATAATTTTTCTATTAATTGGTTATAAATATGGATTATATAACTTGATTGTAATAAGAGATATTTTTTGTAAACTATTTTTTGTTAAATGTATATTATCTTAATAAATTGATTTATTCACTATTTTTGAATGATTACGTTGAAAGGTGTTAATAGTGTATTATATTAAAATTTTTAACATTTATCTAAGGGTTTATATTTTTCATTAAATTAGAATAAAATAATATTTTTCTTAATAATACATTTTCCATAAAAATGTGTTTTAAGAATTATATGGGAAAATATTAAAATTAAATTCTTCCAAATATTGTAATTGACTATAATAAATTTTAATCAATAATTTGAAAAAATAAAATATTTATTTGGTATTTTTTCAACTTAATATTTACCCATAATGATTTGTTACCTTTGTATAATTATTTTTACAAGAACTATGGACAACATTCTTGAAAGGATGATTAACCTTGGAGTTATTATATAATATATGATAAAACATTAGATTAAATTACATATGTTTATTTAATTTTGAAATTATCTTTCCTATATTAGAAAATATTATAATTTTTATCCACATATTTTGTGTTATTCATATTTAATATATTAATGTATTATATATTTAAAAGTATACCACCCATCCAACATAGAAAAGGGAACTTATTCAACTCATTACCTAAAAAAATTGAGCACTCCAACAGGAAAATCCAAACCAGAATACATTTCAAGAATTCCTTCCAACCGAGTATATATCATGGTCCCACCATATTCAAATATCAATATGGATTGTGCTTTTTGGTAAAGGATGATACATAAATAAAAGAAAAATATTTTTAATGATCAACTTCATGATTATTATTAATTAAATTCATAAAAATTGTATATAACTACTTAAAATGATTAAATTATTATATATTACATAATAAAATTTATTATATTATTGTTTCAACCATTTTAAATCTCTTTTACGTATAATGGAAAATAAAAACATTTCTCATACGCACATACGCACTACCATCTTAGAAAAGTGATGTATTTTGTTTTTCATCATTGTATTTAATGGATGGTTGTATAGATATACTTAATATATATATATATATATATATTATGTTTACAAAAAAATTTGTGATAAAACTCTATTAAACTTCTTAACCACACATTCATTGGAAAATGATAACATCTCTCATGCATACATTTGGAATACAACCTATAGAAATAGATTTGTTTAATTTTTCATTTCCTCATAAAATCAGTGATAATAAGAATTGATTTAATATATATATATATATATTTGTGAGTTTTTTTATTGTATTATTCTGTTTATATAATGATGTATTAAAATTTACATTTATTTAATTCCATTCACTATGGAATAATAACATCACTCATTTGTACGAAAAAATTACCTTATCCATAAATTAATATAAATCATTAATGATAAATAAATTATATGAATGGTTATAAAATAGATAATAATAAATAAAAAAATACTTATTATGTGATTCATAACATGTAAATTACGAAACCACGACCAAGGTTCATGGACCAGTACCATCGAACTAAAACATGTCCTGGAAATAGAATATTAATAAAAATTAAAAAAAGATAATAAATAAATATTAATATATTCGTAAATTTAAAAACTAATAAAATAGTTATTATATTCTAGTTTTGAATATGGTTCTTGTAAATATTTAAAATTATTAAAAATTTATTTTAAATGATCTTTACAATGTATATAAATAATGTTAGGACAATAGGTAAAAGAATTGTGTTTGAATATCACTCTTATTTGTGATTATATATGATTGAATATATTTTAGGTTAATTATATACTCTTAGTCTGTTAAACCCCTTGTAATTTATTCTACTATGTTTATTTTAAGTTTTTATTTTTAATTATTAGATCCAATTTTATCTCTTTGGAACACAATAATGATGGGATGATTTTTTTTCGAAAGATGAACTTCATTCTGTTATTCTAATTATGAATTATTATATTAAATATCTACGTAAAAAGTTTTTTTTAGAGAACTATTTTACCTATAATTAATTTTCTTATAAATCCAATTTTATTTACCATTTACATTATATAAAAAATATTAAAAGGAATAATTTTATTTACTATTTATATGACTCACTATTATCATTTTAAAAAAATTGAATAGATTATTCTAGTTTAATTTATAAAGAATATATGTATTTTTTCATTATTCTGAATCTCCTTTTTCGTGAATCTTAAATTAATTAATTCAATGGTCTAAAAATTATATAATATTACAATTTTTAAGGAAATATTAGTTTTAAAAGTATTCCAAAAAATGGAATGTTTTTTCATTAATTTCATGGAATATTTTAAATGATTTGATATATGTTATTTTTAATATCTGTCTATACCATTTAATTAATATTATACCTTTATAGGGTTATACAACTATTTAAAAATCCAATTTTCTCTTTGGACATTATTTGATGACAATTTGGTCATGATGATTTTATAAAACCAATTCATTTCTCATTGGTTAATTAAGATCTATTGGAATGAAGGATATTTTTATGATATTATGGCACACTTTTGTATGGGTTTAATTTCTTGAAGGGTTATCCTAAATTTTATTTATCCCAACAATAAATTGGGTAAGTTATTATGTTTCTAGAGATAAAATATGAACTATAATTATTAGTGAACCCTATTTAGAAAGGGAATCTGTCCACTATAATAGTCTAGGTACTGAGCTATCCCAAATATAATGATGGTGATGGGGAGTGAACCCAATCCAACTTGGAAATTTGTCCTCTTTTATTGTCATGGAAGTGAACCTTGAATGATGAAATGGTTTTCTATGCATATGTGTACATAAAAAATATGTCTTATGACTATCATATGCTCTCATGGATCATGAGTGACTATTTATGATTCTATAATCTTCTTAATCATATATTTTTTTGGAAAATAATAATTCCATTACTCATTTTTTATAATATGTGAAATTTTATTTGTGTTTTCAAATATTCATATAATATTCTCATAATCTAATTCTTATAATATTCTAACTTATAATCATCGATTTATATATCACATGTTTATCCTTATTATGAATTTGAGATTTCCATTTCGGATAAATAATTTTCCATAGGTTTTGAAGAATTATATTCAATTGGGAGTGTCTTAGAAGGGTTATATGTGAAAAGATATTTATGGGAGATATTTATAATAATTCATAAAATAACATGATTATGTATCGATTTATTATAAACACTAATAAATTATGGTATTGGGGCATGAATTAATTTGATATATATTAAAAATTTATCTAATATTATGAAATAGATATGTATATAATTCATGAAATTCATTATTTTATATTAGATAAAGTTTTAGTTATGTTTGTGAAATAATTTATGATTATATAAGGATATAAAAAATAACAACCTATGATGAACTGAATGTGAACCTTGAAGATGCTAATGTGTAATATATTGATAAGAAGGCATCATTATTTCATAAATATTATGAATAATTTTTATGATTATATTACTTCCCACTCTGTGTACTGATTCATTCTTCTCATAGTATTATTTTTTTTCAATTTGGTATTGAGTACAAAATAATGATTTTTAGGTAGTGACAAATACACTCAATTATTTAAAAAATATCATTTGATCTTAGTCATATGATTTAATTTTTACCACGAAATGTCCCTAGGAATGACAATTCATATAATCAATATTATTTGGATGAATTTTTACTAGGTACACTTAATGGTAAAATGATATCACCTCACATATATATACATGTTAGATATATTGTTTTGGAAATGTGATTCTATAAGACCATGTTATTATCTATATAGTTTTATTTAAATTGATACTAGGATTATATTAAATATCTTTATATAGATCCCACATAATTTCTGAATAAAGGAAATAACGATTAATATCTTGAATCATATATGATCATTTTTAGGTTCAATGATGAATATAAATATCTAAGGTTATTCACTAACATTATATGGGTCTTATTATCTGTTAAAGTGGTGGTATTTATCTCAAAAAATTTAGGTTATAATAAAAATGAATATATCCATACTATTTAATTTTTTTAGTAATTATCTAAATAGATTCATTGTATTTACCTAAATCATGACATATAGTATTTGATATAACTCATAGTTTGTGTAATTCAAATTTTTAAGACACCTTATTAAATAAATCTAATTGGTTTTTAATAATTAATGTATAATCTATATGAAAATATAGAAAATATATTCTTATGATGGGGTGAATCAAAATAGTGACCCACACATTCCTTATATAGATATTATATATTTTAGATAAATATTCAATACATAACATAATGATCAACCCCAAAATCATATATGTTAAGTATATTTGGAAACATGGATACATAAATAAATGGTCTATAAGTGACTAAAATAATCCCTGACAATAATCACCATAATTTGAAATAAGCTAAGACATTTCATACATAATCACATTCTTTATATCTTGGGGTAAAATGGAACATAAAAAATTGTGATCTCAGATGCTCATTAGGGGTAAATAATGGAGTTATCAGTGATCAGATGAAATAAAATTAAAAACAGGTATGATAGACTGGGCATAAGATTTCTAAATCATACAAAATATATCATGGATCATAATGTTGATTCATGGAATAATTATTAAATTTGAATATGGAATGATTCATATATGAATGAAATAATATGAGTCATGAGCATAAGTCAAGATTTTTTTTTCATTTAAATAATCATGGACAAATAATTTATATAGTTTTAAAGGGTATCTATGAATTATATAATAGTGGATTAGGTTCACTCCCATATCCATCACTGTAGTTAATTATCACTCTCAAGTTTGTCCTTGTGGATAGAGTCCCTTACTAAACATGGTTCACTCCCCATTCCTATCATATTTTTTAAATGAGATATCAATTCTTTTAAAATTAATTGGAATGATTTTGAAACCTGATCAAACTAGTCTCATAATGAAAGTAATATAGATGTGTCCCACATGATAATAAATCATTTATCATATCAAAAACCATGATACAAAATGGTATTAATAATAAATTCAAAATGGAATATCCAACATAATATAAGTGGGTTTAATAAACATTTAATAAATTCATTATATTATAACTAATTGAAAATGATTTTTTTATACAAATATTGCCATTATAATTATAAAACATCTAGAAAATTAATAATGATGGAAAAATAAGATCATATCCCTAGAAAATATAATGTAATATTAAATTATTCCATCTTAAATGAAAAATTCATTCAAATGTCCAGTTGAAACCCTTCATGATGAAAATACCCTTTTTATTTGAAATAAATTATATAAAATATTGAAATTTTACAAATAATAAGAAAAACATTTCTTTTAAAATAACAATGGAAAATTATAAAGGATGACTAAATTAATTTTAATGACAAGATGATAGGAAGTTTCAATCCTTTCATGTACATTAAATCAATTTTTCATTTCACATTTTCATGAAAAATTCAAAGAAAAAATTGTTTAGAAATTTAAAAGAAGATTAAAATTATTATTTTTGAAAAATTTATTCATAGGTAATATCTAACATAAAAATTTATAGGTGTCTATTAAAATAATTTAGGGAAACATTATTAGATAAAATAGAAATGTAATAGAAATTATTATTGAAAAAAGAGAGTTATAAAAATGATTCTTTTTTAAAGAATTGTCTCTATTAAGTACATAATGTGATGAGAATGAAAAGAAAACATGAAATATCTATAAATATTCATATGATAAGAAATATATTGGGTTTATTGTGTTTAATTTCAAAGTATTTCATTATCCTAATATAAATCCTAAAAAATCTATATAAACAATGCAATTGTAACATTAAACAGTTAACAATTTGGTAACATTTGAATTTTCTGAAAAATAACAAATAACCTCTAATTAGACTAAAAGTATCATTTATATATGAATTATAATGACATAAAATATCAAATGGTTTCATATAAACATAAAAATAATGATAGGTTCCTAACATAACATTTGTCTTAATGAAGATAATTTGATACAGTAAACTCTTACCCTGATTTTTACATCCTTCAAAATCTCTACAAACAACTAAAAAATAAATTTAATTTTTTATAATTCTATAAACAAATCCTTTTCCTAATTTTCATTTCAAATAAGATCAATTTAAATAAATTAAAATATAATTTATTTACAATTCATTTTAAAAAATTCTTTTTCCAGATTCCAACTCTATCAATTACCTTTAGTATTTAAAATTTATAGTTATGTACTTGTAAATTAATCAATTTTCCACCATATCCAAAATTTTAATAATGATTTAAATATAATATATACTGATTATATATTTATATATATTAATTTTAAAAAACTATAGATTGAACAATTAATAACAATATTTAAGGAGATGGTAGGTCATACGTACACATGAACACAATTTTCACTCTATGATAGAAGAAATGAATGAAACATAAATGATAATTCACATATATAAAATAATAAGTATTTCATACAAATGAATTATATTAATTTTATGTATCATTTTTACCTTTTAAAAAATTCCTAAATGAGAAAAAATCACATTACATTATGGTGTTGTAAGTCTACACTTCTATATAAGCAATATTATTTTCCAATAGATTAAAATGAATGAAGTTAGATGTGATATTATAATAAAATAAATATAATTATTTCATAATTATCATATATAAATATTATACCAATCATAATAACCATCAATTTAATATATAAGTTAAAATGATTTATATCATTATGTTGAGACAGTAAGGCGTACATACACATAAGTGATACATCAACATCCAGTTTGATAGGAAAGTGGTTGGATATAGGTTATTTCATAATCATAATAAAATTTCATTATATTTAGGATATTTAATTTTTTAATTTTTGATTAATAGCATATATTTAAATGAGGATACAAAGATGTAAAAAATAATGTGATCTGTTAAGATGATTACCTATTATTTGGAAGGACCACAATAGGACTCCTTTTAAGGAGCCTAGGATTGTCTATTAGGGATACCATAACCTACCGAATGTAGATGAGAATTTTTAGAGTGTATTTTGGTGGGGGATGGTCTATATAGATGTAATAACATGATTTAAAGAAGATGATGGAGTTGTGATCTTTTAATATGGAGTGAGAGAACACATATTGCATTTCATAAATGACAAAAATATAATAATTTCATTTTAAAGAAAGCTACATCCAAAAGTACATTAATTGGATGATAATGTGGTTTTGTTTGAAAATAAAATCAGGAAATGGAATTAATACAGTTTTTGGTGTAATCTTTATCTTTTTATGTTTTATTATTCCATTTTTTTTTATTTTTGACCATAACCAATGTAACAAATATTTTAACCATAAATAATAATGAATGATACCATAAATGGATAATTGTCCAATAAATGGACCACGAAAAATGTGTTAAACCATATTATAATCAAATGATCAATGGAATTGGTTTTAGTAATCTTAAATCATTTAATAAAATTTTACTTTTTATAAAATTTCATTAATTTCATTTCTTCCATCTTTAATTTAATTTAAATTAAAAGACTTAATGAGAATGTTGAATTTTTATATTATCCCTTTACACAACTCTAATATGTTACATTTTTAAAAAAATTCATAAAGAAATATTACTCACTCAAATTATTATATATATATTTTTAAAATCCATGTATTTAATTTTTTTTATTTTTTGAATATATATATTTTTATATTTAAGCAAGAATTAATGTTTATTATATAATTACTAATAATTATAAATAAATTACAATAAGTTATATATTTAAATTATACATATTATAAATTTTTATATTCATCCATAACATTCATTTGTCTCTATGGGAACAAATAATAGATATTTTAACGCATCATAGTGATAATTTTTATTTCACGTTACTTTAAATATTATATAGGTTGTTTTCACGGATAACTGTATCTTCAAACATTAAATTTAAAACATTAATTAAAACGGTTTTAATTATTCATAAAATAAGAATTTAAATGAAACATGGTGACCATTAAATATATTTTTATCCTTGATAGAACTAATTTACACATTACTGATATTATACATTTCGCCCATATTACTATTTATAATGGCAATAAATAATAGGGTCATATTCACAATATTTTTTCCTAAATTAAAATATTGAATCCATTTTATCAAATATGTAAAAAATTAGTGGTAGAAATTAATTTATATAATCTGTGAAAATTGGGATGAAAACGGCTCTTAGAAAAATAATATTTGAAGCATAAAATTGGGTTTATTCTTATATCATGCATAGTATAAAAATTAAATGAATCTTAAAACATTTAAATTTACATAAAATAGTTATATTTAATTATAATATTTATATAATACTGATTAATTTAATTTATTATGTGAAATACATGTTATTAAAAAAAATTGTTCTCTTAAAATATATCACTTATATTTGAAATTATTTTATTTTTTATTTATTTTTAAATGATTAAAGTGAATTAATTTTATAAAAAATCTAGACATAAAATTATCAGATTTTTTATAATTTTATTCATATCAACCAATCAAATGTTGATGTGGCAACTATCATATAATAATAATTTTATTGTATATTTTGTGTGGTTTGGTTAAACTCAGTGTTGTGTGTTACACAGCCTAACAAGGAAATCAAAGAATTTGAAGACATTAGTATTCAAAAATATTGGTCTGTAACATTATAAAATAATTAAAACGATTTATCCCTCTAAATTATCCCCTATTATATAAATAATAAGGAGATAATTTTTTTATCACATCCTGAGGTTCCCATATAGCATCTCTAAATGTTTGATTTGTAAAAGGATCATTAAGCCAAAAACTTGTATTATTCCATAACACTTTATCTCTATGATCCATGATTTCAATTTTTTGTTCTTAATAGGAATTATCATGCTAATATGTTATGAGAAATCAGTTCAGTTTATGTGAAGGATCAGATATGAACTTCATGAGTGGGGTCAAATGGAACATGCCATGGACTTAGTAGAGGGTTGAAGAAAGTAGTAAGCGGTAAGCTACCTTCCCTACTCGATGAAGAATATAAAATGACCATTATATCTAGTTCACATATTTCACTTAGTTTCTAATTTCATAAAATTCTTCCATGGATAAATTAAGAAAAACCCTTCTCACAAACTATTAATTCTATATCAAGATGACCATTATATATATCCCATTTATGTTGACTTTAATATTCCTTGATGTGATGTTTAATGGATGTAAATTTATATTTCATTATATCAAATATATCAAGTTTAATAGCTTTATTTTTCCAACTTTAACAGAGAACATTGTATTTATACACTTCGTTCCTTATTTTTCTTCGTAAGGATCCATCTCAATCCTCTAGTTAATGATATTGTTTAAGGGAAACTATACCTGAGGAAGGTGTTGATCTCAACAACCATTCAAATACATAGAACATGATTATAACATATCTTATATTGTTTTAATGGTTATCTCAGAATGAAAATCTATCTAGTGATGGAATATAGTACAAATACTCAACTGTATATAAAATTATACTGAATTATTCATTCAAACATTGAGGAAAATATTGGATCTTGATCTGATAGAATATAATGTGGTAATACAATTAACCATACAAATTACTTTATTTATATTCTAAGAACATGATCAAGTGTGATATAATGTCCCAAACATATTCTTCTGGGTTCATCACATATAAATTATGTGTAATTTTATACCAAAAATTAATATAACAAATACAAAATATTTAATACCTACCCGAAACTTTTACGGTATAGGTTCTATATAATTTGATAAATACCATAAAGAGTAACCAATATATGAAAAATAAAAAGTAAGGAAAAAAATACTTCACATGAACTACCTCCTCAAATAAATTCTACTAAAACTTTGAAAATAATGTTTTCAAGATAGGGTATGAATAATATACCAGTAAGGATTCAATAAAAGTCCATTGAAAAATATATTTGTAAAATGTATTTGTAAAATATTATAATACCTTGAAAATAAATATAGATTGAACATGGTGTAAAAATAACCCAATGATTTTTGGAAAACAATAATCATGTTCCTAAAAAACTCTATGTCTACATGAAATGTACAAGGCTATCTAGGTATACCCACTTTCTTGGTGGAAATGTTTACTCCCCACTCTCTATGATGTTTACCATGTCCAAGGAAAAATACTTATAAAACCGTTTTGGGATTACCATACATACATACATATATATATATATAATTTTAACTCTTTTCTTAAACAAAATTTATTCATGGATTATATAAATATACAGTAATATTTTAAATAAATATATAAATATTATTTTTCATAGGAGGAAACTTGTGAGTTTTGATACAATCAAAACACATGTCAATTGGCCTTTTTTGGTACAGTTAATAAAATTAATTAACATCCATGTATTCATACTTTCATTCAGAACTCCCAAAAATGAATGTTTATGAAATGTTAAACCATATCATTTGAATGATAATTATTGATTTAATATTACCAAATACTCATTTAAATGATCAATAATATAATGATTGATATTATCATTTTAACATAAATTAATAGATTAAATACATGAACCCTTTACAAAAAATCATTGCAAATGTCAATTTTTTATCTCATTAAATAATAGATAAAAAACATAATCTTGTATATAAAATTTTAAAGAAAACGTTTTTATTAAAAAAAATTAATGCTTGGAGAAATCCATGTAAATTATAATTTTGGAAGTAAGCCATAAAATTTAAATTGAAACCATGAAATTATTATGAATGCATGTAAGGTCTATGTTATAAATAATGCATGTCTATTTCAATATGGAAATACAACGTCCTTAATTTCATTTCACATAATATAATGATATTCTTAGTTTTATATGCACACAACTTTAGAAATAAAACATAAAAATATTGTTATATTTTGTGGATGATATAACATTAATAATACACTTTTTATTCTTTTAATTATATTTTTTAAAATATTATTCATAAAATATTTATTTTTAAATTGAAAACCCAATTTCTTGGTTAATAATAATATTAAAATAACATAAAAATACTCCCCATTTTAAATAAAAATATAAATCTCTTATTAAAATAAAAATTTTATAAAACAAAAAATCATAAGGTGATTTTTTGTAAATATAAAGTTCCCAAAAAAATGAAATATAAATATGAAATTAACCACAACATAGAATTCAAAAACCAATAATTTAAATATATTCATATATATATATATATATAACATTTAAGAATTTAACTAGAATTGAAGACTTGAGTAGAATTGGAATAAATTCAATTAAAATATATTTTTGATAAATAAATACACATTCCCTTCATCCAATTTCCAAAATAAAATTCAGATAAAAATTGAAATATTAACCATAAATTTTATACGATAAATTAAATAAAATGATCACTTACCAAAATAACTATTGGAGGAACACATTATTAAGTAAAAATAACAAATTGTTATTGAAAATATTTCATGTTTGATTAACTTCATAAATATATATGAGTGGGATATATGTTTTTGAAAACACACATAGAATTATTAATTTAAAAAATAAATATATTTTCAAAGAAAACATCGCCTTACATGATTTTCAAACCAACAGAAAACTAACTTCTACTTTAGTCCCCGATTTTTCTTCTCTAGACTATAAAATGTTTTTCAAGTTAATTTTTTCAAAAAGTTATAAGGCATTTATATCTATATCCTTTTATGTATGATGATATTAATTAAGAAAAAATGGCTATGTTTTAAACCAGAGGGGATTTCAAAATAGTAAAAAATTCAAGCATTCCAATCAAGAATAGTGTCGATAGAGATAGAAAAATATATTATATAATTTATATATTCATAAATTGGATGAAATAGATTCATCCAAATGATGAAAGAAATAAAAAAAGTGGAAATATTCATTATATAATGACCAAAAATGATTTTAATATATATTGATATCCTTCATCCAATCAAATCAGTAGATATAACAAAACTAGGGGACAAAACACTGCCGACAGACAACGATTAGGGTTGAGAGAGTTGAGAAATACAAATATTGTACATTATCATAGTGAATGAAGTCCTTGTAATAGGATAAAAAATATTTAATGATAGATAACAAAACAAAAACCTACCTTACTAGGTTGAAGGAAAGCTGAATTCAAAACCCTAGGATTATTTCGAACACTTGGAGTGGTTTTGAGTCCTTTCCCAAAAGGCAACCCCTAATTCATGGTTGAGCCCATTCATGGTTGGGATTCTCATGGACTCCATAGTCCTTAATCGAGACATCCCCAGTGGCCAATAACCATAGTAGTGCTCACCCACATCTCACCTCAGTCCTTAGATCGACCCCAGAAACCATCGGTTCACCTTTCTCCAAAACGATGACCATCAACCCCTTTTTATTCATATTGAGCAATATAACCCACTGAAAACAAGATTTTATCATTTTTTAATAAATTTTATTTGTGTCTTTATCTATTTTTAAACATATATGATCATTAATATTGATAATTTAATTCAATTCATTTATAATTTCTCAATTTTATAAAACAATTTATATGTTATTAAATATAAAACCTTTTATTAATTTTAAAATTTGACTAGAATCTAAATTATATTATGTAATGTTTTTTAGATATATTTATACATTTCCAATTCGATATTATATATATAATTTATTTTTTTTGTTAAATTTAATTGATAATAATCTTAATTATGATTTTTACTATTTATATATAATTTTAGTTGTCAAATATAAGCAATGTTTATTTATTCATATCATTAATAAAATTAATAGAACATTATTAAAATTCTCATTAAAATAAAAATATGCCACATTTATTTACAAAATAATAATTCAACTCTGATTATAATTTATTTGAAAAAAATAATAACATAATGTTTGGAAACTACCTTTTTAATAAATGTATAACTGATAAAGTAATTCAATAAATCATTATTTACAAAAATGGTATTATTTTAAAAAAATATAATGTAATTTTATGAATAATATTATTTTTATGAATTATTATCATTTGAATAATTCTACAATAACATATATAAAATTTATTTACGTTGATTAAGTAAAAAAATTATTTATATACTAAAATTTCCACGATGTTACATTCTTTACCACATAAAATAATTTCAGCATCACAATTAATTTATTAGAATCTAGAAAATTATAAATTCCCATCATTAGAATTAAGAAAAACTCGAGCTGATAAACATATATTCTGTATCGAAAACATCTAATATAAAAAATTTTATACACCATTGCTCTGATACCTAGTCTAATGCCACAAACCGACATTCTTTGGTTCATCACATATATGTGATGTGTAATTTTTTATATAAAAGAATCTATACAAATCCAAAGCATTTAATTAATTATAATTACTTTTATTGTCTAAGTTTTGGGGAATTTGATAAAAACCATACAACTTATCAAATTTTTAAAAATTAAAATAAATAAACAAAATGGTATAACTTTTTATACCTCCTCAATGACATGAAACTAAACCTATGAAAATAAATTTTAAATATATGATGAAAATAATTTACTATTATCGAGTTTTTTAAAAGAACATTGAAAAAGTCATTTGTAAATTATATTTGTAAAATATTATAATTATATAATTTTAAATACTTTTGAAAAGGATTAAAAATGATGTAGTGATTTATTGAAAACATTAACCTTGCCCCTAAAAAAATCAGGATGCCACTAGAAAAATAAAAGGTTTTCTAGACCTACCCTCTTTATTGAGGGAGAAATTCACTCTCTACTCCCTATCATTTGTTCCATATCCAAGTGAATGTTTTCATAATATCATTTTGAGCTTTCCTTACATATATATAAATTTTAAACTGTAGTTTTCTTAAACAAAAAATGTATTCTAGAATTATATACATACACACACATATTTATATATTAATATATAAATATTAAATTTCCTTGGAGCTCACCTTCGTGTCTTTATATAGTCAAAAGCAATGTCAATTTGCCATTATATGGAATATTAATAAAAAATTATTACCATTTTTGTGTTCATACTTTTGTTTATAACCTCATAAAATATTTTTTTACAAAATGCTAATATTTTTCATTTAAATACTCATTCTTGAAATTAAGATTCTAAATACAAATTTATTTATTTAAATAATTTGATGTTTGATGTTTTCATTTATACATAAATTAATAGCTTAAATTCATTAACCCTTCACCAAAAATAAAAGCTATTGTAAATTTCTAATGTCATAAAATAATAGATAAATAATCATAATAATGTGCATAAAATTAAAAAGGAAACATATTATATAAAAAAATTAAGGCATAAAGAAATCCATGTACTTAATATGTTTATAAGTAAGCCATAAAATTTATATTGAAATCATGAATTTATTATGAATGTAAGGAATATCGATGTTATGCCAATAGCATGTCTATGACTATATGAAAATGAGATATCCTTAATTTTAATTCACAAATCATAATGATATGCATAGTTTTCCATAACCACTCTTTTTAAAATAAAAAATTATCATATAGTAATATATAGAGGATGGTATAATAATAATAACATTACTGTTATTATTTTATATATAGTATTTACTAAATTATTCCTAAAATATTATTTTCTAAATTAAAAAAATTGCTTTGGTAATAATTATATTTCATCAATATAAATATATTCTCATCTATAAATAATAATATAAATCCTTACTTATAAAATAAAATTTTATAAAACATAATATCATAAGTTGAATTGATATAAATATGAACTTCTATAGAAATTAAGAAGATAAATATAAAAATAACTATAATATATATTTCAAAAATAAATATTTAATATATATATATATATTACATTTTATGAATTAAATTATAATTAATGACATTAAAGTAATTGGCATAAATTCAATTAGAACGTAATTTTGATAAATAAATAAAAATCTCCTTTATCTGATTACCTAAACACAATTTAGATAAAATAAAAAAACATTAAACCGATATTATATACATTAAATTAAATAAAATGATCTCTTACATAAATATTAATTATATGAACACTTTTTAAACTAAAAATAATTAACACTAATGGAAAATATTAAATCCTTGAATAAAATGAAATATACAGACACACACACACACATATATATATATATTTATGTGTGTGAGTGGAATAATAGTTTTAAAAACAGACATAAAATTAATATTTCTTTTAAAAATAAATGTATTTTTAAACAAAAAATCCCCGTAAATGATTTTCAGACAAGAAAAAGACCATATACCACCTCGAACCACTATCTATTCTTGTACAGACAGAATTTATTTTCTGGTTTACATTTTCAAAATGGTATATGGATTTTATAGCCATATCATTTTCAGTATAATGATATAATTTTTTAAAAATATCCTTATCTTCTAACCCAATGGGATTTGAATATAGAAAAAAATTCAGGCTTACATAGCAGGATGAGTGTTGTTGAAGATAGAGAAATAGAATATATAATTTATATTTTCATAATAAGGCTGAAATATATCCATTCAATGTATGAAAATAGTAATAAAACGTTTAAAGATTCAATATACAAATAAGAAAAATATTTTAATAGATATTGATAACTTTCATCCACTCAAATTTGTCCACAAAGTAAATGAAGGTGGAAAAAACATAGTCATCGAACAATGATAAAGGTTGAGAAAGTCAAAAAATAGATAAACTGAACACTATTATAGTGAATAAATCCTTTTAATAGAATCATAATGATTTGATTTTTGATCACAAACTAAAAAACTACCTTTTCTATTTTGAGGGAAAACTGAAATCGAAACCCTATGCTCAGTTAGAACCCTTGACGTGGCTAGGAGTTCTTCACCAGCATATGACCCATAAACCACAATCAATCCCCTTTACAACCAGTCTTCTCATGAATTCAACAGAGTTGAATAAAACCCTCCCTAGCAGTTAATATCCTCAGTCGTTCTCACCCACATATCACCTCGACACTCAGCTCAACCTCAAGAACCCTTGGGTCACACATTCTTGAAAACAACAACTGTAGATCCATTATCTCTACACTGAGTGGCACACCTCACTCACAGCCTCATTTATCATTTTATTAATTTAAATCCTCTTTAAACATATATGATGTTTTGATACTAATAATATAATTCTATTCATTTATAATTTAATATTTTTATAATACAATTTATATACCAGATATATGAAGTTAATAATAACAATTATACTCATGTTCAATTATTGTAATACCATTTAGATATAGTTAAAAATTTTATAAACAAAATATCAGATCATAAAATATATTACCCTTTATTAATTTTAACATTTTACTAGAATATTAATTATAGTAAGTCATTTGTATTTATAAAATAAATTTATACATTTCCAATTTGATGAAATATATATAATTTTTTATTTTTCTAAAAATATAATCTTGGTAACTATTATTTTTACTACATATATATTATTTTCCATTTCAAATATAAATAATTTGTTTTATTCAAATATTTAATAAAACCAATATATTATTATTAAAATTATGTTTTAAATAATTGAATTCCTTATTTATAAAAATGGTAAATAATTAAAACTTTTATTATAATTTATTTTAGAAAAATTATAACATAATGTTAGAAAAGTGCATTTTTTCATAATTGTATAACTGATAAACAAATATATTAAATCAGGGTTTATAAAAAAAGGTATTATTTGAAAAATATTATAATGTAATATTATTTATGATTTTTTATGTATTTTTATGATTTCAATAATTATACTTCAACATATACTGAAATTTTATTTTAATTAAATAAAAAATAATTTTTAGATAAAAATATCATCGATGTTAAATGTGAAGTCATCGCTAATGGAAATTAAGAGTGTTGAATTTTTATGATGATCAATTACAACCCAAATTGCTTTGTTCCCTTTAGATATTTTGGGGAGTATGATGATGAAATCAATGTTTTTTTCCCTTTTAAATTCTAGTATGTGTAATGGTCATAAAATTTGCTTAGATACATATCTCACATCATTAACAAGTTAATATAATAATCACCAAGATACATAAATGAAAATATCTATCATTATGTTTCTCCACTAGAAATATTTATTCAAATATGGATACATCATTGCACTTCTAGTATTAAATGAGAATAATGAATTATGATCATCATCCAATAATACCTTCTTCAAATATAGTACGGTCAAAACACATACATAATTCGTTAATGTTATCATTACATCACAATCATGGTTAAATTAGAACACAATATCACCTTATTTTGATGTTCCACATATTGCTTCAATGTCTCATTAGCCCTCACATTGATGGATGGTTGGACAATAAATTGTGAAAGATAATATTTATCACCTTCATTAATAATAATTTGATACAAAATTTAAAAATAAAAAAAATTATATATTCTATGATCATGGACATGGATACTGTAGGATTATCCTTCTGACTAAGAGAACATTCCATGTTATATACTTTTCTAGTGGGCTATGGTATTTAGAAGTCACAATTATCAATAAAATCGTAGAATATTCTTTAGGAAATATTCAACTCTTTCCATGTGAGAATATAGCTTTTTTTTATGATTTACATATATAACACACTATTCTCCATGAAGATAATGTTTCCATATCATCAATAATAAAATTACCTGGATTTACTCCAAATCCTGTATTTTGTAATATATCTCTAGAACCATCAATTAAAATTATGCTTAAGATGTCACCATATCATTATACATAATAATTCATCTTATTACCTTCATTTAATCATATTTATAGATTACAAACCCTTATATAATTTTTGTTAAGAAAATTACAAGTGCGCAAACTAACTATAAGGCACATGCCTTAATCATTACATAATCATGAAATATGTTAATAATTGATATTAAGGAACATTTTAGGATTAGTGTTTTATAGAATTAAGACATAACCATTACATTTCCTATCAAATATTACATGTAGACACTTCTACTAAGTATTCATTCATTTTCATAATATATAATCTCCTAAAAGAAAACAAGAATTCATTTCCTAATATAAATCTTCATTAATTCTTCATTTCTCTTACCATTCCTTATACCCAATGAAAAACATTTCAAAATCATTGGATGAACATAAAAATCATAGTAAGGGTTCTAAAATAAGGAAAGAAAACATTATTCCATCAATACATAAAATCAATGAAATCATATTTTTCAATCATAAAACATAATCTCTTTTACATAACTCACAAAATCATAATATTTCTGAATGAACAATAGAAGTAATAAACCATAAAGGTTACTTATGGAATTCATAACATACTTACATTATAAATTTCATTGGATCATAAAGAATTACACATGGAATACCCATCATAATACATTCCCTAAATCTCTTAGGAGAAGCATTAATGTTTACCTCTGTCACGTTACCTAATGCTTTGGAGAGCTATCTCGAGCTAACCCACCCTAGGTTTATCACATATCCACCCATATATGTAAACAATTACCAATACCCATAACATATTCATAACACATTAAACAAGAATAAGGTAAAGATAACATTTCCACATTACATTCATAAGAAATTAGTTCATGATATTGACATAATCAATTCTTTTAAAACATTCAAAAATAATATTTTTAAATCATTGCTTATCATACCACTGAGAAAATTTTGAAAGGAATTTACACTATAATTTAATTGTGTCCATATAAATAAGTCCTTAAAATAATTTCTATAATATCAACATTAAGGATAAGGATTTATAAGATTAAATCTTTAAAACATTTGAAATGATTTTTTAGTTAAAGAATCCTTTAACACTTGAGAAAATACATGAATTAAAATAATTAAATAATAAAATTAAAATAAACCTATAATATCATGAGAATAATTAGATTCATGATATAATATTTCAAATGGTATGATATACACCTTACATGATATGAAGGTGCACAATATCAAGATATTCCTCAATGAAAGGAGATTGAGATAAAGTCCCTTATGAAAATTCAGTAGCATAACAATGCTATTTTAAAATTCATAAAATGAGTTAATGGGAGTGAAAGGGGTATCTCATCACTTGGACATAAAATTTACAGAAATAATGATATAGAATAACATATCCCAACATATGAAAATGTAAATTAAAAGAAAAAACATAAAAGAAGTCTTCGACTTGAAGAGGAGGGTGAAAGGTTCGTTTTCCGATTTGGTAACTTATGAAACATACACCAAATGAAAGAAGGATCATACAATGAAGACGTAAATAAATATAAATAAAATTGTATTACACAATTAATTTAAAAATGGTTAGTATATACACCAAATATAAGGAAATAGTGGAAAATATATCATGAATCACACAGGAATAAAAAGTGAGATAAAAACCCCTAACAAAGATCATATCATTACATTAAGGAGAAACCAATGAAATAATTATGTGTGAAAAATATAAATACCCACAATAATAAGAATATATTATGTTTAAAACAATTATAGTTAATTCACACATATTCATAGAATGACATTATCAAGAAGTAGGAGATTATCCCAATGAATTGAAATTGGGTTAAGAAGTTCCCTTACCTCCAGTCCGAATTGACTCGTTCATTCATTAATTTCATTAATACTAAACTAAAGATAATTTATAATTAAATCATAAAATTTTACAAATTTATTGTTCATTTTATATCATTTATTTCCACATTATAAACATCATATAAACATTTACGTTATTAGCGGCTATTTTGTCGATATTTGGTACTTGAGTCAAAAAATGAACTTCTTATAATTATAAATTGTCCATGTGGTAAAAAGTAAATTATCTACATAATTATATTCATGATTTATATATCATATATATCATATATATCCTTTATATATGTTTTTTGAAAATACCATATCATTTGGGTATATGAAAATGAAATGCATCATTCATGGAAATAGTAAGTTGTACGTACACATGAACTCTACTGTCATTTCATTTTTTTTCCAATTTTAAATGAAATAAATCCAAATGTTTCATAGATATATTATTATCTTATATATTTTACATAATGTAATAAACACCATATTTTATACATTCAATGTATGGTATGAATGAGTCATGTCACTTTGAGGGGGCGATAGTCCACATTTTCTCAAATGAATTTATCTTATATATACAACATGAAAAGAATATTGGTATTTTATAAATGATAATTACATAATAATATAGATAATATAAATATCATATATAAATATATTTCCATCATAATTTCCACCATGATTGGTGGTATGAGATAATTGAACAATCATTGTTTTGTGAGGTAGTAGTTTTCCATCCACAGAAACAGTGTGTTTGTATCCATTAGACAGAGGTGTGTGAATGTTTAGTTCCTATACTTATCATTAAAACATCCAAGTATATTTATGATATTTAATTTGTTAAGAAATAATGGAATAAATTTATTTTAGGGGGTTGGAGAGGGAAAATAAAAGAAAAGAATATGAGAGAAAACATTACCTTTAAATCGGGTAACTCCCATTGGTTTGAACCAAAAGGATGTATTCATTTGTCTTATTCCCAATGTATGACTTAAAGGTGTAAGAAGAAGATATTTAGAGCTCATTGGTGAAGATTTAGGTATATCCAAGGGGCTTGAGAGGTGTGAGTAATGGGTTATTGGTGGGGTCCTTTTATAAGAGGGGGGATGGGCACATTAGGAAAGATTTGAAATATTCTTTTATTATAAAATTATTTTCGGTTTAAAAATGATAAAAAATCTTTAATTTTTAAGATAAGATGGAATGTTTTCTAAATTCTCTCAACCAATCGGCTTTATTCAAGTGTTAGATTCATATTTAACCTTATCATTTAGCTTTAACTCTTAACTAATTTAACTCTTACCATGTGTTCTTGTATATTTGTACTATATTGTTAATATAATTACAATAAAATGTCAATAGAACCAAAAGTGGTTGATTAATGACATTATCAACCTTATATAATTCATTTTTACATTTCTTATATTAGTTGAATTGTTATATCAATTAATAAAATAATATTTTTTCAAAAACACTTTTTTGTCAATTTTTATACTATTCATATCTTGAAAATTTTTAAATCTAAGAAAATTGATTCTTTCAAAAAACATCATTAATTAAAATATAAAAATTCATAATTTTATCTATAATTCTTGGATGGAAAAAATTTTCAAAATAAATTTATTTTAATATTTATATTCTAATTAATTTATATATTTCATTAATTAGGTAATCATTGTATCACTATTGTGTCATATATAAATTTATTTATATGATGCGTAAAAATTATAAATAAAATAACATGATATAGGAAATCCTTTTATATTTTTAATTAATATTAATAGTCGAATATATGTCATATATACCCCTATATTAAATTTTTTTTACAAAAAGATATATGCTTTTGTTACATTTTCTTAACTTGAAAATATTTTTTATAAAATTTCAATTTTCAAATAGAAGTGGCTCCATTGGTTACGAAAATAGACACATGGATTCCCATGGTAATAAATATATAATTCAATATGGTTAGAGGACGTGTCAAGGTAAAATAATATTAGTATAATATTATTTTTACCCTTGTTTACTAGATTTACCATTTTACCATTGTGAATATAATATTTACTGGAGTTATTATTCATAACATCTAAAAATAAAATCTAACTATTTAAAAATTTTGGACTTCATAATTCCAAAAATGGAGTCTATTTTTCCAAATCCAATGCACGAATGTTTCAAAAAATATTTTAAAATTAATTCCCATTATCAAAATCAAAATGTGTGTTTTTAAGAAATAATATTAAACAAAAGATTGACATTTTTATGTCCAATTTCATAGTGAAATTACTTCCAATGACCAAAATTTGATAAAATGGTAAAAATATAATACAATTATATATTAAAAACAACCAAAAGGATAATATTAATATATAAATAAATCATATGAAATGACAATTTTGACATAAAATGCAGTATCTTTCATTATTCATTAAAAATGATCTTTATTAGAAAAATAAAAAAAATACCCAAAGTATATTTGGATGTCCCACATCTAAAGAAGAAGTTTATTTTTTCAAATGGAACATATAAAAGTAAAAATAAGTATATTTAAAAATTTTTAACCATCAAAATATGGTAAAATTATCTTTTAAAATTATTAGAGTATTCATGAATAAAATTGGATTCATTCTCATTTTAAGACTTTAAAATTTATTGTATAATAATAAAAACATTTGGAAGAAATGTATAACCATATTTTAGTAAATTATGATCATTACCTCTAATATAATGGCTATGAGTTATATAAAATTTAAAATAATAATAATAATATATTTTTTTTGGTATAACTCCATGTTGTGTGCAACGTAAGATTTCACAGAAAACCATTGTTTCTTGTTGAGTATGATATCCAGAATTTCATACAAAATAATGTAAAATAAATATATAGTTAAAAAATATTAATAAATATGAAAATTTAATATTCTTTATATACCTGGGATGATACATCCTTCCCCCCTTTTGGAATTGTGTCCTCACATTTTTAAAGTTGGGCAGAGAAACTACCTTAAATGTCCCACATTAGAATAAGAGTCAATAAAACCATAAAATTTAATTAATGAAAGATAAATAAAAATATCACCTGAGACTACCCATACTAGAATTACATGTAGGAAAACATGGATATGGAAGGGAAACTATCTCTCATAGATTAATAGAGAGTGATAGATAACTTGATCACCTAATTTTAACAACCACAATACCATTAATTTGTGGTTGGGTAAAAGTATGATGATAAAAGAAAGCATATATCATTTTTACTTAAAGATCATTTCCATAGAGTTGACGAATTTTATTACTACCTAGACTAAGATCGTAAGGAAATATACTTACTTTAAATGTTGTGTTTCTTCCATTAGTAAAATTTCAACCACAGAATCATCTTTTCTAAAAACAATGAGTATTCAAGATGACTTGATCACACCTGATGTGCTAGAATAATCTTCTAGAGAATCACATAATCCAAAAAAGTTGATGTATATATTTTCATTTCCTTTAGACATTAACCCAATCCAAATTGGTAAGTATGAGATCAAATAATCACAAAAAGGATAATCATTTTTAAAATAAAATATTACTCTTAATCTTAAAAATTTAGAAAAAATAACCAAAGTTCAACAAAGACCATTCAATAAACATCTATCCATAAAATTCAACAACGTATTCAAAAATAAGATTGAATCTCAATACATAGAAGGATTTAATCACATAGTATTCTATAATAAATCATAACATTTATCTTCAAATATCATCGACTACTCTTAATGTCTCAAACTGAAGTGTAATTAACGTAATCAAATATTCTCTATGATAGGTTAATAATTTTGAAAAATAACCCGAATCACTATATGTACCTAATAAACACATATATTTATCCAAAATAAAATTCTACCATTACTCCTCAAATGAAATCAAATAGTATTGTATATTCCATAGGCCCATAGTGTTCCCAAAAGACTTAACATCTTCCAAAATAACTTTTATCACCAAATCAAAAAAATCATTTTCGTATACTATGTATATCCATTTGATAAAACATAATTTGCTAAATCAACTTATTCTTGATCCATAAAATCATTTAAATAAAAATAATAAGTCATACTAACCAGGTAATTAATGTAGTCTAGTGGTAGGCAATGCTTCATTATCCCCCTTTGATAGTCGGTTCGATTCCCGAGGCCTTTCCGGACGCAACGGGATGTCACCTATCCTATTGGATGTCCTTTTTATAAAACCATATCATTATTATAACATTCTGAAAAATAATTTAATTTCCTAAAAAGTAACAATAAACCATTTTGCACTCAAAGGTTATCTAATAACATTCATTTTTCATCCAAAAATGTAATAACCATTTATTACATCAAAATAAAAAATCATATGAATCCCTATGTTTATTCCTTGTGTACACACATGAAATGATAACTCTCTCTTGAATAAAATTTTCGAATATCAAACATCAGGGTTAAACATACTTAAAAAATTCATCTAAAGTAATATCATCGTTAAAATAACATTAATACTTTTAATAATTTAATCATCCAAAAATCTATAATAAATCTTGAATCCTTTATATGTAGACTACCTATGCATTCAACATTATTCATGATCCATTAACCATAATTTTATAACTTATTCCACAATACTTCTTTCCTAAAAATAAAATCATGAATCATATCCCAAGATTCATTAATGTTAAAACATAAACTAATAAATAATACACACCTTTCATTGATCATTGTGAGTTTCCTCATCCTCAATTAGAATGGAATTAGGTATTGGTAGACATATATTTGTATAGTCCTGCAGATCCCATTCTCGAACCTTCATCGTATGAAATCTATTTATATATTGACAATGCACACCACATTTAAAACATTCAATTGATCCCTCAGAAAGAAATTCTATCACTTTTCCTGGAGTCAATTGGATGGTTCCCTTTTCCATTGTAGATTCTTTCTTGATGACCTTTATTACCACCTCTAAAACATCTTTTCACCCCTTTTAGGAATTTTCCTAAGTGTTCCTTTATACATCCTTACCAAATAGGTTTTAAAATATACATACCTCTATGATTATTACCTAAACATTCATTGAGATTATATTCTTGCATATATGATGCCTTATAAAAATCACTACTATTAATGTGGACAATCATGGCTCCAGATAGTTGGTTATGAATAATTACAAGAGGTCTCATTGCAGCTCCCATTTCATTATGATTCTCATTAGAAAACCACTACATTTTCCTTCACATACATTGTTAGTTTTGTGCCTGCTACATCCATCCATTTACTAAAACAAAAAAGGTTAGTGTGAGTATATCATAAAAATCATCATATAATCACTTATGATGAGGGAAAATACTAAGATATATTTATTCATGTTACCTAAAACTCATTTAAATTATCTAAAATAACTATTAATATTTATAATATGTTTACCATTATGGTTATGTCAGTTATTATTAAATAACACCCTAACCTCTAATGTTTTCCAAAACGATCTTTGTTACCAAATATAAGGCCTCGACCTTAAACATTACATAATATTTAATAGTTTTAATAATTCACAATGATGGTATTTTCAGATTTATAATTTTAGAGTATTAGGCCATAAATTTTACATTCCATCTCAAATATTATATTTAGACACTTCTAGTCAGTTTCCATTTTTTTCAAAAAATAATAACTCTTAAAATAAAACCATAATTCTTTTCTAGATATAAAATTTCCTGAATTTTTGGTTTCTCTTAACCTTCCTTGTACCATTGGAAGAAAATTTCAAAAACATGGGATAAGAATAAAAATAATATTAAGGGTTATAAAACAAGAAAATAAAATATTAGTCCATCAATACATACAATCAATGAAATTATACTTTTGAATCATAAAACATAACCTCTTTAACATAACTCACAAAATCATAAAATTTATGAATAACACATAGAAATAATAAATTATAAAGGTATATTATGGTGTCCATAACATACATACATTGTAGAATTCATAGATACATACGGAGTTACATTTGGAATATCCATCACTGTATATTCCATAAATCTCATAAGAAGAAACATCAACGTTTACCTCTGTCACGTAACCTAATGCATTTGAGAGAAATCTCGGGCTCACCAGTCCTAGGTTTATCACAGAACTAGAGATATATATAAAAATTGACCATGAAAATAACATATTACTACCATATAAAACAATATTAAAGGAAAGATATAATTTCCACATTGTATTCACCATAAATGAGTTCAGTATATTGATATAATCAATTCATTTAAAACACTCAAAAAAAAGATTTTTGAATCAATGTTTCACATACTACTTTGAAACATTTGAAAGGAATTTACACTTTAAAACACTCATATCGATATAAATAAATCCTTAAAATAACTTCTAAAACATGTACATTAAATAGATTGGTTTAGAATATTAAATCATTAAAACATTTAAAACGATGTTTTAGTTAAAGAATCCTTTACCACTTAAGAAAATTATTGAATAAAAATAAATAAATAAATAATTAAATTAAATATATATTTTCATGATAATAATTAGATTCATGATATAATATGTCTAATTGTAGGATATACAACTTATAAGATAACAATGTTACACAATATCAAGATATGACTCAATGAAAAGAGAATGAGACGAAGTCCCCTACGAAAGTTTGGCAGCCTAACAACGTCACTATAAAATTCAGAAAATGAGTTGATGGTAGAGAATAGGGTATCCAATCACTTGTAAATAAAATTTACAGAAATAAAAATATATAATAACATATCCCAACATAATAAAATGGAAATTAAAAGGCATAACATAAAAGAAGTCTTTGACTAGTAGAGGAAGGCGAAATATTCCCTTACCGATTTGGTAATTAATGAAACATACAACAAATGAAAGAAGCATCATGAAATGAATATTTAAATAAATATACATTAAATTATATTAATCAATTATTAAAATCATTTGAAGTACATATACCACACAAAAGTAAATAGTGGAAAATATAGAAGGAATCTCATGGGAATAAAAAGTGAGATGAAAACCCCTTACCAAGACCGTATCATTACATTAAGGATGAAACTGTGAAATAATTATGTGTAAAAAATATAAATACACAAAATATAATTATATATAATGTGTAATAAAATCAGAGTTCATTAACATATATTCATAGAATGACTTAATGAAGAAGTAGAAGATTTACCAAATGAATGGAAATTGGGATAAGAAGTTCCCTTACCTCGTGTCCGACTTGACTCGTTCATTATTTTATTTCATTAATAATGAAATAAAGCTAATTTATAATTTCTTAGAAGAAATTAATGTTTATTTTTTCATTTTATATAACTTATTTCCATGTTATAAACATTACATAGTCATTTATGTTAATAATGGTCATTTTGGCGATATTTGGTACTTGAGTCAAAAATGAACTTATTTTAATTATCAATTTTCAATGTGGTAAAAATTACATTATCTTGATAATGATATTCATGATTTAGATATCATACAAATCTTATATATATCTAGTATATATGTATTTAGAATAGTCTATATCATTTGTATATATGAAAATGAAATGCACTGTTCATGAAGACGTTAAGCCGTACGTACCCATGAACACTACATTTAATTTAATTTTATTATTTTTAAATGAATGAAATCAAAATGTTACATATTTATATTATTATTTTATATAAATTACATAATTAAATTAACACCATTATTTATACATTCCATGTATGGTAGGAAGGATTCATATCACTTTGAGGGGGCGGTAGTCTGTATTTCCTGAAATTAAATTATCATATAAAATCAACATGAAGGAATAAAGGTATATTATTAATGGGAATTACATAAGAATATAGAAAAAATAAATATCATATTTATTATATGTAATTATAGTGCCATCATAAGGTCCACCATGAGAGGCGGTAGGAGATAATTGAATAATCATCATTTTGTGAGGCATTAGTTCACCGTCCAGAGAAACAGTATGTTCGTATACATAAGATGGTGGTGTGAGGAAGTGAAGTTGTATTACCTATCATAAAACAACCTATTATATTTTTCATACTTTTGTGTTTATCAAATAATGGAATAAATAATTTTTAAGGGGTTGGAGAAGGAAAATTAATGAAAAGAAATTGAGAAAACACATTACTTCGAAATCAGATAACTCCCTTTGGTTTTAACTAAAAGGATTTATTAAATTTTCTTCTTCCCAAATTAAGGATTATAGGTGTAATAGGGGGATTTTATGATCTTATTTTGGAATATTTTTCCTGATCCATGGTGCTTGAGAGTTGTGATTAATGGGTAAGAGATGGTGTACTTTTATAAGTGGGGGGATGGGCACCTTAAAGAAGATTCTAAATATTATTTTATTATACAATAATTTTTGGTTTGAAAATGTCCTAAAAGGATTAAATTATATGATAAGATTATTATTGTTCAAAATCCTTTTAAATAGTATGCATTTTACAAGTTTTTGTTTCTTATTTAACGTTATCATTTAACTTTGACCCTAAGTTAACTAATTTAAATCTTACCATATCTTCTTGTATATTCATACTATATTTTTAATATAATTACAATAAAATTACAGTAAAACAAGAAGTGGTTTTTTAATTACATTATAAACCTTATCTAAGTCAGTTGGTGAAATAATAGATTTTTAGGATTATTATATTAATTTATAAAATAAAATTTGTTTTAAAAACTCTTTTATGTCAATTTATATACTATTCATATCTTGACATTTATTGAAAATACAAAACAAATTTATTCTTCAAATAAACATTATTAATTCATATATAACTAGTCATAATTATATATAATTTGTTTTTGCATAAAAAGTTCAAAAAAAATTTATTTTAATATTTATAATTTCATTTATTCAAATGTTTCGTTAATAAGGTTGTTACTATATCACCATTATGTCATAAATAAATTTATTTAAAGGATTTATACAAATTATAAATAAAATTCCATTTTATAAGAAATATTTTTATATTTTTAATGAATATTTATAATAAAAAATATCACTTATATAACCTAATATAAAAATTGTTTTACCAAAAGATATATGTTTATGTTACATTTTCCTAAACATTAAATTGATTTTTATAAAGTGTCATTGTCACTTAGAGATGGCTTAATGGGGTACCAAAATATACCCAAATATTCCCATGGTCGTAAATATATCATAAAATTGGGTTTGAACATTTGTTAAGGTAATTTAGTATTATTATAATTTTATCTTTTAAATTTATTTACCAGATTTACCTTTTAACCATGGTAAATTAATCATTTACTGAAGATACTGTTCATAATGTATAAAAATAAAAGTTAACTATTTACACAATTTGAACCTCTTGATTCCATATATGGAATAAATTTTTCCAAATTCAAAACACAGACATTGCAGAAATGAATTTAATATTAATTCCTGTGGTAAAAAGCAAAAACCGTGTTTTTAAGAAATAATAACTATCAAAATAATGGCATTGGTTTAGGTCCAATGTCAAAGTTAAATTACTTTAAATGACCAAAAATGGATTAAATGGTAAAAATATAATCCTATTACACATTAAAATCAATTAAAATTACAATCAATATATATAAATAAATTAAATGAAATGATATTTTTAACGTAAAATGCAGTATTTTTCACATTTCATTAAAAAAACTTTTTCAGCAAAATACCTAAAATTTTCCATATGTAAATATTGATAACACAACCCTAATGAAGAAGTTTATTTTTTCAAATGGAACACATATAAGTGACAAAAACATGATTTAAAAAGAGTTCTCAAGTAAAATGTGGTAAAACTACATTTTAAAAATATTAGAGTATGTATACTTAAGATTTGATTCATTCTAATTTTAAGCCTCTAAAATGTATTGGATAAATATAAATACATTTTAAAAACACGTGTAATCATATTTTAGTTGGTTATTTCTATTCCCACTAATATAATTTCTATGCATTAAATACTATTAAAAATACTATTATTATTATATTATTTTTTGGTATAACCCAATGTTGCGTGTAGCATATGATTTCAAAGAAACCAGTTATTGTGTGTGGAGTATGCTATTATACATTGCATCACATTAAATGTAAAAATTATATTTAATTCAAAAAAATTAATAAATATGAAAATAAAACAATATTTATTTACCAGGGATGTTACACAAAGCTTATCTTAAATTAACTGAAATTTTATTAAGATTCATCTATCTAGAGGAAATAGATCCCTTTTAAGTTCACATGGACAATAAATTAGTTAGTCTTTAGAAATTATCCAAAAACCAAAGATAAATTCCATAAAAACAAATAAAACTATAGATATTATTCATTTTTTCTCTTTTCCATTGTTCAATAAATTTTTTCTTTTAAGGGAAATATACCATCATTTGAGAATATATAACCAGATAATAAAATATTATAATGAAAAAATATCACAGTTGTAAAATTTTTCATATTTGTTTACAATATATATGGTATTTAGTTATATTATAAAATTACCTTCATTATTTTACTATATATTTGAAGATATAATAATATCTTCTATAATTTCTACTACTAATTGATCAAGGTATTCTGTAATGACTAAATTCGTTAAAT
Source organism: Viscum album (assembly GCA_963277665.1). Taxonomy (NCBI): domain Eukaryota; kingdom Viridiplantae; phylum Streptophyta; class Magnoliopsida; order Santalales; family Viscaceae; genus Viscum; species Viscum album. The sequence goes on along the minus strand of OY728141.1, from coordinate 1,293,020,490 downwards.
CAATAATGATTATGGGGGAATTAGTAAGACCAAATGGAATGTCAAAAAAATTATATTCTCTATACCATATACCAAGTTTAATCATGAGTATATCATTTTTATTGAATAAAAATTCATGATATCTTGAATGAATTCCAATCATTAAAATGTATTGATATCTTTGTAGTTGATAAACAATTCATCAACATGGAGTGGAGGGTAGTTTTTCAAGATTTTGATAATGTTATTTTTCAAATTATCAATTGAAAGTATCATTCATCCTTATTTATTTTTATTTAAAAATTAGGTGAACCCTGAGGTGATGCACATGGCACAGGTAATCCTTTTTCATGATTCTATTATAGTTTATTTTTAAGTTCCTATAACTTAATTAGGTCCATTGAGTAGAGTGTCATAGATATAGGTGTAGATCCAAATATGAATACAAATGAGAATATAACATCATGATTTTGTTAAATACTATACATTTATTCTATAAATACATCCATAAACTCACAAAAAATATTTATATCTTTGATTTTAAGAATCTCCCCAACTATCTGAGATAAAAAGACATTTTAAATAGGAATCAAGGACTATACGGTGGATTTAATTTCCATTGGATGTTCATATTTATTTTCACATAGAGATAAAATCAATATTTTCATTGGAATATAAAATTTTTCTTCCCATACATGATAATTAGTGATTTTTTAGGTAAATATACCCAATCCATGACAAAAAAACATCAAAACCAAATAGAGGGAGAATAATAAGATTTATAGGAATAATATTCCCACAAAGATTAACCATAGAGTACCATTAGACATGAAATGTGATTTTTATACCAACAGTACTTTCACTACAAATTCAATATATAATCATAGTTTTGGAGTTTTTTACCCTTCATAAAATTCTATATATATAAATAACTTGGTAGAAGAAGTGTCATATAAGACATTAACAGTTTTTGAGTGGATGGTAGGTGTACCTTTCACCAGTTCATTTAATACTCCATAAATCCAATAGTTATCATAGGATATTTACCTTTGTATCTAGAATTATTCTATTAGTAATATCAATCATCATTATTAACCTTTAGGGTTTTATTATTTGGTATCATAATGTCTGTAATCGTTTCATTTGAATTACATGAATGTTGGTGGTGCATTATATGGAACATTCTCTCTATTCACATCATTAGCTAACTTCATCACATCCCACAGAAATTATATTTACCTATGACATTACCTTCCTCCTACAGAAAATTTAATATTCCCTTTAATTCAATATTAACCATGTTTACTTCCACACATTTAGTATAATGGAAATATCCTCGTATCCATTCCATGTTTTTTAGTATTACCTTCAAATTTCATATTCCTTTTCTTATCAGAACTATGGGATGGATATCTATCTCTAATTTAAATTTATACAATGATATAATGTTTAATGATTTTCTTATAAATATTTAAGTATATTATGTATATCCTCACTCATATATTTTTTTAATTTAATGAATAATTTATCAACTTTACATTTAGAATGGATGACAATACATGAAGCATAACATGCATGCACCATAAAATTTTGCACATAGGTGCCAACAAATTCATCATCCAAAACCTTTATGTCAATGAATTACATCTCCCTTTTTATATAAATTAGAGAGAATTTACTTATTAAAAAATAATATATTAAAATCATCCCACTTTATGGAGTCAATTTAATCTTATTACCCCATATAATTAAAAAGAGACGACAACTTATCAGAATTTACTTCCAAATGATATATTTTTAAACTAACCTTTTCAAACAACGGAAACATCAGAGATGAAGGTAATTTTCCAATTTTACTAATCCTTTCCCAAAAATAATGGATTAGTGGAACCAAAAAAAGGTGGATGTTTCCTCTTGAAGGACTCAATGTAGAGTTGTTTAACTCTTTTCAGGTTTTCAAGCCCAACATGATTCATGTTGTGATTTTTTTGTGAATAAAAATTGAATTTTTTTTATTATATATACAATAAAATTTGGTTATATATGAATAAAATCATTGACTTTTCCTTAAAATTCAATATTAATATGATTTTTTAGGTTCCATCCACCAAAAAAATCCAAAATTTATAGTTTAAGAAATAATAGTCTTTTTGGAAAAAAATAATCGATAAAAATAATTTATTGTATATCTAAATGATGAAGATGTATTTTAAATATATGAAACCATAGTATAAACTAGGTTATTCATTATTATTTTCAAATACATAGGATGAAATCCTACACATAGGCTTATCCCAAGGATTCTCATTTTTTCATCCTTATTTCTAAAGGTGTCTAATCATTACTCTAATACATACTCTAACTGCAACAAAAAAATGTTCTAAAAGATGAAAGTTATTTTTGATATCCTAAATGATACAAAACTATAACTTATCTTGTTTTATGTGTAACATCAAGTTTCATTGATAGATTTTGTTAAACACAATTCCATGTTTTATTAAGAAACTATATACTGCCAATATTACAATTTTATATGATAGTTATAAAATTGAAATTGTAATGGAAGGTATGAATAATATTATGTATTTTATAAACAACGTAGACCCTTATATCCTTATGTTCAACATTTCTTTGTTTCTGGGACATAATTTTAAGATATTGACCCATATAATCATTTAAATTATGAAAAATACAATAAATTTAGCTTTCTTCCTTTTAATTTATATATGTATTTTATGGTAGGGAAAAAAAATACATATGTTCAGTTATAAATATTTTTTAGAAGATAAATTAGTTATTATCATTAATATAATTTATAATTTATTTTTATAGATTATATAATTACATGAAATCCTCTATAAATTCCAACACAACGATTATTTAACTAATAATTTAATAAAATAAATGATACTAAAAACATTAAATTTGGAGTAAATAGAATGAATTATTATGATCCTCTAAATTTCATTATATTATAATATTATAATAAATGGATTTAAAATTAATATATTTTAATTCAATTTTTTTTATATTTTTAAATTAAAAATAAATATATAATGTCAAAATTAACATTAATGGTATTTTATAATAAAAGAAATTTTTTTAATTAATTAAAATTACAAAAAAACTTTATTATATAAATTTATCTCAATATTTTAATAAATATCATATATGTTCAATTAATGAAAATAATTTATTTCATAGTGAATATATTTTCCCCTAGATTGTTAAAAACTTTTTTATCCTAATTAAGGTTAAAGTGGTGTTTTTGAGCGTTACAAATTCATGTGTTAAAATTTAATTTAAAAAAAACATAAGTTATTAATTTGATAAGCATGGATTTAATTTTTAGAATAAATTAATATAAATTACCTAGTAAGGATCACAATAATATATTATAAATTAATAATTTAATTGGGACAGAAAACTAGTTTCCCTAATGAAAACCCCAAATAGTTAAAATTAGGAAACATAGTTGTTAAGACAATAAATGTTTAAAACCTGTGTTATAATATGTGATAGAGGTCTTTATCATCCAAATAATCCTTATGACTCATTATACTTCAATAATGGAGCCACATTAGAGAATATTTTCCTCCTAATAGTGTATCTTTTGAGTATCTACAAGAATACCACTCCTTCTCAACTATAAAGAGGAACTCACTCTACCCAATTCTTCACAACTCCCTGTCCTTTTGTATCCTCCATCACCTTACCAAAAGACTTATAAAGTTAACTAACATCATCTTAGAAGCCTTATTTTGGTCAAAAATTAAACCATCCGTGGTTTTTTTGAAACCCTAAGGAGGATACTTAAAGAAGAGGTACTGCTCTTCAAAAGTACTTTTATTTTATTTCCATATCAATCTTATTAATTTTTTTAATTTGTGATTATATAATAAAATAAATATATTAAATATTATATGATGTTTTTATATACAATTTAATAACTAAAAACACATACAATTATATCTGACATGTTATGAAATCACCCTTTGTGTGTAAGACAGACCACCGCCTCACAAACTAATATCGTTTGTTTTCCCATTACCACCTTTCAAGGATTTTCATATTAATTTAAATACCATATTTATGATATTTATGATTTAATTATGGTTCATTAATTATTATTCAATACACACATTTATTCTTTCCATTTTATGGGAATAAGATAACATCATTCGTCTATATGGCGGACTACCACCTCACGAAGCTATGCAATTTGTTTACTCATTAAATAGAATGTATTAAGGATGATTTTATTAAAAATATGTGATATATATTAAATAAATATTACATAATAATTATAATATATATACATATAATTTAATTCTCCCCCTTTCAATATAACATGAAAACGGAATCAATGTTCAGGTGTAAGTATGACCTTACATCACCAAGAAAAGTGTTTTTAATTTACTATATCTAAATATTATGGATTAATATAAATAAAATTATAATGAAAATATATTATATTTATATAATGGTTTACAGTATAAATATTATTATAAAATAATTTAAGATAGTGGATCCAAAATAGTAAGCCAAAACAAATAAAAATATAAAGAAGTTATTACCTAAGACATAACTTTAACATGGAATTATTAATAAACTCATAACAAAATGTAATAAGTTACTTTATAATATATTAAAAATATAAAATTTGTCATTTAATTAGTTAATAAAATTTATAAAACCACTATACAAGATTTTAAATATTGTTTGACTTTGACAAAGCATGAGGAACTTATTTTTCTTGTCATTATTTTATTTTTATGAGATACATTCCATTTTCACCACTTATTTTTATAATGTGGTGTATATAAATCACATGAATGTATTTTATTATTATAATTATAAAATATATTTGGATTGAAATATTCAATTGATGATCTATTTTTCATTGGGATAATGGTTTCAATTTTATGAAGTGTTAAGTGACAATTGTCACAATTTTCCATCATTGAGACATTTGTTATGTTATTCACATATCTTCTTTTATAAGGAGAATATAATGAAATATTTACATGTTATATCATGAATCTAAAAATTTTTAATGATGTTTTATGTTTCATTTAATTTCATTCCATATTGGGGAATATGATTCATGGTTACCAATGTTGCAAGAGTATTTTATAACAATATCATCGTTTATCGAGATGGCATGTGATTAAGTATCTTATGTGGATGCCCTATAATTCTCATGAGTTATATTATCATCTTGTTATTCATGAATATTCCATGTAATCATAACAATTTTTACAATATTTTTTACTTAAAATGATTATAAATATTTATAAAGGAAATCTGAATTCATTTGTCTCTTAGGTTGATATTCCATGTTCCTTAAAATTGTTTTTCAAAATAATGTCAAATGATATTTTAATATAATTTTCAAGGTAAATTATTCTAAATAATTTTAATTCTTTAAAAATTGTTTTAAATGTTTTTTAAAGCATCCTTTATATTTTCTAAGGTTATTTTGATATAAAAATGTTTTTAAAAAGTTTTATGTATTAAAAATGTTATTTTCAAAATCAAAAAGTTATTTTCCTAAAAATGTATTTAGTGATATTTTGATAGTATTTACATTTATAAACATGAAAAACCAATGTTTTTTACAATCTAAAATATGTATATTTTTTAGTGATACCATATAATTATTTTTCTAATTGGATTATGATTATTTCAATAACATTTACATGAAACATGTTTCTTTTACATGGGTCAATTATATTTAAAAGAGACTTATATGAAACCCTTTTATTAATTTTTTTTTGTGTTTTATGATGAATGTTTTTATGATATATTTATTTTTAATTTTATGAAATGGGTGATCTTGACACATCATATACTTAGGTTATATCTCCATTATAGCTTACGAGTGAGCCTCATCCACCATATAGAAATAGTTGATCCCCATTATAGGTCATGAGAAATGGGTGATCCAGGTATATATTATATGACAGTTTGATCCCCGTTATTTCTCACGAGTGTGGCCGATATATGTTTTGTGAATGGTGATATCCATTATAGATCTCCAAATAATTGGTTAATATATTATAAATAAATTATATAGTTATTTCAATAAAATGGTTTTGGAAAGGGTATTATGAAAATAATGCTCCATGTTACCATAAAGGGATTTAATTAAATTTAATTATAAAGTTTCTCAAAATTTAGATTGATATCACATGGATCATGATAATTGATTCATATAACACTTTCAATTCTCATGTTTTCATAATTTATGACCCAGGTATTGATGTGATTGTTTTTTTATGATTTGCTCATGCACTCTGATTATGTCATCATTCCCTAATGAACTTCTTATTCCCATTGATCGCATTAAATTTCTAATACTCTTTTTCACGATTAATTGAAATTATAACTCACCCTTCTTATGTTTCATTTTCCCAATATTTTAAAGAATGATGTTAATGAATTATTTCAATAATGGATTCCATATGGATGATGATAATTCATTAATGTGAAAATGAAAATATGGGTTAAGTGGGAGAAATGATCATTTAATGTCGTGTGAGTTGGTTATGCATGGGTTTTTCCATATTCCTTAAGAATCATAACCTAAAAGGTACCTGAGATATTAAGTGGTCTAATTTTTTCTTTTTCTAATGTTTTTAGAGGATAAATTTTTTTTCAAAATTATTAGTATCAATATTGGATGAAACACCCTTGTAAAACAATGTCTTAAAATGATAAATTTTACTACAATTTTAAAAAGGTCAAACCTTCTTTTTGGGAGCCACCCTGATTATAAATCCACTAATAAATATGCATATAATGGATTATTGATCATTATGAATGACACAGGTTTGTGTGTGTAAGGAAAAAACTCACTAAAAGAATATGTGTTGGCCTATTGGGATAGTAATTAGACTGATAAGCGAACCGTTGAGTAATAGCACGTGTTGTGCTATAAATGAATCCAAGGTATTACAGGAGACCCATGGTACACAATTACTAGGTTCATTGGATGGGGAAGGCTTGTTTGTTACAAATAGTATTTGATCCAATATCAAGATATAAGTGTAGAGGAAATTCCAAGGTTTTATGATTAGTGTCCATATTTAGGGAGGTGTGGACCGAAGGGGTTGAGAGTGTAACACCCATATAAAAGTGATACATAAAAGGAAAATTGTTATTACCCTTGTCATCATGTTTAACCATTATTGTCGAGATCCAACCAATCCACAGATAATGATTCTTGGCCCGAAGTAGTGATTAGTATGGATGAACACTTGGGATTTTTTTATAGAGTGTGTGTGAGTGAGGACAAAACACACTTAAAGAACATTTTTTTAGCTTATGGGGACATTTGGTAGTATGATAAGTGCCCCTCATGAGTAAGAGATCATGGTGTGGTGTGAAGTAAACCAAGGTATTAAATGAGACCAATGGGGTCATATGACTATGTTCATGGCCCAAGGAGGGTGGGTAATGCCTAAAAAATATACATTTCATGATTCAAGTACAAAATCAGGGTGTGTGGGACCTTGTCACTTATTGTTTGTATGAATGGAAATGTTTAGATAATTTTAAGATTATGATGTTATCGTGTGAGGTTAAATTAAGATTTAAAGCTACCATTTTAGGTCTATAATATTATTTTTAATAAAATGTTTAATGTCTTATAATCCCCTTTGAGGATTTAAGTGACGTGATCTTGATGTTGATAATGAAACAATAAGAGATGAATTATTGGGTTGAGGTATACGTATAGATTTAGTTTAATATGAAGTATTAATTTTCATTTTGAGGGAATATGTATAGATATTTTATTGCATTTGGGGTATATATGATATTTGATATTTCGGTAATTATGGGATCTCATGTTTTATCCAATAAATAACCAAAATATTGAAAAAAAATATTTAGTAAAAAATTGATTATTGTTTCTTTAAAATAATATCACCATATTTTTGTAATTCAAATATGAATGGTATGAGATAACCTTTTATGTTAAAACACTCTATAATTATGATGATGTTGAGGTTATTTGGGATATAGTGTTATGGATTGATTTATTTTCAACTGTTGGTATTATGATTTAATTTTGAATTGTTCTCTATCGTATGAAGGGTTTAGGAATTATCTAACTAGAATATAAATATTTTTGTTTTGGATAATTTGTATAGATAAGAGGAATATCTTGTTTTCCATTTTATAGTTACATTGTAATTAACATTTTATTTTAATTTTTCATGAAAAAAAATAATATTTAACATATTTAATTTGTAGAAAAAGATAAGTTTTTGATGAAATTTGATTAAAGGATGATATTATAATCATACATAAGTATATTTACATATTATCATAGTTATATTGAAAGATAACTTCTCAAATATAGTGAAGGGTTCTTAAAAAAATATCCACATACCCAAAATTTTATTGAACCAATGGTAATTTTTTTCAAAATTGATTCATTTTTCTAAGGCCATTTTCACTCCATTGATTATTCACTTATTTGTAATTAATAACCTCAATCACCCTTAATAAATTATTTATGTTCTTCCTCCATTTCCACACAATGTACAATTATTGGGAAATATGGTAATGTGTTTTTATATATTGATTGATTACTTACCTTTCTTTATTATTGGGAGGATTTTTTATTAATCTTTTTTTATGTGGGTTTTGAAAAAAATAAATTTTCAAATAGACATCCTTTGATTACCAAGATTAACTTAAAATTGTAAGTATATAATTTATTACGTGGTGATATAACACCATGAGATTTTAAAATAATAAAATTATTTTTAATAGTGTAAATGATATGAAATAATGACTTATATTATGTTACTGACAAAAATGTGTTTCTTTAATATTTTTCATTACACACATGACCAAGTTTTATCAAACAAAAAATATACAAAAAATATTATTTTTTAAAATAATATATATCTTCCACACATTGGAATGGTGGTTATAAATATAAATTACTAGTTTCATTTTTTTATTAATTATATATTTATTAGAAACAAAATAAGAAACATTTTAATGAAATGAAATGTTTTATAAAAAACATGTTTTTTATGATGGTTTAATAATGCTTGGATGAAATAATATAATTTTTTTAAAACCATTAAGAAAATATATTTGAAATATTAAACATAATTTTTGAAAGTGTAATAAAAAAATTATATGCGGGTTAATTTTTGGTAATTTTAGAAGAAATTTTAATTGTTTGATAAATAGTTAAAAATACTGATTTATATTTCAAAGATGAATTTTCACCTAAATTATATAAAAATGAAAATTATTTAATTAAATTTTCTTAAAAATAAAATTACTCCAATTTTATATTGATTATTCAAATTTATGTCAATGGTACATTTTTTATAAATGATTTTAATATAAAAATAACGTACAAATTTAAATATGTTTTTTTAATAATCCATTTTCTCTTAACATTTACAAGAATAATTTTATATTAAATTACCCCTATTATGATATATTAATTTTAAAAAAATTGATTCCATATTTTTAATGAGACTAATTTATATTATAAAATATGGTTAAAATTATTATTGGACAATTTTATTAATGAAAACAATTAAAATTAATTACAATGATCAAGGTAAAATAAGTTTATATTGTTGTTAAATATATAATATAAGGTGTAAAAATGACTGAATGAATTTCCAAAACCTATTGGATGGACTTATTTCATCTATTATGTCCTTATGATAAATAATTATGAGTTATTCAAACACATTTTCATGAAATGGACCCATATAACAAGTTAAATAATGAAAAATAAAAAATTTACATTTCTTTATTTAGATTTTAATAGAGCATCAGGGTTACAAAAAAACATCATAGCTTCAGTAATAATTATTATTTTTGAAGATAAATGAATTATTTATATCATAATAATTTATATTTACTTTTTATAGATTATATTATAACATTAAATTACTAAGAAACACCGATACAATGATTATTTAGTTCTTATTTATATTAAATAAATGATATTTAAAACATTAAAATTAATGTCAAAAAAATGAATTGTTTTGTACCATTATACTTTAATTAATATATAATTATGAAAAAATTAAAATGTAATATATTTTAATTATATCATTTTTTGATAATTTTAAATTATGTTAATTAATAATGTCAAAATTGATATTAATCCAAATTTAAATGAAATCATATTTTATTAATTAATATAAATTACTGAAAATAATTTATTTAGTAAATTGATTTAAAAATAATGATAAAATCAAATTATGGTCCATTTAGGGACCAATTGTATTTTCATAATGAATATATGGACCATAAATAGTAAAAACTGTACTAGGTATATTAAAGAGAAAGTGACATTTTCATGCGTTAACCGCACTTGTGTTAAAAATAAATTTTTCAAAAACATATATTTTTTATTTTATATATCTTTATTTAATTTTTATAATCATTTGGTATAAATTGTTGAATAATTATCACTCCAATTTAACAATAATTTATGAGTTTTTTCGGCTGTAAATCTAGTTTTTATAATGAAAAAACAAAATGTAAAATATTGGAAAACATAGATGTTAATAAAGTGTTTAAAATTGGAGTTATATTGTGTATTTTAAGTGTTTATTTACCCTATAGTCCCTAAAATTAATTAATTAAAAAACGTGGATCCAATTGAGATAATATTGACTACCCAATAGTGGATAATTTTGAGTATTTACAAGAATACCACTCATCCTCAACTATAAAAAGAAACTCACTATCCCTACTTCCACTTAGAACTCTTGAATTTTGGATCCCAAAACACTACATAAATAATTTAATAACATCAGTAAACTCATATTATATGCCTTATTTTGGCCCTATATCAATCCTTTCATAGTTATTTTGAAAACCTAAGGAGGATACATAAAGAACATGTAATGTTCTTCAAAAAGGTATTCATTTTATATTCATCGCCAAATTCATAAATTATATTATATCATGATTATATAAATTAATAAGTATATTCAATATAAATATATGATTTTATTCTAGGGTATGATGTATAACCAAAAAACTTCCATCAAATGAGTTATGAAATCATCATAATTTTATAAGGATGACTACCGCCTCACAAAATGATCTCAATAATATCCCCATTACCATCTTCCATGGTTTGGAATAACGATGGAAATGATATAAATATAATATATTTATGATATTTCTGAATTTATTATTCTTATTTATTTATTATATGACACATATCATAATGGTTTAATTTTTTTTGGAATATGATAATGCAGTTTGTGTGTAAAACAGACTACTGCCTCACAAAGCGATAAGATTCGTTCACACATTACAAGCATTGTATTATATATTTTTTGAGTTGAAATATATTATATATTTAAAATAATTTTTCTAATGTAAATATAATATATAAATATATATATCATTTACTTCTCCTTCATTCAATATGACATGAAAATGGAAATCAGATCTTTTCGTACATACAACCTACTGTCTCCATAAATGATGTAATTAATTTCCTATCACTAAATTTTATGATCTAATATTAATATATATTTAAATAATTTATATGATATTTATAATTTAGTTTAAATTCTAGATATTATTAAATAATGGTTGATATATTTGGACCGTAAATAGAATGTAAAAACTTATACAAGAAACAGAGTGGATTTTACCCAAATGAAACTTTAACAAGGAATTGTCAATAAATGTGTAAAAATATCATAATACAATTATATATAATTTTAATAATATTAATATGGTTATTTAATAATATAGTAAAACATTTAAAAACATTTTAAAGGAGGTTAATTCATGTTATAAAAAAATAAATTTCGAGGTAAGGGGTTTTCCTTTCTCAGTTTTATTTTTGTAAGATACATGATATATTCACCACTTTTTGGGTGTGTGGTTTATATAATTACCACGAATTTATTTTTTAATTTATATTTGTAAATTTAATATGATTATAATACCTATATTATTAATTATCTTTCATGGTTTATAAGGTTTCATTGTTACCAAGAGATAAGGGATTTTTAATTTGACATCATTGAGATGTTTTTAATGTTATACACATATCTTCTTTTATAAGGTGTGTATAACATATATTTGAAATTTTATATAATAAATCTCCTAGATTTTCTTGATATAATAATTTTCATTTAATATTATTTTTTTCTATGTAATATGATTCCATGATACAAATGTGGTAATATTCTTTCATTACATTCTCATCATTTTTCAATATTGAGTATGATTAAGTTTCCAATTTTGAAATCTTCTAATTATTATTATGTATCTTATACTTTATTTATTAATTTTACCTACATGTAATTGTACAATTTTCAACATTTTTCTCAGGATCTTGAGAAATTTTTATAATGAAAATTCAATGTCATTTATATTTTTTCATTGAAATAATTCTTTCAAAAAAATGTTTTCATCAAATGTTTTTAAATGAAAATTTAATATCCGATTGAAGGGAATGGATTTTAAAATTTCTTTTTATTTTTTAAAATTTGTTTAAAATTATTTAAAAATAATATTTTATATGTTCTCAAGGTTATTTTCAATGGAAAAACTTTTCATAATTTTCCATGCTTGAAAAAGTAATTTTCAAAAAGAAAAACAATATTTTTTCAAAACATCATTGATGATATTTTAATGGTATTTAAATTAACTAATATTTACAAAAACAATCATTACCTATTTTTAAATGGTTTTATTTTATATTGATACCATACTCATTATTTCTCTGGATGAATTCTAATTGTTTCATTGGCTATATCATGAAACAAATTTCATTTCCATAGGACAATTGTTTGAATGGGGATTGATATTAAACCATATTCATAATTAAGATTTTATGTTTTTTTAATGAAATATTTTATTTTCATGATATGGTACTTGATAATTATATAAAATTATTTATCCAGATATAAATTTTAAGAAAGTTTGAGACCCATTATAGCTTACAGGTAATCCGGATTAAACTTATAAAAAGTATTGATACCCATTATAGATCATAACAATGGGTGAGCCTCATATAGCTTATACAAAGGTTTTATCCCCAATTATAGCTAATGGGTGATCCTGATATATCTTATATAATGGGTTATTATCATAATAGATCTCTAATTCACTAGGTAATGATTATATTTGATGTTGTCCATATGTTAATTCAAATTAAAAGGGTTTGATGTGATTTTTTGAAAATAATGTAATATGATTCTATGAATGGTATTAATTGTTTCATATGACTTTACAATTTTTCTCATGATTGATATTGATATCCAATAGCCCGTGATTATTGATTGTGATGAATCATTCAATTTCAATTTTTTCAGAATTGAGTATCTAGGTATTAACGAGTTTGAATTGTTTATTATTCGATAATACACTTTAATTATGTCTCCATACCCTTATTCACTTATTATGGAAATTGAAGACAATTAATTGATAATGATCAAGATTACCCTGAAAAATTAATTGAGCTCACCTTTTTCATGTTTCCTTTTCCCTAGGTGTTTATAATGATATTAAACTATTTAAATCTATAAGGGATTTAATATAGAGGAAGTTGATGTTTTAATGTGAAAAAGAAAAGCTTGGTCTAGTGGGAGAAATTCCCATTTAAATTCATGTGAATTGATTATGGAGGAGTATATCCTAATTATCTAAAACACTAAACCAAAATTTTCTTTGAGGTTTGAAGTGATGCTATTTTTCCTTTTTATATTATAGGTTTTTTGGGAAAAAATGGGTCACAATTATTAACATCAAAGCCGAAAATGAAATGTTCAAGAATTAAATTATGTATTTAGGTGTGTGGGTCCAAATATATTATACTAATACTAGATACCTATAACTAGTGGGATATAATTGATACCTACCAGAGAACACTATTAGAAGCTACACATAATGGGTGTGTCTCCTAACCCTCATCTCTAGTTGTATCTATTTCATCATGGAACCCATGTGCAAAGATTACACCTCACCCAATGTTAACATGTGAGATTTCATTAGAAAATAATAACTTCATTTGTTATGATAACAGAAATAGTGACCCATACATTTCATATAAAGATATTACATGTTTTTAGATGAATATTCAATACATAGCATATGTATCCATTCCAAAATAATATAGGTTGAGTATGTTTGGAATCATTGATACATAAAAAATTGGTTCATAATTGAATTACATCACCTAAAAATTGAATTTTCATAACCCTAACCTTTTTTCAAATATCATATATAATATGGTTCATCGTATCCTAGGTAAAAGTAAACATAACCAAGTGTGATTTTGGATCCATTGTAAGGGAAATAAAGGGAGATAATATTCATCACTTGAGCATAAAATGAGCATAAGTTTATGAGAGGAAGAGTGTTGAATTTTAAAATCATACCATGAGTATTATATATCATAATATTGAGTAATGACATCAATCATTTCATTTTATAAGAATTTAATTATATTGAAATTAATGGTCAAGAGTCATGAGAGCATAAAGTAAATATGAGTCATTATTTTTTGATATAAAAATAATAATAGAAATAATTTCCATAGTTGAAAACTATCACATTGAAAACAATGACAATGGATTGGGATAACTCCCCAAATAACCATAGTAGTGGATGTTTACCCCAATAATATTTTTGCAGATGTAATAACTTTTTATAATGGTCCCACTCCTCATTATTTTCTAGCATAACATATAAGGTATCATTTATTACACTACACGTTAGAGAGATAAATAACTTTTGGCCCACCCACCACGAAATGAAAATAATATGGATGTATTCCTAATGATTATAAATCATTCATCATAACATTCAATATGATAATAAATTGATTTAAAAAATTTCATCACAGAATATTATGTCGAAATTAAATGTGTTTTATAATCATGTAATCAATTAATCCTTTAATACCCTCAGGAAATGGAATATGTTTCATAAAAATATTATAATTATAATTATAAACCACACATGGAATGAATTTAAAGGTATTAATGGGTCATATCCCTATTAAAACATATTTAACATAAATATATGTCATTACAGATGAAAAATGACTCTAAAAGACTAATTTGAACATCTCCTATGTAAAATAATATTTTCTACTAGAAATAACATATCAATAATCAGTAATTGAAAAATATTAAGGGAATATTTATATTTTAAAATAAACATGGATACATGTAATAGAATGTTCAATGTATTTAATGGTCATGATAGTGGAAAATGTTTTTCATACTGTGTATGTTAAAATAATTATTATTTTCACATTTTTAATACAAAGTCAAAAACTGCCTCATTCTCCAAATGAAATCATGATTCCCTATAAATAATATTTTCAAAAGAATTAAATGGGTAAAAATAAATTTTAAAAATTAATATAGAACAGTAAAAAACATTTTTGAATGAATTATCAGAATCAATTAACATAGAAGTGAAAGTATTTTTGACTAAAGAGGGAAATAAGGAATTTTAAATTAAAATATTATTTCTGTATCATGTGTAATTAAAGTGTATAGAATTAAATGGATATATTTACTCTAAATAAGTAACTATAAGATATGAAATGTGTTGATTTTCCTAGGCGGTGTATTATAGGATTTCATTATCGAATAAATTATAATAATAAATCCTAATAAAAAATAATATTATGGAAAAAATAGTCACCACCTTATTAACATTTTAATGATATTCCCCATCAAAATAAATATCCTTAAATTAAATATTATATATCTTGAACATAATTATGATAATGATATTTCATATAATGTGATATTGACACAATCTTTCTTTGGTACCACGGTATCATGATAATCGAGCAAGCCTTGACACAACCCAGACAAGCATTCCAGATCACCATGGGTTAAATAATTTTACATGGTTGTGTACAAACCGAAGTGGGGATGATTTTATCCTGAAAAATGTTTAAGTAAAAGATAGAAAGGCAATGTGAATTTTATAATATTGTCCTCTAGAAGTAGTGTAACAGAATTAAAACATGCATAAATGAGCCAATGTAATGCAACCAAGTATATAAAAACAAGAAAAACTAGAAAAAAACTCGCCAAGTCCCAAAGGGTGCAACTCACCATGTCCACAGTTAGTAGGTGGAACCACCTCCAAGAGCTGCATTACCCTTACTCAAACATAGAAGGAGATAATCTAAAAACACCTAAAGGTATAAGTTGGGTTTGATTAAAATACCAATAGTATTTCACCTAATGATTCCATAGTAATATTGCAATTTCAAAGTAACCAAATAAATGCATTCAATTCTAAAAACAATTTTTTTTTGAATTTAAAAAGCATATTTAAACACATTATGCATTAAATTTTAAATTATGAATATAATTTATAAATTTATTATTTACATTTCAAATTATGTAAATATATTTCAATTAATAGAACTGCCATTAAACAAAGGGTGATTTACACAAATGGAACTTATCTTAAATGGAATAAATAATCACTTTGATAGAAAATTATTTATAATAACTCACTAGTCATGTAAATCAAGTTACAATAATTGAATATTTACTTTTGAAATATAAAAAAGTGAGAAACATGATCATATACTTAATTAGTTATGACAGTACCAAGCTATAGGGACATGAAACTGTTAGACGAAAAATATGTACATATGTTCCTTTGGACCTAAGGCCAAAGGGGACTCAAAATCATCGCCTAAGGGAAGTGATCTGCTGATATGATGTTTTTGATCAGTGTAAGTTGTAAAGTGCTGTCGAAAATAACTCACTAACCACCTGAGGCTTTCATGTGATCTAGTACAAAACAATTATGGGAAATTAATTATAAGATATCTTAAAATGGAAATAAATCCCATTACCCATTTCAAAAATTCAAATTTTCCCATTAAAATCCGCAATGGAGTTTTTAATAAAATTTTTTTTTCATAAAGGTGAAACCCAATTGTTTATATCAAAACCATTTTAACAAATTTTAATAAATATGTATTTGAATAAAATCCACCAATAAATTTCACAATCCAATTTCATAATTAAATTAAAAAATTTACTATTTAAACAATTCCATCATTTTCATCAAAAAACATCAATTCAATGGAATTATGGGTTTTCAAAATTTTCCATCAAACCTATTACTACAATAAAATTCATCAATTTAGTTTATATAAATTCCCTCAAATACATAATATAAATTGATCAATTTAAATATCAAAAATTTACATAAACATAACCCAATTCAATAGAATTTGGGGATTTCCAATTTCTTGCCAGAAACCCATTTTTCATGAAAACCCAAATTCAATGGAATTTCTTTCTTATCCAACAAAATAATTGAAATAAACATAATCAAAATCAACCAATTTAATTTAATAAAATTTAATTGAAATTAATTAAACAAATTTATGGTTAATAATAATAAGTCTTTTTAATAGAACCACATGAATCGGGATCAACGGGTCTTGAATTATAAAGTCGTAAAAGAGAATATCTAATTGAGAATGATGATAACAACTATCTATGAAAAATCCTAGGTTTAGATCGAAAAAATTTGGTATTAGATCCATATTCAATCACCAGGATTCATGGAACCCTATAGAGGAGTAGAGGGACCATGGGGGAATGGGAACAGAAAAAGGAAAGTAACGGTGATAAGATCAAAGGACATTACTAAAGCTTCAAATCACATCTGGGAGGGATATCAGGGACCAAAAAAGATTTTTGGGAGCTAAAAATAAGGGAGAAATTCATTTTCTTTAAATGTGGTCCACAAATGACCTTAATGGATGGTATGAAATTTATTTCATAAAATCTGAGATTAAGGATAAACCTTTCTTCATGGTTTCATTTGTAGTGGCACTCAGTTTACTCAAATCGTGGGAAAGACCTATACTAGTTTTATATGGGATGTATTGTTTCCTAAAAAAGTATGAATGGTTTGAAAATACATTCATAGGCTGTGTGAAGTTCATTGTAAAATATTTACAATATATTATATTAGAGAATGCCATTTGTAATCCCATGTGTCAGCCATGCGCAAACTGTGAAGTAGCCCTGAAACATCCAAAAATTTCATAATTTCATCTGATTCAACCATAAATGAAACCAAACTAGAGAAATTGAAAAAAATATAGTTTTATGAATCCCTAAAAATAGTAACATGATGTTACAACCTCCCCACCATAGTAACTTTCTATCCCCATAATGACTATGTTTATGCTTCCATGTAAAAAATATGTGTCCACATCCTTCTCATCAGTGCCTCTCTCTCCCATTTCTCATTATAGTCAAAATTGTGTTGCCATAGTACATGTACCAGAGGTATTTTCATTCCATGAAGTACCTTTGTTTTAGAATCAACTATCCTAACTGGCCGTTTAATCACAGATATATTAGGTCCAACATTAAGATCACACTAGCTCAGATCATGAGATAAATAAAATATATACATTCATATTTGAGATATTCGAAATACATTATGTATTGAAATTAGCTAGGGTGGTAGTGCTAAATGTAATGCAACTTTACCGACCTACTCAATAACCTCAAAATTTACCAAAAACCAATGAGAAATCATCCCTTTCCTCCTAAGCTGTCGATGACCCAACCGAGGTGAAACTTTCACGAAAATATATTCATCGTCTAAAACAATTCTGGTTTGTAGAGATGATCAACATAAGAATTATATTTGATATGTTCTATCAAAATTATTTGATGAACCTACTAGATCATTAATAATATCTCTTGGACCAAGATCGGTCCAACCAAGGAACTTTCACCATTCTCTAGCCAGCAAAACCATGATTTACAATGATGACAACAAAATGCCTAAAAAAGAAGCCATAATTATCACCTAATGGTAACTAATGTTATTAGAAAACTCCAAAATCCCCAAATGATCATCCCAATATCTAGAATGTTGAAAATAGAAGTGAAAACCATATCATTATAACTATATATAGCTCTATCTCTCTGGCTATCCAATTGTGGATGGTATGCCATACTCAAACATATATGATATTCTAGTGCCTCATTATGGCCCATACAAAAATTATAAGTTAACTAAGGATCCATATTAGAGACTATAGTAGATGGAAATTCATGAAATTGAACAATATATTTTACATAGAGATTTACCAACTCATAAAGTTTGGTTGTATCAAGAATGTGTAAACGTGAGAAAATTTCATTATCATATCGATCAAAATCCATATCGCAATTTTCATTCATATGGTATGTGGAATATCGACAACAAAGTTCATAGAGATCATCCCACTTCCATGTTGGGAATGGAAGTGGATGAAGAAAACCTGAATGTTTCTGGTATACAACCTTATCCTCTTGTCATGTATTACTACAAAAAATAAACTCCGGAATTACCTGTCATATACCTGGCCACAAGAACTACATCTTCATATCATAGAACAAGTTCATGGTTCATGGGTGAATTTCCCACTGGGAACAATAGAAATCCCCTATGACATTTTCCCTTACAGCATAGAGAACCAAAAAATGATTTCAATAGAATATATTACCACGTTGTAGAAAAACCACTGGGAAACTGTCTCCCTACCATTAATAGTGTCTCTAATTCTAAAAACTCATCATCAAACTGTTGATCAGGAAGAATCAATTCGATAAAAATGTATATCAACGGAACACTAGCAATGGAAACCTCGACCCATTTCACATGAAATCTAATATGAAACTATGAAAATAAATACATAAAATTCTTCCCTTCCATGGATTCTTCAACTGCATGGATCGAGAGTTTCCATCTCAAAGCATCTAATGTGAAACTCAGTTCCACAAGGTTCAAGACATGTTGAAATTGAATGATTATCAGTAATCCACCCGACTCCTTTTTTGGAGATTAAAATATTTTTTTCAGAAGATATAACTCAATCTATTATGGTCTGAATATATATCATACCATTCAATGTAAAGTTAATTCCAAAAACAGGTAAGTGTGTGCATTATAGCTACATGTTTAAGGTCAGGGTTCAAATAATTATTCTCACATTTCCTATGTTGATAAGATCTATAAGAAATGATATGATCGCCTTGTATAAAAACACATGTGAATCCATAACCTGATGCATCAAAGAAAACAAAATAGCCCTACTTGACTTCTAGAAGAGTCAACACCAGTGTACTAGTCTAAATAAATATTAGTTCAACAAAAGGAAACTATCATTTTAAATTCAAAGAAAACATATCTCCATTATGAGTTTGGGTAGACACTAGGGAAGCCAGGTTTGATAAGTACGTAACAAATCAATGATAATAACCATATTGACAAAAGAATCTAAAAATATAGAAGAAATTTTGTGTTATTTCCCATTTCATAACAACATTCTACCTCTCAAGATATACAAATATACCAAGTCCCAAGACCACTTATCCAAATAATTTTACTTCCAAATCTAGAAATCACATTTTGGATGCTTGACATAATGTTAGTGATTTCTCAACTAACATAGAACTATTCAAAAATGATGCACATGATCTTCATTAGACTTAGTTTATAAAATATTCCATCCCAAAATACATCTAGAATATTATCTAGATACATTTGGAAAAGCATATTAATTAAACCCATGAGATCTATAAGAGAATTGGTTAAACCAAAGGTCATGAAATGATACTATAATGTAATTTTGTCAACCTATTGGTGGTTTTTGGAATGTTAGATTATTTTACCCTAAAATGATTATAAATAGTTCATCGATCAATCTTTGAGAACCACATTTCCCTTTCAACGAATTAAATAGATAATATATATTTTGAAAAAGATACTTGTTTTTACTATAACTATATTTGTCTTTCAGTAATATCCTCATAGGGGAAATCAACCATCATCCTTCTTAGATAAGATAATAGGTGCCTCTATGGTGACACACTCAGGCATATAAGGCATTTCTCAAAAAGATCATTCAACTGGTAAATCAACTCTTTCATTTCAGCGGGTTCCATAAGGTAAGAGGGGATGGATACTTGTTGAGAACTAGATATTTATTAAATATTAATATCATTCTCCCTTATAGTTGGAAAACAAGAGAAGTATTAAGGAATAATTTTGGAAAACCTGAATACCTTTGGAGGGAGACCACCACTCAATGATTCCTACTTGAGATCAAAGGAAAACTTTGATATAACGTTTTCCAACTCTGGCTAAGAAGTTCTAGCTCTTCTCAGCCTTGGGTACTATTTTCCTTAGATGACATGATATAAATAATTTGATTTAGTAAAGGAGACCCATCAATGGGATAAATAAATTTAGAATTTATTGGAAATGATCCAATACATAATGAAGATGACATAATGACATTACATGTTGAGAACTAGACAACTCAAAGGCAGCTCAACATCTGATAGAGAGAAAATAGAAGAGGGACTATGAAGACCCAATATTCTCTTTATACTAAGGGGTGTAATAATATCAATTGTGAAATATAAAATCACCCTAGGAATATTTGGAAGCATAAAATCATGGGTTTAAATAAATAAATGAGATGAAATCATATTAAATAGAGCATGTCAGTAATAATGAATATATAGTAATGATACCCACCATGATCATTAAAACAGTACCCACATCCTCTGGAGAATCCTTCATTGCGTGAAGAAGATTCATTCTGAATGAATATGGATAGAAGCAAATTTCATGTGAATTTTTTTTACTCTGTAGCGTTAGAAGGTGTAGATGATATAGTTCCACTGTATGGAGTTAAATAAACAAGGGAGAATCTCAATTGGTGACCCAAGTGTCTGCATGAGCCATAGTTATTCGGTTCCTCAGTTCAAAAATTCTTTGAATTCCCTAATATTCCACACTGATAAAAACCCAAAGGACCACTCTTAGTAACTACAGAATGTTTAGAAAAACCCAATCATTGAGAACCACCTTGAGAATCATTATGCTTCCTCTTCCCCTTAGAGGTATTCACACTACCACTTGGAGTGAATGAAACTCCCATTAACCCTGAATTGGGAGCCATTTACATCTCAACCATTAGTTCTATATCCAGAACATTAGCATAAGAAGTCATATTCAACAAGAAAACATAATAATGAATATCCTAATGAAGTCCCACTGAAACAAGTAATCCTTCAACATAAAATTCTATACAATCTTGGGTGTCAACTACATGAGTGTAGGAAAATTCTTTTCATATTTTTTAATAGTCTTGTTAGCCCTGTCATGTTTGAAATACTCAGTGGACTTGACCAATAAATTTACATGGGATAGAAAATTTTTAAGAAAGAACTATTAATTATTTTCAATCCAATTCCTCATGATTCTTCACCGTTATCATTTTGTGCCACCATCTCATGTTCGGTCCTTCTAGCATAATATTCTAACTCTTATCTTTGATTTTTTTTAATAGTTTCAATGAACCCAAAAAATGCTCCATTCATCTCAACCACTCCTCAAAAACTTGAGGATCATCTTAAACTATAAATGGTTAGAAATTATATATAAGGATCTCATGAGAAAAAATATTGATAACAGTTCTATGAGGTTCCACAGATTGAGCCTAAATGGGAAGAGGTGGTGGTGCATGTCCCAGAGCATGCACTAAGCACACAATCACCTCAATAGGATTCGGATCTACAACTACATTCAATCAATGAGGTTTAGTAGGAGCTTCCTCATAGATCTGATACACATGTCTTCTCAGAGGCATGATTCCACAAAACATTTTCAAACCACAAGGATGACATCAGGTTAAACTCAAATAGAGAAATAAGGGATGTTAATATCAACAGATTGAATGAACAAGAATTTCATTTCAATATATCCAAATCAAAATAGGGTAGTGTCTATAATTAATACAAAAAACATATTTTTATTATCACCCCAAGATACTTAGGATTCATTGTATTGAGATATAACCAGGAACTCAATAACAACTACCTATTAAGGCTCGTCAAGATTTCACAATGCATATTGACTTCAAGATAAGATGTTCAACCTGAACCATTGATACCACTTTTTGACAAACTATCCAAGATTCTCTAGTATCGTAATAACCAATTCATCCTTAACATAAATCTAAGGGATTTAATGACCCCCATTAATCATTGAATAGCTCCTGGTATCATACAAACAGAAGTGGGAATAATATTTTCCACAAAAAAATGGTAGTAAAACAAACAATGTAGTATGTGTATCAACAGAAACTATACTGGGGGTAATGTACCAGAATTAAAAAAAGCATAAATGATTCCATGTACTAAAACGATGTACCAAAAAACTAAAAAAAACTATAATGCAAACTTTCCATGTCCAAAAGGATGCAACTCATGATGTTCATGGTCAATAGATGAAACCACATCCAAGAGCTGCTTTATCCAAGATTGATCATGGATGGAGATAATATACAAAAAGATGATGGTGAAATTAGTTTGTGAGATGTAGTGCAATATGATTTCTCCCAATGATTCTATAATAAGATTCTAAAATTAAATTAAACAAAATAAATTCTTTAAATTTTTTAAAACAAATATGATTGGAATTTTAAAATCATGTTTTATAATATCATTATTTATATAAGAAATGATTGAAATACTATATAAATTCATTATTCACATTTCAGATGAAGGAAATAAATTTCAAATGATATAATTACCTTTAAAAAATTGTTCTTACATAGGTTAAAATTATAGAAAATGGATTAAATAAACAAATTATTATAAAATAGTCTATACAAATTCCCAAGGAAACTAAAATAGTTCACAATATAGAATATATTAAATTGAAATATAAAAAAGTGAGAAACTTGGTCATATTCCAAATTGGGTACCATATTTCCATGATATTAATACATGATAGTGTGAAATGGAAAATATGCAGTGATCCCTTTTGGACATAGGGCTAAAGAGGACTCATCAACATCCACAAAGGTATTTGATGCGATGATATGAGGTTTTCGAATGTTGTAAGATGAAATGTAATACCCAAAATAACACACTAAATATCCAAGGATTTTATGTGCTCTAGTAAGAAACAACAACATAATGATTAATTTAATAACACTTAAAATACAATTCAATCACATTATCCATTTCAAATATTCTAATTTTCCATTTAAAAACAATAATGGGTTTTAATCAAAAACATGAATTTTCACCATGATAAAACAATAGGTATCTATATAAACCATTTTATGTCATTTTCTAATATAGGTATTTAAAACCAATTCAACATTCAATTTCACTATCCAATTTTATAATTAAATTCCACAATTTACTTTTGTAACATTTCAATCAATTTTATCACAAACCCCTAGTTTATGTGAATTAGGGATCTTTACAATTTTCCATCAAAACCATTTCCACAATTAAATTAAATAGTTTAATTGAATAAAATTCCATCAAATCCATAATTTAAATTGAATATTTTAAATCTAAAAAATTTCTATAAACACACACAATTACAATATAATTGGATGTTTTCCAATTTAATGCCAAAAACACATTTTTCTTAAAAACCCCAATTCAATGAAATTGGGTTGTTATACAATGAAATAAATTAAATCTATTTAATCAAAATCAGAAAATTTAATTTAATTAAAACTGGATAAAATTAAATAAATCCTTTATGGTTAATAATAATTTGGCATTGAAACAAAACCACATACATAAGGATCAATTGATCTCGAATCACAAATCTCTAACTATGAATCACAAATAAAGAAAAAAAACAACAAATATCATTGAATAGAACATGGATTAGATAAAAAAGTGGCTATTATATCACAAATTCATCATTGGGACTCATGTAACCCTATGGAGGAGAAGAGAGGCCATTCGAAAATAAGGACAACAAATAAATCTAACAATTAGAATATTGAAGGCCATTACTCAAGCTTCAAATCACATTTGGGAGGGATCTATGAAAAAAACCATTATTTGGAACTCTAGGGATGTTTTAAATCATTTTGGGTGGAAGAAGGTCCATTGGGGATGTAAATGTATGGTTCATTCATTTTAAATAAAAATATCGATTAAGGAAAACTCGTAAGCACAATTTCCTAGAAATAAGTACATGATTTAGCCAAACATTGTACAAGACATGTGTCTAATTTATATCAACTATATACTTTCTTTAATAATGGTGCACAGTTTTTAAAACCATGCACAAGCCTTGTGAAGCTGACTATCCAATTTTTTCAATTTACTATAGTTGGGCACATGGTTTGGAAAACCGTGAGTGAACCATGCACATGCCCATAAACATCCAAAAATTTAAAAATTACACCCAATATAACCCCTAATTATTTCCAACAAATGACGATGAAAAAATAGGGATTTAAGAGTTTTTGAATAATGTAAAAGGATGTTATAGTTATTATATAGATATCATAAATGAAGTTAGGTTTGTGACATAACATATATTCCAAAGAAGATAAATTGAGTTTATAAAACCATAGATCAAGCTACACTTTCGTAAAAATAAGTATAACCACATGTATAAAATATATAAATGTTGTATAATTCATTAATAGAATCATTTAAATATGTATAATATCATATATGATCACTTTATGACAATTAAACACACATTTATTGATAATTACTATATATTTTTATCTCTTTCTCTAGCATTAACTATTTCATTTATCATGAGTATTTCAGTATAGTAGTTTCATCCCTTGGTCATTGATCCTAGTTGAGTGATATTAATAATTTTAATAATGTATTATATATCATAAATATTTCACATATATTGAGTCATCCATAAAATTCATATATTGAATAATTAATTACACCATTCATGGGGATGTTAGGCCCTATATAAACATGAACAACGTTTTTACCCTTTTAAGGATAAAACAAAACAATATTAAAAATAATTTATATTTAAAAATAAATATTATATCATAAAAATAATTTAAATCAAAAAAAAATTTATAGTCTAAGGTAAAAAAATTAAAACAAATCACCTCTCTTCATATATGTGATATTCCACACATATACAAGAACAACATTATTATTTTCTAGCATATTGGAATGTAATAAAGTATATGTGATATTATAATTATATAGGTTTTATTATTTAAAAAGTCTCATATATAATCATTAAACCCATAATAATTACTATCCCTGAAATATGGTGGTGGATATTGAATTGTATCACAACACAGAGATGACAATCTATATATACACAAAGGCAACACGTTAACTTCCCATTTGATTAGAAAGATGTTGGAAAATGGAGATTTGTTAATAATATTAAATTTTATTTCTATTTAGGATACCTAATTATTTTTTAAAAATACAATTTATTTATATGATTTAAAGAAGATGTTGAAAAAAATAAAGTGAGCATTTAAGGATATTATTAGGTCTTTGAAAGAACTACTTTTGATCCCTATATAAGGAAATTATGGTTAGTATTATGGGATGAAAAAACATCTAGAATGTGGAAAATGAATATTATAAGTGTGTATGGATGAATATTATTATGGAAGATGGCTCAATGTGTTGCTCGGAGGAGGAAGGAGGGATGTCTTTTCATAAGGGAGGGATATGATTCAATTGGAATTTCCTATCAGATTAAAATATAAATACTACATTCTAATGAGAAATGTGTATAAATGGTCACCAATCCAAATATAGAGTATCTAGGGTTTAATTAAAATCAATAAATGAAATTATTATATTTTTTAGTGTCATTTTTAACCATTTATGTTTTATTAATCCCTTTGTAAATTGTTTTTTGACATACACTATGATAACAACAATTTTAAATATAATTTATTAAGAATGTTGCCAGAAATAGAAAAGTGACTCATCCTTTGAAAATGGAAGTACTGTTAAACTATATTACATTCAAACTGATAAAGATAAGATTTTTATGAATTTTAAATAATTATTTAAAATAATATTTATTATAAAATATCATTACTGTCAATTTTGGAGGTATTTAGTTAATTTGACATAAGAGGAATAAATAAAAAGTTGTAATTTAAATACATCTTTTAAAAAACTAATATGATATATTTATATATTATTTTTTAATATTATATATTACCCAATTATATACCTTTTAATATTTTTAAAATAATTTTATGTTTTTTTATATTAATATAATAAATATTGTTCTAGAGTATCACACATAATTTAGCTCAGTGCATAAATACTAAAAAGTAGAAATAAATTACCACCATAAAGATATTTTCATTATGAAAAAATATACTTTTATATTCAGTAAAAAATAATTGTGTCCTTACATGAACATATAATATATATTAAAAATTAAGGGTGGGAAATTTTGTATTTTTTCCTTAATTAAAATATTATATAGGCCATTTTTAGTGACATGTTTCCCTTATAAAAATAAATTTCAAGCCACATATTATAAGGGTAAAATTTCATTTCATCCAATAAGAACATAGATGAAATTTTGTTTCCTTATCACATAGTTTTATCCAATATTAATTTGATTTACCATTTATTGGGGTGATAAATTTTACCGTAGTGAATATTTATAATTACAAAAAATTAAAGGGGCTTGTATACAAAATTTGATTTTCATGAATTTAAATATTGATTTAATTTATCAAAATCAATACCTATATATATCATACATTAATTTTAAATAAATTCCTATAAAATTCAATGAATATCACATTTATAAAATATTATTTTGAAGAATAAAATTTGATTTATTATTATCCCATGAATAGTATAAATAATAGGTGAAAGTTAAAAATATTCATTGATTATGTAATATTTAAATTTCAATAATATAATTCATTAATTGGGACTAATTTTATTTATTATGAGAAAAATACATTTCTTGCATAATTTTCATTCATAAAAACATAAATTATTTTTTAATTTGATTAAATTATTTTTCTAACTAACAGAGAAATAATTATTTTTTGTACAAAAATAGAAAATAAATTTTTCATAATTTATATCATTTTATTAATACCCACCAATCTAATGGTTCTATGATATTTTTCATATAGTAATATTTTAATAATATATTTTATTTTGTCTGAACATAGTGTTTTCTGTAACATAAGATATTAAAGAAATCCAATTATGTATAGAGAATTATATCATATATTATCTAAGTGTCACATTAATTGTGTGGGTTTTAGGTTAATAGTTTTTTTAAAAATATATAGATGGTTCAATGAATCTTTGAATATATTATTAGATTCATATCTTGATCACATTCATGAAAAATTATTCCCTAACCCATATTGATGAATTAATTAATCATTTATGGACATCCCAAGTATTTTAAACGATTGACCTGTATTCTTAATATCACTAGTTAAGGTTCAAAAAGGTGTATATAGAAGAGGTACCCTTCTATATGGGGTATTTTCATTATAAATGTTTTTCAATAACTTTTTTACTTATAAATTCCAACATTATCATTATTGATCTAATAAATAAAATATTTAGACAGCACCATAATCCATTTATTATTGAACTTATAGATTATATTTTTATATATTTTCATGGAAAGTATGAAAATGTATATTATTTGGGGATTGTCATAATGACATTGAGAAAGGATATGTTTATTATAATTTCTTTGATATGAGAATTATTATTAATAAATGTATCACTCTATGATCATGTAATTACGAGAGAGGGTATATCAGTGAAATCATCAATGATGGATGTTACTAAATGATTCCATAGACAAATTATGGTTACCAAATTCTAATGTTTTCATATTTTGGATAAAAACTAGTGAATAATTTTGATAAATTTATCTTCATTATAAAACCTAATAACCATTATGAAATAAAAGGAATACAATATCCTTTGGAAATATGAATTCCATAAAAATTTAAAGTAGTTAAAAAAGAAGAATAGCCAATGAACGTGTGCTTAACCTAACATTCATTGGAAAATGGTTTTTGAAACGCATTAATAATTCGATGGAGGGGATGGGATGTGTTATTATGAATAATTATTAGATAGTAGCATATGCATCCTGGAAATAAATTTTTTAAGATAAAAATTACTTGAATGGGTTAGAACTAGATGTATTGATTTTAACATTGAAAATATAGGGGGTATGAAATATATTGTAAATGGTGTGGTAAATATACAAATAATTCAGTTTGGAATTATATATTCAAAAGGAAAGAGTTGAATCTAGTTCAAATAAGATGGCTATAATTTATTAACAACTATGAATTATCTTTATATTATTAAATTTAAAGGGGGAATTATGTGACTGGTTATTTGAGTAGGAAGGATTAAGATAGGTTTTTTATGATTAAGATTACATGAGATCCAATACAGATGGTTATATATAAGATATACCTTTAATGAATTTTCATCCATCAATTGCTGAGAAGATTAGAGATACAGATTAAGAATTTGTGGAGATGAAAAAAGGTATAGATTACTATATTGTTTGACCTTGACCATCGTAGAATTTATGGATTTTTGAAAAGTAAATGATTCCATTTAATGACTCAATTAATGAAAAAGTTATTTTATAAAGAAAGAAACTCATCATTATCTATTTATCCTTGAATAACAAACATTTATAGTGATATTCAAGACTATTTCTGGTGTGCAAACATAAAATGTGATATTGTAGAGTATGAATCTCAATTACTAATAAATTACAAATTATTGGATTAACATAAAATGTTAAAGGGGTTTTATAATCCCTAATCCATGAAAGAATTTATATATAAAAACATCATTATGGTTTGTTACAATAGACTCATAGTGTCGTATTATTTATGTTACTCCACTTTCAGTGTTGTCAGTCACCTATTGAAGACCTAAGTTTGAATAGATTTTATAAATGAATTGTGAATTCTTCATATTTTCATTATATACATTAATGATGTATTAAGGTTTTATGTAGTAAAAAATTCTATTATAGAATTCTGAGATTTGAGGTTGACGTTAATGTTCTAGACATATCATTAGAATGATTTGCTTATAATGTTATTATTAAATAGTGAACATATATTTCTAAGATAGATAAAATGTCTAAAAGGTCCCTTTAAACACTATATGATTATTTTTATTAATTTATTAATTTATTTAAATGGTATTTGGGATCAATACCTTACTCTTATAAAATTATATTTCGATAATAGATTTCCGTTGAATAATATGATGGTTATTTATCATTATTTCAAGGTAATGATGTGTATTACTCTAACATGGAAGGATTTAGTCTAGGATATAAATATATTGAGACCCAAGGAAAAAAATAAAGTGGTATTTATAATTAAATAAATTTAATATAACATTAGGTAATATCAATGTTGTTTGAAAAGTTATCCTCAATATCATCAGTGCGATGTACAGTTCAAATTTGGTTATATATTAATCAATATATATATATCAAAGAATGTTATGATACTTGTAATAAAGGATTAGATAATCCCTTGATATATTGGCCCCTTTTATATTATTTATCATATATAGATACGAGATTATTTGTTGAAATTTCCACCAGACCGATCCGATTTTCAAAAAGAGTTTCATGAATCTCTTTTAAAGAATTATTAACCCAATACTTCACATTTAGTGAACTCATTGGTTGTACTTATAGTGCATGATATTTCGTATAATGAGAAACCGATTGAGATTCATGACCAAATAGATTAATTTAATGAAAATAAGTCCATTAACTTTTCAATGTTCAATGGAGAAACCATATGATTGAGGGCGTTGAATGGGAACCTATGGATGTGATGAGGTTGAACTATCCTCATTTTAAGGGCTAAATTATTTTAAGGGATAAATTATTTTATAGTAGGAATAATGTGACATTGGATGATTATTTAATATATATTTATCCTTAATAAATATAATGTGTCTTGTTTTTTCATTATATGTAACACCAATATTTAGATAAACAATAATATATTATTTCAATATTATTATTAACTATGAAAATTATCTCAAAACAGTTGTATTAGAGTGTATGAATAAGATTTTTTGAATTATATTTTTATATTTTTTTTCATTAATTATAATTTATATATAACTTGATAGGAAATAAGCACATAAATTATAACAGCATGAGTAAAATATTATTGGACAAAATTTTTTTGAAGTAAATTATTTTCAACATATTTGGTATATTTATCTAAAACATATTACTTTTCAGAAATCAATGATGATATATATTGACTATTTTTAACCAAATAATTAATCATGTATATATTTTTTTATTAATTTATTATAAATTAAATGAAAATCATATGAATGTAAACATACATAACTTCTTGAGAACTATTTTTATTATCCATGATGTATTTTATCATACAAAATTAAATTATTCACTATTTATGAATGATTTTAAATAAACATGAATATTATATATTTAATATAATATACTAAGTTTCATCTTATAGTTTTTAAAAGGAAGAGAATAAGATTAAATCATTTTTTTGTTAAAAATATATTTATTAATAATTATTTCTCCCATTTTTTCATGGGTATTGGAATTAATTTTGGAGGCTTCCATAATATGAAAATTATAAAATATAATTGATATTTAAAATATTCATAATTATTATTTTATTTTATGTTCAAATTGATTTTTAGTTTTAATGAATACATATAATCGTCAAAATATTATTACCAAAATAAGTGTTAAAAGCATTAAAAGAGGGGTTAACATAAGAGAAATGATTTAACATAATATAAAAACACACATAAATAAGATTAGATGTTTATATTTCAACATTATCTTTATTATACTCAAAATTATGAAAATATGGAATAACATTACTTGAGTGAAACATATATTATATAATAACTATTATTCTCCCCCGTTTAATTACATGGGATTTATATTTTGACAACTATCTAAAATAATATCATGGTTATAAGTACATTTATTATATCATAATAATAAATTACATAAGAATTAAAATATATAGAACAAGTGATGGTTATAATAGAATAGTCTTAATTAAAAAATGACTTGCTTCTCCCCCTAAATCCTCCTTCTTTCACCCAATTGATTACATCCATCTAAAACACTTCAATAATTTCATCATTTAAACTTTTAATTTCAAAAATATACGACCTCATAATAATCCAAAAATTACAAAAAAAATATGAATTTCAAAGCATATGTAAAACATTAATACCCAATTAAAATGATTTTCTTCATGTGGTAAAATATTATATGTTGTACAGTTAAAAATAAGATATGCAAAGTTTGATTATCCCAGAAATCCATAGTCTAAAAAGAAAAAATCTATAGCTATACTTTTTATATAGACCTTGTCCTTCAAAAAATATTGAAAAGAAAAAATCCCAATTATTTTTTGCATCTTAATGTATCATGATGAACCGGAATCCAAAGATATAGTCAGTATTAACTCCACTTTGTCTCATTCCAAAGTAGCTTTTTTAAATATCAATCCCCATTAAAGTCTCCCATTCAATATTATCTTTAAAGGCCATCATTAAATACCTTCATTTCCACTAACGTTACAACACTGGAGGGGTACTTTCCAAATATTCTTTTTACATATTTAAAGAGTGATTTGTAATAATAAAAAAACCTGATCATAAATGGGAATGACATGATATTTGGACCAACTACAAATCAAATAAAAATATATTATGACAATTGGGTTTCAGAAAAA
The DNA here is from genome assembly GCA_963277665.1 of Viscum album. Classification (NCBI taxonomy): domain Eukaryota; kingdom Viridiplantae; phylum Streptophyta; class Magnoliopsida; order Santalales; family Viscaceae; genus Viscum; species Viscum album. The sequence continues at coordinate 1,292,987,882 of OY728141.1, read as the reverse complement.
ATTTTATCAATCCAAAACGTTCTTTGTTGAACTGAGTGTGAAAATGGGAAACATTAATTTCAAGGATTTAGTAGTGAGAAAAATAAAAATCATATACATTCCATAATTAAATGCATCGTATTAACCAGTACATAAATTTTACCAATTTTAACCATTTAACACGTTAATTTTTTGAATATTTGTTTTAATCGTGTAGGTTCAAGTCATTATTTCATATTATTTAAAAATAAACTGCTCACTAATAATATTAAATGAGTTTTGGTATGTTACCGATGTAGTAACCACGAAATCTTCATGAATAGATCTTACAAAAGATAAAATAAATTGGTTGTGTTCATTTTGAATATGTTTTAGTATGTGTTAGTGAATGGGATGACTCAATCATGCCCCAATAACATGAATTACCACCCTTATCTCAAACTCAATTAAGATAAACTGAAAAATTCCCCCAGATATATGTTGGCCTTATCCATTAAACATAAAGTATTAATATTAAAAAAAATAATTCAACTAATGAAACTACCTCTACAATATCATTAGCATATTTTCATTATAATTGAATTATTTACATTAATAATTTACCACCATGTAATGTGTTATGGGAATGAACAAAGTAATAAATTATATTAATTAAAGTACCTCTAAAAACCATTTTGGAAACTCTATATTTGGGGTACAAACTGTGATTTCATACATAAAAGAGCACAAACATTTGATATTTCAACAACAATAGATGGAAAACATGAAGAAAACCTGAGTGGATTGATGAAATCCATGCTAATAAATGTATTTGGGAAAACATTAAATATTAACTGAAATGCTCCCAAAATATATGAATATGTAAAAATATAAACCCAAGTAAATCATATCAAACCTATTAAAATATATTATTTTTTCAGAATATAAACTATTGAAAAGAATATGAAACCTAGAAAATAATATGAACCTACAAAAAATTTGATATGTTGACATATAAATGAAACTATAAAAAACACCAATGTATGGTAAACTAATGGGATGATGTCAAACTATGTGTTTGAAAATAAGAAATACATGAACATAAAAAAATATATACCTAGGTAATAAATAGGATCCTATTAGAAAATATGATCCTAAAATATGTACATGTTAAAATATCATATCTAATTAAATACATGAAACTATAAATAAATATGTACATGTATGAAAAAAATTTGAACCTGCAAAAAAATGAACATATATGAACATGTAAAAATATCAACCCTAGAAAAATGTATGAACCAATATATTGAAGTGGAATCAGTTAAAAAAATTTAATCTATCTGTCTATACATAAGAAATAGATACATATTTAAAATAAAAAATACACCTATATATAAAAAATCAATGGTATGAAACTGGAAAATATTAGAAAAAGTTTTCAAAATCACTAAGATGTATTCAAACAACCTAGTTATAATCTAGAAGAAATTAATAAGTATGATTTGAAATAGAAATAGTACTTAAATGGGAAATAAAATATCATAATGTAATTAACAATCCAATGATAATAGGTATCGAATAAATGTTATTTCAATTTATAAATCATTAACTTCCAGACTAAAAAATGTGGAAAACATGCTCACGCATTAAAATATTAGTCCTAGTGTGGACAGAATCTTGATTCATCTAAATTTAATGCATAGTTCACAAAAAAATTTGATAGTAAAATTCCAATACAATGACTTTGAATATGACATTTTAGAGTTGATTTGTTTTCTATCTGAACGAAATTTAGGGGGAGAAGGGGAAATGAGTGCAAACGTAATGAAGATACATTATGCATAACGCATGATTGAAGGAGTAGTGGAATGAGGGTTGGGGCCGCAGAGGGACTCCGAGTACTGCATCGGTGAGAGATAAGAACTGAGATGTAGTCAAAGTAGAAGAAAATATATATAAAAGGGGATAAAATTTACCTAGAATCATCATAGTGTCTATGGAATACATTTTCCTAGATTGTTAGTAAGAAAATGTGCTCAGATGTTGAGTACATCCAACAATAATGATATTGCATGGAGATAGAGAACTGGACATGTGGTGATAATGAACAAGAGAGGATTGAAAAGGGGAACATCTTGCAAGGTAATTTATAAATGTATGGATAATAAATTATCAATTAATTAAAGTATTCTATTATATATTGATGGTGAGTAGCCATAGAGGAGGAGAGATAGAGATAGCTAGAACTAGTGGTGGTGGATAGGAAGAGTGGATCAATAGTGGGTTGGGTTTTAAGGAAGCATGCAATTGGATGGGAAAGGAAATGTGTCCAATTTTAATAACACAATGAATATAGATGGAGAGGGGTGTAAAAAGATGAGTTAGATGGATAATAGGGAGAAGTAATCATGTATTAGGAAAAATATATATTAATATAAGTAATCGATGGTTCATGAATTTATATGTTTTTACACACCTCACATAAAAAATGAAACCACTTCTTGTTACTCTACACAACACATGAGTAGTATAGTTTTTCTAATACATGAAATAGTCCCTTCCTAAATTTCGTATAAACATAATAGTGGTTAAATTCAAAAAAATCAATAAGGATTATTGCATAAGATTAGTAAATATACAATGAAAATATGTTATTTTCTTTCCAGTTATACTTTTAGTTTCCTTATCCACAGCCTCCTATAAATCATATATAACCATATTATTATGATTAATTCAGTTGAATGACATTGCTAATATTTTTTAGGTTATGATTGGATCCATTTTCTATCTCCATTTTTAATGGAAAATTAAAACATCACCCATGGTTACGTATGGACTACCATCTCAATGAAGCGATGTATAATACTTTCCTACTGTGTCTATCATAGATGGATAAAATATATGGATCTAATAAAACAATATAATGTTTATAAAATGTTTATTATTCACTAATGAGTAAATATTATATACCTTATTACTCAATCATCCATTGGATAATTATAATTCCACTTGTGCACACGTGTGGAAAACCACGTCCATGAAGTGTTGTAATTTGTTTTTCATATGCTCAATACATGGATAGTAAAAAGTCGTTATTTAATTAATATATGTGATAATTTTAGTATATATAAAATTCTATAAATATATATTCATATTTAACATTTTCCCTTCCTTTTCATGGGAAAAATAAACATAACTGGTTCATATATATAGAATTCTATATCGACAATGTATTGTATTTCACTTTTCGTCCCTGGTTTATATAAATCATTATATAATTTTATATAATGAATAAAAATAAAAATTATTAAATGATTATGATTATTGGGATGATGATTCCAATACCATGGTATAGGTAATAGAACTATATAAATGAATCATATAAGGGAAACAAAACAGTTACCAGACTAAATGTAAACATTAATGAAGAATTTTTAACAAATGGGTTCATAGAAAATATAATGGATTAAACAATTGTTAGATTAATATGAATATCTTTATAGTATATATTTTTTTGGCAATATATATTTATTATATAATATTTTATGATTTAATATGACGACATTTTAGACCTGATGTATGGGATTTATGATTGAATCTAACTTTTAAATAGAACTATTTATTCCTGAATATTCATTCTTGTAATTCACCCCTATTTCTCAATTAGACCACATATATTTTATTCTCCTTGAGTTTATTTTGTGGTTTCCATTTTTTATAACATTTTACTCTATTGTTACACTAAATGACAGAAATGTTGTTTGTATTAAAATATTACATTAATTGTCTTCTCTTTTTCATGAATAATTATCTTCTACAACCATGTTCATCATAATTTTTTGGGATATTTATACAAAAATTAAATTTTATTTAAAAATTATTTTCAATAACATTAAAATTATTATAATTTTATTAAATTAGATACTTTTAATAGTTAATTCTGACTAACTTTTAAATTTTAATAATTTTTTTCCAATTTTTATGACTTTTATCTATATAGAATGAAGAGTATTTTAAACTGTCATTCCTTTAAAATGAATTGATTATTCCATAATATGATTCAATGATTCTAAAATAAAAATCCTTGTTATGAACCATACCCGCAATGATACCACATTGATGGTGAGAGATATGGTGACTGCCTGAGTCCCACCTCTAGAAGGACTAGGGTGGGTGACTATCAGTGAGGGTATAATAAACACGCATATGGAAGGCATTAGAATCTACGATCAACAAGTGTAATAGAGATATAATGTGGATAAATAAATTAACAACTACTCAAACATACATATAAATTAATACCATGTGATTACATGCAATTACTTAAATAGTAATCCACTGAAAGGAAAAAAGAAATGTTCAAAAATGTTAACAACAGAAGAAACCCTAAAGGCCAAACAAATCCTATAAAACCATGAGTATGTAATTTCTAGAATAATATAAATCCAACTCTAAATGACCAGAAAAATTGTTTATATGTATGTATGATGAGAATAATAGTATAGTTAGTAGGATCATCTATGGATCCTATCATAAAAAAAGATAAATAAATCATTTTAAATCATAGTGAACAATTATGAAATTATCTCATCACCTAAAAAGGTATACTATATTTTTACCCACACCATTTATTACCCTAACCAAGTATCACATACAAGGGAACATATAATTCTATAATGGAACATCAAGGGTTACCCTCTCCAAATTCACCACGGGTTTTCCTCTCATCCCCAATGTCAGATGTTATAATTCCACAATATTCAAAGTAGGATAACCCAAAAAAAACTCGGAAATGAATCACATGATTCACCACATACCTCACTTCATCACATAATCCAAAATCACATAACAATATATATAAACCAAATAGGTTTCAAGAGAATCTACAGTCCATATGACATGTATTGTACATGGGTATTATACCTCAATCCATTACATATTATACACTATGTAATCATCGGAATCCATGACAAACTATACATGTCCTACACATAATAATACTTTGGATAATATATCCAATATTACATTTTCCTAAAATAACAACAAGTAATACCAACCATCAAAACACATATATGGGGAAACTAATCATCTTTCATACAAACAGAAATAATAGAGAAGAGAAGAGAGCATGGATAGATTGGGAATTTATCTATCCATCCTCGAATTAAGATGTTGGGGAAAACACCCTCCCAGAGACCCATGGGTGTTAGTTACACTAACAAACATTGGTGGGGTTTCATATGAAAAAATAGAATATATATGGTATAACATATCTCACAACCACACTATAGGTATATTTGAGTCATATATTATACCGATGATAACATCTATCGAACTATCAACATCCATTACAAATACTATATATACAACAAGAATAGAAGAATTTTGAAAGGATATGAATTTATAACCTCTTTAATTTTTATCAGTTTATTTTATTAATTAATTCCTAATCCATTAATTAATGAGTAACAGTATTTGGAATTACATTACACAAATCACGATTCAAAAATTCATTCCCTCCATTCATAAACAAAAAAAAAATGGTTTCTCATGGAATTCCAGTATTAAACAAACCCATGAATTAAACATTATTTAATTCATTATTAGAATCATTAAAAAATCAAGGTACTATTTGAAAAAATTAATATTCTTCCAACAAGAGGAGATATTAAACCAATGTCATCCATATACCCCATGTAGTAGGGGAAATAATTTTGATAAAATAAGAAAATAGAAAACAGTAAATGAAATATATTCATAAGTGAGCATTATAGTTTCCAACATCTCATCAAGGGGTAAGCTCAGCTTCTACCCATCAATCACCTTTTGATTCACCAAATAAACCCACATGAATATTTCAATGCTTGTCTCTATAAAAGGAATTAACTAATATCAAAGAATCTATGAAAACTTACCCACATATCATATCAACCATTCCAGGATCATCCGTATGAGGCTCACATCACATCTAATCCTCCCTTCCCATAAAAGGCCTGATATAAAAGCTCACATTTTCATCACATTATAAAATTATTTGGAAATAATCTTACATATCTAATGGTGAAATCAATTCTTCAAACTAGACAATCATCATTAAAATGAAAATGAACTCTCATTATTCCTATGTCATGGCTCTCGGCCTTTTCAAAAAATGGGAAACTCATACCCAAAAAATTATTATTATCACACAACTAGTTATTATTAAATCCTAAATTATCCAATTCATTATTTATAGATTCCAACAATGGGAACCCAGAGGCTCCACTCTTTTGAAATCTACAAAAGAAATTAATAATTTAAATTAAAATTTATTTCAATCATTAAACCAAACTCATATATCATTTCAACTCAATTATTACTAATAATAAGATTAAACATGGTTCACATTATTTATCAGTTAAATTATCATGTAATTATACATATAATTAGAAAATCATTCAACCACAAATTTAGTTTCCATTAAATTACATAAAACACTATATTTAAACATTCTTCTTCTTTAATTAATCTTAAGAGGATTAATTATCAATTAATTTTATATTTAAATTCTTTACCAAATATATCAAGAACTAAATATTGTTTCATAAAATTAAAAATTCTAATAAGGAGGATGATATATATATCACACTTTCACAAAAAACATAATGAAAACTACTATCAATGTAATATGCAACAATACTATAAATATTAATCACAACCAATTTCTTTATTTCGGTTTTATAATTATTATTTCAATTTCATTTCCAAGCAATGTTCTATATCATAAAGAAATTATGAATGAGGGAAAATAAAATAGATGAACCCACAAATCCACTAGATTAAAGGTGTCAACATTTTTTGTATGATAATTGATTAACATTATATATCTATGAACACCTATCCCATAACTAATTCATACATCTAAGGATTCTACAACATAATTTCAAAATGATATAAAAAAACTTCATAACATCAGATATAAAGCACTGTAGAATGAAAATTAAAATAGGAAGAAACATGAAAAGTTGTGGAAAACCTCATAGAAGATAATTAATTAACACACCTTGGATCACCATAGATTGAAGATAGAATCCCAAGAATCAATCCATAAAAAATGAATCCAGAAACACCAAATTGATATTCCATGGAGATGAATGTAGGGTTTGGATAAAACCGTACACACTACCACCTTTATAGCCACACTACATAGGGAATTTACATTACATGTAAATCTTAAACATTGTATAAATTACTTGTTTTAGATCTTTATAAAAAATACATCTTCTCCAAGGATTTGATTTGGGAAATTTACCCTCCATGATACATTGTATGAACCATCTATAACAAGTCATGAACTACACATAAAAGAAATAAAAAACCCTTAAACATCATCTATTATCCCATCTTCCAACATTTTAGATCATAACACCACCAAACTCACTCCAAGCCTCCTATATTCTCTATAATCCTTAAAAATTCAAAGGATCAGAATAAATTGATCGGGGACCTTGAATTAGACACCTCTAAAAAAAAATTCATCCTTAAGAATCCAAAACCAAATATGAAGAGAAAATGGGAAGGTATTTCCAAAAATATCATCCCTTAATATACCTCTCAAATATATCTCCATCATAGGATCTCAACCCTAGTATTCAAGGAATAAGCTTAAAACCATGAAATTATAATAACCAACTCTTAAGCACCGTTCTAGAGGTGATAATTATCAAACAAGAGTATATAAAAAAAAATAAACAAGAGGAAATAATCATATAAACTAGAAAAGTACACATCCAATGAATGATTAATATTTCAAGAGAATAGAAAAATATCAAAAATCTTCAGTTACTAAGCATATATATTCGACTCATGATCCCATTAACTCTCCTCCATGGCACTAAAATACATTAACTAATGGTATAACATGCTCGCACAATAACTTCTCCAAGTATTCATGTATCTCCAGACGTCTCTCCTCAAAGGATGCATTGTCATCAAAATTAATTTCCTCCCATTAAATTAAATGAGAGACATCATGAAGATAATAATGATGCTAAAAATAATGAAAAAAATTGTGTATCCTGATCATATGTGGGGGATGTGTTATCTAATAATCTGTATATCCAACATGATTTATCACATTGAATGGGAAATAATAGTTGATAAATATTACTCCCACGATTAAATATTTTCTTCTCACAATGAGGAGTCACATTCAAGAGCATGTTTGATCCTTAAATTCCATCGCCCTCTCATGAATTACCTGAACCATCTATGTTGTATTTTATACATGTTTCATCCCAAGAATTGCTTACTCTTTGACACCAGTATATAACAATGAAGAATGGAAAGGATGGCTATAAAAATAATCCAATGGATACATACTAATGATAGAGTTGAAAATATTATTATAAGAAATATATAACAATGGTATGTTCTTTATAAATGAAAGTCCAAAATTCATTACACAAGAGAGAAACATGTCATCATGATTCATGATGGTCAACATTGTCTTACCATCTATCTACATATAATAAGCAGTGTTAGGGTTTAACTAAGTGAAAAATATTTTAGGATACCTCCCCACACCCTAAAAGTAAAATGAGGATCTCTATTAGAAATAATAGTCCTCATGAAATTTTGTAGTCACACTACCTCCTCTAGAAACTTCTTCAGAAAAACCTCAACAATGGTTTAGTCCCTTATCATTATAATGTGGAATTATTTTGCCAAATGATAAACTATCACCCATATAGAATTATAGTATCTTTCATATCATGGTTAATATGTAATAAATTCCATTGAAATTTTCTCCCACATCCTCTAGGGAACATATTATTGTTGGATTAAACCATTGAGAACTTGGTTCTTATCCTTTGACATTGGGCAGACAATACATTGTGAAAAAAACTCTTCAACTGCAGGCTTCAAACCTTTCCATAGAAAACTGTCACTCATAGCTCGATATATTTTTGAAACTCCCAGATATACTACAAATTCTGAGAAATAAAACTCTTTAAGATCCATATCATGCATAACTGAAGGAATGAGATCATACCTAAAACAACAATTAGTGATGTCCATCCTAAGACCAACCATAAGGGACATCACCATAAACCTCAGTCTCTCAAAACCACCACCTTATAATCCACCAACATGGACTCCACCACCCACTACACTAAAGAATAATATAGTATCATCTGGGAAAGAAAACCTCTACCACCATCAACTCCCATATACTGATTCATTATTGAGAGTTCGTCTATCATTATTTAGGAATCTCTAGATTGATGCAGTGAATCACTATTTTCCTTCCTGCTAAGTGCATCAACTATCACATTTCCATTTTCTTGGTATATTTTAAATGCCTATGTCCCAATACATCATGAATTTCACCCCCGACACTGATTCAAGTTGAATTCATTCTGGGAAAAGAAATACATTAGGATGTTATGATCATCAATAACAAAAAAAATTCATGTTGATGATGTAATTTCATTGAAACATTAATGGGAACACCACTTCTACAAACACAAGATCTTGGGTTTCATAGTAACCTTCATGAGGATGAAACTATTGAGACAAAGAAGAAATAATTGATCTCTTATATATCCAAATGCATCCCAAGAAAATATGTGAATCATCACAAAAACATAAATCTAAACTCTCTCTACAGGAAATAAATACTGGAGCATTGAACAACTTCTCTTTTAGGTACTCAAAATCAGTATCAAACTGGTCAGTCAACAAGAATGCCAATTTTTTTTTGAAAAATCTATTAGATGAGTCACAAGTCAAGATAAACTATATATTAACATTCTATAATAACCTACATGACCATGGAATCATCACACCTCTTCAACTCTCTATTGGATTCTCGAGGCACAAATGCCTCTATATTTGAAGGATATAAAGAAAATCCCTAATGGGTTACCATAAGACCCAATTTAATAACATCACGGGGCATGAACTGATACTTTGACACCTTTTCGAATAATTGATCATGTCAAAGAACCACCAACTAGAACACATATTTTATACATTCTTTTCATAAAACATAGAGTACCCAAAGATTGCATCGATGAAAACAACAATGAACTCATCTATGAACTCTCTGAAAACTACATTCATCATCCCTAAGAACATACCTATAGAATTCATCACACGCAAATACATCATAATGAACTCATAATGCCCATTATAATTAAAGAACATATTCTTTTAAATATCCTTGTCCTTCACCGGAATATGATGGTATCCGTATCAAATATTGGTCACTGGGAACCAAATTATTCCCTTTAAATGGTCGAATAAAATACCAATTTTTGGAAGTGGATTGTGGTTATTCATTGTCACTTGGTTTAAATAATTATAATCGATAAATATTTGAAAACATAAGAAGTCTCCCCAAGAGAAGTGTTTCCTCAATACTAGCTCACATTATCTATAAACCTCATACTTGTTAGATCAACCTCCGACTTGAGCAGTCAAAACCAAGGGCACTAGAAGAATATCAACCTCATATACCAAAGAAAGAATGATGGTATATAAAATAAAATAGTGTGTTTTTCATGTATCAAACAAACCGTCATATAATGTAGAAAACAAGCAAAGGGTTCCTCAAATGATGTCACTACCACCTAGAGTTATAAATGATAAAGCATGAAACTAACCATGACATACTCCATGGCCTCTATAACCATATTGATAACCACCTCCACATCATCACTCTTATCTATGAGTACATGGAGGGGAATAGGTATATAATCTTCCTACCATATCTCCTCTCTATTGATCCAAAATTGCATTACCTTACTGTTTCTTCCTTAGATGAAACTTCCACAATGCAAATAATGATGAAAAAAACATGGCACACACTGACTTCTCAAAAAGGTAGTCCATTCTCTAAAATGATTTCCACATCATGTAGATGAAAAACAAATGTATGATCCCTTATCATAAGATTGAGATCTTTCACACCTAGAGAAATAGGATAAAGAGGGCTAGTACATACCCCCTTCTGATTGAATACTATTCTATCATGAAAATAGGGTACTTGGAATATAGATCTACATTATGATGAATCCATTTGGATCCACAGTCATGATGATCTAGTTTTGGATAGTATCCTCTCAATAACATCAAATATCTCTTCTACCTCGAGATATTCTATACCATATATGGGGTGACTAGATGATTGATATATGGATGCAGGATCTCTTGAAAAATGCATCTACTATGGCTCCTAATTGGGAAATGATTTTAAAGAATATTATAGAAGTGTCCTAAAATGAATCCAAAAATCTACCATATTAGATGTCCCCTAACTAAAGGTATGAAGATCCTGAAGATTGGTCTTTTTTATAGAAGAAGAAAGAAAATATTCTTGCAACTGTACTTCGAACATCTCCCTTGATACAATCGACTACTCATGATCTCCATAGAATATGGACCACCACACCTTCACTTATACACACAATATCATCATTTCCAATAAAAATTAATGCTCCTTCATTACATGGATCTAACTAAAATCTATATAAACATCCTCACACTTAATGCTCCTTCATTTCATGGATCTAACTAAAAGCTATATAAACATCCTTACACTAGTCTTCTATGAATACATATTAAATAGTTCACTCATAATTTTATAGAATATAGCTCTAAAATTCTTAGAGTTTCCTTCTCCAAGTGTCATTGACATCACCCCATTATCTACTATGATCAATTGGAACATCTTACTTAACTTATTTAGCATGAACCTAGAGTGGGCATCGCATGGAGACATGGTTTTAAAATAAATAATAAACTGTTAGACCCCTAAAATAGGAATATGAAATATTTAACATTAAATAAGTTATTATTTTATTATCCTGTTAAAATTTTAACCAATACCAAGGTCAACTATTTAAAATATAGTAGATAAAAGATTGATTCATGATAATTTTTTAGGTCTCTTCTCTAAAACCAATATCACATAATTAAGTATGCTGAATAAACATAAATATTAATGGTTCAGACCAATAAGGGCCCTGAATACATGTGTCTCATCTGGTCTCTAGTGTTTATATAACATACTAATATTTTTTGACACTTTTTCCCTACCATACCATTCATCCTCACATGTGGATAACGAGAAACTCCATAATATCCCTCAAATTTAACCATTAATGGAACTGTGTCACTATGGTATCTCGTCAACTATAACATAATTATGGTAGAGAGATGATGACTACTCAAGTCCCTCCTCCAGTATGCCCAATGTAGGAAACTAACATTAAGGGTGTAATAAACATGAATATGTGTGACATTACCTCTTAGAGAAACATGGAGAGAGATAGAGAAGATAGATTAAATAATCAGATCATTCTTAGAAAAAAAATATAAATAATTCTGAATTACATACTTTAAATGATATAAAATTTTAAACAAATTAATTGAAAACTACATGTACAAAAATGTAAAGAGAACAACAACCATCAAACCCAAAAATTTATTACAAAAGCATGTGCTAGTAATATCCATCCCAATCTTCAACCTACTCTATATGACCAGAAAAATTGTTTTTATATACATAGGGTGAGAAAAAATTATACTAACTTGGATCCTCCTAAAATCCTCTCATGAAAAAGATATAGAAATCATGCTAAATCACAATGAACAATAGTGAAACTAACTAATCGACTAAATGAGTATATTAAATTACTTACCCCACAGTGGATAACATCAGAAATGTATCAAATTCAATAGAGAATATATAATAATAATGAATTTTCAAGGGTACCCCATTCCCAATTCCCCACGGGTTTTTAGTTTTTCGCCAACATCGCACATCTTAATCTATCTCTCACTAAATGTTTTCCATCCATAAAACACTAAGGAAATGAATCGAAATAGGCATAAAGTGCATAAAATAATAACATCATACAATATAAGATCACAATATATAGTAAAAAAGTAGTTTTTGGGAGCCACACTATTTGGTACGACACATATCATACATTGGGTATATTACCTCCATCCAATATAACAAATGCATTGTGTAAGTACCTCATGGCATTGTAACATATACAAATCATAATGATAATAATAATTTGGTTACTATATTTTATAACACATGTGTTTGAAATAAATAAAGATATCACAAATCTGAAATCACACATGGGAAAACACACCCTTTTTCATACTAGCATAGGTCCCTACTAATAGGAGAGATGGAGGAAACTGGGGGTAATTATCCACCCATTCACCAAGCGGGATGTTGGAGAAAAAACCCTCTAAGAGTACACTAGGTTTTAGTTTCCCTAATCTAAATGGGTGGAAAAAAATAATATATCACATAATATCCATGATTTAATATAGTTTAGAAGAACATTATGGGAATAAGTTACTCTTAGACTCAACTTAAAATAACATCATTCATACTCATAGATGCAACTACTGAGACCAAATATCATAAAAGAATACATGAATTTGAAAAGAATTTATAATAATTAATTTCTTCCTTTTTATAATTTCATTTAATTAATTAATTTATAACAAATCAATTAACCAACAAAATTATTCCACATTACATTAGACTAATCAACAGTTTAAATTCTATGGCATATGAGCATAACCCCAACTTAGTTTATGATATCAGGAGATTAAAATAATTTCATCATTACATTCCTACATCAAAAACCCCATGGGTAATATTTTTAATTCCCTACTAGAATCAATATAGAATCATAGTACTATAGGAAAAATATACTCAGCTACCACAAAGCAGAAACATGAAACCAAGCACATCAAGATGTCTCATGTATTAAGGAATGGAATGCAGATATAACAATTAACATGGACATCATCCAAGAAATATATTCATGAGAAATCACCCCAGATCTCATCATCACAGAAATATGTATTCCCAAATTCAAACCATTTCACTACAATTAGTTCCATCCATGACACCCACATGCATATCTTGATGATTCTCTCCATCACATTCATCAACTACTGCCACATAATTCAGGTCTCCTTACCCATATATCACATCATCTATTCGAGGATCATATGTCATAGGATCACATAAAATTGGGGCATACCATACCTATATAAAATATAATTAACAATATTAGCAATAGAAGTCATCACAAAATTAGTTGGAATAAAAAAATCCTATCCAACAAGGGAATTAGGCCCTCAAACAATACATTCACCCTTCACATGAAATCAAGCTCTTAGGAATCCAAACTCACGACACATAACCTTCTCAAGAAAACATTTTATTCTATACCTAAAAATTTTCTTTTTATCACAAAACAGAGTATTATATGATCATGAATTATCTGAATAATTATTAATGGGTTCCAACTGTGACAAACATAAGGAATGAAGCTCCATTAAGGTACTAATTATGTAAATAATTAATATAAAAAACATCCCTTGAATCCAACCATACATAGTTATAATTAATTTTTATATTTATCAACAAATAAATAACATTATTCACATTATTTATCAATTCCATTATCATGAATGAACAAATTTAATAAAACATGCATTCTAACATAAATTTTGTTATCATCAAACTAAAACAAAAACTACATTTAAACACGCCTCTTCATTAATTATTCATAAAACAATTAATTATAAGTTATTTCCTTCTTTGTATTCTTTACCAATTTTATCAATAATTAAATTATAATAAATATCCTAATAACATATGAAAAAAGAAAAGTAAAAATATAACACTATCTAGAAAAACATAAGGCAAAAACATTCATTTTAGTAAGAAACAACATCGTAAACATATGATGGCAACCAAATTATTTAATTTGATTCAATAATAGTTATTTAAATTTACTTTCCATCCAAATATATAAATCATGATCAACTTATGATTACATTTAAATAATATAATAGAAGAAAAAAATCCACTTCCTCAAATGTGCCAACATTCATTAAATGAGAACATAACAATGTTACAAATATTTGATAACCACTCCCACATAAACTACATTCCCCAAAGTACGATGCACATTAACCATAAAAAACAAACAAAAAATACAATTATAAAATCATAGATCAAGCACCATAGCATATTGAGAAGAAAAGGGAAGAAAGGAGACTGATCTAGTCTAACACTGTAGAAGATTAAAGATCAAGGCACCGTGGAAAACCCTGAAACAAATTCAAAATATCTAGAAACAATCCCTCATAAAGGAATATCAAAGTGATTAAATGGGCGATGGAAGAACATGTAATTGGTAGATAGACATAAAGTTTGGAGAAAACCCATAGAGAAACAACCATTAAAGCCACATTGAACGTGAAATTTACAAGACATGTAAATCTTACACATCATGTAAATTTTATTTTCAAATATCAATAAAAAAGGCACCTAAAAGGATTTAATCCTCTAAACATACTTGATGTTATTTTCCTTATGAAAAATCCTTATCATGTCGTGAGGTGCATATACATGACGTAAAAACCACAAACCTGATGTGGGTTTTCCCAGATTCTAACTTTTAATTTTCTAACACCTCCAGACTAACTCCAATCATTCTTTAAGCTCTATAAACCTCAAGAACATGTGAAGGGAATGGCTATATAGATAAGAAATATTACAATACCATTTATATATGTTTTAAATTTTTTTGTTAGATGATTTCAATAGAAAAATAGTATTTTCACATGATTTCCAAACCATATTTATATACCTTCTTATAAAGATATTTTTTTATTTGTCAAAATAAATTAAGTATTTTTATACTAAATTATGGATATAATTTTATGATACCATCTATATTATTTCCCTATATATATTATGATAGCGATGACATACTGATTATTTAATTAAAACCACTCAATTGCCATGGTATAATTGTGCTCTAGGTAAAGGGTTAATGTTTTTATGACATTTTGGGACACTTATATTCAATTTTCATTACGACTCGTGTTGGGATGGATATATATATTTCTTAAATTAATTGGGTAAATATTTATGTCTTATGAGATAATATAATATAGAATATTTATTTAACAAATCCAATGTTGTGACCCCATCTATAATGATATTATAGGTAGTGAGCCTCGAATATGGAAATAATAGGTCATGGGAGTGGACCCAATTCTCTATAGGACTCTCTCTATTAGGATATTCTTAGTAGTGTTACAATTTTAAGGACATTATTTTATATTATTTTTTAAATAAAAAAACATTTCATATAATTATAAAATGTTCCCATGACTCATGATTGATTTGTAATTATTTTTAACTCTACTAACTCACTCATTTCCTAATAAAAAATCATTACTCAATGACTAATGAGTTATGGTCTATGACATGTTTGGTACTTCCATTTTTATTTATTATTATAATATCATATCCTTATTTTAAAAATATGATCATTTATTAGTATAAAATGATATCTCCCATGTATACCCTTGCTAATAATTATTTCTCAACCTTTATTATGTTATCATTTCCACAAGTTATAAGGAATGATATTACGTAGGTTTTATCTATAAAGGGTTTATTATGAGAAGAAATATTTGGGATATGGTGATGAATTTTTTTGAAATAATTTTACTATTCATGTAGTCTTGAAATAGTATTAGACTTTAATATCATAGTTTGTGTTTTCAAATGAAATATATTGAATTTTATTTAAAAATAGTCTGAAATTTCATTATGTAATTGTAGAATCACCTTAGTAGTAGTAAAAAAATATAAATAAACTAAAATATTTTTTTCATTAAATTGGAAAATGATATTATTATTTTTATCTCTCCACTTCAAAAAATAAAACATTTATTGAAGTGGTGAATTCTACATATCATGTAGGAATATATTACCTTATTTCCAAAATCATTGTATATTTTAATAATGAGTAAAATATATATAATTATTATTTCATAAAATAAATTTTAATAACATGTTGATTATAATTTCCATTTCTCATTAAAAATTTACACACACTCAATGATTAAAAAAACTAAGCACAATAGATGTATCAAATTTTAGTTATCATTTTATTATTCTATACTAAAATAGTTAAAATAGGTTTATTTTTTTTAACAATCCATATAATATGAATTAACTTATTTGATTATTTCTTTAAAATTATGCATTTTCATTTATTTAATCAATTGGTTGTTTTTTAATTATTATATAGACCATCACATTACATATTCTATATTTTTTTGAACTATCTGATTAATCACTATATGAAATTCATAAATAATAAATTATTTTTTTAAAAAAAATAATTTATCCCTTTTATTTTCAATTTAAAATGATATAATTATTCCCTTATCATCTCATGTTCTATTTTAGGTAAAAATAACTTCTCTAAAATCAATGAGATAGAATTTTTTTTGTCTTATATTATAATTATATATTCATAATTGTTTTCTACATATCAACGACATTTAATATAACTTGTAAAATTTGCTAAAAAATTAAAAATATGTATGTATTCAAATTTATCATTTTATTTTTCTTACATGTGTGGTATAGATCTTTATGATAAAAACATTTCTCATATTCGAAAATTTTATCATCATTATTTCATTATAATCATATCCAATATCATATTGAAATTTTAACCTATCCTCCCCTAGAATATACTTATTTTTGAAAATTATTTATAATATTCTATAATTGAATCTCACTGTTTTTTATTTCTACACTTCGTATTCTTATTTTCAATCAGTAATCCATTTAAAAATATATATCTTTGGTGATTTAACTCTCTATATATAATGTGTTCATGTGATGGATTATATTTCAATCAATTGATACCTTTTGATTTTTGTTTTAGACATGCGCCACCAACCCAATTTATTCTACATCAAATGTTCCTCCAATTTTTTTTCATTTTAGTAAAATCCATCACTTATAGTTCCTTCATTGATATAGTGCACTCATACATCATTCATATTCCATAATATACGAATTTACTTATAAAAACTCTATATAAGATACCCATAAACATGGCCATAATTTTTAGAAGGCCTCAGGCATAATACCTAGCCACAAGAAGATCATAAATAGTAACAAGGGCCTTATATTAGCATGAGGAGTGACATATGATTTTTAATTTTTTATTAGTGTCATAGGAAATAATAATAATAATCATTTTGTAAAATAAGAAGTAATGGGATAATCCAAATATCTATAAATTTTAATAATCATAATAATGCAATACAAATACATGGGTAGCACAAAAATGTCATATTATATACAAAAAATATATTCATATTCTCGATTAAAAATTTACATCTTAAACCAAAAATTGATGAATAATTAGATCAAATGTTATTCTATGAAAATAATTATCCCATCACTAATCAAAAACCCTTTCCTTATAAACGAATCATATTCAGTGAGCCCTTAATTTTTCAACATTTTCCCTTCCCTATAAAATGAAATATAACTTATAGACATTCATTGAATGTGTATATGTAGAATATGAGTGTAATATAATTGTTAAAAGGTCACTACCCCACTATATTTTTCTACCATATCATAATGTTTTTTATGTGATGTGTTAAAAATTCATGGATAAATGGACACCCGAGTAAATATATATCACGTATATAAGAACCATTGAAATATGTTTAGGCTGTTTTCTTATTTTTATGTCCACATTTAGTGTGAAAATTTTGACACATAGTGTAAATGTTCATACCCAAAGAGAAATATTAAATAAGAACATAACTAAAACACTTATGGGTCACTATTTGGGTCTATCCTCTATTGAGGCATAATCTATGGTCTCACCCCAGTATAAAAAATTCCTAGAGTTTCTATGTAATCCTCCATGGGTGAGATATAAGATAAAAATTATGTTTTCCCAGACCGATACTATCCAGTATGGTGTTGAAACATAAACTATTACCTAACTAATAAAACAAATACTCTGTCAATTCTGCACCTAATAAATTTTATCTATATAGTTTGAAAGTGTTATGAAAATCAATTAGGTAAAAAACCCAAATAAGTACTGCATAATCTGAATTTTCCAAATAAAAAAGGATTCCTTATTTTACAATAATTAATCAACATATCCCACACTATTATCTACACATAATATCTACCATGAAATATCATAACTAATAATCTTTTTCATTACTGATTTAAATGGAAAACAGAAGAAGGAATAACTCAAACATTTAAAAAGAGGTAACATATAAAATTTGTTTTCACAGGAGAAAAATTTCCTCAATAATAGGGTATAATAAAATATCATTGAAATAATTCGATATAACTAATAACATGGTATTGTAATATACCAATTGATAATATAAAAATTGAAATAATCACCTGGATAATATTAACTAGTATCATAATAGTGGAAGGAATAATTTTTTTAATCATATATATATTTTCATGGAATAATTTCATGTTATCATATATAAATGTGTGACTTTTACACCAATTAAAAAATTAAGTTTATCTCATACAATCTAATGATACATCAAGGGGATATATAATTTAATTTCCCAATATAAACTAATAATTTCCGATTCATTTATTAAATGATGTCATGAATAAAAAACAAAATTCATCTGTAAAATATCATAGTAATCAATAAATATACATATTGAAATAAAAACTATATGAAGAGTAATCATTTCCCCTATCAATAAATGGAAAAAAATTCTTCAAAAGAATAATTAAAATAGACACTATATAGAGTAATGGGTTTATGATTATGTCAATTCAATAAAATAATATAATTATTAATAGCTAAAGTGAAAAATAATTATCATATAAATTAAAGAACGTGCGCATGATAGATAAAAATATTTCAAAATAGTGTCATTGACACATAAATAAAAATATATTTATGAATAAGCTAATGTGTGAAATATATATTATTAAGATAATTTACAGGGAAATAAATTAAAGATAACTATAAATGACGTAGAGATTCTATGGTTTTAGTGGTAAATGGGTGAAAAATTATAAAAAATAAAATTTATAAAGCATCTCTAACAATGTTGTAAAAGTAAAATTTTATTTCACATCTAAAAATAAATAACAATGATTAAAAATAGGTTATATAGAACATTAATTTTAATGGTACTAAAAATGTTAATAGATGAAAATAAAAATTGTTAATAATAGTAAATTTGTACCAAATAAAAAAATTATACATAAGTGAAATTAAATACCAATATATATATATATATATATATTTAAAATTGACCATAAATTTAAAAATTAAAATGTTACAAATTTATGTATATATGATTCTATTTGATTTTTTTAATATTTTTAAGAAATGTTTATAATTAATAACATTTATAAGACCAAAAAAATTAGATCTTATGATAAATATTAAAAATTAGATTCTATATAAATACTTTTATATAAATACAAATATTATACATTTAGATATTTTAATATTCCTTGATTATATTTATGAATTTAAAATAAAGAAGAAAATAGATATAAACATACATTTATTTATTCATAAAAATAGTTTTAAATAATAAACATTATATTGATATTGAGGATAATGATTCATTAGTGTATTAAATATATAAAAATTAGGTGATAGACAAGAATAAATTTCAATTAATTGTGAAATAAATAGATATTAAATGAAATGAATACATTAAAATCATATAAACTAAATTGGGAAAAAACTATAATAAAACCATAGGTAGGATGAAAGAAATCATTGATGTGTAATGTCCATGAATAAATGTTATATCTTATTTATTGAGAAATAATTAATCAATGATTGTTATGACTTAGGTAATGAGTAAAACACAATTATTAGGTAGATATTATAGAAATATAATCATAAAAGAATAAAATTTATTCAATATAAAATAATTAAAAAGGTATTTTTTACACCATATAAAAGTAAACTTGTGCATAAAAATAATCCTATATCGACGAATAGAAATATTAATAAAGAACCCTTACCTTGTATCTGTGTTTATTCAGGAATGATAAAATTCCCAATATCCTAATATAATACTAAATAATAATTAATTTCATAAAAAATTAATATTTATATATTTTCACACTAGAATC